>OY728119.1:1169189237-1179189237 GCA_963277665.1 Viscum album | reverse complement strand
GTTTTCCCATTTCCATTTTGTTATTGATATCTGAATTGACATACCATTATAATTTTTCTCTAATCCTTAAATGGATGAAATAACAAGAACTAAGATATAAACTCTATTTCATCTTTATTAATGACGTACCACAAGAAATAATCCTCCAAATATTTGTAAAACATCGTACTTCTATGAAGAAAATATAATGAAGAACTATGAGCTTCGTCAACAAATCCTTAATCAAATATAGTATAGATTGAACACACACATTTTTACTAAACCATGTCATTTCATAATGATCATGGATAATCTAATGAACATTTTTATCAATATATGTCTGATCAATATAATCATTATGTGCCTATTTTATCGTCACTTAGATAGATGGTTAAACATTCAATTCAAAATAATGTGATTTATCCCCTTCTATTAGGATTTCCATATCCATCCTTTTAAAATCTATAAATAGTGGATATTTTTAGATCATCGTCATGTATAAGATGGTATGATCCTTTAAAATAAAATTATCAACCACCTTATTCTCTTTCCCAAGGTTATAATTTAATGAGTAGTCATAATCATTAATTAAATATAACCCTTTTAATAGATCATATTTAACTCCTTCTATATAAATATATAGTATAATATTTTATAATCATTATATATATGTCACTTTTATCTATAAATAAAATTCTTCTATATCATTAATTCAATTATTAGTACAATTAACTCAAAATTAGGTGTCGTTAAATATTTATCATGA
The DNA here is from genome assembly GCA_963277665.1 of Viscum album. NCBI lineage: Eukaryota > Viridiplantae > Streptophyta > Magnoliopsida > Santalales > Viscaceae > Viscum > Viscum album. Next base: position 1,179,188,492 of record OY728119.1, on the reverse strand, counting down.
AACATCATTTATTGTGAGACATAAGATATAACAATATCATTCTATATAAGAACACATCCCAATCACATCTTTTATACGTCAATCTATATTATGAAACCAACTCTAATATATTGTAATGTACGTATAGGTTAGGTAACTAATATTCTTTTTATCTCCATGAAATGTATCTCGAAATCATAAATCTATATGAACTTGGTTCTCTTCCAAGTTAACATGTTTAATGTATTATATGTTCATGATAAATTCTCCCCAAATTATCAATAATATACAGGTAAACTAAGAAAACTATGGATAATAGAATCCATGGAAGGATTTTTATAACATTAAATAGAATTCGTCATTTATTTTTTCAACTGATATACCATCTATTTAGATTATTTAACAAAAAACTGAAACATTTTCCACTAAAATTCAGAATTATTTTTATTTGTAATATTGTTTCTCATTCCTTATGGTATTTAGTTCAATTATCAATTTATCTTCATGATTTTCCTTTGAATTATAGTATATAAAAATATCATATATAAATACTAAAAGATATGATAAAAAAATATCAAAAGAATCAATTCATTAAACCATTGAAGATTATAGGGTCATTAAAGACTGAACGACATCACTATATATTCATTGTTACCATAACTTGTATGGAAGGATATCGTGGGTATATTATCCTTCATATCCTTTAGTTGATTATATAATAAATTAATATCAGTATTGGAAAAGTATTGACCTCAACATAGTTAATAAAATAGGTCATTAATTTAATCCACTTAATCCAATCCTCCATCATCCATCTTGATTCTTATCTATGAAACCACATCCTGGTGGGATCATGCCATTCATTCGGGTACATAACCATTAATAAACCCCAGGAATCTATTCAATTGCCTCACCATTATCAAGGTTTTTACAGAACGTCTTTTTTTTCTATCTTAGTTCATAATATCCATTCATCCTTTCGCTGCTCTCATTAGTGCATGGCCATCTCAGGGCGTAAGGCACATTGATCCTTTCACCACTCTCACTAGAACATGGGTCATAACAGTGTGTAATACCCATTAATACTTTCACCACTCTAAATATAGCATAAGTCATCTCATTATGTATTCCACAGTCATCCCATTTCTTCTCCATACAGAACCCATACTTCTAACCATGTATAAGCCCCATAGAATCACATTTATTTAGAAAAAAGTTAACCTCTTGAAAAGGGAATCTAACCATGTGTATTCCCCAAATAATCCCTTCAATCTATGTGAGTTATCATCACATTCTTCTACAGAGGGTATGTTGTAAGCCTCCCTATGGTTCAATCCTATCCAATGGTAAATATTGGTGTCCCCTAATTCGGGGTCCACCTCCATGATCCTCTCTCATTATTTTCTAGATCATCTTTCATGGTCTAAAACATTATCTTCATGAGACGCACAACTCTGGATGTAACTTAATTTGGCATTAGGATCCATCCATCTAGTGTCCCCCTTATTGTGGTCCACCACCCTCTTTCTCCCTCGGTGTTTCTGAGATCTCCATTCACGATGTGAAAACATCCATTTATGGGAAACACCATTCATGGGATATTTCTTATTGGTCATTCTGAGCAATCTATCTAGAAAATATTCTAGTCTATCCCTTCCAAGCATGCACCTATCTGATCCACCTTTATAATATTTCTGATCAGTTTGATCCACCTCCTCTAGATGTTTAAATTGGGGATAATCCATTTAAATCATTGGATTTGAAGGAAAAACTCAAAGAAATGCCTCTAGAAAATGATACCCCACGATTGACATGGGAAGCCTTAGGTTTATAATCTATTTGTAATCTCTATTACAAGGATAAATACACATGTTCTAGTGTTGCAGCATCCATACATGTCATTATTTCCTAGACTGACTTTTGTCTTAATTGAAGGTTTCTACCCTAACATGAACAATTAGAATTTCCTGACTGAAGGAACAAAATTAACTGAAGTCCACAATGATTTTTCACCAGATACAAGTTTCGAGACCATCTTCATAAACTACAAGGGAGACTCAGACTATGCGATGAATTCTGAGGAGGAATCCATGAATGGAGAGACCAAAATCCCAACATACCATTTCTATCAATGAGAAACAATCTATCAAGAAGTGATGAATACCACCCACCTTTGGAAAGAGGGAATGCAGGGAAATAAATCTGACAACCAGTGTGCGGTAGACATGCGAGTTGGGTGCACCTCGACGGAATGAATCACATACAATTATGTATCATGTTTTATTTTTTTAACTTATTGTATTATGGGTATCATGTCTGTAATACAGCTCTGAAAGACTGCTAAACTAATTGGTGCTTCACAAATTGATTCCATAAAATCATACCAATGTAATAAAATAATCAATTGGAGACTATATTATGGGGTCGGGGAATTACAATAGGGGTCACACAACAAGTGATATTTAATTTCTCCTGAATACCCATATCACCACAACTATGGACTGACATAGTGTATTGTCCGAAATAAAATTTATTATATCCCGAAAAATTTCCATGACCTTAATGATATTCTCATCATCATATTTTCCCTTTATAAAACTATGAATCAAATCAAAAATCATGGATATGAGGTTATTTAGAGCCTTTCCTTGCACATCTTCAGGATTTTGGCTCCGATCATCCCTAAAAACACCACCACTGAACCATATGTTATTATTGTATGTCTTATTGGGAGTATAAAAATCACCAATAAGATGTTGTACACCACTTATCATCTTGGGTTTCTACACTCTAATCACACCCTCGTTCATGAGCTGATCCTGGGATAATGATATGTTACACAAAATAATTGTAATGAAATATTTATATTCCATGTATTCATCAAACTATGCGACAAAGAAATTACTCTTGATGAATGCGTGAAGAATGGTGGATGAAATTAAAATTTTAAAAACAAGAGAAAAAAACCATAGCCAATTATCCTTTTGTACTCAATTTATTTTGGTTATAATAATGAATGAAGATATGTAAAAAATAAATAACAGATATGGTGGTGTTGGGTATTACACATAGTCACCCATAAAATAGATAAAATGGTTCCATACTAACGGTTTAATGGAATATAAAAATGTATGAAAAATCCACAAATTATTTGTGATCCTACCAACTATGAACAATGTTTATCATGAAAGACCACAACATGCCATTCAATACCTGAATAGACCACCCAATATGGCCATAGGTCTTGGGGTGAAACATATTACTCAAATGAAACATATACCCAATGGACGCCTTCTATCATATTCATAATAATGAAGTGAATTGATTATCATGTTCTAAAATTATTGATGTGGGAACTTTGTGGATCCATACTATCACTCTCATGTAAAGGTTTCCCAGGCTCTCTACTAAACTCTAATAACAAATATCTAGTAATTCTGTTGAATTGTTTGGTCAGTCTATGATCACCTAGATTGAATAAAGTACCATTGATGTATGTCATAACCCCATTATTAAGTCAATAGATATCCAATACCACTTCAACTCTAGAGTCATAAGGGGTTTATGTCGACCTACTAGAACATGGTGTTCGTCTTTTACCTACTAACAAGTGATGAATTGAGAGACAAATAGTGTAATATATCTCTTTGAGCATGGAAACTAATTAAACCACATGAGTCCTAGTACATCTTTTCCATATATGGATTCACCACCATAGGGGATGAATAAAACTCCCTCATCATCTCCAACGACAATATAATTGGTTCCATTATCCATCCCATGAAAATAATAATGTGACCAAAATAGAATCAATCATGAACACATCCAATGAATATGTAAGATGAATGGTCTCACATTTAGTATCTCGAGGTTGAGCTTCCAGAACACAATATGAAAGAAATGTGGGTGACAACCATTGAATCAAGATATGAATTAATATCATTTTACAGTGAGAAAAACCTCAATGAGGATAACTTCTCTGATGCCTTATCCAACAATCGAAAGCTAGATCTCATGTTCAGAAAATCTACCAAAACATCCCCTTTCCTAGGATTATATACTATCTCAAAGTCAATGTCTGATAGTAAACTCTATACCTATTTTTTTCCTCAATTTAATATCGTCAAAATAGAAGGTATACTATAGTCTCTTATAGTTCAATTAGATGATAAAACACTCGCCCAAAAGGTAGTGTCAAAACTTATTTAGTGAAAAGAATAACGAATATTGCTCAAGATTTGGGGTCATATAGTTCTTCTAATGAGGTATAAACTACTAGGACCAAAAATGAATCACATCCTATTTCTACAACATAACACTACCATGTTCATTCTCTAAGGAATCACATAACACGAAATACTCAAAACCACCCTTTAACAATATCAAGATGTGGGTTCTCGTCAACCTCTTCCTAGACTTTTGAAAACACCTCTAGAACATTCCCAACCTCACAAGAGGATCCACCATTAGAGTAAAAGGTAAAAATGTTTCTTTAACATTGGAGAAATTGGGTATAATCCTTTGATATTACAGAAATAACCCAAGAAAACTCCACAACCCTGTAGCACTATTTTGTGGCTCAAAAACCAAGAACTGACTCCTCAATCACTTGATCCAATGGAACTAATTCCTTTAAAGTTATGGGTTCTTGGATTTAGAACACTCAAATATAAAACCAAAACTATAAGGTATTCCTATAATGATGGTTCTATCATAGTATTTCCAAGGGATCCCTATGTGTATCATATGATCCTACACAAATTTTTAGTATAATAGGATGTCATCAATGAAAACAACAAATAACTATCCCAGGAAAGGACAAATGATCATATTCTTGTGTCCCCATAAAAACATTGGGGAATTATTCATACCAAACGGGAATCACCAGGTAATAATAGTGAATTTTTCGACATCTAATTCGATATTATGTATAACATCATCATATACATGTAGTTGGAGATAGCCTGATATAGGGTAAATCATTGAGAACCATTTCCCTGCTCTCAATAGATTAAATGAGTCATCGATCCTTAGTAGTATATATTTATTCTGCATGGTCACCTGGGTTGCGATCTAGTATTCCAAACCTAACCTTATGATCCCATCCACCTTCTTGGAAAACAACACTGTGGTTTTCTATGTGGAAACATTTGGTCTCATGAATCCCATCTTATATTTTCTTCAAACATAACCCTCAAATCAAAAATCTCTACAGGATACGTCTAACATGTCATTGAAGATATGAGGACAGTCCTAGGGTGTAAATCAATGAATGATTCTAACACTTAGTGGGAAGGTAATCCATTAAAATCCTTTATAAATCAACCTCATACTCCACCACCATCAGAAGAATCTTATAGTCCATACTGTCCACTACTATAACAGTCATTCTAGCCAACTGGTGAGTAATCAACTATAATTACTTATTATTGACCCCATATGATGATACAAGGGCTTCCAGTTTCCCAAAAAACAAAACAACTTCCTATTATCATATAAACACAACATCCTCCACCTAAAATATCTAATATGTGAATGAAATATGAAAAACCATTCCATTACTATGATGAAATCATAAGAAATCATTGATCCTATAAAGACATCTCATAAGAATCTATCACCTACTTGTTATTTATATAATAGATGGAAGAGGTGTGAAATCACGGAGTCACATCCTACCAGTGTCTCTAAGTGAAAGGGTTGAGTTAATGGCTCAATAAAAATCTCAATCATCAGATAAATAAGTGGAAACAAAGCTATCACTCAAGCTTATTTATATCGGTATTGTAGATACAAAAGAAATATAATAGATCATACCTTGTATCATACCTATAATATTGGGATAACAGGCCTCCGTGTCTTGTAGTTCTCTTCATCCAGGTCCAACATCTCTCTAAGACTAGCATGGATGTCCTTAGGTTGTTTATGGAAGTAGGTAAAACCTATGTCCACCTCTCTCTTCTCTACCCATATCTGTTCCACAAATACAATCTCGTGGACCATCAAGCTCTTTACTATATCTTTACTATGGTGGTACCTCAACCATATATTGATTAGATGTATGATGAGTTAAATAATTCCATGAAAGATATCCCCAATTATCTTAGGAGAAATAATGAATCTCCCTTTATTATCTCAAAATATCCTTATATACCTGCACTACATATCTTATATAATCATATTATCTCATGATGTATCCAAAATTAATAGATCCTTAGGAATTCCATCAGTAACATGATGTAGATGTATCATCTCCTTGGTTCCCACTATGATAAGAAACCATCATTTTATAATATTCGACGATCCTCTACACTAATAAGTCCATCTCAAGCACACCAACATAGGTGGGAATTTGTAGAGATATACACGAATTCCTAATATTGTAGAGTAATTTGTTCTCAAATTTCAATACTCTGAAGAAAGGATCTCACACCATATCCATGGTCTACAATGAGAGATCAATAAAAATACTTGAAAAAATCATCCCCAAGTATACTACCCTACTGTAGGTTAAAAATATTCTTGATGGAAACTGATCACAACATGGCTATATAAAACCCCTCATTAATTAGGTTCTCAATGTCTTATAACGATAGGGCAACCTCATCCTATTAGTAATTCACCAGATTTTACCATCACCTAGTGGATCCCTAGAGAATAATCTCGGTGATGACTTTGATCTATTATGAATGTGTCCTTATAAGGAGTAAAACTCAAGTGAATACCTTTATTCAGCCCTCAACCACCTAGGGGTCTTTCTCACCCTATAACAAAAGATATTTCTACCTAGGGAACTCATGCAGTGTGCTCATCCTTCTTGAATCCCAAGTTAGTGCTGGAACAACTCAATGAGTGGTGGTATAGATGGTAAACCACTTGTGGGTACTATCGATGGCATGGCTATATCGACCCATACATTACATACAATGTTTGTACTTCAAAATTTAAGTACACTTATTACAACATATAACAAAACCACAAAAGGACAGTATAGCAATAGTGTCTTTAGAAACTGGGAAACATAAACAACTGGTTCATGAAGCGTCTACATTGTCTCCCATTTATTTCATCATATCTATACTCCCTTCTGGCATATCTTACTTAATAACCTTCTTCCTAACCTGGGGAAAGAAAACATACAAAAGGGTGTGCTCAAATGATCAGTAAGGGTAAACAAAAGAAATATCAATCACATGATATTCATAAAAACATAACATTTTTGAAATCTTACGCTACAAAAGAGATCATAGTTTCATAACATGGGATAAATCATGGTTGTGAAATGTAATCACAATAATCACAACATTAAACATGATGCTTTGTGTCATACACACATAATCATAGAGAATCACTTTTTATTAGTCAAGACTCATTGCCAAGATTACCATAGTGGACAAAGTCCATTTCTGAACCAAGTTCATTCCTCGTTTCAGTCCTGTTTCACTAAACCGGTTTAACTTGTCATTACAGACATATCTATATAATGAGATATAAAATATTTACCCAATGCATTTGAGGTAGATATAGGTCCCACCAATCTCATAATGATACCATTCTTATGTGTGCCACAAAATCATAAACCATACATCATATCATAATGCATGTAAAAAAATGTGATTCTTAAACATTGTGACCTCATAAAATAATTTATATAAGATAAAGGAATTCATAAAAATAATTCCATCACAACATAATCAAATCGATGTAATAATAGGGATAGAAATAGAACACTTTATTATCTTAGATGGAAAATAATTTTGATAAAACACTTGAACTCCATTCTTGAGGAAAATATCATTTCTACTTCAAAAACACTTTTCCTTTCTTAACATGTTATAAAATTATAAACTAAAAGAAGTTGTTTAAAAATAAACATGAAAACTTGTAAAGGAAGATTCTTGGAAATAATGTATTAAAAATCCATTCATTCCATATATGTTAAAAAAACATTCTTCTTGTAATTTTGTCGGAAAAGTCAAAAAGTACCTCGTATGAAAAATGACAAAAGATTCCTTTCATATATTTCACTAAAAACTCACTGAGGGGTAAAATTATATTTAAACAATTTTAGGTGGATGGAAATAATATTATATATTGAGGAAACATCGATGTGGATGAGAAAAGACACCCCAACAAATTCCAAAGTATAAACAATCTCGGATAAAAATGAGATTGTGATACTGCCCTTACCTTAGGTATGATTTGCTTTGTAAGTGTCTGAACCTCCTTTATAATGATATAAATAAGGTCATTGAATTATTCCATATTCAGAAAAATTGTTATTATGTCATATATGGTCATATTCATAGCTTATTATTAGTAATATTTCATTGCTACTTGTTATTCAGGTGTTTATTACTTTTTGTTCTTATGCGTGTTTTGTCGAATAGATTCTTATTCTACATTTTAGGTTATAGATACCTCATTTAAATAATTTTATTAGTGTAATATATATCATATTTATTCACTCAATTCATTTATTTAATCATTATGCAATGAAAATCATGTAGAACGAGTCGCATCACATCGTGGAGACGGTATTCCGTACGTACGCACGAGCGATGATATCGTTCCCATGATCGTGGAATTGTGGTGGAGAGTATGTATAATATTTCAGAATTAATATCACTTTATAATAATAATATATATTCATTATTTACCCCATTATACACATCCATGTAAGGTGGTGGTGGAAAATAGATTACACCACGGCGTGGAGACGGTATTCCGTACGTACGCACACGCGGTGATTTCATTTTCCGTATGATGGATAGATGATGGAATAGGGTTGTTTATTGCTTATAATAACATATCAGTATATTATTGATACTTATGTTATTAATTCATAATGAAAAAACTAAAGAAGAAGAAGTGGAAGATAAAATAATGTTGAAAGAATCGGTAACATAAATTACATCTTCTTTGAAGCGCTTCTTTGAGACCTCATTTTAGGGCAATAAAATTGGTCTTTAAAGAATACCAGGACCTCTAAGATGTTTCTAGGGAAGTATATAGGAGAACATTTCAGGGTTTTGATGAGCATGAAGGATCAATGTGTTGTGAGGAAGAGATGGAGGAGGTGCCCTTTTATAAGGGAGGAGAGGGGCTCCTTTGGAAAAACTAAAAATATTATTTTATTATAAAGCCATATTCGGTTCTAAATAGCTCCAAATTGATTTATTTTGAAGATAAGGTGGGTATAGTCTAAATCCTCTCATACAATAGAATTTGTAAAAGTTTAGTTTAACATTTTAACGTTATCATTTAGATTTAACATTAAGTTAGATAATTTTACTTTTAATGTGTCTTTTTGTGTTCTTACACAATAAGGTTAATAAACATACTATAAAAAGCCAAAAAACCCCCATGTTGTTTATTATTAATATATATAACCTTATCTAATACATTTGGACGAACCATAGATTTTTATAAACAATATAACAATTAATAATATAATATTTTTAAAAAAAAACTATTTTATGTCAATTTTGACACTATTTAGTAATTGATTTTTGTGAAAATTATAACAGAATTATTAGTTCGCAAAAAGTTAATTAAATCAATACTAACATGTCATATTGACCTAGAAAATTATTCTAATTCATAAACAGTCTCACATTACATTTATTTGGGTATTTATAACATCAATTATGTAAATATTTCATTAATAAGATAATTACTGCATCATCTTTGTGTCATAAATAAACTAAATTATTTAATGTCTAAAAATTACAAATAAGATACCATTATGTAGGAAATATTTTTATATTCCTAATGAATATTTATAGTCAAATTTATATTATGTACAACCCTATATTAAAAAATATTTACTTATTAAACTTTTATTTTTACTATTTTAACCCTTCTTTAATTAAATTAATAATAACTATCCTAATCTAATCCAAGTGGGCATAAATGGTCATATGTTATTCCTAAGGTTTTTTTTTGGTCGAATTAAACTTATCCAATAGAATTAATACATGTGTTAGGGTAATAATAATATCATTTTTAACCTTAATTAACCTATTTACTTTTAACAGCGGTAAATAAAAGTAAAAAGTTACTATTCACCAAAAATTATTTTCATCTCATTGAACCAGATTTTACATACTGAAACCAACCGTGTCTCTTGGATTTTTTGAAATTCCACTCACAGAAGCAATAAATTTATGTTTTATGTAAATTGGAAAATTCTCCTAGGAGGTGGGTAAAAGACGGTGAAAAGTTCAATAAATTTTTTATATATCTAAAATTATTATAAAATTAATCCAATTAATTACATTGGACATATATTAGTATTATGTATCAATTTTGACCTAAAATAAATTTAAATTAAATAAATAATTACTTAAATAAAAAGTCGGTTTTTAAATAGTAACCCTGTTTTTTCACTATCCATCAAAAATTGAAAGTTTCCAGGAAAATACCAAAATTTTACCCTAGGCTAATTTCGATATTCTATATCCAAAAATGAAGTCCATTTTGAAAATTAAAAATTAAAAAATTTCAAAAAGTTGTTATTACTGTTCATAAAGGCTAGTTTTAATAATATTTTAATAGCATATCGTTGTTTAGTGAATCTCGGTATTGCGTACGACGCAAGCTATCAAGGAAGGTCATGATTGCATGTAATGAAAGCCAATATAGTGTTGTGTGTAGTGAAAGATTCCATTGATTATTTATATAAAATAAAAACAAAATATTTCTTATAAAAGTCTCGGGTGTTACATTCTTCCCCACTTAAAATGAATTTCGCCCTCAAAATTCTTCACTTGTAAAAAACAGATGAGGATTCCTCTCCCTCATCATATCCTCAAGATCCCATTTAGTTTCTTATAATTGGTGGTTCCTCCATAAAACTTTCACCAAGAGAGTGGTCTTGTTTCGTAGGACTTTTTCAATACGATCGAGAATCTATATCTGTTGTTCTTCATAAGAAAGATCTTGTTCCAGTGGTACAACTTCTGAGCTGAGTATATGTGAAGGATCCGGTATGTACTTTCTCAGGAGAGATACATGGAACACATCGTGAACTTGAGAGGTATTCGGTGGAAGATCCAATCTGTAAGATACCTTCCCAACATGATCCAAAATTTCGAAAGGACCAATATACCTAGGGCTCAGCTTTCCCTTCATTCCAAATCTCATTACTCTCTTCGAAGGAGATATTCGTAAGAACACTTTACCACCCACTTCAAACTCTATGTCTTTTCTTCAGTTGTCGGTATAACTTTTTTGTCCACTTTGAGCTACTCTCATGTGTTGTTGAATAGATCGGACCTTTTCTACCATCTCATCAATAAGATCAGGTCCTAATAGCTTTCTTTCGCCAACTTCATCCCATCAAGTTGGAGTCCTGTATTTCTTTCCATAGAGAGATTCATATAGAGCCATCTGAATACGAGAGTGAATGCTATTATTATAAGAAAATTACACCAAAGGTAGGTGTTGATCCCAACCACCTTTTACATCCATATAGTAAGATCTCAGTATATCTTCTAGAGTTTGAATTTTCCTCTCAGACTAACCATATATCTTGACGATGATAAGAAGTGATGAAACTCAACTCTATATCCAGAGTATGATAAAGACATCCCCAGAAATTTGTGGTAAACCTCGGATCCCGATCAGATATAATGGAAAGTGGTACTCCATGCAATCATACCACTTCCTTCAGATATATCATGGCAAGCTGATCAAGAGAAAAATCCTCCTTAATAGTAATGAAGTGTGCAGACTTTGTAAGAAGATCAACTATGAACCATATAACATTATTTCCTTTGGATGTTTTAGGAAGTCCGGTGACAAAGTCCATAGTGATGTTTTCACATTTCCATTCTGGTATGGGTAATGGTTGTAACATCCCCTTAGACTTCTGTCTCTTAGCTTTAACTTGCTGACAAACCAAGCATCAAGAGACATATTCAGCAACATCTCTTTTCATGCCATCCCACCAGAAGTACTCTTTTAGGCCCATATACATCTTCATGAAACCAAGATGAATAGAGAATGAGGAACTATGAGCCTCATCCAGCAGCTCCTTCTTTAATTGGGGTATGGGAGGAACACAAACCTGATTCCTGAACTTTATTATGCCATCACAATCAAGGTTGAACTTAGGAACATTTCTCACCCTCTTTTGTAACTCTACATCTTCTTTTTGTGCCTCTTTAATCTTCACATGTATAGATGGTTGAACATACATTTGAGAAAGATAAGATTTTCCCCTTCCATTATAATTTCAACATCCATCCTTTGTAAATCCATACATATTTTATCTTTTGTGATCCTCATAATGGATAAACTGGCATAATCTTGTCGACTTAATGCATCTGCCACATTTTTTGCTTTCCCAGGGTAGTAATGAATTGAGTAGTCGTAATCCTTAATCAGCTCCAACCATCTTCTTTGGCGCATATTCAGCTCCTTTTGTGTGAAAATATACTTTCAAATTTTATGATCAGTATAAATGTCACAGATTTCTCCATAAAGATAATGCCTCCAAATCTTTAATGCAAAGATTACCACATCTAACTCCAAATCATGAGTTGGGTAATTTTTCTCATAGATTTTAAACTGTCTTGAGGCATAAGATATCACTATATCATTTTTCATAATAACACACCCCAATCCCTTCTTGGATGAATCACTGTAGATCACAAACCATTCTCCAATACAAGGCAGTGTGAGCACATGTGCACTGGATAACCTTCATTTCAACTCCTTGAAATTATCTTCACATTCCTCCGTCCAAACAAACTTAACTCCTTTCCAAGTCAACCTGGTGAGTGGATTATATAATCATGAAAAATCATTCATAAAAAGTCGATAATATCCAGCCAAACCAAGAAAACATCAGATCTCAGTTATTTTTGTTTGTCTCGACCATATTTTGATAACCTCAGTTTTTGATGGATCCACAGATATCCCCTCTTTTGAGATTATGTGACCTAATAATGAAACTTTTTGAAGCCAAAATTCACACTTGGTAAATTTGGCATAATGCTTCTCCTTTCTCAGGGTCTTCAATATAATTCTCAAGTGATCTTCATGTTCTTCCTTGCTCTTTAAATATACAAGAATATCGTCTATAAAGACTACCACAAACAGATCAAGATAGTCTCTAAAGACTTTATTCATCAGATCCATGAAGATAGCAGGGGCGTTAGTAAGACCAAATGGCATCACTATAAATTCATAATGTCCATACCTTGTATGGAAAGAAGAATTTTGTATATCCTCACTTTTGACCCTTAATTGATGATACCCTGAATGAAGATCAATCATGGAAAATAATTGAGCTCCGTGTAGTTGGTCAAATAAGTCATCAATGCGCGGGAGAGGATATTTTTTCTTGATAGTGATCTTGTAAAGTTCTCGATAATCAATGCAGAGTCTCATTGATCCATCTTTCTTTATAACAAACAGAACAGGTGCTCCCCCAGGTGACGCACAAGGGCATATTAACCCCTTATCAAGATTCTCTTGGAGTTTCTTCTTCAATTCATGCAACTAAATTGGGGCCATTCTATCAGGTTTCTTTGAAATAGGTAAATCACCTGGTACGAGTTCTATTGAAAACTCAACTTCACTATTTCGTGGAATACCTGGCAATTCCTCTGGAAAGACATCATCAAACTCCCGTACAATGGGTGTATTCTTAATCATGAGTTTCGCACCAACCATTTGAGATAAATAACCTTCATTTAGTGGAATCAAGAACCATAATATGGAAGAAATTTCCACTGGAAGGTTATGCTCATCCTTGCATCGATTGATGATCAAAAATTGACCGGGAATATTAAATGTGAGTTCCATTCTTTGGACACTAATATGAGCTCCATATAGAGAAATCCCATCCATGCCATGAATCACATAAAATTCCACTATAGGAAGGATCACAAGATTTGCAGGAAGCACTTTCCCACAAACTTCAATCAGAGAAAAATTATTAACTTTTGATGTGACTGTTGTCCCATTAGGGGTTGTACAACTCACACAACATATAATTATTGAGTGAATACGGTGATACCCTTAGAAAATTCTTCAAAAATAAAGGAGTGGGTGGATCTAGAATCAAAAAAAACATTTTCTTCTTTAGAGTGGATGGTAAGTGTACATTTCACCACTTTGTTATCATACTCCATATAGCTGATATAAATTGCATGTGACATTCCTTTTTATTTATCCGAAAGAGTTTGCTGACATCGATCATCATCAACAATCCTTGGATTAGGGCATTGATTGGCATAATTCCCCATTTCCATGAACATGTATCATTGAAGTGTAGGAGGTGCACTATTTGTATCCTTTTCATTGTTCGCATCACTAGAAACATTCTTCCCATCATTGCTGCATTCAAATGTCTTATGACCTTCTTTTCCACATTTGAAACATTTACATGTCTCATTAGGATAACTCCCTCCATGTTTCATTGCACACTTTGATCATAAGGTAAAACTCATCTTCTATTCAGTGTGCTATTTAGATTTTCCTTTGAATTACATTTTAATCTTCTTATCAAACCCATATGACTGATGGGTTACTCCAATCTCCATCTCAACTTTGAGAGCACATCATATGATTTCCTCATAGCTATTGAAGTCCCTTATGGATAACGCCCTTCAAATACTTGGTTTTAAGCCACTAATGAATCGATCGATCTTACTCTCAGGTTCGATAATAATACCAGAAGCATACCTTGCAAGTCTTGTAAAATTTTCTTCATAGGTACCAACAGATTCATCATCCTTTTTCTTTAGTTTATGAAAATTATTCTCCATATTTTTTCCGAGAATACGAGGGAAGTACTTATTGAAAAATAAGTTCTTGAACTCGTACCATTCCATGGACTAAATTTCATCTCTTGGACTTGTATTTTTGATAAGATTCCACCATTGATCAGCTTCACATTCAAAATGATACACTGCTAAAATGAATTTATCATGTTCAGAACATTGAAGAACTTAAAATATTTTTTCAGTAGTACTGATCCATTGTTCAGCATCTAATGGATCAGTAGACCTGCTGAATGAAGGTGGACGTTCTCTCATGAAGGATTCAAAATAATGTTGCTCATTCATTTTCACTTTGTAAGTCATTCATGATTCATAGATTGAGAAAGTTGTGTGATCATGGCTAGAAGATTTTTCATTCCAGCTCCCATAACATTTGGTTGCTCCGGGGGACAATCATTGCATTTCCCATCGCATTCTGCATTAACACGATTCCTTCGGGTTCCAGCCATTGACTAAAACCAAGAAGAATAGTGTGAGAAACACTAATTATAATAGTAAAACCACATAATCAAGAATAAAATTTCACACTTAAGGTCTTATCATAGGCTATTCATGTCCATTTCAGAAACACTAATATTTTGTTCTGTGCTTAGACTTATCCTTAGGGTTCTTACTAAGGCTTTCACATCCTAGTTTCCAAAGGTTTACTATAACTTTCCTATGATACCAACTATAACGACCCATACATTACATATAATGTTAGTACTTCAAAATTTAATTACACTTATTAAAACATATAACATATCCACGAAAGGTCCATATAGGTATAGTGTCTTTAGAAACCGTGAAACATAAACAACTGGTTCATAAAACGTCTACACTGTCTCTCATTGATTTCATCATACCTGTAGTCCCTTTTGGAATATCTTACTTAATAACCTTCTTCTTGACCTGGAGAAAGAAAACATACAAAAGGGTGATCTCAAATGCTCAGTAAGGGTAAACAAAAGAGATATCAATCACATCATATTCATAAGAACATAACATTTGGGAAATCATACCCTGCAAAAGAGATCATAATTTCATAACATGGGATAGATCATGGTAGTGAAATCTAATCAAAATAATCATAACATAAAACATGAAGCTTTGTTTCATACACACATAATCATATAGAATCACTTATTATTAGTCAAGACTCATTGCCAAGACTATCTTAGTGGACAATGTCCATTTTTGTACCCAGTTTATTCCTCGTTTCAGTCCTGTTTCACTGAACCGGTTTAACCTGCCGTTCCATCCATGTCTATCTCGTGAGATATAAAATCTCTACCCAATGCATTGGAGGGATATATAGGTCCCACCCATCTCATAATGATACCATTCTTATGTGTGCCATGAAATCATAAACCATACATCATAGTATAACCCATGTAATAAAAATGGGATTCTTAAACATCGTGACATCATAAAATAATTTATATAAGATAAAGGAATTAATAAAAATAAGTCCTTCACAACATAATCAAATCAATGTAATAATATGGATAGAAATAGAACCCTTTATTATCTTATATAGAAATTGTTTTTGATAAAACACTTGAACACTGTTCTTGAGGAAATTATCCTTTCTACTTCAAAAACACTTTTCATTTCTTAACATGTCATACAATTCTCAAATAAAAGAAGTTGATTAGAAATAAACTTGAAAACATATAAAGGAACCTTTTTGAAAATAATTTATTAAAAATCCATTCATGACATATAAGTGAAAAAAACATTCTTCTCGTACTTTTGTCAGAAAAGTCAAAAAGTACCTTGTACGAAAAATGACAAAATATTCCTTTCATATCATTAACTAAAATCTCACTGTAGAGTAAAATTGGATTTAAACAATTGTAGGTGGATGGAAATAATATTAAATATTGAGGAAACATGGATGTGGATGATAAAATACACCCCAGCAAATTCCAAAGTATAAACAATCTCGGATAAAAATTAGATTGTGATATTTCCCTTACCTTAGGACCGATTTGCTTCATAAGTGTCTGATCCTCCTGTATAATGATTTAAATAATGTCATTGACTTATTCCATAATCATAATAATTGTTATGATATCATATATGGTCATATTCATAGCTTATTATTAGTAATATTTCGTTGCTACTTGTTATTCAGGTGTTTATTACTTTTTGTTCTTATGCGTGTTTTTTCGAATAAATTGTTATTCTTCTTTTCAGGTTATAGATAACTAATTTCCAGAATGGTATTAGTGTAATATATATCATATTTATTTACTCAATGTATTAATTTAATCATTATGCAATGAAAATCATGTATAACGAGTCGCATCACATCGTGGAGACGGTATTCCGTACGTACGCACGAGCGATGATATCGTTCCCATGATCGTGGAATTGTATTGGAGTGTATGTAAACTCTTTCAGAATAAATAAAAATTTACAATAATCGTATATAATCATTATTTACATCATAATACCCATCCATGTAAGGTGGTGGTGGAAAATAGATTACACCACGGCGTGGAGACGGTATTTCGTACGTATGCATGCGCGGTGATTTCATATTCCGTAGGATGGATAAATGGTGAAATAGGGTTGTTTTATACTTATAATAACATATAAGTATATGAGTGATACTAATGTTATAAATTCATAATGAAAAAACTAAAGAAAAAGAAGTGGAAGACGAAATAAAGTTGAAAGAATCGGTAACGGACATTACCTCTTCTTTGAAGCGCTTCTTTGATACCTCCTTTTAGGGAAATAAAATTTGACTTTTAAGAAGACCAGGACGTCTAGAATGTTTCTAGGGAAGTGGAGAGGAGACATTTTCAGGTTTTGGCCGATCATGAAGGCTCAAAGTGGTGTGAGTAAGAGAGGGAGGAGGTGCCCATTTATAAGGGAGGAGAGGGGCTGCTTTGGAAAAACTAAGAATATTATTTTATTATAAAGCCATATTCGGTTTTACATAGCTCAAAATTGATTTATTTCGAAGCTAAGGTAGGTATGGCTCGAAATCCTCTCATACAATAGAATTTGGACAAGGTTAGTATACTATTTTAAACTTATCATTTAGATTTAACTTTAAGTTTGATAATTTTACTTTTACCGTGTCTTTTTGTGTTCTTACACTATAAGGTTAATAAACTTACTATAACAAGCCCCAAGAACCCCAAGTTGTTTAATATTAATATATATAAGATTATCTAAGTCATTTTTCCGAACCATAGAGTCTTTGGAATAAAATAACAATGAATAATATAATATTTTTTTAAAAACTATTTTATGTCAATTTTGACACTATTTAGTAATTGATTATTGTGAAAATCATAAGTGAATGATTAGATCGAAAAAAGTTAATTAAATCAATAATAACAAGTCATATTAACCTATAAAATAATTTTAATTCATAAAAAGTCTCAAATTACATTTATTTGGGTATTTCTAACATCATTTATTTCAATATTTCATTAATAAGATATTTACGGCATCTTCTTTGTGTCATAAATAAATTAAATTATATAAAGTCTAAAAATTTAAAAAAAAGTACGATTATGTAGTAAATCTTCTTATCTTTCCAATTAATATTTATAGTCTAATTTATCGTATGTATAACCCTATATTAAAAAATATTTACTTATTAAACTTTTATTTTAACTATTTTATCCCTTCTTTGAATAAATTAATAATAAATGTCCTAATATAATCCATGTGGACCTAAATGGTAATATTTTATTCCTAAGGTTGTTTTTGGACGAATTAAGCTTATCTAATATAATTAGTACATGTGTTAGGGTAATAATAATATCATTTTTACCCTTAATTAACCTATTTACTTTTAGCCGTGATAAATAAAAGTAAAGTGATACTATTATACAAAAATTATTTTCATCTCATTGAACAAAATTTTTCTTACTGAAATCAACCATGTCTCTCGGATTTTTTGAAATTCCACTCACAGAATTGGTAAAATTTTGTTTTATGTAAATTTGCAAATTCTTCTAGGAGGTGGGTAAAAGACGGTGAGAAGTTCAATAAAATTTTTATATATCTAAAATTATTATCAAATTACTCCAATGAATTACACTGAAATTATATAGGTAATATGTATCAATTTTTACATAAAATAAATAAAAATAAAATAAATGATTATTTAAATAAAAATTCGGTTTTTAAATAGTAACCATGTATTTTCACTATTCATCAGAAATTGAAAGATTCCAGAAAAATACCAAAATTTCACCCTAGGATAATTTTGATATTCCGAATCCAAAAACGAAGTCCATTTTGAAAAATAAAATTTACAAAATTTGAAAAAGTGGTTATTCTATTCATAATGACTATTTTTAATAATATTTTAATATCATATCGTTGTTTAGTGAAAGTCGGTATTGCGTACGACGCAAGATATCAAGGAAGGTCATGATTGCGTGTAAAGCAAGCCAAGCTAGTGTTGTGTGTAATGAAAGATTCCTTTGATGATTTATATATAATAAAAACAAAATATTTCTTATAAAGGTCTCGGGTGTCACAATGGCCCTCTGTACAGAATCCTCATCACATAGAGGATCATATTCATTATCACAGTGGAATCCTGGATGGGTTTCTTCATAAATTTATCTTGAAATAAAAAATAAGTACCACAATCAAAGAGTTTATTGGGGTTTCTGACTGAAGAATGAAATGAAAAAAAAAACAATTCCTATATTATTCATGTACCAATGAATCACTAGTAACCAATGTAAACTTGTAATGAGTCAAAAAAGAGGTTAAAAGAGTACTAATGAATGGAATTTCAGTCTCATTAATCCATAAAATCCCTTGGAAATCCACCACAAAATCCCACACCTCACCTATTCCATGATTTATTGGAAGACTAGCTAACACTGGATGTCATTCCCTTCACGAGCATAAACCAACGCTTGAACTACTTGTGTAAAAGTAGAAAAAAATTCAATAGGACATAACACCTTAATAGTCTTACCCATTGAAGCCAGTATTGATACCTATGATCCCTATATACAACATCAATATCCAAAGTATTCAACATGTGTATTTTATATAACACAAGAACTAACCATGAATCGATCTCAAATGAGTGTATAACCTAGCCATCTTCCTAAAATGGAATCCATAAACATCATCCAACTTTACTCATAGTGTAACGACCTGAAATTTTGAATAAATTTTGTTTCCTAATTTTGTGTGTTATTTTATTTTTTTTATACTCAACAAAAATGTTTCATTTGATAACATGAGTATAATTAAAATGAGACCGTTGGGCTTTGACTGTTATATGAACATTGGTCAATATGACCGCTGGAAACTAAACGTTTTGATTATTACCTCTAAATACAAGTAATATTGGTTAATTATTATAGAAAGATGATTTGGTAGCTATCCCAGTAGTCTTGGACCGATCGAATCCCATCTAACAGAACTTGGGAAGGAGGTAGCACCACTGGGCTTTGCTCTGGACCAAACCCAAGTCGAAAATCATCGTGTGAAGCTAGAACAGAATCTCTTTTGTGATAAGTTCAATCTAATAGAAATTACTACTCATGCGATGTTAGCCGAGCCTCCCTCAGATTCTCTCACCTTAGCACACCGTACACTTGGGTCCTATGTTGGTGTGATAAGGGGCTATGTAAGGAGACCGTAACTACCTTGTGTAATCCATTATTTTAAATAAAAATTGGGATTTCTTCTTATGATGAAGTTTATGAATTTTCAAATGACCGGATAAATATAGTATGCATATTTTTGATGAATTTTAGAAAAAGGATATTTTAAAAATCGTTGTGTAAACCTTAAATAATTAAAAATGTGTAATGATTTTCAAAAAAATGGTCTTCTACAATTATGTTCAGTATGAAATTTAGAGTCTACTAAGATCAACATAATTTTTGATGAATAGTAAATTATGAATAGTGATTTTATGATTAGGATTAGTAATGTGTCCTAATGGATTCGTAATATCACTTAAAGAAAGTATTAATATAATCTAGGCACCCTGATTAAGTAATGTCATTCAATAAAATGGTTAAATAACAGTTTCATAAATTATTATTCAGGTATTAGTTTTTTCAGGTGAATAGTGTTTTTTAACTAAAAATCTAATTAAAAATATTTAGAAAGTTATTTTTATTAAACGGATTTCATTTCTGAACTCAGAGCACCGATATTATGCTATGGTAATTTTTGGGGTTTTTTCTGAAAAAAAATGAATTTTCTGTGAATAGTGTTTTTATTTAAAAATAAAATTAAAAATATTTAGAAAAATATTTTTATAAAATGGAGTTCATATTTTTAATCAGAGCATTGATATTTGGTTAAGGTGAAATTTTGGGATTATTCTGAGAAAGTTGAATTTTCGATGAATAGTGAAAATACAGTTTTTAAGTTACTGGTGTCTAATGACATCATTAAATGATGTATTAAGTATGTAATCAATATGTTCGACTTATGAATAGTACAATAAGGTATGAGGTGTCCTAATTATCCAATACCATGGGAAAATACCATGGGCAAGCCCATGGTTTTTACAAAACCACTAATGAGGTGTCCCTTGGCCATTAATGCCTTGTCCCCTCACTTTCCCTATAAATACCAAGCCATCCTCACATCCATTCGACTCCCCACTCTCCCCCAACTAAGTTCTGGTCTCATTACCTCCCGAGGAGTCCTCCCATGGTGCCCCCAAGCCCTCAAGGTCCCAACCATTGAGTTTTAAGAGTTATGTTTTAAGGTAAGAGATCTGATCTCTCTCTTTCTTTTAAAAAAATCTCTTTTATGTAATTTCTTTTATGCTCCATGTTCATATGTTAAAGGGTGTTCTTTTATACTCATCTTACTTCCCTTTTCATGTTCACATAATGAGAGATCCCCTATTACTCTCATTATTTCGTTTTATGATGTTTTAAGTGGTGCGGTTTGGCTGCCGAAATTTTTGTAACGAATTCTTTCTCCCTTCTAATTTTTCAAGATCTACTATCATGTAAAGTATTTCAAGTTCATTTTTATTATGTTGGGGTATGATAACTAAATTTATCATACTGATCTTTTATGATGATATGATGAGAGACCCCATTTGATCTCTTCAATTCAGTATTTTGATGTTTTATGTGGCGCCGTTGGGCTGGAGAATTTTTAAGTGGTTCTTCACCCTTCTCATTTTGAAGTTCTACTTTCATGTCAATTAATTCAAGTTCCTTTTTCTTATGTTGGGGTATGATCTCTAAATTTATCATACTGAACTTTTATGATCATATTTTGAGAGACCCCATTTGATCTTTTTAATTCTGTATTTTGAAGTTTTATGTGGCGTTGTTAGGCTGCCGAATTTTTAAGTGGTTCTTCACCCTTCTCGTTTTGAAGTTCTACTTTCATGTCAGTTCTTTCAAGTTTCTTTTTGTTATGTTGGGGTATGATCTCTAAATCTATAATACTGGACTCTTATGTTCATATGATTAGAGACCCAATTTTATCTCATCAATTCATTTTTTGTTGAAGTTTAAGTGACGCCGTTAGGCTGCAGAATTTTTAAGGGATTCTTTCACCCTTCTCCTTTTCAAAGTTCTAATTAAATGTCATGTCTTTCAAGTTACTTTTTGTTATGTTGGGGTATTACATCAATATCTATCTTAATGAGATTTTATGATCATATTATGAGAGACCCTATTTGACATCATCAATTCATTTTTTGGTTGAAGTTTATGTAACGCTTTTAGGCAGCCGAATTGTCATAAGAGAAATCTTATTTTTGTCTTCCTTTCATGTTCTTCATTTAATATGGTATATTTTCAAATTTAATTACCATGTTCTTATATCCCTTATATTCTGTCCCTATACAGTTTTATGGGTCATTTATTATTGTTTGACCCATGTCCCCTCTCTTTTCAACATTATCTAAAACCCTATAATGTAGCCGTTGTGCTGCAGAATTTTCATCTCAAAATGCCTCTCTCTTTTTCTCAAAATTACTTCATGTTATTAAGTGAATACTCAAAGCTCATATTTATATAGGGTTATTCACATATATACAAAAATTTTCTATTTTAAATTCTGAGATTTATATACATGATACCCGATTTCCCTTTCTGTGGGTTTAAAGTGATGTAAAGATCATGTCTTTAAAGCAGTTTTTAAAACGTTATGATTATGAAATGAAAACCATTTCTTTTATGCTATATTGGTTGTTTATGAAATTATTTATGATGATATATGTGGCTCACATGATCATAAAGGAAAATTTAAGGGTGCACCCTGATAGCGCTCCAATGCATTGGGTAATGATGTAACCACTAGAGATTACAAATTTCACGATACCTTGGTGAATAACCTTGGTAATTCTCAAATGAAACCTTGGGGATGTACCGTGGTGATATGTTCATGATTGTCTATGTTAAATGATGTAGCCACATCTTCACATTATGAAAATGTTTTTTTATTATGATATGCCTCATGATTTCATTCTCATGCCATAATGTTCTTTTCATGACCTTATTGAAGTATCTCAACTTCACATGTAAAATGTCTCTCTTGTTTCCCTTACTGGGATTTTTGCTCACCCTTTCTTTTGATGTATGTCCCTAGGTTATGTGATGCAGTAATGAACCTAGGATGAACATGAAGAGAAGCCTTTCAATTGTTTTAGAAGAATTTTTTATGTTTTCATGTTTAAAGTTCCTGGTTTCCAAGACACTAAACCTTAAAGATCCTTGGTTTTGTAAAATGTAATGAAAGATTATGTGATAAAAAGGTGGGATGCTATAGTTGGTATCAAAGTATGGTTTAGTTATTTGTGGAAATTAGTATATGAAAATCCTAGGAAGAACCCTATAGAAAAGTTAAAAAAATAGGAAATCTTCCTGGTATTTTGATGAGTATTGAGTAAGGGGTTGCCAAAAAAATACATCCCTGTCTAGATGCGAGCAGGTAGAGGTGGCTCTGGCATAGATGTACATAGGGGTAAAATCTAAAAACACCACATTGAGCTAGACTCGAACGGGAACTGGTACACGACAATGGGCCTTGATGCACTCTTGTTTACGACACTCTCGTGGGATATGCTTTGGTAAATTCATAAGCTTAGTATGAAACATTGTTAAAGGAACAAAGATAAAATTAAATAATGATTCACATAAGAATATATGATCATGGATAACCTAGATGGGAACCTAGGGGATCACAAGTTAAGGTATACTTTTCTTCTACAAGTTATCCTTATATGCTTTTAGTTCCTTTTCATGATAATTGGATAAGTACTTAAGCCCCTAATTATTCTTTCTAATCTTAGTTAATGGTGGGAAATGGAAGAACATGTCCCAAAAACCAATGTGATAGGAAATACGACGATTGTCAGATTAATATGACATGGATGATTTGGGGATTAAAATATGATTATTATTTTGGAAGACGTTCACTATTTTGGGGACCCTATATGATCGAGGTAAATAGATTACTACAGTATTTTCATTGAGGTGTAAGGTTGACTTATATTTTGAATAATCGATGAATTTAAGGTGGACTTATAGTAATTTAGGTTACTTATGGGAATGATTAACCTATCTTGGGTAAAATATGTTTAGGTTAGATAATTTTGTTATATGATGTTAGGAGTGGTTGATGTTATTTGCAGATGAACAATGATGTTTATTTTGGAAGACTATGTTATCAAATCCTTCTTGTATTTGGGTTTCAATCTTAGTTTGGTTTATTTTGAGGAATTTTATGGACCGCTATTTATGGAATGGACTATGATGAACTTTGGGTAGTACCATGGAACATTGAAGATTTAAAAGTAGTTTCCATTCCTATGGGGTTTTTTCTTTTGGAAGAGTTATTTTACCTAACCCCTTCTGATTTTGGGATAATGTTTAATGACAGAAGAAATAGATAGTTAATATTTTGTGGATTATGAAGATGATTCTTGTGTTTGGATGAGACCAAGTAGCTTTGAATTCTCATAGTTTGGAGAAATGATTAGTTTTGGGTAGAAACTTATTAAAGGATGAAACTCTACATGAGGATATGTATATTTTATTTTGTATTTGTTTTATGTTGTAAATGAATTCCTCAAAATTATGTAAAGGAACGTAAAACAAAAACGTTGTTGGTTTACGTTTCCTACTAGGTAATCAAAGACCATTTACACACATCATAAGTTTGGGATTTTCTTATGGTTAACATTCTCTTAATCATGTTCTCTATCACTCTCCCCCCAGAACTTGACCCTTTGTTTTTATTCCATGTCCATGTTTTCCTCCATTGAATCCTAGTATTGGTTAACTCGGGTGACCTTTGTACTTCCCTTTCTTTCTTTTAAAGTAATATTTTTTTTTTGACTCCTTTTACGATTTGGGACTTTCAATGAAATTTAAAAACCCGATTTTTTTAAAAAAAAATTGCGAGGACGCAATTTCTTAACGGGGAAAGATTGTAACGAACCGAAATTTTGAATAAATATTGTTTCCTAATTTTGTGTGTTATTTTATTTTATTTTTTATACTCAACAAAAATGTTTCATTTGATAACATGAGTATAATTAAAATGAGACCACTGGGCTTTGACTGTTATATGACCATTGGTCAATATGCCCACTGGAAACTAAACGTTTTGATTATTACCTCTAAATACAAGTAAACTTGGTTAATTATTATAGAAAGAAGATTTGATGGCCTCCCCCAGTTGTCTTGGACTGATCAAAGCCCATCTAACAGAACATGTGAAGGAGGTAGCACCACTAGGCTTTTCTCTGTACCAAACCCAAGACGAACTTCATCGTGTGAAGCTAGAACAGAATCGCCTTTGCGACAAGTTCAAACTAATAGAAATTACTACTCGTGTGATGTTTGCTGAGCCTCCCTTAGATTCGCTCACATTAGCACACCTTACACTTAGGTCCTATGATAGTGTGATATGGGGCTATGTAAGGAGACCGTAACTGCCTTGTGTAATCCTTTTTTTTAAATAAAAATTTGGATTTCTTCTTATGATGAAGTTTATGAAATTTCAAATGACCGGATAAATATAGTATGCATATTTTTGAATAATTTTAGAAAAAGGATATTTTAAAAATGGTTGTGTAAACCATAAATAATTAAAAATGTGTAATGATTTTTGAAAAATGGTCTTCTACAATTATGTTCAGTACCAAATTTAGAGTCTAATAAGATCAACTTAATTTTTGATGAATAGTAAATAATGAATAGTGGTTTTCTGATTAGGATTAGTAATGTGTCCAAATGGATTAGTAATCTCACTTAATGAAAGTATTAATATAATCTAGGCACCCTGATTAAGTAATGTGATTCAATAAAATGGTTAATTAACGGTTTCATAAATTATTATTCAAGTATTAGGTTTTCGGGTGAATAGTTTTTTATAATTAAAAATATAATTAAAAATATTTAGAAATTTTTTTTATAAAACGGATTTCATTTTTGAACTCAGAGCACTGATATTATGCTATGGTAATTTTTGGGGTTTTTCTGAAAAAATTGAATTTTCAGTGAGTAGTGTTTTTATTTAAAAGTAAATTAAAAATATTTAGAAAATTATTTTTATAAAATGGATTTCATATTTGTAATCAGTGCGTTGATATTTGGTTACGGTGAAATTTTGTGATTATTTAGAGAAAGTTGAATTTTCGATGAATAGTGAAAATATAGTTTTTAAGTTACGAGTGTCTAATGACATCATTAAATGATGTATTAAGTATGTAATCAATATGGTCGACTTATGAATAGTAAAATAAGGTATGAGGTGTCCCAAGTTCCCAATACCATGGGAAAATACCATGGGCAAGACCATGTTTTTCCAAAACCACTAATGAGGTGTCCCTTGGCCATTAATGCCTTGTCCCCTCACTTTCCCTATAAATACCAAGACATCCTCACATCCATTCGACTCCCCACTCTCCCCAAACGATGTTCTGGTCTCATTACCTCCCAAGGAGTTCTCCCATGGTTCCCCAAAGCCCTCAAGGTCCCACCCTTTGAGATTTAAGAGTTATGTTTTAAGGTAAGGGATCTGATCTCTCTCTTTCTTTTCAAGAAATCTCTTTTATGAAATTTCTTTTATGCTCCATGTTCTTATGTTAAAGGGTGTTCTTTTATACTAATCATACTTACATTTTCATTTTCACATAATGAGATATCCCCTCTTACTCTCATTATTTAGTTTTATGAAGTTTAATGTGGCGCCGTTAGGCTGCCGAAATTTTTGTAACGGATTCTTTCTCCCTTCTCATTTTTCAAGATCTATTATCATGTAAAGTATTTCAAGATCCTTTTTATTATGTTGGGGTATGATCTCTAAATTTATCATACTCATATTTTATTATCATGTGATGAGATACTCCATTTGATCTATTTAATTCAGTATTTTGAAGTTTTATGTGGCGCCATTGGGCTGCCGAATTTTTAAGTGGTTCTTCACCCTTCTCGTTTTGAAGTTCTACTTTCATGTCAATTCATTCAAGTTACTTTTTGTTATGTTGGGGTATGATATATAAATTTATCATACTGATCTTTTATGATCATATGATGAGAGACCCCATTTGATCTCTTCAATTCAGTATTTTGAAGTTTTAAGTGGCGCTGTTAGGCTGCCGAATTTTTAAGTGGTTCTTCACCCTTCTCATTTTGAAGTTCTACATTCATGTCAGTTATTTCAAATTATTTTTGGTTATGTTGGGGTATGATATCTATATCTATCATACTTGACTCTTATGTTCATATGATGAGAGACCCTATTTGATCTCATCAATTCATTTTTTGTTAAAGTTTAAGTGACGCTGTTAGGCTGCCGAATTTTTAAGGGATTCTTTCACCCTTCTCCTATTCAAAGTTCTAATCCCTTGTCAAGTCTTGAAAGTTCATTTTTATTATGTTGGGGGATGATATCTATATCTATCGAACTGATCTTTTATGTTCATATTATTAGGACCCTATTTAAAATCATTAATTAATTTTTTGGTTGAAGTTTATGTAACGCTGTTAGGCTGCCGAATTTTCATAAGAGAAATCTTATTTTTGTCTTCCTTTCATGTTCTTCAATTCATATGGTATATTTTCAAATTTAATTACCATGTTCTTAAATCCCTTATATTATGTCCCTATACTATTTTATGGGTCATTTATCATTGTTGAACCATGTCCCCTCTCTTTTCAACGTTTTCTAAAACCAGGTAACGTAGCCGTTGTGCTGCATAATTTTCATCTCAAAATGCCTCTCTCTTTTTCTAAAAACTACTTCATGTTATTAAGTTAATACTCAAAGCTCTTATTTCTATAGGGTTATTCAGATATATAAAAAAATGTTCTATTTTAAATTCTGGGATTTACCTACATGATACCTGCTTTCCCTTTCAATGGGTTTAAAGTGATGTAAAGATCATGTCTTTAAAGTAGTTTTTAAAACGTTATGATTAAGAAATGAAACCCATTTCTTTTATGATATATGGGTTTTTTATGAAATTATTTATGATGATATATGTGGCTCACGTGATAATAAAGGAAAATTTAAGGGTGTGCCCTGATAGCGCTCCAATGCATTGGGTATTGATGTAACCACTAGAGATTACAATTTTCACGATACCTTGGTGAATAACCTTGGTAATTTTCAAATGACACCTTGGGGATGGACCTTGGTGATATGTTCATGATTGTCTATGTTAAATTATGTAGCCACATCTTCAAGTTATGAAAATGTTATTTTTATTATGATATGCCTCATGATTCCATTCTCATGCCTTAAAGCTCTTTTCAGGACCTTGTTGAAGTATCTCAAGTTCACATGTAAAATGTATCTCTTGTTTCCCTTACTGGGATTTTTGCTCACCCTTTCTTTTGATGTATGTCACCAGGTTATGTTATGGAGTAATGAACCTAGGATGAACATGAGAAGAATCCTTTCAAGTGTTTTAGAAGAATGTTTTATGTTTTCCTGTTTAAAGTTACTGGTTTCCAAGACACTAAACCTTAAAGATCCTCAGTTTTGTAAAATGTAATGAAATTTTATGTGATAAAAAGGTGAGATGCTATAAATATGATTACCTTTATCAAATGATATATCGACTTATATGATTTTGAGTAAAAACTAAGGTTCTTTAGGTCACCCACATAGCCCTAATGATCATCTCTCATAACCCTATATCTAGTTCTATCCACCTAGACCCAAGATCAAACCAACGTAAGGATGATAAATATAAAAAAGACTTATGAGGGTCACGAATATCAACACAGACTATAGGGTCCTAATCCTTTATGAAGATCATCGTAAAAAAAATTATACTTACTGGTCACAATTAAAATGTAGAAAACATACAAAAATGATACTCATCGGGCATCCACATACGGTAATACCCCTTCAGTACTTGTTCATTTGAAAATTCATACTACATATTATTATCATACTCTGAGATTCAACTAGAAAAATTTAAGCATAGGCATCAACTACCAAGGATGAACTATAAAGGCCAATAGTACACATAAAACATTGTATCAATGATCCTTGTAATTTATCACCGTCATAGTTTAGTTAAGTTAAATTTTATTCCATGTAATGTAGAATAACACTATATAGGTTGTTACTGACGCGTTTGAAAACCAAACAAAGAAAAAACTACCCATGACTGGTTCAATACATGGGCATCAAGTGACCTATTGGCCTATTAGGGTCACTAAACCTCCTATATAGGAGGATTGATTCATCAAAATCACCATCAAGCTTCTCAAAAAATATGTACATCACCTACCATAAGAATTATATATATATATATATATATAATTTAAACCAATTGAGTTGAATTCCGCCAAAAACAAATATAAAAAAAACACCATTTATGTTTTTCATTTTAAATAATATGCCTCTTTATTTAGTAAAATCACACACTAGAAGGAATATAACATATGACTCCTATATACCAAATATGATGCTTGAGATGCCTCGTTCCATTACATTCCCATAGTCAAAATCCATCTCAGGCCTCTTACTAATGGTACAAGATCCATAAATATATATTTAATTAGAAAATACAAACAACATGTACATCAATCAATGAAAAATTAATATAAAACTCTAAAATTAAATATATATACAGTAATATTATATTTCTATAAACCATGACATCTTACCTAAGTGTTCTCTATGAATCATTCAAATATCCATCACAGGTTTTGAAAATTTCCTAATACCCCTACATAAAACATCCCAATATTCTAATTAAAAAGGAATTGAAAACCTCTAATTACAATTTTGTCATCTAGACTATAGTGATAATAAATAGGTTCCCTGGTGTAGTTTTCCACAATAAATCAAAAAAAACCTCACCATATTCTAGTGGCTACTAATTCTTAGCGTGGGTCAAAAGGTGGAAAATGGAGAGAATATAGACTCATACCGGATAAAAAACTAAATTTCATATAACAATTAAATAAAAATAATGATGAATCTGCTAATGATATTAAAATGTCATTTTAGTCATAATAAATTATATTATATAAAAAACCCAAAAAAATGTCATACAAACAACACTGGTCAACCAATAGAATGTCCATAAAAAAGAATTATATAATTGATACTGAAATAAAATTAATGATCTCTAATAATAACATCAAACTAGACTATTAAGTTGGTTTTTAGAAATTTTAGACTCCACCGACCCAATAAAAAAGAATCAACAATATTGGCTTAGCTTGATCATGAAAACTTGGGCCGCATATTTATCCACTATGCATCTATGCTCACATAAATATGTTATGGATGTACTAAAAGGTGCAAGTATAAGGGTGATAAATAAAATTAGCATCCCCCTATTGAAGATCCTATAAACCTACTTTTATAATTTTATGATCATGATATATTCTTTTCCTAGAATATACAAAAATTGAAAATAAATAATAGAATAGTCTAAAAAAGGAACATAGTCGATCCTCGAGTCCATAATACCTATCAACCATATATACTTATACCTAATTATCAATGTCCCTGGTCTTATTCTATCAAATATAACAATATATATAGACATACCATAATATATATATATATGTATATATGTATATATATATACAAAAATGGAATTGAATTGGGACCTTAGACTACGGTGTCCATGAACAATATCATAAAGAGAAACTCAATCCATAGTCAATACTAAGATCTTAGATCCAGTTGACATGACACCCTATGACTAGGGATCTGAGATGGATGTTATAACACCAAACCTAGTTATCATTAATGTGATGCTTAGGTCTGTAATCAGGATATACAATACCTACTTTTACCAATGTGGAAATGCCTTTGAGCATGCCATGTTACCACATGGTGATACATTTCCTAGCCCAAGGTTCACATGTAATCCCAAATAACAACCACGATATGGGGTTCCATTTATCAACTAGTCATCATGAAAATGTGTAATTACACTAGATTCAATACTACTGAATCCATGTATAATCTTGACATCTGTCAATATACAAGGTATCATCATATATGAAATCCCCACATCGCAATATAGATAATACATATGGTGGATCACCCTTTGGTGATATGAGTTGAATAATATACTGACCTAGTATAGTATCATAGTATCATTAAACAATTTTCATAATAACATCATCCATAAATAAATCTAGGTGATATAATAATGGTGCATCCCTCGATCCCATGGAATATTCGAATCATTAAATGTGGATATCTAGTCCATCATTTAGAAGCTGATCAGTACCCAACTGATCAAGGGAAATTCACCCACCCATCTACCTTTGAAATCATCTATAGTTCAAGTAGACTAACCATTCATAGAGAAACCCATTATAAGGGGGGGTCTGAGAAAATATCTGTGAATGACCTCTATATCCCTCATAATGGTGGAATCTTAATAAAAAATAGTCCTTCCTATAATTTTTATAGTATAAATAAATCATGTAAGACACAAGGGATGGACCCCAAGAAGAACATCAGGAAAACCCAATAAAATAAGGTTTAGATGTTGGATCCCTATGTGTGTTTCTATAAATCCCAACACAGCAAGGCTCAAAAACAGTGTCCTATGAAGTACATTTGAGTGTCATGATAAAATAATATTCAAAGGGAAGGACATATCATTTGATTTCAAGGATGTAAATTTGGGAACCGCAAGGAAATAGTAGGTAGAAAATACATACTAAAGGGACTACATTTGGGCATCCCAATAATTCATCATGTAAGGAAAAATTATCAAAAACTATGATGTACCCCAGATATATATAACATCATAAATAGTAACCATGTGAATTCATAAATAAAGACTAAGGGTGGCCAAATGCATAATCCCACCACCAATACCACAATCCCTTGGGCTTACACGTTTGACATGGGTTCTATAGTGACACCCACTACCATCACTACCCAAGACCCTAATTCACTAGAATAGGTCCAGTCAGCCACTAGGGAGCCTTTTAGGTTCCTTAGGTCATATCACTGGAAATACATCCTATTAAAAATCCATGGAAATAATATGCTACCATAGGAATCCTCTATAGGATCTCTGATAGAAGTATGTAAAAATAAGGATCGTAAACGGAATCCTTTAGGTCAAATGGTATGTGAAGGCATCCTATGTGGGTTCCTTGGAAGGGTAATTATAGGCATAATTATCCTAAAATTAATCCAGTGTAACTATAAACAATTATATAATGGATTGTCTATGTTATAATTTATGTGAAGGCATCCCATAAGGGATCCTCAGTAATAGTGACATGTTAGAGGCATCCTACATGGGATTCATAGGAAGAATGAATCATATAGCCTATAATGCTTGAAGGGAACATATCAGAAATTTTAAATCCTTAATGAAAGTAATAAAAAAGCATATATCGAGATATATGGTTCGTGACCCCTCTTAGCTCAATGGGTCTTACACTTAGGATATATCGAGATATGGTTACCTATGGAATAACATACCTATTTATTTTGATTATGATATGGCCCCTAGAATTATTTATATAACCTCAAGGGATTTAAATTTCATGATCTTCAATGAAAAAAACTCAAAATGGACTACTCATGGGTCAAATTATTAATCTTGAACATATATATATGAGAAACCCTAAAAAGTGGTATATGGGAGGATTAAATGGTGTGTGTAACCTAGTACACAACATGTACCATCAAATCTCTACCCAGGAATGTAAATTTATAAAAAATAGGATGTAAATACCCATGTAGGTGACATATAAGATAGTTAAAAGGTGTGTACCTTACATGGGAAACCAACCGTTGTACCTTACATACCCTGGACATGTACTTTTTTAGGTCATGTACCTCTACAAAACATGAGATCAACATGAGTTGTGGTCATGTACTGTACATATCCATGTATCCATACATGAGCTTTCTATAAGGGTACTCAACTACATGACTGAGTCACAATACATGGAATTTATACCAAATACATATCATGTACAATAAAAAGAATATATTCCTAGAAACTTAAGAGTTATTGGCGTGTATCCTCTAAACTACAGACCCTGTGATCATGATTGTCGAATAAAAAAACACCCAAATCACCCAAAACCAAGCGTTTCCAATTAAATATGTATATATTGAACCACAAGGGGTCATAAGAAGTCAAAAAAATGAATTAGAATATAAAATGATAAATATTATTTTATTAACAAAAAAATAAAAACATACTACCTTTAGGAAGAATCCTCTGATGCTTTACCCATTTTCATGATCTATGACTTCCACATGACAATATGGCTCCCTCAAGCTCCGTATAGGTACCTATACTCTAATATCTCTATTTAAACATCTTTTCATATCCTCTGTATCAATTTATGTTGTAAATGAGGAATCCCATTGGGGAATGTGTGAGAATCCATGTATGGAAAAAAATAAAGAAATGGAAATAATGGAAATAATATGAAAAAGGTGTTACACCGTATCCCCAGTAACCAACATGATTTTTTGACTAACCTAAGAAATGAATCTTCTTCCCAACTTAATTAAAGAGATGAAATATCATTATGATTCCTTTTTCAAAAGATATAATAAAATAAAAATGTATGAAAAAATAAATATTTAGTTAATAATATATTAAATAATTTTTATTCACAAAAAATTGAATTGTTTAGAATTCCAATAATAATCAAAAGGATGGAAAACATATTCTAGGACTGATGGAGTGTTCATAAAAAATATTAGAGATCAACATGTAGGAAAAACTAACCATTTTTCATTTAAAATTATTTCTCAAACATTCAGTCCATAAAAACATAGGTCCATATAGTGTATATCATGCCTCTTGAGTTATTATATATAATTATTCACCTTGATCACAACATAAGTGACCTAAACCATAACTGAATTAAAATTATTTCATATGGTATTCACTTGAGAAAAGTTTCCTTTTAATATCTATATGTATAAGGTAATAGTGTTTTCTAACCATGCTACCATTAAATATTTTATTAATTAATACCAAAACAAACCAATTAATTATTCAATGGAGGGTCATACTTTATGATTTTAACATTGAAAATTATGATAAAAAGGTATTGATAAATTATGTTATTTAATATATTACTAACATTATCACTAACCTCATCATATTCTTAGTAAATATGACAACAATTATAATAATATTTCCTAATACTGAATTTTACATTGTTTATGAAACCATCTGTAACGCCCCGACCACAGTTACCTAGAGTCGGTGCATTATTACATAACATTTCCATGATCACAAGAAAGATCAAATCTCGAAGGACCGATTGGTTTATTAGCCTTGGAAACACTAGATATATTCATAAAGTTTTACATTACATCATAATGTGAAATACTACTACAACAACATAGTCTCCATATCCCACACTCGTATCCCCACATACTATCCCTACAGGTCATTCATAAATTACTTCTTCACATCCTGGGAAAAATAAAACGTAGAAAAGGGGTGAGCTAAAATGCCCAGTAAGGATAACAATATAGTGTAATCTTTCATAAATAAGAATAAACTTTTAAGGCAATGTGTAACTTAAAACAAAATCCTTTTAAACATGAAATTCAACATAGTATGGAAAAAATATAAGGAAATAATTCCATTTACTTATTCACATGGATATTCTACTAATCGAATAATCACATGCAATATCAATTACCAATTTCATAATGATGGAATGCATAATTCCATACTATCATAACCACATAGCCAAGGCCTCGTGCCAAGACTACAAATAAGATTTTTCCAAGACCTTGTGCCAAGACACTAGTTTGTCTCATGAGACCTACAGATGCATCAAGGAGTTATAGTGAGCTCCACTCATCACTTATTAAGTCTAATTCATTCCTCATATGAACAGGTTTAAACATAACATAAACATTCATATTAAAACTAGCATACGAAATGCCAATAATTTAACCACAAACCATGAATGGTATAAAATAGCACATCCATAGTCAATCATAACTCATTTGATACAATATGGAATATTGTATTGTATCACATTAACCTCAATCAAGAATAATGAAGGATGTTGAAATAGATGAAAATAATCATCAAAACTATTTGAGAGAAATATCCCCATTTTTCTTGAAATCAATTGAAAGTCACACTATTTGTCAAAAAGCCATTTAAAAAATAGATTTTTGAATCAAACAGTCCCATACCACATTCAAACTTTTAAAAGGTGTTTTAATTTTAAAAATTTAATGTCCATATAAATAAATCCTTAAAACCATTTTTTAAAACATGGACATTAATGAGAAATATTTAGAAGAATAAATCTTTAAAACATTTAAAAATGGTATTTTAGTTAGAGTTTCTAACCAAAAGAGAGACACTTGAATAAAAATAATTGAGGTAATCAAAACATTTTAATATCATGAGATTAAAGGAATTCATGATATACTATGTAAAAGTACATTATATACACCACATAAAAGTGATTTGGTGTATAACAACAAAGAAGTCTCAAAGGAATGTAAATTGAGATGAAATCTCTCATAAAGGCCGTATTAATAGTCTAAGGACAAAACAACGACGTAATTATGTGTGAAAAATATAAATACACTAAATATGATTGGATATTCAGTGTAAAACAATCAAATGACATTCACACATATTCTTGTAAAAACAACACCAATGAATTGGATATTTAACACAACAAATGGAGATTGAGTTAAAATTAATCTTATCAAGTTCATACCGATGACTTGAAAATTTATAAATGGAGTGATTATGTGTATAAAAATTATATCCACAGAAAGGGGAGTGGAAATTATCTCATGATCAAATGATTAGTGATTCTACACATAATCTTGGAGTAAAATAATCAATAAAGTATGTGTAAAGCCAAATGAGTGGAAATTGAAATTCCAAATTCCATTTTTTATTTGGTAACATACAAAACATACACCCATGAATGAAGGATCATAAAATGATGACGTAAATATACATGAATTAAAGTATCTTACACAATGAATATAAACATGTGAAGTACACACACCGCATGTAATAAATAAGTGGTGAACAATGGAATTCTCACAGAATTAAAAGTGAGATAAGAAACCCCTTACCACGTTGTAATCAACTGAGTCGTATAACCAAAAGTTAATAACCACCAAATGATTTACAGAATAACATTAATATAAAGAGAATAATGATAATATATATCAAATAGTAGTACAAAATATACCCCTCTCAATAAATTATTGGCTAACAATGGAAATCTCATGGAATTGAAAGTGAGATAAGAAAATACCTTACCTTGTACTTTTCTTTGGTTGGGGGTAGGTTAACCTCTTGTATAATGTTGAAATAATTGTTATTAAATTATTCATGAATCATATACATTAATATGATATCATATATGATCTTTTACCATTGCATTGTTAATAATATCATATAATTATCGTCATTTCAGGTGTTAACTTACTCGTTTTCTTTTATATGTTTTGTTACGTAATCCCTGTTTGTCATGGATAGGTTGTATCATATTCATATCCAGAATGATATCAAGTCCTTAAAAATTATTTTTAAATCATCAAATGATAATTATAATTGAATGGATTTGATAGAGAATGAATCTCATCGCGTTCGTGGAGATTGTAGTCCGTACGTACGCACGAGCGACAATATCAATCATTTGACATTAACATAATATATAATTGGATGGTATATCATATATACAGAATAATTATCATGTTATATTTATTATTTTCATTAGTTACACATCATTATTATACCCACCCAAATAATAATATATTGAATAACAATTACACCACGACGTGGAGACGGTAAGTCGTACGTACGCACGTATGGTGACATATTATTCAAAGGGTGGATAGAATACTGAATATGTTTGTGACATATTTTTAATAACATTACAGTATATATATGTTACTTGAGTTATTATTTTATAATGGTAAAAACAAATAAAGAATAGGTGGAATAAGAATGGAACTTGAAAAGGGGTGGTGAAATCATTATCTCTTCTTCGGGTTCTTGCTTTTGATTTGATCAAAATGGATCTATAGGTTGGCTTTCTGATCCAACTAAGGCTTCTAGGTTGTAGTTATGGAAGTTGAGAGAGTATTTGGGCAGGGTGTGGCTGAACCAAAAGGCTTTTAAGGTGTGAAAAATGAGAAGGAGGAGTTCTCTTTTATAAGAGGGGTGAGGGGCACCTTTGGAAATGCTACAAATATTAATTTATATTAAATTCATATTCGGTTTCTAATGGCTCCAAAGTTTATTATTCAAAGTTTTAGGTGGGGATAGGTCTAAAAACATTCAACCAATAGAATTTAGACAGGTTTGTGTCACTATATTAACCTTATACTTTAGTTTTAACTCTTAGTTAATTAGTTTGAAATTTACCATGTCACTTTGCATTTTTATATTATATAGTTAATAAACATACTATATGCATCCAAGAGACCCCCATGTGGTCCATTAATGATATACCTATCATGATATAAGTCTCTTGGCCGAACCTTAGATTTCTAGGAATTCAATATCAATTAATAATATAATATTTGTTTTAAAAAACTTTTTTTTATCAATTTTGACACTATTCAATAGTTGATTTTTGTGAAACTCATAACAGAATGATTACTTCGAACAAAGTCAATTACATCAATCCTAATATGTCATATTATCCTAAAAAATTAGTTTAATTCATTAAAAGTCTTAAATTATATTTATTTGGGTATTTATTATATCAATTATTTTAATTGTTTACTATTATGGTAATTACTGCATCATCATTATGTCATAAATATATTAAATTATATAATGTCTAAAAATTATAAATAAATTATCACTATGTATTAAATCTTATTATATTTCTGAATAATATTTAAAATCGAATTTATCTAATGTGTAACCCTATATTAAAAATGTTTTAGTAAATAAACTCTGATTTTAACTCTTTTAACTCTTCTTTGAATTAAATAATAATAAATGTACTAATCTAATCCAAGTGGACCTAAATGATAATATTTTATTCCTAAGGTTCTGGTTGGTAGAGATACACTTGTCCAATAGAATTAGGACTTGTGTTATGGTAATATTAATATCATTTTTACCCTTAATTACCCTATTAATTTTAACCGTGGTAAATAAAAGTAAAAAGTTAATATTCACCTAAAATTATTTTCATCTCATTGAACCAAATTTTACATCTTTATATTAACCGTGTCTCTCAAATTTTAGAAATTCCAATCACAGAAGTGGTAAAATGAAGTTTTCTGAAAAATTCAGTTTTTTAACTACAACTTAGTAGTTTCAATATTCATAAAAAATTGATGTTTTTTAGAACAATGCCAAAATTTCACCCTAGGATATAATTGATATTATGAATTCAAAAATGATGTATATTTTACAAAATTCCAAACATAAAAGTTTCATTAATTAATTTTATAATTAATTCCCACTGTCACAACAAATAGCGTGTTTTTAAGAAACAATATATATCAAAAGATTGACAATTGTTTATGTCCAATTTCAAAGTAAAATTAATTCTAATGAACAAAATTGGATAAAAAGGTAAACATTTATTATAATTATACTTTAAAACCACTCAAATTAATAATTTATCATTATTAATTATTTTGATTAAAATAGTTGTTTTTAATTAAAATTTAGTAAATTTCACTATTCATTAAAATATTATAGTTATCCAAAAAGTACAAAAATCTCACCTTAGGCTAAATTCGATACTCCAAATCCAAAAATTAAGTCCATTTTGAGAGATAAAATATCTAAAATTTTAAAAAGTAGGTATTACTATTCATAAAGGCTCGTTTGATTGGTTGTGGTTTGTTAGAATCTCAAAGTTGCGTACAATGCACGACATTACATTATTCGAAGGGAAACATATAGTGGAAGATTGGGGTGTTACATTCTCCCCTCCTTAAATAAATTTCATCCTCTCAATTATTAAAATTGTTCTTAGGAATATAATGGAATGTCCCACATCGAAAAAAAGTCAATAAAACTATCACTTTAAAAGAAAGAAAGAGAGGTATAATGATCATCCAAAATAACCCATACTCGGATTCCATGTAGAAAAACATGGATATGGATGATAAACTAAGGGACATGTTCTGATTGAGAGGGATATAAATCATGATTAGGAGAATGTTAACAATAAGAAAACCACATACTTGTGTTGGAAAAAACGGCCATTACTCTCTGAGTAGGAAAGTAAAAAGACAACATTTTTTTAAGTTACATTAAATAAGGATGAGGAATTCATTAATGATATTTACTAAGAATATAAAGATATATACTTACATCTTAAGTAGAGTTTCATTCTTTAATAAATTTCCACCACTCACTTATTTTTTTAAATGATGAGTATTCAAGAAGACTTGGTCACACTGGAAGATCTAGAATAAACTCTTATAGAATCATATGATCCATGCAGGATGAACTATATATTTACATTGTCTTTAGAGATTAATCAAAACCAAAATGGTTATTACAAGATCTAACGATCCCCCAAAAGGATATTCCTTGAGAGAAATAAACACTAATATTAATTTCCAAAATTAAATCAACAATACCCCAAAGTTAAATAAATACAATTCAATAATGAATTGTCCTTAAAATCCTTCAATATAATCAAAACTAATATTGAAAACCAAAACTTATTATGAATTTAGTCTTCCAATTTAAATTGTATCTCCAAATAACATTAATTACTCTTAAAGTCACATATATAAAAGTAATTAACCTAATCATTTCCATAAATAACCCAAATCATTATAAATTATCAATAAAAACATATATAAAAATCCACCATTAACCCAAAAATGAAATACCATACTATTCTATTTTCCATGGGCATATAGTGTTCACATCAAAGCGAACAACTTCCAAAATTAAATTTATCACTTAATCACCAAATCAATTTCCTATACTAAGGGTATTCATTTGATAAGACATACGATCCCAAAGCAGATTATTATTAATCAATAAAATCATTTAACTAAAAATAATATTCACACTAATCAGGGACTTCATGTAGTCCAGTGGTAGGAGATTAATCCCAATCGCACATTGGTTGTGGGTTCGATTCCCACGACTTTGTCCGACGCGACGGGTTGTCACACGGTCTACGTGTTGTCCTTTTTCAAAAATTGTATTTTATAACTTTACCAAAATGAGATAAATTCCTCAAAATAACCATAAAATAATTTTACCACAAATGTTATCTCATACCTTTCATTTTCATCCCAAATTATAAAATTTTTAATTTCCTCAAAACCAATGATCATATAAAACCAAATGGTTATTTATAACTATACCCATAAGAGAAAAGATAATTCTTCCATAAATATCATTCACACATGGAAAAAATTAGGGTTACAAATACAAGATAAAATTATTCTAAAGTAAACCCTTCAACAAGGATCACTAATAATTTTTAAACATTTATCCAACCATTTATTTCCACATAGCTTCTTCTCTGACCAAGAAAATATCCTATAGAATAGGACATTTTCTCAGGTAATGGCCAGGTCCCCAACATTTATGGAAAATGACTATAAAGTGATTCTTGGGACAATTTTTATCTTCTTGCATAGTAATCTTCATTTTTCATTAGAAATTATTCACTCTATGTCCTTCCTTCCCACATGTAAAGCATTTCTTTGTCCCATTTAGACACTTTCCTGGGTGTCTCATTCCACATTTCCTACACAATGGAAATTGAGGATTTCTTTCTCCATGGTCTCCACTACTGGAGATCTTATCATTCATCACCTTTCTCTTCTTTATTGAGTCTGATAATTGGTTAATATATATATTGTTGATCAAATTTATGGAAAATTGATATGGTATAAAGATGATATCTATTACGCCTATCAACATTCCATTTTGTTGCCCATTGCCACCACCGTTCCCACCTTGTACATCATTCTCAAAGTCACTATGACTTCCTTGGAATCCAGCCATTGACTAAAACCAGAAAGCATTGTGTGATTAATAGTAGTCATACAATCATTTAGAGATTAACATGTCACCATATTCTCAATTTGAAAAACATTAGGATTAACCAAGGTCATTTACTCTCATCTTATATATATAATACTTTAAATTGGTTTGTAAAGAAAATGTAAATTATCCTAAGAATATCCCCTATGAGTGTCGTAACCAAGAGTTCAGCAAGGACCATTGTCATGCACCAGTTCCCGTTCGAGTCTAGCACAAAGAGGTGTTTTTGGGTTTTACCCCTAGGTACATCTATGCCAGAGCCGCCTCTACCTTCTCGTATCTAGATAGGGATGTATTTATCTAAAAACTCACCAAATCTATACAATACCAAAATTATAGGAAGTTCTTCTATACTAATCCTCAAAGTTCATCTTAGGTCTACGTGCTCTAATCAGAGTTTATCTAAATCTAGCATCCAAGGTTTGTACTAAACTTCCTCTGATACCAACTGTAACGCCCCGACCCCAGTTACTTATAGTCGGTCCATTATTACATAACATTGGAATGATCACAAGAAATATAAAATCTCCAAATACCAATTGGTTTAGTAGCCTTGGAAACACTATATATATTCATGAAGATTTACATTACATCATAAAGTGAAAAACTACTACTACAACATAGTCTCCATATCCCACACTCATATCCGCACATACTATCCCTGCAGGTCATTCATAAATTACTTATTCACATCATCTGAAAAATAAAACATAGAAAAGGGGTGATCTCAAATGCCCAGTACGGATAACAATATAGTGGAAACATTCATAAATAATAATAAACATTTAAGGAAATGTATAACTTAAAACAAAAGCCTTTTAAACTAGAACATCAACATAGTATGGAAAAAATAAAATGAAGTAAGGCCATTTACTTATTCACATGGATATTCTACTAATCGAATAATCAAATGCAATATCAATTACCAATTTCATAATGATGGAATTCATAATTCCAGACTATCATAACCACATAGCCAAGGCCTCGTGCCAAGACTACATATAAGATTTTTCCAAGGCCTTGTGCCAAAACAGTAGTTTGTCTCACGGGACCTACCGATGCATCGAGGAGCTATAGCGGGTTCCACTCGTTACTCATTAAGTCCAATGCATTCTTCATATTAACAGGTTTAAACATAACATAACCATTCGTATTAAAACTAGCATACGAAATGCCAATACATTAACCACAAATCATGAATGGTAAAAAAATCTCACATCCAAAGTCAAACATAACTCATTTGATACAATATGAAAGATTGTATTGTATCACATTAACCTCAATCAAGAATAATGAAGGATGTTGACATAGATGAAAATAATCATCAAAAATATTTGAGAGAAATATCCCCCTTTTTCTTGAAATCATTTAAAAGTCACACTATTTTTCAAAAAGCAATTTAAAAATAGATTTTTGAATCAAAGTGTCTCATACCACGTTAAAAATTTTAAATGGAGTTTTAATTTTAAAACTTTAATGTCCATATAAAGAAATCCTTAAAACCATTTTTTAAAACATGGACATTAATGAGAAATATTTAGAAGAATAAATCTTCAAAACATTTAAAAATGGTATTTTTGTTAGAGTTTTAAACCAAAAGAGAGACACTCGAAAAAAAATAATTGAGGTAATCAAAACATTGTAATATAATGAGATTAAAGGAATTCATGATATACTATGTCAAAGTACATTATATACACCGCATAAAAGTGATTTGGTGTATAACAACAAAGATGTCTCAATGGAATGTAAATTGAGATGAAATCTGTCATAAAGGTCATATCCTTAGATTAATGATAAATCAACGACGTAATTATGTGTGAAAAATATAAATACACTAAATATGATTGGATATTCAGTTTAAAACAATCAAAGGACATTCACACATATTCACGTAAAAACAACCCCAATGAATTGGATATTTAACTCAACAAATGGAGATTGAGTTAAAATACTCTTATCAAGTTCATAACGATGACTTGAGAATTATCAATGGCATGATTATGTGTATAAAAATTATATCCACGGAAATGGGAGTGGAAATTATGACATGATCAAATTAATAGTGATTCTATACATAATCTTGGAGTAAAATAATCAATGATGTATGCGTAAAGCCGAATGAGTTGAAATTGATGTTCCAAATTCCCTTATTGATTTGGAAAAATACAAAACATACACCCATGAATGAAATATCATACAACTATGATGTAAATATAAATGAATTAAAGTATTTTAAACAATTAATACAATAGTGGTATGTACACACACCACATGTAATAAATAAGTGGTGAACAATGGAAGTCTCACAGAATTAAAAGTGAGATAAGAAACCACTTACCAAATTGTAATCAACTGAGTCGTACGACCAAAAGTTAATAACCACCAAATCATTTATATAATAACATGAATATAAAGAGAATAATTATAATATATATCAAATGTCAGTACACAATATACCACTTTCAATAAATTAGTGGAAAATAATGGAAATCTCACAGAATTGAAAGTGAGATAAGAAAATACCTTACCTTGTACTATTCCTTGGTTGGGGGTAGGATAAACTCCTGTATAATGTTGAAATAATTGTTATTAAATTATTAATGAATCATATACATTAATATGATATCATATATGATCTTTTAACATTTCTTTGTTAATAATATCATAGAATTATCGTCGTTTCAAGTGTTAACTTACTCATTTTCTTTTCTTTGTTTTGTTAAGTAAGCCATGTTTGTCATAGATAGGTTGTATCATATTCATATCCATAATGATATCAAGTCCTTAAAAATTATTTTTAAATCATCAAATTATAATTATACTTGAATGGATACGATAGAGAATGAATCTCATCACGTTCGTGGAGACAGTAGTCCGTACGTACGCACGAGTGACAATATCATTCTTTTGA
Organism: Viscum album; assembly: GCA_963277665.1. NCBI lineage: Eukaryota > Viridiplantae > Streptophyta > Magnoliopsida > Santalales > Viscaceae > Viscum > Viscum album. Next base: position 1,179,144,349 of record OY728119.1, on the reverse strand, counting down.
TATTAAAATAATATATAATTGGATAGTATATCATATATACAGAATCATTATCATGTTATATTTATTATTTTGATGAGGTAAACATCATTATTATACCCACCCAAATAATAATATATTGAATAACAATTACACCACGACTTGGAGACGGTAAGCCGTACGTACGCACGTATGGAGACATGTTATTCAAAGGATGAATAGAATACTGAATATGGTTGTACCATATTTATAATAACATCACAGTATATATAAGACGCTGGAGTTATTATTTTATAATGGTAATAACAAAGAAAGAAGAAGTGGAAGAAGAAAGGAACTTGAAAATGGGTGGTGAAAACATTACCTCTTCTTAGGGTTCTTCCTTTTGATTTGATCAAAAGGGCTTCTTAGGTTGGCATTATGATCGAACTAAGGCCTCTAGGTTGTAGAGAGGGAAGTTTAGAGAGTATTTGTTAAGGGTTTGGCCGAACAAAAAGGCTTTGAAGGTGTAAAGAAATGAGAAGGAGGAGTGCCCTTTTATAAGAGGGGTGAGGGACACCTTTGGAAAAGCTAAAAATATTAATTTATAATAAATTCATATTCGGTTTCTAATGGCTCCAAAGTTTCTTATTCAAAGTTTAAGGTGGGTATAGGTCAAACAACATTCATCCAATAGAATTTAGACAGGTTTGGGTCACCATAGTAACCTTATCTTTTAGTTTTAACTCTGAGTTAATTAGGTTGACATTTATCATGTCACTTTGTATTTTTAAATTATATAGTTAATAAACATACTATATACATCCAAGATACCCCCAAGTGGCCCATTAATGATATAACTATCATGATATAAGTCTCTTGTACTAACCTTAGATTTTTATAAATTTAATATCAATTAATAATATAATATGTGTTTTAAAAAAACTCTTTTATGTCAATTTCGACACTATTAAATAGTTTATTTTTGTGAAACTCATAACAAAATGATTACTTAGAACAAGGTCCATTAAATCAATCCTAATATTTCATATTATCCTAGAAAATTAGTTAAATTTATTAAAAGTCTTAAATTATATTTATTTTGGTATTTATAATATCAATTATTTTAATTTTTCAGTATTATGGTAATTACTGCGTCATCATTGTGTCATAAATATATTAAATTATTTAATGTCTAAAAATTATAAATAAATTATCATTATTTAGGAAATATTATTATCTTTCTAATGAATATTTAGAATCGAATATATCTTATGTATAACTATATATGAAAAATGTTTTAGGAAATAAACTTTGATTTTAACTCTTTTAACTCTTCTTTGAATTAAATAACAATAAATGTCCTAATCTGATCCAAGTGGACCAAAATGATAATATTTTGTTCATAAGGTTGTTTTTGGTCGAGATACACTTGTCCAATAGAATTTGGACATTTTTTATGGTGATATTAATATCATTTTTACCCTTAATTACCCTATTTACTTTTAACTATGGTAAATAAAAGTAAAAAAGTTACTATTCAACTAAAATTTTTTTCATCTCATTGAACCACATTTTACTCATTGATATTAACCTTGTCTCTTGTATTTTTGAATTTTCAATCACTTTAGTGGTAAAATTATGTTTTATGAAAAATTCCGTTTTTTACTACCACTTAGTAGTTTCACTATTCATCAAAAATTGATGTTTTTCAGAACAATGCCAAAATTTTAATCTAGGCTATAATTGATATTCTGAATTCAAAAATGATGTATATTTTACAAAATTACAAACATAAATGTTTCAATAATTAATTTTATAATTAATTCTCGATGTCACAACAAATAGCGTGTTTTTAAGAAACAATATATATCAAAAGATTGACAATTGTTTATGTCCAATTTCAAAGTGAAATTAATTCTAATGAACACAATAGGATAAAAAGGTAAAAATATATTCTAATTATACTTTAAAACCACTCAAATTCATAATTTATCACTATTAATTATTTTCATTAAAAAATGTGTTTTTAATTAAAATTTAGTAATTTTCACAATTCATCAAAATAATAAATTTATCCGAAAAGTACCAAAATTTCACCATAGGCTAAATTTGATACTCCAAATCCAAAAATGAAGTCCATTTTGAGAGATAAAATTTCTAAAATTTTAAAATGTAGGTATTACTATTCATAAAGGCTCGTTTGATTGGTTCTGGTTTGTTAGAATCTCAAAGTTGTGTACAATGCACGCCATTGCATTATTTGAAGGGAAACGTACCATGGATGCTTGGGGTGTTACACCATCCCATGGATTACTGACTTATTTGATATTTTATTTTCTTACTACAACCATCTAGATTGAATAAAAACTCACTATGTTGATATAGGATTTGTTTAATGTAATAGATTAATGATGGAAATATTTTTAGAAAATCTATAATTAGTAATTAATATAATAATGTGAACGTGATCTTATGTTTACATTAATTCTATGATTAGAACCCCACTCTTAAATGATTAGGTCACTTTAGTCCAGAAATTACTCAAAAAAATAACTAGGATATATTCTTTACTAGACCACATTATTCAGAGATGATCTCTATTTTTTAAAATATATTTGAAAAATTAAAATTATATATAAATTTTTTTAATAGTAATTAAATAACCCAAAATAAAATTCAATTTATTAAGATATTTTTTGTTTGGGCAGTAACTGCATAAGGACTTTTCCTAGTTCATTTGTGTTATATGCTGAGATACCAATACACTCCCTATAAGGGGGTGAATTTGGGTATTATAAATTTAAATTTTTCTCAAAATCAATAAGATATATTATTAATATTTTTAAAAGGCACTTGGTAACTATAATATAAGTAACAAAATTACAAAATATAATGTAAAAATTTAATGATCAAATAAACCAATATTCTAATTTGATCAACCACACTAGGAAAAACCAATGGGATAATATTAATTATGTATTTATATTGCTGATAATTCATACAAAACTTGTTATTTATTAGATCATTAGTAAAAGATCACTACCTAGAAAAGTTATACAACATATTCATCTAATGTAATCACAACCTTCCAAGGATTGTATTAACACAAATATTGAACTCCTGATATTACTATAAATAAAAATAGCACAAATAGAACATTGTTTTCTATATCATGAAATAATATTTCCAATTATAACCTCACATTTATCTATAGTAAATTATTCTCACTAGGCTAATATTTACTAATATACAGAACCAAATAACTATTAAAATTCTATACCATTGAATGAAATCAATAAATACTCTCTCATATTATTTTCATTGTAATTTATATTATACATCCTCCAATTTTTTTCCACAAAAGCATTCTTCTATATTAATCAATGTATTTTAGATTAAAATTAAAATTTAATAATTAGAACCACCTATAAATTCCATTTTCTAACATTCAATTATTGATTCAAATCCATATAAACCCCTTACATTAAATATAATTTAAACAAGTAGTGGTCATCCAAAATTCCACTAATAATTATGGAATGTTACATGAAATCCATTATATTAAAATTATATAACTTTTAAAATTTCAAACAATAGATAAATCCATTTAGGCACAAAAAATTATTTCTAACATGTATTTTATTCAATTATCAAATACTTTTTGTTATCATAAGATTATTCATGCTAACTTAACTATTTTAATTCAAAATAAAATGAGTTTAATTTTTATTTACATAGCATTGTGTACTTTTTTATTAACAATAATTATATTATTACATTATCTTTAGAATCAAAATGAAAGGATCCATTATTCCTCAAATTATTCAAACCATATTTTCATGATCTCATTATTGTTGAAAAATATCATCTATCATTGTGAAATCATAGTACAACGGTATGATGAATTCTAACAAATTTCTAGTTAATTGTTTTTGAGGTTTGGCATGTATCATCATGGGATAAAATTCATTTCCAATTTTTATCACTGTTACTTACGAAATAAATATAAACTCACAAAATTGTTTTATTTTTTTATAGAGTTAATTATGGTTTTTATTACAATTATTAATGTTCAAAAATTCATAGATTACACTGATGTACTAGCTATGTTTAACTTATTTATCTTCTAATTTTTTTTCATAAAAAACCAACTCCATTATGTTGTGACTTATATTCTTTCACCATGATGAAATCCATCTCACCAAATACACATTATAACCTACATCAAACATACCCATTTTTTCATAATCGAAGACACAAAAATTAAAATAATAATATTGGTAAAAAATTATATAACAACTATAAATTATACTATTAACCCCATTTAGTCATTGTTGTTATCTAAAATATAATTCGATCACAGTTTTTTGATTACCATATTCACTTCCTAAGTTACATCCATTAATTCCTAATAATAATACTCCCTGAAACGTATATTTATGTTTATCTACTCTCCCATTTTGAAAATAAAATTCAAGGGATATGAATCATAGAATTTGTTCATGTATGAACATTAAAAAATATCCATAATTGAAATATAATTTTTATATTTCATGAAAACTATTTAAATCGTGTTTCCATTTTATATAACCTGTTAAAGTTTCTTAGAAATGATTCTCAAACAATTCATCTAACCCTACATGATTTACAACTCGATACATGGAACATTGAAATTTTCTTAATTCTAATTGTTTTTTCTAGATATTAATGTTTTTCTCTATTTAAATTCTCTTCAGCATAAAAGACCAAATAGATCATTTATTCCCTAGTTCTATAAAATCCTCTCAACAAAATCACATAAATGAATTATCATAATAGTATAATAAATAAATTATGGTGTGGGGTTATTTGGACCATCGTGGTTTTTAAAATATCATTGAACATCATGGTAAACCTAAAACATATCATACATATTTTTATATAGTGGAATCATAAACACATTCAATACATGATTCGGAGTGCCAAAAAATACATTTTAACAACGCATTCCTCTATCATCTTTTTTATAATTATGTAACATATTTCAATATGAATTTTAAAAATATTATATTGGGTTATTTGTTACCTTGATAACACTATTATTATGAAACAAATTTGGATTTTTTTATTTCACAACATCTCTAATATATTATAATTTAGAACACATTTATATCAACTATACACACGCCTTGGTAATTGAATTATACCCTCCTTCCACTAAACATAAGGATACATTATCTTGTTTTTTATTTATCCATTAATAAAAATTAATTCCAATTAATTTATTCTTCAACTTAATGATTTTCTATTTATAATATTTCCAAATCATTATTTATCTATATAATACATCAATGTTTGATCATATATTACTATAATGACAAATAAAATTATCAGTGTTCTCCAAAGGTATCTCATTATTATCTTCATCATTGAAATATTCTATTCTTTCAGAAAACTAATTAATCGTTCTTCTAAAAATTAATATAAAAAGATAAAAAATCTAATTTATATAAGATATATTAAGATCTAAATAATTATTTTCAATAAGTTTTATCCCATAACATTTATTCCCTCATAAATTCAAATATTTGTTAAAACAAAAATCAAAGTTAAACTGGTCTATTATATTCCATTCTAAACATATTTAACCACATTCCTGAATTCAAAACCTATGAAAAAATATTTTTCCACTCCATTATATGTATATTAATCAGAATTAAATAGTTTACTATTCTAATAATTGACAACTCAAAATCAAAACGCACCAAATTATTAATTATCTCAACATTATTATACGTATTGTTTCCATCAATGATATCATTCAGATAATAAATCTCTATAAACTTATCGTTATATGATAAATTTATATTAGTATTATGATCAACCCCTCCACATTTAGCTCTATAATCTTTAGATATGTTTCCATCTATCCATACCAAAAATAACATCCTTTTTAAGGAAATAAAATTCCCTTTTTCAAACAAGAAACCTATATATTATCATCTATAATAATATAACCTGTTAGTTTTTTATTTAAAATTATTCCGTCAAAAATTCATTAAATAAATTAAATATTCTTATTTATTTTATAGAAATTATATTTTCATTTAATAGAATCAATTAAGAGATGTATAATAAATTTCATCCTTTTAACCAATGAAAATGTTTTCTCGATATATTATACTTCAATCAGAGAAAACACATTACATACTGAAACATCTGTAATATAAGTTAAAAATTATTTTTCATCATATTTATTTTTAAATACATACTAAAAAAATAAAATTATTATGTTAAAGTTTGAACAAATGTTTTCATTTATTATTATTTTTAATTTGGCTTATTTCTTTATTCATTTATTTTATCCTTGATTAAATCATTTACTCTTCTTCAAATATTATAGGATATAACTCTAATAATAGTTAAATAAAATTTATTTTTTGGGTTTAATTAATTGTAGATTTACATTCAACAGTGTTTCTTGAGTCAAATTTATCTCTTTTCATTATGGTTTAATCGATATTTTTACTTATCACATTACAATTATCATCCTCTAATTCAAATTGGTAATCATAATCATTTGAGTAATTTAAAACATCGTAAGAATATACAAGAACATACTCTTCTTGTTCAAAAAAACCATTAAGGGTGTAACATATATAAATATATTTAGTTTTATTATAAGCTAATTTCAGACTCTTAATTCATTAATCTTACTTATCCATTTATTGAAGAATTTAAAGGATATAATTTCATATGAGAAACTCATAAATACACATTCATTCACCCACTAGAGTTACCTAAATTACCATATTTACTTTAGATGATACAATTTATTCTAAAAAATCATAGATATTTTATTGAAATTTTTTCTACAATGCGACATTTCACATGGTTTACTCTATCCTCAATGGATAACAAATTCATTGTTCTTAGTATACATACAAAATGTTTTATAATATTCACAATAAAATCAATTGATACCAATCTTCATCAATATGGTCCTATCAATATTTTCAACTATATGATTTCTTATTTCCACAAATACATTTTATTGAGGATCTATACTAAAAAGTCAATATTATTTATTCCGTCATTCACCATGTAGTTTTTCACTTATACATATGTATTTTTATTTCCAATATTTAATTATAATATCATTTAGTGTAAGATTTGTTTCAATCTCTAATATTATTTATAAAAATTTATCATTCCAACACAAGTTATTTATATATCATAAATAGAACAAAACAAATTTTACTATATTCAAGAATAAAAAAGATAACATATTTCTCATGTAAAGTCTTTGAAATATTAATTAGACCACATACAACAATGTGAACCAATTATAATAGAATTTAGCTTATTTATTCTTTTTTTGGAATAGATTTTTCACTATCTTTCCCTTAATCATTCATCACATCTATACTATCTATTCCTATATTGATAATTAATATTAACTGCTCCATCTAATGATAATAAATTTTCCATAAACAACTAAATAATATGAAAAATAATTATAATCCATATATTTGATTTTTATGTATGATTTAAGTATATGTTTTCACAAGGTTTTATACCTAATAAAAAATCCAATTAATTCATTATTAATTTATTAGATAATTTCTCCCCTACTTATAATCATATCTCATTGAATACACCTTCCAATATTCAGTTACATAACTGAGTCACATTAAAAAAATTATTTCAGAGACTGTCTACCAAAATTATATTATTTTTTGTGAATTAATCAAATAAAATTTATGTTTTATAATTTTTTTACCTTTAAAGATAGATAATTTATTAACCAAATGGTTTCTTTAACTCTTCCTTTCATATTAGTTTGAAAATTCTAATTTCCTATCATGTGTCATAAACACACATAATTAAGAATCCACTTGTTATTACTTTTGGTAGAATTTAATGGTATCATAGAAAGAATATCATTATCTTTCATTTTCAATGTATTTTTCTTCCATTAAATCTCTTGTGGATTTAAAACATAATATTATACATTCTAGTTTTCTCTAATACATGAAATCAAGTTATACACTTATTTTTGAAATGGATAAAATATATTTCACTATATAATTGTGTTTAATATTATCATATACACAATATAAATATATTTTTTATAATAACAAATTATTCTCATTTACCAATAGTAAAAATCATTATTTAACAAATTATATCAATTTAAATAATATTCCTGGAAAGAATTTTTATTCAATGGTGAAGGAAATGTTATCAATAATTATTTTTCACTTTCAATTACCGTACTATTCCAATATTTTAATATATATTAAAATGTTTACATTTTATAGACTAATGAGTCAAAACCTTAGAACATATTAAGAATAAATTTTATTTCAGTACCCACCATGATTTCAAATAACTCTTTGATTGTTATTAGGATCTTAATAATTGAAAGATGTTATATATCTTATACTTTATTTTTCGAGTCACATGTTTTACATGTTTTTTTATATATTCTAATAATTTATAATATCGCTTTTATCTATGAAATTATGTATTATAATGTTCATCACTTTAATGAAATCTATTATGGCTCGTTCAACCCTTTATTTTAGTTCTTATTCTTACAAACATACAAACCATAACATTATCCATGATTCATTATATATTATTTTGGACTAAGTATTTCTTTTTACTGATAACAATTCCTAATTGGACGGATCCATATTTTGAATTTTCACTTCAATATATATATTTGGATAATTAATATTCATAGAATACATTATACTTTTAACATATTCTTCACTACTTATTCCAGTTTTAATTGATCATTTTCATGTTCCTACAAACATTGAATTTCCAGAGAAAATTTTACTTCAGAATCATAAAAAAATCAAATATTATTTCAAAAAACATATAATATTATAGTTTTAATTTTTTTTAAAAATCAATATACTTAATATATTCATCTAAATCCACTTTTTTTTACAACAACTCCCTAGGGTTGGTCATCCTCACTAACATTGGTTTTTTATTTGATAATAATATCAATCAATTAATTTAATGTGTATCATATAAGATCAATTTTAATTCCTTATAGATGATCTTAATTAGTATCATATTCCTCTTTACATAACTAAACTTTTCTATGAAATGTATTCCCATTTTCATTTTCAATATTGATGTTACTTTTGTGAAGAACCTATTTCATTAAATTTAGGTGGGTTAAACCTCACTTTCGTACCCGTCAAAAATTTATAGACACCTAGATGTGATATTCCAAACCATTCCAAAATTAAAATATAATAAAATCATCCTACCAATAAATTTATTTTAACCTATATTAATCTATCTCTTTAGATGTGATTTGGAATCATCACTAAAATATTTTTATTCATTTATAGCCTTATGAATATTTAAATTCTCCAAGTATATATATTTCACATACATTGAATAATGTTTGGTGGAAGTTTCTTTTTTATCATACCTTTCATATATATTCAACCTATTTTGAATATCACCAATCAGTAATTCCTTAATATTCATTTCTTCATGTGCTAACACCTTTGGATCAAAAACTTATAGTATTATTTATCTAATACTATTAACAATATCAAAATATTTTATCTAATTATCAATTCCATGGGTTGATATAATAACCATACTAAGTCATTGGAATAAACCCAAAATAGTTTTACTTTGTCTTGTTATTAGATTATTAAATATATTATGATGACACAATATCATTTCCACTTTCACATTAGTTCCACCTATATATATATTAGAATATTTTTCCAATAATAAATTCCCTAAATATTAAATCACCATCATCATGGATATTATATCAGATAATTCCTCAGATAAATAACTAGAATCCTTTAAAAATCATTCAACAATATAATGTCTATATATGAAACTGATATATCTAAAATATTATTAACACGTATTCCATGAAATAATATTGAGAAAGAATGAAGTATATTAGATAATAAATGATATATAATTATAGACTCCCACACATGATAATTGTAGCTATCAAATAAGGGAGCTACCCTTTCATTCATGATATTCACTATGAACAAAATCATTAATAAATCACTATGATATGACCTGGATATATAACAACATCCTAAGATAAAAAATAACATTATTCATAAGGTTTTAAGAGTTATTATTAATTTAAAGGTGATAAAAACTATTTTCATTTATTATATTTATATATTCAATGTTAAAAACCATGTCATTGTGGTTTTAGAAATAAATTAACAAATAATCTAACTTCGAATCCCCTTTAAACATTAGTTGATAAAAAAATGTTAATACACATAGTGCTTTAACATTAGTTATGTGAATAATTAGTGATAAAATATACAGTTTAAAAATTGGTTAGTATATTAACCAATATTAAAATACACCACAACAAAGGATATAATATCATTTATTTGAAAAGATAATCTCAAAACATGGGGTTTTAATGGCAATTTTCTAAATACTTAATATTATAACCCATATCATAATGGTTTTTTACATATTGTATATATTAATTGATGTTAAAAGTAAAATTTCACAATTCACACCATATATGTAATAATATTTTCACAATTTTTCCTTTCAATTTTTAACTCCTAACCAAATTTTTTTTTGTGTTTAGAAGCACTCTTTCTTAAGTATTATCTCAAACCATCCATTCTCCCTATTTTTAAATATGTATCTAATCCTCCTTAAATCCAAATATTTAATCCCAAAAACTATTAATCACATTATTTTAGAGAGAATTTATAATTTGTATATCAGTATTTAGTTGTATTATGTTTTTTATTTTTAGATATAATTTTGGATGATTATTTTATTATGAATTTGTAATTTTTTAAGTGAGTAGAAATGTTAAATCATCCATATGAAATTTTTTGATTTAATTTTAAAAAACAAGAATGTGTTCATTCTTATAAAAATAAATAACAATAATTTGTATCTTTATATGAAGGAAACCTATTGAATCAATGGAATTAATTCAAAGTATTACTGATAATTTTATTATTTTTATTGGGATTTTGAAATTTTCATGTTTTTATATCGTGTTTTTAATTGAAAGGATTTATGTGCATTGAAATATATTTTAGAAAATTACACATATTGTAGGATATTTATCCAAATAAATGATTCCTAAATACTAAAAAAAATAAATTCAATGTAGATTATCAAAACATATTACATTAAAAGTCATATATAATGTGCATTATAAAATTAACTGATGTTATAGGTGATGTTTAAATTTTTTTATAACTAAAATAAAAAAGCATTAAAACATATAAAAATAAATTTTCTGATATAAATTTATATATAAAACATAAAAAAATAAATAATAAATTTATTATAGTTATGTCAGCTGTAAAATTGATGTTGAAAATTAATAAAATAAAATTAAATGCTATTTATCTATAGGTGATTATTATAACCTATGCTTCTGATATTAACCATTATAGGGGTTCAATTAGGGAGATAGAAAATTTATTCTAATATCAAAATTAAAAATATAATTTCTAAAGGTTTTAAATCCAAATAGTTCATGTCCTGAAAATCACACAATTTCACAGCAAAAAACAAAAATTTTCTCTTAAAAAACTTCATTTATTTACTTCCTTCCATCAGCATGTGTAAATTTAAAGGTTAGATATACATAATGTATCCATATTCCAAATAGTTATTTATTAAAATCACTGGGACATTATCGTTTCCCTTCCATGTATATATGAACTCATTTACGCATCCACGTACTACTTTCAACGAAGGACATAAGGAATAACAATATTAATATTCTGGTCGAATGCAATAGATTATATCTACAAGAAATAACAAAAAATTATATTTCTCCATGAAACTATAATATTCACAACAAGACATCACACATATGTTAAATATAATCCACTTCCATGAATGACATTTAATACTAAATTATTCAGTAGTAACTCACCGATAAGATTCAAAAATTTTTAGGACATATAAACATTATCTCTATAATTATTTCCTTCCTGATATAATTATTATTCCCTATAATTTTTTAAAAAACCCTTATAATCATATGTATATATTATTTTAAACTCTTGTTATATGTAAAAAACATTCAAAATATTGTCTTATAATTAAACCTTTATATCATCTATAGATAATTATCCACAATAAAACATCATTTAAATATTTATTGGTCTTCTAGAAAATATTACAATACTTCTTTATAGTACAAATTTATTGATTATTTTTGAATTTTCTATTTCTTAAATATTCATGAAGTGATAGATTCCATTGAGATGAAACATATTGGTTCCACAATTAGTTTTTTGAAAAATCATGATTGATTTTTATATGATATGATTATTCATTAAATAATATCACTTTTTTCAAAATAGGTTTGAACATAATTTTTAAAACCAGACTATAACATTATGAAATATTCTTGCACGAAACCTATTACATCAAGAAATTTTCTTTATATAAAAATAGAAACTTCTCATAAATAACTTGAAAAAATTAAAATAGAATATTCACAACATAACATAACGATACATGATATAGTATATTAGGTCTAGAGCCCCTCGAAACATGGACACATAAAAAACTGGTTCTTAAGTGAGCTATATTATCTCCAAATCTATTCATCAAAAATAGGAAAAATCTTAAACATATAATACACAACACCATTCAGTATAATATAGGGGATCGAACCATAAGAAAGGGTGACCTCAGAGGATCAGTATGGGTAAACCTGATAGATATCTATATATCATAAGATAAAGGCTATAATGGCATGATAATATAATTTGAAAATCATATGTTGCATATCGTAGATCATGAACTCGATTAGCATAAAAAATTGCAGTAGTTCAAAAGACATGATTCATAATAGAATCAATGAACACAAAAAACAAGAACATAAAATTAGACCATGGAAAATATTTGTGGCATACTCAAAATTATTTGAAGAATTTTCTTATTAGCTCTAAAATCATTTCCAATACTATCATAGTGGAATATGTTCACACATAAAACCATTATAGTTGTAAAATGTTACTCCAAAGACTTTCATTGTATGTATATTCCCTTCATAACATGGGTTCAATCTATGTTGTTTCCTATTTATCTCATTAGATATCATTCTTTACCGTAAAAAATGGAGGGAGATTTATGTCCCACACATTAAATAGTAAAAATAATACAAATTCTTTTTCAATGATCATAAAATATTAAACTTATACAAACCCATGAAATTAAATTTGTTTCATAAAACATTCATCGAAGAATGACCTATGGAAAAGAAAAAACATTTTTAATCATTTCATTATTTAATCATAATATTACCCATTGAAAAAAATTTGGGCTTCATGTTATTTCTATCATGGTATAACACGTGGAAGATATACAATTTTTATAAATATAATATCAAAATAATCTCAGACACTACAGTGAAAGGATAATAGTGTAATCATTGGAAAATATACCCAATTAATCATATTTAACATATATTTATACCATCATAGATAGAAAATAATAATGAAATAAAATTCACTTGGAAAATTTCATGAGGAAAATATCCTTTCATTGCTAGTCAAATATTTTAAAATTACAAATTCATAAAGCATTGTTGAAATAATGTTACATGAAAATAACCAGAAAAAATATAATATAATATTAAATTAATGTAGTTGACAGGAATTTTGTTAAATCTTCTCAGGTTATACATGTTAAAACAAGTAATCCTTTCTCATTTGTAGTAAAAGATTGACAATCCTTACTTTGAAAAAATATATAAATACTCCTTCTAAAAAATTTAATAAATATAAAACATGGGAAATATTGTGTTTAAGAAAATGTGTTTAGAAATTTTAAAAAACAATTCCTTTTAAAACATTTTTATAGAAATTGGTTTTCGAAGGAAAACATGTTATTGACTTATGGGATAATAAATATGATTTTTCTTAAAAACATTATTTTCAACTATTTATTGAGTTAAAAGTTCTCTTTTGAATTTTATATCTTGTTTTAGAAATCAAAATTGTGTTTTACCATGATTATCATAATGACCAAGTTGATCGTACTGATCATGTTAATCGTACTAACCATGTTTATCATACTGACCTTGCTGGTCATACTTACCAGGATGATCGTACTGACCATACTGATCGTACTGACCATGCTGATCGTACTGACCATGCTGATCGTACTGACCATGCTAATCGTACTGGCCATGCTGATCGTACTGACCATTCTGTTCATACTAACATTGGAAATTGTATTGAATCTATTAATCATACTGAGTTTTATGAATCATACTCATTTTTTATCATATCAATACATTACACTAAGGAATACTTTTATTACTCATACTTTAATATCATTACAAGCTTGTTTTGGTCCGGTATCAAAAACACATGTTTTATATTAATCGTACTAATGTTTATCATCCTCGTATATCTTATCTTTTATTGAAAACGATGTCGTGGAGTTAGTTATAAACTATTCAAAATGATGTCATGTTTTCTGTTTCATTATGACCATTATAATGCCAGGTGTCCATGTCTCTCTGTGTTTTCTGGAGAAAAATGACCGTTGGAGGAAATATGACAATTGGAATGTGAGGCCTATAAATAAGAGGTCATTTGAAGCCATGAAATAATCCTGACACAACTTTGAGACATTACTTCTATCAAGCTCTAGAGAGATATGCTGTGAATTCTCTCATGCTTTGTGAAAAATCCTTGACATTAAAAAATGTGAACGGCTTGTTCTTAGTCTTTGTATTTCTATATGTTTTTTGTTTTACTTTGTGCGACCGATCAGGTGATAACGATCGAGGGATTCCGGGGATAGGCAGATGGTGCTACTAATCATTATTTCGGGAGATTTCAAGTGACTGAAAGACATAGGTGCTGATTACCTTCAAAATCAAGGGCTTGCGGGGATTTCCAGATAGACATACTGATCATCGTATCAAGGGCTTGCGGGGATAGCAAGACAGTCATACTGATCATCGTATCGAGGGCTTGCGAGGATCACAATATAGATGTACCGATCATCGTATCAAGGGCTTACCAAGGTGGTGGTAAGATAGACCTGTTATCCTAGGAGAAAGGATAACCCTTATCTTTGTGTCAAAAGGATTGTAATACTTTTACATTTCCTCTATTTTTTGTTTTAAGAAAGGGAAATGTATTGTTTTCCTTTCTTCATTCCATATTCATGTTTAATTGTTTCAATTACAATTATACTGTTACATATGGTATCAATTGATTCTATATTCTTTATGGTAGAATAATTCACTATTGTATTACTCTAATTATTGTATTCATCTTGAATACAATTGTTTTTACTTTTCTAAAAGTATTACATCATATCATACTTTTATATTCAATACAATTGTGATTGTTTCTTGTTGTGAATTGTATTAGTTTAGGTTCATTTAAACTAATTTCATAAGTGTTTAAACACAATTTTTTTAAACCTATAATTCACCCCCCCTTGTATTGTTTCATCTAATATTCATTTAAATATACATATTCAATCCAACAATTGGTATTAGTGAAGGTTTCCACTGATTTGTATTACTAGCACTATCGCATCCAAATTTTTGTTTCAACAATTTACTACTCTAAAGTGTGGAGTGGAAAAGATTTTGTATTATTAGATGGCAGGAATGAATACTGGGTCAATTGACAATCTAAATCCTTCTAGACCACCTATATTTTATGGTAACGACTATGAGTATTGGAGAGAACGAATGAATACATTTGTTATCAATACTGGTGTAAAAAATTTTATTATGCTTACTAGAGGTTACAAAATTCTAAACAAAGAAGTCAGTACATTCACTAATCAAGAGAAGCAAGAATATCAACTGAATTACAAGGAATACAATACTTTGTTATGTGCTATGACCAGGAATATATACAACCAGATATCATCTTGTGAATCAGCAAACTGTATTTGGAAGAAATTTGAAGTCGCACATTTTGGTACATCAAAGGTTATAGAAACAAGAAGGGTAATTCTTCAAGCAGAGTATCATGGTTTTATTTTTCCTTATGGTGAGCCTGTATGTAACGTGAAACAATGATTTATGACAATTGTCAACAGTTTACAATCTATGGGCGAAAAAGGTATTAATGATGAAGCTATTTTTGACAAAATCATTGATATAATGTCGAACGAATGGGAGTAAAAAATTACAGATATTGATGAAAACAGAAAAATTTCCCAGATTACAATTGATGAACTATTTGGAATGCTTCTACAGAACGAGACAATAATGAAGAGAGATGCAGATTTCAATAAGAAGAAAAATGGAAATGAAAGTGTGGCTTTTACTACTTCGTCTAAAGCTAAAACACCTGAATGTATAATAGGATCCAAAGCCAAGAAAGTTGTTATGTCTGATTCAAGTGATTGTGATCATTCAGATAATGAGTTATCCAATATTACTAGAAGGATGAACATGATTGTGGGAAAGAAACACTTCCAATACAGATTCAAAAAGAAAGATAGGAAGCATAACGAAGATTGAAGGGTAACCTGTTAGGAATGTAATAATGTAGGTCATATAATAACTGATTTTCCATTACTAAAGAGAAAAGACAAAAAGGAGAAACATTCTGAAAGAAATAATAAAGATTATTACAAGACAAATATGAATAAAGTCTGGGTGGAAAATGATACTTGGAGCCCAAGTTGTAGTGATTCATCGGATAATTCTTTTGAATATGAATCCTCAGGACAGAGGAATATTGGACTTATATCCATATTACCAATTGAAGATCATTGTCTCATGGATAAGGTACACAATGATGTAGCTATTACAAATGTTTCTTTGAATCTGAATTATACTGATAATACATATTATGAATCATAATATGAGTCTTCGTCATCAGAAGATAATACATTACCTTATTTTGAATAATTATCTAGGTCTTCTAAATTACTTGTGAATGAAAATTCAAAACTCAAGAAAAATGTTGATAAAGAGAATTCTACAATTTTGATTTTAACTAAAGATGTATCAAAAAAATTTAGGATCTTGATACAAAAATTTATGATTTTGAATGTATTTTAAAAACCCTTGAGATAGAAAAATATGATAAGTATAAACATTCTAAGAATCTTGAAAATATAATTTCTAGGAAAAATGTTTTAGAGCCAAACTCTAGTTCAAAATAAAATGTTTTGAAGGGTAAAATCTTCGTTTTAAAATTAAAGTCAGAAAATTTTTCCTTGAAAAACTGTTTGTCAAACTATAGTCATGGCAAGGAAAACTTTGAAAAAATGTATCCTCAAATTAAAGCATTGAGGAATCATTCTGGTATTGGTTATACTTATTCTAGACCAATTTTTAGTAATAACTATTTTGTTCGACAATATAATCATTTTTTCTCTAAGTGTAAAAGTATTGAACACTGTAAAAGAGATTGTTCTCTTAATAGAATTAATTCTTTAGGATTTCATAAATCCCTTTTTTCAAAACAAATGTGGATTCCTAAAATTCTTTTATCTAACATTTTTGGATTCAAACATGTTTGGATTCTGAAAAACTAACTGTTTCTTTTTCATGAAAAAAAGAAGTGTAACAACAAAATCATTTGGTACATGGATAGTGGTTGTTCTCGACATATGATGGGAAATAAATATTTCATTGAAAATATCATCGAAACAAAATCTGGAAATGATACCTTCGGAGATAATGCTCAAGGACAAATAGTTGGAATAGGATATGTTGCTTTTCTTGGAAAAGTTCTTTTTCAAATGTTTTGTTTGTTAAAGGTTTTAAGCACAATCTCATCAGCATACGTCAATTATGTAATGAAGGTTACCTTGTGAATTTTAGAAATGATGGATGTCAAGTTCACAATTCTAGGGATGAGTTCAATCTATCATCCCATAGGCAAGAGAATGCATATGCTATTAACATAGAATACCATAGAATCCAAAATTTACCCTGCTTAAGTGAAATAGAAGACCAATCATGGAAATGGCATAGAAGAATAGGACACTTTAATCTATGAAACCTTTGTAAACATTCAATGGAATGTCTTTTAAAGTTACTACCAGATCATAGATATGATTCTTCAAAAGTCTATGATCCTTGTCAATTCGATAAGAAACATGAAAGTAGCTTTAAATCAATTAATGATGTTTCAACATCTAATGCATTACAACTAGTGCATATGGATCTTTTTGGTCCTTCACAAACTGGATGCATTGGAGGAAAATACTATGTATTTTTCTTAGTTGATGACTACACCAGATTTACATTGGTCTATTTTCTAACAAAGAAATCTGAATCCTTTTTCTATTTCAGAAATTTTAGAGCCTGAGTTAAAAATTAGAAAAACCAACCACTGATAACTATTCATAGTGATCATGGTGGTGAATTTCAAAATTCTGATTTTGAAACCTTTTGTAGTAAGAAAGTTATTACTCACAATTTCTCTACTCCAAGAACTCCTCAGTAAAATGTTATTGTTGAGAGAAGAAACTGTATTTTTCATGAAATAACAAGAACCATGTTGAGTGAATACTTAATTGCTAATCACTTTTGGGTTGAAGCTGTAAGTACTTCTTGTTATAATATAAATTGTTTTCTAACAAGACCTTTTCTTAATAAAACTCCTTTTGAATTGTAGACATGCCGAAAACCTAAAGTTTCATACTTCAATGTTTTTGGGTGCACAATATTCATTTTTAATATTAAAGAGAATCTTAACAAATTTGCACCACAATCTGATAAAGGATTATTTCTAGGCTATTCTACAAAAATCTAAGGCATATAGAGTTTTCAATAAAAACACCTGTACTGTTGAAGAAATAGTACATGTTAAATTTGATGAAACCAACCCTATTGTTTTCAACCAATCCCATCCAACATCATTGGATGTGTTTTCTAATGATGTTTATCAACCTCTGTTAGAAGATTCTTATGATAATGAAAATGGTCAAGAAGTAGTTCTAGAAACTTTTACCCTAGAATAATTTATACCATATATTGATGAACAGGTTTTACAAAACCAAATCGATTGTTTATTAGGTATTATCCCAGTGATAATATCATTGGTGATGTAAATCAACCTGTAAGGATCAGAAATTCCTTAAGAAATGAAATAGAACATATTTCCTTTCATTCTCAATTCGAACCAAAAATCCCAAGTGAGGCCTTAGGTGATGAAGATTGGATTAATGCAATACAAGATGAACTGAATGAATTTTAATGGAATCATGTCTGGACTTTAGTTGAAAGTCCCAATAAAACAACTGTAATTTGTGTAAAGTGGGTTTTCAGAAACAAATGTGATGAAAATTGAATCATTGTAAGAAATTAAACAAGACTTGTTGCTAAGGGCTATTATCAACAAGAGGGAATAAAATATTAAGAATCATATGCTAATGTAGCTAGACTTGAATCTATTCGTATTCTATTAGCCTTTTCAGCATACTTCAATTTCATTCTATTTCAAATGGATGTTAAATGTGATTTTCTAAATGTTTTTGTTCAATAAGAAGTTTTTGTCGAACAACCCCATGACTATCTTGACTCAATACATCCTAATCATGTTTTTAAACTTACCAAATCTCTATATAGACTTAAACAAGCCCCTAAATCATGGTATGATAGACTTAGATGATTTATTTTAAAAAAAATTATGAAAAATGTACAAAAAATACATCCATTTTTATAAAAATGGAATATAATTTTTTTTGATTGTCCAAATTTATGTTGATGACATCATATTTGGATCAACTCAAAAATCTTTAATAGATTCATTTGATAACTTAATGAAATATGTGTTTTAAATGAGTATGATGGTTGAGTAAACATTCTTTTTAGGTTTTCAAATTTCACAAAAACCAGAAGGAACATATATATGTCAACCTAATTATATAAAATATTTACTAAAAAGTATGGTTACAACAAGACTAAGAGTATTAGAACTCCAATAGGTACCTCAAACACACTTGATCTTGATGAAACTAAAAGACCAGTATATCAAAGAAAATTAGATGTATAATAAGAAGTTTGTTATACTTGATAGCCAGTCGATCAGAACTATTGTTTTTTGTATGCCTTTGTGAAAGATACCAATCAAATCCAAAAGAGTCTCATTTGAAATCTGTGAAGATAATCTTTCGGTATTTAAAAGGCACTCGGGATTTGGGACTTTTTACTCTTCTGGTAATAATTTTGTTTTAAAATGGTTTTCTGATGCTGACATTGGTGGTTGTACAATGGATAGAATGAGTACAACTGACACATGTAGTTTAATAGGATATTATCTCAATTTCTAGTCCTGCAAGAAACAACACTCAGTATCACTTTCCACTACTGAATCTAAATTTGTAGAAGCTGGAAGTTGTTGTGCTCAAGTGTTGTGGATGCAACACACACTCACTGACTATGGATTGAGTTTTTCCAAAACTCAAATTCTTTGTGGTAATACTAGTGCCATATCACTTAGTAAGAACCCATCACACCACTCTCGTGCTAAACACATATATATTAGTTATCAAATTATTCGGGATCACAAACTAAAAGGAGATATTATTTTACAATTCATCGGAATGCAACAACAACATGCTGACATCTTTACAAAACCATTACCTTCTAATATATTTGAGTTTATAAAACAAAATCTAGGAATTATTACATTAAAATAATGATTCATAACTAGTTCATGTTTTACACTTCTCCTTACATTAAACATATCCTCTTAGAAACAGGGAGAACATTTTTTACTTATTGTGTTTCTTATTTTCTTATGATCTTTATTTGTTTATTCTCTTGGTTTGTGTTTTTTTCTATCTGTTTATCATATTGACTAATTTATCATATTATTTACCTTTATGATTATTATATTGACTGTTTTATCGAATTATTTACCTTTCTATTTATCGTATTGATTTTCCATCAGCACGACTGTTGATGGAAATGAATTTCTTTTCCTTTGTCACATTCGTTCGTGGTAATGGATTTCTTTTCCATCGGCACATCTTTTTATGGTAATGAATTTATTTTCCATCAGCACGTCCATTGATGGTAATGAATTTCTTTTCCATCAGCACATCCATTCTTGGTAATTAATTTCTTTTCCATAAGAATGTCAGTTCATGGTAATAACATTGTTTTCCATCGGTACATTCGTCAATAGTATTGTTTTTTTGTTTTCTATCGGCATGAAAAATGATCATATTCTTTCTTTTCATATGCATGTGTTTTCTTTCACTTATAAAACTATTTAAAATAATAATTACCTTATGATCTCCATCAAGTACATACTTTCCTATTTTTTTAAAAAAATTATTTTTTTAATCCTATCCGTTGATTTCTTTTCTTCTAATCTCAACCGTAGAAGTCCAACGGTCATTTTTTCATCGCCTATAAATAGTCCCCCCTTCTATAACCCACGCTGTTTTTTTATATTTTTTCGTGAAGCTCAGCCTCCATGTTTTAAGACTCCATACGATCTTACATCTACTACACCTATATTTCTCAGTCCTCTGCTAACACTCCAGCTGATATATCTTCCAAGAATTTTTCAGAAAAAGTTTTTTCAAAGAATATTTGGTGGCTTGGGACTTCTTTGATTCGAATGATTCTATAATAAAAAGAATTATTTTGATTCAAGACTTGGAGAATTTGTGTGTTGAAAAACCAGTGTCTCAAGATCTGTTTCATATTGATGATTTTAGTCAGTTCTACAAGATTTTGTCTATCGACAAAAACATGACTATTAATTTTTCAATGTACGATAGAAATATATCAATGTCTGGGAAGCAAGAATCCCACTTTCTATGTGTTCCAGAAGAAGGTGATTCTTTTTGTCCATCTTAGAAACTACCAGAGGAAGTTGGTACGTTTAACAAAGAAAGTGCTGAAAAGTCCTTGTTTATTATAAATGAAGAGAAGAGGAAAGTGGCTCATATTTCTCCAGACAATATATTTGTGGCTCTTTGGATGCAAGGTTTTCTAATCCCAAGGAAACGAGATTGAAAAACTCTGAATGTTTCTGATATTTTTATGCTTGACTATCTTATCAACATGATAAAAGTGAATCTCATGGGATATGTATTTGAAACAATCATGAATGTTAAGTAAGGAGAAATTAAGTCTCATTTTAACATATATCCATATATTCGTAAAAAGTTCATTCTTGAGAGAATGATGTTTTTCAATATTCATTGTAAAGGAAAATTTTAAAAGTAGAATCCTTCCTGGGTAAGAAAAATTACGTTGAAGAAGTTGAATGTTTGTTTTGATCAGAAATCAAAGCTCTTTTTTAAGGATTTAGAAGCCGAATCGACATAGAATCAATTGGCACCTATGCCAATCAAAGACAATCCATCTTTTTTTGATTTTCAAAAGTCAGATCAACAAACCAGTTCAAAGCCAAAGAAGAAACCAATGTATAGTAATGAGGTTATAGAAATGTGGAGAAAAGAAAGAGAACATGGAAATGATGGTGATATGATGTTTGGTCTTGACCCAGTTGATGCCTTTGCTGATAGGATAAGGGTTGAGGATACCCTTCAGGATGAAAAGAAAAAGAAGGCTCTTTTAAAAAGAAAAGCTCATAAGATTGATGTTTCAAAACTCAGGAAAATGGTTGAGGATGCTAATGCTCATGTAACTAAAGAAGTATATCAAGAACCCATCGTACATAGTAATCCAGATCTAGATAAAGGGAAACAAATTCTGGAAGAAATTCAAGAAGTTGAAGAAGAGGAAGGATATTTTATTTTGTAATTCCTTCAGTGCTCAAAGAGAAGTAGAGAAGAATCGGTTCAAAAATAGAGTGAAGGTATTCAACAGGCTCCCTATGTCGATCAAGCACCAGCTAAATATTTTGAAACTCCAGAATGAATTCTTTCCCAAGTGAATCAACATCCTCAATATTCTCATACAGAAAAAACAATCGTTATCAGTGGAAAAGTGGAAGAAGAAGGAAAGGGGATTTAAAAAGAAAAAGGAAAATATCCAGTTGTAGACTCAAGACAATCAAATGAACTGGATTCATACGATGAGGATACCGATTTAGAATAGAAAATTTCTCTCAAAATGAGTGATTACATAGTACATTTTTTGGGAATAAATGAGAAGACCATTCCTTAATTTACTAGGAATGAAGGGAAAATTGATTTCATTACTGAAAATAATCATAATATGTTTGGCTCTGTAATGGAATTAAGAAAGAATGTTTTATCATTTTAATACGATTTGAAAGTTATATTTTAAAGTTCGGCTACTCATAAGAAGGCTTGAAATAGAATGACTAATTGGTCATACAGAACAGAGAGCTCGGGGAATGATCATGAAGTACCAATTGAAGACTTAAGGAGAATTTCAAAAAATCACGCTATTGCTTTTAATAAGCTTGACAAAGAAACTGTTGAATGACTGGTTCAATTGTCAAATACCTATTGAGCTAATATTACTTCAGTGAAAGAGTTTCATGAAAGAATGAATGCTTTTTAGTCTGAGTTTCAGAAGGTTTCAACTTTTAAAATATGAATTAGTCTTGTTGAAGAAACAAAATTACTTGTCAACTAAAGACAAAAAGAATATGCAAAATAGTATTTATACTCTTGAAGAAGTAAACATAGTCCAGGAGGATACCATCAAGAATCAGGATCAACTTTTCTCCGACCAACAAGAGCTTCTTAGAACTCAGGGTGATTCTATATCTGAAGACAAGAAAGAAATATAAAAACATGAAATCCATTCATCATGAGTTGATAATGAAGTAAAATGAATGAGAAAAAAAATGATTGATGTATTTGTTTGTTTTTCATGAACACTATAAACCTTTGTCATCATAATGAGATTTATGTTACCTTCCCTTTGTCTTGTATTTCATTTCTCTAAATCTTTCAGGCAACTCAAGGTAACCCAATTCATATTGAAAATCACAAAGGGGGATAATGTTTTATAAAGGGGGAGAATGTTTTACAAAGGGAGAATGTTTTGAATAAACATATCAAAATCTACGAAATTCTACTAATATAATCCTTAGGAATGTACAAACCTAAGGAAGAGTTTGTTTTATTCAATTTCTTATTCAGAAGAGTTTCTAATAACTCAAGGGGAGATAAGTATTTATTTTTATTTTTTACTTTGTGTTTTGTGCATTCCAAAAAGGGGGATATTGTTGAGTCAAAAGTTCTATTTTGATTTTTATATCTTGTTTTGGAAATCAAAATTTTCTTTAACCAAGTTTATCGTACTGACCATGTTGATCATACTGATCATGCTAATCATACTGAGCATGTTTATCGTACTAACAATGCTGATCGTACTGACCATGTTGATCGTACTGACCATGTTGATCATACTGACCATGCTGGTCATATTGACCATGCTGATCGTACTGACCATGATGATCGTATTCACCATGCTGACCATACTAACCATGTAGATCATAGTAACCATACTAATCGTACTGACCATGCTCTGCATACTGACTCTAGATATTCTATTGAATCTGTTAATCATACCGAGTTTTATGAATCACACTCAGTTTGTATGGTATCAATACATTACACTAAGGAATAATTTTAGTACTCATACATTACTTTCATTACATGATTTTTTGGGTCCTTTATCAAAAACACATGTTTCATATTAATCGTACTCATGTTTATCATCCTCAGATATCTTATCTTTTAATCAAAATGATGTAGTGGAGTTAGTTATAAACTATTCAAAATGATGTCATGTTTTCTGTTTCAATATAACCGTTATAATCCTAGGTGTCCAAGTGCCTCTGTGTTTTCCGGAGAAATATGACCGTTGGAGAAAATATGAGCATTGGAATCTGAGGCCTATAAATAAGAGGTCATTTGATGCCAAGAAATAACATTTATAGAAACTGTGATACATTACTTCTATCATGTTCTCGAGAGAGATGCTATGACTTCTCTCCTGCTTCATGCAAAATCCTTGAGATTACAAAACATGAACGGCTCATTCATAGTCTCTGTATTTCTATAAGATCATTGTTTTTCTTTGTGCGACCGATCAGGTGATAAAGATCGAGGGATTCTAGGGATAGGCAGATGGTGCTACCGATCATCGTATCAAGGGATTTTAAGTGATTGAAAGATATAGATGCCAATTACCTTCAAAATCGAGGGCTTGTGGGGATAGTAAGATAGACATACCGATCATCATATCAAGGGATTGCAGGGATAGTAAGAAATACATAACTATCATCGTATCATGGGATTCTGGGGATAGCAAGACATATGTACCGATCATCGTATCAAGGGCTTACCAAGGTGGTGGTAAGACAGACCTGTTATCTTACATTAACAGATAACCCTTCTTTTTTGGTCAAAATAATTGTAATACTTTTACATTTCCTTTGTTGTTTGTTTTATGAAAGGGAATTGTATTGTTTTCCGTAATTCATTACATATTCATTTTTAATTGTTTCAATTACAATTATACTGTTATATATTGTATCGATTGTTTAAATGCGCTTTATAGTAGAATCTTTCACTATTGTATTACTCTGATTATTGTATTCATGTTGAATACAATTGTTTTAATTTTCTTATAGTATTACATCATATCATACATTTATATTCAATACAATCATGGTTGTTTTTTCTTATTGTGAATTTTATTAGTTTAATTTCATTTAAAATAATTTCTTAAGTGTTTAGACACAAAGTTTTTAAACCTACAATTTACCCCCCTCTTGTCGTGTTTCATATAATATTCATATACATCTATATATTCAATCCAACACTATTGAGTACATAAAATGTGAAAAAAGAAGTTAGGAAATGAATTTTAATTTCATGAAAAAATAAAATCAAATTTATTGATTTTATTTAGAGTTAAAATATAATATTTTGTCATTAGAGGAACAATCATAAACAATTCTGATAAATAACGAGATTGTATCATAAAATATTATAGACATTTGTTTCAGTTTTATTATACAGAAACATTATATATTAACAAAACATGTATATAGAAATATCATTAATAGATTAATATTCATTATATAACATGTAAAAGTGTTAATTCATACACCTTATATAAGAAGATAGGTCTATAATAAAACCTAGACCCCATAAAATGTAATTTAACACAAAAAACCCTCCCATTATGTCTTATATTACATCCTTCATGTTCAAACATCATATATAATAAATAAAAGTTCATTATAAATATATTACAGACAAATTATTAAATATATCAAACAACATATTATTTACTAACAACCTTTTATTACCCCTTAATTGATAATTCCATGTTTATGTCATGTTTTAGGTGATAACTACTTTTTTTGCATGTAAGATTTTATTTTTCTATTTTGTTCCTATTGCATTAATAATATTTAAATAATATAAATAATGTTAAAAATGATATAAATATTATATAATTTTTGTACAATTTTATTTATATACATCTATAAAATGTTGACAAAGAAACTTGAATACACTCTTCTAGGAGACGGTATGTCGTATTTACACAAGAATGTTGTTTCCATTTTTACTATGAATTAAAATAAAAATGTTAAATAATAAAATAACAATACAGAATACTATTTATGTCACATATATAATTTTTTTTCTTAATACCATCTTATTACATTTCATCTAAAGAATGAACGAATCACATCGCTTCGGGAGGTGGTAGTCTGATTTACACCTTAGTGACTTTATTGTATTCCTGTAGAATGCAAATTAAAAAGGTATATGTGATATAATAATTCCCAATGTATATAAATATATCAAATATATCATATATCACCATTTAATATATCATAAAATATAGTCATGTGAGGTGGTTATGTAAAACGAATAACATCGGTTCACGATGAGGTAGTCCACCATATATATGAATAATGATTTATTATACCATTTTATGAAAGTGGAGATGGGTGTAGGTAATTAAATTAACATAGAAATATATATTAATATGTATGATACTGATGTTTTGATATTATCATTATTTAATAGTTACTAAATTATGGGTAGTAATAATGAAAATAAAATTCTGGGTTGGGGATGTTACATATTCATCAAACAATGTATTTTGGTTTTCACCAAAAGCCTTCCTTGGCCAGATTTCAGAGAAACTAATTCATCTAGAAAGTGATGATGGAATTACGTAAGACATTTGGGTTGGTATTTTCCAATATAAATGGTTTTGGAGGCATTAATAATAGATGATAAGGGAGAAATTTTTTAAGTGAGGTGAGTGGCACACTTATACTTTTTTGGAAATGAAAAGGTGTATACACGTTTTTCAAATGCCACTCGGCTCCATAATTTTCTATTATCAACGATATGACATTATAAGGACTATATATTTCTAGAAAATTTGTGTTGGACTATTTTTATGTTATGTCTAACCCATATATTTTTTTATCCCCATAGCAAACACATTTTTATCCTAACCACAGTAAATAATTTTATCTTTTTTTAATACTAATTTTAGTAAAAAAAATTATGACTATATTATTATATCATATAAATTATTCTGAATAAAAATATAAAATAAAATCCTCTAAAATTAAACTCATTTATGTGGAAAAAATAATTTACAACTAAACCAACAAGTGCGAAGAAAATTAATTTTCCAAAGAGAAATCTTTTACAAGTTTAAAATTGTTTCATATAAAATTTAATTATGAATCTGATTCCATTAACCTCAATTGGATTAATAGATATATAATTTTAGTAAGATTACATTTAAAAATATTAAAATAAATATTTTTAATAAAATATAAATATATATATATATATATATTTTATAAGACCAATTTTTTTCGGTTCATCGAAAAATTAATATTTTAAGAAAAATAACAGAAAATAATCCTCATCCACATTTAACATGATGATTTAAAAAAGTCTATTTTATTAAATTTATTTCCTATAAGATAAAAAAATTAAATCTTCTAGTATTCACACAAATAAATTAAAAATAACTTTTTTGGAAAAAAATATATTCAAAACATTTAAATGTAACAATTAAAATTACCTACTTTTTTCATAGAATGATTTATTTAATAAAAATAATTATAATTGACAGTTAAAATTTGGTTATCTTAATTCATGACACCATGTATGAAGTCTAGTTAATAACAGTCATGTTTAAAATATGATCTTAAAAACATATCAAGGTTTGTTAAAGCATTGGGTTGTGTTCCACGTGAGCGATCAATGGAATAAAATGAATTCCTAAAAATAACACAGAAAATATTTGTGAGTTAAATTTTTTCCATGTTAAAATGATTTTCCCCAACAAAATCTTTTTCTTTCTTAAAAATATTTGAAGATAAATCCCCCACATCATATCCTTAATTTCCCATATATATACCTTATTTTGGTGGTTTTGATATTTCATTTTGACATGGTAAGTGGTCATGTTTCATAGAACCTTTCATGTACCATATAAAATATCCACCATTTATTCTTCAAAACTAAAATATTAGTCCAATTGTATGAACTTAGAGTTTAGTACATGTGAATGATATGTATGTACCTCTTAATGAGAGATACATATAACCCATCATGAACTTGAGATACATTTTTTTGAATATGAAAAAGATAAGATATCATCCCAATATGATTAAGAATTTAAATAGGACCAATATAAAAAGGGTTTATTTTTGCATTGTTTTCAAATATAATTACCTTCTTCCAATGAAAATTATTAGAAACACTATGTAACCTTATTTAAATTCAAGATCACACTGAATATTATGAATATAACTTGTAAGACAACTCTATGCTTGCATGATTTGTTTCTAACGAGATCTAACCTTCATTCCTATTTCTTAATCTATATAAAGTTTCAATATATTAATTTATTCAAATTAATTTTGTCATCTTAGAGATTCACATTTTTTTATATAGGGTTTCGTAAGGATCCATCTAAATGATCGATTGAAATATATTGGTATATGAAAACCCAAATATAGGAAGGTTTTGATCTCAAACACCTTTAATGTCTATTAAAATACATCTCAACATGTCGTATAGTTTTTTTATTATTATCTAATATTTAACATATTCTTGGGGATGATACAAGGTGATGAAACTCAACTTTGTATCAGGATAATTCTAAGTAATTTTCTGGAACATCATGTCAGAACACTGATCTTGGCCATACACAATTGAATGTTGTACTACATGTAACCATAAAATGTTCGTAATGTATATCCTAAAATGATAATCTATAAAGAATTATTATCTTGAATAAATGAATTGTGATAAAATTTTAAGGAAATCGACTATAAATCATATAGTATTAATCTATTTATATGTTTTTGGATTTCCAATGAAAAAATCCACGGTGTTGTTTTCCCATTACCATTTTGGTTTTGATATTAAAATTAACATATCGTTATAATTTTCCTCTAACCCTTAAATTGATGACATAATAGGGTCAAAGATATAAAATCTATTTCATCATTATTAAGGACGAACCATAAGAAATAATCTTTCATATATTTGTACATCGCCGTCCTTCTAGGAAGAAAATAGAAGGAAGAACTTTGAGCTTCCAAAAACAAATCCTTTAATAAATATAGTATAGATGAAACACGTACAATGTTCTTAAAACTTATCATTCCATCATGATCATGTCTAATTTCAGGAACATTTTTACCTATATTTTTCTGCTCAAAATATTCCTTATGTGCCTATTTTATCGTCAATTGGATAGATGGTGAAACATTCAATTTATAAAGATGTAATTTCAACCATTCCTTCACGATTTCCATATCCATCCTTTGAAAATATAAAAATAGTGGATATTTTTATATTCTTGTCATGGATAATTTTCCATGAACCCTTGAAATAAAATTATCAACCACCTTATTCTCTTTCCTAATGATGTAATTTCTGAGTAGTCATAATCATTAATTAACTCTAAAATTTTTTATAGAGAATATTTAACTCCTTATATATAATATATATTATACTATTTTATTATCTTTATATATATCTCACTTTTATCTATAAATATAATTCTTCCATATCATTAATACAATAATTAATACAGCTAACTCAAAATCAATTGTTGTGAAATATTTATCATGAACCGTCAATTATTGTCAGGCATAGGCCATAACAATGTAATTCTACATAAAAAACATCCCATAAATTCTTTTTTGTGTCACAATATATTATGAAACCATATCTACATTATGGTAATGTTTGAATATGTGATGTAACTAATATTTCATTTAGATCCATTAAATGTTTCTCACAATCATATATCTATGAAACTTGGTTCTCTTCCAAGTTAAATTGATGAGTTGATTATATGGTCATTATAAACTCTCCACAAATAATGAATAATATATAGGTAATCTAAGAAAAATATAGATAATAGAATACATGTTGGGGGTTTTAGAACATTTAATAGCATTAATTATTTATTTTTCTACTAATATACCCTTAATTTAGATTATATTACCAAAAAATGTAACATTTTTCATTCAAATTTAGAATTATTTTCATTTTTTATTATTTTTTATCATTCATTACGATATTTAGTTAAATTCTAAATTTACCTTCATGATTTTTATTTTATATATTATTATATAATAATATCATCTAAAAATACAAAAAAATATGAAAAATGAAATATCAAATGAATCTATTCATTAAATCTTTTAAGATTATGGGGATGTTAGTAAGACTAGATGAAATCACTATATATTCATTATGACCATACCTAGTATTAATTTATATCCTAGGTATATTATCATAATTATCCTTTATTTGATTATACAAAGAATTAAGATCATTCTAGTAAATGTGTTGAGTTCTACGTAGTTGATAAAATTTGTTCATCAATATGGGGAAGACAATAATTTTTCATGATCATGATCTTATTCATCTACTAATATGTAATATATAGTTACATAGATCCATCATTATTATTAAAAAATAGTATATGTTCACCCCATACTGTGATAATTAGATGAATAAACCCATTGCTATGTATCTCCAAGGGTTTCTTCATTGAAATTGTATAACTCAATTATAGCCATTTGATATATAGTTTTCACAATATGCATGAAACTAACTATGAGTTATATTGAAAAATATACTTGATTTTTTTGTCGAAGGATATAAAACAATTATGGAAAGGAATAAATAAAATTCCAACATATAAGCATGTCATTTATTTTGAGTTCATCCCTATTAATTTTACAAAAACACCACAATTTTATAAGAATCAAAACCCATACAATGTATGCGATTTCTATCAGAAGTTTATATTAATTTTCCAACTGATATACAATCATAAGTTCATTTGGGATATCACAAATGACTTCAAATCTTCAACAATTAAATCATGATTTAGATAGATAAGGATAACCCATTTCTAGTATAACGTCATATTAAATTATTGGATGAATGAAATTGATTTACAAAAGCACATTATAAAAAAAAATTCAATGGAATCTTATACTTGATATGAAATCATCATATAATTATTGTTTTTATCAATTAATTATGCCTCTAATAATTTGGGTGGAATATTTTAACACATCAATAAATATAGATATGATATAATGGGTAGATTCAAAATCAAATAATACAATAGGTGTTCTATATTTTTGTTTTCATTTCACCTCAACATTATCACAACCCTCATAAAATATATTAGTCAAACAAGATTAGAATTTTTAATTGGATTAAGAGGTTGTTGATGTCAATAATAATTAGTGAACATCATATTTGTGAACTGGTTAGAATAATTTGAATAATCTTTTAAATTGAAATAGTAGAGTGTGGGTAGTGAATTAATTTGTGTATTTCTATATTTTCATAATTACACATAAATAATTTACCAATCCCCCTAATTCAATTTACACCATGTTATCTTCCATGCTTTTATAATGATAGAAATTTAATTTTCTTTTATCCATGGTGTTTATATTTTCTTATTTCTTCAATTTTCCTTTTCATTTCAAAACCATAATATTTATGGGTATCTCAAATCTCAATTACCACCTTGATGGAACAATTATTGACATATTCATGGCAACTAAGGTCCCTTATGGGTTACTCCCTTAATAGTATTGGTTTTAAGCCACTGAATAATTGATCAAAAAAAATTTAGATGTTATAATAATGTCTAATCCATACCTTATTATTAATAAAAAACTTAACTGATAGGTACCAAAAAATCCATCATCCGAATGATTTAGCTCATTGAATTACTTTAATTTTTTACTATGAATATGAGAGAAGTACTTATTGGAAAAAAAATTGTAATATCATCCTTCTATATATAGTTAAATTCATATGGTTCTTTTTTATTCATGGTGATAGTATAACATTGTCCCAATTATCCTTCCAAATTATTGACAATAAAAAATACTTTTCATATTCTAAACACTAGAGAACAAAAAATATTTTTTCAATGGGATTAATCCACTCCACATCAGCTTTGCATGAAGAGAATCACTAATATAATTTGGACGTGGCTTCATGATCAACTAATCACAAAGGTGGTCCCATATTTTATTTTTGTAATTTCATTGTTCGTAATTTATTGAGAATTTTGGGTGAGCATATCAATGAGTTTTCTTTTTCGATATCCCAAAATGGATGGATTTTTAGTGGGAGAATAATTTCATTTCTCATCACACTCATGATTTACATGGTTTAGTTTGGTTCCATCCATAGTAATAAAACTAAAGAGCATAGTGTATGAAATAATAATGATAAATGGAAAAATATAACCTAGAAAAATTACTAA
Source organism: Viscum album (assembly GCA_963277665.1). Lineage (NCBI taxonomy): Eukaryota > Viridiplantae > Streptophyta > Magnoliopsida > Santalales > Viscaceae > Viscum > Viscum album. The sequence goes on along the minus strand of OY728119.1, from coordinate 1,179,111,660 downwards.
TGGGAAGTATAAATCATGACACCTTCTTTTTTAATATATAAAACCTTAGGCTTAACCTAGATCATTTCATATAATTATTCAAATCCTTCATGAAGATTCATAAAGAGATTGTGATTTTTTGAATGAATATACCCTATAGCTGTCAAAACATGTGTGTAAAAACCCAAGATTTTATAAGATATATTCATATTAATTTATTTCATATCTTCTATTGTATGCTACACTAAGATTATCTTGCGCAATATGCAACAATGTATTGGCATGCAGTATATGCAACACTAATCTTGGATCGTGTTACACACCATTTCAAGTTTGTTTGATTGTAATTATTCTACGAAACATTGAGTATATATATATATATTAAATGTATAAACGAAATATGGTTGGATTTTGTTATACGCAACAACAAAGGAGTCTTTCACTACACACAACCCTGCCTTGGCTTTCATTACACGCAATCACAACCTTCCTCGAAAGCATGTGTTGTACGCAATACCGAGTTTCACTGAACAATGATATATGGTTATAATATTATTATAAACAAGCCGTTATGAATATTAGTAAATACATTATGAATAGTTTGACATTATAATTCATCTTACACATTTTATAGAATGTGGTATGAGAAAAATAATAATATTTTGGGTAAAATAAGAATTTTAAAAAAAATGCAGTTTTGCCACCTTTTGATGGTGCAACCATTTTAAATATAATTTTTGACAAGTATATAAGATAAATATTACAAAATAAAATTATTCTTTTGAATAAGGATATAAACATTTACATTGGATGACGTTTTGATATTTTTCTGATAACGTTCATATTTTAATAAATAATAAAAACACACTATATTTTAATTAAAAAAAATATTTCATCGTAATAATTTATATGGTTAAATTAGTATATTGAATGGTTCTAAAGTATAAATAGAATTTATTTTTTCTACTTAATATAATTTATATCATTATCATTTATTTTACATTGAATTCATAGGTAAAATAATTTAAATCTTTTGCAATGTTTTAACTTTTAAAACACATTTTCTTAGCAACGAGATTAATTTTAAATTATTTTATGAAACTTTTTTGTATTTAATTTAGAAAAATGGATTCCATATTTGGAATCAGTGGGTCCAAATTATGTTAATAGGCTACTTTTAATTTTTGGGCCTTATAAATAGTAACAAAGGTAAATTTTATTTACCATAGTAAAATGTAAATAGAGTAATTAAGGGTAAAAAAATTATAAAATTAATAGAAAACTTGTCTTAATATAATTGGATTATTATATTTCGTCCTAAGGCATATTTTTGTCTAAATGGAATCCATTGGAACCCACTTGGAGGTGATTAAGACCTTTAGTTTATTTTATTTAAAGGAAAGTTAAATATGCCTTACTCAACATTAATAATTAAAGTATTTTTAATATAAGTTTATACAGAATCTAAATTCTCTTATAAAATATAATTTTAAAGATAAAACGTTTTTCTTTATCATGGTAATTTATTTATAATTTTTAAGAGAGAATTATTTATCTTAATAGCTTATACATTAATTATGTAGAAATTATTTATTTAGTGAAAAATAAGTAATATAGTTTTTATTGAAATAATAATACCGATTAAAAGGCTTAGAAACCTGAAAAATACTTATTATAAGATTATATATTCACCATAATAATTCAATGACCGAATATATGACTATTTTGAGTCTTATAAAAGTGATTATGACACTTATATTATTTTATTTTAAATGATGTCAAAGTTGTCACCTTCATAATTTAATAAATATAACATTTAAAAAGTTGGGTGTATTAGAATATAAATCCCACTAAAAGTATTCTTTTGAAATATATAAACTTTATCTTTATCCTAGTATTTTATTTTTTCTTTTTTTTGCAACAAATTAGTATATTTAATAATTATACAAAAATGTTGTAGAAATTATTTTATATTGAAATGTATCAAATAAATGGTTTTACAAATAGTAAAATATATATTATATGAACTATTTAATGTTCTCCACTAATTTTCTAGATAAATATGAAATTTTAGTTACATATTAAAAAATTTAGTTCTAATATATCATCTGTGTTGATTTTATATGAATTCCAATAAATGAATAGTGTCAAAATTGACACTATTGTTATTTTATAAAAATAACATATTATTCAATTGTTTAAAAAACAAAAATATATTTCAAAATTATAAATTGAAATTTATATAGTCTAAAATTTCATAATTTATCCAATTATGGAAAATTTACAACACATAATTAACTATTTATAACCATTTAATATTTAATAGTTTATCACCAGAAATAAAATTAAATAGATTAAATAAGGATACATCAAAATGATAAGGTTTAAAATAAGCTAAAAACATATATAAAATTGATTCGTTGATTATATTACAACCCTATATCATATATTATTAGAATGGAGAAATTTTTGGCTGTTTTTATTTGGGGTTTGATTTTATATTAATCTAATATTTTTGAGGATTCCAAAGGTACCCCTCTCCTCCCTTATATAAGGGTACCTCATCCCTCTCATCTTTACACAACTTTGAGCCTTATATCTCAGCCAAACCAGATCATTTACCATCTCAACTACCCTAGAAATATTATAGAAGTTTTGGTATCCTTGAAAGACCACTTTTAGTGCCCTAAGAGGAGGTTTCAATGAGGAGTGTCAAAGAAGTGGTAATATCCATTACCGATTCTTTCAAATTTATTTCTTCTTGTACTTAAATATTATTTAGTTATATCATTATAAAGTAATAATATCAGTATTAATTATATACAGATATGTTATTATAAATATGAAATAACCCTATTTCACTTTCTATCCATCCTACAGAAAACAAAATCACTGCACGTGCGTACATACGGAATATCATCTCCACGCCATGGTGTAATCTGTTTTCAACCACCACCATACTTGGATGAGTAAAATGGTGTAAAAAAATAAATATATAAGATTATTTTAAATTGATATTGATTATGAAATATTATACATATACTTAAATATAATTCCATGATCATGGGAATGATATCATTTCTCGTGAGTACGTACGGACTACCGTCTCCAAGACGCGATGAGATCCATTCTCCATGTTAACCATTCACGAATGATTATAAAGTATATATATTTAATAATAATGAAATATATGACATTATAATGATACGAGAGTTATGTATATATATATATGTATGTCATCTACTTAATTCCATTCAATACAATAAGGAAACGAAAATAGCATTCATCTGTACGTACGGCCTACCGTCTTCATGAACTGTGTATTTCATTCCATTTATTGATCTATCATATGTATATGCTGAATATATTATATATATATATATATATCATGTTTTACATTATGTAATTAATCAAATATGTATATAAGTAATAATATCAAGAATAACAAGTTGAAACACGTATGATAAATGAAACTATTTTACCCAAAACGCTGCTTTAACATTGAATTTACAAAAGAACGGGAAATATAAAGACATTAGTGAACCATATATTATATCATAAGAATGAATATGATTCTGTAATAAGTAAATGACATTATTTAAATCATTATACAGGAGGTTCAGATACATACGAAGCATATCAGACATAAGTTAGGGGATATCTTTTCCATTCTTGTTTTTATCTGATACTATTTATTCGTAAGTATTTACTGGGGTTATATTTATCATCAATGTCCATGTTTTCTAAAAATGTTTTCATGTATGTTTAATTTACTTTTTATCCATTGTTGACTTTTATTACACTTTATGTAAGGAATCATACTTTTGTTCACCAAACGAGGTACTTTTTAACTTTTTCGGTAAAAGTACAAGAAGAATGTTTTTTTTTGTTTTGACTTATACGGCCTGAATTGATTTTAACGGTTTCATAAAGCCTTTTTTTCATGAATCTTCCTCCATAATATTTCATGATTATTTTCAAAAAAATCCTTTTCTTTAAAAATTTTCATGGCATTTTGTGAAAATAAAATGATTTTGAAGAAGAAAGGTTATTTTCCTCAAGAATTCATTTCAAGTGTTTTATCAAAAACCATTTTCCATATAAGATGACATTGTTTCATATGATTATGTTTCAAGTATAATGTCTCTATGATTTACATTATTTCAAGTTTCTTATGATGAAATGATATCCATTTTTTTGTATGGATTATGTTATGATGGGATGTTGGTTAAGAAACCCATTTTATAATTTGGGTAATAATGAATGATTTATGTTCATGTTGATGGACAAGTAAGAATGATTTCATTATTAGATAGGTGGGACCTATATCTCCCTCCAATTAATTGGGTAAATATTAATATCTCATGAGATAGACATGTCTGGAATGGTATGTTAATCCTGTTCAGTGATACATGGCTGGAACACGGAGTGAACTCAATTCAGAAAGAGACTTTATCCACTAAGATGGTCTTGGAAACAATGTCTTTTCTACTATAGAAATCATAACACGTGATTAATGGTTTTCACAATTACACGATTTATTCCCATGATGATTTATCATGATTGATGATCCATTATGATCGATTCCTTACATATTGCCATGTTTTATGTCATTACTCAGGATTTTGATGATTAAACATTATGTTCATCTTTTAAAGTTATAATGTATATGGTTTGTTCTTTATTCTTCATTCTTACCCTTACTGGGAATTTGAGCTCACCCTTTATATGTTTTATTTTCCCTAGGGTATAATGAATGGTTTTAGGTAAGAAAAAAAGGAAGATATTTATTAGATATGTTGAGGATGTTTCACCAAGATTAGAATATTATATTCTGAGTTTCCAAAGACACTAAACTATTATAGTCATTTGGTATCTGTTTTTGTTATGTATTAGATATTCTGAAAAATTAATGTAATGCCTATGTACATCAAGCTTTGGTTCTATACAGTTGGTATCAGAGGAAAGGTTTAATTGTACTTTGGAAAATAGGATGTGAAAACATTAGTGAGATCCCTAGAGATATTTATAAGGTATGTCTAGGGATGTCCCTAAGGTTAAGTATAAGTATAGGTTATAGTCCAAGAATTACAGAAACCATATTAAAACTAAGATGTTAGATATTGAAGGTACTCCCTCTCTATTATGTTGTTTTCCTAGCATGATTTTTTCCCCTCACACTATTCTTTTTGGGTTTTAGAAAATGGCTGGAAACAGGAGTATTCATGATAATGGAGGATACGATGGAAAATGGAATAATATTCTTCATGAGCTACCAAAGGAAATGGAATTTGGAAGATGAAACATCATTATTATGCCTAATCAACAATCTTATAATATGATCAATAATATTAGCTTTGGTAAGATTCCTGACTCATCTAATAAGTGAAATATAGAGTTTCATGATGATCTTTGAGGATAGAAAGTTTAATTTCCATCATGTAAGTCATGTGGGAATAGGCATCAAGGGGAATGTTTCAAAGGAACTGGAAGATTCATTGGGTGTGGAAAAGAAGGACACAAAGCCAGTAATTGCAAAGGAAATTTTTCAGTTAACAACATGGAAAAAGATAATTGTATTGCTAAGACATTAACAATGGTTAAGGAATTATGCAAACCAATGCCCTAAGGGAAAATCTCATTAAGAGAACCAGTAGGGTCGTGTGGGTAGTATTTATGTTGATAATTATGAAGAGACTACATATAGTAAATGAGATGAAAGAAGTGTTGAGGAATATAATGATGAAGGTCAATCAATGGCTTAAGAAGGTATTGGAATGATTTATGTTTATCAAGAGTTATGTTGTATAGGTAATGGTACTATGGAATAAAGAAACATCTAAGGATTATTACACTATTTTTTCCTAAGTATTTGATAGTATATGCTGAATGGTACCAGTAACCATGAAAGGTTATTCGGATATTTTTGGAAAGTAGATGATATGCACATAATGAAGGGATAATGAGAAAATAATATTTATGAAGGTATTCATGAGCTCTTGACTGATATAAGGACAAAGTGATATCATATATTGAGTATATAAAAATTTTGGGATTTTGGTATGTGAAAAGAGATAACTTTTGACAGCATTCATTTTTTCACTAGGGTTTAATGGGGATTAATTTATCAATAGAATACATGATTAAGGTATTCGCATGTTTGGATGTGACCAACTAGATATATCGTATGATATATGGGGGATAAATGATGGTACTTACATGCTCGGTAGATGACATTTCTAGTAATTTTTTTCTTTATACTATGAGCTTGGACATAAGTATTTTGGATAAGAATAAAGACTGGAATGGATTATGTTGGACCTAAATTATTATTGTCTAAGGCTAGAACTTTTTTAAATATTATTGATAGGATGTTATAATAATTTAGTTTTAGAAAAATGACAACCTGCATGATGAGAAATAACCCATCGCGTCAGGTAGGGATGTGGGAATCGAACACCCAACCGAAGTGCGACATGCCTTTATCGCATACCACTGGCCTACAAGAAGTCCCTGGTTAGTATAAATTAGTCTTCTTATATTTATCGGTATGATAGATGAAGTATAAGTCCATTTTTGGAATCATATACGATTAACCTTACTATAGATGGACTTAGGTATATTTGATAAATTTTTATAACCTTTTTTTTGAGACTGATGGAATGACCCATCATTCTATCGCATCATCTGATAGCACTTCATGGAAGGAAAATTCATCTTCATTTCTTTAAGAGAGAAAGTGGAAATTGTTCAAGGTATAAACACCTGTGAGATTATACTGAAATAAAGTAACTATTTCTTCTAATTCAAATTCTTCGACTTTTGGGAAATGATCTTGAATCCCAAAAATGTTGTCCTAGTACCCTTATATCTAATGAATCAGATGGTACCTTAGATCATCACAAATTTATGGCTTTGTGATTCTTGGATTTTTCATAGCCATGTTCTCTACCACTAACAATCAGAACATGATGGTTAGATTTTTCTTCCATATCCATATTTTCACCTATGTTCTCCTATATGGGAACCCAGTGATGAGTTACTTTGGGTAACCATTATGTTTCATACTTCAGTTTTTAAAATTAAGTTTTAGTATTCATTTTTACGATGTGGGTTTCTATGAATAGTAATCGATTTATAAACCCGAAGAATTTCGAGGTCCAAATTTATTTTAAGGGGGGTAGAATGTAACAAAGTGATATTTAATAAGATATATTATTTTTAATTTATTACATATCTTCAATTGTATGCTACACCATGATTATGTTGCGCTATAGAAAACACCATATTAGCTTGCAGTATACATAATACTAATCCTGGATCGTGTTACACACAATTTCAAGTTTGTTTGATAATAGTTATTGTACGGAACATTGAGTATATATATATATATATATTCAATGTATAAATTTAATATGGTTTCATTTTGTTATATGCAACAACAAAGGAGTCTCTCACTACACGCAACCCTGACTTGGCTTGCATTACACTCAATCTCAACCTTCCTCGAAAGCGTGTGTTGTACGCAATACTGGGTTTCACTAAACAACGATATATGTTTATAATATTATTATAAAGTACCTGTTATGAATAGTAGTAAATATATTATGAATATTATGACATTATAATTCATCTTACACATTTTATAGAACATGTTATGAGAACAAAATAATTTTTTCGGGTAAAATAAGTATTTTAAAAAAATGCAGTTTTGCTTCCTTTTGATGGTGCACCCATTTTAAATATAATTTTGACAAGTTTATAAGTTAAATTTTTCAAAATAAACATCTTATTTTGAATTAGGATATAAAAATATACATTGGATGACGTTTTGATATTTTTATGATAACTTTCATATTTTAATGAATTGTAAAAAAAACGTTATATTTTAATTAAAAACAACTTTTTTCATCGTAATAATTTATATGGTTAAATTAAAATATTGAATGGTTTTAATGTATAAATAGAATATATTTTTACCATTTAATATAATTTATTTCATTATAATTTATTTTAAATTGAATTCATAGGTAAAATCATTTCCATCTTTTGCAATGTTTTAACTTTTAAAACTCATTTTCTTAAAAACAGGATTAATTTTAAATTAATTTATTCAAATTTTGTATTTTGATTTTAGAAAATGTGATTCCATATTTGGAATCTGTGGGTCCAAGATATGTTAATAGACTACTTTTTATTTTTGGGCATAATGAATAGTAACTATGGTAAATTTTATTTACCATAGTAAAAGATAAATCGGGTAAATAAGGGTAAATATAATATTATAAAATTACACTAACACTTGTATTAATATAATTGGATGCTTATATTTCAACCTAAGAAATATTTGGGTCAAAATAGAATCCATTAGAACCCACTTGGATGTGATTAATACCTTTAGTTTATTTTATTTAACGTAATGTGAAATATGTCTCACTCAACTTTAATAATTAATGTATATTTAATATAAGTTTATACGAAATATAAATTCAGTTATAAAAACTCATTTTAATGATATTTTTTTTTATTTATCATGGTAAATTGTTTATAATTTTTTTGTTAGATTTAATTTCCTTAATACCTTATATTATAATGATGCAGAAATTATTTATTTAGTGAAAAATAAGTAATATAGTTTTCATTGAAATAATAATACCCATTAAAAAGATCACAAACCTGACCAAAACTTATTAGTAGTTTATATATACACCATAAGCATCCAATTACCGAATATATGACTCTTTGGTGTCTTATAAAAGTTATTATGATAATTATATTATTTTATTTTAAATGATGTCAAAGTTGTCACCTTTATAATTTAATAAATATATCATTATAAAAGTTCAGTGTTATTGAATATAAATCTAGCTAAAAGTATTCTTATAAAATATATAAGATTTATCTTCATCCTAGTATTTTATTTTTAATTTTTATGCAACAAATTAGTATATTTAATAATTATACAAAAAGTTGGTTGAAATTATTTTATTAAGAGAAGTATAAAATAAATGGTTTTACAAATAGTAAAATAAATATAATATGAAATATTTTATGTCCTCCACTAATTTTCTAGAAGAATATGTCATATTATAAACCTATTAAATATTTTCGTTCAAATATATCATCTGTGTGGATTTTATTCAATTTCAAATAAATGAATAGTATCAAAATAGACACTATTGTTATTTTATAAAAATAATATATTATTAAATTGTTTGAAAATAACAAAAATATTTAAAAATTATAAATTTAAATTTTTATAGTCGACAATTTCATAAAGTATCCAGTTATGGAAAATTAACAACACATTACGGATTATTTAAAACCATTTAAAATTTAGAATTTTATTACCACAAATAAAATTAAATATATTAAATAAGGATAAATCAAAATGATAAGTTTTAAAATAAGATAAAACCATGTATAAATTTGATTGGTTGATGAGATTACAACCCTATCTCATCTAATATTCTAATTGAGTTATTTTTGGATGTTTTTAGGTGGGGTTTAAATTTTTATAAAACAAATATTATTGAGGATTCCAAAGGTACACCTCTCCTCCCTTATAAAAGGACACCTCCTCCCTCTCATATTTACACTACATTGACCCTTCAAGCTCGGCCATGCTCTGCCAATTTCCCTTCTAAACGTCCCTAGAAACATATTATAGGTCCTGGTATTCTTCAAAGTCCAATTCTAGTGCCCTAATAGGAGGTTTCAAAGAGGCGTGTCGAAGAAGAGGTAATATCCATTACCGATTCTTTCAAATTTATTTCTTCTTCTACTTCCTCTTCATTAGTTGCTACATTATAAATTAATAATATATGTATTAATTATGTACTGATATGTTATTATAACTATGAAACAACCCTATTTCACCTTCTGTACATCCTATGGAAAACAAAATCCACGTGCATGCGTACATACGGAATACCGTCTCTACGCTATGGTGTAATCTGTTTTAGACTACCACCTTACATGGATGGGTAAAATGGTGTAAATAAATAACTATATATGATTACTGTAATGTGATATTGATTCTGGAATATTAATCATACACTTAAATATAATTCCACGATCATGGGAATGATATCATCACTCGTGCGTACGTACGGACTATCTTTCCACGACACAATGAGATTCATTCTCCATGTTAACCAATCATGAATGATTATAATGTATATATAATGAATAATAATGAAATATATGACATAATAAGGATACTGGATATATATTTATGTATGTATGACATCTACTTAATTCCATTCAATTAAATAAGGAAACGAAAACAACGTTCATGTGTACGTACGACCTACCTTCTCTATGAACGGTGTATTTCATTCCATTTATTCATCTATCATATGTATTTGATGAATATATATTATATATATAAATCATGTTTTACATTCTTGAATTATGTAAATCGGGATATAAGTAATAATATCTAGAAAACAAGTCGAAATACATACGATAAATGAAACGATTTTACCCAAAATGCTACTTTAACATGGAATTTACAAAAGAACGGGTAATATAAAGACATAAGTGAACCATATATGATATCATAACAATGAATATGATTCTGTAATAAGTCAATAAAATTATTTAAATAATTATATATGAGGTTTGGATACATACTAATCATATCAGACATAAGGTAAAGGACAACTTTTCCAATCTCATTTTTAACCGAGATTGTTTATTTGTAAGTATTTACAGGGGTTATATTTATCATCCATGTCCGTGTTTTCAAAAAACGGTTTCATGTATGTTTAATATTCTATTTACCCATTTTTGACTTTTACTACATTGTATGAAAGGAATAATTCTTTTGTTTACCATACGAGGTACTTTTTATCTTTTCCCATAAAAGTACGAGAAAAATGTTTTTTTTGTTTTGACTTATATGACATGAATACATTTTTTGGGTTTCATAAAGACTTATTTTCATGAATATTCCTCCATAGGATTTCATGGATATTTTCAAAAAAATCATTCTATTTAAAAATTTGCATTGCATTTTGTGAAAAGAAAATGATTTTGAAGATGAAAGGATGTTTTCCTCAAGAATTCATTTCAAGTGTTTTATCAAAACCATTTTCAATCTATGATGACATTATTTCATATGTGTATGTTTCAAGTATAATTTTTCTGTGATTTACATTATTTCAAATTAATTATGATTAAATGTTATCCATTTTTTGTATGTATTATGTTATGATGTGATGATGTTTATGAAACCCATTTTATACTTTGGGTAATGATGAATGATTTATGTTCATGTTGTGAAACAAGTAAGAATGATTTCATTATGACATGACTGGGACCTATATATCCCTCCAATGCATTGGGTAAAGATCTATATCCTACGAGATAGACATTTCGGGAATGGTAAGTTAATCCAGTTCAGTGATACAGGACTGGAACGATGAATGAACTCGATTTAGAAAGGGACTTTGTCCACTAAGATGGTATTGTAAGCAATTCCTTGGCTACAATGGAAATCATAACATGTGCTTAATGGTTTCCAAAATTACATTCTTTATTCACATGGTATTTTTATCATGATTGATGATCCATTATGATATATTTCTTACGTACTTCCATGTTTTATGTCATTGCTCAAAATTGTAATGATTAAAATTTTTGTCCATGTTTTGAAGTTCAAATGTATATGGTTTGTGTAACGCCCCGACCCTAGTTACCCAGAGTCGGTGCATTATTACATAACATTGGAATGATCACAAGAAAGATCAAATCTCGAAAGACCGATTGGTTTAGTAGCCTTGGAGACACTAGATATATTCATAAGTCTTACATTACATCATATAATGAAAAACTACAACAACAACATATTGTCTCCATAACCCACACTCATATCCTCACATAATATCCCTGCAGGTCATTCATAATTTACTTCTTCACTTCCTGGGAGAAATAAAACACAGAAAAGGAGTGAGCTCAAATGCCCAGTAAGGATAACAATATAGCAGAACATTCAAAAATAAGCATAAACATTTAAGGCAATGAATTACTAAAACAAAATCCTTTTAAACTTGAACTTCAACATATTATGGAAAAAGTCAAATTAAATAATGCCATTTACTTGTTCACATGGATATTCTACTAATCGAATAATCACATGCAATATCAATAACCACATTCATAATGTTGGAATGCATAATGCCAGACTATCATAACCACATAGTCAAGGCCTCGTGCCAAGACTACAAATAAGATTTTGCCAAGGCCTTATTCCAAGACACTAGTTTGTCTCATGAGACCGACCGATGCATCAAGGAGCTGTAGCGGGCTCCACCCGTCACTTACTATGTCCAATGCATTCCCATATGAAAAGGTTTAATCATAACATAAACATTCGTATTAAAACTAGCATACGAAATGTCAATAATTTCACCATAAACTATGAATGGTATAAAAATAGCACATCCACAGTCAAACATATCACAAAACCTTCAATAAAATATAGAAGTTTTGTATCATAATAAATCAACTTCAAATAATCTTAAAATCCATCAAAGGATGTTGACATAGATGAAATCAATATTATTTTTAAAGAAATATCTCCTTTTATTTTGAAATCATTTAAGATCCATATAAAATAAAACATTTTCTTTGAAAATATTCTTATAAGCTTTTAAGGGAAGCTTTGAAGATTTTATAATAGCGGAAAATAGCCGCACCCGCCGTATAAGTTAAAAAAACATTCTTACCTTAATTCAGTCGAAAAGGATAAAAAAGAACCTTGTTTTGAAAACGACGGAATGATTCCTTTATAAACCTCTTATAAAAAGTCAAACAAGGTTATAAATGACTTTAACCCATATTCTTGTAAATAATAAATATGTTTAGAAATACATTTCGATGAAACATGGATGTGGATGATAAAGAAATCCCAGTAGATTATTACGTATAAACAACCTCGGATAATGAAGAGATTCTGAAATAACCCTTACCTTGTACTTTTCCTTGGTTGGGGTATGTTAAGCTCCTGTATAATGGTGAAATAATTGTTATTAAATTATACAAGAATCATATATATTAATATGATATCATATATGATCTTTTTAACATTGATTTGTTAATAATATCTTAGAATTATCGTCGTTTCGGGTGTTAACATACTCATTTTCTTTTATATGTTTTGTTACATAAGCCATGTTTGTTGTATCTTATTCATATCCAGAATGATATCAAGTCCTTAAAAATCATTTTTAAATCATCAAATGATAATTATACTTGAATGGATACGATGGAGGATGAATCTCATCGCGTTCGTGGAGACGGTAGTCCGTACGTACGCACGAGCAACAACATCATTCTTTTGATATTAAAATAATATATAAATGGATGTTATATCATATATAAAGAATCATTAACATGTTAAATTTATTATTTACATGAGTTACACATCATTATTATACCCATCCAAATAATATTATATTGAATAGCAATTACACCACGACGTGGAGACGGTAAGCCGTACGTACGCACGTATGGTGACATGTTATTCAATGGGTGGATAGAATACTGAATATGGTTGTACCATATTTATAATAACATCACAGTATATGTGAGATACTGGAGTTATTATTTTAGAATGGTAAGAACAATGAAAGAAGAAGTGGAAGAAGAAATGAACTTGGAGAAGGGTGGTGAAATCATTACCTCTTCTTCGGGTTCTTCCTTTTGATTTGATCAAAAGGGCTCCTTAGGTTGGATTTATGATCAGACTAAGGCCCCTAGGTTGTACTGAGGGAAGTTGGGAGAGTATTTAGGAAGAGTTTGGCCGAACCAAAAGGCTTTGAAGGTGTGAAGAAATGAGAAGGAGGAGTGCCCTTTTATAAGAGGGGTGAGGGGCACCTTTGGAAAAGATAGGAATATTAGTTTATAATAAATTCATATTCGGTTTCTAATGGATCCAAAGTTGATTATTGAAAGGTTAAGGTGGGGATAGGTCGAAAACCACTCATCCAATAGAATTTAGACAGGTTTGGGTACTTATATTAACCTTATCTTTAAGTACTAACTCTACGTTAATTAGTTTCACTTTTACAATGTCTCTTTGTATTTTTATATGATATGTTTAATAAACTTACTATATACATCCATGCGACCCCCAAGTGGTCCATTAATGATGAACCTATCATGATATAAGTCTTTTGTCCGAACCTTACATTTTTAGGAATTTAATATCAATTAATAATTTAATATTTGTTTTAAGAACTCTTTTATGTCAATTTTGACACTATTCATTAGTTGATTTTTGTGAAACTAATAAAAGATTGATTACTTCGAAAAAAGTCAATTACATCAATCCTAATATATAATATTATCCCAGAAAATTAGTTTAATTCCTTAAAAGGTTCATATTATATTCATTTGGGTATTTATAATATCAATTATTTTATTTTTTTACTATTATAGTAATTACTGCATCATCGTTGTGTCATAAATAAAATAACTTATTTAATGTCTAAAAATTATTAATAAAGTATCATTATGTAGGAAATATTTTTATCTTTCTAATTAATATTTATAATCTAAAATTCAACATATATAACCCTATGTCACAATTGTTTTGCTAAAAGATATATGCTTGTGTCATTTTTGTATTCATTTTAACTTAATTAAAATAAAGTGTCATTATCACTTACAAGTGGATCCATGGGGTCCCAAAATCGACCCAAAGATGCCCATGGTCGACCATGTATCAACCAATAGGTTTAAGACACGTTTTAGGGTAATTTAGTATTATTATAATATTATTTATTAACCCTTATTTACCGGATTTACCCTTAACCATGGTAAATAAAATATTTACCGCAGAAATTATTTAAAATGTCTAAAAATAAAAGTTACCTATTTACAGAATTTGAACATCCTAATTCCAAATATGGAATCCATTTTCCTAAATTCAAAACACAGAAGTGGCAGAAATTAATTTAAAATTAATTCCCGCTGTCAAAACAAAAAGCGTGTTTTTAAGAGATAATAACTATCAAAAGATTGACACTTGTTTATGTTCTGTTTAATTGTAAAATTATGTCCAATGACCAACATTATATTAAATGGTAAAAATAAATTCTAAATATTCTTTAAAACTACTAAAATTTATAATTTATCACTACTAATTATTTTGATTAAAAAAGTTGTTTTTATATAAAATTTATTAATTTTCACTATTCATCAAAATATTAAAGTTATCCGAAAAGTACCAAAATTTCACCTTAGGCTAAATACTATATTCTGAATCCAGAAATTAAGTCCATTTTAAAATATAAAATATATATAATTTCGAAAAGTATGTATTACTATTCATAACGGCTAGTTTGATTGGTTGTGGTGTGTGTTAGAACTCAGTGTTGCGTACAACACACGCTAGCGTACCGTGGAAGTTTGGGATGTTTCATTTTAAATTTTTGATGTCCCCATTTAGTCAAAAAGTTTAAAATATAGTATCTAAAAAGGGTTCACTATTAAAATTTGGTAAAAGTTCAATACTGAAAATGAATTTGTTCTTACATTATGTCTAAGAAACTCATAATATGGATTCTAAAATTATAAGGAATATATAAAGTTTAAAATTTAGTTAACACTATTCATAACCTCTTTTGAACAGCTTGTTTGGTAAGTCATTGTGTGATTGAACTTGGTGTTGCGTGTAGTGAAAGTTATTGAATTATTTTGAAGAAATAACACACTATGAAATCTTGGGGTGTTACATTCTCCCCTCCTTCAATAAATTGCATCCTCGCAATTTGAAATTGTTCTTCGAAAATAAAAGGTTGAAAATAGAAAATATATTTGTGGGAAAACCCACATCATGATTTTGGGTTACTAAAATTTAGTCTTAATATGAGGAAAAGAGAAATGAAAGGGTCACCACCAAATTATGATCTCGATTAGAAGAACATTGGTGGCAATTAGAGATATATAATTGGAGGAAAAACGTAAATATTTATAGGTAGTGATTGAGGTCATCAATCACAATCAAGTATAAAATTGCGGTCCTTAAATTCATCAATCTATGATGATTTGAAATACCATCGGTTCAACAAAACATAGGGTATTAGGATAACACATTTTTGACGTTTCAAAATATCTTAGTTGAAATCCCACATCAAAAAATGAATTAATGAGGCCTCTATTTAAAATAAAGAGTCGAAAGTATGAAGATTACCGAAAATAACACATACTAGGGTTCCATGTAGGAAAATATGTCTATGGAAGAAAAATCTATCCATCAATTATCTAATGGAGAGTGGTAGAGAACATGGATATGGAAAGGCCAACAATCCCAAAGCCATAAATTAGTGATGATTTAAGGTACCATCTAGGAAAACATTTTTGATCTAAGTTGCTTTTCTTAATATTGAGGAATTAATTTATGAGATTGTCTAAGATTATAAGGAGATATACTTACTTTATAATTAGAGTTTAATCCATTAATAAATTTCTACCACAAAGTCATCTTTCACTCTAAAAGATAATAGGATGTAAAAACAATTATATTTACACTATTCGTCTAGGGTTCCAAAATAAACGAATTTATAATTCATCTACAAGATCTTTTAATAAAAACTACATTATTTAATCCAGGACATATCGTGGGCCAGTGGTAGGTGATACACCCTTGTCTCCCTTCGGTTGCGGGTTCAAGTCTCGCAGCCTTGCCGGACGCGACGGGTTGCCGCCCGACCTCCGAGTTGTCCTTTTATGGCAATCCAAAATAATAAAAACTAGAACTATCCAAAATACTTCTGTCCAAACTCACAGTCCAACATTTATAAGGAAGGTAAACATAATATAGATCCTTTTTACCCCGTAATAGCATATGAATACCTTCATCATGTATTACCATATTCCTTATTGATTACATTCATGCTCCCTTATTCCATATAGAATGCTGGATATACTTCATTAATCCAAAAATGTTTTAAACCCCAACAATGATGGAATATACAAATCATTAATCAGTTCCAAGGTAGTCAAGAATATCCAATATAATTTATCCAAAACAATCACATATTATTCCAAAATCACTACCTCAGTATCAGAACTATATTAAGATTTATCATTCTCTCAACCATATATTTTCCAAAAATTTATCCTTCTATTGAGTCACTTTTCTTTGTTCCACACAATCTCAAGTCCTTAATGAAATAGTACTGCAGTACAATCCTTATATACTCCATAATTATTATAACAAGTACATTGTTGATACAACACTCAAGTGACATAATCAACATAAGAACTCTAATCATTCCTCTTCATCTGTGGTAGTATCATAACTTGATTATTATCCAATAACATCATTTGTGGCATAGTCTGATGACTGGGATATAGGTTCGCGTAGTGTCCAAACTCCTTGAAAATGAAGCATTGTACATTTAAAACCATTTTCTTAACCTTGCAGTCACGTTCTTTGTGCCCTTTTCCTCCACACTTATAACAAACTCTCATTCCTTTCAGGAAAGTTCCAGGGTGTTTCTTTCCACAGTTACCACATATTGGAAAATTCTTCTTTTCCCTCTTCCCTTTATCCATCATTCTCTCTTCCATCCCTTTCTTCTCTTGCTTCCCTTCAAAGCCATAGGACTGAGTAAACTCTTTACATATCTTATCAACACATGATATTATTTCTTCATATGATGATAATACATGGGAGACTATTTCTCTTATAAATTCTAGCTTAAGACCATGAAAGATATGATCCTTCCTTCTCTTTGGATCATGTGCATTTCTGGAGTTCTCATTCCTTCTACTGGGCGCCATTTCTAAACAATGGCATACACTAGATCAGTTTATGAATCAAAATACAAAATCCCATACTTATAAAACACTTAACATAAATTGAAATATTTATGGATATAATCCATAATTATAAAAATGTTTTCTTTGAGGGAGTATATACTCAGAAACCCTTCATAATGATTTGTAAAGAAAATGAGAGTTATCCTAAGCATATCCCCCGGGAGTGTTGTAACCATGAGTGCAGCAAGGCCCGTTGTCGTGCACCAGTTCCCGTTCGAGTCTAGCTCAAAGCAGTGTTTTCGGGTTTTACCCCTAGGTACATCTGTGCCAGAGCCGCCTCTACCTGCTCGTATCCAGACAGGGATGTATTGCTCGGAAAACTCACAAAATCTCTACGATACCAAAATTCTAGGAAGTTCTTCTATACTAATCCTCAAAGTTCATCTTAGATCTACGTGCTCTAATCAGAGTTTATCTAAATCTAGTTTTCACGGTTTGTACTAAACTTCCTCTGATACCAACTGTAACGCCCCGACCCTAGTTACCCCGAGTCGGTTCATTATTACATAACATTGGAATGATCACAAGAAAGATCAAATCTCGAAAGACTGATTGGTTTAGTAGCCTTGGAAACACTAGATATATTCATAAGTCTTACATTACATCATAAAATGAAAGCTACTACAACAACATATTTTCTCCATAATCCACACTCATATCCCCACATAATATCCCTACAGGTCATTCATAATTTACTTCTTCACTTCCTGGGATAAATAAAACATAGAAAAGGGGTGAGCTCAAATGCCCAGTAAGGATAACAATATAGCGGAACATTCAAAAATAAGCATAAACATTTAAGGCAATGAATTACTAAAACAAAAGCCTTTTAAACTTGAACTTCAACATAGTATGGAAAAAGTAAAATGAAATAATTCCATTTACTTGTTCACATGGATATTCTACTAATCTAATAATCACATGCAATATCAATAACCACTTTCATAATGTTGGAATGCATAATGCCAGACTATCATAACCACATAGTCAAGGCCTCGTGCCAAGACTACAAATAAGATTTTGCCAAGGCCTTGTGCCTAGACACTAGTTTGTCTCATGAGACCTACCGATGCATCGAGGAGCTATAGTGGGCTCCACCCGTCACTTACTAAGTCCAATGCATTCCCATATGAAAAGGTTTAAACATAACATAAACATTCGTATTAAAACTAGCATACGAAATGTCAATAATTTCACCATAAACTATGAATGGTATAAAAATAGCACATCCACAGTCAAACATATCACAAAACCTTCAATACAATATAGAAGTTTTGTATCATAATAAATCAACTTCAAATAATCTTAAAATCCATCAAAGGATGTTGACATAGATGAAATCAATATTCTTTTTAAAGAAATATCTCCTTTTATTTTGAAATCATTTAAGATCCATATAAAATAAAACATTTTCATTGAAAATATTATTATAAGCTTGTAAGGGAAGCTTTGAAGATTTTATAACAGCGGAAAATAGCCGCACCCGCCGTATAAGTTAAAAAAACATTCTTACCTTAATTCTGTCGAAAAGGTTAAAAAAGAACCTTGTTTTGAAAACGACGGAAAGATTCCTTTATAAAACTCTTATAAAAAGTCAAACAAGGGTATAAATGACTTTAACCCATATTCTTGTAAATAATAAATATGTTTTGAAATACATTTCGACGAAACATGAATGTGGATGATAAAGAAATCCAAGTAGATTATTACGTATAAACAACCTCGGATAATGAAGTGATTGTGAAATAACCCTTACCTTGTACTTTTCCTTGGTTGGGGTAGGTTAACCTCCTGTATAATGGTGAAATAATTGTTATTAAATTATACAAGAATCATATATATTAATATGATATCATATATGATCTTTTAACATTGATTTGTTAATAATATCTTAGAATTATCGTCGTTTCGGGTGTTAACTTACTCATTTTCTTTTATATGTTTTGTTACATAAGTCATGTTTGTTGAATCTTATTCATATCCAGAATGATATCAAGTCCTTAAACATCATTTTTAAATCATCAAATGATAATTATACTTGAATGGATACGATGGAGATTGAATCTCATCGCGTTCGTGGAGACGGTAGTCCGTACGTACGCACGAGCGACAACATCATTCTTTTGATATTAAAATAATATATAAATAGATGTTATATCATATATACAGAATCATTAACATGTTAAATTTATTATTTACATGAGTTACACATCATTATTATACCCATCCAAATAATATTATATTGAATAGCAATTACACCACGACGTGGAGACGGTAAGCCGTACGTACGCACGTATGGTGACATGTTATTCAAATGGTGGATAGAATACTGAATATGTTTGTACCATATTTATAATAACATTACAGTATATGTGAGATACTGGAGTTATTATTATATAATGGTAAGAACAAAGAAAGAAGAAGTGGAAGAAGAAATGAACTTGGAGAAGGGTGGTGAAATCATTACCTCTTCTTTGGGTTCTTTCTTTTGATTTGATCAAAAGGGTTCCTTAGGTTGGCTTTATGATCAGAATAATGCCCCTAGTTTGTAGTGAGGGAAGTTGGGAGAGTATTTGGGAAGAGTTTGGCAGAACCAAAAGGCTTTGAAGGTGTGAAGAAATGAGAAGGAGGAGTGCCCTTTTATAAGAGGGGTGAGGGGCACCTTTGGAAAAGCTAGGAATATTAATTTATAATAAATTAATATTCGGTTTATAATGGCTCCAAAGTTGATTATTCAAAGGTTAAGGTAAGTATAGGTCGAAAACCACTCATCCAATAGAATTTAGACAGGTTTGGGTACTTATATTAACCTTATCTTTAAGTATTAACTCTAAGTTAATTAGTTTCACTTTTACAATGTCTCTTTGTCTTTTTATATGATATGTTTAATAAACTTTCTATATACATCAAAGAGACCCCCAAGTGGTCCATTAATGATGAACCTATCATGATATAAGTCTTTTGGCCGAACCTTAGATTTTTAGGAATTTAATATCAATTAATAATATAATATTTGTTTTAAGAACTCTTTTATGTCAATTTTGACACTATTCAATAGTTGATTTTTGTGAAACTAATAACAGATTGATTACTTCGAAAAAAATCAATTAAAACATTCCTAATATATCATATTTTCCTAGAAAATTAGTTTAATTCCATAAAAGTTTCATATTATATTTATTTGGGTATTTATAATATCAATTATTTTATTTTTTCACTATTATCGTAATTACTGCATCATTGTTGTGTCATAAATAAAATAACTTATTTAATGTCTAAAAATTATAAATAAAGTATCATTATGTAGGAAATCTTTTTATATTTCTAATGAATATTTATAATCTAAAATCCAACATATATAACCCTATGTCACAATTGTTTTTCTAAAAGATATATGCTTGTGTCATTTTTGTATTAATTTTAACTTAATTAGAATAAAGTGTCATTATCACTTACAAGTGGATCCATGGGGTCCCAAAATCGACCCAAAGATGCCCATGGTCGACCATGTATCAACCAATAGGTTTAAGACACGTTTTAGGGTAATTTAGTATTATTATAATATTATTTATTAAACCTTATTTACTGGATTTACCCTTAACCATGGTAAATAAAATATTTACCGTAGAAATTATTTAAAATGTCTAAAAATAAAAGTTACCTATTTACAGAATTTGAACATCCTAATGCCAAATATGGAATCCATTTTCCTAAATTCAAAACACAGAAGTGGCAGAAATTAATTTAAAATTAATTCCCGCTGTCAAAACAAAAAACATGTTTTTAAGAGATAATAACTATCAAAAGATTGACACTTGTTTATGTTCTGTATAATTGTAAAATTATGTCCAATGACCAACATTATATTAAATGGTAAAAATATATTCTAAATATACTTTAAAACTACTAAAATTCATAATTTATCACTATTAATTATTTTGATTAAAAAGTTGTTTTTAATTAAAATTTATTAATTTTCACTATTCATCAAAATATGAAAGTTATCCGAAAAGTACCAAAATTTCACCTTAGGCTAAATTCGATATTCCGAATCCAGAAATGAAGTCCATTTTAAAATATAAAATATATATAATTTCGAAAAGTAGGTATTACTATTCATAACGGCTAGTTTGATTGGTTGTGGTGTGTGTTAGAACTCGGTGTTGCGTACAACACACGCTAGCGTACCGTGGAAGCTTGGGATGTTTCATTTTAAATTTTTTGATGTCCCCATTTAGTCAAAAAGTTTAAAATATAGTATCTAAAAAGGGTTCACTATTAAAATTTGGTAAAAGTGCAATACTGAAAATGAATTTGTTCTTACATTATGTCTAAGAAACTCATAATATGGATTCTAAAATTATAAGGATTATATAATGTTTAAAATTTAGTTAACACTATTCATAACCTCTTTTGAATAGCTTGTTTGGTAAATCATGGTGTGATTGAACTTGGTGTTGTGTGTAGTGAAAGTTATTAAATTATTTTGAAGAAATAACACACTATGAAATCTTGGGGTGTTACAGTTTGTTTTATTTTCTCAATGCCTACCCATACTGAGCATTTGAGCTCACCCTTTATATGTTTTCTTTTCCCCAGTATATAAAGAAAGGTTTTAGGTAAGAAAAAAAGGAAGATCTTTATTGGATATGTTGATGATCATTCACCAAGATTAAAAGATTATATTCCGAGTTTCCAAAGACATTAAACTATTACAGTCCTTTGGTGTCTGTTTTTGTTTTGTATTAGATATTCCGCAAAAGTAATGTAATGTCTATTTTTGTTATGCTTTGGGTCTCTACAATGTGTCCATAAATGTTCATTTTCATGTACTAGCTGATGATTGAGTATAACTCAATATTCCATTTTCACATGTATCACCCCTATGTACCTCTAGGTTAGAGCTGCATCCAAATGTAGTATTTGTAGAGAGATTTAATTTTGTTTGAAAATATCTCTCTCTATTAGTTACCATTATTATATGATGGTTTCCTACTCATTGAATCATTATTAAATTTATACATAGAAATATACCTAAAAATTTCATTAAAAATATCCTAATGGATCACACTAATGTTTTATCATACATGATTCTAAAGGTTAACTAAACCCATATCTCATTGCAACTATAAAGTCAAAAAATTCTCATATATAAATATTGAGTCATATTAGAAAATTATTCATTACATAATTTAATAATTCATTTCAAAAAAATTTAGTTATAGTTAATTTGGAATAATGGACACATAAACAACTAGTCCGTAAGTGGGCTATATCTTATTACAAAATGTTGTAAATAATAATCATAATTTATAGATATATAATAAATAACAATTTTCACTATAACATGTGTAAAGAAAACATAATATAGGGTGACCTCAAATGCTTAGTATGGTAATTGAGATATATATTAACATATCAGGTGCTTATGGTTATAATGACATGAGAATAAAATTTAAAAACCACGCCCACATATCATATTCCATAATTGTGATTCATTACATAAATCTCAGTATTTAGTAAGATTGAATCATAATGGAATTAGATAACTGGATTATTATAACATTATATTTTCATAATGAATTGATTAATTGAATATACACAAGAATAGAAAATCTTTTCCTTAGAGGTTCAAGGATCATTTCCAAGTTTATCATAGTGGAAAGGGTTCACTGCCCTAATCCATTATATGAGTCAATGTTTACTCTCAACCCTGTCTGAGTGTAAATATTATATTATTAAACTAGGTTTACCCCCAATTATAATTTTATATATCTCATAAGATATCAACCATTACCCAATGCATTGGTGAGAGATATAAGTCTCACTCATCAAATAATGAAAATCATACATACATGTACCTCAATATTGTTGAACATTTATTATATCAGAACCCAAGTAAATATAAGGGTTTAAAAACCCCCATCATAGAATAACCTATAGAAAAGAAATATTTCATAATTTCATCACAACATTACCTATGGAAAAATAGGTGGGATTCATAAAAATTCCATCATTGTATAACCCATGGAAGAGAAAGAAGTTTCATAAAAATCTTGTCATAATACGTTTAAATCATCCTGATAAAGAAATAGAATTTAATCCTTATACAAAATCAAAATTAAAAAATAAGTAACATTAATGGATGTTATCTTAGATTGAAAATTATTTTTTTAGAGATATCAATTCAATAGTTTCTTGAGGATAATATCCTTTATTTGAAAATAAGAATTTTTAAATAAAAATGTATTAAATACTATAGAAATATATTTTTTTTGAAAATAAATTTTAGATGATATAAATAAACAATCATAGAAAATATTGGTCATGACATAAAGAAATTCTATACCTACCATATTTGTTAAAATAATGATTCCCTTCAATTTTTTTAATAAAAGCTATAAAAGTTTATATGGATAATGAAATGTTGATTTCATTCAAATTTCTCAGAAAAAATTAAAACAAGGGTTATAATTCCATCAATAAGTCATTTGAATAATTCAAAAAAACATTTATTTGAAAATATTATTCATAAAATAGGGGCTTTAAAGGAATTTGGGTTTTCAAATGAATAGACAAATGGATATTATATTTATTAAAAAATTATTTTGAACAATTAAGTATATAAATAAAGGCAATGAGTGTAATATATGTATTATATTGAAATAAAAACACGAGAATAAAATTCATGTGTTTCTTTATGATATGGATTATATGATTTCTTATTTGGAAACATAATTATAAACAATCCTAATAAATGAAGAGATTGTAATGTAAAATATTTACCACTTTAGTGTCCTATGATTCATAAGAACCATTAAATGTTAACATCAAATGAAATATTATGTCTCATGAATATAATTATATTCATGATATAAAATGTCAATGGGGTAGTATGTACACCTCATAGAAGAAGATATGAGAATAACACAACTTAAGTCCCAAAGAAGGTTATTTAGGAGAAAGATCTATTAATATAATACTATAATTTCATAAATGTTAAAAAAATTATATAATAATATATTAGTAATCTATATATATATATATATATAATTCCATATATGAACTAATTATGACCTTTTATTACCCTTTTATTAATAATTCCATGTTAATGGCATGTTTTGAACAATCAATACTTTGCAATTATTTAATGTTTTGATTTATTTATTTTTGGTCTTATTAATATTAAGAAAGTATTATATTAATTATAATTTTAATAATTATGTAAATATAATATATATTAATTATATATTTATTTATATTTATCTATAAAATTTAGATATAGAAAATGAAATACACTATTCATGGAGACAGTTCGACATACATTGACATGAACATTATTCTATATTTCACTAAAACCTCAAAGAAAGAATGGTAAATAATATATTACCATTGTAGAATAATTTTGGTTTCATATTTGTCAAATATTTTCATTAATACCATTCTTGTTTCCTTCATTCTAAAGTGTGAATTAACCATAACACTTCGTAGGGTGGTAGTCGATCGTACACACGAGTGGCGTTATCATATTCCTATATGATGGAAAGTTAGAGGTCATATATGATATAATATGTAATGAAGTATAATAATAAAATAAATATAATAAATAAGTATCTAATATATCATTATATCCAGTCATGTGAGGGAATGATGAAAAATAAATAACATCGGTTTGTGGGGTTGTATTCTACATTAAACCAAAATAATGATTTTGTATCCTATTCGAAGGAAGTGGGAATGGTGGTAAGTAATTACATTAAAATAAAAAAATATAACTATAATTAAGATAATTTTTATATTATATTGTCATGGTTTAATAAAAATTGAATTAGGTAGAGGAAGCAATAATATAAAATGATCTGTTAGGGATGGTACCTCTTCTTTGGACAACATTATTTAATTTTAATAAATTCCATCATAGAAATTGGATTTCACAAAAAAATATTTATAAGATAAAAAAGGGGAATTATGAAAAAAATTTAGTTAGGTATTTATTGAACCAAAGTTTTTTGGAAGTGTGAATTGGAGATGATAATGGGTGGCCTTTTATAAGTCAAGTGAGAAGCACAACTGTAATTTTTTGAAAAAGAAAATGATTACACGTGTTTTTACATTTAACAAGGATAAAAAATGAACCACTACCAATATTTGGACATGATAAATTTTAAATATTTCTTTCCAATGGGTATTGTGATTTTTCATGGACATTTTTAACCCTCATCATTTTTGTTTAACACCCCGATAAGCCAATTTTTACCTTAAATGTGGTAAATAATGTTTAGTATTTCTAAAATTATGTATGGTAATTAATTAATTTTACTTTATTATAAAATATAAATTATTATTATTTCAAATAATTAATATTTTTTTATATTCATGTCATATATTTGGTTGAATTTAATTTCAAATTAAACACATTGTCTCAAAGAGAAATCAGGTTTCCAAAGAGAAAATGTTCAAGAGTTTTACATGTTTTATATGAGAATTAAAAATGATAAATCTTAAAACCTAAAATACTGTATTAATAGATATATAATTTTACTACAATTACGTTGAAACCAAAATAATATATTTAAACTCTTTAAACATAAAGAAATATTTCACTAAAAAGCAGTATTTTATACTATTCACCAAAACATTATAATATTTAGTAAAATGATAAATATTATTCCTAATATAATATTAGAGTGATGAT
This sequence comes from Viscum album, assembly GCA_963277665.1. Lineage (NCBI taxonomy): Eukaryota > Viridiplantae > Streptophyta > Magnoliopsida > Santalales > Viscaceae > Viscum > Viscum album. Next base: position 1,179,085,148 of record OY728119.1, on the reverse strand, counting down.
TAAAATGTAAGATTATTTTATCAAATTAATTTTCAATACGTGTATGCATTTTAAAAAATATATCATAATTTCATATCACAATGTGTCCTGTATAGTGAGGGAAATCTTAGAAGTTAGATTTATTTAAAAAAAATTATAAAGTCTATAGGTGTTATATATTCAATGAGAAAGGTTTAATTATTCCAAAAACAAAATCTCATTATATTTTCAGGGTTAGTTCATTATGAAAAATATTATCCTCTCAAGACACAATCTGTGTATTTTCATGTGATGAAATATCCCTCAATTCAACAATAACAATTTTTTGAAATGACATATGAATTCTGGTATACATAATCATTTTCTTTTCCATTTATCATATATATCAAAATAATTTTAATCCCATGAATGTTTTATTGTGGGATGAACAATTCATTCCAGTGTAAGTTACACTTACACCAATTTGGAAATTTCCAAATTATAATGATGTACCAACTAAGATAAGGTTATATATCTTTATATTTGATTTATTATTCTTTTATAATAATTTCCCCCAATTTATAACCCCCATGAATGTTATATGATAAAATCCATATCTATAAATACACCTACTAACACTCACCAAACATCTACATCTTTTTACGAATCTAACCATAAACTCCTAATTACATCATTTGAAAATGTATAAAATATTAATACCATTTGTTTAAATGATTTTTCCCAGGGTATTTTTTTTATAACATAATATTCCAAAAAATTGGTGAATACAAATGAAAGGTGAAACTAAGACTCCCCAGTCACTATCAATTATATGTGACAATATATCTTCTATAGGTTTGGTTTAGCATGAATCATTATTAGTGGATATATAGATCATAATTGTAATGATAACATTCAATCAATTTAATCAAATTTTATGGGTTTACACATTATTTAAGAACTATTCTATCCCAAAACAATGTATAATAATATGATTCTATTAATAAGGATAAATAAATATTGGAAAATTATGTTCATTCAAATAGGAAATATTATATTATTCTACTAGATGATAAATTGTGTGTATATTATTCTTAATTTTAATAAATCCTTTGTTATTTATGTATTTTAATTTTTTATTGAGAAATACTTCAACCGTCACATTGACGTTGACAGCCCAAAATATTGGATAATCAAGTAATACATTATGAATATTTCAAAATCAGACAATAATCCAACGTTAAAAATTATTAAGATTTTAGAGATTTCATATAATTCTTAGGATAATGTTTTATCAAAAAAAAATTCAATTCATAAAAAAGTAATAAATTTTATAGATATTTCATTGTGGGGGAAAAGATATCCAAAACAATGCATTTATGAAACTAATGAATGATAAGAATTATTTTCATTCATCTAGTTCATATAATGTTACAAATATTTTTCATATGGTATTGAGATGATCATAAATATATCCAAAAATATATTATTCATAGTTATAGAGAAAATGATGAATCTATTTTATAAGGATATTAAGGATCATCTGGTGGTCAAATTTTCACTATGGAAATAATTTAATCAGCGGTAACTCTAATTTATACAATTATATACACCTTATTTAATTTTGAAATCGTTAAAAACATTCTAAATATAATACATTATAATTGAGAAAAATAAAATAATGACATATATGGGAGTTTTTTCAAGAATAAATAATTTTATGTTTTATAAATTTTTTAAAAAAAATTAATAAAAAGAAAAACTCATTATTATTGATATTATTTTATGTTTTATCTTCAATTTTTCTTCTTTCATCATTTTTAAATATTAAAAACATCATAAATATTTTTACAACCATCATGGATCCTTTTATAAACGTGTGATTAATTTCTCCAATATAATATAATTAAATATATTATATGGGTACCATTTAAAATATGATTAGTATTTAAGAATCATTAATTTATTTGATAAATAATTGATGTTTTTAAATTATATCAATTATTCTAATATTATTAATATATTAATATTGTTACTACCATATATGTGATTAATTATGGAAAGATGTTTCATATAATATATCTATAAAATATTACACACCAGTAGGACTTATATATTGTTTTAAACTAGTTAAATGTATATATATGATAAATACATTTATTTAAAAGTATTTTATAAATTTTTTGTTCTTATATGATTTGTTGAATAAATATATTAAACTAAACTATATATTCATATCTATTATATAACAATTAAAGTCCCTCTAAAAAATATAAAGCCAAATTTTTTATAATATTAATTTTTTATTAATATATATATAGTATTAAAGACGTTCACAATATATGGGAATGTCTTAGTTGTGATTTTATATTTTTTTAATTTCAATAATCTCTAAGTGAGTGTGTTGTAAAATTTTGACTTCAAGGGGTAAGAGTAGGTTTAGATTAAAATAAATAGATTATTCCAATGTATTCATATAATCTAAATATTTTATATAATTAGTGTAATTATTTTATGAAATAATTTGATTAATAAAAAATTTATAAATAGTTTCATATACATATGTAAAGAATTTGGGGGATTGTTGGTGTGTAAATTATTTCACTATGTTTAGTTTCATGATCATCACTGAAATTTATTCTTATATAAAACCAAATTAGTCTCATGGTCAAAAAGATTAGATTCATAGTTTTAATATTATTTTTATCATATAGTAATTATGAATTGATCATCCCTTTTATGAAAAAAATACATGGATAGAGGAATTCATCAATTATATCTTATAAAAAAATCAAAAAAAAAATTAATTTGTGATTTTCCAAGGGGAATAAATAAGAGTAAGGAATATTATGTGTTGGTTTTATTCAAAATATATAACATATATCACATTAAATTTTATGTATTTTAATTAATAAAATTTTATTTTAATGATATTTTAGGCCGTTATTATAAAATTTGATCATTTAAACAGGTGAAGAAATGTAAATATTTTAGTTTGTTAATCAAAAACATAAATATTATTATCCAAATCATAATTTTTTTAAAAAATTTATATTTTCATTTAAATACCATCTTTCCAACCATTGAACTTTTTTATCTAAATACATGGGTTCTAAATGGAGCGTATGATATAAATAAATCATGGACTAGAATAATTGTACCACCTATTATATTCGAGCCATAAATTTTTATATGAGAATCTAAATTTGATGCTTCCAAATAAATTATAATTATACATAAATATAAATAAGGAAATGAAATATAATGTCAACATAGGACTATTAATTTGGTTTTTATTATAGTTAAAAATTTGGGACAGATTAAATAAGATTGTATAGATACCCAACCTTGAACATTCACATTACATGGGATAAATATTCATGAAATTTATTTAATGATAACTTAATACCTAATTGGTATGATTTAAACATCATGGGGAAAGTGAGAGAAGAATTTAGGTTTCATCCTCTTTCATTGTGTTCTTCTTTCTCCCATGATCTTTTAAAATCCCAATGGTCAATCCAAGTGAGTGAACCTGGTAATAATTCTAAGGTACATGTTTATAATATTTTCAAAAGAATGGTATTTTTTAACAATACCATATTTAGTTACCTAGATGTAGTGATTATCTATTATAATATTATAGAATTCATGAATTTAAATTATGATAGATCCAATAGTTTAGTAGTATTAAGGGTCTATATATAAAAATGGTATTTACATTATAGTTCTAGAAATAAATTAAATCCTGATAATATATTAAATATTATTATTCCATGATTTATATACATATATATCATGTTGAATTCTTCAATTTTTCTAGGTATATAGTCAAAAATTATTAATGGTGTGCTCAGATATTTTGTAAAATTTTTTAACAATGGAAAATTTAGAGCAAAATCAAATAGAGCATATGCAAGATATACATAATATGGAAGGAAAAAATTTTAAAAATGTTTTATATAATTATTGAAATGATCATAATATATTCTTTTATTTGATAATAATGAAAAAAAATTTGGTGAACAATAATAAATGATCTCATAGTTAGGGAATTATTATCATTGGACAAGCAAATTGTATCATGATGACACTTTTTTGAGATTGGAAATATAAACATGTAGGAATAAAACACAATATAAAAACACATTTATATAATGATATATACGAGGAACATAAAGATATATGTAGTTCTGTGATCCACCCATCACATAATAAGATGAATCCATCCATTATATGAATATTACAAGATATAATAAATATCAAAATGTCCCCTAAGAGACTAGAATCAATGATCTGGGTGAAATAATGGATCAATGGGCCTCAAAAGTTGAGATCATACACTTTAAACAAATAATGGAAGGTAAATCCATTTTAAAGGATCTGACGATGATATCTAAAATATTTAGGATGGATTTTTGAAGTCAAAATAATTGATACGAAATTAGATAATATTTTTGCATAAAATATTATATTGATTGATATGTTGAATGAGAAGAATATTTACATAGTGCTGTATTGAATGGTTTAGGATTGGATGACCCCATTATTAGTGGATCATAGTCATTCTGAGTCAATGTATCACCCTTTAATTCATGATTGATATCTTGAAAGGGAAACGAGTTCCAATACCATAAGAATTTATTAGGATGGATCATTAGTCACATATATAGAGTAAGTTTTTGTTTTTCTATTTCCTTTGAGTGTAAGGGAATGTACTAGCAATTAAGTCTAGTATCCTATTAATTTTTATAACGGTTTTCACATAACCTAAATATAGGACTTATTTATAGAAATAAAGAATTGATTTATTATATACATTTAGAAACAATGTATATATAAATAATGGATATATAAATTTGCAATGTTTTTCCACGATAATGGAATAATAGGGATATATCAATAAATTTACATCAATCAAATTGAGAATATAACAGAATATTAGAAAATTAAAAAATGATAATTGTGTAATATGGTATGATTGCTAAAACATATGTGGATTTTAGTATATAGTTATAATTAAATATAATAGTGTTCAATTGAAAGAGTCCAAATAAAATACAAAAACACATTTAAATGATTTATTCTATAATCAAGCATATTTGATAAACCATAACGATGTATAAACAATACATGAATGATCTCATGGAACTAAAAGGATTGATATCGAATGCTAAGTAGTTCAAAAGTAATGTTTCATAAATAATATAATAAGTATAAGATGAAGAATATAAATATAAATATTTGATTATATATTATAAAAATATAAATATAGAACCCCAATTAAAAATTTTAATATATACACTAAAACACATACATGTATTACTTATAGATTTTGAAAATTGAGTTATTTTCTTAAGGAAATATTTTGGCATTATAAAAAATTATGAAGGTGGTCTATTGAGAGGGAATGGTTATAAAATTATTTTGTATTAAAATGAATAATTTATAATAATTTCACATAAAAATAATTATGGAAAATTTATGTAATTGAAAATGATTATAAAAATAAAAACTAACATAAAATATTATGAACCATTACCTTGTAAATAAGAATTTTATTACTTTTAAAATAACTCTTTATAATATTAATAGATTATTGGAAAAAATATTGATAGACAAATAGAGAGTGAAACCACACTCAATGTTATTATAGTGAATAGGAATAGAAGTAATCATAAATATTTATTACACATGGGGATACATGGACTAATAAATTTTTTCCTTAGAATTTGGAAATTTAGATTTGTGGAAAATTAAATACTATATTCTCATGGTTTTAGATCTTGCTATTCGAAATTTAAAATAATTTTTTGACCTTTATTACATAATGAACTTATTTATATTTATTTAAATTTTTTTCCACGGAAATGTCAAATAGTTTCAAATATAGTATTTTTTTATATCACAAAATATGTGTTCTTCATTTGAATCTTTTTTATATGTTCTAAAATATGATTTCAATATTTTTAAAAACACTATTTTATTAAATAAACAAATTTTTAGTGTTATATTAATTTATTTTATTAATTACATAATTTATAAATCCAATATTATGTCAAAATATGTATTATATATGCATACTATACATAACTATTCACTTGAATGCTATACTCTGTTAAACATTTATGAAAAATGAATATTGGTTAATTTTAAATTATTGGCTCTAAATTTAATGTCCTTTACCTGAGAATAGTTCTTTATATATAAAAAATTATATTTTTAATGGAACCTATTAGTGTATTTTAATGTAATGTTTAGTGAAAAAATCTTAAATACCCTATTTTAATAAATATTTACCATTCTATGTCATGTAAATATATTTATAATATCTTTAGTTTATTAATATATTCTATTTATATTTATTAAATATACTATTTTTATATGATAATATTTATTTTTTAGATTCTTATAAGTTATATATAGTCATAAAATTACAATTCAATTTCCATGGTAAAAAGTTTCTATTCCGATGGTGGACTTACCCTTTTAGCAAATATATTATCCATTAGAAATAAATAGAATTTTAATTTATAAAATCATTCAACTCATTTTAATTATTTATGTATCATGTCAATTTTATATTTTTAATTTGTTTCATAATATTAATGTTTCTTTTATTTTTTATATTAATTATAGAAAATTCTAATATAATGTTCATTATTATCATGTTTCCCTATATTTATAACTATATTTTATCACCATTTGAATTATTTTTATTAAATGTTACTCAATAGTTTTTCATATTACATTGATCAAATAAATGTATTTGTATTGTATTTTGGATATTTTAAAGAATTCTTAATTTTTTAACATAATTTATTATGTCATAAATTCCGCATGTATAATTTCTTAATTGATATTTTGGATATAAATAAGTCTTTTCACAAATATGGGTAATGATTCTTTGTTGATTCTTATAATAGAACACCACTTACTCAAACATGAGATTCCTCTAAATACATATATCAATTAAGTTGTAATGGTCCATAATACAACCCCTTTGTTATCATGAATTATTATCGGATTCTCATTATATGAAAATTTATGCTCTTGTTCTATTTAATCAATGGGGAGAACATGTGTTAGGACTATCATATAAATCATTAAAAGCGATATATGGAAGATATCATATATTTTTTATATCTCCCACTTTATCTGTTGCCTCCTCGATGAGTTTCAGTCCATCTACACACCTTTTCAATAATATCATCCTAGAAGGTTAGAGTATATAATATTTCCCATATAATTATTTTATATGTTTTTATTATTATACTATAATAAAATTCATTTCATTATAAAATTTCTACTATATATATACCCAATCATTAAGTTCAATAAATGTCGAGCGAGAATAATCTCCAAATTTATCATAATATTTGGATAATCATTTATGAAAAACCAATTTTACGAAGATGATTGGGGGTTATAAATTATATATCAGTGTTTAGACCCCTCTGAAGGATACTCTAGAATTTTATTTTGTAATAGGTTTCACGAAAAGATAAAATTGACACTGGTGAACTTTGAATCCTCGAATATTAATTAAAATAAACTTATAAAATCATATCAATGGTTATAACATCCCTTTTTTCTAAGAAATGTTTTGGATTTGTTGGGTGATATATGATAATCCATATTACTTCATTCACCTTGTATTTTTAGGAATTCTGGCAATAAATTTTATTGCGATATTATCTTGCATCCAAATTAAAATAGGTAGAGCCCACACAATGCCCTTCGTATTTTTTTCCCAAAAAATTACATGATTTTATACCAAGAATCTTGACACATAGTCAGTAATTTACCATTTTATATTGTCCCATTAAAAGTGTTCTCACATATCCTTATACATATTTTTCCTACTATGGCTTACAATGAAATTAATATATTGTAATAATTTAGAAATTTCTTTTGTAAAATATGTTTACATGGTGTAAATTTTTTTATAATCATTAAAAGTACTTATACATAGTTAAATTATGTGATTCTCCATATTTTATGGCCTTAATTTTTATTGAATACCATTGTATTCTTATAGATACTTCATTATTTTGTTTCATTATGATCAATCCAATTAACATGGTGGATAAGTATAGTATACTTATTATAAGTTAAAACCTAAACACCCTTTACTAAAATTAAAATTTTATGAATATATATATATATATATCTCTACCCACATTTTGGTCTGAATTAAAGTCATATAAGTTAAAAAGATAAGAACAGAGTATTAAATTTATTTTATAATGGTTTTTTCTAAAATGTGGATGACAACATCTGTGGTGTATGGTGGTTTACTAACACCTAACTTTTCTTTTATTATAATGAAATATATTATGCAGGTGTCTATCCATGAACATAACTTCAAATAACAATCCATGTTTTATGAAAGAACTATCTTTTTATTCTCAGGCCGAGGATCCTACTTGGATTTCCTCTTCAATAATAGGAATTGGATTTCTAATGTCAACATAATATAAAAATTACCATCTCATATATCTCTTTGGTAACGTGGATTTTTTCTCATTCATTTGATTATGATATAGTAAAATGATACATCTGTTCTTATTTTCATTATTATATAATGAATAATTTGGATATATTTTTTATTCATTTACTTTTATGTTCATTATTGGTTTGTATACATGTTAGTCATCCACATTCCTCTATTTTATTATTTAATGATTAAGGATAAACTATCAAAATATTATTGGATATTTATATATATTTTTGACTCCTAAAATATATAGGATTTCAATATTGTGCGGTCACTCTATTTCTATAATACCTTATTCTTATTCTTCTTATATTCATATATAAAAATCGTCTCACATTGGAATTGTTTTTGTACATTGAAAATGATGACCATTCAATATGGGTACACATGTTATCTATCAATATCAATCATAAAAAATAATTTAAACTAATAAAATATTGTACTCAGACAAGACACAACCATTATACAACATTTGATATTGAGAACTAATTTAACTTTTTCTATCCAAAAAATTAATAACAACATAATTCCACCTATGCATGATAACATGTATCAATATTGTTGTGATGTGATGGGATTCCTCCTTAAGTAGGATTCTATTTATTTATTCATGGTTAAAAATGTATTCTCAAATTGTTTTAGTAAACACCCTTACAACTCTCCCATAATAATTCACCATGGAATGAACATGGTTTTTTTGATGGGAACAATTATTGTAACAATTTCAAAATATCATTCTCAATTCCATTAGATTTGTATGTATTCATCATGTTGTAAACATTTTTATCATCTCTAATAGAAGATCATTTTTAAATACAATATGGTTCCTTTATTCATAGTTCAAATAAATTATTTTATTTAATATTTATAACCATTATTATTTAATCATGTATTAATTGTTATTGAATCAAAGTGTTTTTAATTTTTTTAATATATCAGAATTATCACATTAAAACTTTCTAAGTTCTCCCATTTCTTCAAAATGGAAAATCCTCACACAAGAAAAATATTAAAAAAAATATTAGAAATCCCAAGAACATTTCTATATTTATAATTGAATAATATTATGTTTCACCCATATAGATATTAAATATACTAAAAAATACATTCCAAATTATCCATATATAAATCAGTAATTTGAAAAGCCATGTTATATTTTGAAACAAAAATTATATATGACCCTTGAAACTCTTACATACTCCTAAATGATTTTGAAAAACCATAAAATATCTAATTTTATCAAAAAGACTTTAAAATTATACCTATTGACTTCATAAATTAATTCTATTAATGAATTATTAGTCATATCATTATATTTTGGTGAATTTATTCTATTGTAATGATATAATTTCTTAGGATCTAATAGTTATATAATGTATATGATCCAAAAGTTCTAATATATCAATCATAATATCTTATATATAACTATGAAACATTTTACATTACTAACTATGCACTTAAACATAATTTTATTATCTATCTATTAAATATTACACAAGCTTTGAAAAATTTATAAATATCATAGTGATATCCTTTCATTTTTCACAAAATAGTGTTCAGATGGACCTTCTTATTAATGTGTTAAATATTTGGAAATATTTTAATTTTACTTCATTGGTATAAATTATATTTCAGTTGAATATATTTCATACCTTATGAAAATTATTTTAAATAATATTGTAAACACTTATTGAATTTTTGTTGTTCATTATTTTGATAAATATCTTTTGTATGTATTACAGGAAAATTTTGTTTTCAGTATATTTCTATATTCTAGTAGATTAAACATAAAAAGACTCATATGTATCATTTATTATATTAATGTAACTCTTATTTATAGATAATATTTTCATATTCCTAGAATCTAACATTTATATTGTTCCATGATTCCTGATATTTTAAAACCTCAAATCTAGTAACCCATAATTTGTGGATAAATTATTTTATTAACATAATATATAAGTGATCAAATCCCAAATGACTAATTAGAGTCTTCTTCTTCAAAAACTAGATAACTACTTCAATCTAACATTATATATGAAGTTATATAATAAAACATTGTCAAATTAAATATTATTAATCAATGAAATCATTAACATATTCTTTATCAATATCAAATAGAATGAAAACATATTGAAGGTGATATCAGATACTCAGTAAGAGAATGTGAATAATGGAGGAAAAGATTAAATAAATAAGGAATAATTAATTTGGAAAAGAGGATATGTGAAACTACATTCTATTTAATCAACATCATGATTATGAAGAAAATATGGAAAAGAAAAATGATGATCAAATAATGTTATATAAATAATCACTTGTGTTTGAAACATATACCTAGATATCAAAATAATTAAATTAATCAAAAAGACATAAATAAATGATTTTTAAATAGTGGAATACAAAATACTAAACATATTAAAATTGTAACTGAGGCCTCATTAAAAGACATCATACATATGGGGATACGGCCTCTACCTATTACATAAACTAGTTTGTCTCATAAGACATACAATTTCATTACGGCGAAGCAATAGAACCCACCCAGTACACACTTAGTGTAATTCATTCATTATATAGAAGAGGGAAATAATAATTCAATACATGATTAAGAAACAATCTTTTTAAAATAATAATATATGAAATGTAAATATTTACACTCGAAAATATATAACACATGATAATACATCATCCAATGTAATATGGACGATGATATAAAATGGGTAGGTCCCTAGTAATGAAAATAACATTCATTGGAAAATAATATCTTTAGAAATAGGATACAAATTAGGAAATAAGCATATCCATGGTACAAATAATAAGGAAATTTAAGATAAATGTAATTTAAACTGAATTATGATCATTATAAAGTAAATTCATGAAGAGAAATTTAATTACCATAATGTTAATGAGAGATAAAATATGCTTATCAATTCCCCAATAATATTGGTTATTTAATAAATTCATGCATTTTGAAGAATAAAATAAACAACTTTAAATATAATAAAATAATGTTTTAGTTATGAGATTTTTTTGAAAAAATATTATTTATTATTGAATAATCTTAATATTGTAATCTGATCATAGAGGCGGGAAATAGCGTTAACACTGTATATGTTAAAAAAGTTCCTTTTCAAATTTTGAAAGCATAGTTAAAGAAAAAACTAAAGAAAATATTAGAAATATTCCATTCAATACTGTTAAAAATTATATGATAGTATAAAAATATTTTAATAAATTATTGTTTAGTAAAATAAGAGGACTTTTTTAAAACATATTTTTAAAATATGAACATGATATAAAACGAATACCAATTAAATATAAAAAAAATGTTTTGTTTAAAAATATTATTTTTCTATCAGGAGAACTTATAAGTTGTAAAATGAATTAAAAACTTGTAATATCTAGAAATAGAAATAGGAGAATTAAATATATGGGATTAATGATATAAATATTTTATATATTCCATCAAAAAAATATTAAATACAATCAATCTCAAATAATGATGTGAATAAGAAATAATAATTTATAAATATTGTATTGTTGAAGGGAGAATTAATCAAATAATTAATCATGTGTGAGAAATATAAATGCAACCTAAAACGTGGAAATACAAAATAATACAATTATATGAAATTTCCAATATAATACTGTCCTAACATAGTCAATCAAGTAGATATATATTCCAACGAATTGAAATTGAGTTTTGAAATCCCTGACCACTTGGTTAAATTAATGTCAAATACCCTTGATAGAAATAATTTTAATTAAAGGTTAAAATAAAATGATTTATGAATAATTCATGATATTACATGTATAAATGGGAATCGTATACAACATAAAAAAGAAAATTGGTTCCTAACAATAATATAATCCTCAAAGAAGAGAAATTAATAATAAATAGCTTACCTAGGGTTATCCTTTCTTCATATATGCTCATAGATTCATTGATAATAAATTAATATAAATTATAATTCTATACCAGAATCATGTGAATACTTTTAATATAATTTTTTATCCATCTATAATATTTAAACAAACAATTCTTTGTAATTCCTTATTAAAATCAGAGTCTCTAGGTGTTAACTGTCTCATTTGTCATGTATGCTTCATATCAATAGTTTCAGTCCCAATATTTATATCATAGTTAGATAATATATATTATATATTCATTACATAGATCATTATAATCATCCATAAAATGTATAGATGTAAAAATTTATTACACCATTCATGGAGATGTTGTGTTGTACATACACATGAGTGATGTTTTCACCATTTGACAGATGGAAGGTGAGAAATGAAAGAAATATTTCAAATTTTAATTATAATTATTATATCAATTATGTCATTTATATTTATTAAATCTATCCTTATTACCATCCACATAAAATGGAAATGAAAAAATATAACGCATTGGTTTGTAGATCTGGTTCCATACATGTAGACAGTTTAAATGTTATTGTTTTCTAACGGATTGGATAGTAAAATGTTGGTATGATTTTATAATAAAAAAATATTTAATAAAAATTAGATATATTAATAATTTATTTTTTTATAACCATATAAGTAAAGTGTTGATGAATGTTGAAATACACCACTATGTGGAGATGGTAGGACATATTTACGAACAAGAAATGTCGTCTATTTTTTAAGATGAAAACGAGATGGAAAATGGTTATCCAATATTCATAAAAACATATTTCTATATCTATGATACTATTGTTATTATTTTATAATGGTTAAAAAACATTAAATAATTAGAAGACGAATGAAATTGGAAAGCATTGGTAATGATAATAATATCTTATTTTGATAGTCTATCATTAAATCATATTTTGAGGACCACTTGAATTATTTTTATGAATAACAAAACCTTTAAATATAGAATAATGATTTTTATAAGAGAAATGGGAATATTTTGGTCATTATATAAGGATAAATATGTTGTGAAGATTTTTGGAGAAGAGGTTCCCTTTTATAATTGAAGAGAGGGGGAACTCTTGGTATTTCTTAAGGTATTGAAATAATAAAAAACCATTTTCTATGAAAAATGGATCTGAATTGATATAATTTGATTTTAACAAGACTATTATCCAAAATAATTTGGACATGTTTTGGAAATAATTAAACCATTTTCTCATATCAAAAATTGCATATTTTGAAGTAATTTTTATGCCACATGAAATTTATTATAAAAAGTAGGAAAGAAAACATTAGAGTTTAGGGTAAAAGTGGAACAAACCCAACTATATAAACATAATGAACACCATTTAACCATTATTACAAACACCCAAATCATTAAAACCTCCTTTATTTCGTAGATTCCTTCCTCTCCTCCACTGATTCAACATCTGCCACTCACCACCCTGGTTATTAACTGGTTCATCAGTCGGGAATTTTATCTTCTTGAGTATCAAATTATTTACCACCCATATAATGTTGTCTATCATCCATAAAAACAGAATTTGAGGGATTTCTAATTTGAATGTCTGGTGTACAATCCATCTAGATCAACAAATTGGAGTAATTAATTTCATCAGATAGTAAATATTATGTACCTTTTCTCATCTGTCTCTTCCTATATAACTCATCAAAATAAAAGGATTAATAGACTCTAACATGGGGAAATATTTGACTATCACACCCCCATTATTATGTGAAGCAACATATAAATATTAAAAATTTGAAGCGTCCTTGATAACTACAGGTTTAAAAACATAAGCATGCGTTGATGTCAATACATTCCAATGAGGAGATAAAACATCACCAGTTTCAGTCTGTACTACCCCTGATGGTTTGGGTGAAGGTGAGACTGCCTGAAAATCATTCCCACTTTACATATAAGAAGTAACATCACCAGAAACATCATATAAAGTCACTTTTATGATGGAATACATGGTATACCCAACAAAAATATGAGATTTTATGGATATAAGATAATGTTTCCCTTTATCATGAAATTGTTCCTCCAACAAAAATGTAGGTTCTATCACCACTTCGTCATGGATAACATCATAAACTCATTTAGTTAGTGTCTCCCGTTGAACATATAAGAAATAATAATTTAATGAAAAAGAGAGTGGATCCCCATCAATTATCCCATAGACAAATAGATGTACTAGATTCCCCTTTATGGGTGATGGTGGATCCTTCACACCATCATGGGCACCTTGACTCCAAAACAAAAACATAGGAACAAAAAATATAGCATATGGAATTTTAAATGTTCACTTATCAACAATATTTCCTATCATTTTACAGTTATAACATCTAATTCCTTTATAAAATTTATTATTACCATTCCCAATATAAGATAAATTAAGGAAAAATTCAGGAACATTCTCAAATTCAATAGTAAGTTCAAAAGTATATCAACAAAAAAGATAATATTCATTATCAACAAGAGGTAATTGCATATTAAAATTAATAAAAATGCGATCCAAATGACCATAAATCATAATTTCAATCCTCTTATAAATTTTATGTGTGGTTCCAATATCCTAGGAAACATCCCAAATGATATAGGTATGCCAAAAATCAAATTCAAGCCTTCCACATGGATATAAGAATATGAAATAGTTTTCTTGGAATGAAACTGGTCAAACTAAGGGTCAAAGTTTTGAAAGCACAGAATTCCTAGCTTGAGGTTGACAAAACAACGTCTTTAGAAATTCAATTTCATTTCTTTTTGACCAGAATGTGATATGAATGAAATTCATACAGTGAGATATAATATTCTTTTCACTAAAAACTAATATCCACTGTAGGTATTTCTAGAGGTCCTAAATCATCCCCGAATAAGTAATTTTTTAATTGATATGACAAATAATAGAGTTCTTACAGGATTCAACCCAATATTTAACGATTCCCATATTTTATTCAACAGCCATGAATTCACCATTCCTTGAGATCCTATTACGAGTAATGGAATCAAAACTCATAGAGAAAAAGAAAAATATTTTCACACCTATCATTGGCATTGCATCTTATTTATGGTAACCTAACTCTGAATACATAAATAGGGCATGTACAGTCATTGTTTCCTCCACCAAAGAATTTTTATTCCTACCAACACCACCCTTATTGGTAAGACCAAATAAGAATTTAGTAAGGTTAAAGTAATCAAGAAGAGATAGCTTAAATTTACAATGATTTTAAGGACCCAAATCTTGACGTAAATAGATATTACATTACTTTTGCGAAAATACATAATACATAACAAAATCAGACACAAAACGACAGTAATAGTTTAGTGTCTTTGGAAACATGGAATATAAACTTCTAATCATGTTGAAAGATCTTCAACATCTCCCATAACGATCCTTCCCTTTTTGTTTCCTTACCTAAAACCTTTCTTTTAATCCCGGGGGAAAAGGAAACATAAAAAGGGTGAGATCAAATAGTCATTAAGGGTAAGCATGAAGAAAATAAAACAAACTATATACATTTGAACATAAAAACATGAACATAATATTTAAACATCAAAATATTTAGCAATGACATAAACCATGACAGTACGTAAGGAATAGATCATAATGGATCATCAATCATGATAAAATTGCATAGGAATAATGTATGTAATTGTGGCATCCATTAAGGACAAGTTATGATTTCCATAGTAGCCAAGGCATTACTGCCATGACCATCTTAGTGGACAAAGTCCCTTTCTAAATCGAGTTCACTCCTCGTTTCAGTCTTGTAACACTGAACCGGATCAACTTACCATTCCAGCCACGTCTATCTCATGAGATATAAACCTTTACCCAATGCATTTTAGGGAGATATAGGTCCCACAAATCTCATAATGAAATCATTCTTACATGTTCCATGAAATAAACATACATCATTCATAATAACCCAACGAATAAAATGGGTTTCATAAACATCATCCCATCATCACATAATCCATATAAAGGAAATGGATATCATTTCATAATAAGAAAAGTGAAACCATGTAAATCATAGAGACATTATACTTGAAACATACACATAAGAAATAATGTCATCTTAGTTGAAAAATGGTTTTGATAAACACCTGAAATGAATTCATGAGGAAAATATCCATTCATAATCAAAATCATTTTCATTTCACAAAATGTCATTCAATTTTAAAAGAAACAGATTTTTTTGTAAATAGTCATGAATTATTTTGGAGTATGCTTCCTGAAAATAAGTCTTTATAAAACCATAAAAATCTTTTCATGTCGTATAAGACAAAATAACATTCTCCTCGTACTTTTGTCGAAAAAGTCAAAAAGTACCGTATATTGTAACCAAAGGAAAAATTACATCCATACAATGTGGTAAAAGGTCAATAAATGGTAAAAATTACATTAAACATTCATGGAAGAATAGTAAACATTTTATGAAAACAATTTTAGAAAACATGGTCATGGATGATAAACGTAACCCCATTAAATAGTTAGGTATAAGCAATCTCGGATAAAACAATAAGATTGAAAATTTATCCCTTACCTTAGGTCTGATATGCTTCGTATGGATCCGAACGTCCTATATAATGATTTAAATATTCATTTTTATGATATCATATATGGTTCACTTATGAATTTATATTACACATTCTTTAGTAAATTAATTTTAAAGTAGCATTTTGGGTAAAATCGTTTCATCTGTCGTTCGTGTTTTAACTTGTAATTATTAATATGATTACTTAGATATTGGTTACTTACATCTAGAATGTAAAACATGATTTATATATAATATATATTCATAATATACATATATATAATTGATCTATAAATAAAAAGGAATTCACTGTTCATGGAGACAGTAGGCCGTACATACACATGAACGTTGTTTTCATTTCGTTATTGAATTGAATGGAATTAAGTTGATGAAATACATATATATATATATATACACATAAATACAGTATCATTATTATGTCATATATTTCATGATTACTTATTATATATACTTTATAATCATTCATGAATGGTTAATCATTGAAAATGAATCTCATCGCGTCATGGAAACGGTAGTCCGTACGTACGCACGAGCGATGATATCATTCCCATGATCGTGAAATTTTATTGAAGTGTATGTATAATATATAAGAATAAATATCTTTTTACAATAATCATATATAGTAATTATTTACACCATTATACCTATCCAAGTAAGTTGGTGGTGGAAAATAGATTACACCACGGCGTGGAGAAGGTATTCCATACGTACGCACACATGATGATTTTTTTTTTGTAGGATAGATAAATTGTGAAATAAGGTTGTTTCATATTTATAATATCATATATGTATATGTGTGATACTGATGTTATTACTTCATCATGAAAAAACTAAAGAATAATATGTGGAAGAAGAAATAAAGTTGAAAGAATCGGTAACGAACATTACCTCTTCTTTGAAGCGCCTCTTTGAGACCTCCTCTTAGGGCACTAAAATTGGTAATTGAAGAATACCAGGACCTCTAAAATGTTTCTAAGTAAGTTTATAGGTTAATTTTTTAGGGTTTGTCCAAGCTTGAAGGCTCAAATTGGTGTGAGGAAGAGAGGGAGGAGGTGCCCTTTTATAAGGGAGGGGAGGGGCACCATTGGAAATCTTAAAAATATTAATTTATAATAAATATAACCCCACTTAAAAACCTCCATAAATGAGTCATATTCAAATATTTTATGAGATAGGGTTGTAATCTCATCAACGAATAAAATTTAGACATGTTAAGAAATTATTTTAAACATTATCAACTTGATATATACTTACTTAATCAATTTAATTTTATTTGTGGTAATAACATTCTAAATTTTAAATTATAATAAATAATTACTTATTGGTTGTGAATTGTCCATAATTGGATACTTTATCTCATTTTAGACCATATAAATTTAAATTTAGAATTTTTATATATTTTTGTGATTTTTAATCAATTTTATAATATGTTATTTTTATAAAATAACAATAGTGTCAATTTTGACACTATTCATTTATTTGAATTTAAATAAAATATATATAGAAGATATGTTCAAACTAAAAGCAATAATATATTCATCAGAGGTCATATTTATCATGAACATTAGTGGAGAACATTTAATAGTTCATATAATATTTATTTTATTATATTTAAAACCATTTATTTCGTTTATCTCTTAATAAAATAATTACTACATAATTTGTGTATAATTATTTAATATACATATTTGTTGCATAGAAATTAATAATAAACTCTTATGATGAAGATAAATCTATTACCTTTCACAATAATAATTTTACTAGAATTTATCATCTTAAAATCACAATATTTAAATTTTTATATTTTTTAAAATATGAAGGTTACAACTTTGGCATCATTTAAAATAAAATAATATATGTGTCATAATAACTTTTATAAGACTAAAAACGGTTATATATTAGGTCATTGGATGATTAAGGTGTATATATACACTACTAATAAGTTTTGGTCAGGTTTGTGGGCCTTTTAATGGGTATTATTATTTCAATAAAAACAATATTACTGATTTTTCACTTAATAAATAATTTCTCCATCATTAATGTATCACCATTAAAGACAATTATTTAATCACTAAAATTCTAAATAAATTATCATGATGTAGATAAATTTCTTAGATTTTTGGAGACTATTCATGTTTGATGTTTTATGATGTTTATCACATTCTTTGGTTTTAATAATAATTAAATTATTTTCATGGTCAATAGGCCATAAAATGAATCTAATACGACCCTTAGGTGATATGGGTATACTTTTATCCATACAATAGAATTTTTTCATGTGTTAGGGTAATTTTATAATATTATATTTACTATTAATTACCCGATTTACCTTTAACTTTGGTAAATAAAATTTACCTTAGTTACTATTCATAATTCCCAAAAATAAAAAGTAGCATATTAACATAATTTGGACATACTGATTCCAAATATGGAATCCAGTTTTTCAAATTCAATATAAATAAGATGCAGAAATTAAATTAAAATTAATCATGTTGTCGAATGAAAACGGGTTTTTGATTAAAATATTGCAAAAGATTGAATTGATTTATCCTATAAATTCAATGTAAAATCAATGTTAATGACATACATTATATTAAATTGTAAAAATATATTCTATTTATACTTTAAAACCACTAAATATTATAATTTAACCACATAAGTTATTACGATGAAAAAAGATGTCTTTAATTAAAATATACGTGTTTTTACTATTCATTAAAAAATGAATATATATATTCATTGAATATATATATATATATACACTCAATGTTGCGTAGAATGACTATTATCAAACCAACATGAAATTGTTTGTAACACAATCTATGAATAGTGTTGTGTATACTACAATCTAATAAACTGTTGCATATAGCTCAAGATAATCTTGTTGTAGCATAAAACACATGACATCAAATAAATTAAAAATAATACTTAACATAAAATATCATGTTTTTACAATGATTCATATTTCAAACTATTTCCAATTAAAATTTCTAAATATATGTTTTTTAATTTCAAACCATTTGATAAAATATTGTTTTATAACTTATCATTACTGTAATTATTAAAATTACAAGAAATATTAAAAAATAATATTTTTCTAAATTTGGTAAATTTATTGAGAAATTAAATATATTCAATTATAAGGAATGTATTATCTATATTGGATTCTAAAATCAATGTTTTTTACATTTTTATATTTCAATTTATACCTTATGATTTATTTTAATATATTTTTTATCCAATTTTAATCATAACTATGAGAATATAATTTTTTATATTATGATGTTATAATTTTATATATAAAGACATAAATTATCTTATAAAATACCAATATATTATATTTAATATAATTAATCACAATACTTGTCGTTTTTACTGATTTCATTATTTTTAACTAATTAAATAAAATATATTTGACAAAAATACTATTAATGTATTGTTAATATCTATTAATATAATTTGTATTTTTAAAAACACATTATTGAAATGTAATTATAATATAAAAAATTATTATATTTAAATATATTATATTTAACATAAAAATTTATAGAACACTTTAACTCTCCTATATAATATTACTTATATTTTTTTAAACCATTTACTTGATTTTTTTATTAATTGTTGATGTATTATGATGACATCGATGAAAAAATTAATATAATTATTTAATGAATAAGAATTATAAATAAATTTTACTAATAAAAATAATACATATATATTTAAAATAATATTTCTTATCATAACATATTTTATCTTTATCATTGTCGCAAAATATTCCACATATTTATGGAATAATAGAGACATTTTTTACATTATCTTATGATTATAAATTATAAAGATAATACTAAAATAAAAATGGAAACAAATGTCTATATGTTTAGAAATTGGAGGTGTATGTTCCATATTCAACAATAAAATAGGATAATTTCATCTTTTTTTTGTGGACTTTTAGAACATAAATCCTTGGTTTAACAACATTTTTACTATTCTACCCTTTACAAGGTGACTAATATTTAGAATTTTTATTATTCATAATACCAAATTGAATAAGAGCCTATTTTACAGATTTTTATCTCTAAAACATACTTATTTAATCATAATTTCTTGATTTAATATATATATATATGTGTGTGTGTGTGTGGGAGAAATTATTTATAGAAAAAAATGAAAAACACAAGGAAAAATAACTTTTTAGAAAAATCCTTTTATGTTTTAAATGTTTTTATAACTAATTCAAAAATAAAATTGATTAAAATGAAAATAATTGGGTTATTAAAAATATAATAAAAATAATATCACTTTTAAACCATTTAAAAAAATAATTTTGTAATGCGTAAAACAAAAATACAATTGTTCTACAACATTAGTATTTTGTACTATTCACTAAAAATTCATTATTTTTATGAAAATACAAATTATTAACATCAAAATAATATTTATATTATTATTAAAAAATTTAAAATCAATTTTATCAAATATAACAACAAAAAATTATTAAAATTACGTAGAATATATACTCATAATATGTAATAAAAACCATATCTCAAGAAAAAATAATTTGTAGTGGAAAATTTGTGTACTAAAAATTGAGTGATTCTTTTGGAAAAACATAATATTTTAAAACGGTAAGATAATATTATAAATATTTTATTGAAAAAACACCATGATTGAAATATAATTTAATATATTATTATTTATGATATATCTTCTTTTAAATAAATTTATTCTATTCGACATCTTGTAATGCAAAAACACTAGGTTTGAATGAAACTAGATACTCTATTAAAATATTATTATTTAAATTTAATCATTATATCATAGAATTTAATTTTGTGGTTATTAATAATGTTAAATAAATTAAGAAAATTATATTTTTTCACATGTTTAAAATAAATTCAATAGATATATTTTTATAAAAAATAAAATAAAGATTAAGTGAAAAAAAAATTTAAAAAATTATTTTTGAAAATTCATTTTAGTCATCCTTCGATCCTATAATTTTAAATTAAATTTAACTAATTATCGAAAATTTCTATTTCAAAAGTAAATTTTATTTTTTAATCTATATTTTATAATTATCTTTGGTGAATTTTTTAGAATTTCTAGAAAATGATTATTTTTATATGAATGGTGAAAAATATAATTTTATGACAATTTCATTTTCATTTAATTTATTTAAATATTTAAATAACATTGTAAATTCATTTTAAATTTAAATTAGTATAACTATAAAACTTATTAAATATATTATTTCATTTGAATCAATTTCATATTGAATTATGATTTTAAAACATTTTTGTCTTTTTTTTTCAATGGAAACACTGTTTTTGAAATGGACCTATGAGTTTATTTGTAAATATAATTATGTCCTATATATGAATAGAGATTGTCAAAATGGAATCTATATTTTTAATCAAAATAAATATTATTATCCAATAAGTCTAACTGAATTTTTTTACAATAATTAATAGTGAAATCAGTAAAAACCAATTATCATGGTTAAGTTAAATTGGCGTTATTGCGGGTTAAAATAAGAGTTTATGTGTTAAAAATGACCTTAAACATCTTCAAAACACCTTTTATAGTCATATTTATTCCCTTATCAGCTCAATGGTTCTATATTAAACAATTTTGATGCTTTTGGAATTATAGAAATGTGAGTATGAATTTTTTCCTTAAAATACCTACTTTGTCATCTCCCCCACATATAAAAGGCTACCCACTCTTTTCATCCCTAAAAACGTCAAATAACATAGGTTTAAGAATTAAAAAAAATTCCTTTTTTAATTATTCCCCCAACATTCTAATGGACTTTAATTTATTACAAATCCAATCATCATGTGATTTAGTTATAAACCTAAAAGTGTTCACTAATGACGAGGTAAAATTATTACGTGTTTATTTTATTATTTCTTCTCCCAACACATTAAAAGAATATTAAACTACGATAATATAATAAATATAGTATTATATGTTCTCTAATATATTATTACATAAATTTTATAATCCTGATCAATCTCCACTTTTATCAAATGTGAAATAAATCTCTCAATCGTGAGTACGGCAGGGTACAACCGTGCAAACACACATAATTTATTTTCCAACACCACATTTCAATGATTGTTATAATTATGAACTTAACACACACACACACACACACATATATATATATTAAATTTATATGATATTTATTTCAATATTATAGATTAATAATTATTATATCACATATACCTTCATACATTACATTGCATGGGGGATACAGTAACATTGTTCATCTAAGTGATGGACTCCTACTTCACGGAGCGATGTTATTGTTTATTCACATACACTTTACATAGATTGTACTAAGGATGAAATTAATTAATATATAGAATATTTTTAGAAAAAATTTCTTATATAGATATTATGTTATATTTGAAATCATAACTTCTTATCGGTTGGAAAATAGTAATGTTTCCCATGCATACGTGTGGACATCCAACTCAAAGTATAATTTTTTTTTAAAATTTCATAATTACATATATGGTGATAATTATTTTTTAAAGGTGAATTATTATTTATATTTCATTAAATACATAATATGATAAAAATGGAATAAGGGTTCTTCCATACATGGGACATACAATGTCCTTGAATTGGGAATCAATTTTCCATTTCAAACATTTTCAAATAACATTTAATAAAAATATAATTAATATATATGATCAAAATAGTGGTTATAATTATGGATTATATGTAACCATAATCAATATAAAATGACTGAAATTACTAAACCAAACATACATGATTAAGTAATTATCACATAAAATAGTGAGTTTAACAATAATTTTTTTTTAAATGGGTTAAAAAACAATATAAGTAAATAATATTTGATATGAGATATATAATTATATATTTTCATAAATATTTAATATGAAATTATATTTTTTACGATAAGTTCAGACATAATTAATGGAAGTCGAACCCGAGAAAAGGGTTTCTCATCTCACTTTTATTTCTAAGATAAATATTCCAAATCCACTATTTATTTCATTTTTATAGTGTATATAATACAGCTTTGGTATGTTTTATCATGATTTCATTTATATTCTAGGTAGTGAATTTTTATTTTAATATTATTTATTTTATACTTATTGCAATTCATAAAGTTACAAATGCGGTAAGGGTTTAATTCACAATATCTTCATTATTCTATATTGTTTATGTTCAAGTATCCCTTGGTAGAATTATTTAGTCCTTCAATAATAAATCCAATATATGAAAATTTTCAATGGTTATTACTGATGTGTTCAATTAATAATGCCATTTTTCATTTATGGGTCCCTAAAATTATTGAGAAAATGTATTCTATGAATTCTAACATTATTTCTATTTTCAACCATATATACTTTTTTCATCAAAATAAATGTTTTCTAAATATGTTTTAAAATATGATTTTAAACATTTATAAGTTATATAATAATTAAATATTTCCCTATTTTTTCATTTTATTTTTTTAAAGGAATCTTCCTAGGGTTTAAAAAATAGAGATTGTTTGGATTTTATAGAAATTTTGAAAGGGATCATTATTTTAATGTGTATGACCAGAATAGAATTTCAAAAATTCATGAACAATAAATTTTTTATCTAGTATTAAATAATCCAATGTTTATTTAAAAAAATATTTTTTAAAATTGTTTTTAATTTTTTTAAAAAGATACATTTTCAAATTGAAAAGGTTATTTTCCTCAAAAACGATTTCAATGAAATTGTTAAGGTATTTCTATTCATCAACGACATCAAACCATTATTATAAATATGATAATATGGGGTATATTGTACATATATTAAAATTATAAATTCTTTATATGTTATATGGTTAGTTTAATTCCGGATTTAAAATTTTGATACCAATAACCATTTTAATAAGGATGGTTTATGATTATGTTATTTTGATTGGGGTATGTGTTGACATTTAGTAAGTTAGTTTTTTTGATTCAAAGTATTATACTAATTATATTTCTATACTTTCTTATAATAAATAAATTGGAATTAGAAAGTTATAGGTGAGGCCCAGTTATAGATAGCCCCTTGATGCATTGATGGGTCAAATGAGACAAATCAGATAAAGAAATGTAACAGGTATTCACCCATAGATTTAAACTGTATTATAAGTGGATATTACAGCATATTTCAGATGTGACACATTAAGTGTTCCCTAATTATAAAATTTTTAATAGATGTCTATGTTATTATTCAATTAGTTATAATATCCATGTAATTTTCTCAAGATTACATGATAATATATGTGGATTTAATTTATCATCTTTTAATTTTATCATATTATGGTCTTGTTATTGACAGTCATAATCATTAATCAGCTGTAACATTATTATTAGTTAATATTTAACTCATTATATGTGAATATATTGTATAATATTTTATTTTCCTATATATATACACCAAATTCATCACCAATGTTATAATGCCTTTATATATTCAATGAAAAAAATGAATTTCAACTCTAAATAACGAGTCACATTATTTTTCCCATGAATTTTCAATTGTCATGAGGAATAAATATCACCACATCATTCTTGATGAGGACGAATTAGAGTCCATTATTTTATTGATAACTATATATCACAAAACCCTTTCAACTATAGGGTAGTGTAAGAATTTGTGTGATGACCAACCTAATTTTAATATCCATAGAATTTTCCTTACAATCATATGTCAAAATTAACATGTATCCATACTAAGTAAACATATTTATTAGATTAGATACCCATTAAAATTCACTCACAATGTGTCATTAGTTTCCATTAAACCTAAGAAAACTACATGTCTTTTTCACAATGGTTGGTTTGGGCCATTGTACAATAATTTTTCTTTGTGAAGGATCCACTAATATTCCCTCTCATTGAGATTATATTACCAATGAATTAATCATTCTTATCCAAAACCCACATTTTCTGAACTTTTATTACCCCATATCCTTACTCAATGTCTTAAATATAATCCTAAAATGATATTTATTATCTTATTTACACGTGTAATATATAAACATATCATCAGTAAGGAATACTATAAAATTATTAATGTAAGATATGATGAATTTTTCATTTAATCCATGAAAATAGTTGGGCTATTGGTATGTTCAAATTGAATCACTATGAATTTGTAATGATCATACCTCAAAATGATGGGTTTCAATATAATATACTCTATATTGACCCCAAATTATTGATATACAAAATGAAATTCAATATTGAAAATTTACTGATCTCTACACATTTGATCAAACAATTCATCAATACAATGTAGATAATACTTTTTATTCATATTGATCTTATTAAGTTATGAATAATAAATGAAAATATTCATAGTCCTATCCATCTCCATAACAAAAAGAACTTTTGAAATAAATGGTTAAACACTATGATATATGTGTCCCTTTAAATTATTCACACTGATATTCATATTTATTTATTAAAAAGGAAACACAGCCATTTTATATTGAGTCTATTAAATAGGTGTGACACTTTGGATGAATACTATGGAAATATCAACATCAATGTTGGGGGAGGGGAGGAAGACTATCCATATCATAATGATATACATTAGCATAATATTAACACGTTGGATTATACTTGTTGATGAGAGTTTATAATTCAATTTTAGATATAAATCACTCATTTATAATAATTAATATCAATACTATGGAAATAACATCAATTGTATGGTTATATTCATCCTCACATAGAACTGAAAAAATACGATGATTCAGAATATCAAAAATACATCCATTATTAAGATATTGTTTTGGGATCTACATGAGGAGAGAAATTCTATTCTCAAAATCCCATCAAATTTAACAAGTGTAAGAATAATAATTTTTACAGGAAGATTATTCCCATATAATTTTATCCAAGAGGAATTATTGAATTGAGATGCTATCATCATACCATTGTAACAATGTTTTAACTATTATATAGGAGGATATCATACCATCGACTATGGAAAAGTACAAAGTAAGGGTTAATTCCACAATATCTTTATTATCTAAGGTTTTTTGTACGTGAGTATCTACATGGACCACTTTATCATCCACATCTGTGTTTCTTAAAAATATATTTCAAATAATTTTTACAATTTCCTAAACTATGGGATAAAGTCATTTATACCTTTTTTCATTTTTTACAAAATGTTTATAAAGGAATCCATCCACATTTTTTCAAAAAAGTATCATTATAACCCTTTCGACAAAATTAAGGAAATAATTTTTTTAACTTATATGGAGAGTGGATCTATTTTTCACTGTTATAAAACCTTCAATGATTCACTTACAATATTATAATAATATAAATGTTTTATTATATAATTACATGAATTATAAATGGTTTAAATATAAAAAGAGATGTCTCTCTCAAAAAATATTGATTTCAGCTATATCAACATCCTTTGATGAATTTTAAACTTGTTTAAAGTTGATTTATTATGATACAAATGTTACTTATTTTTTTGACAGTTTTGTGATATATTTGACTATGGATGTGTTATTTTTATACCATTCATGGTTTATGGTTAATTTTTTTCCATTTCTTAGGATAGTTTTAATATGGATGTTTATTTTATGTTTCAACCATTTCTTATGAGGAATCTACTAGGCCTATTAAGTGACAGGTGGATCCTCCTATTGGTCCTCGGTGAATTGATAGGCCTCATGAGACAATTAGATGTGGAATTGGCCTTGTTCTTTCCCAATATTTAAATATGGTTATGGTCGATGCTTTATTCATTTTTAGATGTATTGGTTGAGGCCTTGAAAAAATCTTTAAGAATATCCCGCATTATACATTCCCTCATTATGAAAATATTATTGATGGTTCATGTGGTTATTTGACTAGTAGAATACCCATTACTGTGTTTTAATATGGAATTATTTACTCAGCTCATTTTCCTTCCATTAAGTGTCCATGTTTATTATTTTTAGAGTCATGCATTTTCAATTATTCACCATGAATAATGTTTATGTTATCTTCTTCTATATTTCTTACCCATACTGAGCATTTTTTTTTACCACTTTATTTTGTTTCATTTTTCCAGGATATTAAGAAGTTAGTTATGAGTGACTTGCATTAATAATCTAGGAGGCTTGGATGTTTCTAATGGAATAAATTAGTGTTTTATTTCATTTCAACTTGTAATTTCGAACATATGTATGTATCATGTTACCAATATTGCTGAAATAAACAGTCTTTTGGAACTTGATTCCTTGTATCATGAAAATGTTATGTAATAATGCAACGACTCTAGGAAACTGGGGTCGGGGAATTACACCTTACCCATCATGGGCATCGAGATGTTTTCCCTATTGCTATTATAGTATGTCACACATTCATGATTCATTGGTATGGGCTAATTATACATCAAATTTACCACCACCACTTATTTAATATCATCAGGCGTGGAACCCTCAATCAATGGGATGATGGAATCATCTAAAAAACTTTTGTTTCCATTGATTCTACAACATTTGATTTCCCTAGTGAAGGTTCCCCTAGTTCTCAAGTTGAAACAATCATTCCTCTTGGTTTAGTTAACTCCAAGGAATTATCTCCTCCTAATGATCCTATTACCTTAGATGATGAATAGTATTTGGATGATTCTCTTATCGCATTAGAAGTGGGAATCTCCACCATCTTCGATGAGTTGGTATAGGTGAATCTCAGTACTGAGGTAGACCCATGATAAACACTAATCCGTTTAGCTATGCCTTTGGAAGAATAAAACCAGTGTGTGGACTTCCTAAACTAGCATCGTGTTGTATTTTACTAGAGTTATGAAGTGATTCTAAGATAAAACCCACAAGTCATCATCCACCATCATGGTCTTTCAGTGAGTCATCGAAGGTTCAAATGGCCTTCCCAGAATATGTACCCATCTAATGGGGCCATGTAGAAGGCTAAATTTAAAAAGATCATAAAATAAAATATTTTCAAAAAAATCAAGTGCCATAGGTGGTAATTCAAAATTGTTCCCATCAGGAAGAAAAATTGGAAAATCAGAGCCAACGTCAATTTACGGGATCTCAACCACCACTGTCAAAAGGACAGTTTTCCCCTTCATGTGGTATAGTTTTGATCAATTCCAATTATAGTTTACAGACCATCTCCACCAGTGATGTATATTTTGGGTACAATAAAATCTTGATGGACCCTAATGATTTGGAATCCACTACTGGTGGGGTTCCATAGAATACATTGTACTATCCAGTAATTCCCTTAGGTATAATGAATGAATGATAAATATATAATCATTTCAGGCACAACATATTCAAAATAATCGTTAGGTATTCAAGTTGATCTCTATGTGGGATATTTTATGGTCAGTTCCTACCAGCATCAGCACCATATCATAGATCTTGTGAAAGTGTACGTATTCCTCCATTACAAAAATCTAAAGATAAACCCCACGAAACGTGCCTTCAGGGTAACCTTTGGTATGTTTCTCTGCCTCATCATATGGTATAATGAAATTGAGATGGACCCTAAGAAGATCAAGAATATCAGTCATATTCCTCCTCTAAGCATCCATTGAGATCTTCAAAGATTTGAAGGACACATAGCCTATATATTCGAATACATCTAAAATCTGGATGGATGGTGTTAGCCCTTTTATAGACTCATTAATAATAGTTTCATATACCTATGGGATGAAGTGTTTTAGGCTTCTTTTGATAATATTGACAAGTATTTTCTACAGCCTCCGATTATGATCCCGCCCATCTTTGAAAATCATTATGTTCTTTATGTGACCACCCTAGAATGATCCATCGACACCTGTATCACTAAGATAAATAATTAGGGAAATGTAATGGTTCGTAATATCTCACCTGCATGCTTCTATACACAATTCCCAATATTCTTCTATCGAGAAGAGCTTCCTTGTTCTGGTTTTTATAGTGTAGAATTGGAAGAATTATCTACAACATCATGAGATATAGTTAGTTTCTGGTGTTTATCTTCTAATGTATATTCTGAACTGACCTATGTTAATAAGCCGTATATCATGTTGGGTAGTGATCCTTAATTAGTTTTATATTATGTTTATTTCATGTAAGTTAGTCAACATTCATTCACTAGTATATTATGTTGCCACTCATCTATCCCACACAAATTATTTAATGGATCATGATTTTATTAATGAGGACATCCTCATAGTGGATCATGCTATTCCGTGTTGGAAAATACATTTCAATGGAACATCTTGATGTCCAGCTAGTTGATGGCTTAATGATCCTAGGATCAACAGAGTAGGCATCGACATCATCATCAATATGCCAACACAGGTTGTCCTTCCCTATTCATTATTATTGATATACGGATGCACCATAAATGAGTAAGAGTATTATACACTTATCCCAGGTCTTTAGTAGGCCCGTATGATTGATGTTCCCCACCTACATGTGAAGGTGGACTCTGAGCTATTCATCAAGAAGATCAATGATGATTAAATCATTAGAAAGATAGAGATCGTACAACTAATATTGATCACCCGCCAACTAATAGACCAGTTTCTTTCTGAAATAGATCTTACCCATGTTCCTCTATCACAGAATGTTTGATATTATTCTCTAGATAGTATATATATACCTCCCTTAGAGATCCTGACTTGGTCAATATGTTTATCTATGTGGCACATTTAATGTTCATTTCTCCCTTCTCCATGGATGATGAAAAAAATCACTATGTAAGCAACCATACCAGCAGTGCCTCCACATCAGGACCTCCAGATTCCCATACCATTGAAGAAGAAACCTACAATTAGATGACTTATTTTTTCTATTACCTCTAGCACATAAATTGTCTAGAAGATAGAGTGAATCCCGAGTGAATCTATCATCGTGTAGTGTATTTTACTCTCTATTTTGGTACCAACCTTGAGAAGATCCTCTATAAACATGTATTTAATGTAATTGTCCTTTTTTTAATTTAGGGAGGATAGATTCCCTTAATTATAAATGATTTTCAGGTGGATTCATTTAAATCCCACAAGGTAGGGTCAATATTCTATCCCCATATTTGATGGTAGGGCTACTTTCAGCCCAACATGGTGCATGATTTCATTGAGATCACCATGATGATCCACGCATGTATGATTCATTCCAAATTTTTTCCTTAGTCGTCAGAGCCCCTCCAAAACACCATGTATTCTAAGACCACGGAATCCTCAAGACTAGATGTCTTCAGACCAAATATACCAGCAACAACTCACCAATTCAAATTCATTTTGATTACAACCGATTTCATTACCAAATGGAAAAAAGAAATTCCACTTTAGGAAGTCAAGAACCATTATATTTTTGAGTTCATAAGATAATATATCATACATATATTGGGATTCACTTACACAATTCTCACCGATAAAATAATCTATTGTCGAGAATCTAAGCTGAATAAATTGGATTACATGTTTAGCATCTGGTCCAACTACACTTGTCACTACCATGTACAAGAAAATCGATAGATCAAAGTGTTTCAGAGGAACCTATATCTGATTTTTCTGAGGATGGTGGTCCAAAAGAAGAAGAGTATACCTGAAAAGCTCTGAAATGATATCTAGGATTATCAAATGATAACACTAAATTCAACCAATGTGACCCAATATTCCCAAGTGTAAAGAAAAGAGGCAGTCCTACCTATCATTATTCAATTTCTACCACCCCGTATAGTTATATCTGATTATAATACAAGAAACAAAAGTACCATATGTCCATCTAGTTAAACTGGAATCCCTTTATTAGAATAATCTCTCTCTCATAGACAACCTATAATGGCACCAAAATAAGATAACCATAGCTTTCACTAAGATTGTTTATCTCTAATCTTTCCATCAAGGTGATATGGTATTGGGTCTAAGGACGCCGATGATATCTAGAGGGAAAAAACCGAATTTGGAACCTAAATTTCAATGAACCAACATTATTGACATGTTTACTCTAAAGGTGCATACTCTTGGGTCACCATGGATGCAGACCGTGTCACTCCTCCCACCAAGTCCATGTTCCTTAAAAAGTAATTAGAATGTGTGGTGATATTACAACTTGAATGATGCTAAAGATATGTTACTTCACACATTACATTAAACAACATGGGGTTTCCTTTTTCCAACATGTTGTTAAACTACCCTAACACACATGACGTTAAACTTCTACTCTGTCATGGTTGTATAAAAATAAACTACATAGCACACCAATTTCCTCAACTAAGAGGGCCTCACCTTGGGCACTTTTCACTCACCATACCATCTTTAAGAACTTCATATGTATTGATTCATATCCTTATAGGATACATTGGAACACCAATACATTTCATCAATAGGTATTCCTCTAATTCAACTCTTCTGCCCCATGGCTTGATTCTTTCATATAGAGTGTGTGGTATGGTGATGGTACCTCCTTGGTTCTCAGTCATGTCAAGTTTCCTTATGGTTTGAAAATTCACACCACTGTGTTAGTAGCTAAAACATATGGTACAAGTTCTATGACCTTAATAAAAGATCTATTTTGTCTAGGAAACATTATGTTAAATTATGTTTCACCATCACACATGATGCTAAATAATAGTCTCCATAAAAAAGATGTTAAATTAAATAATTCATTATAGTATGAGTTCTATGACCTTAAACAATGATCTCTTTAATCCACGTAACATGACAATAAATTTTGTTTCCCTGACCCACAAGGAGTTAAATAGCTGATTCCTACTAGCAGCACATTAAACTGCATAGAATTTATGGTCCTTTATTAATGATATCTAAAGGAAAGTCCCCATTTATACTAAGTGACATTTATTTTCCCCATCCTACATGACATTAAACTGGTGCTCCATCCTAGTTTCATAATGATAAAATCCATATCTTCCTAATGACCTCATCTGAGAGGAGATCACCTCTCGCATTAGTTACTCCCCATGTCACATTTCAGAACTTTATATTGATTTATTCCTATACTTATGAGATGTTTTTTGATTACTATACATTTAGTCTACATCTAGAACGAATTCATTCAAATTATCGGACTAGGTTTCTCTTGGGAGTTTGTGGTGTGGTGTTGAGAGATCCTTGGTTCTCATTCGCATTGGTCTATAAAAGTTTTTCCATGTACCTCTCTCAAGAATACCACTCTTTGAAATCATACTTGCTATATGAAATTTAATTTCAAGAGATTTATGAACTACACGTGACATGTTCCCATTCTTATGTGATACGTGGAAATTCTTAGAAATTTTGTCTTCATGTCCAATAGAGGTTAAAAATACATTTTGTTTAGAATATATGGTATGAAGGTGAACCTCATTGGTCCCCATTCATGTCATCTTCATCACCTCTCCATGCATTGTATATCCATAAGAAAGGTCCCTCCTTTGGTCCAAGATCCACGATCATGAACTAGAATACCATGCCCCTACATTGTGACATTCAGCTATGCATGACCTTGAATCATAAGATTGAATCGGTCTCCTTGGTCCATATTCATGTCATGATACAATGATTATGTCATATGTACTTAATTTGGATACTTCCTATTTCCGGCATCTTAGTCTAACGATGATAAAATTTGTCACAACATTCTTCCTTACTGCATCATGTTAATTTCATCGAATATTCAAGAACTATGTGTGTCTTGATTCCCAATTTTATGGGTTATTAATGAATGACTGAATGTTTTGTCACTAGGTCCATCCCCAATTTATTGACCATATTTTCTCACTCATCCTCTTCATTTCGCCTTATTCCATTTCCAAGCCATATCAAAGATCCCTATCAAGGAATATTCCCTTACGAAGAGAATTATATCCCTCTATCTAACATAACTTCATAACGTGCGAATATGTGAAGGGGAATAAGACATGGGGTGTTGGATTCTGCATGGTTATTAACTCATTGCGTCTCCATGCTTCATGCATCCCTATATGTGGGTCTCCATCATCATTCACATATGATGGGACCACCAAACAGCATTTTGTCTAGCCTCATGGCTCACCTACCATCCTAGGTCAATGCCCCAGAATATTTCAAACAACATTTTGAGATATTTCTAACAATTTTAACATGGTTAGTAGTCAAAATTCATTTTTCTATTCCCACCCCTAGTTACAAAATATGGATTCTATGTTTCGAAAAAGGTGAGAAATCATCATCCATCATTACACCCCCATTATGTCTCGAATATTGGATTTTGTGATTCATATTCTACTTGAACATCCTTATTTTCATGAATAACATCAACAACCTCGGTTTTACACCACCATGAACCTTGTAATATTGGAATGGAATATTTTCATTGTTGTGACTTCCAAAACCCAACTTCCCCATTCCCCTCATGTGTGTTTCCATGTGTTGTTAGAATCCTCTCTACCCCTCATTTCCCACACCGAGTGTAGAACATGTGGTCTTACGTGTATTCGTAGAGTTTGTACCCGCGTGAAAGAATCAAACCAGCTTATGGTCTAATATCTATGACATTAAATTAGGAGTTTACATCATATGATCATGATGCTAAAATAATCATCCATGTCCATGTCTTAGGACACCAAACTATATGGTGGGTTCCTTCTTGAGAATGTGTGGTGTGGTGTAGATTTTCTCGGTCCTCACTCATATTAGGATGCTTCATGACATCACATAATAAATTTCCACTTTGGAAGCCTCCTTCTATGGTCTGATCTCTGTGAACATAAACTAATATCATCAAAATCCTTGTTTCTTATTGATAAACTTCATAATATCCCTCTTCTATATTTCACGAATGTAAATTGTGAATTCTACATCTAGACTGTATAATGGTAAACCACACAATGCGGTGATGACTTCACATAAGAAGACATTGCCTCTTAGTACTGGCCATATGTCTTTCCATATTCAGAACTATGTTTGGATTGACTCACATCCTTATAAGATACATAGTTATGCTCAAATGTCTTTTCCCCGTGCCCAACCATAAAATCATGATCTTTTTCACCACTTAATTGTCTGGGTTGCTTCCCCAAGAGTGTGGGGTGGGGTGTAGATCTTTCCATGATCTTAATTCATGTATGTTTATGGTAGTCAACCCATACATCTTCCTTTCTATGAATCCCTCTCACTTCTTTTCCACATGAAAATTAATTGTGATGAATTCAAAAACAATGTGTGGATTTTCCCATTTTTATGGATAGTGTAGTGATGCAGTGGAAATCATGTCTCCAGAACCAACCATAGAATCCAAAATTACCTTTTATAAACCTTTTTCGCTTGGGATCCTCATTGAGAATGTGTGGTGTGATCTAGATATCATAGTTTTTTATTCATGGTGGGTTATTTAACACCTAAAGAATTTATCTTTTAGGATGTACATGTATTATTCCCAAGATGATAAAATTCATGAGATTTTCATCCTCACGACATTATGTTTGACAACATAAGTACTTAAAACTCACACACCATTAAATTTGGAACCAATGGTCCACCCTCTGTGACCTAAAATTAAGATATCCTGGTCCGAGCAACATGACCAATAAAATATTAACAACATACCTCAGGAACCAGATCCTAGAAGATAAATCTAATCCCATATCTGGATGTTCCACAACAACATGGTTGAACGTATGATGGTATAAGACATAGACGAGTTAATTTCATTGGTACCTTCCCTGAATTCCACTTCCACACTACAAATGTCCCCTTAATTGGGTCTCCATAATATGTTTCATATAAAGGGACCCTAGGAGACATGGTCTATGGCCTCATGGATCACATACCATCTTGGACAAATTACCTGTAATATTTTGAATTACCTTTTCAGAGAGATCCCACATTTTTATCATGGTCAGCTGTCGACCCCATTTTATGTGTTCTCATCCCAGGTTACAATATATGGATGTTGTGTTTTAAAAATGGTGTGGAACCATCACCCATCATTACACCACTTCTATTATGTCCCAAATATCAGATTTCATGATCCAAATTTTTTTCCCCCTCATGTACATGTACATCTCCAACACCCCTGGTGTTATCCCTTCATGTATCTGTGGTCATCGAGTAGAAATGTTTGTGTGGGTCGGAATTTTTTGCTTAGTGTTTCTTTTCTAGTGTTGTGTGCTCCCATATGATGTGTAAATCCTGAAATCTATCCTCATTTCCCACACTGACGATGTCTCACATGTCCTTAGTTGTATTTTTGGGGTTATACTAATACAGAGAGGTTGTACAATCTTCTGGCCTGACTTATACGAACACAATCTAATAATTATTTGGTCCAAGGAACAAGATGTTAGACTATGCTAATGGTTCCCACATGACCTTAAACCATTTCATCCTTATCACATAATGTTAAAGTGAACATGTTGATCCTATCTATAAAAAAGAATATTTATAATAAAATAAAAATTACTATTAAAATTTTTGACAGCTAATTAAAAAAACCAAACATGTTTCAAAACCAATGCAATATGAGAATCTTTCTATGGAAGACACCAATTACTGATAATTCTCCCGAGTAAATTGAATCTCGAACCACACAAACTCAGTTGTATCACACAAACCCACTAACTAAAGTTTCTCAAACATCATCTGATATTCAGTGTCATATTATTGTTAGGGTTTCCAAATAAAACATTTAGATATAAATCCAACCATTTCAAATCATCATCATTCAATAAGGTTAGTATTGTGTTTTTATTTTATACGTTCCGAATTTTTTTTTGTATTTGTGGTTTTCAGATCTGGATCAATGGTTTTTTGATATTAATTAGTAGGTTCTGATTTACATTATATATTCATGCCAGGATTTTTTAGACTCATTAGAATTTTTTTATGATCCATTTTTTTCTTGAATACTATTTTTGATATCATATATTGGTATTTATATATTATTGGTTTGAATATATTTTCTATTTTTTCTATATATATACCACATCATGCTCTACAAGCTTTATTTTTTCACTTTTTTGAAAAATTAATGAATGACATCTGGTATTAAAATATAATAATTAATTAAATATTTATTTCGTTGTACTATTAGTGGAATATATGGATACAAAAACATTAAATAAACATGAAAAATGATTTATCAAATCCATACCCAGTATGATGATGTTACAAAGCAACAAAATAAGTTGATTTTATGAATTTTTTGTAATGTAATTTATTTATTTAAATTATATTTTAATATGCTGGTGTATGGGTTTTGTCCAAAAGTAATGTATTCTCAGAATTGTGTTCTTTAATTTTGATAGAAATATTTTTAAGGGTGACATAATATTTATTTAGTTCGAATGGATATCTATTTTTGAAATTTGTATGGGGTTCTATATATTTTACTAGTTTGTGATCTTATAATATAAGGGTTATATACAATGCTTAGAATTATTTTTTATTATTACTTTATTCCAAATTCTTTATGGATCTCTCTAAAATATCATGTATGGGTTAATGAGTATTATATAAACTAATTATAATTCTTAGTTTTAAACATCATTTGTTCCAAAAATAGAATGGAAGAAATGAAATTATATATTTTTGAAATTATGTTGAGTTATTCATCATTTTAGGTCGATATATATGTTTTACATTTATATATACATTTAATTAATAGTTATATATTTTATACAGAAATAAATTTAAAAAATATTCTAAACTCATGTTACTTTAAAAATAATAAAATTAGGAAACTATATATACATTTTTTTTAAATAAGTAATATTTCCAAAATTTAAATAATTATATTTTATCTATAATTACCCAAAATAATAATTATTTATAGTTAGTATAATTTTTATATTATTACTAATAGTATTTTTTATATTCATTATAAAAAATAGTATTATATATATATATATGTATAATAATAAATTTTATATTTAAATATATCAAATTATGATAAATAATATACTTATATATATATATATCCAAATAAATATACTAATATAATACATATATATATAATATAAATATATGTAATATTTAAATAGATTCAATTTATTTATCTATGTATCGAATGAGAAGTGAAATCTGTTTTATTGTTTTTCGCAGTGGAATGTGTAAACCCCATTTAAGTTTATTTTCTATTGAGGTATGTTTGAATGAAGCATACACCACATTCAACTTATTTTCACAATAATATAAAACACTATCATTTTTTTAATAAAATAAATCTTATTAAAAACCATGTTTTATCAAAATAAGCATTAAAAAAATACCCAAAAAGTTATTTTGTTCATGTTTTTTTCAAATCCTTGAGGATAATTTCTAGGATAAAAATGATAGTAATCTATATTTATCTCTTCCTCCACATGAAATGAAATAAATTAATTTTAGTAACATACACTAGTAATTTAAAATTAAACTACTGCAACCCATGACTCTAGGTACGAATCAATTCACTTGTGTATTTTTATTATTCCATCTCAACCCTATCAATTTTTTCCCACCATTCACTCTATCATTTATCTGGTTGTGTGGATCATTTATTTTTATGAGTATTGGGGAAATGTAGGTATTGTGTAAATAACTAGTTCCAATTGTGTAATTCTCAAAAAACAAAGGCATTCCCCATTTTTGAGAGCACAATGATGTACGATTGTCATCCTCATCAACTTCATCACCTGAACAGTTATTATTTTATTTTGTTGCCTTGAGACTAATCCCCCATCTCTTATATGTTTCTTTTAATACTCGTAGAATTATTCATCATAGGGATGACTACTGCTTAGAGTATTTCAAGATACATAGGTTCATGTTGACAAGAGACTAAGGATGTGTGTCAAATAACTAGATGCAATGATAAATGTCTGGTAGATGATTTGATGAGGATAAAAGTTGTCTATAACATTCAATATTGAATGAATATAGAGGATAACACTTACCATAGAGGAGAAATTATCCTCATCCTCTTCACTTATTGATTTATTGATCAGAAAAGTTTGTTTTCATGTTTTATTATAATTCTTAATTTATTGTCAACATATTTTTGTGGAAAACAATGTTTTTCAAAGTAAAATAATTATACATAGAATTAATTTATTGTTACATATTTATGTATAATTAATTTATTTTTAGTATATTCATATAATTATTTTATAATTGTATAAGTGGATTCTTTTTTTGATCATACAACTAGGATAACAACAAGAAGAAAATGTACAAAAATTGCATAAAACCCTTATAAAAATGTGAATTCCTATTAATTAATTAATTAATTTTGAAATCATATTATATAGTATTTGTAAGTTAATTTAGTAAAAAAAATTATCTAATACTTATTTAGTTTTTTTCATAGATATTTTTGGAAGCCATATTTTTCTTTCAACTATATGAAACTAACCACAAAAGAAATAATATGGTTATTTTTGCCATTTTATCCATTATTTATATTCTCATTTAATTTTTTTTGAACTACCAACAATGCATATTATGTTGATGTTCATACTCAAAAAAACATTTCTCATTGTTGAATGCCTCTTCTCTTATGAATTTCAACAATGATAATGTTTTTCTCATTAAGAATATCGAGTCAATATGATGTGTTGGAAGATTGACAAAGAAATAAAGTGGAAGCATGGAAACATTGGAAGATATTTTTTTTGAGACTTTGGGACATGTAGGAATTCTTCACACCAAATTATGATACACTGTATGACCGGTATGAATCTGTGTGTTTCTTTTTATATAAAATAGAAATTAATTTTGGTAAAAATTTCAACAGACATACTCAAAACAAAATAAACATATTATAATTGTTTTCATAATTATCGGTTGTAAACTGTATGAAATTTGAGACATGAAGAAATTAACGGCACCTCAATTCAACACATGGTGTGACCACTATAACTCAATGTGTTTATTATCATTTTAAAATTGATTGTTTAGTTCAAAAAATGTCCTCCCTTGGAATCATAGAATACATTCTAAGATTTTATTGATAATATATGAAATTGATTCGTAATTCCTTTTATAATTATAAAAATCAATATCCTGTAAAACTGATACATGATGTGTTCAGTGTAGGTCAAAGTGTGTGATTCTATCTTAAAGAGACATTTTGGTAAAAAAAAATGATGTGCTAAAATCTGAGAAAATGCATTAGGATTGTTTTGAAACATTAGAAATATTATTTATAAGCCATTTAAAACATGTGGGATTAAAATTTACCTCATTATGATGCATTATGTGACTAGTATGACTCTATGTGAATCTTAATTTAAAAATGTAATCATTTTTAATAAAAAGGAAAAATGACCTACTAAAAAAAGAAAAACATTTACATTTATTTGATACAATAAGGAAATGATATATATGTCATTTATGACATGAATGAATTATTATCAACTCAATACGATGCATGGTGTTCCAAATATGGCTCAATGTCTCTGCTATTTGTTTAAAATCGATACTTCAGACCAAAAATTGTCACTCAATCAAAACCAAGCAAGCCAATTTTCATTTTCTGGAAAATTTAGAAAATTGATTTATAAGTCATTTTTGATGTGAAGAAATTAGTATCATATAAAATAGATACATGAAGTGATTGGTATGAGTTATAGTTTGTGTTTCTAGGTTGAAATGTCATTTTAGTAAAAATGATAAGTGATATACTCAAAATTGAGTAAATGCATTTGGATTGTTTTCATAATCAATAAATACAATCCACAATTCATTTGAGACTTTTATGAATTTTATTAACTTCAATATGATTCACGGTGTGATAGATATGACTTATAGTGCATCTTTTTATTTAAAATTGATGTCAATTTTTTTAAAAAGGATAAATCTCCTACTCAAAACCAAAAAATCACATTCAGATTATTTTGATAAGTTAGAAAAATGATTTGTAAGATATTTTTTATGTGTTTGAGTCAGAATTACCTTAATCTGAAAGATGATGTGTTTGTTCTAACTCAATGTGTTTGTTATCTGTTTAAAATCAACATTTTAGATCAAAAATTTGCACTGACTGAAAATTGAGAAAAACATGCTCAAATTGTCTTTATAATATAGGATAATGATTAATAATTCTTTTTTGATGTGTTTGAATTCGTAAAAAATAAATAAAATACATGATATGACTAGTATGAGTCAATGTATGTGTCTCTAGATTAATATGTCATTCTAGTAAAGAAGATAAGCGACATACTCATAACCAAGGAAACACTTTTGGATTGTTTTAATACAATAATAAAATGATTCATTACTCAATTTAGATGTATAAGAATCATAGAAACTTTAATTTCATACATTATGTGACCAATATGACTCCAAGTGTATTTTTTTCTATATATAAGTCTCATTTTTGTTTAAAACAAGCATCACATTGCCAAAACCTAGAAAACAAGACTATTTAGTTTTCTCTTAATTTAAACTATGTATTAATAATTTTTTTTGGATTTTGTGGTGTTTTTGTTTCTGTGGTGTTTTTTTATTGAACATTGTAGTGTGACCCTTTATCAGTGCATTTAAAAGAGATGATAAAAGATTTAATCTTTTAATATTTCTCATATAGTTAGTGCTTCTCTAGCACTGATAAAAAACATTTTTGGAACATTAAATGGCATATTTAGGAGTATTGAAGAAAAAAAAAGAGAGTATGTTCCATTTGTTTGTGAAAAAAAAGACACTTTAA
The DNA here is from genome assembly GCA_963277665.1 of Viscum album. NCBI lineage: Eukaryota > Viridiplantae > Streptophyta > Magnoliopsida > Santalales > Viscaceae > Viscum > Viscum album. Next base: position 1,179,043,557 of record OY728119.1, on the reverse strand, counting down.
GAATCTTTCGCCTCAATTAAGTTCTTCAACACTACCACTTTTATCATGTGGATTCTGGAGTTTCATGAATCTTTCTATCTTCCCAATCCTTGTTGACTGACACATATAAAATTTCATTATCCATAATATGTATTTGACCCATTCATCTTAGAGATCATCCACATGATGGATTACATATTCTAGATTCTCTTGGGATTCAGTCAGCTGGGTCTTCAATCATGCAACAAGTTCAGACTAATTGGTGACTAATGTGTAATAGTCATTCATCTACTAGCTAAGGATATGGATTTACTTATTAGCCTCATGGAACATATGGATGTTATCTGATTTATTTTGTCATGAGGAAGTTCCTAAATGTTTACTACTCTCCCAAATGTTCTGGTCAAGGTATTTTTGGATCATCACTTGATGATGATAGGAATCCACCCCACTAGCACAGAGATAATAAAACTAAGTGCAGAGTTACCCCATATGAATCATCCATTCATCCACTACAATATCATGGTATAAATTGGTATACTTGTACACCCTATTCCATGTCATAAGGATCTCCTTGGTAGCATCAGAATCAGAGTCGACTATCCCCTTAGGGTATACAGCTATAACACCCAATACTTTTATGTTATAATCAAAGGAATATTTCACTACACACGACACATTCTTCGCTTGATTTACAAGAAATCGCGACCTTCCTCGATAGCTTGCGTCGTACGCAATACCGAGTTTAACTAAACAACAATATGATATTAAAATATTATTAAAACTAGTCGTTATGAATCGTAATAACCACTTTTTGAAATTTTGTAAATTTTAATATTCAAAATTTACTTCATTTTTGTATTCGGAATATCGAAATAGGCCTACGGTGTAATTTTGGTATTTTTTTGAAAACATTCAATTTTTGATGAATAGTGAAACCACTAAGTGGTAGTTAAAAAACTAAATTTTTCATAAAACTTAATTTTACCACTTCTGTGAGTGGAAGTTCAAAAATCTGAGAGACATAGTTTATGTCAGTAAGTAAAATGTGGTTCAATGAGATGAAAATAATTTTTGGTGAATAGTATGTTTTTACTTTTATTTACCACGGTTAAAAGTAAATAGGGTAATTAAGTGTAAAAATGTTATTATTATTTCCCTAAAACATGTCCTAATTCTATTGGATAAGTGTACTTCGGCCAAAAACAACCTTAGGAATAAAATATGACCATTTAGGCCCACTTGGATTATATTAGGACATTTATTATTAATTTATTTAAAGAAGGGTTAAAATAGTTAAAATCAATGTTTAATAACTAAATAATTTTTAATATAGTTTTATAAATAAGATACATTCGACTATAAATATTCATTATAAAGCTAAAAGGATTTACTACATAATGATATTTTATTTGTATGTTTTAGACATTAAATAATTTAATTTATTTATGACACAATGATATTGCAATAATTATCTTATTAATGAAATATTGACATAATTGATTTTATAAATATCCAAATAAATATAATTTTAGACTTATTATGAATTCCAATAATTTTATATGTTAATATGACATGTTATTATTGATTTAATTAACTATTTTCGAACTAATAATTCTGTTACTATTTTCACAAAAATCAATTACTAAATAGTGTCAAAATTGACATAAAATAGTTTTAAAAAAAAATATTATATTATTAATTATTATTTGATTCCATATAATATATGGTTAGGCCAAATGAATTAGATAAGGTTATATATATTAATTATAAACAACATGGGGTTCGATTGGATGCTTGTAGTAAGTTTATTAACCTTATAGTATAAGAACACAAGAAGAAACGGTAAAAGTAAAATTATTTAACTTAATGTTAAATCTAAATGATAAGGTTAAAATAGGAACCTAAACTTGTCTAAATTTTATTGGATGAGCGGATTTCGACCCATCCCCACCTTAGCTTCTAAATATATAAATTTGGAGCTATTAAAACCCGAATTTTACTTTACAATAAAATAATAGTTTTAGTTATTCCAAAGGTGCCCCTCTCCTCCCTTATAAAAGGGCACCTCCTCCCTCTCCTCCTCACACCAATTCGAGCCTTCAAGCATGGCCAAACCCTACCAATTTCTCCTCTAAACTTCCCTAGAAACATCCTAGAGGTCCTGGTCTCTTTTAAATACCAATATTAGTGCCTTAAACGAAGGTCTCAAAGAATCACTTCAAAGAAGAGGTAATGTCCGTTACCGATTATTTCAACTTTATTTCATCTTCCACTTCTTCTTCTTTACTTGTTTTATTATGAAGTAATAACATTAGTATCACTCATATACTGATATGTTATTATAAGTATGAAACAACCCTATTTCACCATCTATCCATCCTACGGAAAATGAAATCACCGCGCGTGCGTACTTACGGAATACTGTCTCCATGTCGTGGTGTAATCTATTTTCCACCACCACCTTACGTGGATGGGTATAATGGTGAAAATAATGACTATATATGACTATTTTAAAGTGATATTGATTCTGAAATAGTATACATACACTCCAATACAATTCAACGATCATGAGAACGATATCATCGATCATGCGTACGTACAGACTACCGTCTCCACGATGCAATCAGATTCATTCTCCATGTTAACCATTCATGAATGATAATAAAGTATATATAATAAGTAATCATGAAATATATGACATAATAATCCTACTGGATTTATGTATATATATATTTATGTCATCTACTTAATTCCACTCAATTCAATAAGGAAACGAAAACAGCGTTCATGCGCACGTATGGCCTGCCGTCTCAATGAACGGTGTATTTCTTTCCATTTATCGATGCATTATATATATGTATATTCTGAATATATATTATATATAAATAATGTTTTACATTCTGGACTTTATTAATCATGATCTAAGTCATCATATGAATAATTACAAGTTAAAACACGAACGACAAATGAGACGATTTTACCAAAAACTCTACTTTAACATGAATTTACAAAAGAACGGGTAATATAAAGTCATAAGTGAACCATATATGATATAATAACAATAAATATGATTCTGTAATAAGTCAATAACATTATTTCAATCATTATACAGGAGGTTCGGACACTTACGAAGCAAATCGGACCTAAGGTAAGGGAAATATCACAATCTCATTTTTATCCGAGATTGTTTATACTTTGGTATTTACTGGGGTGTATTTTATCATCCACATCCATGTTTCCTCGATATTTAATATTATTTCCATCCACGTAAAATTTTTTAAATCCATTATTACCCTTGGGTGAGTTTATATTAAAAGATATAAAAGGAATCTTTTGTCGTTTTTCGTACGAGATACTTTTTTGACTTTTCCGACAAAAGTACGAGAAGAATGTTTTTTTACCTATACAGAATGAATGGATTTTTAAAACATTATTTCCAAGAAGCTTCCTTTACAAATTTTCAAGTATATTTTTAATCAACTTCTTCTATTTTAGAATTGTATGACATGTTAATAAAGGAAAAGTGTTATTGAAGTAGAAAAGATATTTACCTCAAGAATGGAGTTCATGGGTTTTATCAGTATTATTTTCCATCTAAGATAATATATGGTTCTATTTCTATTATTAAAATGATTTTATTATGTTGTGATGGAATTATTTTTATGAATTCCATTATCTTATATGAATTGTTTTATGATGTCATGTTGTTTAAGAATACCATTTTTATTACATGGGTTATGCAATGATGTATGATTTATGATTTTGTGGCACACATTAGAATGGTATCATTATGAGATGGGTGGGACCTATATCTCCCTCCAATGCATTGGGTAAAGATTTTATATCTCATGGGATAGAATGGCTGGAACGGCAGGTTAAACCGGTTCCGTGAAACAGGACTAAAACGAGGAGTGAACTCGGTTCAGAAATTGACTTTGTCCACTAAGATAGTCTTGGAAATGAGTCTTGACTAATAAGAAATGATTCTCTATGACTATGTGTGTATGCCACAAATTTTCATGTTTTATGGTATGATTATTGGGATTACATTTCCCTACTATTATATATCCCATGTTAAGAAATTATGATTTCTTTTACAGGTTAAGATTTCCAAAAGTTATGTTCTTATGTATATGATGTGATTGATATTTATTTTGTTTACCCTTACTGAGCATTTTAGCTCACCCTTTTGTATGTTTTAATTCCCCAGGTCAGGAAAGATGTTATTAAGTAGGATATTCCAAAAAGGGACTCTAGATATGATGAAATAAATGGGAGGCAAAGTAGATGATTTATGAACCAGTTGTTTAAGTTTCCCAGTTTCTAAAGACTCTATACCTATACGGTGCTTTCCTGGTTTTGTTATATGTTGTAATAAGTGTGCTTAAATTCTGATGTAATGACAATGTATGTAAGTATTGGTCATTATAGTTGGTATCAGAGGAAAGGTATAGTCAACCTTTGGAAAATAAGATGTGAAAGCCTTAGTAAGAACTCTAAGGATAAGACCAAGCATAGAACACTATCTTAGTGTTTTAGAAATGGCCATGAATAACCTAGGATAAAACCTTATGTGTGAAATTTTATACTTGATTATATGGTTTTCCTATTATAATTAGTGTTTCTCACATTATTATTCTTGGTTTTAGTCAATGGTTGGAACCTGAAGGAACCGTGTGAATGCGGAATGGAACGGGAAATGCAATTCTTGTCCCCCTGGGAAACCAAACGCTATGAGAAATGGAATGAAAAATCTTGTACCCATGCTCACACAACTATCTCAAGATATGAATCATGTAGGAATTCCAAATGAGCAAAGGAAGGAGAAACATTCTGTTGAATCCTTCATGAGGCAGCGTCCACCTTCATTCAGCGGGTCTACTGATCCATTAGTTGCTGAACAACGGATTAGTACTACTGAAAAGATATTTTCAGTTCTTCAAATGTTCTGAACCTGATAAAGTCATCTTAACAGTGTATCGTTTGGAAGGTGGTGTTGATCAATGGTGGAATAATATCAAGAATATGAGGCAAAGATATGAAATTGAGTCCATGGGAGGGGACAAGTTCATGAAATTATTTTTCAATAAGTACGTCCCTCGTATTCTCCGAACAAAGATGGAGAATGATTTTCTTTAACTGAAGAAAAAGGATGATGAATCTGAAGGTACCTATGAAGAAAATTTTACAAGACTTTCAAGGTACGATTCTATTATTATTATCCAACCTGAGAGTAAAATCGATCGATTCTTTAGTGGCTTAAAACTATGACTTTGAAGGGTGTTATCCATAAGGGACATCAACATCTATGAGGAAATAGTTCGATGTGCTCTCAAAGTTGAGATGGATATTGGAGTAACCCATCAGTCATATGGGTTTGATAAGAAGAGGAAAATGGAATTCAAAGGAAAATCTAAAGAGCACACTGAAAAGAAGATTGGATTTCTCTTATGCTAAAAGTGTGGAAGGAAACATGGAGGGAGTTGTCTTAAAGGGACAATTAAATGTTTTAAATGTGGAAAGGAAGGACATAGGGCATTTGAATGCCGTAATGATGGGAAGAAGATGTCTAATGATGCAAACAAAGGAAGGGATACAAAGAATTAACCTACTACACTTCAATTTTTCAAGTGCAAGGAGATGGGGCATTATGCCAATCAATGTCCAAATCCAAGGGTTGATGATGATGGTCGACGTAAACAAACTCTTAAGGCTAAAGACAAAGGAATGTCACATGAAATTTCTATCAGAGATGTGGAGTACGATAACGATGTGGTGAAAGGTACACTTACCATCCAATCTAATGTATCAAATGTTTTATTTGATTATGGATCCACCCACTCCATTATTTCTGAAGAATTTTCTAAGGGTATCACTGTATTACCTCAACAAATAGATGTTGAGTTAGCTGTGAGAACCCCTAATGGTACAACAGTTGCATCAAAAGTTTATATTTCTTCTCCGATTGATGTTTGTGGGAAAGTGCTTCCTGCAAATCTTGTGATCCTTCCTATAGTGGAATTTGTTGTTATTCTTGGCATGGATTGGCTTTCTCTACATGGATCTCATATCAATTTCCAAAGAAGGGAAGTCACATTTCATATTCCAGATCAATCTATGATCGTCTATCGATGAAAGGATGAACATAACCATCTAGTGGAAATTTCTTCCATCTTATGTGTCTTGATTCCACTAGATGAAGGTTATTTATCTCAAATGGTTGGTGAGAAACTCATGATTAAGAATATTCCCATTGTACGGTAGTTTGACGATGTCTTTTCGGAGGTCTTTTCGGGTCTTCTACCAAATCGTGAAGTTGAGTTTTAAATAGAACTCGTATCGGGTGCTTGGACTATTTCAAAGACACCTTATAGAATGGCCCCAATTGAGTTGCAGGAATTGAAGAAGCAACTCCTAGAGAATCTTGATAAGGAGTTCATACGCCCTAGTGTGTCACCTTGGGGAGCACCTGTTCTATTTGTTATGTAGAAAGATGGATCAATGAGACTCTACATTGATTATCGAGAACTTAACAAGATCACTATCAAGATCAAATATCCTATCCCAGGCATTGATGACTTATTTGACCAAATATGCAGAGCTCAATACTTTTCCATGATTGACATTCGTTCAGGGTATCATCAATTAAGGGTCAAAAGGGAGGATATACCAAATACGGCTTTCCATACAAGGTATGGACACTATGAATTTATAGTGATTCCATTTGGTCTTACTAATGCCCATGCTATCTTTATGGATCTGATGAATAGAGTCTTTAGAGACTATCTTGATCAGTTTGTGGTAGTCTTTATAGATGATATTCATGTCTATTCAAAGAGAAAGGAAGAACATGAAGATCACTTGAGAATTATACTGAAGACCCTAAGAAAATAGAATCTTTATGCCAAATTTTCCTAGTGTGAATTTTGGCTTCAAAAAGATACATTTTTGGGTCACATAATCTCAAAATACGGGATATCTATGGATCCAGCAAAAACAGAGGTTATCGAAAGATGGTCGAGACCAACAACAGTAACTGAGATCCGATGTTTTCTTTGTTTGGCGGCACAGTATCGATGTTTTTTGAAATATTTTTCACGATTTTCTAATGCAATCACCAAGTTTAATCGGAAAGGAGTTACGTTTGTCTGGACGGAGGAATTTGAAGAGAATTTCAAGGAGTTGAAAAGAAGGTTATCCAGTGCACCTGTGCTCACACTGCCTTGTAGTGGAGAAAGGTTTTTGATCTACAGTGATGCATCCAAGATGGTATTGGGTTGTGTTCTTATGAAAAATGATATGGTGATAGCTAATGCCTCAGGACAGTTGAAAATACATGAGCAAAATTACCCAACTCATGATTTGGAGTTAGCTGCGGTAATCTTTTATTTAAAGATTTGGAGGCATTATCATTATGGAGAAAGGTGTGGCATTTATACTAATCATAAAAGTTTAAAGTATATTTTCACACAAAAGGAACTGAATATGAACCAAAGAAGATGGTTGGAGCTGATTAAGGATTATGACTGCTCAGTTAACTACCACCCTGGGAAAGCAAACAAGGTGGCAGATGCATTAAGTCGACAAGACCATGCCATTTTATCCATGATGAGGATCACAAAAGATCCAATATTTATGGATTTACAAAGGATGGATCTTGGAATTATAATGAAAGGGGAAAATCGTATCTTTCTCAAATGAATGTTCAACCATCTATACATGTGAAGACTAAAGAGGCACTGAAAAAAGATGTCGAGTTACAAAAGATGGCTAGAAATGTTCCTAAATTCAACCTTGATTATGATGGGATAATAATGTTCAGGAATCGGGTTTGTGTTCCTCCCATCCCCGAATTAAAGAAGGAGCTGCTGGATGAGGATCATAGTTCTTCATTCTCTATTCATCCTGGACGCACGAAGATGTATAAGGACCTGAAAGAGTACTTCTGGTGAGATGGCATGAAAAGATATGTTTCTGAATATGTCTCTCAATGATTGGTTTGTCAGCAAGTTAAATGTGAGGGACAGAAGTCTAAGGGAATGTTACAACGATTACCCATACCCGAATGGAAATAGGAAAAAATCACTAAGGAATTTGTCACAGGACATCCTAAAACATCCAAAGGCAATAATGCTATCTTGGTCATAGTTGATCGTCTTACAAAGTCTGCACAGTTCATCGCTATCAGAGATGATTTCTCTCTAGATCAGCTTGCCAGGATATATGTCAAGGAAGTGGTAAGATTGCATGGAGTACCACTTTCTATTATATCTGATTGGGATCCTAGGTTTACCACAATGTTATGGTGAAGTCTTCAGCATAATCTATATATAGAGTTGAGTTTCAGCACTGCTTATCATCCTCAGACAGATGGTCAGTCTGAGAGAACAATTCAAACTTCAGAAGATATGTTGAGAGCTTGCTCAATGGATTTCAAAGGTGGTTGGGATCAACACCTACCATTGGTGGAGTTTTCTTATAATAATAGCTTTCACTCTAGTATTCAGATGGCTCCTTATGAAGCTCTCTATTGAAAGAAATGCAGGACTCCAACTTTCTGGGAAGAAGTTGGGGAAAGATAGCTGTTAGGACCTGATCTTGTTGATGAGATGGCAGAAAAGGTCCGATCTATTCAACAACACATATGAGAAGCTCAGAGTAGACAGAAAAGTTATGCCGACAACCGAAGAAAAGACCTAGAGTTTGAAGTGGGTGATAAAGTGTTCTTACGAATATCTCCCTGGAAGAGCGTCATGAGATTTGGAAAGAAGGGGAAGTGGAGCCCTAGATATATCAGTCCTTTCAAAATACTGGATCATGTTAGAAAGGTAGCTTACCGATTGGCGCTTCCACCGAATCACTCTCAAGTTCACGATGTGTTCCATGTATCTCTCCTGAGAATGTAAATACCTGATCCTTCACATGTACTCATCTCAGAAGTTGTACCGCTAGAGCAAGATCATTCTTATGAAGAACAACCGATAGAGATTCTGGATCATAGCGAAAATGTCCTACGAAACAAGACCACTCGATTGGATAAAGTAATATTGAGGAACCACCAATTAGAAGAAGCTACATGGGATCTTGAGGATATGATGAGGGGGAGGTATACTTATCTGTTTGTTACAATGTGATGAATTTCGAGGGCGAAATTCATTTTAAGGGGGGTAGAATGTAACACCCGAGACTTTTATTTAATCATCAACAGAATCATTCACTACACACAACACTTGCTTCGCTTGCTTTACACACAATCGTGACCTTCCTCGATATATTGCGTCGTACGCAACACCGAGTTTCACTAAACAAAGATATGCTATTAAAATATTATTAAAACTAGCTGTTATGAATGGTAATAACCACTTTTTGGAATTTTTGAAATTTTATTTTTCAAAATTGACTTCATTTTTGGATTCATAATATCGAAATTAGCATAGGGTGAAATTTTGGTATTTTTCTAAAAATATTCAATTTTTGATGAATAGTGAAACAACTAAGTGGTAGTTAAAAAACTGAATTTTTAATAAAACATAATTTTACCGCTTCTGTGAGTGGAATTTAAAAAATCCAAGAGACACGGTTGATGTCATTAAGTAAAATTTGGTTCAATGAGATGAAAATAAGTTTGGTGAATAGTAACTTTTTACTTTTATTTACCATGGTTAAAAGTAAATAGAGTAATTAAGGGTAAAACTGTTATTATTATTTGCCTAACACATGTCCTAATTCTATTGGATATGTGAAATTCCACCAAGAACAACCTTAGGAATAAAATATGACTATTTTGGCCCACTTGGATTAGATTAGGACATTTATTATTAATTTATTTATAGAAGGGTTAAAATAGTTAAAATCAATGTTTAATAACTAAATCATTTTTCATATATGGTTATACATAATATAAATTAGACTATAAATATTAATTATAAATATAATAATATTTACTACATAATTATATTTTATTTTTAATTTTTATACTTTATATAATTTAATTTATTTATGCCACAATGATGATGCAGTAATTATCTTATTAATGAAATATTGACATAATTGATGTTATAAATACCCAAATAAATATAATTTTAGAATTTTTATGAATTCCACTTATTTTATAGGTTAATATGACATGTGTTTATTGATTTAATTAACTTTTTTCGAAATAGTCATTCTGTTATGATTTTCACAAAAATCAATTACTAAATAGTGTCAAAATTGACATAAAATAGTTTTTAAAACAAATATTATATTATTAATTATTATTTTATTCCTAAAAATATACGGTTCGGCCAAAGTACATATATAAGGTTATATATATTTATAATAAACAATTTGGGGTTCGTTTGGATGCTTATTGTAAGTTTATTAACCTTATATTATAAGAACACTAGAAGACATTGTAAAAGTAAAATTATTTAACTTAATGTTAAATATAAATGAAACAGATAAAATATGAACCTAAACTTGTCTAAATTCTATTGGATGAGCATATTTCTACCCATCCCCACCTTAGCATCAAAATATATCAATTTGGAGCTATTAAAAACCGCATTTGACTTTATAATAAAATAATAGTTTTAGTTTTTCCAAAGGTGCCCCTCTCCCCCTTATAAAAGGGCACCTACTCCCTCTCCTCCTCAAACCAATTTAAGCCTTCAAGATCTACCAACCCCTACCTATTTTTCCTCTCCACTTCCCTAGAAACATAATAAAGGTCCTGGTCTTCTTCAAAGACCAATTTTATTGCCCTAAAAGGAGGTCTCAAAGAAGCACTTCAGAGAAGAGGTAATGTCTGTTGCCAATTGTTTAAACATTATTTCTTCTTCCGCTTCTTCTTATTTAGTTGTTTCATTATGAAGTAATAACATAATTATCACTAATATAATGATATTTTATTATAAGTATTAAACAACCCTATTTCACAATCTATCCATCCAACGGAAAATGAATTCACCGTGCGTGCGTACTTACAGAATATCGTCTCCACGCCGTGGTGTAATCTATTTTCCACCACCACCTTACTTGGATGGGTATAATGGTGTAAATAATGACTATATATGACTATTGTAAAGTTATATTGATTCTGAAATAGTATACATACACTCCAATACAATTCAATGATCAAGAGAACGATATCATCGCTCATGCGTACGTAGGACTACCGCCTCCACGACACGATGAGATTCATTCTCCATGTTAACCATTCATGAATGATTATAAAGTATATATAATAAGTAATCATGAAATATATGACATAATAATACTACTGGATTTATGTATATGTATATATTTATGTCATCTACTTAATTCCACTCAATTCAATAAGGAAACGAAAACAATGTTCATGCGTACGTACGGCCTACCATCTCCATGAACGGTGTATTTCTTTCCATTTATAGATCCAATATATATATGTATATTCTGAATATATATTATATATAAATAATGTTTTACATTCTGCATTTAAGTAATCATGATCTAATTAATCATATGAATAATTACTAGTTAAAACACGAACGACAAATGAGACGATTTTACCCAAAATGCTACTTTAACATGAATTTACAAAAGAACGGGTAATATAAAGTCATAATTGAACCATATGTGATATAATAACAATGCATATGATTCTGGAATAAGTCAATAACATTCTTTAAATCATTATACAGGAGGTTCGGACACTTACGAGGAAAATCGGACCTAAGGTAAGGGAAATATCACAATCTCATTTTTATCTAAGATTGTTTATACTTTGGTATTTACTGGGTTGTATTTTATCATCCACATCCATGATTCCTCAATATGTAATATTATTTCCATCCACCTACAATTTTTTAAATACATTTTTACCCTTTGGTGAGTTTATAGTAAAAGATATGAAAGGAATCTTTTGTTGTTTTTCGTACGAGGTACTTTTTTTACTTTTCCAACAATAGTACGAGAAGAATTTTTTTTTAACTTATACGGCATGAATGGATTTTTAAAACATTATTTCCTAGGATATTACTTTAAAAATTTTCATGTTTATTTTAAATTAACATCTTTTAGTTTAGAATTGTATGACATTTTAAGAAAGGAAAAGTTTTTTTGAAGTAGAAATGATATTTTCCTCAAGAATGGAGTTCAAGTGTTTTATCAAAATTATTTTCCTTCTAAGATTATATAGGGTTCTATTTCTTTTATTACATTGATTTGATTATGTTGTGATGGAATTATTTTTATGAATTCCTTTATCTTATATGAATTGTTTTATGAGGTCATGTTGTTTAAGAATCCCATTTTTATTGCATGGGTTATGCAATTATGTATGATTTATGATTTTGTGGAACACATAAGAATGGTATCATTATGAGATGGGTGGGACCTATATCTCCCTCCAATGCATTGGGTAAAGATTTTATATCACATGAGATAGACATGGATAGAATGGTAGGTTAATCTGGTTCAGTGAAACAGGACTGAAATGAGGAGTGAACATGGTTCAGAAATGGACTTTCTCCACTAAGATAGTCTTGGAAATGAGTCTTGACTAATAAGAAATGATTCTCTATGATTATGTGTGTATGCCACAAAGTTTCATGTTTTATGTTATGATTGTTGAGATTAAATTTCACTACTATTATTTATCCCATGTTATGAAATTATGATTTCTTTTGTAGGTTAAGTTTTCCAAAAGTTATGTTCTTATGTATATGATGTGATTGATATTTCTTTTGTTTACCCTCACTGAGCATTTGAGCTCACCCTTTTGTATGTTTTTTTCACAGGTCAGGAAGAAGGTTATTAAGTAGGATATTCCAAAAAGGGACTCTAGATATGATGAAATAAATGGGAGGCAATGTAGATTCTTCATGAACCTATTGTTTATGTTTCCCAGTTTCTAATGACTCTATACCTATACCGTCTTTTCCTGGTTTTGTTATATGTTGTAATAAGTGTGATAAAATTCTGAAGTAATGACAATGTATGTAATGTATGGGTCGTTATAACATCTCTTTATTAAGGGAAGATAGTTAGATGTTCTATTATAGGATCTTCATATAGAATCCTTTTTCGAGGGACTGTATTCTATGACATGTGGGTGACCCTCATTTCTCATTTCCTCAGCATCCTCACCCTCTCATTCTTCAGGATCTTCCCCAGCGTGGCTCACCCATAACCATGATTTTCTAATCACCAAGTTCCACGGCCAGATCGACAAGAACGAGAAACCTCTCACTGATAGGTAATCCCATAAAGGGATCCCTTATTCATGTCCCAGACTCTTCAGATATCATTATTTTTTTCTTCTTATCATGGCATAGAATGAAAACCATGGTAATCAAGATTCTCAGATAAAATACGTGGTTCTGTAAAAAACAAATAAATAATTACAAGAGCTAATTACAACGATGTCAAGAGAAAGATTCATCATGGTATCTCCCACAAACAATGAACCCTTACCACTTCTTATCACTATGATAGACATGTAATCCTTATGAAAAATAGGGATAGCCAAAGATTGTGATCTTTTCACTTTAAACCCTTCAGCTATCTCACCAATGAAAACTTCATCCATGATTGGTCTACCTCATTTCTCATCTCTGGATGTTGGCTTAGGGAAAAATTCCCCCATGTCCATCGTCAAATTCTCACCCACTTTAGTAGGAACTCCTTAATCTTCACCAATGTGTTCTTGAATAGAAAACTTTTAGGTCAGTGAATCCAAGATATAGAAAGAGAAGTGACTAAGAGATATATGGGTAGAGACTTACTTCAAGATGTTTTCCATGTTATATGTAAAATCCAGTGATTTCACTATTCTCATATGGGATCCCCTGATGAGAAACAATCATTTGATGTTCATCATCTTCAAGTTTTTCATTCTATGATTCTTCTTCTTCTTCTTACATATCCTCCACATCTATATCTTCTTCTTTTTCTACTTATTCATCAATATTGATTTCAGATCACAATTTTTCCAGATCATGATCATGATAGAGAATCACTTTTACTGTAATATGTAGCTCCTCATATTGCCCCCATTGGTGTGCATACACATCCATATCCATAAGATATGAATTTCCCTAATTAAAATTCCCCATTTCTACAACTAGGATAATCCCAATTTCTTGTAGGTGGATCCCATCCCACATAAAGTATTATCACAAGATTTTTGTACATAAAAATTTCTATAGTGTTTTCACGAATAAACAATGTGTGGGGAAGATTGTATCTGTGAGGGGTTGAATATGGTATCTCAATTTCTTCCTATGATCTTATACATATAGTCCATGATGCCGTCTTCATGACCACCCCTCCATAAAAGGTGGAGGAACAACTACACCTTGTGTCATTCCTTCCACTGAGGATCCAGCTCATTCCCTCTCAGGTCATGCTTTTTCAGTGGTAGCTCACATTCTCTATAAGTTACCAGACTCTACACTTTAATCATTGAATTTTGGAATGGGATTTTTGTAATTTCTTCCAGATATGATGCCATATATTTCTCATCATATTCCATTAACTTGATGACATCTACATTAGTGTGGGGATGTGTAAGTATTTCACCAAGGATGGAAGTTCTAAACATGAGCCAAAATTGGTGAATGGTACAAGTGGGATTCTCCTCTTTCAACTCAATATATACATTCATTAGTAACCACTGTAGTCAACCAAATGGTATTTGCAATCATGATGGCACATATGGCTTGAAAAAGATCATTCCATTGATGCAGGTTACTAACATTCCACCCATGACACTCTGCATAAATTCTATTTAATCTAGTGGACCACATAGGTTATCCACCATATGGCCAAACAAAGTATAGAATTGGTAGAAATTTATATTTTCATGATTTTCGATCTGGATCATGGCCCCCTCTCCATTGAGCATTAGTGGATGAACCCCAAAATGTAAAAAAATAGATGTTTTTAGGCCATTTACTGGGTGAATTATGGAATTAGGAAATCCATATACTCTAATGTGAGTTGAACTCCTACCATGGACGATTTGGAATGGTTTGAATAATCAATTGATTGTACCTCCTCTCAATATATTCCCGAAAATTCTATATAGCCTTGGAAATATTGGTTTTCCAAGGTTATCCATATTGTGGGATGATATAATCTCAAACATTAATAGAATATCTAAATAGACCCCCATCTGCATGTCCCTCATTAGAAGGAGACAAACTCTTAGGTATGTAGTTAGTTAAAAATCATATCAAACCTTCAGATTCCGACTCTCATCCATGATAAATCCTTATGATTGATATTCACCTACTTCTAGGATCATCCAATATGATCCTACCTTGCCCCGATGTGATGTGTTTTGGCACTAATTCTCTCATCCTAGACTTATTACCTTTTAATCCCTCTTCTGGAATATATAGAAGCATGATGGGTTGTAGATGTCCTTATCTCCATCCTCTTATTCATAAAATCCTGTAGATTCCATGACAGACTATGGGTCCATGCACTATATCCCAAGATATTTTCTATTGGTATGAAATCATCATATTGAATTACCTCTATAGGAATACCAATGATTCAATGGACATCCCAAAGACTAATACCAACATTCCCATGGTGGGGGTGAAAGTTATTTGTGTCAGGGGACCATCGGATAAAAACTATGTTAGTAGTACCTATTAGAGGTTGAAGTGGAATTGTGATGTCCACACAACATCAAATATCTTGATGTTTTACTATCTCTTAAACATATTCCATTTATGTTTGGTACACCCAAAGTTACTATTCCCATTTACTTGTGAAATTCTCCCCAGACTTCAATCTCAGTCCTGCTACCAATTGTTTCTCTTGTAAGTAATGCTACTTGGGAAGTTGCATCTGTAGCTGGTGGGAAATTCATTTTCTTCCAAATAACTCCCCCTAACTATCCATGTTTTTTACTAAAGATGTATTTGACTATATATTGAGTCTCCCATGAATGATGTCTATTGATTGTGAGGTTGTACCACTGAATAGAATCATAACGCGTGATCCTTGATAAGTAATATTTGAATCTTGAAATGGAAACTTCTTTCAAAATGCAGATGTTCTATAGAGGGATGTTATATCTCATGAAAAAATCATTCTAATTCTACAATTTCATTACAATTATAATTTTATTTTCTGGTAGTACACTTATTTCATGATGAATATTTGTGGTCAAAATCATCTCGACCCTCCATGTGATATAGGCAGTCCCACTCTCATTACGGGTCTTTTATTTGGCCATATAGGTCAAGAGGTTAAAGAATAAAGAAAATTCCATGAAATATAGTGATTTTTCATGAAAAAAATATGGATTTATAAAATATTATATAAATACTAAATAAAATTTCTCCATTTAAAAAGTGGGTAAGATTCATAAGTTACATGTAATCTAGAAAGAAAAATTCGGGCCGTCATGGAAATGCTAATCAAATTACATGCAATTTAATTAGTTCTTTTCATTTAAAAATTCATGGTATTGTGTCGTGGGTAACTCTATATATTTATAGGCATGGAACAAGTCTTCTCTATGTGCTCCTGGAATTTTATTATTTGAACTTCTAATTTTGTGTGCACCTGTCTATACACATTATTCGCTTCTGCATTTCCCTCAGAACCTGACATTTTGGTCCCCTTTCATCTCACATTTTTATGGTGGGGGTGGGTGGGATTTTTTGGCACCAAATTCATCTTGATTCCACAAATAAGTAACATTGAGAATTTTAAATCCATAATTTGACTTAGTGAAAAAACCTGAGAAATCCGAGGAAACTGCAAATATATTTGGGTGATTAGATAGAAGATCAAAATTTGTGTGTAAAGTTTTTACATTCCCAATGTGTTGTATATGTAAATATTTCCCACTAACCATTTAAAAAATGATATGGAATGAACATTGATGCTTAGAGGTGATAATTCAAAGAGACTTTCTACATGCGAGGCTCATAGCTCCCCAATGTGACATCAACCAACCACTTCCACGCCGGCCTTCTTATGTGGTCCCAATAAATTATTTTCCTATAAATTGAAGGGAACCCATCCCTTTTTGTGGTAATTCTCTATAATTTGAACCATCGCTTTCATGTATTCAATATGAATTCTTATGTGACCATGTAAAATTCATAAATTCAAGGTACAAGATCATACATGATAGGTCCCACATTGGTTCCCCTTAGGGTGGTCCCAAAAGGTCTTAAAACTTGCCCATTTAATTTTTCCCTAAAAAATGTGAGTGAAAAAGATTCCTCTTATATGTTATACTTGAACTTTTGTTGTACCTCTTCCACTCACCCCCTTCATATTGCACGCATGTCTCCAATCATGGGTACACCTCTTATTATAGACTCAATGGTTGTCTTTATCCCAGGACACCATGTTTGATCCTCTAGGCTGTGAATCACGTATATCTTTTATTCTCCTCATCTGTGCGGCCCTCTAGTAATGAACATAGTGATTTCAAAGACCCTCATGCAGTGTATCAAATTGATTTTCCCTAACAAATTCTTCTTCGCAAAGTACTCTTACATCTATTTCTTCTTTGAATAGATACACTAACAAGGACACCTAAATTGATCACTCCTACACCACATTGTATTCTTTCATTACTGGTTATATCCCTTTACCAAGGGTTAAATGGAACCAACCACATAAGTCATAGGGGTGAGTAGGGAGTCCTCATCATCTGAGATATAGGATGTTAAACTTCCTAGCACAAACATCCTCAAAATACAATGTTAAACGATAATGTCTTCAAGCATGGATTGATTGAGAGGATCTGATGTGATATGGGCACTGGAGCCCTCTCATCCATCTCTCCATTTGTGATTTGTATACATGTAATCCCTATGTAGTCTCCATATATTCCCCGACACACACTGTTAGTTTTATCTATGTACAACTAAAATTGAATGAGACCTTACTCAAGTGGAATTGAATCATCCTCGTACAACAAATCATTCTCCTTGGTCCTCCCTCATTGAGTGAAACCCATTATACATATTATTAGGATTATTCATTGTGTTAAACCAACAACATCCCTTTATAATACATCTTTCACAAAACAATGGTATGGTCTACTTCATAATCATGTTTCCTAAACAGACCATTACACTTGGGGGGCTTAAAGGTTAGTAATGAATATGACACCCTTATTCTGAGAAGCCATCCAGGAGTAATCCACAATTTTATCCTTAATGGGAAGCTAGCCATGTGCTATCCTTGAACCACAAAACTTTGTGGGTTTTGATCCCTATAATTTAAATATGGTATGTTGTAAGCCTCTACAAGGTTCGATCCCAACCACTAGAATACACTATTTCCCTCTTCATAGGGGTTCACATTCTGAATCATATCATCCACCATCATCTATTCCCATCCAATTTTTTCCTTCAATCTACTGTACATATAGAGGATAATTCCCCATTTAAGGGAAACATCTCTTTCAAGTCCACTTGGGTGGATAACCATGCATAATCCAAAAAAAGTCCCATTTTGAATGGGTGGAAAACAATGTGTAAGACCCAACACTCCCATCAAAACTATGTGGACTTTAAATCCCAATTAACTAGGATAAATATGAAACCTCCCTGAGTTTCAATAAAAAAACATCATCTTCACCCCTATTCCATCTCATTCATTTCATCCACTTCATCCAGTAGGGCATCATCCATCTTGATAATTATCTGGGAAACCACATCCTGGTGGGATCATGCCATTCATTAAGGTAGTTAACCATGTATAAGACCCAAGAATGTATTCCATCACCTCCCCCTTATCATGGTTTTTCCAAACCATCCTTATATTCCATGTCAGTTCATAATCCTCATTCATCCTTCCACCGTTCTCATTAGCAAATGAGCCATCTCAGGGCGTAAGCCTCATTGATCCTTTCAACACACTTAATAGAACACGGGTCCTCACTGTGGGTAATCCCCATCCATCATTTCAAAACTATCAATATAACATGGTTCATTTCATTATGTTAGCCGCATTCATCCCATTTCATCTCTTTACACCACCCAGGCATCTAACCATGTAAAAACCCCACAAATTTATATGCATTCACCCAAGAGTAATATTCTTGCATTGGGAATCTAACCATGTGTAGACACCAAACCGTCCCTTCAATATATGTTGGTTTTCATCACATTATCCTCTAGAATGTATTTTGTAATGCTCTTTATTGTTCAATCCTATCTAATGGTAAACATTGGTGTCCTCTAATTTGGGTTCCACCTCCCCCATCCTCTTTCATTGGTGTCTTGATCAACCTTTATGGTGTAAAACTTTTTCTTCATGAGATGAACCACTTGGGATATAACCTTATTAGGAATTATGATAAATCCATCTAGTGTCCCCCACTTTGGGGTCCACATCCCTGATCAACCCTCATTAGTGTTTAGATATCCCTTCATAATGTGACAACTTCCATTTATAGGACACACCATTCTTGGGTCCTTTCTTATAAGTCATTCTGAGCAATCCATCTAGAAAATATTCTAGTTTATCACTTAGTATTCACCTATATGATCCACATTTATATGATTTCAGATCAGTTTGATCTACCTCCTCTAGATGATAAAATTGTGGCATACTCCATGTTAAACATGGGATTTCAATGAAAACCCCAAATACATGACTCTAGCATAAGATACCCAATGATTGATGTGGGAAGCCTTAGGTTCCTACTCCCCCGAGAATCCCATTGACATGGAAGAATACACAAGTTTCAGTGTTTAAGAATTCATACATGTCATTGTTTCCTAGATTGACTATTTTGTTAACTAAAGGTTGCTTCCCTGACATGAAAAATTTGAATGTCTTGACAAAATCAACACAATTATCCAACGACCAAAAATAGTTTTCACAAAAAGCAAGTTTCATGAACAATATCTAATATATACGGGGATATCTGACTAGGTGATTAATTCTGAGGAGGAATCCATGAAATGACGGACCAAAATCCCATCATTCCATTTCAATCAAGTATAAAACATTTCTGAATAAGTGATGAATACCACCCACCTTTGGAAAGTTGGAATTCTTGCAAATATATGTGACAGCCAGTTTGCGGTAGACATGCGATTTGAGTGCACTTTGATAGAAATAATCACAAACAATTATTTATCAAGTTTTATTTTATTTTCCTATTATATTATGGGTATCATGTGCATAATCCAGCTTCAGAAGACTGCTAATCTAATTGGTACATAGGTAATTGATTCCTTAACATCATACCAATGTAATAAAATAATCCATCGATTCTTGTCTTCTGGGGTCGGGGTGTTACAATTGGGGTCACACAACATCAGATATTTATTTTCTCTTTAAAAACCCCAGCACCACATCTTGGGACCAACACAATGTGTGGTCCTAAATAACATGAATTGTATCCCAAAGAAATTTCATAACCTTAATGATCTTATCTAACTCATATATTCCAATTCTACTACTATGATTCCAATCATAAATCATGGATCTGAGGTTATTTATACACCTTCCTTGTATATCTTTTGGATTTTGGCTCTGATCTTCCCTAAAAACACCACCATTGACCCATATGTTATTGTTGTAAGTCTGATTGGGAGTATAATAATACCCAAAAAGATGTTTTACACATCTGCTCATCTTGGGTTTCTACACACTAATTACACCCTCATTCATGAACCAAACCTAGGGAAATGATCTGCTGCACCAAATAATTGTAATGAAATGTTTATATTCAATGTATTCATAGAACTATTGGAAAAAGCAACTACTCCTGATGAATGCGTAAATAATGGTGGAAGAAATTAAAAATTCAAAAACATGGGAAATAATTCATAGTCGATGTTCATTTTGTACTCAGTTTATTTTGGTTATAAAAATTAATGAAAAGAAATAAATAATAAATAATAGTTATCCCCAATCTGATATAATAATTGATGTGTACCCACAATATACTCTATCTATGATTCGATTAATTTGTCGATTTATTCACGTTCATCATATTAAAAAAACAAATATGGTTGAACATAAAATTGTGTCTTACCTGGAGTTTGGATTGATTGTTGATGAAGAGGTGGCCAACATTTCTCCTTTTGGTGAGATCCATGAACACTGAAAGATGAACGATCCCTTACCTAGAACCTATATGATGTCACCCCCAAGACATACCTTCATCAACATTCCTCTAAATCTATAGGGTTATTTTCACAACAATGAGAATTAATCATAACCATATACTTATAGAGGATAACAAGTCTTCCCATCACTGTTTTAAAATAAATAAATAAAATTAGTTTATTTTTTTAATTACACTAGTGATGAATTTTAACCAAAAAGCCAAATACTACAAAGATTATGTCATTCCTATGGTTAATAATACACTCTAAACTCGTTGTAATCCTTATATTTCTAATCTATGCCTCTTTTTGGTAGTTATTTCCATTTTCTAGAAAAAATGGAGAGTAAGATTTTTATATAATCAATATTTTTCAATTATTATTTCTGATCTTTTCATTCCTCTAAATCTCATGAAATCTAAATAGATGGATTTAAAAATGATAAATATAATAATTTGATGTAATATATTGAAAAATAAGAAACATTACCTTTTCCATAACTAATGTACGTTTCTCCAATAATAGAAAACATACTCAAAATGATAAAGGAATTGAACTCACATCTAGGTCTACCAAAACTAGTTTCACTCATGAACATGCTCATTCTATCATTCATAAAAAACCATGGGAATAAATATTGAATAGAGGATCATTTCCTAATGATCCCCAATCTCCACATATTACATTAAAAAGGTATCTCCATCATCAATTTCCATCTCAGCCTAGTCGATAACATGCAATGGTTTATTCATGTACCACATCAGTTGCAACACACAAAATAAATTATGTACCTAATCTGACTACTATGGTAGAGATAATTGGTACACCACCTAACCAACTGTATACAATATTTGGAAAAGTATAATGAATCTAAGATAGAGATTTTGAAAAATGTAAAAATCTCTATAATCCCTATCGAGGTGAGACACTCAAGAATACATGGACCCCCTCCTCAAACTCAAATAACCTCTTTGGTCAATCCTTATATGACTTACAATGACTCTATGAATTCCTCAACCCGTCCACAATGATCGGTACCTTCACCATAGTACATAAAACCAACTCTAGGCCCTTGAGTGCTAAATCTCTTGGATCTATCGGAAAAAAGAGGAGACCTACATGGTCACCCATAACATACCTAAAATGGTGCCATACTGATGGTGGAATGGTATATATAATTTTATAAAAAACCCACAATGTATATGTGATCCTACCAACTATGATAAAAATTTATCATAAAAGACCACAATATTCCATCCAAGACCTGAATAGAGCACTCAATCTTTCCATAGGTCTGGGAGTGAAACATAATACTCAAATGAAACTTATTCATAATGGACACCTTCAATTTTCTACATAATCATGGTGTGAATCAATTATCATGTTCTGAAATGACTAAAGCGGTAACATCATTGATCCATACTATCTCCTTCATGTAAAAGTTCCACGAGCTCTCTACTGAACTCTACTACCAAATATCTAGGAATTGTGTTGAATTGTTTGGTCAGTCTATGATCACCTAGATTGAATCAAGTACTATTGATGTATGTGGTAAACACATCATTTAGTAAATGGATATCCGATCCCACTTTAAATCTGGAATCTCAAGGGGTTGGACTAGAATCACTAGAACATGGTGTTCAACTTTTTACTGCTATCAAGTGATGAATCGAGAGACAAATGGTGAAATGCATCTCTATATTCAGGGAAACTAATCCGACCTCATAGGTCTTAATACATCTTTTCCATACATTGATGTACCACCATAGAGGATGAATAAAACTCCCTCATAACATCCATCCATAAAATAATTGGCACCATTATCCATCCTATGAAAATGATAACATGACCCCACATTTATAAAATCTATTAGGAACACATCCAATGAATATCTGAGATGCATGGTCTCACATTCAGTATCTCTATATTGAGCTTCCCTAACACACTAAGAGGGAAATGGAGGTGAGAAACATTGAATCATGATATGAATTACTAACATTTTACAATGAGGAAAACCATAATGATGCTAACTTCTCTGATGCCTTATCCGAAAATTGGGAGCAATATCTCATGTTTTGAAATTCTACCACAACATTCCCTTTCCAAGGATTATATATTATCTCAAAGAGTGAGTCCTAGATTAAATTCAATACATATTTTTTGTCTCATGTTAATATCATTATAATAGAAGATATAATAGAGTATCTTATAGTTCAATTAGACAATAAACCCCTCACTCGTAATGTAGTTTCAAAACATATTTAGTGAAATTAATAAACCATAGTGCTCAAGATCAGGGGTCATGTAGTTTTTCTAATGAGGTATAAAATAATAGGACCCATAAGAAATCACTTCTTATTTCTAAATAATAACACTACCACGTTATTTACATGAGGAATCACATAACACTACATACTCAAAACCCTCCTTTATCAATCCCAAGATGGGGTTTCTCATCATTCTTTTCCTAGACTCTTGAAAACAACACTGAAATTTCCCAACCTCATAAGAGGATACACCTTTATAGTCAAAGGTATATAAGTTTCTACATATTTTTAAGAAATTGGGTATAATCCTATTATATAACACCACGAAACCATGGTAACTATACAACCATGTAACACTATTTTTTTGGCTCTAAAACCAAGAACTAACTCATTCATCACTTGATCCAAGTCCACTAATATCTCTAAGGTGATGTGTTGTAGGATGTAGACCACTCAAATATTAAAAAACACATCAAGATATTTCTATAAATATGATTCTCTCAATGTATTTCCTAGAGAATCCTCATGTTTATCATATGATCCTCCTCTTATGTTGACCACAGTTGGATGTCATCAAGGAAAACAGCAAAAAACAATCCTGGGAAAGGATGAATGATCAAATTTTTGAGTTCCATGAAAATTGTTGGGGAATTATTCGTGCCAAAGGAATTACCATGTAATCGTAGTGAATTTATTGACATCTAAATTCCATCATCAGTATATCTTCATCCCGTACTTATAGGTGGTGATAGCCTAATATGGGGTCAATCTTCTTAAACCATTTCACCACTCTTAGTAGATCAAATAAGTAATATATACTTAATAGTATATATTTATTATGCATGTTCACCTGGTTTTTTCTATAGTATTCCAAACCTAACATTATGACTCCATTAACATTATTGGAAAACAATACTGGGTTTTTCTATGGGGAAACATTTGTTCTCATTAATCCCTTCTTATATAGTCCTTAAACATAACCCTCAACTCTGAAATCTCAACAGGAGATGTCTAATATGCTGTTGAAGATATCAGTACTGCCCTAGTGTGTAAATCAATGAATTATTTTTAATCTTAGTTGGGAGGTAATACATTTACATCCTTATGAAATACCGCCTCATACTCCACCACCATAAAAAGAATCTTACTTTCCATAGCATCCACTTCTCTAACAGTCATTCTAGCCTACTAGTGAGTAATAAACTATAATTTCTTATTACTAACACCATCCTATGATACCAGGGTTTCCTTTCACCCATAAAGAAAACGTCTTCCCATTATCATAGAAATAACTTATCTTGAACCTAAAATATCTAATAGGGTATGAAAATCTGGAAAACCATTCCCTATCTATTATGACATCATAAGTAATCGTTGATCCTATAATGATATATCATAAAAATATCTCACCTCCATGTTTTTTATATAATAGTTTGAAGAAGTGTGAGATCACTGAGTCACATCCTACCAGTGTCTATATGTGCATGGGTTGAGTTTGAGGCTCAACATGAATCTCTATCTTGAATAAATGAAGTGGAAACAAAGATATCACTCAAGAAAATTTATATATGTATTGTTAATATGATATAAATAGAAGAGGTCATACCTTGTATCATCCCTATAGCCTTGGGGTAACAGGCCTTTATGTCCTGTAGTTCTCTTCATCCATGACCACCATCTCCCTAAGACTGGCATGTACGTCCTTGGAATGTTTATGGATGTAGGTTAAACCTATGACCACCTCCCACATCTCTACCCATATCTCATCCACAAATACAATCCTATGGTCCTACATGCTCTTTCCTTAATATCTAATATAGTGGTACCTCTACCATCTATGGATCAACTATATGATCATTTGAATAATACCATCAATGATATCCCCAACTATCACAAGACATATAATGAAGCTCCCTCAGTTCTCTCAAACAATCCTAATATCCCTGCACTACATATCATATATAATCATATTAAATCCTGATGAATATGACATGAATGGATCCTTATGAATTCCATCAGCTATTTGATGTTGATGTATCAGATCATTGGTTCCCACTACCATCATAAACCATTATTTTATACTATTTGAGGATCCTCTACATTAATTAGTCCATCTCAAGATCTCAAACATATACATGAATTTTCAAAATTTTAGAGTAATTCATCCTCAAATTTATATACTCTGAAGAAATGATCTCACTCTATATCCATGGAGTACAAAGAGATATCAATAATCATAATTGAAAAATCCACCACAGACATAATTCCCAACTATAGGTTAAAAATATTTGGAATGGAAATTGATCACAAAATGAATATATAAAACCCCTCATTCATGATATTCTTGATGTATTCTCATGAGAGGGATACATCATCCTATGAGTAATTCACTAGATTTTACCATCTTTTAGTGGATCCCTATAGAATACTATTTTCAAGGACTTATATCTATTATGATGGTGTCCTTACAAGGAGAAAAAAGTGAGTGACTACCTCTATTCAATCTTCATCTACTCGGGGGACTGTCTCACCCTAAAACATAAGATATTTCTACCTATGCAACTCATGCAGTGTGTTCATCCATCGTTCATCCCCAGTGAGTATTTCCACTACTCAATGAGTGGTGGTACATATGTTAAAAGACATGGGGATACTATTTATGGAATGGTCCTCTATTATAAATCCGCATCACTTGGAGGATCATATTCATTATAAAATAGTATAATCCTATATGTGTTTCTTAAAAAAATTATCTTGAAAAAAAATATGTACCACAATCATTGATTATATTTTGGTAGATGTCTCAAGAATGAAATAGAAACAAAAACATATTCATATATGATTCATGTAACAATGAATCCATGGAAACCAATGTGTACTTGTAACGACTCAAAATGCAAGTTAATAGAGTACTAATTAAGGGAATTTCAGTCTCATTAATCCATAAGATCCCTTGGAATTCCACCTCAAAATCCAGCACCTCACCTATTCCATGATTTATTCCAAGACTAGCTATCACCGGACACCATGCCATTCATCAACATATACCTATGCTTGAACTACATTTGTAAAAGTGGAAAAAATTCTATAAGACTCAACACCTGAATAGTCATACCCATCGAAGCCAGTATTGGTACCTAAGATCCCAATATACAATATTAAAATCCAATGCATTCAACATGTTTATTTTGTAGAACACATGCACTAACCATTCATCGATCTCAAATCGAGTGTATAACATAGCTCTCTTCCTAAAATGGAATCCATATACCTGGTCCAACCATAGTAATAGGATTCCTTTGATCAAATCATATATCGACTTATAGGAGTTTGAGTAAAAACTAAGGTCCTATAGGTCTCCCACCTAGCCCTAATGATGAACTCTCACAACTAGGTATCTTGGTCTATCCACCTAGACCCAAATATGAAACTAACCTAAGTCTGGTATATATCAAAGAGAGATATGAGGGTAACAACTATCAACACATACTACAAGGTCTTGATCCTCTATGAACACAATCATTGGTAAATTCTACTTTACGATCACAATACAAATGTAGAAAAGTTACAAAAATGATACTCATGGGGAATCCAAATACGATAATACTCCATTGAGGTCTTGGTCATTATAAATGTCATACTACCTATTATTATCTTACTATGTGATCAGAGTAGATTACCACAAGAATAGGCATCAACTTCCAAGGATGACCTGTAAGGGCCAACAGTACACATAAAACATTGTATCAGTGATCCACTTCATCATTCACTATCATAGTTAACTTACATAGAACATCATTCCATGCAATGTAGAAAAACACTATATAGGTTGTTACTGACACATTAAACAACAAATAAAAAAAAGAACTACCCATGACTGGTCCAACACATGGGCATCAAGTTCCCTATTGACCTATTAGGGTCACTAAACCTCCTATATAGGAGGACAGAGTCATCAAAATCACCATCAAGCATCTCAACATAAATTCACATCACCTACCATAAGAATTATATATCTAAAATTTGGAAACATTGAGTAGAATGCCACCAATAACCTATTCAAAATACACCATTTTGTGTTTTATAATTTTAAAAAATAGGCCATTATATTTAGTAAATTCACACACTAAAAGGCCTATAAACTTTGAATCCTCTATATAAAATATGATGCATGAGATGCCTCTTTCCATTACATTCCAATAGTCAAAAACCATACATATCCTCTTGCTAATTGTACAAAATCCACGATACATATAATTAATCATAAAATACTGACAAAATGTACATCAATCAATGAAAAATTCATTTAAAACAATAATATTATATATAAATACAACAATATTATATTTATAGAAACCATGACATCTTACCTATGTGTTGTCGATGCATCATTCCAATATCCATGACATGTTTTGGAAATTTTTTAATACACCTACAAAAAAATTCTCAAATACAAAATAAAAAGGAATGATAAAACGTTGATTAATATTTCTAACATCTAGACCAGAGTGATAATAAATAGGTTCTCATGTCTAGTTTTCCAAAACACCTAAAGAACACCTCACTATATTCTAGTGGCTACTAACTAGTAGTGAGGGTAAAAAGTGGTACAATATAGAGAATATAGCCTCATACCAGATAAAAAATATCAAAATTTTTTATAAAAACTGAATAAAAATAATGTGCAAGCAGTTAATAATATTAAATAGTTTTTTAGTAATAATAAATTATATTCTATAGTATACCAAAAAAACATTTCATACAAAAAGAACTGGTCGCCCACTAGGATTTCCATAAACATAAGACTATATAAATGAAACTGAAATAAAATTAAGGAACTCTAATAATAAATTCAAACAAGACTATATACATGGTCTCTAGACACTTCAAACTCCACTATCCTAATCAAAAAGAATCAACATGAGTGGTTCAGCTTTATCAGGCAACCTTAGGCCTCAACCTTATCCATTGTGCATCTATGCTCAACATGTAACACATTCATAAGATTTTGATGTACAACAAGGTTCAACTATATGGGGGATAAATAATATTATTATCCCCCCAATGACGATCCTATAAAAATCATTTTATAATTGTATGCTCATGAAATATTCTCAGCCTTTCCAAGAAACAAATGGAAAATAAATAATACAATAATATAAAAAGGAACACAGTCGATCCTCGAGAACATAAAACATATCGACCATATCTAATTAAACCTAATTCTCAATGTCTGTGGTCCTATTTGATCACATATATCAATATATATATACATACCATAATATATATATATATATATATATATTCGAAGGTGGAATTGAACCAAGACCTCATACTATGTTGTATGTGAACAATATCAAAAGGAGATACTCAATCCATAGTCAATCCTAGGATCCTAGATCTAGATGACATGACATCCTATGACTAGGGATCTGAGATGGATGTTATGATACACAATCTGGGTATCATTAAAGTAATCCTTAAGACTATAATCATGATATACAATACCTACACTGACCAATGATGAAATTTCTTTCAGCAGGCTATGTAACCACATGGGGATAAATTTCCTTGCCCAAGGTTCACATGTACTACCCAAAAACAACCATGATAAAGGGTTCCATGTATCAACTACTCATTGTGATAATTTGAAATCACACTATATGAAATAATACTCAATCCATGTATAATATTTTTATGGTGTCAATATACTTGGTATCATTCTAAAGGAAACCCCCGCATAGCAACATGGATAATACCTAAGGTGGATTACCCTTTGTGATATAAATGGAATAATATACTGAGCTAGTATAGCATCATAGAATCATTTAAAAATATCCCTAATAGCATCATCTATATATAATTCTATGTGATACAACAATGGTGCATCCGTTTATCAAAAGAAATATCCTAATCATTAAATGTGGATGTCTTTTTCCATCACTGGGAAGCTCCTCAGCATCCCACTGCTCAAGGGAAATTCTACCACTAATCTTCTATTGATATCCACTATAATTCTTGTAAACTAACCATTCCGAGAGCACCCCATTATGTGGGGGATCTATGAAAGCCTCAATGACTGACCTCTATATCATTTCCAATGGTAAAATATCAGTGAAAAATGGGACACCCTATAATTTTGATAGTATGAATCAATCAAGCAAGACCCAATGTAAAGACCTAAAAATTTCAAGGCAATGTCTTTCATAATTTTTTTTGAATTTTACAAAACTGCCGCTTCTGACGGCACTTGATTCCAAGGCCCATTGTGTCCCGAATCAATTCCCGAAGATTAGCTCAGGTATATTTAGTGAACGAACGATTGGTTTTTCGTATCTTTTGAACCGGTGCTCGAAATTAAAATCTAAGGGCACCGATGAACTCACAAGGCCAATAATTGTATAGGAGTTTGGAATTTTGTTCGTGATTATTCTTGCCATTCATCATCTTTTATTTTGGGGTCGTCAGTTATCGGATTAACGGGAGGGGCCGGACTGCACAAACATGTCCAACCCTCCTTCCCCTTTGATGATGTGTTTGTCATGGAATGAACAAAGGTATTGCGGTGCAAAAAAACTGCACAGAAACAAAGAAGAAGGGTGGTGCTATCGCACCGCGGTGCCGTCGCGCCACGTAGGAGAACCATGAAGAGGCCGCGGTCGGAGCGGGGTTGCGGCGGAGGGGCACAGCGCCGTCGCGCCACTCCGGTTAGACAAGGTCGCAGCTCAGAGCCTCGGCAGTGCAAGGCGGGGTGGCCGGAACTGCCGGCCGCTGGCACCTTGGAGGGGCGGGACCGTGAGGTCCCGTGGCGGCAGCACCGGCCGGCCAGACCGGGCCTGCAATTTTAAAAGGGAGATTGGAGGTCGTAACCCCCTGATGGAAAAGGAGCGGCCCGGGTGGGGCCGCAGTTTCAATCAAGGGGGTAGCTGAAACCCCATTCTGCTTGGCTCGGCCAACGCCAAGCTGGCCGCACTGGGCCGCGCCCGCGCCAGGCCTACTGGCCACCCAGGCCGGACCGAACGCCCCGGGTCAGGCCGCCCAGGCTGGGCCGGCCCAACCGGGGTGGCCGGCCCGCGCCCACCGGTCCGGGCCGTGTCCTAACGGGCCCGACCCATACCCAGTTCACGTTAACCCGGTTCGGGCCGACCCAGGGGGTCTCGGGACGGGTCGGTCTGGGCCCAAAACCCCCTAAAACTGGACATGTTCATTCTTTTTCCCATATTTTGGGATACGGACCTCCAATCGATGAACTGTTAGTTGCGATATGATCTTTGGACCGAGACGGTCGTTTTGGTATATTACACTCATGGTTTCAAAGAACTTTGGGTATGGCCGGGTCGGTTCGAACACGAAACCAACTTGGCCCTTGAAGTGAAAACGATTATAACTTGATCTCCGGACTTCCGATTGAAGTGACTTTAACATTGTTGAATTACTTATAGTGAGATGGACCTTTTGAATTACTCTGCTCGAGGTTTGTACACAGTTGGATTGCGGTTAGGTAGGTTTTGACTTAAAAACCAACCGGGCCCCGAGAACAAAAAGCCAAAAGCTCCTAGACAAGGCATCTGATTGATGCGTCGTCTGTCATGTTGAGTTCCTTTTATTGAGATGAAACATTGGGATACTTCAACTATGAACTACGTGCCAATTTATGTATTGACCCTCTGGCTCGTGGAGCGGACCCTCCCAGAATCGAGTATGTTGTGTGTAGGAACCCTAGAGCTGGCTGCGACTGCGACAACGATGATGACTGCACTGAAATCCTCCGTGGGCTCGGCAGTGATGATGAATATACTGAAATCCACCGTGGATTCAACAACAATGAAGACCGCACTGAAATCCTCCTTGGGTTCGGCTGCGATGAAGACTGCACTGAAATCCTCTGTGGGTTCCACAATGAAAACGATTACACAGAAATCCTCCATGGGTTTGGCAGTGATGAAGACTGCACTGAAATCCTCCGTGGGTTTAGCAAAGATGACGACCATACTGAAATCCTCCGTGGGTTTTACGGCTATGAAGACTGCACTGAAATCCTCCATGGTTTTGGATGCGATAAAGATCGTACTGAAATCCTCTGTGGGTTCGAAGACGATGACAACTGTTCTTGTATCCTACGTGGGTCTGGAAGTGTTTGACTCTGTTCTTGCTATCCTACGTGGGTCTAGCAGAGTAGCTGGTCTGTATCCTATGTAGGTATGACAGCTTTGTTGGATTAGTATCCTACGTGGGTCTTAGCATAGATGAATCATTTTCTACATCTGATCATCTCTATTATCTTATGAAGAAGTATACATGTGTGAGCTGAGTCTTGACATTCGATCATTATCTTGGATATGGTTGTCATGTTTTCTTATGTGGACTTGATGTGTTCTCCTGTGTTGACTATTTTGTTCTCTCCTATGTGGACTTGTATTGTTCTCCTATGTGGAATGTGTTGTGCTCTCCTTCGTGGAATTGTAGTGTTCTCCTTTGTGTACTGAGTTTTGCTCACCTATGCGGATTTGTTGTGTTCACTTGTGTGGATTGAGTAGTGTTCTCTTGAATGGGCAGGGTTTTTCATGGGCTCTATAGCTAGAGTCAAACTAGATTTGATGACTTAGGTATATGTATGGACATATAACTAAGTAGAGATGGTTGTTACTTCGTGATTGTATCTTTTCTTTGTGGTTTATCCTTTGTGCATTCTGGGAGACCTTCGTGGGTCTCGGGGTCCCTCCTGAGTATCGTATACTCACCCCTGCACGGGCTTCGCCCGTACTATGTTGTGTTGGTTGCAGACGACAGACATCACTGATCGTGGTTGAGGCTTGTAGAGCTGTATGGTACCCAGAGGAGGATCTCACGACGATTCGTTGCCCGGAGGTGGATATCAGGTCGAGTCGGTGCCCGGAGGTGGATTCACGATGAGTCGGTACCCTGAGGAGACGAACGGACGTGGAGTGTTTAGGAGGAGATCTATACCTACCCTTCAGGTAGGAAATCGGAGGATGATCCAGGAGCGGCTTGTCACCTTCATCTTTGGTTCTTGAGTTGTACTTTACATTTAGTTGTAGTTGTATTTTTCAGTTGGGTGTGTATTCTGGCCCATTTACCTTTCAGCACCTTCATTTGTACTTAGTGTTGCTTCCAATTATACTCTGTGGTGTTTGTAACATTTATAAGGGAAATTCCTTCTATTTTAGTCGGGATTTACACCATTGGTGCTAGTTTCCAGCCCCTGGCCTATGGAAGGTTGGCTTGGGGTAGTCACGACATAGGCCCCGAGGACAGGTCGTGAAATATTAGTATCCGAGGTGTTCGGTTCTACCGCAGAACTCAAGACTCTTATCATTCTTCTATGTGAAGCAATAATCGTAATTGTATTGAGTGTGGTTATCAGTCCAGGGAGACCAAGGATGGTGCGGCGGCTGACGTATCTGTACACCCGGACCCTGACTTCTGATTTCTGTCTCAGTGCACAAAAACAGTGATTACATGTGCGTTTCAAAAGTTTTCATTGTGATTACTTTTTGTCAGCTCACCAGGTATAAATCATTCGCTGTGGCGAACCTGTCTCTTTTTAGGATGGCCCCATGACGACATCCAGATAGGGTTCCGAGTGTTGTACTAGATGAAGGCCCACTGAGAGACGAGGTTTCGGTGTGGGGTCCTCTTACTATAATGAAACCTTCGGTTGGTGTACTAGCAGTAGCACCACCTTTTAGGTAGCATAGGCCTACAAGATTTTGAGGCAGGACAATTCCCAGGCAGTATGGGACTGGATGGAGGCGATTGTTAGAGTTTTCAACCAATAGTAGACACTAGTAGAACAAATGGTGATCTTATATACCAGTGTTTTCCAGTGAGTGACCATGAGGTTGGTCAGTTTAGTGAAGAGGCTTCGGTATGTGGACCGATGACTGAGATAGTAACATCATGTAGTGTGTGAGCTACATCACTACCTGTTGGTCATCAGACACTACCGGCGGTACCGGTAGAGGACCCTTGTAGGCATGGTGCCTGACATGTTTTAGTACCAGATATCCCATATGTTCTGAGGCAATCCCGACTCACAGGCGGCTGAGGACTGGCTTGAGGAGCTGGTTTAGAGTTTCCTAGAGCTTATAAAGCTTCAACAGGATGACATGTCAGTAGATAATAATTCATTAGGGCATACCAAACCATTCCTGGTACTCGATGACTACGATGAAATCGGTGATTCAGGGCTCGAACATCAGAGCAAGGTGTGTCTAAAGGACATTTGAGCCAACACTTCTTTCTCTATGTATTCCTTTATATACTAGGGTTCTAGAAAGAAACTTTGTGGTTGAGAATTATTTTTCTAAATGGATATAGTCACCGAAGGTTAGTAGTGGAAAAGCAAGAAACTGGTGCCAGTCTTGGAGACTTGGGCGTGTAAAATGTTTCAAGTAAAGGAAGTGAAAAGGACTGATGAATCTTTAGGGAAGCAGGCATGGAAGTGGAGATAGGAGAGCAGCATGGGGTGGTGAACATTTTGGCATGTTTCAACCACCCACCGTTTAATCCATGCTAGGCTTAGAGAGCTAGAGGGCAGGGGAAATAATAGCAGTATACTGTCAAGGAGTGTGACAGGAAGGGATCTAAGGATGATTCCATGTACGGACTGTGTCTTTTGCTAGCTGTCGTAGCAACAGACATCGATACGAATCATTCATTCCTTACATGAATCTTTTCCCAAACCTAGAGTTTCCGGTTAAGCCGTTGACTTGACCCTCATGTCTAGAGATACCCTTGGGAGGAGACTCGATAGTCACACTTACGCCGACAGTGTGATCTGACCCTTGAGGTTAGAGTCTCAGTTGGAACCTCTTACTGGTAGCGTCGAGGCCTTACGATGTTAGATTCAGTATGGATAGGGAAATCACAGTTCATACACAAATTGACGGTGTTATGCAGATGTTGGGATGGGTTTTACTTGGTCAGCAAAAAGGAAACCCCAGGCAGCCCGAGTTTAACTCATGCTTTGGATGGTGTAGCCGATAACTCTTGGGTCGGCCAAACATACCCTCGTGGCTATAGGAGTTTTGAGTTTCAGTTCTAATTAGGAAATGGAGGCCTCTAGAGTTTGAGGATGGCAACCATGTATTAATATGGGTCTCACCTAGAAGAGGATTACAGATATGTAGCTGAGGCGGTGAGATATCTCAGAGGTTTGACGGACCTTTCTAGGTCTTCATTAGGGTAGACAAGGTGGTTTACCACCTAACCTTTCCACCTCAGTTTCATCGGTTGCAAGATGTCATCCATGTATCTCAACTATGGAGATACAAGAATGACCCTTCACACATCATCAACCGCATGGAGTTGGATTTCGATGATGGGGCAACATTCACATAGGTTCCAGTGGAGAACGAGGATTGATAGGAGTAGGTCCTACATGGATGTTCGATTCCTCAGGTGCACTTTCACTGGCAGTACGGGAACCTCTAGGAGAGCACATTGGAGTGGAAGGCTCAGTTGCGTGCTCAGTACCACTTTTGTTTCCCTAGTTTATGTTATAACTTTACAGGGGCGTAAAGCCCTAAATTGAGAGTAATGTAAAGACCTGGAAATTTCAAGGAAATTTTTTTCTTAATTTCTTTAGAATTATACAAAACTGTGGCTCCAGACGGCACCTGATTCCGAGGCCTGGTGTGTCCGAAATCAATTTACGAAGATTAGCTCAAGTACGTTCAGTGAAAAAACGAGCGGGTTTTTCTATATTTTGAACCAGTGCTCGGAAATAAAATCCTAGGGCACCGATGAACTCGCAACGCCGATAATCTCCTCGGGGTTTGGAATTTTGTTCATGATAAATCTTTTCATTCTTCATCTTTTATTTTGGGGCCTCTTATTATCGAATTAACAGAAGGGGGCCAGACCACACGAACACGGCCGACCCTCCTCCCCCTTTGATGATGTGTTTTTCGCGGCACAAACAAAGGTAGCGCGGTGCAACGACACCACGTAGATACAATGAAGGAGTTTTGCGCCGTCGTGCCGCGCCATTGTGGCAGAACAAAGCCGCGGCGCTGTCGTGCCGTGCCGGAGACCCACGAAGAGGCCGCGGATGGAGCGGGGCCGCGGCGGAGGGGCGCGGCGTCGTCACGTCGTGCCGGTCAGACAAGGCCACAACTCAATGCCATGGAGGTGCAAGGCGGGGCGGTCGGAACCGCCGGCCGCCGAAACCTTTGAGGGGCGGGACCGCGGCGTCCCGCGACGGCAGCACTTGCCGGCGGGACCTGGCCGGCCGTTTCTGAAGGGTGACTATGGGTCATAAACCCTGGATGGAAAAGCAGCGGCTCCCACATGGGTCCGCGGATTCAATCATGGGGGGCAGCCACCGCCCTTTTCCTCTTGGCTCGGCCAGCGCTGAGCTGGCCACACCGGGCGGCGCCCGCGAAAGGCCTACCGATTGCGTCGACCAGACCGACCACACCAGGCCTGGCCACCAAGGCCGGGTCAGGTCACGCCCTAATGGGCCAGACCCGGACACTATTCAGGTCGGCCTGGTTAGGGCTGACCCAGGGGGTCTGGGGCCGGGTCGGACCAGGCCCAAAACTCCCTAAAACCGGACAAGTTCATTCTTTTTCCCATATTTTGGGCTACTGACCTCTGATCGAAGCACCGTCAGTTGAGATGCGAAACTTCGATCGAGGAAGTCATTTACGTATATTAAACTCAATGTTTCAGAGAAATTTGTGTAAATCCTGGTTGGTTCGAACACGAAACCAACCGGGCCCTCAGAGTGGAAATGATTATAACATGAGCTCCGAATTTCTGATTGACGTGCCGTCGACATTGTTTGATTCCTCTTAGTGATATAGAACTTTTGGATTACACCGCTCGAGGTTTGGATGTAGTTAGAGTGCGGTCGGGTTGGTTTTCACTTTAAAATGAACCGGGCCCCTAGAAAGAAAAAGCCAATAACTCTCAGACCGGGCATCTGATTGACGTGTCGTCTGTCGCATTGAGTTCCTTTTGTTGAGATGCAACGTTGGGATACATCAACTCCGGACTACGTGTCTGTTGATGTATCTACCCCCCTTGGCTCGTGGAGTGGACCCTCCTGGAATCGAGCATACTGTGTGTGGGAACCCTAGAGCTGGCTGCGAATACGACTACGATGATGACTACACTGAAATACTCCGTGGGTTCAGCAGTGACGACGACTGCACTGAAATCCTCTGTGGGATCGGCAGTGATGAAGACTGCACTGAAATCTTACGTGGGTACATCAGCGATGAAGACTACACTAAAATCCTTTGTGGGTTCAGCAGTGACGACGATTGGACTGAAATCATCCGTGGGTTCGGCAGCGATGAAGACTGCACTGAAATCTTTCGTGGGTTCGACAACAATGAAGACCGTAATTAAATCCTCCGTGGGTTCGACGGCGATAAAGATTACACTAAAATACTCCGTGGTTTCAGTAGCGATGAAGACTGTACTGAAATCTTCCGTGGGTTCGACAACAATGACTACTGTTCTTGTATTCTACGTGGGTCTGGCAGTGATTGACTCTATTCTTGTTATCCTATATGGGTCTGGCAGAGGAGATGGTCGGTATCCTATGTGGGTCCGACAACTTAGCTGGTTTAGTATCTTAAGTGGCTCCCAACATAGATGAATCAGTGGTTACATCTGATCATCTCTATTATCTTACGAAGAAGTATACCTATGTGAGATGTGTCTTGACTTTCAATCCTTATTTTGGATATGATTTCCATGTTTTCTGATGTGGACTTGAAGTGTTCGTCTGTGTGGACTATGTTGTGCTCTCTTATGTGGACTTGCAGTGTTCTCCTGTGTGGACTATGTTGTGCTCTCCTTCGTGGACTTGCTGTGTTCTCCGGTGTGGACTGTGTTTTGCTCACCTATGTGGATTTGTTGTGTTCTCTTGTGTGGACTGAGTTGTGTTATCCTGTGTGGACCGGGTTATACTTGGGCTCTGGAGCTAGAGACGAACTAGATTTGATGACTTCAGTATATGTATTGGCATATACCTAAGTAGAGCTTGTTTTTACTTCATGATTGAATCTTTTCATTGTGGTTTATCCTTTTTGGATTCAGGGAGTCCTTCGGGGGTCTCGGGGTCCCTACTGAGTATTATATACTCACCACTACACAGGCTTCGCCTGCACTACGTTGTGTTGGTTGTAGACGAATGAAATCAATGATCGTGGTTGAGGCTTGTAGAGATGGACGATATCTAGAGGAGGATGTCACGACGAGTTGTTGCCCAGAGGTGGATATCATGTGGAGTCGGTGCCCAGAGGTGGATTCACGACGAGTCGGTACCCAGAGGAGACAGACGGACATGGAGTGCTGAGGAGAAGATCTGTACCTACCCTTCAGGTAGGAAATCAGAGGATGATCTAGGAGCTGCTTGTCACCTTCAACTGTTGTTATTGAGTTGTACTTTACTTTCAGTTGTAGTTGTACTTTTCAGTTGGGTTTGTATTCTGGCCCATTTACCTTTCAACACCTTCTTTTCTACTTGGTGTGGTTTCATCCTATACTCTGTCGTGTTTGTTACTTATATAAAGTCAATCCCTTCCCTTTTAATCGGGATTTACGCCTTTGGTGCTAGTTCCCAGACCCTGGCATATGGAAGGCGGGCTTGAGGTAGTCACGACATGGGCCACAAGGACGGGTCATGGAAACCAAGGGATGGACCCCAAGAAGAACATTAGAAAATCATAATAAAGTAACGCTTAAATACTATATCCCTATTTGTGTTTCTATAAATCCCAACATAGTGAGGCTTAAAAACTAGATCCCATGAAGTACATTTGAGTATCATGATAAAATAATATTCAAAAGGAAGGAAATATAATTTGATTTACAAGAAGTAAATTTTGGAACACCATGGAAATAATAGGAAGAAAATACATATAACAGGGACTATATTTGGGCATCCTAATAGTTGATCATGTCAGGAACACTCAACAAAAACAAATATAGACCCCTGACTACGATAACATAGTCAATATTAACCATGTGAATGCATAAATAAAGTGTGGGGGTGGAAAAATTCACAATACCACCACTACTACCACAATCCCATGGACATACACATTCGACCGGGTTTCTATGTTGACACCAACTTCCATCACTACCCAAGACTGTAATGCAATATCTTAGGGTCAGACAACCACCTGGGACTTGATTGGGTCACTTAGTTCTTAGCACTAGTGATACATCCTACATGGGATCCTTGGAAATGATATGCTACAATAGGCATCCTACATGGGGTCCCTCAAAAGTATGTAGATATAAGGATAATAAACAGAATCATCTAGGGAAAATGGAATGCGGGGGCATCATATGTGTGATCCTTGGAAGGCAACACATAGGCATAATTATCCAAAAAATAATCCATTTTAACTGTAAAAAATTTTATAATGAATTACCTATTTTATAATTTATGTGATGTCATCCCATAGGGGATCCTCAGTAAGAGTGATAAGGTAGAGGCATCCTACATGGGATTCTCAAGAAGATTGGATCATATTGCTTATAATTCATAAAAGGAACATATCACAAGGGTTACATCTTTAAAGAAAGTGATACAAAAGAATCTATCAAGAAATATGTCTCTAGACCCATATTAGATCAAAGTCTCTCACTCTCAGGAGATATAAATATTCAATTACCTAAGGAATAACTTATCTATTTATTTAGAATCATGATATGACCCCAAGAATTCCTTAAATAACCTCAAGGGTTTTAACTATCATGATCTTCATAAAAAGAAACTCAAAATGGACTAATCATGGGTCAAATTCTGAATCCTGAACATAAATATTTGAGAAACCCTCAAATGTGTCATAAGGAAGGTTTAAATGTGTGTGTAACCAAGTACTCAACGTGTACAATGGAATATCTACCTTGGCATGTACATTTGTAGGAAATTTCATGTGAATTCTCATATATGTGCAATGTAAGATAGTTAAAAGGTGTGTACCTTACATAGGATACCAACCATTTTACCTTACATTCCTTGGACCTATACTTTTTTAGGTTGTGTACCTATACACGGCATGTAATCCACACAACTTCTGGTCATGTACTCTTCATGGTGATGTGGCCATAAATGAGATTTCTAGAAGGGTACTAAACTACATGACTGAGTCACAATACTTGAAATCTATACACTATACATATCATGTACATCCAAAAATTATATTCCTTGAAAATTAAGAATGGAAGTCATGTATCTCCTAAACTCTGGACTGTGTGATCATGAATGGAGAATGAAAAAAATACCCAAATCAACTGAAACCACCCATTCTCAATTCAAAAGGTATATATTCAACCACAAGGGGTCCTAAGAAGTTAATAAAAATAAAATTAAAATGGAAAATATTATTTCATTAAAAAAAATTAGAAACATACTTCCTTTTGGAATAATCCTCCGATAAATCACCCATTTCCATGATCCATGATTGCAACATGACAATCCGGATCCCCCAAGCTCCGTATAGGTACCAATATTTTCATATATCTATTTAAATATCTATACCTTTCCTTCTTATCAAATTATCATGTAAAGGATTAATCTCATGGGGGAATGTGTTAGAATACATGTAAGGAAAAAAATAAAATACTGAAATTGAAAAAAAAGAAAATAATATGAAAAAGGTGCAAAACCTTAGCCATAATTCCCAACATGAGTTTTTGACCTACCTAGAAAATGAACCTTGTTCCAATGTCAATGAAAGAGATGAAATATCTATCTAATTTTTTTTCAAAATATATATCCAAATAAACATGTGTGGAAAAATTAAAATTTAGGTAATAAAATATTAAACAATAAATATTCATAAAAAAATTGAATGGTTTAGAATTCCAAAAATAGGGTAAAACCCAAATTCTAGGACTGATTGAGTGGTCATTGAATATTTATGAAATCATCATGTAAAGGAAAATGATCATTTTATAATTCAAATTTTTTCTAAAACATTCAGTATGAAAAAATAGGTCCTTATAGGGTATATCATGCCTCTCATGGTATTATATATCATTATACAACTTTAACACAACATAATTGATCTGAAACATAATTGAATAATAACTTTTTAATATGGTATAAATTTGAGAAACTTTTCATTATAATATCAACATGCCTAAGGTAATAATGTTTTCTAAAAATGAAACTATTAAATATTTTATTAATGAATTAAAAAACCAATTCTTATTTGATGGGAAATCCTACTTTATGAGTTTAATATTTAAATTTAAGATGAAAAGGTAATGATAAATTATGTTATTGAACATATTACTAACATTCCCACTAACCTCAACATATTCTTAGTAAATATGACCCCAATTTCAATAATATTCCTTGACAAAGAATTTTACAATGTTTATGATACCATCCCATGGATTACTGACTTACTGGATATTTTATTTTCACCTTAAACCCATATAGATTAAATAAAAACTAACTATATTGACAAAAAATTTGTATAAGGTACTAGATTAAAGAGGAAAATATATTTAGAAAACCTATACCTAATTACTAAGAAAATTAGGTGTACCAGATCTTCTGCTTACATTAATTCTATGATTCGACCCC
This sequence comes from Viscum album, assembly GCA_963277665.1. Lineage (NCBI taxonomy): Eukaryota > Viridiplantae > Streptophyta > Magnoliopsida > Santalales > Viscaceae > Viscum > Viscum album. Next base: position 1,179,002,641 of record OY728119.1, on the reverse strand, counting down.
TACTATTGTATGCTTCGATCACTTTAGTCTAGAAAAAACTCCCAAACAATTTCTGGGCTCTTTTCATTACTAGACCATGTTATTCAGTGATGATCTCTGTTTTTTTAAATTATTTGAGAAATTATAATTATATAGAAATTTTATTAATAGGAATGAAATTCCCCAAAATAATATTCTATTTATGATGATATTTTATGTTTGGGGAACTAACTGCCTAGGACTTTTCTTAGTTCATTTGTGTTAGATGCTGAGATACCAATACTCACCCTATAAGGGGCTGAATTTGTATGTTATAATTTTAAAATATTCTCAATATCAATAAGATATATTATTAATATTTTTAAAAAGAACATGGTACTTATCATTCAAATCACAAAATTTCACATTATATTCTAAAAATATAATGATCACATATAACAATACTCTACATGGATAAACCACACTAGGAATAATCCAAGGGGATCATATTAATAATTTATTTATATTACTAATAATCCATACATAACTAGTATTTTATTAGATCATTAGAAATATATACTTACATATATATGTTCTACAACCTATTCATCTTTTCTAATCACAACTTTACAATATTATTATAATAAAGGATTGTATTGAAAAAAAGAGTGAATTCGTGATATTACTAGAAATAAAACTATCACAAATAGAACTGTGTGTTCTATATCATGGAATAATCATCCCCATTATAACCTCACATGTATGTGCTGGAAAATCCTTTTCCAAGGATAATCATTACAGATATACAGATCCAAATCTATCTTAAAATTCTATACGATTGTATGAAATCAGTAAATACTCTCTCGTATTATTTTCATCATAATATGTATTATACATCCTCTAATTATTTTCTATCGTAATGATTCTTTGATTTTAATCAATGAATTTTAGATTAAAATCTAAATTTAATATTTAAAACCAACATTAAATTTCACTTCCCAATATTAAATCATTGGTTCAAATCCACATAAACTTCCTATATTAAACACAATTTAAAAAATTAGTGGTCATCCAAAATTCCACTAATACTTATGGAATGTTCCTTGTATTCCATTATTTTAAAATTATCTAGCATTTAAATTATCAAATCATGGATACATCCATTAAGGCACAATAATTTCTTTCTTACACGTATTTTATTCAACTATCAAATAATTTTTAGAATCATAACATACATCATGCTACTGTATCTATTTTCATTAAAAATAAAATGAGTTTAATTTTAATTGACATGTCATTGTGTACTTTTTTTATTAACAATAATGATATTATTACATTAAATTTAGATTCATAATGAAAGGATCCATTATTCCTAAAATTATTCAAACGTTATTTTCATGGTCTCATTATTGTAAAAAAATATCTCCTATTATTGTGAAATCATTGTACAATGGTATGAGTAATTCAATCAAAATTCCAGATAAAAAATTTATTGAGGTATGCCATCTATCATCCTGGGATAAAATACATTTTCTATTTTTATCGCTTTTATATAGAAAAAAAAATATAAACTCACACAATTATATTATTTCTTATATGGTTAATTTTGGTTTTACTTACTCATATAAATGTTTATGAATTCCAATATTACACTAATGTACTAGCTATGATAATCATATTCATCTTAAAAAATATTTTTTTCATAAAAAACAACTCCATTATGGTGCGACTCATATTCTCGAACCATGATAAAATCCATATCTTCGTAGAAATATTTTAACCTTCACCAATCGTTCCCATTTTTCCACAACTGAAGACACAAAAATTAAAAGATTTATATTTTAAAATATATATATAACAACTATAAATTATATTGTTATCCATATTTGGTTATTTTTGCCATCTAAAACATAAATCCATCACAAATAATTGATTACCATATTAACTTCCAACCCTTCATCCATTAACGCATAAAATAACACTCTGTAAAAGATAGATTTATGTTTATCTACTCTCTCATTTTGATAATAAAATTCAAAGGATATGAATCACAAAATTTGGTCATGTATGAATAACCAAAAAGATACCTAATTTAAATATAATTTATTAATTTCTTAACCAACTATTTAAATCAAGATTACTTATTCAATAACCTATTGATATTTCTTGAAAAAAATTTCCAAGGAATTTATCTAACCCTACTAGATTTAGAGCTCGATCCATGAAACAATGTAATTTTTTTTAATTCCAATATTATTTTCTAGATATAAATTTTTTTCTCTATTAAAATGAACATCAGCCTAAAGACCCCATGGATCATTTATTCCCTGTTTATTTACTATCTTCTCAATATAATCACAAAAAAACATACCGTAATAATAGAATAAATGAATTATGGAGTGGGGTTATTTGGACCATTATAGTTTTTAAAAGATCATTAAACTTAGAGGTTAACCCAAAATATACCATACATATTTTTTATATAGTAGAATCATAAACAAATTCACCACATGATTCTATGTACCAATAAATACATTTTCACAACACTTTCCTATTTCTTCTCCTTTATACACTGGTAACATATTTCAATATGAATTTGAAAAATATTATATTTGTTTATGTGTTTCCATGATAACACTATTATTATGAAATCAAATTGGCTTTAGTTATTTCACTAAATATATAATATATTCTAATTTATAACACATTTAAATTAACTATGTACATGCCTTGGTAATTGAAATATATTATCCATTAACTAAACACAAGGACATACTTTCTTGTTCCTTATTGATGCATTAAAAACAATTATTCCATTTAATATATTATTAAACTTAATGATTTTTGATTTATAGTATTTCAAAATAAGTAGGTATCTATATAAGACATCAAATTTTGAATATATATTACTATAATGATATATCAATTGATCAGTGCTCCCCAAATGTATCTCATTATTCTCTTCATCATTGAAATATTCTCTTCTTTCAGACAGTTCAAAAATATTTCTACTTAAAATTTATAACAAAAGATATAAATCCTTTTTTATATAAGATATATTAATATCCAAATAATTCTTTTATATAAGGATTATCCCATAACATTTATGCCCACATAAATTCAAATATTTATTAAAACAATAATCAGAGTTAAAACTAGTCTGTTGTATTCTATTTTAAACATATTCAAGCACTTTTTGGAATTTAAAACATATGAAATAATATTTTATCATTTCTTTGTATGTATTAGAATCCAAATTAAATAGTTTATCCTTTTAATAATTGACAAATCAAATACAAAATGCACCAAATTTTTAACCCTCTCCACAAAATTCTATATATTACTGCCATCAATGATATCATCCACATATACCATCTCTATAAACATTCATTATATGATATATTTATATTAGTATTATGATCAACCCCTCCACTTATAACTCCAGTTGTTCAGATATGTCTCTAAATATCCATACAAAAAACAACATCGTTCTTTAGGAAATAAAATTCCAATTTTCAAACTAGAAACTAGTAAATTATCATCTATTGTAATATGACCTATTATTTATTGATTTATAATTATTTCTTCTAAAATCCATTAAATAGATTACATAATCTCATTTATTTGACAGAAATTATAATTCTATTTAATAGAAAATATTTAGATAAGTATAATAGATTTTAGCCTTTCCACCAATGAAATTGTTTTCTCGATATAATATCCTTCAATCAAAGAACACTAATTATATACCAAAATATCCTTAATCTGATTTACTCATTCTTTTTTATCATATTTATTTTTAATGACTTACTAATACAAATAAAATTACAATTATAATGTTTGTACACTTTATATCATGTATTATTATTTTCAATTTAGAACATTTGTAGAGACCCGTATCCTGACGTACATGGACATTACATTACATTTGCGGAATACTTAGTACATAACAAAAACACACACACAAGGATCGTAATAGTTTAGTGTCTTTGGAAACTCAGAATAAAATCTTCTAATCGTGGGGAAAGATCTTCAACATCTCCCATAAAGATCTTCCCTTTTTTTTACCTAAAACCTTTCTTTATGTCCTGGGGAAAAGAAAACATAAAAGGGTGAGCTCAAATGCTCAGTAAGGGTAAACAAAAGAAATAAAAATCATATCATATCTTTTTGAAAATCATAACCTGCAAAAGAGATCATAATATCTTAACATGGAACAAATCATAAAAGTGAAAATGAGATCACCATAATCATAACATGAAACGTGAAACTTTGTGGCATGCACACATAATCATGGAAAATCATTTCTTGTTAGTCATGACTCATTGCCAAGACTATCTTAGTGGACAAAGTCCCTTTCTGAATCGAGTAACCCTCGTTTCAGTCCTGTTTCACTGAACCGGTATAACCTACCATTCCAGCCATGTCTATCTCATGAGATATAAAATCATTACCCAATGCATTGGAGGGAGATATAGGTCCCACCCATCTTATAATGAATCCTTTCATATGTGTTCCACATAATCATAAATCATACATCATCGCATAACCCATGTAATAAAAATGGGATTCTTAAACAACATGACATCATAAAACAATTCATATAAGATAAAGGAATTCATAAAAATATTTCCATCAAAACATAATCAAATCCATGTAATAATAGGGATAAAAACAAAACCCTTTTATTATCTTAGATGGAAAATAATTTTGATAAAATACTTGAACTTCATTCTTGAGGAAAATATCTTCAAAAACATTTTTCCTTTCATAACATGTCATAAAACTATAAAATAAAAGAATTTGATTAAAAATAAACTTGAAAACTTTTAAAGGAAGCTTCTTGGAAATAATGTTTTAAAAATCCATTCATGCCGTATAAGTTAAAAAAAACATTCTTCGTACTTTTGTCGGAAAAGTCAAAAAGTACCTCGTACGAAAAACGACAAAAGATTCCTTTCATACATATTACTAAAAACTCACCGAAGGGTAAAAATGGATTTAAACAATTTTAGGTGGATGGAAATAATATTACATATTGATGAAACATGGATGTGGATGATAAAATACACCCTAGTAAATACTAACGAATAAACAATCTCGGATAAAAATGAGATTGTGATATTTCCCTTACCTTAGGTCCGACTTGCTTTGTAAGTGTCCGAAACTCCTGTATAATGATTTAAATAATGTTATTGACTTATTACAGAATCATATTCATTGTTATGATATCATATATGGTTCACTTATGACATTATATTACCCGTTCTTTTGTAAATTCCATGTTAAAGAAGCATTTTGGGTAAAATCGTTTCATTTATCGTAGGTGTTTTGACTTCTTGTTCTTGACATCATTATTACTTATATCATGATTTACTTACTTCTAGAATATAAAATATGATTTATATATCATATATATTCAGTATATATATATATATAATAGATAGATAAATAAAATGAAAAACACCGTTCATGGAGACGGTAGTCCATACGTACGCATGAACGCTGTTTTACTTTCCTTATTGTCTTGAAATGGAAGTAAGTAGATGACATACATATATATATATACATAAATCCAGTATATTTATAATCTCATATATTTCATTATTATTTCTTATATATACTTTATAATCATTCTTAAATGGTTAACATGGAGAATGAATCTCATCGCGTCGTGGAGACGGTAGTCCGTACGTACGCACGAGCGATGATATCATTTCTATAAATATTGAATTGAATTGGAGTGGATTATACAATATATAAGAATAAATATGATGTTGTAATAACTATGTATAGTTATTCTTTACAACATTATACCCATCCATGTAAGGTGGTGGTGGAAAATAGATTACACCACGACGTGGAGACGGTATTCCGTACGTACGCACGCGCGATGATTTCTTTTTCCGTAGGATGGATAGATGGTGAAATAGGGTTGTTTCATACATATAATAACATATCAGTATATGAGTGATACTGATGTTATTACTTCATAAGGAAACAACCTAAGAAGAAGAAGTGGAAGAATAAATAAAGATGAAAGAATTGGTAACAGTAATTATCTCTTCTTTGAAGTGCCTCTTTTAGACCTCCTTTTAGGGCACTAGAATTGGTCTTTGAGGAAGACCAGAACCTCTAGGATGTTTCTAGGGAAGTGTAGAAGGGATTTTGGAAGGGGTTGGCCGAGCTTGAGTGCTCAAATTGGTGTGAGGAGGAGAGAGAGGAGGTGTCCTTTTATAAGGGAGGAGAGGGGCACCTTAGGAATATCTCAAAATATTATTTTATATTAAAGTCAAAATCGGTTTATAATGGTTCCAAAGGGTCTTATTTCGAATCTAAGGTGGGGATGGGTCAAAATCCTATCAACCAATAGAATTTAGACAAGTTTAGGATATTATTTTAACCTTATCAATTAGATTTAACTCCAAGTTAAATAATTTAACTTTTACCGTGTCTTTTTGTTTTCTTTCACTATATGGTTAATACACTTACTATAACATGCCAAAAGAACCCCAAATTGTTTATTATTAATATATATATCCTTATCTAAGTCATTTGGCCGAACCTTAGATTTTTAGGAATAAAATAACAATTAATAATATAATATTTGATTTAAAAACTATTTTGTGTCAATTTTGACACTATTTGATATATGATTTTTGTGAAAGTCATAACAGAATTAAATGTTCAAAGAAAGTTAATTAAATCAACATTAATATATCATATTAACCTATAAAATTAGTTTAATTCATAAAAAGTCTCAAATTACATTTATTTTGGTGTTTATAACATCAATTATGTCAATATTTCATTAATAAGATAATTACTGCATCATCATTGTGTCATAAATAAATTAAATTATTTAAAGTCTAAAAATTACAAATAAAATACCATTATGTAGGAATTCTTTTTATCTTTATAATGAATATTTATAATCTAAAATCCAACATATATAACCCTATGTAACAATTGTTTTTCTAAAAGATATATGCTTGTGTCAATTTTGTATTCATTTTAACTTAATTAAAATAAAGTGTCATTATCACTTACAAGTTGATCAATGGGGTCCCAAAATCGACCCAAAGATTCCCATGGTCGACCATGTATCAACCAATATGGTTAAGACACGTTTTAGGGTAATTTAATATTATTATAATATTATTTTTTAACCCTTATTTACCGGATTTACCCTTAACCATGGTAAATAAAATATTTACCGCAGTAATTATTCAAAATGTCTAAAAATAAAAGTTACCTATTTACACAATTTGAAAATCCTGATTCCAAATATGGAATCCATTTTTCTAAATTCAAAACACAGAAGTGGCAGAAATTAATTTAAAATTAATTCCCGCTGTCAAAACAAAAAGCGTGTTTTTAAGAGATAATAACTATCAAAAGATTGACACTTGTTTATGTTCGGTTTAATTGTAAAATTGTGTCCAATTACCAACATTATATTAAGTGGTAAAAATATATTCTAAATATACTTTAAAACCATTCAATATTATAATTTAACCACATAAGATATTACGATGAAAAAAGTTGTTTTTAATTAAAATATAGCGTGTTTTTACTATTCATTAAAATATGAAAGTTATCGGAAAAATATCAAAAATTTATCTAATGTAAATTTTTACATCCTGATTCAAAAGAAGAATATTATTTTATCAAATTGAACATATAAACATGTCAAAAACTATATTTAAAGTGGGTGTGCCATCAAAAGGCGGTAAAACTGCATTTTTTGAAAAATACTTATTTTACCCGAAAAATTTATTTTGTTCTTATACCATGTTCTAGAAATGTGTAAGATGAATAATAATGTTATAAAATTCAAAATTTAGTTAATACTATGACAATATTATAATAATATAACATTGTTTATTAAAACCCGGTATTGCGTACAACACACGCTATCGAGTAATGTCGTGATTGCGTGTAATGCAAGCCAAGTCAGGGTTGCGTGTTGTGAAAGAATCCTTCGTTGTTTCGTATAACAGAATCCAACCATATTTAATTTATACATTTAATATATATATATATATATATATACTCAATGTTGCGTAGAATAACTATTATCAAAATTGTGTGTAACACGGTCCAAGAATAGTGTTGCGTATACTACAAGCTAATACGGTGTTGCGTATAGCGAAAGGTAATCTTGGTGTAGAATACAACGCAAGACATTAATGAAATTAAAAGAATATTTTTCATAAAATCTCGAGGTGTTACATTCTACCCCCCTTAAAATGAATTTCGCCCTCGAAATTCGTCGGGGTTATAAATGGTTTACTATTTGAAAGTTTCTTTGATAGAAACCCACATCATAAAAAGGAATACCAAAACTTATCTTTAAAAACAAAAGTATGAAACGTAATGGTTACCCAAATAAACTAATCATTGGGTTTCCACATAGGTGAAAATATGGATATGGAAGATAAATCTAACCATCATGTTCTGATGGAGAGTGGTAGAGAACATGGCTATGGAAAACCCAACAATCACAAATCCATAAATTTGTGACGATCTAAGGTACCATCTGATTAATCAGATATAAGATCACTAGGACAACATTTTTGGTTTTCAAGATCATTTCCACTAAAGTTGAAAATTTGAATTAGAATAAATACTTACTTTATTTTGGTACAATCTCACTGTTGTTCGTGCCTTGATCAATTTCCACTTCATCTCTTAAATAAATGAAGTTGAATTTGTTATTCATGAAGTGTTAGCAGATCAGAATGACGGGTCATTCCATCTGTCTCAAACAAAAGGTTAGCAAAAATTATATGCATAAATCGATCTATAGTGAGATTAATCATATATGGTTCCTAAAATGGACTTATACTTCATATATCATACTGCTTAATATAATAAAACTAGTTTCTACTAAACAGGGACTTCCAGTAGGCCAGTGGTAGGCGATAAAGGCCAGTCGCACTTCGGTTGTGGGTTCGATTCCCATAGCCTTGTCCGAAGCGATGGGCTGTCGCCCGTCCTACAGGTTGTCCTTTTTCCAAAACTATATTACTATAACATCCCATCAATAATATCGAAAAAAAAATTTCTATCCTTAAACAATACTAACTTACGTCCAACACAATCCATTCCAATCTTTAGGCTTATCCATAATACTGCAGTCCATTCTCATAACATAGTGAAAACGATTACCAGAGATTTAATACCATCGTTGATCCCCATATATCATAAGATATATCTTGTTGGACACATTCCAAACATTCAAAGGCCTTAATCTTGTACTCTCTTGAATACCCATTGAATCTTAGTGAAAACTTTAATGCAGTTAAAAGTTAACACTTTCCACATACCAAAATCCTCAAAATTCTATATACTCAAACCATGATATCACTTGGTCCTTATATCAATCATGAGCTCATGAATACAATCAAACATCTCATTATCTTCTTATCCTTTCTACTTTCCAAAAGTATCTGAATAACCTTTCATGGTTACTGGTAACATTAATCAGACAACAATGTAACAATCCTTACATGTCTCTTTATTCCATAGTACCATGAGATTACTTATACAACATTACACATGATAAACATGTAATCATTCCACTACATTCTTAAACCATTGACCGAGCTTCAACAATTCTTTCCTCTCACATATCATTTGTAGTCTCTTCATCATCATCAACATAAATACTTCCCATACGACCATACTGATTATCTTCATGAGACTTTCCCTTAGGGCATTGGTTTGCATAATGCCCATACATTCCACATTTAAAACATTTAACCATTGTTGATGTCGTAGCAATACCATTATCCCCATCCATGGTGTTAACTGAACCTTTTCCTTTTCACTTACTTGCTTTGTGTCCTTCTTTTCCACACCCAAAGCATCTTCCAGTTCCTTTGAAACATTCTCCTTGATGCCTCTTCCCACATATTTTACATAGGGGAAATTGAACTTTCTTTCCTCTATGATCATCATGGAACTCCATCTTTCTCTTATTAGTCGAGTCAGGAAACTTACCAAATTTTACTTTATTGATCATATTGTGAGATTGCTGATTCGGCATAATAATGATGTTTGGACATCCAAATCCCATTTCATTTGGTTGCTCATGAAGAATATCATTCCATTGTCCATCATATCCTCCATTATTGTGAATTATCTTGTTTCCAGCCATTTTCTAAAACCCAAACAGAATAGTGTTAGATGCAAAAATCATAATAAAGGGGGAGTAACTTAAATATCTATCATCTTTGGTTTAATCTAATATCGTTACCATAGTTCTAGGACTATATCCTATACATATACTTATCCTTAGGGACATCCCTAGACATACCTTAGAAATATCTCTAGGGATCTCACTAACGTTTTCGCGTCCTAGTTTCCAAAGGTTGACTAAACCTTTCCTCTGATACCAACTGTAGAGACCCGAAGCCTGACGTACATGGACATTACATTACATTTGCAGAATACTTAGTACATAAAAAAAACACACACACAAGGATCGTAATAGTTTAGTGTCTTTGGAAACTTGGAATAAAATCTTCTATTCGTGGGGAAAGATCGTCAACATCTCCCATAAAGATCTTCCCTTTTTTTTACCTAAAACCTTTCTTTATGTCCTGGGGAAAAGAAAACATAAAAGGGTGAGCTCAAATGCTCAGTAAGGGTAAAAAAAAGAAATAAATATCATATCATATCTTTGTGAAAATCATAACCTGCAAAAGAGATCATAATATCTTAACATGGAACAAATCATAAAAGTGAAAATGAGATCACCATAATCATAACATGAAACTTAAAACTTTGTGGCATGCACACATAATCATGGAAAATCATTTCTTGTTAGTCATGACTCATTGCCAAGACTATCTTAGTGGACAAAGTCCCTTTCTGAATCGAGTAACCCTCGTTTCAGTCCTGTTTCACTGAACCGGTATAACCTACCATTCCAGACATGTCTATCTCATGAGATATAAAATCTTTACCCAATGCATTGGAGTGAGATATAGGTCCCACCCATCTTATAATGAATGCTTTCTTATGTGTGCCACATAATCATAAATCATACATCATCGCATAACCCATGTAATAAAAATGGGATTCTTAAACAACATGACATCATAAAACAATTCATATAAGATAAAGGAATTCATAAAAATATTTCCATCAAAACATAATCAAATCCATGTTATAATAGGGATAAAAACAGAACACTTTCATTATCTTAGATGGAAAATAATTTTGATAAAATACTTGAACTTCATTCTTGAGGAAAATATCTTCAAAAACATTTTTCCTTTCATAACATGTCATAAAACTTTAAAATAAAAGAAGTTGATTAAAAAAAAACTTGAAAACTTTTAAAGGAAGCTTCTTGGAAATAATGTTTTAAAAATCTATTCATGCCGTATATGTTAAAAAAAACATTCTTCGTACTTTTGTCGGAAAAGTCAAAAAGTACCTCGTACGAAAAACGACAAAAGATTCCTTTCATACATATTACTAAAAACTCACCGAAGGGTAAAAATGGATTTAAACAATTTTAGGTGGATGGAAATAATATTACATATTGATGAAACATGGATGTGGATGATAAAATACACCCCAGTAAATACTTACGAATAAACAATCTCGGATAAAAATGAGATTGTGATATTTCCCTTACCTTAGGTCTGACTTGCTTTGTAAGTGTCCGAACCTCCTGTATAATTATTTAAATCATGTTATTGACTTATTACAGAATCATATTCATTGTTATGATATCATATATGGTTCATTTATGACATTATATTACCCGTTCTTTTGTAAATTCCATGTTAAAGAAGCGTTTTGGGTAAAATCGTTTCATTTATCGTAGGTGTTTTGACTTGTTATTCTTGACATTATTATTACTTATATCATGATTTACTTACTTCCAGAATATAAAATATGATTTATATATCATATATATTCAGTATATATATATATATATAATAGATAGATAAATAAAATGAAAAACACCGTTCATGGAGACGGTAGTCCGTACGTACGCATGAACGCTGTTTTACTTTCCTTATTGTCTTGAAATGGAAGTAAGTAGATGACATACATATATATATATACATAAATCCAGTAGCTTTATAATGTCATATATTTCATTATTATTTCTTATATATACTTTATAATCATTCTTAAATGGTTAACATGGAGAATGAATCTCATCGCGTCGTGGAGACGGTAGTCCGTACGTACGCACGAGCGATGATATCATTTCTATAAATATTGAATTGAATTGGAGTGGATTATACAATATATAAGAATAAATATGATGTTGTAATAACTATGTATAGTTATTCTTTACAACATTATACCCATCCATGTAAGGTGGTGGTGGAAAATAGATTACACCACGACGTGGAGACGGTATTCCGTACGTACGCACGCGCGATGATTTCTTTTTCCGTAGGATGGATAGATGGTGAAATAGGGTTGTTTCATACATATAATAACATATCAGTATATGAGTGATACTGATGTTATTACTTCATAATGAAACAACCTAAGAAGAAGAAGTGGAAGAAGAAATAAAGATGAAAGAATTGGTAACAGTAATTATCTCTTCTTTGAAGTGCCTCTTTTAGACCTCCTCTTAGGGCACTAGAATTGGTCTTTGAGGAAGACCAGAACCTCTAGGATGTTTCTAGGGAAGTGTAGAAGGGATTTTGGAAGGGGTTGGCCGAGCTTGAGTGCTCAAATTGGTGTGAGGAGGAGAGAGAGGAGGTGTCCTTTTATAAGGGAGGAGAGGGGCACCTTAGGAATATCTCAAAATATTATTTTATATTAAAGTCAAAATCGGTTTATAATGGTTCCAAAGGGTCTTATTTCGAATCTAAGGTGGGGATGGGTCAAAATCCTATCAACCAATAGAATTTAGACATGTTTAGGATATTATTTTAACCTTATCAATTAGATTTAACTCCAAGTTAAATAATTTAACTTTTACCGTGTCTTTTTGTTTTCTTTCACTATATGGTTAATACACTTACTATAACATGCCAAACGAACCCCAAATTGTTTATTATTAATATATATATCCTTATCTAAGTCATTTGGCAGAACCTTAGATTTTTAGGAATAAAATAACAATTAATAATATAATATTTGATTTAAAAACTATTTTGTGTCAATTTTGACACTATTTGATATATGATTTTTGTGAAAGTCATAACAGAATTAAATGTTCAAAGAAAGTTAATTAAATCAACATTAATATATCATATTAACCTATAAAATTAGTTTAATTCATAAAAAGTCTCAAATTACATTTATTTTGGTGTTTATAACATCAATTATGTCAATATTTCATTAATAAGATAATTACTGCATCATCATTGTGTCATAAATAAATTAAATTATTTAAAGTCTAAAAATTACAAATAAATTACCATTATGTAGGAAATCGTTTTATCTTTCTAATGAATATTTATAATCTAAAATCCAACATATATAACCCTATGTAACAATTGTTTTTCTAAAGGATATATGCTTGTGTCAATTTTGTATTCATTTTAACTTAATTAAAATAAAGTGTCATTATCACTTACAAGTTGATCAATGGGTTCCCAAAATCGACCCAAAGATGCCCATGGTCGACCATGTATCAACCAATAGGGTTACAACACGTTTTAGGGTAATTTAATATTATTATAATATTATTTGTTAACCCTTATTTACCGGATTTACCCTTAACCATGGTAAAAAAAATATTTACCGCAGTAATTATTCAAAATGTCTAAAAATAAAAGTTACCTATTTACACAATTTGAAAATCCTGATTCCAAATATGGAATCCATTTTTCTAAATTCAAAACACAGAAGTGGCAGAAATTAATTTAAAATTAATTCCCGCTGTCAAAACAAAAAGCGTGTTTTTAAGAGATAATAACTATCAAAAGATTGACACTTGTTTATGTTCGGTTTAATTGTAAAATTGTGTCCAATGACCAACATTATATTAAGTGGTAAAAGTATATTCTAAATATATTTTAAAACCATTCAATATTATAATTTAACCACATAAGATATTACGATGAAAAAATTTGTTTTTAATTAAAATATAGCGTGTTTTTACTATTCATTAAAATATGAAAGTTATCGGAAAAATATCAAAAATTTATCTAATGTAAATTTTTACATCCTGATTCAAAAGAAGAATATTATTTTGTCAAATTGAACATATAAACATGTCAAAAACTATATTTAAAGTAGGTGCGCCGTCAAAAGGCGGTAAAACTGCATTTTTTGAAAAATACTTATTTTACCCGAAAAATTTATTTTGTTCTTATACCATGTTCTAGAAATGTGTAAGATGAATAATAATGTTATAAAATTAAAAATTTAGTTAATACTATGACAATATTATAATAATATAACATTGTTTATTAAAACCCGGTATTGCGTACAACACACGCTATCGAGGAAGGTCGTGATTGCGTGTAATGCAAGCCAAGTCAGGGTTGCGTGTTGTGAAAGAATCCTTCGTTGTTTCGTATAACAGAATCCAACCATATTTCATTTATACATTTAATATATATATATATATATACTCAATGTTGCGTAGAATAACTATTATCAAAATTGTGTGTAACACGGTCCAAGAATAGTGTTGCGTATACTACAAGCTAATACGGTGTTGCGTATAGCGCAAGGTAATCTTGGTGTAGAATACAACGCAAGACATTAATGAAATTAAAAGAATATTTTTCATAAAATCTCGAGGTGTTACAACATTTCTCTATTCATGTATTTTAACCTTGATTAAACCATTAACTATTCATCAAATATTATATGATATTACTCTAATAATAGTTAAATAAAATAAATTATTTGGGTCTAATTTTTTGTAGATTTACTTGTAATAGTGTTTCTTGTGTCAAATTTATCTCTTGTAATTACTGTTTAATCCATATTTTTTACTTCTCCCATTACAATGATTATCCTCTAATTTAAATTGTTAATAATAATCATGTGAATTATTTTAATCATATAATGATTCTACATGAACATACAATTTTTATTCACACACATCATTAAGGGAGTAACATATATAAATATATTTAGTTTTATTATAATATAATTTCATACCCTCAATTACATAATCCTATTTATCAATTTATTGAAGCATTTACAGGATAAAATTTCAGATGAGTAACTCAGAAATACACATTCTTCCACCCACTATAGTTACCTAAATTAATATATTTACTTTATATGATACAATTTATTCCAAAAAAATAGATATTTTATTGATATTTTTTCTACAATGAAAGATTTCGCATGGTGTACTCTCATTTCAATGGATAACCAATGTGTTGTTCTTAGTATACATACAAAATTCCTTCTGATATTCACAGTAATGTCAAATGATACAACTCTTAATCAATATGGTCATTTTCAAGTGATCGACAATATGATTTCTCATTTACACGAATACATTATATTGAGGATCTATACTAAAGTGACAATATTATTTATTACATATTTCACCTTGTAGTTATTCACTTATACATATGTATGTTTATTTCCATTATCTTATTATAATATAATTAAGTGTAAGAATTTTTTCATTCGCCAATATTATTTTGAACCATTTTTTATTCCAACACATGTTTTATAGATATTATAAATAGAAAAAACACAATTTTATTATATTCATGATTAAAGAAAGATAACATATTTCTCACGTAAAGTCTTAGAAATATTTATTAGACAAAATACAATAATGTAAACCAATTAAAATAGAATTTATCATATTTATTCATTGGTTGGAAGGTATTTTTTTCTATATTCTCATTAATAATGCATCAAATTTGTAGTCAATATTCCTCTTTTGATAAAGAATATTAACTGCAACATCTAATGGTAATATATTTTCTATACCAAACTAAATAATATGAAAAGGAATTTTAATCAATATATATTATTACTCAAGTACAATGTAGGTATAAGTTTTCAACTAGTTTTATACTTGATAAAAAATAACATTAATTCTCTATCCATTTATTAGATAATATTTCCCTTCTTTATAATCATTTATAATTGAATATACCATCAAATATTCAGTCACATAAATAACACACTGTCGAAAAATTATTTCAGAGAGAATCTAAGAACATTATTTTTGTTTTCAATTCATCCCCTAAAAATTTAGTTTTATAACTTATTTTTACCTTTAGAGATAGATAATTTACAAACCTAATTGTTTATTTAACTCATCCTTTCTGATTTTTTGTTGAAAAAATTAATTTCCCATCATGTGGAATGAACATAGAAAAATAAGAATCCACTTGTAATTACGTATTGTAAAATTTACTAGTATCATAGAAAGTATATCATTATCTTTCATTGTCAATATATTTTCTTTCCATGAAATATCTTGTTGATTTAGAACATAATATTATATATTCTTATTTTCTTCAATACATCAAATCACGTGACAAACATATTATTCCAATGGATAAAATATATTTCCCCGTGTACATTTTTTTGAATTTTCTAATATTTAAAATATAATATTTTTAAATAGTAACCAATTCATCCCATTTACCAACAGGGAAGAACATTATTTAAAAAATTAGATCAATTTAAATAATATTCCAGTAATGATTTTTTATTCAATGGTGAAGCAAATTCTTTCAATTTCTATTGTTGACTTTCAATTACCACACCATTCCAATAGCTTTATAAATATTCAAAATTTTATATTTTATAGACTAATGAATTGAAAAATTAAATCATAATTAGAAAAAAAATCAATATCATTGTAGATGTTAAATAAATCCTTGATTGTAATTAGGTTTTCAATAATTGAAAAATTATCTATATCCTAAACATTATTTTTTCTATTCGAATATTTGAAAAGTTTTTTATGTATTATAATAATTTATAATATAACTTTTATCCATGAAATTTGGTCGTAGAGTGTTCTTCACTTTACTGAAATCTATTATGCACCATTAAACCCATTCTAATAGGTTTTTTCATATATCATACCAAACCGTAACATTATCGATAATTCATTATATGTTATTTTGGACTCATAATTTATTTTTAATGGTAACAATTTATCATTGGATGCATCCACCTTTTAAACATTCTCCTCGATATACAAATTTGGATAATTAATAATCATTGAATACTCTATATTTTTAACATATTCATCAATACTTATTTTGGTTTCACTGAATAATTTTTATGTTCCAATATACATTTCATTTCCTGATCAATTTCTAATTCAACATCATTAAAAAAAATCAAATATTCTTTCAAAAAACATCTAATATTTTAGTTTTAATATTTTATAGATCAATCTACTTAATATATACTTATAAATCCACTGTTTCTATCAATAAATACCTATGGATGATCATCCTCATTCACATTAGTTTATTCTCTTCAACCATATCCATCAAATAATTTTATTTCAATCATATAAGTTCAATTTAAATTCCTTATAATGGATTTTAATTAGTATCATCTTCTTCTTTACTTAACTGAACTTTTCTATGAAATGTCTTCCCATTTTCATTTTAAATAATAAAGTTATTTGTAGTGGAGAAACTATTTCATTAAATTTATGTGAGTTCAACCACACTTACTTATCCGTCAAATATTTTTAGACACCTAGAAGTGATATTCCAAACCATTCTAGAATTAAAATGTATTAAATTCATCCTACGAATAAATTATTATTAACCAATCTTAAAATTCATCTATAGAAGTGATTTGAAATCATCACTAAAATATATTTCATTATTTATAGCCTTATGAATCCTTTTTTTCTGTGTGGATTTAAATGTCACATAATTTGAATAATGATTAGTTAAACATTCTATTTCCGCTCACTTTTCCTATATAACCATCCTATTTTAAATATCACCAATTGATTATTCTGTAAGATTTATTTCATCATATGCTAACATATTTGGATCATAAACTTGTTGTATCCATTATCTAATATTATTCATAATATCAATATCTTTTATCTCATTAAAAATTCTATGGATTTATCAAACAAGATGAAAATTTCAATGGAATAAACCCTAAATATTTTTACTTTGGCTTGTTATTAGATCATTAAATCTATTATAAAAAAAATAATATCATTACATTTTTCACATTAGTTCCACATTTATATATATTTTAATAATTTTCCAAAAATAAATTCCATTAATATTAACTCACCAACATCATGTATATTATATTATACAATTATTTAGATAAAGAATTAAAAACATTTAAAAATAATTCAATAATATAATGTCTATAAATGAAATTTATATTTCTAAAATATTATTAATACTGATTCCTGGAAATAATATTGAGAGGGAATCAGGTATACTAGATAATAAATGATATATTATTATAATCACCCATGCCTGATAATTTCAGCTATCAAATAATAGAACTACCTTTTCATTTATGATATTCACTATGATGAAAAAATAATTAATAAAATCACTATGATTTTACCTCGATATAAAACAAGATGATAAGTTAAAAAATAACAGTATTGAAAAGGTTTTAAGAGTTACTATTAAATAAAGGTGGTGAAAATATTCTTATTTAATATATTTATATAAGCAATGTTAAAACCCATGTCATTGTGGTTTTAAACATAAATTAATAAATAATCCAACTTTGAAAAACTTTTAAACATCAATTGTTATTAAAACAATGTTAGTAATTATGGTGTTTTAATATTATTTATTTGAATAATCTGTGATAATATATAGGGTATAAAAATGGTCAATATATTAACCAATAACAAAATCCACCACAACAATTGTTTTAACATCATTTATTTGAATAAATGTTAAAAAAGGGTTTTAATAGAAATTTTTCAAATAATTGATATTAAAACCCATATCACAATAGTTTTTGACATATTTTATATATTAAGGGATGTTAAAATTAAAATTTCACATTGCACACCATATATGTTTTAATTTTTTAATAATGTTACATTTCCAATTTTAACTACTCACCAACAAATATGTATGGTCGGAATCACTCTATCTTAAGTATTATCTCAAACCATCCATTTTCCCTATTTTAACATTTTTATATAATCTTCCTTCAATCCAATGATTTTTCATCTAAAAAATTCTTATTACCAATATTTTATAGGGATTTTATAATTGGTATATTATTAGATAGTTTCATTATGTTTTTTATAGTTATAATTTTGGATGAATTTTTTTAATGAATTTGAAATTTTCTTAATTGAGTATAAATGTTAAATCTTCTACATGATATTTTATTTATTGAATTTTAAAAAATGTGAATGTGTTAATTCATAATAACAAAATAAATATCAATAATTTTTATCTTGATTTGAAGGAAACCTCTTGAATCAAAGGAACGAATCGAAATTATTAATTATAGTTTTATTATATTCATTTGGATTCTGAAATTTTCTAGTTTTTATATCGTATTTTTTATTGAAATGGATTTACCTGAATCAAAATATTTTTGAGACAATTATACACATTCCATGATGTTTATCAAAATAAATGGTCCAAAATACTAAAAAGAAATAAATTTAATATAAATTATCAAAACACTGAACAACTAAATTCATATATAATATGCATTATAAAATTAACTGATGTTATAGGGGACATTTAAGATATTTTATATTTAAAATAAAAATGACGTTAAGAATTATAAAAATAGTTTTTTGATATAAATTTATATATAAAACAAGAAACGCTACATACCACATTTGTTATAGTTAGGTTCGTTGTAATATTAATGTTGGAATTTAAAAAATGAAATTAAAAGGTATTTTTTTGCAGGTGAGTATTATAACATATGCTTCTGATATGAACCATTATAGGGGTTGAATTAGGGTGATAATGTTTTATTCTTATCTAAATATTATATATATAATTTCTTTTGGTTTTCATATTCACTTAGTGAATTTCATGAAAATCACATAATTTCACAATCGAAATTAGAAATTTATTGTGAAAAAACATCATGTATTTACATACTTCCATCACCAGTAGTGTAAATATATGGGGTACATATAGATAATGTATCCATATTCCAAATAGTTTTTTATTAAAATAATTGAGACCTTATCATTTCCCTTTCAAGTATCTATGACCTAATTTATTCTTCCACATACTATATTCAATGAAAAATATAAGTCATGATATTATTAAAATTCTTTCAAACAAATGATATTATAAGTAAATGATATAACGCAAAAAATAAATTTCTCCATGAATTTACAATATTCACCACTAGTCATTACACATATGTTAAATATACTTCTCTTCCTCGAATGTTTTTTAATTCTATATTATCGAACAACAACTCACCCATATGATTCCATATTTTGTAGGACATATAAACCTTATCTCTATAATTATTTACTTCTTGATATTATTAATATTCACCATAATATTTTTTTCAAAAAACATTAATAAGCATATGTATAAATTATTTTTAAACTCTTATTAAATGAAAAAAACTATAAAAACGTCCTAAAATTAAACCTTTATATCATATATAGAAAATTCTTCATTATTAAACATAATTTAAATATTTATTGGTCGTGTGGAAGATCTTTCAATACTTTTTTATAGTGATAATTTTATTGATTATGTTTGAATTTTCAAGTTTTTAAATACTCATGATGTGATAAATTAAATTGAGATGAAACAAGTTGGTTCTACAATTAGTTTTTTGAAACATCATGATTGATTTATATATTATATTATTCTTCATTAAACATCATTATATCTCTTATTGAGATTAATATCCCACACTTCAAATAGTAAAAATAATACAAATGTTTTCTAAATGATCATAAAATATTCATCATATATGAACCCATGAAATAAAATGGGTTTCATAAAAATTTCATCAAAGAATAACCTATGGACAATAAAAAATATTTTTAATTACTAAATTTTTTAATCATAATATAACCTATAAAAAAAAGAAGAGGACTTCATATTAATTCTATAATGGTATAACTCGTGGAAGAGAAAGAAATTTCATAAATATAATATCAACATAATATCAAACACTTTAGTGAAAGGATAACTGTGTAATCATTACAAAATATACTGTAACACCCTGAGCTTCCATGATACACTTCTCTTTAAAAAATGCAATAGCTTGCATTGTACGCATGTTCGAGATTCTAACACACCGCGACCAATCAAAATAGCCATTATGAATAATAATACCCAATTTTTTAAATTATATATATTTTATATTTTAAAATGGACTTCATTTTTGGATTCGAAATATCAAAATTATCCTACGTTGATCTTTTTGGTGATTTTCTGAGAACTTCCAAATGTTTATGAATTGTGAAAAATACTTAAAAACAAATTTTTTAATAAAAAAAATTTATAGTGGTAAATTAAACTATTGAGTGGTTTTAAAGTATAATTATAATAAATTTTTACCATTTTATCCAATGGTTTTCATTATAATTAATTTCACACTGAAATTGGAAATAAACAATTGTCAATCTTTTGATATATATTGTTTCTTAAAAACACACTATTTGTTGTGACAGTGGGAATTAATTATGAAATTAATTAATGCAAAATATATGTTTGTAATTTCGTAAAATAGACTTCATTTTTGAATTTGGAATATAAATTATAGCTTAGGGTAAAATTTTGGCATTGTTCTGAAAAACATCAATTTTTGATGAATAGTGAAACCACTAAGTGGTAGTTAAAAAACTGATTTTTCATTTAAATGAAACATTACCACTTCTATGATTTGATTTTCAAAAATCTGACATAAATGTTTGTCATTTGGAAGTAAAATGTGCTTCAATGGGATTAAATTTTTTTGGTGAATAGTAACTTTTATGTTTAATTAATCGCGATTAAAGGAAATTAGTAAAACTTAAGGGTAAAATGGAATTATAAAAATATGAAATGACCTTTAAACTTTTCCTACCCCTATTTGATGTGTCATGGCCGACCAAGTAAATCCATGGGTAAACTTTGGGACCCCATGGAGCCACATTGGTAGGAAAATGACATAAATAACTTTTATTTAAAGTTAAAATAAAAATGACACAAACAAGAGTTGTTTTACTAAAACAATTTTTAAATGGGGTTATACAAGTCATATGTTTGACTATTAATATTCATTATAAAGATAAAAATATTTCCTAAATCATGATATTATTTATATAATTTTTAGACATTAAATAAATTAAATTATCTATGACACCATGATGACACAATAATTACCTCATTAATTAATGATTTAAATAAAATGAAAAGATAATGTAAAATATAAGGCTTAAACTTGTCAAAAACATAATGGATGAGTATATTTCGAACCCTTATCACATAATCCTAGAATTATATAAGTTTGGGACCTTTAGAATCCAAAAAGAATTGTATAATAAAGTAATATTTTATTACTTTCCATGAGTGCCCATGCTCTCCTCTTATAAAAGGCCCCCACCACTACCACCTTATTCACACCATAAAGCCATTTGGCTAGGCCTGCCTCTACCCAAATACTCTCTCAACTTCCCTCTATTACTCCTAGTAGCCTCACTTTGGGCAGAATTCTTCCCAAGGAAGCCTTTGGCTCAAATCAAAAAAAGTTACCCGATTTTAAGGTAATGTCTTCTCTAATGTTGTTTTGTTTTATTTTTATTCTCCAACCCTTAAACACTTTTTATTCCTTTATTTTGTAACAAAAACAGTATCTAAAATAATATAGGATGTTTCTATGATGAGTATTTGGTTTAAACTTACACACACCTTCGTCTAATGGTTAATGAACATACTGTTTCTGTGGGTGGTGAAATACTGCCTCATGAAACGATGATTGTTCAATATTCTTTTAATACCTCTAATTGTGGCCATTATGATGAACCTATTTTCATATATGATATATATATTATGTTTATGATTTAATTATGCTTATTTATATCTCATTTATGGCATACTTTATGATTTCCATTATGGGTTAACGCGATAATTTCATTTTAGGAAGTGCGGACTACCGCCCCCTCAAAGTGATTTGAATCGTTAATGCCTTATGTGGGATGTATAAAGGATGGATTAAATGATATTGTATATGATATAAAACTGGAATTATAATACACCTTTATACTATTATGATTTCATTCCATTAAATATGAAATTGAAATGAATGTAGCGTTCATGCATACGTACGGCTTACCGTCTCCATGAACGGTGCATTTCATTTCTTACCTCTAAATATTATGTAATAATATAAATGAATGTATATACTGGATATATATGATATATATGATATCTATATCATGAATATAATTCTGGATATAATGGATATTTCACCACATGAACAACTTGTAATTATATGAAGTTTATTTTTGACTAATGTACCTAAGATCGACAAAACGACCGTTATAAACATAAATAATTACATATTGTTCATGAAATGGTAATAAGGTATATAAAAGGAATAATGAACTTGAAAAAGTTTCTTAAGAAGGTACATATTAAATCTAGTTTATTATTCAGGAGATCAATGAACGGTCGAGTGAATTCGGATAGGAGGTAAGGGAATTTCTTAACCCAATTTCCATTCATTGGGTTAATCTCCTACTTTCAAATTATGTTATGATATTATTATGTCCTATCTTGTATTTGTACTTTCTTTGTGTGTACTTATATTGAACACACGTAATAGATCTATTTTATTTTAAAAAATGATCTTGTTAAGGACTTGGTCTCAATCTCCTTTCATTGAGGCATATTTTGTTTTATACACAACTTTACATTATACGGTGTTTAAACCCCTTTAACATTTACTTTTATTCAAAAGGAATCTTTTTATACGAAAAATTTTACTAAACACCAAAAAGGAATGTTTTTTTGTCGTACGTATGCGGAAATAATGACTTCTTCGCCGCCATGACGATTATTTTAGTTTCGGCTTCCTCTAGAAGCCATATCTTTTTTTAAATGATTTAAAAAAAAGAGGGATATTACTTTCAAATGTATGAAAATCCTGCAAAAATGTATACGTATTTAACGCAGGATTAAAAATGTTTTCTGAAAATTCGACTCTCAGGTGTGGTAGACAGGAAGAGATTGGGCGTGGACCCATCATGGCCTGTAATTAGTCGAGAAGTCTCAAATTTAGTTATTTAGTTTTCAAAAGCATTCATAATGATTTCAGAAAAACACTAGAGTATATTTGAGAAATTTTAAACGTAATTATATTCTAAATAAATTGCATCGGTAGGTCTCAGGAGACAAACTGGTGTCTTGGAACGAGGCATTAACAAAATCTTATTTTTGGTCTTGGCTCGAGGCCTTGGCTACGTGGTTATGATAGCCTGACATTATACATTACATCATTCTGAAATTGGTTATTGATAATGCATGTGATTATTCGACTAGTAGAATATCCATGTGAGTAAGTTAATGACATTATTTAATTTTATTTTTTCCATATCATACTGAAATTCAAGTTTAAAAATCCTTTTCTTTTAGTTATACATTGCCTTAAAGGTTAATGTTTATTTATGAAAGCTTCCGCAATATTGTTATCCTTACTGAGCATCTGAGCTCACCCCTTTCAATGTTTTAATATTTTCCAGGATGTGAAGAAGTATTTTATGAATTGTAGGGATAGTCAGAAGAGGATATGAGTGTTTACTATGGAGACTTAGTTATTGTATTTTTTCACATTTATGATGTAATGTAACATTTATGAATGTATCTAGTGTTTCCAAGGCTACTAAACTAATCGGTCTTTCGAGACTTGATATTTTGTGATCATGCCAATGTTACGCAATAATGCACCAACTCTGGGTAACTGGGGTCGGGCGTTATAGTTGGTATCAGAGGCAGTTTAGTACTATCCTTGGAAGCTATATTTAGATAATCTCTGATTAGAGAACATAGCCCAAAAATAGACTTTGAGGATTAGTATAGAAGAAATTCCTTGAATTTTGGTATTATAGAGATGTTGTGAGTTTTTTTAGCAATACATCCCTGTCTGGATACGAGCAGGTAGAGGCGGCTCTGGTACAGATGTACCTAGGGGTAAAACCCGAAAACAACACTTTGAGTTAGACTTGAACGGGAACTGGTGCACGACAACGGGCCTTGTTGCACTCTTGGTTACGACACTCTCGGGGGATATGCTTAGGATAATTCTCATTTTCTTTACAAACCATTATAAAGTGTTATGAGTATATACTTCCAAAATGAAAACATTTTTATGATTATGGATTATATCCATAAATAGTTCAATTTATGTTCAGTGTTTGCAAGTTTGTTATTATGTATTTTGATTCATAAACTAACCTAGATTATGGCATTGTATAGAAATGGCTCCCAGTAGAAGGTATGCGAACTCCATCAATACGTATGATTCAAAGATTAAGAAGGATCATAACATTCATGGTATTATGCTAACATTTACAAGGTAAATAGTCTCCCATGTGTTCTCAACATATGAATAAATAGTATCATGTGTTAATAAGTTATGTAGAGAATTCTTTTAGTCTTATGGATTTGAATTGATGAAAGAGAAGAAAAGGATGGAAGAGAGATTGGTGGATAAAGGGACGATGAAAAAGAAGAATTTTCCAATATGAGATAACTGTGGGAAGAAACACCTTGGAACATTCCTGAAGGGAATGGTAGTTTGTTATAAGTGTGGAGAAAATGGACACCAAGTGCGTGACTGCAAGGGTAAGAAAAAGGATTCAAATGTACAATGCTTCATCTGCAAAGAGTGGGCAAACTACTCAAACCAATGTTTAAATCATCAGAGTATTCCCCAAATGATGTTATTGGGTAATAATCAAGTTATTATACTATAACAGATAAGGAGGAATGATTAG
This sequence comes from Viscum album, assembly GCA_963277665.1. Taxonomy (NCBI): domain Eukaryota; kingdom Viridiplantae; phylum Streptophyta; class Magnoliopsida; order Santalales; family Viscaceae; genus Viscum; species Viscum album. Next base: position 1,178,976,804 of record OY728119.1, on the reverse strand, counting down.
ATTTCTTATGTTGTCATTAAGGAATTTTTCGATTCGAGTGTTGTATCAATGATGTACGGGTTATAATAATTATTGAGTATATAAGGATTGTACTGCAGTACTATTTCATCAAGGACTTGAGATTGTGTGGAACCAAGAAAAGAGACTCCACAGCAGGTTAAATTTTTGGAAAATATATGGTTTAGAGAAAGATAAAACATAATATGGTTCTGACACAGATATATTGATTTTGGAATAATACATTATTGATTTGGATAAATTATATTGGATATTATTAACATCCTTGAAACTGATTAATGATTTGTATACATTTTTGGATAGAAGGAGTATATCTAGTTTTCTATAAGGAATAAGGGATCATGAATGTAATCAATAAGGATTTATGGTAATTCAGTATGTTGCAGTGTTTTAAAAGAATACATGATGAAGGTGTTCACATGTTGTTATGTAAAAAAAGGATCTTCATTATGTTTACCTTCCTTGTAAAATTTGGATTGTGAGTTGGACAGAAGTATTTTGGATAACTATAAAGGTTGGAATGAATTATATTTTACATTGGATACTATTGTTAAGGTTATTTTTGTATATTTATAAAAAGTACAACACGCAGACCGAGTGACAACCCATCGCATCAGACAATGATGTGGGAATCGAACCCACAACCATAGTGCGATTGGGATTAATCTCCTACCACTGGACTAAGTGAAGTCTGTGGTTATTAAAAAATAGTTTTTCTAATCTAAATGGTATGTGTTAATATTTTTTACCTTGTATGATTAGGATAAATATAATATTTTTGAGTTCTGTTATCTTTTTGAGTGAAAGATGAGTTTGTGGTAGAAATTAGTTGAAGGATGAAACTCTACTTGTCAAGCATATATATATATATATATATATATATATCTTTCTCTTATTCTATGAATAAATTAATTCTTAAACTTTAGTAAAGGGATAATAAAACAAAAAATGTGTTATCCTAATACCTTATTTCTTGTTGTACTGATAATATTCTAAATCAACATTGATAGAAGGCTTTGAGGCCCTCAATTTTATAGTTGTTTGTGATTGATGACCTCAATCACTCACTACAAATATTTTCCTCCAATTATATGTCTCTAATTTCACTAATGTTTTCCTTATTAAGATCATAATTTGGTGGTGACTTTTTCATTTCCCTTTCCCTTTTATTAATGCAAAATTTTATTAACCCTATTTCCGATGTGTGTTTTCCACAAAGGTATTTTCTATTTTCAACCATTTATTTTTAATGAAAAATTTCAAATTGTGAGGATGCAGTTTATTGAAGGAGGGGAGAATGTAATACCCTGAGCTTCCATGATACGATTCTCTTTAAAAAATGCAATAGCTTGCATTGTACGCAAGTTCGAGATTCTAACACACTGCGACCAATAAAAATAGCCATTATGAATAGTAATACCCAATTTTTGAAATTATATATATTTTATATTTTAAAATGGACTTCATTTTTGGATTCTAATTATCGAAATTATATTAATTTTAACTTTTTGTAATTTTCTGAGAACTTCCAATTTTTTATGAATAGTGAAAAATACTTAAAAACAACTCTTTTAATAAAAATTATTTATAGTGATAAATTATACTAATGAGTGGTTTTAAAGTGATATTATAATACATTTTTACCATTTTATCCAATGGTGGCCATTATAATTAATTTCACATTGAAATTGGACATAAACAATTGTCAATCATTTGATATATATTGTTTCTTAAAAACATGTTATTTGTTGTGACATCGGGAATTAATTATGATATATATTAATGCAACATATATGTTTGGAATTTTTTAAAATAGACATCATTTTTTCATTTGGAATATCAATTGTAGCTTAGGGTGAAATTTTGGCATTGTTCTGAAAAACTTCAATTTTTGATGAATAGTGAAACCACTAAGTGGTAGTTAAAAAACTGATTATTCTTTTAAATGAAACATTACCACTTCTACGATTTGATTTTCCAAATTCTTACATACATGGTTTTAATTAGGTATTAAAATTTGGTTCAATGGAAATAAAATATTTTTTTGGAGAATAGTAACTTTTATGTTTAATTAATCGCGATTAAAGGTAATTAGTAAAATTTAAGTAAAAAATGGAATTATAAAAATATGAAATGACCTTTACACTTGTCCTACCCCTATTGTATGTGTCATGGCCGACACAGAAAATCCATGGGTCAACTTGGGGATGCCATGGAGACACTTTGGTAGGAAAAGGACATAAATAACTTTTATTTAACGTTAAAATAAAAATGTCACAAACAAGAGTTGTTTTACTAAAACAATTTTTAAATGGGGTTATAAAAGTCATATTTTTTACTATAAATATTCATTAGAAAGATAATAATATTTCGTACATCATGATATTTAGTTGATAATTTTAATACATTAAATAAATTTAATTATTAATGACACCATGATGATGCAACAATTACCTCAGTAATTGATGATTTAAATAAAATGAAAAGATAATGTACAATCTACGGCATACACTTGTCAAAAACCTATTGTATGATAATATATCGAACCCTTATCACCTTATCCTAGAATTATATAAGTGTGGGACCTTTATAATCCTATAATCATTGTATAATAAAGTAACATTTTATTACTTTCCAAGAGTGCCCCTCCTCTCCTCTTATAAAAGGCCCCCACCACTACCACCTTATTCACACCTTCAAGCCATTTGTCTCGGCCAACCTCTGCCCAAATACTCTATCAACTTACCTCTCTTACTTCTGTAAGCCTTAATTTTGACATAATGCTTCCCAAGGAATCCTTTGGCTCAAATCAAAAAGAGTTACCCGATTTTATGGTAATGTCTTCTCTAATGTTGTTTTGTTTTATTTTTCCTCTCCATCCACTTAAACACTTTTTATTCCTTTATTTTGTAACAAAACCAGTATCTACAATATACTAGGATGTTGTTATGATATTTATTTGGTTTACACTTAAACACAGCTTCATCTAATGGTTAAAGAACATATTGTTTCTGTGGGTGGCGAAATACTGCCTCATGAAACGATGATTGTTCAATATTCTTTTAACACCTCTAATAGTGGCCATTTTGATGACCATATTTTCATATATGAAATATATATTATGTTTATGTTTTACTTATGCTTCTTTATGTATCATTTATGTCATACTTTATGATTTCCATTATCAGTAAACACGATAATTTCATTTTAGGAAGTGCGGACTACCACCCCCTCAAAGTGATTTGAATCGTTAATGCCATATGTGGGATGTATACAAGAGGGAGTAAATGATATTGTATATGATATTATACTGGAATTATAATACAACTTTATACTATTATTATATCATTCCATTAAATATGAAATAGAAATGAAAGTAGCGTTCATGCGTACGTACGGCTTACCTTCTTCATGAACGGTGCATTTCATTTCTTACCTCTAAATGTTATGTAATAATATAAATGAATGTATATACTGGATATATATGATATATATGATATATATATCATGAATATAATTCTGGATATAATGGATATTTCACCACATGAACAACATGTAATTATAAGAAGTTTATTTTTGACTCAACTACCTAAGATTGACAAAACGACCCTTATAAACTTAAATAATAACATAATGTTCATGAAATGGTAATAAGTGATATAAAAGGAATAATGAACTTGATAAAGTTTCTTAAGAAGGTAGAGATTAACTCTAGTATATTATTCAGGAGATCAAAGAACGGTCGAGTGAATTCGGACATGAGGTAAGGGAATTTCTTAACCCAATTTCCATTCTTTGGGTTAATCTCCTACTTTCAAATTATGTTATGATATTATTATGTCCTATCTTTTATTTTTAATTTCTTTATGTGTACTTATATTGAATACACATAATAGATCTATTTTATTTAAAAAAATAATCTTTGTATGGACTTGGTCTCAATCTCCTTTCATTAAAGAATATTTTTTTATACACAAATTTCCATTATACGGTGTTTAAACCCCTTTGACTTTTATTTTTATTCAAAAGTAATCTTTTTATACGAAGAATTTTACTAAATGAAAAAAGGAATGTTTTTTTGTCGTACATATGCGGCGACAATGACATCTTCGCCGCCATGACCATTATTTTAGTTTCGGCTTCCTCTGCAAGCCATAACTTTTTTTAAATGAATTCAAAAAAGAGAGAAATTTCATTCAAATGTATGAAAATCCAGTGAAAATGTATATGTATTTAATGCAAGAATAAAAATGTATTCATAAAATTCAACTCTTGGGTGTGGTAGACAGGAAGGGATTGGGCGTGGACCCATTATGGCATGTAATTAGTCTAGCAGTCTCAGAATTAGTTATTTTGTTTTCAGAATCTTGCATAATGTTTTCAGAAAAACACTAGAGTATATTTGAGCAACTTTAAATGTAATTATATTCTAAAAAAATTGCATCGGTATGTCTCATTAGACCATCTAGTGTCTTGGAACGAGGCCTTGACAAAATCTTATTTGTGGTCATGGCACGAGGCCTTTGCTAAGTGGTTATGATAGTATGGCATTATGCATTCCATCATTATGAAAGTCATTATTGATATTGCATTTTATTATTCGACTAGTTGAATATCTATGTGAGTAACTAAATGGAATTATTTAATTTTATTTTTTCCGTATCATGCTGAAATTAATGTTTAAAAAGGCTTCTGTTTTAGTTATACATTGCCTTAAATGTTAATGTTTATTTATGAAAGCTTCCGCAGTATTTTTATCCTTACTGACCATCTGAGCTCACCCCTTTCAATGTTTTAATATTTTACAGGATGTGAAGAAGTATTTTATGAATGACCTACAGGGATAGTTAGAAGAGGATATGAGTATTGACTATGGAGACTTTGTTATTGATGTTTTTCACTTTATGATGTAATGTAACATTTATGAATGTATCAAGTGTTTCCAAGGGTACTAAACTAATGGGTCTTTCGAGACATGATCATTTGTGATCATGCCAATGTTACATAATAATTCACTGACTCTGGGTAACTGGGTTTGGGGCGTTACATATACCTAGTTAATAAAAATTAACATTAATAAATACCATCTTAAATGGAAAAAAAATTTGAAATAAAATTCACATGGAACATTTCTTAAAGAAAATATTCTTTCATTACTAATCAACTATTTTAAAATTAAAAATTTATAAAACATAGTTAAAATAATTATACATGAAAATAACCTCAACAAAATATAATGGAATATTAAATTAATATAGTTGATATGAATTTGGTAAAATATTCTCATGTCATATATATTAAAATAATGAATCCTTTCTTATTTTTAGTAAAATCCTGACATTACTTGTTTTGAAGAAGATATGAAAATTTCTTTCAAAAAACTTTATAAAATGTAAAACATGGGAAATAATATATTTATGAAAATATTTTTAGGAATTTTATAAAACAATTATATTTAAAACATTTCTATATAACTTGGTTTTGGAAAGAAAACATGTTTTCAACGTTTGAGAGAAAAAATATTATATTTATTAAAAAAAATATTTTCACCTATTGAGTACGTACAGAGTGAAAAATGACTTTTGTAATTGAATTTTAATTATACGAAAAAATAAGATTAAATTCATTGATTTTATATATAGATAAATTATAAAATTTCATCATCAGAGGCACAATTATAAACAATTATGATAAATAATGAGATTGTACCATAAAATATTTTGAGCATTGGATTGAATTTTATTATACAAAAACATTAAATATTAGCATAAAATGTAAATATAAATATCATTAATAGATTAATATTCATTATATAACATCTAAAAGTGTCAATTCATACACCTTATATAAGAAGATAGGTTTATAACAAAACATAGGCCCCATAAAAAGTAATTTAAGACAAAAATCCCTTTTATTATGTCCCATATTACGTCGTCCATGTTCAAACCTCAAAAACAATAAATATAAATACATTATAAATATATTACATACCAATTATTAAATATATCATACAACATATTATTTATTATAAACCTTTTGTTAACCCTTTATTGATAATTGCATGTTAGTGTTATATTTCATGTGATAACTACTTTTTTTCCATGTATGTTTTGATTTTTTATTTTGGGTCCTATTGCATTAATATTATTTAAATCATATAAATAATGTTTAAAATTATATAAATATCATATATATTTAGTATAATTTTATTTATATTCATCCATAAAATGTAGATAAATAAAATGAAATATACTATTTAGGGATACGGTATGTCGTTTATACACAAGAATGTTGTTTCAATTTTTTAGATGGATTAAAATAAAGAATGTTAAATAATAAATCAACATTACAGAAGTGTATTTATTCATATATATGAATTTTTTTCATTAATATCATCTTATTAAAATTTATTTAAAAAAATAACGAATCACATCACTTCGTGGGGAGGATGTCCAATTTACACATGGGGGACGTTATCGTATTCCCATAGAATGTAAATTAAGAAATTATATGTGATATAATAATTCCCAAAGTATAAAAATATCCAATATTTAATATATCACCATTTAATCTATCATTATATATAGTCATTATAGGTGGATATGGAAAACGAATAACATCGGTTCGTGATGAGGTAGTCTACCATATATACAAATAATGATTTCTCATACCATTTAATGAATGTGGAGATGGTTTTAGGTAATTATATTAACATAGAAACATATATTTATATGTATGATTCTGATTTTTTTATATTATCATCATTTAATAGTTACTAAATTATGCACAATAAGAATAAAAATAAAATGCTTGGTTGAGGACATTACATATTCGTTAAACAACATCTTTTTGTTTTCACCAAGAGACTTCCTTGGCTGGGTTTTGGAGAATTTAATTCTTCTAGGAAGATATGAGGGAAGTAAGTAAGACACTTGGGCTTGTAATTTCTAATCTATAGGGTTTTGGAGGCATTAATAAGATAGAATAAGGGAGGCCTTTTATAAGTGAGGTGAGTGTCACACATATACTTTTTTGAAAAATAAAAGGTGTATACATATTTATTACATGCCACTCAACTCCAAAATAGACCATTATCAAGACTATGACATTATAAGGTCCATATATTCTTTGAAAGTTGGTGTTGGACATGTTTTGGGTTATTTTTAACCCATATATTATTAGTTTATCTCTATAGTAAACCCATTTTTTCTTAACCCCAATAAATAGTTTTACTATTTTTACTACTCAATTTGTTCAAAAAATATTTTTATATTATTATATAATATAAATTATTATAAATAAAAAAATTAAATCCATATATATATAATTAATCTCATATAATTGTAAAAAAATAATTTATCACTAAACCCCCAAGTGCAACAAAAATATGGTTTCTAAAGAGAGAATGTTTAAGAATTTAAAATATTTTTATAAAAAATTAAATGCAATTATTATTACATTATCCTAAATTGGATAAATATATATATATTTTTATTATGTTTACTTTTAAAAAATTTAACAGAAAAATTTTAAATAAAAATTCATTAAATGAAAAATTATTTGTGTAATAAAAACAATTATTTTTCTCTATTCATTGAAAAATTAATCTTTTCAGAAAAATCACAAAAAATAATCCTCTGCCAATTTTAACGTGAGGATTTAACAAATAATATTTAGTTTATTAAACATGTTTTTTATAAGATTATAAAATTTAATCTACGGGGTTTCATAGAAATAAATAAAAAAAATTCTTTTTTTGGAAAATAGTATTTTCGAAACATTTAAAGGTTACACTAAAAATTAACTAATTTTTTATTAGTATGTTTTATTTAATGAAAATAGTTATAATTGATACATAAAATTTTATTATCACTATTCATGTAACCATGTATGAAGGCTAGTTAATAAATTTCCTGATTAAAATATGATATTAATAACATATCTTGGTTTGTTAAAGCTTTGTGTTGCGTTTCATGCGAGCGATCAAAAAAATTAAATGAATTCCAAAAAATATTTCATAAAATTTTTGGGAGTTAAATTTTATCCCTATTAAAATTATTTTCACCATCAAAATCCTTATCCATGATAAAAAAAGTTGACTATACATCTACCTCATCATATCCTCAATTTTCTAGGTATATTCATCAAGTCTGTGATTTCACTATAGAATTTTGAAATGGTGAATGGTGATGTTTCGTAGAAATTTCTATTTACCATACAAAATCATCACCACATATTCCTTAAAACAATGATATTAGTCCAATTGTATAAACTCAATGTTTTGTACAAGTGAAATATATTTATGTACCTCTAAATGAGAGATACAAGGAACCCATCATGAACTTGAGATATGTTTTGTTAAAGAACCAAAATATAGAATATTATACAAATATGATAAAGAATTTAAATGGGACTAGTATTTGAATGGATGATTTTTAAAATATTTTCAAATATCATTACATTATTCCCAAGAAAATTATTAGAAACACATTGTAACCTTTTTTAAATTCACTACCACACCATAGATTATGAATATAACTTTTCAACTAACTCTATGCTTAAATGATGTGCTTCTAAAGGGATATAATCATTATTCTAATTTCTTAATCTATATTAACTCCAAATATATTACTTTCTTAAAATAAATTCAATTATCTTGGAGCTTTATATTTTTATATATAGGGATTCAAAAGGATCCATCTAAATGATCGGGTTAAATCTATTGTTTTCTGAAAACCCAAACATAGAAAGTTGTTGATCTCAACCACCTTTAAAATATATAGTAATAGATATCAACATGTCCTATAGTGATTGTATTATTATATCATGTTTAAAATATTCTTGGGTATGACACTAAGAGAAGAAAATCAGCTCTGTATCAAGATAATTCTATGTAATTTTCAGGAACATCATGATAAAAAATAGATATTGATCATACACAATTGAATGTGGTACTACATGTAACCATAAAACGTTCGTAATGTATATCCTAAAAAGATGATATATAGATAATTATTATCTTGTATAAATAAAGTGTTATAAATTATTAAGGAGATAGACTATAAACCATACTATATTAATCCATTTGGATGTTTTTGGGATTCCAATGAAGAAATCCATGGTGATGTTTTCCCATTTCAATTTTGGAATTGATATTTGAATAAACATATCATTAAAATTTTTCAATATTCCTTAATGGATGAAAAAAAAAGAACCAAGATATAAAATATATTTCATCTTTATTAATGACCTACCACAATAAATACTCTTTCAAATATTTGTACATCATCGTACTTCTTAGATGAAAATATAATGAAGAACTATGATCTTCCTCAACAAATCCTTCATCGAATATAGTTTAAATGGAACACACACAATTTTACTAAACCTTATCACTTCATCATGATCAAGGATAATCTCATGAACATTTTAACCATATTTTGATTATCAATATATTCTTTATGTGCCTATTTTTTCGTCACATAGATAGATGGATGAACATTAAAGTTAGAATAATGTGATTTCTCCCTTTCCGTTAGGATTTCCATATCAATCGTTTTAAAATATAAAAATAGTGTATATTTTTAGATCATCTTTAGGGATAATCTAGTATGATCATTTGTATTCAAATTATCAACCACCTTATTCTCTTTCCCAATGTTATAATTTAATTAGTAGTCATAATCATTAATTAACTCTAACCATTTTAATATAGCATATTTAAATCCTTCTATAAATATATATCGTATAATATTTTATAATCATTATATATATATATATATATATCAATTTTGTCAATAAATATAATTCTTCTATATCATTAATTCAATAATTAGTATAGTTAACTCAAAATCAGGTGTTGTTAAATATTTATCATGAACCATAAATTATTGTGAGGAATATGCTATAAAAATGTCATTCTGCATATAAACACATTCGAAGCACTTCTATTATGCATCACTCAATATTATGAAACCAACTCTACTATATTGTAATGTTCACATAGGGTAGGTAACAAATATTTTTTGATATCCATGACATTTTTCTCGAAATCATATATCTATATGAACTTGGTTCTCTACCAAGTTAACATAGTTAGTGTATTATATGTTCATGATATATTCTCCACAAATAATAAATAATATACAGGTAAATTAAGAAATCTATGGATAATAGAATCCATGGTGGGGTTTTTATAATATTTAATAGCATTCATCATTTATTTTTTCTACTAATATACCCTCTATTTAGATTATATAACCAAAAAATGAATCATTATCCCTTAAAATTCAGAATTATTTTAATTTTTAATATTGTTTATCATTCTTTATGGTATTTAGTTCAATTATAAATTAATATTCATGATTTTCCTTTGATTTTAGTATATAATAATATCATCTATAAAGACAAAAAAAGATGATATTTGAAATATCAAAATAATTTATTCATTAAATCCTTGAAGATTATGGGGTCATTAAAGACTGAATGACATCACTGTATATTCATTGTGACCATACCTTGTATGAAATGATATCATGGGTATATTATCCTTCTTATCCATTAGTTGATTATATAAAGAATTAATATCAATCATGGAAAAGTATTGAGATTTACGTAGTTAATAAAAATGGTCATCAATATAGGAAAGATGATACTTTTTCTTGATCATGATCTTGTTCATCTCTGGATACATAATGTAGAGTCACATAGATTCATAATTTTTTTTAATATAATAGAATTAGTTCACCCCAATGTGAGATAATTATTTAAATAAATCCATTGTTAAGTCTCTCTGATATTTTCATCTTAAAGTTGTATAACTCTATTAGGGCCCTTTAATATGTATTTTTCACAAAAGGATTGGAAATAGTTATGAGTTATATTGATAAATATACATGAATGTTTTGTCAAAGTATTGAAAAAACTTCTGGAAAGGCATAAATAAAATCCCATGATATAATCAAATAATTGATGTTGAGTTTTCCCTAAGAATTTGACAAAAACTCCCCAATTTAATAAGAATAAAAACCCATACAATGTATGTGATTTCCATCAGTAGTTTATATTAATTTTCCATCATATATACAATCATAGGTTCATTTGGGATATCACAAATGACTTCACATCATCATAAATTAATGAATGATTTAGATAGATAAGGCTAACCTAGGCTTAGGATAACATCATATTAAACTATCGTAAGAATGAAATGATTTTACAAAATCACATTGTAAAAACCGTCAACTAGAGATGAATCATATACTTGATATGATATCATCATATTATTAGGTGTTTTAACTACTAATTATACATAAAATAATTTGGTTGGAATCTTGAAACAATTAAAAAATACTTTAAATTAGAAATAATTTTTAGATCTAGCGTTAAATTATACATTAGGTGATCTATATTTATGTTTACTTTTCACCTCATCATTATCACAAACCTCATAAAATGTAGTGATAACATGAGATTCCCATTTCTATATGGATTAAGTTGTTTTTGACGTCAACCATCATCAGTAAAACTCATATTCGAGAACTGGTTTACATTATTTCAATTGCCTTTCATTTGAAACAGCAGAGTGTGGGAGGTGAATTCATTTGAGTATCTCTATATTTTCATCACCACACTTATATAATTTACCAGTCACCCTAATTCAAATTTATCCACGGTACCTTCCAAAATTTTAGAATGATAGATATTTCATTTTCTTCTATCTATGGTGTTTAGAGTTTCTCCTTAATTGAATTTTCTTTTTTCATTTCCAAACCATGATATTTATGGGTAACTCCAATCTCAATTTCAACCTTGAAAGAACAATTATTGATTTTTCCATGGCTATTGAAGGGCCATTATGGGGTAATCATGTAAGAGAATTGGTTTTAAGCCACTAAATAATTGATCCAACATACTGATCGGTTTTGTAATAATTTCTGATTCATACCTCATTAGACTTAAAATATTAACCTCATAGGTACCAACAGATTCATCATCTTAATGATTTAGATTAGGAATTACATTATTTTTTTACAATTAATATTAGAGTGTTAATTATTGAAAAATATTATCAAAATATCATACTTATCTATATAGTTTTATTTACCATGTTGATTTTTATTTTTGATGAGAGTCTAATATTGATCAACTTATCCTTCAAAATGATAGATAGTAAAAATACTTTTTGTTTTCGAAATACTATAAAATTGAAAATATCTTTTCAATGGTGTTGATTCATTTCACATCAGCTACTAGATTACGAGAAACAAAAATAGAATTTGGATGTAGCCTCAAGAAGAACTAATCAAAAAGGTAATCCCATATTTTATTTTTTTGATGTCCATTCTGCATAATATCATTAGAATATTGTGTGACCATATTAATGAGTTTTTTATTTCGATATCCAAAAATGGTTTGATTCATGGAAGGAAATCATTGAATTTCCCACCATACTCATTATTAACATGGTTTCTTTGGGATCCATCCATTATAATAAAACTAAAGAGAATATTGTATGAAATAATAATAATAATCGGAACCATATAACCATGAAAAATTACCTATGGGATATCAAAATTATGACACCTTCTTTTTCATCTATAAAACCTAATTATTAACCAAGAACATTAAATATAATTATTCAAATCATTCTTGAAGATTCATAATGTGTTTGTGAGTTTTTGAATGTATATCCCCTAGAGTTTTCAAACCACGTGTGCAACAATTATCATTATCATTTATTAGTTTATAATTGAGTATAACTCAATATTCTATTTTCAAATTTATTACCCCTATGTACCTCTTTATCAGAGCTACATTCAAATGTAGAATTTTGAGAGGGATTTAATTTTTTTGAAAACCGCTCACTCTTTCATTTACCAAAATTATATGATGTTTTCCAACACATTGAGTCATTATTATATTTATACATAGAAATTTACCTAGAGTTTTACTTAGAAATATCCTAATGGGTCACAATAATGTTTTATCATACAAGATTACAAAGGTTAATTAAAACTGTAACTCATGAAAACTATAAAGATAGAAAAATGCCATATATAAATATTGAATCTTAGTAGAAAATTATTCATTGCATAATATAATAATTGTTTACAAAAAAGTTTATATATAGTGTTTTTGGAATCATGGACACAAAAAACAACTAGTCCATAAGTGAGCTTCATCATCTCCCATAATGTTATTAATATCTATCAACATTTTTGGATATATCATACATAACACCTTTCATTATAACATGTGAAAAGGAAATATAATAAAATGTGAAGTAAAATTATTTTTAAGGGTAATTGAGATATATATTAACATATCATGAGCATAAGGGTATACTGAAAAGAGAGTAACATTTAAAAACCATACAATGTATATCATAGATCATAAATGTGATTCATTTCATAAATCATGGTATTTCATAAGACATGAATCATAATGGAATTAGTAACTAGCTAATTAAAACATTATAAAAGAATAATTAATTGATTTAATAAATACACATAATACTATAAAATCATTTCCATATATTTTCAAGTATAATTTCCAAGACTATCGTAGTAGAGATGGTTCACCCCCCAAACCATTATAGGAGTCAATGTTTAATATCAAGATAATCAGAGTGGAAATATTCCCTTATTAAATTGAGATTACCCCTAATAAGAGTATTATATATCTCTTATGATGTCAATCATTACTTAATACATTGGTGATAGATATACTTCTCACTCATCAAATAATGAAAATCATATATACATGTACCTGAATATTGTTGGACATTAATTAAATCAGAACCCAGGAAAATATAAGGGTTTAAAACAAAATCATTCCTAGAATAAACTATGGAAAAGAAATTGTTTTAATAATAATCTCATAATTTCATCATAATATATCCTTTGGGAAAATATGTGGTATTTGTTATAATTACATAATGTTATAACCCATGGAAGAGAAACAATTTTCATTCAAATCTTGTCATCATAAGTATAACCCATCCTGATAAAGAATTAGAATTTTATCCTTCTACGAGATCTCAATTAAATCATAAGAAACATTAATGGATGTTATCGTAGATAGAAAATTATTTTTTTATGAGAAATCACTTCTATATTATGTTGAGGATAATATCATTTCTATAAAATTATTTTTTTAAAATTTAAAATTAATAAAATACTGTAGAAATAAATATTTTTTAAAATAAATTTTAAATTATATAAATAAATCTTTTAAAAAATAATTGACAGGATATAAATAAATTCTATTCATGCATTATTTGTTAAAATAATTATTCCCTTAAGATTTTTGGTAAAATCCAAACAATTTTATTTGGATAATGAAATGATTATTCCATAGAAATGTTCTGGTAAAAATTTGAAAAAGGGTTATAATTCCAATAATAAATCATTTGATAATTCTAAAAACATTTATTTGAAAACATTTTCAGAAAACAATGTTTTTCAATGAATGTGTGTTTTCAAATGAAGAGACAAATGAAAATTATTTTTTATAAAAACATTATTTTGAATTATTAAGTACGTAATTAGATGAAATTAGTGGAATACATGTATTATAATGAAATACATATAAGAGAATAAAATTCACGAGTTTCTTATGACATGTATTATCTGATTTCATCATTAAAAACACAATCACAAACAATCATAATAAATGATGAAATTGCAATGTCAAATATTTACCACTTTAGTATCCTTTGATTCATAAGATCCATTAAATATTAACATCACGTAAAATATTATGTATCTTAAAAATAATGATATTTATGATATAAAATTTCAATGGGGTAGTATATACACCTCATAGAATCATATTTGAGAATAACATAACTCATGTCCCCAAGAAGCTTATTTAAGCAAACTATCCATTAACATAATACTATAATTTCTTAAATGTTACAAAATCATGTGTAATAAGATATTAATGAACTATATATGTATATATATATATATATAATTCTATATATGAAATAATCAAGACCTTTTATTACACTTTTATTAATAATTTTTTGTTAATGTCGCGTTTCGAGCTAAAAATTCTTTGCTATTTATTTATGTTTTGATTTTTTATTTTTGGTCCTATTTTTTGATAAAATTTTTATAATATTTATAAATTTAAAAATGATATAAATATAATATATATTGATATTATATTTATTTATATTTATCTATAAAATCTTGATATAGAAAACGAAATACACAGTTCGTGGAGATGGTAGGACATAAATACACATGAATATTGTTCCATTTCTCTTGAAAAGATCAAAGAAATAATGGTAAATAATATATTACCATTATAGGATAATTTTTATTTCATATATATCAAATATATTCATTTATACCATTCTTATTTCTTTCATTTTAATATGTGAATGAACCAAAACACTTTTCAGGGTTGTAATTAGTCTTACACATGACTGACTTTATCATATTCTGATAGAATGGATATTTATAATTCATATATGATATACTGTTAAATGATGTATAATAATATCTTAAATATAATATATAACAACCCGGATTTTCTATTTACACAATTAAACATAATTAATTACATAAACATCACTTGATACAACATATAAGATCTACAGTTCTAGTGTCTTTGGGGCTTAGGATCATTATATAACAACTTAAAACATGAAATACAATATCCTTATTGAAAACATTTTTTACATGACAACAACATTCCCTTGTACTAAACATTGCATGGGATCACCTGTGGACATTCATAAAAAAGGGATAGCTATAAAGAATAGTAATGGAATAAAAATGAAATAACATGAGTAATAAAATACATGTTAGCCAATAGTAATTTTAATATAGCATAAGGGAAGCATAAATTTAAAGGCATCATAAAATATGATAATCCTAACATGAAAAGTGGCAACAACACTTAACATGGAATTAGCATAAGCCATGGATCATTGTACATAGAGCATGAGTAAACCCTCATTTCACATGAAGCACATGTAAACCCTCATTTAACTTGTATTATCATGATTAAACACCCATTTCACATAATGTATCATGATACTCTACTTTACCCAATTCATTAGAGTGCTATCAGGGCACACCCTTCTTAAACATTTTATTTCATACATAAGTGTGCCACGTGGATCATAAAACATTGAATCGTTCAACATAATTGTTTGTTCAATGATACATAATATGGAATACAAACATGAAACTCCATAAAATATATGTAAATGTGTATAATGATTAATAAACATGATAGAGAAATGGACATGGTATCCACAACACAATGAATTTGGCTTGGAAAAAGGTGGTGCAATTTCGGTAGCATAACGACATGAAATAAGAAATCATAAAAATGGTTGATGATAGATAAAGGGGTGTCTCATCATATTTACGTGAAATGTATTGTAAGGGGGTCATATAGATATGTGTCCCAAAAAAATTAATCGAATTTAGATTCATGATACAAAATAATTGCTTTAATGTAAATGAGGAGAGGGAAATTCCTTTCGGAATTTCAGCATAGTAACAGGTGTACATGGGATAAATTTAATGAGATATAAAGGGGTAACCCTTCATTCAAACATAAATAAGGATTTATGGGGGAGGTTCGAAACCATACCCCAGAATTTATAATTTAAATTAAAGGGGCATAACAATTTAATGAATATTGGACAAAAATGAAAATGGAGAAAAACCCCCTTACCACGTTGTAATCAATCAAGTAATATGAGAAAAAGATAATAACCACAATATTAATCAAATAATACCATTAATATAAATAGAATCATAATAATATATTTCAAATGATAGTACACAATATACCACATTCAATAAATGAGTGGTAAATAATGGAAATCTCATGGAATTAAAAGTGAGATAAGAAATCCCTTACCTCGGGTCCAACATGACTCATATGTTACTTCTTCTTCTTGAATAATACACTTAAGTTAATTTACCCTTGATTCATAACATTTTTAATTCTTATTATTACTTTTATATCACTAATTACCTTGCAATAATAGTTAGTTAATTATTTGTGTTCATATCAGACATTTTGTCGATGATCAGAATTTGAGTTATAATGAACATGTTATAATTACAATTTGACCATGTGTTCAACAGTCCAATATCTTCAGAATGATATTAATGATGTAGATATCATATATATCATATATATCCAGTATATACATGTATTTATTTTAGTACATAACATTCGAAGTTATGAATGAAATGCATCGTTCATGAAGAAGGTAAGTTGTTCGTACGTATGAACACTACTTTCATTTCTATTTAATATTTAATGAAACGAAAAAATAATGATACATAGGTATATTATAATGAAAATATTATATCATATATAATATCATTAACTCCATCATTTATACATCCCACATAAGTCATTAATGTGTCATATCACTTTGAGGGGGCGGTAGTCCGCACTTCAAAAAATGAAATTATCACGTTTACCCATTACAGAAACCATAAAGGTAAGATATAAATGGAAAATATAGAAGCATAAATATTAAAATAAACATAATATATATCATTAATAAATACAGTTCCATCATAATGTCCACCATGAGAGGCAGTAGGAGTTTATCGAGCAATCATCGTTTCGTGAGGCGTTAGTTTTCCATCCACAGAAACATTATGTTTTTTACCCATTATATAGAGGTGTGTGTAAGTGTAGTTATAATAATTTTTATAAAAACGTACTAGTATACTTAGAATACTGGTTTTTTTATAAAATAAATAAATAAAAAGAGTTTATGGGGTTGGAGAAGTAAAATAAAAAAATAACTTAACAGAAGACGTTGCCTTTAAATCGGGTAGCTCCCTTTAGTGTGAACCAAAAGGATTTCGTGAAGTGTTTTATGACTAAGTATAGTCTTTGAGGATAAATAGAGGGATATTGGGAGGTTATTATATCAGAGGTTGCATGAGAGAAAGGCTTTAAAAGTGTGATAAATGGGTCAGAATTGAGGGATTTTTATAATGGAGAGGAGGGGCTCTTTAGGAAAGTTTGAAACACATATTTTATTATAACCATATATTCGTTTTCAAAAGGTAAAATATTCATTAAAACCAAATTTAAGATGACTCATGGTAGAAATAAAATAATCCAATAAAAATTGGACAGGTTTTTGATATTGTTTTAATATGTATAATCTTATTTATTTAAATCATTTATTAATGAGGTAAATATTTCATCATTAATGTGTCATAAATATTTTAATTTATATGATATTAAAAAAATATAAAAAAATACAATGATTTCAGAAATATTTTTAGATTTCAAAATAATATCTATAGTTATAAATATAACTTATATAATCCCCATGTAAAAATTTATTTACTAAAAATATTTCTTTATGTTATTTTGGTCATAACTTTAAATTAATTAAAAAATTGTTATTATTACTCTCATGTGGCACCATGGGGTCCTAAATTCAACCCAAGGATTACCAAGGTCCGATAAGTAATAGAAAATATGATTATGACACATGTTAGGGTAATTTATTTTTATTATAATATTATAATTTACCCTTATTTACTATTTTTATCCTTTAATCAGGGTAAATAAAATATTTACTGAAGTAAATATTTAAAATGACTAAAAAAAGTTTCCTATCTGCAAAATATGGACATATTGATTCCAAATATGATATTATTTTTTCTAAATTTAAAACACAGAAGTTGTAGGAATTAATTTAAAAGTTATTCCTGCTGTGAAAACATAAAGCGTGGTTTTTTAAGAAAGAATAACTATCAAACGATCGACACCTGTTTATGTCCAATTTCATAGTGAAATTAATTCTAATGTCCAAAATTTGATTAACTGGTAAAGATATATTCTAATTAAACTTTATAACCAATTAAAAAGATAATATAACGAAATAAATAAATTAGATTAAAAGCTACTTTGGAATTAAATTACATTATTTTTCTCTATTCATTAAAAAATGAACATTATCAGAAAAATAACAAAAATATACCAAAAGAAAATTTTGATGTCCCAAATATAAAGAAAAATATAATTTCTTCAAATAGAATATATAAAAAGGACAAAAACTATATTTAAAAAGGGTTCGACATCAAAAGGTGGTGAATCATCCTTTTAATGTAAATTATGAATCAAATTAGATTCATTTACATTTCAAACCTCTGAAATATATTAGATGAATGTAAAAATATATTATCATATTTAAGTTAGTTTTATTAATTGCTGCCAATATAACATCTAGTTTTTAACTACCATTTAAAATAATAATCTTATATTATTAGTATGCAATGTAAGATTTAAAAGAAACTTGTTTTTGCGTGTCAGGTACACCATTGAATATAGAACCCCATTTAAAATAAAATTAATATTTAATTCAAATATATTAATAAATTATAAAATGTAATATTATTTATTTTCTTGGGATGTTACGTTCTTCACCCTTTTGAAAATTGTTTCATTGCAATTTCAAATTTTGTCTTGCAAACATGTTTGAAAGTCCCACATAGAAAAAAGAGTCATTAAAACTATAACTTTATAAGAAATAAAGAGAAGTAGAAAGGTCACCCAATTTAAATAATAAAAGGATTCCATGTAGGAAAACATGGATATGGATGATTAAACAAACACTCAAGTTCTGATGGTGATTGATAGAAAACATTATCAAGATAAAGTTAACAATTAGAAAATCACAAACTTATGATGTGTTAAATGTTCTTTGATCACCCAGTAGGAGACGTAAACCAACAACATTTTTGTTTTACATTCCTTTTCATAATTTTGAGGAATAAATTTACTATATATAATTAAAAAATAGGAAATTTACTTACATTCATTTAGAGTTTCTTCTTTTAATAATTTTCTACCAAAAACTAATATTTTCTCCAAATAATGAAAATTCAAAAGGACTTAGTCACATAAAAAGAACAAGAATCATATTATAGATAATTACATAATCCAAAAAAGAAAAACTATAAATGTCCCATGTATTTAGATATCAATAAAATCTAAAATGGTTAGTAAGAGGTCATATAATCTATAACAAAGGATAATCTTTTATAAAAAGAAATACTACAATTAATCTCCAAAATTCAATAAAAAGTATCCAAAGATACAGAAATACCATTCAATACACAATCATATTTAAAATTCTTCAAAATACTCCAAACTAAGATTGAAACCTAAAACTCGGAAGTATATAATCACATAGTCATCCAGAATAAATCACAAAATTTATCTCCAAATAACATCGACTACTCTTTAAGTTTCATACTACAGTGTAATTAACTTATTCACATATTCTATATGGTAAGTTAATCATTTCCTGAAATAAACCAAATTCACTATATGTCCACAATAAATACATAAGTTTTTATAAAATAATAAAAAATATTCAACCATTCCTTATCAAATGAAATCCTATAGTTTTTAATTTTCATTCAACATATAGTATTCCAAAAGAGAAAACATCTTCCAAAATAACAATTATCATTTAATCAACAAATCATTTTCCTATACTAAGGATATCCATTTGATAAAACATTAGTTTCTAAAATAAATTTATTCTTGATCCATAAATCATTTAACTAAAAAGAATAAGTCATACTAACCAGGTACATAATGTATGACAGTGGTAGGTGATAAAACCCAATCACACTTTGGTTGTGGTTTCGATTCCCACAACTTTGTCTGACTCAAAGGGGTTTCACATGGTATGTTTGTTTTCTTTTTAATAAAAAAAATAACCCTATAATTTCTTAACCTAATTGTTTTTCTTAAAACATTAATTTTCATCGCAACACATTAAGATAGTTCTTCTCATATCCAGACAGGGATATATTTTCTTGATAAACCACTTACTCCATACTCATCAAAACATATGGATGTTTTTATTATACATAGTCTTGTCTCTAAGGCATTACTTTGGTTTTCTAATCCTAATACCAAAAAATTACACAACCTATCCTCTGATACCAACTATAACAACATGACTTTTTTATTTACACAATTAAACAAAATGTATTACATAAACATCTCTTGATAAAACATAGAAGATCAAAAGGTATAATGCCTTTGGGGATTACTATCATTACATAGCAACATAAAACATGAAATAAATCATCATTATTTAAAACATATTTTACATGACCACTACATTCCCTCGTACTTATCATTGCATGGGATAACCTGAAAACATGTATAAAAAAGGGTGAGCTATAAATCCTAGTAAGGGAATAAACATAGAATAAAATAAGGAATACAATACATGTTAGACATTATGAATCTCAATAGAGAACAAGGTAAACATAAATTTAAAGTCATGATAATTCATGATAATCATAACGTGGAAATGTTGCAACAACACTTAACAAGGATTTAGTATGATCCAAGGCTCATTGCACATAGAGCACGAGTAAACCCTCATTGCACATGAATCATGTGTAATCCCTCATTGAACTTTTATTGTCTTGATTAAATACACATTTAAAATAATGTATCATGATACTATACTTTACCAAATTCATTGGAGCACTATCAGGGCACACCCTTCTTAAACATTTAATTTCATACATAAGTGTGCCACATGGATCAAAAAACATTGAATCGTTCAACATAATTGTTTATTAAATGATAAATAATATGTAATTCAAAAATTAACCTCCTTAAAAAATAAATAAATTTTTATAATGATTAATACACATGATAGAGAAATGGACTTGGTATTCACTACACAATGACTTTGTCTTGGAAAAACATGGTGTAATTCCGGCAGTATAACGACATGACATAAGAACTCATAAGAAATGATGATGAGAGAGAAAGTGGTAACTCATCATATTTAAAGGACATGGACAGTAAGGGGGTCATATAGATACATTTTTAAAAAAAATTAATGGAATTTAGATTCACGATACAAAAAAATTATTTTAAATAAAAATGAGGAGAGAGAAATTCCTTTCGAAATATCAGCATAGTAATGGGTGTAATGGGAGGCATTTAATGAAAGAGAAATGGGTCTCCCATAATTAAAACATAAATAGGGCGGTATAGGGGAGGTTCAAAACCATACATCAACAATTGTAATTGAAATTAAAAGGGCACAACAATTTAAAGAATATTGGACAAAAACAAGAAAGGAAGAAAAAACCCATACAACATTGTAATCAATCAGGTCGAATGAGAAAACATTAATAATCACAAAATTAATCACATAATTCCATGAATATATATATAATTGTGATAATATATATCAAATTGAAGTACAAAATACACCACATGCAATAAATGAGTTGTGAATAATGGAAATCTGATGAAATTAATAGTGAGATAAGAAATCTCTTACCTCATGTACAACATCACTCGTATGTTCCTTATTCTTCCTGAAAAATAAAATTAAGTTAATTTATAATTTATTCCTGAATACAGTTCCATAATAACAGCCACCATTAGAGGTGGTGGAAGTTAATTGAAAAATCATCGTTTCGCGAGGCGTTTGTTTTCCATCCACAGAAACATTATACTCATTACCCATTAGATAGAGGTGTGTTTAAGTGTAGTTAGAATCATTCTCATAAAAACCTCATAAAATATTTAATATCATGGTTTTGTTATAAAATAATGTAATAAAAATAGTTTAGGGGTTGGAGATGAAAAATAAAACAAAAGAACTTAAGAGAAGACTTTTCCTTTAAATCAGGTAACTCTCTTTGGTTTGAACCAAAAGGGTTTTTTGAAGTGTATTTTGCATATAGTAAGTCTTCTAGAATGAAGAGATTGATCATGAGAACTTATTGGAGTATAGGTTGCTCGATCCAAAATCTTGAAAAGTGTGTGAAATGGATTAGATGTGAGGGATTTTTATAATAGATTGAAGGGGCTCTTTAGAAAAGTTTGAAACAAATATTTTATTATAACCTCATATTCGGTTTCAAAAGGTCAAATATACATTAAAACCAAAGCTAAGACGACTCATGGTCAAAATAATATAATCCATGAAGAAATGGATAGGTTTTGGATATTGTTTTAAAATTTATAATCTTATTTATTTAAATCATTTATTAATGAGGTAAATATTGCATCATTAGTGTGTCATAAATAATTTAATTTATTTGATGTCTAAAAATAATAAAAAATATATAATGAGGTAGGAAATCATTATAGATTTCCAAAATAATATTCATAGTCTAAAAGATAACTTATATAATCCCCATGTAAAAATTTATATAAAAAAAGATATTTGTTCATGTCATTTTTGTCTTTACATAAAATTAATTAAAAAAAAGTATCATCATTACTCCAATATGGCTCAAAGGGGTCTCAAATTCAACCCAAGGATTCACATGTTCGGCTATGTATTAGCCAATAGTTTTAGGACACATGTTAGAGTAATTTAATATTATAATAATATTATTATTTACCCTTATTTAATATATTTATCCTTTAATCATGGAAAATAAAATATTTACTAGAGTAAATATTTAAAATATCTACAAAAAAAATTACCTATTTAAACAATTTGGGCATACTTATACCAAATATGGAATCCATTTTTCTAAATTCAAAACATTGAAGTGGCAAAAATTAAATTAAATTATGCTTAAAATTAGATTCATTTACATTTTAAGGCTCTAGATTTTATTAGATGAATGTAAAAACATTTGACAAACATATATTGTCACATTAAAGTTAGTTCTATTAATTCCATCCAATAAAATGGATAGGTGTTAAATTACTTTTCAAATAATAATATTATATTATTAGGGTGAAATGTAATATTTCAAAGAAACCCATTTTTGCGTGTCAGGTATGCTATTGAATATAGAATCCTCTTTAAAATATTAATAAATAATAAAAAGTAATATTATTTATTTTATTTGGATGTTACATAATATATAAATATATAATATATGATGTTATCTAGTCATGTGCAGGGATGATGAAAAATAAATCACATCGATTTGTGAGGCGGTAGTCTACTTTAAACAAAATAATGATTTTGTATCCCATTCGATGGAAGTGGGGATTGAGATAGATAATTACATTAAAATAAAAAAATATACAAATATAATTAAGATAATTTTTATATTATTTTGTCATGGTTTAATAATAATTAATTTTAGTGGGGAATGAAATGATATAAAATGATCAGTGAGGGATGACACAACTTCTATGGACAACTTCATTTAATTTTTAAAAAATTCATTATAGAATTAATATTTCAGAAAAAAATGTTTCTAAAATGAAAAGGTGAATTAAGGAATATATTTAGTATTGTATTTATTTATCCAAGGTGTTTTGGAAGTTAGATTTAGACATGATAAGGGGCATCCTTTTATAAGTGAGGTGAGTGGAAAAACTGTAATTTTATGAAAAGGAAAATGATTACCCAGGTTTTTACAATTAAAAAGACTAAAAATTGAACCATTACTAATATTTGGAAATTTAATGTCTAAATATTTATATTTAGTGTGAAATTTTATTTTACTTGGACATTTTTATCCCTTGTCTTTTTTTTAACACCCTGATAAACTAATTTTTACATTAACTGAGGTAAATAAAGTTTAAAAATTTTAAAATTAAATATGGTAATTAATTAATTTCACATTATTAGAAAATATAAATTAATCTTATTAAAAATTATTAATCAATTTATTTTACATTCAGGTCTTATATTTGGTTGCATTTAATTTAAAATTAAACCCATTGGCTCAACGAGATAGCACATTTCTAAAGAGAAAATGTTCTTGACTTTAACATGTTTTATATCAAAATTAAATTTGAAAAATCTTAAAATGACAGATTTTGTATGAATAGATATATAATTGTACTATGATTACATTAAAACCAAAAAAATTCTTATAAATTCATTAAACATAAAGGTATATTTTAATAAAAACAATTATTTTTCACTATTATCCAAAAAATTAATCTTTTTATAAAAATCATAAATATTAATCATAATATTATTTTGACATGAATAATTAAAAATTAAACTTATTTTAACGAATATATTTTCTAAAAGTTTCTTAATTCTAATATTATTCTGAAAAAGAAATAATAAACACTTATTTTTATAAAATGGAATTTTTGAAACAAATAATGACTTCACTAAAAATTAAGTAATTTTTAAGAGATATATTTTCATAATATGAAGTAATTATAATAAATATTTACAATAATTTTATTCCAATTCATGCTTCCAATTCTAATAGATATTTAATAACAGTCGTGATTGAAAAATAATACTGACAAAATATCATAATTTCTTATAACTCTGTGTCGCGTGTATTGAGGGAATTCTAAAAAATTGTATTTATTTAAAAACAATATAAAGCCTATAGGTGTTATAGTTTTGTTGAAAAGGCTTCATTATTCCAAAAACAACATTTCACCATATTTTCATGGTCAGTTCATTAATAAAAATTTTGTCCTCTCAAGACACAATCTGTGTATTTTCATTTGATGAAATATCCCTCAATTTAACAACCACCATTTTTTGTTATGACATGTGAATTAATGTTATAAGTTACTATATTCATTCCCATTTATCATATATATCAAAATATTTTTAATCCCATGCATGTTTTTTGGGGGTTGAACAACTTATTCAAGTTCAAATTACACTTACACAACTTTGGAAATTCACAGATTACAATGATGTAACGACTATGATAATGTTATATAACTTTATATTTGTTTTATTATTATTTTATAATAATTTCATCTATTTTATTACCCCCTTGATTGTTATTTGATAAATTCACTCCCAATAAAAATACCAAAAAACATTCACAAAACTTATAAACCTTTCTATAAATCTAACAATAAACTCATTATTACATCATTTGAAATTTATTAAATATCAATACCATTATTTTAAATGATTTGTATCTGGGTAATTTTTTAATATACAATTCAATAAAATGGGGCAATATAAAATAAATGTGAAATGAAGAATCCCTATTCATTATCAATTATGTATTATAACATATCATTTATAGGTTTGGTTTAGTATGAATCATTATTAGTAGTTATATAGATCATAATTTTAATGAGTCTATTCAATCAATTTAATGAAATCTTATGGGTTTAAACATTGTTTCAAAACTATACCATCCCAAAAAATGGATAATAATACGATTCTAATCATATGAAAAAATAAATGTTACAAAAATATGTTCATCCTAATAGGAAATATTATATTATTCAACTATATGATACATTTTGGGTATATTATTCTAAATTTTAAGATGTCCTTTGTTATGTCAGTATTTTATTTTTTTTATTGAGAAATACTTATACCTTCACATTGATGTTGAGAGCCCATCATATTGGTTAATCAAGTAATACATTTTGAATATTTCAAATTCATGTAATCATGAAACGATAAAAATTTTGAAGATTTTAGAGATATTTTAGATTTTTTATGAGAATTTTGTAATCATAAAAGAAAATTCAATTCATATAAGAATAATTTTTTTCATAAATAGTTCATTGTGGGGGGAAATTCATTATAAAAATGCATGGATGAATCTAATGGCTGATATGAATTATTTTCATGCATCTAGTTTACATAATATTATAAATATTTTTCATATGGTATATTGAAGATCATAAATATATCAAAAAATATATAATTCATAGTTACAGAGAAAAGGATAAATCTATTTATAAGGAATTTAAGGATCATCTAGTGGTCAATTTTTTTTATGAAAATAATCTTATCAGTGGTAACTCTAATTTATACCATTACATAAAACTTTTTACCTTTATAAATTATTAAAAAAATTCTAAATATTATTCATTATTATTGAGGAAAATAAAATAATTACATATATGGGAGGGTTTCAAATAATTAATACTTTTTATGTTTTTTTTTATTTTTATAAAATTAATAAAAAAACAAAAACTCATTATTTTTAATATTTTTTATGCTTTATGATTTATATTTGTTCTTTCATAATTTTTACATAAGAGTAACATCATAAAATTTTTTACCATCCTTATGGTTCTTATTATAAATGTGTGATTAATTTCTCTCAAATAATATAATTAAATAAATTATATGGGTATCATCTGAAATATTATTAGTATTTAAGAATAATTAATTTTTTTGAGAAATAAGGGATGTTTTCAATGATATCATTTATACTATCGTTATTTATCCACTAATATTACTACACCAATCTGTGTGATTATTTATTGAAAGATGTGTCAAATATTATATATATAATATATGACATACCAGAAGGATGTATAAAAAATATTTAAACAAATAAAGTTTATATATATTATAAATATCAATTTTTTTTTGTTTTGAAAAACTATTTTCAAAATTTTCAGTTCTTATGTGATTTTTTTAACAAATATATTAAATAAAAATACATATACATATCTATTATCTAAAAATTAAAGTCCCTATAAAAAACAAAAAAAAATTCAAAAAATTATTTTTATTAATATACATATAGTAGTTAAGAAGTTCACAGTATATAGGGATGTCTTATTTGTGAGTTTTAATTTTTTTAACATTTAATAATCGCACATTGAGTGCGTTTTAAAATTTTGATTTAAAAGGGTAAGAGTAGGTTTAAATGAAAATAAATAGTTAATACCTATGTTTTTATATAATATAAATATTTTAAATAATTAGTGTAATTATTTTATAGAATAATTTTTTAAGGAAAAATTTATACTTATTTTTATATACACATATTTGGAATTTGTGGGATCATTGGAATATAAATTATTTTACTATGAATACTGTCATGATCATCACTAAAATCAATTCATATATAAAACCAAATTAGTCTCATGGTCAATAAGATTAGCATCATAGATTTAATATTATTTTGATCATATTGAAATTATTTATTGATCATCCCTTTTATTCAAAAATATCACGGATTGATGATTTCATAAATTAAATCTTATAAAGAAACAAGAATAAATTGATTTAGAATTTTCCCAATGGAAGGAATAATAGTAGTGAATATTATGAGTGAGTTTTATAAAAAAATTGTAACATCTATCGTATTTAATTTGAGGAATTTAAATTAATAAAATTGTTTTTTTATTTCAGGACTTTATTAAAAAATTAGATATTCTTAACATGTGAAAAAAGATAAATATTTTAGTGTTTTAATCATAAATATCAATTTTATTATCCAAATCATAATTTTATAAAAAAATCTTGTGTTAATTGAAAGTCAATTCATCCAACCATTGCAATTTTGGATCTAAATATATGGGTTCTAAATGGAGCGTATGATATAAATAAATCATAGACAAGAATAATTGACCCACCTATTGTATTCGAGCCCTAATGTTTTCTATGAGGATCGAAATTTGAGGACTCCAAATTAATTATAATTATAATTAAACATAAATTAGGACATAAAATATAAAGTCAATATATGACTATTAAGTTAGTTTTTATTATAATTAAAAATAGGGGACACATTAAATAAAATTGTATAGGTACCCAACCTAGACCATTTAATTCACATGAGATAAATATTCATGAAATTTATTTAAAGATAACTTATTACCTTATTTGTATGTGTTACACATCATGGGGAAAGTGAAGGAAGAATTTGTGATTTTTCCATATTCATTGTGTTCTTCTTGTTCCCATGATCATTTAAACTCTCATTGGTCAATCCATGTGATTGAAATGAGTTTAAATTCCAAGATACATGTTTATAATATTTTCAAAATAATTTTATTTTTCAACAATACCATATTTTTTACCCATATGTAGTGATTATCTATTATAATATTATAGAATTCATGATTTCACACTACCCTAGATCTAATAGTTTAGTAGTCTTAAGGGTGTAGATATATAAATGGATATTACATTACTATTTTAAAAATAAATTAATTCATAATAATATAAAATATTATTATTCCATGATGTTTATGCATATATATCCTGTAGTATTCTTCAGTTTCTAATTGGTAAATTGTCAAAAATATTAATGGTGTACTCAGATATTGATTAAGGTTTTCCTACAATGAAATTACATGAGAAAAATAAAATAGAGCATATACAATATATACATAATATCCTAGGAAGAATTATTCAAATGGTGTTATATAACCATTAAAATTATCATAATATATTTGATTATTTAATAAAAATGAAAAAAACTCAGATGAATATTAATTAATGTTCTCATAGTTAGTGAATGCCTTTTATTGGGCAACAAAACTGTATCCTGATGAAACTTTCATGAGAAAAAAAAAACAATTAGGAATAAAATAAATTTAAAAACACATTTATATCATGATATATATTAGGAGCTTAAAGGGATATATAGTTCTTAGGTCCACCCATCACATAATAAGATGAATCTATCTATTATATGAATATTACATATGATAATAAATATAAAAATGTCCTCGAAGTGACTAGATTCAAAAATATGGGTGAAATAATGGATCATTGGGCCTCAAAAGTTATGATCATACACTCTAAGGAAATAAAGGAATGTAAAATCTACATTAAAGGCATTGAAGATGGTATCTATAGTATTTGGGAAGGGATTTTTGAAGTAAAAATCATTGATATAATATTTGATTGTTTTTTTATTATATATTATATTTATTGATAGTTTGAATGAGAAGAATATTTAAATAGTGGTGTATTGAATGGTTCGGGATTGGAAAACCACCTTATTAGAGAATCATACCCACTCAGAGTCAATGTTCCATCCTTTGATTCATGAATGGTATCTTGAAAGTGAAACGAGTTCCAATACCATAATAATTTATTAGGATGAATCTTTAGTCACCTATACAGAGTAAGTGTTTATTTTTATGTTTCATTTGTGTGTAAGGGAATGCACTTGATGTTAGGTTTAGTATCCCATTAATTTTTATAATTGTTCGCACTCAACCTAAAAATAAGTTTTATTTATAAAAATAAAGAATGTATTTTCTTCCATACAGTTAGTAAAAATCTATATAGAAATAAGGTATATAAAAATTCTTAATATTTTTCTAAGATAATGGAATAATAGGGATATCTCAATAAATATCCATCAATGAAATTGAGAATATAATAGGATATTACAAAATGTAAAAATGATAATGGTGTAATATGGTATGATTGCTTAGACATATAAGGATTTTAGTAAAAATTTATAATTTAGTATAATAGTATTCATCGGAAAAAGTTCAATGAAATGATAAAAATCGAATTTAAATGTTTTTGACTATAATTAAACACAGTAGAAACACATTAAGGATGTATAAAGTTTTCATGAATGAACCCATGGAACTAAATGATTTGATATAGAAAGTTTAGTTGTTCTAATTTCATGTTACAACAATAATAGAATATGTATAAGATAATGAATATATATATATAATTGTATATATATTATCAATATATTAATATACTACCCCAATTAGAAATTTTAATATATACACTACATCACATATGTGTAATACTTGGGGATTTGAAAATTTTAGATTCATTCTTATAGAAATATTTTGGCTTTATAAAAAATTATAAAGGTGGTAATTGAGAGGGAATGGTTATGAAATTATTTGTATTAAAGTGAATAATTTATAATAATTAAAAATAAAAATACTAATGTAAATTTTATGTTATTGAAAAATATTATAAAACTAAAAACGAAAATAAAATATTAAAAACCATTCCTTTGTAAATTATAATTTTATAACTATTAAAATAACTCAGTAAACTATTAATAGATTGTTGGAAGGAATATTGAGAGAAAAATAGAGACGGAAACCATAATCAATGGTTTAGAGTGAATAGGAATATGATTAAGCGTGGTTATTTATTACAAATGGGGAAACATGGAATAATAAATTTTGTCCTTAGGATTTGGAAATTTAGATTTTTGGAAAAATAAAGAAAATATTCCAATGGTTTTAGATCATGGTATTTGATATATAAAACAACTTTTTGAAATTTATTAGTTAATGAACTAAATTAAATTAAATTTATATTATTTTTTTTCATGGAAATTTCAAATTAGTTCAGATATGTTTAATTTTAAAAACAAAAAATACATTTTCTTCATTTGAATATTTTTTATAAGCTTTGAAATATTATTTTAATATTTTAAAAAACACTATTTTAATTAATAAAAAATATTAAGTGTTAGATTAATTTATTTTATTTATTAAATCATTTTAAATCCAAAATTTTTTACAAATATGTATTATATATGCATGCCATACTTAACTATTCACTTGAAAATTACACTCTGTTAAACAATTTTAAAAAGTTACTATTGGTTAATTTTTAATAATTAACTCTAAATTGAATGTCCTTTCTATAAAAATAATTTTATATATAAAAAATTAAATTTTTAATGGAACCTCTTAGTGTATTTTAATATAATTTATATTGTAATATATTTAAATACCCTGTTTTAATACATATATAGTATTCTATGTCTTGTATATATATTTATAATATCCTTATTTAATTAATATATTTTATTTATTAAATAAACTATTACTATAGGATAATATTTATCTTTTGAGGCTTATCAGTTACATATTGTCGTAAAATTACTATTCGATTGTCATGTTGTAAAGATAGTATTTTGATGGTGGACTTACCCTTCTAACAATTATATTATCCATTAGTAATAAACATCATTTTAATTTTTAAAATCATTCATCTCATTTAAAATATTCCTCTAAAATGTCAGTTCTATTTTTTTAATTTGTTTCATAAAACTAATGTATCATTTATATTTTCATTTAATAATAGAAAATGATCAAATAAAGTTCATTATTATCATGCTTTCCTATATTTATAACTATATTTTATCACCACTTATAGTCATTTTAGTGAATGTTTCTCAATAGATATTTTTATTCCATTGATTAAATAAATGTATTTGTATTTTTTTGATATTTTATGAATTTTTTATTTTTTGTTTTAGATTATCGAGTCTTAAATTCCCCATGTATAATTTATTCTTTGATATTTTGGATATAAATAAATCCTATCACAAATATGGGTGATGATTCTATGTTGATTTATATAATACCACACCGCTTACTCAAACATGATATTCTTCTAAAAACGTATATTTGATAAGTTATAATGATCCATAATACATCCTCTTCGGTATTATGAATCAAGGTAATATTCTCATTATATGAAAATTTATTCCCTTGTTCTATTTCGTCAATGGATAGAATATACATTAGGACTATCACATATATCCTTAAAAGTGAGATATAGAATAAAACATATATTTTTTTGATATCTCTCACTTTATCAGTTGTATCCTCAATGAGTTTCAGTCCATCTACACACCTTTTATTTAATATCACCGTTGAAGGTTAGAGTATATAATATATTCATATATAATTATTTTGTATGTTGTTATTTTTATATTATAATAATAGTAATTTTTGTATTATATGTGTATTATATATATACACAAGCCTCAAGTACTTTAAATGTAAAGTGGGCATGATCTCTACATTTCGTATAATGTTTGGATATTCCATTGAGGCAACTAATCTTTATGAGGAGGATTGGTGGTTCCGAATTATATATCAGGGTTTAAACCCCTCTGATGGATACTCTAGAATTTTATTATGTAATAGGGTTCATGAATAGATAAAATATTCAATGGGGAACTTTGAATCCTCCAATCTTGATTAATATAATGTTATAAAATCCACCCAACGAGTATAACATCCCTTATTTATAAGAAATGTTTTGTATTTGTAGGTTGATATATGATAACCCATATCACATCATTCACCTTGTAATTGTAGTAATTATTGCAATAAATTTATTGTGATATTACACCACTTCAAAATTAAAATAGGAATATCCCACAAAATTCCCTTCGAATATCATTTCCAAAACATTACATGATGTTATAGTAAGAATCTTGGCACATCTTCATTAATTTACTATAGTATTTTGTCCCATTAGAAGTGTTCTTACATTGCCTTATACATATTGGTTCTACTAGGTCTTATAAAAAATTAATCTATTAGAATAATTTAGATATTTCTTCATTAAATCTTGTTTAAATGGTATGAAAAATTATTTCCCATTAGTAAAACTACTTATTCATAGTGAAATTATACCATTATACCTATTTTATGGATTTAATTATTTATAATATACCATTGAATTCTTCTTAAGACTTCATTTTTTTGTTCCACTATTATTAATGCAATCAACATGGGGGGATAAGTGTGGTATACTTATTACGAGTTAAAACCACTACCTCTTCACCAAAATTTATATTTAATGAATGGATATATATCTCTATCTACTCACCTATGGTTTATATCCAAGTGATATAAGTTAAAAATACAATAAAAAATGAGTATATTTATTTGATAAATGGGTTTTTCCTCACATGTGGATGACTAAAACTATGGTGTATGGTGGTTTACTGATACATAAATTTACTATTATTATACAAAGATAAATCTCATGTAGGATCATATCCATGAAAATTACCTCTAATAAAAATCCATGAACCATGAAAAACTGACTTTTTATTCTCTGTTTCAGGATCCAGCCTGGATTTTATCTTCAAAAATATTATTTGGATTTCTAATTTCAACATATAATAAAAAGTACCGTCTTATATATCTCATTGGTAAGGTGGATTTTTCCCTTTCCTCAGAATATAGCATTGTAAAAAGATGCAACACATCTTCTTTTCGTTATTATATAATGAATAATTTTGAAATATTTTTAATTCATCAACCTGTATGTTTTTTATTTGTTTTTATACATGATATTCACACTCATTACTATATTTTATTCTTTAATGATTAGGGATTAACTATCATAATAGAATTGGATATTTATATAATTCTTTGACTCTAAGAATTTATAGGATATCAATAGTGTATTTTCATTCTATTTCTATACTACCTTATTCTTATTCATATTATATTCATATATAAAAATCATCTTACATTAGAATAGTTTTTTTACATTGAAAATGATGACCATTAATCATGGGTATATATATTCTCCATCAATATCAATCATAAAAAATAAATTAAACTAATAAAATATTATATTCATATAAGACTCAACTATTAATCAACATTTGACAGTTAGAACTAAATTAACATTAATTATCTAAAGAATAAATAATAACATAATTCCACTTATGCATGACAACATGTATCAATATTGTTGTGATGTGAATGAATTCCACATTATCTGGGATTTTATTTTTTTATGGTTAAAAATGTATTCTCAAAATGCGTTAGTAAACACTCTTACAACACTATCATAAACATTCACTATATAATGGACATTATTTTTTGTGGGAAACATTATTGTAAAACTTTCTTAATAACTTTCTCAATTCCATTAGAGCATGTTTGTCTTATTCGTGGTATAAAAATAATTCATCTCTAATAGAAGTTCTTTTTTTGAATATGATATGGTTTCCTTCTTCATAATTAAACTAACAACTTTTATTTAATATTTATAACCAAAATTATTGATTCATATTTTAATTTTTACATAATCAAAGTGTTTTTAATATTTTTAATATATTATAATGATCACATTAAATCTTCCTAAGTTCTATCATTTCCTCAAACTAGAAAATCCTCACATATAAAACTATTAAAAAAATATAATAGAAATCACAATAACATTCATATATTTATAATAGAATAATGTTATGTTTCACCCATATGGATATTAAATATACTAAAAAATACATTCTATATTATCCATCTAGAAATCAGTCATTTGAATCTCCATTTTATCTTTTGAAACAAATTTTATTTATTACCTGGGAAACTCTTACATATTTCTCAATTACTCTGAGAAACCCAAAATTATATTATTTTTATCTAAAATCCTTCCAAATTATACATATTGACTTAAGAAATAATTCTATTAATGATTTATCATTCATATCATTATCTTTTGGTGAATTGTTTCTTGCATACTGATAGAATTTATTGTGTATTAATAGTAAGATAATATATATGATCTAAAAGTAATAATATATCAATCATAATATCTTCTATATAACATTGAAACATTGTACATTACTAATTATTCACTTCATCATAATTTTATTGTCTATCTATTAAATATTACATAAGATTTGAAAATATAAAAAATATCAGAGTGATATCCTTTCCATTTCTCAAATTAGAGTTTCAGGTGGACCTACATATAAAAGTGTTAAATAATAGGGAATTTTTTAATTTTCATTTATTTGGTAGAAATTATATTTCTGTTGAATATCTTACTTACCTTATGAAAAATGTTTTATATATTTTTGTTAACTCTTAACGACTTTTACTAGTTTTTTATTCTGAGAAGTATCCTTTTTATGAATTGAAAAAAAATTATTTTCAGTAAATTTACCTTATATATTATATAAAACATTAAAAAATATTATGTATCATTTAGTATTTTAATGTATCTCTTATGTATAGAAAATATTTTCATATTTCCATAATTCTAAAATTTATATTGTTCCATGTTTCTCTATTTGTAAATACCCCAACTCTAGAGACCCAAAAGTTTTCGATAAATTAGTATATTATCATAAGATATAGGTGATCAAATCCAAAAGGACTAATTAAATTATTCTTCTTTAATAACTAGATATGTACTTCAGTCTAACATTTCATTTTAAGTGATATATTGAAACATCTACAAATTAAATATTATTCATCCATGAAATCATTAATATATTATTTATCTATATCATATATATTGAAAACATATCGAAAGAGATATAAGATACTCAGAAAGAGAATTTGAATAATGGAGGTTAAATTTTAATAAATGAAGAATAATTAATTTGGAAAAGTGAATATGTGAAACCAAATTCCATTTAATCAATAAAATAACAACGGATAAGACATAGAAAAAAATGGTGATCAAATAATGCTATATAAATAATAACTTAGATTTTAACTTATACCTGAATATCAAAACAATTCAATAAATAAAAAATAAATACATTTTATATTTTGTAATGGTGGAATACAAAATACTATAAATCATAAACATGCCATTGAGGCCCCATTATAAAACATCATACAGAAGGGGATAAGGCCCTTACCTATTACATAATCTAGTTTGTCTCATAAGCCCTACAATTTAATTAAGGGGAAACAATAGGACCACCCACTACACACTAAGTACAATTCATTCATTATATTGAAGGGGTGAATAAAAATTCAATAAATGAACAAAAATCAATCTTTTTAAAATAATATTATATGAAATGTAAATATTTACCCTAAGAAATCTATAAAACATGATAATAAGTCATCCAATGTAATATGGATGATAATGTCAAATGAATATGTCCCTAGTAAAGAAAATTACATTTATAGGAAAACAATCTCTTTAGAAATAGAATTAAAATTAAGAAATAAGAATATCCACAGTATAAATAATAATGATACTTTAGAAAAATGTAATTTAAAATTAATAATGATCATTATAAAGTGAACGCTTCAAGAGAAGTTTAATTACTATAATGTTAATTAGAGATAAAATATGCTTATCAATTCACCATAAATAATTGTTTTGTAATAAATTCATTCCTTTTAGAGAAGAAAATAAATTGGTATAAAAATAATAAAATAAGTTTTTATTAATTAGTATTTATAAAAAACCGTTAATTTATTTTGAATAATATAAATATTTAATATGGTCCTAAAGGCGGGAATGGGGGTTAACACTATATATGTTAAAAAAATTTCATTCGAAATTTTGTAAGCATAGTTAAAGAAATAATTGTAGAAAATATTATAAATATTCCTTCCAATAGTTTCAAGAATTAAATGGCAACTTAAAAATATATTAATAAATTATTGGTCAGTAATATAAGAGGGAATTTGTAAAACATATTTTTAAAATATGAACATTTAAGAAAACTAATCCTAATTTTATATAAAAGATGATCTTTTGTTCAAAAATAGTATTTTGTTATCTTGAGTGCATAAAAGTTATAAAATGAGATAAAACACATAATTCAAAAAAATATACATAAGAGAATTAAATAAATGGGTTAATGATATAAATATCATATATAATATATCAATAAAATTTTAAATACAATCAATCTCGAATGAGGATGTGAATGATAAATAATACTTTATAAATATCATATTGTTGAAGGGAGAATTAATCAAAAAAGTTATCATATGTGAAAAATATATAATCAAAATAAAAATTGGAAATAAAAAATAATATAAGTATAGAACATTTAATATATTATCAAGTCAAAAACAAAGTCAATGAAGTAGATAAATAAACCAACGAATTAAAATTGATTTTTGAAATCTCTTACCACTTTGTGACATTCAAGTCAAATACCATTGATAGAAATAATGTGAATTAAAGAATAAAATAACATTATTGATGATTAATTTTTGATATTACATGTATAAATGGGAATCAGACACAACATAAAAAATAAAATTGGTTTCTGAAAATAAGATATTCCTCAAAGAAGAGAAATTAAAAATAAATCTCTTACCTTGGGTGTGATTTTCTTCCAAATTGCTCATAGAATTATTTATAATAAATTAAAATTCATTATAATTCTATACTAGAATCATTTGAATACTTTTAATATCATTTATAATCAATCTATAATATTTCAAAAAATAATTATTTGTAATTTATTTTTAAAATTAGATTCTATTATTGTTAACTATCTCATTTGTCATGTATGATTCATATCGGTAGTTTCAGTCCCAGTATATATATCATGGTTAGATAATATATATTATTTTAATAATGATATAAATAAATTAATTATTAATTATATAGATTGGATTAATCATCCACAAAATGTATAGATATTCAAATTTATTACAACATTCCTGGAGATGGTTTGTGGTACATACACATGAATGATGTTTTCACCATTTTACAGATATAACGTGAGAAATTAAAATAATATTTTAAATTATAATTATAATTATCATATCATTTATCTCATTTATAATTAATAAATCTATCCATATAATTATCTAAGTAAAGTTGAAATGAAAAAATGGAACAAATTGATTTGTGGATCTGGTAGAATACATGTAAATAAGGGTAATGTTATTATTTTCAAATATATTTGATAGTATAAATGTTGGTATGATATTATAATAAAAATATATTTCATAAAAATCATATATATCAGTAATTTTTTTCTTTATACCAATCCATGTAATTTTGTGATGAATGTTGAAATACACCGCTACGTGGAGATGGCACGCCACATTTGTGAACAAGCAATGTTTTCACTTTTTGTATGATTGAAACGAGATGGAAAATGGTTGTCCAATATTCAAAAAAACATATTTATAAATCTATGATAATATTTTTATTATTTTAAGATGGGTAAAATATTTAAAATAATTAGTAGATGGAAGAAATTGGAAAGAGTTGGTAATGATAATTACCTCTTATTTGATAGTCTTTCACTAGATCATTATTTAACAACCACTTGAATTATTTTATAAGAATACAAAAAAACCTATAAATAGTGAATACAGAAATTTATAATATAAATGAGAATATTTTAGTCAAGGTAGATGGATCAATGTAGTGTGATGAATTGTAGAGAATATGTTCCATTTTATAAGTGAGGATAGGAGTAACTCTGGGAATTTCATAAGGCATTGAACTAATAAATATTTAATTTTCTATGAAAAATGGATCTGAATTGATATAATTTGGTGATAATTGGAATATTATACAAAACAACATGGACATGATTTGGAAATAATTTAACCCTTTTATCATACTAGGAAGTGCATACCATGAAGCTATCTCTATGCCACAAGAAATTTGTAATAAAAAATATGAAACAAAACATTAGAGTTATGGTAAAAAGTGGCATAAACACTACCATATAATAATAATGAACACCATTCAAACATTATTAAAACCACCCCTACCATTAAAAACTCCCTTATTTTTTAGGTTCCTTCAACTCATCCACTGATTTAGAGTCTTCCACTCACCATCCTGGTTATCAACTAGTTCATCAGTTAAAAAAACATTTTTATGATCATCAATCTATTTACCACCCATAAAAGGTTGTATATCATCCAAAAAAACATTATTTGAGGGATTCCTAATCTGAAGTTTTGGTGTACCATCCATCTTGATCATCAAAGGGGATTCATTAGTTTAATGTGATGATAAATATTATATACATTTCCTCATCTATCTCTCCTTATATAGCACATCAAAATAAAAAGAATTAATGAACTCTATCAGTGTAATAATTTGTGTTTCACATCACCATTATTTTGTGAAACAACATGTGAATTGTAAAAAGTGGAAGCATCCTCGACTACTATAGGTTTAAAAACAAAACCATGTGTTGATGTCAACACATTCCCATGAGGAGATAAATCATCACCACTACCAGTCTGTACTACCCCTAATGGTTTGGGTGAAGTAGTAACTGCTAGAAAATAATTACCACACTACTTATAAGATATAAAATCACCAGAAAAAATCATCTAAATTTACTTTCATAATGGAATACATAGTCTACCCAACAACATTATTCGATTGTGTGGATAAAAAATCATGTTTTGCCTTATCATGAAATTTTTCTTCCAAAAAAAAATTAGCCTCCATCACCACATCATCATAGATAACATCATCACCTCATTTAAATGGGGTCTCCCTTTGAACATATAATCCACAATAATTTTTTTAAAAAGAGAGTGGATCCCCCTCCACCATCCCATAGCAAAATATATGTATCATATTATTTTTTATGGGTGATGGTGGATCCTTCACAACATCATGGGCACAATTATTCCCAACCAAAAACATTGGAACAAAAATTCTAGAAGATGGAGTTTTAAATTTTCACATTTCAACAAGATTTACATTCATTTAATAGTTATAACAAATAATTCCATTACAAAATTTATTCTTACCATTCATAATAGTTGAAAAATTGAATAAAAATTCAGGAACATGATCAAATTCAATACAAAGTTTAAAATTATAGAATCCAAAAAAATATAAATTACCAACAAGAGTTGATGACATATTGAAATCAATGATAATGTGATACAAATGACCACACCACCTAATATCAATCCTCGTATCCATTTTAAGTGGGGTTTCAATGGCCAAGGAAACATTCCAAATGATATTGGAATGCCAAAAATTCAATTCAAGCCTTCTATGTGGATATAAGACTATGAAATAGTGTTCTTGGAATGAAAGTGGTCCAACCAAGGGTCATAGTTTTTAAACCATATACTTCCATGCTTGAGTTTGACAAAACCACAACTCCAGAACTTTAATTTCATTTCATTTGGACCCAAAAGTGATATAAAATAAATTCATACTGATAGACACAATATTCTAGTTCCTAAAACCTCATATCCATTATTGGTATTACTATAGGTCCTAAAACATCCATGAATTAGTCATTTGTTATTGGATATGGCCAATAATGAAGTACATGGAGGTTTCAATCAGGTCTTTAAAGATTCCAATATTTTCTTCCACAACCACGAACACACCATTCCTTGATATCCAATTATGAGTAATGGAATAAAAACTCAGTGATCCAAGGATTAATATGCTCACACCTCTCATTAGCATCAAGTCTGATTTATGATATCCTAACTCCATATACATAAATACGTCATGGAAAGTCATTGTTACCACCACCAAATAATTGTTATTCTTACTAACAACACCCTTCTTGACAGGACCAATAAAAAATTTAGTAAGGTTAAATTAATCAAGAAGTGATAGCTTAAATTGAGAATGATTAAAATTTCAAACTATTTCCAATTAAATTTTTTGAATATAATTTCTTTTAATTTCAACACATTTGATAAAATATTGTTTTTATAATATATCTGTAATGAAATTATCAATAATACCAGAAATATTATAAAATAATATTTTTTTAAATTATGTAAAATTTTTTAGAATTGATATATGTTCAATTATAAGGAATATATGGTCTTAATATGATTCTAAAATATAACTCATTAAATTTCTATACTGAATTTTAAATCATATCAGTTGGTTTGATATATTAGTTATCCAATTTTAATTTTAACTATGGGAATATAAATATTTATATTATGGGGTTATAATATTTAATATAAAGATATCAATTAGCTTGTAATATACAAATATATTATATTTTAGACAATTAATCACAATACATGTATTTTTGAGATTTCATTATATTTAACTAATTAAATAAAATATATTTGACAAATATTCTATTAATATATTTTTAAGAACTATTAATATAATTTGAATTTTTAAAAACACATTATTTAAATGGAATTATAATAAAAAAAATTATTTTATTTTAATATATGATATTTATCATAAACATTTATGGAACACTTTAACTCAGCCATAGAATATTACATTCATTGTTTTTAAATCCATCTATATGTTTTATTTATTTATTGTTGAAGCACTATGATGGCAATGTAGAAACATTTAATGTAATTATTTAATAAATAGGAATTATTCATAAAATTTCCTAATAAAAAAATAAATTTTAATTTAAGATAATATTATTTATCTTAAAAAATTTTATCTTTATCTATATCGCAGAATATTCTAAATATTAAAGGAATAAAAGGGACATTTTTACATTATCTTATACTTATAAATTTTAAAGATAATACTAAAATATAAATGGAAAAAATTATGATATATTTAAACATTGGATGGACATGTTTTAAATACACCCAAAAAATAAAATTATTCTATCTTTATGATTGAAATTTAGAACACAAATTCTGGTTTTAACACAATTTTTACTATTTTACCCTTACCAAGGTGACTAATATTTAGCATTTTTTTGTTCATAATATCCAATGTGAATAGGAACCTATTTTACCCATTTTAACTCCTATTTATACATATTTAATAAAATTATCAAGAATCAAATTATATATGTGGGATAATTATTTTTATATAAAAATGAAAAACACAGTGAAAAACAACTTTTAAAAAAATTTCTTTTAAGTATAAAAATGTTTTTATAAATAAATCCAAAAAATTGATTGAAATTAATATATATGGATTATTTAACATATAATAAAATTAATTTTACATTTAATTAATTTAAAATAAAAATTTAAATTTTCTAATTCTTAAAACAAAAATAGAGTTTTTCTATAACATTAGTATTTTTTACTATTCACTAGAAATTTATTCTTTTTAGAAAAATACAAAACATTAACACATATATAATATTGATACTATTATTAATAATATAAAAATCAATTTTATCATATAAAACAACTACAAAATATATAAATTATTTATAATATAGACTGATAATAAGTAACTAAAACCATTTCTCAGGAAAAAATATTTGGTAGAAGAAATTTAGTTTACTAAAAAATGAGTGCTTATTTTGAGAAAACATGAGATTTTAAAAGATTAAAAAAATATTCTAAATATTATGTAAAAATAGTAATATTATAATATAATTCAACGCCTTTTTATTTATAATATATTTTTTTAAATAAATTCATTCTCTTCGACACCTTGTTATGCAACAACACCGGGTTTGAATGAAAAAAGATACTCTCTTAAAATATTATTTTTAAAATTCAAAAATTACATCATAGAATTTAAGTTTTAGGTTATTAATATTAGTAACTAAATTAGGAAAATTATATTTTATTCACTTGTTTAAAATAAATTCATTATATATATTTTTTAATAATAAAATAAGAATCATATGAAAAAAGAATCATTTTTCCAAAAAACATTAATTTTAAAAATTATTTTTATTCATGATTTAATACAAT
The DNA here is from genome assembly GCA_963277665.1 of Viscum album. Classification (NCBI taxonomy): domain Eukaryota; kingdom Viridiplantae; phylum Streptophyta; class Magnoliopsida; order Santalales; family Viscaceae; genus Viscum; species Viscum album. The sequence goes on along the minus strand of OY728119.1, from coordinate 1,178,933,970 downwards.
AATTTTAAATTAAATTTCACCATTTTTTTGAATTTTTTAATGTAAAATTCATTTTTAAATGTATATTTTATAATGATCTTCTGGTGATTTTTTTTTATTTTCAGAAAATATTAATTTTTTAATGAATGGTAAAAAATATAATTTACTGAAAATTTCCTTTTCATTTAAGATATTTAAATATTTAAACAATATTATAAATTAATTTTAAATTTAAATTAGTATAACTATAAAACAAATTAACTAAATTATTTTATATAAATCAATTTCATCTTGAATTCTGATTTTAAAACATCTTAATCTTTGGATTCTGTTTCATTGGAAAACCGGTTTTTGCAATTGGCCTATGAGTTAAATTGTAAATTTAATTCTATCCCATATATGAATTGGATTTTAAAAAATGGAATCCATATCTTTAATAAAAATTAATTTTATTATCTAAAAATTCTAACATAAATTTTTTACAATAATTAATAGTGAAAGTAGTAAAAACCATTTACCATGGTTAGGATAAAATAGGGTTATTTGGGGTTTAAATAACAATATACGGGTTAAAATGACCATAAACATGTCCAAAACACCTTTTACAGTCATATTTATGTATTATCATCTCAATGGTTCTAAAATTAACAATTCTAAGGGTTTCAAATTAGAGAAACTTGAGTATGACGTTTATCCATAAAATACCAAGTGTGTCATCTCCCCCATATATAAATATCCACCAAATATCTGCTTCTCTAAAAACATATAAAATCATATATTTAAAAGTTAAAAATAAAAATAATTTCCTAATTATTCCCCCAACATTATAATGGACATGTATTTTTTATAAATACACTCTTCAAGTGATTTAGGTATAAACTTAAAAATTTTCATTGATGAAGAGGTAAATTTATAACTTGTGTATTTTATAAATTTTTCACCCAACACCTTAAATAATTTCAAACTAAGATAATATAATAATTAAAATATAGAATATTTACTAATATGTTATTATGTTAATTTGATAATACAGATCAATCATTACATCCATCAAAGGGGAAATAAATCTCTCCCAAGTTAGTACAGGAGGCCACAACCGTGCAAACACATGTAAATCATTTTCCAACACCACTTTTAAATAATGGATATAATGATGAACTTAATATATATATAGTAAATTTATTTTATATTCATTACAATATTATACATGAATAATTATTATATCACATAAACCATCGTACATTCTATTCCATGGGGGATACAATAACATTGCTCATCTTTATGAAGGACTCCGGCCTCATGAAGTGATGTTATTAATTTTTCACATACAATTTATATTGATGTTATTAAGGTTGAAATTAATGAATATATGGGATACTTTTGAATTAATATTTCTTACATAAATATTATTTCATATTTGACTTCTTAACTTCTTATCGGCTGCGAAACAGTAATGTTTCACTTGTGTACGTGTGGACAACCAACTCAAAGTAGAAATTTGATTTTTTTTAAAATTTTATTTTTAAATATATGATTATAATTATTCTTTAATGGTGAATTAATATTTATATTCCATTAAATCTATAATATGATAAAAATGAATGAATCGTTCATGCGTACGTGCGACAAACAACGTCCTTGAATTGTGTATTCAATTTTCCATCTCTAAAATTTTTGGACAAATTTAAATAAATAAATAAATAATATTAATGATAAAAATATTTTTCATAATTAAGGATTATATATAACCATGATCAATATAATATTAATGATATTATCAAACCAAACATACAGTATGACGCGATTATCACCTGAAATAGTGATTTTGACAATAAAATGTTAATAAATGAGTTATAAAAGACTATATGTAAATACTATTTGGTATGAGATATATAATTATAGTTTCTTAAAGATTTAATAACATAATATATTATTTACCATAGGTTCAGTAAAAAATGATGGAAGTTGAACATGAGGTAAGGGTTTCTCATCTCACTTTTATTTCTAGGATACATCATCCGAATCCAGTACTTATTTCTTCTGAATGGTGTATATAATACACAATTGGTATGTTTTATCATGATTTAATTTATATTCTTGGTAGTTAATTTTTATTTTGATATTATGTATTTTATACTTCTTGAGATTCATGAAGTTACAAATGCTGTAAGGGTTTAATGACAATATCCTCATTATTTTATATTGTTTAAGTTCAAGTATCCCTTGGTTGAAGTATTTATTATTTAAATATTAAATCCAATATATGAAAATCCCCTTTTTTTAATTAGTGATGTTTTCAAATAATGGTACCACTTTTCATCTATGGGTCCCTAAAATTATCGAAAAAATGTATTCAATAAATTGTACCATTATTTCTCTTTTGAATCATAAATTCTTTTTTCATAATAATAAATGAATTATAAAAATGTTTTAAAATATGTTTTTAAACTTTTATAAGTTATATATTAATGGAATATTTCCACATTTTTTCATTTTAATTTTATTAAGGAATCTTTTGACTGTTTTAAAAACAGTGATTGTTTGGATTTTATAAATTTTTTGAAAGGGGTATTTATTTTAATGTGTATGACCTGAATGGAATTTCCAAAATTCATGAACAATAAATGTTTAGATAAAATTTTGAGATATCAAATATTTATTTTAAAAAATTATATTTAAAATATTTTTGGAAATTTTATTTAAAAAGATAAATATTCAAATTGAAAAGGTCATTTTCCTCAAAAATGATTTTAATGACATTTTTAAGGTATTTCTATTCTTCAACGACATCAAATCATTATTGTAAATATGATCTTATGGTCTATGTTGTACTTATAATACATTTATCCATTGTTTATTAGTTATATGATATGTTTAATTTAGGGTTTACAATTTTGATACCAATCACCATTTTAATATGGATTGTTTATGAATATGTTAATTTGATTGGGTTATGTATTGATATTTGGAATGTTATTTTTTTAATTAAAATGTTTATACTAATTATATTTTGCCACTTTTGGTAGTTAACAAAATTTAACTTAGCATGTGACAGGTGGGGCCTAGTTATAGATAGCCCCTTGATGAATCGATAGGTCCCATGAGACAAATCAATTGAAAAAATTAGATATGTTTCCACCCATAGATTTAAACATTATTATAAAAGGACTTTACAGTATATTTTAGATGTGCGACTTTACGGGATCCATAATTATAAAATTATTTGTTGATGTATATGTGAGTATTCTATTATTTATAATATCCATGTAATTTTCTCAAGCTTATGTGATTATGTATATGGATTTACATAATGATCATTTATTTTTATCATATTATGCTCTTTTTATTATCCAGTCATAATCATTAATCAACTATAACAATATTTTTATTTAATGTTTAACTATTTATATTTGAATATATAGTTCAATATTTACTTTTCCATAAATATATACACCACAATTTCATTCCCATTTCTTTAATTCCTTTATATATTATATTAAAAAATTCGGAATTTCAACTCCAAATAACGAGTTGCATAATTTTTTCATGATTTTTCAATTGTCATAAGGAATCAGTATCACCGTATCATTATTCATGAGGATTTATCAGAGTCCCTTATTTTATTGAGAAATATATACCACAAACCCCTTTCTATTATATGGTAGTGTAATAATTGGACAGATGACCAACCTTCTTTTAATATCCATAGAATTTTCCGTAACACTCATATGTCAAAATTAACATGGATCCATACTAAGTCAACATAGTTATTGGATTAGATACCCATGAATATTCCCTCATAATGTGTTATTAGTTTCCATTCAACCAAATGAAACTACATTTTTTTCACCATGGTTGGTTTGGTCCACTGTACAATAATCTTCATCTATGAAGGATACACCAATATACCCTCTCATTGAGATTATATGACCACAGAATTAATCATTTTTATCCAAAATCCCCATTTTCTGAAATTTTATTACACATATCATTCCACAATGTCTTAAATATAATCCTAAAATGATACTAATTCTCGTATTGACTCTTGGTATATATAAACATATCATCTCAAAATAATACTATAAAATTTTTTAGTTAATATCTGAAGAATTTAGTCATTAAATCCATGAAGATAGTGGGGATATTGAAATATTCAAATTGAATCACTATATATTTGTAATAACCATTCCTCATATTGATGAGTTTCATTGTAATATAGTCTATCTTGACCCTTAATTTTTGATATCCAAACTAAATGTCAGTATTTAAAATGTACCGATCTCTACAAATTTGATTATACAATTCAAAAATAAAAATTAGATAATAATTTTTATTCATTTTGATGTTGTTAATTTGTTGATAATAAATGAAAATATTTACATTCTTGTCCATATAAATAAAACAAACTAGTGAAACAAATGGTGAAACACTATTTTATATGTGTCCCTTTAAGAGTTTCTCATTGATATTCAAATTTAATTCTAAAAATAATATAAGGCCCATTTATAGGTAGTTTTTTAAATAGGCATGACACTATGAATTAGTACTATTGAAAGATAAAAATCATTATTGGGGGAGCAGAGGATGACTAGGAATATCATAATGAAATACAATAGCATAATCTAAATATATATGATTGTCTTTTTTGATGAGTTTTTATAGTAACATTTATGATATATATCCCTCATTAATAATAAGTAATAACCATAATATGGAAGTGACTTCAATTGTATGGTTATATTCATCCTCACATCAAACTAATATCTTATGAGGATTCAGAATATCTAAAATACATCCATTATTAAGAAATTATTATGGGATCTACATAGAGTGGGAAATTCCATTATCAAAATCCCATAAAATTGAACAAGTAGAAGAATACTAATATTTACAGGAATCTTATTCCCATATAATTCTATCCAAGAGAAACATTTGACTTCAGATATAATTATCATACAATTAGAAAAATGTTTTAAATATTATAAAGGAGGATAACATACCATCCACAAAGAAAAGGTACAAGGTAAGGGTTAATTCTACAATATCTTCATTATCCGAGGTTGTGTGTATGAGAGTATCTACTAGGACCTATATCATCCACATCTGTGTTTTTTAAAAATATATTTCAAAACATTATTACTATTTCCTAGACTATAGTTTAAATTAATTTATACCCTTTTTTGACTTTTTATAAATTTTTTATAATGGATTCCTTCCATTTTTTTCCAAACAAGGACCTTTACGACCTTTTCGACCCAATTAAAGAAATAATGTTTTTTAAATTATACAACGGGTGAATCTATTTCCCACCATTAAAACAGATTTGAAGCTTACCTTACAAGATTATAAGAAAATAAATGTTTTATTTTATAACTACATGACATCTAAAATATTTTAAAATAGAAAGGTCTATCTCTCTCAAAAAAATTTGATTCCATCTAAGTCAACATCCTTTGATGAATTTTAACCTTTTTTGAAGTTTATTTATTATGATAAAAATATTTTATATTTTATTAAAGTTTTTTTATAAATTTTAATATGTATGTGGTATTTTTATACCATTCATGGTTTATGGCTAAGTATTGACATTTTGTATACTAGTTTTAATACAAATGATTATGTTATGATTCATCCTTTTCATATGAGGAATGTATTGGATGTAGTATGTGATGGGAGGATCCCGCTAACACTCCTTGGTGCATCGGTAGGTCTCATGAGACAATTATACAAGGAATTGGTTGAGGCCTTTCTTTATTTTGATATATGGTTTTGGTTGAGGGCTTAATCATTTTTAGACATCGTGGATGAGGCCTTGAGAAAATGTTTCAAAATGTTACGCATTATACATTCCCTCTTTATGAAAATATTATTGATGTTTCATATGGTTATTTGACTAGTAGGATACCCATGACTATGTTTTATTATGAAATTATTTACTCAGCTCATATTCATACCATAATGTGTTCATGTTTATTATTTTTAAAGGAATGTGTTTTCAATTAATCACTATGCCTAAATTTTATGGTATCTTCTACTATATTTCTTACCCTTAAAGAGTGATTGAGCTCACTCCTTTCTTATGATTGTTTCCCAGGATATGAAGAAGTTAGTTATGACTGACATGCTATCATAATGTAGGAGTCTTGGATGTTTCTAATAGAATTAATTAGTGTTGTATTTCTTTTCATGATTTCATGTTGAACTAATGTATGTATCTTATTTCAATAATTCTACACTGATCGGTTTTTCAGGAACTGATTCATTTTATCATGTTGATGTTATCTAATAATGAACCAACTCTATGTATATGGGGTCAAGGAATTACACCTTACCCATCCTAGGCATCTATATGTCCTCCCGATGGCTATAGTAGTATGCCACACATACTTGTTTCATTGGTCTGGGAAAAGTCGTCAACGAATGACCCATCAACACTACTTTAATATCATCAAGTCTAGGACACCAAGTCAAAGGTATGATGGAATTAGCATAACAACTTTTGATTCCATGGATTCAACAGCGTAGTATTTTCTTTTTGAAGGTTCCACCAGTTCTCAAGTCGAAACAATCATTTCTATGGGTTAGTTAACTCAATGGAATTATCTCCCACCAATGATGCTATAAGTTCAAATGATGAAGAGTATTTGGATGAGGATCCTCTTTCATTTTAAGTGGGCATCTCCAATATCTTCGATGAGATGGTATAGGTGAATCTTAGTACTGAGGTAGACCCATGGTCAACAATGATCAGTGTATCTATGCCCCCGTATGAATAAAAATATATTATGGACATCCTATATTATCATTGTGATGTATTTTCCTAGAGTTATGATGTAATTCCAAGACAAGACCCACATGTCACCATCCACCGTTGTGGTCCCCTAGTGAGTCCTTGAGGGTTCAAACAACCTTCCAAGAAGATGTACCCATCTCATGGTTCCAAGGACAAGGCCAATTTTGATAAGATCATGAAATAAAACATTTTCAAGGAATTCTAGTACCCTAGGTGGTTATCCAAATTAGTTACCATATGGAAGAAAAATATACATATCAAAGCTTGCATCGATATACGGGATCTCAACCGACACTTTCCAAAGGATGATTTTCCCCTTATCGTGGTAGATTTGCTGATCAATGAAAATCATATGTTAAAAAACATCTCCATCATGGATGTATATTTAGGGTATAATCAAATCATGATGTGCCCTGTAGATGAGGAATTCACCAGTTTTAGGGTGCCATAGGGTACCTTATACTATCATGTAATTCCCATAGGATTAAATAATGAACGATACACTTCTAATAATTTTACTCACAACATGTTCAGATCAATTTTTTGGGATTCTAGTTGATCACTATGTTGATGATTTTATGGTAAATCCTTACCAACATCATGACCATCTCAATGATATTGAGAAAGTTTATGTATTCCTCCATTCCCACCATCTGATGATAAACCCCAGGGAGCATGCCTGTGGGTTGCATTTATAAATCTTCTCAACATCATCATATAGTATATAGTAATTTAGATTGACCCGAAGAAGATAAGAATAGCATTCAGATTCCTCCACTAAGAATACATTCAGATCTTCGAGGATTTCATGGCCTCTTAGTCTATATATGAAAATTCATCTCGAATTTGGATGGAAGGTGTCAGCCCTATTCTATAATCATTAATAAATGTTCCATCTACCTATGGGATTAAGAGTGTTATAATTCCTTGGATAAGATTGAAATGTATTTTCTACAGCCTCTGATTATGATCCCACCCATCTATTAGAAACTTCAGTTCCTTTATGTGACCACCCTAGAACAATCCATCGATAGATGTATCACCAATAGAAATAATAAAGGACATATAATGGTTCCTAATATTTCACCAACATGCACCTATACATAGATTCCAAAATTCTTCTATCAAGAAGAGCATCCTTGTGATGGTTTTTATAGTGTATAATTGGAAGAATTATCTACAACATCATGATATATAGTTGGTTTTTGGTTTTGATCTTCTAATTTACATTCTAAACAAACCTATGTTAATAAGACATCTATCTTAGTGGGTAGTGATCTTTTAGTAGTTCTACATTTGGTTTATTTCACTTAAGGAAGTCAACATTCAGGCACTGGCATATTTTCTTACCTCTCATCCGCCCTACACAAATCATTCAATGGATCATGATTTTCTTGATGTAGACATCCTCTAAGTGGATCCATCTTTGCCGTGTTTTAAAATAAATTTCAACGGCACATCCTGATGTCTAGCTGGTTGATGGCTAAATGATCTTAGGATCAATAGAGTAGGCCTCAACATCATATTCACTATGACTACATAGGATATGCTTCCCTATTAATTATTATTGTAAGAAGGATATACCAACAATGAATAAGAGTATTAGCTCTCATCACTAGACCTTATATGGTCTTCAAGATTAATGTTCCCAACTTATGTGTGAAGGGGGACTCAGATCAAGTCATCAAAAAAATCAACGATGATTATTCCATTAGAATGATATGGATTATTCCACTATTATAGCTCACCCACTAACTGATAGACCAGTTTCCTTATAAAATAGAGCTTATCCATGTTCCTCAGGGGTGTTTAGATCTCCCTTCATGATGTGAAAACTTCCATCCATGTGACACACCATTCTAGGGTCCTTTCATAATGGTAATTTTGAGAAATCCATCAAGAAATTATTCTATTTTATCCCTTATAAGGATGCACCTATATGATCCACCTTTATATGATTTCTGATCAGTTTTATCCGCCTCCTCTAGGTGTTATAATGATATCATGCTTCTTGTTAACCATGGGATTATAAGGAAGTCATAAAAGACATTCCTCTATCTTATGATACAACACGATTGATGTGGGAACCCTTTGGATTCTTCTCCCTTGAGAACCCCTCTAACAAGGAAGAATACACATGTTTTAGTGTTTCATCATCCACTAATTTCATCATTTCCTAGAGTGAATATTGTCCTAACTGAAGGTTTTTTCCCAGACATGAACAATTGTATTGTCTAGATTGAAGCAAAAAAATTAACTGATGTCCACCAAGAGTTGTCACCAGAAGATTCATGACCAGCATCTAAGACTATAAGGGAGACTCCGACTAGGTGATAAATTCTGAGGAGGGATCAATTAAATGAAGAACCAAAATCCCATTATCCCATTTCCATCTGGGAGAAAACATCTCTAATGAAGTGATGAATATCACCCACATTTGGTATGCAGGAATACATGGAAATAGAGGTGACATCTAGTGTGTGGTTGACAGACAAGTTGGGAGAACCACGATGGAATGAATCAAAAACAATTATATATCATGTTTTATTTTATTTTCCTATTATATTAGTGGTATCATGTGTGTAATCCATCTTTTCCAGACTACTAAGCAAATTGGTATTTCATGAATTTATTCCTTACAATCATACCAATATAATAAAATAATCTATCGGCACTTGTCTTCCGTGGCCAGTGCATTATAATAGGGGTCACACAACATGTGATATTTATTTTCTCCCTAAAAACCCTAGCACCACAGTTAGGGACCAACACAGTGTGTGGACCCAAATAACATGAATTGTATCCCGAAAAATTTCCATAACCTTAATTTTCTTCTCTAACTAACTTTTCTATTTATACAAACAAGATTCCAATCTCATATCATGGATCATAGGTTATTTAGACCCTTTTCTCGTTGATCTTTGGTATTAGGGCTCTGATATTCCCAAAAAACACCACCATTTAACCATATATTACTGATGTATGTCTAATTGGGAGTACAAGAATCCCCAATGAGGCTAACTATTCTAATGTCTTAGCCAATAATTGAGAGAAAGATCTCCTATTGTGAAAATCTACCACAACATTCCCATTCCTAGAATTATAAACTATCTCAAAGTCAGAGTCCTAGAGTAAACTCTATACATATTTTTTCCTCAAGTTTATATCCTTATAAGAGAAGATATACTAGAGTCTCGTATAGCTCAATTAGAGGATAAACCACTCTCCTATAAATTAGTGTCAAAACATATTTAATGAAAATAATAATTCATATTTCTCAAGTTCAAGGGTCGTGTAGTTCTTCTTATGAGGTATAAACTACCAGGACCCATAAGAAATCACATCCTATTTCTACATCAGAACACTACCATGTCTGTTCCCTAAGGAATAACATAACACAAAATACTCAAAACATTCCATTAACCATCTCAAGATGGGGGGTTATCTTCAACCTCTTCCTAGACTCTTAAAAACACTACTGGAACATTCCAAACCTAGAACAGGGTCCACCTTTAGAGTGAAAGGTATAAATGTTCCTATAAATTTGGATAAATTGGGTATAAACCTCAGATATTACACCACTAAACCATGGAAACTCCACAAACTTGTAGCACTATTTTGTGACTCAAAAACAAATATCTAACTCTCCATCAATTGATCCACTTCCACTAATTCCTCTATGGTGATGTGTTGTAGGATGTAGACCACTCAAATATAAAAAATCACATCATTATAGAACTATAAATATGGTTCTCTTAATGAATTTCCAATGTAATCTTCATGTGTATCATATGATCCTCCTCTGATGTTGAGTGCAGTTGGATGTCATCAATGAAAATAGATAAAAAAACAATCCTAGTAAATGATGAATGATCATATTATTGAGTCCCATGAAAACTTTTAGGGAATTATTCAGGAAAAAAATAATCTCCATGTTATCATGGTGAATTTATCAACATCTAAATTCCATATTTGGTATATCCTCATCCACTACTTTTTGGTGGTGATAGCCTGATATGGTGTCAATCATTGAAAACTATTTCACCGCTCAAAATTTGTCAAATAATTCATCAATCCGTGGTAGTATATATTTAATTTTCATGGTCATATTTTTTATGTTCTAATATTCCAATCCTATCCTTTTGATCCCACCCACCTTCTTGGAAAACAACATTGGGGTTTTCTATGGGGAAATATTTGGTCTCGGGATTCAGATCTTATATAGTCCTTCGACTTAACCCTCAACTCAAAAAGAGCTATTGGAGACGTCTAATCTTCCTTAGAGGATATCAAAACTATCCTAGGGTGTAAACAAATGAATGATTCTAACTCCCAGGGGAGAGGTAAACCATTAACATCTTTATAAAATACATCCTTATACTACACCACCATCAGAAGAATCTTATAGTCCATAGCATCCACTAATCTAACAGTCATGCTAGCCAACTTGTGAGTAATCAACTATAATTCCTTATTACTAAACCCATCTTATGATACCAGTGTTTCCTTTCTCCAAACATACAAAACATCTTCCAATTTTCATATAAAAAGCACATACTCCACCTAAAATTTCCACGATTGGAATGAAATCTGGAAACACTTCCATAACTATGATGACATCCTAAGGAATAATTGATCCTATAAAGAGATATCATAAGGATATATCACCTCCATGTTTTTTATATAATAGTTGTAAGAAGTGTGAAATCACTGAGTCACCTCCTACTAGTGTCTCTTAGTGCATGGGTTGAGTTAAAGGCTCAATAGAAATATCTATCTTGAACTAAGGAAGTAGAAACAAATTTATCACCCAAACATATTTATATATCTATCATAGATACGATAGAAATATAATATATCATACATTTTATCATTCCTATAGCCTTAGGGTAATAAGACTCCATGTCATGATGTGGTCATCATCCATGACCACCATCTCCCTAAGACTGGCATGGACGTCCTTGGGATATTTATGTCAGTAAGTAAAACCTGTGACCACCTCCAACTTCCCTACCCATAAAACATCCACAAATAAAATCATGCGGACCTCTGAGCTCTTGCCTATATCTCTACTATAATGGTACCTTGACCATATCTTGATCAGTTATATGAGGATTTGAATAATCCAATGAAAGATATCCCCAACTATTGAAGGAGAAATAATGTATCTCACTCGGTTAACTCAAACTATCCTAATTTCTCTACACTACATATCTTATATAATCAGATTATCTCTTGATGTATCTGACATGAATGGATCCTTACGAATTCCATCAGCTACTTGATTTTGATGTATCAACTCCTTAGTGCCCACTACCATCACAACCCATCATTTTCTACTCTTTGAGGATCCTCTACACTAATAAGTACATCTAAATAACTCCATCATATGTGGGAATTCATAATTATATACATGAATTCATAATATCATAATGAAATTCATGATAAAATATATATACTCTGAAGAAATGATCTCACACTCTATCCATGGTTTACAATGACAGATCAATAGATATCATTGAAAAATTCACCACAATCATACTGCCCTACTGTAGGTTAAAAATATTCTTGATGGAAACTGATCATAACATGGCTATATAAAACCCCTCATTGAAGAGATTATCGATGTCTTATCCTAAGAGGGATAACTCTTCCTATGAGTAATTCACCAGATTTTACCTTCACCTAGTGGATTCTTATAGAAGACTCTCTACAAGGGATTCTATCTATAATAAAGGTGTCTCTACAAGGTGGAAAACTCTAGTTACTAACTCTATTTAGTCCATATCCACCTGGTGGTCTGTCTCACCGTAAAACATAAGATATTTCTACCTATGGAACTCATGTATTGTTCGCATCCTTCATTCATTCCCAGTCAGTAATGCCACTGCTCAATGAGTGGTGGTATAGTTGGTAAACCACTTGGGGGTATTATCTATTGCATGGTTCTCTGTTTTAAATCCACATCAATTGGAGGATCATATTAATTGTCACATAGTGGAATCCAAGATGGGTTTTATCAAAAATTTATCTTGAAAAAAAGTACCATAATCAACGAGTATATTTGGGTAGCTGACTCAAGAAGGAAATGGAAGCAAAACCCAATTTCTATATGATTCATGTACCAATGAATACCTAGAAACCAATGTGTACTTGTATCGAGTCAAAAATAATGTAGAAATATTAATAATGAATGTAATGTCAGTCACATTAATCCATAAGATCACTTATAAATCCACCTCAAAACCCAACTCCTCACATATTCCATTATTTATTCCAAGACTAGCTATCACTGGACATCATTCCATTCTTGAGCATGTACCTACGCTAGAACTATTTTTTTAAAAGAGAATACAAAAGTAAATATCACTCGACACCTGAATAGTCCTACCCATATAAGCCAGTATTGATACACAGGATCCCTATATACAACATCAAAACTCAAAGGATTCAACATGTGTATTTTTCATAACAAAATCACTAACCATGCATCGATAAAAAATGAGTATATAACCTAGATCTCTTCCTAAAATGGAATCCATAAACCAGGGCCAACCATACTCATAGGATTCCCTTGATCAAATGATATATCGACTTATAAGAAGTTTTAGTAAAAACTACTGTCCTTTAGGTCTCTAAACCAGCCATAATTTACAACTCTCATAACTGGGTATCTAGGTCTATCCACCTAGACCCAAAGATGAAACCTACCTAAGGATCGTAAATATAAGAAAATCCCCTGATTGTCATTACTATCAACACAGAACACAATGTCATGATCATCTTTGAACATCATAATAATGAAATTATACTTAGTGGTCACAATAAAAATGTAGAAAAGACAAAAAATGATTTTTATCAGTCATCCACATATGGTAATACCCCATTGAGGTCATGTTCATTATAAAAATAATAATAATACCTATTATTATTTAACTCTATGGTTTGATTGGATAACCTTTAGCATAGGCATCAACTACCAAGGATAACTTGTAAGGGACAATAGTACACATAAAACATTGTATCAATGATCGATAACATTTATCACTATCATAGTATACTGAAGTAGAATTTCATTCCATGTAATATAGAAAAACATTGTATTGGTTGTTATTGACACTTTAAACAAAAAATCCAAGAATCAACTACCCATGAGTAGTCCATCATATGGGCATCAAGTGCCTTATTGTCTTATTAGGGTCACTAAACCTCGTATTTAGGTGGACCGAGTCATCAAAATCACCATCATGCATATCAATGTAGATGCACATTACCTACCACAAGAATTATATATATATATAATTCAGACTAATTGAGTGTAATGCCACCAAAAACCTATACAAAAAAACCATTTAGGTTTTTTCATTTTATATAATAGGACACTTTCTTTAGTAAAATCACACACTAGAAGGCATATAACATGTGAATCCTATATACCAAATATAATGGATGAGATTCCACATTCCATTACATTCTAATAATTAAAATTTGCCTCTGGCCTCTTACTAATGGTACAAGATCCAGAAATATATAATTAATCATAACATAAAGACGAGATGTACATAAATTAATGAAAAATTCATATAAAACAATAACAATATATATAAAAACAAAAATATTATATTTCTAGAAACAATGACATCTTACCTAAGTGTTCTTGATGCATCATTCCAATATCAAACCCATGTTTTGAAAATTTCTTAACACCCCTACATAAAACATCCCTAATACTAAAAAAATGGAAAACATCTTATCACTCTGTTTAACATATATACTAGAGTGATAATAAATAGGTTCCCTGATCTAGTTTTCCACAACACCTCAATAACACCTCATCATATTCCAGTGGTACAATGGAATGAATATAGCCTCATAATAGATAAGAAGAAAATAAATTTCATAAAATAATTAAATAAAAATAATGTGGAAGATGTTTATAATATTAAAGAGGAATGTTAGTAATAATAAATTTTATTCTATAATATACCAAAAAAATTAGGTCATACAAACAGCACATGTCAACCACTAAAATGTCCATAACCATAAAAGTATATAAATGAAATTGAAATAAAATTAAATAGATCTTATAAAAACTTCAAACTAGACTATATACTTGGTATTTAGTTATTTTAAACTCCACCATCCCAATAAAAAACAATCACCCTTAGTGGCTCACCTTTATCATGCAACCTTGTGCCTCAACCTTATCCATTGTGCATATGTCCTCAACATATAAAAAATATATAATTTATGGATGTACACCAAGGTGAAAGTATAAGGGCGATAAATAATATTAGCATCCCCCCAATGATGATCTTATAAACATACCTTTATAAGTGTATACTCATGAAATATTCTCTTCCTAGCCAAGAGAAAAATGCAAAATAAATAATACAATAATATAAAAAGAAACATAGTCAATACTTGAGTCCATAATACCTATCAACTATATCTACTTATACCTAATTTTAAATGTACCTGGTCTAATTTGATCACATATATCAATATATATATATACACCATAATATATATATGTGTGTGTATAAGTATATATACGAAAATGGAATTGATTCGAGACCTCCGACTATGGTGTCCATTCACAATATAATAGGAGAAACTCAATCCATAGTCAATCCTATGATCCTAGATCCAGCTGACATTACATCCTATTACAAGGGATCTGAGATGGATGTTATAATACACAATCTAGGTATCATTAAGGCGACCCATTGGTCTGTAATCATGATATACAATACCTACATCGACCAATGTCGAAATGTTGTTGGGCTTGCTATATAACCACTTGAGGATACAGTTTATAGCCCTAGGTACACATTGAAATCCTGAACAACAACCATGATTAAGGGTTCTATGTATCAACTAGTCAACATAAACATGTGTAATTACAATAGATGAAATACTACTCAGTCCATGTATAATTTTGTTTGGTGTCAATAAATTAGTTATAATTCTATAATAAATTCCCACATTTCAGCATGGATAATACCTATGTTGGATGACCCATTGGTGATACGAATGGAATCAACTTATAACCTAATATAAAATCATTGAATCATTTACAATTTCTAGAATTTCATCATCCATAAAAAATTATAGGTGATACAATAATGGTGCATCCATCGATCACAAGGAATATCCTAATCATTAAATGTGGATATCTATTCCATAACTAGGAAGCTCATAAATATCCCACTGCACAAGAAAAATTATCCCACCCATCTTCCTTTGAAATCCTATATATTTTTAGAGGATTAAACAATCCTTGAGAAACCCATTATAAGGGGGGTCTTAGAAAATCTCAGTGACTGACCACTATACCCCTCATAACGGTGGAATATCAGTGAAAAATGGGAATTCATGTAATTTCGATAGTATAAATTAATATAGTTAGACACAATGGATGGAACCCAAAAGAACATTAGGAAATTCAAATAAAATAAGGCTCAGAAGTCCAATCCCTATTTGTGTTTTTGTAAATACAATCACAACAAGGCTCAAAAGATGGATCTCATGAAGTATATTTGAGTATCATAATAATATAATAATAAAAAATAATGAAATATCATTTTATTTCTAGGATTTAAATTTAGGAAACCCAAAGAAATAGTTGGTAGAAAATACATATCATAGAGACTACATTTGGGCATCCCAATATTGCATCATGTCAAGCACACTATCTAAAAACCATGATGGACCCTTGACTAGGATAGATTCATCAATAGTAACCAAGTGAATGCATAAATAAAGAGTGAGGGTGAGAAAATTGCATAATCCCACCACAACTACCACAATCCCAATGTATTACACGTTCGACATGGGTTTTATGGTGACACCCACTACCATCACTACCCAAGACCCTAATGCACTAGCTTAGGGTCAGTCATCCGCTGGTGATCATATTGGGTCCCTTAGGTCATAGAACTGGGGATAAATCCTACTAGGGATCCATTAAAATGATACACAACCATAGGCATCCTATATGGGGTTCCTGAAAGAAGTAAGTAAATATAAGGATCCTAAACCTAATCCTCTAGGTCAATTGGTATGTGGATACATCCTATGTAGAATCCCTGGAAGGGAAAACATAGGCATAATTATCCGAAAAAGAATCCATTTTAATTAGAAAAGAGTATATAAGAGATAAACTATGTTATAAGTTATGTGAAGGCATATCATAGGGGATCCTCAGTAACAGTGATAAGGTAGTGGCATCTGACATGGGAGTCTCATGAAGAATGAATTAGATGACCTATAATTTTTTAAGAGAATATATCAGAATGGTTACATCCTTAAATAATGTGACACAAAATAATCTATCATGAAATATGTCTCGTGACCCATCTTAGATCAAAGGGTCTCACTGTCAGAAGATATCAAAATTTAGTTACCTGAAGAATAACTTATTTATTTATTTAGAATCATGATATGGCCCCTAGAATTCCTCAAATAATCTCAAGGGGTTTAAATATTATGATCATCAAAGAAAGAAACTCAAAATAGTCTAATCATGGGCCCAATTTAGAATCCTGAACATAAATATATGATAAACCCTCAAAAGTGTAATAAGGGAGGATTAAATGGTATGTGTAACCTAGTACAGAATGTGTACCATCGAATAACTACATGGCCATGTAAATTTGTAGAAAATAGCATGTAAATTCCCATATAGGTGGAATTTAAGATAGTTATAAGGCGTGTACCTTACATGGGATACCAACCCTTGTACCGTACAAGCCCTGGACATGTACTTTTTTAGGTCGTGTACTTGTACACGATATGAAATCCACACATGATATGGTCATGTACTCTACATGTCAATGTTTCCATTCATGAGCTTTCTAGAAGGGTACTCAACTACATGACAGAGTCATAATACATGTAATGTTTACCCTATACATATAATGTTCATCCAAAAGATTATATTCCCTGAAAATTAAGAATTTATGGCATGTATCCCCTAAACTACAGACTGTGTGATCGTGATGGCCAAATGAAAAAACACCCAAAACACCAGAAACCACCCGTTTTCAATTCAAAATGTATATATTGAACCACAAGGGTTCATAAGAAGTGAAAAAAAGGATTAAAATATAAAATGGTAAATATTATTTCATTTAAAAAAATTAAAAATATACTACCTTTGGGAAGAATCCTCTGAAGCATCACCCATTTTCATAATCCATGATTTCCACACAACAATCCAACTCCAAAAAGATCTGTATAGGTAACTTTATTCCCATATCTGTATTTAGATATATATGTATATAAATCTTCTCAAATTATCATTTAAAGTATGAATACTATGGAGGAATTTGTGGGAATCCATGAAAGGAAAAAAAACAAAATAATGAAATTGAAATAATTGGAAATAATATGAAAAAGGTGCCAGACCCTAGCCCTAGTGCCCCACATTTTTTTTGACCAAACTAGAAAATGCACGTTGTTCCAAAATTAATGAAAGAGATTAAATATAAATCATATTATTTTTTACAAAAGATATAGTCAAATAAACATGTGTGTAAAAATTAATATTTAGTTAATAAAATATTATATACTAATTATTCAACCAAATTTGAATGGTTTAGAATTCTAAAAAAATTAAAAAGGGAAAAAACAATATTCTAGGACTAATGGAGTTGTCATAAAAAATATCTAATATAATCATATAGTGGAAAATTACCGTTTTACAATTCAAATTATTTCAAAAACATTCAATCAGAAATACCATAGGTCCTTACAGGGTATGCCTCTCCACTCATGTTATAATATATCATTATTCACCTTGAACACAACACAAGTGATCTGAACCATAATTGAATTGGAATTCTTTCTTATGGTATTAGTTTTATAAATGTTTCTTTATAATATCTATATGTCTAAGGTAATAGTATTTTCTAACCATTCTACTATTGAATTTTTTATTAATGAAGACCAAAACAAACCAATTCATTATTCGATGGAGGGTCATACATCATGAATTTAATATTTAAATTTATGATAAAAAGGAATTGATAAATTATTTTATTGAATATATTTCTAACATTCCCACTACCCTCAATATATTCTTAGTAAATATAACCCCTATTATTGTAATATTCCTTGATAAAGAATTTAACATTGTTTATGGTACCATCTCATATATTACTGACTTATTGGATATTTTATCTTCTCAGTAGAACAATCTAGATTGAATAAAAACTAACTATATTTACATAGTATTTGTATTAGGTTATTGATTAATGACGATTTTTTTAAATTATATAATTAATTATTAATATAATTATGTGTTCATGTTCTTATGTTTTCATTAATTCGATGATGTAACCCCTACTCTTGTTTGTTTAGGTCACTTTAGTCTATAAAAAACTCCAAAAAAAAATTTAGGCTATTATAATTTAATAGAAAACTTTATTTAGTGATGATATCTATATTTTTTTAATTTGTTTGAAAAAGTAAAATGATATAAAAATTTGTTTTATAGGAATGCAATGACCCAAAATACCATTCTATTTATTAATATATTTTATGTTTGGTTCACTAACTATATTAGGACTTTTCCTATTTCATTTGCGTTATAAAGTGAGATAACAATACTCACACTATTAGGGGGTGAATTTTGGTGTTAACAATTTAAACTTTTCACAATACTACTAGGATATATTATTAATTTCTTTAAAAGAAACATGGTACATATCATTCAAATCACAAAATCTCAAAATATAATGTAAAAAATAGATGATCACATAAACAAAATTTCTACATGGATCAACCACAATATGAAAAATTTAAGGGGTCTGATTAATTATGTTTCTATATTACTAATAATACATACATAACTAGTTTTTGATTAGATCAATAGTAAAATATCAATACCTAGAAAAGTACTACAACCGATTCATCTCTTCTAATCACAAACTTCTAATAGAATTATAATATAGGATTGTATTGACATAAGGATTGAACTCGTGATATTACTAGAAATAAAAATAACACAGATAGAACTATGTGTTCTATATCATGAAATAATTTCCCTATTATACCCTCACATGTATGTGTTGGAAAATAATCATCCAAGGATAATATTTACTAATATAATGAACCAAAACTCTCTTAAAATTCTATACCATTGAATAAAATCAATAAATACACTCTTGTATTATTTTCCACATAATATCTTTTATACATCCTCACATTTATTTCTACTAAGATTTTCATCTATTTTAATCTATGAATTTTTTATTAAAATTAAAATTTAATAATTAAAACAACCATTAAATTCAATTTCCCAACATTTAATCATTGGTTCAAATACACATAATCCTCCCAAATTAATCATAATTTAAATAATTAGTGGTCATCCAACATTCCACTAATACTTATGGAATGTTTATTGTAATCCATTATATTAAAATTATTTATCTTTTAAAATTAAAAAGAATAGATACATCTATTAAATATAAAACAAATTCTTTCTTTCATGTATTTAATTCAAATATCAAATAATTTTTGGAATCATAAGATTTTTTATGCAGACATATCTATTTTAATTAAAAAAATGAGTTTAATTTTCATTGACATAACAATATTGTGTGGTTTTTTAAAAATAGTTCTATTATTACATTAAATTTTTATTCACAATGAAAATAGACATTTAAAGACCTGAACATTGATGTACATGGACAATACATTACTTTTGCGGAATACTAAATACATAACAAAAACAGACACGCAAGTATTGTAATAGTTTAGTGTCTTTGGAAACTCGGAATACAATATTCTAATCCTATTGAAAGATCTTCAACAACTACCATAACAATATTACCCTATTTGATTCCTTACCTAAAACCTTTTTTTATTTCCTGAGGAAAATTAAACATAAAATGTGTGAGCTCAAATGCATAGTATGGGAAAACAAATAGAACAAAAAACATTCCATAAACATTTGAAAGAAAAAACTTGAACATTAAATTTAAACATCAAAATTTTGTGAAAAGACATAAATCGTGGAAGTACGTAAGGAATATATCATAATGGAACATAAACCATGATAAAATATAATGGGAATAAAACATGTCATTTTGGAAAACATCAGAACATTTTATGATTTCCATAGTAGCCAAGGAATTACTGCCAAGACCATCTTAGTGGACAATGTCCCTTTCTGAATCGAGTTCACTCCTCGTTTCAGTCCTGAAACACTAAACCGGATTTACTTACCATTCCAGCCATGTCTATCTCATGAGATATAAATCTTTACCCTATGAATTGGAGGGAGATATAGGTCCCATCTATCTAATAATGAAATCATTATTTCACGTGCCAAAAAATCATAAATCATACATCATAGCATAACCCATGTAATAGAATGGTATTTTTAAACATCATGTCATCATAAAATTTACCATATAAAAAATGGATATCATTTCATAATAAGAAATTTGGAACCATTTAAATCATAAGGACATTATACTTGAAATATACAGATATGAAATAATGTCATCTTAAATGAAAAATGGTTTTGATAAAACACTTGAAATGAATACTTGAAGAAAATATCCTTTCTTATATAAAATCATTTTCTTTTCAAAAAATGTCATGAATTTTTAAAAGAAAATTATTTTGTTGAAAATATTCATTAAATATTTTGGAGGAAGCTTCATGAAAATAATTCTTTATAAAACCGTAAAAATCATTTCATGACATATTAGTTAAAAAAATATTATTCTCGTACATTTTCTGGAAAAGCCAAAAACTACCTCGTAAAAGGAAGATTCCTTACTCACCATGTAGTAAAAGTAAAAAAATGTGTCAAAATTACTTCAAACATACATAAAAACACTTTTAGAAAACAATGACTTGGATGATAACAATATCCCCAGTAAATACATAAGAAAAAACAACCTCAGATAAGAATGAGATTGCAAAGGTTATCCCTTACGTGAGGTCTGATATTCTTCGTATGGATCCAAACCTCCAGTATAATGATTTAAATAATATCATTGACTTATTACATAATCATATTCATTGTTATTATATCATATATGTTTCAATTATGTCTTTATGTTACCCGTTCTTTTTTAAATTACATGTAAAAGCTCTGTTTTAGGTAAAATCATTTCATTTATCGTATGTGTTTCGACTTGTCGTTCTTGATATTATTACTTATATCCTGATTTACATAATTTAATAATGTGAAACATGATTTATATATAATATAAATTCATCATATATATATATATATTATAGATCGATTAATGGAATGAAATACACCATTCATGGAGACGGTAGGTCGTACGTACACATGAACATTGTTTTCGTTTCCTTATTGAATTGAATGAAATTAAATAGATGACATACATACATATATATATATAAATCCAGTAGAATTATTATTTCATATATTTCATTATTTGTTATTATATATACTTTATAATCATTTTTGAATGGTTAATCATGGAAAATGAATCTCATCGCCTTCATGGAGACGGTAGTCCGTATGTATGCACGAGCGATGATATCATTACAATGATCATTGAATTGTATTGGAGTGTATGTATACATATCATAATCAATATCACTTTACAATAATAATATATAGTAATTATTTACACCATTATACACATCCAAGTAAGGTGGTGGTGGAAAATAGATTACACCACGGCGTGGAGACGGTATTCTGTACGTACGCACACGCGGTGATTTCGTTTTCCGTAGGATGTATTGATGGTGAAATAGGTTTGTTTCATAATTATAATAACATATCATTATATTATTTATACTTATGTTATTACTTCATAATGAAACAACTAATGAAGAAGAAGTAGAAGAAGAAATAAAGTTGAAAGAATCGGTAACGAACATTACCTCTTATTTGAAGCGCCTCTTTGAGACCTCCTCTTAGAGCACTAATATTGGTATTTGAAGAAGGCCAGGAACTCTAGGATGTTTCTAGGGAAGTTGGTATGTGAAATAGGCAGAGGTTGGCCGAGCTTCAACGCTCAAAATGGTGTGAGGAAGAGAGGGAGGAGGTGCCCTTTTATAAGGGAGGAGAGAGGCACCTTTGGAAGTATAAGAAATATTAGTTTATATTAAATCACATCCCCACATAAAAACTTCCAAAATGACTCATATCCTAATATTAGAGGATATAGGGTTGTAATATCATCATCAAATAAAATTTAGACACATTAGGAATTTCTTTTAAATATTATCAACTTGATTTATCCTTTTTTATCAATTTAATTTTATTTGTGGTAATAACATTATAAATTTTAAATTATTATAAATACTTACTTATTTTTTGTGAATTGTCCATAATTGGATACTTTATAACCATTCAGACCATATAAATTTAAATGTATAATTTTTAAATATTTTTGTGTTTTTTATAAAATTTTATAATATGTTATTTTTATAAAATAACAATAGTTTCAATTTTGACACTATTCATTTATTTGAATTTAAATACAAAATATACAGAAGATATGTTCAAACAAAATGGTTTAATAGATTCATAACATGTCATATTTATCTATTAAATTAGTGGATCACATTAAATAGTTCATAAAATATTTATTTTCATATTTTTAAAACCATTTATTTTATATTTCTCTTAATAAAATAATTTCACCATCACTATTATGTCACCTTTAATAATAATTATTTAATCCCTAAAAATTATAATTAAATTCATATGATGTAGATAAATTTATTATATTTCTGTAGACTATTCATGTTCGAAGTTTCATGATTTTTATCACTAAATTAAAATTAATATACTTATAATATTTAAGAGAGTGACATGTTGTCACTTTATTTGGTTTTAATAATAATTATATAATTTCATTGTCAAAATTACATGAAATGAATCTACTCTGACACTTAGATGATATGGGTCAATTTTTATGCATCCAATGGGATTTTGGAAAGTGTTAGGGTAATTTTATAATCTTATTTTTATGCTTAATTACCCGATTTACATTTAACTATGGTAAATAAAATTTACCATAGTTACTATTCATAACGCCCAAATAAAAAAAGTATCTTATTAACATAATTTGGACCCACTGATTACAAATATGAAATCCAGTTTTCCAAATTCAATAAAAAAAAGTTTCAGAAATTAAAATTAAAATTAATCTGGTTGTCGAAAGAAAATGGGTTTTTGTTTAAAATATCGCAAAAGATTGAATTGATTTAACCTACGAATTCAAGGTAAAATCAATGCTAATGAAATAAATTATATTAAATGGTAAGAATATATTCTATTTATACTTTAAAACCATCCAATATTATAATTTAAATATATAAATTTTTATGATGAAAAAAGTTGTTTTTAATTAAAATATAGCATGTTTTTACTATTCATTAAAATATGAAAGTTATGAGAAAAATATCAAAACATTATCCAATGTAAATTTTTATATCCTGATGAAAAAGAAGAAGTTTATTTTGTAAAATTGAAATTATAAACTTGTCAAAAACTAGATTTAATGTGGTTGCACAATTAAAGGGCGGCAAAACTGCGTTTTTTGTAAAATACTTATTTTACCCGAATTTTTTTTGTTCACATACCATGTTCTAGAAAATTGTAAGATGAAATAATAATGTTATAACAATAAAAATATAGTTAATACTATTCATAACGGCTAGTTAATAATAATATTATAACCATATATCATTCTTTAGTGAAACCTGATATTCCGTACAACACACGCTATCGAGGAAAGTCGCGATTGCGTGTAATGCAAGCCATGTCAGGGTTGCGTGTAGTGAAATCTCCATTTGGTGTAGCATACAACACATGACATCCACGAAATTTAAAGAATATTATTTATAAAATCTCATGGTGTTACATTCTATCCCCCTTAAAATGAATTTCTCCCTCGAAATTTGTCGAGGTTATAAATCGTTTACTATTCATAGAAATCCACATCATAAAAAAGAAATACTAAA
Source organism: Viscum album (assembly GCA_963277665.1). Taxonomy (NCBI): domain Eukaryota; kingdom Viridiplantae; phylum Streptophyta; class Magnoliopsida; order Santalales; family Viscaceae; genus Viscum; species Viscum album. The sequence continues at coordinate 1,178,909,222 of OY728119.1, read as the reverse complement.
ACATAATTTTAAAAACTAATGTATGAAATATAACGATTACCCAAAGTAACTCATCACTGGGTTTCCATATATGAGAACATAAGTGAAAATATGAATATGGAAGAAAAATCTAACCATCAAGTTCTGATGGAGAGTGGTAGAGAACATGGATATGAAAAAGCCAAAAATCACAAAGCCATAGATTTGTGATGATCTAAGGTACGATCTAATTCATCAAATATAAGAGCACTAGGACAACATTTTTTGTTTTCAATATCATTTCCCTAATGTTCAAAATTTTGAATTAAAAGAAATAATTGATTGATTTTGGTACAATCTCACTATTGTTCGTGCTTCGAACAATTTCCACTTCATATCTTAAAGAAATGAAGTTGAATTTTTTATTCATGAAGTGTTAATAGATCATGTGATATAATAATGGGTCATTCCAACTGTTTCAAACAAAAGGTTAGAAAAAGTTATCAAAAATACATAAGTCCATATATGTTGAGGTTAATCGCATACGATTCCAAATTTGAAATTATACTTCATATATCATGCCGCTTAATAAAATAAAACTAGTTTCTACTAACCAGGGACTTCCTGTAGGCCAGTTGTATATCATAAAGGCCAATCACACTTCGGTTGTGGGTTTGATTCCCACAGCCTTTTCCGAAGCGACGGGTTGTCGCCCGTCATGTAGGTTGTCCTTTTTCTAAAATTACATCATTAGGACATTCGATCAATAATATCAAAAATAGTTCTAGCCTTAAACTAACTTATGTTCAACATAATCCATTTCGAATCTTTAGGCTTATCCAAAATACTTTTGTCTAATCTTATAGTATAAATAAAACAATTACTAGAAATGTCATCTACCGAGCATGTTAATACCATCATTTATCCCCGATATATAATGTTGATCACATTCCAATCATGTGAATACCTTAATCATGTATTCTCTTGAAAAATGAATACTCATTTGAACTTAGTGAAAACATGAATGTTGTCAAAAGTTAACTCTTTACACATACCAAAATCCCATAATTTCTATATACTCAAACCATGATATCACTTTGTCCTTATTTTAGTAATGAGATCATGATTACTATCATATTATTTTCTCCTTATCCCTTCCATATGTGCATTTCATCTTCTTTACAAAAATATTTCAACCACTTTTTCATGGTTACCAGTGCCATATAATTGTTGAAAAACAATACATAGATATTTCAAAATTCCACAATACCATAAATGAGATTCCATGATACTATTTTGAAATCCCATTACATAAACACTTAACCATTATAAAACATCATTTTTATACTAAAAATCACAAATAGTGATCACATGAGACTTCCCTTTATCCTTTTAATTAAGAGGTTTCTCACGTTGATCATCATTAACCCGTGGATTAGGGCATTTATTAGCATAATGCCCCATTTACTTGCACTTGAAGCATTGAAGTGTTGGTGGAGAGATCTCTGCAGTCTTTTCTCTATTCACATAATTTGCCAAATTTTTCCCATTACTTAAACAATAAACTGCTCGATGACCTTCTTTTCCACACTTAAAGAATTTTCTAGTACCTTTTAAGAAATCTCCATCATGCTTCTTTCCACACATTGAGGATAAAGAATCATTCATCTTCCTTTCACTATTTTTCTGAGATTTCTCCTTGAACTCCATCTTCTGCTTCTTTTCAAAACCATGAGATGGATATGTTACACCAACATCCAATTCTACCTTGATAGCACAACACACAATTTCTTCATAGCTACTGAAGTATCTTATAGCTAATGCCCTTCGATGACTTGGTTTTAAGGCACTGAAAAATCGATCAACTTTACTTTCAGGTTGGAGGATGAATCCAGATGCATACCTTGAAAGACATGTAAAATTTGCTTCGTACATACCAACAGATTTATAATCCGTCTGCTTAAGCTCAAGAAGAATAATACGAGGGAAGTGCTTACTAAAAAACAAGTTCATGAACTCACCCCATTCCATGGACTTGATTTCATTTCTTTGCCTCGTATTCTTGATAAGATTCCACCATTGATCAGCATCACCTTCCAAACAATATACTGCTAAGATGAATTTATCATGCTAAGAACATTGTATAACTGAAAATATCTTTTCAGTGATACTGATCTATTGTTCAACCACTAAGGGATCAGAAGACCCATTGAATAAAGGTGGATGCTGCATCATGATGGATTCAACAGAATGTTTCTCCTTTCTCTGCTCATTTTGAAGTAGAGAATGATTCATAGCTTGTGTAAGAATAGAAATAATAATGTGCACTCCGTCTCCCATGAAATTGGTTTGGTCAGGAGGACAATCATTGAATTTTCCATTACATTGATCAACATGGTTCCTTCGGGTTCCAGCCATCATCTAAAACCCAAAAAATAATAGTGTGAGAGGAAAATACCATGCTAGGGAAAACAACATAATAAAGGAGGAGTACCTTCAATATATAACATCTTAGGTTTAATTACAATATCGTTTGCATAATTCTAGGACTATAACCTATACGTATACATAACCTTATAGACATCCCTAGACATACCCTAGAAATATCTCAAGGGATTTTACTAATGTTTTCGCATCCTAGATTCCAAAGGTTAACTAATCCTTTCCTCTGATACCAACTGTAGAGACCCGAAACTTGATATACGTGGACAATACATTACTTTTTCGGAATACTTAATACATAACAAAAACAGACACACAATGATCGTAATAGTTTGGTGTCTTTGGAAACTCAGAATATAATATTCTAATCCTGTTGAAAGATCTTCAACAACTCCCATAAGGATCTTCCCCTTTCTGTTTCCTTACCTAAAACCCTTCTTTATTTCCTGGGGAAAATAAAACATAAAAAGGGTGAGCTCAAATGCTCATTAAGGGCAAACATAGAGAACATAAAGCAATCCATTAACATTTGAAAGCAAAAACTTGAACATGATATTTAAACATCAATGTAGAGACCCGAAGCTTATCATACATGGACATTACATTACATTTGCGGAATACTTAGTACATAACAAAAACACACACACAAGCATCGTAATAGTTTAGTGTCTTTGGAAACTCGGAATAAAATCTTCTAATCGTGGGGAAAGATCTTAAACATCTCCCATAAAGATCTTCCCTTTTTTTCACCTAAAACCTTTCTTTATGTCCTGGGGAAAAGAAAACATAAAAGGGTGAGCTCAAATGCTCAGTAAGGGTATACAAAAGAAATAAAAATCATATCATATCTTTTTGAAAATCATAACCTGCAAAAGAGATCATAAAATCTTAACATGGAACAAATCATAGAAGTGAAAATGAGATCACCATAATCATAACATGAAACTTGAAACATTGTGGCATGCACACATAATCATGGAAAATCATTTCTTGTTAGTCATGACTCATTGCCAAGACTATCTTAGTGGACAAAGTCCCTTTCTGAATCGAGTAACCCTCGTTTCAGTCCTGTTTCACTGAACCGGTATAACCTACCATTCCAGCCATTTCTATCTCATGAGATATAAAATCTTTACCCAATGCATTGGAGGGAGATATAGGTCCCACCCATCTTATAATGAATCCTTTCTTATGTGTGCCACATAATCATAAACCATACATCATAGCGTAACCCATGTAATAAAAATGGGATTCTTAAACAACATGACATCATAAAACAATTCATATAGGATAAAGGAATTCATAAACATAATTCCATCACAACATAGTCAAATCAATGTAAAAATATGGATAGAAACAGAACCCTTTATTATCTTAGATGGGAAATAATTTTGATAAAACACTTGAATTGAATTCTTGAGGAAAATATCCTTTCTTCTTCAAAATGAATTTATTTTCACAAAACATCATGCAATTTTAAAAGAAAGAGATTTTATTGAAAATATTTATGAAATATTTTAGAGGAAGATTCATGAAAATAAGGATTTATAAAACAGTAGAAATCTGTTCGTGCCGTATAAGTTAAAAAAACATTCTTTGTACTTTTGTCGAAAAAGTCAAAATGTACCTCGTACGATAAACGACAAAAGATTCATTTCATATCTTTTACTAAAAACTAACCAAAGGGTAAAATTGGATTTAAACCATTTTAGTTGGATGGAAATAATATTACATATTGAGGAAACATGGATGTGGATGATAAAATAAACCCCAGTAAATACTTACGAATAAACAATCTCGGATAAAAATGAGATTGTGATATTTCCCTTACCTTAGGTCCGACTTGCTTTGTAAGTGTCCGAACCTCCTGTATAATGATTTAAATCATGTTATTGACTTATTACAGAATCATATTCATTGTTATGATATCATATATGGTTCACTTATGACATTATATTACCCGTTCTTTTGTAAATTCCATGTTAAAGAAGCGTTTTGGGTAAAATCGTTTCATTTATCGTAGGTGTTTTGACTTGTTGTTCTTGACATCATTATTACTTATATCATGATTTACTTACTTCCAGAATATAAAATATGATTTATATATCATATATATTCAGTAATATATATATATATAATAGATAGATAAATAAAATGAAAAACACCGTTCATGGAGACGGTAGTCCGTACGTACGCATGAACGCTGTTTTACTTTCCTTATTGTCTTGAAATGGAAGTAAGTAGATGACATACATATATATATATACATAAATCCAGTAGCTTTATAATGTCATATATTTCATTATTATTTCTTATATATACTTTATAATCATTCTTAAATGGTTAACATGGAGAATGAATCTCATCGCGTCGTGGAGACGGTAGTCCGTACGTACGCACGAGCGATGATATCATTTCTATAAATATTGAATTGAATTGCAGTGGATTATACAATATATCAGAATCAATATTATGTTGTAATAACTATGTATAGTTATTCTTTACAACATTATACCCATCCATGTAAGGTGGTGGTGGAAAATAGATTACACCATGGCGTGGAGACGGTATTCCGTACGTACGCACGCGCGGTGATTTTTTTTTCCGTAGGATGGATAGATGGTGAAATAGGGTTGTTTTATACCTATAATAACATATCAGTATATGAGTGATACTTATGTTATTACTTCATAATGATACAACCTATGAAGAAGAAGTGGAAGAAGAAATAAAGATGAAAGAATTGGTAACGGTAATTAACTCTTCTTTGAAGTGCCTCTTTGAGACCTCCTCTTATGGCACTAGAATTGGTCTTTGAGGAAGACCAGAACCTCTAGGATGTTTCTAGGGAAGTGGAGAAGGGATTTTGGCAGGGGTTGGGCGAGCTTGAGTGCTCAAATTGGTGTCAGGAGGAGAGAGAGGAGGTGTCCTTTTATAAGGGAGGAGAGGGGCACCTTAGGAATATCTCAAAATATTATTTTATATTAAAGTAAAAATCGGTTTATAATGGTTACAAAGGGTCTTATTTCGAAGCTAAGGTGGGGATGGGTCGAAATCCTATCAACCAATAGAATTTAGACAAGTTTAGGATATTATTTTAACCTTATCAATTAGATTTAACTCCAAGTTAAATAATTTAACTTTTACCGTGTCTTTTTGTTTTCTTTCACTATATGGTTAATACACTTACTATAACATGCCAAACGCACCCCAAATTGTTTATTATTAATATATATATCCTTATCTAAGTCATTTTGCCGAACCATAGATTTTTAGGAATAAAATAACAATTAATAATATAATATTTGATTTAAAAACTATTTTGTGTCAATTTTGACACTATTTGATATATGATTTTTGTGAAAGTCATAACAGAATTAAATGTTCGAATAAAGTTAATTAAATCAACATTAATATATCATAGTAACCTATAAAATTATTGTAATTCATAAAAAGTCTCCAATTACATTTATTTTGGTGTTTATAACATCAATTATGTCAATATTTCATTAATAAGATAATTACTGCATCATCATTGTGTCATAAATAAATTAAATTATTTAAAGTCTAAAAATTACAAATAAAATACCATTATGTAGGAAATCTTTTTATATTTCTAATGAATATTTGTAATCTAAAATCCAACATATATAACCCTATATAACAATTGTTTTTCAAAAAGATATATGCTTGTGTCAATTTTGTATTCATTTTAACTTAATTAAAATAAAGTGTCATTATCACTTACAAGTTGATCAATGGGGTCCCAAAATCGACCCAAAGATGCCCATGGTCGACCATGTATCAACCAATAGGGTTAAGACACGTTTTAGGGTAATTTAATATTATTATAATATTATTTTTTAACCCTTATTTACAGGATTTACCCTTAACCATGGTAAATAAAATATTTACCGCAATAATTATTCAAAATGTCTAAAAATAAAAGTTACCTATTTACACAATTTGAACATCCTGATTACAAATATGGAATCCATTTTTCTAAATTCAAAACACAGAAGTGGCATAAATTAATTTAAAATTAATTCCCGCTGTCAAAACAAAAAGCGTGTTTTTAAGAGATAATAACTATCAAAAGATTGACACTTGTTTATGTTCGGTTTAATTGTAAAATTGTGTCCAATGACCAACATTATATTAAGTGGTAAAAATATATTCTAAATATACTTTAAAACCATTCAATATTATAATTTAAACACATAAGATATTACGATGAAAAAAGTTGTTTTTAATTAAAATATAGCGTGTTTTTACTATTCATTAAAATATGAAAGTTATCGGAAAAATATCAAAAATTTATCTAATGTAAATTTTTACATCCTGATTCAAAAGAAGAATATTATTTTGTCAAATTGAACATATAAACATGTCAAAAACTATATTTAAAGTGGGTGCGCCATCAAAAGGCGGTAAAACTGCATTTTTTGAAAAATACTTATTTTACCCGAAAAATTTATTTTGTTCTTATACCATGTTCTAGAAATGTGTAAGATGAATAATAATGTTATAAAATTCAAAATTTAGTTAATACTATTCATAACGGCTAGTTCATGACAATATTATAATAATATAACATTGTTTATTAAAACACGGTATTGCGTACAACACACGCTATCGAGGAAGGTCGTGATTGCGTGTAATGCAAGCCAAGTCAGGGTTGCGTGTTGTGAAAGAATCCTTCGTTGTTTCGTATAACAGAATCCAACCATATTTCATTTATACATTTAATATATATATATATATATATATACTCAATGTTGCGTAGAATAACTATTATCAAAATTGTGTGTAACACGGTCCAAGAATAGTGTTGCCTATACTACAAGCTAATACGGTGTTGCGTATAGCGCAAGGTAATCTTGGTGTAGAATACAACGAAAGACATTAATGAAATTAAAAGAATATTTTTCATAAAATCTCAAGGTGTTACATTCTACCCCCCTTAAAATGAATTTCGCCCTCGAAATTCGTCGGGGTTATAAATGGTTTACTATTTGAAAGTTTCTTTGATAGAAACCCACATCGTAATAAGGAATACCAAAACTTATCTTTAAAAACAAAAGTACGAAACGTAACGGTTACCCAAATAATCTAATCATTGGGTTTCCACATAGGTGAAAATATGGATATGGAAGAGAAATCTAACAATCATGTTCTGATGGAGAGTGGTAGAGAACATGGCTATGGAAAAACCAACAATCACAAATCCATAAATTTGTGACGATCTAAGGTACCATCTGATTAATCAGATATAAGATCACTAGGACAAAATTTTTGGTTTTCAAGATCATTTCCCCTAAAGTTGAAAATTTGAATTAGAATAAATACTTACTTTATTTTGGTACAATCTCACTGTTGTTCGTGCCTTGAACAATTTCCATTTCATCTCTTAAATAAATGAAGTTGAATTTGTTATTCGTGAAGTGTTAGCAGATCAGAATGATGGGTCATTCCATCTGTCTCAAACAAAAGGTTAGCAAAAATTATATGCATAAATCGATCTATAGTGAGATTAATCATATATGGTTCCTAAAATGGACTTATACTTCATATATCATACTGCTTAATATAATAAAACTAGTTTCTACTAAACAGGGACTTCCTGTAGGCCAGTGGTAGGCGATAAAGGCCAGTCGAACTTCGGTTGTGGGTTCGATTCCCATAGCCTTGTCCGAAGCGATGGGTTGTCGCCCGTCCTGCAGGTTGTCCTTTTTCCAAAACTATATTACTATAACATCCCATCAATAATGTCGAAAAAAAAAATTCTATCCTTAAACAATACTAACTTACGTCCAACACAATCCATTCCAATCTTTAGGCTTATCCATAATACTGCAGTCCATTCTCATAACATAGTGAAAACGATTACCAGAGATTTAATACCATCGTTGATCCCCATATATCATAAGATATATCTTGTTGGACACATTCCAAACATTCAAATGCCTTAATCTTGTACTCTCTTGAATACCCATTGAATCATAGTGAAAACTTTAATGCAGTTAAAAGTTAACACTTTCCACATACCAAAATCCTCAAAATTCTATATACTCAAACCATGATATCACTTGGTCCTTATATCAATCATGAGCTCATGAATACAATCAAACATCTCATTATCTTCTTATCCTTTCTACTTTCCAAAAGTATCTGAATAACCTTTCATGGTTACTGGTAACATTAATCAGACAACAATGTAACAATCCTTACATGTCTCTTTATTCCATAGTACCATGAGATTACTTATACAACATTACACATGATAAACATGTAATCATTCCACTACATTCTTAAACCATTGACCGAGCTTCAACAATTCTTTCCTCTCACATATCATTTGTAGTATCTTCATCATCATCAACATAAATACTTCCCATACGACCATACTGATTATCTTCATGAGACTTTCCCTTATGGCATTGGTTTGCATAATTCCCATACATTCCACATTTAAAACATTTAACCATTGTTGATGTCGTAGCAATACCATTATCCTCATCCATGGTGTTAACTGAACCTTTTCCTTTGCACTTACTTTCTTTGTGTCCTTCTTTTCCACACCCAAAGCATCTTCCAGTTCCTTTGAAACATTCTCCTTGATGCCTCTTCCCACATGATTTACATAGGGGGAATTGAACTTTCTTTCCTCTATGATCATCATGAAACTCCATCTTTCTCTTATTAGCCGAGTCAGGAAACTTACCAAATTTTACTTTATTGATCATATTATGAGACTGCTGATTCGGCATAATAATGATGTTTGGACATCCAAATCCCATTTCATTATGATGAATATCATTCCATTGTCCACCATATCCTCCATTATCGTGAATCATCTTGTTTCCAATGATTTTATAAAACCCCAAAAAAAATAGTGTTAGAGGAAAAATATCATAATAAAGGGGGAGTAACTTCAATATCTAACATCTTAGGTTTAATCTAATATCATTACCATAGTTCTATGGCTATATCCTATACGTATACTTATCCTTAGGGACATCCCTAGACATACCTTAGAAATATCTCTAGGGATCTCACTAATGTTTTCGCGTCCTAGTTTCCAAAGGTTGACTAAACCTTTCCTCTGATACCAACTGTAGAGACCCGAAGCTTATCGTACATGGACATTACATTACATTTGCGGAATACTTAGTACATAACAAAAACACACACACAAGGATCGTAATAGTTTAGTGTCTTTGGAAACTCGGAATAAAATCTTCTAATCGTGGGGAAAGATCTTCAACATCTCCCATAAAGATCTTCCCTTTTTTTACCTAAAACCTTTCTTTATGTCCTGGGGAAAAGAAAACATAAAAGGGTGAGCTCAAATGCTCAGTAAGGGTATACAAAAGAAATAAAAATCATATCATATCTTTTTGAAAATCATAACCTGCAAAAGAGATCATAAAATCTTAACATGGAACAAATCATAGAAGTGAAAATGAGATCACCATAATAATAACATGAAACTTGAAACTTTGTGGCATGCACACATAATCATGGAAAATCATTTCTTGTTAGTCATGACTCATTTCCAAGACTATCTTAGTGGACAAAGTCCCTTTCTGAATCGAGTAACCCTCGTTTCAGTCCTGTTTCACTGAACCGGTATAACCTACCATTCCAGCCATGTCTATCTCATGAGATATAAAATCTTTACCGAATGAATTGGAGAGAGATATAGGTCCCACCCATCTTATAATGAATACTTTTTATGTGTGCCACATAATCATAAACCATACATCATAGCGTAACCCATGTAATAAAAATGGGATTCTTAAACAACATGACATCATAAAACAATTCATATAAGATAAAGGAATTCATAAACATAATTCCATCACAACATAGTCAAATCAATGTAAAAATATGGATAGAAACAGAACCCTTTATTATCTTATATGGGAAATAATTTTGATAAAACACTTGAATTGAATTCTTGAGGAAAATATCCTTTCTTCTTCAAAATCAATTTCTTTTCACAAAACATCATGCAATTTTAAAAGAAAGAGATTTTATTGAAAATAGTCATGAAATCTTTTAGAGGAAGCTTCATGAAAATAAGGCTTTATAAAACATTAGAAATCCGTTCGTGCCGTATAAGTTAAAAAAACATTCTTTGTACTTTTGTCAAAAAAGTCAAAATGTACCTCGTACGATAAACAACAAAAGATTCCTTTCATATCTTTTACTAAAAGCTAACCAAAGGATAAAATTGGATTTAAACCATTGTAGTTGGATGGAAATAATATTACATATTGAGGAAACATGGATGTGGATGATAAAATAAACCCTAGTAAATACTTACGAATAAACAATCTCGGATAAAAATGAGATTGTGATATTTCCCTTACCTTAGGTCCGACTTGCTTTGTAAGTGTCCGAACCTCCTGTATAATGATTTAAATCATGTTATTGACTTATTACAGAATCATATTCATTTTTATGATATCATATATGGTTCACTTATGACATTATATTACCCGTTCTTTTGTAAATTCCATGTTAAAGAAGCGTTTTGGGTAAAATCGTTTCATTTATCGTAGGTGTTTTGACTTGTTGTTCTTGACATCATTATTACTTATATCATGATTTACTTACTTCCAGAATATAAAATATGATTTATATATCATATATATTCAGTATATATATATATATAATAGATAGATAAATAAAATGAAAAACACCGTTCATGGAGACGGTAGTCCGTACGTACGCATGAACGCTATTTTACTTTCCTTATTGTCTTGAAATGGATGTAAGTAGATGACATACATATATATATATACATAAATCCAGTAGCTTTATAATGTCATATATTTCATTATTATTTCTTATATATACTTTATAATCATTCTTAAATGGTTAACATGGAGAATGAATCTCATCGCGTCGTGGAGACGGTAGTCCGTACGTACGCACGAGCGATGATATCATTTCTATAAATATTGAATTGAATTGGAGTGGATTATACAATATATCAGAATCAATATGATGTTGTAATAACTATGTATAGTTATTCTTTACAACATTATACCCATCCATGTAAGGTGGTGGTGGAAAATAGATTACACCACGGCGTGGAGACGGTATTCCGTACGTACGCACGCGCGGTGATTTCTTTTTCCGTGGGATGGATAGATGGTGAAATAGGGTTGTTTCATACATATAATAACATATCAGTATATGAGTGATACTGATGTTATTACTTCATAATGAAACAACCTAAGAAGAAGAAGTGGAAGAAGAAATAAAGATGAAAGAATTGGTAACGGTAATTACCTCTTCTTTGAAGTGCCTCTTTGAGACCTCCTCTTAGGGCACTAGAATTGGTCTTTGAGGAAGACCCAAACCTCTAGGATGTTGCTAGGGAAGTGGAGAAGGGATTTTGTCAGGGGTAGGCTGAGCTTGAGTGCTCAAATTGGTGTGAGGAGGAGAGAGAGGAGGTGTCCTTTTATAAGGGAGGAGAGGGGCACCTTAGGAATATCTCAAAATATTATTTTATATTAAAGTCAAAATCGGTTTATAATGGTTCCAAAGGGTCTTATTTCGAAGCTAAGGTGGGGATGGGTCGAAATCCTATCAACAAATAGAATTTAGACAAGTTTAGGATATTATTTTAACCTTATCAATTAGATTTAACTCCAAGTTAAATAATTTAACTTTTACCGTGTCTTTTTGTTTTCTTTCACTATATGGTTAATACAATTACTATAACATGCCAAACGAACCCCAAATTGTTTATGATTAATATATATATCCTTATATAAGTCATTTGGCCGAACCTTATATTTTTAGGAATAAAATAACAATTAATAATATAATATTTGATTTAAACACTATTTTGTGTCAATTTTGACACTATTTGATATATGATTTTTTTGAAAGTCATAACAGAATTAAATGTTCTAAGAAAGTTAATTAAATCAACATTAATATATCATAGTAACCTAGAAAATTAGTGGAATTCATAAAAAGTCTCAAATTACATTTATTTTGGTGTTTATAACATCAATTATGTCAATATTTCATTAATAAGATAATTACTGCATCATCATTGTGTCATAAATAAATTAAATTATTTAAAGTCTAAAAATTACAAATAAAATACCATTATGTAGGAAATCGTTTTATCTTTCTAATGAATATTTATAATCTAACATCCAACATATATAACCCTATGTAAAAATTGTTTTTCTAAAAGATATATGCTTGTGTCAATTTTGTATTCATTTTAACTTAATTAAAATAAAGTGTCATTATCACTTACAAGTTGATCAATGGGGTCCCGAAATCGACCCGAAGAAGCCCATGGTCGACCATGTATCAACCAATAGGGTTAAGACACGTTTTAGGGTAATTTAATATTATTATAATATTATTTTTTAACCCTTATTTACCGGATTTACCCTTAACCATGGTAAATAAAATATTTACCGCAGTAATTATTCAAAATGTCTAAAAATAAAAGTTACCTATTTACACAATTTGAACATCCTGATTCCAAATATGGAATCCATTTTTCTAAATTAAAAACAAATAAGTGGCAGAAATTAATTTAAAATTAATTCCCGCTGTCAAAACAAAAAAGCGTGTTTTTAAGAGATAATAACTATCAAAAGATTGACACTTGTTTATGTTCGGTTTAATTGTAAAATTGTGTCCAATGACCAACATTATATTAAGTGGTAAAAATATATTCTAAATATACTTTAAAACCATTCAATATTATAATTTAACCACATAAGATATTACGATGAAAAAAGTTGTTTTTAATTAAAATATAGCGTGTTTTTACTATTCATTAAAATATGAAAGTTATCGGAAAAATATCAAAAATTTATCTAATGTAAATTTTTACATCCTGATTCAAATGAAGAATATTATTTGTTCAAATTGAACATATAAACATGCCAAAAACTATATTTAAAGTGGGTGCGCCATCAAAAGGCGGTAAAACTGCATTTTTTGAAAAATACTTATTTTACCCGAAAAATTTATTTTGTTCTTATACCATGTTCTAGAAATGTGTAAGATGAATAATAATGTTATAAAATTCAAAATTTAGTTAATACTATTCATAACGGCTAGTTCATGACAATATTATAATAATATAACATTGTTTATTAAAACCCGGTATTGCGTACAACACACACTATCGAGGAAGGTCGTGATTGCGTGTAATGCAAGCCAAGTCAGGGTTGCGTGTTGTGAAAGAATCCTTAGTTGTTTCGTATAACAGAATCCAACCATATTTCATTTATACATTTAATATATATATATATATATACTCAATGTTGCGTAGAATAACTATTATCAAAATTGTGTGTAACACGGTCCAAGAATAGTGTTGCGTATACTACAAGCTAATACGGTGTTGCGTATAGCGCAAGGTAATCTTGGTGTAGAATACAACGCAAGACATTAATGAAATTAAAATAATATTTTTCATAAAATCTCGAGGTGTTACAATCAATATCTTGTGCAAAGACATTAATCATGGAAGTACGTAAGGCATATATCATAATGGAACATCAACCATGATAAAATATGATGGGAATAATAAATGTAATTGTGGCAACCATTCATCGCATTTTATGATTTACATAGTATCCAAGGCATTACTACCAAGACCATCTTTGTGTACAAAGTCCCTTTCTGAATCAAGTTCACTCCTCGTTTCAGTCCTGAAACACTGAACCAGATTCACTTACTGTTCCGGCCAAGTCTATCTCATGAGATATAAATCTATACCCAATGAATTGGAGGTAGATATAGGTCCCACCCATCTTATAATGAAATCATTATTTCTTGTGCCACAAAATCATAAATCATACATCATAGCATAACACATGTAATAGAATATAATTTTTAAACATCATGTCATCATAACATAATCCATATAAAACAAATGGATATCATTTCATAATAAGAAAAGTGGAACCATTTAAATCATAGAGACATTATACTTGAAACATACAAATATGAAAAAATTTCATCTTAGATGAAAAATGGTTTTGATAAAACACTTGAAATGAATTCTTGAGGAAAATATCCTTTCTTCCTTAAAATCATTTTTTTCACAAAATGGCATGCATTTTTAAAAGAAAATGATTTTTTTGAAAATAGTCATGAAATCTTTTGGATGAAGCCTCATGAAAAAAATTCTTTCTTAAACCATAAAAATCCGTTGATGACGTATAAGTTAAAATAACATTCTTCTCATACTTTTGCTAGAAAAGTCAAAAAGTACCTCGTAAAAGAAAGATTCCTTACACACCATATAGGAAAAGTCAAAAATGGGTAAAAAGTACTTAAAAGATACATAAAACACTTCTATAAAACATGGACTTGGATGATAACAATAGCCACAGTAAATACTTACGAATAAACAATCTCGGATAAGAACGATATTGGAAAGATTATCCCTTACCTTAGGTCTGATATGTTTCGTATGGATCCGAACCTCCTGTATAATGATTCAAATAATGTAATTTAAATATTACATAGTCATATTAATTTTTATAATATCATATATGTTTCACTTATGACTTTATATTACCCGTTCTTTTGTAAATTCCATGTAAAAGCTGTGTTTTGGGTAAAATCATTTCATTTATCGTATGTGTTTTGACTTGTCGTTCTTGATATTATTACTTATATCCTGAATTACATAATTCCTGAATGTAAAACATGATTTATATATAATATATATTCATCATATACATATATATTATAGCTTGATAAAAGGAATGAAATACACCGTTCATGGAGACAGTAGGCCGTACGTACGCATGAACGCTGTTTTCGTTTCCTTATTGAATTGAATAAATTAAATAGATGACATAAATATATATATATATTTATATATATATATATATACATAAATACAAAAGAATTTTTATGTCATATATTTCATTATTATTCATTATATATACTTTATAATCATTCATGAATGGTTAATCATGGAAAATGAATCTCATCGCGTTCGTGGAGACGGTAGTCCGTATGTATGCACGAGCGATGATGTCATTCCCATAATAGTGGAATTGTATTAGTGTTTATGTATTAAATTTAAGAATCAATATCACTTTTCAATAATCATATATATTCATTATTTACACCATTATACCAATCCACGTAAGGTGGTGGTGGAAAATATATTACACCATGGCGTGGAGACGGTATTCCGTACATACGCACGCGCGGTGATTTCGTTTTCCGTAGGATGGATAGATGGTGAAATAGGGTGGTTTCAAACTTATAATAACATATCAGTATATGATTGATACTAATGTTATTATTTCATAATGAAACAAATAAATAATAAGAAGTAGATGAAGAAATAATGTTGAAAAAATCGGTAACGGACATTACCTCTTATTTGAAGCGCCTCTTTGAGACCTCCTCTTAGGGCACTAAAACTAGTCTTTGAAGAAGACCAGGACACATAAGATGTTTCTAGGGAAGTGGGGAAGTAAAATGGGCAGATTTTGGCCGAGCTTAAAGGCTCAAAATGGTTTGAGGAAGAGATGGTGGAGGTGCCCTTTTATAAGGGAGGACATGGGTACCTTTGGAAATATAAGCAATATTAGTTTATATTAATTCCCAACCGCACATAAAGACTTCCAAAATGATAATATCTGAAGATTAGATGATATAGGGTTGTTATATCATCAACCAATAAAATTTAGACATGTTAGGAATTTATTTTAATTATTATCAACTCGATTTATCCTTATTTATCAATTTAAATTTTTTTTTTGGTAATAACATTATAAATTTTACATTATTATAACTAATTACTTATTTGTTGTTATTTTTCCATATTGGATAAATTATATCATTTTATACCATATAAATTTAAATTTATTATTTATAAATATTTTTGTGATTTTTAATCAATTTTATAATATGTTATTTTTATAAAATAACAATAGTGTCAATTTTGACACAATTTATTTATTTGAGTTTAAATAAAAAATATACAGAAGATATGTTCGAAATAAAATGTTTAATAGATTCATTACATATCATATTTATCTATAAAATTAGGGTATAACATTAAATAGTTCATATAATATTTATTTTAATATTTTTAATACCATTTATTTGATATTTGTCTTAATAAATTAATTTCAACATCACTATTATGTCACCTTTAATGATAATTTTGTAATACCTAAAAATTATTTATTAATATTATATGATGTAGATAATTTTATTATATTTCTGGAGACTATACATGTTAAATGTTTCATGAATATTATCACTAATGTAAAATTAATATACTTATAAGATTTAAGAGAGTGACATGTTGTCACTTTCTTTGGTTTTAATAATAATTATGTAATTTCATGGTCAAAATTACATGAAATGAATCTAGTCCGACCCTTAGGTGATATGGGTAGACTTTTATTCATTCAATAGGATTTTGGAAAGTGTTTGTGTAATTTTATAATTTTATTTTTACCCTTAATTACCCGATTTACCTTTAACTATGGTAAATAAAATTTACCGTAGTTACTATTCAAAATGCCCAAAAATAAAAAGTATCTTATTAACATATTTTAGATCCACTGATTCTGAATATGGAATCCATTTTTCCAAATTCAATACACAAAATTTTCAGAAATTAAATTAAAATTAATCCTGTTGTCGAAATAAAATGGCTTTTTGTTTAAAACATTGCAAAAGATGAATTGATTTAACCTACGAATTCATGGTAAAATCAATGATAATGACATAAATTATATTAAATTGAAAAATATATTGTATTTATACTTTAAAACCATTAAATATTATAATTTAAGCATAGAAATTATTAAGATGAAAAAACTTGTTTATAATTAAAATATAGCGTGTTTTTACTATTCATTAAAATATGAAAGTTATCAGAAAAATATCAAAACATTATCCAATGTAAATTTTTATATCCAGATTAAAAAGAAGAAGTTTATATTGAAATATTGAACTTATAAACATGTCAAAAACTAGATTTAATGTGGGTGCGCCATTAAAAGGCGGCAAAACTGCATTTTTTTGAAAAATGCAAATTTTACCCGAACAATTTATTTTGTTCCCATACCATGTTCTAGAAAATGTGTAAGATGAAACAATAATGTTATAACATTAAAAATTTAGTTAATAATATTCATAATGGCTACTTCATAATAATATTATAACCATATATAATTATTTAGTGAAACCAGATATTGCATACAACACACTCTATCGAGGAAAGTCATGATTGTGTGTAATGAAAGCCAAGTCGGGGTTGCATGTAGTGCAATCTCCCTTTGTTGTAGCTTACAACACAAGAAATCAATGAAATTAAAATAATATTCTTTATAAAATCTAGGGGTGTTACAGACAATATTCTTCAAATTATTAAAACATTATTTTCATGGTCTAATTCTTGTAGAAAATATCTCTTATCACTGTGAAATCATAGTACAACGATATGATGAAATCTCCCAAAATTTCAGATAAAATATTTATTGAGTTATGAAATGTATCATCAAGAGATAAAATTCATTTCCCGTTTATATCACTATTACATTAAAAAAAGTATAAACTCACACAATTATGTTATTTATTATATAGTTAATTTTGTGTTTATTTACTCTTATGATTGTTCATAAATTCATAGAGTATACTTATTTACTAGCTATGTTAATCACGTTCATCTTTGAAATTGTTTTTTTCATACAAACTCATCTCAATTATGGTGTGACTCATATTCTTTCACCATGATGAAATCTATCTATTCAGTTATAAATTTTAACCTACACCAAACTTACCCATATTTCCATAACCGAAGACACAAATATTAAAATAATTATAATGTTTAAAAAATATATAACACCTATAAATTATAAAATTATCACCATTTAGTCATTCTTTCCATCTAAAAAATAAATCCATCACAATTTTTTTATTACTATATTCACTTCCAACCTTCCATCCATTAATTCCAAATAATACCACTCCGTAAAAGATAGATTTATGTTTATATACTCTCCTATCTTGATAATAAAATTCAAGGGATATAAATTAGAGAATTTGTTCATGATTTAACATCCAAAAAGATCTCTAATTAAAATATAATTAGTATATTTCATCACCACCTATTTAAATCATGTTTCATTCTTCACTAACATATTGATATTTCATAGAAATGTTTCTCAAACAATTTATCTAACCCTACATGATTTAGTTATTGATACAAGAATCAATGGAATTTTTATAATTCCAATAGTTTTTTCTATCATTTAATTTTTCATTATATATAAATACACTTCATCCTAAAAGACCCCCATGGATCATTTATTACCTATTTATATACTATCTTCTCAACAAAATCACATAACAACATACCGTAATAGTATAATAAATGAATTATGGGGTGGGGTTATTTGGACCTTCATTGTTTTTAAAAGCTCATTGAAATTTAAGGTTAACCTAATACATCTCATACTTATTTTTATATAGTGTAATCATAAACACATTCACCACATGATGCTGAGTACCTAAAAATACATTTTCACAATTCTTTCTTCTTTCTTATCCTTTATAATTTGGTAACGTATTTCAATATGGTTTTAAAAAATATTATATCGGGATATTTTTTACCTTGATAACACTGTTATTATGAAATTAATTTGGATTTAGTTATTTCACCACATCTCTAAGATATTTTAATTTATAACAAATTTACATCAACTATGTGAATGCCTTGGTAATTAAAATATACACTCCATCCACTAAACATGAGGATACACATTCTTGTTTATTATTAATCCATTAGAAAATTATTCCAATTAATATATTCTTCAACTTAATGATTTTTGATTTATAATATTTCAAAATCAGTATGTATATTTATAAGAAACAATATTTTGATCATATCTTACTATAATGACAATTCAATTGATCTGTGTTACCCAAATGTGTCTCATTATTCTCTTCATCATTGAAGTATTCTCTTCTTTCAGATAGCTAAATAATATTTCTACTAAAAATTAAAAGAAAAATATATACATCCTTATTTATATAAGATATATTGAAATTTAAATAATTATTTTAAATAAGGTTTATCCCATAATGTTTATGCCCTCATAAATTAAAATATTTGTTAAAACAATTATCATGGTTAAAACTGGTATGTTGTATTCCATTCTAAACATCATTAACCACATTCCTGAATTCAAAACCTGTGAAATCGTATTTTTTCATTCCTTAATATGTATATAAATTCAAATTAAATAAGTTATCCTTAAAATAATTGGCAACTCAAATTCCAAACACACGAAATTTTTAATCCAATAAATAGAATTCTATATATTATATCAATCAATGATATCATCCACATAAAACATCTCTATAAACATATCATTATATGATATATTTATCTTAGTATTAATATCAACCCCTCCACATTTAACTCAAGTTTTTACGATATGTTTCCAACTATCCATACCAAAAGCAATATCCTTATATAGGATAGAAAATGCTCATTTTCAAACTAGAAACCTATAAATTATCATCTATAGTAATATGACCTATTAGTTATTTATTTAAATTTCATCATTCGAAAACCCATTAAATAAATTACATATTTTCATTCATTTGATAGAAATTAGACTTTTATTTAATATAAACTATTATGAAAAGTATAATAGATTTCAGCATTTCCACCAAAGAAAATGATTTCTTGATATTATATCCTTCAATCAAAGAATACCTATTACATACCAAAACAATCTTAATCTGAGTTACTCATACATGATCATCATAATTTTTTTAGATACTTACTAAAACAAATTTAATTATTTTATTAATGTTTGTACAAATGTTCTCATGTATTATTATTTTCAATTTGGAATATTTCAGTATTTAAGTATTTTAAACATGATTAATCTATTTAATTTTCTTCAAATATTAAAGGTTCTAAATATAATAATAGTAAAATAAACTCTATTATTTGGTTATAATTAAGTGTAGATTTACTTTCCACATAGTTTCTTGAGTCAAATTTATCTCTTTTCATTATTGTTTAATCCATATTTTTACATCTCCTATTACAATTATCATCCTCTAATTGAAATTGGTAATCATAATCATTTGATTTATTTTAAACATATAGTGAATCTACATCAACATACTATTTTTATTCACACACATCATTAAGGGTGTAACATATATAAATATATATTTTTTATTATAAACTAATTTCACACTATCAATTCAATAATCATATTTATCATTTAATCGAAGAATTTACAAGATATAATTTCAGATGAGTAACTCAAAAATTCACTTTCATCCACCCACTAGAGATACATAAATTACAATATTTTATTTAGATGATAAAATGTATTCTAGAAAATATAGATATTTTATTGATATTTGTAATACAATGCGACATTTCACATGGTGTACACTCTTCTCAACGGATAACCAATGTGTTGTTCTTAGTACACATACCAAATTACTTATGATATTCACAGTATTTCAAGTGATACCACTCTTCATCAATATGGTCATATCAATGTCTTCAACAATATGATTTCTCATTTCCATGAATATATTATATTGAGGATCTATATTAATGAGAAAATATTATTTATTCCATTTTTCACCATGTTGTTTTTCACTTATACAGATGTATGTTTATTTCCATTATCTAATTATAATATCAATAAGTGTATGGCTATTTTAATTCTTCAATATTATTTAAAGCCATTTTTTATGTTAACACATGTTTTTTAGATATCATAAATAGAACAAAAGAAATTTTATTATAATCAATAATAAAAAATATAACATATTTCTCATGTAAAGTCTTATACATATTAATTAGTCCACATACAACACTGTGAACCAATTTAAATATAATTTATCTTATGTATTCATTTTTAGGAAGGTATTTTTAACTTTCATCCCCTTAATCCTGCATCACATGTATACACTCTATTCCTTTTTGGATAAAATATATTAACAGCTACATTTAATGGTAATAAATTTTCCATACTAAACTTAATAATATGAAAAATTATTTTAATCCACAGATTTTATTTTGCATGTACGATGTAGGTATAATTTTTCAAATAGTTTTATACCTTAAAAGAATTACCATTAATTTTATATGCACTAATTAGATAATTTTTTCCCTTCCTTATAATAATTTCTAATTGAATATACCATCCAATATTCAGTAACATAACTAAGTCATAGTCAAAAATTTATTTCAGAGATTATCTACCAAAATTATATATATATTTTTGTCAATTCATCCCCTATAAAGTTTGTTTTATAACATATTTTTACCTTTAGATATGCATAATTTACAAATAAAATTGTTTCTTTAACACGTCCTTCCAGATTAGTTTGGAAATTCTATTTTCCAATCATGTGGAATGAACACACACAATTAAGAATCCATGGGTTATTACTTTGTTGTAGAATTTAATTTTATCAGAGAAAGAATATCATTATCTTTCATTGTAAATATATTTTCCTTCCAGGAAATCTCTTATTGATTTGGAACATAATATGATATATTATGATTGTCTTAAATACATAAAATCGAGTGATACACTTATTGTTTGAATGGATAAACTATATTTCCCCATGTAATTATTTTGAATTTTCTCGTATCCAAAATAAATTTATTTGTTTAATAATAACTAATCGTTCCCAATTAAAAACACTAAAAAAAATTATTTAAAAAATTACATCAATTTAAATAATATTTTTGGAATGAATCTATATTCAATGGCAAAATAGATGTTTTCAATCTCTATTATTGACATCCAATTACCTCATCATTCTAATAGCCTTATAAATATTCCAAATTTTTAATTTTATTGACTATGGAGTAAAAAAATTAAAACTTATTGAGAAAAATAAAATTTAAAATCATCATAGATTTCAAATAACTACTTGATTGTCATTAATTTTTCAATAATTGGGAAATATTCTAAATCTTATACTTCCCTTTCCTATTCTCATATTTTACGCGTTTTTATGTATTATAATAATTTATAATAAAACATTTATCCATGAATTTGGGTCATATAGTGTTCTTCACTTTAATTAAATCTATTATTCCTCATTCAACACTTTCATTTAATTTTTATTCTTACTAACATCCAATTAATAACATTATCCATGATACATTATATATTATTTTGGTCTTCGAATTTCTTTTTATTGATAAAAATTACTCCTTGGATATATCCATTTTTTAAATTTTCTCCTCGATAAACATATTTGGATAATTAATAATCATAGCATACTCTATATTTTTAACATATTATTCACTACATAGTATGGTTTCACTAGATCATTTACATGTTCCTACAAAAATTTCATTTAAAAATCAATTTCTCCTTCAACATCATCAAAAAAAATCAAATATTCATTAAAAATACATCTATTATTATATTTTTTATATTTTTTACAGATCAATATACATAAAATATCTATCTAAATCCACATTTTTTTTCAATAACACCATATGGTTGATTATCCTCATTCACATTATTTTTTTATTTGTAAACTATATATATCAAATAATTTCTTCTTTATCTTATAAGATGAATTTCATTTCCTTATAACAGATCTTAATTTGTATCATTTTTATCTTTACTTAACTGATCATTTTTATGAAATGTCTTATCATTTTCATTTTAAATAGTGAAATTATTTCTATTAGAGAACATGTTTCATTACATTGATGTGATTTCCAACAAACTATCTTATCCGTCAAACATTTTTAGACACCTAGAAGTCATATTCCAATCCATTACAGAATGAAAATATAATAAAATAATTCTACCAATAAATTTCTATTAACCACTCTTAATCATTATTTTTAGAAGTTATTATAAATCATAACTAATATATTTATCATCATTTAATGCCTTTAAAATCTATTTATTCTCTATGGATTTAAATGTCACATAATTTGAATAATGTTTGGTGGAACATTCTATTTTTAATAACCATTCATATATATCCAACCTATTTTGAATATCACCAACTGAGAACTTCTTAAGATTTATTTCTACATGTGCTAACACCTTTGGATCATAAACGTGTTGTAGTATTTATCTAATATTATTCCCCATTTCTAAATATTTTATCTCATAAAAACTTACATTGATTGATCTAAAACCTTAATAAGTCATTGGAAAAATCCCAAAATATTTTTTCTTTGGGTTGTTATTAGATCATTAAATATATTATGATAAAATAACATCATTAAATTTTTCACATTAGTTCCACCTTTATATATATTTGAATATTTGTACAATAATTCTTTCAATGTATATTAACTCACCATCATTATGGATATTATATTAAATTATTATATAGTTAAAGAATCAGAAAAAAATTATTAGTCATTCAACAATATAATGTATATATATGAAATTGATATATCAAAAATATAATTATAATATATTACATGGAATAATATTGAGAATGAATCAAGTATATTTGATAATAAATTAAATATCATTATAATCACCCACACATGATAATTGAAGCTGTCAAATAAGAGAACTACCTTTTCATTTATGATATTAACTATGAAAAAAATCATTAATAAATTCACTACGATTTGACTTGGATATAAAACAACATCCTAAGTTAGAAAATAACATTATTGACAAGATTTTACGAGATGTTATTAAATAACATGTGATAACAATATTTTTCATTTAATATATTTATATAATCAATGTTAAAACCCCTGTCATTGTGTTTTGAAACATTATTTAATAAATAATTTAAGTTTGAAACCCTTTTAAACATCAGTTGATATAAAAACAATGTTAATACCCATGGTGTTTTAACATTAGTTGTGTGAATAATCCCTGATAAAATATAAGGGTTAAAAATTGGTTAATATATTAACAAATATTAAACTCCACCACAAAAATGGTTTTAACGTCATTTATTTGAATAAATGATCTCAAAACATAGGGTTTTAATGACCATTTTTTGAATAATTGATATTAAAACCCATATCATAATGGTTTTTAACATATTTTATATATTAATTGATGTTAAAAGTTAAATTTCACAATTTACACAATATATGTTTTAATTTTTTCAGAATGTTTCCTTTCAATTATTAACTCCTCACCAAAAAATTTGTTAGGTCAGAATCACTCTTTCATATGTATTATCTCAAGCCACCCATTCTCCCTATTTTACATTTTTATATAATCTTACTTCAATCCAATGATTATTCATAAAAAACATCTTAATCCCATTATTTTATAGGGAATTTAAAATTAGTATATCATTATTTAATTTATTTATGTTTTTTCATCAAGGAGAAAATGTTTTAGAGTTTAAAATTTTTTATATAATAATTAAATATGAATTTGATTCCATGAACCTAAATTAGAATAATTGATATATAATTTTTGAATGTATACTTTTGAAAAAAATTATTAGAAATATTTTCCATAAAAATTTATTAAATGAATAATTATATGTTTAATAAAAACTATTATTTCTATCTGTTCATCGAAAAAATTTTATTTTCAGAAAAATAATAAAAAATAATCCTCATCCAATTTTATTATTATTATTTAAAAAATTATTATTATTTTATTAAATTTATTTTCTATATGATTAAAATATTAAATATACTAGTATTCACACAAATAAATAAAAAAAAACTATTTTTGGAAAATAGTATTTTCGAAATAGATATAGGTAACACAGAAAATTAACTAATATTTAATTATTATGTTTTATTTTATCAAAATAGTTATAATTTATAGATAAAATTTTGGTTATCTGTATTCATGCCACCATGTTTAAAGACTAGTTAAAAATAGTCAAGTTTAAAATATGATATTAATAACATATCGTGGTTTGATAAAGCTTTGTGTTATGTTTCATGTGAGTGATCAAAGAAAATAAATTAATTCCATGATATATTTCATAAAATATTTTGGAGTAAAATTTAATCCCCGTTAAAATGAGTTTCACCATAAAAATACATATCTATGTTAACAATAGATGACGATACATCTACCTCATCTTATCCTCAATTTCCCACTTATATTCCTCAAGATAGTTGTTTCACTATAGAAATTTGACATGGTGAGTGATTAAGTATTGTAGAAATTTCTATGTACCATCAAAAATCTCAACCAATTATTCCTCAAAACAATGATATTAATTAAATTGTATGATCTCAGAGTTTTGTAAATGTGAAGGATATGTATATACCTCCTAATGAGAGATACCTAGAACCCATCATGAATTTGAGATGTGTTTTTTTTATGAACCAAAATATAGGATATCATCCCAATATGAATAAGAATTTAAATGGGACCAATATAGGAAGTGATTATTTTTACATTATTTTCAAATCGCATTACCGTCTTCCCTATAAAATTATTAGAAACACCTTATAACCTTCTTAAAATTCTAGATCACACTGAAGATTATGAATATAAATTTTTAGCCAACTTTATACTTGAATGATGTGTTTTTAAATGGATCTATCCTTCGGTCCCATTTTTTAATCTATATTAAGTCATAATATATTACTTTCTTAGAATTAATTACATCACCTTGGAGCTTGATATATCATTTTATATAGGGATTCAAAAGGATCCATATAAATGATTGACTTAAATATATTGTTATTTGAAATCCCAAATAGAGGAAATTTTTGATCTAAAACAATATTAACATCTATATAAATAGATCTAAACATTTCTTATAGTGTTTGTATTGTTATATCATATTTACAAAATTATTTGGGATGATACTAAGAGATGAAACTCAACTCTGTGTCACTGTAATTCTATGTAATTTTCTTGAACTTCAATATAAAACATAGGTCCTTCCCATACATGATTAAATGTGGTACTAAATGTAACCATAAAACATTCGTAATTTATATCCAAGAAGGATGATATGTAGAGAATTATTATATTTTATAAATTATTTATGAAATTTTTTTAAGGTAGTCGACTATAAACCATATAGTATTCATCCATTTAAATGTTTATGGGAGTCCAATGAAAAAAAATACATGGTGTTATTTTCCCAATTCTATTTTGGTATTTATTTTAGAATTAACATACCATTATAATTTTTTCATAATCATTAAATTGATGACATAAAAATTTATATGATATTACATCAATGTCATTATTAATAATGACACACCACAAGAAATATTCTATAAAATCATTGTACGTCATCGTACTTCTAGAATGAAAATAAAATGAACAACGACGAGCTTACTTAAAAAAATACTTTATCAAATAGTCTATAGATAGAAAAAATACAATTTTACTAAACATTATAATTAAATCATGATAAAAGATAATAATAGGAACATTTTTAACCATATTTTTCTGCTCATTATATTCTTTAAGTCTCTATTTTATCGTCACTTGGATAGATGGTTTAACATTCAATTGAAAAAGATGTTATTTCTCCCCTTACATCAGTATTTCCATATCCACCTTTTGAAAATCTTGAAAGGGTGGATATTTTTATATCCTTTTCATAGATTTTCTTGCCTGATTCTTTTAAATAAAATTATCAACCACGTTATTCTCTTTCCCAAAGTTGTAATTTAATGAGTAGTCAGATCATTAACTAAATCTATCCTTTTTTATAGATCATATTTAACTATTTTTATATAAATATATAGTATAAAATTTTCACACTATAATATATATCTCCCATTAATATATAAATATAATTATTTCATATCATTAATTCAATAATTTTTACAGCTAACTCAAAATCATTTTTTGTGAAATATTTATCATGAACCGTCAATTTTTGTGACACATAGTTTATAAAAATGTCATTATACATAATAATACTTCCCAATAACTTCCTTTATGTGTCACTATATATTATGAAACTATATAGTAATTTATAAATTGGGGAGGTAACTGATCCTCTTTTTAGAAACATGAAATTGTTCTTGCAATCATATATCTAGAGGAACTTGTTTCCCTTCCAAGTTAACTTGGTGAGTGGATCAGATTTCAATGATAAATTCTAAAAAAAATCCAATATATATATAGGTAATATAAGAAAAATATTGATAATAGAATCCAAGGTGGGGTTTTTATAGCATTTAATATGATTCATCATTTATTTTTATACTGATATATATTTTATTTATATTATATAATGAAAAAATGAAAAAATTTCAATTAAAATTACTAATTATTTTAATTTGTAATATTGTTTCTCATTCCTTATAGTATTTAGTTCAATTATTAAATTATCTTCATGATTTTACATTATATTTGAGTATATAATAATATAATCTATAATGACTAAAAAATATGATAAAAAATATCAAAAGAATCTATTCATTAAATCAATGAAGATTGTGGGTTTATTAGAAATACTTAATGACATAACAATATATTCATTGTGATCATACCTTGTATGAATGATATCATGGGTAAATTATCCTTCTTATCCTTCCGTTGATTATATATTGAATTAAGATCAATCTTAGAAAAGTATTAAACTCTATATAGTTGATAAAATTTGTCATTAATATGGGGAAGATGATACTTTTTCTTCATCATGATATTTTTCATCTTCTGATACGTAATGTAGAGTCACATAGATCCATCAATGTTTTATAAAAAATAGAATATTTTCACACAAATGCATGATTATTAGATGAATAAATCTGTTGTTATGTCTCTCCAAGACATTGTTCTTAAAATTGTATAACCCAACTTGTTCTATTTGATATATAGTCTTAACAATAGGAATTGAACTAGGTATGAGTTATATTAAGAAATAATTCTGACTTTTTAGTTAAGTGGTAGAAAAAACATCGAGAAAGGCCTAAATAAAATCCCATGGTATATTCATATCATTTATTTTGAGTTCATCCCTAAGAATATGAAAAAACACCACACTTTAATAAGAATCAAAACCCATACAATCTATGTGATTCAATAAAAAGATTATATTAATTTTTCAACTGATATAATGTCATTGGATTGTT
This sequence comes from Viscum album, assembly GCA_963277665.1. Taxonomy (NCBI): domain Eukaryota; kingdom Viridiplantae; phylum Streptophyta; class Magnoliopsida; order Santalales; family Viscaceae; genus Viscum; species Viscum album. Next base: position 1,178,880,757 of record OY728119.1, on the reverse strand, counting down.
TGGGATATTAGAAATTACTTCACATCATCATAAATTAATATAGGATTTAGATAAGTAAGGATATCCCATTCCTAGGATAACAACATATTAAACTATAGGAAGAATGAAATGATTTTACAAAATCACATTCTAAAAAACATCAACTAGAGAGGAATCATATACTTGATAAGAAATAATTATATTATTGGGTGTTTGCAAAATTAATTATACTTATAATAATTTGGGTGAAATATTATAACCCTTCAAAAATTATTTATATATGAAATAATGGGTAGATCCAGTGTGAAATTATATATTTGGTGTTATATATTTATTTTTACTTTTCACCTCATCATTATCACAACCCTCTATAACATTTGTCGTCACAAGATATTACCATTTTTACATGCATTAAGTGGTTTTTGACGTCAATAATCATTAGTAAACATCATATTTGAGAACTGGTTAGCATAATTCCAATACTCCTTTCATTTGAAACAGTAGAGTGTGGGTGGTGAATTCATTTGAGTATCTCTATATTTTCATCATTACACTTAAATAATTAACCAGTCCCACTAATTCATCTTACTCCATGTAATCTTCAATACTTTTAGAATGATAGAAATTTTATTTTCATTTATCCATAGAGTTTTGAGTTTCTTCTTAATTCAAATTTCCTTTCCATTTCAAAATCATGATATTTATGGGTAATTCTAATCTATATTTCCACCCAGAAAGAACAATGATTTATTTCTTCTGGGCTATTGATGTCCCTAATGGGTTAATCCCTTTAGATAATTTTTTTAAGCCACTGAATAATTGATTAAACATAATTTTAGGTTTTATATTAATGGCTGATACATACTTCAAAACTCCAAAAAAATTACCTAATAGTTACCAACAAATCCATCACCCTAATGATTTAGCTCAAGGAATTCCTTTGTTTTTTTACAATTAATATGAAATAAGAACATACTAAACAATAATATAGTAATCTTGTCTTTATCTATATAGTTAAATTCGTCATGTTTTTTTATTCTTGATGAGAGTCTAACATTTATCCACTTCTCCTTCCAAATGATACACAATAAAAAATACATTTAATATGCATAACACTAGAGAACTGAAAATATATTTTCAATGGTATTGATCTATTCGACATCAGCTACTGGATTAAGGGAAACACTAAAATAATTTTGTTGGGGTATCCATAAGAACTAATCAAAAACATAATCCCATATTTGATTTTTTGAATTTCAGTGTGCATAATGTCTTAAGAATGTTGTGTGAGCATATCAATGAGTGTTTTATTTCGATATCCCAAAATTGTTGTTTTCCTTGTGGGAAAATCATAGAATTTCCCATCACACTATTTATTTACATGGTTTCATTAGGGTCCATCCATTGTATTAAAACTATAGATCAGAGTGTATGAAATAATAATAATAATCGGAACTATATAATCTTGAAAAATAACTTTTGGGATTTATAAATCATGAAACCTTATTTTTAATCTATAAAACCATCGGCATAAAATAGATCATTACATATAATTATTTAAATCCTTCCTAAATATTCATAAAGATTTTATGAATTTTAGAATGTATATCACCTAGATTTGTCAAATCATGTGTGCAATAATGATCATTTTCATGTACTGGCTGGTGATTGAGTATAACTCAATGTTCCATTTTCACATTATTACCCCTATGTACCTCTTTATTAGTGTTTCATCCAAATGTAGTATTTTGAGAGGTATTTAATTTTCTTGAAAACCGCTCACAATATCATTTAACAATATTTTATTATATTTTCCTACACATTGAATAATTATTATATCAATACTTAGGCATATACCTAGACATTTACTTTCAATATCCTAATAGATCCACTAATGTTTTACCATACAAGATTACAATGGATAATTAAAACTGTACCTCATGACAGCTGTAAAGACATAAACTTCTCATATATAATTATTGAATCCTAATAAGAAAATTATGTTACATAATATAATAATTCATTCCAAAAAGGATTACGTATAGTTTATTTAGAATAATATTCACATAAACAACTAGTCCATAAGTGAGAAACATCTTCTCCCACAATGTTTTTAATAACTATCATACTTTTTAGATATACCATATATAATACCTTTCATTATAACTTGTGTAAAGGAATCATAATAAAAGGTGACCGCAAATGATTAGTATGGGTAATCAAGAGATATATTAACATAACTTTCTCATAAGGGTATGATGACAAGAAAACAATATTCGAATACCATACCCTGCAAATCATAGATCATAAATGTGATTCATTGCATAAATCTCAGTATTTCATAAGACATGAATCATAATGGAATTAGATAACTAGATAATTATAACATTATATTGGCATAATGAATTGATTTATTTCATACACATAATAATTGAAAATCATTTTTTTATATGTTCAAGGATCATTTCAAAGACTATAATTGTATAAAGTGTACGCTCATCCAAACCATTATTGGATTCAATGTTTAATCCCAAGACTGTCAGAGTGGAAATATTCACTTTTTGAACTTTGTTTACCCCCCAATTATATTCCTATATATCTCATATGATTTCCATCATTACCTAATGCACTGGTGAGAGATACAAGTATCACTCATTAAATATAGATAAGTATACATACATGTACCTTAATATTGTTGAACAATAATTATATCAGAACCCTTGAAAATATAGGGTTTTCAAAAAAACCATCCTATAATAACCTATGGAAACGAAATAGGTTTTATAATCATTTCATAATTTCATCACAACATAACCTATGAATAAATAAGTGGGATTTGTAAGAATTCCATCATGGTATAACACATGGAAGAGAAAAAAGTTTCATATAAATCGTTCCATCATAAGTATTAACAATCCTGATAAAGAATTAAAATTGTATCCTACTAACATTTCTCAATTAAATCATATGTAAACTTTTTGTATTTTATCTAAGAGATACAATATTATTTTTAGAGAAATAACTTTAACCATTTCTTGAGGATAAAATATTTTCTTTGAAAATATTTTTTTATATAAATTTTTTTAATAATATAGAAATATATTTTTTAAAAAATAAATTTGAAATGATATAAATAAATATTAAAAGAAAATAATGGATATGATATAAAGAAATTATATTCTTGCATTATTTGTTAAAATAAATATTCCATTCAAATATTTTGTAGAAGCCATAGAATTTCATTTGGATAATGAAATGATGATTCCATTCAAATTTTCCTGTAAAAATTTAAACAAGGTTTATAATTCAATTAATAAATCATTTATATTTTTCTAAAAAAAATTAATTGAAAAAAATTCAGAAAACAATGTTTTTTAAGGTATGTGGGTTTTCTTGTGACGAGAGAAATGAAACATATTTTTCTTCAAGAAATTATTTCGAATGATTAAGTACATAATTAGAAGAAATGAGTGAAATATATGTAATATAAGGAAATAAACACATGGGAATAAATTTCATTAGTTTTTACATGATATGGATTATATGATTTCCTCATTGGAAACATAAACATAAAAAATCTTAATAAATGATGAGATTGTAATGTAAAATATCTACCACTTTAGTATATTTTTATTCATAAGAACCAATAAATATTAACATCAAATGAAATATTATGTATCTTAAAAAAATGATATTAATGATATAACATGTCAATGGGGTAGTAAATACACAGCATAGATTAAGATATGAGAATAACCAAACTTATGTCCCAAAAAGGTTATTTAAGAAAAAGATCACTTAACTTAATACTATAATTTAATAAATGTTACAAAATATTCTATAATATTTTTCAATGAACCATTCATACATACATACATACATATATATATATATATATATAATTCCATAAATTAATTAATTATGACTTTATTTTACAATTTTATAAATAATTCTATGTTAATGTCATGTTTTGAGAAATAACTCTTTTTCTCTTTTTTTTGTTCATACTAAATTGATAAAGATTTTATAATATTTATAATGTAAAAAATGATATAAATATAATATATATTCATTATATATTTATTTATATTTATCTATTAATGTTATATATAGAAAAATAAGTACACCGTTCGTGGAGACGGTAGGACAAACAGACATAGGAATATTGATTCATTTCTCTTAAAAACATCAAAGAAAGAATGGTAAATAATATATTACCATTATAAATAATTTTTATTTCATATATATCAAATATTTTGATTAATCCCATTATTATTTCTTTCTTTGTAAAGTCTTAATGAACCACAACACTTCGCATGGTGGTAGTCGGTCATACACACGTGTGACGTTATCATATTCCCATAAAATGGAATGTTAGAAGTCATATATGATATACAATGTAATGACATATAATAATATCACAAATTAATTTTAAATTTAAATTAGTGTAAATATAAAACTAATTAACTAAATCATTTCATTTAAATCAATTTCATATTGATATGTGATTTTAAAACATTTTAATCATTGGATTTTCTTCCTTTATAAAACCTTTTTTTTCAATGGTCCTCTCTGTTATTTTGTAAATTTAATTTTATACCATATATGAATTGAATTTTTCAAAATAGAATTTATATCTTTAATAAAATTTAATTTAATTTTCTAATAAGTCCAACTTAAATTTTTTACAATAAATAATAGCGAAAATAGTAAAATCCAATTACTGTGGTTAAGATAAAATAAGGTTATTTTGTGTTAAAATGAGAATATATGGGTTAAAATTACCATAAACATGTCCAAAACACCTTTTATAGTCGTATTTATGTATTATCATCTCAATGGTTCTAGAATTAACCATTTTTATGGTTTCTAATTAGAGAAACTTGTGTAATAATTTTTTCTCTAAAATACCAAGTGTGTCATCTCCCCCACATATAAAAGGCCACCCACTCTCTTATTCTCTAAAAACATATAAAACCATATGTTTAAAAGTTAAAAATAAAAATAATTTCCAAATTCATCCCCCAACATTCTAATGGGCTTTAATTTATTATAAATCCAATCATCAAGGGATTTAGGTATAAACTTAAAAGTGTTTATTGATGAAGAGGTAAAATTATTACTTCTGTATTTTATTATTTCATCACCCAACACCTTAAAATAACTTTAAACTAAGATAATATAATAACTAAAATATTCAATATGTACTAATATATTATTATGTTTCTTTTTTAATCTAGATCAATTTTACTTCCATCAAATGGGAAATAAATCTCTCAATCGTGAGTATGGCAGGCTACGACCACACAAACACATGTAATTCATTTTCCAACACCACTTTTCAATAATGGATATAATGATGAACATAACATATATATATTGTATATTTATATGGTATATATTACAATATTATACATGAAAAATTATTAAATATCATATACCTTCATACATTCCATTCCATGGGGGATATAGTGACTTTGCTCATTTGTGTGACAGAATCCTTCCTCAAAAAGTGATGTTATAATTTTTTCACATACACATTAAATTGATGTTATTAAAGATTAAATTAATGAATATATGGGATATTTGTGAACTAAAATTTCTTATATAAATGTTATGTCTTATTTAACTTCTTAACTTCAAATCGGCTGGAAAACAGTTATGTTTCACATGCGTACGTGTGGACAACCAACTCAAAGTAGAAATTTGATTTTTTTTATTTAATAATTACATATATGGTTATAACTAATATTTAATGGTGAATTAAAATTTACTTTCATTTAAATCCATATGATGATAAAAATGGAATAATGGTTCATGCGTACGTGCGACAAACAACATCCTTGAATTGTGTAATAAATTTTCCATCTCTAGAATTATTAAGTAACATTAAATAGTTATATAATTAATATTTTTGAAAAAAATAGCGGTTATAATTATGGATTATCTATAACCAAGATCAATATAAAATGACTGAAATTACCGAACCAATCTTACAGGATGAAGCAATTATCACCTGAAATAGTGATTTTAATAATAAAATGTAAATAAATGAGTTATAAAAGACTATAAGTAAATAATATTTGGTATGATATATATAATTATATTTTCATAAAAAGATTTAATATGAAATCATATTTTGTACCATAAGTTCAGACATAAACGATTGAAGTTAATCCCGAGGTAAGGGTTTCTCATCTCACTTTTATTTCTAAGATACAGCATACAAATACAATACTTATTACTTTTGTATGGTGTTTATAATACATAATGGGTATTTTTTATCAGTATTTCATTTATATTCTTGTTAGTGAATTTTTCTTTTGATGTTATTTATTTTAAACTTCTTGACCTTCATGAAGTTACAAATGAGGTAATGGTTTTACGAAAATATCCTCATTATTCTATATTATTTATGTTCAGGTATCCCTTGGTGGAATTTTAAATTCTCTAAATATTAAATCCATTATATGAAAATCCACTATGGTTAATACTATTGTTTTCAAATAACGGTACCATTTTTCATCTATGGGTCCCTAAAATTATTGAGAAATGTATTCAATAAATCCTAACATTATTTTTCTTTACGATCATATATTATTTTTTCATCAAAATAAATTTATTATAAAAATGTTATAAAATATTTTTTAATCCTTTATAAGTTATATATTAATGGAATATTTTAACATTTTTCAATTTTATTTCTTTAAGGAAATTTCCAAGTGTCTTAAAAATAGAGCTTGTTTGGACTTTATAATTTTTTAAAGGAGTATTTATTTTAATGTGTATGACCTGAATGTAATTTCAAGCAGCCATGAAAAATAAAAGTTGATATACAATTTTGAAATATACAATGCTTATTTTAAAAAAAAAATTGAAATTTTTTTTCAATTTTTTTTAAAAGATACATTTTCAAATTGGGAAGGATATTTTCTTGAAAAATGTTTTTAATGACATTTTAAAGGAATTTCTAATCATCAACTAAATTAAAACCTTATTGTAAATATGATCCTATGGGGTATGTTGTACATATATTATAATTATTCATTGTTTATATGTTATATTATTAGTTTAATTTTGGATTTACAATTTTGATACCAATCAGCATTTTAATATGGAAGGTTTATGACTATGTTAATTTCATTGAGTTATGTATTGTAATTTTGTATGTTAGTATTTTAATTATAATTTTTATACAAACTATATTTCTCTACTTTTTTCTAAATAATAAATTTAACTTAGCATGTGATAGGTGGGGCTCGGTTATAGATAGCCCCTTGATGCATCGATAGGCCCCATGAGACAAATCAATTTAAAAAATTAAATAGTTTTCCACCAATAGATTTATAATTTATTATAAGTAGTATATTTCAGATGTGCCACATTATAAGTTCCCTAATTATAAAATTAGTTATTTATGTCTATGTGACTATTCTATTAGTTATAATATCCATGGAATTTTCACAAGCTTATGGGACTATTTATATGGCTTTGCATAATCATCTTTAATTTTTATCATATTAGGCTCTTTTTATTATCCAGTCATAAGCATTACTCAACTTTAAGAATTTTTATAGTTATTATTTATCTAATTCTATGTGAATATATAGTTCAATATTTTATTTTCCACATATATATACACACACTAAATTCTTCCCCATTGATATAATGCCATTATATATTCAATAAAAAAATTCTGAATTTCGTCTCCAAATAATGAGTTGCATAATTTTCTCTTGAATCTTCAATTGTCATAGGGAATCACTATCACCTCATCATTATTCATGAGGATGCATCAGATTAACTTATTTTATGGATAAATATATACCAAAAACCCCTTTATATTATAGGGTTGTGTAATAATTACTGTGATGAACAACCTTCTTTTAATATTCATAGATTTCTCCTTATACTCATATGTCCAAATTAACATGGATCCATACTAAGACAACATAGTTATTCGATTAGACACCCATGAAATATCCCTAATAATGTATCATTAGTTTCCATTAATCCAATTGAAACTACATATTTTTTCCAACATGGTATTTTTGGGCCACAATACAATAATTTTCATCATTTAAGGCTACACCAATATACCCTCTCATTGAGATTATATGACCAAAGAATTAATCATTTTTACGCAAAATCCCCATTTTCTGAAATTTTCATACCACATATATTTCCATAATATATTAAATATAATCTTAAAATGATATTAATTCTCTTATTTACTCTTGGAATATATAAACATATCATCTATAAAGAATACTATAAAATATCTGAGGTAATATCAGGAGAATTTAGTCATTAAATCCATGAATATAGTGGGGTATTTGAATGTTCAAATTGAATCACTATAAATTCGTAATGACCATTCCTCAATTTGATGGGTTTTATTGTAATATACTCGTTCTTGAACCTCAATTTTTGAAATCCAAAATTAATGTCAATATTGAAAATATACTGATCTCTGCAAATTGTTTTTAGACAATTCATCAAAAAAAATTAGGTAATACATTTTATTCTTATTGATGTTGTTAAGTTATCGATAATAAATGAAAATATTAATATTACTGTCCATCTCCATAACAAATAAAAGAGTGAAAACCATGGTGAAACACTATGATATATGGGTCCCTCTAAAATATTTTCATTTATATTCACATTTAATTCTAAAAAATAAAACAAGGCCACTTTATATGGAGTTTATTAAATAGGTGTGACACTAGGTATGACTACTCTTGAAATATAAACATCATTATTGGGGGAGGGGAGGAAGACTAGGTATATAATAATGAAATACAATAGCATAATCTCAATATGTAGGATTATCTTTGATGATGAGTTTTTATGCTACCATTTAAGATATATATCCCTCATTAATAATAACTAATAACCATACTATGTAAGTAACTTCAATTGTATGGTTAAATTAATCCTCACATCAAACTAAAATTATATGTTTTTTAGAATATCAAACATACATCCATTATTAAGAAATTGTTATGGGATCTACAAAGAAAGGGGAATTCCATTCTCAAAATCCCATAAAATTGAACAAGTAGAAAAATACTAATATTTACAGGAAGCTTATTCCCATAAAATAATATCTTAGAGTAACTATTGACTTCAGATGCGATCATCATACCATTATAACAATGTTTTAACTATTATAAAGGAGGATATCATACCATCGACTAATGAAAAGTACATGTTTGTGTTAATTCGACAATATCTTCATTATCCGAGGATGTGTGTACATGAGTGTCTACTAGGACCTATTTATCATCCATATCTCTGTTTGTTAAAAATATATTTCAAAACCTTATTACTATTTTCTAGAGTATGGGTTAAAGTCATTTATACCAGTTTTTTTACTTTTTATAAAATGTTTATAAAAGAATCCTCCCACTGTTTTCCAAACGAGGACCTTTACGACCATTTCGACAAAATTAATGAAAGAATGTTTTTAACTGATAAAGAGGGTGCATCTATATTCCACCATTATAACACCTTTGAAGCTTCCCTTACAAGATTATAAGAATATAAATGTTTTATTTTATAAATACATGACTTCTAAATTATTTCAAAATAAAAAGATCTATCTCTCCAAATTTTTTTTATTTAATCTATGTCAACATCCATTGATAAATTTAAAACATGTTTGTAGATGATTTATTATGATACAAATCTTCCATATTGTATTGAAGGTTTTGTAATATATTTGACTATGGATGTGTTATTTTTATACCATTCATGGTTTGTGGTTAAAGTATTGACCTTTTGTATGCTAGTTTTAATACAAATGTTTATGAATGTGTTTTCAATTTTTCACCATGCCTAATTTTTATGGTATCTTCTACTGTATTTCTTACCCTTACTGAGCATTTGATCTCAACACTTTCTTGTGTTTTTTCCAAGGATGTGAATAGTATAATTATGAGTGACTTGTAGGAATAATCTATGAGTCTTGCATGTTTCTAATAGAATAAAGTAGTGTCATATTTCTTTTTCATGTTTTAATGTTGAACTTCTATATGTATCTTGTTTTCAATAATAAAAAACTGATTGGTATTTGAGGAAATGGTTCCTTTTATCATTCCAATATTATGTAATTGTTCCCCAACTCTAGGTAAAAGGGTTTTGGGCATTGCACCTTACCAATATTAGGCATCTTGATGTCCTATAGAAGGCTATAATAATATGCCACACATTATTGTTTCATTGGTATTGGCTATGTCGACATCAACTGATCCACCACCAATGCGTTAATATCATCAAGCGTGGGACCCTCAGTCAAAGGGATGATGGAATCGGCTTAACAATTTTTGTTTCCATGGTTTCAACCGCATATGATTTTCATTTTGAAGGTTCTACTCGTTCTCAAGTCAAAACAACCATTCCTCTTAGGTCAGTTAACTCTATGGAATTATCTCCACCCAAAGATCCTCTAACCTCAGAATTTGGATGAGGCTCCTCTTTCATTTAATGTGGGAATATCCACCATCATCGATGAGTTGGTATAGGTGAATCTCTGTACTAAGGTAGACTCATGGTCAATAGTGATTAGTGTAGTTATGCCTTCGTAAAAATAAAAGAAGAATGTGGAATTCCTAAATTTGCATCGTGATGTATTTTCCTAGATTTATGAAGTGATTCTAAGACAAGACCCACCGGTCTCCATCCACCATTTTGGTCTCCCAGTGAGTCCTAAATGGTTCAAACAACCTTCCATGAAGATGTACCAATCTCATGGTTCCACGGGAAAGGCTAAATTTGATAAGATCATCAAATAAAACATTTTCAAGGAATTCTATTACCCAAGGTGGTTATCCAACACAGTTCCCATAAGGAATAAAAATAGGCAACTAAGAGCCTATGTCGACATACGAGATCTCAACTGCCACTATCCAAAGGACGATTTTCACCTTCTTGAGGTAGATTTGCTGATCAATTCCAATTTTGGGTTAAAAATCATCTCCATCATGGATTTATATTTAGGTTATAATCAAATTTTGATGTTACCTAGAGATGAGAAATCCACCACTTGTAGGGTGAAATAGGGTACCTTGTACTATCAAGTATTTTCATTAGGATTAAAGAATGAATGATTCAATTATAATCATTTCATGCGCAAAATATTAAGAAACATTTTTAGGTATTCTATTTGATCACTATGTTGATGATTTTATGGTCAAACTTTACCAGCATTAGGACCATCTCAAAGATCTTGAGAAAGTGTACGTATTCCTCCATTCCCACCATCTGATGATAAACCCCATGAATCGTTCCTTCGGGGTTACCTTTGGAATGTTTCTTAGCTTCATCATCTGGTATAAAGGAATTGAGATTGAACCGAAGAAGATCAAGAATATCAGTCAGATGCCTCCTCTAAGAATACATTGAGATCTTTGAGGATTTCAAGGCCTCTTTTCCTACATATGACAACTCATCTTGAATCTGGATGGAAGGTGTCTGCCCTTTTCTAGACTCATTTACAACATTTCCATCTACCTATGGGATTATGATTTTCAGACTTCCTGTGATAAGATTTAAATGTAATTTCTATAGCCTCAGATTATGATCCCTCTCATCTTAGAAAAGCTACATGTCTTTATGTGACCACCCTAGAACGATTCATCGACATTTGTATCACCCAGAGAAATAATTAAGGACATATAATGGTTTATAATATAACAACCACATGCTCCTATACACAGATTCCAAAATTCTTCAATCAAGAAGATCATCGTTGTGCTGGTTTTTATATTGTAGAATTGGAAAAATTATCGACAACATCATGAGAAATAGTTGGTTTCTAGTATTGATATTCTATTGTATATTATGAAAATACCAATGTTAAAAGGCCATCTATCTTGGTTGTTTGTGATCCTTCAGTATTTCTACATTAGTTTTATTTCACATAAGGCAGTCAACGATTAAGAATAGGCATATTTTATTGCCACTAATCTAGCCCCCACAAATCATTCCATGGATCTTGATTTTCTGGATGAGGACATCCTCTAGGTGGATCAGGCTATGTCATGTTAGAAAAAAAAAATTCAACGGAACTTATTGAAGTCCAACTGGTTTTCAGCTTAATGATCGTAGGATCAATAGAGTAGGCCTCGACATCATCTTCACTATGACTATACAGGATATCCTTCACTATTCATTATTATAGTAAAATAGGATGACCGACAATTAAGAAGAGTATTTGCCTCTCATCACTAGTATTTATTTAGACTTCAAGATTGATGTTCCCCACTTGCATGTGAATAGGGACTCAGAGCTAGTCATCAAGAAGATCAACGATGACTATGTCATTAGAAAGATATAGATTGTTCCACTATTATAGCTCACCCGCCAACTAATAGACCAATTTCCTTCTGAAATAGAGATTTCCAATGTTCATCAGTCACAAAATATTCAATCACACGCTATATCTAGTATATATGCCTCCCATGAAGATCCTAATGTGGAAAATATGTTTTATCTTTATGGAACATTTAATGTTCATTGCTCTCGTCTCCTTGGATGGTGCAAAAAACACCATGTATGCGACCTTATTGACAGTTCTTCCATGTATCCATCATCTTGCTATGTATTTTACCCTTCTGTTTGGTACCAGCATTGAAAAGATTATCTAAAAACATGTATTTAATGGAATTATCCTCTATTTTTTAGAGGGGATTGATTCCCCAGGTTATCTAGGATGTTCAGGATGATTTATGTAAAGCCCATATGGTAGGGTTGAAATTCTCTCACCATATCTGAAGGTTGGGCTACTTTTATCCCACCATAGTCTATTATTGAATTGATATCACCAAGAGGATCCACACATATAATATTCATTCCAATGTTTTTCATTGATCATTGATGCCCCTCAATAACACCATGTATTCTAGGACCATTGAATTCTTAGGTCTCAATGTCATCAGAATATATATACGAGTAAAAACTCTCTAATTCAGATTCATTTTGATTACAACCGATTTCATTACCAAGTGGGAAAACCAATTCCACTGAAGGAAGTCAAGAACCATTATATTTTTTATTTCATGAGTTAATATATCATCCATATATTTGGATTCCCTTACACAATTTTCACCAATATAATAATTTTTTGTCAAGAATCTAAGATAAAGAAATTGGACAACATGTTTAGCATCTGGTCCAACTATACTTGTCACACCCATACAAAAGAAAATGGATAGCTCGATGTGTTTGAAAAGAACCTATCTAACATTTTTCTATGGATGGTGGTCGAAAAGAATAATAGTATGCTTGAAATCCTCCCCAATGATCTCTAGGATTATGAGATGATAACGTGAAATTCAACCACGGTGACCCAATATTCTATAGTGTACGGAAAGGAAGAAGTCCTTCCCATAATGATTATATTTCTCTCACCTCGTATAACTATATCTGATTATAATACATGAGAAAAGTTATCATATACCCATCTAGTGAACCTGGAATACATCGATGAGAATTGGATCTAGTCCATAGAAAACCTATTGTGGCACCAGATTAAGATAACCATATCTTTCACTATGAATGTTTATCTCTTATCCTTCCATCAAGGTGATACTGTATTGGGTCTAAAGATTCTAATGATATCTATTAGAAAAATATAAAATTTGGAACCCAAATGGTAATGCTCTAACATTATTCACATATTTTCCCTAATGGGGCATACTCTTGGGTCCCCAGGGATGCAGAACAAGTTACTCCTCCCACCAATTCCATGTTCCATAAATAGTAATTCTCATGAGTGGGGATCTTGCAACTTGAACGATGTTAAACATATGTTACATCATAGATTACATTAAAAAAAATGGATTATCCTTTGTTTTAAATGTTGTTAAACTACCCCTTCCCACATTATGTTAAAATGATACCATGTCATGGTAGTATAACAATAAACAATATAGAACACCAATGTCCTCATCTTAGAGGGAATCACCTTTGGTACATGTCACTCACCATACCATCTTCAAGAACTACATATGGATTGATTAATATCCTTAAGGGATACATTGGAACACCAATACATTTCATCAATGGTTCATCCTTTAATTCAACTCTTTGGCCCCATGGCTAAACTTTTTCATGTAGAGTGTGTGGTATGGTGTTGAGACCTAAATGGTTCTCAGTTATGTCAGGTTCCTTAATTGAAAAAATCTTCCCACCCCTGTGTTATTGGAAAAAACATATGGTATATATTCTATGAACATAAGCTAATATCTCTTTTTTCCAAGAAATATTATGTTAAACTACTCTTCCCCATTCCACATGATGCTAAATATCTATCTCTAATATGAAAGTTGCTAAAGTAAATAATACATTATGGTCTAAGTACTATGACCAGATAAAAATATCTCTTTAGTCCATATAACATGACATTAAATTCTGTTTCCCTATCCCACAAGATGTTATAATACTGATTCCTACTAGAAATTCATTAAACTACATAGTATTTATGGTCCTTTTTTCATGACATTAAAAGGAAGGTCCACCTTTATACTGCATGACATTAAACCGCAACATCCCACATGACATTAAACTGCTAATCCATACATGTTTCATAAAAATAAAATCTATATCTCTCTATTGTCCTCATTTGATATGTGATCACCATTCAAACTAGTTACTCACCATGGCATCTTCAAGAAATATATATGGATTTATTCCCTTCTTTATAGGATGTTTTGGTATGACTAGACATTTCGTCAGCATTTGAGAACAAATTACTTCAAATTATCATCCTAGGTTCCTCTTAGGAGTGTGTGGTGCGGTGCTGAGACATCATTGGTTCTCATTCACATTGGGATATAAAAGATACACCATGTAACTACCTTAAGAATACCCCTCGTGGAAATCATCAATGATGCATGAAATTAAATTTCAAGAGATTAACGAACTACTTGTTACTTGATTCCCATTCATATGATATACATATAAATTCTCAAACATTTTGCCTTCAGGTCCAACTGAGGTTCAAAATCCATTTTATTAGGAATATATGGAATGAAGGTGAACCTCCTTGGTCCCCATTCATGTCATCTTCATCACCCCTCCATGCTATGTATATCCAGTAGAAAGGTCTCGCCTTTGGTCCATGCTCCACGATCATAAACTAGAATGTCATTTCCCTACATTGTGACATTGAAATATGAATTTCCTTGATTCATATGGTTGAATGGGCCTCCTTGGTCCACATTTACTTCGGGATACTATGATCATGTCATATGTACTTCATTGGGATGCTTCCACTTTCCAGCGTCCTAGTCTAAGGACGATAAAATGTATCACAACATTCTTCCTTAGTACATTATGTTAAAATGAATAGAATATTCTAGAACTATGTGTGTCTTAATTCCCATCCTTATGGGATATTTAGTAATGACCGAATGTTTTGTCTTCGGGTCAATCCTTGAATTATTAACCATATTTTCTCACTCATCCTCTTTATTTGGCCTTGTTCTATTTTCATTCCATATCCAGGATCCCTCTCAAGAATTATTCCCTTCTGAAGAGAATTATATCCCTCAATCTGATATCACTCAATAACGTGATAATATGTACATGGGAATAGGAAACGGTGTGTTGGATTCTACATGGGCATTCCCTCATTGCGTCTCCATTCTTCATGGATCCCAATATTTGGGTCTCCGTCCTCTTTCACATCTGATGGGACCCACAAACAATGTTGTCTTTCACATATGATGGGACCCACAAACAACATTTATCCTAGCCTCATGGATCACATACCATCCTGGCCCAATGCCTCATAATATTTCAAACAACATTTTGAGGCAGGTCCCACAATCTAAACATGGTTAGAAGTCGAACATCATTTGTCTATTCCCATCCCTATTTACACAATATGGAAGCTATGTTTCAAAAAATGTTAGAAATCATCCTCCATCATTACACCCCCACATCATGTCTTGAATATTAGATGTTGTGATACATATTTTATTTCCACATCCTTATGTTCATGAATAACTTCAACAGCCTTGGTTTTACCCCACCATGAACCTTGGCATATTGAGTTGGTATATTTGAATTGTTGGGACATCCAAAACCCAACTTCCCCATTCCCATATTGTGTGTCCCCATGTGTCGTTAGAATCCACTCCACCCCTCATTTACCACACTGAGTACGGATCATGCGGTCTTATGTGTATTGTTAGGGTTTGTACCAATGTCAAAGAATCGAACTACCTTATGGTCCAATTTCTAGATCCATAAACTAGGAGTTTACTTCCTAGGATCATGGTGTTAAAATAATCTTCCCAGTACATGACTCATGAATTAAAAATCTATGTTGGGTTCTTTATCGAGAATATGTGTTGTGGTGTTGATTTTCATGGCCCTCACTCACATCAAGGTGCTTCACGAAATCACATGAAACATTCCCTATTTGGAAGCCTCCTCTTATGGTCTGAGCTCTATCACCATAAACTAAGATCCCTAACATCCTAGTTTCATAATGATAAACAACATAATATCCCTCTTCCATATTACAAAAATGTAAATTGTGTATTCTACATCTAGGTTGTATGATGGTAAAAAAAACAATTATACGGTGTCTTCACCTATGAAGACATTGAATCTTGGCAATGTCCATCTGTATTTCAATATTCGGAACATTGTGTGGCTTGAATCACATTCTTATGGGATACATAGTGGGGCCCATAATTTTATTCCCTATGCCAAACCATAAAATCATGATCATTTTCACCACTTATTTGTCTGGGTTACTTCATTAGGAGTGTGGGTGGGGTGTAGATCATTCCATGATCCTCATTTAGTTAAGGTTATGGTGGTCGAACCATGCATCTTATTTTTGAATAAAACCTCCCACTTCTTTGAAACATGATATTTAATTATGATGAATTCAACAACTATGTCTGGATTGATTCCATTATTATGGGATATGTACTAATGCGGTGGAAATCATGTTTTCAGGAAAATCCATAGAATAACAAATTAACTTTTATAAACCATTTGGCCAGGGTTCCCGTTTGAGAATGTGTGGTGTGGTCTAGATATCATTGTTCATTATTCATGTTAGATCATTTACTGCATCACACATTTCCCTTTTAGGATATACAAGTCTCATTCCCACAATGATAAAATGTATGATATTGTCATCCTCACCACATTATTTTAAACAACATAGGTAAATCCCACACACAAAACATTAAATTTGGAACATATGGTCCACACTATATGACCTTTAATTAAGATCTCATGGTCCAAGAAACATGAACATTAAACTATTAACAAACTACCTTAGAAACCCAATCCATGAGGAAAAATTTCATCCCATCTTCGGATCTTCATCAACAACATGTTTGAATGTATGATGGTACAAAACAGAGACCATTGAATTTCATAGGGACCATCACTGAATTCCACTTCAACACTTCACATGTCCCCTTACATGGTTCTCCATCATCTTCATCATTTAAGGGACCATTAGAGACATTTTCTATGTCCTCATGGATCACCTAACATCATTGAACAACACCTCGTAATATTTTGAATGACATTTTTAGATAGGTCCCACATTTTCGACAAAGTCAGTGGTTGAACCCCATTCATGTGTTCTCATCCCAGGTTACACGATATAGGTTATATGTTTCAAAAAAGGTTTGTAACTATCACCCATCATTACACAACTGCATTTATGTCCTTAATATCTGATGTTGTCATTAAAATTTTCTTTCCCCCTAATTTTCTTATAGATCTCCAACGCCCATAATGTTATCCCTCTATGCATCTGCGGTCATCATGTACAAATGATTATGTTGTAGGGAACTTTTTTCATAGTGTTATCTTTCCAGTATTGTGTGCTCCCATATGATGTGAAAATTTTGAAATGAACCCTTATTTCCCACACTATGGATGGATCACCTGGCCTTATTGGTATTTGTGGGGTTATACCAATATAGAGAGTTGTGAAATCATCTAGTCTGACTTATACGAACACAATCAAAGAACTTTTTCATCGATGGAACTTGACATTAGACTGTGATAATGGTTCCCACATGACCATAAACTATTTCATCCATGTCACATGATGTTAAAGGGAACTGGCCGACCATATCATAGTGCCACAAACTACAACATTGTCATCATGGATACATGACAGAAAATAGAACATCACTGTTGTGTTATCACAAGAGAGGGCATCATATTAAGAAATATTCATCCACCATAACACCATGAAATATATAAAAATAGATTAATTCTTGTAGAGACACCCATAATTTTTATCTTGGTCTAGTCTCAAAAACAAAAAACAAAAAACATACAAAAAAACAACACATAATAAATATCTAATGATCTTCTCAATTTTCATGGGATAGAACTATTTGATGAATTTTTCATTCAAGAAATTTGTACAGTTTGATTCCAATCCTCATGGGATACATAGAGATTCCCAAATAATTTTTTTAGGACCAACCACAAGTTCATTAACCATTTATGATCTTTATCCGTGAGCACTGTCTAATCCTTATGAGCATAAACTAGAATGCCCAAAGGGATGTGTGGTGTGACAGTAAGTATATTTATCCTTCGTTAATGTATGGTTTCCCCTCACTAAAACTACTATTCCACCATTATGTTTGTTCCTTGGTATTGGTATGGTTCAAAATCCACCATTAGTTTATTCATGTGGATTTCCTAACCTCTGAACCCTGAAATAACTATTGGAATACATTATGGTCCCCACGAAAGGACAAATAACTAGAAACCACCATCCAAGAATTATGACCCTAAACTATATAGAAACATACAAATCACATTACAATAAATTTTTGGATGTCCTAATCACATGATAGTGAGATGTACAATTCATTTTCCTCACATGAATGATGTAAAACTACAAAGAATCCTAGGCCCTCACTTGAGAGGTCCTCTACCACATTGTTCATATATTCATTTGTCTCTTGACATATAAGGTGACTCTTCCTTGGAAGATAGTATTGATCTTTGTTCACACTAATATGTATACACCAATATGCTCCAAGACATGGTGACATAATTTAATGAGTAATGGAATCCTTTTGAACATTCCACTACTCCACATTAGTGCTTTCTATGCCCATTAATCAAATCATTGTTCTCATTCAGGTATGAAGGGATCCCCCACATGGTTTAGTCCTATGACACATTAATTCACCTACTCTCCTGGGACAATGACCTATAATAATTGGGAAAAAATTTCATATTTTGTCCCGTATATCAAATATGGTCAGTGATTAGCCCTCATAATTTTTTTCCACATTTCATGATAGTGATATAGATACTGTGTTTCGAATATAGTCAATGATTATCTTTTATCACCATCCCATCATCATTATGTTCTGAATTTTTGGAACTATGATTTAAACATATCATTCCCCCCATTTTTATGATTTATTCTAACCCCTGGAATAATCATGTTTGTACACTAGAGCACATTGAGAGAGCAATGTTGGATGTTCAAAGATCCTTATTCTTTAGTCACAACATCTCTTAGACCAAATACAATGTTTTTTAATCAACAATAGAATAAATCCGAGTATTAGATGATTTGATGGGACTCTCATTCAAAGTCAATAATTATGTGGTTGTCCCTTGTTTCTCACAATGTAAAAGTCCCATATGAGTTTAGTGATTGATAATTAATTTCTACACTTAAATAATTATGGTTTAGTAATGAAAGAATGTAATAAATGTGTCTATGCATGCGGTTTAAAACAAACAATCACAACTACAAAAACTATGTTTAACAAAGATGGTAAATATCTTCTCTAGAAAAAAGCAATGATAAATAGAATATTTATCATTACTAAACAAATAACAGATAAATTTAACCCTTTATCATATATTTTTTAGTTCTTATAATGGTACCCTTTATCAACACTTTATTTTAAGCACTTATAAAGGGGTTATTTATCATAACATTTTATTGATGATAACAACCTACATTTATTAGCACTAAAAATGATGATAAAAATGACTTTTATCAGTGCTTAAATAATAAGTGTGTATAAAAAAATATTTATCAAAATATTCAAAATCACTATCAAATGTGTCCATATATAATTCAAAAAACCTAACATGTTTCAAACTCATTGCGATATCAGAATATTTCTGTGGATACCACCAATTAATGATACTCCTCCCTGGTAAATTAAATCTCAAACCACACAAACCCATTTGTATCACACAAACACACTGCATCTAGTTTCTCAAACATTATCTGATATACATTTTTCATTTATAGTTAGGGTTTCCAAATAAAATATTGAGATATGGATCCAATGGTCTCAAATATTCTACATTAAAGAAAGATAGTATAGTGTTTTCCTTTATATGTTCTAAATTTTTTCTTTATTTGTGGTTTCTTGATCTTGATCCAAGGGTTTCTGATTTTTATCAGTAGGTTTTAATTTAAATTCTATATTTGTGCCCCAGTTTTTATACTCATTTGAATTTTTTTATGATCCACTGTTTTCTTGAATACTATTTTGGATATCCTATTTTTGGTCTTTTTAGATTATTGTTTTGAATTAATTTTCTTCATTGTCTACAAATATACCCCAACATCCTCTTAAATATGAATATGTTTTCACATTTTTAAAACATAGTCAATCACCTCTGGTATGCATATATACTAATTAAATAAATATTTATTTTTTTGTTAAAAAATTTGTGTTTTTGGATAAAAAATCATAAATAAACAAGAATATTGATTTATCAATCCCGTTATCAGTATGATAATGGTGAAAAGAAAAAAATGTAGATTTTATGAAATTCATGTAAACAAATATATTTATTTAAATTCTATTTTAATATGTTGGTTTATGGGTTTTTCCTTTAAAAAATATTTTCTCAAAATTGTGTTGTTTAATTTTAATAGAATTATTTATAAGGGTGATGCCATATTTATTTAGTTTGAAAGGATATTTATTTTCAAAATTAGTAAGTGGTTATATTTATTTTACTATATAGTGATCTTATACTATAAGGATTTTTTATAATGCTCAAAATTATGTTGTATTATTACCATATTCCAATATCTTTATGGATATCCCTAAAATCTCAAGGATGGGTTAATGTGTATTAGATGGACTACTTAAAATCCTTTGTTTTCTACATCATTTGTTCAAAAAAATAGAACGGAAGTTATGAAATTCTATATATTTAAAATTATTCTTATTTATTAATCATTTTAGGTCCATATATATGTTTTATGTTATATGTACATTTAGTTAATGGTAAAATAATTTATACAAAAAAAATTAAAAACAATTTCTAAACTCGTGTTACTTTTTAACTAATAAAAATAGGTAACTATATATACATTTTTTTTGAAATTAGTAATACTTCCAAAATTTAAATAATTATAATTTATACATAATTAACCAGGATAATAATTATATATATTTATTATAATTTATAATTTATTACTAAATGTATTTTTTAGTTTAATTATAAAAAATATTATTATATATATCAAATAACATATTGTATATTTAAATATACCTAAATATGATAAATAATACACACACAGAGAGATATATATATATATACAAATAAAGATAATAATATAATAAAGATATACATATAATATAAATATATCTAATATTTAGGAAAATTCAATTTATTTATCTATGTATCAAATGAGAAGTGAAATTCATTTTGTTGTTATTGATAGTGGATGGTGTGAACCCTAATGCGGTTTATGTTCTATTGAGGTATGAGTGAATGAATAATATACCTCATTCGACTTTTTATTCCAATCATATAATACACTATCATAATTTAATAAAATAAATCTTATTTAAACCCATGCTTTATCAATATAAGAACTATAAAGAAATACCCAATAAGTTATTTATTAATGTTTTTTTCAATTCTATGTGGATAAATTATACGATAAAATTGAAATTAATTCATAATTAACTATTATTATTCATCGAATAAAATAAATTAATTTCAGTAATGTACACTAGTATGCTAAAATTAAACTACAGAAACCCAAGACCTCGGGTACACAACACTTCTGTTAAGTATTTTGATTATTCCATCTCAACCCTATCAATATCTTTCTAACCATTCACTCTATCATTTATTTAGTTTTGTAGATATTTTATTTTGATGGAGTTGCTGGAAATGTAGGATTTTGGTTAATAACTACTACCAATGGAGTAATTCTAACAAATATGAGGCATTACCCAATTTAGAGAACAGAATGAAGTACAATTGTCATCCTCATCAGCTTCGTCACATGAATAGTTATCATTTAATTTTTCTACCTTGAGACTCATCCCCCATCTCTTTTATGTTTTTTTAAATCTATGTGCATTATTAATCCCATGGATGACTACTTCTTAGATAATTTCAGCATACATAGGTTCATATTCACAATATATGGAGGATGTGTGTCAAATAACAGAATGAAATTATAAATATTCCAGAGCTGATTTGATGAGGATGAAAGTTATCTATAACATTAACCATTGAATGAATATAGAGGATAACACTGACTATAGTGGAGACAATCTTCTCTTCCTCCTCACTTATTGATTTATTGATTGGAAAGGTATGTTTTCATTTTTTATCTTAATTCTTAATTTATTGACAACATATCGTTATGGTCAACAATGTTTTTCAATGTAAAATAATTATACATAAAATTATTGTATTGTTACATATTTAAGATTAAATTTTTTTCAATATTGTCATATAATAATTGTATTATTATTTAAGTGTATTGTTTTGTTTGATCCTACAACATGGATAACAACATCAAGGAAATGTTCCATGAATTCATAAAACCATTAGAAAAAAAGGTGAATTCCTTGTAATTATTTAATTAATTTTGAAATTTTTTTACCAAATATTTGTATTTTAATTTTGTAAAAAATTATATAATACTTATTCAGATTTTTTACATATATATTTTGGGATGTCAAATTTTTCTTTCAACTATCTATAACAAGCCACAAAAAGATAATATGGTTCTTCTTCCATTTTTCCATTATTTCTATTTTCATTGATTTTTTTCCAAAACTACGAAAAATGCATATTGAATTGATTTTCTTAGTCAACAAGCCTTTCTCATTGTTGAATGCCTTTTCTCTTATAACATTAAACTATGAAAATAGTTTTCCCATGACGAACATTGAGTCAATATGATGTGTTGGATGTTCGACATAGAAATATAATGGAATGATGGTAACATTTGTTTTTTAGGTTTGCTTTAAAACTTTGGGACATGTAGGAATTGTTCAAACCTAAATCTAACACACATTATGACAGATATGACTGTAAGTTCTTCTTTTTTATATAAAATAGACATTAATTTTTTTTTAAAAAAGTTCAACTGACATACTCAATAATAAAAAGACATATTCTAATTGTTTTTATAGTTTAGTGAAGTGGTCCGTATGTAATTTGAGACCTGCAAAAATTAAGGACACCTCCATTCAATACATAGTGTGGTCTCTATCACTCAATGTGTCTATTATCAAGTTAAAATTGATAGTTTATTTTTAAAAATTACCCTCATTGAAATCATAGGAAACAATATCAGATTTTCTTGATAATATAGGAAATTGATTCATAATTCCTTTGTGACTTATAAGAATCAATATCATGTCAAACTAATACATGATGTGTTCAATATAGGTCAAATTGTGTGTTTCTATATTAAAAGGACATATTGGTAAAAAAATTATGTGTTTAAAACGGATAAAATGCATTAGGATTGTTTTGATACATTAGGAAAATGATGCATAAGCTATTCTAAACATGTAAGAATCCAATTTAACACAATATGATCAATTATGTGACTGTTATGACTCCATGTGCGCCTTAATTTAAAAATGATATAAATTTTAATGAAAAGGAAACCTGACCTACTAAAAATAAAGAAATATCATTTAGATTATTTGGATTCTTTGGTTAAATGATCTATATTTAATTTATGGAATGTAGGAATCATCATCACCTCAATATGATACATGGTGTGTACGGTATCATCAATGTGGCTGTTATTTGTTTAAAATCGATAATTTAGTTCAAAAATTGCCACACCCTCAAAATCGAGGAAGCCCATTTTCATTTTTTGGAAAATATAGTAAATTGATTCATAAGTCATTTGTGATGTGCAAAAATCATTTTTATGTAAAATTGATATATGATGTGATTGGTATGAGTAATTTTTTGTGTTTCTAGTTTGAAATGTCATTTTAGTAAAGAATATAGGTGATGTACTCAAAACATAGTAAATGCATTTGGATTGTTTTAATAATTTATGAATATGATCCATAATACATGAGGGACTTGTAATAATTATCATAAACTCAATCTGATTCATTGTGTGACTTATATAACTCAATGTGCATCTTTTTATTTAAAATTGACATCAATTTTATTAAAAGGGAAAACTCACATACGCAAAACCAAAAAAACAGATTCAGATAATTTTAATACTTTTGAGAAATGGTTTCTAAGATATTTTTGATGTTTTATAATTATAATAACCTCAATCTAAAACATAATGCTTCTGTTCTGACTCAATGTTTCCGTTATCATTTTAAGATCAACATTTTCATTCCAAAATTACCACTCAATAAAAATTAAGAAAAAATTTCTCAAATTGTCTTTAAAATATAATATAATGATTAATAAGTTATTTTTGATGGGTAGTAATTGGTATCAAATAAATAAAACAATGATGTGACTGTAATGAGTTAATGTGTGTGTTTCCAGTTTAAAATATCATTTTATTAAAAAAGATAAGTGACATACTCAAAATAATTTAAACACATATGGATTATTTTGATACATTTGTAAAATGGTCTGTAACTTATTTTAGATGTATAAGATTGATACGAACCACAATTTGATGCATTGTGTGGCCAGTATGACTCTTAGTGAATTATATATATATATAAGTCTCATTTTAGTTTAAAACAAGCATCACATCGCCAAAATCATGATTACGAGCCTATATAGTTTTCTATTGATTTAAACTACGTATTCATAAATAATTATTTTTGATTTTTGGGTGTTTTTTGTTCTGTGGTGTGTTGTTGTTGAACATTGTAGTGTGCCCATTTGTCAGAGCTTTTAAAAGATATGATAAAAGATTCGAGAATATAATCTCACTAATGTTGTTAGTGCTTCTCTAGCATTGATAACGTACATTGTATCACTTTTAATAGAATATTTTGTAGTATTGAAGAAAAAAGTGAGTATGTTCCATTTTTTTGTGCAAAAAAAATCTTTAAGAATCTTCCAACTCAATTGAGTGCTTAAAAATGACAATTTTTATCATGTGGAATCCAGAGTCTCATGAATCTTTCTAAGATCCATCTCCATTTCAACTACCACATATAAAATTAGATTATCCCTAATCTATATCCTATACCATTCATCTTGTTGATTGACCAATTGATGGATTTTGTATTCTAGCTACTCTTTGGATTTTATTAGCTAGGTCATCTATCGGGCCACAAGTTCAGACTAATTGGTGACGAATGTGTAACACTCGTTCATCTTCTAGATAAGAAGACTGATTTAATCATTATTCTCATTGAACATATGGATGTTATCCAATATAGTTTTTCACGAGGATGTGTCTATCGGTTTACTAATCTTCCACATCATTCTGTCAATGTATTTTTGGATCATCACATGATGATTGTGGGAATCCACCCCACAAGTATAGATACAGTGAAACTAGGTACAAAGTGACCCCATATGAATCATCCATTAATCCTATACAATATAATGGAATCATGTGATACACTTCCATACCTTATTACATGTCATACAACACTCTTTGGAAGCATTATAATAAGAGTTATCCAGCTCTTTAGGGTATACAGTTCTATAATCATGGAAGATAGTAAGATGTTTAGTTGTAGGGTATTTGTATGGAATCATTTTTCGAGGGACTGTATTCAATGACATGTGGGTGACACTCATTTCTCATTTTCTCAGTATACTCACCCTCTCTAGCTTCATGATCTCCCCAGCGTGGCTCACCAGTAACCATGATTTCTTAATCACCAAGTTCCATGGCCAGATCGACTAGAACAAACAACTTCACACTGATAATTAATCCCATCAAGAGATCCCTCAATGATTTCCAGGACTCTTCAGATTTCACATTTTTTTAGTCTTTTAAGCACTGCATTGAATTAAAACCATGGTATTCCAGATTCTCACATAACAGATGTGGTTCTGTAAGAAAAATAGAGAATTACAAGATCCAAGTAAAATTATGTTAAGTACATGAATCATCCTGGTAGCTCCCACAAACAATGATCCCTTTCCACTTCTTAGATCTATTGTTGGCATGTGATCCTTATAAGAATCAGGGATAGCCCGCGATTATGAGATTGTCATGTTGACCCCTTCAGCTAGCTCACCATTGACCACTTCAACCATGACCGGTTCGCCTTATTTCTCTTCTTTGGATGTGAGCTTAGGGGAAAATACCACCATTTCTATCGACACATTCTCCCCCCCTATAATAGGAACTCTTTAGTCATCACCAATGTGTTTTTGAATTGGAAAATTTTGGGTCAGTGAATCCATGTTATATAAAGATAAGTGATTAAGAGATATATGGGCCAAGACTTACTTCAAGATGTTTTCCATGTTCCATGTAAAAGCCAATGATTTCACTATTCACATATGGGATCCCTTGATGAGCCACTACCTATTGATGTTCATCATCTCCTGGCTGTTCGAACTAAGATTCTTGTACTTCTTCATCCACTTCCTCTACTTCCCTTTCATCTTATTTTTCTACTTATTTATCACTATTGATTTCGGACCACAGTTCGTCTAGATCAATATATTGATAGAGAATCAATTTTACTAAAATATGTAGCTCCTCATCTTTCCCCAATTTGCGTGCATATATATTCATATTGATTATATATGCATATCACTGATTAAAAGCCATCATGCCTAAAACCTTGTTAATCCCATTTTCTAGAAGGTGGATCCCATCCCGCATCAATTTTTTCCACAGTATTTCTCGAGTTACTAATTTTCATAGTTTTATCTAGGCTGAACAATGTGTGGGGAAGATTGTATCTGTAGTGGGTTGAATATAGTATCTTAATTTCTTCCTAATAGATACTATAACTATTCCAAGAGGATTCATTTGGGACCCCCCCCCCTCCTTAGAAGGTATAGGTATAGCCACATCTTGTGATATTCCTTTCTCTAAGGATCCAGCTCATTCCCCAACCACCAGGCTTGACTCATATCCTGCTTTTCTAGTAGTACCTCAGTTGTTCTCTCACATTCCAAACTCTACACTTTAATCATTGATTTACTGAATACGCTTCTATAAAATTTATTCCATATATGATGCCACCTATTTCTCAACATATTCCACTGACATGGTGACATCAACATCAGTGGGGGGAAGTGTAATTATTTCACCAAATATGGAAACTGTAAACATGATCAAAAATTGGTGATGGATACAAGGGTGATGCTCCCCTTGGACATCTGTATATACTTTCATTGGTATCCACTGTTGTCAACTGAACTATCTTTCCAATCATGATGGCACATATGGCTTGAAAAATGTCATTCCATTGATGTAGGTTACTATTATTCCACCCATGACTCTCTACAGGAATTTCATATGCTCTAGTGGACCACAAAGGTCATCCTCTATCTATCCAAATGATGTATAAAATTGGTATAAATTTATGTTTTCACGCTTTTCTATCCAGATCTTGGCCCACTCCTCATTTAGAATTAATGGATTAACCCAAAAAAATGTGTAAAAGAGATGGTTTTAGGGCATTTACTAGGGGAATTATGAAATTAGGAAAGCCATATCCACATAATTGAGCTAAAATACTACCATGGAATATTTGGAATAGACGTCATTTTCACCTGGTGGTACCTCCTCTCAAAATATTCCCTAAAATATTATATAGCCTTGCCAATACAGGCCTCTAAGGTTATCCTTATTATGGGCTGCCATGATCCTGAACATTAAAAGTATCCCCTGATAGACCCCCATCCTTATGTACCTCACTAGAAGCATCCATACTCTTAGGAATTTTTTCGGGAAAGAATTATATCAAACCTTTTGATCACAATACTCATCAATGCTAAATCCACAAGAATGATATTCACTTGCTTATAGTATCACCAAATATGATCCTACCTTCCCCCTCTGTGACGTGTTTGGGAACTGATTCCCTCAACATAGAAACTTATCCTTCTTATACCACTGGAGAAATAGACTGATACATGATGGGTAGGATATGTCCATTAAATTTAGTCAATCACCATCCTCTTGTTCCCCAGATCCCGTAGAATCCATGTCAGAATGGGGGTTCATGCTCTATATCCCATGATATACTCTATTGGTAGGAACTAATCATATCGAAGTCCTAATAGAGGATTACCTATGATGAAATTTATTTCTCAAAGACTAATACTAACCTACCCATAGTGGTGGTGGAAGTTATTTGTGTCAGGGGACCACCAGATGAATAACCCCGGTAGTAGTTCTTATTAGTGGTAGAAGTGGAATTGTGATGTCCACACAACATCAAATATCCAGGTGTTTTCATATATCTTCTAAAAATTATAATTATGTTTGGTTCACCCAAAGTGACCATTCCTATTAACTTGTCATATTCTCCCCAGACATGAAGTCTCGATCCTGCTACAAATCTTTTCACTTATTACTAATAATGTTTGGGAAGGTGCTTCTGTAGTGGCTGGGAAATTCATTTTCCTTCAACTCACTCCCCATAACTGTCCTAGTTTCTGGATTCATGATGTATATGTATATATATTGAGTCTCCCATGAAGGGTTTACATTAATTTTGAGGTTGTACCACTGAATGGAATCATAACACGCGATCCACGATGAGTCATTTACAAAGCTTGAAATTGATACATCCTTCAGAAAGTTGATGTCTTTTAGAGGGATTATATTGCTCCTGAATAAACACTTAAGATTCTTCATTATCATGAACAAATATATGATTTTATGATAGTACCCTTATTTCATGAATAATTTGGGGTTTCACAATCATCTCTACCCTACATGTGTCATATATATCCCCCCCTATCATTAGATATTTATTCTTAGGCCATGTCGGTAAAGTATTTAAATCGTAAAGGACTTGTCATGGAAGATAGAGATTTTGAATGAAAAAAATTTGTTTTCATAAAATATCATATAAAGACTACATATAATTTATCCAAGTACAATGTGTGTATGATTCAGAAGTTACTCATAAACTAGAATCCGAAATTTGAGTCGTCTGTGAAATGGTTAGCCACTTACGTGCACAATAATCAGTTCTTCTCATATAAAAATTCATGGTATTGTGTTGTGGGTACCTTCATGTTTTTATAGGAATGGAACAGGTCTTCCCCATGTTCTCTTGGAATTTTATGATTTGAGATTTGAATTTTGTGTGCACCTATATATACACTTTATTCACTTCATAATTTCCCTCAGAACCATTCATTCTAGTCCTGTTTCATCTCACATTTTGAGGGGGGGGGATTTGTTGGCACCAAATTCATCTTGAGTCCAAAAATAGTAATTTTTTAGCATATTAAAACTATGATTTGACTCAGTGAAAAATCCTATGAATCCGAAATGAATTGTTCATAAATTTGGGCGACTACATAGAAGATTGAAATTTGTGTGTAAGGTTTTTACAAGCCCAATGTGACGTCTATTGAAATATTTCATGCCGAACTTGAAAAAAATGATAAGGAATTTTCACAGATGTTAAGATGAGAGAATTCAAAGGGACATACTACATGTGATTCTCTTAGGAACCCATTGTTTCATCAACCAACCTCTTCCTTGTTGGCCTTATTATGTGGTCCCACTAAATTATTTTCCAATAAATAGAAGGGAACCCATACATTTTTAAGGTAATTCTCTAGAAGATGAATCCTCTCTCTCATGCATTCAAGATGACTTATTATGTGATGGAGTGAAATTCATTAATTCAAGGTACAATATCTTTCATGATAGGTCCCCGATTGGTTCCCCTTAGGGTGCCCCCACAAGGTCTTGAACCTCACTCATTTCCTTTTTTCCTTAGGAATGTGCATGAAAAAGATTATTCTTGGGTGTCATACTTGATCATGTGGTGTACTTATTCTAGTCATCCCCTTCGTTTTGTGACAAAGACTTCAATCTTGGGTGCACCCCTTATTATAGATGCAATGCATTGTCGTTATCCCAGAGCACCTTGTGTTATCCCCTATGGTGTGAACCATAAATATCTTTTGCATGCCTCCTCTGTGCGACCATATAGGCATGAACATAGTGATTTATTGGTCCCTCATGTAGTGTATCATATTGATTTTCTATAACTGATTCTTCTTCTCATAAGTACTCTAATAGCTATTGCTTCATTTCATAGATACACTAACATGGACTCCTCAGTTGACCACTCCTACACCCAATTATATTCTTCCATTAGTGGTTTCATCCCATTATAGAGGGTTAAAGGAAAACAATCATGTAAATCATAGGGGTAAGGATGGAGTCATCATCATCTGAGATATATGATGTTAAACATCCCAGCACAAACCTCCTCATCATACGATGTTAAACTATGATATCATCATGCATATAATTTTTGAGAAGATCTGATATGAGATTGGAATCATAGTCCTCTCATCCCACTCTCTATATTTGGAATTTTTCAACATTTTCTCCCTAAGTAGTCTCCACATAAGCCCCAACACACATTGATAGTGTGATCTATATATAGTTAAAATTGAATGAGACCATACTCAAGTGGAATTGAATCCTCCTCATACAATAAGGCATTCAATCCCCCCCCCATTGAGTGAAACACTTTAAAAATATCCCTAAGATGCTTCATTTTGTAAACCCCACACCATCCCTTGCTAATACATCATTCACAATGCAACGGTCTTGTTTACTTAATACTCTTGATTCCCACACTGACCATTACACTTTTGAGCTTAAAAGTTAATACTGACTGTGACACACATATTTTGAACAAACATCTGGGAGTAATCCATTGTTTTTACACTAATGGGATGATATCCATTTATTATCATTGATCAAAAAAAACTACATGGGTTTTGATCCCAATACTATAAACATAGTATGTTGGAAGCCTATACAAGGTTAAATCCCAACCTCTAGAATACCCTAGTTCCCTCTTCTTAGGGGTGCTCATCCAGGTTCATAACACCCACCATCATCTATTCCCATTCAATTATCCCCCTAATCCAATATACACCAGGAGGATAATGCCACACATATGTGACACATCTCATTCGAGTCCACTTGTGTGGATAACCGTGCCTAATCCACAACCACATTTCCCATTTTGAATGGGTGGATAACCATGTGTATGCCTCAACACCCCCATCAGAACTATGTGGACATTGAATGCCGACGAAAAAGGATAAAACGGAAACCTCCCTGAGTTTCAAGCCCAAAAACATCATCTTCAACCGTATTCCCTCTCATTCATTTCATCCACATCATCTATTCATCAATCATCCATCTCGATTATTTTTAGGGAAGCCACATCCTGGTGGGATCATTCCATTCATTTGGGTAGCTAACCATGTATAATCCATAGAAAGCTATTACATCACCTCGCCCTTATCAATGGTTTTCCACACCAAACATGTTGTCCATCTCATTTCATAATCCACATTCAACCTTTCACCGATCTCATGAGCACGTATGCCATCTCGGGGCATAATCCCCATTGATCATTTTGTCACTCTCAATATAACATGGTTCCTTGTAGTGTGTAATCCTCATTCATAATTTCACCACTCTCATTATAACATGGGTCATCTCATTATGTAAACCTAATTCATCACATTTATTCTGTTTATATTACCCAGGCAGGTAACCATGTATAATCCCCACAAAGTCATATTCATTTAGCAATGATTGATCCTCTTACAAAGGGAAGCTAACCATGTGTATGCCCCAAACCATCCCTTTAATCTATGTGGGTTTTCATCATATTCTTCTATAGAGAGTATGTTGTAAGATTCTATATGGTTCAATCCTATCCAATGGTAAACATTGGTGTCCCCCGATTTGGGGTCCACCTCCCTGATCCTCTCTAATTGGTGTCTAGATCAACCATTATGGGGTAAAAAATTCTCTTCATGGGACGCAACACTTTGGATTTAACCTCATTGAGAATTCTGATCCATCCATCTTGTGTCCCCCTCTTTGAAGTCCACCTCCCGGATCCTCGCTCAGTGGTGTTTAGATCTCCCTTCACGATGTGAAAACATCCATTTTTGTGACACACCATTCTTGGGTCCTTTATTATATTTCATTTTGAGTAATCCATCTAGAAAATATTCAAGTTCATCCCTTATAAGGATGCACATATATGATCCACCTTTATAAAATTTCTGATCAGTTTGATCCTCCTAATCTAGATGTTAAAATTGTATCATACATCATGTTTAACATGGGATTAAAAGGTAAACATCAAATACATGCCTCTATCATACAATATCCCATGATTGATGTGGGAACCGTTAGGTTTCGGCTCCCTTAACAATCCCTCTGACAAGGAATAATACACATGTTCTAGTGTTTCAGCATCCACACATGTTATTGTTTCATAGAGTGACTATTGTCCTAAGTGATGGTTGTTTCTCTGACATGAACAATTGAATTTTCCTAACTGAAGCAACAAAATTAAACAACGTCCACAAATAGATTTCACCAGAAACAAGTTTCATGACCAACATCATAAACTATAAGATAGACTTAGACTAGGTGATAAATTCTGAGGAGGAATCCATGAAAGGAAGGACCAAAATCCCATCATCCCATTTCTATTAGGGAGAAAACATCTCTAAAGAGGTGATGAATAGAACCCGCCTTTATAGAGAAAGAATGTAGGGAAATTGATTTGATAGGTAGTGGCTGGTATACACACATGTTGGGTGCACCTCTATGGAATGAATCACAAACAATTATGTATCATGTTTTATTTTTTTTCGTATTATATTATGGGTATCATGTGTGTAATACAGCTTTTCCAGACTGCTAAGCTAATTATTTTGTCATGAATTTATTCCTTACAATCATACCAATGTAATAAAATAATTTATCGGAGCCTATATTCTGTGGCTGGTGCGTTATAATAGGGGTCAGACAATATGAGATATTTATTTTCTCCTTAAAAACTCGATCACCATAGTTAGGGAAAAACACAGTGTGTGGTCCCAAATAAACATAAATTGTAACCCAAAATATTTACATAACTTTAATAATATTCTATACCTCATCTTTGCATTTCTACAAACATGTTTCCAATCCAAAATCATGGATTTATGGTTATTTAGACCCATTCCTCACTGATTTTTGGGATTTGGGCTCTGATTTCCCCGAAAACAGCAACATTGAACCATATATTATTGTTTTATGCCTAATTGGGTGTACAAGAATCCCTAAAGAGATGTGGTACACCTCTGATCATCTTGGGTTTCTGCACTCCAATTGCACCCTCATTCATGAACTGATCCTGGTGGAATGATCTGTTGCACCAAATAATTTTAATGAAATGTTTATATTCTATTTATTCATCAAACTATGTGCCAATGAAATTACTCATGATGATTGCGTGAAGAATGGTGTAAGAAATTAAAAATTAAAAGACATGGGAAATAATACATATCCAATGTTCAATTTTACAAAATTTATTTTGGTTATACCAATTAATGAAGTGATATAAAAAATAAATAATAGATATCCTCAATCCGAGATAAAAATTGGTGTGTACCCATGATACATTCGATCTATGATTCAATTAATTGTTCGATTGATTAACTTTCATCATATTAAAATAAAACAAATATGGGTGAACATAAAATTGCGTCTTACCTGGAGTTTGTATTGATCGTTGATGAAAAGGGGTCCAAAATTTCTATTTTTGGTGAAATCCATGAACTCTGACTACACAACGATCTGTGATATTGAAACTATAATATGCCACCCCCAATATTTATCTTCATAAACATTACTCTATATCTATATGGTTATTTTCACAACCATTAGAATTTATCATAACCATATACTTATAATGGAAGAAAAGTCTCCCAATCCCTATAATAAAATTAAAAAATAAAATTAATTTATTTTATTAATTATACCAGTGATGAATTTTAACCAAAAAACCAATTTTAACATATATTGTCTCATTCCTGTGGTAAATAGTACACTCTAAACTAATTTTAAGCCTTATATTTCTAATATATCCCACTTTTGGTAGTTATTTCAATTTTCTAGAAAATGTATAGAGTAAGATTTTTATATAATCAATATTTTTCATGTATAATTTTTGATCTTATAATTAATCTGAATATCAATAAATCTAAATTGAAGGATTTAAAAATAATCTATATAATAATTTTATATAGCATATTGAAAAATATGATTTGTTACCATATCCACAACTTCTATACTTTTCCCCAATAATAGAAAACATACACAAAATGATAAAGGCAATGAGCTCACATCTAGGCCTACCACTAATAGTTTGTCTCCCAAGCATTCTCAAACTACCATTGGACACAAAACATGCGAATAAATCTCCCTTGGAGGATCCTTTATTAGTGATCCTCAATCTTCACATATTACATTAAAATGGTATCCCCTTCATCGATGTCCATCTAAGCCTAGTCGATAACATGCAATGAGTTATGCATGTAATAACTTTACTACGACACACAAATGAAATTATGAACCCAATCTAACATCTATGGTAGAACTAATTGGTACATCACCTCACCAACTCTATACAGAATTTGGAAAAGTACAAGGAATCTTAGTTAGAGCTTTTGAAAATGAAAAAATATCTATAATCCACGTCAAGATGAGACACTCAAGAATATATGGTCTCCCTCTTCAAAATAAAAAACCTCTTTATTCGATCCTCATATGCCTTATAAAGACTCTATGAAGTCCACATCTAGTACAAGATGATTGGTACCCTCTCAATAGTATCTCAAACCAACTCTAGGCCCATGAGTGCTGATTCTCTTGGATCTATATGAAAAAAGAGGTGACCTAAATAGTTTCCCATAAAAATCCTAAAATGGTTCCATACTAATGGTGGAATGGTGTTTATAAATTTATGAAAAATCCACAAATTATATTTTAACCTAACAAATATGAACAATGTTTAACATGAAAGAAAACAACATGCCATCCGAGACCCGAATAGACCACTCAATCTGGCCATTGGTCTGAGGGTGAAACATAATACTCAAATGAATTTTATTCCCAATGGACACCTTAAATCAACTACATAATCATGATGTGAATTTATTAACATGTGATGAAATCATTGAAGAAGGAACATCGTGGATCCATACTATCGTCGTCATGTAAAAGTACCCCAGGGTCTCTACTGATCTCTACTACCGAATATCTCAGAATTGAGTTGAATTGTTTGGATAGTCTATGATCAGCTAGATTGAATCAAGTAATATTGATATATGTGGTAACACCATCATTATGTCAATGGATATCACATCACACTTCAACTTTGCAATCTCATGGGGTTGATATGCACTCACTAGAACATGGTTTTCTTCTTTTACCTACTGACAAGTGATGACTCAAGAGAAAAACAGTGAAATAAATCTCTTTGATCATGAAAAATAATATGACCGTAGAGTTTATAGTACTTATTTTCCAAACATGAATGTATTACCACATAAAATGAATAAAACTCCATCATCACCTCCACCTGCAAAATTATTTGTTCCATTATCCATCCTATGAAAATTATAACATGACGCCACCTTAAGAAATTTCATATGGAACACATCCAATGAATATCTAAGATATATGGTCTCACATTCAGTATCTCTATACAAAGATTCTCTAAAAACTATGAATTAAATGGGGGTGACAACCAAAGAATCAAGATATGAATTAATATCATTTTTCAATGAGGAAAACCTCAAGGAGGCTAACTACTCTGATTCCTTATCCAATAATTTAGAGCATGATATCCTATTGAAAACGTTTAATACAACATTCCCATTCTAAGGATTATATACTATCTCAAAGTTAGAGTCCTAGAGTATACTCTATACATATTTTTACACAAATTAATATCCTTATAAGAGATGATGTACGAGAGTATCACATAGTTCAATTAGATGATAAACCACTCACCCATAAGGTAGTGTCAAAACATATTTAACGAAAACAATAATGCATATTGACCAGGATCAAGGGTCATGTAGTTCTTCTTATTGATGGATAAACTACCGGGAAACATAAGGAATAAATAACTATTTCTACATCAGAACACTACCATGTTTGTTCCCTAAGGAATCACATAACACAAAATACTTAAAACCTTAATTTAACAATATCAAGATTGGGGTTCTCATCAACATCTTCGTGGACTCTTGAAAACACTGCTGGAACATTCCCAACCTCACAAGAGGGTCCACCATTAGAGTAAAAGGTATAAAAGTTGCTACAATTTTGGACAAATTGGCTATAAACCTATGATATTACACCACTATCCCAAGGAAACTCCACAACCCTATAGCACAATTTCGTGACTCCGAAACCAATATCCAACTCATCCATCACTTGATCCAATGCCACTAATTCATTTACGGTGATGTGTTGTAGGATGTAGTCCAATCAAATATAAAACAAACTCTTCATTATATTACTATAAATATGGTTCTCTCAATGTATATCCATTGGAATTATCATGTGTATCATATGATACTCCTCTGATGTTTAGTACAGTTGGATGTCATCATTGAAAATAGCCAAAAAATAGCCTAGGAAATGATGAATGATCATATTCATGAGTCCTATGAAAACTGTTGGGGAATTATTCATGCCAAAAAGAATCCCCATTAAATCATGGTGAATTTATCGACATCTAAATTCCATATTTGGTATATCCTTATTCGCTACATGTTGGTGGTGATAGCATGATATGGGGTCAATCTATGAAAACCATTTCACTACTCTGAATAGATAAATAAGTCATCAACTCTTGGTACTATATATTTATTTTCCATGGTCACCTGGCTTAAGTTCTTGTATTACAAGCCTATCCTTATGATCTGATCCACCGTCTTGGAAAACAACAATGGGTTTTCTAGGGGGAAACATTTGGTCTCATGAATCCCATCTTATATAGTCTTTAACTTAACCCTCAACTCAAAAAGCTCTATAGGAGATGTCAAATATGCCTTTGAAGATATCAGGGTTGTTCTAAGATGTAAATCAATGAATGATTCTAACTCTTAGTGGGATGGTAAGCCATTAATATCCTTAATAAATGCATCCTCATACTATACCACCATCAGAAGAATATTATAGTCAATAGCATCCACTACTCTAATAGTCATGCTAGACAACTGGTGAGTAATCAACTATAATTCCCTAATACTAAACACATCTTATGATTCCAGGGTTTCCTTTACCAAAAAAAAATCATCATCCTATTATAATATAAAAATAAACATCCTCCACCTAAAATAGCCAATATGGGAATGAAATGTGGAAAACCATTTCATACCTATGATGAAATCCCAATGAATCATTTGTCCTATAAAGATATCTCATACGAATCTATCACCTCCATGTTTTTTATATAATATTTAGAATAAGTGTGAAATCACAGAGTCACCTCCTACTAGTGTCTCATAGTGCATGGGTTGAGTTAAAGGCTCAATAGAAATATCTATATTGAATTAAGGAAGAAGAAACAAAGGTATCCTTCAAACATATTTATATCTGTATTTTAAATATGATAGAAATATAATATATCATACATTGTATCATCCTTATAGACTTGCGGTAAAAGGACTCCAGGCCCTACAGTTATCATCATCCATGACCACCATCTACCTAAGACTATCATGGACATCCTTGGGATGTTTATGGCAGTAAGTCAAACCAATGACCACCACCCACATTACTACCCATATCTCTTCTACAAATACAATCATGTGGACCTCTGAGCTCTTGACTCTATCTCTACTGTGGTGGTACCTTGACCATATCTTGATCAGTTGTATGTGGAGTTGAATAATCCCATGAAATATATCCCTATATATCACAGGAGAAATAATGTATCTCCCTTGGTTAACTCAAACTATCCTAATATCTCTACACTACATATCTTATATAATCTGATTATCTCTTGATGTATATTATATGAATGGATCTTTATGGATTCTATAAGCTACATGATGTTGATGTATCGACTCCATGGTGCCCACTACCATCATAAACCATTATTGTATGCTCTTAGAGGATCCTCTACACTAAAAAATACATATAAAGAACCCTATCATGGGTGGGAATTCGTAAAGATATACATGAATTACTAGTATCATAATGTAATTCATGCTCAAATATCTATACTCTAAAGAAAGGATTTCGCACTATATCCATGGTGTACAATGGCAGATCTAAAAACATCATTGAAAAATCCACCACAATCTTATTGCACTACTGTAGGTTAAAAATATTATTGATGGAAACTGATCACAACATGGCTATATAAAACCCCTCATTGAAATGATTCTCAATGTTTTATCATGAGAGGGATACCTATTCCTCTGATTAATTCACCTGATTTTACAATAACCTAGTGAATTCTTATAGAAGACTCTCTACAAGGAAATCTGTCTATTATGAAGGTTTCTTTACAAGGTGAAAAGCATGAGTGACTACCTCTATTTAGTCCTTGCCCTCCCGGCGGTCTATCTCACCCTACAAAATAAGATTTTTCTACCTATAGAACTCATGCGGTGTGCTCATCCTTTGTGCATCCCTAGTCAATCCTTCCAGTTCTCAATGAGCGGTGGTATAGATGGTAAACCACTTGGGGGTATTATCTATGGAATGGTCCTATAATTTTAATCCTCATCACTTGGAGGATCATATTAATTATCACATGGAGGAATCATGGATGTGTTTCTTCAAAAATGTATCGTGAAATAAAAAATATGTACCACAACCAAGGAGTATATCTGGGTAGCTGACTCATGAAGAAAATGGAAACAGAGCCCAATTTCTATATGATTCATCTACCAATGAATCCCAAGAAACCAATGAGTACATGTAACGAGTCAAAAACAAGGTTGAAAGATTAATAATCAATGTAATTCAGTCTCAATAATCAATAATATCCCTTGAAAATCCACCTCAAAATCCAGAACCTCGCATATTCAATGATTTATTCAAAGACTAGCTATCACCGGACATCATTCTATTCTTGAGAATGAACCTACACATGAACTAAATTTGTAAAAGTGGGAACAAATATCAATAGGACTCGACACATGAATGGTCCTACCCATGTAAGCCAGTATTGATACCTAAGATTTCTATATACAAAATCAAAAATCAATGGATTCAACATGTGTATTTTTCATAACACAATCACTAACCATGCATCAATCTCAAACGAGTGTATAACCTAGATTTCTTCCTAAAATGGAATCCATAAAACTGTGCCTACCATACTCATAGGATTCCCCTGATTGAATGATATATCGACTTAGAGGAGTTTGAGTAAAAACTATGGTCATTTAGGTCACCAACAAATCCTTAATGATCAAGTCTAATAACCATGTATCTATTTCTATCCACCAACACCAAAAGATGAAACCTACCTAAAGATGGTAAATATAAAAAAAACATATGATGGTCATAACTATGAACATTGACTATAAGGTCATGATCCTATATGAACATCCTCATAATGAAATTATACTTAGTGGTCACATTTAAAAGGTAGAAGAGACACAAAAATGATACTCATCGGTCATCCACATGTGGTAATACCCCATCGAGGTCTTCTTCACTAGAAAATTCATACAACCTATTATTATCTTACTCTATTGTCCGACTAGATAACCATAAGCATAGGCATCAAATACAAAGGATAACTTGTAAGGGCCAATAGTACACATAATGCATTGTATCAATGATCCATGTCATTTATCACTATCGTAGAATACATTAGTAGAATTACATTCCATGTAATGTAGAAAAACATTGTATAGGTTGTTACTGACACATTAAGCAACCAAAACCAGAAATAACTACCCATGAGTGGTCCAAAATATGGTCATAAAGTTCTCTATTGACCTATTAGGGTCACTACACCTCCTATATAGGAGGAAAACGTCATCAAAATCACCATCAAGAATATCAACATAGATGCACATTACCAACCACAGGAAATATATATATATATATAATTCAGACCAATTGAGTGTAATGCCACCAAAAACGTATAAAAACACCATTTAAGTTTTTCATTTTACATAATTGGACTCTTTCTTATGTAAAATCACACACCAGAAGACCTATAACATGTGAATACTATGTACCAAATTTGATGCATGAGATTCTACATTCCATTACATTCCAATAATTAAAATCAGTCACTAGCCTCTTGCCAATGGTAAATGATCCAGAAATATATAATTAATCATAACATACATACCAAATGTACATAAATCAATGAAAAAGTCATATAAAACTATAACTATATATATAAAAACAAAAATATTATATTTTTAGAAACCATGACATTGTACCTAAGTGTTCCGGATGCATCATTCCATTATCAAAAAAATGTTTTAAAAACTTCTTGACACCCCTACATAAAACATCCCAAATACTAAATAAAAAGGAATGAAAAACCTATGATTACTCTTTTTAACATCTAGACCGGAGTGATTATAAATAGGTTCCCTGGTATAGTTTTCCACAACTTCTCAAAAACACCTCATCATATTCCAGTGGCTACTAAATAGTAGTAAGTGTCAAAAGGTGGTAAAGTGGACATAATATAGCCTCATACCAGATATGAAATTAATAAATTAAAAATAAGAATTAAATAAAAACAATGTGGAAGCAATTAATAATATTAAATAGGACTTTAGTAATAATAAATTATATTCTAAAATATACCAAAAAAGAATGTCATACAATCAACACTCCTCAACCACTTAAATGTCTACAAACATAAGAGTATGTAAATTAAATTGAAATAAAATTAAATAGATATAATAATAACTTCATCCAAGACTATATAATTGGTCTTTAGACATTTTATACTCCACTAACCCAATAAAAAGAATCACCAAGAGTGGCTCAACTTTATCATGAAACCTTGGGCCTCAGCGTTATCCATTATGCTTGTGTCCTAATCATGTAACACATACATAATTTATAGATGTAAAACAAGGTGAAAGTATAAGGGTGATAAATAATATTAACATCCCCTCAATGAAGATCTTATTATCCTTCATTAATAAGTGTATAATCATGAAGTATTCTCAGCCTATCCAGAAGCAAATGGAATGTAAATAATACAATAATATAAAAAGAAACGTAGTCGATCCTCGAGTCCATAGTACCTATCAACCATATCTACTTATACCTAATTCTCAATGTCCACGGTCTTATTCGATCACATGTATCAATATATATATATGTATACATAACATAATATATATATATATATATATATATATATTTAAATGTATATATATGAAAATTGGAATTTAATAGGGACCTCCAACTACGATGTCCATGAACAATATCATAAGGGGAAACTCAATCCATAGTCAATCCTATTATCCTAGATCTAGCTGACATGACATTCTATGACTATGGATATTAGATGGATGTTTTACTACACTAGCCATGTATCATTAAGGTGATCCACAGGTATGTAATCTTGATATACAATACCTACATCCACCAATGTCGAAATGACTTTCAGCATGCTATGTAACCACATGAGGATACATTTCATATCCCAAGGAACACATTTGATCCTCAAAAACATCCAAGATGAAGGGTTTTATGTATCAACAAGTCATCATAAAAATGAGTAATTACTCTAGATGAAATATTACTCAATCGATGTATAATTGTTTCTACTGTCAATATACTATTTATCATTCTATAAGAAAAACCCACATTCCAACACGGATAATACATAAGGTGGATGACCCATTGGTGATATGAATGGAATAATATTCGGAAAAAATATAACATCATAGAAAATTTTATGAATTTCTATAATTGCATCATCCATAAAAAATTATCCATGATACAATAATGGTGCATCCATCGATCCCAAGTAATATCCTAATAATTAAATCTAAATATCTAGTCCATTACTAAGAAGCTCTCCAATATCCCACTTCTCAAGGGAAATGCTCCCACCAATATAACTTTGGAATACACTATAATTCTATTGGACTAACTAATCCATGAGGAACCGATTATAAGTGGGGTCTGAGAAAATCTCAGCGACTGGCCTCTATATCCCACATAACGGTGGAATCTTAGCGAAAAATGGGACTTCCTGTAATTTGCTTAGTATAAATCAGTCTACTTAGACACAAGGGATGGACCCCAATAATCACATCCGAAAATCCCAATAAAATAAGGCTTAGAAGCCGGATCCCTATTTGCATTTTTGTAAATCCCAACACAGTAAGGATCAAAAGATGGATCTCATGATGTACATTTTATTATCATGATAATATAATATTCAAAAGGAA
The DNA here is from genome assembly GCA_963277665.1 of Viscum album. NCBI lineage: Eukaryota > Viridiplantae > Streptophyta > Magnoliopsida > Santalales > Viscaceae > Viscum > Viscum album. The sequence continues at coordinate 1,178,838,115 of OY728119.1, read as the reverse complement.
TGACATATCATTTTATTTTTAAGATATAAACGTAGGAAACCCAAGGAAATAGTTGGTAGAAAATACATTTCATAGGGACTACATTTGGGCATCCCAATATTGCATCATGTCAAGCACACTAACCAAAAACCAAGGTGGACCCTTATATATGATAGATTCATCAATAGTAACCAAGTTAATGCATAACTAAAGTGTGAGGGTGGCCAAATGAATAATCCCATCACTACTACAACAATCCCAAGGGCTTATATATTCGACATGGGTTCTACGGTGACACCCACTACCATCACTACCCAAGACCCTAATGCACTAGCTTAGGGTCAGTCAGCCATTGGTGATCTTATTGAGTACCTTAGGTCATAGAACTAGTGATATATACTACTAGGGATATGAGGAAATGATGCACTACCATAGGCATCCTACATGGGGTCCCTAAAAGAAGTATGTAAATATAAAGATCCTAAACAGAATCCTCTAGGTCAAATGGAATGTAGAGGCATCCTATGTGGGACCATTGGAAGGGTAATCATAGGTATAATTATTAGAAAAAGAATAGATTGTAATTATAAACAATTATATAAGAGATTGCCTATGTTATAATTTTGTGAAGGCATCCAACAGTGGATCCTCAGTAACAATGATAATGTAGAATCATCCTACATGGGATTCACATGAAGAATGAATCAGATGTCCTATAATGCATTAAAGGAAAATATATCACAACTGTTACATCCTTAAATAATGTGATAAAAAAGCATATATCATGAAATATGTCTCATGAACCATCTTAGATCATAGGTTCTCACTCTGAGTAGATATCAAGATTCATTTACCTGAGGAATAACTTATCTATTTATTTTGAATCATGATATGGCTCCTAGAATTATTTAAATAACCTCATGGGTTTTAAGTATCATGATCATAATAGAATGAAACTAAAAATAGATAAATCATGGGCCCAATTCTGAATCATGAAATTAAATATATGATAAAACCTCAAAAGTGTAATAATGGATGATTAAATGGTATGTGTAACGTTGTACACAACTTGTACCATCGAATCTCTACATTGGAATGTAAATTTGTATGAAATATCATGTAAATGCCAATATAGGTGGTGTTCAAGAGAGTTAAAAGGTGTGTAACATACATGGAACTCAACCCTTCTACCTTACATGTCCAAGACATGTACTTTTTTAGGTCGTGTACCTCTACATGACATGTGATCCCCACGAGTTCTACCCATGTGCTCTACATGTCCATGTGCCCATTCATGAGCTTTCTAGAATGGTACACAACTACATGACTAAGTCACAATACATGGAATGTTTACACAATACATATAATGTACATCCAAAATATTATATTCCCTAAAAATGAAGAATTTATGGCTTGTATCCCCTAAACTACAGACCGTGTGATCGTGATTGCTGAATGAAAAAACACCCAAATCACCCGAAACCACATGTTTTCAATTGAAAATGTATATATTGAACCAAAATGGGTAAATAGAAGTAATAAAAAAGAATTAAAATATAAAATGGTAAATATGATTTAAATAAAAAAAATAAAAATAGACTACCTTTGAGAAGAATCCTTCAAAGCATCACCCATTTTCGTGATCCACGATTGCCACACAACAATCTGGCTCCCCCAAGATCCGTATAAGAACCTATATTCCCATATCTCTATTTAAATATCTATACATATAAATCTTATCACATTATCATGTAAATTAGGAACACCATGGGGGAATGTGTGGGAATCCATGTAAGGAAAAAAAATAATACAACGAAATGGAAATAAGGGAAATAATATGAAAAAGGTTCTATACCCTAGCCCCAATGCCCCACATAAGTTATTGAACAACCGAGAAAATTCACCTTATTCCAAACCCAATGAAAGAGATTAAATATCAATCGTATTATTTTTTTCAACAGATATAGTCAAATAAATAGTTGTAGAAAAATTAATATTTAGTTAATAAAATATTAAATAATTATTATTCAATAAAAATTTAATGGTTTAGAATTATAAAAAAAATTAAAAGGTAAGAAACCATATTCTAAGACTAATGGAGTTGTAAATAAATTATCTTAGATCCATATATAGTGGAAAATGACCATTTTAACATTCAAATTAGTTCCCAAACATTCATTCCAAAATAACACGGGTCCTTACAGGGTACGTCATGCTCTCATGTTATAATATATCATTATTCCCATTGAACACAACATAAGTGATCTGAACTGTAATTAAAAAGTAATTCTTTCATATGGTATTCATTTGAGAAATGTTTCTTTAGAATATCTATATGTCTAAGGTAATAGTGTTTTCTATCCATGATACTATTGAATATTTAATTAATGAATACCAAATGAAACAAATTCATTATTCGATGACGGGTCATATATTGTGAGTTTATATTTAAATTTATGATAACAAAGTTTGGAAAAATTATGTTATTGAATATATTAATAACATTCCCACTACCCTCAATATATTCTATGTAAATATGACACCAATTATATTCATATTATTCAATAATGAATTTTTCATTGTTTATGGTACCATCCCACAGATAAAGAACTTATTCGATATTTTATTTTCTCACTAGAACAATCTAGATTGAATAAAAACTAACTATATATACAAATGATTTGATTGAGGATCTTGATTAATGAGGATAATATTTTTTGAAAACCTATAATTAATAATTAATAGAATTGTGTGTACCTGATTTTATGTTTACATTAATTCTATGATTCAATCCCTAATCTTGTATGTTTAGGTCACTTTAGTCTATAAGAAACTCTAGAAACATTTCTATGATATTTTCATTAATAGACCACATTATTCATTTATGATCTCTAATTTTTTAAATTTGATTGAAATAGAAAAATGATATAGAAATTTGTTTAATAGGAATAAAATTCCCCAAAATACCATTATATATATTAAGATATTTTATGTTTGGGGAACTAACTTCATAAGGTCTTTTCCTAGTTCATTTTTGTTATATACGGAGATACCAATACTCTCCCTATAAGGGTGTAAATTTTCATGTTATAAATTTAAAATTTTCACACTAACAATACGATATATTATTCAATTTTTTAAAAAGGCACATGATACCTATCATTCAAATCGCAAAATTTTACAATATAATGTAAAAATGTAATGATCACATAAACCATTTTTTTACTTGGATCAACCACACTAGGAAAAATGTAAGGGGTCATATTAATTATGTATTTATATTTCTAATAATCCATAAATAACAAGTTTTTTATTAGGTCATTAGAAAAATATCATTACCTAGTCATGTTCTACAAACTATTAAACTATTCTAATCACAACCTTAAAATAGAATTATAATAAAGGATTTTATTGAAACAATGATTGAACTGATGAAATTACTTGAAATAAAAATAACACATATAAAACTGTGTGTTCAATATCATGAAATAATTATCCCCATTATACCCTCACATGTATGTGTTGGAAAATACGCTTCCAAGGATAATATTTACTGATATATAGAACCAAATCTCTCTTAAAATTATATAACATAGAATAAAATTAATAAACACACTCTTGTATTATTTTTGTTATAATATATTTTATACATATTCCCATTTATTTCCATTGAAATGATTTATCTATTTTAATCAATTAATTTTAGATTAAGTTTTAAATTTAAGGATTAAAACCACATTAAAATTTAATTTCCCAAAATTCAATCATTGGTTAAAATCCACATAAACCACCTACATTAAACATAATTTAAACAATTAGTGGTCATCTAAAATTCCACAAATACTTTTAGAATGTTCATTATAATCCATTATATCAAAATTATTTACCTTTTAAAATTAGAAAGCATAGATAAATTTATGTTGGAAAAAAAATTTCTTTCATACATGTATTTTATTCAACAATCAAATACTTTTTGGAATCATAAATTTTTTCATGCTACCATATCTATTTTCATTTAGGAAAATGAGTTTAATTATTATTAACATAGCATTGTGTACTTTTTATATTAACAATAATCATATTATTAAATAAAATTTTTATTCACAATGAAATGATACATTATTCATAAAATTTTTAAAACATTAGTTTCATGGTCTCATTGTTGTAGAAAATATCTCTTATAATTGTGAAATCATAGTACAAAGATATGATGAATTATCCCCAACTTTCAGATAAAATATTTATTAAGGTATGGAAAGAATAATCATTTGAAAAAGTTAATTTCCCAATTTTATCATTATTACATAGAAAATAATATAACCTCACACAATTATGTTATTTCTTATATAGTTAATTTTGGTTTTAATTAATCTTATGATTGTTCCTAAATTCATAGATTACACTGATGTACTAGCTAAGATAATTTTATTCATCTTCAAAAATATTTTTTTCATAGAAACCCAACTCCATTATGGTGTGACTCATATTCTTTAATGAAGATGAAATCTATCTCTTCACATAAACATTTTAACCTACACCAAACAAACACATATTTCTATAACCAAAGACACAAAAATTAAAATAATTATATTGTTAAAAAAATATATAAGAACAAAAAATTATACTGTTATCCCCATTTATTCATTGTTTTCATCTAAAAAATAAAACCATCCCCAATTTTTTATTAATATATTCACTTCCAACCATCCATCAATAAATTATTAATAATAACACTCCGTAAAAGATAGATTTATGTTTTACTACTCTACCATTTTGATAATAAAATTCAAAGGAAATGAATCATTGAATTTGTTCATGTATGAACATCCAAAATGATCCCTAATTGAAATATAATTTTATATTTCATAACCACATATTTAAATCAAGTTTCCTTCTTCTATAACCTATTTATATTTCATAGAAATGTTTCTCAAACAATTTATCTAACCCCACTTGATTTAGTTCTCGATACACGAATCTAAAGAATTTTTATAATACCAATAGTTTTTTCTAGATTTTAATGTTTCATTCTATTTAAACACAACTCATCTTAAAATATCCCAGGGATCATCTATTCCTTATTTATATAATATCTTCTCAACATAATCACAAAAAAAACATATCTTAATATTATAATAAATGAATTATGGAGTGGGGTTATTTGGACCTTTATAGTTTTTAAAAGCTCATTGAACTTCAAGGTTAACCCAGAACATCTCATATATATTTTTATATAGTGGAATCATATACACATTCACCACATGATGCTCAGTACTGAAAAATAAATATTCACAATGCTTTCCTCTTTATTATCCTTTATAATTTGGTAACATATTTCAATGTGATTTTTAAAAATAATATATCAGGTTTTTTGGTACCTTGATAACACTATTATTATTAAATAAAATTGGATTTAGTTATTTCACCACATCTATACGATATTTTAATTTATAACACATTTAAATCAACTATGTGCATGCCTTGGTAAATGAAATATACCCTCCATCCACTAAACATAGGGATACACATTCTTATTTCTTAGTAATCCATTAAAAATTATTCCAATTAATATATTCATCCACATAATGGTTTTTTATTTATAATATTTCAAAATAAGTATGTATCTGTACAAAAAAATAGTTTTTGATCATATCTTAGAATAATGACAAATCAATTGATCAGTGTTCCCCAAATGTATCTCATTATTCTCTTCATCATTGAAGTATTGTATAATTTTACATAGCTCAATAATATTTCTACTAAAAATTAATATAAAAATATATTCATCCTTACTTATATAAGATATATTGAAATCCAAATAATTCTTCTAAATAAGGTTTATCCCATAACATTAACACCCTCGTAAATTAAAATATTTGTTAAAACAACTATCAGAGTTAAAACTGGTTTGTTGTATTCTATTCTAAACATCATCAACCACATTTATGAATTCAGAACCTATGAAATAAGAATTTTTCATTCCATTATATGTATATGAATTCAAATGAAATATGTAATTTTTATTATAATTGAAAACTAAAATTCCAAATATATGAAATTTTTTATCCTATCAATACAATTCTATATATTACATCTATTAAAGACATCATCCACATAAACCATATTTATAAACTTATAATTATATGATATATATTTATTAGTATTAATATCAACCCCTCCACTTTTAACTCCAGTTCTTCAGATATGTTTCCAACTATCCATACCAAAAACAACATCATTCTTTATGACTAAAAATTCACCTTTTCAAACTATAGTCTTATAAATTATCACCTTAGTAATATGACCTATTAGTTATTGATTTAAAAGTATTCCTTCGAAAATAAATTAAATAAATTACATATTTTCATTTATTTGATAGAAATTATACTTTTATTTAATATAAACTATTAAGAAAAGTATAATTGATTTTATCCTTTCCACCAATGAAAATGCTTTCTTGATATAACAACCTTTTATAAAAGAATAACCATTACATACCAAAACATCCTTAATCTGATTTACTCATTCTTGTTCATCATAATAATTTTAATGACATACTAAAACAAATAAAATTATTCTAATAATATTTTCACAAATGATATCATGTATTATTATTTTCAATTTGGCATATTTATATATTAATGTTTTTTAAACTTGATTAAACCATTTACTTTTCTTCAAATATTAAAGTATATAACTCTAATAATAGTTAAATAAACTCCTTTCTTTCGTTATAATTTAGTGTAGATTTACATTCCAAACTGTTTCATGAGTCAAATCTATCTCTTTTCATTATTGTTTAATAAATATTTTTAATTCTCCCATTAAAATGATCATACTCTAATTGAAATTGGTAATCATAATCATTTGATTTATTTTAAACATATCGATAATCTACATAAACATACTATTTTTATTCACAAACATCATTAAGGTTACAAAATCTATAAATATATTTTGTTTTATTATAATCTAATTTCACACACAAAATTCAATAATCCTATTTAGCATTTTACTGAAGCATTTACAAGATATAATTTCAGCTGAGTCACTCAGGAATTTACTTTTATCCACCAACTATAGTTACTTAAATTACCATATTCACTTTAGATGATACAATTTATTCCAAAAATCATAGATATTTTATTAACATTTTTTGTACAATGCAACATTTCACCTGGTGTACTCTCTTATCAAAGGATAACCAATCTGTTGTTCATAGTATACATACCAAATTACTTATGATATTCTCAGTAATTTCAAGTGATACAACTCTTCATCAATATGGTCAAATATATGTTTTGGAAAATATGATTTCTCATTTCCATGAATATATTATATTGAGGATCTATACTAAAGAGACAATATTATTTATTCCATTTTTCACCATGTTGTTTTTAATTTATACATATGTATGTTTATTGACATTATCTAATTGTAATATAATTAAGTGTTAGATTTGTTTCATTCTCCAACATTATATAGAACCATTTTTTTATTCCATCACATGTTTTATAAATATCATAAATTGAACAAAAATAATATAATTATATTAAATAATAAAAAAGATATCATATTTCTCATGTAAAGTCTTATACATATTAATTAGACCACATAAACCGATGTGAACCAATTACAATATAATTTATCTTATTTATTCATTTTTTAAGGGATTTTTCTCTTTCGTCCCCTTATTCATCCATCTCATGATTACTCTTTATTCCACTATGGATAAAGAATATTAACTGCTACATTTAATGGTAATAAATTTTCTATACTAAACTAAATAATATGAAAAATTATTTTAATCCATATATTTTATTACGCATGTACGATGTAGTTATACTTTTTCAACCAATTTTCAACCTAAGAAAAATTCCCATAAATTTTATATCCATTTATTGGACAATTATTTCCCTTCTTTATAATCATTTATAATTTAATATACCATCCAATATTTAGTAATATAACTGACTCAAAATAAAAAATTTATTTCAGAAATTGTATAATAAAATTATATATATATTTTTGTCAATTAATCCTCGAAAAAATTAGTTTTATAACTTTTGTTTACCTTTAGAGATAGAAAATTTACAAACCAAATGGATTTTTTAACTCGTCCTTAATGATTAGTTTGAAAATTCTAATTTCCCATCATGTGGACTGAACACACATAATTAATAATCCTCTTTTTATTACTTTGTTGTACATTTTAATTATTTCAGAGAAATTATAACATTATCTTTAATTTTCAATATCTTTTCCTTCCATGAAATCTCTTGTTGATTTTGAACATAATAATATATATTGTAATTTTCTTCAATACATGAAATCAAGTGATACACTTATTATTCCAATGGATAAAATATATTTCCCTGTGTAATTATTTTGAATTTTCTCATATCCAAAATATAATTATTTTTTTAATAATAACTCATTCTTCCCATTTACCAACAATATACAACATTATTTAAAAAATTAGATCAATTTAAATAATATTTTTGGATTGAATTTTTATTCAATGGTGAAAGAGATGTTTTAAATATCTATTGTTGAGTTTCAATTACCGCATCGTTCCTATATCCTTATAAATATTCAAAATTTTACATTTTATAGACTAGGGAGTAAAAAAATTAAAACTTATTTATAAAAATAAAATTTAATATAATCCTATATTTCAAATAAGTCTTTGATTGTTATTAAGTTGTCAATAATTGGGAAATTTTCAATATCTTATACTTTCCTTTTCTATTTGCATATTTTCCATGTTTTTATGTATTATAATAATTTAGAGTATCACTTTTATCCCTGAAATTGGGACGTTGAGTGTTCTTCACTTTAATGAAATCTATTATGCCTTGTTCAACGATTTTTTTTAGTTTTTATTCTTACAAGATTCAAATAAATATCATTATCCATGATTCATAATATATTATTATGGACTCAGTATTGTTTTTAGTGATAAAAAATCCTCATCGGATGCATCCATATTTTATGTTTTCTATTTGATATACTAATTTGGATAATTATTAATCATAGAATACTCTATATTGTTAAAATATTATTCACTACATAGTCTGGTTTCACTCTATCGTTTCTAAGTTCCTACAAACATTTCATTTAAAGATCAATTTCTCCTTCATCATCATCAACAAAAATCAAATATTCTTTAAAAAAGAATTTATTATTATATCTTATAATTTTTTTAGATCAAACTATTTTATATCTCTATCTAAATCCAATTTTTTTTCAACAACACCCTATGGTTGATCATCCTAATTCAAATTATTTTTTTATGTGTCAACTACAACTATCATATAATTTCATGTTTATCATATAAGTTAAATTTCATTTCCTTATAACAAATCTTGATTAATATCATATTTCTCTTTACTTAACTAAACTTTTTTATGATATATCTTTCCATTTTCATTTTAAATATTGAAATTATTTCTAGTGGAGTACCTATTTCATTACATATATGGATCATCCACTATAATTTATTATCCATCAAATATTTTTAGACACCTAGAAGTGATAATCCAAATAATTCCAAAATGAAAATATAATCAAATCATACTACCAATAAATTTCTATTAACCTCTCCAAACTTTTTTTAGAAGTGATTAGTAATCATAAATAATATATTTTTCTTCATTTAAAGACTTAGGAGTATTTATATTTATTATGGATTTAAATGTCACATAATTTGAATATTTTTTGGTGGACATTTCTATTTTCCCACACCATTCATATATAACCAACCTATTTGGAACATCACCAACCGACAAATAATTATGATTTATTTCTTCATGTGCTAACACATTTGGCTCATAAACATGTTTTAGTATTTATATAATAATATTCACAATATCAAAATATTTTTTCTCATAAACAATTACATTGATTGATCCAATAACCTTAATAAGTCATTGGAATAAACCCTAAATTTTTACGTTGTATTGTTATTAGATCATTAAATCTATTATGATAAAATAAAATCATTACATTTTCAAATTAGTTCAACATTTATATATATTTGAATATTTATCCTATAATCCTTTCCCTAAATATTAACTCACCATCATCAGGGATATTATATTAGATAATTTTTTAGATAAATAATCAAATACATTTAATAATCATTCAACTATATAATGTCTATATATGAAATTGATATATCCAATATATTATTAACATATATTCCATGAAATAATATTGATAATGAATAAAGTATATTAGATAATAAATGATAGATCATTATAATCACTGAAACCTAATAATTGCAGTTACCAAATAAGGAAAGTACCTTTTCATTTATGATATTCACTATGAAATAAATCATTAATAAAATCACTATGATTTGACCTGGATATAAAACAACACCATACTATAAAAAAATAACATTTTTGACAGGGTTTTAAGAGTTATTATTAAATAATAGGTGATACAAATATTTTTCATTTAATATATTTATATAATCAATGTTAAAACCCCTTTCATTGTGGTTTCAAACATAAGTTAATAAATATTTCAACTTTGAAACCCTTTTATACATCAGTTGATATAAAAACAATTTTAATACCAAAGATGTTTTAACATTAGTTGTGTGAATAATCAGTGATAAAATATTGGTTTTCAAAAGATTTAATATATTAACCAACATTAAAATCCACAACAAAAATGGTTTTAACATCATTTATTTGAATAAATGATCTGAAAACATAGGGTTTTAATGACCATTTTTTGAATTATTGATATTAAAACCCATATCATAATTTTTTAACATATTTTATATATTTATTGATGTTAAAAGTAACATTTCACAATGCACACAATATATGTTATAATTTATTTTTCAGAATGTCACCTTTCAATTATTAACTCCTCTCTAAAAAATCTGTAAGGTCAGAATCACTCTTTCTTAAGTATTATCTCAAACAATATATAACACCCTAATATTTTATGAGAAATTTTTTGTTTTTATGTATTATTTTATACACAACACCAAAGTAATAATTCACTATACACAAAACTATCTGGGATTGCATTACACGTAAGAGAAACCTTTCTCAATAGCTTGCATTTTACGCAATACCGAGTTTCACTAAACAATGATATGTCATTAAAATATTATATAAACTAGCCATTATGAATAGTAATACCCAATTTTTGAAATTTTATAAATTTTTTCTTTCAAAATTGGACTTCCTTTTTTTCAGAATATCGAAATTTTCCTACGGTGAATTTTTGGTATTTTTCTGAAAACATTCAATTATTGATGAATAGTGAAAACACGAATTTATTGGTTAAAATTGAATTTTTATTTAAATAAAAATTTATTTTATTTATTTTTATTTTATCACAAAATAGATACATAATACCTATATAATATCAATGTAATTCATTGGAGTCATATTATATTAATTTTAGATATATAATAATTTTATTGAACTTTTGACTGTCTTTTACCAACCTCATTGGAGAATTTGCAAATTTACATAAAACATAATTTTAACGCTTCTTTGAGTGGAATTTCACAAATATGAGGGACAAGGTTGATATCAGTATGTAAAATGTGCTTCAATAAGATAAAAATAATTTTTGGTGAATAGTAATTGTTTACATTTATTTTCCACAGTTAAAAATAAATAAGATAATTAAGGGTAAAATGATATTATTATTACTCTAACACATGTCCTAATTCTATTGGATGAGTGTAATTCGTCCAAAAACAACCTTGGTAAATAAATATAACCCTTTAGGTCCACATGTATTAGATTAGGACATCTATTATTATTTAATTCAAAGAAGAGTTAAAAGAGTTAAAATCAATGTTTAATAATTAAAACATTTTTTATATAGAGTTATAAATAAGATAAATTAGACAATAAATATTTATTAGAAAGATAAAAATATTTCCTATATAATAGTAGTTTTTTTTAAATTTTTATACGTTATATAATTTATTTTATTTATGACACAATGATGATGTGGTAATTACTTTATTAATGAAATATTAACATAATTGATATTATAAATACCCAAATTAATGTAATTTGAGAATTTTCATGAATTAAAATAATTTTATAGTTTAATATAACATATCGGTGTTGGTTAGATGAATTTTTTTCATAGTAATAATGCCGTTGTAAATTTAGAAAAAACAAAATACCAAATAGCATCAAAATTGACATAAAAGAGTTTTTAAAACAAATATAAAATTATTAATATATATTCTTTTACTAAATATCTAAGGTTCATCCAAAAGACTAATATAATAATATATATGAAATTAATGAACCAATTGGGGTTCAATTCGCAGTTTATAGTAAGTATATTTACCATATAGTGTAAGAATACAAGAAGACACGGTAAAAGTTGAATTATTTAACGTAGAGTTAAATCTAAATAATAAGGTTAAATTGGTAACCTAAATTTGTATAAACCAATTATTTGAGAGGATTTAGACCCATACCTACCCTATCCTCGAAATAAGTCACTTTGATCCATTATAAACCGAATATGAATTTATTATAAAATATTATTTTAAGTTTTTCCTAAGGTGCCCCTTGCCCTTTTATAAAAGGGCACTCCCCGTTCACTCTAATTCAGACATCCAAAGCCATTTGGATCGCCCAAAACCTGCCCAATTACCCTATAAACTGTCATAACATCATCCTAGAAGCCTTTCTTTAGTCAGAAGTCCACCCTATGGAGCCCTTCTGATCAAATTAGAAGGAAGAACCCAAGGAAATGGTAAATATCTCACCACCTATTTCAGGTTATTTTCTACTTACACTGACTACTTCTATGTTTTTTCCTTTATAAAATAATAACTATAATATATTCTATATGTTTTGATGATATTATTAAAAAGGTACAACTATATTAGTTATTTTATTCATCCCATGAATGAAAAAGTCATCACACGTGCGAACGTATGACTTACCGTCTCCACGTCGTGGTGTAGTTTGTTGTTCAAACATTTCATTGTTTGGAAGGGTATGATAATGAGTATAAATGATATAAAAAAATAAATATAACATTATTATGATTATATATATAAAATATACCATCCAATTATATATGATTTTAATATCAAAAGAATGATATCATGGCTCGTGCGTACGCACAGCCTACCATCTCCATGATGTGATGTGACTCATTCTACATGATCATCATTGAATAATGATTATATAAATAAATTTAATTAATAAATATGATATATATTACACTAATACCATTATTTAAATGATTTATCTATAACCTAAAAGGAGTATTATGAATTTACTTTACAAAACACGTATAAGAACATAAAGCAATGAACACCAGAATAAAAAAGTAGCAATGAAAGTATACAAATAATAAGATAACAATATAACCATATATGATATCATAATAATTAATATTATTCTGTAATAAGTCAATGACACTATTTAAGTCATTATAAAGGAGGTTCAGATACATACAAATCATATCAGACCTAAGGTAATGTAAAATCTCAAAATCTCATTTTTATCTGAGATTTTTTATACTTCAGAATTTACTAGGCCATATTTATCATCCACATACATGTTTCCTCAATGTGTAATATTATTCTATCCTCCTACATTTTTTTAAAATCAATTTTACCTATTTGGGATTTTTTGTTAAATGATATGGACAGAATCTTTTTTTGTTTTTGGTATGAGATAATTTTTTACTTTTCCATCCAAAGTACGAGAAGAACATTTTTTTAACTTATATGATATGAATGTGTTTTTATTATTTCATAGAACATTATATTAATGAAGCATACTTTACAAGTTTTAATTTTTATTAATAACTTATATCGTCTAGTTTAAAATTTTATAAAATTTTATGAAAGGAAAAATGTTTTTGAAGTAGAAAGGATATTTTCCTCAAGAATTAAGTTCAATTGTTTTATCAAGATTATTTTCCTTGTAAGATAATATAGGGTTCTATTTCAATTGTAACACCCCGAGCTTCCATGAGTCGCTTCTCATTCAATAATGCAATAGCTTGCATTGTACGCAACTTCGAGTTCTAACACACCGCAACTAATCAAAGTAGCCATTATGAATAGTAATACCCACTTTTTGAAATTATATAAATTTTATATTTCGAAATGGAATTCATTTTTGGATTCGGAATATCGAAATTAGCCTCTGTTGAATTTTTGGTATTTTTCTGAGAACTTCCAATTTTTTATGAATAATGAAAAAATACATTAAAACAATATTTTTAATCAAATAATTCATAGTGATAAATTATACTATTGAATGGTTTTAAAGTATAATTAGAATATATTTTTACCATTTTATCCAATGGTGGTCATTAGAATTAATTTCACTTTGAAATTGGACATAAACAATTTTCAATATTTTGATATATATTGTTTCTTAAAAACACGCTATTTGTTGTGAAAGCGGGAATTAATAATGAAATTAATTAATGAAACTTATATTTTTTTAATTTTGTAAAATAGACATCATTTTTGAATTTGGAATATCAATTATAGATTAGGGTGAAATTTTGGCATTGTTATGAAAAACATCAACTTTTGATTAATAGTGAAACCACTAAGTGGTAGTTAAAAAACTTATTTTTCATTTAAATGAAACATTACTACTTCTGTGATTTGATTTTCAAAAATCCGACATACATGGTTGTCATTAGGAAGTAAAATGTTGTTCAATGGGATTAAAATAATTTTTTGGGGAATAGTAACTTTTAAGTTTAATTAATCGCGATTAAAGGAAATTAGTGAAATTTAAGGTAAAAATTATATTATAAAAATATGAAAATATCTTTACACTTGTCCTACCCCTATTGGATGTGTCATGGCCGACCCAGAAAATCCATGGTCAACTTGGGGACCCCATAGAGCCATTTTGGTAGGAAAATGACATAAATTACTTTTATTTAAAGTTAAAATAAAAATGTCACAAACAAGAGTTGTTTTACTAAAAAAAATTTAATGGGGTTATAGAAGTCATATTTTTTACTATAATTATTAATTAGAAAGCTAAAACGATTTCCTACATAATGCAATTTTTTTATAATTTTGAGACATTAAATATATTAAATTATTTATGACACCATGATGATGCGGCGATTACTTCATTAATTAACGATTTAAATAAAATGGAAGGATAATGTAAAATCTAAGCATTACAATTGTCCAAAGCCTATTATATGAGAATATTTCGAACAATTATCACCTTATCCTAGAATTATATTAGTTTGGTACCTTTAGAATCCGAAAATCATTGTATAATAAAGTAACATTTTATTACATTCCAATAATGCCCCTCCTCTCCTCTTATAAAAGGCCCCCACCACTACCACCTTACTCACACCTTCAAAGAATTTTGGATCAAACAAACTCTACCCAAATACTCTCCCAACTTTCCTCCCTTACTCCTAGATGCCTCAACTTGGGTAGAAGTCTTCCCAAGGAAGCCTTTGGTTCAAATCAAAAGAGTTACCCGATTTTAAGTTAATGTCTTCTCTTATGTTATTTTGTTTTATTTTGCTTCTACAACACCTTAAACTCTTTTATTACTTTATTTTGTAACAAAATAAGTATCCTAAATATACTAGGATGTTTTTATAATGAGTATTCAGGCTACAATTATACAAACCTACATCTAATGGTTAAAGAACATACAGTTTCTGTGGATGGCAAATTTCTGCCTCACGAAACGATGATTGTTCAACACTCTTAAAACACCTTCAAAGGTGGCCATTAAGATGTCAATATATTTATACATGATATATAATATTTTTATGTTTTAATTAAGGTTATGTATTTTTTATTTATGGAATACCTTTATTGTTTCCATTATGGGTTAACGCGATATTTTCATTTTAGGAAGTGCGGACTACTGCCCCCTCAAAGTGATTTGAATCGTTAATACCATATGTGGGATGTATAAAGGATGGAGTAAAAGATATTATATATGATATTTTACTGGAATTATAATATACCTTTATATCATTATTATTTCATTAAATACGAAATAGAAATTAAATTAGCGTTCATGTGTACGTTCGGCTTACCGTCTCCATGAATGGTGCATTTTATTTCTTAACTCTAAACGTCATGGAATATTATAAATGCATGTATATACTGGATATATATGAGATATATGATATCTATATCATGATTATAATTATGTATATAATGGATATATCACCACATGAACAATTTTTAAATATAAGAATTTTATTTTTGACTCAAGTACCTAAGATCGAAAAAATGACCGTTATTAACTTAAATAATTACATAATGTTCATAACATTGTAATAAGTGACATAAAAGGGATAATGAACATGAAACATGTTCTTAAGAAATTATAAATTAACTCTAGTTTATTATTCAAGAGGTTAATGAACGGTCGAGTCAAGACAGGACACAAGGTAAGGGAACTTCTTAACCCAATTTCCATTATTTGGGTTAATCTCCTACTTTAAAATTATGTCATGATATTATTATATGCTATCTTTTATTTATACTTTCCTTATTTGTACATATAGTGATTATACATAATAGATATAATTTATTTAAAAATGATATTTTTAAGGGACTTGTCTGAATCTCCATTCATTGAGGCATATTTTGTTTTATACACATACTTCTTTTATACGGTGTATAAACCCCTTTGACTTTTACATTTATCCAAAAGGAATATTTTTTATAAGAAGTGTATTACTAAATGACAAAAGGTAATGTTTTTGTCATACGTATGCGGTGACAATGACTTCTCCGCTGTCATGACCATTATTTGAGTTTCAGCTTCCTTTACAAGCCATAAATTTTTTAAAATGAAAAATAAATACAAAGTTCAAATTTTCTTTAATTTGTGTATTGAAAATGGTTTTGAAAGTGTTTTTATTACATCAATGTGTTGTATTGATATCTTGTGATTGAAGTGTGGGAATCTTATGTTTCCTTTATGCATGTTTTATGTGATAAATTTATGTTTTGGTTTATGATATGTTTAAACATGTTCATATGAGAAATGCATTGGAATTAATAAGTGACATGTGGAGCCCGTTATATCTTTTCAATGGATCGGTAGGTATCATGAGACAAACTAGTGTGGTGGAACGAGGCCTTGACAAAATCTTATTTGTGGTCGTGGCATGAGTCCTTGGCTACGTGGTTATGATAGTATAGTATTATGCATTCCATCATTATGAAAGTGGTTATTGATATTGAACATGATTATTCGACTAGTAGAATATCCATGTGAGTAAGTAAATGGAATTATTTAATTTTATTTTTTCCATATTATGCTGAAGTTAAAGTTTAAAAAGGCTTTTTATTTAGTTATACATTGCCTTAAATGTTAACATTTATTTTCCAAAGCTTCTGCAATATTGTTATCCTTACTGAGCATCTGAGCTCACCCCTTTCAATGTTTTAATATTTTCCAGGATGTGAAGAAGTATTTTATGAATAACCTGTAGGGATAGTCAGAAAGGGATATATGTGTGGACTACGAAGACCATGTTATTGTAGTTTTTATACTTTATGATGTAATGAAAGAATTATGAATGTATCTAGTGTTTCCAAGGATACTAAACTAATCGGTCTTTTGAGACTTGATCATTTGTGATCATGCCAATGTTACGAAGTAATGCACCGACTCTGGGTAACTGGGGTCGGGGAATTGCAGTTGGTATCAGAGGTAGTTTAGTACTAACCATGGAAGCTGGATTTAGATAAACTCTGATTAGAGCACATAGCCCAAAGATAGACTTTGAGGATTAGTATAGAAGAACTTCCTTGAATTTTGGTATATAGAGATTTTGTGAGTTTTCCGAGCAATACATCCCTGTCTGGATACAAGCAAGTAGAGGTGGCTCTGGCACAGATGTACCTAGGTGTAAAACCCGAAAACACCACTTTGACCTAGACTCGAATGGGAACTGGTGCACGACAATGGGTCTTGTTGCACTCTTGGTTACAATACTCCCGAGGGATATGCTTAGGATAATTCTCATTTTCTTTGCAAACCTCTATGATGGGTTATGAGTATATACTTCCTCAAAGAAAACTTTTTTATGGATTATATCCACACATAGCTCAATTTATTTTATGTATTTTACAAGTATGGAATTATGTATTTTGATTCATAAACTAATCTAGTTTATGCCATTGTATAGAAATGGCGCCTAGTGGAAGGAATGGAAACTGTATCAATGCACGCACTCCATGTAGGGAATGCCCTCCTGCTCAAGATAATTATTGTGGATATGGAGATACAACTGGTGCTGATCAAATTATTACCATACTGGGACAACTCACTCAGGTTATGAATAATAACCTTACTCGTATGGAGCACCCTAATTCGCATCGTGGAAGATCAATGATAGACTGCTTCATGAGGCAACAACTACCAACATTTAATGGGGGTACAAATCCATTAGTAGCTGAGCAATGGATACACTCCTTAGAGAAAATATTCCACACCTTGGGATGTAGCGAAAGGGAGAAGGTTATCCTGGCAGTTTACCACCTCACTAGAGATGCCGATCAATGGTGGTCATTGATTCAAAATACAAAGGATGATGAAGAAGTTTCAAGTATGGAATGGAGATATTTCGATGATCTTTTCTAAGAAAAATACTTTCCACGTGACCATCGAGAAGATATAGAAAGGAAATTTCTGAGTCTGAGACAGAAGGAGGATAAGAATGTCGCAAAGTATGAGGCTAACATTACAAGGTTAGCGAGGTATGCAGCAGATTATATATGTAACCCAAGAAGTAAGATTGATCGTTTCTTTTATGGGTTAAAACCGTTTCTTCATCGAGCCTTAGTCTCACAATCCTTATCATCATACGATGATATTGTCTCATGTGATATCAAGACAGAAAAGGAATTCTCTAAATCTTATGACAATAAAGTAAATCAAGAGAAGAAGAGAACGGTGGAACAAAAGACAGAAAAAGGGGAAAAGGGAATGAAGGATTTTCCATTATGCAATAATTGGGGGAAAAATCACCCCGGTACTTGCCTAAAAAGAATGGGAGTTTGTTATAAATGTGGGGAAAAAGGTCACCAGGCTCGTGATTGCAAGGGAAAGAAAGAGGCTAACAATGTTGAATGCTACAATTGTAGGGAAATGAGTCATTATGCAAATGAATGTCCTAAGTGTCAGGGAAACTTAACTCATAAAAGGCCAAGGGATGAATGCCAATCTTATTCTATTACTACAGTTGAAGTGGAATAATTTATGTATTGGTGCTTTTGGACTTAAGGATTATATTTTGGTTATAAGAATAATGTGATATATATAAGGATTGTACTGTAGTACCTGTTGTTTCAGTAAGGTTTTAATATGATGAAGGTAATCATATTTTTAGTATGTGACAAAAAAAGAAACTTTAATTTGTTTGGGAAATCTGATGTTACAATTGATTTTGTAATTTAGAGACCTTTTAGAGAAAGTCTGGACAGAGATATTTTGGATAACTATTATGGTTGGAATGGATTAAGTTGAACCTTGGATAGTATTGTTTAATGTTAAAACATTTCTGAAGATAATTTTTGGAATATTATAATACTATAGTTTTAGGAAAAGGACAACCTGCAGGGTGGGGCATAACCAGTCGCGTCGGACAAAGCTACAGGAATCGAACCCACAACCATAGTGTGATAGACCTTTATTACCTACCACTAGCCTACAGGAAGTCCCTGGTTATTACAAAATAGTGTTCCTAATTTAAATGGTCTGTGTTAATATTTTGAACTTTGTATGATTAGGATAAATATAATATTTTTGAAATCTATTACCTTTTGGAGTGAAATATGGGTTCGTGGTAAAAAAATTCTTCAAGAATGAAAACCTACATGACAAGTAAGTATATTTCCTTATGTTATTAGTAAATCTCTTAAATAAATTCCTCAACTTTATGAAAGTTAACTTACAACAAAAATGTTTTCGGTTAACATTCCAACTGGGGATTCAATGACCGTTTAACCAATCACAAGTTTGTGATTTTCTTATGGTTAACATTCTCATAAACTTGTTTTCTACAACACTCCATCAGACCTTGATGGTTTGTTTCTCCTCCATATCCATATTTTCATAGAATCCAAGTATGGGCTATCTCGAGTGACCTTTGTACTTCTATTTCTTTCTTTTAATGTTATATTCTTATTAACCTTATTTCTGGTGTGGGTTTTCCACAAAGGTATTTTCTATTTTCAACCTTTTATTTTCAAAGAAAAATTTCAAATTGTGAGGGCGCAATTTATTGGGGGGGAGAATGTATCACCCCAAGCTTCCATGATACGCTTCTCATTCAATAATGCAATAGCTTGCATTGTATGCAACTTCGAGTTCTAACACACCACAACTAATCAAAGTAGCCGTTATGAATAGTAATACCCACATTTTGAAATTATTTAAATTTTATATTTCAATATGGACTTCATTTTTGGATTTGGAATATCGAAATTAGCCTATGTTGAATTTTTGGTATTTTTCTGAGAACTTCCAATTTTTTATGAATAATGAAAAAATACGTAAAAACAACATTTTTAATCAAAATAATTAATAGTGATAAATTATACTATTGAGTGGTATTAAAGTATAATTAGAATCTAGTTTTACCATTTTATCCAATGGAGGTCATTAGAATTAATTTAACTTTCAAATTGGACATAAACAATTTTCAATCTTTTGATATATATTGTTTCTTAACAACACGCTATTTGTTGTGACAACAGGAATTAATTATGAAATTAATTAATGCAACTTATATACATGTAATTTTTTAAAATAGACATCATTTTTGAATTCGGAATATCAATTATAGATTAGGGTGAAATTTTGGCATTGTTTTGAAAAACATTAATTTTTGATGAATAGTTAAACCACTAAGTGGTAGTTAAAAAACTGATTTTTCGTTTAAATGAAACATCACTACTTCTGTGATTTGATTTTCAAAAATCCAACAAACATGTTATTCATTAGTATGTAAAATGTGGTTCAATTTGATTAAAATAATTTTTTGGTGAATAGTATCTTTTATGTTTAATTAATCGCGATTAAAGGTAATTGGTGAAATTTAAGGTAAAAATGATATTATAAAAATATGAAAATACCTTTACACTTGTCCTACCTCTATTGGATGTGTCATGGCAGACCATGAAAATCCATGGGTCAACTTGGGGACCCCATGGAACCAATTTGGTAGGAAAATGACATAAATAACCTTTATTTAACGTTAAAATAAAAATATCACAAACAAGAGTTGTTTTACTAAAAAAATATAATTGGGGTTATACAAGTCATATTTTTTACTATAAATGTTCATTAGAAAGATAAAATGATTTCCTACATAATGATATTTTCTTTTATAATTTTTAGACATTAAATAAATTAAATTATTTATGACACCATGATGATGCAGCGATTACATCATTAATTAACGATTTTAATAAAATGGAAGGATAATGTTAACTCTAAGCATTACACTAGTCTAAAGCCTATTGGATGAGAATATTGAGAACCCTTATCACCTTATCCTCTAATTATATAAGTCTTGGACCTTTAGAATCCGAAAATCATTGTATAATAAAGAAACATTTTATTACTTTCCAAGAATGCCCCTCCTCTCCTCTTATAAAAGGCCCCCACCACTACAACCTTACTCACAAATTCAAAGACTTTTGGCTCGGCCAACCTCTTCCCAAATACTCTCCCAACTTCCCTACCTTACTCCTAGAAGCCTCACCTTCGGCAAAAGTCTTCCCAAGGAATCCTTTGGTTCAAATCAAAAGAGTTACCCGATTTAAAGGTAATGTCTTCTCTTATGTTGTTTTGTTTTATTTTGCTTCTCCAACCCCTTAAACAATTTTATTCCTTTATTTTGTAACAAAAAAAGTATTCTAAATATACTAGGATGTTGTTATAATGAGTATTCGAGCTACACTTTCGCACACCTACATCTAATGGTTAAAGAACATATGGTTTCTTTGGATGACGAATTTCTACCTCATGAAATAATGATTGTTCAACACTCATGAAACACCTTCAAAGGTGGCCATTAAGATGACACTATATTTATAAATGATATATAATATGTTTATGTTTTACGTAAGGTTTTGTATTTTTCATTTACGGCATACCTTTATTGTTTCCATTATGGGTAAACGTGATATTTTCATTTTAGGAAGTGCGGACTATCACCCCCTCAAAGTGATTTGAATCGTTAATACCATATGTGGGATGTATAAAGGATGGATTAAACAATATTATATATGATATTATACTATAATTATAATATACCTTTATATCATTATGATTTAATTAAATGCGAAATAGAAATGAAAGTAGCGTTCATGTGTACGTACGGCTTACCGTCTCCATGAACGGTGCATTTCATTTCTTACCTCTAAACGTTATGGAATATTATAAATGCATGTATATACTGGATATATATGAGAAATATGTTATCTATATCATGAATATAAATCTAGATATAATGGATATATCACCACATGAACAACTTGTAATTATAAGAATTTTATTTTTGACTCAAGTACCTAAGATCGACAAAATGGCCGTTATTAACATAAATAATTACTTAATGTTCATAAAATGGTAATAAGTGATATAAAAGGGATAATGAACTTGAAAAATGTTCTTAATAAATTATAAATTAACTCTAGTTTATTATTCATGAGGTTAAAGAATGGTCGAGTCAAGACAGGACGCAAGGTAAGGGAACTTCTTAACACAATTTCCATTCTTTGGGTTAATATCATACTTTCAAATTATGTCATGATATTATTATGTCCTATATTGTATTTATACATTCATTATGTGTACATATAGTGAATACGCATAATAGATATATTTTATTTAAAAATGATCTTTTTAAAGGACTTCTTCTCAATCTCCATTCATTGAGGCATATTTTGTTTTATACACATACTTGTTTTATAAGGTTTATAAACCCCATTGACTTTTACGTTTATCCAAAAAGAAAACATTTTTATATGAATCATTTTACTAAACGAAAAAAGGGAATGTTTTTGTCGTACGTATGCGGCAACAACGACTTCTCCGCCATCGTGACCATTATTTGAGTTTCGGTATCCTTTACAAGCCATAACTTTTTTAAAATGAAAAATAAATACAATGTTTTAATTTTCATTAATTTTGGTATTGAAAATGGTTTTGAAAGAGTTTTTATTACATCAATGTGTTGTATTGATATCTTGTGATTGATGTGTGGGAATATTATGTTTTATTTTATGCATGTTTTATGTGATACAATTATGTTACGGTTTGTGATATGTTTAATCATGTTCATATGAGTAATGAATTGGACTTAATAAGTGACGGGTGGAGCGCGCTATAGCTCCTCGATGCATCAGTAGGTCTCATGAGACAAACTAGTGTCTTGGTATGAGGCCTTGACAAAATCTTATTTGTGGTCTTGGCACGGGGCCTTGGCTACGTGGTTATGATAGTCTGGCATTATGCATTCTACCATTATGAAAGTGGTTATTGATATTGCATGTGATTATTCGACTAGTAGAATATCCACGTGAGTAAGTAAATGGCATTATTTAATTTTATTTTTTCCATATTATGCTTAAGTTAATGTTTAAAAAGTATTTTTTTAGTTATACATTGCCTTAAATGTTAATGTTTATTTTCGAAAGCTTCAGCAATATTTTTATCCTTACATAGCATCTGAGCTCACCCCTTTCAATGTTTTAATATTTTCCAGGATGTGAAGAGGTATTTTATGAATGACCTGTAGGGATAGTCAGAAAGGGATATGAGTGTGGACTATGAAGACCATGTTATTGTATTTTTTTTACTTTATGATGTAATGAAAGACTTATGAATGTATCTAGTGTTTCCAAGGCTACTAAACTAATCGGTCTTTCGAGACTTGATCATTTGTGATCATGCCAATGTTACGAAGTAATGCACCGACTATGGGTAGCTAGGGTCGGGGCGTTACATCTATCCCTACTTGTACATTGATTTGATTATGTTATGATGGAATTATTTTTATGTAGTCCTTTTATATTAAATGTATTATTTTATGATGGAATGATGTTTAAGAATCCCATTTTTATTACTTGGGATATGATATGATATATGATATATGATTTTATTACACACATATGAATGGTTTAATTATGAGATGGGTGGGACCTATATCTCTCTCCAATGCATTGGGTAATGATTTATATCTATTTAGACAGACATGGATGGAACGAAATGTAAATATAGTTCAGTGATACAGGACTAGAACGAGGAGTGAACTCAGTTTAGAAATGGTCTCTGTCCACTATGATAGACTTGGCAATGAGTCTTGACTAATATGAAATGATTTCATATGATTATGTGTGTATGAAACAATGTTTCATGTTTTATTTTGTGATTATTGGAATTACATTTCACTATAATTATTTATCACATGTTATGGTATTATGATCTCTTTTGCAGTTTAAGACTTTTCAAAATGTTATGTTCTTATGAATATTATATGAATGATATTCCCTTTTCTTACAATTTCTGAGCATTTGAGCTCCCCCTTTGGTATGTTTTCCTTTCCCCAGGCTAGGAAGAAGGTTATTAAGTAGGATATGGAAAAATGGATTCTATATATGATGAAATAAACATGAGACAATCTAGATTCTTTATGAACCAATTGTTTATGATTCCTAGTTTCTAAAGACACTATACCTATACAGTCATATCCTGGTTTTGATATATGTTGTAATAAGTATGCTTTAATTATGAAGTAATAAAAATTTATCTAAAGTATGAGTGGTTATTTTTGGTATCAAAAGAAATGTATAGTCAACCTTTGGAAACTAGGATGTGAAAGCCTTATTAAGAACACTAAGGATATTTCTAAGAAAATAACACAATATTAGTGATTTAGAAATGGCCACGAATAACGTATGATAAGACCGAAAGTGTGAAATATTATTCTGGATTATGTGGTTTTCCTATTATGATAAGTGTTTCACACACTATGCTGATTTGTTTTAGTCAATGGTTGGAACCTGAAGGAACCATGTTAATATTGAATGCGATGGGAAATGAAATGATTTTCCCCCTGAGCAACCAAACGTTTTGGGAGATGGAATGAAAAATCTTGTAGCGATGGGAACACAACATTCTCAAGCTATGAATCATGCAATCCTTCAAAATGAGAAACAGAAGGTGCAAAATTCTGTTGAATCCTTTATGAGGTAGTGTCCACCATCATTCAGCAGGTCTACTGATCCATTAGTGGTTTAACAATGTATCAGTACCACTGAAAATATATTTTCAGTTTTTCAATGTTCTAAACATAATAAAGTCATATTAGTAGTATATCATTTGGAAGGTGAAGCCAGTCAATGGTGGAATCTTATCAAGAATACAAAGCAACGAGACGAAATTGAGTCCATGGAATGGGACGATTTCAAGAACATATTTTTCAATAAGTACTTCCATTGTATTCTTTGAACAATGATAGAGGAGTTTCTTGAACTAAAGAAAAAGGATGATGAATATGTTGGTACCTATGAAGAATATTTTACAAGACATTCAAGCTATGCATCTGAAATTTTTATCAAAATTGAGAGTAATATCGATCGATTCTTTAGTGTCATAGATCCAAATCATTGAAGGGAGTTACCTATAAGGGACTTCAATAGCTATGAGGAAATTATTAGATGTTCTCTCAAGGTTGAGATGGAGATTGCAGTAACCCATCAGTCATATGGGATTGATAAGAAAAGGAAAATAGAGTTCAAAGGGAAATATAAATATCACACTAAAAAGAATATGAGTTTTCCCTTATGCTCAAAGTTTGTAAAGAAACATGGATGGAATTTTCTTCAAGGGGCAAGTAAATGTTTCAAATGTGGAAGAGAAGTTCATTGAGAATTTGAAGGTCAAAATGATGGGAAAAAGATGTCTAGTGAAGGGGACAAAGAAAAGGCTATATAGAATACACCCCCTACACTTCAATGTTACAAGTGTAATTAAATGGGGAATTATGCTAATTAATTCCCTAATCCAAAGGATTTTGATGATGGTCGACGTCAACAAACTCTTAAGCCCAAAGAAAAAGGAATGTCAAATGCAATTTATATCGGTGATGTGGAGTACAATAACTAATTGGTGAAAGGAACACTCACCATACACTATAAAGTTAAAAATGTTTTATTTGATTCAGGATCCACCCAAACTTTTATTTTTGAATAATTTTATAAGGGTATCACCATTCTACATCAAAATATAGTTTTTGAGTTAGTTGTGACAACTCCGAAAGGAACAACGGTTGCATAAAAAGATTATAATTCATCTTCAATTGACATTTGTGGGAAATTTCTTCCCGCAAATCTTGTGATCCTTCCTATAGTGGAATTTAATGTGATCCTTGGCATGGATTGGATTTCCTTATATGGAGCTTATATAAATTTCCAATGAAGGAAAGTCACATTTCATATTCCTGATCCATCTATGATCATATATCGATGCAAGGATGATTATATAACCATCCAGTGGAAATTTCGTCCATGTTATGGGTCTTGATTCCAATAAATGAATGTTATTTTTCTTAAATGGTGGGAGAGAAACTCACGATTAAGAATATTCCCATTGTATAGGAGGTTGATGATGTATTTCGAGAGGAATTTCCAGGTCTTCCACCAAATCGTGAAGTTTAGTTTTCAATAGAACTCATACTGGGTGATTTGACCATTTCAAAGACACCTTATATAATGGCATCAATTGAGATTCATGAATTGATGAAGCAACTCCAAGATAATTTTGATAAGGGATTCATACACCCTAGTGCATCACCTTGGGGAGCACCTACTCTGTTTGTTGAGAAAGATGGATCAATGAGACTCTGCTTTGATTATTGAGAACAAAACAAGAACACTATCTAGAAAAAATATCATATCCCATGAATTTTTGACTTATTAGAACAACTACAGGGAGCTCAATACGTTTCCAATATTGATATTCGTTAAGGGTCTAATCAATTAAGGATCAAAAGGGAGGATATACCAAAGACGACTTTCCGTAAAAGGAATGGACACTATGAATTTATAGTGATGCCATTTGGTATTTTTAATGCCACTCATATCTTCATGGATCTAATAAATACAGTCTTTAGAGACTATCTTGATCACTTT
This sequence comes from Viscum album, assembly GCA_963277665.1. Taxonomy (NCBI): domain Eukaryota; kingdom Viridiplantae; phylum Streptophyta; class Magnoliopsida; order Santalales; family Viscaceae; genus Viscum; species Viscum album. The sequence continues at coordinate 1,178,810,940 of OY728119.1, read as the reverse complement.
GTGGTAGTATTTATAGATTATATTAATTTCTATTAAAAGAGAATGGATGAAAATAAAGATCACATGAGAATTGTATTAAAGACCCTAAGAAAAGAGAAGATTTATTCCAATTTTACCAAGTGTGAATTTTGGATTAAAAAATTTCAATTTTTGGGTTACATAATCTCAAAATAGGGGATATATGTGGATCCATAAAAAATATAGGTTATCGAAAGATGGTTGAGGCCAACGATAGTAACATAGATCTAATGTTTTCTTGGTTAGGATGGATATTTTTGATGTCTTGTGAAATATTTTCCATGATTATCTATTCCACTCACGAGGTTGACTCGAAAAGGAGTTAAGTTCATTTGGATGAAGGTGTGTGAAGGTAACTTCAAGGAGTTAAAAAGAATGTAATCTGGTGAACCTGTTCTCACACTACCTTATAGTGGAGAATGGTTTTTGATCTACAGTGACGAATCCAAGAATGGATTGGGGTGTGTTCTCATGATAAATGATATGGTGATATTTTATGCCTCACGAGAGTTGAAAATCCATGAGAAAAATTACCCAACTCGTGATTTGGAATTCGCTACGGTAATCTTTGCATTAATGATTTGGATGCATTACCTTTATGGTGAAAGGTGTGATATTTATGAAGATCATAAAATTAAAAAGTATATTTTCACACAAAAGGAGCTGAATATGCACCAAAAAGTTGGTTAGAGATGATTAAGGATTACGACTGCTCAATTCATTACCACCCTGGGAAATAAAGAAAGGTGACAAACACATTAAGTCAACAAGACCATCCTAGATTATCCATGATGAGGATCACAAAAGATTAAATATTTATGGATTTACAAAGGATGGATATTGGAATTACAAAGGAAGGGAAAAAATATTAACTTTCTCAAATGAATGTTCATACATCTATAAAAGTGTAGATTAAAGAGGCATAGAAAGAAGATGTAGAGTTACCAAAGAAGGTGATAAATGTTCTATAATTCCACATTTATTGTGATGGAATAATATGGTTTATTAATCGGGTTTGTATTCCTACCATCCCAGAATTAAAGAAAGAAATATTAGATGAAGTTCATAGTTCTTCATTCTCTATTCACCCTAGATGCATGAACTTGTATAGGGTCCTGAAAGAGTATATCTGGTTGGATGGGATGAAAAGAGATATTTTTGAATATATCTCTCGATGCATGGTTAGTTAGCAAGTTAATGCTGAGAGACAGGAGTCTAAGGGGATGTTAGAACCACTACCCATACCAGAATAGAAATGGGAAGACATCACTATGGACTTTGTCACTGGACTTCCTAAAACATCCAAAGGCAATAATGATATCTGGGTTTTAGATGATCATCTTACGAAGTCGTCACACGTCATTGCAATTAGAGAAGATTTATCTCTTGATCAGATTGAAAGGATATATGTGATGGAAGTGGTATGATTGCATGGAGTACAACTTTCAATTATATTTGGTCAGGATCCGAGGATTACCTCGATGTTTTCATGACGTCTTCAGCGTACTCTAGATACAGAGTTGAGTTTCATAACTTCTTATCATCCTCAGACAGACAGTCAGTCTGAGAGGAAAATTCAAACTCTAGATGGCATGTTGAGATCTTTCTCTATGAATTTAAATGTTGTCTGAGAACAAAACATACTTTTGGTGGAATTTTCTAATAATAATATGTTTCAATCTTGTATTTTGATGGTTCCTTATGATGCTCTCTATAGAATGAAATGCAGAAATCCATCTTTCTAGGATGATGTTAGTGAATGAAAACTATTAGGACCTGATCTTGTTGATGTGAGGGATGAAAAGGTAAGATCTATTCAACAACACATAAGAGTAGCAATGAGTTGACAAAAATGTTATGCCGACAACTGAAGAAAGACCTAGAGTTTGAAGTGGGTGATAAAGTGTTCTTATGAATAACTCTTTGGAAGAGAGTAATGAGATTTGGAAAGAAGGGAAATCTAAGCCCAAGGTATATTGGTCTTTTTGAAATTCTGTATCATGTTGGGAAGGTAGCTTACCGATTGTAGCTTCCAGAGAATCTATCTCAAGATCATGATGTGTTCCATGTATATCTCCTGAGAAATTACATTCATGATCCTTCAAATGTACTAAGATCTGAAGTTGTACCACTGGAGAAAGATCTTTCTTATGATCAACAACCAATAGAGATTCTGGATCGTAGCGTAAAAGTTCTATGAAACAATATCACTTGCATGGTTAAGGTTATATGGAGAAACCACCAATTAGAAGAAGCTACATGGGAACTTGAGGATATGATGGGGGAGAGGTATCCTTGTCTATTTTTTATGAAGTAATGAATATCATGGGTGAAATTCTTTTTAAGGGGGGTAGAATGTAACACCTTGATATTTTATGAGAAATATTTTATTTTTATGTATTATATTATACTCAAAACTAAAGGAATCTTTCACTACACACAACAATGTCTGGGCTTGCATTACATGCAAGAGAAACCTTCCTCAATAACTTGCTTTGTACGTAATACCGAATTTCACTAAACAACAATATGTTATTAAAATATTATAAAAACTAGATGTTATGAATTGTAATACATTGTTTTTGAAATTTTATAAATTTTATCATTCAAAATGGACTTCAATTTTGGTTTCTAATATCGACATTAGCCTAGGGTGAATTTTTTTTTCTGAAAACATTCAATCTTTGATGAATAGTGAAAACACCGAGTTATTGGTTAAAACCGACTATTTATTTAAATAATAATTTATTTTATTTAAATTTATTATGAGTAAAAATAGATACATAATACCTTTATATGTTCAATGTAATTAACTGGAGTCATTTTATAATAATTTTAGATATATAAAAAATTTATCGAACTTTTGACCGTCTTTTATCCACCTCCTAGGAGAATTTGAAAATTTACATAAACCATAATTTTACCATTTCTATGAGTGGAATTTCAAAAATACAAGAGACATGGTTGATAATAGTAAGCAAAATTTGCTTCAATAAGATAAAAATAATTTGTTGTGAATAGTAAATTTTTTATTTTATTTACCATGGTTAAATGTAAATTGGGTAATTAAGTGTAAAAATGATATTATTATTAACCTAACACATGCCCTAATTCTATTGGATAATTGTAATTATACCAAAACAACCTTAGTAATAAAATATTACACTTTAGGTCCACATGGATTAGATTAGGACATTTATAATTATTTAATTCAATGAAGAGTTAAAAGTGATAAAATCAAAGTTTAATAATTAAAACATTTTTAATATATGATTATACAAAAGATAAATTCTACTATAAATATTCATTATAAAGATAAAAAGATATCCTACAAAATGGTATTTTATTAATACTTTTTAGACAATATATAATTTAATTTATGTTTGACACAATGATGATGTAGGAATTATATTATTAATGAAATATTAACATAATTGGTATTATAAATACCCATATAATTGAAATTGGAGACTTTTTATGAATGAAAGTAATTTTATAGGTTAATATAACATAATAGGGTTGGTTAGAGGTATTCATTTTAAAGTAATAATGCTGTTTTGAATTTAGAAAAAACAGAATACCAAATAGTTTCAAAATTGATTTAAAAGAATTTTTAAAAGAAAAATTAAATTATTAATCTATATTCTATTCTAAAAATATAAGGATGGGACAAAAGACTTATAAAATAATATATAATACATTAATGAACCAATTGGGGTTTTATTGGATCTTTATAGTATCTTTATTAACCTTATAGTTTAAGGATTCAAGAAGACATGGTAAAAGTTATATTATTTAACAGAGTTAATTATAAATGAGAAGGTTCAAATGGTAACCTAAACATGTATAAAACATATTTGTTGAGAGGATTTAGATCCACACAAAGTGTAGCCTCGAAATAATTCTATTAGGATCCATTATAAACAGAATATGAAATTTTATAATATAATATTTTATGTTTTTCTTAAGGTGCCACTCACCCCTCTTATAAAAGGGCACTCCCCTTTCTCTCAAATTAAAATCTCCAAAGCCATTTGGCTCGGCCAAACCCTGCCCAATTACCCTATCATCAACCCTCCCTTCATCCTGGAAGCCTTCATTTATTCATAAATCGAACCTAAGGATCCCTTTTGATCAAATCAAAATGAAAACCCCAATGAAGAGGTAAATATCTCACCACCTATTTCAAATTCCTTTCTTCTTCGACTTCCTCATCATTTGTTGTTTCCATTATAAAATAATATCTTCAGTATCTTATATATAATTTTATGTTATTATAAAAATGTTACAACCATATTAGTTATTTTATCCATCCTATGAATGAAAAAGTTACCACATGTGCGTACGCACAGCTTACCGTGTCCACGTCGTGGTGTATTTTTTTATTCAAACATTTAATATTTAGGATGGGTATGATAATGAGTATAAATGATATAAATAATAAATATAACATTATTATTATTATTTATATATAATATACCATCCAATTGTATTCGAATTATTTATCATAAGAATGATATCATCGCTCGCGCCTATGTACGGCCTACCATCTCAACGATGTGATGTGACTTGTTCTACCTGATCATTATTGAATAATGATTATATAAATAAATTTAATGAATAAATATGATATATATTATGCTAATTACATTCATTAAATTAAGTATCTATAACCTAAAAATAATAATAATAATTTATTCAACAAATCACGCATAAGAACATAAAGCAGTGACCACCCGAATAACAAGTAACAATGAAATATTACTAATAAGAAGATAACAATATAACCATATATGATATAGTAACAATTAATATGATTATGTAATAAGTCAATGACCTTATTTAAATCATTATACATGAGTTTTGGATACGTACAAAGCATATCAGACCTATGGTTAGGGAAAATCTCACAATCTCATTTTTTTCCGAGATTGTTTATACTTCAGAATTTACTGGGGAATATTTATCATCCACATACATGTTTCCTAAATATGTAATATTATTTCTATTGTCCAAAAATTGTTAAAATCTAATTTTAACTATTGGGGAAATTTTAGTAAATGATGTGAATGGAATCTTTTGTCTTTTCAAGTACGACATACTTTTTGACTTTTCTGGCCAAAGTACAAGAAGAATGTTTTTTAACATATACGACATGAATGGGTTTTCATGATTTCATAGAACATTATTTCCATAAATCTTCCTTTACAAGTTTTCATGTTTTTTTAAATAACTTTTTTAGTTTAAAATTGTATGACATTATTTTTAGGATGGTATGTCTAATTATAATATACTCTATAATACCAAACGTAGGATCAAATATGTTATATTGAGATACAAATACAAGAGGGGGTGAATTGTATACTCTAATACCCTTAAGTAAGTTTTATACAACTAAAATTCAAAACACCTATAAGATCTATTAACTTGATTGATTCTAGAAAGGTGGTTCCAGAAATGAAACATAAGAAATGTTTACAACAAATAAGATTCTACCATAAAGTGTATATAACCTAACTAAATTTGAGTACAAATATAAGGAAGTATAAAAATTTTATACTTTCCTTGACTATAAAAAATGCAGCAGAAAAACAAAGTAGTAAAACTAAAAGAAATAATTGTAAACTCTTTTTACCCCAAGAGGAGGGTATCCAACAACCCTGGATAAGGGGTCCCTTGATTTATATTTTCAAGAGTGTATGTCTAAACCTTACCAGGGTATTCCCTCGATACGAAGATTGGAGTCTGTCTTGCTATCCCCACAAGCCCTCAATTATCAGGTAGTCGGCACCTCTATATTTCTATCCTTGGAAGCCCTTGATTGTACACAATAACAATTGGAGTCGTAGGAAGAAAGTATGCACAAAGAAAGGTTTTAACAAGATGTTCAATCTTTCTGAACGAAGAGTGAGAGTTTATAAGATCCTCTCTCTCTAGAAATCACTTCAACAGAATTTATGCATAGATGTCAAAGATCGGTATTTAGTGCGATCAAATGAGATCCTATTTATAGCCACATTTCCAACGGTCCTCTCCCTCCTCCAACTATCATATTCTTCCATGAATTTCGGAGGGACCTGTAGACGTGTCACTCAATCAATGGTTAGTTAATAGATGATGGCACAACATCATTTTAAAATTGAACAAGTGAAAAAATAACAAAAAAACTGATATTTGGATTGTAAGCAAATATGAAAGTTCAGAATGTAAGTAAATGAATTCAGAATCTATTGTACATGAATATTCATATTCTGTTTATCAGAAGAATTTAGAGTCGAAATTCATATAAGTTTGTATCCATAACTCAAAATTGGAATTCATAATTTGAATTCTTAATGAGAATTCCTAATGAGAATTCATCATTAGAAATCATAGTGAGAATTTGTAATAAAAATTCATCATTAGGATTCATAATGAGAATTCATAATCAGAATTCCGAGTTAAACATCATAAATGTTCGTAACAAGGAATTCAGAGTAGAATTTCATAAAAATTCGTAACAGGAATTTAGATCCTAAAATAGAATGCTTCATATCTAAGTATAATACGGTTCCAAGGATTTAGATAAGAATCTGATTTTTATACATAAGAAAAATATTGATATGAATAATGAAAACAAGGTGAGGGTAAATTTCCTTTGTTGAGTAAATTTTCCTTATGGAAGAAAAATCGAAGTAAAATGCATTTTGCCTTATGATATGGTGTTTGCGATTTAAAAAAAAAGAGAAATGGTAGAGTTATAAGGAAATCCTTAATGTCTTAACAATCTCCCCCTTGATTGAAGGAATGGAAAAGTAATAAGTCAAACATTATTGACTCAACAATCTCCCCCTTTTTGTGAAGAAAAAACATCCTTACGAAAAAGAATTTAAGGACATAGAATAAATTTATAGACATTGAAATTAATGCTTTTCTCTCTTTGCTGATGGACAATGATGAATACGAATAACTCCATCTTAGGCTTTGGGACTCTAAGGATCGTATTCTAGATTTCCGGAATGAGGAAATATTCATTTGAATGAGAAAATATTCGTAATGATCACTACCCCTTAATTAGTGATGTTATTATTATACTTAGAAGTCTTCTCCTTTAGATTTTTCATATGCCTTTTAGAATTATTTTCCCTTTCTCCTCCATTGTGATTTTCAAAATTAGTTTGAGGGAATGGAAAACAATATGATACCTAAATTATTAGTAAAAAATACAAACAGGACAAGCATCAACAATTTCATTAAGAGTGTAAATATTAGTACAATGAGAAATACAACAAAATATCAGAGTGTTCTATTTTGATTCTTTTTTACTTAGGCATTAGCATCATGACAATGGCCATCAACTTCTTCAGTTCTTTTTGTTCTTCCTCAGCTTTCTTTTCTACTGCCTTGATCCTATCTTCCCAAGCCTTCAAGTCCTTTTCCTGAGACTTCATGGCCACTTTCTAAACCTTCGGTAATTCATCCTACTTTACAAGCCTCTCTTCTATATCAATTCAAGGGTCTCCTTCCCCCTTCTATATTTTGGAAACAAAGTTAATCTTTCCATTCAGATATTTCAACTGTTGAATCAGAGTATATTGTTCAAGGGTTAGCATTCCCTGAAAGCTGTCTAAATGTTTTTTCATTTTTTTCATCCACAGTACCAAAGGACTCCTTAACATATTCTTGAAAATGATAACGATCTTCCATATCATCAACAATATTCTTAGACCATTTGGTCATTTTCATGCAGGAACATCGGTGAGCTTCAAATTTGATGATGAAATTTTTGAAATCTGCCACACTCAACACACATCTGTCCATTATCATCGATACAAAGTCTGATTTCTGATTCATACTGTGTTGAAGCATCTAGAATCTGTATTCAATTGCTAGAAAGATAGGAATGGTATCCACCAGCTTCTTTCTTTTTTATAATATCTTTTGTTAGGGTGTCAACAAGAATATGCTTACTCTTGCTGATTTTAGGTATGGCTTCCTCATCTGGTGATTCATGCTCACTTATAAAATGTTGAACAATCTTTTCTTCATTCACGTTCTCTTTCCCTGCTCTAGATTCAACATCCTTAGGAAGGATAAAGTTGTGATTATTACTTTCTTCATCAGATAGCTTTTTTACCTCTTCTTTATCCTTTTCATTATCTTCAAGTGTAACAAGATTTGAAGATCCATCTTGAGAAGTCCGGAGTGAGAATTTCTCGGAAGCACTATTATTGTCATGATAGTCTTCAACTTTATTGATTACATCATCAGAGCCACCAGTTATGTTATCTTCTTGGACTTCTTTTGAAGATTCTTTCTATTCTACAACCCTCTCTTGTGGTTTTTCTAGAGTGAAGAAATTCTTCCCTAGAGTATCAGGTAATGATTCCACTAAAAATGTTTTCAGTACAGGAATGTTTTTTGAAGCAACCTCTGCATCCTTCAAAAGAGATTGAACAATCTCAGCCTCAGACATTTTCTTCTAGAGATTCTTCTCCTTGGCCGGCTTCTCTAACTCATCAACATATTTTTCTTTTAAGACCTTATCCTCAGCAGGATCCAAAAAGAAATGCGGCCCCCCTACTTTTCTAGTCTTTTTATCATCCCTCCTCTTTTCAACTACTTCATCAGGGTAGGCTTTTAGATTTATGGGTTTAGGAGGTGAGGATTGGACTTCCTTCGATTTTGGGGTTTTATCTTTAGCTATCAATTCCCTCAAATTCTTATTATTACCAACCGTCTTTGAGGGTTCAGCCATTTCCACATTTTGCGAAATGGGTTCTGCCTCCTCCTATGGGAAATTATAAAAGTCTCATGTCTCTTTGGAAAAGACGAATTTCATCCTCTTTAAGGTGTCTTCACTAATCATAATCACCTTGAAATTTCTCATCTTAGAGCTACAAGGGATCTTGAAGGACTCAAGACACCGAACTATCAACATTGAAAGCAATGCCGGATACATAATGATCTGAGCTATACGATTTCCATTCTTGATGTTCTGAATCGTAATGAGCATATGTCTCATGATATTTTCCTTCCTTATATTTACCGAAAAATCTATAATATACATGTCACTCTTCTTAAAGGTATTCTTATCACCCTTACTTTCAACGATAAACCACATTACCCAAAGCAGTATAATCTGTTTTTTGGTCAAAGGATGAGCAATCATCTTTGAATTTCTGATATGAGAATGACCAAGGCACTCCATTGCCTTTGCCTTAATAAAACTACCCTGAACCTCTGGAAACATATAATAGAATGATTTTTCCTCTCCTTCATAGGGTATTCCAACCTAGCTCGCTGCCTTGTTATAAGATAAAGCATATGTATTCCCATATCTTTTTATGGATAAATTCTCCCTTCCATCTTCCTTGAGAAACTGGCTGACTCATAAAACTCTAAGAGCAAGTCCGGATACATGACATCTTGAGCTCATGTTTTAGAAATGGTTACATCTTCCCCTCAATTGAGTTTGATGTTCTTGGAAATTAGAGAATCATACTTATAGAAAAATTTTGGGTGTAACAACCTCTCCCTATATATATGCCACTCCGAGATTGGCTTGACTGAAGACATGTCCTGAGAAGGGGCTTCTGCAGACATTCGGACTGAGGAACTTTGAGAGATTCAGAATGGGCTTATGAACTGAGGCAGAGCTTCGAGACACGAGAGCTTGAAAACCGATGTGGGACAACCATCGGGGGTCCCTTTATATAGGCGATGGAAATGACCTTTAAACGTCCAATTCCAATCTGATAGTTGGTAATCCTTTTAATCTGATCTAATTGTTGATATGATAGCTACAAGAAATTTTTTTTGGTTGAATCTGATTTTTTGAGGTTTTAAAACGAAAAAAATCAGATTTAAGAAAACTTGAATTCGATAAATTTTAATAGAGAAAAAACTTCAAGTAGGTTAAAGTGATGACAAAAACATAAGTAAGAAAGTTATACCTTTTAGATTTGGCTCGGAATATTATTCGTAATAGGTGATATTCTTCTTGGAGAAAATTTGACTATGAAAAACTCACTACGAACAACTTACTACGAGAAGTTTTATTGCAAAAGCTTTGAGTACCAAAACTTGATTACGAAAAATATGAGTACCAAAACTCGATTACAAAAAATATGAGTACGAAAATTCCAATTACAAAAATTTCCATTCAGAAAATTTTAATTATGAAAATTTTAACAGTAAAATTTTGAAAAAATAACTATGAAAATTTTAATACGGAAATTTTGAAAAACATCAACAACAAATGTACTCCCACCTATGAAAAGTAGTTTATTACTATAAAAAGAATGGTTGATCAAAAGTTAATCAAGGAATATTACCTTATGGTTATCATTCCTAACTTTTTTTAATGTATTCAAATCTATCGGATGGTAAATATTTTGTGAAAATATCAGAAAGTTGATCTTGCATTCTGATAAAATGAAGAATGATATCTTTTTTTGGGTGTGATCCCTATGAAAGTGATGCCTAATGTCTATGTGTTTTTCACGAGAGTGATGTGAATGGTTTTTACTAAGGGAAATGGCACTTGTGTTATCACACAAAATTTTAGTCTTATTAAAACACAAGCCATATTCTATGAGTGTGTGTTGCATCCACAAAACTTTAGTAAAACAACTTCTTGCTACTACATATTCAGCTTCAGTAGTGGAGAGTGCTACTAAGTGTTTCTTCTTTCAATACCAAGAAACTAATGAATCTTCTAAGAAATGACTAGTTCCAGATGTACCCTTTCAATCTATTGTACATCCACCAAAGTCAGCATCCGAAAAACTATTTAGTATAAAATCATTTCCAGAAGTATAAAAGAGACTTTAATCCATGGTTCCCTTCAAGTGGGAAAAAATTATCTTCACTGCATTTAAATGAAATTTCATAGGATTGGATTGATATCTTGCACATAAGCATACTGAAAACATTATGTCTAGATGACTAGATATCAAGTAAACTTTCTATCATTCCTCTAAAAGATGTTTGATTTACTAGTTTCCCTACTTTTTTGTGATAATTTTTATTTGAGGCTCCAATGGGAGTACTTATACTCTTAGTGTTGTTATATATATACCTTTTAAGAAGATCTTTAATATACTTATGTTGGGATATGTATAATCCTTCTAGGTTTTGAGATATTTGAAAACAATAAAAAATGTTAACTCACCCATCATACTCATTTGAAACTCAGATTTCATTAAATCTGTAATCCCCCAAGCTTCTACACTATGATTCTCTTTGCATAATGTAATAGCGTGTGTTGTACGCAACATCAAGTTCTAACACACACCACAACCGATCAAACTACCTGTTATGAATAGTAATACCTACTTTTTAAAATTTTAGAAATTTTATCTCTCAAAATAGACTTCATTTCTGGATTTGTATTATCAAATTTATCCTAAGGTGAAATTTTGGAACTTTTCGGATAACGTTAATATTTTGATAAATAGTGAAAATTACTAAATTTTAATTAAAATCAAAATTTTTAATAAAAATAATTAATAGTGATAAATTATGAATTTGTGTGGTTTTAAAGTATATTTAGAATATATTTTTACCATTTAATACAATTTTGGTCATTGGACATAATTTCACAATAAATCCGAACATAATCAATTATCAATCTTTTGATAGTTATTATATCTTAAAAACACGCTTTTTGTTTTGACAGCGGGAATTAATTTTAAATTTATTTCTGAAACTTTTGTGTTTTGAATTTGGAAAAATGGATTCTGTATTTGGAATCAGGATGTCCAAAATTTGTAAATAGTTATCTTTTATTTTTAGACATTTTGAATAATTACTTCGGTAAATATTTTATTTACCATGGTTAAAGGGTAAATCCGATAAATAAGGGTTAAAAAATAATATTATAATAATACTAAATTACCCTAAAACGTGTCCTAACATTATTGGTGGATACATTTCCGACCATGGGAATCTTTGGTTCGATTTTGGGACCCCATGGAGCCACTTTTAGGTGATAGGGACATATTATTTTAATTAAGTTAAAATAAATACACAAATGACAAAAGAATATTTCTTTTAGAAAATCAATTTTTACAAAGGGTTATATATGTTGGATTTTAGAGTATATATATTAATTAAAATGAGAAAAATATTTCCTACATAATGATATTTTATTTATAATTTTTAGACATTAAATAATTTATGTTATTTATGACACAAGGATGATATAGTAATTACCATAATAGTGAAAAATTAATATAATTAATATTATCAATTCCCAAATAAATATAATTTTAGACTTTTAATGAATTAAAATAATTTCATAGGATAATATGACATATTAGGATTTATTTAATTGACTTTTTTCGACATAATAATTCTGTTATGATTTTCACAATAATCAATTTTCCAAAGTGTCAAAATGGACATAAATGAGTTTTTAAAACAAATATTTTATTATTAATTGATATTAACTTCATAAATAACTATGGTTCTTGCAGGAGACTTATATCATGATAGGTTTATCATTAATGGACATCTTGGGGGTCGGTTGGATGTATATAGTAATTTTATTAACCATATAATATAAAAATACCAAGAGACATTGTAAAAGTGAAACTAATTAACTAAGAGTTAATACTTAATGATAAGGTTAATATATAACCCAATACGATCTAAATACTATTGGTTGAGTGGTTTGAAACCTATCCCCACCTTAACATGTAAATAATCCACTTTTAAGCCATTATAAACCGAATATGAATTTATTATAAAATAATATTTCTAGTTTTTCCAAAGGAGCCCCTCACCCCTCTTATAAAAGGGCACTCATCCTTCTCATTAATTCAAACCTACAAAGCCTTTTGGTTCGGCCAACCCCTGCCCATATACTCTCTCCACTTCCCTCAATTCATCCTAGGGGCCTTCCATTAGTCATAAAGCAAACATATTAAGCCCTTTTGATCAAATCAAAAAGATGAACCCGAAGAAGAGGTAATGATTTCACCACCCTTTTTCAAGTTCCTTTCTTCTTCCACTTCTTATTTCTTTGTTATTACCATTCAAAAATAATGAATCCAGTACCTCATATATACTATAATATTATTATAAATATAGTACAACCATATTCAGTATTATATCCATCATTTGAATGACATGTCACCATACGTGCGTACGTACGGCTTACCGTCTCCACGTCGTGGTGTAATGGTTATTCAATATATTATTATTTGATGGGTATAATAATGATTTTTAATTCATGTAAATAATAAATATAACATGATAATGATTCTGTATATATGATATACCTTCCAATTATATATTATTCTAATATCAAAAGAATGATATTGTCGCTAGTGCGTACGTACGGACTACCGTCTCCACAAACGCGATGAGATTCATTTTCCATCGTATCCATTCAAGTATAATTATCATTTGTTGATTTAAAAATATTGTTTATGGACTTGATATCATTTTGGATATGAATAATATACATCATATCCATGAAAATCATGGCTTACATAACAAAACATATCAACTAAATGACTAAGTTAACACCCGAAATGACGATAATACTCAGATATTATTAACAAATCAATGTTAAAAGATCATATAAGATATCATATTCATATATATGGTTATTTTATAATTTTATAACAATTATTTCACCATTATACAAGAGGATAACTCACCCTCAACCAAGGAAAAGTACATGGTAAGGATTTATTTCACAATCTCTTCATTATCGGAGGTTGTTTATACATAATAATCTACAGGAATTTCTTTATCATCCACATCCATGTTTCTTAAAAATTGTATTTCGAACCATTTTTACTAATTACTAGAATATGCGTTAAATTCATTTTTACCCTTGTAGACTTTTATAAGTTGTTTATGAAGGAATCTTTCCATCGTTTTCCAAACAAGGTCATTTTTAACCTTTTCGACAGAATTATGGTAAGAATGTATTTTTTAACTTATACGGCAGGTGCATCTATTTTCTACCATTATAAAATCCTTGAAGCTTACCTTACAATCTTATAAGAATATTTTCAAGGAAAATGTTTTATTTTATAAATATTTGACTTTTAAACGATTTCAAAATAGAAAGAGATATTTCTCTAAAAAGAGTTTTTATTTAATCTATGTCAACATTCTTTGATGGATTTTACGATTATTTGAAGTTGATTTATTATGATACAAAACTTCTAAATTGTATTGAAGTTTTTATGATATTTTTTACTATGGATGTGTTATTTTTATACCCTTCATGGTTTATGGATGTTGTATTTACATATCTTATTCTAGTTTTAATACGAATGTTTATGTTATGTTTAAACCTTTTCATATGGGAATGCATTGGACTTAATATGTGATCGGTGGAGCCTGCTATAGCTCCTCGATGCATCGGTAGGTCTCATGAGACAAAGTAGTGTCTTGGCACAAGGCCATGGAAAAATATTTTTTGTAGTCTTGACACGAGGACTTGGCTATGTCGTTATGATAGTTTGGCATTATCCATTCCATCATTATGAAAGTGGTTATTGATATTGCATGTGATTATTCGATTAGTATAATATCAATGTGAATAAGTAAATGGAATTATTTCATTTTATTTTTTCCATACTATGTTGATGTTCATGTTTAAAAGGATTTTTTTAGTTATACATTTCCTAAAATGTTTATTCTTTTTTATGAAAGTTTCCGCTATATTGTTATCCTTACTGGGCATTTGAGCTCACCCATTTTCTATGTTTGTTTCCCAGGATTTGTAGAAGTAATTTATAAATGACCTGTAGGGATAGTATGAGGGGATAAGAGTGTGGACTATGGAGACTATGTTGTTGTAGTTTTCATTTTTATGATGTAATGTTAATCTTTATTAATGTATCTAATTATTCAAAGGCTACTAAACTAATCAGTCATTCGAGACTTGATCTTTCTTTTGATCATGCCAATGTTATGTAATAAGGCACCGACTCTGGGTAACTGGGTTCAGGGCATTAGAGTTGGTATCAGAGAAAGTTTAGTACAAACCTTGGAAGCTAGATTTAGATAAACTCTAATTAGAGCACATAGACCTGAGATGGACTTTGAGGATTAGTATAGAAGATCTTCCTAGAATTTTGGTATTGTAGAGATTTTGTGATTTTTTTGATCAATACATCCCTATCTGGATATGAGTAGGTAGAGGCGGATCTGGCACAGATGTACCGAGGGGTAAAACACAAAAACAACGCTTTGATCTAGACTCGAACGGGAACTGGTGCACGACAACGGGCCTTGCTGCACTCTTAGTTATGATACTCATGGGGGATATGCTTAGGACAACTCTCATTTTCTATACAAATCATAATGAAGGGTTTATGAGTATATAAATTCTCAAGGAAAAGATTTTTATGATTTTGGATTATATCCATAAATAGTTCAATTTATGTTAAGTGTTTTATAAGTATGAAATTATGTATTTTCATTCATAAACTGATCTAGTTTATGCCACTGTTTAGAAATGGCGCCTAGTGGAAGAAATGGAAATTGTATAATTGTACACACTCGCTATAGGGATTTCCCTTCTGCTCAAGATAATTATAGTGGAGCTGGGGATGCAACTGGTGCTGATCAACTAATCACTATACTGGGACAACTCACTCAGGTTATGAATAATAACCTTACCCATATGGAGCACCCTGATCCACACCGTGGATGATCAATGTTAGATCACTTCATGAGGC
The DNA here is from genome assembly GCA_963277665.1 of Viscum album. Classification (NCBI taxonomy): domain Eukaryota; kingdom Viridiplantae; phylum Streptophyta; class Magnoliopsida; order Santalales; family Viscaceae; genus Viscum; species Viscum album. The sequence continues at coordinate 1,178,795,230 of OY728119.1, read as the reverse complement.
AACAACCACCAATGTTCAATGGGAGTACACATCCATTGGTAGTTAAGCAATGGATAAGTTCCCTAGAGAAAATGTTTTAGGCTTTGGGAAGTAGTGAAAGGGAAAAAGTTATCATGGCAGTTTACTGCCTCACTAGAGATGCTGATAAATGGTGGTCATTGATTCAAAACATAAAGGAAGATGAAAAAGTATAAAATATTGAATGGTGGGAGTTCAAAGATCTGTTTTTAGAAAAATACTTTCCACGGGACCATCGAGGTGATATGGAAAGGAAATTTCCGAGTTTGATACAAAAGGAGGATGAGAATGTCGCAAAGTATGAGGCTAAAATTAAAAGGTTAGCAAGGTATTCTAGAGATTATATACGTAACCCATGAAGTACGATTGATCAATTCTTTGATGGGTTAAAACCATTTATCTATCGAGCATTAGTATCACAATCCTTCTCATCATACGAAGACATTGTCTCATGTGCTATCAAGACAGAAAAGGAATTCTCTAAGTCTGATGATATTAAAGCAAAGAATTAGAAGAAGAGATCTGCTGATAAATATGGGAATGGAAATAAGGGGAAGAAGGGAAAGGTTGAATATCCATCCTGTGGTAAATGTGGGAAGAAACACCCTGGTACTTGCTTGAAGGGAATGAGTGTCTGTTACAAGTGTGGTGAACATGGACACCAAGCTCATTATTGAAAAGAAAAGAAGGAAGCTACCAATGTTTAGTGATACAATTGTAGGGAGATGGGAAATTATGCAAATTAATGTCCTAACATCAGGGGAACATACCTCAGAAAATGCCAAGGGGTCAAGGCCACGTATATACTATCACTACTGCTGAGGTAGCAGCTCCGAAAGTCTTGGTGGCAGGTAATTTAATTGTTTCCTCATGTTTAGAAAATGCATTATTTGATTCTAGATCATCACATTGTTTCATATCTTCCCATTTTGCTAAGAAAATTATATATTTCCAATTTGATTTAACAAGGGGGTTGTCTATTAAAACCCATATGGGAAGTATCATTGCAAGAAAGTTTTGTGAATCAGTCCCCATTAGGGCACATAAATGTTCTTTATCTGTTTATATCATCGTCATACCTATGATTGAGTTTGGTATAATCCTCGACATGGATTGGCTTTCAGACCATGATGCAATGATTTATTTTAAGAAGAAGGAGGTTACGATTTTTGATGATGATGATAAGGAACACCTTATCATTAGAGCAGAATCATCACCACCTAATTCTTATCTAGATCCACCCCCATTAGATCAACTAAATTCAATTATTGGGCAGGAAGAGGATGAAATTATAGTTGGTGAGTAAATGAATGTTCAGATAGAGGATGTACCTATTGTGAATGAATATGGTGATGTGTTTTCGGAAGATTTACCTGGACATCCTCCAGAACGAGAAGTTGAGTTTTCCATTGATTTGATTTCTAGATCAAGGCCTAAATCAAAGACCCCTTATAGAATGGCCACTGTAGAATTAGTTGAACTATAAAAACAACTAAAGGAACTGAGTAATAAGGTATTTATTCACCCTAGTGTTTCTCCATGGGGAGCCCCTGTTCTTTTTGTTACAAAGAAATATGGATCTATGAGGTTATGTATCGACTTTAGGGAGATAAATGCTTTAATAATAAAGAACACGTATTCTCTACCTCGCATTGATGATATATTATGACCAACTGCATGGAGCTCAATACGTTTCAAATATTGACCTTTGATCTGGATACCATCAGTTATGTGTGGAGCAGGAAGACATTCCGAAGACATCATTTCGAACCAGGTACAGACATTACGAGTTTACAATAATGCCTTTTGGATTGACTAATGCACCCTCTATATTCATGGATCTGATAAGTAGAGTTTTCATGGAATATCTCGATGAATTTGTGGTGGTATTTATTGATGATATCTTGGTATACTCTAAAATCTACGAGGATCATGAAAATCACTTGTGAATTATCCTAAAAACACTGAGAAGACATGAATTATATGGGAATTTTAGCAACTGATAATTCTGGCATCATGAGATTTCTTTTCATGGCCATATTGTCTCTAAAGATGGAATCTCTGTTGATCCTTCTAAGACCAAGGCAATCCAAAAATTGCCAGCACCAACAAGTATAACTTTGTCACGTATTATTATTTTCTTAGCAGGTTATTATCGGCGTTTCGTCTAAAAGTTTGCCCGGTTGACTAACCCATTAACAAAGCTCACATATAAATGGGTTAAATTTTTTTTGGACAAATGATTGTGAATAATGATTCAAATAACTGAATAGAATATTAGTCAATGCTCCTATATTGACTCTACCATCGGGGAATGATGGGTTCGTTATTTATAGTGATGCATTGAAGAAATGACTTGGTTGTGTCCTTATGCAAAATGATAGGGTTATTGCCTATGCATCACGACAGTTGAAAGTTCATGAACAAAACTATCCTACTCGTGATCTCGAGTTAGCAGTTTTGATCTTTTCTTTGACGATATGGAGGCACTACCTCTATGGTGAAAAATTTGAGATTTATACTGATAAGAAGAGTTTGAAGTATATTTTCTCACAAAAAGAAATCAACATGAGGCAAAGGAGATGGCTTGAATTTCTCATGGATAATTATTTCACAATACACTACCACCCAGGGAAGGAAAACAAGGTGGCCGATTCTTTGAGAAGAAAAGATCATGGAGTTTTGAACAATATGATAATTGAAAGGGATCCAATTTTTATGGATCTAGTGAAGATGGACATGGGAATAACCAGGGAAGGTGAAACATCATTGCTTTTTCAAATGGATTCCAATCCATCTTTTCTAGAAAGGATTAAGAGTTCTCAGACCGATGATGAAAAATATCAAAATAATATTAAAGATGTGAATGATGGGAGATTGAGAGACTTTGTGTATGAAGATGGAATTTTGAAATTTGGGAAGAGACTTTGTGCTCCTGATATACCTGATCTAAAAAGTGAATTGCTGGATGATGCTCATAGTTCCAATTTCTCTATACACCATGGGAGCACCAAAATGTATAGTGATTTGAATTAACATTTTTGGTGGGACAACAAGAAGAGGGAGATGACTGATTTTGTGTCAAGATGTATGGTTTGTCAACAAGTGAAAGCTGGAAGGCAATAACCTGGAGGAGTAATGCAACCTCTTCCCATACTGGAGTGTAAATGGGACAATATTACGATGGACTTTGTCATGGGGCTACCAAAGACTCCTAGAAGAAACGATAAAATATGAGTCATTGTTGATCATCATACCAAGTCAGCAAATTTTTTTTCTATAAGGGAAGATTAACAACTTGAACGTCAAGAAAAACTATATATTAATGAAGTTGTGAGACTTCATGGAGTACACCTATCGATTGTTTCTGATTGTGATCCCCGTTTAACTTCAAGATTCTAGAAAAGTCTTCAGAAAGCTTTGGATACTGATCTTTAGTTGAGCACTGCCTACCATCCTCAAATAGATGGACAATCAGAATGAACTATTCAAACCTTAGAATACAAGTTGAGATCCTACTCACATGAATTTTAGTGTATGTGGGATCAATATTTATCTCTGGTAGAATTTCCCTATCATAATAGCTTTCATTAGAGTATTCATATGGCACCATATGAATCGTTATACCGAAAGAGATGTAGCACACCAACCTGTTGGGATGACGTTTGTGAAAGAAAACATTTAGGCAGAGAATTGGTGGAGGAAACGATGGAAAATGTGAAGGTAATCCAAAACCATATCAAAGCAGCTCAAAGTAGGAATAAGGGCTTTGCCTATAATCGAAGGAAGGATTTGGAATTTCAAGTTAGTGATCATGTTTTCCTGAATGTATCTCCATGGAAGGGAGTCATATGTTTTGGTAAGAAAGGTAAATTGAGTCTCTGGTTTATCAGACCTTTTTAAATTCTAGAACTAATTGAGGCTGTAGCTTACCGATTGGCAATGCCGCCAAGTCTCTCCAAAATTTATGATGTGTTCCACGTATCTCTGTTGAGGAAATACATGCTTCACCCAACGCATGTACACACCTATGAAGAATTATAATTGGAACCCGATCTGTCTTATTGTGATGAGCCCGTCAAGATTCTTGATACAAGAGAACAAGTACTGAGAAACCGGACGACTCGTCTGGTAAAAGTCTTGTGGAGAAACCATAAGATGGAAGAGGCAACGTGCGAACCTGAGGAACTTATGATGAAGAACCACCCAAGTCTTTTCATGCAGTTGTATTCTAGAAATTTTGAGGACCAAATTATTTGAAGGAGGGGAGAACGTAACTCCCCAAGCTTCTACAGTATGCTTCTCTTTGAATAATGCAATAGCGTATGTCGTGCGCAACATCGAGTTCAAACACACACCACAACCGATCAAACTACCAGTTATGAATAGTAATACCTACTTTTTAAAATTTTAGAAATTTTTTCTCTCAAAATGGACTTCATTTTTGGATTAGTAGTAACAAATTTAGCCTAAGGTGAAATTTTGGTACTTTTCGGATAACATTAATTTATTGATGAATAGTGAAAATTTCTAAGTTTAAATTAAATTTTTTTTTAATCAAAATAATTAATAGTGATAAATTATGAATTTTAGTGGTTTAAAAGTATATTTAGAATATATTTTTACCATTTAAAACAATTTTGGTCATTGGACATAATTTCACAATTAAACTGAACATAAAAAAGTATCAATCTTTTGATAGTTATTATATCTTAAAAACACGCGTTTTGTTTTGACAGTGGGAATTAATTTTAAATTAATTACCGCCACTTCTATGTCTTGAATTTGTAAAAATGGATTCCATATTTGGAATCAGGATGTCCAAATTATGTAAATAGGTAACTTTTATTTTTAATCATTTTGAATAATTATTTCGGTAAATATTTTATTTACCATGGTTAAAGGGGAAATCCGGTAAATAAGTGTTAAAAATAATATTATAATAATACAAAATTACTCTAAAATGTATCCTAGCTTTATTGGTGGATACATTTCCGACCATGGGTATCTTGGGGTAGATTTTGGGACCCCATGGAGCCACTTTTAGGTGATAGGGACACATTATTTTAATTAAGTTAAAATAAATACAAAAATGACAAAAGCATATATCTTTGAGAATTTTTTTTTACAAATGGTTATATATGTAAGATTTTAGACTATAAATATTCATTAGAAAGATAAACAGATTTCATAAATAATGATATTTTATTTGTAATTTTTGGAAATTAAATAATTTAATTTATTTATGACACAATGATGATGCAGTAATTACCATAATAGTGAAAAATTAAAATAATTGATATTTTAAATACCCAAATAAATATAATTTGAGACATTTAATGAATTAAACTGATTTTATTGGATAATTTAACATATTTGGATTGATTTAATTGACTTTTTTTGAAGTAATCATTCTGTTATGATTTTCACAAAAATCAATTTTCCAAATAGTGTCAAAATTGACATAAAAGAGTTTTTAAAACAAATATTATATTATTAATTGATATTAAATTCCTAAAAATCTAAGGTTCGGCCAAGATACTTATACCATGATAGGTGTATTATTAATTTACCACTTTGGGATCGCCTGGATGTATATAGTATGTTTATTAACCATATAATAAAAAAATAAAAAGAGACATTGTAAAAGTGAAACTAATTAACTAAGAGTTAATACTGAAAGATAAAGTTAATATAGTAACCCAAACCTAACTAAATCCTATTGTTTGAGTGGTTTTCTACCTATCCCAAACATAAATTTTAAATAATACACTTTGAGCCATTAGAAACCGAATATGAATTTATTATAAAATAATATTTCTAGCTTTTCCAAAGGTTCCCCTCACCCCTCTCATAAAAGGGAACTCCTCCTTCTCATTAATTCACACCTTAAAATCATCTTGGATCGGCCATCCCCTGCCCAAATAATCTCTCAACTTCCCTCAACTCATCCTAGAGGCATTACATTTGTCATAAAACCAACCTAATGAGCCCTTTTGATCAAATCAAAAGGAATAACCCGAAGAAGAGGTAATGATTTCACAACCCTTTTTCAGGTTCCCTTCTTCTTCCACTTCTTCTTTATTTGTTATTCCCATTATAAAATAATGAATCCAGTAACTCTTATATAATTTAATATTATTATAAATATGGTACAACCATATTCAGTATTATATCGATCCTTTGAATGACATGTCACCATACGTGCGTGCGTATGACTTACCGTCTCCACGTTGTGGTGTAATTGTTATTCAATATATTATTATGTGGATGGGTATAATAATGATTTTTAAATCATGTAAATATAAAATATAACATGATAATGATTTTTTATATATGATATACCATCCAATTATATATTATTTTAATATCAAAAGGATGATATTGTCGCTCGTGCGTACGTACGGACTACCGTCTCCACAAACGCGATGAGATTCATTCTCCATCGTATCCATTCAAGTATAATTATCATATGATTATTTAAAAATAATGTTTAAGGAATTTATATCATCCTGGATATGAATAAGATACATCATATCCCTGAAAAACATGGCTTATATAACAAAACATATAAAAAAACGAGTAAGTTAACAACCAAAACGACGATAATACAAAGATATTAATAACAAAGCAATGTTAAAAGATCATATATGATATCATATTAATATATATGATTCATGTATAATTTAATAACACTTATTTCACCATTATACACGAGGTTAAACTACCCTCAACCAAGGAAAAGTACATGGTAAGGGTTTATTTCGCAATCTCTTTATTATCGGAGGTTGTTTATACGTAATAATCTACTGGGATTTGTTTATCATCCACATCCTTGTTTCATAAAAATTGTATTTCAAAACATTTTTAATAATTACTAGATTTTGGGATAATGTCACTTATACCCTTTTTTACTTTTATAAGTGGTTTATAATGGAATATTTCCGTCGTTTTCCAAACAAGGTCATTTTTAACCTTTTCGACAGAATTAAGGTAAGAATGTTTTTTTACTTATACGGCTGGTGCATCTATTTTCTACCGTTATAAAATTGTTGAAACTTCTCTTACAAGCTTATAAGAATATTTTCAAAGAGAATTTTTTATTTTATAAATATATGACTCTTAAATTATTTAAAAATAGGAAGAGATATTTCTCTTAAAAGAGTTTTGATTTCATCTATGTCAACATCCATTGATGGATTTTAAGCTTATTTGAATTTTATTTATTATAGTACAAAACTTCTATTTTGTATTGAAGGTTTTGTGATATTTTTGACTATGGATGTATTATTTTTATACCATTCATGGTTTATGGATGATGTATTTACATTTCGTATTCTATTTTTAATATGAATATTTATGTTATGTTGAATCCTTTTCATATGGGAATGCATTGGACTTAATATGTAATGGGTGGAGGCCCCTATAGCTCCTCGATGCATCTGTAGGTCTCATTAGACAAACTAGTGTCTTGGAACAAGGCCTTGGAAAAATCTTATTTGTAGTCTTGGCACGAGGCCTTTGTTATGTGGTTATGATAATCTGAAATTATGCATTCCATCATTATGAATGTGGTTATTGATATTGCATGTGATTGTTAGATTAGTTGAATATCCATGTGAATAATTTAATGGAATTATTTCATTTTATTTTTGCCATAATATGTTGAATTTCATGTTTAAAATGTTTTTGTTTTAGTTATACATTTCCTTAAATTTTATTCTTATTTATGAAAGTTTCCGCTATATTGTTATCCTTACTGGGAATTTGAGCTCACCCCTTGTCTATGTTTTATTTTTCCCAGGATGTGAAGAAGTAATTTATGAATGACCCGCAGGGATAGTATGAGGGGATAATATTTTGGACATTGGAGACTATGTTGTTGTAGTTTTCATTTTTATGATGTAATGTTAAACTTTATTAATGTATATAGTTATTCCAAGGCTACTACACTAATCGTTTTTTTGAGACATGACCATTCTTGTGATCATGCCAATGTTATGTAATATTGCACCGACTCTGGGTATCTAGGGTCGGGGCATTACAGTTGGTATCAAAGGATGTTTAGTACAAACCTTGGAAGCTATATTTAGATAAACTCTGATTAGAGAACATAGACATAAGATGGACTTTGAGGATTAGTATAGAATAACTTCCTATAATTTTGGTATTGTAGAGATTTTGTGAGTTTTCCAAGAAATACATCCCTGTCTGGATATAAGCAGGTAGAGGCGGCTCTGGCATAGATGTACCTAGGGGTAAAACCTGGAAACAACGCTTTGAGCTAGACTTGAATAGGAATCGGTGCATGACAATGGGCCATGCTGCACTCTTGGTTACGACACTCCCGGGGGATATGCTTAGGATAAATCTCATTTTCTTTAAAAATAATTATGAAGGGTTTATGAGTATATACTTCCTCAAATAAAACATTTTTATGATTATGGATTATATCCATAAATAGTTCAATTTATGTTAAGTGTTATATCAGTATGAAATTATGTACTTTGATTCAAAAACTGATCTAGTTTATGCCATTGTTTTGAAATGGTGCCTAGTGGAAGAAATGGAAACTGTATCAATGCACCAACTCCTTGTAGGGATATCCCTCCTGCTCAAGATAATTATAGTGGAGCTGGTGATGCAACCAGTGTCGATCAGGTAATCACCATACTGGGACAACTCACTCAGGTTATGAATAATAACCTTACCTATATGGAGAACCCTAATCCAAATCATGGAGGATCAATGTTAGATCACTTAATGAGGAAACAACCTCCAACATTCAATGGGAGTACATATCTATTGGTAGCTAAGCAATGGATAAGTTCCCAAGAGAAAATATTTCAGGCTTTGGGAAGTAGTGAAAGGGAAAATGTTATCATGGCAGTTTACCACCTTATTGGAGATTCTGATCAATAGTGGTCATTGATTCAAAACGTGAAGGAAGATGATGAAGTATCAAATATGGAATGGAGGGAGTTAAAAGATCTGTTTTTAGAAAAATACTTTCCTCGGGACCATCGAGCAGATATGGAATGGAAATTTCTGAGTCTGAGACAAAAGGAGGATGATAATGTCCCAATGTATGAGGATAACTTTACAAGGATAGAAAGGTATTCTTGAGATTATATAAGTATCCCAAGAAGTAATATTGATCGTTTATTTGATGGGTTAAAACCATTTATCCATCGAGAATTAGTCTCACAATCCTTCTCATCATACGAAGACATTGTCTCATGTGCTATCAAGACAGAAAAGGAATTCTCTAAGTATTATGACATTAAAGCTAAGAAAGAGAAGAAGAGATATGCTGATCAATTTGGTAATGGAAATAAGGGGAAGAATGGAAAGGTTGAATATCAATCCGGTGGTAAATGTGGGAAGAAAAACCCTGGTACTTTCTTGAAGGGAATTGGTGTCTGTTACATGTGTGGTCAAAAAGGACACCAAGCTCGTGATTGCAAAGGGAATAAGAAAACATCCAATATTCAGTGATACAATTACAGGGTGATGGGCCATTATGCAAATGAATTCCCTATCAGTCAGGGGAACTTACCTCAGAAAAGGACAAGGGATCAAGGCCAATCTTATGCTATCACTACCGTAGAGGTAGAAGTTCCGAAAGACGTGGTGGTAGGTAATTTAATGGTTTCCTCAAGTTTAGAAAATGCATTATTTGATTCTGGATCATCTCATTATTTCATATCTTCCCAGTTTGATAAGAAAATTATATATTTCCAATTTGATTTGATAAGGGAGTTTTCAGTTAAAACTCCTAAGGGGAGTATCATTGCAACAATGTTTTGTGAATCAGTCCCCATTAGAGCACATAAATGTTCTTTATCCATTGATCTCATCGTCAAAAATATGATTGATTTTGATATAATCCTCGGCATGGATTGGATTTCAGACCATGATGCAAAGATTTATTGTAAGAAGAAGGAGGTTACGATTTTTGATGATGATGATAAGGAAGACCTTATTTTTAGAGTAGAATCGTCACCACATAATTATTATCTAGATCCACCCCCAATAACTCAACTAAATTCAATTATTGGGGAGGAATAGGATGAAATTATAGTGGGTGAGGAATGGAATGTTCAAATAGGGGATGTACCTATTTTTAATGAATATGTTAATGCGTTTTCGAAAGATTTACCAGGACTTCCTATAGAACGAAAAGTTGAGTTTTCCCTTGATTTAATTCCTGGATGAAGGCCTATATCGAAGACCCCTTATAGAATGGCCACTGTATAATTAGTTTAACTAAAGAAACAACTAGAGTAACTGAGTAATAACAAATTTATTCTCCCTACTATTTCACTATAGGGATCCCCTGTTCTTTTTGTTAAAAAGAAAGATGGATCTATGAGGTTATGTATCTACTATAGGGAGATCAATGCTATAATAATAAAGAACAAGTATCCCTTACCTCACATTGAGGATTTATTTGACCAACTACATGGAGCTCAATAATTTTAAAATATTGACCTTCGATCTGGATACCATCAGTTGTGTGTGAAGAAGGAAGACATTCCGAAGAGAGCATTTCGAACCAGGTATGGTCATTACGAGTTTACAGTAATGCCTTTTGGATTGACTAATACACCCTTTGTATTAATGGATCTAATGAATAGTGTTTTCAAGGAATATCTCGATGAATTTGTGGTGGTATTTATTGATGATATCTTGGTATACTCCAAAAGCTACAAGGATCGTGAAAATCACTTGCGCATTATCCTGAAAACTCTAAGAAGACATGAATTATATGGGAAGTTTAGCAAGTGTGAATTCTGGCTTCATGAGATTTCTTTTCTTTGCCATATTGTCTCTAAAGATAGAATCTCTGTTGATCCTTCTAAGACCAAGGCAATCCATGAATATCCAGCACCGAAGACTATAACCGAGGCATGTAGTTTTACTAGTTTAACAGGTTATTATCGACAGTTCATCCAGAATTTTTCCTGGTTGGCTTACCTATTAACAAAGCTCACACATAAAGGGGTTAAATTTTTTTGGAAAAAAGAGTGTGAAGAATGTTTTGAATAACTAAAGAGAATATTAGTCAATGCTCCTATATTGACTCTACCATCACGGAATGATGGGTTCATTATTTATAGTGATGCATCGAAAAAAGGACTTGGTTGTATCCTTATGCAAAATTATAGGGTTATTGACTTTGCATCATGACAGTTGGAAGTTCATGAACAAAACTATCCTACTCATGATCCCGAGTTAGCAGCTGTGATCTTTTCTTTGAAGATATAGAGACACTACCTCTATTGTGAAAATGTTAGATTTATACTGATCACAAGAGTTTGAAGTATATTTTCTCACAAAAAAAACTCATCATTAGAAAAAGGAGATGGCTTAAATTACTCAAGGATAATGATTGCACGATACACTACCACCCGGGGAAGGTAAACAAGGTGGAAGTTTCTTTGGGCAGAAAAGATCATGGAGTTTTGAACAATATGAGAATTGAAAGGGATCCAATTTTCATGGATCTAGTGAAGATGGACATGGGAATAACCAGGGAAGGTGAAACATCGATGATTTTTCAAATGGTTTCCAAACCATCATTAATAGAAAGGATTAAGAGTTCTCAGACCAATGATGAATAATTTCAAAAGAAGATTAAATCTATGAATGATGGGATATTGAGAGACTTTGTGTATAAAGATGGAATTTTGAAATTTGGGAAGAGACATTGTGTTCCCGATATACCTTATCTAAAAAGGGAATTGCTGGATGATGCTCATAGTTCCAATTTCTCTATACACCATGGGAGCACAAAAATGTATAAATATTTGAAGGAACATTTTTGGTGGGAAGACATGAAGAGGGAGATTGCTGATATTGTGTCAAGATGTATGGTTTTTCAACAAGTGAAAGCGGGAAGGCAACATCCTGGAGGAGTAATGCATCCTCTTCCAATACCGGAGTGGATATGGGACAAAATTACGATGGACTTTATCATGGGGCTACCAAATTCTCCTAGAAGGAACGATACAATATGGGTCATTGTTGATCATCTTACCAAGTAATCACATTTTCTTTCTATATGGGAAGATTTACCACTTGAACGACTAGAAAAACTACATATTAATAAATTTTTGAGACTTCATGGAGTACCTGTATCGATTGTTTCTAATCGTGATCCCCATTTGACATCAATATTATGGAAAAGTCTTCAGAATTTCTTGGATACTGAACTTCATTTGAGCACTACCTACCATCCTCAAACAGATGGCCAATCAGAAAGAACTATTCAAACCTTATAATACATGTTGAGATCCTACTCACTTGACTTTATGGGTATGTGGGATCAATATTTACCTATTGTAGAATTTTCCTATAACAATAGCTTCCATTCGAGTATTCATATGGAACCATATAAAGCGTTATATAGAAAGAGATGTCGCACACCAACCTGTTGGGATGTCGTTGGTGAAAGAATACTTGTCGGCCTAGAACTGGTGGAGGAAACGATGGAAAAGGTGAAGGTAATCCAAAACCATATCAAAGCAGCTCAAAGTAGGCAGAAGATCTATGCCGATAATCGAAGGAAGGATTTTGAATTTCAAGTCGGTGATCATGTTTTCCTGATGGTATCTCTATGGAAGGGAGTCATACGTTTTGGTTAGAAAGGTAAATTGAGTCCCAGATACATCGGACCTTTTGAAATTCTTGAACTAATTGGGGCTATAACTTACCGATTGTAAATGCCGCCAAGTCTCTCCAAAGATCATGATGTGTTCCACGTATATCTGTTGATGAAATACATGCCTGACACAACTCATGTACTCACCTTTGGGGAATTAGAACTGGAACACGATCTGTCTTATTGCGAAGATCACATCAAGATTCTTTATACAAGAGAACAAGTACTAAGAAACCGGACAACTCATCTGGTAAAAGTCTGGTGGAGAAACCATAAGATGGAAGAGGCAACGTGGGAACCTGAGGAACTTATGATGAAGAACCACCCAAGACTTTTAATGCGGTAGTATTATAGAAATTTTGAGGATGAAATTATTTGAAGGAGGGGAGAATGCAACTCCCCAAGATTCTATGGTACGCTTCTCTTTGAATAATGCAATAGCGTATGTTGTACGCAACATTGATTTCTAACACACACCACAACCGATCAAACTACCAGTTATGAATATTAATACCTACTTTTTAAAATTATAGAAATTTTATCTCTCAAAATGGACTTAATTTTTGGATTCAAAGTATCAAATTTAGCCTACGGTGAAATTTTGGTACTTTTTGGATAACTTTAATATTTTGATGAATAGTTAAAATTACAAAATTTTAATTCAAAACAACTTTTTTAATCAAAATAATTAATACTGATAAATTATTAATTTTAGTGGTTTTAAAGTATATTTAGAATATATTTTTACCATTTAATACAATGTTGGTCATTAAACATTATTCCACAATTAAACTGAACATAAACAAATATCAATCTTTTGATATTTATTATATCTTAATAACACACTTTTTGTTTTCACAGCGGGAATTAATTTTAAATTAATTTCATCCACTTATGTGTTTTGAATTTGGAAAAATGGATTCCATATTTGGAATCAGGATGTCCAAAATTTTTAAATAGGTAACTTTTATTTTTAGACATTTTGAATAAATACTTCGGTAAATATTTTATTTACCATTGTTAAAGGGTAAATCCAGTAAATAAGGGTAAAAAATAATATTATAATAATACTAAATTAACCTAAAATGTAACACCCCAGGTAAACAAAGAATATGAAATTTTCATATTTATCCATATTTGTGAATGAAATATTAATATGACTTTAAAGGGGATGCTATGCTCGATGGCATACCCAACACGCAAAAATGAGTTTCTTGGGAATCTTACGTTGCACTCTAATAATAAAATAATATTATTTCAAATGGTAGTTAACATGTAGCCGTTGTATTGGCGGGAATGGATAGAAATAACTAAAATATGATTATATATGTTTTTTAATGTTTTTACATTTATCCAATAAAAGCTAAAGGCTTAAAATACGGAAAGAATTCAATTTTAGGCGTATATGCCCTAGTTTTCACTAAAGGTTCACTTATCGCCTTTTAATGGAGAAATGTCATTAAATATAGTTTTGATCACTCTTATAAATTCTTTTGGACCAAATAAAACTCTTATTAAGAATCGGGACATCAAATTTTACTTTGTGTAATTTTTTTGGTATTTTTCCGATAAAGTTCATTTTTTTAATGAATAGTGTAAAATGTTGTGTTTTAATTCAAAACCTCTTTTTAATCTAATTTATTTATATGATTAGATAATATTTTGAATTGGTTTTAAAGTGAAATTATAAAATATTTTTACCATTAAATCCAATAGTGGTCGTTGGAATTAATTTCACTTTGAAATCATACTGAAACAAGTGTCAATCTTTTGATACTTATTATTTTATAAAAACACGCTATTTTCTCTGACAGTGGGAATTAATTATTAAATTAATTAATGTGACTAATATGCTTTGAATTTTGTAAAACGGACTTCATTTTTGAATTCGGAATATCAAATATAGCTTAGGGTGAAGTTTTGGTATTTTTCTAAAAAAATCCAATTTTTGATGAATAGTGAAACCACTAAGTGGTAATCAAGCAAACTGATTTTTCAGTTAAATGAAAATTTCCCACTAATGTGTATTGAATTTTGAAAATCCGACATACATGGTTGTCATTAACAAGTAAAATGTGGTTCAATGGGATAAAAATAATTTTTTGGTGAATAGTAACTTATTATGTTTTTAGTCGCGATTAGTGGTAATTAGTGTAGTTTAAGGTAAAAATGATATTATAAGAATGTGAAAACACCATTAAACTTGTCATACACCTATTGGGTGAGTCATGTCCGACCAAGAGAAGCCATGGGCCAACTTGGGGACCCCATGGTTCCACTTTAGTTGGAAAATGACAATAATATATTTTTATTTAATGGAAAAGTAAAATTGACACAAACATGATATGTTTTACTAAAAAAAATTTTAAGTAGCGTTATACAAGTCATATTTTTGATTATAAATAGTCATTGGAAATATAAAATGATTTCCTACATCATAGTAATTTTTTATAATTTTTAGACATTAAATAAATTAAATTATTTATGACATCATAATGATGCAGTGATGACATCATTATTTAACGATTAAAATAAAATGGAAATATAATGTAATATCTGTGAACTACACATGTCCAAAACTTATTGGATGGGTGTATTTCGAACCCTTATAACCTTATCCACTAATTATATCAATGTGGGACCATTTAAAACCGAAACACATTTTCAAATAAAGTAATATTTCCTTACTTTCCAAAAGTGCCCCTCCTCTCCTGTTATAGAAGGACCCCACCTCTACAACTTTTCACACACTCATCAAGCCTTTGGATCGGTAAAACCATTCCCATTTACTCTCTCAACATCCCTCTCCTCATCCTAGAGGATTCCCTTTGGGAAGAATCCTTTCAAAGGAAGCCTTTAGTCTCAAATCAAAAGGAGTTACACTTTTAAAGGTAATTCATTCTCTCATGTTCATTTGTTTTATTTTTCTTCTCCAACCCCCCAAACTCTTTTTACATATTTATTTTGTAACAACACCAGTATCTTAAATATACTAGGATGTTGTTATAAGATTTATTCGAGCTACACTCTCACACAACTACATCAAATGGTTAAAGAACATACGGTTTCCGTGGATGGTGAAATTCTGCCTCCCGAAACGATGATTGTTCAATACTCATTTAACACCTTCAAAGGTGGCCATTATGATGTCACTATTTTTATATATGATATATAATATTTTTATGTTTTCCTTATGATTCTGTATTTTTCATTTTTGTCTTACCTTTATGGCTTCCATTATGGGTATACGCGATATCTTCATTTAAGGAAGTGCGGACTACCGCCCCTTCAAAGTGATTTGATTCGTTAAATACCATATGTGGGATGTATAAAGGATGGAAATATGATATTATATATGATATTATACTGTAATTATAACATACCTTTATATCATTATTATTCCATTCTATAAAATACGAAATAGAAATGAAAGTAGCGTTCATGCGTACGTACGGCTTACCGTCTCCATGAACGGTGCATTTCATTTCTTACCTCTAAATGATTATGTAATGTTATAAATGCATGAATTTACTGGATATATATGACATATATGATATCTACATCATGAATAAAATTCTGGAAATAATAAACATTTGGCCACACGAACAACATGTAATTGTAAGAAGTCCACTTTCGACTTAAGAACCAAATATCAGCAAAACAAATATTATTAACTTAAATGAATACATAATGTTTATGACATGGTAATAAGCGGTATAAAAGGAATAATGAACTTTAAAAAGGTTCTTAAGGAAGTAAAAATTATCTCAAGTTTATTATTCAGGAGATTAAAGAACGATCGAGTCAAGTCGGACCCGAGATAAGGGATCCTACACCTCTCTTTCTTTTTAAGTACACTCTTTATGTCATTCCTTTTATGCTCATATTTATTATGATTGGGATGTTATTTTATATTACTCCTACTGTACTTATTATTTTCATATTATGATAAACCCTATCTCCTCTCATAAATCATTTTTGGATGTTTTGAGTGGCGTCGTTAGGCTGCCGAATTTTCGTAAGGGATTTTTCATCTCACTTTTATTCTCGTGAGATTAATGCTACATTTGCCACAAATTCCATTGAGTGGTGTATGTACTTCCCATTATTCTACTCTTTGTGTAATATACTTTCGTTTATGAGTATTTACATTAATGATCTATTGTCCTTCTTTCATGGGGTGTATGTTTTGAAAGATACGCAAGTCGGTAAGGGAACCTTTCACCCTCCTCTTTTTTAAAAGACTTCTTTTGGTGGGCCTTTCAATTTACATATTGTTATTTTGGGATATGTTCTCATATATCCTTGTTGATGTAAATTTTATGTCCAAGTGATGAGATACTCTTTTTATCTCTCATCAACTCTTTTTGATGTGATGCCGTTAGGCTGTCAAGGGAACTTTTTAACCCAATTTCAATTTCTTTGGGTTCAACATGTAGTCATTGAATATGTCATCCATTGAATATGTGTGAATGAACTTTTATTGTTTTACACTTAATATACACTTATATT
This sequence comes from Viscum album, assembly GCA_963277665.1. Classification (NCBI taxonomy): domain Eukaryota; kingdom Viridiplantae; phylum Streptophyta; class Magnoliopsida; order Santalales; family Viscaceae; genus Viscum; species Viscum album. The sequence goes on along the minus strand of OY728119.1, from coordinate 1,178,778,033 downwards.
GGGTGTATTTATATTTTTCACACATATTTTTTTGAGATTGATTTGTCCTTAATTTACGGATACATTCTTTATAAGGGATTTCATCACATTTGACATTTCTTTTGAGAGTTCATTGTTGTTATGCACCAATTCACTCTTATATGGTGTATATAGTGTCCTTTGGAGTATTATATCATGAATCCATTTATTCTGATGATATTATAAATTTTTGACTAAATGTTATTCCTCAATTATTGTATTCAAGTGTCTCTGATTTTGGTAAAACCCCTTTAACCAAAATATCGTTTAAAATGTTTTAATTATTTGTTCTTATTAATATCCATGTTTTCAAAATGGTTTTAAGGATTTATTTATATGGATATTAATGGTTTGAAATTTTAAGCTTCAAGGTGGTATGGGACACTTTGATTCAAAAATCTCTTTATTTATTATTTTAAATGGTTTTGGAAATGGTTTCTTTTTGAATGGATTAAATATTTCAATATACTAAAATGTTATATTGTTATTGAACTATGGAAATGTTATGTTTCCATTATGCATGTTTTATGTGACACATTTATGTTATGGTTCTTGGGAATTGTTTTGAAAACGAGTGGTTCCGTGATAAACTAAGGGCGGGTGAGCCCGTAATAGCTCTCCAATGCATTGGGTAACGCGAAGGAGTGAAACGTTAATGTTTCTCCAAAGAGATTTTGGGAATATACTGTGATGGGTATTCCAAACGTAACCAAGAGGGTTACTCCCTACGTAAGAATGTTATGAATGCCTCAAGTTACCTTTATGTCTTATGTTTTCTATGATTTATTCATGATTTGATATGCCTATGTTTTATAAGTAAAGTATGATTTCATTCTTATGTATATATGAACTCATGTTTCCTTTCCATATTTTTTATAACCCTTACTGAGCCTTTTATGCTCATCCCAAGTTTTTGAAATGTTTTTCACAGGTCAAGGGAAAGGTACATGATGTGATGATAGTGTTGAGGATGTGTCAAGAAAGAATCCATGTTTCATTTTAAATATGTTTCCGTTGATGGGAAGAATAAATACTGTCTTTTATGTAACCACTTTGTTTAAATGTGGAATGTAATGCAAGTTTCATTATCTAATTCTCTAAAACTCAAAACCTGAAAAGATCCTCAATGTGTAATCTTGTAATAACTCAATATTAGGTAAGGTTTAAGGCTGGGGCCTTATAATTGGTATCAAAGGTCGGTTTAGATAACTTTAGAGGTTAGAGTATTCTTTAAGCATAACTGACATTACCATAATGGTTAGGATTTCAGACAAGAGTCTTAGTTTTAGATAAATTGAATGTGTAAGTATATCTTATTGTTTATCTTACTCATTAGTACATGATGGTTTTGTTGATATACTCACACTGACCTTTTTGGTTTTAGTAAATGGCTGGATCTAGAAGGCACCAAAGTAACAGTGGATGTGAAGGAAACTGTGACAGTGTTTTGAGCAAGAAACTGAATGATATAGGAGCTGCAATGAGAACTCTTTTGATTATCCTGAACCAACTATCTGGAGTCATGATTGACCACCTAAACCTTGGAGATTTCTCTAAGACATCATATATGCAAGAAACAAATCCCTACGGAAGTACAGGTAATAATCATAAAGGTAAGTGTGTTCAAAAACTTATGTGTCAAAGATGTGGAAAGAAACACCTATGAAAATGTTTCAAAGGGACAGAAATATGCTATAGATGTGGAAATGAAGGTCATAAAGTAAGAACCTTCCATGGAAAAAGGAAGCATCCAGTTGACTCGAGGAGAGGGAAAGAAGTTCTTTCTGAGGGATCAATTGAATGTTTTAAATGTGGTGTGAATGGTCATTATGCAAACACATGTCCTATGAAGATGTTTCGTGAATGGGGTCACCAAGAGCGTACCAATATTCGTATACCAATACCTAATGCCATTCCGATTGAGGATGAAGAAACTGACAATGACCAATCAAAGGTATGTACTATTTCATGACTATTGTTTTCCTATTTTGGAATCTTAGGATATGATTCATGATTTTGTTTGTAAGAAAGAGGTATTTCGGAATAAGTTGTAAAGTAATGGATAATGGATCATGAAGAATGTTGAATGAGTAAGATGTCAACATATAAGAGCTTCAAGAGTTATGGTGAAATTCTTAAGAGTATTAAGTCTCTTTTGATGATGGGGTTACATTAGAAGACTTTTTATATTATGTGTAACCCTGATGTTTAATATAGGCAAATTTTATTCAAGTAATAGTTATCTTTTCTTTTGTGGACATAGTTATAAAGAACCATTTGGGTTTATATGATCCTTACTTTTGAGGTAATTATGGGTTACTATATGTTATGATTGAAGTGAAAGGCATGAGATAAAATTAAGGTTAAATTATGTTATGGTTATTTTTGATGAATTTATCCCTTTTTGGGTAATGATTTGAGAATTATATAGTTTTGGAAAAAGGACAACACACAGACCATGTGACAACCCGTCGCGTCGGACAATGCTTCGGGAATCGAACCCACAACCAAAGTGCGACTTGTATTTATCGCCTACCACTGGACTACGTGAAGTCCCTGGTTAGTTTGACTGATTCTTTTTAGTTATATGATTTTATTAATTAAGATAAAGTTGATTTTGGGTTATTTATGAAAATGATTAACCTATCATAGAGGATATGTGATTAGGTTAATTACTTTTCAATATGAGACTTTAGGAGAAACTGATGTTGTTTGGAGATAAATGTTACGATTTAACTTGAAAGAATATGTGACTAAATACTTCAAATATTTGGGTTTCAATCTTAGTTTGGTTTACTTTGAAGAATTTTATGGACAAATTTATTATATAATGGTCTTCGTTGAACTTTGGGTTTTGTTGGACAAATTTTGGAGTTTAAGAATAGATTTTCTTTTTATAAAGGGTTATCCTTTTCTGGATTATCTGATCTTGTACTAACCTTTTGGTTTTGATATTGGTTAAAGCCTAAAGAAATGGGAAGTATATAGTTAACTTTTATGGATTAGGTGATTCTCTAGAAGTTGATTATAGTACTCTTAATGCGAACAAGTCTCCCTAAATACTCGTCTTTTGGAAAAAATATGAGTTTGATTAAGGAATCTAGTAAAAGTTGAAAGTCAACATGATAAGTGATTATGTTTCCTTATGAATAAATTCCTCAATAAAAAGTAACTTAAAACAAAAATGTTGTCTATTAACTGTTCCTACTAGGGAACCCAACACCGTTTAACCCATCACAAGTTTGTGATTTTCTCATTGTTAACTGTCTCTTAAACATGTTTTCTATCACTCTCCATCAGAACATGACCCTATGTTTTCTCCTCCATGTCCATGTTTTCCTACATGGAGTCCTAGTATGGGTTAACTCGGGTGACCTTTGTACTTATCTTTGTTTATTTTAAAGTGTTTTTTTACCGACTTTTGTTCCGATGTGGGACTTTCAAGGATGTTTCCAAGCTCAATTTTAAAAATTGCGAGGACGCAATTCCCAAAAGGGGGGAAGGGTGTAACACCCCAGGTAAACAAAGAATATGAAATTTTCATATTTATCCATATTTTTGAATGAAATATTAATATGACTTTAAAGGGGACGCTATGCTCGATGGCATACCCAACATGCAACAATGAGTTTCTTGGGAATCTTACGTTGCACTCTAATAATAAAATAATATTATTTCAAATGGTAGTTAACATGTAGCCGTTGTATTGGCGGGAATGGATATAAATAACTAAAATATGATTATATATGTTTTTTAATGTTTTTACATTTATCCAATAAAAGCTAAAGGCTTAAAATAAGGAAAGAATTCAATTTTAGGCGTATATGCCCTAGTTTTCACTAAAGGTTCACTTATCGCCTTTTAATGGAGAACTGTCATTAAATATAGTTTTGATCACTCTTATAAATTCTTTTGGACCAAATAAAACTCTTATTAATAATCGGTACATCAAATTTTACTTTGTTTAATTTTTTTGGTATTTTTCCGATAAAGTTCATTTTTTTAATGAATAGTGTAAAATGTTGTGTTTTAATTCAAAACCTCTTTTTAATCTAATTTATTTATATGATTAGATAATATTTTGAATTGGTTTTAAAGTGAAATTAGAAAATATTTTTACCATTAAATCCAATAGTGGTCGTTGGAATTAATTTCACTTTGAAATCATACTTAAACAAGTGTCAATCTTTTGATACTTATTGTTTTATAAAAACACGCTATTTCCTCTGACAGCGGGAATTAATTATTAAATTAATTAATTTGACTAATATGTTTTGAATTTTGTAAAACGGACTTCATTTTTGAATTCGGAATATCAAATATAGCTTAGGGTGATGTTTTGGTATTTTTCTGAAAAACTCCAATTTTTGATGAATAGTGAAACCACTAAGTGGTAATCAAGCAAACTAATTTTTCAGTTAAATGAAAATATCCCACTAATGTGTATTGAATTTTGAAAATCCGAAATACATGGTTGTCATTAATAAGTAAAATGTGGTTCAATGGGATAAAAATAATTTTTCGGTGAATAGTAACTTATTAAGTTTTTAATCGCGATTAGTGGTAATTAGTGTAGTTTAAAGTAAAAATGATATTATAAGAATGTGAAAACACCATGAAACTTGTCCTACACCTATTGGGTGAGTCGTGGCCGACCAAGAAAAGACATGGGCCAACTAGGGGACCCCATTGTGCAACTTTAGTTGGAAAATGACAATAATATATTTTTATTTAATGGAAAAGTAAAATTGACACAAACATGATATGTTTGACTAAAACAATTTTTAAGTAGGGTTATACAAGTCATAGTTTTGATTATAAATAGTCATTGGAAAGCTAAAAAGATTTCCTACATCATAGTAATTGTTTTATAATTTTTATACATTATATAAATTAAATTATTTATGACATCATAATGATGCAGTGATGACATCATTATTTAACGATTAAAATAAAATGGAAATATAATGTAATATATATGAACTACGCATGTCCAAAAGTTATTGGATGGGTGGATTTAGAACCCTTATAACCTTATCCACTAATTATATAAATGTGGGACCATTTAAAACCGAAAAACATTTTCAAATAAAGTAATATTTCCTTACTTTCCAAAAGTGCCCCTCCTCTCCTCTTATAAAAGGCCCCCACCTCTACCTCTTTTCACACACTCATCAAGCCTTTGGCTCGGCCAAACCCTGCCCATTTACTCTCTCCACATCCCTCTCCTAATCCTAGAGGATTCCCTTTGGGAAGAATCCTTTCAAAGGAAGCCTTTAGGCTCAAATCAAATGGAGTTACACTTTTAATGGTAATTCATTCTCTCATGTTCATTTGTTTTATTTTGCTTCTCCAACCCCCTAAACTCTTTTTACTTATTTCTTTTGTAACAAAACCAGTATATTCAATATACTAGGATGTTGTTATAAGATTTATTCGAGCTACACTCTCACACAACTACATCAAATGGTTAAAGAACATACGGTTTCCGTGGATGGTGAAATTCTGCCTCCCGAAACGATGATTGTTCAATACTCATTTAACACCTTCAAAGGTGGCCATTATGATGTCAATATTTTTATATATGATATATAATATGTTTATGTTTTCCTTATGCTTCTGTATTTTTCATTTTTGTCTTACCTTTATGGCTTCCATTATGGGTATACACGATATCTTCATTTAAGGAAGTGCGGACTACCGCCCCCTCAAAGTGATTTGAATCGTTAAATACCATATGTGGGATGTATAAAGGATGGAAATATGATATTATATATGATATTATACTGTAATTATAATATACATTTATATCATTATTATTACATTCTATAAAATACGAAATAGAAATGAATGTAGCATTCATGCGTACGTACGGCTTACCGTCTCCATGAATGCTGCATTTCATTTCTTACATCAAAATGATTATGTAATGTTATAAATGCATGCATGTACTGGATATATATGACATATATGATATCTACATCATGAATACAATTCTGTATATAATAAACATTTGGCCACACGAACAACATGTAATTGTAAGAAGTCCACTTTCGACTTAAGAACCAAATATCAGCAAAACAAATATTATTAACTTAAATGATTACATAATGTTTATTACATGGTAATAAGTGGTATAAAAGTAATAATGAACTTTAAAAAGGTTCTTAAGGAAGTAAAAATTAACTCAAGTTTATTATTCAGGAGATTAAAGAACGATCGAGTCAAGTCGGACCCGAGGTAAGGGATCCTACACCTCTCTTTCTTTTTAAGTACACTCTTTATGTCATTCCTTTTATGATCATATTTCTTATGATTGGGATGTTATTTTATATTAATCCTACTGTAATTATTATTTTCATATGATTATAGACCCTACCTCCTCTCATAAATCATTTTTGGATGTTTTGAGTGGCGCCGTTAGGCTGCCTAATTTTCGTAAGGGATTTTTCATCTCACTTTTATTCTCGTGAGATTAATGCTACATTTGCCACAAATTCCATTGAGTGGTGTATGTACTGCACATTATTCTACTCTTTGTGTAATATACATTCGTTTATGAGTATTTACATCAATGATCTATTTTCCTTCTTTCATGGGGTGTATGTTTTGAAAGATACCCAAGTCGGTAAGGGAACCTTTCACCCTCCTCTTTTTTAAAAGACTTCTTTTGTTGGGTATTTTAATTTACATATTGTTATTTTGGGATATGTTCTAATATATCCTTGTTGATGTAAATTTTATGTCCAAGTGATGAGATACTCTTTTTATCTCTCATCAACTCTTTTTGATGTGATGCCGTTAGGCTGTCAAGGGAACTTTTTAACCCAATTTCGATTTCTTTGGGTTCAACATGTAGTCATTGAATATGTCATCCATTGAATATATGTGAATGACCTTTTATTGTTTTACACTTAATATCAACTTATATTGGGTGTATTTATATTTGTCACACAAATTTTTTTTGAGATTGATTTGTCCTTAATTTAAGGATACATTCTTTATAAGGGATTTCATCACATTTGACATTTCTATTGAGAGTTCATTGTTGTTATGCACCAATTCACTCTTATATGGTGTATATACTGTCCTTTGGAGTATTATATCATGAATCCATTTATTCTCATGATATTATAAATTTTTGACTAAATGTTATTCCTCAATTATTGTATTCAAGTGTCTCTGATTTTGGTAAAACCCCTTTAACCAAAATATCGTTTTAAATGTTTTAATTATTTGTTCTTATTAATATCGATGTTTTCAAAATGGTTTTAAGGATTTATTTATATGGATATTAATGGTTTAAAATTTTAAGCTTCAAGGTGGTATGGGACACTTTGATTAAAAAATATCTTTATTAATTATTTTAAATGGTTTTGGAAATGGTTTCTTTTTGAATGGATTCAATATTTAAATATACTAAAATGTTATATTGTGATTGAAATATGGAAATGTTATGTTTCCTTTATGCATGTTTTATGTGACACATTTATGTTATGGTTCTTGGGCATTGTTATGAAAACGAGTGGTTCCATGATAAACTACGGGCGGGTGAGCCCGTAATAGCTCTCCAATGCATTGGGTAACGCAAAGGAGTGAAACGTTAAGGTTTCTCCGAAGATATTTAGGGAATATACTGTGATGGGTATTCCAAACGTAACCAAGAGGGTTACGCCCTACGTAAGAATGTTATTAATGCCTCAAGTTACCTTTATGTCTTATGTTTTCTATAATTTATTCATGATTTGATATGACTATGTTTTATAAGTAAAGTATGATTTCATTCTTATGTATATATGAACTCATGTTTCCTTTCCATATTTTTTATAACCCTTAATGAGCCTTTTATGCTCATCCCAAGTTTTTGAAATGTTTTTCACAGGTCAAGGGAAAGGTACATGATGTGATGATAGTGTCGAGGATGTGTCAAGAAAGAATCCATGTTTCATTTTAAATATGTTTCCGTTTATGGGAAGAATAAATACTGTCTTTTATGTAACCACTTTGTTTAAATGTGGAATGTAATGCAAGTTTCATGATCTAATTCTCTAAAACTCTAAACCTGAAAAGATCCTCAATGTGTAATCTTGTAATAACTCAAGATTGGGTAAGGTTTAAGGCTGGGGCCTTATATAAAACGAGTCCTAATATTATTGGTGGATACATTTCCGACCATGGTCATCATTGGGTCGATTTTGGGACCCCATGGAGCCACTTTTAGGTGATAGGGACACATTATTTTAATTAAGTTAAAATAAATACAAAAATGACAAAAGCATATATATTTTAGAAAAACAATTTTTACTAAGGGTTATATATGTTGGATTTTAGACTATAAATATCATTAGAATGATAACACGATTTAATACATTGTTATAATTTATTTATAATTTTTAGACATTATATAATATAAGTTATTGATGACACAATTATGATGTAGTAATTACCATAATAGTGAAAAATTAAAATAATTGATATTATAAATACCCAAATAAATATAATATGAGACTTTTAATGAATTAAACTAATTTTATAGGATAATATGACATATTAGTATTGATTTAATTGAATTTTTTAGATGTAATCATTCTGTTACGATTTTCACAAAAATCAATTTCCAAAATATTGTCAAAATTGACATTAAAGAGTTTTTAAAAACAAATATTACATTATTAATTGATTTTAAATTCTTAAAAATCTATGTTTCGGCCAAGAGACTTATATAATTATAGGAGTATCATTACTGGAAAACTTGGGGGTCTCTTGGATGAATATAGTATGTTTATTAACCATATAATATAATAATACAAAAAGACATTGTAAAAGTGAAACTAATTAACTAAGAGTTAATACTTAAGGATAAGGTTAATATAGAAACCCAAACCTCTATAAATCCTTTTGTTTTAGTGGTTTTTGACCTATACCCACATTAATATTTAAATAATCCTCTTTGGAGTCATTAGAAACTGAATATGAATTTATTATAAAATAATATTTCTAGCTTTTCCAAAGGTTCCCCTCACACTTCTTATAAAAGGGAACTCCTCTTTCTCATTAATTCACACCTTCATAGCCTTTTGTTTCGGAGAAACCCTGCCCACATACTGTCTCAAATTCACTCACTTCATCCAAGGGGCCTTACTGTAGTCATAAAGCCAACCTAATGAGCCCTTTTCATCTAATCAGAAGGAAGAACCCGAAGAAGAGGTAATGATTTCACCAACCTTTTTCAAGTTCCATTCTTCTTCCACTTATTCATTCATTGTTATTTCCAATATAAAATAATGAATACAAAATCTCCTATATACTGTAATATTATTATAAATATGGTACAACCATATTCAGTATTATATCCATCCTTTGAATGACATGTCACCATACGTGCGTACGTACGGCTTACTGTCTCCACGTAGTGGTGTAATTGTTATTCAATATATTATTATTTGGATGGCTATAATAATGATTAGTAATTCATGTAAATAATAAATATAACATAATAATGATTTTTTATATATGATATATCATCCAATTATATATTATTTTAATATCAAAAGAATGATATTGTCGCTCGTGCGTACGTACGGACTACCGTCTCCACGAACGCGATGAGATTCATTCTCCATCTTATCCACTAAAGTATAATTATAATTTGATGATTTAAAATAATTTTTAAGGACTTGATATCATTCTGGATATGAATAATATACCTCCTATCCATGAAAACCATGGCTTACGTAACAAAACATGTCAAATAAGACGAGTATGTTAACACCCGAAACGACGATAGTACTAAGATATTATTAACAAATAAATGTTAAAAGATCATATATGATATCATGTTAATATATATTATTCTTGTATAATTTAATAACAATTATTTCACCATTATACAGGAGGTTAACCTACCTTCAACCAAAGAAAGGTACAAGGTAAGGGTTTATTTCGCAATCTCTTCATTATCGGAGGTTGTTTATACGTAATAATCTACTGGGATTTCATTATTATCCACATCCATGTTTCTTAAAAATTGTATTGAAAAACATTTTTACTAATTACTAGAATATGGGATAAAGTTATTTATACCCTTTTTGACTTTTATAAGTGGTTTATAAAGGAATCATTCCGTCGTTTTCCAAACATGGTCTTTTTTAACCTTTTCGACAGAATTAAGGTAAGAATGTTTTTTTTAACTTATACGTCGGGTGCTGCTATTTTCTACCATTATAAAATCATCGAAGCTTCCCTTAAAAGCTTATAAGAATTTTTTTCAAAGAAAATGTTTTATTTTATAAATATATGACTCCTAAATGATTTCAAAATAGAAAGATATATTTCTCTAAAAAGAGTTTTGATTTCATCTATGTCAACACCCTTTGATGGATTTTTCGCTTATTTGAAGTTGATTTATTATGATAAAAAACGTCTATATTGTATTGAAGGTTCTGTGATATTTTTTACTGCGAATGTGTTATTTTGATACCATTCATGGTTTATAGATGAAGTATTTACATTTTTCATTCTAGTTTTAATACAAATCTTTATGTTTTGTTTAAACCATTTCATATGGGAATGCATTGGACTTTATATGTGATGGGTGGAGCCTGCTATAGCTCCTTGATGCATCGGTAGGTCTCATGAGACAAACTAGTGTCTTGGAGCAAGGCCTTTGAAAAATATTATTTGTGTTATTGGCACGAGGCATTGGCTATGTGGTTATGATAGTCTAGCATTATGCATTCCATCGTCATGAAAATGGTTATTAATATTGAATGTGATTATTCGATTAGTAGAATATCCATGTGAATAAGTAAATGGCATTATTTCATATTATTTTTCCTACTATGTTGAAGTTCAAGTTTAAAAGGCTTTTGTTTTAGTTATACATTGCCTTAAATGTTTATTCTTATTTATGAAAGTTTACGCTATAAAGTTATCCTTATTGGGCATTTGAGCTCACCATTTTTCTATGTTTTATTTTTCCCAGGTTGTGAAGAAGTAATTTATGAGTGATCTACAGGGATAGTATGAGTGGATAAGAGTGTGGACTATGGAGACTATTTTATTGTAGTTTTCATTTTTATTCTTTAATGTTCACCTTTGTTAATGTATCTAGTTATTCCAAGGCTAATAAACTAATCGGTCATTCCAGACATTATCTTTCTTGTGATCATGCCATTGTTATGTAATAATGCACTGACTCTGGGTAACTGGGGTCAGGGCATTACAAAATCCACAATGGAATCAATTAAAGTTTGATTATTTGAACCAAATATAATTTCATCAACATAAATATGAACAATCCAAACATTTTTCTTATCTTTCTTTATAAAAAGGGTTGGATCTGCAATTCCCATAACATATATATTTTGATGAAAAAATCATGTAAGTCTATAATACCAAGTTCGAGGGGATTTTTTAAGGCCAACAAAGCATTGGTAAGTCTATAGACATGATTAGGATGTTTTGTATCTTCAAAGACAGGAGGTTGTTCAACAAAAACATCCTCTTGAACATAACTGTTAAGAAAAGAACATTTCATATCTATTTGAAAAAGTTTAAAATTGGATAATGCTGCAAAGTCAAGTAAAATACGAATAGATTCAAGACATTCTACTGGGGCATAGGTTTCTTTATATTCTATTACATCTTGTTTATTATAGCCTTTTGCAACTAATCTAGCTTTCTTCCTAACTAGGATTCCATTTTTATCACACATATTTTTGGAGACCCATTTTATTCCAATAACAGATATTTCTTTAGGACATTCAATCAAGGTCTAGATATTATTCCTTTTAAATTCATTTAGATCATCTTGCATGGATTTAATCCAATCATCATAACATAAAGCTTCATCAGTTATATTTGGTTCCAATTTGGAATGGAATGCTAGATGCTCATATTTATTTATTAAGGATCTTCTCTTCCTTATGGGTTGATTGACATCACAAATGATAATGTCACTAGGATGATTCTTTAGAAACGTTTGATTTCAGTTTTGTAAAACATGTTCACCAACATAGGGTAAGAAATATTCTGGGGTAAATATTTATGAATTATCTTCATGGACCTTTTTGTTATCAGAAGAATTTTATATCAAAGTTTCATAATCAGTTTTTGAAAACACATCCAAGGATTTAGGATGGGGTTTTTCAAAAACAAAAGGATAAGTTTCATCAAATTTAACATGTACTAACTCTTCAATAGTACATGTGTTTTTATTGATAACTCTATATGCCTTAGAAGTTGTGGAGAAGCCTAAGAAAATTTCTTCATCACATTTTGGTGCAAATATGTGTAAATTATCTTTAGTATTCAGAATTAATACCTTGAACCCAAAAAACATAAAGTAAAAAAGTCAAGGTTTTCTACCATTCTGTAACTCATAAGGGGTTTTATTTAGAAAAGGTCTTATCAAAACACAATTTATAGTATAACAAGAAGTACTTACAGCTTCAGACCAAAAATGATTGGCTACAGAATAATCACTAAACATGGTTCTAGTTATCTCCTAAAGAATTATATTTCTTCTTTCAGCAACACCATTCTGCCATGGTGTTCTGGGTGCTGAGAAGTTGTGATTAATACTGTTAAAACTACAAAAGGATTCAAAATAATAATTTTGAAATTCTCCTCCATGATCACTATGGATAGTTTTCAATGGAATGCTTTTCTAATTTTGAACATGGAATCAAAAACTTTTGAAATAAGAAAAAGCTTCAGACTTCTTTGCTAGAAAATAGACCCACGTATATCTACTGTAATCATCAACTAAGAAAAATACATAATACTATCCCCCAATGCTTCCAGTTTTTGTTGGACTAAAAAGATCCATAAGCACTAGATGTAATGCATCAGTAGTTGAGACTTCACCGACTGATTTAAAACATGATTTATGTTTCTTTCCATATTTACATGGGTCACAAACATTATAAGAATCAAATATTTGCTCTGGTAGATCCTTAAATATTCCTTTCATAAAAAGAATACATAAGTTCCTAAGGTAAAAATTTCCTAGCCGTCTATTCCATAACCATGAATGATATCCCATTGCACTAAGGCGAGGTAAATATTGGCTCCTAAGGCCTTCTAAGTTTAGTATGTAAACATTATCTTGCCTATTGGCAGAAAGAATAAACTCTTCCTTGCAATTCTGTACTAAGAACTTATCATTCCTAAAATTTACAAGGTAGCCTTCATCACATAATTGACTTATGCAAAAGAGGTTGTTCATAAGACCCTTAATAAATAAAAAATTTAAAATCAATGTTTTTCGAAGAAAAACAATGTTACCCATACTAATAATTTCTCCCTGGGCATTGTCTCTAAATGTTACTTTTCCTCCTTTCGTCTTGATAATATTTTCAAAATAGTTTTTGTTACCAGTCATATGCCTGGAATATCCACTATCCATGTACCACATATTGTTGTTGGTACCTTCTCTATTTTCCTGAAAATAATAAAAAATTAGATATTTGGAATAAAGGCTTTCTTAGATCCGGTATTTTTAGAAGGAAAAATTTTGTGTATCCACATTTGATTAGAAAAATAATCTTTATGAAACCCATGATATTGAACTCTATTTAAAGAGAAACAATTATTCCAATGCCCACCACTTTGACACTTAGTGAAAAAAGATCTTTAGATGGAACAAAATATATTTTTTCTGAAAATCGGTTTTTGGTAAGTATAACCATCTTCAGTAGTGTTTCCTTGAGGTTTAATTTGAGAATAAATCTTGTCAAAATTTTCCTTTCTAGAGGTAAATTTTTCAAGGAGATTCTTATGAGAAAATATTTCGGATTTCCGTTTGATGACTAAATTCCTATCCTCAGGAATCATTTCCTTAAAGTAAGATTTTTCCTCAAAAACGTTTATCATAAAAATAGCCTTCTTAAGATCATTAGAAAGTTCTTCTATATCAGAATTTTATTTCTCATGGTCTTTATAATGATTTTCTAAAATCTATTTTTACCACTATGATCTCAAGAAAGATGAGAAATCTCATTTATAATAATTTCTTCTCTAGTATTTTCCTTATCTAATTTATTAGAAAGTTTACAATTTCTTACTTCAAGTAACATGGAAAATCATGATACATATTCATATGAAGGTAACTCCTCATTTTATGAGGATAAAGTATCTTCATTATAAGTACTAATTTAAGAATAGAAATTTTTATCAAGAGATAAATTTGTTAATGACTCAACAGAAAGTACCTTGTCCATAAGACTTGTATTGGGGAAAGAAGTATTGTCAATGAATCTCGTATTATTCTGTGCTGATGATACATAATCAAGAGATTTAGTTTCTGAAGAATCTACACAGCTAGAACTCCAAGTATCATTAGCATTAAGGTTTTCTCGTGCTTTGATCGATAGAATTTCTTCCTCTTCTTTTCTGAATTCCTTTCCTTATTTTCCATCTTTTTCAACAAGGGACAACCACGTCTGATATGACCAAATATTTTAAATTAATAACACATAACTTCTCAATCTTTCTTATATTTTTAGTCTTTATTCTTGTATTTATTCTGATGGTTCCTTTGAGCATCAATATTTTTCATTCTTCGAGCAAGATTAGCTAACTCATTCTCGAACATTTTTGTGTCACTAGATTTTGACAGAATAATGAATTTCTTTGACTTTGATCTAGATACCCTTTCTGCTGTCTTGGGTTTTATTTGGTTATAAGTTGTTGTAAAATCCACTCCTCCATTTCCATTCTTCTTCTTGAAATTTTCAGCATCTCCCTTCATTCTGGTTTAATCCTAAAGAAGATTTCCAAACAACTCATTTAAGGAAATCTTAGTGACTTTCCTGTTCTCATCAATTGAGATCCTCTTAGACTACTATTCATTTGGAATGATATCTATGATATTATCCATAAGATCCTCGTCATCCAAACCTTTCTCTCCCATAGATTGTAAACTATTCACTATAGTCATAAACCTTTGTGGTACTTTTCTTATAGGTTCACCACAAGGAATGTTAAAACTATGGTATTCAACACAAAACATAGATCTTCTTGTCTCTATGACATTGGATGTAGCAAAAAGTGTAACTTCAAGATTCTTCCAGATACTGTTTGCATCTTCACATGATGATATTTGACTATAGATGTTCCTAGTCAGGGAACATAAGAAAGTATTTATAACTCTGAAGTTTGATTGATAATCTTCTTTCTCCTGATTCGTAAAGGTTCTCATTTCCTTATCTTGAATCTTATAATCTCCAGTTACCATTATATAGTTATTAAATCTAGTTTTGATAACAAAATTATTCATCTTATCTCTACATTATTCATAATCATTTACATAAAAAACAGGAGGTCTGGTAGGATTTAGATTATCTATAGACCCAACATTTAAACCTTCCATCCTTAAGAAAATCTTTGGCACACAAACTTGTTAGTAGTATTAGTTTGTAAACAAGAGAAAATATCCTAATAAAGAAACTAGATATTGCATCTTTAAGAAAAAATTGAATCCAAACAATATGAGTCTGAATATATAAATTCTAAAAATTATCTTCTGAATCTAATCATGAGATTAATTCAGACTGAACCAATCCCTTCATACTAATTGTAAAATTGGTACAGGGTATGAGGTTTCCAAACTCTAATACCAATTCATAGGATGGTATGTCTAAGTATGATATACTCTATAATACCAAATGTATGATCAAATATGTAAAATGAGATACAAATAAAATAGGGTGGGTGAATTGTATACTTTAAAATCCTTAAAGAAATTGTCTATAACTAAAATTCACAACACCTCTAAGATCTATTAATCTGATTGATTCTGGAAAAGTGATTCCGAAAATGAAACTTAACAAAATTTTACAACAAAAACGATTCTACCTTAAATCGTATTGAATCTATCTATATTAGAGTAAAAATATAATGAAATATAAGAAATTTATACTTTCCTCGATAATAAAAAATGCAACAGAAAAACAATGTAGTAAAACTACAAGTAACAAGTATAAACTCTTTTGGCCCAAAGAGGATGGTATCCAACAAACCTGGATAAGGGGTCCCTTGATTTATACTTTCAAGAATGTCTATATTACCCTAACCAAGGTAAGCCCTCTATACAAAGATTAGAGTCTGTATTGCTATCCCCAAAAGCCCTCAACTATCAGGTAGTCAGCTCCTCTATCTTCATATCCTTGGAAGCCCTTGATTGTACACAACATCAATTATAGTTTCATGAAACAAGTTTGCATGAAGTAAAGTTTGAATAACCCATTCAAACTTTCGGCACGAAGAGTGATATTTTATAAGAGCCTATCTCTCTAGAAATCACTTCAATAGCATGTAAGCACAGATGTCAAAGATCACTATTTAGTGTGTTCAAATGACCTCCTATGTATAGGCACAGCTCCAACAGTTAACTCCATCTTCCCACGGTCATATTCTTCCTTGAATTTCGGAGGGACCTATACACGTGTCACTCAAACAACGGTTAGGTAATAACTGAAGACACGACATCATTTTCAAATAGAATAAGTGAAAACATAACCAAAAAATGATATTCGGAATTTAATCAAATATGAATGTTCAAAATGTAATTAAATTAATTTAGAATCTATTATACACGGATATACTGATTCTGTTT
Source organism: Viscum album (assembly GCA_963277665.1). Taxonomy (NCBI): domain Eukaryota; kingdom Viridiplantae; phylum Streptophyta; class Magnoliopsida; order Santalales; family Viscaceae; genus Viscum; species Viscum album. The sequence goes on along the minus strand of OY728119.1, from coordinate 1,178,761,394 downwards.
ATCAGAAGAATTCATAGTCGAACATCATACAAGTTCGTATCCATAACTCCAAATCAGACTTCATAATAAGAATTCGTATTGAGAATTCGTAATTAGAATTCATCATCAGAATTCATAATGAGAATTCATAATGAGAATTCATAATCAGAATTCATCATCAGAATACATAATGTGAATTTGTAATCAGAATTCGTAATCCGAATTCGTAATTAGAATTCATCATCAGAATTCATAATGAGAATTCGTAATCAGAATTCATAATCAGAATTTTAAATGAGAATTTTTATTCAGAATTCAGAGTTGAACATTATAAAATTTCGAAACAGGGAATTTAGAGTAGAACTTCATAAATGTTTGTAATATTAATTTAGATCCTAAAATACAATGCATCATATCAAAGTATTATACGGTTCTGAGGTTTTAGATATGAATCTGATTTTTATACTTACGAAAAATATTAATATGAACAAGGTAAACAAGGTAGGGTTAAATTTCCATTGGGAAGGAAATTTTCTATATGGAAGTAAAATAGGGGTAAAATGAGTTTTTCCTTAAGATAAGGTGTTGGTGATTTTCAAAAAAAATAGTAATGCTAATGTAATAATGAAAGACTTAATGACTTTACAATCTTCCCCTTGATTGAAGGAATGTAAAATTCATAAGGAAAACCTTATTGACTCGGCAATGATAAGAAAGGAAAAGGTTTTTTGAAGTAGAAAGGATATTTTCATCAAGAATTGAGTTCAAGTGCTTTATCAAAATTATTTTCCATCTAAAATAAGATAGGGTTCTGTTTCTATCACAATTTTTACATTGATTTGATTATGTTATGATAGAATTATTTTTATGAAGTCATTTTATCATATATGGATTATGTTATTATTCAATGATGTTTAAGAATCCCATTTTTGTTACATGTGTTATGCTATGATATATGATTTATGATTTTGTGGCACACATAAGAATGGTTTCATTATGAGATGGGTGGGACCTATATCTTCCTCCAATGCATTAGGTAATGATTTATATCTTTTGAGAAAGACATGGCTGGAATGACAAGTTAATCCAGTTCAGTGATACAAGAGTAGAATGAGGAGTGAACTCAATTCAGAAATGGACTTTGTCCACTATGATTGTCATGTCAATGAGTCTTGACTAATATGAATTTATTTTCTATGATTATGTGTGTATACCACAATGTTTTAGGATTTATGTTATTATTATTAGGATTACATTTCACTACTAGGATTTATCCAATGTTATGATTTCATGATCTCTTTTTCATGTTATTATTTTCAAAATGTTATGTTCTTATTGATATGATATGATTTATTTTTCCTTTTTTACCCTGACCGAGCATTTGTGCTCACCATTTTGTATGTTTTATTTTCCCCAGGTCAGGAAGATGGGTATTAAGTTGGATATGTCAAAATGGACTCTAGATATGATGAAATAAATAGTAGAGAATGTTGATTCTTTACGAACCAGTTGTTTATGTTTCCCAGTTTATAAAGTCATTATACCTATACGGTTCTATCATGGTTTTGTTATATGTTGTAATATGTATTTTTAAATTCTGAAGTAATGACAATGTATGAAATGTATGGGTTATTATACCATTCATTCTCCTTATTTTACATTTTTATATAATCCTACTTCAATCAAAGGATTATTCTACCCAAAACATCATAATCCCATTCTTTTATAGGGTATTTATAATTAGTATATCATTATTTAGTTTAATTGTGTTTTTTCTTGAAAGTTATAAATTTGGATGATTTTTTGTGATGAATTTTAAATTATCTGATTGAGTGGAAATGTTAAATCTTCCACATGAATATTTTTTGAATAAATTTAAAAAACCGTGAATGTGTTCATTATTAAAAAATATCAATAATTATTATCTTGATTTTAAGGAAACCTCTGGAATCAATGGAATGAATCCAAAGTATTAATGATCATATTATTATTTTCATTTGGATTCTAAAATTTTCTAGTTTCTATACCATGTTTTTTATTCAAATGGATTTATGTGAATTGAAATATTTTTGAGGCAATTACACACATTCCATAAGGTTTATCAAAATAAATGATTCCAAAATACTAAAAGGAAAGAAATTCAATGTAAATTATCAAAAAAATTACCTCAAATGTTATATATAATGTGAATTATAAAATTAACCGATGTTTCAGGTGAATTTTAAAAAAATTATAACTAATATAAAAATAATTCAAAACATATAAAAATAATATTTTTATATAAATTTATATATAAAACAATAATGAATACATAAAACATTTTTTATAGTAATGTTGGTCGTAAAATTGATGTTGGTAATTAAAAAATGCAATTAAAAGGTATTTTTTATCGATGATTATTATAACCTATGATTCTTATATAAAACATTATAAGGGGTGAATTAGGGTGATAAAAATTTATTCTTATCTCAAAATAATTTATATAATATATATAGGTTTTCAAATCCACTTAGTGCATGTCATGAAAATCACACAATTTCATAACCGAAAACAGAAATTTATTGTGCAAGAACTTTATGTATTTACATACATCCATCACCATAGTGTAAATATATGGGGTACATATAAATAATGAATAAATATTCCAAAAAGTTTGTTTTTACAATAATTGGGACATTATCATTTCCCTTCCGAGTATTCATAACCTCATTTACTCTTCCACTTACTACTTTCAAAGAAGGTTATAAGGAATTATTGTATTAAAATTCAGGTCAAACGCAAGAGATATTATGTAAAATAAATAACACAAAATTATATTTCTCAACGAAACAATAATATTCACCACTAGTCATAACACATATGTTAAACTGGAATTTGGTCTTTTCCCAACAGTAGTATACCAATGGTTTACTTTAACCGTTGGTATAGTGAGCCTTTGCCAACGGTTTAACAAAACCGTTGGAAAAGGGAATTTCAGTGGACCCTTTGCCAACGGTTCACTAGAACCGTTGGGAATGGGGTGCTAGACTCACACATTTCCCAACGGTTCACTGGAACCATTGGGAAAGGGGTGCTAAACTCACACATTTTCCAATGGTTCACTGGAACCGTTGGGAAATGTGTGCCTTTGCCAATGGTTTTTATAAACAGTTGGAAAAGGTTTCCCCCAAATTCCAGATCGCGATCTCCCCTCCCCATTCAGACAGAGCCCTAATCTATTCACTCCGCTTCTCTAGTGAACCCCATCCCTACACTGCTCTCGCGAATCAGAACACCAGCACCCCCATCCAAATAGGTACACCCCCATACGAATAGGTAAAATTTGATCTCAACCATATTGTTGTAGTTGTTTTAATGAATAGATTTTTTTTCTAGGTGTTGGTGGTTTAATTGATTATTGAAATTAATATCTAAATAGGATATTGTTTGTGTTTATGAAGACTTCTTTAATGTTTTTTTATTCAATGTTTAGAAGGAGAGTGTTCAAAACATGTAAATCAGAGTTGGGGGAGGCTATCGTGAACGTTTACATGTTTTGGATAATGGATTGTGGGAATTATGGATTGTGTTAAAACCAATTTGATATGTTTTGGATAATGGATCGTGGGGGTAGGGGGTGTCTACGGGGGTGGGTGGGTTGTCCATGGGGGTGGGCGGGGGTGTCCACGTGGGTGGGAAAGGCTGTCCACGTGGGTGGGCGAGGCTGTCTAGGGGGTGTGGGCTGTCCTAGGGGTCTGGGTAGGGTGTCCTGGTGGGGGAGGGGTGTGTGGGGTGTCCAGGGGGTGGTATGTCTAGGTGGTAGTGGTGGGGTTGCAGGGGAGGGGGTGTAGGCTATTTGGGAGGGTGGGCGGGGCTATCCAGGGGGTACGGGGTGTCCAGGGGGGTATGGGGGTGGGCGGGTTGTCCACAAGGGTGGACGGGCTGTCCACGGGGGTGGCCGGGCTGTCAAGGAGGGGTGGGCGGGCTGTCCAGGGGGGTGGGTGGGCTGGCCACGAGGGGTAGGGGTGTCGAGGGGGGTGGTCGGGCTATCCAAGGGGGTGGGGGCTGTCCATAGGGAGAAGGGGTGTCGAGGGGGGTGGGTGGGATGTCCATGGGGGTGGTTGCACTGTCTAGGGGGTAGGGGGTGTCCACGGGGGTGGGCGGGGCTGTCCAGGGGGTGTGGGTTGTCCTGGGGGTCTGGGGGGGTGTCTTGGTGGGGGAGGGGTGTGTGGGGTGTCCAGGTGGGGTGGTATGTCTAGGTGGTGGTGGTGGGGTTGCAGGGAAGGGGGGTGTGGGCTTTTTGGGAGGGTGGGTGGGGCTGTCCAGGGGGGTACGGGGTGTCCATGGGGGTACGGGGGTGGGCGGGTTGTCCACAAGGATGGACGGGCTGTCCAAGGGGGTGGTCGGGCTGTCAAGGAGGGGTGGGTGGGCTATCCAGGGGGGGTGGGTGGGCTGGCCACATGGGGTAGGGGTGTCCAGGGGTTGGGAGGGCTATCCAAGGGGGTGGGGGGCTGTCCATAGGGAGAAGGTGTGTCGAGAGGGGTGTGTGGGCTGACCACGAGGGTGGTTGGGATGTCTAGGGGGTATTGGGCGTCCACGGGGGTGGGTGGGTTGTCCACGGGGGTGGGCGAGGCTGTCCAGGGTGTGTGGGCTTTCCTGGGGGTCTGGGTGGGGTGTTCTGGTGGGGGAGGGGTGTGTGGGGTGTCCAGGGGGTTGGTATGTCTAGGTGGTGGTGGTGGGGTTGCGTGGGAGGGGGTGTGGGCTGTTTGGGAGGGTGGGAGGGGCTATCCCGGGGGGTACGGGGTATCCAGGGGGGTATGGGGGTGGGCGGGCTGTCCAGGGGGGGTGGGTGGGCTGGCCACAGGGGGTAGGGGTGTCTAGTGGGGTGGGAGGGCTATCCAAGGGGGTGGGGGGCTGTCCATAGGGAGAAGGGGTGTCAAGGGGGGTGGGTGGGCTGTCCACGGGGGTTGGTGGGTTGTCCACGGGGGTGGGTGGGGCTATCCATGAGGGCACCCTACTAATATGGTTATGGGATGAGGCATGCTCTGATGTGATAACACATTAAGTTCTTGTTGGTTTTACATTTTTTCAATAACACATTAGTATGTTTTTTTCACATGTTTAGTTGATACCATGATTAGTTTCTTCCTTTATCGTTTAATTAAAGGTATATTCGATTAAAGTTCAATCCAATTGAATTTTTTATGACAAAATGACTTATATGAATTCTTTTTATAGAATGGACAGAAGTTGGATGTATGAAACCGATCGTATCTCAAGCGATTTTCAAAATAATTTGGAGAGCTTTATAGATTTTGCATTTCACAATGCTTCAGATAGTGGTCGCATACACTGCCCATGTTCCAATTGTGTTGGTAGACCTTGGTAGAGTCGTAAAGAAGTCAGCTACCACATAACCAAAAATGGTTTTTAATCAAACTACTTTGTGTGGTATCACAATAGGGAGAAAATGAAATCTCAAATTGGTGATGATCAAAATGAAAGGACTCGAATGGAGAATTTGTTAGATGATCGGTTTCCGTTTATTCGTCATCATGAAAAAGAAAGGATTTCGACTCAAGAAGACGTCGATATGAGGAAAACTGATCCATCTAGTGAAAATGATGATATTGATAGGGTGGAAAAATGGAATGATGCTGCCACGACTCTAGTATATCGAAAATGCGATAAAATGAAAAAGTTGGAATTTTTAATCCGATTGTTTCATGGAAAAACTATGTATGGGATTTCTAATACAGCAATCGATTACATTCTTACCCTCTTGAAGGATTTACTTCCAGATGATGCAGATATTCCCTCAAACCACTATATGGCATGGAAGTTAGTTGAAGAACTTGGATTTTCCAGAAACAAAATTCATGCTTGCCCGAAAGATTGCAGTTTATTCTGGGAAGAAACCGCTGAACGAAATGAATGAATAAAATGTGGCACATCCCACTGGAAGTCAAAATTTGATGGAACACCATCCCGCGTTCCACATAAAGTAATTTGGTACTTTCCATTGATCCTTAGACTCTAGAATCTTTTTAGGTCTGATGACATATCAATAAAAATGAGATGACATGATACTGAGAGAAAGAAGACTAATGATGAGTTGGTTCATCCTACAGATGGATTTGCATGGCAGAGATTTGATGCTCGACATCCTGATTTTGCAGTTGATGTGCGTAATGTGAGGATGGGTCTTTCATGCGACGGTTTTAATCCGTTTGGGAAGATTCTTACTTAACACAGCACATGGCCAGTTTTTATACACATTTATAATCTTCCCCCATGGTTGTGTATGCTAAAATCTTTCACTTTCATGAGTATACTCATATCTGGTCCTTCTGATCCCGGCATTGATATTGATGTATACATGCAACCTTTAATAAAAGAGTTGAAACATCTTTGGGATGTGGGTGTGCGCACATACGATGCATGTTCGAAAGACATATTTCAGATGTGTGTTGCACTTTGGTGGACGATCAATGATTTTCCGGCTTATGCAATGATGTCTGGATGGAGCACGAAGGGAAAACTGTCATGTCCAGATTGTATGAAGAAAACACGATCCAGAAGACTGAAACATCATTGTAGTTTCAGTTTTATGGGGCATCGACAATTTTTTCCAAAGGATCATCTATATAGAATGAATTGTCGAAGATTTGATAATACTATAGAGACCGATGATCCACCTCAGCGTATGTATGGAACTGATGTGCATAATGAATAGAAAGATTTCAGTTTTTATTTCGGGAATGGTCAAATGAAATCTGGAAAGAGAAAGAATGTTTCCACAGAAACCTGTTACAATTGGAGGAAGAGGAGTATCTTTTTTGATTTGCCTTATTGGTCAACCAATTTGCTACGTCATTTCTTAGACGTAATACATATTGAAAAGAATATATGTGAAATGTTGCTTTCAGTTCTTCTAACTGTCAAGGGGAAGAAAAAAGATGATTTACGATCTCGACGTGACTTGGTGGATTGGGGCATCAGACCAAAATTGAATCCTGTGCGTATCAGTGAAAATAAATGGCAACTTCCATGTGCTTCTTATGTGATGACACCTACTGAAAAATTTTTTTTTGGAAGTATTAGAGACTATTAGAGTTCCTAATGGCTATTTAAGAAACATATCTAAACGGGTCAACAGAAGAGATTTGAAGCTAAAATCTTTGAAGACTCATGATTATCACGTTCTACTACATGAGTTGCTTCCAATAGCAATCCGTCATCTTTTGTCCAATAATGTATGGGTGGGTGTTATTCGGTTGTGCCATTTGTTTATAGATCTTTGTCCTAAGAATTTGTCCAAGTCCTTCTTGCAAAAAATGTTGACAGATGCCCCATTAATTTTGTGTGAGTTGGAGAAAATATTTCCCCCATCATTTTTCACATGCATGCTGCATCTGACTATCCATATTCCAACTGAAATACTTCTCGGAGGACCTGTTTCTTTTCATTGGATGTATCCAACTGAATGAAATATGTTCACATTAAAGTCTTATGTTTGAAACAAGAATCATCCTGAAGGTTCTATTGTGAACGGTTACTTAGCTCAAGAATGTATGGATTTCTGTTCGATGTATTTGTCTGATCTTACTACAAGAATGAACAGACCAATGAGAAATGAATAAGAACAATATGAGAAAATTGAACCCAGTTTTCCATCACTTCCTCAAACAGGGGGAATTCCTGGATCATATACATTGACGACATTAACCATTAAGAGCGGGAGATGGCACATCGCACAGTTTTGTTCAACTGTGATTTGTTCGATGACTATATCAGGTAACAAAATTGAATATGTATATCTTACATATATATCTGTTAAACTATTCATATTTTTTTATCTACAGGGAACATAAAACAATGATAAATAGGAAGCATCGTTCTTTATCTTTGAGAAGGAGAGAAACTTTGCATAGCAAAGAGTTTTCTACTTGGTTAAAATTGAAGGTAAAAATATTACTGTTTAAATTAATTATTTCAATATTTACTTAAGATTAACTGTCATTTATATTGCAGGTATTGAGTTTGTCTGCTGACTCTGTCTCTGAGGAAATAAGAGCATTGGCTTTTGGTCCTAATACAGTGGTTAGTGACTGTAAATCAATTGTTATCAATGGGTACAGATTTATTGTCACTGAAAGATCCAAAAACATGAGAACACAACATGATAGTATTATAGTTACTGCCACAACAGATTGTCATGCCAGTGCATCAGATAGTAGACCGCGACCTGAAAGTGTGGGTTATTATGGAGTAATTGATAAAATAATAATATTGGATTATTACTCTCATGGACGAGTCACAATGATGAAATGCCATTGGTTTGATTCTATGACAAGACATGGCACATTTATTGATGATTGTGGATTTCGAGTAATTAATATGACCTGCACTCTTTCTACCGAAGATCCATATGTGTTGGCATCAATGACTAAACAAGTTTTTTTTGTCAAAGATCAACTTCAACCTGAATTTGGTGTCATAGTTGAAGTAATTACAAGACAAATTTTTGATGATGCTGATGATGGAATTGACACTGTCCCTATTGCCATTAGAACCAATCCATTTATTTCTTTTGATGACTCCAATAGCTCAATTGTCAGAGTTGATTGTGAACCTGAAGTTGTGTTTGGAAATATATAGAATCATTCATCCATGTTCTCAATTCTTTTGGTTTACCTCAAGTTGGGTTGTTAAGGTTGGTAATATTCATATTTATTTAGTATTGATCACAAATATGTTATAGCTGATTTGATCGTTATGTGAATTTTCAATGTTTATTGGTTTCTGTTTTATTTGAATTGCATTTTCTAATTTGGAATGGAACTGTATTCAAACCAAATCAAACAATATTTCTAACTTGGTGAAAATTACAAGTTGTATGTTTTATTAAATTCATTCAAGCTCTTCTAAAACAATTGATATCTAAATTACCATTGAATCCCCTCATTCCCTCATATATTTAGTTTTTTGGTTTACACATTAATTTTCTTTTTCTAATTAATTACATATTTGTTTTCAAATGCAGGAAATGCAGCCAATTGAAGAGAGACGAAGAAAAAAAATAGCGGAGAACAATCGTCGGATGGAGGAGATGGGCATTCCACCATTAGTTCCTACAGTGAGTACTTTATTTCAAATATATATATATATATATATATATATATATATATATTTACAGAATATATAATGTCATGTGATTAATTTTTTTGTAATATTTTTTGTATGATCCACCGTTACGTCGACAGTTATTCGACGAGGAGCCTAGTACTGGTCCTAGTACTCAGGTCGGTGGTACGAGGAGGGTTCTTACCAGAGGTGAACATAGAGCTGTGTGTGCTCGACTAGACCCTGGCCCTCCCATTGACATTTCAGCCTTCCAACATTCTGATCCCGGTGTGTCGTTAGGGACACACGGGGTATTTAGGCCTCCCATTTTTCGCTACCTTCTGCATCTTCTGCCCCATCATTTTCACATCCCATGATGATTCCCACTCCCCAATCAGCACCAGGTCATACAGCTGTTCCATCTTCTTTTCATTCTACTTCATTCTCTCTAAGCTTTAATATTCCATCGTCTTCGACTCCTGTTCCAACAGAGGGCGTTCCATCAGGTTCTGTGGATCCGACGCCACTCATTGATCAGACTCACGCAAGTATATTTATAAAACCCTAACAAATTTTTATAGCAATATTTATTTTCATTATAACAAGTTTTGATAAAATATTTGTTTTTATTTCATGTCAGATACATCTATTGATAGGAGGTGGGGGCGGGGCCATACACGCATGCGTTCGGTGTGGAACCGTCACACACAGGTTATGGTGGAATATAATGAAGACAATCAGATGGTTGAGAAAACAGGGCAGCAATGTCGGAGTTTTCTGGCGACGCTCGCCAAATACTCCGACATCATTCCCATCAGCCTACTTTCATGGAGACATTTGCCACATGAGGTCAAAGATAGAGCTTGGGCAGAGATATGGGTAAAAAATCTTTTGTATTTAATGCCATGAATTATTTTTGTATTTATATTAATTAATATTTTGATTTTAGCTTCGATTTAATTTTCCTAATGGTGAGGGTGCACGACTGGAACGTCTAAAGGATTTAGGCGAGCTTTGGAAAGCCTACAAGCATGAGCTGTATATTGGCTGGCGTGCTAGAGTCGGCACTGAGTTAGAGGCGGTACCAGTTGTGTATGATTGTCCTATAGAGCAGTATCGTCAGATGATTACTCATTGGACGAGCACGCGGTTTATGGTATGAATTACATTTGAGGTATTTAAATAATAACTTTAAAGTTTTGCATTAATATTATCCACTGCATTATTGAATTTTATTGAAGAATCGTCTGTAAAAAATAAAAAAAACATTGATGCAAAAAAATACCTCCATACACTAGGACGCACGACGATGTCGGATCATGAGAGGCAGCAGGTATGACAATTGTTTATAAGTTTTCTTTACGACTTACATTTTCTTTTGTTTCCCCAATTATTTAATCATTTGCTAAAGTTTTTATATAACTTTTGTTTTCAACGTCATTGTAGAGGAATGTACAAAATATTGAAGGACGTGTGCCTCGAGCAAAACTGTTTTGCTCGAGTACACGAAAAAAGGATGGAAGTGGTGTCAACGAAGTGACTCAGCAGCAGATTGTAAGTTTTAATCTGTTGATTTTATATTTTAATATCTATTTTGTAACTTAATAATATATTTATATTTGTAACAGGATTCTTTAGAGTCCCTCGATGCCCAAGAAGCAGTCAATTTTGGGCCATCTGGTCACTTACATCAGGTGTTGGGAGATGATCATTCTAGAAGAGTACGCTGCCGACCTAGGATAGCCCCGACGAGGTATTGGCCTACCTCAGGTACGAGTGGTAGTGCCACCAAGCTGCATCAAGTTAGGGCACAGGTAGAACAGGCTGAGAAAAGGGCCACAGAGACGGTAGAATAGTCTGCTAGGGAAAACATTGCAATTATGAAATTTATTGAAGTTCTACGTCCAACACATCCAGCAGAGGCCAGCCCAGCGATTGATGAATACATGTTGTCAATACATTCTATATATGGTGCATTAGGTGGCAGTTCCATTGGTGGTCAGGCTGATATCCATCTTGAAGATGATGATGGCGAGGAGTCTGATGCGGACGAGGAGGGAGATGAGGAGGGCGAGGAGGAGGGCGAAGGTGAGGAGGAAGGCACTGTGGTGGGTGAGGATGATAAGGAGGACGATGACGAGGGTGATGATGATGATGATGATGGTGATGCTGATGCTGATGTGGGACATATTGATCCGTTACATTTTTGACTTATATTACTGAGATTTGATGTTTAATCTATTCTTGTTGTTGGTTATATCTAGACTCGTAGTATAGTATTGGAGTTGAGTTATTTTTATATATTGTCTATTTTTATGGATGTTGTTGTCTTTTAGTGGTTGTGTGTTTGAGAACTCCCTGGACAACCCCCCTCATTCTTGGACCCTGGACACCCCCCTCCCCCTTGGACCCCGAACACCCCCCGGACAGCCCCGAGGACAGCCCCCTGGACAGCCCCCCGTACAGCCCCCCACCCTCCACCCTGGAACCCGGATAGCCCCACGGACAGCCCCCCGGACAACCCCCCCACCCTCCCACTTGGACCCCATACAACCCCAAACACCCCCCGGATAGCCCCCTGAACAACCCCGAACAACCCCCTGAACAACCCCCTGAACAACCCCCGGACAGCCCCCTGAACAACCCCGGACAACCCCCTGAACAACCCCCAAACACCCCCCAGACAGACCCCGCACAGCCCCCCCACCCTCCTCCTTGGTCCCCAGACAGCCCCCCGGACACCCACCTGACAGCCCCACCGGACAGCCCCCCGGACAGCCCCTCCACCTTCCTTAATTTCATTATCTCTGAAATGTTTCATAGCACGATCAACTAAAATCTAATCCATACTAAATATGATATAAAAATATTCTATATGAATTTCCATAAGAATTTAAGTCAGAACAAAAAGTGACATATGAAAAAATGACCAAATGCATTCGAAATGTGTTGATGCTTTAGGAAAACGATCCATGGGTCATATGTGACGTATACGAGTCAACCCCCCCCCCCCCCCCTCCTCCTTAGACCCTGGACATCCCCCCGAACACCCCCCGAACACCCCCCCAGACACTCCCCGGATAGCCCCCCGAACATCCCCCCACCCTCCTCCTTGGACCTCGGACAACCCCCCGAACACCCCCCGAACAGCCCCCCGAACACCCCCCGAACAGCCCCTGGACAGCCACTAGACAGCCCCCCCCCCTCCCTAGACCCCGAACAGCCCCCCAGACAGCCACACGAACACCCCCCACCCTCCTCCCTGGACCCCGAACAGCCCCCCGGACACTCCATGGACAACCACCCGAACATCCCCCCCTGCTCCTTGGACTCCGGACACTCCCCGAACCCCCCTCACGCGCGTTTACGTAGCGCGCGCATCACTTAAAACACGAATATTGAGCCGTACCGCGCACACCGCATGTCCGATTGATGTGCCGTCTGCACATACACGTCATGAATAATAATTAGAATGTTGCACGGTGGTTTCATCTCAATCCGAGGTCGTCCTCTATGAATTTGACCGTTGGACGCCCGTTTTGGCCGTTTATGACACCAGAACTGCGTTGTCGGTCACCGCGGGCACACGACAAGTCCGATTGACGTGTCGTCTGCTCGAACACTTCATAAATCACTCACCCGTATTTTTTGTCTTATTTAAGGCCATTACGACTTCGTTCGCCCCATTTGTACACCCCCCCACCCCACGCACGTTTACGTAGCGCGCGCATCACATAAAACATGAATATGGAGCTGTACCGTGCACACCGCACGTCCGATTGACATGCCGTCTGCGCGTACATGTCATGAATAATAATTAGAATGTTGAACGGTGGTTTCATCTCAATCCGAGGCCGTCCGCTATGAATTTGACCGTTGGACGCCCGTTTTGGCCGTTTATGACACCAGAACTGCGTTATCAGTCACTACGGGCACACGGAAAGTCCGATTGACGTTTCATCTACTCGACCACTTCATAAATCACTATCCCATATTTGTCGTCTGATTTCAAGCCATTCCGACTTCGTTCGGCCCATTTGGACCCCCCACACGCGCGTTTACGAAGACGTACATCACTAAAAACACGAATATTGAGCCGTACCGTGCAAACCGCAGGTCTGATTGACATGCTGTCTGTGCGTACACGTCACGAATAATAATTAGAATATTGCACAGTGTTTTCAGCTCATTCCGAGGTCGTCCACTATGAATTTGACCGTTTGACGCCCGTTTTGGCCGTTTATGACACCAGAACTGCGTTGTCGGTCATCGCGGGCACACGGCACGTCCGATTCACGTGCTGTCTGCTCGACCGCTTCATAAATCACTCACCCGTATTTGTCGTCTGATTTCAGGCCATTACAAAATCGTTCGGCCCGTTTGGACCACCCTCACGCGCGTTTACGAAGCGCACACATCACTTAAAACACGAATATTGAGCCGTACCGCACAAACCGCACGTCTGATTGATGTGCCGTCTGCGCGTACACGCCACGAATAATAATTAGAATGTTGCACGGCTGTTTCAGGTCAATCTGAGGTCGTACGCTATGAATTTGACCGTTTGACGCCTGTTTTGGCCGTTTATGACACCAGAACTGCGTTATCGGTCACCGCGAGCACACAGCACGTCCGATTGATGTACCGTCTACTCGACCACTTCATAAATTAGTCACCCGTATTTTTCGTCTGATTTCAGGCCATTCCAACTTCGTTCGGCACATTTGGACCCCCCTCACGCGCGTTTACGAAGCGCGTGCATCACTTAAAATACGAATATTGATCCGTACCGTGCAAACCGCACGTCCAATTGACGTGACGCCTGCGCGTACACGTCACGAATAATAATAAGAATGTTTCACGGCGGTTTTAGATCTATCTGAGGTCGTCCGCTAGGAATTGGACCGTTGGAAGCCCATTTTGGTCGTTTATGACACCAGAACTGCGTTGTCGGTCACCGCGGGCACATGGCACGTCCGATTGACGTGCTGTTTGCTTGACCACTTCAGAAATCACTCTCCCGTATTTTTCGTCTGATTTCAGGCCATTCTGACTTCGTTCTGCCCATTTGGACCCCCCTCACGTGCGTTTACGAAGCGCGCGCATCACTTAAAACACGAATATTGAGCCGTACCGCGCAAACCGCATGTCCGATTGACGTGCCGTCTGCGCGTACACGTCACGAATAATAATTATAATGTTGCACGGTGGTTTCAGCTCAATCTGAGGTCGTCCACTATGAATTTGACCGTTTGACGCCTGTTTTGGCTGTTTATGACACCCGAACAGCGTTGTCGGTCACCGCGGGCACACGGCACGTCTGATTGACGTTCCGTCTACTCGACCACTTCATAAATCACTCACCTGTATTTTTCGTCTTATTTCAGGCCATTCCGAAATCGTTCGGCCCATTTGGACCACCCTCACGCGCGTTTACGAAGCGCTCGCATCACTTAAAACACAAATATTGAACCGTTCCGCACAAACCGCATGTCTGATTGAGGTGTCGTCTGCGCGTACACGTCAGGAATAATAATTATAATGTTTCACGGTGATTTCAACTCAATCCGAGGTCGTCTGCTATGAATTTGACCATTTGACGCCCGTTTTGGGCGTTTATGACACCAGAACTGCGTTGTCGGTTACCACGGGCACATGGCACGTCCAATTGAAGTGACGTCTACTCGACCACTTCAGAAATCACTCACCCGTATTTGTCGTCTAATTTCAGGCCATTTCGACTTCGTTCGGCCCATTTGGACCCCCCTCACGCGCGTTTACGAAGCGCGCACATCACATAAAATATGAATATTGAGCCATACTGCGCAAACCACACATCCGATTGACATGAAGTCTACGCGTACACGTCACGAATAATAATTAGAATGCTCCATGGTGGTTTCAGCTCAATCTGAGGTCGTCCGCTATGAATTTGACCGTTGGACGCCCGTTTTGGCTGTTTATGACACCAGAACTGCGTTGTCGGTCACCGCAGGCACACGACAAGTCCGATTGACGTGCCTTCTGCTCGACCACTTCATAAATCACTCTCCCATATTTGTCGTCTGATTTCAGGCCATTCCGACTTCATTCGGCCTATTTGGACCCCCCTCACGCGCATTTTCGTAGCACGTGCATCAGTTAAAACACGAATATTGAGCCGTACCGCGCACACCGCACGTCCGATTGACATGCCGTCTGCGCGTACACGTCACGAATAATAATTAGAATGTTTCACGGTGGTTTCAGCTAAATCCGAGGTCGTTTGCTATGAATGTGACCATTGGACGCCCGTTTTGGCCGTTTATGACACCAGAACTGCGTTGTCGGTCACCGCGGGCACACGGCAAGTCTGATTGACGTGCCGTCGGCTCGATCACTTCATAAATCACTCACCCGTATTTGTCGTCTGATTTCAGGTCATTACGACTTCCTTCGGCCCATTTGGACCCCCATCACGAGCGTTTACGAAGCGCGCTCATCACTTAAAACACGAATATTGAGCCGTACCGCGCAAACCGCACATCTGATTGATGTGCAGTCTGTGCGTACACGTCACGAATAATAATTATAATGTTCCACGGTGGTTTCAGCACAATCTGAGGTCATATTCTATGAATTTGACCCTTTGACGCCCGTTTTGGCCGTTTATGACACCAGAACTGCGTTGTCGGTCACCGCGGGCACACGGCACGTCCGATTGACGTGCCGTCTGCTCGACCACTGCATAAATCACTCACCAGTATTTGTATTCTGATTTCTGGCCATTCTGAAATTGTTCGGCCCATTTGAACCACCCTCACGCGCGTTTACGAAGCACGCGCATCACTTAAAACACGAATATTGAGCCGTACAACACAAACCGCACGTCCGATTGACGTGCCGTCTACGCGTACACATCACGAATAATAATTAGAATGTTGTACGGTGGTTTCAGGTCAATCTGAGGTCGTCCTCTTTTAATTTGACCATTTGACGCCCGTTTTAGCCGTTTATGACACCAGAACTGCGTTGTCGGTCACCGCGGGCACACGGCACGTCCGATTCACGTGCCGTCTACTCGACCACTTCGTAAATCACTGAATCGTATTTGTCGTCTGATTTCAGGCCATTCTGACTTCGTTCGTCCCGTTTGGACCCCCCCTCACGCTCGTTTACGAAGCACGTGCATCAATTAAAATACGAATATTGAGCCGTACCGCATAAACCGCATGTCCGATTGACGTGTCGTCTGCGCATACACATCACGAATAATAATTAGAATGTTGCACGGTGGTTTCAGCTCAATCTGAGGTCGTCCGCAATGAATTTGACCGTTGGACGCCCATTTTGGCTGTTTATGACACCAGAACTACGTTGTCGGTCACCGCGGGCACACGGCACGTCTGATTGACGTGCCGTCTTCTTGAACACTTCAGAAATCACTCTCCCGTATTTTTCGTCTGATTTCAGGCCATTCCGACTTCGTTCAGCCCGTTTGAACCACCCTCACGCGCGTTTACGAAGCGCACACATCACTTAAAACACGAATATTGAGCCGTACCGTGCAAACTGCACGTCCTATTGACATGTCGTCTGCGCGTACACATCACGAATAATAATTAGAATGCTGCACGGTGGTTTCAGCTCAATCTGAGGTCGTCCGCTATGAATTTGACCGTTTGACGCCCGTTTTGGCCATTTATGACACCAGAACTGCGTTGTCGGTCACCGCAGGCACACGTCACGTCCAATTGACGTGCTGTCTACTCGACCAATTCATAAATCACTCACCCATATTTGTCGTATGATTTCAGGCCATTCCAAAATCGTTCGTCCCATTTGGACCACCCTCACGCACGTTTACGAAGCGCGCGCATCACTTAAAACACGAATATTGAGTTGTACGGTGCAAACCGCATGTCCGATTGACGTGCCGTCTGTGCGTACACGTCACGAATAATAATTAGAATGTTTCACGGTGGTTTTAGCTCAATCCGAGGTCGTCCGCTATGAATTTGACCGTTTGACGCCCGTTTTGGCCGTTTATGACACCAGAACTACGTTGTTGGTCACCGCGGGCACATGCCACGTCCGATTGACGTTCCGTCTGCTCAAACTCTTTAGAAATCACTGTCCCGTATTTTTCGTCTGATTTCAGGCCATTCGGACTTCGTTCGGCCGATTTGGACCCCCCTCACGCGCGTTTACGAAGCGCATGCATCACTTAAAATACGAATATTGAGCCGTACCGCACAAACCGCACATCCGATTGACGTGCCGTTTGTACGTACACATCACGAATAATAATTATAATATTGCACGCTGGTTTCAGCTCAATCTGAGGTCGTTCGCTATGAATTTGACCGTTGGACGCCCGTTTTGGCCGTTTATGAGACCAGAACTGCGTTGTCGGTCACCCCGGGCACACGGAACGTCTGATTGACGTGCCGTCTACACGACCACTTCCGAAATCACTCTCCCGTATTTTTAGTCTGATTTCAGGCCATTCCGACTTTGTTAGGCCCATTTGGACCCCCTCACGCGCGTTTACGAAGCACTCGCATCACTTAAAACACAAATATTGAGTTGTACCGCGCAAACCGCACGTCCGATTGATGTGCCGTCTGCGCGTACACGTCACGAATAATAATTAGAATGTTTCACGGTGGTTTAAGGTCAATCCGTGGTTGTCCACTATGAATTTTACCGTTTGACGCCCGTTTTGGCCGTTTATGACACCAAAACTGCGTTGTCGGTCACCGCGGGCACACGGCACGTCCGATTGATGTGCCGTCTTCTCGACCACTTCATAAATCACTCACCCGTGTTTTTCGTCTGATTTCAGGCCATTCCAAAATCGTTCGGCCCGTTTGGACCACCCTCACACGCGTTTACGAAGCACGCACATCACTTAAAACATGAATATTGAGTCGTACCGCACAAACCGCACGTCCGATTGACGTTCCATCTGCGCGTACATGTCACGAATAATAATTAGAATGTTTCATGGTGGTTTCAGCTCAATCCGTGGTCGTCCGCTATGAATTTGACCGTTTGACGCCCGTTTTGGCCGTTTATGACACCAGAACTGCGTTGTCGGTCACCGCGGGCACATGGCACGTCCAATTGACGTGCCGTCTACTCGACCACTTCAGAAATCACTCACCTATATTTTTAATTTGATTTTAGGCCATTCCGACTTCGTTCGGCCCGTTTGGACCCCCCTCACTCTCGTTTACGAAGCGCGCACATCACTTAAAATACGTATATTGAGCAGTACCGCGCAAACCGCACGTCTGATTGATGTGCCGTCTGCACATACACGTCACAAATAATAATTAGAATGTTGCACGGTGTTTTAAGCTCAATCTGAGGTCGCCCGCTAGGAATTTGACCGTTGGACGCCCGCTTTGGCCGTTTTTGACACCAGAACTGCGTTGTCGGTCACCGCGGGCACACGGCATGTCCGATTGACGTGATGTCTACTCGAACACTTCATAAATCACTCTCCCGTATTTTTCGTCTGATTTCAGGCCATTCCGACTTTGTTCAGCCCGTTTTCACCCCCCTCACGCGCGTTTACGAAGCGCGCGCATCACTTAAAACACGAATATTGAGTCGTACCACGCAAACTGCACGTCCGATTGACGTGTTGTCTGCGCGTACACATCACGAATAATAATGAGAATGTTTCACGGTGGTTTCAGCTCAATCCGGAGACATGGTGTGGACGGCACCACTCAAAGTGTCCGTCTTTTGTTTCAAAAGGACGTCATTTTAAGTGAAAAGCATCAACTGACATACGGAAAACCAACCAAACGCATTCCGAATCTGTTGATAATTTATCCCAACATTATATGGGTCATATGTGACGTGTACGAGCCAACCCGGGATGAATCCGAGTCTCGGTGTGGCCATGATAAGTCTATGTGGCACTCTTTTGTTTAAAATGGGCACCATTTTAAGTACATACGGAAAAATGACCAAACGGATTCGGTTTCCATTGAAACTTTAGGAGAACGATCCATGGATCATATGTGACGTGTACGAATAATCCCCGCCTCAATCCGACATGCGGTGCGGTTGAAACCACTCAAAGTGTCCATCTTTTGTTTCAAAAGGACGTCATTTTAAGTGAAAGGCATCAACTGACATAAGGAAGAAGGACCAAACGCATTTGGATTCTATTGATACTTTAGAACAACGATCCATGAGTAATATTTGACGTGTACAAGTCAACCCCGTCATAATCTGAGATGCGGTGTGGCCGACACTGCTCTAACACTGTCACTTTTGTTTAAAATGGTATGATTATAAATGAAAAGAACAATTGGAATAGGCAAAACTGACCAAACGCATTCGGAATCTTTTGATAATTTATCACAACGATCCATGGGTCATATGTGACATGTATGAGCCAAACCGGGATGAATCTGAGTCGCGGTGTGGTCAGGATTAGTCTAAGTGTCACTCTTTTTTTAAAAATGGACAAAATTTTAAGTACATACAGAATACCGACCAAACGCATTCGGTTTCCATTCAAACTTTAGGAGAACGATCCATGGGTCATATGTGACGTGTACGAATCAACCCCGCCTCAATTGGAGACACGGTGTGGTCGGCACCACTCATAGTGTCCGTTATTTGTTTCAAAAGGACATCATTTTAAGTGAAAAACATCAACTGGCATACGGAAAACCGACCAAACGCATTCGGATTGTGTCGATACTTTAGCACAACGATCCATGGGTCAAATGTGATGTGTATGAGTCCACCCCACCTCAATCTGAGGTGCAGTGTGGCCGGTATCACTTCATGTGTATGTATTTTGTTTAAAATGGACATCATTTGAGGTAAAAATATATGATATAGAAAAAACCGATCAAATTATGAATTGAATTTCGGATTCCACATATAATTGTCATCTAAATTTTAAATTGAATTCTATATGAATTTTGTACATTTATAATTACGTTATGAATTATAATTTCATTATGGATGTGTATAGTTTCAGGATCCATTATATGTTAAATGTGTATGAATTTGTTCGTAATTGTATATGTATGTTTTATTTTATTGCAGGTACAATAATTGGATTGAAAATGAGGTCAAAATGAGGCCTGATGGAGAGGGGCCTGATGGACAGGGGATGTGCAAATTGTAGGCTGATGCAATTTGCAGCATGGGATATGACAACAGTTTAAAACCGTTGGCATATAATCCTAAAGAAGTTTTTACCAACGGTTCGTTGAACCATTGCTAAATATCTCTTTTCCCAATGGTTCTAAACCATTGGGAAAGAGTTCATCCATGGGGATATCCCAACGGTTTGGGGAGAACCATTAGGAAAACTATCCCAAAACTGATATTTCCCTAATGGTTCACCCAATCCATTGGGGAAAACTATCCCAACGGTTTGGCAGAACCGTTGGATATGGTGGCTTTTGTGAGCCTATACAAATGGTTTCCAGTAAACCGTTGGGAAAAGCTTTTCCCAACGGCTTACTTCCCCATGGTTATCAGAACCATTGGTATATCATATACCAACAGTTATAGGGGATTTCCCAACGGTTGTGAACCGTTAGGAAATATTATATTTCTAGTAGTGCTTCCATGAATGATATTTAATTCTATATTATCAAGATGCAACTCACCCATAAGATTCCATATTTTTGATGATATAAAAACATTCTCTCTATAATTATTTTATTCCTGATATTATTAATATTTACCATAATTTTTTTTTAAAAACCTCGTTTAATCATTTTTACAATTTATTTTTAAACTCTATTAAATGTAAAAAACTATAAAAAATTTCCTATATGTAAACATTTATATCATCTCTAGATAATTCTCAACTACTAAAGTTCATTTAAATATTTTTTGGTCATCTGGAAAATCATCCAATACAACATTATAGTGAAAATTCCAGGATTATGTTTGAATTTTCTTGTTCTTAAATATTCTTGATGTGATAGCTTCCATTGAGATGAAACAAGTCGGTTCCACAATTAGTTTTCTAAAACATCATGATAGATTTATATATGATATTATTCTTCATTAAATAATATCTATTTTTTCTAAATAGGTTTGAGCTTAATTTTTACAACCTTACCACAATATTTTAAAAAATACTTGTAAGAAACATATTACATAATGATATTTTTTATATAATAACCCAAACATATCATAAATAAATATAAATTATTAATATAAAAATATTCACTACATAAAATAACGATACACATCATAGTATATTAGGTCTAGAGCTAGTCGAAACATTGACACACAAAAAACTGGTGCATAAATGAGCTACATTATCTCCAAAATTGTTTTTCACAAATATGCCACTTCTTAAAAATTTAATATATAACACACTTCAGTATAATATTGGGGTTCAAAACATAAGAAAAGGATACCTTAGAGGATCAGTATGGGTAAAATTGATATATATCTATATATCAAGAGAAAAATGTTATAAGAAAATGAGAATAGAATTTGTAAATATTAGGATGCATATCATAGATCATAAGTTTGATTCACATAAAAAATTATTTCAGTTCATAAGACAAGAATCAAAATAGAATAAAAGAACCCAAACAATGATAACATAAAATTGGAACATGGAAAAGATTTGTGGAATACACATAAGCATTTAAAATAATTTTCATATTTGATATAAAATAAATTCAAATAATATCATCATGGATTGTGTTCACACACAAAACAATAATAGTATTAAAATATCACATTGAAGACTATAATAATCGATATATTACCCTCATAACATGGGTTCACTATATATTTTATTCCGGTTTATTTCATTAGATATTATTCATTACTATATAAAATGGACTGAGATTTATATCCCAAACATGAAATTTTAAATATAATAAAAATGTTTTCTAAATGATCATAAAATATTCATCATATAATAACCCATGAAACTAAACGGGATTCATAAAAATTTCATCGAATAATAACCTATAAAAAATAAAAAAATTAATTATTTCCTTATTTAATCATAATATAACCCATGGAAAAATAATTGGGTTTCATATTAATTATATCATGGTATAACCCATGGAAGAGAAATAATTTTGATAAATATAATATCAAAAAAATCTCAAACACTTTTGTTAAAGTATAATTATGTAATCATTGGAAAATAAATCTAGTTAATCATAATTAATATTAATCTATACCTTGTTAGATGAAAAATAATTTTGAAATAAAATTCACTTGGAACATTTCTTGAGGAAAATATCCTTTCATTAATAATTGACTATTTGAAAATTAAAAATTCAGAAAACATTGTTGAAATAATTTTACCTGAAAATAACCACAAAAAAATATAATGTAA
Source organism: Viscum album (assembly GCA_963277665.1). Lineage (NCBI taxonomy): Eukaryota > Viridiplantae > Streptophyta > Magnoliopsida > Santalales > Viscaceae > Viscum > Viscum album. The sequence continues at coordinate 1,178,738,965 of OY728119.1, read as the reverse complement.
TATAAAATTAATATAGTTCACTTGAATTTGGTAAACTCTTTTCATGTCATACATGTTAAAATAATGAATCCTTTTCATTTTTAGTAAAATCCTGACATTATTTATTTGTGAAATGATTTGAAGAATCCTATAAAAATAATTTATAAAATATGAAAAATGGGAAATAATGTATTTAAGAAAATATTTTTAAAAATATTAAAAAACAATTCCTTTTAAAACATTTTTATAGAACATGGTTTTGGGAGGAAAATATTTTTTCAACCTATGGGAGAAAAAATATACTTTTACTTAAAAACACTATTTTTAACTATTGAGTACATAAAGAGTGAAAAATGAAGTTAGGTTACGAATTTTAATTAAATGAAAAAGTATGAAATTTATTGATTTTATTTAGAGTTAAATTATAAAGTTTCATCATCGAAGGCACAATCATAAACAATTCTGATAAATAATGAGATTGTAAGATAACATATTTTTTACATTGGTTTCTATTTTATTTTATATAAACATTAAATATTAACAGAAAATGTAAATATAAATATTATTAACCGATTAAATTTATTATATAACATTTAAAAGTGTCAATACATACACCTTATATAAGAAAATAGGTTTATAACAAAACATAGGCCCCATAAAAGTTAATTTAAGACTAAAATACCATCCATTAAGTCTCATATTACATCATTCATGTTCAAACCTCATATATGATTTATATATGTTAATTATAAATATATTTCATACCAATAATTAAATATATCATACAAAATATTATTTAATAATGACATTTTATTACCCATTTTTTGATAATTCAATGTTACTGTCATGTTTCAGGTGATAACTACATTTTTCCTTATTCATTTGGATTTTTTATTTTGGTTACCATTGAATTAATAATATCTAAATCCATTAAATAATGTCAAAAATGATATAAATATCATATATATTTAGTATAATTTTATTTATATTCGTCCATAAAATGTAGATAATTAAAATTAAATACACTATTCAGGGAGACGGTATGTCGTATATACACAAGAATGATGTTTCCATTTTTAGGATGGATTAAAATAAAAAATGTTAAATAATAAATTAACATTAAAGAAGAATATTTATGTCTTATATATATATTTTTTCATTAATACCATCTTATTACCTTACATTTAGAGAATGATCGAATCACATCACTTTGTGAGGTGGTAGTCAGATTCATACATGAGTGATGTTATAATATCCCCATATAATGTAAATTAAGAAGGTATGTATGATATAATAATTCCAAAATTATAAAAATATAATATATTTCATATATCAATATTTAAACCATCATTATATATATTCATGAGAGGTGGTTATGGAAAACTAATAACATCGGTTCACGATGAGGTAGTCCACCATATATACAAAAAATGATTTCTTATACCATTTATGAAAGTGGAGATGGTTTTAAGTAATTAAATTTACATAGAAACATATATATATATATATATGCATGATACTTATTATTTTATATTATCATTGTTTAATAGTAACTAAATTATGTGGATTAAGAATGAAAATAAAATGCTTGGTTGGCGACATTACCTATTCATCAAACACCGTCTCTTTTTGCACCAAAATCCTTCCTAGGCCGGATTTCAGAGAAAATCATTCTTCTAGACAGAGATGAGAGATGTATGTAAAAAATATGGTCTGTTATTTTCTAATCTAAATTGTTTTGGATGTATGAATAGTAGAAGAGAATTGGGTTTTATATATGTTAGGTGAGTGGTACACATATAATTTTTTTAAAAGAAAAGGTGTACAGATGTTTTTCCCATGCCACTCTACTCCAAAATCGACCATTATCAACACTATGACATTATAAAGTACATATATTCTTATAAAATTTGTGTTGTACATGTTTTGGGTTATGTTTAACGAATATATTTTTATTATAACTCCATAGTAAAAACCATTTTTATTTTAACCACATTAAAACATTTTTACTATTTTTACAACAAATTTTATCGAAAATTATATTTATGTTATTATATAATATAAATTATTCTGAATGAAAATATAAAATCCATTTATCTAAAATTAAACTTATATAAGTGAAAAAACATAATTTTTAACTAAACCCACTAGTGTGACAAAATCGGTATTCCAAAGAGAAAATGTTTTAATGTTTAGAATATTTGTATATAAAAATTATATATGAATTTGATTCCATTAAACTAAATTATATTAATAGATATATAATTTTTGTATGTTTACTTTTAAAAAAATTTACATAAATAATATCCATAAAAATTTATTAAATGAATAATTATATTTTAAATAATAACCAATATTTTTCTATATTCATCAAAAAATTATAATTTTCAGAAAAATAACAAAAAATAATCCTCACCCACAATTAACATGATAGATTAAAAATATTATTTTATTAAATTTATTTTCTAGAAAATTAAAAAATTATAGCTCCTAGTTTTCATACAAATATATAAAAAATAACTATTATTGGAAAATCGTATTTTTGAAACATTTAACGGTAACACTGAAAATTAACAACTTTTTTATTAGTATGTTTTATTTAAAAAAAATAGTTATAATTGATTTTCAAAATTTTATTATCCATATTCATGCCACCATGTATTAAGGCTAGTTAAAAATTGTCATGTTTAAAATATGATATTAATAACATATCGTGGTTTGTAAATCATTCTATTAAGTATCATGAAAGTGATCAAAGAAATTAAATTAATTCCAGGATATATTTCATAAAATATTTGGGAGTGAAATTGTATCCATGTTAAAATGATTTTCACCATAAAAATACATCTCTATGATAAAAATAGATGATAATACATATACCTCATTATATCCTCAATTTCACAGATATATTCCTCAAGACAATGGTTTCACTATAGAATTTTTACATTGTTAGTGATCATGTTTCGCATAATTTTTAATGTACCATCCAAAATCTACACCAGTTATTCCTCAAAACAATGATATTAATCCAATTTTATGAAATCAGAGTTTTGTACATGTTAAAGATATGTGTGTACCTATTAATGAGAGATACATGGAACCCATCATGAACATGAGATGTTTTTTTGATGAACCAAAATATAGGATATCGTCCCAATATGAATAATAATTTAAATGGGACCAACATATGATGTGATTATTTTTACATTATTTTCAAATCTCAATACCTTATTCCCTATAAAATTATTAGAAACACCTTGTAACCTTCTTAAAATTCTAGTTCAAACCAAAGATTATGAAAATAACTTTTAATCCAGCTTTATACTTGAATTATGTGTTTCAAAAGGGATATAGCCTTCGGTCCCATTTTTCAATCTATATTAAGTCCCAATATATTACTTTCATCAAATTAAATCCATCATCTTGGAGCTTCAGATTTAATTTTATATAGGGATTCAAAAGGATCCATCTAAATGATCGACTGAAATTCATTGTTATATGAAAACACAAATAGAGGAAGTTGTTGATCTCAAAAAAAATTATAATATATAAGAATAGATTAAAACATGTCCTATAGTGTTTTTATTATTATAGCATATTTAAAATATTCATGGGGATGTTTCTATGAGATGAAACTCAACAATCTATAAAGATAATTCTAAGTATTTTTCTAGAACATCATGTTAAATCATAGATTCGGACCATACACAATTTAATGAGGTACTACATGTTACCATAAAACGTTAGTAATTTATATCCTAGGAAGATGATACATAGATAATTATTATCTTTTATAAATAATGTATGGTAAAATTTTACGATAATCGGCTATACACCATATATTATCAAACCATTTAGATGTTTGTGGGTGTCCAATGAAAAAATCAATGTTGATGTTTTCCTATTTCTATTTTGGTATTGATATTATAATTAACATACCATTTTAATTTTTCTATAATCCTTAAATTGATGACATAACAATATCTAAGATATAAAATCTATGTCATATTTATTAATGATGCACCACCAAAAATATTCTTTCAAATCATTTTACATCATCGTACTTCTATGTTGAAAAGAAAATGAAGAACTATGAGCTTCCTCAAACAAATACTTAATCAAATATAGTATAGATTGAACACATACAATGTTCTTAAACCTTATCATTTCATCCTGATAAACAATAATATGAGGAAAATTTATAAGCATATTTTTCTTGTCAATATATTTTTTGTGTGCCTATTTTATCATCACATGGATAGATGGTTGAACACTCAATTGAAAAAGATGTTATGTATCCCCTTCCTTCAGTATTTCCATATCTATACTTAGAAAATCTAGAAATAGCGGATATTTTTATATCCTTGTCATAGATATGCTAGAATGATTCTTTGAAATAAAATTATCAACCACCTTATTCTCTTTCCCATGTTTTTAATTTAATGACTAGTCAGAATCATTAACTAACTCTAACTATTTTTATAGATAATATTTAACACCTTTTATATAAATATATAGTATAATATTTTCATACCTTAATATATATATCACATTAACATATAAATATTATTTTTCCATATCATTAATTCAATAATTTGTACAACTAACTCAATATTAGGTTTTCTGAAATATTTATCATGAACCGTCAATTATTATGAGACACATGCTATAACAATGTAATTCTACATAATAAAACATCCCAATAACTTCCTTTATGTGTCACTATATATTATGAAACCCTCTATACTATATGTTAATGTATTCATAGGGAAGGTAACTAATCAACTTTATAGCTCCATGAAAATTTTCTCACAATCAAATATCTAGAGGAACTAGGTTCCCTTCCAAGTTAACTTGGTGAGTGGATTAGATGTTGATGATAAATTATCCAAAAATAATCAAATATATATAGGTATTCTAAGAAAACTATGGATAATAGAATTCATGGTGGGTTTTTTATAACATTTATTATGATTCATAATTTATTTTTTTTACTGATATAATTTTTATTTAGATTATATAACCAAAAAATTAAACATATTATATTCAAATTCAGAATTATTTTAATTTGTAATATTGTTTCTCATTCCTTATGCTGTTTAGTACAATTATCAATTTATCTTCATGATTTCCCCTTATATTTGAGTATATAATAATATCATCTATAAAGACTAAAAAAGATGATAAAAGATATATTAAAAGTATTTATTCATTAAATCCATGAAGATTGTGGGGTCATTAGAAAGTCTTAACGAAAGAAAAACATATTCATTGTGATCAGATATTTTATGAATGATATCATGGGTATATTATCATTATTATACATCAGTTGATTATATAAAGAATTAAGATCTATCTTGGAAAAGTATTAATCTATATGTAGATGATAAAATTTTCCATCAATATGGGGAAGCATATACTTTTTCTTCATCATGATCTTGTTCATATTCTGATACGTAATGTTGAGTCACATAGATCTATCAATGTTTTTTAAAAAATATAATAACTTCACTCCATGGTGAGTTTATTAAACGAATAAATCTGTTGTTATGTCTCTTCAAGACTTTCTTCTTTATATTTTATAACTCAATTAGGTCCATTTGATATATAGTTTTCACAATAGGCATTTAACTATGTATGAGTTATATTGAAAATTATACCTGATTTTTTTTATAAAGTGGTAGAAAACACATCTGGAAATTCCTAAATAATATCCCATGATATATTCATATCATTGATGTTGCATTCATCCCTATTAATATTAAAACAAACATCCTAATTTAATAAGAATCAAAAACCATAAAATGTATGCGATTTACATCAAAATATTATATTAATTTTCCAACTGACATTCAATAATTGGTTCATTTGGGATATTACAAATCACTTCACATCCTCATAAATTAATTTATGATTTAGATAAGTAAGGCTAAACCATTCATAAGATAACCACATATTAAACTATAAGAAGAATGAAATGATTTTACAAAAGCACATTATAAAAAACATCAACTGGAGAGGAATCATATAATGGATAATAAATAATCTTATAATTAGGTGTTTTAACTATTATTTATACATCTAGTAATTTTGGTGAAATATTAAAACACATAAAAAATTATTTAGATATGAAATAATGTATAGATCTAGTGTGAAATTATACATTAGGTGTTCTATATTTTTGTTTACTTTTCACTTAATCATTATCACAACCCTCATAAAATGTAGTGATCAAATTATATTCCCATTTTTACATGGATTAATAGGTTATTGATGTCAATAATCATCAGTAAACATCATATTTGTGAACTAGTTAGCATAATTCCAATAATCATTTCATTTGAAACAATAGTGTGTGGGTGGTGAATTTATTTTAGTATCTCTCTATTTTTATCATTACACCTAAATAATTTACATGTCCCCCTAATTCATCTTACTACATGTTATCTTCCACACTTTTTGAATGACATAAATTTTATTTTAATTTATCCATACATTTTTGAGTTTCTTCTTAATTCAATTTTCCTTTCAATTTCAAAATCACGATATTTAGGGGTAACTCTAATCCCAATTTCCACCTTGAAAGAACAATGATTGATTTTCTTCATGGCTATTGATGTTCCTTATGGGTTACTCCTTAAATAGAATTAATTTTAAACCACCAAATAATTGATCAAACATAATTTTAGGTTTTATATTAATGTCTGATGCATTCTTCAAAAGTCTTAAAAATTACCTCATAGTTCGCAACAGATCCATCATATTAATAATTTAGCTCAAGGAATTCCATTATTTTTTTACAATGAATATGAGAAAAGTACATATTGAAAAATAATATCATAATCTCACCATTCTATATATAGTTAAATTCATCATGTTTTTTTATTCTTGATGAGAGTAACATTTATCCACTTCTTCATCAAAATAATAGACAAAAAAATACTTTTCATCATCTAAACACTAGAGAACGAAAAAAATATTTTCAATGGTATTGATCCATTCAACATCAGCTACTGGATTAAGGGAAACACTAAAATAATTTAGACTTGGTCTCAAGAAGAAGTAATCAAAATTGTACTCCCATATATTACTTTTTAAAGTTCATTCTGCATAATGTCTTGACAATATTGTGTGAGTATATCAATGAGTGTTTTCTTTCGATATCCAAAAATGGTTGGATTCGTAGTTGGAAAATCATTTCATTTCCCATAACACTAATGATTAACATGGTTTCTTTGGGATCCAACCATTGTAATAAAACTAAAGATCATAGTGTATGAAATAATAATAATAATAATAATGAGAACCAAATAATCCTAAAAAATAACTTATGGGGTGTCTAAATCATAAAACCTTTTCTAATCTATAAATCCATTTGATTAACATAGATCATTACACATAATTATTTAAATCTTTCATGATCATTTATAAAGTGTTTGTGAATTTTTTATTGTATATCACCTAGAGTAGTCAAATCTTGTGTGCAGCAATGATCATTTCCATGTTCTGGAAGATGATTGAGTATAACTCAATGTTCCATTTACACATTTTACCCCTATGTACCTCTTTGTTATAGATGCATCCATATTAAGTATTTTGAGAGGTATTTAATTTTTTCGAAAACCGCTCAATCTGTCATTTACCAAATTTTTTTGATGTTTCCTACACATTGAAAAATTATTATATTTATTCTTAGACATATAACTATAAATTTCCTTTTAAATATCCTAATGGATCACACTAATGTTTTATCATCCAAGATTCCAAAGGTTAATTAAAACTATATCTCATGACAACTGTAAAGATGCATACTTCTCATATATAAATATTGAATCCTAATAATAAAATTCCATTACATAATATAAAAATTCATTCCAAAAAGGATTAGGTATTGTTTATTTAGAATAATGGACACATAAACAACTAGTCCATAAGTGAGCTACATATTCTCCCAAAAAAATTTAATAACTATCATCATTTTTATATATATCATACATAATAACATTCAATATAACATCTGTAAAAGAAACTTAATAAAAACTGACCTAAAATTATTAGTATGGGTAATAAAGATATATATTCAAATATCATGAGCTTAAGGGTAGGATGATAAGAAAATAACATTTGAAAACCATACCCTGCAAATCATAGATCATAAATGTGATTCATTACATAAATCTTTGTATTTCATAAGACTTGAATCATAATTGAAATAGATAACTGGATATTTAGAACAATATATTGGAATAATTAATTGATTTAATGCAAAGACATAATAATTGACAATAATTTCCTTAGATGTTCAAGGATCATTTCCAAGACTATCATAGTAGAAATGGTTCACTCCCCCAAGCCACAGTATGAGTCAATTTTTAATCCCAAGAATATCAGAGTGGAAATATTCAATAATTGAACTAGGTTTACCCCCAATTCTATTCCAATATATCTCATATGATATCAATCATTACCCAATGAATTGGTGGGAGAAACAAGTCCCACTCCTCAAATTTTGAAAAGAATACATACATGTACTTCAATATTGTTGAACATTAATTATTTCAGAACCAATGAAAATATAAGGGTTTCAAAAAAACATCCTATAATAACCTATATAAAAGATATAGGTTTTATAATCATTTCACAATTTCATCACAATAGAACCTATAGATAAATAAGTGGGATTTGTAACAATTCCATAATGGTGTAACGCATGGAAGAGAAAAAAGTATCATACAAATCTTATTATCATAAGTATTAACAATCCTGATAAAGAATTAGAATTGTATCCTTCTAACATATCCTAATTAAATCATAAGTAACATTAATGGATGTTATCTTAAATGAAAAATTATTTTTTATGAGAAATAACTTCAAATGTTTTGTAAAGATAATATCATTTCATTGAAAATATTTTTTTTAATTAAAAATTCATAAAATACTATAGAAATATATTTTTTTAAAAAATAAATTTGAAATGATATAAATTAATATTCAAAGAAAATAATGGACATGATACAAATAAATTCTATTACTGCATTATTTTTTTAAATAAATATTCCCATAAAAATATTTGTAAAAGGCATACAATTTTATATCGACAATGAAATTATGGTTCCATTAAAATTTTGTAGTAAAAATTAGAACAAGATTTATAATTCCAATTTTAAATCATTTATACTTTTCTAAAAAAAGTTATTTGAAAACAAAATTCAGAAAACAATGATTTTTAATGAATGGGGGTTTTCTAATGAATAGATAAATGAAAATTATTTTTCTTAAAAGCATTATTTTGAATGATTAAGTAAAAAATTGGAGGAAATGAGTGAAATATCAGTATTATAATGAAATTAACACATGATAATAAATTTCATGAGTTTTTATATGATATGGATTATATGATTCCTCATAGGTAACATAATCATAAACAATCCTAATAAATTATGAGATTATAATGTAAAATATTTACCACTTTAGTGTCTTTTGATTCATAAGAACCATTACATATTAAAATAAAATCAAATACTATGTATCTTAAAAATAATTATATACATGATGTAACATATTAATGGGGTAGTAAATACACCTCATATTAGAATATATGAGATTAACCTAACTTCGGTCCCAAATAAGGTTATTTATGAAAAATATATCTTAACATAATACTATAATTTCAAAAATGTTACAAAATTTTGTATAATAATTTATTAATGAATCATACATACATAAATACATATATACACAGATACATATATATATATATATATAATTCTATACATGAATTAATTATGGCATTATATTACCATTTTATTAATATTTCCATGTTAATTTCATGTTTCGAGCAATAAATATTTTGCTATTTATTTATGTTCTCTTTTTTTTATTTTTGGTTCTATTACATTGATAATGATTATATAATATTTAAAATGTTAAAATTGATATACATATAATATATATTTAATATATATATATTTATATTTATCTATTAATTTTTGATATAGAAAATTAAATACACCATTCATGGAGATGGTCGGACATACATACATAAGAATATTGATCCATTTCTCTTGAAATCACCAAAGAAAGTATAGTAAATAATATATTACCATTATTGAAAAATTTTATTTCATATATATTAAATATTTTGACTAATTCCATTCTTATTTCCTTCCTTATAATGTGTGAATGAAAAACAACAATTCACATGGTGGTAGTTGGTCACACACACATGTGACGTTATCATATTCACATAGAATGGAAAGTTAAATGTCCTATATGATATACAATGTAATGATGTATAAAAATATCATAAATATAATATATAAATATATAATATATCATTATATCATGTACTGTGAGGGTTTGATGAATAATAAATTAAATTAGTTTGCGAGGCAACAATCTATATTGCACCAAAATAATGATTTTGTATCCCATTTGAAGGAAGAGGGGATTGTGGATAGTAATTACCTTAAAATAATTAAATATAAATATAATTTAGATAATTTTTATATTATATTATCATGGTTTAAAAATAATTTAATTATATGGAGGATGAAATAATATAAAATGATTATTTTTGGATGATACCTCTTCTTTGAACAACTTCTTTTAATTTTCACAAAATCCATCATAGAATTGGGTTTTCAAAAAACAAAGGTTTCTATGATGAAAAGGGGAATTATGTAATATATTTATTTTGGTATTTTATGAACCAATATGTTTTGTAAGTTTGAATTAGAGATGATAATGGGTGGCCTATTATAATATGGTGAGTGGCACAATTGTAATTTCTTGAAAATGAAAATAATTACCCATGTTTTCACATTTCACAAGGCTAAAAAATGAACCGTTACCAATATTTTGATATGATAAAGTATAAATATTTCTATCCACATTGTATTTTAATTCTTCATGGACATTGTTATCCTTCGTCATTTTTGTTTAACACCCCGATAAACCAATTTTTTCCTTAAATGAGGTAAATAATCATTACTATTTGTAAAATTAAATATGCTAATTAATTAATTATGACTTATTAGAAAATATAAATTATTCGTATTACCAACAATGAATCAACTTATTTTACATTCTAGTCATATATTTGGATGAATTTAATTTAAAATTAAAGCCATTGTCTCAACGAAAAAACGGTTTTCCAAACAGAAAATGTTTAAGAGTTTAACATGTTTTATATCATAATTAAATATGAAAAATAATTATACGAACTATATTGTATTAATAAATATATAATAGTTCTATTAAAACTTTAAAACCAAAATAATCATTATAAATTGGTTAAACATAAGTGCATATTTCAAAAAAAATCGCTATTTTTCACTATTCACCAAAAATTTAATTTTTTTAAAAAAATGTTAATTATTAATTGTAATATAATTTTTAAATGATTATTTAAAAAAATATGTTATTTAATCAAATAAATTTTATAAAAATTTATCAATTCAAATATTTTTCACAAATAGAAATAAAAAACATTTTTTAGCAAATGATATTTTTGAAACATTTAATGACATCACTAAAAATTAAGTTACATTTTGATAAATCTATTTTCATAATTGAATATAATTATAATTAATATTTAGAAAATTTTTATTCTAATTTTTGCTACCAATTATAATAGATATTTAATAATGGTCGTGTTTAAAAATTAATACTAACAAAATATCATAATTTTTTATTACTTTTTGTCACGTGTAACGATGGATATCTAAGAAATTATATTAATTGAAAAATATTATTAAGTCTATTGGTGTAATAGTTTTATTGAAATAGGTTTAATTATTCCAAAAACAATAATTCACCATATTTTCATGGTCAGTTTATTATAAAATAGTTTATCCTTTCAAGACACAATCTGTGTATTTTGATTTGATGAAATTTCTCTCAATTTAACAAGATCAATTTTTTGATATGTCATGTGAATTCATGTTATATGTTAACATTTTAATTTCTATTTATCATATATATGAAAATAATTTTTTATCCCATATATGTTTTTGTTGGGATTAACAATTCATTCCAGCATAAATTACACTTATACAGCTTTAGAAATTCAACAGATTACAATGATGTACTGACTAAGATAAGGTTATATAGATTTATATGTGTTTTATTATTCTTTTATAATCATTTCATCCAATTTATGACACCCATGGATGTTATATGATAAAATACCTCTCCATAGAAACACCAAAAAACATTCACCAAAACTCTACATCTTTCTACAACTCTAACCCTAATCTCTTTATTATATCATTTGAAAATGTATTAAATATTAATACCATTATTTTAAATGATTTTTTGGGTGTTTTTTTGGTACATAAAATTCCAAAAAACGGGTGAATACAAAATAATTGTGAAATGAAGTCACCCCATCCACTATAAATTTTGTGTGATCACATATATTTTATAGGTTTGGTTTAGCATGAATCATTTTTAGTAGATATATAAATCGTAATTGTATGGAGACCATTCAAGCAATTTAATGATATTTTACTGGATTACACATTGTTTCAACACTGTACCTTCCCAAAACAATGGATAATAATATGATTATAATAATAATGATAAATAAATATTGGAAAAATATGTTCATCCTAATAATAAATATTATATTATTCAACTAGATGAAATATTTTGGGTATATTATTCTTAAATTTAAGACAACATTTGTTAGGTATGTAATTTAATTTTTTATTGAGAAATACTTATACCTTCATATTGATATTGAGAGCCTAAAATATGGGATAATCAGGTAATACAATATGGATATTTCAAATTTATAAAATCATCAAATGTTAAAAATTTAGAAGATTTTAGGGATTTCGTAGAATTCATAGGATAGATTTTTAATATAAAACATTCCACTCAAATAAAAAAAATATTTTTCATAAATAGTCTATTGTGGGGGGAAATTCATACTAAACTGTGCATGGATGAAACTAATAACTGATAAAAATTATTTTCATTTATTTATTTCATATAATGTTACAAATATTTTCAATATGGTATTTTGACGATAATAAATATATCTAAAAATATATTATTCATAGTTACAGAGAAAACGATGAATCCATTTTATAAGGATTTCAAGGATCATATGTGGTCACATTTTTTCTTTGAAAATAATCATATTAGTGGTAACTCCAATTTATACCATTACATAATCCTTTTTTTACTTTAGAAATTTTTAAAAAAAACTCCAAAAATTATTCATTATTATTGAGGAAAATAAAATAATTACATATATGTTAGGGTTTTCAAGAATAAATAATTTTTATGTTTTTTAAAATTTTTAATAATTGATAATAAAAATATAAATTCATTATTTTATATTTTTTAAGTTTTATCTCTAATTTTTGTCATCATTTTTACATAGTAATAACATCATAAATATATTTACTACCCTCATGGATATTATTATAAATGTGTGATTAATTTCTCCGATATAATATAATTAAATAAACTATTTTGGTTGCATGTAAAATATGATCATTATTTAGGAATCATTGATTTATTAGAGAAATAATGTATGTTTTTCAATGATATCATTTATTCTAACATTATTAATCCACTAATATTGTTACACCAATGTATGTAATTTTCTATGGGAATATTTTTCATATAATATATCTAAAAAATATTACACACCAGTAAGAATTATAAATTATTTTCAGCTCGTTAAATTCATATATGGGATAAATATTTTTTTTTGTTTTGAAACAATATTTTCAAATTTTTGAGTTCTTATGTGATTTATTGAATAATTTTATTAAATTAAACTATATATGAATGTATGTTATCTAACAATTAATATCCATTTAAGAAAATAATTTTTTTATAAATATAAATTTTTATTATTATACATATAATAGTTAAGATTTTAACAATATATGGGGATGTCTTAGTTGTGAGTTTCAATTTTTTTTACATTCAATAATCCTTAAGTGAGTGTATTTTATAATTTTGCATACAAATGGTATGAGTAGGTTTAGATGAAAATACATAGGCAATGCAAAATTTCAATAGAATCTAAATATTTCAAATAATTAGTGTAATTATTTTATCGAATAATTAGTTTTAGAACAAATTTATAATTATTTTCATATACACATATTGGGAATTTTTGGGAACGTCGGTATATAAATTATTTCACTATGATTAGTGTGATGATCATCACTAAAATATATTCTTATATAATAACAAATTAGTCTCATGTTCAATAAGATTATCATCATAGTTTATATATTGTTTTTATTATATAGAAATTATGAATTTATCTTCCCTTTTATAAAAAAATATCATGGATTTGTAAATTCAACAATTATATGTTATTAAATAATTCAAGAATAAATTGATTTGGAATTTTACAAGGTGATAGAATAAGATGAGGGAATATTATATGTGAGTTGTATTAAAATTTTTTAACATCTATCACATTGAATTAGATGTATTTGAATTAATAAAATTTTATTTTTATGATATTTTAGGCCATTATTATAAATTTGGATCATTTTAACAAGTAAAAAATGTAAATATTTTAGTTTATTGATCATAACCATTAATATTATTATACACATTATATTTATTTTAAAAAATACTTTTTTGCATTGAAATAAAATTAATCTAACCATTGAAATTTTGGATCTAAATATATTGGTTCTAAATGCCATGTATGATATAAAGAAATCATGGACTAGAATAATTGACCCACCTATTGTATTCGAGCCACAAATTTTAATGAAATTTATTTAATGATAAATTAACATGTAATTGGTGTGTGTTACATATCTTGGGGTATGTTAAATAAGAACTTGGGATTCTTGCTCATTCATTGTGTCCTTCTTTTTCCCATGATTTTTTAAATTCCCAGTGGTCAATACAAGTGAGTGAACCCAGTTGTAATTCAATGTTACTTGTTTATAATATTTTCAAAAGAATTGTATTTTTTAACAATCCCATATTTAGATACCCATATGTAGTGATTATCTATTATAATTTTTAAGAATTCATGATTTCACATTACACTAGATCTAATAGTTTAGTAGTCTTAAGGGTGTAGAAATGTAAGTGGATATTACATTGTAGTTTTAGAAATAAATTAAATCATAATAATATATTAAATATTATTATTATAATATGTTTATACATATATATCATATAGTATTCTTCATTTTTTCAAAATTAAATATTCAAAAATATTAAAGGTGTTATTTGATATTGAGTATGGTTTTTTAGAAATAGAAAATTTAGAACAAAATCAAACAGAGAATATAAAAAATATACATAATATGGTAGGAAAAAAAATAAAAATGATGTTATATAACCATTAAAATGATCATAATATATCCTTTTATTGAATAATAATGAAAAAACATCTGATGAATATTGATAAATGGTATCATAGTTTGGGAAAAGTTTTCATTGGACAACAAAACTGTATCCTGATGAAAAATTTATGTGACAAAAAAATAAACAAGTAGGAATAAACTCAATACCAAAAACTGTTTATATCATGATATATACTCGAAACATAACGAGTTATATAGTTCGGAGATCCACCCATCATATAATAAGACGAATCCATTCTTTATATGAATATTACAGATGATAATAAATATCATAATGTCTCTTGAGGGATTAGATAAAAAAATCAGGGAGAAATAATGAATCAATAAGCCTCAAATGTTATGATATTTCAATCTATGGAAATAATAAAAGGTATAATATATATTAAAGTTGTTGAAGATGATATCTATAGGATTTATGAATGGATATTTAAAATCAAAATAATTGATAAGAAATCAGATTATTTTTTTTTCATAATATATTATATTGATTGATTAGTTGAATTTGAAGAATATTTACATAGGTTTGTATTGAATGGGTTGTGATTGGAGGAAACCCTTATTAAAGAATCATACTAACTCTGAGTTAATGTTTCAACCATTAATTCCTAATTGGTATCTTGAAAGGGAAATATGATTCAATACCATAATAATTTATTATAATATATCTTTAGTCACCTATATAGAGTATGTGTTTGTTTTTTTTCTTTTCTTGTGTATGAGAATGTTATAGTTGTTAGGTCTACTATCCCATTAATTTTTATAATGGTTCGCACTCAACCTAAAAATAGTTCTTACTTATAAAAATAAGGAATCCATTTTCTTCTATACAATTATTAACAATGTATATAGAAATAAGGGATATATAAATACTCAATGTTTTTACTAGATAATAGAATAATAGTGATATGTAAATAAATATCCATTAATAAAATTGAGGATATAATAGGATATTATAAAATTAAAAAATGATAATGATGTAATATGGCATGATTGCTTAATCATATAAAGATTTTAGTAAAAATTTATAATTAAATATAATAGTATTCAATGGACAGAGTACAAGGAAATGATATAATACTCATTTAAATATTTTTGTATATAATTAAACATATTTTATACACATTAGTAATGTATAAACTATTCATGAATGAACTCAAGGCACTAAAATGATTGATATCTATGGTTTAGTTGTTCAAAAGTCATGTTTCATCAATAATGGAATAAGTATAAGATGAATAATATATATATATGTATGTATACATATTAAACAAATATAAATATAATTATATAATTAAATATTTTAATATATACAAAACAACACATACATGTAATATTGAAGGTTAAGAAAATTGAGTTTTTTTCTTATGGAAACATTTTGGAATTACAAAAAATTATAAAGGGGGTCTATTGAGAGGTTATGGTTATGAAATTATTTATATTAAAATTACACTATTATAAAAATTAATCATAAAAATTTATATTGACATTATATGTAATTGAGAAGTATTATAAAATAAAAATGAACATAAAATATTAAAAACCATTACCTTGTAAATTATAATTTTATTACTTTTAAAATTACTCATAAAAATATTAATAGATTCATGGAAAAATATTGAGAGGAAAATAGAGAGTGAAACCACACTAAATGGTTTTATATTATAGAGGAATATGAGTAATAATTGTTATTTATTACAAATGGGGAAACATGGACTAATAAATTTTGTCCTTATGATTTGCAAATTTAGATTTGTGGAAAATTACATACCATATTCCCATGGTTTTAGATCATGATGTTTGAAATTTAAAACATGTTTTTGACATTTATTAGTTAATGAACTAAATTACGTTTATCTATATTATTTTTTATATGAAAATGTCAAATTTTTTAGATATATTTATTTTTAAAAACACAAAATATATGTCCGTCATTAGAATCTTCTTTATATGTTTGAAACATGATTTTAAAAAATTTTAAAAACACTATTTTATTTAATAAATTTTATTAATGTATTAGATTAATTTATTTTATTTTTTATATAATTTTTAAAATCCAAAATTATTTCAAAATATGTATTATATATGCATACAATAATTAACTATTCACTTGAAAATTAAGATCAGCTAAAAAGTTATAAAAATGAATATTGGTTAATTTGTAATTATTTACTCTAAATTTAATGTCCTTTCTATGAAAATAATTACTAGAAAAGCTCAGTCAGAGGTAAATCCTCTGAACATTTATTATGAAATGAAAACATACACTGAACAAGTACAATAAGAAATAAAAACCAGTTACATTTCATAAACACTCTTGATATAACACTTCCTCTGCAGTAGCTGATTCACATTCAGAGCTATCATAGTGCTTTAGGACCTTCACATACTTCCATCTGATATTCAATTTCTATGAGGATAACTGTAACATCCCAGGTAAATAAGGAATAAATAATTTTCATATTTATGAATATTTACGAATTAAATATTAATTTTACTTTAAAGGGGTTGCTATGTTCGATAGTATACCCGATACGCAACAAAGAGTTTCATTGAAATCTTTCGTTGCACTCTAATAATAAAATAATATTATTTCAAATTGTAGTTAACATGTAGACGTTGTATTGCCGGGAATGGATAGAAATAACTATAATATGATTATATATGTTTTTTAAATGTTTTTAAATTTATCCAATAAATGATAGAGGCTTAAAATACGGAAAGAATTCAATTTTAGGCGTTTATGCCCTAGTTTTCACTAAAGGATCACTTATCACCTTTTGATGTTGTACCGTCATTAAATATAGTTTTTTTAACTCTAAAACATTCTATTGGACCAAATATAACTCTTCTTTAGAATCGGGACATCAAAATTTACTTTGTGTATATTTTTGGTACCTTTCTGATAAAGTTCATTTTTTTAATGAATAGTGTAAAATGTTGTATTTTAATTCAAAACCTCTTTTTAATATAATTTATTTATATGATTAGATTATCTTTTGAGTTGGTTTTAAATTGAAATTAGAAAATATTTTTACCATTAAATCCAATAGTGGTTGTTGGAATTAATTTCACTTCTAAATCGGACTTAAACTAGTGTCAATATTTTAATACTTATTGTTCCATAAAAACACGCTATTTGCTCTAACAGTGGGAATTAATTATTAAATTAATTAATGTGACTTATATGTATTTAATTTTTTAAAATAGATTTCATTTTTTAATTCTTAATATCAAATATAGATTAGGGTGAATTTTTGGTAATTTTCTGAAAAACATCAATTTTTGATGAATAGTGAAACCACTAAGTGGTACTTATAAAAACTGATTTTCCGTTTAAATGAAATTTTGTCATCATTGTGTTTTGATTTTCAAAAATCTGACATACATGGTTGTCATTAAGAAGTAAAATGTGGTTCAATGAGATTAAAATAATTTTTCGGTGAATTGTAACTTATTAAGTTCTTAATCGCGATTAGTGGTAATTAGTGTAGTTTAACGTAAAAATAATGCTTTAATAAAATAAGATGAGCTTTACAAATGTCCTACCCTCATTTGTTTTGTCATGGCCGACCAAGAAAAGACATGGGTCAACTTGGGGACCCCATGGAGCCACTTTGGTTGGGAAATGACATAAATAACTTTTTATTTAATGTAAAAGTAAAAATGACACAAACATAATATGTTTTACGAAAACAATTTTTACATGGGGATATATAGATCATATTTTTGATTATACACAGTAATTAGAAATATAAAAATATTTCCTACATCATAGTATTTTTTTTATAATTTTTATACTTTAAAAAAATTAATTTATTTATGACATCATGATGATGCAGCGATGACCTCATTATTTAATGATTTAAATAAAATGGAAAGATAATGTAAAATCTATGAACTACACATGTCCAAAACATATTTGATGGGTGTATTTAGAACCCGTATCACCTTATCCTCGAATTATATCAATGTGGGACCTTTTAAATTGAAACACATTTTCAAATAAAGTAATATTTCTTTACTTTCCAAAAGTGCCCCTCCTCTCCTCTTATAAAAGGCCCCCACCTCTACCTCATTACACACACTCCTCAAGCCTTTGGCTCGGCCAACCCCTGCCCATTTACTCTATCCACATCCCTCTCCTCATCCTAGAGGATTACCTTTGGGCAGAAGCCTTTCAAAGGAAGCCTTTAGGCTCAAATCAAAAAGAAGTTACACTTTTAAAAGTAATTCATTTTCTCTTGTTAATTTGTTTTATTTTTCTTCTCAAACCCTCTAAAATCTTTTTATTTACTTCCTTTGTAACAACACCAGTATCTTCAATATACTAGGATTTTGTTATAATATTTATTCAAGCTACACTCTCACAAAACTACATCAAATGGTTAAAGAACATACGGTTTCTGTGGATGGTGAAATTCTGCCTCCCGAAACAATGATTGTTCAATACTCATTTAAAACCTTCAAAGGTGGCCATTATGATGTCACTATTTTTATATATGATATATAATATGTTTATTTTTTATTTAATCTTCTGTATTTTTCATTTTGGTCATACCTTTATGGTTTCCATTATGGGTAAACACGATATCTTCATTTAAGGAAGTGCGGACTACCGCCCCCTCAAAGTGATGTGATTCATTAATGCCATATGTGGGACGTGTAAAGGATGGATTTAAAGTTATTATATATGATGTTATACTGGAATTATAATATACCTCTATATCATTATTATTTCTTTCCATTAAAGTATGAGATAGAAATTAAAGTAGCGTTAATGCGTACGTACGGCTTACCGTCTCCATGAACGGTGCATTTCATTTCTTATCCCCAAATGTAATGTACTATTAAAAGTACATGTATATAATGGATATATATAATTAATTATATATCTAAATGATGAATATAATTCTGGAATTAATATATACATACCTCTCATTTAGTTTTAATTCCATTAATATGACAAAGAAATGAAAGTAGTGTTCATGCGTACGTACTGCTTACCGTCTCCATGAACAATGCATTTCATTTATTACCGCAAAATGATTATGTAATATTATAAATACATGTATATGCTGGATATATATGATACATATTATATCCAAATCGGGAATTTTATTCTGGATATAATGAACCTTTGACCACACGAACAACATGTAATTGTAAGAAGTCCACTTTCGACTTAAGAACAAAATATTGACAAAACAAACATTATTAACTTAAATGGTTACATAATGTTTATAACATGGCAATAAGTGATATAAAAGGAATAATGAACTTTAAAAATGTTCTTAATCAAGTATAAATTAACTCAAGTTTATTATTCAGGACGTTAAAGAACGATCGAGTCAAGTCGGACCCGAGGTAAGGGACTTCTTCTCAATCTCCTTTCATTGAGGCATATTTCGTTTTATACACAACTTTCTTTTATACAGTGTATAAAACCCTTTGAATTTTACTTTTATACAAAAGGAATATTTTTCTACGAAGCGTTTTACAAAAAGACAAAAAGGAATGTTTCTTTTAACGTACGCGATGACAACGACCATTTCCACCGCCGCAAGTATTATTTGGTCTTTGGCTTTCTCAACAAGCCGTAGTGTATTTAGAATAAAATAAATACCATATACTCTTTTATGTATTTTGTTATTGAAAATGGTTTTGAAAAAGGATTCTATTATGTCAATATATTTATGATATATTGTGATTGAAATGTGGAAATGTTATCATTCCTTTATATTGGTTTTATGTTTTATGATTTTATATTGGTACTTGGACATTTTAACGGGTGGTTACGTTATAAACCATATGACGGGTGGTGCCGTGAATACCAGGACGGGTGGTTACGTTATAACCTCCAATGCATTGGGTATGGAAGTCGGCCGTATGGCTATTCCATTAAGTATGTATGGAAATTGGCCATATGGCTATTCCATTAAGTGATATGTGTGGAAGTCGACCGTATGGTTATTCCACTTAAGTTTGTTTATGTCCCAAGTTACCTTTATATATGTTATGTGTTCTATTTATGGATTTTATGGTAATCCTTTGGTTACAAAAAGGTAAGTAATGATACTTTATTCAGTGAAGAGTTTTTACTACTTCATGATGGTGAAGGTATTACTTTGATAGAGTATATATGGTTTATTTGATGTTTGAAAAACTAACAGTTTTCATTCTTTCTGTATCCCTTACTGAGCTTTTTATGCTCATCCCAAGTTTTTTTGAAATTTTTTTCACAGGTCAAGGGAAAGCTACATGATACGATGATAGTGTCAAGGAAGTGTCAAAAAAGAATCCATGTTTATTTTTAATATGTTTCCATTGATGAGAATGAAGAATACTATCTTTATGTAACCACTTTGTTTATAGGTGGAATGTAATGCATGTTTTATGATCTAATTCTCTAAAACTCTAAACCTAAAAAGATCCTCAACGTGTAATCTTGTGATAACTCAAGATTATGTAAGGTTTAAGGCCGGGGTCTTATAGTTGGTATCAGAGGTCAGTTTAAACAACTTTAGGGATTAGGAGTTCTTGTGAGACACATGATTAGTCCCTATATCTATTATTTCAGTTAAATACTTGTATTATAAAATTTTTTCAGGTCATGTAAATTCGGTTACGAATGGAAGGAGAAGGATCTCAAATGACATTACTATCTCCTCCGGATGACATGCTTGCAATAATTATTGCAAAGTCATCTTCGGATGATTGTGAAACTTTTTCTAGCAAACAACTCACTTGCAAGCAGTTGTTTGAGATATCAAACACTTCCTCTATACCTATTTATCATCGTGGATCATGGGTTGTTTTTAGAAAAATATTATTTTCACAATATTCTCATATTTTCAAGAAAGGTAAATATTATCAAGGTATTTTCAAATATTTTACCTTATCACAAGAATTTGAAGCATTTTATGATTTTAAAAATGGTGTTGAGGAAGGAGACCCTTGAGCAACCTATTTATATATGCTTTTTAAATATATTCTCACATCACATACTTATGGAATTTTTAAAGGACCAATAATAGAAAGTTTCAACTCAATTTCGGTCCGAATTTTTTTTAGAAATCATGTTTAATCAGATGTTTTGGAATTATACGTCATACATGATTATTTTCCAAAACTATTTTTCAGTGAACACCCATATGACCTATGTTGTACGAGGTGTATTTGGATGGAGGAAGCAAATGATTTTGAAGGATCTCGAAATCATTGTTGTAATGCATGGGACTTCTACCTACGTGAACAAGATGACGATGAAACCGAATGGATGTCATGATCAAGGTATGCTATTATGAGTTTGTGTAAGAAACATAGAAAGAGTTGAAAGTCAACATGAAAAGTAAGTATGTTTCCATAAGATCAAAAATAAATTTCTCAATGAAAAGTAACCTAAAAGAAAAATGTTGTCTATTAACTTTTCCTACTGGGGAATCAAATACCGTTTAACCCATCACAAGTTTGTGATTTTCTTGTGGTTAACTTTCTCCTAAACATGTTTTCTATCACTCTCCCTTGGAACATAAACCTTGGTTTTACCCTCCATGTCCATGTTTTCTTACATGGAATCCTAGTATGGGTTATCTCGGGTGACCTCTATACTCCCCTTTCTTTCTTTTAAAGTGATAGTTTAATTTACTCCATTTCTGATGTGGGGCTTTCAATGAAGCTTCCAAGACCAATTTTAAAATTACGAGGACGCAATTCCCAAAAGGGGGGAAGGATGTAACATCCCAGGTAAATAAGGAATAAATAATTTTCATATTTATGAATATTTACGAATTAAATATTAATTTTACTTTAAAGGGGTTTCTATGTTCGACAGTGTACCCGATACACAACAAAGAGTTTCATTGAAATCTTACGTTGCACTCTAATAATAAAATAATATTATTTCAAATGGTAGTTAACATGTAGACGTTGTATTGGCGGGAATGGATAGAAATAACTAAAATATGATTATATATGTTTTTTAAATGTTTTTACATTTATCCAATAAAGGATAGAGGCTTAAAATACGTAAAGAATTCAGTTTTAGGCGTTTATGCCCTAGTTTTCACTAAAGGATCACTTATCACCTTTTGATGTTGAAACATCATTAAATATAGATTTCTTAACTCTTAAACATTCTATTGGACCAAATATAACTCTTCTTTAGAATTGGGACATCAAAATTTACATTGTGTAAATTTTTGGTACCTTTCTGATAAAGTTTATTTTTTTTAATGAATAGTGTAAAATGTTGTATTTTAATTCAAAAAATCTTTTTAATATAATTTATTTATATGATTAGATTATCTTTTGAATTGGTTTTAAAGTGAAATTAGAAAATATTTTTACCATTAAATCCAATAGTGGTTGTTGGAATTAATTTCACTTTGAAATCGGACTTAAACTAGTGACAATCTTTTGATACTTATTGTTCTATAAAAACACGCTATTTGCTCTGACAGTGGGAATTAATTATTAAATTAATTAATGTGAGTTCTATGTTTTGAATTTTTCAAAATAGACTTCATTTTTGAATTCGTAATGTCAAATATAGCTTCGAGTGAATTTTTGGTAATTTTCTGAAAAACTTCAATTTTTGATGAATAGTGAAACCACTAAGTGGTACTTATAAAAACTGATTTTCCGTTTAAATGAAATTTTACATTCATTATGTTTTGATTTTCAAAAAATCCGACTTAAATGGTTGTTATTAAGACGTAAAATTTGGTTCAATGAGATTAAAATAATTTTTTGGTGAATAGTAACTTATTAAGTTCTTAATCGCGATTAGTGGTAATTAGTCTAGTTTAAGGTAAAAATAATGCTTTAATAAAATAAGATGAGCTTGAAACATGTCCTACCCACATTTTTTGTGTCATGGACGACCAAGAAAAGCCATGGGTCAACTTGGGGACCCCATAGAGCCACTTTGGTTGGGAAATGACATAAATAACTTTTTATTTAATGTAAAAGTAAAAATGACACAAACATAATATGTTTTACGAAAACAATTTTTACATGGGGTTATAAAGAGCAGATTTTTGATTATAAATAGTCATTAGAAAGAAAAAACGATATCCTACATCATAGTATTTTTTTTATAATTTTTATACTTTAAATAAATTAATTTATTTATGACATCATGATGATGCAGCGATGACCTCATTATTTAACGATTTAAATAAAATGGAATGATAATGTAAAATCTATGAACTACACATGTCCAAAACTTATTGGATGGGTGGATTTCGAACCCTTATCACCTTATCCACGAAATATATCTATGTGGGACCTTTTAAAACCGAAACACATTTTCAAATAAGGTAATATTTCTTTACTTTCCAAAAGTGCCCCTCCTCTCCTCTTATAAAAGGCCCCCAACTCTACCTCATTACACACACTCCTCAAGCCTTTGGCTCAGCCAAACCCTGCCCATTTACTCTCTCCACATCCCTCTCCTAATCCTAGAGGATTCCCTTTGGGCTGAAGCCTTTCAAAGGAATACTTTAGGCTCAAATCAAAAAGAGTTACACTTTTAAAGGTAATTCATTCTCTCTTGATCATTTGTTTTATTTTGCTTCTCCAACCCTCTAAAATCTTTTTATTTACTTCATTTGTAACAAAAATAGTATATTCAATATACTGGGATGTTGTTATAAGATTTATTTGAGCTACACTCTCACATAACTACATCATATGGTTAAAGAACATACGGTTTTTGTGGATAGTGAAATTCCGCCTCCCGAAATGATGATTGTTCAATACTCATTTTACACCTTCAAAGGTGGCCATTATGATGTCACTATTTTTATATATGATATATAATATGTTTATTTTTTCTTTAATCTTCTGTATTTTTCATTTTGGGCATACCTTTATGGTTTCCATTATGGGTAAACATGATATCTTCATTTAAGGAAGTGCGGATTACCGCCCCCTCAAAGTGATTAGATTCGTTAATGCCATATGTGGGACGTGTAAAGGATGGATTTAAAGTAATTATATATGATGTTATACTGGAATTATAATATACCTCTATATCATTATTATTTCTTTCCATTAAGGTATGAGATATAAATGAATGTAGCGTTCATGCGTACGTACGACTTACCGTCTCCATGAACGGTGCATTTCATTTCTTATCCCCAAATGTAATGTACTATTAAAAGTACATGTATATAATGGATATATATAATTAATGATATATCTAAATGATGAATATAATTCTGGAATTAAAATATACATACCTCTCATTTAGTTTTAATTCCATTAATATGACAATGAAATTAAAGTAGCGTTCATGCGTACGTACGGCTTACCGTCTCCATGAACGGTGCATTTCATTTCTTACTGCTAAATAATTATGTAATATTATAAATACATGTATATGATGGATATATATGATACATATTATATCCAAATAGGGAATTTCATTCTGGATATAAATAACCTTTGACCACACGAACAACATGTAATTGTAAGAAGTCCACTTTCGACTTAAGAACCAAATATTGACAAAACAAACATTAATAACGTAAATGGTTACATAATGTTTATAATATGGAAATAAGTGATATAAAAGGAATAATGAACTTTAAAAAGGTTCTTAATCAAGTATAAATTAACTCAAGTTTATTATTCAGGATGTTAAAGAACGATCGAGTCAAGTCGGACCTGAGGTAAGGGACTTCGTCTCAATCTCCTTTCATTGAGGCATATTTCGTTTTATGCACAACTTTCTTTTATACGGTGTATAAACCCCTTTGACTTTTACTTTTATAAAAAAGGAATATTTTTCTACGAAGCGTTTTACAAAACGACAAAAAGGAATGTTTCTTTTAACTTATGCGGCGACAACGACCTTTTCCGCCGCCGCGAGTATTATTTGGTCTTTGGCTTTCTCAATAAGCCGTAGTGTTTTTAGAATAAAATAAATACCATATACTCTTTTATGTATTTTGGTATTGAAAATGGTTTTGAAAAAGGATTCTATTATGTCAATATATTTATGATATATTGTGATTGAAATGTTGAAATGTTATCATTCCTTTATATTGGTTTTATGTATTATGATTTTATATTGGTACTTGGACATTTTAACGGGTGGTTACGTTATAAACCATATGACGGGTGGTGTCGTGAATACCAGGATGGGTGGTTACGTTATAACCTCCAATTCATTGGGTATGGAAGTCGGCCGTATGGCTATTCCATTAAGTATGTATGGAAATTGGCCGTATGGCTATTCCATTAAGTGATATGTGTGGAAGTCGACCGTATGGTTATTCCACTTAAGTATGTTTATGTCCCAAGTTACCTTTATATATGTTATGTGTTCTTTTTATGGATTTTATGGTAATACTTTGGTTACAAAAAGGTAAGTAATGATACTTTATTCAGTGAAGAGTTTTTACTACTTCATGAAGGTGAAGGTATTACTTTGATAGAGTATATATGGTTTATTTGATGTTTGAAAAACTAACAATTTTCATTCTTTCTGTATCCCTTACTGAGCGTTTTATGCTCATCCCAAGTTTTTTTGAAATGTTTTTCACAGGTAAAGGGAAAGGTACATGATATGATGATAGTGTCAAGGAAGTGTCAAGAAAGAATCCATGTTTATTTTAAATATGTTTCCATTGATGGGAATGGAGAATACTATCTTTATGTAAACACTTTGTTTATAGGTGGAATGTAATGCATGTTTTATGATCTAATTCTCTAAAACTCTAAACCTGAAAAGATCCTCAACGTGTAATCTTGTGATAACTCAAGATTAAGTAAGGTTTAAGGCCGGGGCCTTATAATAACAACTCCTTAGAGGATTTCCAGAAAGGGGACCTAGTTGACATTGGCTTTGGAAAGTCATAAACCTTCCTCATTATTCTTTTAATTAGGAGAGGTTCCTCATTTCCATAATTTTTATTCCCATCCTTGACAGCATCACTAGAGGAAGGCTTGGAAAAACCACAACTATTTTTTTTCACCGTTCGAGAAATCCCCCCATTTTCCAGTAATTACCACCTCTTGGAAAGAATCAGTCAAGATCTGGTTCTGCTTATATTGCACATTGATATCAATTATAGACAAATAGAGTGGAGAAACCACAATAACAGTACCAACATCCATATCCTTCTTTAAAAAATCCTATTTGAAAAATATCATATTGTGACCTTCCTTCATTTAAGCACACCCATTCATCTCCTCATGACCCAATTCCTGAAAATGGTTGCAAGTATCAACTGTAATCTGCAAACCACAATCAGAATTTGACTGCAACTGAGAGTCATTAATAACTGGACAAACATGGGGTGCATCGTGAGCGTTCCCATCAACTGAACTCATGACCAGATCCCCCTACTTCTACTCAGCATCCCAAGCTTTGATCATCCAACTATCAACTATAATATGAAAACCACAATCTGAATTAAACTAAAACTGAGAATCCTTATTAGCTAGACAAACATGAGTTGAAACTGAGCTCAATTCCAGCTCCCCCCTTCTGTTCAGCATCACCAGCCTTGATCGGTTCATTGTTATCTGATACAGAAAATTGACCGAAAATAGTTCTACCATGCTAGAAAATCTCCCCGGATGAAGCAAGCGCTCCCACATTTCCTCAAAATCTAGTAGTTGGACCAGCCTCATTCGTACCACTCTGATCCACACCATTATCAAGTAACAGATCATGCTTCAATATAACAAACACCACAACAACAGACGGATTGGGGTAAGCCTGTGTCTGCCTTCCCAGAGATGAATCACCCAATCGAACATCATTACCATGCTTAGCTGCATCAATACGCGACTTTCCTTGATTAGATACCCCACTAGGACTCTTCACCGAAGTAGCAGGCCTCCTGCTTCTGGCTCCACGACTACAGTGGCTAGACAAATAACCCAAACGACAACATGTAGAACAGTAATCAACCCAGTTTTCATACACAACATCATGCTTCCCTCGGAACTCCTCACCAACATTAATCTAAATCCAGTCAACTGTTGGATTCTAGGAATCCACCTCAACACAAAACACGGGTTCACTGGATAAATCACAGAATATGTACGAGCATCTGAGCTATGGAACTGACCAACCAGATTCCCTAGCATACAAATTATCGAAGGATTTTGAGAAGGAAGAGGAAGATGAGGTAGAATTACCCAGGTTGAAACTGAAGGAGGATCCTGATTCCTACAGAGATCAGATGACCATAAGGGAAGGAAAAATTTGCATCCGCTGCATCGGTGGGGAGCTCGGGACTAGGCTCTTCTTAAGTCTTCGTCCAAGCCAAATCGAATCATCATGTGATGATTATTGAGAATCACTATAACTGTGAATTCCTTCAAATCCGAATGATTTTACACAAAGTGATCAAAATCATCAACGGAAGGCCATCGAAGAGAAAAATGAGCAACCATGGTCAAATCTTGGAATTTTGTCGCCACAGAGAATTTCGATGAATAAATCAAAAGCTGAGGGACCCCATGATGAAGATCTATAACTTTAGGGCTTAGGAAAATCGATGAGAAGTCTGGATGGTTATTAGGGTTTGAAAATGGAACAAGTGACACCCATGACTCTTGGGGCAGTAGATCAAAATCAACTTCCCCCCTCCCTCCATCTGGAAGGGGAGAAATCCATCATCGGGCATCAACTAGGGTTCATCACCTAGAAGAGGGAGGAGATCTTGACCATTCCTTCTATGAAAATAATTCTCTATATATAAAATATTAAATTTTTAATGGAACTTCATAGTTTATTTTAAAATAATGTTTAGTGAAAAATATTTAAATACCTCATTTTAATACATATTTATTATTGTATGTCATTTATATATATTTATAAAATCGTTAGATTATTAATATGTTCTATTTATATTTATTAAATATACTATTACTATATTATAATATATTTTTTTATTCTTATAAGTTGCATATAGTCATAAAATTACTATTCAATTGTCATTTTACAAAGTTACTATTTTTATTGTGGACTTACCCTTCTAACAATTATAATATCCAATAGAAATAAATTACATTTTAATTTGTAAGAATTATTCATCTAATTTTAATTTTTTCTCTATCAAAGGAATAATATTTTTTTAAATTTGTTTCATGATACTAACATATAATTTATTTTATTGATTAATTATAGAAAAAGATCGAATAAATTTCATGATTATCAAGTTTCCTTTTATTTATAAATATTTTTATCACCACGTGTAGCCCTTTTAGTAAATGTTACTCAATATTGATTTATATTCCATTGATCAAATAAATGTATTTGTATTCTGTTTTGGATATTTGAATATGTTTTTTATTTTTATTATAGAATATTGAGGCTTAAATTTCCCATATATAATTTATTCCTTATTATTTTGGATATAAATAAATCCTTTCAAAAATATGGGCAATGATTATATCTTGATTCATATAATACCACACAACTTTCTCAAACATGAGATTCCTCCAAATACATATATCATTTAAGTAATATTTATCCATAATACATCCTCTATAGTATCATGAATCAATATAGGATTCTCATTATATGAAAATTTTATTCTCTTTTTCTATTTCATCAATGGTGATAACAAGAATTTGGACTATCATATACATCCTTATAAGTGAGATATGGAAGATATAATATATTTTTTATATCTATCACATTATCAATTGACTATTAGATGAGTTTTAGTCCATCTTCACACATTTTCCTTAATATCAGCCTAGAAGGTTAGAGTATATAATATTTTCCTATATAATTATTTGGTATGTTGTTATTTTTATACAATAATAAAAGTAATGTTTGTATAAAGTTTCTATTATATATATATAAAAGCCAAAATATATTTAAAAGTCATGTGAGAATGGTCTCCAAATTTTTTATAATATATGGATAGTCTATTTAGACAAACCATCTTTATGGGGATAATTGGTGGTTCTGAATTATATATCTGGGTTTAAACCGCTATAGAGGATACTCTTGAATTTTATTGTCTAATAGGGTTCATGAATAGATAAAATTGAAAATTGAGAACTTTGAATCCTCTTATCATAATTAATATAAAGTTATGAAATCTTATAAATGGGTATAACGTCCCTTATTTATAAGAATTGTGTGGGATATTTAGGGTAATTTAGGATAACCCAAATCACATTATTCACATTGTAATTTTAGGAATTCTGACAATAAATTTTGTTGTGATATTATCCAACTTCTAAAGTAAAATATGAATATCCTACACAATTCCCCTGGTATATTGTTTCCCGGAGATTACATGTTGTTATACCAAGTATTTTGACAAATAGTCAGTAATATACCACTGTATGCTGTCCATTTAGAAGTATTCTCAGTTATTCGTATACATATTGGTCCTACTAGGGATAATAATGAAATTAATCTATTAGAATATTTTTTATTTTTCATCATTAAATCATATTTAAAAGGTATAAAAAATTATTTCTAATCATTAAAACATCTTTATTAATTTTAAATTATGCCATTCAATCTATTTTATGGTTTTAATTTTTTACTATATACCATTGTATTCTTATTGAGACATCATTATTTTGTTCCACTATGATCAATGAAATCAACATGGGGGTATAAATGTGGTATACTTAATACAAGTTAAAACATCCACAACATTTAAAAAGATTCATATTTTATGAATGGATATATATCTCTCTCTACTCTCCTTTGGTATGAATTCAAGTGATATCAGTTAAAAAGTTAAGAAAAAAGGAATAAATTTATTTGGTAATGGATTTGCCAAAAATTTTGATAACTACATCTGTGGTGTATGATTGTTTACTAACACATAAATTTTTTTTATTATAAAGAAAAATCTTATGCATGCATATATTCATGAACGTAACCTCTAATAACAATCTATGTTTCATGAAAGAATCAAATTTTTTATTTTCAAGCTCAAGATCCAACATTGATTTCATATTCAAAAATAGGATTTGGAATTATAATTTCGACATATATTAAAAATTCCCATCTCATATATATCTTTAGTGAGGAGGATTTTTTCTAATTCCTCAGAATATAACATTGAAAACGGATGCATCACATATTATTTTCATTATTATGTAATAAATAATTTGGATATATTTTAAATTCATCAACATGGATGTTCTTTATTGGTTTTTATACATGATATTCACCCTCTGTCCTCTATTTTCTTGTTAAATGATTAAAGATCAACAATCAAAATAGAATTGGATATTTAAATATTTCATTGACTCCTAGAATATATAGTATATCAATAGTGTATTGTCTCTCTATTTCTTAATAACTTACTCTTATACTTCATATATTCATATATAAAAAATCATATAAATTGTAATTGTTTTTGTACATTGATAATGATCACCATACAACAAGGGTACATATATTCTACATCAATATAAATAATAAAAAATCATTTAAACTGATAATATATTGTATTTTGACAAGAATCAACCATTAATCAACATTTGATATTGATATCTAATTTAACTTTACATATCCAAAAAATAATAATAACTTAATTCCACCTATGCAAGATAACATGTATCAATAGTGTTGTGATGTGAATTAATTCCTCATTAAATTGGATGCTATTTATTTATTTATGGTTAAAAATGTATTCTCACATAGTGTATGTGAAAACTCTTACAATTCTCTCATAAGTATTCAATATGGAAAGAACATTATTTTTTTGTGGGAATAATTATCGTAACACTTTCTTAATATATTTCTCAATTCCATTAGATCATGTATGTCTTCTTCATGGTATAAACGTTTTTTCCTCTCTAAAAAAGTTCTTTTTTTTCAATACTATATGGTTTCCATATTCATTGTTCAAATCACTAATTTTATTTAATAATTATAACGAATATTATTCAATCTTTTATTAGTTGTTATTGAATAAATGTGTTTTCAATTTTATTAATATATCAAAAGGATCACATTTAAACTTCCTATGTTCTCTCATTTCTTCAAACTAAAAAAATACTCACATAAGAATAATATTAAACAAACATAGTAGAAATCCAAAGAACATTCCTATATTTATAATAGAATAATATTCTGATTCACCCATATGGATATTAAATATACTAAAAAATAAATTCCATATTATCTATAAAGAAATCAGTCATTTTAAACTCTATTATATCTTTTGAACCAAATTTTATGTGTCACCTTCGAAACTCTTACATATTCCTCAATGATTCTAAGAAACACTAAAATATATTATTTTATCTGGAATACAACCAAATTATACATATTGACTTGAAAAAAATTAATTCTATTAATCATCTATCATTCATATCATTATATTTTTGTGAATTTGTTCTTGTATACTGATAGAATTTCTTAGGTATTAATAGTAATATAATGTATAAGATCTAAAATTTCTAATTATCATTAATAATATCTTATATATACCTATGAGTCATTATAAATTACTAATAATTTAATGAACAAAATATTATGATCTATCTATTAAATATTAGAAATGATTTGAGAATTTAATAAATATTATAGTGAGATCCTTTCCTTTTTCCCAAATCAGAGGTTTAGATGGACCTACTTATTAATGTGTTAGATATTAGGAAATTTTTTAGTTTTCACTTCTTTGGTAGAAGTTATATTTTAGTTGAATATCTAACATATATTATGAAACATTTTTTATATAACATTGTAAACTCTTAATGTCTTTTATGGGTTTATATTTTGAGAAATATCTTTTGTATGTTTTGCAAAAAAATTTGTTTTCAGTATATTTCCATTTTAATGTAGATAAAACATAAAAAGACTCATATGTATCTTTTAGTATTTTATTTTAACTCTTGTGTATGGAGAATATTTTCATATTTCATAAAGTATAAAACCTATATTGTTCCATTTCTCCCTATATGTAAAGACCCCAAATATAGTGACCAAGTATTTTTTGGTAAAGTGTTATAGTATAATATGATATAGCTGGTCAAATCCCAAAAAACTGATTTTTTTATTTTTTAAATGATAGATACATACTTCAATATAAAATTACATTTGAAGTGATATAATAAAACATCATCAAAATAAATATTAGTCACCCTTTAACTCATTAATAGATTGATTATCCATATTATATTGAATGAAAACATATCAAAGGTGATCTCAGATACTTAGTAAGAGAATGTGAATAATGGAGGATAAAATTTAATAAATAAGGAATAATCAATTTAGAAAAGTGAATATTTGACACCACATTCCATTTAATCAATAACATGAGTATGAAGAAAATTTAGAAAAAAAAATTGATGATCAAATAAAGGTATATAAATAATCACTTGGGGTTGAAACATATACCTGGATATCAAAATAATTCATGCAGTCAAAATGGAATAAATAGATGATTTTGTAATGGTGGAATACAAAATATTAATCATCTTAAACATGCAATTGAGGCCTCATTCTATGAAATCATATATAAGGGGATAAGGCATCTACCTATTACATAATCTAGTTTGTATTATGACACCACAATTTCATTAAGGGGAAATAATAGGATGCACCCATTACACACTGTGTAATTCTTTCATTATACGGATGGGTTGAATAATAATTCAATATTTGATCAAAAAATGTTCCTTTTAAAATAATATTATATGAAATGTAAAAAGTTTCCCAAAGAAATATATGAAATATAATAATATGTCATCTAATATAATATGGATGATGATATCAAATGATTATGTCCCTAGTAATTAAAAAAACATTCATAGGAAAAAAATACCTTTATAAATAGAATTAAAATTAGTAAATATGCATATACATGGTAAAAATAATAAGGATATTTAAGATAAATGTAATTTGAACTGAATTATGATCATTATAAATGGAATATTTCAAGAGAAATTTAATTACCATAATTCTAATAAGAGATAAAATATTCTTCTAAATTCCCCAGAAATACTGGTTATGTAGTTAATGCATGCCTTTCGGAGAATAAATTAAATTGGTATAAATTTAATAAAATAATGTTTTGGTAATGAGTATTTTTGGAAAGACCATTAATTTTTTTGAATAATCTAAATATTGTAATATGGTCCTAGAGACAGGAACCAGTGTTAACATTATATATGTTTAAAATGGTTCTTTTTGAAATTTTGTAAGCATAGTTAAAGGAAAAACTACATGAAAGATTATACATATTCCATTAAATACTGTTAAAAATTATATGACAACATAAAAATATATTAATAAATTATTTTTTAGTAAATTATGAGTACTTTTTTAAAACATATTTTTAAAATAAGGATATTATAAAAAATGAATCCCAAATTTAATATAAAAAAAGAATGTTTTTTTCAAAAGTATTATTTTGGTATCATTATTACTTAAGAGGTGTAAAATGAAATTAATTTGAAATAGAAATAGGATAATTAAATCAATGTTATTAATGATGTAAATATCATATATACTCCATCCATAAAATTTTAAATAAAATCAATCTCGAATGGGGATGTGAATGACATATAATACTTTAAAAAATATCGTATTATTTGAAGGGAGAATTAAACAAAAAAATTATCGTTTGTGAAAAATATAAAACCAAAATAAAAGGTGTAGATATAAAACTATATAAGTTGATTACATTTCAAATATAATAAATTCATAACATAATCAATGAAGTAGATATATAATCCAATGAATGGAAATTGAGTTTTGAAATCCATTGCCACTTGGTAACATTCATGTCAAATACCCTTGATAGAATTGATTTGAATTAAAGCTTAAAATAACATGATTTATGAATAATTTATGATATTACATGTATAAATGGGAATCTAATATAACATAAAAAATAAATTGGGTTCCTAACATTAAGATAATCCTCATAGAAGATAAATTGAGAATAAATCTCTTATATAGGGTCTGGATTTCTTCGTAAGTGCTCATAGATTCAATTATAATAATTTAAAATTATTTATAATTCTATACCAAAATCATGAGAATACTTTTAATATCATTTATAATCTATATATAGTATTTCGAAACACAATTATTTCTAATTATTTATTAAAATCGGAGTCTATGGGTATTAACTGTCTCATTTTTCATGTATGTTTCATATCGATTGTTTTCATCCTAGTATATATATATCGGCTGTATAATACATATTATTTTAATAATGATATAAATATTGTAGGTATTCATTATATAGATATTTATAATCATCCCTAAAATGTATAGATATAAAAATGTATTACCCCATTCATGGATATGGTGTGTGGTACGTACACATAAATGATGATTTCACTATTTGACAGATGGAATGTGAGAAATGAAAATAATATGTCACATTTTAATTATAATTATTATAACATTTATGTCATTTATATTTAATAAAT
Organism: Viscum album; assembly: GCA_963277665.1. Lineage (NCBI taxonomy): Eukaryota > Viridiplantae > Streptophyta > Magnoliopsida > Santalales > Viscaceae > Viscum > Viscum album. Next base: position 1,178,703,224 of record OY728119.1, on the reverse strand, counting down.
CTATCCTTATTACCATCCATGTAAAGCGTAAATGAAAAAAAGAAACACATTTCTTTGTGGATCAGGTAGTATACATGTATACAAAATCAATGTTATTGTTTTCTAATAGATTGGATGGTAAAAATGTTGTTATGTTATTATAATAGACAACTTTTTCATAAAAATCATATATATTAATAATTTTTTTCTTTATACACATCCATGTAATGAGGTGATGAATGTTTAAATGCACTACTACCTGGAGATGGCAAGCCATGTTTATGAACAAGAAATGTTTTCTCATTTTATAAGATTAAAACGAGATACAAAATGGTTATCCAATATTCATAAATACATATTTGTATATATATGATACTATCATTATTATTTTATGATGGGTAAAAAACAAAAGATAATTAAAAGATGAAAGAAATTGGAAAGAGTTGGTAAAGATAATTACATTTTGTTTGATAGTCATTCATTAGATTTGTTTAAGGACAACTTGAATAATTTTTTTAGAATAAAAAACCTATAAATAGTGAATATGATAATTTATAATATGAATGAAAATATTTTAGTCCAGATAGAAGGATCAATGTGGCGTAAAGAATTGTTGAGAAGAGTTTCCCTTTTATAAGGGAGGAGAGGGGGCACTCTTGGAATTTCTTAAGGTATTGAATTAATAAAAAATAATTTTCTACGAAAAATAGATCTGTATTGATATAATTTGATGATAACATGACTATTATAAAAAACTATTTGGACCAGTTTTTGAAATTATTTAACCTTTTTCTAATACCAGAACATGTATACGATGAAGTAAAATCTATGCCCTAAGAAATTTATTCTTAAAAGTAGGCAACATAACATTTGATTTTAGGGTAAAAGTGACAAAAACACAACAATATAAACATAAGAACACCATTCAAAAATTATTACAACCACAACTATAATTGAATCCACTTTTATTTCTTAGGTTCCTTTATCTCCTCCATGGATTCAGAGTCTTCCCCTGACCTCCCTGATTTTCAACTGGTTCATCAGCCCAAAAAAAATATTTTCTCATCATCAATCTATTTACCACCCCTAACAAGTTGTCTATCATCCAACAAAATCTCATTTTAGGGATTCCTAGTTTGAATGTATGGTGTAACATCTATCTTGATCATCAAATGGTATTCATTTTTTTGATGATATGATAAATATTATGTACCTTTCTTTATCTATCTCTCCTTATATAGCTCATCAAAATAAAGAGAATTAATGGACTCTAACATGGTTAAAATTTTGCATTTCACATCACCATTATTATGTGAATACACATGTGAATACTAAAATCTTTAAGCCTTCTTTACTAATATAGGTTGAAAAAAAGCAACTGTATACTTCAACACATGCCCATTAAGAGAAAAAACAGCACCAGTTGTAGTATGTACTACCCCTGATGGTTTGGGTGAAGTAGATACTGCTTGAAAATTATTCCCACACAACATATATGAATTAAAATAACAATTGACAACATCTAATGTCACTTTATTAATGGAATACATGGTCTACCCAACTGTATTATTAGATTGTTTGGATACCAAATCATGTATCCCTTTATCATGAAATTGTTCATCAAACAAAAATGAATGTTCCATCACCGCACCATCATATATAACATCATCACATTATTTAGACGGGGTCTCCCCTTGGAAATATATGAAACTATAATATTTTGAAAAATAGATTAGATGACCCTCCACTATCCCATATGCAAATATATGTACCAGATTCCACTTTATGGGTGATGGTGGATCCTTAAAACCATCATGGGAACCTTGATTCCCATCCAGAAGCATTAGAACAAAAATTCTATCAGATGGAATTGTAAATTTTCACTTATCAACAAGTTTTCCATACATTTTATAGATATATCATCTAATTATTTTACAAAAATTATTCTTACCATTCCCAATTGTTGAATAATTGAGGAAAAATATAGGAACATGCTCATATTCAATAATATGTTTAAAATTATAGCCACAAACAAAAAAATATACATTATAAACAAGAGGTAATAACATATCCAAATCAATAGAAATGTAATCCAAATGACTGTACCTCACAATATCAATCACCTTATCAATTTCTAGTAGGGTTCCAATATCCAAGGAAACATCCCAAATGATATAGGCATGCCAAAAATCCAATTCAAGACTTCCACATGGATATATAAATATAATCATCATCATCATCATCATTTTAAAAATTTTAATGAGGAAAGAAAAAATACTCCTAAAACCCATCATAACTCAAACATTGAAAACATTATAAAGAGGCATGTAGAAGTGATGTTTGAGGGCATCCGCCTTTTATTATTTTGATAGTCTCGGGATTCAAGGATCTCACCGTATGATAGAAGATAGGATCAGGTCTTATAACCTCTAAATAAGCAAGGTAACATATGACTTGGTTTCCTTCTCTCCAGGTGTGATTAACCTTGATGTTTTTACTAATCTCTACCCAAAACTTTCTGTTGATGTATTTGATTGACCATGGAGGTTGGAGACTTCCATGTAGAACATCATGAAGAGTCTTTGAGTCAGTTTTCGCCTCTTCAACCTAGACACTTTTGAGGTGGAAAATACAGAGACCCTTGAGAAAATATTTGGCCTCGGCCTGAAGGGGGGTACCAGGGCATAATCTGGAAGAGAATTCTAGCACCACCAATCCATGTTTATTTCTCACAAACCCTCTACTCTGATGGATCCCCATGATGAATGACACGTCTGTGTTGAGTTTAAGACCTCTGCTTGGTAGGGATAATAAAATTCATTTCCCCTGATGTTACTATAATGTGCGGGTGGATATGGGGTCTGACTTGCACTTTGCATGGAGAGGGTTCATAGATCCAATTAGAGATGACCATTTCCATATATAGAAGAAGCATCTTGGTCCTGGAAATTATTGTGATGGCCTTGTCCAATACCCCTTCATGCCTAGCCTTATTGTGGGCCTGCCATAAACTCCAGCATCTAACCTGCTGAATCATGATTCAAGCCATCTTCTCCAGGCCTCTATCACTAGTTCCATGGAATCACCTTTCTATGAACGGGAGGTCACATAAGGGATGATGAAGAAACCAGTGAACTCACCCAAGAATTTCTAGATAACACCTGCCCATTCGTTGTTGAAGAACATCTTATCCACACTCTCCTCCTTGCAGATATGACAGCATGAGCAGCGAGACGCCAATAGAATCCCACAGTTTTTGATGATCTCCTCGGTTGGGAGAGATCTATATTGGATTCTCCAAATAATGAAGTAGAACATAAAAGGAATGTAATTAAACCAAAAAGTAGTATTTAGGATTTGTGGGGGGGTCCTGGAAGCCTTGAGAGTGGCAGATATCACGAGAAGTGAGGGCCCTAGAGGATGAAGGGGTGAAAACACATTTATCATTATTAGTGGTCATGTCAATGAGGTTGAAAGAACTCTGATGACATTCATTAAACATTTTTGAGATGAAAAAGTTGTGAATGGTTACTTCCCTGAATGAGATTGAGGGGGGAAGGACATCCCGGCAAGCTGAGAATTTCCCCCACCCAGTTATGATGCTAGAACGAAATCTCACCCCTCCCTATGATCCAATGCGCTTACACATGAAGATCATGGATGAGGGGGAAGATGGTGGACCAGAATGGGGAGCTGTGTACATCAAGTAACTCCATGCTTCCAAACTAGTATGTATTAATAATTTTATCCCATAGAGTGTGTTTTCCAATATTTCACAAGCTATTTTTTCATGAATGATCTGTGGAGTATCCACGAGGCCACGAATGTTGATTCCACCTTCACTTGATGGCCTTTCAATTTTACTCTAGGAGGACTAGTGATACTTTCTCTCTTCTTTGGGGTCCCAGATAAATTTGGAAAGAATCTTGATGATGATGTTAATGACACCCTTTGGAACATTAATAGAAAAAAGTGCATGAACAAGGGATGAAAGGAACACTCTGTTGATCAGCGCAATACGACCCCCTAAGGAGAGGTATTTAATCTTCCAATTGTCAATGTGATCCACTATCTTGCTTGAGAGGAGGTAAAAATATTGAATGTGAAGCCTTCTTAGAGAAATGGGGGCCCCCAGGTACTTTGTTGGAAGTCTTCCTTGTTAAACGGCTAGCACGGTATGAACCACATACATCTGGCTAGGAGAACACTTGTTTGAGATGAGGAAAGGGATCTTGACATTGTTAAATACCTGGAAAATCTAGAAGCAATAATCATCAAGAACCTCATTTAGAATTTTGAGTTACCTACTGCCTGCATTCATAAAAAAGAGGGTGTCGTCTGTGAACATAAGGTGTGAGGTATCCCGAGACACCATACATCTCCAGTAGGGGCGAATATCTCCACTCATATAGCTCCTATAAATGAGATAGATCTTGATGTCACGAGAGGTGATGAAGGGACTTATAGAGATGGGTTCTCCCTATCTAAGACTGTGGGTGGCTATGAAGATCCCGTATAATTTTTCCATAAACATAACTGCCATCCATGAAGAGTAGTAGAATATGAAAAAGATATCAATGATTCTAGGGGAGAACCTCATACCATGCAACACCCTATTAATGAATCCCCACTCCATCCCATTAAATTCTTTATTCTTATCCAGCTTTATTGCCACATTTTCACAATGAGTATTGAATTTGATGTCTTTAATTATTTCTTCAGCAAGAGCTATAACCCCTTGGATTGATCTCCCCCGTACAAAGACATGTTGCTCATTGAAAATCCAATGGGGGAAGATGAACATTGATCATTTAATTTAAGAGAACATCATAGATTTGGTAAGTGAAGTTACAGAGACTCTCCAGGCTGTATTGCTTGCCCGATGTGGGGTCCCTTTTTTTGGAATAATCACCATGGAGATGGCACTCACAACCCTAGGGAGGCTGCCTCATCTAAAAAAATCATGGATAGTCTAGATAATATCAATCATTACGACGGCCCACGCGGCTCCATAGATGAAACCCAGAAAGCTATTGGGGCCCGTGGCACTGTCTTGGTCAATGATCTGCATGGTATCAGGGATTTATTTTTCCTCTGGGATGGATATCATATTTTCATTGGCCTGGATAGAAATGTAGCTAGATATCACCTCGAATATTTTTTCCACTTCCAGGGAAGCCGTTGGGAATTATTGGGTTGGTTCCTTCTAGGAGGTTCTTGAAATATATGTGCACTAGCTCATCCACCACTACTCTATCATTCGATTAGATACCATCATCCAAAAGAATATTGGGTGGCACTAGACACTATCTTTCCTTTATGTATTCAAGGGAAAAATAAAAATTCTTTCCCCCCACCTTTATCCATTGGATTCTTTACTTCTCTCTCGCCATGAATTCCTTGCCGCAGAAGCCTCTCCAACAGGGTGGTTTTCATCCAAGAAAGCTCCTAAAAGATAGGTTTATCCCATGCTTTCTCAATTATACCATTAAGGTGATCCACTTCTTGTATCGGCTCACCCCAATCTTCATCAATGGAGGGGAGTTCGTTCTTCCATTCATGAAGCCTAGACTTAAGGTGCCTAATATTGTTGTGAATTTCCACCCAAGAGGGGCCCAGGGAGGGGACATTCTAATGTGATTGGTCCAGAGAGATGAAACCCAGCATTAAAACCCACTGAGGATAGAAGTTGAACCACCCCTAAAGTGCCGGACCAGAATCCAATGACACTAGGTGCTGGGAATGATCAGAGGGACCCCGCCCCAAGTGGTATACTATTGATTTGGAGAACATAGAGGTGACATGAAATTTGGTCAGACATCTATCCAGGTGGCTCCATGAATTACGAGGGAATCTTTGATTGTTACACTACGTGAAAGGGAATCCTTGGAATCCTATATCCATAAGGCATGATCCTTCCATAAATTTAATGAATTACAAACTATCATGAGGCTAAAAGGGGCCCCTTATTTTCTTCTCCTCTGGATTTTCCACAACAGTAATGTCTCCCCCTACATCCCATGGGAGGGGAAATAGATCAAAGGATGAAAGGTCACTCCAAATTCTTCTCCTTTGCAGATGATCGTAGCCCCAATAAATGAAATTCAAGAGGAAACTGGGTTTTCCTTTGGAGACCTTGAAGGTTATGTTTTGGTCCCCTTCCTGTACCAAATCAACCGAGAAGGAATTATTCCATAATATCCATATGTATCTATTTGAAAGGAGATACATTAATGAATCCTTTCATTTTGATTTTCTAGGTGATGTCACTAATTCTAGACGGGTTCTTCTTCTGCTCTATGATTCCAAAAATAACCACTTCGTGTTTTCATATGGATGAAAGGAGAAAGTAGTTCTGACCCTAGACCTAGGCGACGAGCATTCCAAAATAATATGTGAATCATTGGAAGGAAATTTCTCTGGCACTGGACAAAAATATCAATGCCTTCTTGAGGAGAGGGTCATAGTTTTGAAACCACAGAATTATAGGCTTGAGGTTAACAAAACCACAACTCCAGACCTTCAATTTCATTTCATTTAGACCACAAAGTGATATGAAATAAATTCATAGTTAGAGAAACAATATTCTTTTAAATAAAACATAATATCCAATGTAGGAATTTTATAGGTCCTAAAAAATCCATGAATTAGTCATTTGTGAGTGGATATAACCAATAAGGGAGTGCTTGCATGCTTCAATCTGATCATTACATATTACCAAATTTCCTTTAACAACAACAAGCACACAATTCCTTGATATCCAATTATGATTAATATAATTAAAAATCAAAGAGCCAAGGAATAATATGTTCACACCTCTCATTGGAATCATGTCTGCTTTATGATATCCCATCATTGAATACCGAAATACGGCATGGCCAGCCATTGTTTCCTCCACTGATGCATTGTTATTCCTACCTACACCACCCTTCAAGAGAGGACCAATAATGAATTTAGTAAGGTTGATGTAATAATGAAGAGATAGATGAAATTGAGAATGATTCATATTTCATAATATATATAATTAAATTTAAAAAATATAATTTGTTTTTATTTTAAACCATTTGATAAAATATTTTTTTATAACATATCATTATTGAAAATATATAAAATACATGAAATATTATAAAATAATATTTTCATAAATTTTGTAAAATTGATCAGAAATGCCATATGTTCAATTATATGGAATATAAGGTCTTAATAAGATTCTAAAATAATTTTTTTTATATTTTTATATTTTATATTAATCCTTATCAGTTGGTTTAATATATTTTTTATCCAATTTGAATATTATCTATGGAAATATAATTTTTTATATTATTGTGTTATAATTTTACATATAAAGTAATACATTAGCTTATAAAATTCCCATATATTATATATCAGACAATTAATCACAATAATTTTCCTTTCTAATGTTTTCATTATTTTTAACTAATTAAATATAATATATTTGACATAAAATACTATTAATGTATTGTTAAGAACAAATAATATAGTTCGATTTTTTGAAAACAAATTATTGAAATGGAATTATAATACAAAGAATTATTATATTTCAATATAATATATTTCTTGTAAATATTATGTAACACTTTAACTCTCCCATTGAATAATATTTTCACTAATTGTTTTTAAAACCATTCACATGATTTTTTTATTAATTGTTGAAGCACTATGATGGCATTGCAGAAAAAATTAAAGTAATTATTTAGTAAATATGTATTATTAATTTAATTTAGTAATAAAAAATCCATTTATATTTAAAATAATATTTTTTAACATAACATATTTTATCTTTATCTATGTTGTAGAATATTCCACATATTAAAAGAATAAAAGTGACAATTTTTACATTATATTATACTTAAAAATTATAAAGATAATACAGAAATAGAAATAGTAACAGATTTCTCAATATTTAAAAATTATATGGAGATGTTCAAAATACACCCATAAAATAGAATAATTTCTTCTTTTTGGTTGACTTTTAGAAAATAAACCTTGGGTTTAACACCATTTTTTCTTTTTTACCCTTAACATATTGAATAATATTTAGTATTTTTATTATTCATATCATCCAAATTGAATAGGAACATGTTTTACCCATTATTAACTCATACTTAAACTTATTTAATCAAATTTTAATGATTCAATTAATATATGTGGGAAAATTATTTTTAGAGAAAAATGTAAAACACAAGGAAAAATATGATTTTAGTAAAATGTTTTTTAATTATAAATTTTTTTATAACTAATTCATAAATAAAATTGATTAAAATATCATAATTTGATTATTAAAATATAATAAAATTAATTATATTTTTAATCCATTTTAAATATAAAATTAAATTTGTTAATTCTTAAAACGAAAATAAAATTTTTCTATAACATTAGAATTTTTTTTACTATTCACTAAAAATTCAATATTTCCAGAAAAAATACAAATCATTAACCCCAAGCTAATATCGATACAATTAATAAAAGAAAAAAAATCAATTTTATCAAAAAAAACTTAAAAAAAACATTTATAATATACACTCATAATAAGTAATAAAATCTATTTCTCAAAAAAACATATTTTTGCTAAGAAAAAAATTTACTAAAAATTGTGTTCTTATTTTGAAAAAAACTGTGATTTTAAAATAGTAAAATAATATTTTAAATATTATATGAAAAAAACACCATGATTATAATATAATTATACACCATGGTATTTATGATATATTTTATTATAATTAAATTCATTATGTTCGACAACTTGTAATGCTGCAACACAGGGTTTGAATGAAATGAGATACTCTCTTAAAATATTATTATTATTTAAATTGAAACATTATATCATAAAATTTATGTTTGATGTTATTAAATAAAGTAACTAAATTAAGAAATTATATTTTTTCACATTTTTAAAATAAATTTACCAGATATATTTTTAGTTTGAATAAAATAAAAATTATCTGAAACAAATAAATGTTTTTTAAAAAACCATTTATTTTCAAAATTAACTTCAGTCATTCTTTCAACATATAATTTTATATTAAATCTAACCAATAATTATATATTTATTTTTAAAAATTAAAATTCCTTTTTAAATCTATATTTTATAAATATCTTTTGGTGATTTGTTGTAGAATTTACAGAAAATGATAATTTTTTGATGAATGGTGAAAAATATAATTTTCTGAAAATTTACATTCAATTATATTATTTAGATATTTAAATAATATTCTAAATTCATTTTAAATTTAAATTATAATATGTATAAAAAAAATCAACTAAATTATTTCCATTGAATCAATTTCATATTAAATTATTATTTTAAAACATTTTAATATTTTGATTTAGCTTCTTCAGAAAACTTTGTATTGCAATGGGCCTATGAGTTAATTTGTAAATTTAATTATATCCAATATATGAATTGAATTTTTCAAAATGGAATCTATATTTGTAATCAGAATAAATTTTATTATCTAATATGTCCAAAATAAATTTTTACAATAATTAATAGTGAAAACATTAAAAACTAATTACCATGGTTAAGATAAAATGGGGTTATTTGGGGTTAGAATAAGAATATATGGGTTAAAAATGACCGTAAAAATGTCCAAAAAAACCTTTTATATTCATATATATGCCTTATCAGCTCAATGGTTCTAAAATCATCCATTTTAAGGCTTTTAAAATTAGAGAAATGTGAGTATAACTTTTTTCCATAAAATACCATGTATGTCATCTCCACCAAATTTAAAAGGACACCCACTCTCCTTTAATATAAAAACATCAAAAACCACAGGTTTAAAAGTTAAAAATAAAAAACCATTCATAATTCCTCCACCAAAATTATAATCGACTTGTATTTATTATAAATCCAACCGTCATGTGATTTAGCTATAAACATAAAAGTGTTTACTGATGAAGAGGTAAAATTATTACGTCTTTATTTTATTATTTCCACATCCAACACAATAAAATAATTTTAAGCTATGATAATATAATAAATTTTGTATTCTATATATACTAATATTTTTTTATGTTAATTTCATAATCCATAACAATATCCAATTCCATAAAATGGGATATAAATCCCTCAATCGTGAGTACGACAGGCTACGACCACACAAACACATGTAATTCATTTTCCAACACCTCATTTAAATGATGTATATAACGATGAGCATAATATATATATATATATTAAATTTATATGATATTTATTACAAAATTATATCTGAATAATTATTATATCACATATACTTTTATACATTCCATTTCATGGGGGATACAATAACACTGCTCATCAGTATGACATAATCCTACCTCACAATGAAATGTTGTTATTTTTTTCACATACACATCACATTGATTGTATTAAGGTTGAAATTAATTAATATATAGGATAATTTTGAACTAAAATTTCTTATATAAATAATATGTAATATTTTACTTCTTAACATCTTATGGTTTGGAATACAGTAATGTTTCTCCTGCTTACGTGTGGACAACAAACTCAAAGAAGAAATTTGAATTTTTTTTCATTTTATAATTACATATATGGTTATAATTATTATTTAAAGATGATTTAATATTTACATTTCTTTAAATCCATAATATGATAAAAAATGAATATGGGTTCATGTGTACGTGTGACAAATAGTTTCGTGAATTGTGTAATCAATTTTTCATCTCTAGGATTTTTAGACTACTTAAAATAAATATATAATAAATATATATGATAAAAAAATTGGGTTGAATTATGGATTATATGTAACCTTGATCAATATAAAATGACTTAATTTTCTGAACCAAACATACAGGACAGAGCAATTATCACCAAAAATAGTGATTTTGTCAATAAAATGATAAAAAATTGGTTATAAAAGACTATAAAGAAATAATATTTGGTATGATATATATTTTTATATTTTTTAAAGTATTTAATATGAACATATATTTTTTACCATAGGTTTAGACAGAAACGATTGATGTCGAATTGGAGGTAAGGGTTTCTCATCTCACTTTTATTCTTAAGATTTATATTCCAAATCCGCTACTTATTTCATCTGTATGGTGTAAATAATACACCATTGGTATGTATTGTCATTATTTATTTTATATTCTTGGTAGTTAATTTTTCTTTTGATTTTATTCATTTTTTACTGCTTTTGATTCACAAAGTTAAAAATGTAGTAAGGGTTTTATTCACAATATCTACATTATTATATACATGTTAAGTTCTAGTATCCCTTGGTGGAATTATTTAATCATTAAATATTTAATCTAATATATTAAAATACCATATTGTTATTACTGATGTTTTTATTTAATAATACCATTTTTCATCTATGGGTTCCAAATTGTTTTGAGAAAATTTATTCAATAATTTCTAATATTATTTCTCTTTTTGATCATAAATCCTTTTTTTAATCAAAATAAATTTATTATAAAAATGTTTTAAAATATTTCATTAATCCTTTATAAGTTTCATATTAATCGAATATTTCCCCATTTTTCCATTTTAATTTTTTAAAATAATATTCATTGAGTTTTAAAAACAAGTATTGTTTAGATTTTATAGAAATTCTGAAAGGGTTATTTATTTTAATATGTTTGACCAGAGTGAAATTTAAGACAGTCATGAACAATAAAAGATTAGTTAATATATTTAAATATACAATGTTTATTTAGAAAAAATATTTCTAAAATATTTTTTAAAATTTTATTTAAAAAGATATATTTTCAAATTGAAAAGGTTATTTTCCTAAAAAATGTTTTTAATGGCATTCTTAAAATATTTCTATTCATCAACGAAATTAAACCATTATTATAATTATGATCCTATGGGGGTATGTTGTGCTTATATTAAAATTATTCACTGTTTATATGATATATTATTAGTTTAATTAAGGGTTTACAATTTTGAAACCAATCACCATTTTATTATAGATGCTTTATGATTATGTTAATTTGATTGGGGTATGAATTGAAATTGGGTTCATAAATTTTTAAATAATGTGTTTATACTAATGATATTTCTATAATTTCATATAGTTAATAAATTTGACCTAGAAGGTGGAAGGTGGGGTCTGGTTATCGATATCCCCTTGATGCATCGATAGGACCCATGAGACAAATCAGTTGAAAAAAGTAGATAGGTTTCCACCCACAGATTTAATCTATATTATAAAAGGACATTGTAGGATATTTCAGATGCTCCACATCATTACTTCTCTAATTATAAAACTAGATATTGATGTATATGTGATTATTATATAAGTTTTAATATCCATGGAATTTTCTCAAGATTACGTTATTATTTATATGGATTTTATTAATCATCATTTATTTTTCTCATATTATTATTTTGTTATTGGTATGTTGTAATCATTAATCAATTTCAACAATAGTTTTAGTTAATATTTAACTCATTATTTGTGAATATATAGTTCACTATTTTATTTTTAATATACATATATACACGACATTCTTCTTCATTACTATAATTCCTTTATATATTCAATGATGAAATTTTGATTTTCAATTCAAAATAACAAGTTGCATAATTTTTCACATGAATTTTCAATTGTCATATGGAATCACTACCACTACATCACTCTTCACGAGGAAGCATCAGAGTCCCTTATTTTATGGATAACTTTATATCACAAAAACCTTTCTAATATAGCCTAGTGTAATTGTTGGCGGGATGACCAACCTTATTTTAATATCCATACAATTTTCCCTACACTCATATATCAAAATAAACATGGATCCCTACTTAGTCAACATAGTTATTGGATTAGATAATCATGAAAAATCCCTCATAATGTATAATTAGTGTCCATTGAACATAAAGAACTACATATATTTTTCACCATGGTTTGTTGGGGCCAAGTATAATTATTTTCATTTGTGAAGTCTCCAATAATATACCTTATCATTTGGATTATATGACCTAAGAATTAATCATTTATATCCAAAACGCATATTTTTTGAATTTTTATTACCACATATCCTTCCTTAATGTCTTAAATATAATCCTAAAATTATATTAATTCTATTATAGACTCTTTTAATATATAAACATTTCATCTGTAGTGAATACTATAAAATTATTGAGGTATTATCTGAAGAATTTCGTCATTAAAACCATGAACATAGTGGGGCTATTGGTATGATAAAATTAAATCACAATAAATTTGCAATAACCATAACTTATATTGATGGGTTTCATTATAATACACTCCATATTGACCCTCAATTTTTTATATCCAAAATGAATGTCAATATTTAAAATGTACTGATCTCTACAAATTTTATCAAACAATTCATCAATACAAATAAGATATTAATTTTTTTCAATATTGATCTTGTTATGTTATCGATAATCAATGACAGTATTCATAGCTCTATACATATCCTTAACAAAAAGAACTAGTGAAACCAATGTAGAAACACTATGATATATGGTTCCATTTAAATCATTATCATTTATATTATTATTTAATTCCAAAAACGAAAATAAGGACATTTTATATAGAGTCTATTAAATAGGTGGACACTAGGTATGTGTACAATTGAAAGATCAACATCAATTTTGGGGGCGGGGAGAAATACTAGGAATAGTATAATGAAATACATTAGCATAATCTCAATATGTAGGATTATCATTGAATATGAGTTTCTATACTACCATTTTAGACATATATCCCTCATTAATAAAAAGTAATAACCATATTATAGATGTAACATCAATTGAATAGTTGTATGGTTATATTCATCCTCACATTGAACTAAAAACATATATTTTTAAAGAATATCAAACATACATCCATTAATAAGAAATTTTTATGGGATTTACATAGAGGGAGAAATTTCATTCTCAAAATTCCATTAAATTGAAAAAGTGGAAGAATAATAAAATTTTAAAAAATATTATTCCAATTTAATTATATCCATGAAAAACTATTGACATGAGATATGATCATAATACCGTTTTAAGTAGTCAATACTATCCCAAAATATCTTTTTTGAGATGAAAATATGAATCCATAAGAAAAATCTCTAGATATAAATGATTTTCAATACATAGAATAAAAATTTGATTTTTAGTTCTAGAGTTGATAATTTTTGTACCATTCACCATTCATTTTTACCCACTTTGGTATTTTAAGGGGATGATATTTCCTTTTTCGTATTTTATTTTGAGGGTTTTTATGTATATTTTCATCATTAACACTTATATTATTACATTTATTAGTGTAATGTAAATACTCATTCAAATTTTATCATTACAATGTTTGCAGAACATTCTATTAATCTTGGTAAACATTATATTAATATACCAGAATCATCATATCACATTTGGCATTATTTTTATTGATGAAATTATTTTTAACACTTAAAAAATTAAACATACCCCATAGATAAACTTACCCTACTTTATTCCATAATTCTAACATGAATTAATATTAAATATATTACCTTGATGGCTATTATTATTAAAATTTCATAAAAATTATAATAATATTTTTTATCACCCAAACCATGTGAAAACTAAGATTCTCTCATTCTTATATATACTATGATATCCAATTTAATAATTAATTCACATCAATAAAAATTTATTATAGTTAACAGTTTTAAGATATATCATCAAATGTCTCTAAAAAATAGGTCAAATTTTATTTTAATGAGGATTATAAAATAGAAATCATATGTTGACTGACAAGTGAAATTTGACTTATAGGTACTATTGGATTCATCATTCTTTTATATTAGTCCCAATAATTATTATTCCATTTTTTGGTGAATATTTTAAGGAAAATTTTATTTCCCTATATTGAACCATTTTATGGGATGTAACAAGATCAGATATCATTATGACCTCTGGAACACCTTCCAGAATGCTAAAGGTTGGCTACTTGTTGGAGGGATCTATGGAGGTACCCATGAGATGATAGATAACACGTATTATAGTAATAAAAAACAACAAATAACTAAAAATACGGCACATCAGATTATATAGATAAAAAAATAAACTTAATCTCCTATTAAAAATGAAATAAATATTAAAACTAAAATTGAAATGCACAAAAATAAGAATAGATACCCATCACCCACAAGTTCAACCATATATATATATAATAAATGAATAAAAGAATAATGACCCACAAATATACTATAATTCCTAGTCATACCTCATCCCCATCTCAATTAAGATGGATAATCAAACATGTTAAACATGATTTGGAGGTTCAACCATACTTATTCCTAAAATGACCATGTCAGAGCTTCTTAGGTGACCATTTGAAATTGTTGACCAAGAAGGATGTGAGGAAAAAAATCATTAGAGAATAACCAATTAATTCCCATGATAACTAGACTATATTATGATATATTAACGTTACATGTTCATATATAATCTAAAAATAAATTGAATTATATAAATAACATATCATACCATCATTGATATGTAATTTGATTCTATATCATAGTTTCTTTAGGAATTTGATGATGGAAATTTCCACCATAATATCACCACCCCCAAGGTGCATACACATATAACCTAGGTCACAACTGGTGGTAATTGTAGATTCCTTGGAATGAAACCCTTATCGACGACAGTTTTGTAGGACCTTACTAGATTTTCTCTAAGAAATATAATAAACATAAGGAAAAAATTGTCTACACTCATTGGATTCCAGGGCGACACCTCCAAAAATGAGTAGTGGGTCCTAGAGAATCACCAAAAACTATCATAACCTTTCCCTTAGGTGGACCCCCATTGTAGTACATAGGAACATTAGATTTATAAAAGATATTTGATTTTTATAAGGTGGAGTCCCAATGTGAGAAGATGATTCAAGGTATAAATAATTCTTAGACAACCTAAAAATCCAAGGAAATACCATACATGGATCCAAGGGTCAAAAAATCTAGTCATAAACTATCATAATGATCTCTAGTTAAACCATTAGGTGTCTATCCAACCAATCTAATAGGGAATCAATGGAATTGATTGAGAGGATGGTATTTTTTCCCTTATGATGTAAAATATCAGTGCTCAGGGATATGTGACATCCAAGAACCTTATAACACAATTTGGATCTCAGAGGTTCAATGTATTTTTAATCTTCTAATGGTAATTCCATTTGAATCCAATGCACATTAGCTTTTCACGGGTACCTCTATATCATATTGATACCTACCATTTTAGGCTGTATACACACAATAAAAAATCTCTAATACTTGATATTTGGTTCTCTACTAGGCAACCACTCATGCATCAACTGTATCACCAGATATTATTTACTCTACAGATCATATACTTAATACATTTTGTATATTGACCCATGCTTCTCATGTGTGGATAATACATATTCTTATATGGTTATTAATTATGTTACCCATGCACACAATCAAATACTATAATATATTGGTTTTATTGAAAACATGTTAGTATAAAATCATGTTTATAATTGATATATGTCTTCTCCCAATACAATCATATAAACTATCACCCCTACATGAAATATCTTATATAGTTAATATTTTCATAATCTATAGAAATGAAATATAAGAAAGGGTGAGAAAATATGGTAAATAAGTATTGAAAATGGAGATATATAGGCATAACATGATCATAAGTGTACGATTACGTGGTCATAAAATTTTAATGTAGTACCTTCCAAATAAATGACCATAATATGAGATAAATAATAGAAGTTCATAAGAGATAATGTATAAAATACTCAATGAACCTGATCTATGCGTGCATAAAATTGGAATAAAACATGGATTTGTGTCATACACATTTTCGTAGAAAAGCATATGTCATGTCTACCCACAAAGATATTTATAACCTGTTAGGCTAGGGATAACCACTTGTGTACACGATTCGAGGATTGGATAACAACCTATTTACCATCCTTTTCAGTGGATAAACCTCTAGGGTGGGATGCACAATCAACAAATGTGGAAGCACATTCCTTATAGTGGAATAGGTGTACTACTTAAACCGCAATGATTGTCAAGGTTCACTACCAATACCATCATAGTGGACAAAGTCCCTTACTGAATGAATTTTACTCCATTTTCAGGATTTGTCTCACTGAACCATGTTCACCCCCTTCCATTATAATATTACGTAACTAGGTTCACTGTCTATTCCTGTCATGTTTATCTCATGATATATAAATCCTTTCCCAATATATTTATGGTAGATATAGGTCCCATACATCACACAATAAAAACCATATCTATTTATTCCACATTATCATAAACATTCCTCATATCTTTACCCATGAAATTAAATGTGTATAATAATAATTTTATCATATAATAACCATTGTTAAATAGAATGGTTTGATAATTATTACATCATAGAATAACCCATGAAAAGAAATTATTCTTCTTAAATATTTTATCATGGTATAACTATTGGAATCGAAATAGGTTTTGTAAAAAACTTCTCATCAAAAATATAACTCATTTAGACAAAGATAATAATGGTATCCTTAGATCATATCTCTAGTAAATCATGGGTTACATCAATGGTTGAAATATCAGATGGAAAATTACTTTTATTGATAATTTAAAACATTTAATGAGGAAAATATCATTTCTGTTTTGAAAAGATTTACAAAATTCAATACATATTCAAAGTAATTAATTTGGATTTTATTTTTTTAATCTAAAAAATTTAACTATAAATAAGGGAAAAATAATTTAAATATAAATTTGAAAATCATAAAGAAAATCATGATATAATTTAGCGTTCAAGAAAATTTAAAATGTTGTGCATGTTATGTATGTTAAAAACAATTATTCTATTCACATTTTCTATAAAATCCAAACATGCGTTCTTTTTAAAAAAACATTAAGATTACTTTTAAAAAAAATTTAAAAGTAAATTATAGGAAACATTTTCTTTTTAATAATATTAAGTGAGTAATAAATCATTTTTGAAAATATTTTAGAAAATATTTTTTTGGAATAAATTATTTTTTTTCAAATAGAGAAATAAATTCATATTTTCATAAAAACATTTATTAATTATTTTATGGGTTATGAGTGGAATAAAGGTACCATTAATTGGGGAAATATTTAATAACAAAAAAAAAAGAATAATGTTAATGATAATTATTAAAATAGGGATTATAATATTTTATCATCAAAAACAGAATCTCAAACAATCTGAATAAACTATGGGATTGTAACAGGAAATATTTCATACTTTAGTAACATTAAATCATAATTCCTGTGATGGAATAACAAAAAATGAATCTAAAAATATCATGGGTATGAATAAATTAATGATATTAAATTTTAATGGTTATTTATATAGAACTCATTAAATATTATAGGTAGACAACATAACATAGTTATCAAAGAAGGGAAATTGAGATAAAAATCCATTACCAATTTGTTAATATATGAACCATAAACCCCCTAAATGAGAGATAAAAAATTGGATATTTAAATTCCCATAATTTTAGTTAGAATAATCCAAAAATTAATAATTCTATATAATATACACCATACAAATGAAATAGGTGTTTAATATATGAGTTATCTCACAGATGTAAGAAGTGAGATGAAATCCATTAACTTAGAACTTGAATTCTGTCATATATATTAAAAATTTCTATTTATTAAATATTTTTTCTATAGTATTATTTAATAACCATTTTAAAATATATCATATCTTATATGGGTTTTTATATCATTTTATTTATAGTTTCTTATTAATTCTATGCAAAGGAAACATTTCAGCTAATAACTGCTTTGCTTCCCATGTTTGTTTTGACTTGTTATATTTATTAACTATTAATAAATCTATGGTTTAATAATCTCCTAAATTTTATCAAAGATAAAAATATAATATATATTCATTATGTATACATTTATATAAAATAGTAAACTTTTGTTGATATTAAACGAAATACATTGTTCATGGAGAGGGCATGTTATATATACACATGATCACAATTTATATTTTTATTATGGGATTGGAATGTTTCAAGGTAAATGATATATTAAAATTTAAAAATTATTTTTAGTCCATTTATATCAAATATTTTCAATAAAATCATCATTAATTAAATCCATGTAATGTGTTACTATATCACATCGCCTCACGAGGTGGTAGTCTATCGTACACCTGAGTACCATTATTGTATTCCAAAATATATAGAGTATAAATGTATACATAGTATTATAATTTTAGAATAATAATAATATAATAATTATCACATATATCATATATATATATATTATAAATACATTATCAAAATATAACAACCATGCCATAAACATTACATAATATAGTAATTTTATTATGAATTTACTTCCGTACCTTCCCAAAATTGTTTTCAGTTTAAGATTTTAGATAAATAGGACACAATTTATAAATATAAATTCCATAAGAATAAAAATTGTTTAATACTATAATATTATCTATTTCTTCCATAATAAAAATTATTTTAGTAAAACATGACATCTTTTCATGAAAGATATTCACAATATTTGGTGTGGTTTCTTCTTTTGTCATACCCATCCTTAAACTCTAAGAAAAACATTTTATAACAGGGAATGAGAAAAAAATCATAGTAACGGACATAAAAAATAACCATTATTCCATGAATTACTTATAAACATATGAAATTATTTTCACAATGACATACTTCTCCCTATAAAGTGTCATATAATTATATTGTGAAAACATTATATTTCTATAAACCATAGAAAAAAATAAATAAATCCATTAAGGTAACATGTGGAATTAATTAATTAATATTGTAACCCTCATTAATACAATATTATTTTTGACCCTCATAGATAAATTACAATGTCAAACTCATGGGTTCCTTTTGATGAAACCCTCTTGGAAACCATATGTTGTTACCATCACAGTTGCAAATGGAGTAACCATGTGGTCGACCTCAAATGTAAAAATACCTAAGGAATTGGATGGATATATATATATATATATAAATTAATCATAAAAATTTCAAAATAATTAGAACCTAATCACAGAACATGAATACCTTCACCATAAAAGTAATCCTTTTGAATTCTGTAAGAATATAAATTTAAAAATAAGAGTTTTAATGAAATTTTCCATACATCAGTCTAATCTTACATCAAACGTGTTAAACCTATTGTATAATTGTTTATATAGTTTTATTAATATATTAATGAAATATATTAACAATTATAATACCTTATATAATATATTTATAACAAAATTCTATCAATTTATTAATAATATTTTCTTATTTTCATTGTTTTGGGTGAATTTATTTCATGATTTCTATGGTTGGTTCATTATAGGTTTTCATGAAGAATAAAAGAGAAAATATAGAATTAGGAGGAAATGGTGTTAATATGTTTTTAGAATTTTAAATTACATTATATATAATTTTTTGGGTATGAATTAGATTTATTTTCTAAGTCATTAATGAAAAAGATTAAATTTCTTTTGGCAGTTTTTATGACTATCACAAATGTATATCATTTTATTTAATATCTTATTTATATATTGGATCCAGAAACATATATAAATTAAAATATGTATAATAAAATAATTTTTTCCCAAATAATGGTTTTATGAATAGCATTAATGGTGGTATGGGAAAAAAATGTGTATCATCTACGAAGGTGGGAAATCAACACATCGTGGTTGATGTTCTTGTTTTTAGAATTAAAGGGAGATGAGAAGCAGTTTGATGATTAATTTTTCCATTAACATTAGAAAATATAATATATATACGTTACTAGAGTTCTTAATCGACATTTATAATTAATGGTGAAAAGATAATAAAGAAAGAATAATATTATAAGTGGATTAAAAGAAAATGAAAAGAGGATTTATCCACTATAATTTGCCTCCTTGAGAACCTCCTAAAGGCCATTGGTTTGGTAATTTTTGTGATACCATATGGTATTGGATGAGGGTAAGAGTCTTGATAAATGTTATTGGTAGAAATTAAATAATATAAACATCATTGGAGGTGTGATTAGAATAGGTGTTGAGAGGTGGTAAGTGTTTTTGATTATTTTATTGATTAGTTTATTTTTTTGCATAATAATATAAATATTTAGAGATTTATGAAAATATTTATTAAAATAATGATTCCTAGTAAGTTATTATTGTGATTAAACCAGATATAACTAAAATTATTGGTTTATTTGATGTATAATGTACATACATAATAAATTAAAGTATATTTTTCACCAAAAATCATGTATTTTAGAAGAATCCAAAAAAATCACCATGACCAAATTTCAACAGGTATAATTAATAAATGAACTTTAATTTATGAAAATATTTTATAAATATAAGGAACATATTTTTTAATTAAAATAATATTTTAATTATAGTATCATAAAATTTTATTATAATCATAGGATGACAACTTAATAATTTATGATTATATTTAATGAAATGTAATTTTATTTTATATTGTTATAGTAATTATAAAATTAGGAATAAATATTTATGTTTCAAAAAAATACCGACCCTTAATCCATCATATTGAAATCATTTATTTACATATTCCAATATATAAATATATCATATTTAAACTTATAAGAATCATAGATTTTATTTATACATTCATTGGTGAAGTTACTATTCTATTAGTATGGATTCATAAATTTAAATAAATATAAACTATATAATTTTAAATATTTAATTAATTTAAATATTTAATTCTATAATGAATAAAACATATTTTACAAGTATAATGGTTGTTACATACAACCATCCTTGTTAGGTGGTAATTGAAAAACATTACATCGGTTCATAAGTTGTTAGTCTTCTATACACACAAATAATAATTTTATAACCCATTTAACTGATTTCATATGGTTTAGGTCATGAATATAACAAATAAAATTCATAGTATAAGAAAGATAATTAATTTATCATAAAAATATTTGTTTAAAAATAATTTAAGGAGGTGGAAGAGTAAATAAAACAAAAATACCCATCCTTTAATATTACCACTTCTTAGGGTATCCTCTTTAGGTTTCAACTAAAAGACTTTATAAGAGGGATTTTTACCAAAATTAAGGATTATAGGATGAAAAGGGTGAATTTTATATTTCATCTCGTTATGCATTGAATGAATCAAATGGTTTTGAATGGGTGAGGAAGATTGAAGAGGGGTATCCATTTATAAAAGAGTGTGATGACACACTTGGTATTTTTGAAAATAGTTGTGTTCTCCCACATTTTTTAGGATAAAAAACTCAAACATATTATATTATCCTTAATTAAGGGTTTAATGGTAAAAATATGGCCATTAAATAGTATTACATAATTTTATAGTTCTTTTTTACCATTATTATAGTTTAACCCCCTGCAAAACAAACTTTTAACTCAACTTTAGTAATTAATTTTTATATCATTCACAATTTATTTTAGTAAGAAAATAAGTTAAACTTATTATGTAATATATAATATGAGTATTTCAAATATGGAAACCATTTTTCCTAATTATTTTCAAATAATTGAAATTTTTTAATTTAAATTTAACCACACAAACATGATGAGAATTAATATTTTTAATGAGAAAATTTTTATAATTTTGAAAATATTTTATATTAAAAGTAAATTTTAATTTGTTTGAAATGATAATAATTAAATCCATGGATGTATAAATTACCTAATATGACGTTAAAATTAATTTAAAATTTTCTTTATCATTATAAAAAAATTAATTAAAAATGGTTTTTTCAATTAAAATTTATTCTTTTTTATTATTCATAAAAAAGTTAATCTTCTATGAAAAATTGAGATATTGAAAATATGCTAGTAATATATTTCAATATAATAACTTTTATAAAATTTTGAAAAAAAAATTAAAATATGTCTTCTATAAAAAAGTTAATGAATTTTCTTTTAGAAACATACAGCTTTTTAATGTAGAATTGGATGTATTGTTATATATTTTCTTGAAAACACATAAGATGAATATTAAATATCTTAATAAACATATAAGATGTAAATTTCTTTAATATATATCACTCAAAAAAATTATATATGTAGACAATATTTTTTTAAATGGAAATCATTTTTCAGAAAAATAGTACATTTATTTTTAATTAGTTTTTATTTTTATTTCAATGTAATAGGTTGGTAAGTAATTCATTACATATACATGTGTCAACCATGTTTCCATAATCTATCTATTTGAATTCATACCTCTAATTCCAACATACTTTTGATAACTGTTGTATTATATAATAATATTATAATTGTATGTCATGTCTAATTTAAACTCGGTGTTGTGTGTAACACAGGCTAAACTCAGGATTTTCTGTAACCCAAAACTATCATAGTGTTATGTGTAATGCAAGATACAATTATTGTTGTATTTATAATAAAATTTCATAATATTAAATATATTTTTTTAAAAAAATCACAAAATTTAATGGTGTTAAATTCTATATCTCTAAAAATAAATTTTCCCCTCGAAATTCTCATTGGTCATCAAAGGTTCCTCATTTTAAAATATATTCATAGAAAACATCATCATAATAAAAGAGTTAATAAAACAACCTTCTCAAAAAGCTAATGTTATGTGAGGAAATCATATATAATAAAAAATAGTTGGTTTCTAAATATGAGAAAATATTTAAAAAGTGAATATTTGGGTATAAACTAAAATCATAAATACATATAGTTAGTTATAAAGAACACTTATCACAAGAATTTGGGTGATCAAAATGATGTTAAAAACCACAATACCATAAACCAAAGAGGACTCAAAAATTTCATTGATATTTTAAAAAAAATGATAACTTGAAAAGAATTTATTTCAAGTTACTTTTCTTCATGTTGAATAACATTCTTGAGAATATATACATACATGATTTGATTCCATTTCATAATAAACAAATCATTCTTTGGTTGTTCCTTGATTAATTTCCAATTCAACCCTTACTCCATTAAATGAAGGTAAATATTTTATTCCTAAAGAACTAACATATCATATGATCCATAAATATAATGATAATTCATTATATAAATCATTAGTTATCATCAAAAAAATGGTATGAATACGTTATCCAATATGCATAAATCATCATATTGAGAAGCAATACTTTGATCTCTAAAACCTCAACCAAATTTCTACAAAATCCTTTCAATAAGTGGTTACCATTATAACCATTACAAAAGATAAAAAAATTTATTACTGAATTTGGAATATCATTGAATTTGAAAAATTGTCTTATAATTAAACCACTTATGCCATAAAGTTATTATTTATTATCACATACCAAAACATCTGAATTCCATAATCATGTATTCTCTTAAATCATGATAATAATATTAATTTCCATAGAAACTTTTTTAAAACATGATTAATTTTTTATTCCTAAAACTATTTTATTGTATATATTCTATACATTCAAAAATTATGTAAATTATATCAATGATAGCATAAGCTAGTTTTTCCACAAATCCTTAATTTGTTCCAAGGTCATCTATACTATCTAATTTACTTTATTCATATTAATTATCTCACTATCCAACTAAACAAACTTTTATAATCATATAGAAGATATTTAGGGTTTCCTTCCCTTAATTGTTTTTACATAAACTATAGACATTATAATAAATAATACATTAAGGACATCATCATAATTCATAATATTTTTTAATATACTAAACAACAACTTATACATGAGTAGTCCTTATATATTTCAAAAGTTTGGAAGTCAAATACATAAATACTTCAATCATTTATATTCCTTCTCAAACCAATAACTAGGCATCATCATCTTATACCTTTATACTTCTTTCTGTTAATATTTCATTTTTTGTATCTTAATCATCAATAGAGAAAACATTACTCATACATCCTTGTTGATTTACTTGTTTATCAATCACCTTTGTACATCGATTAGAATAATGACTATTCATTACATATTTAAAACAACCCACAATTGATAAATCATCAGGATGATCATTATTATAATTCATTACATAATCCAAAATTATAATTTTTTTCCATTGCATTTAATTTCCTTTTGTCATGTTTTTACACACTCAAATTGTCTGCATGTCCATTTAAGACATTCCATTGAGTGATTCTTCCCATTTTCCAAATATATAGAAAACGTATTATACATTCCTACATGGTATCCATTAACTAAACTCTTAGTGGACTATTTATTTCTATTATTTAGAGAGTCTTAGAGTTAGTTATGTTACATTTTCATAACCATGTTTCATGAATGAAGATTATAAATAATCATAAAATCCATCACTCTTTTCCTCATCCCATTTGTATGCCTATTAGAAAAATAAACATCACATTAAATGTTAACCCAGTTTATTCTAGTTCCCACTATTGACTTAGAAAATAATGAATACTCTGAGAAATAGTAATCACAGAGGAAAGACACTTAATATTAAAAAACCACTTTTATGAGGTCTAAATCATGAATTTTTTTAATCTATAAATCTTTATGATTATGCCTGGTCAATAATATTCACATTATATTTAAATCCATATTTATGGTTAATATAGAGTTTGTGAATTTCCAATGTATATCCCACTGGAGTGGAAAACCCAACTTGCAGGAAGGTAAAATGGAATTCATCTGTTTCATATCAAATTTATCTCAATATATTGTTTTATGGGTTGTTACACCTTGGTAAATATGTGTTAGATATACATACATGTGTAGTGTCTATACATGGAAGTATGTTATTAAAAATCACTCTCTCCATCCTTTTCAAAAATTACTGGACATTTACCTTTACTTTTAGTCATCCTTATACTTATCCATAGATACACCCATGTACATATAATTATAAAAATAAATAGGGATTTCAGAAAATTTATCTCATACTATTTTCCAATGGTTCACTAATCCATTTATCTGATATTAAATATAGAGAACCCGGATTCTCAAAAAAATGATATTACATATTTTTAGATGAATAACCATTATATCAGGCCAATACACAAATGAGAACTATAATAATTTAGTGCATTTTTATACATGTAAATAGAAAAACTGGTCTATAATTTTGATATTTCATCTCTCATTATGTTATTAATAAATAGAAACCTTATTATAAATATCTTGGATAACATTTTTTTATAACCATGGGAAATGAAACATAAAAAATATATAATTAAAATGATTAGTAAAATGAAACAAGGGAGATACATAAGAATAACATATAATAATTGTATAAAGTCTTGAGAATAAAATTTGAAACCATACCATGTTTATAAAATAATATAATCTATAGTTATTGGAAAATTATTTGTAGTTTATATGAAGTGAATTATAATATGATCATGGAATATGAACCATGATAGTATAACATTGTTATGAGACATGGATTTTTTGTTTAAAAATCTGAATATCAAATATTATATCAAGGATAACCACCATAGAATCTATGACATGGTAGGATTGGGATAACCAACCATGTACCTGCTTTGAGCTTGGCCTAACCACCCATGCCCCATCCATCTCAACGGCTACACCTCCGGGGTGAGAAACAACACTGTGAAAAATTGCATAAATTTCCTTTAATGGAATATTTTAAACCATAAACCATCATGTTTTTCAATGTTCACTCCCAAAAACATTATATTGGACAATGTCCCTTAGGAATCTATGTTTACACATCCATCCAGTCATATCTTTTTGAACCAGGTTCACTCACTATTATATTTCTATATAATTAAACATGGTTCAATCAAGAATTAATTAATACATATCTTATGAGAAATAAATAATTACCAAATAAATTAGAGGGATATATATGTCACAACCATCACATAATGGAAACCACATTTACGTGTGACATAGACCATAAACATTACTCATGTAATAACCCATGAAATGAATTGGGTATCATAAAAATGTCATTATATCAGAAGCTTTGGGAAATATATACTTATTATAATCATTTCATTATTGCATAAACCATAAAAATATGTGGTGTACTTAATAATTTTATCATTTCCTTACCTATGGAAAAGAAATGGGTTTCAAGAATGGATTTTTCTCATAATCATAATCCATAATGAGAATAAATAATAATGGCACCATTTGATCATATCTATATTACAAAATATTTATCATATATAGATGGGATCCTTAATGGAAAATTATTTCAATAAATTATTTAAAACATTTTTAGAGGTAAATATCCTTTCATCTTTGATTTGAAAAAAATAAAACACTATCAAAATAATTTCATTTTGAAATAATTTATCTAAAATATAAAAATTATCCAAAATATTTAGGAAAAGGTTTCATTGAAAATATGTTTGAGAAATTTCATATCAATCTAGAAATAATTAATAAATCATGATAGTTGGAAATACTATGAATGTCTTGCATGTTAAGAAAATATTCTTTTTAAATGTTCCATAAAAAGAAAAATGATAGCTATTTTTTGAAATCGAAATTAAGATTACATTTCATGTTTTATAAAATTTAAATCATGGGTAAAATTTTATTTTTAAAAATAATAAATAATTAATAACAAACATTGGGAACATTTTTTGAAATCATGTATTTGACAGAATATAGATTTTTAATCGAAAAGAGAAATAAAGATGGATGTTCTTAAAATAAATATTAATTATTTTAAGAAAAAATGAGTAAAAAATGGTAAAATTATTTTATTATATAACTAATAAACATATGATAATAAATTTCATAATACAATATTACATATATATCATAATAATTTATTATCTTAAATATAATCATAAATAATTACGATAAACAATGAGACAATAACTAGAAATATTAATCACATTATAAATAATGAATCATAATCCCTGTGAAGTAATAAAATAAAATGAAACATAATCTATGATGCGGGTGAATTAATTAATTATATTAAATTTGAAATTTTATGTATTTACACCCCATGAATGAATTTCGGTACATATCAAAACGTTGGTCATAAAAAGGCATGTTGAGACAAAAATCCATGAATGATATTTTAACATTTGAACTGTAAACCCCATGAAAGTGAGATCCAAAAATTAAAATGTAAATAAAAATAATATTATATATAATAATAATAATATAAATTAATGGTAAGTATATTCACCTTATAAAAGAAATATGTGTGAATATGGAATGTGTCTCATAGAAGATAAGAGTGAGATATAAATCTGATACCTTAAGTGTTGAATTACATCATACACTTTAAAAATTCACTTATAATAAGTATAAATATTATATATATATATTAAATAACCATAATAATATATATCAAACCATATATGTTTTTATTATAATATTTTATTATTCATTTATTAAAAATTCCATGTTAGAGTCATGTTTCAGGAAATAACAACTTTGTTATATGTGTATGATTTGAAATTTTACATATGGTACTTTTATATAAATATTGTTTTCATAATATGATTAAATATAAACATAATATATATATCATATATATTACTTATTAATTAATGTTTAGTAATTATTAAAATTTATTTGATAGAAAATGAATTACAAAATTCTTGAGACATTAAGTCGTACATACGCATTAACATTGTTTTAATTTTTTTATCACATTGAAAACAAAAGTTAAATGAAATTATAAATTTAAATAATAATTTTTATGCCATTTTTATCACATGTTTTTTAAAGAATACTTTATATAGTCCGTGTAAATCATGACCAAATCACATTGCTTCACGAGGCAGTAGTCAACCGTATACACATGCGACGTTTTCGTATTCCAACAAAATAGAGAGTATGAAGGTATTTGTGATATATTAATAAAATAATCATAATAAAATAATAAATATCATATATATATAATATAAATAATAATTAAATCATTAAATCTGACATTGGGAGGTAGTAATGTAAATATTACTTATATTGGTTCACAAGGTAGTAGTCCACCGTACAGTAAAATAACAATTGTGCGACCCATTTGATTGAATTGAAGAAGATTTTAGGTCATTTAATTAACATAAAATCATCATGTATATGGAATATATGTATTAAAATATGATCCTAGTCTAATACTATTTTTATGTTGCAGAGTAGTAAATAAAAAAAATGATCGTTGTTGAATGTTATGTCTCTTTCGGGATTCCTTCTTAGGTTTGCACCAAAATCATTTCAACGATGGAATTTCTTTCAAAAAATAAATCTTAATGGATGATAGTAATGAATTTTGGAAATTATTTGGGAAGGAAGTTTCCTTTCCAACTATGTTCTATGGTGCGTGGAACAGAGGAGAGGTGTTTTCCTTTGATAAATGGGCAGAGAACACGCATGGTATTTTTAAAATAAATTATGTTATAAGTCATTTTTAATATGTTAAAATAATAAAAAAAATATGAAATTACTGATCTTTATAGGATTAATGGTCTAAATAGAACTTTAGTGTTATTTTTAAACAACCTAATAAGTCATTTTACACTAATGTTTTTATTTTAACCCCTCGTAAACCCAATTTACTTTAACAAAAGAAATTATTTTTTACTAAATTCACTACTCAATTTGTTCAAAAATCAATTTGAACATATTATATTATATAAATTATGATCATTACCTATATGGAATAAACTTTAAAAAATTGTACTTACAGATTTGGGAAATTTAATTTAAATTAAATCTCTCATGCATGATGATAATGCATGTTTTCAAAGTGATGATTTTCAATAAATTACGAGGTTTTATATAAAATTTTAATTAATAAATAAATATAAAATCATATTATATGACTAATGGGTGTATAATACTACCAATTCAACTTTATATTCAATTTTGTATATAATTTATCATTATAAATAAAATAAATGAAAATGTATTTTTCAATTAATATTCAATTTATTTTACTATTCAACATAAATGAATATTTTTAGAAAAATATATTCACTATATTATAATATTTATATGATGATTTAAAAATTATGTTTATATTTTCAATAATAATTTGTTAAAATTTTCATAAATTAGTTTTCAAATAATGACACTATAAAAGAACAAAAATGTTTTTTTTAGAAAAATACAATTACTACCATAAAATTGTATTTATTCTTATATCTCGTAAAACACATGATATGAACATTAAATAGTTTATTGGATATATATAACATAAATTTAATTAAAAAAATTCACCCAAATTTGTTTTTAAATTTATTGATGTTGAACACATTTGTTTTCATAAATTTTGTTTTACAGAAAAATTGTACTTTATTCTATAATTGGTTTTATTTTCATTTCTAACTAATTACTCTATAAATAAATTATAATATGTACATGTGTAAACAATATTTTTCATAATTTATAAAATCATGTTCATACCTTCCATTCCAAAGGACAAGTGATAACTATCAAATTAAATAATATTATTTTAATTATATGGTATGTTTTATTTTGAATTAGTGTTGCAAGTAAAACTAGATAAAATCATGATTATGTGTGTACATAATGAAAAAATTTTGTTTCATGTAAGAAAAGATAAAATATGTGTTTCACGTATGTATAATATGGAAAATAATAAGTATATTTGAAAAACAT
Organism: Viscum album; assembly: GCA_963277665.1. Taxonomy (NCBI): domain Eukaryota; kingdom Viridiplantae; phylum Streptophyta; class Magnoliopsida; order Santalales; family Viscaceae; genus Viscum; species Viscum album. The sequence continues at coordinate 1,178,672,690 of OY728119.1, read as the reverse complement.
ATTTCACAAATTCGTGGGGTGATATATTGTGATACCTGAACCCATACGTAATAGGTATTTAGATTATCATATTTGTTAATAGGTTATTCTCGATCATCCCTTAAACTCACACTAGTTTCAAGAACAATAGTTAATTCTCAAGAATCATGGGAAATCCCATGCCCTCAGGAATAAATGTACATCATAATAACGATATCACAAGGGCTAGATGAATACCATTTGAAGATACCTTCATTACATTCCCATTGTGCTTACATGTTGCTTCAAGTCCAAAGGTGTCATCAAAAATAATAACTATAAGGACCCAGCCTTAAACCTTACTTAAAATTGAATTAAATGAATAATTCACATTGAGGATCTTTTCAGGTTTAGAGTTTTAGATAATTAGGACATAACTATTACATCTCAAAAGATTACAAAGTAGTCTCTTCTACTAAATTTCCATAAAATAAAAACTCTTAAAAAGAAACATGTCTAGTTTCATGTTTTAGGTAGCATGACTTTCTCTTGATACCATCCTTGACCCTATTCCACGCTAAGTCCTATGAAAAACTTTCAAAAACTTGGGATGAGCATAAAAACTCAGTAAGGGATACACAAAAAAACTGTTAGTTTATCAAAACAAAAAGTAAACCATGTATACTTTATCAAGGTAATACTTTTCACCTTTATGAAGTAGTAAAAACTCTTCACTGAATAAAATATCATTACTTACCTTTTTGTAACCAAAGGATTACCATAAAAGCCATATAAAGAACACATAACATATATAAAGGTAACTTGGGACATAAACATACTTAAGTGGAATAACCATACGGTCGACTTCCACACATATCACTTAATGGAATAGCCATACGACCAATTTCCATACATACTTAATGGAATAGCCATACGGCCGACTTCCATACCCAATGCATTGGAGGTTATAACGTAACCACCCGTCCTGGTATTCACGGCACCACCCGTCATATGGTTTATAACGTAACCACCCGTTAAAATGTCCAAGTACCAATTTAAAATCATAAAACATAAAACCAATATAAAGGAAAAATAACATTTCCACATTTCAATCACAATATATCATAAATATATTGACATAATAGAATCCTTTATCAAAACCATTTTCAATACCAAAATACATAATAGAGTATATGGTATTTATTTTATTTTAAAAACATTACGGCTTGTTGAGGAAGCCAAAGACCAAATAATACTCGCGGTGGCGGAAAAAGTCATTGTCACCGAGTACGTTAAAAAAAACATTCCTTTTTGTCGTTTTGTAAAACGCTTCGTATAAAAAGTTTCCTTTTGTATAAAAGTAAATGTCAAAGAGGGTTTATACAATGTATAAAATAAAGTTGTGTATAAAACGAAATATGCCTCAATGAAAGGAGATTGAGACGAAGTCCCTCACAAAGATGGTATCCTTGGTTTAAGGATAAATCAATTACATAATTATGTGTGACAAATGAATACACCAAATATAATTGGATATTAAGTGTAAAATAATCAAAGGTCATTCACACATATTCAAAGGATGACATATTCAATAACTATATGTTGAACCCAAATAAATCAAAATTGGGTTAAGAAGATCCCTTGACAGCCTAACGGCGTCACCTTAAAATGAGTTGATGAGAGATAAAAAGTGTATCTCATCACTTGGATATAAAAGTTACATCACTAATGATATATGAGAACATATCCCAACATTACAATATGTAAATTAAAAGACCCAACAAAATAAGTCTTTTAAAAAAAGAGGGTGAAAGGTTCCCTTACCGACTTGGGTAACTTTTGAAAAGTACACCCCATTGAAGAAGTGTCATACAATGAATATGTAAATACCCATAAATGGAATTATATTACAATAGGATTGTAATAGTGGGAAGTACATAAACCACTCAATGGAAATTGTGGCAAATGTAGCATAAATCTCAAAGGAATAAAAGTGAGATGAAAAATCTCTTACGAAAACTCGGCAGCCTAACGACGCCACTTAAAACATCCAAAATGGATTGATGAGAGGAAATAGGGTCACTCATTACATCAACATAATTTTTTCAGAAAGAGGAATATAAAAGAACATCCCCCAACATAACAAATAGGATCTTAAAAGAAGTGACATAAAGGAGAGTACTTTAAAAGAAAGAGAGAGGTTAGATCTCTTACGAAAATTCGACAGCCTATCGGCGCCACTCAAAACATCCAAAATGGATTGATGAGAGAGAATAGGGTCTCTCATCACATGAACATAAAAATTACAATATGATTAATATAAAAGAACATCCCAATAACAATAAATATGAGCTTTAAAAGGAATGACATAAAAGAATGTACTTAAAAAGAAAGAGAGGTGTAGGATCCCTTACCTTGGCTCCGACTTGACTCGATCGTTCTTTAACATCCTGAATAATAAACTTGAGTTAATTTATACTTCCTTAAGAACCTTTTAAAAGTTCCTTATTCCTTTTATATCACTTATTACCATGTCATAAACATTATGTAATCACTTAAGTTAATAATATTTGTTTTGCCGATATTTGGTTCTTAAGTCAAAAGTGGACTTCTTACAATTACATGTTGTTTGTTTGGCCAAAATTTTATTATATCCAGAATTGTATTAATGATGTAGATATCATATATGTCATATATATCCAGTACATTCATGCATTTATAACATTACATAATCATTTAGAGGTAAGAAATGAAATGCACCGTTCATGGAGACGGTAAGCCGTACGTACGCATGAACGCTACTTTCATTTCTATTTCGTATTTTATAGAATGTAATCATAATGATATAAAGGTATATTATAATTCCAGTATAATATCATATTTAATATCATAGTTCCATCCTTTATACGTCCCACATATGGTATTTAACGAATCAAATCACTTTGAGGGGGCGGTAGTCCGCACTTCCTTAAATGAAGATATCGTGTATACCCATAATGGAAGCCATAAAGGTAAGACACAAATTAAAAATACAGAAGAATAAGTAAAATATAAACATATTATATATCATATATAAAAATAGTGACATCATAATGTCCACCTTTGAAGGTGTTAAATGAGTATTGAACAATCATCGTTTCGGGAGGCAGAATTTCGCCATCCACGGAAACCGTATGTTCTTTAACCATTTGATGTAGTTGTGTGAGAGTGTTTAGCTCAAATAAATCTTATACAAACATCCTAGTATATTTAAGATACTGGTGTTGTTACAAAAGAAGTAAATAAAAAGAGTTTAGGGGGTTGGAGAAGCAAAATAAAACAAATGAACATGAGAGAAAGAATTACCTTTAAAAGTGTAACTCCTTTTTATTTGAGCCTAAAGGCTTACTTTGAAAGGATTCTGCCCAAAGGGAATCCTCTAGGATGAGGAGAGGGATGTGGAGAGAGTAAATGTGCAGGGGTTGGCTGAGCCAAAGGCTTGAGTAGTGTGTGAAATGAGGTAGAGGTGGGGGCCTTCTATAAGAGGAGAGGAGGGGCACTTTTGGAAAGTAAAGAAATATTACTTTATTTGAAAATGTGATTCGGTTTTAAAAGGTACGACATTGATATAATTCGTGTATAAGGTGATAAGGGTTATAAATACACTCATCCAATTGGTTTTGGACATGTTTAGTTCATAGATTTTACATTATCTTTCCATTTTATTTAAATCGTCAAATAATGATGTCATCACTGCATCATTATTATGTAATAAATAATTTAATTTATTTAATGACTAAAAATTATAACAAAAATACTATGATGTAGGAAATCTTGTGAGATTTCCAATGACTATTTACAATCAAAAATATGATCAATATAACCCCATGTAAATTTTTTTTCGTAAAACATATGAGGTTTGTGTCATTTTTACTTTTACATTAAATAAAACGTTATTTATGTCATTTCCCAACCCAAGTGGCTTCATGGGGTCCCCAAGTTGACCCAAGGCTTGTCTTGGTCGGCCATGACACAACCTATGAGGGTAGGACATGTGTCAAGCTCATATTATTTTATTAAAGCATTATTTTTACCTTAAACTACACTAATTACCACTAATCGCGATTAAGAACTTAATAAGTTACTATTCACCAAAAAATCATTATAATCTCATTGAACCACATTTTACTTCTTAATGACAACCATGTATGTCGGATTTTTGAAATTCAAAACACAATGATGGAAAAATTTCATTTAAACGGAAAATCAGTCTTTATAAGTACCACTTAGTGGTTTCACTATTCATCAAAAATTGAAGTTTTTCAGAAAATTACCAATAACTCACCCTAAGCTATATTTGATATTCCGAATTCAAAAATGAAGTCTATTTTACAAAATTAAAAATATATAAGTCACATTAAATAATTTAATAATTAATTCCAACTGTCAGAGCAAATAGCGTGTTTTTATGAAACAATAAGTATCAAAAGATTGACACTAGTTTAAGTCCGATTTCTAAGTGAAATTAATTCCAATGACCACTATTGGATTCAATGGTAAAAATATTTTCTAATTTAACTTTGAAACCAATTAAAAATATAATCTAATCATATAAATAAATAAGATTAAAAAGAGGTTTTGAATTAAAAAACAACATTTTACACTATTCATTAAAAAAAGAACTTTATCAGAAAGATACCAAAAATTTACACAAAGTAAATTTTGATGTCCCGATTCTTAATAAGAGTTTTATTTGGTCCAATAGAATTTATAAGAGTGAACAAAACTATATTTAATGACAGTTCTCCATCAAAATGTGATAAGTGAACCTTTAGTGAAAACTAGGGCATATACGCCTAAAATTGAATTCTTTCCGTATTTTAAGCCATTATATTTTATTGGATAAATGTAAAAACATTTAAAAACATATATAATCAAATTTTAGTTATTTATATCCATTCCCGCCAACACAACGGCTACATGTTATCTGCCATTTAAAATAATATTATTTTATTATTAGAGTGTAACGTAAGATTCCCAAGAAACTCGTTGTTGCGTATTGGGTACACCATCGAGCATAACATCCCCTTTAAAGTAATATTAATATTTGATTCACAAATATGGATAAATATAAAGATTTCATATTCTTTATTTACCTGGGGTGTTACATCCTTCCCCCCTTTTGGGAATTGCGTCCTCGCAATTTTAAAATTGGGCTTGGAAACATCCTTGAAAGTCCCACATCGGAGAAGAGTCGGTAAAACAATCACTTTAAAATAAAGAAAGATAAGTACAAAGGTCACCCGAGTTAACCCATACTAGGATTACAAGTATGAAAGCATGGACATAGAGGAGAAAACATAGGGTCATGTTCTGATGTAGAGTGATAGAAAACATGTTTAGGAGAAAGTTAACCATGAGAAAATCACAAACTTGTGATGGGTTAAACGGTATTCGATTCCCCAGTAGGAAAAGTTAATAGACAACATTTTTTGTTTTAAGTTACTTTTTATTGAGGAATTTATTCATAAGGAAACATAATCACTTATCATGTTGACTCTCAACTTTTATTATATTCCTTACACAAACTCATATTTTCTCCAAAAGGTGAGTATTTAGGAAGACTTGTTCACATTAAGAGTACTATAATCAACTTCTAGAGAATCACCTAATCCAAAAAAGAGAACTATATGAATCCAATGTATTAAGGCTTTAACCAAAACCAAAACCATAAAGGTTAGTACAAGGTCAGATAATCCAGAAAAGGATAACCCTTTATAAAAAGAAAATCTATTCTTAATGTCCAAAAGTTTCCAAAAAAAACCCAAAGTTCAACGAGGATCATCCGATAAAAAATTTGTCCATAAAATTCTTCAAAGTAAACCAATCTAAGATTGAAACCCAAAAATTTGAAGGATTTAGTCACATAGTCTTCCAAGTTAAATCGTAACATTTATCTCCAAACAAAATCAGTTGCTCTTAAAGTCTCGCATTGAAAAGTAATTATCCTAATCACATATCCTCCATGATAGGTTAATCATTTTCATAAATAACCAAAAATCAACTTACTCTTAAAAAAGAATCATTCAAAATAACTAGGGACTTCACGTAGTCCAGTGGTAGGCGATAAATACCAGTCGCACATTGGTTGTGGGTTCGATTCTCGCAGCTTTATCCGATGCGACGGGATGTCACACGGTCTGCGTGTTGTCCTTTTTCCAAAACTATATAATTCTTAAAACATTCCCCAAAATGAGATAAAATCTTCAAGAATAATCATAACATATTTTAACCTCAATTTTATCTCATTCCTTTCATTTTACATCATATCATAGAGTAACCCACAATTACCTAAAAAGTAAGGATCATATAAACCCTAATGGTTACCTTAATAATTATTACCTGAATTTCCACATCGAGTTGGCCATCTCGTACATGATGCATTAGAGAACTCAACAAGGTTTAAGTGGTTGATCATGACTCCTTGATAGTTGGTTTAGAAGAACTATGTGATTCCTCATTGAATCCCCCATCTCATCCAGTATCTTAATCAGATAACCACCACAGTTTCCTTGAAACCCATTGCCACTTTGGTGCCTGCTAAATCCAGCCATTTACTAAAACCAAAAAAGGTCAGTGTGAGTATATCAACAAAACCATCATGTACTAATGAGTAAGGTAAACACTAAGATTCACTTACTCATTTACTTTATCTAAAACTAGGACTCTTTCTTAAATACTAACCATTATGGTAATGTCACTTATGCTTAATGAATACCCTAACCTCTAAAGTTATCTAAACCGACCTTTGATACCAACTATAATGCCCCAGACTTAAACCTTACTTAAAATTGAATTAAATGAATAATTCACATTGAGGATCTTTTCAGGTATAGAGTTTTAGAGAATTAGGACATAACTATTACATCTCAAAACATTACAAAGTTGTCTCTTCTACTAAATTTCTATAAAATAAAAACTCTTAAAAAGAAACATGTCTAGTTTCATGTTTTAGGTAGCATGACTTTCTCTTGATCGCATCCTTGACCCTATTCCACGCTAAGTCCTGTGAAAAACATTTCAAAAACTTGGGATGAGCATAAAAACTCAGTAAGGGATACACAAAAAAACTGTTAGTTTATCAAAACAAAAAGTAAACCATGTATACTTTATCCAGGTAATACTTTTCACCTTTATGAAGTAGTAAAAACTCTTCACTGAATAAAATATCATTACTTACCTTTTTGTAACCAAAGGATTACCATAAAAGCCATATAAAGAACACATAACATATATAAAGGTAACTTGGGACATAAACATACTTAAGTGGAATAACCATACGGTCGACTTCCACACATATCACTTAATGGAATAGTCATACGGCCAATTTCCATACATACTTAATGGAATAGCCATACGGCCGACTTCCATACCCAATGCATTGGAGGTTATAACGTAACCACCCATCCTGGTATTCACGGCACCACCCGTCATATGGTTTATAACGTAACCACCCGTTAAAATGTCTAAGTACCAATATAAATTCATAAAACATAAAACCAATATAAAGGAAAAATAACATTTCCACATTTCAATCACAATATATCATAAATATATTGACATAATAGAATCCTTTATCAAAACCATTTTCAATACCAAAATACATAAAAGAGTATATGGTATTTATTTTATTTTAAAAACATTACAGCTTGTTGAGGATGCCAAAGACCAAATAATACTCGCGTCGGCGGAAAAAGTCATTGTCACCGCGTACGTTAAAAAAAACATTCCTTTTTGTCGTTTTGTAAAACGCTTCGTATAAAAAGGTTCCTTTTGTATAAAAGTAAAAGTCAAAGGGGGTTTATACACCGTATAAAATAAAGTTGTGTATAAAACGAAATATGCCTCAATGAAAGGAGATTGAGACGAAGTCCCTCACAAAGACGGTATCCTTGGTTTAAGGATAAATCAATTACATAATTATGTGTGACAAATGAATACACCAAATATAATTGGATATTAAGTGTAAAATAATCAAATGTCATTCACACATATTCAAAGGATGACATATTCAATAACTACATGTTGAACCCAAATAAATCGAAATTGGGTTAAGAAGTTCCCTTGACAGCCTAACAGCGTCACCTCAAAATGAGTTGATGAGAGATAAAAAGTGTATCTCATCACTTGGATATAGAAGTTACATCACTAAGGATATATGAGAACATATCCCAACATAACAATATGTAAATTAAAAGACCCAAAAAAAGAAGTCTTTTAAAAAAATAGGGTGAAAGGTTCCCTTACCGACTTGGGTAACTTTTGAAAAGTACACCCCATTGAAGAAGTGTCATACAATGAATATGTAAATACCCATAAATGGAATTATATTAAAATAGTATTGTAATAGTGGGCAGTACATAAACCACTCAATGGAAATTGTGGAAAATGTAGCATAAATCTCACGGGAATAAAAGTGAGATGAAAAATCTCTTACGAAAACTCGGTAGCCTAACGGCGCCACTTAAAACTTCCAAAATGGATTGATGAGAGGAAATAGGGTCTCTCATTACATCAATATAATTTTTAAAGAAAGAGGAATATAAAATAACATCACCAAACATAAAAAATAGGATCTTAAAAGAAGTGACATAATGGAGATTACTTTAAAAGAAAGAGAGAGGTTAGATCTCTTACGAAAATTTGACAGCCTATCGGCGCCACTCAAAACTTCCAAAATGGATTGATGACAGAGAATAGGGTCTCTCATCACATGAACATAAAAATTACAGTAATATTAATATAAAAGAACATCCCAATAACAATAAATATGAGCTTTAAAAGGAATGACATAAATGAGTGTACAGAAAAAGAAAGAGAGGTGTAGGATCCCTTACCTTGGGTCCGACTTGACTCGATCGTTCTTTAACATCCTGAATAATAAACTTGAGTTAATTTATACTTCCTTAAGAACCTTTTTCAAGTTCCTTATTACTTTTATATCACTTATTACCATGTCATAAACATTATTTAATCACTTAAGTTAATAATATTTGTTTTCCCGATATTTGGTTCTTAAGTCAAAAGTGGACTTCTTACAAGTACATGTTGTTTGTGTGGCCAAAAGTTTATTATATCCAGAATTGCATTAATTATGTAGATATCATATATGTCATATATATCCAGTACATGCATGCATTTATAACATTACATAATCTTTTAGAGGTAAGAAATGAAATGCACCGTTCATGGAGACGGTAAGCCGTACGCACGCATGAACGCTAGTTTCATTTCCATTTCGTATTTTATAGAATGTAATCATAATGATATAAAGGTATATTATAATTCCATTATAATATCATATTTAATATCATAGTTCCATCCTTTATACGTCCCACATATGGTATTTAACGAATCAAATCACTTTGAGGGGGCAGTAGTCCGCACTTCCTTAAATGAAGATATCGCGTATACCCATAATGGAAGCCATAAAGGTAAGACACAAATGAAAAATACAGAAGCATAAGTAAAATATAAACATATTATATATCATATTTAAAAATAGTGACATCATAATGGCCACCTTTGAAGGTGTTAAATGAGTATTGAACAATCATCGTTTCGGGAGGCAGAATTTCGCCATCCTCGGAAACCGTATGTTCTTTAACCATTTGATGTAGTTGTGTGAGAGTTTTTAGCTCAAATAAATCTTATAACAACATACTAGTATATTTAATATACTGGTGTTGTTACAAAAAAATTAAATAAAAAAAGTTTAGGGGGTTGGAGAAGCAAAATAAAACAAATGAACATGAGAGAAAGAATTACCTTTAAAAGTGTAACTCCTTTTGATTTGAGCCTAAAGGCTTCCTTTGAAAGGATTCTGCCCAAAGGGAATCCTCTAGGCTGAGGAGAGGGATGTGGAGAGAGTAAATGGGCAGGGGTTGGCCGAGCCAAAGGCTTTAGGAGTGTGTGAAATGAGGTAGATGTGGGGGCCTTTTATAAGAGAAGAGGAGGGGCACTTTTGGAAAGTAAAGAAGTATTACTTTATTTGAAAATGTGTTTCGGTTTTAAAAGGTCCCAAATTAATATAATTCCTGGATAAGGTGATAAGGGTTCGAAATACACTCATCCAATTGGTTTTGGACATGTTTAGTTCATAGATTTTACATTATCTTTCCATTTTATTTATATCGTCAAATAATGATGTCATCACTACATCATTATTATGTAATAAATAATTTAATTTATTTAATGTCTAAAAATTATAAAAAAACTACTATGATGTAGGAAATATTTTGATATTTCCAATGACTATTTACAATCAAAAATATGATCATTATAACCCCATGTAAAAATTGTTTTCGTAAAACATATGAGGTTTGTGTCATTTTTACTTTTACATTAAATAAAACGTTATTTATGTCATTTCCCAACCAAAGTGGCTTCATGGGGTCCCCAAGTTGACCCAAGGCTTGTCTTGGTCTGCCATGACACAACCAATGAGGGTAGGACATGTGTCAAGCTCATATTATTTTATTAAAGCATTATTTTTACCTTAAACGACACTAATTACCACTAATCGCGATTAAGAACTTAATAAGTTACTATTCACCAAAAAATTATTATAATCTCATTGAACCACATTTTACTTTTTAAATACAACCATGTATGTCGGATTTTTGAAATTCAAAACACAATGATGGAAAAATTTCATTTAAATGGAAAATCAGTCTTTATAAGTACCACTTAGTGGTTTCACTATTCATCAAAAATTGAAGTTTTCAGAAAATTACCAAAAATTCACCCTAAGCTATATTTGATATTCCGAATTCAAAAATGAAGTCTATTTTACAAAATTCAAAATATATAAGTCACATTAATTAATTTAATAATTAATTCCCGCTGTCAGAGCAAATTGCATGTTTTTATGAAACAATAAGTATCAAAAGATTGACACTAGTTTAAGTCCGATTTCAAAGTGAAATTAATTCCAACGACCACTATTGGATTCAATGGTAAAAATATTTTCTAATTTCACTTTAACTCCAATTCAAAAGATAATCTAATCATATAAATAAATTAGATTAAAAAGTGGTTTTGAATTAAAAAAAAACATTTTACACTATTCATTAAAAAAAGAACTTTAACAGAAAGATACCAAAAATTTACACAAAGTAAATTTTGATGTACCGATTCTTAATAAGAGTTTTATTTGGTCCAATAGAATTTATAAGAGTGAACAAAACTATATTTAATGACAGTTCTCCATCAAAAGGTGATAAGTGAACCTTTATTGAAAACTAGGGCATATACGCCTAAAATTGAATTCTTTCCGTATTTTAAGCCATTATATTTTATTGGATAAATATAAAAACATTTAAAAACATATATAATAAAATTTTAGTTATTTCTATCCATTCCCACCAACACAACGTCTACATGTTAACTACCATTTAAAATAATATTATTTTAATATTAGAGTGCAACGTAAGATTCCCAAGAAACTCGTTGTTGCGTATTGGGTACGCCATCGAGAATAGCATCCCCTTTAAAGTAATATTAATATTTGATTCACAAATATGGATAAATATAAAGATTTCATATTCTTTATTTACCTGGGGTGTTACAATAACTACCCCGACCTACATGCACCCACTCATATTTGATATGTTAATGGGTCACTGAATATAGTCCTCCGATAAAAACAATTTAGTGGAACCCTCTAAAAGATCATCTTTTCCATTTAATGTTTTGAGTAAACACATAATGTTTGAATGATACTATGTAATTTAGTGTCATAATCAAGGTAGAAAAACTCTCTTGATATATATGGTATGTTACCAGGGTGATTATCAAAGTGATAGACCATGAACCATCTCGATCGTCAAGGTATCACTATGTCATTACTCTGACCGATCTGATCACTCATAGCCAATGGTTCATCCAATAAGTCTAACCATATATAAATTTTTATCACATTTCCTACTGTGTCTATCCATCTAATTTTATGACACCACCTCTTGGAGGTTCCCAAATGTCATGTTCAGATTAAATGTCCAATTCTAAGGACCCTCATAACCATGGAAATTTTTTACTACATACGCAAGAATTGAATTTTCCATTTAAATCATATTATATAAATTGGTTCATCTTCCCAATGAATGGACCATATATAAAATTCCATATAAAATGTGCATAAAACTTATTGATTTGTATATAAGGCAATGTATATTTATTATATGATTCATACTTATTTATAAATGATAACAACATCTTCCTAGTCTTATAAAATCCCATTAGTTATAAACAATGATCATCATGAATCAATTTCCCCTATAACAAGCCCATAACCAATGTTAATTAATTATAATCAATTCATTATTAATTTATTATTTCCAAAAACATTAATCCATTTAATTCAAGAAAAACATATTCATTTTATCTTACCATCCATTCACTGCTCGACAAAACCCGTCGTAACCACCCGTATGTGGTCCATAGTGGAATCCTAAAAAATAACAATTAAAATCCATATCATGTAGAATAAATTGAAAGATATAAATAATAATAAACTATAATGAAATCATTGAAAAATCATCTTAGAGATATTCCTAGTCTAAACATCTAGAGACTATGTGATGATGGCGTCATGGAATGTCATCTACATATATCATATGAAATCCCCACGTGAATTGGAAAATATAAAAAATGATCTAGAAGAATGTGAAACAAAAACATTTATCAGACAAATTAAAATTAGAATTAATATAATAATGAATCAATTAATATTTTTAGCGGATATATAACATCAGATAACTATAAAATGGAATAAGGACCCTTACTAATTGAAGGATGTTGAATAGAATAGGTGGATTATTTGTCATTTGGGGTTTCCAATGTGAGGGGGAATGTTAAATGGAGTTGGTTCTTAAATATTAAAAAGATAAATACAATAAAAATAGATTTTTAATGATACGTAATGTTTTTATATACAGTTTTCCTAATGTTGGGCTAACCATGAAGTATTGTCTTCCCAAGAAAACCCCTCTTCAAATATTGGGCCACACATTTTTTCATCCTGGTGCTAATGTTCTGAATTAGCACTCCCTTATCCTATAAATATTTTCTGTGGTTTTCTGTAACCATCCAAAAACATTGAACCAAGCCTCCATTCCAAACGAAGCCCAAAAAGTCCCCTTAAATTTACATAGTTTATTCAAAATTTAAACTAACCAAACCAAAAAAACATGCCCTGTATAAATGGAAATGAAAACCATCTCACAATCATGGTGTCTCACAGCTTCCATTAAAATATTCACATTAAATCATGAACCCTCTATAGAATTCACCAAAATTTATAAAACATAAACTGAAGATCTCAAGACTCAACTAAGAACCCGTGGAAGCAATAAAGAATAAAATATTTCCCAAAAAACATATCATTAACATTACCAACCCTCCGATTTCTATTCAGAACATTGATTAAAAATACGTCCCATCAAAGAAAAGTAAATTTTAAAAAAATTGAATAAATTCCAAATTCTCTAATGGGAATAGGGCATTACCAACAACCCATAATAACACTTATCATCATGATGAAGTCCTGGTGGATATCCAATTAAATATCCCTACCTATATCATTTATCCAACCATCGTCACTTGGAAACTTTATTCCATTGAAAGGGAAACTCACTTTTATAATTGTCTACGTCAAATTCATGGTTCCTTAACCACAAAACACAATCCACCTATGATATTTACATAAAAAAAATTCATAAATTACCCAATACCATGTATATTGAGACAACACCATTTAATAATCAAATTGACCATTACACCTATAGTTCTCTCCTCCATAATATTTTGTTCATAACTAAAACTCTAATGATTTAGAGATTTATTCATTATAATTAACTATTGGCACTCCATTCCCACATTACATTGAAGTTTCTATCATAGTTCATAACGCAAAAAAATAAAAAATATAAAAAATCATTGGTCCAAAATTATTACACATAGAAATTCTCATTTATTATCCAAAATAGACATCTGTTCACCGCCTAATCATAATATAAGAATTATTGATTTTATCTAAAATGATGAAACTAATTCACATAACACACCCATAATATCAAAAACGAAACTCCAGATGTGGTTTCTAACCCACATTATCTATTTTTATGAAAAAAAACTTTTCATACATTCTTTTTCATACCCATCATGAATGATTTCAACTATATCCATTGGCACACAACCGGAAGAATTAGATCATGTTACCTGAAATCCTAAATGAGACTCGATATCATCAAAAAAGGTTAACTAATGTAATAAATAGAACATGACACTAAAATGTAAGCCATATAATTCCTCTATTTCTTAGAATACTCACATATGAAGATATCCAAACATCAATTTAGAATGATGGTTAACAAACTGAAAATTCTAATTCCTCCCTTCCCAAAATATGGATTACCTTATACCACTCCTTGAGTCCCACTTCAATAGGTTATAGTAACACATGCATATCAATCCACTCTATCCATTCAAATTACTTCATAGGAAGAACATGCATTTAGTAAAATACATTATCAATCATTTCAACACACCTGATCTATTTACAAGAAAACTCTCACTATAAGGATACAAAATTCTATAATATCATGAAAAACTAAGAACATATGTGTTTCATTAATTTAATTAGTCACTATATTACAACTGGATTCCATCGACTTCAAGCCCACAAAAAAATTCCATTTACAATTATAATCTCATCCTTATACAGATTGTTAAAACTTGTATAACTTGATCCATCATCCTTTTCACACTCCCACAAGCCACAAGTCACCAATAACTAGTCTGAACAACCATCTCCACTCAACATTATCATCAATACATAAGTTTTTAAAGGTAACTACATGTTTAACCACTATGAAACGACATTTCCTGGCTACAAGTGTTCACCCCTGCTCTCATAAAAAACTAAGAAATCCATTGAAGAATGATGAGGAATATAAACAGTCCAAGAATTTATAAATAATAATGATATATAAAAGTTTATTAAAAAAAGTTATTTCGTCATAAATATATTGAATCCATCTATATCTTAATACCACGTCCATAGTAGCACCTCATGTGCATTATTAACAACCGAAATCACCCAAAATCTCTTCACATCTCTAAATTAAAAACAACATGGGATAACCAATCAATAATGTGACCCTCATGTACCATCTTTCGTAGACTAAAACATAACTACTTTGTGTCTCAAATGAAATTATGGTTTCACACCTAGCACATAGGTTAAATATCATGTATGGTTATAACCCATGTTCTGTCATTCGTGCACCAGACTGAACCCTCATAAACAATATACCCAAAAATCCATATCAATGGACCTAACATATAGTAGATATAACATACCATATCACCATCTTAGAAATTAAATGATTCTCATAGGAATTACCAATTGTATTATCCACACAAAAATGAAATTATCATCATTAAATAAGTATATGTACATAAATATCTCCCTAGATGACCTATGATAAGAAACATTAATCTGGCCATTTCGGTATATATAATGTAAAAAAAAAATATTTAAAAACAACATTTTGGTTGTAAATATATCAATATGAAACTAAATGAAAATAACTCAATCATGATGGGTTCATCTATTGGACAATGGATTCTATTACCGACTTTCAAAGGCCTATACAGATTCCTTACAAAGTGACCATACCCCCATCATCTCCATCAACTATATCATCATAGGATCAATAATAACTTCCACTATAACAAAATTCAAGATTTTTAGTCTACCAATAAAATTAAAATTCAACCATGTACTTATATGGGAAAATTCCATTTGATCATTTGTTTCACATTGAATAACTAATCTTTAGTATTCTATAAAAAAATCACACTAGAATGCTTGTATAATGTGAACTCAATTTTCCTCACATGATACATTAAATTCCACATATCTCTATAAGCCATGATAAAAAACCCAATAAATTCATGACAATAAATTCTAATCCTCATGTGCAAAATGATAGGTTAAATTAAAAATACCATAAAAAAAACCAAGAAGATCAATTTTAAACCGATGGAAACCTATAATTCCACTGGAAAAATATTCCATGATGAAATATTCTATGGTCCATAAAAATATGTAATTAATTCTTGTGTTTCATGCATACCAAATAAAAATATATATATTGTCAAAAAAAGAACATGTAAATATTGAAATGCACTGTATTGGTTTTCTTTTTGAACAATAATATTACCAGACTACTATGTGGCTTCAAGAATTTCTCCTTGAATTATGGTGACTTCTCACTAGCAGTCAGGTCTATGGAGGTGCCTTGGGGAGGTCATACAACATGTATGAGAGTATTAAAAAATAGAAAAATAACTAAATATCATACACAAAAAATAAATTTGAATAATAAATAAATTTAATGTGTTATTATGAAATGAAATTCAATATAGAACACTGATCATCCTGAATGGAAATATAAACACAATATGAATCCACAATAAAAATATCATAAATAAATAACAAATGAATAAATGAACATATAACCTTGACTATACTAAAACATTGAACAATACATCATCACTATTTCCTAATCTCAAATGAGTTGACTAAATTTACCATTTAATCCTTTAATTAGAGGCCTTAACCCTACCTATTCATGCAATAACCATGTGTGAGACACTCAAGTATCAATGTGAAATTTCTTCCCAAGTTAAATGTGAGAAAAATATATATTGGTCAACACTAATGTGGCCACATACTAACCAAAATAATTGTGTGATATTTTCATGTGTCATTCTCAACTATCATCAAAAAATAAACTACATAATAAAAAAATACCATCCACAATACCAACTTAATCCTGATGTCAGAGTGTATCTGTGAATGTGATTAATAATATTAAAACCACAATATCACTTTTTACCTAGGTTCATACTCATATAACAATAGAAATTCATAATAAAAATAAATTATCTTCATTTTTATGATCACTGATAGGCCAACATTAGTCTGTCTCTATGAATGAGAATCATCTTATGGAAACTATTATTCTCAAACTAAGTATCAAAATTCTACAAATCCATTGATGATAAGAACATAATTTGGTGTCACCAATAATTTATTATCATTAAGACCTTGTGTTGAACCACACAGTAGTTTCTACTAGTCATTTGTGTTAGGATGATGTCAAATTCTTATGAGGGTGAGAACCTAGGAAATGATTTGTATCTAGGCATGATTAATTCCTAGGATAACAGGAAAATTAAATGGAATAATCTCTCTAGATACCACAATCATTCATTTGGGAATCCATTATCTAACGGATCTACACTAGAACCATCAGGGGAATTCTCACCGCATTAGAGGTATCCAGGGCATTAATCGAGGGGATGAAACAGTCTTTCTCAGGATATCCAATTCCATTCTCAGGGATATATGCCATCCAGAATAATTATTCCACAAAAATAATCCAAGAGGTTGTTGGAATTCACAATGGTAAAATGGAAACTCCCTTAGAATCCCATGAAAATTAGGCCTTAAAAATTCTATCACAATATCGAAAGAATTTATTCCATCTCAAGAATTCTTGTATGCATGAAAGCACATAGATCTGATTCAAGATCCATGGTATCCCACTATAAATCCACTCTTAAGTCATCTATATAGTTTGATTAAAAATAGAATAAGCATCTTCCGCCAATATATTTCAACACAATATCACATAAATACCAGGCATTCCAGGTTCTCATACATATCAATAGGTGATTTATAAGCATCCTAGGAAATCAAAGTGGTTCCATGATCAACGGTTGATTCCCACGAGTCCTAGGAAATTCCATTTAATTTTTAAAAAATACATCAAATAAAAAATTGTAATATTTTGATGAATTCTCATTCCCATCACTATCATCAAAACCTCGATTTGTATACACATTGGTTCTAGTTTTAAGGTGACTCATAAAACAATCACTTCCCCTTCCCACATTAACAAACTAATGGTTAGTTTTTCAATGGGGAACCCAATTGGGTCCCCTAGCTCACATCATTAGAGAGTCGCCCTCATAAGGGTTAATGGTTTCATATATGGTTCCATGTCAACACCGTATGATCTAATTACAATACATCATTTTGTGTCATTATCAAGGTATCATGGAATTACTAGATATATATAGTCTATTTCATGGGAAATAGTAAATGAATCATCCCATAAACCACCTCTCTCATCATGCACTCACTAGGTCATTATGCTCACCCATCCTATCACCCATTGTCTATTGTGTATCTACATATGTTAAGCCTATATGGAAGGGTTATCACATGACCTAATGTGTCCATCCATATATATTCACTGAATTCCTTCTTCCAGGTTCCCATATTTCATATTTAGATTCATGGTCTTATCCATATTTGACCGAGGAAATCGAACTAGTAAAAATAACAATCATTTCCTTGACACATTTTGTAATCTACTTATGAATTTTATTGTCAGATTAACCATTTTAATTAATCATGGTCATTTATATTATTGGTGATACAACATATCACATTCTATATAAAATTTTTATAAACCATAAAGGGAGGTAAGAAACACCACATAACATTATTTTACTATTTCAACTTATTTTCAATGGTTGGAAGCAGCTCTTAAATCCCATCCAAGCCCATCCATGATCAACCAAGATCATCTTGATGGATGGGCCCTAATATCATTCCCAAAAAACCAATTTAAATATTTATAATAAACTAAATAATAATTAATACTTTAAAAAATATTTAACCATTTAATAAAAAAATAAATATATATTAATTATCTCACCAAACACTCAGCGTTGGATAAAACATCCAAAAAGTACCTATGGGTGATTCAGAATGGTCTCCTAACACCATACATAATAAATAAATAACACAAATCATAAATTCATATTTCAAATTAATTTAACATTATATAGATATATTTCTAAAGTCATCAATATGAAAAAAAAATCATTAAAACATGTAGTGTCTATGTATAGGCGATGTCTCATGAAGCCTTCATCCTAGGATGTGCAATCCCCTTAAGAATCAAGTGATTCCAAAAATATCAGGTGGAATAAAAATAAACCAAATGATTTATCATTATATATAATATGATAATGAATCAACAATGTTTTCTTTTGGTGAATCCACACATCAAATTTAGAAAAATAGTGTTGAAACCACTGAAAACCGACTGGTGTAGAAGGGAGGAGGATCTCAATTGTGTAAGACAGTGCAAGAACTAGGTTATTAAAAGGGGTCCTAATTTTAATTAGTTAGAGGTAAAAATTAGTAATAATAAATTTTTATTGATCAGTATAGTTTTTCCACACTTTTTACAAATTATTCAGTAACAATATGGTAGGTTATTCATGTAATTTCACTAGTTTATATTGTGTGATCCATTGTATATATATATATCTTCAATATTAGGACTACTTTTTGGGTATTGCATGAAAACTAAATTAAATATTAATATATTAATATATATTAATTGAAATGCATGTAGGTTTTTGAAATAAATTTTTTCCTCACTTAATAGGACCTTGTATGGGACATTTGAGACTAGAGTTGTTTCCAAAAAAATGAGATTTTTCCTAGTTGAAATATTTTTATTTAGTATAATTGGGTGTTCTATTGAAGGAAGTCGTTTTCAGGTATGTAACGTAAAAATAAAAATTAATTTTTTTAATTAAATGAATTTAAGATAATTCCCTCTATATTAATATACATCTATGAAAAATCACTAGGGTTATCCACATAACCATGGAAGATTAAAGAGAATTTAGAGGATGTATTTTTACTTATTGAAAAATTAGAGTGATGGATAAATAAAAAAATCCATTGATATTCATGAAATGTATGAAAAAAATAGTGTGATAATCACTTTCATCAGTCATGGATGTGTTTTTCAACAATGATCTACCCATTTTGGAGTTGGAATGTGTTATTCTATAGATTTATTTCTTATGATTATGTTTTTATAAATTTATTTTTTATCTTCATACTTTTTTATGTCATCCATTCTTCTCATGAGACCAATTTTAAATGGATAGAAGAATATGTTTATATCATATTCAGACATCAATTCACCCTTTTTTGCACATTATGGTCATTATTTGATATTTCATTAGAAAATGAATTTCATACCATGTCATTATACTCATACACAATTATTCTTTGCATTTTTTTATTTATACCATGGCTTGGTGATTCACCTTTATAGGTGTATCGAGATGTGTTTCAAAATGGCTTTGATAAATTCATGGTTCACAACATTGAATGACGACTGGATGTGCACTGTATATGCCCATGGGATATCATAGTTTTCATTTTTGTCCACTATAGGATGGAAATCGATGATCAAAGGTCCTAATATGAAATTCAATATATTCAAGTGGGTCAAATAGTGGAGGAAGTACTTGGAATTGTGGATCTAGATCTGTACGAGGAATAGACTTCACTATCAAGAGAAAATGCGACTAGACATCATGTTTCCTAGAGAACAGACTCTATATATTCCAGGATTGATCAATAACTAGGTGTTTTGACTCAGTTAAATAAGAAATGATATGTATTTATCCCTATAGGATGTGTGACCCTACCAGGGTAGCAAATATACATGTTGAAGTCACATGCCCAGGACCCCAAGTAAGTATTCATGTCATGTCCCCATGGGGAAACACTTTTTTGATGCACATTGATAGTTAAAGAATCAATCAAAGGTATATTACTTGGACCCTGAGTGTATGTAATTTCCATGTTACACTGTGTACATTCCAAGAAGTGCCACATGTCTATAAAGGCACAACTAATCAAGGACACACCTAGGTCTCTATGTAAATTCAAACACATTGTGACACTACACACACAACATTTAATTTTACAGAAAATCATAATAAACATATATATATTGGCATGATATAGATTTAGGCTTACAAGTAGCCAGTCATTATAATTTTTATACGAAATAAATGATAGTGTTCGTCATCTTATCATTAGGCACAGAACACACGATGTTGTAAGAAGAATTATTCTTTCATTGATTCTTATTTAGTAGAAGTGTTTAGGTGTTATCACTAGTGTAGTAGTAGGGTCAGTAGACTCTTATAACAATATATTAAAGGTCCCCCATACGATTTATATAGCAATAGAAATAACTCCCCAACATTATAGAGGGTGAAGGTCCTCTATCTATGGTGTGAAACTCCCAAGGTAAAAACTCCCATGTCTCTCCATGTGGTGGGTCCCCATATAATTTATATAGGTAGATATAAAAACACCCCAAGTTTTAGAGGGAATAGGTCCTATATCTATCTAGTGGACTCCCCATTCATGGGCAATAGTAGTGTTTGGGTCCTTTCTTTTAGTATGATTCTTATAAGTTTTGTTTTATAATGGAAAGGTTTGTGTTATAAATGCTCATTCATGAGTAGTTTCACATGATTAATAGCAATTAGATATGTCCTTTTGATCTACTCGAAATCTCTTTGTTCTTATCTGATTTTAGAGATAGAGATCTCATATCTCACACTACTTGGGATTATTATAATCATATTAGATTTTGATTTTTTCATTGACATATTATTTATGGGCTGATTTTACTATTTTTATTTCTATTAATTCACCATGATTGTTTTTAGGTTCTTATATTTGATATATATATACTAATATTTTCATGGGATTTGCCAAAATGTTTTGTGAATTATGTAGATGATTGGAAATTTTGTGGTGATTTTTTTGAACCTATTATTATAGGAGCATAATTATACAGAGAGGTGATAATCATGTTTTGTGGTTGGACATAGATATTTGGAGTTGAGATCTCACACGTTTTCCCATTCCAAGTAGTTTATCTATTAAGACCTCATTTATCGATGGGCATGTTCTTTCCCCTATATATCATCTATTTTCCTGTTCGTAACAATAATGGTTATACTAGAGGTTCTTTTATACATTATTTAAAATATAAATGGTTATTTAATTTATTATATCTCAAACCAATTTCATCAATTTGGATTTGTAGACACATACAAAAACATTAATATAATCCACCACATTTCAGTGGTTCTCATATTCAATGGTTTTGACCAGACCTTGGAAAATTTGGGGTGGTTTTGTGGTCTAAATCAAATCTTTCTTCTGAACCATGTAGTAGATTTATGGGTCTAGTTGTAATATTTTGGTTGTAAATGAGGTTTTTCTATGGGGTCGGGTTTAGAGTATGACATGTCATGTGGTTTGGTTTGGGAATATAGGGAAATGGTTTCAAGGTGTCTTGTGTTTGGGTCCCTTTCTAGGGAACAAGGGGATGGTTATTCAGATGATGTATCCATACACTAGAACTCGGAATACTTTCTTGTTGACTCAAAATATCGAGGCATATGTTTCATGGATCAAAATGTTCATAAATCATATAAGATTGGTTCATTTGGATTGTGTGTTCTCCTTGATTCAAATACAAAGATATGATTAAAAAATTTGATACATCTTGTAAAATTTTATAATTTCTATAAACTGATATCAATCTAAGATATTGATATAAGTTTGTGACAATGACTATTTGATTGATGAGGCCTCTATTAAATTACTTAATTTAGAGGTGCATCATCTTGTGGTCTAGGGAGATGGTTGAACACATTATCAAAAGTTGATAAATATATTTATCTTGAATGATGATGTGTAAATTCCTTGAACATTTTCCATGTATTGAACACGGATACATATTATTTTTTATGGTGATCTCTACCCTCAAGATGTGGATGATTTACTTGAAGTGGTGGTCTAATTTTTATAACTTTTTCAAACACCAACTGATTATATGGTTCCACAAGTGACTAGCCTTCTTTATGTTGTGGTAGTTAGTGGGGTATGATCACTCAAACCCATGATAAGAAGACACTCTCGTGGTCAAAATTTCATAAATAGTTTTGTGATGAGTTATAAACCTAAAAAATGTCTTCTGTTAAAATTCATATGATTCATAAGATGCAGCATAGTGATATGTTAGTCTATGAGTAAAAATCAGGGTTTTTTACCTCTTGTGATAGTATCTAAATTTGTTATGGCATGGATAAATTTGGGAATGAATATTTGAGAAGGGAATACACATAAACATCCATGAAAGTGTGGTATCCTTATTCACTCACAATTTCATAATAGTGTTGCAGAAAGATCTAGGTATATATTAATATATAATTGTGGTATTTATGTATGATTTATTCCTTAGTATACATCATTAGGTCAATTAGTCTGCAATAGGTAGTTGGTATCATTCTAATGGGTCCTTGTGTCGGAGATTTAATCATGATTTCACTAAGACTCAAGGATATGAAACAAATGGTTAACATAGAGGATCCAATCAACCTATAAAATTAAATTCTGGTGATATGCATTGTCATATGTATCATGATTTCCAATCACAATGTGCTATTTTTATTGGTTAAGAAGTGGGTTTTACATTGTGAAAATAATACCTTTATTATTAGGAATCTCTTAAGCATGCTTGGGTTGTCCCCTAAGGAGGTGTCCATAATAATGTAAAATGAGGAACCCCATGGGGGGAGGTGTAGGCGGTGGATAACAATACAGCCTTCTCCCCCAACTACCACCAAGTGGATCATCCCATGATCATTGGGATAACCGTTGTGGATGTGGGGAGGTATAGGAAATAGGGTGATATGATTAGTATAATCATTAGATGATTTATGGTATTATATAAGTCTTCTTTACATTAGTTCCAATAATTCTAGAAACATGAATAAAAAATTCCATTATCTCCATATATGTTATGTGAGAGATATATCTTCTAGTAGAGACTTTGTCCCATTACTAATGGTTGGAGGTCCATAGAGGGAGTTATTTTTGTAAATCACACATATTATGGTAGTGCACAGTTTCAATCAAAGGAGATATCTCTTAGTGAGACATATTGGTCATCATTATAAAGCCTTCTGATATTATCAAGGGTATAGACTAGTTTCCGATGGTGTTTAAAAAAAATATTCTTATCACTCGAGAGTGAGATTCCATCACGCAGATGGGATATGATTCTACATTATGGGTGATAGGGACCCTATGACTATGATTGTTGGTATTGAGAATATAAAGATAAAACATATCACTATTTAGTTGGAGAGTTTATCCATTGGTGTAGTAAGATCCTATAGAATATGGATTCCATCTATAGTAAATGATTTTATGGATGTTATTCCCAAATATTTTTTGAGACTAACTTCATGTGGGAGATAGGACATTTCATATATTGGACCCCTTAGACTGTCCTAATATCTACTATGTTATATCATATGGTTCATAATGATATTTGATAGTTATAGATGTAATTTTAAGACCTTCTAGAAAAGGGTTTTATCAAACCAAGTACATTCCCTAGGAAACTCTGATGTTGTTAGTGAAAATGGATGATGATAGTTTGAAGATTTTTGTTGACTATAATCAGCTAAATTATGTATCAATCAAGAACAAGTTATCATTTAAAGGACTAATGACCTTTTAAACCAGTCAAAACGTGTGAATTAGTTTTCAATTATCAATCTTTGGTCTACTTATTAGCATTTTAGTATTTTTGAGGATGTTATTTTGAAGAATTCATTCTATTATTTCTATAGAAATTAATTGTTTATGGTGATTCCATTTAATGTGACCCAAGCCCCTACAATGTTCATGGAACATATAAACCAGATCTTCTATACATACATGAACTAATTAAATATACACATTATTGATGACATTCTCATATACTCTGTATTAATAGTTGAGAAAAAAATGACATTAAGGATGAACATAGATATACATTAGAAGAACCATATTGGAAATAATTTCTCTAATATTCATTTTTTAATATATGGGGTTTTATTTTTGGGATCGGTCATCAATGAGAAAATTTTAGATTATATTTAGTGATGATTGACCAATTATTTTCTTGGGAACCACCTCAGATTATTTTGGAGTTGTAAAACATTTTCAATCAATATGCGTAACACAATAGGATTATTTAATACCATTCTAGGATAACAAACCCTTTGAATAATTTTACATAGAAAGGAAATATATTTTCAATGGCCAATCAATGTCTCGGAGAGTTTGATGTGTTGATGAAAATGTTGAACAATGATACTATTTTTAGACTATGAGAAGATGGTTTAGAGTACAAGTTGTTTTATGATTCATCTAGAAATGCTATTATATGTGTATTGATGACTAGGTAGGCACTTAAAAATTATTGGTCATGGTAGATATGACCCCATGAGTATAAGTACAGATCTCATGACTTGGAGTATGTAGCGGTTGTTTTTACCATGATGTTATAGATGCATTATCTTTGGAGTAAGCATTTCATTGTTTACTTTGAACACCATAATATTAGGTTATTCTTATTCTATATATATCTAAAACTAAGATAAAGACATTTATTGGAGTTCTTAAAGGACTTCCACATTATGATAGTGTGTAATATATGGATGGGAAGAATTGTGGAAGATTATCAAAGAAGGAAATTCCATTCAAATTTGCAGCTAGCAGTTTTAGAGTAGTTTTCCTATTTACAGATGAGCCAAGTGTAGGATAGGGCTGAAAAATATCCTTAGTAGATTGTGGTGGATCAACTACTGCTTCATTATGGGAGAGAATATTTGTAGGAATATATTTACTACGATCTTTTAGTTGAAGATATATCCTTAAAAGATACACCAAATGAGTTTTCTTAAGGTGGGGAGCATGTTATTTGTTTTTAGGGATAGATGGTAGTTTTAGTCTGGTTTTATGAGGATTTATTAATGGATTTTCATACCTCCCCCTTGGTTGTGAATATGGGAATGGTGAAAATATATTTTATCCTTTTATTTCTGTTTTAGTGTAATGGAATATGTAAGAGAATTGATTGATTTGTTTCATAGTGTCTCAAGTATCAGTGGGTGAAGGATGAACATCATATTTCAATTGGGTTGAAACCACCTCTTGAGACCCTAGAATGGAAGTGAAAAATAATATCGATGGATTTTTTAAGAGATAATGAAGATAATGATAGGTCACGAAGCTATATGGGTGATTATCAATGGACATACCAAGTCAAAACACCTTCGTCCCATTTGGGAGTAGAGTTTAGTTTTGAGTGTGGGGAATTTATATATGAGTTAGATTGTTTAATTTCATGTCGTACCCATAAAAATCATCTCTTTCTATGATTCTCAACTCAAATCATGATTTTTAGGAGTTTATTCAAGGATTTGGTGACCTAGTTATAGATGAGTACAACATTCCCCCCCAAATGGTGGACATGACATGAAGGACATATAGTTTTTTAATTATATGATGAAAGCCTACATGTCAGATTTCAGTTAGAGATGGGAGAATCAATTTCCACGGAGGGAGTTTTACTATGATAACATTTATCAATCTACTATTGAAATGGAACATTTTGAGTCACTGTATAGGAGACCCTATATGTCACCCCTATAATGGACCAAGAGTGGTCAAACGTCTCTTGTTTGGGAGGAACAAGTCAATGAAATGATAGATAAGGTTTCGGTGATCCATAATAATTTTATGAAAACCCATAAATGACATAAATTATAAGATTAACCACATCATTGGGAAATGGAGTTTGAGTAGTGATACCTTTTTTTCAAAAATAATTCCTATATTGATGATTCTGGAATTTGTTTCCCAAACCAGGCTATCCCTAACGTTCATTAATCTATTATTGATTATATATTGGGTTTAAAAGGACACATACCACATTAAAATTCTCTATATTTTTAAAATTTTCATGAAATATTCTATTTCATTTATATGAGTAGGTATATGTTTATCTCAACACACTTTGTGAACTGGGGTAACCTAGAAATTGAGGTTGAAGTTACACTCTCATTGTGCTCAGAAGAAATAAAGTACTGGTTGGAGGGTATTCTACATGGTCAAACATTCTATTAGATTAAATTAATTTGGTAGTATGGTTGCATTGAAGATAGCACCTATGAGTGTGAGATCCTTTTACAGTCTTTGCAGAATAATGATTTTAAGTATCTTGTGATTTTTTGAGTGAAAATCCTAGAAGGAGTGGAGATTATAATAATTCTTATTTTTGTAGCATGATCATTTGGATATTTCTATATATATCATCAAATTTTTTAAACTTTTTGGCCTATTTTTCTATTCAATGTACACTAGAATTTATATATTAAAATTTTTATATACATTAAAATGAACTTATGTGAATATTCGTGAATAAATTGTTTCCCAGTATAATTGGACTTTGGATAGAAAATATGATATCAATGATATTTTAAAACAAAAGGTTTTTATTAGTTCTGTGATAATATTGATTGGAATAATTTGTTTAACCATAGGAGACCAATGGATGTTATATTATATAAAATTAATATATTATTTATTTATCTTATATAAATTACATAAAAATAATTCCCTATCTATTTATACATAATCATGACAAATCTCTGTGGTTAACCATGTAATCCTAAAGTATTAGAGAGTAGGAGTATGATATATTCATTACCATTGGAAAAAAAGAATTTTTATAAATGAAAATGATCAAGGAAAATCATGATATGGATGAAAAACATTACATGATAATCACCTTTATCATTAGAGAAAATGTTCTTCACCAATGATCCATTTATTCTTAATGTCGGGATTGTTTTTATTTTATTTCTTCTATTTAATTTCAGTGTTATTCTTGGAATTAATATCTAAATAATTTTATGTGTCTTTATTTCCTCACATGTTTCGAATTGTAAATATAATTCTTAAACTTATGTATTTATATATTATGGGAAAATATGTTTTCCCTTGTTTCCAGTTTCTTGTATTTGGCAAGGGACGCAGGATCCTATAATGATCTTGTATTTTAATTGTTCTTATCCCACAACTATTATCCCCATTCAAAATCATTTTCCAATAGGTTAGGGATATGAATTATAATCATTGATTATAGCATGACTGAATGCCCGACCATATGCCAAATGCATGAAAGACATACAGATCTATGTTTTATGGCTTGATCAAAATATTTTTCTAGATGATGGTGATGGATTTGGGGTTTGGAACCCCCAAATAGTGATAAGAGGCATGTCATCTATCTGCTTAGGATATAAGAGTTCTGATTTACATAAAACACACAATCAAGGGTTCTCTCTTAATTTTTATAAGAATAATATGGGTCATTTGGTTGTGGAAGTAGTGAGAATCACATGTTTTGAATCCATTTTAAGAATATACTTGACTATCCATGAAAACATTTAATATTCTTCAATTATCCTATTAGAACACATGCAGTATAGTTTAGGATTCCATAGTTACTACGGTTTTGAGATCAATTAAGTATGACACACCTTGTGTCAAGGATGATATATACTTTCACCCAACCTTAAAAACCATGTTCTATATTTAAAAAAGACATCTTGGACTCCGGGCATGTATATATGTCATGTAGTCATGAGGACCCCAATGTAGATACACATCGATAGGTGATCAATGTGTTTTGAGTACACACATAGGGACCCATGTTAATGTTCATGACATGTTAACCATTGTACACACCATATTGAGCCCCATAGAGAGCCAATCCATATGTAGTGGAAGAAAAACCCACGTGTTCGAGTAAAGTCACATTCTATATGACCCTATATAAACATTGTGTACTTTTACATAAATAACAACCTTTTATAAATCCTTATTCACGATTCAGATTGAATCCACTAGTACACTATGCTAAATAGTTTCCCATATAGGATGCTTCAGAGGCCTTTACTTTGTTATTAGACATATGATGAGAGGATATGTTATAGGGGTTCTCCATTTAGCGATTTATAGCCAGTGTAAATTTTCAGGTCTGATCATCATTGTCTTATTTGTGTTTCAACTCCCTTATCTCTCTATATTGTAGGATCCCTATATCATTTATAAATGTATGGACAAATCTCCTCAAAATTAAAGAGGGTGGAATTAATTAATCTGTGGAGTATATATCCTCCTTTCAGTGATTCTATTTTCTCTATTTGGTGGGCCATCCATATACATTGTAATGGTAGAGATGAAACTCATCTACATTAGAGAAGGTGCGAGACCTCTATCTTTGAATTATACCCCCTCGCTGATCTCTAGAAGTAGGTGGTCCCTCCATTGGAGTAGTGCTCCCTTGATTTTGTCATAAAACATTGTGTTTTAGGTCCTCTATACTCATTCTTGAGAGGTCACATATAATTATTGTAAAGTATATGGGATATTTAAAACTACATGTAAAATACTTGGTTACATATAGTTTGGGATATGGAGGTCCCCTTCCTACAGTTTAGATTGATTTGAGAATATATGACATTCAGTTTTTCGTTACCCTCTTTCTTTTGGGTTGAGATGAATGTTATCATTTCAATTACTCCCCATTCATGGTTTTGGGTAATCCTACATTATATGTATATAATCACCCCTACATGGTTTATGCCCAAATTCGATATCTCTTAAGTAGATGACAGGAATACTTATGTTAATTTTTTTTAAAATCAATATCATAGGAATAAAGTGGTTGATAGAGGTGTTGTACAATTTCATCTATAAGCTGTAGATGTTTTCATCTTGGTGCTCATCAATTTTTCTATTTCCTAATAGTTTTTTTGGTACTGCATTACCAGATGGACATGTATTATCCCACGTGTATCATTTTTCCCCTTTTCCAAACATTCATATTATTATTAATATTTTCAAATAAAATATTTATACTCTAGTTGGTTTGTTAATTTATTATATCTGTTCATTGTTGCATGGATCTAGTTGGGTTGGTATGTACTATAATATTAGGAAAACGAATCCAATTTTAGTGTTTCACCTACTATTTGATTATTTCTGGACCTTGACCAATTGAGCTGGGACTGGGGTGTCACTCTCAGCTTATTATCATCCAAATTGGGCCTTGGTGGGTTAGGTCATGATACTTCTTGAGAAAAACACTCTCTATTACATATGCCACATGATTTTAAAGTTATTCACTAGACATTAAAATTGTCACTAACTCATCCTAAAACATTTCGCACAATTTTCCTCAAACCATGAATTAATTTTGTTCCATGAGTTAAGAATATACCAAGAAACTCTCTTTCACCATGATTTATCATGGTTTTCTCAAAAACATTCACTAACAATGCTTGGAATCTATTCCCTATAAACATTGATTTGAAAACATCCTTACAATCTAGTTTTTGAATTGTTTTTTCTAAACCTTGGACACCATATTGTGAACCTTATCCATAAACCTTAAACACTATAGGAACCTAAATATAATATCCTAAGACCCAACTAGGAACCAAAATAACATCCATGTCCTCATGACAAACCATAATAATATCAATTTAAAATACTTAATCATTTTTAGTTTCATTATGAACCCAAATTCCAAATTCATCCCACCCAGCATTTAAAAAATTCAACAATAAAATATCCCAAAAATCAATATGATTTCAAAAGCATGAGTAGTTAAAAAAATCATATTGAAGATTAATTTATAATACACATTCCATGTTATAGAGGAAATTTATTCTTCTTGTCTATTATTATTTATTAGAGTCTATTGTTGTTATGTTTCATCTTCCAAATGATACATGGTGAAAATAACATTCTTGTGGTCCAAGAACTGGTGAATAGAGAATGTATTTTCTATAGCATTGATCCATTACTCAACTATAGACACATCTTAGGAACCATTGATGGATGGTTGATGTTTCCTTGTAAAGGACTAAATAGTGAGTTGTTCCTTTTAAAATTTCGATGTTTAGCACGATTCGTGATACTGTTCATTGATTATGTGATTTGGGTGGGTTGATCGACAATATTTCCCAACCAAGCTACAACTTTATTTATATTCTAAAATTTAAATTAATATCCTTATCTGTCATATTCAGTATTTACAAGCTTTTACTGGGTTTTATTTATTTAGTATAACCCAATGTCCTAGAGTGAGAAAAGGTGATCAGAGTGATAAATCAGTTAATTATGAATAATCATTCATATGATGTCCAAATCTTGTCACTTTATTTTATATATATGAGACAACTATATTAACTAAGGCCCTTATTTATTATTATCTATTAAAATACTTTATAACATTCCATTATGAATGTGTGAATTAACCCAAGCATATCCTTGAGAGTTCCTAGCTAGGTGTAGATTCTTAGTTCCACTCATCACGAAGTGATGGTGATTTTGTTAGTACCTGATACACCACTTTTAGATTTGTAACATGAATGTTTATTTGTTTAATGGATGTATCTCCATTGAATTTTCCCAATAGAGATGTATTCTCAAGGAAATCCATAGAGTATCTTCCTTACCAATTAATCAAAATGATATCCTATATGTAGACTTATACTAATGTATTTCAATAAAATTATCTAATTCCAGTGAAACAATAAATACACATTCCTCTGATACCATCAATGGTGACCCAAGTATAAAATATACATATATTACTTTATTTTATAGGAATATTCAATATATTTAAAAATTATTCATTCCCTATGACAGTAAATGTTTAGTGCCTTTAGATATTGGATATATAATCAACTTATTTATTAAATGATATTTAACATCAACGAGAGAGTTTATTTCAAAAAGTATATTTCTTAGATATTTATTACTTAATACATTTATTCATAACCTGGGGAATAATAAAACCAAATAAGTAGTGAGCATGAATTCTCAGAAAGTCTAAACATAGGATATATCAATCAATGATCCTAAGTGATCCGAAACATTAGGGTATGAGAACATGATCATAACTTTATAAATACATACCAAATCTGTAAAATATATATAGTCATGAATAATTGAATACAATTTTTTCAATAAAATAGAACATGAAATGATAATATAGAATAAAAAATAATCTTTCATGATCCATGGGAGCATATTATAAGTGAAATATTTATGTGTTTGGATTACCAATAAGATTTAGAAATCATTTCTTTAGGAAAAATACCATTTCCAATTCTATCATAGAATATATTGTTGACTTAAAATTTCATCACATCCTTAATTAAGGTTCACTCCCAATACTATCAGAGTAAAAAGACTCATATACTTAACTGGGTTCAATCCCAATATTATCTCATGTTATATTAGGATATATCATTATTTAACCAATGCATTTTATATTTGTATAATTATTTGTCCACACATCACTTAAAGAAAACCATACATACATGTCCCACAAGATCATAAAAAATTCATCATAGCATTGTATTATTACCTATGAAAAAATAACATGTTTAATAAACATCACATAATCACATATTCACAAGTCATCCATAAAATTAAGGTGGATGCTATCAAAATAGAATCCATTATCTCATCATAGATAAATTAACACATGATAAAGAAATATGTTTCAAATTATTATCCAAATATTCTCATCATCATAATTATTCTAGCAAATCAGATTGCATCATATGATCATATCTTCAAGGAAATATAACAGTATTTAATGAATGCCGAAAGTAATGATAAATACCTTTGAAATAACATTCAAACCTTTTTTTTTGAAATGATGGTAAAAATAAATTTTTCATTTTCATAAATGTTTACTAAAACCAAAGATAATATTTCTAAAATGTTTTCATTTAAGAAAAAAATAAGAAAACTATAAAAAATCATAAAAATATATAATTTTTATTATAATAGATAAATATATTCAAATCGTATACATTATGAGAAAATATTTTGTTTACACGTCTGGAAACATTAAAATCAAATTGTTTATAAAAAATTTATTTAAAATATTCCATTGAAAAAATTTTAATTAATAAAAAATATATTGATATTAACCTCTAAAAAAAGAAACAATAAATAAAAACTGATATATATCTATTTTTAATATCTTGAACAATGGAGATAAATGTTATAGCTAATGTAGAAATAAGGCCGAATTTTCCTAAAAAATCATTTTTCATTTCATTTTATATGACCACCATGGTATTTATTACGCTTTATTTCATGATTTATTACAAAAAATTACACATAATACAACTTGGAACATTTATATGTCTAATGTATTTGAGAAATAGTTATATTACATAATTCACTAAAATAAGGAATACACCATTAT
Source organism: Viscum album (assembly GCA_963277665.1). Taxonomy (NCBI): domain Eukaryota; kingdom Viridiplantae; phylum Streptophyta; class Magnoliopsida; order Santalales; family Viscaceae; genus Viscum; species Viscum album. Next base: position 1,178,639,565 of record OY728119.1, on the reverse strand, counting down.
CATTTAAAACCACTTTAACATGTTCATAATGTTTAGTCATACTTAAAGCTGCATGGGTGATCTTTTAGACATACAAAACAAATGGGTGAGATACAAAGTCTAGTAAGAAAATAGAAATGTAAAAAATGAAAAATTTAATTCATGCTAGACAGTAATAATATCAATGAGAAATAAAATTTAGGAGAATAATAAACATGATCAAAGTGGTTTGATATAACATTATAACAAAAAAGATGAATGGGATGTGTGGAAACAACATAAAAAATTTCATCATAAAACACAGGTCCCGGATAAATAGCAAGACATCATGATGGAAAAGGTCCCTATAAAGAATCAAGGTTTCTCACTGACCCAACATGGAATCTTTTTAAATTATACATTACCAAATGTATTGACGCATTATATAATTATTGGCGCACCCATCAAATTCAATTCATTATCTTGCTTACTTATGACACATAGCTCCTAAAACATGGAATATTTCATCATCATATTTTATTTTAAAATCATGAATTGTATAAAACATAACTGTATGTACCAAATCAATTATTATAGTTTTATTAATGTGAAAATTATTGAATATAAATAGTTATAGGTATTGACTATGTAATTGTTTGTCATGGAAAATCACGTTGGAGTTTTGGCATTATAATGACATCAAATAAAAATTCATAAAATTGGTTTAAAAGAGAATAATAGATATATAATAATATTTATATAATATAAAATTAATATATACATAGAAAGAACATATCAAAAATATAATAATTTTAAATTGATGGCATATGATAATAATGAAACTTCAATAAACATGAGAAGGAAAAGTCCCCTTATCGAAAGAGTTTGACTCAAAATGATTTGGAGAAAATTACTAATAGGATGGATGAACCTTGAGAGGAATCTTGAGAATGGAGGGTATGTTTAGAAAGTGATACAAGTATTTTTAGAGAAGATAAATGGGTTTTTTTGTGGGTTTATATTGGAAATGAATCTGTAATTCATTATCATTTCTCAAACAAAAGTTTGGATTCTATATAATAAAATAAATAGAACCACAAACATTAATAGGGATTTTTCCCATTTTTTCATTAAAATGGGAGTAGTTTTAATTATTTTTAATTAATAGTATGAATATAATAAACAAATACCCTTACTGATGAAGAAGCGAGTCATGCTCTCATGGAAATGATTTTAAAACCCATAAAATATATTATTTATTTTGTAGGATTCATGACAAATTTATAAAAATAATTAACTAAAAATAATATCAAATTAATAATAATGTAAAACGTATATATGGTCGTAAATAACCTTAAAAATATTTGTTACATCACTTTTGGATCATTGTGATGTAATTATACATACCACATATTTATAAGGTATTTAATTTTTTGCAAAAAATTTAGATGTCTAAAAAAATTATAAAAAAATGAGAGATAATTTTAACATTATCAATCTAAAAATAATATTCATTTTATCAAAATAAAATTTTAAATATTTCTATTTTTTCATTTAAAATAAGAAGCAACGTTTATTGAGAAATGATGCAATTTTTTACATATTTAGTTTTTGAACCCTTATAAATATTACAATTTACATAATAGAAATTATATGACCATTTATATTTAAATATATTTTTTAATAATATTTTTTTCTAATAAATTATTTATTTTAGAAAAATATAGTAATTAAAGATCATAAATGTTTAGATTGAAATTGAATACTAATTAAAAATAAAATTTGTGTTTCATTGTATAAAAAACAAAATCAATTATAAAGTAATGTTGTGGAGAAAATATTAACATTATAATATTGAATATATTATATAAATATTTGTATTATTATAGTCTTGGAACATGTGTCATTAATATACCAAAAAACTCTCTAAGGGTGAGGTGCGTGATGCTGAAACCTTTATTGGGTGGTTCAGCATACATTGTTTAGGATGTGATCTCAATGAGCTCAAGATTTTCCAATAAATAATTTCATTATTTCGTAATAAGTTTGATCTATTGGGATTGGTTAATAGAGAATACATGAAATTATATCTCCCGTATATGATATGATAAATAGGATTCATAGGGTTTGATCAAACTTGTTGAGGTCATCACTTCCAGTGTCTGTGTTAATTGGATTTATAATCAAATATTTATACTAATCATATGAACAATTCTAAAAGGCTATGTTATCAATGGAAAATATTATTAATCATATATTAAATCTAGGATGTTTAGTTAAACAAATTAAGTCAATGTTTTTTCTATATCCATAATATATAATAATAAATTTGATTAAAATAAAATCATAAGTTTATTTCAAAATGTTTTCGTAATTATAGTCTCCCCCCATTTATAAATTTTACCTTATTAAATTTTCTTTTCCTAGACTAAAATAGATTAGGGTAATTATATTTCATCACATCCACCATTTATCACATCACATCTTCAAACATGTGTCTTTTCAATAGCACATTGACTCAGTTCATTGTCTAATTTTATAGGAAATTGTTTCTGTGAACTATGATCTTCATCGACAAATCCTAATAAAAATGTTCATTCTGCAATGATACCAAAATTTAATTTAGTACTTGTGATGTTTATATTATGTAATTTTTAAAGAGTCATAGATGGAATACATTTTTTATATTTGATAGGTTATGTGGGAGTGCTATCTGATAGGTCGCCTCTCTAATGCAATCAATGATCTCAAAATGAATGATATATCTTGGACTAAGATCTCTATTGTTCCAAAATATAATGACCTTATTACATTGACATATTCTATGTAATACCATGTCTCCTACATTAAAATCTAGTAATCATCAATAGTTTATAGAATATAATTACTTTCGAATTTGAGTATCTGGGATGTGCGACAGAATGGCCTCAAACTTTTCCACCTTTTCCTCAGCCATTTATGGACCTAGAAATTTTCATTCCCCAACATCATGTCAACAGGAAGGTGATCTAAAAATCATTTTATTAAGTAGTTTTTAGGGATCCATTTGGATTCTTCGGTTGAAATAGTTATTATATGGGAACCCTGATAGAAGAATATGTTGGCCTCTTCCTATTTTGAATTCAATTTAGCATGATCCAAACATGTCCTCCCGTGTTTATATATTCCACTCGGATTTCAAATAATTGTTATGGTGATTAATAATGTTTAAGTTCATCTACAAAATGAGATCATGTTGGAGACTCTTTTAAAACATAAAAGTAAATCCATGGTCTTGATAAGATATAATTGATTGTGGTGTTCAGTTTAGCATCACCACTTCTCTAATGTATATCCTTGAATGTTCTTCAACTAATATGTCCTATTGAAATGAAATGATGTGATAAATCTCTCTAAGATGGTCCACCACATTACATGTATCATTATTTCCGTTTGATGTATTTGGAAACATCTGATGATTTCTATAGATATGTTTTCCTATTTCCTTGTAGATATGGGTAATAATTCCATCATCCCCTTATATTATTACTTTTTTCCTTCACTTGTTGGCATACCATAAATATTTATTCATATTCTATGATACCTTTATTCATATTGTCTCTACATTTTTTCTCTCATATATCTCAATGAATCTTTGTTCTCCCTAGGTTGATAGAGAAGGTTGAGAAATTTACATAATCCAAAAACTCCTTTATGTCATAATTTTATGGTATACACATTTGTGACCCAAATATCACAACTCCATCATAATTAACATTGAACTCAAATTATTTCCCCTTTCTTATAGATGTTACTTTTTTCTAAATTCCCAAATCATCTTGTTGAATATCCATTACCTTTTCCAAAAGGTATGGTTGGTAAATAATGTCTGAAAGTATTACATATGTTCCTTCCTTAATTATTCCCATTTTAATCCTTTTAAAATCTAAGAATATTATAAACTTCTCAATTTTCATCATTGATATAATTTATCGATCGTTTCTACAGAGAGTGTATGTCACTTTATTTTCTTCCCCAGACTTGTAGTGGATTGAGAACTCATAGTCATTGATCATCTATAACCATATTCATTGATTCATACTCAACTATTTTTTGGTAATATAAAATTTATTATCTACTTATTGGTATATATTTCAATCTTCTCCCCAAAATAATAATCTCACCATATTTTTTAAGTGAAAACAATTACAACCAACTCATGATCATGCACTGGGTAATTCTGTTCGGGAACAGTCACGTTCCATAAAGCATAGTGATAGAGATAATATTTTAATAATTATTTATATTCATATCAATTAATTAATTCCACATAATTTACTAATTAAATATTATATTCCTCATTTCCTTATTTATGTTTTTTTTGGGATAAAATGACAATATTTCTTAATTCTATAATTTTAATAGATTTTAATAACATCGATATTTCACTCATAACATTAAAAATATTAAACCAAATTTGGTAATTATTCTATTTGTATTCTTGTATTTTCTGGATTCAACCTTATATTATTGACCTAAATCAAATTAGAATATATAAAGTTCCAAAATATTTATGTTAACAGCCTTTCTAGAGGACATAATGGACCCTAAATTGATATATTAGGAAATATATGGTCCAAGAAACTCAAATTTAGGTGATTCATTTAGTTTTTTAAAGGACCTGAATATGAATTTGTACACTAAATTTCATGGTGTTATTTACTCATAAAGGTAGACATTGAATGCTTAAAATTGGTGGAATATTTATGAATCATTGTTATAAACAAAAATCTCAAATTAATTGAGCTATAAATTATTTTAAAATGGATTATAGATTTGAATTTTTTCATTAAAATTCACAATACAATTTGAAACAGAATTTTAGAAAAATACATTTATAAATATGGTTATTAATTGGTTCTACTTTGTGTAGTGTTCTGTAGGAAATATTCTAGAGCCAAAAAATGCAACTAATTTACCAATAACATTGTATCCTCTCACCATATAGTAATAATAAAAATATATGTGTCCATTTTCATGGATTTATAGTTTATTTTATTTTTAATAATATTATTCATTTCCATTCTATATCATGCTTCTTCATCACATCATTCTCTATTTTTATCTTTTGTGTTTTCACCTCATTCTTCACTACTCTAATCAATATAACTCATGATTATGAGAAAGTAACCCAAAGAAATTCTTGTTGGGATAAATCTAGTATTAAATCCAAGTCATTTACCATTTATCTTTGTTGTTTTTTATTTTGATAGAGTTATGTCAAGGGAGATGTTAGTGGGTAAGGTGTCTTTGTGTGTCTACATACCACCTGAGTATTAATTATCAATTCTGTACTATTTTCTCTCGATCGATGAGGTGGATGTGTGGTCCCTTTGTGATCGTTGAGAAAACAATATATTCATAACTATATGTAGAAGAAAATATTTACACATACATTGATTTTTTTTCATTATGAAATTTTAGAACTAATAAACATATGAAAAATGTTAACTCTGGGTGTTCTCCTATAAAGAACTCACTTTGATCAAATATAATTATGTAAAATATTTTTTACACATTGTGTCATGAACCGTCACACGGGGCCCGTATCATGACATCCCCAATCCAGCCTTTCATAGGCCAGGGGATGGCGACTAGCACCAAAGGTGTAAATCCATAAACTGGGAAGGCATTGCCTTTATAATTGTAAACAAACACATTGGAGTACACAATTAGAAGAAAAACACTAACAAAAATATGTATACAAATGAAGTGAAGGAAATTAAAAGGGACCGAAAATACAAGCCTAATTGGAAATTACAAGTACAACTGAAATAATTTACAACAGATGAAAAGTAATGAAGATATTGGGTCGTCCTACGGGGTTCCTACCTTAAGGGTAGGTACAGAAGGCCTCCTCAGCACTCCATTCTGTTCGTCTGCTCCGTGTACCATCACTCCAAGTGGTACACCTCCGGGAACCGTCCAGTCTTGTTACTCTCTACCTCAATCAGTGATATACATCATCTACAACCAACACAATGATTTGCGGGCATAGCCCATGCAGGGGTGAGTATAACGATACTCAATAGTGACCAAAATACCCTCAAGATCACACAATATCTGACATAGATAAAACAGAAATTATGGATTAAACAAATAACCATTACTTATGTATATACCGATACATATAACTAAGTTATCTAGTAACCCATCTCAATCATGAGGAAAAGTCAAAAGTCATTGACTTAGATGAAAACAAGATTTTATTCTAGGGGTAGTGTCAAGTAACAAACCCAGTCAAATTGTCGAAACCTCGACTGCTGAATTAATCCTCCTCTATAGAGTATCGTGGACCTTCCAAGTCACACAGAGGTGCTTCCCACTATCCATGACTGTTGAGGTACTCCCCCTATCGAGTATTGTGGGACTGCTACGTCACACAGAGGTGCTTCCCACTGTGGGTTTGTCCCTTCACAAAGAGGCACTTCCCCTTATAGGCTAATAATTTACTCCTCCTATCAAGTATCGTGGGTCTTCTACGACACACAGAGGCGCTTCCTACTGTGGTTCTTCCATGTCACAAAGAGGCACTTTCCACTGGGCTAGTCGAAACACTTCGAGTCTATCGGTCAGCAGTCATTAGCTATCATCCAGCTACTAGGTCTCTGCACTAAACTCGCTTATCTCCGGGAAGGATCTGCTCCATGAGCTACTGGTCGATGCTCCAACTACCACGATGTACTATGATGAATTATTTCAATGGTCCACCTCATCATGGGGACTCAATGAAATAGATGACGCGTCAATCAGATGCTTGGTCTATAAGTTATTGACATTTTTGTCCCTGGGGCCCGGTTGGATTTTAGGTTCAAACCAATCCAACTACACACCAACTGTTTGCAAACCCCAACTGGTGTATTCCAAAAGAACCATCTCTCTCTAATATTCCTATCACCATAGACGGTTCGTCGATCGAACACACATAGCCCAAGATATGGGGAAAAGGTGTATTCGGGTCAAAAGAGTTCAGACTGGTGTCCGACCCGGTCTGAGGGGGTGGCCCGGTCCGAGGGGGCGGCCCGACCTGAGGGGGCGGACTGCATGGACATCTGGTGGCATGTGTGGCCTGGCCGGCTAACGGATGTTGTTGCATTGTGAGGCCCGCCCTAGCTGCGTCCAGGGGGAGGCACGCACCCAGTAGAATACAGAATTGTTTAACCATTCGTGCGGAACCAAACCAGTGCTAGGTGGTTCCATTCTCGCTTCTCCCATCTGGTCGACCGGACAGCCTCTCTACACCACCTGGGGCCGGCCCATCGCCAGCCGCTCCTATTCCTCCACCGTGGGCCGCCCCAGTCGTGGCTATGTTTCTCTTCATGGCACAACATCGCCCCGCCTTTCCGTCGCGGCCGGCCCTGGCCACAACGCTCCCCCTCCATGTGGTGTGCTGGTGCGACGTCCCTCCATCGTGGCCCGCCATGGCCACGGACCTCCTCCTCCGCGTGGCACAACAGTGCTACGCCCTTTCTCCACGGCCTACCCTAGACGTGACCCCCTTCTCTTCCATACGTCTCTCCGGCATCGTGCCCACTCTTCCGCGTGGCACGTCAGTGCCGCACCCATTTTGGGGACCCTGCAGCCATGCGCTTCCAGTTTCTTCGATGCAGGCCCATCGCCTTCCATCGTTGATCCTCCATGGTTCATCCTTCCGGCGGCATCATCACACTGACTCCCTCATAAACATGCAAGGAAAACGAAAGGGGATGTTCAGGCCATGTTTGTGTGGCCTGAGCCACCACGTTATGGTGATATCAATCTGCGAAATCATCACCCAAGATTGAATGACATAGAATGGAAATTAAATTCAATACCAAATTCCCTACATCGTATTGTGGATCGTTGATGGATTCATAGAAATATAATGTCATTCTGTTGATGTCAGAATGAAGATGAAGAATTCGAGGATGGAGTCATCAGTGTTCTTCAAGGATGGAACACCCTCCTTTGTCCCGGATGAGGAAGGAAGAAGTTGTATACCATTATTTGTTAGAGAGTGGTGTTCTTCGTTTGAAGATGAAGGTCTGCAAGTGTCCTTCCACTCCCAAAGTTCCTACAAAAGGATATGTAAAGAAAATAATAGAGTGAGAATCCTATTAGTTGTGTTGGCACAAAATTTGAGTTGGACTCATTAACAACCCAACCCTACCAAATTAAAACACGAGCATTGGCGTAATGAAAACTGGAGGAGTCAAGAGGCTCTCCCTCATTAATGAGGGAGAGTTGAGAGGTTTCATCCTTGGCTGGTCCCCACCACTTTAAATCCTCTCATGGGAGGTTATTCTCTAGTTGGATCCACCGCTATAACCTCTCAAAGGAGGTAAGGGTGTGGTGGTCCCACCACCAACAACCATGTGGAGGTTCCAACTACTAGCCAACACACACAATGGAGCATAGAATAAATTTATGTTTTGAACACTTTAATTTATTATTTTCTTAAAAATTAAAAAATTATCATTTATTCTTGACCATATGCTATCCAGGTGAAGGTATTCTTAAGTGAATACCGGTGTTTCGAGTTCAACGGTGCCCTTGGTTTTCACTTCCCAGCACCGGTTCAAAAGTTATAAAATTTCTCTTGTATGTTTACTGAACGTACCAGAACAAAACTTCAGAAAATTGATTTTGGGCACTGTGTGCCCCGGAATCAAACCCTGTAAATTTTCACATACTCTAAAAAATCCAAATGTATTTAAGAAAACATTTCCATGGAATTTCCAGGTCTTTACATTCTCCCCACCACAGGTCTTTAGAACCCCATAAGCTACAACTCGAACTAAGGGAATAAATGTGGTTACTAAGAACGCATCTGAGCCTCCCCTTCCCATGTTCTCTCATGGGGGTTCCCATACTACCATGGAACGTCGACCAAGGGTATCGACTGTCCACATTGGACCCACTCTTGTTGATCCTCAATATCCATTGTGACCTCCATGAATGTCGCCCTGACATCGATGTCCTACTCGCCATTATCGATGTTGTGGTATTGTTCGTGCATGTATCTCTTCAGTTGAGATATGTGGAAGACATCATGATCCCAGTGCAACAGAGGTGGAAGAGGCAAACGGTAATCCACCTCTCATGTTCTGCTGAGGACCTAGAAAGGTCTGATGAATCTTAGAGATAACTTTCCCCATCGGCTAAATCTCTGTAGACCTCGTCAATGTGAGACTCATAGAAAGTTGTTTCCGCCATCCTCGAACAATAGTGGTATTCGTCTCCTATCAGCATATGAATTATGCCTACACTATTTCATCTTCATCTACTCTTGTATGATCTGCACCTTCTTGGTGGTAGGTCGTACCGTCTCTAGTCCCACTAATGCTGACTCCCCAGGGTCTGTCCAGCACAATGGTGATCTGCAGTGTCGACCGTAAAACGCTTCGAATGTTGTCATCCCTATAGTGGAGTGATAACTATTGTTATAGGAAAACTCCACCAAATGTAATTGATCCTCCCAGATGCGACCAAAGTCTAGGACACATGCGCGGAGCATGTCCTCGAGGGTCTGGATGGTCCACTTGGTCCGGCCATCTGTCTGAGGATGGAAGGTAGTGCTCCGACATAGTTGCGTCCCGAAAGCCTCATATAACCCCTTCCATAGCCATGAAGTAAACCGTTGATCATAATTGGAGACAATAGATGAAGGTACTCCATGAAAATTCACAATCTCATTTATATAGAGGCATCTCATGTTCTCAACTAATCCATGCTCTCTGATTGGTAAGAAGTGGGCCAACTTTGTGAGTCAGTCGATGATCACCGAAATTGAGTCATGACTCCTAGATGTATGTGGTAGACCCATCACAAAGCCCATGGATATCCCATTCCACTTCCACTCTATGGCCTCTAAGTTCTGAACCAAGCCTGCTGGTACGTAGTTCACCACCTTCACTTACTGACAAGTGAGGCATCCTGAGACGAACACAGCTACTACCTTCTTCATACGTGGCCACCAGTGATGTCGTCTAAGGACCTAGTACATCATCACCACTCCTAGATATACTGCTACATGGGATGTGTGGAACTCCCTCAACACATCCTCTTGATGTTCTACCGGTACCATGGTATGTCCTCTTAAGAGGATGTCATGATCCCTATGTTCAGAAAATCCATCAGGTGGCTACCTTGTTGATATCTGAGCACATCGTGTCTCACAGTCAGTGTCCTCATACGACACCTCCCTAACTTGCTGATGTAGTGGGGGAGTTAGTATAAGAGACATTAGATAATATGATCCATCTCGATCCATAAAGGATATTTGTAGGGCATCAGGCAGCTATGTCTCCTCTCCTAGAAGTTGTATACCAGTCCTCTTGCAGAGCGCATCTGCAACAACGTTCCCCTTCCAAGGAGTATAGACTATCTCAATGTCATAGTCCTGTAGGAACTCAAGCCAATGTCGTTGTCTCGGATTCAGGTCCTTCTGAGGGATGATATACCTGACACTCTTGTGATCATAGTACACAGTAAAATGTTCTCCTATCAGATAGTGTCGCCACATCTTCCAGGCAAAAACAAATGCTACTAACTATAGGACATGGGTAGTGTAGTTCTTCTCATGTTGTCTTAGATAATGAGAACCAAAAGTGATCACTACTCACTCTTGCATCAAGACACACCCAATTCCAGTCTTTGAACTGTCGTAGTAAACTACGTACCCCACAACTTCCTCTAGAAGCCTCAATATGGGGGACACTATTCAGCCTATGCCTCAACTATTGAATACTCTGCTGGAATCTCTCTGACCACATGAATGGTTGAGCCTTCATCGTCATGGCTGATATCTGTGATGCAGCCTTCGAGATGTCTGGAATACGCCTTTGATAGTATCTAGCGAAACCCAGGAAACTACATACCTCCATCACACTCCTGGGTGGCTCCTAATAAAGTACTACCTCAATCATCATTGGATCCACTGCAATGCCATCCTCCAAGAAGACATGACCAAGAATGTGAACCTCTCATAACCAGAACTAGCACTTTAAGAGCTTACCATAAAGCTCGTGCACTCAGAGTGTATCCTATACTACCTAGAAATTATAGGAATGCTCATCCTCCGTAGTCGAGTAGATCAAAATGTCTTCAATGAAGAACATGACAAAGAGATTGAGGTAGGGCTATAAGATCATGTTCATGAGACACATGAACACTTCTGGGGCATTGGTTACGCCTAAGGGCATAACCAAGAACATGTAGTGGCCATATCAACACCTGAAGGTCGTCTTATGCATATCCCCATCTCGAACATCGAGCTAGTGATAGCCTGATCTAAGGTCTATCTTTGATAACCACCATGCTCCCTTCAGTTGGTCAAAGAGGTTTCAATCCTTGAGAGTGGGTACTTGTAACTTACAGTCACCAGGTCCATGCGAAAATAGTAGACACAGATCCTCATGCTACCTTCCTCCTTCATGGCAAATAGAATTGGGGCTGCCTAGGGAGAAACACTGGGCCTGATTAATCCATTTTCCTAAAAGTCCTCTAGCTCTACCTGAAACTCGCGAAGCTCAGCTGGAGCCATCCAATATGCTAAAGTAGATATCGATTTCATCCTAGCGTACATGTCAATGTAGAAGTCCGCCTCTCTATGAGGAGGTAGTCCTGGAACATCGCCCGGGAAAACATCCGCATACTGGTCCACCATTATAGGATAAGTCGGAATCTCCACATAAACTACTCTGAGGGTAATGCAAGCCAATGGTGAGTGATCAATTACACTCTACTCTGAGTAAGTCTGCCATGTGCTGCAAAGGTTACCTTCTCGTTGATGAAGGTGAAAATAGTCCCATCCAAGTGAACACACCACATTTTGTGACTAATACATTGAATCTAATAATGGACTGTAGATAAACACTCCATACCCAAGGTGACGTCACAAGGCCTCGATGCCGCTACGAGGAGATCCCAACTGAAGCTCTTGCCTCCTAGAGTAAGCTCACACTACTGGAACCAGTGTGTAATCATCAGGTATTCTCTCGTAAGAGTCTCTAGCTGTATGTATCGATCCAATGGCTCCATCAGAATATCCAAGCTCTGAACACGGGAAATGGAAATGAAAGAGTTACTGGAACCTGTGTCTATAAGAACTGCAGCTAAGGTGGAGTAGACACAGATCGTACCTCGAATCATCTCTGTAGTTCCATGGTCGTATGCCTCAGCTGCCTAGAGCTGTGCTCTCCCCTGTCCACTTGCTCCATGCGGTCAGGGTGGACCTCCTGGTGGTGGTGGTTGTAACACCTCGATTCGCCGTCCATCGCCTGCTGCTCGACCAGCTTCTCTGCCACGTCTGCCTACACCATTAGGACTACCTTGATCAAATCTTTTCCTCTTCCTGGGAGGTCCCTCAAATTTATGCTGATCATCAGAATGGTGGTTCGGACAGTCACATGCCATGTGACCCTACCCGCTGCATGATTAGCACTGTCCGCTCCGGGTATATATTTCACTACCCAGGGTGCCAAGAACAATTGATCATCAATCATGCGGTCATCCCCCCATGGGATTGGTATTATTAGAACTTTGCATCATCTGTCTATTTCAAACTGCAGAAGACTCCACTGCATGTTGAATAAGATTGGGTCTTGCTACTGGTGACTTCTCAGAAAGGAAAATCTCCACTAAGAGGGCTCTCTCTAACACCCCCTCATGCGTCAGGATAATGAAAGAGATCATCGATGACCTGATCTCTCACCTGATCCCCTGGTAAAAGGTTGAGGTCCTAAAGAATGGGTGATGTACCATATCTATGGAGTAGCGTGAGAGGTCTGTGAACCTCAATGAGTACTATGTTGTTGTCATGCTGCCCTGCTATAGATGAAGTAGCTCCTATATCCGTACCACTCATAGGGTTGCTGGAGAATACTCTTCCTGGAACAGGATATCGATGTCTATATATAGTATTGTCACCTTGACATGCACCTAGAGTATCAGGCTCAACCATCTTCTTGCTGCTTCTTGAAGGAGACTCGTTGAAAAAATCACCATGCAGTCTGCTGGTGTCTCTACTAGCCTGAGGACTCTCACCACCGCCTCCAGGAAATCCTCATCTGCCTATGGGTCTATCTCTCCCTAGAACCTGGGTGGCCTCTCATGCTGGAACTCATGAAATGCACTCAAGTAGCATTCATAATCTGTTGCTCGGGCAGGTGGCATCGGTGGGCCAACAGAAAATGGTGCCACTGGTGCCTCTACTGGTAAAGGGCCCTTCCCCGAGGCCTTGTCACTCGGTGAGGTGTCAGAGCATATGAATCTTTCCCCTCTATGAGAAGGCATCCTGAACGAAACAAATGTGACACGGTCAAAAGATTTAAACCTAGTGAGGTGACCTAGTTGAGCTAACGTAAATAAAAACTTTTTCAGACACACACACAATCAAGTTTTTCATTCACTGAGTCGGAAATCAGATGTTTGGGTCCTGGTGTATGGATACGTCAGCCGCCCACACCAACACTAGACTCACTGAACTGAAGACCACACTTAGTACCCTTAACATTATTGTTTCACAAAAAATATATTTCATAGATATATGTTCTGCGGTAGAGCTGAGTCTTCTGATACCAATTGGTAATGACTCGTCCCCCAGGGCCTGTATCATGACTACCCCAAGCCCACCTTCCATAGGCCAGGGGCTAGTGACTAGCACAAAAGGCATAAATCAATAAACTGGGAAGGCATTGCCTTTATAATTATAAACAAACATATCAGAGTATACAATTGGAAGCAAAAAACAAAGAAAAACCTGTATACAAAAGAAGTGCTTGAAAGTAAGAGGGGCTAGAAATACAATCCTAATTGGAAAGTACAAGTACATCTGAAATAATGTACAACAGAAGAAAAGTAAAGCAGCTACTGGGTCATCCTTCAGGGTTCCTACATAAAGGGTAGGTACATATGGCCTCCTCAGTACTCCACGTCCGTACATCCGTTCTGTGTACCATCACGCCGAGTGGTCCACCTCCAGGTATCCTCTAGTCCTGTTACTCTATGCCTCAATCAGTTCTGTATTTCATCTGCAACCAACACAACGAGGAATGGGCATAACCTGTGCAGGGGTGAGTATAACGATACTCAGTAGGGACCCTGAGACCCTCCTAATATCACAAAATCCAATAAGGATAAAACAAAAAGTAAGGGTTCCATAGATAACCATTACATAGGTATAAACTCATAAATATACATTAGTAATCTAGTAACCCATCTCAATCATGATAAAAACTCAATAGTCATTGACTCATCTCAAACTAGGATTTTATTCTAGTGGTAGTATAATGTAACATCCCCAATCAAACTGTTGAAAATTTTTCTACTAAAGTACTCCTCCTTTATAGAGTGTCGTGGGCCCGGCACGTCACATAGAGGCGCTTCCCACTATTCTAGACTATTGAGGTACTCCCCTATCAATTATCGTGGGTCTGATGCGTCACACAGAGGTGCTTCCAACTATAGGTCTACCATGTCACACAGAGGCTCTCCCCTCGTAGCCTGTTGAAGTACTTCTCCTGTTGAGTACCATGGGTCTTCTTCTTCACACAGAGGTACATACCACTGTGGGTCTGTTGTGTCACATATAGGCACTTTCCACTGGGCTAGTCGAAACACTCTGAGTCGGTTGGTCAGTAGTCGTCAGGTCTCAGCCAGCTACTAGGTCTCCAAACTAAGCACGCTCATCTCCAGGGAGGATCTGCTCCATGATCTACTGTTCGATGCTCTAACTTCCACTAATTAACATGAAAAAGTATCTCAAAGTTCCTCCTCTTCATAGGGGTCTCAACGCAACATACAACACATCAATCAGACGCCTGGTCTGTGAGTTATTGGCATTTCCATCCATGGGGCCCAGTTAGATTTTAGGATAAAACCAATCCTACTGTATGCCAACTATGTACAAATCTCATGTGGGTATTCCAAATGAACTGTCTCTCTCTTAGCTTCTCGTCATCGTATACGATTCGTCAATCAGACTCACGTAGCCCAAGATATGGTCAAAAAGGTCGATTCAGGTCAAATGGGATCAAACTGGTGTCCGACCTAGTCTGAGGGGGCGGCTGAGCCCAAGGGGGTGGCCCGACTCGAGGGGGAGGCCCACCCGAAGGGTGGCTCGGTCTGAGGGGCGATCCGACTTGAGGGGGCAGCCCGTGTGGCCAGTGGAAGCCAGCGTGGTCTGGTTAGCCAGCGGTTGGCGATGCCTTACAGGGCCCACCCAAGCCGGATATAGGGGGTATGCGCACACCCCCTAGAATCTAGAATGGTTGAACTAATCGGGTGGAACCAAAACAGCACCAGGGTGGCGCCAGTCCAGCTCACGTGGGACCAAGTGGTGTCCCGCTTTTCCAGGATGGCTGACTCGCCAGCGGCTCTGCACCGCCGAAGGCCGTCCCATCACCGGCCACTCCTGTTCCTCCGCCACGGTCTGCCCTGACCACGACTATGATTCCTTGGGCAGCGCGCCAGTGCCACGACTCTCCGCTAGGGCCAGCCTTGGTCAGGGCTCTCCTCCTCCACGTGGCACGACGGCGCTGCGCCCATCCTCTACGGCCCGCCCTTTCGGTGGATCCCCTCCTCCACATGAAGAGAAAGTTTCGCCCCCGTCCGTCATGGCCCACCCTAGTCATGGACCCCTTCTCCTCTACGTTGCAGGATGACACCGCACCCTCTCTTCTATGAGGCATGGTGGTGATTATCCCCTCACGGCGACCTGATTTCCTTGTGCCACTGGTTTTTTCGTGACCGACCCATTGCCAGCCGCGGTTGCTCCACCACGGTTCACCCTTCTTGTGCCATCGTTGCGCCGCCACTGTCATCAACAAGTTAGGAAAATGAAGGGGGAGGGTCAGGACATGTTCATACAGCCCGATCCACAATGTTATTGTGATATCAATTGCCAAAATACTCACCCAAGATATAACTTCATAGAACGCAAACAAAATTAAATCCCAAATTTCCGACATTGTATTGTTGATCATTGATGGTGTCACAAAAAGAGAATGTCATTCCATTGATGTCGGAAAGAAGATGAAGAAGTTTAGGATGGCGTCATCGGTGTTCTTCAAGGACGACACTCCCTCCATTGTCCCGATTGAAGAAGGAGGAATATGTATGTCATTCTTCGTTGGAGAGAGGCATTCATTGTTGGAATATGACCTTATCCACGTGTCCTTACTCTCCCGTATTTCCAAAAAAAGGATATGGAAACAAAATAATAGAGTGAGAATCCTATTAATTTTGTTGGCACAAAATTTTAATTGGACTCATTAACAACCCGGCTCCACAAAATTAATACACGAGCATTGGGAAAATTAAAACTAGGGGAGTCAAGAGGCTCTACCACATTAATTAGAAAGAGTTGAGAGGTTTCATCCTTGGGTGGTCCCCACCACTTTTAATCCTCTTTCGGGAGGTTATGCATGGTTGGTCCCCACAACCATAACCTCTCATGGGAGGTTAGGGTGTGGAGGTCCCACCACCAACTCCCATGGCAAGGTTCTAACAACCAGCCAACACACACATGTCAGCCGAGAATAAATTAAAGTGTTGAACACTTTAATTTATTATTTTCATAAAAATCCAAAAACTAACTTTTATTCTTGACCATCTGTCGTCAAGGTGAAAGTCATCTTAATCGAATACCAGTGGTACAAGTTCAATGATGCCCTCGGTTTTCAATTCTGAGCACCAGTTCAAAAGTTATAAAATTTTTCTTGTACATTTAATGAATGTACCCAAAAGAATATTTAGAAAATTGATTCTGGAATGTCGGGCATCAAAATCAAACAACGTAAATTTTTTCAAACTCGTCAAAATACCATGTATTTATGGAAATAAATTTCATGGAATTTCTGGGTCTTTACATTTTCTTTATATATATATATATCAATATTCATTCATCATTAAAACTCATAAACTTTATATTATATAGTTTAAAATTATTTATATTAAAAATAGTGATGATATAAATTCAATGTTGTGTGAGTTTCCTCTTTGAGACTAACCCTAGATATACACAATAATGAATAGTAATAAAAATAGATTACTAATTGAGGATTAAATATAAATACTCATGCATTAATTTTTTACCATTAATTCAGAGGCCTGTCGTTTTAAAATAATGGTTTTGATAAAAAAATTAAAAAAATGTAATAAATTTTTTTTCCATGATTTTTTAAAATGATTGTTTCTTTAATTTAGGTAATAATTACCCATAGGTGAATGAACTATTTTATATTTCCCCATCTTACATTGATGATGCTGTTTTTTATTTTTAGATATATGTGGTTATTTTGGAAATAAAAAAATTTGGTTCAGTAATTCAAATAATCCATTGATGGCCTAAGGGAGGACATGAACAAAAAAAATTAAAGTGATGGCTCAGGAGAAAACTGAGTTCCCCCCATTACATTCCATAAGTGTATAATGTGTCGATGGTCCAAGATGATTCACACATATTTTTCCCTAATTTCTCTAAGGATATATTATAAATGGAATAGTTTAACTACCATTATCATTCTTCTATGAGACACCATCATGTTAAACTTATCATTGAATAAGTTATTGAACCATAACCGACTCAGGGACTTACCCTATTGTTGGATCTGAATCTATAGATTATACACAAGTGGGGGGGGGGTGAATTGTGTCTTTTGAAATTTTTCAATAACTCCTTTTTGAACGAGTTTTTTCCATTATATTTTATCAGATTTGACCCTGCAGCAGAATAAGTAAAATCAAGAACACAATGATGTATTGTGGTTTGGGGAACAGAAGGCCCCTAGTCCACCCCACCAACTCTCAGCTACACGAGCTTGGTGATTTTCACTATCTGGTCATCTTTTCCATAGACTGATTCACAACTGAGTACAGGAAGGCGACACCTTTACAATCTATGGAAAAACAAAGCCTTCTGGTTCAAACACGAACCTACATAGCTTAGAGTGAGAAACTAGTTACTCAAGGATAAAAATAATTTCAGAAAGAAATTTTCCAGTTGATCTTCACAATTACAACATAATTC
Organism: Viscum album; assembly: GCA_963277665.1. Lineage (NCBI taxonomy): Eukaryota > Viridiplantae > Streptophyta > Magnoliopsida > Santalales > Viscaceae > Viscum > Viscum album. The sequence continues at coordinate 1,178,621,558 of OY728119.1, read as the reverse complement.
AATTGACAGCAGATGGATCGTAGTCTTTAGAAATATTGATCTTCACGACGAAGTAGTTTTGAGTAGATCCAGTTGTACTGGATATATAGATATAGTTCAAAACTTCATTAGTAGTAGATCCAAAATAGTCATTCTATGTAGAACAGGTGAATCTTCTCTCAACTTCCTTCTTCTTGAACAAACAGAGCATTGACGCTCCCCTTGAATCAGCAGATCAATGTGAATAGTTTCGATCTCTGTTTTCCACATTTTTTAATAATAGATCAATCACCATACACACTTTTTTGGTGTTTCAGAGAGAACATATTTATATTAAAGCTAATCATATCTCCTGCACATTTAGATCCATAAATGTCGCCTTCTGATTCGCGATATTTAAAATTTTGAATTTATAAATATGTCTTAACTTCCCTTAAGACTCGGCATAAAAATCTCCTTTTAATTCCATCATAAATCAATTAATAAAACGGCTTTGAAACAGTCAAAATCGTACTTTAAAAAACAAATTTAAATCCCGCTTGAAATCCGCCCAAAAATCAGCTTACTGATCGTTGCACATAAATATCGTCTGTCAAAATTTCTGATGCCAAACGTAAGGTTGATGACGTGGCCTCAAAAAATAGGGTCAATAACATAGTCTTCAAACCTATGATTAACAATGTAAGTTTGAACACAAACGTAGGGTTAACAACGTAAGGTTGAACACAAACGTAGGGTTGATCATCAATACTTTTTCTTCAGCACTCAAACATACAGTAAAATATCCATAATTTTACTTGATCTATAATTTTCCAAAAATGTATGGTTGTTTACAAAATTAAAATTGATGAACGATACTTTTGAGAAACAAACGTAACATTTAGAATTTTTGCACAGTTCTCCTTCTATACATTGTTGATAACCAAAATGTAATGTTCTTTCCAAACATATGGTTATCCTTCCATACCTTGCTGAAAACGTATTGTTGATTAACCATACTTTTCTCTTATCTCAAAAAGTATACATGCTTTTCATCCTTATGCTTTGTTTATCCATGTAGGGTATGAACAATGATTCCAGAACGCACTAAAGCATATTCCATACTATATTTATCTATGTATGGTATGAACAGTGATTCTAGAATGCGCTAATGAAGATTCCAAATAAGTAATAAATTCTTGTTATTTAAATAGTAAAATAGAATAATTAATTTTGCAAAATACTAAATAAAATCATTAGAAAATAACTAAGGGTATTTGTGAGCATCAAAATTATCATAAAGAGACAGAGTATTATTTTCAATAAATTCCCACTTTAAATAACATTAACATGTATTGTTGAAAAGAATACTTTGCTCAACAATCTCCCCCATTTCGATTATCACAAAACCCATAAAATAATTAAAATTTTTTAAACAAAATTAACATTCAAAATTAGTTATAAAGTGTTAAATAAAAACCTCTCCACTAAAAAGATAATTATAAAACCAAATTTCTCATTTAAGTCTCCCCCAAAATAAAATGTTGAGGTTTTGATGTTGTGTTTATCCAAATTTCCCCCATTTTTGTGATATCAAAAAGAATGAAAAATCATAGATTTTGACACTTTTAATATTGCACTGAACTGTTAGTAAATGCTATTATGATCTGTTTATCAATAATTAAATCTAGAGAAATGGAATATCAGAAAAAAGTTAGTAAAACAAATAAAGAAATAAACAAATAAACAATGAAGGAAATTTTCATTCAAAAACAGCTGTATATACATGATAATGATATACACAGGAATCAAGGTTTGGGTAAGATATGAAACAAGTTTTACCTCCTCTGAATTATAGAACTGATTTTTGTAAACTGTTCCCGAAGACTCTTAATCATCCCATCTCCAAGATTGATAATGAGCTCTCTGTTCTCTTAATCATATGAATATCCTCAATTAAATTTACTCTAAAAAACTCATGCATAATTTCCTCTTTTTCAACAAATACTGACATCTTCTCTGATAACTTATTTAACAAAATTCTGTTCAATGGCTCACAAGATGCCAGTTGATCCACTAAGAACTTCTGATTGTCCAGCAACACTGAAAAAGGAGCACTATTACATTGAAGATCTTGTATCTTGTCATTCATGTTGCTCATCACAGCTCTGATAGCCTAAAACCTTCTGGTTAAATTAGGTGAAGTACCTGATCCACTAAAAGCATTATTTGAAACTGATGCAAATTGATTCTCCATAAACAACATCAGATCTAATAAACCTGACATCATAACCATTTCAGATTTCAATTGTTTTACTTCAGTCAGCATATCATCATTAAACATTTCAAATTATTGTCTTGAAAATGTACACTCTTTTAGATTTTGTAACTTTAAATGTTCTAAATCTAAGGGACTTCTCAGAGAAACATTCTCAGATTCCAACTAAGATACCTTTCTATACAGTTCTTCAAATTCTTATTTACTTGAATCAGATTGACCATGTGCTTGATTCATAGTCTCAGGTTGATTCAGTAGAACCAAAGGAAATGATTTAGCATCAGATTTTTCTTTTTCTCTATCCTGAGAAGGTTGGTCCACAGATTTTTCCTTAGATTTTTCAAACTCCTCCATAGAAATGTCCTCTTGAGGTTCCTCGGTTTGAGCTTCAGAAGCATGCTCATCACATTCATATGCATCTTTGTCTTCCAATGGAATTTGTAGAACAATATTTTCAGTATTTTCTTATGGTCTGGACACTTCTTCACCCGGAACTGCCTCCATCTCTTGTCCCTATTGAAGTGAAACTTCAAAATTAGCAACAATCTGTTCCTGATTCTCGCTTTGAGCTTTTTATGGAACTCTTGATCCCTCTACTGGTGTTTTTATTTAAGTAAAATCATACGCGGTCATATCAACAATAACTTCCCTTACAAGAGAATAAGAGAATAAAGCTTCTGTGGTTATTTCCAATATAGGGGAAGTGACTTCCTCATTTACTGGTCTTTTTCTTTTTGATTGAAGTCCCTCCAAACTTCGGTCTTCCTCAAAATCTGCCACTTCAAAGTGAATCCTTCTTGCTACATTGCTGACTCTAGATTCAGCTTGTCCCTCCTTGGACTTAGCAGGTTGAGCCTGAGCACTCTATGAGTCTTCCTTAGGTCATACTAGTAAAAATTTTCCTTTAATTGTTCTCCAGAAATATCCAACTTTCCTCAAAGTTCCAGAATTAAACATATTACTGTGATGACAGTTAACTCGATCATCCACCAATCTCACGAAGTCTTTCTTAAACAACAATTTTGAAATAAATGGACCGTAAGGGTAGAAATTCATCCGGTCCTCTCTTTGACAGCAGTAACTGGTATACCTTATCATGTATCTTGCAATGCTTAACTTAATATCGCTTAACAAAAGAAACATTATATACATATCTGGGTACAAAATCTTTTCCATTTTTGCCATCCGTGGTGCTATTCCTGTCTGAATAAATTTTACCAAAATCATCTGATCAGGATTTAAATCCTTGACAAACATTTTTTTATTGTCTTAGTAACAAAAAGAAAAGACATGATGTCTTCGGATTTATGCACATAATCTCCAATATTTTTCAAATCGAAATTAAAAACTACATCATTATGGAAGTTGAGAAACTAACTAATCTCTACTGAAGATATCGAGAAATCCATATCCTCTATCTTAGCCAACATACAGTCCTCGGTATCTCCCAGACTAAACAGTATATATTTGAAGAAGTATCTATGTTCTACATCATATAGAAATTCCTTATTTTCACTATTGAACATTTTTTTATGATTCTGAAATGACAGTGCTTGCTTCATCAACAGATTTGTCTGAAATAACCAGTCAAGATCGATTAGCTTTCCCTGTAATATTTTTCTTCCCTTGGTGCGTTGTCTCTTGGCATTGCCTGGCTCGGCTTCACTGTCTCTTTCAGTCCTTACCATTTCTGCAAGATTCTCTGAAGGTTTTAAGGTTAGGGTTTCAGAGGTTTGAAGGTTAGGGTTTAGGAGAGGAAGTGCGATTTTCAGATTTCGAAAGGGTTTCAATAGAAGTGAAAGACTTTAAATGTCAAAAAGGCTCTGACAGCCTTGATTCCCATGTAATCACTAATCATTACATATATTTAAAACAAATATAATTTGAATATGGAGAATGAAATAAAATCTTAAACAGTATTCAATAAAAAAATAAAATTTACATAAATAAATAAAAGTAAATTAAAAATAAAAATTATTTAAAATTAAATAAACCTAGCTACCCCTTAATAAAATCAAACCTTGCAGTGGGATGTGGTTTAGTAAAAATATCTCCTAATTGAATTTTATTATTTATAAATTCTAAAAATATATCATTTTTAATAACATGATCTCTTAAAAATTGATTCCGTATATCAATGTTCTTAGTTCTAGAATGACTAATAGGATTTTCTGAAATATTAATTGAACTTGTATTATCAAATAAAATTTGTGTATTATTAAAATTCAATCCAAAGTCTATAAGAGTTTTATTCATCCAAAACCCTTGTGCACATCAACTACCAGCAGAAACATATTCTACCTCAGCTATTGACTGGGTAACTAAATGTTGTTTTCTTACTAGACCATGATACTATAGACATTCCTAAAAAGTTTACTGTACCTGATGTACTTTTTCTATCTAATCTACAACTTCCAAAGTCAAAATCTGAATATGAAATCAAATTGAAATCAGATGTTTTTGGATAAAGAAGAGATTGAAAAACAGTTCCTTTTAAATATCTAAAAAATCATTTAACAGCTGATATATGGGATTCTTTAGGATTTGATTGAAATCTAGCACAAATACATACTTAATACATTATATATGGCCTACTTGCAGTAAGATATAACAAACTACGAATCATACCTCTATATAACTTGTTGTCAACTGATTTCCTAGTTTCATCCAAATCAAGTTTTATATTAGTACACATAAGAGTTGTAAATGGATTTCTGTTATCAAGTCCAAATTTCTTAAGTAAATCAGTAATGTATCTTCTTTGATTTAAAACATTTCCAAAATCTTTTTGAAATATTTGAAGACCCAAAAAGAAATTTAATTCTCCAATCATACCCATTTCAAATTCTTATTGCCTTAATTTTAAAAATTCATTACAAAGAGTTTTATTAGTTGATCCAAATATTACATCATCAACATAAATTTGAACGAATAAAACATTATTTTCGACAGTTTTTTAAAGAGTGTTGGGTCTGCCATTCCAATAGTAAAAACATTTTTCAAAAGAATGGAACTTAATCTTTAATACCAATATCTAGGTGCTTGTTTAATGGCATAAAGAGCATTAGTAAGTTTAAAAACAAATTCATATTTTTGAGATTTTTCAAAATCAGGAGGTTTCTCAACATAAACTTCCTCCATTAAATAACCATTTAAAAAGGAAGATTTAACATCCATCTGAAATAATTTAAAATTCATATAAGATGCTTATGCTAAAAGGATTATAATTGATTCTAACCTAGCTACAGGTGCAAAAGTCTCATAATAATCTATTACTTCTTCTTGATTATATCCTTTAGCTACTAATACTACTTTATTTCTAGTTATTGTACCTTGGTCATCCTGTTTATTTCTAAAGACCCATGTGGTTCTTATTACAGGATTATTCTTAGCTCTTTCCACTAATTACCAAAATTCATTTCTTTTAAACTGGTATAATTCATCTTGCATTTCTATTACCCATCTTTCATCATCTAAAGCTTCTTCTATAGTCTTGGGATCTTATTGAGATAGGAAGACAGAGAATTCCAATAGGTTTCCAATGTTTTTTCTAGTTTGAACACCAGTTTCTAGGTCACCTATTTCAGTTTCAAAAGGGTGATTCTTCAGGGTTATAGACTATCTGGGTAATATATTTAAAGGTTCTTCAGTATCATGTTCCTATAAACTGGACTGAATTTATTTTATATCATTTTCAAAATCATTCTTTAAAATCTCAAGTCTCATTTTATCATTAGAGTCAAGTTCATCCATTTGTTCTGTCCTTTTCTCAAAGGGATCTGATTTATCAAATTTCACATGAACTGATTCTTCAACAATCCATGACTTCTTATTATAAACTCTATAAGCTATGGAGGTAGTAGAATATCCTAAGAAATTACCTTTATTAGATTTTAGATCTAACTTACCAAGATTATACATTGTGTTTAATATGTAAAGGATGCATCCAAATACATTAAAGTAATTTACTTTACGTTTCCGGTTATTCTATAGTTCGTAGTGTTTCCTTTTCAAAATAGGTCTAATTAAAACTCTATTAATTATATAACAAGTTGTATTCACAGCTTCTTCCTAGAAACATATAGGTTGGCTATATTAATTTAACATAGTTCTAGCCATTTATGAATTGTTATATTTCTTCTTTCTACAGTCCCATTTTGTTGAGGTGTTCTTATTGCAGAGAAGGTGTGTTTAATATCCATATTTGATAAAAAGTAATTAAATTATAGATTCTCAAATTCTCTACCATGACCACTTCTCAATGAGATTATATTGAACAATTTTTCATTTTGAACAGATTTTCAGAAACATTCAAATAACGTAAAAGCTTCATTTTTAAATTTCAAAAAGAAAATCCAAGTAAATCTTGAATAGTCATCAACTAAACATATACATATAATTTACCATCTAAGCTTCATAGTCTTGAAGGTCCAAAAAATCCATATGAATAAGTTCTAGAGGTTTAGACGTAGAAACTGTATTAACAGATTTGTAGGATGATTTGTGTTGCTTGCCAAGTTGACATGAACCACAAAATCTATCGCCTTCAAATTTGAGACTAGGTAAATCAGAAACTAAATGTCTCATAGATAACTTATGTAAAACAAATACATTGAAATGACCAAGTCTTCTATGACAGATCCATGATTTACTTACATTAAAAGTCAAGTAGTTTACCTGTTGATTACACAAGGAATTTAAATCTAAAGTATAGACATTTTCAGTTCTTGGTTCTTTTAATTTAAACAGTTTATCTTTAGAAATAGTACAACAATTGTTAGTAAAATAAACAGTATATCCATCATCCCAAAGTTGAGATATACTTATCAAATTGTGTTTTAGTCCTTGTACATAATGTAATTTGTTGATTGAGACTGTTTTTGGATCTCAAACTGTTGCAATGCCAATGATGTTTTCCATTGGCATTGTTGCCAAATGTGACAAGTCATCCTTCCATTTGAGTGAGTGAAGAAAAATTCAATGAGTTTCCACTCATATGTCTTGAGCAGCCACTTTCCATGTACCATATATCTTTTCTTCTCTGGTGGCTTGCTACCTGCAGAGAAATTCATACAAATTGCTTTGGTACCCATATATTGTTGGGTCTATGGGTGTTATCTAGCAATGATCTGGGTATCCAGATTTTCTTTTTGCTTTTAAAATTAGCTAAATCATATTATTCTATTGAAACATAGGCTTTCTTCATACCACAAATTTGAGGTTGTCTTAAGAAACAGTTTTTAGCTACATGTCCCTTTGTCCCACAAAATTTAAAATTAACCTTTTTAGATCTATAAACAAAATAATTTTTATATATATTTGGTTTTTCTCCTTTACTGCCAATTCCAAATCTCTCCTTTTTAATGACAGCTTTTCCAAGAATTTTATTCAATGAATTATCTCCTTTTGTAAAAACCACTACAGCCTGTTTGTAGGATTCTACATCATCCTTTAGTGTTTTTATTCTTGATTTAATATTAATATAATTAGTGTTAATCAAATTGTATTTATCAGTTAATTACTTATGTTGATTTAGTATTGTAACTCTTTCATCTGAAACTGATTTATGTATATTTTTAGTGACTTATGTTTCTAAAAGATTGATTCATATCTTTTTTCAATCATGTTGTAGGAGGCTTCAAGTTTTTCATTTGTGTAGCTTGATTCAGAATTTGATTCAGATGAATAATATGAGTATACCTCATCAATTTCTTCCATAAAACACATGTTTGCTTTTATATTGACTTCTTATTTCTCTGATATTGATTCAAATGAGCTACTGGAGTCTTCAGATACACTCCAAGTGGCTTTCATATCTTTCTTGTAATTCTTCTAAAAAAATTTCTTTTTAAGAATTTCTTCTTCTTTGCATCCTTCAACTGTGGGCAATCAGGTCTGATATGACCCATCTTTTTGCATTCATAACACCTTACTTCCATATTATCTCCCTTAAAGAAATATTTTAAGCCTCTTTTCTTGCTGTAGAATTTTCTATATTTTCTGTCTAGTTGAGCCAGCTCTTCATCTGAGTTGGATGAGTCAGAGAATTCTGATTTAGCATTGAATTCTATTTTCGTAATCTTTATATTATTTTGATGTGAATTTACCTTCAAGGTAGTATCTTCTCTTTTGATAAGAACTTTATGTTCATTATCCTCATCTTGCATTTCAGCTTCATACATCATCAGTGTACCAATCAGATCTCTCATAGTTAGATCTTTGACATGTGTTGATTGTCTGATTGTAGCAGAGATACTATTCCATCGAGTAGGAAGTACTCTCAGTATATTTAATGCATGATCAACCTACATGGTATGTTCTCCTAGAGTTGTTATGTTATTAAAAATTTCTGTCAATCTCACATTCATTTGGGTAATGCTCTCACCTTCATCCATTCTGAAAGTATCAAATTTCAATTTGGCAGTTGCATATCTCATTTTCCTGACATTGTCTACTCCTTCATATGCCACAACTATTGTTTGACACATCTCATATGTTGTCAGGCACTGATATACACTTTTAAATTCATCTGGTCCTAGACCGCAGATAATTACATTCATAGCCTTTGAGTTCATATCGTACTATACCTCTATAGCAGTACTCCATGTCTCAGGATTTTCAGGAATTTCATACAGAGTCAGAATCTTTGAATAGACTCTATATCTGAGGGTTTTCAGATATATTATCATGCGCGATTTCCATCAACCATAGTTGTCTCCATTAAAATATGGTGCTCTGACCATCGTCATCCCTTCTCTGGTATCAGTCATGATGCACTGTTGTATAAACATTAAATGCTTCTTGATTTCTAAGGCTCTATAAGAATCTCCTCCTCTGATACCAATTGTTGGATATGAATCTACGGATTATACACAAGAGGGGGGTGAATTGTGTCTTTTCCAATTTTTCGATAACTCTTTTCTTGAATGAGTTTTGTCCTTCATATTTTAAAAAATTTGACCGTGCAACGGAATAAGTAAAATCAAGAACACAAATTTGTATAGTGTTTCGTGGAACATAAGTCCCCTAGTCTACTCCACCAATGCTCGCCTCCACATGCTTGGTGATTTTCACTATCTGGTTCTATTTTCCACAAAGGGATTCACAACTGAGTATAGGCAGTTGACACCATTACAATCTAAGGCAAAAAAAGCCTTCTGGTTTAAACACAAACCTACATAGCTTAGAACAAGAAGCTGGTTACTCAAGAATAAAATGAATTTTAGAAAGAAATATTCTAATTGATCTTCACAATTGTAATAGAATGCAATTGACATCAGATGGATCAAAATCTCCAGAAATATTGATCTTTAAGATGAAGCAGTTCAATGTTGATCTAGTTGCAGTGGATATAGAGATATAGTTCACAACTTCAGAACTAGTAGATCCACAGTAGATATTCGATGTAGAACAGGTGAATCATCTATCGAGTTCCTTCTTCTTGAACAAAAAGATCTTTGACGGTCCTCTTGAATCAGCAGATCAACATGAATAGTTGAAATCCCTGTTTTCCACCTTTTTCAATAATAGATTGATCACCATACATACTTTCTTGGTGTTTTAGAGAGAACATATATATATATTAAATCTAAGCTTATCTCTTTTACATTTAGATCCATAAAATTCACCTTCTGATTCACGATATTCAAAAATTTGATTTTACAGAGAAGACGTAACGTCCCTTAAGACTCGGCATAAAAAGATCCTTTTAATTCAATCATAAATCCATTAATCAAATGGCTTTGAAATAGTCAATTTCGTACTTTAAAAAATGACTTTAAATCCGGCTTGAAATCCACCTAGAAATCAGCTTACTGATCATTGCACATAAATATCATCTGTCAAAATTTCTAATGCCAAACATAAGGTTGATGACGTGGCTACAAAACGTAGGGTTAATAACATAGTCTTCAAACGTAAGATTGACAACATATGGTTGAACACAAACATAGGGTTGACAATGTAAGGATGAACACAAACGTTGGGTTGATCATCCATATTTTTTCTTCAACACTCAATCATACAGTAAAAGATCAATACTTTTACTTGATCCATACTTTTCCAATAACATAGGGTTGTTTACAAAAGTAATATTGATGAACCATACTTTTGAGAAAAAAACATAACGTTTATAATTTACGTACGGTTCTCCTTCCATAATTTTCTGATAACCAAAATGTAAGGTTCCTTCCAATTGTAAGGTTCTCCTTCCATACTTTGCTGAAAACGTATTGTTGTTTAACCATACATTTCTATTATCTCAAAAAGTATACATTATTTTCATTATTACGCTATTTTTATCCATGTAGGGTATAAACAGTGATTCCAGAATGCACTAAAATAGATTCCTTATTATATTTATCTATGTAAGGTATGAACAGTTATTTTAGAACATGCAAAAGCAGATTCCGAATAAGTAATAAATTCTCGTTATTTCAAGAATAAAATAAATTAATAAATTCTTGAAAAATAATAAATAAAATCATTATAAAATAACTAACAGTATTTGTGAGCATCAAAATTATCATAAAGTGAAAAAGTATTATTTTCAATAATTTCCCCCTTTAAATAACAATAACATGTATTGTTGAAAACAATACTTTTCTTAACACCTTTCATGAACTCTTTATTTTTTGATTTCATTCGATTTAATTTGAGTATCTCCCTATATGATTTTTAATTTCCATATTTGGTCAATATTTTATTTAATTATAGGAAGATGGATAATATAGGCCTGCACTTATTGAGGAATATTTGGATCTCCCTGGATTTGTTGAATATTTTTTCATGGATGTTCGTGAAGAGATTAATGTTGATTTTCCTCAGGATACTAAGACAAAATATTCTGGAATTTATGAGGAATAATTTTAGATTGATACTAAATGTTTTCATTTTATTCATTTAAAATTACACTATTAATTTTCTATTGACTTTTAGTTTGATTAACAATACCTTGAGAAACCACATAACTAAGAATAATATGTTACACAAGTAGAAATCAAAGAGGAAGATGTTCTACACTTCATCCTACCCCGGCTATGAAAAAAATAAAACATTGTCAAGTAGGGGGATATGATGTAATATATACATATATTTCTCCTAAAAAGGAGAAATGGAAGCAGGGAAAATTCACATGTGGTGGTTCAAGTACAAAATTACCCACCCATCATCTGATTACAGATAAAAGTTGGTACTTCCTTGTAAAGGTAGTAAAAATTCAGGGACCACTTGGGAGAATGTACCAAGGGTTATCCTATATATTCACACTAGTACAATAAATATAAATCTTATGAATTCAAAATTGAATTTCACTTTTTTAATTATTCCACCATGTTACATACTCCATGTTAATTTTTTCTATGCACATGACAGGATTCTTGTGCTTAATTGATTAATTTTCATTTATATGTTCATGATGGCTGATGTTAACCCCTAGAAGTAGAATAAAAATGACTAAGCATCATTTCAAAAGGTTGTTCACTTTTAATTTTTTATCTTCTTAACTCTTATCATTTTTTCTCAAGAATAAGATTCTAGCTTTAAACATGAAATTTCATGCTCGTTCTTCAATTTTGATTTAATTTACTTATCTAGAAGATATGATTTCTTCAGGAAATTCATGATTCCATTTATTAGATATGAATTTTAATAATATTTAATAAGCTAAATGGAAAATTTGGTTTTTAAAATAAATTATGGATATTAAATTGAGGACTCATAATTTTATGAAATTAAAAAATTCTAGTAAATTTAAATTTTGAATAATTTTTCACTATTAGAATAACTAAAATTCATCTGAATTGGTTTTTTATTATTAATAATTACATGATTGATTACCCCAAATCATATTTTTATTCCCGAGAGTGTTCCTAGTCAAATTACTTCATATTTTATATTGATCATATATATTTTTTGATCTTCGAACTTATCACGGACCAAAACCATTATGTGAAATCATCAAATATTTGACTATTAAAAAATAAATTAAGAATGATTGAGGATTCATTTGGTAATCCAAATATACTCAAAATACGTCCTTTTAATATAAAATTATTTAGCATATATATAACATGAATGAACATTATAGTGATGATCCATGTTTCAATACATTTTTATACATTCATACCCTACTATTGGTATCTGCGTTATATTTTAATGTTGAGGTGTAGGGGTGAAGGGAATCATGGTGGATGGTATGATTTACAATGTAAAAAAATGTGGGTGGGTGATAATTTTTGGATAAAATTAAGGTTTTAAATTCATTCATGGTACTCTATTGATTTCCCCTTTTCGAATAAAAAAATAGAAAATGAAAAAATTAAACAAAAATGAGAAAAACGGGTAGTGATTTTTGAAAATAAAAAAACATCATTAATATCACTATTATTTTTTTCATAAATTATTATGTGGTAGATTTGAGGTTTATTCTAATAATAAATTATGAAAAAATAACTAAATAAAAATTTTCATTGAAAATTAAAAAAGAAAAGAAGAAAAAAAATCAAGAGGGTGCACATGTTATTAATATGATTTACATCGAGAAATACCTTACATTGAGTATAGGGGGGTGTGGGAGTTTTCACATTTAAGGGGTAATTTAATTAAATTACTATTTTGGATATCATGCACAGTTCAGAATATATAGCCCCCTACTTTAGCCTAAAGTTTTATATCATAAAGTCTTACCAACCTTAACCCTCAATGTCATTTGAACCGTTATTGGACGTCCGCATGGTTTGTGTTCCTTTTTGTATTATAAAAGTGTAAAAAGTAGTTCCTTCACTAGATTATGTATAATTACAATTCATTAATGATATGAGAATAAGAATAATTGAATATTATCTTGAGTGATGAGAGAAAAAATTCACAATATTAGAATATCGTGATTTGGAATATTTAATAACAAAAAATTGAGGATCATGAATAAATTAAAGATCAAGTTCCAAAAATATTAAAATGGGAAATGTAATAAAATTTATTTTATAATTTATTATATGATTGTGATATGGAATATTTAATAACAAAAAATTGTGGTTCATAAATAAATTAAAGATCATGTTCCAAAAATATTAAAATGGGAAATGTAATAAAATTTATTTTATAATTTCATTAAAAATTAAGAAAATAAATTAAATTTTTATATGGGTTTTTTTAAAATTTAGGATGACATTAAAAACTGTCAATTTTATTACTTTGGTATTTAAATGTTGGTAAAATTGGTGTCCTATAATTTTCAATGATGAGATTTTTTTATTGGGAAAAATAATGCTTTATGTTTGAGGAATTGATATATATAATATTTTGATAATATTTTATATGTATTTAAATTATTTAAACCCTATGAATTTCTCAATTTGAGATTATTTTCATCAATTATGGATTGATGGAGTGTTTTGACCTAAAATGAGAAAACTTCTCAATTTAGGAACATTAACATGTTTTAATCCCCTTGTTATTTCATTCATGCTATTTTAATTATTTTTTCAAATTTATATATAATTATTTTAGTTATTTAATGATTTATTGTATTCCACTTTTTCTCCATTCTCTAGATCCAATTCGGATTTCTAAACACCTAAAAATGAATCAATGTATAAAAGCTTTTTCCTGTACAGAGTGGAAACAAACTCTAGGAATGAGTTATCACCAATATATAAAAACATACAATTATGTTTATTCATTATGTATTTGGAAGAGAACCCAATAAATTATTTTTAAATAAAAATTCATAGAGTCATTCACTCACTAAGGAATCGACTAAATGATTAACATTGATGAAAGAATTTGGAATCATTCATACAGAATAAAATCTTGGATTATTTTGGATATAAAATCATCTATATAAGAATGATGGAGAATAATGTTTCTTTAATAGGAAATTAAATATATTTTTCTCTACAAATTAATCTTATTCTCTTATTTATATCTTTTTTGTTTCCACTCCATTCTTCTCTACTATGATCTCTCAAACTCATGATCATGAGTAAGTAACATTAGGGAGTTGTCCAAGGATAAATACCCTTTTAAACCTAAATTATTTTCAAATTAATTTTCATTATTTATAGTATTACTAGAGTTATATCAACGGGGTCTTAGATGGTAAGGTGGAATTGTGTCTCTATTTTCCATCCAGGGAAGAAATTTCAATTATGTAATATTTTACATTGATCGGGAAGGTGAATGTGTGGTCTCTAATATTTCATTGAGTGAACTATGTGTTCAAACCCTAGGTATATGAGGATATTCATGCATACTATTTACGGTGTTCATTATGTAATTTTGAAACTAGCAAATAGATTATAAAGGTTAACTCTGGGTGTCTTCCGAGGACGATCTCCTTTCTATAAAACATAATTTATTATACATTCATTTCTTACAATTTTCATTATATATATATATATATATATTTATTGACACATATTTTAAACTAGTCAACATTATATATTTTTAGTTATGAATTAGTTATGATATTAATAGTGACAATATAAATTCAATGTTTTGTGAGATGCCTCTATGCGACCGAACCTAGGCGTTCACTATATTAATTGCTTTTGTAAATAAATTTTTGACACATAACTCATTAAAAATATGCATTCATCACCCAGATTATAATTTTTTCAAATTTTTAGTAATTCACTACCCTATCCCTCCTTCGAAGAACCACTGAACACCATGATATGGTCTCCACTTATTGGTAGTGCAAGTATAAGTGTAGTGATAAACCTCATATTTAACCATATATATCTCTTTTAACACTAATCATTTGAAGAAAACATGAATCTGTTTTGAGTTATCATAGATTTAGTGGTTGATAATCAATATAATTTTATAAAATATTGACTATTATACGCAATTGATCCATAGAAACTACTGATATCTGTAACATCTGTTTTCCTTTCCCATCCTTTAATTTATTATATTATTAAAGGGTCCAAAAATATCACATTTTTATTATTATATTCCACAATAATGAAACTTCCTTGAAGCATAACTCTCATTTTCAGTACATTTCATAATGATTCTTCTTCCATACGGATTTTACCATAGTTGTCAGATGCTAATCATTATCCTCCATTATATTAGAGAATATTAGAATATCATCAAAAAATTATTCAAAATATGTGTCATGATAATCCAAAAAGACTCTATCTATCATGTAAATAAATATTTATGGAGCATCAGTGAGTCTTAATTTCATTATTATGAACACATAGTGTCCGTACATTGTACGAAAATTAGTTTTGGAGATGTCCACCTTATTAACCCTAACTTTATAATATCATGACAACATATCTTCCTTAATGAATTATTTCTCTCCACATTGTTGATCAAACAAGTCATTAAACCATAAAAAATGATACCGTTCCTTTTTTAATATCTTGTCAGTCTCACAAAAATTAATTAAAATGATCGTCCACCAATCCATCTTCTTGATGAAGAGGATTGGTGGGCCCAATGGTTAAGCTCTTGGGTGTATGAACCCTTTATAAAAAATCTCTTTTTTTTGATTCATCATATCCTCTTGTTCCACAATATCATTTCTATATAGACTCAAGGATAATGGTAACACCCCACTTATAAGCTTGATTGAAAATTACATCACTCGGCTAGGAGGAAGACAATACAATTATTATGAAAACACATCAAAGTATTCCCCAAAAATAGGTATGTCTTCATGAATTATTATTTCCATAGTATAAATCATTATATATATATATGATTTGTTATAGTGAAATAATATCCATTTTTTATATTTTTTTACTAAGGATAATTCGTCTTCCACATTTCACTTATATAGAATTGAGGGTTGATTCATCATACATGGAGTTATTTCCTTCTCATTGAAATTTATTTTGTCTGTATACAGGGATATAGAATCAATACCTAGAATAGAACAAAAATCCTCCAATGGTAGTATGATTTGTTTTACTAGGAATTTTTTCCGACAATTTTTGACAGGGGTGGAGTTACATAATTTAGATGCAATAATTTCCCTATTTTTTTCATAGATAACTCTACTTATAGGATTTATGGTGGGCTTTTAATAGTTATAAGGGTTAAAAAATATTTGTCTATTGAATGGAATTAATTAAAATATAATTATGCATATGTTTTATTTTATTTATTTAATAAATATCATACCTGTCACCACATTGTTTTTATGGATCCACTTTAGCATTTATGATGAAAAAATCTGACCCTTTCTACGTTTTAGTTTATTGGATGTCTTTGAAAACCTTTGTATTAGTGAATTGATTTGTAATGGATTGTGTTTTCATAGAGTTGAGAAAATTTATAATTAATTAATGAATAATTATAACGACCCATAATTTACATAAATTTTTATTACTTAAAAATTGAAGAATACTTATTACAACATATAACAAAACCTTGAAGGGGCTGTATAGGTATAGTGTCTTTAGAAACTGGTAAACATAAACAACTGGTTCATAAATCATCTACACTGTCTCCAATTTATTTCATCATATCTATAGTCCCTTTTGGCATATCTTACATAATAACCTTCTTTCTGACCTGGGGAAAGAAAACATACAAAAGGGTGAGCTCAAATGCTTTGTAATGGTAAACAAAATAAATATCAATCACATCATATTCATAAGAACATAACATTTTGGAAATCCTAACCTGCAAAAGTGAGCATAATTTCATAACATGGTATAAATCATAGTAGTGAAATGAAATCCCAATAATCATAACATAAAACATAAAACTTTTTTTCATACACAAATAATCATAGGGAATCATTCATTATTAGTCAAGACTCATTTCCAAGACTATCTTAGTGGACAATGTCCATTTCTGAACCGAGTTCACTCCTCATTTCAGTCCTGTTTCACTGAACTAGTTTAACCTGTCATTCCAACCATGTATATCTCATGAGATATAAAATCTTTACCCAATGCATTGGAGGGAGATGTAGGTCCCACCCATCTCATAATGATACCATTCTTATGTGTGCCACAAAATCATAAATCCTACATCATTGCATAACCCATGTAATAAAAATGGGATTCTTAAACAACATGACATCATAAAAAAATTCATATAAGATAAAGGAATTCATAAAAATAACTCCATCACAACATAATCAAATCAATGTAACAATAGGGATAGAAACAGAACACTATATTATCTTAGATGGAAAATAATTTTGATAAAACAGTTGAACTCCATTCTTGAGGAAAATATCCTCTCTACTTCAAAAACATTTTCCTTTCTTAACATGTCCTAAAATTTTAATCTAAAATAAGTTGATAAAAAATAAACTTGATAAATTATAAAGGAATCTTCTTGGGAATAATGTTTTAAAAATCTATTCATGCCGTATAAGTTAAAAAAACATTCTTCTCATACATTTTTCATAAAAATCAAAAACTACCTCGTACGAAAAACGAAAAAATATTCCATTCATATCTTTAACTAAATACTCACCTAAGTGTAAAATATGATTTAAAAAATTGTAGTTGGATGGAAATAATATTAAATATTGAGGAAACATGGATTTGGATGATAAAATACACCCCAGTAAATTTTGAAGTATAAACAATCTTGGATAAAAATGAGATTGTGATATTTTCCCTTACCTTAGGTCCGATTTGCTTCGTAATGTATGAACCTCCTGAATAACGATTTAAATAATGTTATTGACTTATTCCAGAATCATACATATTGTCATGATATCATATATGATCATATTATTAGCTTCTTATTTGTAATATTTCATTACTACTTGTTATTCGGGTGTTTATTACTTTTTGTTCTTATGCATGTTTTGTCGAATAAATTTTTATTCTTCTCTTTAGGTTATAGATACCTCTTTTCCAGAATGGTATTAGTGTAATATATATCATATTAATTCAATTAATTTATATAATTATTATGCAATGAAGATCATGTAGAACGAATCACATCACATCATGGAGACAGAATCCCGTACGTACGCACGAGCGATGATATTGTTCCCATGATCGTGGAATTGTATTGGAGTGTATGTATACTATTTCAGAATAAATACCACTTTACAATAATCATATATATTCATTACTTTCACCCTTATACCCGTCCTTGTAAGGTGGTGGTGGAAAATAGATTACACCACAGCGTGGAGACGATATTCCGTACGTACGCACGCGCGGTGATTTCGTTTTCCATATGATGGATAAGAGGTGAATTAGGGTTGTTTCATATTTATAATAACATATCAGTATATGAGTGATACTGATTTTATTACCTCATAATGAAAAAATTAAATAAGAGGGAGTAGACTAATAATGGAACTTGAAGAAAACGATAGAAGTTATTACCTTTTTCTCGAAGTGCCTCCTGTAATCTTTCTATTAAGGCACTAGAGTTGGTCTTTTGATAAGACCAGTACCTCAAGTAGGTTTCTAAAAAATTGGGGAAGATAAATGTTCAGGGTTTTACCATTATTGGAGGCTCAAATTGGAGTGAGGAATGGAGGGAGGAGGTGCCCTTTTATAAGAGAGGAGAGGGGAACCTTTGGAAAGTGTGGAAATATTATATTATTATAAACTTATATTCTGTTTAAAAAGGTCCAAAAATCATTAAATATGAAGCTAAGATGACTCATGGTCGAAATGAAATCATCCAATCAGAATTGGACATGTTTTGGAAAATATTTTAATCATTATAATCTTATTTATTTAAATCATTTATTAATGAGGTAAATATTTCATCATTATTGTGTCATTTATCATTTAATTTATTTGGTGTCTAAAAATTATTTAAAAAATATCATTATGTAGGAAATAATTTTATAATTCTAATGAATATTTATAGTGGAAAATATAATTTATATTACCCATTATAAAAATTAATTACTAAAAGATTTTTGTTAATGTCAATTTTGACTTTACATTAAATTAATTAATCCAAATTGTCATTGTCAAACCAAGTGGCTCAATGGGGTCCCAAAATCGACCCAAGGATTCCCATGGTAGGCCAATACAAATAAAATAAGGTTATTACAAGTGACAAGGTAATTTTGAATTATTATAATATTCTTTTAACCTTGAATTACACTATTTACCTTTAACCATAGTAAATAAAAACAATTACCGTAGTTACTATTCATAATGTCAAAAAATAAAAGAAACCTATTAACATAATTTGGACCCACTGATTCCAAATATGGAATCAATTTTTCAAAATTCAAAACACAGAAGTTTTAGTAATTAATTTCAAATTAATCCCGTTGTTAAGAAAACGGGTTTTAAAAGTTAAAACATTGCCAAAGATTGAAATGTTTTTAACTATAAATTCAATGTAAAATTAATTCTAATGAAATAAATCATATTAAAAGGTAAAAATATATTCTTTTTATACTTTAAAAACAATAAATATTATAATTTAACCATATAATGTGTTTAAATGACAAAATTTATTTTTAATTAAAATATACCGTGTTTTTAAGAGATAATAACTATCAAAAGATTGACACTTGTTTATGTCTGGTTTAAATGTGAAATTACATCCAATTAAAAAAATTGTATTAAATTGTAAAAATATATTCTAAATATACTTTAAAACCACTCAAAATAATAATTTATCACTATTAATTATTTCGATTAAAAGAAGTTGTTTTTAATTAAAATTTAGTAATTTTCACTATTCATTAGAATATGAAAGTTATCTGAAAAGTACCAAAATTTCATCCTAAGCTAATTTCGATATTCTGAATCCAAAAATGTAATCCATTTTAAAAAATTAAATTTACAAAATTTCAAAAAGTGGTTATTACTATTCATAACGACTAGTTTTAATAATATTTTAATAGCATATCGTTGTTTAGTGAAACTAGGTATTGCGTACGACGCAAGCTATCGAGGAAGGCCGCGGTTGCGTGTAAAGCAAACCAAGATACTGTTGTGTGTTGTGAAATATTACTTTAATGATTTATATAGAATAAAAACAAAATGTTTCTCATAAAAGTCTCAGGTGTTACATTTTATCCCCCTTAAAATGAATTTCGCCCTCGAAATTCGTCACTTTGTAACAAAAAGATGAGGATACCTCTCCCACATCATATCCTCAAGCTCCCACGTAACTTCTTATAATTGGTGGTTCCTCCATAAAACGTTCACCAAGTGAGTGGTCTTGTTCTGTAAGTCTTCTTTGCTACGATCCAGAATCTCTATCGATTGTTCTTCAAAAGAAAGATCTTGCTCCAGCGGTATAACTTCTGAGCTGAGTACATGTGAAGGATCAGGTATGTACTTTCTCAGGAGAGATACATGGAACACATCGTGAACTTGAGAGAGATTCGGTGGAAGCGCCAATAGGTAAGCTACCTTCCCAATACGATCCAATATTTCGAAAGGACCGATATACCTAAGGCTCATCTTTCCCTTCTTTCCAAATCTCATGACCCTCTTCCAGGGCGATATTCGTAAGAACACTTTATCACCCACTTCAAACTCTAGGTCTTTTATTCGGCTATCAACAAAACTTTTCTATCGACTCTGAGCTGATCTAATGTGTTGTTGAATAGATCAGACCTTTTCTGCCATCTTGTCAACAAGATCAAGTCCTAATAGCTTTCTTTCCCAGACATCATCCCAGCAGGTTGGAGTCCTGCATTTCATTCCATAGAGAGATTCATAAGGAGCCATCTGAATACTGGAGTGAAAGATATTATTATAAGAAAATTCCACCAAAGGTAGGTGTTGATCCCAACCACCTTTGAAATCCTTAGAGCAAGCTCTCAACATATCTTCTAGAGTTTGAATTGTTCTCTCAGACTGACCGTCTGTCTGAGGATGATAAGAAGTGATGAAACTCAAATATGTATCCATAGTATACTAAAGAATTCTCCAGAACTTCGAGGTAAATCTCGGATCCCGATCATATTTAATAGAAAGTGGTACTCCATGCAATATTACCACTTCCTTTACATATATCCTGGAAAGCTGATACAGAGAGAAATCCTCTCTAATAACCATGAAGTGTTCAGACTTTTTAAGATGGTCAACTATGAACCCTATAGCATTATTGTCTTTGGATGTTTTAGGAATTAGTGTGACAAAGTCCATAGTGATGTTTTACCATTTCCATCCGGGTATGGTTAATGGTTGTAACATCCCCTTAGACTTCTGTCTCTCATTTTTAACTTGCTGTCAATCCAAGCATCGAGAGACATATTCTGCAACATCTCTTTTCATGCCATCCCACCAGAAGTATTCTTTCAGGTCCTTATACATCTTCGTGCATCCAGGATGAATAGAGGATAAAGAACTATGAGCCTCATCCAGTAGCTCCTTCTTTAATTCGGGGATGGGAGGAACACAAACCTGATTCCTGAACATTATTATCCCGTCACAATCAAGGTTGAATTCAGTAATATTTCTCACCTTCTTTTGAAACTCTAAATCTTCTTTCTATGCCTCTTTAATCTTCACATGTATAGATGGATTAACATTCATTTGTGAAAGATACGATTTTCCCCCTTCCATTATAATTCCAAGATCCATCCTTTGTAAACCACAAATATTCGATCTTTTGTGATCCTCATCATGAAAAAATTGGCTTGGTCTTGTCGACTTAATGCATCTGCCACCTTGTTTTCTTTCCCAGGGTGGTACTGAATTGAGCAGTCGTAATCTTTAATCATCTCTAACCATCTTCTTTGGTGCATATTCAGCTCCTTTTGTGTGAAAATATACTTTAAACTTTTATGATCAGTATAAATGTCACACCGTTCTCCATAAAGATAATTCCTCCAAATATTTAATGTGAAGATTACTGCTGCTAACTCCAAATCATGTGTTGGGTAATTTTTCTCATGGATTTTCAACTGTCGTGAGGAATAAACTATCATCATATCATTTTCATAAGAACACACCCCAACCCCTTCTTGGATGCATCACTGTAGACCACAAACCTTTCTCCACTACAAGGCAGTGTGAGCACAGGTGCACTGGATAACCTTCTTTTCATCTCCTTGAAATTCTCTTCACATTCCTCCATCCAAAGAAACATAACTCCTTTCCGAGTCAACCTGGTGATTGAATTAGATAATCGTGAAAAATAATTCACGTAACGTCGAGAATATCCAGCCAAACCAAGAAAACATCGTATCTCAGTTACTGTTGTTGGTCTCGATCATCTTCCGATAACCTCCGTTTTTGCTGGATCCACAAATATCCCCTCTTTTGAGATTTTGTGACCAAAAAATGCAACCTTTTGAAGCCAAAATTAACACTTGGTAAATTTGTCATAAAGAATCTCCTTTCTCAGGGACTTCAATATAATTCTCAAGTGATCGTCACATTCTTCCTTTCTCTTTGAATAGACAATAATATAATCTATATATACTACCACAAATTGATCAAGATAGTCCCTAAAGACTCTATTGATCATATCCATGAAGATCGAAGGGGCATCAGTAAGACCAAATAGAATCACTAAAAATTCATTGTGTCCATACCTTGTATGGAATGACGTCTTTGGTATATCCTCCCTTTTGACCCTTAATTGATGATACCCTGAACGATGATCAATCTTGAAAAAATATTGAGATCTGCATAGTTGGTCAAATAAGTCATCAATGCATGGGAGAGGATATTTTTTCTTGATAGTGATCTTGTCAAGTTCTCGATAATCAATGCAGAGTCTCATTGATCCATATTTCTTCTTAACAAATAGAACAGGTGCTCCCCAAGGTGACACACTATGCCGTATGAAGCCCTTATCAAGATTCTCTTGGAGTTGCTTCTTCAATTCCTGCAACTCAGTTGGGGCCATTCTATAAGGTGTCTTTGAAATAGGTAATGCACCTGGTACGAGTTCTATTGAAAACTCAACATCACGATTTGGTGGAAGACCCGGAAATTCCTCCGGAAATACATCATCAAACTCTGGTACAATGGTAATATTCTTAATTTTGAGTTTCTCACCAACCATTTGAGATAAATAACCTTCATTTAGTGGAATCAAGATCCATAAGATTGAGAAATTTCCACCGGAAGGTTATGTTCTTCCTTGCATCGATAGATGATCATAGATTGATCTAGAATATGAAATGTGACTTCTCTTCTTTGGAAATTGATATGAGCTCCATATAAAGAAAGCCAATCCATTCCAATAATCACATCAAATTCTACTATAGGAAGGATCACAATATTTTCATGAAGCACTTTCCCACAAACTTCATTCGGGGATGAATTATAAACTTTTGATGCAACTGTTGTGCCATTAGAAGTTGTCACATCCAACTCAACATCTAATTGGTGAGGTAATACGGTGATACCCTTAGAAACTTTTTCAGAAATAAAAGAGTGGTGGATCCAGAATCAAATAAAACATTTTCTACTTTAGAGTGGATGGTAAGTGTACCTTTCACCACAACGTTTTCATACTCCACATCTTTGATAGCAATTGCATGTGACTTTCCTTTTTCTTTATCCTTAAGAGTTTGTTGACGACGACCATCATCATTACCCATTGGATTTGGGAATTTATTGGCATAATACCCCATCTCCTTGAACTTGAAACATTGAAGTGTAGTAGGTTCATTCTGTGCATCCCTTCCTTTGTTTGCATCATTAGACATCTTCTTCCCATCATTGAGGCATTCAAATGTCTGATGACCTTCCTTTCCACATTTGAAACATTTACTTGTGCCTTTAAGACAACTCCCTCCATGTTTCTTTCCACACATTGAGCATAAGGGAAAGCTCATCTTCGTTTCAGTGTGCTCTTTAGATTTTCCTTTGAATTCCATTTTCCACTTCTTATCAAACCCATATGACTAGTGGGATACTCCAATCTCCATCTCAACTTTTAGAGCACATCGAATGATTTCCTCGTAGCTATTGAAGTCCCTTGTGTCTAAGGCCCTTTGAAGACTTGGTTTTAAGCCACTAATGAATCGGTCGATCTTACTCTCAGGTTGGATAATAATACCAGAAGCGTTCCTTGAAAGTCTTGTAAAATTTGCTTTATAGGTACCAACAGATTCATCATCCTTTTGCTTCAGTTCAAGGAACTCTTTCTCCATCCTTTTTCGGAGAATACGAGGGAAGTACTTATTGAAAAATAAGTTCTTGAACTCGTCCAATTCAATGGACTCAATTTCATCCCTTTGCCTTGTATTCTTAATAAGATTCCACCATTGTTCAGCTTCTCCTTCCAAATGGTACACAGCTAGGATGACTTTATCATGTTCAGAACATTGAAGAACTGAAAATATCTTTTCAGTAGTAATAATCCATTGTTTAGAAACTAATGGATCAGTAGACCCGCTGAATGATGGTGGACGCTGCCTCATGAAGGATTCAACAAAATGTTTCTCCTTCCTTTACTCATTTGGAAGTCCTGCATGATTCATATCTTCAGAATGTTGTGTGAGCATGGCTGCAAGATTTTTCATTCAAGCTCCCATAACATTTGGTTTCTCAGGGATAGAATCATTGCATTTCCCGTTGCATTCCGCAATAACACGGTTCCATCGGGTTCTATCCATTGACTAAAACCAAGAAGAATAGTGTTAGAAACACTAATTATAATAGGAAAACCACATAATCAAGAATAAAATTTCACACTTAAGGTCTTATCCTAGGTTATTCATGGTCATTTTTAAAACACTATGATTGTTTTCTATGCTTAGACATATCCTTAAGATTCTTACTAAGTCTTTCAAATTCTAGTTTACAAAGGTTGACTATACCTTTCCTCTAATACCTACTATAACGACCCATACTTTACATACATTGTTATTACATCAAAATTTAAGCATACTTATTACAACATATAAAAAACCATGAAAGGACCGTATAGGTATAGTGTCTTTAGAAACTGGGAAGCATAAACAACTGGTTCATTAAGCGTCTACATTGTCTCCCATTTATTTCATCATATCTATAGTCCCTTTTGGCATATCTTACTTAATAACCTTCTTCCTGACCTGGGAAAGAAAACATACAAAAGGGTGATCTCAAATGCTCAGTAAGGGTAAACAAAATAAATATCAATCACATCATATTCATAAGAACATAACATTTTGGAAATAATAACCTGCAAAAGTG
This sequence comes from Viscum album, assembly GCA_963277665.1. NCBI lineage: Eukaryota > Viridiplantae > Streptophyta > Magnoliopsida > Santalales > Viscaceae > Viscum > Viscum album. Next base: position 1,178,596,256 of record OY728119.1, on the reverse strand, counting down.
AGCATAATTTCATAACATGGGATAAATCATAGTAGTGAAATGAAATCACAATAATCATAACATAAAACATGATAAATTGTTTCATACACAAATAATAATAGAGAATAATTTCTTATTATTCAAGAATCATTTCCAAGACTATCTTAGTGGACAAAGCCCATTTCTGAATCGATTTCACTCCTCGTTTCAGTCCTGTTTCACTGAACCAGTGTAACCTGCCGTTCCAGCCATGTCTATCTCATGAGATATAAAATCATTACCCAATTCATTGGAGGGAGATATTATTCCCACCCATCTCATAACGATACCATTCTTATGTGTTCTACAAAATCATAAATCATACATCATTGCATAACCCATGTAATAAAAATGGGATTCTTAAACAACATGACATCATAAAAAAATTCATATAAGATAAAGGAATTCATAAAAATAATTCCATTACAACATAATCAAATCAATGTAACAATATGGATAAAAACAGAACCCTATATTATCTTAGATAGAAAATAATTTTGATAAAACACTTGAACTCCATTATTGATGAAAATATCCTTTCTACTTCAAAAACATTTTCCTTTCTTAATATGTCATACAATTTTAAACTAAAAGAAGTAAATTAAAAATATCCATGAAAACTTGTAAAGGAAGATTCATGGAAATAATGTTTTAAAAATCCATTCATGCCGTATAACTTAATAAAAACATTCTTCTCGCACTTTTGTCAGAAAAGTCAAAAAGGACCTCATTCGAAAAACGACAAAAGATTCCTTTCATATCTTTTACTAAATACACATTGAAGGGTAAAATTATATTTAAAAAATTTTAGGTGGCTGTAAATAATATTACATATTGAGGAAACATTGATGTGGATGATAAAATACAACCTAGTAAATTCCGAAGTATAAACAATCTCAGATAAAATGAGATTGTGATATTTTCCCTTACCTTAGGTCCGATTTTCTTCGTAAGGGTCCGAAACTCTTGTATAATGATTAAAATAATGTTATTTACTTATTCAAGAATCATAATTATTGTTATGATATCATATATGGTCATATTCTTAGCTTCTTATTAGTAATATTTCATTACTACTTGTTATTCGGGTGTTTATTACTTTTTATTCTTATGCGTGTTTTGTCGAATAAATTCTTATTCTTAACTTTAGGTTATATTTACCTCATTTCTATAATGGTATTAGTGTAATATATATCATATTAAATCATTCAATTCATTTATATAATCATTATGCAATGAAGATCATGTAGAACAAATCGCATCACATCGTGGAGATGGTATTCCGTACGTACGCACGAGCGATGATATCGTTCCCATGATCATGGAATTGTATTAGAGTGTATGTATACTATTTCAGAATCAATTAAACTTTACAATAATCATATATATTCATTACATTCACCCTTATACCGATCCAAGTAAGGTGGTGGTTGAAAATAGATTATAGCACGGCGTGGAGACGGTATTCTGTACGTACGCACGCGCGGTGATTTCATTTTCCATAGGATGGATAAGAGGTGAATTAGGGTTGTTTCATATTTATAATAACATATCCGTAAATGAGTGATACTTATGTTATTACCTTATAATGAAAAAACTAAATAAGAGGGAGTAGAAGAAGAATGGAACTTTACGAAAACAGAGAAGGTATTACCTCTTTCTTGAAGTGCCTCCTTTAAGATTTCTCTTAAGGCACTAGCGTTGGTCTTTTGATAAGACCAGTACCTCTAGTAGGTTTCTAAGGACGTGGGGATGTTAAATGGGCAGGGTTGGCCGATCTTGACGGCCAAAATTGGTGTGAGGAAGTGATGGAGGAGGTTCTCTTTTATATGGGAGGAGAGGGGCACCTTTGGAAAGTGTGGAAATATTATATTATTATAAACTTATCTTCGATTTCAAAAGGTCCAAAAATCACTAACAATGAAGATAATTTGACTAATGGATGAAATAAAATCATCCAATCATAATTGGAAATGTTTTGGAAAATATTTTAATCATTATAATCTTATTTATTTAAATCATTTATTAATGAGGTAAATATTTCATCATTATTGTTTTATAAATCATTTAGTTTATTGCTGTCTAAAAATTATAAAAAAATATCATTATGTAGGAAATATTTTTAGCTTTCTAATGAATATTTATAGTTGAAAATATAATTTATATAACCCCTTATAAAAATTTATTACTAAAATATTTTTGTTAATGTCAATTTTGTCTTTACATTAAATTATTTAATCCAAATTGTCATTTTCACTACCAAGTGGCTCAATGGGGTCCCAAAATCGGCCCAAGGATTCCCATGGTCGGCCAATACTCATCCAATAAGTTTAGGATAAGTTTCAAGGTAATTTTTAATTATTATAATATTCTTTTAACCTTGAATTACCCTATTTACCTTTAACCATAGTAAATAAAAAAATTACCGTAGTTACTATTCATAATATCAAAAAATAAAAGTAACCTATTAAAATAATTTGGACCCACTGATTCCAAATATGGAATAAATTTATCAAAATTCAAAACACAAAAGTTGCAGTAATTAATTTAAAATTAATCCCATTGTTAAGAAAATGGGTTCTAAAAGATAAAAAATTGCCAAAGATTGAAATGTTTTTACCTATGAATTCAATTTAAAATTAATGCTAATGACATAAATTATATTAAATGGTAAAAATATATTCTATTTATACTTTAAAAACAATGACTATTATAATTTTACCAAATAAATTATTGAGATGAAAAACGTTGTTTTTAATTAAAATATAGCGTGTTTTTAAGAGATAATAACTACCAAAATATTGACACATGTTTGTTTCTGGTTTAAATGTGAAATTACATCCAATGAACAACATTGTATTAAATTGTAAAAATATATTCTAAATATACTTTAAAACCACTCAAATTAATAATTTATCACTATTTAATATTTCGATTAAAAAAGTTGTTTTTAATTAAAATTTAGTAGTTTTCACTATTCATCAGAATATGACAGTTATCCGAAAAGTACCAAAATTTCAACCTAAGCTAATTTCGATATTCCGAATCCAAAAATGAATTCCATCTTGAAAAATAATATTTACAGAATTTCAAAAAGTTTTTATTACTATTCATAACGTCTAGTTTTAATAATATTTTTATAGCATATCATTGTTTAGTGAAACTCGGTATTGAATAAGACGCAAGATATCGAGGAAGGCCGCGATTGCGTGTAAAGAAAACAAAGCTAGTGTTGTGTGTAGTGAAAGATTACTTTGATGATTTATATAACATAAAAACAAAATATTTATCATAAAAGTCTCGGGTGTTACAATAACAATATTATTCCTTCCAACATCATATTGGTGGGTTTCTCCTTCTAAAAATCTCTTTATATGTGTCATTCCTTCCCACGTCTAAAGAATTTCCTCACCCCGCATTGGTAATTTATGATGTACTTCATTCCACAACATTGACATGTGGGATGCCGAAATTTATTGTATTAGATATATTTCTACCAAATAACACTAGAATTAAACTTCACATTCCACTTCTTTATCGTTATGATACACTTGAGGCTCTCCAATATCCATTTCACATTCAAGAGAACATCAAATGATTTCCTCAATGCTTTCAATGTCTCTTTATTATATAGATTCTTATATACTAGCTTCTATTCCACAAAATAAGTGGTAACCCATGAATTCGGGGGTAATGACAAAATCAATGGAATATCATACAAGTCTTGTGAAGATTTACTTGTACGACCCGATAGATTCATCAACATTTTTCTAAAGGGAAATGAAATCCCATTCTATTTTATTGTGGAGAGTGCAATGGAAATATTTATCAAATAACATTTTCTTTAATTCCTTCCACCTAATCGCTTCAATATCTTCCTCAGGAATCATATACATGATCAATGCTTACTTCTAATTAGATTCCCCCTCCATATGATAAATAGCATGTATAACCTTCTCCTTCCTAAAATTTTGAAGGATGGAGAAGATATTATTTATAGAGTTGATCAGTTTTTCTATAATTAAGGGATAAGTGATCCATTGAAAATCAGAGGCCTTTTTCACATAAAGGTCTCAATTATTGGTTGTTCTTTAGTATGGTGATTTTTTGATCCCCCTAATCTAGGATTCTATTCAGAAACAGAGTCACCTGAGAGTGTATCATCATAAATATTTCAACTCATGCTCCCATTGGGTAGGGCATCTCATTAGGGAAGACATCACATTTCCCTTTGCATTTATAATTTACCCAATTAATCTTATTTAATACCATTGTATAGAGTAAATATAATACTTGAGATAATTATTTTTACACTATTAAATAGTGAAATGGGAATCCATTGACATTAAAGGGATAAATTATAAATTCCATGTGTTTCATGAACATTGAAGTTCTAGGATTCAATATGTAATCATAATGATCTATTTCATAACATGTATTATTAATCCTATTGTTTTGTTCCCATAATAATTTTTACTAATGAGATAATAAAATTTTCAAATAATATACATTGGGAATATAAAATCAGGTGTGCATTAGGTTATGATGTCATGCACTTGTTCTAGGGAAAATCTAGCTCAATGTTGTTTTTTTGGTTTTACCTCTATATATGTCGGTTCCAAAGACATATCCACTTATATTATTCATATATTGATATATTTTATTTAAAAACCACTTACTCTTTACTTAACAAAATTAAGATATGTATTCTTATACATAGTCATATCCATATGTCTTTCACTAGACTTTTTAATCGCACAACTAAAAATAACTAATCATTAATTTGATACCAAATATGACAACCAAGATCTTTGTTAAACATTATTTCATGATTCATTTAATAATATTACACATAATACAACACATAAGATCAAAAATAATAGTATATTTCGGAAAAATGTGCATTACATAAAAAATTTACATAAGGAATACATAATCATTATTGAAAACCGCCTTAGAATGTTTCTAATATCCCCTCATACATAAAACTGCCTCTGATAACATTAGGACATAAATATAAAAGGGGTGATCTATAAATACCAATAAGTGAATATGGTTTTCATTAAATGATAAAATTAATACATTTTAGAAAATATATATAACAATATAGAATAAAACAGGTGAGAATCATAAACATGAACAAAGATGAATGATATAATATCATAACATAAGGGAAATGTGGGAAATGAGGAAACAACATAAAACATTTAATCATAAAAATATGCCAAGGATAAATTCTAAGGCATCATGATAATAAATATCCCATGAAGTAATAAGAATTAATAATTATCCCAACATGATGTCTCATAACACTAAACATTAGCTAATTAAATGGAGTGCTATATAATTATAGACACACACATCACATTCATTTCATTATAAGGTTTAAGTAGGACACATGTATCATAAAACAATGAATAATTTATCCCCAAATTTTATTTCCTATTCATGTACTTAGAAACAATAAATTAATGTCTCTAATCAATAACTATATTCACATATAGGTGAACACACTTGATTGGAAACGAGTATGATTATTCACTACCCAATCTTTTGGCATGAAAAAATGGTGGAATTTCGATAGCATAACAAAATCACTTTAATATTCATAAAAGAGGATGATGAGACTGAAAGGGGTATCTCATCATTTTGATATAAAATAGAATGTAATATTAAAATGGAAATTATATCTCAACAATATCAATTGGAAATATAAATCATAAGATAATGAAGAAAATTGAATAAACATGAGAAGGAAAAGATCTCCTACCTCGAGATTGTGACTCCAGATGATTGAGAGGAGATTACTAAGAGCATTAGGGAACTTGGTATAACTATTGAGTGGGTATGACTGTGTTAGGATTTTATACATTAATTTTGAGTGAAAATTAATTAGATCATGAGTGTTTTTATATATAAAATGATAGGGGAATTATTTATCATTTCTCAAACATCGGTTTTGGACTGTATATAAAAATTAACAAAAATCAAAAAGTATCCCTTTATTTTTAAAAATTATTTTCACCAAGGGGTGGCCATAATTAATTTATTTGTAGAATGTATGAAAATAATAAAATTATACCCTTGTTTATCTGGAAGTGAGTCAAACTCTAAATGAAATGATTTCAAAAAAATATATTTTAATTGTTTTGGAAGGTTTATAAAGGAATTATAAAATTAATCATGTAAAAATAAAATAAAACTATTTTAAATTGAGAACATATATCATGTCATTGATTTCCTTATTTGTATTTATTATTAACATGACATATCCTGACGTGGCTTGGGCCGCAACTCCCCAAGCCTACCTCTAATAGGCCTGGGGATGGAGACTAGCACTGAGTAGGGATAACCCTATCATGGGTGGAATTACCTATATACTTGTACACATGTAATAATATCCAAAATCATAAAATTATGAAATTTAAAATAATCTATGTAACCAATGAATTCATATATCTATATCCCACAAAAAAAGTATGATTGTAGTTCTGAAAGTAAATGAACGGTAAGACAACACCCACCATTGAAAATTGTAAAAGTGTCCAACCTACCAAGAAGAAGGGTATCATTGTTAACTGAAACTGAATGATATAATCTCATCATAGTTCTTCTAGACACCTCATTATATCTATCTCACTATGATTTTTCTGACAGAGGTCTTCTGTGGACTCAGTCGAAAGGCATGTGATCTGCACAACTCTATCATGACCTAAACCAATGGGGATTGGGCCACAACTCCCCAAGAACTCCTCTAATAGGCCAAGGGATTGTGACTAGAACCAAGTAGACAATCCACTAATATGGGATACATTTCATATGTACCTGTACCAATTCACATATCTTCAAGCTCTCAAAACGAGGGAATGTAAAAACCACTAATGTAACCAATGATTACATAAATTAATATCAGACAACAAAAGTACAAAATAACTACTAAAATGACCATATCTTTTTATACATATCATTACATGATATTAAGCACATAAACAACATATTACACGCCACATATCATAGTGTCTAGTGTCTTGTAAGACTAGGTAAAAAAAACTGAAAACATGGGACAAAATTAATGATTTATTTATTTAATATTCATAAAGAGATCCTAACACACATTGTTCTCATAAATATTTAAAGGATATCCTAGGGATAAAATAAATAATGTGATTAGTGAAAAATCATTGTATGGGAATATACATAAGAACAAAACATTAGAACATGGGTTAGAACGCATGACATAATGATATAAAGATCTTGGAACATATGGAATCCATACATATAAACATGGGATAATATAAAAATGGATTCATAGTAGTGTGTATGAAATAAAAAACATTACTATTTCTTGATTTAATGATCATTTCACATAATGGAGCACATGTCAAGGTTAACCACAAAAATTGTTGCACATGGTAGCACGAGTCCAGGCACGTCGCCAGGACCGTTACACATAACGTCTGATGAGACAAAAAATTATCAAATGAATTTGAGTGATATATAGATGCACACATTATAACATGTTCATTAATATAATTTCTTGATATATTATCATACATAATCAATCATACATAAACATATGGTTTTCCCATAGAATGAATTCAGTATCATATTAATGCCATAAAGCATAAAAAATGGGCATATGATTAAAGTGTAGATGAAATAAAAGGATTTATACATGTAATGTTTATTTATAAGATATAAAACACATATATTGTTATAATTGATGTAAATTTTATGTGAAAACGTTAAAAATTCCATTTTAAAAACATTAGAATTTTAAAAAAATTAGTCTGGATTAAGGAAAATATCAAAGATCACCAAAAATAGAAAAGGGTATAATATTTCATATAGAACAAGAGTGAACCAAGAAAATTTTCATCATAAAAATATTTTTTAAAAAAATTGTTTTTAAAAATAGATTATAGAGTGCACGTGAAATTATGAACGATGTTGGAAGGTTCCCTTAAACAATTTTACCTATCATGAATTATTGAAGACAAAGACACTTAAAAGAAATTGTATAACAAAAAGGGAATAAATAATGGAATATGATACATGAGTTATGATCATGTAGAAAACAGTTTTAAGATGTAAATAAAATGATCATAGTTATTCATTTGGGTAAAAAAAGATAGATAACCCTGACTGAAAAATGGAGGTTCTGGAATAATCCCTTACCTTAAGTTTGATGGTGTCTGTCACTTGATCATAATGTACGGGATAACCAAATTACATTCATTAATTAAAATTTAAAGAACCTTTTATTAATTTATTATATTTATTATAACCTTATAATGTTCATTTTTGACCCTTTTTGATGGGTTAAAAGGTTTTTATTTGATTGTTTTAGAGCATTTGTTTCCATGGTTTTCATGATTGCTTCACTAATATAAATTTAAGTGTAAACATATAAGATGATAATTCATTTCATGAATTTAATATGAATGTCATTAGTGAACATACATAAGATTACATGGTTATAAAATTCATTTGGTTATTGGGAGTGAAGATAAAAAATTATATAAAACTTTCATGATAACCATTTTGGTTAATTTGCGGGTTTTGATCGCATCAAACACATTTTTATTTATAAATTAATATGAACTGTAAAAAATATTCAAGAACCTTAAATAATAAAAAATAAATTTATTATATTTTGTTTCAACTATAAAAATGATTTCATGACTAAAATTAAATATGGTGATATAAATTGAAATAATGTCGTTTGTGATTGTGAAAAATTAGCACATCTCATATGGTGTTTTCATTTGAAGTACAAAACTAGAGGAAAGGAGAGATGATGATGAAAAATTAAATTATCATAAAAATATTCTGGTACATGTATTGTATGGGAATTATCATAACATTTTGATGAATTTAGTTCATAAATGAAGAAGAAGCAAAAGTACATGAATGAATATAAAATGAAAAGAAAAGAGGAATTTACCACTTGAATATTTCTTCCCTGAGAACCTCTTTAGGGGATAAGATTTTGTATATTGAAGAGAACAAGGGATGATGTATGTGGGATAGGGGATTAAAGAGATATTTTAATATAATTTTTACTAGTTACAAGGCTTGAGAGTTGTGAGGAAAAGAGGTAAATAGGGGTGGTATGTATACTGGAGGAAATGAGGGGTTTCCCATTATTTTAATCATAAGTTTAATATTTTTTCTCAATTCATGGAGTTGTATTGATTATTGTGACAATAAATTATAAATAGATTATGTTCGTCCAAACTAATGGCCATTTACATCATCCACAAGTCAATCTAGATGCCGAAATTCATTTATTTATTATTTAATGTAACTTGTTGTATTTTACTATTCACCAAAATTCAAGTCTTTTAGTAAAATTATAAAAAATCACCCAAAAAATTGATCAATGTGTAGAATATAAATTTAAACTATATTTTATAAAAATAAATTTTTTACAATTATTTATTTTAATTTTTAATTAAAATCATAATTTATATGTAAAATACAAATCTAAAAATTAAAACTACTTTTCGAACACTTTGAAAAATTAATTAAGGACTCATGTAATTATCTTATAATCATATGTATCCAAAATTATTATTTATGAATATATTTTATGGAAATAAATTTAATTTTAAATTATTCAATTAATCAAAAAAATTAATGAAATATACAGGACGTATATAAATACTGAAATGTAATTAATAATTTTTAAAATATATATATACGTATACTATGATATAAATATATCATAATGTAACTTATAATATGGATACATTTTAATTATACTTTCATTAGTGAGGTTACTATTTAGTTGGTCGGTTTACTATTCATAATGTTCATATTACTATATTAATGGTCAATATATTATTTTATCGATATATGTTTAGAAACTTATAGTGATAACATCTGCATCACTCATTATTAATTTAAATTGATGGTATTATGTTCTAGGATTAATTTTATATTATTATACTACAAAGAATAATTATAGTAGGGGAATTTCATTGTTAAAAAATTGGGTAATTTCATTGTTCACCACTTATGATATTTCTCCCTCAATTTTTTTTACATTTTAATATTAAACAGGTGTGCTTAATTTTCCTTCATTGCCTCATACAGTTCCCATGATTCCTCTTCGTACTTATGGTTTTGTCATTGTAATTTGACCAGGTGAGTAGTCATGTTGCATAGAAATTTATCTCTATGATCCAAGATCATAATTGGTTACTCCTCATATGAAATATCATTCTCAAAATGTACCACCTCTGAGGAGATTATATTTGAATGGTTTGGTATGTACTTCTTTAAGAGGGATACATGGAATAAATAATGTATATTATACATAGTTGGTGGTAGTGAATGTCCATAGGGCAGAACTCGAACAGTATCAAGAATATCGTTGTGGCCTATGCACTTAGGACTTAGCTTTCAATTATTCCAAAACCTCATGACCTTTATCTATGGAGATATGTGTATGAATACCATTTATCAAACATTGAACTCAAAGTCTAGTCGATGATTGTTTGCATAACGTTTTTATTGACATTGGGTTTCCTAGGTGTTTTTCTGAATTTTATTTACCTTATCCATAATTTCATTAACCATTTAAGGTTGTATCATTTTATGCTCACTGATTTCATCCCAACATGCTAGTGTTATGATACTTTTCCCATAAAGGGCATCATAAGAGGCCATTTGGACACTAGAGTAGAAACTATTATTGTAAGAGAATTTGTCTAGTGGAAGTTGTTTGTCTCATACTCCTTTTAAGTACATAGAACACACTCTAAACATTTCTTCTGGTGTATAAATAGTTTACTCGGATTTTCCCTCAGTTAAACGATAATAGGTCATACTAAAGTTCAGTTTAGTGCTTTGAGAATGCATGCAACCTTTCCAGAAGTTCTAGATGAATCTTTGATCTCTATTAGATACAATAGATAGTGGTACTACATGCAGAATTACCACTTCTTATATATATATGGGTGTGTGCAAGTTGATCCAATAAAAATTCATCTAAAATTGCAATAAAGTTAGATTTCTTTGTTATATGAACCACAATGACCCATATATATTGGCTTCCTCTAGATGACCTTGGAAGTCTACTGACAAAGTAAATGGTGATTTTCTCACACATATATGTTATTAAGGGTAGTGGTTGCAACATCCCATTAAAATTATCCCTTTAGTCCATCACTGTTTTACATAATAGGCTTATTAATGTATACTCATTAGTCTCCTTAATCACATTGTCCTGCCAATAATTCTCTTAGAGATCTTGATTCATCTTTGTGCTCCCCATGTATATTGAGAAGGATGTGCTTTGGGGTCATTCATAAGATCCTTATTTTTCTCTACAATATATGGATAACTTAATTATCACCCAAATATTACGACTCCATCCTAGTCAATATTGTACTCACAGGATTTCATATTTTTAATAGATTCAACCTTTTTTGAATTTCCACGTCATTTCTTTGAGCATCCATTATTTTCACTATGAGGGATGGTTGGGTAAAAATTTGAGAAAGGATTGATGATGTCCCTCCTTTAATGATTCACCTGTCCATTCTATGCAACTATAGGAGGATTGGATCCTTTTTAACAATCATAATTAATAAATATGTTGGATGCTTTCTAATCAATGTTTCCACCACTTTATTTGTCGTACCAGGATGTTAGTAGATTGAGCATTCATAATACTTGATAAGATCTAACCATCTTCAATGGTGACTATAATACTATTTTTGTGTGAATATATATATATATATATATATATATATATATATAAGACTCTTGTGGTCATTATATATATCATACTTCTCCCCATAGTGATAATTCCACAAAATTTTCAATGCAAAGATCACAACCTCCATCTCCAAATAATTAGTGGGATAGTTTTGATGATGGAATTTGAGATGCCTTGAGGCGTAGGATATCAAATTTTCTTTTTGAATCATCAAAAAAACTAATAAATTCTTTGAAGCATCATTCTACATCAAAAAGAGTTCTCCACTTATCAAGAGTGTGAGTGCTGGTGTAGTGATATTCCTCTTTTCAAGCTCCATAAATCATTCCTCGCATTCTTGAGTCCAAAATAACATCACTCCCTTCTGTGTCATCTTTTTCATTGGGTTTGACATTCATGAGATTTTATTCACCAATCATCGATAATACCCAACTAGACCCAGAATGCTATGGATCTCTATTTTATATGTTGGATTGGGCCACTCTTCAATTTCCATTTTCATTGAAGGTTCCGCAAATTTTCAATTAATAGGGATAGGATTCGCTAAAAATGATACTCCCTCCATCAAAAAATCACATTAAATATACATTTCATAATGATTATCCATATTAATGTCATTAACAAAATATTAAAATGCTTCTACTTTATCTATTTTTTTATGGAGTAAATTATAATGTTATCGATAAGAACTACCACAAATTAGTCTAGGTAGTCAATAAAGAAAATATTCATTAAATCCATGAATATTTATGGAGAAATATTGAGTTTTAAGGGTACCACATTGTATTCAAAGTATCTATAACTCATTTGAAAGGTATTTTTGAGAATATCATCCTTCCTCATATCTTACGGGTGATATCTCAACCAAAGGTCCACCTTAGAGAACTAACTAGCCCCACATAGCTGATCGAACAGATCATCTATCCGATGAGCGGGATACTTGTTCTTTATCATGATTTTATTTAGATCATGATAATAATTGAATATGTGCATTGAAACATCCTTCTTCATTACAAAATGGACCGGTTCACCCCATGGTGAAGCACTTGGTCATATAAAACCCTTCTCTAGATTCTCCTGTAACTACTACTTTAGCTCTTCCTTCTCAATAATGACTATTCTATACAGTGTCTTTGATATAGTTATGATTCTTAGAATAAGTTAAATTGATAACTCAACATCTCAGTCATGTGGAATAAAAGAAATTTCATCAGGGAATACATTAGTGTGATCCATTACGATGGGCATATATTTGAGAAGAATCATCTCCATTGTATCAATAATTTGATGAAGATATTATTGCACAAAAGTAACAATTATCCACATATGAGATGATGATTTTGAAGGTGTTTCATCTTCAAACATACACTTCTATAAGATGGGAGGATACTCTTGGATGTGCAGAGTGGTCTCCCATTCCTTCAATTTAATTTTGGCCCTGAATAAATATTGAAAATTCATGATACAAAAACATAAAACTCTACTAGTAGAAGTATGAAAGTATTTACTTGTAGGTTCAGTCCACAAAAATTTATCAGTGAGGATTTATAAACCATGGGAACAATAATTTCCCCATTAAATGTTCACAAATAAAACTGAACCTCTAAATTTTGAGTTGGTGTTTGAATAGTTTTAATAAACATGAATGATATGAACGAATATGTAGAACCAGAATAAAATAGTAGGTTCTCTATTCTAGAATGATTAACTTGCATGCCTGTCACCACATCTTTGTCAGGGTCCACCTCAATAGTAGTGATACCCTATTCCCTCCCTTTTTTTCATGGAGTCTATTGTTGATTTCCTACAACAACCTTTGTAATAAGGAAATTGTTCGCATAATGACCATGATCCATGTAGTTGTAACACTATACTACAGGATGAATGTTGATCTGAACCATTATTTATTCTTCCACATTAGTGGACTTTTTTATATAAATCTGATAGTTCAAGGCCATATGTTCCATTCTTCTACATTTTAAGCAATTCCTAGTCCCATTTATATTGTTCCCATGATGCTTTGTGCCACAATTTTGACACGTGGGATGGTCGATCTTCTTTCTTTCATGGGATTTATTTTCCAAATAGTACATTATATTTAACTCTTTTTTTCATTGGGCCCAAGAGACCATTGATAGTCCCAAATATCAATTTCAACCATTATGGAACAATAGAATCTCTCCTCAAAACAATAAAAGTCTTGAATCATGAAGACTATTCATAGACTCGACATTAGTCTTCTAAAAAAGATATCAACCTCGATTTTATTGTTCATGAAAAAACCATGGGCATATTTCTAAATCCTTGATGATTTATTTATATTCCCCAATAGACTAATCTAAGTTCTTCTTATGTAATAAGAACTCCCTTTATATCTTGAGATAGAGGTTTCATGGAAAATATTTAATGAAAAAACATTTTATTCATTTTCTCATAATCCATGGAATCAATTACCTCCTCGGGCTTCAAATTTTTTATCTGTTTCCACCACTGATCAGCTTCCCCATTAAATAAATAGACCACCAATATGAATTTCTCTTCTGCTAAGCACTAGTTAACATAGAATACCATTTCAATGGAGTTAATCCTCCATTCCATGAAAAGGGGATCATAATATCTACTAAACATGGGAGGCCTTTTCTGCATGAAATATTCAACTACAACTCTCTCATTCCATGGAGAAGAAGATATTTCCACTTTATTTAAGTTATTATTCATAACATGAGCCAATTAAGCCTGTATTGTCATAATATTTTGATCACCTATTCCCATTATTAAAAAAAATTGTCGAATTAAAAATCACATTGATTGTTGGCACATTCTCTACTATTTATATTCATTGACTAAAAAAATTACGTACAATTAATGGTTTTTAATATTTATCTATTAAGCATAAAAAGGATGATTTAAATAGAAAAGGATAAACTCTTAATGGAAATTTATATCCTAAATTGAGATTCCCTATTCATCAATCTAGGTTATACATGTTCTGTTTGCAAATATATATTCTTATGGGTAAATATTTTGTTCCCTAAATAATGGATCATACTATGATTATGAATATACCGAATAATATCCCTCATGAGTTTCATTTACGTAGTAATGCAAGGCGCATTTTTGTACACTAGTACCCATTTGAGTCTAAATCAAAGAGGTGATTTCTTATTTTACCAATAAATATATCTATTATTAAGACACATCAACACTTTATTACTTAGATAGGGATGTATTTTCTTCATAATCTACTTAATCTATACATACCACAATTTTGGGATGTTTTCTTATAATTAGTCTCATCCCTAAGGTTCTTAATAAAGTGATTTATTCTTATCTCAAAAAATAACTATATCATTTTATGATATCAACTATATAGACCTTATCAATTTAAATATATCATTACATGAATTTATACATAATAAAAATCATATTACGAGGAAATCATTGAAAATATAGTTTCTTGGAAGGAACAATATATAAATTTTAAAAGATGGGTCTAAATAAAAAATTCATTCTTTAATATTCATTAATAGATCATAAATTACATTTTTCTCAGATGTCATTTCAGGATAAAATTGGGATAACATGAACAATGGGATGAGTAAAATAGTATAGTAATGGAATAAACATAATAAAAAAGCTTTATAACATCGGTTATGTGGCATGACATAATGATTTAAACAGTCATGGAATATATGAAATAAATATATATAAACATGAGATCATATAAAAATGGATTCATGGTAATTTGGAAGAAACATAAAACATGACATTATCATGAGTCAAGTATCGTTTCAAGTAAAGGATCACTAGATAAGGTTAACCACCAATAACGTAGCACATGGTAGCACGAGTTGAGGTTAACCATCAATATTGTTGCACATAACATCTAATGAGAATAAACATTAACCAATTCATTAGTGAAAAATCAGGTAATACCCATAATAATATTTTCATGAATATTACTTCAACATATAGAATCATAAATAATAAATTATAGATAAACATAAGGGCTACCCCTGGAAAAAAATTTGTATCATATTCATGTCATAAATCATAAAAAATGGGTGTATCATAAAAGTGTCCATGAGGTAATACAAATAGATCATGAATGATAATTCATAAAATAGAATACAAAAATATCATGACATGTGATTTCAATTTGGTTCGATAACATCGAAAAGTGATATGAAGAAACATTAGAATTAAAAAAAATTAGTATGGTTTAAGGAAAATATCAATGATCACATATAAAATGGACATATTATTTTTTATAAAACTAGAAGTGAAACAAAAAGGTTTTTATAGTAAAAATAGTGGTTTTATAAAAATAATTTTGGATTAAAGTATATTATAGAGTACAACTTTAATTGGGTAAGAATTCAGAAAGATACCTTAAACCAGTTTTCCTATTGAAAAGTATTGAGGGGGAAACACATAAAAACATGTATATCCCCATATGATAATGATGAATGGAACATGGTATATTATTTTAGATAATTTCAAAAACATTTATAATATTTAAAAGAGATTTAAACATACCATCATTCAGGAAAAAGGAAATATACGGAAACCCAAAAGAATAATGGATGTTCGGATAGAATCCCTTACCTTAAGATTGATATTGAAATTAAATTGATCGTAATTTTCAGGATATAAAATATAAATACATTAATTAATATTTAAAAACTTCTATTTTATTTAATTTATTTATGATAACCTTATTATGTTCATTCATTTTTAATTTTGATGAGTAAAGTTGTTCAATTTCATTTATTAGGAGTGTTTGTTTTCATGGTTTTCAAGAATGATTTTGTTATATACATGTAAAGATAAACATGTAAGTTGAGTATGGTTGTTAGAAATTGAATTTGTATGTTATTATTTCACATCCAGATGATTAAATGGTTCTAAAAATCATTTGGTTATTTTGAGTGAAGATGAATCATTATATAAAACTGTAATTATAACCATTTTTGTTAATTGGTAGTTTTTTATCACATTGACCACATATTGATTTATAAATTAACATAATTTTTACAAAAGATTAAATAAACTTAAATTAGATATAATACATATATTATAGTTTGGTTCAACCATAAAAAATGTTTCATTACCAGAATTTAATATTGTAATAGAAATTGAAAACTCATCATCCTTGAATGTGATAAATTAACCCAACTCAGATGGTGTATTCATTTCTTTTATTAAAGTATATAAAAGGATGGATGACGATGAATTATTCCATTTTACTAAAAAAATATAGTTCATGTTAGGTACTATAGTTATAAAATAATTTGTATGAATGGATAAAAGGAAACAAAAATAAATAAAGGAACTTGAAAGAAAATCAAATAAATTAAAAGGGGAATTTACCTCTTGAATATATATTCCTTTAGAATCAATTTAGGTGAGGTTATTTGGTCTTTTCAACAGAACAAGGGATGATGGACATGGGATCAGGCATTAGGGAGATATTTGAAAAGAATTTGGCCTAGGTACAAGGTTATGAGAGGTGTGAGGAGGGGAGGTAAAGAGGGGTGGTATTTATGGTGGAGGAGAGGAGGGGTTTTCCATTATTTTAATCATTAGATTAAGATTTTTTACCATGAATATAAACTTTCTTGATTATTGTGACAAAAAAATAGAAAATAGATCATTTTATTTAAAATCAATGTCCATTTACATCATCCATAAGATAGGCATGATGCAGAAATTCAGTTATTTATCATTTATCGTAAATTATCATATTTTACTGTTGAACGAACAACCACATATTTTAGAAAAATCTGAAAATTTCACTCCAAACATTTTTCAATTTTTATCATTAAAAAAAGAAGTCCTTTATATGAAAATAATTTTCTAAATATTCTAAATTTTAAATTTAATTAAAATAATAATTTACTTGACAAAAAAAATTTAAAATTAAAACTACTTTTCTAACACACACAAAAATTACTTAATGTCTATTAAAATTATCTTATAATCCTATGTATTTTAAATAATTATTTATGAAATCATTTTAGGAAAAAACATTTCTTTTAAATTATAAAATTAATCATAATAATGTAATTAAATATACATGACTTTCAGAAATACCAACACTTGATAAATTAAATTTCTATATTTTAATTACCTATACTATGTTATAATTATATCATATTGTCACTTATAAGATTGATAATTTTAATTTAAAAATATATTTATGAGTTTAATATTCAATTGGAAGGTTAAGTATTTATAACTGTCATATCACTATTCCAAATGTCAAGATTCTATTTCATCGGTATACATTCCTTAACTTGTAGAGATACCTTTTGATTCAATCATTCTTCCTTTATAATATTTTTATTATGTTATATATGTAATCGTAAATTATGATAATATTATAAATAATTATATAAAGGAATCATTATGGGTAAAACATTGGGTCATTACATGTACTAAAAGTGAAAGAAGGAATAATCAATTCCTACTAATGAAAACTGTAGAAGCAACCAACCTGCTCAAAAGTAGGAGATCTCCTTCAATTGGAACTACCAAAATACTCTTCATCCCAGATCCAGTAAACTCCTAAATCTGTCTAGATAACTAAGATATGCCTAAATCTAGTCCTCCATGGACTACATTATAAGGCATGTGGTCCGAAAAAGACACAAAACATTTATGAGAAAAGACCGTGTGGGGGTGAGTATAAAAATAATCAGTATTCAACCTAAAAAATTAACATATAAAAAAGCAAGAAACCGAAAGTCAATAATCCACACGACCAAGCCCAAGGGAATATCCAAACGAGGGAGAAACACTATATCAATCCGTCATCGACTGTACATGATAATTCATCTCAATCTACAAGTGGT
The DNA here is from genome assembly GCA_963277665.1 of Viscum album. Classification (NCBI taxonomy): domain Eukaryota; kingdom Viridiplantae; phylum Streptophyta; class Magnoliopsida; order Santalales; family Viscaceae; genus Viscum; species Viscum album. The sequence continues at coordinate 1,178,577,650 of OY728119.1, read as the reverse complement.
GTCAACCCCGATATTTGATATCACCACAAGGACTCCCAGATATCTCCCAGATATACTTGTCTCAGACTCCAAGTCTCATATGGCTCAAAATGTAATGCTTGAAACATGACTTCCACTTGAGCCTCTAAAGGGAGCACATAAAATAATTTTTACACACTCAAAAAACTCAGCTATCCTAGATGGAACCCATATTAGAGAACATGCTCTATCAAGAACATCTTACTAGGTCTATCCCTATTGTCTAGAACCAGAGGTACTATCATAATCACCTTATACTGAGAACAAGCTAAAGAAACTGCAGTGAAGAGAACATCTCTTTTTCATTGCACACAATTGATGGAGCAGTACTCCAGAATATTCACCGCATGAATCATCCTTAACTAAAGAGAACTCATGGACCCACACCTCACCATTGCCCAATAGTCGAGGGGGTTTTACTCCCAACTAACCTGAATAAATTGTTTGAATCTTGTACTGAGTGTCCCACAACTCAATACACATAGGGAAAACTAACTCCAAACATGGAATCATTCCTATCAATAGGAGGGGACCACTCCTCGTAACTATTTCAAACTGCTGATAGAGATCCAACTCCAATAGAGGACCCACTCCTTACTGCTAATCGGAGATGGGGTTGTACCACTCCGTATCTGAGGACCCACACCATGGAATGATAGTGGAGTAAAACTGAGTGAATGAACGACCCAAACCATGATATGATAGGGTAGTACTACTCTATTTATTGAGAACCCACATCCTGATATGACATTGATGTTCTAATTCATAGATTAATGACCTACACCCTATCCTAGTATAAAATTTATAGTCGGTAGCTAGAGGACCCACACACTAGTATATCAGGGGAGTACCGACTCTACTATATTATTCACTATGGTGAAACCGTACCATAATTCGAAAGGGGTGTACTAGTCCCATGAAAAAGGACCCTCTCAGTGTAATGGAAAGGGAGTCCTACTATGTAGATCAAGGACCATCACCCGAGAATGACATAGTCTTACTGAATCCTAGGATAGAAGAGTCCTGGCCATATATGGTAGGGGATTACCCACTCTATCTATTCATCATATATGGGGGACTTGTGCCTGGGTCAAACAATGGAGTAATGAATCCACATATAGAGTAAACATTCCATGGTATGATTGTGGTGGTTCCTACTCCACCATCCAACATGTATAGAGGTCCCACACTCTAACATATAATGGGATCATTGTCCATATTCATGAACATCTTGGGGAAACCCACAATCTAATCCATAAGGGGATTAAAAACCTTTTAGGAAACAACCCAAAGGTAATGAAGGTGTTCCCGCAATATAGAGAGTTCCATAGCTACATTTGAATTGACGTAAGGGAAACTATTTACCTAAATATTTAGAGGGTACCAGTCCCAACGCCTCTCTTCAAGAACCACAAAAATCTCCAACATTTTCTTAGAACATCTTCTCAAGTATCATACTCTATAAATTCCCACTCATATCTCTTAGGCTATAATGAATTCCACCATCTAGACCAACATGTAAACCACTTAGGAAATTGTAGCCATATCCATAAACCAAATACTAGGGAGGGAGTTTCATAAGACAAATGATCTTAGGAGAATCTCTTATAAGTTCATGGTGTGCATCAAGGCACACTCGGTGTGTGAGCCCTCCAGGGAACCTGGCCATGTTTTTATCCAAATGTTCCACCATCCCATGAATGGATACTCATTATGTAATGTCAGTACACTTAGTTTCCTCTTCACCCGACCCTGGCCTTGTTTCTCTTTTACACAGACTAACAAATTCTATCCCTTAAAAATCATGAATCACATACTACACATCCCATTCATGATAACCGACCACCGGACCAAGTAGTGTTCTTCTGTTCATGTACTAGACCCCATGTCCAGGTACCATACCCCGTGTTCATGTACCCTAGCGATGTGTTATTACACAATCATTCATTTTCACATTTCCAATCCAATCCATGTACCAAGGTCAAACAGTTTGTGGCACTACACGATGTATAACACCGATACATGGTGTGTAGTTCTAATAGTTCATATTTTCAAAAAATATAGGGATACATGGTGTGCTTAATAGAAAGTACATGTTTTTTAGATGGTTATTATAATCTGGTATTTTCTATAAAATACATAGATTTGTCACGTTCTTCTACAAAACCAACAAATCATCCAAGAATGAATCAATAGAAATTGTACTTGGCCTATTAAACCATAAAAAAAGGCATAACCAAATGCATCAGAACCAAAAAAAACTCCAACCTTTTTGAAAAAACAATGAATCATTAAATGAGATATGATGCTTAAATACAGTCTCTTTTCAATCTAATGATGATTTGTGTCAGAAATTGATATTGGAAATACATTTTTTCATTGATTTGGGGTTGGTTCCTTTAATCACAAAATGGGAGAAGAGGATAGGGGAGGATGAATTACTCCTCCATGGGGAGTTGTGTTCTCTAACATGAGGTATGTGAAGTTTTGTTTATATTTTCAATTAAATTTCTTTTAATTAATTTAATCCACCTCATAACGCCCCGTCACCAAAACATCCTCGATTAAAAAACCCAGCATGGATGACCAAAGGTCTCTCTAATGATAAAAAAATGAAGTTATAGACTAAACCAAAATATAAAAAATATAATATGAGCCTTTTTATATGAATTTTTTTATTTTTCAATCAAAACACTATGTGTGCCACTATATATATTTTATGTTTTTAATATGCTCACATCGAGGCTCCTCTATTTGGGTCTTCCAGCATCGACTCAGTAATCGGTTTCAGAGACATTCTAAAACATATTATGATGACTTATTGGTCAAAAAATGAGTCATTATAACTACATCAATTTTGGGTCACTAGGTTGTCACAATACACATCATATAATTATATTCTATATAATTTTCACAAAAAATTCAATTATCTTAGAAAATTATGAAAAACTCACCATTGTTAAATTTAATCTTTTTTAATACAAAAATATTATTCATTTTATCAATATATTTTTCTAAATACGTGTATTTTTTCTTTTAAAATAATAACAGTTAATTATTGTGAAATGATATGTTTTATTGGGAATAATAGTTTTTAACCCCTTAAAAATTTAAATTTTATTATATAATAATTATATAGTCATTTTTATTTAATTAAAATTATTTAATAATTACATTTCATTAAAATATTACTTATTTTTTTAAAAAAATCAATTAATTCAGAAAATTAAACATCTTAATTGAAATTGAATCATAAATAAAAATACAATTTTTTTTCTTATTTAATTGAAATAAAATAATTTATAATGTAATGATAAGATGAAAATATGGACATTATTATTTTGAAAATACAATATATATATTCATATTGTTGTGGTTATGATAAATATAATATAAATACACCAGAAAAAACCCTATGGGATAGGTGTACGATAGTGAGACCTTCATTTGGTGGTTTAGTATACATGGTTTGGGCCACTATCTTGATGAGCATTCAATCCCCCCATAAACATTTTCCATGATTCTTATGTTATTGGATTTCAGAATGGGGTTGGTTAGAGGAAATTCTTAGATTTTTTATCCCATATAAAATCCCCTATAAGTGTGATATATAAAGTAGAAACCTAAAATTTGAGACCATCAGTAATTTTGTCTGTGTTAATTGGATATATTACAACTAAATATTTATACTGATCATGTGATCCCAATTAAATGAAAATATTATCAAAGGTAAATATTCTTAAATCTCTTTTAACTCCATTAATATATAATAAAACCTAAAAAGTGCATGCATTTTCTATATCAAAAATATATAATAAGAAATTCAATTAAAATACAATGGTATTTATATTTATAAATTTTTGGGTTGTTATATTTAAAGTGCCTAAGAGTGGATAATTGTACCAATTCATATATATTTATATGAGTAAACACAAAAGTGTAAAATATATGTTGTTTAAAATATAAGATCTTTAAAATTTTCCCCAAGTGAAATTTAACCTAAACAATCCTATAAATAAATAAGATTATAACATAAATATTTAAGTCATGTATCATCAATATTTATATGAAATAAATTCTCTTGTATAATAAATATACATTCCTCTATAAAAAGGGAATCTTGTAGAGTGGCCTTTTTGAACCCCCCGCACAAAAAACCCCCCTCCGCATGAATCGGCCATCTGTATAATCCTTATTTGGGAATGAGACATTGCCATCAGAGATGGAAGAGAATCCCATTGGGTAACAGCATGATCAACAATTGTTCGACATAGAAATCAGTTGTCTAGGATTAATATTCTCTTCTTCCAACCTAATGAGACACTGGGTGACCCAACAATGTGAGCAGAGCATGTGATGTGGAAATTTCTACAAGAACATGCTCCTAGGAATTAAACCTCATACCTCACTGAACAATGTTGCTATGTCCCTTTACCCTACACCACTATACCACCCCAAAAGAAAAAATAAATATATATTTACTATTCATATATTCTAAAATAATATTTATACCTAAAATTTTATTTTTTAATTCAATTATAATTTATAATTATTATTTTATTAACTATTTAATCTTTAAAAAGAATATTCAAGGGAAACTGATATGTTTTCTATGTATTTTTTGGTTTGATGATTCCAGGAAATGGGACTTGGTTATAGGTTCATCATATCCAGAAAATTTACCATGAAATAAGTATCATAATGGTTCATAATATAAATTATTATAATTATTCATATAAAACGGTTATAAAATATAAATTATATCACAACATAATGATTGTATTCTAAACATAAACATGAGTGATTCTTCAACTTTTTTATGGATGAAAAATATAATGAAAAATAAACAATTTCCTTCAAAAATAATTATAATATTTAAAATATATAAATTATTCATAATATATATGCTTTTTTACTATCCATTTAGAGAAAAGGTGGAAAAAATCACATCTCTTTATAAAAGTGGTAGTCCACACATACTCTTGAGTGACATTATCATTTTACAAAGGATAGAAAGGATAGATGGTAAATAATATATTATAATTATATAAGAATAATTATTTCATAAATATCATATATATGAATTAAAATCATCATAATAACCATATATTAAATATGGTGATAGAAAATGAATGACATCATTATAGAGAGGAGGTATTCAATAGATACACATAAGGTATAATATCATTCCAAATTTTATGGAAATGATGAGAAAAATAGTGGTAATATATCCAAAAGAAAATATTAGTATATTGATGATACTAGATTCATGCTTTTATAATGGATAAGAAAAGTATCTTTGGTAGCAGAATAAGAGGAAAACATTGAATGAATCAGGGAAGATAGTTAACCCTTCATAGATAGACCAACTCTGGCATACATATTATGCCTTATTTATTAGAGTATTAGATTAGTAAAAAAATCTCAAGAATGAAGGAAATGAATGTAGAATGATTTTTGGGAAGGTATTTTTTATTCTATAGTTTTATATGTTTTTTCATATGTGACAAAAATAGGTTCTGTTTTATAATTGAGGGGAGGGACACACATGGAATTATATAATGATTTAAATAACAAAAATTCACATAATGTTGATAGTTGGTCAAATGGATAATACATTGATTTAGGAATAAAATAATATTGAATTGTCTTTAAAAAAAATAAAATTTTAATGTATGATCTATTTAATATGAATAATAATTAAGTTGAAATGGTAAAATTATATTAATTTTGGAGATTCTAAATATGTAATTAATTTTAATAGTCTCCATTTCAATAATTTGGAGGAATTCATTTTAGCTTAAATTTTCAAAATATAATGAAAAACGCTTCTAATAAAAATAACATTTAATTATAAAACAACGTTTAACATCATTCCATGACTTTGAAAGACTATTAAGTGTATGTTCAAATATATGATTAAAAATATATTATATAATATTCATTAAATCATTAAATAATAATGAATAATTTAATTTATTAGAAAACAAATAAATTTAACCAATATAAAAATTAAATTTCTAAAAAAATTACTCATATACCTTCAAATGTTTTTCTATTCTATTCTATCCAATTGATAACAAGTGAATTAACTTTAATATTGTGTATACAATTTTTATTCATAATTTATTTTTTCTTATTCTTACCAACTAATCCAAGAGATATGAAATATCATTTACTTATTAATAGTTCAATTGTATATTACGATTTTTTTGAATTTCGAGTTGTCTATAATGAAATATATTAATAACAATTAATTAATTTAAAGAGAACTACATAATAACTGTTTGGGGATTTATAATATTACCACTTATAATAATGCTACCCAAAAAAATCCACCACGTTGACACAATCTAATGTGGATACTTCTTCCTCATCACATGCTTTGGTTTGTGCATACCATCTTCAAATTTATGGTCTCACCACAATAATTTGATTAGGTGAGTAGTATTCTTTTTCCACTCATTATCTAATTGATCTTGCATCTCAATTAGTTATTCCTCAAAAGAGAAAATATGATCCATCTGTATGATATCTAGGTTTAGTACATGTGAAGAACCTAGTATGTACATTATTATGAGATAAACATTGAAAAAATTATGTATTTGAAATAGAATTGTTGGATTAGATAATCAATTATGAACTATTTGGATATGATCACGAATTTTAATTAGATCGATATATATATGTCTTGGTTTTACATTTATTCCATGTATCATAACATTATTCCAACTAAGAATTGAATCGAATATAATTTCACATACTTCAATGTACTTATTTCACCAATATTTTTTAGTATAAAATTTTTATCAACTCCGAGATTCCTTAACATGCTGAAAAAAAGATTTTACATGATATAAAATTTAAATATCTAGATCTATTAAGAATGTAATATTTTATCTAACTTCATTGTAGCATATTACAGTTCTATAATTTCTACTATAGTGGGATTAAAATAGTTCCTTCTGAATTCTCATGTCAAATATATTTTCTATGAAAACTTGAAAAAATAAATATATTGATCCATTCCACATTTAAAATCCACATAACATGATCTCAACATATATTCTAGTGTTTTATTGTTCCTCTCAAACATTCCATTTGATTTTTGATATCCACTGTTAATCTTTATCTGCATATTCAAATCTCACTTAAGAATTCTCTAGTATATTGAGGTAATCCCCAATTCCCAATTAGATACCATAAAATTTGGTACATCCTTAAAATTTATGACTTCCACAATGAATACAGTAAAAATATGATAAGAGGGAATCATTCTAAAATTTAAATGAATTAGAATGATATTTAAGATGAACTAATATATTTCAAATATTATTGTTCTATTAAAGTATTTTGGGTAGTCTAATGGTGAAATATATGGTAAATTTTCACCCTTTCCATTATAGTATATGTAAAGGTTGAAATACCCCATTATAATATATCTCTCAGTTTTAAGATACTAGAATACTTGGAATCAGGATACATACTCAACATTATACTTTTTCATGTTGTCCCGTAATAAATACACATTCAAATTTTTATACATTTATCCTTTTTGAGTAAATATAAATGTATAAACTATGATCTTCATCTAACAACTACTTATTCATGTCTGAAATTAAGAGGACACAGGATTGGTTCATGAAATTTATTATTCAATAAAAATCATGGTTTAACATAGGTTTATTTTTCACCTTTTCTATAATTCCACAACCTTTTCCTATCTCTCTTTAATCCTCTCATGGATGGACGATTGAAAATTCATTTAATAAAGATGTGATATATCCCCATTCTTCAATAATTAATTTTTTATCATCTTAAAATCCATATATACTGAGTCTATATTAATCCTCTTCATTGAAAAACAAGATTCTTCCTCCTTACTCTGAGCATAGGTCACCATGCTCCCCTTTCATGGGTGGTAATGTATTGATCAATTTTAGTCTATAATTAATTCCAACCATCTTCTTTGTTACAAAATTATCTAGTTTAGTGAGAAAATATAAATAAATATTTTATGATTAGTATATATATCACATATTTCACTATGATATAAATACAACTACATTTCTAGTGAAAATATTACTACCACCTACCCTGAATCATGTTTTAGGTAATTTCACTCTTTATTTTTTCTTTTTTGTAAGTCATATTTTATTACCATATCATTTTATAGGAGGATACAACCTAGTAAATTTTTTCATTGATCACTATACATGAAATAATCTTCTCCATTGTATGATAGTACAATTATTGGTATATTGACCGACCTTATTTTCAGTTCCTTTTAATTTTACCTACATTAATCCGGGAAAAAGAAGCTTGATCAATTACAGTTCAATTTGGTTATGGGATTATATGTCCATTATAAATCCCTAAAAAATAATCAGTAGAACCTATACAACTCAACAAGAATATGGATTTTGGTAACTATGGGTTGACTATGCTGATATAAAAAATTTCCTTTTTGGAGGATTCATCAAATTACCATCAGTTTAGATTATATGATCATAGATTTTTTTTTTTCTATATTTCATAATTTATGAAATTTAAATAGAACTTACCCTCTTTTAAGTTCCCCAATAAAATAAATACATAATATTCATTCTTATGCATGTTATTTCATTATATAATATTCTATTCAATAACTTATAACATAGACTAATCAATGTAATATATAAATACTAAATTAATTTAATCCATCAATATATTGATAGAATTTTATTTTCAAAATAGAATTAAAATTAATACATATTGACCATACCTAACAAAGAAGGGTTTATTCAGTATTTTATCATTTATTTACCTTAATTAAATATTTATTGAAAGAATTGAAATCCTGTAAAAGTAATTGTTTTCTTTAGTTGATAAAATAATTCATCAATATGTATTAGATAACACATTTTCTTGATAATGGAATTTTTATGATCTTGATAGCCAATAAAAACAAAAATTGACCCTGGTTTCTTCTAAAAAAGAGTATGTAAACACCGTAGTGATACACTATCGAATATGAAAACTTTATCAGTATTCTCTAAGAATTTCATCATTAAAACCTATAAATAAATTATGTTTATCATATAAGGATTATTTCAAATAAGTGTATCACCAAGATTTGGTTCTATTGAAATCTAGAAATTACTATTCAGGGGATGATGAGGAATATATTTACGAAATACACTAACATAACACGAAACAATATGAATATCATCGATATTGATTTTATACATGAACATTTTAGATAAATCCCATTCATTAATAAATATTAAGACCTGGATAATGGATGTAACTTCAATTGGATATTTATATTAATCCTCACATCAAAGCGCTATCATAGGTTTATTAAGAATATAAAACCAGGAATCTCTTCTTCATTATTTTATACGGGATCTATAAAGCGCAAACTAATACATTCCCAAAATCACTTTAATTTCAACTAGAGTGGGGATCAAAATATTTTCTTGAATAAAACTACCACTAAATTATATTATAGAGGAGTTATAAACCTAAAATGTGATCATCACACCATTATAAGATATTAATGATAACTCAAAATATAATCATTGAGGTTATTATACGACATGATTATATGATTATTCTGATATAAAATTGTTTCTAGATATAGAATTATATAAAAAATTTATAGTTCTCAAGTGGAAGGTATGTGTGTCTTTTAGCACCTTGTTCGTGGGGAACACCTTCATAGTTTTGAATGAATCATATTTCTCATTATCTTTTGTCTTAGGTGCCTTTTTAATTTTTTAATCAATAATATTTATATTATTCCACTGATTAGAATAATATTCATAGTTATTTATATTATTTCATTGACTACAGGTCATAGATTTGATAGAGAGTTTTCACTTTTCAATTCTTTTACATAAATCTTCATGTCACTTCGACATTGTTTTTCCTGTGGGAATTCTTTTCTATTGTTAAGACAATTTCAAGACCAAATAAAGAAATATCTTCTATGAGTCCTTTCAAACATATGATATGAATGATATTTATTTATTTTTTCTTTATGGGATTTATTATTAGAATCTAATTAAAATTCTATCATCCTATTTTTGTCCCCAAAACAAGAGATCACTGATAATATCTAATTTAAATTTACATATTCCTATCACATTTAAAGATTTATTCATAGTTATAACTACCTATTATATCTAATTAAATTTTTAAAATTATCCTAAAGATACTAAATAATTGGTCAGTTTTTCATTCAGGGTTGATGATTATACTAGAATCATAACGTTCAATTATATTGAAAATTGGATCATTGGTACTAAAGGATTTTATATCTGTAATCTTTAATTATATGAATTTTTTATTCATTTTTTGAACATATTTGATCCAAAATATCAAAACACTTCCAAATGATACAAATCTAAAAAAAACATTCACATTATCTGAGAATATAATAAAAGTGAAAATGCTTATATATCATTATTCTATTTCTCAGTAATAAGTGGATCAGAGGATCCCCAAAAAGGAAGGTGGATGCTTCCATAAAAAGTCTAAATAACATTTCAATACTTCTATTATCTAGTTTTAATTTCATCATGATTCAATTTACTATACATATCATGAGAGCATTGGATGAGAATAATGACATGATTTCAGATGTAATATCTCATTTTATTTAATTTCACATGGGGAGGGGTTTTTATTTCCCATCACATAAAAAATTAACATGATTCTTCCTGTTTCAAACCATTGAGTAAAATAAAAATATTATAGTGTGAGAAAATATAATAATGATTAATCATAAAATCATGAAGTATCATTCATAAGATGTCTAAATAATAACACTTTATTACAAATCCATGACACCTTAGGTCTAATATAGGTTATTCATGGTTACTAAGTATTCAAATTTTTCATAATGGTTTATAAGGAAAAGTTTATTTGTGGTAATAATACCAAACAAGAGCATTTAGGAACTATTTTAGTCTTAGATCCACTCTTCATATAACATTGATGATTGAGTTATCATCAAACCCTCCCCCTTTAGAGTTGTTAACACTTAGAGACTATGGTACAAAATCACATCCACATTCCAATATATAGAAAGGTACTTATTTACTAAGAAAACCATAAATTATCTATTAATCATATTTTTTAGTAAATTATATTATACATATACTTATCCCCGTTTTATTTAAAAATGTTATATAGAATAAATATTAAAAAAATAACTAAACCATGCTATGATACAAACAACGGTGACCTGATCATAACATATTTAAATATAACACCATTTATTACTAATAATCATGAAATATCACAATAACACTTTTCCAACTATCATAAATGATATGTGTCTTTGGAGACTATATACAAACTAAAAATATTTCTTAAAATATATTAAATATAACCCATATAGATCCTCTCTTATAGTAACCTACATATAATTTTCATACTTAATATGATCATTCATGTATTGGGGAAGAATAAAACAAAAGAATGTTTGAGATTAGATGCTCTTTAAGCGTAAAAATGGGATATATAAATGATATATCACAAGTGATAATTGGAATAAGGGAATTAGAATAGGATTATTGAATAATAATGAAATACCCAATCAGTTAAATATATTTAAAGATGAATTGTGGAATAATTTTTTTGTCAATACTAAGACCAAAAAAGTATGGAATAATCAATAATCAATCATTATCAATGAGAACATATAATATTGATAATACATATTTTTTTAAACAAGTATGCCTGGAAAATCATTTTCGTAGTCAAGGATTAGTGGAATGCCTATCATTGTACATTGGATTCACTTCCCATTCAATTATTTTCTTAGTCTAGGTTCATTCCCATGACTATCATTCTGGATAGATTCCCCTACACAACTGTTTTCACTCAATATTATTTCATCATATATAATTCAATACATATTTCAATATGGGGATTTTAAAATTTGATCCTAGAATTAATATAATGAAAACAAGTCATATTTGTGGATCATGATCATAAATTAATGATCATATCATTATTGTATGACCCCTGAAAAATCAATGGGTTTTATAAAAATATCATATAACATAATCAAAATCCATTCAATGAAAGAAAGTGGATTCTATCATAATACCATTGATGACATCATCATTTCATAATTAACCCCTGTGAATAAAATGTGTTTCATGTAACCATCCTATAAACAATATCATCCTACCTTAATCATAAATTTGGATGGATTCATAACTGAATATCAGTATAGAACTAATACAATCATTTAATCATGTTCACATAAATGAAAAATACATTCAACGGAATATTAAAAACACTCTTTCAAGACATGAAAAAAATATTTTTAATTGGATAACATTTAAACTTAAAATTATACAAAAATTAAGAATACAATTTTCTATTTAAAATAACCATGGAATCATGTAATGTATAATTAAATCTAAATAAACATCATGAATCTTGGAAATTTTTTTCTTATGGAATATATTTAAAGAGAACATTGGTTTCAGACATTGAAAAAATCCTAAATGAGTTGATTAAAATATTCTTCTATAAGAATATTTCTTTTAAAAACATGTAAATAATGTAAAATGTAACAAAGATCATATTTTGAAAATAATTTCTGTATATATAGAAAAATTTATAAGAAATTTTTTAAAAAATGGATTTTGATGAAAAATATCTTCAAAAAAATTAATATTAAATTTGATTTTTATTTTAAAAAAATTCTCTATAATTTTAATTATAATAGAGAGAAAAACCGTACAAATAAAAAAACTTTTGTATGAAATAAATTATTGGAGAAGAAAATATTTGGGTTACAAAGTATAATATCTCTATAATATACTTCAAACAAAATTTTCTGTTGACAATCCGGATACAAAATGACATTATCAAAAACCATAACTCATGTCCCGTATTGTTTTGTATATGATACAAAATAATTTATAATAATTTATTATAAAAATATTCTAGAATCATAGACATGCATAACTAACTCTGCATTATTTTTTTAAATATCCCATTATCCTTTTATTAAATATTTTATTATTAAAAATTACATTCAGGTGAGAGATATTATGCTTTTCTATGAATGATGCAGGTCGATGGTTCATGTACATACACATTTTTCAAGGTTTAATCTTTTAAAAAATAATCATCATTTAATAAGTACCATATGTTCCTATCATATAAAATTTATAATAATTCATATAGTGTGGTGATGAAGTATGAATTATATCATGTCATGTAGAAAGTAGTCAGTACATTCCCAAGAGTGATTTTTTCTATTTTCGGTGGACAAAATGAAGGAAATGTCATTGTTAAGTCACATTTACATTATCATTACAATAAAATAATTAAAATTTATATTCCTTAAATATATCATTATTACAAGATATTTTCCATAGAATTGAAAATATTTTCCTCGCATCAAGGCGGTGGTTTTTGACACGTACTCATAAGAGACGTTATCTATTTAATAGATAAATATATTATAATGTAGATAATATCACTTAATTATAGTAGAATATTATTTCCATAAACATTATATACCTATAATGTAACTATTATAATAACTATTAATGAATGACGGTAATGGAAAATGAGTTATACCACTATGTGGATGTGGTAGTCCCTAGTTACGCATGAGTGATAGTTTCATTTCTATAGAAAATATGTGTAAAATTGTTTTCCCAATACAAAATAATAATATTTATAAATTCACGACTATATATGAATCATGTGAAAATTTATACAATATATTTATAGAAATTATAAGAAGTGAAAATAATTGAAATAATCAGATAAGTTGATAACTTGTTCTTTGAGATACCTTATTTGGATTACAGCTTAGGGATACATAAGGTAGTCTTAGGGAAAGAAAATGATGTGATTGAAAAAGTTTAGTAATACAGTAATGATTTTGGAAATTTCATGAAAAAATTTATAGTGATCAATGATTGTAAATAAGGGAGGAAAATATGTTCCCTTTTATAAGTGAGGGGAGGGAAGTAGAAGGAATTATATATAAAAATTGAATAATATAAAATAACTTTCTTGTAAATTTTAATCCATGTAGATAGGTATTGAAATAAAAAATAATATAATTTCAAAATAACATTATAAAATAATATTTATACATTTTTTACATTTCATTTTAACCTTTATCTCATATATTAACCCATGATAAACCTTTTTAGACCAATAAAATGGGGTAAAAATAATGGTTTACTATTCAAAGTCACTAAAAAATAAATTTTAGCTTTTTATATATATAATAATTCTCCTGATTAAAATGTTTAATACATTTAAAAAGATTCTATTTCTATGATTTTCACAAATATATTTCAAAATAATTGAGAAAAACACAATGAAACCTTTATTTCTGAAAAATCAATTTTATGAATAAAAATTACATTAACTAGATTCAATGAAATATTAAAATTATTATATGAATGTCAAAATATCTTATTTAATATATATTCCTTGTAATTCATTAAGGTTATTAATCCATTGTGATAAATTCTATCTATTAACATAAAAAAATTAAGACACAAAATAATATTTTTTAAAATAATATTTTTCCATCAAATGGATTTTTATTCATATCTACCATGTTTATCTTAATTTAATTAATTTATAAATATGTGTACATAAAATATCTTTTAAATTTATTTTGTAATATTTTATGGATTCAATCCCATGACTAGGTTATAATTATAACGTAATAATAATATAATAGAAATTCACAATTTTTTAAAAATCACCTTTGTGTTTCGAAAACGATATCCAATAAATGAAATTCATTTATATGAAATATTTCATAAAATATTTCTATGACACATATATCCTTGCTCATGTCTTAAAAATATATCAACACCCACATTCTTCAGTTGTAGAATACTAAATTCATCATATCCCATTAGATGAATAGGGTTATTCATATATTCATACTTATAACAATGACTATGATATTTAACAATATTTATTAGCTACACCTGATATACAAAATATTACTTCTTACATTCTGAAGAATCGTTTATTTTCCTCATAAAAAAAATAAAAAAAATTATCTGGCAGATATTTATTCCCTAATTGAGTTTTTTCAACATAAACCAACAATTATCTCTGGAAAGTCTTGTATTCCTACCAACAATGTAAAGGTTTATAAAAATATTGTATACAATTTTAGATATTAGTTACATATTCTTGGGGAAACAAAAAAGGTCCACAAACATAGTCCAACAATGACCAAATTAGAGGTTTATATACAAATTAAATTTCATGTATCTAGTCAGTATATCCTAAAAATAATATGAAGATCGTCTAAAGGGTCCTCCACCCAAATGGACCCATACAACAAAAAGAATTCCCAAGTCACTAAATATGATATATTGAGAAAGATGTATCATCGGGGAAATTATATATCTAATGGTATGGTGCATATTACTGCTCTTTCCAACTCTAGTGTCCCTGGGTCTTATAATTACTTTTTGACAAAATGTTGGGATCAAATAGCTCTACATTGAAGGAGAATGATAATAACCTCAAAATAGGCCCTTCCCCTGATATTATAGAGTTTATTAATGTACAATCCTAATCTAAAACATCAAATGCATGTAATTATGTAAATACTTTGTAGAATCAGGCCATAACTTATTAATAATTTCTTACATCCTCAAAAATTTATCATAAACACCTCAACATAGAGAGTTATTAGACGAACCGAGATTACCCACTATTAATATTGCATTATCTATTAGAATTGCCCTAACTACACCGATGAATCGATGGGATAGATAAATTGGAAATGAACCCATGTGGTCAGATGAATTAGAAGTACAATATTTCTCTTATGATGAAAAGGTTATCATGAATATGAAATACCATATGAATGATGAAAATTTGTATTTCATTCTTTGGAACATAGAAAATGCTCATTATTATCAACCATAAGAATAAAATTTTGAAATTATAAAATATTTGTGACTCATATTAAGGGAACACTTAATCATTTCAATGTAAATAAAATTTTATTTTAATGGAATTCCAAACATGTTCTAATAATTGATGATCACTTATGTAAAATCAACTTGGAAACCATTGTAGTATCCCGGATGTCAAAATACAAGACGAAACATAAAAATATTTGGTTCGTTTTCATTGATTACATAAGTAATATTTGGTAGTATATCCTTAATTCATCATCTAAATCTGTATTTTCTGATGGAGACACTATAAAGTATTAAATTTCACTCTTCTACTAGAAAATAATAGTTCTCCCATTATGAAATAATGAAACATTATAAAATAATTATAAATTTCATGACTAGATGTTCCATATTGAAGCACATTCATATAATGAATCTTAAACTCCACCTATATATTGAAATAATACAACAAACATGTATGACATATCGATATAGTACTACATCAGGTGACCATTTTGGTAATAAAAGCTTCCGAACAATTCTATATGGGGTCCCAATACACATGGGAATCCCATGTAATAAGGATTTAATGTTTATTTATTTAATTGAATCTAGAAAATTCTTATACTAAATCTAATAAAATTAATCATGTAGTAGTTGTAGTTGGTAGACTACTGAAACATGAACCATACAAGAAAATATGGATGATGGACTTTTCATAAATTACAATACCCCTCTACCTTTTAAACTATATATTTCCCAAAAATTTAGGGATATGGTGGTCATATGACCAATTCAATCTTGGTCAAAATGGATGGGTCATTATTATACCATCTCCCCCCTTCAAAGAGGTACTTTTTTCTCATGAATCTGGATAATTATGTTGCAGTAAATCTCATAGTACCTATTCATATTTGATTTCTTATTACCACTAGAATAATTATTAATTAAAATTGTAAGATTACCCTTTTGAATCACAATTATTAAACCATTTCATGGAGAATAATCCATGGTAAGGAGGAAATAATAAAGTATTCGACAACCAATTAGGATAACTAAAAATAATAATATCCATGATGTCATTTAAAATGATGGTCATGGTGATGATATGACTTGTGATGCTTTATCTTCTTTAGTAAATTTCATTAATATTTATCTTATATAAGAAAAAATCCTTGATATAAACCCTGAGTGACTAACTCATAGGCTGTAGATGAATCATATAATCCAAACTGATGTGCATGAAGAATGGGTATGACTCAAAAATAAAAGGGAATCATAGAACATACTATCCCCCAATATTCAGATACCATCAATGTAACAACACGACTTAAACAACTAGGCTAGAGTCGAATGGTCACATAACCTCATGTATAACACCTCATCGGTAAGAGTATATTGAATTGTAGTGGTGGTATGATTCCATTATATGGGAGACTATACCCTCAATACCTTGTCAAATGATAAAAAATTTATAAAAAAAATATAATAAATGATCAGGGTAAACACACCAAAAATAAATAAATGTAATATAAATAATATAAATAAGACGGATCCCAATTTGGAATGTCTATAGAGTGTAATAAGTACTGTTAAATAAATAATTTAACATCATTGTGGTTGTCCATGACTATTCATCCATATCTTCGAATTTTTTCATGCTCTTATCCTCATCCATCAACCATAAGGCCGTTGCTTTTATCCAGATCCCTCATGAAATCTACCAGTAGATCGTAATTCTCAACTAGGGTGTGAGTACAAGGATCTGTAGTATTCCACTAATGGACCCTTAATCTGACATGGTCAAGTATAATAATTGTATTCTATAATGAAAATAAAATGTGTAATGTGTATAAAAATGAAATTAAAAGAAAAATGGGTGGGTACTAACCAAAAATCCAAAGGCGCATGACTATAAAAGATATGGATCCTTGTCTAATGGATATTCATTATATGTCATGATAATAAAGGACATATAGTATGCTCTAAATACATTTATGGTATCTTTTAATGAGGATAAACCAAAACTACAATTAAAATATTTCACTTGGAAATTGTAAGGCTTGAGGTGGTATTCAATCCTGAGTCATTTTAATCCTGACTGCATCATGGGTATGTCCCAAATGACATCTTTCCCATCATATCAATCTCAATGAAATCACACCACATCGATGACTGAGTTGAGGCCTCGTGACCCTTATGTCCCTTAGGTCAGCCCCCATGTGTTTCATCCTACTAACTCTCTACCTCAGGTTATGCCCATAGGTGATCATGACCCATACCATATGCTTAGGTTCATTGTCTCCATCATTGTAAGCCACATATACTCACTATCTATGGGACACGCAAAATATAATGGTCCACCATTTTTAATTACCAACCAAAACCTCTATGGTTATGGTGTCACAGAACACAAAGTACACATACAAGGCATGAATAATATATCACCATGAGAAATAGTGTAGAAATACACCAAAATATGTGATCATAATATAACAATGGAAAAACATACTCTAAAAATAATAATGGAGTCAATAATCATAGTAGATCACATAGTTTACACAGACACCAACATGTGATCACAATCAAACATTATCATTAGCTATGCTAACAAACTATTAATTTAATAAAAAAACGTATAAATGAGATCCCACGAGAATAAAGAACATCCTACATCAATTTCATTGATGTCAATGGTAACAATAAACCACGTTGAGGGGTTTGAAAGAAAGAGTGGAAGCCCTAATAATAAATAACACCTCTTCAAAGGATGTATTATTTTAGTTGTTGACATTTCTACACATGAGGATTTCTAATAATTCCATGAAATAAAAATATCTATT
The DNA here is from genome assembly GCA_963277665.1 of Viscum album. Taxonomy (NCBI): domain Eukaryota; kingdom Viridiplantae; phylum Streptophyta; class Magnoliopsida; order Santalales; family Viscaceae; genus Viscum; species Viscum album. The sequence goes on along the minus strand of OY728119.1, from coordinate 1,178,558,875 downwards.
TTCTTTCATGAATAAATAAAATATGACATGTTATGATAAATGTTTTCTCCTGGATAAATTTTAAATTATCATTTACTTGGATACATGGGATTTCAATATTCTCTTCGTGAATAATTATAAAACCACATTCAATAATTTAAATCTCGAAACTAATTTTATAACACATGTTTTATTCTATTAAATTGTTCTGTAAAAACGATATTATTATCATTTATAATTTTTAATATTATCCCAATATAATTTTTCAGAAATCATCCTTTGAAAATTCTGTATAATTATATTTGATAATCCTAATAATTATCTTTTGATAATTCAAATTAATTATCATTTGATAATTACTTAAATATATACTTTAAAAATATCATATGATTATCGTTTTATAGTTTAATTAATAAATTATCCTTTGATTATATAGTATAATTATCCTTTTATAGTCACATTTTCATAATCAGGTGAAATTATTATTTTAGGATTCATATACATATTTCCTTTTCCAAATTTCCCAAATATTTCCACATGATAAAGTTTTTTTAGATTATCAGTGATAATTTGAAAAATTATACAATGATTTTTTTGGGTTTTATTATATTATATTATTATTAAAATAATATATTTTGTCTTGAATTTGATATATAGGAATAATAAATGAAAATAATAAAAAAAAATAAACAAAAAATGTCAAAACCAGGCACCATACACTTAGAAGAAAAGAGAAGTAACCACTGTGCAATGAACCAGAATAAAGCTATCTAACCAGGCATGCAATGCTTCACCAAAAATAAAAAAAGGGGTTTTAGGATCACCTTGACACAATGGAAACAACCCCAAATTAAAACTGAATGAATTCGACATCTCAAAACCATACCGATTTACAAATTATATTAAAATATAAATTATCCATTCAATCCAATTATTCAGTATAAAATTTAAGTCATATACATTAATTACTACCCATTAAGGCTTTGAAAACTGAAATTGGTCAAAATAGAGTTTAATTAAGGGAATTTAAAATTCACCACCTGAAAGGTGATGGAATTTCATCATATAGGAAGAAAAAATATTATTTTTATAATTATTTTATTTTTAATTTTATAAAAATAAATATTAAATTATTCCACCATCAATGTAATTTAATTAACTATATTCCAGATGTACCAAAATGATATGTAATTTTATGGTAAACCACATATTTTGGAACTCATGATAGTCTCATATTTCTCATACGATATGCAAATCTCAAGATATTTTATTTTATAAATAATAATAATAATAATAATATAATAATAATAATAATAAAATAACTCACATGTATGGTAAAAACAAAAACATGATGAAATCTAGGGTTTTCAAAAACCAAGGGCACCATGTACATCTCGAATCAAATTTTTTTATGATATTTAAAATATGGGACACCATTCAAGAGATATTCCATTAATTTTTTAAAATAGAATCTGTGTGATATAATATATTTAATACATTTTTTCTATAATTTCCAAGGCACTACCAGCCCCAAAATCCTTTGCCAACTCATCGACTCAATCAAAAAACATTTCATATATCATTCCATTGTGTTAACATTGATTTTACACTTTCATAAAGCTTTTGAGAAATTTATTATATGATTTTTATTGAAAAACTATATTTTCAAAAAAGGAGAGATTATTAAAAAAGGTTTTTTATAATGATTAAAATCGAGGATTGTAAAATTCTACCCCAATAATGTATTCTCATGATAAAAAGTAAATATGATTCTCTTTCTTGAGTAACTCTGGAAACTCATATTCAACATCAAACTCATGATCCCAAATCTCTTCATAGATCCATTCATGCGACCACCACATCTAAAATAAGAGTTATATCTTCCCTCATAGGAATCTCTTGAACTATTTAACAATGTACACCATATGCTCTTAAAAAGATGACTCACATTATATATTAACATTGTAATAATAGATGACATGCACATGAGCAGCCATATATAACCATAACTATGAAATAAGAATCATTTCATGCATAACGTGGAATCAATAACCTTGGTAAAAAAGATATGCCACTATCCCGTCATGTTTGGTGATCCTGTAGGGTCTCATGGCCATAGTTATTCTTTCTTTTCTCCCTCATATATCGACAGCCTAATTGAGGAGTCACTTTAAACAAAACAAGATTAACCATAGTGAACTCTAGAGGTATCATCCTATGGTTGGTATATGATCTATTCCTACTCGAAGTGGTGATCATCCTTTTCTGAAACTACTTTACTCCCTCAGATGACTTTTAGACCATGATAGAAAAAAAACCACTACCTCACCTGCCACATGCTAATAGTCAGATGACCGACCTGACCTCCCAAAAAGACCATCATAAGGTTCCATCCAAATTGAATCTGGGTAACTATCAATTCATTCAAAATCAAACAATTCATGGAGATCATCCATTATCTACTGAATTTTATCATGTAACTCGATGTATATCCTCCAATATGTGTATATTCTAAAAGTCCATCTCTAGAGGGATGGTATGTCATGATCAACCCCAAATGAGTCCCTCATGCCTTCTAAAAGATCTACCAAAAACATATCAATATAGAATCTCTATATTATAGAATTATCAAGGTAACTTTTTGCATGTTTATGATCACAAAGATGTAGATATTTCTCATATTATCCATCAAGTGTTTCTTTTTTATCAGTAAAAAGATGGAAAATTTCATCAACAGGATGAAAACCAACCAAAATGAACTATCAATATTTAGGATCCCAGGTAACAATTTTTTAAATTCTATTTTGATGGCTCCCCCACTTCTAAATGGTCACTATATGTGGGTAGAGAAACCCATCAAGACATAGGTTCATAGCCTTCACCTTTTTTTAGGTAAGGTGTCATTATATAAACTCAGAAAAGTCACTCTTCATCCCTAACCACCAAATATATTGTGTGATTTTATGGTACATATTTTTTGATCTTAGATGCACTTCCCATATAGAGGGATGATAGTCCTTCATGAGTTCATTTTTTACAGATGTAAATAATAATTCTCTTCCTCGCACCATGATCATATCATTCATTATATGTAATCATCTGGGTATCAAATTACCATTAGCTTGTTGTTACATTATCTTAACATGATTTGAGTCAGCCTCCTATCTAGCATTTACTAGGTCTATAATAGAATATATAAATACCAAGGGATAAAAATTCATAGAAACTAATTCATATGAATAACCCGTCTATCAATCATCCAATAAGTTAATCAATCACCACTGCTATATGGATGGCCACCCACCAAGATCCTACTCATCTTGCATCTTATGTTTTTGAAAATAGGTAACAATGCTACCCTTCATGCATGCATACTCCAGTTCAATGTTGAATGTTTAAATATAATCATCCTAGAGCCCCTGCCTAAATTTTAGGGCCATCTATGTAATAATATATTAATGTCTCTGGTTGTCCATATTGAGAACAAATATATGAATCAAGAGATTGTTTCTCCAATCCATAAGAGCATGAACCACAGTAGGTAGGTAAAATTCATCTGTAGGTATGTTTCACTTAGGGGTTATATTGATGGGACCCATAAGAAAATAACTTCTCTGCCTGTATCAGAACCAATCCAATTCCAACACATGATTCATAAAATTATACTATATAACCAATCCCAAGAAGAGGTAGTATGTATATTAGATTTTTCATCAACCTTCAGTTCCACTCATAGAAATATAATTCACACATAACTTATCATTGTAATTTCACTACATTATTTGTTATCATATTCATTAAAGATCATTATTTGGATAAATTTTGGATAAACCATTAGTAGTATCCTAATACTCACTAAATTATACTAATCTGAAACACATTCTAGGAAACATTATAAGAAATGACTCAATTTACTTTCTCTAGGTCCATATATAAACCATTCCTAAACACCACATTTCTAAGGAGCATCACAACAAGAATCAAGATGTCATACATTAAAATTTTGGCATAAAGAAGGAATGCCCGTATTGTACAATAGAAAATGTATAGGTGTGTAACATTCTAATTTGGTGTCAAAAAGTAGATAATGATATATTTGATACTAACTATGAAGAAAAAGTATAGGTATATGTCGAAGAACATATTCATGAAATTCAACAATACCTACTGCATGTTCTTATGTTTCAATGACATCAAAAATTACTCATACAACCAAAACCTACACTGAGAATTCAACTTCATAATATAGTCCTCTCTAGCACAGCACTAGTGATAGCTCGATCATAGATCAATCCATGAAAACCACTGGGATCTGCATCACTAATTGAAAATCATCAATCCTAGAAAATGTGTACCTATTAATCCATTTCTACTAATTTATCTTCTTTTAATCATCATAGAGTCAAAGAATATCATTTATCCTTTCGATAAAAAACACATGTGAACACTAGAGTGAATTACTTGTACAAATAAATTTCGTTCTTTCTAAATCCTTTTATTGAACCTTGAGGTCATTCAGCTCCTTTGGAACCATACAATATTGGGGTATCAAAATGGGTTTCACACATGACATGTCCCCAATCTGAACATAACATTATGATCATTTCAAATATATATTGGTAAAATATTCCCAAAATGAGTTCAACCCATCGCTTATCATTTCATGGAAGTTTGGTTCCCTACAAGGATGAATAATTCTTATGTTGATGACTGAGAATATCTTTATCATAGTTATGAAATATAATATGTAGGATAACAGCATAAATAAATACTTACAGTTGATGTGTCCTTACTTCCTAAAAACCTGATCATGTTTGGGGGAATTAAAAACATTATTATTTTATATATATTATGGAAATTTATAATCCTCCTCTATGATGGGATTATTCCATATTACTTCCCATGTAATCCCTTAAGATTAGATCAAGGCGGCATCCTATGTAATTAAAAAGAAACACTTCATAAATTAAACAAGGTCATTATGAGAAACCCTAATCAGTCAATGGGATCAAAAAAATATACTAATAGTCTACCAATAACAGAACTTATAAGCCTCCCACCACTATCCCTTTTTTTGTCGATGAACTTTAATCACATTCATCATATATATACCAATATTACAACATGTGTAGTTAAACTAATTAATGCCAATAAAGTTATATCACAAAATATATCAACAAATATATTACACACATTGAGTAAATATCCAAAATAGATAGCCCATATCAACGCATTTTATTAAAAAAATAGTTTGAAGCAAAAAATAGGTATATATATGCATTTTTAACCTATGTTCATTATTATAACGAATAATGGCACCCAGAATCCCCTAAATCGGATATCAACATCAAGAAAAACACCCAAAGGGAGTTTAGTAAGTAGTAATAAAAAACATAATTTCCACCACTTTATAGTAACTTAGGGGTCCATGGTATAGTGACAGACATAGACTGTCATAGTTCCCCTTCCCCAATCCCAACCATCATATCTCATGTCTATAATGTACTAAGTGAATGAAAAGAGAGGATTTAAATGAGTGAGTCCTGGGCCCCTCTAGTACCATTTTGTAGCATCCTATATTATACCATTGTGTCTAAAATGGATAGTCACAATACTTCATACATGAATCCATGTATGCAAGATAGTACCAACTTATAGTGATCATCTAAATATATTATTTGGGATAATATACCCTCATTATCATTTTATAGAATAAAAAAGAACAAAATAAAAAATATAATGAATGATCTGAGTAAACATGTGGAAAATATTTAAATGGAAAAGATAACACATAAATAATACACCTACCATTACTGTTATTTTTCCTGTGCAATACCAAAAAAACACAATGGGGTCCTCTAGATTCCATTTTGTTCCACCACATTCATAATGCCCCTTTACTCATCCCTCCACTTCATGACCCTTTTCCCTGGTCAGGTCCCTAATTATATCTAATGGTTTACAAAAATGCTTGAGTAGGGTGTTAGTTCATGATTCATTTGGATTCTACTAATGTGTCCTTAATCTGATTATCTCATGAATATGAATTTAATTGCAAAATGAATATAAATTTTTAACAAACATAATCATTAAATTCATAACTGATCATCCATGCCTTGTCCAATCTACCAAAACCCCTAGTTATAAATTCTATAGATAACTGATATAAATATATTCATGATATATTGTAATAATAAAATAAAATAAATAATCATGAAATCCATCTCTAGTATTTCATAATGATAAAGTGAATGAACTAAGGTTGAAATCCAAGTCTCAGAAATTGTTAGTTGTTGAGTTGCTTCATGCCTCGAGGACATCATATGACGAATCCATTGTGGGTTAGTCCCCAAGAATATCATGGACCTCAGGTTGGACCATTGTCCATGACACCATGTCAATGCCATTGGATAGGCCCCAAGGCTGTCATTCCACTCAAGTATGGTACCTAGGCTATCATTATACAAATAGGTTGCCATGGGTCTGGCATTATAGTCATCAATCCCTATTCCATGTTCTCAAGTCAGTCATCATTGTCATTACATTCCACACAAACACACCCTATGAGGGATGCACATCCCACAACAGTATCCCTATCTCTAGTACTAAACAAAACATCCAAGTAAATGGTGTCACTCATTAGAGAGAATGACAAAAATGAATACATAATATATCATCATGAGAAATAAATTTAAAACATGGAAAATAAGAGATCTTAACCAAACATAGAAATAATCTACTCTAACAATACACATAGGATCAAAAATAAATGTATGTATCACGATTTACACATAGACCATAATTTAATCACAATCAAGAATGGTCATCAAATATTCTTATAGAATATTGATATGATGGAAACATTTATAAATGAGATCTTATGAGAGTAATGAAATTAAAACATCAAAGTCACAGACATCAATGACTAGATTAATCATTCTTGTGTTTTTTATTATTAGAGTGCAAAACTGAATAATAGATAAAACCTCCCCATGATATTTATTTTCTTATTTAATGATATGTCAACACTCGAGGATCATAAAGGGCTCTTAGAACCAAAAATCACAATATTATTTCTAAAATAAATAAAATATCACATGCATTGATATTTTCTCACTCCTAGAAAAAATATCATTTAGTTCTATGCGTGAACTAGAAATATCACCCATAAAAATAATTATAAAACCAAAATAGATTATTTATATCTGTTGTTTAATTTGAGAAAAATTTAATGTTTCTTTATAATTATTCTTTAATAAAACCAAATAATGATATTATATATTTTTAAAATTTATCGCTTCATATTTTTTCATAAATTAACATTCAATAATTTGATATAATTATCTTCAATAATCATAATGTTTATCCATAATTAATCATGTAAAATTATCATTTGATAACTTTATATAATTATCCATGGATAATTAAAATAAAACAACGTTTAATAATTCAATATATTTATCCATTGATAATATCACATGTTTATATTCTGATAATTTTCTATATAAATTATCTATTTATAATATAATATTATTAACCTTTTATAATTATATTATGATAATCCAATCAAATTATCATTTTTTATTAGTTTATTATTATTATATTTTTGAAATTTCTCAAAGATTATCTCATGATATTAATTGTTGATTATCCATGAAAAGATGAAGTAATTATCCCATGTTGAATATTTTTGGAGATTTATTACTATATATGTTTTATCAAAATCACCTATTTTATCTAGAATTTGGGATTTTGGAAGAATAGAGGAAAATAATAAAAAATAAAAACAACAAAAAAACAAGGATCCACACACAATATAAAGGATATGGTTGTCTATCGAGCCTAGAAGTAGAAGTAAGAGATCAAACTAGGTCCTCAGAGAATCACCAAACATGGAAAAAAGAGTTTCAGGAGCACCTAATCACAATTGAAATAACCCCTGATGCAAGACCAATGAAAAAGAGATCTTAAACCCATACCCATATACCCATTAAGGGGAAATGAGAAGAACCCATATAACTCTCTGATTCAATTAAAAATTTAAGACACTCATTAATTCCTCCCCATTATGGAATTTTAAACATAAATGGGTTAAAACTATGTTGATTTAGTGCTATTTGAAATCAAACACATCAATGAGGCGGGTATTTCAGTGAAAATAATAAACAAAAATGAATTTCAATAATTAATTTAACAATAACATAATAATAAAAATATTACGTACCCTAGATTTATATATGGTCTAACCAGACACCTGACGTGCACAAAGGATATGCCATGCCTAGGGTAAACCCAAAAATATGGATGTAATGGTGGTGTTGGATTTTCAAAACCATTCACCATTAGGAAGATACTTCAATTTTAATTTTTTTTAACAAAAATATTAAATAAATTACCCTATTATAGGATTTTGAAAGATACTCGATGCCCAAAAATGTAATGTCATGCCTAGGGTAAACCCCACATTTCATGCTGAATGGTGGTATAAGATTTTTCATATGAGATTGTTAAAATGATATTCCATTATTTTTATAAAATATCGCACTCAGGATTTAATATATTTAATTATTCTGTTGTGTCAGTACCATGTCTCTATGGCTCCCATATCCCCATGCTAACTCAAAACCACAGTCTGAAAATATTTCATAGAATATTACAACGTTTTTCCATGGATTCGACCATTTTTAAACTACTTTATATAATTTATCAAGTTATTGTTTTTTGAAAATTTCAATTTTCATATTAAAATAATCAAGAACTATTAACAAATAAGGGTTTTATTATCATTAAAAATGTTTATATTATAATTTTTTGTCATAAAACATCCACATATAAAGGAAAAAATTTGGCAACATCCCACACACCACCCAATGATGATGAATCGAGGAATATAGAAGAACAATTCTCTAATTTGAAGCTGAATAGAACCAACTAAGTTCCATTAATGACAAATTAATCAAATATAAAATTCATATTGAATATAATTTATAAGATTATTAATTTATTTTTCAGCCGAAAAAACACCATAAAATTTGTAAGAAAATTATAATAGGATGAAAAATACAACTAAGGATCTTTAACCTGAAAAACGGAATGCCTATCTAAACCAAATGGCTAAGGATGATTATGGATTCCCCTCACTACCAAACCACTCATATATTCTCTATAACAGGTACCCACTATAATGTATTTTTTCATATAAACAACTAAAAATTATAGAAAAATAACATCAAGCCTCTCATGTGAATGTGTCTTCCAAAACAACGACTCCCCTAAAGGTAGTCGATTACATTGAGAATATTATCACTTGGATGGAATCAATAGAAGGTCGGCATGGACATGTGTAATAAAAATGAAACCCTATCCTGCATTAGTGGATGTGGCTCCTCCTTCACCCAATTTTTGGAATCCCAAGTTCTATTAATTAAATTTTAATGGAGACATAGAGAAATATATGATGAATTTCATGTTTTTTTTGTCATCCTATTATGGAAGTGGTTGACAAATAAGAGGTGTATAATCTATGTTGTGTCATTCAAAATTTGGACGAGTCAACATTTATTTGGTACATATATCAACCAAATAATATTTTACAAATTGGGAATTGTTTCAACAATAATTTATTTATCATTTATACCCCACATTGATAAAAATATTATTCTTAATCTCTCAAATTGGGATAGGATTGATAATGACAAAGTTTCTTTTTTGTTCCCGTGGTAGAAATTCTACACTTATCCCTTACAAATTTTACTCCCATGACAATACATTATTGAAAAATATAAAATTACTAATTGAGATTTATTTCCAACTACACTCATCACACTATTCTTCCTTGATAAATTATAGGCATTAGAAACAGTGTATCAAAATTTGGATGAACCCGTCTAGTATGCTTGACCTAGAACATGGGTTGTACTGGTGGGTTAATGGAAAAGTTTTTGTATTCTAGTAAGAAAAAATCTTCAACATAAATACATATCTATGAATTGTATATTCCCAAAATACAATCCAATATTATACGATAAATATTCCTATATGAATACAACATTAATTCTTATTTTTCAAAAGAGGGGAGAAGGATTTGAGTTTCAAGGATTTTGTTGAATATTTGAATAAGAACTATTCATTTTAGAATGAGATGGTTGTTTAATATTTACTTACTCCAACGAAAAATAATCTACACAAGATTCTAAAATCTAAGAATCCTATAGAGATCAACGTAATGTCCCGATCTGGGTGCCACACAACGGTGCCTCGGGCCGGTCAGTCACATGACCTCAGGCATGCCTCCCCATATTTCAGAGGATCCCAGCTAGCAACAAAGGACTGGTATGTCAGTTTTTGGGAAAATATAACCTATTCTAGTATACTAAACACAAAACAAAATAATAATAAATAATTGAATAATATATAAATACTAAAATACGAATATCAGAAGATCATCAAGTGATAAATACAATATCGAACTCAAGCTGGAAAAATATGCCATGCTAATGTATGTATCATGTGTCAAAATAAAAACAAGAAAATATAGACAACAATGAAGCCGAATCTGTTCCCGAACCACACCCAGTTCCCTCATCAAAGATCTATCCCGAATCAACCATATATCTAAGGGCTACTTCTCTTAACCTGTGCTGAAAACACAATGTCTACTTGGGTACCGATCATGCAACCCTTGTAGGATGAGAGTACAACTCAGTAGGACACCATAACTAGTGTCTAAAACAAATTTTGTCAATAAAAGTGTATAAAGTTGTATAAATAAAAAAAACTAGAAACAAATAAACCATTTACATTTTCTTAATTATCTCATATTTAACTGTATAAACCCCCAGGATCTCATCAACACCCGTATCTCAATACTTGCATCAGCCCATGTCCGGGTCTGAACCATTTTCCATTATCAATTCACATTTCATTTAAACCGAATTTCATTCATTATCGATTTGAATTGAATTAATATAACTACTTATTAGGACCATATTCTATTTTAATTAATGTGTGTAGAATGACATTTCATGCACTCTCATGACTATTTGCATCATTTTTCCCTATATAACAACCCATGGGTATTTAGAGTATCAATCCCTTTCCAATAAAATAATATTTTTATTTCTGATGGGTATAGGATGTCACATATATCACCCCATGAGTATTTAGAGTATCAGTCTCTATCTCACAACCAATTTCTAAATAAAGAACATATATCACATACATCACATTATTCAAGATTAATAAAAATTAATCTTTTATTGTAGTTTAATATATCTTATTTAAATAAAAATAACATTAATTAATTCAAAAATTAATTAATAACAACATCATATTAATTAATTTAGTAATTAATTAATCAAATTGTCTCATTAATTAATTGACCAATTAATTAATAATATCACCACATTAATTAATTCAACAATTATTTAATAACATAATTATATTAATTAATTCAATAATAAATTAATCACTTATTCCCCTTAATTAATTTTACAATTAATTAATCAATTATCTCATTAACTAATTAAATAATTAATTAGTAATATTGTCACAATAATTAATTTTTACAGTTAATTTATCAATATCCAAAACTCAAAATATCATAAATAATTTTAAAATTAATTATCTCATTCACAATATCAATAACCATTAATTAATAATACAATTGATTATCTTGAATTATATATTTCAATATCACAAAATTAATTCAAAAATTAATAACTCAACTTAAAAATATCACTACCCATTAATTAATTCAATAATAAATTATGTATCTTTATCAATTAAATATTTCAACCATCCACATTAATTAATTTATCAATTAATAAATATAATTCATTAAATTGCACCTTCATAGAAAATATCATTAATTAATTCACCAAATCATTAATCTAACACAATCCATTACTTCAACAAAAAAATCTCTATTGATTAATTCATCAATTATTGAATCTGACTCATCCAATTGTTATAACATAATCATCCCCTTTTATTAAATTTCAAATTAATTAACCAAACTCATTCTATTGTGCCAACACAAAAATCCCCATTAATTATTTCTCTAATTAATTAATGTATCTCAAAAATCACAATAATACATATATTAATTGAATTTCCAATTAATTACATTTAATTATTCCCATTTACTAATTCCTCAATTAATTAATCTTACTCAATCACATAAATTAATTCAATAATTAGTTTTCTATCTCCTCTCATAATAATTAATTCAGAATTAATTATTTCATATTCAACCATCCTTTAATTAATCCACAAATTATTTGATTTTGTCGATTCCATTATTTAGTTCAAGAATTAAATAATTATATGAATTCAATTAATTAATTCATCCATTAATTAATTCAATAAATTAATTTCATTATTTAATTCAACATTTAAATAATAACATTTTTCTATTAATTAGATTTTCAATTAATTAATACCATTTTTTAATTCAACAAATAATCACTTTTCTTTATTTATTCATTTTCATATTAATTAATCTCATTATTTAATTCAATAATTAAATGTTGACATTTCATATTAATTAATTTATCCATTAATTAATCTCATTATTTAATTCAATAATTTTAATAAACACATTTCTCACATCAATTAATTTATCAATTAATTAATCCACTAGTTCTATTAATTAATTACACAAATAAATAAGCAAATCCATCATAAAAAAATCTTAATAATTAATTAATTAATTAATTAATTAATCCATCAAAATTAATCAATTCAATCATAACCATTATTAAATTCCAAAATTAATTAACCAATTCATCATAAAAAAATCCTTATAAATAATCTATCAATAATTTTTTTAACCATCCAATTATATTAAAAATTTGACAATCCATACAAATTAAATATTTGACCAAATTATATAATTAAATATAGAAAAACTCAATTGTTAATCATTACATAAAATTTCTACAATCGCCTACATATAAATAAATCGAGACAATGGGATTGGAATTTAGACCACCTACCTGATGAACGGTGATGACAAACGATCTCCAATAAAAATCCCCAATTTAATACAGATCAAATATGACTGCAACAAAAAAAAAAGATTTAGATATAAAACCATAGAGGTTTGCGGAGAGTATTCGATCAGAGATGGTGGCACTTAGAATAGATTCGGTCCAAGAAAGAGGTGCTCAAATTACTTTCGGTCCAGCAAGGTGGTCCATGGAGGTTCTGTGGTATAGAACAGATGGTTCTAAATCCCTAAAGAGGAGATGAGGCGATTTTTGAGGTTTACACAATGTTGTAGAAGAGTTTTTATTACACCATGTGCTAGTATTAGATGATGATAATTCCCATTTCAAATCATGTAAATGGTTTTAGATTTTTCAATTAAAATACCATAACAACTATTAAATGAAAAATTATTTACTTACATTAATTAATTTAACCACTTATTTATTAAACCTTACTATTAATTTAATGCATCAAATCGTCATCTTATGGAGTGTTTCATGGACCTATACCATAATCCTAAATTAAATATTCAATATTCATATTAAAATGATCACCTTAATTTTTGGGTCACGCTACTGCTGAGGGTGTGTTAATATGACACCATACGAAAATGTTATGGTTGAAATGGTGTTTTGAAAACAATTATTTTGTCAATTTTATAATAATTATAATAATAAAAATGAGAAATAATATTTTTATGAAGTATCATTCAATGTTTGAAATTTTTCAAACAATATTTGTTAAATGTCTAAAATAGTTAATCACATATTTTTAACTCCACATTTTCATTTAATTAGTATTGACTAATAATTTCACTACTATTGCATTGATCAATAACTATTATACACACGTGGTGAAACATCTTTTATCATTTTGGTGAGAAAAATATATAATTACACATGTACTTTTCCTTTCATTTTATATGACAAAATATATATTAATACACTTATTATAAAATACTATTTTTATTAGTAACAATACATTTTTTATTAAAAATATTTTTTTCACTGATAATAATACACTTATTAATTTAATTTCATTAACTTTGGATTAATTATTAAATTAATAAAAATAGTCATTTAACTGAAAAATTAACGTAACATCAAACTCCCATTATGTATAAAATTTATACCCTGACTAGGGTAAACCCCATATTCTGGATTCAACTGTTGTCTTATATTAAACATAGGAAGCACCATTTTAGATTTATCCAATAATTTTTAATAAAAATTGGAGGCTTAATATATAATATATATTATATTCTTATTCAGTCTTCACCGATACATTTTGGGCATCAGAGTATAACACTTAACTCAGTGTTGAACTACATAAATATTTGATGATGTTAACTAGTATCTTAAGAATTTAACACAATTATAAAATTTTTACTTATAAAACATTTTTTGGTGAATTAAAACAATGAAAACCCGTCTTATCCAAAAATATTAATAGTGTCTTACCTATAAAATAATGGTATCTTACAATTTCTTCACCTTATAATAGCTTTAATCTGAGATGTACTCCCAAACAACTTTATTAAAATACACGTCCTTATGATCTACCCACCTTTGAATCTTCATTAACCCCTCTTATTATGTAGCACAACAGCTATATTTTTTATCCACCTTTGATCAATCCTGAGAACCAAATCAGTAAAATTGAAATTATGTACCTCACACTATCAAGAACCAAATATATATTGATTCATAATAAAAACCTCTAAGGGTCTACATATCCAACAAAAACAAATTTATTTTTCTATGTGTAATGATAGATCATTCTTAGTGTATCTTGGTAGATGTCATGGTTAGGGACATGATAATCAATAATTGATATTATGTTAAGAATTCATCGATGAATATCACCACTAATCCTTCATTACTAGTGTTCCCTCCCTATTTTCTGCCACACTACCAAACAAAGGTGTTATAACTACCCATAATCACCCTACACCTTGTTCGAATTATGAAGGGTACACAAATTCTTATTATTCAGGAATCTCATTAGAAAACCATTTCTTATCATATTGAAACATTTATAATCTTTATTAATTTCTTATTAGGCACATTTCATTTTAATCTCACTAATAAGGGAAAATAGCTCATGTTAAAAAACATACCCAAATTCAATTTTCCAATGAATGCCTATAATGACGCTAGTCCTAAAATAATCATGAGTGCCTAGAATGGTGCATAAAGACCGAAATCTCATTCCATCCAAGCCTACGAGTCAATATCATCAGATTTCAAAAACAATAGCCACATCAGAGAACATGTGAATCACAGAATGTGGAATAATATTCAACTATAATAGAAAATAAAAATAACATCAATCCCACATTGGGTACTTGGGTTCTAATTCATACAAGGGGTAGATACTCCCATGAACTAGCTCATAAACAATCCCCAAATTCTTCTTATTATCTATTAAACCATTCACAAAATTCAGTATGAAAAAAATATATGAAAAGAAAACTCCTCTGATGCCACTTTGTAATGTCCCAGCCCAGGTGCGACGCAATAGTGCCCTGAATAGATCGGTCACATGACCTCTGGCACCCCACCTTATATTCCAAAGGCTACCGCATAGTAGTGATGGATCGGTAAGTTAACTATAGGAAGACTATAGGATCATTTATCATAGTAAACACCTGAAAAATAATAAACAATACTAGAAGTATATTTAAAGACACACAGTACCAATTATAACGACCCATACATTACCTATATTGTTAATACATCAAAATTAAAGTACACTTATTACAACATATAACAAAACCATGAATGGAACGTATAGGTATAGTGTTTTTAGAAACTGGGAAACATAAACAAATGGTTCATAAATCATCTACATTATCTCCCATTTATTTCATCATATCTAGAGTCCCGTTTTGGAATATCATACTTAATAACCTTCTTCCTGACCTAGGGAAAGAAATCATAAAAATTGTTGGGCTCAAATTCTATGTAAGGGTAAACAAAAGAAATATCAATCACATCATATTGATAAGAACATATCATTTTGGAAATCTTAACAGGAAAAAGAGATTATAATTTCATAACATGGGGTAAATCATAGTAGTGAAATCTAATCACAATAATCATAACATAAGACATGATGCTTTGTGGAATACACACATAATCATAGAGAATCATTTCTTGGTAGTCAAGACTCACTGCCAAGACTATCTTGGCGGACAAAGTCCGTTTCAGAACCGAGTTCTCTCCTCGTTTTAGTCCTGTTTAACTAAACTGGATTAACTTTCCATTCCATCCATGTCTATATCATGAGATATAAATCTTTACCCAATTCATTGGAGGGATATATAGGTCCCACCCATCTCACAATGATACCATTCTTATGTGTGCCACAAAATCATAAACCATACATCATAGCATAACCCATGTAATAAAAATGGGATTCTTAAACATCACGTCATCAAAACATAATCCATAAAAGATAAAAGGACATCATAAAAATAATTCCATCACAACATAATCAAATCAATGTAAAAACAGAGATAGAAATAGAACCCTATATTATCTTAGATGGATAATAATTTTGATAAAACACTTCAACTCCATTCTTGAGGAAAATATCCTTTCTACTTCAAAAACATTTTCCTTTCTTAACATGTCATATAATTTTGAACTAAAAGAAGATGATTAAAAATAAACTTGAATATTTGTAAAGGAGGATTCATTTAATTAATGTTCTAAAAATAAATTCATGCCGTATAAGTTAAAAAAAACATTCTACGCGTACTTTTGCTGGAAAATTCAAAAAGTACCTCATACGAAAAATGAAAAAAGATTCCTTTCATGTCTTTTACTAAAAACTGACCGAAGGATAAAGATGGATTTAAAAAATTGTAAGAGGATAGAAATAATTTTAAATATTTAAGAAACATGGATGTGGATGATAAATATTCCCCAGTAAATTCTGAAATATAAAAAATCTCAGATAAAAATTGAGATTGCATGATTTTCCCTTACCATAGGTCCGATTTGCTTCGTAAGTGTCCGAACCTCCTGTATAATGATTTAAATAATTTCATTGACTTATTCTAGAATCATAATTATTTTTATGATCTCATATATGGTCATATTATTACCTTCTTATTAGTAATATTTCATTGCTACTTGTTATTCGTGTGTTTATTACTTTTTGTTCATATGTGCGTTTTGTCGAATAAATTCTAATTATTCTTATTAGATTATATATACCTCATTAATATAATGGTATTAGTGTAAAATATACCATATTCATTCATTAAATTCATTTTTATAATCATTATGCAATGAAGATCATGTAGAACAAGTCGCATCACATCATGGAGATGGTATTCCGTACGTACGTACAAGCGATGCTATC
The DNA here is from genome assembly GCA_963277665.1 of Viscum album. Classification (NCBI taxonomy): domain Eukaryota; kingdom Viridiplantae; phylum Streptophyta; class Magnoliopsida; order Santalales; family Viscaceae; genus Viscum; species Viscum album. The sequence goes on along the minus strand of OY728119.1, from coordinate 1,178,541,529 downwards.
ATTCCCATGATCATGGAATTTTATTGGAGTGTAGGTATACTATTTCAGAACCAATATCACTTTACAATAATAATATATAGTTATTCTTTTCACCATTATACCTATCCATGTAAAGTGGTGCTGGAAAATAGATTACACCACAGCGTGGAGACGGTATTCCGTAGGTACGCACGTGCGGTGATTTCATTTTCCATAGGATGGAAAAATAGTGAAATAGGGTTGTTTCATACATATAATAACATATCAGTATATGAGTGATACTGATTTTATTACATCATAATTAAACAACTAAATAATATGAAGTATAAAAAGAAATAAAGTTGAAAGAATCGGTAACAGACATTACCTCTTCTTTGAAGCGCCTCTTTGAGACCTCCACTTAGGGAATTAATATTGGTTGTGACGAAGACAAGGACCTCTAGGATGTTTCTGAGGATGTGGATAAGAGAATTTGGCAGGGGTTGGCCGAGCTTGTAGGCTCAATGTGGTGTGAGGAAGAGAGGGAGGAGGTTCCCTTTTATAAGGGAGGAGATGAGCAACTTTGGAAAAACTAAAAATATTATTTTATTATAAAGCCATATACTGTTTTTAATAGATCAAAATTGATTTATTTCGAAGCTAATGGTGGTATGGGTCAACATACTCTAATCTATTAGAATTTAGACAAGTTTAGATTTTTATTTTAACTTTATCATTTAGATTTAACTTTATATTATATAATTTAACTTTTACCGTGACTTCTTGTTTTCTTAATCTATAAGGTTAATAAACAAACTATAACAAACCAAAAGTACCCCAATATGTTTATTATTAATATATATATCCTTATCTAAGTCATTTTCCTGAACCTTAGATTTTTAAAAGTAAAATAACAATTAATATTATAATATTTGTTTTAAAAACTATTTTATGTCAATTTTGACACTATTTGGTAATTATTTTTTTTGAAACTCATATCAGAAATATTAGTTCTACAAAAGTTAATTAAATAAATACTAACATGTCATATTAAGATATAAAATTATTATAATTCATAAAAAGTCCCAAATTACATTTATTTGGGTATTTATAACATCAATTATGTCAATATTTCATAAATAATATAATTATTGGATCATCATTGTGTCATAAATAAATTAAATTATTTAAAGTCTAAAAAGTACAAATAAAGTACCATTGTGTAGTAAATCTTTTTATCTATCTAATGAATATTTATAGTCGAATTTATCTTATGTATATCCCTATACTAAAAATGATTTTCTTATTAAACTTTGATTTTAACAATTTTAACCCTTCTTTAAATAAATTAATAATAAATGTCCTAATCTAATCCATGTGGGCCTAAATGGTCATATGTTATTCCTAATGTTGTTTTTGGTCGAATTACACTTATAAAGTAGAATTAGGACATGTTTTAGGGTAATAATAATATCATTTTTACCCTTAATTACCCTATTTACTTTTAACCGTGGTGAAAAAAAGTAAAAAGTCACTATTCACAAAAAATTATTTTCATCTCATTGAACCACATTTTAGTCCTTGATATTAACCGTGTTTCTTGGATTTCTGAAATTCCACTCATAGAACCGGTAAAATTATGTTTTTTGTGAATTTGGAAATTGTCCTAGGAGGTGGGTAAAAGACGGTGAAAAGTTCAACAAAATTTTTATATATCTAAATTTATTGTAAAATGAATCCAATGAATTGAATTTAACTTATATAGGTATTATGTATCAATTTTGACCAAAAATAAATATAAATAAAATAAATAATTATTTATATAAAATGTATGTTTTTAAATAGTAACCCAGTGTTTTAACTATTAATACAAAATTGAAATTTTTCAGAAAAATACCAAAATTTCACCCTAGGATAATTTTGATATTCTTAATCAAAAAATGAAGTCCATTTTGATAGATGAAATTTACAAAATATCAAAAATTGGGAATTACTATTCATAACGACTAGTTTTAATAATATTTTAATAGCATATCCTTGTTTAGTGAAACTCGTTATTGCGTACGACGCAAGCTATCGAGGAAGGTCACGATTGTGTGTAAAGAAAGCCACGATAGTGTTGTGTGTAGTGAAAGATTACTTTGATGATTTATATAAAAACAAAATATTTCTCATAAAAGTCTCAGGTGTTACATTCTACCCCCCATAAAATGAATTTCGCCCTCAAAATTCGTCACTTTGTAACAAACAGATGAGGATACCTCTCCCTTATCATATCCTCAAGCTCTAATGTAACTTCTTTTAATTGGTGGTTCCTCCATAAAACTTTCACCAAGCGAGTGGTCTTGTTCCGTAGGACATTTTCACTACGATCCAGAATCTCTATCGGCTGTTCTTCATAAGAATGTTCTTGTTCCAGCAGTACAACTTCTGAGCTGAATACATGTGAAGGATCAGGTATGTACATTCTCATGAGAGATACATGGAACACATCGGGAACTTGAGAGAGATTCAATGGAAGTGCCAAATGGTAATCTACCTTCCCAACATGATCCAGTATTTCGAAAGGACCAATATACCTAGGACTGAGCTTTTCCTTCATTCCAAATCTCATTACTATCTTCCAACGAGATATTCATAAGAACACTTTATCACCCACTTCAAACTCTATGTCTTCTCTGCGGTTGTCGGCATAACTTCTTTGTTGACTCTGAGCTGCTTTTATGTGTTGTTGAATAGATTGGACCTTTTCTTCCATCTCATCAACAAGATCACGTCCTAATAGCTTTTTTTCCCAAACCTTATCTCAGCAAGTTGGAGTCCTGTATTTCTTTCCATAGAGAGCTTCGTAAGGATCCATCTGAATACTGAAGTGAAATCTATTATTATTAGAAAATTCTACCAAAGGTATGTGTTTATCTCAACCACCTTTGAAATCCATAGAGCAAGCTCACAACATATCTTCTAGAGTTTTTATTGTCCTCTCAGACTGACCATCTGTCTGAGGATGATAAGCAGTGCTGAAACACAACTCTATATACAGAGTATGCTGAAGACTTCGCCAGAACATCGAAGTAATCCTCAGATCCCGATTAGATATAATGGAATGTGGTACTCTATTCAATATTACCACTTCCTTTACATATATCCTGGCAAGCTGATCTAGAGAGAAATCCTCTCTAATAGTAATGAAGTGTGCCGACTTTGTAAGATGATCAACTATGACCCAAATAGCAGTATTGCCTTTGGATGTTTTAGGAAGTCCGGTGACAAAGTCCATAGTGATGTTTTCCCATTTCCATTCTGGTATGGGTAATAGTTGTAACATCCCCTTTATATTTTTGTCTCTCACCTTTAACATGCTGACAAACCAAGCATCGAGAGACATATTCAGCAACATCACATTTCGTGCCATCCCACCAGAAGTACTCTTTCAGGTCCCTATACATCATTGTGCTTCTAGGATGAATAGAGAATGAAGAACTATAAGCCTCATCCAGCAGCTCGTTCTTTAATTCTGGGATGGGAGGAATACAAACCCGATTCCTGAACTTTATTATCCCATCACAATCAAGGTTGAATTCAGGAACATTTCTCACCTTATTTTGTAACTCTACATCTTCTTTATGTGCCTCTTTAATCATCACATGTATAGATGGTTGAACATTCATTTGAGAAAGATACGATTTTTTCGCTTCCATTATAAATCCAAGATCCATCCCTTGTAAATCCAGAAATATTGCATCTTTTGTGATCCTCATCATGGATAATCTAGCATGGTCTTGTTGACTTAATGCATCTGCCACCTTGTTTCCTTTCCAAGGGTGGTAATGAATTGAGCTGTCGTAATCCTTAATCAACTCCAACCATCTTATTTGGCGCATATTGAGCTCATTTTTTGTGAAAATATACTTTAAAATTTTATGATCAGTATAAATATCAGACCTTTCTCTATAAAGATAATTTCTCCAAATCGTTAATGCAAGGATTACCGTAGCTAACTCCAAATCATTAGTTGGGTAATTTTACTCATGGATTTAAAAATGTCGTGAGGAATAAGCTATCACAATATCATTTTTCATAAGAACACACTCAATCCCCTTCTTGGATTCATCACTGTAGATAAAAAACCTATCTCCACTACAAGGAAGTGTGAGTACAGGTGCACTGGATAACCTTCTTTTCAACTCCTTGAAATTCACTTCACATTCCTCCGTCCAAACAAACTTAACTCCTTTCCGTGTCAACGTGGAGAGTGGATTAGATAGTCATGAAAAATCTTTCACAAATATCAATAATATCCAGCCAAAAAAAGAAAACTTTGGATCTCAGTTTCTATTTTTGGACTCGACCATCTTTTGATAACCTCTGTTTTTGCTGGATCCACATATATCCCCACTTTTGAGATTATGTGAACCAAAAATGAAACTTTTTTATTCCAAAATTCACACTTGGTAAATTTGGCATAAAGCTTCTCCATTCTCAGGGTCTTCAATATAATTCTCAAGTGATCTTCTTGTTCTTCCTTTCCCTTTGAATATACAAGAATATCATCTATAAAGACTACCACAAACTGATCATGATAGTCTCTAAAGACTCTATTCATCAAATACATGAAGATAGCAGGGGAATTAGTAAGACCAAATGGGATCACTATAAATTCATAGTTTCCATACATTGTACGAAAAGCCGTCTTCGGTATATCCTCCCTTTTGACCCTTAATTGATGATACCCTGAACGAAGATCGATCATGGGAAATTATGGAGCTCCGCGTAGTTGGACAAATAAGGCATCAATGCGTGGGAGAGGAGATTTTTTCTTGATAGTGATCTTGTTATGTTCTCGATATTCAATGCAGAGTCTCATTGATCCATCTTTCTTCTTAACAAACAGAACAAGTGCTCCCCAAGGTGATGCACTAGGGCGTATGAATCCTTTTATCAAGATTCTCTTGGAGTTACTTCTTTAATTACTGAAAATCAATTGGGGCCATTCTCTAAGGTATCTTTGAAATAGGCAAAGCACTCGGTATGAGTTCTATTGAAAACTCAACTTCACGATTTGGTGGAAGACCTGGAAATTCCTCCGGAAAGACATCATCAAACTCTCATACAATGGGATTATTCTTAATCGTGAGTTTCTCACCAACCATTTGAGATAAATAACCATCATTTAGTGGAATAAAGACCCATAAAATGGAAGAAATTTCCACTGGATGGTTATGTTCATCCTTGCATCGATAGACGATCATAGATTGATTTGGAATATAAAATGTGATTTCCCTTCATTGGAAATTGATATGAGATCCATATAAATAAAGACAATCCATGCAATAAATCACATCAAATTCTACTATAGTAAGGATCACATGATTTTCAGGAAGCAATTTCCCACAAACTTCAATCAGAGAAGAATTATAAACTTTTGATGTGACTATTGTTCCATTAGGGGTTGTCACAGCTAACTCAAAATCTAATTGTTGAGGTAATACGGTGATTCCCTTAGAAAATTCTTCAGAAATAAAAGAGTGGCTAGATCTAGAATCAAATAAAGCATTTTCTACTTTAGAGTGGATGGTAAGTGTACCTTTCACCACTTCATTATCATACTCCACATCGCTGATAAAATAGCATGTGAGTTTCCTTTTTCTTTGGCCTTAAAATTTTGTTGAGGTCAATCATCATCAATAACCCTTGGATTAGGGCATTGATCGGAATAATTCCCCATTTCCTTTCACTTGTATCATTGAAGTATAGGAGCCGTACTCTGTGTAGCCTTTTCTTTGTTCGCATCAATAGACATATTCTTCCAATCATTGTGGCATTCAAATGCCTGATGACCTTCTTTTCCACATTTGAAACATTTACTTGTCCCTTTAAGACAACTCCCTCCAGGTTTACTTCCACAATTTGAGCATAAGGGAAAACTCATCTTCTTTTTAGTGTGCTCTTTCGATTTTCCTTTGAATTCCATTTTCCTCTACCTATCAAATTCATATTATTGATGGGTTACTCAAATATCCATCTCAACATTGAGATCACATAGAACGATTTCCTCGTAGTTATTGAAGTCCCTTATGGCTAACACCCTTCGAATACTTGGTTTTATGCCACTAAAGAATAGATCGATCTTACTCTCAGGTTGGATAATAACCCCAGAAGCGTACCTTGCAAGTCTTGTAGAATTTTCTTTGTAGGTACCAACAGATTCATCATCCTTTTTCTTTAGTTCAATAAACTCCTTCAACATCTTTGTTCGGAGAATACGAGAGAAGTACTTCTTGAAAAATAAGTTCTTGAACTCGTCCCATTCCATGGACTCAATTTCATCCCTCTACCTCATATTCGTGATAAAATTCCACCATTGATCAGATTCACCTTCCAGGAGATAAACTACTAAGATGAATTTATCATGTTCAGAACATTAAAGTACTGAAAATATCTTTTTAGCGGTACTGATCCATTGTTTAGCCACTAATGGATCAGTAGACCTGCTGAATGAGGGTGGGCGCTGCCTCATGAAGGATTCAATAGAATGTTTCTCATTCCTTTGCTCATTTGGAAGTCCTGCATAATTTATAGCATGAGAAATTTGTGTGAGCATAGCTACAAGATTTTTCATTCTAGATCCCATAATGTTTGGCTGATCAGCGGGACAATCATTGCATTGCACGTCCCATTCCGCATTAACACGGTTCCTTCAGGTTCCAGCCATTGAATAAAACCAAGAATAATAGTGTGAGAAACACTAATTATAATAGGAAAAACACATAATCAAGAATAAAATTTCACACTTAAGGTCTTATCATAGGTTGTTCATGGCTATTTCTAAAACACTAAGATTGTGTTCTATGCCTTGACATATCCTTAAGATTCTTACTAAGGCTTTCACATCCTAGTTTCCAAAGGTTGACTATACATTTCAATTGATACCAACTATAATGACCCATACTTTACATAAATTTTTAATACATAAAAATTGAATTACACATATTATAACGTATAACAAAACCATGAATGGACCATATAGGTATAGTTTCTTTAGATACTGGGAAACATAAACAACTGGTTCATATATCATCTACGTTGTCTCCCATTTATTTCATCATATCTAGAGTCCCTTTTTGGCATATCCTATTTAATAAACGACTTCCTAACCTAGGGAAAGAAAACATACAAAAGGGTGAGATAAAATGATCATTAAGGGTAAACAAAATAAATATCAATCACTTCATATTCATAAGAACATATCATTTTGGAAATCTTAACCTGCAAAAGAGATCATAATTTCATAACATGGGATATATCATAGTAGTGAAATGTACTCCCAATAATCATAACATAAATCATGAAACATTGTGGCATACCCACATATTCATATAGAATCAATTTTTAGTATTCAAGACTCATTGCCAAGACTATCTTATTAGACAATGTCTGTTTCTAATCCTAGTTCACTCCTCGTTTCAGTCCTGTTTAACTGAATCGGATTAACCTGTCATTCCAGCCATGTCCATATCATGAGATATAAATCTTTACCCAATGAATTGGAGGGATATATAGGTCCCACTCATCTCATAATGATACCATTCTTATGTGTGCCACAAAATCATAAACCATACATCATAGCATAACCCATGTAATAAAATTTGGATTCTTAAACATCACGTCATCATAACATAATACATAAAAGATAAAAGGACATCATAAAAATAATTTCATCATAACATAATCAAATCAATGTAAAAATAGGTATAGAAATAGAACCCTATATTATCTTATATGGAAAATAATTTTGATAAAACACTTGAACTCCATTCTTGAGGAAAATATCCTTTCGACTTCAAAAACATTTTCCTTTCTTAAAATGTCATATAATTTTTAACTAAAAGAAGTTGATTAAAAATAATCTTGAAAATTTTTAAAGGAAGCTTCATGGAAATAATTTTCTAAAAATCCATTCATGCCGTATATGTTAAAAAACATTCTTCTCGTACTTTGGCTGGAAAAGTCAAAAAGTACCTTGTATGAAAAATGAAAAAAGATTTCATTCATATCTTTATCTAAAAACTTACCAAAGGGTAAAGTTGGATTTAACAAATTGTAGGAGGATATAAATAATATTACATATTGAAGAAACATGGACATGGATGATAAATAATCCCTTTTAAATTGTGAAATATAAACAATCTTGTATAAAAATTGAGATTGCGAGATTTTCCCTTACCTTAGGTCCGATTTTCTTCGTAAGTGGCCGATCATCCTTTATAATGATTTAAATAATTTCATTGACTTATTCCAGAATCATACTTATTTTTATGATATCATATATGATCATATTCTTAGCTTCTTATCAGTAATATTTCTTTTCTACATGTTATTCGGGTGTTTATTACTTTTTGTTCTTATGCGTGTTTTGTCAAATAAATTCTTATTCTACTTTTTAGGTTATAGATACCCCATTTAAAAAATGGTATTAGTGTAATATATATCATATTCATTCATTAAATTAATTCATATAATCATTATTAAATGAATATCATGTATAATGAGTCGCATCACATCGTGGAGACAGTATTCCGCATGTACGCACGAGCGATGATATCATTCCCATGATAGTGGAATTGTATTAGAGTGTATGTACACTATTTCAGAATAAATATCAATTTAAAGTAATCATATATAGTTTTTATTTACACCATTATACCCATCCAAGTAAGGTGGTGGTGGAAAATAGTTTACACCACGTCGTGGAGACGGTATTCCGTACGTACGCACGTGCTGTGATTTCGTTTTCCATAGGATGGATAGATGGTGAAATAGGGTAGTTTCATACTTATAAAAACATATCAGTATATGAGTGATGTTGATGTCATTACTTCATAATGAAACAACTAAATAATAATAAGTAGAATAAGAAATAATGCTGAACGAATTGGTAACAGACATTACCTCTTCTTTGAAGAGCCTCTTTGAGACCTCCACTTAGGGCACTAATATTAATCTTTTAAGAAGAACAAGATCTCTAGGATGTTTCTATTGAAGTGGATAATAGAATTTGGCAGGGGTTGGATGAGATGGATGGCTCAAAGTGGTGTGAGGAGGAGAGGGAGGAGGTTCTCTTTTATAATGGAGGAGAGGGGCACCTTTGGAAAAACTAAAAATATTATATTATTATAAATCCATATTCAGTTTTAAATAGCTCCAAATTGATTTATTTCGAATATAATGTGGGTATGGATGAAAATACTCTCATAAAATATAATTTAGACAAGTTTAGATTTCTATTTTAACCATATCATTTAAATTTGACTTTAAGTTAGATAATTTAACTTTTACCGTGTCTTCTTGTTTTCTTACACTATATGGATAATAAACATACAATAACAAGCCAAAAGAACCCCAAGTTATTTATTATTAATATATAAAACAATATTTAAGTTATTTGGCCAAACCATAGATTTTTAGGAATAAAATAACAATTAATAATATAATATTTGTTTTAAAAACAATTTTATGTCAATTTTGAAATTATTTGGTAATTGATTTTTGTGAAAATCATAAAAGAACGATTAGATTGAAAAAAGTTAATTAAATAAATATTAACATGTCATAGTAACATAAAAAATTATTTTAATTCATCAAAACTCTCAAATTACATTTATTTGGGTATTTATAACATCAATTATGTAAATATTTCGTTAATAATATAATTACTCCATCATCATTGTGTCATAAATAAATTAAATTATTTAAAGTCTAAAAATTACAAACAAAATACCATTATATAGGAAATATTTTTATATTTTTAATGAATATTTATAGTCGAATTTAACATATGTATAACCATATATTAAAAATGACATACTTATTAAACTTTGATTTTAACTATTTTAACCAATCTTTAAATAAATTAATAATAAATGTCCTAATCTTATCCAACTGGGCCTAAATGGTCATATTTTATTCTTAAGATTTTTTTTGGTCCAATTACATTTATCCAAAAAAATTAGTCAATGTGTTATGGTAATAATAATATCATTTTTACCCTTAATTACCCTATTTTCTTTTAACCTTGCTAAAAAAGTAAAAAGTTACTATTCACCAAAAAAAATTATTTGCATCTCATTGAACCACATTTTAGTCCTTGATATTAACCATGTCTCTTGGATTTTTGAAATTCCACTCACAGAAGCAGTAAAATTATGTTTTATGTGAATTTGAAAATTCTCCTAGGAGGTGGGTAATAGATGGTGAAAAGTTCAGTAAAATTTTTATATATTTAAAATTATTAAAAAATGACTCCAATGTGTTGAATTGAACTTATGTAGGTATTATGTATCAATTTTGACCTAAAATAAATTTAAATAAAATAAATAATTATTTAAATTAAAAGTCAGTTTTTAAATAGTAACATAGTGTTTTCACTATTCATCCAAAATTGAAAGTTTTCAGAAAAATACCAAAATTTCACCCTAGGATAATGTCGAAATTCTGAATCCAAAAATGAAGTCCGTTTTGAATGATGAAATTTAAAAAATTTCAAAAAGTTGGAATTACTATTCATAAAGGTTTGTTTTAATAATATTTTAAGAGCATAACATTGTTTAGTGAAACTCGGTATTGCGTACGACGCAAGCTATCGAAGAAGGTTGTGATTGTGTGTAAAGAAATCCAAGCTAGTGTTGTGTATAGTGAAAGATTACTTTGATGATTTATATAAAAACAAAATATTTCTCATAAAAGTCTCGGGTGTTACACCAATATCTAACGATAATCAATCCGTAAATAAAATATCCAACTTAAACAAAAAAATGAAATTCTAATGTATGTCTCATGTGTCAAAATATAAAATAGAAAATAAAGACCCTAATGACACCTAAGAGGTTCCCAAACCACACCTAGTTACATCATCAAAAATCTTTCCCAACTCAACCATCTAACCTAAGGATGTTCCCTTAACCTATACAGAAAACAAAAAGTCTACTTGGGTACTGATCAAGTATCCTGTGTAGGGTATGAGTACAACATAGTAGGCCACTACCAACTGTGTTTAAAACAAATTCTGTAAATAATAGTGTTTTAAGTTGTATAAACAATAAAAAAACAAGTAAAAAAGTAAACAGTTTATATTTATTCAATTTTCTATTATTTAACTTCATAAACACCTAGTTTTCCATGGACACCCGTATCTCAATATCAGCTACATTCTGTGCTAGAGTCTGATCAATTTTACACAGTCAACTCTCATTTCTGTCAATCTAATTTTAGTTCATTTTCCATTTCAATTCAATTAATATCTCCATTAACTAGAACTATAGTCTAATGTTAATTAATGGGTGTAAAATGACATGTTTAGCACCCACATGAGTCTTTGGATCATCAATACCAATCACAAAACCCATGGGTATTTGGAGCATCATTCCATATCCCATAAAATAATATTTTTCAATAAGATGGGTGTTGAACTTCGTGCCTATCACCCAGTGAGTATTTAGAGCATCAGTCCGTGTCTCACAACCCATTTCTCAATAAAGAACATATATTACATACATTAAATTATTTAAGATTAATCAAAAATAATATTTTATCACAATTTTACATCTCACATGTATCAAATCATCATATTATTAAATTCAACAATTAATTAATCACAACATAAAATTAATCAATTCAACAATTAATAAATCACATATTCTCGTTAATTACTTAAAAAATTAATTAATGACATCACCACATTAATTTATTCAAAAATTAATAAAATTATTTATTACATAAATTAATTCAATAATAAATTAATCAGATATTTCCATTAAATCAATTAAAATTAATTAATCACATTTGTACCATTAATTAATTCAATATTTAATTAGTAATACTACAACATTAATTAGTTTTAACAATTAATTAATCATTATCCATAACATGAAATACCATATTTAAATCTACAATTAAGTATCCCATTCACAATATCACTAAAACATAATTATTTATATAATTAATTATCTCGAAACATTTCTATCAATATAAATTAATTTATTAAATATTTAATTACTCATCTTACAAATCACATTGCCTCATAAATAATTTATCCAATAATTATTCAACCCTAATAATTCATTATCTAAACCATCAATATTAATTAATTTATAAATTATTTATTCTATTTAAATCAATTTCACCTTCATAGAAATTATAATCAATTAATTGTTACATCCCAGACCCTAGATGCCACATAACGGGCATGCTGAGCCGGATGAGCCACATGGCCTCAAGCACATCTCCCCAAAAGCTAGTCTTCCAACTATAAGCAAGGTCCTAGAGTGTTTCTAGTGGGATAATGTGACCTCATTAAAAAAATTTAGCATAGTGCAGGGAATATAAATGAATAATGAAGATTGAATGAAAACTAATGTATTAGATAAAAGAGAATATAAATTATAGTATCAACTAAAACATTGATGATATAAAGACATGTCACTAGAAAACTGAAAAACATGGACATATGAAAAATGCATAATATATTCCACAATGTAAATGAGAGATAGACTAATACAATCATCTTGATATCCAAATCGATCATCTGCTATCAAAGTGCATCCTTCCCGTATAAAATCAAGTGTTTGAAGCTGTATGATTAACTTTGTCAACACTAACAATGATGTAATCTAATCTTCATACAAAACGGGGTCCGGAGAGGGTGTGAGATAAATATCAGTGGTCCACCTCAAATAGTTTCTATAAAAGTAGGATCGTGTATTGGAATAATTTAGTGTGCAATCATGCATATATAATGTGAAGTAATAAATAAAATATACATAAATTTCTAAGTACCTACTTCAGCCCTCAGCTGGTGTCTAAACATGTTACTTGTTCATTAAATATGTAATTACCAATTGAAGTTAAAAGGCCACGTATGGCACAGCCATCACTGATATCACATTGTGATATTATATGTAGTGAAGGTCCCAAGATGTAACAAGGAACCTTAAAATGATATCTAGTGGGGGTGTCCCAGGGTAACAACCTAGGTTACATATATCTCATTGAATGCTAACTCAGTAGTATCTATGTCTAGCTAAGGCTTAAATGTGTAATCCAAGGAGCGTAATCCCAGGAAATTCACAACAAGGTGCCTATTTAGTCCAAGGTGAATGACCAAGGTAAAATGGGTAAAATCAAGGACATTACCATATGGGTTGTCACTATGAAACCTACTAGTCATTATTGGATCCAAGGAGTTTCTCTAAGGTGTCCTGTAATAAGGTTAAGGACCCTATAGTAGTATTATAGGCATCAGAGGAATAAACAAGAACCAAAGTCTAGGTGGGTATCAACCTAACAAAACTACTACCTTGAATTAGAATGGGATTCCTGATTCCCAAGGTATTATCTATGTAGAATTCATTGTAAGCCTAAGGTTGTCCGTTCTTATTTGATATGGTTATCACATAATCATTTATTAGGTTCAACCCTTATCGTCCATTAGAGTGGACATCCCAAGTAGTTTTGAGGCCATTTACAAATGTATAAATTCACCATTAAGGTATATTCAATTATTGATTTTCACTCTTCTACATTCCATTAATGTGAAAAACGTTTATATGAACATGTAACATTTATTGATATTCACTTGATAGGGTCGAGTTATATACTTAGTATACTTTTTGTTTCACATTTCACATTTAATAATCAATTTGAAGAAATTAACATAGGTGGGACAAGTGGGTTGAATTCATGGTGTATAAAAATATCAAATTATCATTAATAACAATACATTTACTATAGAAAGAATCACATTTAGAAAGGTTAATAAAAGGCACACCCGAATGGTGGCTTAAACATAACATAACACTAAAAATACAATTATGGCATAGCCTTCAACATGGGGTGGATTAATTTATCAGTCTAACTACTAACAACTAATCACATATTTATAATAGTCATAACAATATAATTCTAACATGTATAATCATGAAATGTTAATTTGATTAATGAACTCCAATGAAATTGACGGTCCCTGCAATAATATTCTAAAATCAATGAATATAGGGATATGTAATAGAACACCCAACATAAGTTTTCATGAATAACCTCTGTCGGTATTAGCCCTTGAGTTTTCTCTTATTAGAGTAAATCTATGAAAAGGTGAAAAACTCTCAGATGTAGATATTTAGGTCAAGAGAAATAGGGATGAAGACAGACTCAAGAAGACCTGAGTACATACCATTGGGCTTCCAATGAGATGAACATAAGCTCGATCGGATACTGGACGATGGGTGTCTTTTGATCCCTACCTTTGTCCATAAAAAAATTCATAAATTATAGAGAAATAGGTTAATATCGATGGGTTTCAAATTAGGGAAGAACAGGGGAGTAAATAGTTCATAAATATTGTTTGGAAATTTTACATACAATCTTAGACTGCACACCGTTTATTAGCAGGGATTGTCAAACAATGGGAAAACCGTGTGACACGGTTCTCTGTGAAAAAATACTCCACACTGTTTAATAAAACCGTACACAAGCCATGATAAGGTACATGGGAAAAGGGGTGTTCGCACGGTTAGGCTGTAAAAGGGATTACCGTTTGAGGGGGTTTTGTTCAAAAAACATTGTATTTATGGTTTTCCAAAAAATTTGAAATTCCTTCAAAGTTTACTCTAAATCGTTCTCCCAACTCTTTGTTTATAGATGGATGGTTTTCGGGCTCCAATCTTGCCATGAACCCCCCTGCGACCTTTCATAACCACCTACGAATCCACATTAGTTCCATAGCAATGATTTAGACTAAAAATTATATGATTCATACCTAAGTGAAAATGCAGGTTCTCATAGTCTTCCCGCCCATAAAATAACTTGCCCCTGAGTTCTCCTACCAAGAGTAAAGAAACACAATCTATGAACTAATATGGTATGTCATGACCAATCATCGGGGCCCGTTCCGTGACTACCCCAAACCCACCTTCCATAGCCCAGGGGCTGGTGACTAGCACAAAAGGTGTAAATCCCAATAAATGTGAATTAATTTCCTTTATAAAAGTAAACAAACACAATAGAGTACACAAATGAAGTATGAACTAAGTAAACTGAGTAAAACAGTAGGTGTTGGAAATTAAATGGGCCAGTATACAAACCCAACTGAATGTACAGTACAACTGAGAATGAAAGTACAACAACAGTAAAGTGAAGCAGCAACCACCGAGTCATCGTCCAGGAATCCCACCTGAAGGGTGGGTACATATAGTCTCGTTGGTACCTCCGGTATGTCCGTCTGCTCCATGTACGTCCTGGCAGGTGGTCCACCTCCGGATACTGTCCAGCTCCACAGGCCTCAACCGTGATCAGTGTTGTCTGTCGTCTGCATACAACACAACGTAGTGCGGGAATAGCCCGTTCAGGGGTGAGTATATGTAACTTAGTAGGGACCCAGAGACCCTCGAAGGACTCCAAGAATCCACAAAGGATAAATCTAAAAGGAAGGATACAAACACGAAATATCAACCAACTTTAATTAGGTATATTCCCATACATATACCTAAATCATGAATTCTCATCCGGCTCCATCTCTTGAGGACAAAAACAACAATGTACACTTAGGAAAGAAGTCAATCACACCATTGGTAATGATTTCAAGACAAGACATAGCTCACATAGGTATACTACTCATGAAGTGAGGTGGAGATGATTAGTTGTAGCCTCTGAATAATCTCCTCTATCAAACCCACATAGGATCCAATTACAGAAGTCGTTGCTACCAAACCCATGTTGGATCCAAGTACAGTAACCTTCACTTCCAAACCCACGGAGGATCCAAGTATAGTCGGAATCGCTGTCGAAACCAAGGAGGATCCAAGTATAGTCGTCCTCAGTGCCAAAACCACGTAGGATCCAAGTACATTCTTCTTCGTCGTCTAACCCACGGAGAATCCCAGCACGGTATTCGTCACAGTCACAACAATCTCTAGGGTTCCCGCACACAACGTACACAATTTCGGGAGGGTCTGATACTTGCATAAAGGGGGTTGACAGATCAACTATCATGAAGTCCAGATTTGATGTATCCCGAAGTTCTGTATCATTAAAAGGAACTCAACGCAACAGACAACACATCAATTAGACGCCCAGTATGAGAGATATTGGCTTTTCCATTCTAGGGGACCTGTTGGAAATATACTCATTCCAAACATGGATGATTCCCAACGATGCACAAAAATCACTTAGAGTATCGTAAAAGGTCCACCTCGTCGAATGGATCCCAGTGCCGCAGACGTCGCTTCGATCAGACGCGCAGACTTTGAATTATTCACCTTTAAGTGAATACATGCTCGGCCCGTCAAGCCCAGTGGGCCGACTGGTAGGGTTAACCCAGTTTCAGCTGGTCCGACGTGGCAGGGGTGTCAGACCGGCATGAAGAAACGTGCAGACTGGCCCAATGGGAGGCTTATCCCGAAGGGGTTCGCCCCGGCTTGAAGGGACACAGCCCGACCCGACGGGGCGCATCCCGGCAAGACGGGCACGACACAGCCCGTCAGGGCTCGGCCCGGCCCGTACCGACATGGTGCGGAACGGCCCGGCCTGGCTAGGAAAGACCTAGCTGTGCGCGGCCCGGCTGGCTCGGCCAGCTGGCTGAGCAGTCTCGAGGGGGGGGGGGGGGGCAGCCCCCCTGGCTGCCCGAACCAGTGACACCAAGCGGCACAACCCTCCCAAACCGGCTGGCCTTTTAGAGCAAGAGGCCCGCTCGGGCAGGCCGTGAGTTTCTTCAATGTGGAGCCCTCCTGGCACTGTGGCTCTCCTCCGAATGGCCGGCTGATGGGCTAGCCGGTTCTTTTGTTGAAACAGCCCGCCCTATGCGGGCTGCGGTTCCCACAGCATAGCGCTGTGGGGCGCCGCAGTTCCTTCCTTTGGCCCGGTTCTTCTTTGTCAGTCGAGTGGCCCGTGGTTGTAGGCTGGGGTTCTTCCTCACGTGGTCGGTGCATGTTTTTTTCCTTTAATCGTCTCCACTTCCCGATTCTAAACAAGACAAGAAACGACAGAGGGTCGTCGAGATGTGTTTGTTCGGCCCGTGCCCTCTTTGTTAGGCGGTAACAATTTTTCAAAGATGAGCAAGGTTTCATGAAGCACAACAAACAATTTTATTCAAATAAAATTGAAACATTTCACCCTACCTCGATAATCAATGTCGTACGTCGAGCGTTGTGGAAGACGGCATCACAGAGAGAGGATTCATAGATGACGTTGGCGTGCATCCGTGGAGGAAACAACATCTCCACACTAGTTTCAGAGAGGGGAAGGGAATCCACGTCCTCTCTGTTTATGGAGTTGGTGTTCTTCGTCAAAGAGGCATCTTTCATCGTGGGATGATGATGTTCTTCAATGAAAGAATAACTTCCTTCTTCTTTTACACAAGAGTTCTCTCCAATTTCTCCTATCCTAACGTGTGCTAGATTATAATAATAGGCTAATGCTATTATTTTATTAACACATGAAATTAAAATTTAAAAATTAAAGACACATAATTAATTAATTAAAGTGGTTCAATTTATTGTTTAAGGTGTGTTTTAAAGAGTTAAAGAGGGAGAGAGAGTGGAAGTGGAATGGTTACAAAATTAAATTGGAGTTAACAAAATAATGAAGGGGGGTTTTAGGAGTTCAGGGGGAGGTGAAAGGATGGGGATCGTGTGGGCCCCACTTCAAAAATATCGACACATGGGTAGTTAGGTGGTTGTAGGTCCCACCACTAACTCTCCCATGTAGGATATAACCACCATAGATATAAAATAAAATTTGTTCTAACAATTTTATTTATTAAAAACTAATTCCCCAAATAATAAATCTCAAGCCTCTTAAAACGAAACTATAATAAATGTCCCCTTAGGAAATTATTGGGGTTGCGAGTTCATTGGTGCCCTCAGATTTCAATTCTGAGCACCTATTCAAAAGGTAGAAAACCCCGCTCATTCATTTACTGAACTTACCCATGATAATCTTCAGAAATTGATTCTGGGCACACCGGGACTCGGAATCAGGTGCCGTGAGAAGCCACATACTCATAAAATTACAAAGTATTTAAGATAAAATTTTCCTTGAAATTTCTGTGTATTTACATTACTCCCACCTCGGGGCTTTACGTCACCGTTAAGCTACAACATAAAATAGGGAAACAAATGAGGGTACTGTGCACGCATCTGAGCCTCTCGCTCCCATGTGCTCTCCTGGAAGTTCCCATGCTGCCAACGAATGCGCACCAGAGGAATCGACCATCCACGTAGGACTCCCTCTTGTCAATCCTCGATATTTACCAGGACCACTATGAATGTAGCCACGTCATCGATGTCCACCTCCCCATGATCAATGATTTGGGACTGTTCGTGCACGTATCTCCTCAGCTGAGATACATGGAAAACGTCATGCACCAGGTGAAATTAGTGTGGAAGGGATAGGAGGTAAGCCATCTCCCATACTCTATTGTAGACCTTGAAAGGCCTGATGAAGCATTGAGATAACTTGTCGTCCCTGCCAAATCTTCATAATCCACATCGAGGTGAGACCCTTAATAAAACGTGGTCGACATCCTCGAACTCCAGCGGTCTCCATCTCTTATCATCATATGACTTATATTTATTCTATGCAGTCCTCATACACTCATGGATGATCTGAACCTTCTACATCATAGCCTGAACCATCTCTGGTTCTTCAAGTGCTGACTCCCTAGGGTCAGTCCAGCATAGATCAGATCTGCGAGGTCGGCTGTACAGTTCCTCATATGGTGCCATCCTGATGGTGGAGTGGTAGTTGTTTTTGTACGCAAACTCCACCAAGGGCAGGTGATCCTCTCATATGTGACCAATGTTAAGGACACATTCATGGAGCATGCCTCGATATTCTGAATGCTCCTCTCTGTCTGGCCATCCGTCTGAGAATGAAAGGCGGTGCTTAGGCGTAGCTGTGTACCAAATGCCTCCTACAACCCCTTCCAAAGCTGGGAAGTAAAGAGAGCATATCGATTGGAGATTATAGACGATAGAACACCATAACGCTGTACAATCTCTTGAATTTAGAGGTTTCCAAAGGTCTCTACTAAGCCTTTCTCTCTGATTAGAAGGAAGTGGGATGACTTGGTGAGTCGATCGATGGTAACCCAGATAGAGTCATGTCTCCAGGAAGTATGTGGAATCCCCATCACAAAATCCATTGATATCCCATCAAAATTACACTCTGGAACCACAAAGGGTTGTACCAAACTTTCTGGTACCTAGTGCTCAACCTTCACTTACTGGAACGTGAGGCATCATGAATCGAACTCAAATAAATCCTTCTTTATACCCGGCCACTAGTGTCGTTGTCTAAGGTCCTGGTACATCTTTGCCACTCGACGATGTACTGCTAGAGTGGAAGTGTGAAACACCCTTAACACTATCTCTTGCAGTGAAACCGGTACCATGGTACGTCCCATTAAGATGATGAAGTGCTCTCCTCCTTCAGAAAATACATCAGGAACCTTCCCTATGGAAATCTGAGCATGTCGCGTCTCACAGTCAACGTCCCCATGATGTGCCTCTCTAACCCACTATATTAGTGGAGGAGTAACTGGGAGGGACTATAGAAAAGCTGCCCCATCTCTATCCATGAAGGATATCTGCAATGTGTCTAATTGCTTCATGGCCCCTCCAAGTATCTGAATGCTCGATCTTCTTCTGAGAGAATCAGCTACTATGTTTCCTTTCCTAGGAGTATAGACTATCTCAAATTTGTTGTCCTGGAGGAACTCGAGCCATAGTCATTGTCTCAGGTTTAGTTCCTTTTGTGAGAAAATGTACATGACACTCTAATGATCAGAATAGACTGTAAAGCGCTCGCCCAACTGATAGTGCCACCACATCTTCAAGGCGAAGACCACTGCTGCTAACTCCAGGTCATGGGTGGCATAGTTCTACTAGTGCTACCTCAACTACAATGAACCATAGGCAATCACTTACCGCTACTGCATTAGGACACACTCGAGTCTAGTACCTGATGCTTCGCAGTAAACCACGTACCCAACGCCCTCCTCTGGTAGCCCCAAGATGGGTGCACTGTTCAATCTCTACCTCAGCTCTTGGAAGCTCTACTAGCATCTATCTGACCACACGAAGGGTTTCCCCTTTTTTGTAAAATATTAAAGTGGCGATGCAACTCTGAAGAAGTCTGGCACAAATTTATTATAGTTCCTAGCCAGACCTAGGAAACTCCGCACCTCTGTCACGCTTCTGGGTGGCTCCCAAACAAGTACTGCCTTGATCTTCGTTGGTTCCATAGTAACTCCCACCTCCGAGATGATGTTCCCCAAGAAGTGAACCTCTCGAATCCAGAAATGGAACTTCAAGAGATTAACATAAATATGGTTCTCTCGGAGTGTATCTAGTACAATCCCTAAGTGGTAGGTGTGCTCCTCCTCAGTAGTCGAGTAAATTAGTATGTCTTCGATGAAGACTATGAAAAAATTATCGAGCTGAGGCTAGAAGTTACTTTTCATGAGACTCATGAACACTGATGGTGCGTTGGTCATGCTGAATGGCATAACCAAGAACTCATTATGGCCATACCGACACCTGAAGGCCGTCTTCTGCACATCCTCGTCTCGAAATTTGAACTGGTGAAAGCCTGACCTGAGGTCTATGTTTGAGAACCATCGTTCTCCCTTGAGCTAATCAAAGAGGTCATCAATCCTCTAGAGTGGATACTTATTCTTTATGATCACCTAATTCATGCGACGGTAGTTGACACACAGTCGTATGATCCCATCCGCCTTCTTATAGAATAAAATCATAGAAGCCCAGAGGAAAACACTGGGTCGGATGAATCCTTTTCCTTGTAAGTCCTCCATCTATAACTGCAGCTCACGAAGCTCGGTGGGTGCCATCCGATATGCTGGAGTAGATATCGGTGATGTCCTGGGGTACATGTCAATCTATAAATCTACCTCTCTGTGAGGAGGTAGTCCAAGAATGTCATCAGGAAAAACATCCGCACACTAATCCACCATAATAGGAAAACTCGGACTCCGTACATCAACCGCTCTAAGGATGATACGAGCCAACTGATGTGTGATCAACTACCCTCTCCTCTGTGTCAGTCCATCTTGTGCTGAAAATTCTCCCTTCTTGCCAGTGAAGGTGAACCTGCTCCCATATGTACAGACACACCACAATTTGTGCCTAAAATAGTGGATCGTGACATGGAATATAGATAACCAATCCATACCCAAGATGACTTCGTAAGGCCTCGACACCGCTACAAGAAGATCCCACCTGAAGCTATCACATCCTAGAGTAAGCTCACACTACCGACACTGGTGTGTAATCATCGAGTTTGCTCCCGTAGGAGTCTCTGGAAGTAATGATCGAGCCAACGGCTCCGTCAGAATATCTGTTCTCCAAAAAAAGGTAGAGGCAATAAAATTATGTCTCACCCTTATGTTTATAAGAACTCCATAAATAGTGGAGTAGACATAGATAATACCTCGAATCATCTCAGGTGAGTCGTGGTCGTAGGCCTCGACTGCCTGGAGCTGATCCTGCCCCTATCTGCCAGCTCCCTGTAGTCGGGGTGGTTCTCCTGGTGGTGGTTGTAGAGCCTCGAAGCATCATCCACCACCCTCTAATCGGCCAGCTCCTTTGCTTCATCCGACTTCTCCCTGTGGACCACCACGTTCGAACCTCTTCCTCTATACGGGAGATCCCTCTACTTGTTGTTGCTCGTCTGCCTGGAAGGTTGGGCAGTCACAAGACATATGGCCCTACCCGCCACATGTATAGCACGAATTTCCCCTCATATGGATGGATCTTCTTCATGGCCCCCAAACATCTGAACTAGTATCATGAGGTCTCCCACCTGATGGCCTAGCTTGGTTGTACCTCTACGACATCTTTCTACTGCTAG
This sequence comes from Viscum album, assembly GCA_963277665.1. Lineage (NCBI taxonomy): Eukaryota > Viridiplantae > Streptophyta > Magnoliopsida > Santalales > Viscaceae > Viscum > Viscum album. The sequence goes on along the minus strand of OY728119.1, from coordinate 1,178,519,650 downwards.
CTTCAGAAGACCCCGCTACTTGTTGCCATGCAGTGGGTCTCGCTACAAGCGTCAACTCAGCAAGAAATATCACCACATGAAGGGATCGCTCTAGTACACTCACCTGCGTTGGAATGATAAGGGAGACTATCGAAGCCCTGATCTCATGCCTCAGTCCCTGCACGAAGGTCTGGTCCCGGAAGAACGGGTCTCATACCATGATTGTGGAGTAGCAAGAGAGGTCGGTAAATCTCACTGTGTACGGGGATACTGTCATGATGCCCTGCCGCATATGTAGTAACATCTTAATGCGCACCGCATAGAAGTCGGCTGGAACAAACTCTGAGTGGAAGAGGCTCTCGAAGTCCGTACAAAGTAGTGATGCCTTGTCATACACTTGGAGCATCAGGATTCACCATCTAACTGATGTTCCATGAAGGAGACTCGTGGAAAAGATCACCATACGGTCTGCTGGTGTCCCTACCGATCTGAAGACTCTGACGATAGCCTCTGGCCGAACCTCAGCTGCTTGAGGGTCCATCTCTCTGCTGATCCCGGGTGGCATCTATCACTGAAACTCGTGCAACGCACTCATGCGGCGTGCACTCTCTTCTTCTTGGGCTGGTGGCATCAGTGGCTCAGCGGTTAGTGGTACCACAAGTGCCTCTACTGTAATGGGGCTCTGCACCGAGGCATCATTGCTCAGTGGGCTGCCATCTCGCACGTAACTAGGGAACCTTGGATGGCTGCCTTCGTGGGGCCATACTAAAAAGAAACAGGTGTACCACTGTCATACAGTATACCTGGTGAGCTGACACAAATTAATCACAAAGAAAATTTTTGAATGACACATTCAATCAGTGTTTTCGAGCACTGATTCGGAAATCAAAAGTCAACGTCTCGGTGTATGGATACGTCAACCGCCACACCAACATGGGACTCCCTGGATGGAAAACCACACTCAATACTCTTAACACTATTCCATCAAAGAGAATAATGGTCAGAGTTTTGAGTTCTATGGTATAAGGGACTCCTCTAATACTAATTTGTCACAACCCATCCTCGAGGCCCTTTTTGTGACTACCCCAAGCCCAAATTCCATAATCCAGGGGCTGGCGACTAGCAACAAAGGTGTAAATCCCGATAAAAGGGAAGACATTACCTTTATAAAATTAAACAAACACAACATAGTACACAAATAATGTAAGCTCTAAGTAAACTGAGTACAATAGTAGGTGTTGAAAAGTAAATGGGTCAGTATAAAAACCCATCTGAAATACAGTACAACTAAGAATGAATGTACAACAGTAGTAAACTAAACTAGCAACCACCGAGTCATCCTCCAGGAATCCCACCAGAAGGGTGGGTACATATAGTCTCGTTGGTACCTCAGGTCCGTCCATCCTCTCTATGTATGTTTTTCCAGGTGGTCAACCTATGGGTACCTACCAGCTCCACAAGCCTCAACCACAATCAGTGGTGTATGTCTTCTTCATCAAACACAATGTAGTGTGGGAATAGCCCATGCAGGGGTGAGTATACGTTACTCAGTAGGGACCCTGATACCCCCGAAGGTCTCCAAGAATCAACCAAGGATAAAAGAAAAGGGAAACATACAAACACGAAATATCAATATATTTTACTTAGATATATTCCCATACATATACCTAAGTCATCAATTCTAGTACGTCTTGAACTCTAAACCCTGAGAACAACACAGTCCACACAGGAAAGAAGTCAATCACACCATTGGTAATTATTGCAATACAAGACTCAACTCACACAGGTATACTACTCATGAAGTGTGGTGGAGATGAGTAGATATAGCCTCTGAATCATCTCATGTACCGAACCCATGTAGGATCCAACTATAGATTTCATCGCTGTTGAACCCACATAGGATCCAAGTATAGTAACCTTCACTGCTGAACCCACATAGGATCAAAGTACAGTCGTCATTGCTGTTGAACCCACAAAAGATCCAAGTATAGTCATCCTCACTACTAAACCCATGTATGATCCAAGTAGAGTCATCTTCATTGTCTATCCCACGGAGGATCCCAACACGGTAGTAGTCGTAGTCGCAGCCAGCTCTTGGGTTCTCGCACACATCGTACCCGATTCCAAGAGGGTCCGCTCCTCGAATGAAGGGGGTAGATACATTAACTATCACAAAGTCCATAGTTGAGGTATCCAGAAGTTCTGTCTCATCAAAATGAACTCAACGTGATAGACGACGCGTCAGTCGGACACTCGGTCTGAGAGATATATGTTTTTTTGTTCTAGGGGCCCGGCTGGAAATATACTCGTTCCAAACCTGACTGATTTCCAATGATGCACAAAACTCACTTAGAGTAACGCAAAATGACTTCTTCGTCGAAAGGATACCAGTTTAGTAGAAGGGGTGTCGATTAGATGCGTGGTCTTTGAATTATTCACCTTTAAATGAATACGGGCCCGACCCGTTAAGCCCAGTGGGACGACGGGTTGGGTTAACCCAGTTTTAGCGGGTCCGACCCGAAAGGGGAGTTAGACTGGCCAAAAGAAATGTGAAGCCTGACTCAAAGGGAGGCCTATACTAAAGGGTTTCGGCCCAGCCCAGCGGGGCATGGCTTGGCCCGGCAGGGCGCAGACCGGTCCAGCCCGGCTTAGCTCGCCCTAGCCAGGCGTGACCTGAATTCGTGCGGCCTGGCTGGCTCAGCCAGCTGTCCGGGCTATTTGAGGGCCCCCCCCCGGCATCCTGAATCAGCAGCGCCAATCGGCGTCGCCCTCCCAAACCGGCTGGCTAGGCCGGCCAGCCTTCTGGCGCAAGCCTCCCACTCGGGGAGGGCCGTGAGTTTCTTCAGCATGGCGCCCTCCTAGAGTCGTGGTTTGGCTCCACCCACCTGGCCAGTTCCCTAGAACAGCGCCCTTCTGGAGTCGTGGCTCGCCTCTGCCCGGCCTGCCGACGGGCCGGCCGGTTCATCCATCAAAGCAGCCCACCCTATGCGGGCCGCGGTTCCTACAGCGTGGCGTCGTGGGGCACCTTGGTTCCTTCAATTGTCTTAGTTTTTCTTCATCGGTTGAGTGTCCCATGGTTGCGGGCCGGGGTTCGTCCGCACGTGGCCGGCGCACGATCTCCGCCTTAAATCGTCACCGCTTCCCAATTCCATACAAGACAAGAAATGATGGAGGGTCTTCGGGCCGTCTTTTTTCAGCCTGCGCCATCCGCATTAGGCGGTAAAAATCGGAAAGAGATAATCAAGTTTTGACGAAGCACAATAAACAATATTATTCAAATAAAATTGAAAACATTCACCCAACCTCGATAATAGACATCATACGTCGGGAATCGTGGAAGATGTCGTCGCGGAGAGAGGATTCATAGACGACGTTTGCAAGCATCCAAGGAGGAAACGACGTCTCCAAACTAGTTGCGATGATTAGAAGGGAAGGAACGTCATCGCTCTTTGTGGAGCCGGTGTTCTTCATTTGAGAGGCATCGTTCTTCGAGGGAGAATGATGTTGTTCAATGAAATAGGAACTTCCTTCTTCTTTTACACAAGATCTCTCTCCAATTTCTCCCAGCGCAACATGTGATAATGTAAAATAATAAGGTAATGCAATTATTTTATTAACACAATAAATTTTAATTTCAAAATTCAAAACATTTAATTAATAGATTGAAGTGGTTTAATTTATTAATTAAGGTGTTTTGGAAAGAGTTAAAGAGGTAGAGAGAGTGGAAGTGGAAGGTTTTCACAATTAAATAAGAGTTACCAAAATAATGAGGAGGGGTTATGGAGTTTAGGGGGAGGTGAAATGTTAGGGATCATGTGTGCCCCACCTCAAAAATATCCACACATGGGTAGATTTAGGTGGTTATGGGTCCCACCCCTAACTCCCCCATATAGGATATAACCACCATTGATATAAAATGAAATTTGTTCTAAATATTTTATTTATTTTAAACTAATTCCCCAAATAATAAATCTCAACCCGCTTAAAACGCAACAAAGGAAATGGTCCCCACAAGCAATTACTGGCGCTGCGAGTTCATCGGTGCCCTTGGATTTCAGTTCCGAGCACCGGTTCAAAAGATAGAAAAACCCGCTCGTTTTTTTACTGAATGTACTCGAGCTAAACTCCAGAAATTAATTCTAGGGACACCGAGACAAGGAATCAAGTCCTATCAAATTCCAGAGACTCGTAAAATTCAAAATTATTTATGAAAAAAAATTCCTTGAAATTTCCAGGTCTTTACAGTCATTGGGAATGTACGTCAGCTTCCCACTCTCATTTATTCTCATATACTCAACTGTGCTTCCCCAACGCTTATACGAGAGGGGAAGATGTTCCATATAAAGCCTTTGCGCTTCAGTCTATGATGCGTACTAGATATTCCTCAAAGGTAGTATTAGCATCTAACTCAACATACTCAGGAGAAATGGAATGAAACGTGTCTACATGATATTGGAATGGATATGAGACGTGAAATACATAATTCATGGCATGATACCTATGAGATAAAAGTAACTGATAGGATACCTTATCGACTCCCTTAAGGATCTTGAATGAACCGAAATAAGGAGATAAATATTTCTCTAATTAAATAACTATCTATGCCCTAGCCTGGGAGATACCATAAGAATGACATGATCCCAAACATGAACACTATATGTCTTCAATGGAGATCAACATAAAATGTTTGTCTAGGATATGTAGTAGTCATACGCTTCCTGATCAGCTGAACCTATTCTGATGTCTCTTAATCATGATTAGGACCTAGTAGGATGGCCTCACCGGCCTTTATCAAGCACAAGGGTGAACAACATTTCCTACCATATACGGCCTCAAAATTATCCATTTGAATTGTCAACGGAAAAATATTATTATAATAGAACTAGACATGGGGGGATATGATTCCTTAAAAAAACCTCTGAATTCAGGGACACATGATCGAGGAATATCCTATAGAACATATATTGTTTGATTTGATTTTTCATCAGTCAGAGTGTGAAAAACTGTTCTTAGAAGTAGCTGAATACCTATAACTTTCTAAAAACCATTCTAGAACCATGATGCGAAATGAGAATGATTTAATGAAACTATAGTACATGTAACCCTATTTATTTGTTTGATATCATGGGAATAAAGTCAACCCAACTCATCTACTGAGAAATTATTCAATATTATAATGATGTGGGGTGATATCTTTAGTCGATCAATGATTACCTAGATATCATCTATATCCCTCGAAGACCGAGGTAAGCCAACTATGAAATACACAACAACATGATAAAGAAAATTTAAGTACATGTTTTTAATAAAATTATTATGATTTTTTTATTTTTTGAATTATAAAACCCATGTATTTAACTGTTTTATGAAAATATTTGGAAATTTTCATTATATAATAAAAATGAGCAAAATTGTGAAAATATTATAATTCTAGAATTTGGGACAAAAAATCATATTGGTATTGTAGTCATTTATTTTAAAATATAATTCATAATTGAGTTAATATTATTTTGTTGGAATTATAATTTTATATTCTTCAACATTGTCTTCTAGACCAGGAGATGATTTAGCCATCTAAAAGGCTTGAAAAATCAATGATGTTTATGATTTTCTGGGAGGACAGAATGGACACCACCATCATAACGAGACCGCAACTCATTCTACCCATATCCAACTAAGGTGTTTCCACCTGAGATAGAACAAGGAAATAGAGGGCCTTATTTACAAAAAAAATAGAAATAGTTGTGAATTAATTAAGGCTTCCATTGAGTGTTATACTTTTAGAGGATCCTTCATGGAAGCTTCATCCAGAATACAAAACATCCAATGAAAAATTCACAACTCCCTCATCTATGTTTTATATGAACATAATATTTTAGGGTGAAAGACCATTACATTGATGAAAAAAATCTTATGAATGGGTCCACGTGTGAATCGACCATTTAATGTTCCAAAAACAGGTAATGTCTGAGAGGAATTAATTTTACCTATAAAAGAGGGACCTCGCCTCCTTCCCAAATCATCCCATTCTCCATTAATTCCTTCATGGAAATAAGGAGGAGATCTCCAAAAAGGGAGGATATCCACAAATAATCCCCCTTTACTTTATATTTGTTTCATTTATTTGTTTTTGTTTTTGTTTTCAATTGTAATTTAGATTTCTGAAATATTAATGCATTGTTTTTATTTATGTGTCCACACATACACCCTATTTTATTCATAATATTTTATCCTTCTTTTTATTCTTTTATTTTCTCATATTATCCACCATGAACTCTTACATTAAACATGAGGGGTTACCATGATAATTGGCCCATGGAATGTATGTGGAAATTTCATTTATTCTATGCTAAAATTCTTATGTTTTATTAATTTCGTGATGAACAAGGTTGATGTGCATAGGTGTTGTGATTGTTCACCACAACACTGATCTCAAAATAATTTCTATTATTTTATTAAAATGTTTCCCTCAATTATACTAGATAAAAGATCTTTATATGATTGAGTTTTGATATTATGTGGTTGAAATGGAATACGATGGATCTAGGTCTTGGAAGATGTCACAATCTCGATCGAGGTGTGAAAACAACCTTGATTATAAGAGGAGGTGAAGTTAATATTCCTAAATGCATTCAATATTTCACACCAATAAATAAAATAATAGTAATTCATGAATTAGATCACCTAAATGAAGTATTAATATTAATTTAAATACCAATAAAGAGAATGATGGACCCACAAACCAATCCATAAGGCCATGTTCTTTCTCAATTAATTTCATTTTTCTATACAAGTTAGTTTTATCATTAATTGAAATTAAATTAAATTCCATTCCTTGAATAAATGAAAAACAAAAAAATAAGAAGTTTAGTTAAATTATATTACATGAGTGAACAACTATAAAAGCTCATCAAGAGAGAGGTCTCTGGTCAGCCTCTATGTTGCACTAAGAAAATTAAATTTCTTTTGTCACTCCCTACGACAAGAATGCATCAAAACTGGCATCTTTGCCAGGGAACCAACCAGTTATTTGTTTAATTTTTCTATTTTCACATTAAAGATATATTTTATTTATTTTTAATTTTTTTTAAAAAATCCTTCCATGATGAATTTAAATGAATATTATTCTACATGGACTAACAATTACTCACCGGTGAAAAATAATAAACAGACTACACTGAGGAAGCCCTCCAATGAAGAGCCGATGCGCTTATGATAACAGTTAAGAAGAAAGATAGAGGAATAGAAACATGAATCTCACTTGAAGATATTATGGCCATGGTTGATGAACACCAAGATTACATAAAAAGAATCAAGCCTACAATGGAAGTGTTATTGGTCTTCCAGTATTTCAATGAAGACATCCATGAAGTCGAAGCCAAACTCGAGTTGGAAGAGCCTTACTACCTACCTCCATCAAGTGAATATTGAATCCAAGAATAAATTTTAATTGAATATGATATTAATATCGAACCAACGTTGGGAGATGATACATTATTGAACACAAATTATTTTCATTTTATTGAAACTAATTTGAGTATCTCTATTAATTATATTAACTTTTCATATTCACAAAACTCATACAAAACCTTAGATGTTGATGTGAAATATGAATCCCCTATTGAAAAACTCCTAGAGCTCCTAGAAGTCATTTAATATCTACAGAAGGAGACCAATCATGAAGAGATCCAAGTTGATAAGGCTGAGGAAATCATACAAGAGAATTGAACATCCATGAATCCAGCACTGGAAGAGAAGATGGTTTCACAAGAAACTACAAAAGAATATGAGGTTCCTTACTTCATCCTATCCCACATTTTGAAGGGGGGAGACATGGTATACTCTGTCCATGGAGTCATCCGCAATAAGACCAAAAAATGTAAGCTGGGAAGAGCCATATGTGGTGGTTCAAATCAAAGAGTCTTCATCCACCAAAATATTATAGATAAAATCTAGTACTACCCTCTCAAGGTAGTAAAATATTACATGACACACTTGGGGGATCATACCAAGATTTCACTTTACATGCTTTCTAGAAAAATAGATTTTAATTTAATTTATTAGTAAATAGTTTAGCATGAGGCCCTATCTATTTTTTTGAGCATAAATGATATAATCCTTGTTCTTAATTTAGTTTTGTTATTTTATCAGTTCATAATGGCTGAAGGAAGCCCTTGATAGTGAATGGGAAGGACTAAGTTTTATGGAAAAAGAGGTTTCACATTTATTTTTTTATCTTTTAAACTCACTACATTTTCGTCCACAACACGTTTTGAGCGTTAAAGGTAATATTGCATGTCGAGACCTGACTTTATGTTTTACTAGACTTATCTAGGAGACATGAGTTTCTTAGGAACCCAATGATGCCATGATTTAGATATTAATGTTTATATGATTAAATGAATGAAACATAAAATTAAATTTTTAAATATGAAGCATAGATATTGAAATGATGACTCATGATTTGAAGGAATTATTTGATTCATGTAAATGAAATTTCCCCCACCATCTTTCATGCTTTGAATTTCAGATGTTCATGGTAATTTATTTTTTATTATTATTCATTCCATGAGTGATTTTAAAATGTTATATTTCCCATTCTCGAGAGGATTTATAAAAATATTACTTCCTATTTATTCTTGAGAATATTTCTTGAGTGATCTTGTGGAATATAACCAACATGATCTTTTATTGAATATTGTCAATGCTATGGTTGTGCAAAAACACATTTCAAATGATTGTGGCATATTTTTAAAAGTTAAATATCCTTAAAAGGCCACCCTTAAATAAATATTTATTTTATCCCATAGAGACCATGAATGAGCATTATATGTATGAACCCTATTTTAAGAAATTTTTATCCATTCCTACCATACTGTTATTATGTTCATGATATTTTATAATTGTAGTGTGGGGGTAAATGGAATCATGGTGGACGAGATAATATGCATTGTAAGGAATATGTTTAGGGGGTTTTTTATGGTAATTGTAAAATGTTGGGAAATCATTCACTATAATCAATTTTTTCCCATTTTGAATTGAAAAAAAATGACAAAAAGGACAAAAATATCCAAAAAATTAGAAAAATGGGTTGTTATTTGAGAGAACCAAAAATAATCATTTACCAGACTAATGTTCTTATGATCTTATGTGGTTTGGTTATGGATGTGAGGTTTTATCTTATCATAGCTTTTAAATAAATAAAAAAAGAAAAAAAACAAGAGGGTTTACAAATCATTCAATATACTTACTTGATGATTTTTTTTTGAGTTTTGAGAAGTGGGTGTTGCTACTTTAAATTTAGTAATTTCATTACACTTTTACTTTTGATATCATGTATTGTACTTTAGAGATTAGTATCCTATTTGAGCCTTAATTTTTAATGCATAAAATTCTACCTACATAACGCCTTAGAGTCATTTGAACCATTATTCCAAGTCCTTATAATTTTATGTGTATTTTTTCTTTACAATGTGGATGAAGTAGTTCATTTAGAATCCTATGGATAAGCAGTATGTTCTCATGATATGAGCATAACTCTACTTTAATTGTATCATGAATTATGAGAAAAAATAATCAAAATTGAGGTAAAGCATGACTTGGCATGTTTCATAATTATGAATCAAGAAACATGAATTATTAAAGGATAAGTTCAATCAATTTCTAAAGGGAAAAGTAATACATGTGAGTTATTTATTTCATTGAAAAATGGAAAATTGAGTTGATATTTTATGTAGATTTTCGAATGTTATATTTTACGATGATTTTATTTTTACTATAATACATTGATATTTATATATTGGTAACAATGTTGTCCTCTAATTTCAATGATGATACTTTATTCTTGGGGCAAGCATGGTTTAAGTTTTGGGCTATTTGACATTGCCAATTTATGTGCATATTTTTAATCAAATAATGAATTTTCTTTTATTTTTATCAATGGTAAAACCCATGTATTAAATTATTTTATAAAAATATTAGGAAATTTGGATTATATAATTAAAATGATCAAATTTGTGAAAAGTGATTAATTATAGAATCTTGACAGATTTTTATCATATGGGTATTGTGGTCATTTATTTAATTATATAATTTAATATTGAGTGAATATTTTTTCTATATTCCTAATTTTATTTACTTAAACTTTTTCTTCTTCACTAGGAGCTGATTCAGCCATATAAAAACCATAAAAAATCAATGAAGTTTATGTTTTATCCGGGAGGATAGCATTGACTCCACCACTGTAACTGAACCAGAACTCGGCCTACACACATGAAACTACAATGTTTCCACCTGTTATATAATGAGGACATATAGTTTGTACTAGAAAACAAATATGTGGGAGTTATGAAGTCATAAATGATTCCATTCAATGTTATACTTTTTGAGTAACCTTCCTAGAAGATTTGTCCAAAAAACAAACCTCTAATGAAAAATTCATAACTCATTCCTTCGGGGTCCAAATGAGCTTCACTTTTAAGGGTGAATGTCCAAATCATTTATTAACATATTTGATGATGGGGTTCATGTGCTAATCGACCATTTAATGGGCCCAAAACATGGAAATTCTTATAGTAAAGACTTCTGGATATAAAAGAGGGCACTCACCTCCTTCCGAAATCATCTCATTCTCTATCCATTATGTCAAAGAACCAACGAGGAGATCTCCACTAAGGGAGTCCATCCACAAATATTCCCCCTTTCCTTTTAATTATTTTATTTTATTTATTTTTGTTTTAGTTTTCAATTATATTTTATATTTTTAATAAATAAATGCCTTGGTTTTATTTATGTTTCCACCCATCCAACCTATTTTCATCTTCATCTTTTCTCATTCTATTTCTTATTTTATTTTCACATATTATCCACCATGAACTCTTACCCTAATAAATGTGATGTTAAACTAAGACTTGGCTTAGGGTCATTATGTAGAAATTTTATTTATTCTATTCTTAAATTCCTATGTTTATTTAAGTTTGTGATGAGCAAGAGTGATGTGAACGGGTGTTGTAACATCCTGGTTCTGGAAGACACCCAGAGCCGCCCCATACCTAGTTGGTCACATGGCCTCAACTACATTTACCCTAATGCTAGAGGTTTTCGACTAGAAATGAGGTCCTTGGGTGTCATAGTGGGGAAACAATGCCCTCACTGGTGGAGTACACATAATATGTGAAAAACACAAACAATAACAGAAGTAGTAAATATATAACAACAATAAATAGTAGAAGACAAGAATTGTAAATAGTTTGACCACATATATATATATATGAAATGGTGCATGATACATATGTCTAGGAAAGCATCCAAACAACTCACAATACTAAAATACAACTGTTCTAAACCAAAGTACAAAAATAAAGATAAACAGATAAACTCCTCAGCATCACAATCCACCACTTGGTCCCATTCTATGCAGCTCCACTGCAAGTCAAGTACCTGATGTAGAAGGGAACATGCCCTTGTCTATACCTACAACAATATAATCTGTTTGGGCCCAAAAGCATGACCCAAACAGGGTGTGAGACTAAATCATAGTAGGAAACCACCTCAAGATTTGTGCCTAACATTAGGTGCATATATGGAAGGTAAGAGTATATTAAATATTAAACATTAAAGAGAAGATAGAACAGTACTCAACAGAATTCAATCCAAGTTCAATCAAGCAACAGTGAGTCAAATAGCTAACCATAAGTAGGTAACCCTCAGGGAATTACTCACAACCATCCCCTCTTGTCTTACATAAGAATTACAGAGAACCCTTTGGGCAACACACTTAGTCTAACCCATATGGTTTTGTATTGAAATTTAATAAATACTCTCTAGAGATGCACCCACAGTCTATCCCCTTATATTCATAGTAAAGCAAGACTCTCTGAGAAATCTCAAACAGCCCATTACATGTATATTCTAAGGTAGTAAAGGAATCTCTTAGGAATCTCACATATCAATTCCTCTTATATCCCCAAGGTCTAGGACACTCTGAGGAATCTCAATCGATTAATTCCCCTTATAGCCCAGGTCGTTAAATTCAAATAAACACTCTTGGAGGATGCTCACAAAGTCACTCCCCTTTTAGTACAAAGCAATCAAGACCTCTATGATAAATCTCACTTAGTCAATTCTTCTTATATCCCCAAGTGGTTCTAGGCTCTCTGAGGATGCTCACTCAATAAATCCCTCTTATATCCAAAAATGCTGGATGACTCTCTAAGGAATCTCACCCAGTCAATTCCCCCTATAATATACTACACCAGGTTCTCACGGCCCTGTGTAAGTCAATGAGCATAGCAGTGCAATATAGAAAAAGTAAAATTACAAAAATACTTGGCTAAATAGAATACATCATATCAATCATGTCATAAATACAAACTCACCATCATACAACAACAGGAATGGAATTAGGAAAAGCATCAAAATGATGAACAGGACCAAACAGTCGTAAACAGTACATGAATGGGATAGAAACATCCAAATAATAACAATAAAACCTATTCATATCTGAATATCCTCTACACAGGCATTCAATAATGGTATGAAAACAATCGTGGAAAACAGTAAACACACAATACCTCGTTCAATGGTATTGGTGAAATTTGCACATAAAACCCAAATACATTGAACAGAAAAGAAAAAACCTCCTACCTCGGGGTTAAGAGATCAATATACTTGAACCACGTAGCTTGAATCTCCTTGGAACGTCATAAATCTATGAAAATGTCCAAAATTTTCAACCCACGTTAACATGGAAAAGAAGAGGAATTGGAAAACAAGGCTCAAGAAGAAGAGTGAAATCACCAATGTGATTCCAACGCAATCAACGGTTCTCGAATTATATGATGGATGAAGGATCAGGGGATCGTCGAAGATCCGCGGATGATCGGCGTTCTTGGATGAATGAAACCTAAAAGAACTTGTTTCTGTCCATCAAACCCGACCCCGATGCATTTAAAGAAAAAAATAATGTACAAGGCATGTACTTTTAGAGTACACTGTGTGTATTCACCTTTTCTGTACACCACTTTTAGCAGCCTCCAGTAACTCCCACCCAGTCGTGTATGCAGCTACTACAGGGCCAACAAACGGCCTACTGAGGCATCTGAGTACACAACGTCTACACATAAATTACACGATATATACTAAAGAAATTTACAGAAATTCCTATTTTCTTCGAAAATGACTAGAAAGGAAAAACATACATGAAAAAAAGTTCCATGTTCTTACAAACATCCCCCATTAAAGAAATGTGTCCCCAAATTTACCTAGCATGGAATAGAAGAAGAATCCATGAATAGTTCCGGCCTCTGTGCTCGTATGTCAGCCTCCCTCTCCCAAGCTTCGTCCTATAATCACCCGTACTGCCATAGCACTTGTACCAGTGGGACAGACTGGCCACCGAGAAACATTGTACTATGATCCACAATCCACATAAGATGCTCCTCAAACGATGCATCTATTTTGAGGTCAACCTCTTTGGGTTGAATGTCATGAGACATGTCTCAAAAGTAACGTCATACCTGAGAAACATGGAAGACATCGTGCATAGCTCGGTACTTCTAAGGTAACTACAACCAATAGGCAACCGACCCAACGCTCCTCAACACCTCAAATCGTCCAACATACCTTGGTGAAAGTTTACCCTGTCTTTTAATCCCCATGTGTCCCAACCTTTGTATGACACGTAGGAAAACCTGATCTCCATCCTCAAACTCGAGAGGTCATCTTTGCTGATTGGCAAAAGACTTCTGTTGAGATCGTGCAGTAGCCATACTCCTCTGAATCAACTCTATCTTCTCTGTGGTCTCCTTAACAGGACAAGGTCCCAGCAAATCTTCCTCTCCTAAATCCAGCCAACATAAAAATGATTCTCATGGCCTATCATAAAAAGCCTCATACGGTGTCATATGAATAGTTTCTTGATAACTATTACTGTAGACAAACCCCATAAGAGGTATATTCTCCTCCCAAGAAACCCCAAAACCCAAAATGTATGCTCGGAGCATATCCTATAGCACCTAAATCATATGCTCAGACTGGCCATCTATCTGATGATGGTAAGAGGTACTCAAAATTACCTGTGTACCCAAATCCTTATAAAGCCCCTTCCAAAACCAAGAAGTAAAACGTGCTTCCCTATCTGAAACAATGGATTGTGGAACTCCATGAAGATGTACAATCTTAGGGATGTACAATTGTTACAACCCGAGATTTTATAAGATATATTCTTTTTAATTTCATTCATATCTTCTGTTGTACGCTACACCAAGATTATCTTGCGGTATACAGAACACTGTATTATCTTGTAGTATACACAACACTAATCTTGGATCGTATTACACACAATTTCAAGTTTGTTTGATAGTAGTTATTTTATGCAACATTGATTGTATATATATATTTTCGATTTATAAATGAAATATTGTTGGATTTTTTTATACGCAACTACAAAGAAGTCTTGCACTACATGAAATCCTGACGTGGATTGCATTACACGCAATCGCAACTTTCCTCGATAGAGTTTGTTGACCATAATATCGGGTTTCACTAAACAACGATATATGGTTATAATATTATTATAAACTAGCTATTATGAATAGTTGTAAATATATTTTGAGTTTTATGACATTATAATTCATCTTACACATTTTATAGAACATGGTATGAGAACAAAATAATTTTATTGGGTAAAACAAGTATTTTTAAATAAATGAAGTTTTGCCACCTTTTGATGGAACACCCACTTTAAATATATTTTTTGACATGTTTCTAAGTTCAATTTGTGAAAATAAAATTATTTTTTGGAATCAGTATATAAAAATTTACTTTGGATAAAATTTTCATATTATTCTGATAACATTCATATTTTAATGAATAGTAATAACATGCTATATTTTAATTAAAAACAACTTTTATCATCATAATAATTTATATGGGTAAATTATAATATTTAATGGTTTTAACATATAAATATAATATATTTTTACCATTTAATATAACGAATGTCATTATCATTGATTTTACATTGAATTCATGCGTAAAAAAATTTCAATCTTTTGCAATGTTTTAACTTTTATAACTCGTTTTCTTAACATTGGGATTACTTTTAAATTAATTTTTGCAACTTTTTTATATTGAGTTTAGAAAAATGGATTCCATATTTTGAATAAGTGGGTCCAAATTATTTTAATTGGATAATTTTTATTTTTGGGCATTATGAATATTATATATGTTAAATTTTATTTACCATAGTAAAAGTTAAATCTTGTAATTAAAGTTAAATATAATGTTATAAAATTACCCTAACACTTGTCTTAATATAATTTTATGCTTATATTTTTTCCTAAGAAATATTTGGGTCGAAATGGAATACATTGGAACCAACTTGGAGGTGATTAATACCTTTAGTTTATTTCATTTAAAGGAAAGTGAAATATGTCTCACTCAACTTTAATAATTAAAGTATTTTTAATATAAGTTTATACAGAATATAAATTCAGTTATAAAAACTCATTCGAAAGATAAAATTTTATTATTTATCATGTTAATTTATTTATAATTTTTAAGAGATACTAAATTACCTTAGTATATTATACATTATTGATCCAAAAATTATTTATTTAGTGAAAAATAAGTAATATAGTTTTTATTGAAATAATAATACCCATTAAAAGGTTCACAAACCTAAAAAAGGCTAAATTTTAGAGTAAATATACACCATAAGAATCCAATGACCTAATATATGACCTTGTTGAGTCTTATAAAAGTTATTATGACACTTATATTATTTTATTTTAAATGATGTCAAAGTTGTCACCTTCATAATTTAATAAATATAAAATTTTTAAAGTTGGGTGTTTTAGAATATAAACCCGACTAAATTTATTATCCTAGTATTTTACTTTTATTTTTTAAGCAACAATTAAGTATATTTAATAATTATACAAAAATGTTGTAAAACTTATTTTATTAATATAGGTATCAAATAAATGGGTTTACAAATAGTAAATTAAATATTATATGAACTATTTAATGTGATCCTCTAATTTTCTAGATGAATATGACATGTTGTGAACCTATTAAATATTTTTTTTGAATATATACTTATAGTGGATTTTATTTTAATTCAAATAAATGAATATTGTCAAAATTTACACTATTATTATTTTATAAAAATAACATATTATTACATTGTTTTAAAATCACTAAAATTTTTAAAAATTATAAATTTAAATTTATATAGTCTAAAATGTCATAAAGTATCCAATTATATAAAATTAACAACACATAATTGATTATTTATATCCATTTAAAATTTAGAATCTTATTACCCCAAATAAAATTAAATAGATTAAATAAGGATAAATCAAAATGAAAAGGTTTAAAATAAGATCAAAACATGTCAAAATTTTATTGGATTATTATATTACAAACCTATCTTATATAATCTTCGAATTGAGTCATTTTGGTAGTTTTTATGTGGGGTTTGAATTTATTATAAATTAATATTTTTGAGGCTTCCAAAAGTGACCCTCTCCTCCCTTATAAAAGGGAACCTCCTCCCTCACAACTTTACACAACATTGAGCCTTAAGGCCTAGAAAACCCCTACACATTTCCCTTATCAGCTTCCCTAGAAACATTCTAGAGGACTTTTTCTTCTTCAAAGACCAATTCTAGTGCCCAAAGAGGAGGTTTCAAAGACGCGTGTCGAAGAAGAGGTAATATCCGTTACTGATTCATTCAAATTTATTTCTTTTTCTACATCCTATTATTTAGTTGTTTCATTATGAAGTAATAACATCAGTATCACTCATATAATGATATGTTATTATAAATATGAAACAAACCTATTCCACCTTATATCCATCCTACGGAAAATGAAATCACCGCACGTGCGTACGTACAGAATACCGTCTCCACGCCATGGTGTAATCATTTTTCCACAACCACTATACTTGTATGTGTATAATGGTGTAATGAATAAATATATGTGAATATTTTAAATTGATATTGATTATGAAATAGTATAAAAACACATCAATACAATTCCATGATCATGGGAATGATATCATCGTTCGTGCGTACATACGGACTACCGTATCCACGAACACGATGAGATTCATTTTCCAGGATTAACCATTAAAAAATGATTATAAAGTATATATAATCAAAATAAGAAAAGATATTACATCATAATTTTAGTGTATTTATGAACATATATGATTCAATTACTTAATTCCATTTAATTTAATAAGGAAACGATAACAGCATTCATACATACATACAACCTACTATCTCCATGAACGGTGTATTTATTTCCCTTTATAGATCTAATATGTAAATTCTAAATATATATTATATATAAATCATGTTTCATATTCTGTAATTATGTAATCAGGATCTAGGTAATAACATTAATAATTACAAGTCAATCCATAGACGTTAGATGAAAAGATTTTACCCAAAATGCTACTTTAAGATAAATTTACAAAAGAATGGGTAATATAAATTCATATGTAAACCATATATGATATCATAACAATAAATATGATTCTGTAATAATTCAATGAAATTATTTAAATCAGTATATAGGAGGTTCGGATACATACGAAGTATATTGGACCTAAGGTAAGGGATAATGTTGCAATCTCAATTTTTTTCTATCTGTGATTGCTTATACGTAAGTATTTACTGGGGTTATATTTATCATCCATGTCAATGTTTTTATAAAAATGTTTTCATGAAGGTTTAATGTCCTTTTTACACATTTTAGACTTCTACTACATGGTATGTACGGAAAATTTTTTTGTTTACCATATGAGTTACTTTTTTACTTTCCCTGGCAAAGTACGAGAAGAATGTTTTTTAACTTATACAGCAGGAACGTATTTTTACGGTTTTATAACGCCCTATTTTCATGAAGCTTAATCTACAAGATTTTATGAATATTTTCAAAAAAATATTTTTCTTCTAAAATTACAGGGCATTTTGTGAAAATAAATTGATATTTAAGAAGGAAGGATATTTTCTTCAAGAATTCTTTTCAAGTGTTTTATCAAAACCATTTTCCATCTAAGATGAAATTATTTAATATGTGTATGTTTCAAGTATTTTATCTCTATGATTTAAATGGATTCAATTTTATTATGATGAAACGATATCCATTTGTTTTATATAGATTATGTTAGGATGGGATGATGTTTATGAAACCCATTTTTAGTCTTTAGGTTATGATGAATGATTTATGTTTATATTGTGGAACAAGTAAGAATGATTTCATTATGAAATGGGTGGGACCTATATCTCTCTCCAATGCATTAGGTAAAGACTTATATATCATGATATAGATATGGCTGGAATGGTACGTTAATTCGGTTCAGTGATATAAGACTAGAAAGAGGAGTGAACTCGATTCAGAAAGGGACTTTGTCTACCAAGATGGTCTTGGCAGCAATGCCTTGGCTACTATGGAAATCATAACATGTACTTAATGGTTTCCACATTTACAAAATTTATTCCTATTCTATTTTATCATGATTTATGATCCACTATAATTTATGCCTTACATACTTCCATGTTTTATGTCATTGCACATGATTTTGATGATTAAACATTATGTTCATGTTTTGACGTTCAAATGTATATGGTTTGTTTTATTTTCTCCATTCTTACCCTTTCTGAGAATTTGAGGTCACCCATTATTTTTTTTCTTTTCCCAAGGATATAAATAAATGTTTTAGGTATAAAAAAAGGAATATCTTTATTGGAGATGTTGAAGATCTTTCACCATGATTAGAAGATTATATTCCGAGTTTCCAAAGACACTAAACTTTTAAGGTCCTTTTGGTGTCTGTTTTTGTTATGTATTAGATATTCCTCAAATGTAATTTAATTCCTATGTACATCAAGCTTTGGGTCTCTACAGTTGGTATCAGATGAATGGTTTAGTTAACATTTGGAAACTAGGATGTGAATTCTTTAGTGAGATCCCTAGAGATATTTCTAAGTAATGTCAAGGGATGTCTCTAAGGTTAAGTATAAATATAGGTTATAGTCCTAGAATTATGTTAATGATATTAGAAGTAAACCTAGATGTTATATATTGAAGTTACTCCCCCTTTATTATGATTTTTCCTATCACACTATTCTTTTGGGTTTTAGAAAATGGCTGGAAACATTAAGATTAACAATAATGGAGGTTATGATGGACATTGACATGATATTCATCAAAAGAAACAAAATGAAATTGGATCCGGGGATCCACATATCGTTATTATACCTAATCATCAATATCATAATATGATCAATAATCTCAACATTGGTAAGTATCCCGACTAAGCTAATAAGAGAAATATGGAGTTTCATGAAGATCATAGAGGAAAGAAAGTTCAATTTCCCTCATGTAAATCATGTGGGAAGAGGCATCAAGGACAATGATTCAAAGGATCTAGAATATGTTTTGGGTTTGGAAAAGAAGGACACAAAGCCTGTAATTTTAAATGAAAAGGATCAGTTAACACCACAGACAAGGATAATGGTATTGCTAAGACATCAACAATGGTTAAATGTTTTAAATGTGGAATGTACGGGCATTATGAATACCAATTCCCTAAGGGAAAGTCTCATGAAGAGAATCAGTATGGGCGTATGGGTAGTATTTATGTTGATGATGATAAAGAGACTACAAATGATATGTGGGATGAAACAATTGTTCAAGACTGCTCAATGGTTTACGAAGGTAGTGTAATGAGTACATATTTATAAAGTGTAATGTTGTATAAGTAATATCATGGTACTATGGAATAAAAATAAATCTAAGGATTGTTAAAATATTGTTTTTACTTATGTTTTTTAATTTATATGTTGAATGGTACTGGTAATCATGAAAGGTTATTCCGATATTTTTGGAAAGCACCTAATATGCACATAAAGAAGGGATAAGAAGATACTAAAATGTTTGATAGTATTAATGAGCTCATGACTGATATAAGGACATATTGATATCATGGTTACAATATATAGAATTTTTGGGATTTTGGTATGTGGAAAGAGTTACCTTTTGACAGCATTCATGATTTCACTATGGTTCTATGATAATTTTGGTTTTAAGAGAATACATGATTCACATGTTCACATGTTTGGAATGTGATCAACAATATATACCTTATGATATATAGGGGATAAATGATGGTATTCACGTGATTGTTATGTGACATTTCAAGTAATAATTTTCTTTATACTATGATATTAGACATGTGTATTTTTAATATGACTAAAGAATAAAATGAATTATGTTAGACATAAGATAATATTGTTGAAGGCTAGAATTTTTTTCTATATTATCGTTGGAATGTTATAATAGTGTAGTTTAAGAAAAGGGACAACATGCAGAACGGGTGACAACAAGTCACATCGGATGAGGCTATGGGAATCGAACCCACAACCGATGTTCGACAGGTCGTTATCGCCTACCACTGGCCTACAGGAAGTCCATGGTTAGTAGAAACTAGTTTTATTATATTAAGAAGTATGATAGATGATGTATAAGTCCATTTTTGGAACCATATATGATTAATCTCACCATAAATGGACTTATGTATATAAATATTGCAAACATTATGTTTGAGACAGATGGAATGACCCATCATTCTATCGCATGATCTGCTAACACTTCACAAAAGACAAATTCAATTTAATTTCAATAAGAGATGATGTGGAAATTGTTCAAGGAACAAGCAACAGAAAGAATGTACCAAAATCTAGTAAGTATATCTTTTAATTCAACAATTCTTCAACTTTAGGGAAAGAATCTTGAATACAAATTTTTTTTCCTAGTTTCCTTATATCTGATGAACCACATGGTACTTTAAATAATCACAAATTTATGGCTTTGTGATTGTTGGATTTTTCATAGCCATGTTCTCTACCACTCTCTATCAGAACTTGATGGTTAGATTTTTCCTCCATATCCATATTTTCACCTATGTTCTCCTATATGGAAACCCATTGATGAGTTACTTTGGGTAATCGTTATGTTTCATACTTCTATTTTTAAAATTGAGTTTTAGTATTCTTTTTTACGTTGTGGGTTTCTATGAATAGTAAACGATTTATAACCCCGATGAATTTCGAGGGTGAAATTCATTTAAAGGGGGGTAGAATTTAACAACACGATATTTTATAAGATATATTCCTTTTAATTTCTTTCATATATTTTGTTTTATGCTACACCAAGATTATAATGAACTATACACAACTCCGTATTAGCTTCCAGTATACACGACACTAATCTTGGATCATCTTAGACACAATTTAAATTTTGTTTATAGTAGTTATTATACGAAACATTAAGTGTATATATATATATATATTAAATGTATAAATGAAGTATGGTTGGATTGTTTTATATGCAACATCAACAGAGTCTTGCACTACACGCAACCCTGATTTGGCTTGCATTACACGCAATCACAACCTTCCTCGATAGCATGTGTTGTACCCAATACCGGGTTTCACTAAACAACGATATATGGTTATAATATTTTATAAACTAGCTGTTATGAATAGTCGTAAATACATTTTGTATTTTATGTCATTATAATTCATCTTACACAATTTATAGTACATGGTATGAGAACAGAATACTTTTTTCAGGTAAAATAGTTATTTTTAAAAAATGCAGTTTTGCCACCTTTTGATGGCGCAACCACATTAAATCTAGTTTTTGACTTGTTTATAATTTCAATTTGAAAAAATAAAATTCTTCTTTGAAATAACGATATAAAAATTTACTTTGGATAATTGTTTCATATTATTCTGATAGATTTCATATTTTTTTGAATAGTAAAAACACACTATATTTTAATTAAAAACAACATTATTCACCATACTGATTTATATGGTTAAATTATAATATTGAATGGTTTTAATGTATAAAAAGAATATATTTTTATTATTTAATATAACGTATGTCATTATCATTGATTTTACATTGAATTCATAGGTAATATCATTTCATTCTTTTGTAATGTTTTAACATTTTAAACTCATTTTCTTAACAACGAGTTTAATTTTAAATTAATTTATGCATCTTTTGTGTATAGAATTTAGAAAAAGGGATTCAATACTTGGAATCAGTGGGTCCATACTATGTTAATACGCTTCTTTTTATTTTTGGGTATTATGAATAGTATCTATGGTAAATTTTAATTACCATAATAAAAGGTAAATCTGGTAATTATGGGTAAATATAATATTATAGAATTACCCTAACACTTGTCTTAATATTTTTGTATTCTTATATATAGTCCTAATGCATATTTGGGTCGAATTTAAATCCATTAGAACCCACTTGGAGGTGATTAAGACCTTTAGTTTATTTTATTTAAAGGAAAGTGAAATATGTCTCACTCAACTTTATTGATTAATGTATTTTTAATATAAGGTTATACAGAATATAAATTCGGCTATAAATACTCATTTAAAATATAATTTTTTTTCATTATCATGGTAATTTATTTATAATTTTTAAGCGATATTTATTAACCTTAATAGCATATACATTAATGATGCAGAAATTATTTATTTAGTGAAAAATAAGTAATATAGTTTTTATTGAAATAATAATACCCATTACAAGGCTCAATAACCTGATCAAAACTTATTGGTTGTGTATATATGCAACATAATCATCCAAGGACCGAATACATGACCGTTTGGAGTCTTATAAAAGTTATGATGACAATTATATTATTTTTTTAAATGATGTCAAAGTTGTCACCATCATAATTTAATAAATATAACATTTTTAAATTTGTGTGTTTTAGAATATAAAGCCGACTAAATGTATTATTATAAAATCCAATAGATTTATCTTTATCACAGTATTTTATTTTTAATTTTTATGCAACAAATACATATATTTAATAATTATATAAAAATGTTGTAGAAATTATTTTATTAAGAGAAGTATCAAATAAATGATTTTACAAATAGTAAAATAAATATTATATGAACTATTTAATGTGCTCCAATAATTTTATTAATGCACATGACATGTTAGTAATATATTAAATATTTTATTTTTAATATATCCTCAGTGGGGATTTTATTTAAATACAAATAAATGAATAGTGTCAAAATTGACAGTATTGTTATTTTATAAAAATAACATATTATTAAATTTCTTAAAAATCAAAAAATTATTTAAAAATTATAAATTGGAATTTATATTGTCTAAAATTTCATAAAGTATCCTATAATAGAAAATTGAAAACACATAAGTGATTATGTATAACCATTTACAATTTAGTATTTTATTACCACAAATATAATTAAATAGATTAAATAATGATAAATCAAAATGATAAGGTTTGAAATAATATCCAAACATTTCTAAATTTAATTGGTTGATTAGATTACAATTCTATCTAATATAATCTTATAATTGAGTAATTTTGGATGTTTTTAAGTGGGGTTTGAATTTATTATAAGTTAATATTTTTGAGGTTTCCAAAAGTGCCCTTCTACTCCCTTTTAAATGGACACCTCCTCCCTCCCATCATTACATGACGTTGAGCCTTCAAGCTCGGCAATACCCTACCCATTTCCCTTCTCAACTTCCCTAGAAATATTCTAGAGGTCTTGGTCTTTTTTAAATACCAAATTTATTTCCATAAGAGGAGGTTTCAAAGAATCATGTCGAAGAAGAGGTAATATCTGTTACCGATTCATTCAAATGTATTTCTTCTTATAATTATTATTCATTAGTTGTTTCATTATGAAATTATAACATCAGTATCACTAATATACTAATATGTTATTGTAAATATGAAACAAACCTATTCTACCTTCAATCCATCCTACGGAAATCGAAATCATCGCGCGTGCGTACGTACAGATTATCGTCTCCACGCCGTGGTGTATTCTGTTTTCCACCACCACCTTACTTGGATGGTTATAATGGTGTAAATAATAACTGTATGTGAATATTTTAAAGTGATATTTATTTTGAAATAGTATACAAACACATTAATACAATTCCATGATCATGGGAATGATATCATCATTCGTGCATACGTACGGACTATCATCTCCACTAACGCGATGCGATTCATTTTCCATGATTAACCATTCAATTATGATTATAAAGTATATATAATAAATAATAATGAAATATATTACAAAATTATTATACTGGATTTATGAAAATATATGTTTCATTTACTTAATTCCATTTAAGTCAGTAAGGAAACGAAAACAGCGTTCATGCGTACATACGACCTACCGTCTCCATAAACGAGGTATATCTTTCCCAGTATCGATATATTATGTATATTATGAATATATATTATATAAAAATCATGTTTTATATTCTGGAATTATGTAATCATGATCTACGTAATCATATTAATAATTACATGTCAAAACACGGACGATAAATGAAAAGATTTTACCCAAATTGCAACTTTAACATGAATTTACAAAAGAACGAGTAATATAAAGTCTTAAGTAAACCATATATGATATGATAAAAATTAATATGATTCTGTAATAATTCAATGACATTATTTAAATCATTATATAGGAGTTTCTGATACTTATGAAGCATATCATACCTAAGGTAAGGGATAATGTTGCAATCTCAATTGTTTTCTATTTGAGATTGCTTATACGTAAGTATTTACTAGTGTTATATTTATAATCCATGTCCAAGTTTTTATAAATATGGTTTCATGTAAGTTTAATGTCCTTTTTACCCATATTTTTCTTTTACTACATGGTATGTAAGGAATATTTTTATTTTACCATACGAGGTACTTTTGGAATTTTCCGGCCAAAGTACGAGAAGAATGTTTTTTTAACTTATACGGAATGAACAGATTTTTACATTTTTATAATGCCTTATTTTAATGAATCTTAATATACAAGATTTCATGAATATTTTCAACAAAATCATTTTATTTTAAAATTACATTGAATTTTGTGAAAAGAAATTGATTTTTTATAAGGAAGGATATTTTCCTCCAGAATTCTTTTCAAGTGTTTTATCAAAACCATTTTCCATATAAGATGACATTATTTCATATGTGTATGTTTCAAGTATAACATCTCTATGATTTAAATGGTTTCACTTTTCTTATGACGAAACGATATCCGTTTTTTATATGTATTATCTTTTGATGGGATGATGTTTATGAAACCCATTTTTATTCTTTGGGTTATGATGAATGATTTATGTTTATGTTATGGCACAAGTAAGAATGATTTCATTATGAGATGGGTGGGAAAAATATCTCCCACCAATTCATTAGGTAAATATTTATATCATATGAGATAGACATGGATAGAAGGGTAATTTAATATGGTTCAGTGATACAGGACTGGAACGAGGAGTGAACTCGATTTAGAAAGATGCATTGTTCACTATGATGGTCTTGGCAGCAATGCCTTGCCTACAATGGAAATCAAAAAATGTGCTTAATGGTTTCCACAATTACATGATTTATTCCCATGATATTTAATCATGATTGATGATCCGTTAGGATCTATGCCTTACGTACTACCATGTTTTATGTCTTTTGTTCAAGATTTTGATGATTAAACATTATGTTCATGTTTTGAAGTTCAAATGTATATAGTTTGTTTTATTTTCGCCATGATTACCCTTACTTAGCATTTGACCTCACCCTTTATATGTTTTCTTTTACCCAGGATATAAAGAATGGTTTTATGTAAGAAATAAAGGAAGATCTTTGTTGGAGATGCTGAAGATCTTTCACCAGGATTAGAAGATTATGTTCTGAGATTCCAAAGACACTAAACTATTACGGTCCTTTGGTGTCTAATTTTTTATGTATTAGATATTACAAAGAAGTAGTGTAATGTCTATGTACGTCAAGCTTTGGGTCTCTACAACAATCTTCCCAACTCATCAACACTGAAGGTCTCCTTGATCGTTAAAAAGTGAGAATCTTTCATGAGTCTGTAAATGACAACTCAAAATGTGTTATTCCGTTGAGGTGACCTCGGAAAACCTTTCACGGTTTCCATCAAGACACAATTCCATTCCCACTCCGGAATGGATAAATTCTATAAAATCTCTACTGATCTCTAATGCACCGCCTTCACCAGCTGACAAGTGGACCACATCATGAAGAAACCAACAACATCTCTCTTCATACCTGGCCACCAATACTAATGGTTTAGATCATGATACATCTTGGTGACGCGAGGAGGAATTGCCCAAACTGAGGAATGAAAATCCCACATCAGCACTTCAAGTATGTCTTCTGGAACCCATACACTTCCCTATAATTTCAAGATCTCATCCCTGACTACGGTCCAACCATGAATAGTGTCCTCTCCAAAAACTCATTCCTGTAGGACTAGGATTTTAGAATATAATAGATGCCTCATTCAAACTCGATCCGGAATAGAAGACATTAAAACTATATATGAAATAAAATACTTCCCCAGTATGTCATACACCTCCAAATGCATCTCATAGAACAAGGCCATAAGCTACCACTAACTACTAGCCTCCTGAACCACCTGTATTTGAGTTCTCCTATTCAACACATCTGCAACTTTGTTTTCTTTCCTAAACGTATAGGAAAGCTCAATGTCAAAGAACTATAGGTACTCCACCCACATTTGCTGCCTCAAATTCAGATCACGATGAGTGAAGATGTACATGATACCTTTTTGGTCAGTGAAAACCAAAATGTTCTCTCCCAGAAGATAATGTCTCCAACAGCGTAGGGCATGCGCAATAGCTTCTAATTCCATATCATACGTTGTGTAATTCCTCTCATTTGGCATCAACTGTCAAGACAGATACACCATGAATCCATCACCATGCATAAGCACAGCTCCTAGACCGATACCTGATGCTTCATAGTAAACAGTATAACTCTTGCCTGGCTCTAGGAAGACTAGTATCGGTGCTGACGTCCACCTCCCCTTCAGCTCCTGAAAGGCTGTCTCAAAAGATTCTGACCATAATAACTTCACAGCCTTCTTGGTCAGACCTATCAATGGTTTAGCTAAATGTGAACAGTTATGTATAAAGTACCGATAGTATCCAGCTACCCCTAGAAAAATCTGCAACTCAAAGACATTTTTCAGATGCCCCTTGGAAACTACAGCTCACACTTTCTCTAGGTCTATTGATACTCTTGTCTCTGAAATAACGTGACCCTTGAAGTGACTCTGGTCCATCCAAATTTGGTACTTCAACAACTTAGCGTATAAATGAAGCTCCATCAGTGTACTCAAAACAATCTTGAGATAGGTATCATGGTCGTGTCGAGTGTGAGAATACACCAATATATCATCCATGAAAAAAACCACGAAGGAATCCAAGTACAGCTGGTACACATGGTTCATTAGTCTCATGAAGACTGTAGGCATGTTCGTGAGACCGAATGGAATAACCATATACTCTTATAGATCATACCTGCTACAGAAGGTTGTGAGATGTATATCAGTTGGTCTAACGCAAAACAGATGATAACCAGAGCTCAATTCAATCTTCGAGAACACTTGGTGTCCTCGAAGATGATCAAAGAGATCATCAATACTAGGTAAGTGATATCGATTCTTGATAGTCAACTGGTTCAACATCCGATAATCCACATAAATACTAAGGGTTATGTTTTCCTTCATCGCAAATTGGACAGGCGAACCCCAAGAAGAAGTACTAGGTAAGATGAAACCATTGGACTACAACTCCTCTAACTGTTTCTTGAGTTCCTACAACTCTGGTGTAACCATCCTATAAGGAGGAATGGACACCAGTGCCGCTCCTGTCACAAGATCAATCAATAATTCTAACTCACGCTCTAGAGGAAAACCTAAAAAGGCCTCTGGAAAGACATCTCTAAAACGATCCACCACAAGATAAAAGTCAATATGTGAATTCCATTGGTCATCCAGATAAATACTAGCAATCTGGGTTGTAAATCCTCCCAAAAAAATGGTGCTCTGGGCCGACTCTGCTTGCTTGGACATCCCATTCTCCCCTATGAAGAAAAGATCCACCCTATGGTGATATGAAACTCACCCTGCAATGGTAACAATCCACGACTACCTAGAATAGAACAAACCAGTCCATCCCAAGAATAAAATCATAGCTTTTCATCTCTAGGACATAGAGGTCCCATAATAAGTGACATCTACCTACCTATAGAGTGCACTCTCTACACTGATGTACACTAGCCATTCTAGTCCCCAACGGAGTTTCAAATGTAAATATATCAGTAAGTGATAAGATACAGATCCCAAGGCTCTCCATGACAGCAACAGATATAATGTTATGGGAAGACCCTCTATAAAAATAAGAAGATTCTAAAACTGAGGTTACTAAGATCATACCCCATATAGTAGATGGTCTAGAATCCTACTCCAGTTGGGTCTGCTCTCCTGCAAAAGTCTGGCCTGTACCGTGGGCCTATGACCCTGCCTGACCACTCTAACCAGATCTACCCTAATGTCACTGACAACTAGGTGGATGTATACCATGGACTCAACCTCCACCTCAGCTTGAACTGCCGGGATAAATCCAGTTCCTTGACTGGTGAGAAACTGGGGTGCTGCTCCCGAAGGAGGAGTCATAGAATAACACCTATCACCAGCTGTTGGTGAGAAGAACTGACAAAACCGCTGAAGGTGACCCATCTTGCCACAAGATCTTCACTCCCCTGGATCTCTCGGTGAATTTTGCCTCAAATATCTACATCTACCACATTGTTATCACTCCACCTGGATACCATAAGATGCATCCCGCCTTCTCGAAAGGTCTGTATTAACCTTATAAAACTCAATCCGAACTGTGCATCAGCACCTGTGTCTGGAATAACGGATGGTGGAAGACTAGCACAGTAGGATGTATTATTGATGGCATGAATCTCCAAGGTCATGATAACACCTTAGATCAAGATTATCAAGGATCTAAAACAAGGAGTTTAATAAGGGAACAAGATAAAGAAAGCACTCATGTTTTACAAAACATAACTACATGGAGTTTACATTTACTATAGGACATGTTACCTGAATTCATTAACATAGGCATGTACTCTTGTCCAGACTTGTCATGTAACACCCTAGATAGACAGAGTGTACATGTGCCCCTTTCCCTACCCAGTTCCTTCTACACGGCTAAACCACATGGATCTCTCACATGGAAAGACTACACGGCATGTACAATTCCTACACGGCGTGTACTAGAAAAACGTTACCTGGCTTGTGTTGTTAGTGAAACAACCGGACACATGGGTCACACTAGAATGCGTGTTCTAGATGGACACCGCATGTATGAAGGAGGATAAGAAAAACCTGTGTTGTTCATGACACGGTAGGGTACCTAGGTGAGACTACAAGGTGTGTTCAAGGAAGACATGACATGTACGTGAAGGGTAACACCAACCCGTGTTCTTTGTGACACAGCTGGGTACCTAGGTCATACTACATAGTGTGTTCATATGGCTTGTGGCGTGTATTATACAAGACTCAGCCAACCTGTGTTGTTAGTGACACTAGTATGCACGGGGTAGACACTGCATGGCGTGTATGGACAATACACTGCGTGTTCCCTCTAGGTTTCCCCTATCTCGTGTCTCTCCTCATATGTCCTATGACACGATTTAGAGATTACACGGCATGTATATAATGTACACGGTGTGTCCTTGAGAAAAACTATTTCTTCCTGAATGGAAGAACACACATCATTTACATAACATTACACAACATGTATTCTGGGTTTTTCGGGACATTATGCCTCAGAAACTACTCCAGAACCTAGAGAACACTGAAAAAAGCATTGAATGTTCCAAATTCTGATCTATGAGGCCCCATACTCCCTAATAATCATAGTTTAGAATCTTATACATAATATAACATGAAAAATGTCAATGATCACTAAATTCCAGTCCATGAGGTCCCATAACACCTCAAGAACCAAAGTTTGTCATTCATTCCAACTAATCATTACACAAATAATACCCTATCAAACAGTAGGAATTTTTATCAAGGAAACTATCACATCAATGTGCAAAATTTTACACACCATCTATCACAACAACATGAAATCACCTATGCATCCTCAATAGTATTGGAAAAATACATGACATATGATTTTAAGAAGGTTCCTATATTATGCATGAGATGGAAAACCCTCATCTCATCGGGTTGCAACAGAAATGATACCCCAAAAAAATCAATAGTAATAGCATAAATCATGTGAGTCAGTCAAGGGGAAATCTAATCAACTGTAACGATCGAAAAACCAGAACAATTTCAATTAAATGAGGTAGATTGGATTTTCCCTATACACCATTTAGCAAATCCCAGGAACAACTTAATACCAAATACCAATACCTTCTTATATCTGGATATAGGCTCCAAATAGTATGTCAAGAGAAAATAAGCCCTCTAATACCACTTTATAACGTCCCAGTTCTGGAAGCCACCCACAGGCACCCAATACCCATTTGGTCACATGGCCTCAAGCGCATTTTCCCGAATGCCAGAGGCTGTCGACCAATAGCCTGGGCCTTAGGTGTGATAGTGGGGAAACTATTCCCTCATTGGAAGAGTACACATAGGAACTGAACAACACATACAAGAGTGGAAGTAGTAAAAATCCAACAACAGTAAACAACAACTGACTAGAATAGTAAACATCTAGAGCATCTATATATATCAAATGATGCATGATAAATATGTCTAGGAAAGCATACAAACAAGTCATAATGCTATAATACAACTTTTCTAATCCAAATTATAAAAATAAAGATAAAAAGATAAACTCCTCCACATCACAAGCCATAACATTGTCCAATGCTCTCCAGCTCCATAGAAAGTCAAGTTCCTGATGTAGAATGGCACTTTCCCTTATCTATACCTGCAACAATATAATATGTTTGGTCCCAAAATCAAGACCCAAACAGGGTGTGAGACTAAATCCTAGTAGGAAACCACCCAAAGATCTGTGCCTAACAGTCAGTGAGTATATAGAAAGTAAAAGTACAGTAAATAGTAAAAAGTAAAACGAAGACAACACTGTACTCAACAGTAAACAATCCATTGTTCAATCAATAACAGTGAAGAAAACATCAAGCCATAACCACGTAACCCTCTAGGAATTACTCACATCAATCCCCTCTGGTCCTACCTATGAATTACAGACAACCCTCTAGGAAGCACACCTGGTCTAACACCTCTTGTTCTGTTTAGGAATTTAATAATGACTCTCTAAGGAAGCACTCACAGTCTATCCCCTTATAGTGATAGTAAAGCAAGAATCTCTGAGTAAGCTCACACAGTCCATTCCCCACATAGTCAAAGGTAGTCAAGGACTCACTAAGGAAGCTCACATGTTAATTTCCATTATATCCCCAAGGTCTAGGACTCTCTGATGATGCTCACTCAGTCAATTCCACTTATATCCTAGGTCGTTCAATTCAAATAAAGACTCTCTATAGAGGCTCACGTATTCATTCCCCTTTTAGTCTAAATCAATCAAGGAATATCTAAGGAAGCTCACTTGGTCAATTCCCCTTATAGCCCCATGTTGTTCTAGGCTCTCTCAGGATGCTCACTCGGTCAATCCCCCTTATACCCATAATTGCTCAAAGACTCTCTTAGGATGATCACCCGATCAATTCCCCCTATAGTCTACTATAACAGGTTATCACACCACTATGCTTGTAAATGAGAAATGAAG
The DNA here is from genome assembly GCA_963277665.1 of Viscum album. NCBI lineage: Eukaryota > Viridiplantae > Streptophyta > Magnoliopsida > Santalales > Viscaceae > Viscum > Viscum album. The sequence goes on along the minus strand of OY728119.1, from coordinate 1,178,487,946 downwards.
TGAAATATATCCAAACTAAACCTACCGAACTACTTTGGTAAACAGTCTACATCATATCAAGTGTGTCAGAAATACAGACTTTCCATCCTACAACAACATGCATGGAATCAGGCAAAGCAGCCAAAAGCTGAACAAGACCAAACAGTCATAAATAGTACTTGAATGGGCAAGACACATCTGAAGCATAAAAATAAACCCTATTCATATCCAAATATTCTCTACACAGGCATACAAGCATGGTAGGAAACAATTAGGGAAAAACAGTAAACACACAATACCAAGTTCAAGGGTATTGGTAGAAATTGCACATAAAACTCAATGAATTCGAATAGAAAGGTAAAAACCACCTACCTCAGGGTTAGGAGATAAATATAATTGAACCAAAAATCTTGAATCTTCTTGGAACATCATATATCTACGAAAATGTCAAAAAAGTTAAACCCATGACTACTTTGAAAAGATGTTGAATTAGAAACAGGGTTCAAGCAAAAGAGAGAACTCACCGATGTGATTCCAATGCAATCAATGGTGCTGGAATTGGAGGATGGATGGAGAATCATGGGTCATTGATGATTTATGGATTCTCGACGCTCTCAGATGAATGAAACCTAAAAGTAGTGGTTTCTGTCAATCAGGTGCATCCCTGGTGCGTTTAATGGAAAAAAGAAATAAACGGTATGTACTTTTGGAGTACATGATGTGTACTCACCTTTTCTGTATTCCTCTTTAAACAGCTTCCAGTCACTCCCACATGGCCATGTATGCGACTACTACAAGTCCAGTGCATGAACGACTGCAGCATTTGAGTACACGGCGTGTACTCGTAAAGTACAAGACGTGTACGTAGAAAATTTCCATAAATTTCTCTATTCTCCAAAGATGACAAGAAAGGAAAAACCTACCTGAAAAAAAGGTCTGGGTACATATAGGTGTAGGGATCATACACCACTAAATTGATCTAAAAATCATTTCTTTTCTTTTATTAAATAGTTTTACTCCCATCTAATGGATACAAGATCTTCATATGATAGATTTGTGACATTAAGTGGTTGAAATGAAATATGATGGAGAAAGGTCATAGGATATGTCACACTCTCAATTCAGGTGTTCCATCAACCTTGATTATAAGAGGAGGAGAAGTTAGTATTGCTAAATGAATTCAATTATTCACAACAATAAATAAGTTAATATTAATTCATTTATGAGATTACATAATTGAATTTTCAAAATTAATTTAAATACCAAAAAAATAATTTTGTTACCCACAAACCACCCCATAAAGGCCATGTTATTTTTAAATTAATTGAATTTTTTCATTGAATGTTAGTTTTATCATTAATTTATATTTAATTTAATTTCTATCCTAGATTAAATAAAAACAAAAAAATAAGTAGTTTAGTTAAATTACATTCTATGAGTGAACGACTATAAAAGTTATTCAAGAGCGAGGACACTATTCATCCTCTATGCTGCACAGGGAAAATTAATTTTTTTCCATACCATACAATAGGCATTCGTCAAAAACATCTTTCCATTTTTATTCCAGGACTGAAAGCAGCTGTAATAAGCATGTATATCTTTGATTCTCCGCCTTCACATGTTGATAAGTGGAACACCTAGTGATGATTCTTGCAATTTGATGATTCATTCCTATCCACCAATATTGGTATCAAATATCTCGATATATCTTAGAGATTCCTAGATGAATATCCCACTGAGAATCATGAGACTCATCCGTCAAATCCACTCTCATATATTTAGGAAACCAGATACATCTACATAGATGAAATATGTCATCTCTGCCCACAGACCAATCCAGAGGTGCATTATACCATGATATTCATTTATAGAACTCCAAACCATCCGTATTTGAATACATCCCACTCTTTACATTTTTAGGGAGGGAAGAGATTACAGTTAAGGTGAGAGGTATGGATGATCATGACTATCATGAAACTCTAGATGATGTTCAAATAAGAGATATATTATCTTCCATTCAGCATTGGATATCTATATTACCTGTGTTTGAGTTTTCAGACTCAATGCATCAGTAAAAAAATTGCACTTTTGAGGCGTATAAGAAATCTCAAAATCATCTGATTGTAGATATTTGACCCATCTCTATTGTTTGAGGTTAAACTAATTCTAGGAAAAGTTATACTTGAGGATCTTATGACATGTAAACACTATAAATAACTCATCCATGTGATATTATCTCTAGCAACATAAGGCATGGACAACTACTGCAAGATCAAGGTCATGCGTCAGGGAATATCTCTCATGAGTCATCAACTGTTGGGATCTGAATGTAATTTGAATTGTCTTTATGTGTCAAATCCACTCCTTCTTCACAAACTGATGCATCTAAAATGATGATATAACCTTTACCTAGATCAAAAAGAATCAGAATCCATGTTGAGACAAGCCACCCATTCAGTTCCTAAAAGGCTTTGTCACATGATTCTTACCACGAGAAATTAACACCATTCATTTTAAGTCCTGATAGAAGTGGAGAAAGACATGAGAAGTCATGGATGAAATGCATGTAATATTAATAAATACCTAATAATCTTTTTAAATCAAATTTTTTCTTTTTGTTGCTCCTAGGAAACTACAACAGTAACCTTTTAGGGGTCAACAAATACATCAGATTCTGAAATAATACGACCCAAGAAGTGGACCTTGTCTATCTAGGAATGGATCTTAGAAATCATGGAATAAACATTATTCTCTCTCAGTGTATTTGGGATTATATCAAGATATTTGGAATGGTCGATATGATTGAGAAAATAATGAATATTTTCATTCACAAAGACCACGAAAAGAGTCAAAATAGGGTTGGAAAACACTATTCATCAAAGCCCTAAAAATGGCAAGCGTGTTCGTATGAATGAACTGCATTACAAGGGACACATTCAAACCATACTAGCTATGTAATGATATATGAGGTATGTATGATGGTTTGAATCACACCGAATGATAACCTATTCTTAGTTCAATCTTAGGGAAAACCTTTTCTCCTTAGATCTGGTCAAAGAGATCATCTATTCAAGGATGTTGAAATCAATTCTTCACCGTAAGCTTGTTCAACCTTCTTTAATCCACATATAAACAAAGATTTCAATCTTCCTTATTAGAAAAAAGTAGTGGTGAACCCCATTAGAATTTACTGGGCCTTATTAAACCTTTGGAACCTAGGACTTCTATCTACTTCGTGAGCTCTTGATGTATAGTAGGTGCCATCATGTATGGAGGAATGGACACCGGACATGAACCTCGAACAATATCTATTGTAAACACTACCGATCTCTTATGTGGTAATCAAGGAAATACATCAAGAAATACTTCCCTGAAACAATTAATTGATGAAGGTAAATCCATTTGAAGAAAACTCTAAACCTCTAGGAAATTATTTTCAATCCATGAGGTCACTTCACATAGCCTATGATGCTTCGGTCCAGCTCTCCCATCCTGGCCATCCCACTAACATTTTAAAATTTAACTAATACCTTCTTGTGATATAATAGAGACCCTGTATAGATAACAGTATAAAAATAATTTATAGTCGACTTACCAGACCATCCCTATAATGGCTTCGATTCCCGTCATCTCAAGAATAAATAGGTTTCTGAGGAAATGGTTACTGCCTACCGGAAGAGGACAGTCCCTTCATTGTCATAAGCCCTCTGCTCAAACCTTTAATGGAATGTCTAGGGTCATTACCCCATAATGATATTGTATCTTTAGTCCGATGATAGATACTAAAATGAATGAGTTTGAATAACCTCTATTTAAAAATTTAGAGACAATAGTGGATGATAATAGAATGGTACCTCGTACGGTAGTGGGTGCTGAAACCTGATCCACAGGTATCAGCTATAAGGCTTGCAACTGATATAACCTAAGTCTATGTACTATAGATGGACTACAACGATCATGATTTCTATGTTAGTTTTGCTGGTGTTTTGGGGTCGAACGACCACATCCATGACCTCCTCCTTGACCAATCATTATGCTTCTACTCTAACTCCATGCCAGAAATGGTGAAAAAGGACTCGCTCTTGTCATTGGAGTAGATACTGAACCTTTTCCACTTGAATATGGTGCAAAGTTCCTATAGAAACACTGAATATGACCAATAGAGATGCAAACCTAACACTCAATAGTGTCTTTGTCACATTGGTACTTCTTATGCCCCAGTCTTCCACACTGATTACACACCACAGAGCTATCAAATTGGATACTCTGGCTACAACTTCAATACTGATAAAACTCAAGGGATAAATTTCTTTACATAGGAAGAACTACTATCCTAACATAGAACTAATAATTTAAACACTATAATGATATAATCCCTCAGTTTATGCTCATTGATGTGGGCCTGATCAATTATTTCAAAAAAGGTTGGAAGGAAAATGACATTCACTGGAGTTCGAATGGCGTAATGGAGACCATCCTCAAAACGTCTAGCATGCAAAAGAAAATCACCATATAGAAGCATTGAAAAGCACTAGAAATCAATGAAATGTGCTAAATATTCCATAACTAACATAGAAACTTGTTCAAGATGCATGAAATCTTTGGCTCGGCCATATCTCAATACCTGAGGAAGGAACTGATCATAAAAATATGTCTGTAATTCAACCCATAACATGCCTTGATGATAACCATCTTGGATAACCACATCCCACCAATTCTTGGTTGAATCCCAAAGCATGTATCTAGGAATCTAGACTCTTGGATATGGTGGTACTTTTTGACTCTCAAAGATATAAAACACAAAATCTAGCCTATACTGACTAGCTTGAGAACCACCATCTCCTGAAAATGTATAGGTATGCTACTGCTAGGACCCGTGGATCGGATCAGCCAACATAGGTTCAACCCATGGATCACCAACCATTGATTGCATTATATATAGGAAACAATAACAGACTTGGGAATCAATGCATGGATAAGGTTCAATAAAGAGTTCCTCAAGTGGCACTCCTATGGGTAAGACATGTATCTAAGGGACCACCATGTATGGAGCTTCGTCATCACCACCCTCTGGGAAAATGAAATGAGGACATCATGACAGAATTGGTCTAAAAATTCCAAGCACACGCCTTAGAAAAATACTAGGAGAATAATATAGAATCACTCGGGGAAACTGAATGTAAGAAAACTCACTACACAAGGAATACTTCCAAAAAATCCTCTTAGATAGCCAGGTATTGGTAAGTCCTCAAGTATAAGATTCATGTCTATTTTCTTTAATTTATAGGTTCACTACTTTACCTTTCATAGACATGACATGGTGGGACAACGATGTTCAACCAATTCATTTTTTATTTCAAGGATCACTTTATATTGGATATCCATTCTCCATGAATTTGTGCCTATACACATACCACATGAAACAACACCCATTTATTTATATTATAATGGATCTACATAGTTAATTACTCATCCCAACCCGTGGGGGTCCACACACCTCATGAATTGATATATACAATCACTAAATTGAAACCTAGAGTAATAAAAGAATAACCTAACTATCAAAACATCACTCAACAATCATAGGAATATCATGTAATGTGAGGTAATAAAATACACATATATGGAATGGAAATATGCATGACATTTGAATTTTATGTACCTATAATGATTTATCTAAAAATGATCCTCGCACTCATATCATTAGGCCTGAGGTGAAATAAAATATAAAAATAGAAAAATAATCAACAACACCACACAACATGTGCATCACCCAATGAGGAATAAAAATAATTGTAATACGAAAAAGTAGAAGAACAATTATAATTTAGCCAACAATGTTTCTACAACAAGCATGTGTTCGTTACACTCTAGTACAACATATTACAATGTCCAAAGACTTATTATTCTCTAATATATTGTCTTAAAACAGTAACGCTACGAAAGAAACTGGTCCAATATCATTATGTGACATCTCAATCCTGGATGCCACTTAACAGGTGCCCCAAGTCCGGTGGGCCACATGGCCTCAAGCACATCTCCCCAAACTCTAGAGTCTGACGACTAGCAGTGAGGGTCTAGGGTGTGTCTATGGGGATACTATGCATTCACTAGCACAGTGTAACATAGTGAAATCAATATAAATGAATATTAAATAGCATAATAAAATTCATGAAATAGATAAACAGGAATAACAATAACTATATCAACTAAAACAATGATGATGTAATGACATGTCACTAGAAATCTAGAAAACATGGTTACAAGACAAAATGCATAACATATTCCAAAAAGTAAAATAAAAATCACTACTTCAAAGATCTATTGATCAATCTCGGTCATCTACTATCATAATTCATGTTATCAGCAATAAATCAAGTATTTGAAGTTGTTTGTTTCCCTTTCTCAATACCTATAGTCATGTAATATACTACGGGTACCAAAAGGGTTTTGGAGAGGGTGTGAGATAAATATGAGTGGGCCAGCAACAATGGTGTCTATAACCTCTAACCCGTGTAATAGAATATAGAAGTGTACAAGAATGCATATATAAAGTAAAGTAGTCAGCACAATATAACAATATATCTAAGAACCTCCTCCATCCCTAAATTGGTGTTTGGAAATGTAACATGTTTATTATATATGTAACTAACATTTAATGTTAAAAGGTCACATGAGGCATATTTAGCACTGACATAACCTTGTGATATTATAAGTACTGAAGGTCCCAAGATGTAACAAGGAAACATGACAATGATATCTGGTGAGGGTTTTCATGGGAAACAACCATGGTAACATAGATTTAAATGAATGCAGTCTCCGTAGTTTCTAATTCTAGATACTGGGTAAGAGTGTAATCCATGGAGCGTAATCCATGGAATTCCACAATAAGGTGCCTATCGAGTCTAAGGTGATGAACCAAAGTATACTAGGGCTAAGCAAGGATAGGGCCCTATGAGCTTTCACCATGGAAAATACTAGTCAATGCTGGATCAAAGGAGTGTATACAAGGTATCATGTAATTTTTTAAAGGACCTTACATTAGTATACCAAGAATTTGAGGAATATAGAGGATCCTGTGTCTAGGTGGGTATCAACCTAACCAAAACACATCCTTCAATCAGAATGGGGTTCCCGAGACATAAGGTATTCTCTTCTAATATTTCCAGGTCAGCCCAAGTCAGTCCATTCCTATTTTATATGGTAATTAGGTAATCATTCATTTGGTTCAAGGCTTTTCTTCCTTTTGCGGGGATAATACATGTTTCATTATGACCATTTAATCAAACCTTAATTAAAAATTAGGGCATATTCAATTATTGAGCTTCACTTTGATTCCATCCAGTAGTATGAAAAGGGGTGCTGCAGACAGGTAACCATTATTACAACTCAAATGATAGTGACAATTTATATACTTAGTATAGTTTTCATTTAACATTTCGCATTTAATAAGAATCTTGAAGAACATACCATATGCAGGTCAATGGTTGATATTAACTAGTACATGATAATATGATATTCTCATTAAAAACAATCCATTTACTATAGAAATTCTAACGTTAAGGAAGATCATGCAATGGAACACCAGAACAGTGGCTCAAACATGACAGGACACTAAAAACCGAATTATGGCCTTACCTTCAACATGGGGTGAATTGAGTTATCGATGTAACAACAAAGAACTAATCAAATATCTATAAGGGGAATAACCATATGATTCTAACAATTATAATCATGACATGTGAATTTGTGAAATGACCTTTGATGAAATCGGTGGGCCCTACATGAATATTCAAAAATCAACGAACCTTAGGGATGAGAAATAGACCACCCTCCTTAGGTTTCTGCAACTCTACTCCTCCGGTTTTAGACCTTGATTTGGATCAGATCAAAGTATATCTAAGAAAATGTGAAAAATAATCACATGACGATATCAAGGTCGAGATAAAAAGAGAAGATGAATAGAAAAAGAGTACATTAGTGATTACCATTGTGCATTAAATGAGATAAACAAAAGATTGCCTAGATAACTGATGAAATAGATCTCATGATCCCTTACTTTTTCCATCCAAAAGATCCAAAAAGTGAGTAAAAGGGCTTAATCACAATGGTTCTTGGATTAGGGAAGAATAGGGGAGTGAGTAGATCATTAAGGTAATTTTGTACATTTTACCAAGAATTGTACCTTGCGTACAGTTTTTCTACACGGTTTTTGAGTCCATTCACAAACCATGAGAGGTGGTTCTACCCAAAATAATATCCTCTACAAGGTTTGATCAAACTGTACAGAAGCCTGGAATGGTTTCCTAGAAAAATAGGGTGTTCACATGGTTAGGCTACACGACTATGCACCACCCATGCAAGATGGCTCTCTCTGAAAAAACATAATCCACACAGTTTACTCTAAGCCATGAACCAAGCAGTTTTTTCCCAAAGGGATGGGTTCTAAGCTCCGAACATTGTCCGGGACCCTAAGACCTTATCTAACATCTTAGGGATCCACATTAAGTCCAATGTAAATATTTATACAAAAAATTAATAGATCTATACCTGAGTAAAAAATTGGGTTCTAACAATAATTCACCAATTAATTAATCTAACACATTAAATTACATCGACATAATAATCTCCATTAGTTAATTCATAAATTAATTAATCTAACTCATCAAATTATTATGACAAAAAAATCCCCATTAAATAAATTTCCAGTTAGTTAGCCTTTCTCATTCAATTATGACAACAAAACAATCCCCATTAATTAGTTCTCCAAAAAATTAATCTAACTCAAAAATAACAATATTACATCCATTAATTAATTTGAAAATTAATTAAATAAAATTATTCCCATTAATTAATTCTTCAATTAATTAATCTAAATCAACCACTTCAATTAAATCACTAATAAATTTTCCATGTCATCTCTTATTAATTAATTTACAATTAATTAATTCACCTTCATCCACCATTAAATTAATCCACTGAATAATTTTTTATTAAATTCCATTATCTAGTTCAACTATTAAATTTTATGTACCTTCAATTTATTAAATCATCAATTATTTAATTCAATTATTTAATTCAGAAATCAAATAATAATATTTCCCTATTAGTTAATTTTTCAATTAATTAATCCCACTATTTAGTTCAACTAGTTAAATAATCACATTTATTCATTAACTAATTATTCGATTAATTAATATCATTATTTAATTCAATAAATAAATAATCACATTTCATTATAAAATAATTCATCAATCAATGAACATGTATATTTAATTCAACAATTTAATTAAAAACATATGTTAAATTTATTAATTTATATAATAACTAATCCACCAGTTCCATTAAATAATTCCACAATTAAATAACCAAATCCATCATTACAAAATACAAATTATTAATTCATTAATTAATTATTTAAATCATCCAAATTAACCAATCACTTCATGACCGTTAATTAATTAAAAAATTAATTATCCAATTCTATCATCACAAAATCATCATAATTAATGGATCAATAAATATTTAAACCAACCAATTCTATTCAAAATTTCATAATCCCCCCAATTTAATTTACAAAATCAATTAATTGAATATAAAAAACATCAATTTCTAATCACAGTATAAAATCTCTACAATCGCATTCACATAAATGAATCGATACTATGGGATTGGAATTCAGACCACATACCTCATAAACGGTGATGACAAATGCTCACCAACAAGAATCCCCAATTTGAAGGAAATAAATTATGAATGCTACAAATAATGATATTCTTATCTGAAATCGGAGAGGTTCACTGAGAATATTTGATCGAGGACAGTGTTGTATTGTGGAGATTCGGTCCAAGAAAGAGGTGTGTAGAAGACATTCGGTCCAAGGAGGATGTCCATGGATGCTATATAGAAAGGAAGAGAGGGTTCCAAAGCCCTTTAGTGGGGGTGAAGTGAGTCTGAAAATTTACATGATATCAGAGATGTGTTTTTAAATGTTTTATTTTCATTATTACACCATGTGAATTCCCATTTCACATTGTGTAAATGTTGTTACATTTTTTCATTAAAATCCAATCACAACTATTTAAGGAACAATTATGTTAGTTTCATTTATTAATTAATTCCATTATTTATTAAACTCTCCTATTAATTTCATGCATCGAAAAATCATATTATCATGTGTTTCATGGACCTGTATCTTGAGCTAGAATTAAATATTGTATTTTTGTATTAAAATGACTACCTCAATTTTATGGTTACAATTCCGGTGACAGTGTGTCAATATGACAGCCTATAAAAAACATTTGGATGAAATGATATTTTTACACCAATTATTTTGTCATTTAAATAAAAATAATGAAAATAATAAACATTATTATTTTAATTTATCATTCACTGTTAGAAATTTCTCCATCAACATTCATCAATTGTCGAAAATAGTTAATAATTTAATATTAACAACAAAATTTTATTTATTTAGTATTTACTGATAATTTTACCTCTATTTCATTGATCAATAATTATTTTCCCATGTGTTGAAACATTTTTTTTCCATTTTAGTGAAGAAAAATATTTAATTACAAATATATTTTTTTATTTATCTATTTAGAAGAAAAAATAATAGTACACTTGATATTAAATTATTCATTTTATAAGTAAAAATACTGTTATTATTAATAATATTAATTTTAATAATAATAATACTAAAATTCAATTAATGTCATTAATTTTGAATTAATTATTAAATTAAAAAAATCACTCATTTAACATAGAAATTAATATAACAAAAAACACCCATTAGGCAAAAATGTTATACAATGAATAGGATAAAACTGTTATTCTTGACTCAATAGTGGCATCATATTTCTAATATGATGTACTATTTTAGAGTTATTCAATTATTTTAAATAAAAATTTGGGGCTTAATATATTATATTAAATATATTTTTTATTCAGTTTTCACCGAGACATTGCGGGCCTCAGAATCTCACACTAAACTCATTATAGAACACAAAAATTATCTAATTGAATATTTGAAGATGTTAATTCGAATTTGTATCCATTAAAAACATATTTGATATTTTACTAATAAAACAATTTATTATGAATTAAAACAAATAAATCCCATATTCTTATAACATTTTAATAGAGTATTACCTAAAAAAATACAGAATATTACAGTCAATAACATTGACTAGAAAGATTACTTACCTTATCACCATATGATTTGTATTGAAATTATTGAATGTTTATATATAAGGATTTACACTATAAAATGTGGGATTCATTGTAATTTAGAATATATATTTTTTCAAAAAAATAATACATGAATCTAAGATTTTATTAGAGTAGGAATGAGAATGAAATTAGATACCTACTATTAATGGATAAATGTTTTATTTCTGGATGGCTTATAAATTTTTTTTAGAACCTGTTATACAATGGGAATTTATAAATCAATTATTTTAAACATATATTCACTTTGTGATGTATGAATATTTCTACTTGACATTGTGTCCTTCTAATGGAAGGCATAAAATATAAAATAAGAAGATATCACAAGTATTAAAAATCTATAAAAAACTCAAGAATGTTCACATCATTTAGGATTTCATCCATCCATAATTAAGAGGATGGGTATCATGCAACCAAGTGAGTCAATAAGAACCATACCACAAAATGAAATACTCTAAATTTGAATATTTATCATAATAATTATTCAATATCATTCATTTTAAAAAACAATCTCTAAAAATAAAGATGTATACAATACTTAAACCACGCAAATTTTGGGTTTGTGAGATAGTGGGAATAGAGGGTGAGGAAGTAATCATTGTGATAATTTATTATAATCAGTAATAATATCCATAGGGGATATTTATATTTCTAAGAATTTTAGAAAAACACTCTAGTGAATGATATAAGAAATTCAAACCAATATTGAGCCTTTTGGAGCTCTCTCTAGCCTAATCATATTGGAGGATTAATAATCAAGAATTAATATGTCTAATTAAAGAAGAGAAATGGAGATGTTGATATATTCTATAATATAAATGTCTCAAACCCCTTCATATATATGAAATAGATAGTCACTTTTAGAATAGAAGCCTAAAACGGTGAAAAATCAACTCAAATAGAAACACCCTAATGGGAATTGTAGGAACATCATATAAAAATACGATATCAGGGGGAAATTGTATTATATTCAAACCAAGCATCCAATACATGATTGTTTTCATATGATAGGGGATCTTTGGGAGAGATTGATTTAATATATTTTCAATCCATATTAGTTTTATACTAAAGTTCCCATGGAATATATTTATATCATATTGAGGTTAATGTGAATTAATTTCATACCAAAATCTCATTATTACTACATGACCTTGAAGAAATGGTAAATGGGAACATCATAAAAATATATATCTACAGAAATATTAATGATGTTGATTTCAATGAAAATTAAAATACAAAATGTTTGGAATTAATCTCATTCTAGACCAAACACATATTCATCTCACTTATACTGAGAGAATTATTTCTCCATAGATGTTTACAAGTTATGGATATGTTAAAAATGAGAATGATAAACATGGATGGAGCATGTTAAAGACCCTATATGGAGATATTACCTTTGAATTATAATATAGTTTGGTTTGATAGGACCTTTCATTCTATTTTTTATATGGATGTACACATATCCATATAACTTTTTTCATATATTTATCTACTATCAATGATGAATGTGTACAATAAATGGGAATTGTAGAGGTTTGTATGGGGATAACTCCCATTTTGATTCTATTTAATCCCATTAAATAGAGGAATAATTATAAAGAGAGTGGAAATAATTTCTGGTAACTAATATAGTTTAATATACATAACAAAAATATTTGAAAACTACCATTACATAGAGGAATAATTATAATGAGATAGGAAATAATTTGTGGTAACTAATATCATTCAATTTACATAATAAAATTATTTGAAAACCAACATTGTTCTTCCAAAACATGGACTTGGTGATTAATGTGTACTCCCTATAAACCAGATTAAGGTGAATGCACTAGATTAATGGAATTAATATGATAAATTAATATCAAGACATAGAGATATTTGTTCCCTTACCTTCATGATATATACTATGTTATATTATTAATATGGTGTCTGTAGTTCCTCTAGAACTAAAACCAAAGTGGTATATTTTTAATCTCTTTAGATCTCAATATTAACCACTCGTGGACCTACCATCCATGAGGGTATCCTCTCACCTAATAGTGTTTTATTTGAATATATAGGGATCAAAGTGGGAAACTCTTACATGGAATTTGGTGATAAATTTTCTATTATATTTTATATTATATCCTTCTCACATTTCCTAAATAGTGTCGAATAAGAAGAAGCTCATGGGGATTCCACCCAATATTTGAATAAGTTTTCTTAAATTAGAACAACCAATAGATTTTATACACACTATGTCATGATGTTTTTCATAAATGAAAATATAATACAGAAAAAATTATTATGATGCATATTTCATTTTTTTAATTATATTCATATAAAAACTATATAAAATATGGATATAAAAAATTATTTAATAACACAATAATATGCCCTCAATTTATCATTTAAATTATTTTTTACATCATTAAATTCTATTATCATATAAATTTATATAAAAACTAATTAAAAATTACATATATTGGAATGAAAATTTATTTAAATATTATTGAATTTATTAGGAGTCTTTTAATTGAAACTAAATATTCACAAAGAAAATACAATTTTGGTTTCCTAAAAGTAAAATCACAATTTTATCAAACATATTATAAAATCATATATAAAATGTAATAATGAATATGATAAATGTATCTAATAATTTATAAAAAATATAATGGTTTTTATTGATATGTTAAAGATACATATTCTATTTTTCACTAGAGTGTTCCCTAAGGGAAACATGTGTGATTGATGTAGATTGGTAGGATGGTTAAAATTACATGGTTGGGGTTGTGTTCTCAATATTCTTGTACCTATCACCTAATGGGATTCTATTATGTATCAAATTGTGAATATAATATTTTTATTAGTCAGGTGTAATGTATAGTGATGTCATCTCTCTTGAAAGATTCAATAAATGGGCTTCATAGAGTACAATTCTACAGTTCAAGGTCATTCATTATTCATTATGTGTAAATTAGACATTATCATAAATCATTATATATACTAATAAAAATGGACACTATAAAATGGATATATATTTAATGATTTTGATGTTTAATGGTCTTTTCATCATTTCAACAATAAATAATGATATATAGTCCATGTATTTTTATAACTACATTACTTAATAAAAAATTATTAATTCCAAATGGCTTTTTTATAAATGTTTAAGTCATTAAAAATTTGTGTTCCACAATAGATTGGGGTAAATCTATTTCATATTCTCTTTTGGTTATCATGTCGGCTATTAAAACATGTGGTTCCACCATAGTATTTTTACCTCGTATGTTACATTATTTTATAGAACATCTTTTTTATGATCTATGCTCTTCACCAACTTATACACATATGAAATATCTTTCTCCAAATGTAATGCATTAGGATCTGGTACATGTGAGGGGTTTATTATATAATTTTATGAGATGGATACTTGTAACACATTATGTACCTGAGATAAGTTATGTGTGAGTGCAAGTAGATCTCCCATATATCCAATATTATTAAAGACCTAAAAGGGGTTTATGAATATAGGACTAATAATTACCTTATTCAAAAACATCATAAATTTATTCCATAAAAATTTATCAAGGAACACATTATCTATGATAAAAAAATACCTATCATCAATGATTTCACACACATTTTTTTTGTCAAATTTGTATGAATTTCACATAATATTGAATATTATGAACCTTTTATATCATAAAATGGATAAAAAAAGTACAAAACAACTTCCAGTATCCAATTTCATCCCATAATTTTAGAGTCTAACACCATGTCCCATATAGTTCTTCATATAGAGCCATTCTAAAGGTAGAGTAATTTTTTTTGTTTTATGGGAACTACAGTAAGAGATGATGTAGATCCAAATATCAATGGAAATACAATATACACGATATCAATGTACCCACTAAATTTCGAATGGTTATATTGGAATAGCCATATTCATGAGAGTGATAAGAAGTAATAAAATCCATCTTTGAATCGAATATATACAGAATGATTTTATAAAACCATTGGATAATCATTGGACGTAAATCAGATACATTATAGAGTGGTTCTTCATTAATTATTACCTATTTTCCTCAGTATATCAAAAATAATAGGTCAAGGGAAAAATCCTCCTTGATAAAAATGAAATGTTCTGACTCTATATGGGTACCTACAACCACAAAAATGGATTTATTACCATTATATATCCTGGGATATCATATGATGAAATCATTGGTTTGGTTTTTGGATTTTTATTCTTTCCATGGAAGTGGTTTCATCATACATTAAGACTTATGTCATTAATCTATGAATTGTTGGAGTACCTTGAAACATGATAAAGTAGTTTGAATATATATATTTATATTATCCTACCATATGTTTTGATTCATATTTCTATACATCATAGTGATACATAGATGAATTGTGAGGGTAAATCTTTAAAATCATGAAAAATTCCATCCTCTGTTAGAATTTATCTGTGACACATATACGAGTTTCAAACATCATAAATACATCATTATAAAAGTTAAAACCATGAATATTTTCTTCCTTTTTCTATATCTATAAATCTTTTTAGGCCTCCCAAGTCTTCTGATGGAACAATTATTGGGTAGTTTTTTGAGAAATTAATTATAAAATTACATTAATGTTTCCTATGTATATCATTTTCATGGTAAAAAATATTGGATTCCATTCAATACACATCATGGATAGGTTTGATGTATTATTTCAAAATTGAGAATTATCCAATTTATTTTCATTCAGGGTATGGTAATGTGTTGAACAATCATATTACATGATCAATTATAATCACCCTAATTGTAATATATGGATCTCAGTTTGTGTGAATATATACATGAGGCTCATAATTTTAATATATATTTCGCACTTTTCACTATAGAGATAATGTCTCCAAATGGTCATTGTGAATATAATATAATTCCACTATAGATCACGTGTTAGGTGGTTATACTCTGGAATCATAAATTGTTTGTGGGATAGGCTATCTATTTTTAATTTTTCATCTGTAAAAAACAACCTATCCTTTTGGATTCATCATTGTAGATCATAAATCCTTCCCCATTGGTGGGTAATGTGATCATAGGTGTAATTATTAACATCTTGTTTACCTCTTCAAATATTCCCCTTCATTAATTAGTCTAGAAAAAATTCCCTCCCATTGGATTTATCTAGTTTAATTGGAATGGATGTTGTAATATGTTTCTCAAGAATCGATGAGAGTACCCAAAAAATTCAAGGAAACTATGGATCGCTATCAATGATGTTGGTTTAGAACATCTTCTAACATACTCTATCATTATGGGATCCAAATTAATATATATTATATAGAGAACATTCCCACAGAATGTTACTTTCTCCATATAAAAGATACATTTATTATATATATCATATATATTTTCTTTTAAAAATCTATTTAGAGAAACATAAAAATGATAAAGATGTTTCCTCATTCTATTAGAGTAGAAAATAATATCATTTATAAATACTACCACATATTTTTCAATGAATTCCCAACATGATAAATTCATTAAGATGATAAATATAACTTAAGAATTAGTGACTCCAAATGGAATCACTATAAAACTGTTGTTCCCATACATTGCACAAATATCATCCTTGGAAATATCTTACTTCTCCACCTTTAAATGATAATATCATGATCAATGATTTGTGTTAGAGAAATATTGGGATCTATGTATCTGATCAAACTAGTAATTATATTTTGGATGAGGACGCTTTTTTTATTGTTATCTATGTGACATCATGAAAATAAATGTATTGGCACATTGATATGTCCTTCATCTTGGAAAAACGGATTACACATGACATAGTGAAACACTTGGGCATATAAACACATTATCAAAATTATGCCATATTTTCTTGTTTATATATTCAATATTAATTGTTGATATTATATAGGGATTATTGTATATTTAAAGAAATATAGGTATATTGTTGACTATGAATTACAACAATTGTTGGGGAGGTAGATGTGTTAATTCTTCCAGAAACACATCATCATATTTCCTTACAATGGGAATTTCATCAAAGATGATATCTTCCTTAGATTCAATCATTTTACTTTGATAAAATTTTCATTTTTTTATAATATATATGCTTAATATGATTATTACAACTATGATTCATCATCCTTTTTATAATTTTACACAATTAGAGGTTCATTTATGATCCCATGGGTGATTTTATTCTCTCAGTAATTTATGATTACACTATTCAGATAAAGGAATTCTATACAAAGAAAAGTATTGAAATATTTTAAAGGGGGTAGAAAAAAAGTTTATTTTTAGATTATTCATTCTAATAATTATAAAAGAGAAGTTATAAGCATGGGATTTAATAATTGACCGATTTTTTATTTTTATTAATAATTCAGATCTTATGTTTTGTAGAGGGGTTTGAATAGTCCTAATAAACTTTTGTGGTATGATAGAATGTATAGAATAGTAAATAAATAGTATTTTCACAATCCTTGAAATAATAACTAGAATACCTTTTACAATATCATTGGAGGGACCCCCTAAGTTGTTCTGGTGGAAAATTCTCTCCCTTTTCTCTAGGACATGGAGGTTATTTTCAGCTTTTTTACTTCAAATGTTAGTCTCTTTGTTCATTTGTACAAATAGTTCCCTTGTTCATATAATTTTATCATTGAAAAATAGAAGTTGGTTTGACAATACCATTCCTTTAATCCATCACATTGTTGAGTTTCTTCTATTAGAATCTAATCACTGGGTGGAATTCCTTCCAATAGGTAAATTTTTTTCTTATCCCCTTTAGGAAATTTTAGATGTACTTCATACTACCCTTTTGAAAAGTGGGATGATGGAATTTTTTTCTGCCCAGATTTTTCACTATCACTCTAAAAACAATTAAAATAAATTATATACATCTCATCCCTAGAAACCCGAGACCCTTAAGATTTAGGTATCCCCATTTTTACTTTGGGGAAAATTGTACAATTTACACATATATCTCAAAGTCTCATATAATAAAATATTTTGATATATTCATATTTATCTCACAAAAGAAGAAGTAATGCACAATTTTTTTTAATGAAAATGTTTGATTCATATCATGAATTTCTTGTAGTTTTTCACTATACACCCTGATTGATTCATAACCCTTTTTCTTCAGTCTATGGAAATCCCTCTCCATTTTATGTCATAGAGTGAAAAGATAATATTTTTCAGAAGTAAGTTTTTTAATTTGTTTGAACTCCACCACTTTGATTTATCCCTTAAAATTTGTATTCTTTATGAAAATCTATCATTGATCAGATTCTACCTCCATGAAATCAAAAAAAATGGCCTTCTCTTTCTCAGATAAGTAATGAACAGAAAATATTTTTTTAATATAATTGATTCATTAATCTATGAATAAAAGGTTTCAATATCCATTGAAAAATAGAAGACTTTATGACATAAAAGTATATATTGATACAATATCACTCTAATGGAGTGTGAATTTCCCTCATGATTCAATTTTTTATTCTAAACATGATTTAATTGAGTGTTTATTATCATGAAGTTCCTAAATACATCATTCATCAAGTTGGGAAAATCTTTTTGGAAGTAATCACTTTGCCGCTTACATTGTTTAGTGAATTAATTCATCATATGTTGATCCACTAACTAAAATAAAGTATAATTTGGGATGAGAATTTTGAAAATACTAATCATATAATAGAAAATAATGAACGTTGAAGGGATACAAAATAAATAACATATATTCCTTAACTTATGAATTTCTAGCTGCCAATCCAATTTATCCATGGTCTATTTTATAAAACTAATCTTCATGGAAATATTTTTTCCTATCATAATGGTTAAGATAAAGAACATTATTAACTAAATCATATCCAATATGAGCGTATATATAGGTTTATATTCATAGCAATTATTGTTTTTCACTAGTGAAGGTCGAATTAATACCAAATGTAGTGTTTTTTGGGGTCAATAACCATCGGAACAACTATTCCAAAGTTAGATCCACTTTACAGTATCCCTATAAGGATGTTTTTTATTGTAAAAACTATGTAATTATAACATTATCAAAAAAATTGGACGTTTTAAAACATTTGTTCTCATCCATATGTATTTCACAGATGTTTTCAAATCCCACTCCCCAAAAAATAACCATATCATATTCTAATTCTATCTATATCAGCTGATTACTTTTAAATAGTTTACCTTATGATATATTACATGAGGAGACATATAATAACATTACACAAGATATAGTTGTAATGTCCCGGTTTTGGAAGCCACCAAAGGTGCCCTGTACCCGGTTTGTTACATGGCCTCTAGCGCATTTCCCCAAATGCCAGAGGCTACTGTCTAGTAGTGAGGGCCTTGGGTGTGATAGTGACGAAACAATGCCCTCATCCACAGAGTACATGGTGGAAGTAAACAAATACATACAGGAGTGAAAGAAATAATTATATCATACCAAAATAAATAGTGGAAAACTAATAGCATAAACTGGGGCACCTATATAAAATAATGCATGATATTTATGTCTAAGAAAATAGTGAAACAATGCACAATGCTGAAATACAGTACTAATCCAAGTACAAAAGGAAAATATTAATTATCTGCATAGCATCGCAAGCCTATTCTTGGTCCCATGCTATCTAGCTCCACAACATGTCAAGTACATGATTTAAAAGGGTGCTTTCCCTGGTCTATACCTCCAACATTATAATTTGTTTTGGCACAAAAGCATGGCCCAAACAGGGTGTGAGACTAAATCTAGTAGGAACCCACCAGGAGATCTATACCTAACAGTAAAATAGTATATGGAAGGTAAATGTACATGAAACAGTAAACAGGAAGGTAATCAATAGTAAACAATTCACAGTTCAATATAGAGCAATAACTAACAAGTAGATAAAACACAAAAGGTAACCCTCTGGGCAGTACACTCAGTCTAACCCCTCTGGTCTTACCCAACACGTATAAGCAAGAATCTAAACACAAGGAAATGATCTGAAAATTACTCACAACCTATCCCCTTTGGTCTAATATAACATGTACAAGCAACCTTATAGGCATCTTAAGCCTAGAATCTCTGAGGAAGCAATCACTGTCAATTCCCCCTATAGTCTCGTGTCATAACTAAAGGCGCTCTAGGGAAGAACATACATCCCATTACCTATGTGGCCCACGTCTAGGAACTACACACACTCTGAGGAAGCACTAAACATCAATTCCCTCTATGGTCTCACATTATAACTATAAAGACACTTTGGAGAAGCCCTCAACATCCATTCTCACTATTGTCAATACACAAGGTTCTCACAAACCTGTGTAATTCATGCAAGTGTAGCAGCACATAGCAGCCAAGGTAACCTCAAGAAATAATTGGATAGCATTCTACAACACAACATCATAACAGTAAAATAGCAACACCATCCTACAATACTAGGCATGGGAATGTAAATAGAAACCTAACAGGAAAATTAAGAACCAAAGGTCCAAACAGGAAAAACATGCATGGGAAAAACAAATAAAGCACAAAAATTCACCCTATTCACAAACAATAAACATATACTCATGCATACAACCATAGAAGAGAAAAATAGGGATAGAAAGGTAAACGTGCAATACCCCATTCGTGGATATTGGGAAGTTTTGCACATAAAACTCACGGACTATCTATAGAAAGACACAAACCACCTACCTTGGTGTTGAGAGATCAATATAATTGAACTGCGAGGCTTGAATTGCCTTAGAACACCATAGATCTATGAAAACGTTTAAAAACATCAACCCACGATAACTCATGAAAAAGGAGAAATCGTGAAATTAGAATAAAGTAGATGATATAACTCACCGATGTGATTCCAACGCAACCAACGATGCTTGATTCAGAGGACGGATGGAGGATTGGGGGCTCGTCATAGATTTACGGCTGTATGGGTTCTCTTGGATGAATGAAACCTAGATGAAGGGAATTCTATATGTCAGATGTGACCCCATTGTGTTAAATGAAAAATTGTACATGGATTGCACTTTTTAAATACATGGTGTGTACATTAATTTTCCGTACTCCACATTAATCAGCCTCTAAGTCACTCTCACATGGCCGTGTGTGTGGCCATTACACGGTCTGCACACGGCCTACTGTGTCAAGGAAGTACACGATGTGTACTCATAAAGTACATGAAATGTACATTGAATATTTCTAGAATTTCATATTTTCTCCAAAAACAACTATAAAAGGTTAAACATACCTGAAAAAAAGTTCCAGGTTTTCAAAAAAATCCCCCCTTAAAGAGATTCGTCTCCGAATTTCCCTAGTGTGGCGTAGAATAAGAAACCCCGAACAGCTCCGACCACTGGTCTTGGACATCAGCCCCCTCTCCCAAGTCTCATATTGTACCCATTCATGCTTCCATATCACTCGTACCATAGGAACATATTGGCCATGGAGAACCTTTGTACTGCTATTAACAATTCAGATAGGATTCTCCTCCAACGATACATCCACTTCCAACTCAACATCCTCAGGTTGAAGGATATGAGACAGGTCAGAGAAGTAACATCAAAGCTGAGAAACATGGAAAACATCATGCATATCCCGGTACCACTGAGGTAACTGCAACCGATTGGAAACTGGCCTGATTCTCTCCAACACCTAAAATGTCTCCACATACCTCAAAAAAATCTTACCATGTCTCATGTTCCTTCTATGACCCAACCCCAGTGTGACACATGGAATAGCCTGATCCCCGATGTCGAACTCTAGATGTCTTATTAACTGATCAGCATAAGACTTCTATCAAGAATTTGTATTATCCATCCTCCATTGAATCAACTCTATCTGCTCGGTGGTCTCTAGAACAAGATGAGATACCAGAAACTCTACCTCTCCTACCTCTAGCCAACATAAGGGTGATTGGAATGGCCTACTGTACAAAGCCTCATAAGGATCCATCCGAATAGTTTCATGAACAATATTTTTGTAGGAAAACTCCACATGAGGTATGTGCTTCTCCTATGAACCTCCAAAATCCACGATGCATGCTCGAAGCATGTCCTAATGCACCTGAATTGTACACTTGTACTAGACATCTATCTGGAGGTGGTAGGTTGTACGTAAAAGTACCTATGTACCCAATTCCTTATGAAGCCTGTGCCAGACCTAAGAAGTAAAACATGCATCCCTATCTGAAATAATGAAGCGTGGAAATACATGTAGACATACAATCTCACTGATGTACAACCGTCCCATCACATCAACATTGAATGTGTCCTTGATCATCAATAAGTGTGTGACCTTCGTGAGTCTGTCTATGAAATCCCATACAACAACATTTCCTCAAGAAAACCTCGGAAAACCAGTCACTTAGTCCATCCTGACAATATTCCACTTCCACTTGAGAATGGGAAATTGCTGTAAGAGACCTGCTAGCCTCTAATGTTCTACCTTCACCTACTGACAGGTGGAAAACCACATGATGAAACCAGCAATTTCCTTCTTAATTCCTAGCCACCAATACTGAAATTTTTGATTATGATACATCTTGGTGATTCAAGGATGTACTGAAAAAACTAAGGAATGAAAGTCCTACATCAGCTCCACACATATGTCTGATGGCACCCATACGCGCCCCTAAAAATGAATGATTTACTCCTTGCCTATGGTCTATCATGGAATATGGTGTTCTCCTGACACATTCTCCCTTAGGACTGGGCCTTTAGAATCAGATAGCTGCCTCATTCGAAATGGATCATGAATAGTAGAGGTAACTGCTACAGAAGAAAGGAAAGTCTGGCCCTGTATGTCATGCACCTCCAAATGCATCTCAGAGAACATAGCTTTAAGTTTCCACTCACCGCTGGTGACTTGAACTGTCTATATCTAGGTCCTCCTACTCAACACATCATCCACTACATTTCCCATCACAGCTGTATAAACATGCTCAATGTCAATGGACTATATGTACTCGACCCACCTTCACTGTCTCAAATTTAGATCATGCTAAGTGAAGATGTACTTGAGACATTTGTGGTTAGTGGAAACCACAAAATGATCCCCCAAAAGATAATTTCTCCAACATCATAAGGAATAAACAATAGCTTCCTACTCCAGATCGTGCATTGAGTAATTCATCTCATGTGGCCTCAATTGCCAGGACCCGTACGCAACAACTCCATCTCCCTCCATAAGCACAACTCCCAGCCTGATACCTGAAGCATCACAATAAATTGTATAGCTCTTTCCCCGCTATAGAAAGAATAGTATCGATGCTGAAGTCAATGTAACACCCCAAGATTTTATGATAAGTATTCTATTTAATTTATTTGATGTCATGTGTTTTATGCTACACCACGATTATCTTGTTCTATACGCAACACCGAATTAGTTTGCAGTATACGCAACACAATTCTTGGATCGCGTTACACAAAATTTGAAGTTCATTTGATAGAAGTTATTCTATTCAAAATTGAGTGTATATATATATATATATTCAATGTATAAATGAAATAATGTTGGATTTTTTTATACGCAACAACAAAGGAGTCTTTTAATACACGCAACCCTAACTTGGCTTTCATTACACGCAATTGCGACCTTCCTCGATAGCGTGTGGTGTACGCAATAACGGGTTTCACTAAACAATGATATATTGTTATAATATTATCAGGAAATAGCCGTTATGAATATAATTAAAAAAATATTGAATTTTATAACATTATTATTCATCATATAATTTTTCTAAAACATTTTATGTGAACAAAAATAATTTTTCAAGTAAAATAACTATTTTTCAAAAAATACATTTTGCCGCCTTTTGATGGAGGACCCACTAAAAATCTAGTTTTTGAGATGTTTATAAGTTCAATTTTACAGAAACAATTATTCTTCGGAATAAGGATATAAAATTTTACCTTGGATAGATTTTTCATGTTATTCTGATAACTTTCATCTTTTATTGAATTGTAAAAACATGCTATATTTTAATTAAAAACAACTTTTTTCGTCGTAATAATTTATGTGGTTAAATTATAATATTGAATGGTATTAAAGTAAAAGTAGAATAAATTTTTACCATTTAATATAATTTATGTCATTAGCATTGATTTTACCTTGTATTCATAGGTTATATCAATTCAATATTTTGTAATATTTTAAACAAAAACCTATTTTCCTTCGACAACATGATTAATTTTAATTTAATTTCTGCAACTTATGTGTATTGAATTTGGAAAAATTTATTCCATATTTGGAATAAATGGGTCCAAATTATATTAATATACAATTTTTATTTTTGGGCATTATGAATAGTAACTACGGTAAATTTTATTTACAATAGTTAAATGTAAATCGGGTAATTAAGGGTAAATATAAGATTATAAAATTACCATAACACCTTACAAAATCCTATTAGATGACTAAAAGTCTACCCATATCACCTAATGGTCATATTAGATTCATTTAATGGACTTTTTTCCATGAAAATAAATTAATTATTATTAAAACCAAAGAAAGTGACAACATGTCACTCTCTTAAATCTTATAAGTATATTAATTTTAATTTAGTGATAATCTTCATGAAACTTCAAACATGAATAGTCTACAGAAAGATAATGAAATTATATACATCACATGAATTCATTTATAATTTTAGGGATTAAATAATTATCATTAATTGTGACACAATAGTGATGTAGAAATTGTTTATCCAGTGAAAAATCAAGAATATATTTTTTATTAAACTAATAGTGACCATAAAAGGCACAAAACCCTGACCAAAAATTAATGGTCATGTAAATTGAAACTATAATAATCCAATGGTATACTATTTTAGCATTTGGATCCTTATAAAAGCGATTATGTCACTTATATTATTTTATTTTCAATGATTCCAATGTTGTCACCTTCATAATTTAATAAATATAAAAATTTAAATATTGTGATTTTAAGATGATAAATTCGAGTAAAAGTATTATTGTGAAAGTTAATAGATTTATATTCATCATAGGATTTTATTTTTAATTTTTATGAAACAAATAAGTATATTAAATAATTATAAAAAAATTATTTAGTAATTTTTTTATTAAGAGATAAACCAAATAAATGGTTTTAAAAATAATAAAATAAATATTATATGAACTATTTAATGTGATAAAATAATTCTATTGATACATATGAACTTATATGAATCTATTAAAGCTTTTATTTTGAACATATCTTCTGTATATATTTTATTTAAATTCAAATAAATGAATAGTTTCAAAATTGACAATATTGTTATTTTATAAAAATAACATATTATAAAATTGTTTAAAAATCACAAAAATATTTAAAAATTATAAATTTAAATTTATATGGTAGAATATGTTATAAAGTATCCAATTATAGAAAATTCACAGTAAATAAATAATTATTTGTAATAATTTAAAATTTCGAATATTATTACCACATATAAAATTAAATTGATTAAATAAGGATAAATCAAGTTGATAATGTTTAAAATAAATTCCTAACTTTCCTAAATATTAATGGTTGATGATATTAAAACCCTATTTCATCTAATATTCGAATATGAGACATTTTTTGAGGTTTTTAAGTGGTGTTAAATTTATTATAAATTAAAAGTTTATGATTTCCAAAGGTACCCCTCTTATCCCTTATAAAAGGGAACCTCCTCCCTCTCATCCCCACACCAATTTTAGCCTTTAAGCTCAGCCAAACCCTTCCATTTCCCTTCTCAACTTCCCTAGACACATCTTAGAGGTCCTGGTCTTCTTCAAAGACCAATTTTAGTATTCTAAGAGGAGGATTCAAAGGGGCGTGTCAAAGAAGAGGTAAAATCTGTTACCGATTATTTCAATTTTCTTTCTTCTTAATCTTCTTCTTCTTTAGTTGTTTAATTATTAAGTAATAACATCAGTATCCCTCATATACTGATATATTATTATAAATATGAAACAACCCTATTTCACCTTATATCTATCCTACGTAAATCAAAATCACCGTGCATGCGTATGTACGGAATACCGTCTCCACGCCGTGGTGTAATCTGTTTTTCCACAAACACCATACATGGATGGGTATAATGGTGTAAAGAATAACTATATATGTTTATTATAACATCATAATGATTCTGATATATTATACCATCCACTACAATTCTATAATTATGGGAACGATATCATCGCTCGTGCGTACGTACGGACTACCGTCTCCACGACGCGATGAGATTCATTCTCCATGATTTAACATACATGAATGATAATAAAGTTTATATAATGAATAATAATTAAATATATTAAATAATAATTCTAGTGGATTTATGTTTATATATATATATGTTTGTCATCTATTTAGTTTCATTAAATTCAATTAGGAAACGAAAACAGCGTTCATGCGTACGTACGGCCTACCGTCTCCATGAACGGTGTATTTAATTCCTTTTATAGATCTATAATATATATGTATATGATGAATATATATTATATAAAAACCATTTTTTACATCTGGAAATATGTAAATCAAGATATAAGTAATAATATCAAGAAACTACAAGTCGAAACACATACGATAAATGAAATGATTTTACTCAAAACGGTACATTAACATAGAATTTAAAAAAGAACAGGTAATATAAATTCATAAGTGAAACATATATGATATCATAACAATGAATATTATTATGTAAAATTCAATTAAATTATTTAAATCATTATACAGGAGGTTTAGATCCATACAAAGCATATCAGACCTAAGGTAAGGGATAACTTTTCCAATATCGTTTTTATCTGAGATTGTTTATTCGTAAGTATTTACTACGGTTATTTCCATAATCCATACCCATGTTTTATAAAAGTGTTTTCATGTATTTTAATGTCATTTTTACCCATTTTTGAGTTTTACTACATGGTATGTAAGGAATATTTCTTTTGTCTACGTTATGAGTTACTTTTTTGACTTTTCCGACAAAAGTACGGCGAGAATTTTATTTTTATCTTATATGGAATGAATGGATTTTTATGGTTTTGTAAAGCCTTATTTTCATGAAACTTACTTAAAATGATTTCATGAATATTTTCAACAATAATCTTTTCTTCTAAAATTGAATGACATTTTGTGAAAAGAAAATGATTTTGACGAAAAAAGGATATTTTCCTCAAGAAATCATTTCAAATGTTTTATTAAAACCATTTTATCTATGATTTACATGGCTTAAATTTTCTTATTATGAAATGATATCCATTTATTTTATATGGATTATGTGATGATGTTATGTTGTTTATGAAACCCATTTTATTTATTGGGTTATTATGAATGATGTATGTTTATTTTGTGATATAAGTAAGAATTATTTCATTATGAGATGGGTGGGACCTATATCTCCATCCAATGCATTGGGTAAAGATTTATATCTCATTAGATAGACATGGCTGTAACATTATGTTAAATCCGTTCAGTAATACCGGACTCGAATGAGGAGTGAACTACATTTATAAAGGGACTTTGTCCACTAAGATGGTCTTGGCAGCAATGCCTTGGCTACTATGGAAATCATATCATGTGCTTAATGGTTGCCACAATTACATGTTCTATTCCAATTCTATTTTTTCATGATTGATGTTCCCTTATGATATATGTCTTATGTACTTCAAAGATTCATGTCTTTTCTAATGATTTTGATGTTTAGATTTTATGATCATGTTTTTGCATTCAAATGATTGTGGATTATTTTATGTTCTCTATGTTTACCCTTAGTGTGCATTTGAGCTCACCCCTTTTATGTTTTCATTTCCCCATGATATAAATAAAGGTTTTAGGTATGAAAAAAATGGGAAGATCATTATTGGGATATGTCGAAGATCTTTCACCACGATTAGGAGATTTTATTCTGAGTTTCCAAAGACACTAAACTATTACGGTCCTTGTGTGTTTGTTTTTGTTATGTATTAAGTATTATGAAAAAGTAATATAATGTCCATGTACGTCAAGATTCAGGTCTCTATAGTTGGAATCAGAGGCAAAGGAGGTAGGAATGTATCTGATCCTTGGGAACTCTCACATGTGAGCATTGGACGAAGCATGGCTCTCCGCCCAAGGGATTCATGAGGAAATGGATGCCACTGGGGATGGTGTTGTGTCCTGCCCAGGGGGTGTAGCCACCCATGGAGTTCCCTAATAGGTATCAATTATAGTCCACTAGAAGTAATTCCAGGCCACTATTGTTGGTATTAGAGGAAAGGTTTAGTCAACCTTTGGAAACTAGGATGCGGGAACTTTAGTGAGATACCAAGAGATATTTCTAAGGTATGTCTAGGTATTTCCCTAAGGTTAAGTATACGTATAGGTTATAGTTCTAGAATTGCGCTAATGATCATAGAATTAAACCTAAGATGTTAGATATTGAAGGTACTCCCCCTTTATTATGTTTTTTTCCTATCATGATTTTTTCCTCTCACACTATTCTTTTTGGGTTTTTGACGATGGATGGAACCAAAAAGAATCGTGTTGATCAATGTAATGGAGGATGCAATGATTTTCCTCCTGAACAAACCAACGTTATGGGAGATGGAGTGAAAAAACTTATTGTTATACTTACACAAGATATGAATCATTCTGGACTTCCAAATGAGCAGAGGAGGGAGCAATATTCTATTGAGTCTTTCATGAGGCAATGTCTACCTTCTTTCAATGGGTCTTCTGATCCACTTGTTGCTGAACAATGGATCAGTACCATTGAAAAGATATTTTCCATACTTCAATGTTTAGAACATGATAAATTCATTCTACCTGTTTACCATTTAGAAGGTGAAGCAGACCATTGGTGGACTATAATTAAGAATACAAGGCCCAAAGATGAAATTGAGTACATGGAATGGGATGAGTTCAAGAACTTATTTTTCAATAAGTACTTCCCTCATATTATTCAAACAAATACGGATAAAAAGTTTCTTGAGCTTAAGAAAAAGGATGATGAATTTGTTGGTATATACGAAGCGAATTTTACATCACTTGAAAGGTATGCATCTGGATTTATCATCCAACCTGAAAGTAAAGTTGATCGATTTTTCAGTGGCTTTAAACCCAGTCTTAGATGGGAATTAACTATAAGAGAATTCAGTAGCAATGAAGAAATTTTGCGTTGTGCTATCAAGGTTGAACTGGAAAATGGTGTAACATATCCATCTCATGGTTTTGACAAGAAATGAAAGATGGAGTTCAAGGAGAAATCTCAGAATAATGGTGAAAAGAAGATGAAAGTTTCCTTATGCTAAAAGTGTGGAAAGAAGCATGGTAGAGATTGCCTAAAAGGTACTAGAAAATTTTTTAATTGTGGAAAAGAAGGTCATCGAGCAACTGAGTGTCGAAGTAATGGGAAAAGGGTTTCTAATGATGTGAATAAGGAAAAGGCTGCAAAGAGCGCACCACCAACACTTCAATGATTCAAGTGAAAGGAAATGGGGCATTATGATAATAAATCCCCTATTCCACGGGTTAATGATTATCAACGTGAGAATCCTATTAATGAAAAGGATAAAGGTAAGTCTCATATGATCACTATTTGTGATGTTGTGTTTGAAAATGAAGTTGTGTAATGATTAAGTGTTTATGTAATGGGATTCCAAAATAATGTTTTACATAGTATCGTGGAATATTGAAATATTTATGTATTTGTATATTGTGGTCTTCAATAATTTTATGGTACCGTTAACCATGGAAAGTGATTGATATATTTTTGGATAGAAGATGATATGAACATAATGAAGGGATAAGGGGAAAATAAAATGTTTGATAGTATTCATGAGCTCATGACTGATATAATGAAATAGTTATATCATGGTTTGAGTATATAGAATTTTGGGGTTTTGGTATGTGGAAAGAGTTAAATTTTGACAGCACTCATGTTTTCACTGAGATTCAATGGGTATTCATTTTTCAAGAGAATAAATTATTAAGGCCTTTGAACGTTTGGAATGTGACCAACAAGACATATCTTATGATATATGGGGATCAATGATGGTATTAACATGCTTGTTATATGAAATATCTAGTAATAGTTTTCACTATAATATGGAAATGGACTACAATATTATGGATAAGACAAAATATTGGAATGGATTATGTTGGACATAAGTTAGTATTGTTTAAGATAGAATCTTTTTCGATATTATTTATGGGATGACATAGTAATGTAGTTTCAGAAAAAGGACAACCTGCAGGACGGGTGACAACCCATCGCGTCAGACAAGGCTATGGAAATCGAACCCACAACCGAAGTGAGATGGGCCTTTATCACCTACCACTAGCCTACAGGAAGTCCCTAGTTCATGGAAAGTAGTTTAATTTTATTAAGCGGTATGATAGATAAAGTATAAGCCCATTTTTGGAACCATATACGATTAACCTCACCATAAGATGGACTTATAACTTTTGCTATCCTTTTTTTGAAATAGATGGAATGACCTATCATTCTATCACATGATCTGCTAACGCTTAACGAATAACAAATTCAAATTCATTTCTTTAAGAGATGAAGTGGAAATTGTTCAATTCATGAACAATAGTGAGATTGTACCAAAGTCTAGTAAGTATTCTTCTAATTCAAAATTTTCAAATATAGGGAAATGATATTGAAAACCAAAAATGTTGTCCTAGTTCTCCTATATCCGATGAATCAGATGTTACCTTATATCATCACAAATCTATGACTTTGATATTGTTTTACTTTTCATAGCCATGTTTCTACCACTCTCCATCAGAACTTGATAGTTAGATTTATCCTCCTTATCCATATTTTCATCTATGATCTCCTTTGTGGAAAACTAGTGATGAGTTAATTTGGGTAAACATTATGTTTCATACTTCACTTTTTAAAATTAATTTTTATCATTCCTTTTTTTACGATGTGGGTTTCTATGAAATAAATTCTCAAGTAACAAACCATTTATAACCCCGAACAATTTTGAGGGCGAAATTCATTTTAATGGGGGTAGAATGTAATGCCCCGAGGTTTTATGATAAGTATTATTATTAATTTATTTGATGTCATGTGTTTTATGCTACACCAATATTATATTGTTCTATATGAAACACCTTATTAGCTTGCAGTATACGCAACACAAAATCATGGATCGTGTTACACAAAATTTCAAGTTCATTTGATAGAAGTTATTCTACAAAACATTTAGTTTATATATATATATATTCAATGTATAAATGAAATTTGGTTGGATTTTGTTATACACAAAAAAAAGGAGTCTTTTACTACATGCAACCCTGACTTGGATTTCATTACACGCAATCACGACCTTTCTCGATAGCGTGTGTTGTACGCAATATCGGGTTTCACTAAACAATGATATATGGTTATAATATTATCACGAACTAGCCTTTATGAATATAATTAACCACATTTTGAATTTCATAACATTATTATTCACCTTATAATTCTTCTAAAAAAATTTATGTGAACAAAATAAATTTTTCGGGTAAAATAAATATTTTTAAAAAAATGCAGTTTTGCCACCTTTTGATGGCGCACCCACTTAAAATATAGTTTTTACATGTTTATAAGTTCAATTTTACAAAATAAAATTATTCTTTGGAATAAGTATATAAAATTTTACCTTGGATAAAATTTTCAGGTTATTCTGAAAACTTTCATATTTTAATGAATAGTAAAAACACATTATATTTTAATTAAAAACAACTTTTTCATCGTAATAATTTATGTGGATAAATTATAATATTGAATGGTATTAAAGTATAAATATAATATATTTGTACCATTTAATATAATTTATGTCATTAGCATTGATTTTACCATGAATTCGTAGGTTAAATCAGTTCAATCTTTTGTAATGTTTCAAACAAAAACCCGTTTTCTTTCGACAATGGGATTAATTTTAATTTAATTTATGAAAATTCTGTGTACTGAATTTGGAAAAATGGATTCCATATTTGGAATCAGTGTGTCAAAATTATATTAATATACTACTTTTTATTTTTGGGCATTATGAATAGTAACTATATTAAATTTTATTTAACATAGTTAAAGGTAAATCGGGTAATTAAGGGTAAATATAAGATTATAAAATTACCCTAACACCGGAAAAATTTCTATTGGATGACTAAAAGTAGAACCATATCACCTAAGGGTCGTATAAGAATCATTTAATGGACTTTTGTCCAAGACAATAACTTAATTATTATTAAAACCAAAGAAAGTGACAACATGTCACTCTCTTAAATCTTATAAGTATATTAATTTTAATTTAGTGATAATATTAATGAAAATTAAAAAATTTAAAAGTATATAGAAATATACTGAAATTATATACATCATATGAATTTATTTATAATTTTTAGGGATTAAATAATTATCATTATTTGTGACACAACAGTGATGCAAAAATTGTTTATCTAGTGAAAAATCAAGAATATAGTTTTTATTAAACTAATAGTGACCATAAAAGGCCCAAAACCCTGACCAAAACATATTGTTAATGTAAATATAAACCATAATCATCCAATTTTAGAATATTTGACCATTTGGTGCCTTATAAAAACGATTATGACACTTATATTATTTTATTTTAAATGATGCCAAAGTTGTCACCATCATAATTAAATAAATATAACAATTTAAATATTGTGATTTTAAGATGATAAATTAAAGTAAATTTATTATTGTAAAAGTTAATAGATTTATATTCATCATAGGATTTTTATTTAATTTTTATTCAACAAATAATTATATTAAATAATTATACAAAAATTATGTAGTAATTATTTTTTTAAGAGATAAACCAAATAAATGGTTTGAAAAATAAAACAAAAAAATATATATGAATTATTTAATGTTCTACAATAATTTTATAGATACATATGACCTTTTAAGAATCTATTAATGCTTTTATTTCGAACATATCTTCTGCATATATTTTATTTAAATTCAAATAAATGAATAGTGTCAAAATTGACACTATTGTTATTTTATAAAAATAACAAATTATAAAATTGTTTAAAATTCACAAAAATATTTAAAAAATATAAATTTATATTTATATTGTAGAATATGTTATAAATTATCCAATTATGGACAATTAAAAATAAATAATTTATTATTTGTTATAATTTATTATTTAGAATGTTATTACCACAAATAAAATGAAATTGATTAAATGAGGATAAATCAAGTTGATAATGTTTAAAATAAATTCCTAACGTGTATAAATTTTATTGGTTGATGAGATTAAAACCCTATAGAATCTAATATTCTTATATGAGTCATTTTTTGTGGTTTTTAAGTAGGATTAAATTTATTATAAATTAATATTTTTAAGATTTCCAAAGGTGCCCCTCTCCTCCCTTATAAAAGGGCACCTCCTCCCTCTCTTCCTCACACCAATTTGAGACTTTTTGCTCGGCTAAAACCGGACCAGTTCCCTTCTAAACTTCACTAGAAACATCCTAGAGGTCCTGGTCTTCTTCAAAGACCAATTTTAGTACCCTAAGAGGAGGATTCAAAGAGGCGTGTCAAAGAAGAGGTAATATCCATTACCGATTCGTTCAATTTTCTTTCTTCTTCAACTTCTTGTTCTTTAGTTGTTTCATTATTAAGTAAAAACATAAGTATCCATCATATACTGATATGTTATTATAAATATGAAACAACCCTATTTCACCTTCTATC
Source organism: Viscum album (assembly GCA_963277665.1). Classification (NCBI taxonomy): domain Eukaryota; kingdom Viridiplantae; phylum Streptophyta; class Magnoliopsida; order Santalales; family Viscaceae; genus Viscum; species Viscum album. Next base: position 1,178,454,036 of record OY728119.1, on the reverse strand, counting down.
CATCCTACAGAAAAAAAATCACAGTGCGTGCATACGTACGAAATACCATTTCCACGCCGTGGTGTAATCTGTTTTTTCCACCAACACTTTACATGGATGGGTAAAATGGTGTAAAGAATAACTATATATGGTTATTATAACATCATACTGAATCTGATATATTATACCATCCACTCCAATTCTATAATTATGGGAACTATATCATCACTCGTGTGTACGTACGGACTACCGTCTCCACGACGCGATGAGATTCATTCTCCATGATTTACCATACATGAATGATCATAAAGTTTGTATAATGAATAATAATGAAATATATTAAATAATAATGATACTATAATTATGTATATATATATATTTATGTCATCTATTTAGTTTCATTCAATTCAATAATTAAACAAAAATAGCGTTCTTGCGTACGTATGGCCTACCATCTCCATGAACAGTGTATTTAATTCCTTTTATTTATCTATAATATATATGTATATTATGAGTATATATTATATATAAATCATGTTTTAACTTCTGGAATTATGTAAATCAGGATAGAAGTAATAATATAAATAAACAACAAGTCGAAACACATACGATAAATGAAATGATTTTACCCAAAACGCTACTTTAACATGGAATTTACAAAAGAAAGAGTAATATAAAGTCATAAGTGAGACATATATGATATCATAACAATGAATATGATTATTTAATAAGTAAATGAAATTATTAAAATCATTATACAGGAGGTTCTGATCCATACGAAGCATATCAGACCATAGGTAAGGGATAACTATTCCAATCTCATTTTTACCTGAGATTATTTATTTGTAAGTATTTACTGGGGTTATTTCTATCATCCATGACCATGTTTTATAAAAGTGTTTTCATGTATTTTTAAATTCATTTTTACCCATTTTTTACTTTTACTACATGGTATGTAAGGAATCTTTCTTTTGTTTACATTACGAGGTACTTTACACGGCGTGAACAGATTTTTATGGTTTTATAAAGCCTTATTTTCATGAAGCATACTTCAAAATATTTCATGAATATTTTCAACAAAATCCTTTTCTTCTAAAATTACATTACATTTTCTGAAAGGAAAATGATTTTGAAGAAAAAAGGATATTTTTTTCAAGAATTAATTTCAAGTGTTTTATTAAAACAATTTTCATCTAAGATGACATTCTTTCACATGTGTATGCTTCAAGTATTATGTCTCTATGATTTGCATGATTTAACTTTTCATATTATGAAATGATATCCATTTATTTTATATGGATTATGTGATGATGGGATGATGTTTATGAAACCCATTTTATTTATTGGGTTATTATGAATGATATATGTTTATTTTGTGGCACAAGTAAGAATGATTTCATTATGAGATTACTGAGACCTGTATCTCCCTTCAATGCATTGGGTAAAGATTAATATCTCATGAGATAGACATGGATGGAACGGAAAGTTAAACTGGTTTAGTAGTACAGGACTGGAACGAGAAGTGAACTCAATTCAGAAAGGGACTTTGTCCACTAAGGTCTTGGCAGCAATGCCATGGCTACTATGGAAATCATATCATGTGTATAATGGTTTCCACAATTACATGTTTTATTCCAATGCTATTTTATCATGATTGATGTTACCTTATGATATATTCCTTAAGTACTTCCATGATTCATGTCTTTGCTGAAGATTTTGATGTTTAGATTTTTTGTTTATGTTTTTGAATTTGAATGTTTATGGATTGTTTTATGTTCTCTATGTTTACCCTTACTGGGCATTTGAGCTCACCGCTTTTATGTTTTCTTTTCCCCAGGATATAAATAAAAGTTTTAGTTATGAAAAAAGGGGAAGATCATTATTGGGAGATATTGATGATCATTCACCATGATTAAGATATTTTATTCCGAGTTTCCAAAGACACAAAACTAGTAGGGTCCTTGTGTGTCTGTTTTTGTTATGTATTAAGTATTATGAAAAAGTAATGTAATTTCCATGTAAGTCAAGCTTTGGGTCTCTACATTCAACCTCCCATTCAGCTCCTGAAAGGCTATATCATAAGAATCTCACCAAGATAAAAACGGACCCTTCTTAGTCAGACCTGTTTGCGGTGCTTCTAAGTATGAAAAGTCTTGTATGAAGCGTCAGTAGTATCCAGCCAGCCCTAGAAAACACCATACCTAAAAGGCATTCTTCAATTGTTCCCAAGAAACTACTGCTATCACTTTATTTGGATCTAATGATACTCATTTCTATGAGATTATATGACCCATGATGTGAATCTGATCCATCCGAAAGTGGAATTTTGGGAGAACAGAATATAACTACTGATCTCTCACCGTACTCAAAATGTTCTCAAGATGGTTAGCATGGTCATTCAGAGTGTGATATTACACCAAGATATCATCCATGAATACCATGATGAAGGAATCCAAATATGGATGGAACACTCAATTCATTAGTGCCATGAAAACTGCAGGTGCGTTTGTGAGAACGAATGGCATAACCAAATATTCTAATAGACCATACCTACCCTGGAAGGCAGTGAGAGGAATATCTAATGGTCTAACACACATCTGATAATAACCATATCTCAATTAAATCTTTGATAACACTTGGGCTCTAGGAAACTTATCATATAGATCCTCAATCATTTGTAAAGGATACCGGTTCCTGACTGTTAACATGTTCAACATCCGATAATCCACACATAGCCTAACGGTACTATCTGCCTTCTTCCCAAACAGGACAAGTGAACCCCAAGGAGATGTACTGGGTCAGATGAAACCCTTTTCCTGGAACTCCTCCAAATACTTTTGAGCTCCTGCAACTCTTGTGTCTCCATCATATAAGGAGGAATGGACACCATTTTCACCACTGGTACGAGCTCAATAAAAAATTACACCTGTCCTTCTAGAGGAAAACCGGAAAAGTATTCTGGAAAGAAATTCCTAAAATGATCCACCAATGGAGGAACATCTAACTGTGAATTCCCATAATCATCCTAATATAGACTAGAAATATGGGTTGTAACTCCTCCTAACCCATGATGCTCTATACCGGATCTTCTCACCTAGGCATCCCATTCACCCTAATGAAAAAATGATTCACCTTTTGGTGGGGTGTAACTCACCCTGCAGCGATAACAATTGATGATTCCCTTGAGGGGAACTAGCCTGTCCATTCAGAAAATGAAATCATATCTTGTCAACTCTAGGACATAGAGGTACCCTTAAAAGTGACACTCAACAACCTTTATAAGTAATGCCTTACACTGATGTAAACTCACAGTTCTAGTCCCCAATTGAGCATCAAGTGTCAATATATCAGCAGAAGAAATGATGCAGAGACCAAGGCTCTCCAGAACCACAAAAAAAATATAAAGCAATGGGAAGCCTCTATTTTGAAAAGAGAAGAAGCTAAAACTGAGGCAATTAGCATCGTACCTCGAACTGTAGAAGATCTGGGATCTTTCTCCAGCTTAGTCTACTCCCCTGCAAAAGTCCGGCCTGCATTGTGACCCTGTGACCCTACCTGACCACTCTAAGCTAATCCACTTTTTTTTTTGCTGAAAGACCGGTGACTGACCACAATGGTCACAGCCTCCACCTCGGCATGAATATCTAGAATAACTCTAGTTCCATGACTGGTGAGAAACATGTGGGGTGGATCTCGAACGCGGAATCATAGAATAACCCTAATCACCAGCTGCTGGTGAGGAGATCTGACAGAATTGCTGAAGGTGACCAAACATGCTGCATGATCGGCACTCCACTGGGTCTCTTGGGCTGTGTGGCCTTGTATTCCCACTATTTCCGCATAGGTAGCACACCACCTGGCTACCAGAAGAAGTGTCTTGCCTCCTCGAATAACCACATGAAGACTCCCTACGGCGCTTCCTACTGACAGTAGGATGGATGCTAACTCTATATGTCGATCCACCCTAGCTCACTACTCCAGAATCCTTTAGATTTACCTCTATGATCAACGCCTGGTTGATGATAGAAGTGATTGATGTCAACCGTAAGATGTTCACATGTGATCGGATTTCGTGTCTCATACCATCCTCAAATATCCATTCCATGAATAAGTAACACCCCCCTGATATAGGCGTGAAGTGTTGTAGCTTGGTAAAGCAGGAGGAATACTACATAACAGAAAGAGTACCCTACCCCAGACTCATAAAAACTAAGTCTCAATCTTCTCTCAAGGTCTCTAGATAGAAAAACTCATAGAAGATATGCTGGAACTCATCTCACGCCATAAGTTGTTGGTGTCCCGCCTTTGAGATCACATCCCACTACCTCTTGGTGGAGTCCCAATGATTATAGGTAGAGTGGTTGGCCCAACCATATGGAGGTGTCTCCTGTCACTCACAGATCATAAGCATGGCTTCAGGCCATGGCTCTGCATCCTGGCGTCCTCCTTCCCATGAGAAAGTGAGAGGATGCTGCTACTGGAAGACCCACGTCAAATCAGCCATCGACGGGGCAGGAGGAGGTGCTCCATGAAAGTTCTATATCATCCTCAGAAATCCCTCCCTGAATTGTGAATCCACACCTATGTCAGGTATAACGGATGGTGCCAAGGTTGGCACAACTAGAGAATCTGCAGGTTTTCCTTGATCAGCCATGTCCGTTGTCTGATCGTCGCCTGGAAACCAGCACATAACCGGAGGATGTCTCAGTGGCATTAATCGGCAAGGACAATAACACACCTTAGATCAAGGTTATCATAGACTAAAAATGAGGAGTCTAAGAAGGGAACATGAGAAATAAAGAATTCATTCATTATAAAACATGACTACACGGCATGTACATTTCATACACAGTGTGTTCCCTTAATTTATTCACATGCACATGTAGTCTTGCCTAACTGGTCATGTAACACCCCAAACACACGGTGTGTTGTCTTAACACAATGTATGTACTTGAATCTTCTTTACCTACCCAAGTCATTCTATATTGTTAATCCACATGGATCTCCTAAGGAAAGACTACACTGCGTGTACAAGATAGACACGACAGTACGTGACATGCTTTTCCAGGCCCATGTTGTTCATGACACGGCCTAACACACGGCTCAACTTAAATAACGTGTTCATGATGGACACATAGTGGATGTGAAAGGATACACCAACCCGTGGTGTTTTTTACACAGATAACTACATGGATGACCCTATACGACATGTTCTAGGTAGAAACGACATGTATGACTAGGGATAACATCAACAAGTGTTGTTCGTGACCCGACTGGGTACCTAGGTCAGACTACACGACGTGTTCCCACCGGACCTTCCGCATTTCGTGTTTTTTCCCTCATGACCTATGACATGGTCAGAAACTACATGGCCTGTACATAATGTACAAAGCATGCACTTAATAACAACTATTTCTTCCCGAACTGAAGAACACATGTCGTGTACATAACATTACAAGGAGAGTATTCTTGGTTTTTTCGGACAGTAAGACTCAAAAACTACTCCAGAACCCAGAAAACACTGAAACGAACCCTAAAAGTGATAAATTCTTATCCGTGGGGGCACATACTCCCCACAATTCAAAGAATGGCATCATAAACATGTTATAACACTGTAACAAGTCAAAGATCCACCAAATTCTGGTCAATGATAGCCCATAACATTACAAGAACAATATTTTGGATTTCCTTCAAAGAATACCTTACACAAACTATACCCTATCAAACATTAGTTATCATATCAAGGCATATATCACAACAGTATGCATATTTTACACAACATCTATCACAACAACATGGAATCTCTAATGTACCCTAAATGGCATGGCAAGAATGAATGACATGTGATTTCTAACAAGTTTTTATATTTTTTAAGAGATGGCATACCCTCATCTCATCGGGTTGAGATAGAAATAGAACCTTAGTAACATCAAAAATAAAAAAACAAATCATGGGAATCACTCAAGGTGAAATAAAATCAATTGTAGACTTCCAAAACTAGAAAATTGCAATAAATGAGGTAGGTTGGCTTTTCCATGTACACAGGATAGCAACTCCCGGGCATAGCTTATTACCAAGTACCTATTCCATCATATCCCTTGATAAAGGCTCCAAATTGAATTTAAAGAGAAATTAAATCCTATGATACCACTTTGTAATGTCATGGTTTCGGAATCCACCCAAAGGTGCCCAGTACCCAGTTCGGAACATGGGCTCAAGAGCATTTTCCCAAACGCCAGAGGCTTCGGACTAGCAGTGAGGGCCTTGGGTGTGATAGTGGGGAAACTATGCTCTCATTGGAAGAGTACATAGTGGAAGGAAACAAAAACATACAAGAGAAGAATCAATAATTATATCATACTAAAATAAACAATGCAAAACATATATGATAAACTGGAGCACATATATATAATGATGCATGAAACATATGTCAAGGAAAACAATGAAACAAAGAACAATTTTGAAATACAATACTAATACAAATACAAAAGAAAAAAAGTAATCAACTCCATAGAATCACAAGCCTATGCTTGGTCCCGTGCTCTCCAGCTCCATCGAATGTCATATACCAGATTTAGAAAGGTGTTTTCACTTGTATAGGCCTGGAACAATATAATCAATTTAGGCCCAACAGCATGACCCAAACAAGTTGTTAGACTAAATCCCAATAGGCAACCACCACATGATCTGGGCCTAACATCCAAATAGTATTTGGCAGGTAAATGTATAGAAACCATTACATTGGATGGTACTCAACATTAAACAATCCATAGTTCAATATCGAGCAACAACTAACACGTAGATAAAACACAACAGGAAACCCTTGTGAAAGTACACTCAGTCTATCCCCTCTGGTCCTACCCAACAAGTATAAGAAAGTATATAATCTCAAGTAAACCCTATGGTATATACTCACATCCTATCCCCTGTGGTCCTACCTAACAATTACAAGCAACCCTCTTGGCAGCTTAAGCATAGACTCTCTAAGGAAGCACTCATCATCAATTCCCCCTATAGTCTTGTATCATAACTAAAGGCGCTATAGCGAATCACATATGTCACATTCCCTCTATGGCCCATGTTGAGGAACTACATAAACTCTGACGACGCACTCAACATCAATTCCCCTTGTGTTCTCGCATCGTAACTATAAAGACAATCTGGAAAAGCCCTCAACCTCCATTCACCCTATGGTCTATACACCAAGTTCTCACGGCCCCATGTAAGTTAAGAAAGTGTAGCAATGCCTAACGAGAAAGGTAAAATAAATAACTACTTAGATAGAATTATACAACAAATAGAATATGTGAACAATAGTCACACCATCCTAAAACACTAGGCATGGGAATGTAAACAGTAGCCTAACAGGAAAATCAAGACCCAAAGGTCCAAATAGGCAAAACATGCATGGGAAAAACATCCAAAGCACAAAAATTCACCCTATTCAGAAACAATAAACACTTACTCAAGCATACGAGTATATAAGAGAATCAATAGGGCTAGAAAGGTAAACACACAATACCCCATTCATGGTTATTGAGAAGTTTTAGATATAAAACTCAAGGAATATCTATGGAAAAGAACAAACAACCTACAACGGTGTTTGGGGATGAGGATACTTGAACCACGAGGCTTGAATCGACTTCAAACACAATAAATATACAAAAACTTATAAAACATTAAACCCACAATAACTCATGGAAGAGGAGAAATCATGAAACGAGGCTCAAGAAAAATAGGGAACCCATCGATGTGATTCCAACGCAACCAACAGTGATTGATTCAGAGGATGTATAGAGGCTCGAGGACTTGTCAATGATTCATGGCTTTATGGGTTCTCTCGGATGAACAAAACCTAGAAGAAGGGTGTTCTATCTATTAGATGCGACCCCGATGCGTTTAATGAATAAATGTACACGGTGTATACTTTTGATGTACATGGCGTGTTCTCACCTTTTCCATACTCTGGTTAAATCAGCCACCATGTCAATCCCACATAGCCGTGTGTATGGCTATTACATGTCCAGCACATGGCCTACTATGACAATAAAGTACACGACATGTACTAATAAAGTACATGACGTGTACTTTGAAAATTTCTTGAATTTTTTCTTTTCTCAAAAAACAACTCTTAAAAGAAAAGAATTCATGAAAAGAAGATCAGTGTTCTTATAAGAGTGTCATATTGTCATTGGGTAATTACATACATATAACAATAACAAAAAATAAGGATACAACAACATTATTTAAAATCTCTATACCATACCCTTAAATTCAATAGATCCTCTAAACCTACATAATATAACTTGAGGACATAAATAATATAGGAATGAGATATAAATCCTTGTAATGGAACAATTAAAGAGTATCATGATAAAATTAATAGATAGGATTCATGGGGAGGTTAATGTGACATAAAATGGTTTAAATCATAAATATGAACATTTATGATTGATATATTTATATAAAATCAAGGAAATTCAGTATTGTGGAAACAAATTTATACATGAAATCATATGAGTAATTTAAGGATAACTGTGGAGGCATAATAAAATTTTGTTTATAGGGTATCCAACCATTCATTATACATTGTATCTCATGAGACAAAAACATTACCCAAGGTAATATATGGTTATATAATTTTGTTTCCCCCTATCAAATTCATATCATGCATATGAATTTTTTTCCACATAGATCCTAAAATAAAAAAAATTAATAAAATTTAATTCCATGATTATATAGTATGGGTTACATACATGGATTCCCAAAAAAATATGGATTGGTACAGTTATGTGTTTATAATTTAGCAACAATGGGGATGGGTTTTACAATAAAAATTCATTCCATCCTAAATCACAAGATAATACCCACAATATTACCAATGTAAATAACAAATCACATCAGGTTTTAATAAGAGTTAAGTTAAGTGTTTCTTTACTTTTTTATCACACATAATGTAATGGAATGTGTAAAAACCTATGGAAAATGAAAAATTGGAAACCAAAATGAATAATACATTGAAATAAGTTGAACAATGGGAAGGAGGAAGAGAAACCCCTAATCTGGTATAGTAACATCTTACATAAATGATATAATGATAGGGGATAAATAGTATCACATCCCATGAAATTTAATTGGTATGTAAAGGGATATTTATAAACACACGAAAAAATTGTTAATTAATACTCAAAACGCTAAATATACAGGATGTATATGAATGATGTGGAAGAGGAAGAAGATCCTTTACAATGTAAGGGTTCTTCCAAAATATTAGAAACTAATTATTAATATCTTGAGAGAAAATTGGGATGGATTTAGATGGATAGATAGTGAATGGACCATTAAGTTTATTGGGTTTTTATTATAGATGAATGTGAGTTTGGGTATGTACTTATATCAAATGAGAGGGAAATTATTTCTTAATTTCCAGACAGAGGTTTCAAACACTAAGTGATAAATTAAAAATACAAGAAATCTTCCCATGGTTTATAAAAATAGGAGTGTCTATAAATGATTTATTAATATAAGAACCCATGTGCTTAAATTAAAATATTTTTTCAGGCTGATGTGATTCATTTTCTGACGTAATTTTATTTAAATCCATAAAATATAATATAGGATTATAGAATTTGTTATAGGGATGTAAATTTTATAATATACCCTGAAAATTAATTATTTCAAATGGGAAATATTTTATTCATATGGATGTAGTTAATATTAATTATTATATCACATTAGGTAAATTATGATTTCATAATAAAAATTGAATATTCATGGTATATTTATTTTTTAATAAAAATATATATAATTTTATAAATTTATTAAAAATATATCATTTCTTAATTTGGATGTATCTATTTAAAAACAATAATTTTTTTACCAAAATAATTTTTAAATATGATTATTTACACTTTTAAATAAGAAACATTTTTAATGGATAATACACATTTTTATGATTCTAATAAATTTATGATGCAGATTAAAATTTAATATGACTTCATTATAAAATATTATCATTTTTATTAAAATAAATAATATTTATTAAATATATTTATTAAAAAAGGATTTATTTAAAAACATATAAATTTAAAAAATATGTGTGTTTCATTAAAACTAATTATTTCCCAAAAATTCATATCTAATTTCATTATATTGAAATATAAATTTTATCACACTAATTATATAATAATATATATAAATTAAAAACGAAAAAGAAAAATACAGTCATAATTCAATTTAGAAGAAAAAATACATATTCATACTTCATAGGGCCTAGATAAATAACCACATATCACCCATGTGTACACCATAAGGGTAAAGTGTGATATGGTTAAATATTATTTTGGTGGTCCCAAAATATTTTTTGGTTTGTGATATATATAATCTTGATCTTATCACATAAGTGGCTTCACTCTTATTTTAGCTATTGAAGCTCATCTAGGACTTAGTCAATTCAAAAGCCTGTTGATTTTATCACCCTTAAAAGCTTCAATAAATGTGATTTATATGGTACGATCCTACTAAACAAGGAAATTCATTCTACCATCCATGTTAATTAGACTCTATCATAAACATTATTATATACTAAAATTAATGGTCACTATAAAATAGAAATATTATCAATTTTTATGATGTTTGATAGTCTTTTACACCTGTCGGATAATAAATAAAAGACTGTAGATGTGATTTATATGAAAACGTTATCTAATAATTAATTTATTCATTCAGAAGGAAATTTCATTTATAAAACCTGGTTCATTACACAACCATTATGGAGGAACTCGAATAGGTTAATCATGAAATTGGGGAGGGCCAATGTCCCACCTTCATCAATGTTTGTATGTCCACTGATGAACTAGAGGAATAAATCTCTTTTTATAGAAACACATATATTTTATTCATATAAATACTATGAGTTTCATGGAATATACATTAATTTATACAACAATCATCTGCGTCTACCAAAGTTTCACAATAGATATACTGATTAAGTAAGGTGAACAAATCAAACTCTTGTTTCTAAAGAACAAAATTAGGTGTATATTCATGTTTAGTAAATATTTATTCATAAATATTAATACAATAAGTGGTTAGATAATATAGCACCAGTCAAGAAGAATAATTGGAAAATTTGAGTTTTCATTAACGTCAGTGATTTAAAACTATCATTGTTCAAAGTATGATCTCACTTAATCAATCATTAATTTTTGTGTTGTTTCTATATATTGATTTTCAGTTCTTTTCTTTATAGATGGATATGTAGTAATAACCAAATATACAAGGTTTGGGAATATGAATAATATATATCTTTTAGAGAAACACAATGGTTTTATTTTTACCTAGTGATGTAATTTATCTTGATGGATGTAAACATTAAATATCTAAATTCTGTGAATCATATCTTCAAACCCCTTCTAGGAATGACAGTGGAGTGATAATTGGAAGATCTTATATTTATTTTTCTATAATATTTTTATCACCATTTTAACATTGATATATTTTTTTATCAAACATCAATAACAAAATCTAATGATGAATCCAATAAAATTACCATTCAAAATGATGTTTAGAATGTTCCCTCACTTATATTCCCACAGAAATAGCATAAAATATTACCCTAATAGAACTATAGAGATTAATAACATAACTCTCATCTAAAATGAAAAGGAATAGATGGTAATTCAAGTGTGTCTCACCTATATTTGACACTTCATCACCTATCTAGACAAGATGTTCTTGTTATTCACCATACCGATGAAGAAAATAATTACTAACATTGGGGACAATTTTTATTAGACTCTTTTTTATGGTATCAAAATATAGCTAATGTATGCACCAATACTCAAGCTGATGGGTTATGTTAAGCCATTCATTCTTTATATAAGGCCATAGAAAGGTCAATTGGTGCACTTCTATCCATGAAAAATAGTTCTACAAAGTAAACAACCCCATTTTATCTTAGCTAAAAATGATTAATGTTGATAAATTGTATGTTGAAATGAATAAGCATTGAATTAGGCAAAAATTATTAGTACAAAAATTGATAAATTGTTTAAAACACAGTCAGGTCCATTTTCTATGTTTTATTGACTAGATCATCAATATCCCTAGCCATCTGACATTGAGTGTATATTTTTCATGATGTGATTTCATTTTACAATTTTTGGAATTTATTTTTGTATCATAGATATTAATCAAAATAAAAAACATGGAATATTCAATTATAGTAAATCTTACTACCAAAGTCACTGTAATCGATACAATACTCGTGGAAGAAGGGATGTTTTTTGTTCGAAACAATCCCATAGTGTGAGAGATATATTTTGATACCACCTCCATAATTCTAATAGTGAATAGAATGGATGATCTCAAGAACAACTAAGTTGGTCTAGGAATTTTTGTTATCTCCCTAATAGGTGTTGTCCACCCATTTCCATTCATACTTTATATAATCTTACCTAACAATAATTTTTGGTACCATACCCCGATCACTGATCTATAGCAGGATCTCTAACTATTAGTTGACTATATTCAAATCGAAGGTGACTCAATGCTAGAGATCAAACGAATTTATAATGAATTATTATTAATAAGGAGGTATTCATATCTCAAAATGATTATATTATAGTGCTCATAACATAGTTTATCTTGATCCAATTCCTACTCATGTATCAAAATTACATAATACCTTTGCTGATGAACTAACTAATATACCATAACATTAGATGTTCTAGATATAGATGAATATATTAGGAGTATTTCCATTAAGTGGGTCATCACCCCATTCATTACTCAGAATATACTGGTAATCAATTAGAGTCACATGGCCTCTATCAATTAATAGGTGTTATAGATTGAAAAAACTAAGGTTTTGATGTCCAGAATAATTAAATACCTCAAGAATAAGAAACTCCCATTGTGCATTGCTAAAACGAGTAAATACCCAACTACATTGTGAAATTCACTAATTGTGATGGGACAAACCATCATGTGGTTTTTTATAAATGAAGATTTTGTAGAGCCCCCTCAAATTCATAACTGGGGGAAGATCCCAATATTATGCAGGATTTCAATGTCATTATATGTGAAACTAATCAATCAGGGGAAAATTTCTAATATCATGTTTTTGACATGGATATGTTTGTACAATAATAAAAAAGGGATTCATGGAGTTCACAAAAAAATTTCAAAAATTCCACAAACAATCCATATTTATTTATCATCGTTCACAGTTATTACATACCCCACAATATTCATGAAAATTTTCATTATATGGAATATATTATATTTGGTTATACACTCCATATAGAGAATGGAAAGTTATGTAATTCATTATATACACTAATTATATTTTCTTGTAGACTATGTCTATACCCCTAAAATAGGTTTGAATAAAATCTATTTTCAAATTTTTTGTTTCAAACATAATCTCAAGGTTTTGATCCCCAGAAACTATAATGACATATTGTAGAACCATTGTATGCTTTTCATAGTTGATGGGTATTTATGAGTAATAAAAATTTTACAACAACCATTCCTCCAACTATAATGAAATGAACAATGGTCAAATATAATATTTTAATAAAAATATTCCTAATATTCTTTATAGGATGGTGGGTAAATATATTATGTCTTGTTTGGACAAGATACTACATTTTTATGGGATTATTTCAAAAAATCCTATACTACCATCAAGTGTCCCAATACTCTCTTATGTATGGGAAAAGAAACTTTTACCCATCTATGATTAATTTCTCCCAGTGCATGTCTCCATATGAACTAAAATATAAATATATGAACAATCCAAGAAATGGATGGATGGATTGGAGTAGCTTTATGAGAAGTGGTTTTCATGCTTCATAGTTTTTAGGACTATAAAATCATGTTTTTTGATCCTTCAATAAAAATTTTTTCTTTTATTCACTCCCTTTGTGATATGTCATGTTTTTTTCCTAGAGATCCAATGATACCAATAAATATGCATTAAAATTTGGAAACAAAGTGGGAAGGACCATACAATCTATGTGAGCTTTATCCCAAAAGTACCTAATCTATAATTATAACAGATAGAGAGTCCATCAACACTATATTTAATGTAAATTTCCTTATGATGTACATCACAATATTTAAAAAATTGAAAAATGTCCTATCTATAAGACTCCAAATTACATACAAATAGAGTATAATCTTTAAGACTCCAAACTACAATGAAACCATCTATTGCATAATTTTTTAAACATAATAAAGATCATCATATTAACAAGGAATTAAACCATTAAACATTTTCCTAGATTCATGAAATCACAACTGTATAGTAATGGTCTAAAACATATGTCATTAAACTACATTCCAGTTGGGTCCTCATTTCATGAACTTTAAATATAACAATCTTTGGTATAAGAATTATGAACTTAAACAAAATACCAATCTATTTCATTGTTTATGACTTTTAAATATAACAATGTGGACTATTCCTCATGGTAAATATCATCTCTACAATAAGGCTAAATCGTTGTAGATGTCATTGTCATAAAATCAATTGGTGCCTCAGAGCATCAATACCCCTTATTAATTTCTTGTGAGTAAGATCTATTTGGGGAACCTATATCCCAAAAAATATGGGTCTTTATTCTAGTCCAAAAAAATATATATATTGATTATTGGATCTCTTTTCCTTGGTATAACCACAAATATTATCATAGGTAAATTTCCCCACCCCTATGTAACATATTTATCTTCATAAAGAACTTCAAAATAAGAACAATGAGAATCTTGATTCATATCTTTATAGGATATGTAGTGAAGTCCATATTCTCGATCAAAGTCCCAAATACAATCCAAAATAAAATTGGTTCTTTTATTACAAAATATACAGATTTATTCCACGAACATATGGTAGCTATATGTTTAATGATTATTATTGTAATAAGATATATAGTGAAACATAGTTCAATTGTCCTAGGCCCAACCACAATCTAAAGAAGAGAAAAATTCCCCCTCCCCAGCATATAATTCAAATATGTATAGGGTCACATAATTAGGAACTACATGTTTCTTAGTTCTTTTCTATACAAGATATATAGTGGTTCTGATATCTTCGATCATGGAACCTATTGCAATTTCCATGAAATTAATTATATACCTCTACATATAAACCTAATTTATAAAGGGAATAAATAATGAAAACTGTATGTGTATTGATTCCTGAGGTCTAAATATATGTAGTTTAATCTATGTTCATGTTCCCTAGATCTAGTAGTATACTCCCCAATAAAATATACTTTTTATGGATGATGGTCTAAAAATTCCAAATTTTGAAAAATACCCCCCAATATACTTTTCACTCTATTTAAAACGATTTTGGTTGAGCATGTATTATCATATACTTCTTAGAGAAGCCTATATTATTTGACTATATTCTTTTCCATCTATCAGCTTACACCACACCAATATGTTTCATGATGGAAAATTCCTCCATATAATGAGCATATATTTTTTGATTGAAAATATAATAAATCCCCCACTTTTTGTTTCTCCATAATAATGTAACCACAAGTAATATTTTTGGTCCCCTATTCAACTCTTATTTCTCACACAGACCCTGACTCTAATAGTCTTACATGGTAATGTTTTTTTTTCTTGAGATGAAGGATTTGAATTCACCAACATGGAAAGAAAGAGAACCATTTTCATACAACATAATGTTATATTGTTCTTCATAGGTTTGGAATGTAAGATGTTGAATTATATAGTATTCGACCAATATTTACATATGATTTATATTTATTTTTTAGTCTTAAAAATGATAAATATGTATGTAATATCGATTCTTATTCTTTTAAAATACATATTAAGGCACATGTTTTATGCCTTAGGCCCAACCATGAACTCCATATTCATTAATCCATTTGATACAAGGGATATTCCTTATGGTATTAGACCACATTGTTATATGGATAAATAAATTAATATTTCTAAAATCACACAAATGATCTAGTAGTTTGTATCTTCTCATAGTATAGGATTTTTTATCCACTGACCAATTCTATGATTTTTCTCAATATCATTAAAATAACATCTATGTTAATTACTACTAAATTTAGATATGTAGTAATGTCAAGATCATATATACTCTTGACTCAATGACATAACACCATCCATATTTACAGATTTTCAAAGGGCTATGGCTATTTAGCAACCAAAAAAATCAGTTTAATAATACCTCCATCGCCTATTTTGATCTACCATACTTCCATAGGCCTCAATTTCCTTTTTGAATATCTAATATTTTCAAAAATATTACATTGGTAACTAGAATATACAACTTCATATGATACATCTAATCAGATATGATTACATGCCCCAGTGTGGTTGTACGTATGTTCCCCCATTTCCGATTATAAATAGGAAGCATCTTATCTAGAGTTTAAATAACTCTAATCTTTGTATTCTCAAATTGAATCATATAAAAACCCATAATTTCAATATGGATAGTAATCTTCTCTTATATACATGTCTTATACCATCAGTATAGATCCAATAAATTCTACTTGTAATATACATCATCATCAACATTTTTTCCACATATAAATGGTGTTAAGGTGTCTTTTTTATCACTATATATATTGTCACTTTTTTGACTACCTTCCAATTTTAGTAAATGTGTAATGAACATGGACTATAAAATTATTTTCAATGTTATAAATACTTAAATTCTATTTCTTGAGGATCCTAATCACATGACCTTATGTTATAATTGAAAAAATATAAAACTAATCAGGTTTAAATACCATAACAGGCATCCTAGAAAAAATATGAGTCCCCACTAATTAATTCTCTCATATATAAGTCATGGAAAAATTCTAGAGTGTGATTGAAGAACAATAAATTTTAGGTGGACCACTATATAGTCTAAAAATATTCAAGTTACAGTTGTTGGGCTCTTCTGGTCAAGAAAAAATTAGAGTAACTAAATCTCATATTTTATAATCCTGATAACATGTCCAGTATACGATGATATAAATTCTTGGGTACCAAAGCCCTACTTATATACCATACAATATTAATCCACAATTTTGAATATACAAATTTTCTCCAATTTTTTTCCATCAACCAGAAGCATGTTTTTAAGGGAATGGACATAAGATCTATGTATTCTCTTAAAAAACAATTTTGGACTCATTCATTAAAATATGGTCAGTGGTGGCCCATTATTTATGTAGTTTTTACAGCCATAATTTTACACATTTGTGCATTATTACCATTATGATAAAATATTTTCACATCCTTTTTTTTAATTCCTCTCATAATAATGTTTTTATAGTCCATGTTATGTGTCAAAAAACATCATATACATTAATGAGAGTTATGTGGTTCAAAAAAAATAGGTGTAAACCTTATACTACTAAACCCTACAAATGGGTGATCTATGAGAAATTCGCATCCCTACATGATAAGGCTTCTGTATATAAGGCCTATGAAGAAATTATCCTGATAACATAATAAAACATATAAATAAAGCATGTGACATCTACCATATAATCCCAATAATAGTCAAACTATGCTCACTAGGCCTGGAAATTTGGAAGGAGTTATAATGATCACAATTCAATAAATAAGTATCCCAAAAAACTCATTGAGACATACTATTAATCATTTTTTCATGAATGGAGAAAATATAGTCCAACGGTGATGGAAGCTAGGCCTATAATCATTCACGAGACATGCCATGAAGGAATTCAATTTGGTATTTGAATATGATTTTCTATACATTAAAATTGAATATACCTAAATGTTTTTGCACAATCATAGAATATTGTATCAAATCGAGTTTTTGAAAATAATAATATTCAATAACATTGTATAGAATGAAAAAAAAATTTATTTATTTATTATTGGAAGATAGGAGAAACAAAATATTTAGAGTCAAATAATTTTGTACAATAGTGGATGTTATACAAAAAAATATTTTACAGAATTATGAAGTTAATAGGTCGATGGTTCCATTTTTTCAATGTTATCTTTTAGTTATTTAATCATAGTAGATTTTTTTGCTCAATAATTCAAAGTCTCCCCATTTCCATAACATCACCACTCCTTTATATTTGGTTCTCTATAAGAGTTTTTAGTGTGTTTGGAGTTTTTCATTGTGAGTAGAAATCTCTTATTCAAGATATTTTACTTCAACAACCATCCCTTCGATCAAAAACTATTGTTCGTCAACTTCCTATACCATGTTTATCTCTCATTGAAGTGTTATAGAATTAGAATTAGTTTTCTATTCTTTTTCAAAATATAATCCCATATAATGTTACTCCTTCCTATAAATTATATTCAATAATTATCCTAGGATACTGAATATCATTATAGTTTAATCCCTTAAATCCACTAATATTGAATTACAAGGGAATGTATTGTAACGCATTATCCATATATTTAAATGAGGTATCGGAATTCAACAATAGGATTTTCTTCCATACTCATTATCATTCTCACCAGGGAGATGACTCATCATACATGTCATTATCAGTGAAAATAATATGAATTGGTATATTATTAATGATTATACAAACCGAATGGTCTTAGTCTTTGTAGCCCCATGTATACATGGTATGAGAGAATTTTTTAATATTCATCAATAATTTAAAAAGAAGTTGAAGCACGATCCCCTCTTTCCTGATCCTATAGATGATTAACTCATATGATCAATAATATATCCATTTATATAAATTGTGGATTAAATTTAGATATGAAGTATTATGGATACATATTTTAAGATGTCATAGAGATGGTCACAATTGACACATCATTTACTTTTGGGAAAACTATGAGTATATCCTATTGTGAATCTTATGTTATGTCCCACAACAACTAGATTTATATTTATGATATGGCCTCATGTTAAAGTGTCCCCTCATGCTCTTTTACTTCTTAAACATTTCTATTAATGTCCATATAGAAGGAAAACATTGATATTATTCAACCCAAAAAAGTTGTATTTACGATAACCCGTATTTTACGTAATATTCCACATTGATATGACACACTAAAAGTAGTGGCATGAGCCATAGGAAGAGTTATATTATATTTATAATACATTAAGTCATCTATAACATTCAATTTAGTTGTAGAAGTGTCATACATATTAATGTTTAGGATGAGGTTACACTATTAGTTGGTCTCTACCACTATTTATTCTTTGGATATTCTTTCCTAAGTTATGATATTTCCATAATCATAAGAAGTGGTTACTCCCTTGGTCCCAACAGACCATCTTCTTCATGAATGGATGACCATATTATCAATAATTTATTATATAATTCTAAAAATGTAAAAGAATTATATTTAGACCATTTTTATCTACTAGCATGAGTAAAATATTGGATTCTAATTTCATTTCATGTTATCATATATAAACATCCTTGGGAGGGATTTTTTTAGATAAACTACTTTTTTGAAATTTTGGTATACACTATCCATATCATATTTCACTCATTTAATATACTCCTACATGCATGAAGATCCTTCTTCATCAAATACCATGCATGGTTGGATACTGAGACCATCTTCCACAATATAAATAGTGTCTAAAAGCATGATTGGAAAACAAGTCTCATCATAAACCAATAAGTAATAATGAAAATTTAGTAAAATTAATGGTAGAAATAAAGAAATAGAAAAAATAGGTAGCTTCTAAAATGATTTTTTATGGTAACATTAATTATCATCCTGGCTTCCACTACTGAAGTCCAACTCGAACAATTCCTCTACCCACATTTAAAAGATTTGTGTTTTATTCTAAAATTAAATTGATGATTCCATTTCCTTGATTTTTTTATCTTCATCCTTAATATGTTCTTAAAAATATATATCTAGGGATTTTTTTTCTTTTCCATGCCATGTTAGTGTAGTTTCATCAATTCATAAGGATCCCCAACATCCCTCGTAGATAAGTACGATCTATATATACTATATTTCCCAAATATTATGGATATTTAGCATTAAAAAGGAACACAAGGAAGGGTTGTTTATTTATTCCAAGAACATTCAACAATATTATGTCTTTTACCATGGAACATGAGATAATGATTCTGTAATTGAAGGAAACATCCTTTTCTATCCTTCCAAACTGCTCTTTCAATTGAGAGAGTCATTTCCCACGTCAATTTATCCCACATTATGTCTTAGTTCTTCTTCATCACCATGACATAGGGTACCCATAAAAATGGTATTTTTATCCTAGGATTACCTCATGTATATGAACAAATATATGTCTAGGTATTGTTGTAGATCATACAAATAGTGGAATCATCTAAAGGAAAATAACACTTGGGGGAGAGGGCAAGCACTTCATTTAAATTTAGTTGAACTGAAATCCAAACTGGTGGGGTTCATATACTTCTAAATTAATCATTATATCTACTATATCCACCAACACTCCAACTTAAAACCATATTAGTTAAGAAAGTGATCTTCGTCTCCTAGTGGAAATGATGACAATTTTCCATGTCAGATATTTGTATGGTCTGTATATGAACTATGCATATCAATTCCACATCTTCCTAATATGACACTCCATATTCCTACATTAAAAATATACACTAATACTCAAAATATAATTTCAAAAATGAAATTTAACTATTTTTATTAAATTTTTGCATTCATAGATTTCTACATTCAACGAGATCCAATCACATGGTACTTGGATGGGCTTCATGACACAAAATAGTACCTTTCCCTTTGGGACATTCTCCAACTGAAAATATTAAATAGATAAAACCTGAATCTCTAAATTAATTTCTCTAATTCTTTCAATATAGTAATCCATTATTAGGTTTTATATGCTTTCCCCACTATACTCCTTCATTTAAAGAATATATCCACTCAGATACATGGATAATAAAATCTATAGGCGATATAAAAAAAAATCTTGGGTAGATACCTTCCATCCCTTTGCCTATAACATCTTTTATTTGATAATTGAAAAATGGGTATTGGGATTCCCACTCATCACAAAATTCAGTCAAATTTAGAGTCTCCTATATTTTCCACTATCCAAGAAAGCTTTATTAATTTATCGATCCTTTTCTAAAAAGATATGACATTATTTTGTGAATATTATTCCCCATAATAGATCATACTAGCCAAATCACTTCCAAGGAAATAGTTGGAGATCTCATAGTGTCATCCACGAATGAAACATTAGGGATGATTCTTTATAAAGACTCTATAGAATCTAAAATCCCCTTATCATATTCACATAATGAATCTCATGCCCACCATACTATGAACTAGGATCAATGTGTGTATATTTGGGATTGATCTACTAATGATGGAAATGACATGATATTTGTTCTCATTGACGAGAGTTATGAAAACCAATAAAGCTTCATAAATACCCATTTCTTCTATCTATTGCATGAATTTACTATATGTCTGGGTACATCAATAATATACCTCCCAAATCAAAAACAAAGGATCCCCCATACCTCATGTCCAAGATTAAGGATAATGTGAGAATATAAATACCCACCACATGTTTAACAGTTGAGTTATGGAAGTAAAAACTATAAACATATCATCTTGATTCATAATTATAAATATATTGGGAGGTAATAGATTTCATGGAACATAGAAAAATAGTTTTCTTTGATGAATCCAACAAAAAATTAAATATTTTTAAATATTATCCATTTATTCTTGAAAATTCATATTTATAGTCGATTCAATGTTCGTAGTGCTGAGATGGGAACACCATTCAGTAATCTTTTTATGCCTCATAGGAATTATTTGAGAAATTAAAATATATTACACTGTAGGCAATAATAAAATTCTTAAAAATCACAATATTATTTGAAAAAGTGTATGATTTTTCTTATTAAACATCCTGATTTCATGTATTAGATTAGAAGACCCTACTTATTTTCCTTCATTAGGTCACAAATTTTTTTTCTCGTGTGGTTGTCTACCAGAAAAATTACATGTTGAATATATAAAAATGAAAAATCATGGTGGTGAACCTATCGTCAATATCATGAACCCCTTGTTCAATATGTGATGGACACTATTTAATTATAATTTGGAGAATAAAACAAAGAAAAAAAAAATACTTGGTAGATAAAATTGATTCTCAGAAATCTAGAGGTAGGGGATCACGTCCTTTTTATAGGAATTGAAAAAAATTATATCTTAATCATAGGGTATCACATAGTAATTTACATGTGGTCTAATCAGTCCATCGTAATTAGATACATATCATTCCAAATAAACACAATTATGAGTAGGGGTATTTTAGAAACCTTTATTTATGAAAAAAACTAAACAAAATGGGGGGGGGGTCTTAAATTTTGAAAATAAAAAATACAATTTTTGATCATACGATGATCTCTTTGGAATTTCAAGAAATGATGATTAAAAAATGAAAAACGTACTTTTCCCAACATATCATATCCCTCCTACTTTTTATATATCCTCCCTAATACACTAGTGGAATGGGAGTATATTCATTAAGGGTGACCAAGTATTCATAATCCCTATTTAAATCCAATGTCACTTCCATAAGAAATTTTTGTGATCCTACATTATATATTCTTTATAAAACTAATAATGACTCACATGGACCTATATTTTTGAGTTGATAAAAAAATTTATAAAACAACCGAAATATTAATAAATTAATTTCACAATTCAAATGAATAAATTCATTATTATGTAATGATGTTTCAGAAATCACAAACACTAATTTTGTTATTTTAGAAAATTATATTTTATATCCTATCATCATTATATTAACATTAATCATCATAACCACTGATAATATAAAAATTATACATTGACCATTATGATTACTCTATATTACGGGTTATGATGAATCCAATTTATATATATGAAAGACGTGATAGCCTTGACTATAAGGATCATTCCCTATGAATCTAATTTGTTACAGCATAAAAGGGTAATCATATCATTCAAATTTGAAATTAACTAATCCAATGATGAGATTTAACACTTGAAACATGAGTGAATACACTATATAGAAAATTTTACGACTATATAGATCATTCCCCAAACCTTCTTTACTAAAGCACCCTACAAATGTGTCACTGTTACACACCTTACAAATATGGTATACACTGGTATAATAAGGGGTTATGTATCTAGACCATAACAATAAAAAATTGTGTATATATATATTTTTGATAATAATGATTGAATGAATCCATTTGTATTTTTACATTACAGACTATTAAATAATTTTTCCGATAAACATTTGATTTAGACAAGATAAAACTAAACTTGTAATTTTTTAGAAATATAATATTTCAATCAAGACACCATTTTTGATTAATTTAATAATTTTATAAATAACTTTTAATATAAAATATTTCAATATTAAATAATATTTAATTATATATAAATAATATTTTATATTTATGAAAGAAAATGTACTTTTTATAATGGTCTGGAAACTTTTATTTTTATAAAAGCATGTTTTTTTCAATAAATGGGGGTGCTAATTTTAAAAGTGTATATTATCATATATAGTTAATTAGTTCGATAAAATAATTTTTTTTAATTCTTCATGTCAAAATTACCCAAAACATAGTTTTTCATAAATATATGAGGTAGTTTATATTTTAGGTAAAAATTAAAAATCGTATAAATATATAATATGTGTTATGACATTGTAATATAGAAAAATTGATATGATAAATACTATATTGGGTATCACTGAATCATATTATTTCACCCCATTAAAATATTATTTTATTGATGTTGTTTGATTAATTTTATTAACCCTTAATGAATTTCCCTAAACCTTTATAATATATTATGTTTTTAAATTTTATTTTCTAAGAACATGACTCACCTTCACATCACTATTTGTATTATTTTAATGAGATAAGTACATATACATATTAAATATTGAAAAAAACATGTTATACACCATGATAAAAAACTACGAAACTCTTATGGTTTTGATTATTTTATAAGATATATTGAAATACCTATGCTAAAAAATTAATATATAAATACCCTGTAATTTTCTATAGAAACCCACCCATGATCCTATTCCTCTAAACTCAAAACCATGAAAGAATAATTTATTCTACCCTCCAATCTGTATAAATCTCCAATTTTATCCCAACAATTTTAATAATATCATCACAATCTTTTAGAATCACCCACTCAATGGTAGAGACACATTACTTATCCCCTTTAATCAAGAACCTTTTTTATATAATACATTATTATTTCCAACTATTCATATAAGGGAATTTTGGTAAACAGAACTCTGAAACTCAGTAATATTTTCATGTGATATGTTAACACTTTATCCTCTCACCAAACCCTTTCATAAATATTTATAAACACCCATTATGATGCCGAAGTTGTCCCATTATTTTTTCTAATACCAAAATATTTTATATTTCAAACCCATCACCATTTCTACTCAATGGAATTCAAATAGAGATTCTTATACATAATTTACTAGGGAAATACATATTTATAACCAAAACTAAATTATCATGGGGTTCAAATTGATGAAAAAGAATTAATATGTTGTATTTTCTATATGGACCCCAAGTTCATGTATGTTATATGACATTGATAGCAGGGACCAGAATTATTTAGTACTAAAGTGATATTTATAATGTTGTTGTCTCATATTATTTCAATTATGGGGAGTCTGAGGTTATCTTATGTATCATATTTTATGATTTATTTGTTGTAAGCATAGACTTATGTTTATGAGGTCATGTTTTTTTTGTTACAAAATTTCTAGGTTTCGTTATTATTTCAAATTATATCGTGGTCCAATGATCATGTTTATCATTATCACCCATTTATATGGATTAGATATATTTCTTTCCTAACATGTATTTATTTTATTTGGTTACAATTTTTTTTATTTCCAAACATGGCTTTACTTAATAAAAATTAATTATTTATTAAGATAAATACCAATTTAATGGTAAGAGGAAAACCCAACAGACTTCAGATACATAAAATAATAAATCCCCACAGTCCAATTTCCCAAGGTTGAAGACAATCCAATTCAAACCTGCAAAGAAGATCCACTCCCTAGCATCAAAATCATTAAACCCAGCTTCCACAACCTCATCACTTCCCAGCTAGCAGTCCAGTGCCAGGATGCATGGGCATGGAACTGATGGCTAATGCCATACCCTCACAAACATCCAAATCTGAAAGCCATGATCTGTGGAATCTCCTTCTCTAAAACTCTTTAGCAATCATCCCTTACAAGTGAAATAGATGAATTGTACCCTAAACAAGAAAACTATAGGATTGAAAAACACAGAAGTGATTCACACATTCAACCAAAATAGTCTCAATCCACAAAAAAAACCAACAGCTCAACTACAAAATCATCATCACAAGAAACACCATCCTGAAGACATCACGATTTTCCACCTCCACCTAATCGAATAACTCATCAGTACAAATTAGACACAATACAAGAAAATTACAAAACACCCCTACAAAATCATCAAACTGAGAACCACCATCCTATACCCATCACGATTTCATCATAACCTAATCATACTTCTAGAGAGACACCACCGTGCGCCTCCAAGAACATCTCATAACCAGAAAAATAGTACAAAAATATAAATACACAAACCAAACAAGAAGGGGGACCTCCCAAATTGTAGTTTTCCCAAAAAGCACACATTCAAAACCATGGGATAAGATCTTGTTTCCGGCATCATCCTCGCACCTGAGTACTAAAACAACCCAAACACCGACATATGGCATGGAACATAACACCAAACCCAATACACAACATCTGAAACCTGCACCCGAAACAACACCGCACCACTGAGAGAAACCCTAACCAGTTCGAAGGTTAGGGTGAGAAGACGACCAGGACATGAAGTGATTCTCCAAATACAATCATACTGATGGCACCAAGAGACGAAACCATGCCACGAACCAACCGAGTGATGTGATGAGGAGAGATCTAGTCGACTCGTAATAGTGGGGAAGAAGGCGGAGGTGGGGTAAGACCTAGGGATGCAGATCCCTTTACGGGCTCATCCCAAACATGGATTTACAACATAACAATATCTTACATTTATCATTAGGTTATACCATGTTGTTTTAGAATATCAGAAAAACCTAAAGGCATTTACCGAATTTTTAAATAATGTAGTTACACAAATGTTTCATGATCATTTTATTTTAATGTGATTTCATAAATATATTAGTCCTCAAGATCTTATAATATTTTTTATATGTATCTTTCTTTAATAAATAAATGATTAAGGTATATTAAATATATGGGATTTTATATTTTTTATTAGATTAATGTCCAGTTACATAAGGGATTAGAATTATAAAAATGTATTGAATGAATTAAGGATAATTATAAACATAGAAAAACATCAATAAATTTGGTAAAAATACTGATTATGTGGTTTCCATGAAAATAAATCTCTATCTGGATACTATAAGTGGATGTATCCCATGTACAGTTTTACCTAGGGGTAATAACCCCAAAAAGGGAATATTGGGTATTTATCAACATTCACCTGGTGTATAAAAAAATTGATTTCTCCACACATGGTTTGACACTATGCTGGAAAATTATTTTTAAAATTCACAATAACCATATGATCCATTATAAAGGGATTGATAAATAACATATCATACTATTTATAGAAATTGATCATGAATAACTAATATTGAGACCTAAAAGTTCAAAGGTTAGGGAATATATATAATTTATTTGTTATCCATTATATATTAATTGATTTTATTTTATGTTATTAATATTTTAAAAATTCACATTCCAAATTTTCCCTTTCTTTATTCAATGGTTGGAAATATACGAAACACATTCAACAAAAAATGTGAGGAGAAATATGATAACTACCCAAATAAGATGTATAACCCCATGGAAGAAATAATCATGATTTTTTTAATGATAATTTCTATATTAATTCATTTTCTTATTAGAAACATGAATGTAGTGGAAAAATCAAATCCTCTATAGAATGATAAAGTTGTAATGGAGAGGTTTATGCAATGAAGGCCTCTAAATTTTAATGGTTCTTCAAATCCCTTAGTCTCTGAATAATTGATCAAATACATTAAAAATATATTCACGATAATTAAAATCATTGAGTATGGGAACAAAAATATATATTTTTATCATATTTATGGAGAAATAGATCAATGATGGATGTTTATCAAAAATAAAATTCATGAGGAAGTTAATGAATCAATGTGTTAGAGAAATCCTTGAAAATGTTTTTTGATAAATATTTCCCCACACTATTAAATTAAAAATGAGGAAATATTATCTTATCCTTAATAAATGGTGTTATGAATCCATTGTGGATTATTATTTGATCCTCAAAAAAATTTCATGATACACTTCCAGATTTGAAATCTCCTATAAATGCAATGTAGAATGCTTTTTTTAAGATCAGGCTATGTCTAAGAAAATATTTAGTTATTAGAGATATTGAAATGTATAAGAAATTTCTATTATGTTCCCCAATGTTGAAATGGAGATTAGTGAATCTCAAGGGTCTCATGGGTCATGGTAGAGAAAGTATATACCATGTTTTTATTATGTCATTATGATGGATAATTCTAATCTGGGAAATAAGGTCCAACATCCCAATTGTCAAAAGTGTAGATAGAATAATATATTAAAATTATTTATGGGGACAAAGAAATGTGTTGGGAAAAGTATAATAGTGTAAATATATAGTGATTTTCTATGAGAGAATCTAACAAATGTAACAGTAGAAATGAATTCTCCAGACTACGCTCATGTGGATGTATATTGTTTAAATAGAATGGAACATGGACACTATGTGAATAAATTAACTATTCCAAGTTATAATGATGATATTTAATAAAAAACCTTCATAGAAAAGAGATAAAGGGAGAGATTATTCTATCACAACTAATGATGTTGATCTCAACAATAAAGTGGTTATGGGTACCATAGTTATTCATTCAAGGATATATAATATGCCAGTTTGATTCTACTTTTACACATTTATTCGTATCGCCCAATTTTAATAGAACTATTCAAAAACCACTTCATCACATAGAATAAATGTTACCATTGAAGATATAAGATGGGTCATTTATATAATCCCCAACGTATAACTTATCCCATATCTATATTTTATAGATTAATTTCCTAGAAAACCTTGTAAAATTCTCATCACTTTGAATTTGATGTTATTCTAGTCATATATTACTATTATTTATTTATATCTAACATAAATATCTGAGATAATGAAATCACCCTATATACCCCAAATTTCTCTCTTAATCTATACAAGTGAATGTAGGAGGAAAAATATCTTATGGTGTCATCATATAATTCATTCATATTCATTCACTTTGACTAATGTTGTTTAGATCAAATGATTGATATTAAGAAAAATATCATCCCTTATGGAATTCCCATTATAAAGAAATCCAATAATTTTTTTTAAATATGCCATCATTTCCTATAAGATGAGAGTTTGAATTCAAGATAAAAATTATACCATGATCCCTACAAATACCAAAAATCCCATACAAATTTTCCATAGTTGAACACGGGGAGTAGAAGAAGCAGCTATAAGAGAATCTAGATAAAGGGTTTACATTACCATGTGCTTCACTGTGGGGTGGATCATTCTATTTCTTTATGAAGTAGGATTTATTAATGTGTCTATGTATTAATTATAATTAGTTCAATAATATCATAATAATGATAAAGTACCATATTGTGGCTTCTTTATGTCATTCACAAGGATCTTGATACTTCTCCATGGTGGATATTTATTTGGGATTTTATCAGGTAATTTTAAATATGAAGGATAACCCTAAAAAATCATATAAGGTGTGGGAAATATGTGTTCGTAGTGATATCATTTTGAATCACTAAAAATCTAGAAATGATCATGGAAATGATGAATTCAGTCTTTAGGGATTATTTCCAAAAAAAATATTATAGTCATTACGGCTCACACATTACCTATATACATCCTTATGTTTTCCTATATTTTTTTAGAAGATTAACTAAACCTAAGGGAATTTTATGTAATTTTTAAATGATATTGTTATACCCAAATTTTATATAATTTTATAATTTACCTAATTTCCCAAATGCATATAGTTACATGATCATCTTGAATTTTATTATGCATATATTTATGTAATCAATCATAAGTTAAGGTGTATTAAATATATTTAATACCATTTTTTTCATTACATAACTCTAATCATGGTCCTAAATTCTAGGTGTACACCCCAGTAACCATATTCAATTCTCCTAAAATATTTTAATCCTAGATGAAGAATTATAGGGATACCATATATGAGAAATCCCCGTCCAATTTTTAATATCATACATTTCTTGGAAAATAAATCCCTATAGTATTATATTAAAATACATGGCCATTATCCTAACTGCATGGAAATAAAACACAAGGAAACATACTTACCAAATGATATTAAACTAAATTATATTGTCATGTTATATGAATTTAATCCTTGTAAATTGAACTATGTAGGATCTGATTCTTATCTTGATGTGACATGTAGAACCCCTACCTTAGTTTTGATTACAACGTCAACAATATTTAATATCCATGACCTATAAATTATGTTTATATTCTCTATGGGTATTTCTTTTACTAGGCCAGAATCCCAATAGTATCTTTCCCCCACCTAGAGGCGAATAATTTATCTATATCCGATAATTTTATTCTAATCCGTAAAAATTCGTAGTGGTAGCCATCATCACTAAGCCGTATGACTACTAATTATAATGCATCTTTTTTGGTCCATATTCACTTCATTTTCATCCAAGAAAAATCATTTATGTCTATCTCCTACACAGACCATTTTAAAGCGCTATTAACCTCGTCTTCATTGTCTCATTGCGGTAAAATTCATGGATTTATCATTATCACACATCCCTACATGTTATGATGTGTCCCATTAAGTGGAACTGAACTATATGGCTTCCAATTCCCTTAAAAGGGATACATAAAAATTACCCCCCCAACATTTTGGTCCTTATCATGAAATTAAAACATATTCATTTTTGGATGGTACTAAATTATAGAGAGACCAACTATGTTGTTTTTAAACATAAAATTAAAGACGAATAGAATAATATTTGATAACACATAATAATGAAATGAATTCAATCTAATCAATAATATAAGGATAACTTATCCCATTTTGAATTTTAGGAAACCTTTATGAACATGAATTAAATTCCTATGACTGTATTATAGTATGAAATAATTCCCACTCAAAATATTATTGATGGGTTGTTACAATCATATTACCAAAAAATGTTCATATTATATGCCACCGGTAAATTCTTAGTAATCCACTAACTTGGGAAATAATATCTTCCCTGATACAAAACAATTTTATCAGATTACATGTCCACTGTGTCATGTTTTCAAAGGAATGTCATCAAAATATGAAAGATCTTCGATCTCAATAATCTAATTATTTATTATTATTCATCAAAAATAATATAAATAAATAAAATTTAATATGTCTAAATGATATTCATAATTTTCATAATTTTATTTTTTCCCAAAAATACATAATCACTTAATTCAATATCATTATTGAAAAATATAGTGGTATTGTTGTATCATGATGAAATATTATTAGGATGTGTGGTTGTTGGTTTTTATCATTTTAAAATTTTTGAATCCCCTTTCATAGATTGAAACAGTCAAATTGAACTCTTCAACGTACACATTATGTATTGGACTTCATCTATTATAGTGTGAAATTAATCGACAACATATTCTTAATCTCAATCTCATTTCTATCATGGTGTGATTTTATTCTTCACGTTTCATGAAATTATATATATGCAATAGTATCTCATCCCTTTTTTCATTTTTTCATGTTTCTCTTCTTCATGGTGTAACTAATTTGTCTAATTGAATAATTGTCGCATAATGTATTAAATGATGACTTCTTATTTGAAGCATCATTATGTCTTTAAGTTGGAAAAAAGTCAACATCATTAAATGTTATCTTCTATAGTTCTCGCATATCTTTAATAAAAAAAACTTATATTTGTAATATATTTAAATTTATACTATTGAGATCCACATATTTTCAAGATATAAATTTTCACAATTTTTCATATCACCTTGAAAGATGTTACCTATTCTAAAAAACACCATCCGTGTGATCCTTTCAAAAACAAAATATTCCGCAAATCCTGATGAAGTTTATAGAAAACTCTAAAATATGTAATGGAAAATTTGTTAAATCTTACATATTAAATTTGAAACAATTATATATTCCTCAAATCTTATATGGATACCTTACGGATCTCAATGTTGGTCATCACTTTTCTAAATTCACTGTATTGACTTTTGAAAATCATTCTTCTATTGTTTTATCTTACGTTTTCTTAAATTACATTTCACATTATTCATACATACCAACTCATTGTATATTATTATAAGTGAAACATATTAATTATGATTTAAAAGATCATATATATTAGTCAAAATATCTTATGTATCACTAGGATAATTATTACATTGATAACTATAAAATAATATTTCATTATATTTTTGATATATTATGTATTCTATAAAAGTATAATGTGATTCACAGAATGATCTAATCATTTTTTACATATTTTAGTTATTGATGATATTATATATCAAATTGATAACTCATAGATACTTTTTCCAACATTTTATTCTCTCATTTGTTTTATATATTTGTAATATATATTATATACTATAAGGAATTTGTTTTTATATCATAGTATAAGATCATAGAGACATTGTTAAATTTTAAATTCTGATAAATATATTATGTATGTATTAGAGAACCTACACATATTACTTTTTCAAAATTTTCATAGATATTTGAAAAAATTTAATAATGTTACATATTTTTTAATAATTTTTATAAACTCTTATATTTGGAGTTATTTTTTAAATATCTAATAACCTATAATCCATAATTTATCATCCTTATCTGAACCAATACAAAACATATCAGACACTTTATAGTAGTTTTGAATTACATGAAATCATCTTTTTTCATAACCATTATAATTCATTAGATGATGTAATATACAAATACTCATGAGATTGTTTTTTTATAACTTCCACATACATGACCAACATTAGCTCCGCCTAATAAATCACCCATGTATAATATTCATATGACATAAATTTTTACACTATAATAACACATATACTAGATTTTATTTGTTAGATTTATCATTTTCTTCCTTTATTTATAGTATCTAAAATTCACCATACTCAATGGAAGTATTCTCAACTAATTGAATGAGAAAACATTCCATATAATTTAATACCTATGAGAAATTATAATATCGTTATTTATCTAGAAAACTTATCCAAAATTACTTTAACAATATTTTAAAATCATATTAACATCAACTCAAGAACTTTCCTATATATGAATTGATCACCAATCATATAATATATGTTATCACCTCATTATATATATATTTGTCAATATGAATAGTGAAATAAACTCACTTTCATTCAATGTAGTGTTCATTTAATCCTCATTCATTACTCACAACTAAATATATAAGTATACCGTTCTTGGGAATTTAAATTCATCATCATGATTGGGTAATCCAAACACCATCCATGTTTTTCTTGATACATATTGACATAATGATAATTAAACTCATGTTTATTGGAAATAAATAAATAACAACACCATGTGGGTTAAATATTTATATTCTCCATTAATTATGATTGGTATAAAATATAGAAAATGAATTATATCTTCTATTTAAAAAAACTTCCATCTAAAATATTATTAAATTGATGAATATTGGATCATTTTATATCATAATATTTAAAAAAAATACTATGGTATTTCATACTCAATATATCAACCATATTTTTTATTCTTCCTCAAGTGGATGTTTATTGAATATTCATTGTCATTATCAAGTTATATTTATATAATGTGTCTCATGATATGGTCATTCTATTTGAATATACATTAAACTCTCTTGATTTAAATATCAGTAACAAAATTCACCAATTATATAGTATCCCCGTATTATATATTAACATTTTAATTTCTACAACTCCCGATCATGTGATGGGTAACACTGTTAATGGGTTTTCAATTATATTATTATCTAAGAAAGCTCTATCATTTTTCATATTGGCAAACCCCAAAAATTATTTGATTCATTTTTATATATCCAAAATCCTTCCTTCCCCATCAGTAATGGTGATTATAATTCACTAATTGAACTTATTTTTGGTTCCCGAAAAAATTCATCACATTCCACTGATAATGATAAGTTGACCTATTTCTATGTCAACTTGATTAATAGCTTGTAAAACTAGGTATAAATTTCATAAAATCATTCACATTAACATATGAATAATAATAAACTATTTATTATTACTATATTCATCATTTTAATGAATTTCTGACCATCTTGGTGAATTAATGGAATATATATGTCATCATTAATGAAATATTAAAATGAAAAGGGCATATTCAATACAAAATTTACACTCACTAATGTTCCCATATACCTTATTTTCAATAAGATTTTTGTATGATCCTACTTCCTAGGCAACTAATCGGTGTCTATATTAGTGGTATCTATGATACTATAGGGCCACATCCTCATAGTATAGATATTTTCAACTAGTGGGGAGGGTCCATGAGAATTTTTTGGGGAGACTCCACCCTCAGTGTCAGAGTGTAAATATAGTGGCACAATATAAATCATTTACAAAACCTCGATAGTAATTAAAAACAATGAAAGTTACAACAAATGAACAAGTAAATCACATTCTATAATATATGATATTCCATTAATTTTCATAAGGGACCCCATGTTGGCGGATAATTTATATAAGAATTAAAAAAACCAAAACTATTAAATCACCATGTCTGATCAACTGCCACAACAAAAAAATTTCCAAACTATCTATAAAAAATGCAAGTTTTGAAATTTTCCATTGATATTTATATGATAATAATATAGATTTTTTCGGGTATCCATGTCTTATAGAGGCCCGATAAGGGTGTGAGTAAATCATAATAAGAAACTATGAACAATAAAAAAATTCAATTTGTAATATTAGTGAATAAATGAGTGTAAATAATAACCAAAACATTATTAATAAATAATGTTAACCAGATGAAAAAAACAACTCGAACACCCAGGTTCTATGGTTACAACTCAGGTTGGACATACCTATTTCAGGTTTTTTTGAATGTCTTTATGAAAAACTTGTTACTAGGTGAACCAAAATAACTTAAAATATATATTTCGACCATTTACTCGGTAGTTTTTAATTATCTCAACAATTCAAACAATGGATTTTTTATTGTAATTATATCAATACTTCCTATGAGGTAATTTGACTTATAAGTATCTCAACACCTCCTATGAGTTAATTCTTATCTGTAGAATCTCACCACCAACTATGAGTGTGTTTTCATAGTTGTTACATAGCCCAAATAAATAGGTTTTTTCTTAGTTATCATGGATCTCCCAATAATGAGTGATTTCATAGCATAAAATATAAGCTATTAATTACCACTTCATAAGATGACAATTTATAATAATATCGTAAAAAAATGTATATCCCACTATTTTCCAACATATATTCGAATATGAAAGACATTTATTAATTTATTTCTATGATAATTTTTTAATCATTTTCAAAATTCAGGAATAAATAATTTCGAATTTTTTTATTTACCCGAAACTAATGACCCATTCCAATTACCATTTTTTATTTAAAACACATAGGACCTAATTTCCATTTTCAAAAAAATAATAATTAAGAAATAGATTTTTTATGTAAATTCAGTGGAACCACTCTACCCATGAGAGTTAAAAAAATTAAAGGGGGTATATAAAGTAAAAAAATATCATGTTCAAAACATAAAATTTAAACTGGAGGTTAGGAATAGAACACTGGAATATTGAATTATGAAATAATTAATGTAAAGTATGTGTTTATATTTGAGATACTTACAGAATACATATATTTTCCCATATGGGTCGAATCAATATATATCAATAATTGTTTTGAGAAATAATGGGTGAAAATAATGAATCAGAAAAAATCCACGAAAACAAGTAACATTATACAAATGTGGATGAAGACTAGATGATAGAGGGAGAAATATTGAATAAAATAAAATATAGTCATAGATTTTCCTCATTCATTTTATAAAAAAAATATAGATATCTTTATATATTAATGAAATTATACC
The DNA here is from genome assembly GCA_963277665.1 of Viscum album. Lineage (NCBI taxonomy): Eukaryota > Viridiplantae > Streptophyta > Magnoliopsida > Santalales > Viscaceae > Viscum > Viscum album. Next base: position 1,178,418,768 of record OY728119.1, on the reverse strand, counting down.
AAGAGAAGTGTAATATTTTTAAAAGTGTGGTGCCTGTGATTTTGTTACAAAAATAATGGAAACAATTTCAAAAAGAGTTATTAGGGAAACATGTTGTAAAATTTAAAAAAAACTACCCCTACTAAAAACAATCTAACACCCTGTTGGTTGGACAGTACATTCAAACAGAAATACTATAGGGAACTGATGAGCCAATGTCCCCCGATTGGCTATCAGTGAGACTATACTAGCACGTTGAACTATTGGGTAATATCCCCAAGCCCCATATTTACTCCAATTACCCTTATTACTTATAAATACATTCATTAAGGTGGTAAATAAATGAGGTTAATAAAAAAACTAATTTTAATTCACCACAAATAGGGATGGGATATTACAATCTCCTTATAATATAATAGCTCATCCTTGGGTTGCATATATTTTCCTTACTACGATTGGAATAATTATCCTTATTTATTCATTCTACTGAATATGGTCTTACTATAATGATACCATACCTGATCATAACATCAAAATTTATTGGAAATGAATAACATATATAAAAATTCACCCCCATAACATGATACCTCACTCCTAGAAGTTTCAAATTTTTTATAGTTCTTCTCCATCAAAGAAAATACCATACTCAATACAAATTATTATTTAACCCATCACCACAGTCTGTTATCTGATGAATTTTAATCATAATTATACAATTTTCTCATCATCATATGAATCATGCAAATAATACCATGTTGAACCTTACCCAGACCCAAAAGAATCTCACAATCAAATCTACACCCATGATGCATACCAAATATGATATGTGACATTCCAATAATTAAATTTACTTTTATTCCTTTGGAGGTATAACACCCCAGACATAAACATTACTTAAACATATGTTAAGTGAACAATTAAACCTTATATAAAATTGTGGATCTTCTTAGGTTTATATTTTTAGATAATTAGTACATAATTATTATATAATAACAAAAAAAAATTTATAAAGTAGACCCTTCTACTCAATATCCATTTTTTCATGAAAAATATGTTTAAGAAGAAACATTTTTTTGTTGTAGGTTTATATAAAATAACTTTTCCATGAACCTATCCTGGACTCTATTCTCTATTAATTTTTTTGAATTTTTTTCAAATACATCAGATGATCAAAAAAATCATTAAGGGATATAAATAATTAATGAAACCATTATTAATTTAATATTTTAATGTCGGGAAAAAAATTTCTCAAAATAATATTTTTCGACCATAAAACATAATTTCTTTAACATACCTCATGAAATTATAATATTGATAAAAAGTAATAGTAATCATGAATCATAATGATAAAATGATTCATTTATATCATATTTATATTGTATAATTCACAACTACATAGAGAGTAAACTTCATGGTTATGTTTAGAATTCCCATCATACTATATTTGGTAAATAACATTAGATAAACCTTTCTATTTTACTTCGTCTCATTTCCCAATGCATTAGATAGATATCACTAGCCCAACCACCCTCAGTTTATCATAGAACTACCCATATACATAATAAATTCCCAAGAACTATAAAAAAATCATAACACATCAACAAAAATAAATTAAAAACAACTTTGAAATCACAATATACCATTGAAATAGTTAATAACATAATAAAAAAATTCAACACCAAAATATATGAATAAATAATATGGGATTAAGTTTCCTTTAAAATTATTAAGACTTATAGAGGAATCCAAATATCAAAAAATGTTCATGATGATGAAGAAGTTGTTACCACTGCGTAAATTTAAAACACTTTTTTTTATTATAGTAGAACTCTTCCAAGAAATAATTTTATTTTAATGAAATTAAATGTCAAAGCATTTAATTATACACTTTATAAAAGAAGGTGATTTATATTATTGAAATATTCATCAATGAATGGACATTGAGATGATGTCCCTTAACTTGTGTCTAGACCATCTCATGCATTCTTTTTCTTATAGAATAATAAAATTATTTTAATTTATACTTGTTTCAAAAAAAATTCCAAATTTAATATCATTTTTATATCACTTATATATAATTTTATAACAATTACATAATTATTTATGATCATGTTATGTGTTTTGTCAATACTCGATACTCGAGTCAAAAATGAACATCGTATGATATAAATAGTCCATGAGGTAAAAAGTACATAATCTACAGAATAATATTCATGATATAATAATCATAATTATACATCAATTATACTTTTAAATAAAAACATTTATTTATGGTATGAATAAATTAATAATGATATAAACATGGAGATGATAGGTCATTCGTACACATGATTAACGTTTTCCATATTTCAATGATCATTATGGAAATAAGGTAAGTATTATTTTATCTTTCAAAAATTATAATAAAATAATTAATATAATAATAATAATATGAATATAGTTGTATATATCATATATGTTATGAAATTAATAAAAATAAGTGACACCGCTTCTTGGAGGTGATAGTTCACTTGTATGGACGAACGACATTATCATTTTTATGCAAATGGAGTGTAAGAAAATATTTGATATATTATTATATTTTATTTATTAATATGTCATGAATTTAAAATATTAACATTAATTTAATTATTATAAATATTCATGAGATATGATAATGGAAAATAATTAAATATGTTCGAAGAGGTGATAGTTCACATGTACGCACGAATAATTAATTACATTCCCATTGAGTGTAAGTGAAGATAAATTGGGGTGATGATATTAGTATAATAAAATCACTTTATATTGATAATACATGAATTATTATTTCATATCAAAATAACAATATTTTAAGCAAGGTGAAGAAGGAATAAAATAAAACACTTAAATAAAAACATTACCTTTCCTTTAAATGATCTCCATTTTTTACACCTTAACAACTCAAAGAAGGGGTTTCATCCTAAAATGAGGCCCAATAATGTGGGGAATGTATATAGAAAGGGTGTCGGGTATATATTGTAATAACCAAAAGTTTTTTGAAGTGTGACTAATAGAAAATAATGAGTGCATTTTCATAAGATATGTGAGGGGGACCATTAGAATTATTAAAAATATATTCAATTAATATATATTCAATTTAGACTCTAAATGGGTCCAATATCATTTCGTTCAAATATTGAATGAGTATTTGTTAGAACCTAATCATTAAATGGGTGTTAGAAGTGTTTTTATTACATTTTAATATGTATCTTTTTTGTTTTAACCGTTTTTACTCTTACCGTTTTATCAAATAATTTACACTTTGAGAGTTTATATTATCATCAAATAATAGAAAATGACCAATGAATGTGTAATTAATGAATTTTTTTCGTGTATCATAATTTTAGGTTGAATGTTTGATTTTTATAAATTTTATATCATTTAATTAGATATTTTGTATTTTATGTTATGAATTATGTAGATTTAGACACTTTTCAAGAAATGACTTATAAAAAAATCAAAAAAAAAACCGGATTAATTTAAAAAACCTCAATTAATAGAATCCTATAATGTAATATGAATCTACAAATTTCATGGATTACATAAAATATATAAAATTATATTTATTTTCATTTTATTAATATCATTTATTTGATTCTTTCTTTAGTAAATCTATTACTCCATCATATTTGTGTCAGAATTAAACATTATTATTGAATTTCTGAAAATTAAAAATAAATTACAATGAAATAGTTAAAAATATATATATTTTTGAATATAATTTATAGTCATTGTTATCCCATTTATAACACCATATTAATGTATATTACTTTTTGAAAACAAATGTTTACCAAAAATAACTATTCATTGAATATAATATTATAAATTCATTAAAGTTATCCATGTAAATCCTAATGGTCCTAAAATCCACCCCCAAGGAATATAATAGTCCAAATAGCATCATCAAAAGAAATTAAATCTATGGTCAGGGTAGTTTTTTATTATTATAATATTATTTTTACCATTAGTTACCAGATTTACCTTTAACCGTGGTTATAAAATAATTACTAAAGATACTGTTCATAGGGTCCAAAAATAAAAGGGGCATATTTACATAATTTTGAACGTCTGATTGAAAATATTAAATCTATTATTCAAAATTCAAAAACACAAAATTGGAAAAAATTAGTTGAAAATTAATCCTGTTGAAATAATAAGAAATGAATTTTTTAGAAAAATATTCAAAAGTTTTCATAGTTTTTATATCCAGTTTTATTTTAAAAATGATTCCAATGAAAAACATTAGATGAAATGATAAAAATAATATAAATATATTTTGAAACAAACTAAATTGATAATATTTAAATGAAAATAAATTATATAAAGAATCATTTTTGAATTAAAACACATTATTATTCAATATTAATTAAAATATGAATTTTATCATAAAAATTAAAAAATTCAACCAAGGTATATTTTTATGTCCCAATTATAAATAATAAGTTTATTTTATAAAATAGTAACTATAAAAGTAACAAAAACTAGTTTTTAAATGGGGTTTCCTTCCAAATAAGATAAAAATTTTTTTTTTAAAAAAACACTCATTTTATCCATAAAATTATATTTGTTCTTATAGAATGCCTAAAAATTGAAAAGTACGAATTTAAAACATAATATTGAATATATTGACAATATATATCAATAGTAAAATAAATCAATAGTAATTTTATTACTTTTTAAAGCACTTATTTTCGTTTTAATTGACTTTTTAGAAAAAAATGCATCCTTTATATTCAATTGGTTTTTATTTAATTTACTAATTATTTTTGTGACCAATGAATCATTATATAAACATTTTAAAACCATTTGTTAAATATTTATTTAATATATTTCATTCCCACCTTTCTAATGGTTATAAGATAACTACAACTTAAAAGAACAATATTAATATTATATTATTTTTTGATATAACTCAGTCTTGTGTGCAACGTAAGATTTATAAAACATATATTGTTGTGTGTTAGGTAATATTTTAGTCATAGAATCCGTGTTAATTTAAAATTACTTTCTAATTCATAAATATTAAAAAAATTAAAAAATTATTATTCTATAATTACCTGGGATATTACAAGAGATCCATTCCATAGAAAATAGCTTACAATATAAATTTTTTATGATTATGATTTCCCCTATATGAATCTATTATCAGACATAATACCAATAGTTTCAAAACATGTTATATATAGTTCAAATTTACATCTCCTAGTTCTTGAATAAAAAAGTAGTCCATAGTTAGTGTCATTGAAAACTGATTTCAAAAAAATAGAGGGTCTCTCCTCTACCCATTTACAGGGTTCGTCGACTTGATATTTCATTAGATGACTAGTTCTATACATTAATACATCCATCATATAGAATATTATGTTTATTAAGTATTCACAAAACGATTACACACATTTAAGCGTGAAAAAATGTAGTTTATCATCCACTGGTTAACTATTTTAAATGCACAACTATATGGACCAATACAGCACCAAACAAGTATTCATGATGACTTATATCTAGAAGATAATAAGATATTATCTAACCACACTCACTAAAGTAAATATTCTACATTCAGTGAGAATATCATGGTTGAACATTCAATTAACTAAATTTTAATCATGTTTTACAATGAGCATTGGAAATCAATTAATTTGTGTATCCCTTCGATGAAACCTAAAATAAAATGAGCCCGAAATAAAATATTGGATTCATAAAACATTACATATAATCTTTTTTTTAAATTCTATATGGAATCTATATAATTTAGTACCACTATGTTGACATCATATTATTGAAAAATGTTTTATCCAATAACCAATATCAATACACCAAGGACAGTTTGATATAAGGGTCAAACCATTCATTCATATTATGATGATACTTAATATAAGGGTTTATTTATTAATATTTAAATGAATCAAAATATTAACCACCACACCACTAACGATTCCATTAAATGAACAAAATGATCTTACTCGGGCATCTTATTCCTTTTAGAATGTCAATATAAAACATTGATCATAACCCATTACAAGATAACAAAAAAATATTCAATGGTGTACATAGAATGATCCAAAAATAGTGGGGGTCATACAATTAAATGGATAATGGAATACTCATCACCATAGAACATTACTTATACTATCCATTGAGAAAAAATTTAATAGGTTTGATCACAATCACAAGTATATTTATCTTTCAGAAACATGCACATCCACAATATCTACAACCAATGCCTCAATCCAAATCAACTAGGATTAAAATTGATAAAACAACCTGATGCATAATCATTTAACCATTATCTTAGAGAAAAATTAGCAATATACATAAAAATTTATTGCTATGATTACCCAAATATATCCCAAATTTCTTGATCACATCACTCTGAGAGGGGATCATCAATAAAAACCCAATATATTCTTATGACTATTTTATATGAAATTAGAATCCAATGATCTTCACTAAATAATATACACCATGTTGCTATGGACTCTCAATGTACATGATGAATTTGAACAGGTGCATAGATAACTCATTTCACCAATATAAACCCACAAGGTCCCACACATATCCATCACAAAACACATTAATCTCAAGAAAAAGCATTGGGTTATTGCTCTAATTTCACATCAATCACATCAAACCCCAATGGATAAATACCCCATTAGACCATTTAAAACTCTCAATTTATTATTCCTTAATCAATAAATCATTAAAGACAATTGACACACCATATTAAGCATTTGAATATTTTATAACTCACACAATGACCATTTACTACATGAGCATCATCTATGGACATGGAATCTAAATACTCTCAATGCATGCCATAATGTATATAGAACCCATAATTGTTGGAATATCATAGAAATTTCCCTTGAAATATAATAGTGACATGATGCGTACTATCACTCAGTATTCCTAATATCCTGATTGATGTAATAACTCATAATCTTTCATGTCATGAACCAGATCAGTATTCCATCTAATGCAAAATCTGACCCAGTCTGAGACATGAACCGAGGGGAATTCATAATACCCATTAGTTACAAACTAGTTTCGGAAATCCATGTAATCACAGTGGGAACAATCTTTCCCAAAATGCAAGGATAAAATAATTAAACTGAACATGTACATAACCAATATTAATGAAATTTCAATTAATGTACAAACTGATCCAAATACAAAAATTGTTAAATAATATAAAATAAAAATAATTAATTGAGACCAAGCCTCAAAAAAATTTCTCCATATAACCTCTTACTGACCACCATCCATTAGACCAATACCCTCCATGAGTGACCAAAACAAAAACCCACACCTGCAAGACAGCTCAGGTCTACCAACTCCAAATAGAACAAGTAGGGTGTGTGCATAAATAGCTGAATATGTAATCACCATAGAATCCATGAATTTTACTTCTAGAAAAAGTCCACAAACACTAGTTTGATTTACAAAGAGAAAACAATATTCTAAAATATTACCAATATATAAATATATCTTCCCCCAATTTTAATTTTCAAAAAAAAAATTAACAAAAGCTTTCTTTTTTAAAATACATCCACTTCATAAAATCATTCCCAATACAAAACCAATATAAAATTACATACTATGTAATAAAAAGAGTTTTTCCAAATGTAAAGAAATCAAAGACAACAAGAATAAAATGACATGGCTAAAATCCAAACAAGTAGCATCTATAAGTTAATAAACTAGATAATAATTAATGAGAATTTCTAAAACATATCTAAATGATATCCTTGGACCTACATAGTTCAGACTCACCTTCCGGCATATTATGCAACACCATAGTCTATAACCAACTACCCATTCTAAATAGCCCAATATACTTTAATATTCTACCAAGACTTATCTTGTAATGGGGGAACCACCCTTTCTAATCAGGGTTGACAAGGAACAGTCACTAGACCTTCTAGATTATTCCTAGGAATCCCATTAAAATAACAATAATAATACTTGGAAAAAAATGGTATAATATCCATAACCAATCGCATCCTCATGCATGAGGCATTAGAGGGGAACACATCCCAGGTTTTAATAGACTTAGTTCCAACAATGGTCCCATGCATGAGACAATAGAAAGTATCACATCCCAATGATATTGTGGGATTTCCATACATAGTTCATGTATGACAAGAAAACATTAAATGTGGTTCCCTCTAGAACATATTTCATTCAATAATAAATTATTATATATAAACCACCATATTTACCATAATAAAAAAAATTAACAAAACCGTTCAAATTACCAACATTCCATTTTTACTAATCATGATTTTAATCATCTTTTTAAAACATTCCCAGATTAAAACCAAGATTTCACATCACATATATTATATATAATTTTCCAAAAACATTAAAAGATGCTAATAAGGTATTCATATCACGTAACTTACAAATAATGTTTCAAAATATATAAAAAACAACAATTTCAGATGCACAATTCCGAATGATCCCTTTCATTTTAAATCCAAACTTCCTCCATGCAATGTGAACAACATCAAACTACCTAAGAAGTACCAAAGGGGCCATTATTTCAACTATTCACCAAAAAGGTCTTAAATTACAAAATTTCCAAGCTATTAAAAAAAATGAAATCACTTTTAAATTCACTAATTCACCATGTCCATTTGAAAACACATACAATTCCACATTCATAACTCATACACCCATTAAGAAATACAATAATAAATCTCAAATAAAACACAAATATTTTCATATGAAAATAATCTTTCAAATACACAAGCACACCAAATTAATCTTCAAACATACTTCACACCATTTAATAAATTAGACAAGGTACATCACTTGTAGCAAACAAACAGTTATTTTGAAAACCCCACATTTTAACACATTAACACCTCACACAACTTTAAAAACATTTTTTAAGGAAGCATCACTTGTTTGTAAAACAATACAAAAAACCACGAATATGTATCACACATTGAAATTATTCGATATCCACATATAATACCCAAATCACAACCCAAAAAATTTCAAATCAAATCCATCAAAAAATACTTCTCCAAAGAACCCAATTTGACTTTAAAAGATCAATTGTAATTTTACCAAACACCTTACATGCATTTAAAATAGGCCTAATTAAAAAACGCTTTAGAAATGCTTCTTCACAATGGTTATATAATGAAAAAACACAAAAAGATCATGGAAATGTATCAAAATTACACAATTCAAATTTATAAACAATTTATGAAATCTCAAGAATAAAATGTAATGTTCCAGAAATTAAATGGATAGAAACACCAACCTCGGTGATGTGAGAATTCAATAAAACTCTCAAATAAAGAAGAATAATGATGAAGGAAAAAATTACACAACTAAATATAAATTAAATGAATCCACGTCATTGAAACCTCATCCTAGGGTTAAACGAGGATAGATCCAGCCATTAGAAATCATGAAGATCTTAGAGGAAGACGAGGAGAAGATTAAATCTACCCTAAATCTAAAGGAAACTTACCTTATAACCTAAAAGAATAATCTATGGGAAACGTATGGCCAATGAGATGCATGGATACCCCAATGGTGCTCCAAGATTGCGAAAGGGGAGGAAATTCTAAATTGGGGTTAAAACACCTGAGGGGGAAGAATAAATTTCACTATTCTAATTATATAGGAAAGTCCCATTGTTTGAACAACTAGTTTGAAAAACCATGCACCAACCATGTCCCTCAATTAGATAAAAATGGGCATCCCACATGGTTTCCGAAACCTTTCACCAATCATGCAGTTTGATACTTCTAATTTCCAGAATAATTCGACATGATGGACACATGGTTTCCCATATTAGGCACAGGCAATGTGCTAGGCCCCAAACCCCAAACCATGAGTGGTACTATTTCTTGAGAATGTATGTATATTTTCCCCTAACCATGCACCAACCACACAACACCTTCTTCTGAGCCCCAAAATCCACATTTTCAAAAAAAAAACAATAAAATAAAAACTGGGACTCAACCCAAAATACAACCAAATGATCCAAAGCCAAGAAAATGATAAAATAAAATTATTCCTATGTTGGTGGATGAAAATTATCCTAAAAATAAGAAATTTATTCCCCTATACATTCACGCCAATGAATGATAAAATAATAGACCTAAAAATTGAATAAATCTATACAGAACCATGAATCATTGGGTGACCTTTCACCTTAGATGTCATAACTGGCCAATTATAAAGAAAAACATAGAACGAGAAATAATTCAAGAACACAATAGGTTTATTCCCACCCAAATACCTTGACCAACATTATTTTACGACTTCATATCAACCCAATTGTGTAACTCTAAACAATAACACCTCAGGGTGACCAATACTAGAAAATCTGATGACTGTCCTAGGTCTAAAAACACGGGAACTCCCACAGGAACCATCCTATATTGTTCATACAATCTAAATAACACTAATAACATAATAGGAAACTACCCACGTAATCCAAACCCCAACACTAGGTTAAACCAATGAAAGGAGCCTAAATGAAGTTGCAAACCCAAACCCAATCTATAATCATCGATCTCTATAAATAAAAATATTTCAAGACAACCACAATTAAAAAAATAAAAGAAATAATTGAGAGGATAACCATTTATTGATTTGTATCTAAGGTAAAAAATAGATATATAAAATGAAGGAACCAGAAAGCCTCTTACAACAAATAAAATAGCACAAAAGTAGAAAAAAATTAATACAGAAAAACTCTCATTGTCTCCACTACAAAACCGGATACTAAATCTTTTCCAAGGTTTTCTACAACCCCAATGATTTCTAACTAACCAAAAGATTCACTCTGAGACCCATGGCTATAGTATTTATTTCTAAAGCAACCAATCCCTCATATCCCAGAACATACATCCTTTGTTCATGACCTCTTCTTCAGACAACGATTCTTAAAAAACTCATCCATATGACCCTAACAACCATAATAATGATAATAAATTATAGAATTATGAAATGAATGATTCCAATTCACAAACAGAACACTATGGAAACACACGAGAAAACGGTACAACAATAAAGAATCTAGAATAAACAAATGAGGCTTCTTTTTAATAGTTCCTTTGACACACTCCTCTCACATTATGTGGAACCTTTATGGGGACCACCTACCACCGAATGAACCCAAAAACACAACTCAGCTAAGAACACATCATCCTCCAATATCTCTAAATGAACATCACCATACAAAATGGATCACTACATAATCATTGGACAAAGAACCCAAACAAAAGGACGAGTTGTCTACATATCATGTAATTCTATCTCTAAAGAGAATGAAACTAGCTCCTAGAAATTCTCAACACAAGTCTTTACTAATTACTATCATTGATGAATAATGAAGATATTTTCTATTATCTTCATCATCACCTCCTTATGTATAAAAAATTGGATGAATGTTTCTTAAAATACTACCCATATCATATTATCTTGCATCATTGATGGAGAATATACCTTTCAATGGTAGAGGGTTGGACCCTCAAACAAATCTCGAATAGCACAATCTCTCATATATTTAGATCTTTGTGACAATAGGAAGACACATTCAACTTCCTCAAACCATTACAAAGCCTATATTAGATTATGATCACTCTAAAATTTGGGAAACAATCGAGAAGAAACATAAATAGAATGATTCCAACAATAAATCTTGGGATCCATTTTGGGTGGCATAAATATAATGACATAAATATTATCAAATCTAGTTCAACATAAACCTAATACCCAACCAATATGAACATATTAAGATAGATCAATGACTCACAAGTGAAACATCACCACAAAAACAAAAATATGATTTTTAAAAAATACCAAATTAATTTCATTTTCAAAACCCCCTTTTCCAATTGAACCATCCAAATACTAAAGATAATTTTCGCAAAAAAAGAACCAAATTTTTAATTAAAACCAAACCACTGAGTAAATTTTCATTTTCAAACATTATTTAAACAAACAGGTTAAACCTTTGATTTCAATTACTCACCCATAGAATCCTATAAATTGTCATATATGTAGTCTTCCCACTTTAACATATATCATCCATAAGAACACTCCAATATGAAAGTTCCATACATACCCAAAAATAAGTGATCATTCATAATTAACACCAAGGTTCCGACATACCACTTTATCATAAAACCCAGGCATTCACTAAATCTCAAATCCAAATCACTTCCTAGTTTAAAACCCCTATCACATTTCAATCCAAACCACAAGAACGAAATCATTTTAATTTCAAAAATCAATTTAATTTCGAAATCCCATTCACACCAATTTAATACATAGAAAATCATATCTCATACTAAAACACCATAATGAGGAACTAGAGTTTTTGTCAAACTTGGTAAAATGGTTAGTAGACCATTCCCCACAAAAGTACAAATATCTAAGAGAACCATGAACCATGCATTTAGACTCCACCTGAGTAACCTCTCCATGCGAGATCACAATATGATTCCTGATCACGTCCATTGGAATTTTTCTTATAAAGAAATGATAAAAATAACCATGTCCTGGAATACTCCCAATAACATGAGGATTTAAATGTGATAGGTTTTATGATGTCCTTTATGTACCTACCAATAAAGCCCTAAAAGTCCCAATCTCTAAATACCTGACACCAAAAATAACAAGGGCCTTCTCTGATACTATTTTTTCTCAATCCAGGTCCATATTTTTTCTAACCTGACATCTGACCCAGTCTAATACATAGGCTAGATGTAATTCTTGATCCCCATGAGCTGGAATATAGTGTCAGGAATCAATGTAATCATAATGGGAATGATTTTTTTCCCAAAAGACCATGACAAAATAAATAAACTGAACACAAAGCACGACCAACAATAACTGAATTTAAATAAATGAGAAAACCAATCCAAATATAAAAACTAATGAGAAAACATTAATTATGTACAAAACTGAGACAAAATAACAAAACAAATTCTTCAAATGACATTTTGGTCACCAACCATGGGAACAACATGCATCAAGAGTGGTTGAACTAAAAACCTACACCTACAAAATAGATCTGGTATACAGACACTAAATGGTATATGTAGGATTCTATCTTAAATATCTCAATAGGTAATCACCACATAGTCCATTTATTTTATTTCAAAAATAGTCCAAAACATTTGATTGAAATAAAAACAGAACAAATGATTTTAAAATATTACCAGTAAAAAAAATATCATTCCACAATTTTATATTATAATATAACTCACACATATTTCCTGTTTCCAAAAAATATCCACTTTTACAACTCATTCAAAATAAAAACCCCAATTTAAAATATATACCACATAATAAAAAATTTTGTGATGAATGTAAAGGAAACCAGTTCAACTGGTATTATTTAGCAGAAAAAAATATCAAAATAAGAAGTTGATATTTTCTAAACAAACAGATAATAATTCATGATCCTTTTTGGAAAATATCTAGTGGAAATCCTTGTATGTACTTAGTATAGAATCACCTACTATCATATGGTGCATATTAAATGTCAATAACCAAATGGATAATCTAATCTAAAAAAACCATTGGAATGTCCCAACTAGCCCTATCATGTCATGTGGGAACCAAACCATCTAATCAAGATCAATATGAAATATTCCCTCTAACCTTTAGATGATGTATATGAATCACATGATAAGAGTTCAAATAATATTAATGAAAAAAATGGTATAATAAACATAACCTATTGTATCCTCACACACAATCCATTAGTACATAACAATTACTATGTTTTAATGGACTCAATACATTAAATTTTCCCATGAATGAGTGACAAGGGAGCATATCATTCCAGTTTTATATTATGTTTTCCAAACATAAGACAAGTATCACAAACACACATAAAATTAATTCTTTTCATAAGATATTTAAATCAATAAAAAATGGATTATATCGAGACAAAAAACATTCACATTATCAAAAACACTTTCTGAAATATTTTAAAATACAAACTGGGCCTTCCCACTACCCAATATTTCAATATTCTTTCAAAAACAATCCAATAAACCAACCAATATTTTACATCACATAACATACAAATAATTTTCTACATCAAATCGGGCATTCATATCACATAACATAAAATTTTTTTTTCTAACTAAATATGAAACACCTATTTTACATGCCCAATGAAAAATAGGCCCTTTGATTTAAAGTCAAAACATTTTCCAATTCATGTAAATAAAAAAAAACAACATGAGAAGCACCCAATGGGCATTAATGTCAGCTATTATCCAAAACACATCTTAAAATGACAAACAATACAAGATTTTAGAAGCACATTTGAATCCTCTTTTACCTTCACAAAACAACCATTTTCATTTGGATGCACATTTTTTTCAATATTCACAACTCTTAAAACCCATTTTGAAATACAATAAGAATAGAACACATAAAAAATTACCATTTTCATTGGAAAAACATCTTCCAAATCCAAATGCACACGAAACCCTTTTTAAAACATGATTATAACCCTTTATATAATTCATAACAAATAATTAAGTAGCATAACATGTAATATCACATGAAAAATCCCCATTTCATTTGGAATACCCACTTTCTAACACATTGACACCTTACACATTGTTTAAAACAACTGTTAAGAAATCATCACGTGTTATAAAACCAATACAGCGAATCACACAAATGCGTCAATCCATGAAAGTCACCAGTTTAATAATATAATTCCCAAATCACAATCCAACAAAATTACTAAAACATCCCTAAGTGAAAAATAGTCCCAAAGCACCTAATATCACATTAAATGTTTAATTGACATTTTAACAAACACCTTCCATGCATTTTACGTAAGTATAATTAAAGAAACCCATTGGAAAGATATTTCATACCAATTTCCCATCATGAAAACACAAAAAAAAATTATTCCAATGTATCAAAATTAAGAAAATCACATTTAAAAACAATTTTGAAATGTGCATGAATCAAATGAAATGTTTTGGAATGGAAATAGATAGAACCACCGACCTTAAAGATGTGTGAATGAATTAGATCTCCTAAAGAAGGAATAATAAGGAAATAATATCCAACCACACAAACATGAATCAAATAAATGAACCCACATAATATAACCAACATCCTATGGTTTTCTGATATGGATCCAATATGAGAGAAACCATGAAACCATGAAACCTTGAGATGGAGAAGAGGAGAAGAAGAAATAAACCATGAATATAAAGGAAACCCTCCTTAGAACCTTCAATAACCCTCTGTGGGAATAAGAGTCCTAAATAGAAGGAGCTTGAAGGAATCTCTTAGTGTACCTATTTATAGAACGGGGAAAAATCTCAAATTATGGTTTAAACAATGTATGGGAAAAGTGGTAATTACATAGTTTTAATGATCAAGGAAAATTTAATGGTTTGGAAGCATGGTTTGAAAAACAGAGCACCAACCGTTTACCCTAAGCTATAAAAGGGCACCCTAGACAGTTTTCCTGCATGTTTTCCCAAGACCATGCACTAACCATGAAAAATTCAACTACCAACTTCCAGAAGCATTTTTCATTCTTGTAGCTCGATTTCCCTTACCTTGCATAGGTCGTGAACAATTATATTGACCTTATACCATGAGACACATGATTTATTGGGTGAGAGTGCATGTTTTCCCATATCTATGTACCAACCATCTACCACATGCTTCCTAGCCCTAAAATACATGTTTTCAAAAAAAAAATTAAAAATAAAAACCACGACTCAATTAAAAGCATAACCAAAGGATAAAAAGACAATAAAATGATTAAAATAATATAATTCAATGGTCTAGATGATACACTTCATCAAAGCCATCAAAGGGTAATCCTCCCCTAGGGATCCATATAATGAATACAAAACATTTCACCTGATTTATGACACATATACTAATAATTCTAAAGTAATCTCAATTCCTAAAAATCACAACATTGTGGAATCCCTGCTATTCGATTCCAAACTCAAACATTTATCCATTGTGCATTAATCTTGGTCTTGACCATAATGAGGCATCACCAACCAACATGTTGAAAATGACACCTGAATATAACCGACTTGGAATCCAAATGATCCTTCCCTACAAAATTATTATAAACACTTAGGTTTCTATCCCTCAAAACACAATTCCTAAAACCATATAGACATTTAATGTGAATAAAACTCATACTCAAAATCACATATTCTACACTAATGTCATAATATATATCATCTTCCTAATCTCTATATATCTTGACATAACCAAGAATGGTTTAACCACTCTCATGGTCACACTAAAATATCTCAAACCATTTAATTACCATAAACTAGGATCACATATTAGGTGAACTAGGTCTTACCACCTATCATAAACATGACATATCAAAAATACATAGCACTTTATAATCATCATCATTCCAATTTCATGATAACACAATACCTAACTTGAAAAAGACCACATCAATCAAGGGTATCACACAGATATATCAACACACATATCATTAAAATATCTTATCCTTCACTCTCTCTCTATCCTAAACCCACCCCAAAAGTGTAAAAAATCTACAGATATAGTCATAACATGGGTTATAATGGATCCCTACTCATCAATAAATGATAGGGATAATAATTTCAATGGTTTTAATATTATTTATCATTTTATTGTTTTTATAAAAAATTATGTTAGTCATTTTCACTTTTAGAATAATTGACATTCATATGATTTTATTATTATAAACAGTCACATTCCAAATTTATAATCATTAAATTCTCACATTTTGAGGCTCAGTTGAATAAGATTTAATCACATGTTATAAGGGAAAACAACTGAGAATCGTTTTACTATAATTTTATTAAACTAATAATTTCATTTAAAAATCCATTTATATCTTCCTTTATATGTAGTGATAATCCAAATAATGTTCCATGTAAGATTATACCATTATTATTTGAAAAATAATTCTATAATATTTTATTTAATCTTTATATAAAACCCATTTATACTATTTGGATGTTGTAAATCTCGTGTAAATATAAATAAATAAATAATTATTTATTTTCCAATAAATATAACAAGTAGGATTCAATTAACACCAGAATAATATATCATTAACATCATGAATATCATGTGAATTCTTGTTTGCATGAAAAGATGTATTAACACATAACCAGTTATCATACTATCCAAGAGTGAAAATTAAAAAAACCAATAGAATAAAAAATCATGTGTCTCACTCAAAGAGAAAATCACATAGAACTGTACCAAAAGAGTTATTAGAACAACATTCCCATTTTTACTAACTAGGATTCCCCACAAACATAAGTTATACACTCCCATATAGGATCCCATTACTAAGATTTTACACATCCTATTGTCCAATCTATGATCCTATATTAGTAAAACCAAATAAATCTTTGATTCCACATTATAACGTCCAACCACCATTGAACAATAAATAGTACGTAGACTTGAAATCACTATTTTACCTCAGGGGTGCTACTACATATAACAGAGTATGTTGAAAAATAGTGAGGATTTATGAGAATAACAATGGGAGAATACATGCTTGGTATGAATGTATAAAAATAGTGGAACAATATCAATCATAGATATTATCTTAGATAAACATCCCAAATAATAAAATTTTTGAAAAATAAATAAATAAAAAAATTATATTAAAAAATTGTATGAAATACATGTCATAATGGAAACCCTATGGTTGGATTATATAAATAGGATAAAAAATAAAAAAAACTCCTCCCTAATATGGTATTGAGTGTGATCTAGATCCATCACTGATACAGTGTCCTAGTTATCCAAGTAAATAATCCAGAATGGGAGATTTCCATTATGATTAATGGTGGAAATAATAGTTTATTATTAGGTACCCAAGAGAACATAGGGATCATGACTGGCATGAAAAAAACGAATTTGGTCACCACCAATAGAATACATTAATAAATCATTTCTATACGTATATGTTCATGTATAGTTATCTAAATTAAAATTCAAATAATTAACAATGAAAATTTAATAGAAGAAAAATAAAAAACCCTAATTCATGGGTTCCATGGTGACCTCCAATATTAGGCATACCAACTACTAGTAGTGATAGATGTCTCTTGGTAAATCATGTTACCATTTTTTCCCAAATACCCAAAAAAACTACCAAGGATTCCCACAAGGATGTGTAAATTATATCAACCTAACTACTAAATTCTATGATGTTTTCATTATAATTATATCAACACCACTAAAAAGGGAGTTTTTATTATAAGTATCTCAACACCAACAAATAGTAAATTTTTTATAATTGTCTCAACATCAAATATAAGTGACTTTTCACTATTACCGAATTCCACCCTTGATTGTGTGTTCCCATAGTTCTCATAAACCACCCATGAATGGGTGTTTTCATATATCAAAACATAATCTATCAATTAAAAATTCACAAGTAACCTCTTTATAATAAAATATAAAAAATATATTTTCCCATTATTCTTTATCTTATTAAAAAACAAAAAAAATACTAAATATAATTTTATATTTAATCCTTTCATGATTTTTTAAATTTTAACAAATTCAATAATATGATATTTCAATACACTTTCTCTATTTTTCTTTTAATAATCATCTCAAATGAAATATTTTTATTTAAAACATACCCACCTTGATTTACATCTTCTAAAAAAATTATAAATGACTTTTATATTCATCAGGGAGTTACCATAAAACCACTTAACCCATTGATAATTCAGAAATATTTAAGAGATCCAAAAGAAATGAATAATAATGTTTAAAAAATCGAATTTAAATTTCAGGTTGTGCATAAAATAATAGCATAAATACAATTTAAATAAATAGTGAAAAGGGTACTAGTATATGTTATAATGTAAGGGAACACATAAAATTGTCCTAGAGTTATCAACTACTTAGAAATAATCCATTTAATCGAGTTAGAATTTCAAAAACAAAATAATCCAAACAAATCAATAAAAATATACAACATTAATTAACCACAGTAGGACATCACTTTAGTGTTGATGAAAGAAAAAATTGAGGAAAAATATTCAGAAACATAAATAAAGGTCTTGATCAAAATAAATAGAAGTCAAAATCACTAGAGAGTGAATACTATTACCAATGGAAGTGGATAAGATAAATCATTGGTTGGCACAAGGATAATACCGAAAAATGAGGTCTAATTTTTATATTTGATTTATGATGTAAATGGGGTAATATGATTAAAAAACCTCCCAATTGAAGATAATATTATGTTCCCCAATTATTGGATGGTCGAGGATCACTAAATGGATAGTGATCCAATAAATATACTCATGCTTTTGGTTATCCCAAAGGATAGTTTATTTCCCCTATCAGGTATATGATGGGACTGTGGCAGCATGTTGATGTCGTTGTTTCTAGCCAAAAGCCCAAAATATTATTTGAAAACATTTAATACATATAAAAACATGATTAAAGGTGTTAAATAAAATCTTCGAATTCAAAAAATAGGGTTTTACACACAACAATGTGTGGGTGGGGATCTTACAACCTCCCCACCATGTAATAATAGATCCTAGAGTTATATAACTAAGAATTACCAAGACTCAAAACTCGAAAACAATTGTTGATTCTACTGGATATGGTCCTATAAAAAGCACACCAAAACTAATATATAAATAGACATCTCCATTCCATGAATTGAAAAAATGATTCATTTGACACCTACAACAAGATTCCCTACAAATAGTTGTAATTTAGACATCGTAAAGATTTTCCACCAGAAGCCATTACCAACTGCCATCCAAATTTTTATCTAAACTATTAATATAGAGCCGATTCTAAAACATTTAACTCCTTATTCAGGATATTTCCAAATATAATGTTATTCACATAATCCATCCCATTATCGTCCCAACCAAAACCATACAAAATTTTCTAATCAGAGGTTCTCTTAAGATGCACAACTTCTCTGATAGATTACAATTATATGAACTAATTTACATCCTGGACTATGTTTCTCACTTATAACATATCTCACAACTCACATTACATATCGAACATGTTTCTAGTTGTTTAAAAATATTCATTTTTGGTCCAAATTCCCAAAAACCATTCTCCAATAGAAAAACAATTTAAATTTGATGCAACTCATTCCTAATTACAAAAATATTTTATGATTATCTATACTTCCCATTTATAGGGTCCATCCGCACCAAAATTATTTGGAACCTTGGTTAAAAATTAAACTAAAATCATTGTATCAAATATTATTTTCCATAAGAAATTTCCAACCAGCTACACAAAATGACAAGAAAAATTATATTCAGAACTATAATGGTTGACTATTTCAAACGCTCAGCTATATCCACTAACCCATCCAAAAAATTTCATTCTTGATGACATATATCTTTATGAAATTTAGAGACTATCTATTAAGAGTAAAAAAATTCTAACCACATTATTTAGTGAGAGATTCTTGTTTTAATCATTAATCAACCAAATCCATTATTATGATGTACCATGATAATTGAAGAAATTTTGATCCTATTTAAACTAAGATAATATCAAAAATGACACATTATAGAAATAAATATATGTATTCATTTTTTAAAACATTTGAACCTATTATTGGAAAATTCCAAATGAATATATATAATTTGTTTCCACTGTCTCAATGAAATCTTAATGCAAAAATGATTCACCAATTGATAGTCCTACTAAATTTATGTCTCTTGATATAATGGTATATCCTTTTATGAATGTTGTTATGATCTTTATCAAAATTTTATCTTTATGATTTCTCAACCTGATAATAATAATAAACACCACAACCCATATGCTTCAAATCAAAGAATACAATTGTTAGACGTGAATTTTGTGTTTCTATCTAGATGTTAATTTTAACCATTAATCAAAATAGATTCCGGAAAATTTTTATTTTATTATATTTAATCCATTTAATGTTCCACAAAATGAGTTTCACACTCTTTAATAGACATTGGTGAACTCCCCACCAAGGGGACTCACTTATACCACTTCTAAAAAGAATCATCAAGAGGTTTTTTCATAAAAAGAATTATCTCATCCCTTATAAACCATTCTTGTCCACACCATCTATACATAATTCATCTATCATGATCAATAGGATTGATTATCCTAATCCACCATATTTTTTATTGAATAATTTTAATCCTAGAGATAACATCTTAATTCACATCAAAATTCCTAATCATCTTTGTATGAATACAACACTAAATTTCTAGCCACATCCCACTAGGATAGAGTCACCAATAAGAACCCACTATGTTCATATGAATCTCTATTAATTGATCATTAAAAAATTCTCCTCACATCACTATCTAGAACACATTTTTAGAGCGCCACTATGACCAGAATATTTCTTAAGAGGCCCATATATGGAACATTTCACCAATAAAAGCATGTCAATCACAACTCATATACGACAAGAGATACTTAAATATCAAGGAAGAATAATGGAATCCAACTCTTGAGTTACACAGTCACATCACTAATGTGTCACCATGACTCTCAAGGAGGCCCTTTCCACCATGATCTCATCAAAACAAGGTGTAGAACTCTCCCATATACCCATTAGAAATCATCAAACCAAATTTCTCTTGTTTTATATAATTGAAACCAAATTTACACTAGAATAATAATAAATCCATTTATTAATCACCCCATGGCCGCCGATTACTTGGGTTTTATGTTTAGGCTGACCATCTAACCATTCTCACCATGTACCTTAACACATATAAAAACAATAGGTCTAGAAATATCACTGATCCTACATATGAAATCTAAAATTAACATGATGAGAACTAGTTACTAAGGTGATTTGTATAAGAAAATATTAACAGAATCATAACCCATTTTCAAAACCATCCATGGTTATTTTCAGTAGACAATAAACTCATACATAACCAAATTTTTTTTCAAGAACTACATTGTATTTTTATGATCATTATCAAAGAATATTTATGAATAATAATCAAGAATCTATGAACTCCCTATTATTCTGTTAAAATTCCATGAATTTTAATATGATTTCATAATACTAGACCTAACTATCTAGAATCATCACTACATCCCCCTCATCAAAAACCATACCTAAAGATAACCAACTAGACATTAACATGGTATTTCACTCAAAATACAACCTTAATACCAATGGCTCTACTACATTAAGTGATCATGCTCAAAAAATCCAAACAATTGAAAGAACCTAAACCAACTAATCCAAAAAACATCATATGCACTGATTGAATCAACAAAGGAATATTTCCATACTCCATATATCTATACATACACCATATTGGATTAAACCCTTTAATATGTCACTATTTCCATCGAAACATAGGTTATGGTTAGAAAATAGTCTTTTTTAATGGTTTCCAATGGTTTTTAAGAAACCAGAAACACCGAATAGTTATGTATCCATAGGGACCATAATTCCAATGGTAGGTGCTCATTAGGAATTTTGCCCCAAATGATTAATAAAATGTATTGATCGAGAGGAAGGGAGGTCGGGCTTATCACACACTTAAATGGGGAATTATTTCATACTCCAGGAAACTATTATATTTTAATGATATGTTCATAAATACATATTAATTTACCAATCATTATGTAGATTTACCATGAGATTTACAATAAATTATTAGAATATTTGGAATTTAGAAACATTTTTATATATTCAAGGTTCTTCATTCATGGATATATATGCACATATTTGAATTTCTACATCATTGTAATATACTCAAATACTACTTATATATTCTTTGATCGTAATATTCATGATTCTAGTTGTTAATCCACTAAATGGGGAACTCTAGATTTTATGGCCATTGAGGTAGATGAATATCACTCTCGAATTTATCATCATGTAAGGATATGTGAGTTTCTATAGATTTTATTTCCATCCATGTAGAAAAAGTTTATTCAATAGTTTATCATCATCTAGTTATATGGAAGTCTCATTGATTTTGGTATTGAACCCATATGTGAGATTCCTTTGTATCATTATGAATGTAACCACAACCCACATAGTTTGGTTCTTTTTAATGGGACAAATCATAACATTAATGTTGTGTGATAAGGACCCAATAGTGTAGTTTAATATCATGAGTTATGGACATCTAGATGTATGGTGAATATTCAAAGATTGGTCTGGTACCAAAGCCGAAATATCCAAAGAAACATGTAAGATATATGAGATTAAATGTTGAATTAGACCCTACAAGGAAGGTGTCATAGAGAGAACATGGTTTATTTGATGTGTTTTGTTTGAACATTAGGGAGGCTTCCGACGTATCCCACCTGGATGGTAATCAAAGCCTTTGTAGTTTGGTATGTATAACAGGGAAGTACATACCTTTGATAGAAATAGGTTGAGGCTTACTCTTAAACAGGATTCTCTAGTCGTATTGTCTGTGAGATACGTATTAACTCATGGATGTTTAGGATTTCATAATATTGGGCTTACTCTTGAGAAGGATTCCCTGATTAAGAGAATTAGGGTTGGACTCTTTAATAGGATATCTAGTTATAATGGGACCTAGGTGAAGGATTCCGACATATCCTAGCTACAATTGAAATCATGGATCTTGTAGTTCATTTAATTAGGTGGATTTTTTTGGGTGTTGTTATCATTTCTAACCTCTAATCCCTCATGAGTCAAAATTAGTTTGAGAAAAAATTGGATTTGAATAATTCAACAATGAACACATGCCTTATCCTCCACTGATGGAGGAGGATGCGCTTTCAGTGGAAGAGGTCATGGTGACTTTGGAAGATTATGTGGAAACAACACATCCCTATCTTAATAATACATTACATGAGGGTCTAATATATTGAAGGTGTGATGTTGAAGGATGAAGATAGGATCAAGACTATAAACTCCTACCAGAATGGTTTGGGTCTTACCTCATGAAGAGTTCCCTCTGAGGACTGGTTGGGGATTATTCCATAGGAGGGTGCATATTTGGGGATCAGATGAGGGTTAATCTTATGAAGGATTCCTGTTTGGGGGTTGGATGTTGAATACTCTTAATGTGGATTCCCATTTTGGGTTGGATGGGAATTACTCATACAGAGGATTCCAATTTTAGATTTGGATGGGGCTAACTCCTAAGGTGGATTCCAATTTTGGGTTTTGGTTGGGGATTACTTCTAACTAAGATGCCCATTTTAGGATTAGTTAAAACTTCCATAAGAGTTCGGTGATGATATTTATGGAGCCTTTTGAGGAGTTTTTCGAATAAAGGTACTCTAGGAATCCATATGGATAATCTAATCTCATAACACATTAAAGGAACCAAGTGCAGTATTTCGACTAAATGAATTTTTGGGAGTATTAATGATAATCTGGAATCATGGTATTCTAGGGTAAATGTTAGACTCCATAAAGGTAACAATGAAAAATGGCATTGACCAGACTTCAAAAGTTAGTGGAGTTCATCTTGATTTTTCATGGGAGTCAGTGAAAGAAGCGAAGGGACCATCCCAAAGGGATGTACTCGTAACCCAACATAAACCCTAGGCAAGAGTGTGGGGGTTCATCCCTCTCACTATGGACTTTCTTGTTCTTCGAAGTTGGGTTACCTACTATAGGTAGTCCAACTGTGGTTCTCCCATGTGTTGGTGTCCCATTTTGGTCTCCCAAGTTGGGTCTCCCTAGTAGTACATCACTGGATCCAACTACATCACCACAGGTATGGTTCACCCATGTGTGGGTGGCCCATGTGTGGGTTGCCCATGTGTGGGTCTCCCATGTGTGGGTATCCCAAGTGATGGAATAGGGGCCTTAATTTAGTGATGGAGGGTCATGAATGTTTACCCATGTACTGACAGACTACATTGGAAAAGGACCTGTGTGGCTAAAGTCCTTTTTGGGATTCACAGGCCGAGAGTTCAGTCATCCTCATAGAATTTGAGGTGGAGGGATCAATTTAAAGTCCTTCAGGTGGACTTATGTGAATGGACATGTGAGAGGAACATTTCATTGATGTAATTAATTTAGGAAACTATGTGGATCGAATTCTATGGTGGCATAATTTTTTTAAAAAAATTGCCTATCTTTCTAGTGCCATAACTTTTGATCTGTATGTCCATTTCGGGCCAGAGACCTATAAAATTTACAATCTTGAAGAGATAAATGCTTATTGATAATTGGGATAAACAAAATATTCTCACAAGAAACTCAAAAATTTCATTTTTATTCATTGGAGCCATTACATTTTCAATCTTATAAATACACAGCCAATATCTAGAGGAGGGGGGGTTATTCCACCTTTCCCCCGTTCTAGGTTACACTTCTAGAACATGGAAATACTACCTTAATATTTATATGACATGAAGACACATTCTAAGAACCATGAAATTTTTAGTATATGTGAGGATCATATCATATATTTTTCCAAAAGAGTATGAAATAATTTTTTTGATGTCCCCAATCACCTTTTCATATCACAATCAAATAAATTACTAAAAATTAGGGAATCATCTAAGTGTCACTAGGTTCTCCTATAAAGAATTAACATCCAAAATAAATTGTCCACAACTCATGAGAAACATCTTCATACATATCCCATGGTCTAATAGAAATAAACATTCCAAACTAAACAAAATACATAGGGTGTCCCACATATATAACAACACATATAAAGTAATAGTATTATAAACATGGATCAATCTCCATCCCCATCCAACCACAAGATTGGTTCATAACAATACACACGAGGTCCCAACATGCATTATTCCCAAGTCTTTAGGAACACTCTATGTCATGGATCCCCATTTCATTGATTTTATATTTTATAATAATAAACAATATTAAAAAAATTTCATTTCATGATTTCATAATTAAAAAAAATTACATTCCTAATATTTTATCATTTAAAAAGGTTAACATTCTTAATTTCTCACTATTTATAATGTTATTATTTTTATCCATTCCATTTAATTCCCACACATTATTATATAACACAATCCATGGTTTGGTAAAATATGTTTCCTTTAAAAAATTAGCTTGGTTAGAACAAGATAATTTTTTAAAGGAATTTTATTTCAGTGAAACCATCATTTAATAATCAATTTATATCAACCATTATATCAATATAACATCAATGGAATGGTCCAAATATGAATACACCATGGTATCATATGTAAAATCACTATAAAATAATTTTCATGAATATAAAATAAGAAATCCCATCATAATATCAAGAAGTTATAAATCACATTATAATTTTAATTATAAAAGTAAAATAATAAGAAAAATATAAATTATAAAGAACATGTGTTTTACATATAAAAACCTTATACCTAGTGTGATTTATTTCATTTGAATTCCAAAATCCCTAAAATGATTAATAAACACATGCCCACATATCATAACTTCCAAGATTAAAACACCAATAAAACCAATGACATCATAGATAGTTCCTTTCCTAAGGTTAAAATCAGATACAAATCTAACACATTAATTCTCTGAATAATAGTTCCATCCTTACTGGCTTTAATTTACAAAAATCATTGGTCAACTTTTACAAATAATGTTATCATTACCCTGCCCCCAACACATCTTATTCTCCAATACACATTCCCTAAATAGTAAAAAAAATAAATCAATACTTACACGTTGTATTACCCATTTACACCAAACCACTCATTAGTGTTTGAAAAAACGGACACTAAAAACCACATGCATTCTACCCTGTACTATAGAGGATATCGACCACTATAGATGGTCTATTAGAATAATGTGTGGATACTATAGACATATTTAAATATTGTAAAAAAGTGGAAACCTATAAATCATAAAGAATATCACATATTAATAATACAAACAAGTAAAATATAGATAAAAAACCAGTTACATCTCATTAAATAAAATATGAAATGTCATACATGTAATAATAGACCCCCATGGGTGGATACAATATAACGAATAATGAAACAAATAAAAATTAAATTGAACCAAAACTCTTCCCAATATAGTATTAAGGATGACCCGATGGCAACACCCATACACCATTATAATAATCCAAGTCAAATGACTGCAATGAGCACTTTACAAATTGTACCTATCAGAATAATTGTGTATTCTTAGGTAACCATGATCCATTGTGTCATGAGTGGTGTATGATTAAAACATAGTAATTTACCACCAATGAACTCCCAAAACAGTATACTCTATATGTATTAGTTCATGTAGAACATCTACGAACTAATAGTCAATTAATTAAAAAATAAAATTTAATAGAATAATAATAAAAAACCCTTAAATTCGGGTTCCATGCTAACAATATAGGTTAGACAAACAACATTCAGCTAGTGCTGGTTGTTTTTTCATACATCATGTAACAATGACAACCCAAATGATCGAAAAATATATCAATACAACTAACTATAGTGTTTAAATTTTATGATCCTCAACACATATTATGATGTTATTTTTGTTATTAATATGGAATAACCAAATCTAAGGTTATTTAATTTATATATCTATCAAAAATTCTTATAATTTATTTTTTCATTTTATGTATCTCAACCCCAATTCTAATATATGTTTAATTGTTATCACAAACCACGAAAGAATGGGTTATGTAATAATTATCACAAAAACCCAAGAATTTTTGTTTTCATATTTCAAAAAAAATCCTACAATTACCTTTTCCAAAGTCACCACATTATATGAAAATATCAAACTAAGTAATATTACACTATTCATAAAAATATAAATGAATAAATATTTATAAATAAAATTCTTCACTGAAACCATTAATAATTTGGTTCCATTTCTATAATTCAAAAATGGAACAATTCAAAAAATATATTTATATACCCAAACAAATCTACTATTTATACTTACCACTTTCTAAATAAAACAATAACAACACAATTTTTCTTTCCCATTAAAATTATATATGATTATTATCTTTTAAAAGGAATTAAAATGAAACCAATATACCTATTATTATTTAATAGCATTTATAGGGGTATAATAATGGAAATATCATATTTGAAATATAAAATTTAAATGTGATTTTACACATGGAAAATTTAAATATCTTACAATTAACGGAATAAAAACGTTGGTTTGAATATAAAAAATACTAGGGTCCACCAACCAAGAAAAAGAGGATCCCACACATCATATATCATCAACCAACTAGAGTGAGAATGTGAGAAATCGACAAAGCTATCAAAATAAAAACAAATTGGTCCCATTATCGAAATATGGAATGAAAACACATGATATTGAGATTAGGAATGAATATAGGATAGTGGAGTCAAAGAATTTCATAAAGGTATCTATTTCACTTAATTGAATAGAAAGCAACACAATATTTAATGATTTTTAACACGGGATGTGGGGAAAATATATGAGAGAAGAACATAGGGTAGTTATCCAAAATATGAGGACTGGAGATCAATAAGTGGTATTGAGGGAAAGCGGTAAAATGAAAAAAATAACCCCCTTTATGAGATGTTAAAAACCATATTATAAGGATATATTAAGCTCCTATAATAATTTATGATTCTACTAGTCTTACAAGGGTCGTAGTTATACCACCATCAATAGAATGGTCCCCTACCGACCAAAAAATGGGATTACAATATAATTCTCCAATCATAGTTCCTAGGCTAAATCCCTTGATCCACTCATATAAACCTCAATATGTCTAAAAATACTATTAATGGTGGGTAATAAATTATGATATCCCAAAAAATAAATTTGAAAAAACCTCAATCATGTGAGATAACATATATGATATTGAAAAAATCAGTATATGGTTCTCATACTCTTCGTAGATATTTTAGATCATATCAAATACCATAAAAAAATAATAAAATTATCAAGATAATTCTTTAATAGACTATTATTAAAATAACTAAATAATAATAATTAATAAAATTTAAGGAATGGTAGATAGAATGGAGAGATTTCATTATGATGTACTAATCCAGATGAGGTTTCTCAAATATCACATCAACATGGTTTCTGATACTCATTCATAATAGTAATGACATAGATTTCCATACAATAAAAACAAAATCTTATAAATCATTTCATATTTTAAAATATTATAGATTTTATATCTTTTAAGACACTAGGTTGTATAATTCCCTTATCAAACTACTCTTATAGTTTTTTATTTAATTCTAGAAATTCCACTGGTGTCATTCTATAAGGAGGTATAGATATGGGTTATTTTAATCAATGGTGACTTCAACATAGAATGAAACATCGAAATTAGTTTCAGATTTATTTAATTACTATATAAACACATTAATATAATATTAGATAATAGATAAGTCATTAAATTTTAATAAATCCTTCTCTGTTATATATTTTATTTGATCTTCTTCTTCTCCATATATTTTATTAAAATGATCCCCTCGACGAAGATCGAAATAAGACACATGTAATTAAGTATTTCTTCTAAAAACTAGACTTTTTATGTCTACGTATTATATTTTAATCTTAGTAACATAATAATAAATTGTATAATTAAAATTTGAGAACTAATACATCCAAATAACAATATAAATTTCAAAAAAAAATTTATTAATCAACTCTAAAATTAGACAAATTCAATGAATTAAAAAAATACACCATAATTTATTTTGTAACTATATCATCACTTATTGTTTTAAATAAAAATAATTTCACAATATATCAGAGGATGAATCAATGTTCTCGAAATAATTTCATGATATGAAAAATCACATAGATCCATAATAAATTAATGTATTGTATAACACAATGTTTATTATCAAATTAAATTAAATAACATAATTCGTCACATCAATATATGTTATAGTACTATAAAATTTCGATCATTTCCCTTTTAACCACATATATGGTTGATTCCATTGATAATTGAGGAATTTATGAGAATAACATCTTACATCCTTGCAATTATATCATAGACATTGGTATCATTTATGTTTATGTTTTAATCATGTTCATGATACCCCAAATATTAAAAATGGAAATAAAATCACCATTCCACCACTATATCCCCATGGTTTATCATTCTATAATTATTTTATGTTAACATTTTATACCCTTACAATATTATTTGCAACCAAACATAATTCTACATGGGTTTAATCAATCGTAATTTTCTTAAAATTTCCTTAAAATAAAAATACATTGAGAATAGTATTTTATTAATGTAATATTTCACTCTATCCCTATATATTTACCATTTTTGAGATAAAAATTACATTTGATGACTATGTTTAGTCCCATAAAATAGACATTAGATCCTACATTTTGGATTTCATTCAAAATCTATAACATTTCACAATATGGTTGTAAATTTTTACTCATACTAATAAATATTTTCCTCTTGAAATTTTCTTTAAATTCATGAAATTAAATTCCATATTATATCTTTTCATTTAAGTATATTATTTCTCAATGATTATTTTTGAAGAATACATTTCTTTCTTGTTTTAAATTTCTCTATCATTCTTAGTGTTTTTAATAAATGACTACCATTGATTTATATATATGAGAAAAATATTTTCATCCCTGAAAACATTTTATATTAAATGAAATCAAAATGTGATGAATGTATTCTCCAGATACATGATCTATTATGTTTCCAAAAATTGATTACTGGTTCCATTAAAGTAATGAGGATCGTTTCATAAAAAAACTATCTACCATTATTGAAAATATTGGGGGGGGGGAATCTGTTTTACCATATCAGAAATAGTAACCATTAAATGTAAAATACCCAATTAAGTAGTAATCTAATATTTTCCATCACCATGTTCATTGGTTTTTTATGAGAGAAATATATATATATATATATATATTATGGCTATAAATATTGTTTCTATGTTATCCATTAATAGTATCTTTTATATAACATTGTGTACTAATTTGTTTTTAAAAAACTCTATAAATTATGAATCATGGTGTATAACATGTAAAAATTTATTTTAAAAAATTATTAATTAATCTATATATTCTTTAAAAATATATAATTTTAAGTAATTATTATAATTATTTATTTTATAATTATGTTCATATAAATCTAGTTCCTAGTTTTTCTACTAAAATTTAACGAATATAAACTGAAACAACCATAACACTATTAACTAATATCTATTTTATTTTTATAAAAATGTTATAAAATTCATGAAATCACATTACACATGATTAGATAGTTTAGTAATTATATGAGAATATATATATATATATATGGACATTACATTACATTTTGAAACTAAATTTATATCATAATAATATATGAAACTTTTTTATTCTTCCATGTTTTCCATTAAATATATTTATTATTCTACATGGGTTCCTAGAAAAATTGATAAAAAGTATAATGGGTATTATTAGTCACTTTTTTTGTGATTGAGTGTAAATAAAATTTATTTCTCAACCCATTCTATCACATAATACTCCTAATGCATCCATTATAAAAATTAAATAGACAACAATATATATAAAGTTTTTACTATGGAACACCTTATATATATATAGAAAACTAAAATATATAATTATCCATATAGAAATAATAGAAATAATAATTTTAATGGTTCCCCAATTAAAAGTAATAATATAAATATCTTAGTGAATTTCTAACAATCAAATGAGAAACATAATAAGATATTTGTAATATAAGTGAATTTAACCTTATCAAATGAGTTATAATAATGTACTATGGTGGGATATATTCATACAATGATCATATAAATATGAATTATGCATTACATTTTATGATTAATGGTTTGTAATGATACTAAATTAGAGGATATGCGGGTATTAATATAAATAAAGGGGGAATTGTTTAATAGTTAATAGGAATTGTTTTATAAATTAATATTTTTGAGAACTGAATAGATTTTTTTCATGGTTTAAGAACTTTTTATTTAATATTATGATCAATTTTATTTTAATTTTAAACTTAAAGATCTAAACCCCAATTATTTAATTTCTATTAGGTATGTGAATATTATTTTTCTAGACATGATAATATTTTAACATTAAAATACATTTATGATTATGAAGAAATATTATATTTTCTATAATTTTATTTTAATATTTTAAAATAAATTATTTTAATGATTAAGAATATTTATATTCATGGATTTATTTATTATTATTTTAAATTATTTTTACATCTAAATGATGTTTAAATACGTATCATATTTTCATATCATATTTAACTATTCCTAAAAAAAATTCAACTATCTTAAAAAATTATAAAAACAATCCACCATTAGAAAACTGTAATGAGCTAAATTAATGATTGAAGTCATTTTCTAAAAAATAAATTTATTTATGTTGGATATTTAATTAATAAATTAATATTTTAATATATTTTAAAATATTATATTCAGAACCAAATATTTGAATACTCTATTTTAATAAATATTAATTGTTTTATAAAATATATATCTGCAATTAAATTATCATCCATTGATGGAATATATCGAACACCATAAACCTAGAGTCATTAGTTATATTTCGTTATTGTTGTAGAATAAAAGATTTTTAATAGGATCCAAATACATGGTTATCATGGAATACTAGACACACACACACACATACAAACACAGATATATATATATATATATATATATATATAATTTGAAGAAATATGACACAGAATAAACAAATTATAGGAATGTAATTAGCACTTCCATCAAATCCTTGATAATTACTAAAATTTCCCTACTAGGCTTCCTATGGAAAGGGAAACTAATAAGGGTGATATAAGATGTTCAGTTAGGAGCAGAATACATTGGGATCTTTCATAAATAATTATGGTGATGTGACCTTAAAATTACATGATTAACAACGTTTTTGTAATTTTTTATGATTTAATTAATTAATAGTGACTTAATTGTAAAATTATCGTACATTAATAATTTTATAGTTGAACATATTAATAAATAAATTTTTATATTTATTTTTTAGTTATTTATTTTTAATATATTTAATATAGTTTTCTTTTAATTTTGTTTGTTTTTTTTTCAAAATTACATTATAAATTTTAATTATGCATCAAAAATTAAATTTATTTTATTATTTTTTTATTATTTAAACAATCCTTAATTTTTTTTCATTTAATTATGATAAATTTAAATTTCTTTTGGTTTATGTTTTATTATTATTTAAATTCAATTTTAAATTTAATTCATTAAATCTTATGTTTTATTTCAATTTATAATTCTAGTCTCAAAATATTCTATTTCTCTTCATTATATTTTTAATTAGTTTTAATGTTTTATTTATTTTATTCATATTTAGTTCTTTGTTTTTGAATTTATTACTAAAAAAATTATTTTAAACGTTTAATAGTTCATATTTTTAATTTTTAAATTTTATATTTAATTAATGAAATTAGTATTTCCCTTTAATTTTCTTTCATTATTAATTGTTATAATTTAATTAATAATTGTTTATTGATTATTTATTTTAATTATTGAAACTATAACACCACTAGGTTTTCACACTACCCACCATTGGAATTCCTGTAGTGACTCCCAGAATTCCAAACTCAAAATTTTATATAACACTATCTTCCTAACATTGTATGGGAAACTCTCACATTACCCACCATTGAGGAAAAAACCAGACAATGAATCTCAATATCCACCACCAATACATTTCCCTTTTGGTCCACCATTTCTTATGACTACTATATTGATGAATTCTATATGCTCTCTCTTACATCTACTAATTGATGGGATTTATCATTGCTCAAACCTCCTTCAATTGTTTATCCATCGTTGGAAGCTGATGGAAACTCCATTTTCACCCAACATCACTTAGTCAATCCCTCTATCAATATCAATCCAAATCCACCACAATAGAACTAATCTACTCAACATCATGCTCGGACCCACTAGCACAATCTGCCTCAACCACAACTACCAACCACCGGATTAAAGTCGGAGGTTTCCTCTTTCCCACCCAAAAAAGATATAACGAAATCGAATAAAAATTTTGGTTCCAGTGGTCGATTATGATGTACTCTCATCGATCTGTGATGTTACTTGGGGCCGAGTGCACATCTCAAATCTGGAAGAACATAATAGATATAGATGTACTGCTAGGTTGAAAATGTAGTCATCAGACCATCATTGTCTAGTCATGGGGATGATGTTGCACCAATAGATGACACGATATCCTACCACTTAACCTGAGTAATAAAATCCCACGTCTATAGATGATATCGAGTGAAGCTCGATCTTTCATTTTTGCCTTACCACTAAAGTTGTTGCCTCCATTTTTCGATGAAGGTAGTGTCGAGACACAACTTCTGAAGGAAGACACTCCCCCAGCCACATATTCACTCAGGTAGATAATATTAGGATCAAAAATTACAAAAATAAAATAAATATTGAAATAATATGAAAGTAATAATTAATAAAAATAAACAAAAAAATCAATAAAATTGTCTTAATAGTAAAATAAATTAAATGAATATTATAAAAAATATAATTTTACATATATATAAAATTTTAATCTATAATAAATAAAATAAATAACTGTGATAATTTTATATCATTTAAATTAAAAAATTTAAATAAATAAGCAATATAATTTAATTTTACAATAATATAATTTTAATTAAAATTCTATTTTTCTGCACTTAATTTTTTATCATATTAATTATTAATACAATAATAATTTAAATAAATTAAATATAAATATTTAAACATAATTATTTAATATTTATGTCTAACAATAATGATGAATTAAATTAATAATGTATATTTTTATTTGTAAACATATAATTATTTTAGTAAATATAACTACAATAATAATTTTTCAATTCTTTTTAATATATATAATCATTATAGAATAAGATGGCGAGACGGGAGGAGAGACGGGAGGCGAACCGAGCGACGGCGCGGGATGGCGTCTGCTAGGGTTTTCTACCGAGATGGCGATTCCGCACTTCCTGGGATTCAATCGCCTCGACATGCGAATGGTGGGGAGGGATCCGGCTCTGAGCGGTATTTCCCCTGCGCCGAGTTCCGATTTCAGAAAACCAGCGCCGAGTTCCGATGTCAGAAAACCAGTGGCTTCCTCCCGTGATTTGCTCGCGTCGGTTGGTGGGGTGGTCTTCTCCGGAGAGCAACGGCCTTCTGGGAAGGATGCGGACCCGAGCAGCTTCAGAAATTTGGAGGTTTCCTCTGCTGATGTTGCATCGACTGGTGGCGCGAAGGTCTCCTCTTGTGGTACTGCTTTGCTGAGATCGGAGGATGATGCGGCGAGGGTGGACCGGTTGAACGCTGCGAAATCGCCGCCCCGCAAACCCCTTAATCAGTCTGCTTGGGATTCTTCAAGGTCCAAGGTAAAGGAGGTTTTGAAGTTTTCCTCTTCCGATGTCAATTTTGGTCAGTTTCAGGAATCTATGAGGGTTCCTTCTGGTGCCGCATCATGTGGACAACGTTCATTTGTTGATGTGATGAAGGATTCGCTATCGGATCAGAAAAAGATTGACAATTCCTGCTTTAGAAGGATTCTCCGAAAGGGATCTTTGGCTCACGTTGAGGCGAACCCCGGTGTGATTGCTGAAAGGTTGGATTTGGGTGAGAACTCATTGATTGCTCGCATTGTTCTTCCTAAAGGTGCGCAACCCTGGAAATGTGAAGCTTTATTCCGTAGAATTTCGATGTTGTGGGGCTTTGCTAGCTGGA
Source organism: Viscum album (assembly GCA_963277665.1). Classification (NCBI taxonomy): domain Eukaryota; kingdom Viridiplantae; phylum Streptophyta; class Magnoliopsida; order Santalales; family Viscaceae; genus Viscum; species Viscum album. The sequence goes on along the minus strand of OY728119.1, from coordinate 1,178,383,050 downwards.
AATGTGTCTCCCTTGGGCGGGGATTCTTTCACTGCTTGTTTCCATCGGCGGATCTCAAGATTAGGGCATGGAGTTCTGGTTCCATGTTTCTAAAACCGGGATGGCTTCATCTGCACAAATGGTCACTGGACTTTAATGTCTCGAATGCAAAAAATGTCTTCGCACAAGTATGGGTGCGTCTTCATGGTCTTAATTGGGTTCTTTGGCATCTAGAGATCCTGCATGATATTGGAACGGCAATTGGAACTCCCATCCGCCTTGACAAGGAAACAACTGATGTCAGATTTGGGCACTTTGCTAGAATGCTGGTGGAAGTTGATCTCAGATCCACTCTCATTGATACGGTAACTCTTTCTATTCCGTCTGATCAAATTCAAATTGATGTTGAATATGAAAAGATGCCTCTTTTATGCACTAAATGATTGATTGTGGGGCACTCTTTGGAATTGTGTCGGAAAAACAACTCTTGTAAAGAGTGTGGGATGCGAGGACACCCCTCCAATCTCTGTCAAAAAAAGGATACTTTGAAGGAATTGTCCTCGCCAAAGCATGTCACCAAGGACAGCGACCCTCCTATGAAGGCAGTCCCTGATGTGCCGATTCCTTCAAAGGGCAAAGGGTTGATTGTTGATTCTACTCCGAAAAGATCATATAGCGGCCCTTCCAGAGATCAGGAGGTTATCACTTCTGATAATTTGATCCCTGACTCTCACCAGGTTGATGTTTATAATCAGGGTGATGTGCATTTACATGTTGATTATCATCATGAAATCCAGAAGCAATTTCAGATATCTGAGTTACATGAGGAATGGGGGAACATTTCTGAAGATGAACAGGGGAGGGTGTGTACACCGATCAGGGTCTCGGGCAGTGGTGACAAGTCAAAGACTACAGAGAAAGGAAGGGCGGAGGAACCCACTCCTGGAGTTGGGGACCTAACCCTCTGCAAAGGGGGTGCCTCTCATGTTGAGACCGAGGGAAGAGGTATGGATGCAACTACGATATCATATAGTGATATTGTCCGAGGAGAAAAGAAAAGAGGCTCTGACAGTGAGGGTGTCAGATCTGCCCCTGTTTCAAGGAAACCAAGGAAGGACTACTCTGCAGTTCCGAAGACCGTGACCACTAGGGCATCTGCCAAGAAGGAGATTGAGAAGCTATCAAAGGAGCAGATGGACAAACAGAAGATCTATAAGAAGCTTCTTAAACAATACGAGACCCAATCAGAATGGGAATCAGCTGATGCTGATGACACGATCGGGTATAGGGGTGGTGACTATGAATGTTTTGACTTGTAATCTCTCTCTCTTCTTTCTCCTGTTTCTGCACTTTTATTTTATTAATAAATTTGGTGGTCCAAGCTTGCTTGGATCAGACTTTCTGGGTATAATCATTATATTTAACTTATAATTATAAATTTAATTTTGAAAAAAATACCTAATTTTTTTTATTTTTTTAATATGTAGTTTCGAACCAGACTCGGAGTAAATTTAAGGTATTACTCAAAACCAATTGGTGGGTATGTTTAGTTTGTTACAAGTGATATGCTAAAGTGTTAAGGATGAGATAATAATGGATGACAACATCAAAGGATTGGGGAAAAACTGACTTAGTTAGCTTAATTGTCCAATGAACTATTAGAAAATCATAACATAAATTAGGGAGGAAAATGAGACAGAAAGAGAACCTTTCATCTTCTTGAAACTATATACTATGGAGTTGGATATATACTGAAAAATTTGGAGGGGAGAAAATTATCAGATGTTGTGATTGATTTTTTTGGGAGAACTCTTTTCTCTTGTACATCAATTGATTAGTTTGAACAATTAAATCATGGAAAAGGCATTTGGGTAATCAATTTTAGCTTAGGGGAATTTTAAATATCCGGGCCAATTATTTCAATTTTTTTCCATGATTTATTTTTAAATATTTATTGTTGATTGATGATATCAATATGGTTTCTAATAATTGAATTAGTTATTCCAAAATTTGATTTCAAAACAAAAAAAACCATTGATTATATTTTTCTGATGAATTTTTCATCAAATTCATTTCTTTTTATCATTCATGAAGTGGTGAAAAAAAATTGAATTTTATTAAATTTATTCTCATTGAGAGTGAGGTTAATAATATATTTTTAAAAAACAAAATAAATTTATTTCAATTAAGATGTTACTCATTCAACCAGTAAGATAATTTTTTCCCTTGGATCATTTCATCTTTTTCCTATAATTATTTAAAAAAGAGACATCATCTACTCTCGAATCCTTAAAATCATTTTCCAACAACATTATCACTTCACACTCCCCAATTATTACTATTACTTCATAATTTCAAAAAACTAAATTTCATGTTGTTGACATTAGTTTATAGATGAAATAAATCCTTATAAAACTCACTATTCTTTTCTTAGGTTAGACCCTTCATTATTATAATAGTGTAGGCTTATAAATGAAAAATTGATGTATGTGATGTTTTATGGCCCTATGACATGGAATAATCAATAATGAAATAATAAATATATAAGATGAACCTGTAATCAAACAAAACTGATGGAATGTTATATCTCTGATAATATATAGAAACATGGTTGAAAATATACTTTGATATCTTAATACAATAAAAAATAAAATATTTTAGAACATGTTTTTAAGAAAATTTTTGCAAAAAAACAATACTTATATAGGAATAGGTATTCTCTGAAACCCATGTTTTTGTCTCATTTTACCTATTGATGCATCAAGAATCTAAATAATTTTGATCCCCACCCAAAACATGATTATGTTTAATGTATTCACCATAATAGTTAAAATTAATTCACAAACAATTTCCTAAGGAATATATTACACAAGAAATAATGTTTATTAATGTAATGATAATTATGGAAATAAAATACTTCCCCATTAAATATAATAATGTGGTAGTCTAGGAGAACAATCTTTAATCAACCTAGAGGTTATAAGGTATTATCAAAATCACATTATATAACCTTATAAAATAAATATTTTTTGGAGGATAAGTTAAATGTATTTTATTATACATATAAAATAGTAATTTTTATCAATATAATTCCTTGGTAAGAGACCATGTAAAATGTAGGAAAATTTATTCATTATGGTTCACAAATATTTTGTAAATATTTCAATATCTCTTTGGGGTGTCTAACCATTTGTGAAATCGTAGGAAAATTTATCATGATTCTAGATAATAATAGATTAAATGCTCAACCAAACATTATTTTATGATAATACTCATAGTTTTATCTATTTTATAGTCATATCCAATTTCTACTATCCAAACTGGAACGCGTTTTCTTGGAAAGTAAAAAACGTTTACCAAAACATAGTTTTCACAAAAAAGGTAGAATTTTACCATGATTTTTAGTATCTCTTCAATAAAAATATTATGATAGGGGAAAAACAATATATACTTCTAAATTAATTAATTTTTAGGATTATTATGATAAATGTATTAAATATTAATATATACATTACATAGAGGAAAATAAGTGTTGGAAAAAACCTGACTTTAAAAAAAATTAGATGAAAACCACACTGATGTCTTGGGTACCAATTCGACCAAAACCCCAAGAAAGATATGAAATTAAAATGATACTAAAATATATTTAATAATTGATTTTTATGTTATGAAATCTCAAATCAGAATTATATAACCCACATAATTGAAACTAGGTGTGTAATTCAAAACACGTCTCAAAACAATGAATGTGAGACAAAAAACCCTTACCACATGTCATGAATTAAAAAAATAATAAACTCTAATATAAAAATATATATATTAATAATGAAATTTATATCCACTACCATATACGTTTTCATTTATACATTACATTAATTTTTTTTTTCATATATATGATTTCTATTTATTTTCAACATCGGGTGTTTATTGTTTTGATCAGTTGAACTAAATTCATAATAGTGTTTTATGTATTCATTCATATTGAAATGTTCATCATAAAGATGTAATTAAATATTATATTATTTATGGTTTATAATAATTTAATATGTTTTAAATTCCAATCATTAAGGTTTTAGTCTTTATCCTCAAAGTTGATATTTATAAATATCATCCTTCTATAATTTTATTTGATCGAAAAGTGGATTATAAATTTACCCATTTAATATTTATATAAAAAATAGAAAAATAAAATTTATCATATATTACATTTGAAATTATGGTCCCATAGTCATTCAGGATATAAATTCGTTGTTTCGATCCAATACATTATTAAACTTACCCAAACATTAATATCATCAGTTTAAATGAATAATTATGTGGTGGTGTTTTAGTAAAACCAACAATAAAATATAATTTTTACGTTATATAGTGTGTATTGTGTTGATATATTACAATTATAAAGTAAATAATATAATATTTAAAGTATATGAATATATTATATAATTTGAATAAAACATTTTCCTTTTACCACCCTTGTTTTAAAGTATTTAATTAATGATTATCATTTTTTGATATCATTAATGGGTTCCCTAGTATTTCATAATAAATCCTCAATAATATGATTAATATAATATTTAATAATAATATATTTCACAATAACCATCAATGGAGGGTGACGATGATAAATGATTTTTTCCTCGTGGTGGTAGTAGTCCACAAAACACCTAAAAGATGATTTCATTTTTCATAATGGAAGAGATAAATTGATAAATAATAAAAATATCATAAATATGTGACATTTAATTTGAATTAATAAGACTATAATCATTATATTACTATGTATAGAAAAAATACTAATTAATAAAATTATTAAGTAAAGCTAAGGAGTTGATAATACTCATGTAATGGACATGAATTTTCCTTGAAAGTATCCATGAAAATGATAGAATTATGATAAATAATGGGGAATATAATAATTTTTTTGAAGTTAGTTTTATGAGGTGAAAATTTTGTAGGTTCAAAGTGAAATTTGATAGTGTTTTGATTCTTGAATTTGTGTAATTGTTACCCTTTTATAAGTGAAGGGAATGTTAGTTTTGTGAGTGACCCTTATGTTCTCAATAATGTAAAATTACTATTAAGTGATCAATGTCCACCCAAAATGAGAAAGAGGAGATAAACCTAAGAGTGTGTTGGAACTGATTAAAAACACTAATTTTTTAAATAAAACCTTGAGTCTTTTTAGGGTTTCACATTTAACAGTTTACATTTTTTTCAATTAAATTTCAATTTTAAAATAAATTTTTAACCTTAATATATAATTATAAAAAAATAATATAATATTTCTAAAATTTTCAAATTTTATCCTCCAAAATTAAAATTAAAATTTCATTTTATTAAATAATTTTTTTATTTTTTTAAATTTTAATTTCCAAATAAATGAAAAAAATATCAATTAAACATAGCTTTTAGAAAAATAACATTTTTTAATATAAAATTTATATATAGGTAAAAATTATATTTGATACTAATTTTAATAAAATAAATTACTTTATTATAATAGTAATATAATTTAAGATTTTATATAGGAAGAGAAAACTATATATCCCTTGAAAATAATTGAGTTAATGAAATCCCCAGAAATTATTCTTTCTCAAAGTAACATCTAAATTAGTTCTAAAAAATATAGATGTATGATTTATAAGTACAATGAATGTATTATAATACATATTATAATTCTATAGATTCCTATTTTTTAGTTTTATGTTTTCATGAAATTTTAATCCATTATTATATAATGATAATGTATTAGAAATGACAAGGTTAGTGGAAATTGTAATGTTTAACTAAAAACAATCCTTTTTAAACAGAGCTCCCTGATTCACAGTAATATTATTTTTATATTATGAATTAATTTTTTTTAATTTGGTCAATTTTAAATTCAAATATTTTACTTTAAAATAATTTCTTAAATAGTGTCTCTTTATTGTGTGCATAGTGTGATAGTTCAAGATATGGTCATTACCTACTACTACATGGCCTTGGGTAAAACATTCACTACACATTAAATAATTTCATCCTCATTATTAGGGTATATATATTCTTTTTGTCATGTTATAATATTCATTACTCATATCTTGTTCATGTTCTCTGATTTACTCTTCTAGCATCTGATTTTCCAATGGCCTTTTACCTACTCACTTTTATAATTCCAAAATACATTATATCAAGTGTCACAAATCTGGATATTAATATCATTATAAGTGAATTTGGGCACCAACCATATTACCTCATATGTGTGAACATGTGTCTGATCTATCATGAAATTACTTATTAATGTGGAATGAATGATATTGTGTACTTTATAATTATTGGGCATCACAAACATTTGGTATTGTAAAAATATAATTCTTTCTAGTATTTAAAAAGTCACATTGTACCTTGGTATTACCTTCTCATTTTCACTAAAAAATAAAAGTCTCTCCCATGGTGAAACATTATAGAATACCTGATCGCTATCTTAAAATTTAATGTATTTCAACTGATTATCTACATAGGAATTTCTTCTACACATGGATTCTTTACTATGATCATGTATATTTCTTACATTAATAGTTTATCCCTTTACAACCTCTGGCCAAAATAACTTTTTTCTCCAATATCATCCAAAAATGTTGGAGTTTGACACATATTACCAAAGAATGCTTAATATAACATCATCTAGATTATTTAATAGAAGATATTATTGTATAATAATTCCACTTAAGATATATATTGATCCTATATTCCTTTGATTTCAAGATAACATGACCTTATCCTATCTTCGAATTCTTGGATTTTACTTGTATATTTCCCATTAGTAGGGGGATGATAGGTAGGGATTAAATGCATCTCAATGTTAAGATCCTTTTGAAGAATATTAATTATTATTAATGTAAAAAAAGGTTACTATCAGTTGAAATTGATATACATTCCACATTAGTCCTCATGGTTTCATTGATATAGAGATGGGAAATTCATCTAAGGGGTATATAATCTCGTATCACTATGAAATGGGAAGACATAGTAAGATGATCACTAGCGACCCATATTGAATTATTCTTCCTTGGAAATTATTAGGATACCTGTAACAAAGGAAATCATAATATTTTTTCCCTTACAAAAATATAATTTCTTATGTTTCATGAATATATTAGGATGTTATCTTTATATTTTTTCTGGTGGTATACTATGCCTCAGGTAACATAGTCAAAAATTCCTTTTTTCATACCACCCCTAGAATTGTTCTCTTAAATCAATATATCTCATTATACTATAGGTTTGTATTAAATTTTGAGATATTATATTCATCTAGTTTTTTCCTTTTTCAACTATGGATTGAATGAAACACAAAACCACTTCTAAAACAATAATACTCCATCTCTATTGATAAAATATATAAATTTCCCATATTTTTCTCTTTAATATTACTCTGTATTTTCTCTACATGATTTGGAGACTTTTATATAGTTTATAGAATGAATGAATTATTATTTCATAAAAATACAATTTTTAAACCATGGATAAAATTCACAATATACTTCTCCACAAGATCTCTTTATAAATGAACTTTGTTAATCAACATCACGATTATAACACCTTGGTCCCTCATAGTTTAGTCATCATGCAAATTTTTTTCTTTCCTAGGGTGGTTGTGTATCAATAAACCATAATTCTAGAGTACTTTCAACCTTATTATTTTACATTTATTAATCTCGTTATTTGAGATTATATACCAAAATTTTTTATGATCCATACTTATGTCACATCTTCCACTATAGAGGTAGAATCTGAATGTTTTCAAAGAAATTATCATGGATTATACATCAAGGTAATAGTGTGAATTTTTATATTCATGGATTTTGTAATTTCTTGATGTATAGGTGATCACTCTATCATTCTAGTAAAAGAAACAAAAAATTCATTTATTTAATGAATAACTATATATTTAAAACCTTTTTTTACCTAGTATTAATGTTAATACAATTTCATCAGCCAATCTTATATTTATCTATCTATAACATTATTCACATTCTATTTACCATATGAATTTTTCAAATTTTATATATTTACTTTTTTAATGGGTTCTATAACCTAGAAAAAACATGAAAAACCCACCGAGAGCAAACTACTAAACACAACAACATTGGGTCTCAATTATTTTTGTCATTATACGAAATTTTTTGGATACAACTTTCAATTAACAATAACAATATATGAAATCCTTTTAGATAATATAACAAATAAAAAAACCTAATTGTGAAAATATACACATACTATTTTTAAAATATAATTTTTTATGAGGGTATATATAAATATTTTCAAATGATTGTCATGCTCTTAATAGATATTAGATTATATCATATATCATAACTAAACAACCCTAACAATTTATCAAAATACTCATTGAAGACTATATTAATTTGGTCTATAATTATAGAAGGTACGTTAGTCAATTCAAAAGGTATTATCACAAAATCATAATGTCCATACCTTTTTTGAAATGTCACCTTTTTTATATGATCCTTTTCACAATTTGTTAATGGTTACATCAGTGAATATACATTAAAACAAGTATTTTTCTCCATGAATTTGGTAACATAAGTCATAAATGTAATGTAAGGGATACTTATTCTTCATAATAATAGTTCTTATCTATATAAAATAACTTGACAATATCATAATCATGTGCATAATTTATATAAATAAAATAATGGTTCCCCATGGTGATATGACATGGAATCTTAATCCATTATCAGATAACTCTTAAAGTTGTTTCTTTATCTCCACCAAATCCACTAGTCTTATCATACTGTGAGTTTTAGATATAGGTATTACATCATTTATGATATCAATAGAGAATTGAACATTATTATCTGGTGGCTGACTATGTAACTCTTCTAGAAAACCATTATATAGTTTTTGTGACGTAGGTATATACTATATTCTTATGATGGATTCATTCCAAATATATCATAAATGATCTTCCTATATTGCAAGAATTTTATTATGGGATGCTAATAGAGGAGGATATAGGGATAATTTTTATTAAAAATTTCCCCTCATAAGAAAATATATTCCACTTAAACTTCCATAATTATAATATAATACCCTTGGATGTAAGGTTTTTCATAATACATTGAATGAAAATATATAACAAGTATCATATCATCGTCAACGATATGTATAATATACATGTTTTCAAATAAAATATTATCATGCATCTTAATAAGCACTTTCTTCTATATATTTATTCAAAAAATATTTCATCAAGGTGCCTTAATTGTTTATTACATTCCAATTATACTAGGGGATATTTTATGTTTTTATAATAAATAGAATATATAAAATATTGTGAAGATCCAAAATCAAATAAATCATTAGTTGACATTTAGTATATGATTAATATACCAATCACTACATAATTAGGTATTTAATCATTACTTGTGGTGACAAAATAAGCGTAGAATTTAGCATTTTTCTATTCTCAGATAGATTCCTGAAAAATTTAGTGAATTGGTTTGTATAATGTCTCTACTTCATAAAGTTAATGAATTTTACATTAACAATTGTAGAATTTCCTTTTCCTTAATGTTATTTATATTCATTCTCTCAACACCAATAAATGTTACTTGGTAACCATATTACATACCCTGTGGTATTTCTTCCCATAGTTATTGATGTTGGGAAATGAAATCAATTGTTTCCTCCAATTTTCTAGATCATTCATTCCATCATTCTTAGTCAAAATCGTCCACTCTTAAAAACCCATGAATACATATGGCCTTGGGGACTATATTTATATCTAAATGGAACTTAAGAATAAATCCTCGTACGATGAAAAACTTTAATGGACCGGAACATTTTTAAGGCTTTTCTTTAACCCATCAATGTAATTATCAATATTTTCTTTCCATTACATTTAAATAGTCCATAATATTCTTACGTTTACATATAAATTTAGCCTCATATGTTACATTTACACCTCATTTTGTCTAAAATTGTGACACTACCATTACAATTCCTCCCTTTTTCTCGAAGAGAATTTATTTTCAAAAAATTTATCAAATATTCCCAAATACATATGATCTATCTCACCAAAAAATTTAAAATTTAGAATTAATGAGCTCCATTTGTCCAAATCTCACTTCTGATTATATACTACCATGGTGACTTATTTTCTTTTCACTATATACCAATGAGATAAAGATCTTCTATAGAAAAATTATTCATTTTTCATCTCCATGTTGATTCAATGTTCCATAAAATACATAAGGTTTTTTTCAAATGAAATGATATAAAATTATTGCATCATGTTATTGATCAGCGGGTCACTCTATATGAGGGAGATAATTTTTCATAACCAGGGTCGACTTCCATTATATTTTTAACTATTTATTATTCTTAACTCCAACATCATTAACTTTTTAGGGGGAATATTACATTGTGGGAAATTAATGATAATATCGTTGTAACATTTAATATTAGTCTCAATAATTATACAATTGTATATATATAATTAGTTCATGATTATTAATTGTAAAATATAATTAATCCTATGTTTTAAGACTTTTAACTAGAAATCGTGAAGGGCTTTCATAGTAATTTTAATATATTGTTAAGATACTCCCAATATTCTTTGAAATGATCCTTTAAAAAAAAATTTTACTAAATATAACATCAAAGACTCTTGAAACTAAAAAATGTTAATTATTTTCCATTATAGATAAAAAAGACCAGAGTTATCCCCTGATAAAATAGATTAATATTCTTGGATTACTTTATATATACATAAATTAATATTTAAAAAATAGGATACAACATGAAAAACATATAAGAATAAAATTATACCTTCCATCATATCCTTGAAAATTACTCATATCTCTCCTCTAGGCTTTTTAGGGAAGGGGGATAATTAACAGTGAGCTCAGATGCTCAGCAAGGAGTAGTGTACAATGAAATCAATAATAACCTATAAAATGGAATGTGAAATTATATTCGAATAAATAAAAGACATGATTCCATATTCCACATAAACTAATGGAATATTTGGTCTGTGGAAATATATGGAAACATAGATATATAACATTGATCTTATAATGAATGAATGAATATTTCTAAACTAAAAAAATCAAGGATTGTTTCCAAATCACTGACTGATATGAAATTTGTAAAAATTAAATCCCAAATTGTTTTTTCTCATGAAACATGTTTATATGTTGAGGTGGAATATAATTATTTTCCCCACCTTCTACATAAATAAATAAAATGAATTTTTTAACCCATGGAACAAATCATTATTTCTATTAGAATGTGGTACATTTTATCATGTGTGCCTCCTCATATGAAATAATTTGTTAAGAAAATGTATGGTCCTGGGTGAGAAATTAGGGAGACCATATCCATAGTAATAAATAACAAAAAATAGACTATTCCATCATGTAATATTAATCAAATTAATTATCATAAGTAAAATGCATTAACAATAATATAATCAACCCATTCTATAAAAATAACATACAGGCTATACAATATCCTAATAATAACCCAATATGATGCATTATTATAAATAATAAATATAAAAAAATAAAAATAATCACTTCATGGATCATAGAGTCTTTCCTGAAATCACACCAACCAGCCAACACCTATTTAAAAAATTATTAACAGTGTTCTGTAACTCATCAGAATACCTTCCTAATAAATGAGGCATATACAATTATATTCATCTATTGTGTGTGATTATAAAATCATTATAAAACCACTAATGTTTTAATATAATAAATTTATAAGTACATATAAAAGTGTATGAAATGATAAAAAATAGTTTCATAAATTAATATAAATCTCATAGGGTCATTGTTCCCTAACTAGGGTATCATGAGTCCTTGGCCTAACTAATTCTTCTCATACCTGGAAGGAAGGTCAGTCATAATCCATAAGAATATATAACCCATGGATTAGGACTAATAATTTTTTTATTGCCTATTATAGTGACTAGACATATCCTTGAAAAACATGGATTTCAAACGTGTCATCATAACCAATCATTGAGGACTCTAGTGTGGTAAATCATCACACTAGCCCATCCCAACTAGTTGTGGGGATAGTGAATAATGACAGATGACCATCCTCCGGGTTCTTGGGGGGCCCAATCATATCAACAACCCATCCACAGGATTCATTGGTGGATGAGAAAAAAATAACTCATCTTATATAGGTAGAGGGAGTCCAAATACATACAAAAGGATGATCCTCCTTAATAATAATCATGGGTAAAACAACCCCTCATAACACAGAACCTATTTACTATTAATAAACAACATTCTCTTACTGGACTGAACCACCTCCCATGTGGTTATACTCATTTGAAAAGTCATATACTGATAAATTCTCCCCATGTTACTTACCAATTTCATCCCCCTCCTCTTGATCCCCCACAACTCCTTCAATGCTAGAGCAGTTAGATGAACAACCCATAAAATTTACCTTAGCACCAAACTATGGAAACTATTTATGTCAAACATCCACTGATATTTAGAGCCTAAACCACTATTCTAATTATTTATGTCATTATTTACCTTTCAAAACACAATGAAACATTCCATGACAATTTTCCAAAATCAAAAATCCCATCGTAAGATTCTTTATATGAACCTCAACCATAATTTCCAAACTTCAAGATTATGGGGGTTTACCACCCAAACCATTATGTCATCAATCATTTCTACCATATCCTCAACCAATCATCAATGGATAGTTCCATTCGAAAAATACTATGCTGGAACCCCCCCCCCCCCCACACATTCATAGTATAAATTTCATATTCACCATTTTTAGGGCACCAAACCAATTATAACCATCTATGGAGAGTACCATATCATCAAAGACCTTACAAACTATAGATACTGACAAAGGATAAGTTTTATTATGAAAATATGTATAGACACATTCATGTAAGGGAATAAAATTCCATAAGTGTCATAAAATGGTAATGACTATTTAACTCAAGCATAGTAGATCCCAAACAGTAATAAATCCCTCTCAAATCAATCTTAGAACCATTTTTCTATGATGGTCTCCCTAAATTCAATTAATTAAGTTCATATTGAATGGATAAAAAAGGAACATATAACTAGTGATAGAAAAAAGGCATATATATATATATATATCAATCAATATAAATGATCAACCCTTAAAACATAAATTAAATGAGGTAAAGAGTCATGAAATTACCAATTAGTGAACCCCTTCATCACTTTTTTTAAATGCGGTTTTCTAAGATGATGAGAGAGGTAATAATGAGGACCTTAGGTGAAGTGATGTGACTTCCCTCTAATTAAAATCACAAAAAAAAAAACCCCATCAGTGAGCTGGTGTCTAGCCATCAGTGTGATGGTGTTTCATCAGATAGCCGTTTTAGTGATTTTATATAGATAGAGAGAGAAGGTAACTTTCTTCACCCTTTACCAGTACGTCATATTTCTTCTAGTATCCCACTGACTGGTTAGTGGCTCTTTTATTATCATATATTACTTATCTTGCCACTCTCATATCTCTCGAAGCCCCTAGTCACCACCAAAGCTTTAATTCCCTTCCAAAAACTCTTCATAGAAATTTATTATGGGTTTAACACTAAGTTATATACTTTATCTTCAAAACTATATAACCCATTAAATGAAAACACAAAATTCTCTTAACAATTGTCTTACCCATCATGATGAGTGTCGTTACAACCCCCCACAAAAATAATTCTTGGAGTTTTGAATAATCTAAAGTGGTCTCCATAAAAAATCCTATATTTTTTAAAAACATATACCTCCCAGATATAATACTCTTCCAATATATTTCTATTTTATATGTCAATAATAGAGAGGAACTACTATTACTCGAATACCTTTCCTCATTCACAACCCACCACATATGCTAGAATGTCCTCATAACAGAAACAATCCTCAATACTAAAATATTTCTTAGGAACCCATGAATGATTCCCCCTAATATCTATGATCCATAACAACATTTCCATCATTCATCATTGATCACATCCCATGTTCCGAATCAGGTTTTACAGGTCAACACCGCTAGTTCACACCCAACATCTAATGAGGATATTCCCTCATGGGAAAATATCATTTATTAGTTCAACATAAAAACTTTAAATCATAAAACACCATAAACAAACAATAAACATGACTTATGTAATGCGTCTTGAATTTAAAAGAAGAATATAGTGATCAATTACATTTATGAAAAAAATCAAAAAGATTAATTGAACCCTAAAATATATTAATGTTATATAATATCAATTAAATTGGTCAGTATGAGTATTATTATATAGATTATGAAATATATAATAATTACAAGCTCAATATTAATTTTTTTATAAATTCTTTATAAAAAAGCCATCAAATTTTAATAATGATATTTTATTGTACAAAAAAATTTCACTTCTTAAAAAATGATTTCTATACCTTTTTTCAAGAGAATTCATTAATTAAACTATAAAACATTTCTAAAGTTTATTTTAAAAAGTGAAAAAATTTTGAAATATGTATATCAAAATTAACATATTGCTTATGTTTCCAATTTTTCTGAATTTCACAATTTTTTAATGATTAGAGAAAATTAAAAAAATCAAATACTATTATTTATAATCAAAAAATAAAGTAATTTAAATGTTACGTTATATTTTTTAATTTTTAATAAAGTTACATATTGAAAATTTTGTTTATAATAATGTATCTTATTTCATTAGAATAATCGATTTTCAATATTTTTCTATAAATTTGTTTGTACGCATAAAAAATGGGGTTTTGAAAATATGTATTAAATTTATAATGTTTATTAGTTTAAAATTAAATAAAATAAACCCTAGTATGTAAATATTTATGTCAAGTTAATATTTTAAATAGATATTTATATTAATTTAAATTCATATATTTAATAATTTTAGTCACATTTTTAATATAATATCATTTATTGATAAAAAACTTACTTATTGAAAAAGATTTTATCAAAATATTTTCTCGACATTATTCTGAATTTAATTATTCATTTATAAAATATTAATTTTATAAAATATATTAAATATTTTTAATCATAATAATTAATATTATATAATAATTGTAACCTTATTTTTACCATAATGACTATTAAAAATAGAAAAAAACTACTTATTGTTGTGGAAACCGGGAATTGTAATTGTGAGTAACCTTAGAGGTAAATGAAATTAAATATTTATTTTTTAATGGTGTATGTGTATATAAATAACCTAACCACTACACTTAATTATATTTCAATTTTTGTGTAATATTGGTTGAGATTAACTTCCCATTATTCAATATCCTGGGGTATTTAAAAAATTTCACATCTCAATTATAAAAGTATAGTATCTCCGCTCGCCTCTAAACAAATCTCCACCCATTTGACTTGAAAGAACATATAAAATCTCTCTCAAAAATTATTATACCAATTCTACATATCCTGGTATTCCCAAAAGGCAATATTAAGGATCATAAATAAGATATCCAAAAGAAGTTATTCTATGTTAAGGTAATCATCTTCATGTAGGTAATTTGTTACTTTTTTTTCGACCTTTAATTATGTCTTAAAATTTTCAATATTATAATACAAATACCTGATATAAAACAATATTTTATTATTTTTATGTTAAAATATTTATTCATCTACTCTTCTATCATACAGTATTTAAATCCATCGTCTGTGTGTATGGATTACTACCACCCAATAAACTGATGATCTTTTTTCCCATAGTATCCAGTCACAGTTATCACTAATGATGGTATTAATGTTTATATATTATATTAAAGAAATTTAAATCATAATATTAAATTAAAATAACAAATTCCATTGTAACATACAATCCATTAAAAAATGATAACATCATTCATGTCTACAATGGACCACCAGCTCACGGTGTGATGTGAATTATTTATTATTACCAAATCCCATTAATTGTACATATAATTGTATTTTAATAAAGATATAATATTTATATTAAAATTATTATTATTTAAATATAATATAATAGTTAACTTCTTTCTATAATTATTTTTTAATAATGTAAATGTCACTCATACGCATGTATGTCCCACTATCTCCCTAATTATAATTTAGTTTGACTTTCGAAAATAGTTTTAAATGATGTTTTTAAATTTTTTACATGATATAAAAATGATAATTATTTCATGAATATTATTCTAGATATAATGTAATAACATACCCTTTGACCATAGTAAATAGATCAATATTTTTTTGAAATTATGATTTGAACATCCTCAAGACAATCAATGTGGACATAAAACATTAAGTATTTAAATATGTTCTTAAAATAAAAGAGTAAAATGGTATAAGTAATAGGTATTAATCAAATAAATTTTTATTAATAATTAAATTAATTAAAATATGTTTATTATACAAGATATAGTGGGAATACATAATAATTAAGGACTTTAGGTATGAGTTTTAGCATCTATCATTTCCATCCACGAGATATATTTTATATTCACCAATTATTTATCATTAATGGATTAAAAACGTGAAAAATAAATTTTATATCATTAATATAATTATATTCATGGAATATAATGTTAAATTTGAGGTTACTTCTTTCATGGGAGTTATGATTCAAAATTTACCAAATTGGTTATGGTTTATTTCACAATATCACCATTATTATGGTTTTATTGTTTAATACCCTATTAGAAGAAATATCTAATATTTTTATCATAAACGTAATCTAATTTTTAATATTTTGATTGTTCTTTGAATATTCAAGTAGTATTACCCTTTTCACCATTTAGTATATAAAATGGTTGATTTTTTGTGTGAAGAGATTAATTTATTTCTCACTTTGGTCGATAATAGTTGTTCTTCCATGACCATGTTTTTGAATAATATTTCCATGATTATTTTAAACATTATATGAATGATTTATCAAATATATATTTACTCATGTCTCAATTTTTATATATAATTTTGAAATCATTATTCTTATCATTTTTAAAATGATGTATTTTTTAAAAAAACACAATCTGGTGGATATAATGTATTTTAAAAAACATCCATTACATATGCACATTATAAGAAAACACAGTTTGAGGACTTGACCCTAATACCGTTTTCCCTCACCCGACCCCCCTTCCACCCCAACTGCCTAGAGGGGGGATGTAAATTCTTGTTTAACTTATATTTATTATATATAATTACCCACTATCATGAAAAAATTTATTTTATGATTAAATTATATTATTCCTTGTTTTTTAAATGAAATTATTTTCAATAATGTTTTTGTTTTTTATTTTGATTTTTAATAATTTATATCAATGTTTAAAGGGTATTTAAACCAATAAGTATTCCATGTAATATTATATATAAATTTTTACTAAAAATGAAAATCATTGATATTATTTATTGCTTATAAATCATGTATATATTAGACATGCATATATAGATATATTATTCTCCATTACTATTATGTCGTAATATATTCCTTATGTTTATTTCTAAAATTCCAACATTATGAAGTTTCATTTGATTATGATATATGGAATGATTATGAATCCCATTTTATTTCAATGGATAATTATTGTTTAATGGATTAATGTTGATTTGCGTCGTTTATCACACATAAATCATGAATTTGTTATAATGAGTGTGGCCATATAGTTATTCAATGCATTGGGTAAATAATTAGTCTCATGAGACCACATGTTTATGTTTGTAGAGTAACAAAAATCCATTATATGACTCTTTCCACTATGTGATATTACCTTGTAAATTATCCTTGACCCATGTTTATGTCATTTTATATGATTCTACCACATTCCCAATGAATCTTGGATCTTATTAAAGCATTCTATTATAGTTATTATCCTATATAATTACTCTTGATCCTTCCCTTTAATAATATCATGTAATTATTTTTACTCACAATTTATTCTTCATTTCATTTCTTTCACTTATTGGGATTTTTAGGTAACCCTTTTTATTTTTTTATTCTATGGGTTATCCCATTAACATTGTAGATATCAAAATGATTTCTGACCTCCATATGGATAATTATTTATGAAATTCTATTTTAGTCATACTTTAATCTATTGTGATCCTATTATTACAAAGACACTAAGACTCACATTATTTTCCTTGTAGTTAATGAATGTTAATTTTGAAAATCAAGTAATAAAGATTGTTAATGTCTCGAGACCACAGAGTTTGAAATAAAACCATTTCATGTTATTTTAGGGGATTAGATCAAGAATAATTTAGTGAAAAAAATTGTGATAAATTTAAAAATATGAATAATTATATAAACATATCCCATATTTTTGGTGATTTATAGAGTGAATGGGTGTCATGTAATTGAATCTCTATCTCAAACAAAAGTGAATATTTGTTTGGAATAGTTGTAACATGGCTAATAACAATCAAAGGGTGAAATATTATTGACTCAACCATCACATAATAAATGATCAGAAGCCTTCCAACATGCTTCATTTGAGATTCCCAAGGAATATTATTTATAAATTCTAATACTATTTAACCACAATTTTTAAATTCATGAAAAACATTTTAGGATAGAAAACAAAATTTTAAATGTTACCATGTATTAAATGGATTAAAAACTAGAGAATCATATGTTTAGATATACATATAAATTATAGCTAATTTCTTTTAGGTTTATAAACATACCCTTTTATATTAATTCATTCTTATTTTTTTCATTTCATTTTTTTGGTTAGTGACTATAAATATGATATATAATTCCAAAATATTTTAGTGGAAATGTTATATCTTACCAAATAAGATATATAAAATAATTAGAATATAATTTAAGAATATTTTGATCATTTAAATTAATATATATAATATTTATGTTAGAAAGATTGACATAGTTAAATTTACAAATACATAAATGAAGTAAAGGATAATCTATCATGTAAGATTAATTATCAATGATGATAATGAAATTAAAATGCAATTTACTTCTGGGAAAAAATGATTGAATATTTAATATGGAACATTTTTTAACGGAACATGAAAATTATTTATGTGTATAAAAATAGGGGACATAAAATATAGTTTCCAAATAAAAATGAAGATTCAAGTTAATAATATGTTTGGAAATATAGTTCATCCTAAGTAACCACTAATATTTCAATAGATAACATGTGGGAAACATAGTTATTATCCAAAGAAATTCTCTTATCCCTGGATTAATTCCTAAGGGCCTCTTTTATCAAATTATATGAAGTTTTATGATTTAATTTTTTAGGTGAAGTAACTCAAGAATCATGTGGTTCTAGTATTTTTATCAATGGTATATTAGTTATAAGAATAATCAATCTTTAAAAGATTTTATAATAGTGGATTATATTTTAGTATTTGAATTAATATATTTAATTTTAATAATAATCTAGAAAGTTTATTTAATTTCAATGATATATTTTGTGGAAAACACATAAATGAGAAAAATAAAATCTTTTATATGTGATTGATATTTATGTAATTATTGTAAAATAACATTTTTTGATTTGGTGGAAAAAAATAAACATTCTAGAAGATTTCATGAGTGAAAAACATATATTTGTATTTGTATTATAGTTATTAGTTTAATAATATTATTTGGAATTATATAGTAATTTTATTAATTTTGTTTTTGTAAAATGAGAACTCACATGTTGGTAGGAAATTCAACATATCATGCAATGATGCAGGGCTTAGTTCCATAACTAAATGGTGAAAAGGTTGTAGTGCTTCCCAAAGGCCTATATCATGTATTGTTTTTTTTGGGTTTTTTTACACAAATATTTTTATGGATAAGAACTATATTGATTTTGGGAAACATATTTTTGGGTAAAAGTTTTTTTGATTTTTAGGGTTTTTAGGTGATGAATGATATTTTGGGAAATAATTCATTGGGTTTAGTTACATGTAACCCTTAGGTTTGACATGTGTTTTAACAAGAAATATTATAGGTTAATAAGAAAAAGAATTTGATGTTTATTTTATTTTGAATATATGATTTTTTATTTGATGAATATTCTATGTTGAACCTTTCATGAAAATTTTTATATAATATGTATTATTTCTTCATATAAATGTTTATACAGTTTTTACCTTTTGGTAACCAATTTAGATTTGGTTTTATATTTAATGATAGGAAGAAAATATTATTATTACTTAATATGTCTTATATTCCATTAAATGTTAATTTGATTTCTTTAGACATAAAAAACTCTTATTGGATAATCATTACTTAGAGTATGTGATAAAATAGAATTTAATTAAAGCCCATCAAAATAATAATTTTTTTCTTATGAAATTGAATGATTTTAATTAATTATACCCCCTTATGTTTTTTCTAGAAAGTAAATTAATTCATCACCTCAACAAAAGGGATCTTAAAATGCAAATATTTTCCTATTTAAATCAGTTATGAATAATTAGTGGTCTTATCACCGATTGTAGATTTAGAGTTTTGTGGTTGTTAACATACTCATGATCATTCATTTTCATGTGGTCAATGATAGCTATCACCCTCCATGATAATTTGTGAATTATTACTTCCTTTCATATCCATATATTAACTTACTAGAAATTATTTCCTAATTTTAATACATTTTATTTTTTTTCTAGATGTCCTATATACTTATATTTCTCTCTTATCAAGAAGATGTTTTACTAACCTATGGTGTTATGTTTGAGATCAAAAAAGGTATTCAAAAAATTAAAACATCTGATTGATGGGTTTAATAAAAAATTTAAAGGCATAATATTAATTTTTTGGGTATAATTAGACACCCTTATATTTTACAATTAAACATAATTTTCGATAAGGAATATGAAACGTAAACCCTTGATTAAACGACCCATGAACTATAATACCATTATAAACTAGAAGTTAAATTATTTTTTATTAATAGTTTAAAATAATTTATTACAAATATATAATTTCAAACTAAATATAAATTTATTGATAAATTCTTAATAAAAAATCACAAAATTTTTAATAATGATTTTTTATCCTACAAAAAAATATTTCTTTAAAAAATTATATTATTTTTTCCCAAGAAAATATTATAAATAATTTATTTATATTTAAAAATATTATTTTATATAATTAACATAGTTTTTTAAATCAAAATTCCAAATTTATGTTATGGTAAGATCTTGGAATGTTTTTGAAATGTTTTATTTTTAAGAAATTAGTGAAAATTACCAATTTTTCAAATACTTTCATTTTATTTAATAAAATAAGTAATTTTAATGTTCTATAATATTTTAGATTTGGTATTAAATTGAAATATTTAGAATTTTATTTTTAATTTTATAATTAATTTCATTTGATTCATCAATTTTAATTATTTTGTTATAAGTTTATCTATTTAATTAAAAATAAGTTTTTCTACAAAATATTCTTAAATGAATAATGTTTATAACTTTTAATAGAATAACACATAGGAAAGAAATATTTATATTAAATTAATATATAATAAATCTATTTATATGAATTTAGATTCATATAATGATGATTAATAGTCATAAAAATAATATAAAATTATATATTTATTAAGAAATCATTTATTCAAAAAAAAAATTGGACAAATTTTATAGGTTTAATATTTAATTTAACCCTTAGTCTTATATGGTTGAAATTTAATAAAATATTTTCCATATTTATAATCATTATAATAAATATTATTTAATATATTGAACTTCATTTTGGTCAGAATGAATAGTAAAAGTTGTAAAACACTTTTTGCTATGGTAAAATATAAAATTGTTTAATTTAGTCACCAATGATTTAAAGGGAATTATATATCTAAATATGATTCTTTTTTTTATTTTTAAAATTGTATAATTACTATATAACCCATACACTACATTATTTATCAATTTTTAGTCACTTTCATTGACTGTGACCTCCCATTATTGAAAAGTATTGGGTATTTAAAAAATTAGACTCCTCAATTATAAAAGATCACCACCTATCCTCTCTTATTCGCACATATCAAGAAATTTATACAATAACTCCACCTATAATATTTCCATAAAAACCATATCCACACTCTATTGATTGAGGTATTCCTAATATTCTATCATTAGGGTCCTTAATAAGAGATCCAAAGGAGGTTCTTCTATGATAAGGTAATTGTCTTCACTGATATGCTTTTTTTAATCTTCATTTTCCCCCATCAATTATTTATTAAAAACATCGACATAATAATAAAAAATTATTCTATAAACTAATATGTTTTTATACTTATGGAATAATATTTTTTTATATCAACTTTCATTAAATGGGAATCAAAATCATTATTTGTGTGTACAATGTACTACCACATCACGAACTGATGTAATTTATTTTCTATAATGTCCACTCATAGATATTTATGATGATTGATTTAATTTCTTTATTTGATATTAGTGACACATTAGTGGTTCAATAAATCTAACAAATCTGAAATACTCTTACCGTACCATCCATTGAAATATGAAAACATCTTTCATGTATATGGAAGTCTGTATCATCATTAAGGGATACCAATATTTTATTATTAGCCTATCACAATGTTGGTTGATGTATGTTTATTTAAATATGTAATATTATATTTTTGATATAATTATTATTATGGAGATATAAAATATATTTACCTTCTTTCCATCATGATTTTTGAAAAATGTAAATGTTACTCATGTAGACGTACATACTGCTATCTCTTTGATTATAACATTATTTACTTTTCATAAAAAAAATTCAAATTGTGTTTTTTTGAATAAATAACATATAAAATGAATATTATTTCATTATTATTATTCTATATATTATGGAATGATGTCTTCATTGACAATTTTCAATAGATCAATAATATTTTCAAATTAATAACTGAGTATCCTCAAAATAAAAGATGTAGACATCGAAGAATAACTAATTAAGTATGTCATTAAAATTAATGAAAGAAATGTTTTAAAGATAATGATTTAAAACTATAAAAGGATCCAAAGAAAAATAATAATTTATATATTTTTATTAAAATGGGGTTAATGTATATACACAATAAGTCTAAAATCATGATACGGGATTTCACATCTTGCATATACTTCTTGGATACATGTTTCATATTTACAACTTTTGACATTTATATGGTGTATATAATAACAATTTCAATGTTATATCATGAATCTATTATTTTTCATTGAATGTAAGGTTTTATTTTATCTTATTTATTTCATGGGGTATATGATTCAAATGTTACCAAAGTGGTCTTATTTTATTTCACAATCACATCATTATTCGGTCTTTTATCAGGTTTAATCATACATTATAAGAATTTTTTGTTAATTCAATGTTAAAAAATATATATATTCTTATCCTCAAAGTTATTCATGATATTTTAATGTAAGATTCCATTTTATGATATTTTTGAATAAATATTATTTATTTTTTTAGGAAATGATTAATTTATTTCACTCTTCATTAGAAAATCATTTTCATTTTGTTTCTATGCATTCTAAAAACATTTTCCAGAATTATTTCAACACACTCTAAAAAATTTATCAAATAAATTTTTACCCAGTTCGGAGTTTTAAAAAAATTGTTCTTTTAAAATATACTTTTCATTTTCAAAATGAGGTACTACTTATCATATTTAAAATTATGTCAAAAGAATTAATTTTTCTAACATATACAACATGTAAAAAATTACAAACCATCATGAACACTAAACTATTTTAAACATCCTTTATATTATTCCATTGTTTTTTTATTATAATTAGTATCTATAATTACTTTGGAAATTTTATTTATTTTATAAGTGATTTCAATGTGAAAAGTATATTTCCTTCATGAAATATTCCATGTAATAAATAAATGAAATTTTCGTCAAAAAACCATTAATTATATAGATTGATTCTAAATTATATATGTAAATCTCCAAAATTTATACCAATAAAATTCTATATTTATTTTATTTGGTAATAAATTATTTATTTTCATTTATCAAATTCCTTCTTTATTTAATTTCTTTTGATTACGATGTGAGGAATTATTGTGAAACCTATATTCTTTCCATGGATTATTTATATGTCATAAAATTATAATGGGTTTCATTATGTGGAACTCTTAAAGAATGAACATGATATGATTGGTGCACCTGGATTGTACTCTATCTAATTGGGTAAATATTTAGTCTTATGATACATCATGTATGGGATTATGGATTAAACATAATCCGTTATGTGACTATGTTCACTATGTGAAATTGTCTATTAATTTAGCCTTGACTCATATTTATGTCATTTTATATGTATCTAATACATTTCCTATATTTCAATGAACTTATAATACTATTATCATTATGTTATGCTTCCATGGGATTACTCTTGACCCTTCTCTTTTTTGATATCATGCCACACTTTTGACTCAAAAGTTATGATTAAATATCATGTTTATTTTATTTAAAGGATTTTTAGTTCTCTCATTTTTTCAATGAATTCCACAATTATTCCCATGAAATTTTATGATATCAATACGATTTTCATTCCCATAATGTAGAATTAAATAACGATTTTTTTTCATTATCTCACTTTCATGTATTATGAACATAGATATCCAAATAAACATGGAATACAAATTCTTTGGTTAAAATTAATTGAGTTTTTTGTAAAAATTAATGTATTAATGTGTCTAAAAGTATTGGTTTTTTATATGTTATGTTCCACAACATGTTGCTCTATATGTGTGTTGGGAAACACCATCACCACCAGATCACAAGCATAGATTTCCTTGATTCATTTAAAACACTAGATCCCATGTACATTCCTAATGATTCACACATAAGTCCACATTCATAAATCCCAAAAAATTATAAATAAATTTGAACCCCTTTATAACCACCATGCCAAGACAAAAATCCACAATAGCTTCCCCAACATAAATCATCCCCACACTCACTAAATTACTATACAAGACCAATGTCCATTATGTGTTAACTACACTTATTCTCTATTAAACCCTATTTTTATTATCCAATAATAACTCACTAATACATCATAGCTCAAAAAATTAGGACTGATTAAAATTTATTTTCTACAAAACCCTATTTTGATTCCCATACTATGTCAACTATGTATTATATAACATTATTGGTGTGGTATTCACATCCATGTATGAAATTATATGAAACATCATTACTATTTCCTTCAATAGATGTGTTTTCGTTAAGGATACTGGGAACATCCATCAATGTGTGGAAACACCTAATCATGATTCCATAAACCATAGGAATCACGAAGATTCTCACCACTAGCACACAAGTTAAAACATGAATCCCAAATGAACCACTACAACCTCATACATGACTAACTAATTTAATTATCTTGATCTACTCAAAAGTGGAAACATATCTTCGATCTGACATGCCCTTTTACCACATTGTGGTAAGATAGTTTATGAAACATCATCTCCCATGGTAGTTCATCAAGGCACAACATATTAGTGACAAATACAAATACAATATGCACTCTAGATAAAATTTATGACATTTATTTCATGCCAGTTGAAACATCTCACCAATGTAAATCCTTTAATTAACATTCCAAAAAAATACTCAAACACTAAATCCCAATGCAAAAAGTATTACTAGAATGATTCACAATACATTCCACCTCTTATGAAATGTTTTTACCATGTGGTCTAGTTTGGTCTCCAATATGGAGCAGAAAATCGATTGACTCATCTCACCATGATTCCAGACCATATTTCCCAAAATGAAACAATAATCTAATCATTATTAATTATTTACAAACCCCAATAATAATCCCCCAATATTCTGTTCTATAGACACAAAATAGGGTTCCCATTGTAGACTAATATGTGTAGCAATATCTAGACTACTGTAAGGTCTATGTTTGAAAACTAACTCTTCGACTACTCCTAAGGTATTGGAATGAACACTGCACTAATTCACAACTAAAATAATTCATCACTTGATGAAGCTAGATTCTAGGTCTCACACTAAGTGGGAATCACCATCAAAATGTCCCAAAACCTGTGTTTTTTCACCCCCACACACCGTACATCATAAACATCCCACTCACACCATTCTTAGGGCTTGTGAAACCGACCACCCCAATACTAGTAAAATATTAATGGATGCCATGATCAACCATTCTTATATTTTCTCACTATCACATCTTCCACACCATGATCCACATCCTAGCCACTTAGGAAAAACTGGCACAATAAACCATCTCAATCATGGGTCTCTACCCAAGACAATAATACACTACCTCAACCACTACTGGGTCCCAAAAAATGTGAAGGCCCAACCAACCCTCCTTTTAAAAACCATACTGAACAAACCATAAAGAAATGAAAAAAATCATAAAATGACACACCAAATATAACATGACCCTTATAAGGGCCCACGAATAACCAAGAACATCAAGACCAAACTATCCCACGTCCTCCAAAACCATCCCCTTAAGGGGTATACACATCAAACCAAATATATTGAACACTTCCAGTCATTATAAGAACAAATAAAAAAACATTCCTTGATCCATGATCTACAAATAAAAACATGAAATTGTACACAAATTTTCCACAAAAACACTTCTTAATAACCTATTTAAATGTTTAAAATTGGCCTAAAAATTTGTGGATCACAGATCCAAACAATTTCTACCATTTGGAGTACCATTTCAAATAACATTTTCCACCAATAATTATTGAATATATTATAAAAAATTTTAAAATCAACCAAATCCAATTCTTGTTTCTATTAAACCATCTCACAAAATACTAACCATATTCAAAATTTATATAGTCTCATGAAAATACATCATTTTTTCCAATAATATCACAAATGAATCTAACACCTTTTAAAATCCAAATTACATTTTAAAAAATCCATTGAACGTTTTTCAAAGACACATGGAATTCAAAAAAACCCTCCTTAAAAAATCCCTACAAATAAAATCCAAATATTTTTTCTGAATTAAATTTCATGATTTTAATAATATATTGAGAACACATGCAGCACAAGCCAAACCATGAGGTAGAAAACACTGAAAAATGATAATCATATAATAACCTCAAGAACCATTCTGTATCATATATTCTTTTGTGTTATTCAGATTCATGAATATATTAATATAACATTCATA
Source organism: Viscum album (assembly GCA_963277665.1). Lineage (NCBI taxonomy): Eukaryota > Viridiplantae > Streptophyta > Magnoliopsida > Santalales > Viscaceae > Viscum > Viscum album. The sequence goes on along the minus strand of OY728119.1, from coordinate 1,178,355,897 downwards.
GTATAAATTACATAACTATCACCATGTATATATTTGAGAAAATTCCCTATAATTTTTTTTAGTATTTAATTTATTTGAACTTATATAATCCATATTAATCCTAGTACATGATATGTGAATCAATAAAATTATCCATGATTGATAAACTCAGCCATTCATGGAATTTGGGAATAGATAAAATCCCATAAACTATCATAATAAAAATGATAAAGAAAAAAATCACGTGAATCTCTCAAGGTGAAATCAATCAACAATATTAATGAATAGATCTAACATCAATCAAATTACTATAATATTAATATTTCTATCATTGATATGGGGATAATCTTAATAATGATTTATTTACAATGTCCAAAAAACATTATAACTAATATATACTCTTCATAAATTGTATGATTGAAGAAAAATATATGATACCATTTTGTAACACCCTGACCCGAATCATGTTGTTCGGGGTGAGGTGGTACCTGAATTCATGTCTGGATCTTTGTATACAAGAGGATGCAAATTAGTGGAAAGATTTTAAGAGAGAAAGTTTGGAGACTATTCCCTTGGTAGTAGTTAAATATAATTAGAGTATTCTACAACATATATGTAAAATGCTATATTAAAATGTAGATACAATCATAACATAATTCCATTCTACAAAAATTGTATAACATTATGAAACATCCCAAAATGACCCAGAAATCTTTATGTTGTATAAAAAAATAAATGAAAATAATAAAAAGAAATTATACAAGGTTTCTTGAACCTGTCTTAGTATCATCCAAACTAATTTTACCATCTTACATAACATCCCTAAACAAGGTCGTATCCCTTAGATGAAAATTTGAACAACAATGGTTGAATGTGCAATGAGATGCATATAAATGGAGAGTCTATAAATACAATATGACACCATAAGTTCATCCTTATAAAACATGTTCTGTTTCATATAAAAGTGTATCAAATATTGAAAAATAATTACATAAAAGAAGATATATACCACTTGATCCATCATGTTCTAACCATGCTGCTATGAATCTTAGCCCAACCAACTTAATCTCTAAGCTGGAAGGAACTTCTGTAAAAAACCAATTTCCATTTGTAACCAAATGAACATGACTAATAATAGTTCAGTGCATCATCTAGCACAAAAACAGAACTATTAATAGCATGGGAGGTTAATCATGTCATCCCAATCATTCCCGGATGAATCTTAGGAGACCAATCATCACAATGTCCCATCCCCGCAAGTTATGGGGATTCCAGTCCATTGCAATAGCACATCATAAGTGTATTTGTGAGGTATTATTGTCTTACCAGCCCAACCGAACTATTCTTTAGTCGCACAATATATAAATTGATCATCCACACACCATAAAGGGAGGAAAAACATTTCAACAATCATAATCATCAACAAAAAGTAGTCATTGGAAAATGCCTAGTTATAACCCTTTATAAATGCATCACTCATGAAGGGAATCACAGAATGAAACATTAAGTGGTGGGAAACACATCCCTATCTCCATCATAACTTAACCAAGCCATCCCAAATCATCCTTATCCCCAATGACTCATTAAAAACCTATTTACCCAAAGTGAAATCTCATCCCTTATATATCAACAAAAAACTCTAGTAACTATTTGAAGTAATACATATTTGGGGATTCACGACATGAAAAACTACAATAATTATCAAATTCATACAAGCCATTTTTTAACCCTGAAAACCCTTATTGGTTTATTTTTGAAAATATAAATCTCTATCATTATATTTATCACATGACCCCCATCCTTAATTTATAAATTATGAAATTAATGGGTTTCACCCCTTGAACCCTTATATCATCAATCATAGAAGCTCTATCTTCAAGAGAGCCCAAAAATACCATTCTAATCCCAATATATCCCCACACACATTGCTATTATATGGAAATTTTTCACAAATTCAATGGAACCCAACCCATACCCCCCCACTAAGAAGTTGACTACTTTGACATGGACCTCACTTGCTAGCAATAATAATAAAGGAGAGTTATCATAGGATTACACTCATGAATATCAAATAAAAGGTACACATTATTATATATGTGTCATAAAATGGTAATAAATTTATACCACAAGCATGATGGATACCTAACATAGTGAAATTCCACTTTAACCAAGCCCAATATAGTTGTCCCATATTGTATAACCTAAATTATTTAAATTAGGGTTATAGTGAATGGAATAAATTAAAAAAAAGAAACTAATTATAGTATAGGATTATATGTTCTATGATTGATTAACTGAAATGAGAAAAACATCGTATAATAAATAAAAGAGGTAAGGTTTCTAATATCACCGTGAATTAATCCCCCTTCAAAACTTGGTTTGAATAGGGTTTGCTGAGAAGAGGGTATATATAATAATAGAGTTCCCAGTAGAAAACACAAAGAATATCTCAATTAAAATCCCAAAATTGAACCACTTGTAGGTTAGTGAACCCAGGAATCATACTAAGAAACCAACCAACACACTAGTTGATTGATGGATTCTGTAGAAACCATTCTATATTTTCCTACCAATGTTGATTCTATTTAATATATTGGTCTCCACCAAGGCCTTAATACATTTTCAAAATACTATCTTGGGGTCATCCAAAGGGTTAGAATGCCTAATTGAAACTTCAATAATCAAAAGTAGAACATCCACTAAAAGGATCAAATTTTTCCCCGGAATTCTCTAACACATAGTGACACAGGTCATTACTGCATTCTCGTTAAGTGTACAAAAATATTTTCATATAATTGTATATAAAATCACTTATTAAATAAAACATGGATATTATTATAATGATAAATATGAAAATAATATACGTCCTTATTCAAATTAATAATGTGTAATTCTCTGAGAACATTCCTAAATAAATAAATAAAATGAGGTAACGTCAAAGTAGATATAAATTTCCCTTTTTAAAAAAATATAATGGTGAGGGAGATGTTAAGGTATTAGGTTATTTGTAGAATATTATGATTTATTGCAATATTATGAATTTCTAAAAAACCAATTCGATGGTAATATAAAAATATTTTTCATGGTTCATAATTATCATGTAAATATTCCAAAATATATCCACCAAGTGTGTCTAGCCAGATGATTAGTCATAGGGCCACTCATCATGCATTTGGGGGATGATTGATTCAATGATTAGAAAAACATTTTTCATGATATTACCTATTGATTCATATATTCCAAATATAAATCCACTTCCAAATATCAAGAGATGTTTTTATAGTCGGTTAAACAACACAAACCATTACCAAAATAGGGGATTGTATTTTCATCATAGAAAGGATCGATTTTTAGAATAGTTTTGGAAACTCTAAAATAAATAAAACGTGGGAAAGGGATAATAATATAGACATTTAAATTCTTTAATATTCATGATTTATATGTTAAATTTTTTTTATATAAATTAATTCTCCACATAAAATGATATAGGTGGTGAATATAACATGATTCCAAAAGAATGAAAATTATGATGAAAAATCCAACTTATGGATTGGGTGTAAATTTCAGAAAAAAATATTAAAATTGATAGATTTGAATTGTTCTTAAAATTTTATTAATTTTAGAATTTCTTAATATTTTATCTAAAATAAAAAAATATATACACCATATAATGGAAATTCGGTGCATAATAAAAAACATGTCACAAAGAGTGGAATTTAAGAGGGAAAATCCTCGCCTTTTGTCAAAAATTACATGAACATACATTACAATCATGTATACAAAATGGGTATCATTATCACATAGTTTATAATATTAATCATATAATTTTTCATTTATAATATTAATAAAATGTAATTATCTATAAAATGTTACGTACTTTCCCAATCAAGTGTTTTAATTTTTGATTGTTTGTGTTAGTTACTTTAAAACTATGTTGGAATTCAATCTTATTTCAATTATAATCATTAATATGTAATTAAGGTTACTATTAAAGATTTTTTATAAATATTTATGTTAGTTTAAATTCCATACCATATTTGTTTAGTTTAATTATTAATGATGAAGTCGATAACAATAATGTTTTAGTGATTATTATCAATTAAATGTTGTTTTTTAATTGATGAATTAAATATTGACATAGGATCTCCAAAATCAATTTCAAATTATCTAATAATACATATTATACTATCCATTTAATAATTTTCCTATATTCATTAATTATATTAATTTAATGATTGATCTTGTTGGTGGTTAAGGAATCCCAAATATGAACATACCCTGATTTAATGAATGATTATGAGGTTTGTAATATAATTAAACTAGATGAATAATTATATTATTTTATGTTTATTAGTGTGATATCTAACAACTATAAATGATTTATATGAAAAGTAATTTATATGAAAATATTAAATAATTAAAAATAAATTTACTCTCATCATGCTTGTTTTAAATGATTGAATTAATGATGACTTTTTCCCGATGATATAATTAATAATTTCAACAATTTTACCTGCCCAAAAATAATAATATAATAAAAATAATATTTTCTAATTAAATCCATTTTAGGGAACCAAACTGATGGTTTTTGGTGGAAAATTATTGTTTTTATCGTTGTGACGGTTCTCTGCATGTACCCATGAACATCGATTTCCTTTTTCATAGTTGATCCGATATATCAATAGAATATGATAATACACTTAATATATTTAAATATTCGTATATAAATGGATAATACATCAATATATATAATCGTCTAGAATAAGTTTTAAGGAATATAACTACTAATAAATAATAATTATTTTATAATACCAACTTAAGGGACTTGAATTTACTTTGTAAATCTCTTTGGAAATGAAGGTGTTATACTAAAAAGTTGTCACTGGTAGATTTTTAATGTGTTATAGGGTTATATGATGAGAAAAATGGAATATGGTTTTTGATAAATTCTAAAAATATATGAGTTTCAATGTTGTGTATGTGTTACTATTTCATAAGTGAAGGGATGGGTAGTTTTATGAGTAACCCTTAAAATTTTAAAATATTGATGTTACTATTCAAGGGCCAGTGGCCATAAAGTGATAAAAAAATAGTGTTTATTCAATATGGATCAAAAATAAACTCAAATTAGCCTTTTTGGAATCCTTGTATGTTTTGTGAATTTTTTTTTCTTTTTAATTTATTTGTAACATTTTTTACCATGGTAATTAATTATTAACTATAGTATCCAATTTTAATGACAAAAATGATATTTCATTCTTACTTAATTAGACCATTCTAATTATAAACATTAATATCCTCTTATAAAATAACATTTCTAAATATAAGAAATTCTAATTTCAAAATAAGAACACTTAGTCATGTAAAACTAGATTCTATAATAATAATATTTTAACACTTTAAATTAATAACTAAGATAAAAAAATTTCTCGCATCTTCTTTTAGGAACATAAACTGATTTATTGTGAAAAAATATAATTTCTGAGGCTTTAAATAAAATAATAAAAACAAAAAAAATTCAAAATACTTTAGTAAAAATTGTATAGAAAATATTTTTTTATTAATGTACCATGTTCATTAGGATAAAAAATACTGGATATTGGATTCTTAAAGTTCAAATTATTTTTTAAAATTATTACTTATATTCCTAAAAATAATATATTTTTACATAAATGTTTTTGCAAAAATATAGTTCATTATTACAAAATAATAATTTTATTCAAATTAAAAATAACATGAAAACAGATTTTATGACTAAAAGAATCTTTTCTAGAAAGAGATGAAAAATAAAGACAAAACTAATTTCGATATGATAAATTTTAAAAAAAATATTTAGATTTTCCAGTTTCAAATTCAAATATATTAATTTTATATTAATTCATGAATAATTGATCTTTACAGTGCAAATTTTGTAATAGAGAAAGATATATTAAGTACTTACATTAGTAGGCTCTCTAGTATTATAAATTATTAATTAATATTATTTTTATTTAATAAAAATTTTATTATCATATGTTATTTTCTATATTTTTTTATTCTTATATGATTCACATGTCGATTGAATTATAATTGTAAAATATTTATACAATGCTATTATTAAAATGGTCTCCTTGTATTTTAAATGGTTATTTTATTCTTTAAAAACGCATATCATTATAACTTATTAAAAAATTAATAAAATTCATATAGTTTTTCTATCATATCCAATCCAGTTCTTATGGTAGACTTTATAATATAAACAGATTTTTTATTTCCTTGTAGAATATGACCCTAAGATATCAATATTATGATGTTTCATTATATTCCTATATATTTTATATAAATAGTTATAGTTTTTCGTGTACACGTTACTATCTTAGTTATGTTGTACACTATTCCTGAAATAAATAAGCTTGTGTTTTTATAGTTATTTTAATAATTTTCTTATTTAATATTATAAAATTTGGGTCATTAAAATATTCAGGTTCATTGTATATTATTCTTAAATTAGGCACTATTTTTTTGTAGTATAATCAAAAAAGAATAAAAGGAATGAAAATCGGGATGCTTTCTTTCATAAACTAGATTATATGATGATTTGAACTTATTTTCCTCTTCTCTCACCTTTTATATTTTGGGAGGGTCTTATATATTATATAGAAAAATAAAATATTTAATTTTGAACTAATGAAAATATAATTTTCATTAATAAGTGAATTAAAAATATTATACAAATTTATTCACAATATCAACTTGTTGACATGATTACTTGACGAGATAATACCATGCATCAAAACCAATTCTATTTATTTTGAGTAGCTATAATTAATAAATATAATTTAATTAATCAAATACTTGTGGTTAGCTTATTATGAACTATTATAGAGTAATAGTTTCAATAAGTATAAATCAAGGAATCAATTGTAACTCTCATGTACCTTAATATCATTGATGGTGGAGAATCAAGGAAGACATACTCGTGTTTATTAAAATTTCTCCACTAACCTCCTTATTTTTTTCATAATATTTTAATTTTTTTTAAAAATGATATAAAAGGTTATTATCACAATAAAACTAAAGTTACCCCAAATCCAAGTACCTAATTCGACATGTGATGTAGCCCAAAGATCATTATTGATCCTCATATACTGGAAACTAGTGTCTAGGATTACAATTTGAACTAATGGAAATGATATCGATTGATAAAACATGATTGAAACGGAACATAGAAATGATGTTCTGTAATGAACTATATGTAATTCAAATGAAAAACCTACAATATAAGTAGTTTCAACTATTATAGAGACTAATGGAGGAATAAACATATGGCATTACTCATCAACCATAATTAAAACCCTGAAAGCATGGCTATATCCTCTCAATATAATCATTGTAGTATTATAATACAAATACAATCATAAACATAGTGTTAACAGAATGATAATACCAATTTCTAATAATACATAATAAGAATAAGATACCAAATAAAACAAGTAACACTTACTCAGATTTCAATTTTTTAAAAAAAATCCCACATCATTTGGCTATACCACTATACTCAAACCAAAATCCATAGAAGAACTACAACATCCAAAAGGATCCTATACCGAACATGTAAAATCCTATTAATGAAAAAATAATTCCAAATAGGTAACCTCTACATACATCATGATAACCATTAAAAGTAAATTCATATCATGAAATATTGAAAATAGAAATACAGGACTGTGCATTTTCAATTTCATTTTAAAACAATCACCTAAAACTAAAACGCAAATTCAATTTTTTAAAATTCAATGAATCACTAATTTATCATATTAAATCATCAAAATAAATAATTAAATGATATAATTTTAAATTATATAAATTAATTCAATAACAAAATATTGAAATGATCATAATGGACGGGTAATGGATAATAATAGACATTTAATATCTTATACAAATTTCAAAAATATTGAAACAATGTTATTAATTTATACATATAAAAGAAAATTCCTGAAGATGATAAACACTAAAATTTTAACTCAAAGTAAAAAATCATCAAAATAGTATAATAACAACTATAGTAGAAAAAAATTAGTAAATAAAATTATAATTTAAAAAAACAATAACATTGACTAAAGTGATGAAACAACATCTCAACACCATGAGAAATATACCTAAGGAACTATAGTGAAAACAAACATAGATCACCAAACTAATATTTATAAAAACCATGTGTATCATACTCCCCACCTTCCAATTACCACAGTGTCATCCTAAACTAGTGAAAAAAGAGGTATCCTAGTCAATTTGGCATCATAAATAGGAATTTATAAGAAAAGAGTATGGAACTATTACAATGTATATTATAAGGAGCTGTATTGATCAAAACAAGTAATTTATAATTTAACTGAGTTTTACTTTATTATTTAATCAATAGTGTCATTAGGGTTGATGACAAATTCATAGTTAAAGGAAATCACATAGCAAACTGACGTAACAATTCATAATGAAATAGGTATTTTTGTTTATAATAATTGTTTTTCCATGGTTTTAGAAACTAGAATAAAAACCCAAGAAACTATGGTAAAGGTCCTAGGGTAGGATAATATATTCTGTAAATGGAGTTTCCAAACCATACAACGCAAAAAAATTAAAAGTGGACTTTTTATAGTGGAATATGATTTACCAAATTATCTAGTCAAATAATTTATATGTTCAAAAAGATATAAAAATTGAATTTCAATATAAAAATCACCCTCCAAACACACATTTCCACCCACTATATTAGGGATCTCAAAATAGTGTCGTTCCATGAGTGATTTTGGATTTTTCTCTCTATATAGCTCATTGTCAATGATTTATAGATTTTTTGGACTTAAGATTTAATATCAAACATCGGCCTCTTCCTATCCTCCATTATCCTCTCATTTATTATTGGGAGACACCATATTATTGTTATTAAATACCTAGGTCTAAATTTTTAGGAACTTTTTTATATTTATTATTTAAACCATACTAATAAGGTTGAAATATCCTAAATCTATTATATCATAGTGTTATATAATCTTGGTGATATTTTTCTATATAGGTGTCTTATCTATCGTAATTATTTTTCTACAAACATGATGTATAACAATTTTCAAAATTAAATATATGTGTTCCTTAGTGAAAACTCCTTGATAAAACCACCTAGAGGATTATAATTATATATTTTAAATTTTTTAAATAATTATTGTTGGTGACAAAAAAACTTTTTTTTGAAAATGTTTCAATTGATGATATTTATAAATGGTTATTTTGATTTTTGGTAAATAAGGATTTTATTTGGGGTAGTTTGGAATTTTAAATTTATAATAATTTTTATTAATGGAACCTTTTTTGGATAAAAATATTCATCAATGTTGTGTATATGGAAACATGGTTTTCAATAAGGGTCACATTGTTTTGGAATGGATTTTTTTTCATTAATGATGCCTATTTTTAGGTAATTATTTATTATAGTTTGGGTGATGATGCTAAATTAAATGGGAATTTTGTCTTCACTTTTATGTGATGATTTGGGATGTGGAAAAAGTTTCCAATCATGATTTTATTTAATTAATGTAATCATTCTTAGTGGGGTTGCATTGGGTGAGTGACATGGATCACATAGGGGAGGGTTTTTTGTCATTCATGGGTATGTAAGTATATATGGTTGGGGTGATTTTGAGTATGGTATATTATAACTAATTTAATAAACTAGAAAAAAATCCCCCAAAAACATCCCATGAATGTCACTAGGACAAGAACATGTTTTCTTTTATGTGTGTGTGAGTTTTTTATTTCTATAAATTATTAAATAGAATCTATGTAAACATGTTCATGTCCTGGTGACATTCTTGATAATTTTGTGGGGGATTTTATTATGGTTTTTTAAATTTACCCCTAGTATATATATATTAGTTAACATATAGTCATTATATGATCTAATGTGATAAAGGGGGAGGCATAATACTTTTATTATTGAGAAATTTGATGTTTTGGTCATGTGTGATAGGGTTAAAAGATTACAGATAGTGAGGGAGTGAATATTGGTGTATTTATTTGTATGTATCCTTGTATTTCATTTTGGTACAAATAACACTGTATTGATATTGGTATTGTATTGTTAGTTGGTGTGTTTAAGATCATTTTTCATTATTATTTTATGTGTTATATTATATTGTTTTAGACATGATTTATATTTGTGTGTTTTTTATAGATTTATACTGTGCTTTGTTTCATATACATGGTAAATTTATCACCCAATGATTTTGTGAATCCCTGAAAATTTATTCATATATATTAAAAATCGTCATAATATAGTATGTTATATTACTTAAGATGGTAAAATTTTAGATATGATTTGTGATGAATTGAAAATTGGGTATAAAATATAAGGAAATACCCTTAAACATTACATAATAAATTGGGTTTAGATGTAAAATCAACTTCTTGATTTAAAAAAAATTTAATATATATGAGAATTAATTCATAACTCTTAATGAAAGAACCCCTAATTTACAAGGTCGACCCTTCTACTCAATATCCATTTTTTCTACACAAAAAACTTTTAAGATATGACATGTTTATTTTCTTGAATACTATTAATGATTTTCATATTGACTTCTTTATTGTCCCTATCAAACTGAAAATCCAATTAAAATAATTCTTAAATGTTTAATTAGAATAATAATATCTGTGTGGGACATAAAAAACTGTTAGTCCATCAATAATTATAATAATTATTAATTAAAAATATGTTTTGAGTTCAAAATATACATTCTCATAACCAATAATTAAAATTATCTTCAAAATTAATTTTAAAAAACATATCACAAGGATTTAAAATGTAAAATTTAAAATTACAAATTATTTTTTTTTAATCACAATAATTTTAAGAATTTTTTACACAAAGTTATACTTTTCACCCTTAAAAGGTAGAATATTATTTCCTTTAAACATAACATTATTAGATTATATTTGAGAAATTATAATATTCACATAAAACCCACATAATTAATTGATAAATAATCTATAAAAACTAGGACATTAATTTCTATATCACTATTATAAATGGAAGAACTAATATGATCAACTTTCTTTCGTAATGTATTAGAGGGATTCCATGGACCAATCTGTCTATAGTTTCTGATAGAACCACCCAACCATGTTTAATATTTGAAACTACCATCCATGGGTTATAAATGATCAATGTTCTGTTGGATTATAATGGAACTACCCATCAACATCATAATTCATAACTATAATAAACTATTCAGCAAACATAAATTCATTTAATTTCCAAAATTACTGTCATTTAAAGAGTCTTTCACCCATAATTAAAATTTTATAGATATTAATTTTTTTTTCTATTATAAGACCAATTTTCAAATTATCTAGAAAATAGGAAAAGGGTATTTTTATTTTATTACATTATTTAATCATTTATACTATTCCCAAAAACCATAATGGTTGTGATTGTGGTAAAGGTCGTCACCATTTATAATAAAATAAATCTTTATTTTTTTATTTTGTAATAACATAAAAACATTTTTTAACATGGTTCTTCTTAAAATCAACGAAATGAAATTTAAAAGTTCATTAATGTTTCCTTAATAATTCTGGTATTTCAAATAAATATATCTATTAAACAATTATAATATTATGGACATCAAAATTAATGTGTTTGATGGGAGACATTAAAAATTGATTTTTAAAAAGAAATCTTCTTACCTTGAGACTTCCTCACGACGTGTATTATTTTCATTCTTGAATAATAAACTTATGATTTTATTTATATACCTAATAACATTTTTCAAGATTATTATTCCTTTTTACCATGTCATAATCAATTACTCAATTAATTAATTTCACATTAGATAATTTGAGGATATTCAACAATATTCCCAAAGAAGAATTTTTATGATGACTATGATGTATGAGTTCATTATTAAATCATCTTCATAATAGTAAAAAAATATTTATAATTTTTAAACAAAAAATATAATAAAAAACCATAAAATATGGTAAAGAAAAATGAACATTATTACAATCATAGTTATGGTAGGTTGTACATATGCATTAGTAATGTTACTATTTTTACATGATCATTATGGATATAAGTTTAATCCTATTTTGTAATTTTAAAAAAATATTTATATCACAAATAACATATAAATTTTTACAATATAATTACATAAATCATCCATGTGATGTCTTGATGAAAACTGAATTACAACGCTTTGTGGAGATGGTTGTCCACACATGTGCATGCACAACGTTATCGTATTCCTGTAAATGTAAATTTAATAATGTAAATGATATAATACTTATTCATAATTATAAATATATCATTAATATAATATATATAAAAATTATATAAATCATAGAACTATTTGTGAAAGATGATGATGGAAATTGAATTACATCAATTCTTGAGGTAGTAGTCCACCAACAACATGAATGATCTTTTTTTCGTTCATATTTGATGGAATTAGAGAAAGAAATAGGTTATTTAATTTTCATAATAACATATCAGTTTATTTATTTTAATGGTTGTATTTGTAATTGTTTTTTTAGAATATTTTAAGGTTGTTAAAAAAGATGTAAATAAAAAAATCATGGTTATGAGGTATACCTCTTCTTCAGAAAAACAATTATGGTTTACACCAAAAATGTCCATATGATGATTTTGTTATAAAAAAGGAATATATAAAATGGGGAACATTTAATGAAATTATTTGGTTATGTCTTGGAAGATCAAGAAGGATTTTCATACATCAATAAAAGAGTATAGGATATTCCCTTTTATAAATTAGGGAATGTGAACACTTTGAATTATAAATAGTATTAAAGTAATATAAAATAATTTTCTTTTTAAAATCGATCCAAATTATTTTTTTGAATATAGGATGATTATGGAGATAAATATTCTCATCATATTTCTCATGACCCGTCCCCTAGGGGCCCATGCCGTGACAACCCCAAACCCTGCTTCCATAGGCTAGGGGCTGACGACTATAACCAAAGGCATAATTCCCTAAAACTGGAAAAGAATTGCCTAGATTACCTCTAAATAAAAACAAAAAAGCACAAGATGGAAACAATAAACTATGTAACACTGTATAAAAAAGGTGTGTTGATTGTAAAAGGGGATGGAAATACAAGTCCAACTGTAAAGTGCAAGGAACTGGAAATACAAGTACAACTGAAGAAATAAAAAAGAGTTGTTGGGTCATCCTCTCGGATTCCAACATGAAGGGTAGGTATAGATAGCCTCCTCAGCACTCCATGTCTGTTAGTCTCCTCTGCGTACCGACTCATTGTAAGGTACACCTCTAGGTACCATCCAATCCCAGTACTCTCAGCCTCTGTCAGCACTATCCGTCATCTACATCCAACACAACGAGGTGCGGGCATTTCCCGTGTAGGGGTGAGTATAAAGATACTTAGTGGGGACCCAGAGACCCACTAGGTCTCACAAAATCCAACATGGATAAATAATAATGTATGAAATCAACAGATAACCCCACTTAGTTATATTCCCATACATATACATAAGTTATCAAGTAATCCATCTCAATCATGAGGTAGTCTCAAAAGTTAATGACTCAGCTCAACCAAGAATTTTATTCACATTAATGAAACAAATACTGTTGTATAAATACTCCTCTGTCGAGTACAATGGGGTTGTGGTGACACCAAGGCGCTTCCCACTAACTTTGGACTCCTGAGGTAGTCCTCATGTTGAGTATCGTGGGTCTACTACGTCACTAAACTGCTCCCCACCGTGGGTCTGCCACCACAACCAGGTGCTCCCGCTAATAGCATACAGAGATAATCCTCTTATTGAGTACTGCAGGTCTGCCACCACAACTAGGAGCTCCTCCTTCGTGGGTCTACCGTGACAGCAATGCGCTTGCCACTAGGCTAGTTGAGTCAATCTGAGTCAATTGGTTAGCAGTCATCAAGTCTTAGCCAGCTACTAGGTCTCCAAACTCTAATCGCTCTTCATCGAAAAGATCCACTCCATGAGCTACTGGTAAAAACTCCAACTATCATGAAGTCTCATGAAGAAGCATCACAAAGGACATCCACATCATAGAGGTCTCAACACAATAGACGACACATCAATTACACACCCGGTCTATGAGTTAATATCCTTTTATTCCAGGGGCCCGGTTTGACTCGTGCGCGATCCTACCTGACCATATCTCTACTATACCCCAAACTCTTGTGTGGTATACTCTTTGTGACCGCCATGATCCATGATTACCAGCGCCGCTGACAGTTCTTCAAATAGATGTCTAGTGCCAATGATATAGCCAAATGACAGTAAAGGGTCAGCATTTTTTGTTGGGTGGTCCGGACCGTTGTGTTTGGCATGGCCTGTAGGACCCTTCCCAATAGGCCACGAGGGTGGCTTGGCCCCGACGGGGGACACATAGGTTTCTTAGCCCAGTGTCATAGAGCCGGTTCGGCCTAGAGCACCGCGAGGGGCGCGGGAGGATGACTAGGTCTGGGCACCTCGACAGGAACAACTCAGAAGGCCTCCTTGGTTATATGTCGTTCGGAGTGCATCTCGGGCAGCTCAGATGGGTAGTCGGGAGGTAGGCGGGCGGCGGCCGGGAGGCCGAAGCACTGTGAGGGTGGCCCAGGTTTGAGAGACCGCGGGTAGCACGGTCGTTGCCTATCGCCTTCTTCACCACGTCGTTTCATCGCCATACCAAAGAAAATTAAAAAATAGATTAAAAAAGTGAGATGGTCCATATTAGTGTGGCAGTCACCCTCCACTTTTACGGTGATAGAAATCAGTATATTAGAATGAAGAACAAAAACCCACCCGCAAAAGGAAAACAGCCTCATTCTTTGTTATGAAAGAAAGGAATAACATGGCACTTAAATGAAATTAAACCCACACATTGATCATTGTTCATCAATGGAGTCATAGGGAATAAGACATATCATTGGAAAAAGTTAGACGTCATTATTTTCCCCAATCGTTGGTTTCTATTCCATCCTGTCTTAGTAGAAGACGTTCTACATCGATGGAGGTTCCGTGGAAGGAATTCGAAGACGCTCCTCACTGGTGTTCTTCATTGGAAGAACACCTTCTTCATTCTTCAATGGTGAGAGCTTTTCTCCCTAATATCTTCCCTCTCTAAAGTCCCACCAAGACAAATATTCAATGCCAAAATAATAGATTATGTTTATCTATAATTTAATTGTTGGCAAAAAATTAAAATTGGATAAATAATTAATTGAAAGTATTAGTGAAAAAATAGTTAATGAAGAGGATTTGGAATAATTAATTGTTAGGGGATTTGAAGAGGATCCCTACACTTAATGTAAGTTTGAGGGATTCTCCCCATTAATTGGGAGTTTCAAGGGGGTTAAAAACTCGGGTGGTCCCCAGCAAAATAAACATGAAGAGGGGGTTAGGTCCAGGTGTTCCCCACCACCATAATCTCTCTTGGGAGGTTTTGGTGTGGTGGTCACCACCTCCAACTTCCACATGGAGGCTTTAAACCAAAAAATAAAAATAAAGCTACACATATTTTTTTCATTTAATTCATTCACTAAAAACCCAGAAAATAACTTTTATTCTCGACCCACTACTTTTGAGGTGAAAGTATCCTTAAGAAAATATTAGCGCTGCGAGTTTAACGGTGCCCTCAAATTTCAATTCTGAGAACCTGCTCAAAAGTTATAAATTCCCACTCATACGTTTACTTAATGCACCTAAAAAAACATCAGAAATTTATTTCAGGCACACCGGGCCTCAGAATCATGTGGCATCAATTTTCGTAGACTTGAAAGATTACCATGTATTTATGAAAATCAATTACACGGATATTCTGAGTCTTTTCCTTCCCCCTACCTCAGGGATTTACATCACCATAAGCTATAAATCGAACTAAGGGAACAAGTGGGGGTATTGAGCAAGAAAATGAGCCTCACGCTCCCATGTTCTCTCCGGGAGGTTCCCGTGCTGCTAGCGAACATTCGCTAGATGTATCGACTATCCACATAGGACTTGATTTTGTCGATCCTCAATCTCTACTACAACCTCTATAAAAGTCACCCCATCATCGATGTCCAGCATTCCAAGGTCGATTATGTGAGAAGGATCATGCACGTATCTCCTTAGCTAGAATATGTGGAAGACGTCGTTCACCTAGTGCAACTGAGGTGGAAGGGCTATGTGTTATACCACCTCGCTAACTCTCATGAGGACCTGCAACGGTTCGATTAATCTTGGATATAACTTACCACATTTGCCATATCTTCATAAACCTCATCGAGGTGAGACCTGTAGAAAGACATGGTTGTCATCTTAAAACTCCAGATCTCTCCGTCTTCTGTCAGCATTTGACTTTTGCCTACTCTGTGGAGTCTTCATCCGCTGTTGGATGATCTGCACCTTTTTTGAGGTATCTAGTACCATCTCTGGCCCCATGAGTGCAGACTCTCCTAGGTATGTCTAGTACGGAGGTGACCAACATGGTCGCCCATATAACACCTCAAAATGTTCCATCCCTATAGTGGTGTGATAGATTTTGATGTATGAAAACTCCACCAATGGTAAGTAATCATCCCAACTACGATGATGTCAAGGATAGAAGCACGCGGCATGTCCTCGTGGGTCTAAATGGTCCACTCGGTCTGACCATCTGTCTGAGAATGGAAGGCGGTTCTTAGATGAAGATGCATCATGAAATCCTCCTGCAACCCCTTCCATAGTCGGGAAGTAAATATTGTATCATGATCAGAGACAATATAAATAGGTACTCCATGTAGCGGCACAATCTCCTACACATAGAGGCATCCCAATCTCTCTACTGAACCCTGTTCTCTGATTGGAAAGAAGTGGGATGACTAGGTGAATCGATCAATGATTACCCAAATAGAGTCACGACCTCTAGATGTATGTGGAAGTCCTATCATGAAATCCATGGATATTCCATCCCACTTCCACTCTGGAAACTCAAATTGTTGAACCAAACATGTTGGTACCTGATTCTCTTCCATCACTTGCTGAAAAGTGAGATATTGTGAGAAAAACTCTGCAATTGCCTTCTCCATTTCCATCTACCAGTTTTTTTGCCGGAGATCCTAGTATATCTTCAACACTCTTGGATATACCGCTAGAGGGGATCTGTGGAACTCTTTCAACACATCCTCCTAAAGTGACATGGGTACAATGGTACATCCTTTGAAGAGGATTACGTTCTCTCCTCCTTCTTAAAATCCATCAGGTGCCTACCCTATGGATATCGGAGCATGTAGTGTCTCAAAATTAGTGTCCCCACACTGTGCCTCCCTGACTCACTGAAGAAGAGTGGGAGTGTCTATAAGAGACTGATTGAAGGCTGCTCCATATATATTTACAAAGAATATATATAAAGAAGCCAGTTTATCTATCGCCTCACCTAGCAGCGGTATAATAGACATCTTGCTAAGTGCATCTGCAACAACATTCCCGTTCAAATGAGTTTAGACTATATCAAAGTCATAGTCATAGTGCAACTGAATTCAATGTCGGTGTATTGGGTTCAGGCCATTTTGAGTGAAGATATACCTGAGACTCTTGTGTTCAGAGTACACGTAAATGTTCTCTCCCATCAGATAGTGTTTCCACATCTTCAATGCGAATACCACTACAACTAACTCCAAGTCATGTGTATCATAGTTATGCTCATGTTGTCTCAGGTGTAGTTAAACATAACCGATCACTACTCACTCCTTCCTCAGGAAACATCTGAGTCTGGTCTTTGATGCATCGCAATAGTCTACGTAAACTACGCCTTTGTCTGGAAGCCTCAAGATGGGGGCACTATCCAACCTTTGCCTCAACACCTAAAAGCTCTGTTGGCATCTCTCCAACCACAGAAAGGGTTTCCCCTTCTTTGTCATATATGATAGTGGTGCTGCAACTCTGGGGATGTCTGACACAAATCTTCAGTAATATCCAGCTAAACCCAAGAAACATCGTTCCTCTTTCACATTCATGGGTGACTCCCAAGAAAGTACTGCCACAATATTCACTGGAACCATTGCAACACCATCCTACGATATGACATGTCCCAGAAATTGAACCTCTTGGATCTAAAAATGTCACTTCGAGGTCATACCATAAAGACGGTGCTCTTGGAGTGTGTCCAGAACTACCTTCAAATGGAAGGCATGCTTCTCCGCGGTAGTCGAGTAGATCAAAATGTCGTCAAAGAAAACTATTACAAAGTGATCAAGGTATGCCTAGAAGATCAGGTTTATGACTCCCATGAACACTACTAAAGCATTGGTTACGCCGAATGGCATAACCAAGAACTCATAGTGGCCATACTAACATCTGAAGGCCATCTTCTGCTGGTAATAGCCTGATCTGAGGTGTATCTACGAGAACCATCATACTCTATTCAAGTGATCAAAGAGGTCACTAATCCTTAGGAGTGGATACTTGTTCTTCATAGTCACCTGGTTCAGGTGCCGGTAGTTGACAGAAATCTTCAAGCTCCCATCCGCCTTCTTGAAAATAGAATTGGGGATGCCTAGGGTGAAACATTGGGCCGGATGAATCTCTTCCCCTACATGTCCTCCTACTGTACCCATAGCTCGCGATGCTCCACAGGAGACATCTCATATGCTAGAGTAGATATAGGTGTCATACCGGGGTACAATCCAAAGTAAAAGTCTACCTATCTATGAAGAGTTAGACCTGTGAAATCATCAAGGAAAACATCCGCGTACTGGTCCACTACTACAAGATAGCTCAGACTCTCCACATGATTTGCTCCTTGGGTAAAGCAATCCAACTAATGAGTTATCGGTTGTACCCCCCTCCAGGTAAGTCTTTCTGATGCTGAAAAGGCTCCCTTCTCACACGTGAATCTATACCTAGTCTCATCCATGCATACACACCGCACTTTGTGCCTAATATAGTTAATATGAGCATAGACTGTAGATAACCAGTCCATACCCAAAATGATGTCGTAAGGCCTTGAGGACACTACTAAGAGATCCCAAAGAAAGCTCTCACCTCTTAGAGTAAGCTCAAACTACCGAAACCAGTGCATAATCATCGAATCTTCTCCCATAGGAGTCTGTAGTTGTAAATATCGAGCCAATGCCTCCATTGGTATCTCTGAGCTCTGAACGAGGGCAGTGGAAAAAAAAGAATAACTGGCACCTGTGTCTATAAGTACTGCATCTATGGTGGATTAAACATAGATTGTACATCAAATCATCTCTGGAGTGCCATGATCGTATGCCTCAACTTCCTAGAGCTGAGCTCTAACCTTTCCACCTTCTCCCTACAGTCGGGGTGGACCTTTTTGTGGTTATGGTGGTAACACCTCAAAACGTCATCCACTGTCAGTTGCACGACCATCTCCTGTACCACATCTACATGTACCCTGCAGATCGCCTGGATCGAATCCCTATCTCTGCCTAGGTGGTCCTTAGACTTTTTTTGATCATCCGAAAAGCGATTTTGACAGTCATGATCCATGTTACCCTACCCGCCACATTTGAAACACTGCCAGCTCCTGGCATGTATGTCTCTGCTCTAGATGTCCCGCACAATCGATCCTGAGTCATGTGGTTTCCAACTATATTTTTGGTCCTCTTGGACCTCTATGACATTTGTCTACTTCCAGCAGCAGAAGACTTTGCTACGTGTTTACTGGTGGTGGATCTCACTGCCAGAGTCTTCTCACCAAGGAAACTCACCACTGAGAGGGCTTGTTCTAACACATCTACCTGCATCAGGATGCTGAGTGAGATCACTTAAGCTCTAATATCTTGCCTAAATCCCTGTTCAATGGTTTGGGCCTTGAAGAAAGGGTCTCGTACCATATCGGTGGATTAGCGTGAGTGTAACACCCCAGGCTTCCACGATACGTTTCCCTTCGAATAATGCGATAGCGTGTGTTGTACGCAACCTCGAGTTCTAACACACACCACAACTAATTAAACTAGCCGTTGTGAATAGTAATACCTAATTTTTGAAATCATATATATTTTATATTTCAAAATGGACTTCATTTTTGGATTTGGAATATTGAAATTATCCTAGGGTGAAATTTTGGTACTTTTCGGATAACTTTTATATTTTGATGAATAGTGAAAATTACTAAATTTTAATTAAAATCAACTTTTTTAGTCAAAATAATTAATATTGATAAATTATGAATTTGAGTGTTTTTAAAGTATATTTAGAATATATTTTTACCATTTAAATTAATGTTTGTCATTGGACATAATTTCACAATTAAACCAGACATAAACAAGTGTCAATCTTTTGATAGTTATTATCTCTTAAAAACACGCTTTTTATTTTAACAACGGGAATTAATTTTAAATTAATTTATGCCACTTATGTGTTTTGAATTTAGGAAAATGGATTCCATATTTGTAATCAGGATGTTAAAATTGTGTAAATAGGTAACTTTTATTTTTAGACATTTTGAATAATTACTGCGGTAAATATTTTATTTAACATGGTTAAGGGTAAATCCGGTAAATAAGGGTTAAAAAATAATATTATAATAATACTAAATTACCCTAAAACGTGTATTAACCCTATTGGTTGATACATGGTCGACCATGGGAATCTTTGGGTCCATTTTGGGACCCCATGGATCCACTTGTAAGTGATAATGACACTTTATTTTAATTAAGTTAAAATGAATACAAAAATGACACAAGCATATATCTTTTTTTAAAACAATTGTTACATAGGGTTATATATGTTGGATTTTAGATTATAAATATTAATTAGAAAGATAAAACAATTTCCTACATAATTATATTTTATTTATAATTTTTAGACATTAAATAATTTATTTTATTTATGACACAATGATGATGCAGTAATTCCTATAATAGTGAAAAATTAAAATAATTGATATTATAAATACCCAAATAAATATAATATTAAACTTTTAATGAATTAAACTAATTTTCTAGGATAATATGATATATTAGTATTGATTTAATCGACTTTGTTCGAAGTAATAAATCTGTTATAAGTTTCACAGAAATCAACTATTGAATAGTGTCAAAATTGACATAAAAGAGTTATTAAAAAAAATATTATATTATTAATTGATATTTAATTCCTAAAAATCTATGGTTCGGCCAAGAGACTTATATCATGATAGTTTCATCATTAATGGACCACTTGGGGGTCTCTTAGATTTATATAGTAAGTTTATTAACCATATTATATAAAAATATAAAGAGACATTGTAAAAGTGAAACTAATTAACTTAGAGTTAATACTTAAAGATAAGGTTAATATAAGTACCCAAACCTATCTAAATTATATTGGTTGAGTTGTTTTCGACCCATCCCCACATTAACATTTAAATAATAAACTTTAGATCCATTAGAAACCGAATATGAATTTATTATAAATTAATATTTCTAGCTTTTCCAAAGGTACCCCTCACCCCTCTTATAAAAGGGCACTCCTCCTTCTCATTTCTTCACACCTTAAAAGCCTTTTGGTTCGGCCAAACTCTGCCCAAATACTCTCCCAAATTCCCTCACTACAACTTAGAGACATTAGTTTGATCAGAAAGCCATCCTATGGAGCCCTTTTGATCAAATCAAAAGGAAGAGCCCGAATAAGTGGTAATGATTTCACCACGCTTTTCCAAGTTCATTTCTTCTTCCACTTCTTCTTCCGTTGTTGTTACCATTATAAAATAATAACTCCAGTATCATTTATATACTGTGATGTTATTATAAATATGGTACAACCATATTCAGTATTCTATCCACCCTTTTAATAACATGTCACCATACGTGCGTACGTACGGCTTACCGTCTCCATGTCGTGGTGTAATTCTTATTCAATATAATATTATTTGGATGATTATAATAATGATGTGTAACTCATGTAAATAATAAATATAACATGTTAATGATTCGGTATATATGATATAACATCCATTTATATATTATTTTAATATCAAAAGAATGATATTGTTGCTCGTGCGTACGTACGGACTACCGTCTCCACGAATGCGATGAGATTCATTCTCCATCGTATCCATTCAAGTATAATTATCATTTGATGATTTAAAAATGATGTTTAAGGACTTGATATCATTCTGGATATGAATAATATACAACCTATCCTTTACAAACATGTCTTACGTAACAAATCATACAAAAGAAAACAAGTATGTTCACACCCGAAACAACGATAATACTAAGATATTATTATCAAATCAATATTAAAAGATCATATATGATATCATAATAATGTATATGATTATTTTATAATTTAATAACAATTATTTCACCATTATACGGGAGGTTAACCTACCCCATCCAAGGAAATTTACATGGTAAGGGTTTATTTCGCAATCTCTTCATTATCCGAGGTTGTTTATACATAATTATCTACTGGGACCTCGTTATCATCCACATCCATGTTTCTTCAAAATGTATTTCAAAACATTTTTAATATTTAAAAGAATATGGGTTAAATTCATTTATACCATTGTTTGAAATTTTATAAGAGGTTTATAAGGGAATCTTTTCGTCGTTTTCCAAACAAGGTGCTTTTTAACCTTTTCGACAGAATTAAGATAAGAATGTTTTTTTAACATATACGGCGGGTGCGGTTATTTTCCGCCGTTATAAAATCGTCAAAGCTTCCCTTACAAGCTTATAAGAATTTTTTCAAAGAAAATGTTTTATTTTATAAATATATGTCTCTTAAATGATTTCAAAATAGAAAGAGATATTTCTTTAAAAAGAGTTTTGATTTCATCTATGTCAACATCCTTTAATGGATTTTACGCTTATTTGAGGATGATATATTATGATACAAAACTTTTATATTGTATTGAAGGTTTTGTGATATGTTTGACTGTGGATGTGCAATTTTTTATATACAATTCATGGTTTATGGTGAAAGTATTGACATTTCGTATGCTAGTTTTAATACGAATGTTCATGTTATGTTTAAACCTTTTCATATGGGAATGCATTGGACTTAATATGTGATGGGTGGAGCCCGCTCTAGCTCCTCGATGCATCGGTAGGTCTCATGAGACAAACTAGTGTCTTTGCATAAGGCCTTGGCAAAATATTATTTGTAGTCTTGGCACGAGGCCTTGGCTATGTGGTTATGATAGTCTGACATTATGCATTCCATCATTATGAAAGTGGTTATTGATATTATATGTGATTATTAGATTAGTTGAATATTCATGTGAATAAGTAAATGGCATTATTTCATTTTATTTATGCCATACTATGTTGAAGTTAAAGTTTAAAAGGCTTTTGTTTTAGTTATACATTGCCTTAAAGGTTTATTCTTATTTATGAGAGTTTCCGCTATATTGTTATCCTTACTGGGCATTTGAGCTCACCCCTTTTCTATGTTTTATTTTCCCAGGATGTGAAGAAATAAATTATGAATGACTTGCAGGGATATTATGAGGGGTTAATAGTGTGGACTATGGAGACAATATGTTGTTGTAGTAGTTTTTTTTATTTTGATGATGTAATGTAAAACTTATGAATATATCTAGTGTTTCCAAGGCTACTAAAACAATCGGTGTTTTGAGATTTGATCTTTCTTGTGATCATGCCAATGTTATGTAATTAATGCACCGACTCTGGGTAACTGGGGTCGGGGCATTACAGTTGGTATCAGAGGAAGTTTAGTACAAACCTTGGAAGCTAGATTTAGATAAACTCTGATTAGATCACGTAGACCTAAGATGAACTTTGAGGATTAGTATAGAAGAACTTCCTAGAATTATGGTATTGTAGAGATTTTGTGAGTTTTCCGAGAAATACATCCCTGTCTGGATACGAGCAGGTAGAGGCGGCTCTGGCACAGATGTACCTAGAGGTAAAACCTGAAAACACCGCTTTGAGCTAGACTCGAACAGGAACTGGTGCACGAAAACGGGCCTTGCTACACTCTTGGTTACGACACTCCCAGGGGATATGCTTAGGATAACTCTCATTTTCTTTACAAATCATTATGAAGGGTTATGAGTATATAATTCCTCAATGAAAACATTTTTATGATTATGGATTATATCCATATATAGTTCAATTTATGTTAAGTGTTTTATAAGTATGGGATTATGTATTTTGATTCATAAACTGATCTAGTTTATGCCATTGTTTAGAAATGGCGCCTAGTGGAAGAAATGGAAACCGTATCAATGCACGCACTCCATGTAGAGATTTCCCTCTTGCTCAAGATAATTATAGTGGGGCTGGTGATGCAACTGGTGCCGAACAACTAATCACCATACTGGGACAAATTACTCAGGTTATGAATAATAACCTTACCCGTATGGAGCACCCTGATCTGCAACGTGGAGGATCAATGTTAGATCAATTCATGAGGAAACAACCACCAATGTTCAATGGGAGTAAAAATCCCTTAGTAGATGAGCAATGGATAAATTCCCTAGAGAAAATATTTCAGGCTTTGGGGAGCAGTGAAAGGGAAAAAGTTATCATGGCAGTTTACCGCCTCACTGGAGATGCTGATCAATGGTGGTCATTGATTCAAAACATGAAGGAAGATGATGAAGTATCAAATATGTAATGGAGGGAATTCAAAGATCTTTTTATAGAAAAATACTTCCCTCGCGACCATCGAGCAGATATGGAAAGGAAATTTCTAAGTCTGAGACAAAAGGAGGATGAGAATGTCGCAAAGTATGAGGCTAACTTTACAAGGTTAGAAAGGTACGCTGGTGATTATATACGTAACCAAAGAAGTAAGATTGATCATTTCTTTTATGGGTTAAAACCATTTCTCCGTCGTGCATTAGTCTCACAATCCTTTTCATCGTACGAAGAAATTGTCTCATGTGCTATCAAGACCGAAAAGGAATTCTCTAAGTCTTATGACTTTAAAGAAAAGCAAGAGAAGAAGAGACATGCTGATCAATCAGGGAATGGAAATAAGGGGAAGAAGGGAAAGGTTGAATATCCATCCTGTGGTAAATGCGGGAAGAAACACCCTGGTACTTTCTTGAAGGGAATGGGAGTCTGTTACAAGTGTGGTGAAAAAGGACACCAAGCTCGTGATTGCAAGGAGAAGAAGGAAGCTACCAACGTTCAGTGCTACAATTGCAGGGAGATGGGGCATTATGAAAATTAATGTCCTAAGCGTCAGGAGAACTTACCTCAGAAAAGGCCAAGGGATCAAGGCCAGGCTTATGCTATCACTACTGCTGAGGTAGAAGCTCCAAAAGATGTGGTGGCAAGTAATTTAATGGTTTCCTCAAGTTTAGAAAATGCATTATTTGATTCTGGATCATCACATTGTTTCATATCTTCCCAGTTTGCTAAGAAAATTAGATATTTTTAATTTGATTTAATAAGGGAGTTGTCAGTTAAAACTCTTAAGGGAAGTATCATTGCAACAATGTTTTGTGAATCAGTCCCCATTTGAGCACATAAATTTTCTTTATCTACTGATCTCATCTTCATACCTATGATTGTGTTTGATATAATCCTCAGTATGGACTGGCTTTCAGACTATGATGCGAAGATTTATTGTAAGAAGAAAGAGGTTACGATTCTTGATGATAATGATAAGGAACACCTTATTTTTAGAGCAGAATCGTCACCACCTAATTCTTATTTAGATCCACACCCAGTAGCTCAACTTAATTAAATTATTGGGGAGGAAGAGAATGAAATTACTGTCGGTGAGGAAAGGAATGTTCAAATAGAGGATGTACCTGTTGTGAAAGAATTTGTAGATGTATTTCCAGAAGATTTACCTGGACATCCTCCAGAATGAGAAGTTGAGTTTTCCATTGATTTGATTCCTGGATCAAGGCCTATATCGAAGACCCCTTATAGAATGGCCACTGTAGAATTAGTCGAACTAAAGAAACAACTAGAGGAATTGAGTAATAAGGGATTTATTCGCCCTAGTGTTTCTCCATGGGGAGCCCCTGTTCTTTTTGTTAAAAAGAAAGATGGATCTATGAGGTTATGTATCGACTACAGGGAGATCAATGCTATAACGATAAAGAACAAGTATCCCCTACCTTGTATTGATGATTTATTTGACCAACTGCATAGAGCTCAATACTTTTCAAAGATTGACCATCGATCTGGATACCATCAGCTGTGTGTGAAGAAGGAAGACATTCCGAAGATAGCATTTCGAACCAGGTACTGGCATTACGAGTTTACCGTAATGCCGTTTGGATTGACTAATGCACCCTCTGTATTCATGGATCTGATGAATATAGTTTTCAAGGATTATCTCGATGAATTTTTGGTGGTATTTATTGATGATATCTTGGTATACTCCAAAACCTACTAAGATCATGAAAATCACTTGCACATTATCTTGAAGACTCTGAGGAGGCATGAATTATATGGGAAGTTTAGCAAGTGTGAATTCTGGCTTCAAGATATTTCTTTTCTTGGACAAATTGTCTCTAAATATGGAATCTCTGTTGATCCTTCTAAGACTAAGGCAATCGAAGAATGAACATCACCTACGAGTATAAATGAGGTACGTAGTTTTATTGGTTTGGCAGGTTATTATCGACGTTTCGTCCAGAATTTTCCCTGATTGGCTAACCCATTAATGAAGCTCACACGTAAAGGGGTTAAATTCGTTTGGACAAAAGAGTGTGAAGAATGTTTCGAAGAACTGAAGATAAGATTAGTAAATGCTCCTATATTGACTCTATCATCGGGGAATGATGGGTTCGTTATTTATAGTGATGCATCAAAGAAAGGACTTGGTTGTGTCCTTATGCAGAATGATAGAGTTATTGCCTATGCATCACGACAGTTGAAAATTCATGAACAAAACTATCCTACTCATGATCTTGATTTAGCAGCTGTGATCATTGCTTTGAAGATATGGAGACACTACCTCTATGGTGAAAAATGTGAGATTTATACTGATCATAAGAGTTTGAAGTATATTTTATCACAAAAAGAACTCAACATGAGGCAAAGGAGATGTCTTGAATTACTCAAGGATTATGATTGCATGATACACTACCACCCGGGGAAAGAAAACAAGGTGGCAAATGCTTTGATCAGAAAAGACCATGGAGTTTTGAACATGATGAGAATTGAAAGGGATCCAATTTTTATGGATCTAGTGAAGATGGAAATGTGAATAACCATGGAAGGAGAAACATCAATGCTTTTTCAAATGGTTTCCAAACCATCTTTACTAGAAAGGATTAAGAGTTCTCAGACCGATGATGAAGAATTTCAGAAGAAGATTAAAGCTGTGAATGATGGAAGATTGAGAGACTTTGTGTATGAAGATGGAATTTTGAAATTCGGGAAGAGACTTTGTGTTCCTGATTTACCTGATCTGAAAAGGGAATTGCTGGATGATGCTCATAGTTCCAATTTCTCTATACACCCTGGGACCACCAAAATGTATAGAGATTTGAAGGAACATTTTTTGTGGGACAACATGAAGAGGGAGATTTCTGATTTTGTGTCAAGATGTATGGTTTTTCAACAAGTGAAAGCTGGAAGGCAACACCCTGGAGGAGTCATGCAACCTCTTTCCAAACCGGAGTGGAAATGGGACAATATTACGATGGAATTTGTCATGGGGCTACCAAAGACTCCTAGAAGGAACGATGCAATATGGGTTATTGTTGATCGTATTACCAAGTCAGCACATTTTCTTTCTATAAGAGAAGATCTACCCCTGGAACGTCTAGCAAAACTATACATTAATGAAGTTGTGAGACTTCATGGAGTACCCCTATCGATTGTTTCTGATCGTGATCCCCATTTTACTTCAAGATTTTGGAAAAGTCATCAGAAATCCCTGGATACTGAACTTCATTTGAGCACTGCTTACCACCCTCAGACAGATGGACAATCAGAACGGACTATTCAAACCCTAGAAGACATGTTGAGATCTTTCTCCCTTGACTTTCAGGGTATGTGGGATCAATATTTACCACTGGTAGAATTTTCCTATAACAATAGCTTCCATTCGAGTATTCAGATGGCACCATATGAAGCGTTATACGGAAAGATATGTCGTACACCAACCTGTTGGGATGATGTTGGTGAAAGAAAACTTGTAGGCCCAGAACTGGTGGAGGAAACGGTGGAAAAGGTGAAGGTAATCCAAAATCACATCAAATCATCTCAAAGTAGGCAGAAGAGCTATGCCGATAATCGAAGGAAGGATTTAGAATTTCAAGTCGATGATCATTTTTTCCTGAAGGTATCTACATGGAAGGGAGTCATACGTTTTGGTAAGAAAGGTAAATTGAGTCCCAGGTACATCGGACCTTTCGAAATTCTAGAATGAATTGGGGCTGTAGCTTACCGATTGGCAATGCCGCCAAGTCTCTCCAAAGTTCACGATGTGTTCCATGTATCTCTGTTGAGAAAATAAATGCCTGACCCAACACATGTACTCACCTATGAGGAATTAGAACTGGAACCCGATCTGTATTATTGTTAAGAGCCTGTCAGGATTCTTGATACAAGAGAACAAGTACTGAGAAACCAGATGACGCGTCTGGTAAAAGTTTTGTGGAGAAATCATAAGATGGAAGAGGCAACGTGGGAACCCGAGGAACTTGTGATGAAGAACCACCCGAGTCTTTTTATGCAGTAATACCCTAGAAATTGCGAGGACGCAATTATTTGAAGGAGGGGAGAATGTAACACCCCAAGCTTCCACGGTACGTTTCCCTTCGAATAATGCGATACCGTGTGTTGTACGCAAACTCGTGTTCTAACACACACCACAACTAATTAAACTAGCCGTTGTGAATAGTAATACCTACTTTTTGAAATCATATATATTTTATATTTCAAAATGGACTTCATTTTTGGATTCGGAATATTGAAATTAGCCTAGGGTGAAATTTTGGTACTTTTCGGATAACTTTTATATTTTGATGAATAGCGAAAATTACTAAATTTTAATTAAAATCAACTTTTTTAATCAAAATAATTAATATTGATAATTTATGAATTTGAGTGGTTTTAAAGTATATTTAGAATATATTTTTACCATTTAATTTAATTTTTGTCATTGGACATAATTTCACAATTAAACCAGACATAAACAAGTGTCAATCTTTTAATAGTTATTATCTCTTAAAAACACGCTTTTTATTTTAACAACGGGAATTAATTTTAAATTAATTTCTGCCACTTCTGTGTTTTTAATTTAGGAAAATGGATTCCATATTTGGAATCAGGATGTTAAAATTGTGTAAATAGGTAACTTTTATTTTTCGACATTTTGAATAATTACTGCGGTAAATATTTTTTTTACCATGGTTAAGGGTAAATCCGGTAAATAAGGGTTAAAAAATAATATTATAATAATACTAAATTACCCTAAAACGTGTCTTAACCCTATTGGTTGATACATGGTCTACCATGGGCTTCTTTGGGTCGATTTTGGGACCCCATGGATCCACTTGTAAGTGATAATGACACTTTATTTTAATTAAGTTAAAATGAATACAAAAATGACACAAGCATTTATCGTTTATCAAACAAATTGTTACATAGGGTTATATATGTTGGATTTTAGATTATAAATATTCATTAGAAATATAAAAAGATTTCCTACATAATGATATTTTATTTATAATTTTTAGACATTAAATAATTTTTTTTTATTTATGACACAATGATGATGCAGTAATTACTATAATAGTGAAAAATTAAAATAATTGATATTATAAATACCCAAACAAATATAATATGAAACTTTTAATGAATTAAACTAATTTTATAGGATAATATTATATATTATTATTGATTTAATTGAATTTGTTCTAAGTAATCAATCTGTTATAAGTTTCACAAAAATCAACTATTGAATAGTGTCAAAATTGACATAAAAGAGTTCTTAAAACAAATATTATATTATTAATTGATATTAAATTCCTAAAAATATAAGGTTCGGCCAAGAGACTTATATCATGAGAAATTAATCATTAATGGACCACTTGGGAGTCTCTTAGATGTATATAGTATGTTTATTAACCATATTATATAAAAATACAAAGAGACATTTTAAAAGTGAAACTAATTAACATAGACTTAATACTTAAAGATAAGGTTAATATAAGTACCCAAACCTGTCTAAATTCTATTGGTTGAGTTTTTTTCGACCCATCCCCACCTTAGAATTTAAATAATCAACTTTGGAGCCATTAGAAACTGAATATTAATTTATTATAAATTAATATTTCTAGCTTTTCCAAAGGTGCCCCTCACCCCTCTTATAAAAGGGCACTCCTCCTTATCATTTCTTTACACCTTCAAAGCCTTTTGGTTCGGCCAAAATATTCCCAAATACTCTCCCAACTTCCCTAACTACAACCTAGAGGCCTTAGTTTGATCAGAAAGCCAACCTAAGGAGCCCTTTTGATCAAATCAAAAGGAAGAGCCGGACAAGAGGTAATGATTTCACCACCCTTTTCCAAGTTCATTTCTTCTTCCACTTCTTCTTCCATTGTTGTTACCATTCTAAAATAATAACTCCAGTATCATTTATATACTGTGATGTTATTATAAATATGGTACAACCATATTCAGTATTCAATCCACGCTTTTAATAACATGTCACCATACGTGAGTACGTACGGCTTACCGTCTCCATGTCGTGGTGTAATTGTTATTCAATATAATATTATTTGGATGGGTATAATAATGATGTGTAAATCATGTAAATAATAAATATAACATGTTAATGATTCTGTATATATGATATACTATCCATTTATATATTATTTTAATATCAAAAGAATGATATTGTCGCTCGTGCGTACGTACGGACTACCGTCTCCACGAATGCGATGAGATTCATTCTCCATCGTATCCATTCAAGTATAATTATCATTTGATGATTTAATAATGATGTTTAAAGACTTGATATCATTCTGGATATGAATAATATACAACCTATCCTTTACAAACATGTCTTACGTAACAAAACATACAAAAGAAAACAAGCAAGTTCACACCCGAAACAACAATAATACTAAGATATTATTATCAAATCAATATTAAAAGATCATATATGATAACATAATAATGTATATGATTATTTTATAATTTAATAACAATTATTTCACCATTATACAAGAGTTTAACCTACCCCAACCAAGGAAAAGTACAAGGTAAGGGTTTATTTCGCAATCTCTTCATTATCCGAGGTTGTTTATACATAAATATCTACAAGGACCTCGTTATCATCCACGTCCATGATTATTGAAAATGTATTTCAAATCATTTTTAATATTTAAAAGAATATGGGTTAAAGTCATTTATACCATTGTTTGAATTTTTATAAGAGGTTTATAAGGGAATCTTTCCGTCGTTTTCCAAACAAGGTGCTTTTTAACCTTTTTGACAGAATTAAGATAAAAATGTTTTTTTAACTTATACGGCGGGTGCGGTTATTTTCCGCCGTTATAAAATCGTCAAAGCTTCCCTTACAAGCTTATAAGAATTTTTTCAAAGAAAATGTTTTATTTTATAAATATATGTATCTTAAATGATTTCAAAATAGAAAGAGATATTTCTTTAAAAAGAGTTTTGATTTCAACTATGTCAACATCCTTTAATGGATTTTACGCTTATTTGATGAAGATATATTATGATACAAAACTTTTATATTGTATTGAAGGTTTTGTGATGTGTTTGACTGTGGATGTGCTATTTTTTATATACCATTCATGGTTTATGGTGAAAGTATTGACATTTCTTATGCTAGTTTTAATACGAATGTTTATGTTATGTTTAAACCTTTTCATATGGGAATGCATTGGACTTAATATGTGACGGGTGGAGCCCGCTATAGTTCCTCGATGAATCAATAGGTCTCATGAGACAAACTAGTGTCTTGGCACAAGGCCTTGGCAAAATCTTATTTGTAGTCTTGGCACGAGCCCTTGGCTATGTGGTTATGATAGTCTGGCATTATGCATTCCATCATTATGAAAGTGGTTATTGATATTGCATGTGATTATTCGATTAGTAGAATATCAATGTGAATAAGTAAATGGCATTATTTCATTTTATTTATGCCATACGATG
This sequence comes from Viscum album, assembly GCA_963277665.1. Taxonomy (NCBI): domain Eukaryota; kingdom Viridiplantae; phylum Streptophyta; class Magnoliopsida; order Santalales; family Viscaceae; genus Viscum; species Viscum album. The sequence goes on along the minus strand of OY728119.1, from coordinate 1,178,323,845 downwards.
ATGAAGTTAAAGTTTAAAAGGCTTTTGTTTTAGATATACATTGCCTTAAATGTTTATTCTTACTTATGAAAGTTTCCGCAATATTGTTATCCTTACTGGGCATTTGAGCTCACCCCTTTTCTATGTTTTATTTTCCCAGGATGTGAAGAAGTAAATTATGAATGACTTGTAGGGATATTATGAGGGGTCAATAGTGTGGACTATGGAGACAATATGTTGTTGTAGTAGTTTTTTTTATTTTGATGATGTAATGTAAAACTTATGAATATATCTAGTGTTTCCAAGGATACTAAACCAATCGGTATTTCGAGATTTGATCTTTCTTGTGATCATGTCAATGTTATGTAATAAATGCACCGACTCTGGGTAACTGGGGTCGGGGCGTTACAGTGAGAGGTCTATAAAACTCACTATGTACTAAACTACATCCATGATGCCCCTACTGCAGACGAAGTAGCTCTTGTATGTGCACTATGTCATGAGTCAGTATGACAAAGTCTCTCTGAAACAGGCTCTCGATATCTGTCCAGTGAAGCATCAACTCGTTGTGAACTTGTAGAATCATGCTCCAACATCTGCCCACTACTTCCTATAAAATTATAGTAGTAACAATCACCATGATGTCAACTTGTGTCACTAATAGTTAGAATACTCTCACCCCTACATCCATCCAATTATCAGCCACCTGTGGGTCCATATATCCCATTAAACTATGTGGCCTCTGGTACTGGAACTCATGCAATGCACTCAAGCGGCATTCATCATCTTCTTTTGTGGTTGGTGGCATTAGTGGCCCAACGGGTAGTGGTACTGCTGGTGCCTCCACTGGAAAAGGGCCCTGCTCCGAGGCCTCGTCGCTTGCAGGGCTATCTGTGCATACAACTCTCGGGACTCTAGCTGGTAATCCATGGGGTGGCATCATGAAATAAACAGACGTGACACAGTGAAAATATTATACCTAGTGAGCTAACATGTTTGTGTTTACTTAAATAAAACTTTTGATAACACACACGCAATTAGTGTTTTCGTGCACTGAGCCAGAAATCAGAATTCGGGGTCTTGGTGTAAGAATACGTCAGCCACTGCACCGACACTGGACTCCATGAACTGAAATCCACACTCATTACCCTTAACACGATTGATTCACATAAAATATAAAATACTTATGTTCTATAGTAGAACTGACTCCACTGATACCTATTTGTGACGACACGCCCCCGGGGCCCGTGCCGGGACTACCCCAAGCCTGCCTTCCATAGGCTAGGGGCTCGCGACCTGCACCAAAGGCGTAATTCCCTAAAACTAAGAATGCATTGCCTTTATAACCTACACACACACACACACAATATAGCATAAGAAGGAAACAAAACAATAAGTAAAACTGTATAACAATAGTTCGATGAAGGTAAATGGGTCCAGAAATACAAGCCCAACTGTAAAGTAAAAGGAACTAGAAATATCAGTACAACTGAAGAAAGGAAAAACAGTTACTGGGTCATCCTCCAGGATTTCTACATGAAGGGAATGTACATATATCTTCCTTAACAATCCATGTTTTCCAGCCTCCTCCACATACTGACTAGTCGTAAGGTCCACCTATGGGTACCGTCCAATCCCGGTACTCTCAACCTCAGTCAGGGTTGTCCGTCATCTACATCCAACACAACTAGGAGTGGACATAGCCTATCTAGGGGTGTGTATAATGATACTCTGTGGGGACCCTGAGACCCTCAAGGTCTCACAAAATCTAACAAGGATAAACTACTAGGTAATAAATCAACAGATAACCCCAATTAGGTATATTCCCATACATATACCTATGTTATCAAGTAATCCATCTCAATCATTAGATAAACACATAAGTTACTGACTTAGCTCAACCAGGATTTTTATTCACATTAACGAAAATCACATCTTCAGGAGAACTCCTCATTTATAGAATACAGTGGACCTGCCGTCACACCATAGTGGATCCCACTATCCTTGGACTATTGATGTACTGCTATTATCGATTATCATGGGTCTATTGCATCACTAAGGTGCTCCCCTCTGTGGTTCTGCGGCCACAACCAGGCGCTCCCCCTTATAGAATGCAAATGTACTTCTCTTGTCGAGTATCGCAGGTCTTCCGCCATAACCAGGAGCTCCTCCATGGTTCTTCCATGACACCATGGAACTCCTCACTGGGCTAGTCGATTCACTCCGAGTTAATCGGTCAGCAGTCATCATGTATTTTCTAGTTACTAGGTCTCCGCACTCTGCTAGCTCATCATTGGAAAGATCCAATCCGTAATCTACTAGTCAAAAATCCAACTGTCACTAAGTCCAATGAAGATGTATCTAAAAGGTCTTCCATGTCATAGAGGTTTCAATGCAATAGATGACGTGTCAATCGGACACTCGGTTGGATTCATGCATGATCCAACATGGACATATCTCAACAATACCCCCAACAATAGTGGAGTATACTCAAAGGGACCATCATGCTCCAATATTACAAGAGTCATTGATGGTTTGTCAATTGGACTTCCATTGCCAACGATATGGAAAAAAGAAAGTAAAGGGTCGATAGTAGGCCTATGGTCGGTCCGACCTAGTAGGGCTGACCAAGCCTGACCCAGTCTGGGTCGACCCGGCCTGACCCGTTGGGCGGGCCAGCCCGTTGGGTTTGGCCCGGCCTGCAGGGCCCAGTCCAGCTGGCAGTGAGTTTGGTTCAGCCAGAAGGGGGCCGTGAAGGCTGCTCAGCCTATCGGGGGGGGGGGGGGGGCACGTAGGTGGCTTGGCCTAGAGGGGGCCACGTAGGTGGCTCAGCCTGGTGGTGCGGAGCTGGTTCGGCCGGGAGCGTCGCGAGGGGTGCGGGAGGCCGACTCAGCTAGGGCCCCGTCAGGGGCGTGGATCAAAATGCTTGGCCCGGAAGGCCGGATCGGCTGAACGCTTTGAGGGTCCTCGCTCGGTCGGGTAGGCCCAAAAGCTGGGAGGTCGACTGGGACCGGACAGCCAGGAGGTCGGCGGGTGACCCAGAGGTTAGCGGGTGGCAGGGCATCAGAATGCCGGTGGGCAGCTGGGAGGCCGAAGCACCGCGAGGGCAGTGTAGGTTGTGGAGACCATGGGTGGCACGATCATTGACAGTCACCTTCTTCACCTCGGCGTTTCATCGCTATTCCAAAGACCATAACTAAAGTTATCGACAGAGGCCGACGAGCCATATTAGTTTGTCCCGCACCCTCGACATTTAAGGTGATAGAAATCAGTTCATAAAAATGAATCACAACAATCGACAAGCCAAAGGAAAACATCCTCATTCTTAATTTTGGATGAAAGGAAGAACAAGGCACTTTAAAGAAATTAAACCCCTACCTATATCGTTGTTCATCGATGGAGTCACAGGGAAGAAGACGAATCGTTGGAAAAAGACAGACGTTGGCGTTTTCCATGATCGTCAGTTTTTTTGTCTGCTCGTCGTAGTCGAAAATGTCCTATGTCGAAGGAAGTTCCGAGGAAGAATGTTGAAGAAGATCCTCTCTGGTGTTCTTCGTTGGAATAACGTGATCTTTATTCATTGTTGGTGAGAGATTTCCTACTTAAGCACTCTCCTCACCAAAGATCCACCACGATGAATATACCACACAAAAAAAGTATATTAGGTTTATCTATTATTTAATTGTTGGCACAAAATTCAAATGGGTCAAACAATTAAATGAATGCACTGGCTCAAAATAATTAATGAAGCGGATTTGGTATAATTAAGTGTTAGGGGAGTTTAAGAGGCTACATACACTTAATGGAAGTTGGAGGGTTTCTCCCACTTATTGGAGAGTTTCACATGGGTTAAAAACAAGGGTGGTCCACATCATATTAAACAGGAAGAGGAGGCTAGGATCAGGTGGTCCCCACCACCTTAACCTCTCATGGGAGGTTAACGTGTGGTGGTCCACACCTCTAACTTCCACATAGAGGCTTTAACCAACAAAATAAAAATAAAGCTACACAACTTTATTTTTATTAAATTATTTCACTACAAATACAAAAAATATCTTTTATTCTCAACCCACTGTCGTCGAGATCAAAGTCTACATAAGAGAATATCGGCACCGTGAGTCCAACAGTGCCCTCATATTTCAATTCCATGCACCAGTTTAGATGTTATAAAAACCCACTCTTACGTAAGCTGAACGTACCCAAACAAAACACCAGAAATTGATTTCGGGCACACCGGGCCTCAGAATCATGTGCCATCAATTTTCACGGACTCACAAAATTCCCAAATATTTACGAAAAAAATTTCCACGTAAATTAACGGTCTTTACAATATGAAATTTTTATTAGTTGAGGAGATGGTTTGACCCATATCATTTTACAACCCCTTGTTTAGTCTTTTGATGATTATAGCGATAATAATGTTTTCTCTTATTTAGCAGTCAATATAGTTTCTCTAAAAGGAGAAACATACCATAATTGGAACATGATAAATTTAATAAAAAATAGCACATTAGTGATTCTTTGTATTATATTTTTAGTATTTTCAAATCCTTAAATAAAAAATTATTTTTCACAAAATATCCAGTATGGTTTTTTTGAAATTAATCATTTAATTTGTCTTTAAAAGCGTCAAAACAAATATATAATTTGAATATAAAATATTATAGGCCCTAAATAATTATATAAGCTTTTTAGAAAATATTTTGACAGAAAAAACTATAATAATATTATTATTATAATAGTTTTGGAAATTATTTTATTGATTTTTTTGAGTTTTTTCCCAATCACTCTATCAGTGTGGCATATAAATTTTATGTATTTATTTGCACACTAATTATTATATGTTAATTTCCATGATGAAAAAAATATTTTATATTTGAAATCAATATTTAAAAAAAATAATATAATATTTTTTTCAAATGAAAAAAAAATAATCATAATAAACCAAAGAGAATTACATTTTTGAATGTTCATTATATAAAATAACAAAAAGATAACAATTACAGAGAACGTAGTAAAATAATATATTCAATATTTACATGTTTATTGACGATATATACTCATTAAATAATATTATTGAAAATGTCAAGGTAATTTTTGATTCCCTTTCATATTAATTTTAACCTAAATTACCCTAGTTACCCTTACTGAGGTGACATATGTTTACAAAGGATATAATTCACAATGACCCAAAATAAAAGTGTTTCATTTAAAAAATTTCACCTCATAATTCCCTATATAGAATACATTTTTTACAATACAAAAACATTTTAAAGAATTAATTTAAAATTAAATTGAAAAAACACAAAGAAAAATGATTTCTTTTTTGAGAAAATGAACTTTAAAGTATATAATTTCATTTATACCAAATTCAGTTATAAATATCATTAAAAGAAATATAATTAAATAATATTTTAAAAAAATAGTCAAATGAATTTATAGATTTAGTCCTATATTGAACATTATTTTTAAAATTTTCTAAAAGAAAATAAAGATTCAATAAAAAAATTTATTCTCCAATGTTCATTTAAAAATAAATCATTTATGAAAATTATCAATAAAATCTTTGTAAGATAATTTTGAAATTATGAATTCAAGAAATAAATTTATTTTTTATTATTAAAATTGTATTATTTGTAATTAAATTTTTTAAAATATAATGATATAATTTATAAAACACAAATTGGAATATAAATAATTATTTATTAATTTTGAATGAAAAATAAATTATATTATTATAAAAAATACATGTCTATAAAATAATATTAAATAAAACTAATAAGTCATGAAACAATTTCTCTTCACCTTTCATGGGTTGAAATATTTTCCCCTGGAAATTGTATTATTAATGATTACATACAGAAGTGTTTATATTTTTATTTCAAATAATTTTTATATTCCAATTTTTCTTCTTCAACAATATTGTTTCTATAAAAAACCAATTCAATTAGATTGTTCCAAAACAATATCTTTATATGTTCAAGAATTTGTAAAGATTGTTCCTTTGGGAAAATTTTTCTTCTAACTAAACATAGTCAAATGTCAATAGTTATGATTAAATCATCATATACATTATTAATATAAAAACCTAAAAAATGTTATGTACCTATGATAATATCAGATTTATGTCCTCTTAGTATGAATCTAATACAACATTCTCTATGATTTCATATGATCTAATCAACCATTGACATAGCACCCACGTTTTACCAGAACTTATAACCCTTTTACTTAGAGATAATTTTTGAAAAAGATGATGGGAAACCGTGAAATACAAGTAATTACTTTAGTTATCTGTATATGTTTTCTACCTTTAATAAGAAATTATCTTGTGAAACTGAATCATTTTTATCTTCACAATCACTAACACTAAAAATTATAATACAAACTAATTTTATTCATATACATCATCCAAAATTAATCAAGTCCAATACCAATTTCCATATAATTCCCCAAAATGTTCTATCTATATACTATAATGAAAAGGTTTCTTATAAGAAATCATAACCAATTAAAGTTGTTGATCATAAAATCCCAGTAAATCAATTGAACAAGCATGAATCATGATGTTTATGGACTAAATCATTTTTTAGGAAAATTCAACAGATTAAGGATAAAAAGTTGTAATAAAATTTAATTCAAAAACCAATGAAATTTATAGTCCTTTTTATAAATAAAAAAATACAGGTTCACGGTTAGAGGGAATGGATAGAAGAACTACATGTAATCGAACTATCTCCATGATGAACTATTGAGAAATATGATCCTATGATATAATGTCTCTAATAGGAAATAAATTTTCTATATTTAGTTACTTGATCAACAATAAACACAATTTAATTAATACATGTATATGAACATATTAATCCCAATATAAAATACATGGATAAATTTTCCTATTTCCTCAGTGGAACTCAAAATGGATGAAGAATCACCTTGGGTAATTTTCGTTTTCTTTAACCTGTCGGCAAGACCTTAATTTCATATTAATGTTAATAATATATCATTTAATTATATCACATTTGTAATTCCACTAATGTTGTGTCTACATATTTTTTTATTAAAATATGAATATAAAGGTATAAACTAAATGTTTTGATTAATAATTCTCAACTCAATTGAGAATCAAAAGTCAGACATAATCTTTTCCCAAATGAGATAAAAATATTTTTATCAACAATAATTTATTTCAACATATTCTTTTTAATATATATATATTTCATGTAAAATAACATCTTTCATTAATGGCTACATAATTATTTACGATATATATTATTGTACTGACACTGTAACCAAATCAAGAATGTTTAGGTAAGAAATATTTTCCTAGAAAATCTTCATAATATAATAAAACAAACGGTCATGTTATAAATGTGTCATGTTTAATGTATCATTATTGGTATGAATAAAAATATTATACTTCTTTTATATTTCCATGATACTAATAAATCATGTATTCATAATTCATAATCAATTTCATCCATCTTTTAGCAACATAATAAACTCTATTTGTATGATTATAAAATTACAAAATTAATAATCATTTTATATTTCACACATTACTCCATATAAATTATTCCTCTAAATTTTTGAACCAAAATCCATAACAGATAATTTTTGTTCATATGTTTGAATATTTAACTCATTAGTTTTTAGTTATCTTAAACAATAAGAAATTACATGATCATTCTGTATCAGGGAAAAAGTAAGTCCCTATAATGAATCATCAATGTAAATGTAAAATTTAATATTTATAGTGGGGTGGTACAAAAATATAGAATTAACCCTTTAAATTTATAGATACAAGAAAACCATCGCATTCATTCAACTATATGAATTTACCTCCTCAGTGAGTTATATTATTTAGTGGGAAATATGTATAGGAAAATATTTCCACAAACCACTAATATTCATATCCTAAACAATGAAAACTATGAATGTTTATAAAATTGGAAGTTATTTTCCATTCATAAATAAATTATTTTTATAATTGTTAGTGGTTATTCTTTTATTAGAAATAAAAATATTTGAGGGAATTTATATTATTTAACAAAAATTCACATTTAATATATTTTTTTATATCTTTTTTTTATCTTATGTTTGTACAAAAATCATTTTGTGTATTTCATAATACTCGAGAATTTTTAAATACAACAATATAACATCAATAAACACAATAAAAAATTAATACATATATTTATGGAAGAATCTTTTCATAAGATCCAACAATACAATTACTGTATTTGACAAACCAAAGGGCCTAAATACGCATTCCTAATTCTTTTATCTATCCCAAAATTATATCTTAAGAATTTATTCCTTATTATATGTTCATTGATGATACACTAACATGATATTAATATTGGAAAAATATCATACTCCATTGAACTACATTTACTTCATTAAATGACCCAAAATCAATTATAGTTGTGAAAATAGATTTTTACAAAACTTTTTTCTTATGATAATGATGATTTACATCCTGAGTAACCTAATTTAAACAAACGTTGGAATAATACCACAACTCTTTGAAAACAATAATCTTACCATCTTCTTTTTATTAATTTTTCTCCTGTTTTTATAGATTAACTAAACACAGTCCAAAAAATACCATATCAGAAGTGTTTCCATTAATTTATAAAAATTTTAGAGATGTACTTCAACCACTCCAATAAAAAAATTAATGACTTAACTTTCTTAGTTTTAAATTTCATTGATGGATTCATTCATATTTCCTACCACATGGAACTCTTTTTCTCTTTAATGCCATATATTACCTGATCATCAGTAAAATTCATTTCAGCCTTATAATTATATTGAATAATTTTCTCTTAACTCTTGAATTATATAGTGTATAATAAATTTCATTATCTATCTTTCAATCCAGAGTAAAACAGAATAATTTCGTATAAATATAGTAGATAAAATCAGGGTTACACCTTTTCAATCAGAAGATTTTTTTTCAAAAATTTCCATTGAGTTATCCTAATTTTGTCTCAATAATTATTTTTCTATTTTAATAGAAAAATAATTCAAAAAATAATTCCCACTAAAAATATTCTTAAATTCATCCTATTCAAGGACATAAATCTTGTCACATTGTTTAATATTCTTAACCATTGATCACCACCCTTCAAATTTACATTCAATAAATTAAATATTAAGAGTTACATTTTGATGATATGAATAACTCGTTACATTCAACATATTTCCCAAAACATTATTCCAACCCTCCTCTATCACTGGGTCACATGATCTTAAAAATGTTAGAGGATGATTTCTAATAAAAAGAACTAATATATTCATGTTTCAATATGGTAGATGATTCATCTATCTATAATTGATTAAACAACCATTTATAGCCTCTCTGACGTAAGATATCACTAAAACATGTCACTCCATTCCAACTCAAACCATTTTAGGTTACTAATTACAAAGAATATTATCCCCTATGTTCCTTCCTACATTATTTCTCTTATTTACTCAGCAAAAAAACATTTAAATTGAAATATTTTAGTAGAATAATCATGATAATTGTCAATTTATATAACAATTAAACATAACTATAAATTAAAATATTTAAAGGGAATTATTTTAATATTATCCTAAACCTAAATTTATATAAATCTTTCATTGATACCATCTATAAAGAAATTATAATAAAAATTACATATTCTAGTGTCTCCATAATATATTTAGTCTTTTTAAATCCAAATTATTATTTTTAGATAAATAACTGACAAGTATTATTTAAAAAACCCAAAAAAAATTAATGATGGACATGACTACTCAGTATCCATTTTGCCCAAAAAAATGTATTTTCATATGACAAGTCATATTTCCACAAAACATATTTACAATTTTAATATTGAACTCATCATAATCCCTAATAATCAATGAAAATTCATAAAAAAATAAAATTTTAGATGATAATATTGAGCTTAGTAGTGGATATAAATAATTAAAAAAAATAGTCCATGAATTCTAAAAAAATCCATTTTTCAAAAAAACAAATCGTTTCTACATAAACATTATCTTACCTATGATATAAATTTATCTACTCCAATATTTTCATAAAAAATTCATAATAATTCCAAAAATAAAATATTAAACACATAAGAGTTTCTTTGTCATCAAAAAATTATGTTTAAATAATCTATGCAAAGTTAAAATTCCCACCATTAAGAAAAAGAAATTATTTTACACTAAATATTAGATAATTAACATACCTTGAGAAATCATAATCTCTTAAAAACCATATAAATACCAGATTAATAATGTAGAACCACAAGACATCACTTTCTATATCACTCTTACAAATCGAATAACCAATATGCTCAAATTTTATATCAAAATGATTGGAGGGATATCATAGACCCAATCATCCTTAGTGTATCATTAGGCCACATGTACTTGGTTTATAATGGAACAACCCATACATAGTCAATAATGGTACAAACCATGAATTCGTAATAGAAAAACCACACATAATAATAATAACTCAAAAGAACAGTAATATAATTATAACACATAAAATATTGAAATATCCAACATTCCCCTTAGAAAATAATTATTGCAACTATAAAAAATCATTTTTTGGTTAATGAAAAATCCATTTAATTTTAAAAACCATTTTCATAATATTAAGAACATAGGTAATGAGGGTTTATCATTTAATAAAACATAAATGCTTTTAATGAAATCCAAAAATTAATAATGGTTATGGTTTTGAGAAAAACAACTGTTACCATATATGTAAAAATAGAACAATCTGTTTTCCTTGTGTAAAAATAAATGGAATTGGGTAAAGAGAAGAATTTTCAAATCCTTAAAAATAATGTAAAAATAGATATTAAATTTTTTTTATTATTAATTTATGTCCATAAAAATTCATCCATAAAACATTTTTAATAATATGGATATGGAAGAGAAAGATTTGAAACAGACACATTAAAAAGGATTTTTAAAAGTCTATTACCTCAAGTCAAACTCACCACATGTGTTATAATTTTTTTTTATAAATAGCTTATTTTAATTAAATAATTTTTTATGAAACATTTTAAAATTTATTATTCCTTATTATAATTATTTAACCAATTACTTGATCTGTTATGTTTATGTTAGAAATTTCGATCATATTTAGCTCATATACCCAAAATGGATTTGAAAGATTGACTGTGGTAAAAATGGTCATAATTCAATCATATATAATATAATTACTATGAAAGAGTTAACCTTTTTATGAATCAACTATACCTTTAAAATCTATCATAAAATATGGCAATGAAAATTTATCTTTTTTACAATCAGGGAGATGATAGGCCCAATGTAGGAATAAGTAATTTTCTATTTCTCAATTATCATTATATAAATAAAGAAAGAATTATTTTAGATTTTTAGGATTATAAATTTATTGTAAATAAAAGATAATTTTAAAATATAATTATATATGTCATCCATGTGACATATTGATGAAAAATGAACCTCATCGCTTCATTGATTGGATATTAATTATGGATGGTGATGGAAAATGAAATACCACATTTCGTGAGGTGGTAGTCCACCGTACACATGAATGGTAGTTTGGTTTCCCATTTGATTGAATTTGAGATAGAAAAATGTTGATAACATTTCAAAATAAAACATTATAATATTAATAATATTATTTTTATTATTCCATCATTTTTTAATTGAGTATATAATAGGATGAATATCAAATAACAAAATTCACGGTTAAGAACTACAAATCTTCTTTTGACAAACTCATATGTTTTACACCTAAAGATTTTGTACGATTTTTTTTATCAAAAAATTAATTCTTGTATATGGTTCTAAATGTATTAAATAGATATGGGATGATATTTTTAATCCAAAAAATATTTTTATCTTTGAAAAAAACGGAGAGGATCCCTTTTATAAATGAGTGGAGGAGAACTCTTGGAATTACTTAAATATTTATGTTTATATAAATTAATTTTCATCTCCAAATGGATCTAAAAGGATATATATAAAATATATGATGATTATAGAAACAAATATTCTCATATAATAAAATTTTGACACCTTTATGTGATGGTTTTACTCATATCAATTTATTTTAACCTTGTTTCAATCCTTTTGATGATTATCATGATTATAATGTTTTTTACAGTCTAATGGTAATGATAATTACTATAAAAGTCCCAATAGACTATAAATGGATAATGTTTGATTCAATAACCCATATTAAATTCACTTGTCCAAAGAAAATAATTTTATGAGTTTTAAATCATTTAATAAAATATTATTTATCATAAAATATCAATAATGTCATTTTGACCCTATTCATTTAATTTTGATTTAAAAATTCAAAATAAATATGGAATAGAATATAAACTCTTAAATACATTAAATATAAATTAATATTTTTATAAAATTATTAATAAACCATAAGAAACTCAAATAATATAATTTTTTTCTGAAAACATTTTATTTATTTTTCAACTCATTTCACAAACACCGTGTTTGGGCTTGATAATCATTCATGTTAAATATATAAAAAAGAATAATTATATATAAATTTAATTGATAAATAAAATCAGTATATTTTAAAATATTATTTTTTAAAAATATCCTCTTTTTATACATATGTAGAATATCCCAAGAAAATAAAATAAATAGAATAAAAAAGTTTAACATTTGTTTTTTTAAAATAACATAAATGAAAAAAATCATGGCCCAATGAAAAAAGATAATAAATTATACATTTATATTTTTTATGAAGATAAATACTAATAAAATATATTAAATTAAATTTCAAGGATCATTTCCGAGTCCATAATATATTATGTTTATCCTAAATTGAACAATTTACCCTTTTATAGGTGATATAAATTCATTAAGGTTCTGTTCATAATAACCAAAAAAGGGGCCTATTATCAAATTTTGACCTCATGATTCAAAATATAGAATTCAATTTTCCATATTCAAAACATATATTCCATAGAGTATAATATAAAATTGAATCGACAATACGTGCTAAAAAATTATTTAAACCAAAGAATTTTATGTATATATTGGTTTTTATACCAAATTAATGTATAAAAATAAATAAAAAGAGTATAATTCAATTAAGTTAAATAAAAATAAAAATAATCAATTTTTATGAATAATAAAAAATCAAATTTTTATTTTAAAAATTTTAAAAGAAAATACAATTTCCAATAAAAACCAGTGTTTTCCAATATTCATTGAAAAGTTAATATTCTAAAAATATTCAAAAAAAATTAATAAGAAAATTTTTAAATGAATAATTAAAACTTCTAATTTAATTTTTAAATTTAACTAATATTATATGGAAATTTATTCTTTAAATAAAACGATATATTTATAAAAACCCAATTTTGTTAGAAATATTTATTTTAGATTTTGACTGAAAATTTACCTATTATTATTATAATTAATATTAAATTTTATGATGAATTCTCCAAGGTACAACACCAACCTTCTTCTTTGTGGTGACACACTGCTTTTTGTTTCCCCACCTTCTCACCTTTAAATGGTGGGTGGCTTCCATCACGTTCATCGGTGATATAAGCTCATTGTTCAAAGAGGGATGAGTGGTTGAAGGTTCATTTGTATATGAATTACTCCATGGATATCATCGCTTATTATAATTCCCCATCATAGAATTTATTAATGTTTATGATAATTTTGTCTGACACCATCTTGAGGTTGATGTTGGTTAATTACACTACTTTTTTCTGAAAAATGAGAAACCTTCTATTAGATGATGTAGTAGTATTATCCATGGTGGGAACATCTGGACATTCGGTTGATTGGGATCCTATAATGTATTCCTCCTTTGGATTATATCTCATATGTGAGGAATAATATTCATATAACTATAGGTATCCTATGTTGTTCAAAAGAAATTCAATGATAATTGAATAAATCTGCAAAGATTATTTACCCTAGGAATCTCGTGTTTATTGCATGGTGTAGTTATTCATAATCAGTGAACGAGTTTAACATATTCTAAAGATATGGGTAAGCCTAATTTCTTGCGATGATGGAAGGATAGTAGAGTGTTTCCAATTGAAAGAATCACTAAAACTTGGATGATTCAGTGTGTACCCTCAAGGGAGATAATTCCACACTAATATATATGAATTATGTCCCCAAGGTGGATTATTTCACATCATGATGGGTGGAGTGTGTACCCCAATGGGTGGGTTAATTTTACACTATTATGGATGGAGTATGTCTCCCCATGGGGGACTATTTCACGCTGGGATGGATGTAGTGAATCCCTCAAAATAGGATGATTTAACACTAAGATGGACGGGGTTAGTATCCCGAATGAGTATAATTTGATACTAGTGTTGATGTAAACAGAGAACCACATGAAGTCATCATACCTACCTTATTTAAGGGATAAGAAACAAAAACCACTATATTCATTGTCACAGATTAGGGTAATGTTACATGAATGGTCATTATGGTTTGACTTTATATGGTAAAGATTATAATGTCGTGGAAGGAGCATTGATGAGGGATAGATTAGTGATTATACATAGAAGCTTCATATGGAAGATGATTCATCCCGTAGTGGGGAAGGATATTGTGGGGATTACAAATGGAATATTCCCAGTGTATGATTTTATCCATGTGTGGATCTTAATCTCGTTGTAGGGGAGGTGGTGGGATCCCATTGTGATCATACATTGGAAATCATGTGATCACCAGACAATTTAAAGATACATTTTACATCATGTGATGAGGGTGGTGTCTTGATGTTTTACACTGTACAACTAAGAAGCGGTGATGGGCAGCATGGTGTCAAATAAATTGAATGTGGTTGTGGCTCACACCTCATATGGGGTTGTGTCAATGTGGGAGGAATATTTGTCTTAGGGAATTCTCACCAATAATGGAAAACAATTTCCCTCAAATATTCCATACATAAGTCTTACAAGTCCACTGATAATTTTTTTCTAGGAGGGTCATGGCATTGTAATTATTGTGGACGAGTGGTTGTTAGGTGGACAGAAGTTAGGGTACCTATTATTAGGTATGTAATGTATTAGGGTACATATGGTTAAGTGAATAAGATTGGGTAATGGATACACTAAAATCATAGGATTCCTTATGTCAGTGACTGTAAATAAGTTGATTGAAACTTTATATTATTATATTCATGTAGATTTTTACGATCTATGGGATATGGAACATGTAAAACATATGTATTTGGCATTCATAGGTGTCTGAAAGAATTGGATTTATGCACATATTTGGGTTTTGTGAATAATTCTTCTATTCTAAAACTAGATCAGCCATGGGATTTTTTGTTCTAGGATATTTCAACTACATTCCAAACCATTTTTAGGACCACGAGAGGTCTAGTAGTGAAGTTATATATAGTTTATGTTCCATTGTTTCTTGTGATTTTATATTCATAAAATATGGGTATGAGAGAAAGAGTTTGTGTGTCACTTCATCTTTGTGATCTACTAATCCATGTTGGAGGTGAGGTTTTATTTATAGTTAAAACTATAAGCAATTGGTGTACAAATTCATTTTGTTGAAGATAGTTTTTTGTTCATCTCATCCATTTACTAATGTAGCATGGACACACAATATTTATTGGTTGACTTTTCATTTCTTGTTATACTGGATTGTTGCACAATGGTTTGTGGAAAGACATATTATTTTTCACATAGATTCATTGGTTATCGGGGGCTTTCCCATTACAACTACGGGGCTCAGAATCAACTTTCTTACAAAGCTATCTGGTTATAAAATCATCATGTTTCTATTAATATATCCCATTGTTTCATTCTAACTCCTTTGGTGTTTTATTGAGCTCAATGTAATCCATATGAATCTTCATCACATTTGATAGGAATTTTTTTTGGGAAACCTCTTCATTCTATAAAACTAGTTAAACTTTCACCTGACTTACTCTATGGCTTAAAAATGTTCTTTTAGTGTGGGAATCTTGTCCTATTCAACAAAAATAGATCATTTAAGGGGAAATTTTATTGGTTTTAACAAATTCCCCCTATGTAATCATAGATTATAGGGGAATTCATGTGGGAGTTATATAGGAAATTCCAAATAGTGTGGCTGATTTCCATTCATTCACACAACTTCCTCTATGAGTTGAAAATTTATTTATTTTTTGATATTCACAAGGAATTGTCATGAGCCTATAAATAGAAGAAGTTTCCCTTTATATAGTAAATTTACTTCTCTGTGTTATAATCAATCTCTCATTCATGAAAGACACTCTTAGTGAAATCCAGATCCTTCATCCAGGACTTTTCCTCTTGTATTTTTCTGGAAATAACATCCACACTCCAATTGGAATTTAGAGTGACCAAATCCAAAGTTACGAGACGTGTGGAATTTTTATCAAAGAGATTGGACTTGAAACGTCCATCCATAAAACCTACATATCAATATGAAATGTACAATTGTGCTTATCAAGATGAAATTTATATTTTTTCTTCTACATTGAGGGATAAGATAGAGGGTAAGACAAAAATTAATTAGGCTATAAGGGTATTTTGAAACTTCTTGGTACTCATGGGATTGTTGACCTAATCCCAAGGAATTTATCTTTTAATAAACCATTTAGCACTATATGAATTGATACCAATTAATGATATTTCTATCCTAACCATCTAATTAAACATGTCTCTCTGCTTTTTTTCTCAACATGAATGGATTCCCCATGGGAACATCACCACACGAAGTCATCCTTTCAGATAGAATGATCATACAACAATCCATATTATAATTTAATAGATTATGATGGACATTGTTGAGATGTGAATGGATGATTCACCCCCCCCCCCTCTATTAAAGAATCATTTTTGAAAATTCCCCCAAAAAATATGTGGGCAAGTATGATGAAGGAGACCTATAGGCTAAGGGTAAATTCATGTACATGTTTGACAACACATAATGTGTATGCTTTTCTATTTTGGAACAAGGGGTCGAGCTTCATCACATAGAACTATATGGGGGAGTGTGGATGTCCTAGTTACACATATAACCCTACTAGGGTTTACTTCTAGAGCTCCTTGGATGGTGGTCCTTGGACACCAACACCTTCCACCTCTCTCATGGTGAGGAGGGAATTGGTACGTTAGACCTATATTATATTACCGACATGCCACAAATAGGATATCAATATGTTAAATTCCTCATATCATTGAATTACTTGGGTGATAGAGAGCATAACCTATTCTAGAACATAACATTATAAATGTATTGAAACATAGGCTAAAGCATCATCTCACTTCAACCTGGAGATTCCTTTCAAAAACTAGTTAAGGGACTGTTTTGATGAATCCAACTGTGAGGATACAAAGGAAAATTATGAAGCTTCCATTATTGCATTATAGATGGATGATAGGATCATACTTGTTAATATTTTAGGTGGGGATCTACTTTATGTGGTTCTATAGCATGATGTAGGGATGGTAGTTGTTGGTCTTATGTACTATATTTATATTATAGAGACCGTAATATTAAAAAATATAAATTAGATATATTTTGAAGAATATATAAACATTATGAACAAATATACCCAAATAACGTTGTAGGTATTATGCCTTTGAAAATATGGAATGATATAAACTAGTACATAAGTGAACTACATTATATCTCACAAGGTTATTCACGACTAGCACCCTTCATATACACAGCAAACATAATACATATCATTATAAATTGGAGACGAAAACATAAAAAGGGGTGATCTAAAATACTCACTAAGGGTAAACAAGGGAGAAATCTAAGCATAAACATGAGCATAAGGATATGAGAATACGGTCATGAAAATATAACATCCTACCATCCATATCAAATATCATATACATGAATCATAAAATAAATATTGGTAGTTCATAAGACATGAATAAAAATGAGGTAAATGTAATAATCCATGAAATAAAAACATAGGTGTAAGACATGGAATTGTAGAAAAAGATAAACATAAACTAATTTCTATAGTTACCAAGGAACCTATTCCAATACCAAATTAGTGGATAAAGTCCGTTCCTGAACCAGGTGAACCCCATTCTATCCATGTATTAATCAACTTAGTAATCCCTTATTCTAGCCCTCGATTATTGAATCGACAAAAACCTTATTTCAGCCCTATATTAATAAAACTAGTAAAACCTCACTCCAACTGTGTATTACTAAACTATGTTAAATATTGCTCCAACACTATATTAAGGAACTGAATAACCCTCATTTCATCCTTATATTACTAAACTGAGTAGACCTTCATTCCATCACAATATTAGTAAACCATGTAAATATTCATTCCGACCATTTCTATCTTGTGAGATATAAATAATTACCCAATTCATTGGAGGAAGATATATGTCCCACCTATCATATAATGAAATTATACATTCATGTTCCATAAGATCCTAAATTAACATATCACAACACATGAAATGAAATAAGTATCATAAACTTGTATTTATTTTGTAACATGTGAAATGAGATAGATTTCATAATAATTTCCTCATAAACATAATCCATCAAAAGAAGTGGGTTTAAAAATTATCTAACCTATAAATGAGAAATTAGTTTCATAAATATATTACCAATAAAGGTGAAACGGTTTTCATAAACACCATGTCCTTAATTATAACTAATTCATAAAAAACAAGAATACAACATTTAGATAATTTACAATTAAGTAATTTGTAACAGAAATAGATAACATCTTAGATAGAAAATAATTTAAAAATATACTCTACAAAAATTCTTGAGTAAAATATCCTTTATTTTTTAAAAATGATTTTTAATAAATAAAACCCCTTTTAACATTATTTTCTTAGAAAATACATCGAAAAAATATAATTAAGACATGAAATATTTTTCAATACCATTTTCCTTCATAAAATATAAAATAAACTTCAAAAACATTTAGATTGTTTTTCAAAACACTTCAAAAAAATTTTAGAAATTGTGAATATGTTTTGAAACCCATTTCTTTGGAAATTCATTGAAAACATATAATAAAATTGTGGAAACGTTTTGACAATACTTTTACTTGATAACTTATAAAATAAGATTGAAAAGGTTTTAAAAACCATTTTATTGAAAATATTTTTCAAAACATATAAATACATATATATAATATTTTGAAAATAATTTTCCATTAAAACATAAAACCTTTTGGAACCTATTTCATTAAAAAAAGATTAAAAACTTTTAAATAAGGAATGAAAATAATTTGAAAAAAAATATTCCATGAAAAATTTTAAAATAAATTTCAAAATTTTGGAAAACTTTTTTTTCACTTGAAAAATACATTTAAAAAAATTTGTTAAAGACTAAACATTCAAACAATTGAAGGACAGGATCAAAGATATGATGGTGGGTAAATCCGTACATGTCGTATGAGGCCAAAATAATTATCCTTATGTATGGTAAAAATAATAGAAAAGAACCTTCTTCATAGGGAAAAATAAAAACTCCCTTGAACTGATTGGTAAAGTAAAAAAAAGTTAAAAATATATTTTATATATTATTGGAGAACAGTGTAATATTCTGGAAAACACTTTTAAGAAAACAAAGATTTCTGACTGAAGTGACGGTAAAGATGGGCATTCCTGAAAACACTTTCTAAAATATCTTTTGTAAAAAAGAGTATAAAATGGTACCAATACATGATTATATCATAAAATAATATAAGATAAGGAAGCTCATGACTATTATTGAGATATGGGTTAAAATATTACATTAAAGGAAGCATAATAATAAACAATCTTGAAAAGAAATAATATTTTCTCAAAAAACTATTATAACTTGGTATCTTGGGATCATGATCTACATATAAAAAAAGTAAATTAAATTAACCATATAATTTCATTGAATGTTTTTATTCATGATTTTTCATGTTATATGGATGTATAGACACACCATAGAATTGTTTAGGTGCATAAAAAACATGAGTCTTAAAGAAAAAAAATTAAGAAAAAACATTTTTACCGATTTCGTAACATTGGAAACATAAACACCATAAGAAAATTAAAATATAGTTGGAATGTGAATACCCATAAATTTATGTACAATATACATGGAGTAAAATCACAGGTGGCACATACACCACATAAAAGTAATTCGTGGAAAACATAGGCTGTATCTCAAAAAAAATTAAATGTGATATGAAGTCCTCATACATTATGTCATGACTCTCTCCATATTTGTACAAGATTCCTATATAATAAATATAATTTTATAATAAATATTTTAAAAAATAATATTTTTATATATATTAACGTATATTGTTTTATTACGAAATTATATTACCCTCTTGTAAATGATCCTACATTTAGGATTCACTTAGTGTAATATAATCTTTGTTCTGCGAATTTGTCATAATTTGTTATATTGTTGATTATTATAATTATATCATGATTAATGAATGTATAGAATTATATAAATACAATTTATATCTAGAATATGAATATTATGACGATCAATATAATTATAATGTATGTAATTAAATACAACGTTCATGGATATGGTAAGTAATACGTACGCATGGACATTATTTTCCATTTTTATTCTCATATTTAAAGACAATATGTACATGACATATTTATATATATATTTTAGTATATATATATATATAACTATTAAATTATCATTAATATATCATATGAGTTCATTAAACCCATTCTTAATACATTTTATGTGGTGTGTGAATGAATCTCATCGCTTTGAGGGGGTGATAGTCTACACTTCCTCAAACGAGATTATTGTATTAAAACCAAATAAAAGATAAATATATGTGTATCATAAAAGGAATAAATATATATTAAATACATAAAAATAAAAAATATTAAATATATAAATAGTTTTTCCATCATAATATCTCCCATGATTGGTGGTGAAGGATAGATGAAAAATCATTGATTCTTGAGGCAGTGGTTCGTCGTACACCAAAACAGTATGTTCAACATCCACTAGATTGATATGTGTGTATGTATTGGTTATAAACATTTCATAACAACATCATATTATATTTTTGGATACTGTTTTTGTCACCCAATTATTGAATAAATATAGTTTATGGGGTGGAGGTGAAATATAAATGAATGGAGCCTGAGAGAGGACGTTACTTGTTAATCAGGTAACTCATTTTTGTTTGCTCCAAATGACTTATTTGAGAGCTTTACATGACAAAGGAATGATTCATGGTCTAAGGGAGGGTTTTAGGTAGAAATTTGGGTAGGTTCTATAAACAAATATGTATAATGAGAGTTTTGAGGAACATGTAGAGGTGTTTCACTTTTATAGGGGAGGAAAAGGACTCACGTGGAATTTTTAGAAACAAATTAGGGGTCAACATGTTCATACATAACAAAGTATTAACAAACAAAAAAAACTCAAGAATATAATGTGTATGGACGAAATATGGGTAAAAATGAGTGTCACACAAGTGTCTATGTTATTTAGGCACTTAATTTTAATGTTTAGTCCCTAATTAATCTTAATTTGGCCTTAATTGTGGTGATTAATTTTAATCACTTTTACAAATCATTTTGGTGAAGAAATAACATGGTAAAATTATAATATAAATAATATAATAAATTCAATGGTGTATGTATGATTTTGAAAATTCATATCACATATTTGGATCAACTAATGTTAGTGTTAATCCAAGGGATGAGACTAAATGACATGTTTTTAATGTAAGAAAATGTTCAAATGTTAATTATGATTTTTTATTCTATATCAAAGGGGAAGTAATTCTAATTAATTTCATAGCATTATTAAGTTTATTATTTATATTATTTTTACTTAAAATTAATTTATAATATCATTTATAGTAAATAATTAATTATACAAAAAGATAGTTTTTAACTAAAAGGTATTATTTTTAACAATTTATCACAAATGTTTTCTGTACGAAAAATCCCAAAAATTAAACCTAGGATAATTTTGACATTAAGAATTAAAAAATAATTTTTTTTATCAATTAAATTTATAAATTTTTCTAATATTACTTATCTAATCAAAATTCATTCATTCAAGATAACACTATTTTTAATATAAGTGGACTTTACCAAACAATTTATTTTTCATTATCAATATGTTTTTTATATAAAACATTATATTTGAAAATTAGTTGTTTTTATGTTTAATATCTAGGTTATCAATTTATAAAAATAATAAAAATATATTTTTCATATAAACTCTATGTTATGTGCATCATAACCCAAGTTGGGGTTACTTCTAGTTCAAGCCCAGTTTGTATTGAGTGTAACATAAGCCATGTTGGCATTTCCTATGAAAGGAATATCTGTATTATGGTTTCTAATATATATATATATATATATATATATATATATATATATATATTTTAAAATAACTATTTCTAGTATCATGTGAAATGAAAAAAATACTAAAATAATAAATAAATTCGAAAATAGTAATTCTCAAAATCATGGGGTGTTACATTATACCCCTCGAAAAATAAATTTCTCCCTAAAAATTCATCTCGGTTATAAAATGTTTAATAATCTAAATATTCATTTATAGGAACCCACAAATAATAAATGGATAACTAAAAAATTGCATAAAATCTATATTTGTAACCATAACAGTTACCCAAAATAACATATAACTTGGTTTCCACATAGTAGAACATGAGTTGGGTGTATAAATTAGAAGATGATGGAAAACATAAATATATATAAAGATTGATTGAGGCCATCAATAAAAAAGAATTATATTTTAAAAGGAATGATAATTGCCTCAAATTCATTAATCATTGTTAATTTAATGCCCATTAACACTATAAATATTAAGGTATTGGGACCACAATTTTTTATCACTTTTCGAATGTTGAGTAATTATTGATAAATTTCTATAAACAAAATTTCATTCATGGTGTGTTCTTTGAAAAACATTTAATACATTCGGTACCTCATGGAATGAATGTGTAGAAATTATAATTTTTTATTATATCACAAAAATATGATTCTAATAGATCTTAAGTCCCATAAATGAATAAAAATTCTAAATATTTGCCACTTGAAAAATAATATTCACTAATCTATAAAATGTAACACTATTAGTTCATCATAAATATATACTAATTAAAAATAAATATACATTAACCAGGATATCACATAGACCAGTGGTAGGCATGAATCCCTTATCATCCTTCGGTCATGGGTTTAAGTCCCAAGACCTTTCTGAACTTGATTGGTTGTCACCCGACATACATGATGTTCTTATTTTAAACCAAAATAATATAATATATAAGATATAAATTAATCAAATAAGGTTAATCCTTGATTATCATTTTAACCATGGTTTTCAACACAAACTCAGTGCACATATACTTAATCTAAATCTTAACATTAAATTTTCATGAAATATTATCTATATAATTTTTCTCAGAGGTAAATATCCAAAACATTACAAATAGAGTCATGAAATCAGATTAAAATTGATTCTTATATATAATAAAAATATAGCTCGTGGTTTCAACATTAAAATCATGTGAATAACCCCATAATATATTCTCGTGAAACATGGTAACAACAAGAATTACCATAAATAATTTTGGAAAACATTCATTCTTCCTCATTACAATTTGTATTTGATCTATTCCTTATATTTACAAATATTATATGATTCTTTAATAATAGAATAAAATACCCTTCAAAAATTTATTATTATTTCCAAGGCAACTAATACTATATAATTTATTTATTTATATCTCACGTATCATATCCATACTATATTATGTTAAGAAAAATAATATATTAATGGTTACCTTCCCTAGCCAAAATATCAAATTATGATTAAATCACATCACCAGTTCATAGGGAAAATTAAATATAAAATTGTAAATTTGAAGATAAATTAACAAATTATAGAAACACTTTTATTATTTATCATTCAAAACTTTTGAATCCAAATACATAAATAATTTTATTACATCATCCTTATTACATTAACAATAATACATCTTTCCTTTCACATTTCATATATAGTCTCATCATCTTCCACAATGTAACCATTACTCCGAACACCTTGTTGATTCCCTTTATGAACTTTCGTGTTGGGATATTGAGTTGTATAATAATAATTTTATATACACCTAAACCACATAACCCTCTATTGGGACATAGGTGGGAAAAATTCACATTAATTTAATTAATTGAACAGTTCATATTTTTCCATATAGTCACTTACAATGTACCCTTATTTTACATAGAAAAAATTTCTTCTTGTTTCTTTAAGACATACACGTGGGTGATTATTTCCACATTATTGATAGAAATGAATCCAAATATTATTTCCTCTCTGTTCTCCATTACCAGAACTCTTAGTGAACATCTTCTTTGTCTTCCATGGTTAGTCTGAGAGTCGGTTAAGGTAATCATTGTTAATCATGTTTCGTGGAAACTTGTTAGGAGTGATCGCAACATCTTTCACTCCAGTGATCATCCCACTAGACTTCTCATCATAAAATCTTCCATCACATTCAACACTAATCCAGTATTTTATGGATCCCACTATTGACTAAAACCAGAATCATCGTGTGATACTTACATATCATAGTAGAAAACTGCATAGTCATGAAATGAATTAATTATTAGATGTTTTTATCATGGAATCGTACATAATCGTAGATACCATGGGTTTATCCTAGGTTATTCATAGATTAAATATATCAAAATTATATCATGATGGTACATGAAGTGTTTTTTGAATTCCCTAAGAATATCCTCTAATAGTGACAAACCAATTGTGAAGCAAGACACATTATTGTGTAATAGATTACCCTGAGTCTTGATCGGAACATCTTGTCAGAGTTGTTACCCCAATTTAAATTTTTGCCCTATCCACACCAACTTGTTGTATCTAGATAGGGATGTATTTTTTGGAAACCACTAGGTCTATCATTTAAAAAATTTCAAGACATCTTTTTAAACATTAACGCATCCTTACACTTATCCATATATTCATTCCAACACATATAATAAGAAATATACCTAGGGATCTCATTAATGTTTTAGCATCCTATTATCCAAAGGATAACTATACATTTTCTCTGATGCCTACTGTAGAGATTCATTCTATAAAAACATAGTCATTACATAACTTTTTATGAATACATAATCATCATGAAAAAAGTCACCCAAAGACCATAGTTGGTATAGTTCCTTTGGAAATATAGAAACATAAACACTTGTACATGAGTTATATACATTATCTCCCACTATGTTCCCCATGATTAGAACACTTATTATACACATAAAACATAATACATATATTCATAACTACGGGGAGGAAACATAAAAATGGATGATATCAAATTTTCAGTAATGGTAAACAAGGGAGGCATATAATCATAAACATGAGAATATGGTTATGAGAACATGTCCAATAAAATAGAAGATCATACCCTGCATATCAATGATCATATGTATGAATCAAGGAAGAAATCATGGTAGTTAAATATACATGAATCAAAAGTAATTAAAATACTTAATCCAATAAAGAATAACATAGGAGTAAGACATGAAATTAGCGAAAAGTATATACTAATTTCAATTTTAGTTAAGGCGTCAATTCCAATACCATCTTAGGGGAAAAATTCCATTATTGAAATGGGTGAACCCCTATTCCAACCATGTATTACTAAAATGATTAAATCCTTGCTCCTTATCTTTATTACAGAACTGAGTAAACCCTTAGTCCAACCATGTATTGCTCAACTGAGTAAACCCTCATTCTATCCCTATATTATTAAACTATGTAAACCCTTGTTCTAGCCCGGTATTATTGAACTGAGTAAAACCTCATTCCATAATTGCATTACTGAACCATGTACACCCCGTTCCAATCCTATATTACTAATGGAGTAAATAATCATTCCATCCTTGTCTATCTCATAAGATATTAATCTTTTCCCAATGAAATGGAGGGAGATATATTTCACACAAATCACGTAATGAAATTATTCATACATGTCCTACAATATCATAAATGAACATATAATAACTCATTAATTAAATGGGTATCATAAACATAACTCATAGAAAGATATATGTTTCAAAACCATTTCATCGTAGACGTAACCCATAAAAATAAAAAGGTTTGAAAATCATATAACCCATTAATTAGAAATGGTTTTATAAACATATTACCAATGAAGGAGAAATGGGTTTCACAAAGGCCATGTCATTAATCATACCTCACATATAGAAATTAGATGAATTTAACCATTAGAAAATTTTCTATAAAGAATGGTTAACATGAATAGATTTCATATTAGATGGAAAATTATTTTTAAGTATACTATAAAAACATTTTTGAGGAAAATATTCGTTCTTTTAAAAAAAAAATTTAATACATAAAAACATTTGAAAATAATTTTCATAAAAAATACCTTGAAAACGTATAATGAATACATGAAATCATTTTGAAAACATTTTCCTTTAAAAATTTAAAAATGGAAATCAAACACATTTCAAAACCATTTTTTTAAACATGTGAAAAAAATTAATTAAATCATGAAAATATTTTGATTACAATTTTTTTTAAAATACTTTGAAAAGATATAAAAAAATATTGAAAACATTTTGAATTTATTCTTTCTTGAAAACATATAAAAGAATCATGAAAACGTTTTGAAATCCAATTCTTTTAAAATATTCACGAAAACATATAAAGAATGTTTGGAAGTGTTTTAAAATTAATTTTCCATGAAATCTTAAATCATTTGGAAAACCATTTCTTTAAAAACATTTTGAAAATATTTAAATAAATCATGAAAACATTTGAAAACAAATTCACCTTGAAAACTTGTACGAGAAGTTTGAAAACATTTTGAAATAAATTATTAATTGAAAATGAATTTAAAAATCATTTTATTAATCATTATAATTTTTAACAGTTCAAAGGGATCTTCAAATAAAAGACGACGAGTAAATTCATACACGTCATCTGAGGTCAAATTTTTTTTCCACTTTTACTTTAAAAGGGGTAGAAATGTGCCTTGTTATAAATTATTCAAAAATATTCACATGAAGATGTTGGTAAAATATAAAAAGGAAAATTTTTATTTTTGTTATTATTGGTTAATGGTATAACATTCAGGGAAAATATTTTTAGAAAACACATTTTTCCAGCTAAAGAGTGGCTAAAATCGAGTGTTCTTAGAAACAGTTTCTTAACTATTTATATTTAACAAATTGTAGGAAATAGTACCAATATGTGCATATATCATAAAAAATAAATTATAAGTAATATCATGAATATTAAAAAGATATGGATAATTATATTTCATCAAATGAAGCATAAAAATAAATAATCTCGAGATGTAATGAGATTATCTCAATAAACACTTGTAACTTGGTATCATGGGATCATGCACTAAATGAAATAAAAATAATTTAAATGAATCATATAATATCATGAAAATATTGATATTAATGAAAACTACTGTAATATGGATGAATATGAACTACGAAAAATAGTTTAGGTGCATTAAAAAACAAGAGTCTCAAAGAAGGAAAATTGAGAAAAAAACATTTTTACTGATTTTGTAACTTTTGAAACATAAGCCCCATTAATGAAGGATGATAAAAGTGTAATTTTAATACCCAAAAATTTATTTAATAGATAAATGGAAAAAAATAATAGTTGGTACATACACCAATCAAAAGGAATGAGTTGTTAACATAGCTGGTATCTCACAGAAATTAAAGGTTAGATAAAATCCCCATACGCTGTGTCTTGACCCTCTATGTACTCATACAAGCTACGTGTTTAATAAATAAAATTTTATTATAAATGTTTTAAAATTGAAAATTATTATATATATTTAAAATTATTATATTATAAGGACTTTATATTACCCTCTTGTTAAAGATCATACATTACGGTTTCACTTTGTGTAATATTCTTTTTGTTCTTCACGTGTGTCATAATTTGTTATATCGTTGATCCTTAAACATTTATCATGATTATAAAATGTAGAACATTATATAAATATAATTTATATTTAGTATCAGTATATTATATAATCTATATAATAATTACGTAATAAATGGAATACACCGTTTATAGAGATTGTATGTCGTGCGTACCCATGAATGATGTTTTTTGTTTTTATTGTCATATTCAAATAAAGCATGTAAATGAAATATTTATATAAATTTATGTATATATTTAAATATAATAATATCCTTATTATTTCAAATATACACTTTAATTTAATTAAACCCGTCATTAATACATTCTAGGGGGTGTGTGAATGAATCAGATCACTTTGAGGGGGGGGGGTAGTCCATACTATCTCAATCATGATTATCATATTAACAAAAAATGGAAGGTAAAATAAAGTTTGTTGTAAAATTAATATAAAAAAATAATGGTGTAATTAATATAATATATCACATATATAAACAGTTTTTCCATCATAATCTCCACCATTCTCGGTGTTAAAGGAGATATGAACAATTATCGTTTTACGAGATAGTAGTTCACCGTACAGAGAACAATATACTCAACATCCTTTAGATGGAGGTGTGTGTATGTGTAGGTCAGAAACATTGAATAAAAATTTAATATTACAAGGATGATACTGTTATTTTCACACTATAATGGAATAAATAGAGTTGATGGTTGGAGAGGGAAAAAAAGGGCAGGAGCTTGAGAGAAGACATTGCCTCTAAATCGGGTAACTCCTTTTGGTTTGTGTCAAAAGCCTTACTTGAGAGGGTTCATTCCCAAAGGGAGGATTCAAGGTAAAATATAGGTTTATTGGGAGAAAATTTTGGTAGGTATCAGTCTAATATAAATGTTTTTATAGGTTTGAGGTATGTGTAGAGGCAGTGACCTTTTAGAGGGAAGGAAAAGGACACACTTGGAATTTTTATAAACAAATTATGTGTGCCCATGTTATTACATAACAATATTTTATAAAACCAAAACAAATCAATAATAGAATTTTTATGGACTATCTATGTAGATAAAATGGGTTTTGGACACTTTTTATGGTCATTTGGGCCCTTAATTTTATAGTTTAGTCCCAAATAAAACTTAATTTTACCTTAATTACTGTGATTAATTTTAATCAAGTTTACTAATGATTTTGGTCAAAACATAACATGGTATCATTAGACAGAAAATATTATATAGAATATTAAGGTCTATGTTATAATTTTGAAATTCAATTCAAAAAATTCAAAAAATTAATATTAGTGAAATCTCATCGATGAGACGAAATAAGAGAGCATTAATATAAGAAAATGTTTAAACTTTTGTTATGATTTTATATTCAGTATCAAATTGGAAATGATAATAAAGAATTTAATTATATTATTATATTTAATATTTATTTAATTTTTCCATAATAATGATTTATAGTAACATTTATCATTAATAATTAACTAGACCAAATTGAAATTTTTAACTAAAAAGCAGCAATTTTCACAATTCAGCAAAATATGATGTTTTTTAGAAACAACCCAAAAATTCACCACAGTCTAATTTTGACAATATAAATTCAAAAATGAAGTACATTTTTTATTATTTAATTTCAATATGTATCTAAAATTACATTGATAATTAATAGTGATTCATTCAAGAAAACAATAATTTTAACACAATGACATTATTATAAATAATAACTTTCATTGTCAACATGTTTTATCTATATAAAAAACAATATCTTAATAGTATTTATTACTAAGATTAAAATCAATGGTATAATTATCTTAAAAAAATAACAATTTCTATTTTATAGAAACTCTCTGTTGTGTGCATCGTATGCCAAGTCATTGTTTCTTGTATCGCAAGCCATATTGGTATTGTGTGTAGAACAAGACAAGATGTTATTTCAAGTGGAAGGAATGTATGAATTAGTTTTTTTAATATATAAATATATAACAATTCCACTATGATGTGAAATGAAAAAATAATGAAAAGTTAAATTAATTATTAAAAATTCATTTCTAAAAATCTCGGGGTGTTATATATATATCCACACTTCTTAATGGATGGTTGATTTTGTTCTGGTATTTGACCATGGTAATATGTATTAAGACATTAAGGTTGGTGGTAGTGTTGAAAAAACATATAAAACTATGTTAACTAGTTGTGGCTCACCTCTACATCCTGTTGGGCTATGTGGCATGGGGGAGTACGCCCAGAAGAATCTGTGGTTCATTCTAATTATAGCATACTGGATCATAGTAGAATTTATAGAAATTAAATTTAGTAATTATTTCACTACAATAAACTTTTGTATGTTTCCCTCAGTGGTAAAACATCAACATGGTTCATCTAGTTGTGCTCAAAAAATTCGAGGGCACGATCAACATAAATAATGGGGTACACTTTAACATCTATCGGTTCTCAACTCTGTCTGATGAGATGGTGGATAACCTAGAGGGAATAATGGGGAAGCAAGAATATATATAGATAATAATAAGTGGATATATATTCACCAGGTAAAAAACAACACCTATTTTGAGGTGTATACCTCATTTCCATGTTCCCAGCTATTTAGATACACCCGGTATTGAAATAAGAGAGTTCAAATTGGGATCTATGTGGAATGTCATCTCTCCATTAATCATTATTTTTGGTGGATGTTTCCATATAATGGTATAGGGGTAAGGTATTATGGTTCTATCCACTAATTTAAATGGTGTCATTTCTCAAGATTACACTTGAAATTGGATAGTGGCATATCTAAGTGTTATATTGTATCATCATGTATGGTTAATCACATGGTCATGTATGGAATATGAACAATAGGGTAGTAAGATCAATACACTTTGGAAGGCTTACTGAGCATCATGGTCCCCATATGAGGCAAAAATAGGGGAAATTTAAATAACTGTTTAACCTTCACCTTTTTAAGGAGAGGGCCTTACTAAAATGTGACCATGGGAGAAGAGAGATGTATCTTGGAACATGATGAGTAGAGCCATGAAAGCCCTTATGATTAATTTTTATCATTTTTTATACCCTATCATAGTTGTTTCATTCCTTTCACTCTGCCCAACGAAGGGATGTGGCAGATGACATTGGTGGTAGAGAATCACTGGATGAAACTGAATCGAGAAGGGATTAATCTTTTGGAGGATAGAATTTCTAGTATCACTGCTAGTGTAAAATTCTATGAGAGGTTCTCATACTTGGTAGATTTGGACACCTTTTCAGTCCAACAAGGGGGGTACTAATACTCCCTCTTGATCGAGGAACATGAAGTTCGGCGAAATTACTTATCCTTAGGAGACAAATTACACCAAAGAATCATCTTTGGAGGTATCCATTTGTGTTGATACATATGGTACCTATGATGATAAATCCTAGAGATCTTCCGTTTATAAATAAAATCAATAGGAGTGTGGCAAGGTCACCACTCTAGTTGAATACTTGATCAGTCTTTTTTCAATCAGGCATGCTTATATTTTTCAAGTCACATATGTCCTTCGGACCTTACATACTTTTTAAAGGAGAAAACCGTGATTTTATTTATAGGGGAAAATTCAAGTGTGACCAAGGGGTCCATGTTCAAGGGGATGAGGGTTCTAATATAGATATTATTAGGCTTACCTCAAAATATGTGCATGTGTTTTTTTCAATTAGAGGAGATGGAGTGGAGGTCATAGAGGTGGATTTGGAGATTCAGTGCTTCTAATCATCTATAATGGATCACTTCCTAGTACTCCAAATACTACATATACCACTGGTGAGCCAAATTTTCTAGGGTGACTCATCATCGAGATCCTCATTCATTAAAAAAAGACTGAATCTCAACCATCTTGGCAATTTACAATCTTACACAATGTTATTGAGTCATTATATCAATGTGTTTATTGTCTTTTATGTAGTATCAACCCAACCAGTGTTGATGGTACAAGTTTCAGACACTGATGTACCGAGTAAAATTTAGGTGTATCATATGGTTTAATACCCAATTAAAGTATAAAGGTCATACTCTTCCAAATCAATTTCCACTTATAAGTGTTTTCCATCATCAGATCTATTTTTTCTCGTTATTTTTCACGACTAAAAATAATTGTAATTGTTTTTGTAATTAATATTTTCAAGGGGGTTTAATGTAACACCCCGAGATTTTATGAAAAATATACTTTTTATTTTCATTAATGTCTTGTGTTGTACGCTACACCAAAAAGAGCTTGCATAACACGCATCCTTGATTTGCCTTGCATTACATGCAATCGCGACCTTCCTCGATAGCGTGTGTAGTACGCAGTACTGAGTTTCACTAAAAAACAAAATGCTATTAAAATATTATTAAAACTAGCCGTTATGAATAGTAATAACCACTTTTTGAAATTTTGTAATTTTTATGGATTCATAATATCGAAATTAGCTTAGGGTGAAATTTTGGTACTTTTCGGATAACTTTCATTTTCTGATGAATAATAAATATTACTATATTTTAATTAAAAACAAACTTTTTAATAGAAATAATTAATAGTGATAAATTATTAATTTTATTGGTTTTAAATTATATTTAGAATATATTTTTACAATTTAATACATTGTTGGTTATATGATGTAATTTCACATTTAAACCAGACATAAACAATTGTCAATCTTTTGATAGTTATCTCTTAAGAACACACTATTTGTTTTGACGACGGGAATTATTTTTTAAATTAATTAATGCAACTGATATATTTTGAATTTGGTAAAATAGACTTCATTTTTGAATTCATAATATCAAATATAGCTTAGGCCTAATTTTTGGTATTTTTCTGAAAACTTTCAATTTTTGATGAATAGTGAAACCACTAAGTGGTAGTTAAAAAACTGAATTTTTCATAAAACGTAATTTTACCGCTTCTGTGAGTGTAATTTAGAAAATCCGAGAGACACAGTTAATATCAGGGACTAAAATGTGGTTCAATGAGATGAAAATAATTTTTTGTGAATAGTAACTTTTTACTTTTTTTACCACGGTTAAAAGTAAATAGGGTAATTAAGGGTAAAAATGATATTATTATTACCCTAAAACATGTCCTAATTCTATTGGAAAAGTGTAATTCGACCAAAAACAACATTAGTAATACAATATGACCATTTAGGCCCACTTTTATTAGATTAGGACATTTATTATTAATTTATTTAAAGAAGGGTTAAAATAGTTAAAATCAAAGTTTAATAAGTAAATCATTTTTAATATGGGGTTATACATAAGATAAATTCGATTATAAATATTAATTCGAAAGATAAAAATATTTCCTAGACAATGGTATTTTATTTGTAAATTTTAGACATTAAATAATTTAATTTATTTATAACACAAAGATAATGCAGTAATTATCTTATTAATGAAATACTCACATAATTGATATTATAAATACCTAAATAAGTATAATTTGAGACTTTTTATGAATTAAACTAATTTTATAGGTTAATATGACATGTTAGGATTATGATAATTAACTTTGGACGAAATAATCATTCTGTTACGAGTTTCAAAAACATCAACTATTGAATAGTGTCAAAATTGACATAAACTAGTTTTTAAAAAAAATATTATATTATTAATTGTTATTTTATTCTTAAAAATATAAGGTTCTCCCAATGACTTAGATAAGGTAATATATATTAATAAAACACAACTTGGGGGTCTCTTGGATGTATATAGTATATTTATTAACTATATAATATAAAAATACAAAGTGACATGGTAAATGTCAATCTAATTAACTAAGAGTTAAAACTAAAAGATAAGGTTAATATAGGAACCTAAACTTTTCTAAATTATATTGGATGAGAGTATTTCGACCCATCCCCACCTTAGCTTCGAAATAAATCAATTTTGAGCTATTTAAAACCAAATTAGACTTTATAATAAAAAATAGTTTTCGTTATTCCAAAGGAACCCCTCTCCTCCCTTATAAAAGGGAACCTCCTCCCTCTCTTCCTCACACAACGTTGAGCCTTCAAGCTCAGACAAACCCTGCCAAATTCTCTTCTACACTTCCCTAGAAATATTCTAGAGGTTCTGTTCTTCCTCAAAGACCAATTATAGTGCCCTAAAGGGAGATCTCAAAGAGGCACTTCAAAGAAGAGGTAATGTCCATTACCGATTCTTTTATCTTTATTTATTCTTCCACTTCTTCTTCTTAGGGTTTTTAATTATGAAGTAATAACATAAGTATAACTCATATACTGATATGTTATTATAAATATTAAACAACCCAATTTCACGATCTATCCATCCTACAGAAAATGAAATCACTGCGCGTGCGTACATAAGGAATATCGTCTCCACGCCGTGGTGAAATCTATTTTCCACCACCACCATACATGGATGGGTATAATGGTGTAAATAATGACTATATATGACTATTATAATGTGATATTGATTCTGAAATAGTATACATACACTCCAATAAAATTACATGATCAGAGGAACGATATCATCACTCGTGTGTACGTACGGAATACCGTCTCCACGATGTGATGCGACTCGTTCTGCATGATCTTCATTTCATAATGATTATATAAATGAATTGAATGAATGAATATGATATATATTACACTAATACCATTATGTAAATGAGGTATCTATAACCTAAAGAGAAGAATAAGAATTTATTCGAAAAAACACGCATAAGAACAAATTGTAATAAACACCCGAATAACAAGTAGTAATGAAATATTACTAATAATAAGCAAAGAATATGATCATATATGATATCATAAAAATAAGTATGATTATGTAATATTTCAATAACATTATTTAAATCATTATACAGGAGGTTCGGACACGTACAAAGCATATCGGTCCAAAGGTAAGGGAAAATATCACAATCTCATTTTTATC
Organism: Viscum album; assembly: GCA_963277665.1. Classification (NCBI taxonomy): domain Eukaryota; kingdom Viridiplantae; phylum Streptophyta; class Magnoliopsida; order Santalales; family Viscaceae; genus Viscum; species Viscum album. The sequence continues at coordinate 1,178,288,996 of OY728119.1, read as the reverse complement.
CCAGATTGTTTATACATTGAAATTTACTGGGGTGTATTTTATCATCCACATCCATGTTTTCTCAATATGTAATATTATTTACATTCACCTACAATTTTTTAAATCCTATTTTACCCTTTGGTGAGTTTTTAGTAAAATATATGAAATGAATCTTTGTTCGTTTTTCGTACGAGGTACTTTTTTGACTTTTCTGACAAAAGTACGGGAAGAATGTTTTTTTTACTTATACAACATGAATGGATTTTTAAAAAAAAAAAATTATTTCCAAGAAGCTTAATTAACAATTTTTCAAGTTTATTTTTAATCAACTTCTTTTATATATAATTTTATGACATGTTAAGAAAGGAAAAGTGTTTTTGAAGTTGAAAGGATATTTTCCTCAAGAATGGAGCTCAAGTGTTTTATCAAAATTATTTTCCATCTAAGATAAAATAGGTTTCTGTTTATACCCCTATTATTACATTGATTTGATTATGTTGTGATGCAATTATTTTTATGAATTATTTTGTCTTATATAAATTGTTTTATGATGTCATGATGTTTAAGGTTCCCATTTTTATTACATGGGTTATGCCCTAATGTATGGTTTATGATTTTGTGGCACACATAAGAATGGTATCATTAAGAGATGGGTGGGACCTATATCTCCCTCCAATGCCTTGGGTAAAGATTTTATATCTCATGAGATAGACATGGATGGAATGGTAGGTTATACCGGTTTAGTGAAACAAGACTGAAATGAAAAGTGAACTCGGTTCAGAAAGAGACTTTGTCCACTAAGATAGTCTTGGCAATGAGTCTTGACTAATAATAAATGATTCTATATTATAATGTGTGTATGCCCCAATGTTTCATGTTTTATGGTATGATTATTGGGATTACATTTCACTACTATGATTTATCCCATGTTATGAAATTATGATCTCTTTTGCAGGTTAAGATTTCCAAAAGATATGTTCTTATGAATATGATGTGATTGATATTTCTTTTGTTTACCCTTACTGAGCATTTGAGCTCACCCTTTTATTTTTTCATTTCCCCAGGACATAAATAATGGATTTAGGTTTTAAAAAAAGAATATCATTATGGGAGATGTTGAGATCATTCACCATGATTAGAAGATTATATTCTGAGTTTCCAAAGACACTAAACTATTACGGTCCGTGTGTGTGTGTTTTTGTTATGTATCAAGTATTCCGAAAATGTAATGTAATATTCATGTACGTCAAGCTTTGGGTCTCTACATTTGGTATGAGAGGAAAAGTATCGTCAACCTTTGGAAACTAGGATGCGAAAACGTTAGTGAGATCCCTAGAGATATTTCTAAGGTATGTTTCGGGATATCCCTAAGGTTAAATATAAGTACAGGTTATAGTCCTAGAATTATGGTAACAATATTAGATTAAAACTAAGATGTTAGATATTGATGTTACTCCATCTTTTTTATGATTTTTTCCTCTCACACTATTCTTTTTGGGTTTTAGAATATGGCTGGAAACAAGATGATTCACGATAATGGAGGATTTGATTGATAATGGAATGATATTCTTCATGAGGAACCAAATGAAATGTGATTTGGAAGTCCAGACATCATTATTATGCTGAATCAGCAATCTCATAATATGTTCAATAAAGTAAATTTTTTTAAGTTTCATGACTCTACTAATAAGAGAAAGATGGAGTTTTATGATGATTATAGAGGGAAGATAGTTCAATTTCCCCTATGTAAATCATGTGGGAAGAGGCATCAAGGAGAATGTTTCAAAGGAACTGGAAGATGCTTTGGGTGTGGAAAAGAAGGACACAAAGCCAGTAAGTGCAAAGGAAAAGGTTTATTTAACACCAGGGATGAGGATAATGGTATTGCTACGACATCAATAATGGTTAAATGTTAAAAATGTTGAATGTACGGGCATTATGCAAACCAATTCTCTAAGGGAAAGTATCATGTAGAGAATTAGTATAATTGTATGGGTAGTATTTATGCTAATGATGATGATGAGACTACAAATGATATGTGAGATGAAAGAATTGATGAATCTCGGTCAATGGTGTAAGAATGTAGTGGAAGGATTACATGTTTATCATGTGTAATGTTGTATAAGTAATCTCATGGTACTATGGAATAAAGAGACATCTATGTATTGTTACAGTGTTGTCTTTCCTTGAGTTTTGAAAGTGTATGATTAATGGTACCAGTATCCAAGAAATGTTATTCAGATATTTTTGGAATGTAGATGATATGCACATAATGAAGGGATAAGGAGAAAATTAAATGTTTGATATTATTCATGAGCTCATGACTAATATAAGGATAAGGTTATATCATGGTTTGAGTATATAGAATTTTTGGATTTTGGCATGTGGAAAGAGTTAACTTTTTACAGAATTCATGTTTTCACTAAGGTTTAATGGGAGTTCATTTTTTAAGAGAATACATGATTAAGGTATTCACATGATTGGAATGTGACCAACAAGATATATGGGGTATAAATGATGGTATTCACATGCTTGGTTGATGACATTTAATGTAATCGTTTTCTTTATACTATGAGCTTGGACTGAGGTATTTTAGATTAGCCTAAAGATTGGAATGGATTATGTTGGACATAATTTAGTATTGTTTATGGATAAAACTTTTTTGATATTGTTGATGGGATGTTATAGTAATATAGATTTAGAAAATGGACAACCTGCATGATGGGCGACAACCCATCGCGTCGGACAAGGCTGTGGGAATCGAACCCACATCCAAAGTGTGACTGACCTTTATTGCCTACCACTGGCCTATAGGAAGTCCCTATTTAGTAGAAACTAGTTTTATTATATTAAGAAGTATAATATATGAAGTTTAAGTCCATTTTAGGAACCATATATGATTAATCTCAATCTAGATGGACTTATGTATTATTTTTTATTACTTTTCTAAAATTTTGTTTGAGACAGATGGAATGACCCATCATTCTATCACATGATCTGCTAACACATCACAAATGAAAAATTCAACTTCATTTCTTTAAGAGATGAAGTGGAAATTGTCCAAAGAATGACAAATGGTGAGACTATACCAAAATCACGAAAGTATTTCTTCTAATTACAATTTCATCAACTTTAGGGAAATGATCTTGAAAACCAAAAATGTTGTCTTAGTGCTCTTATATCTGATGAATCAGATGGTACCGTAGATCATCAAAAAATTATGGCTTTGTGATTGCTGGCTTTTCCATAGCCATGTTCTCAACCACTCTCTATCAGAACATGATGGTTATATTTGTCTTTCATAACCATATTTTCACCTATGTAGAAACCCATTGATTAGTTTATTTGGGTAACCGTTACATTTCATACTTTTTTTTTAAATATTGGTTTTGGTATTCCTTTTTATGATGTGGGTTTCTATTAAAGAAACTTTTGAATAGTAATCCATTTATAACCCTGACTAATTTCGAGGGCGAAATTCATTTTAAGGGGGGTAGAATGTAACACCCCGAGATTTTATGAAACATATTCTTTTTAATTTCATTAATGTCTTGTGTTGTACGATACACCAAAAGGATCTTGGACAACACGCATCCTTGACTTGCCTTGCATTACACGCAATCGCGACCTTCCTCGATAACGTGTGTAGTACGCAATACCGAGTTTCACTAAACGAAGATATGCTATTAAAATATTATTAATTCAATACATTATGAATAGTAATGACCACTTTTTGAAATTTTGTAATTTTTATGGATTCAGAATGTCGAAATTAGCTTAGGGTGAAATTTTGGTACTTTTCGGATAACATTCATTTTCTGATGAATAATGAAAATTACTAAATTTTAATTAAAACAACCTTTTTAATAGAAATAATTAATAGTGATAAATTATTAATTTTATTGGTTTTAACGTATATTTAGAATATATTTTTACAATTTAATACAATGTTGGTTATTGGATGTAATTTCACATTTAAACCAGACATATACAACTGTCAATCTTTTGATAGTTATCTCTTAAGAACATGCTATTTGTTTTGACAACGGGAATTAATTTTTCAATTAATTAATGCAAATGATATATTTTGAATTTGGTAAAATAGAAATCATTTTTGAATTCATAATATCAAATATATCTTAGGTATAATTTTTGGTATTTTTCTGAAAACTTTCAATTTTTGATGAATAGTGAAACCACTAAGTGGTAGTTTAAAAAACATAATTTTTCATAAAACTTAATTTTACCGCTTCAGTGAGTGGAATTTCGAAAATCAAAGAGAAACGGTTAATATCAAGGACTAAAATTTGGTTCAATGAGATGATGATAATTTTTGGTGAAGAGTAACTTTTTACTTTTTTTTACCACGGTTAAAAGTAAATAGGGTAATTGAGGGTAATAATATTATTATTAATACCCTAACACATGTCTTAATTCTATTGGAGAAGTGTAATTCGACGAAAAACAACCTTAGGAATAAAATATGACCATTTAGGCCCACTTGGATTAGATTAGGACATTTATTATTAATTTATTTAAAGAAGGATTAAAATTGTTAAATTCAAAGTTTAATAAGTAAATAATTTTTAATATGGGGTTATACATAAGATAAATTCGACTATAAATATTCATTAGAAAGCTAAGAATATTTTCTACATAATGGTATTTTATTTGTAATTTTTAGACATTAAATAATTTAATTTAATTTTAACACAAAGATGATGCAGTAATTATCTTATTAATGAAATATTGACATAATTGATATTATAAATAACTAAATAAGTATAATTTGAGCCTTTTTATGAATTAAAATAATTTTCTAGGTTAATATGACATGTTAGTATAATTTTAATCAACTTTTGTCGAATTAATAATTCTGTTATGAGTTTTAAAAAAAATCAACTATTGAATAGTGTCAAAATTGACATAAAATAGTTTTTAAAACAAATAATATATTATTAATTGTTATTTTATTCCTAAAAATCTAAGGTTAGGCCAAATGAATTATATATGGTTATATAGATTAATAAAACACAACTTGGGGGTCGCTTGAATATATATGGTATGTTTATTAACTATATAATATAAAAATACAAAGTGACATAGTAAATGTCAATCTAATTAACTAAGAGTTAAAACTAAATGATAAGGTTAATATTGGAACCTAAAATTGTATAAATTCTATTGGATGAGAGGATTTCTACCCAACCCCACCTTAGCGTCGAAATAAATAAATTTGGAGCTATTTAAAAACGAATTTGACTTTATAATAAAATAATAGTTTTAGTTATTTTAAAGATACCCCTCTCCTCCCTTATAAAAGGGAACATCCTCCCTCTCTTCCTCACACAACTTTGAGCCTTCAAGCTCGGCCAACCCCTGCCAAATTCTCTTCTCCACTTCCCGAGAAATATCCTAGAGGTTCTGGTCTTCCTTAAAGACCAATTTTAGTTCCCTAAAGGGAGATCTCAATGAGGCGCTTCAAAGAAGAGGTAATGTCCATTACTGATTCTTTTACCTTTATTTCTATTCCACTTATTCTTCTTAGGTTTTTTCATTAGGAATTAATAACATAAGTATCAATAATATACATATATGTTATTATAAGTATGAAACAACCCTATTTCACCATCTATCCATCCTACGGAAAATGAAATCACCACGCGTGCGTACGTACAGAATACCGTCTCCACGTCGTGGTGAAATATATTTTCCACCACCACCTTACTTGGATAGGTATAATGGAGTAAATAATGACTATATATGACTATTATAATGTGATATTGATTCTGAAATAGTATACATACACTCCAATACAATTCCACGATCATTGGAATGATATCATCACTCGTGCGTACGTACGGAATATCGTCTCCATGATGTGATGTGACTCGTTCTGCATGATATTCATTTCATAATGATTATATAAATGAAGTTAATGAATTAATATGATATATATTACACTAATATAATTATGGAAATTAGGTATCTATAACCTAAAGAGAAGAATAAGAATTTATTCGACAAAACACGCATAAGAACAAAAAGTAATAAACACCCGAATAACAAGTAGTAATGAAATATTACAAATAATACGCTAAGAATATGATCACATATGATATCATAAAAATAATTATGATTCTTTAATAAGTCAATAACATTATTTAAATCATTATACAGGAGGTTCGGACACGTACAAATCATATCGAACCAAAGGAAAGGGAAAATATCACAATCTCATTTTTATCCGAGATTGTTTATACTTTGAAATTTACAGGGGTGCATTTTATCATACACATCCATGTTTCCTCAATATTTAATATTATTTCCATTCACCTACAATTTTTTAAATCATATTTTACCCTTCGGTGAGTTTTTAGTAAAAGATATTAAAGGAATCTTTTGCCATTTTTCGTACGAGGTACTTTTTTGACTTTTCTGACAAAAGTACGGGAAGAATGTTTTTTTTACTTATACGACCTGAATGGATTTTTAAAAAAAAAGTATTTCCATGTTCCTTACTCTACATGTTTTCATGTTTATTTTTAATCAACTTCCTTTAGTTAGAATTTTATGACATGTTAAGAAAGGAAAAGTGTTTTTGATGTTGAAAGGATATTTTCTTCAAGAATGGAGTTCAAGTGTTTTATCAAAATTATTTTCCATCTAATTAAAATAGGGTTATGTTTCTACCCCTATTATTAAATTGATTTTATTATGTTGTGATGAAATTATTTTTATGATTTATTTTGACTTATATGAATTGGTTTATGATGTCATGATGTTTAAGATTCCCATTTTTATTACATGGGTTATTCCCTGATGTATGGTTTATGATTTTGTGGAACACATATGAATGGTATCATTAAGAGATGGGTGGGACCTATATCTCCCTCCAATTCATTGGGTAAAGATTTTATATCTAATGAGATATACATGGATGGAATGGTAGGTTATACATGTTCAGTGAAACAAGACTGAAACGAGAAGTGAACTCGGTTCAGAAAAGGACTTTGTCCACTAAGATAGTCTTGGAAATGAGTCTTGACTAATAAGAAATGATTCTATATGATTATGTGTTTATGCCACAAAGATTCATGTTTTAGGTTATGATTATTTGGATTACATTTCACTACTATGATTTGTCCCATGTTATGAAATTATGATCTCTTTTGCAGGTTATGGTTTCAAAAAGATTTGTTCTTATGAATATGATGTGATTGATATTTCTTTTGTTTACCCTTACTGAGAATTTGAGATCACCATTTTATGTTTTATTTTCCCCAGGACAGAATGAAATGATTTAGGTTTAAAAAAAGAAGATCTTTATGGGAGATGTTGAAGATCTTTCACCACAATTAGAAGATTATATTCTGAGTTTCTAAGGACACTAAACTATTACGGTCCTTGTGTGTGTGTTTTTGTTATGTACCAAGTATTCCGCAAAAGTAATGTAATATTCATGTACGTCTTGCTTTGGGTCTCTACATTTATTCCCAACAAATGATTGTTATTTGTGAAGCATGGGTGCCTCCACCAATGGTTGGTCCAAATCTTATGGAGTTGGCTATCCAAGGAAATACAACCTCAATATTGAGAGGGAATATTATCATGGATGCATGTGGTGTCTTTGAAGGGTTGGAGCTCAAGGATAGAGTAGATTTCATTTCAGTGAATATTCAACAGAACATGGTCCCCCTCTCGACAAGAAACCAAAAAATCTAAAATAATAATAGAGGAGGACCCTAAAACTAGTTTCTGCCTTTTCTAATTGTATTATGATCCATCCACAATTGAGAAATTAGATTATTATACATATAATTTTTTGGAAGATAATCAAATTATGTAGCGTAGGGTGTAAAAGAGTGTGTGGAACATTATCAACCATAATCTAGAGTCATATCTTCTTATCTAAATGGTGTCTCTCCACCATTGGCTGGAAAAAATGATCACAGATTGTGTGGAATATTTCTACCCCATACACTTATTTGTGGAAACCTTTCTGAGTGGGTGAATGCAAGGAGAAGAAAATCCAACATCTCTTGGAATAAGAAGAAATTCGATGGCACTAAGAAATTCTTGGAGGCCGATTAAAAAAATTAATGACTATAGGAGAAGGGGAACATAAATGTGAACCTCATCAATACCAAAGTGGATTTCATCAGTTATTTAAAGGAATAGTTGGTAGTTGATAAAGATAAAAAAGAGGTGGTGTACCAGATAGTACAGTACATGTCTATGCATGGCTAGGTGTCAATTATGGCTGATGAATATCATCCCATGGATGAGGAGGAGGTTGTAGAGCTCACTTCTCTATGACAGGTCATAGTGGCTATGTGCCAGAAGGTTATTTTTCAAGGGAACTAAATTTATGATTAAGATATTTAGGGAGAATGTTTTCTTGTATAATGATATTCTCTTGTGTGTGGATGACCCTTGCAAACATTTTATGTTTATTTTTTTATAACACGTATGCATAGCAATGTTTATTTTTTAACGCGTTTCTCTTGAACTTCAATCAAATTAATTAGGTAACCAAGAATCAATCCCAAATCCCACTTGATTCATGACCACCATGAGAAAAAATGGATGACCACATGATCTCTCACTCAAATGAGAGTGTTATAAAATGGATGAACATATAGGGCATTAATGTGTGGGTTGACCTCCAAGAGTGTATTAGATGAGAAGGGATATGTCTATAAAATGGGATTTCATAAACAACCGACTATCTTGTAAACATGTGGAAGTTCACGATTGAGATAACTCTATGGAAATTGAATTATAACCTAACAAAGGGGATATAAAGTGCATGAATCGAGAAACCCAAAATACAGATACAAAGTTGGTTGTGTGATGATGGAGGATACATACTGATCATGTTCATAACACATCAATAATTATTATTTTTCTAAGGACGAGGATTGAAAATTGAGGTTCGATGATAAAATATGTTTTAAATTTTATATATATCATATAATATTTCCAAAAATATTTCAGGTATTTTCCTAGGATGTATTGTGAGATAGTGTTTCCAATGACCATTCCATCAGGGGTGAATATGGATGATGATGGAGAAACAAGTTAAGGGTGACGTGAAGTATGGAGATGAATTTATGAAATGTTTAAATATTATTCAACACTCTTGAAATTATGAAATTAAGGATTTGATCACATTATATAGGTGTATTATTATGATCAAATTTAGACTCATCTTTAAATGGGACAATTATCTTGGATTTTGAGCAACGGTTGAAAAAACTGAATGATATGATAGTCAAACAATTTTGAAAGAGGAATGGGAAAAAATGGATTAATATTTAAACATCATTATATAATGTCTTTGGACATGTATTTTTACATAATATGGTGAGTACAATGTATCAAATGGTTTAAAATCATCTTATTAGGATTAAAGGTAATACAATTTAATATATTATGACCTAGAATTCAGTCTTTTTTGATAAGGTCAAAGATTTTAGAACAATTATAAACATGTTATGTTATAATTCTAGGACCCTAGAGTTTCCTGTCTTGATAGAAAATATGTGGCATCAAAATAAGATTACCCAGCTTTAACAGAGGTTCCTAGAAGGCCACTTGGTGACATATGGAACTTCTATGAGACACATTTCATGTATTTTAGGGTCATGATTCTTGGATCTAGGGGTGATAATCTCTAAAGGACATTTATATCATGGAGGAGTGTCTACCCTATGTTAATTGAGTGATAAGGAGGCCTGACGCTACACAACACGTTCCTAAGATGACTGGCACACAGTATAAATTCAAGAATCTTGGATTTTGAACAGTTATTTAAGGTCATAGAGTTCATAACATAGGGAACTCATGTGTGATAAACATTCTCAAAGAAGGCATCCCACCAACTCCATACCTCTCGTGATACATGATAGATTTGAGAAACAACGTGTGATATAGTGTAAATGTTTTTTTGATATAGAACAAAACAATGGGTGAAATTTACTACAAAATCCTATGAGGGAGATGAAAATTTTTTATTTACTGATATAGTAAAACGTTTCTAACCAATGAGAAGAAAACAAAATTGACCATGTATGAAACCTATGTTCGATAACAATGTCAGTATAGGATGGGTTGATCAAATATGTGATCAACCATAAATTGAGTTCAAAATAAGGGGGTTACTGTTTGTAACAAAAGGACTTTTGATATTCGATCACAAGATGGTAGGTGATCCAATATTTCATTGGACCATTCTGTTTGGGAGCCCATTCTGACCAAGAGAATAATAATTATACCAATAAAAGAATGAGTGATGTGTGGATGTGGAAATGGGTAAAATTTGTAAGAGAATTTGTATTTCACTAGGATATATTTCTTCATGCACTCCAATGAGATAAATTAAAATTCTTGACGGTGAGAATCATTCCTTGTTTTCAGATGAACGAACCCAAAATGATTTGATATCTGGGCTAGTCAGGGGGGAAATATCCAAACATCACTATATATCCCGTGAGAAAGGGAATAAATCCACAAGTGGTTCTGGGAGATTCCATGTTAGGAGACCAATACATAATGGGTGAAATCATCATGGGTATGGATATCACATCCACTCATCATATGATTAATCAATGTTCCAAAGGGGGAAGGTTTTCTATTCATCTCATACATTTTGTATGAGGCTTCCTAGTTTATAGGAAAAAATCTTTTCTTTTCAACCCTTACTTGTCGTATGAGGAATCATAGTGTTATACAATGTAAGGTTTTCTGGTTATCCCATACTTATCATAGGAGGCATCCCATTTTTATTTGGGATGTGGTTCTCAAGTCAACCAATACTTTTCATGTGAGGATTCTTAGTTTTGTATGCGATAAGGTTCGAGCATAATGTTTTGTTTAAAGTATGTTTTCTTTGTTCATATCATCCTATTTGAGGCATTATAGTTTCATACAGGGTTTGGAAATATTTTAATATTGTTTTCATGGGGCATTATGACTTTATATTTTAATTTAATACAACTCGGACTATGGTTGCTACAGTTTTAGGGTCTTGGAGCATTGAAACAAGGGATGCCTTCTTGATTGGGGTCATAGAGCTTGGACCCATGGGGGGAAACTCTGTCTTAAAGAAGACAAAATGTATTTAAAGATTGATAACTCAATGGGAAATAATATCCAAGATGTCCCTTTGTCACATAAAACATGAAAAACCAGACCGTAGATCAATATCATGGTGATGGGGGAGGACAGACCCCAAAATAAGTCAATGATGGGGGGGGGGTAGACATGAAAAATATATATGTGAGTTATTACATATCCTATGAGAATTGTATTCATGCCTCATGTAGTTATCAAACAATGTGATTCAAGAAACAAACTATGGTAGTGATTGTCCTCTTGAATGAGTAAACTGATTCATAGCATATTATTATATTATGCATCCCAAATTTATATGTGTTATGGCTATATTTTAGAAACATGTGATGAGGACATTTTTTTAGCTCATCTCATATCATACAAGGTATCCCAATAAAATATATAGTAAGGAAATAGTTTAAAATCATGTACCAAAAGTATTTTCAAAAATATCACTTTAATATTATCATTATTTAATATCTCATGTTGGGTTGAGATGGAATCACATACCGCTACTGGGTTAGAAATAATTAATGGGGCATATAAATGAATAAGAGTCCCCTGATCGATTATTTAGATGATTGTTCCATGGATAATCAATGGGTTTTTTGGAATCTTTTTTCTTTTCATATATACATACGGTCTAGAAATAAATACATAGCCCATGGATATGTGAATTTATCCACAAATTATTTTAAAAAGAGTCATGGGAATAGTCTTGCTGAAACAACACAAATGAATAAAATCATCCAAATGAGGTGCCAAGGTGGCTAGAAGCACAACAGTTTTGGTCATATATCTTGAATCAATATATTTTTTTTATCTTCAGAGGACCTAGAGAAAGACTCCTATTTTAGGGTCATAAATTTTAGACAAAGGGGAAGGTACTTTAAGGATGTTCAGGTGGTGCTATAAAGTCAAAAGATGACATTAATGAAGCTAAATAATTTTTTTACTACATGATGTTATCTTAAGGCCAAATTAATACAATTTATGGTTAGAAGTATTTGATAGTGGGAAATTGTAAAATATATTAATGTCATGATGCTTGAACTATGGGGGTGTCTATTTAATGGTTATTTTTGTGGCATTAAATATGAAGAACCATATAACGAACAACTATTTTCATACATTAACATTGAATAAAGTTTTACAAATACCTAACTCATTACAAAAAAAATTCTCAAAGACCATATAAGTTTATAGCCTTTGGAATCATGGAACAAAATCTTCTAACTCAGTGAAATATATTTATTTTTTTCACCAATAATCTTCCCCCTAAGTAATTCAACATAAAAACATTTCTTCATAACCTGGGTTAAGATAACATAAGAAATTCGTGAGTTCAAAAGCTGATTAAGGGTAAATAAAGTAAATACTTATGCATATCATAAACACAAGGGTATAAGAACATGATAATGATCATTTGAATATCATACCCCTCATATTATTGATAATAAATGTGAATCGTATAATACATATTTATATTTCATAAGACATGAATTATAGAGAAATAAATAGAATAATCCATGTAACTATAACAGAGGAATAATATATTTAATTGTGTCGTGCACATAAAAATATAACACATTGAATATGTATAATTAGAAAATGGTTTACACATTAAGTTAAGGAAATGATATCAGACCCTTTAATAGACTTATGGACAAACATATCATTCTATGCACAATGTTGTGAACATGAAATTAGGTTCACACGTAACGCTGTGAACATATAGTTTGGTTCATGCATAAATATATGGAAATGAAACTAGGTTCATATATAACATGGTGACCATGTAATCACATTTAAACATTAAATTATGATTAAAAAATAAGGTTCACTCATAATGTCATGAACATGTAGTCTGGTTCATGCATAACTATTTGAATATTCAACTAGGTCTATGCATAAATCTTTGAAAATGTGACTAGTTTCACACATAACATTTATATTCATGAGTGATCCATTGATACCTTATGCATTGGAGGGAGATACAGGTTCCCCAAATCTCATAATAATATAATTCATTCATGTGATACAAATTAAGAAATTCATCATATCATGGCCTATAAAAAGGTTATAGGTTTTATAAACATCAAATAAAAACCAATTAAATTAAATGGGTACTATTAACATTCCCTTACATCATAATAAATGAAAGGGGATATGTTTTATAATACCTTCTTGAAAACATTACCCATGAGAAGAAGATGATTTCAAAACCATATAATTATTGGAAGAGAAATGGGTTTCATAAACTTAATTACATCAAATCAAAAATAATTCATAGGAATAATATGAATTTAACCTTTATATAATACACTATACATGTATGAGTAACATTATCCAATATTATATTATATGGAAATTAAATTTTGAAGGATATTTTTAAAAACATTATGAAGAGAATATCCTTCCTTCATTGGAATATGATTTTTCAAAATTGGAAACCTTTTGAAAACTATGTTCTGGAAAACTCATAAAGAAGTATTTGAGAACAAATTGAAATCATTTTACTTTGAGAACATATTGATAACTTATAATGAATGATTGACAACTTTTTGAAAAAAAAATTATATAAAATTATAAAAGTTCCTTTAAAACCACTTGAAAACCATTTCATTAAAAATTTCATTAAAAAAAATTTCTTAAAAAATTAACCTTTTAAACATTAAAAGAAGCTTCATAGAAATGAAGAAGTTCAAATATATATATGTCATATGATGATAAAAGAGAATTCCTATTTCAAGGTAAAAAGGTCAGAGACAAATACTTGTTCAAAAAGAGAAAAGAGTATTCCTTTTAAAACATTGGTAAAATAAAAAGAGGTAAATTTTATTTTAAATTTTATAGAATTATAGTAGAATTTTATTAGAGACATTTTATAAAACATGGTTTTGAAGGACCATGGATTTCCGACCAAAGAGAGTGTAATGTTAGGCTTTTTTAAAAAGAAAATATTATTTATATTATTTATAAAGTGTTTAAATATGGTACCAACACATTAATATATCATTAACAACTGAGGATAATGGATTTCATAAATTTTATTGAGAGATGGATCATAATATTTCATCAATGGAAGCATAATCATTAACAATCCTGAAAAGCGATGAGATTGTTTCAATAAACTCTTATCACTTAATAATTTTGAAACATTCTCGCCATGTAAGAAAATAATATTAAATAAATCATAAAATATAATTAAAGTAGGAACAGTCATGGTATATCATGTACAATACTGTATATACACTTAATATAAAACTTTAGGTTCAAAACATGGCATGTGTCTTAATGAAGGTAAATTGAGACAAAACATTCTCACCTATTTGGTTACTTATGACAGAAAATATACATTAAAACAATATTCTAGAATTTATGTGTACATAACCATAAATTTAAGAATGAAAATAATATAATACATTCATTAGTAGTATACACACAACACAAAAGGAATGGGTGGGGAATAAAGCTTGTATCACACAGAAATTTAATGTGAGATGAAATTCTCATACCTTGTGCCTTGAATTATTTTGTACACATACAATCATCCTATATAATAAATGTAAGTTTATTATTAATAATTTAGAGAATAATATTATTATAACTAATTCTATATATGGTTTTATTATGACCGTATATTACCCAATTGTTATCAATCATGTGTTAATGTTTCACTCTGGGCAATAATCGCATTGTTCTTCGAATGTGTCTTAATTTGTTATATAAATGATCCTTATACATATTTCATGATTTCCAGAATTTATAGCATGATATAGATATCATTTATATTAATTTTATGTTTTCTATAATAATTTATTGAATATATAATTATGAAATGGAATACACCATTCATGGAGATGGTAATCTATGAAAACACATAAATGTTGTTTCTTTTATTATTATTAAATTTAATGAAAATAAAAAACATAAATGGAATATATATATTATAATGGAATTATAATTTATATTTCATATATTTTATATAATTTTACTAAATTTATCTTTAACACATTACATGTAGTGTGTGAACAATTCAAATATCTTTGAGGGGGTGGTAGTCCACACTTCCTTATACAAAATTAACATATTTAAAACGAATGGAAAGTAAAATGATATGTTTTTTAAAATAATTAAATAATCATAAATAAATAATAAATATAATATATAAAATATATAAAATTATTTGACACCGTAATTTATAACATTATAAGTGCTAATAGAAAAATTATCAATCATCTTTTCGTGAGGCAGCAGTTCGTCGTACACATAGACAACATGTTGGTTACCCAATAAATGGAGGTGTATGTAAGTGTAGGTTGAAAACATATCATAAAAAATACTAGTATATGGAGGATACATAATTGATATATAATCATTAGAAATTACTATTTTATGGTCTGGATAATGGAAATAATAGAAAAGAACTTGAGGAAGAATGTTACCACTTATTTAGGCAACACCTTTTGGATTAAACCAAAGAGATTCAATGGATTTCATTAAAAACAAACGAAATATTATAGAATTTAAGGATGTATTTTTAGGATCTATATTGATATATCTTGTTTGATCTAACATGGTTTGATAGGTGAGAGGATGTGGGAGGAGAGAAAGACCTTTTATAGTAGAGGAGGTGTCACACTCTTGTAAATTTTTGGAAAAGGAATTACACCCCCATTTTACCCACGTAATGTCGATCCAATAATCGAATAAATAATATAAAATGGACAATAATATAAAAATATGTACATTAAATATATATTAGAAAATATTCTAGATCTTTTGGTCCCTTATGATTAATGTTTTGTCCCTTATTAATCTTTATTTTACATTAATTGTTGTAAGACATTTTAATATCATTCACTACCATTTTTTGTAAAAAAACTATGTTCAATGTATTAGTAATTTTAAACAATTATTATTTCAAATATGGAATCTATTTTTCATATTCCAATAATATAAGAGGTATAAATTAATATATATTCAATAATGTTGTTGGGTCGACAATGCGAGTTTTTAAAGAAAAACATGATAAAATTTTTGTTATTTTTTATATTAAATTTCATTGTGAAATTGATTAATATGACCCAGATTGGGTTTCTAGATAAAAATATAAACTAATTTAAATTTTAATCAAGAATATATATTGTTTAACTTTATATATAAATTAGAGTGAAAATGTGTTTTGAATTATAATACTCTATTTTTCAGTAATCATCCAAAAATGAGGTAACATAGAAAAATCTCAAAAATTCACCCTAAACTAATATAAAGATAATAAATTAGAAAATAAAGATTACTTTATCAAATTAAATTTAAAAATTTGTCTAAAATAATTTTTTTAAAATAAGGTCATTAAAAGTAGTTCAATTGAGAAAATAATATTTTTATACAAATAAATATTTTTCCTAAAACTATAACTTTTTTTATCAATATATTTTATTTATATAAATAAATTATAAAAAATATTATTAAAAAATTTATTAAAAAATTTATTATTATTTTTAATATCTATGTTATAATTATATCATTTAAATAATTATAATAATAAAATTATGTTTCATAAAATCCCTATTTTGTGTATAATGTATTTCATGTCGGTGTTCTGTTAAAAAATCAAATTTAGTGTTGTGTGTAACATATGTTGAGTCAGTGATTCATGTAATGTGGAAAAATATGGTTTCGTGTGATTGGAATATTTAACCTAGTTTAATGAAATATATCAATTAAAAATAATTCTTTTGAGAAGAAATTATTTCAAAAAATATCAGGGTGACACATTCTACCCCCTCAAAATGAATCTCCATAAAAATTGATCCGAGATTTGAAGGGCTTAATACTTGAAATTTTAATTCATACAAACCCACATTGTAAAAGTTAATAGTAAAACTTCCCAAAAAAATGGAATGTAGGAACCATAATGTTTACCCAAAGTAACTCACAATGATATTCCAACATAGAAGAATATTGGTGGTAATTGGAAACATAGACATAGAAGATAAATCACACTATCATGTTCTGATGGATAGTGATACGGAACAATCTCATAAGAAATTTAACAATCAAAAATCCATAAATATATTGTGACTTAAGGGACCTTATTATTCTTAGCTATCTAAGGTACCAAGAAAACATTTTCAGATTGATGATCCTTTTTCCTAAAGTTTAATAATTATCATGATAAATATATTCTTTCATGATTTCAGGAAAATATTCATATTTATTGTTCCTAGATCCACATTTCCACTTTCTATACAAGTAATATGACTTTTTCATTCATGATGTACTATCAGATTATGAGGCTCCTCATATTCCATCCCATCAGTTATCATCAAAAAAATGTATTTTGAACTTGGTATCCAATATCCTTAAATAAACATATGGGGAGATAACACATTAATATTAATAAATTAATCAAAATATTAACATAGGCATTCCATAAATTTTTAACCTTATAACCATTTTGAAAGATGAAAATCCAATTATTTAAAACTAATGAAATTAAATAATGTTAACATTTATCCCCAATATATGACAATTTTTCTCTTGGTTGTCATATTACAAACTTTATAACATCTTCATTTTATATTACCTTGAAACATGTAATTCAAAATAATTACCACAAATCCTTTTCAAAATCATGAATAAATTATTATTACAATTATTATTGGATATGTTATTTAAATCTAAAATGACTTAATATTTACCCTTGATGGGATATACCACTTTTTCAATAATCAATGCCAGGGTAATTCATACCATCCAATGTACATATTATTTTCTAATAAATCATTATCTAAGATCATTATCTCAATGTTGGTCAGCAAATGAGGGTTAAATTCCCTACGTAAAAATCTCACCTTTACATGAAATCAAAATTCAACATTTCTTTTTCATTCTTAATGAAAACATATACTGAAAATTCATTTATATTTCATGATTCATATAACATAATCTTTTAATTCCAAAAAATGAATACTTCATTCATCAAACATCATTTATAAACCATCAATCAGGCTTCATTAACTTATTATTTAATTCATTTTTATTAGAATATAAATTGTGAATCATGTCTTATGGTTCATCATCCACAATATGATCATTCTTATTCTGATTAATGTAAAAAATATAGGATGAACATCACATAACTTTCACATGTCATAAATAGTCTCTTTATCTTCTGAAGTATAACCAATACTCATACTATAATGTCCCGAGAAATCTTATAATTTTTCTAATTATATAGAATTATTTAGATACTGTGAAATATAACGGCGTGCGATTCCGAGGCCTTGAGTCCTCGAAATGATCCGTTCATGTTTTGTTAATCTTTAATTAGCGCGTGTAAGAAGTTTTCCTAAAAAATTGGTATAAATATTAAATAGTAACTTATATCACAATATAGAAGGCACTGTTGCACTCAGGATGGCGGGTTTACCCTAGGCATAACTTACGTTTAGTCGGCGCAAGCCTACAGTGAGAAAACCCAAAAATACCATAAACATAAATAAAATAATTAAATAAAGTTATTTTATTCTTCAAATGATTATAAATCAAAAATGGTAACATAGATTAAAA
Organism: Viscum album; assembly: GCA_963277665.1. Classification (NCBI taxonomy): domain Eukaryota; kingdom Viridiplantae; phylum Streptophyta; class Magnoliopsida; order Santalales; family Viscaceae; genus Viscum; species Viscum album. The sequence continues at coordinate 1,178,270,318 of OY728119.1, read as the reverse complement.
ATATGATACCACCTCTGATCTGCTGAGGGTATTATTTCTTTAGGGAGGTTCTAACATTGGTCAGCACAAGCCTCCAGTAATGTTAGTTTTTGGTCGTAAATAAAATAATTAAGTTACTATTACTTTATTATAAAATTCAAAACCGTTAAATGGTCACTTCGATTGGGAATCTGAGACTACCGCTGGGTTCCTTATGGTGTGTATCACTTAGTAAAATCCTAACCTTGACCGGAGTGGGATGAGGGTGACTATAAATAATTTTCCAAACTTTTTGTTGGGTACGTTTAGTAATCGCGCAAGCGGCGTTTTGTAACTTTTGAATCGTTTCTCGGAATTGAAATATGAGGACACTGTTGAACTTTCAATTATGATATTTGCTTAGGGAGACATTCACATCAAGCATTATAGGTCTGGAGGAATAGTAAGTTTTTTGAACTTTTTAAAAGAATAAATAAAATAACATTATTATTTTATTGTAATTTTATTCCTCCAATGGACGAGTGGTATGGGGGGACTGGCGATGTGTCAAGCCAATAAATGGCATGACCTTTTAATTCAAAGTAACTGCACCATTGGGGAATTAGGAAGTTTACTAATTAATTTGTCTCCATTTTTCCAAAAAAAGTTTCACACCATTCCCCTATAATATTTATATGGAGTTTGGGAAGAGGTGTCAGCACTGCTTCACCAAGCAATGAAGTGATTACAAATTGCAGTGATGCATAAACCTTGGAGGACGGAGCTGGTACTAGAGAAAGGTGACAGGCAACACCAAACCCCCAAATGTGAGATTGACTAATGAGGACAATGCATGAGCCCGGATCGGAAGTGTCTTGCAGAAGTGACGAATGTTGATGTCCTGTTCAATGACTACGACATATTCCTTATGCCACCTCCAATAGAAAATAGAGGTAGGATTTTTTTTAGTATGATTGAATTTATTTATTCTTCATATCATAAATTCACAATGACGATGGCCAAACGAACATGGTAATTATATAGCACATTAACCTTGATCATTTTTCTTTTTACTCTTCACCCATTCATTGTGCGTTCTTCAATGCCAAAAAATTAATGATGCGGGAAAAATAGAGTTTCACTAAGCATGATATATAGACACAGAGCCCTCAACGAAAGGATTACGAATATGAAATCATTTAATTTTTCGATCTGGGAAAGAAGCCGCAATTTCTCACGAAAGAAGGTGGCGGTCAGTACCCAGCCAGTCATTAGGGAGGATGGGTGGTGCGTGTCTGCACCGCTGATTGTGAAGGAGGCTGCAGCCCATCGGCCGTAGTCGAGTTGGGTGACGGCGGACATATGTCCTACCATATGGAGGGGAGGCGGTGCGAATCCGTACCGCCAGTGGAGCAGGAGGCCATGACGGAGGCTAGAGGGAGGCCGACACCTGGCCGACCACAAGTGGATAGCAACATAGTTAGGCTGCTAGAAGGAGAACATTCCAACCATTCTGGTCGTTCGAGGAGCATCGTGCGGGATAGCTGAGCAGTCCATTGTGCCAGCAGGGCGACCGAATGACTATCGGGTCATTCGAATTACTAGGGGCCTCCCCCTTTGTTGCGTCCTACCCCCCGTGGGCTGAACCGCGGGCACCCACTGGTCCACACTGCACACCGCCCAGCGGGCCGCGCCAACAGGTCGTGCCCTTCGCAGGCCACACCCTTGGAGGGACGAGCCAAGCCGCCCACTTCGCGGGTAGGTACCACCAACGCCCAGGCCCTCCGGGCCCACCCGGACCAATTCTAGTTGACTAGAACCGGGTCGTGTCGGTCTAGGCCTGGTTGGCGAGCTCGGTCCGACCGTGTCGGATTGGACCCATCCCTATCTGGACCCAGTTTTACCATTTTTACCACAGCATGAATACTACAAATCTATTTGAAGAACCGTCTACAGCGATGGGATCCATGGATAAAGATGGTCCATTTGGTATACTCCACTTGAGTTTTGGATAAGTTTGGTGTACATCCAGGCTAGATTGGACCCCAAATCCAACCGGGGCCTCAGAGCGGAAACACTAATAACATACAGACCGGGCGTCTGATTAATTCATCGTATGTTGGTGTTGGGTCCCTATTGAATTGATACACCTTTGGAATACATCTTTATGGGTGTTCAAGGCAGTTGAGGTATGACCGATGTCTTGGGGAGTAGTTCTCCCATTCGCGCTACATGTGGAACCCTACGACTGGCTGTGACTTGACGAATGATGATTATTATGACTCAGAGTGCCTCGACCAACCCAGTGGGGAGTGCCTCTATGTGACGCGGTAGACACATGGTGGGTAGGGCCTATGTTTCATAGGTAATACACACGGTGCTTGACAGGAGGAGTACCTAAACATGCCACGAGCGGGAGCGTCTATGTGTGACGCGACCGTCCAATGGGGGGGAGCGCCTCTCTGTGACACAGAAGACCCACGGTACACAACCAGAGGAGTAACACAGTAGTTCATGGTTAGTGGGAAGTGCCTCTGTGTGGCGTGGAATGCCCATTGTACATGATAGAGGATAAGTTCTTCAATAGGTGAGGCGTTCGACATTGTGACAGGGGATGTTACTTGTTACTACGACTAGAATAAATCCTGGTGTGAGTTAACTTCTCTTTGTTCATGTGATTGAGGTTATGCTATGTGATACTTCACCTTGGTGGTGTTCCCTTCGGGGTATACTTTCCATATTTATGAGATGAATATATCTTGATAACTTATGAATATGTATGGGAATATACCTAAGTAGAGTTGGGTTCTTGCATTTTCTTCTTTCTTTTGTGGAACACTAGGAGACATATGGGGTATCAGGGTTCCTAATGAGTAACATTTTACTCACCCCTACATGGGAAACGCCCACAACATGTTGTGTTTGGTGGAGACGACGGACATCACTGACTGAGGATGAGGGTATCATGACTAGAGGTATCTCGAAGGTGGACATGAGATTAGGCATAACGCATAGACAACCGTTCGAGAGCTTTACCTACCCATCAGGTAGGATACATGGTGAGTGTTCATAGGATTTGTTTTCAGTTGTACTTGTAATTTTCAGGTTACTCGTACTTTACAGTTGGGCTTGTATCCTAACCCATTTTTCTTTCTGTACACACCATATTTACTATATAGTTTTACATTGAGCTTGTATCCTGCTTTGTGATTAGTTGTGTGAGTTTAAAGGTTATAAAGGAAATGCCTCCCCATTGCTAGGGAATATTCCTTTGGGTGTTAGTATCCATCCTTGGGCCTATGGAAGGTCGGCATGGGGTAGTCATGGCATGGGCCTTGAGGGACGGGTTGTGAAAAATTGGTATCATAAGAGTTTGGTTCAACCGAAGATCTAGTACTCTGATATTTTCAATGAAGAAATAGTGTTATGTGTTATGAGTGTAGTTTTTAGTTCGGGGAGTACAGTGTCGGTATGGCAGCCGACATATCCATACACCAGGTCCCTGAATTTGGACTTTCTACTTAGAACATGAAAACACAGATTGCGTGTGTTTTTGAAAAGTTTTTCTTTTGATTTCGGAGGAGTCATCTCACCAGGAATAACATAATGAAAATGGTGCACCTATTTTTTATTAGGATGCTGCCACAAAGACAGCCACCCAGGTTTCTTGATAGAGTACGCGATGATGGGCCACTGAGCTATTAGGCCTCGATGGAGGGCTCTGTTATGGTGTTATCACCTTCGGGTCATGTACCAATAGTAGCACTACTCGTGGGATGATAATTTAAACTAGACCCACCGGTAGAGGATGCACGATGACTGAGCGTGTTGCCCTATTTCCATCTAAGGTGGCCTATGATGTTTCAAGGAATATCTGATTCCTAAGTAGCTGAGGGCTGGCTGGAGGTGGTGGCTAGAGTTTCCCACTGAGTTGTGACACTTGTAGAGCATATGGTGATTCTTTTTGCTAGTATATTCTAGTATATGACCATGAATATGGTCCTTGGGATAATGATTCTTCAGTACTTATACCTTTTACATAGATTGTACCTTCGGGTAGTGTTCCACCTTTGTCACTACCCGTTGGTCAGTAGTTACAACCGGCGGTACTAGTAGAGGAGAAATTTAGACTTAGTTCCTTACATGAGTTTCAGCATCATATACGCCTCAAGTTCTGAGGAAATCTCAAATCACATGTGAGAAAGTGCTAGCATAAAGGGGTGGATGGGAGTTCTCTAGAGCTTCAACAACAACAACAACAAGATGACATGTTGGTAGCTGAGTATTCATCGAGGTGTACCGATCATTCCTCGTACTCGATGAATATAATACGATTACTGTTACGAGGCCCAGACTTCCATGCATGGTGAGTTTAAGAATGTCCTAGCTAGAACTATTATTCAATGAATTATTACCTATGTTAATGTTCTAGATATATACTTTGTGGTTGAATGTTTTTGGATGAGCGGATACAGCCAGTGAATATTAGTAGTGGGAAATCAGGAAACAGACACCAATATCATAGACTTGGGCTTGTAAAATGTTCTGGGAAGAGGATTTGATAGAAATAGACAAATATATTGGGCTGTAGATGCGAGAGTGGATCTAGGAGAGTAGTAGGAGCTGGTGTACATGTTGACATGTTAAAACCACCACCTCATTGTAGTCCCCACCATGGTCAGGGAGCTAGAGGAAAGGAAAAGGGAGTAGTTGCATGAGGTCAAGAAGTGTGACCCATGTTCTCTTGGAATGATGCAATGAATGGTATGCATCTACAACTAGTTATTGTATTAATAGGCATATGTACCAAAAATTCCTTCCTTCCATGAATCTTGTCCAAGACCTAGAGTTTCTGGTTAAGCCGTTAACTTGACCCTTACATCTAGAGATACCTTTTTGAGGATAATCAATAATCACACTTACACTGATGGTGTGATCTGACCCTTGAAGTGAGAATTTCTATTGGAACATCTTGGTGGAAGCATCGAGGCCTTACGATGTTAGTTTGGTTATGGACTTTACATCCACATTTCATACTCAGATTGACTGTATTAGGATAAATGGGTTGTGGTTTACCGACAATGTGGGAGTGGGATTTTCCTTGATCGGTGAAAAAGGAAACCCATGCAGCATAGGATAAACTAATACATATAAGGGTGCATCTGATCACTCTTGATTTGGCTAGATATTCCCCCGTGGTAGTAGGGGTTTTTAAATTTTTGTTCCCAACAGAAGAAGCAAATCATGGGGGAAATCCTTTCCAAATATATTTCCATGTTTACCACCCAGAAGGGGGAGGTACTTCTGCTTTGTCTACGTACAACCAGAGATTTGTACCCAACATATATAGGGTAGCGGCACCCTTTTTAGCTTTGACAAGAAAGGGGGAGCCTTTCCTGTGGATGGAGAAGTTTCAGTAGAGATTTCAAGAGTTGAGATAGATACTGACATGTAGAACTTTACTACCCATTACCTGGAGATAGTAGTAGTGGTCATTGTATTAAATATGTGGCCGCACTACTTGATGGGTGAACTTTTTACAGTCTACTCTGATCACAAAAGTCTCAGGTATATCTTCCCCCAAAAGGTCATAAACCTGATACATCGGTTATGGATAGAGTTCTTCTAGGACTATGACATTAATATCTTTTATACTCCTGGGAATGTTAACATGGTAGTAGATGAACTCAGAAGGAGGTCTGGTCTGTATTCGCTGAGTGAGCCGACAGAGGAGCAAACCATATTGCAGGTATCCTTCATGGATAGAGATGGACCAGCGTACATCCAATCTAGGACAGTCACTCCACCACTCCTTAAGCGAGTTAAGGAGTCACAAATTGGGGACACTAACTACAATGCTTGACATGCTCAGATATCCACAAGATTAGAACCTGAGTGATTTTCTAAAGGTGTGGAGCACATCATCGTCTTTAGAGGATGTGCAATGGTACTGGTGGTGCTACAGGATGATGTGTTAAGTGAGTTGTACATGTCGCCTCTGGTGGTACATCCTAGAGTGGCGAAGAGGTACCAAGATCTCATTTTCCAACAAGTGATGACTACACAATGTTGGCAGAATTCTTATGCTGAAAGCATAAAAAGACCCTAGGAGTTCCATGTGGGGGACCACATATTCGTCCAAGTCTCTCCTCGGTGGGGAATACAGAGATTTTTTTGAGCTGAAAAGTTATCACTGAGGATTATCAGTACTTTTCTGATACGTCAGAGGATAGGTGAGGTAGCATGCTACTTGGCTCTTCCACCGCAGTTGGACAAGGTTCACGACATCTTCCACGTATCCCAGCTGAGGAGATCCATGCATGACTAATATCACATCATCGACCATGGAGAGCTTCACTTCGATGATGGGGTGACGTTTATAGAGGTTCCAGTGTAGATTAAGGATTGATAGGAGTGGTTCCTTCAAGGGAAGTTGATACATCTAGTACACATACGCTGGTATCATGAGAACCTCCAAGAGAGAACATGGGGTAAGAGGCTCAGATTCGTGATCAGTATCCTCTTATGATTGCTTTCCTTTTATTGTGTCATTCCGGGAAGTAAATCCCTAAGGTGGGTATACAGTAATGTCTTGGATATTCAATATAATATTTTTTTATTATATAGAATTATTTCTATATCACGAAATCTAAAAGCATGTGATTCCAAGGTCTGGAGTGCATGGAATGGTCTGTTGATTTTTTCTTATGCTTCAATTAGCGCGTGAAATGTTTCTTCCTGAAAAACTGGAATAACTCTTAAAATATTAATCAAATCATAAACCTGAGGTCACCATTGTTATCAGGATGGTGGGTTTACCCAAAGCATGACTTAATTTTAGTCGGTGCAAGCCTACGGTGAGAAAACCCAAAAATGGCATAACCGTAAATAAAATAATTAAATAAAGTTATTTTATTTTTCAAATGCATATAACTCACAAACGATAACTCAGATTAAAAATATGATACCACTTTTAAAATCACGTGGGTTTTCTTTCTTTATACAGATACTGACATTGGCCAGCACAATCCCCTAGTGAATGTTTTTTTTCATAAAAAATATAATTAAGTGAAAATTATTTAATTGTAAAATCCATAACATTTAAATGGTAACATGGATTAGAATTGCGGGAGTACAATTGGGTTATTTGGTGTGCATTTAAATTAGGATGATCCTAACCTCGACCAATGTGGGTCGAGGGTGACTGTTAATAATTTTCCAATCTTTTTTTGGGTATGTTCAGTAAATGCGCAAGCAGTGTTGTGTAACTTTTGAACCAGTGCTCAGAATTGAAATCTGAGGACACTGTTAAACTCGCATCACTGATATTATCTTAAAAATACCTTCACTTCGACCATAGTAGGTCCAGAGAAGAAGTTACATTTTGGAACTTTTTAATAGAATAAATAAAAGATTATTATTTTTTATATATTTATTCTATTCCTCCAACGGACGAGCAGTATAGTGGGACCGCTGACTTTTCATTCCAATAAATGGATTGACCTTTCAATTATATGTAACAACACCACTATAGAATTATGGTGGTTCATAATTAATGGGCCTTCATTAATCCAAAAAAACGTTGCACACCCTTACCCTCTTCTATTTATTTGGAGCTTGGGAAGAGGTTTCGGCACTTCTTTGCCAAGCAACGAAGAGCTGAGAAAGTGAAATGACACCAAAACCATATTGGAAAGATCCAGTACCAGTGGGAGGTGATGATAAACACCAAAACTTTGAACCAGATATTGAATAACGAGTATGATGCACGAGCCCGGATAAGAATCGTCTTACAGAAGCAATGAACACCAAATCCTCTTCATCGACTACGCCTTCTTCTTCGTGCCACCTCCAAAGGAAAATTGATTTAGGGGTTTGTTTTTAATATGATTGATTTTTATTGATTCTTCATATCATTAATTCACAATGATAATGTCCAAACAAACATGACCATCGTCCGACGCATAAACCTTGCTCCTTTTTCGTTTTATTCATCGCGCGTTCTTCATGCTTTCTTCAACACCTAAAATTAATTGACACTACGAACAGAAAGTTTAGATGAGAATAATATATGGACATAGATCCCTCGATACAAGAATCACAAATATGAAATTGTTTAATTTTTCACTCATGGAACAAAGCCACAACGGCTCGCAGAAGAAGGCGACGGCCAACACCCGATCAGCCGTGAGGGAGGATGGGTAGCGCGCGTCTGCACCGCTGATTATGAAGGAGTCTACAGTCTGTTGTTTTCTATAGAGCTTGGTGGTAGGTGGAATCTTTCCAGCTACATCATGGAGTGGTGGCACACTAGTGCACCACTGGTGGAGCAGGAGGTCACGACCGCTTGGACGTAGCAGAGTCCGGAGGGCGGCGGCACCCGACCCAGTACCATTAGAGAGAGGCACCATCATGCCGCTGGAAGAAAAACCATCTGGCCATTCAAGATGGCTGATGTGCACCGTGCTAGACCACCGAGTGGTCATGCATTCCAGCTGGGTGACCAAATGGATATCGGGCCATTCAGATTAATGGGGTGTGGGGGATACCTCCCCTCTATGTTCTGCCTAGGGCGGATTGCTTTCCCACCGCGGGTTGCACTGCAGGACACCCAGCATGCCATGCCAGAAGGTTGGGCCCGCTGAGGCTTAGGCCATCTTGCCCAGACCCGGACCATGTCCGGTTGACCTGAACTAGGTCAGACAAGTCCTAGACCTATCTGGACCCATTTTTATCTTTTACCATAACATAAACACTAGGAGACTGTTTGACGAACCGTCTATGGCACCTGGATCCTTGGATGGAGGTGGTCCTTTTGGTATAATACACATGAGTCTTAGATAAGGTTGGTGTACTACCTGGTTGGATTGGGCACTAAATCCAACTAGGTCTTCGGAGTGGAAACGCTAATAACTTACAGACCGGGTGTCCGATTGATGTGTTGTCTATTGTGTTGGGTCCAATTTAACATGACAGAACTTTGGTATACTTATTCATGGGACTTTGGAAAATTTGAGGTATGACCGATGGTTTTGGGAGCGGTTCTCCCAAGAACACTACATGTGGAGCCGTACGACTGGATGAGACTTGATGACTGCTGACCATTAAGACTCAGAGTGACTCGACAGGTCCAGTGGGGAGAAACTATGTGTGATGTGGAAGACCCATGGTGGGGAGTGCCTCATTATGACGTGGAATAACCACGGTACTCGACAGGGGGAGTACCTCAGCAGGCCACAAGGGGGAGTGCCTCTGTGTGACGTGGCAGAACCATGGTAGGGAGGACCTCTGTGTGTTGCGGTAGACCCACAGTATTCAACAGGAGGAGTGCCTCCACAGTCCATGGTTAGTAAGAAGCACCTCTGTGTGACACGGCAGGCCCACTGTACTCGATATTGGATGTGTTCTCCAGCAGCTGAGGCGTTCGACGTTGTGACTCGGGATGTTACTTGTTACTATTCCAAGAATAAATCCTTGTGTGATTTGTCTTTACTTTGTGCTTGTGATTGAAGTTATGTTATGTGATACTTCACCTGAGTGGTGTTACCTTCATTGTATACTTCCCAAATGAATGAGATGAGTATATCTTGATAACTTATGTATATGTTTGGGAATATACCAATGTTATTTTGGGTTCTTGCTTTGGGGACTTTCCTTTGTAGAACTCTAGGAGACCTACAGGGTCTCGGGGTCCCTATTGAGTATCGTTTTACTCACCCATTCACATGCTACACCCACACCTTATTGTGTTTGGTTCAGACGATGGACAACACTAACTGAGGATGAGGGTATCAGGACTGGAGGTAGATCTTATGTGAAAATTAGATGAAGAGTACCGCATAGACAACCATTTAAAAGCTGTACCTACCTTCATGTAGGATCCTTGGCAGGTGTTCATATGTTCTTTTTTCAGTTTTACTTGTACATTTCTGTATACATTTACTTTACAATTGAACTTGTATTCTGGACCCATTTTTTTTCTTTACACACCCTTTTTACTATATAATTTTACATTGAGCTTGTATCATTCTTTTTTATTAGTTGTGTGTGTTTATAGGTTATATAGGAAATGCCTCCCCATTTTAAGGGAATACGCCTTTCGATTTGAGTCGCCAGCCCTTGGCCTATGGAAGGTGAGCTTGGGGTTGTCACGACAGAGGCCCCGAGGGATGGGTTGTGACACGCACCACCTTCCAAATTCACATTTTGAGATTTAAACATGGTAAATCGATTTTCATAATTCCAATAATTTCTCTCATCTGAAATAATAAATTTTAACCATGTTTCTTTTTGTTCACTCCATTTAACAAAACTATAAATCATAGTGTAGGAAACATTGATCATTTTGGGATATTATATAATCATGAAAATTTACATATACGGTGCCTAAATAATGGCTCCTACTTCTATAAACTATGATATATTAGGAATATAGTAGGTTATTCAAGGTAATCCTATATTTAAATCCATCTTGATTGTTCATAATGTTTTTATGAATTCCTAAAGAATATCCCCTGAGAGTGTCAAACTCTGTGCACCAAGGCCCATTGTCATATAACAGATTGCCCCAATTCATCCCAAAAAAACCATTTTAGTGTTCCTACCCATGGGAACATCTGTGCTAGAGATAAATCAACTTTTAGTATCCATATAGGGATCAATTTCTAGGAAACCACTAACTTTATATATTTCCAAAATTCTATGAAATTTTCCTATATGTTAAATCATCATCAAATTTATCCTTATAGATATCCCTAAACATATAATCAATAATATACCTAAGTATTTCACTAAATTATTCTCAAAATAGTTTCCAATAGTTAGCCAAAAATTCACTCTGATAACAACTATAATGAACCTCTATTTTCATAATTGAACATTTCATAACATTTATTGAATATTTAAGACATTTAAAAAATGGACCCTCAACATCCATTTTAGTTTACTGCATTTGGAATATTGTAAAAAATATTCTAACTGTTTAAAATATCGTTAAATTTTCCCACAAAATTCATCTCCCTTAGTAATTATAATTAAAAACATTCTTTATAACATGGGGAAATGACACATAAGAAACATGAATGATAAAATTATCAATAAGGGAAAATAAAGGATATTTGTATGCATATCATTAACATAAATTTATAAGAATGTGATATAGAACATTAAAGGACCATGATCAACGTAAAAAATATGATAAAAATGAATCATTGAATAAATATTTGTAGTTCATAAGACACGAATTATAAGTAAATCAATAGCATAATTCATGAATGTATAACAATGAAAAAATAGAAAGAATTTGGGAAAACACATTAATGTATAACATAGTGGAGATGAATAAGTAGAAATAGGTTCCTAAATTAAATTAAGGACATGAAATCAGACCCTGTCATAGAATTATGGGAAGGGAACAAGGTCCACACATAATTTTGTGAACATGAAATCAGTTTCATGCTTAACATTTTGAACGTGTAATCAGGTTCATTCATAAACTTGTGGACATGAAACTGGTTCCTTGAATAGCTTTGTGAATATTTACTCATGTTCATGCATAACATTATGAACACATAATAAGTGTTAGGTCGAAACCCATTAAAATAATATTGAAGCATTTTTTGTTGATTATGTTTTTTAAAAATGTGTGCTTCCATTTCTGGTTTTGGTTTTCTGTAGATATTGTTGAAATCCTATAATGAAAATGGAATGGAAGATCTAGATTTAGTACCAAAATATCATATACAAGGTGGTATCAATTCCAAAAGTTTTCCAAAATTTTTAGCATAAAAATTGGAAAATGGAGAAAGGTGTTATTGGAAATGGTGTTGAGTGAGTGTTTGAAAGAAATTTGAAAATTCACATGCAAGGCATGTTACTGGATCAGAACATCTAAATATGAAAAGGTGATGACGTGCAAAAAAAAATTAATGTGAATGAATGTTGGTGTATCACGAAAGAATCTTACTCTCCCAATGTGACGTCAAATTGGGTTTTTCATTCTTGGATGGGATCTTACACGATGCATTGAATATTCCACACGAGCTCTAGTGATGCCTATAAATAAGAGGTGACCCCATCATTCATGGGAGGTAAAAACATAGAGATAATCTTAGTTCTTAATCATAGAAAATTTGTGTGGAAATGGAGTTGTCCGAATGAATTGAACCAACGTGAAAGCTTTGTATGTTGCACATAAGATTGATGTTTTCTATAAGATTGAAGTTTCATATAAGAGTTTGATTATTTCACAAATTAAAAAACATGATCATAAGGCAAAATACTGTTTTTCCCGAATTATTTTATGTTTCCCAATACATATGAGGTAATATGGTATTAATTAGATGATGATAGTTGTACATCAATAGATCATCTACATATCGTAGAAGATGAATTCATTTTAGATAATAGAAAGAACTACAATTCTATAAACTGTTAGTGGAACTTCTAAAGATGCACTGGAAAAACTTCTATTGAGAGAGTAGTGAGCTTTCATTTTGTGATTTGTTTTAAATGAAGTAGGACAATGAGCCTGCAACGAAAATTCTAAATAATAGTGTGCTTTTAATGGATTTGTTACACCAGTGCATCATCTTTGTATACTCATTACAAGTATCCCATTAAGGGAGAACCATGTAAAATCATCGCGTCATGTTCATACATTAATTTATATTTATACTTTTCTGTGTTAAAGATAGATAAGAGTGTTTTTAACAATGAAACAAGATCAAAGGAAGAACTTTTTTTAATATTTAATACCCTAATTCACCCCACTATTAGGGTATTTGACATAGTGGACCTAAAAATAAGGTTCACTCATAAAATTCTGAGCAAGTACTGAGGTTCACACAAAAAAATGTTGACATGCAACTAAGTCCATGCATAAAATTATGACCATGTAATCAGGTTCAAGCATAACATTAATACTCATGAGTCATCCATCATTATCCAATACATTGGATTGGATACATAGGTCCCAACCATATCATAATAATATCATTCATACATGTTACAATAAAGAAAATATTTTTCATATCATGACCAAAACAAATTGATAGGTTTTATAATCATTAAATCATAATCCATGAAATGAAAGGGGTATCATTACCACTTCATCACATTATAATCAATGAAAAGTTATAGGTTTCATATTCACTTAATGAAAGAATTATTGATGAAATAAAGAGGGTTATATAATCATATAATTAATTCTAGAGAAGCGGGTTTCAAAAACAGCATGTCATCAAATAATTAATCATTCATAAAAAATTATTAATAGAACAACTATATTGCTTCTTAGAAAGGCATGAGTAACATCAACAGATGTCATCATAGATGAAAAAATGTTACGGAAGGATTTTTTTATGAAATGTATTAAGGAAAATATCATTTATTCTTGAGATAAATATTTTTTTTAAAACATGAAGCCTTTATAAAACAATTTTCATCAAAACATATAACATAATATTTGAAAATATATTCAAACCCTTTTCATTTGAAAACAACTTGAAAGCATATATTTAAATCTTGATATTATTTTTAAGAATATTTTCCTCAAAAAATTATAAGGGTTTAAAAAAATGTAAACCATTTTTTCTGAAAATAAATTTTAAAAAACATTAAAAATTTATTCTTTTATACATGAAAATTAATCTACATAGAAATGACAGTGGGTAAATCCCTACTGTGTATGAGGTAAAAATAGAATTCCTTTTTCACAGTAAAAAAAATAGAAACAAATTTATGGATCAGAAATTGAAAATAATAATCCATTGAAAACATTGGTATTATAAAAAAATGGTAAAATATATTTTAAATATTATATAAAAATAGTATAATATTTGAGTAATCATTTTATAAAACATGGCTTGAAATGAATATAGATTTCCAACTAAATATATTATACAATTTAGATTTCTCAAAAACACATTATTAATTATCTTATGTTACAAAGAGTTTATATATTATATGAATACATGAATATATCATGAATAACAAGTGGAAAATAAATATAATTACTTTTCTAGAGTTATGGTTCACAATATTTCATCAAGGGAATCACAAACATAATTAATCTTAGAAAGTGATCAGATTGTTTCTATCGACTCTCATCACTTTGTATCATTGAACCATAATCCCCATATAAGAAATTGAAATTAAATAAAGCTTATGAAATCAATAATGGAATGATATTCATTATATAACATGTCCAAGATAGTATGTACACCTCATATAAAAATATAGTTTTTAACATGGATTGTGTCTCAATAAAGGATAATTTTGACAAAACTAGCTTACCAATTTGGCATCTTATGAAACATATACCCCATTTACTTATTATCATTTAATGGATAAATAATTTCCCATAAATTTAAGAATAATAATTTTATAATACATTCATAAAAAGTATAAATAAAACAATAAATTAGTGGGTTGTGAGTAAATCGTGTCTCTCATGTAAATAAAAAGTGAGAAGAAATTCTGGTATATTGTGTCATTACTCTCTTTGTACTCATAAAGCCTTCTTATATAATAAATTTATGTTTATTATATAGAGTTTAGAGAATAATATTCTTATATATAATACCATATATGGGGTTTTATGACCTTGTATCACCCTCTTTTTATGAATCATGTGATAAGGTTTCAGTTTGAGTAATATAATATTTGTTCATTGCATGTGTCTTAATTTGTTATATAATTGGTCATTATAATTATATTATGATTTAAACAATGTTAAAATGATATAAATATCATTTATATTTAGTTTATGTTTTATAATAATAATATATAGAATATAAAAGTATGAAATGCAATAAACCGTTCATCGAGACAGTAAGTCGTAAATAGGCATAAACGATGTTTCAGTTTTTTTAACATACGGAAATAAAGAAAGAAAATTATATATATATATATATTATAATTAAATTAGTATTATTATATTATATAAATCATATAATTTGAAAAAACCTATTTTTACTACATTCTATGTAGTGTGTGAATGAAACTCGCTTTGATGGGGCGATTGTCCACACATCTTAAGATGAAATTATCATATTTACACCAAATTGAATGTATAACGATATGTGTTGTAAAATAATTAAATAAGATTATATAAATAATTAAAATATTATATAATATATATATATATATATATCCCACCATAATTTCTACCATGAGAGGGGGTGAAATAAAAACATAATAATCATTGTTCAATGAGGTAGTAGTTTGCTGTACACATAAAGAGTATGTTCGTAATTCATTTGATGGAGGTGTGTGTAACTATAGGTTGAACAAATTTCCCAAAAATATCATAGTATAATGAGGATAATTATTTTTTGATTAAATCATGTAAAATAATATTTTATGGGGTGGATAATATAAATAACATAAAAGAACATGAGGAAAAATGTTACCTCTTATTCAGGTAACTCCTTTTAGATTGCACCAAAGGGAATCCTTGAATGGATTTATACCAGAGGGGATGATTATATGATTATTTAATGGATTATTATGATATAATTTTGTTTATATTGGATAATATACTGTTTCTTGAGAGGTTTGAGGAAGTGGGAGGAGAGGAGGCCTTTTAATAGTGGAGGAGGGGTGACACTCTTGTATGTTTTGGAAAAAGGTACTCCACTAATGTTTATCCCTAGTCAAATGGACCCTATAATAGAAACAATTCAATTAAATTGAGTATATAATCTATATATGGAAATAAAATTTCTCTTCAACAAGTTTCTAGGTCGTTTGGACCCTTAGGATTAATTTTCATTACCTTGTGAAGCTTGATTTTAGCATAATCATTGTAATTAATTTTAGTTACTTTCACTAATAATTTTGTAGAATACTATGTTTAACATGTTATAAAATATAAATTATTCTAATTCCAAAAATTTAATCCATTTTTTAAAATTCTAATCACATAATTGGAAGAAATTAATTTAAATTCAATCCCATTGTCGGGTCAAGAAAGAGGGTTTTTAAAGTAAAAATGATCAATAACTTGTTGTCTTTTTATATTCAATTTCAAAGAGAAAGTCATTCTAAAGAACCCAATATGGTTTATAGATTAAAATCGGATATAAAAAAACTCTTAAACTAAATAAAAATATAATTTATCCGTAAAAATAAATTAGATGAAAAATAGTTTTGAATTAAAATCTGTTATTTTTCACTATTTATCTGAAAATGAAGTTACTCAGAAAATTCCCATAAATTCTACATAAGAAAATATAGACATTATAAATTCAAAAATGAATTTTATTTTATCAAATTAAATTTAAAAATATGTTGAAATATTATTTTATATTTTTATATAATTAAATTAAAAGATGTACATACGAGAAAAAAATACTTTCAAACATATAAAGATTTTACAAAAAAAATATATCTTTCATTATCAATAATATTTATTTAAATAAAAATGTTATTAATAATTTTAAATTTAATTATGAAAATTAATTTTATTATATTTAGTTGATATGTTATAATTATCCTATTTACATAGTTATAACAACAAAATGATGTTTTATAAAAACCCGATTGTGTGGGTAACAAACACCGAGTCGGTGTTGTGTTTAACATATGTCAAGTAGATTTTTCGTGTAACATATTCCAAGATGGTTATTCATGTAACATATGGTAAGGTGATGATGTGTAAAATAAATTTTCTACATAGTTCAAGGAAATCTATTAATTAAAATTAATTCATTCGAAAAAAATATTTCACAAAATCGTATGGTGTTACATTATAACACTCTCAAAAAGAATTTATCCCTCAAAGTTAATTTGGTATTTAAATGGTTTAAAACATGAATTATTAATTCATTTAAACACACATATTAAAAAATAATACAAACTATTAATTTAAAAAGGAAATTTTAAAACAATAATGGTTAGCCAAAGTAAATTATAATGATATTATCGCATTGAAGAACATAGGTGGTAAGTAAAAACAATGAAACGGAAGAGAAAATTTATGATCATTTTATAACAGATATTGATATAGAAAACATTATGGAGATAGTTAACAATCTAAAATCCAAAAATTTATTATGACATAAGCGACCTTTTGATTACTTGTAAACGAAGGTATTAGGACATCATTTTTTGGTTAATGTTCATTTTTCTAAATTTTTAATAATTTTCATGAAAATATATCATTTAAGAATTTCCAGAAAACAATACCCTTTAATGTTTATTGATCCACTTCACCACTTTCTATAAAATAGAAAGTTACATTTTCAGTCCCTAAGTACTGATAGATCATGAGACTCATGATATTACATCCTGTAAATTATCATCAACCAGACTAGTTTGAACACACTATCCAATATGTGTAAATCCTAATATAGAGAGATTACACTTTAATCTTATTAAAATTATCAAAAGTGTAACTTAATAATGCCTTAAATGGTTAACCCTATAACCCTTCTAAAAGAAGAAAACCCAAATATTTATAAATAATGATATTAAATAATATTAACATTATTCCCTCGTATATCAAAATTTTTATCTTGGTAACCACATTCCAAACATGTGAATACACTCATCATATATTCCCATGAATCATTGTAATATCATGAATTTACATAACAACTTTTGAAGAAATTACATGATTCCAGATTCCAAAGATTACTGGACACATTCTTCAAATTAATGAAGTTGTAAGTTTCATCCTTGATGACATAGAGCACTATGTCAATAATCATTTTTAAGGTAATTTGTACCATCCAATTTACATTTTCATATCCAAAAAATCATTCTCCAATGATCATTATCTCAACCTGATGAATTAATTAAGGGTTACATTAACATAATAAAAATCTCATCTTTCCTTGAAATCACTATTCAACTTATCCTTTTCGTTCCATAACAAATACTTATACTAAAAATACATATATATTTCATGACTCATATAACATAATATTAGAATTGAAAAACATAAATAATTAATTCATCCAACATTATTCCTAGACCATTACTATAGATTCATCAACTTATTATAAAATACCTCTTTCTTAGAATATGATATATGAATCAAGTCTTATTATTCCTCAATCTCAATATGATCATGCTTCTAATTTTAATGTAAACAATACCTAAAGAACATCACATAATTTTCAAATTCCATTTGTGGTCTCCTTATCTTTAAAATTATAAGCAATACTTATACAACCTTTGTAATTCCCTTTTTGAGAATGTTTACTAGGAAATTGATTTACATAATTCCCTTATTTTCCACATCTGAAACAATAAATTTTAGACATGTTCTTTATTTTTATCTCCATTTAATGATACCAGATAGCATAGTATGAGAAATATTTATCATATTATGATACTATATAATCATTAAAAGTAACCAATAGGGTACCTAAATGATGGCTCAAACTTCATTGATCTATGAAACCATAGGTTTATCCTAGGTTATTCATATTAATACTCTATTTAGCTCATCCATGATGGTTTATATAGAGTTTTTGTATTCCAAAATCATATCCATTGGGAGTGTCAAACCAGGTGTATAGCAAGGGCCATTTTTTTGTACCATATTACCCCAAGTCCGGCCCAGAACATATAGTCAGAGTTGTTACACCTAGGTATATCAGTTCCAGAGAAACATCCTCTTGTATTATCCAGACATGTATATATTTCTAGGAAACCACTCTCTCAATCTATTTCCAAAATTCTAGGACAATTTCCAATATGTTAACACATCCTTATATTTATCCTTAGATACATCCATAGATATATCATTATAAGTATATCTATATATCTCACTAATGTTTCTCATCCCAGTTTATATATTCTAACTAATCCTTCACTCTGAATCCAACTATAATGACCCTTTCCTTTTATACATTAACCTTACATAAAAGTTTCATAATATATGAAACATAAAAAAACATGTCCAACGACCATATTAGTTTAGTGCTTTTAAATACATGGAATAACATACTATATCTTAGTTAAATATCATCAATGTTTCCCACAAGTATAAACCCCATAGTAATTGAACATTAAAAACATTTTTTATGACATGGGCAAATGTTACAAAAGATAGGGGTGAGGTGAAATTCTTAGTAAGGGTAAATAAAGGAAATGTTTATTCATATCATGAAATTAAGGATATAAGAACATGGTATGGGAATTGATTCATACCTTTCCCTGTTATTGATCACATCACTTGTCTGGTTCTCACAAATAAAAATGCGATTTTTTTAAAAGAAATTAATAAAAAGTTTTAGTCTAGTCCTTGCATAATGTTGCGAAAATGCATTCATGTTCACGCATAACATTTTGAACATGTAATCAGGTGCATGCATAAACATATTAACATGAAACCAATTCCATGCATACTATTGTGAAAATTGAATCAGGTTCAAGCATAACATTATGAACACATAATAAGGTTCACTACAAACATAGTGAACATTTAATTATGTACTCGCATAAACTTATAGACATAAAAAAGGTCCATGCATAACATTGTGAACATTTAATCAAGTTAACGATTAAAATTTATACTCAAGAGTCATCCATCGTTACCCAATGCATTGGATTGAGATATGGGTTGCACCTATTTCAAAATAACATCATTAATACAAGTTCTAGAAAAAAAACCATTCATCATAACATGACCCATAAAAATAGATATGTTTTATAATATTCAAATCATAACCCATGAAATGAAATTGGTTTCATTAAAATTTCATCACATCAAAAAAATGAAAATATATAGGTTTCCTAATCACTTCCTGAAAGCATATTTCGTGAGAGGAAGCAGGATTCAAAAGAATATAACTAGTGGATGATAATCAGGTTTCATAAACAACGTGACATCAAAGAATAAACTAATACAATAATTATCCTTAATATAACCTTTATAATGTCATGATTGAAATCAACAAATTTCACCTTATTTGGAAAATAATTTTGAAAGGATATTCAGAAAATTTTTTGGAGGAAAATGTACTTTCATATTTTGAATTTTTTTAAATATGATACCTTTTTTAAACAACATTCATGAAAAATGTAACGGAATACTTAGAAACATGTTGGAAATATTTTCCATTGAAAAATTCTTGAATAATTATAATAAAATTATGAAAGAATATTGAAAACAATTTTCATTAATTTATAAGAGTCTTGATTTTTTTTTTTAAACTATTTTTTTGAAAATAAATTTTAAGTTTTTTATAAAATATTAACTTTTTAACCATGAAAATGAATCTTTATAGAAATTAAATAGGGTAAATCCATACAAGTTATATGAGGTAAAGAGAATGTTCCTTTTGAATGGTAAAAAGGTTAGAAACCCCATGTTGTTCGAAAAGAGATGAAAATATTCATTTGAAAAAATTGGTAAAAGAAAAAAGGGTAAAAATATATTTTAGGTATTATAAGAGATTTTTATAATATTTTTTTAGACCTTCAATAAAACATGGTTTCTAATGAACATATATTTTTGACTGAAGAGAGTATAATGTCGAGCTTTCATAAAAACAAATTCTTAATTATCTTATGTACCAAAGAGTAAATATATTGTACCAATACATGAATATATCATTAATAACCAACTGATATTGAATTTAATGAATGTAATTCATATATATATCATATGATTTAATCAATTAAATCAAATTCATAAACAATATCGATGAGCGATGAGATTGTTTCAATAAACTATTATCGTTTAGTTACATTGAACCATAATTCCAATGTAGGAAAGTGAAATTACATAAAGCCTAAAATATGATTATTGGAAGTAGATTTAGAATATAATATGTCTAATTAAGTATGTACACCTCATATAAATATACATGTGTATAAATTGGCATGTGACCCAAAGAATATAAATTGAGAGACAACTATTTTACCAATAAGGTTACTTTTGAATAATAAACATTATTAATGGAATATCATGGAATGGTTATTTAAATAGACATAAATTTAATAATAATGATCATATATTACAATCATGGGGAATATACACACCACACAAAAGTAATGGGTGGTTAATAAAACATGTATCTTATAGAAATAAAAAGTTAGATGATGTTCACTTACCTTGTGTCATGAATCTCATTGTAGTCATACAAGATTCTAATATAATCAATATAATTTTATTATTAATATTTTATTAAAGTATATATTTATTTATAATACCATATATTCTTTTATTATGAACATATATTACCTATTTGTTAATAATCATATGATAATGTTTCACTTTGTGTAATACTCTCTTTGTTCTTCACATGTGTCTTAAAGTGTTATGTCATTATTATTAATATATATATATATATATATATCATGACTTACAGAATATAATGCATGAAATAAAGAAAATATATATTAAATTTATTTTCTTATAACAATCAATAGAATATATAAGTATGAACTAGAATACAATTTTTTAAGAGATAGTAGGCTATACGTACACAAGAACGTTGTTTCTATTATATTATCATTTTTAAAGAAATAAATAAAACAAAATAAATTTATATTCAAATATTATAATTATATTACAATTATTATTTCATATATATCATATAATTTCACAAAACATATCCTTAATACATTCTATGAAGTGTGTGAATGAATCACATTACATTGAGGGGTGGTAATCCACACTTCCTCTAACAAAATTATCATATTTACATAAAAGGGAATGTATAATGATATGAATTGTCTATAATTAATTATGACTAAAATAATAATAAATATTATATATAGGAGATATAAATTTATTTTCCATCATAATTTCTACCATAAGAAGAGGTTATAGAAAAAATTAACATTCATCGTTTAGGGAGGCAGTTGTTTTCTGTACATGAAAATAGTATGTTCATTACCCATTAAGTGGAGGTGTGTGTAATTTTAGTTCAAAAATTATAATTAAAACATCCTTTAATTTATTTTATACTTATTTTAATAAAATCATGTAATTATACGATTTTATGGTGTGCATAATGGAAATAACAGAAAAGAACATCAGGAAGAATGTTACCTCTTATTCGGGTAACTCATTTTGGTTGGAACCAAAGGGATTCCTTGTATTGATTTCTTCCCAAGTGGAGGATTATAGGATGATGGTAGGGATTTTTGAGGATATACTTTGTAAGATATTTATGCAGCCATAGTGTATTGGGAGTAGCGAGGATGCGGGAGGTGAGTATGCCTTTTTATAATGGAGGAGTATTTGAACTTTTGGGAAAAGAAATTCCACCAATATTATTCCCATGAAAAGTAGAACTAATAAAAAAACTAATTAAATAAAAGTGAGTATAAGATCGAAATATTTAATTAAAATGGATCATGGAATAGTTTATAGTTCATTTGGGCCCTTAGTATTAATGTTTAGTCTCTCATTATTCTTAATTATACCTTAATCATTGAAATTATGTTTAATTTTTTTTCCTAATAATTTTGGGAAAAACTTAGTTGAACATATTAAAGAATATAAATTTTTATGATTAAAAATATTTAATCTATTTTTTAAAATTCCAATCATATATTTTAAGGAAATTAATTTAATTTTAACCCCACATTTGGGTCGATAATACAGGTTTTTAAAGTAGAAAAGATCAAATGTTTTCTATATTTTCATATTAAATTTCATATTGAAATTCATTAAAATGGAAAAAACTGGGTTGAATGATAAAAATAGGTTGAAAATAACCTTTTAAACCAAATTATAATATAATATAACTTTATAAATATATTAGTTGAAAACATATTTTGGAATTAAAATATAGTATTTTTCAATATTCATACAAAAATTATATTTCTCAAAAAAATACAATAAAATCACCCTAATATAATTTATAATTTATAAATTAAAAATTTTATTTTATTTTATAAAATAAAATTTATAAATTTCTAAAAAATTTATATTATTATTTTGTAATGAATGATATTAAAAGTAGTTCATTTGGGAATAGAGTATTTCTAAACATATAATGATTGTATAAAAAATATAACTTTCATTATCAATATTTTTTATTTATACAAAAACATTATATTTTTTTTAAAAGAAGTTACTTCTTTTTCTATTGCTATGATTAAAATATGAGTTATAGTTATCTTGTATAAATATTTATAACTATAAAATGTAATTTTGTAGAAACATTATGTTTCTTATAACGTATTCCAAGTCAGTGTGTCATGTAATGTATGTCAAGTCGTTGTTGTGTGTATAATTATCCAAGTCTATTTTCCGTGTAACATATTCTAGCTTGGGTTTGTGTGAAATGAATATTTTAATTATTACAATGTAATATATCACTAAAAAATTAATTCATTCGAAAAATTTATATTTCAAAAAATCATGGGGTGTAACATGTCTTTTGTGAATAGACGATATGGAGGCCCATGTTGCACAAATATTCAATAAAAAAACTGAAACATATTTTATGTTAGTAATTATTATACATTAAGTGAGTCGAAACGGTCTATTTTTGGTGAATTTACAACTATCCTCGAAGATAGGATGTTAAGGCATCACTATGTATCTTAAGGGAATGGAAATATAGCCACGTGTAGTTATAGAAAGCGGGGAGGTAGAATTCCCACACTAGAAGTAGGTTCAACACTCTACGATGATGAAATTGAGGTATCCCACTCTTTAGTTGAGGAACCCCATTCTTATGGCAGTTGGTAGGGATAAAATTAATCTTCATGTGATGTGGAAGTTGTTCTTAGTCAACCCACCTACAATTTTTTTGTAATTCTAGATTTATTTTACAATATAAGAATGAAGTTTGACATTTTGTAGTAGTGATGTTGGGATTTCCAATTTAAATTCAAACATCTCCAACTATGATTGAAATTATGTTAGGCTCATATAGATCGAGCCATGGGTCATGTAAATAATTTATGTTCATAATGATTTGACCATGACTCATAGTTAATGGTTATAGAGTTCAAGAAATCGTTATTTATGTTTATTTTCTCAAAACATTAAAAAAATTGAGAATAGTTGAAGAGAATAATTCATTTACTATGGGGATGTAGCATGTTTAATGTCATATTATCTCAGATACAATGTAAATTTTTAAGGTGATACTGTCTGGACTAATTTAACATATTTTAAGGTCACAATGCCTGCATTGTGAGGCTCCTAACCCAATGTATTTCTCGAGAAACTTGTAATTGGTGGGAGTATTGAAACTATCTATATCTATAGTTATCATATAATATTATCTATTGATGTGTAATTTTATTTCTTTCTCATTTGAGTTTTTTATTTGGTGGATTTATTGTGGTATCATCAATGTTCTAAGAGTCGTTATCATGTATACATGAAGAATGGATAATAAAAGTGAAATCCCATTAAACACTCTAAATATCTAGTTCTAGAATGTCTGTACATTATTCATAGCTATACAGATGTTTAATGGAATGGTTTCCCACTCAACTAGATATCCTTTTTTCATTTATTATAGAATTATTTGGTCACAAACGGTGGTTTGGTGCATTGGAAATAGAACCTCAATTATTAAGACTGACTATGTTCCATACACTGATGAATATTGTAATAACATGAGTTATTATAATCTATTTGTTCATGTAAATTAAATTTATTTCAGATCTTTTTTTATGAAACACCATATTAATCTTCTTCCATATAAAATAGTGGTTTATCTTTCTTCATATGATATACTATGTATTAACAAGGCTATGAAATATTATAAATATAATTAAATAAAATAGACCATTATAACCAACCCAGTAATCATAGAAAAATAAATATTACTAATTTTTTTTAAATTTAATGTGTAATGGTTTTATATAAATAAATCACATTCATAGAATAAACACTTAATAAAGTCATTATATGTTTTAGAAATACTATTTTAAAGAAACTATATTTTTTATTTTTTTGAACATTAATAACATTAATTTATCATAATTTTGTAAAATTTATTTTATAAAATAAACATCATTTTTGAAAGAAACATTTTAAAATTAGTCTATGTTTACTTTTTGGGATTTTTATGGAAGGTTTTATATTTTGATTAACAATAAAAAATACATATGATTAATTGAAAGATACCTTTTCGTATATTATATTTATGATGTTAAATTTTAATTTAAATTTTTTTAATGTTTAATTAGGAATATTTTTAATCTAAAAATTGAATGTACTTCATTTGAATAATGTTAATATTGAAATTTGATAAAAAAACTATATAAAAATTTGGTCGTTTTTTCTTTAAAACCCATCATTCTCAACATGTCTATAAGATTAATTTTAATTTAAAATTTTCATCCTCTGTAAATTAAATATTAAAAAATTGGATTCAATATTTTTAATCTAAAAAATATATAATTTACAACAACTCTAAAATAATTTTTGACTAAAATAAATAGTTAGTGCAATAAAATTAAATTATCACGCTGATGGTAAAATGAATTTTTTGGGGCATAAACTCGAATGATAAGGGTGAAAATGACCTAAAATATTATCTAAATTTTATTAAATGACTTTTTTAAGCCATATAAATAATTTTTTATGAAATAGTGAAATCACTTTCCATTTTACAATAAACATGACCCATATAATAAGGTAAGTAATGAAAATGAAAAGAATAAACTAATCTAAAATTTAATATATATATATATAAAGCCTTGGGATAGGGGGAAAAATCATATGATCACTTACATATATCATACAGAAATATAATATTTTTCTATTAATCATTATAAATTATTATATTTTTTAGATATTAAATAAGAACTTTAACTGGTTAGGAAGCGCGATCATAAGGATTATCAAGTTAATAATTAAATAAAATAAATTATTCTAATAATACTAAATGTGAAGTAAACTAAATTAATTATTATGATAAAATAATATTCAGAATTATTATATCGTTTTACATGTGATTTAATGTGATATATTTTAATTCCATAATTTTCATTATATTTTTAATTTCTAATAAAATAAACAATGTCAAAATTAACAACAATATTGTTTTATAATAAATGATATTTTATGATATGATTTGAAATTACTAAAAATCATATATTATTCCAAGTTATGTTTTAAATATTAATAAATACCAACTATTTTTCATTCATGGACTAATTATTCTATTATAATTTCTATATTGACCATTAAATATTAAAACCTATGTCGGTATTCATAATGTTATAGTACTGTTTTTTTGCACGTTAAAATGCGATTATGTTAAAATCCATTTCTAGAAAAAAATGGATTTATATTGTATAAATAATATATATTATTTTGAATAGATGGGTAAAAATTATATAATAAGTCCCTTTCTACTAATTAATTAATAGATAAATTACCATGGTTAGAGAACTAGTGACTATAGTGAAAATCAAAATGGTATCTATAGGAATACATTTATGTTCTTGAATGAAATGTATAAATAAAGTGTTTTGTTATGTTTTGGACATTCTTATTGACCATAACATCCCTAAAATATTAATGATAATATATTAAGCAACACGGGTAAGGATGACCTCCCAATAGTGAATAATTTTGAATATTTAGAATAATTCCACTCTTCCTCAATTATAAAAGGGAACTCACTCTCCCTACTTCTTCACACCTATAAAGCCTTCTTGATAGTACAATAACCAACTGAATATTTTCCCAACATTAAAATTTTGATCCTTCATTTGTCAGTTTGTATTGATTTCCATCCATGTAAGGCTTTAGGTCAAACCTATGGACAATACCTGAAGAAAATGTAACATTCATCAATTAGCGTTTTCATATTATTTTATAATCCACCCCATCCGTTACAATTTATAAAATTATTTTGTAATAAACATAATATCTAACATATATGGATATATTTTTATGTTACATTTATGACCTAAAAACACACAAAATTTCATTTAATGGGTTGTGAAATCATCATTCATTTGTATGGCGGAGTACCAGCTCACAAACTAATGTAATTATCATTCCATTACAACATATCATGGTGTGTAATAATCATGTAATTAATATTTTTATGTTATATATATTATTTTAATAATTATTTTATGATTCTATAATTATTATATCACATATACCATTATGATTTCCATTTTCTGGGAAAATGATAACATTGTTCGTGTGTACGGTGGACTACAACTTCACGAAGTGATGTGATTTGTTCACACATTACATAAAATTTATTAAGGATGGGTTTAATAACAATTTATTATTTATATAAATAAAATATTATAGATTAATGATTATATATATCATTTATTTTCCTTTTCTTCATCCAAAAAGTAAAATGAAAGCACATCATTCATATATACGTACGACCTACCGTATCCATGAATGGTTTTTTTTCATTTAATATCACTAAATATTATAGACTACTAAAAATAAATGTATATTAAATATATATGATATTTATTTTAGTTTCTTCATATAGATATGGTGTAACCATGATCAATTTAAGTTGAATAAAAATATAATATATATGAACATATATGAATTAAAAAACAGTTATTACCCAAAACATGACTATAACATGGAATTGTTAATAAAATTATATTAAAAGGTCATATAAAAATTATATATGGTATGATAATTGAGGACATAGTTCTAAAATATATTTATAATAAAATCTTATTTAATGTTCTTTAGGTATGATGAAGTATAAAAAAAGTGATGAATTTTAGTAAATTATTTTTTCTCACTATTTAATATTGTTAGAAAGAATATATATTCTATACCGCATTATTATATGTTGTGAACATACATTAAATGAATGTATTTTCTTTCTCTTATCATAATCTCTTTAGGATTTACATATCCATTTAATTATGTATCTTTTATAGGGTTTATGTATCAAAAGTTAAAAATGTGGAAAGGATTTTGTGTCTTGATTTTCTTTCGTTAAGATGTACACTAAGTTTGAACCTATGTTCTTTTATTAGGTGTATATACCATCAATTTGACATTAAATGTAATTAAAATATTCAACCTCATTATGTTTTACATTTAATTGTATTTTTTTTCTTCATGGTGCTTATGATTCCATGTTCTGAATTTTAGGGAAATTTTATATTATAGTATCATCATTTTTCCTGATTATTTATGATTAAGTCTACAAGGATGAAATATCATGATATACCTATTAATAATTCTCATTAATGTTATTATCATTTTGTTATTAATGATATATCTATGTAAGGGTACCATTTTTCCAATTATTGATACTTTGGATACTTAAGAAAACGTTTTCATGAAAATATAACTATATTTCTCTATTCAGTCAGAAATATATATCCTTTATAAAATTCTTAAAAAAATTCAAAATTTTATGAAAATAAATTTTAAGATCATTTTCTATGAAAATAAATCTGAATAATTTTTAGCTTTTAAAAATTCTTTTAAATTATTTTCAAATATTCTCTCATAGGGTTTCATTTTTATTTTCATTGGAATAAGTTTTCAAATTGTTTAATATATTAAAAAACATTTTTAAAGGGTAAAATACATTTTCATCATGAAATTTTTTAAATGATCATTCAAATTTATTTAATATGAATGATTAGATTCACTAATGATACATATGCATTGTTGGGGATATAATCCAAGGACACCGATCATAGTATTTTTATGAATAGATTATATTTATGATGACATGATATTTATGAAACCCATTTCTATCCCCTGGGAAATACCATGATAAAAGTATTATGAAACCTGCTTTATTTCAGGGGTTATTCTATGAAGATATTATTATGAAGACTGTCCCTTTTCCACTTGTTATAAAATAATTAAATTTTTATGATACCTATTTCATTTCATGTGTTATGATATAATGAATGTTTATGATCTTGTGGAACACATAAATAAGGTTTTCATTATGTGAAAATTGGCAAATGTATCTTTGTCAAATGAATTTGGTAATAATATATATTCTATGAGTATAGAGGGTACACATATGGTAAGCCCAATCCCAAAAATTAAGGTATAGTAATGCTTATTCCATGACCAAAAGAGGGTACATGATATTTCATCCCAATCATGAAGTTAGTACATGAGTTTTTTTTCAAAGACTACCATGTTATGATTGTCTTGGTGGGTATCCATGACATTGGATTTTATATGATTATGTGTATTCCACAAATATGTTTATTATTATAATGTTATGATCTCATGTTTGGGGTTCATTTATTATATTATTATTCATGTCTTATGGACTTCTAATAATTAATCTATTATTCAGGATTATAATAATTAATTTGTAGGGATTGGTTGTAATATTTTATGATATTGTTTTCATACATTTATGTTCATTTTATGCTAGCATATCTCCATTGAACATCTTTACTAATCATATGAGCTAACCATTTCTTGTGTTTCCTTTCCTTGGGTAAAAAATAATATTTTTATTTAGGGTATGTATATGAAGAGTACTAAATATGAATATCATGGTGGAAAATATTGATGATATTCCAACAAATTTGAATATTGTGACTAATGTTTCCAACTACAGTAGACTGTTATAGTATATAGTTATGTAATTTTGTAATGTGTTCAATATTGAACTAAAAATATGAAAAATCCAAGTTGGAAAATCGTAGGACACTATAAATATGGTGTCACCTGGTTATAATTTTGAATTGTTATCTGAGTAGACAATAGAGTATTATGTATGTTTTCATGCCAATTTTTTTTTGTTTTGTATAACTATATTCTACAATATATTAGGAAGGGTCTTTATTAACAACTCAATCTTTTCATGTTTCTAAAAATGGTATCCATATGTTTGTTTACAAGAGATGTTAAAATTAGTTTACAAAATCATCAGCACAACAACCTACAATATAGTTTCAATATCTATGAGAATAATGTGAAGAAATCTAAATTAATCAATGATTTGGGAAGTCAACAACTCAATTATAGACCGGGAATTAAATTCATTGAGGGGAACCATCTCTTCACATTTAGATAAGATATCTATTGTAGACAAAATGAACCTGCTACATTGATATTTCACTAGAAGGTATGTCCCTACAATTTGGAGTCTCCATACTATAAAGGTATAATAATAATTGGTGGCTTGGAGAAACACTGATGGTTGACACAAGAAATTATCATGGATCTAACACATGTGACTCCTCCTGGAGAATTAGATGTAATCAAGAACCTTGACTGCACATAATTAGACCAAAATATAAATGTGATGAGAGATATTTAATTTTATATGATGGGATCCACCTGATCCATCATGGACATTTTTCATAACATGGGGGATATAATTTTTCTAATTTATCATAAAAGAAACCCCTCAAATGAACACATATAGAGGGTTTACTATAGGATATGACCACATTGGAGGGTAAACAAGACTAGACACCAATGGATTAACTCACTCTTAGCTCTATCAGTTTGGAGATTTCAATGCTATATATTCTAAAAAAACTAGAGTCATTCAATTATATGTTTCCCCAATTGTGATGTGAATTGATCATTTGGGAATTGAAGTACTGTGATCTTGTTGATTAAGATATTTCTTATCAACTTCCATGGTATTGAGGGAATGAACCTCCATTGTTCCACATGAATGATTATATTATCTTGATCAGTTTCTCTGATGGACATGAATGAACATGAAAATGTGTTGGATAAAACATTTTTTTACCATGGAATATGAGTCACCTTTGGTTTGACAAGAAACTGGGACGTCAATTGATATGTATGAACGAATAGGGGCACTGTATTATACTTTATCATGACACAATAATTAAATCTCTCTTTAATGACTAATTTGGAGTCTCCCTTCATGTTTTAGCTGTGGTAATCAATATCGAGGGCCAACATTGGTCTAGTAATGAGGCGATAATACTCTTCCCCATTGTTGGGGTTGAATTTTTCAACATAAATGAGTATGAAAAGATGAAATATTCTAGGTTGGTAATGGAAATCATCAGTCCTACCCTATTGATATTGGGGTTTTTGATACTTCTATTAGTCATATTCCAAGATGAACAATAAAAATATATCATCCAACATGGTAAAACATAATCGAATGATAGAGTAGTATCATTTGGAAAACAAACAGGAAGTGGCAGTTCATCTATGATAATTTGTTTAACAGGGATATTTCTTAATTCTAGTCCTTTTATGGACTTCTATGATACAGACCTGATATTAAACTATTGTAGGATCACTAACCATCATGCCAAATATCCCTTTATCATGGGGTGACTAAGGATATATATAAATAGGTATACCTGAGACTCTATTAGTATGTCATGATGTTGAATATTGTGTCACAAATTTATCAATAAAAAAACTAACATATAGAAGATCTTCTCGATGTAGTAGTATTTTTCCTCCATGATATGATAACTCTATAAAGATAGAATAAGATGTTTTCTATAGCCTAATTATTTTCTATGATATATGGCTCTCAAGGGACCCTTCCAAAGTGTTCCCATAAACGATAACAAGTTTCCTTGAAACTGGTGGCGTCATACCCAGATGTTGTAGTAGGTACTTCTTAACAATGTCAAAGGAACATTGGAACTGCTCGTACCACTGGGAAGTAGTTCCTTTTTCCATGATCATTGAGAAAGTATTGAAAATTCCATAAATATATTAAATAAGTCAATATATGAAGTTTATTTGGCCTTAAAGGCCTTGTAACATTTAGATATTTCTTTATAGAGGTATTATATTTATGGATTTGATATTATTTAAGCCCATAGTTATGCCTCTATATCTTACAAAGAAGCCGATAAGATTCCCAGAACTAACTCTGAAGGAACAATTCATGGGGTTCATCTTTATGTGTCAAGAGTATAGGATGGAAAATACTTTCTCATGATCCTTTTTATAAACTTTATATAGATAGGATTTGACCACCATATCTTTTATATATAACTCCACTACTTTTCTGATTATTTGCTTAAAGATATAGTGAATGACTCTTTCATAAGTGCCTCAAACAATTTTCAAGCCAAAATTCATCCCCTAATATTATAAATGAAATTGGGGAAATCTAAAGGTAGTGTAATCATCATATTCAAGAGCCTACTTATCTTTTTATACCTGAAGTATTCATCCATGAATGAAATTTCCTAGAATATATCCCTGAATTTATTCAACAACACTGTCAATGGATTGTTATAATAAACCATTGTATAATGGATTTTGAGGTTTTAGATGTTAATAAAGACTCTAATATGACCAATCTTCTTCATGATTAGGAAAATGTTTTCCATCCACCTGGAGTACTATAATTACATAAAGTAGTTGGGTTTGATAATAATGTCATTTGAATCCTTGACCATCACACCGTGACAGGGTTAAATATTCCTCAGAGAAATTTTTAACCTGCAATGAACTGTTGTGAGGATATGGAGATGAGTAGACACCTAAATTTCTTACCCTATAATCTCATTATTGCTCCATGAAAATTTTTCAATGTGTCATTTTAATAAGACCACATACTACTTATGCTCCTTGTGAAACATGGATTCACTAATCAGTATCACCCTCATGTCATACTTTGTACTGAATTTAACAGAGGTTAACTCAACAATGGTTGTAGATATATCCTCTTAAAATGTTGTAGGTGCTTTTTTCAAATCCATTTTCATCATTTTAGATAGTATGATCAGATTTAGGATGCATCTCTTCCAAGATTTTCACTCTCAGTGAGAAATGGTGACATCCCTGAAAGATATATATTACTCATTGAGGGGTTCTTACTCTCTTGAGACTATACGGATAGAATCTCTCTGCACAATTCCATTTTATATACGACTACATGGTCCACTAATGATTTCTAATAAATGATGTAGATTTTCTCTTCATAGATTCATCGTTACTATATCAAATATGCTTGAATGTTAGGGATCAATGTTTATGGTGTTATCATGCTGATAATTCAATAAATTAGTATAGTGACCCAATCATTACATGCATGGATATTACATCATTTTAGAAGAATATTCTGTACATTAAAATAATACATTACTGAGAACTATAATAGAAAAGTATCTTTAGAAACATGGAAACGAAATATTCAATCCTGGTGAAAGATCATCAAAATCTCTAATAAAGATAACTACCTTTAGTATGTCAACCTAAAACCATTATTCATAACCTAGGGAAAGGAATCCCGTGAAAGGGGTGAGATTAAATTCTTACTAAGGGTAAATAAGGGAGATATGTAATCAAAATTATGAGCATAAGGGTATGGGAACCTAATCATGATAATCAAAGATCATACCTTGGAAATAAAAGGTCATATAAATGAATGGTAGAATAAATAATGGGAATTCATAAGACATGAATCATATGTAAATAAATAACGCATCCCATGAAATCATAACATAAGAATAAATCTTTTAATTGTGGAAAACACATAGGCATATAATATTATTTCCATAGTATCTGATGCATTACTACAAAGACCATTTTTTTAGTATGATTTGAATCCCCATAACTTCTTAATAGTCCTGGTTTACTCCCCAAACCATCTTATTATCATGAATTTGCTCTATATACCATCTTGGATGTCATGGTTCACTCCCATGGATATCTTAGTATCATGCTTTCACTCCCCATACCATCTTTGTAGTCTTGGTTTACTCCTATTTTTATCTTAACAATCATGGTTCATTCATAAGACCATATTAGTCTATCTCTTGAGATATAAATCAATACCATATACATTGAAGGGAGATAAAAATCCCACTCATCCCATTATGAAATCATACAAACAGGTTCCATAAGAAGATAAATAATCATATCATAATTAAATAAATGGAATGGGTATCATAAACACATTAACATACCATAACCTATGAAAATAGATATAGGATTTCTAATAATTTCATCAAAGGAATAGCCCTTGAGAGAGAATAATATTTCATAAACATATAACCTATGAATGATAAAAGGGTTTTATAAAGATGGTGACATTAACTATATAACATTCATAGAAAGAATATTATCATAAACTTTAGATTATTTTTTCGAAGGGAATGTGTAACATCAACTAATGTAATCATAGATGGAAAATAGTTTTGAAATATATTTTATAAACTTTTAACGATAAAAATATCATTGCTTCCTTGAAAAAGTCCTTTTAATACATGAAATCACTTTCCATGAAAGTAAATTGAAAACATATAAAGAATACTTGAAATCATTTCTGAATCCTTTTTCCTAGAAAACATATAAAATAGGCTTCATTATATTTAAAAACAATCATTAAAAATACATTCAAAACCTATTAAAGAGTATTTAAAATGTTTGGGAAACAATTTTACTTGAAAATAAATGAAATAATCATAAATAAATTTTGAAAATGGTTTTCAATAAAAAAACAATCAATTAATAAAAAAGAACCTCGATTTTTTTTTGAAATGCATTTCCTTGAAAATACTATGATTACATATAAATACTATTAAAAAACATTTTGAAAACTATTTTCAAAGAAAATAATTTGAAAAATTATAAATAATTCTTGAAAAAGTTTCAAAATCAATTTTAGAAGAAAATATATAAAAGAATCATGAAAACATTTTGAAATCCACATTTTTTGAAAATTTATAAAAGAATATTGAAATCGTTTTGAAAACCATTTTCCATGATACCTTATAATAAAAGTATAAAACCGTTTTGAAACTAATTTTCCATGAAAATATTTTTGAAATTAATTTTCTTCAAATCAATCATTAAACGTGAAAATAAATCTTCAATGTATTAATGGAAGATAAATCTATACATATCATAGGAGGAAAAAAGAAAGTTCATTTTTCACGGTAAAAAAGATAAAACATTCCACATTTGAATAGTGAAAAGAGGATTCATTTGAAATAAATGGTAAAACATAAAGAGGGTAAAAATTAATTTTAATGATCATAGTATATTGGTAGAATATTCTTGGAATCCATTTTTAGAAAACATGTTTTTAATGTTTCTGTCATAAGATAGGGTAACACGAGGCATTCATTAAAATAATTTTACTGATCTTATATACCAAAGAGTAAAAAATGGTACCAAAACATTTATATGGAATAAATAACTAGATAGAAAAGAAATTTATTTATTTATTGATTTATGAGAAAAAATAATTCATCAATGTATGTATAAACGTAAACAATCTAAAAAAGTGATATGATTGTCTCAATAAACACTTATAAAAAGGAAAATTGGGATCATACTCTCTATATAGG
The DNA here is from genome assembly GCA_963277665.1 of Viscum album. NCBI lineage: Eukaryota > Viridiplantae > Streptophyta > Magnoliopsida > Santalales > Viscaceae > Viscum > Viscum album. The sequence goes on along the minus strand of OY728119.1, from coordinate 1,178,235,170 downwards.
AATAATAAATTACATGTATCACAAAATATCACCAAAAAAGGATATTAAAGATATAACATGTAAAATGGAATTATATACACCTTTAAAAAGAGTTTAGTTTCATCGTAAAACATGAGTCTCATGGAATGAAAAATAATAAAAAACATTTATACTGATTTGGTAAATTTTGATACAGAAACCCCCAGAATTAATTTTCATAAAAAGGATTTGTTAATACCTATAAAATTATGTATATGGTATATATATTATAGTCTCTCTTAGTAATTACACCACAGAAAAGTAAATAGTGGAAAACATAGCATGTATCTTACGAGAATAAAAGGCGAGATTAAATCCCCATACATTGTGTCTTGAATCTCACATCCCCTATAAAATGTTTCTATATAATCAATTTATGTTTATTATAAATACTTTATAAAATATTATTTTTATACATAATATAATATATGGTTTTATTTTTACCTTATATTACATTCTTTTTAATGATTATATGTTAAGGTTTCTCTTTGGGTAATATTTACTATGTTCTTTGCAATTGAGTTAATTTGTTATATCTTGGGAAATTATACTAATATCATTATTTAGAGAATGAAAATCATGATATAAATATATTATATATCTCAAATATTTTTATTATAGTAATATATATCATAAATAATAACTAAATTGAATACACCATTCATGGTGACAGTAAGATATACCTACGCATGAACGATGTTTCCATTTTAATTGTCATATTTAATGAGAGAAAGAAAAACAAATATATATATATATATATATATATATAATTTTTATAGTATATATTTTATATTATATATATATATTATTCACTGACACCATCCTCAATATAATCCATGTAGCGTATGAATGAATTATATCTCTTTGAGTGGGTGGTAGTCCACACTTCCTCAAATGAAATTATCGTACTAACACAAAATGATATGTAAAAAAGATATGTAACATAAAAAAGAATAAATAATATTAAAAACATATAACATAATTCATATATAAACATGTCTTTAGTTATAATTTCCAATGTGGAAGTTGTTAATTGAAAAAATGATCAATCATTGTTTTGTGGGGTAGTAGTTCCTCGTACACATAAACAGTATGTTTTTTAGAAATTACATGGATTTATTATCAATTTTAGGTTGAAAACATATCTTAAAAACATCTTAGTATATTAAGGATACTATTTTTTTCATATATTAATATAATAAATAGATTCTATGGGTTTGAGAATGAAAATAAATGAATGTATCTTGATAGAAGATGATACCTCTTAACTTGATATCTCAGTTTGGTTTGTGCCAAAAATCATCATTCAATTTCCTTTATCCCAAGGTAAGGATTATAAGATAAATTTAGGTATGTTGGGAGATTATTTTAGCATGTTATTTGTGAGTAAAGGGCTTGGGAGGTGTGAGGAAGTGGGTAGAGGTGGTGGCCTTTTATAGGGAAGGGAAAGGACTCAGTTGGAATTATTTAGAATCATGTTAGTTGAACAAATGTTATTAAAACAAGTCATTGAATATAAAACAAAAATCAATAATTAAAGGTTAATAGATGAAATATGGATGTAATATTTGTGTTTTAAAAGTTTTGAGATCATTTCTACCCATAATATTGAGGTTTAGTCCCTAATTAAGAATACTTTTGCCTTAATGACTATGATTAATTATACAACTTTTACTTAAAATTATATTAAAAACTCAACAAGATATAATTAGAATCCAAATATAATACTTATTAAAATGGTTTATTTTTTTTATTTAAATTAAATTCCAAAAAATGTAAAATTTAATTTTAATGTTCATCCCGCAGACAGGATGATGTTATGAGTTTTTAAAGTTGAAAGAAATTCAATATATTATTAAGATTTTATATTGAATTTGATTATAATTAATTTAATTGTATTAATATATGTACTATTTCATTAATTTGAACTTAAAACAAATTTATAATATTATTTACCATTAATAATTAATTTTAAAGGATGTTTCACTTAAAATAGTATTTCACTATTCAACAAAAAATGTATTTTCTCATAAAAATCCCAAATATTCATAGAAGAATAATTTCAATGTTTTGAATTAAAAAAAGAAGTTTATTTTATCAAATTAAATATCTAAATTTTTCTAAAATTAATTTTATTATTTTTCATAGAAGGACATTACAAGCGGTTCATTTGAAAAAATAGTTTTTAAACATAAAAGGACATTACAAAAAAGCATATCATTCATTATCAAGATGTTTTCATTAAATAAAACGTTATGAAATATATTTTAGAATTATTTATTAAAAATCATATTACAAAGATTCAATGGCTAGGTTTTATATAAATATTTTATATAAATACAATAATAAAATGATGTTCTGTAGAAACACGGTATTACATCTAACGTATGCCTAGTCGGTGTTCTTAGTAAATGGAATGGTTGACTTAGGGCATTGAAATACATAATTAAAATTTTAATTTATTAGGTTATATCATATATTTCATAGTAATAATATTTCCTTTTATATTCAATCATTTCTTATATTAATTTAAATCAAATTGGTATCCTATGAATTAATATTATATTGTATAAATCACTTATTTTCAAAAACTAATGAATATTATTAATAACAACTTATTTAGCATCATATATTATTCTTATTATAATCAATAATAATATTTTAATAATATATTTTTTTGGTAATACTTGGTCTTTTATGTTGTGTAAGTGATTGAGGATAGTCATTGTTTCATACAACGTAACATATCCTCGGTGTTCTGTGTAGAGAAGGCCAATGTTTATGTTGTGTGCAATGCTTTATTGACATGGTAATAAATATAATATAAGACAAATATAGGTATTTATTTTCAAATGATATATCATCAATGTAACGGGAAATGAAAAATATATAAAGGTTAAATCAATTCTAGAAAAAATTATGAAATTCTAAGGGTGTTTCATTCTACCCACCACAAAATAAATTTCACCCTCGAAATTAGTCTAGGATATCAAAGGCTTGATATTTGAATGTTTTTTTCATTGAAACCCACGTCCAAAAAATGAATACAAAAACTCCCATGAAAAGGGAATGTTCTAACCACAAAGTTTACCCAAACTAACATATAACCGGTTTATTACATAGAAGAACATAAGTTGGGCGTGAAGATTGGACATGGAGGAAAAGGAAAAATATTTATAGTGAGTGATTGAGGTCATTAATCAGAAATAATTGAATGATACAAAGTTATAAATTAGTGATGATTTAAAAGGCCACTGGTACAAAAAAATGTATTTGGATAACACATTTTTCTTATTGATCATTATCATGAGATTGAGTAATTATTTTATTGACCAAGAATATTACAAAATTTTTATATTGTGGTTCTTGATTTATTTATTTTCAATTAATCAATAACATCAAAAAATGAATTTCTAGAAATTAACATTGATTTTCAAAGAACTATAGTAAATATTTAGTAGATATTAGATACCATAATAGAATTAAATGTGTAACTATTTAAATAAAAACAATTTTTAAATAAAATATGTAAAATACATTAATATCTATACATAAAAATTAACACTTCTATTTCATCATAAAAAACTATTCATAAAAAATAATTTGACATAAAACAAGACATAGTGTAAGGAAGTGGTTGGGGTGAAACCCTTGTCATCATTCAGAAATGGTTTTAAGACTCGTGACCTTGACAGACAAGATTGGATGTCACCCGATGTACATAATGTCCTTTTCTACAACCACACTAATAAAATGCCCAAGATAAATATGATAGACATTATTGAAATATAGATAATAAATAAATTGCCTCTTATCTAAATTTTTTAATTCAAAATCAATATATAAATACCTCCCCAAAAATTTTTACTTATATTTCAATGAATGTTTAACCAAATAACCCATTTGGAAGAAAGAAATACAAGTATTTAGAAAGAAAATCAGGAAAGATACTTATCATTGATCCCAAATATATCACAATGTAACCTTTGTTTCACATTCAAAACGTGTGGATACCCTTATCGTATAACCCCTAAAACATTTTAATAACCTTAATTACTATTATTTTTTTGTTAAACATTCATTCCTTTAAATACAAAAATATACTTGATATATTTATTAAATTTGAAAAAGCTACTATCTTCATCAATGAAAAAATAACCTATGTATAAATATTTTCTTACATAGTACCATGATAATCAGTACTGTCCAATTTAATTATTCATAATTTAATTATCATATCATAAACAACATATTAAGTGTTTCTTTCACTTAGTCAAAATATCTGCTTGCCTTTAAATCACTCCACTAGTCCATCAGAAAAATTCAATATAAACTACTGATTACTAAGTGAAAAACATAAATAAAACAACCCTTGTATATTTTATCATTCAAATAATTTAATATTTGAATTCAAAAACATATAAATATTTATTATTAAACTTTATAATTATTCAATTAGCAAGGAGACCTCATCATATTACACAATACCTCTATCCATTCACATTTCACCTATAGTATAGTCATCATCAACAATGTAACCATTACTCACACCACCTTGCTGAATCATATCCAGAACATTATTCTAGGTATATTGAGCTTCATCATGACCATTTACAAGAAACCTAAAACACATGATCATTTATTATGTATTAGGGAGTCTAACATCCTCGTCCATTTTATTAACCAAACTATTCATTTTCCCTTGAAGTCACTTGCTTTGTGTCCTTCCATTCCATTTACAAAACATATTCTTGTTTCTCTTATAGTTTCACATAAGTGATTCTTTCCACATTCTTGATATAATTTTAATCAAATATTATTTTATCTATGGTCTCCATTACCTGAAATCTTAGGGAACTACTTCTTTCTCTTCTGTGGTAAGCCCGAGAGTTTGTTAAGGTGTGTGTTGTTGATCACGGTCCTTGAAAATTGATTATGGATGACCACAACATCTTTCAATCATGTTATCCTCAGTGTTTATCTTTCATTATGAAATCATACATCAAACCCAACATTAATTCATTTATTTCTGGTTCTATCCATTGACTAAAACTAAGAGCATAATGTGAGAATTACTTATCATAGTAGAAAACTACTGAGTCATGAAAATATTAATTTATGGGATTTCTAAATCATGAAGCCTTCTTCAAGATAAGACACCCTAGGTTTGTCATATGTTTTTGAATTCCAAATTTTACATAAAAACTTTATTATGATACATTAAAAGTTTGTAAATTTTCAGAGAATATCCCATGGGAGTGTCAGACCAGGTGTGCAGCAAGGCACGTTGTTCTGTACTAGATTTTCCTGAGATAGGCTAAGAATATCATGTCAGAGTTGTTACCCAAAGGTACATTTGATCAAGATCCACATCCACTTATATTATCTTTAAATGAATGTGTTTCTTGGAACCCACTGACTCTACTCCATTACCATTATTCCCGCACATTTTAATAAACATTGTCTCATCCTTATACATATAATTGGATACATCTAGAGTAATCTCTTTAGAAATATTCCTAGGGATACCACTAATATTTTCAAATCCTTGTTACCAAAGGTTTTAAAATATTTCCTTTTGATACAAACTATTAAGACCTACGATTTATATACTTGGATATTACATCATTTTATATGAGTATTCTATACATTACAATAATATATCACTAAAAACCATAATAGATTAGTATCATTATAACATGGAAACAAAAAAATTATCCAAGTTAAATATCTTCAACATCTCCCTTAAATATCTATACTTTTAGTAAATCTATATAAAACCATTATGTGCATCCTAGGGAAAAAATATAATAAATGTGTGAGTTCAAATGCTTAGTAATTTTAAATAAGAGAGATATGCGAAAGCTAATAATGAGCCTAAAGGTATGATAACATGATCATGAAAATAAATGACCATACACTACATATAAAATATCATATACATGAATCATTTAATAAATAATCATAGGTCATAAGACATGAATCACAATAAAATAAATAACTTAATCTATGAAAGATTAACATTGGAATAATAAATTAAATTGTGGAAAAAACTGAAGAATATTATTTGATTTCCATAGTTTTGAAGTCATTACATCCAATAAAGTCAGGGAAGTATGGGTTCACTCCCCATACCATCATGGTAGTCATGGTTTACTCCCATAGTAATCTTAGTATCATGGGTTCACTCCTCATTCAATATTGGTAGTTATGGTTCACATCTATAGACATCTGAGTATCATGATTTTACTCCTCATACCATATTCGTAGTCATGGTTCACTCCCATGCCCATATTAGTAGTCACAGTTCATTCCCAATACTATCTTAGTCTATCTCATGAGATAAAAATCGTTAACCAAATCCTTAGAGGGAGATATAGGAAAAACCTATCTCATAATGAAATCATACATACATGTTCCACCAGATCATAAATAATCAATTCATATCCCATAAAATGAAATGGGTATCATAGAAACATTAACAAACCAAAACCTATGGAAAATGATATTGGGTTCATTTTCATTTCATCAAAATAATAATATATTAAATATAAATAGATTTCATAAACATATAACCTATGAAAGAGAAACAAATTTATAAAGGCCATGATATTAAGAATGATTTATTCATAAAAAATATATCAATGGAATATTCAGATCATTTCTTACAAGGGCATGAGTAATATCAAAAAATGTAAAATTGGATGGAAAATAATTTTTAAATAACATTTAGAAACATTTATTGAATAATATATCCTTTCTTTTTTGAAAAAGTATTTTTAATTCAAAGAATTATGTTAAAGGAAAATACCTTGAAGAATAGAAAATAAGAATTGAATTCATTTTGAAATAATTTCCCAAGAAAAAATATAAAATAGGATACAAATAATATGGAAAAACATATTGTTTGAAAACACATTGAAATATTTTTATAGAATTATGAAAATGTTTTCAACATGACAATATATTATAGAATCTTGAAAATATTTTTAAAATAGTCTTCCATGAAAATATATTTACAAAATAAAAAAGCATTCTTGAAAATCTTTTTAAAACCATTTCTTGGTAAATTCATTAAATACATTTAAATAGTTCTTGAAAACGTTTTTAAAACTATTTGACATTAAAATAAATTGAAAATTGTTAAATAATTCTTAAAGGAATTTTGAAATCCTTTTTTTATTAAATATTATTTATGATGTTTAAAATGTTTTGAAACCCATTTTCCATGAATAACTATTAAGATGGTTTAAGAACATTTTGAAAACCATTTTCCTTGAATATATATTCTAAAAAAAATTCATAAATATATAACTATAAAAATGAATATAAAACTTTATAGTATTGATGTTGGAAAAATATGTACATGTCGTATGAGGTAAAAAGAACATTACTTTTTCATGGTAAAAAGGATAGAAAATTTACTAGTTCAGAAAGTGAAAATAATTATCCATTGAATACTTTTTTAAATGAAAAATGGTTAAAATTTTATTTTAATGATCATAGGATAATATTTTATTAGTCATGTAAACCCTTTTTAGAAAATATGGTTTTGAAGGAACATAGAATTTTTACCAAAGAGAGGGTATAATTGGGCTTTCTTAAAAATACATAATTAAATATCTTATATAAAAAATAGTAAAAAATTATCACACTACATGAATATATAATTAATAAATATAGGATAATAAAATTCATTAATTTCTTGAGATATGGAAAAAAATAATTCATCAATGGAAGAATAATTGTAAATTATCACGAAAAGCGATGAAATTGTCTCAATAAACACTTATAACATGGTAAACTAGGATCATACTATAAACGTATGAAAAAATATATATGAAGTATAAAATATCATTAAAATAAATATATTCATGGTAGAACATGTAAAATAGAATTATATATACACCTAAAAAGTGTTCAAGTGCATAACAAAACATGACTCTCAAAGAAGTCAAAATGCGACAAAACGTTTTTTTAGATTGGTAACTTTTTAAACACAAACCCCATGATTGAATGTTAATAAAAATGATATTTTAATTCCCATTAATTTATTTATAAGATTCATATAATAAAACCATGGACATTAATTACACAAATCAAATGAATAGTTGAAAACAGAGAATTTATCTCATGGGATTAAAAAGTGAGATGAAATACCCTTACCTAGTGTCTTGACACTATTCATAATCGTACAAGATTCTTTTATAATAAATAAATTTTTATAATAAAAATTTTATATATGAATATTTATATACATTATATCATATATTTTTTTATGTATTACCTTATATTACTTTCTTATTAATGATCTCATGTTGATGTTTCACTTCATGTTATATTCTCTATGTTCTTCATGTGTGTCTTAATTTGTTATATATTTATTCATTGTAATTTTATAATGATTTGAATAAATTAAATGAGTATATAAATATCATATATATTAATTATATTTATATTATAATAATTTAGAAAATAAATTATTACTAAATCAAATACACCGTTCATGTAGGCGGAATGTCGTACATACACATGGATGTTTTTTCTGTTTTAACAGTCATATTGAAAGAAATAATGATAATAGAATAAAATCATATGTATATATAATTTTTAAATTAGATTTATGATATTTTATATAACTTATATATCCACTAAAACTATATTTAATATAATCCATGTAGTTTATAAACAAATCATGTCGCATTGATGGGGCAGTAATCTACACTTCCTCAAACAAAATTACCATATTAACAGTAAATTAAAAATAAAAAGTAATATTGTGTCAAATAAATAAAGAAGACTAAGTAAATATTAAATATAATATATAAAATATATAAATATATTTTCCATCATAATGTCTTCTATCGTAGATGGTAATAGAAAAATTAACAATCATCATTTTTTGAGGCAATATATTATTATACATAGAAACAATATTTTTTCTACCCATTAGATGTAGGTGTTTGTATATTTATGTCAAATAATCTTCATAAGAAACTCAAATTATAATTATGATACTATTTTTTTCGTTCAATAATGGAATAAACATAGTGGAGGTGGTGGATAAAGAGAATAAATGAAATGCTTTTAACAGAAAAGGTTACCTCTTAATCGGGTAACTGCTTTTATATTGTGTCAAAAATCTTCCTTGAGTATCCTTAAGACCAAGTTATGGATTATAGGAGGAAGGGAGGGAAGTTGGTAGAATATTTGAGTATATTTTAGGTGAGTCAAGGGGCTTGATAGTCATGATGAATTGGTTAGAGGTGGTTGCATTTTATAGGGAATGGAAGGGAATCACTTGGGATTTTTTTTAAACATGTTAGGTGTACACATGATTTTACCATAAAAATTCATAAAAACACCTCATGAATGGTACGTTTATTTAACAAATATTTACATAAAACTGGTTTTGAAAACGTTTTTAGATCATTTGGGACCTTATTTTATGGTTTAGTCCCTTATTATGTTAAATTTGGCCATAATTGCCATGACTAATTTTAATCACTTTTACTAAAAATTTGGGTCAAAATTCAACATAATATCATTGGAAACTAAATATAATAATGATTAAAACAGTTTATATCATTTTTCTAAATAATTAATTCAACAATGTAGAAATTTTTTTATTAATGAAACTCCAATATATGGGATGAAGTTACCGGTTTTTAAAGTAGAAAGATGTTCAAAAGTTTATTGAGATTTTATAATCAATATCAAAGTGAAATTGAGTCTAATGAGTTAAATTAAATTAATATATGTAATAGTTAATTAATTTGTCCTTAAAAAATTATAATATCACTTAACATTACTAATTGATTTAAAAAGGTTGTTTTTAACTAAAATGTAGTATTTTTTACTATTCATCAAAAAATAATGTTTCAAAGAAAAATCCAAAAAATTAACTCTAGGATAAATTTGATGTTATAAATTAAGAAAATAATTTTATTTTATTGAATAAAATTTTTAATGGTGTCTATAATTAATTCTATTATATTTCACAGAAGTACATTAAAAGCAATCCATTCATGAAAACTGTATTTTTAAACATAAAAGGAATTTACAAAAATCATCTCTTTCCTTATAAATATGTGTTATTTATATAATAAATTATAAAAAATATTTTATAATAAGTTATTTCTATTAATAATACTATGTTTTAATGACTTGGATATATCTAACTCATTTTAATATGTAAAATTAAATAAAATAGAGTTTCGTAGAAAGTCAGTGTTGCGTGTGATTTATGACAAGTAGATGTTATGTGTGAAAGGAATGTTTTAAATTATAAATTAAAAAACCTAAATGAAAATTTAATTTATTAGAATAAAAATATTGTAACCATAAAAAAATTTCCTTTTATATTCAATCGGTTTTCAAATTCATTTACAACTTATTGGTATCCTATTAATATATTTTAAATTATATAAACCATATATTTTTATAAATTAGTTAATAATATTCATAAAATATAATATATATTCAAAGTTTTGTATTATTACATTAAAAAAAAAATTTTAATAATATAATATTTTTCGTTAATACTGTGTCTTGTGTGTTATGCATGTTATCGCGGAAAGACATTTTTGCATATAACGTAAGATTGCCACAGTGTTCCGTGAAGAGCAGGGTAAATTTTATGTTGTGTGTTGTGTATGAGTAACTTGTTGTTGCAAATAATTAATCACAAACATAGTTATATGATATAGAATTAAACAACTTCAGTTTTTCATGAAATAAAACAAATAAAAAAAGAATTAATTAATTTCAGAAATAAATTCACAAAATCTTGATGTGTTACTAGTAGGGTTATTCAGAAAAATCCAAACCTACCATGGGTGAGAGTATGACGTACTATGGGGGAAATATATTTTCATTGGGATATAAAACCCTTTTTAATGGAGATGAAAAAAATAACACCCATGTCTTGAATCATGTTTTTCGGTCTAGTGAATGTGTAAGAATGAACCAATCTGTCATGTTTACTCAAGTATTGGATGTTGGTGTCATTAGATCATTATGATCATTGATGTGGGACTCAAAAGGGAAGAAGGGTGATTCATCATGTTCGAGTACCACGAATAGACTATTAAGGAATTATCTGATTCACTGGTGATATTATGAGCTGGCCACTACATGAAAATGAAGCCTAGGTCTTCCCAGAAGTGCATTGTATATAGTATCCTATGAGACTACCATGAATTTAGTCATCTATATAATACCACTGAATTAATACATCCGGTAAATGATTCTATAAAATTTATTCTCATTGTTATAAAAAACTCTATTTTTAGGTTGTCGGGAGTTTTTATGGAAATTTTAGCCCTATATTTTTGAGTGTCTAGGTTAGGATATGGTTCATCCAAAATCTAGTATCGACTAGGAATCATTGGATTTCCATTCCATTGAACAAATTGTTGATGTACGAATATTTTTTGAGCCCCTTTCATGATAACACAATCATCTTCTTTATAAAATAATATTATAGCTTGACGTTTCACTTTAATGACCTCTTCTTTGTAGTAGGTCAGAGTGGAAGCTACCTATTCCTCAATATAGGTTGTGATTCTTCAATTTCTTGTCAATATATTCACATATTTTCTTTGATAAACGGATATCCTCGAGGATTAATACTCTTTTTCATATGCTAACATGTTACTTTAATACATCTAACTTCCATTCAAGGAGAATAATGTTGCATGTTGATGTGTGTTCATTGGAAATGGGTGAAAAATATTCCTTTGCATGAACCATTTGGAATAGAAGGACATTACTATTACTGGAAATATTCTACTACTAACTAGATTTTGTACTTTGAAAAACATATGGCTATGTTTTTTGGATGAGGTCATGCTATTTCTAAATGCATCAAATTACAGTGGAGTCATAGTTCAGTTGCATGATCAAATAATACCATATGTTTTAGAGGCATACCAAAAGGTGGAAACTATAAGGTATATACCTACTAATCTCTATGAAAGTATTACTTCTTGATATCAGTATCATGAATGACTAGGATGGAAGCATTAGAATTAGAATTTTCACATCTTCTGTTTCCTTTAACTCTACCTTTATTATGTTTTGTGTATGCACATGAGTTGTTTATATATAATTTATACTATCATATATTATAAAACTGTCAAATAGCTTGACAATATTCATAGAAACACACTACTTCTAATTATCAGTGGAGTAGTCCATGGCTAGGTTTACTATTGGATCATGTCCCAACTCAGGAGGCATAAAGTTAACAAGGGTGTGATATACCTTTGACAATGGAAGGGTATTCACATTTTCCTTTCACAATAGGATCCTATTATTGAGACACTATTATGGTTGTGAAAATGATATAAACATAGTGTCCATATGATATGTGGAAAAAATATAAGGATCTATCATCTTGAAGAATTAAAAAATAATTCCATGGGTTCTAGAGACTTATTTAATAGCCAACCATTCTTCATATATTTGCAACCCATAACTAGGGACTTTTTTTCACTCACCAGAGTCTTCACACCCATTATTCAGATCAGTAGAGAAAAGTATTACATATTCTGAAATGTCATCTAAATTAACTAATCCATCATAGATTTGTTCTATGAGATAATATCTAATTAAAAATATTTCATTGATGGTGATTCATAAGATCCTTTTATATAGTAATTAGTCCACATGTCAAGTGAGTTAGACCTCATGGGGCCTCTTTCTGTCTAAATTTTTTGGGATTCTCATCTCATGTGAGTAGATGAAATAATATGGGACCATTGAATACCTGATGAAATAAGTAAAATTTTTTGTTAATAAAAAGACTAGATCAGGAGACTTTCCCTGACAATGGGATGGATTAGAATTATATCATCGAGGCGGCTGTGCGTTGTGAGACTATACTGGGAGAGGTTAAGCTGGGAATGGTTTGTCTTAATAAAGCGACACTTAGTGAGGATCATCTGGAAAATAAGAAATTATGTGTACTCTCTCAAGGACCACTGTATTTATAGTCATAATGTATATAAATTCAAAGGTCATATCATATGATCTGAAGGGGGAAATGAGCAGGAAAATTGTATTATCTTTTTTAAATATTCTTCCAATCACTAAGACTTTTTAGAAAATTCTTGAGATCCATTTGGGTAATTAAGGGAGATTATGGTACGGACTAGCTCATTCATAACATTCTTGGTAGACATGATGACTAGATATTACTAAGATTATTAAATATATAGTGAGTACCAGACTACCTTCTATTTGGCAACAAATTCATTGACTCGCTCATCGAGCCAGTTTTTTAACTTGAGGAGGTCTATGATACTTATCTGGTATGTAGTGGAACTGAACTACCATATAATATACCAATTGAGATCCTTTAAACTAATGATATAACCTATGTGTAGTTTAATGTTCCAAACATATGTAGGCCCTTTTAGAGTATAGATAAAGAATAAGAGATTATCGGCCTCCTACTATTCTGGAGTTCCCAACATTTCTCCACACCCAGAGGTGAAGTGGGACAAATATTTTAGCAGGTCGCCAATCCTATTAAATGGGATTCAACTAGGATTACCAAACTCTGGGGGTGATCACATATGGTTCCCACATTTCTGGAATGTATTTATATTGTGTAGAACACTACATTTCATGTTTCCAAAGCCTCTATATGAGAAACAAGAGTTTATGTCACATCATATTGGAAAGGATCTCTTTCAATAATTAATTAAAAAACTCATCAACATGTGGAGAAGTAATGAATCAATATTTAGTAAGATAGAAACACTGTTCATGTTGGTTTAGTTACTCATATATTGATAATTTTTCACATCCCTCGGATTATTCCCTAAGCATGTGCTTGGGGCCACAATCTTCGAATTGGGGGGTCCAGCCAAGGAGGATTAGATACCTCACTATATGATAGATGGGGCCCCTTATGACATTTTTAGGGTCTTGGCACCACTCAACAATGTGGTTGATGGTAAGACGTTTATATTCCTCATACTTTTGGGGAAGTCTATTATCACGGGTTTAGTCTCTACTTTTGATGTAATGTTAGATGGGTTTAAGTGTTCAAAATGTCCATTACCATTATCAATTTTTTATTGGTTTTGTGGAAATGACTTGTTTGAGGGATTCTAAGGAATATCCCAGCATCTATTGACAAGTGAGGAAATTCTCAAGGTGGGGGGGTTTGATATAGTGTCTCCCCTTGAGGTGGGGTTTTCATGTCCTTCCATATGTTAGTAGTTATATTCCTCTGATCTACTAGTGGTTCAACAATAACAATATTTACCATGGTGGTTTTCAAATGGAAATATTAATTATTTGTAGATAGGTCGTATTGAAGATCTAGTTGTTTCTTCAATATGTGGTTAATTTTTTGAAAATATAAATACCACAAAATCTGATAAATATATTTTCACACACATATTACCTGACTCGACAGAGTATAAAAGGCTCTTTTCATAGGTTTACTAAAGAGTTTAGTGGTATCCATGTGGCTATGATAACAGAGCATTACTGGTCATTTTGATCTCAACAATCATGAAGTACAGGTTAGTGACATTGAGTTTCTTCTAACTACCTGGGTAGGTCACCTATAGATCACATAAAATTGAAACATCCCACAAATAATTTTGAAAAAACATACTACATGGTACACAGTGAAAGATTATGAGATGAAAAAATTTGGAGCTATAGGTGGACAGAAGAAATATATTTTTTCAGTGTCCAGAACCACCTAGAGAACCTCTTTCTCAATTAAAGATTTCTAATGTTAGTTGGTAATTGACCAATTATTTTGGGATTATATAAGGTTTTTTGTACTTATATACACATATTTTTCAATTACTCTACTTGAAGAGGGAGGACCACTTAGGTAAAAAATACACTACATGTCGGGGCATCTATAAAAGGTGTAGCCATATTCAAGAGCATGTCCATGTAAAATGGGATGTTCACCAATGTATCAGGTTAAATGGTGGTCGAATCCATTCATGGATTATAATATTTTTCACCATCAACTCAGTGTGTCACCCTAGACGGTTAAATCTATCAAACATTTTATGTAGAGGGGGAGAATATGGATATTAGTTTTGATGGGGATAGTTTTTCTACCAGCCTGTCAATGGATTACAGAACATTCTCCACTAGCAATTATATGAATATGGATTGTGGGATATTATTTATGTCATATTTTCGGATCTCAAGCATAAATTTCTAGAATTTCTCCCAAAAAATTCAAATTGGTGATAATGATCTCTCATTGAGTTGTCTGTCTCTTTGGAATATGAGAGGACAGTAACGATGTGACTCTTCCTAGTGTTCCACCTTCAACTATCGATGTTCAGCCTCCTACCCTAAGAAGGTTCATTCATTTAGATAATGTCTTTATCATATGGAGGACCTCCATAATGGTGGGTGGTGGTTTATGGAGGACCATTACTTTGGATTTTGATGGGGTTAAGGGGACCTATAATAAGTTGATGGTGGAATGAAAAAAGAACTATTTGCTATTTATGGATGTAGAAATGATGGTGACCACTATGGTTGATGATGGAATGGGGAAAAACTCTATGTTTATTAGTGGTGGGGCGAGAAGGACCTCCACATTTATTACTTAAAACAAGATGTGTACCTCTATGTTTTTTGATGGTGGTATAGGTAGGACATCTGTAATGATTCTACTCCTCAAATGTTGGCCTGTATCGACTGTTGGTTGTGCCAGAGACTTAGAGAGACAACCTAGTCTTCTTGTGAGCTGGACCTGGTCTCAATACCAGGTTGAAAAATTTATATCCTCATTCACATATTTTATTGATCATTTGGGTTAATCTGTAAATATTAGTGTCTATAGAAGTTTTCTATGATTCCCATGGTTGAGAAATTTTCTTGGTCTACTCAGAATGTCGGCATAATGTATTCTAGAATGGGGCCAGAAGAGCATGAAAAAAAGTCAAATATTTTATCATCTAGGGGTAGGTCAATATTGGAATGGGATAAATGTGGTGAGGTCCCCCCTTGGTATCACTAGAGTTCCAATTTCTGTAGACATTGCTCAAATATCCCCCACCACCTTAGTGTTGGGGAATGATATTTTGAGAGCACTCAAAGTATAGGCTCTTGAAGTGGGTTTCCCTCAGAATGGGGGGAGGTATCCCCCTACACAGCCCTTAGGGGTAGCAGTGGTGGCGAGGATACATTTTACTATGAACTTGGGGGCCTATATCCCTGGTGGGAATAAACAATTAATTCTCATACCAGTTCACAATGATGTCAATCAACCTCCTATAGATGATATTATTGGGTGAGATAAGGTGTGGGTGCTATGATACTGAAGGTGAGATGGATGTCGTGGTGGGTATGTAGTTGTGTGGTATTGACACACCAACATTTCTAATACCCCAGTGACTAATGGTTCTAGTTCATTGATTCACAATATATTGATTATTTTATGGAATTGGGATTTAGGATCCAGTATAGGTACAATGAATGTTATGACCAATACACCAATGTTGTCCATTATTATTAGAGTAATGAAGGATCCATTGTAATTCCCCGACCCTAGTTACCTAGAGTCGGTGCATTATTGCGTAACATTGGCATGATCAGAAAAGATAAAGTCTTGAAAGACCGATTAGTTTAGTATCCTTGTAAACACTAGATACATTCATAAATGTTACATTACATCTTAAAGTGAAAAAATACAATAACAAAGTCTCCATGGTCTACACTCATATCATCCTCTGACTATCCCCGCAGTTCATTCATAAAATACTTCTTCACATCCTGGAAAATATTAAAACATTCAAAGGGGTGAGTTCAGATGCTCAGTAAGGATAACAATATTGCGGAAGCTTTCATTAATAAACATTAACATTTAAGGAAATGTATAACTAAAACAAAAGCCTTTTTAAACTTTAACTTCATCATAATATGGAAAAAATAAAATTAAATAATTCCATTTAATTATTCACATGGATATTCTACTGGTCGAATAATCACATGCAATATCAATAACGACTCTCAAAATGATGGAATGCATAATGCCAGACTATCATAACCACGTAGCCAAGGCCTCTTTCCAAGACCAGAAAAAAGATTTTGTCATGGCCTCATGCCAAGACACTAGTTTGTCTCATGAGACCTACCGATGCATCGAGGAGCTATAGCGGGATCCACCCGTCACTTATTAAGTCCAATTCATCCTCATATTAATATGTTTAAATATATCATATAACATAATCATATCACATAAAACATGCATAAAGGAAACATAACATTTCCAAATTTCAATCACAAGATATCAATACAACACATTGATATAATAAAAACACTTTCAAAACCAATTTCAATACCAAAATAAAAGAAAATTATAACTTGTATTTATTTTTCATTTTAATAAAAGTTATGGCTTGTAGAGGATGTCGAAACTCAAATAGTGGTCATGGCGGCAGAGAAGTCGTTGTCGCCGCATACGTACGACAAATAAAAAAATTCCATTTTGTTGTTTAGTAAAACGCTTCGTATAAAAAGATTCCTTTTGAAAAAAACATAAAATTCAAAGGGGTTTACACACCGTATAAAAGAAAGTTGTGTATAAAACAAATTATGCCTCAATGAAAAGAGATTGAGATGAAGTCCCTTACAAAGATAATTTTTTAAATAAAATAGATCTATTATGTGTATTCACTATATTTACAAATAAAGAAAGTATAAATACCAGATAGGACATAATAATATAATGACATAATTTGAATGTAAGAGATTAACCCAAAGAATAGAAATTGGGTTACAAAGTTCCCTTACCTCGGGTCCGACTTGACTCGATCATTCTTTAACATCCTGAATAATAATCATGAGTTAATTTCTACTTGCTTAATATCCTTTTTCAATTTCATTATGACTTTTATATCAATTATTACCATGTTAAAAACATTATTTAATCATTTATGTTAAAAAAATTTGTTTTGTCGATATTTGGTTCTTATGTTGAAAGTGGCTTCTTACAATTACATGTTGTTCATGTGGTCAAATGTTCATTATATCCAGAATTATATTCATGATTTGGATATCATATATATCATATATATCTAGAGTATAAATTTATTTATAATATTACTTAATCATTTTGAGGTAAGAAATGAAATGCACCTTTCATGGAGACGGTAAGCCGTACGTACGCATGAACGCTACTTTCATTTCTATGTCATATTAATGGAATTAAAACTAAATGAGAGATATGTATATTTTAATACCAGAATTATATTAATAATTTAGATGTAACACACATTATATATATACATTATATATATGTACTTATAATAGTACATTACATTTGGGGATAAGATATGAAATGCACCGTTCATGGAGACGGTAAGCCGTACGTACGCTTGAACGCTGCTTTCATTTCTATCTCATACTTTAATGGAAGGAAAATAATAATGATATAAAGGTATATTATAATTCCAGTATATAATCATATATAACAACTTTAAATCCACCCTTTATATGTCCCACATATGGCATTAACGAATCAAATCACTTTGAGGGGGCGGTAGTATGCACTTCCTAAAATGAAGATATCACGTTTACCCATAATGGAAACCATAATGGCATGACATAAATGAAAAATATAGAAGCTTAAGTAAAACATAAACATATTATATATGATATATAAATATATTTACATCTTAATGGCTACCTTTGAAGGTGTTATAAGAGTGTTGAACAATCATCGTTTCGTGAGGCAGAAATTCGCCATCCACAGAAACAGTATGTTCTTTAACCATTAGATGAATTTGTGTGTATGTGTAGCTAGAATCCTTATTATAAAAACATCCTATTATATTGAAGATATTGGAGTTGTTACAAAATAAAGGAATAAAAATATTTTAGGGGGTTGGAGAAGCAAAATAAAACATAAGAACACAAGAGAAAACACTACCTTTAAAACGGTTAACTCTTTTTGATTTGAGCTCAAAGGCTTCCTTGGGAAGACTTCTGCCAAATGTGAGGCTTTAGGAGTGAAATTCCTGGATCGGTTGTGATCACTGAGAGGGTAGGGGTGAATCAGTGATATCTTTTTCTTTTTAAGAATTGTTCCCTTTGAATTATCAATTCAACCTCTGCAGCTGGTTAAGGCCTAGATCTACTCTTTTAGTGGTGCAGTGATAATGAAAGCACAGAACACAGAGATTTACAAGGTTTGGTACAAAGACCTACTCCTTGGCATGTTGGTTACACCCCCCAACACGAATTCTTCACTATGCCAAAAGATGTTTACACAGTAATTGGTTATACCCCCCAATTACAAGTTAGTTAAACCCCCCAACTCCACAACATCATCTTCATCATGGCTCCACATAACTTCTTCAAAGGTGTTGTTCAAAATTTCAAGTAGCTTCAACAGTCTTCAAAATATCTCGTTGGTCTTGCTCGCCAAAAAACCAATCACTTAGAATGATCAGTTCTTTTGCATTCACACACTTAAGTGTGTACTCATCTTCTTCTCAAAGTTGGTCTTCTTCACTTGTGCACACACAAGGCTAAGCCTCTGGTCTTCCTCCTTGCACACACACGCCCAAGTGTGGTATATGCTTCACCCAAACTCAAACACCAAAAGATGCGCGCAAGGGGTGCAGACTCACTTCTTCAATAGCCGCGCAAGGTGTGCGGATGGCCTCTGTCGCGTAGGGCGTGACACCCGTGGTCACGCAGGGTGTAACCAAGTGAGGGGCGTGCAAGTACACTGCCTGAGCTTTTATTCCTGTCGCGCAAGAGGTAGCGCGCATGGGACTTCTTCGGGGCCTCAGGTGGCTCCGGGATTCTCAGTCGCGCAAGAGGCTGCGCAGAGGTACTTCGCGTAGCTCAGATGGCTTTGCGGGACTCTCGAGTTCTCAAAGGATCAGCAGCATTTCCAAGGGCACTGGACTTCTCATTTTATAGGCGAGGAGTGTGAATAGAGTCCGCGGGATCCAAAACTCGAACCCCCGAGATCTGCGGAATTTTGAAAACTTCAAACGCGTTAAATATCTTTCGTGTATCTCGTTCTTCATATCTGTTTTAATGCGGGTTTCCTTTTCATTGTCTCCTACACGTTTATGCGTTTTTTAACGCGTGCATGCCTCTGTTTAGGCTCATGCATGTAAAGCATGCTCTCCACGTGGCCTCAGCATTATATTTTTCCTCGGCCGAATCTTGAAATCCCCATTTGTTGCATGCATGCTCATTTTAAAGCATGATTATGTTCAGTGTGGCCATACGAACCGAATGGAGCCATTACATCAATCGGTGGTGTCCAGAGGCTCCATTTCCATCTTCGAGAGGCGCCTGGTTCGAAGGAGGAGTCGCGGGTGGCCTCGGGCGAGCTCGAGGAAGGAGACAGACGGGGAGCCGTCGGATCAGGCGATCAAATAACCTCAGACGGCCTGGATCAGATCGCGAATGGTGCGATTAGATGAGTGGCTTGGATCGCACGCGTGATCAATCATGCGACTGGGATTCGCTCCGCGGAAAAATTCCGCATCCCACATCGAATCTGCGGCCGGTTTTTCCACAGTTTATCAAACATCCGCTGCCATCCATCCTACAATTGAATCTCCTCCCCTCTCGGTGCCGCCCCACACCGAGTTCTCCCTACGGGTGCACTCTGTGCCCACACTCACGCCGCCTGCGGGCGCGCCACTGGCACCCACTATGCTCCGGGCGCGCGCTCCTGCTCCCCTGCCGTGCGGACTTGATCACCACGTGGCCACTGTTCCGCCATGGGTTCCCCTTCGGGCGTGGCGCCCTAGGCCCATATGTGCCTTGGGGTTGAACCCTCAAGGTGTCCTTGGCTGGCCAAATTTTTGGCAAAGGAAATGAATAAGGACTTTGTTAAGAAACAAAGCACTCCCAATGTAAAATGCAAAATGCCACTTCAAGCCATCTTCCTCTTCATTTACTCTTCTTTATTTCTTCTTCTTCATTAGAATTCCTCCAATTCTCTTCAACATTTATTCATCACTTAGGAATGGAATTCCTGAAGGTTCTTCATCAACCGAGCTCCTGAATCACATAGATCTTCAATGTTCTTCATTGATCCAATCAGAGATCAAGTTGGATCAACTTCTAATTCACATGCACTAAGTGATAGGGCATGGACTTATTCAGCTCACTTCATCCACTTAGGAGGTGTGGATGGATCATCTTCATCTCCTCATGCATTTTATTAACAATGCATGGTCTTCTAACATTGTTGTGACATTGTATCCACTTGATACAAGTACTTTGATCTTAAAGACCAGTTAAACAATCATCAGATATAATGATGCATCTCCAACCATTAGTCTTCAAGCACTACGTCATCAGTTGACACATAGTGACATGTTATTGACAACAAATGCAATCACTTGGGCACAACAATCTCCCCCTTTGTATTTGGTTGTCAATACTCCGAAGCATATCTTGAAGAATGTCACAATGTGTATGTGCTGACTATTTCTTCCCCTTATTGGCTAACAAATGCAAAGGGATGAATAGGAAGTCATTCCCAAAATGCATAACTGCTTGACTCAGCAACTAATGCTCCCCCTCAAGGGATGCACTCATCTCCTTCAATTCCCTACATGTCAGTACAAAAACATATAAATTTAGGGAATAAGGAGGGACCTTTCTCTTCCTCATGTGAGAGGAGAAGGCTGAACATGAAGTTTCAGCCTTAGTTCAACAAATATTTCTGTAGGCATAGCTTTGGTGAAAATATATGCCACCTGATCTTGAGTAGAAATGTAGTCGAGATTGATGTCTCCACTGGCGACCCTTTCTTTGATGAAATGATATTTTATATCAATATGCTTGGATCTGGAGTGTTGTGTAGTTCATCAAGAGAGAGATCATCTCTGTCTTCTAATGCTGAGACTTTGGGGTCAAACCTGTCAGGAAAATTTCTCATTAGTTTTTTAACAATAGTGGAGTCCTCCAACTTTTCTCCAAAGCCCCGATTGTTACTGAAAATTTCATTGACTCTTGTGAAATAATCATCAATATTTTCTTCTTCTCCCATCTTGACATCTTCAAACTTGCTTCTCCAAATTTGTAATTTAGCTTCCTTGACTGTCTTGTTTCCTTCATAACTACTTTCCAATTTGTCCCAAATTTCTTTAGCATTCTTGAGTCCCATGACTTTTGTGTCTACCTTTTCTGAGAGTGACATAAGAATGGCATTTTGAGCTTTACCATCAACTTTTATATTTCTTTTCTCATCGAGTGTCATAGCATCTTCATTAGCAAGAGGAGGGAATCCAAATAAGGCTGCATCTCTAACATTAAGGCCGAGAGATAGAAGGAAGGGCAACATCCGATTTTTCCAGCTGTGATAATTCTTTCCATAGAATGTAGGGACACCCCTACTATTAACAGAATTTAGATTGTCCATTTTCTCAGAAGTAGATCCTAACAGAGGCAAACTCCCTATGATACCACTTGAAATGCCTGGATCGGTTGTGATCACTGAGAGGGGAGGGGTGAATCAGTGATAACTTTTTCTTTTTAAGAATTGTTCCCTTTGAATTATCAATTCAACCTCTGCAGCTGGTTAAGGCCTAGATATACTCTTTTAGGGGTGAAGTGATAATGAAAGCATAGAACACAGAGATTTACAAGGTTCGGTACAAAGACCTACTCCTTGTCGTGTTGGTTACACCCCCCAACACGGATTCTTCACTATGCCAAAAGATATTTACACAGTAATTGGTTATACCCCCCAATTACAAGTTGGTTAAACCCCCCAACTCCACAGCATCATCTTCATCATGGCTCCACTTCACTTCCTCAAAGGTGTTTTTCAAAACTTCAAGTAGCTTCAACAGTCTTCAAATGATCTCGTTGGTCTTTCTCACCAAAAAACCAATCACTTAGAATGATCAGTTCTTTTTCATTCACACACTTAAGTGTGTAGTCCTCTTCTTCTAAAAGTTGGTCTTCTTCACTTGTGCACACACAAGGCTAAGCCTCGGGTCTTCCTCCTTGAACACACACGCCCAAGTGTGGTATATGCTCCACCCAAACTCAAACACCAAAAGATGCGCGCAAGGCGTGCGGACTCACTTATTCAACAGCCGCGCAAGGTGTGCGGATGGCCTCTGTCGCGTAGGGTGTGATACCCGTGGGAACGTAGGGTGTAACCAAGTGAGGGGCGCGCAAGTACACTGCCTGAGCTCTTATTCCTGTCACGCAAGAGGTAGCGCGCATGGGACTTCTTTGGGGCCTCGGGTGGCTCCGGGATTCTCAGTCGCGCAAGAGGATGCGCAGAGGTACTTCGCGTAGCTCGGATGGCTTCGCGGGACTCTCGAGTTCTCAAAGGATCAGAAGCATTTCCAAGGGTGCTGGACTTCTCATTTTATAGGCAAGGAGTGTGAATAGAGTCTGCGGGATCCAAAACTTGAACCCCCGAGATCTGCGGCATTTGGAAAAATTCAAACGCGTTAAATATCTTCCGCGTATCTCGTTCTTCTTCTCTGTTTTAATGCGGGTTTCCTTTTCTTTTCCTCCTACACGTTTATGCGTTTTTGAATGCGTGCATGCCTCTATTTAGGCTCATGCATGCAAAGAATTCTCTCCACGTGGCCTCGGCATTATATTTTGCCTCGGCCGAATCATGAAATCCCCATTTGTTGCATGCATGCTCATTTTAAAGCATGATTATGTTCAGTGTGGCCATAGGAACCGAATGGAGCCATTACATCGATCGGAGGTGTCCAGAGGCTCCATTTCCATCTTCGGGAGGCACCTGGTTCGAAGGAGGAGTCGCGGGTGGCCTCGGGCGAGCTCGAGGAAGGAGACGGACGGGGAGCCGTCGGATCAGGCGATCAAATATCCTCAGACGGCCTGGATCAGATCGCGAATGGTGTGATTAGATGAGCGGCTCGGATCGCACGCGCGAACAATCATGCGGCTGGGATTCGCTCCGCGGAAAAATTCTGCATCCCACATCGAAGCTGCGGCCGGTTTTTCCACGGTTTATCAAACATCTGCTGCCATACATCCTACAATTGAATCTCCTCCCCTCTCGGTGCCGCCCCGCGCCGAGTTCTCCCTGCGGGCGCGCTCTGTGCCCACACTCACGCCGCCTGCGGGCGCGCCACTGGCACCCACTATGCTGCGGGTGCGTGCTCCTGCTCCCCTGCCGTGCAGACTTGATCACCGCGTTGCCACTGTGCCGCCATGGGTTCCCCTTTGGGTGTGGCGCCCTAGGCCCATATGTGCCATGGGGTTGAACCCTCAAGGTGTCCTTGGATGGTCAAATTTTTTGCAAAGGAAATGAATAAGGACTTTGTTAAGAAACAAAGCACTCCCAATGTAAAATGCCAAATGCCACTTCAAGCCATCTTCCTCTTCATTTACTCTTCTTTATTTCTTCTTCTTCATTAGAATTCCTCCAATTCTCTTCAACATTTATTCATCACTTAGGAATGGAATTCCCGAAGGTTCTTCATCAATCGAGCTCCTGAATCACATAGATCTTCAATGTTCTTCATTGATCCAATCAGATATCAAGTTGGATCAACTTCTAATTCACATTCACTAAGTGATAGTTCATGGACTTCTTCAGATCACTTCATCCACTTAGGAGGTGCGGATGGATCATCTTCATCTCCTCATTCATTGTCTTAACAATGCATGGTCTTCTAACATTGTTGTGACATTGTATCCACCTGATACAAGTACTTTGAACTTAAAGACCAGTTCAACAATAGTCAGATATAATGATGCATCTCCAACCATTAGTCTTCAAGCTCTACGTCATCAGTTGATACATAGTGACATGTTATTGACAACAAATGCAATCACTTGGGCACAACAAAGAGTAAGGGTGGGAAGTTGGGAGAGTATTTGGGCAGTGTTTGGCCGAGCCAAATGGCTAGAATGTGTGAATAAGGTGGTAGTGGTGGGGGTCTTTTATAAGAGGAGAGGAGGGGCACTCTTGGAAAGTCATAAAATGTCACTTTATTATATAATGAGTTTCAGATTATAAAGGTCCCACACTTATAAATTTCAAAAATAAGGTGATAAGAGTTACAAATATACTGATACAATAGGTTTTTGACAAGTGTAAGTCTTAGATTTTACATTATCTTTTTATTTTATTTAAATCATTAATTAATGAGGTAATCCCTGCATCATCATGATGTCATAAATAATTTAATTTTTTTAATGTCTTAAAATTATAAACAAATTATCATGATGTTGGAAATCGTTTCATCTTTCTAATGAATATTTATAGTAAAAAATATGACTTTTATAACCCCATTTAAAAATTGTTATAGTAAAACAACTCATGTTTGTGACATTTTTATTTTAACATTAAATAACGAGTTTTTTAATGTCATTTTCCTATCAAAGTGGCTCCATGGGGTCCCCAAGTTGACCCATGGATTGTCTTGGTCGCCCATGACTCATACAATAGGGTTAGGACAACTGTAAAGGTCATTTCATATTTTTATAATACCTTTTTTACCTTAAATTTCACTAATTACCTTTAATCGCAATTAATTAAACTTAAAAGTTACTATTCACCAAAAAATTATTTTAATCCCATTGAACCACATTTTACTTAATAATGACAACCATGTATGTCAGAATTTTGAAAATCAAATCACAGAAGTGGTAATGTTTCATTTAAAAAAAATCCATTTTTTTAACTACCACTTAGTGGTTTCACTATTCATCAAAAGTTGAAGTTTTTCAGAACAATGCCAAAATTTCACCCTAAGCTATAATTGATATTCTGAATTCAAAATTGATTTCTATTTTACAAAATTCCAAACATATAAGTTTCATTAATTACTTTTATAATTAATTCCCGCTGCCACAACACATAACGTGTTTTTAAGAAACAATATATATCAAAAGAGTGACAATTGTTTATGTCCAATTTCAAAGTGAAATTAATTCTAATGACCACCATTGGATAAAATGGTAAAAACATATTCTAATTACACTTTAAAACCCCTCAATAGTATAATTTATCACTATAAATTATTTTGATTAAAAAAATTGTTTTTAAGTATTTTTCACTATTCATAAAAAATTGAAAGTTCATAGAAAAATACCAAATATTTCGCATAGGCTAATTTCGATATTCTGATTCCAAAAACGAAGTCCATTTGGCAAGATAAAATTTATATAATTTTGAAAATTAGGTATCACTTTTCATAACGGCTACTTTGATTGGTTGTGGTGTGTTAGGATCTTGAACTTGCGTACAATGCAAGCTATTAAATTATTGAATGAGAAGCGTATCATGAAAGCTCGGGGTGTTACATTCTCCCCTCCTTCAATAAATTGCATCCTCACAATTTTATTTTTTTCATTGAAAATAAAATGTTGCAAAAAGAAAATACCTTTGTAGAAAACCCACATCGGAAATAAGGTTAATAAAATTTAGCCTTAATAAGAGGGAAATGGAAATGAAATATTCACCACCAAATTACGATCTTGATAAAGAGAACATTGGTGGAAATTAGAGACATATAATTAGAGGAAAAACATAAATATTTGTAGGAAGTGATTGAGGTCATCAATCACAAACAAGTGTAAAATTGAGGGCCTCAAAGCCTTCAATCTATGTTGATTTCAAATATTATCTGTTCAACAAGACATAAGGTATTAGGATAACACATTTTTTGTTTTAATATACCTTTACTAAAGTTTAAGAATTAATTTATTCATAGAATAAGAGATAGTTATATATATATTTATTCTTGACAAGTAGAGTTTTAAACTTTAACTAATTTCTACCACAAACTCATCTTTCACTCAAAAAGATAATAGAACTAAAAAAATATTATATTCATCCTAATCATACAAGGTTCAAAATATTAACACATACTATTTAGATTAGGAAAATAATTTTTTAATAACCAGGGACTTCTTGTAGGCTAGTGGTAGGTAATAAAGGCCTGTCGCACAATGGTTGTGGGTTCGATTCTTGCAGCTTTGTCTGACGCGACGGGTTATGCCCCACCATGCAGGTTGTCCTTTTCCTAAAAATATAATATTCCAAAAATAATCTTTATAAATGTTTTAACATTAAACAATACTATCCAAAGATCAACTTAACCCATTCCAACCTTTATAGTTATCCAAAATACTTCTTTCCAACTCACAGTCCAGATTTTATAAGGAATATAAACATAATGAAGATCCTTTTTTCAATGTAACAACATGTGAACACCTACATCATGTATTCTATTAAAACAATGAAACATACTGAATTAACATAAATACTTATTGATTACATTTATTATCCATAATTCATTATAGAATACTATATATACTGCTTCTATCCAAAAATGTATACAAATCATTAATCAGTTTCAAGGAAGTTAAGAATATCCAATATAATTTATCCAAATCAATAATGTATTATTCCAAAATCACTATTTCGGTATCAGAACCATATTATGGTCTATCATTCTCTCAACCATATATTTTCCAAAAATTTAACCTGTTGTGGAGTCACTTTTCTTGGTTCCACACAATCTCAAGCCCTTGATGAAATAGTACTGCAGTACAATCCTTATATACCCCATAATTATTATAACATGTACATCATTGATACAACACTCAAATGACATAATTATTTAATAACAACATAAGAAATCTAATCATTACTCCTCATTTATGGTAGTATCATAACATGATTATTATCCAATAACATCATTTGAGGAAAACTCTGATGATTTGGGCATTGGTTTGCGTAGTGTCCCCACTCCTTGCAGATGAAGAATTGTACATTTGAAACCTTTTTCTTAACCTTGAAGTCACGCACTTGCTGTCCTTTTTCTCCACACTTATGACAAACTCCCATTCCCTTCAGGCAAGTTCCAAGGTGTTTCCTCCCACAGTTATCACATATTGGAAAATTATTCTTTTCCCTTGTCCATTTATCCGTCATTCTCTCTTCCATCCTTTTCTTCTATTTCATCCCTTAAAATCCACAAGACTCAGAGAATTATCTACTTATATTATTAACACATGATACTATTTCTTCATATGTTGAGAAAATATAGGAAAATATTTCCCTTCTAAATGTTGGATTAATACCGTGAAAGATATGATCCTTATTACTCTTTGGATCATACGTATTGATGGTGTTCACATTCCTTCTACTGGGCTCTATTTCTATACAATGGCATAAACTAGGTTAGTTTATGAATCAAAATACATAATAACAAACTTGAAAAATACTTAACATAAATTGAAATGTTTTTGTATATAATCCATAATCATAAAAATGTTTTCTTTGAGGAAGTATATATTCATAAGCCCTTCATAATGGTCTGTAAAGAAAATGATAATTATCCTAAGCATATCCCCTGGGAGTGTCGTAACCAAGAGTGCAGCAAGGCCCGTTGTCATGTACCAGTTCCGGTTAGAGTCTAGCTCAAAGCGGTGTTTTTGGGTTTTACCCCTAGGTACATCTGTGCCAGAGCCGCCTCTACCTCCTCGTATCCAGACAAGGATGTATTGCTTGGAAAACTAATAAAATCTCTATAACACCAAAATTATAGGAAGTTCTTCTATACTAATCCTAAAATTCTATCTTAGGGCTATGTTCTCTAATCAGAGTTTATCTAAATCTAGCTTCCAAGGGTAGTACTAAACTGCCTCTGAGACCAATTGTAACACCCCGACCCTAGTTACCCAGAGTTGGTGCATTATTGCGTAACATTGGCATGATCACAAAAGAACAAGTCTCGAAAGACCGATTAGTTTAGTAGCCTTGGAAACACTAGATACATTCATAAATGTTAAATTACATCATAAAGTGAAAAACTACAATAACAAAGTCTCCATAGTCCACACTAATATCCTCCACTGACTATCCCTGTAGGTCATTCATAAAATACTTCTTCACATCCTGGAAAGTATTAAAACATTGAAAGGGGTGAGCTCTGATGCTCAATAAGGAAAACAATATTGCAGAAGCTTTCATAAATAATCATTAACATTTAAGGAAATGAATAACTAAAACAAAATCCTTTTTAAACTTTAACATCAGCATAATAAGGAAAAAATAAAATTAAATAATTCCATTTACTTATTCACATGGATATTCTACTGGTCGAATAATCACATGCAATATCAATAACCACTCTCATAATGATGGAATGCATAATATCAGACTATCATAACCACATAGCCAATGCCTCGTGCCAAGACCACAAATAAGATTTTGTCAAGGCCTTGTGCCAAGACACTAGTTTGTCTTATGAGACATGCCGATGCATCGAGGAGCTGTAGCGGGCTCCACCTGTCACCTATTAAGTCCAATTCATTCCTCATATGAATAGGTTTAAACATATCATATAACATAATCTTATCACATAAAACATGCATAAAGGAAACATAACATTACCACATTTCAATCACAGGATATCAATACAACACATTGATATAATAAAAAGACTTTCAAAACCATTTTCAATACCAAAATAAAAGAAAATTAAAACTTGTATTTATTTTTCATTTTAAAAAAAGTTATGGCTTGTAGAGGAAGTCGAAACTCAAATAATGGTCACGGCGGCAGAGAAGACATTGTCACCGCATACGTACGACAAATAAAAACATTGCATTTTGTTGTTTAGTAAAACGCTTCATATAAAAAGATTCTTTTTGGAAAAAACATAAAAGTCAAAGGGGTTTATACACCATATAAAAGTAAGTTGTGTATAAAACAAATTATGCCTCAATGAAAGGAGATTGAGACGAAGTCCCTTACAAAGATCATTTTTTAAATAAAATAGTTCTATTATGTGTATTCAATATATTTACACATAAGGAAATTATAAATACCAGATAGGATATAATAATATCATGACATAATATGAAAGTAAGAGATTAACCCAAAGAACAGAAATTGGGTTAAGAAGTTCCCTTACCTTGGGACCGACTTGACTCGATCGTTCTTTAACGTCCCAAATAATAAACTTGAGTTAATTTATACTTTCTTAAGATCCTTTTTCAAGTTCATTATTACTTGTATATCACTTATTACCATGTTATAAACATTATGTAATCATTTATGTTAATACTTTTTGTTTTGTCGATATTTGTTTCTTAAATCGAAAGTGGACTTCTTACAATTACATGTTGTTCATGTGGTCAAAGGTTCAT
Organism: Viscum album; assembly: GCA_963277665.1. Lineage (NCBI taxonomy): Eukaryota > Viridiplantae > Streptophyta > Magnoliopsida > Santalales > Viscaceae > Viscum > Viscum album. The sequence continues at coordinate 1,178,205,002 of OY728119.1, read as the reverse complement.
TATATCCAGAATTATATTAATGATTTGGATATAATATATATCACATATATCCATAATATAAATGTATTTATAATATTACATAATCATTTAGAGGTAAGAAATGAAATGCACCGTTCATGGAGACGGTAAGCCGTACGTACGCATGAATGCTACTTTCATTTCTATGTCATATTAATGGAATTAAAACTAAATGAGAGATATGTATATTTTAATTACATAATTATTTTAATCATTTAGATGTAACATACATCATATATATCAATTATATATATGTACATATAATAGTACATTACATTTGGGGATAAGAAATGAAATGCACCGTTCATGGAGATGGTAAGCCGTACGTACGCATGAACGCTGCTTTCATTTCTATCTCATAATTTAATGGAAGGAAAATAATAATGATATAAAGGTATATTATAATTCCAGTATAACATCATATATAACAACATTAAATCCATCCTTTATACATCCCACATATGGCATTAACGAATCAAATCACTTTGAGGGGGCGGTAGTCTGCACTTCCTAAAATGAAGATGTCACGTTTATCCATAATAGAAACCATAAAGGTATGCCATAAATGAAAAATATAGAAGAATAAGTAAAACATAATCATATTATATATCATATATAAATATATTGACATCTTAATGGCCACCTTTGAAGGTGTTATATGATTGTTGAACAATCATCGTTTCGTAAGGCAGAAATTCACCATCCACAGAAACAGTATGTTCTTTAACCATTAGATGAAGGTGTGTGTATGTGTAGCACAATTCCTTATTATGAAAACATCCTAGTATATTTAAGATACTATATTTGTTACAAAATAATGTAATAAAAATATTTTAGGGTGTTGGAGAAGCAAAATAAAACATTAGAACACAAGAGAAAACACTACCTTTAAAATGGGTAACTCTTTTTGATTTGAGCTCAAAGGCTTCCTTGAGAAAGACTTCTGCCAAAAGTGAGGCTTCTAGGAGTAGGGGGGGAAGTGGGGAGAGTATTTGGGCAGATTTTGGCTGAGAAAAATGGCTTGAATGTGTTAATAATGTGGTAGTGGTGGGGGCCTTTTATAAGAGGAGAGGAGGGGCACTCTTGGAAAGTCATGAAATGTCACTTTATTAAATAATGAGTTTCGGATTTTAAAGGTCCCACACTAATATATATCGAAACTAAGGTGATAAGGGTTCGAAAGATACTCATCCAATAGGTTTTTGACAAGTGTAAGTCTTATATTTTACATAATCATTTTATTTTACTTAAATCGTTAATTAAGGAGGTAATTGCTGCATCATCATGATGTCATAAATAAATTAATTTATTTAATGTCTAAAAATTATAAAACAATTATCATGATGTAGTAAATCCTTTTAGGTTTCTAATGAATATTTATAGTAAAAAATATTACTTTTATAACCCCATTTAAAAATTGTTTTAGTAAAACGACTATTGTTTGTGACATTTTTATTTTAACATTAAATAAAGAGTTTTTTAATTTCATTTTCCTACCAAAGTGGCTCCATGGGGTCCCAAGATGAACCATGGATTTTCATGGTCGGCCATGACTCATCCAATTGGGGTAGGACAAGTTTAAAGGTCATTTCATATTTTTATAATACCATTTTTACCTTAAATTTCAGTAATTACCTTTAATCGTGATTAATTAAACTTCAAAGTTACTATTCACCAAAAAATTATTTTAATCCCACTGAACCACATTTTACTTCCTAATAACACCCACGTATGTCATATTTTTTAAAATAAAATCACAGAAGTGGTAATGTTTCATTTAAATGAAAAATCAGTTTTTTTAACTACCACTTAGTGGTTTCACTATTCATCAAAAATTGATGTTTTTCAGAACATTGCCAAAATTTCACCCTAAGCTATAATTGATTTTCCGAATTCAAAATTGATGTCTATTTTACAAAATTCCAAACATATAAGTTTCATTAATTAATTTTATAATTAATTCCCACTGTCACAACAAATAGCGTGTTTTTAAGAAATAATATATATCAAAAGAGTAACAATTGTTTATATCCAATTTCAAAGAGAAATTAATTCTAATGACCACCATTGGATAAAATGGTAAAAATATATTCTAATTACCCTTTAAAACCCCTCAATAGTATAATTTATCACTATAAATTATTTTTATTAAAAAAGTTATTTTTAAGTGTTTTTCACTATTCATAAAAAATTGGAAGTTCTTAGAAAAATACCAAAAATTCAACATTGTCTAATTTCGATATTCCGAATCCAAAAACGAAGTCCATTTGGCAAGATAAAATTTATAAAATTTCAAAAATTAGGTGTCACTATTTATAACGGCTACATTGCTTGGTTGTGGTGTGTTAGGATCTCGAACTTGCGTACAATGCAAGCAATTAAATTATTGAAAGAGAAGCGTATCGTGAAAGCTCGGGGTGTTACATCCATTATAATGATGTCACAACACCAGGATTCCCCACATTATCTACACCAATATGTAGGTTAATCTCATGCTAGTCCTATTATTTTAATGGTCGGACTTGGCATCGAATATCTGGATCCATTGACATTTACAATTGAAGGGTCCCCAAATACTACTAGTGATCATAGATGAGGAGATGGGTTTCACATCGGGTTCACCATTTTTCGTATCATTTCACCAAGGTCAAACCCCATTCTTCCACCATCTGGTGATGCACTACATTCTATATCCCCATATTTCCACTTTCCAAATGTGGGGTTCTTCCATAAATTTTATTGATGACGTTGGATACATCATCGAAACAAGATGATGGAATGTTGGTTCATTATTAATTGGATTCATACTTAGAGTTCATCTCATACTCGGAGTCTCTCTGATTGTTTTATTTCATGATTTTGAAACTCATTCCTAACACCATCTTGTTGTGGATACCCATTAATTATATTTATTTAATCTCAAAAGGGTAGTAACCTTTAGTCCAGGGGGTATTATAATTGGGAAAAATTGGGAATATATGGATTTTTTTTAGATTGGGAACATGGAATTTCATTATCCTTTAGAATAATTCTCATTTGTGAGGAATAATTAGAATCGAAGCCAGGGCATATTATGTGAGACATGAGGTAATCGATTCCATGGAAGTTTCTTTTATAAGGATTTTTTAGCTCAGGTATATGATGTTTATTTTATTGAGTATGGATTCTTTATTAGGACACAAGTTTAAGATATTGTGGAGATGATCGCATGTTTAGTGTCTTATGGGGACAAATGGATAAACGGGGTGTTTCCCTAGGAGGGAAGATTTCGCACTTGGATGATTGAGTGTGTCCCCCCATGGGGGATAATTTCACACTGGGATGGATAGATTATATCACATAGGGGTGATAATTTGACATTGGGATGGATGGAATGTGTCCCCCAAGAACGATAATGTCGCACTAGTATGGTAGAGTGCGACCCCCAAGTCGGTTAATATCACACTCTTATGGAGGAATTTGACCTCCAAGGGGGGATAATTTGAAATTAGGATGGATGGATTGTGTCACTATAAAGGGGTTTAATTTCACACAAGGGGTTGTTTTAGGATTGATCCTCATGGAGGAATCCGATGTACCTTGTTCACCATAAAAAATAACCCTAATAAAGGGGGTTATTTTTTAGAATAAAGTGGATTATAACCCCCAATAAATATATTATTGGAGGTTGTGAGAAACCATTGCTAATGTGGCTGTATTAAGTTGTTAGAGGAAGTTTTGGTGAATTGCTAGTAAAATATGGGGAATTAGATGTGGTTATTTTATAGGGTCTTTTAACCCCCTATAATTGTTCTTTAAATTTTCCCATGATAGTTTAATTTGGGGGTGCAACCGACCCATGTGTTTACCCCATTTTAAGGGATGTTTGAAACCACCCCTAAATAACTTTTAATGCATCATTATGGGTAGTTTTATGATAACCACTAATTACACAACATTAGGGGTGATTTTACAACCACTTCTATTTATTCGAATTTTATAATTCACATCATTTTCCTAAGGTCTTCCACCTCTAGTTCCCTCCCATCTTGTATGCCCAGTGCCTCCACTTTTATTCCCATTTATTTCTCTAGTACACCTCGTTCCTAACTAATTGTTCTCATGTACACCCAATATTGTGCATCTCGTCTCAATGCCAATTTGAGACCCTTTTTATCTTATTCCCTTGTATGGGGCCTACCGCCTTCTCCGGCATAATCCCTATGCTCTTATAAACCTACATCAATTTTAAAATATAGATTCCCTCCAGGATTCTATATCAAGTCTACAGATAACTGTCATATGGCCTAAACTACACACCCATATAGTTTTTTCATTTATTATATTAATATTGTTGTATTAATATATATTTATTTATTTATTAAAATAAATATTATTTTAATAATATTTGTAAATAAATTTAATATATAACTTATATATACATTTATATAAACTATTTTTGTAAATTTTTATTAATACATATATGTATGTTAATATAAATATTTACATATATATATATATATCTGTGTGTAATATAAATGGATATATATTTTTTCAACACACCTCAATATATTAAATATCTTAATATATTTAAATTAAATTATATATCCATATATTTTCTTTTATATCAAACACACACACAAACATAAATTTGAATTTATATATTTCGTTGTAAATATTTATATATATTTCCAAACACCTATATATCACATATTTATATATTTATATATTTCAACAATATATTGTAAAAATATTTAAAAAAATTATATTTATAAGTAAAAAAATTAAAAAATATTAATATATATATTTCTAAATACCTATATGAATGAAAAATATTATATATTATATAAATAGATTTATATGTCTACAAATATATATATATATATATATATATATATATATTGTAGAGTATTTATAATAAACATACATAGTAAATGATATTTATATACAGATAGATATTTATGAATTTTTATATTTATTTTTATATATATATTACATATATAAATATATCTATTCATATATTTACATTTATATGTTTATATTTTCATATTTTGTATATAAATACATATTTAATATATTAATTTGAATACTTATCTATAAAATTCTCTGTTTGTAAATATTGATTTTGATATATATTTATAATGTACATAACTTTTTAATAGTATCATATATATATATAAAATAGAAACATACTATAATTATAAAATATACATATATGTAATAAAATATAATATATTTATTTATATAATTATTTTTATATACTTACATATATATATATATATATATTTCATTTTTATATGTATTTATAAAATGTATTTATATAAAATCATAATAATATATTTAAATACATTTATATAATTCATTTTATATTGTACACTCACACACATTATATAATTTGATATATTTTAAAAGGAATAAAAAATATTTAAGGGGATTAAAACACCCTCTATTCATAAAAATAGTTGTGGGTATAAACCCCCATGGATATATTAAATTAGTGGGGGTTAAAGACCTCCAAATAGTAAATGTATGTGTGTGTAAGTATATATCATTAAAATCTAATACTACTACTATTATATATGTTACAAAAATTATAATGGTTTTTATAGGATTTGTAAATAAATTAAATTTATGTATGTTTTTTTTAATATATAAAAATTTTGTATTATAATTAATATTATATGAAATAAAATTTTAATCAAATTAATATATATTAATGTAAATATTATAAAATTATATTTATGAATACATTTAAATAATTTAAAAAAAAACTTAAATTATTTATATATATATGTATGTATATAATATGTTCATATAATATATTTAAACACAATTATGTATTGTTTTATATATATATATATATATATATATTATGTAATTTTTTCCTATGAAAATAGTAGGGGTTCACTATCCACTTTAATATAAGTGATTATAGGGGATTTTGAACCCCCTGTATTTTCCTTAAAAAAATTCCATAATATATATTTTTATGGTGCTTCTAAAATAGAACTTAATAAATAGAATAGATAATTATTTTACTAGTTTCATTTTTTTCATATCCTCACCAAATATTTACAAAATTAATATTAAAAATATGGTGGATGGGATTAAACCCCCTTAAATTTAAGGATTAGTAGGGGTATTCTAAAATGCTACTCTAATTTATACTGAAAATATATTCAAGAGGGTTGTTCATAACCCTTCTAAATAACAGTTACTAATATACTATTTTTTAGTGTTTTAAGATATATGATCAAAATATATATAGTTTGATGTTGTAGTTTATGGTTGTGTGATTGGGCTAGTCTAAAAAGTTTAACATTGTGTTGGTAAGGAAGTTCATTTCCTAGAAAGAGCATCGACAAGGTATGGTGTTGGGTTCATGCATAAAAGTTTCTTGTAGAAGTTTATTCATCCTATGGTGGAGAAGGATGATGTTGGGATAATTCGTGGATGTTTCCATGCATAGGTATTTTATCACTTGTGTGTAGTTTCATCCTATGGTGGGGGTGGGGGTGTCATACCATGAGGATAATACATGGGGAATACCATATTTATCACAAAGGGTAAAGATAGAATTTTATTTCATGTGTTCAGAACATTGTCATCCATTTTATAGTCAAATAATTATAATGTTGAATTGGGTAGTTGTATATCCTCCAACTCAGATGTGGTTGGGCTCACACATTGGGAGGGGGCATATAAAGCCAGGAGGGAGATTTATCCTAACGAATATCCAAAAATATAGGTAAAAATAAATCTCAAATATGGTACCTCTATGGATTATGAATACAATTGTCATGCACCTTTTTGTGGAATGTTGTGTCAACACTGTTGTGGAGGAGTGAAAATTAAGTGTCCTGATGTTTGGTTATATGTTCTTAGGTGTTATATTCATTAGGGTACATACACATTGTAGAAAAAGGTAGTGTAATTTATTTATTATAAACCTAGGTGTGTCAGATTGGGGACAAAAAAGATGTTGTAAACAACTTTTTATATTTTGTGAAAGTAGAGTTATACGAGCCATGAGATCTATCACTTGTAGAACATGTGGATTTGAAGTATTAGGTTCACAAAATATTTGGAGTAGTATTCATATAAAGGATGCATGAAAACACTTTCTCTTTCATGAACCTGATAGGTATTTGGAAGAACTGTGTGGGGATATTGTAACTATAATAAAAATCACGTTTTCTCCCATAGAAGACATATCAAAAAATTTCTCTACCATTTATCTTTAATTATTTCTTCTGTTCCATGAAGTCATGAATGATGGGCTTTCCCGAGTGAGAGCATTGATTCATAACAGGAATATCCTATTATGTGGTCAGTGGTGAGGATAATTTTATATATGATCATGGAACTCATATTAAATTTAACATAAATTAAATGTTCCTATAATTAGAATTAACTAATTAAATGATAATTTGAATCCCTGTTATTCTATAAAAATGGTAATAATATACTGATGGTTACGCTAAACCATGATCAGATGTTTACTTTCTTAATTTATTTATGAATGGTGGAATCATGATATCTTAGATTACCATAAGTATTTGTTAATTTAATTGAATCAATGTCATAATTTTTATTTTAATTGAATTACATAGATTAAAAAAATTAAATATTGCAGGTTTGGTGGATATGGACTATAATTAGATAAATTTAGGGTTATAATTTTGTGTTATTTTTATCTATTGTAAATTCAATATATTATTATATAAGAAATTAGTTTCTTCCAATATATGTATGTAATTAGGAAAGAATTTGTAATATATGGGTAGTATAGAATTAATAATTTATAATATATTAAATACAAAATGAATTATCAAATATCTAATGTGTTTTGAAACTTTTAAAATTTTTTAATTAATGGTTTCTGAGAGAAAAATGTAATATATTACATGTTAACAATTAGAAATTATTTTTTAAATTAATTAAACATGATTTTTAGTAATAGATATATTTTTAGTATAACTATTTATATTTGGAACTTATTAATATGATATATGGTAGTAGATTCTGTGCCATAAAATTTAATTTTCTTCATAAGTTAAAATAATTTAATATTATTAAAAATATTTAAAAAATATGTAACTACTCTTTGAACAAATATAGTTTATTGATCATGAGTTGACATTGGATTTTTTTGTTCTTTCACAAAAATAAAATGATGGGTTCATATTATTGAAGTGTTTCTTACTGCAGTATACATTAACTTTTTATGATAAAAAGTGTTGTTCATAATGTTGATTACAAGTTTATAAAATACATTGGATAATGTTTTTATAATTAATTGTAATCTTTTATACATGTTTTTAAAGAAAATCCCTAAAATGAATTTTCTAGATATATTATAAACATGTTTTTGGTATTATATCTGTAAAAAATAATGGGTTTTCCATAAATGGTTTTTGAGAAATATTAGTGTTTAAAAAATCCTATAATTATTATAACCTCACAGGGTTTGAGTGTGGTTTTGAAGGAATTTGTAATGATTTGAACTTTTGAAAAGAAACATTATTTTTTTAATTATAGAGAATTAGACTTTCTTAGAAAAATATACTGTCGAATTGAATTGATTTATGGTTGTCAAAACACCTCAACTACCGTAACCATGATATATTGGTTAGTTTACTACATTGGAACCTTATACAAGAGACCACATACCAATGGATTAAATAATATATTAGTCATTAAAGACTATATATATACCTTATTCTAACATTAATTTTGATAACTTGAAAATATTTTATTATTATAGGGAGAACATAATAATTTATTCTAGTGTAACTGCGAAATCATTCATACATAACATCATGGTATCCTATGGAATTGAAAAACTATTAATGGGAGAGCTCATATTCCTAGAAAAGTAAAGCATACAAAACAACATATAATTTAATAATTAAATCATGGATAACATGATAGAGAGAAACAATAGTAAAATATTCCAAATAATTAATATCATAACAAGAAAAATAAATCAATGGATGATATATAAAATTAATTAATTTCCTCTATAATAAATAATATTTACATCAGTATAGAATGAACGATGTTAGACATCATAATCCTTATAAAAAGGAATCCATCAATGAAATCATACATAAATTTTCAAGTCATATTTTAAATAACAAGTCTAGTTTTTCTCATGAGACCTAATAATGCATTAAGTGTCTACAATGGAACCCTCTCCAAACATACTAAGTGTAATCCTCTATTAATATGAATAAATGAGTAAAAATTAAATACATAAAGAATATAGACAATCATGTTGAAAAACACAATAATTAAAAATTTTAGTATTTTCCCCAATAAATAAATAGAATAACATTATCACAGTCCATATAGAGGAAAAATTTGTATGGTAAGGTACTAGTATATCCCTAATAGTGAATAATTTACAAAAAACGATGGTTAAATAAATGAAAACAATTTTAAGGGATCATTTATTACATGGTAAAACCACCCTTTAAATTATGAAATCACTTATTTAAAATATAAAAATAATAAAAATATTATGAAAAACATTTTTTTTCAAAATTAACTATAGATAATATTAAATTAATCTTAAAATAAAAGAATAGATATGATGGTTGGACAATTTTTTTGTGCATTAAGCATTAAAATAATAGTAATATCCATTCTATTGGTAATAATTTTCACTTTTAGAAAATAAAAATATCATTCATTTTAAAAACATTCATAATAAGTAAAACATGGTTAAAATGAATTTAATAAATCACTGTATAATATTAAAAAAATCTTTTCACAAATATATTCTTGATTGAAAATATGGAGCTGGGAAAATATATTCCTGACAAAAGAAAATAAAATAATCTTTTTCTTAACAAAATTCATTAAGAATTTTGAGTACTTAGTGGGAGAGAAATGGATGTAAATATTTTAACATCTTTAAATAATAATATGAGATTAATATATATGGGGTTAAAGGCAGAAATATAATATAATTCACCCAATGTAAACATAAACATAAAAAATTATTAATGATGATGAGATTGTAAAATACACTCTTACCAATTGTTTGATTTTCCTAGAATATTCTTTTAACATATTTTATAATAAATTTAAAATCATCATAATAATATACCTTAATCATATACATAGTTATAATATATTTTATTTTATAAATATAAAATTTCAAAACACATTATCTAATTATTCTTTTTGAATATTTTTTTTTCAGGTGTTAAGTTATTTTTGTATAATTTTCAATTAGGTAATTCTGAAAATTTCACATTTATGATAGTTCTATTGAATCAAGAAAATAAATTTATTTTCATTTCAGTAGTTTCAAAAATTTCACTTTTAGAAGGTATTTCTACCCTCATATCTTCATTTAACACCTTGTAAACCTGTTTCAACCCTAATTATGGTAGAAAGTATTGCTGCTTTTAGTGATTATCGTGAAAAGAAATTATGCTGAAATTATTACTTAATATTAATTATTATAATTCCTAATATGCAATAAATTATAAACATTTACTTTTTATAAGTGATTGAAATTAAATTTAATAAACTAAATTAAAATTTAACCATATTGTTTTTTGAAATATGTTTGTTTTAATCATAAAAACAATCTTACATAAAAATCTTGTATAAAATTGAATAAAATGGAATTGATTTAATTATATTAAATAAAAATAAAAATATTTTCATTTCTAACAAAACCAAATATTATCAGATCAATTAATATTCATGATTATGAGATCATAAATAAAAATATGGTTTGAATAAAAACGTTATACAGATTTCCAAAAATATTAAGCATAGATTTTTCTATTTAACATTATAATTTTTTATATTAATTATATTAATTAATAAATAACTATTTAGTAAAAAAATATTTTCTAATATTTAATGTTACAATTATATAATTATAATTTTATTAATTTGAAAGTTTTTATGAAACCATGAATTTTTTATATTCACCTAAATATAAACTATTTTAGAAAAATAATAAAATTCTCTCTTATAAATTTTTTAAAAAATAAATTAAAAAATGAAAATAATTTATTAAAATTCAATTTATAAAAGTTATGAATTTAAATTTTAATCGCAGTCTTGAATAATCTTATATGCATTCTTCTCTAAATTCACTATATTGAAAAGAATATTATAATTGAGGATTGTGTGTTGCATTTATCAATCATTAAAAACATAATCCTATAAATTATCATAATGGAACATCATTTATATATTTGGATAGTTATTAATCATATGATCTTTATTTTCTCTCACAACATATCGCACATTATTTGATCTATGAGGTAACGTTTTTAGAGGAGTCATATTATTACTCAATAATTGTTTTCTGGTAAAAAAATCAAGATAGTCTCTTCATAGTAAGATAAATTTGGGTTCAATTATTTTTTTATAGGTGATAGAAAATTGTTTCATGCATAAAATTCCACAATAATGATATATGGAACACATCATAAACATTTGATATGCTATGTGTTTAATGACCAGAACATTTATAATGATAACTGTTTCACGAAATTGTGTGTTATGTTATTCAGAAAAAAAATATGCACTTTTTATGAAGTGAATATAAATGGTAAATAATTCCTATGTATTGAAATATTATATGAACATTTGTCAATTATGACCATTATACAATATAATCTTTGGGAACTATACCCTTGAAAATAATTTTAACGTTATCATTAGAGTATATATGTAAAATTTAATGAAATGATAATTAATGCTGAAATGAGGAATGAAGGCCTCAACCAGTAGACTCATTCCATATGAATCCCATATTTCCAATGATGGGATGGATATATAATTATTGTTAATATATCTTGATTAATCCTATGTTTAGCTTCAACAAGTGAAGCCAAAATAAAATACAATTTAGGAGAAGTTCATGTTAGTAGAAATTACCACTCAGGAGAAGTTAACCGAACTGCCCCATGAATCTATTATCATCTGACACCATATCCATAATTCATGTATGGATTTTATAACTGGTTATGTGTTGATACCATATTTACATAAAGTTTAATTTTTTTATAAAACAATGTTATTCCATCAATTCCATTTTGAGAATATTTTATCTTAAACATTTGAGGAATATGATAAATTGATTTTCCAGATAGAAATTGTACTTATCATAAAAGGTATATTTTTTATAATAAAATAATTAATTTTTAATATTGTCTATCTTATTGAAATATTATTATTAAAACACTCCCATTTATTTATAAATGAAAATATCATTTTATTTTTTTAAGTGTCCAAAATTTCACTTCTATTTTTCTATCCACTGTTATTTCTCATGAATAATAATTTTTATGTATAAAAGATAAAATTATCATATTTATATAATTATTGTTTTTAAATATATATAATTTAATGAATCACCACATTGAAATTAGTCTAGGGTAAATTTATTATAATTTTTCTATGATATTTTAGTTTTTTATGAATAGTAAAAATATAATTTAGGTTTTTTAGTAAGTTTTATGACTTCATAATTATGTCATAATTATGTAATAAGTAATATAATATTGTTGTAGACTATTTTGGATTATTATAACATAATATTTGTCCCATATTTCGTATATCATGATAAAATACCATGGGCAAGCCCATGTTTTTTCTTTCACCACTACATACGTATCGAAGGAAATTAATAAAAAAATTCTAATATTTTTCTATAAATACAAACTAATTTATCCATTTCATTGAAGTATAAAATATTCCCCCATGAATATATGATATTTATTCCTTCAAATGAGTCCACAATCCCCTAAGGTCCTTATCCTCATGTTATAGGATCAACATTTCACGGTAAGGTAGATCTCAACCTATCTTATCCATTCAAGCTATCTTTTTTATATGGTATGATCTTAAATTTTAAAAAATATTTCTTCTATTAATTTTATTTAACACATTAACATTGTTAAGATTATTTTTTGAGGGATAAAACATTTTCCACTATTTTTTTCTATTTTATAAATCCATTATTCTTACCTGTTATAATGTTGAATTTCCTTCTCAATATTTCACTCTTCATCTCAAAAAATTAAACTATTTTTTTTATAATAAAAAAACTATTTATTTTCTAGGGGTATTAACCGAGATGTAAAAATGATATTTTTTATTATTATATTAACATACAAGAAAACCATCATTCTTTTTGGTGAGTTAATAATGACAAAAAATCATGTCTTTAAATATTCTTTTAAAATTCAATGAGTTTGATATAAAACCCATTTCATAAATTATGAATGGGTTATTTATTATTTTTTAAATAAGAAATTTGTGGCTCAAATTATTTACTAAATTTTTAGGGAGGCCCTAATATCACACCAATGTATTATGTTAGGAATTTAAATACTGGAGATGACATGTTTTACGATACCTTGGTGAACAACCAGGGTGATATTTATGCAACATTTGTTACAAAACATAGTGATATTATTACAAATATATCATTTATTTTTTATCCACTTTTCCATGTTATGAATAAAATTAGTTTTAATAGGATATATTTTATTTTCATTTTCCCATTACTTTTTGATATACCTTATGTTTTTATCAATATTTCTCAAGATTACATGATTATTGTTTCTCTTATTTCCCCTTATCTGGCATTATTATTAAAAATAATTTTTATGTGTATCGCTTTGTTATGTGATTTAGTAATTTTACTTATGATTTACCAATGAAGAGTCCATTCAAGTGGAACAAAATAAATTTTTTTTTTCATGCTCTACGTACCTTATTTCCACGAAAAAAAACTTTAAAAGATCCTCGATTTTTAAAATGTAAGGAAATGTTTTGTAACAAAATGTGGGATTCCATAGTTAGTATAAAATGACTTTTATGTTTTTTTGTGGAAATCAAGATTTGAATATATTTGGAAAAACATTATATAAATGTTAAAATATAGGACTAAATCATGTTATTTTGTTAATGTATTAAGTTAGTGGTTTCTATGAAAATAAATCCCTTCGTAGATTTGTACAAGAGGATTTGTTCCTATCCCAATTATACCTAGGGTTAAAAACTCTGACAAGGTGTGTCGGTCCTAACTCATCATAACCTGGTACACAAAATTAGGCCTTATGAAACACCTAGTTTAATAATCCTAGGGGATGTTATTGGAAAATACCATGCCTTGTAATAACCATTATAAAGGATTTATAGATTATTTAGTTGTTGTTAGTGAATAAAAAATTTATTAATTATGTTTTAAGAACAAAAATTCCATTGATGTTATAAGCTTCTGAAAAGAAATACATTTCTCACAAAGGTTTTATTATTTTATAAATTTTTTTTAAATATGATGAATATTGTAAATGATGAGTGCAATAGACTATGTTATAATTTTCCTCAGATAGAATTCGGGATGGAAAACATCATGAGAATGATGAATCAATTGAATTCAGTTCTGACTAACAACTTGAATCATGCTAATAGACCAAATTCACCTCAAAGTGGAAAATATTTTGTTTATTGTTTAATACATTTATGACCACAATATTTTAATTTATCACCTATCCATTTAATGATTAAAAATGGATAATCTCTATTAAAAATGTATTTTATATAATACACTGTTTGGAATAAGAGAAAGTCACCATAGATGTTTACCGCTTAGTGGGAGAAGATGATTAGTGGTGAAAACTTGATAAAAACATATTCCAAGAAGGATAATTTAAGCTATGAAGTGGGAAGAGTTCAATTGTTACTTTTCAAAGAATACTTATCCTATTAAAAAATAACAAAAATGGAGATTGATTTCTTAGAGGTGAATTATAAGGACAACGAATCTATATGAATCAATGAGATAAATAATATAAGACATTCTCGTCACACATATAGATTTTTGATGGACCCTAATGCTAAGGCTAATAGATTATTTAGTATAATAGGACCAAATATAAAGGAAAATATATTCAATCATGACTATGATAGCTACGAGGAGATAATGATAAGTGCTATGAAAATTGAACTTGAGTTCAATGAGACACAGTGATCACACAAGTCGAATGAAAGAAGAGATTGTTGGATCCATACATGGGGATGATCTTTCATCATGGAAGATGGGGGAAGAAAGTGAATATTCTTTCATGGAAAAAATTTGGGAAGATGTACTTCAGGAATGTGTTTAAGATTTGGTCTTATTGCTCAAAATGTCATAGTGAAGTAAGGCCTCAACTTCTCAACACTGAGGAAAAAAAGGGTGATGGTTCATTGTCATCCTGATGTCCAATGCGTCATGTGAGGATATTTTGCGCACTATTCCAATAATTTTCAAAATCCAAATATAGTTTATGGGTATCTTCATCATCCACAATTTAGTACAAGGGAGCAAGGATGTGATTTCTTCCATCCTGATGGCTGATGTTCAAGATCTAAATGATGTGGTGGAACACACTCACAATGTTATCTCAAAGACAAGATGTACATCTTTGGATTCATGTTATATGCCTTCATTTGATTCTTCCATGTTTCTAGAGAATATAAAATCAATCCATGAAATTCTATATGTAGAACTATTATCCCTGAATCTTATAGTTATTATCTGAGAATCAACGGTCTATATAACCTTGAGTATTTACATTGGTGATCATAATTGGTTCAAAATATTTTATTGATTCACATGTTGAAATTTGACATTATAATAGGGATAGACGTGATCTGAAAAAATAATAATAAGATCAACTACATAAGTAAGTAAATCGTAGTAGTCTTAAATGGAAAAACTATACTTATTTTCAAAGGAGAGATATCCCAACATGTTTCTTGTCTAGAATTATACCACATAGCCTTTTTATGGAAATGATCAGGGATGATGAAGAAGGAAATGAAATTATATGAATAGAAATTTCCCTATAATTGAGGAATACATTCAAATATTTCATAGGGGTTACCCGGACATCCTATATAATGAAAGGTAGAGTTCTCCATTGATCTCATGTTTGGTTCCAAGACAATTTCAAAAACCCTTTATAGAATAAAAAATGTGGAGCTAAAGGAATTAATGAAAAAATATAAATATCTTTTAAAGAAGGGGTTTATCTGACTAGGTGGGTCTCTATAGGGAGAAATTTCCCTCTTTTTGATGAAGAAGGATGGATCAATGAGGCTATGTGTTGATTATGTAGATATTAACTACATCACAGTGAATAAAAAGTAACATATTTTGAGTATTGATGATTATTTTACCTCTTTTCTAGGGCTAAATTCTTATACATGATTGATATTGAATCTAGTTATCATTAGTTGAGGGTGAAGAAACAAAGTACTCAAAATACCTCTTCTGATCAAGATTTGTCTTTACGATTTTTTGTCATTCCATTTGGCTTGACTAATACAAAATCTATATATATAGATTTGATTAATAGAGCCATTAATTACTATCATGAGAATTTTGTTGTGGTTTTTATTGATGAAATGATGATATATTCTAAAATTTTCAAGGAGTCTAAGGATTATCTAAGGGTTATATTTCAAACATCAGAAAAGGGTAAACTCTTTGAAATTCTTATAGCATGAGATAATGGTTAACAATTATCATTATTAGAGACATTGTAACAATTAATGGAATCTCATTTATTGATACCAAGAAAAAGGTGGTGGAGGAGTGGCATAATCCAACAAAATTAACTAATATTCCTAGTTTTTCTTATCTAGCGAGATATTATAAGTGGTTTCTTAAAAAAATCATGACTTTAAAATCTTCTAACCTGGTTAATTTGAAAAGGGTTTCAGTTCATCAATAAGAATAAAGTGTGAAGACTGTTCCTAAGAGCTGAAAAACATTTGTTATTTGAAATTTTTTTAACAATTCCCTCTATTATAGAAATATTCTGTTATTTTTATCAATGTATCTATCAACGGGCATGGGTGTGTCCTCATTAAAAATACTATGGTTGTTCTCAATGAATATTGACATTTGAAGCCTCAAGAGAAGAACTATTGTAATAATGACCTGGAGTTGGATGGGGTTTTGTTTAATGAATATATGGAGAATATATATTTACAGTGGTAAATGTAATATATACACAGAATACCAAGGTATGTAGTATATTTTTAGGAAAATGGAATTGAATATAAAAGATTAGATATGGTTAAAACTTTTTAACGACATTGGTTATTTAATTCAGTATCATATGGAAAGGGAAAACAATGACCTTGAATCATTAAGTAGGAAAGTCTCTATAAATCTATCAATGAAGAGGATTCAGGGAGGGCCTTTGATCAAATACTTAGTAAAATTGGACATGAGAATCGTAAGGTAAGGTACATCATCAACCATATCCTAAATTATTTATCAAGCATAATTACTAGATAAGATCAATAAATATCATAGAAATTATCTTTTTTTTACAGAAGAATATAGAGGATATGAAGAATGACAAGCTTCATAAGTTCAATATTAATCATGAAGGAGTAATAAAATTACCTACAAAGATATAGTTTCCATATTTTCCAAAAATATAAAATTAGTTGATGGATGATGCATATATCTCTTCATTCTCTACACATATTAGATACACTAAATTTTATAGGGACCTGCATGATCATTATTAGTGGTTTAACATGAAAAGGGAGATATTTTACTACACTACATGGTTCCTGGTGTGTCAAAAATAGATTCCATAGTCACAACATTCTACAGGGTTATTACTACAATACCCATAACAAAATTAATGTTAAACTATATAAATATGGACATTATAACTTGTCTCATAAGAACATATAAATGAAACAATGTGATATGAGTAATACCGGACTATGTCACAGAGATTTCAAATTTTATCTATATCTGAGAAAACATATCTCTTGATTAACATTCCATGATTTAAGTAAAGGAAGTTATGAGGACTCATAGAGTTCCACTCTCTATAAGTTCAGATTATTATCCATGTTTTACATAAAAATATGGAGACTTCTTCAAAATTATCTAGGAACCAAATTTAATTTCCTTATAACCAATCACCCCCAAAATGATGGCCAATATAAAATAAATATTCAAACACTAAAGAACATGTTGTGAACATACCTGATGGAATTTAAAAATGGATGGGATCAACATCTTCCATTAGTTGAGTTATCATACAAAAATAACTATCATTCATGTATTAAAATGTATCTCTATGAAGATATATATGGTATGTGATGTAGAACTCCTATTTGTTGGGATGGAGTTGGTGAGAGAAAGTGTATTGGTTAAGATATTTTGTGTTAGATGATAGAAAACTTACATTCCATCCAAAAACAAATGGGACATGCTCAATGTCAAAAAGATGTCTATTCTTACAACCATATAAAGGAATTGAATTTTGGTGTTAGTGAAAAAGTGTCCCTTAAAATACCACCTTGAAAGAAACTCACATTGTTTTGAATGAAATGGAATCTTATCCTTGGTACATTGACCCCTATGAAATCCTTGGTCACATAGGAGTAGTAGAATATCAGCTTTATCTTCCTCCAAATTAACTCAAGATCATGATGTATTCCACAAATATCTCTTGATTAAATACATACCTGACCCTTCACATGTACTAAATCCTATGGTGGTACATCTGAATCTTTACCACTCTTATGAGGAGGATCCATTGGAGATATTGGACCGTAGAGACATGGTTCTATGTAACAAGGCTACCCACCATGTCAATGTGTTATGGAGGAACCACCTTTATGAAGAAAACATGTGGTAACTAGGGAGTAAAATGTGATATAATGACCCACATACCTTCTTAACTGAAAGAAAAATTTTAAATTTTGGGGACGAAGTTTCTTAAGGGGGGAAGCGTGTAGCGATCCAAACATTTTGAGTGATAATTATTTCATAAAAGTGTGTGTTATATTATTTATAAAAATTCCATGATTTTTTATGAAGTAAAGATAAAGGGAAATGTTACCATCTAGATTCAACCTTTACTTGATCATTGGTAAATTATGACCAATGGTCAACATAAAAATTTGTAATTATACTCTTTATAATAATTTTAACATTACCAGTAGAGTTTAAAAGTATAATTTAGAGAAATAATAACTAATGAAAAATGGAGGAATGATGGCCTCAAGACATAGAGTCCTTATGTATGAATATCATATTTCAAAATATAGAAGAGTGTCACTAGTCATCAATCATGAAAAATCCCAATCAAAGCTTCAAAAAAGTTAAGTACGAATGAAATTGTATTCTATAGAAGTTGAAGTTAGTGGAAATTATCACCCTAGAGATGTTAGCTGAGCCCCCCTGTTAATCTATCAGCATCTCACACCTTACCCTTAGGTCATATTCAGGTGTTATAAGAGGATATGGGTCAAGACCTTAGTTACTTAATGTGTAATCCTTTTGAATAATAAAATTTATTTTCTATCAATTCTGAATGGAGAATAGATCTTAAAAATAAAGAAAATTTGAAAAATTTATTTTCAGAGAGAAGTTATACTTCCCTAAAATGATATAACTTCTATAATAAGAAAATGTATTATTAATAAGGATTATTTTAATTAAATATTATTATAAAAACTATTATATTAAAATATAAGTGATAAAAGAAATTTATTTTTTTTCAACTGTAAAAAAATTCACTATACATTTTCTATCTGCTATTATTTTTAATAAATTTGGTTTTTTATATTTAAAAGATAAAATAATATATATATATATATATATAATTATTATGATAAATTAAATATAATTTTTTAAATAATTAGTTAAATAATTAGGTTAGGGTGGATTTATGATAATTTTCTAAAATACTTTAGTTTTTATAAATTGTAAAAATATAGTTTAGGTTTTTTCAGTAAGTTTAATGACTTAATTTTTAATTATTAATGATTCCATAAGTAATATAAAATTATTGTAAAATATCAGGGATTAAAATAACTTAATATGTGTCCCATGTTTCCAATACTGTAAGAAAATACCATGGCCAAGACCATGATTTTTCATTTACCACTACCTAGATGTGTAAGGAAATTAATATGAAAATCCTATTGTTTTTTATAAATAGAAACCCATTTCATCATTTCTATTCACTCCCAATTATTTATACATAAATATATAATAGTTTTACCTTTTATGGTTTCCTCACAAGGATTCCTCAATCCCCCATGGATTTGATCCTTGTGTTTTAGAATCAACTCTTCATTGTAAGAGAAATATTAACATCTATTTTCTTTTCATGTTCCCTTTTTATGTGGTATTTCATTAAAATTTATAAACAATGTTATTATATATATATATTATTATAACCATTTACTATATTAATAATATTTTATGAGTGGAATACCCTTTTCCCCTCTCTTTGGAATATTTTTTAAAACCATGTTTTATACCCATAAGGTCGCCAATTTTTCTTCTCAAAATGTTTCTCTATTTCTCATTAAATTCACTTATTTTGTTATCTAAATACCCAAAAAACTTTTTTTATGGGTATACACCAAGATATCGAAATGATCTATTTTATTCAAGTATTAACATACCTTAAACCCAGTTTTTTCTGGGTTAATAATGACAAAGATAATTATCTTTAATAATTATTTTAATCACCATGATTTTGATATGAAGCTATTGTATTATATTCTCTATGGGTTATTTATGAAATTTATTATCATGATATATTTGGATCAATATATTTAATAAATATGAATTGTCTTAAATTATATCATTCTAATTTATTAGGTAAATAATTTAATCTCTAGAGTTGAAATTTTTTGTGGTACCTTGGTGAATAACCTTGGTAATTTTCATGACACCTCAATGAAAAACAATTGTGATATACTTATGAATGTATCAATTAAAAATTTAGACACATTTCCATGTTATTATTCTAGTTAATTGAATTATGACATGCCACTTTTATCTTTTCTCATTCAATTCTGATATTCCTCATATTCTTGTTTATATTTTTCACGACCACTTGAAAACAGATTCACTTGTTTTCCCTAAATTGGTGTTATTATCACCCTTTACATTGATGTATGTAATGTTACGAGATTAAAAAAAATTACATAGTATAATCCTATAATGAGTACTTTTATGGGTGTGTGAATAATATTTTATATCTTCATTTCATATTTACCTTATTTTAAAGAAAATAAGATTTAAAATATCATCATTTTGTATAATGTAATGAAATGTTATGTAATAAAAATGTGGTATGTCATAAGGTGGAAGATTCTAAATATTAAGATTAAACTCTTATTCATTCCATAATTTCAAAATGAATGATGTACATAACTATTTTTCATGTATATAATGTCATGAAAAACTAATCTCTCAATTGAAATAATAAATAACTCTATTTGTAAGTAGAAGAAGGTTTTTCATTATTTGAGCATCCATAATATAATTGTTGATGATATTAATATTAACTACTATCTCCTCAACATGATCTGGGCCTAAAATCATCTTTTTACTAATATCATCCAAATATTTTGTTCTATAACTCTTATTTTTGTATAATTCAACATTTGGTACAATTTGAATGATTAAGTGGATTATATTATATAAAATTAATATTACACTAAAGTTATATAACAATAAAACATTCCCTGAAAACTAATCAACCATAACCTCAACATGTCTTTAAATATCTGAATAAAACATTCATACATCATAGTAGTTTGATGATGATAGAATGTGCTTAAATATAACTCGATGTTGATATCCTTATGAAGAATCTTAAAAAATTTATATGTATATCAAAGATCATGAAAAAATACAATTAAAAAAGGTGCATCTTGATGTTTCAAGAAATCCTTAATAATGATCCACATAAGGTGATCAAGAGTTTGATTCTCTCCTATAACATGTAAATGTAAGGACATAATAAGGCAATAAATAATAACCCATATTTCATCATTATTTCTAGAATTATTAGGCAATATAGTGAAAAGTAAAATAATTATAGAATCACATTTCCCCAAATTAATGGGTAGAGGATTCCAAAATCCTTGAGGATTTCTTTCTCCTTGACTTTGTGAATTTAAAAACAAAGAATCCAAATCTCTAGTCTTCAACTTTCCATTTCTTATTATCTTCCTAAAAATTTTCCTTTAAATACTAATATATTTTAGTGCTACTTGGGTTTATTAAGAAATTTGATCCTTACTATTTATCTAATAATTATCTTTTTATATATGGATTAGAGGGAACATGTAGACTATTTCCAAATTTCAATATACTATCATCATATATAATTTTACCAACATCTTATCATTCATAACATTGATTTAATTTTGAATATTTATATCATAAATTAATAACATCTTATTTTATTTATTATTGATGAAATTTCCATTATTTTTAGTTGATGTGATTTTCCCCACCCTTAAATATTATCACATCCAAATTTTCAAAATACACGATTATATAAAAATTTAAAATCATCATATTAGTCAAAACTCCATAACATTTCTAACTCAATACATGAGACAGCTTATTCTCCTTTCAAATGTGGTAGTGTTTATAGAAATAATAATCCTTAAGTAGTAATAAAATCATATTTCCCTTATGTTTTGATTTTTCTGTGAGAATATATATTTCAATCTTTTCTGATTGTTATAAATTTCACATTTTCATTATACATTTAATACATAAATATAATCAATCTAAGTATTACACATTATTACTTAGGAACATGGATTGGATAATTCTGTTAAAGAATATTTAACTATCTTGTTGAAAATTTAAATCCTATATCATTATTGATAAAGACACGTCACATTTCCTTTTTCATTGCATCACAAAATATAAGAAATTATTCCCTTTATTATGGTAATCTTAATCTTAGTGCATTGACCAACCACTTATATAATTCTTCATAAAGTTATTTTTACTATTAGAAGAATTTAGAAATAATCCCATTATATTTGAAATTGGATAATAGATTATATAATAAAGAAAAATCAGGAGAACAATTATTAATAGTAACATGATAATCAAGAGAAACTATGTACCTCAGGTATATTCATTGTTGTTGGTTATTCTATCAATTACATTATCATTGAAGGATAAAATAATATTCCATAAATTAAGACGATATATCTCAAAAAAATTAATTTATATAATCTATAATTCATATTTGTTATTTTTCAATACAATTATTTTATCTAAGAGTTTTATGAATGATTATAAAGTGACTCATATTCTAAAAATAAATCTTATAGTATTTAAAGATATAATCAATAAATACCAAATAAAATTTATTAATATTATCCTTACATACTCTATTTTTCAAATCTATGAACTAAATGGGTTAATTATTCAATCAAAATGGAATTACTATAAATTATTAGTGTCCCCATCTCATATGGAATGTCTTTATTTGAATATCCTCTGTCACTATATAAAGTTGATGATAATAAAAAATAAAGATCAATAATTTGAAAATAGAAAACTCATTGAAGTTGGAAAAAACAAGAATTAATCAATATGTTCTAGATGATACATAATATTTATATTAATGGATTTTATTTAGTAATAATAATAAAAATCATCATAATCACATCTTTATTATTAATGAAAATTATAGGGTACCCCATAGTGAAACACTAGTAACATAAATCCCTTATCACACAACTCCTATAGTTTTTCCTCATTGAAACTATTTCTATTATAGCCATCATATAAAGTGTTTTTTATATAGATTTATGGATTACCGATGAGATCATTCAAAAAAATATATTCATATTCAATTTGGTTTCTAGGTAGTTCTTTTAAAAATATATCAGAATTTTTAAAATTAGATAATCCATTATTATAAGGATACCTTTCAAATTAAAATTATATGTTATCTATTTTCATTTTATTATTTCAATATGGATATTTACATGAGTGTATTAGGGTAATTTTTAGATTTATTATCATGTCCTATAAATAATATTGATTTTATATCTCCCTTTAAAATCGTAATCTCAATCTCTCAGAAACAAATTTCACTTTACAATGTGAATTACAATCCCAGTAATGGATTTTATCAAGTTAAACCTTTGGTATAACTGTAAAAAAATTTAATAGGGAATATCTTTGAGTTATAAATTGAATTTACTACCATATCCTTGTTTTTTTTAATATTTTCACTATCGGAATTTATTGGAATCTACATTCTTAGTATTATAGGGAAATATATACTTTTAATGGAAAACATGGTAGGCATAAAAGAGTGTGAATAAATAAAATCAAATACAATATTACGTATATTTGATCTTATGATTAATGTACCAGCCACTAAATCGTTAGTAACTTAAACCATATGCATAGTGATTTTATATGATTGGGTAAGATCCCTTGGCCAATATTATGGAAAATTACACTGATGATTGAGGCATTTATTATAATAGTTACTCGTGTCCTTATAGTTAGATAATTGGATATTGAATACTACTATATATTCCCTACAATCAAAACACTAATGGAATTTCTCTCCCAGATTAAAGTAAATTCCCACTATCATCATGCATGTTCCATGTTATATTTTCCGCAAATATTAAAAGGTTAATATTCCACCATTAACTTCTTCCATTTTCTTTAATTTCATTTTTCAAAAGTTCTTATCCACCAACTTATTATCTTATTATCCATAGACAACATAATACTCATTTAATTATTTCCCAACCATGATTGAATTTAATACAGTGTACTCATATATTGAGGTTTATTAAGAGACCAATTCATTTTAAATACTAGTCATTAAACCATATATGAAACAAAAAATATTACTCATTAGATTATATACATAATACAAAACCTGAGTTTCTATCCTTCTAATGTTAGTTGTATATTTGAAAACATTATCATATTTCTTTTAACAAAGATTATAATACAACCTCTCTATTTTACCTCATTTCTCATGAGGAAGTTATTTAATATATAATATCTCAAGGACAGCATTCAACTCCATAAAATTTAATTCCTATAAATTCTTCAGGTTCTCGATCTATGACCACTAGTGATCTACATCTCCTTTAAGAGGATAAACAACCATAATAACTTTTCATCATTAACTATTTCCAATTTCATGGAATATATTCTCTATAGAAATGATCTACTTCATAGTTACAAATAGAATATTACTTTTATTAAATATTATAGGTTATTGACTCTAAAATAAATGAATCATTATTTTACCATGTTGGGGTTCGGTAGGATGCTCAATATATTCATGGTTATTGGTCACAACATGATTCTACTTCCCCAGTAGTGTTATTATTTTTTTAAATCTTGCTATAAAATTGTTTTATATACCCGAACGGAAATCTGTACATATATTATGTGAATTATTATATTTTACATTCCATTTTATTTGTTCTATTACTAAAATGATATATATATATAATTAACTCATGTGATATTGATTTTAAATCTTATTATATAATTATAAATCTGGTGTAATAGTTAACATAAATTGAAAATTTATATATATATAATCATAGTATCATAATCAATGTATCCTAGGGAATATCAACACATCATAATTTTTTTCAAATTATTCATAGTGGTTCATAAACAGTATGTGAAAAAACAAAATCATATCCCCTATGAGTGTCTATCGAGGTGTGTAGTCATAGGAAAACTCATCATACATCAGTACTGATCAAGATAATACCCATTTTCCCCTTTATGAGTTGTTACCCAATGTTACATATGTGAAATAGCAATATCCACTTTCTAGAATCAATATAGGGATGAATTTTCTATGAAAAACACCTAATATATACATTACTGAAAAATTATTATACAATCATATACATAGAATTATCCTTATTCTATTCCACAAATTTATGATCTATAATCAACTTTTTCCTATATCTATTTCCCAAGGATTATATAATACATTCACTAATACAAGATGTGAAACCACACCTTTTGAAGCCTTGTGATGATGGTTATAATACTAAATTTTTTCCATATAACTGGTTTTTAATTATAAATGCTTTGATTGTTTAGTAGTCTTAGGGGACACTATGTATCTATGGTTCTCACATTATATTGAAAACATAAAATAATACATAATATTATAGTGATTAATTTATGATATATTCTATTATATCCCTAAATTCATTCATAAATCCCTTTATGATAACCTAGGAAGAAGAGAACAAAATAAACAATGAACTCATATTCCAAGTAAAAGAAAACATAAATTATAAGATATCACATGACAAATAAGGAATGATTAATGTTGATGATATGAAAAATCATCAAGTATTCTATAAAAATAATATCATTAAATTAGTACTAAGTTCATCGATTAAAAAAATATAAATAATCAAATGGATATTTAAAAAACTTCCATGTGATATATTGTGAATGTTGAACATCGAGTTATTACTATTAAGGGATCATTCAAATACATCAAAAATAAATAGGCTAGGAATACATCAAATATACAAACTCGTGTGTCTCATGAGACCTACTGATGCATCGAGAGGCTATAACAGGCCCTGAATGTCACTATCTAAGGCAAAGTCATTGATCATATGAAATAAATGAATAATAATTCAGTACAAATCCCACATTAAAATTAGTATTTAAAACATGCATAAGAAATGATAATATTTTATTTAGTTAATAAATAGAAAAACATTGTCATAATTCATCTATGTAATAAACTAGATGGTATCATTATAATATATTTCCAATAAAGAATAGTACTCATCAAGGGTTCTTGATATAGATAAAAATATTATTTATTTCGTAATTAGAAAATTTAATGAGGGAAATACCACATTCATTCTGAAATTAATTATTTAAAATTTAAAAATTTGAAAATAATTTGTTAATTTTTTTCCTTAAAAATAATCATGTTCATTTTTAAATGATTATTCATTTCAATGAATATTCATTATTATGAGATAATTTATTAATTCTCTAAGAATTAAATATAAATTTCTTTAAAAACTTCGATACAAATTATTTATTTTAAAAAAGAAAATGATCTTCCTCATAATCATTTTCAAATAAAGGAAAATAGGGGTTAAAATACATTAATAAAATTATATTAGAAAATTTAAAATTTTCTTAAAAGGATTTAAAATAAAATATTAATGTTAAGGGAAAATAATTTCAGTCAAATTAAAAAACATATTTATGTTTTCCTAAAAAAAATTCACAGAGAAATTTGAGTACATAGAAACATAAAATTGAAATTAAATATATTAAATTTTTAAAATAACCAGAAAATAATAAAATAAATTTGGATAAATATAAAAATATAATATATTTATTCCAAAAAACCTTAATATTAAAAACCCCAAATAAGGATGAGACGGTTAATGAAAGTGTTACCTCAAAATTTAATTATTTAATAAATGGTAGTAAACTCCAACAAAATAAGTTTATATTTTATATATATCTATAAAATATAAATATAAATACTTATTATATTTTATATTATCCAATTATAATATTTTAATACTCATTTATTTATAATTCATTATAATTTTTTTTTTCTTAATGATTAATATTTTGTTTCACTTATAATGTTTTGGATCGATAGTTCTTGTCATTAAAGTGTGGTCTTTATTATATAATAATCATATCCTTAATAATTTCATTTATATCATAATAAATATTTATATACACTTTTATAACAATTCTGATGTAGTGCGGATTATAAATATATTACATCACTTCATATATATAATAGTTTATATGTACACAAAAGTGATGTTTCCACCTTTTTATAGGTGGAATGAGGGAAATGTAATCAATAATAATTTTTTATAATAATGTTTTATCATTAATATAATATATCCTTATTAATATTAATTTAGAGTGTAAATGAAAACTTGATCTCATCACCCGATGGATGTTGTAGTCCAATTGTATGCACGGTGATGTTTTCATTTCCCACTTGAATGTAATTCATGAGGATAAAGAAAATATTGTAATTACATTAGAATAATTAGTTAATAAGTATCATATAAAAACATTAAATCCATCTTAATAACCAACCATGAATTATGTTCATTCATAATGAATCATATTGCTAAGTGGGGATAATAGTCCACATGTACACATGAGCTCTAATTTCATTACCATCATGATGGAAATGAGGTGGAAAATGTTTTTTCCATAATCATACCTACATATTAGTATATTGATATTAATATATTAATTATGTTTGGATTGATATAATGGATTTATCCAAATGGTATGAGTAAATAAATATTTAGAGATCTGATAATGATAATTACCTTTATTTTGATATATCTCCATTAACTTAAATCTTAATAATTTTTCTGATGGTCTTAGAAGAAAACCAAAGATCAATGAATAAGTGAAGGAATATATGAATGTTTTTGGGTAGGTATTGGTAGATCTATGGTACACAATGTTTATAGGAAATGGAAAAGAATAGGTTCCCTTTTATAATAATGGGGATGAATACATATGGAATTACATAAAGAATTAAAACAATTAAAGGAATTTTATTTTGAAATTGGAATAAAATGGACCATTAATTGAAATTAAGATAATATAAGGTTTAAATATCTTTCAAAAGAGGGATTTGGATAATTTAATGTGGAATTTCTACCATTATATCTTAGTTTAACACTTAGTAAACTCATTTACACCCTAAATATGATATCAAAATTTTACAATTTTTATGATTTATTATGAAACAATATGTTAGATTAACCACCTTATATTAATTAAGATGATTAAAAATATTTATGCCATATAATATGATTCACTTTATATAAGTATGATAATGTAATATTAAATTAAATACAAAAAACATAAAGAAAATAATTTCTAGAAAAATTATTATTTTAGACCTAAAATGAAATTATAAATAAAACAAATATAGTATTCACTAAAAGGGAAATAATTGGATTATATAAAATAAAAGAGCCATTTTTTTCTTTTAGACCAAATAAATGATAAATATATCAATGTATACAATTGATTAAGAGTGAAAAAGTCAAAATGGTTATTATTTGAAAAAAATATTTATATCTGAAAAATTAAAATGATATATTTCTATATTAAACATTATATTTTTATATGAGAAAAATTAATTATTAGTTTTATTTATAGAAAAAAGGATTCATAAAAAAACATTTTTATTTTTTCACAAGAAACTAATCTATTTTTTAATCTAAAAAAATTACCCTAAACATAATGTTGGCATATTAAATTAAAAAATGAATATCATTTAGTCAAGCTAAATTTATAAAAAATGGTAATAAAATTTTTTAAACAAATTATTGAAGAAATATATTTTAACTACAATATTATATCTCTATAAATAATTCATAATATAATTGATGCTCAGGTGTTACAGTATAAGTATATTGTTTCTTTGTAAAGGTGTTTTTAATGTAATTTCCTAATAAAGATGAGTTATTAGTTTTTATCATTTCTGTTATACATATAAGGTTAAATAGGGTTTTCATGTAGAGATGAAACCTCATTTGATAATAATCCATAAAAATTTCATGTAAAAGGATGTATTGGGATTTCAATGGGTCCCCATTCTTAATTAATATTGACATTGGGCAGTTTTTGGGGAGTTAAAAATATTTTTAAAGGCTTTAATATATTAAATATTGGGGATAAAGTTGTTTCTAAAAGTAAATTCCCATATTTATTGCTAATCCTAGTGAGTCAGTTCAATAACCAAGATAGAGTTTGTTACCATTTAAAATGGAAGTGGAAGTAGATCCAATAGAATATTGACCTTTACTAGAAGAGGCTTGAACCGTTTCTTTCTGGAAACAAACTGGACCACATGAAATAATTTTTTATTTATAAAAGAGAGGGAATATGTCCAAATTCTTTTTTTTAACCTATATGGTTTGAACATCATATTTAATCTTGTTTTTCTTGGAGTAGTTTCAGAAAGTTTGTTCACTTATAATGATTTTAATTTCATGTGTGGGTATATGGTCATTCTATTTGGCATTAGTGATATGAGAGTTTTTTTCATTCCATAGATAAATGGTATAATTTATAAATACCACAAGGTAATGCATCATTCATGTTTTGTAGGTTACTAATAGTTCATTATCTATGAATTATCAATTCAAGTATCACTAATGAAATTTTTATAATTGAACCAACCTTTATAATCAATTGTGGAATGGATGCCTTAAATTACATGTCTTTAAATAATAGGTTAGATATGTTCTAGATCAAGGACCATTCAATAGTAAAATTGATGACATGAAATTTGGTTATAAACAATAGGATATTATCATTGATTTTTTTAATTCACTCTTATTTCAAACTTGTTTGTCCATGTACCAGGAAAATAATTAGGTGAAATATGACATCCTAATATTTAAGCCCAACCTCAATGTTTTTATGGACATTAAATGATGGGAGAGGGGCTCTTTCCCTATTCAATTATATGGTTTTTATTTTGGTTATTACCTTTTAACAAAAAAATATTTGGACCTATGATCACATAATTTTATTGTCCATCAAGATATAAGAATTAAATAAATGGTAGTGAATGAACATTTTTTGTTATTGTATATAAATGTTGAAGTGGGGGATAAGGAGGATTTATATCCTAAATATTAATAGGTTACTATCAAAAAACAATGAACTTTGGGTAATTTCAATTGGTAGATATACCTATAGTGAAATAAGAGAAAATATTATTTGACATTGACACAAATATGTCTGAAATGATATAGAATCATGATATCATCAGTGTGATGGTTAACCAACTCATTGAGTATATATGAATTATGTAAATATGTTCTGAAAAACATTATGCTTATGAAGTAGTGATGCCTCATGGTGTACTAATCTCCACCATCTATAATAGATACATGTGTTTCCCTTCATGGGTTTTGTAGACATTGAATTAACCCTAGAAATATTGGTTATCCATGATTACAATATATCTTCTTATATTGGAGGAGTGATCAGAGTGATCATTAATCATTGATGAGGTTCTTTGATTAAGTGTGAAAAACATATGTGGTTTATGGGAGGACTATATTCTATTAGTAGAGATTTCATTTGACTGAATATATTCCGAAATTATTTATATGTCTATGTTTGGAGAAATGTATGATCATCCTTGTCAATCAAAATTTTTCTTTTTCATGGTTGTAAAAAGTTATGTCATTGGAACAAGTCTCATGTGAGCACCTAATTTTGATATTTATTTGTGTGAAATCCCATTATTTTATGAAATATATTCTCTTTAAAAAATAAATTTAATTTAGGCATATATTACACGCAAACATCGAGTATTAACGAAACATGTCATGATATTCAAATAATATTATTTATTTGGAATTTTATGTCCACGATTATTAAATGGTGGGTATTAATTGGATTGACTAAATTTAGAAAAGATATGGTTAACAAACATTTATACGATAAATTCATTGGTGACTAGTTAATTATAAATTAAAATAAAAAATATTCAGAAAAAAAAGAAATTAATTTCTAAAAAACTATTTTTATTCTCGAAAAAACAATTTCATTTAATAAATTAAATAAATCATTTTTGGTTAATTATTATAATTAAATTTCAATGAGATATATTCAATAAATTTTTTATATATAATAGTTTTTTTATTTTATATATTTAAAAAATCAAAATTGTTTTTAGATGATTTTAAAACTAAAATTAGTTAAATTATATATTTTGTAGTCCATTTTATATAATTAGAACAAATTTTTAGTTGTATTTTTATATGAATACATTTTAATATTTTGATGATATTATCCTTCGAAAACTGTTATTTCATCACTTGTGAGGGATTAATTTTAAAATAATATTTTTCACTTTTTCAAATTTAATTTTGAAAAAATTGATTCTATATTATAGATCACAGTAATAAATATTATCTAATACAGTCAACTAAATTTTATACCATAATGAATTGAAAAATAGTAGAAATTAATTTCAATGGTTAAGGATAAAGAAAGTTTACCAGGAGTTAACCTAAACAAATAAGGGTTAAAATGTCCTAGAAACTTATCAAAAAAATATGAACATTTTTATACCTTATACACTATTAATCTTGATAATGAATCATATTTTATAATATTTCATTGTAAAAATATTGGTATACTCTATTCTTTTCATCACTTCCTTATGTATCCACTCCCCACTTATAAAATTCCACCACCTCTTCACCCCTTTCAATAATTTAATAACCCTTTGGTTCATCTAATTTGTATTAAAATACCACCCTTAATTCCCAAACTATTACCAGTAGGACCTTTTTATCACAAATACATATTATTATCACATTTTCTTGTAACATATAGTGTTTATTCAAAGAAGAGGTATCATTCTTAAATGGGAATTTATATTATTTTTTTTCCTATAAATTCTTAAAATATTATTAAAACATGATAATATAATAACTCATTATATTAAATTATAATTATATTTTATGATGTTAAGTTAATTACCTACATCTATTTAATATTCCCTAGAAAATAAAAATGTCGATCGTGTGTTTGGAATACTACTTCCTCATGAATCATTGTTATTAGTTTTCCATCACCACCGCTCACAAAGTGATATAATGGATTTGATGTTTATATATGACATATATGATATTATTAAACCTCTATTATTGTAATTCTACATCAATCTTCTTACATTACAACCCATTAGAAAATAATAGGTTCGCTCGTGTGTGCATCTGACTACCACCTCAGGGACTAATGTGATGTGTTTTTTATTTTTATTTATCATATATAGTAATAATCATAGATTAAAGGAATATTTATGATATTTTTATAATTATAGTACTTTTTTTACTATGATATAACATATAATGCTTAATTTCAATTTAGTGGGTTATAGGATAATGTTGTTCATGAGTACGAAAGGCTTTTGCCTTACGAAGTAATGTGATTTGTTTTTCAATTACAATTTTTCTAAAAGGTATAAGGATATGTTTAATGAATATATATACTATATATAAAATAAAAATTATTAAAAATAGGTAATATATTCTTTACCATTACTCATAATTTAAAAAAATATAAATAACATTCATGCATGCGTACGGCCTACTATCTTCTTGAACAGTGTAATTCATTTTCAGTCACTGTTATTATTGTATTCATCTATGTAATTATATAATGAATATATATGTGTGATATTTATATAATTTTTAAAATTATGGTATTATGGATACATGCTTAAAATGAATGGAATAAAGATAACAAGTCAAAATATACATGAAATAATTTAAGCAATTATTACACGAAACATGATTTTAATAATGAATTGTTAATATAAATGTAGTAAAAGCTTATAAAATGTATTATATTGTTTGATACACATTATTATTTTTCTTTAAAATATTTATAATAAAACAATACTTATTATAAATGAGGGTTGATCATGTACAAAGGAAGTTGTGACTGGAGGTAAAGGGATTTTCATCACAATTTGTATTGTTTAGGATATAAATTTGGTTACACGCATATATTCTTTTATGAGGTTTATATAAATCACCATTTAAATTTAATATAATGACTGTATTTATTCCCGTAATTTAATATGTTTCTTTTAATTTTATTCATTCATGGGTCTTATGATTTAATGTTATTAATATGGTAATGGTTTTATGATACATTCTCATTAATGGTCGGAAATATTTATGTTTATGTATTAAATGATGAAATATAGTGATATATCACCCCTGAAACACATAAATATTTTTAAAATCTGGATATTTCATTACAATATATGTCTTTTATTCCTCTTCATGTATTAATGCTATAGAAATTCATAAAGAATACTTTTTAAATAAATCAACTTTATTTCCATCATTAGTTGAAACCCTTTTTTATTTCATCTAAATATTTTTTTAACTGATTGAAATATTGTTTTACTATTATCCAAATTTGGTTCAAATAAAAATTTATGCATGTTTTTTTATAATTTCTATAATTATTATTCATGTGTTTTTTAAGGCCTATTTAATATTAATAAAAATGTCACATGATTATTTATTTTAATTTTTAATACTTGAAAATAGGTTCACATCATCATGAATAATCAATTTTTTAAGGATTATATTAATAGTATTGTGACAACCCATCCTCGAGGCTGATTCCATGACTACCCCAAGCCCACGTTCCATAGGCCAGGGTCTGGCGACTAGCACCAAAGGCATAAATCCCGATAAAAAGGGAAGGAATTCCCTTTATAAAAGTAAACAAACACCATAGAGTACAAGAAGAAGTAATACACTAAGTAAAAAAGAAAGTGATGAAATGTAAATGTGCCAATATACAAACCCAACTGAAAAGTACAGCTATAACTGAAAGAAAGTACAACCGAAACGACAAGCAGCTGGAAGAAAAGAAGCATCTCCTACGTCATCCACAGCAGATCCTACCTGAAGGGTAGGTACAGATAGTGAAACTCCTGGATCGTCCACCACGGATCCTACCTGAAGGGTAGGTTAAGATAGTCTACTTAACTCTCTTGCCCATCAACCTTCTCTGAATATCGTCTCATCAGGAAGTCCACCTCTAGATATTGTCTTGTCATGGGGTCCACCTCTGGGTATTGTCTCATCGTCGAACACTTGGCCTTCGTCAGTGATGTCCTTTATCTGCATTCAACACAAAGTGGTGTGGGCATAGACCATGAAGGATTGAGTATAACGTTACTCAGTTGGGACCCCGAGACCCTCATGGTCCCACTAAATCCAACAAGGATGACCACAATGAAGGATTTCATCAGATAACCCTTACTTAGGTACAAGACCATACCTATACCTAAGATATCAAGTAGCCCATCTCAAGCATGAGGTATCACACATATATAAAATCAACAGATAACCACTACTTAGGTATATTCCCATAATTATACTTAAGTTAACAAGTAACCCATTTCAATCATGAGTTATCACACAGATATGAAATCAACAGATAACTACTACTTTGGTATATGCTAATACATATGCCTAAGTTAACAAGTAACCCATCTCAATCATGAGGAATTCAAAAAAGTCAATGACTCAGCTCAATACAAGATTTTCATTAAAGATATCAAAAAAAGAACTACTGAAGAGCTCCCCCTTTGATGATTATAGTGATCATGTCACAACTCTGAGACGTTTCCCATTATCCTTAGACTGCCGATGTACTCCTCCTATCGAGTACCGCGGGTCTGCCACCCAAAAATAGTAGTGCTCCTCGCCATGGGTCTACCACCCCAACACAGTAGTGCTACCCCTAAAAGCCTACAGAGTTAATCCTTTTGTCGAGTACCGTGGGTATTCCACCAAAAACAAGTAGTGTTCCCTACCGTGGGTCTGCCATCCAAACACAATAGTGCTCCCCACTGGGCTAGTCAAGTCACTCCGACTTGAATCAGAAAAGCAGTCATCAGGTCTCAGCTAGCTACAAGGTCTCCGTACTCTGTACGCTTGTCTTTGGGAGGATCCGCTCCACGATCTAATGGTCAATACTCCAAGTATCACAAAGTCCAACGAAGAAGTATCACAAAGAATTACCTCGTCTCATGGGTCTCAAGGCATTAGACGGTGTGTTAATCAGATACTCGGTCTGTGAGTTATTAGCCTTTTCGTCCTGGGGGCCCAGTTGGTTTCATGTATGAACCAACCCAACCATATCTCAACTGTACCCATGAACTCTCATAGGGTATACTCAAAGGGACCATTTCTCAATTATTTTACCAACGCCGATGACGGTTCGTCAAACAGTCTTCCGGTCTGAAAGTTACTGGCTTTTCCATTCCAGGGGCCTGGTTGGATTTCAAGCACAATCCAACCCGGCCACACACCAACAGTGTAAAAACCATAGGTGAATTATACCAAAAGAACCATCTCATCAAGGGGAATCCAACAAAGTCGACAGTACATCAATCAGACTTCTGGAGCTCAAGTTATAAGCATTTCTACTCCGAGGTCCTGGTTGGTTACGGGATTAAACCAACCAGGCCATACATAAACATCATCGAAATCCTGATTGTACTATACTGAAACGACCTAATCGATCAAAGGATCCCTATGCAACTGACGGTGCGTCGATCGGAGGTCTGTAGACCAAGATATTGGTGTTTCCACGAACCTGGTCCGAAAATAGGGGGTCTGGGCCCGGTCCGACCGGGCCCAATACCCCCTGGGTCGGCCCGAACTGGGTCAACCCGACCCGGGTCTGTGTCCGGCCCAATTGGGAAGGCCCGGCCCGGCCCTGGCAGCTCGACCTGGCTGGTTGCGGCTCGGCCAGCATGGATGAGCAGACGTCATGGTGCAGGGGGAGATGTTCCTCCGGTTGATTGAATCAGCGCGGCATTAAAGCCGTACCCCCCAAATCCGAAATGGCTTTGCCGTTCTGGTATAGCTCCCACCATCGCAGCTCAGTTGTGGCGGTCTTCTTGGTGGTGTTTCATCGTCTCCACCAATCCGCACATAACAAACAATATGCAGAGGGTTGCTGGCCCGTGTTTGTTCGGCCCGCGCCCTCCGAGATAAGCATTATCAAAAGGGTTGATCAACAAACACTTTATTTCATCAATTACAATGGTACAATTTATTGAAGAATAATTATTCAAACATCATATAAATAAATGCTCATGCTCTTGAGATAATACCACTCGAAAAAAACCCCTACAACTTCTTGCAACAATTTATTCCCAACCCGCAAGGAAAACATTCGCAGATCAACTTGATAATAATATGATCTGCGTTCTTTGTTTTAGAATGAACGAATCAAGGGAATAAAATCATAATTAATTAAAAACCATGCCTCGAGGAAGGTCTGCAGTAGTCGAGAAGCGTGGATGATGGTATCGCGGGAGGGTGGATGTCGTCTCCTAAGGTAAGAGATGATGGTGACGATGGTCGTTGGTGTTCATTGTTTCCACAAAGGCCTTCGATCCTGGCTCGAGTGCCGTTCGTTGGAGATCCATTGGTAGGAGAAATGTTCTTCGTCGAGGGAGGGAGTCGTTCATCATGGATGAAGGGAACTCTACAAAAACTCAAGAGCCCTCCAATCCTCCACACACAAATTGTCAACCCCATTAAAATAATACTTCCTCTTATTTTAATTAATCATTCCATGCTTTCAAAATTTAAAATTTAAAACACTTAATTAATCAATTAAATGTGTTCAATCTATTAATTAAGTGTGTTGGCATGAGTTACATAGAGAGAGTAAGTGGGGAGAAATAGTTATACAACTAAAAGGAATTAACAAAATTAATGGGGAGTTTAAAGGGGGGTTATGGGGTTATGGAATGTGAAAAGTTTGGGGCTCGTGTGGGCCCCATGTCTCATATATACAGACATGGGAAATTGGGTGGTTGTGGGCTCCACCAACATCTTCCATTGGAAGATTTTAACTTCTAAAGTTACAAAATAAAATTGTTCAACAATTTTATTTATTTAAAACTAATTCCACAAATAATTAAACATTAACCTGCTCAAAATGCAACTACTAAAAAGGTCCCCTTAAGCAATTACTGGGGCTAAAAGTTCATCGATGCCCTCAGATTTCAATTCCGAGCACCGGTTCAAAAGATAGAAAAACCCGCTCGTTCGTTTACTGAATGTACCTGAGCTAAACTTTAGAAATTGTTTCCAGGCCCACTGAGCCTCAGAATCAAGTGCTGTCAGAAGCCAAAGACTCATAAAATTACAAAGAAATTAGGAAAAAACATTCCATGAAATTTTTGGGTCTTTACCTTACTCTCACTTCCAGGATTTACATCCCCGTAAAGCTACAATATAAATTAGGGAAACTAAAGGAGGTACCGAGCACGCATCTAAGCCTTGCGCTCCCATGTTCTCTCCTGGAGATTCCCATGCTACCAGTGAAAGCGCACCTGAGGAATCGACCGTCCACATAGGACCTGATCCTGTCGAACCTCAATCTCCACTGGAACCTCCGTGAATGTCTCCTCGTCAACAATATCCATCTCCCAATGGTCGATGATGTGTGAAGGGTCATACACGTATCTCCTCTACTATGATAAGTGAATGATGTCATGCACCCGGTGCATCTGAGGTGGAAAGGCCATGCGGTAAGCCACCTATCCTACTCTACTGGGAACCTGAAAAGGTCCAAAGAATAATGGAGATAACTTGTCGATTCGGCCACCTCTCCATATACCTTGACGAGGTGAGACCCGTATAAAGACGTGGTCGCCATCCTCGAACTCCAGTGCTCTCTGTCTCCTATCCGCATAGGACTTCTATCTACTATGTTCAGTCTTCTTCCACTCCTAGATGATCTGCACCTTCTCCGTCATAGCCTGAACCATCTCTCGTTCTACACGGGATGATTCCATAACTAACCACAGTGGATATCTGAAACACGGTCAGGTGTTGTCTTGCCACACCTAATAGTTGGATGCCCGATCTCGTACTAAGAGCATCTGCTACAACGTTTCCCCTCACCAGGAATACAAACTATCTAGAAGTCATAGTCATGGAGGAATTCAAGCCATTGCTGCTATCTCAGGTTTATGTTCTTCTGAGAGAAGATACACCTGAGACTATTTAGTTGGAGAGAACCGTAATCTGTTTGCTCAACAAACAATGGGTGTGACTAGCCAATTATATGAACCCATCTCAATCCTGTTTCATCTACATTCCTCCAAAGAGCTACTGGGATTTATCCTCTTCCGAAAAGAGAAATCTGGTCTCATCTCATGGATGAACCACGTTTTATTTTCTAATACAGTCAATCTTGACATGAATGATACCTTCATACCATGGATGACATCATAAGGACTCGATGCTACTACTAATAGATCCAACCATTACTCTAGCCTCTAAGGTTCAAGTCACACTATTGGAAGCAGTGTGTGGTCACTGGGTCTCCTCCAGTAGGTATCTCGAAAAAGAGGATCATGTCAACGGTTTTAAACCGGAACCTCTTAGTAACAACATAATGAGAGGACATTAAAGTAAACACCTCAAAGAAAGGTGTCTATTATTACTGCATTACAAAGTAAAAAGGCACATAAAACCACAAAAATAACATAAAGGAAGCTAGAAGCACGAATAACAAAGGCCTCCATGACTGGAACTAGTCCCGCTCATGTCCACCTACTTCTGAATCTCCACTTCCTTGTCCACCGCTCGGCTACTGCTCAAGCCTTCGTCGTTGTTTCTGTCTCGGTGGCTCCTCCAACGCATGTGGATCATCTGTGTGGGGAGTCAGACAGTGACGTCCCATGTAACCATGCTTGCCACATGAATAACACTTCTTGCACCTCATATGGCTAACTCTATTTCGTTTTCCTCGCACAGCCGATCCTAAAACCCATGGTCACCCACCTATTGGCCCGGTCCTCTTGGACCTCTAAATCATCTGTATCCTTCATACAGATGACTTGCCTACTGAAGAAAACCATTAGGAAAGGGCAGAAGCTCCTGAGCCTGATTAGAGTGTAGAGTCACTAGTATAAACTCCACACTGAAGAAGTTCTCTATGTCTCCCTAGGTGAAGTCCATCCCATCGCAAAACTGGAACATGTGGCTCCACCACCTCTCAGCTCTTCCCTGGAAGAGGCTAATAACTAGGTACACCATCATGTCTGCGGGTGTCCCAGCTATGTGGAAAGCTCGTGCTACAAACTCCATCCAGTGTCCAGCTGTCTGAACATCCAACATGCCTCAAAATGTTGGCGGCCTTTGATGCTGGAACTCGTGCATCGTGCTCAAGCGGCGTGCACTCTCTATTAGTGTCTGATCCCTAAGAGGGCTTTGTACTGAGGCCTCGTCGCTCAACGGCCTATTAGCAAGTACAACTATCAGGGCTCTAGCTGATCATCCATGGGGAGGCATCCTGAAAGAACGGGTGCGACATGGTTAAAAGACTATACCAGGTGAGCTGACCTGGTTTGATCTGTTTTAAAAGAAACTTTTTGAAAACACACACACAATTAGTGTTTTCGCGAACTGAGTCAGAAATCATATATCAGGGTACTGGTGTACGGATACATCGGTCGCCCACACCAACACTGGACTCCCTGAACTGAAAACCACAATTTGTACCCTTAACACTATTTCTTCACAGAAAGTAAATATTAGAGTCCTATGTTATGTGGTAGAACTGACTCCTTTGATACCAATTTTTCATGAACCATCTTCAGGGCTCGTGTCGTGACTACACCAAGCCCGCCTTCCATAGGCCAGGGGGTGGTGACTAGCACCAATGGCGTAAATCCCAATAAAGGGTAAAGGCATTGCCTTTATAAAAGAAAAAAAACACATAGTAAAAGAAGAGGTAATACACTACGTACAAAAGAAAGTGCTAAAAAGTAAATGGTCCAGAATACAAACCCAACTGAAAATTACAGCTACAACTGAACAAAAGTACAACAAAAAGACAAGCATCTGGATGAAATGAAGCAGCACTTGGGTCATCCACCTCGGATCCTACCTGAATGGTAGGTACAGATAGCACAGCTCGTGGATCGTCCACTATGGATCCTACCTGAAAGGTAGGTACATATAGTATCTGTAATTCTCTCATCTGTTAACCTTTTCCAAATACCATCTCTTCGTGAAGGCCACCTCCGGATACTGTCTCGTCGTGGGGTCCACCTCCGGGTACCGACTCGCCGTGAGGTCCACCTTCGGGTACGGTCTCATCGTCGAATAGTTGGCCTCCGTCAGCGATGTTCTTCGTCTGCATCCAACACAACGAGGTCCGGCCATAGCCCGTGTAGGGGTTAGTATAACGTTACTCAGTAGAGACCCCGAGACCCTCAAGGTCTCACTAAATCCAAAAAGGATAACCACAAATAAGGATCTCATCAGATAACCCTTTCTTAGGTATAAGGCCATACTTATACCTAAGTTATCAAGTTGCACATCTCAAGCATGAGGTATCAGAGAGATATAAAATCAACAAATAACCACTATTTAGGTATATTCCCATACATATACCTAATTTACCAAGTAACCCATCTCAATCATGAGGTATCATACAGATATGAAATCAACGAATAACCAAGTAACCCATCTCAATCCTGAGGAATTCACAATGGTCAATGACTCAGCTCATGCCAGGATTTTCATTAAAGATATCAAAACAACTACTACTGAAGAGTTCCTCCTCTGACGAGGACATTGATCATGTCACAACTCTTAGGTGATTCCCTATATCCTTAGACTGTTGATGTACTCCTCCTATCGAGTACCGCTGGTTTTCCATCGAAACACAGTAGTGCTCCCCGCCATGGGCCTGTCACCCCAACACAGTAGTGCTCTCCCTAATAGCCTACAGAGGTACTCCTTATGTCGAGTACCGCAGGTCTGCCACACAAACATAGTAGTGATCCCCGTCGTGGTTCTTCCACCTTAACACAGTAGTGCTACCCACTGGGCTAGTCAAGTCACTCTGACTCGAATCAGAGAATAAGTCATCAGGTCTCATCCAACTACAAGGTCTTCGTACTCTGTGCGCTCATCTCCGGGATGATCTTCTCTATATACACTAAGTACCAAAAAGTCCCATGAAGAAGTATCATAATGAATCGCCTCGTCTCAGGGGTCTCAACGCATCAGACGGCGCGTCAATCGGACACCCGGTCTTTGAGTTATTAGCCTTTTCATCCTAGGGGCCCAGTTGGTTTTGTGTACGAACCATCCAGACCGTATCTCAACTGTACAGCGAACTCTCATAGGGTATACTCGAAGGGACCGTTTCTCAATGATTTTACCAACGTCGATGATAGTTCGTCAAACGGTCACCCAGTCTGAATGTTATCGGCTTTTCCGTTCCAGGGGCCCGTTTGGATTTTGGGCAACATGAGTTGAAGTACACCAAAAGAACCGTCTCATCAAGAGGAATCCAAAAAATTCGACAGTACGTCAATCGGAAGTACGGAGCTCAAGTTATTAGTGCTTCTGCTCTGAGGTCCCGGTTGGTTTTGGGTTTGAACCAACACTTTCGTACAGAAACTTTGCCTAAAGAATTAGAGTAATATATAGAAACCACTGTCTTGATCCCAGGATACCTACGCAACTAACGGTGCGTCGATCAGAGGTCTGTAGACCAAGATATGAGTGTTTGAACGAACCTTCTCCAAAAATAGGGTGTCTGGGCCTGGTCCGACCGAGCCCAATACCCACTGGGTCGGCCCAAACTGGGTCGACCTGACCCGGGTCCGGGTTCGACCCGATTGGGCGCGGTCCCACCCAGCCCGGCAGGTTTCGGCTCAGTAAGCGTGGCCGAGCGGATGCTGCGGAGCGGGGGGCTCCCATTCCCCCTTGTTGATTGAACTGCTGCAGCATTGAAGTCATGCCCCCCAAATCAGGAACGGCTTTGCCGTTCCGGTTCAGCTCCCGCCGCCGCGCAGGTCTTCTCACGTGGTGCGTCACTGCCTACGGTTGCCGCCGCTGCTTTTTTCGGACCACCGGACGCGCTCCGGTGGTTCGTTTCACCAGCCATCTATGGCTATGGTCACCTTGGGACCCGATCTTCACTATAGAGGCTTCAAATTTCCTTTGCGGTCCCGTTTCATCATCGCCTCCAATCCGCACATAACAAGCAATCTGCGGAGGGTTACCAACCCATGTTTGTTCATCCTGCACCCTCCACGTTAGGCGTTATCCAAAGGTTCGATCAAAAAACACTTGATTTCATTTATTACAAAGGTACGATTTATTCAATAATAAATTATTCAAACATCATATAAATAAATGCTCAAGGTCATGAGATAAAACAACTCGAAATAAACCCCTACACCTTTCTGCAACAATTTATTCCAAACCTACAAGGAAAACATTCCCGGATCAACATGATAATAAGTTGATCCATGTTCTTTGTTTTTAGAATAAAAGAATCAAGGGAATAAAATCATACTTAATTAAAAACCCTACCTCAAGGAAGGACCACAGTAGTCGAGCACTGTGGATGACAATATCGCGAGAGGGCGGATGTCAGCTCATAAGGTAAGATATGAAGGTGATGATAGTCATTGGCATTTATCATTTTCGAAAAGTCCTTCTATCCCAGCTCGAGCATCGTTCGTTGGAGATCGGCCGGAAGGAGAACCGTTCTTCGTCGAGGGAGGGAGTTGTTATTCATGGATGAATGTAACTCTACAAAAACTCAAGAGCTCTCCAATCCTCCACACACCAATTGTCAACCCCATTAAAATAAGACTTCCTCTTATTTTAATTAATCATGCCAAGCAATCAACATTCAAAATTTAAATCACTTAATTAATCAATTAAATGAGTTCAATCTATTAATTAAGTGTGTTGGCATGAGTTAAAGAGAGAGACGAAGTGGAGAGAAACATGTACACAACTAAAAGGAATTAACAAAATTAATGGGGAGTTCAAAGGGGGGTTAAGGGGTTATGGAATGTGAAAAGGTAGGGGCTCGTGTGGGCCCCACCTCTTATATATCCACACATGGGAAGTTGGGTGGTTGTAGGATCCACCAACAACATCCCAGTGTGGGTTTAACTTCCAATGTTACAAAATAAAATTGTTCAACAATTTTATTTATTTAAAACTAATTCCCCAAATAATTAAACATCAACCCGCTCAAAATGCAACTACGAAAAA
This sequence comes from Viscum album, assembly GCA_963277665.1. Taxonomy (NCBI): domain Eukaryota; kingdom Viridiplantae; phylum Streptophyta; class Magnoliopsida; order Santalales; family Viscaceae; genus Viscum; species Viscum album. The sequence continues at coordinate 1,178,161,481 of OY728119.1, read as the reverse complement.
TGTCCCCATAAGCAATTACCAGCGCTACGAGTTTATCGGTTCCCTCGGATTTCAATTCCGAGCACCAGTTCAAAAGACAGAAAACCCACTCGTTTTGTTACTGAATATACCCGATCTAATCTTCAGAAATTGATTCCGGGCACACCGGTCCTCAGAATCAAGAGCCGTCAAAAGCCACAGACTTGTAAAATTCCAATGAAATTAATAGTAAAAAATCCCTTGAAATTTTTGCTTCATTACAAGTATCTATGTTTATATTCAAAAAAAATATTTCACAAATATTTTATGATTTTTTATTTTATAAGGTTTTGTAAAAACATGATTGACTATTTTCTTCATGAAATTTGTCGAATTATCTTTAAATATTCCATTATATGATTCCAATGCTATTTTTAAGGAAAATTATTTTGAATCATGTTTCTATTTTGAATATATATTAGCACATTTGATTTTTTATTTTACCCTGGAAATTTTTTGACTGACCTTTAAAACCATTCACTATCTAGGTTGGAATCCTTTGATGTTAGTTAAGATTAAATAAAGATATGATCCAATGATACCATTTTTATTATTTATCTTCATGGTTGATGTTTTTGATGAAAATATTTTTGTAAAATTATTTTCATTGTTATGGTTAATATTTTGAAAATGTGTTTAAGAAACCACATTATTTTCATGGATTCACATATGTTAAATGTGTTATACATCCATTTTATTTTCAAGGTTTTTGATATGATGAATGTTTTATGATCTTGTGGAAGCCTTATATATAGTTTCCATTATGTGGTTGTGAAAATTTTATAACCAAATATGGTGGTTTCATTATATCTAAAAATGGTGAGGACCAATATCTCCCTCTAATTCATCAGGAACAATATGAGATCTCATGAAATAAAAAAGAATTGAAAGGGGTGATTAACCATATTTATTAATGGAATTATTCCACTATTATTTTCCATCGAGTTAACATTGATTACTATGATGATTTTGGGATTGAACCCATTACACTATGATAGTGTAGAAAATGATCCTTTAAAATTAAGGAAATGATTTTTTATGATTATTTTTATAACAAAATTCAATGTTTTTTTATAAAGTTGTATTATCATTTCTCATGTTCATTGATTGTATTATTATTCAAGTCAAATGAACAATTAGTATTTTTTACATGACTTGGTTTTATGATATATGATATTTAGTTTATGGTTTTTCCAATTTTATTCTAATGTATGGAAACCCCTATTTTCTTAATATATTGATATCCCCTTTTCTAACATTAGTGAAAATATGATATCACCCTTTATTATGATCAATTTCCATAGGTTATGATGAAATGTATTATATGAAATATTTCTAAAAAAATTCCAGTTATGAAAAAAATTGATAGATTACATCGCTCACATATTGAAAATTTATTTACATACATATTTTCTCAAAGGAAATATACCTATGTGATTCTAATGTAGATAATTTTTTCTAAAATGAATATTTGTATATTAATATATAATTTTTTGGTTATGATAAGATTTAGTTTTTAATTTTTTATTAGATAATGTTTTAGTTATCCTTTTTGAATGAGGATGAGGAAACATTAGTGAGGAACCATAGGATAATCCATGATATTGTATAACACCCAAAGGTTTTAGTAAAGAAATGATTATGTGTTATTACTTGTAATAAATTCCTATTTAGATAATAAAAGTTCAAATAGTTCTAGAAAAAATTTACATAGGGTTTATAATTCTAGAAAATGTGTGTTGGGATTGAATTAAGTGTTTTTTAATAGAAAACCATCCTTTTTGTGTACCTGATTTGAAACTCCAAGGGTATATGATTTTGTTTATTCAATTTTTTTAATAAAATCCCATGAAGTCATAAATAAAAGTTAATGTCATGATTTTTTCATCCTATAAATTATTTATAATGATTATATGGTTTTACACTATAAATATTTTATTGATAAAACTGTGTTTTATGGGATTAGATAATAATTATAAAAATATGTTACATGGTTTACCTTGAATTTGATGTAAAATGTGTTAAAGAGCATCAAAATTGGATAACTACCAGAGAAAAAGATATTTTGATAATTCCAAATCAAAATATAACAACATATTACTAATATTTTGAACATTTGTGTGAAACCTAACACATCAAATAAGAGGAAGACGGACATTTATAATATTTTATATAGGATTGAACGTAGTTAAAAGAAGATTGATTTTATTACATGTGAAGAAGGTAGGAAATGGAAAAAAAATAATGTCTAAAAATAGTGTAATTTGTTATCTATGTAAAATATAATTTTATTGAGTAAATTATTATTGAGGATTTGAGTTGATTATGTTTGGGTAACATGGGAAGTGTAAAATTTAATTATATAATCAGAGTGTTAATTTCAAGACTAAAGAATAACATATTTAATGTCAGTCATTAAATGGGAAGGATTGAATTATTTTTCACATTAGTATTAAAGGATTAGGTTGTAGAAATATGTTTTTCCCATTGGCATTTTGGTTACTAGAGAACGAAGGATATTTTGTGGAAAATTTATAACAGTACAACACTTTGGTTTTGTACATATATATAGTGAGAATTATTTCTCGAGGATATACCCAAGACATCATCCAACATAAGGTATGGATATTATGAATTTATAAGAATATTGTTTGGTTATACTAATTTCCCCTCTATAAAAATGGATTTAACCAATAGATACCTTTAATATTATAGTTATAATCTTAATTTAGTCATTATAGGAGATACTATTATCAATTTTAAGATAACAGAAGAGGATAAAGATCACTTGAGAATTAGAAATTAGACCGTATAGAAAAAAAATTGTAGAAAATTTAAAAAGTGTGAATATTTGATATAAAAGGTTTCATATTTGGGTCCTATAATCTAATGTAACTGTATATCATTAGATCCATCAATGGAGGAGGCCATAAGAACATTAGAATACACTAACCATGGTAACTAAAGTTTGTTATTTTCTTGTTTTGGTTGTATGTTATTGATTGTTTTTGGGAGAAATATATATCGATTATATAATACACTCGTTAATTTGACCCAAAATGGATACATGATTCTCTATATAGATGAATTTAAGGAAATGATCAAGTTACTGAAGAGAATATTATCTAGCACACATCTGATTATGTTTCCCTACAATAGATAATGCCTTCTAATCTATAGTGATGCATCCATTAAAGAGTTGGAATGTGTTATTTAGAAGAATGAAATTTTTATAACTTATTCATAATGAAAATTATGTATTTTTGAGAGAAAATTCTCAACTCATGAGTTGGATTATGATAAGGTGATTATCACATTAATTATATGGATGAATTATCATTTTGGTGGAAAGTGTGACATATATATTGATCCCAGAAGTATAAAATATATACTCACATAGAAGGAGTTGAGAATATTCTATAGAATATTGTTAGAGTTGAATAATGATTATGACTTTTAAATACATTACTACATAGTGAAAGAGAACAAGGTGGCTGAATCTTTATGTTAAAAGGATTTTTCTAGAATATCTGTGATAAGGATTACAAAATATCCAATATTTTTTGATTTCTAATTTATGGATCTTGAAATCATGAAGGAAGGGGAGAAATCATATCTACCTTAAATATGTGATTAATCATATATCCAAATAAATATTAAAAGTTCATTGAAGGATGATATCATGATAAAAGATAAATAGAGAAATATTCCTGAGTATAATGTGGATTTTTATGGATTAATAATGTTTATGAACTATTTTTGTGAACCCTCAATACATGTTTTGAAAAAATTCCAATCATAGGAGGCTCATTGGACTTTACGATATATTTATCACTGGACAAAAAAGATGTATATGATTTCAAAAAGTGTTTCTGGTGGGATGAATTCAAGTGATATATCTCACATTTTATAACATGGAGCATGGAATACCAACAAGCTATGGTTGGTAGACAAAGTCTAAGAGGTTGTTACAACCATTACCAATTCCAAAATGGAAATTATAAATCCCCACCACATATTTTTTCATTGGAATCACTAAAACATATAATGGGAATAATGATATATGGGTAGTGTTCGATCTCCATAAAAATTTTGGACACTTATTTTCTATTACATATTATCTCTCTCTGGATCCTCTTTCAATGATATAAATAAAAGAAGTGGTACTGTGGAATTGAGTACAACATTACATTACAATTGACACGTATTCGTGGTTTCTATTGATGTTCTGGAAAGGTCTTCATCAAACTATTTATATAGTGTTGAGTTTTAGTAATTTATATAATCCTAATATTAATAGTTAGTCTTATAAAAAAACTCAATTCCTATCGGGTATTCTCAGATCTTGTTCTACTGATCTCAATGTTTACTAGGATCAACAAACTCCTGTATTATAATTTTCATAAAAAATAACATTCACTCGATAAGTAAAATGACTTATTATGAATCCCTCTATGGAAAGAAGTGAAAATTACCAACATACTTGCTTGAAGTTAGATAAAGATGTCTATTGGGATGTCAGATAGATAAAGAAATTTTAGATAAATTTAGAGACATTTATTAGTAGGTAAAGTTGGAATGAAGTGGATTAGAAAAATTACACTGATACTCATTAACCTGATTTAAAATTTGATGTTAGTTAGAAGGTGTTTCTACGGATTTCTCTATAAACGAAAGAAGAAAAAACGATTCACATGGTATATCATTCCCATTTTGATTCTTGATTGTATTTTTACAGTAGCTTATTAATTTGTACTCCCACCGAACCTCACTCACGTTCAGGATGTGATCCATGTATCTCTTCTGAGGATGTAAATACATGATCAATAATATATACTAAACTCATTAGGTATATCATCAGATCATGATTTTTCTTATGATGAACAACTGGTGGATATTATTGATTATATATATTAAGTTCTATACGACAAGACCACTCACCTAGTCAATGTTTTACGGTTAAAACACTATCTTGATGAAATTTTGTGGGAATATAAGGATGTAGTCAGACAAAAGAATCCTTGTTTTTTACCAATGTAATGGAATTTTAGGGGAAAATCATTTTGAGGGGTTAGAAGTAAATCCCTAAGAATTTATAAATTATATTTTTTTCAAAAAAAATTATTTTCATTGATAGTTATGATTACACACATCATCGACTTTTAATGAAATAATACATACTATTAAAATATTATTACTTAATATGATAGTTTTTTCCTATCAATTTGAATAGAGTGTATGAATAGAATGGATAAATTATGAAAATATATGGTTTTAAATTTTATTTAAAATTAAATCTTGCTAACTAATATATTATAAATTAAAATAAAAAATCATTGAAAATAAAAGAAATATTTTATGAAAAAAAATTTATAAACACCTGAACACATGTTAAATAATAAAATTAAGCATATATATTTTGGTAAAATATTTAAATAAAATTTAAAAATTATTTTTTTTTAATATATTTAGAAATAATCATATTTATTTTCAAAGTATAATATAGGAATAAACCCAAATCTATGCATATAAACTATATTTATCTATAATATATTATTATCAAATTTTGGCCAATTATATTAAAAGTAAATTTTTTATTTTTGAATATAAATTTTGAAAATTGATATTAAATTTTTTTAAAATCATGTTAATAATTATATTGGTTTGAATTTAAAATAATTTTCTAAAAATAATAAATTTTCTGTTAATATTGAAAATACTATGTTTTATTCAGAATTATCTTTTTTATTTAAGAAATTGAAATATTATATATTCATTTGATATGTTTGTATAAGTAAATTTTATTAGATTATTTTTTTATTAATATAAATAATTTTATTTCAAACAATTTCATATAGAATATTTACATAGAAACCATTTATAATTTTAATGATTTTCTCTTTGGAAAACATTTTTTCATTGCATCTCTCAGTTTTTCCACAAATAAAATACATCCATCTATAGGAATTAAATTTTTTAAATTCAGTTAAATATATATTTTTATAATAAATCATTTTATATAAAAAAGTTTACTTATTTTTTTCCATAATTAATAGTAAGAATAAATAAATTAAATATCACAGTTAAAGATGAAACATGGTTTCCATTGGTTAAACTAAATTGGTAAATCTCAAGTAACCTAAATACTTTCCCAAATCCCATTTAATATATATATTAAGACATTATATCATGTTAATATTGATAATGGATCATTTATGATCCTTTTTACATGTGATAAAATTTTGGACATATTATATTCTCAAATATTCCTTATGTGTCCTCTCCCCCACTTATGGAAGACCACCACATGTCCTCCCATATTCACACATATAATCCCATTTATTCTGGACAATACCATTGAATATAACACTCTAAATTCCCACACCATGACTTATATCCTATTAATTGATAAAAAATATGTCATATCAATGTATTTTATGTTAACCTAATGAGGTTTTCCGAAGAATAGATATCATTCCAAAATTCCTAAATACATTTGTTTCATTTTCTAAAATGCCGGTTTATGTGTTACCGGTAACCATACAAACATAAAGCCAACATAATAAATGGCGGTATTGGAACCTGAAAACTAGAGACCGATTTCAAAAAACATCAATAGCTGTCATGGAACACGAATACTAGAGACCAATCCAAAACATCAGCTCAATTCAAAATTCAAAATACCAAAAAACACATCACCAGACAATGATTGATGAGTCACAATCAGCGAGCCACCTCGAGCCACGTCCCCTAAAACGCCGCATCATTAACCATATTTATTGGCGATGAGAGCCCACTAGCCCTCATCACCGCATTCATAACCTCAAAACCCTTGAGAACACCATACATATGTGTCGTCATCACGCCCTCCCCACCAAAGAGGAATCAGAACACTAATGACGGTGTCCAGAACGCTGTCATCACATCCACATCATCACCATAAACATCATAGATCGTAGGATACAAACATAAAGTCGGATAGGTTGCAATACCATGAATCTGCAAATCAAAATACACTAAAACACATTTATATTTAGAGTTCATATCTTCAATACTAATAGGAAGCACCATACGCTTTCCCAAGAATATCACGAGCAGAACCAAAAAACAAAAAAAAGATTCACTATGAATCATAACAAACCTCAAAAGGAACACCATAGACTTAAAACCCCCATCTTTCAAACCTGAGAAACCACAAAGAAGAACCCGAAACCTGGTATTGAGCGAAAGATCCACCCTCCCTCGTCTCAACAATGGATCAACATCCTCTTTCTCAGAAACCAAATCATCCGCCCAATGAACGAAAAACCACTGATTTAAGAACCATCTGAGATATCTAGTGTTGCACAGAATCTAGAAAAAACAAACATAGAATGGGAATGGGGCCAAGGAAAGGAAGATCATCATCACCTCGCAGAGACAGTGGAAACCCTCTGGGAGGGATCAGGAGCGAGACCGAGAGCAGCGCCCTTTATGGGCCCATCCCTCTTTCCAAAACTAGTGTCTCTATTCTATTTCATCATTGACATCCTGAAAATTTTATTAAGATAAGATAATATAGCAATTTTATAATATTATATATTATTAGATTCCATTATGTTATGATAATGAACTACATACTTCTCCTCTTCCCTAAAATGGGAAAAAAAAAGTTTCGATCATTTGTAAGAAGACTACCACCTGAGAAACATATGATATTCATTTTCCATCACCACCTCTCATGGATAGATATAATTATGTATTAAATATTTATATATTATATTTATGATATTATTATAAATCTTTAATTATAATCCCACATCAAACATCTTACCCCAGCCTCATTATAAGACAATATTGTCACCTTTGTGTATGGTACTCTACCGCCGCACGAACCAATGATATTTGTTTCATTTATATTTTAATTGGTTTGTAATAAGGAGTTATAAGATGAAAAAATATGATATTTTTATAATAATTATAATTCTTTTGTTGTTATTCCTATATAAATTTTTAATTTCCAATCTGTGGGTAATTTTATGATATCTTTCGTGTATATAATGGACTCTCACCACGCAAAGAATTTTGATTCATTTTTCACAAACACATTGAATTGAAGGTAATATTGGTATTTTTAAGGAACATATGTGATATATATAACCCAAAAATAATTTTAGGATATTAATATATTATTTTCTTATGTTTTATTTATCCATTGAGAAAATGGGAAAAAATATTCTTACATATGTACGACCGATCATCTTCATTAAAAGTGTAATTTATTTTCTATCTATAAATTTAATATATTACTATAATTAAATATAAAATTAATATAAATGATATTTATATCATATTAAAATGTTTGGATATGGATTAATCATAGAAAAAATTAAATTATTTAAGTTAATAAACCAAATATACATGGAATAAATGAATTAGTTATTAATGAAAACATAATTTTAATAAGTAATTGTAATTAAAAGTTAAATAAAACATAATTTTTATATCATAAATGTTTTGGAACATATGATTATGTTTATTTAAAATATTTATAATAATCCCATATTTATTATTCACGAATTTTTAATGTGTATTAAGGATGTTGAGATTTGAGGTAAGGTATTTTTGCCTCAATTTTTCATTTTTGGGATAAATGTTATAATATGAACAAAACTTATTTTATGGGACGTATATAAAAACATTTAAAATGTAATGTCCATAATAAATTTATTCTTATGAAATTTTATCTTTCATTTCATGTTATTCTTTTGTGGGGATTATGATTAAATTCTACCAATGTGGTAATGGTTTTTTAGTGCAATATTATCATTTATCAAGATTGATTGTGTTTATGAGTTAGATGAAGCAATATTATAATATATCAGACTAAAACTCATTAATATTATTATAATGTGGGTATTTTTTGAGTACATATTCATTCATTTCAATTTTCTATATTTTATTATAGAATAGTTCATAATAATGATAAAAAAGACATTATTTATCTTTTAAGTGGAAACACATTTTTTTCTCCATGTGCATGATTTAAAAAAATAATTTAATATATCTTTTAAAGTAATCTTGTTATTCATAAATGTTATTGTTATGGATGTTTAATTTTTTTAATTTTTTAATGGAATCATTGCGTCATTTTTCAAAAATAGATTATTTAGATTTTATTAAAAATGGGAAAGAATTATTTATTTAAAAATGTATAACATTAGTTAAATATATCGATGTCATGATCACTCAATGTCTTAATGATTAATTTATTGTTTTCAAAGTTTATCTTATGTTAAAATTATTCCTGAATTATTCTATGGGTTTTAGTTGGAAAACAATTTCAATGTTGAAAGTATGTTATACTGAAGAAAATATTTATATGACAGTGACACATCATTTATATGTTCAGAATGTTATTTTCAAAGATAATGATAAATAAAATGATTTATTTATTAAGTTTATATTTTCAATTTTGTAAGGCTATTTTACTGAAAAAATGTTCTGAGTGATCTTAAAAAATAAATTTCCATCATATATAAGATGTTTTGATTGTACAAATAATATTTAATATGGACATGACCTAATTATACAATCATTATTATTTAAATAGATGGTTTATGTCTATGATGAAAATATGTTTATGAAACCCATTTTAAATCTATAGATTATTATATGATGATGAGTTTATGAAACCCATTTCTTCTCACTGGTTCTATTATGATACTAGTTTTTGGAAGCCTATTACTTTTCATGGGATCAGATATAATGATTTTTTACGATCTTGTGGTACACTTATGTATTGTTTTAATTATGTCATAGTGGTGATGTTATAGGAAAGTATTATGGTTACGTTATAACCAAATATTGGTGGGATCTATATAACCCTTCAATGCATTGGAAAAATATTTATATCCCATTTGATAAACATGACTATAAAATGGAGTGATCCACGTTCAATTAGAGAAGTTTTCAACTATGGTGTTATTGAGGGTAAAATGTTACCACTATGATGTTTTGGGGGTTGAATCCATTCATCTATGAGTATTTTTAGAAATAATATCTAACTACTATATACAAAAAATTTATGGCTTATTTGTATGCCAAAAATTCCTAACATATTCCAATTTCATGTCATAATTGATCATTATCTATAATTCCATTAGGATTCATGCCATATGAACGTCCAATAATTATTCCATAACATAGGTTAATGTACAATGATATGTAGGTTATGGTTTATCAAATGTTATTTTTAGGTTATTATAATATTACCTAAATGTTATTTTGATTTATCTCATTTTAACCCTTACTATGAATTTGATCTCACCGACACTTATGATTCTATTAGGTTGGTTATGATGAAATTTATTTTCTATCATTTTTATATGAAGGGTGATAATTAAGAATAACTTAGTCGAAGATAATGTAACTCACTTACGGGCAAGTTTTAAGTTATCCATTTTTCTAAAGGAATAATACATCAATGATTCTGGTGTGGATCATTAGGATATTTAATGAATATTATTTTTATTAGATGTACTATTTAGTTATGAGTTTTTTTGGTCACTACAACTGGTATGTAATTTCATTGTTATGAATTTGAGTTGTCAGATATCTCATTTATCTTATTAATTTTTTCTACTATCTTCCTAGGTGATTAGTCACATACCATTATTTTTTTCAATGATTAAGGGAACTACCTTTTTGGTAAGAAATGATAATTATCACCATTAATTGATTAAAATTAAAGGATTGTTTCACATATTTGTGATATATCTTATCATTTTGAATTACCACCCTAATTTAGTGAGAAAAAAAATTCACATATATTTCATTCATATTCAAGAAACTGACCATGGTCACATTATTTGTTGAGATCATATTACCCTAGAGACGAATGCTACAAGTGTCAATTGGGATTTATATTTTTATATTGGTAATAAGATGTCTTATAAAGTATACACACAACTTTTTTACGTGTTCTATAATAACATGAACTATTTTTTATGAGCCTCAGGGTGAGAATACATTATACCAGAGAAATAGCCAATGATTTTTCTGGACACTTCTAACCTCCATCATTACTTGGAGTTAAATACGATTATTGAGGAGAATATAATGTCCCATATTTCAGATAACTAGTTATTTTATTTTTAATTTTAATTTATAAGGTGTTTAAGGTTTGTACTGGACTATTATATGGGGTTTTGTATCTTTTTTTAGTGCTCCTTAGTTGTTTACAATAGGGGACCAATTATTAGAGCCCATGATGGATCCCTAGGTATTTGTGTAAAATAACATGGGGGTTATTTTATCGGTTCATCAATATAGATCATAGTTTGGATAAAATTTGTGGACATACTATAAATCATAGGTCTAGGTATCATGGTAAGCAAATTGTGTCACATTATTATAGTAAAATAGGTTATACTATATGTTTTGGTGTAGTGGGAATTACATAGTTAGAACATGATTTACCAAATTATCTTTTAAAACTATATATGAGATTGAAACTATATAAATATTATATTTAATCACTACAATATTTTGAAACTATTTTTTACCACCTCTTTATTTAGGTTTTCCAACTAGAGATATCCCTTAGTAAATGTTGGTGGCTTGCTTTAGTCCATAGCCTTATATCATGTACTGTTAGATTGTTTTTGACATGGGATCGAACATAAGACTATGAACTCTCTACATCAAAGTTTTAATCCTCATTTAATATTTATAGAACAGTATAAATATGAGTTTATTCAAATATATTTTTATTTGACTATGTATCGGTTAATTTTTTACCGTGAACCATGATATGAATGTTTTATGATTCCTAATCTATGAAGGAATGTTGTGATTTCATTTTACTAAGATTACTAGAGGTAGGTGGATAATATATCACCTTAATATATTCATGACTAAGAGTATTATAGTTTTTAAAATTTAATTATAATGTTTCTTGGTGGATAATACTTTGTAAAACCACATAAAATATTATAATGTTCTTTTTTTAAAGAAAAAATATTGATAATTCAAATAATATGAATAAAAAAAGGTCTATTTATAAAAGTAGGATTTAATATTTTTTGTGACAGACATAATGTTACTGTGGTGTGGGTTTGAGTTAAAATGTGTTCATGATTCATTTTGATTGAGACTTGTAGGATGGATATAAAAATTAATAGAATTTATGTGGGCACACAGTTTGGCCTAAAGGTATCATGACATTGGAATGTGTTTGTGTGAATTTGTTTCTTTGGACATGTCAACAAGTTTCTTATTTTAGAACATGTATGATTACCCAACTATGTGATGACCAATGTCAAGGGGAACATGTCTCTTCTCATGATTTTGATCCTTTTAGGTAGTCTCTATTGGTTGGGGATACATTTGGGTGGGTGAAAAAGCGCCCAAATGGGGGGGGGGGTCGTTACATGGTTTCATGAGTTCATGGTGTGGGGTTACATTAAGTGAGATTTGTTTTCAAGGAATTTCATTTCGTTATTTTTTTCAATGGTTTTTATTCCTAACTATTGTTTTATAAAGTGTGTGCTAAATTATGTTTTCTCTAAATATTGTTTGTAGGAAGCATGCATGGGATTTCTAACTAGGTTCATGTACTAAACCCTTTAATATTAATCTTTATGTTTATTATGTAATTTTTTTTTGTGATTTTAGTAATTACATTTCCTCTTATTTTTGTATAGTATTAGGATAATATATTGAAAAGTTTTTCAGCTATGATATTGGATATAAATATTTGTGTTTATTGGGGTAATTTGTCTTTGGAATATGTGGTACCATTTTTTTGTATTTTTGAACTATAAAATTATTTGTAAGATATTATTGGATGTTTATTACATGATCATTTTTTTTTCTTTTCTTTATTTGAGATTTAAATTGATTTATTAATGAATAATTTTAATATTTTTTTTCTCTATGTTGTTTCATATAGATGGGAAAATCATCCCTAGTGATTTTATAATTCCCAGGGTATTTAATTCCATCTATTGGTGTCTAATGAAGGAACATATGGATAGTGAAATATTTATTTCATTAATGTTAATATGTTTTTTGGGATGTTCCAATATTTTTTGAGGTTACTACCTATGTACCCAGGTATCCCATGATTAATAAAATAGAGGTGAGCAATCAGTATGTGGTATATAAGACCGCATTAAAAAATAATCAAATAAAACAAATTCACATTTTAATATCCTTAAAATACAAATATATCTTTTATTAACAACAACATAAAAACAAAAAATATAAATAGGATCACTTCATGTGTATAAATACATTAAAAATCAGTTTTTTCATGTATTCCTCTAGACAATAAAATTTATTTAAAGAAACTATATAGAAAAATTATTCATGGAAGCCAACCATCTATAAATCAATGTATTTTTGTAAAAAAAATAATGAAATTAAAATCACTCTCATAAATAAATAAATTTCATTAATAACATGAGTCTTATTCTTTAAAAAACATTTTAATTGAAAAACATTGATTTAATAATTAATCTCCATAAGGAAGTTGTTATATTTAATTTAAATAAAATATTCATGTACACAATTTATATGAAAATTAGATTTAATTAATAGATACAAGGGTAATATAAATTTTTCAAACTTATACTGATAGGAAAACAAACATCCTATGGAATGGACTAAAAGATACACCTAATTTCTTTTATAAATTTTACAAAGAATGAGATCAAAATTATTAAAATATCATGGATTTTAATTTAAAATCTTATGCATAGAGAAGGTAACCTCAATATACTAAATTTATCTTTCGGGGTGTTATACCTACACGAAGGGATAATATAATACCATTAAGGATGATTAAGGACCTTAAAATTAGATTCCGTCAAATTAAATTTTGCAACCCCAAAACCTAGTTCGATATGGCCTCCTTTAAAAAATAGATAATGAGGAAAAGGTGGAAGAATAATAGTGGAGTATTTTTAATACACTTTACCAAAAAAATTATTCATTACAAATTGCAGGATTTCTATGTGAAAGAAGAAAGTGAGATAAGGATGAGAAATAATATGTTTCTAAGTTGTCTCAAAATTAAAAAATAGTAAAAGAGGGGACCCTTTAATTTTAATTCAATCAGGGTAAATTTTTTAATTTTTAAAAGCTCTAAAATAGATCATGAGGCACTATAATGTGATCTCAACCAGATTTTTACATCAAGAACTTCGATAATGAAATATGCATCCCAAAATTCACACCATTATAATTTGAAAACAATTTAAAAATTTAATGATTCTATTCAAATTCATATTTTATAAAAACAAAATTTTTATTTTTGAATAATTTTTAACGGTATATATACTATCATAGGATACAACTGATGGGGTATTAAACAAAAATGTATTAGTTTCTCTCAATCATACAATAATATTTATAATTCCCCTATCGATCCTAAAATTTCATTCAATCTAGAGATATAGTTATTCATATTTATGGAAAAGGAAAGACACTTACATTTTAAGGAAGTATCCAATTATTTATAACCCCTTTCTTATAAAAACAAGCCTTTTATATCAACAAATGGAACATACATATCAAAGGGGACTCACATACTTTATCAAAAAATTTCCCATAAGGACTTTGTTAAGTTAAGGACTCACCCTTACATAATTCCTTTTAATCAATTTTACTTTTACATATTCCAATGTTCCAATTAAATATTGACCATTTTTTATTAATAGTTAACATTATAAACAATGAGTATAACTCTTATTGATGGGGGGAACCAATTGGTAATAGTATACTATTATATTTGAACAGTACATTTTTTTAATTGTTCATAGTCTGACTCTTACACAGTATGATCCTGACATAGGAAAAAAACATGACCTTCCCTTATCAGGAAGTGAAATACACCTCAAACCATCTCACCTCATTTTTTCTATGTTTATTTCACATTCTTACAAATTTACTCCCTTATATAAAGTTAATATTTAAATAGTTAGTGTACTTACATTCAATATTTCCATATTTTTCTATTTTTTATATACCCATCACGTCATAATTCCCCGTTTCCATGGTATAATCTTTTATCAATAAAAACCATACAATTCACTTCCATCCATGTGAAATGTGATTCCCATTTTTCAAGGGATGGCCTCTTCTATCCCTATAACTAATTCCAACAATCTAAAAATTTCTTCAGACATCCAATTACACCAAAAACACTATAAATAAAAATTAAATCAAGAAAAAAAATATTTAATAATATAATATAATTAACAATTGAAAAAATCGTATATATTTTACCATTCGACCCACATTTTTTTCAAATCCCGCTAAAGTTTCATGTGATTCATTTAGATGAAAACACCTACAAAAAGTGAATATTTCAAAATATTTGAAAACTCTATATAAAAATTCATAAACCTAATTATTAAGACCCTATAATGGATGGATATTTTCAAAACAATTAATAATTCCCTTATTCAAAAAACCAAATACCATTAAAATAGTAATCTAAATAATTATAAAACTAAATGAAAATAATTATCTAATTATATTGGAATTTATTCAAGATAACCATCAAACATAGGCTAGATACACCATATCCAATTAATACCTCTTGAAAATAGCCACCAATCTCAATATATAAAACACATTAAATACACATTAGTGATATAAAAGTATAATCCTTAAGTTAGATTATTTTCCATTAATTATATAATAATAATTTTTTAATAAAATAGTTATCTTATTTTATAATCAATCATGTGATAATGTTAAAAACCAATTTAAAATCACAACATTATATATATATATATATATATATTATAATTTAGGCATTTACACGTTGATAAAATCAGTGTAATGAACCACCAATTCTAATTGGATTGAGAGTACAACAAGTCATTACTCGGCCTTAAGTGACATCCCCAAGGTACCAAAGGCTGGTAATAAATGCTGAAGGGTTTAAAGTACAAGTGGGGGATGATTTATCCTTTAAGAAATAAACCCATAAACCAACCATAATTAGACATTTACTATATGATGAATGAAAAAATGAATGACCAATAAAAAAATTCATTTATATCAAACCACATCAAAGTATACAACAGTGGAAGACAAAACTAAGCATAAAATTATTCAGTGGATGAACCACTCAAGACTCTCAAAAGACACTACAACTCCATATTCCTGAAGCTCCATGCTCCAGAACATCTCACATGCGTAACCACAAGACACTAGAAAAAAGATTCTTTACCATTACTTATGTCCCGGAATACAACATCTGAAAAAGAACCAATGTGCCAATGCACGGTAGAGTATAAAACTCAGTCGGTTTTCCCAAATGACTTCCCTACACACACCACTAGGATAGAAGAGTTAGAAAAATTTATATTAAAACATTTTATATAAAACATTTTCTCAAAATAAGTTTATAACTAAATATAAAAATGTTTTCAAAACCATTCAAAACCAAAGACATTACATGTGAAATTGAAACCAATTTTCTAGCATGTTATTTTTACAGACAAATAACCAAACAAACTTAAGAACCATTTCACAAGCATTCCTTTTTGGCATACCCGACCATTCAATAAACCAATGAAACAAACCATGCATGCTACCTGGAAGAAGGGAAAATCTCGAACACTTATTCATCCGAACAATGATGTAGGGGACTTCTTACCCTTATCCACCCCAAATTCACATGACTGTTTGACAGGGGAGAGACCTAACCCTTATTTATCCCAACACTGATGGGGGAGACCCCTAACCCTTATCCATCTTGAATGCAATAAGAATGTTTGACGAGGTAGATCTATAAACCTTATACATTCCCACAATAATGGGATAGACTCCTTACCCATATTCATTCTGAATGCATTATGAACACACCCCACATTTGCCCACCAATCATGCCAAAACACCCTTTCAACAAAAACACCTTTTTATTGAAAACCATTTCCATAAAAATCATTTCAATTTCAATATGTTTCAATAAAAACACATTTTTTTAAAACATATTTTTCATCAAATCCATAATTTAAAATCAAAATTTTAAATTCAAGAAGAAAAATCAATTTGCACAACAATTCACCAAGATTTCACAATTTCACTGAAAACATAAATCATCACTAAAAAAGATTTATTCTATTTTATTAACAATAAAAACCCTTAAAATAAATAAATTTGAAGCTAATAAAATCAATTCAAACAAGCAGAGTAAATATTGAATCTTCCTACCTCAAAGGTTTTGAAGAAAACCACAACGGTCGAAGAACGCTCAACAAACCCGGGTCGATTCTCCAAAAACCTCACCTTAGACCTCTTCTCCTAGATATATCAAGACCAAATATCCAAATATTTGGAATCCACACACTTAGATCTGACAATAAAAGGCATCGATCTAAGAAACTGAGATAAGGGGAGACATATATCTATGTAGATCTAAGAAACTGATCAAGGACGATGAAGAACGATCAGATACCTCAAGAATCTGACATTGATTCACCAAGAGAATCATTTGGATAACCTCTAAAATTATGGGAGAACCCTATTTTACCTTGGGAGAAGAAAAATCCAATCTTATGGCCGATTCGGAGCTTAAACACGGAACCTATCGGTAAAAACTGATGAGATCAACTTTTATAGGATCTCGTTTTAGTAGCTGCACAGTTTGCCTACACGGTTAGACAAACAGTGCGTTAGCCACTTCCTCAGAAGAAATTCCATGAATGATTTATCCATACAGTTAGACAAACTATGTGCCACCTATGCGGAAGCTGTTGCCTCCACGAACAACAATGCATGGTTTTAGCAAACGGTATAGACAACCTGTGCGCCACCCATGCGACTTCCCCTTTTCCTCAAAACATCATTTAATGTTATCCCGACTCTCCCATCCGTCCCTATTTACTTTAAAACCATTAAATTATTCAAGAAAGGGTTACATACAAGAAACTATGGGTACAAAATTCTCCCCACAATTAGTCTTTTTGTCCTCTGAAAGTAGAAAACCTTCATCCAACTGAAAGAGTTCTGGTGACTGATCATTCATTTCCTTCTCACGTTCCTAAGTCTGTTCCGGAATCTAGCCATGCTTCCAAAAACCACACACTAGACCATTTATTTTTCCATTCAAGACATTTTCTATGATATCCATAATCCATACCAGGATATGTATCAACGAAGCATCCACATCTAGGTCAACATGATCCCATATGATCACATGGTCAGGATCAGGCTGATACATTTTCAACATAGATACATGGAACACATTATGCATTGAACTAAACTATGGTGGTAATGCCAACCGATATTCCACCTCTCCAACTCATTCCAGTTTCTCAAAAGGGATAATGTATCAAGGAGATAACTTTCAATGCTTCTCGAAATGACGATGTCCATGCCTTGGGGAGATCATCAAGATGAAATTATCACCTACAACGAACGACAACGGTCTTAGATGGTGATATTCATATGATTTATAATGAATCTAAGCTGTCTCCATCCTCTTTCTAATCAATTGAAACTTCTCTGTTGTCTATTGGAAAAGGCTTGGTCTGACTACTGAAGTTTCACCCGTTTCCACCCAATATAGTACCGATCGATAAGGATTCCATACAATGCTTCAAATAGAGCCATACGTATCAAGGCATGATATTTGTTATTGTATGAAAACTCCACTTAGTGTGTATTATCCTCCCATGATCCAAAAACATCCATTACATGAGCCTACAAAATGTATTTCATCATTTGTATCATTTTCTTGGATTTCCTACCCGTGTGGGGATGATACGTCGTGCTCATAGTCAACTATGTTCAAAGGGCTTTCTATAATGATTTCAAGAAATGAGATGTGAAACTTGGATCTCTATCTGGGACTATAGAAAATGGAACACCATGCCTCATTTCCACTCCTTGGATATAGATTTTTGAAAGATCTGTCACCATATGGGTTTCACGAATAAGGACAAAATGGACTGACATGGTTAGACGATCCACTATCACCCAAATGGAATCTTGTTTCCGGACCATTCTTGGAAGCCCTGTAAAAAAATACATTGTTATATAATACCATTTCCACACAAGGATTAGTAATGATTGTAACATACCAGCTGGTATCTGATGCTCTACCTTAACTTGATAAAAAGTTAAGCATCATGAGGCCAACTCGGCCACCTTCCTTTTTATGTCACTCCTTGAAAACTGTGCCTTCAACACATTATACTTATTTTGTGTACCTGGATACACAAACCATCTTGAATGGTGGTAATAATGAAGGATTTGGTCCTGAAATACTATAGGTATAACCATCCGATCATTGAAACACAAAATTTAACCCCCATCAGGTTTCCCTCTATCAATGGTCTCCCCACCACTGAGTTTTGAACATATATCCAAACATTCTGCATTAGATGTTTGTGCTTCTTTGATAATCTTTACTAAAATAGGAACAAGTGTAGCTAAAAATAAAATAACAACAACACCCCGGTCTTCACATTCAAAATGCATGTTGGTGATGACCGACATCAACTATCATTCGTCTGAAGCTTCTTTCGCCAACTAAGCATATGTCTTTCTACTCAAGGAATATGAAACTGAAATCCCTTTTACTTGTGGGTACATCAAGTCAATGTTAAACATCTAGAGATACTATATCCAACTCATTTTCATCAGATTCAAATCTCGTTGTGATAAAATGTGTTTCAAGCATTTGTGATCCGTAAACATAGTAAAATGCTCACCAAAGAGACAATGTATCCATGTTTTCAAATCATAGACCACTACACCTAAATCCAAATCATGTGTTGGGTAATTTTTCTCATGCACCCTCAACTGCCTTGAACTATAAGCAACCACATGGCCTCATTTCATGAGAAAACAACCCAACCCTGATCCTAAAGCATCAAAATACACCACATACCCCTATCTTGATTCTGGGAAGATCACGATAGGTGTCTATGTAAGCCAAACTTGCAGTTCCTGAGAGGATATCTGACATTATCCCATCCATTTGGAGAGAGCATTATTATTATTCAGAGTTGTCATTGGTGAAGCTAGTCATGGGAAATCATGCACAAAGCATCAGTACTAACCAACTAGACCAAGAAGGATGCATATCTCTAACACATTCTTTGGTGGTTTCCAAGAGATAACAGCTTCTATATTTTATGTATCTATAGAAATGCCTTTCTCAGATTTCACATGGAAATGGAAACATACTTCCCATATCCAAAAACAAATCTTTAATAATTTGGTATATAAATGATGATCTCTTAGGATTTTTAACACTATTTCCAGGTGCACCTCATGATCATACCTTGTCATTGAATAGAAAAAAATATCTTCCACAAACACCACAATAAAAGAATCCAGATATCACTAAAATATCTGATTCATCAGAGCCATCAAGACTACTGGTGCATTCGTTAGACCGAAAAGCATGAATACATATTCCTTGTGGTCATATCTACATCTGAATGATGTCTTTGGAATATTTTCCATCCGAAACCACAACTGGTGAAATCCTGATCGCAAGTCAATCTTGGAGAACCACTGAGATCCCCTTAATTGATCAAACAGATCATCAATGTGTGGAAGTGGATATATATTCATTATCGTAACATGGTTGAGCTTACGATAATCAACACACAGCCAAAGAGTTCTATATTCCTTCATCACAAACAACATCGGTGCTGCCCATGTAGAAGTAATTGGTTGAATGAAACCCTTTCAATATAGCTCCCTTAACTGAACATTAAATTATCATAACTCTGTTGGTGCCATCCTATAAGTTGGAAGGGAAATAAAACTGGTCCCCGGAAGGAGATCAATCGTAAACTCCACTTCCCATAGAGGTGGTAACCCTAAGAATTTCTTGGTAAAGACATCTAAGAATTGATCCACAACATCTGAAAAACTATTTTCTGCAATCTCTTCCATTGATTCTAAAGTCAACGCTACTTGTTGGTAAGAGATGATTCCCACAATGGGTGACAACAAGCTCTTTCCACCTTTCATTTCTATCCTATCTCTTCTGAAGAGACGGTTTATGTCTTCCTCATTCGTGAAACTAACAGGTCTCCTATAATAGTCAATGTGACCATTGAAAATTTTCAACCAATCCATAGCCAGAATTACATCATAGACATCGATTTGCAACATCGAGAAGTCCAATTTTCACTCAGCTCCATCAATATTTATAACACATGCTCTACACACAAAGGCTTGATGTTCTCTATCACCAAAAGGAAGTTTCAGTTTCAAAAGAGAAGGCATCATTTCCAATTTTAATCCTAGAAAGTCAACAACATGAGAATCAATGAAGGAATACGATGATGAGGTATCAAACAACTCTTCCACAAAGGTATAATTCAAAAAAAATTACCTCTCACTATAGATGTTCTTGCTTAATCATCAACAATAATCTTCTCAGCTCCATATAATTGCATCATCACTCCACAGTTATCCTTGTTACCTAGATGATATTGCTCAGGTTGAGGAGTTATGGTATTTTGGGAATCACCATGGATAGCTCTATTATGATGATGAGACTGATTCTGCTTTCCTTATCCTGTCGAAGCATACTATGCTTTCGATGCCTATGAAGTGTCACGCGCACCTGACCTCGGAGCAATCCTACAATAGCATTAAAGATGCCCCATATTTTTGAAATTATGACATGATCTAGGTTGCGTCGTTCAATCTCACCTTTTGTGGTCAAGCGCACCACATTTAAAAGAACCTAGTTTGCTCCGGGGTCATGGTGGAAGGTTCACTGATCCCACCGTCTAGTTCTAATTTGCACTGGAAATGTGGAAATAGGTATCCCTTTTCCTCTGATTCCCAGTGGTTGAGTTCCCACCGTTTCCCATAGGCATCATTATTCTTACTCCTATCGATCTTGAGATCTCACGTTTAGCAACAATTGCTCAGTTCACCATCTCTGTATAATCTGGAATACAGAGCACCGCAATCTTTAATTGAATATCTTGCCTTAGCCTCGATTCAAAAAAAAATTCCATCAATAATGAACTTTTCGAATCCTCTGGTATGGAATGGAAAAATTTCATGAATCTAGTTGCATGCTCTATGACAGAGAGAGCCACTTGTTTCAAGTTTAAGAAATCTCTTGTTTCTTGGATCTTGAACGTGCGAGGATAGAATTGTTTTTTGAACAATTCTTCAAAATCCTTCCATGTAGGTCCTTCATTAAATTTAGAATGCATTTTTAAATCCCACCACTAATGTGAAATATCCTGATGCATATACATTTCCAACAGTACATTCAGCTCTACTGGTGTATTAATGAAATTGATGATACGATTCATCCTACTTCGCCACACCTCTGACTTCTCAGGTTCAGCATCACCCTGAATGATTGGCGGATTCTTCTTCATGAAAAGAATGGTATGATCCACATTCTTTTGTTCATTCCTCTAGTTCCACGTATCCACAACATGAAAATCATGGACAATAATCTGAAGAATCTCTTGGTTCACATGTGGTTTAGGTGCAACCACATTCACCACAGCTTCTTTAGGTTGGTTCTGACGACGCCAACTGGGTGATATTTTCTAAACCAACAACATCTTCCATCAATAACACTCTTTAACAACTGATGGCTTAGCATTTCAAATTATTTCACATCATCTATCACAACATTGTTTTCAAAACAACCTTTTTCACATGTTCATACATTTTTTAAAGCATTCCTCATGCCTTTTTCAAATCAACCCATTTTCGAAATACACCAGATACCATGTTTTCAAAAAAGTTTACATGAAAAAAATTTATCCATTTTTCAAAAATTTGCACCTTACACAAAATCCTTACTCATTGTTCACAATGAGATATGAAATCCTAGTGGGAATTCAATTCCTTTATAATTAATGCGATTTTCATCCCATTGGATAAACCTATGACAATGATATTTCCAACATTCTAGAAGTGTATCCAAAACAATTATGTAACCAACACCCTGGTAACTTGATGTTTAGCATAAACTGGTTAGCTACATCCTTTTAAGCTATACATTTCATGTTCTTTCAATCATACTCTTGTCTAAGATTTTGACCCAAGGAATAGACTAGAATAAATTTTAACTCCAAGAAAAAGAACATCAATGACTACTTTTTAGGCAATGACAGAACAAGAAAATACCATTTGTAATGACCCACCAATTCTCATTG
Organism: Viscum album; assembly: GCA_963277665.1. Taxonomy (NCBI): domain Eukaryota; kingdom Viridiplantae; phylum Streptophyta; class Magnoliopsida; order Santalales; family Viscaceae; genus Viscum; species Viscum album. The sequence goes on along the minus strand of OY728119.1, from coordinate 1,178,138,298 downwards.
GTTTGAGAGTAAAACGAGTAATTACTAGGCCTTAAGCGACATCCTCGAGGTGCCAAAGGCTGGAAATAAATGCTAAAGGGTTTCAAGTACAAGTGGGGGATGATTTACCGATTATGAAATAAACCCATAAACCATCCATAACCAAACATTCACAATATGACGACTCACCAAATGAAAGACCAATAAACATATTCATTTATATCAAACCACATCAAAGTAAACAACATCAGTAGACTAAACTAAGAATCAAAGTACACAACGTATGAACAACTAAAGACTATCAAAAGACACTACAACTCAAATCTCGACTATCTCAAATCTCCACAACATCTCCCAAGAATCACCACAAGACACTAGTAATAAGATTATTTACCTTTACCTGTGTCCTATAATACGACATCTAAAAATGCACCAACGAGCCAAATAAGGGGTGAGAACCAAACTCAGTAGGTTTTCCCCAATGAAATCCTTATTCATGCCACTGTGATAGAAGAGTTATCCACATTTATATAAAAACATTTTATATAAAACATTTTCTCAAAAGCAGATTATAACTAAATATAATCAAGTTTCCAAAAAATATTCATAACAAAAGACATCCCAAGAGCAATTGAAACCAATTTTCCAGCAAGTTATTTTTTCTGAGAAATAAACAAACAAGCTTAGGAACCATTTATCAAACATTCATTTTTGACATTCTCAACCATTCGAAAAACACATGCAACCAACCATGCATGCTACCTGGAAGAAGGAGAAAAACCTAACCCTTATCCATCCCAACAATGATGGGGGAGACGTCTTACCCTTATCTAACCAAAATGCACATGAATGTTTGACGGGGGAGATCCCTAACTCTTATCTATCCCAACACTGAGGGGGGATACCCCTAACCCTTATCCATACCAAATGCAATATGAATGTTTGACGAGGGATATCTCTAACACTTATCTATCCCAAATATGATAGGGGAGACTCCTAACCCTTATCCGTCCCAAATGCAATATGAACACACACCACATCTTCCAATCAATCATGCCAAACACCCTTTCAATAAAAAACCTTTTTATTGAAAACTATTTCTATCAAATCCATTTCAATGACAAACAATTACAATAAAATACCCTTTTATTGAAAACCCATTTTTTATCAAACCATTTACAATTTCCACAAATCTATAAATTAAAATCAACATTTTAAATTCAAGAAGCCAAATCACTATGCCCAACAATTCACCAATATTTTACAATTTCACTGAAACCATAAATCATCCCTAAAGCTGATTAATTATATACTTTTTACAATAAAAAACTTTAAAACAAACCAATTTGAATCTAATCCAATCAATTATAACAAGTGGAGTCGAGAGTGAAACCTCCTACCTCAATGGTTTTGAAGAAAAACACAACGGTCGAAGAATGCTCAAGAAACCCGGATCAATTCCCCAAAACCTCGACATAGATATCTTCTCCTAGAAATATCAAGACCAAATATCATCATATTCGGTATCCACACACTTAGATCTAACCATAACAAGCATAGATCTAAGAATAAAAGTGAAGAAGCTAAGTAGATAAAAGTAGTTATAAGAAACCGATTATGAACGATGAAGAACGATCACATACATCAAGAATACAACTTTGATTCGCCACGAGAAGCCTTCAGATCGCCTCCAGAACGATGGAAGAACCCTCTTTTACCATAGGAGAATCCAAATTATGAGTTATGGATAATTAGAAACTTAAACAAGGCACTTAGAGGAAAAAATGTGTGAGATCCACTTTTATAGGATCTTTTTTAAGTAGCCGCAAAGCTTGCCCGCACGGTTAGACAAACCGTGCGCTAAGCTTGCGTTAGCCACTGCCTCATCAGACACTCCACGCATGGTTTGGCCACATGGTTAGACAAACAGTGCACTACCCATGTAGAAGCTACTACCTCCAATACCAACTACACACGGTTTTACCGCAAGGTTTAAACAACCTGTGCGCCGCCCGTGCGACTTCCTCTTTGCCTCAAAACATCCTTTAATGTTCTCTCAACTCTCCCATTCATCCCACTTAAATTTAAAACCATTAAAAGCATCAAAAAATGGTTATATACCATAAATATAGGGTACTACAACTGGGGTTAAAAAAATTCAAACACAACCAAAAGGATTCAAATTGACTTAATTTTTAAATCCCGCTTAAAAAATTTTAAATAGAGGCTTTATATTTTTAAATATTTATCAACTTATTATAAGAAAATTGAAATATTTGAAAACAATGTGCATTAAAATTACCCATAAAATCCCAAAAAAATAATAATTTTAAACGTTTAACTATTTGACTAATGGTGTAGGAATTCATTTTTTATTTAATGGTAACATGGGATATCCAAAAGCTAAAGTAAACATGTCAAAACAGATGCATGATTGTAACATAATATAATGATGATTGAAATATAATAATCTATAAAATTAATTTGAAACCCATTTCCAATATGGTTTTTGCTAAAATGATTCATTTATATAATGCTATGAAACATACATAGGCAATATTAAATTTATGTATGTCCTACTGCATTTTATGTCATCCTAATATATTAATAATCAATTACAATAAAAACCAACAAATGAATTTAAATATATAACTAAAAATAATGGATTATATTGAAAACCATTCAATGATGGAAATAGATACAAATAAAGATTTTTTTCTGGATGGAAAAAACATTCTACTACACTTTAAAAATATTCAAAATTTAAGACTCTATCATTACACCTATTTAAAACATAATATGTTCCATGTTTTATCTTACTATTAAAATCACCCACTTAAATCCTCTATTAAATTGTAATCAAAATAAAATAATTTGAGAATAAAATTCCTTAAACAACAAGATTTTAAGAAAATGTGTGTGTAGAACACAAAATTCTACCAGCATAAAAAACATGTGTATAATACCACAAAATTACTAAAATATAAAATATACTATGGTTAATGTAACATTTGATCACATAAAAGTAATTAATATCATTAATAACCAATATATATGAAAATTAGGAAATAATATGAATTAATTATAATGGAAAACCAAAATAAATTCTCACCCTTAAAAAACAAATATATTGTATTAAGGGATCATTGCTAGCACACCCTTTCGATATAACTCATCAGTTACCCTTACTACATATTTTAGAACATGAAGTTCACCCCTAAAGGAATGATAAGTGTGACAACCCCAGTAGTTACATATTAAATTGTTTTATTATTTATTATTATTTCCAAATTCTATAGGTATATTCAAAAAAAATATATTAAGTAATTAAAAAAATATAAAATTATATATTTTTATTGGCCTTATTCCACACAATATTTTATTTAAAATTTAATGATTATAATTATGTAATTATAATTTCAAAAAGTGATTTAAATTTTCAAATTCATAGTTAAAAAATTAACCATTATAAAATAATTTTATGATGGTTTTTTTAATAACTTTATAAAAATTTCTATATCATAATGAATAGTGAAGATTGCTAATTTTTTAACCTATTTATTGTTTTTATTAATTTTCCAGGTAAAGTTATTTTTTTAAAATGATTAAAATTTTAATTAGTTATTAATTGTTTAATAAAAATATAATTATGGTTTTTACATTTATTTCATAATTTAATTTAATATTGGAAAATTTATATTTAAAAAATGCGTTTTTTGAAGAAAAAAATTGTGTTTTTCTAGTTCGATTTCAATTAAATTATGAAAATTTTATGTTTTTAATTTTAAAAGAATGATATAATATTTGGAATGATTTGTTTCAGATTTTGTAAATATTTCCCTTGTTTTTTTTTCAATATGAATATGAAACATAATAATTTTATTAATGCAATAATGGGTAATTTTGGAAATTTAGGTTACAAATAAAATTATAAGAAGTATTAAATGGCCTGAAAAAATTATTAATATATTTACCATAATCATCTATTAGTTTTAATTATGTTGTTTTAATTCTACTTGTATGATATTATGACTTTTCTTGTATTATATTTAATGAAAAGTAATACTTGTCACACTCTTTTTTTAATAAGAGTAAAATTATAATATGATGTTATGAAGAGGATATGTTATAATATAAATAGTATTTTGACATATAACATATTATTATTCATAATAGTAACTTATATTTAATTTTAGTTAATAAATTATTAACTTAAATACTTTTAAAATAGTGATGCAGTAATTGTTCAATTAACTGAAACGTCCAATAAATGATATTAAATATTTTAAAAATAATATAAATTGATAGTATTATTTAAATAAATGAATTTTCCAGATTAATATTAAATTTTTGGGATATTATAAAATAATTGGATCAAATATAAATTTTTTTATTGAAAATATTAAATTTAAATTACTCAATAGTTCTAAAAATTGAGATTATTGATATTTTATAGAAAATAACATTTTATTAAATGATATAAAATTACTAAAAATATAATATTTAATAAAGATATTATGGTTATGTTTAAAATATTAATAATTATCCATTTATAAATCATTATTCTTCTTATAGTATCTATATTGTCCCTCAAAATAAAAAAAGTATATGATGTCACACTAAGGGTTAAAGGGGTTAAAATGATAAGGGTATAAATATAGTCTAAGTATGAATAATTTTTTTGGATGAGTTGATTTAGATCTATACTCATTTCATTTTTAAATAACTCACTTTAGATACATTTTGAATCTAAGAATAATTTATATTCATTTTATAATTTGAGAAATTCAAAGAGTTCCCCTCTCCTCCCTTCTAAAATGGAACCTCTTCTTCTCGTTTCATAACACATCAAAACCGATTTGGTTTGAAAAATAACTAAAAACATTCCTTATGAAAATCCATATTCCAATTATATACATAAATTATTATATATAATACAAATATTATAGGACATGTGATGTTTAACAAGAACGTTTTCCAAAGAAGAAATATAGTTCTTATCTGCCAGGTTTTGTGTTGTTTAATCTTCCAAATCCATAAAAAATATAAAACAATAATAAAATAAAAATGATTTATTATAAAAATATATAACTGTTATTATTTTAGTGTAGTTACCTATATCCAACTCATATTCCATCAAAGGGGAAATGAAACAGTCATTCATGTGTAGGATATAATACTACCTCATGAACAGATGTAATTATTTCTCCATCACAATCTCTAAAGAATATATATAATTATGGAATTTATGTTTAAAAATGTTATATACGAAATATTTATAATAAATAAATGATAATATATAATTTATATTTATGAATTTCCATTCATATAAAGATTATAAAATCATTTATGTATACGTGTGCACTGCCAACATTAAAAACTGATGTGGTTCATTTTTCATCATGACATAAGATGAATTATATGTATAAATATATTTAATAAAATAATATTATTAATTCTATATTATTATAATTATATAAATCATAAATAATATTTACATTTAATAAATAATTATCATTGAAAAATCTTAATGTTACTCAAGCATATGTATGACATATCATCCCCATGATTGTAAAAAATTTCATTTTTCATAACCATATTTAATGGATGAATCTAAAATTATAATTTACTTATATAAATGATTATTATTTAATGATTATAAATTTTTATATGATTTCATAATTACCTTTTTTACCATAGACGGAATACAAAATCCATTTTGGACTATTGAATCAAATATCTTCAAAACAACCAACATGAATTTAATTAAGGATATAATTAAAAATATCATGGAATGATATGAAATAAAAGAAATAATATAATTAAAAAAGGCTCTTGAATAATAAAATAATGGAATTAATGTTATTATTCAGACTGAAAAATAATTTACGTGATGAGTTCTACTCAAGGTAAGTGTGTTTTTGTTGACAAATCCTCTTATAATTTTCCTTTTCCAACAATTTTTTCAATGGAAAAATAGAATATATATAATTAAATATATCTACTGAATGGAATTTATATTTATCATGATTCCATAATAGTTCATATCTTACCCTAAAAGATTATATAGTTACATTAAATGAAATTTCATTACATTGAACATGTGATGTTTTCCAAAATATCTGATTTCAAAATAGAAAGTTTATTTTTCTATAGAATGATTTTAATGATATAATCATCAAGGAAACCCCATTTATACCTTATTCTAGGTATTATGGTTTGTAAAATTGGTTTCTAAATGAAATGGGTATTTTTATATCTAAATGTGTTATCCTTATTGTTTTTAAATAGTTTATCAAATGTTTTATGATGACAAGGGAAAATATAAATTGTTTTATTAATGATATGGTAATTTAGAATTATATATGTGATAGGTTATCTTGAGAATATATGAGGGGATTATACCAATTATAACTAATTTTAAACTTGATATAACATATACATTGGGTGTACTAAGATAAAATTATGTGAGACCTTTATAGCATTGGGTGATCCCAAAGACCTCCCCAATGCATTGGGTAATGCACCTTATAATTCTAGGAAAGAAGAAGGGATTTAACGAAGTGTTTCACATTTGGATTTAATTGAAATTTAGTGATTTATTACATCATATTAAAAAGAGATATTAATCTAGAACTATATGTTTCCTATATGTTTTTTATTTTTTTATTATATATTTTAAAATATCCCATTAAAGCAATGTTTTATATGTTTTTCATGTGGAAATGTTTTACATCAGTAGCTCAAAGATATTTGTGTAAAATGTAAATACTACAAGGGTTTTCAGGATTCATATTTGAGGAATAAATTTCGTGATTTTATGTCCCTTAATTTCTTTTTTAGGTTAATCTTGCATTTTTGAAATGTATTTCGTGTTGTTTAAGAATGAGTTACAAAATTGATGAGGTCAAGATGAAATTCATGAATTATTTTCCTTAACTTAAATCATGTTTCATTTCAATATTTTTTTTGTTGGGTAAAAAGTATAATTTGTATAAGTTACAACTTATAACGTATGGGATTACTAAGTTAGAATTTTTCATATCTCTATAAAACTATAAATCACAAATATCCTTATGATTGTAAGAAATTTAATTATGGTTCACATACACAAGAACAAGTTTTTCATAAGTTTGTTTCCATATAGTTGGAATTAGATGATGGTTTATATATCTTTGAATATAATGATATGTTTTGATGAAGTTATCTTAACATTTATGGATAAAATCACATGGTTATAATTTTATTGTTGATTATAAGATCAATATGACAAAAAATACTTTGAGGATTTCATTTATAAAATTTTAGTGTGACAAATGATATTATTTGGAAACATTTATTCTTAAGTAAATTATGAGTTAGTACATTTTGTGATAAAAAATGAAATTTATGAGATGACCTTTGTGGTTAAAACTTTTTATTATATGTTTAATATATTGATGTTAATGTTCATAATTTTTATCATGGTTCTAGAATTTTAAAAGTAGTATATTAATAAAGTATTAGTAAAATGAAAACACATGGGTTGGGAAACAACCTTTCATGATTGGAAAGGGTGTAAGATTTGAAGCTACAACCAAATAATGATAATTTTGAATCCCCAACCACTAACCTATGTGAAGTCCCAATTATTTTTAATTTCGTTATTTAAATAATTGTATTGATGTTGAGTAAGTTATTTTTGCGAACATTTGGTTTATCATCTAGATAACCATGATATTGTAAATTGACATGGTGATTTCATGATTATTATTATTTGGTAAGAATATCATTATAATTTTGGGGTGCATTGTAGGAATAATGTAAACTAAATACTATGTGGTTTTTTTAAAGGAGTCATGGTTAAATTAATTTTTCGAAGAATATAGGATCACAATGTGGATTTATGGTGACTTGGGAGATATATGGAAATGATTATCATACCTTCAATATTATATTATTAGAAAAATTAAATTTTGGTTTGAGACATTATGACTGATTGATATTTTTTGAATTTAAATATTAAATTTATCTTGGAAGATGATGTGATCAAATCCCATTGATTTTCAGGTTTGAATATTACTTTTAAATAATTTTTTGGAATTTTTTGGTTATTTATTTATTGAATGATTTATATTTGACATTGGGTATTACTGGTAAATTTTAATAGATTAAATATAGTTTTTCTTTATTTGAAGGTTTATTTAATTTTCAATTTATCATATAATGTGCTAACCATTTTGACTTTGGATTATTCATATGTTAAGTGGAAATTATATTTAATATTTTTTATGTTTTATTTTTTTAGATGATTATTCTAATGTTTTCATAATGGTAAATTATTTTTGAATTCTCTCTGTTTAGAGAAAGATTTTAGAATGTGGTTGAAATTTTTTAATGTATGAAATTTGACATATCGTGTAAGTATATTTCATAATGTTATTAGTCAAGTTAGTAAAATAATTCTTCAATTTTAGGAAAATTATTTGGAATAAAAACATTATTAATTTAATTTTCTTTCCCACTAATCATTAGATCTTTAAAAAATAACATATTTATTGTTTTTTAATGGAAAATATTACTATGACCATATTCTTTAACACTCTATTTCAATCCATGGTAGTTAGTCTTCTATTCTATATTCATTTTATAAAAACCAAATTATGTTTTAAAACAAGGAAAACTTTTATGTGTTAGTCAATATGACCTTCATACTTCCCTTTTCTATTCTATCAAGTCAATGTATTATTAATCATTTTTTAATTTCAGATTTCAACAAATGTATTTAGAAAATTCTAACCCTTGTAACTGATCACATGTTCAGAATTGTGTGGATGAAATTTTTTGACTATTATAGAATGTAAAAACCTAGGTAATGATTGAATAAATAATTTTAATATTTATTATTATTAGTGATTTTATCAGTTATATTAATTAAAAATATATAGGTTAGTTCATAAAATAAAAATTGAAATTTTTTCAGTAATCTATGTTGTTATAAGGTTTATTAAAAATTTAATTTTATAATTTTAAAGTTTTAATTTTAGAAATACTAATTTTATTTATGAATATATCATGTCAATGTTATCATACAATACATTTTTGAGAATTTTTCGAAAATATTGACTTTTCAAGGAATATTGAAATTTACTATTTTTTAATTGAAAACTATATATTATTTTAAATGATTTAAAAGTAAAAATTATCTTTTAGAATAGTTAAAATTTTTATTAGTTCATTTTAATATAAATTTATACAATTATTATCTTTGAAATGGGTTTAAGACATGAATATAATATAAAATATTATATTTAAAAAGTGAATTTTAAAAAAACAAATTAGTTTTTTATAGTGATTTAATAGTTTAATTTTAAATTGAATTATAAAAATTATATGTTTTATATTTAGGATAATGAATTATATATTTTGAAATATCAGTACCAAATATAATAAATATTTTTCTTTTATGTTTTTAAGTTTAATTGATGACTTAGTAACTCTATTAACACGGTAAAGGGTAAATCTAGACATTTTGGTTCCAAATAAAATAAAATAAACTATTAGATCATCCAAAAACTATCCTATATATTAATTTATGGAAATATATTGACTCTAATTATCCAATTTTATTAAATTATTTCTTTTTGGGTCACATGGATGATGTCAAAATTGTTGTTTTATTTTTTAAAAGAAAAGTGAAACTTGTCACCCTCTTTTATATATTAAGTATAATATATTTAATATGATTTTATCACAATTATATGATCATATATAAATAATAATTTAAAATTTATAGTATTTATCTTAATCATGGTAATTTATTTTTCATTTTAGAGAATTTTTAATTAACATAAATGATTTCACAATGGAGAAGAAGTAGTTTTTCAATTAATGAAAGAATCAAATGAATGATGTTAAAAATATTTAAAGTAATAAAAAATGATATAATTAATGTAATAAAAAATATTTGTATAAGAAATTTACATTTATTGTGTTATTGAAAAAAAGTCATATTATAAGTGTATTGTTGTTATTATTAATGTCAAAGTAATTAATAATTCTAAAAAAAGAAATTATGGATATTTTAATGTAAATAATATTTTATTAAATGATATAAAACTTCAAATAACATTAAATGTATTCAAGTTTTTTGTATGATGTATATAATACCAACCATCATCAATTTATGGGTTGTTATTCTTTTTATATTATATATATTGACCCTGGAAGTGTAAAATTCTCATCTTTTCATGGTAAGAGATGAAAGGGTAAAATAGGAGTTAAAACAAAAATATAATGGTGTAAATATAGATAAAGATTATACAATATTTTTTTAATAAGAGTATTTAGAATATTAAAAATATTCCCCTTTAAATAACTCACAGTATTTTAATTTTAAATTGAATAATATTTTATATTAATTTAATATATTGAGAAGTGACAAGAATACCTCTCTACTCTCTTATAAAAAGGAACAATTTCATCTAATTTGTTCCAATTTAAAAACCCATTTTTTGTAATATACCTTCTGAAATACCTTTATAGGAGCCATACTATCATTATAGAGATATTTTTATTCATAATTCTAGTCTTATAGGTCTTATTGTTTTAGGAAAGTTGTGTTTTCCAAATTAGTGGTATAGATTTTATCTCTACATTTTAGTTTTGTTTCATCTTCCAAATCCCATAAAACTTCCTAATCCATGAAAACATAATTTATCCAGTATAATAAATATAATTATATTTTACTATGTTAGTTTGATGAACTACATCCGTCTTTTATTTTACCAAATTGAAAACTAAACTCTCAACCATGTGTATAGAGGACTACCACCTGGATACCCGATGTAATTTGTTTTCCACCACCTTATTTAAAGAAGGATTTTAATTACGGATTTAATTGTTAAATATTATATTCATTAATTATTCTATATGTATAAAAAGTTAATATATAATTTACATTATTACCTTTCAATACATAGAAAAATGATTATTATTTTGTGTGTATGTGTGGACTACTACCTTCACAAAGTGAAGTGACCTATTTTTCATTATGATATCACATATATTTTATATACAATTAAATTTTGATAAATAATTTTATATATTTGATATTATTATATTTATTTAAGGATAAGATAATATCTTCCTTCTTTTTATAATGATCACTCCAAAATGAGAATGTCACTCCTGTGTACGTACGACCAACATTCTCTATGATTATAACATAGTCAATTTTTCATAATAATATTAATGGTTGAAATTAAAAGTGTAATTTTTGTATCAAAATTGATAATTATATCATTTTTATTATTTTAAAAATGATTTAATTATGACCTTTTTAACCATGGTCAAAATCCTAAATCTTTTTTGGACTTATGAGACATTTTTTGCCCCAACCCATCTTGTTGCCCGAATAGTGATCTAGGATGGGGAACCACTAGTCATAAGCACACCTCCGCATATTGAAAAAACTACCAACTAGAAGATATGGGTTAAATAGGTTATAGTGTGGAGACTATACCATCTATTGTTGATAATAATAATGATGTCTTATATAAATATAACATTACAAAAAATAACCATAACACTAATCTAGTAACCCGCTAAAGCGAAATAAATAAAGGATAAATTAAATAATAACAAAATAAATAATTAATAAAATATCCAAACATAAAATTTTTATATTATAAAACATCTCATTTAAAAATGTTTTATAAAATTATATAAATAAAATGGGTCATTTGTGGCCATCCTAATTACATTCAAATGATAAATATGTTGATACAAAAAAGATACTCAAAATTAAACTCTTGACAATGACAGAATCCTCGAGGTCTATTTCCATCCATCCCATGAAGAATTAATGATATGGTAAGTATGATCCATCTCATGAGCTTGTTCATTTACTTAATTACAAGATCGTAATGTTTATACGAGTCTTGAAGGACCCATATAGGGAACATGAATAAATATTAGTTGTACACCATCAACTTGTGTCTATATTAAATTTGTGTTAAGTAGGTATTCTAAATAGAAAAAAACATCACATGAACATCATATGAATAAATCTTCTTCCCTTGTGGTTAGAATCCACATAAATACAACAGCCTTTATCAGATGATACTAGTATTCCACATATGCCTTGGTATATTAATGGCATATAGTGACATGTCTACATATGTTTATAAATACAGTGGATAATATCTTTATTATGAAGCCATAGGAATCATATGACAGGTATCAATATGGAGAGCCATCGAGAACCTCATGGGTTGGAATCACGGGCACAATGTTCTAATATACTCCATTGGTGTCATAATAAAATATTTGGTATCCTGAAGGAATTCCCCATCAAGTAACTAGTTCATAGGACACCATATTATGAAATTCCCATCAGCTTGATGGTTCACATATGATGTGTACTGATGTCTAACACCTGAATGAATGGCTATTTTGTTTCAATATTTAATGTCCAGAGTAATTATTATATTAATCCTATTAAATAATCTAATCCCAACAGGCCTATATAAACAGTGAGCATCATCTCCCAATTGATGGACACATCAGCACCAACTGATGGATCCTCACAATCCCCCTAGATATCTATGATAAGCACATCCAACATCACTTATATTCATAACCATCATAATCTACATATAATTGCGGCCTCTACCCACTCTATTGTTCAACACCACCCCCTAATCTGAGTCTTATAAATGTGAAAATGACTCTAACAACATGTTGGCCTATCACAGTGAAAGGTAATAGCAAACATTATACGTGATACATGAAATATTCAAACATCTTGAACCTATAACCACCGCACTCAACCTAATGATCAATATCATCTCAAAGAATTGGGGCATACCGTCAACCATGATGGTGTCATCACCTTAATATGATGACCACATCGCTCATCATGTGATCAATATCAATCATAGATTTCATGCCTCTCCCAACCAAACAAACCACATCTCATCATCTCTATGGTAATCACCACCTCAATACTTAGGATAATTCCTTCATTTTCCAATGGAACTAGGAAAAAATTAAACTATTTAATTTGAAGAAAAAATAATCTTTTCCTAATAAGCCCAATCTAGTAAAATCTCCTTACGTAGATTGACCATTTATAGAGGAGTAAGATCATACCCAGAGGCATATCATATGATCACGAAATTAATTAAAAATAAAATCATTAACTTAATACTTTCCCTTCCAGTAATCCTAATAGTATTCTCATGAATTCACAAAATGTAACACTGTAAAATAATAGGGAGGGATTGAAACGAAATACCACTTATTGGTAGATGTTTGTTTGTCTAATATCAGCATCAAAATCGAAAAAATATAAAAGAAATATTTGTTTTATATAAAAACCATAAATATTATGTAAAATGACTCTCACTGATTTAGAAAACCATATGGTGTAAGTGAATTGAAAATTAAGGCAATGGATTGATGGAATTACCAAGATGAATTAGTATCCATCAATGATTTGAGTATTCAATCATGTATAGTGAATCATGGTTAAATCCAAGAATGATAAAGAGTGGAGAACCATTACCATAGGATATGAGAGCCACCTGTAGTAGGAAAAGAGATTGGAAACCCTCTTAAATAAAAAATGGTAAATGTTGTAATTTTTTTAATTTTAATGAGGTTGTATGGTTATGAAATAGTTTGAAAAACTATGAGTAAATCATTTGGCATCTACTTTCTATTACCCACCCCTAGCACGGTCCATTCGTAGGGTTAACAAAACCATGATCAAACCACAAATTAGTCCCATTTCAAAAAATTCATATATCCTAGATGGGTATGCGCCCCCTTATTCTGGGGTTTTCCAAAAGTGAACAATGAATAATGAGGGACACATGGGTACTCATTTTAGGTTGCACAAGTTTTCCATGTTGTGACCCCGATATTTTCAAAGATAAATAATATTGGTTTTTGGACATCGATGCAACCAAAAACCACTCCAATCCCTATGTCACCTTATAAGAAAAAAATATATAAAAAATAGGCCATGGGTCAAAAAAATATCAGAATTGATTTTTTTAAGTTAATAGAAGGATGGGCCGCAAATCAAACACGAAAAATTCATAAGGGTTGCTGAATTAGATGAAATATAGAAACATGGGGTGTTCAATCCTCCCCACAAAATTGTTTCTCATCCGTGAGCTAACAATACATAACTTAATATGGAATAGAACATATTAATATATTGAAAATAAACCCTGTATACCCCAGTAGTAAATTCACATGTCAACTCTCTGATGGTTCTCCCCACCTTAGGAGTTACCTTCCCTAGACATATCTCCACACAAAATTAAAATAGAATGACAGTAATCTAACCACTGTCTGACTCAAATTTCCTCCCACAATGCGTTAACTCATTCACCTCATCATGAGCTCAAATAATTTCATGAAATGTATATAACCAGTCAAGTTACACCCCACATTAGATTCCCACCATATTCCAATGTCACACGTAGAACCTATGAGATCCTATATCTCAACTTATGCTAGAAAAAATACCCCATAATTTATAAATAATAATTTTAACACATATTTTCCTGATGCCAATGAATCTCATATAGTTCTTGGATCTGTTGATTCCCTTAATAAATCTAGGATTTATGAACCTCTCTATCCGACATTACGAAACATTATTTATATTGGTTTGAGCCTGAAAATGTCATAGAGGATGAAAATAATGTATCTTGATGGAATCAGATCTAAAAATATTTACAGACACCAAGGGAAGGGATCCATTTGTATTAAGGATATTATATCGGTTTAACAGGGTATCCCCAAAAGTTAAGAAATCTTCGACCATATTACCCTCATGCCTTTTGTGTTTTATATCTATACAATTACGAATGAGACTCATGCACATGTGAACATGATAAGTGATAGCACTGGGTAATGATATGATCCCTCTGATGAACCCATTAAGAATAGATAAATCTGGTTCCATCTATCCCATTAAAATATGTTGGTCAATTCACAATACCAATCCCTTAAGCATGTAAAATTCATCATCCATGAAAGAATTACCACTTCCAAAGGAAGCACTACAACTCAACTATAAGTGATCTGGCCTCCTTGGAGAGATACACTAGCTACCAGGCACTAACCCCACACTTTGGTCCCACTTTATCTACCATGAACTACATGTCAAACTGAATCCCAACTACCCACTCCTATAATCAGTCCTGGTCTAGCAGAAATTTCTTGAGTATACAACAATCCTTGGATAATGGATATTTGAAAAGGCTTCTTGTAGAACCTCTAGAGATACCCATCCTAGACACATTCTTAGAACTCCTTTTGTAATTGACCACACAGTTTCCACACATGTCTTTATAGTCAGTGCTAAAATAACACCACCAATGACCCATTCCACTAATTTTCTTAATTATCTAAACAGAATTCACTATTGAATCACCTCTCTACCTTCTATCTGATGAATTTTCCACAACTATCTCCTAAGGTAGTCAATTATCTAGTGTTTTTCATTCTTCCATATTTTCCTCAATTATCGGTAGATGATTCAAAGATATTGATAACGAGTCAATATTGAATAAGTTTACTTGCACCATGATGACATTCCATGAAACATCCTCGTAATGTCTCATTAACTATGTGTGGTCTCCCACCATAATAGGTGGAAAAAGAGACACGTCTATGAACGTATCTACAATTTCCATGACATATATATCTCCCTATAGACGGTTCAAGAACACTCAAGGTCTATTTAATACCAGGGTATTTAGGAAGATTTTCGTGAATAATCGTTCCAGAAAATCAATCTCGGACTGTCCCTCGTGTCTACCTTCCTAATCCAGTACATTCCACAAGTTCTTTTCTAGTCTACTAAGAATGTATGTGGAAATATCTACCAAACATACTAGGGGTGCCTTGATATGGTTGAAGATGGTCTGAACTAACACTATCTTATTTTCATATTCCTATATTCCACCCACACCATTAAATAATAGTGGGTTCTATGAATAGAGATCAAGGATCAGGTATTCTATTGATGGATCAACTCCATGATCTCCCCTATCAATGCCATGTATAACACATACCAGGACCACCTTAAGCTTATTTTGATGACACAACAAAAACATGACATATCCAATAACATTCCACCATATACTAGAGATTGTACACATCCTAATTTTCTTGACCCTTTGAGGACTCATCCCAACCCTCAAGGGTCTCATCATGATGATGATCAAGATGCACAAAAAAAACTTCCCTATTGACACTGCATTAGAGCTAATCTAAGTAACATCCTGCTTAATAAAAATGGATGTAGAGATAGACATAGTAATATATACAGTGTATCTCATATAGAGAAATATGTAATAGGTAGCGATAACTCTCCACCCTTACACTCCGATATTCCACCTTATCATAAGACATCTGACCATAATTCCACTATCCTACCCATATCAGAGTCAGGTGTCATGTGTAACATTACCTCATGGTCCAATACCCACTAAAATCCAAGCCACAAATCATTTATCATTCGACCTCATGGACCCTCAACATCCCAAAATTGGTTCTGACATCATATATCATCTGATGTATCTGAGGAGAATTCTACCAAATTGATGAAATACAGGGAAATTTTATTTACCTATCATTACTGAAACTTTAGACATCTCACCCATATCACCATATCTTCCTATATGTTCCAAATATATCCTCATACATTAATTGAATATACTCAAAATACATTACATTTAGATCCAGTTTTTACCACATTCCTGTGCTGATTGGGTATAATTCCACCATTTAAAGTCTACGCAGGAATATTATATTTAACGTCCCTTATTAACAATTTAATCAACACAACCCATCAAAGAGAAATTTACGTTCCCAAATAAAATCCCATGAATCTAATTAAATAAACACACACACACATAGAGACATATATATATCATCCCCTGTTTTAATTAAGAAAACTTAAAAAAATAATCATTTTCTATAACAGGTTGGTGGTCAATATTTCCTCCCATTCCATATCAGGTCAAGGTTCAAATTTTATAATAGATAATAATCCCACACAAATGCACCAATAAAGGTGTAAATCAAATATAATTTTAAAAGGTAACTGCATAAAAGTAAATTTGTACCCTCAGAAACATGGTCTGTGTAATGACTCATACATTTTAATAATAATTGTTCACTAAAATGTGTGTTTTATTATATTATTCATAATAAAACCTTGTATTTTTTAATGAAAATAATATAAAGGGTAATTTTACCATCTAGATTTAGGTGTTATATAACCAATTTTAAATCATGACTTGGTTAATATGGAAATTAGGAACTATACACTTGAGAATAATTTCAATGTTATCATTAGAGTTTATAAGTAAAATTTTGAAAAAGGAATATTGATACGGAATGAATAGTCGATGGCATCATCCAGTATAGTAATTTTTTTTAAAGACCATCTGTCAGAACATGGGAGGGAGGATTCATCACTAATTTTCTCCCTTTACCAATCCCTAGTCGATATCCAACAAGTGAAGCTGGAATGAAATCACCTACCGGAGAAGTTTATGTTAGAAGAGATTACCACTTGGATGATGTTAGCTGAGGCACCCATGAAACAACCACAATTGCACATCAAACTCTTAGGGAATATTGTAGTATAATATGTGGTAAGGTTTCAAATACATAGTTATGTGAAGTATAATTATATTGTATAAATAATGTTTTTATTTCATCATTACCATTTTAAGAATAGTTTTTCTTAATAAAATTGAAATAGAATTTGATTAATTATGTTTTCGGATAGAGATTTCCCATTTCAGAAAAGAAATATTTTTATAATATAATATATTATTGTCAATAATGTCTATTTTAATGAAATTGTATGACTAAAACACTCTTATTTAAATATAAATGTTAAGATATGTTTTTTTGTTTCAAGTGTTAAAAATTTTATAATGCATTTTTAATCCATGGTTATTTTTAATAAAAAAATGAATTATAAATTAAAAAGTTAGAAATATCATATTTAGACATAAAATTATAAATTAATTATCATTTTTAAAATCAAAAAATCAAAATTAAGTTTTGTTGAATTAAATGTAATTTTCTAAAATACTTTTTTTCTTGAATAATAAAAATACAAAAACAGTTTTTCGGTATGTTAGTGACATAGTAATCATTTCATAATTATTCAATAAATAATTATCCAAAATCTAACACCTAAAATATGTTATTTTATGAGTTATTTTAATATTTTGTAATAAATTTTCAAATATATATTTTACTTTCTAAATTCTAAATTTGAAACATTATCTTTTAAAATGTAATTTTGTAAAAACACTAATTTTTTCCAAAATATGTAATAAAATATTCCAGTCATTTTTTAGGGATTAATATAACATTATACATGTCCCATGTCTCCAATATAATGTTACAATACAATGGAATATCTCATTTGTTTTAATTTACATCCACCTAGGTGTGTAAGACCTTTATTTTGAAATTAATAAACAAATCCACCACTTTTGATATAAATTCACAACCATTTATTCATTTCCATTAACTACAATTCCATCCTCCATAATGAAATGATATTTTTACCTCACAATGATTCCTCTATTATTTTTCTAAATACCTTATGGTTTTAATCCTCACATTTTAAGAACTACTATACAAGGTAATAGAAATCTCCACTTTTATTTTTCATTCAAGTTCAATCTTTACGTGGAAAGACTCTCAAATTTCTAATATAATTTCTTATATCACAATATTTTGTTTATTTATAGAATTATGAGTATTTAATTAATTTTATACACTTTTTCTTTATATTTTAATTTTTTTAAACATTTTTTTAAACGCATCATTCTACCAATTTAACTTCTCAAAATGTTTCTATTCTCCTAAAGAAATTACATTTTACTCCATTTTTGTGAATACACAAACCTATTTATTTTATAGGAAGTTTCACCGAAATGTATGAATTATTTATTTTACTCTATAATTTACATAAATTAAACTTTTTTTCTATTTATCTATGGTATAATTGACATAAATATCTTATATTTATGAACTTTTAAAATGCCCTGATTTTTATATGAACCTTGTGTCTTCTAATATTCATGGGTTATTAATGAAATTTTTTATTATGATATTTGTGTCTCACATAAATTAATACATTTTTATGTAATTTCCATTATTTTTATCAAATTAATAGGGAAAATAAATCAATCTCATGAGGTGACATTTTTTATGATACCTTAGTGAATAACCTTGGTAATTTTTATTACACCACATTTAAGAATTTTAGTGATATTCTTATGAGTGTCTCATTTAAATGTCATAACAACTTTTATATGTTATGTGTCAATTATTTTTCATTATTATGTCCATGATTTACTTTTCTAATTCATTATTTATATTCATCGTATTCTTATTGATTTTTTTATCAAGATCCATGTAAACTATTTAACTTGGTTTCCCTTACTTGTTCTTATGCACACCCTTTCCATATATACATGTCCCAATGTTATGATATTTATTAAAGTTACATAGGATGAACCAATGAAGTAAAATTTCATGTTTTTAGAATGAATGTTATATTTTTTCATTTAATATTTACAATGTTTCTAATGAAATTTAAAATAGTATCTGTTTGTATAGTATAACAAAAAGATTATGTATTAAAAATATGGGATGCAATAGTTGGTGTCAATCTATGGTTTAGTTATTTGTGGAAATTAAAATATTAATAATTAAAAATAATATATGGTACAAGTTAAAATATATGAAAACATCATTTTTATTTTGGTAAAGAATTAAGTAAGTTGTTTCTACGAAAATAAATCAATGTCCGGATACGAACACGTGAATGTGCCTCTAGGACAGACATAGTTAAGAGTAACAACCCTAATAAGGGGTGCTGGGACTTACTTTTTTGTAACCTAGTACATGACAACGGGACATACTGTTAACCTTTTAGAAAAATTCTAGGGATATTTTTTGTTAATCATTAGATTTTTATGAGCCATTTTTAAGGATTTATAGAAGATGTAAACATTAGATATGAATAATGTATTGATGAATGATGTTTTAAGATATAAAATTTCTTTATAATTATAGGAGGACCTGTGTAAATGGTGATCGTAATAAACAAGGTGAAAACAACCCTATGATGGAATAAAAAATGAAAAAATACATGAGAATGATGAATCAACTGACTCGAGATATGAGCAATAACATTAATCATGATAAGAGATAAGATTTTTCATAAAGGGGACAACATTACATTGAGTGATTTATAAATCAATTACCACATTATTTATTTAGATATAGTAAAACAATAATTTTCAAACAATTTATAAGCTCTGTAAAGAATACATTTATTGCAATTAATTATTCAGTGAAAGAGATAGTCCCCCTAGTTGTGTACCGCTTGGAGGGATAAGTTGACTAGTGGTAGAAACTAATTAAAAAAATGAATCCAAGAAGGGGGATTAATGATATCGAGTGGGGAGATTTCATGGGATCCTTTCCCAATAAATATTTACCCCATTCAATGAGAAAAAAATGGAGAATTAAATATTAGAGCTGAAGCATATAAAAAATGAATTTGTTGGATGCTATGAGATGAACTTTACATGGTTTTCTCACTACACCTCTTGATTTTTCTTGGATATTAATGAAAAGGTTGACTGATTATTTAGTTGAGTATGAACCCTTATATGGAATAATAATTCTAATTGAGATTATGACAATAATTAGGAGATAATTTGAAGTGGTATGATGGTTGAAGGAGGGTTCATAAAGTTGTAGTGGTCTCATTGATCGAACGAAAGGAAGATATCATTGGATTCAAAATACGGAGGAATTTAGATCCTATAGGAGATGGAATGAAACTGAAACACCCCACATGAAAAAATTTGGGAAGAAGAAATAATGTATTTATTTCTTGGTAGCAAGAAATGTTACATGTGTGGAAGATATGGCTATATTTCTTGGAACATTCGTAGTGATGTGGAACCATAACTTCTCAACAGTAAAGGAAAAGGGAAGATGATGCATTCCCAAACTAATGTTCAATGCTATATGTGTGGACAACAGGGGAACTTTTCCATTCACTTTCCAAATTCAATGTTAACGGATGAGTAAAACCATCAACCTAATAAAAGGAAAATCTAGAATGTTAATTATTTTTCTTTCCGGACACATATTGTTGAGGCTCCAAATGATGTTTTGGTAGGTACTCTTAGTCTTCTATCAATTCTAGAAAGTACTTTGTTTGATTGTGCTTCTATGAATAACTTTATTCCATAAAATATTACAAAGAATATATAATCAATCATCAAACTTCTAGAAATTAGGATACCAATCAAGACATCTGGAGGGATTATCCAAGAATAAACACTTTATAAAAAGTCTAGTATTTACTTTTGAGAGCATAAAATTATCTGAAATATAGTAGTTATTCCCATGATGGAATTAAAAATTATAATATGCATGGACTGGCTCCACCATTATCAAGATAATATCAACTAAACAATTATGACAATCTTAGTAGACATGAATGGAGAACCAGTTATTAATTTCATAGGAGGGGTATTTGGGCATGCTCATTGTCCAGAATCACCTCTCATAGATATCTTTATGGAGTTGATCTATAAATAAGAAGAAGGAAATGAATGTCCATGAATATAAAATGTCAACATTATTTAGTAATACATTGATGCATTTCATATGGATTTAACAAGACCTCCCCCATAAAGATATGTATATTTTATGATTGAACTCATTCCAAGATCCATGGCCATATGAATACCCCCATATAGAATAGAAAATTTGGACTATGAGTAACTAATGAAACAACACACATATATTTTGAATGATGTGTTTATTTAAAATTTTGTCACTATGTGGGGAGAACATATTCTCTTTGTGAAGAACAAGAATGGATCAATGTGGATATTCATTTGTTATAGAAAACTTAATTGGATGATATTAAAAGAATTGTACACTTTTTTATGTATTGATGATTTATTTGACTAACTTTATGGGTCTCAATTATACTCCCTAATTGAACTTTGATCTAGTGATATTCAATTGAGGTTGAAGAACGATGATATTAAATATACTATCATACAATAAATATATTCTCATTTTGAGTTTGTTGTTATGCCCTTTATTTTGACTAATGAGTCATCTATTTTTAAAGACATTATGAACATAATATTTAAGGACAATAATGATAACATAGTGAATGTTTCTATTTATTATCTTATGATATATTATATATTTCATGAAGGGAATAAGGATAAACTAAGGGGTATATTACTAACTCTAAAAAAATAGATTATCTTTATATTGTTCAGAAAATGTGATTTTTATTTAATACAAGTTTCTTTCTTGGAGAACATTATAACCAATGAAAGAATATCAATTTAACCTACTATGAAAATAGATCTGAAGTATTCGAATAAACCTACAATAGTAAGGAAGATTCATAGTTTCTTTGGTTTAATAGGATACTATAAGTGGTTTTTGAAAAAGAAATCATCACATTCTAATCCATTAAAGAGGTTAACTCGGAAAGGGACCATGTTATCATGGAAAAACGAGTTTCAAGAATGTTTCCAAGATTTGATTAATATATTGGTTATTAAACCTATGTTAACAATGACATTAATCGTTAAAGGAATCACTATTTTTTATTGTTTCATTGATGAAATGTATTGGGTGAATCCTCACGCAAAATGAAATATTGATTGCATATTCATCTCGATAGTTGAAGCCTCATGAGAATAATTATCCAACGCATGACATGGAGCTTCTTGCATTTTTTTTCCTATGAATATATGAATCATAAATATTTATGTGGAGAAATATTATATATACAAAGACCGAAAATTTTGAATCATATTTTTACCCAAAATGAATTGAAAATGAGACTGATGAGTTAGATGGAACTTCTTAAATAATATGATTCTGAAATTAAATATCCCCTTGGAAGAGAAAATGAAGTTTCTATTTTGTTGAATACAAAAGGATCTATTGTGTTTTAAGTTAACAAAATTCAAGGAGAATCGTTGCTCAATGACCCAGTAAGGTTTTACGTGGGAATCCTAAGGGAAGGGAAATTATCATTCCTATTCTAAATGGTTTCTCAACCATCATTACTATATATGATCATGAAAACTCAAATTTAGTATCAATTTTTAAGAGATTATAGAGGATGTGAATAATTTTATTTTTAGGTTGATATTCATGTAAAAGGTGTACTGAAATTTCATTCAAGGATATGTGTTCCATTAATTTCAAAATTAAAGGAGCTGACAGATGATTCTCATAGCTCTACATTCTCTATACATCCTAGAAGTAGTAAAATATATTGGGACCTTCGTGATCATTATTGTTGGGATAACATGAAAATGGAGATTTCCAACTATACTACAAGGTTCATATTGAGTTAACAAGTTAATCTAGAGTGAAAACATATTAAAGGGGTATTATAACCACCCATACCAATAAGGATGTAGAAAAATATCACAATGGAGTTTTCCTCCAGTCTCTCAATAACATCTAAAAGAATGATTTTTTATGGGTAATAGTGTCTAGTATCACCATTTATACTCATTTTGTCACTAATTGGGAGTAATTATATATATGTTAACTTTCGAGGATTTATATAAAGGAAGTTGGGATGTTTCATAATGTACCACTCTATATCATATCTGATCATGATCTGAAGTTCACATAAATGTTATAGATGATTCTTCAACATGCTCTTAGTACCGAATTGTATTTCAGTATGACCTATCACCCCCAACTGATGGCCAATCTAAAAGGACTATTCCATAACTGGATGACATGCTGAGAACATGCTCAATATTATTTATAGGTGTATTGGATAAATATCTCCCATTAGTTGATTTGTCATACAACAATAACATAGATTAAGTTATTTGATTGGTTCCCTATGAATCACTATACGTGAATCGATGTAGAACTCCTATATTTTGGAATAATTTTGTTGATAGAAATATTCTTGGGCCGGATCATGTGAAAGAGATAGAAGAAAAGGTTCATGCTATCCGAAAACACATAAAGACTGCTCATGTTTGGAAGAAGTGCTATACAGATAAACAATGAAGGGACATGGAGTTTTTTGTGGTATAAAAAAAATTCCTTCAATTATATCCTTTTAACAGAGTCAAGTATTGTGGGTTTAAAGGGATGATTTGACCGAGGTGGAAAGTATTTGAAATACATGATCACATGGGATCAGTGGTTTATTAGGTTGAAAGTCTTCCAAATCTAGCTCATGTTCATGATGTATTCCATGAATCTCTCTGGAGGAAGTACATACCTGACCCTCCACATGTACTAAATCCTAATGTGGTGAAACTAGAACATGGACATGCTTATGAGGAGCATCTAGGGGAGATATTGGACAATAGAGACAAGGTTCCACATAACAAGACTATCCACCACATCAAAGTGTTATGAATGAACCATAACTATGAATATGTGATGAGGTAAAAAAATGATAGAATGATGAATAAGTACCCACAACATTTCTCAATTAAGAGAACGAGGGGATGTTTTTGTGATGAAAATTCTTCAGGTGAAATAATGCAATGAACTGGCTTTTTGAATAATAATTGTTTCAAATATTTTTGTTACATTATATTATTCACATGAAAACCATGTCATTTTTTAATGATGTGAATATAAAGGAAAATGTGACCATATGGATTCAAAATTTATATGACCATTGTTCAATTACAACCATTAGTGAATATGTCCATTGGGAACTATTCTCTTGATATAAATTTAATGTCATTTTTAGAGTTTAGAAGTAACATTTTGACAAAGAAAATTGCTATAGAAAGAATATTTGGTGGACACAAATAATAGATTAATTCTATTTGAATATGATGTTTCATAAAATTAGCTATAGGCATAATACCTAAGGTTATCCCTTGAACAGGCCCAATCGGAGCTTCAACATGTGAAGCTTGAACTAAATAACCTATGAGAGAAGTTCAAGTTAGTGGAGATTTCCAATCATTCATTGTTAGCAGATAAACCCAATTAAAGTATCACCATTTCACACCAAACTCATAGGGTGTACGTGGATATAATAATAGTTGATGTGTCAAGGCCCTAGTTACATATGTTTTAATTCCATTTTATAAATAATATTGGTATACCATCATTTGTATTTTGAGAAGAATCTTAATTAATAAAAATGAGATGCGATTTGATAAATTGATTTTATAGATATAGAGTGGTATTTTAAGAAGATAAATATTTATTATAATATAATAACATATTATAAATAATTTATATTATAATTAAATGATTTGATTAAAAAATTATTGTGAAAAATAAATTATAAAATGTTTTATTAAGTGTGAGAAATTTTACTATGTATTTTCAATCTGTTATTATTTTTAATAAATATGGACTTGTATATTTAAAAGTAAGAATTATTATATTTTTATAAATGTTATGAAAAAATAAATATCATTTTTTAAATCATCATAATGAAATTAGGTTAGGGTGAATTTATGAGAATTTTTTAAAATAATCAATTTTTTCATGAGTATTAAAAATACAGTTTGAGTTGATTGTCATGTTAATGAAATTATAATTTTTACATAATGATGTTATAACTAATTAAACAAACTAAAAGACTTTTAATATTTATGTTTTCATGTATTTTAATAAATTTTAATCAATTTTTAAATATATAATTTTCTTTCCAAATTAAAAAATTGAAACATTAACATTAAAAATGTTACATTGTGGAAAAAATAATTTTCCTTTCCAAAAATATTTAATATAAAATTAAGAAAAAATCTTGTGAATTAATATAACATAATAGGTTTCCTATGATTCCAATAAAATATAAACATACCATGGTAAATCCGATTTTTTTCAAATAATTCTACCTAGGAGTCCAATGCCTTTATTCAGAAATTAACAATAAAATCCTCAATTTTTTCATTAAATATCGAAACATTTAAATATTTCCATTAGATAAAATTTTATAATAAATGCGGATATAATATTATTACCTCCATAGGATTCCTCCCAAGGTGTCTTTAAGAACCCATGTTCTTGATCCTCATGTTTTGGGAACTACTCTTCAAGGTATGGGAAATCTCTACTTTTCTTTTCCATTCAAGTTCCCTCTTTATATAGTATGTATTTCAAATTTACAAACTATTTTTTTCTATAATTTTTCGTTTCAAACTATACATTATTAATATTAATTTATTAATAGGATACTCATGTCCCATCTATTTTTAAATTTTTCCAAGACATGTTTTATACTTGTTATGATTCTGATTTTACTTCTTAAAATTTCTCTC
This sequence comes from Viscum album, assembly GCA_963277665.1. Lineage (NCBI taxonomy): Eukaryota > Viridiplantae > Streptophyta > Magnoliopsida > Santalales > Viscaceae > Viscum > Viscum album. The sequence goes on along the minus strand of OY728119.1, from coordinate 1,178,111,944 downwards.
TTCTCCTCAAAGAAACTCCCTTTTATTTTCACTATGTGACTAACCAAACAACGTTCTTTTAGAGGGGTTCTCAACAAGATGTAAAAATTATTTATTTTATTCTGTAATTTCCATACATTAGACCCTAATTCTTTTTACTTGTGTCATGAAAACATAAAGATTATATCATTATGCACTTTTAAAATTCCATGATTTTTATATAAAAACTATTTCATCTATTCTCCATAAGTTATTTATGAAATGATTTATTATGATATTTTTAGATTACATCATGTAATAAATATTAATCATGTTACATCATAGTGATCCAATGAATTGGGTAAATGAATTAATCTCTAGAGTTGACATTTTTTACATTACCTTAGTGAATAATCATGATAATATTTTTAAATCCATGGAAAAAACCATAGTTATATAATTATGAATGTATAATTTAAATATTTTATCCAAATATAAATGTTATTATTAGTGTTTTTTTATTATTTTACCCTATTCCTTTATATAGGATTTTATGATATTTCTCATGTTCCTATTAATGTATTTATCTAGATCACTTGTTAGTTATTTCTCTTGTTTCCCATTACTAGGCCTTAGGATCACCCTTTCCATAGATGTATGCCCTTATGTTATGAGATTCCGTAAAAATATTCAGGATGAAACAATTTTGAATCCTTGTACATTGATTAGAAAAAATTTTTATGTTTTCATTTAATATATACCTTGTTTTCCAAAAAATGAACTTTAAATGATCCTCAGTTTTAGAAAATGTAAGGAAAAGTGTGCATATTAAAAAGGAAGTATGCCTTTGTATGTCCCCTATAAATGGGGATACAGATAACCAAACACAGGCTCTACTCCAAGTTCTAACAACATAATAATCTCTATTATAATATAGACCAAATAGTAAGACCAATAGAATTAAATTCATTTGATATCATTTATATTCATCCCAATACTACTACTAATTTCCCATTTATGAACTGATATAAAACTATTTATAGCTCCCTGGACAATTTTTATATTCTATTAGTGCCCTAGGACAGTTGACCACATGGTCTTTGGCATGCCTCTCCTCACGCCAAAGGCTTATTAATAGAAGTAAAGGAGTAAAAAAGGTGATATTGGAGAGTCTATACCCTATATTAATTATAATAATAATGGTATAAACTAATATAATAGGGACAGAAATATAGTAACACCAAACCAGTTACCCACAATAGCAGAAACCAAACAATGAATAGTGGAACCATATACAAATAGCAGATGTAAAGAATAAATGATCCAAACATAAAACTTTTAGAATAAAAATACATTCCACATCATAATAGGTAATAAAAAGAACTAAACCTAAATGGTATCCCAATGGAGACCTCAGTACATACATATAATAATCATGAAGATACAAAAAGAAACTAAAAATTAAAATATATCATAGGAACGAACCCACAATTCCTCCTTCCATCCATCATATGAAAAAGGTCTGACATGGTCACTAAGGTTCAACTAATGTGCTCCTTCATTTACCAGATCACAATAGCATAGATTCTATATGTATCCAAAGAAGTATGTGTAGGGTGTGAGAATAAATATTAGTAGGCTACAACCAATGTGTTCCTATATTACATATTTGATAATATTGTGTTATAAATAAAGAAGAGAAAACATGTGCATCATTTTAGTTAGCCTACATCATTTTTTCTTAACAATAGTAAGTTTGAAATCACCTACCACTTACAACATTGGTATTCCATATACACAGGTTATATATATTTGATAGGAAAACATGTACTCATATAAATATAATTCTAGTGGCATGGATCCTAATAATGATTCCCAAGGAATCCCTTGATGAGTAACAATATGGAAATCCCCCAGAAATATCTATTAAATGTATAAACATCAACTCATGTCAAACCAAACCTTCTAGGTCATAATCATACATCTAGAATTTTGATGGAATTCCCTAATAGGTGTATAATCACTCAGACCTCGTCTTAGGAAATCCCTAGTGGAATGAATCCTGGCATCCGAGGCACAATTATGAATGTCCTCTAAATAATAAATTATTTTAGCTTAATAGCTGATGTCCCATGAAACGATGATATCTAGCATCTAAAATAATCACATCCAAATGAACTCAAAACATTTCAAGACTCACCAAACAGGCATTGTATCACCACCTTAAACATATGGATTTATATAGAAAACAGCTTTAACCTTTGTGATCGAATACACTATCCTAAGATTCATCTGATGGAGGACTATATAAACATGAGCAGTCAACACCACCTCGTCTTGTTAGTCATATCCTTGTGCACAAATATCTAATAGAACATCAGAAAATCATGATTATTGATAATAAAAGTCATATTACCTATGCTACACTATCTCATCACCTTCTTCCCTTATAACCATGTCACCCAACCAGATGGAAAATACCATCTCAAAGTCACGGTACATTCCCTCAATCATGAGGTCCTCATTACCACAATCTAACAACCATGTGTCTCATCCATTTTTTAACATAACTCATAGAATATATACCAAACCCAACCTTATGGACCAAATATTCTCATCCATATCCTAAACACCATTTCAATCCACAATCTGTGTTAGTCAATCTCCCATGGAACCAAGAAAAACAATATAAAAATATAATTTGAATTAAATAATAATTATGCCTAATCGTCCCAAGATAGTTCAATCCCCTATATGAAAAGGAATATTTTTAGAGGATCAAGATCATTCCCAGAGGCATCTCATATGATCAACCTATTATTTTTAAATTCTTATATTAATTTAATAGGGACTCTTTATGTGAACTCAATGACATTATCAAGAACACACCCCTGAAACACATCAAAATAAAATAGAAATCTAGGCACCACAAACCATGTATTGGTAGATGTTTTCCTATATGATATTCTCCTATAACATGATTCATTTTTATGAAATCAATGTTCTTGAAGAACACATGAAAAAGGGGTAAAATGGTTTCCATAGATTTACCTCATTTTATATGGATATTAAAGAGAAGAAAAACATAGTAGATTATAGGTCTTACTGAGATGAACTCATATCCACCAAAAGAATTAAGATCAGATTTAAGATGGATAAATGAGGATAAACCTTATAATTAAGAGTATATGATGGTTCTTACCACTAAATTGGACTTTCATATGAGGGGGAAAAAGGGAGCGGTGACCTTTTTAAAGAAATAATGGAAATAATTGTATATTTAAACTTTAAAATAGGCCAAAAGGTTATTTATTGGATTGGTAATATGTGTGAAAACCATTTGTTGCCCACTTTCTAGGAACCACACCATGGACAATCCATGTGAATAGTTTACCAAAAAATGTGAAAACTGTGCAAAAACCCTCTATACTGAACTGTAGAGATCCCACACATTCATAAAACCCCAATATTATGTTTTTTATAACATACAATGTAAATAAGTAGGTCATCCTTGTTACTACAAGGATTCCATATGGTTTTTCCAAACAACACGCCTCTATCTGTGAACTCGAAGAAGATTGTTTTTTGGACATCAACGCACCCAAATACCACTTGAAAATCTAAGGAACTATCTGAGAATTAAAACCCTTATAAAATAATATCTATCGGTCAATAAGAATATCATAATTATTTTATGAAGATCAAATAAAATTTTTCCCTCGCACTAAACACAAAAAAAATCAAACATGTTTTTCAATTTAACTACCTCCAAAAACCCAAGATGTTACAAAACAAATATTGTCATAACAACAAATATAAATTTAATTAATTAAATAATTAAATATAAAATGGTAAGAGATTAAATTAATTATATAATAAAAATGAAAATTTTTATTAGATAAGTAAATAATTAACATATGTTTATTATTCTTGTAGTTAATTAACATTTGTGATGAGTTAGATTAATTGTAATGGACTTTTTTAATAAAATCACATCTTAAAGATCATTTTTCAACTTATTTATCAAATGATAAACGAAATTTATGTTTTTACATATATGATATGAATAGATTTTTCCACCTTTTTGATTCCTTATTATTTTGATGCATGCTTGACATTTTTATAAGGATACTTTTAAATAAAATAATTTCTTCTATACTTGTGCTATTTTTAATATAAGTTATTAAAAATAGAATTTCTATTTTTTTCATGAAATTATTACAGGATATTTTAATCAAATTAAAAACCTATTTATCTAATTTGGGGTATTTTGGTATTTAATATTTTATTTTAAAATAAAATTATATCTTGATATCAAATAATATTTTACATATTTGGATTAAAGAGTAGTTCAATGTTTTTATGATGAAGAGTGTAAGAATAAATTTTTTAAATCATGATATGGTACTGGAAAGTTTTATGTGAATCAGGTAATCCCAATACAACATATAAAATAGTTTTAACCCAATAATAGATAATGGGTGATCCTAATGTAGCTTTTACATTGGGTGTTCTCATATAATGATGATGATCTAGTTATAGATTTGGGTACACACATATATCACTTTAATGCATTATGAAATGTACCATGTCATTCATGGATAGAATAAGGGAGTTATTGTAGGGTTTCTCTTATAGACTAAACTGAGATTTAATTATTTATAAAATGTTTTTGAAAAGGGTTCTAAATTTGATTCTCAATATAACAAAAAAGAATTTTTTATTTTATTTTTATAGGGTTTAAACAGATTTATTTGAGAAAAAAGATTGTATTTTTTCTTGTGGAAATATTTTATTTAATACACTCAAATATAATTGAGGTAAAATGTAAACATTAAAATGGTTTTCATATTTTAAATTTTAATATAATATTTAATATTTTTTTAGTTATTGTGATTTTTTTCTCATCCAATTTTTTAAAATGTTTTCATGTGGTTTATGTATGATTAAGGAAAATGATGAGGTCAAGATAAAATTTTGAAAACATATCAAGAAATGAAATCTCATTTCTTTTAAATACTTTGTGTTTTTGGGAAAATGGATAATTATTTTTAAGTGTCCACTTTTTATGTATACTATTACTATGTAATTGTTTTCCCTATTTGTCTAAAACTCTAAAATTGAAAAAAATTATAATTATATGAACTCAAATCTAGATAAAAAAATAGAAGAATATGTATTTTTTAATAGTGGATATGTACAAGAAATAAAAACAATATATAAATAGGCACTGCCATCATTATTTATAATTCAAATCTCAATACAAAAATTATTTGCTACACATTTCTTTTAATCCTTCCCTTATGCCCTAATAGTTTTAAAAGTTGTATATACTTACTCACAAATTAATAACCATGATTTCATACTCTCTTATCACAATCCAAATAATAAAAATCGTGATCAAATGATTCATGATATCCCTAGAAATTCTCTAAATCATGTTCTAAATTCTCATGGGATAGAAATAGGTGTATGAACAATAAAATGGAATGAAATTTTGAATGACTTCACTCTATGAATAAGATGTTACTTACTACCAAATGTTATTCATTACTACTATATAAGTCATGTGATCACACATATTTAATAAGTAGCTTCACTAATAAGTGATAAAAAATGTGACATAATCATATGATATAACTTATAAACGAGAAATCTAAACGATCTAGAATAATAATATCCTATCAATATAAATAATGTCAAATTTTAATAAAACATACCTAATAAACTATTAGAATCATGAATAATAATGTCTATGTGGAAAAATAAAAAACAATTATAAGATACGAAAATGAAATTATGTCCATATCCAACCATCTTCACATGTCAACAAAAATTTTTCTTTGTTTGCAACTATTACAGTTCCTAAACTATAATACAAACCAGAGCATCAATATCCATGATTAACATGTAAAGAATTTGTAATATGATTTTTATAAAAGTATAATTCCAAGTTGATATCTTCCACAAGACACATTAATATCATTTAAAAGTAAATCCATTTAATCATAGATTGAAAATAAATCTATGGATGTAACCTTATCATTTTACTTTAAAAAAAGTCACTTAAAAGTATCAATTTTTTCTTTTTTATTTTGTTCAATGACTCACTCATTTATTAAATTTGGGATTCAAATTAATTCTTGAACGGATTAAATTTTAAGTAAAAGAAAATGTTTCAGTAGAATATATTAAAAATTACTATTATGTAAAAGTAATGGAGACCAACCCATTCATTATTATGAATTTCAAATTTCACTAACAATTCACTAAAAGTATAAATTTATACTTTCAAAATTAAATCCCCTTTAATGTTAAAAACAAACATAATGCCCTGAAATCAAAAATAATAAAAATATTGATATAATAACCACTATAGGAAGAGGGTACAATATATTAAATTTAACACCACAACCAGTCAATATGGAAATAAATTTAAATAAATATAATTCTGAATATATTTTATCAAAAAAATATAAACAAAAAAATAAAATATATTTTAATTTATTTTATTAATTTTTATGTCATGAGAATAAAATGTGAATTATCATCAAGAAAATTACACGGATAGTAAAATATCAAGTAAATAAGAAGATATATAACTTTTTTACATTAATTAACTATATATTAATATTTTTTAAAAATTTATATGATATGTTCTAATAGAAATGAATTTATTATTATTCATAATTATGTTCAAAGGGATGAGATTAAAATATTTGAGAGCTCATAAAGTAAATTTTTCCATGAATGATATTTTTCTATATATTATGTATTTTTAAATATATAATAAGTTAAATTGACCAATTTTAAGTGAATAATATAATACATATTTTTTACATAAAATCAAATATATTAACATTCATTTTATTTTTAATTGATAGGAATAATAAAAAAATAATTAATTTATGAAAAGACAAATTTAAGAAAAACAATTCAACATAACTTATGTTGTAATTTTAAAAAAGTATAATATTCAAAAATTGAATTAGATTCAATGGAGTCCAAATTATAATATAAATATAACTAATGTTTATAATTATGGTAATCTTGTATTTAAAAAATATATTACCATGGTAAAACTTTAATGGTGGTTAATTTGGGTGAGGATCAGTAACTTTAGTAGCTCAATTTTTTTTACATTACATAAATCTTATACTTTATAGAATAAAATTATTTGTTTTATTATATATACCTACAAGATTAAGAAACCATTCATCACCTAACTCACCTAAATCCTATGAGATTCCATACTTCCCCCATTACATCAATCTAATTCCTTGGAAAAAATTTCTTTATCACCCTTAAAATGAAGGCACATCCACCCAATTCATCCCACAAAATTGTTATAAAATTACATGGATAATGATCCCATTATTAAATTCCTACAATCCCTATCCTTGTTTTTTAAATATATTTATTCCTTTTATTATATTAAATCATCAAGAGAGTACCTAAATTCTCAAAATGAGTATTTTCCTGGGCTATCTGCACCCGTAATAGATCCCAGTTTTTTATTTTAAGGGGATCATATTAATTACATATAAATCATGATGTCCCTACAATGTTAATTTGGTTTAGTCTCTCTAAAAATCGATTACCTTTTCAAACCCCTCTTATTTTGAATAGTGTATGAAATATGGATGGATGGTATCTTTGTTATGATTGTAGAACTAGGTTGGTTATCCATTCCATCTCTCTAAAAATAATTATGGGAGTGGTAATATCTGGAAGGCTAAATTATTTCATTTATATTAATGTATGGTAAAAAAATTTCTTATAAATATCCCCTTGGTTTTGACTAGTGGAATAATTTTTTGTATACATGCCAGAAATTGGGTTATACAATGGCAGTTTGTATGTTTGGGAGGAATATGTTTGTAGGATCTGGGGGAAGTAGTAAAATAATTTTTTTGGATTTATTAAAGGCCCAATTGAGCACGAACCACTAGGTCTCCCAAGGGATAAAACTAATTTAGAGACATTACAGGACAATAGAAAATAGGGCAACCCGAACAAGGATGTGATTTTCAATTGGTTGATGAAGGATCTAGGTGATCCTATGTCTACTGAACAAGCTCCCTTTGGCTTAGTGGGAACTTGTATGGTATGTGTTGATGGAATATTGGTATAAAATCCTTGAAATTATATAATTATTGTGTGATGAGGTAGTGGTATCAACTATGAATGAGTGATACAACTAACTGGTTAGTAAATCAGTAAGCGTGATTAGGGTTTTGATGAACCAAGTCATGGCTTTGACTGTTCATTGAATGTTGAACAGGGGTCCTACCCAAGAAGGGCATTTTCCTATCCCAACCTGAACAACTATTTTTGATATCATGTGTTCCGAAAGATAGGTAGATTGATATTGAAAATTTATCACAAGGGAAAATTCAGAGGGGGAGAATTACAAAAAAAACATGGATAAATATGTAATGCGGTATATAGTAAAGGATATTGATTATTACCTAGAATATCAGAGACATGGTATACCAAAAAAGGTGGTAAATCAAAGGTAAATGAGATCTTATAAGTGGGAGGAGTCAAGGATGATCAATAAAATTGAGGCACTAAGACAATAGTGGAAGACCAGGAGGTTACAATGGTAGAGGATTTTTATAATTCTTGATCATCACTCAAGGGGATACAGAGGGGGTGAAGGGGGAATAACATGGGGAGATACAACTATACTTCAATGATGTATGTCTAGAGGATGAGGTTTCAATTTTTTTCTTTTCCACTTGGACAGTAGTGAGAGTTAGTTTCAGGTTCATAGAATGATCTAGAATTGATCATGTTTTCAGGATAACAATTAATGAATTATGTTATTATGATTAATGCCACACAAGAGGAAGAAACAGAGATCATGGGAAGGCTGATATGCATGAGAACAAACCATGAGCATAGTTCATGGATTGAAGGGTAGTATCCTATACGAATAATATTTTTCAATGAAGGGAATAACAAAAAAGATGAGTACCTATAAACATGTGAAAATTTTCTTACAACATTAAAGACCTTAAAAGTGACGATTCAGAGATATTAATAACCACAAATTCTTAGAAATTATTTATAGAAAATTCTTATATTAGGGATAATCTATATTTTAACAATTATGTGGGTAATTTTAGTGCATTATATGGGATAGACTTTTTGGTTTCTCAATTTTCCCATAATTTTTTTTTATAATGAAAATATAATTTTCTGTTAGTGTGTGTTGGAATCTTGAATCCATGGTAAACAAGTTCTATTTTAAATAAGAAAGTTACAAAGATGTTTTAGAGAGTTATTTAAAGAATAAATAATAACTTTTAATTATACTAAATTTTTAAAAAGATAAAACATTTTCTACATTCATCCTATTCTATATGGAATGATAATATTCTCTATGTATACATGTAGTCTACCACATCAGTGGAGCGACATATTATATCTTTTGTCACCACTATATATTTATAGTCTTAAAACATATTTGATAACTATATATGACTTAAATTGTTTATATATATCCTTAATATGGTTTTCAAATTATTGAATAGAAATTATTGATCACTATAATGAAATATGTTAATATTGGTATATTCCCCAAAATAAGTTCATCATGTACCATGATATCACAAACCATGAAAATAGATTCCATCAAATGAATACAGTGATACAAAAATCATTAGAAATAATTATTTTGATGACAGTTCAAATCTTCAAATGTTCAACATGGTATAATATTAAGGGGTTCGATGTTGTTATTATGAAACATGAATGAAATTATAGATATTTCCATCATCTGATGATGTTTCTAATAATTAGTTAACTAATAAATGCATAGTAAGTTATTATAATTCCAAAATAAAAATTTAATTGAAATTGGATAAGGTTAATATATAATTTACTGAAATTTATTGCTTGTTCTACATGATTTTAATTATATTTAGTTAATTTCGAGATTAAAATAAAAGTGTTATCATCTCAATTTTATTTCTCTGAGACCTATTACACAGTCAACACATACTTAATTATTTATGGGTTATATAATACCTATTTTAAATACTATGTACTGGTCCTATTTATATTCATGGCTTTAATGTAACATTTAATATTTACATTTTCACAATCATTAGAATAAAGAATAAACAAATTAATTAGTTTTTTTTCTGACTACAACTATATTAATTTAGCTTGTATAATTTTTCAATAAATTATTATTATATATTGGTTACATTATAAATTATGAATGAATTATTTTTTCATTCCAATTTAAATTATATGTATTTTTAAATATTTTTTATGATCCCTTTTTTGAGATATTCTCACAAAAAATCCATTCATTTGATATATTTACCTATTTTTAAATATTAAATATTGTTGAGAATAATGATCATCCACTTTAATTAATTTTTTTCCTTAATTCCCCTATTCCTTATTTCTAATTACTTTTTTCTTATGTATATTCAATTAAAAATAATTATTTTCTCATTTTAGTTTCATATTTATCTTTACCCATTTCAAAATGAATTTTTTGAATCCTATTTATGGTGTGGGTTTCAATAAAGGTATTTTAAAAATGATATAAAAAGATTTTAAACATAAAATTAAATATTTCAACATCCACTCCACATTTAGTGTAAAACAACTATGTCTTTTTTGGTGAACTATTATTGGAGATTATTTTTTAATGCATTAATTTTCATTTTTTTCACTAAAAATTCATTAAAATAACATTGCAATGTGAAATCTAATGTCATAAACCATCTTGGATAAAATATTATCTTGCTAACTGAGCTGGTCCTGACAAATCCATAAGGGCATTCCAGATCCCCATGGGTTGGATACTAATAGGTAATCATAATAAATGAAATTCGGAACAAAATTTGCCTATACCTCATAGAAAAAATATAACCAATTCGGTATGTATACAAGAAAACTACATAGGGAGAAGTGTACCTGAATTCAAATAGGCATAAAAAACCCAAATTACTACAAAAAAGTTAAAAAAAATATGATTGATAACCCAAGTCCCAATGAACCCAACTCTTCATGTCTATAGATTAACATCTAGAACCACCTCCAAGTAGTTATTTACCCCTACATAAACCTTAAATGTAATAACCTAAAAAAATATAATGGCACATGTATGGTGAGAGCTAAAAACCCAGAATGGTCTCACCAAGGATTCCATAATAGTTAGTGACATTTAATGAACTAAATATATCATTCAATTTAAAATGAATAAACTATAATTTAAAAGTAATATATAAAAAATTGATTCTTTATATTTAAAATGATGGAAATAATTTAAAAAAATGCGTAATTCAAAATTATATATAAAATAGATTATATAAATACAAAAGGCATGGTAAACAATTTAAAATAATGACATATATTTAATTAAAATAGAAAAAATTGGGAAACATGGGAAAATGCATAAAGATGAAATTTAGTTTCGGGATATAGGAATCCACATACTCAATGTGACATGAAAATATATTTATACATATGAAACCTCTGACACTGGTTAAGAGTACTTCATCATAGTCCCATTGGAGATGTAATGTACTGCATTTATATTTTTTAATATTCTAAATCGTAGGATTTTTTCCAAATAACTCAATAACAACCTATAACTAGCATGTAATATAATAAAAATCAATGATTGGTAATTTATTTTAAGAATTATTAATATAAAATTAATTCAATTTTCCATTTCAAATGTTATTATTTTCCATATAAAATGCCAATTTGTTAATCAAAATATACATTTTTTCATGATAAAACCCAAAATATTCTATCAAGTTTATTTTAAGCCATTTTTAACAAATAATAATTTGAAATAAATTTCCATTTCTTTCACAATTCACTCTTACAATTTAAATTCATCAATTTAAATTTCTACCATTTTCCATCAATTAAAAAATTTAAATTCCAGCAAATTCTATGATTTTTACAATTACTCCCAACTTTAATGGAATTGGGTTTTATCCCAATTTCTTACCAAAAATTCAATTTTAAATATATAATTCTCTACTTCAATGGAATGGGGGATTTAACCAACAAATTGAATCTAATTTCATGTATCTATATTCCAATAAATAACTAAAATGAAATCTTTCAATTTAAGGTTAATCAAATCAGACAATCAAAATGGAATCACCTACCTTGAGATTATGAAACATTGAAAATACAAAACCTAATCAGGATTTTCTGACAAAGAATGTTGAAAATGATATCCCTGGATCATACATAGAAAAAAGATCCTAAATAAGTTTTATTAGATCGACCAATAACACGGGTATCCACAAAGCCCTTGTGCAGAAAAGGTGGGAGAGTAAAGAAATGAGAATAAGAATAGAAAAAAATCGGGAAAATATAAAAATTCATTCTCCTAGATTAAATCATCTTTTGGGAGGGTTTCTAGAGGAGAAATTACTATTGGGAGCTTCTATGGAAGAAGAAATCACATATAATTCATACATGTTCATTGGGGGTCTACAATATGGGTTTCAGGAATACTAAATTTAAACTTTTGGTTAAAAATTACCAGACATATGGTTATCAAGGCATAGTTTTGTGATCTAGATAGACTATTCACCATAGATATGTTCACAATTTAATAGGTTGTATGATTTCTCCTATATGGCCCCATATTTTTTAAAAATAGTGCGCCAACTAAGTAATGTCTCACTATATTGGTTTGTGTGGTTTTTTCTAGAAAGGTGCAGGATTTGGGAAAACCATGTACCAATAGTGCACAAACCCCTAAAATTCTAAATTTCTAAATGTATTAACCCATCAAACAAAAAAAAATTAAACCCCACAAAAGAATGATTAAAATATTAGTTCAGGAATAAATGAAAACAATAATAACATGTTATAACCTCCCATCAATAGAAACTTTTTATCCCGAGAAGAAATAATGAGAAGCTTCTATGAAAAAAAGTTGAGTACATTTATCTCTCATGAGTGGATCACTCTCCCAAACTCATGAGAATCAAAACCATAATACCATTGAACTCGAACGAAATTTATCATCCTCACATGAAGTACCTTGTTTTTATAATTAACTATTATGATTGGATGATCAGTCATAGATAAATCTAGTTGATCCTAAAGATCACCCTAGCTCAGAACATGAGATGGGTTGGATAGATATATTCATAGTTGAGGTAAACAGAACATTTTAGGTATAAACCTCAGCTATTGTGTATGTCCTAAATGGTAATCCATTTTCCACATCTGCTCAACAACCTGGGAAAGGTCCCACATATCAAGGATCAAGTTTCTCTTTCCTCCCATGCAACTTGTTGGCCCACCAGGGTGAATCCTTTAGAATGACGTGGTGAACCGCTAAAACATCCAAAATGATATGGTAAAGATTAGTAAAATACTTTTACCAGATATATTCTATAAAAATTCTCTGATAAAATAATTGAATCTTTGTTGTCATAACTTCAACCAAGATCGGTCCAACCAAGTCACAATCACCAATCACTATCCAACACAAAGGATAGTTGTAAGGCTGACCATACAAGGAATAAAAAAGACACATTATGATCATATACTACTAAATAATTTTATAAAAAAACTAAACATTCCTATATGATCATCCCAAGCCCCACCAATGTCGATAACAAAGGAATATATCATATCCTCATGAATTAGTATATCTCTTTCTGTTTGTCCATCCGAGTGTGGATGGTATGATGTGCTCAAATGGACCTGAGATCCCAGTGCCTCTTGAAGGCCTCTTAAAAATAATAAGATAACCTATGATCTCTACATAAATTTATATCATATTGAATTTCTTGTAAAATGAAAATATCTTTTACATAGATATTTTCTAACTCCTTAACTTTTATTATATCATGGATTGATATAATGTGAGGCGACTTGGTAAACCATTCAATCCCAAATCATATAACATTCTTCTACATCAGGGCATGGAGAAACCCAAGGACAAAATTCATAAATATTTCATCCCACTTCTATTTATTCAATGGATTTTTATAAAGAAAACCAAAGTGTTCTTGTTCTTGATCATAACATGTAGGAATGTGTAATGATGAGAGAAAAATTCATTAATACCTCTTCTCATACCTGGCCACAAAAATCATCATGAAATGTCAAATAATATCTTTATGATTCCTACATAGAAACCCATAAAAGAATTATGGAAATCCCCCATCAATGGTTTCCATATTTCTAGCAATACAACACCGTGATTATAATATCGTAGAATTACCTTGGTAGAGAATAACCAATCTGAAACTGTCTCTCCACCACAAAGAGGTTAGCTAATGCAACAGAACTCATCATCAAGATGGAGATCCTGAAGAATCATATAGGGAAGATAATATTTCAACTAATCAGTGTAAAATACATCCTAAACCCCTAATTCTTAGAATCTATTATGGATTGGCACAAAGAGATTCATTAAGTATCACTCTTCTTTTTATTCGTTCAGGGTCTGAGATAGAGGTGTCCTGCTCAAATATTATGCGACAACATTCCCTTTATATACGGTATAAGAAATATTGGATTAATAATATTGAAGATATTCCACCCAACACCACTCATGTAGCCTTAAATATTTTTCAGAGAAGATATAATCATTCTCTTGGGGTTTTAATTCCAGATAATCCTTTCTTTGTAAAAGGTAATTCAAAAAACTCTTAAGAGATTGAATCACATCTGTGAGTTCATGGTCATGGGTTAGATAAGTATTCTCATGTTTTCTTAATATAATGAGAGCCATAAGAAATATCATGTTCACCCTATATAGGTACATAACAAAAAACTAAACCAGACGCATCCTAGAAGTCCACATCTCCCAACCCGAACTCTAGAATAGTTAACACTATTTCAGTGGTCAAAATCTATCTCATATCAATAATATAATTGATACATTCTTCATCCTAAGAAATAAATTCTCTATCATATGTTAGATATTTCATTAGGGAAGCCAAATTTGAGATGTCCTTAATCAACAAATGATAATACCCATCTAAAACTAAGAAGATCAAAATCTAAAAAACATTTTATGGTTATTCACATATCATAACCACCCATAACTTTTTAGGACCAAAATAAATAATATATTTCAACACTAGGTGTCCCAATAATAACACTTCCTGAATCATGAAATATCATTTCAAATTCTTAGCATATAGATGGTGATTTCTCAAAAACTACATAACAGTTCTTAGATGAAACACATGATCCTCTTTAAGATTATAGTGAAACATGATTTCATCCAAAAAATACTGACAAATATGTATCAAGATGTTAATGGGAAATAATATTAAAAAATATATAAATGACATAAGGATAATTGGTTAGAGAAAATGGCATGACAATGTACTCATAATGGTCTTACCTGCTTTGAAAATGTAGTTATCTGAAAGTTAGATTATTTTATAATTTATTGATGGTATCCAGACTGAAGATCGATCTTCAAGAATAATTTATCCACTTACAAATAAACCCAATGATCATAAATACATGGTAATGGATATTTTCTCTTTATCGCAACTTGATTTTGTTTTAGATAATAAACATAAAGGTATAGTAAACCATCAACCTTATTTGAAAGGAGAACATGTGCTACCCAAGGAAACTCACTCAGGATTATAAATCATTTCTTTAGAAGATCATCTAACATAGATATCAAATCCATACATACATTTGGATCAGTGCAGTATGAGGGAATATAAATTCGGTGATTTCGACACACTAATATGATATAAACTCCAACTCTCTTAATTATAGAATCTATAAATGTCAAAATAGAGTGTGGTTGTGATACTTGAAAAATACTGGAAGGAGATAAATAATCAAATAATCTCTCTCTTGGTCAAAACTAAACACAAATATCAATTTCATTAACTCTAAATAATAAGGTCTAACTCTACTCGACCTTTGGTCCCATTCTCCATAAAATATTCATTAAACCACATCAGGTGATGTAAAGGAGCCCCGTTGAAGCTAACAATCGATCAAATATTTATTGGAAATAATCTAATCCATTCGGAATATAACATTGTTCAGTTTCTTTTTGAGAACCATATAACAAAAGGAAGATTAGTATATGATAGAGAGAAAACAAATGTGTGAGTACATAGACACTTTTCTCTCATCGTACCAAGGGGTGTATAATATCAATCACATAATAAATAACTATATAATAATATTTAGTAGATTATTTTTTGGATTGAAATAAATGAATGAGATGTGACTATATGAAACAAATAGGTATCTAATGATGAATCTATAGTGATGGTACCTCTTACAGTCACTAGACCTATATACACTTCCTCTTGAGACTCTTCCACTATTTGAATTAGTTTCATTCCTAATGATTATGGTTGGAACCATTTTTCCCTAAAAAATATGATTACACCATGATATTTTTATGAGTTAATGGTGCAGTGCCAATATATGGATTGGAATAAATAGGGAAGAACTTTTGAAAACGACTTTAGTATATATAGGAACTACATACCTAGGATGCCACAGTTTAGGACTCATTGAATTCCATAGATTTCCACACTAGTATAAACCAATTTTTGCCTTCAAGGAACTACACAATGTCCATAATGAGCCTTATGATGAGAACCACCCAATGAATCATCACTATTTTTATTTTCCTTATAGGAATTAAAAAAACCATTAGGAGAAAAAATAACTCACAGAAACCATAACATTTCATCCAGGTACATTTCAACCATCATATCTCTATCAATCAAATTAGCATAAAAGGGAAAATTCCTCATGAAAACCTATGAATGGATATAAGTAGAATTACCAACTATAACTATTAATCCATTATCTTATAATTCAATACTATCTTAGGTGAAAAATGCACAAGCATAGAAATCTTGTCTTTATAATCTGTCACGGTCTTGTCAACCTATATGAGTTTGAAAAAATCATTATATATGGAAACAACATTGATTGTTTATAGGAACTATCAGATATAATTATCGTGATGTATTTCCAATCTAATCAATCATGCTTCTATCACATCAACATTTATTCCCACTACCTCTTACTCATTCTATCCAACACGAAGGTGGTGTACTTCACCTTTATTTCGTCAGGTGTCTCCAATAACTTAAACAAATTCTCTATCCAACTCAAACATTCCTAATACTCTTGATGATCATTTGAGTCTTTGAATACTGGTGGTTTATGAACAAGGATCTATTGACAAATAATTCATAGAACAGTCCTCTAAGCTTCCACAGTTGGGGACTAAATGGGAACCAGTGGTGTTCATGTCTAAGATCTTGGAAATTATGCATTATCACCTCAACCGTACTCAAATCCAAAAGAGGATTCTCTCATTGATTTTCATCAAAATATTCACCTGGGATCCAATTCACACTTCTTCTTAGAGGATGTGGAAAAAAAACATTATCAAAAAACAATGAAGACATTGGATTATCACTCAAATAGAGAGACAAGGGAAAAATAAATCTCAAGAGATAGATAAAAAATTGGGATTTCAATCTATCCAGACCAAAAGTAGATAAAATATTAGAAATAATCCTCATTCGAACTTTCTAAAATCTCTGCTAGTGACTTAAGGTTCATTGTGTTGAGAGAAATATAGAATGTTAATCACAACTACCACTTAGGTCTTAACAAGAATAATCAACTGCATACTGACATCAAAGAAATATAAAAAACATAAACCTTTGATTCCATAATTTCATGAACCAGCTCAGGTACCCAGGAAACCCAGTAACTGATCTGGTCCTTACATTTTCTAAGGGAATTTTTAATCCCCATGGGTTGGATACTAGCACCTGGAATCATAATAATTGATAATGGGATTGAATATTATAGAAACATCCTAGAATAAAAATAAAAAAAATTGTATGAAAACATGAAAAAACCACATGGTGTAGTGTATCAAAATTAAAACTAGTATACAATCCCCAATGTACTTCAACAATGTACAAAAAAACATAATAGATAACCCCATTCCTAATAGAAATAACTCTCAAAGTCCATATATCAGTAGGTATAAGCACCTCTTAGTGGTGATTTACACCTACTCAAACCTGGATATAGATAATCTAAAAAAACATAAAGACACAGGTAGGGTGAGAGATAAAATCTCATTAGGTTCTCACCAAATATTCCATAATAGATTCAAACATTTAATTTACCAAATAAATAATTTATCTTTAAAAAAACAAAGTTAGAATTTCAGACACATATTTTAAAAAATAATGATTTATATTTAAAATAATGATAATACATTAAACAAATGCATTAATTCTAAATTTTATATACAAAATTTTATTTAAATTCAGAAGTCATGGTGAATAGTTTACACTAATGGAAAATATTCATTTCCATTATAAATAAGATAGAAATATGGGAATATGTATAAGGAGTTACAATAATTCCCGGCTATAGGACACTATACACTTATGGAGACACAACAATATGTGTATACAAATTCCCTATTTAATGTTTCCATTCTTTACAAAATTTGTTGTAATAGGTTACATAGTTCGGTAAAATTGTGTACCAATCATGGAAAACCCTAGAACATTCAATATTTCCATAAATTTTCATCCAAAACAATCTCAAATGAAACTATACCAATTATTTATTTAAATAAGGGTTTAGTAATACCTAAAAATAATAATATGTTGTTTTATATAACTTAAACTATAATGATAATGTTAAACAAATTTTGAAACCCCTTATAAGGTTTCACATATATTTCTAAATATAAGGAATGACACAATTAAAAGTGTCATGTGACTTCATTTTTTATTAAAATTGAATTTCTATAAAATATTTCAAAATATATTTTTTTTATATTTCAAGAGGATTTAATTGGATATAAGTAATCCCTCATAAAGTCTCCTATATTAAAATTTTCATTTTTAATTGTTTAAATTCTTCTTTAATAATATTCCCTTCGATATTTTAAAATAATTTTCATAATAATTTTTATTAATATTTTTGGTAAAACAAAATGAAATTTTATTCTATTTTTTAAAATAATATAATTGATTTGAAGAAGAAACTCTTGAACATAATAAGTGATTTTATAGGGGTTTTTTTACAAAATAATTCTTTAATTATTTTACTTCAACTAATTTAATTTTCATTAATGAATATATCTTCTGAAAAAATTTGTTCTCTTAAAAAAATTATCTTAATGTTAAATTAATAGAATGATCTATCAAGATTAAATTTTATCATTCTGAAGAATTTTTTTTTTGCAGTTATCCAAAAATTAAAAAAAGGATATCTTTTATAGTATTTAAAAATTTATATTTCCAAATATCATTATTTCATGTTTTTTAAATTTTTCAAAAACATTTAACATTCCTAATGTTACACTTGCGATATAATCTTATCAATCTATCCACCTTATTACTCTATATTGATTATGATAATGATTTTATATATAAGTTTTAAAAAACCAATTTCTTTTTCAAAGGAAATATTATTTATTAATATTGGGTACCTTTATTCTCTAGATAAATTTTTTCCATGTTATCCAATTATTTATTTTGAGAACGTATTAGAATCCCACATTTTTTTTACATATGTTAATTGATTATTAAAAAAAACTTGATTGTGATATGTATTATTATTCATATCTTTCATCATGTGAATAAATTGAATATAGTGAAGTAGAATATTGATCAAAAAATTACATAACCTCTCAATGCATGATTTTATCTAATGAGTGAATTGGATTGGGTATTTTTTTATGCCTACCCGATTAACGAAAGATCTCTTCTAAAATATTTTTACTGATATAATGATGTCTTTATTATGTCCATTATTTAAGTTATAATGTGTTGTAATAAGGCCTTGATACTAAGATCTTTATTTTTGGAAATATGCATTCCATAAAATTAGTAATTTTTATCCCTCTTTTTATTTACATTTCATTACTATTTTGGAATATATTTAATTCTAATGTTATTGATTATAGGGTGAGGTTATGGATTATTCACTCTACCCAAATTGTATCCCATTTGTATCCATGATAGGTTATTTGGTACTCTTTCCCTTACTAAGCCTTTGACTACACCCCTTCAATTTTCCCATCTCTGGGTTACTAAGAATAAATATTTAAATGAATTCCAAGATTTTCTAAAAATTATATGAAACTATTAAAAAAGTTAATTATGTATTTCTTTAATGTTTCAAATAAAATATGAAAATATATATATATATATAATTTTATAAGACTGGTAAAAAATGTGTTCTTAGGTGATTATATCATTTGTATCTTATGATAATGTAATAAAATAACCATCATTTTTGAGCAATTTGAGTAAGCCACTAGAGTCAGTATGAAGGAATGTTTTTTAGGAACATTAGAAACTTGATATTGAAAATTCAAAATTAGAGAATATAACCCTCTAATAGACTATTTTTATAAGTCTATATATTATAAAACATATAATAATTTTGGATAAGTATATAATGTGAGGTATCATAGTAATAACATCATGTTTTGGATATATAAAAATCTATATAGTCTCTTTCATAGATACTCCTATGGGAAATAACCCCAAAAGGGGTTGTTGGGTATTAACACGATCTTAACGTGATAAATGATAAAAATTCATAACTGTACACATATTTTTCAACTTGTGATGGGTATGATTTGGTTTTTTAACATTACATTTATTATCCATTGTGAGCATTTTAAAAGGAATTTTATGACATAATATATAACAAGTTATTTAAAGAACCAAATAATAAAAAATAATCGAAAACATAGATTGATAATAATAAATATATATGTTATGGTATATGATTTTTTCTATTTATTCTTTTATATTTATAATTTTTTATTTCAAATTCATATCAAATCAATTATTCTTATCATTAAATTTATAATATATTAGTAAATTAATGGAAATAGGAGGAAATAAGTTAATATTTGGTGTTCTGGAAAATGAAATGATTGTATCAATTTGAAACTAAAAAAGATGATATATAGTATTAATAATCTTATTGTTAGGCCTAACTAGATTTCATGGATTATAATTAACAACTAAGACATTGTTAAATTCTCAAAAACAACAGTGAATAGAAGGATGGAATGTGATTGAATTTCAAGAGATAAACATATTGGATGAAATAAGAATCAATTTACTATATTCTAAAAATGTTGAAATAATAACCAAAATAATTGTCTCTAATAAAATATATGATTTTTTATATGGAAAATGGTTTTTGTAGTGAAGAACTTTTATGAGAAAAATGAAGCATTTAGATAACATGATGAAGATAAATACACATAATCCTATCGTACCACTAATAGTTTTGTTTAATTAATATTGGGAACTTGGGAATATTCTATATTGACTCCCTAATCCAAGGAATAACAATGATGATAAGCATTAAAAAATACCTTGGATAATGGAATTATAAAATATATATGTTATGAATATTTATAAATTATATCAGGATGAAAAAGGTACATTTATCATCTAATCCGGATTTGTGCATGTCTTGTGGGAGATTGATTTTAGGCACCCTTATATATCATAAATTTTTTCTAGTATAATCAAATAACCCCTCCATTGAAATATTATTAAATTTTAAAGTAAAAATTTATACTTTTATAATTAATGAATCCCAATATAATGTTTCTGTGAATTCTTTTGATGGAAATTTTATTTTTATTCATTTATATGAATTTAATATGTTTTTAAAATGGACTAGATCTCATTACATAGAGAGAAAATTATTTTTTAGGATAAAAACCACATTTCTTATCAACCTATGATAATATAGAAATTCCTAGATGATTATGAACTTTATTGGTAAGAAAATTCTATAATATGGGTCTTTATAAATAATAACTATGGAACATCCATAAAAAAATCTGAAAGAAACTCAATATTGATGTTATTCCTATTATAAAGTAACAAATGTGTTTAATAGTCATTATAATGTTAGATATCATGATATTATAGAATAAACTATATATGGAGTCATTTATTTTTTCTGGATACCATAACTATTTTATTTAGAATATAATAATTAAAATTTATATTATAAAATTTATTTATTTTGGTGAATATAGCTCCCAAATATTTATTTATTTAAATACAATCTAATTAAATATTATATTTAATAGTGTGTATCAAACACAATATTAATATAATACTATCTGTTATATAGATTAGAATACAGGAACTTTATTAATTATGTAATGAGAATTAATTATTTATCCTTTAGAAATAAAAATAATAATAAAACATCATGGTAAAAAAATATAATTAATATGATTTATTGAAATTATTTATATTTTATTATTTTCATAAAATTAATTTAATATATTATAAATAAAATGAATTTAAGAATATTACAAATTAAATTTAATTGGATGGGATGTAATTATATTCATTTAGTGACAAAGTAACAATTTTTCAACGAATTGTATTTGAATTTATATTATAATTACAATAACATCGAAAATTAAATTGGGATAATTTTTATAGAGACTACGATATTATTTTTAAACATATAAAAAACATGTTAACACTCATTTTAGTTTAAATTTATATTAGAAAAGTATAAATGATATTAATGGAAAAAATGAAAATTTCTAAAAAATCATTTTTATATATATCTTATGTGTTCATTTAAACAATAATTCATTTATATAAAAAAAATAAATTAGATTAAATATAGTCCAAATTTATAATTAGAATAAAAAAAGTAAATGAGGATGTATTTTATTTTTAGTTAAAAAATAATTACCAAGGTAAAAACATTAATGTATGTTGTTTATGGTAAAAATGCTTAACTTTTGTGGTTTGAATTTTATATGTTTACATGACACATAGACCTTATATAAGATATTTATTAGGCTTTAAATATAAGTCTACATTTCTTAAAAACCTTGTCTTACCCAACTAACCTAACTCTTATGATATTTTATTCTAACCCCTTACGTACCAATCAATTTTAATGAAAAGTCTTTATTTTTCATCTAAAAATAGAATCCACTAAAACCCACTTGAATCCACATTTCTATACTGAAATTACATTGAAACTCTATCCATTTTAACTCATATAGAATCTATATGGAGCATTCAAGATAAGAATAAAATCATCCACATGAATATTATCCACCCCTGGTATTTTCTTGTTTATCTACATTATCCATTTTCTTCCTAAAACATATTATCCATTATAATATAATTACTTATATATATTTCATATACTCAATATTTTTTATTATAGTGGAATATTCATGTTCTGTCTTCCCCTTTCCTTATAAAAGATAAAACATTATCTATTTGTATGTGTAGATTACCATATCCATGAGTTACATGTTATATTTCTCATAACCACATTAAATTCATGGTTTATGTGGAGAATTTAGTGAATGAATATAATATTTATTAAAATTTGAATATTCTACGAATATAAATCATTTTTTTCAGTCAATTTTGTTGTAGTAAAATAAAATGCTTTTTTTGTTTATAATCGGAATACTACCTCCATAGAGTGACATGTTATGTTTTTAATCATGACACAATAATGATAGTTATAAAATAAATTTTATAAATATATATTATATTATTGAATAGTATAAATCATTAACATTTTTCTGAAAGGATAAATAAAAAACTAGGGAGCATCATAATTTAATATATATATATATATATATATATAACTAATCTAAATAAACAAGATTTTTATATATCTTATTCTCACAAACAATTCCCATAGTTTCCAAAACAATGAAATTTTGGATATATAATGCATTAAAAAATGTTTAAATCTATTTTAGAATCTATTAATTCTTAACTTGGTATCAAATAACAAGGTTCAATGTTCTAATTATGAAATATGGATGGATTAATTGATATTACTAACATCCCATAACGAAAATAATAATTTACTAACTAATGCATGTGGAGTGAATTTTTATAGGTAAGGAATATAAAAAGATATATACATTTATAATTTTATAAAATAAATGAATAATATGGGAGTATTTATTATATATGATTTTAAATATCTTTCATGAAATTCAAGAGTGAAGGGTAAGGGCTACCTTCTCAATTTTCATCCATTGAGACATATATCATATTCATATTTTGTGTTATCTTTTGTGGTGTATATAACTCTTAATTAAAAAATTATATCAATATTTTCTTTATATGTATTATAATTATTGTCTCATTTCTTGTTATATCTCTCAAAATCATTCTAATAAATAATTACAAAAATCGAATGGCTTATTCCAATTAAATATATATTCATTGAGTTATGATTTCTCCCCTTGAAATATATTCTTATAAGTTCGGTACATTATACCTTATGATTAAATTGTATTGTAATTTCACTTTCCATTCAGTGTATTTACAATTTATTTTTATGAAAAATATTTTGAGGTATTTTACATCAATTTTATTACTTTAAAGGATTTCATTTTTCAAAAAACATATACTTTGTTAAGAATAATTCTCATCCTCTATAGTGGAGGTTTTTCTTCCATATGAAATTTTTTATATCAAAAATTGTATTTTTTCATATTTTAAAATAAAAATATATATTATCTCATTTGTGGTTCTTATTTTTATTTACCTCTTTTTAAAATAATCTTTTAAGATCCTTTTTATGATGCTGGTTTCAAAAATGGTGTTACAAAAATATTGAAAAAGTATTTTCCTTCTGCAATAATATATTTTATCACCCATGGTAAATTAACATCAAAATCCATTATTATTTTTTCTAGGATCCATTGTTTTATGTTATTATTAAAAGTAATATTTTTCAAAAAAATTTATTTTCGATTTTTAAAAATTAATGTTGAAGGTGACATGTAACTCCGTATTTTATGATTATAGTATAAATTTTTTAGGAATACTCATTTATGTTTTCCCTTAAATTTTCCCTATATACATTGAAGCAATTTTAAAAAGTATACTTTGAATTACATTATAGTCACATTGGCAATCTTTATATATTGATGAAAATAATAATTTAATGTTGTCCACACTTTTCCTTTTAAAAAATTATACCCTTTTATTTTTAACTGTGAACACATTATTTCACTTATATTGATATTATTAAATAAGAATGTTCAATTATATTTTTTAAAATAGTTTTAAAAATTTTTTTAATCATAAATTATTTTTATTTGATAATAAAAAATTGTTATATTTATTAAATTATATTTCTTAATATATATATATATATATTAAAAATGTATTTCAAAGATCATGTTTTAAGAAATCACATTTCACGGACATTATGTATTATCAATGAAGATTTTAGAAAGAATGGTTTTTATATAAGAATATAATAAAAAGAGTTTTTTAAATGTTTCTGGTTAAAATATTATTTTTATAGATTTATATATAATCACCTTTATTAAGTCACAATATTATACTATTTATGTGTTATTATGATTATATCCTTCATCTTTCATAGGATTGATTATAATGACGATGTTTGGAGTATGTTTCCAAGAAAACTACTTCTTTCCCAGAAGAAATATACATTAATATTACCTCCCACCTTAATTTTGAAGATGTGTTATGAGCGTGTTATACAGTTATTGATTTGGGAATTTTCTGACATCACATATGTTTATATTTTAATATAAGGTTTATTGATTACTAATTAATATTGATTATAAATTTTATTGTTATTCAAATATTTTTTCTATTGAATGCATTGGACATAATGATGTGTTGGTTTGGGATCAACATTATATAGACCATCGATGCATCATTTGGTCTCATGATAAAAACAGTTTCAGTAAATGGATTATTCCAAATGAATTAATGAATTATCTATTAGAAATTAATTTAATGAAATTATTTATAACTTGGACTCTGTGATGGAAATAATAATATATTATTTGTGTCTATAATGGAAATTTTCATGTCTTGGTGAAAGGTTCTTATGGTAAGATTAATATTTATAAAATTATTCTTTACACCACCCTGAAATCATGTATTTTCATCCTTGTGGTCAGTTACCTTTCCTTGTTATTCATGGATATATTAAATGCTCAAGTTATAGAATATATGTAATTTTTCTTTCTATTTTCTCTTTTATATTGTGTATTTAATTTTTTACCCATGATAGATTTTGAGGTTCATTTCCCCTTACTATGTTTTTGAGCTCATCCATTTATTTATTTCTTTCCCCTAGGTGAAAATTTTGAATCATTGATTGAATTGAAGGATGTGATATAGTAATATTATAGTATTCAATAATTGTAATATTATATGTCATAAATTTTCAAATATACATCCATCCAACGACATGAAGGCCTTTAAATTTTCTATTATTTTAACAGAAACATAAACATAAACCCCCTTTTAAGGGAAGCAGGGGGAACCCAAGACATCATCGACTTAAAACAATTCACAACCTGAAGGTCTAGTGAGATATACCAAACTGACACATGAAGCTACCCCTCCCCAACATATGAACATGGAAAAGCACTCCACTGTTGCATGTTTTAACAGCAAGAATGTTTCATGGGTCAAAGAACAGGCCAGATCAGGTTAGTGTTGTCATACCTTCTCAACAACCAAATCCAAAAAACACTACAATGATAAAGAGGAACTCTAGAAATCCACTTATGGGGTCTGATCCACGGCTCATGTCCGGGTGAATCACCATACCAACAAGCCTCACAATAAAACATCATTCGCCCTTTTGAAATGGCCATTTTAAGCGCCACCATCAATGATCATCCTTGACCAACACTACTTCCCTCCTAAAACCCCACAGCCACCATAAGCACATTATCCTGGAAGGCAACCCAAGATGCATGAGAACATGACATCATCACTTATAATTGGGTTTCCCAACCTTGCACCAAGAGGGCACCACTGATGAGGGGATCAATGTCATCCTGACACAGAAGCATCTCTATGGGAATGAGTCTGCTTCAATCAAAAGCACAGATGTACCCTTATCAGATTCTGAAACCTCACAGTAATGAGAATGGCAGTAGGAAAAGGTATACAAGAGCTAGTGAGATGAAACCGGAACAAAAAATATAGGATCTAGCCAGGTAGAATGAATCCCAGAATAACCAATCACACAATACCAAAATAGAATCTGAAAAAACCAAAGAATCCACAACACAATACCCCCCCAAATCACTGTATATCGGACCAGATACATGCACCTAATCATTCCATATGAGTTGGGAAACTCAATCCACCTGATAAAGTGGGAGAGCACAAACTGAACCTACGAGAAAAATGGCACCTGATCAAGCCAGAAGAAATAACCTAGCTATGAAGCCAATCGTACACCAAACCACATCATCGATAGAGAGGGAAAAGCCACGCCACACCGTCACACTGTCGTTGAGCCAAACAATATCTAGTCTCACCGAGTATCACTATCGCACCACCACCGTGCCTGATGAGATCCAAGTCGTATCTCCAAAGTTGAAGTCGTCGACATAGGGGACAAACTACACAAGTTCGAACTCATGAGGCTCAACGAATCCCATTCCTGACTGAAACAAGATTCATAATTCACGAGAAAATATATGTAGGAGGGTGGAAGATGGGAAACCCAAACTTATAGAAACCCTTGCTATCACGGTTTGGGAGACACGCCGCTCAGAGGCTCTCCCCTAATTTTCAAATATAATATAAATAATCTGTATGTATTTAGTCTCTCAATACTTCCAAAATGATTAATTATTGGTGATGTGATCTATTATATTTTGTTCTCATGTGATAATGTGACCAACTACACAGGGATACTGGAGCTTTCTATATCAGTTGTTATTAATAAAATTTTATCTGAAACCCTGTGAATTAAATATATATATATATTATAGAACATATCTCTATGATATAATGTATATATAGAGGAAAAAATAGAATAATAAATTTAATAATAAAATAATATTGTGATTTAAATTACATATGAGACAATGGTTGGATTTTAAATAGATTAAATGGTTCAGTGTCTTGAATTTTAGATACAAACACATCTAATTTCACAACACTTCAAATTAATTTTCCAAAATTAATTATCCAATACATCCCTTCCTTGAAATCACACATGTTGTAATCTTTTTTCAAATATGGGGAATGAAATAATAATAAAGGGTTCAGCTCAAATTCAAAAGAGGGGAAACAACATTTCATTAATTTAGATAATAATAATTTTGAAGAATACGAGGAATACATTAATATCTAAATAAGGGAACATAATAGAAATTATGGTTATCAATAAACATGATTAAGTAAAATAAGATCATAAAAATATCATTATGAAATCATAAAACAAATAACACATAACATATAGTAAGTGGACATTACATAATGTGAATGATACTTGAAATGGAATAATCTTATAAACCTCGCATTTTTTAGAAATCAAATGAATCTTGTAACATGGAATAAATTGATTAAAAAAACTTGTAAATCATTCATAACATGATAAACTATAAAATTAGCACACATAAAATCATATGAAAACACGTGTTAGAAATCCCATTATGCTAATATTAATTTGAACAAATGTATTATTTATATTCTTGAATATGTGAGCACACCCAGCATGACCATGAATAAAAATATATCATTGAACCAATAGAAAAACCACATTCATAAGAATTAAAAAACTTAAAATAACTTAAATATAAAATATCCTTAGATATATTATTTTACAAAGTAATCATATCATTAAATAATAAGTATGATTATCAAAATATCACTTCATGATAAATAAATAGTGGAGAAAAAATTGAAGTTAAAATTAAAATTTTCAAAAATAACTATCCATACATTTTTAAAAAAGTGATGTGAAAATTATAGACATTTTTTAGGATTGAAGGATATGACTTTTCAAAATCATTTTATAAGTCATCCAAATATAATATCCTTTAAAGGATATATATATATTTTGAAATTTTTTTGGTGGATGATAAAAAATTCATTATTAAAGGATATAATCCCCTTTTATATAATATTTTTAAATATATTTACCTGCATTATAAAAAGCATATTCAATATTACTTTTGAAAATATGGAAATATAATTATGAAAATCAAGGAAATTAAGTCATATTTTCTTTCCAAAATTATAGAATAACATTGGTGGGATGGAAAATATAGACATGGGAGAAATATTCAAAGGTTGAATTGGGAGGTATTCTACAAAAAGAACCAGTTTTATGATGGAAAACATGTTATCCAAAAATTAGATATTAATAATGAAATTTAATTTCCCATTTGAAAAAGGGATATACCAAATAAAATGGGTGATTGGTTGGATCAAAAATATTGAAATTTATATTCATGTAATAAATTTAATGATGAAATGAATTTAAAACATTGTTGATGAAGAACCATAAATCATTAATATATTTTAAATAAAATTCCTAAGTTTAATGAACATTTAATATAAAATTATAAATCATGAAATATAATTAGATTATGATAGAAAGTAGAAATGGAATAATATTTACACCCAAAAAATTAATCATGGTGTATAGAATAATCATATCTGAGGATATTCAAATTCAAAGGAAACCCCCTTAAACATGAATATTATTTTAATAAAAGGCCATGTAAATATATATCTTGTTTTTGATCTTAAAACCCCACTAATTTTATTAATATTTAAAAAACATTAATTATTTATTAATAAAAAAACATGAAATAAATTATTTTTATCAATTTCAAACAACAATCACGATTTTGAAAAAGATATAATGAAAATCATTCCCAAAAATCAATAATAGTTTATCATGCTATAACCTCATATAGAAACTTATACCTTTTGCACATATTATTTAATAAAATTAACATAAAAATCTAATAATTACATACAAAAAATAATGAGTCCCTATTTCTTTAGATCTATGTGATCATAATACATCGAATGACAATATAACATGACATATTTATTTATTTATTTATTTATTTATTTCAATATTGTGCTCCTAAATCCATTTGTGATTCATAAACTACATAGAGTGACCTGGGGAAATCATATAATAAAGGGGTGAGATAGAAATCCATGTAAGGGAGTATTCATATAAGGAATCATAATGATTGAGTTAATGATATAACAAGATATCAAAAATATATGGAACATTAGTAATCACATATGAGTATAACATAAAGAACTTGGTATCATAAGGTAATGACATTAATAGAAATTTTTTATAATCATATAACATTATATAAAAATGATTCAATGATAATGACATAGACAATATCATAAAACATATAACTTTTCATAATATAATATGTTTACCCCTAAATCCCATACATGACATCACATGATAATATAACATTACCCTATTCATTTTGAGAAATATCTAGTGCAACCATAATAAATTTTTATTGATCTATGTGGGCTAAAATGTATATCGATCATACGCAATAACAAAATAACTACTCATTTATGGAAAATGGTTTTAATAATATCACTTTATTTCATGATCAAATGATGTTTTACAATGAAGGCATTTGAGAAATGATGATAATTCATGTATTAAATCCCCAATTTAAAAGTGAGTGGGAAAGGTATGTATGTAAAATAAATATATGAAATATATAGAATAGGTAAAAAATATTAAATGTTGTTGTCATTAATGAATATAAATTCTTTTGAAAATATTAAGAAAAAATTCTTGAGGATAATAACCATTCACTTTTGAAATTAAATTATAAAAATACTAAAATTATGAAAATATTTTAAAAAAAAATTTATTTGAAATTATCCTTATAAAATTATATCATAATCATTAAATAATTTAATATTCATTACATTTGGATATTTGGTTCATGTAATACATGTTCAAAACAAATATTCCTTTATCATTTTTGTTAAAATACAAATGCACCTTTTTTGCAAACAATATTAGCTGAATTTTTTTAGTAAAAATAAAAAAAGTTATAATTTTCCAAAAAATGTATAGAGTAATGTTTTAAAATTTTTAAAACATTTTTAGGAAACACGTATATTAAATAACAGGTTTTTCATCTGAAGAGATAAATAATCTATTTTTTTAAACATATATATACATATATATATTGGAATATTGAGTACATAAAGAGGTGAAAACTAAGTGAACAAATTCATTATAATTAAACAAATATAGTATAAAAAAATACATGAATTTATTGAGAAATATATTATACAATTTCGTCACTGAAATAAAAATAAAAAAATAAAAATAAAAATTAGAACGAACTGTCATACCCTTGCCAAATTGGAAACATTTTAATTGTAAGACAACTTAAAGAATAACATCAATAGAAACATTAAATATCTGGAATAGAATTATATTTATTATATTACCTATAAAATGATAATTATATACAAATAATAAATGATTATAAGTTTGTAACATTACATATGCCTCTAAAAATGATAATTATAGAAACAAATTCTTACCTCAAGCCTCAAACATCACACGATTTACTTATATTCCCAAATAATGTAATTATGTCAATTATTAACATAATTAATAATGTTATCTATTTTTGTAATTCTTGTTATTTTATTTTTTACCATGTCATAAGTAATTTCATAATAGAATCATTTCACAGTTGATGTTTTAACATTAAACAACTCATATTTCCAAAACCACATTGGTAGTTTATTAAGGATAAATATATTATGATTTAATCATCTCAAGAATTGAAAATAATGAATTATTATATATTTTTTAAAAAACACCCATAAAACCATCAATGAAATATGTTTTTGAAAAGTGATTTATGTTATAATCATGGAGATGGTAGGTTGTACATACACATGAGTATAATTTCCATTTTTCGTGTTCAATGATGGAAAAAAGATAAGTGTTATTTTATAATTGATTGATGATATTTATTTCATAAATATCATATTATTTTATTAAGTTTCATTAGATATAAAATCCATTGGACGAAATAAAAAAGTAATTATATCACTTCTCGAGGCAGTAGTCTTATGTAGACAAGAACGACATTATAATTTATCCAAAGGATGGTAATGTGGAAAATTAAAATATATATTTTCTTTCCATAATGATTAATTTTTTTAGTATCATATATAGACATAAATTTAATTATCATTAACATTCATATAAATCATAAGTGAAATTCTAATCGCATTACTTTGTGGGGAAATTGTCCTCCATAAACATGAGTTCTATTAGTAAATTCATTGAAGACTGAAAATTAAGAAACTCTCATATTATAATTCCATAAGAATATTTATATCATAAATAATATATATAAATATTATATATATCATTATATATATTCATGAGAAGTGGTGATGAAAAATTATTTACAGCGATTTGCAAGGTGTTTGTCTGTTGTACACACGATCAATGGTTTTGTTTACAATTAATGAGAGGAAGAGATATTTTTAGTATATTATAATAATACAAAAAAATATCAATATATTTAATATAATGATTTTATTATATCATTATGTTTTAATAGGATATAAAGGTGGTACAATAGGAAATAAGAGAAAATTCATAGTTAAAGAAGACACATATTCATCAGAGAACTTATTTATATTAATACCATAACTATTTCAAGGATTTATTTATGTTTGAAAAAGGATATTAGGATGAGTGTAGGAAATTAATGAATATATTTTGGAAGTTATTATCCAATCCATTTTTTTGACTAAAGAGTATAGGAGAGCGGGTGTCCTTTTAGAAGTGTCTGGAGGATTCATTATAAATATTTTGAAATAAATAATTCAACCCATGTTTTTCCCATTCCACCTGGCTATGAAATAGACCACTATGAAAAATATATTTAATAAATAAAAATCTCAACATAAAATATTAATTGGACAAGGTTTTTGTCATTCTTATCCCTTATAGCTTTTGTTCAACGCTCAGTAATCCCATTTTTACCTTAACCGTAATAAATTATTATCATTTCGTTCCTAATTAATTGTGAAAAAAATAATGTTATCATATTAAATAATATATATTTATAATAAAAAATATTGGGTACATTTTTTAAAATTAAACTCACAAAAGTGTCATAATTTAATTTAAAATTAAACCTGTAGACATGTAAAAAACTAGTTTTTCAATAAATGTATTTTTTGAAGGAAAATAATTTATCAAATTGACTATTTTCAATTTAATAATAATTAATTAAATTTTAAAAAATAATTATATTTATATAATATATAAATTTCATTTAAACCAATCATCATTATGGGTTGTTTAAATTAAATAAAATGGATAAACATTATTCACTTTAAAGAAATTTTCAAAAAACAATTTTTTAGGCTTGACAATAAAATGATACTAAAATATGGTATAAATATACCTAAAATTTTATTAATTTAATTTAATATAAGAAAATTAAACTAATTTTAAATTTAAATAAAATTAAAATTATAATAAGACATAAATTATTATCTGAAAATTATATATTTTCTAAAAAACCCAAAAACATAACCATAACATAATACAAGTATGTTTCGTTAAAAATGATTTTAATCATTCAAAATATAATTTCTAAAATTGGTATAAATTAATTTTTAATTTTTCACACATTGTCAAACTGAACTGCCTTTTTTGAAAATACTATTATTTGGAAGTCATTTATTTTTCATTCAAATAGTCTTTATTTTATTTATAATCAGTATATGACCATAGAATTTTTTTATTGATGTGTAAAACATATAATTTACATAATTTATTTAGTCATATTCACACCAACAAATTTAATGGCTTTGTTATCACAATATACTATATTTTAGTTCATATAGAATTGGGGTCTCTAATTCTGAAAGCTTTCAAAGAGACTAGATTTATATAAAAGGAAACATATTTTAAATTCATGGGTTATTTCATTTTTTATAATAATGTTCTTAAATTTCATATATGATTTCAAACATTATGTTAATTTTTAAATCTCTCGGTGTTACATTCTACCGCCATAAAACAATTATGTCCTCAAAATTTAATCTTGATCACAGATATCAAGGGTTTAACATTTTATAATTTGTTTTTGGAAAACCCAAAAAATTAAAAAGAGTAAATATATAATTATTTTAAAAATATCAAATGGTAAATCTGATATTCATCACATAAATTGGATTCCACATAGGATAACAATTATAGAAAGTGATTATATATACATGGAAGTAATGTATAAGAAATTATGAATAGTGGTAGAGATCATTAATTGTAAGAAATTGAATGATCATGAGAACCTAAATATCCACAAATCTGTAAATAAATAATGAATTAAGAGGCAATTTACTAATTACATATGAATGTAATAGGATAAAGTTATTGTTTAAAGATCATTTTCATCTAATTGAGGGATTCAAGGGGATACAAAAATAAACATATTGGATAACTTTTTTTCATAAACACTTTAATCCCTTTATTGTACTTAAATAACAACACAGTTAACATTTTATTATAAGGAAATAAAAAAATGATTTCATTTTTAATGTGTGATGATATAAATTTATCATTTAATGGATAATAAGATCATAAAAAAGAAAAAAGTTATTCCACCTATGTTTATGAAAAATAAAAAATTGTCTACAACTTTGAAAGAGAATTCCCAATATGAATATATTAATATTCAGAATTCAATAATAATATAAAATGTTTAAAAAACAATTATATTAACTAACTCACCTTATATCCCTAAAAATCTCAATAACTTCAATATTAAATGATTATTTATCCTAAAATATGGTTTCATAAACTTTAAACATATTCTACCAAAAACATTATAGTGTTACTACAAATTATTCCTCTATACTAATACTCAAGGTAATATTTATCACAACACAATAAAATGTTTCCCAATATCAAATTAATATTTATACACCATAAAATTTATTTTATAAAATATCATATTAACTAGTAAATCATATAGTCTAGTAGTATGAGTTAAACCCCTATCTTCATTTAGATGTGACTTCAGGACTCGTGGCCTATCCAAATCGATGTGTTATAACATAGATTTGGTGATAAATTATTTCTAAAATAATATAAAAACTTATGTGATAATCATATTAATAATTAATAATAATCCTAAAATGTTCTTGAAAATATAATGAACATCATTAAAAATAAATTATTCAACAAATAACTTTTTTTAACCACTATTTTTTTCTATACAACTCATTATATTTAAAAAAAATATTCTTATTTCCTCAACATAAAGAGCATATCCAATATTATATTTTCCTCAACTATAGATTATCACTTTTACATTAAATATCCTTTTTTGCACCTTATTATTATCTAATATATTCGCTATCATAATTATCAAAAAAAACATCCACAAAAAATTCATTATATAAATATATTTAATTATTCAAATAATTCTTGAATTCCAGTAAAAAATGTTCAATCCATCCTCTTCATTCATAAACTGTCAACTATTATTCAGCATAATCTTCCATAATACATTCTAATATTTATATAGAATTTTTATTTTCTACATCATCTAAAT
The DNA here is from genome assembly GCA_963277665.1 of Viscum album. Classification (NCBI taxonomy): domain Eukaryota; kingdom Viridiplantae; phylum Streptophyta; class Magnoliopsida; order Santalales; family Viscaceae; genus Viscum; species Viscum album. The sequence continues at coordinate 1,178,076,516 of OY728119.1, read as the reverse complement.
AAAAACCTTCACTGTACAACCTTTTTGAACTTTTTCTTGATCTTCACCCCTCGAATATCAATTCTCATAATTCTAAAAATTTCAACATATAAGAAATTCAACAGTTTATAAATCCTTCAAAAAAAATATTCGCATATATTGTATTGAATGGACTTTCAAGTTTGTTATCATAAATTAATTACTCTTTTCTCCTCTTATCCACATATATAACAACTTCTCATTCCATTTATAAGTTCCCTTGAGTTTATTTTACCATATCTTAAATAGATTTGAAAATAAATGCATATTCATTTTTTTCTATAGAAATTTAACAATTAATATATTATATTATTCTCTTCTTTAGTGGTTCTGATATTTGGTTAAGGTGATTTTTTTAATCATATATAATGATAACTTTTTAGTCATAAACAAAATATTTTTCACTCTATTAGTCATCCCAATTTTTTCATCAACACATTTTCTATCACATTCAAATTCATACAATTTTATTTTTATTCTCATCATTGAATAAAATTATTACATAAAATTATATGATAATTCATTTACATTTAAATGTAAACATTTAAATATATAATAAATAACATATAAATTATAATTATGTCCCCAATTATGGTCCTTTAAGTTTTTATCAACATTATACACTGTAATGATTCTTATAATGGTTTCTAAACGAAGCAATTGGTAAACTTCTTCATAATAGATTATATAGTGTTATTGAATTTCCAAAACCATATCCCAAATTAGTTTCTTGCCATGTATTCTATATGGCCCATTTTTATGAACGTGATAAATCTTAATCGAGAGAGGAATAAAAAATTATAATATCATTACACATAAGTAAATTTTTTATATAACCATATCCACATGTAGTAACTATAAATGTTTCCATTTCATTACAACCACTCACTGTATAATTAATTGAGATTAAACAAATTTTACTTAATCATATCCTTAGAATTATCACAATAGTTATCACTATATTTTTGTTATCCTTATTCCAAATTTTAACTAAACATTTTCTCTGATACCAATTGTAGAAACCTATGCCTTTTACACATATTATTACATGATTTATTTAACATAAACTTCCATTAACTACAACTGAATTATTGTAAGGCCTACTGTATTTGGAATACTAGGATCATAATACACTAAAAGAAACTAAAACATGTAATCTTTATTGTTTTTACATTCCATATTGAGGTCATAAATTCATTTGATATACCAAAACTCTATAGCATAATAAATAAAAAAAATTAAATAAAGGTGTGCACTAGGAATCCCTATAATCATATAAACATGATATAGAAACATATTGTTTGAGTTAAGGATAAAACCTGAGATCATAAAAGAGAAGGAACATGAGTAATCACAGGGTTGCATAACATAAAAAAGATAGTATCATAAGATCTTTCAGTCATCGAAATTTGGAAAAAACATACAACATTACGTAATCACAACTCAATGATTAAAATCGAGACAATATCATATAGCAAAAAAATTCACATAATATATTAGGTTTAACCCTTAATCCCATACATGACATACCATGGGACTATAATATTTCCCAATGAATAAGATCACTATCTTGGTTCATCCATCACAAAATATTCATCATCAATATGTGCAAAATAAAAAAATAAATAAAAAGGAAGAACAAAATCATTTCTCATTAAATGAAAATTTTATTCATTATCTTACATCAAGACATCATCAAAGGAAGCATCATAATGAATGCATTTAAGAAATTATAATAAATCTTGTATTACCCCATCAATGTAAATGAAAATAGATAATTTATATATTTTATATAAATATATAAAGTATTTATAATCATTCCAATACCTTAAATATTGTTTTATTTAATGAATATAAATACTTTTATAAATAAATAAATTATTGAGTAAACTAATATTTTAAATTTTAAAAATATCTTCTTAGAAGAATAGAATTCAAAAAATATTTTGGAATTATTTAAATTTTAAAGTAACCATTAAAATATATAATTTATGATTTAATCATAGAGTGGTAATGATGATGGTAAATTATTTTCATGTTGTACATGTTTAAAACCAAGATACGATTTTCATTTTAGGTAAAATACAAATATGCCTTGTTTTCAAGAAAAACAAGATGATTTCTTTTTATAAATTTTAAAATTAAAATTAATAAAAATTTTATTTAAAAAATAATAAGTGTATATTAATATAATGTTTAAATCATTTTTATAAATCATGGATTTTGAAGAAAATTATGTTTGACTGAAGAGAGAAATAAAGATGATTTTCATTTAAAAACATTATTTTGGAATTATGGGTACATAAAAAGGGAAAAATGAATAGAAATAATGTATTATAAATGAATAAATAGATTAGTATAAATATTATTAATTTTATAAGAACTAGTTCATATGATTTTACCTCCAAAATCCAAGTCCTAATAAATAATTATACACATTTAGATTATAAAATCAAACCCCTATCATTTTGGTAACATTTATATCATAAGCCCCATTAAACAATTACATAAAATTAATAATTAAATATTTTTAATATAAGGATACTCATGAGATAACATTTCATAAGATATGTATATACACATCATTAAAGAATATAGTTGTATAATATAACATATAACTCAAAGTAGGGAAATTGTGACAAAAATCCTTTGACTCGAGCCTAAATTTTCTTGTCTGTTTCTTATATTACCGAATTATAAACTTATATAAATTATTTAATTTCTCAATAACTATTTCATATTTGTTTTTAATTTATTATATTTTTTCCCGTATCATATTCAATTACATAACTAGTTATTTCACATAGGATGTCTTAATGATAAATGAATCATATGTCCAAAATCACATTGGTAAGTCTCAATAGGTAAAATATATTATTATTTAATCATATAAAAAATGGAAATCATGATATAATTTTTATTTTTATAAATTATATAAAATTTTAATACCATCCATGAAATTTGGTTATAAAAAAATTAACTTTGTTATAATCATGGTGACAATTGGTTGTACATATGAATTATTATCATTTTTATATTTCAAAGATCATGATGGAATGAAGAAAAATGTTATATTATATTTATTGGATGATAGTTATATCATTATATGTAAATTATTTATATAAATATCATTCTATATACTATCCATGTTATGCGATAATAATAATGTGACACAATTCTTGGAGAGGCGGTATTCCGCCGTACACACAAATGATGTAATCATTTATTCAATGGATGTTAATGTAAGATATTATATGATATATTTTTTACATAATGATTAATATTTCATTAATATATTATATATATAAAAAAATTAATTCTTATTACCTTCCATGTAATGTGTAAGTGAAAAAAAATCACATCGCATCGTGAGGCGGTAGTCTGTTGCACACACTTGTGACATTATCACATTATCTACAGAATAAAAGGTTAGAAGTTTTATGTTATATTATAATTCAATAAGTAAAATTGTATTTTTAATAGTAATTATAAATTATATATACATCATTATATCAAGTCTCAATATGTAGTGATTGAAAATGAATTTTATCGATTTAGAAGGAGGTACTATGCCTTACACACGATCAAAAGCTTAGTTTCCCATTTGAGAGGGGGGAGATGATTTTTCACCATCCCCATAACCTAAAATAATCTAAATATATTTAATATTTTTGTTATTTTATATCATTATTTTTAATTATAATTTAAGTATTTGTAAAAAGAAATAAAATAAAATTCTATCTTATGGATGTTACATCTTCTTTGGACAACTTCATTTAAGTTTGAACCAAAAGAAATTTAAGTTTGGATTTCTGGCCAAAAAATTATTAAATTATTAGGTAAGGGGAATAATGAATTTTTTGGATGTAATTTTAAATTCAAATTGTTTTTGGAAGTGTATAGATGAGAGGGGATGGGTGGCCTTTTATAAGTAGGGGATGACCGATTTGTAATTATTTAAAATAAAGAATTCCACCCATGATTTTCTCTTAGAAAAGGCCCCAAAATAGACCGTTTACAATCATTTTAATATATTAAAAATTAGATATGTTTTGGTTCATTCATAACTTTATCATTTTATCTACCCCTCGATAAAATCATTTTTCTTTAACCGTGATGAATAATTTTATTATTTTCACTATTGATTGTGGTAAAAAGTTATGTTTAAATTATTAAATAAAATAAATTATAATTATTTAAAATATGAAATAAAATATTAATATTATATTCATATAATAGAAAAAATGAAATTTAAAATTAAACTAGCAGACATGCTAAAAAATAGTCTTTCACAAAATGCATTTTTTTGTAAAGAAATGAAGATCTCATATGAACTGTGTGAAACAAAATTATAAATAAATTAATTTAAAATCATATATATATATATATATTCTACACAATTAAATAAATTTATTCCTCATTAGGGGCTATTTAAATCAATTAAAATGTACAAATAATATTTATTTTAAAACCATTTTCATAAAAAAGTGATTTTAAGGAAAATTATAAACTTGCAAATAAATATTTTTAATTTAAATAAAATTAATTTTAATAAAATTAAATAAAAAGTAATCTATTCATTGAAATAATATATAAATAATAATGGAATTTAATTTATTAATATAAAATTATAAGTTTTTAACAAATGATATTATTTATTATTCAATGAATAATTAATTTTTTAAAAAAATAAAAAAAAAGTCTAACCTTAAGTTGATATCGATATTTTAATTTCAAAAAATATTTTAATTTTTAAAAATTATTTTTCTAATAATGGTAAACCTTTATTTTAACATATTTCTCCAAAGCATAACTAAAATACCTTTTAGATAACATTATTTTTATATTAATCATTTATTTATTTTAATTAGTTCCTATTTTATTTCTAATTGGTAGATAGCAATTGAATTTATTTTATAATTTTGTTACCCATATATTATTAATAATTTATTTATTCATATTCATAACCCTAAATGTCTATGCTAAGTTATAATAGTATATTTTATTGTTGTTCATTTAGATTTGGGGTTGTCTGTTCCACATGTCATTGATGATATTGAATTTATTTAAAACGAAATGTATTTTAAATTCATAGGGTGATACATTCTATTTTATTCTCAGTGTTGTGTCTAATAAATGCTATTGAAAAATGATGTTCCTCTTTTAAAATAGTGGGGTGTTGTATCTCTTGTTTAGCAAACATAGTTCTGTTATACTCTTATATCATAAACCTTTTTATATGTATATCCATTTTATATACATCATTTATTTGGATAAATGTGAATGATATTGGTATTATCAAATTATTAATATAAAATCATACTTATGGTATTATAACAACTCTAAGAATGGGATTATGAAATGGATTAATGAGATAAGAAGATAATATATCAATGATATGGAATCATCAGGATACAAATGTATTGATTATGAACATGTGTAAGCCTGTGAAAGTGTAAATCATATGATTATAAAAATTGATGTGCTCTAATTAAAAATAGATAGTGGGAGAATAAATGAGTGATTGTGACTAAATAATAGATAGAAAAATTGGTATGAAGAATAGTTTTAATTAGATGAAATGGTAGTATCTCATAAATAAAGAATCATTTGGATAATAAATGATTGATTGTGATAATATTATATAATATTAAATTTATTCTCAAATTTATTATCACAAAAGAACAATTTGAATAAAAAAGGATAAAAATTAAACATTCGTTTCAAATTATATTCATAAATAAGTGAGGGACTTCATAAAACATTTAAAAATCATGTAAAGAGATTTATAAATGGAGAGTGAAGGAAAATTATTGATCATGGATTTTGTGTTGAATTTTCATGAGAGAAATGGTGGGATAAATCTCCTTTTATAGAAGAAATACATGTACTTTTTAGGGGTTAAAATAGTTATTTAATGTGTAAGAAATGAATCACATGGTTTTCAGGTAAGATAGGTGAGTAAGGGGGTTAAATGGTTTTAAAGAAATGTGGGTTTTACTTTAATACCTTATTTTTTTCTATAATATATATATATTTAACCATTGAGACTATAAAAAATCAAGATATTTTATATTTTGTTTTTTATACTTATTAACATTGATTACAAATTAATCATGATAGTTACTTTATTAAATAAGATATTATATAACACATTAAACCTTATTTTGACATGCTGAATCCAAATTCAGAATCCATAACACATAATCCAATTTCTTTGTAGGATAAATTTTACTTTATAAAAAACATATAATTTGTTGAGAAGATGTTTTTTCTAGAATCAGGTCCTTTTAATCAATAAGTTCAATTAATTTTATTTAACATTGATTTCAAAAATAGAAGGCTTAATTATTTTTTATATATTTTTAAACATCTGATTAGGGTATTAATTTATAATATAATCATTAATTTTTTTTAAATTACACATTATTTAGAAAATTATTACCCTTTGAAAAATAACCACTCTACCTCAAAAACAAATACTTAATTTGGAAATATAATTTTATTCCTACCAATAAATTTACTACATTACATAATAAAATAAAAATAATAATAAAAAATTTTATTCATTTTATCAAATGATGTTTAAAAATATTGTGAAATTAAATTTTAATATAATAATTTTTAAAAAAATTAATAACTGTATATATTTTTTATAAATAAAGTGAAATTTTTTTTTATTCACTTTAATATAGTTTATGTAATTTTGTTACTTCTAGTGATACCTTCAAATATAATGGATCTAATATAATGGAAATATTTTATTAAGGGATAGTATTTCTCATTTTAGTCTTGTGTTTCTCATTCAATAGAAACTCACATGGTATTTAATTATAGAAAATTAATCAATAAAATTATGTTTTGTTAAATTTTACCAATTATAAAAACAATTAAATCCTAAAAATTATATTTTATAGTGGATAGAAATTGAGGGAAACTCTCTACCATCATATCTTTGGGTTCCCATCTATTCTTTTAAAATTTATGGTTTCTACAAATATCCTTGACCAGATGATTTACCTTATTTGATATTATCTTCTCTCTTATATCAAAAATTTCAACTAGTTTTTTCTCATATGGTAGATCATGTTATAGTAGAAATAATTTCATTATTATCACATAAGATAGTTCTCAAATGTAATTTATCAAAAGATAAAAAATGAAAAAATAATTCAGATTTAATTGGTACTGATGGATCACGAATTGATAGGACACACCCCTGTAATGATCACAAATTATGAGGGGCCTGGTGTATCTAGGGATCAAAATCCCTTTAATAATATTTATTATAACATTATATCATTTAGATATTCAAAGGAACACCCTTTCATCTAAATCAATGCCTAGATAGAATAGATTAGAATCTACATAATGCTTCTGTGTACTATGGGACACATTCATGTGACACTGATTGGTTTGAAACTTCTGAATCATCCTAGCATGATGGATTCATACATATCTTCTCATATAGAGCCTCATGTTGTTCCATCTAATATTTAGAATTAAAATATTTTTTATATGAAAACCCTACCTGGAGACAGTGCTCATTCAAGAATTTTTAAAACCCATAAAAATATCAATTCATGTCTTCTAGGATTGTAATTGTCCTCTCAGACTGACCATCTGTTTGAGGTTGATATATAGTTCTAAAGATAATCTATATCCCTAATGATTTTTTAAGACATATATTGAATCCTAAGGGGGAACTCATATCCCAATCAGATATAATGGATATTGGTACACCATTCAACATCAGCACTTCCTATATTTATATCATGGTGATTTTTCCAAAAGAGAAATCTTATATAATGGAAATAAATTGTGATTACTATGTATCAATTTTTCTTAAATTCCAAATATAATTTGTTCATTTTACATTTCCAAGATTCCATCGATAATGTCGATTGTGATTTTTTCCTATTTATAATATAGTATAGTAATTTTTTCAATATAAATTTATATAATTTTCATTAATCCTAAAAATTTCATCATACAAAGGATCATGATTTTTACACTATAATATATCTCTTCATAATATAAAACTATATGTTTTGAATTAAAAATCAATATATATTCATACTTTATAGATATAAAGAAAATTATTAGTGTGTGAATTATCTCAAAGTTACTTCTTAAATTATTCTTTTAATGGGACACATATATGGGTTCAAGATTTTATAACTCTACTATTATTAATATAGAAATCAATAAAATTTTGGTACCTCTTGCTAAAACATTACATGAACATATAGGTATTATTTTACCATTACATGAATGTAAGGTTGTTCAATTATTTGGTAAATAGAGTATTTATCTTCCCAAAATATAAGTTCAAGACTATTGGGTATTTTTCAATCATCATCATAGTTAGAGTAGTAAGATCATTCGTACTCCAAGGATCAACTACATTATTTACCTTCCCTAGGTGATAATGTGTTGATAGGTTATAATTTTTTGTCGAATCCATCCATCTCATTTGGATCATATTAAATTAATATCTATGTAAGTAAATATTTAAATGTATTTTCATTAGTATGTATATATAAATCAAACATTTCTCTATATAGGTATATTCATCCATTCTTTAATGAAAAGATCACTATTTCCTACTGTAAATCTTGTGTCACATAATTTTTCTCCTGAGCCTTTAATAGCTGTAAACTATAAGAAATTACTTAATCATTCTGTATGACGACACAACCCATACTATTTTGTGAAGAATCATTTAATATTAAAAAAACATCCTCACTACTATGTAATATATGTACTGGAGTAGTTACTAACCCTTTCCTCAGTTCTTTAGAACATTATTCATATTCCTCTATCCAATAAAACATTTCTCTATTCTATTTCAACATTTTTAGTTGGTTTTATATCCATGAAAAAATTATCCCAATGTATAATTAATATTGTGTTAAGCCAAGAAAATAATTTTCTTAGTTTAAGTGGTCATTCTAAGACATTTATTAATAATGTTCATCTTTTATGGATCTAATGATATTCCCTTACATGTGATTACATAGCACATGAATGACCCCATGTTCAGCACAAATTCAAATTTACTAAATTTAGTATACAAATTCTCTTTTTTCATAGTCAGTAAAACAATTTTAAAAGGATCTCCATGATCATTATTACTCTTAATCTCTCTATGAATTGATATTATTAATATCTATAAATAATACAAAAATTGATCAAGGTAATCTTTAAAGAATCTATTCATTTGATCCATGAAGATAGTAGGTGAGTTTTTATATTAAAAAATCATCAACATAAACTCATAGTGACAATACCTTGTACAAAAATCCGTCATAGATATTTCCTCCCTTTTGACCATTAATTATTGGAATCAAAGTCAAAGGTCAATGTTCAAGTATTATTGAAATCCTTATAGTGGATCAAATAGATTGTCAATAAGGGGTATAAAATACCTATTTTTCAACATGATCCTATTAATTTCATGATAATAAATAAAAATGCACATTGATCTATCCATCTATTTGAATAAGAGGACCCTATGGTGAATCCTTTGGGATTATTAAACCCTTATCAAAATTGTCATACCATTTCTTATTTATATCCTCTAATTATATGGGATAAATTTAATATAAATTATTTTATATAATTATGGATCCATGAATGAGTTAAATCAAGGACTAATCTCAGGATATTTGGTACCATCACATATATCTATAAATATGTCAGTATATCCTATACAATTAGAATTTCAACAAATTTTACTTCCCCCTAATCATTTGATCCCAGATCCCATTATTTTTTTGTACCATAACCTATGTTTTATTATTTTATTCCACAAGTAATACATAATCATATGTGCATTCACACATGATTAAGATGATATTGGATATTAAAAAAGAATTTATTATCATGGTAGATGATATGTTCTATATGTTTGGAAGGAAAATGTATGAAAAGTATTATGTCAGATTCAACCAACCAAATAATAACTACATTCACATGAAGTATCGTCCAAAAAATCAAAATCTATGAAGATTTTTAAATCATAGATGTGATCATTGTGCCACTGAGTGGGTTTATGTATGTTGAAATATTCATTTAACCTCACAAGATGACTAAAATCATCAAGTCATCGGCTCTCACATCATTAATTTATTTAAACCTGATAGTCTAGACTTTATACGAGGGGATGCCCTCAATGTACAATATATTAGGACTTCATAGGCCTTGTTTGGGTTTCATTATTTTTTTTTTCATTCCGCTTCATTAAAAGGTAATTTTTGATGATGATGATTGAAAAAATGTGTAATATAAAAGAATGTGAAAACCAAAATCAAATAAGGTATTCTCTGATCTAGAAGGGAGATTAATTATACCTCGAAACACATCATTTTCATCATCTACTTTATTGGTAGTGATCATAAGTTCCCTTTAATGTTCCCTTATTTGGAATGGTTTATATGTACTATTTTCTTTATTTACTCAAGGGATAGGGCCTTAATTCACATAATTTAGGAACTCCCCACACTTTAAGAATTATAGTGTGGGTGGTCATTAGAAGGGACTATATTTTATTAATTTTTTAAATAGACTCATAGAATTGGTTTGATTATAAATTCCATAGTGTATTTATTATTCAAACATAAAATACATCCCAAATTCCATTAGATAATTACCTAGGTGATTGCACCCACATTTTTTTCACGTGGGGAGTTTTTATTTATTCTAACCATTTATCTCATCAATATATATTTTATGATGCTCCAATTTCCATTTCATTTCCCAACTATATTCAGAGGTTCTAATTCCATCATCAACCCAAAGATCACATATTATAATATCTTCATATAATATGAATTATATTATTTTAAATTTACAAAATAAACTAGTCATCAAGATACTAAATAAGTGACTAGTTTTACACTCACATTCTACGATAAACCTATAGGATGAACTTTAATTCCTTGTGAAATTGTTTTCATATGACCCAATAGACTCATCCACGATTTAAATCAATTCCATTTGTTCTAACACCAGTCTTGTGGGAAGATCCCAAAAACATTTATAGTGAAAAGTATCTTCTTTATCTATTCCCTATACATAAATTCTATTTCTTAATATTATATGGTGTTAATAATGATACTCTAACACTAGTTTACATAACCTAATAAATTATAGACTACAAAAAAAATTCATATGGTTTGAGCACTACAGAATAAAAAATATGTTTTATATTTTAGATCCCTAGTGCTCAGCGACGAGTGGATTTGAAGACCCACCGAATGATATGGAAGGTTTTCTTATAAATGACTCGATATCAAGTTGCACCCATGGTGGTGTGTTTTCAGAGATCTTCCTCATTTTTGTTGTTATAGAAATATGATGATATTTGGGTGGGAAATGACTTAAGATTTTTCATTCTATCTCCAATCTCATTAAGGTTTCCATTGGGAAAATACCTATATTTTTTAATACATGTGATGTTAAAAAATTTATTGGGGGTTTTTATATTACCATGGATAATGAAAAATTGGGAATTAATACAATTAAATTCATGATTTTACATAAATGGAATAAAAAATCAATGAATAATGATTTCATAAATAATGAGCATATGATTTATTACAAATCATTAAGTTTAATTCTCCAGTATCCATGATTAGATTTCTAACTGAACTAGTAATATATATTTATAGTGCACATCCCACAAAGTTATCATTATCCTATTCTTGAAAAGTTTGGTTTTTTAGAAAGTAGATACATTAATATATTATTTTATAACACATATTAAAACATTTCAATAATTCATATCCCCTATAACCTTTACTCACCAGTTAACATGATATAATCATCTTTTAAACCACAATAATATAAACATTATAATGGAGAGACATCAAATTCCCATTAATATAAAATAGAAATCATAATTTATTATATCATAAACAAGAAGCAGAATATGATGAATACAAATATCTGTAAATAATTAATTTGTAGATAATATATGAAAATCACAAAAGAAATATTGAAACCTATAATATAATAAAAATATCAATATGTAAGAATAAAATTAAAAAATATAACATTTGATCATTACATAATTTACATGGTTATTGGAAATGAATAATCATGAAAACTAGGAATTTCGTAGAAGTAAAATGACTCCTAAAACAAATAATAACTTGATAAATATTTTTGAATTTTTTAAAAACATGAAAAAATCGAAACCATGAAATTTCTAAAATCCAAGGAAAAAAATGTTTCATAAAACCCATTATTCCAATTCATATGAAGACGAAACCCATTATATATGCACTTGAAAATGTGAGAAAACCTACCATACCCTTGTTTGTATGAACAATCCCATTTATCCCATTCTTTAATATATCATGAGATATAAACATCACCCAATAAATTTAAGGAATATATATGACCATAACTATCACTATCTAGACATTTTCTACTACCTAAATTTAATTCTAAAAATAACTTAATGAACCCATAGAAAAATAATAGGATTTATAACCTTTCTAGAAACCCTAAATAACATAAAAATAACATTTCATTTAAAATATCATTTACCGAAGGAATCATAAAATAATAATATATAGAGGTTGATAAAAACATCACTTCATGATTGATTAACTTTAATGGAGAAGTAAATTTAAAAATAAATGAGTTTTCAAAAAAACATAGATTTTTTTTAAAAAGATAATGTTAAAATTGCATTTAAGATAATTTTTTCATAGGGAAAGAGAATAAGTTTTAAAAAACTATCACATGTAGTCTAAAGGAAATATACTAGAAATTACATAGTGGTTATCCAAAAATATGGAGTCAAAGATTAAGAATGTTATTTTTAAATAACAGAAATCCCATTCAATTAATTTTTCAAATAACTTTATCCACATCAAAAAATAGTATTCAAAATTAATTTTTAGTATTTGTGAAATGTATGATAATTAAATAATTTAAACTATATTATCATTCCTAAACAGTAGCATAACAATGGTGTAAAATAAAATTTAGTAATGAAATTAACGTTTCCTTGGTAATATATTATGTTATTTATACCAATCATACACATTAATTTAGAAATCATTTATCAAATAATTGGATATTGATAATGTGTCGTAATTCACCAAAATAAAAAATGTAAATACCAAATGAAATTGGGAATATGTATAATCAATAAATGATAAAACTGTATATTCATGTAATAATTTCTATAACCCAATGAGTTATGAATTGAGTTGATGGAAACCCTTGGGAACTTATTAATATTTCAAAAAAATAACAACAGATAATGAAAATGGAATAATAAATTAAAAATCATGAAATATAATGAAATCATGATACAAAACGAAAATTGGGAATTATTTTACCCAATTGAAAATGAAACATTGTGTATAGAATGAACATGTCGCATGGGATTTAATTTTGAGGTAAAAAATCCACCATACAACTGAGGTATAATTTGAATCGAATCCAGGTAAAGAAAGAACAAAATATGGATTATAAATCCCCATGAATTTCATGATTATTTTAAATGACATTCATTACCTAGTAATCAAACCACAAAAAATAAATTATGGTGCACAATTTTAAAGAAGTTTGTTGAATTTTAGAATGAGATGAAGAAACACTTACCTTGAAATATCATTTATTGGATCGCACTCCAACCCCCAATAAAAAATAGATATCACGGTGACTTATTATAGAACATTTTTTATAGAAATAAATAGTTTTTAACTTAATTTATTTTTATATCCTTTAATAATATTGGAGTTGGGATTTTGAAACTATTAAAAATCACTGATTTATTTTTTGTAGTATGAAAACAACAGTAAAGGGATTCATAAATTGATTAGTGAGAGATAAAGATAGTATATCAGAAATATTGAATTATTTGGACAGTATTTTTATTTATTATGAACTTTTGGGTTCATAATAAAGTGGAAATAAATTACTTATAATAAAGTAAGTGCTTAAATTAACAAGAATATGGGGAGAATCAAGAAGTTATTTTAACTATATAATAATTATAATGAAATATTATAAACTGGTTTTAATGATATGGAAGGGTAGTACCACATAAATAAGGAATAATTTGGATGTTAAAATTATTATTTTTATAATATTATATCATATTAAATTGAAAAAGGGTTTATCACTGCACAAGAACATAAATGAAAAATTGGAGGAGAATACATACCTTTAATGATTGATTCTCCAAATCTTATAAGAACACATTAGATAATTATGAACTACATGGGATGGATTTAGAGAGGTATATGGTAAGAAATTTAATTATAATGGACTTTTAATTGGAGGTTTGTGGTATAAATATTTGGAGAAATCTTCTTTTATAGCTGACATAGGGGCATTTTCATTGGTGAAAATTTTATTATGTACTAGTAAATAAAGATTCACATGTTTGGTAGGTAGGTTATGTATGTTTTTTGACATTGGTGAAAATTTTGTATTTAATACATGTGGTCTTGAATTTAATAAATAAAAATGTTTTCAAGAAGGTGTAAGTGTCCATTTAATCATTAAAATTTCATGATACATTGGTTACCCATTATCCCCTTATAACTCATGATTAAAAATTATTCATGGTGATTATATTATTAATAAAAATATATGAAGTCCCATCAAAAAAATTTAGGATGCGATGGATTAAAATTTGGACTCCATTAAACCTAATTCAATTTCATTGTAATATAAATTTAAAATTTAAATGAAAACATATAATTTGGTAAAACCCCATTTTTAAGAAAAAATATTTTAATCCTTATGTTTTTATAATATAATTTTAAATTGGTTATAAATTAGATTATTATTAATGAATTTTAATATATGTTTTAAAATATTATTAGGGTGTTAATTTATAATATATTCATTTAATTATTAAATTATACATAATATTTAAGAAATATCACTCTTATAAAAAAAATTCTTTACATATGTACCTAACATTAAATTTTTATTCATGCACTAAATTAAATTTATGACATTACTAAAGTAAATCATGATAATCAAGAAATATTTATTCATTTAATCTGATAATATTTCTAAAATTTGTAAAAATTAATTTTATTCTAATTTTGTATAATTGTTATCAATAAAAATATTTTTTTGATACACAAAATGAAAATTGTTTTGTCCTAATCATTTATAGAGTTTTTATAAAGTTGTTACTCATAGAGATACCCATGATCGTAATGGTTATAATATAATTATAATAATTTATTATGGAAGAATTGTATTATATTTTATTTCAGTGTTTGATACATGAAATAGTTATCATAATGTGTTTAATTAATGAAAACTAATATCTGAAATAGCATGTCATTACCAAAAAGATATGTCTTTTCATAAGAAAACAAAAAAAATTTATTTAATGGAAAACTTATAAGGGTGACAAGAAATAAATTTCAAATTTGGATTCAAAAAAGTTTATAGAGACTCATGGATAGTTTCCCCAGGGAGTAATAGACTTAGAATTGCTAGTTTTGGATTAACATTATCTTCACCTGATGCGGGAAAAATAATCCAAACTACACCCTACCTTGACACTCCGAGAGGTTATGATTTTTTTATGCACATACTATTTTTAAACCAATATAAGGTATATAAATTTAATGATGTGCTTTAATATATGAATATTTAGGTTAGAGATCCTAATATTAATTGAACTTTGAAAATTAATATTGAATCCAAAAAATTTATATGTTGAGGTATATATGTCATTTTTTATTTATTCCATTTATGTGAGTAGGTTTACTTTTTTATAAGAATATTTAATCATGAATTATTATTTTCGATGTTCTACTATTTTACTAATCAAATTGAAATAGGAGGAACAATGTCAATAATTTTTGTGATAGATACTAAAATTATTATCCTAATGAGAAAATAAAAAGGTTTTGAGTTGGTGTTAATAATCTTATGGTTTTCCCTAACCAAAAAAAATAATGAATTATTGTTAACAACATGATAATAAAAAAATTATCAAACACACTCAAGAATTGAATGTTTTAGTTTCATTGCTATTTTAGGGATGAATGAATTGATGAGACAATATTGATTTATACATTTCAAGAATGTGGGAAGAACAACCCATGTAAATGTATCCATACAACTGGAAATTTCTAAAATGTATAACCATTTGTTTTAGAAATGTCTCTCACATATCATTTAATGGTTTGTTTTTATCATAGGGGAATCCCATTCATTGAAAATTTTCATCTCCCAATGACACAAATGTATTAAGGACTTACTATAAAATATTTTATTTATTATAAATTTAAATATATGCATAACAATGTTAGTTTTACTTATTTACCCTCACATATGAATTTTTTTTTACAATTTTTTAATGGGATAAAATCATA
The DNA here is from genome assembly GCA_963277665.1 of Viscum album. Taxonomy (NCBI): domain Eukaryota; kingdom Viridiplantae; phylum Streptophyta; class Magnoliopsida; order Santalales; family Viscaceae; genus Viscum; species Viscum album. Next base: position 1,178,060,122 of record OY728119.1, on the reverse strand, counting down.
TATATGAAGGTACCCAAATATAATAGTAATTCCATAACATATAAAAGAATACCATGTTATCCAAAGAATTGCTGGACGAGTATTATGTATAATGAACATTACACATGAACAAGGTTTGACCTCACCTCTTAATAGCATGTCGTTACTCATATAAATTATTAGTCTTCATTTTTTCACTAATTCAATAATCCCTACACATGTGGGTATCACTCTTGAATAAATGTTTATATATAGATAATTCCATTATGTTCCGGACCCATCCATTATATAAATTCTAGAAACATATTGTGTCATGATACACCTTCACAATAGTGTGATCACTAATCATCCACAACCAATCAATTATCATCTAATACTCTAAACTATTATTCTACTTGTCCATGGTGTAACCTCTTTAATCCCCCAAATTATTCCAAAACATCTCTAAATTAGTAGCCACTGGGGAAACCATAGGGGGGTTAATCAAGGTTCATCCAATTTTTTAACGACCCATATTTTACATACATTTTTAATACTTCAAATTTGAATCACACGTATTACAACTTATAACAAAACCATGAAAGGACCATATAGGTATAGTGTCTTTGGAAACTGGGTACCATAAACAACTATTTCATAAAGCATCTACATTGTCTCCCATTTATTTCATCATATCTAGAGTCCCATTTGGAATATCATACTTAATAACCTTTTTCATGACCTTGGGAAAGAAAAAAACAAAAGGGTGAGCTCAAATGCTCAGTAGGGGTAAACGAAAGAAATATCAATCACATCATATTCATAAGAACATAACATTTTGGAAATCATAACCTGTAAAAGAGATCATAATTTCATAACATGGGATAAATCATAGTATTGAAATGTAATCCCAATAATCATAACATAAAACATGAAACATTGTGTCATACACACATAATCATAGAGAATCATTTCTTAGTAGTCAAGACTCATTTCCAAGACTATCTTAGAGGGCAAAGTCCATTTCTGAACCGAGTTCACCCCTTGTTTCAGTCTTGTTTCACTGAACCGGTTTAACCGGCCATTCTAGCCATGTCTATCTCATGAAATATAAAAATTTACCCAATGCATTGGAGTGAGATATAGGTCCCACCAATATAATAATGAAACCATTATTATGTGTGCCACAAAATCACAAATCATACATCATAGCATAACCCATCTAATAAAAATGTGACACATAAACATCATGAAATCATAAAAAAATTCATATAATATAAAGGAATTCATAAAAATAATTCCATCCCAACATAATAAAATCAACGTAATAATAGGCATAGAACCAAAACCCTATATTATCATAGATGGAAAATAATTTTGATAAAACACTTCAACTCTATTCTTGAGGAAAATATAATTTCTACTTCAAAAACATTTTCCTTTCTTAACATTTCATACAATATTAAACTAAAAGAATTTGACTAAAAATAAACTTGAAAACTTGTAAAGGAATATTCTTGGAAATAATTTTTTAAAAATCCATTCATGTCTTATATGTTAAAAAAACATTATTGTCGTACTTTTGTCAGAAAAGTAAAAACGTACCTCGTACGAAAAACGACAAAATATTCCTTTCATATAATTTACTAAAAACACACCGAAGGGTAAAATTGTATTTAAAAAATTGTATTAGGATAGAAATAATATTAGATATTGAGGAAAAATGTATTTGGATGATAATTATTCACCAGTAAATTCTGAAGTATAAACAATCTCGGATAAAAATTGATATAGCGATATGTTCCCATACCTTAGGTCTGATTTGCTTCGTAAGTGTATGAACCTCATGTATAATGATTTAAATAATGTCATTTACTTATTCCATAATCATACTCATTGTTATTATATCATACATGGCCATATTCATAGCTTCTTATTATTAATATTTCATTGCTACTTGTTATTCAGATGTTTATTTCCTTTTGTTCTTATGCGTGTTTTGTTGAATAAATTCTTAGTTTTCTCTTTAGGTTATAGATACCACATTTACATAATGGTATTTGTGTAATATATATAATATTCATTCATTCAATTCATTTATATAATCATTATGCAATTAAGATCATGTAGAACAATTCACATCACATCATGGAGACGGTATTCCGTACGTACGCACGAGTGATTATATCATTTCCATGATCATGGAATTGTATTGGAGTGTATGAATACTATTTAAGAATAAATAACACTTTACAATAATCATATATAGTATTTATTTACACCATTATACCCATCCATGTATGGGGGTGGTGGAAAATATATTACACCACGGCGTGGAGATGGTATTCCATACGTATGCACGAGCGGTGATTTCATTTTTCGTAGGATGGATAGATGATGAAATATGGTTTTTTCATACTTATAATAACATACCACTGTATGAGTGATACTTTTTTTATTACTTAATAATGAAACAACTAAAGAAGAAGAAGTTGAAGAAGAAATAAAGTTGAATGAATCAGTAATGGACATTACCTCTTCTTTGAAGCGCATCTTTGAAACCTCCACATAGGGCACTAAAAATGGACTTTGAAGAAGACCACGACCTTTAGGATATTTCTAGGGAAGTGGAGGAGATAATATGGCAGGGTTTGGCCGAACTTCAAGGCTCAAAGTGATGTGAGGAAGAGAGGGAGGAGGTGCCCTTTTATAAGGAAGGAGAGGGGAACCTTTGGAAAAACTAAAACTATTATTTTATTATAAAGTCATATTCGGTTTTTAATAGCTCCAAATTGATTTATTTCGAATCTAAGGTGGGTATGGGTCGAAATTATCTCATCAAATAGAATTTATACAAGTTTTGATATCTATTTTAACCTTATCATTTACATTTAACTTTAAGTTAGATAATTTAACTTTTACTGTGTCTCCTTGTTTTCTTACACTATATGGTTAATAAACATACTGTCACAAGAAAAACGAACCCCACGTTGTTTATTATTAATATATATAACATTATCTAAGTCATTCGGCTGAACCTTAGATTTTTAGGAATAAAATAACAATTAATAATATAATATTTTTTTAAAAACATTTTTTTGTCAATTTTGACACTCTTTGGTAATTGATTATTGTGAAAATCATAAAAGAAATATTAGTTTGAAAAAAGTACATTAAATCATTACTAACATGTCATATTAACATATAAAATTATTTTAATTCATAAAAAGTCTCAAATTACATTTATTTGGGTATTTATAACATCAATTATGTTAATATCTCATTAATAAGATAATTACTGCATCATCATTGTTTCGTAAATAAATTAAATTATTTAATGTCTAAAAATTATAAATAAAATACCATTATGTAGAAAAGATTTTTAGATTTCAAATTAGTATTTATAGTAGAATTTATCTTCTGTATAACCCTATATTAAAAATGATTTACATATTAAACATTGATTTTAACTATTTTAACCCTTCTTTAAATAAATTAATAGTAAATGTCCTAATCTTATCCAAGTGGTCCTAAATGGTCATATTTTATTCATAAGGTTTTTTTGGTCGAATTACACTTATCCAATAGAATTATGACATGTGTTAGGGTATAATAATATCATTTTTACCCTTAATTACCCTATTTACTATTAATCGTGGTAAAAAAAATGTATAAAGTCACTATTCACCAAAAATTATTTTCATCTCCTTGAACCACATTTTTGTACTTGATATTAACCGTGACTCATGGAGTTTCGAAATTCACCTCATAGAAGCGGTAAAATTAGGTTTTATGTGAATTTGGAAATTCTCCTAGGAGGTGGGTAAAAGAAGGTGAAAAGTTCAATAAAATTTTTATATATCTAAAATTATTATAAAATGACTCCAATGAATTGCATTGAACTTATATAGGTATTATGTAACAATTTTGACCTAAAATAAATTTAAGTAAAATAAATAATTATTTAAATAAAAAGTTGGTTTTTAAATAGAAACACAGGGTTTTCACTATTCATCAAAAATTGAATGTTTTCAGAAAAATACCAAAACTTCACAATAGGCTAATATCGATATTCTGAATCCAAAAATGAAGTCCGTTTTGAAAAATAAAAAATTATGAAATTTCAAAAAGTGGGTGTTACTATTCATTATGGCTAGTTTTAATAATATTTTAATAGCATATAGCTGTTTAGTGAAACTCGGTATTGCGTACGACGCAAGCTATCGAGGAAGGATGTGATTGTGTGTAAAGCAAGCCAAGCTAGTGTTGTGTGTAGTGAAGGATTCCTTTGATAACATAAAAACAAAATATTTTTCATAAAAGTCTCGGGTGTTACATTTTACCCCCCTTAAAAAAATTTCGACTTCGAAATTCGTCACTTTGTAACAAACACACGAGGATACCTCTCCCTCATCATATCCTCAATCTCCCATGTAGCATCTTCTAATTGTTAGTTCCTCCATAAAACATTCACCAAGCGAGTGGTCTTGTTCTGTAGGGCTTTTTCACTACGAACCAGAATATCTATCGGCTGTTCTGCATAAGAAAGATCTTGCTCTGGCAGTACAACATCTGAGCTGAGTACATGTGAAGGATCAGATATGTACTTCCTCATGAGAGATGCATGGAAAACATCGTGAACTTGAGAGAGATTCGGTGGAAGCGCTAATCGGTAAGCTACCATCCCAACACGATCCATTATTTCGAAAGGACCGATATACCTTGGGCTCAACCTTCCCTTCTTTCCAAATCTCATTACTCTCTTCCAAGGAGATATTCCTAAGAACACTTTATCTCCCACTTCAAACTCTAGGTCTTTTCTTTGGATTTCGGCATAACTTTTTTTTCAACTCTGAGATGCTCTTATGTGTTGTTTAATAGATCTGACCTTTTTTTCCATCTCATCAATAAGATCATGTCCTAATAGCTTTCTTTCCCCAACTTCATCCCAGTAATTTGGAGTTTTCCATTTCTTTCCATAGAGAGCTTTATAATGAGCCATCTGAATACTAGGGTGAACGCTATTATTATAAGAAAATTCCACCAAAGGTAGGTGTTGGTCCCAACCACCTTTGAAATCCATAGAGCAAGCTCTCAACATATCTTCTAGAGTTTGAATTTTCCTCTCAGACTAACCGTATGTCTGAGGATGATAAGTAGTGTTGAAACTCAACTCTGTATCCAAAGTATGATGAAGACTTCGCCAGAACTTCAAGGTAATCCTCGGATCCCGATCATATATAATAGAAATTGGTACTCCATGCAATCTTGCCACTTCCTTCACATATATCATGGAAAGATGATCCAGAGAGAAATCCCCTCCAATAGAAATGAAGTTTTCCAACTTTGTAAGATGATCAAATATGACCCAGATAGAATTATTTCCTTTGGATGTTTTAGGAAGTCCAGTGACAAAGTCCATAGTGATGTTTTCCCATTTCCATTCTGGTATTGGTAATGTTTGTAACATCCCCTTAGACTTCTGTCTCTCAGCTTTAACTTGCTGACAAACCAAGCATCGAGAGACATATACAGAAACATCTCTTTTCATGTCATCCCTCCAGAAGTACTCTTTCAGGTCCCTATACACCTTCATGCTTCCAGGATTAATAGAGAATGAAGAACTATGAGCCACATCTAGCAGCTCCTTCTTTAATTCTAGGATGGGAGGAACACAAACCCGATTCCTGAACTTTATTATCTCATAACAACCAAGGTTGAATTTAGGAATATTTCTCACCTTCTTTTGTAACTCTACATCTTCTTTCTGTGCCTCTTTAATCATCACTTGTATTGATGGTTGAACATTCATTTGAGAAAGATACGATTTTCCCCTTCCATTATAATTCCAAGATCCATCCTTTGTAAATCCATAAATATTGGATCTTTTGTAATCCTAATCATGGATAAGCTAGCATGGTCTTGTAGACTTAATGCATCTGCCACCTTGTTTGATTTCCCAGGGTGGTAATGAATTGAGAAATCATAATCCTTAATCAGCTCCAACCTTCTTCTTTGGCGCATATTCAGCTCCTTTTCTGTGAAAATATACATTAATCATTTATGATCAGTTTAAATATCACCCCTTTCTCCATAAAGATAATGCCTCTAAATCATTGATGAAAAGATTACCCAAGGTAACTCCAAATCATGAGTTGGGTAATTTTTCTCATGGATTTTCAACTATTGTCAGGCATAAGCTATATCCATATAATTATGCATAAGAACACAGCCCAGCCCCTTCTTGGATGCATCACTGTAGATCAAAAACCATTCTCCACAACAAGGAAGTGTGAGTACAGGTGCACTGGATAACCTTCTTTTCAACTACTTGAAATTCTCTTCACATTCCTCCGTCCAACCAATCTTAACTTCATTCCAAGTCAACTTGGTGAGTGTATTAGATAATCGTGGAAAATATTTCACAAAACGTCGATAATATCCAAGAAAAACACTAAAACATTGGATCTTAGTTTCTGTTGTTAGTCTCGACCATCTTTCGATAACCACTATTTTTAGTGGATCCAAAGATATCCCCTATTTTATGATTATGTGACCCAAAAATGCAACTTTTTTAATCCAAAATTCACACTTGGTAAATTTGGCATAAAGCTTCTCCTTTCTCTGGGTCATCAATATAATTCTCAAGTGATCTTCTTGTTCTTCCTTTCTCTTTGAATATACAAGAATATCGTCTATAAAGACTACCACAAACTGATCAAGTTAGTCTCTAAAGACTCTATTCATCAGATCCATGATGATACTAGGGTAATTAGTAAGACCAAATGGCATCACTAAAAATTCATAGTGTCTATACCTTGTATGAAAATCCATCTTTGGTATATCCTCCCTTTTGAACCTTATTTAATGATACCCTGAATGAAGATCAATCTTGGAAAAGTATTGAGCTCCGCGTAATTGGTCAAATAAGTCATCAATGCATGGGAGAGGATATTTGTTTTTGATAGTGATATTTTTATGTTCTCAATAATCATTGTAGAGTTTCATTGATCCATCTTTCTTCTTAACAAAAAGAACAGGTTCTCCCCAAGGTGACGCACTTGGGAGTATGAATCCCTTATTAAGATTCTCTTGGAGTTGCTTCTTTAATTCCTGAAACTCAATTGGGGCCATTCTATAAGGTTTATTTGAAATAGGCAAAGAACCCGGTACGAGTTCTATTGAAAACTCAACTTCACGATTTTGTGGAAGACCTGGAATTTACTCCGGAAAGACATCATCAAACATCTGTACAATGTGAATATTCTTAATCACGAGTTTCGTACCAACCATTTGAGATAAATAACCTTCATTTAGTGGAATCAAACCCCATAAGATGGATGAAATTTCAACTGTAAGGTTATATTCATCCTTGCATTGATATATGATCATAAATTGATCTGTAATATGAAATGTGACTTCCCCTCTTTGGAAATTTATATGAGCTCCATATAGAGAAATCAAATCCATGCCAAGAATCACATCAAATTCCACTATAGGAAGGATCACAAGATTTTCAGGATGCACATTCCCCCAAACTTCAATAGAAGAATAATTATAAACTTTTGATGCAACCGTTGTTCCATTAGGAGTTGTCACAACCAACTCAAAATCTAATTGTTGAGGTAATACATCGATACAGTTAAAAAATTCATCAGAAATAAAAGAGTGGGAGGATCCAGAATCAAATAAAACATTTTCTACTTTAGAGTGAATGTTAAGTGTACCTCTCACCACTTCATTGTCGTACTCCACATCGCTGATAGTAATTTCACGCAAATTTCCTTTATCATTAGCCTTAAGAGTTTGTTGGCATCGATCATCATCATCAACCCTTGGATTTGTGCATTGATTGGCATAATGCCCCATCTCCTTGCACTTGAGACATTGAAGTGTAGTAGGTTCGTTCTGTGTATCCCTTCCTTTTTTTGCATCATTAGTCATTTTCTTCCCATTAGTTCGACATTCAATTTCTCGATGACCTTCTTTTCCAAACTTATAACATTTGCTTGTCCCCTTAATGCAATTTCTTCCATGTTTCATTCCACACTTTGAGCATAAGGGATAACTCATCTTCTTTTCAGTTTGATCTTTATATTTTCCTTTGAATTCTATTTTCCTCTTCTTATCAAACCCATATGAATGATGGGTTACTCCAATATCCATCTCAACTTTGAGAGCACATCGAACAATTTCCTCGTAGCTATTGAAGTCCCTTATGGATAATGCCCTTCGAAGACTTGGTTTTAAGCCACTAAAGAATCGATCGATCTTACTCTCAGGTTGGACAATAATACCAGAAGCATACCTTGCATGTCTTGTAAAATTTTCATTGTTGGTACTAATAGATTAATCAACCTTTTTCTTTATTCAAGAAACTCCTTCTCTATCTTTGTTCGAAGAATACGAGGGAAGTACATATTGAAAAATAGGTTCTTGAACTCGTCCCATTCCATGGACTCAATTTCATCCCTTTGCCTCATATTCTTAATAAGATTCCACAATTGATCATAATCACATTCCAAATGATAAACAGATAAGATGACTTTATCATGTTCCGAACATTGAAGAACTGAAAATATCTTTTCAGTGGTACTGATCCACTGTTCAGCCACTAATGGAACAGTAGACCTGCTGAATGAGGGTGGACGCTGCATCATGAAGGATTCAACAGAATGTTGCTCCTTACTTTGCTCATTTGGAAGTCCTGTATGATTCATAGCTTGAGAAAGTTGTGTGAGCATGGCTAAAATATTTGTCATTCCAGCTCCCATAACATTTGGTTGCTCAGGGGGACAATCATTACATTGCATGGCACATTCCTCATTAACATAGTTCCCTCGGGTTCCAGCAATTCACTAAAACCAAGAATAATAGTGTGAGAAACACTAATTATAATAGAAAAATCACATAATAAAGAATAAAATTTCATACATATGGTCTTATAATAGGTTGTTCATGGACATTTCAAAAACACGAAGATAGTGTTCTTTGCTTAGACTTATCCTTAGGGTTCTTACTAAGGATTTCACATCCTAGTTTCCAAGGGTTGACTATACCTTTCCTCTGATACCAACTATAATGACCCATACTTTACATACACTGTTAATACTTAAAAATTGAAGCACACTTATTAAAACATATAACATAACCATGAAAGGACCGTATTGGTATAGTGTCTTTAGAAACTAGGAAACATAAACAACTGGTTCATAAATAATCTACATTGTCTCCCATTTATTTCATAATATCTAGAGTCCCTTTTGGCATATCCTACATAATAACCTTCTTCATGACCTCGGGAAAGAAAACATACAAAAGGTTGAGCTCAAATGCTCAATAAGGGTAAAAAAAATAAATATCAATCACATCATATTCATAAGAACATAACATTTTGGAATCATAACCTGCAATAGAGATCATAATTTCATAACATGGGATAAATCATAGTAGTGAAATGTAATCCCAATAATCATAAATTAAAACATGAAACTTCGTGGCATACATACATAATCATATAGAATCATTTTTTAGTAGTCAAGACTCATTTCCAAGACTATATTAGCGGACGAAGTCCATTTCTGAACCGATTTTACTCCTCGTTTCAGTCTTGTTTCACTGAACCGGTTTAACATGCCATTCCAGCCATGTCTATCTCATGAGATATAAATCTTTACCCAATGCATTGGAGGGAGATATAGGTACCACCTATCTCATAATGAAACCATTCTTATTTATTCCACAAAATCATAAATCATACATCATAGCATAACCCATGTAATAAAAATGGGATTCTTAAACATCATGACATCATAAAACAATTCATATAAGATATATAAATTAATGGAAATAATTCCATCACAACATAATCAAATCAATGTAATAATAGAGATAGAAATAGAACCCTATATTATCGTAGATGGAAAATAATTTTGATAAAACACTTGAACTCCATTCTTGAGGAAAATATCCTTTCTACTTCAAAAACATTTTCCTTTCTTAACATGTCATACAATTTTAAACTAAAAGAAGTTGATTAAAAATAAACTTGAAAACTTGTAAAGTAAGCTTCTTGTAAATAATGTTTTAAAAATCCATTCATGCCATTTAAGTTAAAAAAACATTCTTCTCGTACTTTTGTCAGAAAAGTAAAAAAGTACCTTGTACGAAAAACTACAACAAATTCCTTTCATATCTTTTACTAAAAACACACCGAAGGGTAAAATTGGATTTAAAAAATTGTATTAGGATAGAAATAATATTAGATATTTGGGAAACTTGGATGTGTATGATAATTATTCCCCCGTAAATTCTGAAGTATAAACAATCTCGGATAAAAATTGAGATTGCGATATTTTCCCTTACCTTAGGTCCACTTTGGCTTCATATGTGTCCAAAACTCTTTTATAATGATTTAAATAATGTATTTAATTATTCCAGAATCATACGCATTGTTATGATATCCTATATGGCCATATTATTAGCTTCTTATTATTAATATTTCATTGCTACTTGTTATTCAAGTGTTTATTACTTTTTGTTCTTATGCGTGTTTTGTTGAATAAATTCTTATTGTTGTCTTTAGGTTATAGATACCTCATTTCCAGAATGGTATTAGTGTAATATATATCATATTCATTCATTCAATTCATTTATATAATCATTATGCAATTAATATCATGTATAATTGGTCGCATCACATCGTGGAGATAGTATTCCGTACGTACCCATGAGCGATGATATCGTTCCCATGATCGTGGAATTGTATTGGACTCACTAATGGGAATGGGGTTTATCCCCACACATATATTCCTACGGTTTTATAAACTGTGGGAATAGGTTGATTTTATTGATCTTTACCCATGGTTTTATTAAAACCATGGGTATTAAAACATCCATCGTGCCCAAGTATCAGGCTCCTACTCACTCGTCGCTCCCCCCATTCAACCCTAACTCCCGGACCCTTAACTCTCGGCATGTCCTCCCCTCCCCGACCACCAACTCCTGGCCGTCTCCTCCCCTCTCCAACTCCCCTCCCTGGCCTCCGCCTCCCGGATCCGCATCCCGGCTCCACGTCCCGGATCCGCGTCCCAGCTCCGCATCCCGTCTCTGCATCCTGGCTCTGCCTCCCGACTCTACATCCCATCTCTGCATCCCAGCTCCCCACCTGGACCTCCTGGCCTTCGCCTCTTCATCAACATCTCTTAAACAAGGTAATATTGTACATCTCACTGAGAATCAGGATGTAATCTCCCGGCTAGTTTATCCTTTTGGATATAAGTTCTAGAAATTTGTCAATCAAAGATCAAACTTTTAGGGTTTTATTCAACCAACCTATGTAGGTCATTCCTTGCTATTGGAGGTTCTATCATTGATGTTTCCAAACGAAAAAAATCCATCCAGGATGTTGATGATGCGGAGGAGATTATGGTTTTTAAAAATCAAAAATAGGAGTAAATTTTTAACCTAATTTATGTTACTGATAATGAGTACATTAATATTGAGTTCATATCTGATTCTTGTTCTTTTCATCTAGAGGTTACATAGATTAGAATTCCCTAGAAAATTTAATGTATTACTCAAGAAGATGTTACCCACTCTCAAGCATCTAATGATGGAGTTCCTTTATAAATCAAAATTTATAGGCTATTTTGTAAATTATTATTTCTAGAATTTATTAGATTGTTTACGATATTTTCCCATCTTACGATGAATTTCTACAAATATATAACGTTAGTGAGTTTTTTGGTTTATAAACAGCTAAAAAACAAGATCATGTTCATTTTGAACAAGTGCAATTCCATGAAAAGTTTTTTCCTGGTGATTTTGATTTTGTGTGTGATGATTTACAGCCATAATATCAAAGGTTCAAAAAATATAATTCTTTTTCGGACATTGGAAATTAAATTCTGAATGTTGAGTTCAAAACTTTCAAATGTGTGTCTTCAGTTCTCATTAATTTACAAGTAGTTTTTGGAATCTTTTCTAGAAATTTTGTGGAGGTTGTTGCTATTTTAAAGGTTGTTTCTTAGTTTTTGAGATCCTCTAAGTGTGGGGGGATTTGGGAGATTTTTTTTAAACTAAGTGATATTATTGGGATTCTAATAGCCAGTTTTAGAGATAAGAGAGAGGGTTTGAGGGTCAATTTGAGCTACAAAACATTTTACCAACTCGGATTTAGATTAATTATTCTGAACATTTTTTACTTCTAAATTTGGAAACTTCTTGAGTGGTCCTGTTGTTGATTCCAAAGACAATTTTAAAGTGAAACCACCAATGAATCTTAAACATTGAATGATCATAGATAGAATGTTTTAAGGGTTTTATTTTGGAATAAGACTTTAAATACAATGTTTTATGGTAGGAAATGAAGGATTTACTACTTTTTCCCTTTTATGTTTTTCCTAAATAAATTCTTTTTGCTAGGTCATGTGACTACTTGTGTTGGTAAACCATTTTTTCTTAAGTTTCCATTGCATATTCATACTCATGTTTGAGTTTTTTGTTCAAATGTGTCGGTGTCAAATGACCATGAGGTGAAGATTATGTGTGGTAGGTTGAGTTACTGTGACAAGTTAGCAGCATATCAAGTTACTATGAGAATTAGTCACTATTGGATTTGATATTTTCTTACCAAACCGTGGGAATAGGGATTTTTTATCAATACCCACAATTTTATAAAATACGTGGGTATTCAATCCACAATTTCACCCCCCGTCGGGATTTACTCCTCACTCTCTCACTCCACGATCGGTTCTCCTCCTCCCCTAGGTTCCCGACCTTCGCCTCCGACCCTCTCCTCCCCTCCCCGACCATTGCCTCCCAGCTATCTGACCTATGCCTCCCAGCCCTCTACTCCCCTATCCGACCTCCACCTCCCGGCTATCCGACCACTAGTTCTCGGCCATCTCATCCCCTCTCCGGCCTCCACCTCTGCTCCTGACATCGACCTCTCGGCCTTCATCTCCACCTCAATGTCTTGGCCTCCGTCTCCCTTCCTCCAGCTCTAGCGATGTTCCCTTTCCCCCTGTCAGATCCCTCTCCTCCGGAAACATCCCCGCCGATTCATTCCATTTAGGTTTGTAATTTTTTCTCCTTGATTTTTTTATTCTTTTTAAACTAATCACCGATTCTTATACCAAATTCCTCAGCAAGTTGACTTCATAATTTCTGATAGCTGATTTTCATTGAATAAGTGGCTGATTTTTGTTTCCCCTAGTCATTTCACTTCAATTTCCCTCATTTTTCTAGAATTTATTGTATGTTTTTTAGTAGATGTCATTCTTCTTAGGGTATAGAAAAATTTATCAAAAGCTTCAAAATTATTTTTGAATGATTATGGTTGATAGAGTGGGAAATAAATCAAACCAGCTAACTATAGTGTATAAATTTCTGATAACTTCTTGTCCAAATGTTTAAAATTCCTTAAATTTTCACTTAGAATCTCTATGAATGATTTTCCTATTGATTTCTTTGGTTCATTATTTTCATCATGTAAGATTCATATTTATCAATTTTATTATTTAAAAAATATTTTTACTAGTCATATGAATAATTAAAAAAATAGTTTCTATCCTTATGATGCAAGATCTCCCTAATTATCACCATGTTATCCTATATTACTATAAATAATACTTTATCCAAAAGGTTCCCTAAAACGATCATCGCGGGCATAAAAAATATCATCTATATCTCCATGTGGGACTCCCAAAATGAGGGAAAATATCACTAGGAGTGATGGTATTACATGGATAAGATATTATAGGGGGTGTGATTAATTTAAGAAGGCTTGATAAGACCATGAAATATATAAAAGTAATAAAAGTATATGAAGTGCTTGTGGGTTTGTCTCTTCAAGGGTCCTTTTATACCCTAATCATTCATTCTCTCTCAATCATGGGGAATGGTGACATATCCTATAGAAATGATAACTAGTTTAGGCATATGATATTCTTTACAAGGTGTTTGACACTATACATAGCCTTAAAATGACATGTGAACACCCAAGGATCATCAATGTTGTGCTCAATGCTTAAATGAAAACACTTTACTATATAATTTATCTAGTATAATATCCCAAATACAATATTTTTCCCATAAAGTATGACATATTCAATGTGTTTGACTTCCATAGGCCTATCCATGCAGAGTAAAACAATGATTTCTGGACAAAATATTATGGTGTGAAGTTATACCTAAATGATTTGTTTTAGAAAGGTCCAATATGGATTGTTGATCGACGAATAAAGTAACAATGAAGTAAGATGAAGCCTCTTGTTAAGGTTTTATGGAAGGACATACATATTAAATAAGATAAATGTGATAAGGAATCATATGTTTAGTATTACTAGACCTACTTGTTAGATTTAGACCTTTAAAGACACATATTATGGTAAACAAGTCATTAAAGGGGGATAATGGAATAACTAGTCACTTTCTAGTTGCATTATGCCTTATTTGTAACCTTTATTAAGAGTTTATTTGAGTTATTACATTTATTGGGTGATGTATTGGGTAGATTTTGGGAGATTGGGTGGGGGGTTGAAGAATTTAATGGTGGTAATGGTTAGAGGGAATAGTGTAGTCCCCCAACGTAACTATTAAGTCTATTGGAGAGTAGTGGGTGATATATGGTAGGGTACTTTTAGAACTAACAAGGAAACAATTCCATGGTAACTATGTAACTCTAAAGAGAATCAAAATCATGATTTTCATAGGGTTTACAAAACTATATCTCCAAACCATGCAGGTGACTTGAATAGGTAGTGAACTTCCCATGGTTAGAGTATGATTTTTTAAGCCAAGCAACCAAACCATTTACATAGAATTCAGTCAGTCCTTGAGATTTAAATATAATTTATTATTTTTTGTTTTTATTCTTATTATTTCTAGATATTATTTATTTTCCTTGTAAAGGAAATAGATCTCAGATTTCTTATCCAGGTTTAAGATTTACAATGATATCCAATGTGATCCATTCTAGATTTACATGGAAAATAAATATAGAAAGATGGTTTATCCTGATCATTCTTATTATTGTTACTTATTCAATCATGGACTCCTCTTGTCATTAAATATTTTTTTCTAGCTACTAATATGCATTGATTAATTTAATAATAAAAGAGATTATAATGAATTTTTTAAATATGATTTACATTTTTGATTGAATGATAATTTTTTTTCTTGTTATAGAATGGATAGAAGATGGATGTATCGTACCGATCAGATTTCAACTAAGATTCAAAGTAATTTGGAGAATATTTTAGATTTTTCATTTAAAAATGCATCAGATGGAGGATGTATACAGTGTCCCTACTATAATTGTGTTAGAAGACCATGTTTAAGACTAGAAGAAGTTATTTACCATTTAACAAAATTGGATTTCAAGCTAACTATAATGTTTTGTTTCACCATGGAGAGATGAGTCAATCTTCGACTTTTCATAAACGAAATGAACGAAGTGAAACAGAGAATTTGATATTTGATCGGTTTACATATATGTATCATTCCGAGAGAGATAACATGCCGATGCAAGAAAAAAATGATATCAGTACACATGAGGGAAATGTTGAAGACGATGATGTTGAGAGAGTGAAAAATTTAGTGGATGATGCCAAAACTCTAGTATATCAAGAATTTTCTAAAATGAACAAGTGGGAATTTTTAATGCGGTTATATCATAGAAAAACCATGTATGGGATTTCTAATACTTTCATTGATTATATTCTTACATTTTTGAAGGACTTTCTTCCTGATGGTGCAGATATTACCTCCAATAATTTCATGGCATGGAAGTTAATTATGCAGCTTGGATTTTGTACTAATAAAGTCCATGCTTGTCTGAAAGATTGCAGTTTATATTTGGAGGAAACAGCTGATCGTAATGACTGTAAAGAATGTGGTACATCTCTATGGAAGAAAAATATAGATGGAACACCATCTCGTGTGCCACAGAAAGTCATGTTGCACATTCCATTGATTCCTAGACATCAAAATCTATTCATGTCTCCAGAATTCTCAGTCAATATGCGATGGCGTGATGTTGAGATAATTAAAGGTAATGATGAGTTGGTCCATCCTGCAGATGGATTAGAATGGCATACATTTGATGCAAAACATCCTTATTTTGGAGTTGAGGTGCATAATGTCAGATTGGGCCTATCATGTGATGGTTTTAATCCGTTTGGTCAGATGCTTACTGCTTATAGCATGTGGCCTATTTTTATTCATGTTTATAATCTTCCTCCATGGATGTGTATGAAAAAACCGTTCACTTTCTTGAGTATACTGATATCTATACCTTTGGATACTGGTAATGATATAGATGACTACTTGCATCATTGAATAAAATATTTGAAACAAATTTGGGATTTAGGTGTGCTGACATTTGATTCTTCTTCAAAGAATACGTTTCAGATGCGTGCTTCACTTCTATAGACCATAAATTATTTCCCTGCCTATGCAATGATGTCTGGGTGGAGGATGAAGGGAAAACTATCATGTCCCATTTTTATGAAGAATACATGATTGAGAAGGCTTAAATATCGTCGTAGTTTTAGTTTCATGGGGAATCGCTGATTCATGCCAGTGGATCATTAATACAGGAAGAATCGTCAGTGGTTTGATATTAATGTTGACACTGAAGAACCACCTCCACTTATGTCAGGAAGTGATGTGCTTGATGAATTTAAAGATTTCAGCTTTTCATTAGGGAAAGGTCAGTTGAAATCTCGAAAGAGGAAGAATAATGATACTGAAGTCACTTACAATTGGAAATAGAGAAGTCTTTTTTTTGTGTTTCCATATTGGTCTACTAATTTGTTACGTCATTGTTTAGACGTAATGCATATTAAGAAAAATATATGTGTAATGTTGCTTGAAATTCTTTTGAATATTAAAGGGAGGACCAAAGATGACCTCTGATCTCATCGGTATTTATTGGATTGGGTTATTCGACCAGAACTACATCCTATTTTTATCGGTGAAAACAAATGGAAAGATCCATGTGCTTCTTATGTGATGACAACGGTAGAGAAAGATCAATTTCTAGTATTATTGGAGAATATCATGGTTCTAGATGGCTATTCCAGCAACATATCTAAACGATTAAACAGAAGACATTTTAAATTGAAATCCCTAAAAACTCATGATTATCACATCCTGCTTCATGAATTGATTCTAACAGCAAATCAGCATTTTCTATACAATAATGTAAGAGTGTTAGTGATTCGGTTGTGCCATTTTTTGGAGACCTTTGTTCTAAAATGTTATCCAAATTATTGTTGATAAAAATGCAGCAAGAGGATCTGTTAATTCTGTGTGAGTTGGGAAAAAAATTCCTCCATCCTTTTTCACTTGCATGTTGCATTTAAAAGTTCATCTTCCAACTGAGACACTTCTTGGGGGACCAGTCGCTTTTCGGTGGATGTATCCCACTGAAAGAAATATGTGCACTTTGAAATCATATGTCCGAAATAAGAATTATCTAGAAGGTTCCATTGTGAGGAGTTATATGGCCCAAGAATGTATGGATTTTTGTTCAATGTATTTGTCTGATGTGAGCAAAAGACATAATCGACCAATGAGAAATGAATATGAGCAGTATGAGTAAATTCAGCCCTCGTTTCCATCTCGTCCCCAAACAAGTGGAATTTTCGGCTCATATACATTGGTTACATTGAGCTTTGAAGAGCGGAATATGGCACATCGTACAGTCCTGTATAATTGTGGTTTGTTCGATTCCTATATCAAGTAAGTAATTTGAATATATATATATGTTATCTCATACGATATCATATCACAAATACCTTATACTTTTATTGTCATTTTATGCAGTCATCATAAACAAATTATAATTAGAGATCATCGGTCTTTTCCGTTGACAAGGAGAGAGGCTATGCATAGCCATGAGTTCCCAGCTTGGTTGAAATCAAAGGTATGACCATTACATTATATACCTTAAAATATAGATATATATTTAATTATATTACTCATATGTATTTCATGTATTGAGTTTACCTGCTGACTTCATTTCTCAAGAATTAAGAGTGTTGGCTTTTGGTCCCAATTCTTTGGTTCATGACTGCAAATATTTAATTATCAATTGATATAAATTTGTTACATCTGATAAAGTGGTGAAAATGAGAATACAACATGATGGCGTTATGTTAACTTCTAGAATATATTGTTATGCCATTTCATCAGATAGTCAACCTCGATATGAAGATGTGTATTATTATGGACTGGTTGAGAAAATATTGTTATTGGATTACTACTCTCAAGGTCGAGTCACTATGATGAAATGTAAATGGTTTGATTCAATGACACGACATGGTACATCTATTGATGATTGTGGATTTAGATTTATTGACAAGAGTCAATTCCTGCATACCGATGAACCATGCATTTTGGCATCAATGGAAAAATAGGTGTTTTATGTGAAAGATCATCTGAAACCTGATTATGGTGTCACTAATGAAGTAATCCCAAGACATATTTTTCATGATGTTGGGGATGAAATTGTTTCCATTGACTCCCCCATCAGTGTTATCCAAAATATTGTAATTTATGACACAAATTATCCCATTGTGAGGGATGATGTTGAACCTGAGGTAGTGGAGGGTAATATATAAAAGCAACCATATATATTCAGAGTTCATTCATTTTACCTTGACGTGAGTTTCTTAGGTTGGTATGAATGTAATTACTTTAATTTAGTTTTAGTTTGAAATGATATGTATGTTTTTGTATTGTTTGGTTTCATTTCATTTAATTATATTTATTTCAATTCAAGAAACTGGTTTTAAAATGTGGTTTTAAAAAGTGTATAACATGGATGTAAATTATCATTAATGAAATATGTTATGACATTTTTTTTCTTGTTTGGCTTCTATGTTGTATGTATGATTTGAAAAAAAAAATTCTAAAAAATATTTGTTTCATTCTTATACAAAATATGAAGAAAACTACAGAAGCTCGCAAGAAAACATTATTTGATGTTGATCCTATTAGACGCATGCGTGAGTTGTCTTCAATGAGTATAACAATTATAATATTTATCTTCCACATTACATATAATATAAATTTCATATTTTTGATCAAAATTATTTTAGGAGTATATAACTTCAGAGATTCCTCTTACTGGTACGGGACCGGGCAGGGATCCTCTTAGACATAGGTGGAGCTCCCATCTTACCATCCCCAGACTGGCCCCTCAGTGGACATCCCATATACCACACATGTCCGCCCTCCGCTTGAGACCCCTGGGATGTTCCCATACATGCTGTCGTCATCACCCCATTTACCCTCTTTTTCCCATTCCATGTCCACACCGACTCGACCGATGTTCTCACCTCCACAATTTCCATATCCATTTATGTATCCCCAGACCTACTACGCATATTAGGACATGTCTATGCCACCTCCTTTTCCTACCATCCATCATACACATATTGAGTCCGTTCCTTCAGTTTCCACTCTAGTTCATGATGATCAGCCGGAGCATGCTGTGGAACAGATACTTCCTTCGGAGGATGCTGATCCAGCACAATCCACGGATGCCTCACTGCCTATTCAAGAGCATGCATCAATTTTTTTATTATAAATGTTTCAAATAATAGCATTTCACATTTTTCTTATTTTATTGTCACTTAACTCTTCTCTTTTCACCTCTTATGTTATTTAGTGGGATCTTCTAGTAGGAGAAGTGGACGCACTCAAATGCAGGATGCCTGGAATCGCGAAACTCAGATTATGGTGGATTAAAATACTCAAAATCAAATGGTAGGTAAAAATGCTATGGAGTTTATATGTTTCATGGCTACATTATCCAAATATCATGATATCGTTCTGGTTTAACTGGTCTCATGGAGACATATCTGTTCTGACATCAAAGGTAGGGCATGGGTGAAGATATCAGTATGAAAATTTTATAAATTTATATTTATATTAGTAATGTATTTTTATGACTTAACATTTTCGTTGCAGAGTCGATTTAACATTACTAACGGTGAAGCTTCCAAAGATGATAGGTTGAGTGATCTTAGAGAGTATTGGTGGTCATACAAGTATGAGTTACATATTGGTTGGAGGAGCAGAGTGGGTACTGAGTTAGAGGGTATACCCACAAACCCTGACTGTCCAAAAAGTCAATATCAAAAAATGATCACACATGGGAAGATTGAACAGTATAAGGTACTACCCATATTTAATGTTTTTATATAAAATTTAATTCTTATTACATGTATTGTTTTTTTTATAGGAAGTGTTAGAGAAAAACAAAAAAACAAAGATGAAATGATTTATCTACACACATTGGGGTGCACTACAATGCCCGATCATGAGAAGTGGCTGGTACGTTCAATTAAATTATTTGAATTTATCATATATGGTTGTAATCCAAATTTGTGAATTTCTCATATGTATCAAGCTGAATGGGGCATTGAATCT
Organism: Viscum album; assembly: GCA_963277665.1. NCBI lineage: Eukaryota > Viridiplantae > Streptophyta > Magnoliopsida > Santalales > Viscaceae > Viscum > Viscum album. Next base: position 1,178,039,716 of record OY728119.1, on the reverse strand, counting down.
CTTTTACCTCATGCCAAATTATTCTGCTTCAGTAGGAAATGAAAAGATGGAACTGCAGTTAATTAAAAAACAAAAGAAAAAATTTAATGTTTTTTATATATATTTCAATCATTTATACGAAATGAATAATTTAATATGTGTATAATTTCAACAGTCTGCCTTGGAGGCCATGGATGAGGAACCAGACAACTTAGGGCCAAATGATCATTTGAGTCAGGTGTTAGGTGTGGAGCATCCAGGAAGAGTCTGTTGTAGACCAGGAAAAAACATTGTCCCCTCTAGGTATTGGTCATCATCAGACTCCTCTAATGCCTCTAAGGCCTCATAGTTGGAATGTGCGCGTGATGAATTAGCTACGACAAAGAAAATAGTATTAGAGGAGCATGAAAAAAGTAATCTAATGAATGATCATTTCATGAAAGCTATGTCAATGTTGAGTCAGTCACTACCACCAGAGGTTGCTGCCACTTTTGATTCATGTATGGAATTAATGCGCTCTTTACATAATGCCTCGGGTGATTCCCATGAGGGTCCTAGTGTTGATGACGGTGGGGGAGATAGAGCTGGTGAGGATGTTGTTGATGCTGTTTTTGGTGATGAGATTGCTGATGATGATGATGATGATGTTGCTGCTGGTGATGATGATTCTAATGATGTTGCTACTGATGATGATGATGATGGACATGGGGATGACGATGATGGTGATGGGTGGATATTAATCCCCTCCATTTTTGACTTATCAGAGAGACTTGTGTAGGAGTTTTAATTTTTTTTGTATTGGTGTACTTCTTGTATGTGAATTTCTTTATGCAATGAAATACATTTTGGATTATGTTTTCATCGGGGGTGTTATTTGACAATTATTTAGGTAATATTCACATTCCATTTTTGTTTTTATGGGTTGTTGAGTAAATTATTATCTCACCATCTAATCTTGGCCTTATCAATGGAGAGGAGGCTTGGGATGGGGGGCTGTAGTGGAGGGTTGGGGGGGCTGGGAGGGAAAGTTTGGGAGGGGTGTGCAGTGGAGGGCTGGGAGGGGAGGGGGCTGCATTCACGTAATCTCTTTTTCATATACTCGACATGTAGGGGATGTTCATTAGGAGAGTATGATCATTTCCTCCACTTTTAAGCAGAAGAGATCATCTATTAAAGGCGTTGAGAAGGTTTAGTTGCTTCTATTATTTTTCTTTAAACGCAAAGGCACTGATTGGTATGTGATCAGACATTTATATGAATATTCGGAGCTGACTAACTGATTTAGATGTTTTATATGCTATTTGTGGTTTTCAGCTTTCCTTTATCTAATTTTTTTATGTGGTTTTGTGTGTTTTAGGAAGACTCCAAACACAAAAGAAAAAGATCATTTAGTGGGGACGGAGGGGGAGGGGCTGAGCAGGAGGGAGGGACTAGGTAGGGGGCTGGGCATTGGGGAGGGGTTGGATAGGGGGGCTGAGCTGTGGGGAGGTAGGGGGAGTGGTTGGGCAGGGGGCCTGGGCAGTGGGTAGGGAGGGGGAGGGGCTGGGGAGTGGGGAGGGGCTGGGCAGGGGGGGCTGGGCAGTGGGGAGGGAGGGGGAGGGGCTGGGCAGTGGGGAGGGGCCGGGTAGGGGGGTCTGGGCAGTGGGGGGGGAGGGGGAGGGGTTGGGCAGGTGGGGTTGGCCAGTGGGGAGGGTCTAGGTAGGGGGGCTGGGCAGTGGGGAGGGAGGGGGAGGGGCTGGGCAGTGGGGCTCGACAGTGGGGAGGGAGGGGAAGGGGCTGGGCAGTGGGGAAGGATGGGGAGGGGGAGGTAGGGAGGGGGAGGGGATGGGGGAGGAGTTGGACACATTGTCGACTTATCCAACATCTCTAAAGGTATTGTTTTACCACACCATTATTTACATCATGACAAGTTTTCTTTTTACTCAACTGCATCCTCAAATATCCAATTTAACCCTAGACTCATATTTGCATAATATGATGCAGTAGGACTTCAAGTGCTCCCAGAAATGAATTTGCAGTTGATTTAGTCGATTACAATGGTGCATTAGAGGATCGACGACTCCCAGGACATCACCATTCTCCAGAGCCTTCTGAACAATCATCAATGGGGAACTGTCTCCCAGTTGATGGTAAACACTTCTGGTTGCTATCATTAAACCTGACATTTATGACTATTCATTATTGTACAAATGCTCTGTTTCCTCTCTGTTTCCATCCATAATTGGTATGTGTGATGCAGAGTGAATCAACATTCTGGATGCTGAAAGTGTTCTTGAAGGGTGTGCTGGAAACACAAATCAAGTGCACGGGTGAGGTGGATGTTAGCAAAACCTCCCAGAGCAGCCACTTCAATCGAATCTTGACCAATGTGTTGCTCACCATGCAGTAGGTATGTTCTCGTAATATCGTTCAAATAATCTCCTAGAAAATTTGTAGTATTTCCCTTTGCATAATACTTTTTCATACATTATTATGCACTTCATCTTTTAAGATGAATATTGATTATTTTTATTTATATATTTCAGGTGACTCACTCTACACATGAAGAGATAAAGGGAATCCTGCACTAATAAGTTCCAGATCACCACAACAAGTATGTTTTCCTAAAATTGTGGAATTAACCTCCCTACCATGCATCATTTGTCATTTTCATTTTCACACAATATGAATGCAGGTTATTGGGCATAAAATCATGGAGTTAACCTCCCATGCATCCAACATATGAATGTAGGTGATATGTTTTCACTATTGACTCCACTACATATTGATTTTTGTGGGTCATGTCTAAGAGTTGCTAGACATACATTGATTATTCTCATCCCAGCATAGTAATGAACCGAAATATTTGGAGAATGAGCATGGGTTGATGGAATGAATGCCTTATATTTACAAGTATTGAGAATAAACTTAAGAGATGTGTATCATTTATGTCTCAGCGGGGATTGATGACGATATTTTTTTCCCAACTAACTCTTCAACAGGATAGGATGTATGGAAGTTTATATTGTTTATAACTCAAGCAGTAAATGATACAATGATAATCACATTATTCATGAGTTTGACTGGTATTTCTTGTGTTATAATCTGTTTTGTATTACAGTGAGTTGTATTACCGTAAATAAACATACCTTAAGGGAACATATTTAGTTGGACACCTGATTTTAGATTTTTTTTCTGTTATAATCTGTTCTGTAATACAATGAGTTTTAGTACCTTATCAAAATTTGAGGATGTTTTCTAACAGTTGCAGTGCCTTACCTTGTTGGTTCTGCATCCAAATAAAACATGTCATGTATCTACATATTTCATACAGGGAGATTCAGGGGGAGGGCTGGGCAGTGGGGGGGGGGAGGGGCTGGGGAGGGGGGAGGGGGAGGGGGGCTGGGTAGGGAAATGGCTGGGCAGGGGGAGGGGAGGGGGAGGGGGCTGGGCAGGGGGAGGGGGAGGGCTGGGCAGTGGGGAGGGAGGGGGAGGGGCTAGGCATGGGGTAGGGGGGGTTGGGCAGGGTGAGGGGAGGACTTGGCAGGGGGAGGGCTTGGTAGGGGGGTGGGGGTGGGCAGTGGGTAGGGATGGGGAGGGGGTGGGCAGGGGGAGAGGGGACGGGGGCTGGGCTGGGAAAGGGCTGGGAAGGGGGTAGGGGGAGGGGCCTGGGCAGGGGGACGGCTGGGCAGGGGGGAGGGCTGGGCAGTGGGGATGGAGGGGGAGGGGCTGGGTAGGGGGGAGGGGAGGGCAGGGCAGGTGGATGGCTGGGCAGGGGGGGAGGGGGAGGGTGGGGGAGGGGGAGTGCTGGGCAGGGGGCGAGGGTGAGGGCTAGGTAGTGGGGTGGGATGGGGAGGGTCTAGGTAGGGGGGAGGGTGAGGATCATATATTTAACCATTAAAAAATTTAAATTAGAGAAATATCTTTGAAATGGGTCAGGTTCCTCTTGGAAGCTCCTAGTTCACTAGGCCTGGTGATAGAATAAAGGGTCTCATCCCAGTCACTCTAGAATGAATATGTTAAAACACTAAATAAAGCACATGAGGATTCTATGGAACTTCTAGAACAATGCCTTCATTTTCATGTACATGTTTGTGTACCCATATGAAACCTATGATTTTGAAACTGGAAGAGATGTACAAGTATTGATTGAAGGATATAATGGTATTTCTATAATTGAAATGGGTGAAGTTACATGACCTGATGACCAATGTCTTTTCTTTCAATTGACTATCAAGTTTAGAATTTATGAATATACTTGATCATTCACTATACTACTAAGGTGTAGAACAATGAGAGTCCAAGTTTGATCCCATAAAGAACACGGGAGATCTACAAGAGCCTGACTTTACTTAATTGTTAACCTGGTGATTTGTAAGCAAAAATCAATTCAAACAGAATCTCAAAACAAGAATTTAAATGATATTTATAGACAATTAGTAAACATAGAAGTGAGATATCAGTTTCAAAGGATGTTTAACAAGAGATTTCCACCTCTTTCATTCATGAATGAGTCGAATAAATTGGCTGCAATATTGTTCTAAAATCACGAACTTCTCTACGGTCAACTCCATTGATTCTGCCTAGGTTAATCTTGTTCTCTTGGTTAGAGAAATAAACTAACATAAGCGCATTAATACGTTGTTAATATTTTCATTAATAATTGTTAATCATAAGTGAGGGTTATTTATTTTATCATTTGAATTCAACTCATGTCTACACATTCTTTCTTTTCTGTTTTCATGTTTTCATGTTTTCATGTTTTCTAGGATTACATGGAAGCCCTGTTACACATGGGTGATGGGGATCTTAAGGCATTGGGAATTCCAATGGTAAATGACTTATTATTCCTTCATTTGCTTTGATCATAGGTTTTTAATGTTCATTGTAGGAGGTCAATACTATTTGATGGGGGCATCTTATTACTGTATTAGATTATTTAAAATTATTTTCTGTTTGCCTTAATTGGAGGTGACAATTGTTTACTTTATATGATATCTGGACATGACATGAGTTAAACAGACATGGGTTAGACATAAAGTGGTTCATGTTGTGATAGGGTTGAGGAATCATACACCAATAAGTCAACATGGGATAACATTTTATTATAATTATAACAACAGAAGTTTTCAGAGGATGGATACGAGCAGAATATGCAAGTAAATCATTTGGAACCAACATTAATTACAGTTTTGCACATGCCATCTCTTATTAGAGCTTCTCCAAGTCGAATTGTTAACATGAATTCTGTTGTAAGTTCTATTGTCTGAACAATTCATTGTCTTTTACATATTACTTCTTAAATTGAAAGTGAAAAACTTTATGAGCATGTCCAGTCTCAGTGCATTGCTCGTTTAATCGTCACATCTACATGATTTATTTGCTGATTTTTGGCCGCATTTCATTTCATTACTGCTTTCTTTGCACCACAATTATGGGTTTGAGATAAATTTTTCTCTTACTTTCAATAGATACATCATGGTGGCTTTGTCGACTCCGAAGATATGAATGTTATTTCTGGTGAAAGGAGGTTCACCAGTTTAGTGGGATACTCAAGAAGCAAGCCTTCACAGGTTCACATGCAGTTGTTCTGTGTTTGGTTATCCAATGATTTAAAGGATTTATAATCCCTCAAATTCACTCTAAACATTAAGAAAAAGTAAGAAAAGTGTTTGAATGGGATTGGAAATTGTTTTTTTAATCTGCACGATATTCTTTTTTTTTTGAACAATGAAATTCAAAACAGTGTCACTGTTTCATTGCAGATCATGTTTAGCAGTGTCCTCCACAAGCGGCTGCCTTCTAAGTCAGATATCAGTGTATTTTGTGTTTAACCTAGTGTTGTACACACCAATGTTGTAAGTTTCACTGATGATTTTAAACTCGGTATATATGTGATATGATAATTGTATAAAGGATGCCTTCATCAAATGGGGTCAACCATTTGGAATTTATTTATGGTGGGGGGGGGGTTGATTTTCATATCATGCTGAAATGTCATGTACAATTCTCAGTTTTATCCCTATGAATCCAGGCAAGGGATCTTCTGAAAATTTTCCAAGATCTTTATCATATGATACCCTACTTCATTTTTTTTTTGCCCAAGACAGTGAGCATCTTTTATTTCAATTGTACTGGTTTTCTTGAAGACACTTAATTGGTGTTCCCATAAGGCCCTGTTTGGTTCCACATCATTAATTGAATGAAATGAAATAGGATGTTTTGAGTTTGTATGACAAGTGGATGAAATAAAGGACTCAACACTTGAAATATTATCAGATCATCGCATACCATATCCTTGAACTGAACTAGAACTAACTCCTAGCTATTTCCACTGATGCGATCACATTTCGGAAGGTTTGTAGGATATGTTTAGGAATTGATGTCCTAGATTCTATCATTTCTAGGATTTCCTAAGAAACATCTTTGTAGGTAATGGGAATATACACCCATTCTACTGTTAGTATAAGAATGTGAGTCTTCCTCTATTTTTTTGGTCAAGATTCTTTGACGAGGTCCTCTAATTTCCATTGTATTTTCATGTTCGGATTGATATAGAGTTGTATTTTCATATTATTGTTGATTTCTGATATATCTGAATGGAAGGATTGATATGTCTGTAGGTGCAGAACGGTAGGGAGGTGGAGTTGCAGCTGCCTTGGGGAACAAGTCTATACCCACGGTTTTCCAAACCGTGGGTACATTTTGGGAGTTTAATTCAGTATACCCAGGGTTTGAAAACCGTGGGTACATATTTGGAGATTTAAATCAGTATACCCACGTTTTGCAAACCGTGGGTACATATGGGGAGATTTAATTCAGTATAACCACGGTTTGAAAACCGTGGGTATAGATGTCTATACCTACGGTTTGTTAAACCGTAGGAAATGTGATTTTTTCTTCATCTATACCCACGGTTTTAAGGGCTATAACCATGGTTTAAAACCGTGGTTATAGGTGCTATTTCTAGTATTGAGTGTATGTATACTATTTCAGAATCAATATCACTTTACAATAATAATATATAGTTATTATTTACACAATTATACCCATCCAAGTAAGGTGGCGGTGGAAAATAGATTACACCACGGCGTGGAGACCGTATTCCGTACGTACGCATGCACGGTGATTTTGTTTTCAGTAGGATGGATAGATGGTGAAATATGGTTGTTTAATACTTATACTAACTTACCAATATATTATTGATACTGATGTCATTACTTCATAATGAAACAACTAAAGAAAAACAAGTGGAATAAGAAATAAGGTTGAAAGAATCGGTAACGGACATTAACTCTTCTTTGAAGTACCTATTTGAGACCCCCTCTTAGGGAACTAAAATTGGTCGTTAAAGAAAACTCAGACCTCTAGGATGCTTATAGGAAAGTGTAAAAGATAATTTTGCAGGGTTTGGCCGATCTTGAAGGCTTAAAGTGATGTTAGGAAGAGAGGGAAGAGGTTCCCTTTTATTAGGGAGGAGTGGGGCACCTTTGGAAAAACTAAAAATATTACATTATTATAAAGTCATATTCGGTTTTAATAGCTCCAAATTGATTTATTTCCAAGCTAAAGTGGATATGGGTCTAAATCCTTTCATCCATTAGAATTTAGACAAATTTTGGTATTTATTTTAACCGTATCATTTATATTTAACTTTAAGTTAAATAATTTAACGTTTACCATGTCTTCTTGTTTTCTTACAATATAAGGTTAATAAACTTACTATAACAAGCGAAAAGAACCCCAAGATGTTTATTATTAATATATATAACCTTATATAAGTCATTTTTCCGAACCATATATTTTTACGAATAAAATAACAATTAATAAAATATATTTTTTAAAAAAACAATTTTATGTCAATTTTGACACTATTTGGTAATTGATTTTTGTGAAAATCATAACAGAATTTTTAGTTCAAAAAAGTTAATTAAATCAATACTAACATGTCATATTAACATATTAAATTATTGAAATTCATAAAAAGTCTCAAATTACATTTATTTGGGTATTTATAACGTCAATTATGTTAATATTTCATTAATACGATAATTACTCCATCATCATTGTGTCATAAATAAATTAAATTATTTAAATTCTAAAATTTATAAATAAAATACCATTATGTAGGAAATCATTTTATCTTTCTAATGAATATTTATAGTTTAATTTATCTTATGTGTAACTCTATATAAAAAATTATTTACTTATTAAACATTGATTTTAACTATTTTAATGCTTCTTTAAATAAATTAATATTAAATGTCCTAATCTAATCCATGTGGGCCAAAATGGTCATATTTTATTACTAAGGGTGTTTTTGGTCTAATTAAACTTATAAAATAGACTTAGGACATGTTTTAGGGTAATAATAATATCATTTTTACCCTTAATTACCCTATTTACTTTTAACCGTGGTAAAAAAAGTAAAAAGTTACTATTCACCAAAAATTATTTTCATCTCATTGAACCAAATTTTAGTCCCTGATATTAACCGTGTCTCTCGGATTTTTGCAATTCCACTCACATAAGTGGTAAAATTAGGTTTTATGTGAATTTGGAAATTCTCCTAGGAGGTGGGTAAAAGACTGTCAAAAGTTCAATAAAATTTTTATATATCTAAAATTATTATAAAATGACACCAATAAATTGCATTGAACTTATAAAGGTATTATATATCAATTTTGACCTAAAATTAATTTAAATGAAATAAATAATTATTTAAATAAATAGTCGGTTTTTAAATAGTAACCGAGTGTTTTCACTATTCATCGAAAATTGAAAGTTTTCAGAAAAATACCAAAATTTCACCTTAGGCAAATTTTGATATTCTGAATCCATGAATGAAGTCCATTTTGAAAAATAAAAATTACAAACTTTAAAAAATTGGGTATTACTATTCATAACGGCTAGTTTTAATAATATTTTAATAGCATATCGTTGTTTAGTGAAACACGGTATTGCTTATGATGCAAGCTATCGGGGAAGGTAGAGATTGCATGTAATGAAATCCAAGCTAGTGTTGTGTGTAGTGAAAGATTCCTTTGATTACATAAAAATAGAATATTTCTCATAAAAGTCTTGGGTGTTACCAATTTAAACCATTTTCTCTATCTTTTACTTATTTTCCTTTACAGTTCATTTTACATTGAGGTTAAGAAATGTTTTCAACCAATTAAATTTTTTAAAACCTCACTGACACGTTAAATTAATGAAAAAATTTAATTCATGCATTGATAAAATTATTTTTACTTAGTTTATCTACAAAAGAAAAATCTAATGCATATGATATCATGAATTTAACATTTTATTAAATACAGTATTCTCATTATTTTCTGGTGAATACAATAGGTCATGGAAACTCTATGACATAACTCACTACCTCAAATTTTCTTTGGATAACTCACTATGACATGACCCAACACACTATGTCCCTCCTCTTTTGTAGTAATTTATGTGTTCCACCACAATCCCACCACCAATAGGCCATGGGTTGGTGACCAACAGTGAGTATATATTTCAAAATTTTAGAAGTAGTTTCATAATTCAATAGTAACCATGTTCACATACCACTATAATCACATGCCTAATTCCCAAATATATCAAATGAAATAAAAAATGTCTAAAAAACCAATAATATCTCACCACAAAAATAAATAAATAATATATATATATATATATGGAAAATAGAAACCCAACCCTCATCAAGTAGGTCCAATTTTAAAATAGGTGGTAAAATAGTATCAACATGAAACCACTTGTCCATGAAAATTCAAGCTACCATACCTTCCATGTTCCACTAAGAACTATATGGACTAGGTCTACCTAGGTCTCTTTTAAATATCATATCATGTGCAATAATCATGAAAAGTTCTAAAAGATATCATGTATGTGTGTGTATATAAATACCCTAAAGGACACTCCAAAATCAGAAATATGTAATTATTAAGAGAAATAGTTAGCTCAACACCATAACTAATAGTGGAAAGGAATGTACCATCCCATATATTCTCAAATGAGTAAGTCAATTCCTATAATACTGAATCAAATATGTATTGTCCAATCAAATACCCCCATTCCCATCGTCCAATACATAAGATTAATGTAACATACATGTTCCTTACCTTGTATTACATTAGATGATTATTTCCCCATATATATGGGTGAAATAATGACTCCATTGGAGGATCCCTATCCTATCCAAGATCTATAGAGGGGTGAAATACTAACACTGCATATATATGATCCATGAACCCTAATTGTGGGTGAAATATGATCTCTATCTACTTATAAAGGTAGAGGATCCAATCTCCCTGCTTAAATGGGTTATATATGGACACCCCATGTGGACCATAGTCCCAACGGGTGAAATACCTACACCACATGAGAATAATAATAGTGAAATCCACATTTGGACAATAAATCCAATGATAATGGAAATTAAATTATATGTCATATGAGTACACAATGTTTTATTCCAATTTGGAATCTTATTTATGTTATGATAACCAATATGGTATGAAAAACCTATCTACATCGTGTTGGAGTCCAATTATATGGTATGTGGAATTAGGGCTCTGCACTCGTTGTGCGTGTATGCTCCATGTCATGTCACATTGAGTGGGGAATGGGGTGTGTCTTAAACTAACAAAAAATTTGGTCCCCCAGACATAACTAGGCATATAATCCATCTTCAAGATGAGTCATTATTCTTATGTTCTCATGATATGTGGGATAAAAACATGTTCTTGTAATGTTTTTTCCACAAAAATCCCAAGAATCATGGAAGTCCTGATTAAATAGAATTTTTATTATGAAAAACACTATATAGTCATGATAATTGATGAAAAATATCTTCTACCAAATGATTCACCACAAGCTTCTCTGAAATTATAATATTCTCCAACAAACCCACAAGCACATCATGAATATCATCAATGTATTTTTTAAATTCTTATTTTAACAATGACTATAAAAAAAACTTAGTTTCGTCACCTTATGTAGAATTATCATCATCCTGCAAGAAATGGATCTTCAAACCCCCTTCACCACATACTTCATTAGAATCTCTCCGTCATCAATATCCCTTTATCATTTCTTGCACCATGACTCCAAACCTACAATAATGACCCATGTTACCAATAATTTATCATATAATTAAATGAGCTCCAATAAATAGTGGAACCCTCAGTCAAAAGAACAATAGTGATGGGAATGCCTTGAAAAAAGAGACAAATCCACACAAAAAATATTGATACAAAAATTTTCATGTTCATATTAAATGTAATTCGGTATTTGAAATCCACAAATAATAAAATACATAAAATATCAAAGTTTTAATAACATATAGATTTCTAATTCTATGAAAATATTAAATGTTCATTTCAATGTTTTCATCATCCAAGATTTGATTCCAATTAATATTAATCATTAATTCAATGATATCATAAATAATTAATTCAACTGACAAAAAAATACACTACTGTAGGTTGGTATAAAAAATTAGAGAATAAAATGTTTTTTTATCGATACATTGGACGATGATTTTCACTAGGTTTATCCATGATACCCAATCCCATGTTTTATATGGATCCCACAATGGTCATCACTTAATCAATATATAGGGTTATGAGGCTCACCCTAGATACTATTAATTAATATATATATTATTCTAGATCAAATATTTAATAAATTTTATAAATGAAATCGATTAATTTCATTTAACATACTAGACACTATATATCATCTAGAGCCCTGAAGAAAGAAATGTTTTTGTCCCACATAGGGGAAACCACACATTTTATATTCAAAAAATATGGTTTTCCCCATCTAAGACTCCATTCATGAGATAACCTATAATTTAAAAAATTATGTATGTATATGTGTTTATATATGTACATTTTCAATATATAATCATCGGTGCTAAACAATATAAAAAAACTATAGGAACATCATGAGTTTCTGTATAAATTTTAATTAAAATATTCAAATGGACTAGTTAGAAAATTAAACTTTGTTGCACTCTCCCATTTATCATGTAATTCAAACTCAAAATATAGGAACTGCTTGAATGGGTAATGCTACATAGCTCATATATAGTTATCCCATTCCATGGAGATATCCTAAAGTTTTTCAAGCTTTTAGAGGATAGGAATATGGGAAAAATTGCTCCCACAGAGGATATTTTCTTATTTATCCTATATCTTCATTGGGTGCTCTAAGAAGTTGGCTTCATCCTTTATTTTTAGCATACTCGTTTCCATAAGTTTTGATGGATGATGCATGAACCTCCTCAGTTATGACACATAGAATATGTTATGAACTCGATAAAACTATGGATGGAAATCCAGGTTGAATGAAACCATTGTAATCATGTTTAGAATCTAAAATTCATTGATGAACCTCAAAGACAACATTCCACCCTAACCAAATATCTACAAACCACATATTGTTATGAGCTTTAATAACACATGTTAATCCTAGATAAATGATAAAGGCATCCATTATTAGTATTTTTATGACTTCTAAATTCTTTAAGGTATCCTCATCCAATTCTAGATGATATGAAATTTCTCCATTGTTTCACAAACTAACTCTAGATTCATGTTTCTTGATTCATCAAATGGTAACCAGAATAGTGGTGGCCTAAAGTTCTCTTATAAAATTACACAAAAGGTGACATACTAAAAATAATGTGATAGATATTATTGTATACAATATCTATTAAGGGTATGTGATCTCCCTAACTCTGGAAAACAAACATCATACAAGCATGTAACATGTCTTGCAGGCCCTGTATAGTCTACTTGATCTGGAATATGTCTCGAAGTGTAACATCATGCTCATCCTCAAATAAGTTCTAGAACCCTCTTCTAATTCACTATAATATAGGTATTTTATTTAAGAATCATAATAAAATAACACTATTGAAGAAACACCCTAAAAACAAATGATTTCCTATATTTAAAAGTGTCATAATCGTTTTACAGAACTCTTCTCTCTAATGGATAGAATGTAGGATGACATATGATAACACAAATATCATTCTAACATCTATCCATGGATATACTATCTAAATATAAATGGTTATACCATAAAAATTCAATTATTTTACTTTATGAGGATATTCTCTCATATAGGTACCATACGATCAACCTTTTATCCCTAATAGGTGAAGAATCAAGAGATGACACAACATCCTGTATTTTCTAAAAGGTATAAAACAGTGTGTTTTGGTTTTAATTCCTTGTTTTTTGACCTTCAAGTGATTTATACTAGATCCACAAAGGTCACAAGGGGGTTTTGAGGATTTTTTGGATCCCATAACACAAAAAATTATTGAATAAGACAAATCTACATTGATAGAAGAAATCATGTTGTCCACATAGTTTTTTCAAAATTGTGTGGTGTTGGAGGTCCTACTCGATATATGTTTTTACAAGGATAGACCATTCTTCGAAAAATACTGGGTTTATTCTCTATATGTTCCCTCCTTAAGAGGAATAATGCACACAATTGGTGTAGGATTTGGCCAACTATGTAGCGAAACCATGGGCCCACTAAATATTGGGTAAATTACAATTTTCTCATATTATGCAATCCATATAAAAACCTTCTTACTCTATTATTTTTCTATATTTTCCATCATGTGAAATCCCCTCCAAATCGAGGTTATGATTTTTAATCTACCATCCACGCATCTTCTAAAACATTAATCATAGGATGCGTTCGAATGCTTGAGTTAATTTATAAACTCCTCATCATTCCATTCTTAATTTCTATTTTTATCTAAATATCTATTTATGCAAGCCGCAGTTTCCCCCATATTCAAGGAATTTGAAAAGTTTTATGACAACTCATGTTCTAGATTAATTTGATGGCTGAAAAATGATTATTGGTCTTTTACACATCTTTCGTTAATGGTCTATTTCATTCCCACATGTTTCATATGATTGTTTTTTATATGACGCACCTTTGTGATGGAAATCAGAACCATCTAGAAATAGGTCTATTTTTTTAAAAATAAATTAAATTTGATATTTTTTCATGTCTATTATGACTCTTCTGGGTGAAAAATCTAGCTTTGGTTGATTTCCTTGTCTTTATACTCTAATGGTTTTGTTTCTCCCTTATAGAGTAAATTTTATTTACCCAAATCTTTCTAAACTCCCCATGAGGTTTGTTTCACGTGTAATAAATTCTTAAAACTAATAAGTTGAATTAATTTAAATATATGGCCCTGATTTAGGACATTATATTTGATGATTTTCCACATCTATAATTTATTATTATTATTTAGTATACCTTATAAAACATTCCATTTTCTTTATGACATGCTTAAATCTTGTGCAGTGTTTTATCACAACATGTCTTATAGAATAAATTTTTGGTTTGAGTTAAATGACTTGTATAGCTTGACTTTCATGTGGTTATTGAAATAACTTGTTCAAAAAATATGTGATATTGAATTCTATGACTAACATTCTTATGGTATGAGAGAGAAAAATGATATTGTTTTAAGGATGTTGTTGATGGACTCATCGTTCATGGTATCAAAACTACTTGATACATTGGGAGAGACACTTGGCACACCTTGTAAGATCTCTCTAAGGGGTTTATTGTACCCATGAGTGACATTTGTTCCATAGAGGAGGAACTATGGATGAGATCATTGGGAAGATGGATATGTAAGTCCTTGGGTGATTATAGGTCCCCTATGTGAGATATTTAGGATGGGATCAGAAGGTATATTTACAATACACTAAGAGTGATATAAGGGATTCAATTTATGGGTCAACTCTGAAAGGCTCTATAGTATTCTCAGTTTTAGAGGCTCATGTATCAACAATTGGGCTTCATTTATGGATCACCTTGGATGAGCTTGGGATGCGACCTTGGATTTGATGGATGACCTTGTTTTGTTTTACATATTAATATTTTTATAAAATGATGATCATGATTATTTGATTATATTGGGATTCATCTACCAAGAAAAAAAACACTCATCGGGTCTATCCCCACATGATTTCTTATTTATGGGGTATTATGTAAAAATAAAAGGAATTTTACATGGTCCCTTGGATCTATGACACTCAGTGTAGGTGGAAGCATGTATTGGTGAGTGTGTATCTATGTGGAACATAGACCCCTGTAATTTATCTATTTTTTATTTCCATACATTATTGATTGATTGTATATTTTTCATTTCACATTTTGTGAACCGGATTTTTGTAGACATTGTTGGTGGTGTCCTATTTAGTATATCTCACACGCTTCATAGTTCATTTTCCATACCCACATATACTACATGGTTGTTGGTTTATATAAAGAGAATCATCCATATTCTGATAATTGGTGGGAATTTCAAAGATGGAGTACTGGATTAGAGGACTACACCTATTCTCATGATTCTAATAGAAGTTACCTTTTATCCCATTTTTTATTTTTTATAGCATGTGGTATATTCTTGTATCCCATATTCCCCATGTTCTTATTTTTTATAGGTACATTAAATCATGATCATCTTTTTTTGATTCTATAGTTTATTGTTATGTTTCCACCAGTTGTTTAAAATCTTTCATGGTATATTATTATTAATTCCACTACTTTCTATACCTATTTACAACTTTCGATATGATGGGTTACATGTCCTATCATTATAATGACCTTTTCCACAGAATTTTATTTCATATATAGTTATGTTCTCCACTATAGTCTATGAGGGTATATTCATTCCATAGAAACACCCTAGGGAATCACTGCTTTTCGAAATCCTTGGGAGTACAATGAATCATGCTTGAGAACATGTGGTCGATCATCATGATGCCTGACTAAGTTGAATATAGTTTTGGAGGATACAAAGTGGTATCAGATATTTTTCCAACATTTTCATTATGTTTTGATTTATATAGAGACTAATGAAAAAATAGAATATTCTAATGAGCATGTTTTATGGATTATTCAACCCATGTGTAGGGGGATCCAAAATTACCTAGTATTTTTTATTTATATTGTATTTTATTTTGTGTTACCATTTCATTGATTTTACCCTAGTGTGAAACAATTATTTGTACCATTTTTGTAGTTGGCTTTATTACTACATTTAGTTATACCTCATCCTGATGATATGATGGTGTATAAAAAGTTCTTTCAACATACTAGGAACCCTATGAATTAATTACCATGAATTATTCCATGCATTTCTACTTTTCCACTTGTATTTCCTACAGTGCATGTGATTAATATAGTGCCTTATCTGTTATGTTTTTTAGTGTGCTGGTTTTTCTACAGGAATGACATAATTTGAAATATTCATGTGCCAAAATTAATCAAAATGGTGTTTTCCCTCATATATTGATGATGAAACCTTAATTAAAAATTTATTCACTAATCCAACCTTGATCCATTGGTTCAACAAGATAAATCTTTGTTTTTCAAATTGTGAAAATATCTGTATCAAATTTCAAATGGTATTCCACTCATTAAAAACAAAATACATGAACTTTTGATTCATGATATGAAATTTACTTACCAAATTGGAGTTCCATAACATGAAAATTTAATTTATAAAGAGTATAAGACTCTATAAATTTGGAATCTGTGGAATACATAATTCGTCATGAATATTAACATCTAAATAAATATGAATGAAATTTAATAAAAAAAATATAAAATAAAAATTATATAATTAAATGAGGATTCAAAATTCAATGTGAAGGGGGTATTCCTCTATACCTTTCATTTGATAACCCATATACTAGAACCTATACTATGTTTTATGAGACACTGTCTTTAATCCGATCGTAGTAGTGGGAAGTATTATATATCTCATATGATCCTTATGAAACACTTATTTATCACCATGAACTAACTCCAAGAGTAGGATGAGGGTTCTGACTTTCTATAAGAATGGCGTGTACCTATCATATCTATATTTACCAGTTTCAATGTCTAGTATAAATACTATATAAGGAGTGCACATGTAAATTTATGTTTTATTCCATCACGATGTCTTCTCTTCATAAACCACCAATGTTGAAAAGAACAAGCTCTAAAGGTGGTGGTCCTTGAGCCACCAATTGTACCTCCTATAGTACCACCTGAGTCACCTCATTAACATCATCCACTTGCTTCTGATTCTTAGTTTGGTGATAGATCCTTCATGTTTAGGAAATCAGTATAGGGTATTCCACAACCTTTCCTACTATGGATGATCTGACTAAGGATTTCCAATAGCTAATTCTGGAAATGTTCTTGGGGGACAGTGGACCATAGGCTAATGAATCGTTGATGGTTTCTATTGTGTCGATCTTTTATTATATTTATATTTCTACAAAGAATATGTTCATGGTAACTACCTACATGTTATATGATTACACCAGGAGTTAGTGGAACATTATCTCTTTGATATAGTTTCATCAGGTTATAGTATGTGAATACTTCCAAAATATTTCTACGATCACTTTGTTCCACTGACATTGTGAACGGACTTCTCAAGGGAGTTTATGAATCTTCAGTAAGGCACTATGACCATTCTAGACTACTCTAATCATTTCACTGAACACCATAATTTTGATCCAAAATTGAAAGGTGATGATTAGATAACAAGTAGGTTATTTGGATATGGTCATATGTGTACTTATCAGCTTCATGGGATTGTATTTCGGTTTAATACATTATAAAGATAGTGAACTAGGACCTTATCACTAAATAAAACCTCCGAGATGCTAGAATTGTTATCCATGGAGATTCACATATGAGGTAGGGTGATAGATCATCTGGTGGTAGTAAGTTCCAATACAAAGGTGGATGTAGTGGTGGTGATATCCATGTGACACACCCTGATAGCCATGTGTTTTGTCACCATTGTGGTATGCCTGGAAAAAAAATCTAATGCACAAAGAACCCAATTAAGTTACGAGATTATTGTAGGATGGGTGCCCATTAGGTATTCTTCTAAAATATTTCTCTATATTTAAGTGATTGGGGATCTATACCAACACCTCTTTTAGGTACACGATCTTTGAATTCAGGTATGAATGGTGGATGGTCTTCTAATAGTTCTTCAAGATGATGTGGTGGCCATGGATGAGGCAGTCATCCCTAGAGGTTCAACACCATAAGAGTGGACCTACTTGTGTTATTCAGTTTTAATCTTATGGTATAAATTTGAGACATATATATGTAGTATATACTATACTATAGAAGAAGAGACTAGGGCCACCTATTATTTGAGGTACTATTCTAGTAACATATACTTTAGTCTCTTCCCGTTTGATACTAGTGAATCAAACTCTTTTATTTCTAATGGCATGATAAATCATAATAAAACATTTGGGGTTAGAGTATAGAACATACTCAAGTGGAATGAGATCCCCATTAAGATTGGCGGTTTCTATTACCTGTGGATTGGTTTCATCCTCAAGATGACTCACTTTAACATCCTTCTCAGTATGGATTGGATTGTTTTTTATCATACCCATTTGGATTTATATCTCCATCAGGTATCCTCTACATCACATGATGGAAGAAGATATCTTCACTAGGGTGAATGTGATATCTTGTAAAATTGAGATGGACTCGAGTTCATTACGCTGGGTAAGTGGACAATCCAGATGGTGAGTCTTCTTGTGAGTGATCATGGATTGTAGTTAGTGGAATTTCATCAAATTTGGGATTATTTGAAGAATATTTTCCCAAATTATTTTCTTTATCATGCCTTTTATGAGAGATAATTGGTTCACCAATGAGTTATTTTTATGTGTGGAACTAGTGTACATTCCCCCCTACAGGATGGGACAAACCAAACTATGGGAACTAAAGATGTGGCTTGAAGATTTTAAAGAAAGGGTGTTTTTTATAACCATCACATTGCAATGGGATTCACCGGTCCTTTTTAACCAATAAGGTGGATGGTACCCTCATATTGCTAATGGATTATCTATATTTTAACTAGGTTATTGGGAAGAACAATTATCCATTTCTTCACATCGATAAACTCTTTTACCAGAAATGAGGAGTGAAATTTTTCTCCAAGATTGATTTAAGGTCTAGCTCCCTTTCGGTTTTTGTAAGGAAATCATATATACCACATACAATCATCCAGAGCAGGTATGACTTATACACCTAATTGGATATTCCATTCAACCTTATGAACACATAGGCCATTGTCATGGAAATGATGAATCATGTTTTCCACCCATACATGGATTCAATTGTAGTGGTCTTCGTAAATGAAATCTTAGTGTATTCTATCCCCATACATGACCATGAAATCCATCATGGGTGTGAAGAATTAAATGAGATAATAATAACTATATGTGATGCTCTACAAATTCCACTTTTGGATCAGTAAGGTTCGCGTCTTGGGTCATATAATTTCAAAGGAAGGTGTATCTCTTGACCTCAAGAAGGTGAATGATAAAGTTTCAAGGGGATATACCAATAAAGTGTTTACTATATGAAATATATTTGGGATGGATTGATATTATGGGTGATTCATCTAGGATTTATCATTCCTTACAAGATCTCTTACAGGTTGATGAAAAAGCGTGTGAAATTTATCTAGTTTGATGATTTTGATATTGATTTACATGGACTAAAGATAAGTATAACTTCAACATCGATATTTATTTTACAAGGTTAGGGAAATATATTAACTATTTACTGTGACACATCAATAATTGTGTTATCTTAATTTTTAATGGAATGTTATAGTGATTTGGAATATTAGTAACAATAACTAAGGCCCAATAACGTGATTAACCTATTCACAAACTTGAGTTGGTTATTGTGGTTCTAGATCTATGTTGCTGGAATAATTACATATATGGTAATTGATTAATTTTTTACATGGATCAAAAAACCACAAATACATATACAGAAAAGATATATTTAAATTTGAATCACTATTGGTGGGTAGATTACTTGTAGTCGTCTGATTTTGAGCCCACTAATACACCCATAACGATTGATACCATAGAACACACCATAATCTGGAAGACATAGAACTAGAGTGTCTATGAGATTATAAGTGAGTGTTAGTAAATGGATATATTTTCTTAGATTCAATTTGAGTTTCCTGAATGAAACATGAATCCTTTTTTACTATCTAAAACAATGATATCCTAGTCCAGATGGGATATCAATAAGAACTCGAAGGCCATGTCCTAAGGGAGAGTGTCTCTAGTGAAAACCCACCACTTAGTTGGGTTTTATATGGGATTATGGCCCTAATCCTTTGTGGAAATTTTTGTGTTTCACTTGATATATAAGAATATTTGATATAGAAATATCATGCATATATGTAATATGTTCAACATAGAATTACCTAGATGGAACTAGACCTACATAGTAAGTATTGGTGACCATGTATGAAGAGGAAAATTTAAGGTTTTATCCCTTGATGCTATGACTATCAGTAGATGAAGGAAGAGAATCGTTGACCTTCTAGAATTCAAAAACATCAATTCTTTCTAAATATGTTATAGAACAATGTCACCATGGATTTTGTGATAGGATTTCTGATATCCCCTCAAGGTAGCAATGAAGTGTGTTTTATATTCAACAAGATGACCAAGGTTTCAATCATCAAGTAGATCTAGTAGGTCATATCTATTTATTAGCTAGGAAGGATTTATACCTTAGAGATGGTTTCCGATAATGGTCTTCCCAATTCTATCGTATCATAATGGGACACCCATTTCACATCATGGTAATGGAATGGATCACTAAATGCACTGAGTTTGAATCTTCACTTTAATACAACATATCACACTCAAACCAATGGGTAAACCAAATAGACGATATGCATGTTAGAGGACGTGATCTGGGCACCCTAATTTTGGAGTTTCATTATAAAAGGATTTATGTCTTGTTGATTTTTCATATAAGAAATTTTTTTAGGAAATAATCTATAAGGATCTGTGTGGTTCTCTTAATAGTAGGTCATTTCGTTCATCTATATCTTGGCCATAGGATAGGGATGTAATGCTAGTAGGTCTACGTATCATTCAAGAGACCTCAGAGCATGTCCAGATGATTCCAAAGTGTATGGATATAACTCAGTCCCGGAAGAAGTATTATACCTATTGACTTTATTTACCACAAAATATTTAGGTGGGACATCAGTTCTTTTTGTGTATATCTCCATGGTAAATTCATTGGCCAATTATGAGATATAGAAATCTATCTCATTTCTACATTGGGTCTTTATAGATAGTGGAATGTGTCAGACAGGTCGCCAATTAGTTGGAGTTGACTCAGAGGTATTATGATATGCATGACATCATCCAAGTTTAACATTTTCATGGATATCATGTTGAACCATCTCATTCATTTTACATAGAGGATACCAAGATATATAAGAATGCATCATTTGAAGTGATCGGATCACACAGGCTCTCGGAGGATGGTATATTCCATTGGTTTGGGTCTATGGAAGCACAGATATGTACATGATGAGATTAGGGATCAAGAGGGAGATGTACACATGTACTTTCTGAAACTATTCGTATATAATGTTTTAACACCCTCGAAAGGGAATCTTGGGGATGATCTGCCTTAATGTGGGGATGTTGTAATGTCCTTACTTTATGAAAAGATATGAACCATTGTTTTCTATTTTTAATTCCTTGGGTTGGATCTTATAATATCATTTATTTGACTCATGGATGCCATGGGGTGTTATGGGATTTCTGGGAGTTGGAATCCCTGAAAATTGTATAAGTAGATTGGGCCACATGGTTTGAAAAAACCATTAATCCCAGTCTTCAAAGTTTCTCCAATCATTCAGAAGTGAGGTGCAGGGTAGAAGGGGTTATACAGTTTTTCAACAACCATATGATCCCAAGTGCATGGTCGTGCAGTGTTTCAGGTCCTCTGGGATAGAGGTTGTTTCTATGGCTACCTCATGGTTATCTTAACCATGAACATAGACAATCCAAGGTCCATCATTAATTATAATAGGGTTAGTTGTTGGAACATGAATTTCAAACCATGTTCTCAAACCATGTGACCCATTAAATTAGGGGAAAATTACGATTTTATACCTGTTATATTTTTTAATCTAAAAGACTCTTCCTCCATCATTTTTCACTATCATCCACTTCGTGGGATCCTCTACAAATCCAATTTAATATTTCTTATCTCTCCTATGTCCATCATCCAAAAAATCCATTTTCGATGAATTGGAAAGCTCAAGGTATGTTCTACACTCATCATCAATTAATTATTTATTTCTCTTCACATCTCTTCCTTATTTTTCTGTGACAACTTTTTCCCTATTATCATGGAATTTAATATTTTTTGGATATTTTTTGTTCTATAATTTATTTAGGGATAAAATAATGAGTGATCTTATATATAGGTAAGGTAGGTGGTAATGTTCTCTCATACAATCTTCATCACTTTTTATATGGTGAGTCATTTTACCATTTATTAGACCCTTCTGGTGATGGCTCTAATTGATTAAATCAATCAAATTGAGTGCTTTTTCAATTATGATATAAATATTTGGAGTATTAAATGATCCCTTGGTTGATCAAATTGGGCCAATCTACCCTGATAGATGTATTTCTCCCTTAGAGGCTTAATTTCCTATACCCAAAGCTGTCCAAACAAATCCTAAGGTGTCTTTCACATATATTAAATTATTATTGCTAAAGAATTAAATTAAGATGAATTTAAGGCTATGAGTTAATCCATTTTCATTATTATTCCTCCCTTACATAATTTATTATACTTATTTATTATTCCAAGTACCATTTTCATTGTGCATTATTCCTTTCTTCCTTCTAATGCATTGTTCCTATTGCCATGTGTCTTGTGACATTGTTTTTTGGATTGAATTAAATGGATTTGATAGCTTGATTATCATGTATATTTTGATATTACATGTTGTAAATATGTGTTCATGAATTCTTTGACATATCTGCTAATGGGGTGGAAGAGAACATAAGTCTCGATTTAAGGATGTCATGGATGGGAATGATATGCTTTGTATTAGTACTGCTAGACGTACTATGAGTGTTACTTGGAATTACATGAAAGGAATCATCATAAAAATTATCGCACCCAATAGTGAAAGTGGTTCCCTTGGGGATGATTCATGGATGGGCTCATTGGCATGATTTTTCTACAATGCCTAGGGTGATACTCAATCTCCTATGTGAGATACCTAGGATGGTCTCAGCTGTTATGTTTACACCATGCTAATAATGATACAGGGGATGCCTTTTATGGGTCTCATATGATGGTATATTCTATGTCTCATATATTATAGGCTCTTGTAGTGACCCTAGTGATTCTATTATAGAAAGGTTTCTACAAAATCATGATGAAACATTCAATTTTATGGATTCCCATGCTTGGTTTTAGAGGTGATGCTTTTCATTAAATTACGATAATGACTTATTGATGATCTAGGAATGTGTCCACTAAGAGAAAACATGTGCTTTAGGTCTTTCAATGGATGATGATTTATTTATATTGACCTATGTGAAAGCCTTATTACTTGAATACGTTATCATGGTTCTGAGACACCTGACATAGGTTGAGGTATGTATTAACTACCAGTTGACTGTGTGGAATCCATAATTCCGTGTTTTATATATTTTCATATTTCAATACATTATTGAGTATTAAAACAATTGTAATTTTTAATTTCATGAATGTGATTGATTTTTACACATTTGGTGTCGGCCTACTGAGTAAATCTCAAACCCTACATAGGCTACCATTAGTACACATGTAGACTTCAAGGATACGAGTTTAGGCAAAGAGAAAGTTTCTTACTATCATTGCTTGATTCGATTTTATAAGATAGATTACTAAAGTGGAGGACCGATCCTATCCAGGTGAGTCAATTAGTAGCTAATTTTTTCCATTTTTAATTTTTTATTGAATGTGATTTAGGGATGTATCCCTTGTTTCCCTTTTACTCGTTTTGTGTAGTTACATGAAATCATGATCATCTCCATTTGTATAAATTTTTTATTTTTTACTTTTTTACATTTTTTTAATATCACATGTTGTTTATTGTTATTACCACTACTATATTTTTTTTAAAACTTCTATAACAATGGGTTTTAATTCCTTTCATTATATGGTCTTCTTTTGTTGTCTCTTATTTTACTTTATACCATTGCAATGCACTCTGATATATGAGGGAATAATCTCCCCAAAGATACAATCTATGACCTAAAAAATTTAGGTAGCCTCAGAAATACAAGGAGGAACATTTTAGGCCATGTGGATAGTCATCTCGTTAAAACCATAAGTATCATTTCTGGTGGGATACTGCAGATGAAATCATAAAATCTCTTCCTTTTCAACAATCTCCTAAAATATCTCTAAAATATATTATATATCTATTCAAACCAATTATATAATATTAATGGATATTTATTGAATACTCTCAACACATACTCTCAAATAATTAGTATTACCACTATCATCCCATGGAAAGGGCTTTATATGTTCTCCAAATTCAGAAAATCAATTAGAGAATAGCCAATTAATATCTAGATGTTCATCAATTCGCAATAACCATCACATATATATGATTCTCTAATGTTATAATAAATAATTAGAGTCACAAACACCTATTAGGGGGTATAATATATCAAAATCATCCAACTTGGATAACTAAAATGAGGAAAGCTACTTCAATGCATCATTTAAATATAGGAATGAGATTTCTTATTGAGATAACCTACCACAACATTCCATCTAAATGATTTATACACTATCTCAATGTCATATTCCTAATGGAACTCTAACCATAGCCTCTAAATTATTTCGAAATATCTCTAAGTGAAGATATACCAGAAAATATTTTGGTTAGGATAAAAAAATAAATTAATCCTCAAGAAGGTAGTGTCATATATTCTTTTTTGGAAACACCCCAATTTCCAACACCAAGTCCTGGGTTGCATTTTTATTCTCATGTATTTATATTTATTTGTATTCTTAGGTTTTTACTTCATGTATCATAATTAAAATAAACCCAAAATTATCTCAATATGAAATATAAACCACTACATAATCAATAAACTATTTTGGAAAAGTCAACAAAAGAGTGTTAGTAAATCATTGTCCTAACTCCTCAATTCCCTTTAACAATGTATATGACTATATGAAATGATTCCTATTTTAACTCAAGGATATAAAGGGAGTTTTGATATTTGAGAAACCTATCCTAAAACTCTAGTAATCACCATCCACCTTGAATAAGATCTTCTCCTATTCACAATCACGAGTATCTCTCAAACTAGTAAAACCTCAATCATTTCGAGGTCTATAGATACTCCCTCATATGAAATGTCACATCTTGTAAAGTGGATATCTCTATTCTAGAATTAGTGCTTAGTGTGATTAACATATAGATAATCCTCTAAATGTACATCAAGAACCTTCATCAGACACTCTATATTCTTATATTTTGATCTTCAATCTATGATAATTTCTTTGATGAATAACACCAAAAATAGTCTATGTAAATCTAGAAGATATGAATCATGAATCCCAAAAACACAACTATTGAATTTATAATTCCATAGGGGAATCACTAAGAACATATAGTGACTATAGTTACATTTGAATTCTATATTATGTATGCCATCCTCATATACCCACAAATGGTGATAACATAACATGAGTTTGATATTTAAGAAACAATTTCCCCTTTTTTAATGATCAAATATATCACTAATTATCAATAGGAGATATCAATTATTCAATGCTTCACAATTCAAGTGACAGTAATCCACACACAACCTTAAGAATCCTTATATTCTCTTGGTGAATAATATTGGATCTTCTAAAGAGAACAAATTTTGTTTGATGTATATTTTCCTTTAAAGGTCCACCAACTATAAACTTACGTTGTGAAGATTTTAGGGAGCCATCTGATATTCTAATAAATAATCGTGATTTATTTCATGTTTTAGATAGATATAAAATTAAACCTTCCAATGAAGAGGTAACCCAATTGCATCATCGAAAATGTAATATTGGTATTCTTATACCAATATAGAGAATTGAACATCAATTAATTTTATTAAAAAGTTGTTAAGCTATATAACTATTGAAAAATTAGGTGTACTCACTTATATATAAATGATGTCCCCTCAAACTAAATTTTTTTTCTCATGTAATGTATGATCTCAAGTAATAAGCTTAGGTCCACCGCATCCTTTAAAAAATTCTAGTCATGGAAGGTTTATAGAAAGCATAAAAAAATTAATACATCATGCTGCCTTATTAAAAATATGATTATGTCCCCCAAGAAACTCTCTCCAATAATTTCAAAGTCACTCCAATGAAAAGTAGTGTGATCATTGAATTCCCTATAGGGATATTCTATAGTGGTAATGGTCAGGATAAAGGTCAATTAGAATATGAAGTTCTCAGAAAATGGATATTTCAAGAATTAAATTACTCATTACTATTTATATAAAAATAATATATATGTTATAGAATTTATATATTTTACATTAGATAATTTCTTGAGATTTCAGTTTATAAGCCTTAATTTCCTATAACAAACCATATCCTTCCCACCAGTTTCCTACCAAGGAAATGGACTACATTGAGGTGGTGGTATCAGTTAATAATATTTTTCAAATCTTGTATCCCTCTTAGATAGTATAACTTGATAACCTCCCCATAGTTTGTTTAGAGCATGCTACTGCATTCACCTCAATGACCTATCTATTGTCTGTATTTAATCTTCCATAATGTGATTTAGGAAATCTTGGTCAATATGACCTCATATGTCCAAGGAAAAGGGTCACCAATCTCCCAGAAAGTGAGACACTCTCTATAATCCCAGCGAAACAAAACATATAATCTTACACTATACCATTCATTCCATTCGGTGTCACTAACATGATGTTAAATTTTAATTACTTATCATTGAAGACTTTCTTCCTGAGTGACTTCCCCCTATGATTAGGGATCACCTTGAAAATTAGTTCATCTGTTAATCACTAATAAGTAGGTGCTACCAGAACACAAGAGTAAAAAAGGTCTCAAAATTAAACAACTTTTCTATTAGCAGTCTTATGAACACGTAAACCAACTTCCACTAAGCACAACTCATAGTCGTTTCCCCTAGGTCTCCATCAATTAGCATGAAATCATAATAAGACAGGACACATTATAGAAGAACCCATTTATGGGTGATTATATCCATACATAGTAGGACACCCTAAAATCACCTAGAAGAATTCATTAAAATAATGATTGAAATAAAAACTATATCTAATATGAACAAAGATATGAAACCACCAAATATTATTAAAGTATGTACTATATCCAAAATTACATCATCATCTCTCATAAATAAAATATATATATATTACATGATTTTGAACCATATGTTTCACAAAACCTATGTTGGAATTACCATAGATGATGCTAGATGATATATACCCCATGAAAATTGGTGTGATAAGAACTATAGTGGAGAATCCCTATCATGACTGAGCTCGATTGATGGGAGATCTAATAGCACCAAAAATAGTGGATCCCAACCATATAATGTGGGAAAATATAAATTTTTTCTTATTATATATGTATAGTATCCAAACCCCTTTCTTACATGGGTGAAATTTAAACTAATGGTTGTAATACCTACACCACCTATAAATAATGAGGGGAAAATACACATCTAGATAATTATAAAAATCCAGGAAAAATTACACAATATCTCCTAGCATACATGGAGTGTTATACCATATTGGGGTTAGGGACATTTACTTATTCATATAATGGTGTGAAAAAATATACTACATGGCATATGACATTATGGAATTTCCCCCAACATCCTCTTCATCTTGAGTTGTGTCTCTCCATGTTGAACATGGTGGGTAAACATGAACAACATAGTTTGAAATCCACCAATACTACTCTAGGAATATACTCTATATACACACTTATTCATTCCATCTAGGTTCATGTAGCATATGGGTGCACCACAAGGACATGCGATGTTTTTCTCAACATGAATTCTTATTGCTGTAAAAATATAGATTTTAGAGTGTGTGTGTGTTTCTCCAATTTGTATTCAGTGTAATTGGGAAATTCTCCTATAGAAATCTTCTCCTTCAATATTTAATACAACCTTCACCCTTTTCTTGTTCTCTATAGAAAAAACCCTAAATCTTGTGATAACATTCTAGAATTCATAATGTACCCATTCATGTCACAAAAAATATTTTTCTTCACCTACTATTAATGGATCAAAATCCCTATCCCCATGTATCATGGATCCACTATGCCATGATCCTTCTTCAAATTCTATTCGTCATCTTCATCCCCTAATAATTCTCAAGACCATTATTTTAAACTTACATTAATGATCCACATGATCGATGATCGATCATGAAACCAAATGGATTCCAAGAAATGGACTACCCACTCTTCAAATGAGAACTATTGATAAATATGTAGAGAATAGAGGGAGAAATTTTCATTACATAAATTGATGATCCAACAATATATAGATCCCTAATATCCACCATTATTTTTCATAAATCAAATTATCATGAAACAATTAAATTCTCTAAGCCTAAATTAAATCCACATTCATAACTCTATGAAAAAAATTAATTGATAGTGATATTATTTGATCATCTTAGTTTATATTCTTAGAATAATTAATTTATAATACAATTATATCAAGATAAAAAATAAAATCAATGAAATTTAATGCCCAAACATATATTTGGACTGATCATTTGTGAAGAACATGTCTTCTATTGATTTCGTCAATGGGGATTATTACCATGTTCTTCATCAATACTAAATCCCATTTCTTATAAAGATTTTACCACATATGTTAACTCTTTAATATATAGGGTTATGAGTATCACATTAGATATAAGGAACAAAGAGTTCTATATTATTATTAGGTTATGTAATATATTTAATAATTTAAATAAATCAAAATTGATTAATTATTTATATTTTATTTTATATAGTAAATAGTGATTGTTTATTATAAAAACACCTAAAGAAAGAAAAGATATTTCATGAGTAGGTAAAATAATATATTATTTCACCAATATTGGTCTTAGATTTCCCATCCAAAAACATTGTTCAGATGATAACATAAAGTTTTCAAATTTATTTTCACACATGTGTTAGTATTTTATTAAAATTTTAAATAAATATAATTATTGGGGATAAATACAACATGAAAATCTATTCCAAGTAGCTGAATATATCCTTAACTATAAATTTAATATTAAATGGGTCTAGTTTTAAAAATTGGACTGATCACAGAGTGAGTCCAATGTATCACATCCCTTGATCCTTCTTTTCAGTCCACACAGGGTTAGGATTAAAATTTTTTATAGTCATGATGTTTTTTACTTCTTTGGAATAATTTTTTTTGTTGACTAAATCATAAAATATTTATAGATTAGTTTTTCATCACCCAATGTGGTGCTTTATAATTGTCTAATGTGTGAACATACCTTACAATTAGAACTTATTCTTTCTTTTAAAAAGTTAATGGAGATCTTATTATTTACTTTGATATAATGTATACATCTGCATTTTTTTGTAAATATTATTTGGATTGTTTATTCTAGGATTCCAATCTATCTTATTATAAGTGTGTTAATGATATTTAGTATAACATCCTTCGCTCTACCTATTCATTTTTAGGGATGTGTTGAAAATATCTTGAGGGGTTCCCCATATTATGATAATTAATTATTCCCTTCTTATATAAGACTATAAAATATACTTGTGGGATAAAATTTCATATTAAATATTTAAATACTCACAAATCATGTTACTCATATTTTGAACATTCATATATCTAAATTAATTATTCCATGAAAATAAATTTCTTATATAATATATGGACACCATAAATTTATCCTTTTATAACAGTAAGCTATAGTATTTCTCTTCCAATAAATAATTTTTCTACTTACATGATAGAAAAAACAAATATTAATAATAAATACATTTCTCAAATTTTTATGCCTCTAAATATAAAATATTCTTTTTCCCTTTGTTATTTTAATGGTTAAACCAAATCTTTATGTTCAGATATCAATAAAATTCATTGATAATTAAAAATAAAATTTTATGGAGCAAGTATTACAATAAAATATTAATACACCTCATGAAATCATCGGATACATCACGGTCGTTATTTTATATTCAAGTTTGATATTATCATTATTTAATGTATTAGAAAATTACAACATTCTATTTTAACTTATTCATGAATCATGGATCCCATCTTGATGTTCCACGATGTTTCAATCATTGATTATCAGATTATGCATCATTTGAAATGGAGGTGACTTCTCTATTTTTTGACTCATCATCGTCACAGTGTAGCCATAACTCTATAGAATATTTTGTATTTCTCTATGAAAAATACACTTAAAAATGATCTTGTCCTTTACACAATTATGTGTTGAGGATTAAATTCAACTAAAATATTTTGTGGGGTTCTTAACACAACTTACACTAGTTATTTCAAATACTTCTTAGATGAACATGATTCCTAACATAACTCACCCAACAAAAGTGCATCATGGAGGTCAAAATTACCACATTGGTCCTCCTTATTTCATTTAATTTCCCAAAAACGTCCCCATGATGAAATATACTGTATGATATTCACCAAATGTTTGTTTTATTTATAATAAAACACTAAAGAAATTATCATTACAAAATTTTCATTCCTAGAAAACAATTCTAGAATACCAATATGGTTACTTGCATAGACCCCCCTGAGAACCTACCAATTCTCATAATTATTTATGGTAACGATCCCTACACAAGATACCCTTTAGGTCAACACAGATGATAGTAATGAAAATCTTGTGTGTTTTTTAATATGATCATCAATCATGTATATGAAAAATGTAATATAATTTTTTCATCTCATATAAAACATATGTAACATAGGGTTATGTTTATGCTAGACTGAGATAATATTTTCATAGGGTTGGGTGACCCTTACACAACATAGTTATGTATTCATACACTATCATCAATTATCAATAAGTGTAACCCTTTATTTTCTAATATTTATGCCTCAAATTAAATGAATCGTATTCACTTATTCAGGGGTTGTCACAAGAATTTCACCGTACAATTGGTAATCAGGAACTCCATTTCATAATTTCATCACAAGTTTTTAATAAAATAAACAATGAATATTTATAATTCAATAATAACTACACATCACATCATCCATATCCATTTACATTTCACGAAATTAATATATTTATTTAGAAATAATTTGTATTGAAAAAATATGACATGATTCTATAGGGTTTCAACAATCTACCCCTTTGGATTTTTTTAAAAATATATATCTCTTTTTCAAAATTTATCCCTCTTTTTTAATGCAATAAATTATTATTCAAAATAAAGAGTACATATTTTATTTTATCTCCCCATTTGGGAATCTTTACATCTACCTCATTCATCATATGGATATCCCTTTTAATATAACTCTTCCACTATGAATTGTACTAATTCCTCAGCACTCCCATTTTCTATAAAACACAAGATGTGTTTATCTATGGGAACACAATCTTCCCTAAAAAGTAACTTATCCAATTTTATATCTCACCTTGGTTTGAAAAAATAATCCTCCTATTTTTGGATAGGGAAGGACACATCATTTACATTTATTCTCATCTTATTTCATAGGAAGAATACTTCATCTCATTCTTTATATATAGATACTTATCAATTATCCTTTTACCATTAAACCACAATTTTTTTTGTAAACTTACCACGTTATAATACAACTTCTCCTAGACAATTATGAATTAAATCTCTATTTTATCTACACATTCTCAAATAAATCAATATAAATTAATTTAGCACCTATAATTTATGTATTAAACAAACTATCTATGTCTAATATTCCTTTGATTGGTATAGAAAACATGTTTTTTAATAAAAACGACTTAATTTCTTATGACACTCAGTTTTTTTCCTATAAAAACACTTGAAATATTCTCTAATAGATCCTAATATGGGATCTCTCTACACTTTAAAAATAATCCCATAATAAATAAATCTTAAAAAATATTGTTGTGAGACATTCCATTTTTGAGTCAAACAATAATTTTTTTTTAAAATGAACTATATATACTAGTAAACTCAATTCTCTAAAGCTCATAATGGGATAAACTATTTTTTAGACAAGGCTAGTAAACCATGAAAACAGAATAATATACCCTCAATTGTAGGTGCACATTTTTTTGAGATTTCTTTTATTTATAAATTCTACTTATTTGATAATAATAGCTCCTTGATAGGATATTTTGTCTCTATTACACATTTCATAATAATTTTCTATAATAAAAACTAATCATGTAAAGCATACATACAACCATTCATCCTACTTCATTTTACTAGTCTAATTACACTAATTTCATTGATGTTTTTCACTAATTTTATAAAAATTAATCACAATGGAAGTAGTTGATTTAGATATAGTTTATAATGTCTATATCATCATCATTCATGTCCTTTTTCATGAAACTTTTGGATTCAGTAGTTGACTACACTACATGCTATTTTTGATTCATTTTTAATTTTTTGTTAGTATTATTGATCTTGTTTAGGTTCTATAACAATCTAAAATAAAAAGTACCTCTTACTCCATTTATTACATGTACCATTTCATTTTTTATTAGTTTTTACTTTTAGTTTATTTTTATTTTATTTTATATAAAAACTAACCCATACATCCTTTCACCCATAAATTCGACACCTCATAAACACAATTAAAAAATATTCATCATATTGGATATGGGGTGCCTATGATTTCATTATTTTTAGGAAGGAATTTCGTTTTACTGGACCAACCCATATTTTTATTATTTTTCATTTACCTTTTTTAGATAATGTAAAATTAACTCCATAACTTCTTTAAGCAACACATAATCTTGAAAATATTTTCTAAATAGTTTATTAAAAACTTTTTTAATGACCCCATCTAGCGTTAATCCATTTTCAGCTAAACTATGAGGACTTTGATTCCCTACCAGAATGATACATAGGAGGTCTCTTCAAGTATCAAGACCAACATCACCATCATCCTCAAATAGACTCCATCTCATTCTATAACCTCTTCAAATAACATTCCATCATCCATTTTGGTTCTTACACGGGCCACCACATCCCGGTGGGATCATGCTACCTCATTCCCCATTCCATTTAACAACAATCAAGTAGCTGACCACGTGTTAGCCCTAGCATCAGTGTTCCCTCTTGGGGTTGCACTCACCTGATCTTCTCTAGTCGGTGTTTTGATCAGTCTAATACATCTCTTCTAGACGTTAAACCTATGTCAAACCCTTTGTTAAACATAAGAAGATGAGGAAAACCTCAGATACAAGACTATGGCATATAATTCCCCATGTTCGGTGTGGGATGCCTCATGCTTCTACACCCTCGAGAATCCCTATAATAAGGGGAAGAAATCGAGACACGCCAGTGTTCCAGCATCCAGACACACCAGTGATTTCCAATGTGACTACTCCCCTGATCGAAGTTTACTACCCTGACCGGACCCCTTCAAATGTCCCAAGAGAAGCAGTGTAATTAACTGATGTCCATACTGATATGGAACTAGGAAGAGTTTCACAAAAGACATCTTAATCTATAAGAGAGACCCGTATTAGGTAACGAGTTTTGAGGAGGAATCCATGGAAGAAAGAACCACTATCCCATCATCCCATTTCTATAAAATAAAAAATGTCCCTGAACAAGGAATGGATTCCACCCACCTTTGGAAAGCGGGAATGCGGGGAAACAAACAACATCATCGTCCTCGAACAAGATGGGTGTGTGTGCCCCTACAAAAGCATTGAAAACACTCATTTCATTCATAATTTTTTCTATCTAGGGTATCCCTCCCATGTTCTTTTGATTTTTAAATTACCATTATCATATGTTTTTTTTCATCTAATTTATATTTCATTGAGATATGGTTTGAAATCACTACTCATTTTCTTTTTTTGGTCTAT
Source organism: Viscum album (assembly GCA_963277665.1). Taxonomy (NCBI): domain Eukaryota; kingdom Viridiplantae; phylum Streptophyta; class Magnoliopsida; order Santalales; family Viscaceae; genus Viscum; species Viscum album. Next base: position 1,178,005,730 of record OY728119.1, on the reverse strand, counting down.
ATATTTTATTTTTTTACTATTTAAATCCTCAAATATTTTTTTTTATTTTAATAAACTTATAGAAAATAATCAATTGTTTTTTTTCAAATAGACCTTTTTTATATGAATTAATATTTATTAAATGTAATTACTCTATGATTACAAAATTTTTCTTTAGATTTTTTAAAAGGTTAATGCCAAATCCTCATTTTCTATTATTAAAAAAATTACTTCATTTTAACTAGGTAGAGGGACACCTATACAGATCTTGATGGCCCAGTACCAAGTGGTTTGAATACAATTCTCAAAAAACATTTTTTTTGGCCAAAATCACCCTTTGGTGAATAGTACTACTACAGTAACCGGGATATTACAGTACCTACTACATTATCGCCACTACTACAGTCCCTGTTATAGTACTCATCTACCACTAAATTTCCACCCCTGAAATAGTTCTACTGCTGATATAGGTTCACCACTATTATAGTCCTGCTACAGTGCTTAAGAATTCCTCCCCTACCCAGATTTAATCGCAGGCCATTTCGATGCCAAGTAGAAGTATCTACAGTATGGTTACAGCCTAATTGGCTTATGTTTAATTAGATTGTTTGAATGCAATTCACTTAGATTGACGTACCTCAATAAATACTGTAAATTATTATCTTATCTATATGACATTAAATTATATACTGTTATTTTTAGGGATGCAATATTAGAAAGATATTATAATAATTAAATGGGGAAATTATTGACTTAACTATTACCATTAATCTATTTAGTGTTAGTTTTGAGAGAATATTACATAGAAAGATATTCCATTTAACGATTGTGGGAATATTGAGGAAACATGCACTCTTTATTTGAATATGGATGTTTATTCCATACTATGGAATATTGGTTATGTATTTTATAGTTTATTCATTCCATAATATGATGAATTCATTAGAATAAATTAGCAATGGGTGGTACCTAGCATTGATATCCCCTATATGACTTGATAGGTCACATGAGATAAACTAAATTTATTCATTTTTTGTATTTATATATAGGAAAATATTATCTAAAGATGGGGTAATGATGGTAAGAACATGATGTCTTGACTTTATGGATGTAATTATCTATATAAAATTACATATTTCGTTATTAAGTAACTAGTTATTGTTATTAATGTGATTTCTTATTTTGTAATCACATCCAATTAATTCTTCCAAGAAAATTTTTTTAGTTATATGTAATTATTTAACTCTTATTTATTCATTTCATATTATTCATTGCAAAATAGATTTGGATATACATTTTACTTACCAATCATTTTATATCACCCTTCTTATGTTTCCATTTCTATTGGTTATGATGAAAAGTATTATGCAATATATGACTATAAGAAAATGTCACGTGTAATGATTTTGTGTGAGATTTTTAATACATATTATGGATTAAGTAGATTCTTATATAGTAGGAAAATACTCATTTGTTGAGAAATAAATTTGATTTTTTATTTAGTTTTTCCCCTAATTTATTAAATATCTAATATAACAAGTATAGTTTAATGTATTTTCATGAAATATTTATTTTTTGTCATGTGATTATGCGATATTAATGTTTAGTAATCAATAAGTGTATCAAATGCTGTCATGACCCATCCTTGGGGCCCGTGCCATGACTACCCCATGCCCGCCATCCATAGGCCATGTTCCGGTGACTAGCATGAAAGGCGTAAATCCCGATAAAAAGGGAAGGCATTGCCTTTATATAGTAAACAAACAGAACAGCGTACGCAACAGAAGTAAGCACAAAGTAAAACTGTATACAAAATTAAGTGCTGAAAAGAAAGGGGCCAGAAATACAATCCCAGCAGTAAGTATAATACAACTGAAAGACTAGTACAACAGTAGTAAAGTAATGCAGAAACCACTGATTCGTCCTCTGGGAATCCCACATGAAGGGTGGGTACATATGGTCTCCTCAGCACCTCAGGTTCATCCATCCACTCTGTGTACATCCCGCCAAGTGGTCAACCTATGGGTATCGCCATGCTTTACAAGTCTCTAACATGATCAACATTTTCCGTCGTCTACATCCAACACAATGTAGTGCGGGCATTGCCCTTGCAGGGGTGATTATAATGATACTAAGTAGGGACCCCGAGACCCACGAAGGTTTCCCAAAATCCATAAGGGATAAACCACAAAGAAAAGTTGAAATCACGAAGTATCAACCAACTATACTTAGGTATATTCCCATACATATACCTAAGTCATCAAATCCAATTAGGATCCAACTCTCAATCCTAAGCACAACCCAGTCCACATAGAAAATAATTCAATCCAACTAATGGTAATGATTGAAAATCAAGACTCATCTCACACAGGTATACATATTTCTTAAAGTGATAAAGATGATCAGATTTAGTCACTGTTTCATCTATGATTTCGGACCCACATAGGATACTAGACAAGCTAAGCCGTCGAAACCACATAGGATACTAGACCATCTACTCTGTCAGACCCACATAGGATACTAGAATATAAGTCAAACTGTCGGACCCATGTAGGATACAAGAACAGTAGTAATCACCATCGAACCCACATAGGATTTGAGTATGGTATTCATCATCTCCAAACACATGGAGGATTTCAGTATGGTATATGTCGTAGTCGCATCTAGCTCTAGGGTTCCCACACACTGCACGCTTGATTTTGGGAGGGTCCGCTCCTTGAGCCAAGGGATCGATACACCAACTACCACAATGTCGCATGTTGATGTATTCTGATGGTACGCAATGTCATATGGGGCGAATCCAAACAAAACATATTCAAGATACTGTGTACAAGATGACCAAGCCTTTTACCAAAAATTACACGGTGTGTTGGTATACAATACACACCATGTAATCAGACCTCGGGTACTACCCATGGGAAATGGCCCGTGTCGAAGGGCTGGTTGTGTAGAAAAGTAAGTACACGGAATGTGGAATAGTGACATTCCGTGTCCAAACATCTGGGGTTGGCTCCATGTATGATGGCCATGTTCCCGTACACGACCTCAACCTGTGTTCTCCCACCCATGTAATTGGTACATGGGTTAGCCCGTACCACTGGTCATGTCTGGCCGTGTGGTAGAGTACATGCCCTTATACTCCACACCGTGTCCATATATCCCCAGGATACAAGCGGAGTCTCGTGTAGCTTCCACCAACTTATTGTGTGGAAAGTACATGCCATGTGACATGGGTCACACGCCGTGTGTTAGCCTTCTGACGTCTAAAACCCTAGCCGCTGAATGACCAAACTACAGGGTGTGTTCTCCAAGAGTACATGCCGTGTAGTCTAGAATTTTTCAGAAATGAGACCTCTGGCCAGAGCGCCTCCCTTGATTCACATTCTTCATTCTAACGGTTTTTTCATCATGAAACTTCAGACTCTAGGTCTCCCCGATGTCCTGAAGTTGATTCTAGTGTTTTCAAGCTTCCGATAAGCTCCAAAAACACGTTTTGAGTTCCCACTCGAAGAACGGTTGAGGAACGGTCCATCCCGTTCCAGTCTGAACCATCGCTTGCAACCGTCGTCGCACCTCCCCTAGGTCTCCATGATGTTTAGACTTAAATTTTAGGTTCGTTTCTTCGCATAATGAACCCGTAACGATCGGTTGTTTGTCACCCATGAAGAACACAAAGAACCACCAACAATCACAATAATGGCATAGGATTCGGATCGTGTTAGTTTGGCACAGTCTCTACGTATTAGTTCGGTAGAAGGCGGTTAAGGAGAATCAAAACAAGAATGAAAGAATATTCAAGTTTGATCCAATAAAAACACACCCCTACCTTGAAATAAGGATGGTGGTAGTCAAGAATCACGGAAGACAGTGTCGCGGGGAGACGACGTCAACGAGTTCACTTCGGGGTAGAACAAGCAAAGGATGGTGTGTCATCGGCGTTATGTGCCGGTGGATTCTTTTTTTTGGATTGTCCAAAGATCAAAGGAGATGATCATCATTCTTCGGTGGTTCTTCGTTAGAAGGACAGTGTTCTTCGAAGAAGAGAGAAACTCATTCTTCTAGTTCTCAAGAGTTCTCCCAAAAAAAATTATTTTCCAACCAAAATAATAACAATGCCCTCCCATAATATAACATTTCCAAGTATTTTCAAATTAATTCAAAATGTAAATTCAATTAATTGTGGCATTAGAGTTGGCAACATTAATGGAAGGGTGATGGAGAGGCTCCACATTTATGTGTAAGTACAAAGGTTTAAAGTGGGTTGTCAAAATTTAAATAAAGGGGAGTGTTAGTGGGGAGTTTAAGGAAGATGGAAGGATTAGGGCTCTTTTGGGGCCCACCACACTAATTACTCTCAGGGGAGATTATGTGGGTCTGGTCCCCACCCCTAACTCTCCATTCATGGAATTAACGAACATCTTTAAATAAAATTTTGTGCTAAAATTTCATTTATTTTATTCCAAATCCCCTAAAATTAACTCTCAACCCACATAAAATACAACTGCTGTAAAGGTCCCCTTAAGCGAATATCGGTGCTGCGAGTTAATCGGTGTTCTCAAATTTCAATTTCGAGCACCGGTTCAAAATATAGAAAAACTCACACGTACGTTTACTGAATGTACCCGAACAAAACTTCAGAAATTGATACTAGGCACACCGGGCCTTGGAATCAAGTGTCATCAGAAACCACATACTCTTAAATTCCAAAGTATTTGAGAAAAATCTTCCTAAAAATTGTTGGGTCTTTATAAATACAATACATATTTTTTCAGAACATGATATTGTATTGAGGTTTTAAGGATCTATAGTTGTTATCCAATTATGTTATAATAACATTAAATGTTAGGATATTATTATAGTGTAGTTTAAGGATTAATAAGTAAATGTAAATCATAAATTAAAATGTATAAACAACATGTTCGGTTAGTTGAAGTATTATGAATATTTTTTAATGCTTATGTATTAGGATGAGATGAATAAATTGAAAAGCCAAGGGGTATGTGTTTTGGAAAAGTATAATCATAGTTTAATATTACGATGTTCTAGCAATATATAGATCTTGTGGTTTTCCTAGAAACTGAATCCATGATTGGTTAATGGAATGTCAATTTAGTTGTGGAAAATATGTTATTTGGGATAATCACCCCAAAAAAAGTTGGTTGAGTGTTAACTCAATCCCTATTATGGTGCAAAAACGGTGGACCTAATACTTCATATGTGACTATAAATAATTTGAGGACATAATTTGGTTAATCGCATTATATTTTCTTATCATTTTCAACTAATTATTATTTTGATTAATAATTTTATGAAATATCTGAGAAACAGATATAACGATACCTATATTGAACTGAGAGTGATTTACATTGAGAATAAAGATATTTTAATAAAATTTATGAAGATGAAATTTTATATTTAAATTTTCATTGTGTTAATCACAAAAAAAAATCTCTTAAGGTGTCCATCTCTCATGATTTGATCCTTTTGGTATTAGTTGTTATTGAATCTATAATGGTCTAAGTTAAAAATGGATATCGTGGACAATGTAGAGTCTATACCAATGAGAAATCTAACCATAAAGATGATAGAGTGTGAATGATTATGATAATTAAAAACAATCTGTCATGAATTATGATTAACACTTTTAATCTTGTTGATTATTCAAATGAACTAATGATAATAACGATGGAGTATTATAGAATTTCATATAATGAATATAATGAATGAAAACTCGACTTTATTTATGTTATAAATGTTGTTAGAATCACAATGGGGAATGTCTTAAAGTATTATAAAGATGCTTTAAGTGTGAAAAATGATGTAATAGAGAAACTATTTTTTAACTCAAAGTGAAGAGCTCCATGGAAATAGTGAAATCAGATGGGTCTTCTATTGAGGTACCACTAATAGTTTAATATCATAAATTAGGGAATTTGTGACATTGTATATGTGAAATTCCATAATATAATGACTAATAAGGATTATAGGAACTATAAACATTCATAATATGGTAATTACTATGTAACCAAAACTGTGATAGTTGTTTCAAAAAATGATATAGATTGAGGAATACTAATCACGCAGTCAAGTTCTGTGAGTTTTATATTTGTATATTATAACTTTATAAAAAGAAAATGATGTTTACACCCCAATGACTAGATGTTGAATAAATAATAAAACATTATATTGGTAAAATTAGTTTATCTTGACTATATAACTCGTCTATAATATATTTTTATGATAATTTCTGTTCTATAAATATTTTTTTCCTTATCTTAGTAAAATTAAATGTAATATTATGAATCAATAGGATTTCTTGAAAAGAGGACATTATAATTAATATGATATGGAAATATAATTTAAAAATCAACCCATGATAACCTATTATGTTTGACTATAAATTATTTTGGAAAAACATTACGTTGATTATATTGGGGTATTTAGAAACATTTGTTAAATAAAATTCCATCATTAGTATTATTCCTTTTTTGAGGGAAATGGTGGTTTTACTAGTCATACAGAGGATAGTGACTATGAACCCCCATTTTTTATTAAATCAGATGTTAGGAATAAAATATTAATGCCCTTAACTATTATTTTTGTGAATAATAATTGATATTATTTTTATTTTATTTTATTTAGGGGAGAATATAACTAAATGAATTCTTAGTACATATTTTCATTAAAAAATTATTTTTTTAACATCTTATTCTACACACAATGAAAAGGTAATATTAATTTGTGATATATTGAAATAAAATATAATTATTTAAATATATACCTAAAATTAGATAGAATAAATTATATAATCATATAACAAAACCATTAAAGAAAATGGAAAGAAATAACATAGGGCCCATGAAGACACTTTTATATACATAAATTTTACAATCATGGAAAGGAGGTAGATTAACTAGGTCTTGATTTAGATAATTACAAATCCAAAATAAAATAATTATTGTACGAGTGAAAAAAAAATTGAGAGAAATTCAAACTCGGTAAAATTTTCCTGACAATGATACTAGCAGAATCACCACCCTAAACTGCTACTAGAGAAAACTATATACATAGTTATTACATGGATATCTTGAAGAGATATGTAAATAAGAATTATTATCATTATATGATGTCATACCAAATTTAATTAGTTAGTTTTTAATTTTATTTTACACATTCAACATTTTTACTTTAAATGAAAAATAAATTTACTTTTTCTATTTAAGTAATTGATCTTTATATATATAATTTAAATGTTACAATTATATATTTATAATATTTTTTTTATAAAATAAATTTTATTATTAGTAAAATAAATATTAACATTACTTTATTTTTATTGATATTAATGAAATAATAGTTTTTAGGTGAATAGTTTAAAATAGTTTTTTAAATAAAATAAAAAAAATTACTGTATCAAGAAAAAAAATAATAATAAAAAATGATAAAATATGTATTTATGTAGATAAACTAAACATTTAAAAATAAAATTACTAATCTATACAATCTATTTTCAAAACCAAATGTAATATTTTCCAAAAAAAAAATTCTGTATATACTTTTAATTAAATATTAAATTAGTTATATTTGGTTTTTTTATTTTCATGCCTCTTAAATTATTTTGTTTTATAATAAAGATATTTACAAAATTCAGATAAACTAAATTGATAATTTTATTTTACACATAATTAGTAATCTAAAAAATACACTTATTCTAAAAATGGGGTTTTTCGAATTAGATGTGCTCATGTTAAAATATATTTTCTTTCAAATATAAATTTTATATTATAAAATTTATTTAATATTTTTAATAATCAATTTCAATTTATTTAATATATGTTATTTTATTATTACCCATTCAAATTAAATATCATAGGTAAAAAATATTTTCCATTGAAAAACAAAATATTGTAAAAGTAAAATTTCTAAGAGTAAAAAACTTAATAAAATTTTAAAAAATGATTGAAAATAAATTAATGAGGTATTATACAAGGGGTATTTCAACACGCCTTGATGGCTGCCATTAAAAATTGGTTTCCTCTAGAAACGTTTACCTTATTAATATCCCCATATTCCTATTCTTTCTCTATGAGCCTCTGATTACAATTTATATCTCTAAAAATGAAACTATTTTTTGGGATCTTCTAATATTATTCTATGATAATTAATATTATTGTATTGAAACTATTTTCTGGTATATTTTAAATTTAATATTTTTTTTGAAAACAACTATTATATACAACACATGACTTAAATGAGAAATAGCATATTGAATATGTATTGTTAGAAATAATAATAAAATCATTAAGATATTAAAGAATATAAAATTATTATATTTAGTATGTGAATAGTCAATATGATTTAAATCATAAAGAGTTATTTTCAAATAAAAATGTATTCATTATATATTGTAATTTAATTTAAAATAGAAAATTAAAAATGTGTTAATTTGAATTTGAAAAATTAAACACATTTTTTGGTTTAAAAAATTCACAATTAAATTACGATTTATATTTTATATTTTTATAAAAGAATTGGGTGAAGAGTTAAAAAACTTCCAATTCTATAAATAATAGTCACTTTTATGACATTATATTAAAAAAAATGAATTACCTATTTATAAAACCATTTGGATATAAAAGTTAAATATTAAATAATTAATATAAATAAATTTAAATGCTCTTTTTTATTATTAAAATATATATTTAATGTTTTGGAAATATCAGTAATACTTTTCTTTAAAAGCATTTTATATTTTCATATATTATAATTCAGTTTTAACCACTGTTAAATATTAAATATATGAAAATGGATTTAATATTTTAGATCAAAATTATCATATGATATAGTAAAGACAATTTATTTGTTTGTAATAAATTTATGATTATGATTATTAATGTTAATGAATATGAAAATTGTAAAATATTTATTTTTGATGAATTATTTTATTAATAAACAATTATTCTATATAATCACAAAAAATAATATTTTAAAAAAATAAGTTTTATAAAAAATTTAATCCTGTATTTTAATACATTATCAAAAATTAAATTATTAATAACTACTAAATAATTTTAAGAATAGTTAATGGCAAAAAATATATTTCTTTCATAAAAATGGTTTTCTACATTCTAAATTATTTAAATTAAATGATACTCTATATAAATTATAAATGGAATTATATTTTATGGGGATTATATTTCATTTCATAGTACCAAAATATTTATATATGGGTTACCTTTCTGATTTAATAAAATATAAACTACAAGAATAAAAATATTTTCCAATGGAAAAACATGAAATTGAAGATATGAAAATAAAGTGGTAAAATGATTGCAAAAATTATAAAATATTTGGAGAAATGGTTATTAGAGAATTTGAGATTTTATTTCAACCCACACACCACTATCTCTTAGTTTTTTAGGTTTTTACCTATTAATAATGTCATCCATTATTAAAATAAATATTAGGTTCTCCCAAAAAGAGCATATATCGCTACATATAAAAAGAGAACATGTCCACTCATTCATTCCACACTGATTACATAATATATTATTATAAAATTTAATATTGTTATCATCATTGAATAAAGTATTAATTAAGATATTCCTATTATCTCAATTATATATACTATGGCCTCTATATCCATGTTGGTTTCCAAGTAAAATCTCATCATCTCAACGTATGACTTTCATACACCTTTATTTTATTTCCATGATATTCCCATCAAAAAAATCCTATAAACCACCGAATATAATTTAAAATTATTATTAATATGTTTAAATGTTGTTAAATTTATTTAAAAACACCTATTCAGTATTTTCTATACATAATGAAAAACAAAAAAACATCGATTGTGTATAGATGAGGGTCATCACCCCCCCAGTGATATGGTTAATTTTCCATCATCAGATTTCATGGTTTGTAATAATGAATCACTTTATTGATTAATATAATTATTATTTATAAATAATCATTATTATATTTAAATTTAACATGAACCATTACTTTATATCATTCATTGATGAATGGAATCATTAATTTTGTTAACGGTGGACTACCACCTCCACATGTGATGAATTTCATTTATTATCATCAACCACCATATATGGTTCAATGAATTTATGTAATTAATATATTTGATATTTATGAAATGTTTCTTTTTTTAAATTATATTATTTTATATATCAATATATCATGGTTCATAAAATCATTTTATGATACTCTCATACGGATTTTTTTAAACCACTAATATTTATTATGTTATAATGAATATACCATGAATGATAAATGAGTGTTATACAGTGTTTTGTTAATTAAATAGTAGTATATTTCATATTTCATAATGATATTATAAATGTGTTATTTATTTTTAATATATTTATTAATAGATCACTATTTTATTGTTAACCATAATAGTACTATTTCATAAGAATTTTTATTTTTCATGAACCATATCCACGTAATTCACCTAAAAAATTAGAAAAAGGTAATATTTAAAAACTATTATTTCATCGTAAATAATTATTCAAGGTTAAACATTTGGTGATGAATGAATAGTAACAATGCTATTATGAAAATAGTTTAAATTGATTACGATTACTCACAATAGATATTGGAGATATATAATAATTAACAAATATAGTTATATTGAATAATTATTAATGAATTTTATAAAAGTTTATATATAAAAAGTAATTAAATATATTATTAAGGTATTTCTATTCAATATATAAGAGTTTATATTTTGATTGAGTAACTGGGAATAAAATAAAAGGTGTAATTTGCCTCAAGTTTAATTTCATGATATATATTTTTTTTTATGAACCATGATATATTAGATATTATGTTATTTATTCCTAGTGATTTTATTTTTCCATATTCATGTCATTTAAGGTTTTTTTGGAGATATATCATTTATTTCATTTATTTTTTCAGGGATTAAAGATATAAAAATGTTGAAAGTGGTTTTGATTAAAATGATACTAAAATAACAAGATATTCAATTTCCATTCTTGTATTCAGAGAATGAGTGTTTTAGAAAGATAATCCATATGAGGTATTTTTATAATTTTTAATGAAACAAAATTATTTTATTTTCATATTCCTGGGGTATTTCATATCCCTTAAAAATATTACTTTACCTTGTACCATATTTACTCAAAGTGTTTCTTGTGAGTGAAATTAACATTGTCACTTATTATAAGCATAGATATTCTATTTTTCATACATGTATTCTTTAAAATCTTTTGTTAGTTTCCATATCAATCATTAAATAATTTATTAAGTTCATTTTCAATTAATTTACCTTATTTTAAAAAAATCATGAAATTTTTAACACTTTATGTAAGGATTATTTTCGTAAAAATTTGAAAATCATATGTTTTTAATTATTATGTTCAAAATAATTTTACCCTTTTATAAGATTATTTTTCCCTATGTTTTTATATATTTTTAAAGAATATATTCTTCTCTTTGTTTTTTAAATTATTTAAAAATATCAGGATTATTTCTTATTTTTATAGTGGGAATTTTAAATACACTTAAAAAAGTGTGTTTCATTCAAGTCATTTTCCATTGATACATCTTATTATTTATAAATTATATTCTTATAATGATAACATCCAATTTAATTCTATAGATTAATTATAAAATACTCTTTTCTATTTTAGATATAACACATCACTAGATTTGTATTACGTAGGCATTGAACTATTTTAAGAAATATTTTTTTTACAACACCCACCATCTATAAATATAGAATTTTTTATTCCTTTGACTGAAGGGTTTTTACCTAGATTATATATAATTATTGGTTGTGAATGTTTTTTTAATTCACCATATAAGCTTCTCTTAGGTGGTGTAAATACCATATTTAATATATTAATTGAATGGTATTGACCTATAAATTTCACTAATTTCATAGGATACCCATTTATTTTATATGGATTTATAATTTTATATCTATTTATGGACTTAAGAATGATCCCTTATGTTATTTAATTTCAAAAAGGATATAAACCCATGTTATTTTCATGGGTTCTTTGTAAAATTATAAATAATTTATTTCTAGTTGAACTCATATATATGGAAGTTCATGGGTGGGTTGTTATATCAACATCTCATACACTATTAATTGCTTTATATCTGATGAGATAATATGGTTTGATCCTTCTTGGATATTTTCAAAAAATAATGGGTGAGACTTCATGGATATTCTAAAAACCTAAACAGTTAGCCCTATTTCATATGTAGAAAATCTAATTCTTGTGTCCTCTTGGGTATGCGCATAATATGTTGAAACCCAAGGATTTTGATTGTTCTATAGTCTTATGACTATAATTATAATTATATTATTGACTAATGTATCATGTTTATTAACTAATTTTTATGCACTCTCTTGATCTAATTATTAGTTTATTCCATGCCTTATTCCATAATTAACTAATTATTATTTATTGGGTATGACATTCTTATGCATAATATCTATACCCATATAGTATTATTATTCTCACTTATGATATTTTATTATCATATCTTCTATTTACCCTTATTAGAATATTATCTCATGCAATTTGATTTTTTATTTCACTAGAGTATGTGGAAAAGTAATATGTTTGATGTTTTTAGAGGAGTACCATCTATAAGGATTTTGATGGAAATTTTGTAAATATTTTATGTGGTAAGAGTTTGTTTATATTTTGGAAAACATGTTATATAGATAAAAACACATGAGTTTTATTAGTTAATTTTTTGTTCTAGTTATCTATATCCCTAAACCTAAATGTTCTTGGGAGCATATTGTTATGAATTATTTTCTTTATGTCATGAAATTGAGATGAATATATCTGAATAATAATTGTTAGTATTAGTTGTTTATGTTACTATGGAGATTAGGATGTTATCAATTATCAATAATTTAAGAGTTAGAAATGTCATCAATGGTAGATAATTGAGGTTGAACATAATTTAAATGGTATTTATAACCCTTTATGTTATTTGAGGTAATATTTAAAATTGTAGAGATTGGGATAAGATTAATTTAATAAAAATTCAAGTGGGAAATCTAAAGGGATATTTATATGTGAAGGATAACATCCCAAACATTTATTTAAAAAAAATATTATATGGTTATCAACATAATTAGGCCCCTATCAAGATACTAAAATTTCAAACAGGATTTACACATATATACCTAGGTTAAATAACCCACAAAAGAAAAGTTGTGGTATTTATTCGATCATAACCTGGTGCATGATAATTGTGTCTAATAGAACACCTCATTTGAAACTCATGGGGTTTATGATATATTTAATTTACATTCTATCTAATTTACCATTATGAAGTATTTTAGAATAATGCTAACTAATATAGTTATACAAACAAATAAGATATTGACTATGGATAAGCATGGATTGAAGAAAGAGAGTCATATGTTGAAATAAATGTATCATTTGTTAAATATGAATGTGGTATATTGGAAAAACATCAGAATGATTATTTCATATTAATGTTATGAAGATCATCCTATATTTATTGTTTTATTATTTTTTATAAACATAATCATTAAAATGATTCCAAGAAAGGTATATATCTTGAAACCATTATGTGTTGTAATCAAAATAATGGAGAATACATAAATGGTTATGAATATCAGTATATGTAAGTAATAATGAAAAGATGAGGTTCATGTTATTACCTAGGGTAGTTAGGTTAATGTCCTAATATAAATTCAATATTGATACAATTAGAGACATTCATTTAAGAGTGATATTTATATACCACATAATGGTATTACTAAAATTTATAAGGATTATGTAAAACATGAAAGGATTATTACATAGTAGTTTTTCTATAAAGGTTTACAAACACATATTAAGTTGTCTCCCTATCCTTGAAAATTATTTTAATGAAAATGATATATTTTTTGGGATAACTATTGGAGAACACATGATAAAAGTATGGACAACTCTTACATTTGTTATATTGTTTATTTTGAGGTAATAATGGGTTTATTTATTTTTGATAAAAGTGTGTTTTATAGTATTTATATTATGTGGTTTGACTATTAATTTAATAAATATGTTATGAATTATATTTTTTGGTGTAATTGATCAAATTTTCTTGTATTGGAGTATTTATTGGATGGTGCGTGATTTTATCACCTACTGATTCGTACTATTTAAGATTTAATGGTATGGTTAATTTCTATAAGAATAAATGGTTTCATTGTGTTCTAATTTATTTGAGATATGAAATGTTTTTCAAAATGTATATTTTATAAAATTTATGATTACGGTATATTCATACTTAGGTATATGATTGTATGAAAAATTATTGTTGATTAAAGAAATATAAGTAACTCAGTATATCCTAAGAGAGTAATGTATAAGTCATATTATATGATTTATTCCGAATGACATATATGATGAGAATTCCCTCACCAAAATTCATCTATGAGTAATAATTAATATTTTTAGGATTAAATTTATTTAAGTGGTCATAATTTAATGACCCATTTTTCTAAATCATTGAAAATTAATATTATGTTTGAAAACATGTTTTACATGAATAACCAAATGTATAATGAGTCACGATATATTGAACAATTATTATTCAAAAACTATATTAAAAGATATAATATTATAATAGATTAAAAATTATGACTTTTATTGGGTAAATAATTAATAATATTTAATAATAACATTATTATTTTCAATAAAATAATTTTTTTTATAAAATGTAAATATATATAAAGATGAATTTATAAATATTGGAATTTTAATATAAAAATAATAAATTATTTTTTAATTTTTAATTTCATTATTATCTTATGATTATTTTTTGGGGTTTTTAAAAAATGAATAAATTTTTTGGAATAAAAAAATTACAGATTTTCTAAAAAATTGATCATTTTACAAATTTATCGTTACACAAGAATAAAATAAATTGTTGTAAAATATTATTAATATAAAATTTATATATTTAGTTAATGATAGGTTTAATTTAAAAAAATATAAATTTAAAAATACTATTTTTAACATTTCTGAAACATATGTAATATTTTTTTCTTAAAATAGATTTTATTATCTTATATTTTAAATAAATTTTCATCAGTTATAAAATATAATCTCCAAAAAAAGTTTTTATATTTTGGATTGACATTGTCATAATATTTATTGAGTTCATTTTCCTTTTTGTTCATAAAATTATGATTACTAAAATTATATCCAATGATCCTTATAATAGTTAAACTCTAAGTTTTAAAAACTTTTATTAATATTGTTTAATTTTAATTTAATATAATAAGTTAACCCTTTCTCAAAAATTAACATAATATAATTTTCAACCATATATTAAAATATTTTATCACTAATTCAATTAGAATTCTTTTTTTAAGAAGGTGTTGACCAGGTCAAAGACCAAATAACAAAATTATTAATAAAAAAAGTATTATATGAGTCTAAAAGATGGAAATTTTTTACAATCTCTATCATAATGGTGAATTAAATCAACAGATATGTCAACCAACTTGGTGGTGACATGTTTGACTCCCATATTTGCAAGAACATACGCTGTTGTGTTCATTTCACGAATTTCATGAGTAATAATATAATTGAATTCTATGAGTGAATTAGGAAAGTCTAACTACTGTGTTGTAAGAGGCCACACATGGTGCATCAAACCATCCCAAATAGCTCGAACGATGGTAGTCAAATCGCTTTCAATATAGATATTATTCCAACCATGTTTCTTAGAAAAATAAATATTATACATCATGCTCAACATTTCAACATATAGATCTGAGGATATTCTATAAGTGCCATTGAAACGTCCAAGAAGCTTCCCAGAGTGGTTTCTGAAAATATCACCCCAGCCTGAGGGGAATGGGTTTCATTTAGAATCCCCATCATCATTAACGTTAATCTATCCAGTGGTGGAGCTTTATAAAACACTTAATAGTGTTTCTGGGTTGAGGATAGATAACATTAACCCCAAGCCGATGTAGAATCCCAAATTCATTCACAATGTTATTGCAAAATCTCTTTTGAATTGAAGAAGCATCATGAATGGAAACAAGGATCTGCATTCCACCTACAATTAAACTAACTAAGTTGTTATTTAGAATAATTGGATTCTTATCATACCAAATCTCATTAAGAAGTTCAGAAACTAATGTTGTGAAATGTATATTGATTTGTTAATATATTTAAAGATCCCCTCAACGTTTAATTTGAGAGTTTATTGAGTCATTAAGAAACCATATGTACTCAAAAAGACGAAAGAGATAATTAGATAGAGATTTAGCAGTAGCACAATAAAGAAAACCATAGTTAATGTCTTCATGATTAGGTTTTCAAAGACACCATTTATAGAAAAGATGGATCCCAGAAGATTGAATACAAGTGTTAGTGGGTACCCTCTTATGAGGAATACGCCATGCCAGAGTGAATATTAAAGGTTTTAACAATAATTTTTCAAATTTTTTAATCCAATGAAAATCATTTTCAGAATTAATAAATCCATAGATGTAAAAATATTGAGTTGAGGATTCCATTATGAGTTGGTTCCCAAATTAAAAAATCATCACTATTGGAAAAAGGGTATTTGTTAATAACATAACTGATTTTGTTGGGAAAATTAACACCATGAGAGATAACAACAACCTTAATAGTATATTTAGTGTCATTAGTATATTCATTAGGTGAAATCAAAGAGATGAGAGGAGCACCAGTCCATTTTTTGAGCCAGAAAATCTTGAAATATTATATTCCCACCATCCATCTAGATTTATATATGATGTTGGAAAAATAATTATTAATGGATTTCTAAATGGAATATCTCATTTAATTTAATTTTAAATTCACAAGCTTTTCAATAAATCTATTATGAAAGAAATTAATGGAGTTAGAGTTGTTATAAAGAGGGTTCTAAGTGAGTCCGGCTTGTAAATCATCATTAAAGAGTTTGAGGTTTTTTATACTAAGACCACCCTTACACAATGGTTTGAAAGAAAGTTATCGTGAAATACTACTGAGTTTCCATTCAAACATGCTTCCACTCCAAAAAAAAATTATGGATAATTTAATTTTTTTAGAAGACCAACCTACCATTTATAAATCAAAAAAGAGTATACCATTTTAGACACAATCAATGATTTGAAAAGAAAAATACTACCATCCATAGAGAGGGATTTGAATTTCTATGTTGAAATTTTGTGGAGGATCTAGTCAAAAGCTTTAGAAAAATTACAAGATTTGGGTCTGACCTAGATAATTGGAACACCATGTTAGGTGAAGGGAAGGGATCCTTCATTAATACCTAAATCATTAATAATATTGCTTTCCATTGTAAGAAACCTTTTCCCAAAACGGTAAAGGATTTTTTACAACTAATGATTTGACCATAAATCTCTTCATAGTGAGAGAGGGAAAATTTGATATTTTTGATATTCTATTTATCCCATAGTAAAAAAGGATGATATCATCTGTAAATAATAGGTGTGTGGAAAAATTCAATTTCATAGATGCCTTAATCATATTAATCTTGTTTTTATTGACAAGGTGAGTGATAAACTTTCTTAATTAATCTTCTGCAATCGAGAATATAATGGTAGAGAGACGGTCACATTGTCTAACACCTTGGGTGCATTTAATGTAACCCTTAGGTGATCCATTACAGAACCTATGATATATTTCTCCTCTCATTTTTATCATCTTTTTTAGTATAGCTATAACTTCTTAGTTTCTTGTAAAAACTATTATTCTTTTGAAACCATTTGGATCTTTAATCACTCTACTCTTCAAATTGTTAATATTTTCATTATTTTAGAGAAGTTGTTCACTTGAGATTTTATATTAATCACTCTCATATTTATTGTTTTGTTATCTATGATAATAATAGATACTAAGATGTGAGACATATTTGGAATGACCTTTACTACTTGGGAAATAGTGTTCATGGACCATTGTCAGTGGTTGATGACATTGATGAAATACTTACCCCAAGTGAGAAAAAGGGACCAAGAAACTCCACTATATCAATAAAGAAGTTTAAATAATCTATTGAGGCTAACAAAAATGTTGAAATTAACCTTACCGGTGCCAAGTATACATGGAACAGAATAAAAAACAATAGAGTGGTGGCTAGAACATTAAATATAGAATTCACAAATGATATAGCCATAGATAAAAGGGACACTATTTCTACCATCACCTTCCTAAAACCAAATTCTGACAACCATCTTATCTTGGATAATCGTCTTATCAAACACCAGAATTTTGTTCTTCCCTTCATATTTAACAACACCTAGTCTTCAGATCCTGATTGTTCTAACATTACTAATCATTCTTGGTTTTTTGTGCATCATTTCAATGATGCTTTTACTTTTACCACCTAATGAAAAATTGTCAAATAGATCCATAAAAATTGTTGTAGTTCCAAATCCAAACAATTTGATAATGACATTATTTATTTAGAAGAGGTGCTTACCCAACTTCAAAGCACCACTAATTCAATTAGTATTCAATAACAATAAGTATAAGTAAACATGTTATTGAAGAATAATTGTTTTTTTTTCTAAAAAAAGTTTTCATATATTTTAAATGTTTAATTAAAATTTAATTTATTCATAATTATATATTAAATTATATTATGTGGATATTAATTTAATTTCATCGAACCAAATTTTTTAATATAAAGATAAATTCACTACACCCTTTCAAAATCTAGGTGCCTCATCTATGTCATGTATTTTATGTTTCTTCGATAGTCTATTAAGGGTAAAATGAATCAAGGTCCATTAATTGTTTAAATATTGGAAATTTTTTTTAGTTTTTCCATTTCATTTTACAACCACTCTATTCGGATCGTCTAGGAAATTTTTTTATTAACTTCTAAAATTTTGAGAGTTTGATGAAATCATTTTGTGACAAAATTACTCTATGTAAATGTGTTGTGGTTGATAACTAAAATCCTATATTGGAATTAATATGTATTTTCATTGGATAGAAATAAAAAATTCTTTTAGGCAGTCAATATAGAATAATATTAAACTGTATGTTTTATATATAAGTGGCGTGGACACTTCAGTCTAGTCAATTGGTGGTCTTATTCAAGATACTCAAGAATGGTTTCATCCCAAGTGTTTATATTTCAAGAATCAATTCAAAGAATTTGAAGGCATATATGGGTTTCATACTAATAATTTCACTTAGAAAAATAGTCATTCCCTAACACCCCACCTCAATACTTATAACTATTATGAAATATCACAGTAGGGAACACAATTAATAAACTTAGGTTACGCCATACATTTACCCTATCCACCGAATTCTCCTTTTCATTATGTTTACTACCATATTATTCATATTCATCTTCATCATGGACCTATGATTTCTAATTCAATGAATCTTTATCCATAATATTTATTTCATGATGTCCCTTGTAGTATTTTTTCACATTCTTCTCGTATTCAGCTTTCTGCTTATTATCCTTTACTATGAGGTCATTTTTTTTCCATTGGTCCTAGATTTCCTTTTATATCCACCATATATTCCCACCACTGATATATATTTACAATGGGGTGTTTTTTGTTAAACATAATTCTGAAATATTTAGGTAAAATAAAGAACACACTAGTGGTTCACATGGGATTATTTGGGTCTTCTTACTTTCCCATAGTTGTCGTCACCTTAAGCATAGAACATTTCATTACTGCCAGTTTTTTATTGGGAGAATCTTTTCTGGATTTCCCACCTTTCATGGAGGATCCTCGACTGGTCATTAGGGGAATGGTGTCAAGGGTTTCAAGTATTCAAGAGTCTATACCAAGGGTTCAATATTTGGAATGTGGGTATCAATGCAGTAAATGTATTAGAAGATTTGTTTGGAATATAAGAGTTATTATGAGGGATGTCTGAGTTATAGGACCACATCTAGCATATAGAAATGTGGCACGACCAGATGAAGTCAATCTAAGGTGCCCAGGAGAAAACATCATTCCATATATTTTTAGTGATGTATTATTACTTATTTTTTATCTCTTCTTGAATATAGGGTATTTAGAAGAGATAATATCATTATTTTATAAGAAAAAATACATGGTTATTGATTTAATATAGTTAAAAGTTGGATCTCAATGGTTTGGGTTCCCTAGTTTGGCTTCTAGTTTCGAATTAGTCTCTGAAAATTTTTCTAGTTTTGAATTTCATAATTTTATGGTCAATTAAAGAGTTTTTTTAAAAAGGGTTGATATCTTTTGAGGTAATTTCATGAGTAATTTTGATTTTAATGGATGGGAAATAATAAAGTCAAAAGGTAGTAGGAAAAAATTCAGTTTTAATATACAAAAAGAGGAGTCAATGAAGCATATGCAAGAAGACTTGTTTTTTATATAGGGATCAACTGCATCAATTCATAATCCTTAAGGAATATATGAAAATCATCCAAATAACTCTAATTGAAAATAAATTCTTTATTTTTTCCCTTGAAAATGAAAATGATATGAAAGTTTTTTTTATTTGGAAAACAACATGAAGAAGGATGGGATTGACTAGGTCGAATAAAATATTAACAAATTAATTAAAGCAAATTTACAAAAATATTATTCATACATTCCTAATAAAATGACCACTAGATCGGTGGGTAAAGGTTCATGTTGTAAGGCATGTATGTAGTCTACTATAAAAAAATAGATCTATTAAACATTCCATCAAACCCAAAGATTATGGAAATAGATAATAGATATACATTAAGAGAATCATTGAATGGTCAATTTTGGGAATCTTTCAATGTACTTAAATAGGGTAAAAGTATGTTTATAGAGATTTTAGATAATAAAATTTATGAAATAAGTACCATGCGACCAATTATAAACTCCACGGATACTATGATAGTGGTAGAAAATTTTATTAATATATCATAGAATGATACCAACATAATGATAATGAGAGTGACAGAGGTTGAACCAAATAATTATTTCTGTACTTACATTAACAAAAAGATAATATTTTGAAATTTATTTTAAATTATGTGGAAATATTCTTAGAGGAGTAGATTTATAATATGTAATATATGGCCTACTTATTTGAGGATCACATCATATAATACCATGACATGAATGGAATATTAATTTAATGGTTCTTATATAGGGTAAATAATTCCAATATTCTAAATGTTTTATGGAATCTCATAGAGTTGTATTATTAAGAATATTTTTCTATGATGGTCTTATTTTTTTAGGGTTTTCACTTACCCCAAAAAAGTGATCCATGAAATAATTATTTGTAATTAAGAATGAATATTTAATAAGGTAAACCCAAATTAGTAAAATATAAAAAAATCACGAAAACATTAAAAATTATTTGAAAAATGTTGGAAAATTGTTGATGTAGGATTTACCAATATTATTCCACCCTAAACTACATTACATATTACTTTTAGATATTTTGACCCCTAAATAGTGTAATTCCAATAATGAAAACTAATGGGTGTTCACAAAATTTCAGTTTTCATAAATTACAATGTAGAAACACTTCCACCCCTTTATTCCACACACATTCCATCATATTTTATTCTATAACTCTAACATTTTTAATCACTTAGAATCTTCTATCAGTTTCATATTCTTCTAGACTCAATTAGATTGCCTAAATACGTTATCTCTATGAATATTTCCAATAAAAATATCCAGTTCTCAACATATCTATTTTATAATCAATACTCTTTTCACCATAATATTTCATTTAAAAAAACTTATATACAACCTAATATAATCCTAAAAGTAATATAAGTATACTATAACATTATTATATTAATGTATCAACCATTATTCAAAAATTAACATAACAAAATAAAAAAACATCAATCATGTGTACGTTTAGAATACTAAAACCATGATATGATATTTTCTATTTTTTATATCATCTATTCATGGTTGCTAATATGGATTTATTTTTGGATGAATATTTAGAATATTTTACATTTATAATTATTATGTTATAATTTATCATATACCCTTATTCTACTTCTTCATTGGGATGTGGCATTATTCATCATGTATATGGAATACTACTGACTCCTTGAGAAATTGTTTTTTCATCATCATCTCTCATAGATATTTTTAAAAATCAATTTAATAAGGATATTTTATATTTATGACCTAATTAAATGCTTTTAAAATCTATATTAATATATTATAAAAAACATATCCTTATTTATAAAATCATTATAACACACTATCATTTAGTATTGATTTTAACACTTACATGAATGATGCTATGATTTTTAATCTTTGAATAATTAATGAATGTAATACATTGGAATTTTTTTTTAATAATAATTTATTTTTTTAATTGTTTTTAAATTTAGTTTCTAAATTTTAATATATTTATTAATATATCATGTTTTTATCAATAAACTCATCAGAAATATATCATCAGAATTTCATTTTTCATGAATAATATCCATGTATTTCACCAATTCAAATAGTGATAAAATAATTATTGAAAAAATGCTAGCTGTTTCATTAATAATCAAGGTATTTTGATATTTTAGTGGATAATGAATAATAATAAATTTATTATGATTTTATATCAATCTGATCAAGATTAATCACCCCATGAATTCAAAATAGATAATAACTAACCAATATAAATGTAGAGAATAAATAGTAATTAATTTTTTAATAGTTTATCAATATTAATAAATTTTGAAAAATAGGTTATTTGGATATGGTTTTTTATCATATGATATGTTAGAGAACGTTCGATTACGTGAGAATATATGTTAAGTGGTTTCTTACCTATAATTTAATTACATGACAAATATTTCCTATTATTCCCCATGTTAAATATCATATGGTGTGACTTCATCCTAATTAATATATTTTAACATATTCATGTAATTAACGTATTTTTAATATCTATATCATCTAATTTATTTAATGTTTATTCAATAGGAAATATACTAATATTTAAAGGGGTTATAAATAAAATGTTTCTCAAACTATAAGGTTTTTTATTTCTAATATTATTTTCTAATAAATGTGTTTCAAAAAAGAAAATCTAGAATGGTAATTTATATTCAATCCAAAAAATATCAAAATTTTCTTCATAAATTCATATGGTATAATATATCCCCATGGAATTTCATTTCTCCTTGACTCATATTTTACACTAATACTTTATTTTTAGTGAAACTAACCCTAGATCTAATTTATTGTTGGGAAAATCCCATTTTAATATTTCTATTCGGTAGATGTTTTAAAATTTTCTGTATAAAATTTTAAATAGTTACTTAAGATCAATTTCTTCTGTATTTTTTGAAAAATAGTTCAACATCTACTATGTGGGAAATTTTAATTGAAACATGAATGAACTAATCACTAAAATTTTCACATTATCATGTCATAATGTCTCAATTATAATTTTATATGAAGATTTCAAAATTTATTTTAATATTTTCTAAAGAATTTTATTCCTTCTAGTTTTATAACATATTTTCTTTTACATGCCTTCAAATTATCGAGGAAATTTCTCATTTCTGATGTAGTTTATATAAAACAAAAAAATAATTAAATCTATTGATGTATGTTACATGTTGACCATGTTTAAGGATATCCCTCTTATGATATAATACACCCTCTTTCGTCAGAAAACATATGAAATCTAATTTCATATCAAGGAAATGATCTATCGCCAGTTTAATCATTCCTAGTCAGTGTAGGTTTAGAAACTTAATAATTATTACAAATCACTCCCTATGTGAATAAAATATTTTGTATTCTATATATTGAAGAGTTTTCACCAAGATTAAATACATTCATTAATTGGGAAATTATTAAATTAATTGTATACAATTGATTAATGGAGAAAATATTGACGTAATTGTATACCATTTATCTGTGGTAGACTCATGCTTGACTTAGGAAAAAAATCTACAGAAATAGATTGAATAAGACATAGACCATAAATATACTTATGTTATTTTTTTGGGTAAATGATATAGAATTTAAAAACATATCCTACTACAAATTCTATATTTGATGATTTCAAGGGACCCATGATTGTATTTATGCCATTGTGTGAGCCATTTCAGATCCATGATAAAGGAAACTGAAACTAATACCTAGTCATCACATAATGACTGGTGATGTTCAAAATTCATTTTGATTTAGCTTAAATGCTAATCCTTTTTCCTGGATCTTGAATTAATAAAAATGGGAACACTGTTACACATAAATATGTTCTTTAAGGTAGTTATTAGTCAATATCAACCTCTATTAACAAAATATGGACATTATTCTTGAATATTCTTTTGATCTGAATGTATTTATGTAATTTAGAGAATATATTCATTCAAACATTGTTGGTGAAGATATAACCATGGATGGTTAGATTTTTTGACTCTCCCTTATAAAACATGCAATAAAATAAAAACTTGAAGATGAAGGATGTTCTTGCCAATTCAAATTTATTGGACACTCAACTCTCTTCACATGTCACTATCATTTGAGTGATAATTCTCTACATCCTATAAATTAACATAAATATTACTATTTATGAAAATTGAGAATTGGATATCTATTGGTTAAACCATTTTTTTTATTCTCCTCCAATTTACTCAATAACACTTATCTAGTTGTATTATAAAGATTCTAGGTTTTCACTTTTGTGTGATATTGCTATGGTTTCTATGTGAATATGGTTCAGGAGAGGAGACCCTTAATAATAGTAATAATAATGTTTATAACCCTGAAATTAGAATTATTAATCCATGTATAAGACATGTATATGATTGATATAATGGAACGATATCATGTGTTAATTTGATTTGGACCATGGTGAGTTTGATTACATGTGTTCATGTTTTGGATACTATTTCTCAATCATTATATTTTATGTGTTACTTGATATGATACCATTGCTTCCCTATGATATTTTGATAAATGTCTTGTTTTTGTTTTTCTATAAATGGTACCTAAGGTACATGTGGAACCATCATGAAATTGTATCCTAAGAGTATGAATATTTTTAGATGTTGTACATGACATGATGATAGTGTTGGCATTGATAAAAGGCTATAATGGCCTCATGTGGCCAAATCTAGCCACATGTTAATCATATATGATCATACCTGTGAGATTACATTGAGACATGATAATCCTTGTATCATGACCTCTAGGGGAACCACATGTAATGATGGTATAGGGAACATTTCCAGGGAAACAGAGATAGGGAATGATGGCCTTTGGTGGACTAACTTGGAGGCCCATGTCAAGTATAAATATTGATCAGTTATGTTGTTGTGTTTTTCATTTTTTATTCTCCAAGACCACAATGACCATCTTCCAGCATGGAGATGAAGTAGGTATAATTAGTTTTCATTGAGGCTTAGTTATCCCACAGACACTCTGTATGTTTTTTTCTATGAATTTATTTATTATCAAGTTCTATAATCTTATGTTTATTCACTTTTATTGAAGATGCATTGTTGGTTTCCTGCATTATTTTTTTACTCACAAAATATACGGGTGTCTCAATGTTCATGAAAACATCATGTATATGGGTCTATGAAATTGAAAGGGTTCTATGAAATATGGTTTAACCATGGATAATGGATATTGGATAGGTATCAGTACATACAATAAAGGATTACCCTGTCTAATTATATTAATAGATATAGCCAGTATAATATGGTTTTGATTGAAACTCTAGGAGACGGGTTTACTAATTTTAATGACAGGTATGTCATAAACTTATTTTCCACCTAATTACAATAATTATTTCATTTGTTAGTATTTATATTTTCTATATCAATTACATGATATTAGGGGTATCGTCTCCACAATAACGATTTTTGGACTCTCACTGTTTGTCAGTTGCCTATTCTGGATTCAGATGCAAATATGACATCATGTGAATATTCAACATAGACTTAGTGGTTCTGAATGGTGCATTATAAAATGTTAATTGAGCTTATTGATGTTCTTATTTTTCTCAAATCACATGTTGTTAAAATAATATACTTCCGTGGGACTTAGGTAGGTGATTTTTTCTATTCCCAAATAGCTCATTAGTGTCATAATTCTGATCTACTAATCAATAGAAGTTTTATATAATGTTTATGATATTTTGGGTGAATCTAATCATAATTAAAAGATACATAGTACCAAAATACATATATATACACCTTATTATGCTTTATATTAGTACATTAATTTAGTTATATAGTTTTTATAGTGTTTTAGACATATATTTCTCTATATTGTGTGAAATATGTATTGTTCTTTATTTTTGTAAAATATCTAGGCTATAATTAGTTATTAAATTGATAATTTTGGTATGATATATATATATATCTGTGTGTGATTGTGTGTGTGTTTTTGTGTGTGTTTTTGTGATATTTACTAATAGAAAATGATATAAATTTTGGTTATTTATAATACGAATATACAATAGGTTACAGGTAAACATATTGGTGAGCATTCATGTGATCCCCTAGACTATTTAGGTTCTATATTAAATGTACAAAACACATATGACCAAGATATTTTGTTAATAAATCCATTATTCTCTCCTGGGAGAGTAATTTTTTATATTACCGATCACAATATATAATTCTTCTTTATCCACCCCAGTTGTTCATGAAAAAGGAAAACTCCAGTTTAGAGTATTTCACCTATTAAATGTCCAAGGAAGGTGGGTTAAAAGTTCTATAGTTGACTATTCTTGATCATTCCAAATCCATCACTATCCATACCAATAAGGGACTTGAATCCCCTATAATGAAGAACCATATATTTTGTTTACCCAATGAATCTTAAAACTAGTAGAGTCCCCAGAGGATGGAAATTTAAAGCTTGTGACATTTATTTTTCATGGAATTTTTATATACTGGTGGGATATTTTGTTGTGGGTCGGAATATGTGATAGTCCCATTTGGTATATATTCAAGGAACACTTATTTGAGGAATTATTCCTAGGTATGATGAAGCCTAACCTATAATAAGAGTTAATAGAGCTCTATGATAGGATGATGAGAGTGAGTCATCACCCGACTTGTTTTATGGAATTGATACATTTTAATCTGATTTTTTCATTGGATAATGTGTTGAAATATTATAGGATCTATATTGAGATTTTATCAGAGTTGAGATGATTTTTTAAGAAGTATTAATTAAAAAAATATACAAATGTTCTTCACGAGGTCCTACAAATCGAGAAGGAACTGAAGGAAGATAAGGTTGTATGTATTATTTTTGATTTTATGGTAATTTCCAATTATTTTTGTACTAATTGAAACTAGAAAAATAATGATACATCTTAGATAGGTTATAGAGAGTTAGATAATAGAAGACGTTCTTTAGATGATTTTATGGGTGAAGGGGGACCTCATTGATATAACTATGGATAATTGGTAAATTATCATTCTTCATTCCCTAAACCTAAGACAAATTGTTACCAATTTTGAAATATGGGGAATCTACATTGTGTTTTCTCAAATTCATCATGAAAAAAATCACATTAGGGTTTGACATAGATATATTCATCTACCTATAGTGCAGCCTGGGATCCTCATTAGGAAGATTAGTTGATGAAAATTAAGGTGAATCATTCTTATCCTAGTCAGGGTCATAGAGTTGAGGTATGTGATTTTTTTGTTTTCAATCAAACACCATTAGAGGGGGTTGAGGAGCTATCTACTTTATGAGGTATATTCTTGATCACCTATACTTTATCTACATCCATGTTTGATATTGGTGATTCATATTTTATCACATCTATACATGTTATTATTGGACTTGACATACCAACAAAGTATTCTTCTGAGCTACATTCCATTGACACACCATTGGTAATGAATGTGGACCATATTAAGTGATGAAAATAGATTCATATAGTTGTTTTTAGTTATGGGTATCTATTGAACTTTATGATTTTGGAGATGATGAGATTTGATGAGATTCAAGGTATGGTCTAGTTGACCACCATCAAATCTCGCATTGATTTATTTTATATAGGGGAGTCGTTTTACTTTTCCATTGGTATAGAGGTATATTTTGACTAGTGATTGAAAATTTATTGTAGGTAGAGTTTTCCTATATTTGAGTCAACATGGGATGATCACACTTTATAATGTAGGCTTAAATTTTTCTGTAGGATTACCGGAAACCTATTCATTATTTACTCTTGTCACGGAGAACTACCACGATGTTTTTTAGGAGGAACTTATAGGATTCCCCCTAATAAAGTATTTTACTATGATATAGATCTAGTATCAATTTTGTATCCCATTCTGATAAAAAAATTATCATATTCCACTAAATGAGCTAAATGAGATCAAGGTTAATCTTAAGGACAAGAATCATAAGATATTTGGTTGGTAAAATAATTCATAATGAGGAAAATTTATATTGTTTTCTAGGAAGGTACATGGTATTCTTCTACAATTTTTTGATTACAAGAATTTTAACTATGTCAAAAGATTTTCTATACTTTTTTAGTATTTATGATTTTTTTTATTAGTTACGGGGACCCCGATTGTTCTTTTTGATTGATATTTGATCGGGGTATTACTAGTTATGGTTTAAAGAGGAGTAAATCCTTATGATGTTGTTTCAATAAAGGTATGGATTATATGTATAACACCCCTGCTAATTATTACACAACTAAACGTGAATTATTACATAAACATACACATAATAAAAGCTAGAAAATTGTGGGGTCTAGTGTATTTGTGGATTAGAAACATTAAATGAAAACATAAAATAAAATATCATTATTAAAAAATTCATTCACAATACCACAACAATTCTTCATATATAGCATTTTAGGGGATAACCTGAGAACATATATAAGAAAGGGTGAGTTAAAAAGCTCAACAAGGAAGTAAACGAGGAATAACATGAGAAATAAAATACATGTTATTAAATGGGAATATCAATAGATCACAATAGAAAAATGAACATAAAGGCATGATATATCATGATTATCATAACATGGAAATGTGGCAACAACTTAAAACACTGCATCATTAACATAAAGGAATATGGAAAACCCTTATCCCAATATGGTGAAAAAATTTACCAAAAATATTTTGATAAATCTATATCCCAACAAGACTTATCAGGATAATAAACATTACCCAATGCATTGGAGTGCTATTAGGGAACACCCTTAATATTCATCTCAACCTCATTGTTAAGTGTGCCACACAGATCATATAACATGGATTCATTTAACATCGTTGTTTTTTTACAAGATCAAAGAATGTGGAATACATAAATATAATTTCTATTCAATATGTATATATTCATAATGGTAAATAAACATTAATGATAAATGGGTATGGTATTCACTAAATGATGATTTTGTCTTGGAAAATCACAGTGCAATTTCGGCAGCATAACAGCAGTATACAAGGATTAATAAATTGGTTTGATGAGAGGTGAAGTGGTATATCATCATTTATGAGTGAAAAATACAGTGATTGAATAATGGAACACAATATTATAACATATGAAATGGAATTATATTCATATTATAGAGTAAATTATTTAATGTAAATAATAAGAGAAAAATATATTACAGAAGTTTGGCATGGTAACATGTGTACACAGAAGGAATAAATAAGGGATAAAGGGATATATAATCCTAAAAAAATATGGAGTGAAGAATTTGATATGTTCTCAATCATACCCAAACATTTTTTGTTGAAAATAAATGGTTATAACAACTTGATGAAACTTAGATAAAAAATTTAGAATGGAATGAATCCCTTACATGAATGTACAATACCAAAGGCTTAGAAGAGGATTCATGGGAGTTTGGGGTACCTTGTGGGGACTATAGATAATGTAAGAAAGATTAGGTAAATAATTAAAAGAGTTTTTGTGAAGATAAGTGTAAGATTTGGTGAGTTTATATATAAAATTAAAGGGGCATTCTTTAATATTTCACAAACATAGGTTTTTGAACCTATATAATTAAATACTCAAAACATGCAAGCATTCGAATGGTTTTATCCAATAGTTTTTCCCTATAAGGAGTGAAAAAGATTATTTTTTAATTCCAATGGTATAACATATTAAAATATTATCCCTGATTATGTGGGGTTGAGTCACATTATTAAAGAAATTAATTTAATATCATAAAATATAATATACATTTTTAAGGATTCACTAAGGGATTATAAAATAAGTAAAACAAATCTCAAATCAAATTATTTTAATGGGAAAAAATATATTGGGCCTAGAATACCAATTATATTATTTATTACACCATTTTGGGGTCATTATGATGTCATAAAACACATATTTTATTTATACGGTATTTAAATTTTATGAAAAAAATCGACTATCTCAAAAACTACAAACAAATCACTATGAGACAATTTCGATGTCCTCATTCCAAAAATAATATTCATTTTATCTAATTAATTTTCTAAATATGAGAATTTTTACTTTTAAAATGAAAGCCAACATTTATTTACAATTCATGGGTTTTGACCGAAAACAGTTTTCAAAATTAATATAAATTACATTCAACTTCAGAAAAATAATATAGTCATTTATTATTCATAAAAGTAATTTGATAAAAATATTTTTTTAAAATATTAATTTTTTCAAAAATTCAGTAATTCCTTAAAATATACTTTTTGTTTTGTCATATAGAAAATATAACTATTATCAAATTGATTACATATTAATTTATAGATAACGAACTGATTTAATCATAATTTATAAGAATTTTTTTCATAATACTATTAATAAAAACATTAGTTTAGTATAATAATGTATAAATTTCGAAAAATTTCCATTTGAACCTGAAAACTATATTTTTCAAATTTATCATTCTTTTAAGGAAGGATATTCTCATATATTAATTGATGGAATAACACATTTATTTATAATAATTGATTACACAATAAGTAGTTAATACCTTGTTACATTACCCCTTATGTCAAGACCCGTCCCTTGGGGCCCGTGCTTTGACTGCCCTAAGCCCGCCTTCCATAGGCCAAGGGCTGGCGACTAGCACCGAAATGCGTATTACCTAAAATTGGGAAGGAATTTCCATTATAACCTGTAAACACACTCAAAAAAACACACAAAAAGATAAGAACAAAAGTAAACTATATAGAGAAAATAGTTTCGAAAGTAAAAGGGGCCAGAATACAATTCCAACAGTAAAGGTACAAGTACAAATGAAATACAATACAACTGAAGAAAGAGAAAGACAACTACTGGGTTGTCCTCCGAGGTTCCTCCCTAAAGGGTAGGAACATATCGCCTCCTCGGCAATCTACATCTGTCAGTATCCTCTTGGTACCGACACGCCGTATGGTCCACCTCCGTGCACCAACCAGTCCTGGGACCCTTGCCCTCAATCAGCATTGTCAGTCATTTGCACCAAACACAACAAGTTGCGGGGAAATCCCGTGTAGGGGTGAGTATAAAGATACTCATTAGGGACCCCGTAATCCTCAAGGATTCACAAAATCCACAAAGTATAAACCACATAACATGAAATCAACTGACAGCCTTACATAGGTATATGCCTATACATATACGTATGTTTTCAAGTATACCCATCTCAATCATGAGAAAACACAGAGTCCAACTCAGAATCCCAAGATCAACTATTCCACAAAGGTAGTAATACCATGAATGTAAGTATCACATAGGTATTCCATAGAGAATAAAAACCCCAAGGTATTACCACAAAGGAAAGTTTCACACATGTACGGACTCTGCTCACACCAGGTATATCTTAGGCATAGTAGTAAATATGATTAGTTGTAACTACTGAATCATCTTACTCTGTTAAAAGGAAGACCCACGAAGGATCATAAATCATCAACAGACCCATAAGTGATTGTAGTACATCATCATACCCACACAAGATCCTATTACATTCATCAGTACGTCGTCAGACCCACACATGTTCCTCGTACATCGTCAATACGTCGTCAGACCCACACAGGATCCTCGTACATCTTCAGAACGTCTTCATACCCACATAAGATCTTAATACATAGTCAGTATGTCATGAGACCCAAGAAAGATCCAAGTACATCTTCAGTATGTCGTCATACCCACACATGATCCTAATATATCATTAGTACGTCGTCAGAGCCAGCTACAGGACTCCTGCACTAACTTGCTCGTCTCTGGGAGGGCCCACTGTTCAATCCACTAGTCGATACTCCAAATTTAGTGATTTCCCAGGAAAATGTATCCCAAAGGTCCGCCACGTCATAGGGGTCTCAATGCAATTGACAGTGTTCAAAACAGACGCACGGTCTGAAAGACATTAGCCTTTTCGTCTTGAGTGCCTAGTTCGATTCTTGCTCGATCCAACCCGACCATTCTCCAACATTATCTAGATCTCTAGTGGGTCATACCAAAGGGTTCGCCTCACTCTTAGGTTTCCAACACCATCGATGGTTCTTCAGATGGACACTCAGGGCCAATGTTATGGTCAAAAGAGTGGAAATCGCTCGAAGCTGGTTCGGGTTCGGTCCGACCCGTCCTTGGCTAACACAACCCGGTTCTGGTCAACCCGACCTGGCCCAGTCCGGAAGTTGGGTAACATCGAGGCCATAGTGTGGTGCGGGGGCCATAGTGTGGCACGGGGGCCGCAGTGCGGCGTGGGGGTATCGGGCGGCGGGTATTCCGTGGGGCTACAAGGGGGCTGCGGGGCCGCCCCCGGGCCACGGGGCGATGTGGGGGATTCCAGGCCGTGCAGGGGCTGCAGGTCTGTGCGGGAAATGTGGGGTTGCGTGGTGTAATGTCCCGGGTTTTAGGGGTCCATTATGTTGTGAAAATATCATCTTGGGTTTTCTAGTCTGGGAATCTCGGTGAATTTTGGCGTAACGGTAGGCTTACCGGTAGCCTTAGCCTACCAGTAGCAGGCCTACCGGTAGCTCGATCTACCGGTAGCTATAGCTACTGGTAGCTCTGTCTACCGGTAGCTCGGTCTACCGGTAGCTTCAGCCTACTGGTATCTCAGTCTACCACTAGCTGCAGCCTACCCGTAGCTCAGTCTACCGATCGATGCAGCCTACCAGTAGCTATGCTACCGGTGGCTCTCACCTACCCCCACGGGTTCTTTCCAGTAGCACTCCATTTTGCGCGAATTGGGTTTTAGACCATATTTGGACCCATTTAAGCCTGTTTTTAAGCCCGGTAACACCCATAAACTTTTTAATTATATATTTAATGAATTAACCGAGTGTGTACAAAGGTTTAAACCGCCCGACCCATTAAATATGTGTGGGCCGCATGGTCAACCCATTACCCCCGCTCCTTACACGGTTCCACGTTGGTATCTCAACCGTCCCCATGCTTTATAAAAAAAGGGTTTTCCTGAGTTTCTTATTTTCTCGATCACCCGGTGCTGGAGTATCCTTCGTTCAGACGAAAATATTTTCATTCGGACGAGCCGCATCACTATCTGTGAAGTTCCGTGCCCGGGCTTATCGTCAATCGTTAATAACAAGTAGGGATCCTTCCTTTGACTATCTTTTCTGTGAATATTTTGGGGTGGCCATGCTTTTGATTCTGTAGAATTGGATAATCCAGACCTAAATAAAGATAATGAATAGATTCTATAAAAAATGAAGGGGGGATTTGATCGATGATGTTGTTTTATATTATGATCTTATTTCTGAATTGTGTGGGCTTACGCCTACTGAAAATCATGGACATTGGTGGTCTTTCTCTGTGCACTAATGAACCCCTAGGGATGTTTTAAATGACTTGTTTTGTAATTATGAACTCCTTCTGTAAAAGAAAATTGGTTAATCACGTATATCCGGAAAAATAAATTGAAAGCACCAGGATGAACCCTTCTGTGATAACCCCCGGTTAAAGCACACAGAAATTGAAATCATGGAGTTTGTTAACTCT
Source organism: Viscum album (assembly GCA_963277665.1). NCBI lineage: Eukaryota > Viridiplantae > Streptophyta > Magnoliopsida > Santalales > Viscaceae > Viscum > Viscum album. The sequence goes on along the minus strand of OY728119.1, from coordinate 1,177,971,838 downwards.
TATAAATATGAAAATACTGACATGTCCCTGATTTGTGTTGGTGGTAGTGGTTGGTTGCTTTATTTTACGGGTTGATTTCTAGAGATGTGGGAGGGGATGAGATCCCCTATTTTTATACTCTCTGTTGTTGTAAAATTGGAGATGGGATCCCCTGTTGTTATAGATTCAGTGGTTGTGTGTTTTAAGACCAGGTGGTTACCTTGTTTATATCACGAATTGGGGTGGGGTCCTCTGTTGTTGAGAAACCTATTTTTCTCCTTGATATTGGGCATGGGGCTGTAACTTAGGGTTCTCTTTGGTTGATGTGGCTTTATGAGAGAACCGAGTGTGGGTGTTTTGGTTGATTCTTGATTGTTTGCTTCCCTGTACTTGTGCCTATGTTTACAGGTTTCCCAAGTAGGTGCATAACTTAATTAAAAATCATTACAAAACACAAAAACAAAGATGGGACAATGGGTTTCCATTTGGTTTGAGTTTTGACTCGGACTTGAGTGTTGTTTGTGTTCCATAGGCTGGATGAAAAACCTAAACATGGGAGAGTGCTTGTCACCTATATATATATATACTTGTATTATTTTGTTTCTTATTCACGCCCCACCCAAGTCGATCACATAGTGTCGAACACCCCCATTTCCTGGGGGAGGGTGTTTTTCCCAACACTATTATTAGTGGTTGGTTATTAGCTCATTTTCTTCTCCCTTTCTCAGACAGCCCAAGTATCTTCAGGCAGGTTGTGATGCCCTAAGGTCTATTATTATCCAAAGATCCTTCGGGCGGTGTGGTGTGGTGGTTATGGCCTAGGTGTGGGCGGGTAGTTAGTTTCCAAAGTATCTTCGGGATGAGGCCCAGTTGTCATTAGTCATGGCAGTAGATCTTCTATCCCAGGTGTCCTTGGGAGTGGTGGTAGTTGTTCTGGCCTAGGTGTTTGCAGGTGGGATTCGGCAGTGGGACTGCATGCGGTTGTGGCCAAGGTGTGTGCGAGCGGGTGTGGCAGTGGGACTGCGGTGAGAATTGCGGGATTGGTTCGATGCATAGGATGTCACAATAACCAGTGGAAAACTGGCACGGGGTACCCAAACATCGATGTGCTATTATTATATATATATTACTTGACTTGTGTTATTTGGGAAGTATTCCTTGGTAAGGCTTGGGTGGATATTTTACCTTGTTAGGTGTTGGGTTTACTCTTTTTCTCATTGGACTTTAGTACGTTCCCCCACTTGTGCACGAGAGTCTTTGGTTTTTACCTACTGAGTGTATTTTTATGCTCACCCTGCGTATATAAAACTGCTTTCAAAATTCCATGAGGACTTCAGGGATTGCACAGGACCTTACTAGCTCAGACCTTTGGGGCAGTTTCAGTTTCTATTTTTCCTTCATTGTTATTTACCCTTGTAGTCACATTTGTACATTGTGGATTATAATTTTGCATCATGCATGTGGGAATGGTTTACTTTTGGATTTACCTTTCTTTTGGTATTGGTGTTTTTGAGTTTCATCATCTTATCTCCCAGTCCTATAAAACATAAAAAGGGTAATTCCTTCTATTTGGTGTGTGATTTTATACCCTTGGTGCTAGTCGCCCCTCCAGTACCTATTGAAGGCGGGTTTCGGGGGTCATTATCTCTCCTTCAACTTAAAGAAGAAAGGTTCTATCAGTCTGCTGACCCTTCCCTCCTTTTGGTGAAGGCGGGTCGTGACAGAATGGTATCAGAGCTTATGGTTGAGATATAGGATGGAGTCTGGAGTTAGGAAAAGTGAGGATTGCATGGGATGGTAGGTAAACAGTGTTGTCTGACCTAGGTACGTGAATTAGGCCAGGGAAGATAGGCTAGGAAATGGGATTTTAGGGCCCTTGTGGTCCACTGCAAGGATTCTGGACCTACCGAATGACCAAGTATGTCCACGCTGATTGTAGGGTAGAGATACCCTAGGAAAGGTACATGTATCATAATGACTTTTGTTGTTGTGTTTCTGGGGTGTTTTGGGAATTAATAATAAAAAAATGTGTAAGAAGTTTTAAAGACAATATTTTTCCCTACATGGGCTTAGGCATTCCTTTTTTACCTTGTAGTTATGGCACCGAGAAGGTGACCACATGTGGTACAAGGGATCGATGCCCCGGAGACTACCATGGATGATCGACAGAGAGCCAATCTAGAGGAGAAGGACGACCAGTGGTAGAAGACACTTCGGGCCTTCCAGCGAAAGGCCCTTGAGAAGTATGAGGGCAGCACCTCTGACATGAAGACAGAGAGATGGCTAGAGGAGATGGTGATAGCCTCCGGCTTGATCCGGGCTCTGACCGAGTACTGGGTTCTTCTGGCTGTCAGCCAGATGCGGGGAGCGGCGCGTTAGTGATGGACGCTTTACTTGGGGGAGAGGAGAGAGGCTGAGGGGGCATAGGCTGATTTCGAGAGGGAGTTCCGGGAGGAATTCCTCTCCTCGACAATGAAGGCGGAAAAGAGACAGGAGCTACTCTCCCTCCAACAGGGGATTATGTTAGTGAGGGATCTAGAAATCAAGTTCAAGGACCTCCTATGTTTTCCTCCGGACCTCTTTCTTGACGAGGAGTCTCAGGAAAGACATTTAGAGGAGGTGCTCCGACCCTCCCTTCAGTATGTTGTTACCCCCTATACCCTACCGATGTACTTGGATGTCCATAAGAAGGACGAATTGGTGGAGAGAATGCATGCTCTAGGAAGAGTTTCATGAGAGGGTATCCAGCTGGGACCATCGAAGGGGAAGGCCGTCAGCACCAGGCCTCCAGCATCAGGGCCCTCTAGGTTCTGAAAAACAGGGAGCAGGCCACAGCAGTTTCAGTTCTGATCCCCTGGTCCTCGACCTTTTTCATGGAGCCCAGGGCCAAAGTTCTTCGTCTGTGGGAGCACTGGACATCTCCGGAGTCAATGCCCAGACTGGGTACAGTACGGTGGTGGAAGACAGCCCCAGCACCTGCCCCAGCAGCAGATTCCAGCCAGGCCTTTCTAGCAGTAGTAGCAGGGACAACGAGCTCCCTCTCCTCTGATGGAAGACATAGGCAGACGTGGTCGACCTTAGGGAGATCCTTAGGGACCTCGACCAGGGTGTGGTCAGGGAGGTGTCCGATAGACGAGGGGTAGAGGAGTTGGGTGTGGACAACTACACGCCGCATAGGTAGCAGTACCAGCAGGGTCGGAGGTTGTTCGTGGTATGATCAGTTTGTTCAGTACCCTTGATTTTGCCTTGTTCTATACCGTAGCTTCGCACACCTTTATTGCACCTATTCTAGCATGTGCCTTTGGTCTAGATGCTGAGAGACTTCCAGTGCCCTTGGTGTTGAGCACACCAGTCAGAGGTTAGACCGACTTGTTTTTTTTTTTCCGGGATGCAGACTGATGATAGGGCCACATTAGTCGGTTAGGGATATTCTTCTGCTGCAAATACATCCATACGATGTCATCCTAGGCATTGACTGGATATTCCTTGTGTGTGTCGTCATCGACTATTTCCAAGGAAGGGTTGTGTTCTCGGACTTGGGCGGCCAGCATGTTACCTTCACCAGCAAGCGGAGCTGTCAAAAGGACAGCAGGCGAGAGGAACCCCTCCTCTCCTTGTTATCTGACCTGTCAGTAGAGTCAGTAGATGCTGAAATGGTGGAGGTGCTAGAGATCATCCATCAGTTTATGGACATATTCCTTGAAGAGGTGATGACTCTACCCCCTCGACATGATATTGAGTTCGGGATAGACCTGCAGCCCGACACTCGTCCGATCTCGATGGCACCTTTAGTGCTACTGGAGTTGTGGATCCAAATTGATGATCTGATGAAGAGGGGTTATGATAGGCCGAGTGCGTCACTGTGGGGTTTTCAATTCTTGTTTGCAAAGAAGGCAGATGGTGGTCTCAGGTTGTGCATAGACTACAGGAGGCTGAATCTGGTGACGATCAAGAATCTCTACCCTCTTCCAAGGATAGACGATCTTTTCAACCAATTGAAAGGCGCAGGATGGTTCTCAAAGATTGACATATGGTCTAGGTATCACTAGTTGAGAGTAAAGAAAATGAAATCTCGAAGATGGCATTTAGGTGCAGATATGGACACTTCGAGCTCGTGGTCATTCCCTTCGGTGTTACGAACACCCCGGCTGTGTTCATGGGGCTTATGAACTCCATCTTCCAGGAGTACTTGGATCGGTTTGTGGTTGTGTTCATCGATGATATCCTGATCTATTTGAGATCAGAGGAGGACCACTCAGAGCACCTGAGGACGCTTTTGGAGGTCCCCCGACAGAACCAGCACTATGGGAAGTTATTGAAATGCAAATTCTGGACATGAGACGTTCACTTCCTCAGGCATGTGGTGTTCGAGCAAGGGGTAGCGGTGGACCCATCAAAGGATGAGGCAGATATTTCTTGGGCAGCACTCAAGAATGTGGAAAAGGTCCGTAGTATCCTCTGGCTGGCAGGTTACTATCGGAGGTTCGTACCCAACTTCTCCCGAGTTGGAGCCCCTTTGACAGCCCTGACCAAGAATGACTAGGTTTTCGTGTAGAGGGAGCAGTGCGAGTCAGGCTTCAGCTATTTGAATGAGAAGTTGGTTAGTGCCCTAGTTCTGAGATTTACAGAAGAATGGGTGGTATATGATGTGTTCTGTGATGCTTCAGGACAAGGCTTGGGATCCGTGTTGATGCAGTGACAAGGGGTGATCTCTCATGGGTCTAGGAAGCTACACCCTCATTGCAGTGGACATTTTTTCGCTAATGTTATGGTGGCACTACATCATCAGAGAATGCTTTGGGGTTATCACAGATCAAAAAATATTGAGGTATATCTTCTCCTAGAAGGACCTCATCTTGAGACATCAGAGATGGGTGGAGTTCCTCGAGGATTACGACTTCAAGATCTCTTATACATAGGGAAAGGGAAATGTAGTGGCCTATGACTTGAGTAGGAGGACATAGAAAGATGTGGTATGAGAATCGGCGGACACCTGGAAGGCGGTGGAGGAGTTGGCTGCCTTACACCAGGATGCAAGGATGGATAGCAGTAGGGGTTTACTGTATTAGATGAAAGTGCAGTAATCTCTGTTTCAGAAATTGGAGGACACTCAGTGGGGAGACCCAGAGTGAAAAGTGATGCACGACCGAGTAGACTAGAGAAATGCCCTGGAAGGATGGACGGAGGATGGCCAAAACCGGATGCTTTTCTAGGGAAATCTGTTTGTTCTGGAGGCGATGCGCGACAAGGTTCTCAGTGAGTTCCACAACTCTCCCCTGGCGGTACACCAAGAAATTTATAAGATGTACCAGGGACTGAAGAGATAGTTTTTGTGGCCCGGAGTGAAGAGAATAGTGGAAGATTTTGTGGCCAAGTGCCTAGTGTGTCAGCAAGTGAAAGCTGAATACCGAGATCCAGGCGGCCTACTGCAGTCTATAGATGTCCCCGAGTTGAAGTGGGACGACATATCTATTGATTTTTTCATGGGACTACCCAAGGTCTAAGGGGGATACGACGCCATCTGGGTGTTAGTGGACCAGTTGATGAAATCGGCTCACTTTCTGGCAATCAGGGAGTCAAGTGCAGTGGATGATTTGGTGCGAAGGTACATGGATGAGGTGGTGAGGTTGCATGGATTTCTGAGGTCTATAGTCTGTGATAGGGACGCACGGTCTACCTCGCGTGTCTGGAGAAGATTGCAGCATGATTTTGGCACCCATTTGTGCCTTAGCAATGCTTTCCATCCCCAGATAGATGGACAGATTGAGCGTACCATCCAGACCTTGGAGGATATGATGCGGGCATGTGTTCTGGACTCAGGAAGATCATTGGTATGATAATTGACCCGGTTAGAGTTTACCTACATTAATAGATACCACTCTACCATTGGTATGTCTCTATTTGAAGACTTTTACGGGAGGTCGTGCTGCTCACCTGTGTGTTGGACCGAAGTCGGAGAGGTGGGCATCCTTGGCCCGGAGGTGGTTCAGAGCATGACGGAGAAGGTTCAGCTCATACGGGAAAGGATGAAGGTAGCCTAGGACCGATAGAAGTTGTATGATGATACCAGGAGGAGCCCCTTGGAGTTTTAGGTTTGAGACCATGTATTCTTAAAGGTCTCCCCTTGGCGTGGACAACAGAGGTTCAGCAAGGGGAGTAAGCTTTCTTCTAGGTTTATCGGGCCCTTCAAAGTGTTGTGGCGGGTCGGCGAAGTGGCATATCAGCTCGTGTTACCACCACCACTAATGAGGATACATGACGTCTTCCATGTGTCGATACTCTGTCGGTATCGGTATGATGATTAACACGTCCTTGTTTGGGGAGAGCTGGACATTGAGGACGACGTGAATTATGTGGAGATACCAGTGATGATCAAGGATCGCAATGAGAAGGTGCTTCATGGGCGTACCATTACCTTTGTTATTATGTTATGGAGACATGGTGGGATTGAGGAGATTACGTGGGAGAGGGAAGAACAGATGCGTACCCAGTACCCAGAGTTGTTTTGAGTTTTGTTCTTTGTTGTAACTGTTGTGGTAGAACATTTTGTCTTTTGGCTATGAAATGTACTGGTTTTCTTTCCTCTTAATGTGTGTGAAAATCCCTGGCTATGGGAGAGGAGAAAACCTGACCCCTAATCAAGACGCATTAAGTTGGATGCGATTAAACTCGAGCGGGTGAGCTAGTACCGCCCAAAGTGGATAATATCTTGACATAGGGAAGGAGACTCCCCAACCCCCACATGCCTGGGCAGTTTGACATGATATGTTGCTTGGTTTGTGACAAGAGGGATCTTTTAGTTAACATGAGGTCCACTCCTAAGAGGTATCTTTCAAGGTGGTTTTTCGGACCCTCTCTTTCCATTGGGGTTGTTTTGATTCACGAGGACGAGAATCGTTTAAGAGGTATCTGATGTAAGGGCCTAGGTTTTAGGGGTCCATTTCTTTGTGAAAATATCATGTTGGATTTTCTGGTCTGGGAATCTCGGTGAAGTTTGGCGTAATGGTAGGCCTAACAGTAGCCTCATCCTACCAGTAGCAGGCCTACCGGTAGCTGCAGCTACCGGTAGCTCTGTCTACTGGTAGATCAGTCTACCGGTAGCTGCAGCCTACCAATAGCTCCATCTACCGTTGGCTACAGCGTACCAGTAGCTCGGTCTACCGGTGGTTGTAGCCTATTGGTGGCTCGGCTACCGGTAGCTCTCAGCCACCTTTGCATGTTAGCCACCAGTGGTTCTCGGCTACCAGTGGCTCTCGCCTACCCCCACGGGTTCTTTCCAGTAGCGCTCTTTTTTGCGTGAATTGGGTTTTAAACCCTATTTGGACCCCTTTAAGCATGTTCTAAAGCCCGGTAATTCCCATAAACGTTTTAATTATATATTTAATGAATTAACTGGATGTGTGTATAGGTTTAGACCACCCGGCCCTTTCAAAAGTGTGGGGTCACGTGGTCAACCCACGACCCCTGCTTCTTACATGGTTTTACATTGGTATCTCAACCGTCCCTGAACATTATAAACAAAAAGGGTTCCCCTGGGATTCTTTTTTTCTCGATCACCATGTGCTAAAGTACCCTTCTTTCAGATGAGCAGCTTTTCATTTGGACGAGCCGCATCCCTATCCGTGAAGTTCCACGTCCAGTCTTAGCGTCGATCATTGATAACAAGTAGGGATCCCTCCTTCGACTCTCTTTTTTGTGAATCTTGTGGGGTGGGCGTGCTTTTGATTCTGTAGAATTGGATAAACCAAACTTAAATAAAGATAATGAATGGATTCTATAAAGAAATAAAGGGGGCTGTGATCGTTGATACTGTTTTATATTATGATCTTCTTTCTGAATTGTGCGGGCTTGCGCCTACTGAAAATCATGGTCGTTGGTGGTCTTTCTCTGTGCACTAATGAAACCCTAGTGGTGTTTTAAATGACTTTTTTTGTAATTATGAACTCCTGATGTAAAAAAGGAAATTGGTTAATCACATATATCTCGCTAAATAATTTTAAATATCTAGGATCAACCCTTCTGTGATAACCCCCGGTTAATGCACACGGAAGTTGAAATCATGGAGTGTGTTAAATCTTATAAATCTGAAAATACCGACATGGTCCTGCTTTGTGTTGGTGGTTGTGGTTGGTTGTTTTCTTTTAAGGGTCGATTGATGGAGACGTGGGAGGGGATGGGATCCCCTGTTTTTATACTCTCGGTGGTTGTGAAATTAGGGATGGGATCCCCTGTTGTTATGGATTTGTGGTTGTGAGTTTTCAGACTGGGTAGTTACCTTCTTTATATCACGAATTGGGGTGGGATCCTCTATTGTTGAGAAACCATTTTTTGCTCCTGTATATTGGGCATGGGGCTATAAAATAGGGTTATCTTTGGTTGATGTGGCTTTACGAGAGAACTGGGTGTGGGTGTTATGGTTGATGCTTGACTGTCTTCTATCCTGGACTTGTGCCTATGTTTACTATTTGCCCAAGTAGGTGCAGAACCTAATTAAACATCATTACTGAACACGAAAACAAGGATGGGACAATGGGTTTCTGTTTGGTATGAGTTGTGACTCGGACATGAGTTTTTTTTGTTCATTAGGCTGGATAAAAAACCTAAACTTGGGGGAGTGCTTGTTTCATATATATATACTTGTAGTTGGTGTTTCTTATTCGCGCCCCATCCAAGATGAGCACTTAGTGCCGAACACCCCCATTTCATGGGGGAGGGTGTTTTTCCCAACACTGTTATTAGTGGTTGGTTATTCTCTCCTTTTTTCTCCCTTTCCAAGATATCCCAAGTATATTCGGGCGGGCCGTGATGGCCTAAGGTCCATTATTAGCCCAAGAACCTTCGGGCGGGGTGGTCTGGTGGTTATGGCCCAGGTGTGTGCGGGCAGTTAGTTTCCCAAGTATCTTAGAGATGAGGCATAGTTGTCTTTGGGTGTGACAGTGGATCTTCTAGCCCAGGTGTCTTCGGGCTTGGTGTTGGTTGTTCTGGCCTAGTTGTTTGCAGGAGGGATTCAGTTGTGGGACTGCGTGTGGTTGTGGCCCAGGTGTGTGCAGCCGGGTGTGGCAATGGGACTATAGTGAGTATGGCAGGATTGGTTCGATGCATAGGATGTCTCAATAACAAGTGGGAAAGTGGTGTGGGGTACCCAAACATCGATGTGATCTTATTATATATATAATACTTGACGTCCGTTATTTGGGTAATGTGCCTTGGTAAGGCTTGGGTGGATAGTTTACCTTGTTAGGTGTTTGGTTTAATAGTTTTCTCACAGGTCTTTAGTATGTTCCCCCACTTGTTCATGAGATTATTTCGTTTTTCCCTACTAAGTGTATTTGTATGCTCACCCTACGTATATAAAACTGCTTTCAGGATTCCAGGAGGACTTCAGGGATCGCGTAGGACCTTACTAGCTCGGACCATTGGGGAAGTTGCGGTTCTTGTTTTTCCTTTGAGGGTCATTATCTCTACTTCAACTTAAAGAAGAAAGGTCATGGAATTCTTCTAACCCTTCCATCCTTTTTGTGAAGGTGGGTTTTGAAACGTGGGGTAGCGCGGGGCCGCGGGGCAGTGCGGGCTGCTGGGCGGCGTGGGTCGGTGTGGGGCATGTGGGGAGGCGTGGGGCCGCATTGTGGTGCGGGTGCCGTGGGGCGGCGCGAGGCCATGGGGAAGTGCGGGGCTGCCAGGATGCATGGGGGAAGCAGGGCGGAGTGGGGCCGCGGGCCGCGAGGGGGCTTCGGGTATGCGTGGGGTGGTGTGGGGGCCGCGGGAAGGCACAGAGGCCACGGGGCCACTGTACAGAGAGGGGTCGCGGGGCTGTGTGGGTCCGCGGTGTGGCACGAGGGATGCGGTGTCGCCATCCGCCGTGGCTGGCCAGATGACTAGTCATCCTCTCCACGTGGTGTGGTTGCGCATCCTGCTGTCATCGGTGGCCATCTCGGCCGTCCGTCCTCCCTTCACTGCCATGGCACAATCCGCCGTTCTCTTTCATCGGATGGTGCAGTTGCACCGATGACTTCATCGCGACCGCCCGTGGTGTCGACCTCCATTCCCATGCCCCACTAGTGAGTTTTTATCCCCCTCCAACATGAAAAACACAATAATTAATCACACAAATTGTAGAGAGGTCGGGCCATGTTTGTTTAGCTTTCACTCTCCGCGTTAGAACGGTAGAAAGAGGCTATAATTGCATCTTGATTTATGATGAATTGACAAAAATTGGTTAGTGGAAAAATTCAAACAACAACCCTACAACTTCTGATAATAATTATTCCCAACCCCGCAAGGGAAAATGTATGTGGATCAACTAGTTAGAGAGTTGACATGTGTTATTTTTTTAGAAGGGATGAACATGGGTAAATAATTAATCACACATAAATAAACCCCTACCTAGAATGTTTGTTGACAGAGGTCGTGAGATAAAAACTGCGATGGTGAAGAGGATGCCAACTATCATCGCTTCCACAATCATGCTTCCAACGTCGGTTTGAACGTCATCCTCATTTGTCAATTCGAAAGTGCATTCTTTGTTGACTAAGTTCTTTGTTAGGAGGTGTTCTTCATTGGAGAAGCGTAATGATTCTCCATGTGTTGGGTGTCACGACACTTTACCAGTGCTTCATCACTTGGTGAAGCCATCCCAAATCTTCCTCCCAACCTCTATAAAAATAAGAGACTGGGGGAGGTATGTAACAATTATGGAATTTATGATGGCTAATTTATTAATAATCTTCCTAAATTCCAAATAAGTTCTTAAATAGTATTTAGAGAGGTTCCCGCCAATTAATTTACTTTCTCACAATTAATTGAGAGGATTCAAAGGGAAATCTTACATTTAAGAGGGGTTCGGGTTGTCCCCACCACCATGAAATCCCAAAAGGGGGTTTTAGTTAAGGTGATCCCTACCTCTTTAACAATAAGTGGGAGGTTTTAGTTCAATTGGTCCCCACCTCTTTAACATTAAGTTGTTATGATAAAAAAAGATTATTTTATTTTTATTCGCAAAAACAAAGAAAAAAATTAACTTTCAACCTTGACCAATTTTTATCGATGTGAATGTCCCTTAATGTAAATATTGGTGTTGTGAGTTCAACGGTGTCCTTAGATTTAAATTTCGATCATGAGGTCAAAAGTTTTCAACAATCCATTTGTACATTTTCTGAACATACCTAAAAAAAGTTCAAGAAATTTATTAACAGTCACCCTCATCCCAATCTAGTCGAGGTTCGGATCTACCTAAGTGAAAAACACCCCAAAAAACCCAATATTATACTCAGATATAAAATATGAGATACCATTTAAAAGTTATGGATTTTAAAATAAAATAATTTCCACTTAATTATTTTATTTAAGGCCAAAAACAAACATTCAAAGGTGGCTTCTGCTGGCCAATGTTAGTATCTTTTTAAATAAATCCAGCCCTCACGAGTTTAGAGGTGGTCCTAGATTTTAAATCTGAGCTACCGTTTGTGAGTAATAAGAATTTAAAAAATAAAATAATTTATTTAATTATTTTATTTACAGTTATGCCATTTTTTGGTTTTCTTATAGGAGGCATGCACCGACTAAATTTAAGTCACACATAGGGTAAACATGCGATCTTGAATGTAATGGTGCCCTCAGATTTCTGATCTGAGTAAACATTTAATAGTTATTCAAATTTTTCAGTAAAACTACTTATGTGTGCCATTTAAAGTTTAAAAAAACTTCGACGAACCATTCCTGGAACTTTGGGCCTCGGAATCATGTTCAATCAGATTATGAAGTCTAGGAATAATTCCATATAATTAAAATAAATATATGGAATTTCCAGGACATTACACCTTATAACAACTTCATAATACCTAATCATAATGTGTGTGATGTAGAAAGTATTTTGGGGTAGCTTGGATAACATCACCCGAGTACTAATCGTTATTGACTTGAAATTATCCCTTATGTGATATCGTTTGATCTTAACATGTTAAAACTCAGATTGGTATAGGTCAAGAGAGAATCCAAGTGATGTTACCTCTTTCACATGCCCTAAAAAATGAGTTTCGTATGACCCACGTATACTAAAATAGGCCATCCTCTATTTTGTCTATGGTGAAAGTAATTTTTTTAATCCTTATATTTATATCTGTTGTATGATCACTGTACAATGACTATATTATCAACAGTAACAATACTTAATTGTAATTTAAACCTAATAATAATAATAATGAAACGTGCATGTGTTTTCTATATCCATAATAATTAAAATAAATGGAATTTTATTCATAAATGTTCGGGTCGTTACAAAATTACACCCTTATGAAATTTCAACCTCGAAATTCCATTTTCCCAAGTAAAAAAGATGAGGGTGACTCTACCTCATCACTTCCTCTAGTTCCCATGTTGCTTCTTCAAACTTTTGGTTTCTGTACAGCCCCTTGATGAGGGGAATGGTCTTCCTTCATAGAACTTTTTACCCTATGATATATGATCATTACTGGCTTATCTCTGTAAAAAAGGTCAATCTCAATTGGTACCACCTCTGGATTGAGTACATGAGTTGGGTCAGGTATGTACTTCCTCAAAATTAATACATGAAATACATCATGTACCTAAGATTGGTTTGCTTGGAGTTTTAATCGATAGGTCATTACTCTGATGTGAGCAAGGATCTAAAAAGGGATATGTTATCTTGGACTATGCTTTCCCTTCTTCCCAATCTCATCCCTTTATTTCATGGGGATATGAAGATGAAAACCGTATCTTCAACATGAAACCCTTGGTCTCATGGATGGTTGTCCGCATAGATCTTTTGTAGACTCTGAGTAGCTTAGATGTGATGTAATATGGTCAAAAACATTTCCACTAGTTCTTAAAATATTTCTAGAACTATATGTATTCGCTCAACAACATCATCCCAACATACCGGTGTTATGCACCTCTCCCCTTAAAGGGATTTATAAAGACATATTTGCAATCTTAAGTGGGAGTTGTTGTTGTACAAGAACTCAAACTGAGTAAGATATTTATCCCATCCTCCTTTAAAGTCCATTGAGCTTGTTCTAATCATTTCCTCAAGTGATTGGATAGTCAGCTAGGATTGGCCATAAGTTTGATGATGATATACCATATCGATGTTCAGATCATTATTTAAAGAATATTGAATATTATTTCGGAACATATATAATAATCTTAGATCTCGATCAAATTCTATCTATAGTATTACACCATACAGCCTTACCACTTCTCTGATTTGGGTTCGTACTAGTTTAACCAATGAGAAATCTTCTTTAATTTCCATGAAGTGTGCAGTCATTGTAAGATAATTCACAACAACCTAGATAACATTGTTACCTTTTGATTTTTTTAGATGTACAGTGACAATGTCCATGGTGATGTTATCCAATTTACTTGTTGGTATGGGTAATGGTTATAGCGCCCTGTTAGACTTATTCCTCTCAGCATTCACATACTGACATACCAGGTAATTTGATGTATATTCGGTGATCTCTTTCATCATGTTGTCCCTCCAATAATTCTCTCTGAGATCCTAATAAATCATTGTGTTTATTTGGTGTAGGTATAAATTCAAACTATGTGAAACTTAAAAAAGTTCATTCATTAACTCAAAATTTGATAGAAGACATAGTGTTTAACCAAATCATTCAATTCATTGTTAATTAACATTGAAATATGAGGATTTCCCTTTTCTGATAGTTTCCACATTCATCTGATTTCCTACATCATATTTTTTTAGCATCGTTTATGCTTTCCAAAATAGATGGTTGAGAAATCATTTGTGAAAGGATTGATGATGTTCCCTTGTTTATGATTTCCATGTCCATCTTCATCAAATTTAAGAATATTGGATCCTTTTAAATTATCATCAATTTTATAATTGCGGGGTCCTTTCAAAATATATAATCTTCCACCTTTTTCACTTTCCCAGGGTGGTAATGGACTGAGGTGTCGTAATCATTGATTATCCGTAACCATATTCATTATTTCATGTTCATTCCTTTATGTGTGAATATATATTCATCACTTTTTTTATCCATATATTTTTCACACTTTTCCACAAAGTGATAATGCCACCATATTTTCAATGAAAAGATCACAAAATCCAACTCTAGATCATGCATGTTATAGTTTTCTTCATGAATTCTCAACTTCCTAGAGGCATATGCAATGTCATTTTCATTCTTCATCAAAACACAACCCATGCCCTTATTTGAAGCATTAGTGAAGAGTATAAAATGTTCCCCACTTGTGGGTTGTGTGAGCATAGGGTCGAGGATAAGAATCTTCTTCAAATTCATGAATCATTCATCACATTTATCATTCGAAGGAAACTTGACTCCCTTATAAGATATCTTGGTAAGAGGGTTTGACAATCATAATAAATTTCTCACAAATCAGTGATAATATCCAGTTAACCAAAGGAAGCTATGGATATCTGTCATAGATGTCAGGATCATCCAAACCTCATTTTATTTTGTTTTGGAAGGATCCATAGATATCCCTTTTCTTTTGATGATATTCCCCATGAATGATAAATTCATCAACCATAAATCATGCATGTTTTACATTGCGTTGATCTTATCCTTTCACAATGTCCATAGTACAGTGCTTAGATTCTCCTCTTAATCCTTCTTGGTTTTGGAGTATATTATATTATCATAAATAAAGACTACCATAAATTTTTTTAGATAATCACTAAAGACTCTATTCATCATGTCTATGAATATTTATGGAGCATTAGTGGTTCCAAAAGGAATTATAATGAATTTATAGTGCCTGTACCTTATAAAAAATTAGTCTTGGGGATATCCTCTATATTCACCCTTACATTGTAATATCCTAACCGTAGATCCACCATTTAGAGGAATTTTTCTCCACGTATCTGATCAAACAAGTCATCAATTCATGGAATAGGATACTGGTTTTTATCGTGATTTTGTTGAGCTCGTGATAATCAATGAAAAATAACATTGACCCATCCCTCTTCAGGATAAAGAGGACTGGCGCACCCCATAGTGAAGCACTTGGGTGTATAAACCCTTTATCGAAATTAACTAGTAGTTGATTCTTTATATATTCATTCTATACAAAATCCATTCTCTTTGGAGTCTTGGATATTGGAAATGCACTGGGTATAAGATCAACTGAGAATTCAATATCTCTTCTAGGAGGAAGACATAGAAATTCCTCAAGAATCACATCAGTAAATCCCCTTACAATAGGCATGCAATCAAGGATGATTTCTTCCTTAGACTGAATCATTCGAGAAGGATACACATTATCATAGAGATATAATTTCCATGCTTGATATGATGGTGCTAAAGAATATTGCTCATCCTCAATACACTTGTACATAATCGGGGTCTAATTCACCAAATAGATAGTGATTTCCCTCTCTGACATTTTATGTTGTATCTATAAAGGGAAAGCCAATCCTTGCCAATAATTTCATCAAATTCCACTAGAGGGAATATTATAACATTAAATAGGATGTTGAAAACACAAATTGAGATATGGGAGGAGTTATATTCATGTGATGTTATTATTGCCCCATTTTCTATTCTCACCAAAATCCCTACTTCCTTGATTTTTTATGTTATTCAGACTATTCTACTAATCTGTTGGGATACAAACAAATTCATATAACCAGAATCAAAAAGTAAGTTCAATATTCTTGAATGAATGACTAGTGTACATTTCAACCCTTTTTTCTCAGCATATTCATCAGTAGTAGTAATGGAAAAATCTCACCCTTGATGCCTTGTAGTTTTTTGGTTCACATTAATTAACATTGGATTAGGGAACTGGTGCACAAATGACCCAGTTCATTGTAGTTCTAGAAATGAATAATTCACTAAGGCTATACCCTAGAATTATATTCCACTTCAACATTATTGTGTTTCTTCTATTGCCAATCGTTTTCCAGGTTCCTTTCTCTTCCACACCTAAAGTATTTTCTTGTCCCCTTCAAGAAATTTGTAGTGGGCTTTTTACCACACCATTGGAAAGTGGGATGATAAAATTTCATAAAACCATTTGCTTCATTTATCAGACCACCAGAATTAAATTCCACTTTCTACTTCATATCCCCATTATACAATTGACATTACATGATCTTCATCTTGACTTTTATGAAACATCAAACAATTTCTTCATAGATTTCAATGTTGTGGATCACTGGGGCTTTTCGTAGGATAGTTTTTAGACCACCAAATAATCGGTCAAAATTACATTCCAGGGTAATGAAGAAACATGAGGTGTATTGTTCATGTCTGGTAATTTTTCCTCTTATTCCCCAACAAATTATTTATCCTTTTTTTAGTTCAAGGAAATCTATTTCCACTTTAATATGGAGGGTGTGGAGAAAATATTTATCAAAAAATACCATATGAATATCCTTCCATTCCAACTCCTTTATCTCTTCCTCAAGCTTATTCTTATTGATCAATTTTCTCCATTGATTAGCTTACCCCTCTATATGATAATAATCTAGAATAACCATCTCTTTTTTAGAACATTGAATGCTGGAGAAGATCTTTTCAATGTAGTTGATCCATTTTTTAGTGATTAAGTGATAACATGATCTATGGAATTTTGGATTTCTTAGTCTCATGAATCTCTTGATTATAACATGTTATTAATTAGGGGTATTGGATGTTCCTCTTAACCCATGGTTCTATTCAAAACATTAGTTAACTGAGAGAGTACCATAATAATGTTTTTGATTAACGCTCCCATCAGATTCATCTTCTCACTAGAACATTCAACACATTGATCCTCAAATCGGTTGTTATCATAAGTCTTACTATTACCATCCATTTTATAGAATAAACAGTAAAATTAGTGTAACATATTTTAATCTATGAAAAAAATTAAGTGTAATCCATTGAAGAAAAGTATAACTTAAAAATTACATTTTTCTCATTAACTTATGAAAATCTATGTTTCAATAAATGTTATCCATGATATATTTCTGTACATGTATTATTATGGTATTTTTTCCCTTAATAATGGTTCGAATTAAGCTTATGAATTTAACAAATAATATCCCTTGGAATTTTCAAACCAATAGTACAGTAAGGCTCATTGTCATGTACCCATCCCCATTTGATTCTAGCTCAAAGCGGTTTTTTCATGTTTTACCCCAAGATACATCTATTCTAAAGCCACCTAAACATGTTTGTATCTAGATAGGGATGTATTTTCTTGATAAACCACTTACACTGTACTCAAAAAAATATAGGTATTATTTTCTTATACTCAGTCTTATGTCTAAGGCTTTCACTAGAGATTTATAACCCAAATCCCAAAAATAACTACACCTATCCTCTGATACCAACTATG
This sequence comes from Viscum album, assembly GCA_963277665.1. NCBI lineage: Eukaryota > Viridiplantae > Streptophyta > Magnoliopsida > Santalales > Viscaceae > Viscum > Viscum album. The sequence goes on along the minus strand of OY728119.1, from coordinate 1,177,954,525 downwards.
ACAAACGAGCTCCTTATTACACATATAAACATGATTTATTACATAAATATTCACTTAATACTACCCATAAGATCAATAAGGATGGTGTATTTAGGGATTAGGAACATTAGATGACAACTTAAGATATAAAATGCAGTATCTTTATCCAAAACATATTTTTTCTGACATCAACATTCTTTCATTCATAACATTGCCTGAGATAGCATGAGGACATACCTAAGAAAAGGGTGAGATATAAATCCTAGTAATAGAGTAAACAAGTAAAATCATGAACAATAAAATACATTTTAGGCAATGGTAATATCAACGGATCATAATAAAAACATGAATATAAAAGTATGATATAATATTATTATCATAACATGGGAATGTGGAAAAAACATAAAACACTACATCATTAACATTAAATAATTTGGTATAACCCAATCCCAAAATGGTGGGAACATGTCCACAAATGAATCAGGTAAAACCATATCCCAACATGATGTATCATGATACTAATAATTACCCAATGAATTGGAGCGCCATCAAGCCACACCCTTCATATTCATCTCAATCTCATGCTTAAGTATGCCACGTAGATCATAAAACATGGATTCATTCAACATCATCATTTTTTTCACTATCAAGGAATGTGTAATATATACTTGTAAGTACCATTAAATAATTATATGTTTATAGTTTCATAGCATTGTTTGAGAAATGGGTATGGTGTTCACTACAATATAATTTTATCTTGTAAAATCATGGTGCAATTTCAACATCATAACAGTGTCATACGGTGATTCATTAATTGGGTTGATGAGATGGAAATAGGTATATAAAAATTTACACATGATATATATAGTGAAAAAATCATGGAGGAAAATATCCCTACAATTGAAATGGAATTTAGATGCATAATATAGAAGAAATACATGAATGGAAATAAGAAGAGGGAAATTCCTTATGAAATTTTGGTATGGTAATGACTGTACACGAAATGGATTAATGAGAGAGAATGGGGTAAATAATAATTAAAACATTATTAGGGATGCAAGGGGGATGTGGGAAATCATTCCCTAACATTTATAATTTAAAATAAAATGGTATAACATTATAAAGTAACATGGATAAAAATGAGAATGGAATGAACCCCTTACTTGGATGTGTGATCCCAAAGGATTGGAAGAGGCTTATTGGTATATTGGAGGTTACATGGGAGGACATCAGAGAGAGGAGTACATATTAGGGATGTTATAAAAATATTTTTAGTGAATATATGTGGGAGATTGGGTGGGTTTATATAGGAAATGTGAGGGGAATTATTTATTATTTCACAAACATGGGTTTTGGAACCTATATAATTAAATACTCAAAATCAAAAACCTTCACATGGATTTTACAATTTATTTTTCCAATGAAAAGTTGAACAAAATTATTTTATAAGTCCAATGTCCTATCATATTAATATATTGTCCCGGTATAAGTTTATGTGAGTCACATTAATAAAGAAATGATTTTAAAATCATAATATATATTATACATTTTTGGAGGATTCACTAAAGATTTTTAAAATAAGTAAATCAAATATAAAATTACATTATTTTAATGTAAAAATATATATTGGGCCGGTAATACCCATTAGATTATTTATTACATATTTGTTGGGACATTATGATTTCAGAAAACATATTTTATTTATACAGTATTTAATTTTTATGGAAATATTCGACTATATCAGAAAATTATGAAAAAATCATCATTGGATAATATCAAATTCCTAATTAAAAAAATAATATTCATTTTATCATAATAATTTTATAACTATTTTACATTTCAATTTTAATATTAAAACCAACATTTATTGAATATTCACGAGTATTAACCAAAAATAGTTTTCAAAACATTATAAAAATTACATTTGACTTCATATAAATTATAAACTAGTTTATTATTCATAAAAGTTATTTGATAATAATATTTTATCAAAATATTAATTAGTTCAAAAATTAATTAATTCCTTAGAAAAAAATCCTTAAAAATTCTTTTTTTTATCATATAAAAAATATAACTCTAATAAAACTAATTAAATAATCATTTATAGATAAAGAAATGATATAATAATAATTTATAATAATTGTTTTTATAATATTATTAATAAAAACCTTAGTTTAATTGAATAATGTATATATTCTCAAAATTTACATTTTTACCCAAAAAATGATTTATCATTATTTTAAGAAAATGTATTCTCATAAAGGAATTGATGGAATAAAAATATTATTTATAAAAAGGGATAAAATAATTATTATCTAATACCTTATTACATAACCCATTGTAACACCTTCATAATACCTATGGGTAAGGTATGTGATAGTGATAGATTCCTGCAGCAGGTCAGATAACATCACACAGGTGGTTATCTCTATTAACTTGAACTTCTCTCATAAGTGATCCCATTCAAGTTGAACATGTTGAATATCATATTAGTCTTGGTCAATACTGAATCCTAGTGATGCTACCTCCTTGAAAAGATATGAAAAATTACCTTCATAAAGCCTGATTCTACTAGATAAGGCCATTATATCCTTTATTAGTGTTGAATGGTTTTTTAAAACCTTATATTTATATCATTCGTGTGATCATAGTTCAACATCTATAAAATCTGCAGTAATGATACATAATGGTAATTTAAACAAAAAAATATTAATAATAAAAGTGCATGTGTTTTCTATATCCATAAGACATTAATATAATTGTAATTTTATTTATAAATGTTTATGTGGTTAAAATATTTTTACATGTTCAAGCTGTTTGGATTGAATATAATAAAAAAGTGTTCACATATCTCATGGAAAATATCTTTAACCCATACCTTGACTCATTCATAATAGTGTATTATTATGAAATTATCATATAATCATTGATCCCAAATTAACATTCCAGACATATCTATATAATTTTGAGTTCACATCAAAAAAATTATATATATGTGAAGAAATTAAAGTGTCCCTCTTGGATTCAAGATATGAAATTCATAAGGCATGAGGTGTTTGAGACAAGTATATCCATGAAACTAGAAAATATGTATCTAGTTATTTCTTATACACTTCTCAAGAATTTCTTCTAGATTAATAGATTTTTAATTTTTGTTCGATATTACCAATCAATACATATGACTAGACCGATGAAGACTGAAGTGAATTTTCAGTGGCTAGAGTGGTGTTAAAATGTTTTTAATGAGCTAAAGAGGATTTTGAATATTGATAAAGTGTTTATTCATTCTCATCCATGGATTGGTTATTATATTAACTATGATACATCATGTTTAGTTTTATAATTAGTGATGATATATTGGGATAGGGTAGTAGATTATAGGTTATGTCATTTAGGACCCCATGAGTATAACCACACTACCGGTGACTTCGAACAGGCCATGGTTCGTGTTTTAAAGTGATGTAAATGTTATCTATTCGGTCAGATGATTTTTTGGATACACTAACCACAAGATCCATCTTTATCTCTACATATAGTGGTACATCAATATGAATTATAGGAACTAGGTAGAGTAACATTAGACATTTGACATTGATATGACCTATGAACCAGAAAATTGTAACTTTATTTTAGATTATCATGAATGCAATATGTAGTTTCTGAAAAATCTTTGTGATAGACCATTGGAGGAGTAGTGAAATTTTATGCATTTGCTCGATGGTTTGAGGATGGATGCGTCAGAAGAAAATGGTCTCATGACATATTACCCTTTTTTGATCGCATATTATCTTGTAGATTGGGTGGATGTTGGTTAGTAATCAAACCTCGAGTGTGTTGTGATGTGTGAATGGATTTCATATGGTGATTCGATACCCTGATGATTGTTGGATAGTAATGAAGAGATCATAGTGCATATAAGTGTAATAAAACCAAATTAAATAATGGAATGATTTATGAGAGACTTCCATGACTTTAAGTGGGTGATACATATTGAAGAAAAATGATGAATCATAGCTTTATGTCAGAGTTTTTGTTGATATGGGTAAAAAGAGTCATTTTTTATTCATTCCATAATTTCTTAACATACCGAGGAGAATGGGTGAGCATAACTGTCCTGTTTTTTAATTTTAAAAATCCATATTCTCTTCTTAATGGTGAGGATGTAATAGTAGAACTTATGATAGGGTTTTATAGGGCCCTAAGGAGTCATGAAATTGAATATGTGATTGTCGATTTTTTGATCATGGTTTCTCATTTATTAATTATTAGTGGGAGTCACTACATAGATGAGGTGAGAACGCTTTCTGTTTGTGAGACTTTATTATTACAATGACTTACCTTGTGAATTTTTTCTCATATAGCTTTACATCTTACATCATGTTTTTGTAATGGCCTACTTAAATCCTTATGGACTTAACTATGATTGAAAAAAATGTACCATCTTTAGAAATAATTAAATTATTAGTTGTAAATATGTACACTGGAGGAGATTATTTGGGGACTCATACTCTAATTTTGTGGTCCATGTAATCTACACATATACTTGGTGGAGTTTTCTTACAAAACAAAATCTATGATTCTATTCAGATATCACTGTTTGAGGTTCTCTATGGGTGATCATGCTACACACTACTATGCATACATAAGGTGACTAAGGCATCAAATTTTGGGCCTTGAATAGTGAAGGATACATTATTGAGGGTGTTGATGACAATTAAGTAGTTTTGACCGCTCATAATAGGATGTGTTCTTATAAAGACTAGTGGATATGACCTTGTGAGTTTGGTGTTAGTGACCATATTTTTGTGTTGGTGTCAACTCGGTTGAGGAATCATCATCTATGGGAGTTAGGAAATCTATCCTCATGTTATGTTAGAACAATAAATATAAATACGTGGGATTTTTTAGTGTAAATATATATGAATCATATTTCACATTATTAAGGTACTCAATATGTGTTTCATGTCTCCCAAATTCAAAGTTAATAATTAGTTCCCTTACATATTATCGACTATGAGGATGTAAATATGGATCTTGAATAATTTTATGAGGATCATCCTACTTATATCATAGACCAAATTCTGGAAATACCTTGAGGGTAGAAAATGGAACATGTATGGTTCTTATACCAATATGGGTGGATTCAAGAGGACATAGGGGAGTAGTAGGATGATTTTCATGCCCAGTGGCCATATCATTTCAAGAAATACCCTTAGAGATGATTATCAAGTATGATAATTCTTAGAGTGGGATATTATAAAACGCTAAATTTTTTCCAATAATGATAGGTATTATTTTAACATTTCTCTATTTATTTTTCTGAGTTAATCCACTCATTTATGGATCTTTGGGAGCATTGAGGGGAATATGAAATCATATATGAGGTTTTTCATTGCCTTGTGACCAAAACAAGAAACCCAATTACGTAGTGTTGTGTACAGTTTGCCTTATATTGTCTTGGTGAAAAGTAGTATACGAAATGGATTATTGAATCCATGTCCAAGTAGGGGAACATGATGAAAGACCATAAAAAGGAATAAATATAATTAAGAAACAAATCATAGAGGGGAACTCTATTTTTCATGAAATAAATGACAACATGACCACCATAAGTCCATTGACCAATGTATTTTGGATATGTGACCATAGAAACAATTACCAAGAACAATTCTTGGTGTAGGTTGTGGAAACTGTTGAATTTCATTTTGAAATTATAGAAACTATTATTCTTCTTATTTTATCATTTCTTATTGAATATAGAAAAATCATTGGACTCAAATAAGGTATTTCAATGTAGTTATTAGATTATATATTCCCTATTTTAATTAAATCATCAAATTATTGTTTATTACTTCAACATGGATGTTTTACTGGGTATATTCTGGATAACTTTAGGCAAGGCTTCGGTCGAGCCTCTTGGGTAACGATATAAATATGGAAGGTAATGTTATCTTTAACATTCACTACTGAATTGTTCTCGAAAAAAATTAATACATTGGTTTTCTAGATGTTGTAGTCTTTTAGGATCCTTGAATCTATCCCCTTTTCTTTTTCCTTGTGTAATAGTGATCTTGTTTTACAAATGTACTTTAACATTACCATATTAGGAAATTGAATGATGTTTAGGTGTTTGTTCTTCACTTTACTTGTTCTTTTTCACTTATTTACTCATTAAACCTGATCATATTGGGTTGTAATTGGTTTTATGTGCAATTTTCATGCATTCTTTTTATATGAATGTTTTTGTTCTATAAATGGAACCTAAGTGACATGAGGACCAAGAAAGGGAGAGTGTGTTCAGAAACATTATGTGGAATGATTATGGAAAAGTGATATATGATCAATCATCATGTCCTTCTGTGGCCAACCCTAGGGTTAGGATTGTCATATGTGATGGGAATTGTAAGATGAAAATACAATATTATAGTTTATGTGACCTAATTTGTGAGGCAACCATGTGTCTTTTTTTATGTGCCCTGACATGAATTATAAGGATATTTAATAATGAATGATGGTGGAGTTACCTGGGGAAATGGGCCAGTATGACTATTAAGCATCATCAATGATGAAACATTCATTGTGGAATTTCCCATACCAATATATTTTTATTAAAGCATGGCGCTAATGTAATTACAATTGTGTTTTATTGTGGCTTGGTTAGCATATGTATTCTTGGTATGATCATTTTCTTGTGTTCTACTCTATTTAATTTCAAGATATTCACTCATATGCATTTACACTCATCTTATGGATGAATTTTTGGTGTCTAATTGGCTTATATTACTAACAGACTGCACATGTGTCTCAATGAGAATGATAACTTCATGTATAGTGATTGAGGTAGGGGAAAGGATCCCATAAAAGATAGTTGATCCAGGGAGCATGGATCTTGGAGCCTTCTTCGATGATAATCTAGATGATTCTATTGTTTTATTTAAAAATTAATTTCATTATATATACATTGGTTTTTATTTCCACTCTTCGAGAAATGTTTACTCATTTATATTATAGTCTATCCATCCACATAATTTCTATTTTATTACCATGATTATTTATTTTAATTTTTTTATTATCCACTTTTGTGTATAAAGATGAAATGATACTTATGGAATATTTTCCCACTGGTAATATTCAATCAATTTATCCTCGCTGGTATACTATTGCATATGGGAAGGCATGAAAACATTTATGTGACTCTTCGACTCAAACCATGTTGTTTGGGTCTAGGTTTTATAGATATGATAAAAAACTAATGTTTTTTCATCTGGGATAATCCAAAACTATGACGATACCCTATTATTATGTTTTTCTTCTCTTTTATACATATTCTTTATGACCAAGATATTCTCTTTAGGCTCGTATTTATTTACTCATTTTCCTACACTCTCTTGATATCATTATTATGTTATTTCTCCAATTATTCCAGAATTTATGATATATGGTTTGGTTTATGACCTTTTTTATGAATCCTTATTATATCTATATGCTCTTCTTATTCTCACTTGTGATCTCTAATTATCATCTCTAATATTTAAACTCACTAAGCATCTAAGCTCACCCATTATCTTTTCCTCATTTCCCCAGGATATGAAGGAATGTAATATATGTGATGTTTCTAGAAGGGTATCTTATTTTTATAATTTATAAGAAATTTTGATGTCTTTTTATAGGTTAATAATTTATTTATTCATTTGAAAAAATATTATTTAGTTGAAATGGACATGAATTTTGTTGTTTAAGGTTTTGTTCTAATTCTATATACCTCTATACATAAATCTTCATTGAAATTTACTATAATGAATAATTTTATTCATTGTATTTAGTTGTGATTTCTTTTTTTGGGGCACCAAAATTAACCACCATATCCCTTTCTCAGTAAGAAATAATTAAAAATTCATGTCATGTGTTGTGCAGACAAGCACCTCTATGGGGTAATGAATTACATTTTCCACCACAAAATCTATTTCATAATTACCAATGCTAAATTGTAGAATAAATGTGGAATATATAATATTAACATGAATTTTAAGATATAATTTGTAATCTCTCATTTTTTATCTATAATTCTTCTAGAAATGAATACATGAACCGTGTATTGTTTGAACAACCACCTTTACTAAGTAAAACATCTTATTTTTCATATATATTCATTAAAATTTATTAAAATATAGTTAAAAATAAATTACCACAATTAATATAACAAAATAATATCATTATTATTACATTATAATGATATTATTCCCATATTAATCCAAATTCATAATCACAATCAACCATTAATTACGGTATGTTCTTGTTTGGGTCGATCTGATAGCCTAATAAAAAATCAATAAGTTAATATCATAGATGAAAATGATAACATAATTATAGGTGGTATATCATATAAATAATAATATTACATTTTTATTTTGTTTTTATAGTTCAATCATTAATATAAAACTCGTTAATTAATATTCCATTGTTCGTTTTTTAGAATTCACTTATATTTTCTTGTCGCCAATTAAATCTTCATGAATATTCACCAAAAATATTATTGAATGAAATAATAACATTATAAATAATTATAAAATACTATTTATAGTAACATTATTTTTTTTGAAGGATTAAATTTGTTATAATAATGATAAACCACAACGAATTTATAAAACTAAATCAAAATCATCATTATTATTCAAAAATTATATTAGAAATAGATCGTAACTAAAAAAATATAGGTATAATTAATAATTATAAATAAATTTTATAAAATTTAATATACATGAAAAAATTTATGAAATATTTTACAAATATATTAATTTTTATTATACAATATATTCAAGTGCTTTAGTGGAAGTTGTGGATTGAAGTACGGGTTTGTGCTAACTCAATTTTCTTTCATTAAGCTACAAATTTCATTTGAACTCTATTGTTCCATATTTGGTTTATTCTTCCAAATTAATAGTTATAATGGAACTTCTACTTTACTTTATAGGTTTATATAATTATTTCTTATAAACTAATTATCAAATTACTCTTTCTACAATGATCCTATTTTCATAAAAGTGTTTCTTACCTCTATTTTCAACCTATTTTGAAATATTTGTTACTAAAAAATGTGCCTTTTTTGATTTATCTAATTAACCATAAATATTGTTTATCCTTATCCATTCATTATTAAATTAATTATCTATATGAGTTCATATTATATCCTTAAAGGGGTTTTAACTTGAATGTTTCTAAAATCCTAACTACATATGGTCTCAAATTTTACCCCATGATATGTATTTCTTATTACAACAATGAATTTATTTGGATGATTCATATATATCCCATTTAATATTTTTTATCATTATAGTCCCATTATTTGAAGGTATTTAATGTTTTATTTGAAATTATATCCTTTAATGTGGTTTTATTGGAACATTTATGAGGAAATATGTGTTTTTACTATTTTTCAAATCCACGTGATATTTTTTATACTATAAAATATAGTTTATTTCACATAGTGTTTTGATTACCATATATACTTAAAGTATAATGAATATATTTATTTTATTATATTTTAATTTCATGGTTTCTCTCAGGTTCTTCTAATTCATGTATCACCATTAATATAATGGTGTTTATATATAAGTTTTTTTTCAATGATATATGATTCGTTAGAACAAATATTTCTCCTTTTTGGTTTATATATTCTTCTTAGAATACATTACAAATCCTCTCATACTATTTACCTCTATGTTATATAATTTTTGGAGGATAATTCCTACCTTTTTAAAAAAAAAATCTTTCTATGTTATATGTATGTTTTTCTTTACAATATATTTCCTCTATAAATACAATGATTTCATTATGTTTCTTGAAGATAATTAACCATGATATCCATAAATTTATTTATTTGGTTTATTATTAAATTCAATATATAACATTACTTCATATGGTTTTAGTTTGAGGGATTATTTAATAAAACTCTATACTATTTATATATTAGGAAAACTATAACATAATTGTATATGATTACTACGTATGGTGTTAGATCATGTGATAATTACATAGAAAACTATTTCATTGCTTTATTGGGTAAATATTAAAAATATTTATAATTATAATTTCAATAAAAATTTGTATTGACTACTAATTGATCGTGTTTATGTATTAAAGAGTTTTTTTGATCCTTCATATGATGATGTTACTTAACTTAATTTTTTGTTTGTGTGGCCTAATACAAATAGGCCCTTGATGAATTGATTGATTTCATGAGACAAACTATATTGTGTATTTTGGTGTGGGCCTTCCTAGAAAAATACTAACAAAACATAAGACCATTATTGTATGATCATTATCTCTAATATATTGATTTTGTGGAATATGTTATTGAATTTTTGGTTCATATTATATATTTCATTGATATAGAACCCATTATAGTTATCTATTTTATTTTATTTATTATTATGTCATCTATAAGTTTATTTCAAGATAATGTGTTCAGTTATATGAAATTATTTTCTATTATTTAATAAAATTATATTACTCATGTCATGTAGCTTCTGATATATGTTTTCCCTTACTGGGAATTTAAGCCCAACTTTATTTTTTTCTATATACCATTGAAATAATTAATAGTATTACACATGAAATTTATTGAAGAAAATTGCATGTTGGAGGACTTATAGTATATGTTTAATCCTCATTTAGATTCAGTATTTATTTATTTCGTAGATAAAATTTTGTATAATAATGAAAGATATTAAATTTATTAGTTATTATTTTTTTATTTATTCTATAAGTCTCAAAATCTAAACTGTTTTGAGAATTTATTAAAATAAAATAATTTTTTAATTCTTATTATTAAATAATATTTATATATATGAATATATAGGTTTATCCAAATATAATTAGTAATGTATATGTTTCTGGAATAATATTTCGGTTTGTAGTTATAGGTCTACCTGAATCATTCATTTTTAGGACACATCAACAACAACATGTCTCCTATGTTTCATTTTAGTTTTTAGAGGTTAATGTTATACATTAATTACATTTCAATACTTATATGGTATCTAATTTCTCTAGATATTTCTTCAATAAAATTTCATTAATAATTTATTTGTATCCCTATATTCTTTACGGTGAACAACAAGGAAACTTCCTCTATTTTTAGCCTTTTCTCCAAGACATTTCTATTATAAATAAATAGAACACATTGGGATGGACTTCCCAATGGTCCATTTAATTTTGTATGAGATGGATATTATTTTATTGGTTTAATAAACAATTTTTTTGATGGAAACATGATATTTCTACCACTTATTTACTAGAGTCAAATCACCTTTTTGACTCTGTTATGAGGTACTAAAAATTATGATTCATATAATTTCCAAAAACAAGGGTTAGTATTTGAAACATCAAAACACATCGAATTGATTTCATTTGTTGGAGAGTTAAATACCTTTGTGAACTTATTATTATTCTTATTTTATAATTACATGATACATTTATCACCAACATTACTCACTAATTCTTAAGATTCCATACTTTATAAATATACTAGTCTTATTGTTTGACACACTAGGTTAATTACCCTAAGAGTTATGGGTGAACTATGTAATGATAGATTAAGTGAATCCCTTTATTTTACCTTTTTTAATCATTAATCAAAACACTCTTCTCACTCCTTCATATAGATACTTTTTAGTATAAATGATTACATGAATAAGACAAAATGGTATTACATGGTTCATCCTTAATAGGGAAATTAGAATTAGCATATAGAGGAAATATTATAATATACCAAATCCCATATAGTGCACTATTGTTACAATTTTCAGAGATAATAAATATTCATCTTGGTTTGAAACCATTCACACATTGAAATCTGACAACTCTCTTAACATTAGTGGAAACACTCATCCACTATAATATGCACATTTTTATATGAATCACATATTATTTAACATAAAAAACATTTTTCATTTGAGATATAAAATCCACTTTACCATATAGGGTGTTTGGAGGAAAAATCTTGATATAAAAAGAATGTCATTATTTAACTTGATTAACAATTTTATTAAATAATAGTCTAAACAATATGAAAAGGGGTGGTTTCATGTCTTAGATTATTAGATAAGTAAACAACTACTTTTATAATATTGATAAATATTTACTTATAACTAGTCAAATTTAAAAATATTTATAAACATCTCACATGAAATAAATATCTTCATAATTAGGGGAATGGGAAAAATTTAAAAAATGGTGTTCTTGAATACATGTTAAGTTTAAATATGGGAGATAAAAGTTAAAGAACACATGTGAATATAATATGAGAAAATTGGGTACATGAACATAACAAGAATTCATTATCATAAAAAAGATAATAATACATATTAAATTATAGATAATAAAAGAATCATGTTATAAAACATTAATATACCTTAAATCATAAATAAAAAGTGAGTTTAAATATTAACAAAAAACGGTAGACCATTTAAAAAAATAACATAGTCATATGGAATTACATATAAATATAACATATAAATTCAACATATCATTGAAATAAAGAATACTATATAATTTTATCACAATTATTATCATATGGAAATATTTTCTTCCTGATCCACAAACATTCACTCATGCTTTATAATTACCAATGTATGCACTCTTTTATATGTGTCATGAGGTAGAGACTTTTAACTGATACATTGGAGTGTGATACAGGACAAAACCAATAAATCATCCATAATTATATATTCAACATGAAAATCATTATATTATTACATTATAATGAATCCAAGTGAATAAAATGGGTTTCATTAAACCTAATTATTAAAGTCATTCACATTATATAGAATAATGAAACGACATAAAGGAAATGGGTTTCATAACCTTCCAAAATTTTATAAAATGTCCTCATGATTTAAATAAATTAAGAAAGAAAACGTATTCACCCAAAATAGGTCACTTAATAAGAGAGAAAAATATGGTGAAAAATAAAACATAACTCTCTTATATAAATAGATTAAAATTAAAACCAGATTATGATAAGATAATTCTTTGAAAACATTTTGTATTCATCGATATGAAACTCAAAGTTAAGAGTTTCAATTCTAGAAGTTGGTTTATTAAATTTAATATGAACACATCATAAAATACTACCTTCAAAATAGTCTGTGATAATGTAAAAAAATAATCATATTCATCAAATATGGATTTGAATAAGAAATAATAAATTAAAAAAAAAACAATATCATAATATTTTGAATATAATTCTCTTAATACCCATATCATTTAAAAGATTAAAAATCATCTTTAAATTATTTAAGACAAATTTTAATATCATAATATAAAAAACATATAAATACTTATAACTAATAAAGTCAAACATTGGAATAAATTAAAAACCTAGATATTGAAGGGAAAGAACTATAAAAAAGATAGAAATTATTCTTAATGAAATTTAACTTTTATGAAATAAGGGATCTATCGAGGGAAATAATTTTATTTGAAAAATATAATAACCATAATAAAATTTAGTAATAAAACATAACATAATAATATGGAATAATATATCAATATTTAAAGATAATATTCAAATTAAAAAGGTTATCACCCAAAGAAAATATTTGAGTCATGAAAACTCTTACTTTTATTCCAAATTAGTCAAATACATATTAAACTGTTGTAAAACAAACACAACTATCTTAATATTAAATTTCATAACCTTATAAATACATATTAATTATTATATACTTCATTGAAGATCATTTATTAGTAATATATTAGTCTGATAAAACTTTTTTAACATCCTTTGCTAGAAAAATTAATTATTTCGTGCATCTTTATGATGCTGATTTTGGTACACATTCCTTGACTCAATGTTTATCATTGATGGATATAATAAGTTACTATAGTATATTAGAAATACATTTTTATAAATATCTTAACTTATTATATATGTTTTTTTATGTTGTGGGAAAATGCAATCTGTGTGGGGTTATTTTGGAATATTGAGTGATCCAAGATGAAATTTTAATTCTAAATAAAATAATGGATTTAAAATTTTTAGAAAAATAAACCAATATCTGTTTTTTAATATCATAAATAATATTAATATTTATTTTCTCATAGTCATTTATGTTATATTTTTATATCATATTTCTAGTATGTGGTTAGACTTAAACAAACATGAATATACAATACATTATAAATGATTATAGTTATGAAATTAGTTTCTTTTAGAATAGTGTAGTTATTATAGAAAAAAATTCTATTTAATCATTATAATTTTTTTAAATTTCATTGAATTTATTTTATATTATATTAAATCAACAAGATGAAAAAATAGATAAGTTACTTTATAGAGTCGGTACTTATCATAACACACAGTTAACAATTTTTTCCAATAAATGAGATTGAATAGTGGTGTAATATAATTTAAATATTTATTATTATAATTATATTCTATATATAACATTTAATATTCAATTAAATCCATAAAACCATCTATGATATGTTGTCGTATAAAATATAAGATGGCTTCTCAAAGAGGCAGCAGTCTGAAATAATGCACGATCAATGTTATTATAGTTTTATAAGTGGAATTGTAGAATAAATAATGTTTGTTAAATTAACATAATAACATGTATAATTTTTTTATAATTAATCAATTATATCACAATGTTTAGGATCTATATTGAAGGTATATTACATGAATATTATTTAAAGGAATAAGTAATAATCACTTTAGGACCTTGCTCATTCTCCTCAAAGTGTCCATAAAAATAAAGGGGTGGTGATATCTTCTATTCACTAATAGTTTTAAAAAATTAAATTTAATTATATACGAGGAAAGGTTATTGGGGTTTCCAAGAAATATCTATGTATATTTATAACAATGAGATGTTATATGTCATCCTCTTTTATAAGTGATGAATTGGGAACTTTTCTTCATGTCCTTTATTTTACAATAATAGAATGAAACAATTCATGGTTTAATGGATCAAAAAAGTGAAAAATAATTTGTTTTTTTTGTTTTTTTTGTTGAAAAATCTTAAAAACATTTCACACATGTTTTGGAAATTTTTTAGGTAATTTATCTTTATGTTTTTACTTTTACTTTTTTTATTATTAATGAGGTAACATGTTTTTACCAAAGTAACTACTGTTTTACTAAAATTATAAAATAAAACATCTTTTCAAATTTGGGTGTGATGGATATAAATTTATACTCTATCTTATCGAATTAATGTTTAATATTTTAAAAAATATACTTATAAATTAAAAAAATTAATATATAGAAAAATTAGTTTATAAGAAAAATGATGTTTCAACCATTATGTGTTCGTAATCATATTTAGACTTCGTTATAAATTAAATGACTGTCAAAATAGTTATATATGTGTTTATATATAATATTAGATTATTTTTTGTAAAATAAAATAAACTAATTTAATAGATCAAAATAACATTATATTAATAAGAAATCGTTGGAAAAAAATTTCACCATTATCACTCAAATTATCTTTTATCCTACGAATCTTATTTTTATGCCTAAAAATAAAATGGTTGTCCTTAAATAATTGGGACCTCCTAATTAAGAAAATGGAATCCATTTTACAAAATAATATTTTATATGGAATGAAGAAATGTATTTTCATATTATAATAATTAATTAATAAGAAATTATTTTAGAAAAATTGTTTATCCCAACATAAAATAACAACATTTTATTATAACATATTATATTGCTTTTATAGACTGATTACAGTAATGGAAATCCTTTAATTTAATAGATTTAATATATTGATAATATTTTATATTTTTTTCAGGTTACATGGTTTACACTTTAGTTCTTTTTTGTGTGCAAGGCAAGATAAAAAAAATTAATTAAGTTAAATTATATAAAAACAATCGAGGTTATTTCAATATTTTCCCATTAAACAATATTTCATCTGCACAAATTTATTACATGGATAAAAAAAGTGATGGTAAATCAGCCTCATTATATCATTATGATATCATATAGTTTCTTATAACAAGTGAGCCCCCATTTAGTATTGATATATGTGGGGACTTGTTCCATAACACCTTATCCCTTCGATCCAAAATTCCCACTAATTTTTCTTCATCTGAGAGATCTTGATCCAATTTCTTATATTTTGACATTATTCTATCTAAATGTAATTTTATGTACGTCCCCATAAAAATACACGTAATTTATCATGTTTTCGGGAGAGGTCATGTGTGAACGATAAGGGATATTCTACTACACTAAAATAATCAATAATATCAAAGGGATGTGTGTTACAAGGGAACATATTACCATTACTTCCAAATATTATATCTCATGTACTTATATATATTAGAAGGAACACATTTTTCCTACCCTAAAAATATATAACTCTTCAGTAATTATAAATATAACAATTATATTGACTTTCTACTACATTCATATATGGTTGAATGGTTTAAAAAATATATTTCATGTTTGAGGAAGGTCAAGACCTATAAACAACCCATATCCAACATTATCATAGTTTTTTAGGGTACTATGTTTTTTCCCATGAAGTTCCTTATATGGATCTATTTTAATTATTTAATAGAAACCATTATTATATGATAACTCTTCTAATGGGAGGTACTGAGCCAATTTTTCTTAAATTCCATCTAAAAAGATCTCAACATATCATTGATAGTTTTGTGGTCTACATAGATTGGTCATCTATTAGAGGATGAAAATAAGTTCTTAAACTCATCGTTATCAAAAAAATTCCTATTTAGGTATTCCTTATAACATTTAGGTAAAAGTATAGCATCTATTAAATAAAAAAGTCAGTCGAAGTCCCTATAACCTTACCACTAATATAATGTGTATCATATAATATTGGTCTAGGGTTAATCTTAATTCATTGAAATAAACTGTAATGAATTTATAAAGATATATACTATAACCCAATTGGAATTATAAAATTTTGGTTTTAGGGTAAGTCCCATAACATAATCCATGTTAACATATTCCCACTTCATTATGGGAAATGTAAATGGTCGTAACATAACCTAGTATTTTTTCTTTCATCCAATACATACTATCATCCCAAGAATAAATTTATATATTTTACAAGATCTATCATCACGTTATCTAACCATTATTATTAGTCCAAATAATGATACATGTTTGTGCTTATAGAATAAAAAGAATGATGATGTATAAGAGTCATTCAACACATCATCGGTTATATTTTAATGAGATGGATAACTAGGTTCAAAATCATATAACATCATATTAATCAAAATTGGTCTAATGATAAAACAATCCCTTTTTCTTTATTTGTGCATCATATTTCTTGGATAGTTTGAACATCATGTGAGTGGATGGTTGAGCAATTATTTTTGAAGATTAAATTTTATCCTTATCTTTTGATAGAATGATTCTTACATTGGAAATAAATGTGTAATGATTATTTTTTAATACTTTTCATGGATATTATAGAATTATTTTTCATATTCATAGAATCAGCCATCGTATTTTTCTTCCCCATGTGATAATATGTTGAGAAGTGATAATCGTTTATCAACTCCTACCATATCCTTTATAATATAATTAAATTCTTTATAATGAATATAGATTTCATGATATTTTGATTAATATTTATATATATTTCAAACCATCCCCATATGGATAGTACATCAAAATATTTAGTGTAGATACCACTTCTATCAGCTTGAGATCATGTGTTGTTTAATCTAGTTCCAGATCCTTTAATTACTATGTCGTATAACAATTTATAATATCAATTGTCATGAAGAAACATATAAATACATTTAATGAATCATAAATATATATTAAAACCCATTTCCAACTTCACGGTAATATAAATATAGGTGAAACTACAAAAATATTATTTATTTTCTTGAATACATCATCACATTACCCTAGCCAAGGAAACTTCACTCCCTTCTATGTTATATTGGTTGGTGGATATTATAATTGTGATAACATACACAAAACAATTATATACTATCGAAATGACATGAGATCATTATGGATACCATTTACTATGATCGGTCTAGGCCATTTCTCTATAACTTTTCTCATTAAAGCATCTACATATATTATATTTTGTGTGATTACATGACCCTTGATTTATATTTTTTTATCTGTAATTCATATTCTCTATATTTTTCATATATTTTTTCCATTAGTATGGTTTTTAACATAAATTTATAATGGTCTTTATACTTTTAATTTATATAGAAATATAAAATAATATCATCTGTAATGAATTTCTTAGGTTTTTTAGGGTATTATATAAAGATCCAATTAATTATATTCAAAAATATAATTGGAAAATTCATTTGTCTAAATGGAATAACTATGAATTCATAGTGTTCATACCTCTTACAAAAACATTTCTCTGAAATATCATCACATTTGTCACTTAACTAATGGTATCTTGATTTATGGACAATATTTAAGAAGTATTTATCTCTTTTTTTAATATGATTATATCATTAATATTATGTGGGGGATACTTTTTATTTTTTGTGAGTTAAATATGACTGAGGAAATCATTTCAAATCCCCATTGATCCATCCTTAAATTAGACTATGTGGGTGGGTGAACCCAATAAAGAATAATTAGGGTATATAAATCCACATTCAAAATTATTTAGTTACTATGACTTTAATTATATTTACTTAACTAGATACATCAAATATAGAAATTTTGAGTTAAAAATGGATCTCTATATGAGTTTGATTGAAAACTTAGCCTCATTGTTTTGGGTAGCAAAGTAAGTTCATCTTTAAATGCATTAATATATTAACATAAAGTTGGCATGTCATCAATGTTGACTTCTTCTCTAATAATTTGATATATAAATAAATCATTTATGTGTACTATGACCCATATATTTGAATTTAATTATGAATGGATATAATGATCATGTAAGAATATATATTATATCAGATGATGATATAAGATATGAAATGATATATCCTTATCCCGAAAAATTATTTGTTCCCTATAGATGGATAACTAATATATACCTAATATCTCATAAAATATTATCATACAAATAGGAACTATATTTTAGGGAAATAATTTCTCAGAAATATTGATTTTAGAAGAGATATATATCCTTGATGCAATTATTGTTCCACTAAGATTTTTCATAGATTTTCCATTATCCAGTGTTCTAGGTGGTGAAAGAATATTATTATACAACATATATGATATAAATTAATTAGAATAACTAAAATAAAATAAACAATTGTCAAAAATACAGTAGAAAATGTTTGTTCCCTTAAATGCATAATTTCCATGATCTACTTCAGTATTAGTTTAAAATATTGTATTTGTTTATCTATTGATGTTTCAGCTCATTTGGGTTTATCCTATTCAATGAATCAAGGGTTAGCAATTTTATTTTGATATTAAAATATATTTTTGACAAAATGAATTAAATTTATGGTGGTGAATTTCTTGAGGCATTTTTATCCATTGAAGTTAGATTTTGTCTTCTTACAATACAATAACAATTTTAACCGTTGTGAATAGGTTTACTAAACATAAAACACATCCTATAATTCTTTAGAAGATTACCCTACTATTTTATATAATATTTTTCTCATTTTGGATGTTTTACTTCCTTTCGCCATGTGTATTATCATCAGAGCTTCTACAATATCTTATTTTTTTTTCTTATTCTCAAAAATAATTATAGTACATAGTTTTAATTTCCACCATTAGTGAACATCAAACAACCTCTATGTTGCTTATAGGGTCACTTTTAGATAATTCCTTTTAGTTACATAGTTTTAATAAATAAAATAAATGAGAATAGAAAATAATTTACTTAATTATGGATCACATCCAAAACTATCATAGTGTAATTTGTTCAATCCACATTCCATCATTTCCTTAGTCAAGGTTTACTCTCAAGACAATGATTATCAATATAAACCCATGTTGAAATGGGTTCACTACCTATTCTAATCCATTGTAATAAATGAGAAATCATTCATTTCCCAAGGCTTCAGAGGACGATATAATTTTAGCCCCAACCATAGCATGATGAAAACCAAACATATGTGTCACATTAGATCAAATAACATTAATAAATCCATCATATCATACCCCATGAAAATTAAATGTATTTCATAAAAATTACATTAATTCATCATTACATAACCCACTAAAATGAATCAGGTTTAATAAACCTGTCATAAAAATTTAACTGACCATTGGGAAACAAACAGGTTTCATTAAATCACCCCTAAATATTCTATATCATAAGCAATATAGATATTGAAATTGTAAGACAACATAAGATATTATCCCTAGTCAATCATAAGATTCATAAAATTATGTTTAAATAGGTGAAAAATATCTTTATAAGATTAATTAAAAATAGGGAAAATACACTTTTCATTCTATATATAAAAAAACTAAAAAATCCATAAATATTGAAACATTTCTTTGAAATGTCATTGAAAAATAGTATTGTAATATTTATTGAAAAATTATTTATAATTTTTAGAAGATGTATTTCTATTGAAAATGTAAAAAAAATATTCATCAAACAGTTTCCATTAAACATAATAAATAACTAATTATGTAATGATTGTAAAAAGTCATTTTTAAACCATTTAAAGGCCTTTAAAATATTTCATAAAAAAGAAATTGAACAAGAATTGGATTGTATAAAAGAAAAAAAATTAAACAAATGTATGGTACATGGAATTTTAATAAATACTTCATTGACTAAAGAAGAAATAATATCAGTTTTTCATTAAAAATCCAAATTATTATTAGTTATAATGAGAGGGACATAAGAGAATTACATGGAAATTAATGTTATAAAAGATGAGAATAAAATTCATGGGGTTTAAATTACAAGATCCATATAATTTCCCTCAATATAAATTTTAAAAATAAGATCCAAGAAAATGAAAATATATCATAAACCCTCACCTCAGGTCATATATTTTATCATACACATTCAATCATATTAAATAATAAACATATATTTATAATATGTATATCAAATAAAAATATTGATACTTATAGTATCATTAATTTATTATTTATATCATCTTAACACTCATTCATTAACAATATTTAATTAGAAACATTATTTAAGGTGTTATCTTCTTCGTATTTCGTGTCTTTTCGATTTAGAAATAATGGTCTTTACACTATGACAATTCTTATACAATATAGTGAATATTAATCATGTCATTAGTCTCATATTTAATCATTTATAATATTTTATTACTCTTTATTTAAATTGGAGATGAATGATGAATTTCAACACTTGGTGGAGATTTTAGTCAACCGGTTTTCATTTGTGATGTTTCTAATTTTTGATAGATGAAAATACATAAATATACATAATAATTCACACATATACATTATTAATTATATCAAAAATATCATATATATTCATTAAATTTATCATTTTTACTATCCATTTAAATCATAAATAAATACCAAATGACATCGCTTCATGGAGGTGGTGGTCTATATGTAAACACGAGCTACATTATCATTTCCCAACATATAGGTAGGAAAGAATGTATTTTACACAATTTTAAATAAATAATTATAATTAAGGAATAAATAATATATATAAACCTTAAATTTATCACTATAACCTATTATGAATGATAATGATGATGGAAGATGAATCATATTGCTACATGAAGGTAGTAATCTACACATATACATGAGTGATAATTTCATTTTTCAATTAATGAAAAGAGATTGAATATGGTTTTACCAAAATAATAAAACAAATATCATTATATATTTGATACATGATTATTTATGTTATGATGGAAATAATATAATTAGAATAAGTGGATATTAAAAAACATTTAAAGAGATGATTAAGAAAATTACCTCTTCCTTGATAGACCTATTGTATTACACCTTAATTCTTCTTAAAATGGTATCAAAATAGGACCAGAAGCTCATGAATAAAGGGAATAAATATATGACGGTTTTTGGGTAGTTATTTACTGATTTACAGGTCAAAAAATGTTTCAATATAAGAGGATAACATGACCTCGTTTATAAGTTTTGAGAAGTACACAAATAGAGTTACATAATGATTTAAATAATATTCAAAAATTAATATTTTAATTTAAGTAAATGGACATGAAATTAATGATATGGTAAGAAATGGTTAGAATTCTCAAAATATTATTTTTCGACAATTTTATGTTCAATTTTTTCAACTATCACGTAGTTTAACACCTAGAAAACTGATTTTATGCCTAACTATAGTAAAAAAATTTCATGATTTTATTGTTAGTTATGAATTAAAATGAAAGCCTCCTCATTAAAAAAAGTTTACATGCTAATTCAAAATACAGATTGTTTTATAAATTTTAATTCCAAAAAGGGGAAGAAATTAATTTTAAAATAATCATTCGAAATGTAATAAAAATATAATTTATTAAAATGTGTTTTAAAACTGAAACATGAGTTATCATTATCTAATTCCTTGAAAATAATATTAGATGAATATAAAATAATTTCATTACATGTATAACCCATAAATTTCTATGAAATCATTCTTTATTTTTGATTGATTTAATTTATTAAAAAAACACATTGCGTGTATAAAAGAAATTTTTTAGAATAATGCTTATTTTTTCACATAAAATGATTTTATTTTCATTTATAAAAAATTAATAACCTATTTTTACTTTTCAATGTGTATGAAATATTTTGTATTGGTTTAATATTTTGATGTTATTTATTTTTTTTTTAAAGATATCTTTTAATTCAATCATTCATTATAAAAACTTCCAATAAAATTATTTGAAAACTATTTTAAAAGATCAATACAATTTTTTAAATTAATTTTAAGTTATTTTGGATAATTATATATCATTTAAATGCCATATAATGTTTTCCATATTAAAAATTAAACACATTATTTATATAATTTCATTATTTTTTGTAAATCAATCAAATGGGCTCCTAAAATTTGTTAAATATAAATATATGACAAAAATATCATGGTGTCACATTATACCACTTTATAATAATTTCATTCTCAAAATAAAAACACTCTAATACAAAAAAATTGAATATATATTTTCATAATCACATTTTAGTTTCTCATGTAACTTCACCATATCAGTGGGTTTAACCATAAAACATTAACCTCTTTAGTATAGAATCTCCACCAGTTGTTCTACATAAGATATATCATCCTCTAGTGGTATGACCTCTGAGTTCAATAAATTTTAAAGTTCATGTACATAATTTATCAGGATGGATAATGGAAAAATAATGATCTTGTGATATATTTTGTTGAAGTACTTAGTGAAATAAGTCATTCTACATTGATCAACACTTTCAAAGGGTTTTTTATAACTTTGGATTATATTTTAATTCTTTCAAAATATCTTAAACCTCATCTAGGGAGATATTAATATGAAAAATTTAACACCAAATTCAAACTCAAGATCTCAATAAAAATTTCCAGTATAACTTTTATTTAGACTCTATGATGCCCTTGATTTATACATAATGGATCTACCCTTCTCTTTTGTTTCCTTATATAGGAGAAATAAAAATATATTTCTTTATTAAACTTCATCATAGAATTTTTAATTTATTCATGTCCTACCATACAGAGTTTCAAAAATATCCATATAGATGATTGAGTGAAATATATTATGGTAAAATAACTACACCAATGTAATATATTAATCTCAACCACCTTTAAATATATAAAAAATATTAAAATATATTATAGGGGTTGAATTGTCTTCTTTGGAAGAAAACAATTATGAGTTTGATATACAGTGGTAATGTTTAACTATGTATCCAAATATTAATGAAGACATATCCATAACATCAAGGAAAACCTCATATTCTAATTATAAATAATAGAATCTTGTACTCTATGAATTTTATCAATTATTTAATTTATATCTTGGAAAGATGATCAAGAGTTAAATTTTCTTTTTTTCAATGAAATATGTTGAATTCATAATAAAATCAACTATAACCAAAATAGAAATATACCTATTATATGATTTCAGAAGTATAAAGAATAAATCCCAGATGATGTTATTATATTTCTAATATTATATATGTAATGGTTGTAAAATCCCCTTAGTGTAACACCCCAAGATTCCATGATACTTTTCTCTTTGAATAATACAATAGCGTGTGTTGTATGCAACATCGAGTTCTAACACACCACAACAAATCAAACTAGCCATTATGAATAGTAATACCCAATTTTTAAAATTTTATAAATTTTGTCTTTCAAAATGGACTTCATTTTTTGATTTGGAATATCGAAATTATCTGAGGGTGATTTCTTTCTATTTTACTAAAAATTTCCAATTTTTTATGAATAGTGAAAAACATTGGGTTGTAGTTTAAAACTGATTTTTTATTAAAATAATTATTTATTTCATTTAAATTTATTTTAGGTCAAAATAGATACATAATACTTATATAAGTTCAATTTAATTCATCGGAGTTTGTTTATAATAATTTTATAAATATAGAAATTTTATTGAACTTTTTACCGTCTTTTATCCACCTCTTAGGAGCATTTGAAAATATTAAAAAAACATAATTTTCCCACTACAGTGAGTAGAATTTCAAAAACCTGAGAGACATGGTTGATGTCAGTGAATAAAATGTGGTTCAATAAGATAAAAATAAATTTTGGTGAATAGTACTTTTACTTTTATATACCATGGTTAAAAGTAAATAGAGTAATTAAGGGTAAAAATGATATTATTATTACCCTAATAGATGTACAAAGTCTATTAGATTAATTTAATTAGACCAAAAAATCCTTAGGAATAAAATATAATCCTTTAGGTCTACATAGATTAGATTTGGACATTTATTTTTATTTAATTCGAAGAATAGTTAAAATTGTTAAAATCAATCTTTAATAACTAAACCGGTTATAATAGAGGTTAATACATAAGATATATTCGACTATAAATATCCATTATAAAGATAAAAATATTTCCCACATAATGGTATTTTATTTTTAATTTTTAGATGTTAAATAATTTAATTTTTTGATGACATAATGATGATGGAGTAATTACATTATTAATGAAATGTTAAAATAATAGATATTATAACTACCAAAATAAATGTAATTTGAGACGTTTTCTAAATTCCATTAATTTTATAGGTTAATATGATATGTTAGGGTTTATTAAATTTATTTTTTTCTAAGTATTAATGATTTTATAATTTTTTTAAAAACAAAATACCAAATAGTGTCAAAATTGACAGAAAAGTGTTTTTAAAACAAATATTATATTATTAATTGGTATTATATTCGTAAAAATATAAGGTTCAAACCAAGGGATTAAATAATATTATATATGTCAATAATTAACCACTTGGGATTCTCTTGAACGTTTATAGTTTTTTTTTTAACTATATAATATAGAAATACAAAGAGACATGGTAAATATCAAACTAATTAACTAAGAGTTATTTATGAAAGATAAGGTTAATATAGTGACCCAAACCTGTATAAATCCTATTGGTTGAGTGGTTTTATACCCATCACCACCTAATCCTTTAAATAATTCATTTTTTTCCACTATAAAACGAACATGAGTTTTTTATAAAATAATATTTCAATCTTTTCCTAAGGTTCCCCTCACCCCTCTTATAAAAGGGCACCTCTCCTTCTCTCAAATTCACACTTTCAGATCCATTTGGCTAAGCCAAACCCTACCCAAATATCCTCACAACTGTCTTCCCTTCATCCTAGAGTCATTTCTTTAGTCATAAATCCAAACTAGTGGGCCCAATTGTTCAAATATAAAGGATTAAACCGAATAAGAGAATATTAACCTACCCTCGACCAAGGAAAAGTAAAAGGTAGGGGTTAATTTTATAACATCTTTATTATCTGAGGTTTTTTTACATAAGTATCTACTGGGACCTCTTTATCATCCATATCCATGTTTCATAAAAATGTATTCCAAAACATTTTTACTATTAACTAGACTATGGGTTATTGTCATTTATACCCTTGTTTGACTTTTTATAAATGGGTTTTAAGGAATCTTTCCATCGTTTTCCAAATAAGGTACCTTATGACCTTTTTAACAAAATTAAGGTAAGAATGTTTTTTTAATTTATACATTGGGTGTGAGAATTTTATTCCATTATAACATCACCAAACCTTCCCTTACAATATTATACTAATATTTTCAAAACAAATTTTTTCTTTTATAATTATATAAATTTTAAATGATTTATAAATAGAAAATGGAATTTCTATAAAAAAATTTGGATTTGATCTATTTCAACATCATTTGATGGATTATAAGATTAATTGAAGTTTACTCATTATGATACAAAAAATTAATATTGTATTGAAGGTTTTTGTGATATGATTGACTATAGATGTATTATTTTTACACCTTTCATGGTTTATAAAGAATGTATTGACATTTCATATGCTAGTTTTAATACAAATTTTTATGTTATGTTTGATCCTTTTCATATGAGGAATGCATTGGACTTAGTAAGTGATGGGTGGAGCCCACTATAGCTCCTCGATGAATCGGTATGTCTCATGACACAAACTAGTGTCTTGGCATAAGGCCTAGAAAAAATTTTATTTTTAGTCTTGGAAGAAGGCCTTGACTCTGTGGTTATATAGTCTGGAATTATGAATTCCATCATTATGAATGTGGCTATTGATATTGCATGTGATTGTTCGACTAGTAGAATATCAATGTGAATAATTAAATGGCATTATTTGATTTTATCTTTTCCATATTATTCTGAAGTTCAAGATGAAAATCTTTTTGTTATAATAATACATTTCATTAAGTGTTTGTGCTTATTTATGAAATTTTATGCTCTATTGTTATCCTCTTTTAGCATCTAAGTTCACCCCTTTCAATGTTTTATTTTTCCTAGGATGTGAAGAAGTATATTATGACTGACCTGTAGAGATATTCTATGGGATATGAGTGTGGCGTATGGAGACTATGTTGTTGTAGTTTTCATTTTATAATGTAATGTAAAACATTGGAATGTATCTAGTATTTCCAAGGCTACTAAACTAATCAGTCTTCCGAGACTGGATCTTTTGTGATCATGACAATGTTTTTTAATAATGCGCCAACTCTTGGTTACTAGGGTCGGGGAGTTACAGTAAACCTTATGAATGTATCTAGTACTTCCAAGGTTGCTAAACTAATCTATGTTTCAAGACATTATCTTTTGTGATCATTCCCATGACATGTAATAATGCATCGACTTTGGGGTTTTGGGGCTGAGGCGTTACAGTTGGTATCAAAGAGAGGTTTTTTACAGACCTAGGAAACAAAATTTTGATAAAATCTGATTAGAGCACATAGCACTATGATAGTATTTGTGGATTATTATATAAGAACTTCCTAGAATTTTGGTATTGTAGATTTTTTATGATTTTTCTATGCAATACATTCCTTTCTAGATACGAGCAGCAAGAGGTAGCTCTGGCATAGATTTACCTAGGGGAATATCCGAAAACACCGCTTTGAGCCAGAAACGAATGGGAACTACTGCACATAAATGGGCCTTGCCGCACTCTTGTTTATGACACTTCTAGGGTATATGCTTAGAGAAATTCTTATTATATTTAAAAACCATTATGAAGGGTTTATGAGTATATAATTCCTCAAAGAAAACATTTTTTTCTGGATTACATCCATAAACTGTTCAATTTATGTTAACTATTTTACATATTTAGAATTATGTATTGCGGTTTGTAAACAAATATAGTGTATTCCATTGTTTATAAATGGATCCTAGTAGAAAGAATGGAAACCATATCAAATTGTGTAATCCATATAGGGATTTACCTCCTACTCAAGATAATTATAAGGGAGCTACTGTTATAACAGTTGTTGATCAGCTTATCACCATACTGGGACAACTCACTCTGGTTATGAATAATAACCTTACTCATATGGACCACCCTGATCCACAATGTGGAGAATCAATGTGAGGCTGCTTCTTAAGGAAACAACCACAAACATTCAATGGGATTACAATTCCATTAGTAGTTGATCAATGGATAAATTCCTTAGAGAAAATATTTCACGCTTTGGGGAGTAGCGAAAGAGAAAGAGTTTTCATCGTAGTTTATCACCTCCTGGGAGATGTAGATCAATGGTGGTCATTGACTCAAAACACAAAGAAATATGATGCAGTATAAAATATAGAATGGAGGGAGTTTAAACTGATTTTGTTGGAAATGTACTTTCCTCGTGACCATTGAGCGGATATGGAAAGGCAATTTATGAGTCTTAGGAAAAAGGAGGATGATAATGTCGCAAAGTATAAGGCTAACTTTACAAGGTTAACAAGGCATGGAAAAAATTATATATGTCACACATGGTGTAAGATATCAATTCTTTGATGGGTTAAAACCATTTCTACGGTGATCATTAGTCTCTCAATATTTATTTTCATATGAAGATATATTATTATGTGCTATCAATATAGAAAAACAATTCTTTGAGTCTTAAGACTTTAAAGAAAAGTAAGAGAAGAAGAGATCAGATGGACACTTTGGAAATGGGAATAAGGGGAATAATGAAAATGTCGAATAACCATCCTACAGTAAATGTGGTAAGAAACACCCCGGTACTTTCCTGAAAGGGAATGGAATTCTATTACAAGTGTGGTGAAAAAAGCCACCAAGCTCGTGATTACAAGGGGAAGAAAGAGGTTTTCAATGTTCAATGCTACAATTTTAGAGAAAGGGGGAATTATGAAAATTAATATCCTAAGTGCCAAGGGAACTTACCTCAGAAAAGTCCAAGGGATCAATGTCAAGTTTATGTTATCACTATTGCTGAGGTTGAAGCTCCTAAAGACGTAGTGGCATGTAATTCAATGGTTTCTTCAAGATTAGACAATGGTTTATTTGATTTTGGATCATCTCATTGTTTCATATCTTCCCAGTTTGCTTATAAAATTAGTTATTTGCAATTTTATTTAACAGGGGGTTTGTCAGTAAAAACTCCTAAGGGAAGTGTCATTACAACAATTTTTTGTGAATCTGTCCCAATTAAATCATATAAAAGTTATTTATCTACTGATCTCATCATCATACCCATGATTTATGTTGATATAATACTTGGTATGGATTGGATTTCAGACCATGATGTGATGATTTATTTTAAGAAGAAGAAGGTTACAATTTTTGATGACGATGATAAAAAACACCTTATCTATAGAGCAGAAATGTCACCATCTAATTCTAATCTAGATCCACCCCCAGTAGCACAACTAAATTCAATTATTTTGGAGGAAGAGAATTAAATAAATGTGGGTGAGGAAAGGAATGTTCAAATATAGTATGTACCTATTGTGCAAGAATAGGTTGTTGTGTTTCCAGAAGATTTACCCGGACATCCACAAGAATGAGAAATTGAGTTCTCCATTGACTAAATTCCTGGTTCAAGACCCATATCAAAAACCATTTATAGAATGTCCACTATAAAATTAGTGGAACTAAATAAACAACTAGATAAATTGAGTAATAAGCGTTTATTCACCCTAGTGTTTCTCCATGGGGAGCCCCTGTTCTTTTTGTTAAGAATAAAGATGGATCTATGATATTGTGCATTGACTATAGGGAGATCAATGTTATAACAATAATGAAAAATTATCCCCTACCTCACATTGATGAATTATTCAAAAAACATCATGGAGTTCTATACTTTCAGAGATTGACCTTCAATTTGGACATCATTAGTTCTGAGTGAAGAAGGAAGACATTCTGAAAATAGCATTTTGAACTAGTTACGGGCATTACGAGTTTACAGTAATGCCTTTTGGATTGAC
This sequence comes from Viscum album, assembly GCA_963277665.1. Lineage (NCBI taxonomy): Eukaryota > Viridiplantae > Streptophyta > Magnoliopsida > Santalales > Viscaceae > Viscum > Viscum album. The sequence goes on along the minus strand of OY728119.1, from coordinate 1,177,924,695 downwards.
TAATGAACCCTCTATTTTCATGGATCTAATGAGTAGAGTTTTCAGGGAATATCTTGATGACTTTGTAGTGGTATTTATTGATGATATTTTTGTTTACTCAAAAAACTATGAAGATCATGAAAATCACTTGTGCATTATTCTAAAGACTCTTAGATTACGCGAATTATATGGGATGTTTAGAAAGGTTGAATTATGGCTTCAGGAGATTTCTTTTCATGTCCATATTGTCTCTATGGATGGAATCTATTTTAATCATTCTAAGACCATGGAAATCCATGAATTTTCAGCACCAACAAGTATAACCGAGGTATGCAGTTTTATTGGTTTAGCAGGTTATTATTAGTGTTTCGTCTAGAATTTTGCTCTATTGGCTAACCCATTAACAAAGCTCACATGTAAAGGTGTTTAATTTTTTGGAAAAAAGTGTGTGAAGAATATTTTGAAGAATTTGAGAGAATATTAGTCAATGCTCCTATCATGACTCTACCATCAGGGAATGATGGGTTTATTATTTATAGTGATACATCAAATAAATGACTTGGTTGTGTCCTTATATAGAATTAATGAGTTATTTCTTATGCATCACGAAAGCAAAAAATTCATGAGAAAAACAATCCTACTCGTGATCTTGATTTAGCAGCTGTAATATTTTCGGTGGAGATATAGAGATGTTATCTCTATGTTGCAAAATGTGAGATATATACTGATCACAAGACATTGATGTATATTTTCTCACATAAATAACTCAACATAAGGCAAATGAGATGGATTTTACTACTCAAGGGGTATGATATCACCATACACTACCACCCGGGGAAGGAAAATAAAGTGGCAGATGCTTTGAGTAGAAATTATCATGGAGTTCTGAGAATGATGATAGTTGAAAAGGATCCTATATACAAGGATCTAGTAATGTTGTACATGGGAATAACCATGGAAAGTGAAACATCAAAACCTTTTCAAATGGTTAACAAACCATCTTTACTAGTAAGAATAAAGAGCTCTCAGACCGATGATGATGAGTTTCAAAAGAATATTAAAGCTGTGAATGATGGGATATTGATTGACTTTGTGTAAGAAGATGGAATTTTGAAATTTGGGAAGAGACTTTGTGTTCCAGATATACCTAATCTAAAAATGGAATTTTTGGATGATTATCATAGTTCCAATTTCACTATACACCCTAGTAGCACTAAGATGTACAGAGATTTGAAGTGTGAGCTGATCACGGAAAAACCCTAGCCCTTTGGGGTCGACCTCTGCTCCTCGGTGATGATGGCACTGACAGCGAGTCCTCCCCCTCTGTTGGGGGAGGAGGAATCACGGCCCCATGAGAGAGGAGGGTTTTTCCGACCTTTTTCTAACCCTTAGTTTCTTCCTCTGTTCCTGGAAGTTTCGTTAAACCTGAAGTTTCCAAACCTACTAAATGGCCTTCCTAATATTCAACTCTTGCCCTATGAGTTTGCGGAAACCTTAGCACTCTTGAATCGCATGATGGTTTCTCACTTCAAGAACATGGGACCTTCAGTTGATACTTTTGACCAGTTCATTTTCGGATTTTGGGATCTTCATGAAAGAGTTATTTGCAGCTTTCTCGACAGCCACCATATCATGATTTGGTTTGAATCATAGGTGGATCTAATCATGTCATGGTCTAGGGCTCCTCGTAGCTTCAATGGATTCTATTTCTTTTTTCTATGGTGGTATTTTGATTTGCACATGAATTGGGATTCTCCTGCTACGATAGTATGGGTTAGTGTTCCAAACCTACCTCTTCCTTTCCAGAACCCTTTGGTGATTCGAATGATAGGAAACCTCGTTTGATGGTATCTCTGTTCTGATAGCCGCACTGAGGTCTTGTTCCATCCATTTAATCCTTGGGTATTTGTTGAAATGGATGCTTCTCATTTTCCCTTCGAATTTTTATGGATTATTATTGGAGAGGATTACAGGTGGAAGCAACGGGTGGTTTATGAAAATTGGACAGAGTATTGCCCATCTTGCAAATGTTTGGGTCACCATTTGGGGGTCTATCATAGGAGAAGCCATGCTCCTTTATCTGAGGATACCTGTAGGAGGAAGAAGATGATTGTAAGAGAATGGGATGTTGCTCCGAGTGAGGACTCAGGGGATGGTGTGGTGTCTGGTCTAGACAAGGAGGCTTCGGGGTCCAAAGTTGGGGGGATCTCCATTGAATATTTTGGTGAAGGACCACCTTGATGATGCTCATAATGTGACAATTGTGGATGTGCATGCGTCTGTAAATACATGTTCTATGACAAACATGGATAACCCAACAGTTGTGGAGGTTTTCAACGGGTTAAGGAAGGATTTTGGGTACTTCTCTAACCATATTTCTTGGAAGGAGTCTGGTCTAGGTTACAAGAATATTTTTTTGGAGTAGAAAGTGGCTGGGGAAAATGTGGTGAAGGCACAGAGGATGGGTAGAAAGGGAGATAATTCAAGAGTGGCCATTCCCAAAAGTGTTGGGGGTTTTAGAGGATTAAACCCTTTGGCCAGGCCCATCCTCGCATTAACCAATAGGTTCGAAGGTCTTTCGAAAGGCATATCTGAAAAGGGTTTTGGAGATTGTTGTTGTGACCGGTGATGATGTAGATGGGGCCTATGTATAAGGGCACAGTTCTGAAAATATGTGACAAGAGGAAGTTCCTATGGCTGGGGAAGTGACTTTTAATGTAGTGGGGTGTCTTTCCTTGATTTATAGCAACACGCTGTGGCCCATGAGGGGGAATGCTACTGGTTACAAGGACGATGCTTCGATGGGGAGAAAGGTTTCTGAAGAGAATAAAGAAAATATAAGTGGTCTTGTCTACCTTTTATATAGTGACATTGTTCAAAATGGGAATGAAAGAATGATTGAGTGTGAAGAAACTCTATCTACTACACCAAGAAGACGAACATGGAAAGACTACTCTTATCTTCTACAACCAGTGTGTACCAGATATTTCCTTAAACGGGACAAAGGTGTGATTCTAGCCTTGAAAATGGATAGCTTGATTTAGAAAACTTGCATAGTTCACCCTTCACTGGACCATATGAGGACATTGGAGCAAAGTGATTATCACTTGAGGTAGAAGAAGTCGACCTCTGAGTGGGAATCAGTTACAGTAGAAGGGGATTCTTGTGTGGGATGCATAGATGATTACAGGTTTTATGACATGTATTACAATGGGGGGGGGGGGCTATTAGGTTTTTGGTTGTTCACCTGATGTCTTTTTTTGAATTTCTCACATCATGGTTGGGTTTGTGGTATGGGTTGTGTAGTTTCTCACATTTCCTAAAAGTGTTTGGAATGAAAAAAATTCAATTTTCAGCAATATATAGATTTTAAAGAACATTTTTTGTGGGACAACATGAAGAGGGAGATTGCAGTTTTTTTTGTCGACATGTATAGTTTGTCAACAAATTAAAGATGGAAGGCAACAACCTAGAGGATTTATGCAACCTCTTACCTGACCTAAGTGTAAATGGTATAATAATACGATGGGCTTTGTCATGGGACATCCAAAGACTCTTAGATGGAATGATGAAATATGGGTCATTGTTGATCATCATACCAATTCATCACATTTTCTTGCTATAAGAGAAGATTTACCACTTGAATGTTTAGCAAGATTATATATTAATGAAGTTGTAAGTCTCTATGGTGTACCCCTATTGATTATTTCTGGTCATGATCCCCATTTAACATCAATATTCTTAAAAAGTCCTTTAAAAATACCTGGATATTGAACTTCATTTGAGCACTGCCTACCACCCTCAAACTGAGGGACAATCAGAACAGACAATTAAAACCTTATAAGACATGTTGAGATCTTGCTCACATGACTTTCAAGGTTTGTGGGATCCATATTTACCACTGATATAATTTCAATATAATAATAGATTCCATTCCTGTATTCAAATGGCATCATATAAAGCGTTATATGGAAAGATATGTCACACCCCAACCTATTGGGATGATTTTTTGAAAGAAAACTCATAGGCCCAGAACTTGTGGAAAAAATGATAGAAATGTGAAGGTAATCCAAACCCAAATCAAAGTATGTCAAAGTAGGCAGAAGAGCTATGCCGAAAACCAAAAGAAGGATTTAGAATATATGGTATGAGATAATGTTTTCTTGAAGGTATCTCCATGGAAGGGTGTTATATGTTTTAGTAAGAAGGTAAAAATAATTCCAAGTTACATTTGACAATAAGAAATTCTAGAACGAATTGGGGTTGTATCTTACCGTTTGGAAATCCCGGAAAGTCACTCCAAAGTTCACAATGTGTTCCACGTATCACTATTGAGAAAATACATGCTTGACCCAATGCATGTACTCACCTATGAGGAATTAGAACTAGAACCGAATATGTCTTATTGTGAAGAGCCTGTCAAAATTCTCGATACCAGAGAACAAGCACTGAGAAACTAGACGACTCATCTGTTAAAAGTTCTATGGAGAAACCATAAGATGGAAGAGGCAACGTGGGAACAAGAGGAACTTATGATGATGAAAAACCATAGTCCTTTTATGTAGTAATATTAATGAAATTTTTTGGATGAAATTATTTAGATGAGGGGAGAATGTAACACCCCAAGCTTCCACGATATGCTTCTCTTTGAATAATACAATAGCGTGTGTTGTACGCAACTTCGTGTTCTAATGCACCACAACCAATCAAACTAGCCGTAAAGAATAGTAGTACCCACATTTTGAAATTTTTTAAATTTAATAATTAAAAATGGACTTGATTTATTTTATTATGAAAATAGAAATTAGTTTAGGGTGAATTTGTGGTATTTTTTTGAAATTTTCAATTTTTGATGAATATTGAAAAACACAGAGTTATAGTTTAAAACCAAATTTTTGTTTAAAAAATTATTTATTTTATTTAAATTTATTTTAGGTAAAAATAGATACATAATACCTTTATAAGTTCAATGTAATTCATTAGAGTGAGTTTATAAGAATTTTATATATATATAAATTTTATTGAACATTTTACCGTCTTTTACCCACCTCTTAGGAGAATTTTCAAATTTACATAAAAATTAATTTTACCACTTTTGTGAGTTGAATTATAAAAAATTGAAAGACATGGTTGTAATCATTAATTTAAATTTAGTTCAATAAGATGAAAATAATTTTTGGTGAATAATAACTTTTTATTTTTATTTACCATTGATAAAAGTAAATAGGGTAATTAAGGGTAAAAATGATATTATTATTACCCTAACACATGTTATAATTATATTGGATAAGTTTAATTCAACCAAAAAAATCCTTAGGAATAAAATATGTTCCTTTAGGTTCACTTGGATTAGATTAGGACATTTATTATTATTTAATTCAAAGAAGAGTTCAAAGTGTTAAAATCAAAGTTTAATAACTAAACTACATTTTATATAAAGTTATACATAAGATAAATTATACTATAAATAAAAATTAGAAACATAAAAAAATTTCCTACATAATGGTATTTCATTTATAATTTTTAAACATAAAATAATTTAATTTATTTTTGACACAATGATGATACAATAATTAATTAATAATGAAGTTTTAAAATAATTGATATTATAAAAACACAAATAAATGTAATTTGATAGTTTTTATGAATTAAAATAATTTTATAGGTTAATATTAAATTTTAGGGTTGATTAATTTAATTTTTTTTCGAATTAATAATGATGTTATAAATTTAGGAAAAACAAAATACCAAATAGTGTCAAAATTGACATAAAATAGTTTTTAAAATTAATATTATATTATTAATTGTTATTATATTTTTAAAAATCTAAGGTTCGACTAAAAGGTTAATTACAATTATATATGTCCTTAATGAACCACTTGGGTTTCTCTTCGAATTTTATAGTATGGTTATTAACCGTATAGTATAAAAATACAAAGAGACATGGTAAATGTCCAACTATTTAACTAAGAGTTAAATCTTAAAGACATGGTTAATATAGTGACCCAAACCTGTATCAAATCTATCGGTTGAGTGCTTTTAGATCCATACATGTCTTATCCTATAAATAATTTATTTTGGATCCATTATAAACCGAGCATGATTTTATTATAAAATAATATTTCAATCTTTTCCTAAGGTCCCCCTCAACCCTCTTATAAAAGGGAACTTCCCCTTCTCTCAAACTCACACCATGAAATCCATTTTTCTTGACCAACCCCTACCCAAATAGCTTAAGAAATATCCTACCTTCATCCTATAGGCCTTCCTTTAGTCATAATGCCAACCTAAGGAACCCTTTTGTTCAAATATAAAAAACACCTGAAGAAGAGGAGGTTAACCTACCCTCGACCAAGGAAAAGTACAAAGTAAAGGTTAATTTTACAATATCTTTATTATCCGAGGTTGATTTTATATAAGTATCTAATAAGACCTCCTTATCCACCACATCCATGTTTCGTAAAAATGTATTCGAAAACATTTGTACTATTTACTAGAATATGGGTTAAAGTCATTTATACGCTTGTTTGACTTTTTGTAAATGGGTTGAAAGAAATATTGTCGTCATTTTCCAAACAAGGTAACTTATGAAACCTTAAACAAAATTAAGGTATGAATGGGTTTTTATCTTGTATGGTGGGTGCATCTATTTTCTACTGTTATAAATTTTTCGAAGCTTCCCTTATAAGCTTATAAAAATATTTTCAAAATAAATTTTTTCTTATATAATTATATGACTTTTAAATGATTTAAAAATAGAAAGAGAAATTTCCCTAAGAAAATGTATTAATTTCATCTATGTCAACATTTTTTGATGGATTTTAAGCTTAATTTAATTTGATTTATTATGATACAAAACATCCATAATGTATTGAAGTTTTTTGTGATATGTTTGATTGTGGATGTATTATTTTCACACCATTCAAGGTTTATGGAGAAAGTATTGACATTTTATATGCTAGTTTTAAAACAAATTTTTATGTTATTATTGAACCTTTTCATATGTGGAATGCATTGGATAGAGTATGTGATGGGTGGAGCCCGCAATAGCTCCTCGATGCATCGGTAGGTCTCATGAGACTAACTAGTGTCTTGGCACAAGGCCTTGACAAAATCTTATTTGTAGTCTTGGCATAAGGCCTTCACTATGTGGTTTTAAAGTCTATAATTATGCATTGCATCATTATAAATGTGTCTATTAATATTGCATGTGATTATTCGACTAGTAGAACATCCATGTGAATAATTAAATGGAATTTTTGGATTTTATCTTTTCCATATTATTCTGAATTTCAAGATTAAAATGAGTTTGTTCTAGTCTTACATTGTGTTAAATTTTTATACTTATTTATGAATGTTTGTGCTATATTATTATCCTTGATGGGCATCTGAGATCAACCCTTTCTATGTTTTATTTTTCCCAGGATGTAAAGAAGTGTATTATAACTGACCTATAGGGATAGTCTATGGGATATTAGTGTGGCCAATGGAGGCTATGTTGTTGTAGTTCTTCATTTTATAATGAAATGTAAAAATTATGAAGGTATATAGTATTTCCAAGGCTAAGAAACTAATAAGTGTTTTGAGACTAGATCTTTTTTGATCATGCCAATGTAATGTAATAATACACCGACTCTAGGTAACTCGGGTTGGGGTGTTACAGTAAACCTTATGAATGTATCTAGTACTTCCAAGGATACTAAACTAATCTGTCTTTTGAGAATTGATCTTTTGTGATCATGCCAATGATACGTAATAATGCACCGACTCTGGGCTTCTGGGGTCGAGTAGTTACATATTGTCTTTTTTATCTCAACATTATCTTGCTGATATACCAAGAATGGAGATGTATACATTTCAATATACCTTTTTAAGTTTTCCAACTATGAATTATATTTTATACCATTTACATCTTCATACATTTAGGATGAATATGGTATGTTGATCAATGAGCTTTATATAAGCTCTAATTCTATTGATTCTGTATTGATGAGACACATACTCGATTCCTAAACCATAAATATTTATCTAATTTATGTCTGAACTCAATAAAAATTATCACTTTCTTATACTATTTGACATCTTCATTAAGTCATTCTTTAATAATTATATGGATGGACGGTTGAAAATTCATATAATAAAGATATCATCTTTCTCCCTTAAGATTTTTAGGTTCATCCTCCACAAATCCATAATTATTAGGTCTATATAAATCCTCATCATATAGAAAATAGAAAGGTCATTCCCACTAAAAGATTTGTCCACCACTTTCAATTTCAGAAGGTGGTAATTAATTGATTAATAAAAATCATTAATCAACTCAAACCATATCCTTTGGTTAATATTCAACTCATTTTTGTGGATATAATCTTCACACTTTTATGATCTACCTGTACATCTCACTTTTCACTATAAAGATAATTTCTCAATATTTTTAATGAAACAATTTCTACTTTCAACTCCAAATAATGATTCATGTAATTATGATCATGAATTTATAATTAGTGTGAGGTGTATTGTATCGTCAGATCATTTTTTATAAGGGTGAATCCTAGAACATTCTTCAATGTATCACTATTGATCACAAACCATTATCTAATACAATGTTTTGTGGGAACTTGTGATCTTAACAAACTTCTATTCAGTTCCTTAAAATTTTCCTCAAATTTATATGTATGATAGAACCTGGATTGATTTTATTTCATATTGTTTATTGGATTAGATAGCCATGTTAAATCTCCCACAATTCATCATTAGTTTCCATTCAACCAATTTAAACAATAGATCTCTTCACTATGGATTGTTTCGTCCATTGACTAGTATCACCAATCTTAAAATGATCCATCTATATACCCTCAACTAAGATTATATTACCCCGTAATGAATCATTATATATCCATAGTTGACTAAATATCGAAAAATTCTATTTTATCACGATTTCTAATGTAATCCTATAAAAAATAATATTTTTTTCTTCTAAAATATATAAAATTATCTTCAATAAAGACTACCAAAAACTATGTAGAGTACTATATAAATATTTGATTCATTTAATCCTTGAATATGGTCCTGGAATTGTTAATTATAAATAAAATCACTATATATTCTTAATGACCATAACATGTATGGAATGTTGTCTTAGTTATATCCTCTATTTTGAACCTTAACATAAGATATCTAGAATTTATGTAATTATTGGAATAATATTTAAAACCATTAAATTAATCAAATTTTTCATCTCTAAGAGGTGGAGGTTACCTGATCTCTATAGTGATCTTTTTAATTTATCTATGGTCATTGGATGTATCGTTTGAAACATGCATTTTCTTTATAGAAGAATATGTTCATACCATGGTTATCCACTATATATCATTTTTCTCTATTCTAGATTCTCCTAGAGTTATTCCATTAATTCTTACAATTCCATTTTGGGTTATTCAAACTGGATTATTTGAAATAGGTGTAGCACCAGGTATGAGTTATATTGAAATATCATCTTCACAATTTAGCGAGGGGCTAAGAATGACTTTAGGAAATACATTATCATATTCCTAGATAATAGAGATATAATCAATTTTCAGTGTATCCCCAACCATCATATATAAATATCCTATATGAATAGGTAGTAAGACCCATATAACACAAATAATCTTCATTAAAAGTTAATATTCATTCTTGCACCAGAAGACAATCATGGTATGATTCAAAATATAAATGTGATAATTGTCCATGGGAATTTAAATGTGCTCTATATAATGCAGTCTAGTCAAGGCCCAAAATAAAAAAAACTTTAACTTAAAAGAGAATCAAAATATTTATAACAATAACATTCCTACAAACTATTATTAGATAGGTTATATATTCTTGAGATGTGATCATCATACCATTAGGATTTTTTAATACTAACTCAATATCAAATCAATGAGGTGGTGATGTAATAATCATAGTAAACTCTTAAAATATAAAATATTGTGTATATATAGAATAAAATAATATATTTTTATTTCTGGAGAGGATCGTAAGTATAAAATTCACCACTTCATTCTCAGGACAAATTGTAGTAGTTGTGATTTCATAAGAAATCCCTTTGTCTCTTAGTAAAATAAATTTTTATGACATATATTATCATCATTAACCCTTACATTCATGTATATATTATCATAATTTCCATACCCTATGACGTTATATCATTAGAGTGTGGTTGATACATTTATCTTAGCATTGTCACCAAATTTTAGTGGCCACATCACATCACTTGTATATTATTTTACTCGAGGGAATTAATTACCACACCTAAAACATTTACCAAAAAACATAAGAATTTTTTTCCAATTTTCATTACTAACTTCTTGAATAAAGGAAAACTATACTTAATTTTAATAAAAATTTTATTATTACTATTACTTAAGAAATTATATATCTTATTCTCCTATAGAAAATGAGAATTATTAGTCTATGATATCTTTTTATAGAATGATAGAATAATGAATAATTTATTCATAGCTATAAAAGTAACTTATATCAAAAACAATTTGGGGACATGGTATAAATCCACCAATTAATCAACCAATTTTTATTTTAGGGTCTCTAATGACAATATTGAAATATGTTTCCTATATTGTGAAGTTTGCCTCATGTGTATTGACGGATTCATCATTCTATTTCTTATTTTCCTACAAATCCCATCAAATATTTAGTCTGATTATTTTGAGAAAAATAAATATTGACAAATAAATTCATTAACTATTCCCTTGTCTAAGTTTTAATTTAAATAACTGGTGTCATATTATAAATATTATTACACTAATAAACACATTTTCTCTCAAATGATAAATAATCAAAAATAACCTTTTAATGCTTTGAGCATTGGAGAATAGAAAATAAATATTTTCTGGTTTTGATCAATTTATCGAGAATAACTTGATTGATGGTCACACTAAATAATGTTAGTTGTTTCCATATAAATAAATAAATAATATATTATTCCCTAAATTTCACATTTTAAGGAAAATAATATTTATGACATGAAAAGAATTCATAACCCCTGAAATATGATTTTACATTCTAACTCACCTAAAATTTGGAAACATTAATGGATAATAATTTATTTATCCATCATATTCATCTTTAATACGGTTCTTCCTGTTCATATCCATTGACTAAAAATTAAATAAATAATTTGAGAAATAATAATCATAGTGAGTAATCATATAATTATGAAAAATAATTTATAGGATGTCTAAATCATGACACCTTATTTTTAATTTATGAAAAATTATGGTTAACTAGGGTCATCAATGTGTATTATATATTCAAAAAATTCATAATTATTCATTAATAAAATTTAATTTAACACAAGAATATCCCACAAAATATTTTTTTTATGTGTAGTATTAGGTCCACTAATCTTCCCCTAGGGGTGATAAATTTTGCACATAATTGTCCCATTTCATAGTTGTTACCCCAAGGTACATCTAAGAAATAATTTTTTCCACATCACACGATATAGACCATTATTTATTTTTTAGTAAAACCCTAAAATATCTACTTTACCATAACTTTAAGATGTAATATTATACATAGACATAACTCCAGTGTTTTTTAAAAATATCTACAGTCTTATTCTCTAAAAATAACAATACCTAGATATGATAATTACTTAGGAAACCTAATAATTACATATGTTAATATTAAATCATTTTAGATGAATATTATATACATATATAAAAAATAAATTCCAATGATCCAAAATGGTAACTATCATTACATATTTGGCATGTAGTAATATTATTTCTTAAAATATATACAAAATATCCCACTAAACTTTTCTCACATGGTACACTTCTTTTTCATAACCTACTTAAAACCATTATTCATAACCAAGTGAAAGGAAACATAAGAAAGGGTGAGATCATATTTGCAATATGCATAAAAATAAGAGATATCAATCGATGACCATAATATAATAATAATTGTGTGATAATATGATCCTAGAAAATATAATTCATACCCAATTACTAAATAATCATTAATCTTGAATCGTGATGTAAATATTTTTAATATAAAAATTCAAAAATAATACGTGTGTGGAATCATCAATAATAAATCATTCACATTGAGAGTATATCAATAGCATAAAAAATAGGTTTGTGGAAAAGATATAATTACTAAAAATCATTTCCTTAGCGAAGTATCATTGTAAGGAATATTATAGTGGATTGGGATAACTCCCCATTCCATCATTTCCTTAATCAAGGTTCCCTCCCGATAATATTATATTAGAAATAGTCCCATAACAAACTAGGTTCACTACTAATTCCATTGCTTATTATATCTTTATAGATCATTCATTATATAATGGTTTGGAGGGATATACAATTTAAAGCACACCAATTCAAAAATTAAATTCATACTTAATTATTACAATACATAATATATCATCCATAAATTCACCATATTATCACATTTGTAAAGGGGGATGTTATTATAAACATTACATCATTTTATAATAGCATAACCCATGGAAAATAATTATATTTAATGATGATTTATTGATAAATTAACTAACCCATGGGAATAAAAAAATTATTAGAATCTTACTTAAAGAAACATCATCATAAGAAATATAATGAATTAAATTTGAAGGTGTAATAATTTTATTTCCCTAGTGAAGCATAAAAACCCATAAATAATGTTGACATATATGAAAAATATCATTAGAAAAGAATTATAACATTTCTATTAAAACTGGAAAAATATATTTTCCATTTGGTATCCTTAAAAACTAATAATATGTAGAGTAATGTGAAAAATATTTTCATGTAAAATAAAAATTGAATCCAATAATAAAATATTCAATTAAAATAATATTTTTGAGAATGGAAAAATTTATTCGTGCAGTAAACATTAAATTTAATATTCCTTTCAATGTATTTGTAAAATTTCATTAATAAGTAGTCCATAAATGTTGTTATAAATTAATTTATAAACCTATGAAAGTATATTCAATTTTTTTGAAGATGAACTTAAATAATGATTATATTATATAAACCAGATTCCTGAATACATTTTAAGGAACATATTGATGGAAGAAGAAGTTCATCGAGCAAAGATGAAAGAATGTCGATCTTTAATAAAAACATATCTACAGTCATGTTTTGTACCAAAGAGAGTAAAATAGTAATATTAAATTAAACATATTATACTAAATAGTGTAAAATAAAATATATAGGATTTAAATAATAATATCCATATAATTTATCTTTTTATAAATTTAATAATGTCACTCCTAAAAATAAAAGATATTGAACATACACACTTACGTAAAGTCTTATCTTTCTTCATACAAATTAAAATTTTCATTTATATTAAAAATATATTAATTATATATCTATTATAGAACTGTATTCACACTTATAATACTTTAGATGGTTTTATTGTGACATTTTTCACTCATTCATTGAAAATCATTCATTTTTATCACCATTCCAGGTGTTGAGTACTCAATTTTTCACATGTTTTTTATTTTAGATGTTATCACACATAATCTTTTTTCATGGTTCAATAATATTAAGAACATAAATTACTTGTTAATTATCATATTTATAAATTATAAAAAATTTTGTGACCATTTTATAAATTTGTGATGAAAAAAAGGATTATATCACTATATGGAGATGGTGAGCTGTACAAACATATGATTGATGTTTCCGCAATTCAATGGGTGGAACTACATAAAAGGTAGAAATTAATTACACTTTATGATGATTCTATTATATCATATATACAATATATATTAATAAAATATATCCTTATTTCTATTCATGTAAAGAGAAAATGAAAAATGTATCACATAGCTTCATAGAAGTGGTATTCCTAATGTATGCATAAGTGACATTATGCATTACCAACAGAAGTGAAGATAAGAAGAGAGATGATATTTAATAATTTCAAAGAACATAATAATTTCATAAAAATTAAATATAATGACTAAATCAATCATGATAACCAGCCATTATATATGCTGATTGATAATGAATCATATCACAATATGCATGTGGTAGTCCAAATGTACGTTTGTGCTGTATTTTCATATCCCTTTTAGTTGAAATTAGGTAGAAATGGTTGTCCAATAATTATAAAATATATATATGTGTGTGTGTGTGTGTGCGTGTGTGTGTTTGTGTGTGTGTGATAATTGATTCATTACATTAGTATGGATACAATAGGTTTAGATTATATATAATATGAAATAAACTTTGAATGATCCGAGTAAGGTGATTAACTCTTCATTGAGAGGCCACATTTGGAATGAACCTTAAGAATTCATAGGATGGTCATACGGAAATACCAGAATCTAAATAATTAATTAAAATAATTAAAACTATATATGTGGAGGTATTGGATATGAAATAAGGATTAAATTTTGTGGATAATTTAGGATAATATATTCCCCTTTAAAAATTAGGGGAGGGACGCATATGGAATTACATAAGATGCTTACATAATATATTTTTAATTTATTTTGAAAATGGTTGAAAAAATAAAATATTTATAATTTAGGATAATAAATGATCTAGATGTCATTAAAAAAATATTTATATAGGTTTATGTGACATTTTTACCCTATTATCTTTGTTTAATACTCCCATAAAAACGTGTTTAGACATAACCCATTGTAGTTTTTTTGCATATATTTATATTCATTATTGAAAAAATAAATGTGGCCTCATTAAAAAAATTGGAAATTCTAATTAAAAATTTTAACATTATTTCATCAAATTAAATTTCTATAATTTTTATAAAATAATCACAAAATAATTTGGAAAATGTAATGAAAACAATTTTTAGATACATTCATTTTTAATCATAAAAATGGATTTCTTCATATTACATTCCATATAAATATAATTAAATGGATGTTAAATTTTTTTATTAAATAAACAATTTATAAATTTAAATAATAACATTGTTAAATAGTGATAAATTTAATTTATTAAGATAAAAATGAATTTCACTCAAAAAAATGTTCTAATATAAAAAATATATATTTTTACTAATAAATTCCTTATCATTAATTTTATACCAATTAATACAAAATTATTTAATGTTTTATATGTTTAAACATTATTTTTTATTAATTAAATATTTCTAATCAATCATTAAAAAAATTAAAATTCTAGTAAATAGAAAATTATTGATTTAATAATAATAATAAATAAAATATTTTTAAATTGATCTTGAGGATCAATAATATTTTAGAAGTGAATTTAAATTTATTATCGTATAATATATATAATTTAAATACCAAATAATTTCATCCATCTTATAATTTATCAAATTTATCCACATAATATCAGTTTTTCGTGTAATAAATTATTTGAAACACATTATATTTTTTAAAGAAAAATATATCATAGAATATAAAGTATCTTTAAAGATGGTGGATATTGTTACATGAAACACTAAATTTCAAGATGATTCATCCATAGTTTTAGGATATCGATTTTTTTCATTATTATTGATGGATTACAAAATTTGGGTGAGGATTTCTATACATTGTTTAAACCATCTCCCTTACCCCATGGTAGTTCACAAGGGAAATCACACTATTATTCTTGGTACTCATTTATAATTTGGAATTTAATTTTTCGAACACATAATTAAAATAATAAAATGTTTAAGGACTCATGTTAATAAATTTATTAATGGAAAACTATAATATTAGAATAAATAACTCCTAAATTATATATATATATATATATTATCTTATGAATCCATTTACTCTAGTATATATGATCCATGGTAAGATTCAATAAGGTTATTTAACTTCAATGTATTAAAATATATAATACTTTTTCATGAAGAAAGTGTATATTAAAAAACAAATTCTCCTTGATTTTTACAGTTTGTGAGTGCTTTTATGTCTAGTCATCATCCGGGAGATTGAAGGTTGAGTTAACACTAAACCTATAATATACATGAATTGTACTCCCAAATATGATGCTAAAAACATAAACATTATATTTATGGAAAAAAACTAATAAACATAAAAAACATTATAAAAAATATATAACATGGAACTAAAATATTGGATCACTTATATATTGATTGAACTTTTAGTTTTGATTTTTATAGAATCTGGAAGAACTCATACCATAAAAAACCACGTATTTATGTAATCATTTGTCCAAATATACCTACAATTCATTACTACAAATGAAGTCATCATCATTATCAATATGAAAAACCTATATATATATTTAATTTAACATCATTATTGATAACTGGGGAAAATATAAATATAATAAGGGTGATTTTTTATGTTTATTATGGGTAAATATATGAATTAATGATAGAATTTAATTAATGAAAATAAGATGAGCATAAGTGTATGATTAAATAATAAAAGTGTATGCACATAACATAAGAGAAATCATACACATTAAAACCTAGATAAAAAACATGAAAATTTATTTAAATATTTAACAATGTCAAAAGCTAAATGAATCAATAATTAGGAGCTCTTTGATGTCAGTATTTATCATTTGAAAAGTGAAACCCATAGAAAGAAAATAACAACCCTTTTTAAGAAATATAGTGAATCATATTCATAACATGTGTTAAAAAAATTACGAATAAGTATATCATATTAAAATACATAATAGAGGCTCATTGTTTAAATCCCTCATATTTCCCTATGAAGTCAAGATACATTTCCCAATGCATTAAAGTGTTATCTTGGTGAACATATAGTATATGCTATATAGAGCTCACCAATCCTATAAGTTGTATAATGATTACTATTAATATAATTTTTATCGGTCTCATCCTTTATAATTTATTATTCTCATGTACCATATCATGAAAAAATAATTTTAATCTAAATTATTTTCATTATAAAAATATTAAGAAACCATCATTTATTTACTTCTCAGTTAACCCATAGAAAAGATACTAGTTCCATTAAAATATCTATAAGAATTGATCATGATCAATCTAGATTAAGAATTTTGAGATTTTCATATCATTTTAATACTATTTACGTAGATGAATCACTAAATGATATGAAATAATGTAAAATACCTCTAATAGAACATTTATAACATTTCATTGAAAATAAGAGAAAATAACCTTTTGATTAATATTTTGTAGAAGATCACAAAATATTGGAAAAAAAATTATTTTAAAATTAATATGTAAAAAAATAATTTATTATCCATAGAAAATAATGATTCTGATTATTTTAAAATTTATTCATGTTATATATTCTAAATAAAAAAAATTTAAACATTTTTCAAAGCGAGTTGAAATTGACCCATAAGGAAGACATTTTGATGTTTCCTTTTCAAAAAATTTTAAAATAAGGTAAAATATCATATAAAAATATTAATAAATAAATTGTGTTTATAAAATAACATCCAAAAAACGTTTTAGAAAACAATTATACAGAAAATAAGGGTTCGCAATTTTAATGAAGATACACCACTAGTATAACTTATAAACAATGTTCATGATGTTCATTTAATAAATAATCGAGGAAATGGAAAATGAAACATTTAGAATATATGAATTACTATATAATAATAAAATACATTTGGATCAGGAAAATAATATCATATTATATCCCCTATAAGAATTATAAACAAAGAAGAACATGAAAAATAAATGAGATTGTAACCTAATGCTGTTATAGCTCATTTAACTTTTTAATAAAATAAATTTAAGGAAATATTTTTATAATCGTATATAAATACCCTGAATTTAATTATGTAATATGTATAAATACATTCATGCCGTATTAAGTATACTATTCAAGGAAATCATGGTGCGCTCCATGAATTATATATCTTGAAAAAGAGATTGAGATAATGAAAACCCCTATGTAGATAACAAATATTTGAAGTGATAATGAATCGATGAATTTATTATGTGAATATAAATAAATATAAGGTAAAAAATTGTGAATATATATTAAAATAGTTTAGATTTATTTTCACGCATAATCATGGAATAACAATGTTAATATAACAGATTTATGAACCAGTTAAGGAAAATTGAATTAATAAAACCTTTTACTAATTGGTAACATTTCTACTAAATGATACATGATATAACATGATAAAATA
Organism: Viscum album; assembly: GCA_963277665.1. Classification (NCBI taxonomy): domain Eukaryota; kingdom Viridiplantae; phylum Streptophyta; class Magnoliopsida; order Santalales; family Viscaceae; genus Viscum; species Viscum album. Next base: position 1,177,906,588 of record OY728119.1, on the reverse strand, counting down.
AAAAATATAAAACATATAAAATAAACTATATGCCTAACATTAAAATATTCCTCACTAAAAGGAAAATAAGATGAAATCTATTTCATTGATTTTGACTCATCGTGTATGTTTTCTTCATCTTGATTATAAAATTTTGTTATTTATATATCTTATTAAGGTAATTATTAATATTTATTTTTCCTTTTTCTTTTAATTGTTACATTGATATATTGAATTATATAATCATTTGATTTGGTTGTAGATGATTTTGAAAAATTTTCTTAATAAATCTAAAAGGACTTTGGTGGGTTTAATATAATGAAAGGGTTGAATAGTGCATCATATACTTCCAAAGAATCATATCATAATTATTTTTTTATACATAAATTGTTTATTTATCACTAATCATGAGTGATGGTTATAAAAAATTCACTAAGTTCCAAATCATGTAGAATGTAGGTCATATGCATGAATGGGTAACATTTAAAATTTTTAGCGATCATGATGGAGTGAAGGTAAGTACTATTTTACCCTTAAATAATTATATATATATATAATACCATATTATTTTTTTACATAAAATTATGTATTTAATTTATTTGATTTGTTGACGAAAAATGAATCACATCGCTTCATAAAGGTGGTAGTCCACATATACACATGAATGATGTTATCATTCATTAGTGAAAGGAAATTTAGGAATTTTTTTTATATTATTTATCAAAATTGATAAATATGTTACTAATATCTTATATATTCATTAAACACTTTATTATAAACATCTTTGAGATGTTGTGATGGAAAATGAATTACATTGGTTCATGGGGTGGTAGTCAATCATAAAAATGAATGATGTTTTTATTTGCCATTTGATGGAAAAGAATATAGATATAGGTTATTACATTAACATAATAAAATATTAATATACGTAATATATTGGGTTTATTATATCATATTTTTTTAAAAATATGATGGAGGTAGAAGAATAATAAAATTAAAACATTCAGTTAAAATATATACCTCTTCTTTAAAAACCCAATTTTTTTTTCTCTTAAAGACTTCTAGGGTCGATGTTCATCACAATAAAATACATATAAAACATGGTTAAGGAAATTTTTAATGGATTTGGTTAGGTATTGGATGAAATAAATTTTTTTTGAGTGTAATTTTAATGGGGTGTTGGTGTCATTTTCTAAGATATGGGATGAAACTCTTAGAATTTCAGAAAGTATTAATTTAATATAAATTAATTTTCTTGGGATAATGGGGGAAAAGATAAAATTCAATGCTATTATGAGTTTTAATATTAATATTCTAAGTTATTAAAATTTGAAAATTTAAGGTGATGTATTCGACCTTATCATTTTGTTTTAATGGACTATTAACCCCCTTTCTAATTAATGTGATAAAATGATTTTTTACTCTTTTGGTGTCAAGATAGTTACTATAAGATGAAAATTAGCTCATAAATGGAACATTTTTGATATTTTAAATGATACAAAAATATCATGGTTGAATATAATATTTTTCTAATTTTAAATCATTTAATAAAATATTACTCAAAAAAATACCATTAATGTCATTTTTAACATTATTCATGTAAACTTACTTTTAAAATATCATGATTGAAAATTAAATCCAATATAATACATTAATAGAATAATATAATTTTATATTTTTCTATAAATCCCATTTAATATAATAAATCATTTAAATGCTCTAATTTTAATATTTTAAAACCATTTATTTTCTTTATATTAGGTTTTTGGGTGTGTAGTTACATTTAATCACGCACACATCACACAAAAGTCGAAAAGGAAGGCTATATCGCTTCCAGAGGATAGCGCATCCATCAACCCTTATTTATTCAATACATAGCTCGTAGGTCCAGTGGGCATGAATCTCATTACATGGCCCATAGATCCAGTAGGCTTGAAATCCCCTTACATGGCCTTGGGGGCCAAAGTTTTTGAACTAAAGGCCCTAATATGAGAAATAAAAAAAATTAAATAAAATTTTTATTTTAAAATATATATATATATATATCCTATATTTATCCCTATTTTAAAATTAAAGAAATTAAATGAAAGGGAATGAAATTTGAGTTAAATTTCATTGCATATAAAATTCAAAAGGTCAAAAATATTGGAAAATTGAAAAGTGTAAATATTAGGCATTTGTATGATTAGAGATGAAAATTAATTATATAATTAAAATATTTCATGTTTGATAGTTGTTTATTATAAATTATCACATTATTTTTACACTTAATTAATAAAAATTACTTTTATCATGGTAATAAAATTAAAATGGATATAATTCATAAAAAAAAGATGGGATTTAATTACTAAATATGGAACTCAAAATTTCAAATATGTAATCAATTTTTTAATATTTAATAAATATTAGTAAAAATATTTAATTTATAATAAACTCATAAAATGTGATAGAAAATAGTTTTCAGAGAAATGTTATTTTTAGTAAATAATTTTTTTATAAAATTATAGTATAAAATTCATACTGAATAATATAATATGATTTTTCAATCAAAATTAAATAATATATTTTCGAAACAAATTAAATATATATTATAGCTTTTAAATACCTAAAAATTTTAGAAAATTTAAAATGAAAATAATTATTTTTTAATAATCATCAAAAATCATTATTTTTTTTTTACTAAAAAAGTCCCTTTAAGATAATTTTGATACAAAGATTTATAAATTTATATATTTTTTGTAAATATGTTTTTATAATTTTAAAATATTAATTATAATATTCAGTCATAAAAAATCAAAAGATTTTTTATGGAAACATATTTTCAATGAATAAAATGACTACACTAAAAAGTGATTGCTTACTTCCTAATAATTAATCAGTAAAAATTAATTGATTAATACCATTATATATATATGTATAATAATTAAGTTAATCCTATTCTTATCTTCTTATTAATTGTCTTGGTTATAAAATTCATATTAATATAATAGAATTTTTTATTTCATTTAATCATGATGTTGCATATCTTTTATGTTATTAAATGTAGTATTCCTTTAAAAATTGAAATATTAAATTCCCTCCCAAACCCATTCTTTAAATTGAATCCCATTATTTTGAGATTGATATTCATAATAAATAGTTTTATATTATAAAATACCTTTTATAGATATCCACATCAAAAAAAGAGTTGTTAAAACATCATCATGGAAAGAAGGAAAGGGAGATGTGAAGGTCATCTGAGATAAAATATATCTAGGTTTCTAAAGGTGATGAAATTATTAGAATATGAAAATATAGACATGGCGGAATACATCAATCTCCAAAATATGATATATATTAACATAGGAAATTGATATCATTAATTTGAGTGATCATGAGATATTTAGGTACCCTGAAACATCAAACTAAGGAGATGTGAAAAAATCTCATCGCTTCTTTACAAATAAACCTAATAGGATAACAATTTTGTGTTTAGGTACTTTTCCTATAGTATATAAATATAGTTACTTTCTAGAATAATAATATAAGGTAATATTTTTAATTGATTAGTATAATTTCATCATTTTATCAATTTCCACCACAGTATAACATTTTACACTAAACAATGAGTACTAAATATTAAATTTTTATACATGAAAAAAATAAACTTTTAGTAGATCAAATAATCCAAAATAGGATGACAATATATTATTCTTGTATTTATAATATATCCAAAAACAAAAAAAATTATCACAATTTAAGATAATTTAAAAAAAATTCAAATAATCATATGATTAAATAATCTTCAAAATTCAACAATAACAATGAAAGGATTAAAAATATATTATTCCTTAAATAAATAACCTTATATCCCAATTAATCTTAATCTCTATATTAAAGAATTTTTTAAAATAAAATTTTGTCTTATACATTTCAACACACATCCCTAAAAATGTAATATAATTATTATAAATTAATCATTAATTATAGTTCACATGATACACCTATTTATTTATTACCCCTTACACCATTAATACATCTCCACAAAATATCATTAATCTCTTGAAACATCCACCACTTAAAACCTAAAAAGGTGTGTCTAATCCTTTCAAAATAATGATGAAAAATAAATTTTAGACAAATTAAGGTATCTATAACTCATTATTTAAACTCCCATGAATACAGCCTAACCTAAATACTTTTATAAACACTATTCTGATAACAACAATGAGAACCCCAAAACCACACTCTAAGATTAGTTGTTAGATACAGAAAAATTCATTTAATTTCATTATACCAAAAAAATGTGGTCCAATTTTCCCATCCAAAAGATATAACATCTAAATAAAATATATTTTCACTTAGAAACATGATTAACATCCAGGTTTATAGTTTAAGAGTGTTAGGGAAAACTAATAAAAATATAATACATTTTTCTTCAAGTTAGTATTTCTCCTAATATCACCATGTTTTTTTATTCCACCTTAATTTATCGTAATCATAAATATAAAATTAATATAAACATAATAAATTTAATATACTTTTTGATAGAATGTGTGAAAATGGAAAAGTAAATTTTTTTATCTCAAATTCTAGATAATGGTAAAAATAATCATTATTAATTTAATGTCATCAATTATCATAAGATGAGTATAAAGGTGTGATTACATAATTAAAGCATATGAGCATAACATAAGGTAAATAGTGTCTATAAAAATCTAGATCACAAAATAAGTTACATGGAATAAAACTTATATAGAGGAAATACCCTTAAGAATATATAATCATGAGCCAAGTGATATCAATCATAATCATATGAATCATTAAAACTCTTACAAAAAATAAAATACCTTTTTATAAAATTTATAGAATAACATCCATAAACTATCTTAAAATCATGTTAACAATAACTATATCCCACTTAAATAAATTCGATAAACCTACCTAATTAACACCATCCATATTTCCTTTGAACAGAAGGAACAATACACAATGAATTTGAGCACAGTCTGGACGCACCCATCATAGCTATATTTAGATCACTCTTCATATAAGTTGTTTCGGGGTCCCCCAATATATAAGTTGTATCAATCTAACCTACCATAAAATTTATTTATCATACATAATTAAATGTATAAAACATTTAAATATATTATTTTTTTATCATAAAACCCTATAAAATTAATATTATCCATTTATAGCTTGGTTAACCAAAGGAAAAAAGAAACATGTATTAAAAAAATATCATTACAAAAACCATCATAATCCATCTAGAGAAAAAATATGGATTTTATCATAATATCATAATACATGTGAACTATAGAAATAATTAAAGTATAATTACAGAGAGAAAAATATATTTTAAATAAAATATAAAATATTTTTTAAAAACATGGGAAAATACCCTTTTCTTGGAGAAATAAATAATAAAAATTATAAAAATATTTGGTGAGACATTTTTAGATAAAATTAATATGTAATATTAAAAATGGTGAATTTGATAAATTTATGTCCATGATGTTGGAAAAATCCATTTACTTTTTATACTATATAGAAAACATTATTTTTAAAAAAAGTTAAAGAGAGTTAAAATTCACCATTATGGAAAACATTACAGACATTATATATCAAAAAAATTTAATATAATGTGAAATATTATTTAAAATAAATATATAAAATATATTATATTTATGAAATATCATTCTTTAAAATAATTTAGAAAACATTTTTTATAACATAAATATATATTATAATGATTTGCCATCTAAAAGAGAACACCAAATCATTATCAATTTCAAACAACTATCATGATGTTACATTAAAAATATATATAGAAAATAGAAATTAATAATATAATATGAATTCATAACATTTTTATAATAAATGATATTTTTTCAAGAAAATAATTTCATATGATTTTCCCCGATATGATCCTTGAACATAAACAATCTAAAAAAATAATGTATATTGTAACATAATGAATTTACCAATTTTTTAACATTCAAATTTATTTCATTTAGGGAAATAATATGATATGTATTTATAAATCCAAAAAATCAATTAAGTAATATTTCAAAATTAATTCATTAATTTTTAATTACACCATACAAGGAACTCAGGGTGCATGAAATGAATTAGATATCAATAAAATTGTGTTGACATAAATAAAAATCCTAAAATCAATGTAAAATTTTTATTGATAATGAAAACATGAACAAACTATGTGAATATATGTAAATATGAAAAATAAAATTGAAAATATGGAATAAAAAATATATATTTTAGTTTACAAATAATCACTAAATAACAACGTCAGTAAAAGTGTGTTATTACACAATGAATGAAAATTGATTTACAAAAATCCTATAAAATTGGAAGACATAATGTCAAATAAAATTTGAGGAAATAAATTTAATTGAAACTTAAAATACCAATAATTATGATGTATTAATCATGTAAAATTATGAATTTAAACATACACACTATATAAAATAATATTTGTGCATAAAACTGAAATATTCCTCAATGAAAAGAAGTTGAGAAGAAATCCATTACCTTGAGTCTAACACATCAAGTACATTATTTATCTTTTATAATTATAAAATTATATTAATTATAAATTATATAATAAATATTTCAAGTTTATTATTGTTTTTTTAATTATTATATTTTTATATTCAATTACTTAATCATTTAAGTTCACATGGGACACCTTTCTAATATTCAATTCATAAGTCGAAAAATAATGTTGGTAGGATAACTATATTCAATGTGTTCATTGATACATCATCTAATTAAAAATAATAATGAATTAATTATCACTATTATATGTTAATTACACTTTTAAAAAATAATTTAATGATTATTAAGAAAAATCAACTACACTACAATCATAAAGACAATCATTAGTATGTTCACATGAGTAACATTTCCATTTTTTTTTGATAATATAGATATAAAATATGGTAGGTATTATTTTATTCCTATAAGAATATAAATAAATCATAAATACCATTTTTTTTCTTCAAATAAACTAATATATATCATTCATGTGATGCGGTGACGAAAACTGAATCACATCATTTGGTGAAGGTAGTAGTCTACACATACACATGAATGGTCTTAAAATATTCTATTGAATGGAAAGTTAATAAAATAGACAATATATTAATGATATAAAATTATAAATATGTAATTATTATCATATATACACACTAACTCTACATTAGAAACCTATCTGATAGGCATTGACGGAAAAATAATTACATTGGTTCGTGAGGTGGTAGTCCACAGTACACACGAATAAAGTCTTTGTTTCCCATTTTATGAAACATGATAGGGGATATTTTATTCCATTAATATAATAAAATATCAGTACATAGTATATTTTTTTATTATTATTTCAGAATTTTTGAAGAATACATTAAGGAACTAGAGAAAGAAAAAACTAAAACATTTGGATAAAGGATATACATATTCACTGGAAAGTATCTTTTTCATTACACCATTAAATCTATATTGTAAGTGTTAATCCCAAACTAATTAATCTAGAATATAAGGAGTTATATTTAGAATGTATATTTTTGGTTATTTTTGAACCAAATTCTTTTTTGAATTTGAAAAAAGAGGAAAAGTGGTACCCTTTTATAAGACAGGGGAGGGGTACTCTTTGAATTTCATAAAAAAATAAATTAAGATCAATAAATTTTCATTTAAAAATGTTTTAAAATATATATATATATATAATATATATGAGGAGGATATCACAAAATCATCTTATCCTATTCAATTTGAACATGTTCGTGTAATTTTTTCATCCATATCTTATGTTTTTAACCTATGTTAACCCTTTTGTCTACTACTATGGTGACATTCATTTTTAATATTTTATAGTCAATATAGTTATTATAATGTAATAATTTCCCATTAATTGACCATGGATGATATTTTAAACCCTATCTCAAACACATGATGAAGAAATGGGTTTCAATAATTTATATCATATAATTTATTATTTTTTATCATAAAATGTCTTTAGTGACATTTTTACTCTGTTAATATAATTTGAATTTGAAATAATGATGAAATAAATTATTTAAAATATAATAATTTCCTAAATCCATAACATGATATATTTATCTATAAAATTATTTTAATCAAATAATTCCTCAAAATAGGTTTTTAGTATTTTTAAAATATTTTACTGTATTTTTCTAATAATTAAAAAAAATATGTTAGGGTTGCCTAAGAATATAAAAAATTATTTCATCACTAATATTTATAAATAAATTACAATGAAAATATAAATTATTTTTATTACGTGTTACTGTTTAGAACTGAAAATTACATTTTTGTCACTATGTTAAAAATATAGAGATAGAAAAAAAATGAGAATTACCTTTTTTACCTTTCTTACATAAAAAATTACAAAGATTAAATATTATTATAAATTATAAAAAATGTTATATATTATAAAATTAGATAATTTTTGAAAAACAAAATTCATTCAAGAAAATTAATAAATTTTTTATTCTTACCATTTAGTCCATATAAAATTATTAATTGAACCATATTTCTTTTAACTTCGTAACAAATTTTTTGTGATGGTTACTATTCACAGTGACCAATAATAATAGGGTCATTTTAAAAAAATCGAACTCCTAATAAGAAACACAGAATTCATATTTCATAATAAAAAACATATAATTGGTATCCATTATTTTGAAATTACTCTAATAAATCATAAGAAAATTAGTTTATCAGAAAAATTATTTTTAACTAAAATTTTTTTATTAATATTTCAATAATATATTTTATTGCAAGGATTAAAATTTTATTATGTTAAAAAAGAAACAAAATAAATTTTAAAACTAGTAAAAAATATATTTTATTTTATAAATACAAGAAAATAAAATTTAATTTTCTATATAAATATGTATTTTTCAATATTAATCAAAAAAATATTTTAAAACTAAATCAAATAAAATAGATTCTCTGACATTTTAAAAATTCAAATTTAAATTTTTTGATTATTTTTATAATAAAATAAAAATAAGAGATTCAAATAGTAATCATAATATTTTCTCACAAAAATCAATTAAACATAATTTGAAAATAAAAAATATATTTACTACAAAAAATAAATTCCATTATTTTTAATAATTATTTAATAATTTTTATGACTTTTATATATATATTTATAAACTTATTTAATCCCATTCACACATGAAAATTAAATGGATTGGTTTTGTTGTTCATTTTAAAATACTAATATTTTTAGTTTTTTACAGTTTCTGTTGCGTATCTGGTATTCTATTAAACATTGTCATCTTTTAATAAATCATGATATTGGAAAACCAAACTCTTTTTTGGTGATTACCCGTTAGTGAAATTATAACACTTTCATATTCATTTAACAATATCTGTAAAGAGATGTTATTTCTAGGAAAAACAAAAAATCTCTTCTTTACAAAACCTTCATACTATTTTTTAATACTTAGAGTTATTAATAAGGTTATCACAAAATCTCCCTTAATTATACCGCATAAAATTAATCTAAATTTATCTAAAAATAGAGGATACCTATTATAAATTAAAACACATCTTTATTTTGAATGAATAACCACCCAATTTGCAAATTTTCTTAAAAACTGACCAACCAAAGGTCTGGTGTCTTTAAAGATAACAAATATAAAAAACTTATTTGGAGGTAATCATTAAAATTTCACTATAACTGCTCAACACTAAAGTTAATTTTAAACATGTCATATGAAATACCCATTTTAATAATAACATCAAAGGGGAAAATATATGAAATGGGTGAGCAAAAAAACATTGAAATAAGAAACAATGGACATTACAATTAGAGAGCATAATTGAAAATAAGATAAGAAACGTGGTGTGAGAAAATAATAGTAATTCCTGAAAATACATAATATAATTATATAAGTAAAAAAATATTTCATAAAATCATCGAAGAATTAATATTTGATATACCATAAAGAATAAATAATTTGAGAATAAAAACATAAAAATTATTCATTATAATTTTAGAAAACCTATCATATGGATCTGGAAAAACATTGAAATAAATTATAGTAATATCCAAAACCATAGGCATAATATATATTAAATAATTTTACCATAACCATAAGAATATGGAAACATCACCTTTAATATTCCCACACTTTCACCCATGATTTTGAGAAACTAAATGTTTATTTCTTATATATGTCTCATGATATATTAACATTTAACAAATTCATTAAATGGTGATATATGACCCCACCCTCTATTCATCCATGAAAAAATGGTTCACTTGAAAATAATTTACATATAACATCATCAATAATCCTAGGATATAAAATTTGTTTCATAAAACTTTTAAATGAAGTTCATTCACTTTTAATTGCATAAAGAACTCATAAAAAGAAAATGTGCTTCCAAATTTTATAAGATAACATCATGAATCCAATATATTAACACCAAAGACCTCTTCACACAAGATATATTAGTTCAGACATGAAAAATATGTTTATTAAATATTAAATATATCTCCTCCATAAATAGATAAAAAACTGAATCTAAATCCTGAAAATATCTTTTATGAAAATAAAAAATAATCATCGACATAAAAGAAAATTTTTCGTGTCTCATTTCAATAATTATTTAATAAAAAAGTTAAAATAAGACTTCATAAAATTATACATTCAAAATTGATCTGTAGAATGAAAAAAAAATGAATTGAATTATATAAATATGTAATAGAAAATAATTGTAATAATAAATACTTTCTTTATATTTTTAATTTAAATTTGTTGAATCTCAATACAGTTAAAAGGATAATAAAATTTTCTCATGAATACATTTTAAGATAATTATAAAGATCATAATATAGACAATATTTTTCTTTTAGAAAAATAAAGGAGATAAATTCAAGAAATTAAAAACAATTACATGGAAGGAAGATACATTTAAAAAGGAATGATAAAAATCATATATTTTTAGAAAAAATTGAATCAGGGATATATCAATGAAATGTATTAGATGTGAAAAAAATTACTATAAGAATATAATGTATTAATCCATAGAATCATGAAGTTGGTTCTAATAAAAATTGATGTGTGTGGTGGTGTGAGATACATTAAAATTTATTTTAATAATAATTTCTTGAAACAATAAGTGAGGATCACGCACTCCAAAATTTTAATTAACTTTTTTAATAATTGAAAAAATAAATAACTAGGATTTGGATATTTTTTTATTAGTCTTGATCGTCAAAAGTTTATTTTAGTATTGAATTTATTGTGCTATGAGAATCCAAGCATAGAATCCTTCATGTGGTGATTCATGCATCCTCTAATGGGTTCTAAGAAACCCCACTCGATCTATAGGTTCTATCAAGGTGAATAAAATATATTTTTTTGTTTATTATTATTCTCGTTTTTTTAGTTTCTAATAGATAATCCTTTTATTTATTTTCTTCAAGAGGTTTAGACTAGTATTTGATAAATAATTCGGTGTTCACAACAATTCTATATTCTAAATTTTTCATTCATTACATAATAGAAAAAGCTGTCTATTTATATAGTTGGGTTTAAGTTAAAATATTTTATAATTTCATGAAATGAATTGAACAAAATTTAAAACCCTAAATATAATCATTGACACATAATATTAATATTAATATTTTTTACCAACATACACAAATTTATAAATAATATTTACCATCTTTTAAATAATTACTTTATCACCAGGTGTAGTCTTCATCCATTAAAATTCTTTAGTATTTATTGAATAATAAAATAAAAAGTTAATTCATAAATATATATCTCATCATAAAATTATTAGATAAATATTATTTAAATAATCAATAATTATAAAAAAAATGTTTCGTAATTATCTTGTTGGTAGATAAATATTTATTTAATTCATTCTTTCAATATTAAATTAATAAAATTATTCATCGATCGTGAGAATAATATTTATTCAATTAATTAAATTCAAATAGAATAAAATCAATATCAATAGAAACCCTTAGTGTTTGACCTTCCTATGATTATTTCTCATTGGCATTAGGTGGGGTTGCTTAAAGTACAATATTATTATCTTTGACTGGAACATGACACCCAAGATAAGGAACATAATGTCGTAACAATGAAAACTACATAATAATTATCAATGTATTATATGATCCCTTTCCACAATATTGTGTCATGTAGGTTGAATGATGGTGTCATAAAACTATTTAATCGATAAATCTTTAATTTAACTTCTTAGAAAAAACATGTTGATACACCATTGACATGGAAATTAGTTGGAAGTTATATTTCAATAAAATGTACAAGATATTAACTCTCATAAATATGGAACGAAAAAATCCTTCATCATCTTATATGTGAATATAACTTCCATCATGAAAAAAAATCCCTATTCCTTGATACCATATGTAATGATGTTTTTTTGAATAAATCTATGTTCATGTTTCATGCAATGTATTTATGATAACATTAATGTCCAAGGACCATTACACAAACTTACATATTAAAATATTTGATGACACTAAAACATGAGGAATTCCAACCAGTGGTTATGTTATCATAATCTATCGTATTTGATATCACCAAGTGTGAACTTCATTAGAATAATACAAATCCAATTACAAGTACTCAATCATGATAGTATAAATACTAATTGTCCCTTTATAGTATGTTATCCACCCATAAAACTACATTAAATATAATATCATATCACTTCATGGTTCTCCATATATAGGGGAATGTTTTTGACCTTATCAATATGAGAGATACTCTAAGACTGCATTAAAATAAATACATGTAGAAAAATGAAAAGAATATAAAAATATGATGAAATAATATTCAATATATCAAATATATATGTAATCAAAGTACAATCATTTGATCTTATAAAACATACATTAAAAAATCCCAAATATCCTAGAGTTAATATCCTATGGAATTCATTTCACATGACCTCACATGAAAATAATATCTACGATGGGTAAGAGGTTTAGTTAAGGGGGTCGACCACATTTCTCTATATTGTAATACTTCACAATAAAACCTCACCTCTCTGAGAAAAAAATACCTCAAGTGATTTTGATTTTTAATTTTGTGCTTCATGTGATGATGTGACCTTTCCTCTTCTACAAGAGCCACTACTTCAGTATTATCATATTAGATTTTCCAATAATCATTACTACTGGGTACCACATCATGCTCTTGGATGATATTTCACATCTATTATACTTTATTTGTTTCCTCATAAGTGTCAATATACATTGACCCCACCATAGAATCTATGAACATAGATTTTTATGAGCTCTTCCATCTAAGTACACCTCCATTAGATGTGAAGATAAAGTTTTTTTATTATTTAAAGTCATTTTGATCAATTTTTAAACTAGTATATACATATCTTATGAAGGATAGTTATTCATCTCCTCCATATACCAGGAACATATCCTTAGTGAACCTTAGATACTTATGGATAGTATTAAATTTCATACAATGGTTTTAACCTTGATTATCTTGATATTTTATAACCACACTCAAGGTATAAGAAACATATAGTATAGATCATAACATAACATACATGACTAACCCAATAACTACTGTTTATGGAATCCATTCTACTGTGTTTATTTCCTCATGTTTTAAGGAAACATTTTCTTCGATAGAAAAATTCTTTGTGATTCTTGCAAGAGTTCCATCATAGATTGTTCCATTCTAAATCTCATCGGTAATTTTTTATGTATGTACTTTGATATATAATGAACAACCTCTTAGTTATATCATGTTTTATATTAATCTCAAGAATATATCCTTCCTCATCCAAGTCCTTTATAGAGAATCACTTATTAAACCATACCATAAGAGACAGTAAGACTAGTATTTCATTTCTTATCAATAATGTATCATCAACACATACTACTAATAAAACAATAACATTACCCTAAACTATTTATAGACACATGACCCACATTTGTTATTTATGAAAATAAATTTCATCATTTCCCTATAAAATTGACTCATCCATGAACTAGATGTATGATTTAATCCGAAAATTTATCTTTCCAATTTGAATACCTTTTAGCATATTTTGGGGTCTGAAATCCCTCATGTTATGTCATATAGAAATCTACCTGAAGTTTACCATTATGGAAGGTTGTTTTTGAAGGTTCTGGGCGCAGCGAAAGCACGTGGGTGGATGTGCCCACATGTATTTTTTTATTAACAATGATCAATCTGGGATCAATATGATGATAAACACCGGTCTCCATAGATCAAATCATAGAAATAAACAAATAAAAAGAGGGTCCTGGAACCACAACGTAGGAACGTTACATGTTGATTATAATTAATTTAATCAATTGAAAAGAAGTAAATTTTGGTCTTCTTTCTTCATTGATATTTCTGATCACATTCTGATGTGATATGTTGTTGCGTCATAGAAGCCAAGGGTAGACTCCCTCTAGAGGTGATCCACACGTGCACCTTGTATCTCTGGACATTTCCAAATGAGTATCCATGTGCTAGCCTGGAGAAAACATTGCTTGTGTTGTCCACCTTAGATCGTCTTGATCCGATGGAAAAGGATCTCTCTCGGTCTTTAAAGTGATCTTGGAGGAAGAGGTTATTTCGGCCTTGGAAAAATTCACCAGAATTGTTGTTCACACCGATTCTCTTGTGTAGGAAAAGAGTTGGGGTTGTGAGGATATTTATAATCGGGTTTGAGGTTGCAGAGTTATGGCAACAAATAAATGTGTTAGGCATTTTAATTATTTCATTGAATATTATTTAAAACCCCATGTCGAATAATTAATTCCTTGACATGCGCCCACGCTGATTATAATAAATATCATTTAATAAAACAATATTATATCCTCAAAATCCTGACTGGAAAAATACATGGCATGTAATCATTAATACACGATGCGTACTTGTTTTCCATAAAACTACACGATGTGTAATCATTTATACACGGCGTGTAATTGTTTTTTATTTCCTTTTTCCAAAATGAAAACTACACGACATGTAATCATTAATACACAACGTGTACTTATTTTCCATTAAAAACTACATGGTGTGTAATATTTAATACATGGCAGGTATATCTTTTTTTCGTTTCCTTCTTCCTCCATCATTAAAACTATTTAGAATTACTTGAATAATTATTAAACCACATAAGGGAATAATCATTATTCTACTTTAAGATACTTTGATACACTTAGTGTGTGACCCTCTAGGCCTCTTTCTCATTGGCATTAGGCGGTCTTTCCTAAAGTCCAAGATTACTATCTAGCAATGGGTCAAGGCACCCAAGAGAAAGAATTTGACGTCGCATTGACGTGTCACCTCATACGAACACTTACCGTGTAATTTAATCCCTTTGTCTCAATATTTCATCCAGCAGGTTTCATGGATGTGTCATAAACCTATATGCTTGATCCTTCATTCTTTGACTACCTGAAATGAACTCGTCATTACACCATGGCCATGGAATTTCATGCGAGGGTTCTATTTAAATCAAAGGGTCTAGATATAAACTTCTATAAATGGAAGTGATAAATCCTTCCTCGACTTATCCATTAACAACATGTCACTCGTGACGCACCCGACATACCCTACTTCTGGCCAACTATCTGCGTGATAGTTTTGGTCAGTAAATCTAAGTGCGCGAGTCATGACATGAGTTAATGATAATCTTCTAGTCAGATGACCATTACTCACGCTCATAGATAGCAATGTCCGATGACACCAAGAAAAGTGAAATTTCTACTGGCAGGTCTGTTCTCTAATCTCCCATCATGGAGATTACCAAGTTCGAACTCCATGAGAGAGAGTCTCGTCTTCTTACGAGTACTCGCACATGACGGTATGCATACTATGTATCCTATCATAGTATATCATCCAACCGTAGAACTTTATATAAGAATATTGTTATAGAATTTCAAGGTTCTCGTCATAGAGGGGATCCTCCATGACATTATTCATGAAACAAATATTCCAGGGCATTATTATATTATAGTCATGTAGAATAATGAAGAATATATAATAAGA
The DNA here is from genome assembly GCA_963277665.1 of Viscum album. Lineage (NCBI taxonomy): Eukaryota > Viridiplantae > Streptophyta > Magnoliopsida > Santalales > Viscaceae > Viscum > Viscum album. The sequence goes on along the minus strand of OY728119.1, from coordinate 1,177,890,548 downwards.
ATAAATTTATGTAATCAATGTACAAAACAGTCGGTTCTCATGACACCAACCATAATAAAATCTCACTTGGACTAGAGCCAACGTCCATCAACTTTCAGTCCTCTAGACCTCACATGATGATCATGCTTCTGCTGAGTCAAGGCTTTAGTCAAGGGGTCCACCATGTTTTCTTCCATGGAAATACTGCTCACTGCAACTTCACCTCTTTGGGAAAAATCCTTCAAGATATGATACTTCTGAAGTATGTTCTCTGTCCACTGATGTGACCTTGGCTCTTTTGCAAGTTCCACCACTACAGTATTATCACAATAGAGTGTGATAGAATCTTTACTGCTAGGTACTACATCCTGCTCTTAGACAAAGCTTCACATCCATACTTCTTCTTTAGCTTCCTCAGAAGTTGCGATATACATGGACTCTACTGTAGAATCTACCCCCACACTTTTCTTTGAGCTCTTCCAATGCACTGCACCTCCATTAGAACTGAATATCAATCCAGTCTGCGACTTCATGTAATCTTGATTAGTCTAGGAACTATCATCTACATATCCTTTGATGACTAGTTCCTCATCTCCTCCATAAACCAAAAAAATATACTTAGTACATCTCACATACCTAAGGATAATTTTGACATCCATCGAATGGCGGTCTCTGAGATCTACTTGATACCTTCTTACCACACTTAATGCTTAAGCAACATCTATCCTTGTACATAGCATGGCATACATGACGGACCCAATCACAGATGTATAAGGGATCCTTTCCATTTTCTTTCATTCCTCATGTGTCTGATGACACATTTCCTTGAAAAGAGGAACTCCATGTGACACTGGCAACAATACACTCTTGGATTGTTCCATACTGAGTCTCTTCGGTATCTTGTCAATGTATGTACTTTGACATAGGCCCATCATTCTCTTATATCTATCATGATGGATCTTGATCCGAAGAATATATGATTCCTCACCCAAGTCATTCATAGAGATGCATTTATCCAACCATGCCTCAATTGACTGTAAGACAGGTACTTCATTTCAAATTATTAATAAGTCATCAACATACACTATTTGGAAAATGACTGCACTTTCACTGAACCTTTTAAAGACACAAGGCTCACATTCATTCATGATAAATATAAATTATGTTACGGCTTCATCAAAATTATTTTTCCATGACCATGATTCTTATTTTAATCCATAAATGTATTTATGCAACTTGCATACCTTGTTGGCATCCTTTGGAGTCACAAACTCTTCAGGTTGTGTCACGTAGACATCTTCATGGAGGTTCCTGTTGAGGAATGCTGTTTTGACATCCATTTTCCAAATTTCATAATCATGGTAAGTGGAAATGGCCAGTAGGATTCAAATGGATTTCAGTATCACAACCTATGAAAAGGATTCATCATAGTCAATTCATTGACGCTATCTAAAACCATTTGCTACTAGTCATGCCTTATAGGTTCTGACTTACCCTTCCATGTCCAGTTTCTTCTTGAATACCCATTTATTACCAATAGGCTTTACATCAATTGGAGGATCTACCAAAATCTAGACATGGTTTTAGTATATGGAATCCATTTTAGAATTCATGGATTCTTTCCACTTGGCAGCGTCTGTGCCTTTAATTGCTTCCTTGTAGGTAAGAGGATCATCATTGTCAACCAATAATGAGTCACCATCCTCAGTGACAAGAAAACGATATCATTCTAGTTCTCTTCCCTCCCTTGTCCTCCTACACAGTTCATGTGTCTCTGGAATAGATTGTTCTTGCATGGGGATTTGTGGAATCTATTCTTGTACCAACTCCAGTGTATCTTAAGCCTCAACTTCATCAAAGTCTATATTTCTACCACCCTCTCTTTTGGAGATGTGATCCCTCTCAAATAATATGGCATGTCTTTCCACTATAACCTTTTTGTCAGAGGGGTTTTATAGGTAATATCCCCTTGTGTCTTTGGGATATCCTATAAAGATACACTTTGTGCCTCGGGGTGCATGTTTGTTACCTGAAGAGGCCTTAAAAAATTCTTCTCTACCCAACACATATAAATTCAATAACATGGATTTACATTCACTACATAACTCATATGGAATACAATTTATCGATTTAGTTGGTACTTGGTTTAGTATGTTTGATGCTGTTTGTAATGAATATCCCCAAAATGATAATGAAAGGCTCGAATGACTCGTCATTGATCTCACCATGTCCATCGGGGTGTGATTCCTCCTTTCACATACACCATTCCCCAGAGGTGTATAAGGAACTGTGAGTTGAGATAGAATCCCAAAATCCCATAAGAAATCAATGATGTCCAGATTATGATATTCCCCTCCTCTATCTGAGAGGAGTTTCTTAATATTCTTACCAATCTATTTCTCAACATCATTCTTGTATTCTTTGAACCGATTAAAATAATTGGACTTATAACTCATTAAGTAAATATATCCATATCTACTAAAATCATCAGTAAAAGTTATGAAGTACAGGAACCCACCCCTTGCTTTAACTAGAAATGGTCCACACACATCTTTGTTAACTAATTCTAGAAGCTCTTTATCCCTTTCACCCTTCCCACTAAATGGGGATTTGGTCATTTTTCCTTGCAGACATGCAATACATACACCAAGTGGTTTTATTTTTAAAGAATCTAAATATCCATATTGATTTATTTAGTCAAACGTTTCTCATAGACATGACCTAGCTGGTGATGCCAAAGTTGGGTGTGTTATGAGTCAAGTGAATTAATTTTTTCATTTATTTCCATTACACGGTTTGTGTAGTCTAACACATAATGGTCATTATATAAATGTGCCTTACCAAAAAAATGCTATCTTTATGAAAGTAGAAACATCCACTTCCAAACATGAAGATGAATCCATCGGTGTCTAATCTAGATACAGAAATAATGTTTTTTGTTACAGAGGGTATATATTAACATCCTTCCAAAACGTAGACCATCCCAGTAGTCAATGTGAGGTGGTAGTCTCCGACAGCATTAGCAGCGAGTCTCGCTCCATTGGCTACTTTTAGATCCACCTCACCTCGGTCAATCATTCTAAATCTACTTGGTTCCTATATTTTGATACAAATGTGAGCACCAAAATCAGTATCTAATCCCCAATTAGTAGAAACAGATAGATTTCATTCGATAACGAACACACTTGAAGCTTCCCCTTGATTCCTTGGATGGGTGCAGCTTTTCTTCTAGTGGCCCTTCTTGCCACATGTGAAACAAATAGCCTCATGTTCTCTTGCCTCCCCTTTGATCATCCTTATCTTGGAAGGCCTTGAAAAATCTTTGGGCTTAAATATCTTCACCTTCCCTTTACTTTTATACAATATTAGGACAAAAGGATTTTCACACTTCATGTCATTGTCCACATGGCGAATGAGGATAAGGAGATCAGATAAGGACTTCTCAATGTTTTTCATGTTGAAATTTTCAACAAAGATAGATAAGATCTGGGGGAGTGATGCATGAATGAGATCGGTACACAGTTCTTTGTGGAGGATAAACCCTAAAACCTCTAAGTGCTCAATGTAGCCAATGATCTTGACTACATGAATCCTATATGGGGAGCCCTCTCCAAGCTTGCTACGGAATAGAGCCTTGGAGATCTCAAAACTTTCATGTCTTTATCTCTCCTGGTATAGACCACGGAGGTTCTCGAGCATGCTATAGGCATCCATGTCTTTATGAGACTTCATGAGTTCACTAGACATTGATGATAACATCAAACATTGAACTTCAAGTGCATCGTTCAAATGTTGATCACAGACTAGTAAATCTTCATCACTTTCTCCTTGGGTAGGCAAATCAAGAGGTGAGAACTCCAGCACGTAAAACTTTTTTTCATGGAGTATGATAACCCAATGGTGCCTAAACCATTTTTGAATGTTTCTGCTGATGAGGATATTGTTTTTATCCAGAATGGATCACAGAGAAAATGTGTTTGATGAGTTTTTCATATTGATTCTACAAATTAAAAGAGCAGATTCATCAGTACATTCTTCATTAAATTTTATGAGAAATAATAATTTTCATTAAGTCTCCAACTATTTTATCAAGTCCCTATGGCCATCACCATTTAACTCAGAATGTCTCGTTTGTTTGACATTCTTGTGGAAAGGATCCATATTCCCCTTATCATAACCCCAAAAAGGGTTGTTCAGGCTATTAGAAGGTATTTAGGTAGGAAGGTCTTTGTTAACTACGAGCTTACAGTTCCTTGATCTGTTGAGTGGACTCCCCAATCATAAAATCCTGACTTGGATTTCCTCAAATCATGGCTCCAATATTACACCATATATATCAAGGGAAACTCCACTTGATGTAATATGGTTATGTTAACCAGAAACCTTTCATAAGAGCAGCCTTTATAAAAGTATGTGTCTTAAGAAGGGTTAGTCAAACACATAGTTTTATTGAGTCTTTCCTTTAATCACGTAATGGAAGGCTTGGTCTGAATTAATATGGTATTTGATGAATTTTATTCTTTATGCATAGTTTATCATTATCACATTCTTGTTAATATTAACTGATGCTTTCTTAAGTGATTAACCATGTTCTGATAATGTTAATGCATAGTCCGGTTTTTATTTTATTCCATATTTTCTTGCTTTTTTTATTTCATTAATTATGTGATCACGACAACACATAAATAATAAATAAACAATGATATCAAACATAAATAAAAAAAGATTCTATGATCATGAGCTTCTATTGTTTAGCTTATCTAGCGGTTTGATAAGCTAACCCTTACCTAGGGAAAAACACCTTGTACCGATGGTTCGTGTTTTGTAGCTCCCACTTTTCTACCTTTGTATCATCTTAAGTTGGTTTCACCTCTGCTTCGGGTTTTGAACCGTCTCCTATGGCTTGGGAGATCCTCTATTACATGAGGTTTGCATTAAAGAAACCATGGGCACGTAGACCCTATATTTTATTGGAATAAGGCTCACAGGCCAGAAAATTTAAATTAAACAAATTTAAATGAAACCATACACACATACAAAGGGTCTCTGGTCTATCTCATGATCATCCATAGCATAAAATGACATTTACGCATATTTAGCAAACAAATTATTTTAATCATTCTATTTATTCCAGATAATTTGAACTTGAATTCAATTAATTGTGATCTTATAATTAATCAATTATTTATCTTAAATTCCTTTATGAATTTCCTTGTGATTCTTCTCATCCATATTCCATGTATTGGTCTTTGTATTTTGGAGGAATCCTGGTGAAATTCCATTTCTAGAAAGTACACGACATGTAGTTTATATTTACACGGTGTGTATTTTTTTCCACCCTTTATCCAAAGTACACTCTTGGGGATTTGGCATGTTTTATCTACTTTGTAAATTTTGGCGTAAATGGTGTGTAGATTAATATGACACGGCGTGTACTTCCCTGTTATGTGGTTACCAGCCTGGCAATCTCGTGTACGCAGAACACAACTTCTCCTTGTACATGGTTTCACTTGGTCCAGATCAGAGTACATGACGTGTTGATTCAACATAGACGTTGTGTATTCTGGTTCCATGTGCCGTTCATTTCTGGTCAACATGAGGTAATAAATACTTAGGCATACTCAATCAAAACGGCGTGGTTTGGAGGACCAGTACCAGTTCATTGAACCTAAGTACATGTCGTGTAGTTCTCATTACACATCGTGTATTCCCGTGTTGTATAGACACAAAGAGTAGATCTTCCATATGAGTTTCTCATTTTTATTTTAATCAAAATTAAAATTAAAAGGACTTTTCTGTGAATTGAATCGTGAAAAGAAGGAGGAAGAATAGATCTCGTTCATTCAGATTTAATAGAACAATTTATCACGAATTGAATCAAATATAAATGCGTAAATTATCAACAAAAATTTTATAACTATAATAAACAATGTAAAAACTCTTTGATACCAATTAAAGGTTCCGGGCACAGAGGAATCACATGGGTAGATGTTCCCACATGGCCTTTTGTCATTAAAAATGATCAATCTGGGATCAATACGAAGATAAATGCCAGTCTCCATGGATCAAATCACAGAAATAGACAAAGAAATTGAAAGTTCCAGATCCACAAAGTAGGATTACTACATGCTGATTATAATTAATTTAATCAATTGAAAATAAGTACCTTTTGGTGTTCTTTCTTCTTTGATATTTTTTATGACGTTCGGATGTGATACATCATTGTGTCATAGAATCCATGGGTAGACTTCTTCTATTGGTGATCCACAAGCGCACCTCGTATCTCTGGACATCGCCAAAGGAGTCTCCGGGTGCTAGCGTGGAGAAACCTTTTCTTACGTTGTCTGCCTTAGATCATCTTGATCCGATGGAAAAGGATCTCTCTCAGTCTTGAGAGCATTCTTAGAGGAAGAGGTTCTTTCGGCCTTGAAATAATTCTCTATAATTGTTATGCACAATGATTCTCTTGTGTAGGAAAAGAGTTGGGGTTGTGAGGATATTTATAATAGGGTTTTAGATTGTAGAGTAATGAGAATAAATAAACACGTTACGTGTTTTTTTATTTCATTGATTCTTATTTAAAACCCCCATGTCGAATGATTAATTCCTTGACATGCGCCCATGTTGATTATAATAAATATCATTTAAGAAAACAATATTATATCCTCAAAATCCTGACTTGAAAACTACACAACATGTAATCATTAATACATGGCGTGTACTTGTTTTCCATAAAAATACACTGCGTTTAATCATTAATAAATTCCGTGTACTTGTTCTTCATTTCATTTTTCCAAAATGAAAAATACATGGTGTGTAATCATTAATACACAGTGTGTACTTGTTTTCCATGAAAAACTACACGGTGTGTAATCTTTAATACATGGCGTGTATATCTTTGTTTTTTCATTTCCTTCTTCCTCCATCATTAAAAGGATTTAGGCTTCCTTGAATAATTATTAAACCACGTAGGGTAATAATATTTATTCTACATTGAGATACTTGGATACACTTAGTGTGTGACCCTCTAGGCATCTTTCTCATTGGTATTAGGCGGGCTTGCCTAAAGTCCAAGATTACTGTCTAGAAACGGGTCAAGGTACCTCAGAGAAATAAGTTGATGTCGCGTTGATGTGTCACCTCATACGATTGCATACCATGTAATTTAATCCCTTTGTCTAAATATCTCATCAAGAAGGTTTCATGGAAGTGTCATAAACCTATATGCTTGATCCATCATTCTTTGACTACCTAAAATAAACTCGTCATTACACCATGCCCATGGAATTTTGTGCGATGGTTCTATTTCAATCAAAGGGTCGAGATATCAATATCCATAAATGGATGGGACAAATCCTTCCTTGAATTATCCATGAACAACATGCCACTCATGACACACCCAAAATACCTTACTTCCCACTAATTGTCTGCATGGTGATTTTTGTCAATAAATCTATGTGTGTGAGTCAGGAAATGTGTTAATGATAATCTTCCAATCTAAGGACCATTACACACACTCGTAGATATCAATGTCCAGTGACACCAAGACATGCAGAATTGCTACTGGTGGGTCTGTTATCATAATCTCCCATATTGGAGATTAACAAGTGTTAACTCCATGAGAGGGAGTCTCGTCTTCTTACGAGCACTCACACATGACTGTCTATATACTATGTGTACTATCATACTATGTCATCCAACCGTAGAACTTTATTTAAGAATATTGTTATAGCATTTCAAGGTTCTCATCACAGTGGGGATCTTACATGACCTTATTAATGAAACAAATATTCCATGACATTATTATATTATAGTCATGAAGAACAATGAACAATATATAATAAGAGTGCATTTATGTAATCAAAGCACAAAACAGTAGGTTCTTAAGACGCCAATCCTAATAGTTTTGACATCCATTTTCAAAATATCATAATTATTTAAGGTTCAAATGGAAATTATAATTCAGATGGATTTTATCACTACAATTGGTTATATGATATCATCACATTCAATCTATTGGCACTATTCAAACAATTTTTCAAAAATTCATTTTTATACGTACTATTTGATTATTCCATGTAGTTTTTCTTATTTAAAACCCATTTTCATCCAATGGGATTTACATATACTATATGGTTTACCAAATTCCATACTTGGTATTAGTATATAGAATCCATTTCATAATTAACATCTTGTTTCCATATTGAAACATTTTTTCAACTTATTACATCTATATGGGTTAGAGGTTCATTATTATAAACCAATAATGAGTAAACAACATTTTTGACTAGAACCTTATAATATTGTGGTTCTTTAAACTGTATTGTACAACTATGAAGTATTTGTCTCTCTAGAAAAATATATCCTTCAATGAGAATTAATGGTATCCATTACATTAAAAACACTTATGTTCCTTAACCGTAGACTTCATCAAAGACTATATTTATCCCACTATGCCTTATAGAAATGTCCTCTCTCTGAAAGAATACGGAGTTTGGTTCAACTATAAACAAATTTATGAGGTTTTTAATAGGTAATATCCTCTTATTTTATTACGATATCCTATAAAGTTACACATTGTACCTCACTGTGAAATTGTTTTAGCTGAAGAGGTCTTAACAAAAAAATTCCCTTCCCCACACAAGTAAATTCTATAACATGGTTTTCTTTCCACTCCAATCTTTGTATGTAATTCCATTTTTCAAATTAGTTATTAATTATTTTATTGTGTTTTATTATTATTATTATAATGTGTATCTTTAAAAGATAATGGAATAATCACACGAATCATCATTGTTCTCACCATGTCACATAAGGTGTGGCACCTCCTTCCTCTTATACAATTCCACTGAAGAGTTTATAGACGTGTGAGTTTGTAGAGGATTATAAACTCACCTAATAGATCAAATAAGTGTTGATTAGACTATTATTAACCACTTTCTGAGTGTGGTTTACTAATATTCTTAAAAATTGGTTTATCAACTTCATTCATATATCCTTTGAAGGTATCTAATGAATCCGACTTATACCTCTTTTAATAGATATGTCTATATATGCTAAGTCATTATTTAAAGTTATTATGTATGAGTACCATCTCCATTATTTAATAGAAAATAGTTCACACTATATAGAACAAAGATTAATATACATAGTTATTACATTTTTTTTAAAAAAATAGTCAATTCATTACACAAACACATAATCGAGGACCGTAATAGTTTACTGCCTTTGAAATCATGGATATCAGCCTTCTAATCTTGTAAATGATCTTCAGTGTATCCTCTAAATATCATACCCATTATTCATACTACATAAAAACTTTTTTAATGAATTGGGGAAAGTTATCCTAAAAAATGGTGAGATCAGATTCTTGTTAAGGGTAAATAAAGGAGATATTTGAGCACAATATGAACATAAGCGTATGATAACCTGAGAATAACATTTTTGGATTATAATATGAAAATAAAATATCTTATACGTGAGTCATGTAATATGTTTTGGAAGATAATAATTCAAGAATCATATTGTAATCAATAAAATCATCAATAAGATCATTCCATAGGAATAACACCTAGAATTATGGTAGAAACATAAACATATTAAATAATTTCCATTGTAGTCAAGGCTTACTTTCATATATATTTTGATGGAATGGTTCCACTCCCAAAACCATATCAGTAGTCATGGTTTACTCCCTATACCATATTAGTAGTTAAAGATCACTTTTGAGACCATCTAAGTAGTTATGGTTGACTCGTAAGTCTATCTTAGTAGCCAAGGTTCACTCCCAAGACTAATTAGTGGACAATGTGCCTTACATAATCAGGTTCACTCCCCATTCTATACTTGGCTATATGATGAGATATAAAAAATTACCCTATGAATTATAGTGACATATAGGTCCCACTTTTCATATAATTAAATCATACATATTTATTCCATAAGTAAATTAAACATTCATCATATCATGACCGAAACAAAAAGATATGGGTTTCATAAACATCATATAAAAACCCATGATATCAAATGGGAACCATAAAAATTAAATCATATCATAACCTATAGAAAATATATAGGTTTCATAATGATTTAATCATATATTAACTAAAAAAAGTAGATTTTATAATCTTATTATCATGGTATAACCCATGGAAGAGAAATAGGATTCATAAAATAATTTTCCTTTTAAAACATAAACCATTCATTGAAAGAATAATAATTGTGTTCATAGTTCATTTCTCTAGTAAAGAATAAAATATATCAAAGTATGTCATATTATATGGAGATGGTTATTGAAATGTCACTTAGATATTCTTATAAGGAAAAAAACATTTCATTGAAAATAATTTTTAAGCTATACATGTTTTTAAAAACCATTTTCTTCATAAAAATATCTAAAACCTAGGAATTAAGATTTATAAATACATAAACTCATTTCTTGAGGAAAATATTCTTTCTTTAGTGATTTTAAAAAAAATTAAGAAATTTTTCAAACAACTTTCCTATAAAATAACACTGAAAACATATAAAGGAAGCATAAAAAAATTCATCAAGGTAAATAATTTCATACATGATGTATAAGTAATCATACTGATTCATTTTGTATTATTGATAGTATTAAAAATAACCTTGATCAAAAAATGATAAGAATATTAATTTTTAAAAAAATTAAAATGTAAAAAATTGGTAATAATGTATTTAAAAAATTATAAGAATAATACTAAATTTTATATTACATTTTTTATCAAATATAGTATTGGTAGATAATATATTTCTGAATGAAGTGATAAATAGCAATATTTTATAAAAAAATATTAATTAAATTATGTTCTAAATAATAGAAAAAATAATACAATTAAATTAATACATTAGTAAAAATCATAGGGGAATAATATTCATGAAAAATATTGAGATATGGATCATTTTATTTCATAATGGGAAGCATGATCATAAACTGTCTCAACTAATTATAATATTGTATAAATAAATTCTTACCACTTTAGTGGCATTAAATCATAACCCCATTATATAATTACTCTAAATTAATATTAAAATATATTTAAAATATTAATATTCATGATATAACATGTTAAAGTATATGTATGCACACATTATAAATGTTTATTTGTGCATAACATAACTTGTGAATTAAAGAAGAAAAATTGGGAAAAAACTTCATTACCAATTTAGTGACTTTTTAACCATAAAACCCATAAAAAAGTATCCTTGAATGGATCTATAAATAAAAATATAATTTTGAAAAATTATTATAAAATAAAATCATTTTAATTTTATACACCACATAGAAGAAATAGGTGGTGAATTTAGCATGTTTCTCACAAAATTAAAAAGTGAGATGGAAATACATTACCTTTCCTATTGAATCATGTCGTACTCAAACGGTCCACCAAAATAATAAAATATATGTTTATTATAAATTTATCAAAATAGTATTCATATATATATATATAAACATATATCATTTACTTATGACTATACATTACCCATTTATGAACAATTCTATGTTAAAGCTATGTGTTAGGTAATAACCGCTTTGTTTTTCTTATATAAATTAATTTTTTATTCATGGTCCTCTTACATAAATTAATATTTCATCATCTAAAAAATTATAAAAATTATTTAAATATCATATATATTTATTATATATATTTATAAAAAACAATAATATTTAGTGATAAGAACTGACATAATCTATTCATGGAGATGGTAGGACATTCTTACGCATGAATGTTGTTTACATTTTCTTATCATTTGAAATAAATGATATATATACATATATATATATATATATTAACATTCCTAAAGAATTAATATGTTATATATTTCAAATATATATTTTTAGACTAGTACTTAATACATTCCATTTAAAGTGTGAATGAATCACATTACTTCGTGAGGCTGTAATCCCCCACACACATGAATAACTTTATCATATTCCCCAAAAATTGAAAGCTTCAAAAAATGTTTTATATAATTATTAAAGATTAATTAATTAATTATTAATATAAAATATTTCATATATAATTAATATTCCCATCATTATTCTCATCCTTGAATAGTGGTAATGTCAAAATGTACAACATTGGTTCATGAGGTGGTAGACCTCCGTACACACGAATGATGATTTTGTAACCCATTCGATGAAAGTGTGTGTTTTTTGTAATAATCTAACCAAAAAAACATCTATATATATTTAATATAATGAGGTTAATATATAAGCATTTTGTGAAAATAATTTAATGGGTTTGAGTATAAAATAAGACAAAAATGATTATTGATGAACATTACACGTTCTTCCTGTATCTGCTTTTAGATTTCACAAAACGATCTACAGGACTGGTATTCTACCTAAATTAAGGAATCTAGGATGAAGGGGTAAAATTTTGGAAATTATTTTTTCACTGTTTCGTCAAGAAAAAATATGCTAGAGGCATGAATAGGGTGAGTAAGTTCCCTTATATTGTTAAGGAGGAGTGTAATTATTGTAAATATTCAAATTTATTTACTATTGGGAGGTCAAGATTAACTCATGTTTCTAAAATAATAATAATTAAATGTTCTTTTGGATTATATGTTCCATCCAACCATACACGACACTTTTAGATACATATTTTTAAATATTTGGTTCCTTTACTCTTAGGTTTCCATATTTTATTATTTTTGCTTTTCATTGAGGTAACTAATTTTCTAACCTTTGATATTCATACATTAGAAGTAAATTAAAGTGAGAAATATTTGAAAACATAGTCCCAATTATTCTAAAATATTATTTCTAATTTATAAAATAAAAATTCAATATGTTTCAAAAATTTAATTTATCACAATTGCGAATAACATGTAAGAACACCACTTAATCCTTAGTCATGATAAATGAGTTTTTTACTATTTAGTGGTTAATGTGTTCATTATAAAAGATAAATTGGTCTATAAATGGAATATATTTAATATTTCTTCAAATTTAAAAATCACTTAGAAAAGAATATTATTTTTTGGAATTCTACACCATTTAATAAAATATCATTTATTATAAAATAAAATTAATGTCAATTTTGAAATTATTTATTTAATATAAATTATAAAAATTATCAATATAATGATGGAAATTGAATATATTATATTCATACCTATTAAAAATGATATATTATAAGAAAAAATTGTTGTAATATAAAAATTCATTCAATTGGCCTCACATTTAGTGCTATTTATATCACTAGTTTTTTTTTATTTTTAATTAAATAATCACTATTTTGGTGTTTCATAAGAATTTAAAGTAATAATTTAATCTATAAAAAATTTGAAATAAATTATCATGACAAATATAACTCTTTTAATTTTCAAAATCATATTTCTAATTGAACATATGATTTTTTCCCTACCCCAAAGCATTATAAATATTAAAGGTCATAAATGTTTCAGATTTTCCTTTTTCATTACATGACTTATTATATAGGTCACTTTAATTTAATAATGTCCCAATAACTCATAAAAATATCATATTTTTGTTCAGGTTTAAATATGTCAATAAAATGGGTTTTGGAAGAGTGTTGCATCATTCTTACACATTATATTATATGTTTACCTGCAAAGTAATCTAATTTGTACCTTAATCAGGGTACTTAATTTTAACTCTTCTCTCTAGTCACCTTGGTAAAATTTTATGTTTAACATATTATAAATAATAAATTATTACCATTACACAAATTGAATATATTTTAAAAATTATATTCACAGAATTTAGAAAATATAACGCAAAATTAATCTCACATACTTGACAAAAAAGCTGGGTTTTAAAGTAATATTGTTCAAATGATTAATGTGATTTTATTTAAAAATTATATATTAAAATGTCCCCAATGACATAAATTGGATTAATATATATAATTGAACTATTAATAATGTAAAATAATTTCCAAATATATATTAACATTATAATTTATTTAAACAATGTCATTTTTAAATTAAAATTCAGTATGTTTTAATATTCATTAGAAAAATTATGATTTCCAAAAAAATTACCAAAAACTCACTATAAGATAATTTTTATATTACACATTAAAAAATGAATTTCATTTTATCAAATATATTTTATAAAATTAGTGAAATTTAATTTTAAATTATAATAGATAAACACAATTACCCTGTCTTTTAAAAAAGATATTATTTTCAAAAAACATATGTTTTTCTTTTAGATGATTTCTATTTAATTTATAAAAAATATATAACTAATAAACATTTGAAAACCATATATTTTCAAAATATGTTTAATCTTATTCATTCCAACTATTCCAATAGATAAGTGACAATTATCATACTAAATAATAATATTAATAATATTTTACAGTTTCATTAAACATGGTCTTACATGTAACAAAATATATTGAAGGTATATGGTATTGTGTGTAACAGAAACCTAACATATAATTGAGTTTAATGTAAAATAATATCATTTTTTTGTCGAACAATATTTACTTTTTGTTTCATATAAATAATGATTAACTTGGTGTATAATGTAATGCAAGTTATTATTGAATTTTATTTTATTGGAAGAAAATAATTAATAAAAACATGGGGTGTTACATTATACTACCCTGAAAATGAATTTCACCCATGAACTTCATCTTTTTCACTAATGATTTAATACATTAATTATCCTTTTATAAAAACACACATCCTAAAAATTAATAATAAAACATCCTTTAAAATGGAAGATAAGAAACATAATATTTACCCAATGTTACTCATAAATATGTATCCACATAAAGAAACATAAGGGGGGATAGATGATTTGTACATGGATGGAAAGAATAAATAATTATATAGAGTTAGATATATCATTTTTGATAAGAAAGTGGGTGATACAAGTAATTTTATGGAACAAAAAACCATAAATATATGATGATTTATGAGACCATGTTATTCATTAGAAATAAAGGTACTAGGATAACCTTTTTGTTTCAGTGTTATTTTCTTATTGATTTATAATTTTCATGAGAATAAATAATTAATTTACTTCACTCTATTACACAACCAGAATTGTAACACCCCATACTTCCACGGTACGTTTCCCTTCGAATAATGCAATGGCGTGCATTTTATGCAACTTCGAGATTCTAACAAACCACAACCAATCAAACTAGCCATTATGAATAGTAATACATACTTTTTAAAATTTTAGAAATTTTAACTCTCAAAAATGGACTTTATTTTTGGATTTGGAGTATTGAATTTAGCCTAGGGTAGAATTTTGGTACTATTTGGATAACTTTAATATTCTGATGAATAGTGAAAATTACTAAATAGTAATTAAAAACAACTTTTTTAATCAAAATAATTAATAGTGATAAATTATGAATTTGAGTGGTTTTAAAGTATAATTATAATATATTTTTACCTTTTTATACAATGGTGTTCATTAGAATCAATTTCACTTTGAAATTGGACATAAACAATTGCCAATCTTTTGATATATATTGTTTCTTAAAAACACACTATTTGTTGTGACAACGGCAATTAATTATAAAATTTATTAATGAAACATTTATTTTTGGAATTTTGTAAAATAGACATTATTTTTGAATTCGGAATATCAATTATAGCCTAGGGTAAAAGTTTGGCATTGTTCTGAAAAACATCAATTTTTGATGAATATAGAAACTACTAAGTGGTAGTTAAAAAACTGAATTTTTTGTAAAACTAGATTTTACCACTTCTGTGATTGGAGTTTCTAAAATCCAAGAGACACGGTTAATATCAAGGAGTAAAATGTGGTTCCATGAAATGAAAATAATTTTAGGTGAATAGTAACATTTTACTTTTATTTACCACGGTTAAAAGTAATAGGGTAATTAAGGGTAAAAATAATATTAATATTACCATAAAACATGTCCTAATTCTATTGGAAAAGTGTATCTCGACCGAAAACAACCTAAGGAATAAAATATTATCATTTAGGTCCACTTGGATTATATTAGGACATTTATTATTATTTAATTCAAAGAAGAGTTAAAAGAGTTAAAATCAAAGTTTATTTACTAAAACATTTTTAATATAGAGTCATAAATAAGATAAATTCGATTGTAAATATTCATTAGTAAGATAATACGATTTCCTGCATAATTATAATTTATTTATAATTTTTAGACATTAAATAATTTAATATATTTATGACACAATGATGATGCAGTAATTGCCATTATAGTGAAAAATTAAAATAATTGATATTATAAATACCCAAATAAATATAATTTAATACTTTTGATGAATTAAACTAATTTTATAGGATACTATGACATATTAAGATTTATTTAATGGACTTTTTTCGAATTAATCATTTTGTTATGAGTTTCACAAAAATCAGCTATTGAATAGTGTCAAAATTGACATAAAAGAGTTTTTAAAACAAATATTATATTATTAATTGATATTAAATTCATAAAAATCTAAGGTTAGGCCAAGAGACTTATTTCATGATAGGTATATCATTAATGTACCACTTGGGGGGTCTCTTGGGTGTATATAGTAAGTTTATTAACTATATAATATAAAAAAACAAAGTGACATGGTAAATGTCAAACTAATTAACTAAGAGCTAAAACTAAAAGATAAGTTTAATATAGTGAACCAAACCTGTATAAATTCTATTGTTTGAATGTTTTTCTACCTATCACCACCTTAAACTTTGAATAATAAACTTTTTAGCCATTAGAAACCGAATATGAATTTATTATAAATTAATATTTTTAGATTTTCCAAAGGTGCCCCTCACCCCTTTTATAAAAGGGAACTCCTCCTTCTCATTTCTTCACACCTTAAAGCCTTTTGGTTTGGACAACCCCTGCCAAAATACTCTCTAACATTCCCTAACTACATCCTAGAGGCCTTAGTTTGATCAGAAAGCCATCTTAAGGAGCCCTTTTGATCAAATCAAAAGGAAGAACCCGAAGAAGAGGTAATGTTTTCACCACCCCTTTTCAAGTTCCGTTCTTATTCCACTTATTCTTTCATTGTTATTACCATTATAAAATAATAAATCCAGTATCTTATATATACTATGATATTAATATAAATATGGTACAACAATATGTATTATTCTATCCACCCTTTGAATAACATGTCACCATACGTGCGTACGTACGGGTTACCGTCTCCACGTCTTGGTGTAATTGTTATTCAATATATTATTATTGGGGTGGGTATAATAATGATGTGTAACTCATGAAAATAATAAATATAACATGATAATTATTCTGTATTTATGATATACCATCCAATTATATATTATTTTTAATATCAAAAGAATGATATTGTCGCTCGTGCGTACGTACGGACAACCGTCTCCACGAATGCGATGATATTCATTCTCTATCGTATCCATTCAAGTATAATTATCATTTTATGATTTCAAAATAATTTTTAAGGACTTGATATCATTCTGGATATGAATATTATACAACCTATCCATAACAAACATGGCTTGTGTAACAAAACATATAAAAGAAAACGAGTAAGTTAACACCTGAAACGACGATAATTCTAAGATATTATTATCAAAGAAATGTCAAAAGATCATATATGATATCATATTAATGTATATGATTCATGAATAATTTAATAACAATTATTTCAACATTATACTGGAGGTTAACCTACCCCCAACCAAGGAAAAGTACAAAGTAAGGTATTTTCTTATCTCACTTTCAATTCCGTGAGATTTCCATTGTTCGCCACTAATTTATTGAAAGTGGTATATTTTGTACTGCCATTTGATATATATTATGATTATTCTCTTTATATTCATGTTATTCTGTAAATAATTTGGTGGTTATTAACTTTTGGTCATACGAATCAGTTGATTACAACGTGGTAAGAGGTTTCTTATCTCACTTTTAATTCTGTGAGAATTCCATTGTTCACCACTTATTTATTACATGTGGTGTGTGTACTTCCCATGTTTGTATTCATTGTATAATATACTTTAATTCATGTATATTTACATCATCATTGTATGACCTTCTTTTATGGGTGTATGTTTTGTATGTTACCAAAACAATAAGGGAATTAGGAATTTCAATTTCCACTTATTGGGCTTTATGCATACTTCATTTATTATTTTACTCCAAGATTATGTGTAGAATCACTATTCATTTGATCATGTCATAATTTCCACTCCCCTTTCTGTGGATATAATTTTTATACACATAATCACTCCATTGAGAAATTCCTAAGTCATCGGTATGAACTTGATAAGAGTAATTTTAACTCAATCTGCATTTGTTGAGTTAAATATCCAATTCATTGGTGTTGTTTTTACAAGAATATGTGTGAATGTCCTTTGATTGTTTTTCACTGAATATCCAATAATATTTAGTGTATTTATATTTGTCACACATAATTACGTCGTTGATTTATCCTTAACCTAACGATATATCCTTTATGAGAGATTTCATCTCAATTTACATTCCATTGAGACTTCTTTGTTGTTATACACCAAATCACTTTTATGTGGTGTATATAATTTACTCTGACATAGTATATCATGAATTCCTTTAATCACATGATATTAAAATGTTTTGATTGCCTCAATTATGTTTATTCATGTGTCTCTATTTTGGTTAGAAACTCTAACTAAAATACCTTTTTTAAATGTTTTAAAGACTTATTCTTCTAAATCATTCTCATTAATGTCCATGTTTTAAAAAATGGTTTTAAGGATTTATTTATATGGGCATTAAAGTTTTAAAATTAAAACTTCTTTTAAAAGTTTCAAAGTGGAATGGGACACTTTGATTCAAAAATATATTTTTAAATGGCTTTTTGACAAGTAGTGTGACTTTTAAATGATTTCAACAAAAATGGGGATATTTCTCTCAAATAGTTTTGATGATTATTTTCATCTATGTAAACATCCTTCATTATTCTTGATTGAGGTTAATGTGATACAATACAATCTTCCATATTGTATCAAATGAGTTATGTTTGACTATGGATGTGTTATTTTTATACCATTCATGGTTTGTGGTTAAAGTATTGGCATTTCGTATGCTAGTTTTAATACAAATGTTTATGTTATGTTTAACCCTGTTCATATGAGGAATGCATTGGACTTAATAAGTGACGGGTGGAGCCCTCTATAGCTCCTCGATGAATCGGTAGGTCTCATGAGACAAACTAGTGTCTTGGCTCAAGGCCTTGGAAAAATCTTATTTGTAGTATTGGCATGAGGCCTTGGCTATGTGGTTATGATAGTCTGGCATTATGCATTCCATCATTATGAAATTGGTAATTGATATTGCATGTGATTATTCGATTAGTAGAATATCCATGTGAATAAGTAATTGGAATTATTTCATTTTATTTTGGCTATACTATGTTGAAGTTCAAGTTTAAAAGGCTTTTGTTTTAAGTTATACATTGCCTTAAATTTTTATTCTTATTTATGAAAGTTTCCGCTATTTTGTTATCCTTACTAGGCATTTGAGCTCACCCCTTTTCAATGTTTTATTTTCCCAGGATGTGAAGAAGTAATTAATGAATGACCTACAGGGATAGTATGTGGGGATATGAGTGTGGGATATGGAGACTATATTGGTGTAGTAGTTTTTCACTTTTTGATGTAATGTAAAACTTTATGAACATATCTAGTGTTTCCAAGGCTACTAAACCATTCAGTCTTTCGAGATTTGATCTTTCTTGTGATCATGCCAATATTATGTAATAATGCACCGACTCTAGGTAACTGGGGTCGGGGCGTTACAGTTGGTATCAGATGAAGTTTAGTACAAACCTTGGAATCTTGATTTAGATAAACTCTGATTAGAGAACGTAGACCTAAGATGAACATTGAGGATTAGTATAGAAGAACTTCCTAGAATTTTGGTATTGTAGAGATTTTGTGAGTTTTCCGAGCAATACATCCCTGTTTGGATATGAGCAGGTAGAGGTGGCTCTGGCACAGATGTACCTAGGGGTAACACCTGAAAACACCCCTTTGAGCTAGACTCGAATGGGAACCAGTGCACGAAAATGGACCTTGCTGCACTCTTGGTTATGACACTCCTGGGGGATATGATTAGGATAATTTACATTTTCATTACAAACCAATTTAAAGTATTATATATATAATATGAGAGTAAATGACCTTGGTTAATACAAATGTGTTTCAAATTGAGAAGATGGTGAAAATGTTAATCTCTAAATGATTGTATGACTACTATTACTCACACAATGCTTTCTGGTTTTAGTTAATGGCTGGATTCCAAGGAAGTCATAGTGACTTTTAGAATGATGTACAAGGTGGGAACAGTGGTGGCAATGAGAAAAAAAATGGAATGTTGATAGGCGTAAAAGATATCATCTTTATACCAAATCAATTTTCCAAAAATATGATCAACAGTATATATATTAACCAATTACCGGACTCAACAAAGAAGAGAAAGGTGATGAAAGATAAGATCTACAATAGTGGAGACCATGGAGAAAGAAATCCTCAATTTCCATCATGCGGTAAATGTGGAAGGAGACTCCCATGAATGTGTCTCAATGGGACAAATAAATGATTTACGTGTGGGAAGGAAGGACATAAATTGATGAATTGCCAGAGAAAAATGAAGAGTACTATGGAAGAAGATAAAAATGGTCCCAAGAATCCCTTTACAGTCATTTTCCGTAAATGTAGGGGACCTGGCCATTACCCTAGTGAATGTCCTACTCTATAGGATATTTTCTTGGTCAGAGAAGAAGCTATGTGGAAATAAATGGTTGGATAAATGTTTAAAAATTAATTGTGATCCATCTTTAAGGGTTTACTTTGGAATAATTTTCTCTTGTATTTGTAACCCTAACGTTTTCTATGTGAGAATGATATTTATGGAAGAATTATCTTTTCTCTTGTGGATATAGGTATAAATAACCATTTGGTTTTATATGATCATTGGGTTTGAGGCAATTACAAATTATTATAATTTGGGATGAAAATGCAAGGTCTGAGACAACATTTGTGGTTATATTATGTTATGGTTATTTTGAGGAATTTATCTCATTTTGGTAATGTTATAAAATATAGTTCTTTAAAAAGTTCAACACGTAGACTGTGTGACAACCCGTCGTGTTGGAAAAAGCCATGGGAATCGAACCCATATCAAAAGTGCAATTGGGATTTATCGCCTACCACTGGACTACGTGAAGTCCCTGGTTAGTGTGACTATTATTTTTAGTTAAATGATTTTATTGATCAATAATAATTTGATTTCGGATCTTATGTCTTATCAATTTTATACCCTTAGTATTGGGAAATGATTTGGTGATTAAGTGATAAATGATATTTTGGAAGTTGTTCGCTTTGGTGTGAACACTATATTCCCAAGGAAAATAAAATAGTATGGGATTTCATTTGAGGAGTAATGGTGGATTTTTATCTATGTTTTTATTGTGGATTTATAATGATATGGATTTTTTATGGAAATTATTAGGTTAATTACTTTTATGTATGTGACTTTAAGAGTAATTAATGTCATTTGGAGATACATTTTAACGTGGAAGACTACATTCTTAATAAGTTTTGGTTTTCGTTATTAGTTTTGATTATATTGAAGGATTTTAAGGATAATTGATTATTGAATGGTATTTATTTAACTTTGGGGTATTATTGATTTTATTTTGGAAATTAAGATTAGTGTTTATTTCTCTCAAGGAATATCCTTTTGGGGGATCATTAGATCTTGTGCTAACCATTTTGGTTTTGATTAATCTCTAAAGACAATGTAAATATATAGTTCATCTTTCATGGATCATATGATTCTATAGAAGTTTATTCCAGCTCTTCTAGTGTGACCAAGTCTTCTTGAATAATCATCGTTTAAAAAAATGAGTTATAGGTTGAAATTTATTAAATAATGAAACTCTACTTAAAATGTAAGTATATATCTTTATATTCTTAGTCAATATCATAAATAAATTCCTCATCCTTATGTAATGTAACTTAAAAAAAATGTTGTCCATTTACTTTCCTACTACGAGACTAATGGTTGTTTGTCCAAACACAAGTTTGTGGTTTTTTTATTGTTAACTTTCTCTTGATCATTATTTCTATCCCTCTCCATCAGAACATGACACTTAGTTTATGATCCATATCCATGTTTTCCTACATGGAATTCGAGTATGGGTTATCTTGGTTGATCTTTATACCTCTCTTTCTTTCTTTTAAAGTGATAGTTTTATTGACACTTTTTTCGATGTGGGACATTCCATTATATTCCAAAGAACAATTTGAAAATTGCGAGGATGCAATTTATTGATGTAGGGGATAATGTAACACCCCAATCTTCCACATTAAGTTTTCATTCGAATAATGCAATGGCGTGCATTGTACGCAACTTCGAGATTCTAACAAACCACAACCAATCAAACTAGTCGTTATTAATAGTAATACCTAATTTTTATAATTTTAGAAATTTTATCTCTAAAAATGGACTTCATTTTTGGATTTGGAGTATCAAATTTATCCTAAGGTGAATTTTTTTTACTTTTTGGATAACTTTAATATTTTGATAAATAGTGAAAATTACTAAATTTTAATTAAAAACAACTTTTTAATAAAAATAATTAATAGTGTTAAGTTATTAATATGAGTGGTTTTAAAGTATCATTAGAATATATTTTTACCTTTTTATCTAATGGTGTTCATTATAATTAATTTCACTTTTAAATTGGACATAAACAATTGTCAATCTTTTGATATATATTGTTTCTTAAAAACACGCTATTTGTTGTGACAACGGAAATTAATTATAAAATTAATTAATGCAACTTTTATGTTTTAATTTCTGTTAAATAGAAATTATTTTTTAATTCGGAATTTCAATTATAGCCTAGGGTGAAATTTTTGCATTGTTTTGAAAAACATCAATTTTTGATGAATAGTGAAACTACTAAGTGGTAGTTAAAAAACTGAATTTTTCATAAAACATAATTTTACCGCTTTTGTGATTTGAATTTTGAAAATCCGAGAGATATGGTTAATATCAAGGAGTAAAATGTGGTTCAATGGGATGAAAATAATTTTAGGTGAATAGTAACTTTTTACTTTTATTTACCACGGTTAAAAGTAAATAGGGTAATTAAGGTTAAAAATGATATTAATATTACCATAAAACATGTACTAATTCTATTGGACAAATTTATCTCAACCAAAAATAACCTTAGGAATAAAATATTATCATTTAGGTCCACTTGGATTAGATTAGGAAATTTATTATTATTTAATTCAAATAATAGTTAAAACAGTTAAAATCGAAGTTAATTTACTAAAACATTTTTAATATAGGGTTATACATAAGATAAATTCAATTGTAAATATTCATTAGAAAGATAATAATATTTCGAACATAATGATAATTTATTTATAATTTTTAGACATTAAATAATTTAATATATTTATGACACAATGATGATGAAGTAATTACCATAATAGTGGAAAATTAAAATAATTGATATTATAAATACAAAAATATATATAATTTAAGACTTTTAATGAATTAAAATAATTTTATAGGATAATATTACATATTAGGATTTCTTTAATGGACTTTTTTCAAAGTAATCATTCTGTTATGAGTTTCAAAAAAATGAACTATTGAATAGTGTCAAAATTGACATAAAAGAGTTTTTAAAACTAATATTATATTATTAATTGATATTAAATTCCTAAAAATCTAATGTTCGGCCCAGATACTTATATTATGATAGGTATATCATTAATGGACAACTTGGGGGTCTCTTGGATGTATATAGTATGTTTAGTAACTATATAATATAAAAATACAAAGTGACATGGTAAATGTCAAACTAATTAACTAAGAGTTAAAACAAAACGATAAGGATAATATAGTGACCCAAACCTGTCTAAATTATATTGGTTGAACGTTTTTCGACCTATAACCACCTTAACCATTGAATAATCAACTTTTTAGCCATTATAAACAGAATATTAATTTATTATAAATTAATATTTTTAGATTTTCCAAAGGTGCCCCTCACCCCTCTTATGAAAGGGCACTCCTCCTTCTCATTTCTTCACACCTTCAAAGCCTTTTGGTTCATCCAACCCCTGCCCATATACACTCTACAATTCCCTCACTACATCCTAGAGGCCTTATTTTGATCATAAAGTCAACCTAAGAATCCCTTTTGATCAAATCAAAAGGAAGAACCCGAAGAAGAGGTAATGTTTTCACCACCCCTTTTCAATTTCCTTTCTTCTTCCACTTCTTCTTTCTTTTTTATTACCATTATAAAATAATAACCCTAGTATCTTATAGATACTGTGATGTTATTATAAATATGGTACAACCATATTCAGTATTCTATCCACCCTTTGAATAACATGTCACCATACGTGCGTACGTACGGCTTACCGTCTCCACGTCGTGGTGTAATTGTTATTCAATATATTATTATTAGGGTGGGTATAATAATGATGTGTAACTCATGAAAATAATAAATATAACATGATAATGATTCTGTATATATGATTTACCATCCAATTATATATTATTTTAATATCAAAAGAATGATATTGTCTCTCATGGGTATGTACGGACTACCGTCTCCACGAACGCGATAAGTTTCATTTTCTATCGTATCCATTCAAGTATAATTATTATTTGATGGTTTAAAAATAATTTTTATGTTCTTGATATCATTCTGGATATGAATATGATACAACCTATCCATGACAAACATGTCTTGCGTAACAAAAAATATAAAAGAAAACGAGTATGTTAACACCTGAAATGACGATAATTCTAAGATATTATTAACAAAGAAATGCTAAAAGGTCATATATGATATTATATTAATGTATATGATTCATGAATAATTTAATAACAATTATTTCAACATTATATAGGAGGTTAACCTACCCCTAACCAAGGAAAAGTACAAGGTAAGGTATTTTCTTATCTCACTTTCAATTCCGTGAGATTTCCATTGTTCGCCACTAATTTATTGAAAGTGGTATATTGTGTACTGCCATTTGATATATATTATGATTATTCTCTTTATATTCATGTTATTCTGTAAATAATTTGGTGGTTATTAACTTTTGTTCATATGAATCAGTTTATTACAACGTGGTAATGGGTTTCTTATCTCACTTTTAATTCTGTGAGAATTCCATTGTTCAGCGCTTATTTATTAAATGTGGTGTGTGTACATCCCATGTTTTTATTCATTGTGTAATATACATTAATTCATGTATATTCAAATCATCAATGTATGATCCTTCTTTCAGGGTTGTATGTTTTGAATGTTACCAAATCAATAAGAGAATATGGAATTTCAATTTCCACTCATTCGGTTTTACCCATACTTCATTGATTAGTTTACTCCAAGATTATGTGTTGAATAACTATTCATTTGATCATGTCATAATTTACACTCCCCTTTCTGTGGATATAATTTTTATACACAAAATCACTCCATTTATAAATTCTCCTGTCATCGGTATGAACTTGATAAGAGTAATTTTAACTCAATCTCCATTTGTTGAGTTAAACATCCAATTCATTGGTGTTGTTTTTACAAGAATATATGTGAATGTCCTTTGATTTTTTTACACTAAATATCCAATCATATTTAGTGTATTTATATTTTTCACACATAATTACGTCGTTGATTTATCCTTAAACTAAGGATACGACCTTTATGAGAGATTTCATCTCAATTTACATTCCATTGAGACTTCTTTGTTGTTATACACAAAATCACTTTTATGTGGTGTATATAATGTACTTTGACATAGTATATCATGAATTCCATTAATATAATGATATTAAAATGTTTTTGTTACCTAAATTATTTGTATTCAAGTGTCTCTCTTTTGGTTATAAACTCTTACTAAAATACCATTTTTAAATGTTTTAAAGACTTATTCTTCTAAATCTCTCTCATTAATGTCCATGTATTAAAAAATGGTTTTAAGGATTTATTTATATGGACATTAATGTTTTAAAATTAAAACTCCTTTTAAATGTTTCAAAGTGTAATGGGACACTTTGATTCAAAAATCTATTTTTAAATGGCTTTTTGACAAATAGTGTGACTTTTAAATGATTTCAAGAAAAAGGGGGATATTTCTCTCAAATAGTTTTGATGATTATTTTCATTGATGTCAACATCATTAATTATTCTTGATTGAGGTTAATGTGATACAATACAATCTTCTATATTGTATCAAATGAGTTATGTTTGACTGTGGATGTGCTATCTTTATACCATTCATGGTTTGTGGTTAAAGTATTGGCATTTAGTATGCTATTTTTAATACGAATGTTTATGTTATGTTTAAACCTGTTCATATGAGGAATGAATTGGACATAATAAGTCACGGGTGGAGCCGTTATAGCTCATCGATGCATCGGTAGGTCTCATGAGACAAACTAGTGTCTTGGAACAAGGCCTTAGAAAATCTTATTTGTAGTCTTGGCACGAGGCCTTGGCTATGTTGTTATGATAGTCTAGCATTATGCATTCCATCATTATGATATTGGTAATTGATATTGCATGTGATTATTCGATTATTAGAATATCTGTGTGAATAAGTAAATGGAATTATTTCATTTTAATTTTTTCCATACTATGTTGAAGTTAAAGTTTAAAAGGATTTTGTTTTATGTTATAAATTTCCTTAAATGTTTTTTCTTATTTATGAAAGTTTCCGCTATATTGTTATCCTTAATGGGAATTTGAGCTCACCCCTTTTCTATGTTTTATTTTTCCCATGATGTGAAGAAGTAATTTATGAATGACCTACAGGGATAATATATGGGGATATGAGTGTGGGATATTGAGACTATGTTGTTGTAGTAGTTTTTCACTTTATGATGTAATGTAAAACTTTATGAATATATCTAGTGTTTCCAAGGCTACTAAACCAATCGGTCTTTCAAGATTTGATATTTCTTGTGATCATACCAATGTTATGTAACAATGCATCGATTCTAGGTGACTTGGGTCGTGGAATTACAATAATCTCCCAATTTTTTATGCCTTGATCAATTTTCACTTTATCTCTTACTCCATGAGATAAAGGTGAATTTTATGTTCTTGAAGCCCTATTAGATAAATAGATCCGTAAATAGAAGGATAATTAATTAAATGTGACTTTATTTATCATCAGAAAAAAATATTCAAAAAAGAGTATTGAATATGCATAAATACTCATATGGAGAGATAATACATTGATATCTAATATCTCAATCAAATTTTAATCTAGGCCACTCCGTAAATTATTATCCATGTAAGTGTTCACATTTATTAAAATCTAGGACATTATAAATAAGGTAACAAAATTTGTCAGAATAATATTATCATTGACCCACCATATATCATAAATTTACTCTTGGTTATCAAATAACAAACATGTGAATACCTTCATCATGTTATTGATTAAAACATTCTAAAAAAATAAATTACAATATATCATTACTAAAAAAAGAATAATTTCTTATTCAAATTATTATTATACATTTTATTTACTAAAAAATTATCAAACTCTATACATTTTATTATAAAAACATTTTTAGAAATAACATGTCTATTTTAATGGTAATAAATACTATCCAATCTACTAAATTATTATCCAGCATTTCCTTACCTGATCTTATCTGCATTTCCTTATCATGGCTAACGTATATGAATAATGCTTCCCTAAATTATCTGTTTTCTGTAAAATATAACCTTTCAAAAAAACACATTTCTTACCTATCATCATCATTCATAAAATTCATTAAAATATATAAGAAATACTTATACTAAATAATCCTTATATATTTCAGGTTTCTTGAACCCTGAAAAAAAATCTAGTAATACTACTTATTTCTCATAGTATTTACTTGGATTAATGATCTTTACCTTTGATACATATTTCCTCTCATATATCATTCTATGTATCCCTATTCTAAACTAAAAAAATACTTATACAACCTTGTTGATTCTATTCACAATCATTCCATTTTGGACATTGATTCTCATAACTCCGAAACACCTTGCACTTGAAAAACTATTGTAAAGGCGGTACATTAGATATAATCCTCTTCACCTCAATTTGATTAACAAAAATATTAATCTCTTTTGGACATTCATTGGATTTATGACATACCGATCTATAATTAAATCACAAATTAGTTCAATTCAAGAAATTTCCATGATACTTATTTTCAAATTTTTGTAATATATGAAACTAAATATTCTTTAGTCCATGGTATCAATTACCCATACTCTTAGTGAAAATGATTCTACTCTTCATTGGTGAGTCTATGAGTTGGTTAAGATGTATGTTTCTAATCATGTTCCTTGACCATTAATTTGGAAAAACATATTTCACTTATGTCATCATCTCGTTGGGCTTCTTGTCAACAAATTGTTTTCTAAATTTAATTTTAACTTAGTTCTATCTGCTTCCTACCATTGAAGAAAAATATAAATCAAACTATTAGAAGCACAAAACATAGTGGAAAACAAAATAATCATGAAAAAAACATATAATATGTTTATAACATGACACCTTCTTCATTAATATATGAAACCTTAATCTTATAATGGGTAATTAAGATTAATGTTCTATATAAGTCCTTCATAATGGATATTAAATAGTTTTTAATTTTCCAATAATATCCCTTTAAATTTTAATCTAGGTTTTCTCCATGATCCATTGTCATGTAGCAGTTCTCAATCAACTCTAGCTCAATACATTTTTTTAGGTTGTAAACCCTAGGTATATTAAATACAAATTCATATCCACTTATAGTATTTATAAAGGGATGTTTTTCTAAAGAGACACACTCTCTGTCATTTACCAAAATTCCAATACATTTTCCTAATCATTAACTCATCCTTTGACTGGTCCTTAGATACCTCACTGGAAATATATTTAGAAATATACTAAGGGATATCAGTATAGTTTTATCCTCATAGTTTCCAAATTTAATCAAAAATATTACTTTTATAATAACTATAGCTACCGGAGAATGGGATATTTAGATATTACATATTTTAGATGAATTTTTAATGCATTACGTAAACACATACATGAGGACCATAATGGTTTATTGAAATTGAAATCATGGAACCCAGTCTTCTAATCCAATGAATGATTATCAGTGTATCACAAATAGTTCTTACACTTTGGTAATCCTACATAAAAACATTCTTCCTAACCTAGGGAATAGAATCATATAAAATGGTGTGCTCAGATGATTAGAATGTTTAAATAAAAGATAAATATAATCATTTCATGAACGTAATGATATGAGAACATGGGGATAACTCTTGAATAACATACCATAGATATCAATGATCATACACATGATTCATGGAATAAAAATTTATAGATTAAAAGACATGAATCATAATGCGATCACGATATTAATCCATGAGAGCATAAAATAATAGTAAGATATGAAATTTTGGAAGACACATAACCATATAAAATTATTTCCATAGAAGTCAATGCTTACAACCAAGGATATCTTACCATAATCAGTTCTCTACCAAAATAATCTTATTAGTTAGGGTTCACTCCCAAGACTATCTTTGTAGTCATGTTTCACTCCAAATACCATATTCAAAGTCGATGTTCATTCCCAATACCATATTAGTAACCAAGGTTCACTCCCAAGACCATATTATTTTTCATGGTTCACTCATAATATCATCTTAAACAACAAATTCCTTTCTGAATTGTTATCACTTCATATTCCATACATGTTTGTCTCATTAGATATAAATATTTAACCAATTAATTGGAATGAGATTCAGGTTCCCACACATCACATAATGAAATGATACACACATTGTCCAAAAGTTAATAAAAACATTCATAATATAATGACCCATAAAAGGATATGGGTTTAAAAAACATCATATAATAACCCGTGAAATTTAATGTGTATTATAGAAATTCCATAATGTCATAACCTATAGAAAAGAGAAAAATTTCAGAAAAATTTCATCATAGAATAATTCTTAAAATGAATCATTTTTTATAATATTTTTATCATGGTATAACCCATGTAAGAGAAACATGTTTTTTAAAAAATATGTTAGCTTAAACATCAACCAATAAAAAAAGAATAAAACAATTTCCTTAGATAATATACTAAGCAATTCTTAAACTATATCAAATGATGTCATCATATATAGACAATTGTTTTTAAATAATACTTACATAAATTATTAATGAAAACTATACATTCTTGTAAATCTAATTTTTTGTGGACATAAAACAATTTCAAATTCTTTTTCTTTTAAAACCACATTGAAAACATTTCAAGAAATCATTAAAACCACATTAAAACATTTCATGAGAAAACTTTTCATTCCTCTTTGAATAAACCTTTTTAATATTTAAAACCATTTCCTTCAATATAAAATTGATAAATTATAATGGAATATTTTATGAAGGTCATGATAGAAGATAATTACATACATGATGTATATGTAAAAAATATTCCTTTCACATTTTCAGAAGTAGTAAAAATAGAATTGATAAAAAAACAAGAATATTCATTGTAAAACCATTTTTTAAAAAGTTAAAACAAGGGTAAAAATTCCTTTTAAAAATGATAGGGTAATATTATACCATTTTTGAATACATTTTTTATAAAACATTTTTTTAGGAGAAAACAAATTTCCGACCAAAGTGTGAAATAATGAATGATTTTCTTAAAAATAATTTCTTAACTAACTCATGTACCAAAGAGTCTAAAAATGGTATTTTTACCTGAATATATCATAAATAACCATAAGATAATAAATTTAATTGTAATTAATGAGGTATAGATTAAAATATATCATCAATGGAATAATAATCTTTAATAATCCTAATAAATAATTTGATTGTTGCAATAAACTCTTAACACTTTGTAATTTTTAATCATAATCGACATGAAGTAACAAAATTGCATGAAACATGAATTAAATTAAAAATTATAATATTCATGATATTACATGAAAAATTGGATGAATATTCCCCTTTTATTATATTATATGTTCATAACAAAACAATTTTCATAAAGAATATAAATTGAGGGAAAAGTCACTTACCCGTTTGGTAACTTTTGAACCATAAACACAATGAAAGATATATCATAAAATGAATATGTAATTACAAATAAATATTAGTATTAAAATAATAAAATAAATTAATTGTTAGTGTATAAAACATATAGATAAATGAGGTAGTGAAATTAGGATGTGTCTCACAAAATTAAAAACTGATACAAGAATCCTTTACTTTATTTATTGACACTCTTCATACTCATTCAATCCTCCAGTATAATAAATATATGTTTTCAAAAATATATAATTGGACCAAATATATATTTATATAACATGTATTATTTATTTAATACTTCATATTTTCCATTTATTATAAATTCCATGTTAAGGCTATGGTTTGGATAATAACATATTTATTTTTCGTACATATTTTACTTGTTATCATAGTAAATTAATTACATCGTTTATGGAGATGGTAGGTCATACATCCGCATGAACAATGTTTATATTATCTTTTTGTATAGAATAAAATGATATATGATTATGTATATATTAAAATTCCAATAGAATTATTATTTCATACATATCAAATATGTTTATTAAACTGCTCCTTAATACATTCCATTTATGGAATGAATGAAACACATCGCTTCGCAAGGCGGTATTACTCCATACACATGAAAAATCTTATATTATTCCTACATAATATTAATCATCATGTAATTTTTTATATAATAACTATAAAAGCATAAGTAAATCATAAATATCATAAATATCATATATAAATAATATTTTCCTCATTATGACCAACCATGAATTGTGGTAATGGAAAAGTGAATGACATCAGATCCAAAGGCGATAGTCCTCCATATACACAAATGATGAAATCATAACCCATTTAATGGAAATGTGTGTTTTAGCTTGAAACATTAACATAACATCATATTAGTATATTCAATACAATTTGGACACTACACAGACATGATAAAAAAATAATTGAATGGATTTTAGTATGAAATAAAACAATAATGTTTGTTGATGAATCACAAACTCTATTTATCTCATAGTTGGACATTAGATCTAGTTTCTCATCAGTTTGTGGAAGCTTATGAGATTATAATATAATTAGGTAGCTATTGTTTTTACCTTTTTAATAAATTTCATCATCTAAAGAATGATCGGGTATCATAGTCCAGAAATTGTCCCAATGGATTTCATGACCTAGAGGCATTGAAAATATACATTAATCGGTAGGAAACAAGATTTGATAATTCATTGGATGAGGATATTTTTCACAATATCAGTAAAAATAAACATGATATAGAGGATCTTATTATAGGTTATTAATGGATGGATTACGAGCTATTTAGAGTTATGTTTCTTAAATAAAAAGATTTGAACACATCATTCTTCAATTCTATCATCAAAGAAAAACATTATATTTACAGTAATAATATTCTGCATGAGGATGACATGTTCACTTCTGATATAGACAAGGTTAGTGGTATGGATACTTAATTAATTTAATACCTTCTTAGAGGTCAAAATTCTTGCATTCTAGTAGGGTACCCATATAACCATATATTTATTTATGACTCCATATATAATGTGTTCACATTAGATGTTAACTCTTCCATTGAGTCAGTTTTTAAAGTGAAATAGATTTATAAATATATTCTCCCACTTGATTTATCTAGTGAACCAGGCCCAAATAGCTTCCATAGAAAAAACTATGTTTCTTCCTTGGACTGAATAAACTGTATTTTCATCGAATCGGTGTAATAAGTCTTTCAAGGATGCTATATTCTGCATGTGGAAGTGCTACCTAGTTTTTTCCCATTCCAAAGATCAGAGATCCATCATTACTGAAGCATTTCTAACCCATCATCCTTTGATATTTTTTTGAAAAGTTTATTGATAGATTAATAAATAAGTGTTTATACATAATCTTT
Organism: Viscum album; assembly: GCA_963277665.1. Classification (NCBI taxonomy): domain Eukaryota; kingdom Viridiplantae; phylum Streptophyta; class Magnoliopsida; order Santalales; family Viscaceae; genus Viscum; species Viscum album. The sequence continues at coordinate 1,177,857,540 of OY728119.1, read as the reverse complement.
ATTAGTGGGTATTATAAGAACAATATGGTTTCATTTAGGGAAGAATAATATCATGATCCATAGTTATGACTCATGAAATGATCAATGATCTTAATCAAAAGGTACTAGGATCTAACTTTTCTATTAAGATTTATATTGGTAAAACCTATGATCTACATAAATGTACTTTTATGATTATGTACCTTTCATTCATGGGATTCTTCAAGGGTTGATTTATTTCCTTTTCATGTGCTTTAATTGTACATGGATGTCTACAGCGTTCAAGGGTAGAAACCAGGGTTTCTTCAAGTTTGACTAAGTGTTGAGGAAAGGATATCCCTTATCTCATATTATATTTGTTATGATGTAAAATATTTTTAGTAACCTCATTAAAATGTGTATTTATGGAGAAATTGTTTCCCCTTCAGGTGAATCCCTTTTATATTGTAATTTCCCACCATATGTTTGTGGATGATACTATCAATATTATTAATAGAGGTAAGAATTTAATATTTGGAATAAAAATATCCTTAAAATTTTTTTATGTTGGGTGTCCATCATATAAAATATTAGAAAAGTGGAATTTACATATCCATTCGATGTGCTGATATAATTATTCTTTCTATTGAATATATCCTATGTATTTATAAGAAGAACATTCGAATGGATTATCTTGGTGTTACTATTTCATCTTCAAGGATCTGACTTCATTACATTGATAAGGTGGTTACTAGGATCACTAGTCACATAACTAAAAAGAACTACTAGTATCACTATATTAGAGGGATAATTACCCTATTTAACCATGTCAACTCATCTTTTACCATGTGTTCTACCTATGAAGTAACGGTGTCGAAGTATATCATTACAAGTATAAAAACATCATGACTACTTTTATGTGTTATTTTCATTGTGAGGGAAATATTCTTTGGGTATCTCATATGAGGTTTTAAAATCCGGTTACTATGGATGGTATCAACCTCACAAGTATCACGGGGATAGTTCATGTGCTCCTTGAAAATCACGCATGAGAGTATATTGATCATAGAACATTATAGGGATAACTCAAAAACATAAATTACGGCACAGATCTAGGGAACCAAAGGGGGATGACTTCTCTATTTTAATTCATGTAATGTTAAATTATTCCATATCTTGTGTTATATGTGTGATGGATAATAGGTCATAGAGATATCAACTTTTGGTTTCATAATTGGGTTGGATGAGATTATCTTTTCCAAGGATTCACATCACAACACTTATCATTCATAAAGGTGAAAAATTATTTGTAAGTCATAGAATAGGACTTTTTTGATGAAAAAGGAAACACATTTAAGCTCATAAATTGTTCGTATCAGAAAAACAGAAGCATTTTCATAGATTCTTCATATGGTATCTTATTTGGTATATATCTTTGTCGAGAACATCAACCAACGATCAAGTTGAGAAAAATTAGAGATAAACATTGGTGTGATGATTTTCCCCCTATGATGAGCTTCATTTTTTAGAGGGTGAAAAACCATGTGGTTCCAACTGATGATAATATCTAGTGAGTGGGTATTCATAACACCTTGAGGTGTTATTATTATAAAGAGATGAAGTTGAGACCTCACATTACTTTCATTACAAAAGCCAGTGGAAAAAAAATATGTGGAAATCATCTATATTTAATAAGAGTTATTTCTCACAAGTTTGAAGGTAATATTTTTTTGGAATTGATGTTTGAACTATCAGATAGTGATGTCACATAAAATAAGACGAAAGATCTCATCCTTATTTATGCTTTCTGATGCATATGGAATGCGGTGTATAAGGCTCAATTCAAGGGAATTCGTGGATTAACTCTGACAATGAAAAGTCCTGTAAATTTCAAGGAAAATATTTTCTTAAATTATTTGGGATTTTATGAGTATGCAGTTTCTGATGGAACTTGATTCCAAGGCCCAGAGTTCCCGGAATAAATTTATAATGTTTTTCTCGGGTGTGTTCAGTGAACGAATGAGCATGCTTTTCTATCTTTTGAACCACTGCTCGGAATTGAAATATGAGGGCATTGATGAACTCGCAGCGCCGGTATTTTCTTAAGATGACTTTTACTGTGTATGTGTTTTCTCGGGATAAGAAGTTAAATTTTGGGATTTAAGTGAAAGTAAATAAAATTGTGTACAATTTTATTTTATTATCCTTGGATGTTAAACACTCCCATGGGAAGTTGTTTGTGGGGACCATAACCACCCAACTTCTTATGTGTGGTTATGAGGGAGGTGGGGCCCACACGAGCACCCATCTTTTTATATTCCATAACCCTTAACCCCTTTGAACTCCCATGATAAATACATGGAAACTCCCCAATAAATTTTGGTATCCTTTAATTGTGTAACTCTCCCCTCTCTCCTCTTTATTCATGCCAACACACTTAATCATTTAAGTTAGATATGTGTTTGAATTTTATTAACTAAAATACATGGCTTGAAGTAATAAAATAAGATAAGTCTTATTTTTTTTCGGGGGGTTAGTTGTTGTGTGAAGATATTGGGGAGAGAGAGAGCTCTAGTTCCTTCCGGGAAGAACTTCATCCTCTTCGTCGAAGAACACCAAATCCATGAAAGACGACGATTTGCCTCTTTTTCTTTTCTCCGTGACAAAACGGGGAGATGCCACTCTCTCCTCGGACGCTCTCCGTTGATGTCTATGGAACCTCACCCCGTGATGCCATTTTTTATGACGCTCATCGTTCGAAAACTTTTGTTGAGTTAGGGGTTAAGTTCAATTTTAATGAATAAAAATTGTGGTTTGTGTTGTCTTTGGGTATCTCGTAAACTTATGATGCATGTTATCATCATAACGGGAGTAGATCGGACCACCCAAACATGGCCGATCCTCCTCCCCTTTTTGTTGTTGATCATCGATGATTTTTGTCAAGAAGACGGTGTGGTGTCATTGCACCACGCAGGTATGAAGAGGACTGCGGCCAGAGCGGGCCGCGGTGATGGTGTGTGGCACCTTCGTGTCGCACTGGTGAGGCTGAAGGAGGATGTGGCTAGGAATGGGCCGCGACGGAGGGGTGCGACGCCATTGCACCACACCAGTCAGATAGGAGCCGCGACTTAAGGTCGCGACGGTCTTCAAAGGGGCTGCCGGCTGAGTGGGTCGCCAGCGCCACCTGGAGGAAGGTCCCCCTCAGGTCCCGAGGTTTCAAAAGTCCGGCCATTAAGGCCGGCCATTTCAGAAACCTGGGGGTTCCCCTCCCCCCCCCCCCCCACTCGACGGAGAGCCGAGCCACGACCGGCTTCTGAAACGGGCCGCAGGCCGCACCGGCCAGGCCGCCCGCGCCGGCCTGGGCCGACCGCGCAGGGCCGGGCAGCTTGCGCAGGGTCGGGCCGCGCCAATCGGGCCGGGATGCCCCCAAATGGGCTAGACCTAAACCTAGGTCGGGTTGACCCAATTCGGGCCAACCCAGGGGGTCTTTGGTCGGGTCGGACCGGGCCCAAACCCCCTATTTTCAGATAGGTTCGTTCAAAGGCCCATATCATGGCCTACGAACCTCCGTTCAATGCACCGTCAGTTGAGTTGGGATCCTTGGATTGAGAAGGTCATTTCGGTATATTACACTCAAGCTTTAGGTAATTGTTTTTTATGGCCGGGTTGGTTTGAACCCGAAACCAATCGAGCCCTTTGAGCGGAAACACTTATAACTTAACGAGCGAACATCCGAATGACGTGTCGTTGATCACATTGAATTCCTCTTAGTGAGATGGTTCTTTTGGCTTACTCTTCTTGAGGTTTTGATGCAGCTGGAGTATGGTCGGGTTGGTTTAATCTTAAAAACCATCCAGGCCCTTGGGACGAAAAAGCCAATAACTCTCCGACCGGGCAACCAATTGATGCGCTGTCTATCACATTGAGTTCCTATTGAAAAGATGGGACTTTGTGATACATCTACTCTAGACTTCATGACAGTTGATGTATCGAACCTATTGGCTCGTGGAGTGGACCCTCATTGAATCGAGCATGCTGTATGCGGGAATCCTAGAGCTGGCTGCGACTACGATGACGATAGAGACTTTACTTGGATCCTACGTGGGATCGGCAGTGAGGATGACTGTACTTGGATCCCACAAGGGTTCGGAAGCGAGGAAGACTGTACATGGATCCTCTATGGGTTCGACAACGATGACGATTGTACTTGGATCCTATATGGGTTTGGCAGCATTGGTTACTGTACTTGGATCCTACATGGGTTTGGCAGTGACGACTTCTGTACTTGGATAATATGTGGGTTCGGCAGAGGAGATGATTCAGAGGCTACATCGAATCATCTCCACCCCTCTTCGTGAATGTTATACCTGTGTGAGCTGAGTCTTGACTTTTAATCATTATCATCGATGTGGTTGTCATTCTTTCCAGTGTAGATAGGGTTGTGCTTTCTTGTGTGGATTGGGTTATGCATTCCTGTGTGGATTGGGTTAGGATTTCCTGTGTGGATTAGGTTTTACTTGGGCTCGTGTGTTGGAGCCGAGCTTGAATTGATGACTTTGGTATATATATGGGAATATACCTAAGTAGAGTTGGTTGATACTCCGTGTTTTCATATCTCCTTTTTGGATTATACTTGGTGGATTCTGGGAGGCCTTTGGGGGTCTTGGGATCCCTAATGAGTATCATATACTCACCCTTGCAAGGTATATGCCTGAACTACGTTGTGTTGGTTGCAGACGACAGACAACGCTGATCGTGGTTGGGGCTTGTGGAGCGAGATTGTACCCAGAGGTGGAATATCAAGCATGACGTACACGAAGCAGACAGATGGACCCCAGGAGGCGACAAGACTATATGTACCCACCCTTCAGGTGGGAATTCCTGAGGACGAATTGGTGGTTTCTACTTTACTTTTTTGCTGTTGTACTTTCTTTTCTTAGTTGTACAGTACTTTCCATTGGGTTTGTATTCTGGCCCATTTAATTTTCATCACTTACTTTTATACTCTGTTTACTTAGTGTTTACTTCATCTTGTGTACTCTATTGTGTTGTTTACTTGTATAAAGGCAATACGCTCCCTTTTTATCGGGATTTACGCCTTTGGTGCTATTCGCCAACCCCTATCCTATGGAAGGCTGGCTTGGGGTAGTCACGGCACGGGTCCTGAGGACGGGTCATGAAAAATTGGTATTAAAGGAGTTCAGTTATACTGAAGAACTCAAGACTCTGATAATTTCTTCTATGTGAAGAAATAATGTTTATAGTATTGATTATGGTTATCAGTCTAAGGAGTCCAGTGTTGGTACAGTGGCCGACGTATCCATACAGCAGGACCCTGACTTCTGATTTCTGACTCAGTGCACGAAAACATTGATTGCATGTGTGTTTCAAAAGTTTTCTTTGTGATTAATTTGTGTTAGCTCACCAGGTATACTATATTAACTGTGGCGCACCTGTTTCTTTTCAGGATGTCCCCGCGATGGTATCCAACTAGTGTTCCGTGTTTTGTGTGAGATGGCAGCCCACCGAGCGACGAGGCCTCGGTGCAGGGCCCCATTACATCGGAGGCACCGGAAGTACCTTTACTTGCCGAGCCACTGATGCCACCAACCCCAGCTGCTGAGAGTGCATGTCACATGAGTGCACTGCATGAGTTTCAGTGTCAGAGGCCACCCATGTTCTGCGGGGAGACAGAACCTCAGGCATTTGAGGACTGGCTGGAGGCTGTTGTTCGAGTCTTCAAATTTCTAGGGACACCAGCTAACCTTAGGGTGATCCTTGCGGCGAGTCTCTCGCACGCAGCAGTAGGTATATGGTGGAGCCTGATGCTCCAGGTGCATGACAATTCATCATTACTTTGGTCAGACTTTTAGAGCCTCTTCCGCTCGGAGTTCGTTCTAGCCACCCTTCGTGCGGTGTGCATTCAAGAGCTACTACAGCTGTGGCAGGGAAACATGACAGTATCCCAGTACTCTGCGAGATTTACCGACCACTCTTGTTATTCCACTAACATGGTATAGGACCCATTCTTCCGATCCTAGACCTTCAAGCAAGGAATGAGGCATGAGATCAGGTCTTCGATGATCTCTCTCAGTATTCCGATGCATGCAGGAGTACTGGAGAAATCCCTTCTTGTGAAGAGATTTCTTGCTGAGCCTTCACCAGTAGCGAGACATACCGCAGGGCGGCACATAGCGGAGTCTTCTGCAGCTGGTAGTAGACAGAAGTCACAGAGGTCCAAGCAGACCAGACCATCATGAGGGTGACCTCAGGATACTGGTTCGGAGGTGTGGGGCATACGCAGCAGAGCCGGTCATTCGAGAGGAAGACAATGCTATGCTTCTGGCGGGTAGGGACACATGGCTCGTGACTGCCCGACCCGCCATGCAGAGGAGAATCAGATGGTTGAGGGACCACCCAGGAAGAGGTAGAGGTTTGATAATGGCGGTCCAGAGGGATAAGGAATATGTGGTATAGGAGCTGGCCATGCAGCAGGTCGTGGACGATCTTTCATGGCTCTACCACCACCACCACCAGGAGGTCCACACTAACCATAGGGAGTGGCGGACAGAGACATGCTCAGCTTCAGGCAGTGTAGGCCTATAACCATGGATCACCTGAGATAATTCGATATACTATCTATGTCTACTCCACCCTTGTTTCTGTTCTTATAGACACAGGAGCGAGTCATTCTTTCATTACTGCTGCCCTTTTTCGGAGCTCAGAGATTCCGACAGAGTCATTAGCTCGATCCTTAGGGATCGAGACTCCTACAGGATCAGACTCGACAATTACGCACTAGTGCTGGCAATGTGAGCTTACTCTAGAAGGTTATACCTTTGGATGGGATCTTCTTATAGTGGAGTCAAGGCCTTATGATGTCATCTTGGGCATGGATTGGTTATCTATGGTCTATACTCAGATCGACTGTATTAGGCACAAGGTGCGATGTGCTTACACCGATGGGAGTAGGTTCACCTTCACCGGTGAGAAGGGAGCCTTTGCAGTACATGATGGACTCACATAGAGGAGAGGACAGTCGATCACTCATCGATTGTCTAGTCTCATCCTAGGATTAGTTAATGTTCGGAGTCTGAGTTTTCCTATTGTGGTGGATCAGTATGCAGACGTTTTTCCTGATGTCATTCCAAGACTACCTCCTCAATGAGAGGTAGACTTCTATATTGACCTATACCCCGGGACAACCCCGATATCTACTCCATAATATATGATGGCTCCCTCTGAGCTTCGAGAGCTACAGGTACAGCTGGAGGACTTGCAGGGCAAGGGATTCATCTAACCCAGTGTTTCACCCTGGGCTTCCCCAATTTTGTTCGCCAAGAAGGAGGACAAGATCTTGAGGCTGTGTGTCGATTATCGTTGGATGAATCAGGTGACCATAAAGAACATGTATCCACTTCCGAGGATTGACGACCACTTCGATCAGCTCAAGGGAGCACTCTGGTTCTCGAAGATAGATCTCAGGTCGGGCTATCATCAGCTCAGAGTTCGAGATGAGGATGTGAAGAAGATGGACTTCAGGTGTCGGCATGGCCACTATGAGTTTATGTTTATGATATTTTGCATAACCAACACTCCAATAGTGTTCATGAGTCTCCTGAACATGATCGTCTAGCCTTACCTCGATCGATTTGTCGTAGTCTTTATCAACGACCTATTGATATACTCGACTACTAAGGAGGAGCACGCCTACCACTTGGGGTTGTACTGGATACACTCTAAGAGCACCAGCTTTATGGTAAGATCTCGAAGTGTTAGTTCTGGATTCGATAGGTCCACTTATTGGGACACATCATCTCTCAGGTGGCAGTTTCGGTGGATCCTACGAAGATCAAGGTAGTGCTAGCTTGGGTGTCACCCAGAAGGCTGACGGAGGTGTAGTGTTTCCTAGGTGTGGCTGGGTATTATCAGATGTTTGTGCCAAACTTCTCCAGAGTTTCAGCACAACTTTCAGCATTGACAAAGAAGGGGAAAACCATCGTGTGGTCAGATAGATGTCAATAGAGCTTCTAGGATCTGAGACAGAGATTGACTAGTGCACCCATCTTGAGGCTACCAGATGAGGGAGTAGGGTATGTAGTTTACTATGATGCATTAGGGACCAGACTCAGGTGTGTCCTAATGCAGGAGCGGGCAGTGACCGCCTATATTTCACGATAGTTGAGGCATCACGAGCAGAACAACGCTACCCATAACCTAGAGTTAGCAGCAGTGTTCTTCGCCTTGAAGATGTAGCGGCACTATCTGATGGGAGAGCGCTTTACAGTTTACTCTGACCACCAAAGTCTCAGGTAAATCTTCTCGCAGATGGACCTGAACCTGAGATAACGATGATAGATCGAGTTCCTCCAAGACTATGACTTTGAGATAGTCTATACACCTGGGAAAGGGAACGTTGTAGTTGATGCTCTCATTAGGAGGTCAGAAGTCCACTACATGGAGAGGTGACAAATCATCTAGCCGCGTTGAAGATATCCTTCGTGGATAAAGATGGGGAAGTTGTTTTACAATCAATCACAGTCACCACTCCACTACTTCAGCGGGTCAAAGAGGCACAGCGTGGGGACGTTGACTATGAGATGTTACGTGCATTGATATCCTCAGGACAAGCTCCTGATGGATTCTCTGTAGGAGGAGAGCACATCGTCCTTTTCAGAGGACGTGCCATGGTACCAGTTGCATTACAAGAGGAGGTGTTTAGGGAGTTTCACACTTCCCCATTAGCGGTACCTCTAGGAGTAGCGATGATGTACCAAGATCTCAGATGAAAGCACTGGTGGCCAGGTATGAAGAAGGTTGTGGCAGAGTTCATTTCACGATGTCTCACCTACCAGCAAGTGAAGGCAGAGCACCAGGTACCAGCAGGATTGGTACAGCCCTTAGAGGTCCTGGAGTGGAAGTGGAATGGGATATATATGGATTTTGTGACAGGGCTTCCACGTACTTCCAGAGGAAATGACTCCATCTGGGTGATCATAGACCGACTCTCCATGTCGGCCCACTTCTTACCCATCAACGAGCATGGCTCAGTGGAGAGCTTGGTATGCCTCTACATTCAAGAGATGATACAGCTTCATGGTGTGACATCGTCTATTGTCTCTGATAGAAATTCTCTCTTTTCTTCCCGGCTTTGGAAGGGGTTGCAGGAGGCATTTGGGATGCAGCTACGCCAGAGCAACACCTTTCACCCTCTAATAGATGGCCAAATGGAGAGGACCATTCAGACACTCGAGGACATTCACCAAGCATGTGTCTGTGACTTTGGTCGTAGCTGTTAGGATCATCTACCCTTGGTGGAGTTTGCGTACAACAACAGCTACTACTCCACCGTCGGGATGGAACCATACAAGGCATTGTACGACTGACATTGCAGATCACCTTTGTGCTGGACAGACCCTGGGAAGTCATCACTTGTAGGACCAGAGATAGTCCAGGCCACGACGGAGAAGGTATAGAATATCCAGGAGCAGATGAGGACTGCTTAGAGCCGACAAAAGTCGTATACTGACAAGATGTAGAGACTACTAGAGTTCGAGGATGGCGACCACTTTTTATTATAGGTCTCACCTCGATGTGGATTACGGAGATCTGGTCGGGGAAGCAAGTTATCTCTCCGCTTCATCAGACATTTCCATGTTCTCTACAGGATAGGTGAGGTGGATTATCGCCTGGCTCTTCCATCTCAGTTGTATCGGGTGCATGACCTCTTCCACGTATCTCACCTGAGGAGATACGTGAACGACCCGACGTATATCATTGATCACGGGGAGATAGATATCGATGACATGGAAACTTTTGTGGAGGTCCCGGTGGAGATCGAGGATCGACAGGAGCGGGTCCTACATGGACGGTCGATTCCTCTTGTGTGCATCATGTGCCAGCAGAGGAACCTCTAGGAGAGCACTTGGGAGTAGGAGGCTCAGATGCGTGCACAATACCCTCATTTGTTCCCCTAGTTTGTGATATATCTTTATGGGGACGTAAATACCTAAGATGGGAGTAATGTAAAGACCTGTAAATTTCAAGGAATTTTTTTTAATATTATTTGGGATTTTATGAGTATGTTGTTTTTGAAAGCACCTGATTCCAAGGCCCAGAGTTCCCGTAATCAATTTCTGAAGTTTAGCTTGGGTACGTTCAGTGAACAAACGAGCGGGTTTTTCTATCTCTTGAACTGGTGCTCGGATTTGAAATCTGAGGTCACTGATGAACTCCTAGTGCTGGTATTTGCTTAATATGACTTTTACCATTGTTGCGTTTGCTCGAGAGAAGATGTTAAATTTTGGGGTTTAAGTGAGAAGTAAATAAAATTATGTATTATTATATTTTATTATCCTTGGAAGTTAAACTCTCTCATGCGAAGTTGTTAGTGGGGCCCACAACCTCACAACTTCCCTTGTGTGGTTATGAGGTAGGTGGGGCCCACACGAGCACCCATCTTTTCATATTACATAACCATTAACTGCTTTGAACTCCCATGATAAATACATGGAAACTCCCCAATAAATTTTGGTATCCTCTTATTGTGTAACACTGCCCTATCTCCTCTTTAATCAGGACAACACACTTAATCATTTAAGTGAGATATGTGTTTGAATTTTAAAAATTTAAATACATGACTTGAAGTAATAAAATAAGAAAAGTCTTATTTTATTTTGGGTGGTTAGTTGTTGTGTGAAGTTATTGGGGAGAGAGAGAGCTCTTTTTCCTTCCGCGAAGAACTTCATCGTCTTTGTCGAAGAACACCAAATCCACGAAGGACGACGACGTGCCTCCTTTTCCTTTATCCATGAAAAAAAGGGTAGATGCCTCTCTCTCCTCATATTCTCTCTGTCGGCATCTACAGAACCTCACCCGCGATGTTGTTTTCCGCGATGCCCATCGTCCGACAACTTTTGTTGAGGTAGGGGGTTAAGTTCAATTTTAATGAATTAAAATTGTGCTTTTTTTGTTGGTGGGTATCTCATAATCTTTTGCCTCATGTTTTCATCATAAATGGAGGAGATTATACTATGAAAATATGGCCGATCATCCTCCCCTTTTTATTATTGATCATCGATGATGTTTGTGGTGAAGGTGGCATGGTGTTGTTGCACCGCGCAGGTACGAAGAGGACCGCGGTGGGAGCGAGCCGCGGCGATGGTGCGTGGAATCATCGCATTGCGCCAGGGAGGTCATGCCTTGGATCGGGCCATGGCAGAGGGGTGTGGCGTCGTCGTGCCACGCTGGTTGGACAGTTGTCGAGGCCTAAGGGCGCGGTGGTCTTCAAAAGGGCGGCCGGCTGAGCAGGTCGTCGTCGCCACATGGAGGAGGGATCCCCTCATGTCCCTCGGTTGCAGAAGGCTGGCCGTTTTGGAAACAGGGGAGAATCTCCCATCCCCCCTTCACATGCTGCTTAGCTGAGAGCCGATCCGTAGTCAGCATCCGAGACGGGCCACAGGCCGCGCGGGTCGGGCCTCCCGCGTCTGGCCGGGCCGACCGTGCTGGGCCGATCCGCTAGCGCTAGGCTAGGCCGCACCAACCGGGCCAGGCCACGCTATCCAGATCGGGGCTCACCGAAATGTCCTGGACCCGGACCTGGTTCGGGCCGACCCAGGGGGTATTGGGCCGGGTCGGACAGGGCCCAAACCCCCTATTTTCGGAAAGGTTCGTTCAAACACACATATCATGGGCTACGGACTTCTGATCGATGCACCATCAGTTGATTTTGGATCCTTGGATCAAGACAGAAATTTTGGTATGTTACACTCAAGAATTCGGTAATGTTTTTGTACGGTCGGGTTGGTTCAAACCTGAAACCAATCGGGCCCTTGGAGCGGAAACACGTATAACATAACGACTGGACGTCAGAATGATGTGTCGTCGATCATGTTGAATTCTTATTAGTGAGACTATTCTTTTGGTTTACTCCACTTATGGTTGGGACGCAACTGGAGTACGGTCGGGTTGGTTTTAATTTAAAAACCAACTGGGCCCCTGGGACGAAAAAACCAATAACTCTAAGACCGGGCGTCTGATTGACCTGCCGTCTATCGCATTGAGTTCTTATTGACGAGACGGAACTTTGTGATACATCAACTCTGAACTTCGTGATAGTTGATGTATCGACCCTCTTGGCTCGTGGAGCGGACCCTCCCGAAATCGAGTGTGCTGTGTGCGGTAACCCTAGAGCTGTTTGCGACTACGACAACGATGGCAATTATACTTGGATCCTACGTGGGTTCGGCAGGGAGGAAGACTGTACATGGATCCAATGTGGGTTCGGTAGCGAGAACTACTATACTTGGATCCTCCGTTGGTTATGTAGCGATGACGACTGTACTTGGATCCTATGTGGGTTCAGCAGCGATGGTTACATTACTAGGATCCTACGTGGGTTTGGCAGCGATGACTTTTGTACTTGAATCCTACATGGGTTTGGCATAGGAGATGATTCAGAGGCTACATCTAATCATCTCAACCCCTATTCATGAATAGTATACCTGTGTGAGCTGAGTCTTGACTTTCAATCATTATCATTGATGTGGTTGTCGTGCTTTCCTATGTGGATAGGGTTGTGCATTCTTTTGTGGATTGGGTTATTCTTTCCTATGTGGATTGGGTTATTCTATCCTGTGTGGACTGGGTTGTACATGGGCTCGTGTGTAGGAGCCGAGCTGGAATTGATGACTTAGGTATATGTATGGGAATATACATAAGTAGAGTTGGTTGATACTTCGTGTTTTCATATCTCCTTTATGGATTATTCTTTTATGGATTCTGGGAGGCCTTCGGGGGTCTCGGGGTCCCTACCAAGTATCGTATACTCACCCCTGCATGATCTATGCCCGCACTACGTTGTGTTGGTTGCAGATGACGGACAACACTGATTGTGGTTGAGGCTTGTGGAGCAGGACGGTACCCAGAGGTGGACTATCAGGCGGGACATACAAGGAGTGGACGGACGGACCCAATGAGCCGACGAGACTATATGTACCCACCCTTCAGGTGGGAATTATGGATGACGACTTGGTGGTCACTACTTTACTTTTTAGTTATTGTACTTTCTTTTTTTAGTTGTATTGTACTTTCCGTTGGGTTTGTATTCTGGCCCATTTACTTTTCATCACTTACTTTTGTACTCAGTTTACATAGTGTTTACTTCAGCTTGCATACTCTGTTGTGTTTTTTACTTGTATAAAGTCAATGCCTTCCCTTTTTATTGGGATTTACACCTTTGGTGCTAGTCGCTAGCCCCTGACCCATGGAAGGCAGGCGTGGGGTAGTCACGGCTCGGGCCCCGAGGACGGGTCGTGATAGACAATTATTTTCAAAACAAAAAATATTCTACTCAACATAGTGTCATATTTATGAATTTGAAGTTTTTACCCTCTCTTCGAGTTCTCTGGTTTCTTGAATTCCTCTTATGACTACCCAAATCGCATACCCTTGTCATTGGATTCGATAGATCCCACTGATTCATATTTAAATCTCAATACTGATGGATCATGTAAAATGAAATAAATTAAAATATGTTATATTTTTTTGACATTAAGGGATCTTTCATTATCAATTTTCTGATCTTTATTTAGGGTCAGTGACTCCTCTATGATATAATAAAATACCATGTTAACAAGTATGTAGCTCAATCGACTCAAATAATCTAGGCTTGTATTTGCTGAAACTAACTCCACAATGCTTTATAACTCTATACCTAACAATATATCTACCTCGTTGAACCTTTTTATCATGTGGGAAAGTGTAGGTACCTCTATTCAAATAGTATTGATATAAATCACACTTTTTGTTAGGGGAACATTAAATAAGACTTTTTTTCGTCATTGTATACCTAGGATACTTATTATCTTTTTTCTAGCATAAGATCCATCCTTATAGATGGTGTTGATAATTTTAGAGGGGATTCTCTCAATATCCAATTTTTTAAACCCCCTTAATACCATAAATTCTTCTTCCTTTGGACATATAGGTTTTCTTCTTCTTCCTCCACCCTTTATAAAATATCACAGTTGTTGTTTATGGTTTCAAATTCTCTAACCTTGGTAATTTGTCTAATAAATATAAATTAGATATAAAATTTTTAGAGAACCTAAACCAACTTTTTCTATAATATGATATTTAATTTATAATATAGAATATCAGATGTGTTAAAAAATGACAACAACATATGATAATATAATGCATAAAACACTCCATAAACCTTAACAGTGATAATTGATATTTTTTACAATTTGGGGTTTTAATGTGTTCTTTATAAAAAAAATTGGTAAATCAATAGGCCATATTTTAATTTTTTATCTTTTATAAATCACTTCGAAAAGGGTTGGTTATTTAGAAATTATTTATCATTTAATAAATTATAATTTATTATAAAATAACATTAATGCCACTTTTGGAATTATTTATTTTATATACATTTAAAAGAAAAAAAGAAATGATGTGATTTTTTATATGTTAATTTCACACATGTGAAACATTATAAATTTTTCTAAAAATTTATTTAAGATAATAATTCATTCAATTTACCTCATTCTTAATTTATTTAGGTATCATTTATTTTATTTTATTATTATTTAAATAATTATAATTTTATAATTTCTTAATAATTTAAAGTTGTAATTTAACCACTAAAAACATAAAAAATTTATCATTATAATAAATCATTAACCTTAAAAATAATTTCTATAACTGAACATATGATGTTTTTTCCCTATCCAACATCATTATTAATGTTAATGGTAATGGAGGTTCATTTTTTTTGTTTTTATTTACATGATTTATTATATAGGTCACCATCATGGAATTGTGTCTTAATAACTCAAAAAGATATATCATAAGGTTTTAATGGTCTAAATATTTCCATCCAATTGTTTTTTAATGTGGTTTGGTCCATTATTACCACTTATATTCTATGTTTACCCACTAAGTATTCTTGTTTTTACCTTAATCACTATAAATATTTCCAAATTGTTAACTAATTTCTTTCGTAATAAATTAAACATGCCTTATTATATGTTATAAACAAAAATTATTTAAAATATGGGCTCCATTTTTACAAATTAAATTACAAAAAGTTGACTAATTTAAATTAAAATTAATCCTACAGACATGATGAGAAATCATTGTTTTGAAGTCAAAATTTTCAAAATATTACAATGTATCTATATAAAAATTATATATTAAACTTATCCCAATGAACTACTCTATATTAATATATATATATATAATATAACTATTTTTTACATTAAAATAAATTAAAAATATAGTTTAATTTTAGAAATTATTAAAAGGAAAGGTTAATTTTCAATTAAAATACATTATTTTTAACTATACATCAAAAAATGCTTCTTCTCACAAAAAATAAATGAAATTCATAACCAATATAATTTTTATATTAAAAATTATAAAATTGAGTTTAATTTTTTTTAAATTATTTGAGTTCAAAAATATAATTTTTAATTATATTTACCAAGAACGATTAACTCAAGTTTTACAAAATATACTATTTTTCATAATTATTTTTATTATTTTAAATTATTATTATTTTGTTCATAAAAAGTAGGTAAATAATAAACATGGTGAAAACATATTTTTTATTCACTAGTTAATGTCATTCTTTCCTTTCATTCTAATAGCTAAGATATAATTATCATATTAATAATATTATTAATATGATATAATAGTTCAGTAAAACATGGTCTTGTAGGTAACACAATCAATCAAAGGAATACAGTATTGTGTGTGACACAAGCCAAAAATTGTTATGATTGTACCAATAGATAAACGAGTTATTGTTTATAGAATAAGATTAAATTTGGTTTCCATATAAATAAAGCATAACATGGTGAAGCATACAATGCAAGCCATCAAATATTTTTATTTTATTTGAATAAAAAAATATAAAAATTAGATGTGTTACACAAAAATATAGGTATTAACTAATTCAATAAGCTCTTTATCCCTTCACCAATCCCACTAAATAAGGCTTTGGTAAATTTTTCTACTAAATATGTGTGAAATACAATAAGTGGATTTATTTTAAATGAATCAAAATATGAATCTTGATGTAATTTAGTCAAATTGTTTTCATTAACATGACCTAGCTAGTGATTCCAATGTTGGGTGTGGTATGATTCATGTGAATTTAATTCATTATTTAATTCTATTACATGGATTGTGTAATAAACTAGAAAAGGATCATTTTTATATGTTCTTTAAAATAAATATTTCAACCTTTATAAAATTATCAACCTTTATTCCCAAATTTGATAATAAATCTATTAGTATAAAGTACGTTTAGAGAAATAATTTTTTTGGGATAGATAAAACTTAATAGTAATCTTTCAAAACCAAGATCATTCTCGTTGGAAACATGATGTTGTAATACCCAATTTCTATAAGAGAAAGATATGCTTTGTTGGCTGCTCATAGATCTACCTCTCCCACAATCAATATTTTTTAATTGATTTATTCTGTATATTTGAATACATGTGTTAGAACCACTAGGTATATCTAAAACCCAATTTGTAGATACTGATAAATTAAACTTGATAAAATAAACACCTGAATATTCTTGTCTCTGCTTTCGTTGAGTGTGTGATTTTTCCAGTTGACCTTCTTTCCACATGAAAAAATAAACAACATCATTTTCCATTGGTTTCACATTTATCTTCCTCTTATTAAAAGGTAATGAAGAATATTTTGAATTAAATATATTATCTTGGCCTTTATATTTATTTCCATAACTATGGAATAATTTTCATTCTTTATATCCTTAACTATTTAATGAAGAATAGTAAGAATATGTAAAAAATACTTACCAATCACAATTAAAATTAACAATAAAATTGGATAATCTCTAAAACAGTTCAATCGAAATCATATATTGTTCTTATCTAACTCTCTCCTGGTAAATGCCATAGAGTTTCTCAAGAATTCAATATGCATCCATTTTTTTATGAGACTACATGATTTTAATAAAGAAATAGATTATATCCTAAAACATTTAACATTTATCACATCATTTATAAGTTTCTAATATTCTATTAACTCATCATCACTCCCATCCTTAGAAATTGGATTAGGAAACGATGATTTTAGCATGTAATATTTCTATTCATGGACGCGCACTATCCAAATCCATTTGTATAATTGTTTTAACTCATATCTAGTTAGGATGCTTTATATATTCAATATTGATGATAGGGATAATTTTGAAGATGATATTGTATGTTTATTCAATAATTAAATGAATACATTATCAATACATTTCTTGATTTCAAATTTTGTGAGATAAAATTAATTTATTGATTTCATTAAATTATCTTCTAATTTATAAATATTAAGTATTTTTCAACAGTATACTCAATGTTTCTAGTTTCTATAACATTTTATTAGTATGGATTCATATTTCCCTTCATATAACCCCCAACAAGGGTTGGTCACAAAACATGAAGGTATTTTGGTAGGCAGTTCAACTTCATAATCCATTGAGAGGATCCCCTATCAAGATTTCATGACGTGTATTTTCTCAAACAAAATCCAACAATTATACCAATTGTCTCACGATATAATACTCTTTCTAAAAATTGGTTGATTAAACCCAAAAAAAACAAAAAAACTCCCCTTATTGTTGTAATTTTCCCAAAACAGGTTAGTCAAAAATATTGTTCTATTGAGTATCATTATAAATCAAATAATGGAAGGCCAAGTCTGACCTAATATTAAATTGAGGTATTTTTTATGGATAAATTTTATCTTGTTCTATCATTTATAAGTCTGGTTAATATTATGTGGATGTTAATTAATTAATTATCTTTATTGGGTAAAATATTTACAGAAAATTAATTTATATAGATTACATATTTGAACATTAATTCACATATTTATGTGATCATGAATATGTATCCATGAAATAATTAATTTCATACGTATAAATAATTATTTAATTAAATGACCCATCCTTGAGCATTATATAATTTTTTATTTAATGAGAGATTAATAAATAAAAAACTATTATTGGTTGTCTTGGCATGAGTTAGATCATTCCACATGTCCACATGTGTATCACCTGAGTTGGAATAATAATTATTTTTTTGTACCACTTCCACTCACTTTTTGATACTCTAATTATTAAATATATTTACGATTCACACACATGTGAGGGCGATAAAAGGATTTTTTAAAATCAAATTACAGAAATATCATTGGCCACGTAGGTCAAACATAATAATGGAGGGATGGGTGACTCATGTGCAATCATTTAATATAATATTTAAAAATTTATATACCATATAATAAATTAAATTAAATAATCCATCACAAACATTGGTCTTGGCCAACACCATGAATGATCATATATGAAACGAATATGAAAAACTATGTGACTAGAATTCATTTCA
This sequence comes from Viscum album, assembly GCA_963277665.1. Taxonomy (NCBI): domain Eukaryota; kingdom Viridiplantae; phylum Streptophyta; class Magnoliopsida; order Santalales; family Viscaceae; genus Viscum; species Viscum album. The sequence continues at coordinate 1,177,839,163 of OY728119.1, read as the reverse complement.
TGATTTTTTTTATTAAAAGAAATAAGCTTGCATTAATTAATTAAGGATTTAATTAATTAAATTTTACTTTAATGGTTATATAAATATTACTGGAGATACCCATATTTTTTAAAACATATGGAAAATAAATATCATAACCAATAATGTCATATTTATCATAATAAACTAATTGAGTATTTCAAATTCATTAAAAACATTATTAAATTTGAAAATAAAAAATGGTTCTCCAATCAATAAAAAAAGTTCTAATACTATATTTTTCAATTTTATATTCTTTTTAATAGTTACCATTAATGGGATACTAGCCTTTATATATATATATATATACATATTGTGTATCTCTGTTTTGATTTATCTGTGTTACACACCTAGGTCTGTTGGGTGTACCTTGGCCAGACTACACAATGTGTATAGACCAGTTACACTAAATTTGATCCACTTAATCTATGTATGGGATATATGATTGGGTCTTCATTGTGAGTTTCAAAATACTACACAACATGTACAAGGAATATGCACAACATGTATCTCTTTGATTCATGCATCTATTTTTCGACTAAGTCATTTATTATATTCTTCAAACATGAGATCTGATGAACTACATATTTTGTATAGTGTATACTAATCATGTGTATCAAACAATTTATAGGTTTTTAGTCTCATGTGTTTTTACCAGGTATAATAACAACATGCGTTACATGATTTATGCCACTTGCCTATGTGGAATACTCGGCATGTACTCTGATACACACTGAATAATCTAACAACCAGTGTACAAACATGGTTAGTCAAGACATGGTGTACATATTGTTAATTTTTTTTGATATTCAATGTATATCCCTCATCACATTTCGATGTAGTGCACTATGGTACTCCATGTGTATTTATAAGTACATTTCTTGTGACCTGATCTTACCTTCCAAATAATGGAGTATTTCTATTAGAATCTCTATTCGTTCATCATATATTATTAAACTATTATAAGTAAAAAAACCACTTGAGTGATTATGATTAATATTTCAAATAATTTTAATTCTTATCATATTTAAATAATAAATAAATAAGGAAAATATAATCACAATTAAACATAGATCAACAATCAGGTAAATAATTATAAATTTAATTGTGATGACTCTAATAGCAGTTGTTTTTTAAAAGCATTGTAGAATAATGTAGTGTTGGTAGAAATATTAAAATTTATTTTAATAATAATTAACATATATTATGATAGAGGATACTCCACATAAAATTTATCAATAATTTATTCAATATCTAAAGAAATAAATAGCGAAGACTGGGAAATTCTTCATTGATGAAATTTGATTGTTTGAAAAGACATGTATTATTTTCCTTTGTTCCACTATAAGGATCCCATGATAGAATCCTTCTAGAGGTGATCCACACATTCCCACAATGTTCTCTATGAAAACTGACTCGATATTCATGTCCAAGCATGGTGAATCAAATGCCATGTATTGTTCATACGGGATGGATCAACCTTTAGTCTAGATTAATTCTCTTGCTTTTCTTGTTCTTGATAAAAAGGGCGAAGGTGGAGTCGAGAGAGGCTTCATTATATTCAATAATTCTTCATGCCCAATTAGGGATGAAATAAACAATATACATAACCATTTATTTATATATTTATTCATTATGTTAAAATATTATTTACTTTCATGTGGGGAATTAAATGACATTCCATATCATTAAAAACTCCAAGCCACATAATAATTTAATTATTATTTTATTGTAAGAAAATGTATGCAATTTGATTAATTATATTTTATGATATATAAAAATATATTTTATCATTGTAAGTCCTCTTGTTTAGTTCTAAATCTTCAGTATTTATTAAATACCCAAAAAATATTTTATTCATAAATTAAAAATTTATTCACATATCAACAAATTAATATTTATTAAATATTCTATAAAAATATGTATTTTTATTCACATGCTAGTGAAAAACTATTTATTTTATTTATTTGATCAATATAACATCAATAAAATTATTTCTCATCCTTGAGAATAATATTTATTCCATTAATTAAGTTCAAATAGAATTTTTTCTAGAGCAACGGAAACACATAGTGTGTGTCCCTCCTTGATTTTTTTTTCACATTGGCATTAGGAGTTATTGTATAATGTCCAATATTACTGTCTATAAATCTATCATATAACCAAAGAGAATGAATTTAATTTCATAATGACAAAAAACCACATCTGAATGCTCACAGTGTAATATAATTACATATCAAAATATCTCATCAAATAGGTTGGTTGAAAGTATCACCAACCTATTCGTGTGATACATCATTCTTTGAATATCTCAAATAAATGCATTATTACCCTAAGGCCAAGTAATTTAGGAAAAATTTATATTAAAATCATTGATATGAGATATCAACTCCCATTAATATGTAAGGGAAAAAAATTTCTTCGACTTATCCATTAATGACATGTAAATCATGATGCACCGAACATACCCTTCTTCCCACCAGTATATGGAGTTATATTTTTTTAAGTACATCTATGTGAAAAATTCATGAAATATATTAATTATAAAATTAAAGTCTAAGTACCATTACACATGCATGAAGATAATAATATCAAATGACATAAAAATATTCAAACTTCATACTAGTGGGTTTCTTCTCATAAAATATAATCTTAGAGATTAACAAGTTTAAACTTCCAATGAAGAAGTCTCATCCTATTATAAGTGTTCACACCTAATGGTCTAAATTATACATGTTCCTTTAATAGTATTTCATCACACTACATTACTATATTAATAATATTTTCATATAACTTCAAGGTTCTCATCATAGTGGGGAACTATTATGACCTGATCAGTGTGGCAAATACTCTAGTACATCATTACATTGAATGCATACATGATAATTAACAACATGTAATAATATATTTAATTAATATTTAATACATAAAATATAAATGTAATAATATTACATTCCATTTTCCCTAGTACACCAAGTCTATCAAAACATATGGTATAATATACCATTAATTAAATGTCATAGAAAATGTGGATTGTTTATAACTCGATGACAATATATAATTCATGAAACCCACATAGCTTTATTCCCTCTTAATAGAATCTAGTCACACATCCTATAAAACAAAAATAACTTTTTTTATATTCTATTTTATATCCTTATTTATATATATAACCTTTTATAAACTTTATTTATGACCATTTAATATGAATAAATTTTTTTCTGATTTTTTATTTTTACCATTGGGTGTTAGTAACATTAATTTTTTCACACATGATTTGTGATGGAGATTTTGGTAACACTTATGTTATACCATGTTAATAATTAATATATCATATAGAAAATAATATTATATAACTTATATTTATTTATAGCCATCTTTATTTATTATATTTTTATTATATTTATGTTTTATGAAATAAGAATCAGTGTTTGTTTGTTTTTGGTAATTTTAGCGTTAAAAGATGATATTTTAATAGTATGAAAAATAAATAATATTTCTATTATAGAACCATAAAAATATTTCCTTATTAATTTATAATAATAATAGGATTTAGGTTTGAATGTTCACTCATCATATAGTTTTATAGAAATATCTATGTAGGTTGTTAGACTGAAAAAAAAATGAAATTACCAAAATTAGTGGATTATTATGGTTATGAAAGTGGTTTATTTTATAATAGTATAATTATTAAATAATAATAATTATTGATTATAAAAAATCACCATGAACAATATGAATGTTGAGATATGATACTTCATTGTGTTGGTAGTTTTCACAACACATGGTTGTCATTTTCATATCCCCAGGAATAATAGGGAAATAGAGGTGTAATATAATTTGTTTCTTAATAATAATTATTATTATATTATGTATGTATTATTTATTCTTACTTTCATCATTATATCCAAAAAAATAGTTGTGTCTTTGAAAAATAGAAGACATCATTTTATGGATGTGGAACTCTGTGTAAATGGATAATCAAGGTTCTATTGTTTTTATAAGTGGTTGAGAATGAATTAATAAAGGTTATTGAATAAATATAACAATATATTAGTATATTAATTATAATTATTCTATTATATTAATATTTATAACATATTGTTTTAATAGAATTATTAAGAAAAAAATATGAGAATTATGTATTACACACTTTGTGACTTCAAACGTTCTATTGATAATCTCATTGGATATTAAGGGAGAAAAATAACATATAGTGGACATATGCTTTAGTATTTGAATTTGAGTTCAAGTAGAGTAATATTGTGTATGGGTTCAAGTAAATTTTTATGTGGATGTGTATATTTTAGATAATGTAAATGATCCCGTTTCATAAGTGGAAAGAGTAATTATTTGTAAATACATATTATTTTCCCATAATTGTATGACAGAAATATCGGTTAAATGCTCTTGATAGGGAAAAATAATTTCATTGGGGTGGTATTTGGTCAATAAAACTTAATTAATGAATTTACACATATGATTTAATCCTTTTTTAATTCATTTATTCTACTATTTTTCTACATTGACTCTTATATTTTTATGAGGGTATAAAGTTTTTCGCAATGTAGATTATATATTAATAAAATTATAAAATCATTAATATTAAAACAATTGGTGTTGATAAATGTAAATTTAACATCTATTTATTCTAATTATATTTATAAATATTTTTTATTTACTTTTAGATTAAAAATTTATATATAAGAAAACTGGTTTTTGTAGAAAAATGTTTTCTAACAATTTTGTGTTCTTAATATTATTGATAAATAAATAAAAACTAAATTTGGGCTAATATAATTATACATATGTTTAAAAAAATTAATATATGAAGTAATTAAATAATTAAAAATTAATCAAGCTGATAAAACATACACAATATTAATAAAAAATATTTGAAAATATGAGTTTTAACATTATTAATATAATTAATAGTAATCTTATTAATCTTTTTGTTTGACTTAAAATTAGTTTTTTTCTTAATTATAAATAACCAATTCAATTATGGAATTTATTTTACTAAATATAATTTATATAGTTAAAAGACTTTTAATTATCATATTATGGCACTTAATAAATAAAATAGTTTTTAGAAAGTGTATTTGCAACCAAAAATTGTCCTTTTTAATTATAAAAATAAATAGATTTTTTAAATAGATTTTTATATAAATTTTTATCTTAGATTTTACCTTAAAATTTTATGCCTATATTATAATGGTAATATTTATTAATTTTATTATGTTAATGGGGTTTTAATTTTATTTTTTTTCATGAAAGACAACCTAATCACATATAATTTAATTAAAGAAATTTATTGACTAAAATTGTGTATCCTTATAGTGTTTGAATTGTGGGAAATTCTTTAAAATATTTATTTTTTCCATAAAAAAACTATTTTAATTTCATCATGAAATACCTTTCACTATATAGTATGAATGCCTCTTGTACATTATTTGATTCCTAAAAATATTCCTCCATAAACTATCTATCTTTTTTAAGCTATAGTTTACACCAAAAAAACACTCCTTTGTGAACTCAACAACATCATGAACCAAAATCAGACATAGATTAATTTATCCCATGATTATTTTCGTTATTGAACTTATTTTTTGATAATTTTGTTTTTAAGTGTCATTTATATAGTCAAAAAAACCTAAAAGCCCCATTAATCGAAATTGAATTTTATCCCTATTCAAATAGACACTATAGCATACAGATCCTTCTATGTATTTCACATCACACATAATATAATTTGTTACAGACTCATAATCACCATAACTATATCCAAAATTATAATACCCTTCAACAGACTTGTTTTTTAATTTTCATGCTTTCTAGAAGACCTAAATAAATTTTAAAAATTAAATCTCTCAGGATCATCCCACACGATTTCCATGTACCCTTTTCATTCACTGAATTCTATATATGACATGTTTGAATTCCCATGAACCACCTTTTTGGTTTCAAATAAATGTTATTTGGTCAGAAAAATTTCTATGCTGAAATCTAATATTTTCTAAAAAACAATTCCGAAATTACATGCCAAAATTTTTAGGAAACACTATAAAATTATAACACAATAAAAAAAAATTCAATATAGAAGGGTTCTATGGCATGATCTTTTTGATATGGAAAACTTCATTCCGGAACCTTGGGTTGTTATGGGAGATTTCAATGCCATTCTTAACTCTTGTGAAAAAATTGGTCCCTCACATCATTATATATCCTAAAGGGAATTATGGTCGTCTATTGAAGATTGTAGCCTTTTCGAATTCACTCCTACTGGTTCCAAATATACTTGGTACAGAAAACACTATAACAAAACTTTTGCCAGTAATCTTGATAGGGATTTTGTTAACATAAAGGAAATTGATATTTGGGATAATATACCTAGTATAACTTTTCCTAGACTTAATTCTGACCATCATCCTATTCTAGTTATCTTCCTTATGAATGACTGTAAGCTTGTTCATCGTTTTAAATTTAATAATGCTTGGTCTTTGAATTCTGATTGTGTCACTTTTATTCTTAAGACATGGAACTCTATGAAACACCATATGGATTCCTTTGTCTGCATGTTCAAGTTGAAAAACCTAAAACAGGCCCTTAAAAGTTGTTGTAAAGCTACAAAATCTCAAATTGATCTGGGTATTTCCATTCATGAAAATGAACTCAGTAGCATACAAACTCAAATCACTGTTTCAGATTTTAATATGGATCCCCAATTAGAAGAAAATATCTCCCTTAAACTTAATTCCTTTCTCACATTTAAGGATAATATTCGTAAGAAAATTCTTAGGGCTAAATGGCACGCAGATAGGGATCATAATACTAAATTTTATAATTCACATCAAAGAATCATAAATTCCAATCGTCCTCTTTTTTATGTTATTCATAATTATTTGATCATTGATTCTGATGAAGCCATAACGGATCTTGTTATCTCATACTTTTATAACATTTTTAATGGCCTAGAGATAAATATTGATCTCAGATCTGATATTATTCCCATAATGGTGGATGAAAGAGACAATGAATCTCTTTTAAGCACTCCTCTTGATCATGAAATTAAAGATATAGTTTTTGGCCTTAACCCTGACATTGCGCCTTGTCCGGACGGGTTCAATAATGGATTCTACCAAAAGCATTGGGATATTATCCACAACGATGTTTGTAACCTTGTTAAGACCCTTTTCATTCATGGATCTCTTCCTCATGGAATCAATGCTCAATTTCTAACTTTAACACCTAAGGATGAAAATGCCGCAGAGATCCATCAATTCAGGCATATTGCTCTCATTAACACTCTTTATGAGATCATTACCAAAATTATTGCGAATAGACTTGTGCCTATTTGAAATAAAATTGTCTCATGGAATCAGTTTGGTTTTAATAAAGGAAGGTCCATTTAGGACTGTATTTTTTATGCCTCCAAATGTACCAATAATCTAAATAAAAACACTAGAGTGGGGTGTGTGGCCATAAAACATGATATCAGAAATGCATTTTACACCATACACTAGAAATTTATTTTCAAAGTCTTAAAAAACTTGGGATTTCATGATTCTTTATTTGGAAGACTTAAAAAATTATATCATTCTTATTTTTTATCTATCCTGATTACTAGCACCCCAAGAGGTTTCTTCAATTTCTTTAAATGAGTCAGGCAGAGCAACCATCTTTATGCCATCCTCTTTGTTATATCTGAGGATTACATAATCATACTTCTCAATAATCTGGTTGCTCAAGGTAAGCTTAAGCCTATACAAGTCTCCAGAAACTTAAATACCGTTAACCACCTTTTATATGTTGATGATATCATTATTTTTCTTGAAGGGGAACAGAAAACACTCATGTCCTCAAAAAATCTCTTCATCACTATGAGGAACTCTCCGGACAAGCAATTTCCTAGAATAAATCTTATATATTTTTGGCCATAACATTCCTGTCAGAAGAAAATCTAGAATTACTTCCTATCATGGAATTAAAGAAGGCCTCTTACCTTTCACTTACTTGGGAATCCCAATTTTTTGGGGTCATCCTAAAGCAAGCTACTTTTCTATTATCTTTAATCAAATCATAAACCAACTCTCTACTTGGAAGGGGAAATCTCTCTCCATGGATTGAATAATTTGTCTGGTCAAATCCACCATTGTCTCAAAAATGGTCTACTCACTTATGATTTATAAATGGAATGTTGGAATCTTCAGGAAAATTAATACTTATATTAAAAACTTCATTTGGATGGGAAGTATTCTTGAAAGGAAACTTTTCACTATCCCTTTGAAATCCTATTGTAAACCTCTTGATAAAGGTGGAATTGGAATAAAAATTTTAAAGATGTTCAATAATGTTCTTGAAGCCCATCTTACTCGGAGTATTGCTAATTGTACATCTAAAGCTTCCGAATTCTTGAACCATAGATTCTGCTATAAACTCTTAAATGGTTATTTTAATTACATCAACTCTTCAATCTGGCCTTCTATTAGGGACTCACACCACAAGATCATGGAAAATGAGAGATGGATGGTTAGTACTGACTCTTCCATCAATTTTTGGTGCCACAATTGGTGTGGTAACCCCTTGATATCTTTTTTACCACCTGATATTATTTTTGAGGATACTATACATTCTATAAAGGATGTCTTACATTTTAATAATCATGTCCCCTCTGAAACTATTGCACAGATTGTGGATAATCACCTATTTTCTTCTAATGGTGATTTCCTTGTTTGGGAACCTGCTCCAAAAGGCACCCTATACTCTAAAAACCTCTATATGCATAACTTTTCAAGAGATGAATCTAATTTTCAATGGGTGAGTCAATTTAACAAGTCTTGGATCAAACCTTCTAGGCTCACCCTCATTTGGCGCATTGCTCATAATAGATTGCCTACTGAATCCAGCTTGTAGACTTTTAGCATAGAGATCTGCTCTAAATGTCTCTTTTGTAATCAATATAGGGAGGATGATGATCATCTCTTTTGGTCGTGTGCAATGTCCTCTACTTTATGGAATTATGTTCTTGAATTATTTAGTTGCATTTGGCCCCGATCTGACTCTATTTGTTTGTTTCTAAATAATTCATTAGATATGAAGCCTCTCTACATGTTAAAAATCTATTTCTTACGGTTGTGGAGGAACTCCTGCATGAGATCTGCTAAATTAGAAATGATCTTATTCATAATAAACACTCATTTAGTCTCAATGCAGGAAAATCTCGGATTCTTATTGTGATTCATGAAGAAGCTTCAATTCAAAAAGACTATTGCAACAACTCAGTTAGTGACTTTGAGATCCTTCTTCATCTCTGTGTGCTTGACATTTTCCACAAGACCAAATGTTCCATTGAAGTATACTGGATATCACTGATGTTGGGATGGATCAAATTGAACATTGATGGTACTTCTAAAGGCAATTCAGGACCATCCAGTTGTGGTGCCATATTCAGAGACTCAGTTGGCCAGTGTCAGGGTTGCTTCTATGCTGGATGTGGGCACTCTTCATCTCTGGAGGCTGAAATGCAGGGGGTCATCCATGTAGTAGATATTTCACTTCAATGAGGTTGGAGAAAGCTCTGGATTAAAAGTGACTCTACCACTATCATTCATGCCATCTGGAATGGAATCATTCATCTTGCTTGGCCACTCACAACACATTGGATGAATTGTATGAACTCGCTCCATGGGATTGATTACATAGCTACTCATGCCTACCGTGAAGTGAATGTTGTTGCAAATTCGCGTTCTAACAAAGGGGTTTATTAGAGCATGACTTGGCTGGACACTCTACTAGCTGACTTATTATATTTATTTGATAGAGATTGTAAAAAAATCCCATCCTTCCGCCTTTTGTAATCTTTTTCTTAACAATAAATTGTTTTTTGGTCTTTGACCAAAGCATTACCTTTAAAAAAAATTCCTTTTGAAAATAGATATTAAAATTGAAGTGGAGGTTATAAAAAACACTTTCTCTTTTATAAAATCATTTAATATACACTTTTAAAATCAGGAGAAAAAAACTAGTTTTCCATTTAGTAATTTTTTTAAACAACATTTTTTTATATAGAGGAAAATATTCTCTTTCATAATAATCAGGGAAACATATAAATGAATATTTAGATCAAATAGTGGTAATGATGGTTAGAAATGTTTTTCTCCTAGTAAACATTATAACAAAAATTCTATTATAATGTTTGGAAAAAGTCAAAAGTACCTCATTAGAAAAATAATTAGTTGATTCCTTTTATAAAAATATATAAAATTTGGTTAAAAATATTTTTATTTAGTTATTTTATAACATAAATGTGTCTTCAATAAAATATTTTAAGAAACAAGAATATGGTAGATAAATAACCCAAGCTGAATTAAAAACCTATTCGAGTTTCTATTAAAAAATTTGTTCATACATTTCAGGATATATATATAGAAAAAATAAAGAAATTTTCTTTAATTTATAGAAATATCAAGATAAGAATAAACTATATATGGTAATAGAGATAAATAAAATTATATAATTACTCCAATTTAATCTTAAATATAAAAAATACTTAATATGGATGATATTGTGAAATAAACCATTACCACATTAGAAAATATTAATTCACAACCCCAATGATTTATTTTTAAAAAAATTAAACATTAAACACTATGATAAAAAATATATTAGTGATAAAAAAATTATTAAGGTGAAATATATACACAACATGAATGATAAAAGTGGTGATTATGGAATATATATCATAGAGACCACAGTTAGATGAGAAACCCTTATGATGATTGTAAAGGTGTCGTGAAGATTAATCATGTAGTGATTATATGTGAAAATTTTAAATATACATACAACAATTATAATTAAAACATAATATAATTATATTTCATTGCATAAATATCCTTCAAATAACATAGGAAATAAATAATTAAAATAACATGGTGAAAATAAATTGAGTTATGAAACTCGTTAAATCATGTATCTAATTCAATTTAAGTGGCTTAATACTCTTTTATAATAAATTTAACAATATTATACATAGATTAAAAAACCATATATGTACTTATAATATCATATATGAATGACTTATAACATATTATCATTGTTTTATTAGTCATTTTGTATTATATTGATATTTTATGGTGGTACCTAGTTTTTTATTCATTAATGTTTCTTTTCAGAAATATCAGTCCATTAATTATATCATGGTTCCATATTAGTTTTAATTTTTTATATTTTAATTTAAATTTTATTATTATATAGTATCACATGTATTCAAAATTCCTAATTCATTAATGTCATAAACCATATAACACCACTTATGTAGGTGGTAAAACCAACCTAAACAGAAGCATTTTATAAAGTTTAAATGGGTAATAACATGATAATATATAATAATAATAATAATATAAAATGTATAGAAGCCTATTCTTGTAATAGTTATTATATATATTCACTATATTAAATTTTTAATCGAACTATAAAATGAGGAATTTAAAAATGAAATATATATCACTGATGTAGATAGTAGAATATAAATATTCTTGAACAATTCATCCATTTTTAATGATAAAAAATAATGAAATATGATAATTTTTTTATCATTAAAGGAAAATTTTCATTTTATAGGCATAAAAATATTTATTAAAAACATTTCTAATAAGATATTTGAGGAGCGGTGATTGAAAATGAAAAAAAATATTGTCTGGTCACGAACCAGCCCGGGGTCAACCCTGAACCGGTCACCCGAGCCGGTCTGCGGCAAGTCCAGAAGGGCGTTCATGATCCCCCTAGGATGGAAACTAGTGGCGGGCATCAAAATTTAATTTTTGGGAATGATTTTACCCATAAAGATAAATTAAACACAAGTAACTAACTAAAGACTAGAAATAAGAAAAGACTAGCAGCGGAAAAGAAAACTAAATAGCTAAACATACCTCCATGTGACCTCTCAGGTCACCTCCCGACCAAAGGCTGACCTTGCTCCAATAATGAGCAACTCATCCCAGAAAACCTGTGAAAATGGAACCTGCAACTGAAATGACAAAAATAGGCGTGAGCATTAAAAATTCTCAGTAGGGTTTCCAAGGTAAACCACAGAATCCAACTCTCCTTCCCCAACACAAACCATACACATATGTTTGAAAAATATACAAATATAAAAGTAGGTTTTTCACATTTTAAAAACAAGAAACATAATTGTTTTTCTATTTGAAAATATAGTGCACACTACATAACATTTTTGAAACATTTTCCATTTTATAAACAGATCTCTAACATGGTACAACAAGGATGTGCTAAAAAGAAACACACAATAGTGTAAGTTGGAAAAAAGTTTGGCTGACAGTAATCAAGAAATGTGAATAATCCAGTAACCATTGGTGATCCAAAACATCCCTAGACCACCCCTAGACGTACTCGGTTTTGGAACCACCTTTCAGCGTATGGTGAACCTCTTAAGTCTATAACGAACTGGCCACCCTGCAGACCAATCGAGTGGCAAAGACCACCGGGCCTAACAAAGAATCCAGGGGGTACCAACTCGTCTAATTGGTGTTGATTAGCAATCATCACTCGATCATCTAAAAGAAACACAAGAACACATGGTGGTTATAAAAATACTGTGTAATTAGGAAGGCCCTTGCACGCGTGACTCATCTCACCACACTTGCCTACCCCAAACACGGATGCTTCCTATGCGTTCACCCATAAAGGGTTACCCTAGATATGAGTTCCCTCAAGTACACCTCAAACATTTTACATTAATAAAGTGCCAACTGGGCCGTCACACAGATAATACCGTAACACATTTCCTAAAACATTTCACAAAACACCTTAACTTTCCAACTAGACGTACACATTTTTCAAACCACATTCCTTTCCACATTCATCACAAAACAACTCTTTTAAATGAACAATGTCAACAGGACTTAAATCTTTACACACCGCAAATAAATTTTACCAAAATCATTTCTAATTAATTTTGATAACCATGTGGAACATCACTTTCCCAAGAACTCACTAAACAATCCTTTTCACATTTTAGGAAAAAAATTCAACTGGAAAATAGTTCCAAATGACCCCTTAATCCAAACACTCACCAAATCACACACCAAGAGCCAAACGGACATACCCATTGGGATTTAATTTTAACCCATTTATAGAAGTCACACAAGGGATCCAAAATCATTTGGGGACCAAAGATCCATTTAAGAAAACAAGGTTTTAAGAAAATTATATTTAAATTGTCATCTTCATTTGAGAACGCATCCATGTGTGCACCTAGTGCACCCATGGATGTGCCAACATCTAATGGAACACATAACATCCACGAAACATTTAGAAAACTATTTTAGAAACACCACTTTCCATTTTCAAACCATACCCAACACTCCACCTAGTTACCAAATTGCAAACCAACATTTATGACACAAGAGAACCTTCCAAAAAAAAGATTTCAAACCACACTATAAAATCATCAAGATCACATGTAAAACCCAAATCACATTTTTACAATTTTAACAAAATGAAACTATGATAAACACCCCCAAAATAACATCTTTTTTCTTTAAAATCTCACATCACATTTTTATCAACAACCCAAGTGCATAAACACATAGATATAATTGAAGAACCACACCAAGGACCAATTTTAGCCAATTTTACCAATGTTGGAACATCAAAATAAGTTAACCAAGTGTGTTTTGAAGGTGAGAATTATATTTTAAAAATTCACAAAAAAAGATCTCGCACATAATCACAAACATTATCACAGAAACATGTAGACCTAAACCAGGAGTTGACTTAATACATATTTTTCAGAAAATTAAAAAATTTTAAGAACACTATACAGGACAAATTAAGAGTGTAATGAAGGTGTAAATCAAGATTAAAAAATAAATTAAAGAACACAAGTATTAATATAGTTCTTAGGAAATTAATTAATCGAATTCACCTACCTCAAACAAAGCGTGGATGCGATGCTACTTTAGAAGAAAGAATAACAATGACTGCGAATCAACTGCACACCTAAAGCAACACGAAAAACGCATAACGCTCAACCCAAAATCTAGGGTTTAATGAATCTAAAAAAATCACAAACCAAAGCGAGAACACACCGAAAGGGGGGGTCACGCCAAAGGAGACCCACCGGAGGTGGCCGTGGCCGGTGGCCAGAGCAGCGAGGTGACGGGGATGCGGGGCGTGAGGCGGCGGGGGTGCGGGTCGGCGAGGCGGCGAGGCGGCGGGGATGTGGGGTGCGAGGCGGTGGGGGTGCGGGTCAGCGAGGCGACAGAGGTGCACTGGAGCAGCCTGGACAGTTGGGGTCGGAGCGGCCTGGACGGCACGCGGGATCTCAGAGGAGGCCGAAGGCGAGGGAGGCGATGGGGGGGTGCGGATGGGGCGCGGACAAAGGGAGAACCAGGGTGGGGAGGGTTTGAGCGCACGCAGGATAGGGAAAGAGGAAGGGGTGGGGGTGCGGTTGTGCGGGTAGGGCTAGGGGTTTTTTTCATTTTATTATCATAATAATAATAATAATAATAATAATAAAACTATAATAATAATACGATAATAATAGTTATAATTACAATAAAAATATAAACATAAATATAATAAAAAAAATTTATAACAATAATTATCTCAATAATTATATTAATTTTTAACAATAAGAATAAAAATTATAAAAATTAACAATAATATTTTATGACAATAATAACAATACCATTTATATAATAATAATAATAATAATAATATCAAAAAATTAATGACAAAAAATATTAATAATATAATAATAAAATAATAAAGAGCAATTTCATGACACCTCGGGGGATCACGCGGCTACCGCCCACAATGTGGTGACCGTGCATGGGTCTGAAACCCAGTAAAAATACTAAACGACAAAAATTTTAATCTGGGACCCATCTCGGACCTTGGCGTGAGAACCCAAATCCAAAAAATTAATAAAATAATAATAAACTAAAAATTCAGGGAGTGACAATTCTCCCCACCACAGACACTTTCTGCCCCGAGAAAGTCACCCAACCGAACAATAAACAAAACACGAAACCATGCCTGACTAAAACTAAAAGAAACCCCAAAACAAGAGAATATGAGAACATGAGAGGGTTCTCCCCACCACAATAACTCAACTAGAGCAGAAATTTAACATCCAAACATAGCACCCATGGAAGGGGGGGTGACACGGGAACACCCAACATTAAAGAAAAACCTATAAGCAGAGCCTATCTGAAACAGTGATCCCAAGCATAACTACAAACATCAACTCTTCCACCTACATTTACATCTCCAATCAAACACCGCTAAACCGAGATTAACCCACACAAGGTCCAAACACACTTTTAAGAAAAGCGCACGATTAAGAAAACCACGTCCACACAAATAGAACTGCTTGGATTATAATAAGACAATTCCATCATAACTCCACGATGAAACAATGAACTTACAACAATGCCAAAACATTAACCAGTAGAAAAACAAGAACGAAAAGACTTTAAAAATTCCACCACCAACACAGAACACAAAACCCAAACCGAGGCTTCACACCCCCAGAAACTCTTGAATGCATGCGTGCTTCACCCTGAGACCTGTGGCTAGGGCTCTGATGGATGAAGCATCTTCTACCTCACAATCAGGCACTAGAATCCTCTGCTCACTGCATCTTCTTCAGGCGACGCTTCCTGCAAAACTTCCCCAGGTGACCCAAGAAACATCAACGGTGACACGTCTTCGGAGGGGTGCGACATGACGACTTCACATGCTTGGAAAGGCCACATTGGAGGAAAACCACTGAAGGATCTGACGGACTGGAACCTAGAACCACTACGGGGAACTCATTAATAATAGGTCCCTCTAGCACAGCCTACTCTCCAGATGGGGAACCTTTAGGAGTAACTCGATATGCTGGATGTATAGACCCATAAAATTCAAGGAAATTTTTTTTCTTAATTTTCTTTGAAATTTTACAAGAATGCAGTTTTTGACAGAACCTGAATCTGAGGCCCGGTGTGCTTGGATTCATTTTCCGAAGTTTGGATCGGGTACGCTCAGTGAACGAACGAGAGGGTTTTTCTAACATTTGAACCGGTGCTCGGAATCAAATTCTGTGGGCACCTATGGATTCGCAGCACCGGTATTTGCCTAGAAACTCTTTTTCTAGAGTTGCGTTTTCTTAGGTGTGTTTTTTTAATTTTTGTGGTTAAGTTAAGAAATAAAACAAAGTGGTGCGACAACTTTATTTTTATTTCACTTAAAACCACTAAAATCCACTCAAGCTAAGTTGAAGCGGATAGGGTGGAACCATAAATATCCTACCCTCTTGGTAGGATATTTGTGAGGTGGGGCCCGTATGAGCCCCACCGTTTCTATCCCCCTAAGTAACGCACCCGCAAAAACTCCTCGTTAATGAAAGTCAACTGGTGCGTTTTCTAATCTCTTAACGCTCCTTTTAATTGGATAGTTAAGATGTTACCATTAATTCACCGAATTAATGGTTCGTTTCTAAACATCTTTTTCAAATTGTTGACATGTAAATGAAATAATACCAACGCATGTCTTTCTTGAGGATTTCTCATTGAGAAGATTTGGAGAATACTCTAAGGCTTGAGATCTTCATCCTCCTTCGCAAATAACACGAAGAACGCGAAGAACGCCGATCCCTCGGAGATCACCGACGCGACGCCACGTTCCGCGACGACGACGATTCTCCTTCCGCGGTGCTTCTTCCACGATGTTTCTTCCTCGCAACAATCTCCGATCATCAACTGCTTGAGATCGCCGACGCGACGCTGTGTACCGCCATGATGCGACGCCACCTTCCACGACGCGACGATCCTCTTCTTCCGCAATGGTCAATCTGAGAAAGAAATCACTTCCTACAACAACGATGAGGTAGGGGTGATTCATTTAAATCATTGTGATTTATACCCATGGCGTTTGATTATTAAAAATTTTTGGAAGACTTTTGAAACCGCTAACGTGGTGGGTGCGGACTAAAGAAAAAGTTTGAACCCACCGCCCCTTTCGTTCTTGGTGTGCGAAATGGCGGACGTCGACAAAATCAACCGCACGGGCGATGTAAAGTCCTCGTAGTGAAGGACGGACCTCAGGAGGGCTTTTGGCGAAGAAGCCATGGAATTCCGACCTCCAGAACTCATCTGGTGGTCTGCGAAGTGACCCGCTGGCGCGCCATGCCGACACAGCGGCGCTGGCGGCGGAAGGCGGCGGCGCCCCACGCACCGCCGTGGAGAACCGCCGCTGCTGAAGCCACAGCGGTAGTCGCGCGGTCCCACGACCGCGCGAGACTGGAGGAGTACGGGACGCGGCGACCCGACCGTGTCCGCTGGCAAGGGCGGCCCCACACGGGGCTGCGCTTCTCTCACGCGGGGGCAGTACGCCCTGCGCTCCGCTCGGCCGTAACCGGCCGAGCCAACCCGCCGGCCGAGCCGGTTCGTGCCCAGGCCAGGCCGGGCCACTCCGGTCTAGGTCGGACCCGGGTCGGGTCGACCCAGTTCGGGCTGACCCAGGGGGGTTGGGCCGGGTCGGTCCGGGCCCAGACCCACCGTTTTCGGAACTTTTCGGTCTTTTACTCATAACTTGAGTTGCGGGCCTCCAATTGACGCACCGTCAGCGGCGATGTGATCCTTGGATTGAGATAGTCCATTTGGTATATCGAAATCAAGGTTTCAGAATACTTTGGGTTTGGTCGGGTTGGTTCGTACACGAAACCAACCGGGCCCTCGGAGCGGAAACACTCATATATTGAGCTACAGATGACTGATTGACGTGCCGTCGACTTTGTTGGATTCCTCTAAGTGAGACGGATCTTTTGGCTTACTCCGACCGAGGTTTGGACACAGGTGGAGTACGATCTGGTTGGTTTTGCCTTAAAAACCAATCGGGCCCCTCTAACGAAAAGGCCAATAACTCTCAGACCGGGCGTCCGATTGACACGCCGTCTGCGACGTTGAGTTCCTTTTGACGATAAAAAACTTTTGGATACATCAACTCTGGACTATGTGTCAGTTGATTTATCATCCCCTCAGCTCATGGAGCGGACCCTCCCGAGTGAGCTTACTGTGTGCGGGAACCCTAGAGCTGGCTGTGACTGCGATGACGACGACGACTGTATAGAGATCCGCAGTTGATTCGACGGTGATGACTTCAGCACTCAGCAATCCTATGTGGATCCGTGCTACAGATCCGGTGTCGGTCCGATCCTGTGTGGGTCAGTGCTTAGCGGTCCTGTGTGGGCCAGCGCCTACGGATCATGTGTGGGTCTGATCCTGTGTGGGTCTTTGTGTGGGTTAGTTACCTATCGATCCTTTTTGGGTCAGATCATGTGTGGGTCTTTGTGGGGGTTAGTTACCTATCGATCTTTTGTGGGTCATATCCTTTGTGGGTCATTGCGGGGGTTAGTACCTATCAATTTTTTGTGGGTCCGATGGCTTAGATGATTTAGTGGCAATATCTGATCATCTCTATCATCATACAAGGAGTATTCATTGTGAGTTGAATCCTGTTTTTCTTTCCTTTGTGGGTTGTGTTGAGCTATCTTATGTGGATTTACGTTTTTCTTTCCTTTGTGGACTGGGTTGTACTAGAGCTCATGTGATGGAGCCGAACGGGAATTGATGACTTAAGTATATGTATGGGAATATACCTAAGAAGTGTCGGATGTTACTTCATGATTGTATCATTACTTTGTGGATTATCCTTTGTGGATTCTGGGAGACCTTCGGGGGTCTCGAGGTCCTTAGTGAGTAGCTTATACTCACACCTGCACGGGCTATGCCCGCACTACGTTGTGTTGGTTGCAGATGATGGATAGCGCTGATCGTGGTTGAGGCTTGCGAAGTAGGACGATACCTGGAGGTGGACCCCTGGGAAAGACGTACTCGGAGCGGACGGATGGACCCAAGGAGCTGTGGAGGCTATCCGTATGCACCCTTCAGGTGGGACTTCTAGTGGACGAATCAACATTGCAGATTTACTTTTCAGTAGCTGTTTTCTCTTACAGTTTTACTTTACTTCAGTTTGGGTTTGTATACTGGCCCACTTACTTTTCCGCACTTACTCTTGTACTCAGTTTTTACTGAGTGTTTACTTATATTGCTTGCTTACTCTATGGTGTTTGTTTACTTTACAACGGCAATGCCTTACCTTTTTACCTAGAATTATGCCTTGGTGCTAGTCACCAGCACCTGGCCTATGGAAGTCGGTCTTGTGGTAGTCGGCACGGGCCCCGAGGATGGGTCGTGACAAATTTGTATCAGAGGAGTTCGGTTCTACCGTAGAACTTGGGACTCTGATCTTTTTCTATGTGAATAAATAGTGTTAAGCATATTGGGTGTGGTTATCCTTCCAGGGAGTCCAGTGTTGGTGCGGCGGCCGATGTATTCGTACACCAGGACCCTGACTTCTAATTTTCGACTTAATGCATGAAAACATTAATTGCATGTGTGTTTCAAGTTTTCTTTGTGATTACTTTGTGTCAGCTCACCAGGTATATTGTTTTGACCGTGGCGCACCTGTTTCCATTTCAGGATGGCCCCACAACGGCAGTCAGCTAGGGTTTCGAGAGTTGAGAATGACGATAGCCCGTCGAGCGACGAGGCCTCGGTACAGGGCCCCTTGACAGCTGAGGCACCGATGCTACCTCTACCCGCCGAGCCACCGATGCTTCCAACCCCAGCCACTGACGATGCACGTATCCTTAGTGCACTGCATGAGATCAATCACTAGAGACCACCCAGGATCCATGGGTAGACGGACCCCCAGGCAGCCGAGGACTGGCTGGAGGCAGTGGTACGAGTTTTTCAGTTTGTGAGGACACTAGCTAACCTCATGGTGATCCTCGCAACGAGCCTACTGCACGCGATAGCAGGCCGATCGTGGAGCTTGATGCTCCAGGTGCACGATGAGACATCTCTTCTCTGGACAGACTTTGAGAGCCTCTTCCACTCAGAGTTTGTCCCAGCCACCCTCCGTGCGGTGCGCATCCAGGAGCTTCTTTAGCTGCGGCAGGGCAGCTTGACGGTCGCCCAGTACTCGGCGAGCTTTTCCGATCTCTCGCGCTACTCGACAGACATGGTACGGGACCCATTCTTCATGGCCCGGACCTTTGAGCAGGGATTGAGACACTACATTAGGGCATTTCTATCCTCCCTCAGCATTCCGACTCAGGTAGGAGTACTGGAGCGAGCCCTTTTGATCAAGAGCTTTCTTTCTGAGCCTTCTTCAGCAGTGAGACCTAACGCGGGGTGGCACGTAGCAGAGTCATCTGCAGTAGAAAGTTGATGAATGAATCATGGGTCCAGGAGGACCAGACCCTCATGCAGATGACCTTAGGACACTGGCTCAGCAGTGTGGGGCAGATAGCGCAGTGCCAGTCTTTCGAGAGGCACGCGGTTCTACACATGCGACGGACAGGGCCACATGGCTCGTGACTGCCCGACCCACCATGCTGAGGAGCAGTAGACGGTTGAGGGGCCCCCTAGGCAGAGGCAGAGGGTCGACCGTGGTAGTCCGCAGGGAGCAGGCGGACGAGGCAGAGGAGTTGGCCGAGCAGGAGGTGGTGGGCGACGCTTTGAGGCTCTACCACCACCACCACCAGGAGGTCCACCCCGGCCACAGGGAGCTGGCGGGCAGAGACAGGTACAGCTCCAGGCAGTGGATGCCTATGACCACGGCGTGCCCGAGATGATTCAAGATACTATATGTGTCTATTCCACCCTTGTTGCAGTTCTTATATACACAGGAGCGAGTTACTCTTTCATAGCTGCTGC
Source organism: Viscum album (assembly GCA_963277665.1). Lineage (NCBI taxonomy): Eukaryota > Viridiplantae > Streptophyta > Magnoliopsida > Santalales > Viscaceae > Viscum > Viscum album. Next base: position 1,177,818,353 of record OY728119.1, on the reverse strand, counting down.
CCTTGTTCGGAGCTCGGAGATTCCGACAGAGCCGTTGGCTCGATTCTTATGGCTAGAGACTCTTACGGGAGCAGACTCGACGATTACACACTGGTGCCGGCAGTGTGAGCTTACTCTAGGAGGTGAGATCTTTGGTTGGGATCTTCCTGTAGCGGTGTCGAGGACTTACGCCGTCATCTTGGGCATGGATTGGTTATCTACAGTCCATGCACAGCTTGACTGTATTAGGTGAAAGGTGCGATGTGTATGCACCGACGGAAGCAGGTTCACCATCACCGCAGAGAAGGGAGCCTTCGCTGTACAGGATGGACTTCTGAAGAGGATAGGACAGCCCATCACTCATCAGTTGGCTTGACTCATCCTAGGAGCAGTTGACGTGCGGAGTCCTAGATTTCCTGTAGTGGTGGATCAGTATGCAGGCGTCTTTCCCGATGACGTTCCAGGACTACCTCCTCATAGAGAGGTAGAATTTTATATTGATCTGTACCCCGGGACAGCCCCGATATCCACTCCAGCATATCTGATGGCTCCCACCGAGCTTCGAGAGCTACAGGTACAATTGGAGGACTTTCAGGGAAAGGGATTCATCTGAATTAGTTTTTCACCCTGGGCTTCCCCGATATTGTTCACCAAGAAGGAGGACAAGAGCTTGCGAAATTGTGTCGGCTATCGTCACCTGAACTAGGTGATAGTGATGAACAAGTATCCACTATCGAGGATTGATGTCTTCTTCGATCAGCTCAAGGGAGCACGGTGGTTCTCAAAGATAGACCTCAGGTCAGGCTATCATCAGCTCAGAGTTCGGGATGAGGACATTGAGAAGACAGCCTTCAGATGTCGGAATGGAAACTATGAGTTCTTGGTTATGCCATTTGGCGTAACCAATGCTCCAGCGGTGTTCATGGGCCTCATGAACAGGATATTTCAGCCATACCTCGATCGATTTTTCATGGTCCTCATCGACGAAATTTTGATATACTCGATGACTGAGGAGGAGCACGCCTACCACTTGCGAGTAGTACTTGACACACTCCGAGAGCACCATCTTTATGGAATGCTCTCGAAGTGTCAGTTATGGATACGTGAGGTCCACTTCTTGGGACACATCATCTCTGAGGTGGGAGTTTCAGTGGATCCTACGAAGATCGAGGCAGTGCTAGCTTGGGAGCCACCTAGGAGCGTGATGGAGGTGCGGAGTTTCTTGGGACTAGCTGGATACTATCGGAGATTTGTGCCAGACTTATCCAGAGTTGCGGCACCACACTCAACTCTTACAAAGAAGGGGAAACCCTTTGTGTGGTCAGAAATATGTCAGTAGAGCTTCCAGGAGATGAGATAGAGATTGACCAGCGCACCTATCTTGAGGTTGCCTCAGGAGGGAGTAGGGTACGTAGTCTACTGTGATTCATGAAGAATTGGACTCAGATGTGTCTAGATGTAGGAGAAGGAAGTGATAACCTATGGATCATGTCAGTTGAGGCCGCATGAGCAGAACTACGCTACCCATGACCTGGAGTTATCAGCACTGGTCTTCTCTCTGAAGACATGGTGACACTTTCTGATGAGTGAGCACTCTACAGTCTTTTCTAACCATTAGAGTCTCAGGTACATCTTTTCCCATAAAGACATGAACCTGAGATAGTGGCGATGGCTCGAGTTCCTCCAGAAATATGACTTTCAGATAGTCTATACTCCTGGGAAGGGGAACGTGGTAGACGATGCTCTCAGCAGGAGGACGGGAATTCAGCTACTTGAGGAGGCGACAGAGTAGCTAGCCGCCATGTAGATATCCTTCGTGGATAGAGATTGAGAAGCATTCCTTCAGTCTCTCATATCTCTCCTCCACTACTACATCGGGTTAGAGAGGCACAGTGTGGGGACACTGACTGTGAGGCGCGGCGTGCAAAGATATCCTTAGGTCAGGCACTTGATGGTTTCTCCCTTGGAGCAGAACACAACATCCTTTTCAGAGGACGTACCTTGGTACCAGTTTCTTTATGGGAGGAAGTTCTGAGAATGTTTCGCACTTCTTCCTTGATGGTACATCCTAGAGTGGCGAAGATGTACCAGGACCTCAGATGACAGCACTGGTGGCCGAGCATGAAGAAGGTTGTGGCGGAGTTCGTTTCTCGATGCCTCACCTACCAGCAGGTGAAGGCAGAGCATCATGTACTAGCAGGCTTGGTACAGCCCTTGGAGGTACCTTAGAGGAAGTGGGATGGCATATCTATGAGCATCGTGACTGGACTTCCACACACTTCCAGAGGTCACAACACTATTTGGGTGATTGTCGACCGACTCACCAAGTCGGTTCACTTCTTACCCATTAGAGAGCAGGGCTCAGTGGAGAGCTTGGGACGTCCCTACATTCAAGAGATTGTACGGCTTCATGGTGTACCATCATCCATCATCTCTGATCGAGATGCTCGCTTTACTTCTCGACTTTGGAAGGGGTTGCAGGAGGCGTTTGGGACGCAGCTATGTTTGAGCACCGCCGTTCACAATCATATGGATGGTCAGATGGAGAGGACCATTCAGACTCTCGAGGACATGCTCTGGGCATCTGTTCTCGACTTTGGTCGCAGTTGGGAGGACCACCTACCCTTGGTGGAGTTTGCGTACAACAACAGCTACCACTCCACCATCAGGATGGAACCATACGAGGCGTTGTACGGCCGACCGTGTAGATCTCCGTTGTGCTAGACAGACCCTGGGGAGTTAGCACGTGTGGGACCGGAGATGGTCCGGGCCACAATAGAGAAGGTCCTGGTCATCCAGGAGCAGATGAGGAAAGCTTAGAGCTGGAAGAAGTCTTATGCTGACAGGAGGCGGAGACCACTAGAGTTTGAGGATGGGAACCACGTCTTCTTGCGCGACTCACCTCAATGTGGATTACGAAGATTTAGCCGAGGCAGCAAGTTGTCTCCTTGCTTCATCGACCATTCTAGGTCCTCAGCAGGATTGGCGAGGTGGCTTATCGCCTGGCTCTACCACCTCAGTTGCACCGGGTGCACGACATCTTCCATGTATCTCAGCTGAGTAGATACGTGCATGACCCGACACATATCATTGTCCATGGGGAGCTAGACGTTGATGATGGGGTGACTTTTGCGGAGTTCCTGGTGGAGATCGAGGATCGACAAGAGAAGGTCCTACGTGGATGATTGATTCCTCTAGAGCGCATCAGATGGCAGCACGGGAACCTCCAGGAGAGCACTTGGGAGCGGGAGGCTTAGATGCGTGCTCAGTACCCGCATTTGTTTCCCTAGTTTATGATGTATCTTTACGGGGACATAAATCCCTGAGGTGGGAGTGATTTAAATACCCATAAAAATCAAGGAAATTTTTTTCTTAATTTTCTTTGAAATTTTTCAAGAATGTAGTTTCTGAAGGCACCTGATTCCGAGGCCCGGTGTGCAAGGAATCATTTTCTGAAGTTTGGGTCGGGTACGTTCAGTGAACGAACGAGCGGGTTTTTTTAACTTTTGGACCGGTGCTCGGAATCAAATTCTGAGGGCACTGATGGAATCGTAGCACTGGCATTTTCCTAGAAACTCCTTTTCCGGAGTTGCGTTTGCTCGGGTGTGGTTTTTGATTTTTGGGTTTAAGTTAAGAAATAAAATAATGTGATGCGACAACTTTATTTTTTTTTCACTTGAAGCCACTTAAAACCACTTAAATCCACTCAAGCTATGTTGAAGCGGATAGGGTGGAACCCAAAATATCCTACCCTCTTGGTAGGATATTTGTGAGGTGGGGCTCGCACGAGCCCCGCCGTTTCTTTCCCCCTAAGTAACACACCCGCAAAAAATCCTCTTTAATGAAAGTCTACTGGTGCGTTTTCTAATCTCTTAATTCTCCTTTTAATTGGACAGTTAAGACGTTACCATTAATTATCGGAATTAATGGTTCATTTCTTAACTTATTTTTCAAATTTTTGGTATTTAAATTAAATAAGACCAACGAATTTCTTTCGTGAGTATTGATCGTTGATAGGATTTGGAGAAGACTCTCAGGCATGAGATCTTCATCCTCCTTTGCGAAGAACGCGAAGAATGCCAAACCCTTGGAGATCGACGACACGACGTCGTGTTCCACAACGCCGACGATTCTCCTTTAGTGACGCTTCTTCCGTGACATTTCTTCCCCGCAACAATCCTTGATCATCAACTGCTTGAGCTCACCAATGCGACGCTGTGTACCGCGACGACGCGATGCCCCCTTCTGCGACATGACTATCCTATTCTTCCGGGATGGTCAATCCTGTGAAGAACTCACGTCTGATGACAACGAAGAGGTAGGGGTTGATTCATTTAAATCTTTTTTATTTATACCCGCAGCGTTTTATTATTAAAAATTGTTGGGAGACTTTTAAAACCGCTAACGCGGTGGGTGCGGACTAACGAACAAGTCTGAACCCACCGCCCCTTTCGTTCATGGTGTGAGAAACAGCAGACGCCGACAAAATCAACTGCACAGGCAATGTAAGGTCCTCTTAGTGAAGGATGGACCTCGGGAGGGATTTTGGTGAAGACGGTAAGGAATTTCGACCACCGGAACTTGTCCGGTGTTCCGTGGAGCGACCCGCCGGCGCCGCCGTGCCGGCACGGCGGCGCCGGCGGCGGAAGGCCGCGGCAGCAGAGCGGTCCCGCGACCGCGCAGCACCGGAGGAGTACGGGACACGGCGGCCCGACCGCTTCCACTGGCAAGGGAAGCCCCACACGGGGCCACAATTCTCTCATGCGGGGGCAGCACGCCCCCTGCTCCGCTCGGCTGTAACCGGCCGAGCCGCCCCGCCGGCGAGGCCGGGTCGCGGCCGGGCCGGGTCGGACCGCGCTGGTCTGGGTCGGACCAGGACCCGGGTTGGTTCGCCCGGTTCGGGCCGACCCAGGGGGGTTGGGCTGGGCCCAGACCCCCCGTTTTCAGACCATTTCGGTATTTTACTCATAACTTGAGCTGAGGGCCTCCGATCGATGCAATGTTAGCAGATATGCGATCCATGGACCGAGACGGTCATTTTTGTATATCACACTCAAGGTTTCGGAAAACTTTGGGTTTGTCCAGGTTGGTTTGTACACGAAACCAACCGAGCCCTCGGAGCGAAAATGCACATATCATGAGCTATGGACGTCCGATTGACATGTCGTCAACTTTGTTGGATTCCCCTAAGTGAGACGGATATTTTAGCTCACTCTGCCCGAGGTTTGGATGCATGTGGAGTACGGTCGGGTTGGTTTTTCCTTAAAAACCAACCGGGCCCCTAGAACGAAAAAGCCAATAACTCTCAGACCGGGCGTCCGATTGACGCGCCGTCTGCGACATTGAGTTCCTGTTGACGATATGGAACTTTTGGATACATCAACTCTGGACTACGTGTCAGTTGATGTATCAGCCCCTTGTCTCAAGAAGCGGACCCTCCCGAGTGAGCTTGCTGTGTGCGGGAACCCTAGAGCTAGCTGCGACTACGAAGACGACGACGACGACTGTACAGAGATCCTTAGTGGATTCGACGGCGACGACTTCAGCACTCAGCGATCCTAGGTGGATCAGTGCTACAGATCCTGTGTGGGACTGATCCTGCGTGGTTCAGCGCTCAGCGGTCCTGTGTGGGCCAGCGCCTATAGATCCTGTGTGGGTCTGATCCCGTGTGGGTCTGATCCTGTGTGGGTCTTTGCGGGGGTTAGTTACCTATCGATCCTTTGTGGGTTAGATCCTGTGTGGGTCTTTGCGGGGGTTAGTTACCTATCGATCCTTTATGGGTCAGATCTAATGTGGGTCATTACGGGGGTTAGTACCTATTGATCCTTTGTGGTTCTGACGTCTTAGATGATTCAGTGGTAATATATGATCATCTCTATCGTCATACAAGAAGTATTCCTGTGTGAGATGAATCCTGTTTTGGTTTCCTTTGTGGGTTGTGTTGAGCTATCCTCTGTGGATTTACATTTTTCTTTCCTGTGTGGACTGGGTTGTACTTCAGCTCGGGTGATGGAGCCGAATGGGAATTGATGACTTAGGTATATGTATGGGCATATACCTAAGCAGTGTCGGATGTTACTTCGTGATTTTATCTTTCCTTTGTGGATTATCCTTTGTGGATTCTGGAAGACCTTCAGGGGTATCGGGGTCCCTACTGAGTATCTTATACTCACCCATGCACGGTCTATGCCCGCACTACGTTGTGTTGGTTGCAGACGACGGACAACGCTGATCGTGGTGGAGGCTTGCAGAGCAGGGCGGTACCTGGAGGTGGACCACCGGGCGAGACGTACTCGGAGCGGACGGCTGGACCCGAGGAGTTGTGGAGGCTATTCATACCCACCCTTCAGGTGGGACTTCCAGGGGATGACTCAACGTTGCGGCTTTACTTTTCAGTAGCTGTTTTCTGTTCCAGTTTTACTTTACTTCATTTTGGGTCTGTATACTGGCCCACTTACTTTTCCGCACTTACTGTTGTACTCAGTTTTTACTTAGTGTTTACTTATACTGATTTCTTACTCTGTGGTGTTTGTTTACTTTACAACGGTAATGCCTTCCCTTTTTACTGAGAATTATGCCTTTGTGCTAGTCTCCAGCCCCTGGCCTATGGAAGGCGGGCATGGGGTAGTCACGGAACAGGCCCTGAGGACGGGTCGGGACACTGGATTTCCGACCGTCAGCACTTTGGACACCAACTCAGCTAGGAACGTCTCATCCATCAGCTTATTGAAACGATGGTCCTCGTAAGAGAGGACATGCTCCTTGATTTCTGGGTGACGACCCCCGATGAAGAGATAAGTCTTCATCGAATCCTGTGATGCTGCCTCTGGAGAAAAGGACACAAGTTCCTTGGAATGGTCAACTTATTTCTTCGCCGTCTGTTGGCCTTGTTGAATGCGCATAAGCTCTTCCCTTTTCAACGTCTTCACCTCTTCGGTTATAAGCCATCGGACAAAGACGGTCTTAAAGATATCCCACATCATCTCAACTTGAATTGATGGCAGGGCGAATAACTCCCATTCATCAAGAGATGGACCATCAAATAGACCCAAAACAGCATGCACTCTAACACCTTCAAGATTTCCCAAAACCCTGAAGACACGCTCGACCTCATCAAGACACTTGGTGGCCTCTAACAGACCTCGATCACCATGAAGGGAATGAAACGTCTGAGAAGGACAAAAAGATAAGCATAGATTATCATAAACCTTAAGAATCTTTCTGTGTGGAATTTTCTGAAGAACATATATAACACAGTGCCAAAACCAAAGTCAACTCGAAGCGACATCAAAGAAAGAGCCTTCATCCAAAACAACCAGCTCAAAAGAAACAAGCAGATACAAACACTACTCAAAAATCCATTTTTCAATTTAGATTTCAAAAAAAACACTTTCTTTCAAGGCCACTTTCCAAATACGAAAACCAATTTTCATAAGCCAAAAACCCAATCCAAAAATCCACTCCTCAAGGAAAAATCAATTTTTCAAATCCTTTATATTTCAAAACGTACCCAAGGCATCCTATGAATTATCACATGTGTCCTTGCATTTCCATCCACATCATCCATAAATAAATTTCCCCACAAACTTTATGTACACACCCACACACATGTGATCTTCCATAAATAGTACCAATGGTCACGTCCTTTCCTCATCAAAACCCAATCACTTATCAAATTTTCAACCCAAAATGCTTCAATTTTAAAACCCTCTTTACCAATTTAAAATTATTTTATAGAAAACAATTTCATTTAAAAACTCACTTTCACATCTGAAAGCATGCTTTCACCAACTAGAATCAAACGGAGTGCAACTTACAACGATTCGGTGGAATGAGTAACTCGCAGTTACGCTTAACCCAACGACATGGTAGTGAGATGAGCCCCAAGTAAGCGTCAAAAACTAGGAGGAACTTAAACTGTGCACTCGGACTCCACATGGGTCACTACTCTATGTGAGGTCACGATGTGACACCGGCTTTCCTTCGTTGTCATCCCTCAATCCAAAACAAAAAAACAAGACTCAATTCCCGGACTACCCCTGGCGACTCGAGCTTCGGAATGAGTGAGGGTTCCTGACGTCATTCCCATAGCTACCTCCCGACTCAAGACGGTCCTAATATCCATCTACCAGAAACCCCAAATAACAAGGGCCTCTTCTGATACCATTTGTCACGAACTAGCTCGGGGTCAACCCTGAACCGGTCACCCGAGCCAGTCTACGGCAAGTCCTGAGGGGCGTTCCTGATCCCCCCGGGATGGAAACTACTTCCGAGCATCAAAATTTAATTGTTGGGAATGATTTGTCCAATAAAGATAAAATAAGCCCAAGACACTAACCAATTACTGACAATAAAAAAAGACTAGTAGCTAAAAAGAAAACTAAATAGCTAAACATACCTCCATGTAATCTTTCATGTCACCTCCCAACCAAAGGCCGACCTTGCTCCAATAATGAGCAACTCATCCAATAAGACCTGTGCAAAGGGAACCTGCAACTGAAATGATAAAAATAGGCGTGATCATAAACAATGCTCAGTAGGGTTTCCAAGGTAAACCACAGAATCCAACTCTCCTTTCCCAACACAAACCATTAACACAGGTTTGAAAAAATACAAATATAAAATTAGGATTTTCACATTTTAAAAACCAGCAACATACTTTTTTCTATTTGAAAATCCAGTGCACACTACATATCATTTCAGAAACATTTTCCATTTTATAAAAAGAACACAAACAAGGTACACCGATGATGTGCTAGAAAGAAACAGACAATAATGTAAGTTGGAAACAAGTATGGACAAAAGTAATCAAGCAATGTGAATAATCTAGTAACCATGGGGGACACTAAACATCCCTAGACAACCCCTGGACGTACTTGGTTTCGGAACCACCTGTCGAAGTATAGTAAAGCACCTAAGTCTATAAGCAATTGGCCGCCCTACTGACCAATCCAGTGGAAAAGCTCGCCTGGCCTAACAACAAATCCAGGGGGTACCAACCCGTCTAATCAGGTTTGATCAGCAATCGTCAATCGATCTTCTAAAAGACGCCTAGGAACCCATGGTGGTTATTATAATTCTGTGTAAATAAGAAGTCACTCGCACACGTGACTCATCTCACCGCACTTTCCAACCCCAAACACGGATTCTTCATATGCATTCACCCATAAAGGGTTACCCTAGATAGGAGTGCCCTCAAGTACAGCTCAAACATTTTGCATTAACAAAGTGCCAACAGGCCCATCACACAGATAATACCAAAAAACATTTCCTAAAATATTTCAAAATACACCTTAAGTTTCCAACCAGACATACACATTTTTCAAACCACATTCCTTTCCACATTCATCAAAAAAACATCTCTTTTAAATAAACAATGTCAAATATGACTTTATGCTTTAAACACCACAAATACATTTTACCAAAATCATTTCTAATTAATTTTGATAACCATGTCGAACACCAATTTCCAAAGACCTCACTAAACCATCCTTTTCACATTTTAGGAAAAACATGCAACTTGAAAATAGTTCCAAACGACCCCTTCATCCAAACACTCACCAAATCACACACCAAGAGAAAAATGGGCATACCCATTGGGATTTAATTTTAACCCATTTATAGAAGTCACACAAGGGATCCAAAATCATTTGGGTACCTAAGATCCATTTAAGAATACGCGGTTTTAAGAAAACTATATTTAAAGTGTCATCTTCATTTGAGAATGCATCCATGTGTGCACCTAGTGCACCCATGGATGTGCCAACATCTAATGGAACACATAAAATCCAAGAATCATTTAGAAAACTATTTTAGAAACACCACTTTCTATTTTCAAACCATACCCAACACTCCACCTAATTAACAAATTGCAAACATACATTTATGACAAAAGAGAACCTTCCAAAAAAAAGATTTCAAACCACACTATAAAATCATCAAGTTAACATGTAAAACCCAAATCACATTTTCTCCATTTTAATAAAATGAAATTATGATAAAACCCCAAAAATCAAATCATTTTTCTTTAAAATCTCACATCACATTTTTATCAACAACCCAAGTGCATAAACACATAGATATAATTGAAGAACCACACCAAGGACCCATTTTATCCAATTTTACCAATATTGGATCATCAAAATAAGTTAACCAAGTGTGTTTTGAAGGTGCGAATTATATTTTAAAAATTAAAAAAACAAGATCTAGGACATAATCACAAACATTATCACTGAAACATGTAGACCTAAACCAGGAATTGATGCAAGAAATATTTTTTTAGAAACTCAAAATATTTTAAGAACACTATACAAGACTAATTAAGAGTGTAACGAAGGTGGGAATCAAGATTAATAATTAAATGAAAGAACACATGTATTAATAGAGTGCTTAGGAAACAAGTTAATCGAATTCACCTACCTCAAACAAAGCGTGGATGTGATGTTGTTTCAGTGGAAGGAAGGAAAATTACTACGAGTCAACGACACACCTAAAGAAACACGAAAAATGCATGATGCCCAACTTGGACACTAGGGTTTAATGAATATGAAAAACAAATCACAAACCAAAGCGAGAACACAACGATAGGGGGTTGTCGGGCCATAGGAGACTCGCCGAAGGAGGCTGTGGCCAAATGGAAAGAGGAGGCCAGTGGTCTGAGCGGTGAGGCGACGAGGATGCAGGGTGTGAGGTAGAGGGGGTGCTGGTCGGCGAGGTGACATGGATGTGGGGCGCAAGGCGACGGGGGTGCGGTTGGTGAGGCGATAGAGTTGCGCCGGAGAGGCCTGGACGGCGAGGGCTGGAGTGGCCTGGACAGCGTGTGGGAGATAGGAGGAGGCCGGAGGCGAGGGAGGTGACGGGGGGTGAAGACGGGGTAGGTGCGAAGGGAGAACTAGGGTGGGGAGGGGTTGTGAATTCGCAGGACAAGGAAAGGGGAAGGGGTGGGGGGACGGCTGTTCGGGTAGGGTTAGGGATTTTTTTTTCTTTTTTTTTCATTCAATTATCATAATAATAATAATAATAATAATAATAATAATAATATAATAATAATAATATAATAATGGTTATAATTATAAAAAACATAATAAACATAAAGATAATAAAAATAAAATTTCTAACAATGATTGTCCCAATAATAATATTACTTTTTATTAACAAGAATAAAAATTATTAAAATTAACAATAATAATTTATGACAATAATAACAATACCATTAATATAATATTAATAATAATATCACAAAATTAATCACAACAAAAAATATTAATAATACAATAATAAATGAATATAGAGCAATTGAATGACACCTGGGGGGGATTGCTCGGCTACCGCCCATTGTGCGGTGACCGTGCATGTGTCTGAAACCCGCTAAAAATATTAAACAACAAAAATTTTAATCTGGGACCCAGCCCAGACCTTGGCGTGAGAACCCGAAGCCAAAAAATTAATAAAATAAAAATAAACTAAAAAGTGGGGGTGTGAATTGTCTGGTGGTGGTAGTCCACATGTACTAGAAATCATTACATTTATTAGTCATTTTATGGGACATAAGGCTGAAAATAGTAGTACCATAGTCATAATAAAATCATAATATATCAATTGTATTTGTTTAATTAATTTTTTATGGATATAATATATTTTTATGAAGTCTAATGAAAAAATAACATTGAAATATTTGGTAAAGATGATTGGCTATTCTTTGAGAGACCTCCTTTGGCTTATAGTAGATGCCTTTATAGGACACTCATAGATATTAGGAACCAAGCTTAAAAAATTACATAATATTTAATTTTAGTCAACAATTTAATTTATTTCACTTTTAGGTTCATTTCATATTTATAGATTTTGTTAATTATGACATAATATAGACATAACTTCCCATATTTATATAGATTTGATACTACTAAAATTGTATCCATTTCATCCAATATATAAAACCCTAAAAACTAAAACATGATTTCTTAGAAAAAAAATGATAAATACCTCATGATGTCTTTCTTTATATTACCCATCCTTATAACATATGAAAAATATTTAAAAACATCATATGAGCACAAAAATATTAGTAATTAATATATTGGAAGAAATCGTTAGTTAAGTGATAAAAAAAAATCCAACAAAACCTATTTCATAATAAATCATTAGCATGAATAGAAACATCATGCAGTTCCTTAGTAAAAATTTATCGTGTAACTCTTACATTTACCCTTACACAAGGTATAACCATTCAGTTAACTTATATCTCTGAACTACCTATTTGATTGGAGAACTATAATGGGGATCACCCATCATATATTGAGATACAATGGGATCAACCCATTACATCTTGAGCTGAAATAAGGATAAAACCATAATATCATGAGCTATAATGACCTCAAACCATCATAAAAACTGTCTAAAAAACACATCATTAATAAAACTCTTGATAATGAATTTAAACCCTTGAGAAAAACACACTCACAAATCAAAATACATTTTTTTGAAAAAATAAAAATATTAAAAAAAAATTGTTCACAAAATAATAAAAAAATAAAATACAAAAACAACTATGAAAATTTTTAAAGGAATAATTAAAGTAATAAATAATCATGGAAATAGGATAAACAACTAATGTTTAATAAAAACAATATTTTTTTAATTTTGTAAAACAAATATTTAAAAGGAGTTTGATTGGAAAGTCCCTTTCCTTATGTTTGAATTCCATAAAATGTGTTAAAAACAATAATATAATGGTTTTAATAGTGTTACTATTATTTTAATAAACTAAACTCATGATTATAATACCTTACATTACCTTATAATAACAATTTCCACCAATTTATTGACAATATTTTTTTATTTGTATTGTTTCGGGCACACTATTTCATGGTTTCCATGGTCAATTTTTTTGTTCTATTCCTTTTTAAATGAAATAATAATACATAAGTGATTAAATGTATATATTTAACTCATTTTATACAAATATGTGTGAATTTAAACTTTCCATTATTTTGTTAAAAGGTATATGAAAAATCATCATCCAAGAAGGCGGTCAAATGATGCACAACAAGTGACGATTTCATTATATAAAAATAAAAGGATAATTTGAGAGATTTTATGATTTATGTACCATAAACAAGACAAAAAATAAATATATATATGATAATTGAGTTTTTATGATTAATTTGATAAGCGGTATGGATAAGGTGGAAGTGATAAGGAATTTGAAAGAGAAGAAGAAGAAAATATTACCTCTTGAGGAGTTTTCTTTAATGTCCTCCTCAAGGCTAATGGAAGTAGTCTCATATGAGAACAGAAGCACCAGATTGCTTCAAACGATAAAATGGAAAGAATTTTGTATTTTATATCAGAGAAATAGTGCTTAAGGTGATGAAAATTTGTGACGAAAGGATCCTCCATTTATAATTGAGGTGAGGGGTAACAGATAAATTACTCAAATTATTAAAATATAATACATTTATTATAAGGTTTAGGATTTCCATAAGACATTAAAATCATATTTTATCCTATTTTGGAAGTAATATAATATTGTTTGGCCATTTAATTGTTTTTTAATTACTTTAATAAAAAAATTTATTCAACGAAAAATAAATTTTTCAAATTTAAAAATATTCACAATCATGAATTTAAGCGCATAAAAAAATATTCCAATTAGAATTAAATTTTTATATATCTGATACATATTATAATTACATATAGAAATTGTTTACTTACATTATAATATCATATTATATTAATTTTTTTATTATTAAAATCATTAATTTTATTGATTCATTATTTAAATAATTACTACATCATAAATGTTGAATCCATTAATGTAAATGTTTATTACATAAAAATTAAAAATATAATACTTTCAGGAAAATAATTATATGATCCTTACAATGACATAACTATTTTGAATAATTCCTATAGAAAACCTCTTATTATAAAATTATACTTATAAAAAATTATAGTTTTAATAAGTTGTATTTATATTTGATAAAATAATAAAAAGGGAAAAATGATATCCATGTCAGTCCAAAATTTCATAAATTATAATATAAAAATTATATTAGTCAAAAATTGATTATATAAAGTATTTTAGGTACAATTTATTACATTCAATAATTCTTATAATTTTAATAAAAACATTTTATTTATTTTTATAATGCTTGTACGAGAACTCCATCATCGTTGCATAAGAATTATTGTTAATTATTTAATATATAAAATTTATAAATAAATTACTATCATAGAAAATGTTAATTAATTTCAAAATATAATTCTAGACTCATTCATTATTTATATTCACTCATATACATGTTAAGATATCACCTTAAATTTGTTATTTTTTCTTTTCATTCCATTATTTTGAATTTCACATGTATTTGGATAATATTAATGTTTTATAACTATAAAATTAGAAATTAATATTCAAGAATATAATTAAAACAAAATAATTAATAAATTTGTCTTTAAAATAATTTTTAGCACTCATTTATTATTTATAATGAACCAAATTTTACATTATATGTGTTATGCATGAACTACATCGGGATAAAAAATTATTTTTATACTTATCATGAATTGATTTTAGTTTTCATGTTATATGATATTTAAAAAAATCCTCTAATAATATAAATATTGAATTATTAAATATAGTTAATATATTTTCTATCGCCATTATTCCATCGCAACGTTACAAAAAAATAATTACTTTAAACAAAAACTATATTTTTTACTATTCACAAAAAATAAAAATTTCCAAAAAAAACAAAAAAAAAAATCAAACCAAGATAAATTCAACATAATAAATTCAAAAATGAAATTAGTTTTATCAAATAAAAATTCAATAATTGAAAATTAATTCTTAAGAATAAATAACCATATAATTCATTAAATTTATGAATAATTACCATATAAATCAATAATAATACTAAATCATTTATTATATAAATATCTGGGTTATTACAATATTTCCCCACTTAAAATTGTGCTAACACAATTTTATTAACTTACTAAAAAAGTGGGTATAATTCTCTCATAGCATTTTCTGATTTCCTTTTTTCTTCATATATAATGTGGTTTATCCAAATAACCTTAACTAGAAACATTACCTTCTTTCTTAACACTTTCTGTCTATGATCAATAATATGAAGAAGTTTCTCTTAATAAGAAAGTTTCTCTTCGAGATGAAATACTTCTAGACTCAAAACATGAGATGGATCTGGAACATATTTTCTTAATATCAAAACATGTAAAACATTATGTACCTTAGAAAAACTTAGAGCAAAATATGTTTTGTAGGCAGTGGTCTAAGTTTATCCAAGATATCAAAATATAAAATAAAACGTTGACTTAAAATTATCTTTTAAACATAATTCCTTACAATATTCCAATGAGATATTTTAAATAAATCATGATCACCTACCTATAATAAAAAAATTTCTTCTTACTATCTATATAATATTTCTCCCTCCTCTGAGCCATCCTTATGTGTCACTGAATCATATGAACTTTTTCTTACACTTTCTCTAATAATTTTGGTCCAGTCAATTTTAATTCCCTGAAATTATTCCAATATTCTTGAGATCAACACCACTTTACTTATAATTCCTTAAAAGGTTCCATTATTATTCTAGAAAGAAAACTATTATTATAATAAAACTCAATGAAAGAAAGATATTGATCACAAATTCCTTGGTAATCCATTGAACATGCTCTTAGCATGTAATCTAATGTATTAATTGTTCATTCTGACTTCCCATATGATTCATGATGAAATGATATATAGTAAATTAATTGTGTAATTAATGAATTCTGTGGGCCATTAGAAAATTTAGAAGTTAACATGGGATCATGGTCAGATAGAATTTAAAGAGTAAACGAATGGAAATTGATAATCTCTATGAGGCATAGTCAGGAAATATGACTTATAGACAAAGTGTCTTGAATAGGAATTAAATGAGAAGATTTAATCAATAGATCAATAATAAACCTAATCACATTATTACATCGGTGTTTCTTTATTAGTCCCATAATGAAATACCTGGATATATTTTCCCATTTCCACTATGGTGCAGGAAAATTAGTAAGCATCCACTTAGATGACTACCGCTCTAATTTAACCTTTCGACATGTAAACATTTTTACTAAAAAATAAACAATATCACTTCTCATTCGACCCACTAGTAATACTCTCAATGTTTTCTGCACATATTTATGCTACTAGGATGTACTAAAAATGGAGAATTATGAGCCTCACATAAAAATTATCCCTTCATCTATGAATTATAAGGAATACATAATTTCTTACAAAAAATCAAAATATAATATTTATAAATGTTAAACTCAGGAAACTTACCCTTTCAAACCAATTATATAATTTTTTATAACTTATAGTCTTCATTCTGATCATGCTTTATTCTATCTGATAGAGATGAATGGAAAAACACTGGAATAAAAAAAACGAATCTCTAGTACTAAAAACATCCAAGAGAAAATTCCTCAAACCATTAACAAAAGGGTCAAATTATATAATTATTATGATTAATATATCATTATATTTTATACTCAATACATATGTATCTCTGATTTATTTTCATGAATGGTAGTAAATAGCATAATCAAAATCATTAATTAGTTCCAATCATATTTTTTGTCTCATGTTTAATCCCTTCTGTGTAAATATATACTTCAAACATTTATGGATAGTATATATTTTTCATTTTACCCAATAAAAATAGTGCCTCTAGTTGTTTAATGAGAAAACAACAATAGCTAATTCCAATTCATGAGTAGGGTAATTAAACTCATGAGGTTTCAACTGATCTGAATAATAAGAAATTACCTAACAATTATTCCTCATAACATAACCATATACCATTCAAGAAGCATCACTATAGAAAAAAAATTGACCATTTCTAGAAGGTAGGTTCAGAACTAGAGCATTAACCAATCAACTTTTCAAATTATAAAAATAATCACCACATTATTTTTTCCCAATACACTTATCACATTTTCAAGTTAACATAGTTAGTGAGCTAGATAACAGTGTAATGTTTTCAAAAAACCCTTAATAATAGACTGCATAATCTAGAAAACTATGAATCGAGGTAACATTTTTGGGTCTTGTTGATTCTTTTACAACTTCTATTTTAGTAGTATTATTAGTTATACTATATTTAAGAAACAATGTGACTAAGAGAAGATTTGTTTTGTAATAAAATTTCATACTAGTAGAAAATTATGTACATTTTCATTTCTTTTAAGTTTATCAAAACAAACCTTATATGTATTTTTTGATTCTCTTTAATTTTTGAAAATACCCTAATGTCATCAATGAACAACACTAGAAACATATCCAAGTACCCAACAAATATTCTATTCATAACTTACATGAATACAAAAGTATCATTAGTTAATTCATACATCATAACTACAAATTCATTATGCCCATATCTAAAATAAAATGTAGTCTTTTGGATGTCTCCATCCTTTACGTTCAACAGATTGTACCCCTAAACTTAGGTTAAATGTCAAAAAATATTGTGTTCTATGGATCTGATCAAAAAAATCATCGATATGATGTAGTGAAAACTTTTTATTAATAAGTGATGTTTTTCAAGGCTCTTTAATTAATAAAAAGTCTCATTGAACCATATTTTTTTACAAACAAAATAGGGTCACCCCATGGTGATGTGATGGGTCAGATTAAACCTTTATCTATTAATTTCAATAACTAATTTTCAACTCTAAAAGTTCTATTTGAGCCATTTTATTAGGGGTTTAGAAAATGTTTTTGCATATTGAACTAAGTTAATAGAATACACAACCTCTCAATTAGAAATAACACCAGAAAAATCATCATGAAAAACATCAAGATACCCAATTACCATAAGAAAAAGATTATTCAGAACTATCCCTTTATTTTAAACATTGTGTGAATGATTCATTTCTATATTTTAATAGTTTCTTATATTTTTGATATGTTATCAATGTTATAGGTTCATTATTGTACAAAAACTAAAACACTTTTTGAAAAATACCTTTTTTAGATCTGCAATCTATCATAACATGAAAAAGAAAAGGCCAAACAATTCATATAAAACATAAAACTCTACAATATGTAGTACAATAAGGTTTGCAGGTAAATTATTTCCACAGAAAAGGATAATAAGATTCTTCTAATTTCCATTTATCAAAATATTTCATCAATGTGTTTTTACAATGAGTTCTATATTCATTTTGTGAGATGGAATTTTTAATTTAGTAGAAACATTCTTAGAAATAAAATAATGTGTAGAGTTCGAATCAAAAAACACATTAGAAAATCTGTAAAAACTAGAAATATACCTCATAACACTTTTTTTTAGTCTCAATATACGCTGAAGTGGTTGAAAGGGATTTGTCCACACACTTCTTATTTCAATCTTGTTGTTTTTTCACAAGACTAACTAGCTTCAGACACACATTAAAAAAATTAACCAATTCCTTATAGTTAAATCATAACACCATCATTTTCTCATTATTTCTCTGATCATTTTTTTTACACTCGATATTATTATTCCAAAACATTCAATATAAGTATCATTTACCAAAATTTACATTACATTCTCCATGATTATTTTTACAACACATATCATAGTAAGGGAAATTGATTTTCTGACCTCCAGATTTATTTAATTAATTCTTCTCCAATGTCTACCAACCTCACTACTTCTTATTCATGTCATCATGAGGCATATTCGTGTCAAAAAATTCCATATCAACTTTTTCAGCCCAATGAAAAAGTTTCTCATAACTTATAAACTGTCATTAGGATAATGAATTTCATAAAAATGGTTCCAAAAAAGTGTAAAATCATTTATTTTTACTATCAATTTCCCAAGTAAAATATGTTATGTACCTGGATAGTATTGTAAAAATGGATTCATATACTACCACAAAATCATCATCTTCCTTCTTTAGTACTATGAATTATTTCTCCATTATGAGTCGATTAGTTTTAAAAAAAATATTTTTCCAAGAAAATAATATTGAAATCATCTCATTATAGATTTTCAAGATAATCATTTTCACTGATCTTCTTAGTGATAAACCACTATTGATTAGCTTCACCATTAAAATGATATATATTTTTAGCATTATATTTATTCATTCTGAAAATCCAATAACATCAAACAACATTTATAGAAGAATTTATTGATCCTTTACATATCATTGAATTTATGTTTCCAATGAATGTTGGAGGATTTTACCTCCATAAATGATCTATAAAGGCCATGTTTCTTCATGGAAAATTCAATTCATCTCTATAATGGATACCACCACCATTTATCTCCAGAGTCAACTGATCTATTACAATCACAATCTACTTGATTATGAATCCCACCATTCTAGGGTTTAGATTCAGAAGGATATTAATCCATCCGTTCCACTATACTTCAACTTCTTGAATTGTTCTATAGAAAACTATTCCGTGTGAAAATATCATTTTCAAAGAAACATTATAATCATCAAATTTTATACCATTTTAATCAAACCATAATTTGAAAATCATTTATTATACTTACTTAACATCATCATAACCTCCAAATTCATCTAAACCATTTTTTGAAACGAACTTTAAGTACTCCATCTTAAAACATTACATAGTCATCAATTTAGTCAAGAAAAATTTTCTTACAAATTAAGGATATTTCATGTTCAGTCATTTATAGAATTAGTACATAATATATATATATAAAACCATATATAAACAAAGTGGATAGTACTAAAACAATATCTATTTCTTCCAAAACATAATACATTAAATATTAAAATATGATTTCTTTGAAAAAAACATGATGACATCCATCACAACATCCTTCATTATCTTAACAATTCTTATAACCTATCAAAAAATTGTAAAATCATGGGATGTTCACAAAAATCACAGTATGGTATATAAAGAATGAAATCATTATTCAATTGATAACATAAAAAATAAAAAACCTATTTCCTAAAAACAAATTTGCATGGATAGAAACATCATTTAGTTTTATTTAGACATATTTATCATGTCACACATACCTTCACCCTTACTCATAGAATAACCATTCTTCTAAATTCCATCTCGGATGTACCCAAGGCATTGGAGAGCTATAATGGGGCTCATATGTCATATCTTAATCTATAATGGGATAAACCAAACATATCTAAAACTATAATGGGGTTCAACGCATAATATCATGAGATTTATTAGGATCATCCAACAGATATGGTTTCTAAGGATAATATCATGAATAAAACTCTTGATAACTCATTTATACCCATTAGAAAAACACATTCACATATCAAAATACACACTTTTCTTAAAAATCGATTTTTAAAAAAACCATGCACATAATAATTAAACCATATACATTAAAAATAACTATAAAAACATAAAAATGATTCATTACAATAAAAAAGTTTCATAAAAATTGGATAAACTTTTCATACTGTATGAAAATAATATTTTATGAATTTTGTAAAATAGATATTCAAATGGATTTTGAAAAGAATGTCCATTACAATAGGTTCAAATTCATCAAAATGTGTTCCAAACTCATTTATAATGTATTGAATATTTTTATTAATATATTAAATGATTATAATCATGTTTATAATACCTTATATTATCTTCTCATGACATTTCTCACCTGTTTATTAACAATATTTTTTTATTTACATTATTTCACATACGTTCTTTTCATATTTTCAAAGGGCAGTTTATTTATGATATTAATTTCCAAAATAAGATAATAATACATAAGGGATAACATTTATATATTTTTGAAATTTTAAAATTTTACGTATTATTTTAATCATTCCATGATTTTGGTAAAACGAAAATGAAAAATCATCATCACTAAGGCCACAAATTGAAGCACCAGAAATGAAAATTTCTTTATCTAAGAATAAAAAGATAAGATGATAGATTATATGATGCATATACCATAAATGAAACAAAAACTCTGTATATATATTATAATTTAGTTTTCATGAAACATTGGATAACAGGTAGGGATAAGCTAGTGGTGAGAATGAATTTGAAAGAGAAAAAGAAAGAAATCTTACCTCTTGAAAATTTCTCTTTGAAGAAATCTTTAAGGCTATTAGAAGTTGTATTTTTTTTATACCAAAATCACTAAACTGTGTAAAAGTATAAAGGGTAGGGAATATATTAGAGGTAACTTAGGAAGTAAAGCTTATTGTGAGGAAATGTTTTGAAGGAAGGAGCCTCCTTTTATAATTGAGGTGAGGGGTAACATGGGAATTAATAATATTATTAAAATATAATAAATTTATTATACATTATTAGACATCAAAAAGGCCTAAATAAATATCAAAATATAGAGAGAATATTATAATATTTTTCCATGTTCATGATTTTTTTATTAATTTAATAAAATATTTTATTCATAGAAAAATAATTTTGTCAAAATAAAAACTATTCACAATCATGACTTTAAGCACATAAACACAGAGTTTCCAATTTAAATTAAATTTTTTTTATTATATCTTATAATTACTATATGATCCTAAATTAATCTATAAATGATTAAAAATATCAAATTATATTTATTTTATAATTTTTAAAATCATTAATTTTATTTATTCATTAATTAAATATATATTACATCATAATTTTTCAATCCCTTTATGTAAATATTTATTTCCTAAAAACTAATAAATATCATATGATAGTGATAATTTTATTATATTTAAAAATTATATTCTTTTTCAAAAAAAAATCAATAAATCTTTATATTTAAATGTTATACTTATTTAAAAATATATAGTAAACAAGTTGTCTATCATTTCAATAAAATGATATAAAGAAACTAATGTGATCTATGTGGGACCAAAATATCTAAATTAGAATATATACATAATATTGGTTGACACGTGATTATATAAAATGTTTTAGTCACATTTTAGTTCATTAAATAATTCTTATAATTTTAATAAAAACATTTTATTTGTTTTTCGTTTTCTTGTACCAACACTGCAATAGAATTGTACTAAAATTAATTTAAATTATTTCCTATATAAAAATTAAAAATTAATTATTATCATAAAAGAAAATTTAGGTTAAAAATAAATTCTAGACTCATTCATTATTTATATTCACTCATAAACATGTCAATATAGAAACATAAATTTGGTATTTTGTGTTTTCTTGGTCTGCACAAGCACTGCACAGACAATTGGATTTGATTAATGTTATATAACTATGAAATTATAAATTAAAACTAAAAAACATAATTTGTACATAATAATTAATAAATTATTCTTGAAAATAATTTTTAGCACTCATTTATTATTTTGAAAGAACGAAATTTGACATTACCAATGCTGCATAGGCACTGCGACGACACTAACAATAATATTTATACATATTATCAATAGAATATAATTTTCATATTATAAGTTATTTCTATAAAATATTTATCTTATAACATAATTATTTAATTATTTAATAAAATTTATAGATTTTATATCACAATTTTGTCTTCACGGCGTCAAAAAATATCATATGTTAACAAAAATTGTATTCTTAACTATTCACCTGAAATTTAACTTTTTAATATAATTATAAGAAATTATTACCAATATAAACTCAAAATTATAAATTAAAAAATCAATATAATTTTTTCAAATAAATTTTCTTGAACAATTTTTTATTTATAATAAATAAGCATATAATAATTTATTTATTTTAATAATTAATATAAAAATATAATACTAATAAACAGGATTTTATATAAATACCTTAGTTGCTACAATATAAGGATACATAAAGCATAATAATTAATGTAAGGAACATAAAAATGTATTATATCAATAATTTTTTGAACTATAGTGCTCAAAATTTTTGAATAAAGGATAAGATAGGGTGACCTTTTCAAATTGAAGGAAACTACACACATAGAATTACATAATATTTTATATACAATATATGTAATAATCATGTTACTTGAAAAACAATTGACATAATTTAGAAGTTAGTATATTAAAAGTTCAAGATTTATTCAACCATTAATATTTATACATGTTTTATCATCATTTTAATCCATATCACTCAATTAAACCCCAACGTGAACCTTTATATCCACAATGGAGCTAACACATTTTTCTAGATTTTAAGGGTTATAAGTTTACTTATATGGTGATAAGTCATTCAAAATTTTCCATGGATGAAATTTTCACCATTCATTATCCCAATTATCGGATTTTAATTTTAAATTGATATAAAAATCATTTGAAAAATATTTTTATTACAAAATACCATTAAATTCATTTCTAAGACTATCTATGTTATTGTGAATTCAATGACATCACGAAATCATTGTAATTTTATTATTTACAAATTTTAAATGAATTAAACATTATAATTACATATACATTTTTGGTAATAATACAGCTAATCCAAAACATGTTAATTTTAATTTTTTTAAATAATTTACCTCGGTTTTTTTATTTCTTTCACTAGAAGTATATGGGTATTACATAGGATTTTAGGGTAATTCTACCCACAATTAAAATTAAAAAAGATATAATAATAACTCATTAATGTACTAAATATAATTTTATATTCATTATATATTTATGATAATAAATAAGAGAAATTAAAATTAAAAAAGATTAATTTTTTATTTATCTATATCTTAAAATGAAATAAATGTTATAATAAGGGTAATGTTGCAATAAATTTTTATATTTTCATATACATGACAGTTTACCAAAACTCATCAAATCCGATAAATAAATGTTTTTCGATATTTTTAGGCCACATGTCATAGTTTTGACATAGTATTAATTGTTTCAATGTTTATGGGTTGAATAATATTTACCATGGTAACTATTCATAATGAAAAAAAAAATGCGATATGTTTGTCATTTTTTCAAAAACATATTCAAAATATGGAACCTATAATAACCCAGCTTTTATTATACACATCAACATGATTTTTTACAAAAAACCTTCACTTGATACAATATAGAAGATTGAGAGGTATAGTTTCTTTGGGGAATAGGAACATTATATAAAAATATAAAGAGTAGAACACATCATCTTTTAGAAAACTTTTTTTATATAACCACTACATACCCTCATACTTAGCATTGCATTGGATAACCTGATGAACATAAATAAGAAAAGGGTGAGATATAAAGCCCAGTGGGGGAATAAACATGGAATGACATGAGAAATAAAATACTTGTCATACAATAGTCATATCAATGGAACACAAGTGAAACAAGAACATAATGGAATGATAAAGCATGATAATCATAATATGGAGATGTGGCAACAACACTTAACATGGAATTAGAATGAGCCAAGGCTCATTGCACATGGAGCATGAGTAGACACTAATTTCACATGAAGAATATGTAAACACTTGTTTTACTTGAATTATCATGACTCAACACCCATTTCACATGACTTATCATGATACTATACTTTACCCAATTCATTGGAGCACTATCAGGGTGCATCCTTCTTATTAATTTCATTTCATGTATAAGTGTGCCACATGGATCAAATAACATGGAACAAAAAAAACATAATAAGTTGTTACACAATTACGGAATGTGTAATAAATACATGAAAGTACCATTCAATATGTATATGAGAATAAATTATAATACCCTATACAGAGACATGGGTATGGTATTCACAACACAATGATATTGGCTTGAAAAAACGTGGGGAAATTTTGGCCGCATAATGGTATGACATAAGAATTTATAAAAATGGTTGATGAGAGGGAAATGGGTTTATCATCATATGTAAATGTTATGGACAGTAAGGGGTTCATATATATACATGTACAAACAATTGTAATGGTATTTAAATTCATGGTACAAAATAATTTCTTGAATGTAAATGGGAAGAGAGAAATTCCTTTTGGAATTTCGGTATAGTAACGGGTGAACATCGGATGCTTTTAATGAGATATAAAGAGGTATCTCATCACAAAAACATAAATAGAGAAGTATGGGGGAGTTTATAAATCATTCCCCAACTTTAATAATTGAAAATAAAAGGGCATAATAATAATAAGAAACTTGAATAAAAAGAGAATGGTAGGAATCCCTTACTTGGAAGTGTGATTCCAAAGGATTGGAAGAGTCTTGAAAGAGGATTCATGGGAGCTTGGGGTTACTTGGGAGTATTATAGATAGAGGAGGGAAGAGGATGGATAAAATCCAAATACGTTGAGTGAATATGAAGTGGGATCTTGGGTGGGTTTATATAGGAAAGGAGGGGGAATTCTTCATTATTCTGGTTCGGGACACCACACATTAAACTAATCAAAACAATAATCTAGATCGTGGATTTTTCCCATGTATTTCTCAAAAGGGTAGTTTAAAACAATAACTTATACTTCAAATTTCCTAACGTCATCAAATAATAGGGTTGCTTATGCAGAGGTGAGTCACACTCTCAAGGAAAACAATTTTAAAAGACAAATTGTATTATAAGTCTTGAAGGCTCCACTTAAGCATTGTAAAATAAATCATACATACCCAAAATCACGTTATTTTAATATTAAAACTTATATTGGCCTAAAATAATATTTAATCTATTTTATTTCATCACAATTGGGTCATTATGATGTCATAAAACACATTATATGTTTAAACGGTAGTTAATTTTTACCCAAAACTTCGACTATCTCAGAAAATTATGAAAATTTCACCATTAGATAATTTTGATGTCCTGATTAATTTTTTTTTATCCATTCTATCTAAATAATTTTCTAAATATGTGAATTTTTTCTTTTATAATAAAAAACAACATTTATAAAAAATTCAAGGGTTTTGACAAACACAGCTTTCAAACCTTAATAAAAATTACAATTTTATTCATAAAATTATATGACCATTTATATTTAATAAAAATTAATTTAATAATAATAATATTTTTTTAAAATATTATTTAATTCAAAAATTATTAATTCATAAAAATTTATTTCTTATTTTGAATATTAACTAAAAATAATTTTTGTGCTTTAAAAACTATTTACCAAGTATCTATAATAAAATGAATTTATATTATCTATACAAAAATAATGTAAATAATTTTAGTACTAGGTTATTGTTAAATAAATCCTTAAAACACCTGCATAATACTTTATGGTAAGGTGTGTGATGGTGACAGACTCTTTGGGTGGCTTGGGTAACATTACTTGAGTGTTAATTTCTATCAAATTCCACTTCTCTCATAAGCGGTTCCACGTGAGCTTAACGTGTTCAAGCTTAGATTGGTCGTGGTTAAGAGAAAATCCCTATGATACCACCTTCTTCCTGAGATCTAATAAATGGGCGTCATATTGGGAAATTCTACTGGATGAGGCAATCTCTTCATTTTTCTGAGTAAATTGTTTTTGTTAAAACCCTATATTTATACTAATAACACGATCACTATTCAATGGATATATTATCAATGGTAACAATTATTAATGGCATTTTAAAATCCAAAACATAGAACCATATAAGTGCATATGTTTTCCATAACCATAAGAATACATTTAAATAGACCAAGAAAAATTTTCATTAATGACTTTTTGGCTCATTAAAATCATCACCCTTAAAAAATCCTTCCTCAGAATTTCTTTTTCCTACACTAAAACAGATGTGGGTAAATCTGCTTCATCACTTCTTTTTATTCCCACATCGCTTCTTCAAAATTTTGGTTTTTCCACAACACCTTGATGAGGGGCATTGTCTTATTTCATAGAACTTTTTCTCTAAAATATAAGATTTTCACAGGTTTCTCCTCGTAAGAATGAGCATATTCAAGTTGTACTACCATTGAAGAGAGTACATGTGAAAGGTCTGGTATGTAGTTCCTTAATAGGGATAAATGAAAGACATCATGTACTTTGGCCATGGAAGTTGGAAGTGCTAGTCGATATTCCAGAGCCCCGACACGATCAAGAATCTCGAAGGGGCCAATGTACCTAGGACATAACTTCCACTTCTTTAAAAACCTCATGACCTTATTCCATAGAGATATGCATAGAAATACCATGTCTCCAACTTTAAACTCAAGTTCTCATTAATGGTTATCTAAATAATTGTTCTGTTGAATCTAGGATACCTTGATATGTTGCTGAATGGTTTTCACCTTCTCCACGATTTCTTCGACATTTTCTAGTCCTAACTACTTACTCTCACCAACTTAATCCCAACAGGATATTGTTCAGCACCTATACCCATACAATAATTCATAAGGTGACATTTGGATTATCGAGTGTAAAATTTTATTATAGGATAATTCAACCAAAGTAAGATGTTGATCCCATCCTCTTTTAAAGTTCTTTGAACATGATCTTAACATATATTCTGGTGTCTGAATAGTTCGCTCAGATTGGCCATCAGTTTGAGGATAATAGGCCATACTAAAGTTCATTTTAGTATCTATAGCATTTATAAGTCACTTTTAAAACATATAGGTGAATCTTGGATCTCGATTGGACGTAATAGATAGTGGTACTCCATGAAGCCTTACCACTTCCATGATATATATATGTGTTGGTTGATCCAATGAAAAATCCTCCCAAATTGAAATGAAGTATGGAGAACTTTTAAGACCATACACAACAACCCAAATTGCATTGTTTCCTTTGAGTGTCTTCAGAATTCTTGTGACAAAGTCCATGGTGATGTTATCTCATTTCCATCCAGGTATGGGCAGTGGTTGCATCATCCCATTAGAATTATACCTCTTTTCCTTCACTTTCTGAAACACCAGTCACTTTGGTGTATATTTATCAATCCCCCTTTTTATATTATCCCACCAATAATGATCTTGGAGATCATGATACTTCTTTGTGTTTCCCGGGTGAATAGATAATTATGAACTATGTGCATCATCCAAAAGCTCCGTCTTCTGCTCCAGACATGATGGAATATATAGTATTTTCCCAAATCACACAATACCTTCTTCATTATCATTGAACTCTGAGGACTTCCCATTTCTGAGAGCTTCTAATTTCTTCTAACATCCCATGTAACCTTTTTAAGAATCCTTTAACATTTCAAAAAGAGTTAGTTA
This sequence comes from Viscum album, assembly GCA_963277665.1. Taxonomy (NCBI): domain Eukaryota; kingdom Viridiplantae; phylum Streptophyta; class Magnoliopsida; order Santalales; family Viscaceae; genus Viscum; species Viscum album. Next base: position 1,177,790,296 of record OY728119.1, on the reverse strand, counting down.
AGCGATCATTAGTTAAAGGATTGATTATATTCCCTTATTTATGATTCCCATGTCCATCTTCATCAAATACAAGAAGACTGTATCCCTCTCAATTCTCATCAATGATAGATTCACTATGTCATTTCTACTTATAGCATTCACCACCTTGTTCGCTTTCCTGGGGTAGTAATGGATTGATCGGTCATAGCCTTTGATCAAATCTAACCGACTTCGTTAGTGCATGTTCAACACTTTCTATTTAAATATATTCTTGTGGATTTTGTGGTCTATATATATTTCACAGTCATCCCCAAAGAGATAATGCCACCAAATTTTTAAATATAAGATCACCTCAGCCAACTACAAATCATGTGTTGGGTTATTCAACACATGAACTTTCAATTTCCTTGAATCATAGGCAATGACATTGTCATTTTGCATCAACACACATCATAGACCCTTCTTTGAAGCATCACTAAATACCACAAAAAAGTTCTCCACTTGTGGTAAATGTGGGCATGGGCACAGTGACAAGCCTCATTTTCAACTCCTTGAATCATTCTTCACATTCATCCCTCCAAGAAAACTTTACTCCCATCTAAGTTATCTTTCTAAGAGCGTTGTAAAGCTGTAATAAATTTATCACAAATCGTCGATAATATCCAGATAACCCCAAAATGCTATGGATATCTATTACAGATGTTGGCCTCGACCATCACTCTATTACAGCTGTCTTGAAGGGATCCACAAATATCCCATTTCTTGTGATGATATTACCTAAGAATGAGAGCTCCTTCAACCAAAACTCACACTTTATGTACTTTTCATAGAGATTCTCCTTTTGAAAGTTCTCTAGTACAGTTATTAGATGCTCCCCATGATCCTCCTTAGTTTTGGATTATATTAAAATATCATCTATAAAGACTACAAAAAAATTGTCGAGGTAATATTTAAAGTCTCTATTCATAAATTCCATGAATATTTATAAAGTATTGGTGAGTCTGAAGGAATTAATATGAATTTATAGTGCCCGTATCTTGTACAAAAAGTAGTCATGGGGATATCTTCATTCTTCACCATTACTTGATAATATCCCAATCACAAATCTACCTTAGAAAAGTATTGTGCTCCATTAAACTGATCAAACAAGTCATCAATTTGTGGGAGAGTATACTTGTTCTTTATTGTGGTTTCTTAATCTCACAATAATCGATGAAAATGTGAATTAAACCATCTTTCTTCTTGACAAAAAGTACTGGTGTGCCCCATGTTGAAGCACATGGGTGTATAAACCCTTTATCAAGATTCTCCTTTAGCTGTTTCGTTGGCTCCTCATGAACCACAAAAAACATTATATTTAGAGTCTTAGATGTTAGTAATTCACTAGGTATAAGACCAATTGAGAGTTCAACATCTCTTCTAAGAGGAAGACTAGGAAATTCCTCGAGAAACACTTCAGTGAATTCCTTCACAATAGGCATTTAATCAAAGATGGTTTCCTCCTTAGACACAATCACCCATGCCATATATGCATGCTCATAGGTATGTAATTTCCACGCTTGAGATGATGGAGCTAAAGAAGATCTATCTTCCTCCATTCACTTGTATAGAATCAGGGGTCGATTCTCCACATGGAGAGTGATTTCCCTCTCATGGAAATTTATATTGGCTCTATATAGGGAAAGTCGATTCATGCCAAGAATTGAATCAAATAACACCATAGAGAGTACGATGAGATTCATTAGGATGATAAATCCACAAATTATGATAGGGGTGGAGTTATATTTATGGGATGAAATGATTTCCCCCTTTTTCGTACTCACCGACATATTTACTTCCATGATTTGTGGTGGTGTTGGGATTGTTCTACAAAACTTTTGGGATATAAAAGAATTCATAAAACCTGAATAAAAAATTAGGTTTTCTATTCTTTAATTAATCACTATTATACCCACCACCACTTCTTTTTTGGGGTTCACTTCGATGGTAGTGATGGAAAAATATTTCCCTTGATACATTAGAGGTTGTTAGTTTCCTCCAAAAACCCATGGCTTAGGGCACTAATTTGAAAGATGCCCTTGTTATTTTTAGTTGAATCAATGAAAAATATGATAAGAGTTGAATTGAGTGTTCCTATCCTCTATCGCAGCCATTGGGTTTTCTTGTCAGAAATTAATAGCTAGGTGTACTTCTCTTCCACACATAATGAATTTTCTCACCCCTTTTAAGCAGTTTTTTAGGTACTTTTTTCCACACATTTGGCAAGTGGTGTGATGGGTCTTCTTAAGCCATTTGATTTATCCATTAGACATGAAGAATTGAAATCCACATTAGTCTTATTATCCCCATGATACCCTTGGGATTCGTCGATCACCATTTTGACCTTGAGGTCACATCAGACAATTTTCTAATAGCTGTTGAAGTCACAGATCCCCAGGGATTTCAGAAAGCTAGGTTTTAGCTCACCAAAGAACTATTCAACCATGAATGTGGGGTTAATGAAAAAGCCAGAGGCATATCGTGCAAGAATTGTGATCTTTTCCTCATACACTCTGATGGATTTTTCGTCTTATTTTTTGAGAGTAAGGAATTCCTTTTCCATCATAAGCTGGAGGGTGCACAAAAACTATTTATCAAAAAACATCTTCTATAAATCCTTCCATTCTAACGCCTCGATATCCTCCTCTGGCTTCATATTTTTTATTAATGTCCACACTTGATCAGCTTCACCCTCCATATGATAAGAATCGAGGATAACCTTCTCTTTTTCGAAACATTAATGGATGGAGAAGATATTTTAAAAGGATTTGATCCATTTTTCGGAGATTGAGGGATCATATGATCCATTAAAATTAGGAGGCCTTTGTCTCATGATGCTTTTGATAAAGACTTTTTCTTTCTTAGGGGGGGGGGGGGTTTAACATTCCTATTGTCCCATGTTTCTATTCAAATCTTGATTTAACTGAGAGAGAATCGTGACAATGTTTGTGATTCTCGCTCCCATAGGATTGTGACTCATATTAGCATAGTCATCACATTAATATTCACATCGGTTGTTAGCTTGAGTCCTTCTATTACCGACCATTGGCTAGAATAAAAGGAAAGTTATGGGTAAAAAAAGGGTCATGAAAGGACAAAATAGATCCCTTATAAATATATTATATTTCTTTTACTGATAAATGTATTGTTGGGAAAAAATACCTCAAGTTATCATTGAAGAATTTTTGAGATTATTGTGTTTGTTAACAATGCATGACTCAATGTTGTGTTTGTTGACAAATAGAGTCTCAATGACTCAAACTGTTGACAAAGGTGTTTTTCTTTGAGAATGGGGAAAAGTGTTTTTGGCAAACAGAGTTGTGCTCTTTTGTTAAGGAGGTTTATAATGTTGGACCCCAATAATTTTTTTGAATTCAGAACATCAAAAATTTGGCAAAGGAAAAGTGGTGTGCAAGTCCAAAAGTGGCATGCAGGTTTTGGTGCGCAAGGTCTAAAGTGGCGCGCAAGTATGGTGCACATGTGTGGTGCACAAGTGTGGTGTGAAAGTCATATTTCAACGATCATCATATCAAAATTTGAAAAAGGAAAGAAAGAGGTGCACAAATCCTAAAGTGGAGTGCAAGTATGGTGCGCAAGTGTGGCGCGTAAGTGTGGCGCACAAGTCCTCAAAATGCCTATAAATAGACGGCTACCCACCTCATTCATCAATGAGCTCAACACTTAGATAAAATCTGATCTCTGAGAATGCAAGTGGAAGTATGCCGTGCAAGTTCATTATACGCAGAAGTTGGTAGCGCATGTGTGCGGTGGAAATGTGACGTGCAAGTTTACCATGAAAGTGTACAACGCAAGTGTACCGAAAAAGTGTGGTGCAAAACTTTGGCACTCTAGTCTGCCATGAAAGTGCGGCATTCAGTTGGTTTTTCTAAAATGGAGGCAGAGGTTGTGCATTAGTTAAAGGGACACACAAGTCACCCTAGGGTTGTGTGAAAGTTATAAATTTCCCAGAATATCTGCGGTAAAGAGGTATTCATTAGTGGATGAAATTTGGACTTAAATAGAGCATCTACATACATTGTAGGATGCATTCATTAGTGATAATGAAGCGACCTACATGTCTATAAACTGTTTGTGGTTCCCTTCCAGAGAAGTGAGAAATGGAAGAGGGTGAAGTTGATCCTCTCCACCGACAGTGAGCCAGAGAGAGAGACTAAGGGAGTGACCCTTGGGAAAGTAGTGAGATGACCCTAAAACCATGTAAAGGCAGTGATCCTAGGCATAGAATTGATCCAGCACCAACATTGTCAACAACTTTGTTCTTATAATGGATTTGGTATAGCGGTATATCATCGTTGTATGTTCCTTGGACGTAGCCCAATAAGGGTGAACCAAGTAAAAAACAATGTGTCATCTAGCTTGCTTCCCTGCATTGCATCTAAAGCATAACCATCAAATAAAGATAGGAAGAAGTGATCAACATAAACACATAAGAGAAAACAAAGTGACCCTTATTATATAGAGGTCAAGATCCAATGGGGCAAAAAGAATTTTGAAATAGAATATCCATACCCTAATTCACCCCCACCCCTCAGGGTATCTAGGCCCCTTTTCTTCGTAAAAATTGGTATTAGAGTGATAGGTTTCATTTATTAGAATTGTTTTATCTAACATGGTTTAGTTGATTTGTGTGATTTTTGTGGATAAAGATTCAATATATTCATAACTGGGCGCTCCATGACAAAGGGAATAACTTCAAAGAAGAAGCAAAAGTCTTTTGAAATTCCCCAGTGTGGAAGTGTCATTGGAAAGAATATGATTCAGTTAAAAGAATCATGTAGTGAACAGAATAATAGTTATGATAACTCATATAGTGAAAATACTTACTCATTAAATGGTGCTGAAGAAATCAGTGAACAACCTGACATGCCAAGTGATGTTGGAACTACAGATGATGAAGCAACTCCCAGAAGTTTAAAAGTGGAATTTGTCCACAAAGAGATGGAATTTGATCAGATATTAAATAATTAAATTAAATCTAAAGATATTCAAATCCCAACACTGGAAACTGAGATCAACAAGATAAGAGGTTTTAATCAAAGGATTATTGGCGTAGCTACTGATCTGAGGAAGAAGAATGATTCTCAAGATGAAGAATTATGAAAGAGATCTGAAAAGGTAGAAAAATAAAAAGATGATGTCAAGGGAAAGAATCTAAACTCAGATGAGATACAAAATTTTAAATCTAGAAATAATGATATTTCTACACATCTATCTGAACTATTTCAGAATAATCAAAGTCTACAATAAGAGAATCCATGTCATTTTGATTCTATTGAAGAAGAAAAATTGAAAGTGAAGGAGAAAAGTGACATGGTAGAAAAACACACATGAGAACTAGAAGATGAGATGACTAGTGGAAAGAATCTCAGAAAAGAACTCAATTCTCAACTTGAATCAAGAGATATGAATATTCAACAATTGGAGGAAGAGATGTAATTATCCAATTAAGAAATGGAGATATCAAAAGACGAAGGAAAACCAATGTTGAAGGATGCAGTGCACTTACTATTTTATTGTCCTTCTGGAGGTGATAATAAAATGAAATAAAGGAATGAGTTTTATGAGGAGAAACAAAAACATATTTTCTCAGCACAAATACCATATAGTTTAGGAAAAATTGGTATTGGATTTTATGAATCCCCTCCTGTGCATGAAAGAAAGAGAGTCCTCAATAGTTCTATAAGTGGATAAAATCATGTAAGTGCTGGAGATAGGCCTAAGAGGAACATTACAAGAAGTAGTGACTACATATGCTATTTCTGTGGGATTCATGTCCACAAATCAGGATTTTGTCCAGAGGCTCATGAATACATGTTATGTTGTCAAAACAGAAACTATAATAAATTGAAGAATAAGAAAAATTGTTATGAGAAATCATAATTAAGAGTCTCTCCGAGGAAAGCATGCATCATATGATATTACTATGGAATAAAGGGACACACAATGAGTATGTGTCATGAAGCTTGGGAGCTCAATATCAGAATAAGAGCTCATGTTGTATCAATATCTGGGTTGACTAATGATGTAATGAGGTATGCCTTTAATATAAGATGTTTTATATGTTTTGATCATGGGAATTTGGCAAGACAGTGCAGCAAGAATAATTAAGGAAAAGAAAGGGACTTGAAAAGAGATTCTTGACTCCAGTGGTGTATAATGGGAAATCCTACAATGGGAGACAAAGTGGTAAGTTGAAGAATGATATTAGAGCCTCAGGGGAATTACGTGGAGCTGAAAGAAAGTTCTATCAGTCATCTCCTCTATCATACTCACAACCTCTCTCTAAGAAATAACATGAACAAATCTAGAGAAAAAAGGGAGGAAATACTACAGCTGCGAGTAAGAAGAATGTACGATCAGTGGAGGACTCACCACCAGTGAAAAAAGTGTGTGGTGACTCAAATATCTGATAAAATCAATATGAACAAATAATGCATTAAAAAAATTCATGTCGTTCTCCACAGCGAGAAGTGGAGGAAAGAGAAAGATCCTTGAAATGGCGGAATAAGCAAGGGAAGATGACAAGAAGAGAGATTCCTACACAGAGAATGAATCGGGGGAAGTTTTATATAGGTGGAACACAAAAAAAAGGAAATGTATACCAGTGGGTTTAAACCCCAAATGGTGAGAAAGGCCAAACCTGCAGAATCTACATATCAAAAAAAGGCTTAGCATGTGGTTAATGAATTCTTATTCATTTGGCCAGAGTAGTTGAATTTGGTTCGGTAGTTAGAAAAAGAAAGAAGTGTGATGCTCTATAAGAAAGAATCAATGGGTTGACCCATCGGGATCAACCACAATCCTCTTCTTGGGGATTGCAGAAGCAATCCCCTCTCCCTATGTATATAAATGCTATTAACTACTGATTTGTGTGTTTCGGGTTTTAGGGAGATACGATCCAAGGGGAAGTGGAATCTAAAGATGCAATGTGGAGAGGTGATATGCTTCAGAGTTTCAATTGACTCAAATCGGGTTCCAATATTGATGAAGAATGGGAGAAACAAAGCACAATAGAAAGTGATTGTGTCATTAACATTATCTCTTGTTTCCTACACTGAGTTCCAACTCAGTGGACTTAGATATTTTGTTAATGGATCAATACCGAGTGCCATATTAGAATAAATGATGCAGTATAAGAAGAATATATATGGTTCTAACCACAGGAAGTGTTGTGTAACATAGGGGATATCTCTATCTCTTAATCAGATGAAATATATCAATGGGATATAAACGATGAGTGTTTCTGATCAAGAAGTCATATTGTGGGAGGGGAAGAAATAATCATGGATCTCATTCTTATATATTTTTTTCTAACAAGTGGTATGAGCTGATAGTTTTCAGGATACCAAGAAGCTGTAAGAAGAGTGTCAACAATGATTCAAAATAATCTCAGAAAAGCAGTGGAAAGAATTGATGCTACTAAACAATGATATAGTGAAAAATTTCCTGATGAAAGTGTTGAGGAAGAAAGAAACATAGGGGAATCAGAAGTGACTGATGCTGATTCAGAAAAGAATCTGACATGGGATATTATTTTGAGGCTAGAAAATAAAAATATCATCTGGACTAAATGGTACTATCACCACAAGATGAATGAAGATGGAATAGTGATTTGAAACAAATCAGCACTAGTGTGCAAAGGATACTCCCAGATAGAGTGAATAAATTTTGATGGTTCATTTGCACTGGTTGAAAGGCTAGAGACAATCATATTATTCATATCCATTGTAGTGCAATGAAAGATCAAGGTGTTCTAGAAGGACATCAAATATGCATTCTTGAATTGGATTATTGAGGAATAAGTGTAAATCGAGAAACCATATGTTTTTCTCATTCCATAGGATGATAAAAAGGTTTTTCAACTGAAGAATACGTTATATGGTCTAAAAGAAGAACCTAGATCATGGTACTCAAGGCTTGATTAGTACTTGAAGAATCTTGGTTTTCAGCATGGGTGACCCAAGGATGTAATGGAACATTCATTTCTCAATCCAAATATGTCAAGGAGGTTTTGAGAAGTTTTGGCATGGAAACATCCTTGGAGATGAAGAATTTGGTTACTACCCGGATGAAACTGTCTAAATATGAGGATGGCAAGGAAGTTAATATCACATAATATAGGCAAATTATTGGAAGTCTATTGTACTTGACTGCGAAAAGGCCTGAATATATTTTTGCAACATGCCAAGTAGAGAGATATCAGAGTAATCCCAAGGAAAGACACATGCTTGTAGTAAAAAGAATACTTTGTTATATCAAGGGCATGGTGGATTTTGGATTGATGTATAATGAGAACTCTTAGATAGAGTTATTGGGATATACTGATGTAGATTGGGCCGGTTCAGCGGATGACAGGAAATCAACATCAAGAGGTGCATTCTATCTTGTTGGAATTTTTATTTCTTAGCTAAGAAAGAAGCAAGATTGCATTTCATTAAGCACCGTAGAAGCTGAGTATATTGAGACCACTCAAGCATGCACACAGTTATTGTGGACGAAGTAGCATCTTGATGATATGGGAGTTGAAGTGATATCTCCGATTGGAATCTAGTATGATAAATCAAGTTCTATCAATCTCAGCAAAAATCCAGTCCATCACTCAAGGACAAATCACTTTGAGATAAAGTATCATTTTATCATGGAGTAGGTTGAGCAGGGAATAGTGAATTTGGAGTATGTGCCTAAAAAACTACAAGTTTCCAACATTATGGAAAAGGCCTTACCCAAGGAAGCTTTTGAGAGGTATCTCCTGGCATTGGGAGTCCATTCGACTCTCCGCACTTGAAAATGTGTGGATGTGGAATCCCCCCTTACCTCTTCCTGAGGTATGATGTGTTTTCCCTTATGCTCTACTATGTGTTCTTACCCTACTACAGACTGCAAAGGAGTTCCATTTCGGTTCACTAACAAAGGGGGAGAAAACATGAGAAAATGTGATTGTTCAAAGGGGAGAAAATGTCTTAGTCAAGACACGGGGAGAAGCTAACAAGTGGATCATCGAGATAGGGGGAGTAATGAGATTGGGGAACAAAATAAAAATCAGACGATGCTAGACGTGATCTATTAAAGAATAGATATCATGATAGGTGAAGGTCATGATAAAAGAAGAAGAGTGGATGGTATCAGTTTGGTATGAAAATGTCAATTGGTATTAGGTTGGTATCAATAGTGGTGTCAGAAACGAAGTGACTCATAGATGAACTTTTCATGATACTCTTATTTCTCACACCGAGCATTGCTCATGTGGGCTTATAGTATGTGTTGAGTAAATCATTGATCACTATCTATATCGCAAGAGTCGAATGGTGGTTGAAGGTGAATGAAGTCTTAATGAGGTATCAAAGAAAGGAGATTTTTTTGAGGAGAGTTGTGAAACAAACCCAAATGGAGAGATTGATGAGCAAAAATCCCTCAAAGTATCATTGAAGCATTTTTAGATGATTTTGTTCATTGAAAATGCAGGAATCCATATTGTGTTGGTTGACAAAGTGAGTCTCAATGACTCAAATTGTTGACAAAGGGGGTTTTCCTTGAGAATGGGGAAAAGTGTTTTTGGAAAAGGGAGTTGTGCCCTTTTGTTAATGAGGTTTCTAATGTTGGATCCCATGAATTTTTTTGAATTCAGAACATCAAAAATTTGGCAAAGGAAATGTGGTGTGCAAGTCAAAATTGGTGCGTAAGTTTTTGCACGCAAGTTATAAAGTGGCGTGCAAGTATGGCACGAAACCGTGGCTTGAAAGTGTGAAGCATAAGTCATATTTCAAAGATCATCATATAAAAATATGAAAAAGGAAAAAAAGAGTCATGCAAGTCCTATAGTGGTGTGCAATTATGGCATGCAAGAGTGGCGTGCAAGAGTGGAGCGCATGTCCTCAAAATGCCTATAAATAGACGGCTACCCTCCTCATTCTTCAACGAGCACAACACTTAGAGAAAATCCGAGCTATGAGCATGCAAGTGGAAGTGTGCCACACAAGTTAAGTGTACATTCAAGTGGGGCGCACAAGTGGGCGGGGGAAGCGTGGTACGAATTTGTACCACGTAAGTGTACCGCACAAGTGTACCGCACAAGTGTGGAGTGCAAGTGTGGCGCGCTAGTCGGTCACGCAAGTGTGGCACGCATGTTGTTTTTTCCACAATGATGGATGAGGTTGTGCACTAGTTAAAGGGACACACAAGTCACCCTAGGGATGCATGAAAGTTAGATATTTCATAGAACATCTGTGGAAAAGAGGTATTCGTCGGTGGATGAAATTTGGACTTCAACATAGCATCTACATACAGTAGAGGATGCATTCATTTGTTATAATGAAGAGACCTACAGGTCTATAAACTGTGAGTGGTTCCCTTCCATAGAAGTGAGCAAAGGAAGAGAAAGAAGGTGATCCACTCCACCAGTAGTGAGCCAGAGAGAGAGATTAAGGGAGTGACCCTTGGGAAAGCAGTGAGATGACCCTAAAACCATGTAACAGCAGTGATCATGGGCATAGAATTGATCTAGCCCAAACCTTGCAAATATAAGTGTGCTTATAGTGGATTTTCTACTGTAGTATATTCCCGTTATATGCTCCTTGGATGTATCCCAGTGAGGGTGAACCAAGTAAAAATCTTTGTTTCTACCTGCTTGCTTCCCTATATTGCATCTAAAGCATAACTATCAGATAAATATAAAAAGAAGTGATCAATATAAACACATAAGAGCAAACAAAGTGACCCATATAATATAGAGGTTAAGATCCAGTGGGGAAAGAAGAATTTTGAAAAAGAATATCCATACCTTGATTCACCCCCCCCCCCACTCAGGGTATATAGGCCCCTTTTGGTCCTAGAATCTATAGCGTTCAATAATTGTTATACATGATCTACATTCTAACATATATTCTTTGGGGAATTTTTTTTAATTCCATTAATAATGGTTCATACTAACCTTTTGAATTTACAGATGCATATTCTATGGGAGTGTCATAACCAAAAGTGAATTAAATCCCACTATATTGCACCAGGATACCTTGGGTCCAGCCCGAAACTCCTTGTGGGGGTTTTCACTCCTAGGTACATATGTGCCAAAGCCGCCTCTACCTTCTCATATATAGACAATTATGTATTTTTTTGATAAACCACTTACTCGATACCCACCAAAACATAGGGATGTTTTTACTATATATAGTATTGTCTCTATGGCTTCAATATGGTTTTTTAATCCAAATCCCAAAAATAACTTAACCTATCCTATGATTTCCACTCTAACAACCCTGCTTTTATTACACACTTATATATGATTGATTATATAAAACCATGACTTGATACAACATAGAATATTGAGAGCTCTACTGTCTTTGTGGATTAGGAACATTACATAACAACTTAAATAATAGAATGTAAAATCTTATTGAAAACATCCTTTAAATAACCACTACCTTCCCTCTTACTTAACATTGCATGTAATAACCTGAGGACATGCATAGAAAAAGGGTGAGATATAAACCTCAGCTAGGGAATAAACATGGAATTACATGAGGAATAAAATATGTGTTAGACAATAGATATATTAATCAATAACAAGAGAAATATGAACATCAAGGAATGATAAAGCATGATAATCATAACATGGAGATGTGGCAAGAACACTTAACATGGACTTAGCATGTACCAAGGCTAATTGCACATGGAGAATGAGTAAAACCTCATTACACATGAAGCACGTGTAAACCATTATTTCAATTTAATTATCATGATTAAACACCCATTTCACATGATGTATCATGATACTATACTTTATCCAATGCATTGGAGCGCTATCAAGGTGTACCATTCTTAATCATTTCATTTCATGCATAAGTGTGCCACATGGATCATATAACATGGAATCAATCAATATCATAGGTTATTTCAAGATTAAATAATGTGGAATAAATACATGAATGTAAATTTACATATGTATATGTTCATAAAGGTGAATACCCTAGATCGATACATGGGTATGATATTCACTACATAATGATATTGGCTTGGAAAAAGGTGGTGCAATTTTGGCATCATAACGGTGTGACATAAGAATTCATAAAACTAGTTGATGAGAGATAAATGGGTATTTATTCATATGTAAATGAAATGGAAATTAAGGGGTTCATATAGATACATTTCCCAAAAATTTAATGAAATATAGATTCATGGCACAAAAGAATTTCTTGAATGTAAATGAGGAGAGAGAAATTCCTTTTGGAATTTCAACATAGTAACGGGTGTACATGGGAGGTATTAATGAGAGAGAAAAAGGTCTATAATCACCCAAACATAAATAAGAATGTATAGGGGGTTTCTAAATCATACCCCAACATTTATAATTTAAAATAGAAGGACCTAACAATTTTAAGAAACTTGGATAAAAAGAGAATGGAAGGAAACCCTTACATGGAATTGTGGTTCCAATGGCTTGGGAGAGGCTTCAGAGAGGCTTATTAGGAAATTACCGTTCCTTGGTAGGATAATAGAAAGATGAGGAAATAGTTTGGATGATCTCTAAACTCTTTGAGTGAAGAGGAAGTTGGAGCTTGGGTGGTTTTATATAGGAAAGGTGGGGGAATTCGTTATTATTTTGGTTTGGGACACCAGACATTAAACTAATCAAAACCCCAAACGTGCCCATAGATTTTGCACATGGTTTTTGAAAAATCGTAGTGGAAAAAATTATTTTATAAGTACAATGGCCGAACTTCTATATATAATAGGGCTACATATGTTGAGGTGAGTCACACTCTCAAAGAAACCAATTTAAAAAGATAAAATTGTTTATAAGCCTTGAAGGGTCCACTTAAGACTTGCAAAATAAGTAAAAAAACCAAAAATTGCTTTATTTTAATGGTAAAACATATATTGGCAGAAATTTATGTTTATAGTATTTTATTACATCTCTATTGGGTCATTATGATGTAATAAAACAAATTATATGTTTAAATTGTATTTAATTTTTACCTAAAAAATTTGACTATCTTAGAAAATTATGAAAAATTCACCGTTGGATAATTTCAAAATCCTAATTACAAAAATAATATTCATTTTCTCTAAATAATTTTCAAAATATGTGAGAATTTAATTTTAAAATAAAATCCAATATTTATCTAAAATTCAAGCGTTTTGACAAAAACCGCTTTCAAACCTTTTTAAAAATTACATTTTCATCATAAAATTATACGATCATTTATATTTAATAAAAAGTAATTTCATAATAATAATAATATTTTATTAAAATATTGTTTAATTAAAAATTCCATTAATTAATCCAAATATATTTTATAGTTATAATATTAACTAAAAATTCTATTTGTTCATTAAAAACTATTTACCAAGTAACAATAATAAAAAAATGTATATTATTTACACAATAATAATGTACATTATCATAGTAATTGGGTCTTGTTACATAACCACTTAAAATAGCTGGATAAGACCTTAGGGTAAGGTGTGTTATGGTGAAAGACTCTTGGGGTGGCTTGACTAACATTGCTCGAGTGGTAATCTCTATCAAATATCATTTCACTCGTAGGCGGTTCTTCTCGAGCTTAACATATTCTAGATCGGCTTCATATTGGTCAAGAGTGAAGCCCAATGATTAAACCTCCTTCCCGAGCTCCGATAAATGGGCTTTGTATGGGGAAATTCTACTTGATGAGTCCATTTTTCATTTGTCTGAGTAAATTTGATTTGTTCAAGCCCTGTATTTATGCTAATCATGTGATAACTTTCCAATGGCTATATTAGCGACGGTTACAATTCTTAATGGAATTATAAAATCCAAAACATAGAACCAAATAAGTTCATAATTTTTTCATAACCATAAAAAGGCTTTTAAATATATCAAAAGAAATTTTCATTAAAGAATTTTTGTGTTTTTACAGTACCCATTTATTAAGATTCAATATCTTTTACTAAAAAATCATATTTAATAGAAATTTATATTACACAATGAAAAATAGTTTTAGAAATTTTTTTTATTAAGAATAAAAACAAACTTATTCCAAAATCAAATATAATTTTTATTTCTATTTTATTAGTTAGATTATGTTTAATAAAATAAATCATATTTTACTTTCAAATCATAGTCAAAATATAAAAAAACATTTTATGTTAGTTTATTTAAAGAAAATAAATGATAGTTTTAATGAAATTACTGTTTTTCATTACTGAATTAAATGTCAATATCATCATAAAAATAAAAATAATTCTATATTTGTATATTATAGAAAGAAATTTTAAAATGATATTAAATATATCAAATATTATTCCAAAAATTGAAAAATTATAATTATAATATATGCGCATATAATGAAATAGAAACCATTTTTGATGAAAACTTATTTTGAAGCATTAAATGATTTTATTGAAAAGTGAGTATATATTTTTTATAATAATTAAATTAATTTTAATAATATAGAAAAATTATGAATATTTTCATAATTTGGTAATTCTTATTCATTATATCAATTTACCATCTAGTTTATAATGGCCACATTTAGATAATAACACTTTTATAGTGTAATGAAGTTCGATTAAGGATCGATATTGCATGTTATGAAATATATTGTCATTATTATTCATGTAATCTAAATTTTATAGGTTTCATGTTCTCCCCTATAAAATAACATATTTTCTTTAAAAAAATTCTACAAAATTAATTTTTTTACATTTTAATATTTTTATAGAAAACACATATAATAAAAAGGAACCAATAAAAGTTCATCTGAAAAGGGGATGTAAAAATATAAATGTTACCTAAAATAATGTATAATGTTCTTTCCAAATAAAGTGAAAATTATTTCAAGGTAAAATATGGTCATATAGATAAAATATAAAGTCTTAAGAAATATAGAGAGTGTGAAATAATATGATCATGATATAGATAATAACCACAAACTAATAATTCAGTAATGGATAAGGATGGCCCAAAATTAATCAAAAATGAAGGAAAAAGGAAATAATTTTAATTTCAAGAAACCATTCCTTGAGTTGAGGGGCCCTTTTACTATCATGATATAAAATAAGGGATAATAAAATTACATTATTTTATTCATTTTATTAGCATATTTTCTTTATTTTCTTTTTATTCAATCAATTTTCACTTACATCTCTTCGCATACTCTATCAAATGCATATTCATGCTGAATTTATTATTCCTGAATTACATAAATTAACTTCTAGCAAGATGCATGTTCTAATAAATGTATATCATTTAATTCCTCCCATAATTAGTCATTATTCATAAAAAATATTTCTTATAATGTTAGTTAATATACAATTTGAATAAACCTTCATCTAAATAAATACTTATTTATTATTTAAAGCCTAAAAAATAACACCTAATGTTCGACAAGAATCATTCTAACGGAAAATAACCTTAATAATATTAAAAATATTTTACACCAAGTTTAAAACAAAAATATTTGGAATATTTTATCATATATTCTTCTATTGAAAATAAAAAATTTATCTTTCAAAAAGACGACAACTTCTAATGTTATATAACAAAAATGTGAATTCCATAATAATAATATCAACAAAATATTTTAATAATTCCAATAAATTTCAGAAATTGTTATAAAACAAAATTAATGTCATGTATGCCACAAAATAAAAATTAAATCACTATCCCTCAAATAAACTCTGATGATAGCTGAAATTTAATGTCTTAGAGCTCTTTAGTCCATTACATTGCTAAAATCTTGTGTTTTAGATATTCTAGGAGGTCAAGGTGGATTATCCACAACATGTGTGAAATTTCCATTTATATGAATAGTGTTTCTAGAAAAATGAGTCATTTTCCATTAGCATATTTTTATAATGGTGTCATGAACAGTGTTTCTAAAAAAATGAGTTGTTTTCCTTTTTCAAATTTCCAGAACAGTGATAAATCCATATGTGTTATGAATAGTTTTTATATAATGATAAGTCAATTTCCTTTGCTAGATTTACAAAATGGTGTCCTGAATGGTGTTTCTAGAATGGTGAATCATTTTCCTTCAGCAAATTTCAAAATTGTTCGGTGTTTCCCAGTTTATCCCTTTTGATATCAGTCATTCATTTATAATAAGTTGAATGCCATATTTAAGGGTATTTTAATCCATTTCAAGATATATAAGTTATATATTTTATTTTTTATAAAAATAAATCCTTTTAATTGGTCAACCAGTGTGGTTTAATGTGATCATATTTTAATGGAAAATCTAAATTGTATCTAAATAATATCTCTATTTAGATATTTCTGAGGATGATATAAATTTTTTTTTTCTTCATTATTTGTTTTCCCCTAGCATGAGACACACGAACCATTACTTCTAATAAGATTCATGTAATTAAACATTTAAGCTTTTATTCTTTCCTCTTGTATTTTTTCTTGATTCTTATGTGCACCCCCTCTTTTGATGAAACCAAGAAGTGTCGATCGGTCTTCGATAATGTATGTTCTACCATCTTTCATTTGGGTTCTTGGACATGTTTCTTCTGGTGTCTTCATTCCATGTAATGGCATGTGATCTCTATGAACCTAATCAATACATCTTGGGTGTTGTTTGATTCGGTCATTCTTTGACGTCCTTGGGTGAATGAAATCATTGTGGGAGAGGTGATCATGAACCACTATGTTGGCTCATTCTCATGAAAAGAACATTGGAAACCTTTTGAGGTAGGGGGATCATGTCTTATCTATTTTTCTTATGTTTATTAATAGAGTTATCATGATTTATTCCACTAAATGACAATGGAATTGACATAATTAAAATTTGAACATGATAGAATAATTTGTATGTTTTTTTAGAAATGTTATTTTCTCTTTATTTTGTTGATAGTGTGATATCTATGACTTATTTTTTAGAATGTTTTTCTTGATAGAAATTAGTAAATAATATCAAGTTTGGATTATTTTTAAATTAATTTTCTAAAGATAAGGATTCATTCCAATGAATCACATTGTTGTTATTGTAAACTGTATGAAATTGATAAATATTTTCATGTTTAATAATATTGGTTAATAAACCAGAGTCAAGTTGATGTTTGTTTCTATGGGATTAAGGTCATATAAATTAATAGTTTAATGAATTTATTTTAGATATGGTAGCTTGATATTTATGTTTCTTGTAGTTGGAACCTTATAATAATGATTCTACTAATTAAAGATGGATTGAAGAGAAAGTTGTTTGATAAAAGACAATTCTTTATAGGGTTATGAGTTACCCTCTTTCTTTTAAGGATGATTGGATTTTTCTTTGGAGCCATGAGAGATCGTCATGTGTGAAGGATGAATTCATTTCTTAGGGACATGTGCCTAGTGGATTTTTTGTTTTTTTTCAGGTTGATGTGTTGTGATGCGAGTCTGGATGGTTGTTGTGATATATGGGGTAGGGAAGTGCAATGGTTGTGGGAGCACTTGATGCCTAGAGTGGAAGGATGCATCTATGTATACACGTTGGTTTAGCGAAGGACATCGAGGATATTGGAATGGGTCGAATTTGGTCATACCCATTGATATTAATGTTAGATACCGATTGAATATATTGCTTGTTTACTTACTTTACTTCCCTCACTACTTCGGGAAGTTTTGTTTTATTACCATCTATTCAAAAGGGGAAAATATGTGTGGGGTATTCCACATGGGTTCCATTTATAGATTCTCGTGTATGGATGAGTATATGCTCCTACTATAGTGTAAAAGTCTCATCAGGTAGTTTATCCACTCACCTAGTTGATCCCCTTGTGTTTGGTTTCTTAGAATGTTTTCCTAGAGTGATTGTGATTAGTGAAAAGTGGTAATGTTGTTATTAAATTATTGAACAAATAATTTTAAACGCATGGGGTAAGAGCTTGATATAATGAAACATTGAGGTTATAATTCTGAGTAGTCGTGGACTCGATTTTATTTTTCATAGATTGCATGAGACATTGTTGTGAGGTTCAGAAAATGTATGGTGTAAATTATAATGGTTAATTAATGGTTAATTAATTAATTAATGTAAAGTGATACTGATTTAAATAAATAATATGAATTAATAAATCTCTTTAAATTTTTGTGTTCTTATGGTGTATATAGTATTAGTAGTGTTATTTTGGAGTCCAAGGGTCTTTATCTGCTGTTGATTCTATGACCAGGTTGTCCGCAAAATGTTTTTTTGAGATATATTGTATCATGTAATTTTTGTGTTTCTATATCCTAGCCCATTCATTCAGTTTGGTCGACTGACACCCCATGAATTTTGAGCCATGGGGGTGTTTTCCCCAACATCCTGGTGGGGTATGAATGGATAACTTCCCATTTTTCCCCTACTCTCTTATATTGGTAGCTACATATGCTGGTATGCACAAAGACCAGTTTTCCCCATATATGTGTATAGAAGGTAGTAATGGCCTGTGGTTATTTCACACACATATGTTCTTGATATTGTTTTCTATGTCCTACTATAGGTATAACATGTATTGGCTCTGATGGCTTGAGGATCATTACTTGGTGTATGGGTTATGGTGGCTTGAGGTGTAATACCCAACAGTTGATACACATTATATGGGTTTTGGTGGCTCTCAGAAAATAATTGGTTACATTTGGTTAGTAGGATCGTGTGCTACATTACCCAAGTGTATGTGGTAAAGCCTTTGTGTTTCATTTGGTGCATGTTGTGGTGCACTCCAAGGAGTCTTCATGAGAACCTTTTTAGAGAGATATTGGTTAGGATGTGTGATGTTGGGGAAAAAAGGAAACCCAATGAGAAATTGGTAGTAGAGTACCCTTAATATTATTTACAATATTATATACTCTTGTATGTGATACTTGATGAGAGTTTCCCTGATAAGGTTGAGAACATAGTATACCTTTTTATATGATTAGTTAGATTCACTTGTTGAATCATTGTGTTTTAGCATGGTTACTTTAAATTTTTATGGGAGGATCTAATGATGATCCTTCTGAGTATACGATTATGCTCACACTATATTTTATAAACTATTTTTAGGTAACATGGGGAAGGTTGGATATCTGGTTGGTTACTACTATCTTGGGGTTTACATGAGCTCTTTGGGCTTCGTGGTTTGTATTGTTTTACTTTTTTTGTATCTGATGTTTTTCCATTCAGTTGTTGTACTTTTTTCATGTAATTGCATCCATATTGTTGGGATACATTTATATTGTAGTCTCAGTTGGAGTTTTATGATGTCTGTAATATCTCTCTCTTTTTCATGTATTGTCTTAGAGGGTTATGCCTCCCATTTGTGTGTTTACTAAAACCTCAGTGATAGTCTCCAACCAGGGTCCTATTGGAGGTGATACTCAGGGGTTATTATCTCTCTTCTCACATTACCAACCCAGGATGGGTACACATTGGGGGGTCTTGAAATAGTGGTATCAAAGGTATGTTTATGAGTTAGGATGGAGTTTAGAGTTAGGCACAAGTGAGGTTGAATGGGATTGTAGGGAAATAGTGTTAACCATGTTTCGCAAGCATTTTAGATAATGGATACCAGGTGAGACATAGGTATTTAGGGCCCCCTATGATCTATGGAACAGACCTTTAATAATAAAATGTCTAATAAATTAAGTGAGGTTGGTTGTAGTGTAGATACCTAGGAAAGGATCATGCATCATTATTCCATACCCCTGTGTTTGATTGGGTAAACAATGAGATATATTAACCTAAAATAAATAAATAAAAAAAATTAATTAATGTTAAATTCTTCAATATTTCAGTATTATAAATTCTATCTATTTTCTAATATTTACATATGTATCTAGGTCAACTTCCTCATCACGTCCATGTAGAATATGTCCAGAAGTCTACAATAGCAGATCGATGCATAATAGAGGTTAATGATAATGACACTTAGAGAATGACACTTTTAGAGTTTTATCATCAGAGTCTACAGAAGTATGAGGACTCCATATCAGATGCAGTCATAAAAGACTGATTGGATGAGGTTGATAGAGCCTTCAGTTCGATCCATGCAGGGAATGGGCATTGGGTGTCGTTGGTTGTGATGATGTTACAAGGGGATATGAGGTATAGGTTGTTCTTCATCCTCAGGTATCGTGAGGAATCATCAGTCTCATGAGAGAAGTTTTGAGATAAATTTCGAGCTATGTTTCCTTATTTAACAATGAAGGTGATGATTTACTAGGATTTTCTTACCCTTCAATAGGGAAGTTCCAGCGTGTGATAATTCGAGATCCGTTTCAAGAACCTTCTACGATATTGTAACGAAGCAGTGTTTTATCAATGCAAATTCCCATTTTATAATTATGTCATATAATCACATGAAATCAAAAAAATTGAACTACTAAGAACTATGTTTCCTTTAAAAATTTTATTTTCACTTCTGTGTTTTGGTTTTCAAAAATATGACATACACAGTTGTGAACTGTAATCTTTTTAGAGTCCGATGGAACTAACATTTCTTTAGTGAATACTAACCTACCATAAGGAACAGTATC
Source organism: Viscum album (assembly GCA_963277665.1). NCBI lineage: Eukaryota > Viridiplantae > Streptophyta > Magnoliopsida > Santalales > Viscaceae > Viscum > Viscum album. Next base: position 1,177,769,796 of record OY728119.1, on the reverse strand, counting down.
CTACCCTTATGAATAGTAATATGAACCTTTTGAATTGTAAATCATAAAAAATAATAGTAACCTCACCCATAAATGTATAAATAAAATTTTGGCATCTTATAAGTGGTAATATGATCAAAGTAAAAGTATTCAATTTTTGTATGTCAAAAGTAATTTATAAAAATTAATTAATTAATTTAAAAAGAAAATATATTTTCCATAAATTTTTTCATAAATGAACAATTTTATGTCTCTTTTTAAGGTACTTTTATAAGACCTTATGTAATTTCTAAAAACATTAAAAACATTTATAGTTTTAAAATCTGTATTTTTCAAGTAAATTATGAATTTAAAAAAATTAAATTAATTATATTTAGAAACATATTTTCAAAATATGGGGTTCATTTTTTGATTTTACACTTTAAAATATCTTAGGGTTAATCTTTTAGAGTTTTCTAAAATACTTAAAATTTATGAATAGTAAAATAAAATAATTTTCAAATTACACTATATACATGATTTATAGAGTCATGGATGAGCTTTTACTGATGTAAGACCAATTCGTTAAAACTCAGATACACTTATTAGTATTTCCTCTCATGAAATCATCATTATTTTTGTCCTTAAGGGAAATTAATAAACTAAGGAATTAAATATTATGAAAACATTCCTCTCCTTTACTATAAAAACCACCATCCCTGCCTCTTATCATCACTCCTCTCAAGCATTATGCCTTGACTAAAAGCTTCCAAAATATCTCCCCAAGATCCGATTCCAAGTCCAATAACCCTTATAATCTTCAAAATACCAAATCCTATCTACTTAAGAGGATCTCATGGAAAATTTATTCAAGTGGTAATGTCTTATTTTCAATGATTTTACTTTCTTTTCCAGTTTATTTTTTTTATTTTTTATCCTTACCTCTCCTCATGAAAATTTCATGACGACTCTAGTACCTTACATGTACTGTAATTTTTTAATGATAATGGAATATGTTATCATCATGTTCCTTTTAATAATCTTTTATACTAGTAGTAAATACACCATTCAAGATCAGTTAATTTTCCAATTTCAAGGACATGATGTCTTCCACGTGTCCCTCTTATGGTAGTATATATCAGACCCTTCACATGTAGAATTTTTAGAGGTGGTATAGTTGTAGAATGATCATTAATATGATGAGAATCTAGTGAAGATCTTGTAATATAGAGATAATTTTCTACATAACAAGACTAGTCACTGGGTCAATGTTAGATGGAAGAACCATATCTACAAAGAGGCAACATGGGAACAAGATGAGCTAATGAAGGAAATGTACCTCCACCTGTTTATGGCATAGAATGTGAAATAAAATTTCAATGGAAAAATTTCATAAGGTTGGGAATAAGGTAATGAGTTAATGTTTTATTAATGGAAATTATCTTTTTATAATTTTCTCATATAATCACATGAAATCACAACACAACAAACTACTAATAACTATGTAACCTCTAAACATAATATTTACACTTCTATATTTTGAATTTAAAAAATCTCACATACACGGTTGTTATCAATAAGTTGTTTGGAGTCTGATAGAACAAACATATTTTTTGTTGAATAGTAACATGCACATATGAATAGCAACCTACCCTTATGAATAGTAATATGACCCTTATTAATAGTACATCGTCCAACATAATAGAATCCACACCCATGATGGTATTTATAAAATTTTGGCATCGTATAAGTGATAATATGATCATATTAAAAGAATTTGTATTTTTGTAAGTCATAAATAATTAATTACAATTACATAACTAGTGTAAAACAAAATTTATCTTCCTAAATGGTGTTCACAAATTATTAATTTTATGTCTTCTAGTTTTTGGGTACTTTGATAAGACCTTATGTAATTTTTGAAAATATTATAAAATCAGTTATAGTTTTAAAATTTATATTTTTCAAGTAAATTATGATTTTAATTAAAATTTTAATTAATTATATTTATAAAATTATATTTAAAAAATGGAGTTCATTTTTGATTCTACACAAGGTAAAATTATTAGGGTGAATCTTTTGGATTTTTCTAAAATACTATAATTTTTTATGAATGGTAAAATACAATAATTTGAAAATTAACCTAAATATATGATTTAAAATGTCTTGGAAGATGTTCATATTATGTAATTCAAATTGGTTATAACTCACATTCACATATTACTATTTTGGGTCATGGAATAATCACTATTTTTTGTCTTGATTGATATTAACAAACTAAGGAATTATATATTATGAAAACCCTCCTCTCCTCCACTATAAATACCAACCCTCTTTAACACTTTTATTCACTTCTCTCAAGCCTTATGAAATTCCTAAAATCTATACAAATCTCTCCAAAAGCTCCTCTACCATGTCTAATATCCCTTATTCTCTTCAAAATATCAAATCCCCTCCCCTTAATAGGCTCCCAAAGAAGATTGATTCAAGAGGTAAATTCCTATTTTCAATTCTTATACATTTTTTTCAAATTCATTTATTTACATTTTTATCCCTAACTATCCTCATCCAATTTTTATGAAAACTCCAATACCTTTAATTTACTATAATTTTTGTTATGATAATTGAATATTTTATTATCATCTCTCCTTTACTCTTCTTTTATACTTAAAGTAAAGAAAATGGGTGGGATTTGTTAATTTACCATGTTCAAGGACGATGGGTTTTCAATTTATTTTACCATATTCAATCCTCGTCATGAAACCATTTTTTTATTTTATAACTATATTACTATGTAATATATTATATTTAATTCTCTATATATTTTTTGTATACATTATATTAAACTATAATTCAAAATGAGTTCATTGTGATCAAATACCTCTAATAAACCCCAAAGGTTTTCACTAATGTTTTATATAATGATTCAACTTTACACCAAGAAATAAAATTAAATTTAAAAACATGTAAACTTATGTATGTTCAATAATAAAAAATAAATCCAATTCTAGACAACCACTCTCATCATACATGATTTTCTAAACATGAATACTAGTTAACTGATCCTTAAAACCAAGGTATAAAACAAGCCTGAACAATTAAATTGAACCTCATAACCAATCAAAAAGATCACGAATGAACTTAAAAAGGTTATAATAAATCTTTTAAATATATAATAGGTTATATAATTATTTATTATTGAACCTAATTTTATTATTTATGTCATTAATATCAATTTAAAAACACCATCGGACTTAAGGTAAGGGATCAAATCTATTTCACTTTTATTCAAGATTGTCCTCTATGTTATGAATTTTAATGTGTATTCTATGATTATGGGGTATGATTCATACATACCCATACTTCACTCATGATGTATAACTGATGAGAATCCCATTTCTCTCTCATTAATCCCTTTTAAATACACCTGATACCATTCCAATAATCTGTAAAGGATTATACCTGAACCTCCTTTGTTCCTCCTAGTTGCATTATATTTATTTTACCAAAATAAATTTATCTTATATTTTTATGTGCATATTAAATATTCTGTGTGAATTTTCTAAATCATTTATCAATACCCTTTCATCATTCTCTTTCATGGATATACATGTTTTTAAGTTATTTCCTCCTGAATATTTCCAGATAATCAAACATGTTGTGAGGGAACATACTGAATTCTTACCTAATTTCATGTGAACTCTATATTTTATTTTAATCCACCATTGTCTTTATAAAATCATTTTTTATTATGAAATCCGTCTTGGTTCACTTCTCATTTTATATAATGTATTGTTCTTATTTTTATTTTAAAGGCTCTATAGTATTTTTCTTAAAACCATAAAAAATGTTTTAATGCTAAAATTTGTTGAATAATATTATTACATGGTGTCACTTCTACATGACATCACTTACCATGATACAAGCCTATTTTCCCATATAAATGTACATGTATATTTTAGTTACTTCATTTTATGGACAATTTTATGATACACCTATTTTTTATTCTTTATGACATGATTATAGTACCCTATTATTTCAGTGGGTAACCCTTATGTTTATATAAGTTTGATTATATATAAATCATTATGTTTAACACATATTCATGAAATATTAAGATGTGTGCACCAAGATAGAACTCCAATTAATTGGGTAATTTTGAGTCTCATGAGATGTTATGTGCGACGGTCTTGGTAGTTATCCTTGGCTTGTGCTACCATGTGCGACTGTAATGGCGGTTAGCGTTGGTTTGTGCCATCTTGTGAAACTATCTTGGGAGTTAGCCTTGAATTTTTATAATGACATATTTTATGTTTCCTACACATTAATATGAGTTCATGTTTATATGATTCCATGTTTATATGTTATGATTTTATATGTTACATGCTTTTTTATATCATCACGGCATTCCTTCTATCACATGTGTTAATGATTTTTTCATATGGTTATCCCCTTAAAGAAATATTTATCTCATCCCATGGTTCATGGGTTCTCTAGGGTTCACTATGAATATTTTTAAGCACAATGAAATTTATGGGATCTTAATGAAGACTAAATAAAAAAAATTCATATTTAGTTCCATGTTTTCAATTTTATGTACCTAATATTCCAAGACGCTTGACATTACGATACTTGGATTGTACTTTGATGTATAGTTGTGCTTCCAATTATATAATGTTATATGTAAATTGATTTAGTCTCTATAGATATTCTTCGTTACTATTCCAGACGAGGATGTTAGTGAGTGGTATATTGAGGAGGCTTTACATCTAGAGATCCAATACCAGGTCACCCTATTTATGCTGATGACATATCTTGAGGTACCAGCGAGGGTAGAGGTCATCAAGAAGACATTATCCAGAACTAGAGCATCATGAGAGGCGAGTCTTCATAATTCCTCACAATTTTGATATGTGGTCTGAGGTTCCTATATTTTTAGGGGAAAATAGTTTCCATTCAGTCAGCGGTAGGTCCTAGCCCATATAATCTCATTTCTCCAAAGATAGAGGATCTCAAGCCTATGCCAAGGAATTATGTTATTTTTTTATAGAAGTTGATGTCATTTTCATTGAGATTTACGGACAATTTAGAGCAGTTAGGGTGAATTAGGTGTTTCACTCTAGGTTCCTCCATTGAGGTAGTTACAGTCGATGAAACAATGGTAGCTTACACCAACTTTGGATCCGTAAAGAGAAGATGGGTCAGGAAGAGGACATCTATGGGACACTCCCTAACCTTAGAGAGAAGAGTGTGGTCATGGTGTTGGTCATCATCAGGTTCATAGAGGTCATGGGACAGGTCGTGGTAAGCCTCATGCTTTAGAATTGCAAGTTCTAGGTGAGCCAGATGTTGGTCGAGGTACCCTTTTACTATTTTCTACTTGGGTGTATGTATTTTATGATTCTATAAAGACACACTCCTTCATATAACCTGCCCTTTTCCATGCTTTGGTACTTGAGGTATTGAGGCTTCCAATTCCCTTGGCGTTGAATGTGTCGGTTGGAGGTTGGTTTGACTTGTTCGATTTTTGTATACACTGCGAGATATTATTGGGGAAACACTCCTCTTTGAAGTATTTAATATTTTTAAGAATAAAAATATATGATGTCATCCATGGTATGGGTTGGTTTTATTCATTTTGGGAGATCATGGATTAGATTCGAAGGTAGGTGTTGTTCTTCGATGTTGATGGATAGACAACAGTGTTTGTTGGCAAGCGAGGCCCTCAGATGGGTCAGAGGCATGTTCCTTCATTGTCATCCTTGATGGATGAGCTGATGTTGAGTTCATAAGAGTTTCTATAGTTGAAATTTCTGAGATTATTTGAAGAGTACACTAATTTCTTTCCAGAAGATGTCGTAGCATTACCCCCCGGCAAGATATTAAGTTTGGGATTGAGCTACATCCGAACGTTTATATTATCTTGATGTCTCCATATATGATGGAACCTTATGAGTTGTAGGAGATTCATATACATCTCAATAATTTGATACAGTGAAATTTTATTCTGCCGAGTGTGTTGTCGTGGGGTGTACATGTTTTTTTCATGAATAAGGTTGACATCAATTTGCGGTTATCTGTCGATTACTATCGCTTGGACAAAGTGTATGTGAAGAACTGTTATACTCTTCTAATGATTTATGACTTGTTTGATCAACTGAAGATTTGAATATGGTTCTCAAATATTTATTTTTGGTTTTTGTATCGTCATATGTGTGTGAAGGATTGTGAAATCCCAAATAATTCTATCCATTATTTTCATGGGAATTCCAAGATCATGGTGACGTTGTTCAGTGTGAGGAATTCTGCATCACTGTTCATGGGGTTGGTGAATGTTGTGTTCAGTGAGTTCCTAGATTTGATCATGGTGGTTTTCATCAAGGAAATCATTGTGTACTCCACATCCGAGGAGAAGAATTCAGAGCATATGCATTCCATTTTGGGAGTCCATCATCAAAAATAGTTATTTGGGATGTTTTCTAAGTGTGTTTTTTGGGCTCAAGAGGTCTGATTCATGGGTCAGGTTGTATCCCAGTAAGGATTAACTTTGGATCCATATAATATATAAGCATCAGTTTCTTAGTAATTTCCCAATATATTGTTAGAGGATTGATGTTTCCTTTTCCTATTAGACTATTGTAGGATGTTCCTGACTGAGTTTTCACAGTTTGTGACTCATCCGATAGAATGTACCAAGAATGATGAGGAGTTCATGTAGACTGATTAGTGTTGGGAAACATTCATGTATCTAAATGATAATTTGGTAAGTGATCTGGTTCTCTTTCTACCATTAAAATATATTTAGTTCGAGTTATTATGTGATGCTTTAAGTCTAGGGTTGGTTTGAGTTTTTATATAGTATAGAACATTCATTTCTAATGAATCACAGTATTTGTGTCCCCATGAATTTAAATATAGAAACCATGATATTGAGATGGAGATATTAGTGTTTTCTTTGATGTTGTGGAGACACTACATCATTGGTGAGAACATTGTAGTTTTCACTAATCAAAAGTGCCTCGGGTATGTTTTTTCCCAGCATGACATGAAATTTCAAGAGTTTCAGTGGATATAGTTTTTACAGGATTACAACTTCAAAATCTCATAAACACCTGGTAAAGGAAATTCTGTAGCTGATGCAATGAGAAAGAGGTCATGTAGTGATGCAGTGCTTTAATATGGTGATTCTCGGAGAGTGATAGAAGAACATTCTATATTACATCTAGATAATGAAAAATTTGGGGGAGTGGTTGTCTTTTTAAGTTCATGGATAATCATCTCTGGTGTAGTAGGTAAAAGAGTAACAGTTGGGAGATCATGAGGTGGAGGTTTGGAGAGACCAAGTTGTTTGTGGTGAGGCCCATGAAGGTTGTTCTGAGGATGAAAAATTCCTTTTTTTGTTTTGAGGATGGATTTTCATTACTTTGATGATGAAGGAGATGGTTCTTAGGGAGTTCCATAGTCCACCTTTAGCGGTACATCCTAATGTGATGAAGATGTACCGAGATTTGAGGATTTAGTTTTGGTGTCCAGGGTTGAAGCATGCAGTTTCAGAGTTTGTGTCTCAATGTTTGGTCTTATAGAAGGTGAAGACCAATCACTATGTTCCAAGTGATTTTCTCCAACTATTAGATGTTCATCAATAGAAGTTGGTAGGACATCTCGATGGACTTTTTGCTGGTTTAATTTGAGTTAAAGGTGTCTATCATGCTATATGAGTGGTAGTGGATAATTTTATGAAATCATCCAAATACATAGAGATCATGGAGTCGAGCTAAGTGGAGGTTTTATCAATATAGTATCTATAATAGGTGGTGAGAATCCATGGAGTCCTTAGGATGATCATTTTTGATCAAGATTCTCATTTTACCTCTTTGGTATGGAGAGGTCTCCAACCTGCTTTTGGATCTCAACTATGCCTTAGCACAGTTTTTCACCTACAGATGGATGGTCAGATAGAGAAAACTATCTAGAAACTTGAAAACATTTTGAACTATTATGTGTTGGATTTTATAGGTTTGTGGATGAGGAATTTACCCATAATAGAGTTCACTTACAACAATATTTTCTACTCCACCGTCGTTATGGCACTGTTTTTGGGCCTTGTATGGATAACCATTCTATTCTCCATTGTGCTGGACATGGGTTGGAGAGTCCACAATTCTTTGGCCAAAACTACGATAGAATACGACAAATATGGTTTAGGTGATTCACACGTGGATTAAGGCAGTACAGGATCGTCAAAAGTCATATGTTGACCATAAGAGGAGACCTCTGGAGTTTGACGTTAGGGATCACATGTTTCCAAAGGGGACTCCCCATCATGTGGAGTGATGGGTTGGTCATGGGATTAATATTTCTCCTAGGTTTTTTGGGAATTTTTATCTCATGGCTCGTGTTTGAGCCATTGAATATTGGGTTTCACTTCCCACACAGATGATTGGGATACATGATATTTTTCATGTGTCGTAGCTCCATCATTATCTTCATAACGACTCTCATGTTAGTGATTGTGGTGTGATCAATTTTTATGATGATGTTACCTTTGAAGAGTGACCTTTATAGATCCATTACAATATGGTGAAGGTGTTATGTGGGAATTATATCCGTTTGGTTTTTGTCTTGTGGCTGCACAATGGCGTGGAGGAGAGTACCTGGGAACATGGGTCCTAGATATGTGCTTAATACCATAATATATTTCATATTTATCTCTTTTATTATAATTATTTCCATTTTGTGGTTTTATACATTTTCTTATTATAATAAGGCTTTCGTTTATTTATTTTTGTGGCTTCTAATTTTTTGATAGGTATCACCCCCAATAGAGGGATTAATAGATGTTTGTGGTTGTCATATGGTTTTGTGAGTTCTTTTTTGAGGTGGTTGAGCTTCTTTGGTGGTGAAAGCCTTGAGAGGTATCTCAAAGGGTGTATGTTTGGACCCTATTTTTGTTTCCTCAATGGGTTAGTTTTGGACTCCTAAGGACGAAAATGTTTTGAGAAGTATCTAATGTAAAGTCCCAGATCTCTCTAGCCCATTCCATTTCTAAAATTTTGTTTTTAAGTTGATTTGGGAGGTCAAAGTAATTTATCCACAACACTTTTACAAATTTCTAGTTTGGTGAATAGTGATTCAAGAATTGTGAGTCGTTTTCCTTTTCCAAATTTCTAGAACTGTGTCATGAACAGTGTTTCCTGAATAGTTATTCACTTTCCTTTTCCAAATTTTTTAAACAGTGTCGTGAATAGTGTTTCTAGAATGGTGAGTCATTATCCTTTTCGAAATTTCCAAAATGATGACATGAACAGTGTTTCCCAAATGGTCAAAAATCAAATGGTTTCATGTACGATATTTCTAGAATGGTGAGAAATCCAACGGTGTCATGAATAGTGTTTCTAAGATAGTGAGTACTTTTCCTTTTCTAGATTCCTAGACTATTCCAAATTTCCTAGTTTTTCCCTTTTGATGTCTTCCATTGACGTAAAATGAGTTGAAATCCATTTTTAAGTGTTTTTGAAACCATTTTAATGGATATAAATCATATCATTGATTTTCTAAAAATCCGGAGCCTTTTAATTGATCAAACCACATTGTTTAATGTCATCCACTATTAATGAAAAATCTAAAATGTATCTCAACAACTACTCTATTTAAATATTTATAAGGATGATATAACCATCACCTTTTACTTCATTATCTTTTCCCCTAGCATGATATGCTCGGACCTTTCCTTCCTTTAATTATAATGAAATCAAACATTCATCCTTGGATTGTTTCATTATGGAGTTTTTCTTACTCTTTATGTGCACCCCATGATTTTTTTTAATTCAAGAAGTGTCGATCGATATTTAATAAGGTATGTTCTATCATCATTATTTTGGGATCTTGGATATTTTTCTTCCCATGTCTCCTTTTATATTAATGGAATTTGATCTCCATGTTTCAAATGGATACATTTTGGGTTTTCGTTGATGTGTTTGTGCCCCGATGTCCTTCGGTGAATGAAATCATTGTGAAAGTGGTGATTGTGAGCTTTTGTGTTATCCCATTTATGTGAAAATAACATTGGAATACGTTTGAGGTACAAGTTCATGGATTCTATATTTTTATTACATGTAGTAACAGAGTTAGCATGATTTATCCCACTAGATCACAATGGAATCGACATAATAAATACTGAACTAGATTAAGGAATTGCTATCTTTTACTTAGTATTGTCGTTGCATCATTATTTTCTATTTAGCGTGATATCTATGAATATATTTTCATAATTAAATTCTTGATGGAAATTAGTAAATAACATAAATTTGGGATTAATTTTAAATTTATTGTCTAAAGATAAAGAGGTTTGTTAATAATCTAGATGTTACTATTGTATAATATTGAGCACCGAATTGATATTGATATGAATGATTAATTAAATTGTTTGATAAAATTAACGCATGTTGATTCTTGTCGATATGGGATTAAAATCTTGTTAATTAATTGATTAATTAATTTTTGTTATCTATGATAGCTTTTTGTTTAGTTTTCCCATAGTCGGAACCTACTAATAATGAATCATCTAATTCAAGATGGATTAAATTATCAGTTGTTTGATAAATGATAATTCTTTGTATTGTTTTGAGTTACTCTCTTTTATATAAATCCAAGTGACTTTTTATTTGAAGCAATTAGAGATCATTATGTGTGAAGGTTGGATTCCTTACTTGGGTCCAAGTGCCCAATTGCTTAGTTGTTTGTTTCCTACATCTTGTGTTGTGATGTGAGCCTAGATGGGTATTGTGATATGTGGGGTAGGCAGGCCCAGTGGTTGTGGCTGCAGTTGATTCCTAGAGTGGAAGGATACATTGGTTTATACATGTGTGTGTCTGGGAGTACACTAGGGATACCAAAATTGGTTGAAGATGGGCATAACCATTGATGTAAAAGTTGGATGTTCATTTAATATGCTAGTTTTTTACCTAATTTACTTACCATAATACTTGAGGAAGATCGGTTTGTTTACCCTCCATGCGAAAGGGTTGCAGAGATTTGGGGTATTTCATATACTTTATGTGTTTATCTTCTCGATGATGGATTGATTTATGATTTGATTATAGGTGGAAAACACTCGATGAGTAGTTCATTTAATCCCCACATTGATCCCCTTGTGTTTGGTAGCTTATAATGTTTTAATAGAATACAAGTGATTATGGATATGTGATAATGATATTATTAAATGATTGAATAAATAATGTTGAAGCCATTGTGTTAGGGGTTGCTGGGATGCAATGTGGGGGTTATAATTATGAGGAACCATAGACTCAATTTAGTTGTGTCTGGAGGGAATGGGACATTGTTGTGATGTCAAGGAAATGTAAGGTTGAAATTAAAGTGGTTAATTAAGGTTTAAATAATGAAATAAAATAAAATGAAACTTATTAAATTTTATTATATGATTTAACAAGGTTTTTTAAATTGTTGTGTCTCTATAGGATGTCTAGTCTTATCATTGGCAGCTGAGAGTCTGAGGAATGTTATCTGTAGATGATTCTAAGATTAGCTTTTTCACATAGTGTGGTTGTAAGCTATATTATATCTTGTACATGTGTGTTTTAATATTCTACCCCACAATTTTGGTTAGGGTGACTGACACCCCATAGATTATGAGGTGCAAGAACCAGATTCTTATCTTTAAGGTACGAGATTCTTATTTTCTCTTTTCCTTAAGTGTTTTTGAGAAAATATAGAATATGGGGAAAATCCCAAAATTTTGAAAGTACACGCCATGTACTTTTCCCACACATCGTTTACTTTTGGCCGTGTTGAATGAGTACACAGGGCGTGTGGTCGTGTCGGCAATGAAGGGTGTAGGAACCAACTACACATAGTGTAGTTGTCCCTTACATGTTGTGTAGTCAGTCGACAAGCGAATAGTAAGGTGGTGGCCAGCTGTATGATAGAACACACCATTTACTCAAGGAGACACGCCATGTAGTCATGTCAGTAGGTGAACAGTGCCATTCTGGCAAGAAGCTGCCAGAGGAACAGTTTAAAAATGGGAAGTACACGATGTTTACTATGAAGTGCATGCCGTGTACTTTGTTTTTCTTGCTTAAAATGGGAAGTAGCCTCCCCTGTTCACAGGGAAGTTTTAGATCCGGAAGAAGGACCAGGAGTGGATGGCCGAACCTTTGGAGATCCACCGAGCTCACGTGTGGAACCTGTTTCTGCCTTAGAGGATCTCGCTAGAACCACACGGGTAAGGGCTTCCTTCTCCTTGGGTACTTCTTACCAATTATTCTCCTAACAGGAGTTGTTTAGGTTTGAACGATTTATCTTTTACCTCGGATCTACGTCATATTTGGGCGTTTCTGGGATCTATGATTGGGTATACCGCTCGTTGGTGTATAAGGTAGGTGGCTTGGTGTTTATTTTACAACTGTTGTGCGTTTTGTGCGTTTTTGAGCTACGAACCCATATTTGGGGTGTTGTGTGGCTGAGGTCATGGATATTTTAAATACCAGTAATTGAATAGGTAATTAACTGTGATAATAAAATATTGTTTGGGATTGATGCTTGGATCCAGGACCATCTCGAGGGGTGTATTCCTTTGTTTATCCATTTGTCCAGGATACCCGAGGGTATGCCTTGTTTATATTCTGCATTACTTTTTCCTTGAGAGGAATTGTATGGAAATTGCATTTTTGTATGTTGGGTATGGCCCGGTTACTTATGCCTGAGGGAGGTGTTTTACTATAGCCTGAGGGCATGACTGTATTAGCCCGAGGGAAACGTTCTATTTCGCCTGAGGGAAAAATTTCGTGCCTGAGGGCTGTGACTTCTGTGCCTGAGGGAGACACTTCATACTCCTGAGGGAAATTTCTGTTACGCCTGAGGGCAATACCTGCGGGTTGGATTTTGATTACCTGAGAATGATGGTTTTCATGTCTGATTACACTGACTGTTTACTTATAAATTCACTATGGTGTTTTCTTAATATTAAATGGTTGAATGAATAATTAAAATGTCCATATAACCGGTAAGTTAGTTACTTTGATTAATGTTTAGTTTGTTGAATTTACTTTTGCACACTGTTGTTGCATGTTTACACACAGTTGGGCATGGGACTTTGGTGGGTACCTACTGGGATATATTTCTCACACCCTGTTTGGGTCATGCATTTTGGCCCAAACAGATTACGTTTCTTCAGGTGTAGATAAGGGAAAAGTTCCTTATTCAGGTCCTTGATTGCTACTAAGGTGTAGGGGAGCATGGGACCGGGCTCAGGCTCGTGATGCCGCTGGCTATTCTATTTTGTTTTCCTGTACTTGTATTTCAGTTGTATTGTATTGTATTGCAGTGTTACATGTTCTGGCTATTTTCCTAGAATTGAGGCATGTTGCATCATATAATACACTGTTTGATTATATCTACTGCAGTTGTTTATTTTAGTTGTGTACGGTTTACTACTTCTGCTGTTGATGTATGTTTTATTTCATTCTACTGTGCTACACTTTGAAAAATGAGGGCAGAGTTTCCCCACTATCAGACTTGGGCCCTCGCTGATAGTCGGCAGCCTCTGTAGTTTGGGAAAATACGCTTGAGGTCACGTGGAGAACCAGGTTCAGGGCACCCTTTGAGTGGCACCTGGAACCATGACGTTACATGAGGCGTGGGGTTGTTTTCCCATAATATCCTAGTGAGAGGATGGATGATTGTCATCCCCATTTGGCACCACTCTCTTCTCTTGGTAGTTACTTGTGATAGTATGAAAAGTGGTTAGTTTTCCCCATATATGTGTATAGAGGGTTGTAATTTCTTGTGGTTATTTCAAACACATATATTATGGATATAGTTTCACATGTGCTACTATAGGTATAACGTGTATTGGCTATTGTAGATAAAGGATCCTTACCTAGATTATGGGTTGTGGTGTCTTGAGGTGTAATACTAGATGTTTGATACACGTTATTCAGGCTATGGTGCCTCCTCAAAAATACCTACTTAAATTTGGTTGTGAGTATGGTTTAGTTCATCACCCAGGTGTTTGTGGGATTGCCTTTGTATTGCATGAGGTGCATGTTGTGGTGATCACCCAAGTGTCTTCGTGTATTCCTTTTTAGAGAGAGATGTCTTAGAACGTGTGATGTTAGGGAAAAGAAAAAAATTAGGGTGGAAGTTATAGCAGGGTACCATTGATATTCCTTATAATATTTTATACTCTTGTATGATATACTTAGTGAGAGTTTCCATAGTGAGGTTGGGAACTTAGTATACCTGTTTAGGTGATGAGTTCGTATCACTTTTTGATTCACTATGCTTTATCATGATTCCTTTACATTTGAAAGAGAGGATCCAAGGCGGATCCTACTGATTATAAAATTATACTCACCATATGATATGTAAACTATTTTTCATCTCACTTAGAGTAGGTTGGAGTTAAGGTTGTTCACTACTAGATTGGGGTTTACAGGAGTTATTTTGGCTTCACGGTTGCTGATGTATTATTTTCTTTTAGTACTAATAGTTTTCCCTAAAAATTGTAGAAGTTTTTGTATTTAATTATATACATGTACTTGGGATTTCATTATATTGTATTCTGAGTTGGAGTTGGTCGATGTTTGTCTTATCTCTCTCAATCATTCACATGTGTTCTTTTAAAGGGTAATGCCTCCTGTTTGTTTATTTAATATACCCTCGGTGCTAGTAGCTAACCTAGGACCTACTAGAGGTGGCACATTGAGGGTCACTATCTCTCCTCTCACATTTCATGCCTAAGAGGGGAACACATTTTGGGTAGGGTGTTGTGACAAAAGAATATTTATATTTCTAATAATCATATAATTTATAACTTTGTCTAAAAGAACATTAATCAATTAATCAGAAACTCAATTTTCAATATCATGCTTCTATATCTAATAAAACATATTTTCCCAAAATGTAATAACCTTTTTCCTTGAATTAACAATCTTAACATCAAATATCATATTAATCATAATGGTTTTTAATAACATTCAACATATTTCATGAAAATATTAAATAAGTTTACATCATATAATATTTTAACTAAAAGATATACTACACTAAAGGGTTTTATTTCCATTAATGTCTCTCAAAATATCATTAATTTCCTCAAACTCCCATTACATAAAACTAAAAAGGGGGTAAACATAAATTTTATATAATTCCAATACCATCCATCACATATTACTTCAAAAGTGATGTAAAATACAATAAAATAAGATTAAATTTATTTTAATATAATAAAGTTGGAATTTTCAAACATATAACATCATATATTATCAAATTATAATATTTTAACACTCATTAATTAATAAATATTTAGTAAAATTATTGCTTCAGTGTGTTAATTGG
Organism: Viscum album; assembly: GCA_963277665.1. Taxonomy (NCBI): domain Eukaryota; kingdom Viridiplantae; phylum Streptophyta; class Magnoliopsida; order Santalales; family Viscaceae; genus Viscum; species Viscum album. Next base: position 1,177,754,478 of record OY728119.1, on the reverse strand, counting down.
TTTTTATATTCATTAGAATTTTAGTTCAGTGGTTCTGGTCATTGTACTTTGATATTGGTTCCCTTATCTATATAGTTTTAATAAAGATAAAAATATATATATATTAATTATATGAATATATATATATATGAATAAGATATATATATATATATATATAACTGAATTACATCATTCATGGATATTTTTGGTCATATATACGTATGAAATTTGTTTCCATAATTTGATTAGAAAAATACAAGTAATTTAAAAATTGATTAGCCTTTTTATAATAATTATTATATTATATATGTATAATATTAATTAAATATATCCTCATTTTCATCCATATATACTATAATACAAAAATAAATGATATCACTTCGTGGAGGTGGAAGCCCGCATGTAAAGAATGAGTGACCATATCATTTCCCAACTAATCAAAAAGTAATAAGATAGGTATTCTATTATATTTATAGAAGCATACATAGAACATAAATATAATTTATAAAAATTAAACACATCATAATGTTCATCCAATAAAATTTGTTAGGGAAAATGAATATTATCATTATATAGAGGTTGTAGTCCACATGTACGCATTAGTAATACATTCAATTCCCATTTGAAAGAAAATACAAAAGATAATGATGGTTTACTAATCATAATAACATTTCAACAAATGGAGGATACTTAATTTGTTATTTTATGATGAATACAATTTATTTATTGAATTTATAGGATGAAAGGAGTTGAAAGATGATTGGTAAGATGATTACCTTTTCCTTAGTATGCCTTCTTTAGATCCTTTCATAGCGACGGTTTGAATGGTCTTTTAAAAATAAGATAAAATCAAATTAATTTATTGGGGGTTTTATAAGAGAATATGGTCGGTTTTGGTCATTCTATAGAAATCAATGTTTTATAAAGAAACTAGAGAATTTTTATCCTTTTATAAAGGAGTGAAATGATATACTTGGAATTACAAAAAAGATTAAAATATAGTTTATTCATTGTAAATATAAATGCTTCCAAATGGCTGTATATTCAAAGATAAAGAATATATGGTTGAAATATAATCATCCAAGGAAATATATATTGGTTTTGGTTCCATTTTAAACAGTATCATTTAATTTAACCACTTCATTCACTAATTTTATCCATAACTTTGGTAACAACCTTTTCAATCCTAAAGGGTAATAATTTTACATTAAAATAGAAATTGGAAAAACTGACCAGATTATATAATTTTAGACCATTTATCATCCTAATTTTGGTATTTAATTTTTTTAATTATTTTTAAATAAGTTAATAAAATATTTTTAACATAAGATACAATTAATATTGTTTTAAGAACTATTTACATAATATGAATTTGAAAACATTATTACAACAATATAATTAATGTATAATATATTAAAATATATCTAATATGTTAAATTTTTTCTTCAAATATAGAGGTATAAAATAATTCTCCAAAATTGAAATAATTTCAAAATTTTCAAAATCATTTAATTTATTTTTCTATTAATTGAATACATACTGTGTTGGTGTTCCATAATCATTAAAGATAATTCTTTAATCAGTAAAAATAAAAAATAAATTACCATGATAAAAAAATATTTTATATTTAAATTAAATATTTGAACTGAATTTATCCTATTTTATAATTATGGGGAAAATATAGATATATTTTATTCAAGAGCGGCATATTATATTAATTCATTCCTTAAATTAATATAAAGGTTATAACCATTGAACAATGGAACCAAGTGGCCATATATTAGAGAAATTGATATAAATAGAAACAATAAACCCATGGAATTGGATAAAGTCCAGTTTTAGAGAATTTATAATTCCTTAGCCCAATATTTTAACCCTTTTTTACACATTTTATCCTTACTGAGGTGAAAACAATTACCACGATTGATATTAATAATGAACAAATATATAAGAATAATATTTACCATATTTAAACCACAAAACTCAAAATATATAATATATTGGTTAGGAATATATATATATATATGGAGTATAAATACATGTTAATAAAAATGAAAAAAAATCAATGAAAATTAATTTTAATAATATGTTTTTTAAGAATAAAAGTTAGCATATATCAAAATCGTGAATATCATTGATTAAATATAATTAATTACATTATTTTAAATAAAATGGATCATATTTAACATTAATACCAAATTAAAAATATAATCTCGACCTCAAATTAAATTATTTAATAAAATGACATGATAGTATTTGAAAAATTGGCAATTTTTTATTTTAACTGAAAAAACATTTATTTTAAACAAAATCCAAAAATTTCAAAATGAATTAATTATGATATGAATATTTAAAAATAATTTTAATAGTTTATAGAAAATTATAATTTTTTTGTTAATTCAATATAATTTCTACACACAATATTTAATAAAAAAAATTTAATAAAATACATTTTGAAGCATTAGATAAATTTTCTTAAAAATGAGTGAATATTTCCAAATAATTAATATAATTATTTTTATTGAGTATGACCATTATAGAAATATTTTCTATTATTTTTAATCATATTACAACAACTAAATTAAATGTATATGTTATAACTGTAACATTTAAATAATGATATTTTTATAATAAATTTCAATTCATTTAATGATCGATGTTGCGTGTTAATAATGTTTTTGAACTCATTATTATATAAAAATATATTTATTTGGTGTTAAATTATTTACCACTAAAATAAATTTCAGCATATAAATTTTATCTTTGTCATGAAACAGTTGGTATTTTTAAATACCTTTATTAAAAACCCACATTATACAGAGGGACAATAAAACATCTTTTAAAAATCAAATGAGTAAAACAAAAGGATACCTAAAATAGATTGTTATCATGTCCTCATATATGAAGAACATAATAAAAAATATAAATTATATACATTTTGGAGTAAACTAGCCTCTAAGAAATAATAGAAAGTGATAGAGAACATGGTCATGAGAAATTTAATGACCACAAAACCATAAATATATTATGCGTGAAAAGATCATCAATTCAACAAAAATATGGTAAAGTGATAAAATTTTTAAATTACTATCATTTTCATTATATTTTGGGATACTTTTATTATCAATATTCAGAACACAATAAAATAAAATTCATTAATTTCTTTCAATTTATTAAGTGAAAATTCATCTATTGGTTTTTCTTCAATGAATTTCCATTTAATCTCTTACTGAATGAAATGATTATTCCATATGATGTTTTCATGTTTTAGAAACTAAAATTAACATATGATGGATCATAAAACCCATAAAATTATTAAATGAAATTCCTACTATATATATAAATTTTCCACACCAAAATATTAATCATAAGTTATCCAATTCTATAAATAAAATACATTATTCTATAAAACCTCTATAATAACACTAAAATCTCAACTTTATCCATTCCCAAAAATTTTATACACAATAATCCTACAAAATTAGTCTGACTAAATTACAACCCCCTAAATCTAAAATCATTTTTCTCGTATTTTTTATGATTCAATTTAATATTTAACCCCATACAACATGGAGTCGCTCATTATATCACATACCAAGCATGTGAATACAATGATAATATATTGTCTTAGAACATACTGATAACCTAAATCACTATAATAACTTTCTAAAAACTTAAATGAATTATAAAATTTAATTTAATCTTGTTAATTAAATAAAATCATAGAATATAGAATATATTTCATATATCCAAAAATGATGTAAAAATTATCAAAGATGAACAAAATCAGTTATTCATCAAATAAAAAACAAAATTACAGGTCACCAATATTAACAAATTTACATGATCAGTTCCTATCTTATATTTATCTTAACTGACCATTATTAACATAAATATAAGAACATATTAAGAATTATATTTTTATTAATAATATATTCTAAAAAATATATCACCGTTCCAAAAAATATATTTTGTTATTTATTGGTATATTTATATATATGATTTAAATATTTAATGATAAAATAATGGAATAATCCTGATACATTTCATGATTTTAGGAAACTAATATAATTGATAAAACTCTTTAATAGTGTAATTCATTAATCTCAATATATAAACAGATTAATAATTCCACTTTAAAAATAAATATAACATTTTATCATCCATAGTCTAGGACTTAACCATTTCATTAGGGAATTGAAAAAAATAATTCCAAAGTTCCCCACACATAATACATTGAATTCATCATTAATTGAATTCACTATAAACTTCATATCCATAGAGGAAAAATAATTCCCTTTATTTGAGATATTTTCTTTTGTTACCCTTCCAATATTTTTGACATGATGAAAATTGGTATTTTTTAATCTATGATCATGACCACATAGAAATTTATAAAAGTTCATATTTAATATATTTTAAAAGTCTCGTAAATGTCCAAACATTACCATATTAGTCAAATATTGTTATAGCTAATTAGGCATGATAATGAGGTTCCATATTCTAGTTTCTATTCTATTTAGTTTATAATGAGAGTGAAATTTTACATTCTGTCACATTCATAATTTATATGAATCCTCCTAGTTTTAGACATTATATAAAATCAGAAACCATATTTTGAGAAATAATTATCAGAGTGAGGGATCATGAAAATTATTTATAGAATATATAAATCTAAACACTTTATTTCTAATATATTACACCTAATTTTTATCTTATCCCCTCCTTGGTTATTATTAATTCAAATCCATTATAATATTTTATAAAGAAAATTTAAATTATTATAATAATAATCTTTATTAGTATCAAGCTAGGTGCGCAGTATGGGTGCACATAGTTTTCACAAGAATATTGGTTAAGTTATTCTCAAAAAACTATTTTGGGTTATTACATATAGATTTATCTATTCCAAAACCATTTATGCTTGTAGTGTCTAAAGAGTGATTTTTTTCCTAGTAAAACCCCACTTCTTTCATTACCTAATCATAGGATGTTATCTAGTAAATATTATTATCCAAAGGTTCCTCACATAAATGTTATTATCTGAGTTTCCAAATTTAGCTAATCTTTATTTTATTTAATATATAACAATCCATATATTTCATAAATATATATAACATTTTATTATATTAATATTAACTAAAAAACATTATGATCCATGTTATAATAATAAAGGTTTACTGTCTTTGGAATGTTGGACACATAGAAACATTTCTCATAAGAAATCTATACCTTCTCCTGTTAAGTTATTAATAATTAGAACCCATAGAATACCTAAAACAATTCCTCATAACACGGGGAAAAGAAAACATAATAAAAGGTGAAATCTGATACCGGGTAAGAGTAGAAAATCGATACATCAATGATCACATAAACATGACTTGTGAATAATTGTATGAGAACTTGAGTATAATTATTTAAAACCATTCATGAATATCAGTTATCATGATATGATGTAATTGAAAAAATAATGTAATTTTATAATGCATGAATCATAATTTAATCAATGAACATTATCCCCAATATCATAAAACATGCTCAAGAAATAATTTTTTGGCATACACATAAGAATAAAGAAAACTATCTCTTTAGTAGTGAAGGGTAATTTCCAAGAAAATCCTATTGGATTGGGATTGATACCCCAACCATTATATCTATAGTCATTTTTCACTCTAGAGGAAATCATTTTGGCCACATTCCCTTACTAAAATAGGGTCAATACCAATTCATGGCCTTATTATCTCATGAGATATCTGTCTTTACCCATTGTAGTAGAAGGATTTATAATTACAATCCCACATAGCGGATAATGAAAATAATATATATCCATTACTAAAGATCAAAATAATGATTTATTTGATATTTATAGAATAGAAAATGAGTTTCATAAACATTTCATAATTTCATTATATCATAATCCATAACAAAGAAACATGACTCATACCGTAAATGACATGGGGAAAAGAAATGTTTTTCATAGATTCTTTTTTAATAATCATCATTATAATACAAAAAAATAATAAAATGAATGTTATAATTTGATAATACTAAAATAAAAACATAATAAACATTAAATGATGTCATTATAGAAGAAAATTACATTAAAAGATCACATGGGAAAATCTTGATGAAGATACCCTTTTCAATTTGAAATTACTTATTTAAATTCTATGAATATCTAAAATATTTTTAAAAAAATTTATTTTCCAATAAAATTCAAAAATCTTAATGTATCCTTCGGTTTTTTGAGATATCATAGGGGAAGTAGATTCCATTCATTTTTTATACATAAAAATAATGATTCAATTCACATTTTCGATAAATAGGCAAAACTAACTCATTTAAAAAATATGAAAACTAATTGAATATTTTATTAAATTCAATCAAGTGAAAAATTAGTTTAATCATTCATATGATCATATCAAAAAATCTATTGATAATATTTTTAGAAAACAATGATATGGAATAAAAAAGGATATTTTACCAAAGAGATAAATAATGTAGGTTTTTATTAAAAAAATTCCTTTGGTATCTCGAGTTAATAAAGATATTATAATGAATGTAAAATACATATTATAATTAAATAACATGTGGAGTGGGAAATAAATTGGATTATTGAAATATAGGTCATAAAATTTCCTCATTGGAAATAATACAATAAACAATCTTGATAAATAATGAGATTATAATATAAATCCCTTATAATAAATTTTAATTTCTTAAAAAGTGATATAACATCTTATATAATAAATGTATGTTTTTTATAAATCTATAAAAAAAGTCCTTTAGATACATATAATATTATATTTGATAAACTTATAACATTTCAACACCCATAAATTAATAAATTTTTATTAAAATTGTCATTTCTGGATGTAAAATAATTTATTTTCCCGTGAGAATTTGGTTTCGATTGTTCTGATCCTATTTCTTTGGTCATGGTTTCATAATATCCATTATTTAAAATATTATATTAATATAATATATATTAATTATATGTATATTTATTTTTATCCATAAGAAATAGAGTTAGAAGAATGAGTTACAATGTTCATGGAGACGATACGTTATACTTAAAAGTTAACATTATTTTAATTTTTTGATGGATGGAAAAAAGGGTAAATTTTAATTAAATAGAAAAAAATTATTATTATATAATATTTAATCCTTAAATTTATCCATATTATCATCCATGTATAGTGGAATCAAAAAATGAATCGCATCGATTCATGGATGTAGTAGTCCAGACATACATCCTAGTGATGTTATCATTTTACAATAGATATGAAGGTAAGAATTAAGGTATTCGATTATAATTATAGAAGAAAAATTATATCATAAAAAATATATAAATACTAAACCAATCATAAAAACCATCCATGAATGATGGTTATAAATAGTAAATTGTATCTTATCATAGAGGTGGTAGTCCATATATATGCATGAGTGATAGTTTCATATTAGAAATGATGATGGATAATGGGGATTTAATTATCATAATAAATTTTAATAATATATTGGATAAAATAACATATGATGAATAATATATATTTAGAGATTTTATATAAAAAATGAAATTAAAATTGATTGGGTTAGATGATTACCTCATCTTATGTAGGCTTTCCTTAGATCCTTTCTTATGGACCCTTTGAATGGTTTTATAAGATTAAAAACAACTATAAGTTATCTATAGGAATTATTATAAGAAATTTTTTAGGTTTGGTTGATTTATATAAATCATAGTTCTGTAAAGAAAATATTGAAGTGTTGTGCATTTATAAATAAGTGGAAGGACACACATGGAATTAAAAAAATATTTTAATATAATTAAGACATTCTAAAAAATCATTCCAAATAGACAAGTAAATTAATAAAAAAATGATAAGGTAGAAACAACAGTATATAAATAAATTCAGATATATTTATCTTCCATTTTAAACCTTATATTTTAGTTTAACCCCTTTGTTAACTAATTATAACCTTAACATAAGTAATAACTTTTTTAATCTTAAAAGTGTTCTAATTTTTCATATAATGTTTAAATTGGCTCATTAATTCAAAAAGGATGAATCTTTTGATAACGTATCACCCAAAATTTCATTTTTGATGTTTTTTTATTTTAAAAAAATTTAAATACTAGTAATGTCACTTTTTGAGCAATTCACAAAAACTAACTTTTCAAATAACATGACATCAATTTTATTCATGTATAAAAGATTAAAAAATCTATAATATTTTATATTTATCTTAAAAATTCATCATAATGATTAATTCACTAAAATTATATTACTTTTAATATTTTAAAATGATTTATTTTCATTTAATATTAGTTGATTTAATACTATATTGGTTTTGTGTAAGCATTTACTACAATTATTGAAACAATAAAAATTACATATAAATTAAAATTATAATAAAAATTATCATTTTTAAAATAAAAATTTAGAACAAATATTATAATATTTTTATTCATATGATAGTTTTTTAAATATATTAAATTTATGGGAGTGATATTTTGTATTTTTTCTTCCCTTAAATTAATATAATAGTCACACTTAGAAAAATAGAACCAAGTATACAAATATTCAATAATTTGTTGAAAATGAATGAACAAAACATATCCAATAGGATGAATTCACTATTTATATAAAATTTAAATCCTTATCCCGATTTTCTGACGATATTGTACTCATTCTACCTTTATTGGGGTGGTAAAAATTCACCATTGGATTCTGTTAATAATGGAAAAAAATAGATGTTTCTTATTTATAATATTTTAAACCCATGGTTCCAAATATGTTTACAGTGGGAAAAAAGTTATAATAGTTTCTATTAATATTGAAAAAAATAATAGGGTTTTATTTACTATATATAGAACCCTTTTTAACAAATATGAATTACATTTTTCAAAATTCATAACATAGAAGTGGAAGAATTTAATTTATTATTAAGTTAGTGAAATGCAATGAAAAACATTTTTTTCGAAAAATGTCCTTCTTAAGTATAGTTTTTTCATACTCAATTCAGGTATAAAATTAATTTTAAAGACAAAAAATATGTTATTTGTAATAAAAATTAACTAGTGAAATTCCCAACCAAATATAGAATATAATTTTACTTTCTAAATTTTTGAATAGAAAATACAGTTTTGATTGTAAATTGATCTTTTTCACTATACATTAAAATATGAAACATTTTAAAAAAATTAATGACAATTTCCTAATATAATTTTTACATGATGAATTAAAAAATGAATTTTATTTTTTGAAATAAAATTTCTTCCAATTTTAAAATTAATTATATTCATTTTATAAAATAAATCCATAAAATAATTTTTTGAAGAATAAAATTACTTTTTGACTAATTAAGTGTTCATTTCCTATGAATTAAAAAATATATTTAATAATATGCTTATTACTATTAATTTACAACAATTAAATGGATATTTTATAACATTTGTGTTAAAATATTAATATCTTAATAATATATCATGTTTCGGTTAAGCTCTGTGTTATGGGTAATATAAGCTACCAAAAAAATAAAAATATTTCATAAAAATATAGGGGTATTAAAATAATAATAATCCATCTGGGTGCAATCGCTTATCCCAACCCATAAATGGGTTAGGTATGAACTTATCAATGAGAAATTTGATTCATTTCCAAATAGGATATGTAGGACTCCTTCATAAGGCCCACAATTCAATAGAAATCCACTTTGGTATAATCCCCTCTATACCCCAAGCACTCTAGATCAAGGGACTCAATATCTACCATGATTCAATCATCATTACCTTTTCATCAACATATATGGAATGTGGTCATAAATTTAATTCCACTTTTTTGTATCTCCATGATATTTCATAATAATCACCTCTTGTAAGTCTACCATTCTTCCTCATCTATCAGTGGATAGAGAAGAAAATTAAACTAATATAAATTTAATTCTTATCCAAATAAGATACATACGATGGTTTCCCAATTCTATAGATGCATATAAAACACCCGATTAGAAACACCATAGTTCATAAGATTCATATTCATATGGAGTGAGTCTGATTACGTGTATTCACTTGTCTCTCAGAACAAGCATGGCTCATATGGGCTTAGGGGTTTGCAAAGATCATATAACTAGAAACATAAAATTCCCATATTTAAGGTAACCTTATTAGGTATGCTGCATTGAATTACATGAGGAATATGAATCTATAAATGTGTGTTCTACTTTGTATATGTCCCGATGAAATTCCTATATTGATAAACCCTAGAAAAATAACACTCGCAGGTACTAATCTTTGTCCCTCTCCATTAGAGGTTTGAGGATAAAACAAACCATGAAGAATTTGATTCCTATTATATGCAGGACATATAGGATTCCATCTTAAGTCTAAATAAATACCCAATGCCTAATTTCCCTCATATACATCATTTATTCATGACATTAAACATCATTGATTAAACCTAAATGGACTCTATGGGTTTTTATTCTTGTTACCACTTAATATATAAGACGACTCTTAGTAGTTCAATCGCATCCTTAAAAGACTAATTTATTTCCTAGAGGATATTAATATCCATAGTTTCTAGTTATATATCATCAAAATACATAAATATACACTTTTATAATCTATAATGGGAAGAAAAAGAAGAATATCATATACATATAGACGGTATTATAAATAGATTCCCCTTACATATAAAATCATGCGACAACTGATCATTTTATTAGGGTAATCAGTCTCATAAAAGGATTTAGAGGATATTCATGAAAATAACTTAAATCCATAAGAGTGTCTTGGAGTAGGTAATAATTATATCTAATATGGTTTAATGAGCTCAAACTATTATCATATCAACAAATGTGAGTTCCTATGCATTGTTGGTATTGAAACACCTATGACCGTATGCCTTTAGAAGCCAAGATTATATAAATTGATGATATGAGAACCCATGGGTGTTTCTATAGATAAATCCTACTAATGTAATTGATTTTTAAACTATACGGAGTCCCTCACTATTAACCCACATGCCAGAATATTAGGACGAAACAAAAAATGGTTAACCCTATTAGAATCACTCAGATAATAAAAAAGATTTGTTGACCATGTGTTAGTGAATTTTATTTATTTGTACATCAAAAAATGGTAGATCAAACATAAAATTATTGTATAATATATCACGTTTCCCATGAAATTAGTTATTTCCATTATGTAAATTCCATGTGAGAAATATGGATGAGTTGAAAACAATAATTAAAAATTATATTAACCATGAATAGATAATTAAGTGTGTTTCACCCTTATGATGATCCACTAATTGGTTAACTCTTCCATTGTTGTATTTGTGACTAGATACTACTCTAAAAAATACCACACCAACTTTAGATCATGTCCTATTGAATTGAATGTTTTGGAACCTCAGATATGGATTTAATATCAACATGTAGTAAAACAACATTACCCACCCAATGCCTTATACTTTGGGTGGAGAATGAATTGGTATGAGAATATCACTATATTGTCTTATCCCACCACTCAATTCCACATATATATATATATATATGACAAGATAATTATAAAAATATTTTGTCTCATTTAGTGAAGGCTACAATGAAACCAGTGGAACATGTCTCCACCACCAACCGCTTTAGAAGATTATCCCTAGGGCATGTAAATCAACACCTTCCTTATCCTAGGAAGGTGGATCAAGGAGTCGACTATAGATCCATACTATTTTATGTGCTACCTCATAGGTCCCCCTATCATCTTTTTCCACCTGCGTCATTCCTCCAGTGCCACCCAGTCACCTTCTCAGGGAAACAATTGACAAATTTACACTATGGGCACTCAAGAACAGGTACCAAGGTTGTCTTTCTAGGAATAAAAATCTATAGATAAATGAGAGTGGTATCATATACCTTCTTCCACAGATGAATCCCATCAGTATATTCCTTAGGTAGATAGTGAGAAGGTTTATATCCCTTCCACTCAGATGAAGTATACATGCATAATTCTATAGCTAGTATGGGTGGGGAGTGTATCCCTTCTATTGTACTTGAAGCTTATCAGAATATTCTAGTGGAACAAGGAATATAACAGTGGGATTATATCCCCATTTAAATAGAATACATTTTCTAGTATATCATAGAGATGGAGAACGTGCAGACCTACAATTTGGAACAAACTTTCTCATAGTGTCACTACATTCTTGAAATAACATAAGATCTCCACTGACATATTTTGGTCCGCGTATTCATACAGGGACTTACGTATATCCCTATCCCAATTGACATAATACAATATCACCATAATCAGTATGAATATGTGGCTACACTATAGAAACCACACATTCTTTCTCGAATACAAGAGTATAATCAACATACTCTAGTAAAGGATGAGGGATACGACTATTCCGATATTCCCATTCTGATTGGATCTCAACAACTAAGTTTTAAAGATTACTTGGGAAAGGAATACATTCTTATTAAATAATACTAGAGGAATACTTAAAAGGTATAGGTCATGGCTCATATCCCAATTCCGATAGGGTTTTAATAACTCAATTTAGAATATACCTCATTGTAAACACACATTATGTTTGATAAAGAACAAAAAAACTCTATGGGAACACGGATAGGATCATATCGCAACTTTAACTGAGGTTTGTGCTCATAATCTGTCAATCACCTCAGATCATGTTTATATCCCTACCAATAAATCCACAGATCATATTCTTGCATCTTACAGGTGACATTCTCATATCTCGACCTTTATTAATAACATCGACACCAACATCCTTTATAGTCTATATATGAGGAGTCCAATATCACTTCAATAATTTTGAAGGAATTTCAACATATTTAATTGGGAAATTTATATATGAATTAGGCTTATACACCCATTGTATCCACAATTGACCAAAAACCACCCATAGGTAGTATTATATTTATTATGATAATACAGAAGCTCACTGGTATAATCTAGTACCTTCTTAGTAGTGGAATAATATCCCCAAAGCACTATATGGTTATCAATATATTCTGAAAACCATCATACAACAATATCACAACAATTATCAAACACAAATGAAAGGAAAAATATTTTGACCACAATGTAAAATAGGTATCGTATCCATAATCTTCTAAATGGTAGTGTCTCTGAGGATTTAAAATGCATATTAGTAACATGTGAAAGGTTATTAAACCATTAAACATTATTAGAATGTTATCACTACCTTGATATTCCTCCTAATGGTAATATAGAGATGGATCACATGGACTCAACTCTTGATGTCATCCATATACAACCAACACAAAGTAATATCACTCCAGGATAAGAAAATACACCCCTTTATTAGACACCATCATATGTATTGGTTACCAAAACACAAGGTTTCACTATATATAGTTCCCCATCAACAATAAAACATGCTTCACCAAGTTCAGTTAGTGACCTAGAGAAGCAACCATTATGGTCTGACCAGGTTGAGTCATATAACCCTAATGAGGAATAAGTTGAAAAGGATATATAGATAATGTTATATGGAAAAAACCTCCCAAACATATTTTTTCCTATCAAAATATCCAATTACGAGATCAAAGATGACATATATATGGGTTACATGGATTACTTATGAAAAAATAATGGTGACTCCTCAGTGGTTGAATGTAAGACACCTTCATTATCAAAAATATGTGGTTATTCTCTTTGTCATAAATTCACTATTTTTTATGATGGACATCACAAAATTCTCCATTACTAAAAAACAAGTATTGGAAGATTATGAAAACACCTATGAGGTTCATGTATTCATATCATAACGACTTTCTATCAACTGATTTCCATAACCTTATCAAATATTCTAATATGAGGATAGGGAAAATATGGATTATTACACATCACTATGTCCCTGGGTCAGAAAATGTTACTAGATAGACATCCGAAAATCTTATATCTACAAGATATACCATTGGATTGAGTAATGTGTGGGATAGTCAGTCAATACAGAGAGACGCCTCCACTTTGAGGATGAAAACTTTTCATAAACAGGTGGAAAGAGGGACGATATAAGGCTTCTAAACTAGGTCTCTAAACAAAATGGGAACACATATCTAACACAAGAGTTGGAGTTGTGTAATATCATAAAATTCCACATAATAACTATCTCTAATCAAAATTTTCCACTGCAACCTGATCATGCATGATTACAGTTGTGCCAAATCAAACAGATCACAGTAGTAGCAGCTATAGTAGCTATATAAGAGAGAACCCAAACCATAGGGCTAGGAAAATTTTTACCATATCCTCATTAAGGTAATCAATCACTAAGGTATTCCTAGAAATATTGAAGAAAACTAAAAACAAATACCATCCCATAGAGATGGGTGTATTTTTATTTCAATCACCACCACCAAGTTTATCGCACAGCATGAAAGTCCTGAGGAAATCAATGGAGGTTCCCGATCAACTACATTCCACAGTGCTAGGGGTATTTATATCTAATTTCCCATATCAAGATCCATTAGATATTTGAATGGAGTCATCAGTTCCGTATTAACTTGATAAATAACTTCCAATAGAGGACTTTAATCATCTTAATCCCACATGGATGGGGGAATTATTATCATTATGATCACCATAAGGGGTCATTATTCTCTAGGTAATGATGTAAATATCGATGGATGACTTGAATAACATCCCTCCCACCGAGAGACACACCCCTTTCATTTTTTTTGTTTAAAAGGTATGGCCAGAAACTCTTTTGAGGTTACTATTACTAGATCATAATAGAAAAAATTTATGAAAATTTTGGTAAAAAATCATAAGGTTTGCAATAAAAAATGGTCTAAAATGACCAATTGTAATATGAATGGCAATGAAGAAACCCTCAAATGAGGAGTAAGAGGGTGAAAACCATCCTATTACGTTGATAGTAATCAGAAAAAATCAATTTCTTGACACACATCAATGAATGTTATCCCCCATGATCCAAAAAATGATGTGTACCGAGATGAAAAATCAGAGGGATGTAATGAAGAAAACATTCTATGATAGGTAGGTGAAATGGATGCACAAACTACTATTGGACGTATGTGAAATCAAAGAAGGATCCAAAACATGGATCTAATGATTGATGAATTATTGCCTCCTTAGCCAAATACATCCAAGTATAAAATGAAATGTGTGGAAAAGTCACACTCACCACATTTAAGAACCTAAATTCCCACCATAAACGAATGACTGACAAAATATGAAAATGATATATATAATGGTGGATATCTAAATGATGAACTACTCTGGGAAAAAAATCCTGATGGTTGTCATATTCAAAAAAAAATGAATATCCCTCATTCCATACAACCAAAGAGAGGTGAAACTTCATAAAGAGTGGAATTTGAGGATCATACTGACTCTGGATCCTGGAAACTAGTCTACCGAAATGATGAATTTATGATGATTGTGAATTTACTCTATTAAGATAAACTCTCCCCCTTCTATGTGATCATATAGTCTTATAATGAAATTAAAATTAGCAGGATAATAAAAATGGGTCCACATCATCAATCCTCCCCCACTACCTATAGATTGTATATAGACAAGACCTTAATAAATCTATAAAATTTTAACACCATGAAATCCTTGGATTCTCAAATGTATGCCACGAAAGGGCGGTTCACCCCTATTCAAGTCAAAAAGAATTCATATCCTAAATGGGTGGATAAAATAATCCACCAATTTTTTTAAAATATTATATTCTAAACCGTTACTCACATGGGAGATCCATAACCACATATCACATACTTTGTGTGTGGATAGAGCCCGATAATGTTCCCTAGAGATCTGTAAGAGATGAACAAAATGTTTTGTTTCTTAAAGATATTGGTAGGGCCAACCTTAATTTTGTATAACAATCATCTAATAGAATTTATTTCAAGATATGAAGATATCCATCATTACCTTTTCTATCAGTTCAACTCCACCTTATAGAAAATGATAGTTTTTTACGTCAAATATTCTAAATAATGAGAAAATTCATGTGTCTAAGACTTCATCGCATGATATAATGGTTTAAACTATTCACTCAGTATCCCCCTCTCACAAGAGAAGTTGATAGAACATTTTAGTGATAATATTTTTGATTATTTGATAATATATTTTATTTTGAGTTATTATTCCTGAGAGTTACATGAGATCATAAATATGGAAGACCACATAGAATATTCCTTTCAGTAATCCTAGGAAAAATCTCTACCCATTGCCTTAGCTTTGGGAAAAGGATTGGTAAGGAAAAAACTACATATGTTCCCCTAAAACTCGTAGCAAATCCCATTCATGGACTCATTTAAAACTAGAGTTATCTAGGGCCTACCATTGAGTAGAAGTAGTAAAAAAATCACCCTCATCCATAAAACAAATATTAGCATCGCCTATAAGTTGATAAACAAATGTATAAACTTTATTCTTTCGAAAATAATAAGGTAACAAATTATTTAATTTAATTAATGTAAAATAAACAACTAACGATACAAAATATAGTATACCCAAGGATCTCAACATCACTAATTGCCTTCAATACCATGCTTTACTTAGGAGACTACATTACAGAATCCAAGACTGTGATTTCTTTAACGACATTGTAGACGCCGGAAAAGTCCGTTGTTCCCAAACGAAGCTCCGGATGCGGAAAGCGAAGTGATATTTGGAGTCGGAAGAACGTTTCGGAGGGCCCGGAGGCCTTGCGCGGAATTTCCGAGGCTCGCGCGCAAAGGTGATGTTCCGCGCGCAAACCCCCCGGGATGCGCGCAATGCGCCGGCCCGGCGCGCAATTTTGCGCGCCGCGGGTCCGCGCGACTCCCTTGCGCGCCGCGCCCGATTCCGCGCCCGCGAGGAGAATTTCGCGCTCGCACCCTGGATTCCGCGCCCGGGGTTGCCTATAAATACAAGGCGACCCCCAACGTTTCAAGGGTTGCTGGAAGTCGAAACGTCTCTCGTGCGCGCAATTCAACCCCTTCCGCGCGCAATGACGAACTTCAGGTAACCTCCTTTCTTTCGCGCAAGAAAGCCTCGGGGTCCGCCTTCGCGCGCAATCCCCGCTGGCTCCTTTCATTTGAATAAAAACTCACCCTAAGGCCTTTGCGCGCAAAAGAACCCGCTTGTGCGCAATTGCCCCCGGGGTGCGCGCAATCCGGCCCGATTGCGCGCACCCCCTTCTTTCAAGTGGCCATTCATTAGAGAATGAGCCGTTGCCCCCGCGCGCTATCCGAAGACCGGAGTGCGCAATCTCAAGCATCCGCGCGCAAGGCGCTGGCCCAATTGCGCGCCAGCCGCCCCGATTGCGCGCCGGCCCGCGGTATTGCGCGCGAAGCTTCCTTTTTGCGCGCAATCTGCCAGGGTCGTCCCTGTTGACCCCCTGAGGGCACCTGCCTGCGTGGCACCCGATGATTCTCATCCCGGGTGCCCGCACCGTGCGTTGTCTTCCCGTGCGGCCCTCCAGGTTCGTGCGAAGTGACATGCACCCATCGTCCGCGCTGCAAGACGTTAAACTGCCAAGTGCTTCGTCCGGTAACCTATGCCCCGCATGACGTTAAACTGCGCCTTCGTCCCGCATGACGTTAAACTGCGCCTTCGTCCCGCATGACGTTAAACTGCGCATACGTCCAGCATGACGTTAAACTGCATATTCGTCCAGCATGACGTTAAACTGCACATCCGTCCAAGTTGCACGACGTTAAACTGCCTAGCCCCCATCGTCCGCGCTGCAAGACGTTAAACTGCCAAGTGCTTCGTCCTCAACACACGACGTTAAACTGTACTTCGTCCGGCAAGACGTTAAACCGTCCGCTTCATCCGATCCCGTGCTCTGCACGCAGGATCTCCCCCGGTTTGGATGTGGCCCCCACCCGCTCGTCTCTGCAGGGATGTCGGGATTGTCCCGCTTTCAGGGCGATTTAATGGGAGTGGCTTTTCCCTACGGGGGCAGGGTATTACAAACCCCTAATTTCTCGTGGGAGGCTGCACATGTGTATCTCCATTGCGCCTCCCCACTGCCGAAGCCAGTAGAGGGTCTGACTGGGATCGAGGTGTCTTCTGCTTTCGGTCCAAGTCCCTTCCAACTGAGTTTTGCAGCATCCGGGCTGCCTCAAGTGCGTAAGTCCTGACAGAATGAACTACGTGGACTTTGATCCCTGTCTCCTATACAGGGTACGTAGGAAGCCTCCCTGAGGTCCAAGCCCACCACCTGGTCGTCCCGGTCGTATTTACGTCGGTTCGTCCATCAGTGGACCCCTCCAGGGTTCACGCTTGCGTTGATTCACCTATGAATCCGCCCCCGTGGGAGACTGCCCGTGTGTATCTCCACGGTGCCTCCCCACGGCCCCCCTTTTTCCATTTCCCCTTTTATCTTCCAGCATGACGTGAAACTGTGATCCACCCGGCCGTTCCATCCCCCTCTGTGCGAGGTGGTTCGGTTCAATCCTCCGCCCGGCGGCCTAGACCTCTTCGTGAGTCGGCTTGCCGACGTCCAGCATGACGTTAAACTGTATGCCTGAACTACGTTGACTTTGATCCGTGTTAACGCGCGGTACATAGGAAGCCCCTCTGGGGTCCAAGCTCTTCACTTCATCATCCATCCTGATCCTTACCCGGGCCGCCACATCCCGGTGGGGTCATGCCACTTCACTCCACTCCACGTTACTTGGGAAGCCGCCCATGTGCTGGCCCCAGCGTCGGAGGTTCCCCGCAAAGGGGTTCCGTCATCTGATCCACTTTTCGTGTTGATCGGTCCGATGCCGTCCCCGCTGGACGTTAAACTCGCGACATACCCCGTGTTAAACACGGGAAGCTGAGGAAAACCTCAGGTGACACAGTTCCCCGCACCTAGTACGGGATGCCTCAGGCCATCATGCCTTCGAGAAGCCCTATTAGGGACGGAAGACAGATGTGCAGAGCCGCAGTGTTACGACACGCCCCCAGCACCCAGAGCCACCCGGCCTTCTCACCGCAGGTTGCTGCCCCGCCCAGACTCCTTGGAACGTCCGGGCGGAAGCAGCGTAATTAACCGGTGTCCATGAAGATATGGCGCCGGGAACGAGATTCACGAACATTCTTAAGTCTATGAGGGAGACCCGGATTAGGCGACGAGTTCCGAGGAGACGTCCAAGGAAGGAGGAGCCGACATCCCATCATCCCGGTTTCCATCAAGGAGCAGACGCCCCTGAATAAGGGACGGATGCCGCCCGCCCTTGGAAAGCGGGACTGCGGGACCACAAGCCGCGCGCCCATCCCCTCGGGTTGACGGGTGCACGCGCGAACGCGTCCTGGCGGAACAGCGTAACCCGACGCACATCCGCACCGAAACAGAAAAATGGTGAACCCGACGTGAATCTCTTCTCCTCGATACGAAGACCGATGGCTTTCAGAGGTGTTGGAAGACCGGCATGTTGCCCGGCCAAGCATTCAGTCTTACCCGCCAGGGGCTGGGGAAGTGAAATCGGGCACTCCGTCTCGCAACGTCGAGGGCCTGGGTTCCCCCCACGGAAGGCGTCGTGGCGCTAATGGTTGGTTGTCGATTCCTTTTTCCTGTCAGTGTTAATGGGTCTTTCTCCCTGCTTTCAGAAATCAGGTCGCCCGATCCAGTACCCGATCGCCACCCGCCCACTGGCGCAGGGACAGGGGAAACACCGACGCGGCTACTCCGCGCGGTCCCGCCCGTTCCGCAGCCGTCCCAGCAGCCGCAATTGCGGGACGACCACGCCCTCTCTCCCCCTCGGAGGTCATCCAGAGAAGGGTGATCAACACCCTGGTGCGGAGATACGAGGAAGAGGGAGTCATCCCCACTAGGGAAATGGCTCGCCTAGACCTTTAGGAGGCTGCGCCTCGCCACCACCGCCGCCCCCGAGGGCCGCGCAGGGAGGCACCGCTGCCTACCTCAACGTCCAACCGCTTCGGGAGCTTATCCCCGGAGCGCTCTGACAGTTCCCTTCCCTACGCGGATGAGGTGGAAGAGGCTCGGGATCACCCTATCCGGGATTCGCTCCAGGGATCTTCGGTAAGGACTCCCGCCAGGCCACGGCGACACCGCCGCCAGGCCTCTCCAGTCGAAGAGCGGGCTCTCCACCTGCCCGCGCCGCTCATCCCGACTCGTCTGTCTCGACGCCAACGTCGGGCACGAGCGGAAGAGGATGCCCACCTTGGGGCTCTAGTAACAGCGGCCGCATTGGCCCAAGCCACTGCTGGCTCCAGTCGCCAGGCCTCTGCGCATCCTGAGCGGGGGAACTCCTATGCCCGACCCGGATCGAGGCCCCGACCGCCCCAAAGGCAGGTTGGGTTGACTCTCCCGGTTGCTGGCACTGACAGTAGCCACCGCGGACCACCTCGCGGTAGTGCTATTCACCGGCAGGATCTACTCTGTGTGGCCGATCCAGGAGGCATGGGTCATCCCACCTTCCGATCCCGGCCCGGAGTCCTGCCCGGAATCATCTCTCCCCGCGTCCCCTTCGATATCTGTCCCGGTGCCCCTCGCACCTTGGTTCCCAGTCCTCTTGGCCCCAGCGCCAGTGCGGCCGGAGGACGCCAAGACAGAGATCAGCCCTGCCCCGAAGAACCACCCAGGGGCAGGAAGGCAAGGCGTCGACGCCGAGGGAAGAATGTTGCGGAATTCCGGATAGAGATCCGACCGGTTTGCTTCTCTGACTCAGAGGCGGAGTACGATTCGGCGACAGAGCCCTCTCCCCAATCCCGTCAGTCAAGGGAAGGGGTAGGAATGCGGCACGTCAGCCTCGTGCTCCCCGAGAGCGAGATCGATGTGATCCCCGCGTCTCTCCGAAGGTATATCCGGAGTAACGAGGGCCTGGTAGACCCCCAAGGATCAAACTTGCGGTTGGTACCGGCCCCTCCGGAAGTGCCTTCCGTCTCGATCAGAGAAGCCGGAGACTTTTTCTGGGGACCGACGGTCGAACCACGATCTAGTGCACCCTCGGCGAGCACCGATGCTACGGCAGGATGTTCGCTCGCCGGCCCGTCCTATCGTGATGTGGTAGCCAGGCCACCGCCACCCTCAGGGGGAGGTCCGGGATATGGAGGCCAATCGGCCTGCTCGCCGTATTCACCGCCGGCCAGCCCGTCGGCCCGGCGGCCCGCCTCGGCACCACTACCAGTTCCCCGTCCGTTCCCAGCCATGGAAGAGGACCAAGGAGATCTGGGTCCCGAGTTTGAGTCGTGGAGCTTCTGGACCGTCCTTGCAGAGGGCCACTTCCCTGAGAAGTTTTGGCCAGTCGCAGGACCGGGCTTTGATGCACCCGAATCGCTCACCCCGGATGAGTTCGAATGCTTCCGCCGAACTCTCCGGGAGACTCGCTCCTGTCTTCACCGCCTACAAATGCCATACCCCGGGAGTCAAGCGCACCTGGAGGATATTGGTGAGCAGTGCCGTCAAATTGACCTGGCCATGCTCCCCGCGGTTCGGCACCCCGGGTCATTTGGGCACCATGAGGCCCTCCAACAACGATGCGTTGAGTGTTTTCATGTACTCCGCAAAGTTATCGAGGAAGCCACTCCCCACGTGTATATCCGTGGATGGGGGCAGTACGCTGCCCTACGCTTCAGTGTGATCCGCCGACAGCCCGATTCGCTGGGTGGCCCTGAGGGTATATCCCCAGGGACAGGAACAGTCAATATGGCTGACCTGTCGGGAGAGGGGAACGACTTGGAACTTCTCGACGGGGGCTTCCCCCCGAAGACAAGCCGTCGTCAGATCCATCGGTGAGAGTTACTCGTCATCAGAGGAACCTCCTGGGGCTCCCCGCGCCCACTGAAGCACTGACGTTAAGCCGAAACGTCAGCAAAGGAAAAGATCACAGCGAGGCTATAAAGCCCGCCGACCCATCTGCCTCCATGCAGAGGGCAGAGGAGGATCCCGAGAAGGCTACGCTACGTCAGCAGCTCGCCGAACAGAAGAGGCTGGTTGACCAGCTCCTCGCCGAGCGCGCTGCAGAACGGCGGCCTGACAACGGTGATCCCAGGCCAGGACAACAGGGACCGGAACAACCGCACCTCGACGAGACTCTCCCGGGCAACCGTGATTACGCCGTGTTCGCCGACAGGAGAGAGGCCATTGCCTATGGCAAGAGGGCGCGGTATGTTTCGCCACACCCTCCCGAGCGGCGGGACTACCTGAGAGATCCCGCTCGGATTCCTCCCGCTGCCCCAAGGGCCGCTCCGCCCGCCATCCCACGAGCTGCCGAGTTCGACGACCCGGTCGACGACCCGATTGAAGGGCAATGCAATGCGCTCGTGGTTAGAGATCCTCGCCAGGACTGGAACCCATGTCCGGACGATCCGATGGCGGCACTCATTGCCCGTTTGGAGGCCTTGGAGACTCGGCAGGTGGCGATCCCACCGGACGGCAAGCCATACCCAGCATGGGTGGATGACATGCCGGCGCCTCCGGGATTCGGGAATCCCACTTTCGCCCCCTTCAACGGGACTGGAGATCTGCCACAGCATTTAGCCCACTTCAACTCGAGGTGCGGGCCTATGTTGGGGACTCCGGCGCAGCAGGAGGCCGCTAAGCTTCGCTGCTTTGTTCAGACACTGGAAGGGCCAGCATTTGTCTGGTACAGCCAGCTCCCCGTCGGGTCGGTAACCAGCTGGGAGGACCTCCGTAGACAGTTCCTCTACCAGTTCAGTTCCACGACCCGGAAGACGAGTATCGCAGACCTCTTCAAGTGCAAGCAGAGGCCTGATGAGCGAGTCGCGGACTTCGTCGCCCGATGGAAGGGTCTCACGTATTCCCTTGACATGCCATTGACTCAAGAGCAGTTGCTGACAATGTGCGTCGGGAACGTCAAGACCGAGCTGGTCCCTTCCCTGATTACTCAAAATTACCCCGGAGGGTTCAGGGACTTCTCAGACAAAGCTCAACGTCTTGAGGAAGCCCTGCAACAGGCCAGCCAGGCACACCCGCTGCCTCCTATGATTCCTGCAAGGAGAGTCAGCAGGGCTGAGCCCGCTGCTGTGGCCCAGATAGAGGCTCCCAGGCCGTTGGAGCTACTTCCGGTGAGGCCAGCTCCACTGCCTCACAGGAATCCGCCTCCACGGGCTCAGTTCCCGGCCCAGCAACGGCAGCCTCAGAACCGGCCGGCCCCTCCGCGTAATGTACCGCCGCAACCCAGGCGAGATAATCAGGGTCCACCTCCTCGGCAGGCCCCTCCAGCCCCTCGTCAAGACCGCGCTCCCAGGGGCCCGCGACACCTGACGTACTCATTCCATGAGGATCAGGTCCCCGGTTATTTCCGGAGCGCCCTGGAGCAGAGGATTGTGCGACTGCCTGAGTGTTGGAAGCCAGAGGAGGCACATCTCACGGATAACCCCCGCTACTGCCCTTACCATCGAGCCCTGGGACACACCATCCAGCGGTGCTATGTGTTCAAGGACTGGCTCCAAGACCAGATTAACAACAATGTAATCAGGTTGGGCCCAGCTCCAGCACAAGTGGCGGGCGTATTCGTGGGATCAGATGACGATAGTGGCAACGAGGACGAATGGCAGCTGGTCTCCGACCGCGGGTCCCAGAAGTATAATAACTGGATGGCCCGCAAGACGACCATTCGCGCCCATGGAATCATCCGTGCGCGCTTGAATCAGCCTGAGCCCCCAGAATCCGCGGGTGCTGCTTCGGCATCGTCGTCCCAGCCTGCCTCTTCCAAGAGGAGCAAACGGCGGCAGCGCAAGAAGGAAGAGCGCGCCCCGCCAGTTCCGCCACTATCCCGTACTCTCGGCGATTTCATGCCCCCGGAGATGGGGGTCCCTCCTCGGATCCGCCCGGTGATGGATGATTCGTCCGATGACGGTATTGGGTACGCTTCGGTTAACACCGTCGAGCTGGTAAATCCCTTTTCGGTTCCCGACGTTGAAGAACACCAGGTGGACCTCCCTAGTGTCCCCGGTCGTCGCCACCGTCGAAAGAACCGCAGCAGCAGGAGTCGCCGGGACACAGCCGTCGGTACCTCCGGCCAGGCCGTGCACGCCACTGAGACTAGGCAGCAGGCTCAAGATCGAGCTCAACGTGCGCAGGCTCCCCATCCGGGGATGACGGATTCGCCTCCGCCACTGTTTGTGGTGTGGGACCAGGCAGAACCGCCTCAGCCGCGTCGCGACCAGCTCCGCCCTGCCACAAGTCCATCCCGGCCTCCTGACTCCAGTACGGTGACCATTTCCCGGACTGCGACCAGTGAACAGCGAGATGCGCCAAGTACCAGTCGGCCGCCGATCCAACCGGTAAGGCCCGTCATGCCACCAACCGCAGAGCAGCCTCCTGCAACCAGGAACTCGCGCTTGGCCAAAAAGTATGATGTCCTGAAGCACTTGGCCGACATCCCAGCAAGGCTCTCCATCCTTGAGGCTCTGCGCATGTCATCTGAGATGCGCGAGGCACTCGCTGAATCCCTGAAGAGCCCCCTCCAGTTTGAGACAGAGGTTGCGGCTGCAGAGGCCTTTCACGCCGAAACGATCGAGGACGCCGAATGTCAGGCAGTTATCTCGTTCTCTGGTAAGGATGAAGACCCTCCTATACAGGGACACATTCGTCCGCTGTATGTCACTGGCCAGTTCAACGGCCTTGAAGTCCGGCGTTGTCTTGTCGACACGGGGTCCGGGATTAACCTGATTCCAACTCGGACGCTCCGGAGATTGGGGTTGTCTGAGGATGACTTGATTCCCTCCGACCTCAGGATCCAGGGGTACGACCGCACCGAGCAAACCCCGGTCGGCAAGATACGTTTGAAGACCCAGTTCGGTGACTTGGTTGCCAACACCGAATTCATGGTAGTCTCTCAGGACACTGCGTATAACGCATTGATGGGCAGGCCATGGCTCCACCTTCATGCGGCGGTTCCCTCATCATACCACCAATGCCTCAAATACTCCCTTAATGGTCGAGTAGGCGTGCTTCAAGGAGATGCCTCTCCTTTTGCCTCATGTGAAGCCCGTTATCTGGACGCGGACTATTACAAGAGCAAGGATAAGCAGATCCTGGCAGGTGAGGTTGAGCCTGTCGCTGTTGCAAGTGATCCATGGGCCAGCTTGGATGACGCCTACGTCCTCCCGATTCAACGGTTGGACGTAGCCATGGTTTCGACGGCCTGTGAGTCTCCTGATGAGATGACCGCGACCGCCCGTGCCAGCACCAGCGGCCCAGCAAGATCTGGTGGCCCCAATGCAGTTTCCAACGCAGTCTCTCCCGTGGATGATCCCTCCCCAAGTGGCGAGGACGTGGAAGATGCACCCCCAGCCTTTGAGGAGGGCGTTCCCGCCACGGTCGATGAGTTAATACAGGTGAACCTTGGAACCGAGGCCGATCCAAGACCCACATTGGTCAGTGCCGCCATGCCCTCTGAGGAGCGGCAACAGTACGTGGACTTTCTCAGGCAGCACCGTGATGTATTCGCTTGGGGCTATGACGAGATGCCGGGGCTAGATCCTCAGGTAGCCGTCCATCGCCTTGGTCTCCCGGCGAACCATCGCGGGTTCAAGCAGCCTCCCAGGAAGATGCACCCATCCCATGGTGCCATGGTTGAGGCCGAAGTTGACAAGCTTATCAAAGCCAACTTCGTGAGGGAAGTTCAGTACCCCAAATGGCTGGCCAACATTGTGCCGGTCAGGAAGAAGAACGGGCAGATTAGAGTCTGTATCGACTTCTGCGATCTCAACTGCCACTGTCCGAAGGATGATTTTCCCCTTCCAGTGACAGAGCTGTTGATTGATGCCACGGCAGGGTTCCAAGCCCTCTCCTTCATGGATGGATACTCCGGATACAACCAAATTCGGATGGCCCCTGAGGATGAGGAGTTCACTGCCTTCAGGGCCCCCCAAGGTACCTTTTGCTACCGGGTCATGCCCTTTGGCCTGAAGAATGCAGGTGCCACCTATCAACGGGCGATGCACCGCATATTCAAGCCAATCCTCGGCACACTGGTGGAATGCTACGTCGACGACTTGGTTGTCAAATCGCGCCAGCGTCAGGACCATCTCAAAGACCTTGAGAAAGTGTTCGGCTTCCTCCGGTCTCGCTGCCTGAAGATGAACCCGTTGAAGTGTGCCTTTGGGGTCACCTCCGGAAAGTTCCTTGGATTTGTGGTAAGATACCGGGGTATTGAGATCGACCCAGAGAAAATCAGGGCGATTAGCCAGATGCCTCCCCCGGGTACCGTCCGGGAACTGCAAGGGTTCCAAGGCCACTTAGCCTATATACGCCGATTCATCGCGAATCTGGCCGGCAAGTGTAAGCCCTTTTCTCGGCTTATGAAGAAAGGTGCCACCTATGTATGGGATAAAGAGTGTCAGACCGCTTTCGAGGAAATCAAGCAGTACCTGCTTCAACCTCCGGTCCTGATGCCGCCCGTATCCGGAAAGCCGCTGGTCCTTTATGTGACCGCCCTGGAACGGTCCCTGGGTGCCCTTCTCGCCCAGAAGAACAACGAGGGAACAGAGAATAGCCTCTATTACCTCAGTCGCATGCTCCTCGATGCGGAGGTTAGGTATTCCCCCATCGAGAAGAGCTGCCTGGCGCTCGTATTTGCCGTACAGAAATTACGGCACTACTTGCAGCACCATGAGGTACAGTTGGTTTCTCGGGTAGACCCGTTGAAATATATCCTGAGCCGACCTATGTTGACTGGCCGTCTAGCGCGGTGGGCTGTGATTCTCCAGCAGTTCGACATCAGGTACGTGTCTCAGAAGGCCATCAAAGGGCAGGCATTGGCAGACTTTCTGGCCGCTCACCCGACCTCCGCGGATCAGCCGCTGGATCTAGGCTTTCCTGATGAGACCATTCTCTCGGTTGATCGAGCCGATCCATGCTGGCAGATGCACTTTGACGGTGCCTCCCGGAGCCCCACCGGTAGAAGACTCGATAATCCTAAGCTCAATAGAGTGGGCTTGGGCATCGTCTTCATTACCCCGGAGCGAGCCGTGCTGCCATACTCTTTCCTGTTGTCAGAGGGCTGTACCAACAATGAGGCGGAATACCATGCCCTCATCACCGGCCTCGAGTTAGCTCTCGAGATCGACGTGCCCCGTCTGTGCGTGAAAGGGGACTCCGAGCTGGTCGTTAAGCAGATCAATGGCGACTACGTTGTCAGGAACCCGGAACTTGTGCCATTGTTGGAGTGCACCCTTCTTCTGATGGCCCGGTTCCCTTCTCGGCCGAAAATTGTCCATGTTCCCCGGTCGCAGAACGGTCGAGCAGATGCTTTGGCCAGCCTGGCTGCGTCACTTGCGGAACCTGAACAGGACAACCTGATCGTCCGCGTGACGCGCCGCAGGCTCATCGCTCCCGTTATCCCGGAAGAAGATCGCGGCCCGTTGGTAAGTAACCTCACCACGGTTGCCCCTATGCCCGGAGCCCCGAGTACCCCAGATATAGCAGTCGAATCAGCCCGTGATTGGAGGGCGCCTTTGATTGAGTACCTCCAACATGGCATTCTTCCGTCAGATCGGGCCGAGCGCGAGCGAGTTCGACGCCGCGCATCGCAGTTTGTCCTCCAGAGCAGTCCCGGTCTGGAGCAGATCCTCTACAAGCGCGGGTTTGATGGTGTTCTCCTCCGTTGCCTTCAGGGAGTCGAGATCCCACGAGTCATGCAAGAGGTTCATGCTGGTTCATGTGGCGCCCACCAGACTGGGCCGAAGCTGTCCCACCAGATTCGGAGGTTGGGATACTTCTGGCCCTCTATGATCCATGACTGCATCGAGTACGCCAAGAGGTGCCATGCGTGCCAGGTTCATGCGAACTTTGTGCATCGGCCGCCGGAGCCTCTCCATACCACAAGGTATTCCTGGCCCTTTGCAGTCTGCGGACTGGACGTTGTGGGACCTTACCCGCCGGCGACAGCTCGCCAGTGCCGGTTCATTCTGACCGCTACGGACTTCTTCTCCAAATGGGCAGAAGCGATTCCGCTCAGAGAAGTCAAATCCTGTTCGATCGCTGACTTCGTGACCTCCAACATCATCTATCGATTTGGAGTGCCTCACGCTATCCTCACGGATAACGGAACCAATTTCCGAGCAGCCGAGTTGAAGAAGTTGTACGCCAAGTATAACATCCGCTCGAACCATACATCTCGCTATCATGCGCAGGCGAATGGACAGATCGAGGCGTTTAACAAAACCCTCTCTAACATTCTGCAAAAGATGGTTGGTCAGAACAAGAAGAGTTGGCCGGACAAGCTCCCCAACGCCCTCTGGGCTTATCGGACGACGACTCGCAATTCCACCCAGATGACCCCTTATTCCCTGGTGTATGGAGCTGAGGCCGTCCTGCCCATCGAGATACAGTTACCATCCTTGCGCACTGCGGTCTACGACCAGCAAGCGCCGGACAGAGTTGCTGAAGCCCGTCTAGTCGAGTTGGAAGCACTGGATGAGAATAGACTTTGCGCTTTGCACAACTTGGAGAGGCATCAAAGCAGAATGGCTCGAGCTTTCAATAAGAAGGTTCGCCTCCGCTCCTTCCTGCAGGGTGATCTAGTGCTAGCCCTAAGAGCACCGATGATCCCCGGCAGGAAGCCGCCCAAGTTGGAGCCCAAGTGGGAGGGACCTTTTGTTGTCCACAAGGTCTATCCCAATGGCGCGTACTCCCTAGCGACTATGGATGGTGAGCGTGTCACTCCTCCCACCAACGCTAGGTTCCTCAAGCAGTACTTTGTCTGAGTGTGCCGACGTCCTGCACGACGTTAAACTGCATTCGTCCAGGCTACAAGACGTTAAACTGTTCAGCATTCGTCCAGGATACAAGACGTTAAACTGTTCAGCATTCGTCCGCGCTGCAAGACGTTAAACTGCCAAGTGCTTCGTCCTGCATGACGCTAAACTGCACTACGTCCGAGCTACAAGACGTTAAACTGTTCAGCATTCGTCCTGCATGACGTAAAACTGCCCCTCAAGAACTACGTGCGGCTTGATTCCCATCCTTATGGGATACGTAGGACCGCCTGAACATTCATGTTTCAGGCCCAGCCCCATCCTTCGGGAATTTCCATCCCACCTCGGGCCTTTGGCCCAGTTGCTGCTGGGTATGTGGCGTATGGTGTGAGCGTGGGGCTATGCCCTCATTCACGTCGGTTTTCTCGCCACGCTGTACGCCCCCCACGTTTGGGGATGCCTTCTGCTCCCCCCTTCTTTTTCCATCATCGTCCTGCATGACGTTAAACTGCCTCTCCGGAACTACGTATGGCTTGATTCCCATCCTTATGGGATACGTAGGACCGCCTGGACGCTTGTGTCTCAGGTCCAGCCCCGTCTCTTGGTTGATCACGGGGATCTACCCCCCTTCGGTTGCTCTCAGGGTGAGTCCTCCGACCCTTTCCGGAGATCTGTTAACATGTTTTGGGTGCTTCGGTCTATGACTCGTAGTGTCAGATTCAATCCCGACAAGTCCTGTGTTGCTTGTCAGGCCCCGCGCTTCCTCTTGTTCGAGCCTTCACTCAAAGGGATCCTCGTTAGCGGTTTGGGTACGATGCCTCAGTGCTCTCCCACCGCTCCGGGTCGATTTACCGGCGGGTCTTGGGCCGCAAATCGATATGAATCCTGCGATTGAGCGGTTGATGCTCGTTTGCTTGCCCCGTCTTAGGCTGACGCGATCAGATGTTGTGTTGCGAATGCGTCAGCAACGTCCTTGATCGCCATGTCAGCTCTCTCAGGCTCTGAACATTGGTTGCGCAGTCCTCATCACACTCCGCCTTTGTGCGTTGTAGTGGGATCTTGACACTCTCTTCATACTGACCTCCGGTACGCCTCTACACATTAGGCAGACCAACCAGGGTAATGATGTCGTTCGAGGATCCCATAATTTGAGCACCAAGGATATATGCAGATATCCTCCCTAAGGGCCATGCGTAGCTGGACCCTCGTCCCCATAAGGAGGAGGGAGTCGCCCGAACAATTGCGTTCTGGGCCCAGTATATCTGGAGGCTAGCATCTCTGCCCCTCGGGTGATGGACATGTGCAGACCCCTATCCCAAGACTCTTCTCCTGGAATCGTGCGTGACCGCAGGGTTGGGTATGTTCCCACCTCCGCCGTGTCCGCCGTACCGCAATAAGCGGATTCCTCCATGGTCCGAACCACACGACCTTAAACTGTGTTGTCTGGTCCTACCACACGACCGTAAACTGTGATCGTCTTGGCCGCCCGACGAGAAAACGGCACTGCATCGTGATGTTCCCCCCAGGGGACACTCATGTTGGGCGCTGGTTAATAACCACGCCATTCATCAATGCCTTCCGTGGCTTGATTATTGCGGCGACGCCAGAGATTTCTCAATCACAGGCATGCCGCCGCACAAAGAAAAACCATTCATCTTTAAGGACAAACAAGAAATATCAAATGCCGCTCCTTTTGTGTGCGAGGGTCAGACCCGCACTCTTCCCCGCGCTGGTGCCCGATTGTGTTGCACCGCGCTTCAAGAACTACGTGCGGCTTGATTCCCATCCTTATGGGATACGTAGGAACGCCCGGATGTTTGAAACTTCGGGTCCAGCCCCCCACCTCTTAGAGATCCCCCCTTCTCTGGGGAATCCGCCGCCTTCAAGTCACCCTCAAGGCGTGTTCCCCGACCCCTTGCCGTGGTCCACCGGTGTCAAGAGTACTCTGGTTTATTGCCAGGAGGGTCCGGATCCGCTTGGTCAGGTTTCCTCCACTTTTCAGGCTTCGTGCTCCCTTTCACTCGGACCCATCGTCTATGCCCTGGGTGGAGCCCCCGTGAACGGTTCGGACACAATGCCTCAGTGCTCTCCCACCGACTCGGGCCGGTACCCCCAATGGCCTCGGGCAGCAAATCGATATGAATCCTGCGATTGAGCGGTCGATGCTCGTTTGCTGCCTCATTCCACCAACGGTTAGTGCGATATTGATGCTGCTTTTCCGCCACGGTCGGCAGTACTCCCATATCGTTACACCGGTGCCCCCAGTCCTTGAGTGAATGGCCGCATGATTCACATTTGCCACCTCCCATTCTGACCAGGCGAAAACTCGACACTCTTGACACTATCCCTCAGTGCACCTTCGCATGTCCAGGGGATATGACCAGATGCGGCGTACTTTGAGGTCCTTATGGTCCGAGCTCTAAGACCTTAAACTAAGATCCCCCCTTCTGGTCCGAGCTCTAAGACCTTAAACTAAGATCTAGCCCTTATGGTCCGAGCTCTAAGACCTTAAAAACTAAGATCCTCTAGCCCTATGGTCCGAGCTCTAAGACCTTAAACTAAGATCTCCCATTATGGTCCGAGCTCTAAGACCTTAAACTAAGATCCTCTAGCCCTATGGTCCGAGCTCTAAGACCTTAAACTACGATCCTCCACCTTTATGGTCCGAGCTCTAAGACCTTAAACTAAGATCCAGCCCTTATGGTCCGAGCTCTAAGACCCTAAACTAAGATCTACCCCAAATGGGGTCCTACGTCCTGCATGACGTTAAACTGCACTCACAGAACTACGTGTGGCTTGATCTCCAGCCTGATGGAGTACGTAGGAACGCTCGGGCATTTCGACTCGGGTCCAGCCTCAGGGATCGTTAAGTCCCGCCCCTCCTCGCCGTCGGCCGTCTGGCCTGACATCGGGTAGAGTGGTGCAGTCGTAATATTCTCCCCGATTCAGCTCGGGATGCCCCATCGCAAGGATGGGAAGCGACGGTTTCCTCGTCAGAGAGGTGCTGTCTGAGAATTGAGGTGACTCACGGCCAGATTAGTGCATCCGCCTAGTACGTTTTCCCCACGGTGGCGCAATTTTGAGAGCGTTGGATTCTGTCCGAACAAATCGTCACTTCGCCCCACGCTTCACATGCCCTGTTGATCTGGATTTTCCACCCTTGTGTCTGAAGGAACCCCAAAGCGGTATTCATGATGACATGTGGTCCGCCTCCTGCAATATGAATGATGGCCTTTTTCGGTCCGTCTATTGCAGTTGTTATGGTCGATCCACTGTCCGCCTACCGTCTTTGGCATTTCCTGGAAGGCCGACCGTTGTGGATGTCTGGATTCGGGACACGCGATTCACCCTTTCTCATTTCCCTATGTTCGGATAAAATCTCAACGCCCCTAGCGTTGTCCCGCTCGTGTCTTGGAACAAGTTGGGGGATGATACATTGGTTAGGTCTGAGGTCTCCTTTCCTAGGAATGACCTCCCTCTTTTCTCCAGAAACCCGGGCCCAATTATGGATGCCTGATGCTTGGTTAACACTCCCGCAAGACAACGAATTGTGGTTGAGCATATTAAACCTAAAGACGCAGATAAATATATTGATTCATACAAATGGATCGAAATATTGAATAACGGAAGCAAAATGTTCTAGGAATGGCAAAAAACAAAGCCCCTAGGGATTAGCGTGCTGGATAAGTCTTTCTAATGCCGCTACCCTTTGGCTGGCGGCCTCCAGGGCTGCTTCTCGTTCTCTGCGTGCCCTCTCCTCGTCGGCGGTCGCAGCACGCAGTTCGTCAATCCTGGCCTGTGCACGCTCCCGCTCGACTTGGAGTGTGACCATCTGTTGGCCCGCCTCCGTCAGCTGTACCTGAGCGTCGATCAGTTGTGCCGATAGTTGCTCCACAAGCTCGGTACATGCTGCGACGAAGGCCTCCTTCTCTGCCGCCTGCCCTTCGAGGCGCCGGACTTCCTGCTCTGCCGCGATGAGCGCCTGCGTGCTCTCCGACATGTCCCGACTTTGTGCGACGTCGGCACGCCGGCGGCTCTCGCGCATCTTCTCGGCCATGAAATCACGGACCGTCAGATGGAGGCTTTGAGCATCAGCTCCCCCGGCACACAGGAAGCGCAGCCAGGTCTGAAGTGATCCCATGCGCCCCAGCCATTCCGATGGGTCTCGCTTGAGGAAGCGCTGGATGCACTTCCACCCCCTGCGTCGCGTTACCCGGCTATCCTCGACCGCCTCCGCGTCCGAGTCATCCATCTCCTCGGGGTCGGCAGGCCGGTAAGCAGGGAAGGCAGCCAGCAGGTCTGCTGCAGGGTCCGCCCCTGGGAGGTCCTCACGAGGGATAGGTTCCCCAACATCCGGGCAACCTTCTTCTCTCTCCCCAGCGGCGCTGACACCCTCGTCAGCCCCCAACCTCTCTCCGACGTCAGCACCGCCGATGTCCGGAGCCCCTTGATCAGCAGTTGGTGGGGCCGGCTCGGTTTGGAAGGTCTGTTCCGGAGCAGGCGGCATGTCCACCACTGGTCCACTCGTAGATGGCCCGGGTTTGGCAACCCGACGAGCCTCCAATGTTGAGATCACTGCGCGGGGCATGCCATGGTTAGTCACGGATCGTCAATGGCAAGCACCAGCGGTAAAGTAGGGAGACTTACGGGAGTTCGGAGCGTCATCTTCCGCTACCCCGGTCGCCGCAGGAACAGTTGCAGCAGGGGACCCCTTAGCGCTTGACAGTTCGATAATGGGTGCCTGACCCCGCCTTGTCCTGCTGGCGCCTCTCCTACCCCTGTTGAGGACGCCTGACCGACATCCGTGTGCTCCTGAGAAGGATGGAGAAACGGGTTAGAAGCTGCATAAGAGAATGGATGAAGCAAGTTGAGTAGGGATAGAAGCGGACCTCGAGGAGCTCAGTGACATCAACGTTGTCAGAGCCGGCCACCTCGCCACTCTCCCGTGGGCTCCCCCGATGGTACCTTCCCTCGGAGCCTTCATCCTCCCCCGTCTCCTCCTCCTCCTCGGAGCCGCTACTGTCATCTTCTCCCGGCGGCATCTGTTCTGGAGCGGGCTCGAGACCGAGCATCACCTTCACCAGAAGGGATGGCTCCGCACGCTGACCACGTTGGCGCGCGTACTCGTCCATGGCCGTCAGATATGCATATTGCCGGTTGAAGTCCACCCTGTCGGTGATCTGGAGGCGCCCGACCTCTGGCAGATAGATTCCTTCTCTGAGTATCTTTCGCCAGATAACGTCGGTCCCCAGTGACTGCCGCAGGGTCATCCAGGCCGACCACAGCGCCGGGAAGACTGCATCGTGGGAGGGTTCGAGCAGACGCCTCACCTGCTTCCCGGGCCGCTCCTCGACCGACGCATGCGCCCCCTCTCTGGGCGCCGAGGTCGTGGCGGCAGCCTGCGATGCGCCCGCCGCCGAAGTCCCTGCCCGCGCCGGCTCCGCTGCTTGGCGCGCCTCCGTTCTCCCCCATGTGGCGGCGCCTCGCCTCCTTCCTTGACGCCCGGTCTCCGCACGGGTAGCCTCGAGCCGCCGAACTAGCTTCCGCAAGAGCCCCTCAGGGTACGCGATGGCCCAGTGTTCGGCGTACTCGGTTGCCAAGCCTGCGTCAACTCCGGTAGGAGGGAGGGTGATGACGTCGCCAGAGCCGAAGGCGACGAACATCAGCCACATCTGGCGAAGGACGCCAGGGTTCGTCTCCTCCCGGACAGCAGTGAATACCCTCTTCGGCATCCGCTGAAGGCACCCGAACTGCCTGGCGAACCGGGTCGGCACGTAGGGCTCGCAGATCACCTTCCCGTCGATCCGAGTCACGAGCACCCCGCCCCGCATGTTCAGGAAGTATTCATGCTGCTCCAGCGGGCCCTGTCCGTTGTCGATCATCTGGCCGACGGGAGTGGGGAACGGGCTGAAGTTGAAATTGGCATGATTGCCAATCCGAACCCTCACGCCCTCCTCACTGAGGGTCATCGGAGCGACCCCCGCAATGTTCAGCAGGGAGGGTCGCAGGCCGTTGCCCGGAGGACTGATGGCATTTGGGAACGTATACCCACCAAGGTGAGCAGCCACCCAGCCGTGGAAGAACTGAAAGGGCCCACAGATCCTTCGTGGCGACCCCCCTCGTGAGATGTGTCCCAGAATGGCATACAGCCTCGCCAGCACTGGGACCCCGAGGTTGTACCTCTTATTGGCAGCCATGGCGCCCGCCATCGCCAGCGTCGCCGGGCGGACGCCCATCCTCGCATCCCGCACTGGCAGGAGCCACCCGCTCAGAAAGGCGGCCAGGAACGCCGCGTACCGGACATTCGGGTCCCGGGCCTCGATGACGCGGTACCCCCATGAGCGGTAATCGCCCGTCTCCAGGACCCGCCAGTACGACCCGTTCCGGCTCCTCTGAGCTGCGGTCGGGCACCGCTTCCCCCTGCCTGGCATCTTGACCGCCGGGTCATGCTCCAGGAACTGGCCGAACCAATCCTTGTAGGCTATGTCCTTCTGGAAGTCTTGGATCCCGAGCCGCTGCGTAGCCAGGTCAAGCAGATGCCAGGTCAGAATGGGAGTCCGTGACCTGTCCTCCCAGATGTTCTTCGGTGGCAGGAACTCATCGTACTGGTAGCCCTCCAGCAGGATACCTCCGATGCAGTGGATGTCCCAGAGACCGATGCCGACCTCCCCATGGTGAAGATGGAAGGTGTTGGTATCCGGGGACCAGCGAGTGAACAGCTTCGGCCCGAGCTCAGACTGCTGGTAGAAGTGGAACTGCGACGTCCACACCGCCTCAAACAGGCCGATGTACCGCAGCTCCTCTGCGAAGTGATCGCAAGTGTGGCGTACCCAGAACGCCCAGGCCCATTCACTGGTAAAGTTGCCCCCAGACCGCAAGTCCCAGTCCTTCAGCCAGCCCTTGGTGTCGTCCGTGACGCTCTGGCGATATATGCTCGAGTAGAGGGCTGGAGAATTCTCCGCAGTAGGCTCACCCCCATCAATGGTTCGCGTCCTCGGGTTCAGGACATAGACATCCAAGTGTCTGGTCTCCCTGGCAGGATGCCCATTGTTGGTGATGTTATAGCGGAGAAGCTCATCCTCCCGGGTCACCCAGGTCCGCGGCGCATCAACCTCGAACCCTGGCACTGGAACCTCATCCAGGATGCCGAAGTTCCAGAGCGGCAGGTTGTCTGACAATGGGTATGTCTTCTGGGCCGGCGTTAGTAAGTCGAACAAGGATTGATTGTTGGAAACAATCTCCTTGGCTCCGTAAACCTCCTCGTTCGTCGCCATCTCAGCTCTGCGAGTGGCGGCATCCCCCTCATTTCCTCTGTGCGCGGCCATCTCAGAAGTTTCGGGAGTCGTGCGGGTTAAGGGATGAAGAGTGCGGGATCGGACGAGGCTGGTGGAAAAGTTTGAAGGTTGGCGCGCAATCCAAGTGGACGGCGCGCAATTGGGAAGACTGTCGCGCAAAGTTCCGGGTTTTCGCGCAAAAACAGGCGAAATCCGGACGGTTTTGCGCGCCGATCGGGCGAATTTCGCGACCGGAAGAGGCAATTTCGCGCACGAGAGCTTTGGAGCTTATCGCGCGGAAGGCCAGAGTACGGAACGCGGGACCCAGCGCCCCTATTTATAGGCGAGGCCGGGTCCGCGCTGCGCGGAAAGCGCTTTGCGCGACCGCAGCGGCGACTTTCGCGACCGACGCCCCTTTTTGCGCGCCTAAGTCCCGCGCCGCCCAGGACTTCGGCATTCCGGCGTCTCCCTCGGAACCCGATCGTTGCGACCTCTCGCCAATCAGATTCCGAGGGGGGGCTTTTGTAGATGCCGGAAAAGTCCGTTGTTCCCAAACGAAGCTCCGGATGCGGAAAGCGAAGTGATATTTGGAGTCGGAAGAACGTTTCGGAGGGCCCGGAGGCCTTGCGCGGAATTTCAGAGGCTCGCGCGCAAAGGTGATGTTCCGCGCGCAAACCCCCCGGGATGCGCGCAATGCGCCGGCCCGGCGCGCAATTTTGCGCGCCGCGGGTCCGCGCGACTCCCTTGCGCGCCGCGCCCGATTCCGCGCCCGCGAGGAGAATTTCGCGCTCGCACCCTGGATTCCGCGCCCGGGGTTGCCTATAAATACAAGGCGACCCCCAACGTTTCAAGGGTTGCTGGAAGTCGAAACGTCTCTCGTGCGCGCAATTCAACCCCTTCCGCGCGCAATGACGAACTTCAGGTAACCTCCTTTCTTTCTCGCAAGAATGCCTCGGGGTCCGCCTTCGCGCGCAATCCCCGCTGGCTCCTTTCATTTGAATAAAAACTCACCCTAAGGCCTTTGCGCGCAAAAGAACCCGCTTGCGCGCAATTGCCCCCGGGGTGCGCGCAATCCGGCCCGATTGCGCGCACCCCCTTCTTTCAAGTGGCCATTAATTAGAGAATGAGCCGTTGCCCCCGCGCGCTATCCGAAGCCCGGAGTGCGCAATCTCAAGCATCCGCGCGCAAGGCGCTGGCCCAATTGCGCGCCAGCCGCCCCGATTGCGCGCCGGCCCGCGGTATTGCGCGCGAAGCTTCCTTTTTGCGCGCAATCTGCCAGGGTCGTCCCTGTTGACCCCCTGAGGGCACCTGCCTGCGTGGCACCCGATGATTCTCATCCCGGGTGCCCGCACCGTGCGTTGTCTTCCCGTGCGGCCCTCCAGGTTCGTGCGAAGTGACATGCACCCATCGTCCGCGCTGCAAGACGTTAAACTGCCAAGTGCTTCGTCCGGCAACCTATGCCCCGCATGACGTTAAACTGCGCCTTCGTCCCGCATGACGTTAAACTGCGCCTTCGTCCCGCATGACGTTAAACTGCGCATACGTCCAGCATGACGTTAAACTGCATATTCGTCCAGCATGACGTTAAACTGCACATCCGTCCAAGCTGCACGACGTTAAACTGCCTAGCCCCCATCGTCCGCGCTGCAAGACGTTAAACTGCCAAGTGCTTCGTCCTCAACACACGACGTTAAACTGTACTTCGTCCGGCAAGACGTTAAACCGTCCGCTTCATCCGATCCCGTGCTCTGCACACAGGATCTCCCCCGGTTTGGATGTGGCCCCCACCCGCTCGTCTCTGCAGGGATGTCGGGATTGTCCCGCTTTCGGGGCGATTTAATGGGAGTGGCTTTTCCCTACGGGGGCAGGGTATTACAAACCCCTAATTTCTCGTGGGAGGCTGCACATGTGTATCTCCATTGCGCCTCCCCACTGCCGAAGCCAGTAGAGGGTCTGACTGGGATCGAGGTGTCTTCTGCTTTAGGTCCAAGTCCCTTCCAACTGAGTTTTGCAGCATCCGGGCTGCCTCAAGTGCGTAAGTCCTGACAGAATGAACTACGTGGACTTTGATCCCTGTCTCCTATACAGGGTACGTAGGAAGCCTCCCTGAGGTCCAAGCCCACCACCTGGTCGTCCCGGTCGTATTTACGTCGGTTCGTCCATCAGTGGACCCCTCCAGGGTTCACGCTTGCGTTGATTCACCTATGAATCCGCCCCCGTGGGAGACTGCCCGTGTGTATCTCCACGGTGCCTCCCCACGGCCCCCCTTTTTCCATTTCCCCTTTTATCGTCCAGCATGACGTGAAACTGTGATCCACCCGGCCGTTCCATCCCCCTCTGTGCGAGGTGGTTCGGTTCAATCCTCCGCCCGGCGGCCTAGACCTCTTCGTGAGTCGGCTTGCCGACGTCCAGCATGACGTTAAACTGTATGCCCGAACTACGTTGACTTTGATCCGTGTTAACGCGCGGTACGTAGGAAGCCCCTCTGGGGTCCAAGCTCTTCACTTCATCATCCATCCTGATCCTTACCCGGGCCGCCACATCCCGGTGGGGTCATGCCACTTCACTCCACTCCACGTTACTTGGGAAGCCGCCCATGTGCTGGCCCCAGCGTCGGAGGTTCCCCGCAAAGGGGTTCCGTCATCTGATCCACTTTTCGTGTTGATCGGTCCGATGCCGTCCCCGCTGGACGTTAAACTCGCGACATACCCCATGTTAAACACGGGAAGCTGAGGAAAACCTCAGGTGACACAGTTCCCCGCACCTAGTACGGGATGCCTCAGGCCATCATGCCTTCGAGAAGCCCTATTAGGGACG
Organism: Viscum album; assembly: GCA_963277665.1. NCBI lineage: Eukaryota > Viridiplantae > Streptophyta > Magnoliopsida > Santalales > Viscaceae > Viscum > Viscum album. The sequence goes on along the minus strand of OY728119.1, from coordinate 1,177,715,715 downwards.
GAAGACAGATGTGCAGAGCCGCAGTGTTACGACACGCCCCCAGCACCCAGAGCCACCCGGCCTTCTCACCGCAGGTTGCTGCCCCGCCCAGACTCCTTGGAACGTCCGGGCGGAAGCAGCGTAATTAACCGGTGTCCATGAAGATATGGCGCCGGGAACGAGATTCACGAACATTCTTAAGTCTATGAGGGAGACCCGGATTAGGCGACGAGTTCCGAGGAGACGTCCAAGGAAGGAGGAGCCGACATCCCATCATCCCGGTTTCGATCAAGGAGCAGACGCCCCTGAATAAGGGACGGATGCCGCCCACCCTTGGAAAGCGGGACTGCGGGACCACAAGTCGCGCGCCCATCCCCTCGGGTTGACGGGTGCACGCGCGAACGCGTCCTGGCGGAACAGCGTAACCCGACGCACATCCGCACCGAAACAGACATCCTCTAGAGCATTTTTGATTTTGGAGAATGGATGTAGGAGATGACCCTGACATATTTTTCAATTTCAGCCATCACTCTTTCTAAATAAGAGGTTGAACAACAATAATTTATATCCAAGGAAGGAAATAATTTTGATAAGTTGATGACTTGAATAACAGTTGACCATGATCATGCAACCATGATAGAGAAGCTTCGAAAACTAGTAACAATTTTGGTACCTAGTGAGGCATCATTGAATACACATTCCAATGGAATATATAATTTACATAAATAGGAAAATATACAATTCAATGTTCCATATCCAACATGCACACAATCTCTAAATCTTTTAGATTTATTTCATTCATCATTTGGAGAATGAACACTTCCCCACCAAATAGAACCCTCATGAGATAAAGATCTCATTTATATTCATGTTAACATAGTTCAATTATCATATCCTTTCTATGATGATGAATATTCATCATCGTATGATTTCCCCATACCTAAATAGGGATTTAGTGTATGAGGATGCATAAGATGAGGATACATGAATGGTGTTGGGCTGGTCGAGCATAATATTATAGTCACATCCTCAAAGAAGCTGTATATGCATCTAAGAACTATGGGTAAAAACTTCAACAATACCAATAAAATAATTGAGATTCCCCTAATCCCACTAGTGGTTGTTCAATACTAGATATTTTATATAACTAAATGGAAGGAGTGTGAATGTGTGATCATCCCATATAAAGGAGAAGGCCGGTGTGACCTACACCACCTGTAGAAGATGTTATCTCGACCTCTTCTCAAGTACCATTCCCTTCAATCTCAAAAACCTTATCCCATAATGAATATAATTATGAAAAGACACAACTTAGGAATTGCAGACTTCTATAAAAAAATTATGAAATTATGAAGTACATGGAAATTGTCCCAACCAAACTATCAATCATGGATTCTCTCAATCTTTCAAAATAACTCAGAGATCCACTCATCATGGACCTCCATATCCCACAAGAGATTGAAATAAAATTAAAGGTAGAAAATTATTATTGAGTAGATATTATTCCATAATAATTTCATACCACCATATGTTTCCAAAAATGGATCGAGAAGAATTTATCCAGGGATATATCAGATCACAATATTTTTCAAGAAAACTCAGTAATGTTAAAATCCAAAGAGAACTAGTTGGAAATGGTTTTTGATATCAACCTCATCATGATTTAGTCCCTCCAATATTTGTAATATATTAATGGGAACATATTTAGGATGGATCTAACCATTCAAGGGTATAAAATTCATAAACAAAGGACTCTTTAAAAGATCATAATCAAGGATTAGTTTTTGGATCTAGTATCTAATACATAGTTCATGGTTATCCATCATGTTACATCATATAATCCCGTTTATGGAATAACATGGAATCATAGACAAATATTTATACCATTAACATTAATTAATTATAGAAATACCCTATAGGTGGGAAGGTCAACACACTACATGGCAGAATTCCCCCTTCAAGTCTTGTGAATCCAAATATGAAGAGATAATTTTACATTAGGAGGAAGGAAATAATCGATGGTGGGTGATGATATTTATGTCGCTTCTCCCAATGGCTTGGGGACCTCCCCTATTAATACCTAGGTCATGTTTTACAGAGAAAATGTGTTTCCCATGAACTTTATCAAGGAAGAAGATTCAATCCAAGTATGCTATTGTGAAGCCAACGAGCTCGTACTCGAGTGGTAAGGGCTCCTCCTTGGCATCCAAGAGACCCGAGTTCAACACCGGGTGTAGGAGAATTTCTGGGGGGATGGTAGTAGTAATGTAGCAGTCGTTGTAGCAGTTACTGTTCGTTAATATAGCAGCCGGAACTATTCACCTGATTTAGGCCTTTGGGCCACCGTTTTGGGCCTATGGGTCTCCAGGGCCAACGGGTCATCAAAGGTCTTTGGTCCACAGGGCCTTTGGGTTACATAGACCATAGAGTAGCCCAATTCACACATAATAGGCCCCAGAAGAGGATCAGAGAAACATGAGTGGCAGCCACCAAATGTAGAGAAAATCGGATTGGAAGAATGAGACAGTGTGGAAGCCGCCATCGGGACCATTCACCATGCAGGTTTGTATGGGTCATTTCTAGCCTATCAACAATGCATGGTGGGATCTAGGTGATCGGTGATTCAGAAATCTAGGGAGGGACAGTTCAAGTGGGATGGGCCAATGGGTCATGTATTGGGCATGGTATGCCTCTGGGCCTTCGGGTTGAAGGTTTGTCGGGCCTTGTGCCTTTGGGATACATGTCATGTATAAGGGGAATTATCCATTATAAAATAAAAGAAGAAGTCTTTTAGGACATTCAGGCTAGTATGCTATCGTGAAACAAAAACATCACTGGCTCATATCCATGTGATAGATGTAACGTTAGCTGAAACAGATCCATCAAAAAGAATTCAGGATAATGTTATATTAATATTTGATAATTATATTATGATATTAACATACATCAAATACTCCCACAAGGAATTATATACAACTTGGGATGTACATATTGTTCCTTATCCAAGTAGTATTGAAAAGCCGACATGAATCCTAAATGTTTTTTTTGCAATGACTTATGCAGTTTAGGATGTTAATGAATATTATCATGGTTCCTATAACTCAATCAGATTTTATGTTACATCTCTCTTAAATTTAACATCATTGATATATTACATTACATTCAACACCAAACTTAAACAGACTATGATACACTACTAAATATTACCATACTCATTAGTATAGTGGTGTGATAGTTAGAAATAGTAATCTGTCTGTTAAAATAATTTCACCTATGAAATTATAAATAGAAGTTAGGTATATCATTAATGAAAATATGATATATTTATATGATTGAATAAGTAAATATATTTTTTAAAAGTAATAAATTAAGTGTTGGTATTTTTTTTAAACATGGATATTTATTTACAAGTTATAATTAATTTAAAAATTAAAATTAAAATTTATTATAAATAAATATAGTCAAAAATTAATATTATTTATAATTATAATTATAATAAAATTTTATGAGGCCATACTAAAATTTTTAATGTGTCGTAAAACCAATGATAATATTAAAATTGACATTTTTTTGTATAAATGATTATTTTATTTAAAAGGTAAACTTCTCATATTTATAAAATTATTTTCATAAAATGGATTAAATTTTTTAAATATGCTTGTTGATAAATTCATATTGTTAATTTTTGAGGTTTTTCTAAAATAGTTGAATTTTTGATGAATAGTGAAATACAATAATTTACAGTATTGAAAATTATAAGCCAATACATGATTTTTGGAGACATGGATGATGTAAGAACCATTAGTTCAAACATTCATGAACTTTTTTCTATAAATCTTCACAATAAACAACACTATATATAGTCTTGATCCAAAATAATAAACTAATGAATGAAATAATAAAAACACACCCCTCTCATCCACTATAAATACTACACCTCAACACCTATTCTCCTCAAATATTATAATCCATAGATTATTATTATATTATTTATAATTCCTATGTAAAACCTCTTCCCCAAATTCTGGTTTTTATGGTCTCACCTAAAGACCATTTCTAGGTTCCATAATGAGGTTGTCAAGGAGATGACCCTCAAGTGGACATAACCCTCCATATTTCCATTTTAATATCTTTTCTTTTATAATACTGTCCTCACCTCCCACTACCAAAATAGAAAGATAAAAATAGTATCATAAATAAATATATATATTATAATTTTGTTATTTTAATGGAATATCCATCATCAAGTCTCTTCGCTTCCCTTTTTATTCTAAAAAAGAAAACAACATCCGTGAGGCATCGAATCACCGTACTCACAAATGAAGATTTTTCCTTACCTCCATGAAGTCTTTTCATAATTTTTTAAGGATTAAATCATATTATTATAAGCTTATTACAACATATTTAATATTCTGGAACCATCGTATAAAAATAGTATTAAATAAAATGATACCAATTCATGGTGGTCGTAAAAATAGTAAAAATAAATTAATCTGTATTTATTAATGTTATATATAATGAATAATCCGAATACCAAATAAAAAATGATAAAAGAGGAATATTTAAAATCTTTGATTTATATTAACATAATTCCAATTTACTTCAGTAGTTTTTCTTACATTTTAGAAGAACTCTTGTATTTATACTCAAGGAAACCGACCAGAAAACCATAAAATGAACGCTCCTGAAAAAATGAAATTAAACATTATAAATCATAAAAATTTTCATAAATTAACTTTATAAAATTTTAAAATATATGGTAATATGTTATAAATTAACTAACTAATTAATCTAATTTTTTATCATTGATGTCATGTACATGTTTAGAATTCTTTCGAACATTTGGTAAGGGGTTCCTTATCTCTTTTTTTGTGAGATATGCCTTATTCACCACTTTTTACATGTCTGTAGTGTATTTATACTTATATTTTATATATAATAACACTAAAACCATTATCTTAATTGAATTCATTTGTTTCATTTGATAATTATTACTTTTTAGGGCATACAACGCACACACTTTCTTTTAAAAATACTATTTTAAATATTTTTCTAAAGAATGTAGGAAATGTTTTTTAATATTGTACAACATGATCAGAGATTCCTGGTTTCATAAAGAATTAATTCCTTGAAGAATTAATTACCTTTTTACAATTTCATTTTCAATTAAAATTTTCTCATTTATAATTGTATGAATTTATAAATAAATGATTCGAAAGTAAAAAAGGTTATTTTTCTCAAGAAATTTTTAATGATTTTTAGAGTATTTTCATCTATGTAGACACCCTATATTGAATCTTATTCTTAATTGAGTTTGATATCATATGAAAATATATACCATATTTTATTTAATTTTTTATGATCATTTTGATTGGGGATATACTATCTTGATACGATTCACCTTATTACTCTGGATAGTTTATGATTCTGTTTAGGGATTATGAAAATTAATTACATTTTATATTCTAGTTTGAATATGAATGTATACATTGATTATTTTTTGACTCATTAATTTGAGGAATTCATTGAAATTAGTTAGTGTTTGGTGGGGCCCTCAATATCCTTTCAATACATCATATGTATCATGTGACAAAATTGACCGGTTTTGGATAAGGCCTTACCAATTTATGTAGACTTATTATCCAAGGCTTTGATGGTACGTTTATTATGTCCCTCATTATTAATTACATAATTATGAGATTATTTATTGATAATCAATGTTATTATTTGAAAATTATAATATTTATTTTTAGGATTCATTATCATGTAATTTTTTATATGGAAATTTGTTATCATATTTTATTCCTTCTATATTATGCTCAAGATTAAGTTTTAATAGAATGTGATTTTAGTTATTCAACAGGAATTGTTTATTTACAATAGCTTCTTCTATATTCCTAAAATTTCTGAGCATTTTATTTAACCATTTTTTTATTTTATTTCTCAGGATTCCATGAGGTATATTATGATTGACATGGAGGGATAATCTAATAGAATAGGGATGATTCAAATGAATTTTCAATGTTGCATTCCATTTAATGTTGTAGTGTAAAACTTCTACATGTACGTGGTTTTCCAATGATAATAAAATATTTGGCTTTTTGGGATGTGATCGATTATACATAGTACCAATGAATAAAAGTAAGTCACTGAATATGAGATACCAGGGTCCGAGTATTTATAGTCAGTATCAGATCATTATTAATAGAAACATTGGAAAATAGATTTATAAAACAATTGATTAGGGAAATATAACCCTATAACTAAATTTCAGAATATTCTCAAGATAATCATGATTATGATTATGATATTATTTACCCTTTAGGGTATTCAATAAATTTAACTTACATAATCTAACTTAGTATATGAAATTGTATGTAAATGGTGCATAGTGGAAGGAATGACAACCATATCAATGCTTACATTCCATGTAGGAATTTTAATCCTATAGAAGATAATGATGTTGGTTTTTTAGATGAAACTCGAGTTGAATAAATTATAACTATACTGAGATAACAAACATAGTTTATGATTAATAACTTTATATTCATGGATTAACCTGATCCACAATAAGGAGTAGAAATTTTAGAGAGGTTCCTGTGAAAATAACCTCCATCAATAAATTATAATTTAAACCCATTTATAGATGAGTAATGGATATGTTCCTTAGTAAATATTTTTCTCACTTTGAGACATAATTAAAGGGATAATGTTATCATGTAAGTTTATTATCTATCAAGAGATATAGATCAATGGGTGGAATTAATTCAAAATAAAAAGGTGGAGGAAGAAATTGGAAATATTGAATTGAATGTTTTTAAGGATTTTTTTATTGAAAATATAATTCCATCATGAACAATTAGTGATACAAAAAAGAAAATTATTGAGTTTAAGATGGAAAGTGGGTAAAAATATTACTATGTACGAAGAAAAATGTACAAGGTTAGAAAGACATTCCACATACTACACACTTAATCCAAGTATCATGAATGATCCTTTCATTGATGCTATTAAACTAACTCAATGAAGGAAACCGGTCTCCCAAACATTCCCATAATATGAGTATATAATATCATGTTACATCAAGATGGAAAAATAATTATATATGAAATATCTATTTAATGTGAAGTGAGATATGAAGAGTGATACTGAGTACTCTGTAAAGGGAAATTATCCAAAGGGTAATAAGGGAAGAATAAAATTTCAACATTAAAATTAACGCACAAATATGTTTTGTGGAACATGCCTATAGATAATAAGAGTTTTTTATAAGTTTAAATAAAATGGCCACTATGCTCATGATTGAATGTGAAATAAAGAAGTTTTCAATGTGCAATGCTTCAGTTATAAGGATATGGGACACTACATTGATTAATGTCCCAGATGTCAAGAAAACAATCCACATAAATTTCTAAGTGAAAAATTCTATACTTATGCACTCATAAAAGGTGAGTTTGAATTTACTAATGATGTGGTAGAAGGTAATTTAATCATTTCCTCATATTTATATAAAGATTTATTTGATTATGGATCATCGTATTCTTTTATATCTTCTTAATTTTATATAAAATTAGATATTTCCAATTCTCCTTAATAAGAGACTTGTCAGTAAAAAAATTACTAGTGGAAACCTTGTTCCATTAAATATGTGTGACGAATTTACTATTATGACACATAAATGTGCTATAATTTTTTATTTTATTATCATACCTATGGTTGTTTTTATATAATAATTTTTAAGGAGTAGATTTCAAAATATAAGGATAAGATTTATTACAAAGAGAAGGAAATTATGATTCATGAAGATTGTGTGAAATTTATTATGTTTAGAGTGGAGAATTCATCATTTGATTCATAATTGGATTCACCTATAATAGTTATTCTAAATGAGAATTTTGGAGAATAAGAGTAGATAAAACATAACGATGAAAAATCTGAACATAAAATTGAGGATTTACATATGGTACATGAATACATTAATGTATTCCTAGAAGAATTAATTTTACATCCTTCAAAGTGGTAAGTTGAGTTTTCTATTGATTTTTCCCTGATGTAAAAACTATATTAATGAATCTCTATAGAATGACCATATTGGAGTCAATAAAGATAAATAAACAACAATGTAAATTCATTGATAAGTTATTTATGCACTATAGTGTATCACCGTTGAGAGCTCGTGTTTATTTTATTAAGAGGATAGATGGATCGATGAGGCTATGAAATGACTATAGGGAGATCAAAGTTATTACAATAAAGAATAAGTATCATCTACCTTGCATTGATAATTTATTTTATCAACATCACATAGCTAAATATTTTTCAAATATTGACCTTCATTTTGGGTATTATTAATTGCATGTAATGAATGAAGATATTCCAAAGACAAAGTTTCAAACAAGGTATAGTCATTATGAGTTGGTGGTAGTGACATTTGTACTGACTAATGAACCCTCTAATTATATGGATCTAATGAATAGATTAATAAAGTAATATTTTTATAATCCTATTGTGGTGTTTACATATGCAATCATGGTGTCCCCCAAAAGCGAAGAAGGTAATGAGAACCCCTTTTTGAGTGTTCTAGAGACTCTTAGAAGAAATGTGTTATATAGTATGTTTAGAAAGTATGAATTATGGATTAAAATAGTTCTATTCTTGGAAATAAAATCTCTAAAGATGATATATCATTTGATTATACTAATAAAATGGTAGTCCGTGTTTTTCCTACAGCAACAAACATAACTAAGGTAAGTAGTTTCACTGGTTTAGAAGGTTACTATTTTAACTAAGGATGTTCATTACTAGAAATGGGGTTTGGATTGTGTTTTTTGTTAATCAACATTTGGATTATTATAAAGGTTTCATGGAATGTGATCATAAAGTATAAAAAAATATAGTATTGAAGGAACGTTCTTTTCTCAGTGTTTACCAAATTTTTTTTATCACAATTTGGATGAATAATATAGCATCGATAAAAGTTGTTTTCTATAATTAACTCCTTATAAATATGGAAAATTCATCTGTTTCATAATGAATAGGTTTAACAATGGTGAGATTCATGAGTTTTCAATGGGTTGATGGTGTTTTATTGTGACTAAAAGAAGTGGAGCATTGTGTATGTACGATGAGTTGATGTTGATCCTCCAGACTATAAAAAATCTTAAAATAGATTCTCAATTAGAGAAGCTTCATGAATTTGTTTTTGATAGATCAAAAAAATCCAGTAAAGTTGGTGGAGCATCGCGAATGGCTGACCCTATAAATTTTCGGATACCCCCACTTCATTTGACCGGAAAATAATTGGAAAAAATTTAGAATCTATCTAATTTTGCGAAGGCTGGGGTGCTGCGAGGATATGATTTTTTGTGCGATCATGACCATATTGAAAAGACTTGTTATTTCTTGACTAATGCTAATTCAACAGAGTAATTGGAGTTTCTTGATGATGGGGTATACTCTACTTACTCATTGAGCTTCATGAAGGTATTTTGCTTCACTAAGGTACAGAGATTAGCAAAGGAGATTCACAAAAGGCCATTTTGAACTTCTAGTTTTTAGTAAATAGTGATTTACAAGTGAATTAACTTAGTTTTGTGATGAATGCATAGTCTCATTCTATTCAGAGAAAAATAATTTAATTCCAATTTACTGAAGAGAGCTTCATGTCGATATACTAAGTAAGACTTCATCCATGGCTCTGAGCTAAGGGGAGTCGACAGAAGTGTTTCCAGGGACATAGTGTGCTATACCTATAATCTTGTAAAGGTAGTGTGCCTAGAACAAAGTAAATGTGTCTAAAATTCTTTATTATAAAACCAAAAGATATTATTGGATTCAGTAATGGCCAAAACACTGTTAGTATGTGCTTTTTATAAAATCCATTAATGGTGAACCATGTATAATTTTTGTGGTGTATCTCTACATATGAATGATTAAACTATCCCAAATCACCATTAGACATTCTTAAAAGGTTTCTACCAATGTGGGATCAAGATACATCTCTTTATAAGATAAATTGGACTCCCTTATTAACTCCTCCCCAATCAGGGTGTTCTAGGGTCCTACAAGTGGTATTAGAGGGTATATGTTGTTAGAGTTAAATATACCATCTTTTATATTCATGAATAATTTCGTAAATGTCAAGGGAGTCCCTATATTTAATAAAAGAAACATCCAAATTTAGAAGAAAATGATGAGGTTCCACATAATATCTCTTAGAATTGAAATTCTCTTTTCCACTACACATGTAATATAGGTTGCTGATGAAACATGGCTGTCTATGACTAAAATAAACAAGATAATTCAAGATACATATTACAAAGCACAAAATTACCTTATTACAACATTATTTTATCAAATATATCTGAATGTGATGAGTTTAACATCATACAATTCTATGTTGGAGAAACTAGAAATCATATATGAGAGTGAAAACAAAATTAAAGAGAAAAAACTCCATGTTTTTCATAATTGGTTTGAGGATATGAAAATAAATTTTGATGCAAATGAAGATTCCTTTTTAATAGAATTATAGATGTTATTGTAAAAATACAATGAATTGATGAAAAAATCAAATAAATTGATATTTTGGGGAAAATTTTGATAAGCATTCAATCGCTTTACAATCCAAAAGTGTGAGTCCTTGAGGAAGGGATCTATCTAAACATTATCTAGATGATCTACTGAGCAGTCTAGTGGCATATGAAATGAGAGTCAAACTAGATGATGTAGAAAATGTAGTTGGGAAGGAAATTACATTCATGGAAATGAAAAAACTTATGGTTTCTTAAAATAGTATTAATAAATATAATTATGAATATATACATTTTTCTCTCATTGAAAAAATATTTAAGATAGGAGAAAGCATATTTTATGGAATGATGACTATGGAATATTTTTGTTGTAGAAGTGTCAGACACATTACCTCTCAGTGCTTAAATAAGTTAGATGGTGACAAAACTGAAGGTTAAAACAAGAATAAGCCTTATAAAATGTTTTACCTTAAGTTATATTATTCAAACATGGAAATAAATTATAGATATAGAGTCTTGTCTGTAATTATGAACAAGGTGATCATGATTTTTTTTGAGGATGAAGAAACATAGTTTAAAGATGTTACCCAAGCATCCATGATTGGTATATTTTAAAAGTCAAAACCATAAAAATATTTAGATAGGGATAATCAGATGATTATTAATGCTGATCTCAAATTGGAACTTAAGAATGATCTTGGTAATATTGAAAATTGAAATAAATAGAAACAAAAAGTTGAGAGAAGTTCTAGAAGAGTCATTAGTATATGTTTATTCGATTGAGGATGAAATTAATCGATTGGAAGATGTAGTAAAATAACATTCAACAATGTTTAAAATCACGTAAGATGTATTAAAATTGAATATCAAGATTGAATGATTGGAAAAGGTAATCAATGGACACACATCCATTCTGGAGGAGAAGTCCAAGATAGTTTAGGTTCTTGAAGAATAAGTTGGTACTATAAGGAGTAAACTAGATAGTGAATCAAATTCAATGAAAAAAATAAAAAAATTCCATTTTTTAATATTATCATATGCACTTATTGAAAGATATATGAATATATTTGAAGGAATATAAAAGTTTTTGAATGATCAAAGATATAAATTCATGGGAAATAGTGGAATTGGATGTGATACTGAAAAATAAAAGGAATGAAATAAAATGAGTCAAAATAATGGAAAGATGAAAATTAGAAATTTCACAACATCACATGAAGTCCTAACAAATAAATCCTCAATCCAAACTAAAAAGAGAATTGAAAAATATCTACAAGTATCTAGAAATTAGTAGTAGAAAAAATCTTGTACTAATTAAGGGGAAATGAGGAGGAGAAAAAGTGAGAAGAAATTTCCATCTATGAAATATCAATTCCATAGCTATATGAGACATTCCATGTCATAATATGAATATTGGAGGATCTATTTGAATTTTAAAGAGCTAGGAAGTCAACAAAAGAGAATGAAATCATATCCTTAATCTTATAAAAGAAATGGGTTTTATGGATATTGTTTCTACTACTCTAAATATCGTTATAAATCTATTGATTGTAGGTAAATGAATGGTTGGAATGTTAGCTATAGAAATTAGTGAAAAGTCAATACCCACCAACCTGAATGAGTCTCTCTTGAAAATTCGTATTCTACTCTTGAAGAAAAAAATGGGTATGAAGAACCAATGAAAATTTAAATGAGACTAGAAAGACCATCACTATCCTCCAATCAACAAAATATTTGATGGAAGGAAAATAAGAAAATTGAGAAATCCAACCTTATAGAAAAAGATCTTTAAGCTATGAAGAATAACAGAACCAATATTATTTAAAAAAAATTTCATCCCATATTATGGGAAATGTAGAATTATTGGTGAATATTAAGAAATTCTTTGATGAAACATTATGGTTCAAAAATAATTGTGCTTTGAATTTCAAAGGAAGTGGAATCACAAAACTAGAAAATGATGAGGTGAAGAGAACTAATGTTTTTTATATGGATGGTTTGCATCACAATCTCCCAAGTTTGATCAATAATTATAACTCATGACTATTAGTTGCATTCAATAAAAAATTATTCACTATCAATGTAAAGTCATGGAATTTTCTCTTGAAATGATGTAGAACATATAAAAATTTTCACTAGGTGGAAAATAAATAGAACATTTATTATTAAAATATTGAATAATAAAACAACTTATAACATTGTAGGTTGGGGAAAATTAATAAAAAATTCATGGAAAATATATATAACTTAAATACCCACATAGATATACTCAATCTAAAGCATGAACTATAAAACAAACGTGATGCTTTTATGCGAGGAATGATGGTTTGTAGTTTATATTGTCCAAATAAGAAAATGGAATCAAATATTCTTGATCTCATCCATATAGATGTATGTGGTCCAATAAATGTTTTTGGTTATGTGGAGAATAATACATTGTTCTTTTCATTTATTATTACAGTAGAATGTGTTGTGTTATGGTTATATAGAGGAAATAAAAAGTTATATGATTGAATTAAAAGTTATCATCAAATAGCAGAGAATGACAATGGCCACACAATAAATGTTCTATAGTAAAATGGTAAAGGGGAATATACTTCCATTGAATTCAAAACAGTCTGGGAATAACATTGAATAAGGCATGAGGTGGATGCAGTGAAGACCCCACAACACAATTATGTTATTCAATTCATAGATTGACATGTTAACAATATGTCTAGAACTATGCAGACTGAGAGTTGTATCTCTCATCATTACTAGAAAGTGGTTATTCATGTAGTTGTGTACACTCAAAACTAAATATTTATTTTTATGAAAGAAACCAATACAAAATTTTAGTTTGTCCATGGAACTAATCCCTCTATGATGTTTTTTGATTTATTTAGATGTAATTTGTTCCTTGAAAATAAATAATCCAGTGAGGGAAAGTATGGTTATGTTTTATATGAGGGAATATTCCTTGTATATTCAATGAGGAGAAAAGCCTATAAATCTCTCAATAATCATCTTGGAAGAATTTTGGAAGGTTTTGATGTCATGATCATTGAATATAATGCCAAAAATACCTCAGGTAACTCTTATAATAATATGATAGAAGATGAATAATATAGTGGACATGAAATATATTTAAAACAATATTTAGATGAATGTGTGAAAAACACATAGTGGTCACAAAAAGACGATGATTTCTAAAAAGAATCAGAAGAGGAAACCATGGCTGAAGAATATTCTTCTAAAACTTATAGGATAAATATACGAACAGAAATCAATCAATCAAATATCATTGGGGACTAAATTGCTCCCACATAGATAAGAATAATTAGGAGTGAATCACTTTAGTTATTACTATCAATTGTAGAACCAACCTCATTTGAAGAAGTAATGAAGGATAGATCATGGGTTAGGGCCATGAATGAAGATTTGGATCAGATTGAAAAGAACCAAACATGTGATCTAGTTAAAAGAAAAAAAATTATTGGAACAATGTGGATCTTTAAAAATAATCAATGAGCATGGATATATGATCATAAATAAAAAATAACAGTCTATAATGGATATTCATAGATTAAAGGTGTTGATATTGAAGAAACATTTTCTCTAGTAGAGATACTGGAATCTATTATTCTTTTACTTTATATAAAAATTCAAAGAAGGTACAGAGTTTATCAGATGGATGTAAAAATAGTATTCTAAAATGGAGTTATTGAAGAAGAATTATAAATTGAACAACCAATGGGATTTCATATTAGAAATGATGATGAAAATTTATATAGACTAATTAAGGACCTCTATACTATAAATAAGGTACTGTGAGCATGGTATTATCATCCTTATTAATATCTGAAGAAAAAATTTTAAAATATGAGGTTTCTACCATAATATCTATGTGACGAATTCAAAGGACGATCAATTTATGGTGCTTGTGTATGCGGATGATATTATATTTTGTGGAAGTATGAAGGGATCAGTGGATAAAATTTGATAATCACAGGAAATATGAATTTAAAATGTTTATGATTAGTGAAATCACATATTTCATGGGCCTACAAGTGATTGAAAATAAGGATTGAACTTTCATTTCTTAGGAAAAATATGTAACATATTTTTTTAAGAAATTCAATATGCATGAATCCAAAATAGTGTAGACTATTGTTATGGCTGTGACTAAATATGGAATCTATAAACATGGGACCTTTTTGAATCCCACCATGTATAATAGAATCAGTGGAAGATTATTATACTTGACTGCAAAACAACCAAATATTATATTCAAAAAAATTTAGGGAATGTTTTTAGAGTAATCCTATGGAAGAATATTTTAGTGAAGTAAAATAATAATGATGAGTTACATTCATGGAACTCAAAATTATGCCTTATACATTGATAAAAGATGACATGATGAATTATTGTCATTTTTTAATGCTGAATGGAATGGATATATTTTTCATAGAAATTCCACAAGTGGTGAACCAAACTTTGTTGTCAAGAAATGTGTGGGATGGTTCAATATAATATAAGAAATCAAATCTCTTAGTATTAGTGATGTAGATCATATCTCTACAACAAAGGATTGCACTCATATATTGTGGATGAAACAATAATTAACTAATATTAGTGATGAGGTGAAATAGATAACAGTGATTCACTATGATAATGATAGAATAATAAAACATACAAAGAATCCTATTCAGTATTCTCATATGAAACATATTAAAATAAGATATCACTTCACCAAAAAAATGTTCAACAATGAATGATTAAAATGGACAATTTTGGAACTGATGACCAAGTGGATAACATTCTGGCCAAGCCACTTACATAACATGTGTTTGAGAAACATTGGTTGAACCTCAGTTTTCAACCACCTCTTAATGCATGAGGACATTACGGTTCATCCCCTCTCCCCATTTTTGTTAACTATTTTAATCTATTTGTGGATGTGATACAGGATTATGGGGGAGATAAGATCCACGAGGAGTGTGTTTTGATCTTTAATTTTATAAATACAGGATTTTGAGTTTATTTCTAAAGGGGTAGAATAGATAAATTCAATGTTATAAGGTTGAAAGAGACTGGAAAATGAATAATTATGGATCAATTCAATGTTATAAATGTATGTTGGTTTCTAGTTTCTAATATTCCATACAATTATTTCGTGACATGATGAGAATTAGGTGTTATGAGGAAACAAAGAATAAGGTGTTATAAAAAAATATATAGAGATTTTCTTGGACATATTTAAGAATTAAAAAACATGAGAACCATATTCCTTCTTCCCCCTATTGTTTTCTACACCGATCTTTTCTCATGTAAACTTAGAGTGTTGAATGAATGTATCTCTTGTTTCACGTTTTGAGAAGTGGATATTGATTTATTGAATTATTCTAAAGATTTCCAACAAACCCAAATAAGGATATTGTTGGAACCATGATTTTTCCTTGTTGGAAATAGAGTCTAGATTTATTTTGTCAATGAACACTTTTATGATGGGGGAGGTTTCATGGAATGTGATCATATAGTACAAGTAGACTACATATTGGAGGTGATTTTGTTTCTAGTGTTTGTCATTATTTTTGTATCAAAATATAGAGTAAGAGGATAACATCATGAATGGTTGTTTTCTCGAATCAAATCATCATAAATATAGTAAGGTAATGGGTTTCATAAAAACTATGTTTTTTAATGGTGAGTTTCATGAGTTTTCAATGGGTTGATGGTGTTCTTCATGACTACGATAAGTTGAGAATCATAAATTTCTGGTGATTTGATGGTGATCTCTGTGACTATAACAAATCTACATAGAGAAATGTGAATGGTGGATCTTCATGAAGATGTTTTTTAAAGATATGAAAAATCTGGTAAAGTCGGTGGAGTATTTAAAATGGTCGAGCCTATAAATTTTTGGCTACCCCCACTTTATTTGTCACAAAAATAATTGGAGAAAAGTCGTAATAACTCTAATTTCACAATGGCTGGGCATATTTTTTAATATATTTTTTTATACAAGATTGATAATCCCAAAAATACTTTTTAGGTATTGACTGATGCTAATGATTTTTATTAATGGTATTTTTTCAATTATGTGGTATACCATGATGAATCAATGATGTTTTTGAATGCATTTTTTTCCATTAAGGTAGTTGTCTTCACAATGGTAGTGATCTTAGGAAATGAGCTTCACTAAATGAAGTTTTGGACATCTATTTTTTTTTGTTAATAGTGATGTAAAAGTGAATCAACTATAGTCATGGTGCAAGAAGAGTCTAGTTCTAGTTAGGGAATAATACTTAAATTCTATTATATTTAGGTAACCTTAAAGTGGATAAACTATGTAAGACTTCACCCAAGGTAGTGAGTTAGGGAGAGTTGATGGATGAATTATGAGGTATGAAATTTAATTTACATAAAATCTTTTAAAGGTAATGTTCTAAGAACATAGTAATTGTGTATGAAATTATGTATTATAGAACTAGTGGTGATTAATAAATTTAGGTATGACCAATACCCTGTCATCATATTCTCATTTGACTAACTCTTAGTGATGAAACAAGTAAAATTATTATATTATCCCTCTATATGTGAATATTTAAATTACTTCATAACACCCTCAAAAAAGTTTAATAGGTTACTAAAAACATGGGAATGAGATCTGTCTCTTTAGAAAAAATAATTCAACACCCTAATTCATCTCTCCCATCTTAGGGTTTTCTGGGTCCTATAGTTACTATCGACATTTCGTTCAGTAATTTCCATGATTACCTAAACTGTTAACCAACTACACTAATAAAGGGGTTATGTTTTTTTAGAATAATGAATTTGATAATTAATTTAATAATTGATGAGGATATTAGTGAATGCTCCGATATAGACTCTCCCATATGGAAATTTTTTATTTGTGATTTATAGAGATGTATTGAAGAAAGAAAATGGTTGTTCCATTATAGAGTGATAAAGATATTTCTTAGACATCAAGGAACATAACGAACTATGAACATAAATATACAACTCATGATCTTATGTTATCGACTATAATATTTTCTCTAAAGATATGGAGACATTATCTCTATAGTAAGATATGTGATATATATATATGGATCACAAGAGATTGAAACATATCTTCTCATATACTGAAATCAACATGAGTAAAAGGATATGGATAGATCTACTCAACGATTATGATCATTCAATACACTACTACCTATGATATGTAAATAAGGTAGTAAATGATTTGAGTAGGAAGGGTCATGGAGTTCTGAAAAAAAATTTGGATTGACATGGATCCTGTGTATATCAATCTAGTAAATATGGATATATGAATTATCAAGGAAGGTGAAACATCATAATATTTTCAAATGGTTTCTAAAACATATTTATTGCAATGGATAAAAGTTATTAATTTGATGATGAAAATTTTGAAAAGAAAATTAAACCTATGAATGATAGAAAATTGGTAACACTCGCATATCAAGACATCATTTTTGAATTTGAGAAGAGGATTTGTTTTCTCTATATACATGAGACAAAAATGTAATTATTGGATTATTATTATAACTTGAATTTCTCTAAACACTATAGTATCACTATGATGTATTCATAATTTAATGAATATTTTTGGTGGGATAATATAAAGAGATAAATTACTTATTATGTATAAAGATGTTTAGTTTTTAAATAGTTGAAGGATAAAAGATAAAATCTTAGAGGAGTCATGAAACTTAATTGTATTCCTACATGGAAATGGGTTGATATTACTTTGTATGTTATAAATATATTACTAAAGACTCTAAGAAATACTGATGCAATACGTGTAATTATTGACCATCTTACCAATTCTACACATTTCATCACTATTAGGGAATATTTTATACTAGGGAGTCTTACACGACTCTATATTAATGATGTTTTAATACTTCATGGTGAACCACATTAAATTGTGTCTGATCATGATTCATGATTCACATAAAAATTCTAGAAATGTCTTTAGAATGTTTTGGATAATGAGCATCATTTGATTTTTGTGTATCACCATCACATTTATGGATAGTATGAGAGGGATATCCAATCATTAGAAGACATGTTGTGTTCCTTCCCACTTGAATTTAAAGGCATCTGGGATTATTATTTACCTTTAGTAAAAGTTTTCTTTTAACACTAGTTTCCATTCTTGTATTAAAATGGAACTGTATAAAGTGTTATATGGAAAGAGAATTTTTATTCCAACTTATTGGGATAAAGTTGTTGAAAAAATTATTGTTGTCCTAGAACATCTGAAAAAAAAACAAAGGTAAATAATATTCAAACCCATATCAAAGAATCCTATTGTTGGAAAAATAGCTATACTGATAACTGAAAGAAATATTTGGAGCTTCAAGTGGGAGATCATTTTTTCATGATGGTATGTCCATGGAAGGGTGTTATATTATTTGGAAACAAAGGGAATAGAGACCTAGGTACATAAAAAAATTTGAAATAATGGAAATAATATGAGTTTTAGTATACCGATTTGTAATTCCACCAAGTCTTTCCAATGATTATGATTTGTTCCACATCTCTTTGATAAAGAAGTACATGCTAGTACCAACACAGGTTCTCCCTTATGATGAAATAGAATTATAACCTTATTTATCTTACTCTTAAGAGACTATTTCAAATATAGAAACTACAGAATAGTTGTCGAGGAATTAGATGGGTCATCTATTAAAGGAACTTTGGAAAAATCATAAAATTTATGGGGTGGCATTGGAACAAGAAAAAATTTTGAGGAAGAACTACCCAAATCTCTTTATGGGGTGACATTCTAAAAATTTCATGGATTAAATGTTTTAAGGTTAGGAGATTATAAAACCCCATGGTTTTATGGAATATCTCTTTTAATTTTAACATCATTTATATTTTAGTATCGTGCGACACCAAACTTAAATGAACAATCATATACTATTAAATGTAACATAACCATTAGAATAGTGATGTGACCATTAGACAAACAAAATCACCTATTTAAGTATAAATAAAGTATAGGTATCTCATAAATCAAAATATGACATATTTATATCATTGACTAAGTAAATAAATGAATTAAAATTGATAAAATATGTGTTTGTATTTTTTGTAAAATGTAATTGTTTATTTATAAATTTATAATTAATATAATAATTTTAAATAAAATTTATTTTCGTTAAATATTTTCATAAATAAATATTTTGTATCATTATAATCATTAGGTAATTTTATTTGACTATAATTAATTTTTCAAAGAGTCATAAAATTAGTTATAAAATTAAAATCCTTATTTTTTGAATAAATTATGATTTTATTAAAATGTTAAATTCAACATATTGGGAAAAAATCATAAAATGAAGTCCAATTTTGAAATATACATGTTGAAAATTGGTTAATGTTAATTTTTTGGATTTTTGAAAAATAAATGAATTTTTTATTAATAGTGAAATATGGTAATTTGTAGCTTTTAAAATGGTATTCCAAATAAATTAATATTTCAATCAGAAATGATTAAATAACCATTATTTTGAACTCACATGCATTATTTACTATACATAGTCGCATTAATCAACACTATAAGAAACTAATGAATAAAATAATCAAAAAGTAACCCTCACCACCACTTCTCCTCACACCTTCTAGGCCATTGTGATTTATTATATTCTATACAATTTCTATATAAATCCTCTTTCCCATATTCAGGTCATGCTGTTCTCACCAAAATACCATTTTTATGTTTCTTGATAAGGTTTTATAGGAGACAAAAGTTAAGAGGCAAACCCTCCTTCTATCTATTTTATTTTCATTTTTTCCCAAAATAGAATGATAAATATATTATCATATAAATAGTAGAATTTTATTATGATAGTGTAAAATCATCCATCAATTCGCTTATGTTATCTATTTATTATAAAAATAAAAACACTATATGTGGGGTTTCGATTCACTACGTTCATGGATCATGAGTTTTAATTTTTCATTACCACCGTAAAGGATGGTCATAAGAACATTTTCATGGTTAAAAAAGATAATATTATGTGTTTTAGAACTTATTTAATGATTTGGAACTAGTATATAAAATAGTGTTAAAGAAAATGATACTAGTTCACAATGGTTGCAAAAATTTCCAAAATGAACTAATTATTTTTCATTAATGTTATATATAATGAATAATCTTCATACAATATAACCAACTAATATATGAATACCATTTAAAACCCTATAAGTATATTAATATCATTCCATTCCACTTCTAGAGTTTTTCTTCCATTTGAAAATAACTCCCATATTTATACGTAATGGAACCGACCATAAAACAATGAAATGAATTCCCACATAACAAAAAAATTAAATATTATAACTCATTATAATGGACATAAATGAACATAATAAAATTAGAAAATATATAATAAAGATGATATTAAATAATTTATTAATCTAAATTTATTATCTTGTATGTTATTCACAAGTGTAGAATTCTTTTATACATAATGTAATGGGTTTCATATCTAAATTTTAATTATTTTAGATATGCCATATTACCCACGTATTCCTTGTTTGTGGTGTATTTATAATTTCTTTTTAAATATAGTATCATAAATACCTATATTTTCATGGTAATAAATTTTTTCATTTGATAATTATTACCTTTATAGGTTATACGATGCTCCGACATTAAAAAAATACTCTTGTAAATGTTGTGGTTGAAATTTTAAAGAAAAAGTTTTTTTAAATTTTATACAGAATGTGATGAACTTCTTGATCTTATTACTCCTTAATGACTTGATGAATCCATAAAATTTTTACAATGTCATTTTCAAATAAAATTATTTCATTTATAATTTCTTAGGTTTTTCAATAAATTATTCCAAAAGAAAGGGCGTTTTCCTCAATAAAATTTGAATGATTTTTAATGTATATTATTCTATGTCAACACCCTATATTGTATCATATTTTTAATTGAGTTTTATCTTTTATGATACCATAAACCATATTTTATTGAATTTTTTATTATAATTTTGACTATGGATGTTCTATCTTGATTCTATTTAACTTATTACTCATGATAGTATATAATAATGTTTACAGATCAGAAAATTTATTTACATTTCATATGATAGTTTCTATATGAATGTATATATGGATTATGTTTCACCCTTTGAAAATGAAGAATTAGTTAGTCTTAGTATGTGTGGGGGAAGGGCCCATTATAGCCCCTCGATGCATCGGTGGGTCTCTTAAGAAAAATTACACCAGGTTTTGGATGAGGCCTTACCCATTTATGTAGATTTCTTGGATGAGGATTTGATTGTGTGTTTATAATGTCCCAAATTATGAATTTTATCATTTCTATATAAGTTATTGATAATATATATTATTATTTTACTAGTAGAATACACATAGTTATGTTTTATTCTCATGTGATTATTTATATAGAATTATATGATCAAATTTTATTCATCATATATTATGCTGAAGATTTTTTTTAATGGCATGTGTTTTTAGTTATTTAGCATACCTTATTAATTATGTTTTTATGATATCTTTTATTGTATTCTTAACATTACAAAGCATCTAAGCTTCCCACTTTCTTGTGTTATTTCCCTAGGATGAAAAGATGTATATTATGATCGACATTAATGGATAATTTAGTAGAATAGTGATGTTTCCAATGGAGTTTCTATTTTGTTCCATTTCATGATGTAATGTAAAACTGTGTTTGTGTATGGTTTTCCAAAGAAACTAAAATACTTAGTCCTTTGGGATGCAACCACCTGTACTTATTACCTATGTAATAAACTACGACATCGACTATGCCCTATTGGGGTTAGGGATTTCATAGTTACTCTTATCTCTTCAATGAAAAAGATACCCTCATATTACCCACCATGTCTGAAGATGACTCTATGGACACATATATGGAAGAAGAAGACTACATCTGGAACTTACTTATCACATTTCAGGAAGGCTTTGATTCCGCCATTAATTTTATTAGGTAGGTTAATCTAATCATAGATTATATCCTTTAACCCACATTTATTGGTTCTTACCCGACTCTCAAAGACTTTGAGACATTACATTTTTAAAGAATAATCAATATGTGTTTTATATTATTTTGAAAAGTGTGTGTTGATCCCTAATGTGACTACTCCTCACCTAGTATTGAATGATGATCATTAGTGTTCTGAACATGTAACTAGGTGGATGCACCCCACTCAATATATTATTATAGAATAAAAAGTTTTAAAAAAATTCAAATCCATCATTGTTTGAGAGATGTAGTAGAAAAAATGAAGTAGAAATGTTATTCCCATCATAAAAAATAATTTTCAGATCACGACATTCATTGATTTCAGATACATCAATAGAAAATACCCCAATCATGATTTCCCATTACCGATCATTGAAATTTTTTATCAATGAAACTTCTAGCTTCCAATACCTTTACTTCATGGATTGATATTCACATTATAATAAAATAAATATGGACCCTAAATATGAGGAAACAACTGAATTTAGAGCACCTCAGGGTATATTTTTCAATCGAGTAATTCCCAATAGATTAAATAAAACTATCACTACATACTAACTCCCCATGCATCATATAATTAAATTAATTTTGGGATAAATAATATAATATTATGTCTATAACCTGGTGTTTAAATATCAATGGTGATTTCATTAATTCATGGTTCATTAAATAGTATTTAGTATTTTTTAGTAGTATAGTTTGAATATTAATCTTCTAATGTGTGATTTTTTAGTAAAATGAGGTAAGTTACATAGTGTTGTAGTACTCTACCATGACGTTAAGGTCAATCAAAATGAGACTAGTTCCATTATAAAAATTGAACCCCCTAAAAATAATATAGAAATATCTGGGATATAGTGTAACCTCACATATAATTTTTGTTTTATTACCTACATGGGTGGAAAATCTCTCTTATTTACCATGATAATGAGGAAGGGATTCACCAACCAATATGAAAAATAATTTTAAGAATCTTTTGAGAATATAAAATAGTACGTACTACACCCACCAGTATTGATGTCACCGGTATAAGTAAATCCACTTATAAAATATCTATTTACCATAGAAAGTCCTCTTGGTGCACTCCTTGCATAGAAAAATGATAAAAAGAATGAATAATGCCTTTAATATCTTAGTTTAACAATGATAGGTAATGATAAACATTATTATGATTTCGAGAATAACTACCCCACACATATCGTTACAGTTTATAGGAAAAATCATTACCTACATCCTCTTAAAGACTAATAACTCTCCTATATTGTCCTTCTCAAGTACATCCTTGGTTTCTATATGTTGATAGGATTTTTGCTCTGATGGGTGGTTATCATGTTGCAGTATGTCATCCAATTCATGTCACAGAAGGGAATTAAATAGAAGTGTTGCGACCCAAACTTTTATTAATGAAAATTCATCTAGATCTAATTAAATTTCTTATTATGGTTATATAAAAGGTTAAATTCATTGGTTTTATGTTTCTGGATTTTAAAATAATGTTATAAATTGTGGTCGTTGCTAATATAGCCATTGAACAATGATCATATGATTAGTATAAATATATAGAATTAACAAGTCTAATCTACTCAGACAAAGGAAGCGATGGCCCCATCTAGAATACTTTCCCCATACGAAGCCCATTTTTTCGGAGCTCAAAAAGGAGGTGGCATCATTATGATTCACTCTTGTCTGAGACCAAGAATAGCCTGAACACGTTAAAATTGAGCGAAACTGACTACAAGATAACTGGAAGTTAATAGAGATTACCACCCGAGAAATGTTATTCGAGCCACCCCAAGAGTCTATCACCATCCCACAGATTACTATTAGGTCATATGGGGGTGTTATAAGGGTTTATGTATCAAGACCGTAGCATTATGACTTTGTACATTATTATTGTATAAATTATGTGCATTCATTTTATGATTGTTAATATGTAAATATTTTTTAAAGCACAGATAATATTTTTACTTAATATTAAACCAAGAAATCTATTTTGATGAATTAATGGATTTTTGAATAAAATAATATTTTAATAAGATATTATTATTTAATTAATTTTTATTAAATATATATGATCATATAATTTTATGAATGCAATTGTAATAATTATTATGGTTTGAAAGAAGTTTTTGTCAAAACCAATGAATTTTTGTTAAATGTAGTTTTTTATTTTAAAATAAAAAAATTCACATATTTAGAAATTTATTTACATAAAATTAATATTATTTTTGGAATCAGGACATTGAAATTATCCAATGGTGAATTTTTCATAATTTTATGAGAAAGTCGAATTTTTGGGTAGAAATTAAATATCGTTTAAATATACAATGTGTTTTATGACATCATAGTTACCCAATAGTGATGTAATAAAATACTATAAACATTATGTTCAGAAAAAATATGTTTTATCATTAAAATATTGGGATTTTGAGATTTTGTGATTTATTTTGCAAAGCTTTAGTAGACCCTTCTAGGCTTATAAAACATTTTTTCTTTTTAAACTGTTTTCCTTCAGAGTGTGACTCACCTCCACATAAACAACCCTATTATTTTAGGAAGTTTGGCCATTGTACTTTTAAAATATTGTTTTTCAATCACCTTTGTAAAAAACCATGGACAAATAACAGGGGATGGTTTGTGGTTTCGATTAGTTTAATGTGAGGTGTCCGAAACCTAAATAATAAAGAATTCACTCTCCTTTCCTATATAAAACCACCCAAACTCGCACTTCATCTTCACTCAAAGGATTTGGAGTTAGACCAAATCCTGAAATTCTTTCTATATAATCCTCTCAAGGTTCCCCAATCTCCCAATAATTCTCTCTCAATTATCTCCCATGCCATTAGGATCACACTTCCAAGTAAGGGATTCCTTCCTTTCTCATTTTATCTATGTTTTTTAATACTGTTATGACATTTTATTTTCAATTATAAATGTTAGGGTATGATTTTACAACTAAAAAATACTACCCTATTCATGTTTTAATAATTATATATTCCTTTTATATCATATTAATTCCTCCCATGTACACCTGTTACCATGTCGAAAAACTTTAAGAAATTTCTCTCTCCTCATTTTTATTCAAACAATTATTTTGTATTACGTATCTAAATTCTATTTTTTTTGTAAAATGTGTCTATATGACCCCCTTACTATCCATTTTATCTATATATGATGAGACGCCCATCTCTCTCTAATTGACCAATTTTATGAATTCTTATGTCACACCATTATGCTGCTGAAATTGCACCGCATTTTTCTATGCCAAGATCATTGTGTAGTGAATACCATACCCATGTCTCTATCAAGGGTTTTACCTTTATGAAAATATACATATTGAATGGAAATTTCATATATTTATTCCACATTCCTTAATCGTGTAATAACTTATGATATTGATTTATTCCATGTTGTAAGATCAATGTGGCACACTAATGCATCAAATGAAATGATTTTGAAGGGTGCACCCTAATAGCACTCCAACAAATTGGGTAAAGTATAGTGTCATGATACGTCATGTCCAATGGGTGTTGAATCATGCTAATTCAAGTGCAATGAGTTTTTACTCATGGTTCATGTGCAATGAGGGTTTACTCATTCTCTATGTGCAATGAGCCTTGGCTCATGCTAATTCCATGTTAAGTGTTGTTTCCACATTTCCATATTATGATTATCATGCTTTATCATGCCATTATGTTCCTGTCTCTCATATTCTCCTTTTATTTGTCTACTGTCTAACATGTATTTTATTCCTCATTTTATTCCATGTTTATTCCCTTAATGGGATTTATATCTTACCCTTTCTTATACATGTCCTCATGTTATCCCATGCAATGCTATGTATGAGGGAATGTAGTGGTCATGGAAAAGATGTTTACAATAAATATGTTGTGTGTTTTTTGTTCTAATCTATTATGTAATGTTACAAATCCCCAAAGACACTATACCTCTTGATCTTCTATGTTGTATCATGTCAATATTTTTTGTAATAAATCATATTTAAGTGAATAATAAAGAGCAGGGTTGTTATAAGAAGGCCCTGGATGATTTCCTTACAGAACATCCCACCATTAAAATCACACTATTGGACACAAAACCCACAAAAAGAGGTTTTATATTTCAATAACCCTTCTAGAACATGAGTGATGTATTTTCATGATTCCTTCCAATGTCCTATTATAAAAATGATGGAACACCAGAATATCAGCGGTGTTTGTCAAGGGATTTATTTTTTTTCCTAGATAAAACAATATTTCATACAAATTCAATTTCCAAATGTTCCAATAATAATGAGATAGAATACCAAAACCTCATTCAGGGTTTCAAACTATCCCTTTAGTGAAAAATAGACCACCTTAACATCAAATTTAACTCAATGATAATGATCAAAAAGGACAATAATGAGTATGAAATCAAAAAGTAAGAAGAACCCCCTCATCATCTACCCTATATGATTTCCAATTTAATTACATTTTAGACAAACATTTCATCAAAACCAATCATCAAAAAATGATTGGGCCGATTCAATGGATAATGGATCCACAATCTTGGAAAATTATTTCTTGGATAGAGTGTTTTTTACATCATGAACCGAAGGGTGGTCTCATCATTTATCATCTGTGCATGGAAGAAACCAATCAACTCAATATTTCCATAGATCATGATGAAATAATATACACCACTTGATGGATGGATATTATAGTTGATTACCTCTATAATGGGCCCTCCCATAAGATTGTGCTAAAAGGGAATATAATCGATGGTAAGAAGTGATCATTACAATTTAGTATCAACTAAATGGGTAGAGATACCTCCATAAATGAGGCTTTAATGGAGTCCTCCTCAGATTCATTATAGAAGGATAGATTCCCATTGTCATGGAAGAAGACCATGTAGGATCCGGAGACACTCATTAGTCTAGGACCAAAATCTCCCACTAAATTAGGAGGCTTAGTTACAATTGGAAAATAGTGATGTAGGAAAATGTTGAATTCACCATAAAATTTCATTCATTCCAATTTCAAGAAAACTTCATCCTTCAAGACCTAGAGTTGATATTTGCAGTTGATTATTCTGGGTAATTTTTATTATGGGTAAAAAATGTTATGGGATTATATCCAAAGCTAAAATGAAGAAATTTAGGAACATAATCACAACTACCAACCACTTTTACAATGATTCGGAGTCCATACTCCTTAAATAAGTTAAAATGAAGAACATTTTCAACTTTTGAAAGTATAGTATTGTCACCAAATTTTGTGTCCCTCACACAATATTAATGGAAAACAAAACTAACATCTATTCTTTTGAATTGATGAATTTCTTCATGAATTTCAACATTTAGTCTTACCACATCCTACTATTATATAGTGTAAAATGGTTAGATTGAGGCCTTTAATAAAACTATGATAAATATAAATGATAGAATGGTAGACAAGGATATCAATCCTTGGATAGAAAATCTACTTCCTGATTTATGGGCCTATAATACCACCACGTGAACTGCCACGAAAGAAACTCCATATTCATTGGTCTATAAAATCAAATTAGTGTTTCCCATAGAATTCAATTTCCATCACTCCAAAAAGTCATTTTTGGAAAACTCATAGATGATGAGGGATCAAAAAAGTATTTGTATGAGTTTAAATGAATCAATAAGAAAAGGTTTTATACTATATAAAACTATGATGTTCATCATAATCATATTGTGTAAGCCTTTAATAAAAGGTTTCACCTCTTCTCGTTCATTTAAGGAGAACTGGTATAAGTTCTTAGAACCCCAATGAAACCAATAAAAAATCATCTGATGATAGAACCAAAGTGGAAAGTTACTTATATAATATAGATAAGTTCTATTACAATAGAGTTTACTCATTAAACATAATGGATGGTGGACATGTTATACCCCCACTAATGAAAGGTTTCTCAAAAAGTACATTACATATCTACAGTAGCTGATTTTAATTCATAGAAGATGTAATTTAAACGCTGTATCATATTTTTTCCTCACCTCATAATGTTAAAATGAATAGAATATGTCTTCATCACATGATGTCAAACCACATAGAAAATGTTACTTCAGGAATAATTCACCACAAATGTGCTAGATGTGTGGAAAAGAAAAATAAAGTATGCCTACCTCTATGTAAAATTCAGATCCGTATAGAGAATTTTTCATAAAAGAACTATTTGTAGATTTATTCCTATTCAAATAGTACTTGTAGTGATACCCAACCTCGAAATCATCTATCTATCTGTAATATAAACAAAAAAATGCCCCTTCTCTAAATATCGGTCAGATTTTCATTTTGATTTTTCCATTGAATTACTATGTGAGGTTAGATTCCAATTTATAGAAGGATACATAACGATGCTCAAAACTCAAATCCTAAGTTTATCCATAATATAAATGAACAATGTCCCCTCTAAATATATGGGTCAGACCTATTTTAGAAATTTTTCTTTTAAGAATACATGCAGATTGATTGATATTACCATATGATATATAATGATTCATGGATATCCAAACCTATCTCCTTCAATAATATGAAAATGTTTCCCTCTTTTATGTATGTTTTTCACATGTTCATGGAATTTTCATACAATAAATAATGTGGATTTATTCCTATTTAGCCATGATATGTAGTGATTCCCAAATCTCTAATCATTTCCCTAGTAGAAATATAAATGGAAAAATTATTTCTCATGTATATTGGTCAAAACTACATTGAAAAGTATCCATTCTAGAACTACATAAAGCTCGATTCATTTTAGAAAATGATATTTAGAAAAATATAGATCCAAAATCCTAGGACAATCCATAACATAAGTAAAAAATAAACCCCTTCCTAAATATGGTATAATCTTATGGAGGGATTTTTTTTAAGAAATATGTTTGTATTGATTCCTATTACCACATGATATATAGTGATGATCAGATCCCAAATCTCAATATAAACTAAAATATGATAATAATGGACTTTCATCACACAAGAACTCAAGCATTATAAGGACAATTTTAACTTTATAATACATGTGGCTTGATTTCAACTATCATAGGATACATATCGATTTCTAGATCCCCCATTCTAGACCCAAACATGAGTTTCTATAAATCCCAATCATGTCCCCCAATAAGAATCAGATCCATGTTGAGGTTTTAGTCAATATTAAGTTGTGAACAACCTCACATGTTCCAAGTCTTGTTTTCTAAGTTATTTTAATTGAATACACAATTTCCCCTTATTTCTCTTGCTAATAATGACTCATTTGATCTTAGGTAACTTGATATGATGCTCTAGATAGAATGATTGTGACCTGTATTGGATAGGGAATAATTCTATATTCATATGATGCTAGAATACTTAACAATATCCCAATGAAATGACATTAAATCGTATGAAAAATATCATAGTCACCTAACATTAAACTACATAACTATAGGTCTTCATTTTTTATTGATTTTCCCCCTCATGATTGTGCAGTCACAAATTTTATGTCATGTCCCTTCACCTCAAAAATGTGTTCAATACACATTTTCCTAGAATTTAGGGTACTCAAATAATTCTTGAATCATATGTTAATAATTAACCTACTTAAAATATTTGATACCACAATAAATAACAACCAATTCAACAAGTCGGTATTCTTATCATGGTAACCTACGGATCATGGGTTCTCCTCTTTTCCCGGTTCTTCCCTCTATTAAACTGGTAACATAGACTATTAAATCCAAAGGGAAAATTCTAGGATTTGATAACGAAAAAGATAATGCCTATAATATTTTTCTTATTGGTAGTTTTTCTCCTAGAGGAGATTCCCCTCATAAACCTAGTAGTTATTATCCTAACATCACCGAATATAGAATTCCTCAATTACTAATGGTTGAAATGTACCCATTGGTTTCCACCTATAGTTAACTCATATATTCTTGGGTAATGATTTATATTTCCCATAACACAAGAATTCAAGATTATCCAGTTACTCTTGATGTCACACATCTATGCATCATACAAACTATCAAAACAGGATTTGAACATTATTTTTTGTTAACCTTTTCATTTTTGGGTATGCATCTCCATTAAAGACCTGTCTTCTTTGAAATTATATATCCCATTGGACACCCCTTTTTCTACATTTGGACATGATACAATTGATCCATATTTTTACAATGTCTATGGGTGACAAATAATGACTCAGTGGTTGAAGAAATTATATTACAAGTCCCAATGGAAAAAATTTAAACTAAAAAATATTCATATATATACTATGTGTGTCTGGATTCTAGTTATCACAATATATATAGAGATGCATAGGTCTTCAATCACATGTCCAGCTAGAATATAACAATAAAATTCCCATTCACTGCACATAATATCGGTCTATATGGGGTATCTATTTTCAAGAACTATATATGGATTAATTTCTATAATTAAGGATATGTATTGATTCCTAGATACTCTACTACATGCCCATTAATGAGTTCTCATCACTCTAGACTAATTTCATCAATGAGAAACCACTTTTTTGGGGATTCTTTTTATAAAAAATGTGAATATCCCATATATTCACTGTTATTCACTCCCACGTCGCCCAATAATCTATCTTATTGAATCTTGTTGTTAAATATAGGCATCAATAATGTGAGATTAGGGAACCAAGAAAGTTAGGCTAACCAAAAAAATTGATGATTATTCTATCAGATGATAGGAAACATCATCATAGTTATATGAAAAAACAATGCATGGAAACAACATTGTCACCTGACATTAAACTACATGAAAAGAGGTATTAAAATTTAGAAGATCACCCCCTATTATGACAATATACTCAAGGTTCACATGATTTTGACCCTTATCTAATAAATGTGTTTAATACAAACTATCGTTACATTTAGGGTCCTGAAAACCCTCTTAAATCATAAATTCTCAAAGAAACCACTCCATATCGTTGATACTAGTGTTCATACCATTTAATATCTTGAGATAATATTCTTATATTGGATCCCATGGTTCTTGGGCTCCCCGGATACAAATTATTTCCTATAGAAACTAGTAACAGGGACTAGTTATTCTAAATTACATCAAAAAGATTTTATTTTGAATAATTAAATGCCTATGATCTTTCACATAGTTGGTAATTTTGTCTTAAAGTACATGCTCCCCTTAAACCCAAGAGTTATTATCCTAGCTATGTGGAATACAAGATTTAAATATAATAAATGTTTGACCTATACCCACTAGATTTCACCTCCTATTAACTCTGATATTCTTGGGTTATGATTTACAATAATAATATCTGACATTTTAGTAGATTCAGATACTCATGATGTTAAAAATATATGCATCATAACAATTTTCAAGTCAATATTATAATATCATATTATTATACCCCTTCATAACATTGTATGAAAATTCTATGAAGGTCTAATTCTATTAGTTATTCCCTGTTGGTGGTGGTACTTCCTAGCTGTATGAATTTTAATTGTATGACAAATTCCTAGTTGCATGATGTCAAATTTCATGAACACATCCTAGTGTATTGACATTAAAATTCACAACAACATCCATATATAATGATGTTGAATTAATAGGTTTTGTTCTTAACAAATGGAATGAATCTTCAAGGATTTTATTATATTTAATGTGACATTATAATACACAACTGATGCATCCTCATTGCAGGATAGTAAACTATAAAGAACATCATCCATCATTAGTCCTCATCAAGGGACCACAATATACTGACCCAATCCAATAAATGTTTCAAATTATTCAATCATATTTATGATATCCTCAATTCATAAACCACACTTCATGTCATGACTATGTTGAGTTTCCCCAAAACATCCACCACCCTTTGGAAAGGACATCAGGTTTCAAGGGACCCTTTATTTAACTATGCATCTCTACCCCTAGATCTTGTATATAAGATCACATTTATAAACCAAATGTGTATTTTCTTTTAAAAATGGTATTTCAATCCTTGTGATACATGAAATCATTGTAGTGGATATCGTTACTATAGAATGATTCACGATCTTCATTGACATGATTATACCATACCATTAGTTATGTTTTGAGGACCCTTATCCATGATTCATAACATCCTCATACACCCCTTGGGAAGGTGTTGGGGTATATATAACATTATTAATCGTAGATTGGATATTGTGTAACACTCCCCACATATCACATCCATGCATATCAGGAAATTCGACAACATTCACTTTAGCCAAATCTGTATGAACTTAACCATTAGCCTTTTAGGGTTTAAATTGAAAGTCCATAAAATGCTGGCAAAAGATACATAAAATCAGTCTTAATAAAAGATCACAATGGGATATCTAATAAATTTAAAAGTCTCCTATCACTAAACACATCATCTCTAGAGTTCAGGAAAGAGTTAGATCATAAATAAAAAATGAATAAAAATTGTAGGGTGTGTCTTGTGGCCCTAGTGAAAGCTGGGCCGTGATCTATAGACCACTTGGTCCAAAAAAATGTTTTTGTAATGAATTGTCACATATTCTTTAAATAATAATTTGTTTAATAGGAAATAACACAACTTATTGGGAGCCAAAACAGTTTTTTAATATTTAAAGTTTCCATAAATCAACTTTATATGTTTGATTTATAAGCTGGGACTCACAAATTCTTTAAGTTGATATTCTTCTCTTAGAACCCGATGAAGCTTGAGATCTCTTTTCACTTGTTTTTCACTATTGAGAATCGGTAACATTAACAATAAATCCTAAGGGACCCCAATAGGTTTCAATAGTAAATAACATAATTCTTAATAAATTTCTTTTAGTCGGTTTTTTCTCCCAAAAGAGGGGCCCACATGAAACCAAAGTGTTATTATACTGCCATTGTGGAATATATGCTTACACCATCATCTACGGTTGAATTTCACCCATTATTTTACACTTATAGTTAAGTGAGATATTATTAGGTTATGATTTACATTTCCAAAAATCAAACTATTTATGTATATTCGACATCTTAAATGTTAATTTACCATGCATTTTACCCATTCATAAATAAAGAATAAGATATTATATTCCCACACCATTTTATGGACCACACCGTGTGGCCAAAACCACATGGTGTAGGGCTCAAGAATCCTTACTATGAAATAAAATGTCCAGGTTTCTAGAAGCATTCATGGATATATATTTTATTTATATCCCACATTATCTCATAAATTCACAAATATTTTTAAATATTTTATTTCTTATGGATGAGTGTCAGGATCCCTCTATTTGGACATGCATGTATTCACTAATGGATCATGAATAAGGTAATATATCCTATTAAAAACAGGAATAGTCTCATTGTAGTAAAGGTCCTCCAATAACCATGATCCCCAAAAAAATTAAAGGAAAACTCATAAAGGGTTTTTTTCAATCACCACTATCATATTTTCCCTATTCAATATTCACCTCTATGAACTTTTGGGTTATGAATAGAAAAAATAATATTCCATCTGTATAAGGGGAATATACATCCTTAATATTTAACCATATACCAATATCCTTTAATATAAGGACTCAAGGTGTCACAACTCAAAATGGATACCCATCCTTCATAAATCTTGCATGAATACAAGGTGTTATAACACTTCCTAAATATTCATTCTTCTTAATAAATGTTAATAATGTCGGGTGTTAGAACCCATCATGAAAAATCATTATTCAGAATCCCAACAAGGACACAATATTCTTGAACCATTAATGAATACCCATCCTTCACTACTTTTAATATAAGATATGAGATGGAAAACATTTAAATATAGAAACATATGTTTTAATATAGAACAACCTAAACAATAACATTAAATGGTCTGAGTTAGATGTCCTTAAACTATAATAGTATATGGTTTGAACTAGAATACAATAAAAAAACTATAGATAGTCCAATATAAAAGATCTTAAACTATATCATAAGATGGTTCAGGCTATAAGACTCTAACCTATGTAAAAAGATGGACTGAGATATAACACACTATACCACTATAGTAGATGGTATGTTCTATAAGTCTCTAAACTATGGCATGATATGGTCTGACCTAGAAGACCTAAAACGAAAACAAAAAATGGTCTTAACTAGAAGAACCTAAACTAAAGAATTATATTGTTTGAGATAAAATACCCTAAAACTATTGAAATGGTCTAATTTGAAAGACCATAAACACCCAATTGAAAGATAAAAATAATCACCATGATGAGAAATAGTAAAAGGAACTCTTGGAAAAAGTTAAATCTCTACTCACTAGACACTCATTTTATTTTATCCATGTAATATTTAGAATTTATGAAATGAAAAAGTAATAAAACATTTCAGGTTAAAAACCCATAAAGAGTATACTATGAAAATATCAATTCCACACCTACTAAGAATTTCCCATAGTAAACTTAGAAATTTTTTAGGGAAATATAAAAAAATATACAAATCTATAGGGATCAACAATATCCCTTATAAAAAACCATGTTATTCCCTTTAAGTACACTATCTTAGAAAAAAACTAGTATTATCTTCTTGTTGGATATATGAACAAGGTTATCCTAATACAACTATATAAGATACATCAATGAGGATTCTCAAGACAATAATCATTAATGGTAAATTCTCAAGAGAATTCTATTAGGATTAAATTGTTTTTATTCAGGTGTTTGGGATTACATGGTATTATAAAAAGGATAGATATCTTTGACGATCAAAATGATATTAATTCAATGAAATTACATGCATTTAATGAGTGATTAAGATCCTAAAAATGAAATCTGAATATTGTAAAGTTTGATCCATTGATACTGTGGAAAGAGGATAGGAATATCTATAGCATATAGTAACTCCAATGAATCCTCAAATAAACTAAGGCTCATAAAATTATAGGATCATTAAAACATTTGTTGAGAGGATTCCATAATCTCCCATGAGTTATAATCTATAGAAGTTATAGATTGAAAAAATTGATTGACCAATTAAATTTATGCCACTAAAATATTTTGAAATGATTCCACCCTAGAAACAACATCATGTATTACCTCTCCTCAAGGTCATTGATCCCCCTACTACTTTGAAATAGTTTCCTCTCTAATTTGGATTGTATACTACAACTGAGTAATCACCTATTGAAGATGACTAATTTTGAACTTCAGTCATCTAATCTCAACCTTCCAATCATTGATCAATTTTTGTTAATCAATTTCATCCACAACATATTGGTAATTTTTGTTTAGATACTTGTATTGACGTTGTTTGACTGAAGATGGATCCTTCTCCACTACTACTATTAGTTCAAGGCCCCCCATTACTCTTTTAGTGAAATAAATTACTTCACCTAAGTATTGAGATATGTGTAGTCAAATACTCTATAATCAAGGTGGTAAAAATATTAATTATATGTCCCAATCAATTCTTCATCTCTCTCAAAGGGACCTATGAGTTTAAGGTCTAAATATCCACTGAAATTTATCTCTATGTTAGTTAATGAAGTGTTTTAGAATAAAAGACTCTAATAAATCCCAATAAATCTATTGAAATATATTTTTGTACTAAGTCGATGAGCATGGGACTCATTATCATGGCCTTTTATGACATGGGTATAGTGCTGTACTCCGCATTAGTTAACATAGTTGGGTGGAATTCCAAATAATGCATGAAAACATATAAACTCTAAGGTGAAGGTACTATAATGTATGGAATAATGTATTATTAATTAGTAGGTGAATAAAATAATTCTATCATATGTTTTGTGGTCATGGTCAATTCTAGAAACATACTTTTCTCAGTTTAATCACTGGAAACATTTTTTCCCCAATACCATATTTTAGAGAAGAGATGATCTCATCTTGTGATGAGTTACATGGTATAACCTAAAATGGTTTCTCCATCAGTATATTTTTATAAACAAATTCAAGAATTGTAAAATTGAAGATATGTTAGGAGAAGTAATAAATATTAAACAATATTTTTGGTATCTAAATAAGTACTCATTTTCCTCAAGAGATACATTCGTCAAAGAAACATTCGTAGTAAAATAGCTACCAGCATCCTCCTCCTCCAAACGTGTATTCTCTTGTACAAGGTTGAATATTACAAACACTATAGTATTAATTTCGTGCACTATATCTAATTGTGTTTGGAACTTGACATCATCCACTCCTTGATAGACTGGTCCCAACATAGAATGTTCTCATAAAGCATAAAAAATTTCATTGATATTAAAATGAATATATTTTTTTTATTCTACAGAAGATTGGTAGGGTCTTGAATGTTTTGAAATATTATAATAACATTTTGAAATAGATTATAAAGATAAATAAATAATGTGAGAACATTACATGATTTTTTTTCTAGAAACTTGTGATAAATTTGGGTGATTTATTTTTTTTCCTCTCTATGTAAGGATCCAATGTTAAACATACTAAGGATGGTTCTTATAGAGGTTTAGAGTGTTATACCTCATAAATGAAATGAATAACCGTTATTAGATTCGTTAAACCTATATTTACCTCATCATAGATCCCAATTTCATAACCTATGTCACTTCTAGTAGATGTTCACCTGAGTGAATATAACAAAGATGGTGGGAACAATTGGTCCCTTTCATCCCTCTTCTATTCCAAAGGTGGATGAAAGACATGTAAAAACACATTATTCATAATAATATAGTCATGTAATGATTTTTATGTGGTTATACTTACCAGTTATTTGTGGAAAATATGGTTTCCATCATCCATTAAGACTACAATTGTTCTAGGAACTATTATTTTTTACACCCAAGGCAAATAATAGACACGATTGTTAAAAATTTTTAATGCCACAGAAAGATCTTGAAGGAACCCCTTTACCATGAAAGGTTGATCATTAATGGTGATAAAAATAAGAAAATTTATTTTTGAAAATACTATTAAGTCTATTGTCACTTGATGTGGAAAACCATAAATATCAGTGGATGAGTTATCCCCACTCCAAATTTCACATTACTGAAATGTAGTAGGAAACACAACCCTTGTTGATTTTTATGTTACTTATGGTTTGAGCATTGTAGCTACACCAGTTAACAATCTTCCTAGTAGAAAAAATGATTCAAGATAGATAACTTATTTACCAGGAATCATTGAATTTGTGGGCTTAATGGAATCCAGATTCTTTTTTGTCTCGAGTTATCTTCTACAATTGGTAGTATCCCAATAGCTTTAGGTGCCGATAGGATAGTTTCATATATAGTTTTGGGTGGATATAGGTCTTGAAATAGAATTGGGAATTAAAAATATCAACAGTAGTTGGAGGGAAGTCTACTTGTGTTTGAGAAACCTCCCTAGTCAACATCATCCAAAATTGGTGATCCACTGCCATGTACATTTTAAACCGAGCATGTAGAGAAGCAAGGAACTTTTTTGGAATTCACCGATTATTATGCTTAAACTGATAGGGTGAATACAAAATGAAAAAGTATTTCATCTATATTATGATATTGGGAACCCTCGCAAATTGAAATAATAAAATAATGGGTTTCATATTTTCCTTTACCATTTACAATTATACTACAAAAGGGTGCCTAATAAGACATGAAAGAGAAGTGGTTATAGTTATTCAAGTGATAATTGATATCACAAACCTTAAAAGTTGTAGGATTTATCCAACTAATATATTAAAAAAATGATTAAAACAAATAATACGGATATTCTAGGTTCTTAGATTCTAATATCCACCTAGGCGAGCCCTCATCCAACACTACATCACTTGAAAGGGACCAAAAACAGGTTATTGGGAACTTCCCCTATAAATATGGCCTAATATGTTATATGTTTTGGCCAAAACAAGAATATATAAACCAATGGTCCTTCATTCTATCATAGATCCTACCATCATAAATATATAATCTTTGACTCCACCCTTTATTGAGGTTTGGAGTAGGTAACATATTAGGTACATTATAAGAAATATATTCAATTGAATGGGCCAGCCATTGTCATGAACAACCTATAACCCCATGGGTTTGAACAAACACTCTTCAACTATGGGATTGTAGGAACCTTCTACCCTAGGTGACACTTTCGATGGGAATTACTTCATCTTTTTGCCTTTGGGATCGAAGTGGTCCTTCTTGATAAAGTATCTCATACATATCATAAATAAGATATCTGTCCAAGGTTATGGGGCCTTCCTAAGGGACTTATCAAACATATTTATCAACTCCTTGAATATATAATGGGTCTACCCTGCATCATCTCATGTAGAGGATGGAGGAGGATACTCATCACATATATCTCCTAAAATTGGTATGCGGAAAATTTTCCCAACATCCTAGAGATTGACACCCACCTTCCTATATATTAAATGATGTGTAATTATTTGTAGAATCCATTGATTGACTAATTCCATTATTAAGGACTTATTACAATTATATAGGGTTTTAAAATCAAAGTGGACTCATACATGACAATTCTCATCAACTCTATAGTGAATGATGTAGTATTATGTGGTACCTAGAAGGTTTTCCCCTCTCCATTAGGAATGACCCTCCATTCCAAAGTTCCCAGTTGGGAAACCATACAAACTACAGATTTATTGTAAATTTATTCCATATATATTGGTACATATAAAATTTAGGATCATTTTAATGATGGAAATATACATATTATATTGGAATGAACTATAATATATTAACATCTGAGTGTTCTTCTACCAAAATAATGTATCTTGTAAGAGATATATTTTCTCAATAAGTGTTATGATTCATTAAGATACAAGAATTAGGAATGCTCTTTGAAAGGGGAACCAAAATAAAATCATCAATTCATAGGAAAAAACCATATAGATTTAGTGTGTCTAAATATGGATATTTCAGAATGTTATTCCCCATTAGTTTTGACCGATACAACTAAGGTGAGTGGAAATATTTATGTTGTTCAATGTCCACATTTGCAACCATGACATTTTGATTAGCCATTGTTGTTATAAATTAAATTATTAGAGACATATGTTCTTAGAATAAGAAATATGTCAGATTGGAAAGGAAACTTATCAAAATGAGTAATATAATTACATATCTCAGGGAACATCACATGAATCATGTGACCCTTAAAGGTTTCATAATCACATGATCTGTTAAGGGTCTCACGAGTCGTATGACCCGCATAACATCTCGTGATTGTATGATATGTTTCAAGACATTATATTTTGTGACCATATAAAGGTCACATAAAGTGATCACATGATGAGATCATGTGGTGATATTAGGTGACCAAGTCATGTGAATGATTTATGTTGTAAGGTCACATAAAGAAATCACAACAATGGATAGATTAATAAATCTATAGTGGTATGAAGCAATGGTGAAATTAATGGACCCTCACACCAATACATATAAGGAACTCCATAGAATTAGAATGGTCATCATAAACATTAAAGGCCTATTAAAACACCGACTAATAGAATCCCAAGGGATTCAGTAGGGAATTTACTTTTCCTTAAATTGAGTCTTTTTTCATATAACGATCTCATATTAGGGGGCGTTGTTGACACCATACAAATAAGAATTAGAAATTCTAGGATCAAAGACATATAAGAAGAAAATGTATTATTTTCTTGAGAAATGGATAGGCAAAGATTCGTTGCTACAAGGGGATGAGGCACCTAGGTCTCATTTTTCATGTGACCCTAAGGATATCATGTTAACGGGTCTTTCTCTTTGCATGATCTATTTATGATCAACAAAATACCATCAAGTTGATCTTTATAATATCATGAATGATTCAAGAAAAGCGTTGATGATCATTTGATGACTACCAGTTGAGTTCCCCAAATCATTCAATGTTTCGACCTAAAAATGCCTGATAATTACCCAATCCATTTATAAAATAAAATTTGAAAAGGAGGAGACTTTATGTGGAGGAAATTTACACCGATTTTCACATGAAGGAATAATGATTCATGTATGATAAAACAATGGATAATGAAAAAATCCCATAAAAATTCTGGCCTTCTCACATGAAGTCCACTAGAAATGTCACCTCGATCATGCTAAGGACTTCATACATGTCTGTTAGGTAATGTGACACACTAGTAGGAAATTAATGGGATAAGTCCATAAAATCTATAAAATAAATGGTGAAATGTTAGTACCCCTATGAAAAGTATATTTATGTTATTCTTAATTATTTGTGGCTATTAGCTTCTCATGATTAGTTCACTGATCATGATAAATCTCTCCAATGTGCCTACCTTATGTCACAATGTTTCCCAGACAATTCATCATTGATTAAGTGAAAGTCCCATTGACATGAGGACCTCATCACATGAACGATATTAGACATGTATCCTCTATCATATTAAGGAGTTCAAACATTACCTTATAAAAAACCGAGGGG
This sequence comes from Viscum album, assembly GCA_963277665.1. Classification (NCBI taxonomy): domain Eukaryota; kingdom Viridiplantae; phylum Streptophyta; class Magnoliopsida; order Santalales; family Viscaceae; genus Viscum; species Viscum album. Next base: position 1,177,674,791 of record OY728119.1, on the reverse strand, counting down.
TGAACACCACAAGTTGTATATAATAAAATACTTAGAGGGAGGAAGCCTCATGAAAAGATATGTATGGTAATATTCATGTGAAGGGATATAAAATACTAGATTGGATCTTGAATAACCCTATATATGAAAATATAATAATAAAAATTACCTTTGAAATATAAGTTTTATAATTTGAAATCCCATGGACAAGACATGAGTTTGATAAAAATGTTAATGATAGAGTGATTATGCAGTTTATATTTAACACATGACAATATGATGTTATCCTGTTTTTCGGATGGTGGGTTCATGAAAATTGTGTGACATGATGATCCCCCCACAAAATCAAGACTATATATGATATTTAATATTCATGAAAAGATTCATATATTTGGTAAAGTGAGGAATATAAATTCTCTCCCACCCCAATAAAAAACACACACATGGGAGCATAGAGGCGAGAGAATACATCTCTAAGTGAAGAGCCACACAACCACAAAATCATTATAATAGGTAAACCTGAATAATGAATTAATGTAATACATGTAATGTGTATGTGATTCACTTGATCATTCAACTTATCATATTCAAGACACCTAACATGTTGGACAGATCATGCGAATAATATTCTATATGTGTATTTTATCACATGAGGCCTCAGTAGGCCAACACCTGAATACTATTATTACATTTACGTGATAAAAGGTTGAGAAAGATTAAATACTTAAGAGAATATATATAAAATAATTTTCATGTGAAGGGGGTCAACCACCTCATTTTATCCATGATTAATCACACGAAAAATATCATAAATGTTTGTAGAATCATGTGATGGCCATTGAAAATATCTTTTAATTCACACGATGCCCCCCTACATTTCAAGAAGATAACACAGAGTCCTCTGGACCTATCAAAAAAGTCACATGTAGTTCCCCAGATATGTTATTTTGTAATGAAATTAACCCTTTGGATATGTCAACTTGATCCCATGTTCTTTCTTAGACATGTCATCTGGTTCACATGGAGACCCCTAAACCTGTCAGACAGACACCTTTGGATATGTTTGGAAGAAAATTCATTCATTTTATGTGGACACCCATGACATGTTTGGTAAACACTAAGGACATGTTAGAAAGACATTGTAAATATTAGGCAGGAAACTTGGATTTCTTAGGAAGACACTAATGACATGTTGGATAGACACCTAAGATGTGTTAGGTAGACACCTAAGTATTGTCAACATTGTCTGACTGACACACTTGGACATGCATCGTGTAAACCCCAAGCCATGAACATTCATCCCTGAAGCCCCTTCATATGAGGTGTCACCTTAATAAGTTTGGGATACATACACATGAAAACATTTAATGAAATTCTTTCATATAGACTATGATGTCATACCAAACATATTCAATAGACCTTTCATAGTCATCATCTCTATTTATCCATTTGACGATAGAAGATAAATTTATAACATGGCATTCTATCATGGTAAAAGACCCTAAATTTTATAAACCTCAAGGGGAAATTAAAAAAAATTGAGTGTAATTTCTTATCCCAACCTATCTATGGGATAGGGAAGAACTGAACTAAAAAGAATATTGATTCTCATTCAAACATGATTCATAGGATTCTTTTCTATGTTACGAGCTCCAATGAGAATCCCCCATAGTGTAAAACTCAATGCACCTTAAACAGTTTTGCTCTTGGGACCCAAAATCTCTCATGATTCTATCGTCATCCCTTATCCATTAGTATATAGGGAATTGGATCATACAAGGGAACCCACTTTGGTGTAATTATTTGATATATCATATCACACACCTCATGTGGGTTTACTATTCTTGCTCAAACAATAGATGATTGAGAAGATAACTATACTATGATAACTATGATTAAAATCCAAATTGGATATATATGACTCATTTATAAGGCTCAAGATCCATTTAATATACCCCATTAGGGACATCGTAATACATAATTAATGTATTCATATATAGTAAGATTTCTTACATTCTATCCATTATTCCTCATAGTGAGCATTAATAACAAGGGATAATGGATTTTCAAAGATCATATCAATAAAATTCTAAAAGTATCCTAATCTAAAAAAACAATAGTGTATAATAACCCTTAAATTACATGAATAAAATGGATCCATACATGGGATTCCACCATACTATAGTCCATGAATTCATTCCTATATTTATAAAACCTAGGGAAATAATCCTCAATAGTACTAATCATCTTTCAATTCCTTAAATGGGTTGGGGGAAGACCGAACTATGAAGTCAATAATTCTTGTTATAAGTAGGATACATAAGATTCCTTCCTAATGCTAGATCTCTTACATAATTCATAAGTTCAATTATTTATATCATTTCCATATATGTTTAAACTACATAACTTATAACTAAAAAAACTACATGGGTTTGGATTTATGTTCTCATAAGATACGTAGGATGCCTTTTGGAGGTTCAATACCATCCTACAAATACTAATTTACTTATTGGAAAATGGTAAACTCTAGTGTACTTAGTTATATGAATTAAAAATATATTTTTCTACACATTGTTAACTAATAATGAGAAACATAAGAAGAACCTAAAATATATATCGATTTTCTCATTAATAAAAATCTAGTTACATGTAGAAACATTCAACAACTGATAATTTTATCAGGGTAAGCAATCATGTATTGATATTTAGAAGAGGTTTAGGAACATATCAGAAATCAATAAGAGGTCTGATAGTAGGTAATAAATTTCTCCAACAGGATATGATGAACTCAACCTCATATCGTCTATGCCAATGTGGATTCATAAGCATCATTGGTCTTGAAACAGAAATGAACATCTTCCATTAGAAAGCCAGAAAAAATTCATTAACCATGTAGGTACCATTTGGTGTTTCTATGGATAATCCCAAACGTTTTCATTGATCGTTAAACTATATTAATCCACACACAGTCAAAAACCAAACCAAAATATCTCGATGAAATAATACTAATAATGTATCATTTTTTCAATTTTTTTCTCTTTACTATAATAATATAAATATATCATGAATAAAATATATTAATAATATGAAAAAAAAGATTAAAAATAATTTAACATGTAAATTATAGTAAAGAACAATAAGAATAGAGAATATCTCAAAAGTTATATTCCCTTGGAAACATTTCTCACTAAATTTAATATGTTTTTATTTTATGGTTTATTTAAAAAATTAAGAATTTGAAAATGAATTTTTTTATTATTAATAAAAAATATTATCTTAGGTTTCTTTTTTGGTATTTTTCTAAAAAAATATGTTTTTTGGTGAAAAGTGGAAGATAAAATGTTTACAAAAAGCATAGAATTTATGATTGTATAATGAAATAAATATAATTAAAAAAATTTAACATATTTTTCATATTAAAAGTAAAATACAAAAATTTAAATTATTCAATTAAAAAAACTTAATTTTAATTTGAATTTGGTAAACTCATGTTAAACATTTTTTAAAACTATGGAATATTTTTCTAATAAAAAAATGTTTTATTATTTCCCTATTAATTACAAATTTTCTTGGTGAAATTTGGGTTTTTATTTATTTTAGAGACATATAAATATCATTTTGTTAATATTAAACCAATTTCTTTCATTTAAATCAAAAACTATGAAAATACTTTCTAAATATAATAGTTATTCTAAAAAATATACTCTATTGAAACCTGTTATTACACATTTCATGTGCTAATGCTAAATTTAATTCTTTTAAAAATATAAATAATATATGAAATTTTTTTCATATTTGAAATTATAAGGTTAAAATTATATAATAAGGGTGATAATCTTTTTTGGAATTAAAAGTAAATTTATTTGGAAAAAATTAAATACCATGGAAGAAACAAAAAATGGGAAAATTGAAACATACTAGAGTAAAATACATAATATATTTTCTAATACATGTGATAAAATTAATTTTTGAGGTATTATCCACCTTAAATCATATTCTAATAGATTGTTTTACACTTTGGTTTCACAATTCATGTGAAATAGCTACTCTATCAGTATTAAAATAATTATATTTAGAAGAATTATTTTCCATTCACCTATAAATTATCTCAACTACTCCCAATTTTACAATTATTATAATTAATTATCATCACAAATAATCTAACCTAGTATCTATAAAATTTTATCCATAATTAATAGAATCATTGGTCCTTCCAAAATAAATATATAAGGATTCATAAGGTGTTACCCATGGGAGAACAACTGAAGAGAGACTTTTTGTTCACAATTGATATGTATTAATTATTTTATTATTCTATCCATAAAATATGTTTTATTTAAGTTATAAATGTATTTAAGTTAATGTAATATCCATTTTATACCTCCCTCTATAACCTTTTGAGAATTGAAGATGTTGTCATGCATACGTAAAGTCTACCCCATCTATACATACTTGATTTCTCATAACCTATATACATGGATGTTTCTAAAAGAATATTTAAATAATAAATATGATGTTTATAAAATTATTAGAATTATGAAATTTTAATTAATTTCCCCTCTTCATCTATATCTATGGAAAATGAATGCATCATATGTCCATATGTGCGGAATACAACATCCATAAAAGTTAAAATTTTCATTTTCACTCAAGTATAAAATTATTTATTCAACCCCATTTTAACCTGATTAAAAACAGTAAAATCATCAAGATAATATCATTATTATTTAGTAAAATGATATTTTTATGAAATAATCACTCTCGTAACTATACTCACCCATAGATTATAGATTGTTCTTTTTCAGATCGGTATAACCACATACATGAAAATTTATATAAATTTTTTTCATGGATAAATATAGATAATTAATTATTGGTTCTATTATAAATAAATGAGAAACATATTTTGTTTATGGTTATGTAATTTTTATATAAATATTTAACTTATTATTAATATACTTCCATTTTTGTTTGTAATAAATTACCAAAACATGCACATTACCAATTTTTTCATCATGAATCGTAACAAAAATTCTAATGAAATGAAATTAAAATATTATAAATTATTGTAAAAAAAACATTAAAATACCAATAATGATCTATTAATTATTATATTTGAATATATATTTAAGAATTACTACTTTTGTTATGAAACTGGATCCAAAAAACAATTGAATCCAATAACATTTGATAATGAAAATAAAATACAAATAACCTTATATTTATAGAAATGATAATAAATGAAGTTTATACAAATTTATTGGTATGAATATGATTCTAAAATATTTTACTATTATATTTTTTATACAATAGGTTTGAGTGAATTTGGCTTAGAGGTAAAAAAATTGAGGGTTTGCGCATATAAATCTTGGTTTATTGATATAAGATTTTTATTCAAGACATTATCCCTTTTTGTGATGTAAATATTTCCCATATAAGTATTTTATCCTGTCTTAATTGAAATCCATGGGGTTTAATAATAATTATCATGTTCTACCACTGTAGTTTTTCAATATAAAAGATAAGTATATCATAATTTGTTTATTCAATCAATTTTGTTTTCATTTTGGTCTTGAGTTATCTTTATATAATATTTTATTCTAAATTACATAATATTTCCATTCAATATTATACATGGTAACTCTTCTTTCTTTACATTAGTGGAAATTAATTCTTTAAATTGAAATCTTCTTCTTGAAATGATTTCTTCCTAATAGTTAGGACATTGTTTAGTTTAATACCCATTATTTATAATAGTATTTTCTCCTTAATTCCATTATTTTCCCTCACTTCCATTATTATAATTTGATATTTGTGTACCCAAATATGTTTTATCTCCTATGATACACAAATTTATCCTCACCCCATTTCAAAAGAAAATTTAATTATAATTTTAACGACATGGGATTCAAAAATGGTATTTTAAAATATAAAATGGGAATTAGAATTTTTGATATATTTTTATGTTAGAATCCATATTTGTTGAATTATGATTTATTTTTAGAGTTAAATTTTATTGGGATTAATTTAAATGTATGATTTAATGAATTATTATATTTATCTTCTAAAAATTGATATTTGAAATGTCGCTAAAAATATTTACTTTTTTACAATAATGTTAGAAACTATTTTCTAAAAAAACTTTTTAGATGATTTGAATTATATTTACATATTTATAAGATAAATTATCCAAAAATGATTTTTCTTATATAATCATTCATTATTTATGTAAATGTTATTTAATCCAATGCATACCTTCTATAAATTCCCTTTGATACATTTCATTTATTGTTGGGTGTTATCATAGATACCCATACATCTATTTTTTGGGAAAATCGTTGACTAAATAGTATACTCATTACTTATATGGTGTAAATACCATATATATAAACATATTTAATAAATGAAATTTCTTACAAGGTTAATAAAAATCATTTGATAAATATAAAATTTTATATTGTTATCATATTATCATTTTTGATGAATTTATGAATGTTTCCCTATGAGATACCATTTAGAAATGATATGAAACACATTTATATGTCCACGGGTTTTTATAATATGAAGATTTGAATCTAGAGGCTCACATATGTATGATTATAATTATATGATGGGTGATACCAGAAATATGTATCCCTATAATGAATTGGGTAATATATTTATCTCAACAGATATTGCAAAGACTCCATTCCTAAAAAGTGACACCTCCTAGGATATCAATAAAGGAAGAGAAATAATAACCCATGTATGTTAATGAATTATTATGATGATATAAGGATCACACATATAAAAGGAATTAACATTCATATTAAAATTATGATTGAGGTATAGGTTAACATCCATGAAGAAAATCCATAACATAAATTATAAAGGAACACCAAGACATACCCAAATGTATAAAAAACTCAAATTAATACAAATAAGAATATCTATGTAAATAACTAAAGGAAAACACCTATGGTAAAAAATAAATAATAAGTGAAAATTTTAAGATATTTATATGCATACCAGTCTCCAAAATGCACATAGAAACATGGATAATAGTATATAAATGTATGTAGGGTGAGGACAAAATGTATACTCAGTCAGATTATACCAAAGGTCTCTTATGGAAATGTTAAAAGATAATACGAAGGCTCAAAAAATAAGTATTAGAACTAATGAGAACTTAAAGAGGCCAGCTATAAATCATAACCTCCCCATGATAATATAACTAAATCATGCATCCAAGCATAGTAGGAAAACATAAAAATAATATAATAAAATTCACCCTTTCACCACTCCCCACTGGTTTTCCTTTATTATGACCCAATATTAAACATCCAATTCTATTATGCATTAAATGTTTTCTCATCTCATATCCATTATCCATTGATGGGTATGAGGTTATAACACTACATATTATAGCCTCCCAAAAGTTCTAGAATTCCATGATAGTATCGGTCAATATCAGAATAAATACCTTATCATGTAATCCGGGAAGTATGATATATTGAATGGGAATGGAATAAACCTTGTACACTTTTCCTACCATGGATAACCCCCATTTAATAACACATATATAACCTTGTCGGGTATCTCTAACACTATCCATCCTATCCAGGAATCTCCACCAACTTATCCATATTTGGTTCAAACTCACCACCCACTATGTATTTTCATCTCGTAGTATTGTCAAAGGAAGATTAGAGAAGAGGGGATAACCACCCATCAATTTCATCACTAAATCGGGTGTTGGTGAAAATACCAAAAACCCATAACATTTACGTATCAGAAAGGTTATCCAAATTTATTGGAATGCGTATATAAATAACTTTGATACATAAAAATATATATTCTCACAAAATATTATCCTATGGGTTCTCATAAAATAGTACTAGAATATCTCAAAACACTATGCTATCACTGTATGATATCAATCGCCAACCACCACCACCACTAAATAATTAACACTACAAGATCAAACCACACAAAGCCACAATTCATCGTCCATTCACAAGTATACCAATTTATTGATTTACTAGTTATAAACCAACATTTGTTTACTAGGTCATTTCATCCAAAATTTATTAACATTCAAAGAACTATTTCAATTACTAAATTATAATTCCATCCAAAATACATTTAATTATTAGTCCATGCCATTTTAATTTCATCATTAAAAACTCATTCCCTCACTACTAAGAATCTACCACAAAGACACCACTCAAAAACCCATACACCTCACTCCCCATGAAATATTTATCACTACTGCACACATATCTAACAAAAATCATTATAAACTAATAAATTTAGGTCATTACTCATCACAAGCAAAGTGAAAAACAATTATTTGATTTCTATTAACTTCTACATCTAACCGGTCACTCCTATCAATGTGTGATCCCCAAAAGACTGCCATACAAAGCCTAAGGAGACATATTGAAAAAATAACTATTATAATAATGATTTCATCATCTTTAATTTCAAAAAAAAATTATAAGAATTCAAAAAAATTACTTATTTTATTTTATGTTTATTCTCATATAAATCCTGAGTCATGTGAGAAACAAATTCATTTTCCATATATAAGTAGTTAATCTTTTGTGAATGGTGATTAAAATTAATCAATAAAAAGGTACAAAAACTAGAATAACTAAATGACACTTGAGTATATATAAATATATTTATTCTTAGTAATAACATTAAGAAAACAATTCTCATTGTAAAATAAAAATAATAAGTATACACATGTGATTACATCATATACCCATCAATTTTAGTTAAATTTAATTATTTTATAAGTTATTTAATCCCATAATATCCACTAAAAGATTGAAAAATCATAAAATTTCCATATATGTTCTTAAAAATTGAGATAATGAACATCCCCTACCATAATTGTATTTTAAACATTCTTATTTTAAGAACTAATGATCGAAAAATGAACTACACTAAAGGAAACACCACAAAAAATAAAGCATTGCTAATGGGAACCTATCCATAAAAGGTACCATGAATCCTTGGTTAATATCCAACTGAAAATAGGGATTCGGAAAAAATAACTTTTTAAATGAATAAAAACAAGGAAAAGGAAAAATAAAGGAAAAGAAACAGTTCCTTGATTCATGAGACATTGATTCTGAAGAACCGAGGTGTTCAATGTCCCTAATGGTATGGAAATTGAGTGTTGAGATTTAAATGAGTCAATTATGTCTTGAGAAAAGTCAAAGATCAAAACTATGGTATACATAATGACACTGTTGAGAGAGGAAACTTTAAAATACATCACCATGGTGTGTATATACTCAAAATTTTATGGTGATTGCTGGTCAAATGGAATTATTAAATTCAATCCTTTCAACCCCCAATACTTAGACATTTGAAAACACATATCAAACAATTTTAACAGATATGTGATCTTAACACTAATGTGTTCAATGGAGTTTTGACGACTATAAACCTATAATAATAAACCAATATAACCTAGATCTAGGCGGAAGACTATTTTCACATCACAATTCATGGGACTACTTTGGATTCCCAAGAGAAACATTGATTAAATAATAAAATAATATTTTTATTTAAATTACACATCAAACAATAGTCACAAAAATCTAAGATTTAAAGGATTAGTTTCTTGGATACTAGATATATAAACATCATATTTTACAACACTTGTAAACAATTCTCCAAAACCATGCCTTTGTAGACCCTCTTCTAGGAATCACACGTGACAAAATCATCATTATAATGCTGGGAATATAAATAGAAGAAGTCAGAGATATAAAATTTTCATTATGACAAAATAAACATTATAAGGTATTAGATTAAAAGCATGACGAAGAATAATAGGAATAGATATATATCAAAATAAAATATCATAAGACCATGTATGATACACATAAAACATGACAGAGAAACATAATATCATAAAAATATAAATCAATAAGTATAAAATATATGTCATGGCTCAAAAAACATATCAATAATCATTAAACCAATGATTATGATATAAAAGTATGAAATACATTAAAAATATGGAATAAACGTGGAAATGAGGTATTTCATGGAAATAGAATGAATCATTTAAAATTGGAATAACAAGATAAAAAATTTGACAATATGGAATAAAATTATCAACAACATATTAATAAAGAACAACTATAATCATAGTAAATAATGTGTGATAAAACCCATTATTTCTAATAAAATGTGAACAACCTCATTATGTACATGCCTAAAATGTTAGATAACCCATCATGCACACGCTTATATGAAAAAAATCATTTTTTTCATGCAATAATATCCTATAATATATAACCTTAAACCTATGTGATAGAGGGTGATATAAGAACCCAATCTTAATCATCTATATTTATTTGTGGTGCATAAAATCATTTATATAAATATATCAATAAACCAATAAAAAAGAACATGATTCATAAATATTCAAAAAAATATTACATAACATAAAAATAATATAACCTCAGAAATAAAATTCCCAAAAAGTAATCATACCAAAATAAAATATATATGATGATTAAAACATCACTTTATAAGAGACAAACCTTAGATGATAAATATGTTTTAAAATACAAATGTTTTGATGAATCCTTTTAAATATTTTTATAAAAGATATAGTGAAAAATTAATTCCATTTTTATGAGGCAAACAAGGGATTTTTAAAATCATTTTATAAATAGTCCATGTAAAATATCCTTTAAAATACATTGTGGTGACCAAAAAAATTTTAGTGAAAGATATAACATTTTATTTTAAAGGATAGGAAATACTTTTCATTAATATTTTGAAATAAATTTACACAAATTTTGAAAAAGATAATTATGCATAAATTTTGAAGATCAATGAAGAGAATTAAAGAAAAATTAATAAGCCACATCAATTTTCCAAAATAAGGGGTGAACATCTCTATAAAAGAAAATATTTACATGAAATAAAAGATTCATCAGTAATCATGAGAGTTATTTTATCCAATGATAAAATGTTATTTTGAAAAAATGTTAAAAAATAGTAGGATACTGATAACATGATGTAATTAATAGAAGGAAATACCATATAAAATATGGGAAGGGTAGGTACAAATAAATATATAAATGTTTATTCATGTAATAAATTATATGAACCCATGAATCAAAAATAAAGCTAATTAGAACCCACACAATCGTTAAATATTATGAATAAAACCCCCAAGATATAATGAACATCGAAAAAATCATTTGTCATCATTAAATATTATTAAATCCTAATTCAAAATAAAAATGGGTTGTTATTTAAATGGTTGGAAATGAAAAATGGGGTATAACAAAAAAATTAAGGGATTCATATTGTTTTAAAAAAACCCATTGCAAATTTGGTATCTTTTTAATAAATTTCAAAGTAAATAAAGAATATGATATGAATATTTAAAACACATGAATTTCATTAATATTAAAAAATAAATTCATTAGGAAAAATTCAAACAACATAAAATAAATGATGGTGCATAATTTAAAACATTTCTCATGAATTTCAAAATAACACAAGGAATCCCTTATCATGTTTCCCATCAAACTTGAAAGCACTCAAACCACCTATAAAAACATAAATATCTTAATATAGTATTTTAAAACCATAATAATACCTAAAATTATTATAACTTTTATTTATAATCATTTTCTATATGTATATTATTTTTTTTAAATTATTCCATATCAGGTGGCTATAATTTTGACTATTTGTTGTAGTTTTATATGAGTTGTGTTTTCATTCCTTATTATTGAAAATTTTTTATTTAGAATTTCATTAATATTAATATAATTGGATAATAATAATTATCTAATAATTTTAAATTTTCTTTTCAGGAATAATCTTTATCATAGAATATTAAATCGACAATGAACATTCTTGGATGATTTTAAACCAAGTAAAGGTGTTTTAATAATTAATGAGTTAAATATTTTTGTACCCTTTCCACAACCAAGAGAAAATAATTATATAACTATTTAATTCATATTAATCCTGAAATTATTTTTTCATAATCATTCATGATATAATTTTATATAATTATTCAAGTAAGTGGTAAGACCATCCCAATCTTGAACACGATTTAACTTAATTGGAGGGTATGTTTAAATATGTATATAATTTGATATACTATTATTTTTAAATAATAAAAATTATATTATATTAATTTTTTTAATAGTTTGAATTACTTTTTAAGATGTTTTGATCTATAATGAAAAACTATAATGAAAAAATTATTTTTCATGGAGGTGGTAGGCTGAAAAATGTGTGATTCAGGTTTTGTGTTACACAATTAACGAGTCTAATGAAGGGATAATTTAATGAAAATTTTATAATAATTATTAAATTATATAAATAATATTTATTTATGAATATTATCATTTATACTAGACTTGAGATGTGGGGATGAAAAACAAAATGAATCACTTTATAGAGGTGGTAATCTATGTACAATCCCAAATTACAAATATTATTTTCATACTAGGTGTAATAGAATAAATAATGGTGGTAAAATTATTATTATCTAATTTAAATAGACTAATTATGTTTTGGTTATGATATTACAATGTATATAATTGGTTTTTATATAATTAATATGAATGAAATATTATGAAATTTGTGATTCCTACATTGCGACCATAACCTTCTTATTGAGGAATGCATTATATTTAAGAGAAATTTGATAATTTATGGTGACCATTGGAATCTGGTTATGTAAACAATTTCATGTAGAAAAAATTTGTTCTAGGTTACAAGGCAATTTTAAAATAGGATTGGATAATTTAAAGGGTGGATGTGATCCCCTTTTACAAGTGAGGAAAATTGAATTTTCTATGGAAACAGATGGTAAGTGAGGGGTAAGAATGAATATCATAAATAGCATACTATTTAGGAGGGGTATTTTTGGTGAGACATGTAGCTAATACTTTAAAACCTAACGTATATCTAGATTACCTAATTGAACTATTAGTTTCGAAAAACATTATCCACCTTATATTAGTTATTTAAACACAAAATTTTATTAATTAAATATTAATCATGTAAATTATTTTTTGATTAAATTATATGTGTACCATAATAAAATAATGAAATGAGATGAATGTAATTTTTTTAAGTTTTTCCAATTTAAAATTTTATATATGATAAAAATAACTTTTTACTGAAAGCATATAATGTGTTGAAAAAACTTTTTTATATATTTTTTAAATAATTAAGTATTATAAGTTATATTTAGCATTGATTTCCCATTATATTAATTTATATTAATTTTAATTTATTTTTAAAAATAATATTAGAGGTTCAACTTAAAATTTACTAATTTAATTTTATACACAATATTTAGAAAAGTATTATACATTGAAAAATAATCAGTTACCATGGTTTATAATATTTAACATAATTAACATAATCTTTATGCATAAAAAGAAATTGGACTTTATTAGATAATTTGGACCCACTAATTTAAAATTTAAGATCCATTTCATTTTAATCAATTAATAAAAAACAAATTCCAAATACTAAGGTATAATGTATTGAAAACAATATTTGAGAAAATTTTGCTTATATTTTAAAACGTTAAATATATGTTTGTAATTAAAACATGACATTTTTAAATATATAATGTCACTTAAATGACCTATATTTCGTCAAGAAAAAAGTTTCTTATGTTTTAGTTTATAATTATTTTCAATTAATGTTACATAATCCATGATATTTTAAAAAAAGGAATTTCTTACTATGAACCTAAAAATCATTTATTTTAGAAATGTTATTAAGAAATTATATTTAAGAAATATTACCATGAAGAATGTAAAAAATATATATTAATTTTTTTTCAAATTTACATCCAAAAATTTATATTTTCAATTTTGAAATAAAATAAAATAATATTATGGGGTTTTTAACATAAAATAAACTTTTTCATATATTAACAATTCTTATAAAATTAGTTTTCATAATAAATATATAAAAATTGAAAAAATGTGTTTTTTAAAATAAAATTTTAAAATCAAAAATATTTTAATAGTTTCTTAGTCATACTAATTGAGTATAATTTTTAAAAAGAATTTTATTTCGATTGCATTCTTATATATATATATATATACATTTATATTTATTTCATAATTTTATTACTCGTGTTCATACCTGATAATTCTACAGTTTCCATATAACTATCTATACTAGTTTGGTTGTTAGTGTTAGGTGGGGCGTAAACCATATAACATTGTATTTACTTAAGGAGAAATAATCATGTCATTAAATTCTACCACCTTAAATAAATTAAATCGTCCAAATCTATTTATCATTTATTTACAAAATATCATATAGTGGAGAAAAAATTGACATACATTATGTAATTATGTATAATTAAATATGATCAACAATATCATTGATAATTCTTGAAAAAATTATTTCCCCTAACTATTTTAATTAAATGTATCTCATACGTAGGTATTAATGCCCATGTGAAGGCTTCAGTTTTCTTCTTCCAGAATTCATAGATGGAATTACACTAATATATAGAAGAATTTTATTTATATTGTTTATCCATATTATAGAAATATAATTAGGGTCAATGTAAATGTTATTATTATATTTCAAACATCATTTCAATTTCATTTTTGAGCATAATATTGTGATTTAAAAAAATTATTTCCAAAACTAATAACAATCGTACCACTAAATGTTTTCATTAAAATAAAAAAAATCGAGGTGGGGGTTCTGTGTTCTTATAAAACAACATCGATACAATAGGGTTTATAGAACAAGGATGCATCCACTAATTAAGGGTGCAATGTAAATGAAAACCTAATTACCCCATTCAGTTCATCAATTTTAATTTCATAGATCATTCTTTATATAAGGGTATAGGTGCCTGTGGATTCCTACCATTCTCACCAATCATTAGATTAGGTTATTGGGATGGATAATTCTGAGGTTCTATATACATGATACATTAAATTATAGTCATTTAGTAGGATTTGTTCTATCTTATTTCCTTTTTTTAACGAATCTATTCATTTTCCCTCTATGGTTTGATGCTTTATGTCCCCATTTTCCACATAGAAGCATCTTCTAGTCCCCTTGGTTAAATTCCCATTATGATTCTTCTTATATTTTTACTTATTGGTGGTTGAATATCCTTTCTTTCATCATCATAATTCCTTAAATTCTCATAATCCTCCATCCTTCTCTTCATTGGTTCACCTAGTATTTAATCTATGGTTACATTATTAATCTTGTATCACAATAGTTCTTTTGTGAGAATAAATATATTTCTAAAGATATCTCAAATTCCTATGGATTTATTTTTTAGGTAATCATTATATTTTCCTTCACACCTAAGGTCAAATGTATTCCTTCTGGTCCCACCCTCCACTACAACAAAAAATGGGGACATGAGTGAAAAATATTATCAATACATGGTTAGTATTAGAATAAGGGAATTCAACTTAAATTTTTTTTATTTATTATTAACATGTTTTCCCATATTTCCTTTAGTTTTACCTATATCAATTTAGTTTCACCTAGGTCACATCATGTTGGTTTATCATACATTTCTCATCTGAATCCAACAAAATAACTAGGAAATGAATACTTTATAGTGGTTCAGGAAGAGAACATTATCAACCAAATAATATCTCTTATGAGATTCAAAACAAGTGTTATTTCTTAGGCATAATCATCATGCATCATGGTGATGTTGGAGTCAATACTCAACTAACCCCTTCCATGATAATTAAACATAAATGC
Organism: Viscum album; assembly: GCA_963277665.1. NCBI lineage: Eukaryota > Viridiplantae > Streptophyta > Magnoliopsida > Santalales > Viscaceae > Viscum > Viscum album. The sequence continues at coordinate 1,177,659,053 of OY728119.1, read as the reverse complement.
ATCTTTTCCACATTGACATCCATGTGTAGTATTGAGAAAAGGTTTTTTTTCTTAAGACCATCTTCTCAAGAACTTACCTATAATTCGGGATATCAACCTATAAAATTACTCATCTATAGGGTTTTTTATAAGGATTTTTGAATGAATCCCAAAAATAACTAGAATAATTTAGAAAATAACTAAACCCTCCTTAGATACTAAATAAAGTGACTAAATCTAAACTTGAATTAAATTAAAATATTAATCTCAGGATTTAAATCACCCATCATAGAATAGTCACATAAACCAAGGACTAAATGGTTTAGTGACTTAAAGACTAGATATATGAAGATTTTATTTCACTACACTTAACATTTATCCATTACCATGGGCCTTGAGACCCTTTTTTCATATATCACATGACATAATCATCTTCATAACCTAGGAAATATAATTATAATAAAGGGATTATCGAAAATCCTCAGTAAAGAAAAATAAATATCATAATATATTGGGTTATAAACATGAAATAGAATAAGTGGAAGACATAGATATCGTAATATGATATCAAAAGAAAATTTAAGATAATTTTAAAACATGATAGGTAAGTATAAGAACTTAAATGAAGAATAAAAGATATGACATGGATCAAAACCCATATAAATAATGATGAATAATTTGATCACAATATAAAATATATAAATACATTAAAAATAATTCATGAACCTAATAACATGGAATATTATAGAAATTAAAGGAATATTTTAAAATTTACATAACATGATAAAAAACATGGGAATATGGAATAACATTATGGACAAAATGAAAATGTGGAATAACTACAAGAATAATAAATACTATGTTAGAAAACCCATTATGCCCATTCCCATGTAAATAGACTCACTATATCCATGCTTGAAATGTGAGAAATCCCATCATTCACACAACTATGTGAATAAACTAATTATTTCTATGAATAACTATCTACAGAGATATAAGATTAAATCCATGCCTTATAGATTGAAATAATATCTCACCATCATCATCCATATATAGGTGTAACACATAAAATCATTCCAAAATATATCTAAATGAACCAATGAAAAAATATCACTCTTCATAAATATTTAGAAAACATTACATAGAATAAACATAAGAGATCATCATAAGTGACATTTTCTAAAAGGAATCATATCATAACAAAATATAGAGGATGATTGAAACTATACATTATGAGAGACAACCCTAGGAGAAAAATAGTTGTTAGAATATATATTTTTTTACAAAACATTTCAAACATTATAATAAAAGATTAAGTGACAAAAATATTTAAAACAAATTAAGGTGGGAAATATACGTATTTTAAAAAAAATATTTTAAATACTATAAATAAACTATTATTTAAAATAAATATATGTTATCAAAAAATTTGGAGTAATGATTTAACATTTGATTTTTATAGGATGCAAAATTCTTTTCTTTAATAATTTGAAATACAGTCACACAAACTAAAACAAAAGGATTATAATTTAATTTTAAAAATGAGTAAATATAATTATGAAAATAAATGAAAATAAACTATATTATCTTTCAAAAATGATAGGATTACATAAAATGGAAGAAAAATAAAGACATGCATGAAGATATTCATTGGTAATGATGAGAGTTTCATAGAAAATATACACTTTTATTTCAGAAAAAATGTCATCAATGAATTAGATATTGACAATGATTAGTAATTTACCTAAAGAGAAAAAAACGAAATAAAAAAATGTAGGAAAATTAGGATTATAAAAATATTGAAAAGTATATTCATGTAAGAAATTCTATAACCAAATTAATCAAAAATTGAATTAATGAAAACCCAAAAACACATTTTATTATTTGAATTATAACCCTAAGAATGTATAGATATGTTAAAAAACATTTGGAATCATGATATATTACGAAATCATGATAAAAAATAAGAATGGAGTAGTATTTTAATCCGCTGAAAATAAAAAATTATTTATAGTAGGAAATTCCACAATGGAATCAAATTTGAGACAATGAAACCCTTAAAACATTGGTATCATTTGAATCGAAGAAAATGTAATGATTGAAAATGGTATAGATCCTAAAAACCCATGATTTTCACGAGTATTTCAAAATAAATTCAATATTTATTATTCACATCAAATAAAATAGATTATGATTCACAATATCAAAAATTCTACATGAATTTGAAAATGAGATAAAGAAAACCTTACCATATTTCTCAACTTAGTAAAATAAACCCATATATCATGTAAAAAATATAAATATATTAATATAATATTATAAAAATATTAATTTATTAAAGAATTTATAATATTTATTTATAATGTTTATCTACTTATATATTAGTTAGTTTTGTATTATTATTCCATATTTGGTATTTACAATTTTGACTATTTATTGTTGTTTCGTGAGAGTGGATTTTGTTATCTCTCTTATTCTAAAGTTCATTTTCAAATGTTCATTTATTTTATTAAAATGGATGAGTTATATTATTTTTCTAGTTTAAAATTTATTTTCAAGAGTATTTTAGACTTTATCCTATAATATAAAATCGATAGAAAACATTATTCGGTGATTTTCATCAAACAAAGGGTATGTTGTTAATTAGTGAGTTAAATATAGTTATATCTATTCCAAAAAAATAAAAATAAAATTATTTTCCTATTTATTTCATATTAAACCAAAAAATATGTTTTCATAATCATTCATGATATAGATTTTCATCATTATTTAAGTAAGTGGTCAAACCATCCCAATTTTGAACACGCTTTAACTCGATTGCAAGTATGGTTAAAGAGGTGTTTATTTTGTTATAATATCATTCTAAAAGATCCATAATGATATTATTATGATATTTTTTTGGATAAAAAACCCATATTTTAATATTCTTGGATAAATTATGAATAACTATAAGAAAATCTAAAAAATGATTCTTCATGAAGGTGGTAGTCCTCATAATTCATGATTAGCATTTCTATTACATAACAAATTAGGTTTGTAAAGTTGAAAAGTAATTTAAAATTTAAGAGTAAAAAAATAAATAATATAAATCTTATTTAGTCACCAATACCATCACTATTAACATCCCTAAGAGTTGGTGATGAAAAACTAAATGTTTCAATTCATGGATGCGGTAATCCACACACATGTACTAATGATGATTTTTTATATCACAGTATATGAAAGAGATTAATAAAATTCTTACCATTACGATAATAATATCAAGACTCACTAATTATTATGAGTTTTTATTATATTTTCATTAATCTTCCCACTAGGGAACACATGGTTTGTGATTATATGGGTTTTACTACCTTAATCCTTCCTCTAACATGCCAGGGGATAGAAACTGGTGGTGAGTAGGCATATCACACATATGGGAGGCATTAACCTAAAGTACATATACACAATCAGACATTTACAAGAATATGAAATAATGATAAAGATAAAAAATAGATGTTATTATAAATTCATGCATAAAATCTATCCCACATTTGAGTACAACATAACTAAAAAAGGAATAATAGGAAAAATAAAAAACAACAAAAACTGGTAAAAATGTACGACCTAATCAAAAGGAGTGGACCACTATTAAATATAACTATGATATACACCTCAGAAAATCTTTTAAAAACTATGCTCTACATGATCCTGATCCTCCAAGGACTTAGTTAAAGGTTTCTCTCATTTGTAAGACTTATCTTGTATACATAGAACCAATTTAGGGGTGAGTATGACAATACCTATAAGGAAACCCTGAAATCACAAAACATAAAGCATTAAGAGTATTCATGTCATCACTAAACATTAATTTAAATCAAGATAAGGGGAAAATTATAATCAATAATAACCTAAATATGCTCATTGTAAACACTAAGTCTCATGTTAGGGTCACAATTATAAAGCCATCCTAGGATTATTCTAGATGATTCAAGGGAATGCGCATCCTCGAAAAATAACTCCATAAGGAACTTTTTCACTACTGATACTCTACTTATAGTTCATTCTCATCTGGCCTAACTATGATGATATATCTCAAAAAATAGGTCATGTTCGATAGATCTTTCAATTTGAAGGATGAAGGAAACTAAGTGGAGTCATATGAGATACACACTAAATCAGATAACCTCATCGAAGAAATAAAAATCAATAACAAAATAGGGCATTAAACCCATGTTCCATGGTGGATTTATGAACCTATTGAATTTATCCAACTATATAGGGGATCGTTTCCCATGTAGTGTTGGTCAGGAAATGTACAAAAATCCTACGTAGAGAGAATAAAGTGAATGATGATCGCTTCAGGACTCTAGGAGGGATACCTTTTAAAAACTGCTGATGGGTATAATGTCTAATACGTAGGAACATATTTCATACTAAACCCTTATGGGGGTGTATTGTGACTAAATTCACTCTTGAATAAGGGAGCTCACCTACACTAGTATAAGAGAGAGGGAACCTACCCAACTGTTATTAAAAAGGGAATGCATAAAACTGAAGCTCATCAATACTGAAGAGTATAAGGTCCTCACATTTCCCTTGAAGAATTTCATGTAATGTACTGGGGGTGAATTGTTTTTCTATGAAACAAATACCAGGATGTGTCCTTGCCCATGTCTCAAAACTATGCCTATGTACTTATAGGCGTACCTATGTATATTCCATTGTACATTTTTATGCTAATTTACCATCCCATGTTCCTATTCTTGTACATGACCATGACCATGTTTCAGACCATGCCTATGTAGATGTTTTTTTCCGAAATTTTTATGTGTTCATGCACTCTCTATGGACAAGTAGAGCAATCAACCTCATGAAACATAGTGTGTAGATCTTTTCCCATGACATGCGATCCTTATATTTTCAATATCCTAAGATACTACAGCCAGGGGACCTACACGACATGTGTTCATTGGAAAAAATGTTGTATAGTCATATTTATTATATAAAAATAAAATTATTATAAGTTTCTTCCCATGAAACCACTAAAAATTCATCCATATAAAATCTAGTCATTGATCCCATATCTATTATTAGCTCAACCTTTTCACTTCTGATGGAAAAAATTCAGCAATCCAATCTGATCAGGGAAGCTTCCACCACACACCACTGTACATACAAATAGATATGATAAGATGCACTATATGATCATGTATATATTTTAATCATAACACACCATAATAATTCATTCAAATCTCAATCCCAAACCCATGGTGATGATCCATTGTGTTAAAGATCTATTATGCAATGATATTTCACCATGACTTTTTAAAACCGCTTTCAAAATCAAATTGTGATGATGAACACCCAATTAAATGTCAGTGAAAACCATTAAAAATCACATGAGGAATTAACCTTAAATATTTTCCATTTTAGAATTTAACTATTACTATATAATCAATTATAGAAGCGGAATAAACAACACAATCTTATATTATTGTTTCTATAAAGATAAAATACATTCCCACTACCCACATCAGATCAAAAATTAAAACTATTAGTAGAGTTTATTTGTTTCCATCATGGAAAAAAAAATAAAAAAAAAACATCCAACCTTGTTATTTGATCAATCATAAAAAATGAATGACTTTTTTTGTCTTTGGAAAGAACGATGAACTCTATCATCAATTTAGATACCTAAAGTACTCTAATAAATGATCCATGATTCTATTATCTTCCAATTACAATCCATTCTCACCCCCAATACTTATGGTTATACATATAACTCTATAAAAACACCATAACCGGCCTTAAATAAGTATATCTATGTATTTTAGATTAAATTAATTAAATAATTTATAATTCAACCTAGGAAAACTTTTTATCAAAACATCTGAAACCAACAAAGGTTATGTCATTCATAAGGTAAATATCATGCTCTAAACTCAACAAAAGTATCATATTTTTGATCCGATAACCTTTTTGTGATTTATTCCTCAATTTCATGAAAACTACCAGCATGTGAAATTAATATAATTAAAAAAAATTAAAATATAAATACTGAGATCAGTAGGCCCTATAATTGTGCACTTTCTAAGCTAGTTGCATTGAAAATATTCTTATGAATATTCTAAAGTAATATATCAACAAACTAGATGTTCTAAATTTTCCCCGCAATAGGGTTATTTATCGCAAAAAATAAATATCTGACTAAAAAAATTGGGATATTGAGCTCTCATTTGGGATTTCCTCTCCCATGAGCTCTTTAGAAAGGTCCTAAGTAGTCAAAAAAGTCACACCTAAGAGAAAACAATTTCTATAAGTAATCAAAGACTACCAATATCCTCAAACTCCTTGAAAATAATAACTCTCCACTATGTGTTCATCCCATCCTTGTCAACATTATGACAATTTATTAGACACATGTCTCTTCATACACGACATGTAGAAAAAAACACCAATCACATAGTCTACCAATGGAGATATGTTTAGTGGTACAACCCCTTGCAAACCCAACATAGTAACTAGAAAAGGGGTTTATGAACTATAAAGACAGTCTCCTTCCCAAGAAAGGTCTCTACAATCCATGAAAAGGGGAGATCCTTTGGAACACGTGATCTACTCATCAAACCCCAAGGTTAATGTTTTTTTTCTATAGAGACATCCTAATATTATTGGGTAGTTGTTGTCTATATTTGTACAAACTACACCCATTTATAACCATCAATAAAACCAACTTTAATCCCACTGTCATTTACACCTATTGGCTTATATAGGTATATTAGTGAAAAATAGTGTATCTCATACATAGAACCAAATGGTGATACATCGATGGTGGTGTGGAAGATATTAAGATACGCAAACACTCTGGATGGTAGATGATCCTCCTATCTATATCTCAAATCTAAAATGTAAAACCAAATAATGTTTTCAGAACCTAAATAGTACTATTTACCTGAACAACTATTTGTGGTAGAAAAACCATTCACTACAATAATTAATTCCTAAAGACTATTCCATCATATCCCTAATTAGGATGTGAATTGGGAATAATATTATAATACCATCATCAATATAATTATACAAATCCTTATTATATTCTTTATGAATTTTCTCCCTAAACAAACTATAAGGCATTTATATCAGATGGTTTATAATTCAACCACTTGGTGAGTTGAACTATGATTAATCATATTTTTTTAACCTTATATGTATTTTAGATGATCCAAGAAACAAAATAAAGATACCATTATATTTCCACTTCCTCCCAGGAACCTTGAACTCCACCAATGAATGGGAGAGATATCAAGATCATAAATACTGTAATATGCTTACAACATCTTTGGACACCAAACATATTCTAATGGATTTTGATACATCCTTACCACACCTAGATGTATTTATAAGGGAATAAAACCTCTTCAACACCATATATAGAATCATAACTGTATTCATCATCCATCCATTGAAGTATTTTGTACTCCCCAACTTTATAAATATATTTAGAACATGTACAATGGATATCTTCTCCTGAAATAATTCACAATAGACAACTCCATGTTATACCACCCTTACACACTAAGGAAGTGGGGGGAGGGGTAACAACCATCGACTACAGATACACCTAATCGTTCTCATCTTCAAGTTAAAACTATAAATATGTCAACAACCTCATTATATTACTCAAAAAATGGATGAAAACATCAATGCAAGAATATAATACTACATCCACACCCGTAGGTGGATCTCCAACTATAACTACTTTAACCTTTACTAGGTCCATTATCAATCCCATTTCTAAGAAAACCTGTTCTAGGAGGTGGCCCTCCTGAATCTAGAAAAAAGTATATGATATCTTCCCATAAATTTGGTACTATTATAAAATTTACTCAATCATCTTGAAGAGTATCACATACTCTCCCTCTAATATAGAGTATATGAGGGTTCCCAAAATAAGATTATCATGAACCGATCTATGATGATTTGAAGGATCTAATTCATAAATCTCGCAACCAATTCTGTGGTATCTAAAAAGATGAAATGTTTCACAATGAAATCAATGAAACAAATTTAATATTTTAAAAGAAACCTTCAGAATAACTCCCCTTGAACATGGATCTAGGGATAACCTATCTTGAGGTCATAAAATGAGAAGCACCTTTCCCGAAAAGAATTAACAAGAGAATTAATCAATACATGGGGATTGATACTCTTCCATGATAGTCACCTAGTTTAGGTGATATCAATCCACATATAACCACATTCTCTTATATTTCTCTAAGTAATAAAATGATCCACCAAAACAAATACCATGTCCTATGAGAATTTATCTCTAAAGATCCACCAACGACACCTTTAGTTCTCACTACTCTATATGGTTATCCAATATTCTAGAATAAATATCATACCAATATTATTGAATGTATATATATATAAAAAATTTGAAAGGTTGGAAAGCCTAAAAAATCTGTAAAGAATACATCCTAATAATTTTCCAACCCCTCATGAAATTGAAAAACTATATCACTTTCTACTCCATGAGTCATGAAATCCATTTGGTACTGAATCAGTTCATTCTCCTATAAAAAATATTATCCAAATATTTATGTAATTATTTCTCACCCTAGATTGGAAACCCTATCTCGTAATAAGGATTCACTATAACTCTATCTGGTAATATTAAACTAGCCATGGATTTTAGAAAACCAATCCATATGAAGGATATAATCATAGGGTCTAACTGCCACTACATAAATACTACATGGGATACACTCAATCCTCCCAGAGTCATGTAATACCACCTATAGAAGTGTGTGATCACTAATCCTCCATGTAGAAGACTCCAAAAAATGGTTGATTTATAAGTATTCACTAGTATCACTAGGTTTTTCACAAGGGTCATGTTTAGGAAAATATATCTTCAGTATGTGTACAAAAACTATAGCTGGAGTAGATAAGACACCTGTCATACATCAACCCACACCTAATTCCTCTAGGTTTAAATCCCATATCTCTGGAATCAATCCATTAAATTTCCCTCATGATCACCTCAATAAAGAATTTATTTGACACCTTATCCCATTTTGTAAACCTTGAACATATATTTCAAAGGATCTCATCCACCGCACCTCGACACTATAAACATTGGACTCCACTAACTCTATTACATAGTTTGGGATCATGTCACAATAACATATCTTGGTTGGTAAATTATCCCTTTTCTTTGTGTGACTATAGTCACATAAAAACATCACCAAAACATGGTTACACTGATTCCATGCATCACCAAAGATTAGTATCACCACTAGGACCTCTATCATGGGGCTCCTATCTAAGAAGGGTATTCTAACTACAGGCTCATGCCTATCCTCCACTACCTTGGAATGGAATCTGTCTCTCCATAAAGCCTAGGAAATATCTATCTCTCAAACTCTTGATGTGAACTCAACACGGGTGCACCATCATCTAGTATTAACAATATGAACTACAGTTCATGAAGAAGACTGGTCACCAGTGTATCTAGTGAATGGATCAAGGTCCAACAGAATCCAAAAAAACCTGTCCAACTCATCAATCAAATCATCTACTACCCAAGTGTCTAGATAACCATGTAACCTCAGTGATCCCTAAAATTGGAACCCTCATGATTAAATAATACTCCATGTGTCATCTCCCTAACATTATTAATCCATCCACTTCCCAACATGTTATCTATCATCTGACTGTTCCAAGAAATGATAAGAACTGATCAATAGGTGGTAGAACTATGCTTTTTATTCAATGAAGAAACACCCCACGAATGATTCCTTAAAATGAGACCTCATCACTCATCTTTTCTCCATTTTGTAACTAAATCTACATCCTACCGAGGTTTCATCATAGAGGCATCTTAAATATTATCAAGATGTACCATGATCAAGGAGTATATTTTGGGAGGTGACTCAAGAAAGACATTGAAAAAAATAAATTCTCTGTGATACATGAACCAATGTTTCACCTAAAACTAGTTCCTACATGTACCATGTCAACAAGAAGGTTTTTACAGTGTTAGTGAATGGATATTTGAACCACTATAAAACACTAGATATCATAAAAAAGATAAAATTGTAATTCTTTAACACTATTTCCTTAAATCCCAAACTAAACCTCATAGCTAGACAAAACCCCAAATTTGGTTCAAGGATGAAACCCTTTTGATACCACTGTATCATGATCGACCCACTAAGTCATTCATAACTAATTATAAGATGATTGTAACTACCCCATGGTTTACTAAAATAGGCCAGGGGATGGTGACCAACACCAAGTAGGAGTATAACACAAATAGAAGAAATTAATGAAAAGTACCTACACATATACACACATCTCCAGGCCCATAAAACTACGAGAATGTAAAAACATGGATGATACTATTAATGTAATAAATACATCTACCAGACATTATAGTATGATATAAGTAATAGAAATCAATAAAATGTTCCAAATAGTTTCCCATCAAAACTAGAAATAAAGTCTCACATTCTCAGAAGGAGGGGACTACTTTATGATAAAATAAAAGTATGCACCTCAATATTTCTATCCAAAACTATTATCTACCTGCTCCAAGTATTCCAAGGAATACAAAGAAGGCTTTTCTTCTTTTTAAGACATGACATGTGAAGGTAGATTCCTTATAGTGGTTAGTATAATAGTACATAGTTGGACACCCATCAATCACCTATAATAAAGAATCAAGATTAGTGATCTAATCACTCTATAAGTATATCAATCAATATTTAAGACATAATAATAAAAAATATTTACCTAGATCGACATATGATATATCATAAGTCAATAGTTAGGGTCACAACCAAATATTTGGCCTATGATTCTTCTATTATATTCAAGGTAACACTCTTCTAAGAGAAATAACTCTATTAGATATGTTTTTACATATGAAACTCTATATATAGTTCATTCTTGACTTGTCTCACTATACTGATGGATATCATCTAAGTGGTCATTCTCTTACGGCATAGACATGGAAAATAATGAAGGAAATTGAGAGGACTCATCCAAGAAAAAAACGTGATCAGAATATCTCATAAAAAATAAGAGATATTGATACAAAGATAGAGGATCACACATAGAGATCATTGGGGATTCCTAATGCCACTGGATTTATCCATTTTTATAGAGGATCACTACTTATATATTGTTAGTTAGGAAAATTCAATCAATCGTTTATTGGGAGCATGAATGGAATGAGAATCGCTTTAGGACAATCATAGGTATAAATTCTCCAATCCTTTGAGGGTTATAAAGGTCAATACTTAGTGATATATGTAATCCTAATCCCTGATAGGGGTGTACGGAGAATAAAATCACTCTAAAACATGGAAAATCACCCACACTAATATGAGAGGGGGGGAATTCAACCAAATATATGGGAACACACCCAACTAAATATCAAATATAATGAAGAGTGAAAGGTCCTCATATTTTCATAGAATACGTAACTTGTGTATACTATGGGTATATGGTATGTCCTTGATATTTCATTCAATTATATTTCTTTATCCATGTCACTAACCTATGCCCATGTACTCTTCGATCTACCCATTTACATTCCCATTCACATGTTCGTGCCTATATACTAGCAAATTTTCTTAGGCTTATACATGGGAGTGATTTCTTACCATCCTATGCCTATGTTAATAGATGTGTACATGGTTTGGTACCCTAGGGTACATGAAATGATGCCAGAGCCATGGACACTACATGGAATGTGTTCATTGGATTGCATGTTGTGTGGTAATGTTTTTTTCTAGAAACTTTAATTCCTTCTATGTGCTCACTCATGTAACCATTTGAACTTGGTATTCCTCTTATATAACCGTAGACCAAAAATCAATTTCCAACTGATGATTTTTTCTTTCAATGGACCGATTTCAGCTATCCAATTTGATTAGGGAAGCATCCACCGAGAACCACTATACCAAGATTCCAAATCTAGATTCTTTGATATCCAACCCAATTATTGATCTATTGTCATTGTTTGTGACTAAAGTCATGTCTTAAAATCTCCATCCAATTCTATGGTGACAATCCATATCTCCAATTATCATTTTCACTATGATTATTTACTAGGTACTTGTTAAATTTCCAACCCAATTGAATTCCAATAATTAATGCATAATGATTGGGTAGAGAAAGCCATAAATAATAATGTGAGAAAAAACATAGAAAATTTTCATTATTAACATGATACATTATCATATAATTGATGTATGAATAGGGATAAACAATGTGTCATCAAATTCCTATTTATTAGAAGATAAATTCCACACACACAATGCATGCCAAAAGAAAAAATAAAACTTTTAGTTGAATTGATCTTCATTTATCGTGGAATACAATAAATAAGGATAAAATCCACAAAACAAAATCATACATAGAATTTGTATCATTCATCGATGAATAATGAATTTTACTTGTCAATGTTGGAAAGATCCACAAACTCTGTCATCATTGGTGATTCCTAGAGTACTCTAATTAATGATCAATCATCCCTTCATCCACCAATTATAGTCAATTATTTTAGTTAAATCCATAGATTTATATGGAATTCAAATGGATTTTCTATATCTAAACATATATAGAAGGACTTATCATAGGTAACATAAAACTATTAATTAATTAATAAATTTACAATTCCTCCCTTGGTAACTTTTTAACCAAACATCAAGCATCGACAAAGGATATATCACACCTAAGTTAAAACCAATGCCTTAAACTGAACGATGGACTTATATTTATGAGCCAAGACTCCATTAGGGAATTATTCAACTATTTCATGAAAATAATTCATGTGTTATATTAATATATTTAATATTTATTAAAAGATCAATATTGGTCTCACTATTCCTTGGAATCGAGAGCCTTCTAAGTACCTAGCTATCAAAATATTCTTAGGAATATTTTAATTTATTTAGAGGAATAAAAATGGATTCGACATATATAATGTATATGGTTGGTTTATATAAGAGTTAATAAGAAAAAAATATTAAATAAGATGTGATACTTACGTACAGACCTCAACCTTTCTCTTGACAAAGGCCTTAGATTTGAAGGAAATAAGATAATTTGTGTTGATCATGATGTTTTTGTTGTGTAAATTAATTCAAAGAGAGGAAATTTAGGTTGGGGTTCAAGGAAATTTTGAAATTGGTGTGGATTATTTAAAGGGTGTAAGTGATCTCCCTTATATAATTGAGGAAGTGGAGCTTTTCTATGAAAAAACATGGTATGTAAAGGGTAAAAAATGAAAGGAATAAAGGGTTTGGTGAGTTAGGTGGATGAATTTGGGTTAGACATATAAGTAATACATTGAAACAAATGAAATTTTTTCTATATGGTTTAATGGTCATGTTAATTTTAGAAATATGGATCCACCTTATATTTCTCATTTAAACACCTATTACTCTTAAATAACTATTAATCATGTCAAGTATTTTATCACTAAAAATATAATTAGTCCATTATTAATACATTTTTACAAGAGTAATTTGAATTAGGGATCTGTTTATCCTAATTTAATCTATAAATATGAGACAAATAGAATTTAAATCACAATATAAAATGAGTTAAAAAACAATTTTTCTAGGAAAGTATCATTTTTAACATTAAGGGTTCATAATCTTATTTAACATTGAAAACTCACTAATAAGTGTTAATAAGTTTTTATATATGATTGAAAATAATATTATATATTAAATTTAAATGTTATATATTTAATTTTATATATAAAAATTATTTAGAAAAATATTATTCTTTGAAAAATAATCATTTTTCCTTCGTAACTAATATTTTCTAAATTTATCTTAATATTTGTGAATAAAAATAAAGTATCCCTTATTATATAATTTCAACCCACCAATATAAAATTTAAATTATATTTCAGTTGATTCAATGGATTTAAAATATTTAAAATACCAATTTATAATGTATTTATTATTTTTATCATAAAATATTTCTTTGGTTTTAAAATATCAAATATAAGTTTTTAGTAAAGAGATAATATTTAAAAATATAAAATTTTAATTAAAAAATATATTCAGTCAAGAAAAGAGTTCCCTAAGATTCAGGTTATGCTTGTATCCACGTGATGTTAGAAATGCCACAATAAATTAAAAAACCATTATTTTATATTATTCAAGTAAAAACAATTATTTTATAAATATTGAAACAAATCAACTTAAGCTAGAATCACCATGATAAATTCTATAAAGATGTTAATATTTTCAAATTTATATCTGAAAATTTATAGGAAAAACATTAAAATAAAGACATATAATATATTGATAAAACTGTATTTTATAGGGAATCATTTAATGGATGTGTTAACTATTCTTATAAAATAAGTTCTAATCATTACATTAAGAAAATTGAAAAAACATCAATTTTTTTTAAAAAAAAATATTTTCAATATAAAAATACAATTTATTAGTTTATTAGCTGTAATAATTGTGTTTGGTTTTTCAGGTAATTTAATTTTTTGTTAATATAATTATATATTTTTCATAATTTTTATACCATAATTTATAAAAAATAATTATATTTGTACCTTATTAATGTTTATATTGGTTTTTTTAAGTGTTACATGAGTTGAAAACCATATAAGATAGTATTTATTTAATGAGAGAAACATGGGTTGTTATAATATACACCCTTAAAGAAATTACATCCTCAAAATTTAATTTTCATTAAATTAAAATAATACATAAAGGCATATAAAATATTTAAATTCCTCAAGATATCATCTCTAATGAGATATAATACCCAACATCCTAGGTAGGACAAAAAAAATCCCTAAATATTTCAAGGAAATATCTATCTCTTAAGTTGTTATTAAGGCCCATATAAAGGGTTTATTTTCTGTATTTCATAATTCATTGTTGTCCTTTCACAAAAAATGATCACTATTGATTTAGAATATGTTTACCATATTCCTCAAATTAATTTTCGTTCACTGTAATGATATATCTTCAATTTAAAAAATTTAGTAAATATTCTTTTAGAGGATAATATTATTTTCATAAATTTTATTTCTAAAATAGGTAATAATAATACCACTATAAGTTTTACCAAAAATAGAAAACACATAGAGGGTGATAAGATATAATAAAAATAAACACTAAATATAATTGGGTCGAAAAAACCAGAATGAATCAACTAATTCAGGGTGGAGGGTAAGTGAGAAACTAATTACCACTATCCTCTTCACCGATAGTTATTACAAAGCTTCTTCTATACTTCATTGGTCCATGAGGTTCTAGATTCTTACCTTTCTCACCAATCCTTGGATGAGGACATTGGAATGGATTATTATTTTGTTCTCTAAAAATAATACATTGAATTTTTAGTGGTTCCCTAGGATGAGTTCTTTCTTATTTCCTCTTGTTAACTATAATCTCCATTTTTTATCAGTAGTGTGATTTTCTACGGCCTCCTTCACTATAATTAATGAATATCCCGATCCCCTTGATGCAATTACCTTAATAATTATTCCCAAATTTTTGATATATAGGCGGTTGAATATCCCATATTTCATAATCTTTATTTCCATAATTTTCATTAACCTCCATCCTTCTCTTCTTTGGTGTATTCAATACTTGACATTTGGTTACATTTTAAATCATGTTTACTGATAGTTGTTTTGGAATAATCACTAAATTTATCAGACTATCTTCCATTACATAGGGTTTATTGTTGATGTAATTATCACATTATACTTCACACCTATGGCTAAATAAATTCATTTTGGTTCAAACTATCACTATATCCCAAAAGGGTTGACACGAGTTAAAAAATCAACAATATGATGGGATTATAATAATCATCAATGGAATTTGACCATAAAAATTATTATTCTTCTATATTATCAAATTGTTTTATAGTTACTTTATTTTGACCAATATTTATCATAGTTATACCTATGTTACAATAAGTTGGATTATATTTTGTTTCTCAACTTAATCATCAATCTTACTAGGATATCAGTCCTTCAAAGTGGTTTGTAATAGTAATGACCCAGACTTTCATTAATTGAAATCCCTCTTGATCTAATAAAATGTTTCTTTATGTAAAATGTTTATATAAAATTTAAAATTATTTGGTTTTATTTTAAGAATTGTGACTGTTGCTAATATAGTCATTGAACAGTGATCACATGATTAGTATAGATATAGGTATTTAACAATATAATTGACCCAAACAAAGGACGTGATGGGATCATCTAGTTGAATTGCTCCATACGAAGCTCATTTTTCAGAGCTCATAAAAAAGGTGGCATCATTGGGATTTTCTCTTTAACAATACCAAGTCGAGCTTCATCATTTCAAGCTTGAACGGAACTGTCTACATGAGAAGTGGAAGTTGATAGAGATCACCACGTGTGCAATGTTATCTGTGCCAACCCAAGTGTCTTTCACCATCGCACACCTTACCCTTCAGTTTTATTTGGGTGTTATAAGGGGTTATGTAAGAATAAATTAGCAATTTTAATATGTGAGTTATTTTTGTATATAATTATGAATATACTCTCATTTTACTATTGTTACTTTGCAAATAGTCTTTAAAGAAAAAATAGTATTTTTAGTTAATATTCAACTAAGAAATCTATTTGGTTGAATTAATGGTTTTTTTTAATTAAATAATATTTTAATAAATTTTTATTATAATTATTATTAAATTAATTTTTATTAAATATAAATTATCTTATACTTTTTTGAATGCAATTGCAATTTTTACCAAGGTTTGAAAACCATTTTTTTCAAAACCAATTAATTTTCGATAAAATGTCCGTTTTTATTTTAAAAGTAAAAATTGACATATTTATAAAATTATTTAGATAAAATGAATATTATTTCTGGAATGATAACGTCAAAATTATCCAATGGTTAATTTTTCATAATTTTCTAAAATAGTCAAATTTTTTTGTAAAAATTAAATACCGTCTAAAAATATAATGTGTTTTTTAACATCATAATGACCCAATAGTGATGTAACAAAATACTATACACCATATTTTCGAAAAATATAAGTTTTACCTTTAAAATAATGTGATTGTGGGTTTTTTTGACTTATTTTACATAGCATTAATGGACTCTTCATGACTTATTAATCATCTTGTTTTTTAAAATTGTTTTTCTTGGGAGTGTGACTCAACTCCACATAAGAAACCACATTATTTTAAGAAATTCAGACTTATTAAACATCTTGTCTTTTTAAATTTTTTTATTGGGAGTGTGACTCAACTCCACATAAGCAACCACATTATTATTGTTTTCTAATTACATTTTTCCAAAACCATGAGTAAAAACCATGAGATGGTTTGTGGTTTGGATTAGTTTAATGTGAAGTGTCACAAACCTAAATAATAAAGAATTCCATCACCTTTCCTATATAATCCCTCCCAAGCTCCCACTTCCTCCCCACTCAAATCCTTAGAGTTTTTCCAACCTCTTCTATCCTCTCTCTATAATCCTCCCAAGTTTCCCCAATCTCCCGAGAAACCTATCTCAAGTAAGGGTTTTTTTCTTCTTTTCTCATTTTTGTCTATTTTTCTTAATGTTGTTATGACCTTTTAATAACAATTATAAATGTTGGGGTATGGTTTGTCACCTCACCCATATTTCCCTATTTATGTTTTAATGAGGGGAGAACCCTTTCTCTATCATTAAATGCCTCCCATGTACACATGTTATTATGCCGAAATTCTGAAAGGAATTTCTCTCTCCTCATTTACATTCAAGCAATTTTTTGTATCATGAATGTATTTTCCATTAAATTTGTTTGGAAATGTAACTATATGACTCCCCTTAATATCAATGTCATTTATATATGATTATACACCCCTTTCTCTCTCATCAACCATTTTTATGAATTCTTACGTTACGCCATTATGCTGTCGAAATTACACCGATTTTCCAAGCCAAAGCCATAGTGTAGTGAATACCATACCTATTTCTCTATCAAGGGTATTCACCTTTATGCACATTTACATATTTATAATAAAGTTTCATGTATAAATTCCACATTCCTTTATCATGGAATAAATGATGATGTTTTATGAATCAATGTTATATGATCCATGTGGCACACTTATGCATTAAATGAAATGTTTAAGAACGGTGTGCCGTTAGCACTCTAATGCATTGGGTAAAGTATAGTATCATGATACCTCATGTGAAATGGGTGTTTACTCATGCTAATTCAAGTGCAACAAGGTTTTACCCTTGCTTCATATGCAATGAGGATTTACTCATGCTCCATGTGCAATGATCCTTGGCTCATGCTAGTTCCATGTTAAGTGTTGTGGCTACATTTCCTTGTTATGATTATTTTCTTTATCATGAATTTATGTTTATTCTTCTCTTTTGATCTATTGATATTCTTATTGTCTATCATTTTTTTACTCATCATGTTATTCCATGATTATTCCCTTACTGGGCTTTATATCTCACCCTTTTCTTATGCATGTCCTCAGGTTATCCAATGAAATGCTAAGTACGAGGGAATGTCGTGGTCATGTAAAAAAAGTTTTTAATAAGGATTTTGTATTTCATGTTTTAATTTGTTAGGTAATAATCATATTCCCCAAAGACACTAAAACTCTTGATCTTATATGTTTTATCACGTGATATTTATGTAGTAAACTATACTTAACTGTGTTATAAAAGAGAAAGGTTGTTATAGTT
Source organism: Viscum album (assembly GCA_963277665.1). Lineage (NCBI taxonomy): Eukaryota > Viridiplantae > Streptophyta > Magnoliopsida > Santalales > Viscaceae > Viscum > Viscum album. Next base: position 1,177,640,355 of record OY728119.1, on the reverse strand, counting down.
GGTATCAGAGGATAGGTTTAGTTTTTTTTTGGGATTAAGATTAGACAACCCTAGTAAAGCCTTAGAGACAAGACTAAGTATCATAAAAACATACCTATGTTTTGGTGAGTATTGATTAAGTGTTTTATCAAAAAAATAAATCACTCTCTGGATACGAGCAGGTATAGGCGGCTCTGGCATAGATGTCTTCTAGGGGTAAAACCCGAAAACACCGCTTTGAGCTAGACTCGAATGAGAACTATTACACGACAATGGGTCTTGCTGCACTCTTGTTTACGACACTCCCGGGGGATATTATTTGGTAAATTCACAATCAAAATCAACCTGCCAGTGAATGTGAATATTACATGTGGAGATAGAAGTTTCTTGTCAAGCATTAACACATAGATAAAAAAAGAATTGAGGTGGATGAGTGGTCAATCACGTTTTCTTTTGTATTGAATTGGTGGTTAATCACCTGGACTCTGCATATCATCCCATTACTAATTAGTAACATAATTAGTATATAATTAGTATATAATTAGTAACATATGTTATTATTATATGATTAATATTTATGAAAAAATACTATTAATATTTAGGTCATGTTCAATAAAAATTTTGCACCAACCGTGTCCAATGTAAACTCTATAATTGTCCTTGCTTGGTTGCTCACCTAGTAAATAGAGTTGCAATAAGATGATCCAAGTCATGTCTTTCTCATCTATAAGAATAAAATCACATAACCCTTTACATACCATTGTTCCTTGAAATTTTAAGGGATAAAATTTTTAACGAAAATGATCTATATAAACAGAAATGTGAGATGATTCTTAGAGACGTGAACGACATGACTTGGGTCGTCTTATTGTAATTCTACTTGCGAGGTGATCAACAAAGCAAGAAAAATTATAGAGTTTACATTGTACACGGTTGATGCAAACTTTTATTGAGCATGAACTAAATATTAACAACCCTTTAAGATATGAACATCTTAAGAATAGATCAAATCATGTTCCGAATAATTATCATTAATTACCGATAATTACCATTAATTAGCAGTAATTAGCAGTAATTTCACTTAAAATTGTATCGCTCGTAAGTAGTGGTAATTAATAATAAGTAGTTTTAATATCTTCTCTTTTTGGGAATTTTTCTAAGTTAACATTGTACACAGTTGACACAAACTTTTTTTTGAGCATGACCTAAATATTAAAGACCCTTTATGATTTGAACATGTTAAGAATAGATCAAATCATGTTGCAAATAATTATCAGTAATTACCAATAATTAGTAATAATTACTAATAATTACCAATAATTAGTAATAATTACTGATAATTACCAATAATTAGCAGTAGTTAGTAGTAATTTCACTGAAAATTGTGTCACTTGTAAATAGTGGTAATTATTAAGAAGTAGTTCTAATATCTTCTCTTTTTGGGAATTTTTCTAATATCAAAATATTCAAAACCAGTAATTTTTTAATGTTTTGTAGAAAAATATGGAACAACAAAGTCGGAAAAAATCATTATTAAAAGACCGTGTATGGATCAATCAACGTAGAAATCTAAACTGTTCTGGTTTAAATCCTGTATATATTGAGGGTGTAGAGACTTTCTTATCATTCGCATCATCAAATCCAAAAAACAATTCAGAAGGAACAATAAAATTTCCTTGTAAAAAATGTGCACTGAGAATGTTTGACACATTTCATAAAGTTGGGGGACATCTCTTGCATTTTGGTTTTCAACCGGATTGTGTTTTTTGGTATCAACACGGTGAACGCAGTTCCAGATAAGGTGATACTAACATGATTATGGATCCATCGCGGTTTCAGAATTTAGTACATTATGTTGCAGGTCCATCTGTTCAACATACCGAAAATCAGGATGATATTTATTCAACTCCTGAGTTGGCACCATCTAAATTTTATGTGTTGCTGAGGCCTGCTGAGGATGCATTATATCCTGGTTGCAAGATAAGAAAGTTAGAAGCAGTTGTAAAATTTATGGTTATCAAATCGGATAATGGAATGTCAAAAAACTGTTTTGATCAGATGTTTTCTTTGGTTAAAACACTGTTACCCGAAGCAAATGTTATCCTGAAAATTACTATTAGAGTAAGAGGCTAGTTCTGAATTTGGGACTTAGTTGTCAGAAGATTCATGCATGTTCAAATGATTGCATTTTATATTCTTATGAAAATGAGTTGTTGGATAGTTGTCCCACATGTGGACAACCGAGGTATAAATAAGCTCATCATGGGATGTCTGGCTTGATTCCTATAAAGTAGTTGAGATATTTTCCTCTTATATTCATACTGCAACATTTATTAATGCCTAAGAATACAGCGACAATGATGTCAAGGAACAAAATTAATATTTCAACCAGTAAAATCTTGAATCATCCAGCCAATGGTGATTCATGGAAACATTTTGATAGAGTGCATCTGTAATTTTCTTTAGAAGCTTGAAACATATGACTGGGTCTTTCCACATATGTTTTATGTACATTCACATCTTATGGTAGTCAGTATTCATGTTGGCATGTCTTTATAACTCCGTACAATTTACCTCCATGGATGCTAATGAAGGATCCCTATATTGTTTTGACCTTATTAATCCCAGGACATCCGAAAAAGAATATTTATGTATATTTGAAACCATTGATTAATGAATTAAATTTATTGTGGAGTACTGGTTTCAATACATATGATGTTGTTGCGAAACAGAATTTCATACTAATAGAAGCATTGATGTGGACAATCAGTGACTTCCCGGCATATTTCATGTTTTCTAGCTGGAGTACACATGGACCGAAGTCATGTCTTTACTGTATGGGAGAGAACAAACCATTTATGCTTTTCCATGGAGAAAACCTTGTTATTTTGACTGTCATCACAAATTTCTTCCAACTGATCATCCTTTTCGGAGGAACAAATATCATTTTATAAAAGGTACAATTTAAACGGATGGACCTCCTAAAATGTTATCAGGTATGGTGTTAAAATCAGTTGTATTTTCATTACCTCCCATCACATTTGGACCCACAATAAACCAATAGAAAATTTATGGATTTGGGAAAGAACACAATTGGATTAAATAGAGCATTTTTTGGGATTTTCCATATTGGTCTGATTTGTTTGTCCGTCACATGATGGTTGGTATGCGTGTTGAGAAGAATTGTTTGGATAATTTATTTCATACTATTTTGGATACACCTGGTAAGAGCAAAGGTAATGTAAGGAATGATTATATCTTGCCCAAATTTGCAGGTGCCCAGAACTCAAACTGTTTGAGAATGTCAGAGAACAAAGGTTAATGAAGCCAAAAGCAGCTTATACACTGTCCAAAGAAATTTGCTTATTATTTTGTTAGTGGATAGAAGATTTGAGACTTCCAGATGGTTGTGCTACCAATTTTGGTAGATGTGTAATGAATGGTTATATTAGAAGATTAAAAAGTCATGATTGTCATGTTATAATGGAAAGACTTATGACAATATCGGAATAAATACCTTATCATGTAATCCGGGAAGTATGATATATTGAATGGGAATGGAATAATCCTTGTTCACTTTTCCTACCATGTATAGCCCCGATTTATTAACACATATATAACCTTGTCAGGTATGTCTAACACTATCCATCCAATCCCAGAATCTCCACTAACTTATCCATAGTTGGTTCAAACTCACCACCCACTATGTATTTTCATCTAATAGTATTGTCAAAGGAAGATTATAGAAGAGGGGATAACCACCCATCAATTTCATCACTAAATCGGGTGTTGGTGAAAACACCCAAAACCCATAACATTTAGGTATCAGAAAGGTTATCCAACTTTATTGGAATGCGTATATAAATAACATTGATACATAAAAATATATATTCTCACAAAATATTATCCTATGGGTTCTCATAAAATAGTACTATAAAATCTCACAACACTATGCTAGCACTGTATGATATCAATCGCCAACCACCACCACCACTAAATAATTAACACTACAAGATCAAACCACACAAAGCCACAATTCATCGTCCATTCACAAGTATACCAATTTATTGATTTACTAGTTATAAACCAACATCTGTTTACTAGGTCATTTGATCCAAAATTTATTAACATTCAAAGAACTATTTCAATTAATAAATTATAATTCCATCCAAACAACATTTAATTATTAGTCCATGCCATTTTAATTTCATCATTAAAAACTCATTCCCTCACTACTAAGAAACTACCACAAAGACACCACTCAAAAACCCATACACCTCACTCCCCATGAAAGATTTATCACTACTGCACACATATCTAAAAAAATCATTATAAACTAATAAATTTATGTCATTACTCATCACAAGCAAAGTGAAAAACAATTCTTTGATTTCCATTAACTTCTACATTTGAACCGGTCACTCCGATCAATGTGGGATCCCCAAAAGACTGCCATACAAAGCCTAAGGAGACATATTGAAAAAAGACTATTATAATAATGATTTCATCATCTTTAATTTCAAAAAAAAATTTATAAGAATTCAAAAAAATTACTTATTTTATTTTATGTTTATTCTCATATAAATCCTGAGTCATGTGAGAAACAAATTCATTTTCCATATATAAGTAGTTAATCTTTTGTGAATGCTGATTAAAATTAATCAATAAAAAGGTACAAAAACCAGAATAACTAAATGACACATGAGGATATATAAACATATTTATTATTAGTAATAACATTAAGAAAAAATATTCTCATTGTAAAATAAAAATAATAAGTATACACATGTGATTACTTCATATACCCATCAATTTTATTTAAATTTAATCATTTTATAAGTTATTTAATCCCATAATATCCACTAAAAGAATGAAAAAATCATAAAATTTCCATATATGTTATTAAAAATCGAGATAATGAACATCCCCTACCATAATTGTATTTTAAACATTCTTATTTTAAGAACTAATGATAGAAAAATTAACTACACTAAAGGAAACACCACAAAAAAATAAAGCATTACTAATGGGAACCTATCCATAAAAGGTACCATGAATCCTTGGTTAATATCCAACTGAAAATAGGGTATCGAAAAAAATAACTTTTTAAATGAATAAAAACAAGGAAAAGGAAAAATAAAGGAAAAGAAAGGGTTCCTTGATTCATGAGACATTGATTCAGAAGAACCGAGGTGTTCAATGTCCCTAATGGTAGGGATATTGAGTGTTGAGATTTAAATGAGTCAATTATTTCTTGAGAAAAGTCAAAGATCTAAACTATGGTATAAATAATGACACCGTTGAGAGAGGAAACTTTAAAATACATCACCATGGTGTGTATATACTCAAAATTTTGTGGTGATTGCTGGTCAAATGGAATTATTAAATTCAATCCTTTCAACCCCCAATACTTAGACATTTGAAAAAAAATATCAAAAAAATTTAACAGATATGTGATCTTAACACTAATGTGTTCAAGGGAGTTTTTACCACTATAAACCTATAATAATAAACCAATATAACCTAGATCTAGGCGGAAGACTATTTTCACATCACAATTCATGGGACTACTTTGGATTCCCAAGAGAAACATTGATTAAATATTAGAATAATATTTTTATTTAAATTACACATCAAACAATAGTCACAAAAATCCAAGATTTAAAGGATTAGTTTCTTGGATACTAGATATATAAACATAATATTTTACAACACTTGTAAACAATTCTCCAAAACCATGCCTTTGTAGACCCTCTTCTAGGAATCACACGTGACAAAATCATCTTTATAATGCTGGGAATATTAATAGAAGAAGTCAGTGATCTAAAATTCTCATTATGACAAAAGAAACATTATAAGGTATTAGATTAAAATCATGATGAAGAATAATAGGAATAGATATATATCAAAATAAAATATTATAAGACCATGTATGATACACATAAAACATGACAGAGAAACAAAATATCATAAAAATATAAATCAATAAGTATAAAATATATGTCATGGCTCAAAAAACATATCAATAATCAATAAACCAATGATCATGATATAAAAGTATGAAATACATTAAAAATATGGAATAAACATGGAAATGAGTTATTTCATGGAAATAGAATGAATCATTTAAAATTGGAATAACAAGATAAAACATTTGACAATATGGAATAAAATTATCAACAACATAATAATAAAGAACAACTATAATCATAGTAAATAATGTGTGATAAAACCCATTATACCTAATAAAATGTGAACAACCTCATTATATACATGCCTAATATGTTAGATAACCCATCATGCACACGCTTATATGAAAAAAATCATTTTTTCATGCAATAATATCCTATAATATATAACCTTAAACTTATGTGATAGAGGGTGATATAAGAACCCAATCTTAATCATCTATATTTATTTGTGGTGCATAAAATCATTTATAGAAATATATCAATAAACCAATAAAAAAAGAACATGATTCATAAATATTCAAAAAAATATTACATAACATAAAAATAATATAACATCAGAAATAAAATTCCCTAAAAGGAATCATACCAAAATAAAATATATATGACGATTAAAACATCACTTCATAAGAGACAAACCTTAGATGATAAATATGATTTAAAATAAAAATGTTTTGATGAATCCTTTTAAATATTTTTATAAAAGAAATAGTGAAAAATTAATTCAATTTTTTATGAGGCAAACAAGGGATTTTTTAAATCATTTTATAAATAGTCCATGTAAAATATCCTTTAAAATACATCGTGGTTACCAAAAAGGTTTTAGTGAAAGATATAACATTTTATTTTAAAGGATGGGAAAACCTTTTCATTAATATTTTGAAATAAATTTACACACATTTTAAAAAGATAATTATTCATAAAATTTGATGATCAATGAAGAGAATTAACGAAAAATAAATAAACCACATAATTTTTCCAAAATAAGGTGTGAACATCTCTATAAAAGAAAATATTTACATGAAATAACAGATTCATCAGTAATCATGAGAGTTATTTTATCCAATGATAAAATGTTATTTTGAAAACATGTTAAAAAATAGTAGGATACAGACAACATGATGTAATTTATAGAAGGAAATACCATATAAAATATTTTAAGGGTAGGTACAAATAAATATAGAAATTTTTATTAATGTAATAAATTATATGTCCCCATGAATCAGAAATAAAGCTAATTAGAACCCACACAATCTTTAAATATTATGAATAAAACCCCCAAGATAGAATGAACATCGAAAAAATCATTTGTAATCATTAAATATTATGAAATACTAATTCAAAATAAAAATGGGTTGTTATTTAAATTATTGGAATTGAAACATGGGATATAACAAAAAAATTAAGGGATTCAAATTGTTTTAGAAAAACCCCTTTCAAATTTGGTATCTTTTTAATAAATTTAAAAGTAAATAAAGAATATGATATTAATAATTTAAACACATTAATTTCATTAATATTAAAAAATAAATTCAATAGGAAAAATTCAAACCACATAAAATAAATGATGGTGCATAATTTAAAACATTTCTCATGAATTTCAAAATAACACAAGGAATCCCTTATCATGTTTCCCATCAAATTTGAAAGCACTCAATCCACCTATAAAAAACATAAATATCTTAATATAGTATTTTAAAACCATAATAATACCTAAAACTATTTATAACTTTTATTTATAATCATTATCAATATGTATATTATTTTTTTTAATTATTCCATATCTGGTTGTTATAATTTTGACTATTTGTTGTAGTTTTATATGAGTTGTGTTTCCATTCCTTATTATTGAAAAATTTTTATTTTGAATTTCATTAATATTAATATAATTAGATAATAATAATTATTTAATAATTTTAAATTTTCTTTTCAGGAATAATCTTTATCATAGAATATTAAATCGACAATGAACATTCTTCGATGATTTTAAACCAAGTAAAGGTGTTTTAATAATTAATGAGTTAAATATTTTTGTACCCTTTCCACAACCAAGAGAAAATAATTATATAACTATTTAATTCATATTAATCCTGAAATTATTTTTTCATAATCATTCATGATATAATTTTATATCATTATTCAAGTAAGTGGTAAGACCATCCCAATCTTGAACACGATTTAACTTAATTGGAGGGTATGTTTAAATAGGTATATATTTTGATATACTATTATTTTTAAATAATAAAAATTATATTATATTAATTTTTTTAATATTTTGAATTACTTTTTAAGATGTTCTGATTTATAATGAAAAAATATAATGAAAAAATGATTTTTCATGGAGGTGGTAGGCTGAAAAATGTGTGATTCAGGTTTTGTGTTACACAATTAACGAGTCTAATGAAGGGATAATTTAATGAAAATTTTATAATAATTAATAAATTATATAAATAATATTTATTTATGAATATTATCATTTAGACCAGACTTGAGATGTGGGGATGAAAAACAAAATGAATCACTTTATATAGGTGGTAATCTATGTACAATCTCAAATTACAAATATTATTTTCATACTAGGTGTAATAGAATAAATAATGGTGGTAAAATTATTATTATCTAATTTAAATAGACTAATTATGTTTTGGTTATGATATTAAAATGTATATAATTGGTTTTTAAGATAATTAATATGAATGAAATATTATGAAATTTGTGATTCCTACATTGCGACCATAACCTTCTTATTGAGGAATGCATTATATTTAAGAGAAATTGGATAATTTATGGTGACCATTGGAATCGGGTTATGTAAACAAATTCATGTAGAAAAAATTTGTTCTGGGTTACAAGGAAATTTTAAAATAGGATTGGATAATTTAAAGGGTGGATGTGATCCCCCTTTTACAAGTGAGGAAAATAGAATTTTCTATGGAAACAGATGGTAAGTGAGGGGTAAGAATGAAAATCATAAATAGCATATTATTTAGGAGGGGTATTTTTAGTGAGACATGTAGCTAATACTTCAAAACATAACGTATATCTAGATAGTCTAATTGAACTATTAGTTTAGAAAAACTTTATCCACCTTATATTAGTTTTTTAAACACAAAATTTTATTAATTAAATATTAATCATGTAAATTATTTTTTGATTAAATTATATGTGTACCGTAATAAAATAAAGAAATGGGATGAATGTAATTTTTTTATGTTTTTCCAAGTTAAAATTTTATATATGATAAAAATAACTTTTTAGTGAAAGCATATAATGTGTTGAAAAAAAAAATTTATATATTTTTTTAATAATTAAGTATTATTAGTTATATTTAGCATTGATTGCCGATTATATTAATTTATATTAATTTTAATTTGTTTTTAAAAATAATATTAGAGGTTCAACTTAAAATTTACTAATTTAATTTTATAAACATTATTTAGAAAATTATTATACATTGAAAAATAATCATTTACCATGGTTTATAATATTTAACATAATTAATTTAATCTTTATGCATAAAAAGAATTTGGACCTTATTAGATAATTTGGACCCACTAATTTAAAATTTAAGATCCATTTCATTTTAATAAATTATTAAAAAACAAATTCCAAATACTAAGGTATAATGTATTGAAAAAAATATTTTAGAAAATGTTGCCTATATTTTAAAACGTTAAATATATCTTTGTAATTAAAACATGACATTTTTAAATATATAATATCACTTAAATGACCTATATTTCGTCAAGAAAAAAGTTTCCTATGTATTAGTTTATAATTATTTTCAATTAATGTTACATAATCCATGATATTTTAAAAAAAGGAATTTCTTACTATGAACCTAAAAATCATTTATTTTAGAAATGTTATTAAGAAATTATATTAAAAAAATATTACCATGAAGAATGTAAAAAATATATATTAATTGTTTTTCAAATTTACAGCCAAAAATTTATATTTTCAATTTTGAAATAAAATAATAAAATATTATGGGGTTTTTAACATAGAATCATCTTTTTCATATATTAACGATTCTTATAAAATTATTTTTCATAATAAATATATACTAATTGAAAAAATGTGTTTTTTAAAATAAAATATTAAAATAAAAAATATTTTATTAATTTCTTAGTCATACTAATTGAGTATAATTTTTAAAAAAAAATTTATTTCGATTGCATTCTTATATATATATACAATTATATTTATTTCATAATTTTATTACTCATGTTTATACCTGATAATTCTACAGTTTCCATATAACTATCTATACTAGTTTGGTTGTTGGTGTTAGGTGGGGCGTAAACCATATAACATTGTATTTACTTAAGGAGAAATAATCATGTCATTAAATTCTACCACCTTAAATAAATTAAATCGTCCAAATTTATTTATCATTTATTTACAAAATATCTTATGGTGGAGAAAAAATTGACATACATTAAGTAATTATGTATAATTAAATATGATCAACAATATCATAGATAATTCTTGAAAAAATTATTTCCCCTAACTATTTTAATTAAATGTATCTCATACGTAGGTATTAATGCCCATGTGAAGGCTTCAGTTTTCTTCTTCCAGAATTCATAGATGTAATTACACTGAAATATAGTAGAAGTTGATTTATATTGTTTATCCATATTCTAGAAATATACTTAGGGTCAATGTGAATGTTATTATTATATTTCAAACATCATTTCAATTTCATTTTTGAGCATAATATTGTGATTTAAAAAAATTATTTCCAAAACTAATAACAATCGTACCGCTAAATGTTTTCTTTAAAATAAAAAACATTGAGGTGGGGGTTCTGTGTTCTTCTAAAACAACCTCGATTCAATAGGGTTTATAGAACAAGGATGCATCCACTAATTAAGGTTTCAATGTAAATGAAAACCTAATTACCCCATTCAGTTCATCAATTTTAATTTCATAGATCTTTCTTTCTATAAGGGTATAGGTGCCTATGGATTCCTACCATTCTCACCAATCATTGGATTAGGTTATTGGGATGGATAATTCCGAGGTTCTATATACATGATATATTAAATTATAGTCATTTAGTAGGATTTGTTCTGTCTTATTTCCTTTTGTTAATGAATCTATTCATTTTCCCTATATGGTTTGATGCTTTATGTCCCCATTTTCCACATAAAAGCATCTTCTAGTCCCCTTGGTTAAATTCCCCTTATGGTTCTTCTTATATTTTTACTTATTGGTGGTTGAATATCCTTTCTTTTATCATCATAATTCCTTAAATTCTCATAAGCCTCCATCCTTCTCTTCATTGGTTCACCTAGTATTTATTCTATGGTTACATTATTAATCTTGTATCACAATAGTTCTTTTGTGAGAATAAATATATTTCTAAAGATATCTCAAATTCTTATGGATTTATCTTTTAGGTAATCATTATATTTTCCTTCACACCTAAGGTCAAATGTATTCCTTCTGGTCCCACCCTCCACTACAACAAAAAATGGGGACACGAGTGAAAAATATTATCAATACATGGTTAGTATCAAAATAAGGGAATTCAAACTTAAAAATGTTTTTATTTATTATTAACATGTTTTCCCATATTTCCATTAGTTTTACCTATATCAATTTAGTTTCACCTAGGTCACTTCATGTTGGTTTATCATTCATTTCTCATTTTAATCAAACAAAATAACTAGGAAATGAATACTTTATAGTGGTTCAGGAAGAGAACATTATCAACCAAATAATATCTCTTATGAGATTCAAAATAAGTGTTATTTCTTAGGCATAATCATCATGCATCATGGTGATGATGGAGTCAATACTCAACTAACCCCTTCCATGATAATTAAACCTAAATGCATCTATTCCACATTCACATCCATGTGTAGTATTGAGAAAAGGGTTTTTTCTTAAGACCATATTCTCAAGAACTTACCTATAATTCAGGATATCAACCTATAATATTACTCATCTATAGGGTTTTTTATAAGGTTTTTTTGAATGAATCCCAAAAATAACTAGAATAATTTAGAAAATAACTAAACCCTCCTTACATACTAAATAAAGTGACTAAATCTAAACTTGACTTAAATTAAAATATTAATCTCAGGATTTAAATTACCCATCATAAAATAGTCACATAAACCAAGGACTAAATGGTTTAGTGACTTAAAGACTATATATATGAAGATATTATTTCACTAAACTTGTTAACATTTATCCATTACCATGGGCCTTGAGACCCTTTTTTCTTATATCACACGAAATAATCATCTTCATAACCTAGGAAATATAATTATAATAAAGGGATTATCACAAATCCTCAGTAAAGAAAAATACATATCATAATGTATTGGGTTATAAACATGAAATAGAATAAGTGGAAGACATAGATATCGTAATATGATATCAAAAGATAATTTAAGATAATTTTAAAACATGATAGGTAAGTATAAGAACTTAAAGGAAGAATAAAAGATATGACATGGATCAAAACCCATATAAATAATCATGAATAATTTGATCATAATATAAAATATATAAATACATTAAAAATAATTCATGAACCTAATAACATGGAATATTATAGAAATTAAATGAATATTTTAAAATTTACATGACATGATAAAAAACATGGGAATATGGAATAATATTATGGAAAAAATGAAAATGTGGAATAACTATAAGCATAATAAATACTATGTTAGAAAACCCATTATGCCCATTCCCATGTAAATAGACTCACTATATCCATGCATGAAATGTGAGAAATCCCATCATTCACACAACTATGTGAATAAACTAATTATGTCTATGCATAACTATCTACAGAGATATAAGATTAAATCCATGCCTTATATATTGAAATAATATCTCACCATCATCATCCATATATAGGTGTAACACTTAAAATCATTCCAAAATATATCTAAATGAACCAATGAAAAATATCACTCTTCATAAATATTTAGAAAACATTACATTGAATAAACATAAGAGATCATCATAAGTCACATTTTCTAAAAGGAATCATATCATAACAAAATATAGAGGACGGTTGAAACTATACATTATGAGAGACAACCCTTGGAGAAAAATAGTTGTTAGAATATATATTTTTTTTACAAAAAATTTCAAACATTATAATAAAAGATTAAGTGAAAAAAATATTTAAAACAAATTAAGGTGGGAAATATACATATTTTTAAAAAATATTTTAAATACTATAAATAAACTATTATTTAAAATAAATATATGTTATCAAAAAATTTGGAGTAATGATATAACATTTGATTTTTATAGGATGCAAAATGATTTTCTTTAAAAATTTGAAATACAGTCACACAAACTAAAACAAAAGGACTATAATTTAATTTTAAAAATGAGTAAATATAATTAATAAAATAAATGAAACTAAACTATATTATCTTTCACAAATGATTGGATTACATAAAATGGATGAAAAATAAAGACATGCATGAAGATATTCATTGGTAATAATGAGAGTTTCATAGAAAATATACACTTTTATTTCAGAAAAAATGTCATCAATGAATTAGATATTGACAATGATTGGTAATTTACCTAAAGAGAAAAAAATGAAATAAAAAAATGTTGGAGAATTAGGATTATAAAAATATTGAAAAGTATATTCATGTAAGAAATTCTATAACCAAATGAATCATAAATTGAGTTAATGAAAACCCAAAAACACATTTTATCATTTGAATTATAACCCTAAGAATGAATAGATATGTTAAAAAACCATTGGAATCATGATATATTATGAAATCATGATACAAAATAAGAATGGAGTAGTATTTTAATCCACTGAAAATGAAAAATTATTTATAGTAGGAAATTCCACAATGGAATCAAATTTGAGACAATGAAACCCTTAAAATATTGGTATCAATTGAATCGAAGAAAAAGTAATGACTGAAAATGGTATAGATCCTAAAAACCCATGATTTTCACGAGTATTTCAAAATAAATTCAATATTTATTATTCAAATCTAATAAAATAGATTATGATTCACAATATCAAAAATTCTACATGAATTTGAAAATAAGACAAAGAAAACCTTACCATAGTTCTCAACTTAGTAAAATAAACCCTTATATCATGTAAAAAATATAAATATATTAATATAATATTATAAAAATATTAATTTATAAAAGAGTTTATAATATTCATTTATAATCTTTATCTACTTATATATTAGTTAGTTTTGTATTATTATTCCTTATTTGGTATTTACAATTTTGACTATTTATAGTTGTTTCGTGAGAGTGGATTTCGTTATCTCTCTTATTCTAAAGTTCATTTTGAAATGTTCATTTATTTTATTAAAATGGATGAGTTTTATTATTTTTCTAGTTTAAAATTTATTTTCAAGAGTATTTTAGACTTTATCCTATAATATAAAATCGATAGAAAACATTATTCGGTGATTTTCATCAAACAAAGGGTATTTTGTTATTTAGTGAGTTAAATATAGTTATATCTATTCCAAAAAAATAAAAATAAAATTCTTTACCTATTTATTTCATATTAAACCAAAAAATATGTTTTCATAATCATTCATAATATATATTTTCATCATTATTTAAGTAAGTGGTCCAACCATCCCAATATTGAACAAGCTTTAACTCGATTGCAAGTATGGTTAAATAGGTGTTTATTTTGTTATAATATCATTCTAAAAGATCCATAATGATATTTTTATGATATTTTTAGGATAAAACCCATATTTTAAAATTCTTGGATAAATAATGAATAACTATAAGAAAAACTAAAAAATGATTCTTCATGAAGGTGGTAGTCCTCATAATTCATGATTAGCATTTCTATTACATAACAAATTAGGTGTGTAAAGTTGAAAAGTTATTTAAAATTTAAGAGTAAAAAAATAAATAATATAAATCTTATTTAGTCACCAATACCATCACTATTAACATCTCTAAGATTTAGTGATGAAAAACTAAATGTTTCAATTCATGGATGCGGTAATCCACACACATGTACTAATGATGATTTTTTATTTCACAGTATATGGAAGAGATTAAATTTTTTTTACCATTACTATAATAATATCGAGACTCACTAATTATTATGAGTTTTATTATATTGTCATTAATCTTCCCACTAGGGAACACATGGTTTGTGATTAGATGGGTTTTACTACCTTAATCCTTCCTCTAACATGCCAGGGGATAGAAACTGGTGGTGAGTAGGCATATCACACATATGGGAGGCATTAACCTAAAGTACATATACACAATCAGACATTTACAAGAATATGAAATAATGATAAAGATAAAAAATAAATGTTATTATAAATTCATGCATAAAATCTATCCCACATTTGAGTACAACATAACTAAAGAAGGAATAATAGGAAAAATAAAAAACAACAAAAACTGTTAAAAATGTAAGACCTGATCAAAAGGAGTGGACCACTATTAAATATAACTATGATATACACCTCAGACAATCTTTTAAAAACTATTTTCTCCTGATCCTGATCCTCCAAGGACTTAGTTAAAGGTTTCTCGCATGTGTAAGACTTATCTTGTATACGTAGAACCAATTTAGGGGTGAGTATGACAATACCTATAAGGAAACCCTGAAATCAAAAAACATAAAGCATTAAGAGTATTCATATCATCACTAAACATTAATTTCATTCAAGATAAGGGGAAAATTGTAATCAATAATAACCCAAATATGCTCATTATAAACACTAAGTCTCATGTTAGGGTCACAACTATAATGCCATCCTAGGATTATTCTAGAGGATTCAAGGGAATGCTCATCCTAGAAAAATATCTCCATAAGGAACTTTTTCACTACTGAGACTCTACTTATAGTTCATTCTCGTCTGGCCTAACTATGATGATATATATCTAAAAATATGTCATGTTCGAAAGATCTTTCAATTGGAAGGATGAAGTAAACTAAGTGGAGTCATATGAGATACACACTAAATCAGATAACCTCATCGAAGAAATAAATATCAATAAGAAAATAGGGCATGAAACCCATGATCCATGGTGGATTTATGAACCTATTGAATTTATCCAACTATATAGGGGATCATTTCCCATGTAGTTTTGGTCAGGAAATGTACAAAAATCCTACCTAGAGTGAATAAAGTAAATGATGATCGCTTCAGGCCTCTAGGAGGGATACCTTTTAAAAACTACTGATGGGTATAATGTCTAATACGTAGGAACATATTTCATACTAAACTCTTATGGGGTTGTATTGTGACTAAATTTACTCTTGAATAAGGGATCTCACCTACACTAGTATAATAGAGAGGGAACCTACCCAACTGATATTAAAAAGGGAATGCATAAAACTGATGCTCATCAATACTGAAGAGTATAAGGGCCTCACATTTCCCTTGAAGAATTTCATGTAATGTACTGGGGGGTGAATTGTTTTTCTATGAAACAAAGACCAGGATGTGTCCTTGCCCAAGTCTCAAAACTATGACTATGTACTTATAGACGTACCCAAGTACATTCCAATGTACATGGTTAAGGTAATGTACCATCCCATGTTCCTATTCTTGTACATGACCATGACCATGTTTCAGACCACGCCTATGTAGATGTTTTTTTCCTAAATTTTTATGTGGTCATGCACACTCTATGGACAAGTTGAGCAATCAACCTCATGAAACATAGTGTGTAGAGCTTTTCCCATGACATGCTATCCTTTTATTTTCAAAATCTTAAGCAACTACAGCCAGGGGACTTATACGACATGTGTTCATTGGAAAAAATGTTATATAGTCATATTTATTATATAAAAAAAATTATTATAAGTTTCTTCCCATGAAACCACTAATAATTCATCCATATAAAATCTAGTCATTGATCCCATATCTATTATCAGCTCAACCTTTTCACTTCTGATGGACAAAATTCAGCAATCCAATCCGATCAGGGAAGCTTCCACCACACACCACTGTACATACAAATAGATATGATAGGATCCACTATATGATCATGTATATATTTTAATCATAACACACCATAACCATTCATTCAAATCTCAATCCCAAACCCATGGTGATGATCCATTGTGTCAAAGATCTATTATGCAATGATATTTCACCATGACTTTTTAAAACCGCTTTCAAAATCAAATTGTGATGATGATCACCCAATTAAATGTCAGTGAAAACCATTAAAAATCACATGAGTAATTAACCTTACCTATTTTCAATTTTAGAATTTAACTATTACTATATAATCAATTATAGAAGCGGAATAAACAAGACAATCTTAAATTATTGTTTCTATAAAGATAAAATCCATACCCACTACCCACATCAGATCAAAAATTAAAACTATTGGTAGAGTTTATTTGTTTTCATCATGGAATAAACAAAATAAAAAAACAAAAAAAAAACATCAAACCCTGTTATTTGATCAATCTTAAACAATGAATGACTTTTTTTGTCGTTTGAAAGAACGATGAACTCTATCATCATTGTAGATACCTAAAGTACTCTAATAAATGATGCATAATTATATTATCTTCTAATTACAATCCATTCTCACCGCCAATACTGATGGTTATACATATAACTCTATAAAAACACCATAACCGGCCTTAAATAAGTATATCTATGTATTTTAGATTAAATTAATTAAATAATTTATAATTCAACCTAGGAAAATTTTTTATCCAAACATCTGAAACCAACAAAGGTTATGTCATTCATAAGGTAAATATCATGCTCTAAACTCAACAAAAGTATCATATTTCTGATCCGATAACCTTTTTGTGATTTATTCCTCAATTTCATGAAAACTACCAACATGTGAAATTAATATAATTAAAAAAAATTAAAATATAAATTCTGAGATCAGTAGGCCCTATAATTGTGCACTGTCTTAGCTAGATGCATTGAAAATATTCTTATGAATATTTTAAAGTCATATATCAACAAACTAGACGTTCTAAATTTTCCCCGCAATCGGGTTATTTATCACAAAAAATAAAAATCTGACTAAAAAAGTTGGGATATTAAGCTCTCATTTGGGATTTCCTCTCCCATGAGCTCTTTAGAAAGGTCCTAAGTAGTCAAAAAAGTAACACCTAAGAGAAAACAATTTCTATAAGTAATCAAAGACTACCAATATCCTCAAACTCCTTGAAAATAAGAACTCTTCACTAAGTGTTCATCTCATCCTTGTCAACATTATGACAATTTATTAGACACAAGTCTCTTCATCCACGACATGTAGAAAAAAAACACCAATCACATGGTCTAACAATGGAGATATGTTTAGTGGTAAAACCCCTTGCAAACCCAACATAGTAACTAGAAAAGGGGTTTATGAACTATAAAGATAGTCTCCTTCCTAAGAAAGGTCTCTACAATCCATGAAAAGGGGATATCCTTTGGAATACGTGATCTACTCATCAAACCCCAAGGTTAATGTTTTTTTCTATAGAGAATTCCTAATATTATAGGTTAGTTGTTGTCTACATTTGTACAAACTACACCCATTTAAAACCATCACTAAAACCAAATTTAATCCCACTGTAATTTCCACCGATTGGCTTATATAGGTATATTAGTGACAAATAGTGTATCTCATACATAGAACCAAATGGTGATACATCGATGGTGATGTGGAAGATATTAAGATACGCAAACACTCTAGATGGTAGATGATCCTCCTATCTATATCTCAAATCTAAAATGTAAAACCAAATAATGTTTTCAGAACCTAAATAGTCCTATTTACCTGAACAACTATTTGTGGTAGAAAAACCATTCACTACAATAATTAATTCCTAACGACTATTCCATCATATCCCTAATTAGGATGTGAATTGGGAATAATATTATAATACCATCATCAATATAATTATACAAATCCTTATAATATCCTTTATGAATTGTCTCCCTAAACAAACTACAAGGAATTTCTATCAGATGGTTTATAATTCAACCACTTGGTGAGTTTTACTATGATTAATCATATTTTTTTAACCTTATATGTATTGTAGATGATCCAAGAAACAAAATAAAGATACCATTATATTTACACTTCCCCCCAGGAACCTTGAACTCCACCAATGAATGGGAGATATATCAAGATTATAAATACTGTAATATGCTTACAACATCTTTGGACACCAAACAAATTTTAATGGATTTTGATACATCCTCACCACACCTAGATGTATTTATAAGGGAATAAAACCTCTTCAACACCATATATAGAATCATAACTGGATTCATCATCCATCCATTGAAGTATTTTGTACTCCCCAACTTTATAAATATATTTTGAACATGTACAATGGATATCTTCTCCTGAAAGAATTCACAATAGACAACTCCATGTTATACCTCCCTTACACACTAAGGAAGTGGGGGGAGGGGTAACAACCATCGACTACAGATACACCAAATCGTTAGCATCTTCAAGGTAAAACTATAAATATGTCAACAACCTCATTATATTACTCAAAAAATGGATGAAAACATCAATGCAAGAATATAATACTACATCCACACCCGTAGGTGGATCTCCAACTATAACTACTTTATCCTTTACTAGGTCCATTATCAATCCCATTTCTAAGAAAACATGTTCTAGGAGGTGGCCCTCCAGAATCTAGAAAAAAGTATATGATATCTTCCCATAAATTTGGTACTATTATTAAATTTACTCAATCATCTTGAACAGTATCACATACTCTCCCTCTAATATAGAGTATATGAGGGTTCCCCAAATAAGATTATCATGAACTGATCTATGATGATTTGAAGGATCTAATTCATAAATCTCGCAACCAATTCTGTGGTATCTAAAAAGATGAAGTGTTTCACAATGAAATCAATGAAACAATGTAATATTTTAAAAGACACCTTCAGAATAACTCCCCTTGAACATGGAGCTAGGGATAACCTATCTTGAGGTCATAAAATGAGAGGCACCTTTCCATAAAATAATTAACAAGAGAATTAATCAATACTTGGGGATTGATACTCTTCCATGATAGTCACCTAGTTTAGGTGATATCAATCCACATATAACCACATTCTCTTATATTTCTCTATGTAATAAAATTATCCACCAATAAAAATACCATGTCCTATGAGAATTTATCTCAAAAGATCCACCAACGACACCTTTAGTTCACACTACTCTATAGGGTTATCCAATATTCTAGAATAAATATCATACCAATATTATTGAATGTATATATATAAAAAAACATTTGATATGTTGGTAAGCCTAAAAAATCTGTAAAGAATACATCCTAATAATTTTCCAACCCCTCAAGAAATTGAAAAACTATATCCCTTGCTGCTCCATGAGTCATGAAATCCATTTGGTAGTGAATCAGTACATTCTACTATAAAAAATATTATCCAAATATTTATGTAATTCTTTCTCACCCTAGATTGGAAACCCTATCTCATAATAAGGATTCACTATAACACTATTTGGTAATATTAAACTAGCCATGGATTTTAGAAAACCAATCCATATGGAGGATAACATCATAGGGTCTCACTGCCACTACATAAATACTACATGGGATACACTCAATCCGCCCAGAGTCATGTAATACCCCCTATAGAAGTGTGTGATCACTAATCCTCCATGTAGGAGACTCCAAAAAATGGTTGATTTATAAGTATTCACTAGTATCACTAGGTCTTTCACAAGGGTCATGTTTAGGAAAATATATCTTGAGTATGTGTACTAAAACTATAGCTGGAGTAGATAAGACACCTGTCATACATCAATCCAAACCTAATTCCTCTAGGTTTAAATCCCATATCTCTGGAATCTATCCATTACATTTCCCTCCTGATCACCTCAATAAAGCATTTATTTGACACCTTATCACATTTTATAAACCTTGAACATATATTTCAAAGGATCTCATCCACCACACCTCGACACTATAAACATTGGACTCCACTAACTCTATTACATAGTTTGGGATCATGTCACAATAACATATCTTGGTTGGTAAATTATCCCTTTTCTTTGTGTGACTATAGTCACTTAAAAACATCACCAAAACATGGTTCCACTGATTCCATGCATCACCTAAGATTAGTATCACCACTAGGACCTCTATCATGGGGGTCCTATCTAAGAAGGGTATTCTAACTACAGGCTAATGACTATCCTACAATACCTTGGAATGGAATCAGTCTCTCCATAAAGCCTAGGAAATATCTATCTCTCAAACTCTTGATGTGAACTCAACACTGGTGCACCATCATCTAGTATTAACAAGATGAACTATAGTTCATGAAGAAGACTTGTCACCATTTTATCTAGTGAATGGATCAAGGTCCAACAAAATCCAAAAAAACCTGTCCTACTCATCAATCAAATCATCTACTACCCAAGTGTCTAGATAACCATGTAACCTCAGTGATCCCTAAAATTGGAACCCTCATTATTAAATAATACTTCATGTGTCATCTCCCTAACATTCTTAATCCATCCACTTCCCAACATGTTATCTATCATCTGACTGTTCCAAGAAATGATAAGACTGATCAATAGGTGGTAGAACTATGCTTTTTATTCAACGAAGAAACACCCCATGAATGATTCCTTAAAATGATACCTCATCACTCATCTTTTCTCCATTTTGTAACTAAATCTACATCCTACCGAGGTGTCATCATAGAGGCATCTTAAATATTATCAAGATGTACCATGATCAAGGAGTATATTTAGGGAGGTGACTCAAGAAAGACATTGAAAAAAATAAATTCTCTGTGATACATGAACCAATGTTTCACCTAAAACTAGTTCCTACATATACCATGTCAGCAAGAAGGTTTTTACAGTGTTTGTGAATGGATATGTGAACCACTATAAAACACTAGATATCATAAAAAATATAAAATTGGAATTCTTTAACACTATTTCCTTAAATCCCAAACTAAACCTCATAGCTAGATAAAACCCCAAATTTGGTTCAAGGATGAAACCCTTTTGATAACACTGTATCATGAACGACCCACTAAGTCATTCAAAACTAATTATAAGATGATTGTAACTACCCCATGGTTTACTAAAATAGTCCAGGGGCTGGTGACCAACACCAAGTAGGAGTATAACACAAATAGAAGAAACTAAAGAAAAGTTCCTACACATATACACACATCTCCAGGCCCATAAAACTACGAGAATGTAAAAAAATAGATGATACTATTAATGTATGAAATACATCTACCAGACATTATAGTATGACATAAGTACTAGAAATCAATAAAAGGTTCCAAATAGTTTCCCTTCAAAACTAGAAATAAAGTCACACATTCTCAGAAGGAGGGGACTACTTTATGATAAAATAAAAGTATGAACCTCAATATTTCTATCTAAAACTATTATCTACCAGCTCCAAGTATTCCAAGGAATACAAATAAGGCTTTTCTTCTTTTTAAGACATGACATGTGAAGGTAGATTCCTTATAGTGGTTAGTATAATAGTGCATAGTTGGACACCCATCAATCACCTATAATAAAGAATCAAGATTAGTGATCTAATCACTATATAAGTATATCAATCAATATTTAAGACATAATAATAAAAAATAATTACCTAGATCGACATATGATATATCATAAGTCAATAGTTAGGGTCACAACCAAATATTTGTCCTATGATTCTTCTATTGTATTCAAGGTAACACTCTTCTAAGAGAAATAAATCAATTAGATATGTTTTTACATATGAAACTATATAGATAGTTCATTCTTGACTTGTCTCACTATACTGATGGATATCATCTAAGTCGTCATTCTCTTACGGTATAGACATGGAAAATAATGAAGGAAATTGAGAGGACTCATCCAAAAAAACGTGATCAGAATTTCTCATAAAAAAGAAGAGATATTGATACAAAGACAGAGGATCACACATAGAGATCATTGGGGATGCCTAACGCTACTGGATTTATCCATTTGTATAGAGGATCACTACTTATATATTGTTAGTTAGGGAAATTCAATCAACTATTTATTGGGAGCATGAATGGAATGAGAATCGCTTTAGGACAATCATAGGTATAAATTCTCCAATCCTTTGAGGGTTATAAAGGTCAATACTTAGTGATAGATGTCATCCTAATCCCTGATAGGGGTGTACGGAGAATAAAATCACTCTAAAACATGGAAAATCACCCACACTAATATGAGAGAGGGGGAATTCAACCAACTAATACTAATATGGGAACACACCCAACTAAATATCAAATATAATGAAGGGTGAAAGGTCCTCGTATTTTCATCGAATACGTAACTTGTGTATACTATGGGTATATGGTATGTCCTTGATATTTCATTCAATTCTATGTCTTTATCCATGTCACTAACCTATTCCCATGTACTCTTCAATCTACCCATTTATATTCCCATGCACATGTTTGTGCCTATATACTAGCACATTTTCTTAGGCTTATACATGGGAGTGATTTCTTACCATCCTATGCCTAAGTTACTAGATGTGTACATGGTTTGGTACCCTAGGATACTTGAAATGATGCCAGAATCATGCGACATAGTGTCTGGGACATTTTATATGACATGATATCCTTATATTTTTCAATACCCTAGAAGCCAGAGCCATGGACACTACATGGAATGTGTTATTTGGATTGCATGTTGTGTGGTAATGTTTTTTTCTAGAAACTTTAATTCCTTCTATGTGCTCACTCATGTAACCATTTGAACTTGGCATTCCTCTTATATAACCGTAGATCAAAAATCAATTTCCAACTGATTATTTTTTCTTTCAATGCACCGATTTCAGCTATCCAATTTGATTAGGGAAGCATCCACTGAGAACCACTATACCAAGATTCCAAATCTAGATTCTTTGATCTCCAAACCAATGATTGGTATATTTTCATTGTTTGTGACTAAAGTCATGTCTTAAAATCTCCATCGAATCCTATGGTGACAATCCATATCCCCAATTATCATTTTCACTATGATTATTTACTAGGTATTTGTTAAATTTCCAACCCAATTGAATACCAATAATTAATGCATAATGATTGGGTAGAGAAAGCCATAAATAATAATGTGAGAAAAAACATAGAAAATTTTCATTAATAACATGATCCATTTTCATATAATTGATGTATGAATAGGGATAAACAATGTGTCATAAAATTCTTATTTATTAGAAGATAAATTCCACACAAATAATGCATGCCAAAATAAAAAATCAAACTTTTAGTTGAATTGATCTTCATTTATCATGGAATACAATAAATAAGGATAAAATCCACAAAACCAAATCATACATAGAATTTGTATCATTTATCGATGAATAATGAATTTTACTTGTCAATGTTGGAAAGATCCACAAACTCTGTCATCATTGGTGATTCCTAGAGTACTCTAATTAATGATCAATGATCCCTTCATCCACAAATTATAGTCAATTATTTTAGTTAAATCCATAGATTTATATGGATTTCAAATGGATTTTCTATATCTAAACATATATAGAAGGAACTATCTTAGGTAATATAAAACTATTAATTAATTAATAAATTTACAATTCCTCCCATGGTAACTTTTTAACCAAACATCAAGCATCGACAAAGGATATATCACACCTAAGTTAAAACCAATGCCTTAAACTGAACGATGGACATATATTTATGAGCCAAGACTCCATTAGGGAATTATTCAACTATTTCATGAAAATAAATCATGTGTTATATTAATATATTTAATATTTTTTAAAATATCAATATTGTGCTCACTATTCCTTGGAATCGAGAGCCTTCTAAGTACCTAGCTATCAAAATATTCTTAGGAATATTTTAATTTATTTAGAGGAATAAAAATGGATTCGACATATATAATGTATATGGTTGGTTTATATAATAGTTAATAAGAAAAAAATATTAAATAAGATGTGATACCTACGTAAAGACCTCAACCTTTCTCTTGACAAAGGCCTTAGATTTGAAGGAAATAAGATAATTTGTGTTGATCATGATGTTTTTGTTGTGTAAATTAATTCAAAGAGAGGATATTTATGTTGGGGTTCAAGGAAATTTTGAAATTGGTGTGGATTATTTAAAGGGTGTAAGTGATCTCCCTTGTATAATTGAGGAAGTGGAACTTTTCTATGAAAACATGGTATGTAAAGGGTAAAAAATGAAATGAATAATGGGTTTGGTGAGTTAGGTGGATGAATTTGGGTTAGACATATAAGTAATACATTGAAACATATGAAATTATTTCTATATGGTTTAATGGTCATGTTAATTTTAGAAATATGGATCCACCTTATATTTCTCATTTAAACACCTATTACTCTTAAATAACTATTAATCATGTCAAGTATTTTATCACTGAAAATATAATTAGTCCATTATTAATACTTTTTTACAAGAGGAATTTGAATTCGGGATCTGTTTATCCTAATTTAATTTATAAATATGAGACAAATAGCATTTAAATCACAATATAAAATGAGTTAAAAAACAATTTTTCTAGGAAAGCATCATTTTTAACATTAAGGGTTCATAGTCTTATTTAACATTTACAACTCACTAATAAGTGTTAATAAGTTTTTATATATGACTGAAAATAATATTATATTCTAAATTTAAATGTTATATATTTAATTTTATATATAAAAATTATTTAGAAAAATATTATTCTTTGAAAAATAATCATTTTTCCTTGGTAACTAATATTTTCTAAATTTATCATAATATTTTTGAATAAAAATAAAGTATCCCTTATTATATAATTTCAACCCACCAATATAAAATTTAAATTATATTTCAGTTGATTCAATGGATTTAAAATATTTAAAATACCAATTTATAATGTATTTAATATTTTTATCATAAAATATTTGTTTGGTTTTAAAATATCAAATATAAGTTTGTAGTAAAGAGATAATATTTCAAAATATAAAATTTTACTTAAAAAATATATTCAGTCAAGAAAAGAGTTCCCTAAGATTCAAGTTATTCTTGTATCCACGTGATGTTAGAAATGCCACAATAAATTAAAAAACCGTTATTTTATACTATTCAAGTAAAAACAATTATTTTATAAATATTCAAACAAATCAACTTAAGCTAGAATCACCATGATAAATTCTATAAAGATGTTAATATTTTCAGATTTATATCTGAAAATTTATAGGAAAAACTTTAAAATAAAGACATATAATATATTGATAAAATTGTCTTTTGTAGGGAATCATTCTTTGGATGTTTTAACTATTCCTATAAAATAAGTTCTAATCATTAGTTTAACAAAATTGAAAAAACATCAATTTTTTTAAAAAAAAATTTCAATATAAAAATACAATTTATTAGTTTATTAGCTGTAATAATTGAGTTTGGTTTTTCAGGTAATTTAATTTTTTGTTAATATAATTATATATATTTCATAATTTTTATACCATAATTTATAAAAAATAATTATATTTTTACCTTATTAATGTTTATATTGGTTTTTTTTAGTGTTACATGAGTTGAAAACCATATAAGATAGTATTTATTTAATGAGAGAAACATGGGTTGTTATATTCTACACCCTTAAAGAAATTACATCCTCAAAATTTAATTTTCATTAAATTAAAATATTACATAAAGGCATATAAAATATTTAAATTCCTTAAGATATCATCTCTAATGAGATATAATACCCAACATCGTAGGTAGGACTATAAAAAAATTTCCCTAAAAATTTCAAGGAAATATCTATCTCTTAAGTTGGTATTAAGGCCCATATAAAGGGTTTATTTTCTATATTTCATAATTCATTGTTGTCCTTCCACAAAAAATGATCACTATTGATTTATAATATGTTTACCCTATTCCTCAAATTATTTTTCATTCACTGTAATGATATATCTTCAATTTAAAAAATTTAGTACATATTCTTTTAGAGGATAATATTATTTTCATAAATTTTATTTCTAAAATGGGTAATAATAATACCACTATAAGTTTTACAAAAAATAGAAAACACATAGAGGGTGATAAGATGTTATAAAAATAAGCACTAAATATAATTGGGTCGACAAAACCAGAATGAATCAACTAATTCAGGGTGGAGGGTAAGTGAGAAACTAATTACCACTGTCCTCTTCACCGATAGTTATTACAAAGCTTCTTCTATACTTCATTGGTCCATGAGGTTCTAGATTTTTACCTTTCTCGCCAATCCTTGGATGAGGACATTGGAATGGATTATTCTCTTGTTCTCTAAAAATAATACATTGAAGTTTTAGTGGTTCCCTAGGATGAGTTCTTTCTTATTTCTTCCTGTTAACTATAATCTCCATTTTTTATCAGTAGTGTGATTCTCTACGGCCTCCTTCACTATAATTAATGAATATCCCGATCCCCTTGATGTAATTACCTTAATAATTATTCCCAAATTTTTTATATATAGGTGGTTGAATATCCCATATTTCATAATCTTTATTTCCATAATTTCCATTAACCTCCATCCTTCTCTTCTTTTGTGTATTGAATACTTGACATTTGGTTACATTTTAAATCATGTTTACTGATAGTTGTTTTGGCATAATCACTAAATTTATCAGACTATCTTCCATTACATAGGGTTTATTGTTGATGTAATCATCACATTATACTTTACACCTAAGGCTAAATAAATTCATTTTGGTTCAAGTTATCACTATATCCCAAAAGGGTTGACACGAGTTAAAAAAATCAACAATATGATGGGATTATAATAATCATCAATGGAATTTGACCATAAAAATTATTATTCTTTTATATTATCAAATTGTCTTATAGTTACTTTATTTTGACCAATATTGATCATAGTTATACCTATGTTACAATATGTTGGATTATATTTTTTTTCTCAACTTAATAATAAATCTTACTAGGTTATCAGTCCTTCAAAGTGGTTTGTAATAGTAATGACCAAAACTTTCATTAATTGAAATCCCTCTTGATCTAATTAAATGTATCTTTATGTAAAATGTTTACATAAAATTTCAAATTATTTGGTTTTATTTTAAGAATTGTGACTGTTGCTAATATAGTCATTGAACAGTGATCACATGATTAGTATAGATATAGGTATTTAACAATATAATTGACCCAGACAAAGGACGTGATGGGCTCATCTAGTTGAATTCCTCCATACAAAGCTCATTTTTCAGAGCTCATAAAAAAGGTGGAATCATTGAGATTTTCTCTTTAACAATAACAAGTTGAGCTTCATCATTTCAAGATTGAACGGAACTGTCTATATGGGAAGTGGAAGTTGATAGAGATCACCACGCGTGCAATGTTATCTGAGCCAACCCAAGTGTCTTTCACCATCGCACACCTTACCCTTCGGTCTTATTTGGGTGTTATAAGGGGTTATGTAAGAATAAATTAGAAATTTTAATATGTGAGTTATTTTTGTATATAATTATGAATATACTCTCATTTTATTATTATTACTTTGCAAATAGTCTTTAAAGAAAAAATAGTATTTATAGTTAATATTCAACTAAGAAATCTATTTGGTTGAATTAATGGATTTTTTTTAATTAAATAATTTTTTAATAAATTTTTATTATAATTATTATTAAAATAATTTTTATTAAATATAAATGATCTTATACTTTTTTGAATGCAATTTCAATTTTTACCAAGGTTTGAAAGCCATTTTTTTCAAAACCAATTAATTTTCGATAAAATGTCCGTTTTTATTTTAAAAGTGATAATTGACAGATTTATAAAATTATTTAGATAAAATGAATATTATTTCTAGAATCATAACGTCAAAATTAACTGATGGTTAATTTTTCATAATTTTCTAAAATAGTCAAATTTTTTGGTAGAAATAAAATTCCGTCTAAAAATATAATGTGTTTTTTAACATCATAAAGACCCAATAGTGATGTAATAAAATACTATACACCATATTTTCTAAAAATATATGTTTTACCTTTAAAATAATGTGATTGTGGGTTTTTTTGACTTATTTTACATAGCATTAATGGACCCTTCATGACTTATTAAACATCTTGTTTTTTAAATTGTTTTTCTTGGGAGTGTGACTCAACTCCACATAAGCAACCACATTATTTTAAGAAATTTAGACTTATTAAACATCTTGTCTTTTTAAATTGTTTTTATTGGGAGTGTGACTCAACTCCACATAAGCAACCACATTATTATTGTTTTCCAATTACATTTTTCCAAAACCATGAGTAAAAACCATGGGATGGTTTGTGGTTTGGATTAGTTTAATGTGAGGTGTCACAAACCTAAATAATAAAGAATTCCCTCACCTTTACTATATAAGCCCTCCCAAGCTCCCACTTCCTCCTCACTCAAATCCTTATATTTTTTCCAACCTCTTCTATCCTCTTTCTATAATCCTCCCAAGTTTCCCCAATCTCCCAAGAAACCTATCTCAAGTAAGGGTTTTTTCTTCTTTTCTCATTTTTGTCTATTTTTCTTAATGTTGTTATGCCCTTTTAATTACAATTATAAATGTCGGGGTATGGTTTGTCACCTCCCCCATACTTCCCTATTTATTTTTTAATGATGGGAGACCCCTTTCTCTCTCATTAAATGCCTCCCATGTACACATGTTACTATACCGAAATTCTGAAAGGAATTTCTCTCTCCTCATTTACATTCAAGCAATCCTTTTGTATCATGAATGTATTTTCCATTACATTTTTTTGGAAATGTAACTATATGACTCACCTTAATGTACATGTCATTTATATATGATTATACACCCCTTTCTCTCTCATCAACCATTTTTATGAATTCTTACGTTACACCATTATGCTGTCGAAATTGCACCGATTTTCCAAGACAATGCCATTGTGTAGTGAATATCATACCTATTTCTCTATCAAGGGTATTCACCTTTATGAACATTTACATATTTATAATAAAGTTTCATGTATAAATTCCACATTCCTTTATCATGGAATAAATGATGATGTTTTATGAATCAATGTTATATGATCCATGTGGCACACTTGTGCATTAAATGAAATGTTTAAGAACGGTGTGACCTTATAGCGCTCTAATGCATTGGGTAAAGTATAGAATCATGATACCTCATTTGAAATGGGTGTTGGGTCATGCTAATTCAAGTGCAACATGGTTTTACCCTTGCTTCATATGAAATGAGGATTTACTCATGCTCCATGTGCAATGATCCTTGGCTCATGCTAGTTCCATGTTAAGTCTTGTGGCTACATTTCCTTGTTAAGATTATTTTCTTTATCATGAATTTATGTTTATGCTTCTCTTTTGATATATTGATATTCTTATTGTCTAACATGTTTTTTACTCCTCATGTTATTCCATGATTATTCCCTTACTGGGCTTTATATCTCACCCTTTTCTTATGCATGTCCTCAGGTTATCCAATTAAATGCTATGTACGAGGGAATGTCGTGGTCATGTATAGAAAGTTTTCAATAAGGATGTTGTATTTCATGTTTTAATTTGTTATGTAATAATAATAATCCCCAAAGAAACTAAAACTCTTGATCTTATATGTTTTATCAAGTGACATTTATGCAGTAAACTATATTTAACTGTGTTATAAAAGATAAAGGTTGATATAGTTGGTATCAGAGGATAGGTTTAGTTTTTTTTGGGATTAAGATTAGACAACCCTAGTAAAGCCTTAGAGACAAGACTAAGTATCATAAAAACATACCTATGTTTTGGTGAGTATTGATTAAGTGTTTTATCAAGAAAATAAATCACTCTCTGGATACGAGCAGGTATAGGCGGCTCTGGCATAGATGTCTTCTAGGGGTAAAACCCGAAAACACCGCTTTGAGCTAGACTCGAATGAGAACTATTACACGACAATGGGTCTTGCTGCACTCTTGTTTACGACACTCCCGGGGGATATTATTTGGTAAATTCACAAGCTTAGTATGAACCATTATTATGAGAAAAAATACCCTAAGAATATATGTTAGAAATTATATCATGGATAACATATAATGAATCCAATAGATTCATATGTTAAGGAAATAAAAGTTTTTTATATGTTATTAGTTTTTTTATAATATTACCCTTTATGTGTTCACCCAATATTTCCTTTGATTCCATGCAATGGATGGTAATAGGAGGACTTGGGCTAACAACCAATGTGAAGATCAATGTGATGACTGTACTAATGAGATGCCCAACCCAGTGGGAGCGGGAATCATGAACTTTTCCGTATTATCTCTCAGATAACTCAATATTTGAATAGAAACATGGGTCAAGATGATTTTTCAACCCCCCCCCCCTATGAAAGAAAAAGTCACTATCTAGAGCTTCATGAGACAAAGGCGTCCTATATTTAATGGATCACCAGATACCTCAATCGCTGAACAATGGGTCAAATCCATTGAAAAGATCTTCCCCATCCTTTAAGGTTATAAACAATAGAAGGTTCTCCTGGCAGCTTCTCGTATAGAGGGTTAAGGTGGTCAATGGTGGACATTGATCAAAAATTTGAATCCTGAGGAGGAGATCAAGGTGTTGGAATGGAAGGATTTCAAGAAGATGTTTTTCGATAAATATTTTCCGCATACCCTCATCTTAATATGGAAAGGGACTTCCATTCCCTCAAGAAAAAAGACGATGAATCTGTTATATCGTATGAGGAAAAATTCACAAGGATTGCATGATACACTTCAAGCTTTTTCATTACCACTGAATACAAGGTTGACCGCTTCTTCGGTGGGTTGAAACCTAGCCTTCGGAAAGTGCTGGTGATCCGTGACATCGACAGCTAGGAGGAAATTGTCTGATGTTCCCTCATGGTCGAAATAGAGATCGTAGAATCTTAGGAGTATCATGGGGATAAGAAGCATAATATTAACTTCAATGCTGGTGGTCCGATGGATAAATCCAACAGTTCTAAAAAGATATGACACCCCACTTTCCAAAGGTGAAGAATTAAGCACCCCAGAAATTTCTTGAAGGGGATGAGGAAATGCTTTAGGTATTGAAGAGAAGGGAACCTATATGTTAAGTTTCATCAAGAAAGGCCTGCAGCTACGAAAGAAGAGAGGAACGCTCTGTTCGAACCTCAACGCAATGTTTATTTCTACAACTGCAATGAACCAGTGCATCTTGAAAATCACTTCCCTAAGACAAGGGTCTTCAGATGCAACCAACAACCTCCAAGGTAACAAGGGTGATCTTTTTATATCACTACTACCGAAGTGAACCCTGAAAAAGAAGTAGTGACATATATTCTAGTTATTCATTCAAGAGTAGATAACATACTATTTTATTTCAGTTCTATTCATTCTTTTATATCTTGAAAGTTTAGTAGAACAATCCCAGCACCACCACAAATAATGAAAGTGAATATGTTGTTGAGTACAAGAAATGGGGAAATCATTACATCCCATGAATATAACTCTTCCCCTGCCATAATATGTGGGTTGACCTTTCCTGAGAACCTCCTCATACTCCCTTTGGTGGAATTTTATGAAATCCTTAGCATGGATTGGATTTCATTATATAGATCCAACATAAATTGTCGTGAGAGGGAAATCACTCTCCATGTGGAGAATCGACCCCCGATTCATTACAAGTGCAAGGAGGAATATGAACCTTCTTTAGCTCCATCATCTCAAGAATGGATATTACTACCCTATGAGCATGCATATCTGGATCAAATGATTTATTATAAGGAGGCAACCATCCAAGAAGACATGCCTATTGTGAAAGAATTCACTAATGTGTTTTCCAAGGATTTGCCTGGTCTTCCTCCTAGAAGAGATGTTGAATTCTCAATTAATATTACACCTGGGGCGTTACCAATATACAAGACTCCGTATAAAATGGCCGTTGTGGAGCTTGATGAGCTAAATAAACAACTAAAAGAGAATCTAGATAAAGGGTTTATGCACCCAAGTGCTTCACCATGGGGTGCACCAGTCCTCTTCATCAAGAAGAAGGATGGGTCAACGTGCCTTTGCATCGATTAACGTGATCTTAACAAAATCATGATAATGAACAAGTATCCTCTCTCAAGAATTAATGACTTGTTCAATCATCTTCTTGGAGAACAATACTTCTCCAAGGTGGATTTGCGGTTAGGATATTATCAAGTAAAGGTGAATATGGAAGATATCACCAAGACTGCTTTTAGTACAATATATGGGCACTATGAATTCATAGAAATTCTTTTCGGACTGACTAATGCGGAAAAAATAATCATGGACTTAATAAATATATTATTTAGAGATTACATTGACAAATTTGTGGTAGTATTTATAGATTATATTCTGATATAATCCAAAATCAAGGAGGATCATGAGGAGCATCAAAGAACTGCACTAGAGACCTTGCCGAAGGAGAAGACCAATGAAAATACAAAAAGATTGAGTTCTGGTTGAAGGAGGTCTCATTCTTGGGCCATATCATCACAAGAAATGGGATATATGTGGATCCCTCCAAAACAGATACAATTGAGGGGTGGCTGAGGCAAACATTGTTAATGGATATCCATAGATTTTTGGGATTAGCTACATATTATCAACGATTTGTGAGGAATTTCTCTTGATTTTCCAACCCACTTACCAAGATAACTCAGAAACAAGTAATGTTTTCTTGGAGTTATAAATGCGCTGAAATCTTCAAGAAGTTAAAAAGGAGGCTTATCACTGCGCATGTGCTCACTTTACCAACAAGTATAGAACTTTTTGTCGTATTAAGTGATGCTTTGAAGAAGGGCATGTGATGTGTGTTGATGAAAAATGACAATGTCATTGCCTATGCTTCAAGGAAATTAAATGTTCATGAACAGAACTATCCAACACATGACCTCAAGTTGGATGCAGTGATCTTCACTTTGATAATTAGGCGGAATTATCTTTTTGGAGAGAAGTGTGAAATATATACGGTCCATAAAAGCCTCAAGTATATATTCACACAGAAAGAGTTGAACATGCAACAACAATCATGGTTAGATCTGATCAAATACTATGACTGCTCAATCCATTACCACCCTAGGAAAGCAAACAAGGTGGCAGATGCCCACTATGGAAAAAAAGTTTATTATGATGGGTTATTTGCGACGGTATATATTCCGGTCGCAATAGGTCCGATGAAAGGCTTATTTGTGATGGGAATATATTCTCTTTGCAAATAATCGATCATTTGTGATGGGGACAATGTCATCGTCATAATTGGTTTGGTGCGGATTTCACGCCAAATTGCGGGAAAAGTATTTGCGATGGGTGGTTACTCCTCGTCGCAAATACCCTGCCGTGGTAAATACTATTTGCAATGGGTAAAGTCACCCTCCGCTAATGTTATGTCGGTCTATAAGTATTTGATATGGACCCATCGCAGTAAACTTTTCACGGACGAGGGTATTTGCGACGGTCCGTCGCAAATACTTATCGACAGACATGACATTAGCGGTGGGCGGCTTTACCTGTCACAAATAGTAATTGTGACGAGACCGTTGTAAATAAGTAAACAGTAGTGACAGCGGATTTACCCATCGGAAATAGTATTTACCGCGTCAGGGTATTTGCGATGGGAAACTCCGCTCGTCGCTAACGTTATATCAGCAGGTAAGTATATGTGATGGTTCCTGTCACAAAATCCTTTTTAAACGCCGACCGTAATTAATGTGAGTGGCGGGAATTTGCGACGGGACACGTTGCAAATACGTTAACCTATATATACCCCCAACCATTTCAGTTTTGGAAACATTCAAATCTTCTTCTTCTCCTCTCTTCTCTTTGAAGCTTTAGTTTTATGCAAACAAAAAAATAGATTCTTTTTGCAAAATTGTCGGAAGGCAATCAAAGGGGTCCATAGTTTCAAGATTTCAAAGGTATTTACGTTTTATTTAATTTTTTATTTATTTCTTTTTTTATATTAATTTTAATTGTTTTTCTAATTAAATTAGATTTAAATTAATTTATTATTTATTTTTATTTTTATTAATAAAATGATTTTGTTATAAATAATTATAAATAATTAGTAGTAATTAGTCATAATTAATTCGGTATAATTAGTAGTTATGTATAGTTTTTGTTTTATCAATCAAATAAATCCTTTTCTGGATATGAACATGTAGCAGCGGCTCTGGCACAGATG
Organism: Viscum album; assembly: GCA_963277665.1. Taxonomy (NCBI): domain Eukaryota; kingdom Viridiplantae; phylum Streptophyta; class Magnoliopsida; order Santalales; family Viscaceae; genus Viscum; species Viscum album. The sequence continues at coordinate 1,177,605,272 of OY728119.1, read as the reverse complement.
TACCTAGGAGTGAAAACTCTGACAAGGAGTTTCGAGCATGACCCAGGGTATCCTGGTACACGACAATGGGCCTTACTGCACTCTTTGTTTGACACTCCCAGGGGATATTTATTTTCTAATAATTAGATTTAATTAGAAATTTTCAAATAATTAAAATAATTTGAAAATAATTAAAATAATTTGCAAATAATTAAAATAATTAGATTTATTCAAATAATTAGAAAATAATTAAAATAAATAGAAATTTTATTCAAATAATTAAAATAATTATCAAATAATTAAAATAATTAGAAAATAATTAAAATAATTTGCAAGTAATTAAAATAAATAGCATTTAAGATAAATAGTGATTTAATTAGATTTATTCAAATAATTAGAAAGTAATTAAAATAAATTGCGATTTAATTCAAATAATTAATTAAAATAATTAGAAAATAATTAAAATAATTATCAAATAAAATAAATAGAAATTTAATTCAAATAATTAGGAATTAAAATAAATAGATATTTAATCCAAATGATTAAAATAATTAGCAAGTGATTAAATTAATTAGCAAGTGATTAAAATAATTAGCAAGTGATTAAAATAATTATCAAGTGATTAAAATAATTAGCAACTTAACAAGTGATTAAATTAATTAGCAATAAAGTAATTAGCAAAAAAGTAATTAGTAACAAAGTAAGTAGCAACAAAGTAATTAGCAACAAAGTAATTAGAAACAAAGTAATTAGCAAAAAAGTAATTAGCAGCAAAGTAATTAGCAACAAAGTAATTACCAATAAAGTAATTAGCAACAAAGTAATTAGCAACAAATTTATTAGAAACAAAGTAATTATCAACAAAGTAATTAGTAACAAAGTAATTAGAAATAAAGTAATTACCAACAATGTAATTAGCAACAAAGTAATTAGCAAAAAAGTAATTAGCCACAATGTAGTTAGCAATAAAGTAATTAGCAACAAAGTAATTAGCAACAAAGTAATTAACAACAAAGTAATTAGCAACAAATTAATTAGCAACAAAGTAATTAGCAACAAATTAATTATCTACAATGTAATTAGCAACAATGTAATTAGAAAAAATGTAATTTGCAACAAAGTAATTAGCAACAAAGTAATTTACCACTCCTCTAATGGAAATGCAAACGTGATTGATCACACGTTCAATTGAAAAGAAAACGTGATTGACCACTCATTCAATGGAAAAGAAAACATGATTGACAACTCATTTAATGGAAAAGAAAACATGATTGACCACTCATTCAATGGAAAAGAAAACATGATTGACCACTCTTTCAATGGAAAAGTAAACGTGATTGACCACTCATCCACCTCAATTCTCTTTTCATCTATGTGTTGACGCTTCACAGGAAACTTCTGTCTCCACGTGTAATATTTGCATTCACTATCAAAATTAACCTTCCCGTGAATGTGAATATTACATGTGGAGATAGAAGTTTCTTGTCAAGCATCAACACATAGATAAAAGGAGAATTGAGGTGGATGAGTGGTCAATCACGTTTTCTTTTGTATTGAATGGGTGGTTAATCACCTGGTCTCTGCATATCTTCCCATTACTAATTAGTAACATAATTAGTATATAATTAGTATATAATTAGTAACATATGTTGTTATTATATGATTAATATTTATGAAAAAATACTATTAATATTTAGGTCATGTTCAATAAAAATTTTGCACCAACCGTGTCCAATGTAAACACTATAATTGTCCTTGCTTGGCTGCTCACCTAGTAAGTAGATTTGCAATAAGATGATCTTATTCATGTCTTTCTCATCTATAAGAATCATATCACATAACCCTTTACATACCATTGTTCCTTGAAATTTTAAGGGATTAAATTTTTAACGAAAATGGTCTATATAAATAGAAATGTGAGATTATTCTTAGAGACGTGAACGACATGACTTGGGTCGTCTTATTGTAATGCTACTTGCGAGGTGATCAACAAAGCAAGAAAAGTTATAGAGTTTACATTGTACACGGTTGAAGCAAACATTTATTGAGCATGAACTAAATATTAACAACCCTTTAAGATATGAACATCTTAAGAATAGATCAAATCATGTTTCGAATAATTATCATTAATTACCGATAATTACCATTAATTAGCAGTAATTAGCAGTAATTTCACTTAAAATTGTATCGCTCGTAAGTAGTGGTAATTAATAATAAGTAGTTTTAATATATTCTCTTTTTGGGAATTTTTCTAAGTTAACATTGTACACAGTTGACACAAACTTTTTATTGAGCATGACCTAAATATTAAAGACCCATTAAGATTTGAACATGTTAAGAATAGATCAAATCATGTTGCAAATAATTATCAGTAATTACCAATAATTAGTAATAATTACTGAAAATTACCAATAATTAGTAATAATTACTGATAATTACCAATAATTAGCAGTAGTTAGTAGTAATTCACTGAAAATTGTGTCACTTGTAAATAGTGGTAATTATTAAGAAGTAGTTCTAATATCTTCTCTTTTTGGGAATTTTTCTAATGTCAAATTATTCAAAACCAGTAATTTAATAATGTTTTGTAGAAAAATATGGAACAACAATGTCGGAAACAATCATTATTAAAAGACTGTGTATGGATCAATCAACGTAGAAATCCAAACTGTTCTGGTTTAAATCCTGTATATATTGAGGGTGTAGATACTTTCTTATCATTCGAATCATCAAATCCAAAAAAAAATTCAGAAGGCACAATAAAATGTCCTTGTAAAAAATGTGCACAGAGAATATTTGACACATTTCATAAAGTTGGGGGACATCTCTTGCATTTTGGTTTTCAACTGGATTGCGTTTTTTGGTATCAACACGGTGAACACAGTTCCAGAGAAGGTGATATTAACTTGATTATGGATCCATCGCGGTTTGAGAATTTAGTACATTATGTGGCAGGTCCATCTGTTCAACATACCAAAAATCAGGATGATATTGATTCAACTCCTGAGTTGGCACCATCTAAATTTTATGTGTTGCTGAGGCCTGTAGAGGATGCATTATATCCTGGTTGCAAGATAAGCAAGTTAGAAGCAGTTGTAAAATTTATGGTTATCAAATCAGATAATGGAATGTCAAACAATTGTTTTGATCAGATATTTTCTTTGGTTAAAACATTTTTACTGGTAGAAAATGTTTGCCTGAAAATTACTATTATAGTAAGAGGCTAGTTCGGAATTTGGGACTTAGTTGTCAGAAGATTCATGCATGTTCAAATGATTGCATTTTATATTCTTCTGAAAATGAGCTGTTGGATAGTTGTCCCATATGTGGACAACCGAGGTATAAATAAGCTCATCAGGGGATGTCTGGCTTGATTCCTATAAAATAGTTGAGATATTTTCCGCTTACATTCATACTGCAACATTTATTCATGCCTAAGAATACAGCAACAATGATGTCAAGGAACAAAATTAATATTTCAACCAGTAAAATCTTGAATCATCCAGCCAATGGTGATTCATGGAAACATTTTGATAGAGTGCATCTGTAATTTTCTTTAGAAGCACGAAACATATGACTGGGTCTTTCCACAGATGGTTTATGTCTATTCACATCTTATGGTAGTTAGTATTCATGTTGGCCTGTCTTTATAACTCCGTACAATTTACCTCCATGGATGCTAATAAAGGATCCCTATATTGTTTTGACCTCATTAATCCCAGGACATCCGAAAAAGAATATTTATATATATTTGAAACCATTGATTGGAGAACTAAATTTATTGTGGAGTACTGGTTTCAATACATATGATGTTGTTGTGAAACAGAATTTCATACTAACAGCAGCATTGATGTGGACAATCAGTGACTTCCCGACATATTTCATGTTTTCTAGCTGGAGTACACATGGACTGAAGTCATGTCCTTACTGTATGGGAGAGAACAAAGCATTTATGCTTTTCCATGGAGAAAACCTTGTTATTTTGACTGTCATCACAAATTTCTTCCAAATGATCATCCTTTTCAGAGGAACAAATCTCATTTTAGAAAAGGTACAATTTAAAGGGATTGACCTCCTAAAATGTTATCAGGTATGGTGTTAAAATCAGTTGTATTTTCATTACCTCCCATCACATTTGGACCCACAATAAACAAACAGAAAATTTATGGATTTGGGAAAGAACACAATTGGATAAAACAGAGAATTTTTTGGAATTTTCCATATTGGTCTGATATGTTTGTCCGCCACATGATGGATGTTATGCGTGTTGATAAGAATTGTTTGGATAATTTATTTCATACTATTTTGGATACACCTGGTAAGAGAAAAGGTAATGTAAGGCATGATTAGATCTTGCCCAAATTTGCAGGTGCCCAGAACTCAAACTGTTTGAGAATGTCAGAGAAAAAAGGTTAATGAAGCCAAAAGCAGCTTATACACTATCCAAAAAAAATGCTTATTATTTGGTTAGTGGATTGAAGATTTGAGACTTCCAGATGGTTGTGCTACCAATTTTGGTAGATGTGTAAAGAATGGTTATATTAGAAGATTAAAAAGTCATGATTGTCATGTTATAATGGAATGACTTATTCCAATTGGATTAAGAGGTCTATTGAATTCCATGATTTGGGATTCGATAACAGACATGTCATATTTTTTTCGAGACATTTGTGCAGTGACAGAAGATTATGATGTTCTAAGAAAACTTGAAGAAGATGTTGTTGTAATTATATGTAAACTAGAAAAAATATTTTTTCCATATTTCTTTGACTCAATGGAACATTTGATATTACATTTTCCATATGAAGCAAAGTGTGGAGGTCCAGTACAATTTCGATGGATGTACCCATTTGAAAGATGCATACCGAAGTTGAAAACAAAGTATGTAACAAAGCATCTGTTGAATGATAAATTGCTAAATTTTATATGCAAGAAGAAATATATTTTTTCTACTCTCACTATTTTGAATATAAGTATCCCTCAAAACACAACCGCATGGGACAGAACGAGGGGAATGTTAATGATGGAATGGACAATCAGTTATCAGTTTTTAATCAGTCAGATCTTGGTTTCGGTGGAGTTCATGAACGATGGATTTCGGATGATGAACATCACAGAACTCATATGTATGTTCTGCTAAACTGTGAATACATGACATCATTTGTACTATAAGTTCTTATATCACTTATTCTATCATTTATGTTATAATAAGTAACATTATTTTTTTAGGTTATACGATAATCATATTAAGAAATAACTTCCACAAATTACAGCAGCATCTCTCGAAGAACACCGGCTGAAAAAAATTTCTCTGTGTTTTCAAAAATTGGTAACATAAATTCTTCATGTTTTAACATATCATTCTGTTTATTGTTTATTATATTGATAATTATTTTACAAATTTTCAAGTGTCTCAACATGCTGATAAAATTGACAAACATCTGTGTATATTGAGTAACCCACCATCAAAAATAGTTAAATCTTATAATGTATATGTGGTGAATGGATTTCGATTTCATACACGTACCTATGTGGAATCAAAAAAAACCAATGAATAGTGGAATATTATTGAGAGGATCTCATCATAGAGAACATGAAGTTGACTTTTATGGCATGCTTGATGAAATTATCAAACTCTGTTATCTAGGACATCATTACATAATGATGTTAAAATGTCGGTGGTTGGATACTGATAGAGGAGTTCGTGTTCATTCTACCCATGGAATCATCGATATTAAATATAAAAGTCTTCTTAAGGTAAATGAACCATTTTTACTAGCTCAATAGGAACATCATGTTTATTATGCAAAGTACAGTGCTACGTCAAGAGACCTGAGTGATTAGTGGAGCATAATAAAAATCAAAATTCGAGACAATCAGTTTTCTCAATGTGAAACTTTTTTCACTGAAGTGCAAGGAATTGATTTTTTTCAAGAGACAACTCAAAATACATCTTTTTCAAAAAGAAACATGAGTATCTATGATGACATCCCACAATTAAGATTCGATGGTGACCATGATGTTAATGATGTCACAAATTAATTTGAAATGGTAAGATATGATGGAACTGAAACTCAAATGGATAACGATGATATGGAGGAGGAATATCAATATGACATCTTCATATATGAAGATGATGATGAAGGTGGACATTAATAAAATTCAATTCTAGTTATATATAATTATAACTTATATATATGTATATATAATAATAATTTTTAATTATTTTCTAACAACATTCAGTTTTTAGTTCAGATGAATGATGAGCTATTTCGTCAGTGGTTGGAGGCTGACCTACCTTTGGATGAGGATGATTTTGGGTCATCTGACCCTCAACCTACTGGTGCTTCAGGGAGTACGCAGCGGGGGCGTGGTCTTGCACGATTGATGATCCCTGACCCTATCCCCGAGTGACGTCCACGTCTTGGGATCGATCCACGCACGTGGAGGTATGATAATATGTGCATTTTATTAAGATTTCATTAATTTATTTACATAATAAATGTTTAGTTATTTTTTTACAGTTTTCCTCATATAGCAGTCAGATAGGGCAGCGCTACTGTGCACAACTATTTTTCTCAACCATGGACCATGTGGGAACAGATTCACGTTGATGTGCAGTAGGCCATGTTCGGCCATTTGTTGGTACATAAATAAATAGTTTTTATTTTGAAATTTGTTTCAATTATAACTTGATATTTTAAATTATTTGTAGGGTTTATGGTATCCAATCGATGATACCATTCTTGACGCCATCCACGAGGCATGGGAGGTGGTGATGCATCAGCGATTACGTCAATTTTTACACAATTTAATAAAAGTGACCATGAAAAAAGCTGGAGTGACTGTTTTTTGATGAGTCATGTAGATCCCACTGACAAGAGTACATTTCATCCCACGTATGGGATAGATTATGTTCACACTGGTTGAGTGGTGGATTTCATAGTAGATCGTCATTGGGGAGGCAGAATCGGGGGAGATAGGAGGTGACTCATCGAGCTGGGAGTTGTACATTCAGTACGCATAGACAACATCTGGTATGTACATTTTTTAAAAATAATTTATATAACTTAAAATTTTAAAAGTTTATTTTATATTCTTATAGGCTGTCGAGTAGCCCGATATTATGGAGTACGACATATATCAGATGATGTATAGTGATCCAGTTACTAGGGAGATTAGAGGTGATCACCAGCATCAGATTGTGGTTAGTATTATTTGTTTTTCAGTTTGAAAATTAATTGCATATAATATATTCACAATTTTAATTTCAAATTTCAACTCAAGGAGTCATATGAGGCAGCGACGTCACAGACCCAGGCTGAGGGTCGGGCCAGGACATCTGATCAGACCAGTGGCCATCATTTTGATGAGGCTGCATGGATATAGGCTACCCAATACGGCTTTAAGGAGGGCCGAGTAGTTGGTATCAGCTCTCAGTTGACTCCTGCAGCTTATTATGGTAGTGCTGCGATGTCAGAGTCCATCTCGAGAGGAGCTCATGAATCATCTTCCGCATCACAGTATGAGGATCTGTTGCAATCACAGACTGAGCTGATAGAGATTCTCTGTAAGGAGCAGGAGGAGATGCGTCAGCAACAATAGCAGCATAATGAGGAGCGCCGACGACATCAGCAGGAGTATGAGGAGCAGATGAGTCGGTGGCAACAGTAGCATCAAGAGAATATGGAGTACATGCGCCTTCTGACTTATGCAATTGGGATATAGTTTCCTCCACCAGCTCTTCCAGATCCTCCAGCTCCCCCCCCCCTCTTTCATACTAGTGACTAGCTGCACCCCCCCCCTCCTTCGGACCAGTGATTTATTTTGATGTTATAAAGTTTTTGGAATTCAAAATATGAATTATTTTCTATGAATAGTTTCTGCCTTTTTTATATTGGTGTCAATGTTGCATTATGTAATTCATATTTATTTTTAATAGTTTATTATTTATTATTAGTATTATTTTTTTAATGTTTGTTTTTTTATTAATAATAATATTACTCTTACTATTTTATTATTTTTTTATTTTGTTTTTGTTCCAAATATTGATAATAAATTATGATTTATTATTTAAAAAAGTTATGATTTATTATTAGTATTATTTTTTTAATGTTTTTGTATATAATTTCTTTTGCAAATATTGATAATTTTCATATTTTAATTATTTAATAATATTAATAATAGACTTTCATAAATATTAATAGTAATAATAACATTATTATATTATATAATATTATATTTTTTATATTATAGTATTAATATTATTGTTAATATTTTTTTATATTATTCATAGTTTATTATATTAATAATTTTAAATATATTTAAAATTATAATTAGTTATAATGTTTTAAATATTGGAATTATTTTTTATTTTAATATTTGATTGAATTATAATTTTATTGTTATTATTAAAATATTATTTTTTTATTATATTATTATTTCAATTTTTTTATTTTTTTATACTTATTTGCGACGGGAATAAAAACCTATCGAAAAAGGTATTTGTGACGGGCCCGTCTCAAAAGGTATTTGCGACAGGGCCATCGCAAATAGGGTTTTTCGAAAAGATATTTACAGCGGGTATAGGAGCCTCTCACAAAAGGTATTTGCAACGGGCCTGTCTCCAATAGTTATTTCAAAAAAACTATTTTCGGTGGTCAAAGATACCTGTCGCAAATAGGTTTTTTAAAAATAACCCGATAAGTATTTGTGATGGTAATCTTTCCCGTCGCTATTAATATTATTAGTGATGGGACCGTCACTAATAGTTTTAATTGTGACACTGTTTTCAAAGACGGGTTATTTGTGACGGGATCATGTCACAAATGTCCATTTGCGACGGGATCCCGTCGCAAATACTCCGATTTCTTGTAGTGGCCCTAAGTAGAAAAAGCCAAGAAATTCAATCATTGATGAGAATTGAAAGGGATCCAATCTTCTTTGATTTGATAAAGATAGACATGGGAATCATAAAGAATGGAACATCATCAATCCTTTCACAAACTATTTCTCAACTGTCAGTTTTGGAAAGGATAAATGATGCTCAAAAGGATGATGTGGGAATTCTAGAAAAAATGGAAGCTATCGGAAAAGGGAAATCTGCAATGTTTAATGTTAATGAAGAAGGGATTGTGAGATTTGGGAAAATACTATGTGCTCCATCATGTCTGGAGCAGAAGAAGGAACTTTTGGATGATGCACATAGTTTAAATTTATTTATTCACCCAGGAAACACAAAGATGTATCGAGATCTCCGAGAGCATTATTGGTGGGATAATATGAATAAGGAGATCGCTGAATATACATCAATGTGCCAGGTGTGTAGGAATGTGAAGTTAGAGAGGTAGAAGTATAAGGGGATGATTCAACCATTGCCCATACTAGAATGAAAATGGGAGAACATCACCATGGACTTTCTCACTGGGCTTCTGAAGACATCCAAAGGTTACAATCCAATCTTGGTTTTTGTGGATCGTCTTACAAAGGTTTCACACTCCATTTCTATTCGGGAGGATTTCTCATTAGATCAACTAGCATGGATATATATCAGGGAAGTGGTAAGGCTTCATAGAGTACCACTATCAATTGTTTTCGATCGAGATCCAAGATTCACCTCTATGTTTTGGAAGATTCTTCAACTTTGTCCGAGTACTGAACTAAACTTCAGTAAGGCCTATCATCCTCAAATTGATGTACAATCCGAGTGGACTATCCAAACACTTGAGGACATGTTGAGATCATGCTCAATGGACTTTAAAGGAGGATGGGATCAACATCTTCCTCCGGTTGAGTTCTCTTGTAATAACAGTTTCCACTTGAGCATCCAAATTGCACCATATGAAGCCCTTTATGGGAGAAGGTGTAGAACACCAGCATTTTGGGATGAGGTCGGTGAGTAAGATGCTTCGACCAGAAATGGTCGAATAAATGGTAGAGAAGGTGAAAACCATTTAGCAGCATATCAATGTATCCTAGAGTCAATATAAGAGTTATGCAAATAACTATCGATGAAACCTTGAGTTTAAAGTTGGATACATGGTATTTCTACGCATATATCCATGGAAGAAGTTCATAAGGTTTGGAAAGAATGGTAATTTAATTCCAAGGTACATCGACCCCTTCGAGATTCTTGATCGTGTTAGGGCTGTGGTTTATCGACTAGCACATTCACCTATGATGGCCAAAGTACATGATATCTTTCATGTATCCCTCTAAATGAAGTACATATCAGAACCTTCACATGTACTCTCTTTATAGGTTGTAAATTTATAGGGTGATCTTTTTTATCTGGAGAAACCAGTAAAGATCTTAGATCATAGAGAAAAAGTTCTACGAAATAAGACAATGCACATCATCATGTTGTTTTGGTGAAACCACAAGATTGAAGAAGAAACCTGGGAATCAGAGGAAACGATGAAGCAGAGTTACACACATCTGTTTTATTGTGGGAAAAGGAAATTTTGAGGGCTAAATTTCTTAAGGGGGGAATATTGTAACGACCCAAACATTTATTAATAGAAATCCTTATTGATCTAATTAAATTTCAATTTATGTAAAATGATTATATAAAATTTCAACTTCTTTGGTTTTATATTAATAATTGTTACCGTTTATAAAATATCCATTGATCATTGATCAAATTATTAGTTTAAATATAGGGATTTAACAATATAATTTACTCCGACAAAGGAAGTGATGGCCTCATCTAGTATAATTTCTCCATACGAAGATAATTTGTCAGAGCTCAGAAAAGAGGTGGCATCATTAGGCATCGAGCTTGACCAAGACCAAGCCAAGCTTCATCATTTCAATCTCGAATGGAACCGCCTACGGAATAAGTGGAAGATGATTGAGATCACCATGCATGGAATGTTATCCGAGCCACCCTAAGAGTCTATCACCATCGCACACCTTACCCTTTGGTCTTACGTGGGTATTATAAGGGGCCATGTAACGAGACATTATCACTATTAATATGTGTGTTAATGTTTTATATAATAATGAATATACTCTCATAAAATTATTGTTACATTGTAAATAGTTTTTAAAGCACAAATAGTATTTTTATTTAATGTTCAACTAATAAATTTATTTTTATGTATTAATGGTTTTTTTAATTAAGTATTATTTTAATAAAATATTATTATTATTATTAAATTAATTTTTATTAAATATAAATGATTTTATAATTTATTAATGAAATTTTAATTTTTATTAAGGTTTGAAAGCAATTTTTTTCAAAACCCATGGATTTTCGATAAAATGTCATTTTTTATTTTAAAAGTGAAAAATATATTATTTATAAAATTATTTATATAAAATTAATATTATTTATGGAATCAATACATCAAAATTATCCAATGGTGAATTTTTCATTATTTTCTAAGACAGGCAAATTTTTGGGTAAAAATTAAATACTGTTTGAATATATATTGTGTTTTATAACATCATAATGACCTAATAGGGATGTAATAAAATACTATAAACGTTATTTTCATCCAATATATGTTTATCCATTAAAATAATGTGATTTTGGGTTTGTTTGACTTATTTTACAAAGCATTAATGGACACTTTAAGAGTTATTAAACATCTTGTCTTTTTAAATTGTCTTCCTTGGAAGTGTGACTCACCTCCACATAAGCAACCCCATTATTTTAATAAGTTCAGAATTTGGCCTTATAAAATATTTCTTTCCACTTCCCTTTTCCAAAACCCATGGGAAAAACCATGGGATAGTTTTTGGTTTGGATTAGTTTAATGTGAGGTGTCCCAAGCATAAATAATAAAGAATTCCCTCGCCTTTCCTATATAAACCCACCCAAGCTCCCACTTCCTCCACACTCAAAGCCTTTAGAGTTCTTCCAACCTCTGCCATCCTCTCTCTATAATCCTCATAAGTTTCCCCAATCTCCCAAGAAGCCTCTCTCAAGATTTTGGAAGCATACTTCCAAGTAAGGTTTTTTTCTTCCTTTCTCATTTCTGTCCAATTTTCTTATTGTTGTTATGCCCTTTTAATTTCAATTATAAATGTTGGGGTATAGATTCTAACCTCACCCATACTTCCCTATTTATTTTTCAATGATGGGAGACCCCTTTCTCCCCCATTAAATTCCTACCTTGTACACCGGTTACTTTGCCAAAATTCCAAAAGGAATTTCTCTCTCCTCATTTATATTCAAGCAATCCTTTTTTATGATGAATCTAATTTCCATTAAAGTTTTGGACATGTATCTATATGACCCCTTTAATTTCCAAGTCATTTAAATATGATGAGACACCCATTTCTCTCTCATCAACCATTTTTATGAATTCTTACGTCACACTGTTATGCTCTCGAAATTGCACCGATTTTCCAAGCCAATGCCATTGTGTAGTTAATACCATGCCCATTTCTCTATCAAGGGTATTCAACTTTATGCACATTTAATTATTTATTATAATGTTTTATGTATGAATTCTACATTCTTTTATCATGAAATAAATGATTATGTTTTATGAATCCATGTTATATGATCCATGTGGCACACTTATGCATGGAATGAAATGTTTTAGAAGAGTGCGCCCTTATAGAGCTCCAATGCATTGGTTAAAGTATTATATCATGATATTTCATGTGAAATGGGTGTTGACTCATGATAATTCAAGTAAAAAGAGGATTTACTCATTCTTCATGTGCAATGAGTATTTTTACTCATGATCCATGTGCAATGAGCCTTGGCTCATACTAATTCAATGTTAAGTGTTGTTGCCACATTTCCATGTTATGATATCTTGATTTATCATACCTTTATGTTTATGGTTCTCTTGTGATATATTGATATGCCTATTATCTAAAATTTTTTGTACTCCTCATGTTATTCCATGATTATTCTCTTATTGGGGTTTATAGCTCACCCTTTTCTTATGCATGTCCTCAGGATATCCCTTGAAATGTTAAGTACGATGGAGTGTAGTGGTCATGTAAAAAACGTTTTCAATAAAGATGATGTATTCCATGTTTTATGTTCTTATGTAATGATCTTAAGCCCCTAATAAACTAGACCTCTCGATCTTCTATGTTGTATCAAGTGAATTTTTTGTAATAAATTATGATTAATTATGTAATAAAAGATTAGGGTTATCATAGTAATGACATGTGATCAACCAAAAAATATCCCCAGGGAGTATTATTGATGGTGTGTAATATTTATCCCACTCATCATACATCATGGTGATAATCTATTCAATGATAAACTAACCCTTTTCATGATTATTACCCATTAGTGCATTAATTCCCATACAAAATCAAATTTTAGTATCCTGTTATGGATTTATTAATATGGTATAAATTCTACTCATTACCTTACCAATATTTCAAGATATCATCTTGTAATTAATCTCATATCTAGGGTTTTCACTAATTTTATCTAAACATATCCAAAAACTAATTAATCTAAACATCAAAAATAATTAAACCCACTTCTAATACCAACTGAAGTGACCCAATACAAACATGATTTAATTAATAAATTAATACAATCATGTAAATTACTCATCATACAATAGTTTAAATACCCAAGGATAATAAGGTTTAGTGTCTTGGAGACTGCTACACAAACATATGTTTGACATAACTTGTGAACAACTTCCCATTACCGTTCACCTGTAGACCCTTTTCTGGATACCTCAATGACATAATCACCATAATAACCTAAGGAATATAAATATATGAATGGGGTGAGATAAAATTATTTTTAAGGTAAAATACATATCAAAATGTACTAGATCACAAAAGTGAAGTAGAATAAGAGTAAGAAATTGATAACTAAATAAAATATCAAAACAAAATTTTTAATAGTCATAAAAATGATGGAGAATCATAGGATAATAAAAAGACCATTAAGGAAGAATAAATGATATTACAAGGCTCAAAAGACATATCAATAATCAGAATACATGTAAGGATGTTATAAAAGTACATATTACTTATAAAATAAGGAATGAACTTGAAAATATGAAATTTCATGGAAATGAAATTAATTTTGATAAATTGACATAAAATGATAACATTTTTAATATAGAATTATTTTAGTAATAACATGAAAATGTCTCACAACCCTACAAATAAGAAAACCAGTGTGATAAAACCCACTATTCTCATCACTTTTTTACTAAAATCATTATGTCCATACCTAAAATTTTGAAAATCCTATCATTCCCATACCCATGTGAAAAAACAATTATTTTAATGCCTAACCATATCAAGAGATATAATCATAAAAATATTATTTAGAGGGAGATATTGGACTATATACTTCATCATATATATATATGTATTAAAATTAAAATAATTTATGAAAATATTTTAACAAAATAATGGATACAGTCTGGATTTTATAAAATTTAAAAAGAAACTTAAAATAACATAAACATTAATTATCTTGAAAATTATTGTCTTAAAAAATTAATCACATCATAATAAAATATTTAGGATGATTGTAACATCATTTTGTGAGGTATACATCTTGAATAAAAAATATAATTAAAAATAAAAATGTTTAAAAAAACCACTCAAAAAATGTCATAATAGATGAATTGAATAATATATTCAACATTTTTTAAGTAATTATAGATAATTTTTTTAAAAAAATATTTTAAATAGTCAAAAGAAAATATATTTAAAAGATATATAGTTTATTGGAAAATGTGTAGTTGAATATATCATATTTTATTTTTAAAGGTTGCAAATATATTTTCTTTAGAATTCTGAAATACATTTAACCATTTCATAAAATTAGTATTAAACATTATAATTGAAAAGGGTAAATAAACTTATGATAATAATAGAAAATAAACCATATTATATTTCCCAAAAGAGAGGATAATATTGGAGGGAAGGACAATAATGACCTAGAAAGAAACTATTATTTAGTAATAATAAGAGTAATTATTAACAATGATACACTTTTATATTGGAATAAATGTTATAAATGAATTTTATAATGACTATGGGATGGTATTTACTTTGTTAAAATAATGAAATAAAAAATAAAATTAGAGAAATATTAATCAGGGAAATATTTAAAAGTATATTCATGTAAGAAAGGCTATGACCTAATTAATTATAAATGGAATTAGTGAAATCCCTTACAACTTTGTGTCATTTGAATCCAATCCATAAGAGAGAATGAATATTTAAGAAAAAATTAATAATCACGAATTATAACTAAATCCTGATAAAAAATAAAACTGGGTATATTTTATGTTATCCATGATTAATCAGGGCATCTAACATTAATATACCTCAAGGGATTCAAATTTGAGACAGAAAACCTTAAAACTTCAATAACATTTGAACTAAATGTTATATAAAAAAATTATATGGATATTTAAATGGCAATAATTTTATGAATATTTGAAAAATAATTTCATTTGGAAGAAATCACACCACCTAGAATAAATTATTTAGTGAAATTTCAACCATGTCTCCTGAATTGGAAAATGAGAAAAAGAGACCCATACCTTATTTCCCTAGTTTTTATGAATGCACAATAAAATTCTGTCAAAACATATAACTATCTTAATATTCAATTTTATAACCATATTTATAAATTAAACAATTTATAAATTTAATTTATAATCATTATCTATATGTTAATTAGTTAGTTTATTCCTATTTTTCCACATCATGTGTTTAATATTTATTGTAGTTCCATATGAGTGGTATCATTTCTCATTCATATTAATATAATAATCATTAAAATATAATTAATTTTATTTTTATTTCTGAATTATAATGATTTTTTAATCGTAAATTTCTTATCCTGAGTAATTTAGTCCTTTTCAATGGAGATGAAATAGAAAATGAATATTATTCTATACTTTTCAACCTAGAAAGGGTGTTTCAGTAATTAATTATTTAAATATTGTGGAATCATTTATAAGAACCTGAAAAAATTTCTATTTACATATTTATTTAATATTATAATAGAAACTGCATTTTTATAACCAACCATGACTCATTTTATTATTCAAGTAGGTAGTCATACCAACCCAATATTGAACACACATTAACTTTATTGGTGAGTAAGATTAAAGATATTTTTATTTTTAAATAATATATATATATAATAGAATCATAATTATAAAATTTCCTTTTATATATGATTTTCACTATATTTTATGATTTTTGGATAGAGAATAAAAATTAGATAAATGGAAAACCAATTCTTTGTGTTGACAGTTGTCTGTAAAATGCACGATTAGAATTTCCATTACACAATGAAAGATATGGGTGGAGGTGAAAAGTTAAAGATCATTTAATAATGATAAATATTTTATATAAATTATATTTATTCACCATTATCATCGTTAATACAATCCTTGATATGTGGTGATGAAAAATTAAAAGTGTCACTTTGTGGAGGTAGTAATATTTTCAAAGTCACTAACAATGATTCTTGTATTTCATTATAAATTGAAGAGAAAAAATAATGTTTTTATCATTATTATAATAGAATATGAATTAAATATTTATTATTTGTTTTTTATTATACTATGGTTGTGGTTATTCTGTGATGCAATGGATAAGAAAAAAATGGTAAGAAAGACGTGATACCAACGTTGTGACCTTAAACTTACACACGATGGGGACCTTAGATTTGAATGAAATAGGATAATTTTTATGACTTGGAGATTTAGTGGATGTAAGAATCATCAAGGAGAATAAAAATGTGTTTCGGTTCAAGAATATTTCTAAAAAGGAGCAATGTATTGAAAAGGTAGAAGTGGTCACCATTTTATAAATATAGTTGTGGGACTTTTCCATGGAAATGAACTATAAGGATAAATAATGGAAAGACATGAAAGTTGGGTGGGTTTTTGGAGGTAAAATGATCATAAATTTATTTAATACATTAAATACTATTATTTTTATATAAGTTATTATGGTCATGTTAATTTTGGAAAAACTAAGCCATCATAGATGAGTCATTTAATAAATATTACTCACAATTAAATATAAACCATGTTAAATATTTTATTAATAAAAATATAATTAGACCCTTCATAAAAAATCTCAATGATATAAATTTTAAGTTGGGATCTATTTATCCTACGTATATTTTTAAATATTAGATAATTATCTTTTAAATCAAAACATATAATGAGGTGAAAACCATGTTTTCTAAAAAATGTCTTTTTAATCATTAATTGTTCTTATACTTCTTTAAATTTTAATACCCATAATATGTGTGTTAATTAATTTATATATATTTTTAGAAAATATTATATTTTTATTAAAATAGTGATTCATTTAATTTTATAAATAAATAATATTTAAAAAGTAGTATTTTTTATAAAAAAACATTTTACTAAGGTAACTAATATTTACCCAAGGTAACATAATATTTATTCCAAAAAATAATGTTTCCCATATTAGATAATTTTATCCCATTTATTTATTATTTGAAATTTATTTCATTTAATTCAATTTATAATAACTCAATTTATAATACTAATTTGTTATGTATTTGAAATAATTTTTGATTAAATATTTCTTATGTGTTTTTTTAAAATATATTGGTTTCTAATTTAAACATGATATTTTATAATATATAATTTTTGATTAAAGACATATATTTATAAAAGAAATATATTTCCCTCTTTTTAGTTTATTCTTATATATAAGTGATGTTACAAAATCCATGATATTTTCCAAATGTTTTATTTTGTAATATTCACGAGAAAATCATTTACTATAGAACAATTCCAAAACATTAAGATAAGATAATAAGAGAATGATAAATAAAAAAAATGTTGGTAATTTCCACAAATTTATATTATAAAATATATAAGTATTAATTTATATTAAATTAAAAGAATATCATAAAAAAGTATTGTATCATTCTTTTAATATATTAAGTATTTTTATAGAATTTTTGATAATTATAAGAATATAAAAATTGAAAATACATTCCTTTTATAAAATAAGTTATATATATAAACAATTTTTTTTAGTTTCATTGGTATTCTTATTTTTTTTTTGTTTCAAGAGAATTTTATTTTATTTTATTCTTATATATATTCACTAATATATATTTCGTAATTCTCTTAGCTCTTTTATAAATAGTAATTATATAGCTATAATATGAATATCTATTTTGGATTCATTTTCAATATTTCATGCAGAAAAAACCATAGAACACAATATTTATTTAAATAGGAAAACTCATGTCCTTATAACTATGGTATGGTGACCTTCACATTACTCATTTTCCATAGGGAGACCCTCCAGGCACCACACCCAGCACTTCCTTCAAAACATTCTCCCAAAATAATCTCTCGCATGTTCCACAAAGGATAACAGACCTTGTAAAAAAACCCAATAAAAATACCATCTATAACCTCCCCGCTTAACATACATTGAAATTACATCATTTTTGTGAAATATTTTTTTCATTACAAAAAATCAACTCATAAATTATGTATTATTCTAGTTCCTTTGAAAACATTGAAACATAACACTGGTCCATAAGTGTAGTATATTTCCTCCTACTACATTCCTTATAACTAGTACCCCTATTATACTCATAAATAAAACACACATCTTCATAACCTGGGGATAAAAAACATAATAAAGGGTTATCTCAAATACATAGTATGTGTATAGAAGGATGATAAAAAACAAGATATAAACTAAAGTGTTTGAGAACATGAGAATATAATTAGAAAACCATACCATACATATCAAAGATCCTAAAAATAAATAATGGATTAAATATTGGCACTTTATAAGACATGAATCATATAGAAATCAAAAAAGATGAGTAATAATAGAATAACATTGGATTGAATCATAGATTTCTGTCATACACAAAAGCATAGAAAATATTAATCAATGATATACACCAAGACATTCATAACATGTTAATATTAGTCTGACCACTCATGTACCGACTTCAGGATTGGGATGGCCACCTATATACCCACCATTACGGTATTTGGATGGATTCTTATGTTCCATCTCATATCATATAGAATTTATCATTACCCAATACATTGGAGGGATAATTAGGTTCCACCTATCACATAATTAAATTACACATGCATGTTCAACATTATAAAAAAACATTCATCATATCATGACCCATAAAGAACATGGGTTTCATAAATATCATACAATAACCCAGGGTATGAAATGGGTATAATAAAATGCGCGTCATATCGTAACTCATAGAAAGGATGCATGTTTGATTATCATTTCATTATCAAATAACCCATGATAGAAATAGTGTTTCATAAGCATTTTATCATTGTATGACCCATTAAAGATAATTGAGTTTCATAAAAAAATTATTATCATAAAAATAATACATTCATTGAATTAATAATAATAGTGTAGTAGGATTTTATACCCAGTAAGACAAAATCTATATCAAAAAATTTCATCTTTGATGGAGAATGATTTTGAAAGATTACTTTCAGTATTTCTTACAGAAAATAACCCTTATTTGAAAATAATTTCGTTAATATATAATGAATTTTAAAAGTTAATTTCATTGAGTTTTGTTTTAAGAAAACTTATGGGGTAATATTTAAAAATCATTTAAAACATTTATGTAGGAAAATATCCTTTCCTCTTTAAAAATATATTTTTAAATCATAAAACATTTTTAAAACGTTTTTCATTGAAAATAACCTTGAAAACTTATAAAATAATATTTTAAAACCATTATAAACACATAGTAAAAAATAAAATAAAAATTTAAAATAATTCTCCTTGAAAATGATCTGATGTTATAATATAAATTTTTTTTAAATTTATTTTATAAAACATGTATTTGGAATAAATTATATTTCTTTCCGAAGAGAGAAATACAATAATATTGTCTTAACAACACTTTCTTAATTATATTAGGTACAAAAGAGTTGATAATAAGACCATTAAAAGAATATATCATGAATAAATAGAGGATAATAATACTCAAGATAATTATTTAGATATGTATCATAATATTTCATC
Source organism: Viscum album (assembly GCA_963277665.1). NCBI lineage: Eukaryota > Viridiplantae > Streptophyta > Magnoliopsida > Santalales > Viscaceae > Viscum > Viscum album. The sequence goes on along the minus strand of OY728119.1, from coordinate 1,177,585,286 downwards.
AATGTAGGAATAATCAAAAACTATCCTGATAAATAATGTGATTATAGAAATAAACTCTTAGCACTTTGGTAACATTCAATAAAACCACCCAAAAAAGAATAAAATTACATGAATTTTAAAATATCATGAAGAGAATAAAATTAATGTTAAAACATGTCAAAGATTCATTATATAATCTTTATAAATGAATATATTTTTATAACATAACATTTATCTATGAGAAGGAAAGTTGAGAAAAAATCATTTACAACCTTGTTAACATTGAAATTGTAACACCATGAAAGAGAGATCCTCAAATGGATTTTTAAATAAATCTACTAAATACAATAATTTTAAATTACATTAATGGCCATTATATACACCACATCTAATAAATAAGTGGTGAATATATATCATGTCTTATAAAATCCAAAGGTGAGATGTAAATCCCTTACTTGTTGAGTATATTTTGAATAGTGAGATCCATGCAATAATAACATAAATTAAAATGTTTAATATCATGAAATATATTATATCCATGATATAAAATGTTATATTTATGTATATACACCACAAAATAAAAAGGATTAGTGAAAATGACATAAGGATTCCGGAAATAAAAGTGGGACTAGAAATTCCATTACATTAAATATTGAATTCTGTCACACTTGTTCGAACCTCAGGTATAATAAATATTACTTTATTATAAATCTAAAAATGAACAATTTTCTTATATTAAATACCATATATGGTTTAATCATTACTTCATATTATCAATTTATTAAAAATTCCAAGATAATGTTACGTTTTAGGTGACAACTAGTCAATTTTTTTTATATTTTTTGACTTATTATTGGTGGTCATTTTACTTTGAACATGATTTAAAAATTTATATAATGTGAACAATGATATATATATAATATATATTTAGTATATATGTATTTATGTATTTATAAGAATATATAAAGATGTAAATAATAAATTATATACACCGTTGATAGAGATGATAGGCCATACATACGCATGAATGATGTTTCAATTTTTGTCATATTGAATAAAATAATAATATATGATATATATATATATATTATCATTGCACTATAATTATTAAATAGTATATTTTTTTATTAATCTAATCATTAATAAAATATTTATATATCCTGAACTGATCATGTTCTTTACGAGGAGGTAGTCCACCTTACACATGAAAAACATTATCATATTCCCACAAATGGAAAGAATTAATGTATATGTTGTATAAAAATAAAAGAAGACTAGAGACACCATAAATATCATACAAATAAAATATAAATAACATGTACATCATTATTCCTAACTTTTATTGGTGGTAATAGAAAAACAACGAAATTGGTTCACGAGATAGTAGTTCGCCAAATACACGAAAAAAGATTTCATAACCCACTTGATGTAAGTATGTGTGGTTATAGGTTATAAGAATAACATAAAAAATATAATTATATTCAACATACATATTTTATTATATAATAATGATATTAAAATAGTTAAAGGTGTTTGTGGAAGAAATAAAATAAAAATTTATGTTGATAAATATTACCTCTTATAAGTGTATCACCTTTTTGTTGAACCAAAGGACTCCATTGATTGTTTGTATAAAAAAATTTTGGCTTATAATAACAAACTTCTTAATTTTGAAATATATTTCCATAGGTCTTGAGACAAAGATCTTTATAGGTGACAAAAAAGGGGAGAGGTTGGCATTTTTAATGTAGGTGAGTAGAAAACTTGAAAATATTTGAATGGGAGAATTCCATACATGTTTGTTCTACATCATGTTTCTCCAAAAATGGAACAATTTATACCATACCTGGGATAAGTTCTAAATATAGATTGATAATGGGGTCTATAAAATTTTCAAAGTAATTTGTACCCTTGTGTTTAAATTTTAGTCCCTTAGTAAACTTGTTTTCCTCTGAATGACCTTGATTAATTTAACCCTTTTTCAATAATCAATTTGGTAAAATATTAAGTTGGACTTTTTATAATTTATAAATTAATATTAATCCAAATATGGAATAAATTGTTCCAAATTCAATAAACACAACTAAGAGAAATTAATTTAAAATAAATCCTACAGATAAAACAAAACAATGAGTTTTTAAAGTGAAAATGTTAAAAATTATGAAACAATTTTATTTCCAGATTCAATTTGAAATTAAATAAAATTATATAAAATGTATTAATATATAAAAAATTTATAAATTATTATTTAGAACCATTTTTATATATAATATTACTATATAAACAATTCAATCAAAAAAGTGAGTTTTCAATTAATATTTAGGATTATTAACTATTCAACAAAAAATGAAACTTCATGAAACAAATACATAAAAATCACTCTATGTTAATTTGGACGCTATAATTTCAAGAACCAAGTTTATATTTTATAATTTAATATATAAAATTTTCAAAATTAGAAATACTATAACTATGATATTATAAGTAGATAAAACTACCTTTTAAAAATATGTAATGACTCAGATTTTCGCAATTATATTTTTAGAAAATTATTAGGAAAATGATGAGACTAAAAACTAAGACAATGTGTGATTCTGAGGTCCAAAGTCCCTGAAACATTCCATAAAAAATTTGATGCTTTTAAATAGCATGCATGATCAGTTTTCTAGAAAATTTTTAATTAATATTAAAAGATTTCCCATATCAAAAATCTAATGGAACCTTTGCATTCAGGATGATAGGTTTACCCTAGGAGTGACTTAAATTTATTCATCATGGGTCTTCAGTGAGAAAACACGGAAATATCATAATTGTAAAGAATATAATTAAATAAAAATTATTTTATTTTTTAAATCCTTCTAACTCTTAAACGGTAACTCATATTGGAAATCTGAGAGTACTGTTGAGCTCGTAGGGATGTGATTTCCATAAGTAGAACCTAAAATCAACCAGTGTGGGTCGATAGTAAAAGATAGATATTTGTATTTTTTAAAGGATAATAAAAAAAAATAAGAAGTTTATTTAATTTCCTTTTAACATTTCATAGCATGGTGACACTACAACGCAACGACGAAGAAACCCATTCTACATTCATAAATGAAGTTGAATAGAGAGGATGTTTCAAAGTTAAATAGTAACCCTGAAACACGTTAACGCATTAACATGTTTCCTCCATTAATCAGGGACATTGTCCAGCATTATAATTCATAATGCTAGAGAATTTATCTATAACCCTATAGTTTCCTTAAGTCAAGGAGGATTTGATTCTGTCACTGGTGACGATGGATCAGATGTCAGGATTTGATCGAGAGATGATAAATCAACGAACACAGGTGGAACAAGGATCGATGGGATGAAGCGACATCCGGCTACAACTATAAGTGATCCAACTCGAGGTAGGGGTTGTTATTAAAATATTATCATTCCCTATTCTTGAATTTTAACAATGAACGCAGATCAACCCATGAACAAGTTGAACTACGATTCAATTATTCTTACTAGAGGGTTAGATTTTCATTGATTTAATAGGATATTATCTTAGTGATTTTTGGTTAACTGTTCTAATGAAAAAGAACCATGGTCGACACAAATCTCGATCGATTTTCATGTATCTTTGTTGATTCAGGCCTTACCTCCCTCCTTTCATTGTTCGTCGTGGGAATTCATCATTTGGCCATTGACTCAATATTTGGAGATCGATCTATCATTATGAAACTGATCATTGGTGAAACGATCTAACATCGTGGATCTAGGATGGAATCAACTTGAAAAAGGTACTATGATGATGATGGAAAATGAATCGAGGCAGTGAATGAGATATAATAGCTCAAACGTCTTTACACCGCAAGGCATTATGGCATGGATTAGTGCCCACTGCTGTAAATAAGGTGACTCGGGGATTCTGGAAATTCTTGTTGATCAAATAATGGACCACTGAAGCACATCTAGGGGTGTGAATTTGTGGTCATGTGACGGTGTGGTAGAATCTAGCCAGAGGATCCCATGGTGGCTCTAATGTGGGAAGTGATAGGGTCCATGGCTAAGGTAAGACATAGTGGAGTAGGCTGGAGATTTGTCGAGCACCACATCGGACTTGTGGCAAGCGGTCGTCGGACTACTTGTGGGATTAGTGGCCGAACGACCCTACAACATGATGTGGAGGATAAAACATGACTATAGCCATGGGTGGGAGGCGGGATAAAGTTTCATCCATGTTAGGTGGACCGATCCGGTCCACACTATGTGTACTAGATTAGATGGTCTGACACATCAGGGTCGGATGGGTTGAACCCAGGTCGGTTCTATAGATCGATTCAAGTTGGTAGACCCCAGGTCGGGTCAAGTCGGGTACGCTCAACTGGGTTGGACCAGACAAAGACCCATTCGTCCCCCTTTTCACTAAAACACTAATATGTTTCAAACTGTAACTCCAATTGACATGACATCTATAGAATTGTGCCCTTGCAATGAAGAGGTCCTTTTGATATGGCTTAGTGGGGTTTCAGTTGGACCACAAGGGGCTAGTGGAGTTCTCTTTTTCTTTCATATGAGGGATCAATATAAGATCTTGATCTTGTGATAGAGGGTGACAGTAGATATTTCAATGATATCCTTGGGTTTCTCTATGAAGGTATGATGTAGGATCTCATTCCTATCATAGATAATGGCCCATGTTCTAAATTGAGTTATCTTAGATAAGTTCATGGTGAATTAATTGGCCTAAGTGGTGTGCTGATCTAGGTGACCCAGCATGTCGAAATGACTCTGCGGGTCTCAGTTCCTCATAAAATCTATGTGAAGCATGTACTTCACGGAGAGGTTCGATATGTCCTAACTTCTCTTAGTATTACCATAGATTGGATTTTTGGCATGGGTGTGACAAATATTTACACGAGAGCTTAACCCATATTTAGGATGATAATTCCTGTAGGGATAGGATGTCCCCGAGTGAGCCCTTGTTGTAGGAACCCCTATCTATGTATCAAGATCTAATTCCTTCCTTCATGGCTTTACCTAATTAGTGTAATTCATGTAGGCTTTATTTTTTTCTATTTGGATAGGTCCTAAAGAAGTTGTACCTTTTTGCGAGGGTCTCTAAAGACTTCATAGCTCGAGGAGTGAGTTCTTTTAGAATGAGCATACCTCGAGAAGAATCTTATGATCAAGGATTAGTTGTGATATCAAGAGTCTATGGAATAGCAGGACCAGACGTCTCATGGAATCTTTATGATGTATCAAGAAAAGATGTTCTATCAGATTATTTTGGTAGAATTTTTCTATGTTATATCTATCAAATATCTCTCGGAATTGTATCTCCCATAATCGAGTGTGCTAAGAGAGGAACCATATTATTAGTAGTGGATGAGATGTTGAGTCTTGGAATCCTTTGAGAGTGTACATGGAAATTCTTATTATATGTGTTTTTGATATATACATGTGTTGAGATAACTGTACCTCCTTGGTGGTTTATGATTTTTGTTCTTTTAATTTTTGTTTCAGGGTCCTCTACTAAGTATTTTTTACTTATTGCTACACAGGCTTTGTCTACATGCGTCATATCTTGTGCAGTTGACAGATGCTTTGGTGGAGTCCTAGGAGAAGCATGACCAGGACTAGGACTTGACAGTTCCTTGTGAGATTAGGCAAGATGAGTTGTTTCTATTAGCTCCTGACAATAGCTTAAGTACCTATTTTTATAGGTTAGAAATTGCGGTAGTCATTCATTTATTGGGATTGTATACTGGCTCGGGTATAATTTTAGGCTTTTCATTCTATCATACTCTAATTTTTGGGTTTTACTGGTATGCATGCATTTTATTTACATAGTTTTTTTGTATCCAAACACTATGACTTGGATTTGGGTGAATGTGTATATGTTATTAGGAGAATGCCTCATATTTGAGGGATATTCCTTCTTGGTGCTAGTCGCTATCCCCTATCCTATCAGAGGTGGGATTGTGGTAGTCACAACATGGGGCCTGAGGGATGGGTCATGATAGAGTGGTATCAGAGTGGTTTGGTTTGACACTAGTATTGGGAGTCTTTACATTTGGTTTGGGGAAACAATGTTAAGAGTTTCAAGTTCAGATTGTAGGCCAGTGACTCTAGTGTTGGTGCGGCAGCCAACGTATCCATACACTAGGACCTTCAGAACCTACTTTTAAACTCGGTATATGAAAAAACTAATTGTTGAGAATAATAAATGTACATTTATCATATATATAATGGTTGTGTTTTCTATATCCTTCTTGAGTTAGTTCACTAAGTATACTCTTTGAATAGTGATATATCTTGTTTTCCTCAGGATGTGTTCACGACGCCAGCTGTTGTGGTATCTATAGTGGGATCAGAAGTTTGGACCGATGCTCAATGACACCTCCCTGATGGGAGCCAGTCATATAGAAGTTCTTCATTAGGATAGTCAGTAGGTAAAAGTTTCTCCAGATGATCAGTTATCAGACCCACCTACACTAGTTTAGGTGGATAAAAGTTTCTTGACTAAGTTATAGGTGGATCTTTTGGATCTGTATGATGAAGAAAAGAGTTCAAACAAGTATCATAGGTTTTCAAGGCAGAAAACACACAGTAATTAGGGTTAGCATGACCTACTGATAGAAGGTGATAAACATATACCGAAGAACCAGAGGTTTTCATCCGATTTTCCGAGTACATGGTTGTTCCACGAATAAAAGGCTTTTATACACTTTTCATAAAAGGGTGCATCTCGTGCAATATTTCCCCAACATTTGTTCTATAGTAAGAGAGGTTGTTGATTAACCACCAATTAAGAGGCCATAGTGAGAGAAGACAGATTTTTTGGGTGGAAGCCATGGTAGGATAGCTGGGGAAGTAGTAGGATGTGGATGACAATTTGACTTGTTACCACCACCACATCCAGGTGGTCCAAACTTGACTCTAAGAGTTTCAGGACAAGGGATGAGATAGTTGCAGGCTATCGAGTATTATGACTCTAGGACTCAAGAAATTATTCAAGGTATGATCTGTGTCTTTCTACACGAGTTGCAGTATTGATAAACACATGTACTAGTGATTTATTTTCCTACCACTTTTACTGTTTTATGCCTATAGGTTCTGATTAAACTGTTGACTTTACCTTCAAATTTAGAGACTCCTACGATAGGAGACACAAAGACTACACACCAGTGCCGATAGCGTGACCTGACTCTTAGAGGTGAGAGTTTCGGTTGGGATATCTTGGTAGTGGTGTCGAGGCCTTACGATATCATTCTATGTACAGAATAAATCCACTATTCAAACCCAAATTTTTTGTTTTAGACAAAATATGTGGTTTTTCCATAATGATGAAACTAGATTTCCCTTTATCAGCAAATGAGAAATCCTTGAAATTCTTGATAGACTCAGGCAGATTAGGGTGTATCCAATTTCCATTCAGTTGGATAGTCAAAACCTCAGTGTAGTGGATTTAATGAGTCCTTGAGTTGCTTATTGGTGGTAGAGTATAAAGACGTCTTCTTTGAAGATGTTATAGGTTTACTTCTATGTCGAGAGCTATACTTTTGTGTTGGTTTAGACCCCTGGGTGGCACTGACATTTACTCTAGTATATCGGATGGCTCTTGAAGAGAATCATGAGATGGGGGTGAATATGGGAGCACTTGTAGAGGAACAGATTTGAAAAACCTAGTGTTTCATGATGGTAAGACCCAGGTGATCTTCATTGATGAAATATTTGTGTTCTCAAAATATGAGGAGGAGCACGCGAGATACTTGAGGATTTTTTTGGACCCACTTTGAGAGCACGAGCTACATGGAAATCTCTTTATGTGTTTGTCTTGGATTTGAGGGGTCTTCAATTTCTAGGAAACACCACCTCCACTACAGAAAAAACAGTCTTTTGTGATGGGGTATTTGCGACATGATTAATTATCGTCGCAAATAGTCCATCCCAAGGGTTATTTGTGATGGGATTTGGGGTCCCGCCACAAAAGTTAATGAGATCTTTGGCATGGGATGTGTGCCATTGTGTAGGAAGGTTATTTGCGTGGGGGTCCCCTATCACAAATAGTCTATCGGTCGGAGGGTATTTGCGATGGGACTCGCTATAAGTACCAGTGGTGATAAATGAGTTTTAGTGACGTGATGTTGTCCCATTGCAAAAGGTGTCCCAGCAGGTCACTTTTTACAATGGAACCTGTCACAAATAACCTTTTTATGGCCACCTGCAATTAATTCGGTCGAAGGTATTGGCGATGGGACCCGTCGCAAAAAGTACTATCAGCGGCGGGAATCCCGTTATTGATAGACCCATCGCAACTAATCTAACCAAAATATACCCCCTCTATTTTTCTTTCCCTTCCACTCATTTCTTACATCCTCTCTCTCACGAAACTCAAATTTTAGAGTGAAATTTTTTCTCATTTAATTTTTTTTACGAAGAAGTTGTGAAGGTGCTTATATCAATAGGAGATCAATTTTAAAGGTATTTATAATTTATTTAATTTAGTATTTACTTAGTTTTTTTATGTTAATTTTAATTATTGTTGATTATTTTTAATTAAATTAGATATAAATTGTTTTTTATCTATATTTTAGTAATAAATATTAATAATTATGAATAAATAGGAATAGATACAAATTAATTGGAATAATTACTAATAAATAGGAATAAATAGAAATAAATAGAAATAAATAGGAGTAAATAGGAATGAATAGGAATAAATAGTAATAAATATGAATTACTACTGGAATCCTTGGTAATTGCGATGGTTTATTTGTGATGGGATCCCGTCGCTAATAGGCGTTAGCGACGGGGCCCCGTCACAAATGACTCGTTGTAGAAAATGTTGTCGCAAATACAATTATTTGCGATGGGCTCGTGGAAATAATTGTATTTGCAATGGGAAACATCTCTGTCGAAAATAAGCCTCTAATTATATGTATAATATATAAATAAACGTTTTCATGATGGGGCCATCGCAAAAACTATTTGCGACGGGCTCTTGTCCCGTCGCAAAAATATATATATATAAAACATTCTGCGATGGGCCCGTCGTAACAAATGATTTGCGACGGGACTACTTGCCCATCGCAAATATGTTTGTAAAAATATTTAGTTAGACTATTTGTGATGGGACCCCATCGCAAAAGGTCACATCACAAATAATAAATTAATTTAAAAAAAAAATAAATCATAATATTTTTACGATTAATGAAAAAATAATATTACTATTATTAAAATAAAAAAAATATTAAAATTTTCGATATTCATAAAAAAATATTAAAAGATAATGAATATTATAAATTAAATTATGTATTATTTTCACCGATATAAAAGACATAAAATGTAAATAATTCACATTACAATGTTAAATTCAAATGTTTGTAACATAAAAAAATCACTGGGGGTCATCTTCTGGAGGAGGTGGAGGATCTGAAGGAGCTGGTGGAGGAAACTCCCTCCCTAAACTATGATAAACGTCGAACTCAGTAATATCAGGATGCTCGACTGCGTATAGAAATATAAAATATACTATTTATATTTATTGTTATATAAAATATTTTAAAAATATACTTACCAGATGCTCTTTATGGGAACTGAATGTACGGGTACCAGCTCGATGTGTCACCTCCTGTCTCCCCCGGTTCTATCGTCCCACTGAAGATCTCCTCTAAAATCCACCACCCAATGAGTGTACACATAATCCATCTTAAACATGAGATGAAATGTACTCTGGTCAGTGGACTCTACAAGACTCATCAAATTCTGTCACCCCTGCTTTCTTAATGGTTTTCCTTCTCAAATTGTGCAAAAACTGGCAGAAACGATCACGCATAGAAACCTACCATGCCGTGTGGATAGCGTCGCACATGCTATCACCGATAGGATGCTATAACCCCTACAAATAATTTATAATATCAAGTTTTAAATAAAATAAATTTCAAAATAAATATTATTTATTTATGTACCAGCCAATGATAGAACATGTCGCATCGCACATCAACAGGAATTTGTTCCCATGTGATCCATAGCTGAGAAAAATAATTTCGTAATATAGTGATCCCCTATCCAATAGCTACATGCTGAAAACTATGAAAAAAAATAAATAATCAAAAAACTAGTATATATATAAATAAATTAATGAAATCTAACTAAAATATACAGGTTACCATACCTCCATGTGCATGGATTTAAACTATGTTGTGAACGTCGCTCGGGGATAGGGTCAAGAATCATCAGTCACGCAAGACCGTGCCCCCTCCACGTACCTCCTGAACCACCAGTAGGTTGAGGGTCAGCTGATCCCACATCCTCATCATCCAAAGGTATCTCTGCCTCCTGCAACTCATGAAATAAATCATCATCCATCTGAAACACAAAATAATTATTGTTAGCAAATAGTTGAAAATAACAATTATATATAGATATATATTAGTTATGATTATAACCATCATTTAACTGTTTTAATGTGCATCTTTATCCTCTTCTCTATAATTTTCAATGTAAATGTCTTCATCTTTCTCCTCAGCATCATCAATATCCATATGAGTTTCGGTTTCATCATCTCTTGTCATTTCAAATTCGATTGTAACATCATTAACATCTTCATCATTATCAATCCTTAATTGTGAGGTGTCATCGTTGATATTCACATCTCTTTGTGAATCAGAAGGATTTTGAGTAGTTTCTTGAAAAAATTCAATTCCTTCCACTTCAGTAGAACCACATTCATTTTGAGTAAACTGATTTTCCTCAGATTTTATTTTTATTATGCTCCACCAATCGCTCAAGTCTCTTGAAGTAGCACAGTACTTTGCATAATAAATTTTATGTGCCTGTTGAGCTAGTAAAAATGGTTCATTTACTGCAAGAAGACTTTTATATTTAATATCGACGATTCCATGAGTCTGATGAACAAGAAAACCACTTTCAGTATCCAACCAACGACATCTAAACATTATTATGTAATTCTGTCCTAGATAACACAGCTCAATAATTTCATCCAAAATCCCATAAAATCATCTTCAGTTTCTCTGTGATGTGATCCTCTCAAGAAAAATCCACTTTTCATTGTTTTTTATTCCTCTTATGCAGGTGTATGAAATCATAAACCATTCACCACATATGAATTATATGATTTAACCATTTTGGATGGTGGGTTACTCAATAAGCACAGTCGTTTGTCAATTTTATCAGTATATTGAGACACCTGAAAATTTGTAAAACAATTATCAATATAATTAATAATAAACAGAATTGATATTAATCCATTTTTGATGGTGGGTTACAAATTATATCTAATTATATCTAATTATATCTAATTATATCTAATTATTTTACATCTAATTATATTATATCTAATTATATCTAATTATATCTAATTATATATAATTATATCTAATTATATCTAATTATATATAATTATATCTAATTATATCTAATTATATATAATTATATCTAATTATATCTAATTATATATAATTATATCTAATTATATGTAATTATATCTAATTATTACCAATTATTACTAACTACTAATAATTATTATTAATTATTACTAATTATTATAAATTTTTACTAATTATTACTAAGTATTACTAATTATTACTAATTATTACTAATTATTACTAATTATTACTAATTATTACTAATTATTACTAATTATTACTAATTTTATATAATTATTACTACTTATTACTAATAATTACTAATTATTACTAATTATTACTAATTATTACTAATTATTACTAATTATTACTAATTATTACTAATTATTACTAATGATTACTAATTATTTCTAATTATTACAAATTATTAAAAATTATTACTAATTATTACTAATTATATCTAATTATTACTAATTATATCTAATTATATCTAATTATATCTAATTATATCTAATTATATCTAATTATTACTAATTATATCTAATTATATCTAATTATTACTAATTATATCTATTTATTCTTAATTATATCTATTTATTCCTAATTATATCTATTTATTCCTAATTATATATATTTATTCCTAATTATATCTATTTATTTCTAATTATATCTAGTTATATCTATTTATATCTTGTTCTTCTTAATTATATCTAGTTATTCCAAATTATACGTACTTATTGCTAATTATAACTATTTATTGCTAATTATAACTATTTATTGCTAATTATATCTAATTAATATTAATTATAACTAATTATTCCTGATTATATATAATTAATATTAATTATAACTAATTATTCCGAATTATATCTAATTAATATTAATTATAACTAATTTTTTATAATTATAACTAATAATATCAATTTCGTAGTAAAACTAAATATAAATAAAAATCAATTGAAATCTAATTAAATTAGAACTAATAAACGAAAATTAAAATTAACATAAAAAATTAAAATTAGTAAACTAATTATATCTAATTATTACTAATTATATCTAATTATTACTAATTATATCTAATTATAACTAATTATTTCTAATTATAACTAATTATAACTAATTATTACTAATTGTTACTAATTATATCTAATTATATCTAATTACTACTAATTATTACTAATTATATCTAATTATATCTAATTATTACTAATTATATCTAATTATATCTAGTTATTACTAATTATATCTATTTATTCCTAATTATATCTATTTATTCCTAATTATATCTAGTTACGTCTATTTATATCTAGTTTTATCTATTAATATCTAGTTATTCCTAATTATATATATTTATTCCTATTTATATGTACTTATTTCTAATTATATGTACTTTTGCTAATTATAACAATTTATTGCTAATTATAACTATTTATTGTTAATTATAACTATCTATTGATAATTATAACTATTTATTGATAATTATATCTAATTAATATTAATTATAACTAATTATTCCTAATTATATCTAATTAATATTAATTATAACTAATTATACCTAATTATATCTAATTAATATTAATTATAACTAATTATTTATAATTATAACTAACAATATCAATTTCGTAGTAAAACTAAATATAAATAAAAATCAATTTAAATCTAATTAAATTAGAACTAATAAACAATAATTAAAATTAACTTAAAAAAATAAAATAAATATAAAAAAAATTAAATATAAATACCATAATCATTGATATTCTGAAGATATTGACGCTCTCTGATTGCTCTTGTATGAAAAACATCGACTAAAAAAAATTCCTTAAAACTAAAGAATAGAGAGAGAGGGGCCATGATCTGAATGATTTGGAGAAAAAAACGGATGTGGGTATATATAGGTTAGATTAGTTGCGACGGGGTTATTAGTGACGGGTTTCCCGTCACAAATGGTGTTAATTGCGACGGGGCCCGTCGCAATTAACCTCGCACGCATTAATTACTGTTGGCGGTTAAAAGGTTATTTGCAACGGGTCCAGTCACGAATAGTACCTGCCGACAGTCTTTTTGCGATGGGACGACATCCTGTCACAAAAAGTTATTGACCGATGTTGGGTATTTGCGACGGGTCCCGTCGCAAATACCCCTTCGCGGTTTGACGTGGAACCCGCGCGGTTTGGTGCACAAGTCGTACCAAACTATTTGCAACGGGGGGACATCTCCCCATGGCAAATGATATTCACGCAGTTTGGCGCGTAAATCACGCCAAACCATTTGCGACGGGGGACGAAATCCCACTGCAAATAATTGGTTATTTGCGACGGGCACTTTTCCCCGTCGTAAATACCTTCCGGGACTGGTTATTTGCGACGGGCTTTCTTCCCGTCGCAAATAGTAATTTTTCCCGTAGTGAATAAATAGGAATAAATAGGAATAAATAAAAATAAATAAGAATAATTATTAATAAATAGTAATAAATAATAATAAATATTAATAATTAGTAATAAATAAGAATAATTAGTAATAAATAGAAATAAATACGAATAAATACGAATAAATAGAAATAAATAGAAATAAATAGAAATAAATAGGAATAAATAGGAATAAATAGTAATAAATAGTAATAAATAGTAATAAATAAGAATAAATAGGAATAAATAGGAATAAATGAGAATAAATAGTATTAAAGAGAAATAAATAAGAATAAATACGAATGAATAGGAATAAATATGAATAAATAGTAATAAATAGTAATAAATAGTAATAAATAGTAATAAATAGGAATAAATAGTAATAAATAGTATTAAATAGTAATAACTAAGAATAATTAGAAACAAATAGAAATAATTTGGAATAATAAGGAATAATTAGGAATAATTAAGAATAATTAGGAATAATTAAGAATAATTAGGAATAAATGGCAATAATTAAGAATAATTAGCAATAATTCAGAATAAATATCAATAAAAATGAATAAATAGTACTAAATAGGAATAAATAGTAATAAATAGTAATAAATAGCAATAAATAAGTACAAATAAGAATAAATAAGAATAAATAAGAATAAATAGTAATAAATATGAATAATTAGTACTAATTAGTAATACTTAGTAATAAACAGGAATAAATAGGAATAATTTGTAATAATTAATAATAATTAGGAATAAATAGAATTAAATCGTAATAAATAGTAATAATTAGGAATAAATAGGAATAAATATGAATAAATAGGAATAAATAGGAAAAGATAATAATAAATAGGAATAAATAGCAATAAATCGGAATAAATCGGAATAGATAGGAATACATTGTAATAATTAGTAATAATTATTAATAATTAGTAATAATTGGGAATAATTAGTAGTAATTAGTAATAATTAGTAATAAATATGAATAAATATAAATAAATAGGAATAAATAGTAATAATTAGTAATAATTAGTCATAATTAGTAATAATTAGTAAAAATTAGTAACAATTAGTAATAATTAGTAATAATTAGAAATAATTAGTAATAATTAGTAATAATTAGTAATAATTAGTAATAATTAGTAATAATTAGTAATAATTAGTAATAAATAGTATAAAATAGTAAACAATTGAAAAAAATTGTAAAAAATTGTAAAAATTATGAAAAGTAACAACTTGTAATAACTTGGCACAATTTTCAGTGGATTGATGAAACTTCTTTTGCTCGATGACTCTTCTATTTTCAACTTTCACTTACTCAAAGAATTATGAAAAGTATGCTTCTATGTATGCTCGAGTTTGAATATGCATTCATAGGGCCACATTTTTCATAATGTGTTCAGGTGGTGAAAGTTGCAATAAGATGATTCATCAACGAAAAG
This sequence comes from Viscum album, assembly GCA_963277665.1. Classification (NCBI taxonomy): domain Eukaryota; kingdom Viridiplantae; phylum Streptophyta; class Magnoliopsida; order Santalales; family Viscaceae; genus Viscum; species Viscum album. The sequence goes on along the minus strand of OY728119.1, from coordinate 1,177,570,097 downwards.
GGGGCTCTTTTGTCTGAAGACTCATTTACGTGCAAGTTTCTCTCACAGAAATCACAATAAAAAATCTACTTGGTGGTATACTTATACATTCTCGTATGCACGAGAATGAATATTCATACCTATGAGAAGATTCTCCATTGTGATTTCAGTGAGAGAATTTTGTAGGTAAATGAGCCGTTGGACAAAATAGAAGTCGTCAATCCACTAAAAATTGTTTGTCAGAAATTAATATTTAGTACAGGACCTTTTGGGATGAGCTCCCATCCTAAATAATCTGAATATAAATTTTTATTAGTATCATTTGTGATGGGCCCGTCGAAAATAGTATTTTCGATGGGCCCGTCGTAAAAGGTTTTTATATATATAATGTATATAATCGAAGGCTTAGTTGTATTGAAAAAGTTTCCCGTCACAAAAATTATTTGGTACGGCCCGCTGTAAAAGGTTTATTTATATATATATATAATGTATATAATCAGAGGGTTATTTGTGACATGGACCTTTCCTGTCACAAATTCCTCTAATTCTAGTAGTTCTCAAAGGCTGGAGTTGTAGTGAATCCAGTGAGGGTTGAGAAGGAGTTTGATGTGTAGAACTATCATACCCATAATATTTAGTTAGTAGTGGTGGTTTTGACATTGAAGATGTGGTGATACTACCTGATGTGCGAGCAGTACATCATCCACTTCAACCTTGATATTATAAAGTATGTATTATCTTAAAAGGACTGAGGATTGAGATAGAGGTGATTCCCAGAGTTCCTACAGAACTATAAATTGGTTTTTGTCTATTATCCTAGGAAGAGGAATGTGGAAACAGATGCTATCTGTAGGAATTTAGTTAGCAGTTATGAAATGAGGCATTGGAGCAGTTAAACTCATTACGGTAATATTCTAGGGTTGGAGATGGAAAAAATTATCTCTAGTCATTGGTTATTACCATTCCATGATTAAATGACTCATAGAGTCATAGTTTGGTGATATTAACTGTGAGGATTTATGTGATCAGTTTTTCATAGGGAGTACCCCTGATGGGAATTAGAATGTTGGGGAGCACATAATTCATTTTAATAGACACACAGTTGTAGCAGTGGATGCCTAGAGTGGTGAGATACATCAGGATATGCATGTGGGTGTCAAAGCGGACACTAGGGATTTAGAACGAGTTGAATATGGGCTTACCTATTGAGATAAAAGATGAAAGATTGTTTGAATCAATTTCATGGGTTTTCAACTGATCATGTTAATCCCTCTTTTCTGAGAAGGGGTTTCTCTTTCTCTTTCTTAGAAAACCGTGAAGGATGTGGGAAGGGGTATTGATGGAATTCATGGTTGGTTTACCATGTATGTCCATGAGAAATGATTCCATAATGGTGATCATGGATCAACTGAATAACTCGACCAACTTCTTAACTACTAAGTAACAGAGTTTAGTAGAGGGATCAGGGAGACTCTAGGTGATGAAGATAGTTTGAATCCATGGAGTTTCATTGACCTTTGAGTGTTTTGTTTGAAATGACCAATAAACATTGAGGATCCTTCTTAGATTATATTTTCCATTAGTGCGTGTACGAAGGCAACAAATGGATATTAAGAGGAGCACAAGGGATCAGGAGGCTCAAATTCATACTCGGTACACTCACCTTTTGTTTGATTAGACTATGTTCTCCTTGTTGAGGATGTAAATATTTAAGTTGGGGGGGAATATAATGACTCATATTTTCCTAGTTATATTTATAGATAATTATTGGGAAAATTACGAAACCAGGCACTAATAAAGAATGAGATTACGCGGACCAGAGTTCCTAGAACGATCCATCAAAATATGTTATGTTTTAAAAATTCATGCATGAACAGTTTTCCTGAAAAAGTTGAATAAATCTTAAATTGGTGCTCAGATCAAAAATATGATAGAACTATTAAATTCAGGATGACATGTTTACCGTAGGAGATACCTAAATTTATTCGAAATGGGTCTCTAGTGAGGAAACATGAAAAATCATAATTATAAATAAAATAATTAAAAAAAATTATTTTATTTTTCAAATCCTTTTAACCCATAAACGGTAACTCAAATTAAAAATCATAGATTACTGTTGATATCTGGAGGATGTGATTTCCTTATATAGAGCCTAACCTCCACCAGAATAGGCCGAGGGTAACAGTTAATTTTTGGAAATTTTAAAATAGAATTAAATAAATGATAAAATTTTATTTTATTTAATTTTTAACGTTTTGCAGCTTGGCGATGCTGTGATGCCGTGATGGAGAAACCCATTCTCATTTCATGAACAAAGTAGCATGGAGACACAGTTTCAATGAGAAATAGTAATGATGAAATATGTTAAGGCATTAACATGTTTTCCCCACTAATCAGGTGATTGGTCTTGCGTTAGAATTCATAACACTAGAAAATTTCACTAAAACCTTGGAGCTTCCCTAAGTAAAGGGGGAGGAGGATCTCTCACCAACGATGATGTTTTCTAGGTCGACATTAGATCAAGAAATGACGAATTTATGAATACCAGTGGAACAAGGATCGTTGTGAATGTGAGACGTCAATATACATCTACAAGTGGTCCAACTCGATGTAGGGGTTTTAATTAAATATTATAATTCCATGTTCTTGGATTTAAACGAAGAACGTGGATCAATCCAAAAAAAGGTTTAACTCGTGATTCAATCATTTTTGTGTTAGGGCTCGATTTGAGGGGTTTTAATGGGAGATTATATTTGTTATTTTTATTTTACCTGTCTAATGACAACGAACCCAAACTGACACAAACATCGATTGAGGTTCATTCATCTCTTTTGATTTAGGCATTTCCTCCCCCCACTATCATTCATTAAGGGCATTCATCATTTGGCATGAGACTTGACATTTGGATATTGATCTAACATTACACAATCAATCATTGGAAAAATGATCCAAAATCGTGGATCCATGATGGACTCGAAAAAATAAAGGTGTGACGAAAATGATGACGAATGGATCGTGGTGGTGTAGGTGATATCACCTCCAAAATAGTTTTTCACCAAAAGGGATTGTGGCTTAGATATGAGCCCACAATAGAGAAGAAAGAGACCCAAGGATTTTATAACTTCTTCTGGATCGAAGAATAGACTACTGGTGCGTGTCTGATGGCCCGTAAAAGAATCCACCAACGTGCTGGTGGTGGAACACGGTGGCATCTACATGCCCATGCAGCAGAAGATGTCCATAGGAGAATACAAAAACACAGACGTAGGTGCTGAAAGGGGATATGAAAATAGTGGTTCAAGGTGGATCATACTGACGATGTTACAAGAATTGCGTCGAACCGATGGAATACGGTCAGCAGACCACATGCGGGATCAGCGATCATCCGAGCCAGCCATGTGATACTGAGGTGAACCTATGGCTACAACCATGAGTGGGAGGAAGTACATGGTGATGGCCATGTTTGGTGGACCGAACCAGTCCGCACCATGCAGACAGGGTTGGTTGGGTTTCTCTAGTGGACCGGGACGGTGCATCGAGATGGGGTGACCCGACGGGTTAGGCTGGATCTGGGTCGAGATTCCAGACTAGGTTAGAGAAGCATACCTCGGACTGGGTCATGTTTGGTTAGACTAGACTCGGACCCAACTGACCTCTTTTCACTAAAATTCCCATAACATTTAAATCGTACGTCTGATTGAAAATACATCTATGACATTGGGACCTTGCGATGATGTGTACCTTTTGAAATGGCTTAGTGGGATTTTAGTTGGACCACCAGGGGATGGTGGAATTCTATTTGTCTTTCCTTTGAGGTATCAATACATGATACATATCCTGTCATAGAGGGTGACAATATAGATTGAGATGTTACCCTTGTGCTTCTCTATTAAGGTATGATGAACGATCCCATTTTTGTCATAGAGAATGGACCATGTTTTGAAGTCATTAAATCAGAGCAGATCTTGGTGACCTATTAAGCCTCTATGATGAGAGGATCCATTTGACCTAGTATGGCAATATGAATCTACGACTCTGAGTGCCCCAACATGTCTATGTAGATAGTGTACATCACTAAGAGGCCGTATTGTTTTTCCCGTCTCTTCATGGCACCTTATAATGGGTTTGTGGCATGGGTGTGACCAATATTTACACATTCACTCATCCCCTATCTAGGATGATAATTTTAGTAGGGCCTGGATTTACCCCAGTAAGCCCTGGGTGCAGGACCCCATATCAATGTGTCGGGATCTGATTCCTTCTTTCGTGACCGGACCTGATAAGCATAATTTGAGTTGTTCTATGTGTGTTCTCTTTAATAAGAGACCCAAGAAGCATGTCCTCTTTGCGAGGGTCTCTGATGACTTCATAACATGATAAGATAGTTCTTTAAAAATGAGCACACCTCAAGAAGGATCATGTGACCAACGATTGGTTGCGATATCGAGACTCCTTGTATTAATGAGTCCAGATGTATCAGGGAATATTCATGTCATATCAAGACAAAATTCTCTCTCAGATACTTTCAATAGATATGATATAAATTCTTTCTAACAGATAGCTTGAAGAGTGGTATCTCCTAGAATCGAGCATACTATGATCAGAACCATATGGCTGGTAGTGGATTAGATGTTGCATCTTGGAATCCTTTACGTGTATACCTGGATGTTCTTGTTATATGTGTTGTTGATATATACTTGCGCTGAGATGATTGAACCTTCTTACTGGTGTTTCATTTCTAGACTTTTACTTTTTGTTTCAGGGGTCCCCTAATGAGTATTTTTTTACTCACCCCTACATGGTATTTTCCCATATGCGTTGTGTCTTGTGCAGTTGACTAAATCTTCGGTGGAGTCCTAGGCAGTGCAGGACTAGGACCAGGAGAGGACAATACATTGTGAGATTAGATGAGCTGAGTTGTTTCTAGAAGCTTCATACTATATCTTCAATAACCATGTTTATAGTTCAAATGTTTTAGTTTTCTTTGATTCAGTGGGCTTGTATTCCGGCTCAGTTATGCTTTACAATAATACATTCTGTTTTACTCTATTGTTGGGTTGTAGTGGAATGCATGCATTTTGTTTACTTAGTGTTCTCAATCTCCAGCCACAGTGGCTCGGAGTTGGGTTCATGTGTACATGTTCTTAGGAAAATGCCTCCCATTTGTGGGATATTCCTTCTCGGTGCTAGTCACCAACCCATGTCCTATAAGAGGCGGTCTTGGGGAAGTCACAACATGGGTCCCAGGGAATGGTTCATGACAAAAAATACATCATTTTTTGCATAAAATTGGTTTTATTCTTATCTTTTTTATAGAAAAAAAATACGATGAATTTTAAATATATTATTTAATATAATATATATATATATATTTCATTAAAATAATTCATCAAATTGTTTTGTTTAATTTATAGAGATTAAACGTTTTTGTGCATATAAAATAGTTTTTTAGAAAATGAATTTCCGTATTTTCAAATGGTTCATACATTTATTTTTAATTAATTTCCTTCTAAAGAACTAATTTTTAAACATGTATAAACCATATTTTCAAAACATATTTATTCCAATTCTTACCCACAACTCTAATGGATTGGTGAAAACTATCATATTAAATAATAATATTAATAGTATATTATAGTTTAGTGATAATAATTGTGAAATGTAATAAAATCTATTTAATGAACTCAGTATATTGTGTAACACAAGATGAACTTAGTGTTTCGTGTATCAAAATTTAATATCAAAGTAAAAATCTAAGTATATGTTTTTTTGTAACAAAATCAATGCTCAATGATTCATGTAACACATTCTAAACATGATATCATGTGTAATAGATATTAAAATTAGTTTTTTGTAAGAATAATGGATAACTTCTTATAATGTTTAATGAATTGCATCGAATAATTACAATGTTTTTCTAAAACAATCATAATAACTTGAGGTGTTACATTCTACCACCATAAAAATGAAATTGTAACACCCCGAGATTTTATGAAAAATATTCTTTTTAATTTAATTAATGACTTGTGTTACGCTACAACAAAAGGATCTTTCAAAACACGCATCCTTCACTTTCCTTTCATTACACGCAATCGCGACCTTCCTCGATAGCGTGTGTAGTACGCAATACCGAGTTTCACTAAACAACGATATGCTATTAAAATATTATTAAAACTAGTCGTTATGAATAGTAATAACCACTTTTTGAAATTTTGTAAATTGTATTTTTCAAAATGGACTTCATTTTTGGATTCTGAATATTGAAATTATCTTAGGGTGAAATTTTAGTAATTTTCGGATAACATTCATATTTTGATGAATAGTGAAAATTACTAAATTTTAATTAAAAACAAATTTTTCAATAGAAATAATTAATAGCGATAAATTATTCATTTGAGTGGTTTTAAAGTATATTTAGAATATATTTTTACAATTTAATACAATTTTAGTCATTGGATGTAATTTCACATTTAAACCAGACATAAACTCGTGTCAATCTTTTGATAGTTATTATCTCTTAAGAACACGCTATTTGTTTTGACGACGGGAATTAATTTTTAAATTAACTAATGAAACTGATATGTTTTGAATTTGGTAAAATAGACATCATTTTTGAGTTCATAATATCAAATATATCTTAGGCCTATTTTTTGGTATTTTTCTGGAAACTTACATTTTTTGATGAATAGTGAAACCACTAAGTGGTAGTCAAAAAACTGAATTTTTTCATAAAACATAATTTTACCGTTTCTGTGAGTGGAATTTCAAAAATCCAGGAGACACGGTTGATGTCAGTAAGTAAAATTTGGTTCAATGAGATGAAAATAAGTTTTGGTGAATAGTAACTTTTTACTTTTATTTACCACGGTTAAAAGTAAATAGGGAAATTAAGGGTAAAAATGATATTATTATTACCCTAAAAAATGTCCTAATTCTATTGGATAAGTGTAATTCGACCAAAGACAACCTTAGGAATAAAATATGACCATTTAGGACCTCTTGGATTAGATTAGGACATTTATTATTAATTTATTTAAAGAAGGGTTAAAATATTTAAAATCAATGTTTAATAAGTATATCATTTTTAATATAGAGTTATGCATATGATAAATTTGACTATAAATATTCATTAGAAAGATAACAAGATTTACTACATAATAGTATTTTATTTGTAATTTTTAGACTTTAAATAATTTAATTTATTTATGACACAATGATGATGCCGTAATTATCTTATTAATGAAATATTGACATAATTGATGTTATAAATACCGAAATAAATGTAATTTGAGACTTTTTATGAACCCCACTAATATTATAGTTTAATATTACATGTTAGTATTGAGTTAATTAACTTTTTTCGAAATAATCATTCTGTTATGAGTTTTACAAAAATCAATTACTAAATAGTGTCAAAATTGACATAAAATAGTTTTTAAAACAAATATTATATTAATAATTGTTATTTTATTCCTAAAAATCTAAGGTTTAGACAAATGACTTAGATAAGGTTATATATATAATACTAAACAACTTGGGGTTCCTTTGGATTCTTATATTAAGTTTATTAACCTTATAGTGTAAGAACACAAAAAAACACAGTAAAAGTAAAATTATCTAACTTAAATTTAAATATAAATGATAAGGTCAAAATAGGAACCTAAAATTGTCTAAATTCTATTGGATGAGATTATTTCGACCCATCCCCACCTTATATTCGATATAACTCAATTTGGAGCTATTTAAAACCGAATTTGGATTTATAATAAAATAATGTTTTTAATTCTTTCAAAGGAGCCCCTCTCCTCCCTTATAAAAGGGCACCCCCTCCCTCTCTTCCTCACACCACATTGAGCATTCATGCTCGACAAACCCCTTCCAAATTCTCTTATCCACTTCCCTAGAAACATCGTAGAGGCCCTGGTCTTCTTCAAAGACCAATTTTAGTGCCCCAAGAGGAGGACTCAAAGAGGCGCTTCAAAGAAGAGGTAATGTCCGTTACCGATTCTTTCAACTTTATTTCTTATTCCACTTATTCTTATTAGGTTGTTTCATTATTAAGTAATAACATAATTATCACTCATATACTGATATGTTATTATAATTATTAAACAACCCTATTTCACCATCTATCCATCCTATGGAAAACGAAATCATCGCGTGTGCGTACGTACGGAATACCGTCTCCACACCGTGGTGTAATCTATTTTCCACCACCACCTTACTTGGATGGGTATAATGGTGTACTTAATAACTATATATGATTATTGTAAATTTATATTGATTCTGAAATAGTATACATACACTCCAATATAATTCCACGATCATGAGAATGATATCACCGCTCGTGCGTACGTACGGACTACTGTCTCCACGACGCGATGAGATTCATTCTCCACATTAACCATTCATGAATGATTATAAAGTATATATAATAAGTAATCATGAAATATATAACATAATAATGATACTTGATTTATGTGTATATATATGTATGTCGTCTACTTAATTCCATTCAACTCAATAAGTAAACGAAAACAGCGTTCATGCGTACGTACGGCCTACCGTCTCCATGAATGGTGTACTTCTTTCCATTTACTGATCTATTATATATATGTATATTCTGAATATATATTATATATAAATCAGGTTTTATATTCTAGAATTATGTTATCATGATCTAATTAATCATATGAATTGCTACAAGTCAAAACACGGACGACAAATGAAACGACTTTACCCAAAACGCTCTTTAACATGGAATTTACAAACGAACGGGTAATATAAAGTCATAAGTGAACCATATATGATATCATAACAATGAGTATGATTCTGGAATAAGTCAATGACATTATTTAAATCATTATACAGGAGGTTCAGACACTTATGAAGGAAACCAAACCTAATGTAAGGAAAAATATCACAATCTCATTTTTATCTGAGATTGTTTATTCTTTGAAATTTACTGGGGTGTATTTTATCATCCACTTCCATGTTTCCTCAATATGTAATATTATTTCCATCCACGTACAATTGGTCAAATCCAATTTTACCCTTTGGTGATTTTTTACTAAAATATATGAAAGGTATCTTTTGTCGTTTTTTGTATGAGGTACTTTTTGACTTTTCCGAAAAAAGTACGAGAATAATGTTTTTTAACTTATACATCATGAATGGATTTAAAAAAAATCCAAGAATCTTTCTTTAGAAGTTTTATGTTTATTTTTAATCAACTTATTTTAGTTTAAAATTGTATGACATGTTATGAAAGGAAAATGTTTTTGAAGTAGAAAGGATATTTTCCTCAATAATGGAGTTCAAGTGTTTTATAAAAATTATTTTCCATCAAAGATAATAAAGGGTTCTATTTTCATCCCTATTATTACATTTAATTGATTATGTTGTGATGGAAATATATTTATGAATTCCTTTATGTTATATGAATTATTTTATGATGTCACGATGTTTAAGATTCCCATTTTTATTACATGGGTTATGATATGATGTATGGTTTATGATTTTGTGGCACACATAAGAATGGTATCATCATTAGATGGGTGGGACTTATATCTCCCTCCAATGCATTGGGTAAAGATTTTATATCTCATGAGATAGACATGGCTAGAACGGCAGATTAAACCGGTTCAGTGAAATAGGACTGAAACGAGGAATGAACTCGGTTCAGAAATGGACTTTGTCCACTAAGATAGTCTTGGCAATGAGTCTTGACTAACAAAAGTTATTCTCTATGATTATGTGTCTACGCCACAAAGTTTCATGTTTTAAGTTGTGAATATTGGGATTACATTTCACTACTATGATTTATCCCATGTTATGATATTATGATCTCTTTTTCATGTTAAGATTTCCAAAATGTTTTGTTCTTATGAATATGATGTGATTGATATTTCTTTTGTTTACCCTTATTGAGCATTTGAGCTCACCCTTTTATGTTTTCTTTTCCCCATAATATAAAGAAAGGTTTTAGGTAGAAAAAAAGGAAGATTTTTATGAGAGATGTTGAAGATCTTTCACCATGATTAGAAGATTATATTCCAAGTTTCCAAAGACACTAATCTATTATAGTCCTTGTGTGTGTGTTTTTGTTATGTACTAAGTATTTCTCAAAAGAAATGTAGTGTCCATGTACGTCAAGCTTCGGGTCTCTACAGTTGGTATCAGAGGAAAAGTTTAGTCATCCTTTGGAATCTAGGATGCGAAAATGTTAGTAAGATCCCTAGAGATATTTCTAAGGTATGTCTAGGGATGTCCCTAAGGATAAGTATACGTATAGGATATAGTCCTAGAAATATGGTAACGATATTAGATTAAACCAAAGATGTTAGATATTGAAGTTACTCCCCCTTTATTATGATTTTTACCTCTCACACTATTGTTTTTGGGTTTTAGAAAATGGCTAGAAACAAGATGATTCATGATAATGGAGGATATGATGGACAATGGAATGATATTCTTCATGAGAAACCAAATGAAATGGGATTTGGAAGTCCAAACATAATTATTATGCTCAATCAGCAATCTCATAATATGATCAATAAAGTAAAATTTTTTAAGTTTCCTAACTCGGCTAATAAGAGAAATATGGAATTTCCTGATGATCATAGAGGAAAGAAAGTTCAATTTCCCCTATCTAAATCATGTGGGAAGAGGCATCAAGGAGAATGTTTCAAAGGAACTGGAAGATTCTTTGGGTGTGGAAAATAAAGACACAAAGCCAGTAAGTGCAAAGGAAAAGGTTCAGTTAACACCATGGATAAGGATAATGGTATTTCTAGGACATCAACAATGGTTAAATGTTTTAAATGTGGAATGTACGGGAATTATGAAAACCAATTTCCTAAGGGAACGTCTCATGAAGAGAATCAGTATGGTCGTATGGGTGGTATTTATGGTGATGATGATAAAGAGACTATAAATGATATGTGATATGAAAGAATTGTTGAAGCTCGGTCAATGGTTTAAGAATGTAGTGGAAAGATTACATGTTTATCATGTGTAATGTTGTATATGTAATCTCATGGTACTATGGAATAAAGAGACATCTAAGTATTGTTACACCGTTTTCATTCCTTGAGTTTTGAAAGTGTATGATTAATGGTACCAGTATCCATGAAAGGTTATTCAGATATTTTTGGAATGTAGATGATATGTACATAATGAAGGGATAAGGAGAAAATTAAATGTTTGATAGTATTCATGAGCTCATGACTAATATAAGGAGAAGGTTATATCATGGTTTGAGTATAAAGAATTTTTGGATTTTGGTATATGGAATGAGTTAACTTTTGACTGCATTCATGTTTTAACTAAGGTTCAATGGGTATTCATTCTTCAAGAGAATACATGATTAAGGTATTCACATGTTTGTAATTTGACCAACATGATATATCTTATGATATATGGGGGATAAATGATGTCATTCACGTGATTGTTATGTGACATTTCAAGTAATAATTTTCTTTATACTGTGAGCTTGGACCGAAGTATTTTAGATAATCCTAAAGATTGGAATGGATTATATTGGACATAAGTTAGGATAGAACTTTTTTCGATATTATTTATGGGATGTTATAGTAATATAGCTTTAGAAAAAGGACAACCTGCAGGACGGGTGACAACCCATCGCGTCGGACATGGCTGTGGGAATCGAACCCACAACCGAAGTACGACTGGCCTTTATCGCCTACCACTGGCCTATTGGAAGTTCCTGTTTAGTAGAAACTAGTTTTATTATATTAAGCAGTATAATATAAGAAGTATAAGTCCATTTTAGGAACCATATATGATTAATCTCACCATACATGGAGTTATGTATATTTGATAATTTTTTCTAACCTTTTATTTGAAACAGATGGAATAACCCGTCATTCGATCACATGATATCCTAACACATCACGAATGACAAATTAAACTTCATTTATTTAAGATATGATGTGGAAATTTTCCATAGAATGACCAACGGTGAGACTATACCAAAATCACGAAAGTATTTCTTCTAATTCCAATTTCATCAACTTTAGGGAAATGATCTTAAAAACCAAAATTGTTGTCCTAGTGCTCTTATATCTGATGAATCAGATGGTACATTAGATCGTCACAAATTTATGGCATTGTGATTTATGGATTTTCCATAGCCATGTTCTCTACCACTCTCCATCAGAACGTGATGGTTAGATTTCACTTCCATATCCATATTTTCACCTATGTGGAAACCCAGTGATTAGTTTATTTGGGTAACCGTTACGTTTCATGCTTTTGTTTTTAAAGATTGGTTTTGGTATTCTTTTTTATGATGTGGTGTTCTATTAAAGAAACTTTTGAGTAGTAAACCATTTATAAACCCGACGAATTTCGAGGGCGAAATTCATTTAAAGGGGGGTAGAATGTAACACCCCGAAGTTTTATGAAAAATATTTTTTTAATTTCATTAATATCTTGTGTCGTACGCTACACCAAAAGGAGCTTGCACAACACGCATCCTTTACTTGCCTTTCATTACACGCAATCGCGACCTTCCTCAATAGCGTGTGTAGTACGCAATACCGAGTTTCATTAAACAATGATATGCTATTAAAATATTATTAAAACCAGTCATTATGAATAGTAATAACCAATTTTTGAAATTTTGTTAATTTTATTTTTCAAAATGGACTTCATTTTTGGATTTGGAATATCGAAATTAGCATAGGGTGAAATTTTGGTAATTTTCGGATAACTTTCATATTTTGATTAATAGTGAAAATTACTAAATTTTTATTAAAAACAAATCTTTCAATCAAAATAATTAAAAGTGATAATTTATTAATTTGAGTGGTTTTAAAGTATATTTAGAATATATTTTTACAATTTAATACAATGTTGGTCATTGGATGTAATTTCACATTTAAACCAGACATAAACAAGTGTCAATCTTATGATAGTTATTATCTCTTAAGAACACAATATTTGTTTTGACGACGGGAATTATTTTTTAAATTAATTAATCAAACTGATATGTTTTTGAATTTGGTAAAATAGACATCATTTTTGAGTTCATAATATCAGATATATCTTAGGCCTAATTTTTGGTATTTTTCTGGAAACTTTCATTTTTTGATGAATAGTGAAACCACTAAGTGGTAGTTAAAAAACTGAATTTTTTAATAAAACATAATTTTACCGATTTTGTGAGTGAAATTTCAAAAATCCGAGAGACAAATTTGATGTCAGTAAGTAAAATTTGGTTCAATGAGATGAAAATTATTTTTGATGAATAGTAACTTTTTACTTTTATTTACCACGGTTAAAAGTAAATAGGGAAATTAAGGGTAAAAATGATATTATTATTACACTAAAAAATGTCCTAATTCTATTGGATAAGAGTAATTCGACCAAAAACAACCTTAGGAATAAAATATGACCATTTAGTCTCACTTTGATTAGATTAGGACTTTTATTATTAATTTATTTAAAGAAGGGTTAAAATAGTTAAAATCAGTGTTTAATAAGTATATCATTTTTAATATAGGGTTATACATAAGACAAATTTGCATATAAATATTCATTATAAAGATAACAAGATTTCCTACATAATAGTATTTTATTTGTAATTTTTAGACTTTAAATAATTTAATTTATTTATGACACAATGATGATGCAGTAATTATCTTATTAATGAAATATTGACATAATTGATGTTATAAATACCAAAATAAATGTAATTTGAGACTTTTTATGAACCCCACTAATATTATAGGTTAATATGACATGTTAGTATTGATTTAATTAACTTTTTTCGAAATAATCATTCTGTTATAAGTTTTACAAAAATCAATTACTAAATAGTGTCAAAATTGACATAAAATAGTTTTTAAACAAATATTATATTTTTAATTGTTATTTTATTACTAAAAATCTAAGGTTCGGACAAATGACTTAGATAAGGTTATATATATAATACTAAACAACTTGGGGTTTCTTTGGCTTCTTATAGTAAGTTTATTAACCTTATAGTGTAAGAACAAAAAAACACACGGTAAAAGTAAAATTATCTAACTTAAAGTTAAATATAAATGATAAGGTTAAAATAGGAACCTAAACTTGTCTAAATTCTATTTTATGAGAGTATATCGACCCATCCCCACCTTATATTCGATATAACTCAATTTGGATCTATTTAAAACCGAATTTGGCTTTTTAATAAAATAATATTTTTAGTTTTTCCAAAGGAGCCCCTCTCCTCCCTTATAAAAGGGCACCTCCTCCCTCTCTTCCTCACACCACTTTGAGCCTTCATTATTGGAAAACCCCTCCCAAATTCTCTTATCCATTTCCATAGAAACATCCTCGAGGCCCTGGGCTTCTTCAAAGACCAATTTTTGTGCCCCAAGAGGAGGACTCAAAGAGGCGCTTCAAAGAAGAGGTAATGTCCGTTACCGATTCTTTCAACTTTATTTCTTCTTCCACTTATTCTTATTAGGTTGTTTCATTATGAAGTAATAACATCAGTATCACTCATATACTGATATGTTATTATAATTATGAAACAACCCTATTTCACCATCTATCCATCCTACGGAAAACGAAATCACCGTGCGTGCGTACGTACAGAATACCGTCTCCACACCGTGGTGTAATCTATTTTCCACCACCACCTTACTTGGATGGGTATAATGGTGTACATAAAAACTATATATGATTATTTTAAATTGATATTGATTCTGAAATAGTATACATACACTCCAATACAATTCCACGATCATGAGAATGATATCACCGCTCGTGCGTACGTACGGACTACCGTCTCCACAACACGATGAGATTCATTCTCCACGTTAACCATTCATGAATGATTATAAAGTATATATAATAAGTAATCATGAAATATATAACATAATAATGATACTTGATTTATGTGTATATATATGTATGTCTTCTAATTAATTCCATTCAACTCAATAAGGAAACGAAAACAACATTCATGCGTACGTACGGCCTACCGTCTCCATGAATGGTGTACTTCTTTCCATTTACTGATCTATTATATATATGTATATTCTGAATAAATATTATATATAAATCATGTTTTATATTATGGAATTAAGTAATCATAATATAAGTAATCATATGAATAAGTACAAGTCAAAACACGGATGACAAATGAAACGATTTTACCCAAAACGCTCTTTAACATGAAATTTACAAACGAACGAGTAATATAAAGTCATAAGTGAACCATATATGATATCATAACAATGAGTATGATTCTGGAATAAGTCAATGACATTATTTAAATCATTATACAGGAGGTTTAGACACTTACGAAGCAAATCAAACCTAAGGTAAGGGAAAATATCACAATCTCATTTTTATCTGAGATTGTTTATTCTTTGAAATTTACTGGGGTGTATTTTATCATCCACATCCATGTTTCCTCAATATGTAATATTATTTCCATCCACGTAAATTTTTTCAAATCCAATTTTACCCTTTGGTGATTTTTTACTAAAATATATGAAAGGTATCTTTTGTCGTTTTTTTTATGAGTTACTTTTTGACTTTTCCGAAAAAAGAATGAGAAGAATGTTTTTTAACATATACAGCATGAATGGATTTTTTTTAAAAAAATTCCAAGAATCATTCTTTACATGTTTTCAAGTTTATTTTTAATCAACATTTTTTAGTTTAAAATTGTATGACATGTTAAGAAAGGAAAATTTTATTGAAGTATAAAGGATATTTTCCTCAAGAATGGAGTTCAAGTGTTTTATCAAAATTATTTTCCATCTAAGATAATAAAGGGTTCTGTTTTCATCCTTATTATTACATTTAATTGATTATGTTGTGATGGAAATATTTTTATGAATTATTTTATGTTATATGAATTGTTTTATGATGTCACGATGTTTAAGATTCCCATTTTTATTACATGGGTTATGCTATGATGTATGGTTTATGATTTTGTGGCACACATAAGAATGGTATCATTATTAGATGGGTGGGACTTATATCTCCCTCCAATGCATTGGTTAAAGATTTTATATCTCATGAGATAGACATGGCTGGAACGGCAGATTAAACCGGTTCAGTGAAACAGGACTGAATCGAGGAATGAACTCGGTTCAGAAATGGACTTTGTCCACTAAGATAGTCTTGGCAATGAGTCTTGACTAACAAAAATGATTCTCTATGATTATGTGTGTACGCCACAAAGTTTCATGTTTTATGTTGTGATTATTGGGATTACATTTCACTACTATGATTTATCCCATGTTATGATATTATGATCTCTTTTGCAGGTTATGATTTCCAAAATGTTATGTTCTTATGAATATGCTGTGATTGATATTTCTTTTGTTTACCCTTATTGAGAATTTGAGCTCACCCTTTAATGTTTTCTTTTCCCAAGGATATAAAGAATGGATTTAGGAAGAAAAAAAGGAAGATCTTTATGGGAGATGTTGAAGATCTTTCACCACGATTAGAAGATTATATTCCAAGTTTCCAAAGACACTAATCTATTACGGTCCTTGTGTGTGTGCTTTTCTTATATACTAAGTATTTCGCAAAAGAAATGTAATGTCCATGTACGTCAAGCTTCGGGTCTCTACAGTTGGTATCAGAGGAAAATTTTAGTCAACCTTTGGAAACTAGGATGCGAAAATGTTAGTAAGATCCCTAGAGATATTTTTGAGGTATGTCTAGGGATGTCCCTAAGGATAAGTATACGTATAGGATATAGTCCTAGAACTATGGTAACGATATTATATTAAACCAAAGAAGTTAGATATTGAAGTTACTCCCCCTTTATTATGATTTTTACCTCTCACACTATTGTTTTTGGGTTTTAGAAAATGGCTGTAAACAAGATGATTCACGATAATGGAAGATATGATGGACAATGGAATGATATTATTCATGAGAAACCAAATTAAATGGGATTTGGAAGTTCAAACATCATTATTATGCCGAATCAGTAATCTCATAATATGATCAATAAAGTAAATTTGTTTAAGTTTCCTGACTCGGCTAATAAGAGAAATATGGAGTTTCCTGATGATCATAGAGGAAAGAAAGTTCAATTTCCCCTATGTAAATCATGTGGGAAGAGGCATCAAGGAGAAGGTTTCAAAGGAACTGGAAGATGCTTTGGGTGTGGAAAAGAAGGACACAAAGCCAGTAAGTGCAAAGGAAAAGGTTCAGTTAACACCATGGATGAGGATAATGGTATTTCTTTGACATCAACAATGGTTAAATGTTTTAAATGTGGAATGTACGGGCATTATGCAAACCAATTTCCTAAGGGAAAGTCTCATGAAGAGAATCAGTATGGTCGTATGGGTAGTACTTATGTTGATGATGATAAAGAGACTACAAATGATATGTGATATGAAAGAATTGTTGAAGCTCGGTCAATGGTATAAGAATGTAGTGGAAAGATTACATGTTTATCATGTGTAATGTTGTATAAGTAATCTCATGGTACTATGGAATAAAGAGACATCTAATGATTGTTACACCGTTTTCTTTCCTTGAGTTTTGAAAGTGTATGATTAATGGTACCAGTATCCATGAAAGATTATTCATATATTTTTGGAATGTAGATGATATGTACATAATGAAGGGATAAGGAGAAAATTAAATGTTTGATAGTATTCATGAGCTCATGACTAATATAAGGAGAAGGTTATATCATGGTTTGAGTATAAAGAATTTTTGGATTTTGGTATATGGAATGAGTTAACTTTTGACTGCATTCATGTTTTAACTAAGGTTCAATGGGTATTCATTCTTCAAGAGAATACATGATTAAGGTATTCACATGTTTGTAATTTGACCAACATGATATATCTTATGATATATGGGGGATAAATGATGTCATTCACGTGATTGTTATGTGACATTTCAAGTAATCATTTTCTTTATACTATGAGCTTGGACCGAAGTATTTTAGATAATCCTAAAGATTGGAATGGATTATATTGGACATAAGTTAGGATAGAACTTTTTTCGATATTATTTATGGGATGTTATAGTAATATAGCTTTAGAAAAAGGACAACCGGCAGGATGGGAGACAACCCATCGCGTCGGGCAAGGCTGTGGGAATCGAACCCACAACTGAAGTACGACTGGCCCTTATCGCCTACCACTTTCCTATTGGGAGTTACTGTTTAGTAGAAACTAGTTTTATTATATTAAGCAGTATAATATAAGAAGTATATGTCCTTTTAGGAACCATATATGATTAATCTCACCATAGTTGGACTTATGTATATTTGATAATTTTTTCTAACCTTTTATTTGAAACAGATGGAATAACCCGTCATTCGATCACATGATATCCTAACACATCACGAATGACAAATTATACTTCATTTATTTAAGATATGATGTGGAAATTTTCCATAGAATGACCAACGGTGAGACTATACCAAAATCACGAAAGTATTTATTCTAATTCCAATTTCATCAACTTTAGGGAAATGATCTTGAAAACCAAAATTGTTGTCCTAGTGCTCTTATATCTGATGAATCAGATGGTACCTTAGATCGTCAAAAATTTATGGCATTGTGATTTCTGGATTTTCCATAGCCATGTTCTCTACCACTCTCCATCAGAACGTGATGGTTAGATTTCACTTCCATATCCATATTTTCACCTACGTGGAAACCCAGTGATTAGTTTATTTGGGTAACCGTTACGTTTCATGCTTTTGTTTTTAAAGATTGGTTTTGGTATTCTTTTTTACAATGTTGTTTTCTATTAAAGAAACTTTTGAGTAGTAAACCATTTATAACCCCGACGAATTTCGAGGGCGAAATTCATTTAAAGGGGGGTAGAATGTTACACCCCGAGATTTTATGAAAAATATTCTTTTTAATTTCATTAATATCTTGTGTTGTACGCTACACCAAAAGGAGCTTGCACAACACGCATACTTTACTTGGCTTTCATTACACGCAATCGTAACCTTCCTCGATATCGTGTGTAGTACGCAACACCGAGTTTCACTAAACAATGATATGCTATTAAAATATTATTAAAACTAGTCTTTATGAATAGTAATAACCACTTTTTGAAATTTTGTTAATTTTATTTTTCAAAATGGACTTCATTTTTGTATTCGGAATATCGAAATTAGATTAGGGTGAAATTTTGGTAATTTTCAGATAACTTTCATATTTTGATGAATAGTGAAAATTACTAAATTTTAATTAAAAACAAATTTTTCAATCAAAATAATTAAAATTGATAAATTATTAATTTTCGTGGTTTGAAAGTATATTTAGAATATATTTTTACAATTTAATACAATGTTGGTCGTTGGATGTAATTTCATTTTTTGATGAATAGTGAAACCACTAAGTGGTAGTTAAAAAACTGAATTTTTTCATAAAACGTAATTTTACCGCTTTTGTGAGTGAAATTTCAAAAATCCGAGAGACACGGTTGATGTCAGTAAGTAAAATGTGGTTCAATGAGATGAAAATAATTTTTGGTGAATAGTACCTTTTTACTTTTATTTACCATGGTTAAAAGTAAATAGGGAAATTAAAGGTAAAAATGATATTATTATTACACAAACACATGTCCTAATTCTATTGGATAAGTGTCATTCGACCAAAAACAACCATAGGAATAAAATATGACCATTTAGGCCCACTTGGATTAGATTAGGACATTTATTATTAATTTATTTAAAGAAGGGTCAAAATAGTTAAAATCAAAGTTTAATAAGTATATCCTTTTTAATATAGGGTTATACATAAGATAAATTAGACTATAAATATTCATTATAAAGATAAAAATATTTCCTATATAATGGTATTTTATTTGTAATTTTTAGACATTAATTAATTTAATTTATTTATGACAAAATGATGATGCATTAATTATCTTATTAATGAAATATTGACATAATTGATGTTATAAATACCAAAATAAATGTAATTTGAGACTTTTAATGAATTCCACTAATTTTATAGGTTAATATGACATGTTAGTATTGATGAAATTAACTTTTTCTAAATAATCAATCTGTTATGAGTTTTAAAAAAATCAATTACTAAATAGTGTCAAAATTGACATAAAATAGTTTTTAAAACAAATATTATATTATTAAATGTTATATTATTCCTAAAAATATAAGGTTCAGACAAATGACTTATATAAGGTTATATATATAATACTAAACAACGTGGGGTTCGGTTTCCTTCTTGTGGAAAGTTTATTAACTTATAGTGTAAGAACACAAAAAGACACGGTAAAAGTAAATTATCAAACTTAAAGTTAAATATAAATGATAAGGTTAAAATAGGAACCTAAACATTTCTAAATTCTATTGGATGAGAGGCTTTAGACCCATCCCCACCTTATCTCCGAAATAACTCAATTTGGAGCTATTTAAAACCGAATTTGGCTTTATAATAAAATAATATTTTTAGTTTTTCCAAAGGAGCCCTCTCCTCCCTTATAAAAGGGCACCTCCTCCCTCTCTTCCTCACACAACTTTGAGCCTTTATTCTCGGCCAACCCCTATAAAATTCTCCTCTCCACTTCCCTAGAAACATCCTAGTGGTCCTGGTCTTCTTCAAAGACCAATTTTAGTGCCCTAAGAGGAGGACTCAAAGAGGCGCTTCAAAGAAGAGGTAATGTCTGTTACCGATTCATTCAACTTTATTTCTTCTTAAACTTCTTCTTCTTAGGTTGTTTCATTATGAAGTAATAACATAAGTATCACTCATATACAGATATGTTATTATATGTATGAAACAACCCTATTTCACCATCTATCCATTCTACAGAAAACGAAATCACCACGCGTGCGTACGTACGGAATACCGTCTCCACATCGTGGTGTAATCTATTTTCCACCACCACCTTACTTGGATGGGTATAATGATGTAAATAATAACTATATATGATTATTGTAAAGTGATATTGATTCTGAAATAGTTTACATACACTCCAATACAATTCCATGATCATGAGAATGATATCACCGCTCGTGCGTACGTACGGACTACCGTCTCCACGACGCGATGAGATTCATTCTCCACATTAATCATTCATGAATGATTATAAAGTATATATAATAATTAATCATGAAATATATGACATAATAATGATACTGGATTTATGTGTATATATATGTATGTCGTCTACTTAATTCCATTCAACTCAATAAGGAAACGAAAACAGTGTTCATGCGTACGTACGGCCTACCGTCTCCATGAACGGTGTATTTCTATCTATTTACTGATCTATTATATATATGAATATTCTGAATATATATTATATATAAATCATGTTTTATATTCTTGAATTAATTAATCATGATCTAAGTAATCATATGAATAATTACAAGTCAAAACACGGATGACAAATGAAACGATTTTACCCAAAACGCTCTTTAACATGGAATTTACAAAAGAACAGGTAATATAAAGTCATAAATGAACCATATATTATATCATAACAATGAGTATGATTCTGTAATAAGTAAATGACATTATTTAAATCATTATACAGGAGGTTCAGAAACTTACGAAGCAAATCGGACCTATGGTAAGGGAAAATATCACAATCTCATTTTTATCCGAGATTGTTTATTCATTGAAATTTATTGGGGTGTATTTTATCATCCACATCCATGTTTCCTCAATATGTAATATTATTTCAATCCACGTACAATTTTTCAAATCCAATTTTACCCTTTGGTGATTTTTTAGTAAAATATATGAAAGGAATCTTTTGTCATTTTTTGTACGAGGTATTTTTTGACTTTTCCGAAAAAAGTACGAGAAGAATGTTTTTTTAACTTATACGGCATGCATGAATTTTTAAAACAAAATTTCCAAGAATCTTCCTTTACAATATTTCAAGATTATTTTTAATCATCTTCTTTTAGTTTAAAATTGTATGACATGTTAAGAAAGGAAAATTTTTTTGAAGTAGAAAGGATATTTTCCTCAAGAATGGAGTTCAAGTGTTTTATCAAAATCATTTTACATCTAAGATAATAAAGGGTTCTGTTTTCATCCCTATTATTACATTTAATTGATTATATTGTGATGGAAATATTTTTATGAATTTATTTATCTTACAGGAATTGTTTTATGATGTCACGATGTTTAAGATTCCCATTTTTATTACATAAGTTATGCTATGATGTATGGTTTGTGATTTTGTGGCACACATAAGAATGGTATCATTATGAGATGATTGGGACCTATATCTCCCTCCAATGCATTGGGTAAAGATTTTATATCTCATGAGATAGACATGTATGGAACGGCAGGTTAAACAGGTTCAGGGACATAGGACTGAAACGAGGAATGAACTCGGTTAAGAAATGGACTGTGTCCACTAAGATAGTCTTGGAAATGAGTTTTGACTAACAAGAAATGATTCTCTATGATTATGTGTGTATGCCACAAAGTTTCATGTTTTATGTTGTGATTATTGGGATTAAATTTCACTACTATGATTTATCCCATGTTATGATATTATGATCTCTTTTGTAGGTTATGATTTCAAAAATGTTATGTTTTTATGAATATGATGTGATTGATATTTCTTTTGTTTACCCTTACTGAGCATCTGAGATCAACCTTTTATGTTTTCTTTTCCCCAGGATATAAAGAAAGGTTTTAGGTAGAAAAAAAAGGAAGATCTTTATGGGAGATGTTGAAGATCTTTCACCACAATTAGAAGATTATATTCCGAGTTTCCAAAGACACTAATCTATTACGGCCCTTGTGTGTGTGTTTTTGTTATGTACTAAGTATTATGAAAAAGTAATGTAATGTCCATGTACGTTAAGCTTCGGGTCACTACAGATATTCTATATTGAAATTCATCTAGGTCATTAAAAGGTTAAAGACATGAGAGTACCTTTCATAAAAACCAACATTGTTAGAGGAATACTAAAACTTACCTTATAATGGAAATGATGACAAAATATTGGATACTAGAGTAACACAGAACTAGGATTCCACATATGAGATCAAACTATGGAAGTAATGATTTTGGACATGGAGGAAAATCGTAAATAATTATAGAGGGGGATAGAGATCACTAGTCACAAAAAAGATGGTGATCCAGATAATGTTAACAATCACAAAACCATAAATATGTGATGATAAAATGAACCATTTTTTTAATTGGAAATGATTGTACTAAGATAAATTATTTTCACTAACCTTTTCATAAAGTTGGAATCATTTTCACAAGGGGACAAAATTAATTGATTTCATTCAATTTAATATGAAAAATATCACACTTTGGTTGTTCCTTGATCAATTTCCACTTCATAATTTACTCCAAAAAATTATGGTGGATTTTTTATCCCTAAATCACTAATAGATCCTATGATCAATAGATAAAATGATAATACATTCTTTCTATCTTCTGTTATCATCAAAATAAAGGAATTAACATAGGGTATCCAAAATTCCTAAATCTTCATATGGAGAAATAATACATTACCCTATAAAATCTCATTCAATGTTCAACAAAAAACATGTCATATATGGTTAACCTAATGACCCATTAAAAAGATTAAAATCCAACACTTGGGAAAGTAGGTGACTAAATTTCTCAAAATCAGATTAAAATTAACCCCCCATATATCAAAATGTATCTCATGGTTATCACATACCCAACATATGAATAACATTTTAAATTATTATCATAAAACATGGTAGAAACCAGAAATACCATTGGTCCTTAATATAAACAAAAATTCTTACCCATTTATTTAGTAACACCAAAAAATATTTAGTATATTCCATTGATCCAATAATTTATTAAACATCATCAATGTTAACATAAACTACATTGTCAATAACTATATTGTTAGTTCTAAGTCCATAAACATGATCCAATATACGGAATCCAAACTAGTCATCTCTTTATCTAATCTAAACACTATTTACTCCACTTCAAGAACATATTAAGGGGTACCTTCTGATAATCAAAATATCACATTTCCATTATATTACTTTTCCTATCGATTGGAATCATTTCCATATTCATTCAAATACATAATAAGAAACATATATTAAAAAAATCTTTATATATTACCCAATTCATAATTCATGAATCCAAATACATAGATTCATAAATCATTCTAATTTACCAATACACTATTAACAAGGATTAATAATTATATTTAATAACACTTCATCCTTTCATAAGTCATCTGTAGGCTCTTTGATTCATGCTTATTATGGGTTATAAGAAACATTTAATTTTCCTATTTAAGAATTATGGATGAAAAGGGTTTATCACTTGAGGATTTTCTATATTAGTTCAGTCACTTATTCTAAATCACCTAAATTATTATTTTGTTTTAATTATTTTATGACAAAAAGATAACTATTTTTTTGATGTTTATTTTATAAAACATTGAAATGAAATGAAAGGTATAAATTTAAACTAAAATAAGATGAAATTATAAACATAATGTGTTATAGAATAAAGAATGATCTTTTGGGTTTACTTATGGGTTTAATTATTATTATACATTATTTTTTTGGTTTCATTCTGATCATCCAACTCCAAAATATCATAATAAAGTACTATTATTTATTATTTAGAAATTAAAAAATCTTCATATTCCTCTGAAATCTCAAATCTATAATATGATGTGTTTATTAATGATGAGAGGTAAAAGAGATTAAAAAAATAATAAAAATAGATTGACTTGATATGGTGGATAGTCACAACACTAATTAAATTTACCTCAGCCATGCATGCTACTCATATATACTACAATAATTAAATAATTATTAATAAAAAATTCAAAAACACCTTGAACTCTCTTGAGTTAATCCTTGATTCAGTTTCCTATTATCACGAGAAAGTGATAAATTTGGGGAATGGAATAAGATAAGTGAAGAGAATAGAATAAATTAAATTAAATTAAATTAAAAGAAAAAATGAGAATGAAAATAAAAATAATGGTGGATGAGAGAGAGATCAGAGATAGATAGGGAAGAAAAAGAAGAAAATAAATAATGTAAACAATATATGATGAAGAATGTTAAAATGATAAAAATAATAATAATAATTAAATGAAGAATAATTAAAAGAAAAATAAGAAGTGAATAGAGGAATAGTGGTGGTGGAAAAAAATTTGAAAAAGAATTAAAATGTATGAAAAGTTTATTAAAATTATAAAAACATTAAAATATAAAACCATAAGAAAAATATTAAAATAAAATAAAATTAATAGAAATAGAGGTATGTATCGGCCTCATGGAGGCATTCTCCTTGTGGGTGTGGTGCAAAATGTACCCTATCAGTGGAGTAAACTTCTCTATTTCTAGAGCGGGATCCCCATCAGTGGCGGTGTCCCTTTTTCTCAATCATAGAATACTCAAATCATTATTCCATATATCCTATGAGACTCGAATATATTTTAAATAAGGATATTAAAAAATTACCGGAGGATCAAAGGGTTATGAGATTTCTAGTGGACTTTGAAAGTGAACGGTATCCTCTTTTATCATGCATGATATGAATAGTATCGATATGGAATATTCTACACAGAAGGGGTACTCAAGAGTGACAATGGTGTTGGCGGCCTATATGGGCATCAATGTTAGTAGAGACTATCTTTATTCCTTTAGCCTTCGAGGTGGCTAGAGGAAATTTAAAAACAATGTTCCTGGTCCCCTAAAATTGATATAAAGATGATATCGATGATGTGAAGATGTGAAAATGAGGGACAAAGAGACCCCAAGCTTGATAAATATTCAATGGTGTCTCACGATGAGCTTAAGTGGTGGTCGATGAGTGAGATGTGGAAAGTGGTAGAGAAAAGTGGATAAATGTATAAGAGAGGTTGAGATTTAATGTCACATAAAACAGTGGAATTTTGGTAAAAATATGAACAATATATCACATTATTATAGTACCACAGAGAATCATATATGGATTTGGAGATAATTTATTAAACAATGCATGGGATGGACCACTCATTGAAGTCTTAAAGATGTTGGAGGACCCTCAACCGCCACATTGGACTGTCATTTCTAGGAGACTCCATCTTCCCATGGCCACACAAAGTCACCCCGTTCAATGACACTGGCATTTTTGGCCTAGTGAACCAGAATATTTCACTACTACGCGCTTATATGAAAGGGCCTACCACCCCCATGCACCCATGTTCCTTAGGAGGCTCTCCCAGTGGGTGGTGTGGTAGGATGGCACACTTGGGGATAGCTTATTGCCTGGCTTCCCAATAAGGAGGGAAATACTTTTTCCTGTATTTAATAAGAAACTCCTGAAAAATGATAACACTTAGAAGGATTAAAACATTTAAATATAAAGGATTCATAAATAAAAATCATTTTCAAAAATAAAATTATTTTATTATTTTAAACCATTTCACTTCCACATTTTATATGTCATATAGTTTAAAAATAATTGAAATTAATGGGTTATATCATTGAAAAAAATTTAAAAATAATTGAAATTTGGTTAAAAATATAAACTAAAAATAAATTTTTCAAATAACAACATATTTAAAACATGATTTTCTTCAAGAATATAATTTTGACAAATAATTTATAGGGAACCAATGTTTCCAATATTCAAATTTCAAATTTATAAAATCAAACAACTTTTAATACTAAATTAAAATTTTAAAATTTAAATAAAATACTAATTAAATTTCTCAATTTTCAATAATTAATCAAATCAAGAATATAACTTTTTTCATTTGAAAATGATGGGACTTCTCTTCTTATCCATTCATTCTCCTCAATTTATTATTCTTAATCATACCAAATCATGGTTTAACTCTCTTTTGAATATTTTATATCATCACTCATGATAAAAATTCAAGTTGATCAATGATAATATCATGATAATATAAAATTTATCTATAGCCTTGTAAAGGAAATAATTTCTCTACTTTGTAATGAACAACGACACGTGAATTCATTAAGAATTTAATTAAAGATTCAAATAAGTTTGAGGATTAATGATGGTAAGAATTGGTGTTTAAAACTAAATCTCTATGATGAGGTATATATCTTAAATGATAAATCTTGATATTAATAATGAAAGTAAAATGGAATTATAGACTACAAATTATAATAAATCTCAACTTATATAAGTGTCAAAGTAATGATCATGATCAAATTAATCACAATGAATTATTTTTCTACCATTGATAAATTTTCTCTAATTTTATATTTTTTTTATTTTTCAATGAGTATTATCATTTTTTTTATTTTTAAAAATATATTCAGAGAATTGAACTTAAATATACCATCTAAACGCATATGTTAAAATCATAGGGATAATAATAGTGGTTTTATATTATCCTAAGTCATGACCAGTTATTTTTATTTTTTGGGTTCTTTTTTTCATTTCTTCTTTTTTTTATACAAGATGGGATAACAATGAATTATCATTAATGAATCATGAACCTTACTTTATTCCCACAATGACCACCACTACACATTATTTCTAGAAATGTAAATCATCCCTTCCACCATGATTCCCTTCAACCCCAAACATCAGATTTAAAATATCATGAAAATACTAAGAGGGTGGTAGGAATGGATAAATTTGTTTTGAAACATAGATCATTCCAATTTTGGTCATTCATAGTCTCTATGGCATAAAAAAGGATTAATTTAATTGTTTTATTTTAAGGATAAGAGCTTTTCAAAATTTTCCTCAATCATTTTAAATGTGTTTTTGAACTGTCACGGATTTGAAAAGTTCATATACATGTTTTGTTAAGTGACATGTTCAAAGTTCACTCTTGAAACATTTTCAAGAAAATAAATATAATTACTTGGTCTATAAAATACTTTCCAGAATAAATATATGATAATGGAAAATCACTGAAGGCGTGATTAACAATAAAGATAAATTTTTATACATTTTAAAAATTCATATCATGATAAATGGTTGGGAAATTTCATTAACTGGAATAAATTAATTTCTAAAAAACATGAGTTATCATTATAACATCCCTGATTAACTTTAATCACCTAATTATTTATTTTAATCATTATGTCACATTAATATTGAAATATAGAACAAGGAATTACAAGATTATTAAGAAACATATGCCTCCTAGCTTAGTCATGCAAGACATAAATCCAAATGTGAGCATATAATTTTCTAGTTTAAAGATAAAAATATTTTTTTTGAAGATATCTAGTGATTCTAAAAAAACATAAAAATTGAACTAAATACCTATGAAGATTAGTTCTATTTAATATTTCACTCTTGGTTATACATTTTTCCATCATGGTCCTTTAAAATATAATTACATGATTAAGAACAAGGATCATGTAATTTTATAAAAAATATAAATAGGGTGGGATTAATTATTGAATAATTATTATTAATGAAATTTAATGTCCTATAAAAAATTGAGGGATGAATCATAGTATGATCCCCCAAGTGGGCCTTGAATTTTTACTACCTCTAGAAGGTACTGTAAGCTATCATCCACAATCTGATAATAATGATTATTTTATTCTAACTAATACATGTGTATTTTTATAGCTTGTACTTGTTTTTTAATAGAAAAGAATGATCGATGGATAAGGTATACTAGATCCTCCCCATTCAAAATGAGGAATAACATGCATGGTGGGGGTATGATGAAGTATGTATCATCTTCCTATTTGGTTTCTTTTTGTGTAGCATTCTCTTTATATTATAATGTTAGATCAAAAAGTTCGGAATGAATTGAATAATAATAGAGATAGTAAGAATGTATTTTTACTTGAAAAAAATAATTTTAATTTTAAAATATAATTTATCCCTTTTAATAAAAGAAGCATATGTAATGATTTACCAAGGCTCACATACTAGGATTTTTTCAGGGGCTTCCCAAAATATATGTTCATTGAAATTAATTATATCCATGTATTCCTCAATAGGAACATTTTATTTTTCATCATCTTCATCAAATGAATGGAAATAATTGATTAAATTAATCTATTCAGAATAATAAGGTTTTATTCTCAAACAAGATTCAAAAAATAATAAATTATAGAATTCAATTAAATGTCATCTCATGATTGTTTTGGTTCAGTCACTACTTTGATGGTAAGTTCCACTTGAAGAAGGATCTCAATGGATGGTTGTAGGTAAATAGGATCCTCCATCCTCTTTTCAAATTCCATCATGGATGTAGCTTCCACCTTTAATATAGACAGAGTGAAGTTCTATGATATTGTCTCTTCTTCTTCAAAGTGATTAGGTAGATCAACTTGTACCTCATATTATTTACATAAGTCATCCAAATCATGTTCATATCCCATAGTTTTCTCAATAAAAAAATTTTCCTCATCCTGAATCCACTCTGGATCATCATGGTCCTTTTAAATTTGGATGTTTAGATTGTTAGGTTGTGGAAAATCCTCAAGCTGGGCCTCAAACTGTTTGATTTCTTTATTAAAATTTCTAAGCTCAGTATGAAACCTCTATATTAGTATTAAGTAGTAGATATTCAATCTTTAATTCATCCACCATATCTACCAGTTCATGAATTGAAATTATGGGGTCATTCCAATTTTTCATATTCTTGGTCTAGTCAGTGATTTCATTGATTTTTTTAAGAGATCCACCTTTATATCATTTTGAAATACTGATTCCCACACAATAGAGAAATTGTTCCATGAATTGGGAGAAACGAAGTTTGAAAACACCCTAAAAACATAATTTTTATGGTTTTTTAAATAAATTTAAACTCTATATAATATGAAATAGAGAAATATAATAAAATAAATGATTGGATCCCTAGAAAAATAAATGATATTAAATGAATTTATGTCATGGGTTATGGGAAAATTAAATTATTCTTACCAGTACAATACTGTGGTTGACCATGTTTTTATCACTTTATGAAATTATAATTATGTTCACTAACTTATTCTAAACCACCAAAACTATTTCTTTTTTGTTTAAATTATTTTATCTAAAAATTGAAAATTATTTTTGGGATTTTGATGATTATTTTCTAAAACACTGACTTGAATAGAAAAATATTAATTTAAACTAATCTAACATGCAGTAATAAACAAAATGAGTTAAGGATGAAAGAAAAAAGTATTGTATTTTGTTTTTGGATCAATCATTATTCTCCAATATTTGTTCGATTTTATTTTTAATACTCAAAAATGAAATGTCATGATGAATTACTATTCCTTTTAATTTGAAAATGAGGAATTTTTTTAATTAAAAAGTAATATAAATTCTACCTCCTCATGTAATGAATTATGATGACACACCTTTCTTGATGGTGTTCCATCTTTTAGGACTCATTTCTATTGATGATGTTTCATCCATTCATTTATATAAATCTATTGTGTGAAATGTTAGTAAATACAGAGATGGAAAATAGGTTAGAAAAAATAACAAAAATAGATTGATTTTTTAGTCATGTGGGTCTGTCACCATGTTGAGGACATTCACCTCACTCATGCATGATACTCATATTTAACACAAACATTAATTAAAAATTATGAAAATTTCAATAACACCATCACCTCCCTCGGGCCACGCTCTAGATCAGCCTACCATTATCATGAGTAAGACATCACATTGGTAGATGGAATAAGAGAAAAAAATAAAAAAAAAAATAAAAAAAAAATAAAATAAAATAAGCATTGAGAATAAAATTTAAATGAATAACGATGGATGAAAGAAGTAAGATAGATAAAAATTAATAATAATAAAATAAATAAGGAAAATAAAATATAATGAAGATACGTAAAATTAATGTTAATAATAATAATAATAGAATAAGAATTAAAAGAAGAATGAAAGAGGAAGATAGGATTGGTGGTGGTGGTGGTGGAAAAAAATTCAAAAAATATTTAAAATTCATGAATATTTTATTAAAATAATAGAATAATTACAAAAAAACATAAAAGAAAATAATAAAATAAAAATAAAGAAAAGGAAAAATTTTTAGAAATAACAACATGTCTTTCCCTCTTCAAGGAACTCTCCTCATGGGTGGGGTGCTCGATCTCCACCCTAATAGTGGAGATACCTCCTCTATTTTTAAAGGAGGATCTCCATCATTGGTAGTATCTTTTTTTCTCAATTAGAGGTAATTAAAATACTTATTTATGATCTTCCACGAGACCCAGATATCCTTTAAATGAGGTTATTAAAATTTTCCCTGAGTATAATGTTGTTATGATATTTACAGCAAACGTCAAAAGTGTAGGAAAGCCTCATTTTTCATGCCTGATTTGTGTAGTCTCGGAATGGGTAATTCCATGAGGTAGGGGTACCATGAAGTATAAAATATAGTGGTGGACTACATGGTACAAAATAATATAATTTTTTATCCTTATTCCTATATCCTTCAAAGTAGCCAGAGATACATTCAAAAAAATATCCATGGTGATCAGTAATGGCTACAGAGATGATCCTAGTGTTGTGTGGGGATGAAAGTGAAGGAGGTATTGACATCAAGCATGATTATTGGTTTTAATGGTGGCTCCCAACGAGATTTAACAGTGTAATAATAGTGAAAGTGGTAGAGAGGGGTGGACATCTGCGACATCATATCTCCAAAATTATTAATGTGTTGTTGGGTGTGAATGTCATGTTTAAGGGAGGAATTTCATTAAAAATATGAAAATTAACCAACATTATTTCATTCCCAAATAAAATTGGACAATGTTTAAGAGATCCTTTATAATAAAAGATGTGGGATTACCCCTACCTACCGTAATGGACCACTCTTCCTAGTGAAACCTTCCTCTTAAAACCACATAGAGTCACTCTGTGTGCTGGTACTCTTGGTTGTGGCCTATTGAACCAACATATTTTCCCAATGTGGGAACCTATGCATATTCTTGATTCCCATATTCACCCCTTTTTCTTGGGAAGTCTCCCCTAGTGGGTGGTTTGGTGACTATACCCTCTTTGGATAGGATAGGTGAATGGATTCCCCTAAATGAGGGCTAGACCTTGGCCTATATTATTGGAAAAACTTATGATAAACGATAACACATAGAAGGAATAAAATATTTAAATATTAAAGATTCATAAATAAAATTCAATTATAAAAACAATATTCTTTTTATTTTTTTAAAACCATTTAACTTCCACATTATAAATTTATTATAGTTTAATAAAACATGGAAAACTATTGGTTTTGTCATTTATTTTTAAAAAAAATCAGTGAAATTAGATTAAAAACATGAACACAAAAGAACACTTTCACTCTTCATCATCAAAATAATAACAATCACTTATAACCCCTTTCTAATTTTCTTCATGATATTCCCCATCAAGACATATATTTATATAATCCCAATACTCTCTACATTTAAATCATTCAATAACTAGTTATTTATTAGGGAGAACATCATACTCAAACACTATTTTAACCAAACTTCTAATTTTCTATTTAAAGTTACTTACATTATTTCATTCCTTAGTAAAAACATCTTTATATTGTTATAAGACATCCCCTTAGGTGTTTCTTCCAACATTCATGACCCAATGAAAACTGTATCTTCATTCCTCCATGGTATCCACTACCATAACTCTTAGTGAACTTTTTATTTATTTTATTTGGGGAGTCCAAGAGTTGTTTTTGGTTCACATTGTTAATCATGTTTCATGAAAACTGATATGGCGTAATCACAATATCCTTTACTCCATTTATAATCCCATTTGGTTGCTCATTAGAAAATTGTCTATCACAATCAATGTTAAGAAAGTTCTTTTAGGTTCCCATAAGTTTTTGAAACCAAAAAGCTTAAGTTGAGAAACACTTTTCATAGAGGAAAACCACATAATCATTAAAAATCACATATATGATATCTATATCAAAGAAACTTATTTTAAAAAATATGACACCATAGGTTTATCCTAGGTTTTCACAGTCTTATTCTATTAAAATCCTTTATGATAGTTCCTTAAGTTTTTTTGAATTTCCAAATCATATCACCTTAGTATATACAACTAGGTGTGTATCATGCCCCATTTTCTTACACCAGTTTCCAATCACATCTAGCTCAATATAGTTTTTTTTGGTTTTTTAATCCTAGGTAAATCTATTCCAGATCCATATACACTTGTATTATCTAGACAAGGATGTATTTATAGGAAACTAGTAACTATATCCCTAATAAAAATTCTAGTACATTTTATTATAATTTAAATAATCATTATACTTATCCTTTGAGACATCCCTAGATATATCATTCGAATTATCACTATGGATCTCAAAAAAGTATTCTCTTCCTTTTTTCTAAAGGTTAAATAAACCATTCCATTAATACCAACTATAACATCCTTGGATTAACATATATTAAAATGTAATCTTTTTTATACAATATTTAATTCATTTCACAAATAAACTCTCAAATAACATATTATTTTAGTCCCTTTTTGAAACAGGGAATCATTATACTGGGACATAACTGAACTATATCACCTCCCACTATGTTCTTCATAATTAGTACCCTAATTATACAAATAAAACATAATTCAAATATTCAAAACATGGGGAAGGAAAACATAATATAGGGTGAGATCAAATGCTTAGAAAGTGTAAAAAAGAGTGATACATATATACATGAGAATAAGGGTATGATTACATGAGCATATCCTATGAAAACCCTAAACTTCATATCACAAATCAAAAAAAGAAATCATAGAATAAAGATTGGATAAATTAGAAATGATTCATAAGGACGAAAATTACATTATTTATAAGAGAATAAAACTAGAATACAAAATTGTTTTGTGGTATACACAAAATAATATAAAATCTTATGTCAAGGATAGCCACCAAGACATTAATAAAATGTTAGTCTTGTTCTGACCACCCATGTACATGCATCAGGTATGGGATGACCACCCATGTACCCTTCTTTATGGGCATGGGATGACCACCTTTATACCCTTTTTTATGGGCTTGGTCTATCAACTCATGTAATCTCTAAGATCATATGAAATTTATGATTACCCAATGCATTAGACGATGATATCGATTCCACCTGTTATATAATGAAACCAAACATTCATGTGCCACATGATAAGAAAACATTCATGTTCCACCTGATAAGAAAACACTTATCATATCATGACGCATAAAAAAATATAGGTTTCATAAACATCATATCATAACCCATGAAATTAAATGGGTATCATAAGAATTTAATCATATCATGAAATGTATAAAATATACTAGTTTCATAATCATTTTTTCATCAAATAAACTATGAAATGAAGTAGGTTTGGTAAGGGATTTATTATGGTATAACTCATAGAAGAGATGAATGTTTCAAGAAAAACATAAAATATTAAACATAAACTACTAATGTAATGAATAATAATGGTTCCCTTGGTTCATATACCCAACAAATCATAAACTATTTTAAGAACATCATCTTAAAAGAAGTGATATTTTTAATGATCACATAGTATACTTCTTAAGGAAAATAACCCTCATATGAAAATTATTTTTTAAAAATAAAACATTAAAAATAATTTTTATTTAAAAAATAATTTAAAACTTATTAATTAAGATTTAAAAATAATTAAAAATAGCCGTTGAAGATAATATCATTTCCACATTTAAAATTTTTTTTATATCATAAAAAATTATGAAAAAAGTCTTCTTTGAAAATATTTTTTTAACTTTTATAATAGGATTTGTAAACAATTTTAAAGACTTTTTAAAACATAAAAACATTTATAATATTTTTTTATGAAAATTATCATAAAATATCAATTAAAAAAATTTAAAACTATTTTGGAAAACTTGTATTTTGAATAAAACATATTTCTGACCGAAGAGAGAAGTAAGGATAAATTTTTTTAAAAACAATTTATCAATTATCCTATATACCAAAGAGTGGAATTATGGTAAAATTACATTAATAAATTATGAATAACAATAGTAGAATAAAATATATGATAATGTTTTAGATATTAATCATAACATTTCATCAATTGAATCATAATCATAAAAAATCCCGATAAATGATTAGATTGTAGCAAAAAGATATTACCACTTTGGTTACATTGAATAAAAATACTCAGGAAAGAATAAAATTACACAATGTTTATAGTATCATGAAATAAATTAAATTAATTTTTTAAAATTTAAAATTGGTAGTATATTATTCTTGTAAATTTATATAAGTATATGATATAACATGTGTTTTAAAAAAGGAAAATTGAGACAAATTTATCTTGTCGCATTGGTAACCTTGAAACCGTAAGCCCGTGAAATTTAGATCCATGAATAGATGTATAAATACCAAAAAAATAATTATATCAATAATTATGTACATTAAATATAATTATATACACCACATAGAATAAATATGTCGTTAATATATCATGTGTCTCAGAAAAGTTAAAAAGTCATATGTAAATCCCTTGCTTCATGAGTTACATTATAATCAAGATATCCCTAAAAAATAACATAAATTAAAAACTTTAAACTGATTAAGTAAATTTAATTAATTATATAACATGTCACAGGTAAGTTTAGACACCCTAGAAAAGAATCTATTGGTGAATATGGAATAAGTCTCATGGAAATAAAAGTGAGACTAGAAATCCTAGGACCTCAAGTCTAGAATTCTATAGTACTCATTCAAAAAGCTTTTATAATAAATATAAATTTATTATTAATATATTAAATAACCATAATCATAAATATAACTTTATATATGGTTTTATTATTATTCTATATCACCAATTTTCACATAATTCCACTTTGAAGTTACCTTTCAGGTAATAACTGCTTTGCTTTTTCATATATAATTTGACTTTCTATTTTTGTTTTTCTTACTCTATTAAATATTTATTCATTTAAAAAATGTAGAACATGATAAAAAATTAATTTATATTCAGTATATATTTATTTATAGTGAATAATTAAATATATTAATAATAAATTAAATACACTATTCATGGATACAGTAGTTCGTACATACAAATAAATTCTATTTCAATATTCCTATCATATTGAAATAAAGAAAAATAAATTATATATATATATACTTTATTAAAATATTCATTAATATTATATATATACAAAATATGTTTTTTTAAAAACATCATTAATATAATCCATGTTGAACATGAATGAATCATATCGCTTCATGAGTCGATAGTTTTACATATACACAAACAACGTTATCATATTCTCAAAAAAAATTATAGAGAGAAATAATGTGTTATATAATAGTTATAAAAGTATGAAAAAATAATAATAATAATAAATTAAAAATATATAACGTATTTACATCATTATTTCAAACCCTAATAGCTGGTAATGGAAAAACGAATGATAACAGTTCATGTGGCGGTAGTCCGTCGGACACATGAACGATGATTTCGTAACACATTTGATGGAAGTGTGTGTTGTATTAGGTGATGTCATTACCATAATAAAGTCATAGTATATTAAATATTTTATAATTTTAATACAATCAAGATATAAAAATAATTAATTGGGTTAGTGGAAGAAATAAAACAATAATGCTTTTGATGAATGCTACCTCTTCTTCGAGTATCTCCTTTTGGTTTCCACCGAAGGAATCCCTTTGTTGGATTTATGCCAGAAGTATAGATCTTAGGATTAATGGAAAAAAAATTGGAAGAAATTTTTATAAGTATTGGACGATCCAAAGATCTTGATAGGTGTGACTATATGGGGAGATGGGTGGCCTTTTATAAGGGAGGTGAGTGGAAAACTTCTAAATTTTTTAAAGTGATAATTCCACCAACATTTTTTCCATTTAAATTGGATCACATATTGATCAAATTCTGATACTAAAAGGTATAAGGTCTATATATGTCCATAAATTTTTTTTTGGATAATTTTATTGATCATTTTCCACTTATGGTTAATGTTTAGTCCCTTAGTAAACTGTTTTTCTCTTAATAACTGTGATTAATTGTAACTTTATTCACTAAAAACTTTCTTAAATTATTATGTTTGAATTATTAGACATTATCTGTTATTATGATTCAAAATATGGAATATATTTTTCCAAATTCAATTCAATGGAATAGAATAAATTATTTTAAAATTAATCCGGCATACGGGATGAAACAACGGGGGTTTAAAGTGAAAAAGTTCGAAAGATTGAAATAATTTTATATATAAATTTATATGTGAAATTAATTATAATGAAATAAATTGGATTAATATATTCATAATGGATATAATTAAATTTTAAAAACAATTTATCATATAATTTAAATATATAAATAATTCAAAAAAATGAAGTTTTCAATTAAAATTTAGTATTTTTTACTAGTCATTAAAAATGAGACATCTCGAAAAAATAAAAAAAATATTCTATGAAAATTTAAAAATTCTATTTTAAAAAAATTCATTTTTTTCAAATAGAATTCATAAAATTTTCAAAAATTATATTTTGTTTGATTTTAACATTTAAAGGTGTTAAAAATACCATTTAGAAAAATAAAACTTTTTATTCATAAAATTGGATTTATTATTATATTTTTTCTAGAAAAAACTTAAGAATAATTTTAAAATTTTGATTTAATATAATATATATTTCATTAAAAACATTAATCAAATGTGTTTTGTTATATGTTTTTAGATAATACATGTTTTTTCATAGATTATTTTTTTTAGAAAAATAATTTATTTATTATCAATTAGTTATTACTTTCATTTATATTTAAATTTTTACTAAAGAATTCATTTTTAAGAATTAAGAATTAATATTTTTAAAGTAAAGTTAGTACTATCAATACCCACTAGTATGAAAGTTAAGTGAAGACTATCATATTAAATAATGATATTAATAGTATATTGTTGTATTGTAAGACTCAGTCTTGTGTGTAGTGAATGTTATCAATGCAACTCAGTATTGTGTGTAACCAAACCCTAATATTGTTTTTCATCTACCCCATACTGCTATAAGAATTAAAAGATTATCTTAGTGTTGTGTGTAATTCAATTTAAGCTCGATTTTTTTATAACATAATCTAAACATGTTATTGTGTGTAACACAAGCTAAAATCAGTTATGTGTATATAGAAAATCATAACTTGGTGTAGAATTAAATTAAATTCACCGAGAATTATATTTTATTCAAAATAATACAAATGACATGGGGTGTTACACCAACCGTTCCATATTTCTAGCTTTGTTGCACCTAATAAAAAAACTGACTCCATGAACAAACTCTTATGCCCAAGGCCAAAAGCCTACCCCATACTCAATCCCGAATGATAACCTTAATAAAACACTATGCTCACCACTATGGAGTATTGACCCATTGAATGTCAAAAACACTCATTAATACCAAGTAATACCTCTTAAATCATGTTCCTAAAATAATAAACTAAATTATATACAGGTAGAAATATTCTTGATCTATGACCATCTAATAGGGGTTTTCCATGTTTCTAGGTCATTTATCCCCTTAATATTAACTTTTAACCGCTAATTAAACTCATGTTACCCGAGTCAATGTAATAATATTTAATTATCTTCACTAATATGTTTGGGGAAAAAATAAATTAAAAAAAATATAAATTATAAATTATTCTAATTCTAAATATGTAATCTTTTTTTCAAATTCAAATAACATAAATGGCACAAGTTTAATGAAAATTTATCCCATAAACCTAACAATAAAGCACATTCTTAAAATAATAATGATCAAAAGTTTGAAAAAAAATTATATCAAAATTAAAAATAAAATTTATTTAATTAAAATTTAATGTATTAATATATTTATAATTAACCTATTTTGTCTTCAAAACCAATTCAAAATATAAATTAACATTATAATTTATTTCTATGAAATGTTAGTTTTTAATTAAAATTCAGCATTTTCACTATTTATCAAAAAAATGAAACTTCATAGAAAAATAAAAATATACACCTAAGATAATTTTGAAATTATGATATAAAAAATAATGATTTTTCAAATAAAATTTACAAAAGGTTCAAAATTAATCTTTACAACAAATATGCCATTAAAAGTCTGTAAAAAGCCTTAAAAAATATAACTTTTATGCATAAAAATGGATTTTTTTCTTATTTAATTCCTATAAAATATATTGAATGAATGTTAAAAATAATTTTATTGAACATATAATATGTAAATTTCATTAATATTGTTTACTATTAGTTAATAATTTTATTTATTAATAAAAAACTCTATTAGGAGCATAAAATAGTTCTTTATAATTTTTTTTATTATAATTGTTTATATACATTCATTTCTAACTAATAGGTAACTAATGAATTCAAAAATATATTAAATTAATTTGGTAAATAATATCCATAATGTCTAATTTAAAGGTTATGAGAATTGTTTTTTGTAAAACTCAATCTTATGTGTAACTTTATCCTTTTAAGAAAGTTGTTATTGAATGTAACAAAAGCTAAAATCAGTGTTCCATGTAAATTAGGCTATAAAATAAATTGAATTTATTTTAAATAGTGAAAATATCATAAATTACATGGATTTTATGATCCATTTTATTCTTGGTGTGGTGTGTCAGTCTCGCTATTGAACAAAATGCTATTCTTTTAGAATGTTTGATGTGATACAGAGGTCGTCTCACCTCCTAACTATCAAGGAGTCAATTTCAGTGGTTGTTTTGGAGGAAAGTTATATCGATGATGAGGTGTATATGAACAGAGTCTTGAGGCACATTGTATTTGGTTGGAAGGCATGTTTAACCTTTTGTGTCAATAGGGGATTGTAAAATTATTTTGTCACTCAGTTACACCTTCGTACCTCTTTACACAATCAGATTGATGAACCGACAAAGAAGACAATCCTAATATTTGAAGATATGTTTCAAGAAAATTTCTTTGAATTTGGTAGTTCATGGGAATAAAACCTACACATTTCTTATTTTTTCTATATCAAAAAGTATCACTCATATACTATTATGGACCTATTTGATGCTTTGTATGAGTGACCATCTATTTCTCATTAATGCTGGGTAGAGTTAGTGCAGATAGTAGCTCTTAAACCCGACATGCTTTAGAGCATGACAAATGAAGGTTTTGTTGGTTCATGAGAGGATTAAAGTATCATAGTATTTTAAAAATCATTATGAAAATCATAATAATAGTTAGTTGGAGTTTTAATTTTGGGGGAATGTTTTCTTGAAGGGTTACACTCCACATGGGTAGTGGTGGTTCAACAAAGTGAGTATGCTCTCACCCTATTTTCTTGGTACCATTGAGGTTTTCGGGTGTATTGGTGGTGTGGATTACTAATTGGAACATCCAGATCAACAAGACTATATTCATTACATCTTCAACAACTCTCAACTCCACTGGTATCATCATGATGACTCCCATATCATTGACTAAGTTTATTTGGTTATGGCGGTTGATGTGATATTCCTGGATCATCTAGTGGAGATCCAAGACCATCAAATAAGGTTCTTTTAGGATATTCCATTCGTCTGGTTCATGTGTTGTGGATTCATGGAGTCTTGATGTAGAGTAATTGGAAGCCTGAGATGCAAATGCATGCCCAGAACCCGATGTCATTTTGAGTTTTTAAATTCTCAATTTATTCATTGGGATGTGATCTTTATACCTTGGTGTTTTATGAGATATATTTTCTTCCCATTAATATTATGTTAGTTATGTGATATTTGATAAAGATACAACATGTGAAAAATAGAACACATAATTCCAAGTTGGGATGTATTATACAACATTGTGGTTAAGACTTCACGGTCCTGTTGGTTTAGCCAAAAGTGGATGGTATGTTGACATGGATGATATAATTCTTTGATTATTATGTTTTGTGAAGTATGATTTTGGGTCCAATGTCAGGAATTTTTGTTTTAGTATGTTTCATTGTTTGAAGCATTATATATGTAATGATATCCTTGAGTGATATAATGAGGAATGGTTATTTAAACCCTCTCTCTCCTTCCATATAGGCTTATTTTGAATTATCAAGGGTGAGAATAGTTTGATAGGTATCTAATGTTTTTTGATGGACCTTATGACCCATTAAATTTATGAAATATGGATGTTTGATGTGTTTGAGTGAATTTTTGGTTGTTTTTTAGTATAATTATGGATTTATGGCGGCAAATCAATGGTGGTGACACATTTTGAACTAATATTCAATCACTATAATCAAGAAATTTTAAAATAACTAGAAATAAATCTTTTAAATTAATGGTGAACCATTCAAAAAATATCATTTTTTACTAATGGTGACTCACTCGCAGTGACTCATTTTGAACTAATTGCGACTCACTTGTGGAGAATAATTCTGAACTAATTGTGACTCACCAGTGGTGACTCACCAGTGGTGACTCCCCAGTGGTGACTCACCAGCAGTGACTCATTTTAACATAACAGTGACTCTCTTATAGTGAATAATTTTAAGCTAACACCAAATACATAGTATATACTCATTTAGAACTAATAGTGACTCGCTAAGGGTAACTCATTTTGAACTAACTATGACTCATTGGTGGTTTATCAAATATAATTAATAGTGACTGGCTAGTAGTTAAAACTTTTGAACTAACAATGACTCACTGGTGGTTGATCATTTTGAACTAAAGGTGAATCAAATGAGGAGACTCATTTAAAACTAATAGTGACTCACTCTTGTTGGATCATTTTTAACTAATAGTGACTTGATGGAGGTGACTCATTTTGATCTAATGGTGACTCACTTGTGATGACTCATTCTGAACTAATGGAGAGTCACTAGAAGTGAATCATTTTGATGTAATGATTCCTATATAATGGTGAATCATTTTGTACTAAGGGTGACTCACTGGAGGTAACATATTATGAACTAATGGTTACTCACTAGCGATGAATTATAAACCATGTTTCCATTTTTTTCAAACATTTATTGATTTTCCATTTTTTTAAATTTCATTGATAAAAAATTAGTTTAATTTCTTAATTATTTAATTTTAATTCTGTTTCAAAGTGATAAATCATATCATTAGTTTGTGAAAATATTGAGACCCTTTTAAATGTTTAAAACACATGGATTTAATGGTATTTGAATTTAATGGTCAATTTAAATCATATATAATTAACTAGTTCTAAATCTGATCTTTTAAAACAGAAGATATTTTATTCCTAATTTTTATATTTCTTTATCCTAATATGGGAGGTTCCAAATCCTTCTTCCATTGGATTCATAGAACCTTTTTGCTGCAATTGTTTAAACATCCCCCAAAGCAGTTCTCTCCCCAACACGAACCACTATTTTGGTGATGGATGTTTGTGTAAAGCTCTTTTTTCTATTTAGTATTTCATTAATTTATCCATTATATTTTTCATGTGGGATTTTTTACTCTCACTAACTATTTATATGATAGTTGCATTTATATTAACATTTATAGTTTACTTTTTTAAATGAAATTTAAATGGGTAGGGTAATGATTTATATGATTTTATATCATTTGACTGTGATATGGAGTTTATTTTTCTATTTTGAATCACTAAAAACCATTGATTTTAGTAGCCGTTGTTTTTACAGTTTTATTATATGTTTTTATTTCCCATATTGTGTGATTTTTTGTGAAACCACCATAAATAAATTGTTTTCCATTTATATTTGGTTAAAGAAGTTTATTCCCCAGGATTATATGGATTTTTCTGATAACTCCCTCAAATAATGAACTGGAATTGAATGACATCCCATGAGAGTAATATGGGAAAATGGTGTGGAATGTTTTCTGATATATTTGTGGATATATTTTTGTGTTATGTCTTGTTTTTGATGATGTAATGCATGATAGTTGTATTTATTGTGATGGTTGTGGGGACAGTTGATGTGATATGTCATGGGGCTATGATAGTGGTGGTGGTGTGGTTGTGCAGCGAGGCGAAGATGGTAGTGGTGGTATAGTTGTGTAGTCAGGTTATGATGGTGGTTGGTTACACTAGCTTCCTTAGTTGTAATAGAAATAAATGAATAATGATGATATGAAATTTTATACTAATGAGAATTTAATTCATAAATTAATAGGGATTATTAATATAGAATTTATTAATAATATGTGATTTGAAAATTGGTAAAACGTTGTTTTAAAAGTGGAACGTGATTTTTGGATTTAATTTTTCTTATGTGTGGTCATGCATATATATTTGAAATCAGAAGTGAAATATATTGTGAGATGTTTTATTCCTTGGTTGTAAACCCTTACGGTGGGTCTTGTGTTCTATTTCTCTATATGAATATAAATTTTATATTCCTTGAGATTTATACATGTTACCCACTATGTCGATCATTATGTGATGACTCCAAATGTTTTGGGGTTCTTTCTCCCAAAATTCAATGGGAGAATTGTTGGTTGGATATCCACTCCTCCCTACTCCCTCTTACAGGCATTAGGGGTATGGATGAGCTATGATGGCCATATTTCAAAAGTGTTTTTGTCTATATGTGATGTGGTGATTATGTGATAACCCATGTTTCTTTTGGTGAGAAGTGATGAGATGTCTTATAGTGGGGGGCATGCATGTTGGAAGGAGGGAACAAGGTTAATGTCCTTCATGTTCACGATACCTTATATCACTTGTTGTGAGATGTGATGTGTTGTGTAATGTTTTAATAGGCGATATGTGATGTTATGGAATGTTATTTAGTAGAGGTAGGAACCCCCTTAGAAAATATGTTCAAATGTGATAGAATGAAATTAGTGTGAACGTGGTGTAGGGTACCCTATTAATGATCATTTTTAAGTAATATTTTTAAACATGGACACATTTTTTAGTGAGTGATCCTTGATAATGTTTGTGTCTTGGTTAGTATAACTATGTAGGTTTTTTCTCTCTCA
Organism: Viscum album; assembly: GCA_963277665.1. Classification (NCBI taxonomy): domain Eukaryota; kingdom Viridiplantae; phylum Streptophyta; class Magnoliopsida; order Santalales; family Viscaceae; genus Viscum; species Viscum album. Next base: position 1,177,526,294 of record OY728119.1, on the reverse strand, counting down.
ATTATTACATCATTGGTGAATTAATATTTACTTTTCATATATGTTTGAAAAACTTTGGTTTTCATACTAATAATACATGAAATATCACCCTTCATATATAAAACATTTTTTATATTTCTTGAAGGACTTCTTAGATCAGGTTGGATATTTCCATCTTAAGACTTTGGACAGTTCTAATGTTGTTTCGTTAGATTTTTTTTGGTATTTACTTTAGAGAATTTTATATGTATAATTTTAATTTTATACATGTATTGTTGGATGATTTGGATTTATTTTATATTATTTCACGGTGTATATTGTTTATGATTCATATAAACTCTGGATATTACATTATTATTGAGGGTAATTCATCCCAAAGATGAACGTTTTATACCCTCGGTGCTAGTATCCATCATGGTACCTACCAGAGTCATGTATTTAGGTGGAGGGGGTGTCATTACCGTGTCCATTAATTTATGATTTTTTTTATGGATGGGGTCATGAAATATAAATCCTTGAGTGAATAAATTATTATTGGTGGAATTTCTTCTATATCTCCTCCTACGAGTTGACTTCTCTAGGCGGTAGATTATAGAGCCACTCCTTGGTTACTCCTTCGAGTGAGAAATGTAAATCCTTATAGCTAATTTGTGTCTTAGTGACTCCTTTGGGTTTAAATAAATTTCATAATTATATAAATATTATTAGGTTTCTATTAGGGTCTTCACTAGATAGCCCATAAAACCAAAGTAATGTTTCAATCATTCCAGTTTTGAGTTCATAGTCTTATTGATAATTTAATTGTAATTTTCAAATTTTAATATTTGAAATGGGCAGAATTTTTTTCTCAATGTCCTATTAACATGAGAGATTATGTTTTATCCCTGAAATATATATTATATATTTTGAGGATGATGAAATCAAGGAGGTACTTTTGGCCAATGGGTTGGAGACAAACATTATTTCCTCTTATTCTATCTTTCTTAAAGTTATGAGTCTTTGCAACATAGTTTTATCAATATCTAAATCAATTCTAGTGAGGTTGGAAGAACTAGATATGGCCATTAGAATACTTTTCTTCTAGAATAATGTAAACAAAACAATATCCACCACAGAAATGGATACACAATTGATGCATGCCTATAATAGGGTGTTCTGAAAAACAATTATGAGCCTGAATGATATACTATAAAATGGAGACTCACACTATCTTTAGAGAACACAATGTTGTATGTGTGTTGAAATCATGTTTTTTTGGTTCAAATTGTAATGATACAATATGTAAACCTTATTAGTTTTAAAATCAATTAAGGAAGCAATGGTCGATCCATGGACTATTCCATCATTCACATATTTAATCAATATTAATTCGGTTTATAATCACCCTTAAATTAATTAAATACAACTATGTACTTTCATCAATAAATTTAAATCCAAAGAGTGAAATATAATGATCTCTGTATTTTATATCCTTCACTAGATAGATTGTTGGATAACCCCTATCACCTTTTAATTAACCTATAATTTTTTGTAACATGAAGGTGACTTATTCCAAGTGGATAGTGTGTAGAATTCCTGAAAAAGAATAAGAGCATAAAATATAAATGAAGAATAAAATTTTACTAAAAAACAATGAAATAACATAGAGGAGGAAACTGTAGTATTGGAAGATTATTATTATTCAATAGGGGTTATGAGGGGATCCTACTTGTCTGAACCATAGAAGGTAATGCGTGATATCATTGGAGTTTTTAAAAAATATAATGAAAATAGAAGATTCAAAACCCTATATTGATTGAGGTAACAATCCAGAGTATGTTTTATTTACTTACCATAGATGTAATTTCCTTATTTATATGAATTATTTTCTACCAAGGTTCTATCCACATTAGGGACACAAATTTCTTAATATAATTCTAAAATGAATACATCAAGAATTGAACAGTTTAAAATTAATCTCAGTTGTTAACATGCATCCAGAATAAGGGTATTAATAAATTATGTATGACCTCAGATCTATTCCATGATTCAGATAATCAAATTTCTGAAGGTGGAGTTAGATCATACTTTACAATTACAGGTGAATGAATATTCCGGAGGGATTTTAATTATGGAACATGTTATTTCATGTGGAATATAGGTAGAATTATTTATATCCATGAGATTTTACACTATAATTATCATTATATCATATTTTGTGATCATTTTTTCCTTAAAGGCCAACATTTTCCTTTTTAGTGGGACTTTATCTTCTTAAATGAATGTATTTTCTTACATTCCATACTCATAAAACATTCACCCACCAATGGATCTAGTTAATAATGAGGGATATTCTAAAAATTATATTTAAAAACTATCCTTTATTACCTATAGATAGTAGCCTATTCCTTTGTCGTGTGGCTATGGTTTCAAGAAGAATTATTTTTTTCATGAAATATTGGAATTACAAAGATCATTAATTTGCTATGCAGGTAGGCATCTCCGGTCATGGTGAAAATGATTAGATCTAAACATTAGTCGAAGTGGACCCTATATTAGTCTATAATACTACTATGATTTACATGGTAGTGTGACATTATTCCTTTATCATCTAAAATCCAGGGGTGATATCTAAAGGTGGAATCGATAGGGTTAGTGTCATCCTATTTCACATCAGGGTCGAAGATAAATGGTGGTGGAAACTTTTGGTGAAACAATTATTCTCTTGATATCCTTCAAGTAATAGTAAAAACGGATATTTATCTTTAGGGTATGTAAAGTATTAGGATTTTTAATGTAATATTATAAGTTATATGCACTGTAGGGTATACAAGTAAATCCAATAGTGAAAATATTAACTATGAAGGTCATGTTTAGTGTGATAAATATGATATTGTGGTTGAAAAAGAAAAGGTTCATGGTAGGTATGACCACTGCGATAATATTTACATGATAAATATCTTTTTGATTGTTATTTTTCTTTTCAAAATTTTTTAGGACACAGTCACTTAATAGAACTTGCGATAGGTAAACTTCCCAAGAGACTATGGTTCAATACGGAGGGAATGTGACTGCGAGTAATTATTATGGCAAGCTTAAGGAATAATTACCCTGCATACTATGTGGAAGTATGTTCCTATAGTAGTATCATATGCAAACTACAAATGGAAAGCCTAGTATCCATGGATGTCATGGTCATTCATAGGATTACCAATTTTCTAACCTGAAAAATTTATATTTTTTCACAATTAATTATTTCTAATTAAATTCCACCATAATAATTCGAAATTTAACACAAAATTTAAATATAATTTCTAATTAATTTCTAACATAAAAAAATAAAAAGAAACTACTATCAACTAGGGAATTGAACTATGATGTGGTGTAATTTCAATGAATAAAGGGCAGTAAATTTTGAAAATTCAAGCTCACATTATAAATTCTTGAAATGAGCCTATATAACTTAGAGTATATAAGAATGTATTCAATGAACATAACTATGAGCCAGTCCTAAGAACTCATGGATTGTAGAGGTGTTGAGACCCATGAAAATAGATGGTGCATTCATGAAACAATATTGAATAACCAATACTAAAAGTGTATATAAGTTTATCTAAAAGAAATTATTGTGATATCCTCGTATTTAATGATCATATGATGATATCTAGATTATAAATAAACTATAGTAAAACTAGTTAACACCCTATAGTTAGTTAAAAATAGTGTCTTCCCTTACAATGGGGTAGTGGTTCTTAACTGTTACCTAATTCTACCTTGTATAGTCTATAAGAAAAAACAAGTACCATACTTTTTCTTGGAGAACAAAACTGGACCACCTTAAAGTGATACACTTGGCTGGGTGAAATCCTTCTATATTAGATCATCAATCTTGAGTCTCATATCCCAAAACATCATGGGTCCCATCCTTTAATAATCTAACAAAATTAGAGATGTTACAAGTTGTAAATATATCCAAAACTCAACATCATGTTGAGGAGGTAATGTCAAAACCTCATCTAAAAATACATCAAATAAATACTCATGAACTATGGAAACATCCACTACGTGAGATTCTACTAGAAACTCTACCCACTGAGATAAAAGTGACTCCAATCACTTACCACCCAAATGACAGCTCAACTCACCAAAGAAACCCACTCATTGGCCATCAATGTCAAAAAATTAAATTATTTTATATAATAAACCAAGAACATAAAAAATTTAATACAAAAAATACATACTAATTATAACATAATATGACTTTATTTATAAAAATATGAAAAACATTATTGATTTATATTTCACCATCATAAGATTACATCCCTGAATAACATCAAACAAAATAACATGTCCATAGAATATTGTGGATAACACTAGGGGAATTGGAATCGTATGCACCTATAGTCCAAATTCAAGGACTAAATTATGAGTAATGAAAGAGTGTGATGTTCTCAAATAAAAATTTTAAAAACTAGGGAAGATGATAAAATGATCATACATCAAATTTTTTGGTCCCTATGAATGTTAAACCACCAAAGAATACATAGAGACATGCCTATCTCTTCAACCGCACTACTAGTGTCCTTTATAACAATTCTATTTTCTATGTTGTAATAAAAAGTAATTTTAGAAAATACATTTTCTTTAATACATATATCATGACTTTATTGTCATGCAATTAACACAGAATTAAAATAAAAACCATGACACCTTAATAAAATTATTAAATCATAACATTATGTTATATCTTAAAAATTTATTAATATTAATATAAGTAACCACTTTATAAAAAATATATAAAAGTTTTATTAAAACAAACATCATTTTATTCATGGAGATACATTTTTTTAAAAATGTTTTTCACGTATTTTGTGAGCAAATATAAAATTTTAATTTCTCTCACCATTAGAAAATTTATTTATAAAAATTATTTAAATATATAGAACCAATATGTAGAATTTATGTAAAAAGGGTCAATTTACATTTAAGAATAGAAATAAGATTATTAAAATTAAAGTTAATACCTATGATAATTGTAAAATTGTTATTTTTAAGTCTTTATTTTAAAGATATTGTGTAAAATTTATATAATAAATTAAAATAATACAGTTTAAATAATAAATATATTATTTTTTAAGCTCATAATTAATTATATCAATAAACAATTAATTGTTAAACATCGATAAATTACAATACAAAATGGTTAAAACATCAATTTTATACAAAATAATAATCATATATATATATATATAATAAAAAAGTAAAATTTCATGTTTTTATAAATTAAATTTTATTACAAATATATAATTTTTAGGTTAATTACACCCTAATTTTGTAATAGGGGTTAGTAAAACATATGTTACTTGGTTAAAATAGGATACCTTGGTAGAAAAGTAAAACGTAAAACATATACGAGTAAATGACTTCCAACATATTTAAAAAATATGTGAGAATTATTTATTGTGGATTTATAGATCTTATGTCACCCTAAATCCATTATTTAAAACATATGAATTAATATAACCCTTAATAGTGTACTAATATCATTGAATATTAATGGGTCTTCTGAAAAGTGACCGTTTACTCAATTATAAAAGGTGCCTCTCACCACCCATTCATGTACGCTCAAATAATTAGATTTACCCATTAATATATACAAATTTTACTTAATTTATAATCACTTTATTCATCCATTATCTTTTATTAGAAATGGGCTGGAAAAATTCTCAAATTTTATAGAATAACATTAATAAATAAGATAAACATTAGAGTAAGTATATGCTATTCTCTAAATTATTTTCATCTTATTTATACTTAATATTAAAAAATATCACACCTATTGTAGCATAAAAAATAACATATTAAATATATAGTAATATATTGGAATTTTTATAGGGAAAAAATATCTACCTTTCCCTTTCTCCTTAGGGAAAATGAGAATGATATTCATTCGTATATATAATCCTCCTCCTCTATGAAATGTCGTGTTCTATTTTTTACTTCACCACCATATATAGATGGTATACAAATGTAATTAATTAAATAGGTATTATATATATATATATATCTAAATTTTAATATTCTAAAATAATTAACCATATTAATCTTTTCCCTGATTCCTCATAAAATGATATCGTCATCCATGCCTCTGTGCAGTCAACTGCCTCTAAATATTGATGAATTCTATTTGTCACTGCCACCTTCATGGATAGTTATAATTTATTATTAATGAGTATTTATGATATATAGAACAAATAAATATCATAAATATGGTACTCTATGTATTAAATTTAATAATGACCATTTGAGTATAATTCATCGATATGGTTAAATTACCCAAAACATGGTTTTATGTGAATTTGATTTCAAGAAATGAGAAACAACTCTCGTGTAATGGAATTATAAAATTATAGGTCATCATAAAAAATTATTTTTTTAAAATTAATGGTTTTATAAATACTATTGTTTCTAGAATATGGTAGATCAAGGTTACTACTATGAATCAATAATAATTATCAAATTATTAACATCCAAGATTGATAATAGTTAAAAATGAACTAATAAAAATGAAGTGAGTTTTTGTAAATTATAAGTAGAAATTTAAATATATATAAACAATTTTCTGAAATAGGTAATTATGATATTTATTTATATGATACATGAGGTTATGTCACATTTGTGGAAATGATGAGTAATTGTGAGATATTTTTAAACTCAAACTTCCTCCTTTCAGTTATATGATTTATTATTAAACTACATTCTTCTATGTTCACTAAATTCATTTTTTTCATTTAAATGAATTTATTATATTTTATTTTATTATAAAAATAGTACTTAATTAAAATTTCGTTCCTTGAATAGTTTTCCTTTCACTTATTGTTTTAAAAACAATGTCTCCATTTTGAAAGGAGACTCCTGACTATGATTTTTAAACCAATGATGACAATGCATTATTTAAGAAAGTTCTTTCTATTTATTAGATTTTATTTACCTCTGTATGTTTGAAAATATCACTATATAATAAAATTTGGAAGCATGTTTCACACTCCATTTTTCTTCTGTTTGGTTATTATTTTTTGGTGATCAATTTATTATTGTAAAGTGATATAATTCATGATGTTATTTTATACCATTTGGAAATTTTAGGAACCCTTTGTTATTTACATGGGTTATTTATACTAAAAAAATTATACGATATTAATCTAGATATTTTATAAAATCTTTTTTATTTACATGCATTCTTTATGATTTGATGATTGAGTGATTTTAATGTTCCACAAGTGGGAATGACGGAATGATGGATAGGGTCTTATGTCACCCTCCAATTATACTATTAAAATTTAATATCCTATAATGATTATACATTAATTAAATATTTATTAGTTCACACTTATGATTTCAAGTGTGCGACTAAAAAAGGTGATATTTCACGATACCTATGGGTTTCCGACAATTCTAGAGTATTGCTTATTCATATGATACGTAACATTTCCATGACATTTAATTATTTTAAATTACAGTCCTATATTCTATTTTTAAATGTTTGAGGATTATTTATTTATTTTTTGACTCCTTTTTTATTTAAGCTTTATATTATTTTAATGTTTTATTATTTGAAACATTTATGATCTATAATTTCCAAGGTATAATAATCATATATATGATTATTTACTCAAATTATATTCTCATAACCCCAGTTCATAACTTATGATTACTTATGTTCACTGATTGTCATCTCCCTTGTTTTATCTTAATGGGAATTAGAGCACACCAATTAATTATTTTTACCAATTCCCCAGGCTGGAATGATTAGTATTTCAAGAGAGTTGTTAAGAAGTAATTTTAGAGTTGATGTTTTTGGAAAAATTTAATTGTGTATTATAAAATAATTTATTTATGTAAATAAGATTCCTAGACACTAATACTTCATTTATTGGGTTCATGAAACTATTTGTAAATGAAATAATTATTTGTCTAAAATAATTAAAATAATGTGTATATTTATCTTTGGTCGCATCAATTTGTATCAAAGGATTATTTAGTTATTTTGTGTGCTAGTTTAAAGTAATTTAGTGAGAACCCTAGGAATAATTCTATATATAGGAAAACAACCTAATATTGGGGTCAAGTAGGTATTTTTTGTTTTATGAGAAATTACATATCAATAAAGATATTGATAATTTGATGCATATATGAAAAAAAATTGTGGGTAATATTCCCAAAAGAATGGTTTTGTATCAAACCAATATTCAATATAGTGCAAGATGTGTGGACCTAAGACCACACACCTAGAATAAAAATCACAAAGGATATACATCTATTAATTTACATTCTCATTACAAACTATTAAGAAGGATTTGATAATATTAATATTGTGTGGTTTTGGATCTTAATAAAAATTGACCCCTAAATAACCTAGATTGAGGCCATAAAATTTATAAGTTCAGTAAGACATGTAATTTAGGATTCACCAGGTCAATTTTAGTAAAAAAAATTTAATTATATATTATTATAAATAATGTTTATTTATATAATAAATTTATTATTCAAGGAGAAAACTAGTTATAAATGGGTGTGAGGGGCATTAAAATGATTATCCCAATAAACTTTCAAATAGGATGGGATCTATTTTAGAAAACTTAATGAAAATTCACTATGAACATTAAAAAAACCAAATGATAACACACACTCTGTTTAACTTTGAGGCACACTATGGAAAGAAAAACTTGTTATCAAGTCTTTAATTTGACAACATAGGCCATCCTTCTATGACTCTTATCATCCAATTATTACAAAGAAATAAATCAGTTAAATAGAAAATATATTTTCTATTCCCCAGTTAATTGATCATTAGAATTTTATTTTTGATATAAATCACTAGTAGTGTGTTTACAACCAATGGTAGACTCTAATTAATATTATACTAATAAAGGAATAAATAGACTCTAAATAATGGGAGTATTTTGTGAAATAATCCTTTATCATGCACTTTCAAATAATTATTTACACAAAGATGAATTGATAATTCCTAAACCTGAAGTTAAGAAAGAATGAATCCATTAAAACTTATTAATAAAAATTCCTAATGTTCATGAGATATTCCTATAGATATATATTTATATATATACCTTTGAAAGCTATATAGGCGATTTCATTAGTTTCTTAAAACCAAATATATAAATGAAATTATCCATAAGATAATTTATAAGATATAAATACAATTTTTGTATAATGACCAATTTTTTTCAAAAATAAATATTACATATTATTATTATATTATATAATGATCCAACCTAAAATCCTATAGGATTCGTTTTTTTAGAATCTAGGATACATAAAAAACTGATTTATATGAGAGCTACATCATATCCCACTATGTTTTTCCAGAACAAAAACCCTTCTTAGACATATTACGCTTAAAATATTTCATTATAACTAGGTGAAAGGATGGATAAATATTATTGTTCTTAGATGATAAGTATGAGTAAAAAAGGGAAATATTAATGATCCCTTAAGAAAAACATGAAAATAAATAAAAAATGCATGATTTTATTTTTTAAAAGAATAAATTATATATCATAGATTAAAATAATGAGTTATGGCCTAATGTTTGACATTTCATAAGATATGAATCATTATGAAATTAAATAATAGGATCTATTAGAGAATAATATTGGAATAAGGAATAAGTTTGTGTAAACACATAATAACAAAAAAATAATTTCTGTAGTGAAGTATCAATTATAAGACTATCATAGTTTAATGGGTTTACAAAAATTTGATTATATTATTAATAAAAATTCCAATCCATGACTATCATAGAGGAAAAATTCCCTTACTAACATTAGTTCAATCCTAATTCTATTTGTCATTAACTCATTAGATATCCATATTTACCCAATGGATGTGATATATATGTAATTTCACACCAACCATATCATAATAAGAATCAAACATAAATGTTCCCCAAGATCAAAAAATATGCATCATATAAAAACCCATATAATGGAAATGGGTTTCATAAAAAATTCATCATTTAATAAAATAATAACCCATGGAAGAAAATATGTTTCATTAAAATTATAAAATTTTATCATAGAATATGTTTTAAAAATTAAAATAATTTCATAAAATTTTCATCATAACAAAATAAACCCATTGGAAAGAAGTAGGTTTTATAGAATCATCCCAAAATAATAATCATCATTATCCATATGAAGAATGATAATGGTTGGATTCATTGGATCATAAACCCATAGAATCATAAGTAATATCAAAGGATGTTATCATTAATCAAAAATTAATTTAATAGATCTTTGCAACATTTATTTATGAAAATAATAATTTCACTTTGAAATAAGTTATCTAAAATATTAAAATATCCAAAATATTAAGGAACATTTTTTATTTGAAAAAATGATTGAAACCATTAATGAAAAATCTGAAAAATTGAATGTTAATGATGAAAATAAATACCATTCATTTATTTTATAGTAAAATAAATATTCTTATCAATAATTTGGTAAAAATTGAAAAAAAACTAGCAAAAAAATGGAATGAAGATTCAAATTAATCCATTTGTTAAAAAGTAAAACATGTGTCAAAATAAAATTAATAATATTTGTATAACATTAATATCATTCTTTAAATAATTTATATGAAATGGAAACATGGAAATAAAATAAGAATAAGTTTTACTGAAGGTAGAATAAATGTTGGATTAAATTAAATATATCATTCTTGACTTTTGAATAAAAAAAGAGGGGAAAATTAATGGGAAATATGTAATATCTATAAATAACTATAGGAGAGGAAAAATAATGATTTTTATGAGATTTATATAAAAAATTCCATTATTATAAACTTAATCATAAATAGATCAAATAAATAATGATATTATAACATAAATCCCTTACCTCGAGTTCTACTTACTATGAAAGAATAATAACATATTGTATAATAAATTTAAATATATAATAGTTATATATAAGATTAATTTAAATACAGATAATTCCATAAATTATTAACTTATATCTTTTTAAAAAATATATATATTAAAAAATCCTTATTAAAATCATTGTTTCCGAGTTTAAAATGTTTAATTTTTCATGAAACATTCAGTTATGTAGTTTCGGTCCTTATACATCGAGCATGGTATCATCATATACAAAAATTTAATCATTATATAAATAAAATATAAATTCATTATATATATTATAATTCATCCATATTAAATAGTTATAGAAAAATGAATTGCACTATTCATGGAGTCGATTGGTCATATGTAAGATTGAATGACGTTTTCTCTTTTTAAATATTGAATAAAAGAATGATAAATAATAATTAATCATTGAATAATAATTATTATATAATATATATCATATATATATTAATTAAATAATTCCTCAATACCATCCTTGTTAATCATGAATCCTAAATAAATCAGATCACTTCATAGAGGTGGTAGTTAGCACTTCCGCGCGAGTGACATTATGATTTTATAACAGATGGGATGTTAAGAAATTAGGTTTGATATTATAATTTTTAAAAAATTATTTTATAATAAATATCACATTAAAACCTTGAACACATTATATTAATAATAAATGAATGATGATAATGTAAAATAAACCGTATCATTTCATGGAGGTGGTTGTCCACATGGACTAATGAGCAATACATCAACTTCTCATTTGATGGAAAATAGGGTAAATATTGTTGTTTAACTAGGAAAAATAACATTTATATATCTTTTGGATAATTTATTTATCCTTTTAGATGAATAAAATATATTTAGTGGAGGAATAATAATAAACAAATTGAAAGTGTTCGGGTAGGATGATTACCTCTTATTTGGTAGGTCTCTGTTAGATCATTTATTAAGGACCCTTGAAATAGAATTTAATGAATACCATCTAATCTAATTAATTTATAGGGAAGTTTATATGTTTTTTTTGAGCATATATTCAAGCTATATTTCTCAAATTTTTGCAATGAAAATAGAGAACATGTGTCCTTTTATAATAGAGGTAAATGACACACATTGAATTAATTAAATGAGTAAAATGTAATGAAATTATTTTCATGTATAATGATCCAACATATCCATTCATTAAATGAATAATATTATATGTATAAGATATCATCATAAAATGAAGTTTATATAGGTTATAGTTTTATTTTAAATTTAATAATTTTGTTTAACCACTTTGTTAATTGATTTTATCCTTAACAATGTTATGAGCATTTTCAATCATAAAGGGTTATAAAGTTCATTATAAGATAAAAAATGGATTATAAGTGGAATAAATGTACAATATTAATCCATTACAAATATTACTTCATGTGTTTTATTATTTTTATAATCATTAAATAATTTTATAAAATATATTTAATATAAAATATTATTAATGGAATTTTAAGAATTGTTCGCATAATTTGACTTTAAAAACAACCAAATAGAAATTAAATTAGAATATAAATACTTAAAACCTATCGAATTGTATATATTTATCTTATAAATTAGTGGCAATATTTAAATTACTGTAAAAATATTATCTTTAGTGGTTTTAAAATAATTTACTTTATTTTTATACTCTTGAACTAGAACCATATCAGCGTTGAGTAAGAAATTAATGTAATTAATTAATCCCTAAACATTATAAATAAATTACCAATATAAAAAAAAAATCTTCTTGAATATATCCATTTAGAACCAAAAACAGGTTTTTTAATCATATTAAAAAACTATAGTTATTAAAAAAATAAAGTTATATCTTTAAATTTATATTTTCCTTTAATATGATAAAGTTCAAAATCATATAAAAATGTAAAATAGGTAATATTTTTTAATTTTATATTATTATAGAAGATATATAATCAAAAAATAAAATAAATTCATGTTTTTTAGGGAATTTTATGCATCATCTCATTAGTTTTAATCCAAATTAATACATTATACCTTTATAGTGGTAATTGTTTTACTATTGCTACAATTAATTTAGGCCAATAGGTAAGTTAAAATATTAACTAATATTAATTATTTTTATTCAAAATATGGAATATATTTTATGGAATCCAATTTCATGAAGATCCATAAGAAAATTTTAAATTAAATCTATAAAATTTGATGAAAAATAATTTTTTAGAAAAATACCTTTTTAAATATGAAATATTTTATACTAAGTTCATCTATAAAATTTCTTCTAATAAACTTAATTGTATTATTAATAATATAATATAAATATTTTTACCTAAAACTAGAAGTAAAAAAATTATACTTTTTAAATTATAGAAAGAAAATATAGTTTTGAATAAATATTTGAATTTTAACTATTTATTGAAAATTCCACCTTTTAGAAATAATCTCAAAAAATTCACTCTAAGAATATATTGATATGATGATATTTATAATTATATTATGTCTATAAAATAAAATTTAATAATTTTCCAAAAAATAATTATAATATTATCTTCCAAAAAAAATTATTTGAAATAAATAAATTTGAAAAATAAAATGCCTTTATTATAAATTTAATTTTTATTTTCTAATAATTTAACATTATATTTTTGTTGATCATGAAAATAATATACATTTTATAATTTGGTTGATTTAATTATTAACTACTAATTCAATTTATATGTTATAATGGTCATAAAATACTTTTATTTTGTGATTTTTTAAAGATTTGTGTTGTGTGTCATATACATCATCGAACAAAGTTTTATTTTGAAATATAGGGTGTTATAGTTCTTTGTGTGTTAAATGTGGAGATCAAAATTAGGAACCACCATTATTCTGGGGACACAAAAATAAATTTGGAGTATTATGTAAGATTTTATGATGATCCACATAAGGAAAATAAAGTCCATCTGGATAGATGTCAAAAATGATGGTTAAAGAACTCAGGTAATATCATCAATGTTTCTAGGAAATGGTTTAAGTGTGGTAAATATACCAATCTATCTCATAAATTTTAAATAGATCAATGAGGTCTAAATAACTCCGTTAAGGAATAGAATTCCCTAACAAATGATCCATTCATACTTTAATGATTCATTCGAAATGAGCTTGTGAATTATGAATTTAACTACCCTAACCCAATAGATATTGAAGAGAATAAACCCCTAAAACCTTATAAACCAAAGGAGAAAGTAAAATCATATTATATTACTAATGATAAGGTGGATCATGGAAATTAAGTTGAAATAGAAATAGTTATTGTCCATTTTAGATATAAAAATTCCTTATTTGATTCTGATTCTCATATTATATTATATAACACATGTTTTGATTGAATATTGATTCACAACATCACAAATTGAATTGATAAATATTTATAAAACACATAATGGGATGTTTATTGTGTCTAAGATATATAAATATTCTATAATAAAGATTTTTGGGTTGGGTTTTTTTAGGATTCTAATTTTTCTACCCTTGGATGAATTTTATGTGATATTAAGTATTGATTAACTATACATGATGAGAGTACACATTAATTTGTGTAATAAGATGATATCATTACCTATATTTAATCAACATATGGTAAAATAATTATTAATGTAATATCTTGAGTTCCCATAAGAATTATATTCTGATGCATGTGTCTTGATAACTAGATATGATAGATTTATATCCCAATTTATTTGGGAATAAGTTAATATGGTTGATATGTATATTTTATTGGAATATACTAATGTACTTTTATATGAACTCTTATTCTTCCCCTAGAGAGTGAGTTTAACATATCAATTGAATACATAAATTGCTCCTTACCTATCTCAATGAATTTGTATTGATTTACTCTAATTGAATTAGAGTAATTAAATAAAAATATCCAAGAAAATATAGATAAGGGACTAGTATACCTAAGAACGTCACCATAAGGTGTACCAACACTATTAGAAAAAAACCCTATACCAACGGTTTGAAACCATTGGTATAGGTCTCCAAACCGTTGGTATAAGATATACCAACGGTTTGGAGAAACTTTGCATAGTAAGCTATGGGGATTGGTCTATACCAACGGTTTTCAAAACCGCTGGTATAGGTAATATGAGAAATCTATACTAATGGTTCCATAAAACTATTGGTATATATATTTCAACAAAGATGCATTCAATTCGTTTTGATCCTAGTACCTCCAGTTTATGAATGAACATCCTAACCACTAACCTAACTTGACTTTTGTGAACATAATTTCATATATATATGTATATGTATTATCAGAAATATTTTAATATTTTATTTATTTAATGTTCTTTGTAACAAGATTATATAGAAAATACATGTAACGATACCAACAGTTTTGAGAACCATTGGTATAAATTATTTGATTTTGGGACCCATACCAACGGTTTTGGACAAGCCATTGGTATAAGAGGGACCTATACAAATTGATTGGAGAAATTCGTTGGTATAGGGTCTCTATTATGCACCTATATCAACGGTTTGTCCAAAACCATTGACATAGGTCTATATTATTGACCTATACCAATGGTTTCTCCAAACCATTGGTATAGGTACCACCTATACCAACAGTTTGTCCAAAACTGTTGGTATATGTCCAAATTAGTGAACTCTACCAAGGGTTTTGGCCAAACTATTGGTATAGGTCTATATAAGTGAAATAGACCAATATTTTTCCCAAAACCATTGGTATATATCTTATTTCAAGTAGTGTAATAAGTTTTTTAAAAAATGTAGAAGGATTAAGGTTTATTATCATTAGTTATCCTTAGCATAGTAAAGTCACAATTATGAATAAATAGTATATACCTTTTCCCAATGATCTGTTTTATCAACATATAGGATCTTATTATTTATCAAATACTGAATTTTAATCTGAATTTCATTAGTAAACGTAAATATTAAATGTATTTGAAGGATATTTTTCCATAAAAGGTAGAGACACTATAAATTTATAGTGATTCAATTTGGAATTATGAATTATCTGACTAGTTTCATGGATCTAATGAATAGATTCAGTATAGACTGTCTTGGTCAACATGTAAATGTTTTATAGATGTTAATCAAATATATCCCAAGTGGAAAGAACAGAATGGAGATCATTAACAGATTATATTGATAACATTATGAAAAGATAAAATGTATTATATGTTTAAATAGTGTGAATTTTGGATACAAAAATTTTCATTCTTGGGTTAGGTAATAACCAATAAGGGAATGTATGTAGATCTATTAAAGAGGTAAGTTACTAAGAAAGTACATAGATAGATCATAGTAATTGAGATATGTATATTTCTATAATTATCTAAACTCAAATGAAAAATTGTCAATAATTTCTCATGTTTGTAAAATCCAAAAACCAGAATATCATTTATGAGATCGATCTATGTCATAATTTCTCATGTTTTGCAATAAGGGAATGTAATAATTTATCTTGTTTTTCAATAAGGTAAGTTTTTTGCATAGAGTAATTCAAATATTTTCTCAAGAAACTAGAGAATAGGTTAGTCATTGAACTTATATATACATTACCAAGCAATAAGGAAGTGTTTGTTATATATATTTATTTTTGAAAAAATGGTTTAGGAATCATCCTCATAAAATATTATAGGTAAGTTTTTTATGTTTCATGCCATTATGTACTCATGAGAAAAATTACCTGATGCGTGATTTGGAGCTGCCAGTTGTGAACTTTGCATTAAATTTTTGGAAAAAGTTTCTCTGTGATTAAAAGTGGGATAAATAAAATGAAAATAAAATTTTGAAATATTTTCAAACAAAAGTAGTTAGACATTAACCAAATAAGATGTTTGTATTTTATAAAATATTATTACTGATCAACACATAACCAACCAGGTATGAAAAATAAGTTAGCTAATTTTATGAGTAGAAAAAATCATTCTATTTTTTCTATGATCAGGATATAGAAATAATCTATATTCAGGGATTATCAATGGATAAATATTTAAATAATTATATAAGGATAAAAATTCTATATTTTCAGAAGGATGAATCAACCACCAATTCATGTGAATATCAAAGAAGCACAAACACTATAGAATGATTTGGTGATTTATCCATAGTTCAACATTGATAAATATGGAGTAATAAGGTTTAGAAATCATGATGTGTCCCATTTACACTAGAAAAGAAGTTTTAAATTTTGGATGATTCCCATAACTCATCCTTATCTACTCATCTAGTTAGTGTGAATCCATATAAAGGTTAATGTAAATAAATTTGTGGGATAACATGAATAGGTATATTTTAGAATATATATCATGATGTTTAGTATACTAAGATCTTAAGTATTAAGGATACAAATCATAGGTAATTATTCCATAATTACCCATAACAGTATGTTAATGGTCACACAAAACCATGGATTGGTTCATAGGACTCCCCCAAAATATCTATGGGCCATAATTCTATTTGGGTTATAGTCAAAATTACCTACAATGTCAATACTTTTTATTTCCATAAATAAATATTTTTCTATTTACCAACTCTCCATGATATATATAAGGGAATTGTAAAGGATTTTTTGTATACCACACTACATTCTAAATGATCTGAATTCAATGATTAACTCAATGTTCTCACAAATTATTCATAAATAATTGGGTATAGAGTTGAGTTTTAGCAGTGTATATCACCCATGAACTTATGTTCTATCTGAGAGGACTATTAAAACTTTGAGGATATGTTAAGGTCTCATTCAATGTAAATAAAATGATTTTGGGATCCATACGACCTCCTGGTAGAGTTATCTAAAAAATAGAAATTTTCATTCTATAATTAAAATGGAACCATATAATGATATTTATTGGAAGACATGTAGAACTCAAACATACTAGGATGAACTTAGAGTGAGTAATATTATGGTTCCATCTGTGTCCAAGAAATGACGTAGATGGTTAATATCATTTAGCATCATATAAACATAGAATAATGTCGATATAAGAGTTATGCATATAATCATGAATGAGATAGAATGTTAATAGTTTTTGATAATGTGTTCTTATGAATGTCTCTCTAGACGTTAGTTAATAGATATTGAAAGAATGTAATTTCAACTCTTCGGTATATTAGTCCCTTCTAGATTTTTGATCATGTTGGGCTATTAGATTATCACTTATAACTCACTCCAAACTCCAACCAAGTATAATATGTGTTCCATAAATCAATTTTGAGGAAGTATATACTAAAAATTTCACAAATAAATAACATGAAGTCCATGAAATTAGAACACGATATCTCATAGGAGGAATTTTTTTTGATAAATTGGATTCAAGAGATAAGGTTCCATGGAATAAGACCAATCAACTTGTCACTATTTTATAAAGGGATCATATGTTTGAGGAATTTATATGGAAATTATATGTTTTAATGATAAAAAATTACCCTCACTTATTTTCATTTTAGAAATAAAATTTTAATGATGAAATTATTTTTAAGGGGTAAAAGGTAATATCTCCCCATTTTAGTAAATAAGGTTCCTTAAGTAAAGATCATGTATATATATTTCCTTTCCTACAATACTAAACCTAATTGAAAAATCAATTACCTTTATAAGTTTAATAAATATTAATATTATACTCTATCCATAAAATTAATAGGTATTAATATAACAAAAACAATATGTAATCTTTGTAAAATGTTAAAATAAATCAACAATTGACTTTATTCTTGGATATAGACTTTTTTATAAAAATGGTTTTAACACAATAGGTGCTCTAATAAAAAATTTTAATTCCTCTAAGATTTTTGATATTTTATTTTTTATAAAATATATTCCATATTTGGAATAATTGGGTCTTATCTATTTAGATAGGCCCATTTTATTTTTATCCATAATAATTGCATTACTAAGATTAAAGTAATTTTTTTGTAATGACATTACTTTTTTTTAAGATTCATGTTATTAATATAGTGTAATATTTGTCTAATAAATTAAATTATTTGTTTTATATAATGAACTTAATATGATTTTAAAACAAATATAATTACATTATCACATATTTAATTTTTAGTCTTTTATAAATAATATTACAAACACATAAAAGTAAAAAAAATCATCAAAAATAGGTAATATATATACAATGATTTATTAAAAATTTAATTTTATCATTTTTAAAATATAATTATATTATATTTACGTTTAATTTTTTTTGTCAATCTATATTGAAAAAAATATGTGTAACTTGGGAAAAAATTTGTTACCCTCGTAAAAAAATGTAAAAGAAAAATTATATGAGTAAATAACTATAATAAAGTTCAAAAAGGTTATATTAATTTTTTAGAGGATTTATTTAACCAACATCACCCAAAACTCCATTATTTTGACCACTTTGAGTCATTGGGACTTGAATACTGTAATGGTATCATTGAGAAATAAAGGGTACTCAAAATATTTCAATTTCTTCACCTATACAAGGGGATTCTTTCCACCACATTAATAAAACTCAAAAAAAAAAATTCCACAAGAAAATATATAAATTTTACTTATTTTGTAATCTTATTCAATTAAATTGAACTTATAAACACAAGATACTAGACAATGTCCCCCATTTCCCAGAATAACCTGTAGATAAAGTTCTAATATCAAAGTATGTATCACTCTAGAAATATTTCATTCTTATTTATATT
This sequence comes from Viscum album, assembly GCA_963277665.1. Classification (NCBI taxonomy): domain Eukaryota; kingdom Viridiplantae; phylum Streptophyta; class Magnoliopsida; order Santalales; family Viscaceae; genus Viscum; species Viscum album. Next base: position 1,177,506,715 of record OY728119.1, on the reverse strand, counting down.
TATAATTCAAACTTATAATGCCTATTATAACATTATAAAATCATTATTAAATAAATTATAATTTTATATGGGATACAATATCATCCCCCCTTTTCCTTTTTCCTTAACTAAAATGAGAATGACATTCACCCATATATGTGGACTACTACCTTAACAAAAAAAAAGTTTTCTTACATCATTGACATTAATTGATAAACTAAAATTAAAATTTAGAAAATTATTATGATATATATGACATTTTAATATAACTTAAATAATTAAATATGTTACTCCTTTATCTTATTCCTTGAAAAATGAAATTATAATCCATGTGTATAGGTTTATTACTACCTCAATTGAATGCCACTTTCTATTTTTCACTATAACCTTCATTTTAAGATATAAATTATAATTTAGGATAATATATAACATATATGTGTAATAAATAACATAAATTTTATTCTTTATCAGTAAAAAATGTAACTAATTTATAATTAAATCAAATCTTATTGATAAATAACCTGAAAAATGTTCAACACAGAATTAATCTTCAAAAACAATGAAACAAAATAATGTAATAGAATTTTAAAATTATTGGTCATAATTAAGAACAATTTCCCATAACTATAATTGTTTGGTAAGGAAGATATTTATTATAATAATATATATCTACACATCTATTATGAGTCTTGTGTAGTCATCAAATTATAACCACCCAAAGTTGAAAGCATGTTAAAATGATCTCTAATATATAAATATAATTATTATAGATTAAAATAATAAAAGAAAATGTATATAAATAATTATTTTTTAATAGGTAATTTATATTCTTTAACTTCATGTTATAGGTTGTTACATATAGTTTATGGAAATCATGAGTATAGTTAATGGATTGGATAACTCAAACTTTTTTCTGTGCATGATATTAATTATTCTTGAACTTCATTATCCTATGTTCACTCCATTAAATTATTTTCCACTTTAAATAATTTTATCTCTTATATATTTAAGGAAATTTATTTTTAAAATTAATGTCAACATCCAATAATATTTTTCATTTATGTTTATGAAAAATAAAGGAAAACTTTTTAAAAGAGAATGTGACTATGAATTTTATATTGATGATTAAAAAATGATTTTAAAGAAATAACATTTTTGTTTTCCTCTATATCATCAAAAATTAATATCTCCAATGGATTTATATTTTAAGTTTCACCCTAAATTTTTCTTTTGTTATATGAAAATTTTTAGGCGATCAATTTTTCATTGTCAATCGATTAATTTCATTTTTTTATTTTATACCATTGAAACCAATTTTATTTTCATGGGTAATTTATGCCATGAAAAGTATATGATTTTTATCCACATTTTTTTATGAAACCCATATTATTTACATGGGTTCTTTATAGTGTATGATGTGAATAATTTTCTACTGGAGCACGTAAGAAAGGAGTATTTGAGGGTGGAATTATTTATCTCTCTATAATTTTGTGGTTAATTGTTTATATCTCCTGAGAGATGTCTCTGATGGCGCAATTTATTTTCTCACATGTGTGGATGAACGTGTATAACTAAAGAATGTGATATTTCTATACACTTATTGTTATTCCAAAATTCAATAGTATTAAGTTTTTAATGATAAAAAGAATTTGCATAACATATTCCTACGTTATACCACTAGAATATGATTTATTTTTAAGAGATTCAAGATTAATGGTTTATCAACTCCCTCATTATTTATACTTAATGTTATGAAAAAAATTTATACGATATATCTATTATGATAAATTATTTTTTGGGTATAATTATATTATATATGATTATTTTTTCTTATTACATTCTCATACCCATTATTCTTATCATCTGTTCACCTATGTTATTTAATTTTCATGTCCCATGTTTTACCTTATCGAGTATTCAAGATTATACCATTCTTACGTTTTCCAAATCCCCCAGGTTATGATGATGCGTATTTTCGATGATGTGTTTTGAAAGAATTTTAGAGTTTAATTATTATGGATAAATTTTTATGAGTATTGAAAAATAAATTTTCTATGTTTTTAACATTCTAATAAAATAATCCATCAAATATCATGTTTGTGTGACTATTTTTGAATGGAATGCCTATTCATGTATAATCATGAAATAATAATATTTATTTTTTTGGTTTACTTAATTACTATCAAATTAGTAGTTTTTCATTTTATGGATTATTTTATAGAATAATAGTGTGAATACTAAGAACAAGTCTATGTATTACATAACACCCTATTGTCTTGGTAAAGTTTATATTGCATTATATTCTTAAATATTATATCCCCCTATGGATACTATAAAGTATATTTGACTTTGAAATAGATTCACATTAATGTAATCATCTCAAATAGGTTTTTTTGAGTATCAACTCAGTATTCATTCTAAATAAAACCTTCAATAAGACTACAGATGGGTACTAACATTGAGGGTACAAAAATCAAAAATATGGAAGGAATTTCCCTAAATTTTTTAAAGTATGATTGGGAGATAAGATAAAAACCAAAAATAAATTCCATTACATAATTTTAAAATTGAAAAAAAGTTACCCCCAATGAAATACCAATGTAAAATTAATTAAAATAATAGTCTCCAAGAAAATTCCTAAAAGATAAACTCTATAGTAACAACTCAACAATAGTTCTAATGCCCAAGATAGTAATATCCTGAAAATTCAATGAAATTCACCTTGTATCCTAAATTTTTGTTACATATAAATATGTTAAGAATAATATATATACTCTATGGGATATTACTAATGGACTCTTATGAAAATGTGAAGAGAGAATACTAATTTTATAGTAAAAAAACTAAAAGAATATAAATAGATCAACTAACCATCCCAACCTCCCCATGTATTTATCATGAAATATCCCATACAAACATAATAACATAACCTAAAAACAATATAAACAATGGTTATCAAAAATATATTTCACCCTTGATTTTTTTTATCTCATAAAAAAATTTTAAACGCCCTCTTCTGCCATCCAATCCATACCACCCCATCACATACCCATCTAACTCTAAATTGGTTTTGGTTATAAATAAACCAATAAATAACATTCCATAGGGTCTATAATCTCATGATAGAGTGATTCAATATTAAAATCAAAGCCCGATCTTGTAACTAGGGTGATATGGTATCATGAATATGGAGAACATTAACCTCATGTTCTCCTCCTACCACATGTGATGCCCAACACATTATACATCTTAAACATCATTATGTATCTTGAAAACTATACATCATCTCTAGGAATCACCATAAAATTATATTTTATCACCAAATACTCACCAAAAACTATGTATAGTCATCTTGTACCTCTTCCAAAGGAAACACATAGAATATAGGGTAATAAGAAATCATTTTCACCCCAAACCTTGATGTTAGGGAACACACCTGAATCCAAAAACATTAAAAAGTTGGTACATTTTTCCAAATTCTTATTGTTAATATATAAATAACATAATAACAAAATAATATACAACCTCACACAATCCCAACCAATAGTTTCACTCTAAGAATCACTATGGTCACACACAAAACAACCTCTTCACCTCATGAAATCTGGTAACCACTAAATAAAACACACCACATGGCCAAACCATAAAAATAAACATTTTATATTCCCTTATTATGTATAATGAATTATAGAGTTTGTAATTATAATCCAAATTCCATTTACTAAGATATCTTATCCCATGTTTATTAATAGTCAACTAATTAATTCAATTTTCAGATATTTATTCTATCCTACACACATTTAATTACTAGCCCATTCTATTTTAATTTCATCATTACAGCCTCATTCCATTAAAAATGGAAAACTAGAGAAATTAATTAATGTTTTATACACCTCACATTATAAGTCATTTATCATAATGAAAAAACCATCACTACAACACATATATCTCAGAATAATCATCATAAACTAACTACTACACGTCTCCCCTCATAATAACCCATGATAAAAAAACAAAAATCCAATTCCCAACATATTTTACACCTGAACAAGTCACAAACATCATCATAAGATCACCATATTATCCCTGTATAGATAATAAATAAAATTAATGAGAACATGAACACTTATAATAGTGATTTCAGCCTCCATAATTTCTAAAATTCCATATAGATATTTTACATTGTTAATTATTTTATTTCATGGTTATTTGACCGCGTTGTCATGACACGTCAAATTCATTATGTTTTTAAGGTTGATTTATAGTCTAGGGTATACCCTAGGTCGTCTCTCAAGGATCATTGGTAGGTTTAGAGTGTGTATTTTTAATAAAAATGACTAAGAGAGGGGGTGGTTTTGAAAAGAGTTAAAAAAATGACTTAGTTGAAATGGATTAAAAACTGAGTGACCTAGTGGATTTTGAAAAATATGAGATAAAAGGGTCGATTTTATTTTACTACACACATATCAAGTTCATTTTTCATAGAGATTCATCTTAGGTTTAGAGTAATTCTTTGGTTGGAGTTAATTGGAATCCGGATTAATTCCTAAGCTTTTATTTCAATGCTTTAAGGACCCAACCTTAACGTAACAAACATATTTTCAAGGTCCAGTACTTATGCATGGAATTAGAGCTTCCAAATCATATTGAAATCTCAATAATGTGGGTATGAAAAGGATTCTTGCGATGTCCAATCAGAACAACACAAGTCATGCACTCAAAACCTCCCACCGATCGGTTAGAAATCAAGAGCATAACACTCACATGCATCAAATCAAGCATTGAAATCTGAATTAAAATAAGATACATGGAATGAAATGTTTAAAAACAAAAATTACTCCAAACCAGTATCTAATGTATGCATTGGAAATCCCTTGACATGTGTGTATCTCCCTCACAACGAACACCAAACTTTTAGCTCGACATCGGGCGGAGGAGGAAGCTCGGGTGGAACTCCATCTTCATCCTTGATTCCCCTATGAGGATAGGGGCCTCCAGAACCTCCAAGCTGATTAGAAATCCTCTAGGAATCCAAATTGGCAGCAATTCACTCCTTGGCCGAACTTGCAAATGAGGTTCCCTTGGTTCCCTTTTATAGCAAAATTGGAAGGTGGTTTTAGGCACACAGATTTCATCAATCCAATTGTACAACGAGTTTCTGACTTCATACAGTCTTATCTAACATTGGAGAACATAGAAACGTTGTAGCCCTACCTCTTGAATGTCTCCACCAAAAGTATGGCATCGTTTGGACAACTACAGCTCAAGATATTGATAAAATACAAAACACCGCATTTGACTTGGTCCAAATTCGGTGGCTTGGATAGATCAGTTTGTATAGGCCCCATTGAAGCCGAATCAGGATTGGGTTTCTTAATATGAAATGTATCCTATTAAATATTGGACAGGTACACAAAATATCAGCCCATTTAGATGCACGGATATCGTGTACTATGAAAAATAGTGGACATATGTCCATGGATCCATGCAATTTTGGCCCATTTTTCTTACACTTCATCAAGGGCCCTCCAAATCACCTCCACCTACATTGAAACAATAAAAACAAGTAACATTTCCCATTATAATATTGATTAACATTAATTTATTGATTAAAACATAAAGTTCAATTTATTATTATATTTGGAATATTCATTACAAAACTAGTTTAAAATTGAGGTGTAAGGGTGGAATAAAACAGTGAATCGTGGTACGATCACACCCCCACACCTAAACATTTTCACTCCTAGGAAAAGTCACATATCCAAATACAATGATGAATATATATATACATTTCCAACACCCTGAAGATTTATCATTTGAGGAAATTTTATTTCAAGTAAAGTGATCAATGCACAAACCACACCAAGGAGTTCTTCCCAGTGAAAATGGATAAAGATGTCTCATAAGTCATATCACAATAAAATTCAAAGAGATTTATGACACCAATATGGGAAAGGAATTCAAAGGTCAACCATTACACTAAATCTCCATGTGTGTGTTTGAAAACCATTCCATGATATTCTTTCCACTTTCTATCAAATAAATATAGGTTATTTTAACATTATTCAGCTTTAAATGATTTTTCACCGAACCTGTCCTACATCCTTTGCAATCATATTTCAATACCCACTCATTTAAGAATTCCCAGAAGTCAAACCATAATCTCTAGACCTAGATATCCCCATATGTTGCACATTTAAACACTCCCCTCATTTATTATATATATTTTTTGAAGTTGCAATTGGAACAAATCTCACACTCATCTATCAAACCTTTGTTTGATCTCCTCACGACACTAATTTCAATAGGTATAACAAGATCAAAGGTTGAGGAGGAGTGGTTTTTTACCTACCCAAGACATAACATATTTTTTTTAGGGCATACAACATTCGTACATTTGGTACACACACATAGGTCAATCTGGTACAGTAATGAAACAGATCGTATAAGTAAATAATTTATAGAAATATCATTTAAAGCTGAAAAATAATAACCCAACATATATTTACCTTATATTGAGTAATAAATAATCACACTTTTTAGTTTGGTGCAAAAATTTGTGGAGATATTAGTGAAACTGTTTTCCGAAAAACTACTCACACAATGGGCATCAATCATCTAAAAGGTTTCACATAGATACGACCTTTTATATCATTGACAGAAAACCAATCCACTAAAAATCACTCCCTGATGTTAAATTAATACAAATAATCTTTTTAGCCTTCATTATGGTATTTTTACTTTCCCCACATTATGGTCTCCAAATCATGGAACTTCGAAATTTTTGATGGGGAAAATGAAAATACCATAAAGAATGCCAAAAGGAGAAAACAAAAGGAGAAAACAATGAAAATTACTAACTATCCCAGGAATGTATCCACCCCCCACACCTAGAGTATGTAGTGTCCTCACTATAGTAAAAGAGAATGTGGGAAGGAAGGATAAAACCTGGTGGATGTCATTCATAGTGTGCTTCTTGAACATGGAGTTCCTCCATCGGGGACTCCAGAACAGGTTCATGAAAGTGCTTCAGCCGCTGCCCATTGACAGTGATGTTTTGCTTGGTTTCTTCATTTTGAACCTGAACAACACCAAATGGAGAGACATTAGTTACAATGTATTGTCCAAACCAGAGGGAACGAAGCTTACCAGGATGCAACTTTAGCCTTGCATTATAAAGGAGGACCTTCAACCCAATATGGAACTGACAATGGAGGATAAGACGGTCATGGGAAGACTTGGTTCACTCCTTATAAATCATGTAGTTTTCATATTCATCTCTTCTTATTTCCTCGAGCTCTTGAATCTACAACTTACTTTGAGCACCTTCACCATAATGAATAGAATTTCATTGCATGATGGCCTAGTAGGCCCGGTGCTCAATCTCAACAGGGAGGTGACAACTCATACCAAACACAAGACGATAGGGTGACATTACAATGGGAGTTTTGAAAGCAGTACGGTTAGCCCACAATGAATCATCATGTCTAAGACTCTAATCTTTCCTATTGGGTTGAACCATTTTTTCAAGAATTTTTTTTACCTCTCTATTTGACACCTCAGCTTGACCATTGGTTTGTGGATGATATGCAGTAGAAACTCGATGACCAACCCCATAGCGATGAAAAAGTGATTGCATTGTTTGGTTGAAGAAATGAGAACCTGGGTCACTGATATTGAACCTAAGTAATCCAAACCTACAAAATATCTGAGTTCTAAAAAATTCTACAACTATTTTGGAATCATCTATCCTTGTGGCCCGTGCCTCAACCCATTTTGATATGTAATCAATGGCCAAAATAATGTACAAGTTTCTAAAAGAATCGGGAAATGTCCCCATAAAGTCAATGCCCCAAACATCAAAAATGTCATAAAAGAGCAAGTTTTATTATGGAATTTTATTCCTTTTAGAGACATTCCACATTCTTTGACAATGAGGACAAGATTTAAAAAATTCATGGGAATCCCGAAAAAGTGTTGGCCAAAAGAGACCAGAATCAAGAACATTGCGAGCAGTCCATTGGGGACCAAAGTGTCCCCCACAAGCAAGAGTGTGGTAGAATCTAAGGACAGACTGAAACTTGCTATCGGGAACACAACGCCTAAGGACCTGATCGCTACATGTGCTCCAAAGGTAGGGGTCATCCCAAATGTACCAATGAGACTCATGTTTTAGATGACTGTCTTATTTTTTTTGAAATTAGTAGGAATGAAAGATGCTACCAAATAATTTACAATTTTAGAATACCAGGGAATAGCATCTTGCACTATGTACAATTGCTCATCAGGAAACATGTCATTAATGGGAATACAGGGGGATGAGACAATGTCCGTGGTTAGTGGGATCCTACTGATATAGTCTTCCACCACATTCTCTCTCCCTTTTTTATCTCTAATTTCTAGATTGAATTTCTAAAAGAGGAGCATCCAACGAATGAGACGTGGTTTGGCTTCTGGTTTCTTTAGGAGATACCGAAGGGCTGCATGGTCTGAGAACACAATGACTTTGGACCCTAAAAGGTATGACCTGAATTTATCCAAGGAAAACACACTGGAAAGAAATTCCTTTTCAGTGGTAGTGTAGTTTTCTTGGGCAGGGTCCAAAGTACGTGAGGAATAGGCAATGACATGTGGAGCTCGATCGACCCTGTGTGACAAGACTGCCCCAACTGCATAGTTAGAGGTGTCGCACATGAGCTCAAATAGTAAATCCCACCGATGTGGTTGTCTTACCGGGGGTGATGTGAGACTCCATTTTAATTTATTAAAAGCTTCTTCACATTTTTTATCAAGAACAAAATCTTATTCTTTTTGGAGTAAGCGAGAGATGGGAAGTGCAATCTTACAAAAATCACGAATGAAACGATGGTAAAATCCAGCATGTCTTAAGAAAGACCACACATCACATACATTTTTAGGGAATGGTAGGGAAGAAATAACATCCACTTTCGATTTATCTACTAGGATACCATCCCCAGAAATGACATCTCCCAAAACTATACCTTTTCGCACCATGAAATGGGATTTCTCATAATTTCATACAATATTCTTTTCAATACAGCGATGTAGGACTGAACCAAGACTAATTAAACATTCATCAAAAAAGGATCTATAAATAGTAAAATCATCCATGAAAACTTCCATTCAATCCTCCAGGTAATCTGAAAAAATACTAACCATACATCACTGGAAAGTACCCGGAGCATTGCACAGGCCAAATGGCATCCTTCTATAGGAAAATGTGCCAAAGGGGCAAGTGAAGGTTGTGTTTTCCTGATCCTTGGGGGCAATATGGATCTGAAAGTATCCAGAATACCCATAAAGAAAACAGTAATGAGACTTCCCCGCTAGCCTCTCTAGCATTTGGTCAATTAATGGCAAGGGGAAATGGTCCTTCCTAGTGTGTTGGTTTAGTTGGCGATAATCTATACAGACACGCCAACTATTCTAAACATGAGTTGGAACCAATTCATTGTTTTCATTTTTAATTACCGTTAGGCCAGTTTTTTTAGGAACTATTTGAACGGGACTGACCCATTGGATATCAGATATGGGGTAAATGATTCCGACAGCCAATAAATTTTTTACTTCCTTTTTAACTACTTCTAAGAGGTTTGGGTTCAGTCAACGTTGTGCCTGCCTCGCTGGTTTAGCCTCATCAGTTAATAAAATATGATGTGTACAAATTGATGGGCTAATACCAGGAATGTCTGCAAGTGTCCATCCCAATGCTTGTTTACGCTCCCTCAAAAGTTCAAGCAGTCGTAATTCATGCTCAGGAGGGAGTGAACTAGCAATGATGATGGGAAACTTGTTTCCATTCTCAAGATAAGAATATTTTAAATCTTGAGGCAGTTGCTTTAGTTCCAATTCAGGTGGATTATATATTGATGGAAGTGTGTGTGAATATGAGAGGTCACTAATCTCATATAACTGCTCAATGGTATCATCCTCAGATGAGGAATTAGCTTTTACAAGTGTAGCAGTATCATCGATGGTCATGTGATCCTCCGTGCTCAAGAAATTGTCAATTAATAAACAAGCATGACACTTTTCTAGACCACTACAACAATCATCACATGAATCATTACCAAGAATTTCAATCAAAGAAGAAAACTCAGAAAGGGGATCAGGGGAAACAAATGAAGTTATTTTAGGGGAAGGGATTACATCAATTGAATTTAACGAGAGATAGGAATGTTCTTCTGAGGGGTGCTTCTTGGCATCAAGGATGTTAAAATGGACTATGTCACCACCAAATTCCATAGATAATGTACCATTATGGACATTAATTATGGCTTTGGCAGTTCTCAAGAAAAGTGTCCCCAATATAATTGGGGCATGTCCATCCATCCTATCATCTTCCATTTTTATCACATAAAAATCAGCAGGAAATATTAAATTTTGAACCCTCACAAGAACATCGTCTAACACACCAGAAGGGTGTTTCGTGCTCCGATATTCTAGATGAACAACTATTCATGTGGGTTTTAGTTCACTGACCTACAAAGAAGATTATATGGAGTGAGGCATCACATTAATAGAAGCACCCAAATCAATCATAGCATTGGAGAAAGAATACTCCCCTATAGTGCACGGAATCGAGAATGTTCCAAGATCGTTGCACTTGGTGGGAAGTGATGGTTGTATCAATTCTGAGACGTTCCTCCCCAGTCTCACCTTCTCATAACCTCTAAGTCGCCTTCGATGGCTACACATCTCCTTCAGAAACATGGCATATCTCGGAATTTGGTTGACGACATCAATCAATGGAATGTTAACCTACAGTTTTATGAAAGTCTCCAAGATTTTTTTTATCAAGTTCATTTTCCTATTGTTTCCTTGGTTGGGTGGATTTTTGTGGAAATAGAAGAGGAATGCTTGGGCTTGGTAACTCGTCAATAGACACACTCTTTCCTTTGGTAGGACTTATATCAAGACAAGGTTCCATCTCATTTGAAACTTTTTCAGTGGTTGGGATGGCGGTTTCCTTAGGAGAGGATGACTCTACTGGAGAGTTAATTTGGCTTTTAAGTTGTGTTCCACTCCTAAGGGTGATGGAACTAACATTTACCTTATCCCTAGGGTTGAAAAGTTGTTGAGATGGTAGTTTACCAGAACCATGGATTTGGATCTCACCCACCGAGTTATCTAGTTAGCCTAATTAGGTTTTGAGGTCTTGTATGGCCGCCTGAGTGGTTTGTTGGAATTGGATATTATTGGAAGCCATTTGTTTCATCATATCTTCTAGGCTAGATTCAGTTTTTGGATGGGGTTGTTGTAAAGGCCTTTGGGGTGGTTGAAAATTTCTGGGTGGTGGTGGTTGATGACTAAATTGCCCTGGTTGGTTCCATGGTTGATGAGGCTGGTTTGAATACCCCACTTACCTATAGGCTTGGTTGTCTTTCCACCCAGGGTTGGTTGGATAGTAAGGTTCTTGCCTAATGGGTTGGTTATAGGGGCGTCCTGGGAATATTGCCTCACAACTCTCAGAAGATTCTCTCAATTGGTGTCATTGGTCATAATAGTGGGTATCAGAAGAGCATATACCACAATGTATGGGAGGAGGAGATTGGAATTTCCCTTGGGAAAGAGCAAGTTGTCGTAGAAGGGTACTCACTTCTTCAAACTTTGTGTCTACCTTCTTCTCGAATTCAGTACTTTGCACCTCATGGACACCTCGAATGGGTACAGTAGACCTTGAATTGAATTATTGAGTGTTATATGCCATGGTCTCAATTAGGGTGCATGCAGCGATTGGGGTTTTATCCACTAGTGCACCACCTACAACAGCATCAATCATGTTTCGATCAATAGGGATTAAACCCTCAGAGAAATACTGAATTAAAAGTTGATCACTTATTTTGTGATGTGGACAACTTGAACACAATATTTTAAATCGTTCCCAATATTCATGAAAGGTTTCTTTTTGAGATTGTCTTATCCCAAATATTTCTTTCCTTATTGTTGCAGTTCGAGAGGCTAGGAAGTATTTTTTATGAAAAAGTCATTTCATGTCCGCCCATCCTTTAATAGGTGAATTAACATAATAAAACCAATCTTTAGCCATGTCTTCTAAGGAAAATGGAAATGCCCTAAGTTTTAATTGTTCTTCATCCACATTAGCAGGTTTTAATGTTGAACACATAGTATGAAATTATTTTTAAATGCTTATGTGGATCTTCTCCAGGCAGTCCATGAAATCTTGGTAATAAATGAATTAAACCAGATTATATTTCAAAATTGGGTGCCTCACCTTGTAATTGAATGTATGTGGGTCTGATATCAACATCAGGAGAGGTTATTTCTATTAGTGTTATATTATATTCAGCCATGTTATACAAGTTATGTTAAGTTTTAACTTAGGTTTCATAAGAAGAAGAAGGATCCAGAAGAATTTTAAGATTTGATGTCTCCTCCTTCAAAGTGTGGTCTTGTGTGTCTCAGTTTTGTTGATGTAGGATCCTCTCCGGTTTGGGTTCGAAAGTTTATTGATCTCCAAGAGTAGAAATATTCATACACAAAACCTACATAATAAATAAATTATAACACAAAAATAAATGCAAAGGTAGATGATAAAACAAAAAAATATTCACAAAAATTATAAAAAAATTATCAAAAACATGCACAAAAAACCAAAGCGCTCCCAGGAAACGGCGCAAAAATTTGACCGCGTTGTCATGAAACTTCAAATTGATTATGTTTTTAAGGTTGATTTATAGTCTAGGTTATACCCTAGGTTGTCTCTCAAGGAGCGTTGGTAGGATTAGAGTGTGTATTTTTAATAAAAATGACTAAGAGAGGGGGTGGTTTTGAAAAGAGTTTAAAACAATGACTTAGTTGAAATGGCTTAAAAATTGAGTGACCTAGTGGATTTTGAAAAATATGAGATAAAAGGTTCGATGTGATTTCATTACACACATATCAAGTGCATTGTTCATAGAGATTCATCTTAGGTTTAGAGTAATTCTTTGGTTGGAGTTAATTGGAATCCCGATTAATTCCTAAGCTTTTATTTCAATGCATTAAGGACCCAACCTTGACGTAACAATTGTGTTGTCAAGGTCCAGTAATTATGCATGGAATAAGAGCTTCCAAATAATATTTAAATCTCAATATGGTGGGTATGAAAAGGATTCTTGTGATGTCCAATCGGAACAACACAAGTCACACACTCAAAACCTCACACCGATCGGTTAGAAATTATGAGCATAACACTCACATGCATCAAATCAAGCATTAAAATCTGAAATAAAATAAGATACATGGAATTAAATGTTTAAACACCCAAATTAATCCAAACCAGTAGCTAATGTATGCATCGGAACTCCCTTGACATGTGTGTAGCTCCCTCACAATGAACACCCAACTTTTAGCTCGACATCGGGAGGAGGAGGAAGCTTGGGTGGAACTCCTTCTTCATCCTTGATTCCCCTATGAGGATAGGGGCCTCCAGAAACTCCAAGGTGATTAGGAGACTCCTTTAGGACTCAAAATTTTCAGCACTTCACTCCTTGGAATAAATTACAAATGAGGTTCCCTTGGTGGCCTTTTATAGGAAAATTGGAAGGTGGTTTTAGGCACACAGATTTCATCAATCCACTTGCACGACGCGTTTCGGCCTTCAGACAGTCTTATCTCACTTTGGAGAAAATATAAAAGTTTTATCCCTACCTATTTACTGTCTCCACCAAATGTGTGGCACCGTTTGGACAACTACAGCTCACGATATTGATAAAATATAGAACACCACATTTGACTTGGTCCAAATTCGGTGGCTTGGATAGATCAGTTCGGATGGGCCCCAGTGAAGCCGAATCAGGATTGGGTTTCTTAATATTAAATGTAACCTATTAAATTTTGGATATTCCCACAAAATATCATTCCTTTTAGATGCACTGGTTTCGTTTACTATGCAAAACAGTGGACATATGTCCATGGATCCATGCAATTTTGGCCCATTTCTCTTTCACTTCATCAAGGGCCCTCCAAATCACCTCCACCTACATTGAAACAATAAAAACAAGTAACATTTTCCATTATTATATTGATTAACATTAATTGATTGATTCAAAAATAATGTACAATATATTATTATATTTGGAATATTAATTACAAAACTAGTTTAAAATTGCGGTGTAAGGGTGGAATAAAACAGTGAATCGTGGTACGATCAGTATTCTTAGATAAGTAAAACTTTATAAGGAACTTAATTCCTTATCCATATATAAGTAGTTAAACTTTTATGAAGTATGAGTATAATAAATCCAGAAAATAAGGTTCAAAATTTATAATAAACCAACATCTCTTAAGGGTCTAAAAGAAGTGTAATTATTAGAAAGAACAATAGGCATACACAACCACATTAGAAAAATCACATAAATAAGTAAACGCATGAGATTACTCCCCACACCTTATGAATTAAGTTAAATCCAGTAATTTAAATTATTATAACAACCCTTAAATCCTCCCAAAAAAATAAATAAATAACAAGAAATTTCCACATATTAAAATAAAATATTTGAAAAGGGGATCCTCTACATCAATTAGAAATTCTTTATTTTATGGGAAAGAAAACATGTTCCCAAATCCACCACCACTGAATGAAGAACAACTAAAAATGAAAAATAACCACCATAAACTATCCACAAAAATATACCATTAAGAATTAATTTATTTCAAACTAAAAACATATGATTTCCACCAAAATAATCCTCTAAATGTTATAAGAACAAGGGGGAAAAATAAGAGAGTTAAAATAATGGTTCCTCAATTTGAGAATATTTAATTTGGATGAAAAAATGTGTTCAATACTATAAGATTTATAGATTTAGGGTACTGAAATGTTAAGGTATCAACTAGGGATTAAGAGAATAATCAAAACTAAACCAAGGAAATGATGATTCTTTCTTTTATAGATTAATTTTTGAAAATCTTTACTATGGTGTAGGGGTCCTAAAAATGAATGTATTAATTGGTAGTCAATGGGAGATCCTAAATTAATTATTTTTAACCCTCAAACCTTATGTTCATTAAAACCCACATTGAAATATTTTTAATACCACAATTACCTCATCAATTGTGTTTCCTAAGCTATTTTTATCTCATAAGTCTACCATGACCATCCTCAATAAAACCGCGCCAAGAACTTGGCCATTTTTAGTAGACTGCATGTAGTAATATAATGTGATTGTCTCAATACTATATAATACTTATAGGATAACCCTTTATGTTCCATTAAAAATTCCTCTTCCAAAATGGGTTCCCTATTTTATTTTTCATAATCCATTTCACATTTGTGAACATCCCATTTAGAAAGCCCTCTAAAATGGCCAGCCATGCCATTCCACCCATTATTGTAAACACCAACCCAAAACAACCAACTTAATGGAAAATTTATAGAATCCTAATTCGAAACATTATACACAAAATAAATACCTATAAGATATCATCATAATGTATGTAACCAATACAACCACCATTGCATGATGAACATTTGAATGGAAATAAATCTTTCCAAGGGTATATAGCAATTCCTAACTCTCTCTGAACACAGCCAAAAATTAGGAAAACATAAAAGGAGAGTTTTATAAATCACATCCCTAATAGATACCATGTATTGTTCATGGGTGGTTAGCCAAAGAAAACTATGTTTTTTTATTTTTGTGGTGCACTATGATTTGTTATTTTAATGTCATGTTTTATTTTGATTCTAAATATTTTTGATTTTATGATCGTATAATTTCGTTTCCTTATTCTATGTTTCCATAATTGTGATAAATATCTTTAGGATATCATGTTATAACTCCAATTTTATATGTATTTTCTCACCAAGATTCTTTAATTCTTTTATTCATTTGAAGGGAATTCAAGCTCACTATTTTCCTTTATTATCCCCCACTATTATTCCTTGGAAAAGTTTTGTTCATTTGATAATACAAGTTTTAATATAATGAATTATGGGTAAATCCTATTTTTACATACAATTCATAATAATATATTTCTATTATGATCATGATTTTTCATATTATTATGATCTAACCCTTTAAAACTTGTTGATGATTTTCCACTTATTGAGAATTTGATATTATCTTTTTCATTATGTTTTAATTCACTAGGTTATAACCATGATTAAAATATTCATGAATTCTAGATGGGTGTATAGTGTGTCCAAATTATAGATGAACTTTTAAAATTCTTATAAATAAGCTTCTTCAAAAAAGCATTCCTAAAATACATTTAACCTTTATTTGTTGGGGTGGTGATATAATTATGAGATATAATGATTAAATTGAGAGATTTATGAGAAATATGTGTATGTTTATCTAGGGTTATCTTAATTTGTATCAAAACCAGTGCCTTATGAATTTTATTATATTACAGAATATAGTAGTTTGGGTCGATGCTATCTTAATTAGTATTAGAGTATGATTTAGTTATTTTTAAAGATTATTTTAGTTTGTACCGAGGATCAATTTATTTCTTTTTTTGGGATTCAGTTTAGATAACATTAGTGAAACCCATAAATATATGTATAAATATAGGGAAAAAATCATAAGTTTTGGTAAAATAGATATTGTGTGGGTTCCTATAAATTATTTCCCTATCATAATACGTGAAATTTGATGGAGCTGTAGAAAATATGTACCTTGGGGTATTCCCCGTCAGAATGATAGTTTAATATTAATTAAATATGTACTCGGTTCTTGATGAGTGACCATAAGATTATTAACCTAGATAGAGACTCTCATGTGATATTATTTAATCAATAAATTTCTCTTTACGATCCATTATGATGGATTTAAATGGAATTTGAGGATATAATATATTTCTCAAAATGTTATATGACCTTTAATAAAACAAATATGGATAAACAAGGTTAAACAAAGAGAGATATATGTCCAAACAATAATGAATTATTGATTTAAAAGTATCATAGGTTAAAATAATGGTGTCTTTTGAGAATATATATTAGGATTGAGTTCTCATATTTATATGCTCATGTTATTTTGTTTTTTTGGAAATTATCATAATCATTTTGGTTTTAATATTTTGTTGGGAACCAAATCATGAAAATATTGTAGTAGAAGGAATGTATATAGATGCTCTTAATACGTATATATAAGGGAATTTTTAGAATAAATGGCTGAATATCATAACATATGTCTATTATTAAGGAAAATATATGTTACCTAATATTCCCTAAGATATCACGGTTTTTATCTCATTAGAAAAAATATATTGTTTCACGATTATATTTTAGATAACCTTTAGTATTGTAATTATCAAGTGATAAATAAAAATTTGAGGAAACTATTATTTTAAATGGGGAGAATGTAAAGATCTAATATTTTCATACTAGTGTCTTTTATTTAAAATAAAAACTATAACTAATAAATTTATTCACAAGACACAAAAAAACAAAACAAAACTAAAAACATTAAATAACAGATATAATGAATCCATTGAATGGGGGTTAAAACTAGAGGATATATTATTGTGAAATTTTTATATAAATAAATGAAATTAAATTTTTAATAACAATTCATTGATAAAATTATATTACTATAAATAAATATATAATAAGAATAATTTATGATATATATATATATTATTTTAATTTTAATTTGTTTATATTAATAATCTGAATATATTAATGATATTATATACTTTTTAAATTAATAATATATTTACACTGAATAAATTAATAATTGATATGAAATAAGAATAAGAACAATTAATATTTTTAAAGTTATTTTCCTAATAAAATTTTTTTAACAATATTTTTTATCTTTTTATTTAAAAGTTTTATTTAAAAAATTTAGACTTTTAACATAACTAAATTTACTAAATTTTTATATTTATAATACAAATATAACTTTAGGATTTATTTTTGTTATTTTTTCCAAAATAATTTGTTTTTACGTGAGTAGTGAAAATTCATTTTTAGTAAAACCATAGAGTTTTTGACCATATCAAGAATATAGTCTAAATTTGAAAAATAGAATAAATTATTCCAAAAAAATATATTTATTATATTAAATTAATCATTCAAAATACTATGTTGAATTATGAAAACATATGTTCAACATTTTAAAAAATAAGCAATATTTTTATAAAAGATAGTACATTTAGTCGTTCTCTTATAATTAAGTCTTTACTAGGTAAAACATGGTTTTGAATTTATTTTAATTTCTCATAAACAATATTTAGTTAATAATAAACCAAGTAATTTCATTAAATTCAACAATATTGATAATTTTATAACAAATATGATATTTTTAATTAAAAATACACTTTTTATAAAAACATTTTTTGACGCATTGCAAGTGATAATATTAAAATTGATTTTTCTTCAAAATATAAATTTAATTTTATATAATTGATTTCATATTTTTAATTAGTTAGATAAAATTATTTAATAAGTCCTATTTTATTTTCAGTCTTTAGAAGAAGATTAAATTGGAAAAAATTAATTATCAGGGAGAAAAATAGTAAATGTGAAAAATATAAGAGTAAAAGTTCTAATTTTTTTTAAAACATGTTTAAAAATTAATGACTGATATATTATCTATCATAACTCATCACCCACTACATTATAGGTAACATTGGATCAATAATCTAGGTCAAACATGTGTTACCTTTATATTAAAAGTTTATTTTTATAATAATGATGTTCCCTTCTCCTATATTATGAGATCACCTCCATCCCTTTTATTCCATAATTAAAAATAATTTATTTTATCCACCTGATAAATATGATATATCTTTATTCATAAAAATTAAATTTCTTCAATATCATTTGATATACACAAAATCTATTACAAATAATTTAAAATATAGTATATCATTATAACATAGCCTTTAAATTAGAGAAATGAAAAAGATTAACTAAATTTGGATACATATTTAAAAATTCTTTTAAAATAAATTGATTGAAAAATATATACTCAATTTTTGGTAATGTTTTATATGCTTTAAAAATACATATTTCTTAAAAGAGGGTTTTTATTTCATTTAGTGAGAAAATGATATAATTACTTTTTTAACATTTAGAAAATAAATCAAAAAAAATTAATATCATGTTTGAAATTCATTTTTTAAAATTATTTTATATTGTATTTTTCATAAGTTTTTGAAAAGATTAATTTTTCAATGAATAGTGAACATAGCTGATTTTTATTAAATACTGTTTTTTGTTTCAAGAATTTTCAATGTATAATTTTATTTTAAAGTGTTTTATAATTGAAATTATTTCATTTATATTATTAATAATATATGTAATGTCATCAAAATTAATTTTATTTTGTTTTTTTATAGTAAAAATTTATACTAAGGGAAACATTTTAATTGAAAAGGTCTTTTCACCTCATTTTATGGATTTAATTTTACATTAAATTATACTAATACTGTTAATTTAATATAATAAAATATATTTAATATTTTAATTAATAATAATAATAATTAAATAATTTTAAATTACTTTTCTCGCATAATGAATAGTTAATGTGTTAAAAAAATTATCATTGTAGTTAAGGTTGAAATGGGTTTATTTGGAGAAGGGGGTGAATCCAAGATATTAGGGTTTGTTCACTAATTAAAATTGTCTAAATACAAATTTATAGAAAAATTTAAACATAATACTATCTCAACATTCAGTATCTAGACATTTTGAAGTATTTGGGTTTAGTATGACATTATTACATTTTAATCTTTTAAGAAACTTCATGTGTGTCCTCTCTCCCACATATAAAAGGATGCCCCTCCCTTCTATAGTTTTCAGGACATTGAGTAACATATCTCAACGAAAGACTACCTAAAAATCATCTCATATTTAATATCCATGAATTATATTTTCTAGTATTATTAAATGATCATTCCAATTGTCCTAAATAATGTATTTAAAGGGGCCTTATTGAAGAAGATGAAATCATTCTACCCAAAACACTTAATTTTATTTAATCTTCTAACTCATATAAATACAATGTAGTTATAAAAAATAAAAAAAATAAATTATTATAAATATAATATAATTTTATTATGATTATGGTACTACCATTATTAACCCAATTTTCAATCAAATGATAAGTGAATGCATCACTTGTGAATACGTGATGACAATAACTTTCAAGTGACAATGCAATTTATTTTCTATAACCATATTTATTAAATGGTTAATATAAATTTTTTAATGTTTATAAATTATATTAATTATATAATTATGGTTCTTTTATTATAATATCATATCTACCTTCCTACCTTCTCATATTTTGGATGACAATAACGTCGCTCTTCTGTATAAGTGGACTACAACCTGCACTAAGAGATATGACTCATTTATCATTTAAAAATATCATGGATGGTAATTGTAATATATTTAATAAATATATATGATATATATATGATATAATAATTATTTTTTAAGGGTAAATTATTATTTATTTTTTCGTTAACTTCATTAACCGAAAAGTTAAAATAGTGTTCATGCATACATACATTCTACCGTATCTATAAAAGGTGTACTTCATTTATATGTCTATAACTTTTATGCAAGACTCTAATTATATATATTTATATAATGATTATATTTTAAATTTATATAATTATTAAAATTTTATAGATGATGATACCAAGATCAAATATAAGGAACAGAACCACCAAATCAAATTCCTTTTAAAAACAAAACTGTTAACACCAAGACATGAATATTTTAAAAAGGAATAAATAGTGAATTAATGTTTTAGTGTTATAAGTGGATAATATATGATAATATAAGTATGTAAATTAATTTTTTATATAATTATAATATATTTTAATTCTTTATATAGGAGGATGGAGTGATTTTTAAGTAAGTAGAACTTGTAGTTATGGAGTTTTGTCTCATATTTATTTTAGTGAGAAATTCACTTGTATTTTTTTTATGTTTTTCATATACTAAATATGATTTTATTTTATGATTATCATCATGAAGATTATGGAGTTATAAATTTCCATATAAGGTTATTACTTTAATGAGTTTTTGATTCATAAGTTACCAAATTGGTAAGAGGTTTTACTACAATTTTATTATTTATCGAGATTGATTATTATTAAGTTTATAATGAATAAATTCAATACTCCACTAATAAAAATATAATTAATTTTATTCTACTATATTTTTTCCTGAAATTTTAAATTATTATTAATATTTTACACTTTTTTTACTTAAAATTATTAAGAAAATATTTTCATGAAAGAAATATTTAAATCCTATTTGACTAGGAATCTATTTATTCGATTTCCATGAATTCATAAAAACGTTTTAATGAAAATTTATAAAATATTAATATGAATTTTTAAATAAAATTTTCAACATTTTTTTAAAAAACAAAATTAAGTATGAACATTCTTATCATTTTTAGAATGAGTTATATTTGACTTTTTACCAAAACTTTTAAAGGAACCATTACTTTAACATAAATGACAGGAATGGAATTTCTATTCACTATGAACTCTCAATGAATTTAATCTGAATTTAAAATTTTACACAATTGTTTTAAAATACAAGGTTTTGATTAATTTTTGTGAAATTTTTACACTTTAAATAAACTATTTCAATGTAAAATGGGTATTTTATTTTTAAAATGATCATGTGATCTTTTAAATGCATTTCCTTCTATAAAAACATACTTTGATGTTGAATTTTATTTACTAGGAATATGATCCTATTAATTAATCCATTTATATTCATTGGGTGTATTTTTATGATAAATATTTAAGGATTATTCAATGGAACCCATATCATTCACATACATTAATTTTGTTAGGATGAAACATATATGAATATTATATCTATTTTATATGTTAGTTTATGATTATATGATGAAATATTTATGAAATTTGTTTTTTTATGAGTTATGTTATGATAAATGGTTTATTATCATTTGGTACATATATGTATGATTTTCATTACATGACATGTGGTCCCAAAATTATATATCCTTCTAATTAATTGTTTAATGATTAATATAACATGATTTAATATGTATAAGAATTGAGGGACAACCTAGTTTAGTAATGGACTCTTTCTATTAGGATTGTCTTAGGAAAGAATATTTAAAAATAATAGTACATAAAGGGAGTGAACCCTGTCCACTTTGATTTTCTTGGAAGTGGTCATTGCGTATGGTAATGATTTTCTATTCTTATTTGTATTCCTCAAATGTATTTTCTATAACAATGATATCCACTTAGGGAAAAGTTCTTTTATTTCATCAAGATTCATGTCTTAAGAGATTTTATGATTTATTCTATGAATAAAGATTATGATCTATGAATTTTTTCTTCATATTTTTCAATTTTCAATCTATTGTTATCAAACCCTTTTTATCATGTTACAATAAATTTACCACTGATATATCTTTTAATACCATAATGTTTATCTGAGCTCACAATTTATTATGTCTCTTTTCCATAGGTTATAAATAATTATTTTAAGTATGATATTTTTAATAATGGTGATAGTTTTAAACTATTTTGTGGGAGATGATTTAGATTGATTATTACCAATTTTTTTATGTATATATGTTTCAAAGTACTAAAAAATTGAATGATTTTGGTGTGGAATGAAATGTTATATATTTACAATTCATATAATAAGTGGTACTATTTATGCATGAAAAGTATGAGTCACTTTAATAGCTCTACGAAAACCCTCCCATAGAATAAATTAAAACCCCTCCCCACTTTTTATAAGAAATTTTCTTTCCAAAAGACTGATATAAATATCCTTAATGTGTATCCCAAGGTAGGATATCCAATAATAGAAGTATTGTTCTCAACAAAACTCTCTTAATTATTTTCCTAGTAAACACCTAAAAACTATTATATTAATTAATGTATGATTAAATAAGTGTTACTAATATTCATAAGCTTTATTATACAAATATAATATCAATTTTCTAAATTCCTCTAAAACCATTTTAAAAATTATGACCCTGTCATGTGAAAATGTGGACTACCATCTCCATTGAATGGATGATTAATTATTAATTACCTCATTACATGGATGGTTCTAAAATATTGTTTAATTGATTAATGTGATATTTTTTTAATTTTTAATATTATTATATTTATATTAATCTAAATATTCCTCCAAATAAATTAAAAATGAGGGTGTTTTTTGTGCATATGTGCAGACTACCGCCTCTATGAAAGTGACATATTTTTTTCACTTAATTCTATCATAATTTATCTAAATTTCATATAACCTCATTAAATGTCATAAAAAATGTAAATAGTGTCATTAATATTCCTTAATAGTTTTATTATTCCAAAATAATAACTTCTTTAACCATACACACCCATATATTATAGTTTCATTTAGTTTTGGTTAGTTAAAATAACACCTTAAACAATGCTATAATTTTATATCATGGATGAATATGAAATCATAACTACTAGTGTAATTAAAAATTAATGAAAACATTGTTTTTGTTTTATGATTTGGGAGAGTTTATATTAATATTTAACTTATTATTAATGTACTGTGCATTTTATTAGTTATATATTATCATAACAAGATTATCACCAACATTTTCCTCCAAAATCATAGCTAACATACTTATGAAAGTAAATTATAAAATTATAAATTATTATTTAATATATATTATATTAATTATTACTATATCGTAATGATTAACATTTTATCTATATTGAAGAATTAATACCACCACTATGAAACTATTACTAAATAAATAATTTATTAAAATTCGATGTTGAAAAAAAATATTTATGTGGTAAATTATTATAATGGAAGTTTTTAAAGGACAGTAATATTAATAATTTCTTTAAATATGTGATTAAGATAGTTATTTTTTCATTAAAATGTTATAGAATGTTAGGCCAAACATGATTAAAATTAAGGGTTTTCACATCTCAATTTTACTTCACTAAGAAATGATTTATACTCACTGCTTGTTAAATCTTTAATGTAAATATCTCCCTAGAATTTATTTCATCAAATGTTAATTTAATTATATTAAATTTACAAATCATAATCATGTTATAATTTTGTTGGTTTTTTATTTTAATGAAAATGAATACATAAGTGATATTTTGACTAAATTCTCATTCAATTTGGGTCTTGAACTACCTTTCATGACTATATTTTTATATATTAGCATATTATTTCATTTCTCAATTATACATCATAAATCACCTTTTTTAAACCGTATTATATTACAAAATTAAATCAATAAATTATTTAATGGTTTATTTCAATCAAATTTTAATACATTGATAAGGTTGTTATTAATCCTTTCTAATGGATTTTCTCTACCAGGTCTATATTTTCCCTTCACACCAATATTATCCTTTCTTATTTGGGGAAAAAGATATTTTTTATAAAAATAATACGCATATTTATATAAAACCATAATTAAAATAATGTTTTATTATCCTTTTAATGACATGAGTTACAATAATTTTATTTTAAAATATATAATGAGAATTTAATTTACACTCATATTTTCATCTTATTATCCAAATTTATTAACAAAATATTTATTTTTAGAGGTTATATTAATCGAATTTATTTTAAATAAATATATAGTTATAATTATTCTATCCATCTAAAAATTTATTTTTAAAAATATACTTGAATATAATTCTTTTTTACATTGGTATTAGGAAGTGTTTTCTTAGAAAATAATATTTTTTATTTCACTTATATTTACCTCTTTATAATAGAAATTATCTATCGATGATTTTTACATATTGAATCAACTTATTGTAATAAACATTATTTTCCTTCCAATTATTTTTTTCTATGATTATACTATATTTCATTTATTTTTTTAATGGGTGTTTACCTATATAACATAACATTCATGCTTTTGTGAAATTTTTATTTAAACTGTACACCCTTTATTTATACAGTGTAACTACTATGTTCATCTTCATATTAATTGAAGGATATTTTCAAGAATTTTTCCTAATATAATTGGATAAAAATACAACTTACAAAAGTTATATTGTTA
This sequence comes from Viscum album, assembly GCA_963277665.1. Lineage (NCBI taxonomy): Eukaryota > Viridiplantae > Streptophyta > Magnoliopsida > Santalales > Viscaceae > Viscum > Viscum album. The sequence goes on along the minus strand of OY728119.1, from coordinate 1,177,481,717 downwards.
TATTATATGTGAATTAATTAATGTTTATTTATGGGATTTTATTTTAAAAGAATAAAAACAAATTTGTATTTCCTAGTGTTTTTTTGATATCTTGATTGAAATTATGTAGATGATATATATATGTTTGTTAATATTTTGTGGGTGGGACTGGAACTATATATCCTTATAATCCATTAGGTAATTTTTTCATCTTATGAGATACCATGAATGATTTACAAGAGGTTATTTTATTCACACTATGTTATATAGTCTTGGGGGTAATAGATGAAATATGATTACAATGTTTAGTTTTATATAATTTACTCATTTTTATGATTCCATGAAAATATGATATAATTCCTTTCTTCCATGTATCCTTTATTACGATTAATCTCTTTATGGTATCATATTATACCTCATATCTTATATGTGATGTCTAAATAACATAATTTTCCTTAATGACTCCCTTTTTAGTATCTCAATATATCACTTTTTATTTATTATATCACACACCTATACCATGGAACATGTTTTTTGTCTTTGATGACATGTTATACTATAATGATTTAGTAAAAAATCATATGTCTCAATGTTATTTTAAATAATATATTTCTACTAAGATAAATTTTTCCTGTATTATTTTGATCTACCTAATGATGACATAATGAGGACTTTTATCCTTAATCTATTTTTAAGATCACCAATAAGTTATGATTTCATTCCCTCGGTTATAATGTTGAGTAAAAATTGTCTAAATTATTTACAGTAATTTATTATGGCCCAATAATGGAGAAGTTTTCACAAGTATTGTTAAATAAGTTTCATAAATTTCTAGTACTCAATGTTAATAAACCTTATTTTCTAGGTATTATGATTTTATTATATTACATAACGTTTCATTTATGAAAATTATGTGAAATATATTTATGTGTATCTTTTGTTATCTAACATTGTATAAAATCTTGAGTTTAATGAAAATAATTTTAGAACAAGACCTAGAAGTTTGGGTATAGAGAAATTCAAAAAACATCTAGAAAATATTAAATCAAATGAAACAAGTTATAGATAATAATAATAACAATGTTGAATATCTAATTTCACTATGTCATTGAAATTCAATGATTGAAAATTTTATGATTTGAAAACATACTTTATTTTGTGGGCCTATGAATTATTTTTTGGTTGAATGATAGATATTATCACTTTAGATAATTTTCATTATTGTCAATTCTTTGGTATGTACAATGATGTTCTTGTACTTTATCACATCAAGTGAGAATTTATATGATGGTAATTATTTATCATGTTAAAAAAATAATGAATAGGTTAATTCTATGTTATTAATTGATTTAAAAATATTATTATAAGACAAATACATATGTCATATAGAGAATATAAATATAGGGTGAAAATTATTTTTGATGAAATAAAATGAAGATTAATAAACCACATCATATGATGAAAACATTACATGGTTAAAAAGTTATCAGAAATGTATTTTCAAACATATAGATATAATTCTTGAAATTGTTTTATTAAAGTATAGTTTGGGAAAGGAATTGGGTATATTTGAGTTTTATGGTTAGAAAGAAACAATTCATTCTAAGGGTAAAGTATAGATGGAGTTATAAAATACTTGGTAATATCATGGGGTATGAAAAAATAAACTAAAAGGGAAGAATCACATAAGAATATCATATAATAAAGATAATTAAAGAAACATCTCTCAATATAACACTAATTTCTAAATATATTGATAGAAATACTATAGAAATATCCTAAAATAAATAAAGAAATTCATAATGTTTGAGAAGTGTGAGAAAAACCCAGAAAATATTATTATGGACACGTTTTTAATAATAATGGGGCAGAATAATATAAAAATGTGATTTTTTAAAATGGTCCACCCATTGTTTTATTCATTTATTTTGATGATATTCTAAATTATAGTAATAATATTTCAATATAGAGGATTTATATAAGGAATCAACATCATTAACCACAAAGGAGATGAGAAAAAGAAAAAATATATTTTACTATGAAAGTTGAGATAGAGAATTCCAATATGTTTCTAAGTGTATTAAATAAATTATTACATATAAAGGCCCATGAATTCTTGGTCCTCTACATAGATAGTTTTGAGGATTTTGACAAGTAATTAATAATCATATATGAAATTATTATCATGATTTTTTATAGAAATATATATTTTAATAAAATTAAACCATCATATCCCTTATTAAAAAATGATTTTTTGGGGTTAGAATATTTTATTTGAGTGCTAGAGAAGATGGAGGGGGTATCACATTCTATTATAGCCTAAAAATTGACATATGATTCCAAAGATTATTGAATTATGGATTTAGTTACACAATGATTCTATGAATGAGGTGAATTATTTCTATAGATAAATATATTAAAAAGGTCATTAAGCCCTTATTTTCGTATGTCACTCATATAATTCTTTTATTGAATCATAATGTTTTATATTTCACAATGATTAAATTTAAAAAAATTAAAATTTAGAGAAGAATGTGGTTAATGTAATTGAATTAAATGATTAAATATTCTTTTATAGTTGATGTGTTTTTGAATTATTGTATAAAAATAGACATTAAATCACAATACCCTTTGATATCATTTGATATAAAAGTTAGTGGATGAAATAATGTTTTAATAATTTCATAAAAAATTTATATATAGTAGGTTTACTATTGAACATATAGGGGTATGTGTTAGATTTATTGATAATACAAGTGATGGTTGGTAAGATAAATTATTGGTTTACAATATGAATGGATATAACCAAAGTGATTCCTTGAGGATTTGGGATAAATGGGGATTCATTAATTATATTGGTTTTTTTTTGAAAAAGGTAGGTGATAATGTTATAGATATAATGATCATTAAATATATGTTGAAAACTATGTGAAAAATCTTAAATAAGTTCTTCAAATTATTTTTCTCTAAGGCATTCAAATTAGGAATAATAGGGGTCGACATACGTTTCATCTAAGACATCATAGAAATTATTCCCTCGGATGGATAAGAGTCATCCATATTTATATAAAAATCATCTCATAGAATTATAAACTACTTTTCTAGTTGCATAAGGGTCACCAGAATAGTGTAACCATAATTTTAATGTTTTTTAAGCATGGACTGTGATATGTGTAAAAATATTACATGGTCTATATAACCATCTTGTGTGTAGCCATGAAGGGTGAGGTGTGTAATATTCCAACCTTTTAGAAATTATTATAATCAATAAATACTTCATGGGTCTACATAGGGATGAATATGAGGATTCCAAAATAGTCACCTAATAATGTCATATTATAGATCATGGAATTTTGGTTTTGGGTGACTACCTATAAAAATTATGAAGGATAGAGGAAGAATATGACATAAAAGTCACTATGGTAGAGTTAATGAGATCTAATGTGACATGGGGATGCCCTATTTGTGTATTTAGGTTAATATAATATACTTAGGCTACGAGGGTTGGGGTTTGCATAATGTTCTCCCAAGTGGAAGTTGAAATGGATAGTGGCTATTGTTCTAGGAAGTTAAAAGTTAATTTTATTTATTAGAGAACCACGCAATAATGAAAAATAAAACAATAAAGTATTTTTAAGGCTATTTTTCCAAGACAAGTGAATAATACACAATAATTTAATGGATATGTTGTAGTGATGGTGAGTTAGTAATAGAAAAGTCCCCACAAATTCAAATGATATAGAAATATACCTTTAATGATTCCAAAATCAATGAACTCCAATATGTTATTCATGATACAAGATGAAATCAAATTAAGGATCATCAATATTTTAGTATATTAAATTAACACAAATATCACGTAAAAAATGAAAAATCTTATTCAACATAATCATATGTTTACATGATGAGTAACGATATTCAACATTTTTATTTATTCCATAAACCTATATTTTTAACGCTTCATGATTTTTTGGAGATTAAAAATATGGATATTGGGTTTGACTATGAAACATGTTAATGATAATATAGATATTGGAGACATATAGGTTATAGAAACCAAGTCTTGCATATATTTTTTACATATATTTTGTATATAACTTGATAAATTTAAATATTTCATGGAAGAGGTTTATTCAAGTTAAGTGTTGAAAAATTATAATTTTGGGTTTCTATATTTTACATATGAAATGTATCATCCTGGATTTTATGGACAGGATATTTTTATTTGAGAAATCCTAAAATCAATGTTTTTAGGGATTTCTATTTTATACATGGAAATTGATCTTGCATCGATATTTTCTAACCTTCATAAGATGAAAAAATAGGTGTATATAGGATGAGGTTAATAAATGTATCACGTATATGAAATAAATAAGTGATAGAAAATTATATTTTTCTAAATATCATTGAAAAACTTATAGGAAGAAGTAGATATAAACTATAAAAAAATTCATAATGAACTATATATTTATATTTATATTTATTCATTAAATAAAAGTGATTAAGGGAGTTAAATACATTTTTTGAATGAAAATTATTTTTAACTTGAATGTGATGTTCACATCTTAAACAATGAAAAGAATCTTGTGAGGAGATCAAGAACACATATAAACATATTCAAAGATACAGTCTGCATCACACATGTTCCTAGATATGGAAAACCCTAAATCAATATAAAATATTTGTATCCTACCCCATATTAGTTCATGAAGGAGGAGTAAGGGTAATGATAATTGAGAGATAGTGTGTCACTACCAAAATAGTATGAGGTAGTGAGCCTAGGAATAAATTGACCATAACCTGTTGTATCCAACATTTAGTAGTTTTCTTAGTGGATCATAGTACATCACCACATTTATAATTACACAATCTTTATATTATCTCAATCTGTATGAAAAAAGGAAAAAATATATATCCCTGAATGAGTAACAATCTTCCTATTCATCATTAGATTTTGTCAGGCTAACAGAAATGAAATTACTTTGACATATTTTCTACCAATGTAGTACCAATATCCATAGATAAAAATAAGTTATTTGAAGGAAAAGGTATTAAATTAATCAAACATTGAATCACCCCCTCATAGGGTGGCTTGTAACAATAATAAGTGGTATCAGATCCTATGGTTCTATGTCTTTTAATGAACTGAAGGAGAAGTGTCTGGGATCTTGTTAAAAAAATGGAGGAAATAAAAAATCACCATTTTTTAATGATCTAAATTTTATATATGTAAAAAATCACATAAAATACAATTAAATATACATGTATTTTCCCTAAGATATTATGGATTTGGGAATTATTATATTGGGTTGACATGGAGTTATCTTTTAAACCAAACCAACAAACCTAGAGATTGATACTTATGTGAAGAATTATTTAAATGATGTTTTTAAATAACTTACATAATAGTAGTTTTCTCAAATTAAAATTCAAAAAAATATGTAGATAAATGTTGGAAAAAATTATATATCATTTTATTTATTGTGGTGTTTGTTGACAAAGTCAGATGATAAAATTCTGGTAGGATTTTTTATAAATAATATATTTTTAAGGTGGATGAATTTTCTAGTGTTTCCAAAAATTTTGGAAGAAAAATTTCATTGTTTATTTTTGTAAAATGGTCAAATCCCACAAATAAAGACTTTTTACTGTGTTATATTTATGTAAAGCTTCATATGAGGTTTCTGGACATTCAGAAACTACAAAGAGAGTAAATGGTAACCACCAAGGAAGCTTGAAAACAATATTACTTGTTAATGAGAAGGGATTTTTAACAAATAAATTAAGCTCTCATATCAATTTTATGAATCATAAATATATTTAACGGAAGGTTCCTACCATTTACAATTGAAATATAGTGATTTGTAGGCTACTATAAAGTATTTTCTTTGTGCTATTTAGAATTAATAGGTTGAACAATACACAAAAGTGGATGTTCATAAATGATTCAAATATAATTTTGATTAGTAGGTTTTCAGGTTTTTTTAACTATATAATGAACTATAGTTTTTTTATTAGTAGTATTACATTTCATTAGATTAAATCATCATGAGAGAAACTCAATTATGTATGAATTTGGCTTATTAAGGTGTTGATATGATAGAGGAGTGTTAGTTTGAGGTACACTACATCTAGAGAAAGATAGGTAGTTCTGGTAGAAATCCACCCAAAAATAAAATTTAGTTAATGAGGAACCTATGTAATGTGGTAAAATTAATTTCCTGAAAATACTAAAGCACTTAAAAAAGAATAAAATTATTTCATGAAATGGGTTTATTTAAAAAATATGCTATATAGGAAAGGTGATATCATCTCTTTAGAGAAAAGTGAGTATCATGGGACACTCTAGTATGTGTGAACCAATTCTGGTGTGATTCATATTAATAAAGGAATCATTTATAGGATAAATTTTTTTACTTCATCTAAATAAGTGGTGATAACTAAAAGTATTAATTTTTTTAAACTAATATGGATAGTGAGTCCACTCTATGAAATGTAATAGTAGTAAGCAACATTGTATTAAACACATGGGCATATTTTCTCTATGTTATCTTTAGGATATCCAAGGTAAGCGTGAACCATGTAAAATAGTTTTTTATCATGAAATTTTTCATTTATATTCTTACATTTTTATAGGAAAAATATAGAAGAGTGTTTTGTTTAGATATAAAACAAGATAAAAATCAGGGAGTGTTTTAATCTGTCAAACCCAGATACACCCCCCTTTTAGGGTATTTTACCATGTGGGTTCAACAATTTATTTCAAACATGAATTTTAATTAATTCTTAATATATATTAGTCGAATATTTGAGAACATTCAATCATAGGTGGATTTATAATTTTGACGGGAAAAATATTTAGTTTTAAAAGAATCATAAGTAACACAACTTCTAATCTATATGAACTGATGTGTGTACAAATTTTATGTGTGGGATCTCAATTAGTATGTATTGAGTTGACTTATAACATTCTATAAAAAGATAAATTGACTTGGAAGTAGTAATATTCAATTATTTAATGGGAGCCCTATCAAATACAATCTTTATAAAAGTATTGTTGTGTAAATCCTCACAAGCCATGTGGTAGAAGCTATTAAACCCATCCAAGGAAAATCAAATGTTCAAGAAGACCAATTTTATGTTATATGGAAGAAATATGAGGACCTTTGGACATAACAAAATAAATAAATAAATAAATTATTTGATTTTATGAAAATTATTTTGGAGGACCAGCACATTATTAGAGAAATCCATGATTATATAGTAATCATCAACATATTCTGGGAATATTTCATCCTCAGTTCAATCCAAAAGTCTTTGGGATTGAGGATACATATACAAAGGAGTTACCATTGTGTATTATTTTACAACACCCTTTTCATATATTAGAAATATATAAACGTTTATGAGGCTATGTAAAAGATGATTTCAATGGAATTGTCTTTCAAGGTTATGAATAATCTCACCATAGAGGATCACCACGAAGAACAAGAGTGGAGGAACTCATTTAATTATTTTTATCACATCTAAAAAGGAGAAAATAATTAAAGGTAAACATTAACTTTCATTATTTTTATGTTAAATTGTTGTGTCCCTTATAGAAGAGTTTTTTGATAAGTTTCAAGAAGGTAGTGAGGATGATTAAATTTCCTACAATGATTCATTAGCTAATGTGTTTTTTAGAAAAGTAAATTTGAAAATTTACATTAAAAAAATATTTTTCACATGAAAATAAAACTTCATAAGATATTAATTCAGAAAAAATTGAAGAATTAAATGACTAAAATGAAATTACATTGGTATATGTTGTGAAAACTTCATAGACAAGGGAAGAGATAAATACTTATGAAGCAGAAGAGGAAGGAAAATTTGATCTCCAAGTGGAGAATGATGATTATCATGATAAAATAGATGTTTGTAGAGCCAAAAAAAATAAATAAATCATATAGGTTCGTGATTGCATACTCAATATACAGAAATAAGAAGAACATAAGTCTATGCTAAGGGAGTAAAATAAAAAAAATCAAATATATAAATCCTAAAAACTACGGTATGGTCATTGATAACATGTTCAAAGTTTAGGAACATTCCATGTTTTTTGATTGTTTAACTATGATAGTGAATGAACATGTAAAATGTATTTAATTTATTGATGATTTAATATTTGAACTATTCTGAAAATTTAATGATCATGAGAGAATTTTGACTCACAGTAAGACATTATTAAAAAAATTATCATTCATTTGAAAAAAGGAAAATGTTGAGAATGGAGGTATATTAAAGAAATATATAGAGTAATATATGAATAAGAAGGATTTTATGAGAATATTTTATTAGAAAAAATAAATCATTAATTATGATACACCATAAGAACGCACTCTAATTTTTATGTTTGATTTCGGTATGACTCAGAATTAGAGAACCCAAGGGATAAATCTTCTTATAATAAATACACAAAATAATTCAGAAAATATTATGCTCTTTTGTTGTATAAAAATGATACATTATCAAAATAACTTTTCCACAACAATGATGTATCCAAGGAAGAAAAAGAAAAATGGTATCCAAGAATAGTTAACATTAAATGGATGATTTTTATGGTTATTGTTTTGGGTGTGGTGTATTTTGATATAAGGAATTATATTTGTCATAAAAAATACAAAGGAATGTTCCAAAGAAACCAAAATGTAGTTGTCTAAACCAGGTTAAAAATTATTATGAATGATGATAAATAAAAATAGATTTTTTAATTTATAGTACAATGTTAGTATATCTTCCAAATAAAAATAAAATACGTGGAAATCAATATTAAATGTAAAACTAAATAAATTGATCTATAAGGGAATATTTAATCATATAGTAGTTAGAGATATTTTATTAAAATAATCTGATTATACTGCTGTATATATTATTAAATGTTTATTTATCTCAAAGATTATTAAATATAAGGATATCGACAAAGTACATAAGAAAAAAATGTAGATGAAATCAAATTTGATAATGATTAAAGTGTAAAGAATAGTGGAATTATTAATGATTAATTTAGAGGTAAATATATGGTATACGTAGATGTATTGGTTGTTGATGGTTACATTTAATTTTTTTTAGTTTTAGTCAACTGTGTGGATTAGGGTATGAAACAACCATTATAATGAATATATATATTATGATGGGAAAATATAGTGTAGTGATGATGTAAGAGAATAACTTTAAAGGGAATTATCAACCTCGTGAATAGAGAAGAAACTATATGCTTTCTATCCAATGAAGGGCAATATAAGATATCGCATAAAAATATTTATAATTTGATCCAATTGTATCTAGAATATCTTTTGAAAAGTAACATAGCATGATATCTCTTAAATCTATCACATTATTATACAACAAATTTGATTATTTACTTAATAGTATGATTACTTGAAATACATATCATGAAAATTAATTAAAACCCAAAAGAATATTGTAACTTGTGCTTATCATTTCATATAGATCTATATTGCAAAGATCCATTAATGGGAATACTAATTATGTTTTATTCATTTAAGATTACAGTAAAATTAAATGGATATTTTTCAATTACTACATGACTAAGGTTTTTAGTTGTAGAACAAAATACCGATTGGAGGATGAAATGATGCTTTGATAGAAAATTTATAATTTTAATACTAAATAATACAAAGATAATATTAGTCCATGATGAGTATTATCTCTAGAATAATGGGATATGTCACCAATAATCATTAGTAAGAACTACTTAGAAAAATGGGGTGTCTGAGAGAGGAAACCAAATCACGATAGACATGTCCAGAATGAGTCATATTGAGAAATAACAACCATAGTATTTTTTTAAAATACATCCTTGAAATAAATATATATAACTAATATAGAGTTGTGGTGTTTTAAAGAAGCAAATACTCTATATGATATATGGGATGTAAAAATTTTATGTTGAAGTAATTTTGATTTTTTAAAAGTATGTGTTTCTTTCTCAATAAGAAGAAATATATGAGGTTGGAAACCCATGGAGGTATAGAGACATTTCTATACTACTATATAAGAAAAAAATAATATAAAACATCATTATGTGGTATGGAAATGTCTTGTAGAGAAAATATCTTGTTATGGTGGAGAGTGAGTCAAGTATTAATAAAATAAATGAAAAGTATGAGGAGGATAGTGATGAAGTGATAAGTCGCTCATGGATAGTTAAAGTTCCCAGGGAAGATTCAAGAAAAAGATTCAAATTATGTGACAAATAATATCAAATTAGTACTTAAACGATGGATGAAAATATGATATAATATTGAAAGTGGTCAATGTCACAAAATAAATGTAAATTATTTGGAGCCAACTGTACATAATTGTGAAATTACATAATACTATTTTTTTCACATTCCATTTGTTACAATATCATGGTAATCCCATAGAAATAGTGTATTTATGATTGATGATGTATTTGGTTTTTTTGTATAATGAAAAGTATCAGAAAGATATATAGGTTTAAACATATGAATATTAGTCATGTTTAATTGAAGGATTTTTGTTAACATCAATTATTGAATCCTTCCTTAGAAAACTATGTACATCCTACCAAATAAACAAACTGGGGTGCACTTATATGAGAACTAAAAAAGCATAATATATTGTGACACCTCAACCTTGAATGCATTTAATGTAGATGATGTAACAACTTGAAGATAAGAATGTTTAGGGGATTTATTTGGTCTAAATCCACTATAATAATTCATGATTTATAAGTCATGGAGAAAATCTACTCCATCGAACAAGGAAAAAGTACATTGAAAAAATATATCACATTATCAAGTATAAAAATGAATATGGGATGGTGATGTTAGAGTATGTGACTCTAAATCATTAGGTTTTACACATCCTGATGAATTCCTTACCCAAATAATAATTTTAAGGTCGTCTACTTTATATTAGAGTATATCTGACTAAACATACTTGAATAGTGTAAAACTAACACCCCTCTCTTAGAGGTATGGTATTTTTTCATATGTATTGATATTTATTATCTAACTTGTTTTAGACAAAAAGGGATGAACATTGGATTATTCGAAAACGGGGGATGAAACACCCTAAAAATTTATTTTGGTAAAATAATACATATGATATATTTGTTAAAATTCCACACCAAGATTTAAGTTAACGTCAATATACTTTGAAGAAATTATAAATAAAATCTAGTAATTATAAAAAAAACCCCATTAAATTAGAGGTATAAATAGGAATAATAAAATTATTAACAATATTTTTAAACGTTTTATATCAATAAAATTTAATTATTAATGATAATAGATATTTTTTAACTTTTCAGTAAGGTCATTTTATTCTTTAAAATACATTTTCCTCAAAAAATGGATTTTGTTGTATTTTGTGAATAATTTTATAATTAATTTCATTCATTGTTAGGAATTTTATTTGAAAAAACAAATATAATTTTAGAAATCACTATTTCATAATAATATTAGGTTAAATTTTTGATATTTTTATAAAAATATTGTTTTTTACTTGAATAGTAAAATTATAGATTTGTTTTAAAAAAATATGATTTATTTTTCCTTAAAAAAAGTAAATAAAAAGTGTCAATATATTTTGGATTTGGTTTTAATGTAGAATATAATACATTTTAATAAATATTTTCTAAATAATTCTATCTGAGTCAACATTATATATGATTTTGGTATAATTTTGTTTTAAGTAATATACACAGATTTATTAAAAAATCGTTTTCAATATATTTTACGCAAAAATATTAAATTTGATTTATTAAAATACTAGAAATTTAATCTTAAAAAATTGACCCCATGTTTATAATCATAGGTTTTATATATTTTTAAATAGGTCCCTTTTATATTTGATCATTAATAATAGTAATAGTGGATAATATTTTTCACATTGATAATGGTAAAACTGGGTTAAAACTATGATATATTGCATAAAAATAAGCCTAATATATTCCATTATTTTATTGGAAGAGTGGGTTTCAACCTAGTAAATCCACTATTTTTAAATATGGAAATTAATTCCCACTTCATTTTATTATATTAGTTATATTATTTTATAAAAAGAAGAAATAAACAATGCCAATTTCATGATTTTAATTTATCTTATATTATCATAGGGATAAAAATATGTTTTTAATGATTATAAAAGTTTAATATAAACATAAATAAGTTATTTTTATTACATTAATTTATTTTTAGTTTTTAATGATGAAATGATTACCATAAATTCATATTCAATCTTGATATAATGCTTGTGCAAGTAGAAACAAAATCAAGGTACATGATTTAAAAAGTATAAAATTAATATTTATGGTTTAATAATGATATTACAAGAATATAATTTGTAAATACAAAGTATAAATTTTTTTAAATGTGTTTAGTTTTAAATTAAATCAATTTTTTTATTGAAGTCATGATTAAATGAATATTCCAAAAAATGATTTTAATAATATTTTATGACAAAAAATATTTTAGTAAATTATTTCAATGTCAAATAAAATATAAATAGGTCAAGGGGATATAAAATGGCAGAAAATGTAATACATAGAACAATGATTAGAATCTTTTCGATAAATAAGTAAATTTATGACTATTAAAATCTAAAAAATGTGTTATAATGGTTAAGGTTGAAATGGTTAACAAGGGGGTTAAATCAAGATATATGAATGAAAATGAAACATAAAAATCTATATATATTACAAGATGAGTTTATATTGATATTATCATGTCATGTATTAGTAATTATATCCATTTTTTGCCACATGAAATGGATATGGTATATATTTCATTTAATTAATTTAATTAATTCCAACAGTATTCATTCTCTTTCTTATAAGAGAGAACCCACTCTTTTCCTTTATTCATAGATATTGAGAACTATTGGTTAGAAAAAACCTTCCCAAGTACCTTTCTAGATTCATTACCTACATTATTGAGCTTCCTTTTTTATCCTCATACAATACTAAGAAGGCTTAAGGGGTATTCCAAAAGTGCCCTCTCAAAGAGTAGGTAATCAACATTACTGATTATTTCAATGTTCACTTATGATTATAACTAAAATAAATCTATTATATATATAATAAAATAACTATTCTATTATAACAATAATATTTATATGTTACTTGGATTATTCTAAAACCATTTCACCCAATTTTCTATGAAATAGGAAATAAAATTATTGCTCGTATACACGCATGCACTACCACCTCCAAGTAGCGATGAGAAAAATTTACCATCATCTCCTCTCATGGATGGTTGTAATGATAGCCATATTTAATATATATAATATTTATGACAGAATAATGATTTTGAGATGATAGATTATAATCTTTTTTCGATACTTTTTGTGATTAAAAAATTGATTTATCTTTCATAAGTATATACATACAACCATATCCGTGAGCGATATATATTTTATTTTCAAAGTCCATGTAACGACCTTGACTCAAATAGCCAGAAATTGATGACTTATATACAAAATCAGACAAATATGTAAGGACTCACCTCTCATAAGACTAAATAGTTTAATAATATTAGTAAACTTGATATACACATGATTCTTATATTATATATATTTATAAAAAATACAACATAATATTTACCATGAATATAAATATACCACTAAAAAATAATCACATATCATTCATAGTAAAATATCTCAATTCCCAGGAATGGAAAAATAAGGTTGAAGCTAAATTCTAAATAAGGGTTAAGTAAAATAGAAGGCATCATGAATAAATAAATAATGATCAATAAGGGATAATCAATATTTAAAGGTAAATATCTGAATACACATTCCATTTAACAAATAACTTTAATATCATGTTTGGATAAGGCATTATCAATAGTGAATAGTAAATAAATGAAAATACAATCCCTTTAATCAATAAACAAAAAATTAAATTCATCCTCATATAATATCATTGTGAAAATTTAATATATAATAATAATTAAATTCTTAATGAATTAAATGATTAATTTTTGGACATTATAATCATAGGAATCAATATAAATATACAATCAAGACATTTTGTAATACAATTAAAACTGATGGGTATATAGAAAATAGAAATGTATTAAACTAGGGATAGGAAACTTATTCATCTCATAACACTACTGATTCATCGAGGTTATATATATAAATAGTCCCCCCATGTGTCTTTATTTCTAAATATTTTCTTATATATCAAATAATATATTTAATTATGGAACTATATACGCTATCAATTTTTTTTGTATCGAGTAAGGAATATGAAGTAACAATTACTTCTCTAGTCAATCATATAACTTTCAAAGTGAAATAAATTATGTAGAGATGATATATGTTTTATGTAACATGTATATAAACTATAAATAATAAGGATATTTATAGGAAATGTAATGTCTAATGATAAAATGAAATTGAAAATTTCATGGGAATGTTATTGATTATAAAAAACAATCAATAATGAGAAAGTCAATACTACCCCTAATCAAAATAACCATAAACCATCCATAGTAAATATAAATATGGTATTAAAACAACATATACATATTGTATTATATTTATAATAATGGTTTTATGTAGTTAAGGAACATAAATAACAAAAAAATGTTATTAAATAAATTCATGAAGAAGAAAAATTTGCAGTTTGTAAAAAAATTAAAAGAAAATATTCCAAAATTATTTTCAAAATAATTCTTACTAAAATTAATCACTAAAAACATGAAAAAAAATATTTAAATATTTGAGAGGTAGTGGTAGAATAAATTATTTTTCAGGCTGTACATGTTAGAAAATGTTTACTTTTACATTTTCAGTAAAACCCAAATGTGTATTATTTTGAGAATGAAATGGTGATTCCTTTAAAAAAAATTCTAAAAAGTAAAAAATGGTTAAAAATGTATTCAATAAATTATTTTTATATTAGTAAAAAAAATTTGGAAACCATTTTTTAAAAATAAAATGGTTTTTCATGAAAAATCTTTTTTAACTGAAGAGTGAAATGAACATAGATTTTCATAAAAACAATTATCAATAATTTTAAGTACTAAATAATGGAAAATAAAACTATTACACAAAAAAATAATGTATAAACATATGAGAATAAAATGAAATGTTTTTACTTGAAATAGACTAAATAATTTTATAAAATGGAAATTCGTTTAAAAAATCCATATTAAATTTACATTGTGAAATAATCACTTATAAAGATCATAACATTGAAGTAAAAAATCATAAAAGAATCAATTATATGTATAAAAAAATAGGGGGAATAAATAATAATATATTCAAAAGACTTTACACACAAAATATGATAATTTCAAAGACAATTAAAAAGAAATATAAACCAATGAAAATAAATTGTGTAGTAAAACTCAATACTACTTGGTAATTCTCAAGTAAAAATACCCTTAGATTACATAATTAAAATTAAAACATAAAAACCATGAATTATGAGTTATTCGTGATCTTACATGAAAAATGGATAGTATATTGTCTATAAAAATGAAATTTGGTGGATAACATTGCAATATGTTTCAATGAAGAGAAATTGAGATAAATTCTATTAACTCACAATTTAGTTCGGCTGATAAAGGATTAAACTTCTATATAATGGTTTTAATTGTAATACTAATTTATAATAGAACCATTTTAATATTTATAATATCATATATTATCATTTGAAAACATTTTACCACTTGTTTGTTAACAATATTTCATTATTGTTAATGTTTCAGGTGCTAATTACTTTATTTTCTCATGCATTTCTTATCATCAATGTTCCATTTATTTCACATATTATATTGTTCCAAAATATATAGAACGATATTAATTTTATAAATATAATTGTCATTAGAAATATTTTTTTGAATCATTATTAAAATTTTAACATGGAGAATGGATCCAATCATTGCGTGGTGAGGTAGGAAATATTTACACATGAGAGACATTATAATTTACATAATGGGTGTAAGGTTATGAAATTTGGTGATATATTAATTTTATAATGTAAATATAATTTCAAATATATCATATATATATTCAATAAATTATCCTTATTACCTTTCAAATAAAGCACAAGTGAGAAAAAAATCGCATCGCTTCGCGAGGCGGTAGTATTCCGTACAAATGAGGAACATTATAATATTTTGAAATGAATGGAACGTAATAAGGTATATAGGATATTAAAATTACATAAGTATAATAATATCAGAAATATTATATAAATTTTTTAAATAATTAATTATATCCATAATTTCAATTTATTTATGGAAAATAAATTGTATTAGTTAGTGATGCGGTAGACTTCCATACACACGATCAATAATTTTTGTTTCCCATTTGATGGAAGAGGATATGAATATATAGGATTAACTTAACAAATTTAGATATTATAATATTTATTTTAAATATGTTAATATATAGTCATAGTTTAGTTATATCTTATGGATGTGGGGTAAGAAACAAAACAAAAATTCCCCTTTAAAAATGATGCCTCTTCTTTGTACAACCTCTTCATCTTTGTACAAAAAGTGTTCATAGGTTGGATTTATGAAAAAAATAATTGACCATGAATTATTGTATGAGTTTCATGAATTTATTTGGGCAGATATTTTCAATAAATTTTTTTTGGATGTGTGAAGAGAGGAGGAGAGTGGATGGCCTTTTACAAGTGAGGGAGATAACACACATGAAATTTATGAAAATAATAAATCATAACAACACTTTTATCATTTAAACAACCTCAAAAATTGGTAATTGTATACTTTTAGATGTCATAATGATGAAATATTGACATCTAATGGGCGTTGGATAAGTTATAACTTCATTTTAATCCTTATCTTTTTAGTTTAACCACTATAAATCAGTTTTTTACCATAATCATGATAATTAATTTTTACTACATTTACATTTGATAATGGTGAAAAATTAATTTGAAACTATTAAATGACATAAATTATTCTTATTTAAAATACAGAATATATTCTCTAAAATTTAATTCATTGAATTTTCAGAATAAAACTTAAAATTATACCAATAAACAAGATGATAAAGGGGGTTTCCAAAATATAAATTATCATAAGTATAAAAGGATTCAAAAATAAAAATTAAATATCAAATTAATTCCAATGAACTAAATTTTATTTATTATAAATTTATTTTACGAGTTATAATTTAAAAACAAATTTCAAATTTAATTGAACTTTGTAAATTATTTAATTGATATTGGTATTTTAAATAAATATTATTATTATTCACTATACATCAAAAAATTAAACATTTATAGAAAAATGAAAAAATTACCCTAAGAAAAAAAAATTAATATTATTTCACAATTTCAATTCATTTTTTCAAATAATAATTCTAAAATTTTAACAAATAAATTTTATTTTTTTTGTGCAAATACCAAATAAATCTTCTTTTAGAATAATTATGTTATTTTTCAAAAAAACATTTATTTTTTATTCAAATGATTTTTATTTTTCTATATAATCAATATAAAAACAATGATAATGTATGAAAAATATATATATTTTTATATTATTTAGTTTTATTTATTCCCTTTATTTTAATGGATATGTTTTAATGGTATACTATATTATAGTTCATGTATAAATGAGGTTGTGTGTTCTATAAGTTATTTAAGTGATTAATTTTAGTTAAAATAACATATCATAAAGTTTTATGGTGTAAAATTCTTGTAAAATCTCAGTGTTTCATGTCACATAAGATATCAAACTCAAATGTCATCTTTTAAAATCATGTGGTATTACATTCTCCCCACTTTTTTAGCACACTAGAATTCTAATGTAAGAACATTGTATTCGATAGTGTGTGTGACATGTAACACCAAGTGTATAAGAGAATTAACATAATAAGAATTAAAAATATATTAAATATTTTAAAATAAATTATATATTTTTTATATTTTTTAATTAATTTGATACTAATTTATCTTGCATTATATGCAAGAAAGACATTATTTGATAGCTTTCGTTACATGTAATACGAAGTTTTACCAAATAATATTAATATTATTGTTTAAAAAAACAATATATAACATAACAATTTTATTTTATGTTATGAAAAAGATAAATTGAATTATCAATATATATGGTTTAGAAAAATATAAAAAAAATTCATTGAAAATCAATTTATAAAAAATTAAAAGAAAATCAAATTGAATAAGACTGAAATGTTTTTCTAAACATGATGGAGTTTTTTATTAATAAATAATATTAATTAATATTATTGAATGATATTCATGAAATATATATTTTATTTATTCAATAATATATTTTTACATTAATACAATTGATTTCATAGGCATTGGAAGAGAAACAAATCTAATTTTATTAATAAAAGCTATATTTTTCTAAAGGATGTTTTGTCGCCTTTTAATGGCACACCTATTTTAAAAATAAATTATGAAAAAATTATAAATTATAAATAAAAAAATTAAATTCATTTGAGAAATATGAAATTCAAAATTATAATATGGTGACTTTTTGGTATTTTTTTGAGAAGTTTCATTTTTTGATGAATAGTGAAAAATATTAGATTTTAACTAAAAACTAGCTTTTCATATCAATAACTTATAAGATTAAATTATATTTTTAATTAGTTTTAAAGAAATATAAGATAAATTATATATTATTTAATCAAATTTATGTCATTATAATCTATTTATAATTGATATTGGATCTTAAAACATTTCATATTTTTGAATATATTTACTTTAAAAACACACTTTATTGTCACATTTATATGATTAATGTAAATTAATTTCTACCACCTAAGTTATTTAAATATGAAAAAATTGATCCCATATTTTAAAAAATCATAATTTATAATTATTAATAAGGTCAATTTAGGTTTTTTACCATATATATTATTGTAATCAATTAAAATTATTTACAATGATTAAGAGAAAAACTAGCTTAACAAAAGACTAAACCTTAAAATCAAGGGACAAAATGACTTATAAAAATTTATAAAATAACATTAATTGAAATATTTCTATATATCCTATATTTTTTCTATACTTTTCTTTATTATGGACACTTGACCTGGGAAAAATGTCAGGTGGATTCCCTCATTAAAATATATATAAGAATATCACTCCTCCTCCACTCTAAAATGATAGTCACCCATACCAATTATTCACACTAACAAAACCTTCTGAGCCTCCCGAACCCTACTCGAATAATTTCCCAAAGTACTTATCCTCATCCAATAAATATCTATTCTTTTAGAAATAAATCCATGTAAGTATTTTAGTATGAATGAAAATGAGTTATTTGAATAAAAGGTAATGTTCTTCAATGATCAATATTGTTTAATTTACTTTTCCAATACTTCAATTATTATTATAAATTTCATATATAATAAAATAATTTTCTTCAATATATTTATAATTTTTTAATTCATGGTTTAAACATACACTAACACACACTTCCATAAAATGGGATACACAATAATCGTTGGTGTGTACAGCGTACTACCGCGTTAAGAACCAATGTCATTAATTCTTCTATTACCACCTTTGAAGTAGGGGAATTATGATGTATTTATAGTTTACATATGATATATATGAAATGTATTATGTATTTATTCTAATTTATATTGGATATAGCATATACCTTCATGCTTTCAATTTTTTGGGAATGTGATAACATCGTTTGTGGGCATGTGGATTACTGCATCCTGAGAGCAATGTGAATTGTTCATGCAATACATGGAATTTATTAAGGTTAGTTTTAATAAAAATGTGAAAAAAAATTAAATAAATACTATAATTTAATTATAATATACACACATACATACATACATACACACACACATATATATATATTTATATATATCATTTACATTTTTAATACGAGAATAAAATGGAAATAATGTTCTTGTGTATGTATGACCTACCATCACTATGAACGATGTATTTCATTTAATATTTATAAATTTATGGTTTATTATAAACACATATATATTGAATATTTATTATATTTATTTCAGTTTTTATATCCGCGAGATGATAGAATCCTGATTCACATAAGAAGAAGAAAAATTACAAGACACGAGATACTAAAAAACCTGAAAATTAAAACCCGAAATGAGGAAAATAATGAATGATTATTATCAAATCGGTAATAAGATATTATAAAAATTTCATATATGATATTATATATTTGTTTATTTATATTTTATAGGTATATAAAATTGGTAAAACCATTATAAAGAAGTTTAAAAAAAGTTTACCCAAAAGGAAATGCGAGGTAAGGGATTCGTGTCTCACTTATTTTTCCATGAGGCATACACCATTTTCACTAGATATTTCTTTTGTCTTGTGTATATACTAAAAATATTTTATTTAATATCATGAATAAATTTATATTCATTGTATTTATAATTTCATTTGATGTAATATATTTCATGGAGATTATAATTCAAAATTTTCCATATTGTACAGGATTTAATCTCAATTTACATTTAATTAAGACATATTTCTTATTCTGAACCAATTAAATTTCATGTAGTGTATATATAACCCATTTGTTATTTAATATCATGGTTAGATCAGAATTCATTTTTGTATGTTTCCTTATTAACAATCTTGTCTAAGGGTTTTTTGAATTGTAATTTTCTAAGTGGTAAAAGTTGTCATTGAAATATCACAGTCTTTTATAATTATTAACATTATCTTGAAAGAATAACCATCTTATGATAATTTTAGGTGTAAATAAAATTTATAATAAATTTAAATATTTTAATTAAATTAATAATATTATTTCCTAAACCATATCCAATATCTGCATGTAGTGGTCACTTTTATAGATATTTGATTAATTGTGGAAATTTTGAAAAATCTATATCTATTTATCAATATATAAATTTGATGATAAGTAATGTTGTTAATTAATTAAATATATCATTTTCTATATGATAAAATATTTCGGCATGCCTACAAAATATAGGGATGGGTTATTTCAGATCTGTCGATGCTTTTGTAGTTTTGTTGGATGAATCGGTTTTCTGGCTTATGCTAAGTGGGTTTTCACCCAGTATGTTTTAAACAGAATTAAGGATAGATCTTTATGGTAAACTAATATTGTGACTAGGAAAATTTATTTCCAATAATTAATTATTTACTTCATTTAGATTCATTTGTTATTATAATATATGGTATTTTTTCAATGAAAAAATATATGGATGCATTTGATTATAATTTTATTGATTAAATGTCATGTGTTTTTAGTTATTTTGAATTCCATATTGATTCTAACTTAAATTACCATGTTGTTTATGTTATTTAAATAAAATGTGTGTTTACTTATATACCTTTCCATATTTTTTATTCACTCCCTCTCATTTTCATCATTACTTGACATGTGTTTTCTATTATTTATCTTTCCATATTTATTATTCT
Organism: Viscum album; assembly: GCA_963277665.1. Lineage (NCBI taxonomy): Eukaryota > Viridiplantae > Streptophyta > Magnoliopsida > Santalales > Viscaceae > Viscum > Viscum album. The sequence continues at coordinate 1,177,460,296 of OY728119.1, read as the reverse complement.
CATTGATTTTTTCTTGTTTCTTTTGTATTTAACCCTTAATAAGAATTTTAGGTCACCCTAATTTTTTTATTTCCCTGTTTTTTCAAGACGTGTACTAAGAAACATATTCAAGGATATACTTTATGGGAATAAAGTTATATTATAAAGAAATATATTTTAATTAGTGTGTTCTTTTTTAATAAAATACTATTGTATGTATCTAATTCCCTAAAACTACTAAACTCTTCAGTCCTTTAGGATTTGGTTCATTGTAATCATGCTAATGTAATGGTATTAAACCTCATCTCTAGGCTCACTGGTGTTGGGGATCTACATTTTGTATCATAGGAAGTTTATTATAAACTTTTTGAACCATATTAGGAAAACATAGATTAAGGAACATATCCATAAGATATAATTGGGGGATATATATATGAAAATCCTATAAGTTTTTTAATGTAGAGATTATGTGTGTCTTCCTAAAAATATATCGATGTCTGGATACAACATGTTTATGTGGTTTTAGAAAAAATGTACCTAGGTGTAACAACTCTAAAAAAGTGCCTCTGGTCTAACTTGAGAATAACATTTTACATGACATAGGCCTTACTACACACTTGATTTGAAACACCTACGATATTCATCATCCGTAGCTGTTTGGGGAAGGTTTTCCAAACTTCCCCTTCTATTTTATAACCCTTCAATTCTTTTTATGCAAGGTAATATCATAGGATGTTATTTATTTTTTGATAGATGAACTCAATTCATTTGTCACATAATTTCACGTAGATTCTGTGTTGAGATTAACTTTCTAAAACCACCTTCTGAGTTTTTCAAGATTTTTTTTGGTGAATAGATAGGTATAAATAGTCTTTTATTTTTGAAATTGGTATGATTTCCATTATGGGTGTAATAAATTGGGACATGGAGACAATTTAGGAATACATTAAATGTAGAAGGAACCTAGAGTGACTGCTTCTCGAATAAAACTAGTCATGGATAAGGTTCCTACTGCTCTAGATAGTTCATTGGCTGTGAAGTGTTTTGGTTTTTCTATTGGTTGTGAGAACACTCAGACTGATGGTTCTGAATTAGTGTTGAACACTAAGTGAGACTCTCATTTTGTTAATATAGGTGGACCATATTATATTTTGATAAATAAGAATGACAACATTTCGAATTCCTGTGTAGGTACCCATGTAAGGATAATTCCATATAAGCCTATATATTATGATATAAAATTCAAGAGTGTTTTCAATATGTTAATAGGTGATATCAATGGAATAAACCCTCCAATGCTAGTTTCTCCTCCTAGAAATGAATTGGGTGTGAGTGTTTGTAGTTATTCTGATGATTTTACTCAATTAGGGATGAAAATGAATGTGGGTATAATATATTAATCCCACTCTGAGATTTAATGACATGTTCTTTTTATTGAAGGGGATTCCATATAGATTGAGGCATATCCCAAGTTTCTCCTGGGAGAATAATTTTCCGAGGTTGTGTGCACATAGAGAGGGACAAGACACATCAAGGTATGGTGGTGGTGGTGGTAGAGTTGGTTTATCATTTTGAATTGTTTCCTCTTGATGATCTGTTATAGGAGATTGAAGCTAATATGGTCTATAGTACAGGAGATTTCGAAGAAGAGGTTCTGGGATAAATATCTTAGAGCCTGAGGAGAAACACAAGACAGAATGGCATCCACAAAGAGATGTAGAATTACTTAATACCAACTCCAATAGAGACATTATTAGCAAAGAAGTTGAAATATAAGAATATTAATAATAAGGTTTCCTACCAACACAAAAAATTAGGTGATGTATTTGAGCAATCTCTTGAATTTATTTTTACCCAGGAAAAAGAAGTGGTTGAAAAGACTATGTCACATAATTCAACTAAAGAGGAATCTTCCAGAATGCTGGGGAGGAATTTAAGGGTGGAATCAATGAGGAGTAATATAATTAGATAAAAAAGAAGTACATAATCCTTGTTAGGGGATTCAATAGTGGAAAGATCAAAATTGAGGAGGACATCAAGTATTGGAACAAGTTGTCCTTCCTTTTTGATGATTTTATAATTGAAGAACCAGACACCTAGGATACCAACATCTCTTGGAAATTGGTTAGGGATATTAATTTTTGTTGGCATATGCTATCTTTCAATGGTTCTACTATTTACTTTTATGGTTGAACTACTGGTTTCTCACTTTTTCCTTAAAATTGTTTGAATAATAAAATTTTAATTTTTAGTCAGTCAATTAAATTGTGGTGGGGAGAAAGTAACACCCCAAAATTCTAATATAATAACATTTTATTTGATAGTGTGTATGAAAGGAAATACCAATTATATATGGGAATATAAAATCCTAGGACATTATAATATATATACAATTTTAAAAAAAATCAATATATTTTATAGTTTGAAATGCACACAATACTTATTTATATTGTGTTACAAGCAATAAAGACTTTCTTCGATATACGATGTCACATACTAGACCAAGTTTTTACAAGTACTATAAATATTATTGTTTAAAATAATAATATATAAATTAAATATTAATTTTTATTTTATGAATATGATTAAATATCATATAAAAATATTTTTTTACATGAATACAAAATGGATTCATCGACAATCAATTTGTTAGAAATTAAATTAAAACCCAATTGAATATAAATGAAACTCTTTTATTATCTAAATGGTGTTTCAGATTAAAAAATTAAATTAATTATTATTATTGGAAGATATTAATGAAATATATATATTTTTTTATTCATCCAATTTTTTTACATTCATACAATATTTTTTTAGCTATTTAATAAGAATAAATCCAATTTTATGCATAAAGAGCAATATTCTTTTAAATACTGCTTTTATGTGTTTTAAAGGGGAAATAATTTGGAAACAAAATTTTGACAATTTATTAAATTTATATGAAAATAATTCATTTTTGGAACAGTATAATAAAATTTATCCCACAGTAAAACTTTTTTATTTTTCAGATATGTTTTATTTTTTGATGAATAATGAAAAATATTGAATTTTAATTGGAAACCGAGTTTTCATATAAATATTTTATAATTATAAATTATATTTGAATTATTTTTAAAGTATAATTAGATATATCATTCAAAAATTAATCCAATTTTTTTCATTTTAATAAATTTCACATTGAATTTTTTTATAAAAACATTTCTAAATTTTGAACATTTTTACTTTAAAAAACTCTTTTATCATCCCATCCCCAGGATTAACTCTAAATTAATTTCAACCACTTCAGGGATTGGAATTTTAAAAAATGGATTCTATATTTTGTATAAGAATAATTTCTAATTTCTAATATTCAAACTTATTTTTTTCAAAAAATATTTTTGAGAAAAATTAAAATTAATTACAACGATTAAGAGAAAACATATCTTAATAAAGGACTAAACCTTAAACATAATGAAAAAAATCACAATTATACTTTACTAAATGATATTTTGTGGACCAATTACGACCATATAATATCATGTATTTACTTAGGTTCATTATTAGTTCCAAATTACAAGAAAAAATCTTTGGTGGAATTCTCTATTTCCAAAATTTACAAAAATGCCACAGCTCATTATCTATAAAATGAAACTCACCCTTCTAACATATTAACACAATTCAAGAAATTTTCTTATAAAATACCTTAAAAAATTATCTTATAACATTTTTACCCTAATTTTAGAACCCTCTCTTTTTATAATATAGAAAAAAATAAAATTATTTTAGGATAAACCAAAACGAGTTTCCCGAATAAGAGGAAATGTTCTTCAATGAACACTATTGTTTAATTTACATCTCCATCCATTAAATTCTTATAATATTATGATAATATAATAACCTAAGTATCATAAATATTATTATATGTTTTTATATCAATGTTATTTCCAACATTCACACACACTTCCATCAAATGTTACACGAAAAAATCATTCATGTATATGATAGACTACCGCCTCACGAACATATCTCATACGTTATTTCATTACCAAATTTCAAAGTTACTAATAATGATTTATTTGTAGTTTATATATTATATAATGTAAATTTATAATTTATTTACTCTATATTAATTTTTATATAATATATACCTTCATGCTATCCATTTTGTGGTAATGTGATAACATCTTTGTTGTACGTGTGGAGTACCACATCCTCAGAGCGGTGTGATTTGTTCACAAAAAACATAGAATGTATTAAAGTTATTTATAATACAAATTAGTGACATATATGACATAAATAATATAATTTTATTATTCTTATATATATATTTCATTTTATTTTCTAATACGATAAGAAATTGGAAACAATGTTCGTGCATACATGCGACATACTCTCTCTATATATCGTGTATTTCATTTCCTATCTTAAAAATATTATATTCATTTTAAATACACATATAATGAATATATATAATAAATAATTCATGATTCACACCCTATATATGAATAAATCATGATCTCCATTACAATGAAAAATAATAAGTCAAAACATAGTTGAAAAACATGACAATTAACACAAAAAATGATGGAAATAACAAAAAATTGATAAGGAAGAGGTAATAAGATATTAGAATAATATAATATATGATATTATAAATATTATTATGTTTATGTTATAACTTAAAAACATTCATAAAACCATTATGCAATAGTATAAAGTGCAATCACCCAAAACAAACACAAGCTATGGGATTCTTATCTCACTTTTTCTTCCACGTGGAATAAACCATTTATCCACTTATTTTTTATGTGGTGTATATAGTACCAATATTTTATATTATATCATGAATCAATTTATCTTTATTTTATTTATATTATAATATGATGTTAAATTTTTCATGGAGATTATAATTCAAATGTTACCATGTAGTAAGGGATTTCATCTCAAATTATATTCCATTGAGGATTATTTTTTATTACACACCAATTCACATTGTTGCATATATACAAACACTTTTTCATTTAATATAATGATTAAATTATAAATCATGGTATTTTATATTTCACTTTGAACTATCTCATCAAATTCTTTTTTACTTAGAAATTACTAAGGGTTAAAATTTATCTTTACAATATCACTTTATTTTGTGATTGTTATCTTTCACTTGAAAATAAGACATACATATGAACATTTTTATTATACATTAAATTTATCATAAATATCTATATTCTTAAGAAATAGAAATTATTATTTCCTAAACTGTATACTATTTTTTCATATGTTGGTCACTTTGATAGATGTTTGATTAATTTGGAAAATATTGATAAATCCATTTTTTTACTCAATATATATATATAATGATAAGGTATGTTTTTCATTAATTACATAGATCATTCGATATATGATGAATGATTTTTATAGGCACTTCATGGACTAGGTATTGGTTAATACAAGCCCTTAGATGAATTAGTAGTCTCATGGGTCGAAATAGTTGGCTAGCCTAAGAAAAAAGGGTTTGTCACCAGTATGTTTTAAATAGTATTTTGGATATATATTGATAATAAATGTATCATGTTTATTGGAAAAATAAAATACAGTTATTAATAATTTCCGTAATATAGATTTATTTATTAAATTTTCCATGGTATTTTCACAATGAAAAAAATAATGGTGGCATTTCATTTTCAGTTTATTGATTAAATGTAATTGGTTTTATGTTTTTTATCATGAAATATTGATTTTTATGTATATTATCTTGATAGTCATGTTATTTTAATGGCATGTGGGTCCAGTTATTTAACTTTTCATATTTTTTACACACTTCCTCTCAGTTTACTAATAACATGAAATGTGGGTTTTATTATTTACCTTTCCATATTGATTATTAGTACTTATTCAACATTATTTGCAATGTAGTTATACCTTAATAAGAATTTGAGCTGACCCTTATTTTTTTCATTTACCCAAAAATCCATAAAGTGTACTAATAAGGATATTCATGTATAAGCTAAATGAGAATAATGTTATCCTAAAAAATATATATTTTAATTAGGTTATTAATTTATAACAAAAAAACTAATGTATCTATCTTGTCTACTATGACTAAAACAATCTCAAGTCCTTTGGAATTTAACTCCTTGTAATCATGAAGATGTAATTGTTGTAGACACTAGATCAGAGTTTATGTAGATCAAGGTGTTATAACCTTTAATAGATTGTGTCCTTATAATTTAAAATTGATCTCAAAAATCAAGGGCTACAAATATTGAAATTAATTTCTGAAAAAATCACATCATAAAAGTGGTAAATAATTTCCTCTTAAAATATGGAAGGAGAAATATGAATTGTAATAGAGAATAAAAAATAACTTATTTTTATAGTTGGAGAAAAAAGGTAGGTTGTGAGGATATGTGCATGGCTAAAAATCATAATTCCCAAATAATTATAGAGGATGATAGAGGTCATTGATCATAATAATGTGAATGATCAATAGAAAGTAAAAAACCACAAAACCAAAAATCTATAATGAGTTGAAAGACTGTTGATTCATTAGATATGAATGAAATGGAATAAATTTTTTATTTTAATTAAATTTTCATAAAGATAAAAAATTATGTTTCTATCTAATAATATGATGAAATAAATTAACTTGATATGTTTCAATTTTATAAGAACAATTTCATCTATTGGTTGTGATTCTGTCATAAACAAGCCCGAGTCGACCTTGAACTCGTCACATGAACCACTTCGCGACAATCCCGATATGTGTTCCCTGTCTTCCGAGGATGGATACTTGAACTAGGGGTATTTCTACAGTGATAAGTGAATGATTTTACCCACATATAAAAAATTAAACAAATAGTGGAAAGAAACAGATAGCCCAAAACCCATTCATATAAAATTTGAACGAAGAATTATTTGTACATGAAGGTGAAATTACAACTGAACAAAACAACTCAACTGAAAAAACATGACAACCAACTAACTCCATGTGACCTCAGTCACTCTTCAGCACATCGATCACACTTCTCCCAAAGAGGTTATACTCAAGCTGAAACTTACACAAAGAAAAAAACAGAAGATGGATATAGGTATGAGTATTAAAACATAGTATGTTTACAAGATATTCTATTCCCAATGGACATCCTTTAAAATAAAGGAATCATAAATTTTATTTTTGAAATAAAATATATAAAAGTACGATATCCAAACAAGGTTTCATTATATAAACATTACAAAATAAAATTCCAACAATTATTCATAAATAAGAAATACTATAAACCAATTTCAAAGAGAGGTAACTTTAAATTGAAAATAGTTTTCAAGAGGGATTATTTAAAGAATGTACACTTTTATAGAAAACACACACACTTCTGAATTTACAAACCAAATATAACATATGTCTATGGTGAGTAAAATATATCCAATGACCACTAGTCATGGGAACACCCCTAGGAACTAGTTCATTCTGGGCCCTAGGTACCTCGTATCTCGATGTAAAGTAAGAATAAAGAATAATTTTTCTCATGAAGAATCCACTAGAAGGGAACAATTCCCCTAAACTAGTGTTACCCAACATCATCATCATAGTATAGCTAGTGTTTTCATCATCAAATTTTCTATGTGAAACAATAACGAAACCACTTCGGATTACTAGCATACTATTACAATTCCTCCCACCTAGATGCCCTAGATTCCCTCCTTAGGCCCAATCAAGATCTAAATGTTATAAAATACACTTTTCAAATGAAGATTACTTTATCCAAATCATTCACACACCAAACACCCTGCAAAAATGTTTCACATTTCATTCATGGATCAATAAACCCCGTAAAATTTTAATAAAGCAATTTCAATAGGTAAAACAAGGCTTCACACATAAAATACACTAAAAATGATCCTTTAAGGAAACAATACCACCAATACCATATAAAAATAGATAATTAATCCCCAAAAACATTTATTAAATCAATTTAATTAATCATGAAATGACCCCACATGGTGAAACAAAGAACAGAAAAAAAACCCTTTACTCAAGAAAAGTTCCCAAGAGGCCTTTAATAATTTTACACGACCAGCATATATAAAAGGTAAAAGTTTCAACTTTTTTAAATAGGTGTACACCCACCATTTTTATAAGAATAAAATTTACATAATCCTTTTAAAACATTTAGTTTACACATTCAAAGATCAACCATTTTCATAAAAATTTCGAACATGCCACTTACCAGGAACTTAGACCCAAACACCCTAATCCCATACTCATTTCATTATAAAACCCATAACTATATTAGAACCCACATAAGGAAACCAAAAAACTTGATTCACATCCTACCAATAGTTTTGATAATCTAAATGAATCATTTTAAATCTCTTTGAGCACAGAAAATCCAACTAGGCACTTTTCCAAAAACGAGGCATGCTATATTTAATAAAAACATTCTATTTAACACTAAAAGGTTATAAAACTATATTTTCATGCCAAAAATTAATTTAAATTGCTAAATTAGTTTATAGAAAACAGACACCATGTGAAAAAGGTAAAGGAACATTTAAACGAATACTTGGTGTGCACTTTTATAACAAAACAACACCACTTTTCACAAAACAATCCATAAACACCACCTTGCACACAAAATAATGTAATTGTAGAATCATAAAAGAATACTCAGAATTTTTAAAGGGTTAAAATACCTTGTAATAAAAGAAATTTAAATAAAAATGACATGTGTGAAGGGGAACCTAACTCATATCCTTGGTGGAATGTAAACACACACCCAATATCATATTTCAAGGGTTTATAAACCCTTAACCTATGAAGACATGATGTAAACAAAAAAACCCCAGAAAAAATCATGGGATAATATAACCCTAGGTCATGAATGAAAAGGGTAGAAGAGAAATTAAAAAAAAAATTTGAAGGTAAAGGAAGAGGGTGATGTGAAGAGAAGGAAACTCACCTTAGAAACTCATAAACCCTTCATCTTCCTTTAGATCTACACAAAATGAGGGAGGATAATGGCTTGTGAAGCTATGGGAGACCTCCTTAGGTCTAGACGCACTATGGGAGGAGTTTTTGGGAATATTAGTTCTAAAAAACAAAGGGGAAATGTTTTAAAATTTAAAATTTTCATTCTAGGCATGGTCACACGGTTATGCCACAAGATTTATTAATTTGTGCTTCAAACCATGTTGTAGCCACTTGGTTAACCACATGGTCAACCCTAAGAGGCCACACAACCATGATCCAGCCACGTTGTTGGTTTTATACCTAATACATTGTTACCCCTAAGCCATAACATGGGTCTGCCCCAACTGTGTGTTGGGCCTTATCATGCCAATAATTTTTTCTATTCTCCAAAACACAAAAACAAACCAAGGGGAAACCAAGAAGAAAATATTATGAAAAGAAGAAACTCCTAGACTCAACACAAGTCAGAACTAAAACTTGATTAGATGATCAAGAATTCCAAAAAAAATTGATCAAAACCCATGCATGAAAAAACAGGTGTAACATCTTTGATCAATTACCACTTCATGAATATCCAAATTGAATTTTTATTCTCGAATCAGTTAAATAAAATTAAAATAATCTTAATATTTATAATAATTGTATGAGTGTTTATATCTATGTATATATATTTTATAAAAAAAATATGGTTTACACAAGTAATCAAATATAATACAGTAAATTGTTAATATTTATTTTTAAAATCTATTAATTATAAACAATGAAATATTAACCAGACCATCACAGAGGCCAGAGGTAGGTGATAAACTCTTGTTTTCATTTAGTTTTAGGTTAAATCCCCCTGGTATTTTCCTGATGTAATGGGTTGTCAAACATTATATGGGTTATCATTTTTTTAAAACAATATTAATATAATTCATATAAAATTCCTAAATTATGATGACCCAAATTTAATATAATATCAAATATACGATAAGCCTTAATGGTAAAAAACTCTTTTATTCATAAGTAAAAAAATTGTAAAGTAGTTCCTCCTAAAATAACTTTTTCATATGCTAAAACAACAGATTATATTCCTATAAATGATTTCTAAAAATACTATATGTTGTGTTTTCTTCATACCATAAAATTTTCAAAAGAGGTTTTTAAGAATATGAACTGATGAATAACGTTAAACTCATAAATAAATATGGAATCAATAAAACTTAATTTAATTAAGACATATAGGATTCAAATATTTTACAAAATCCTGATATGTTTCATAATTCTTATAACCAAAATACCATTGGTAAAAATACATATAAAATTTAATTTTTGAATAGTAGTACATAAATACTTCATCCATTATATTTCTACATAGGTCTTTCTATGATCTAGGTGTTAACCATTAAATGTGTTATTTGACTTTGATAATTCCTAGGTCCCCAAATTTAATAAACATAACTATAAATAGATCCATGGGATGAGATTTATTTCTATACATCATGATCTTAATTTTTTCTTATAAATTTTTTGGTTTATTCCTGTTTTTCACATATAATGTTTTTACCATTCCTTTGGAAAACATTAATAGGTGTATCTCTTTACATTTTTGACATGATATAAATCAATAATTATTTCCTTCATGGTCTCTATCACATGAGAACTTCACAAACTCCATCCATGTATTCTTTAGTGAGTCTGAGAGATGGTTAATGTATAGGTTGTTAATAAAATTTTAAGATCACAAATTAGTATTATTCATAATATCATTTTCTCCTATCATTATCTCATTTTTTTATCATATTCAAAAAACAATCCTTCATATTTGATGTTAAAACAATTCCTTCAAGATTTTTCCATTGATTAAAAGAAAAAATCATAGTGTGATAAATAAATAATCATAGTGGAGAAAACATATAATTATTTATAGGATGTCCATACTATTAAAAATTATTTTTAATATATTAAAACTTTATAAGAAACTTTTATATTCATTATAAATATATATTCAAATGCTTCATAAAGGATGGTAAAGATAATTTGAATTACTAAAATCATATTCCTTTAGAGTGGAAAACAAAGTACTCTACAAGGCCCATTGTTTTTTACCAAGAAATGCTTATGTCGGTCTTATTTTATATGTTTTTGAGTTATTAACCCTAGCTACATTTTTATTATAACCATTTACTATCCATATATGGATGCATTTCTATGAAAACGACATAATATATACCATCACAAAACATTAGGTTGTTCTCTTATACTTATCATAAATCCCATCTTAGGGTTTTGTTCCTTAATCTATTTTTTTTCAAAATCTACTTCCCAATGTTTCTATTAAATAGAACTTTGATACTAACTATAAAAAACCCATACCCAATATCCTGAAGTCGATTTTTGCGTCACTATATTTTCGTAAGATTTAATAAATAACATCCTGAAGGACAAAAATAGTTTAGTAGTCTTAGTAAACTAAACACATACACGATTCATATAATGTATCTTAACAAAATAAGAATGATATTTTTTAAAAAATATCATTATTACATCTTATATATCCTTTTATGTCATCCATAGTACAATTACATGATTCATTTCAAAGGAAAAAATTTAAGGATGAGGTTAAATTCTCAATAAGTATTTAGCACAATAGAAGATGTCAAGAATAAATAATGTATAATAAATTAGTAATACTCAATATGGAAATAAAAATAAATGAACACACATGAAATTTAATCAATAACTTGATATTAATTTTTTGATAAGGCATAATCAATATGAAATGGTAAATAATATAAAACACATTCCATTTAATCAATAAATAGAGAATGACATGTATCGATAGATAATATCAATAGAAAAATCTAATATATAATTATAAATGGTTTCTTAACAAAAGAAATTATTAATTATTAGTCTTTAATATATCATAAATTGTCATATCTCTACATTTAAGACCACTCACAATAAAATTTAAAATTGATGGTGTCACGAACCAACTCGGGTCGACCTTGAACTGGTCACTCAAGACAATCCGCGACAAGACCTCAAGCGCGCCTCCCCGTACGCCAGAGGCTGCCGACTAGCAGTGAGGGTGTAAGGATAGTCAGGGGGAGACTATACCCTCTTATCAGAGTATGCATAACAGTATAACTGAATAAATAATAACAATGGGGAAAGCAGACTAAATAAAGAATAAAGCAGCTGAAAACAGATTTTTGTACAACTAAACAAATGTGGTAAAAAACAGTTTATACAATGATGAATGCATGACATGTACATGGCACTATGGAAAGAAGTAAACAAAACAGCATGCTTTACAATAGAATGCAGAAATAAAGTAAAAGAAAGTTATTCCCATCGGGCAACCTCCACGAGCATCCTGAGCTCCCGCTCGGTCCTTTGCTCCTAACTCCAGATACAAGGAATAACACAATCAAGAGTCCAAGGTCCAACAACCAAGAAAGTCTACTCGGGTACCACAGTGCAATGGCGGCCCGAGTAGGGTGTGCGATATAAATCTCAGCAGGCCGGAACCACCGGTGTATAGCCCACTATAAACAATGATGTATAATTAAACATTGTGTAGGTATTTCCAAACAATAACAGCAAAATATAAACAATCAACACCCGTTTAGGTTCCAGAAAGGACACCTGGCGGTAATATCTACTTCGACCCATAGCCGGAATAAGAAACTGTTCAAACACAAGCACATCTGTTCAAGCTTTTAAATACCATTTATAATTTTTCTCATTTATACTCTTTCTATTCACTTATCTTTTCCAAGGTTTCCATGTTCCTTAAGTAATCACTTAACCAAGTACAAGTATAAACTCATGTTGGAAATACATTCATTCTTATCCTTCTTTATTTGATCACAGTTCACTCGGGTTTTAATCACATATCTTGTTCCTTTCATAAATCATTATTATCATTCTCTTGGTGTCAAGCACAATTGGAGAGGAACGCCATGTCCAAACCCAGATTTTATGTCGATCTAGAACGCCATGTCTAGGACCCAAAATATCATTCAGTGTAGATAGTCATGTCTAACACCCTATATCACAAGCTTGGATAACCATTGGGGAGGAACGCCATGTCCAAACCCAGATTTTATGTCGATCTAGAACACCATGACTAGGACCCAAAATCTCATTCGGTGTAGATCGTCATGTCTAACACCCTATATCACAAGCTTGGATAACCATTCGGGAGGAACGCCATGTCCAAACCCATATTTTAAGTCGATCTAGAACGCCCTGTCTAGGACCCAAAATCTCATTCATTTATCACTTAATTAATCCATCGACACAGTTCTCATTTCATAATTAATTCTTCACATTTAATTATCCAAATTAGTCATCAACATTTCATAATTAATTCTCATAATTAAATATCTTCGATCAACTTTCTGGAATATAATTAATTCATATAATTAAATATCTTTCAAAGCCAACATCAGTTCATGATTAATTTCACCCAAACAATTATCTTATCAAAACAAAAAAAACTCAATTACAATATCTCAACCCATAACCAATCCCAAAAATAATAACCTTAGATAATTTATTTAATAAAAACTCAGTTTAAAGGGGGAAATGCAACACATGAAATTAATTTAAATACTTGACTGCATCAGTTAAACAACCATTAATTTAAAGACTTAACAACATTAATTAAACAGAAGTTAATGTAAAGACTTAACTACACAATTTAAATAGAAATTAATTTAAAAACTAATAATGGTGCATAAAAAAATTAATTAATTAATTAATTAATAGTTTTAATAAATTAAAGGGGCAAGGAAAGGGACCCTACCTCAATAATTGGTCATGCCAAGATTTCTAACTTATCGCAGTCATTCGCGCACATGCGCTTCAACTTAAGCGCACACACCCACTCAAAGTCCAACGCGCAACCTAAAACAATTGTTGCACCCAACTATTATTGCGGAAAAAAAATCATCGCACATCAAAATAATCATCAAGAACTCTGATAAATTGTTCAACCTTAATGGAGAAGTGCGAATCAATTAGCGGGTTTAAGACGCTCACCCGAAACATCGGCGATTGGGCGAAACCAACTCAGACCGCCTCGCCTTTGGCGGCGGTTACCGGAACATGGACCAACGGGTCCCGATAAATCATTTTCACCCCCTAAAACCAGATAAAAACATAATCGGGTTAAACCCAATTCGCGAGTTTCGACAAAATCCCAAATTAGTTGACGAAATTGAACCCAAACACCAATGCGATGTAGGATAGGCCATTTATGGATCATACGTAGAAGATTTGGACCAAAATGATGGAGCAACCAGGAGAATCCGGCCGGAGAAGAGGGATGGGTCTCACCTCATCCCGTCACGCGCCGAAGGGGGGGTCTCGCCCGGGGTTGTGCGGTGCACAAGATGTCTTCTGGGGGAGGGGAGCTCCGGCCGAGAGGGGAACGCCTGCCGTGGAGGTAGCCGTCGCGCCTAGGGAGGACCGGGAGGAGGTCGACCATGCGCTGCCTTGGAAGGAGGAGGAAGACCTTGCAGAGGAGGGGTTGCGTCGTCCTGAATCACGCAGCAAGAGGAGGTCCGGCCGTGGGGTGTCCGATCGCGGAGCTAGGTTGCGCAGCAAGGAGAGCCGGAGGAGGAACCCATGCCGCATGCGCCTTAGGGGTTGGAGGAAGGCGTGATTGAGAACAGAGGTAAAGGAGGAGGAATAAAAGAGGAAAAAAAGAGGAAAAAAAGAAGAAAGTAATAAAAGGGCCATGCGTGGGGGGGGGGTCACGCCCTTCCCATCCCCCCACTTGAGGGGAAAACAAAATATCCCCTTTTTTTAACATATATATATACTTAAATATATATATATATATCCCAAACTACATATATATCTACATATATATATATTCAACAAAATTTATTAAACCCTCTTTAGTTTAAAAATAAATAAATTAACCCATAAGAATAATAATAATTTCATTATTATTATTTAAGAATGATTACGATAAAAAAAACCAATTAAAATGCGTCATCAAAATAACGATCTCTTAATTAAATTCCTACGTCAAATTAAATCCGCTAATACGCGATATTAATTTTGACACACTTCTGGTCAAACCGCAACTCCACAATTAATGGCGTTTGACTGCCACTTAATTAAATGTGTTTACACCACATTAAATAATAATCTCCCACTGTTATTGTTAAAACATCCATTAATTTAAATTAATAAAAAAACGGTGTTCTGAAAACCGTTCAATCGCGCGACTTAACTCGTGCAGTCTAACCGCCCGTGCACAGTCCGATGTCACCACTTGAAACGGTTTGCGTACTCGGAACCTCGTTACAATGCACAGTTTTAAAAACAACATGCCGATAAAAGAAAATAATAATAATAATAATAATAATAATAATAAAAACTCATGTTTTATCCAGTCTAAGAATGCAGTTTATTACAAACTACCCACCTTAAAAACATCTCGTCCCCGAGAAGCCTTCTGGAACCGATGAAAACATCACCCGTCCTACAAGGGTTGTGAAGTTTCATTAAACAAGATCGCATCGCGTTTCCAATGCCCAATGCATCTTTAGCGTTTCCAAAGAAAACCGCACTTAATCCTTTACAGCCTGAGCAAGCGCTCAGGTTACAACTGAAACATCAAGGCAGAGCTTACCTCTGAGGCCATTATAGGGACCTCAACCAAAGAAAATGGTTGAATCACGATCGAACAACTAAAATTGGTCACGCATGATTTCCTCGAATGACATCGCCAACCCAAAAAAAATCACACTCACCTTTAAACCGACGATGTTCTTTTAAAACTGCTCTGTTATCAACCACGTGTTCACCGAAGTCCTTACCCAACCTCTAGTGATATTCTTAAGTCAAGCCATCACAAGACTATTATAAAACTATCGTTCCTCAGCACGAAGCGTAACTCCAAGAAACTGTGCATCCCACGCACAAACCAAAAAGAGTTTATGAAGAAAACCCACCGCTTTTAAATTTTAGTGCGGTGTATAACTGACGCTATCTTAGTGCATCCAACACAACTTCATGATGGGCGACATGCTCGTCTCATCTAGCAGAGTACACTAAGATTAAACCAAGGTCACTGAGAAGATCAGTTGGACCAAACTCTGATGTTTATACCCCCCGAGGTATTAGTATTCATCCAAGCTTTACCACAGAAACTCTTCCCGCACCAGCGGAGTTTCTGAAGCACTACGCACACCGCCAACCTCGTCAAAGTTGTGCTGCTAAGCAAGCATCGTCACGTAAACCGAAACTGATGTGACACTACCCACCTTAGGAGTGTCCATTTCGTCGCAAGAACTAGCTGCTCACCAGCGCGCTATTTCTAAAACACCGTAACGCACGGGTGACATTCCTCTAACCAAGATCACCATATCACAAGATCACAGTGGAAAGAAGCCAACTCAAGCTCTAAGGTTACTACCTAACATGGGCAAGTCCAAAACAAAACATACATGTTGACCCTATCTCTTGGTCACGCAAAATAAAAAAAAAATACTAGGCTCAAAAAGACCTTTTCCATTTTATCCATTTCATTACTTCTTTTCAACCTTTAAAACATTTATAGAATTTTAATCAACCCACAATTACTATCTCAAAACTAATTACTTGGTTTTCAAAAAACGCCCCAGGGCAAAATAGACAAGCTATAACCAACTTCCTCTTTAAAAAAATTTAACACACAATTATATCCAAGCATAAATAGGTAATTTAGCATCTAAATTTCTTTTTAACAAAGAGGCGACCCCGAGGGTCCCATTTATTTAATTCCGGTTCTTCAAAAGCAACCACATATCAGTTTATTCCATAAGGACGAGCCCCAACTGACCTCCTCGGGTCCAGTTGAGCATGTTTAAAAGCACACAAAACTATCTCAATCAAAACACAATAGTTTTGCATTAATAATCATTTTCAAACACACTATGGTCTAACAAGGTTCAGTCACATGGGTGGCCACCTACCAATCGATAAGGCCCCCATACACCTTATCGTTGGCATTTGGCTCCCATTTATCAAATCAATTTTTTTCATTTTACATTTTAACGTAGCATCCCTATTTTAAAGGTTTGAAACCACAGTTTACCCTTTTCCCAATTATAAGGCACACATACACCTTACAATGGAAAACTGGCTCCATCGTAATCGCAACCGAAAAATTCAGTCAAAGAAACCAAGCTTTTACTAGCAAGCTAACAAGCCACTACAAACAGCTAACACAAGGCAACAAGCTAAAATCACTAAAACATGCTATAACACAGTGCATAACACACAAGCAAGATAGAAAACAAGACATATTATCACCCAAACATGTTAATTATCACCAAAACATGCTTTCTAAAGAGACGTGCTAAATAAATCCAGGCATGACATATTTTCAAGGCACACAATCAAAATTAGCAGGCATCCTACTAATGCAACTACATGGCATGGCACATATGCATGGCATGTGAATCTCTAAGTGCCTACTATGATGCATGCAATGCAATTTCCTTGCCATATCATGCCAAGGAAAATTTTCAAAACGTTTCATAATCAATAAGCAGCAGAAAGCACAACATTCACCCAAGGTGAAATCACATCAACTGTAACAACAAACAACATGAACATCAATCCCAACCCTGGTCACATGGTCATTTCCCGTACATGGGGTGATCAGTCCCAGGAACGGCTATTAACCCAAGCACCGACACATTCCTAGTCTCCTGCCTACCAATCCCAAAATTTTAAGACAAAGGAAAATAAAAAACATTGGTCCTCTGATACCATTTTGTCATGAACCCACTTGGGTCGACCCTGAACTGGTCACTCGAGACAATCTGTGACAAGACCTCAAGTGTGCCTCCCCGTACGCCAGAGGCTGCCGACTAGTAGCGAGGGTGTAAGGATAGTCAGTGGGGATACTATACCTTCTTATCAGAGTATGCAGAACATTGTAACTGAATAAATAATAACAATGGCGAAAGAAGACTAAATAAAGAATAAAGCAGCTGAAAACAGATTTTTGTACAACTAAACAAAAGTGGTAAAAACCAGTTTATACAATGATGAATGCATGACATGTACATGTCACTATGGAAAGAAGTAAACAAAACAGCATGCTTTACAATACAATGTAGAAATAATGTAAAAGAAAGTTATGCCCATCGGGCAACCTCCACGAGCATCCTGAGCTCCCGCTCGGTCCTTTGCTCCTAACTCTAGATACAAGGAATAACACAGTCAAGAGTCAAATGTCCTGCAACCACGAAAGTCTACTCGGGTACCACAGTGCAATGGTGGCCCGAGTAGGGTGTGAGATATAAATCTTAGCAGGCCGGAACCACTGGTGTATAACCCACTATAAACAATGATGTATAATTAATCATTGTGTAGGTATTTCAAAAAAATAACAGAAAAATATAAACAATCAACACCCGTTCAGGTTCCAGAAAGGACACCTAGCAGTAATATCTACTTCGACCCATAGCCAGAATAAGAAACTGTTCAAACACAATCACATCTGTTCGAGCTTATAAATACCTTTTATCATTTTGCTCATTTATACTCTTTTTATTCACTTATCATTTCCAAGGTTTCCATGTTTCTTAAGTAATCACTTAACCTAGTACAAGTTTAAACTCATGTTGGAAATACATTCATTCTTATCCTTCTTTATTTGATCACATTTCACTCTGGTTTTAATCACATCTCTTGTTCCTTTCATAAATCATTATTATCATTCGCTTGGTGTCAATTACCATTGGGGAGGAATGCCATGTCCAAACCCAGATTTTAAGTCGATCTAGAATGCCATGTCTAGGACCAAAAATCTCATTGGTGTAGATCGTCATGTCTAAAACCCTATATCACAAGCTTGGATAACCATTGGGGAGGAACGCCATGTCCAATCCCATATTTTAAGTCGATCTAGAACACCATGTCTAGGACCCAAAATCTCATTCAGTGTAGATCGTCATGTCTAAAACCCTATATCACAAGCTTGGATAACCATTGGGGAGGAACTCCATGTCCAAACCCAAATTTTAAGTCGATCTAGAATGCCATGTCTAGGACCCAAAATCTCGTTCATTTATCACTTAATTAATCCATCGACACCGTTATCATTTCATAATTAATTCTTCACATTTAATTATCCAAATAAGTAATCAACATTTCATAATTAATTCCCATAATTAAATATCATTGATCAACTTTCTGGAATATAATTAATTCATATAATTAAATATCTTTCAAATCCATCATCAGTTCATGATTAATTTCCCCCAAACAATTATCTTATCAAAACAAAACAAAACTCAATTACAATACCTCAACCCATAACCAATCCCCAAAATAATGACCTTAGATAATTTATTTAATTAAAACTCAGTTTAAAGGGGGACATGCAACACATGAAATTAAGTTAAATACTTGACTGCATTAATTAAACAACAATTAATTTAAAGACATAACAAAATTAATTAAATAGCAGTTAATGTAAAGACTTAACTGCACAATTTAAATAAAAATTAATTTAAAAACTAATAATGGTGCATAAAACAAATTAATTAATTAATTAATTAATAGTTTTAATAAATTAAAGGGGCAAGGAAAGGGACCCTACCTCAATAATTGGTCATGCCAAGCTTTCTAACTTATCGCAGTCATTCGCGCACATGCGCTTCAACATAAGCGCGCACACCCACTCAAAGTCCAATGTGAAACCTAAAACAATAGTTGCACCCAACTATTATTGCGGAAAAAAAATCATCTCACATCAAAATAATCATCAAGAACTCGGATAAATTATTCAACCTTAATGGATCAGTGTGAATCAATTAGCGGGTTTAAGAAGCTCACCCGAAACATCAACGATAGGGAAAAACCAACTCAGACCGCCTCGCCTTTGGCAGCGGTCACCGGAACACGGACCAACGGGTCCCGATAAATCATTTTCACCCCCTAAAACCAGGTAAAAATGAAATCGGGTTAAACCCAATTCGCGAGTTTTGACAAAATCCCAAATTAGTTGACGAAATTGAACCCAAACACCAAAGGGATGTAGGATAGGCCATTTATGGATCATACATAGAAGATTTGGACTAAAATGATGGAGCAACCGGGAGAATCCGGCCGCATAAGAGGGATGGGTCGCACCTCATCCCGTCACGCGCCGAAGGGGGGGTTCTCGCCCGGGGTTGCGCGAAGCACAAGAGGTCTGCTGGGGGAGAGGAGATCTGGCCGAGAGGCGAGCACCTATCGTGGAGGTAGCCATAATGCCTAGGGAGGACTGGGAGGAGGCTGACCATGCACTACCTTGGAAGGAGGAGGAAGACCTTGCGGAGGAGGGGTCGCGTCATCCTGAATCATGCAGCAAGAGGAGGTCCGGTCGTGGGGTATCCGATCGCGGAGCTAGGTTGCGCCGCAAGGAGAGCCGGAGGAGGAACCCACGCCTCATGCGCCTTAGGGTTTGGAGGAAAGCGTGATTGAGAAAATAGGTAATGGAGGAGGAATTAAAGATTAATAAAAGAGGAAAAAAAGAAGAAAGTAATAAAAGGGCCATGCATGGGGGGGGGTCACGCCCTGCCCATCTCCCCACTTGAGGGGAAAACAAAATATCCCCTTCTTTTAACATATATATATACTTAAATATATACATATATATATCCCAAACTACATATATATCTACATATATATATATATATAGTCAACAAAATTTATTAAACCCTCTTTAGTTTAAAAATAAATAAATTAACCCATAAGAATATTAATAATTTCATTATTATTATTTAAACATGATTACGATCAAAAATCACCAATTAAAATGCGTCATCCAAATAATGATCTCTTAATTAAATTCCTACATCAAATTAAATCCGCTAATACGCGATATTAATTTTGATGCACTTCTGGTCAAACCGCAACTCCACAATTAATGGAGTTTGACCACCACTTAATTAAATGTGTTTGCACCTCATTGAATAATAATATCCTACTGTTATTGTTAAAACATCCATTAATTTAAATTAATAAAAAAACAGTGTTCTGACAACCGTTCAATCGCGCGACTTAACTCACACGGTCTAATCGCCCGTGCGCAGTCCGATGTCACCACTTGAAACGGTTTGCGTACTCGGAACCTTGTTACGAAGAGCGGTTTTAAAACCGACATGCCGATAAAAGAAAAATAAATAATAATAATAATAATAATAATAACTCATGTTTTATCCGGTCTAAGAATGCGGTTTATTACAGATGGTTTTGTATACACTAAAAACCCATTTAACTATTGATACACACCTAATTAATCTCTTAAAACAACTGATGCATTGATGTGATATCTAAAATTCAGAATCAATCATACCTATATATCCAAATAATTCCATATATATTAATTAATATATTTAATCCATGAACAATATTACTTATGAACAAGTTTATGTATCAAGTAAGAAATTGAGATAAAAATTAATTTCCTTATTCAATCATATAAATTTAAAATTGAAATACCATAAAAAAGAAAGATATACTATATAAGAACTCAATATATCCATAATAAATAATATGTATATTTAGGGGAAATGAATTGTCTTGTGATGATAAAAATGTGAATATTTAATGGAAAAGATAATTATTAGAAAAAAAAATTAAAAAATAAAGAGAATATCAAAACATTCCCCAGTTAAAATTATCATAAACCATGTAGAGAGATATTAAGGATGGCATCCATACAACATATCCCTAGTGAATCATAAGTATAAAAATTGTTATATGTTATTGATGAAATCAAATTACATAAAAATCTCAATAAAAACATTCTTGGGAAAGATTATTTTGTCACATTATAAAACATATATTAAAATTCGATGTGATCAAAAACAATTAATTTCCATTTATTTTTTTATTTTTTTTAAAATATTATAGTAAATATTGAGTGGCAATGATGGAAGATTTTTTTTTCTTATTATACATGTTAAAATAAAGATTTCATTCACATTTTTTGTAAAATTCAAACATACATTCTTTGTAAAATGATATGACAATACATTTAAAAACATTTTGTGTGAAGTAAAAAAGGGAAAAATATCTTTAAAAACATTTAGATAATGTTATAATATTTTTTGAAAACATTTTTTTAAAACAAGGTTTTTGGAAGAAAATGGACTCTTGACCAATGAAGGATATGAAAGTGGATTTTGTCAAAAGCAGTTCTCAATCATTATAAGTGCCAAAGAGTTCGAAAATGTAAAAATAAATTGAAAAATTATATAATAATAGTATTAGAATAAAATTAAATTCATTTTATTATAATATGATCAAATAATTTACCTTAATGGGAATTCAAGTATAAATAATCATGATTAAAACGATATTGTGAAATAATCCCTTACAAATGTCAAAACATTGAAGTTAGAATTAATAAAATTATAAATTATGTGTATGAAATGTAAACCCACAAAAAAATTGGAAGTAAATAATAATATATTCATAAGTCTTTACACACATAATCTAATAATGTCAAAACAAGGAAGAAGTAATATAACATAATCAAAACAAATTGAGTTATGAATTTTTTTCCACATAGTAATTTTCTTAAAAATGTACCCATAGATGAAATAATTAAACGTAAAACATAAAATACCATGAATTTTGAATTATTCATGATATTACTTGAAATAGAGGTAGTATATAGACTATGTAAAATAAATTGTGTCTATAACATTACAATATGCCTTAACAAAGATAAATTGAGACAAAGCCCATCACCTCGCGATTTCTTTTTGTTATATGTTTTTAAACATAATATATAATAATTTTTGGAATTTTATTAATTTATAACAGAAAAATATTAATATTTACTAGTCTATATATAATCCTTCTATAACTTTTTATATCATATTTATTAATAATATTTCTTTATTTTCATTATTTTGAGTGTTGATGGTCTTGTTTTCTCATCCGTGTTTTATCATGAATGTTATGAATCTTCCACATATTATATAGTTTTATCACAATTATAATAATATTAATTTTAAAAATTATATTTTTTCATTATATGCATATTTATAGTCATTATTTAAATTTGAACATGAATACTGGATCTAATTGCACCGTGGAGACAATATATCGTACATATGCATGAGTGGCTTTAACATTTACTAAATTGGTGAATGGGATAGAAAGTGGGTTATATATTAATTATCCAGAACCAATAAAATTTCATATATAACATATATTCAATAATTTATCCTTATTACCCTCTATGTGAATTGTAAGTAAAAAAATATTCACATCACTTTTCGAGGCTGTAATTCTCGGTACAAATGAGCGATGTTATCTTATTTTAAGAAAAATGGAATGTAAGATTTTATATGTGATACTAAAATAAGAAAAGTATAATAATATCATATATATCAAATAAATTTGATAATTATATCACCATACAAATCCTATAAAGTTTGTCATGAAAAAAAATAATTATATCAGTTTAGGTGACGGTTGTCTACCGTAAACATGATCGATGGGTTCATTTCCCATTTAATGTAAGAGGGGACATATATAGGACATGATCATAAATTAATAACATATAAGTATATTTAAGATTCTTATTTTATTATATAATAATATTTTTTAATATTTTAAAGATTTTGAAGAAGAAACAGTATAAAAATGCTCATTTAAGAACATTGCTTCTTCTCTAGAAAAATCCTTTAGGTTTGCACCAAAATCCAGAACAAGATGGAATTATGATTAAAACAAGGGATTAAATTTAATGTAAGTAGAGTAATATTGTTATTTGGGTGGGAATTAGTGGGAAAATGTATTTTTATGTTTGAAGAGTGGGGAAGATCAGGTGGACTTTTATAAGTAGGAGTGAGGAAACACATTGAATTCTTGAAAAGATTAATGACACGAACATTTTTTTCAAGCATGTAGCCACAAAAATGGATTCTTATTGAATTATAAAGGTGATAAATAAAAAATATGGCATAAAACTCTTTTGTATAATTACATGGGTTATGTTACTCCTGATTTTTTATTTAACCTCTATATAAAACAATTTGTCCTTAACCCCAGTAATTAAATTTTATTCCATTTAATATTCATAATTGTCAAAATTTATCTAGAAATTATTGGATAATATAAATTATTATTATTCTAAATATAGAACCCATTTTTTATATTTCAATTCCCAAAAAATTAAGAATCTAATTAAATATTATACTTGCATATGTGATAAAAAATTCATTTTCAAAGAGAAAATTCTCATAATAATAAAATATATTAATATCAACATTATATATGACATTATTTAAAATAGAATAAATTGTATTTACTATAAAATAATTTCACTAATTTTAATTTAAACCCAATTAAAAATATTATTTAACTATATAGATTATTTAATTGAAAAGGTAGTTCTAAAAAATCATTATTTTTCACAATTCATCAAAAAATAATATATTTTTGAAAAACAATTCACCAGAAGTTAAATTTCAAGATGGATTTAAAAATTAATTTAATTTTATCATAAACATTTTCTAAGAGTAATAAATATTAATTTTAAATTTTTTAGGAAAATTGTGACTACAAAAACATTTAAAAAAATATGAATTTATAAAAAACATTTTTTTTATTTAATTTTAATTAATTTTATTTATTATCAATGTATAATAAATTAACATGGGTAACCCATATTTGTTCTTAAATATTTTATTTCTATTCATTCCCTACATTTCATTTTTTAGGGTATAATGACTTACTATATTATAGTTCATTTAGACTCAGGGTTGCATATTTTGAATTTTTTAAATAGATTAAATTTATTTAATAAGAATTACATCATAATGTATGAGGTAGTTATATTATCATTTAATATTGATGCTACATTTCATATATGTTATCTTACCCAAAATTGTTTTTCAAAATCCCAGGGTGTTACAATCCACCTTTTATATAAGGTTATAAAATTGTATATAATGAATATATATAACACTTATGTTAGAATAATATTCTCTTAATTCTATATTAAGAGTTTACATTATCATGTTCTTATCCATTCAGGAATTATAAAATTCTCTTGCTTATTTTGTTTTTTCTACCTATATGAGTGTTGTTAAAATATTTATAACATGAATAAGTAAAGAATATTGAATATTATTGATATTATGTTATAATAAAATAGACATGAAGTTTTTAAAATTCATGATATGAAGTAAACATGTACAAAATTAAAGGATGAGAACTTCCAAATTGAATCATTCATGAAAAATGAAATAGCTATCACACTTTATAGTGATTTTTCTAAAAACATTATTAATACATAAATGACAAGATGTTATAAATAGATCATATATGATATTATAAGTAGGGATATAGTTCTAGAATATATGTATAATAAATTTAACTTTATTTTTATGGAGGTTAAAATAACTTACATGGAAAGTTAGACATGAGGAAAGGGGTTTCAAAACTCAATTTATTTTTATTTAGTTATATTACTTCTTTATTCCTTATATTATTCCAAATTATGTGTGTAATTACCTATGAGTACTGAATATAATATTTCATATTTTTTATGAGTATTTATATTTTTTCACATAATCATTTCACTGATTAATTATCACATCAATATTATGATATTTTTAATGGTTTCTCATATCACTTTTGTTTCTATGAGACATATTTCATATTCACTACTTGTTTCTATCTTCTGGTTTATATAATCTTTATTTTATTTGTTATATAATTATTCTACTTATAATACTAGTACCTAATGCTTCTTTTTATATAATTTTATTCATTGGGTTTATCATTCTATAGTTACTAAAGTGGTTGTGGTTTAATTATCAATCTCATCCTTATTAGGGGTTGTTTATGTTTGTGTTTACATTATAGGAATTAAATTAAATTTTTTATCTTAAAACCCATATATATTTTTCTTCTTTGGTTATTTGTGAAAATAATAAATTTTCATTTCATTTACATCTCTATATATACTCAAATGTTTGAAATTATATTTTTATGAAAAACTAAAATTGATTTTATATTCGGCCTGGAATATTTTCCTTCCACATCAATGTTTTTAAAATGATTTAATTAATGTAATTATATATGTTCAAACGAATATTTAAATTCATTTTCTATGATAATTTACTATATTTTCAATTTTTTAAAATTTATCTTATCTTCATTTTTCAAAATATAAATTTTTTACTATTTATAAAATAGTGAAAGGAATATTGGTTTTACTATTTATATCATTAAAGTATTTTCCCACATTCATGAACTATCATTGATTTAAATCATACATTAGAAGATTCCATGTATATTCAAATTGAAAATAATTCATCAATATTCTTTAATTTTTTGTTTTAAATGTTATTAAAACAAAATAGTTGTTCTCTCATAATTTTCAAATCATATTTTAAATGATTTTATAAAAGGGAATTTATTTTTAAAAGTTTTTGTTCCATTTTCATCTCCATATTCTCAATGAATTTATTTTACTTAAACACCTTCATTCTTTTTGAATATGTGTCTATATTCATCTCTATGTTATTTATTATCATAGATGATTTACACATCATTTATAGTTTTTAATTAACCATATAACAATCAATCAATATTTTATAAAACCCCCATTTTAAATAAATCATATTGTGGTGATTTCCCAAAAAAATATTATTTATTAATGATGGAATAATGGAAAAAACTATCACTTTGGAAAGAAGATAAATTTTCAGATGATGTTAAATTGACAGTGAATACCTCCCTTAACTTTGGTATTCCCTCTCTGGGAAGGATCAGAAGGAAGGGTAGGATCACTCATGTCTCTTCCAACCAATATGCGGTTGATGAATGAATCAATCGGTGTAAACTATCTATCATTGTGAGAGTCTTGTCTCCGAAGGGTGAGAAGTCCAGGAGGTTTAATGATCATTTTTAAAGATTCGCTATAGTTTGGGTATTTGGTGAATTGTGAATGATAGATATGGGAAGGGGATACATCCATATTATCTTCCCTTATGATGAGTTGAAAAGGCGTACATGGAGCTTTGGTGCCATAAACATAAAAACTAGATTACTTTGGATATACGAGTGGGATTAAAATTTTGATCCACTGAATGTTATAGACACTCATACGTAGATTTAGATCCAGATTTTCAGGCTTAATTGGTTGTATTAACACCCTAGAATTTTGTGGTTCATCACTTCATCCATTGGGAATACCATTATAATTTATAACCAAATAGACAATCCTAGATTATAAATTATGCTCGTGTACTGGTGGTATTCATTATTGCCAAGACATTTGTGGAAGAGGTTGTTCTCACCACTAGGGATGATAGTTTCAAACAAGAAAACCTTTATGAAAGGAAACCCAAGTTTTGTAAAGATTGAAATGTTTTTGGCCATGTGGATCTTGAATGTAATAGGTCCATGGTTTATACGGTTTGCAATATCAAGGGTAATGATGGCCAATCATGTCCGAGGTCTAATACTAAAGGCATAGGGAAAGCATAAAATCATGTGGTTGTTGGATTCTCCACTGGAGAAGACCCTCAGGCTATGGAAGATGCTGGCCCATCTTCTGATTCTGAGGAATCCCTTTAACTAGAACTAGATTTGGAAGAAATTGTTTGCATTGCAGAAATTGAGGAGGTTGAAAATGTATTCAATGTTCATCAAGTTGATTCAGAGCTAAAGATTATGCATATAAATTTTTCTTTCTAGATAGAGTGTTCAGAAAAGGACACCAACTGTTTCAATACTCACTCTATACTGGACATTGATGTTTTTTATGGAAATGCATGTGATGAAATGGTAATGTGCTATATGGATGTGCAATCTAGCCAGTGCCTTTCTTAAAGTTCAACTAAAGACAATGCAGGGGATCAACCAGTTCAGCACTCTACTCAATACTCACCCAAAGTCCCCCACATCAAGAAAATTATGGGGGAGGCGGAATAAGGGGTTGTTCTTGAGGATGTTCCTGCTCATAATATGAGTGAGCCTATGCCTCATCATACCACTCCAAATATTTCATAAGAGCTGGTTTCTGTTTTAGGGCCCTTGCCTCAGGGGACCTTCCACTCGGTGCCCATTCTGGTGGAGAATCAAGTGCCTGGAAACACCCAAAATGATGACATGAATCGGATTATGGCACAAAAGACCTCTCCTATAGATGAGGATGGTTATTTTTATGTGTTGTAGAATAGGATAAATGATTCATTCCAGTAGGTCGCTTATAAGAAAATTTCGAGGATGAAGACATGTCAGGTCTCCCCCATGGGCATTGATCAATCTCTTAATAAATACAAACCAATTAGTGGACGAATATGGTCTGATGTTAATG
The DNA here is from genome assembly GCA_963277665.1 of Viscum album. Classification (NCBI taxonomy): domain Eukaryota; kingdom Viridiplantae; phylum Streptophyta; class Magnoliopsida; order Santalales; family Viscaceae; genus Viscum; species Viscum album. The sequence continues at coordinate 1,177,432,022 of OY728119.1, read as the reverse complement.
AAGACTATGAAATCTCTGAGACTCCCTATGAGGCTGAGAAATCAGGAAATGGGAAAATAAAGGGAAAGGGTAAAAAGACCAAAGTTGAGCCAGTATAGAATGAAGGGCCTCAAACGAGGGGAAAATCTTCTATAAAATGAATATCCTTTTTTGGAACTGTTAGGGGATTGGAAACTCTCTCACGATCAAGGCCCTAAGACATTTTATCATGAAAAATAAACATTTGATGGTTTTAATTGATGAACCCTAAATGAAGTTTGAAAACTGGAAGGTCTTAAATGGGAATCTGTTGGTTACATGTTTTTATCTCAAAAATTAAATAATAGTGGGGATGAGTCACTTTGGGTATTCAGACTAAAAAACATTTGAATTCACTTGATGACCAAGATGGAACATATTGTTTTAGTGTATATTGGAATTCATGGAGCTATCATCTCTCTCTAGTTTGTTTATGCCTCAAATTTTAACATTAATGGAAGGGATCTATGGAAGGATATTGAGTCTATTTCAGACCGATTATCTAAGAGTAGGGTAGTTTTATGTGACTTCAACACTATCCTCATGCCTAATGAAAAGATTGCTCTCATTCGAACAGACTGGTTGTATCTAATTTTTCAATGTGTATTGATAAATGTAACCTATCTGAAGTCCCAATTGCTGGAGAAGATTTCACATGGTGCAGGTACACTTTGAATGGGCTTCAGGCTAGTAAATTGGATAGGTGTTTTGTGAAAAACGCTGACAAGAATGATTCCATCACCACTTCTGGTCTCACCTTTCCTAAATTTCACTCTGATGATAATCTGATCCTTGTGGATATTTGTGTTGGTAGGATGTGGTCATATCCTCTTCCTTTCAGGTTCAATAATTCATGGATTGTTGTGCCTGGATGTAGGTAAGTCATCTTAAAGGCTTGAGTGACTGAATCATTTTGTAGACCTCTGACAATAATTTCCAATAAGCTTAAAAACATCAAAAAAATTCTCAAAGACTAGAGCAAAGAATATTTTTCCAACTGTGAGCATGAAATTTAGGCTACTGAACAGTAGATTCTTCTATGTTAGAATACATGTTTAAATTAATATGTTCCTTAAAGGGAAAAAATCCAGGCCCCTGATCATCTTGATGACCTTCTACTACTATAGGAATGCATTTACAAGATCCAATACAATGTCAAATGGCTACATGAAGGAGACATGAACTCAAGGTTTTTTCCTTGATTATATAGAGAAATTAAGTCCAAGAGAGGTGTCTCTATGATTGAAGTAAATGGGTCTCTTTACACATCACAGATGAAAATTTCAAATGTTGTGGTAAAATATTTTGGAGATTTTACTTAGATAAGAGAAGTGATGGAACTTCTCACTTGATGGACAATATTCAACCCACAATCAGTACACATCAGAACAAGTTTCTTGTGGAAACCCTAATGAAGAGGGTAATCAAATATGCTCATTTCTCATTAAATATTGATAGTGTGGCTAGACCGGATGAATTTACCAACAAATTCTTTATATTTTTCTGGGATATTTTTTGACATGAGTTCATTAATGTTGTACGGGGGTTTTCCAAACATGCATCAATGCCTTATGGTTCCCATGCCTACTTTATTGCTCTGCTTCCAAAGAAGGAAAATTCCTTAGACATAATGGGTTTCAGGATAATGACTATTGGAAAAACCATCACCAAATTTATCATCAAGATCATTGCCTTAATGCTTGGGTATATTATCAGCACAAGGGTTACTCCAAATCAGATTGGATTTTTCCCTAGAATACATATACACAAATTCCTTTTCACTGCCTTAGAATATGTCAATTACATGAGGAAAAAGATGAGGAATGGATGCTTTTCCCCCAAGCTGGACATTTATATGGCCTTTGATACCTTGAAATGGATCTTTATTTTTACAGTTCTTAGAAAACACAGATTCTTTGAATTTTTCATCAGACATGTCAAGACAATTCTCAAGAGTGTGAGACTTTCTATTGTTATCAATGGATCGCCCAGGGGTTACTTCTAGTGCTCTAGGGGAGTCAGACAAGGGGACCCATTATCTAGACTCATCTTTGCACTAGGAAAAGATTATTTGAGTGTTTTAATGAATAATATGGTGCATTATATCCTTTATAAGAAAATTATGGTTGTAAGGGATTTGTTCACCCCCTCACACCTTTTGTATGGTGATGATATTCTTCTATTTGGACTGGCCAATAGAGGTACAATATCTTTCATCTATAAAATCTTTTCTCATTATGAGGATGTTTCTAGGTAGGTGGTAAGCTGGAATAAATACTCTATTGTGTTTGGAGATGGAATGATTTTCTCCAAGTGGAATAAAATTTCCAAGCATCTTAGAGTCAGGAGTACCCTTCCTTTTATGTACCTGGGAGTAATGCTTTATTGGGGATGGGTGAAAAGATGCTATCTTGAATCCATATACTCCAGAATTATTAATCATTTGTCCACCTAGAGAAGAAAATAGATCTCCCAAGTAAGAAGAATTTGTCCTGTGAACTCAGTTATCACTTCAATGTTTGTATATGATATATCGGTGGCCTTGTGCCCTTGTCAAAGATCTTCAAAGTTTAATTAGGAACTTTATATGGGCTAGGTGCATACCTGAAAAGAAAAAATAATAGTTTCCTAGAAATAATGCATCAAACCCAATCAAATGTGGGGCATGGGTGTTGAGGATCTGAACAGATTAAATGATGCTCTTATAAGTATGTTCACTTGGAACTTGTTGACGTCTAATGATGATTCCCTGGAATTTCTTACATAGGGATTCACATAAAAGATAAATAATGGGTACTCTACATATGTGTCTTCCTCTATAGGGACTTCCATTAAACATGCTTTTATTGGAATCATGGATTTCTCTTCATGGATGGTTTCTTGCTCATCCAATCTCAATTTATGGACAACGAAGTGGATGGACTAGCCCATCATGTACTCCATAGAGATCCCTCCACCGCTGAAGGCTATCTCAATTGCTGACATGCACTATGACATGGCTCTACAGAATTGTCTTCCAAATCATATTATGCTATCCATGGAGTGCTATTTCATTATAGACGTTGACAACTTGATCTGGACGCCCAACACTTGTGGCAGGTTCACATCATGGGAGTATTACAGGCACTTATGTGGTAGCAATGCAACTTTCCCTTTTTTTAAAAACATTTATCCTTACTTCTAATTACTTATTGATATGGAGGATTTGGAAAGGCAGAATACTAGTGAAACAACTTCTCCAGTGAATGGGCATACATTTGGCCTCTTTTTTCTATTTGTGAACACAGACTGAGGAAACAATTAATCATGTTTTCTTTTCCTGTAACTGTTTTGCAGATTTTGGGAATATCTTCAAGAGGTATTTGGGATTCCTTTAAAACTGAACAGTCTTGATGATTTCATGACATTGGTCACTATAGTTGGTCAAAGTGAGCAGGTCTTTTCACTTATTCTCACTGCTATTGCGGCGACCTTTGCTTATATTTTGAGGGTGAGAAATCAGGTTATTTTTTATAACTGAAAGCCCTCATTGAAGGCTAGTTTGACTAATGTTTATTGGGAAGTTCAAGATGCTACCAAGATCCAAATATTTATAATGAATAGTAATATTTATGATCTTATTATGCTGAAAATTCTTGGGGTAGCTATCATGGTCAAGAAACCTCTGATGTTGAAATCAATTAGATGGATCCCTCCCATCTCATCCTAGCTGAAAGAGAATGCTTATGGTGCAACATTTGGTGCACCAGGACCTTTGGGGTGTGGTGGGTTGTTCCGTAACCATCCGGGTTTCGTTAAGGGATGCTTCTATCATTATATCGGAATTAGTTCTGTGCTTGATGCTGAATTATGGGATATGATTAAAGATGTCAACTATGTTGTCCACTATGGTTGGAGGTGATTGTGGGTGGAATATGACTCAAGTACAATAGTGCACATCCTATGGACAAGTTCCAGGGATGTCCTTTTAGAAATTTCTTCTATCGTGGATTGCATGCCTACATCTTCTCAAGAATCTTCAATTATAGGTTAGTCATGTTTATAGAGAGGCAAACCAGGTTGATGATGCTATGTTCAAGAGAGCTATTACAGAGGTCTCCTCACGATGGTCATTTGTCATATCAGAATTCTGCTCCAATCTTTTTGACCTAGACGCACATGGTATATTCTATTCTCGACTTTTTAAACCCCCTTGTGCGACCACTTTTTCAGTTTTTAATATTTTTTTATGTAGCTGGCTTTGTCTGGGTCCTGGACCTTCTTTTATTATATATTAATTTATTTCATATGATGAATTATTTTTAATTAATAAGTGAACGGTTTATCATAACATTAAATATCTCCTTTAACACCCCAAAATTTTAGTTTAAAATAAAAAATATCTTGGTAGATTTCTTAACATGTAAAAATGTGGTTTTGGAGAATTATGATATCATAAAAATATTATTATTTAAAAGTGATTGTTATAAAATAGTCGTTTAATTAGTGGGTATGAATATGATTATAAAAATTATTAAATATATGTATAATTTTCATAATAAATTAAAAATTATTGATTAATTCTTAAGATATATGCATTCAATTTTTAGTGAAGTCATTTTATGCTTTAAAAAAGAACTTTATTTAAAATTTGGTTTTAATGTATTTTTGTGTCTAGAAATTATAAATAGTTTTTAGAGGTTTTATAAATAATTTTTTTAAAAAATAAAATTCATTTTTTAAATCATTATATCACAATTCACTTTGGATGATATTTTGGTATTTTTTGAAATGATAGATTTTCTCGTGAATAGTGAAAAATATTGATTTTCAAATACATCATGTTCATTTAATTAAATAATGTAATTTATAATTAAAATGATATATTGGATTTTGTATAAAGGTAAAATAAGATCCATTTTATTCGTAATATTCTAATTAATTATATTTGAATTTGTAATCTCTATGATTTGAGATGTGTTAATTTATCACATTCAAGGACGATGTGTTATATATTTATTTTAACTAGTTCAATTATAGTCATGAAACCATTTTTATGGTTGAAACATAATATTATATATGTATTTTAGCTTATGTTTTGTTCTGTAATAATTTTCCATACATGATGAAAAATAATAATATGAAACAAGTTAATTGTGATCAAAATCGCCAAATTAATTCCAATGTTTACCATTAATGTTTTATATAATGATTCAACATATCTACAAGTAACCAAATAAAATTTACAAAAATATAACCTTCAATATGTTCAATAATAAAATATAACTCGAATTCTGGAAAACCATCCTAATTTTACAGGATTATCCATTCATGTGTATATGTAAACCGAATATAAAACAAACAAACTCTAACAATAAAATTAAACCTCATAACAAATAAAAAAGGTTATAAAAGAAATTAAAAAGGTTATAGTAAACTAATTACATGTAAAATAGTTTATATAATTATTGATTAATGAACCTTATTTTATTATTCAGGTTATTAATATCTTGTGGAGAAAACCATCGGACTTATGTTAAGGGATCCTCTCTTTCTCACATTTATTCAAGAATCTCCTCTATGTTATGAATTTTTATGTGTAATTACTAATGATGGAGTATAATTGCACACCTCCCCCATACTTCCCTCAAGATTTATAAAATATTAGAATCCATATTATCTCTCATTAAGCCCGTCTAATCACATGTGATACCATGCTGATATTCTGTAAGGGTTTCTACCCGAACCTCTTATATTATTTCAGGTTGCTCTAACTTTATTTTTACACAAATGAAGATGAAATTTATTTTTATGTACAACATATAAATACAGTGTATATAATCCAACCTCATGTTTAAATACCCATCCATAATTCTCTTTTTGGGATATACATGTTTTTAAATGATTCCCTCCTTAATACTTTTCGATAAGAAAACCAATTTTAAACAAACTTTCCAAATTATTACCCATTATCAAGTACACTATATAATATATTTTTTATCCAGAATTGTTTTTATAAAATAAAAATTTATATTATGAAAACTATCCCGGTTCACTTATTGTTTTATATAAATGATCATTCCCTTTTAATTTTTAAATGACCTTTGATATTTTTCTTTAACCGCAGGAAATTTTTTAAATTATAATGTTTCTTAAAAACTATATTTTCATGTTATTAATTCATTTTGACATCACTTATCATTATTTATACCTATTATACCCTATGAAATTCCATACATACTCTAATTCCTTTCTTTAATTGATACTTTTATGATACGTTCATTTATTATGCTTTATGTCATTATTATGATGCCCAATTCATTCACTGGGTAACCCTTATGTTTGTGGTTGTTTCTGTATGATTCTATATGTGGAAATAATATTCATCAACATTTCATGATGGTTGAACCCAAATAGTGCTCCAATTCTTTGGGCAATTTTTAGTCTCATGAGACGTTATATGCAACAATCTTGGCGGTTTTCCGTGACTTTTGTTACCATGTGAAATGGTCTTGGTGGGTAACATGGAATTGTGATCTTGTATGTGAAACAAACCTTGACTTGTTCTAAATTCATTATTTATATTGATTCCACATTTCAATGATTCAATGATTATATAATCCCATGTTTATATGTTATGATTCTTTATGTCATTTTACATCATTATGTCATGATCTCTAACCCATGTGCTAATGCATTTTTCTTAGGTTTTTTCCCTTACTATGATTTTAGCTCATCCCTTTATTCATGGCATCCCAAGGGTACCCTATACTAATGTATTTGATCAAAGGAATTTATGATCACTTTATGAATATTAAATAAATTACTGTTTTTTAGTCCCATGGTTTACGTTTTATATACCTAGCCTTACAAGACACTAGACTTTATAATCCTTGGCTTGTACACTAATGTATGATTATGCTTAAAATCATGTAATTTCTAGAAGAATTTAGATAATCAGTTTGACATGTTCAAAGGGAATTGTGCGAATTCAATGAGATTTCCAAAGGCCATTATATGATTCATCTAATATGTATGGGAACTATTACATGACTAATACATAAGTCACATGAGGTTCATAACCCCCTTTGACTAAAAATTATTATATCTGACTTCATGTAAGGATTTCTAATTTTTCATCTTTTTATCACATAGATGACTCAAGATTAATCATTCCCTAGCCTATTGGGGCCTCAGATGACCAATTAATCACATGTAAACTCCTTCATGTGATATATATGACACGTTGGGAGTCCTTCATATGTTCAATAGAATGATCATGTGAACCGTATATGCATACTATATAATCCCTTATGTTTTTTCATAGGTTTACCTGGTGGAAGTATATTTAGATTCTGTTGATCTTCACTCTGAGAAGTTAACTATCATCTTTATGCTATCATTTGTGTGTTTCTTTCTGGGGGAATTTATAGGCCTCCCAACCCTGGATCTATAAATCATCACATGGTGCTTAAATAACAAAAATGGGATTGTGTACATGGAGGGAGAATATCATCAATTGTTTAATGTGAACCCATAATGGGTCATCCTTTCTGTTATCCTTATTTTGTATGAAAAGATGTGACCACATAATCTCTATTTAATTAGATTGTTTATTGAACTTAATTCTTGTCAAAGGGGGCTCAAATAATCAAAATGTCATATCGAAGGGGTTGTGAAATAGCTCATTGACATATCTAGAGGCCTTCACCGAATCAAACTAACATGTGTTGAGCCCTTATTGATAATATCAGCGTAACTCCTAGTACATAAACAACCCTCATTTTATATATTTTACTTTAAAAATATTATGATGTTTTCCCCTCAGTTTCTGATTAGGAAATTTCATGATAAAATGAGCATGTTTGAATTCCTTCACATGATCTAGGTGACATATCCCAAAACCTTCTTATAAATATTCTCAAATGTCAATTGGTATTTCACATGATCAAGGAATACTTTTCTAGGGGAATTCATGTGATCAAGATGGATATTTAGAGGGCTTTCACATGATCGATGAACTGATTATGCAACACACATAACTGTATCAAGTGAATAACTATGTATCTCTTTTTCTCAAAAGGGTAAAAACATTTTCATCTTTTATTTTATGAGGCTTATCTTGTTCACCGATTTCATGTCTATCAGGGTGTCATATGTTAAAATAGACAAGTCTATAGTCCTTCGTAGGATAGAGGATACTTGTATAGTGGCCTTAACATGATGATTCCAAAATGTGTTTATGGATTTATTGTAATCCATGGATTGATCATGCGAGAATCAAAAATCATTTTCATTAAAATTTTCATAACCATAATTCTAATAAAAATTATTCCTTTTTTAGATTTTATTTTATAAAAAAATTCGTTGATTTTCAAGATTCTATCAATGGACATGTACCATGCTTATGGGAACTCATTTGGAAGTCATCACATAATCATCGACTCTTGTCTGTAAGCTTTCATGAGATTTTTAAGGCTAGATAGAGGGTTCTGCTATGATCATTAATAGATCACAACACGTAAATGACCTATTCAAATGATTTCCTTAGTGTCACATGATTCAGCTTACCCAGTTTTATAATTCCAATGTATTAATACTTCTCTTTCCTTCCTGTTATTGGGAAAATAAAACTAATGCTTTGGGTATAACTTCAGACCTTAAATTTCCCATTCCCTTTTGGTGGGATTAAAAAATAATAAAATGGTCTCATTAGTTATATAATTTTTTTAATTTAATATTATCAATTCCTTATAAAACAAATTTCATTTATTTTTATATATATTTCATAATATGGGTACCTTTATTTTTACCATCAAATTTAGTGACTATATTTTAATAGTTATATATTTTTTTATGGTTTGTTTTAGTATGGTGTTACTTGAGAAGCACTATATTAATAATAGATTTTATTTTAAAGGTAAAAAATTAATAATAATGTCTCAAGGTGCCACATTTCAAACATTATTACCCATGAAATTCATTTTAAAATTGGTATAATTTTTATATTCATTTGTATCTCTACATTGTGTATTCCTGTTAGAATATATCCTTCTTTCTATCATCATGAAAAAAAATTAATAAATTAAACTATAATTAAATCATTTTCCTATATAATAAAATTTATCATAAAGTAGGTTCAATTTCAAATTTGGTTATAAATGAATTATTTTTCATCAATTCGGGGTTTCTCATAGAATTTTCAACATGATTTCATAAAAAACCAAAGTCTACATTGATAACAACTATAATAATTTAGTTTCATACTCTCAAATCTGGTATTAATATATTACAACTTTAATAAATTTTATTTAACATAAATGATTACCAAAATCATTATATTTAGTGTATTTTGAAACTAAGATACCATACAGAATTAATGAAACATCAATAACTATTTAAAATTCCGAGTAGAAATGTCAATTTAACTCTAAACATTTTATATTCTATAGTATAATATTTTTCCTGGGGATTTAACCTGAAAATGGAGTGGTGGGATAAATATTCCATCAAGGATAATAATAATCATGATAGTGTGTTGAGGATGATACTTACATATAACATGAAGGAAAGAATTGTATAGTTAAAAATATGTGTAAATATTGTGATGTATATGAAATACATGATACATAAGAAATTTTTGGTAGCTAGAACATCATAAAAATGTGTTCAAAAGAACACTTGGGACAAGGATAACTTAAAAGGTTATGGTATTATAATGGTATTATGAGAAGGCTACTCTCTAATTCCATGATATCAAAATCAACCCACATATATAGTATGTTTAGAGATGAAATACTACCTAATTTAGTAGGGGATATATAGTTGTGGATCCACCAATATTATAAAGTGAATAGAATTAATGAAATAACTTTCAGTCAAAATATTTTCTTATTTAATTTTTAGGATAAATGATGAATTTGATATGTTTGAGAGGTAATCCTTACATGGACACAGTGTTTGTATATTCAGAGTTCTAAACTGAAGCATCCCCTTCCCACCATCTTGTTGCCCACTAGCCTTATTCCCCAACGTCGCATCCACAACATGATATATCTGACTAGTGATGATGTGACAAAGTCCCTTATTTTTCTTCTAAAAACCATTCACCGATGTCAATGACAATTCATACTATATTATCACACTACATCTTTGATTTTCTAATAACCACCATCATATTATCATGCCTACAAATCAAAATATATTCCATACATCCTAAAGAGTGGTGATCCATGTATTTAATACTTAAATATTACATAGTTTTAGATAATATTAATTTAATCTCATAATTATAGATACACCGTAACCATAAATTCTTATTTTTATTATAGAATAGATATATAATTACTATATTTCATGGAGTATCTTAAACATCTCCCAAAAAGTTCTTCTCATGTGGTACACTTCTTATACACACCCTATATAAAATTTTTATTCCTAACCTAGGTAAAGGAAACATAATAAAGCATGAGATCAAATTCTTAGTATGGTTAAACAAATGAAATATCAATAAAATGTCATAAATGAAAATGTGAAAAAAAGGGTATGATAAATGATCATAACTTACAAAATTCATACTAAATTTTTCAAAGATCTGTAATCATGTATCATGGAATAATTATTTTTTTATAATAAGATAAATAAGTCATAAGAATATGGAATAATCAATAATTAATAATTTTCCATCAAAACACATCATAAGTAAAATGCATAAGTTTGTGTCAAATGCATAGTCATTGAAAATAATTTCCTTAGTAAAGGTCCACTACCAAGACTATAATAAGGCATTGGGTTCCCACTATATTCCATAATTTCATTATTCATGGTACACTGAAAATTCTACCATAGTTAATAGAGTCACTTAAAAATATGGGTCACTCCCCATTATAGTCAATATCAACCCATGAGATATTTATCTATACTAAATGCATTTGAGGTTATATAATTTTTTTCCCACATGTCACATAATGAAAATAATATATGTGTGTGACAACAGTTTATAAAACATTCAGCAATTTATCACATTAAAACCCATGTAAATAAAATGGGTTTTATAAACCTCATGTCATATCATCCTAATATAACAATTGGAAAAATGAGGTTTCATAAAGATTTCATTCTAACATGATTAACCCATGGGAAATAAATGAGTTTCATAAAATAATACATAATTTATCAAATTAAAAATAGATAATTATAGTGAATAGTATCTTAATAATGTATCCCTAATGAATAATAAATATGATTAAAGGATATCTACATTGATGAAAAACACTTTTAGATGACCATTTGAACATTTCATTGAAAGTATGAAAAATGCCTATTTTATTTGGTATCTTTAAAATTAAAAATTTCTAGAATATTGTGGGAACAATTTTAATTTAAAATAACCATGGAATCTTATACGGTTAGATTCAATTAAATGATCAATCATGATTGTAGAAAAATTTGTTCATGTGGTAATTGTTAGAAGAATGGTCCATTTCATACTTTTTGTAAAAATTCACAAATATAATTTTTAAAAATATTAAAAATTACATTTAAAACTTTTTAATGGAAAAAAATATGATTTAAAATTAATTAAAAAAAATATTTTAATAAGAGAAAATAAAATTCTAAAAAAACTTTTTAAATAACATGGAAATTGAAGAAAAGTTTCATTTAAAAAAGATAAAATAAGGTATGTTTTTATAATAAACATTATATTGAAAATTTTATATACCAAATAAAGGAAAATGGTTTTAATAAATAAAAAATCTAGGAATAAATAGAGTATAATAATATATAAAGGGTTTAATGGATAATATCAATATAATTTCCCATAAAATAAATTTTTCATTGACAATCCTGAAATAAAATAAAATTATAAAGTAAATTCCAAAGAACATTGGTAACTTTTAAATCATATCACTCATGATAGAAATAAATTCAAATGAAATAATAATTACCATCAATATCAATTTATTAATGATATAACATATCAAAGGGGTATCATATAAACTTAATGAAATAATTAGAGTTAAATATCTAATATGTCTCATTGAAACAAAACTGAGGAGAGAAACCCTTATGTCAAGACATTTCTTGCATTGTAAAAGTTCCAACCACATATATAATAAATATAAATTTATTATAATAACAAATTCATATATAAATTAAATTTATCATTCCATAATAATCCCCAATTTTCTTCCCATTAACAATATCTTTATTGAAATGAACATTTGGATAAAAGCTAGTTTGTTTTCTATGCTTATTTTTGTTTTATGGTTTTAGTAATTGCACCTTGGTCATTATTTCAAATTATTTATAATTTTAATCATGGATTAATTATCATATTTATTTTTTATATAAAATTTTAAAAGTATTCATATAAAAATGTGATGAAAATTTAATTACATTACATTGTAGATACTGTAGCCTATAAGTATACGTTAGTGATGTTTCCTATTATATATGAATTATATGAAAGTAATTAAAGTAACAATTAACCTTTTAGAAATTTTATCATATCATAAGTATAATATATATTCATAAATTCTCTCTGTATTACCATCTATGTAAAGTGGAAATGGAAAATTAATTACATCACTTTGAAGAGGTGGTTGTCTACATGTATGCATATGTGACATTATCATTTTCCAATGCATGAGAAGGTATACAGGTAGATAAGATATTAAAATTTTATAAAAAAAATTCTTTCACATGTATATGTTTTAAACATTAAATCTATCATAATAATCAAAAATAAAATGTAGTGATAGAAAATGAATCATATTGGTACGTGGAGGGATTAGTTCACAATAACACAGATGAGATACATTCATTTCCCATTTGTTGGAATGGAGGTGTAAATTATAGTAACATAATCATAATAAAATATAAATATATTTATAATACTTTATTCACAATTTTATATGGATACAACACATTTATAAAAAGTATAAGAAGATGTAAACATTGAATGAGTCGAGTAATATGGTATCCTCTTATTGGAGATATATCTTTTAGATTACACATTAATAAATCATAGGATGGTATTAATGTAAATTCAGAACCTCATCAACGAAGGAGATTAAGAAAGGATGGCTTTTAGTAGGTTTTGGATGACGTAGAGGGTTCAAATTTTGTTAAAATCGAAGAAGAATAGGTTCCCCATTATATGTGAGGTTATAGAAAAACATGGAATTACAAAAAAAATATTTAAATAATATAAAGTTACATTATTGTGAAAGTTCAACCATGTGGAAAATAATTAAAAGGATAGATAAGATTATATCAAAATATCTTTAAACAATAATATTTAGAAAATCTTAAGAGTAATTTTTACTATTATCTATTATTTTAAACCCAATAGTAAACTCGTTATAACCCTAATCATGGTAACAACATTTTACAATTTTCACTATTCATTATAAACAAATAAGTTATCCTATTACATTATATTAATAATGAAGATTTAAAATATTAAATAAATTTTATAAGATTAAATTTCTATAACTGGAAGAAATTAATTTTCAAATAAGTGTGAAAAATGAAACAAAAACCATTTTCATATAAATTTATTTTTATGCATAAAAATGAGTTTAACATCATTCCTCGAGATATAAACACTATTATATGGATGTTAGAATATTTAATTGCATAAATTATCTAAAAAATTAATTAAAATAATTAATAAATAGTGGTTAATTTTATTTATTAAGATAAAAACATAGAGTTCACAAAAAAATGATTTTTTGGAAAAAATTCACTTCTTACCTTCTTATGATTTTATATTATTTTACAAAAAATTTATTACCAAGGAATTAAATTTATACATTTGTAAAAAAATAATTTAGTTATTCTTATTAATTTTGTACAATAAAACTTCTATGGGATGAATATAATATCAAAATAATTATATTTTAATTGTATATTGTGGTTAATTTAAACTTTATGTTTCATGTAAAGAAAGATATAAATGAAAAAAATTATTAAAAGAGAAATATATTATAAAATACAAAAATTTGATATTATACCTCCCTTTTATGAGTTTTTTTCAATACAACTGAGGATTCTGCTTTCTCAAAAAAAACCTTAGGTTCCCATATAGCTTCCTAAAATTTATGATTTCACCGAAAAACATTGACCAGGTGAGTGATATTGTTCTGGAACACTTTCACACTTAAATATAGAATCCCGAAAGTTTTTTCTGATAATAGAGAGATTTATTAGTTTTGTTGACTCTGGGTTCAATAAAATTAAATGATTAAGTATCTAATTCCTCAAGAGAGATACTTGGAACACATGGGAAAATTCAGAGATATTTTTTGGAAGCTCCAATTAATTAGAAGCTATATTCATATTATTAATAATTTTGAGGAAACTGAAATATCATAGAGTCATATTTTTTTCTTTTCAATTTTCATAACATTATCCCAGGGATATATTTATCGAAATACCATGTTACTAACTTTGAACTATAAATATCACAAATTATTATCAATATATATATTTATATTGACTATAAATTTCCCTCATGTATTGTTAATTAGATAAAACATTCTATATATTTTTCTCATCTATATCAGGCCTGAATATAATTAATTATATAAATTTATCCTAAAATATTGGAGTTATACACTACCTACCATATAGGGAATCATAAAGATACCATCTTAATACTCTATTGAAATATATTTCTATAATAAAACTCAACTAGAGAAATGTATGGATACAAATCACATTTTAAATCAATATAAAATTATTTGAACATATATTCTCAGGTTTCAATGTTTCTCTATGACTAATCATTTGTCCAAAAATGATATGAAATGGTAAAGTTAAAATCTATATTAAAACCTTACTGAATACTTCTCTAGAACATAAAGGTAAAACTCAATTCAAAATTAGATACATTAGAATATAGTACTCTATGAAATCTAACCACATAATTAATATATATCCAAGAAATTTGATGAAGAGATAGATATTATTCAATTATAATAAAACGTAATGACTTCATAAGTCACTCGAATACAACCAAAATAGAATTATGACATTTAGATGTTTTGGGGAGGCCCATAATGAAATCTTTGATGATTTCTCACATTTATATTATGTTATGGATAATGGTTATAAAATCCCCTTAGAATTATATCTCTCATCATGAACATGAGAACATACCATACATAGAATCTCATACTCTAAAAAAAATTCATGTTTTCCGACAAGAAATACACTTTCAGGTATTTATGTGTATTAATAATTCTTGAATGAATAGAGAATTAATAATTTTTGAGCTTCAACTAATTACTCTTTATTTAGCTCTAGTATTTACAAGACAGATACTATGTTCTTGAACCTCATCGTTCCATCACAATCATAGTTGAAATCCAAAACATTCCTCACATTCTTCTATAGTTATATATATTTCTTCTATGCCTATATAATCCCCACATAGATTGATGATTGAAAATTCATATGAAAAATATATAATGTAATTTTCTGAAATATTATAAATGAACTTAATTCATTAAATCAATAAATTTCTTATTAGTAAATGTGGTTATAGAAAATAAATGCACTACTTTTATTATTTTGAACCATTTTATATTCTATAAAATTTTAAATAACTTTAATCATCATAACCAATGGTAATATTTCCATTTTATGGTAATAATTATGATTATTATATTAAGGGTTAGGATAATGTTCACTTGACAAAGGTATAATAAGTAGTGACCTCGATGAGTAGAATTATACACTATGCCCATTTTTCAAATATTTTGAGAGAGATAACATCATTGGGTGTTTCCCATTACCACGAAAAATCTTATCTTGAAAAACTAAATCAAGATAGAAACTATTTATGGGATATTTTCAATATCAATGAGATCACATATTGAACCACTCTATAAAAAAACCCCTTGAAAATCTAACCATCGCATACCTTACTGTTAGAGAGTTTGATTATGTAATAAAGTTATATGTATCAAGAACCTATTTTTATTATTTATATATTTTATTTTTAATAAAACTATATTTTTATTTACCCATTTTTTTCATTAAGTTTTAACTTGTTAAATAATGAGTTTTATAAAAATTATATTTTTGTATGATGAAACATAAATTTTATTTTTATGAAATATATAGTTTTAATAATGATATTATTATTGAATAAATAAATATTTATTTATAAAAATGATATTTAATATTTAATAAATATAAATGATAATATAATTTTATGAAGTAAAAGTACTTTTTATAAGGTTCTAAAAAATATTATTATCTAAAAAAATCCATTTTTTCTAACAAATGGGGATTATTGATTTCAAAGTGAAAATTATCATATTTAGATAATTATTTTCATAAAATAAATATTAATTTTAAACTAGAATGTAAAAATTATCCAAAAGAATGTTTTTCATAATTTTCTGTGACATTTTAATTTTTGGATAAAAAATAAATGTAATATAAATATACGGAATGTATTTTGAAATCATAAAAGACCAAAAGTGATGTGATAAATAATATAAATAGTTTACTAGAAAAAAATTATTATTCCCTGAATTATAATTAATTTATAATGTTATTTTATTTATTTTAGAAACCCTTAAATGAATCCTCAAAAACATATATTATATTTTTATGTTTTAAAATCAATTCTATATAAGCATGACTCACTTTCACATCACAAAGTGAACTTTTTTAATGTTTTCAGTTATTAGGCATATAAAATAAGTAAATTTACTACAATTTGGTAGAAAAAAATGGTAAAAACCATGGGAAGGTTTTTTAAAATTACTTTATCATATATATCCCAAAACTTATGTTTAGAAATTAATAAAGAATTATTCTATATTTTCCATATAAACCCACATAAAATCCCAGTCCTCTTCACTAAAAACCCATAGAGAATAAAATTATTCATCCTTTATCACTCTAATATCAACCCATGGTACCCCCAATCTCTTAAAAAGCTCATCCAAAAATTTTATAATTTCCCTTTCATGGTAAGGGATCTTCTCCTTCTCATATTTATTGAAGCACCTCCTTTAAAATATTCCAATTATATTCCAATTTTTCATGAAAGTATATATTTTAACACATTATTATTACTTTAAATGTAATATAAAATTTATTAGAGAGCCATTTCATTCTAATTTGACACTTTCAGGAATCTTTTAATACCCCTTTTATGCTACCGAAATCATCTTGTGCTTTTCCTTTCCAAATTTTTTTAGTGAATACCCATTCCCATTTCCACTAAAAGGTATTGAACTAGTTGTTAATATCATACATTTTTTCAGAATTTATTTTTATGTAACCCAAATTCCTTAATCATGGGTTAAAAGTGATGAATGACATCATTATGTTTTATGATACATGTGGCACACTTATACATGTAAATGATATAAATGTGATGGGTGGTCCAAGAATTATATATACCTCTAATTCATTGGTTAAAGATTTTATCTCGTGATATGGGAGGTATGGTGTATGGGATTTTATCCTTAAACAACTATGGTATTTTTTTTGGTTGTTAGCCTTAAATTATGTTTATTATTTCATGTTTTATGCTATTCCCAAATTCCTATGTTACCTTTATGTTATCATGTTATATCAAGCCTTATTTTTTAATATTATGATTCTCAACATCATATGTTACTTTTATATACCACTTTTCATGAATGTTATACTTTATATCATGGTATTATTTTTTTATTCCCTTACTAGGATTTATATATCACTCATTTATTGTATTAAGTATGTATTTATATAATAAATCCTGAAATAAAATTTATTAAAGATACATGTTGTCATTATTTTTTTTATAGAAAATTCTTGTTTTTTATGGGGATTATGATTAGAAAACTCTAGTAAAATACATAGAGATACAAATAAATAAAGGAAACCATCCCATATTTTTTAAAATAATATATTATTTGGATTCCAAAGAAAATACATCCATGTATTGTTAATTCAATATGATATAACTATAAAAAAATTGTACATTGGGGTAATAACTCTAAAAAGGAGCATTTATCTTGACTCAATCATTAACTAGTAGATGATAATAGGAATGAAAGCACACCTAGTTTGGTACTTCAGGGGAATATTCTTTATAGAATATTCATTCTCCTTACAAACTATTATTAAGGGAAAAATTCCAATAAGATTTAATGTTTGGACATAAATCATGGATAAATTAGACTGAAACCTATAATTTCATAGGAAAAAAATATGTTTCAATTATAATTTACCTCATTAATGTTCATGGTTTCCCATTTATCTATTTAATAGCATAAAAATAATCATCTATATTTCTCCCAATTTATATTCTTATTCAATGGCTATAAATATGTGAAACTGATTCAATAACCAATGTGAGGGAAAATGTGATTATGTCCCAAATGAGGTGTAAGCTCTAATGGTATAAGGAATTGTGAAATCCATGATAATAAATTCCCAATTTACTCATGTTTTGAAAAAAAACCTAAATTAGGAGTAACATTATAATCCCCCTAAGAAAGATATATTTGTAATAGAGACCTTTATGAGACGAATACCTCCGACATTCATTGGATATTGTGGTCCCTTAATAAAGGATAAATGTACCAAATACATTGAAATGATCTTCTCCAACATTCAATTCTATAAGAAAAATAATTTCATGAGGGATATAAATTATATATAAGGAGAATCATATCAATAGATGACATTCGTCAAAAATAATAATCTTGAGGAGGATATTGAAGTAATGGAGTTGAAGAAATTATATTTTGAAAAATATTATCCTCACACTATCTAATAGAAAATATAGATGTATTTCCTTAGCCTCATGAAAAATGATGATGAATCTATCGATGAGTATGGGAAAAAACACACAATAATTGCATGATACACCTCTGATGTTGTTATTTCACCATAAAGAAAAGTTAAACACTTAATTATTGGGATAAAGATGAATATATGAAAATAATTGGATATTTGAGCCTTTGAAAACAATTAGGAAATTGTCCTATGTTTCGTAAAAGATTAAATAGGGATTAGAAAATATCAGTGGTCTTATAGTCATGGAGATAAGCAGTGGAGAATGGATTTTAATTCTAGTGGGGATATATTCAAATATCATGGGTGAAATAAAATCCACCATCCCATTTGTTGAATGTGTGGGGAGAAGCTTCACAAAAATTTATATAAGGAAAAAATGATGTTCTTTAGGTGTATAAATAAATGGAACCTAGGAAGATATTTTTAATGGGAGAAACCTAGAAGTTTTATGGAAGACGAATATTTTTATATTAACCCTCATAAAATTGTCCAATCATTTGATTTCAAGGAACCACGATATTATGTGAATCAATGTTCTAAATAAGGGTTGTGAAGGAAAATTGATAATGACAACCTCCAAGGCCTAGAGCGTAAGGGTGAGCTTTTATAATCACAATAGCTAAGGTGGATCTTAAAAATAAAGTTTTTATAGGT
Source organism: Viscum album (assembly GCA_963277665.1). Taxonomy (NCBI): domain Eukaryota; kingdom Viridiplantae; phylum Streptophyta; class Magnoliopsida; order Santalales; family Viscaceae; genus Viscum; species Viscum album. The sequence continues at coordinate 1,177,412,552 of OY728119.1, read as the reverse complement.
AGGATATTTATTCATTTAATAATAGTTAACATACATTTTGATTCTTGTTTTATGAATAAATTTGTTTCATAAAAGTTTAGTAGAACTATTGAAAAAACATCTCAAAATATGGAAGTTGAGTTATCAGTAAATATTTAAAATGGTTCAGTTATTGAATCCCAAAAATATAACTCATTACCTATAAAGAATTTCTAGAATAACATCTCTAGAAACATTAGGATACTCCCTATAGTGGAATTGGGTGTAATTTTGGGCTTGGATTAGTTTTTCTTACTTGTATTCAACATAATGTTTTAGGAAAATAAAATCACCCCATATATCACTAATCATCCTACAGCTATATACAAATGTAAGGAGGATTATGAATATATTTGTTACTAACATCTCAAGTGTGTATTATTACCTTTTGAGAAAGTGTGTCTAACACAAATGATTGAGACTAATGAAAATATAACCCTTTATGACATGAGCATTTTAATTGAAATTTATAATGTGTTTCCCATATAATTTCTTTTTATATATCTTAACTATTAAGTTTAGTTCTCAATAGACTCCACACCCAAAGCATTTCCAATATCTATGACTTCATATGGAATGGTTGTTTTCAAAATTAATGAGCTGAAGAAAAAATTACTTCAGAATCTGAAAAAAGGGTTTAAACTCCCATGTGATTCATTACGGGGTTTACCAGTCATTTGTTTCAAGAATATATATGGGTTAATGAACCTCTTCATATATTCTCGTGATCTCAATAATATCATGATAAATAACAAGTATCCTCTATAACAGATTGGTAACTTGTTTGAACAGCTATGTGGTGCCCAATACTTCTCCAAGATAGATCTTTGGCTAGGATATCATTGAGTTAAGGTGAATAAATATTAGATTCCTAAGAATTATTTTTAAATAAGGTATGGTAACTATTAGTTCATATTGATTCTATTTGGACTCACAAATTCTCTAATAATCGTAATGGACATAATGAATATAGTATTTATGGATTACCTTGAAAATTTTGTTTTATTATTTATAAATGATATATTTATCTACTCTAAATGAAAGTAGAAACATGGGAAACATTTAAATAATGTTATTGTAACATCTTGAGTTTTTAAAATGAAACACTTGTTTGATATCATACATGATATGTCACATCGAGTCAAAATAAGAAACAAAATAGTATAATCTAAATGCTACCAATATAATTGAGCAGTTAGAATTTTGGTAAAAAATAATATTAAATAAATTATAGAAATATATTTTTTACATGTCTATATAATTAATTCTTTGGTGGAAAATTAATTGTAAATGAATGTCAAAGCCTTTTTAAAATAAAAGGAAATGTTTTTCTGAAAAACAGTTTATATGTAAATAAGTGTGTTTATCAAATAATAAAATCACAATTTATGGATTATATTAATTATTTATATATATATATATAATATCTAATGTTTAAAATTAATCTTATGGGTTTTCTAGAAATGATTTAAGAACAAATCTAATTTTACATATACATGAAGTATTGTTCAAGAAAAGATAGTTTTTCTGCATTTTGAGGGTGAACTCACTTAAATATACTTATTTAAACTTTAATAAGTTTTATTTTAAAAATAAAAAATATATTTTAATTTATAATTTTTTAATTTACTTTAAATTTATTTTTGATATTTTTCTGATAAGATTTGTTTTTTGATGAATAATGAAAAAATACTGCATTTTAATTAAAAACTACTTTTTTATCATATTTATTTATAGTATAATAATTATATTTTTTAATGATTTTAATGTATAATTACATAAATTTTTATCATTTATTTCAATTTAGGTAATTTAAAACTATTACAAATTTAAATTGGATAAAAAACGTTGTGAACTTTTGAACATTTTTACTTTAAAACTCATCTTCTCGATACATCAATTGGATAATTTTAAATTAATTTTACCCACCTATGTGATTTGAATTATTAAAATGGAAAGAAACAGATATAATAAGTATGAAATTTATGATCTATTAGGATGAAATTAATTTTTTTAAATTAAAAATAGTAAGTTTAGTAATTATTTTTATTTCCATTGTTAAGGCTAAACCAAGTAATTAAGGTTAAAAATAATATTATAACTAATATAAAATCACCCAAACTCATGTCATAATTTAATTTTATGAGATTTTTAAACCAAAATAATCCATGGGTTTAATTGATACCTTTTCAAAGCCACTTGATTTTTCAATTACAGTTGATGTAATTAACTAAAATTCATTGAATGTATAGATGGTGAAAACACTAATAATCCCACCAAGTAAAGGGTGGATAAAAGAATATTTTTTTAGTGTTGTTCATCCTAATGTGTCCAAAATTATGGTGGTTTTTCTCAATATATTAAGGTATACATCCTATAAAATATAGAAATGTTACATAAGAAAATAAAAGAAAAATACTCATAGGTTATTGTTAGTGTTGTTGGGAGTTTGGGCATATGTCCATTAAATGTTGGTGTAACATAAAAATTCATGAAATTAATGTATTGAAAGCGCTAAGGGGTAGTAATCCTAATAAATAGATAAAAAATAAGGTAATTAAATAATATTTAACTAATTAAACTAATGATAAAGGTGAATCTTCATATTCAATCCAAATAAAGTGTATATATAGACAAGCTATATATGCACCTAATTTGTCTCAAAGATAAACTATTATTACTAATAGTGTTGGTGATGAAAATAATGATAAACCTATTTGGAAAAAGAATAAAATTAATATATCATCTCTTAAATCATAGGGATAAATAAATTCATTTATAATATTACTTCTCTTGTAAAAAAAAATAATTAACTTTAAGTGGTATAGCAATATAAGGTGTATGGATAGAATTCATATCAAGGTGAATGATTCAAGTGTAGTGTTTTTTCTAGTGATGTAAAGGTATGGTTTAAATTATATTCCTTTGGGTATAACATCTGATTTCTAGTAAGCAAGTTTTAATTAAGTGGAATTCATGGTGAATATATAATAATAATTTCTCATAGAAAGAATGGAGTGATCAGAAATCCATCCACGTTTCCAATTAAGAATAGATATGGATTATTAGAATATATTTTTGGAAGAAGTATATAAAAGGGTCACACAACTAAGAAATTCATGGAGTGATTTCCAAAGGTTATTTCCTGAATTTTGAAAGGTAAGTGGACTCAACATAAAAATATATCTATGTAATGTGATGATTCTAAAAATATAGGTAATTTCATGAAATCGTTCCAAGTTTTTTGTCTAAATCAACTAAAATTGCCTAAGAAATTGGGGGAAACTGAAAGACATTTTAAATATAAAGTAAATTATGTGGCTATAGAAATTAGGTAGGGAAAATGTATTCCACACAATTTTAATGAAAAACTGAATGATATTGGGAGAAAAATATCTCCCAGTTTAAGGGGTATTTCTTAGATTAAATGTTACTCCGGAAGAACATGAAGGTCACTCATTAATCCATTATATATATATATATAAATTATGTTTATGTAATTGAAGGATGTGGACGCATACATTGAGGGGAAGAATTGATTAGTTAAAGTTGTTTAATCTCTACTACATAGTGAATATGGAACTTTCAAAAAATATGTATAAAATTGTAAGATGAACATGTAAAACATTGATATTTTTATAGATAAATCTGATTATTTTAAACCTTTAAAAGAGAATTATGTAATTTTTATCCTCATTTCACATGCATGTTAGTTTATAAAAAATATGTAATACCTTGGTTTTATCATTATTTTTATCTACACAGGGTTATCACATGTAGTGTTAGAGTTGATTAACTATAGGATCCTTAGAAAATAAAACCATGTGATATCATCTCTCTCTCAAAAGTGTTCAACAAATATTCATTAATGGTAAGATAATGTGTTTTATGTGAAAATTAATGAGATGAGAATACCCCCATTTATCGTTTAAATTTCATAATTAATAATGGGGGTAATTTTTGGAGTACACATATTTCATCTATAATTTGATATAATATTGAAAAAATACAATGGTAGAGAATTTTAAGCCCACGTATTTTATTTATTGTTAATGATGTGTTAATATATTCAGTGTGTGTTTAGGATTAAATGGTGAAACATGGCGATTGTTATTGATAGATTTAATGGAATTGGATCCCATGATTAAACTATTCTGATTTGAATTTTGATTATTTTTTAACAATTATTATGTGAAAATACATATGAAAATACCTGTACAAATTTAATTCAAAGAAGATCAAAAAAATTACAATAATTAATAACATATCAGTAATTATAAATCTTATATGTTAAGGATATATTTTTAATTTATATTTCAAAAAAATAATACTTATTGTTCAGGAGAATGGTGTTTTCAATTTTTAATTTTTAATGAAACATATATCCAACCATACACCTAAAATGAATCCACATTGACCAAATCTTTAATGTTGATGAGATATTTATAATTAATTTTAAAAATATAAAATAAAATAAATTTTCGAGTAGAATGTGGTTTGGTATGTTCCTAAGTGTTGAGAATAAAATATAGCTAACCATAATCCCATAAAGGACCCATGACAACCACATGTGGGACCATATATCAACCACATGGAAGGTAGGTTGATTGAGCAAGCCCATATAAGCATGGGTAAAGGCTAATCTCTTATAGATATTAAGAAATGTGTGGGTGGTCATATATACCACCTGCAAAGCATTTCTCAGAGTTCACATGAAGGTAGATAATTTATTGTGTGGGGTGGAATGGTGGCCTGAGGGTGGGACTTGTGAATTGTTTCAGGTGTTGAACCCCAGTGTCATCTCGATCAGTTGGTATCACATGATTGTTTTTATAGGATCACTCAATTGAGAAAAAAAATATGTGGTACCACTACGGTGTGTGGGTAATATTACTCAAATTTATAATATAAGAATATAACTTCATTCTTCTGATGAGACCTACAACAATAATTTAGTAGACTTGGGGTGTCATATTAAACCTTAGCCTATGAATGAGGGTTTTTAATCATTGCAATCTGTTATTTATCCTCTTATGATTGAACCTCATGATTCCAATTTTTTTAATGGATGAGATGTTGAGTAAATTAGATGAATGAAATTCATGCATGAAATATATCTCTTTCTTGAATAAATCAGATTGAAATATTGAGGATTATATAGTGTTATAAGATTCCAATAATGAATATGTAATTTGTGGGTAAAATGATTAAGTTATTTTTATCACATTTAAATGAGACAATCACCATTAAGAGAATCTAATCATGAAGGTAGTGATTATTCGATTTTCAATATAAAACAATAAGGAAACTCATTTTTATGGAAATTTTATAATTTTAGAGATTTTTTGGTAACATAATATTAACATTTACATGGTATAATAATATTTATTCTATGTCATTGAAGAGTATAAGAGAGGTGGTGGAGGCCTCATCCATAAATACATATGAACCAGTGTTGAGAATGTTGTTTCCATTCAAGTGGCTCTGGTTTTTGGATAAATAGTATACCACAAAACTCCTTTCATGAGGAATTTTCACTCTCATTGTTAGTGTGAATTAGATTATATATTATATTCATTTGACTTATGTTACACACCAAATTGAAATATTTTGTTAAAAAAAACTAATATGTTTTTATGATACACTTACACATATATATTTAGGATTTCATAATACCCTTATGTGAATGTATAAATCCTTACATAAATGGAAAGTGAGCCTTCTGGTAGGGGTTTTTGTGTAAAAGAAATTTCACACATTCATGAGTGCATGAAAATACAATAAAATACTACATGAAATTGATGTTAGATAAAAAAAATTTGAATCTGACAAAATAATAAACTGAGCATGAGAAGGAAGTAAAATATTCCCGAAATTGTGGACAATAATATTACATTAAATAATAGATTAATAAATATTATGTTTTCTCATTTATAACCATGATAAGCCCATGAATTATATCACATGTGAATGGAGCATATTTTAGGTAGTGAAAAATTTATTATTGCATATAGTATTTATGAATTTGTGTATGCCGGGTGAACATATTAAGTGATATTTAGTCTTTATTAATTGATGAAATAACTTCTAGATACTTTAGTCTCACAATTAATTTCTCTTTTATAGGTGATCAAAATTAAATTATAAAGACCAAAACATGATCAGTTGGTGTTGAAGGTACTTGAAACGTATTTGAGAAATTCATATCCCAAAAACTCATGGAATAAGATAAATAGATCATCCTACAATGGATCTACCATGAAGAAGAGAATTAGTCTCTCATTTGGAGACAGGATCAGGTAAAGTCTTTTAGTTGTAGTTATATGTGACATAGGTATTTCATTTGGTTCTAGAAGCAGGTGCTGATAGTTTTGGGGTATAACCAACTGAGTGGTTATAACCAACTAATGAAGAAGAGTAATATTAGTGGTGGAAATTAGGATCAACTATATGATTGAATACTGGGGTGTATAACTAGTATATACCTAAACCACTATAATTGATAAAAATATTATGATGGATAATCGATGTTTGGATAATAACTAACATGGAAAGGAGTTGGTCCTTTTACGGAACCTTGTAAATATAGTGTGTTATTCTGTCTCTTATTATGTCTATATACGAGTTGAATTTTTTTTATATCAGTATGTGGATCATAAACCATAAAAATTTAAATATTATGAATTCAAAGTAAAATAATTCATAAAGTTAGACCATTGATCCCCCCCAATGGTCAATCTAACCTAGGGATAATCAAAGTCATAAATAACCTTTTCCAAAAACAATGTAAAAATAATTTAATTTTTTTTTAGAAATACAAATATGTTTGAATTTTTTTTGAAATAATCATTTCTTCATATAAATTATCATACATAAAAAAATTTAAAGAATATGGACATGGAAAAAAATTTATCAACTAAAGAATAATTAAGGTTGAATTTTCTTAGAAAATATTTTCTCTATCTTTTTTTCTACCAAATAAAGGAAAATGGTACTAAAACATAAAACTAATAGGAATAAACATAATATAAAAATTAAATTGTATTTTAAGGATAAAATTCATATAATATTCCTCAATGTAAATTGATCATGGACAATCTCAAAAATAAATGAGATTGTAACACATAACCCTTACTGCTTTGGTAAATTTTGAGTCATAAGCCAATTGAAATAAAATTCATAAAATGAGTCATAAAATACCATTAATATAATATTATTCATGATACAACACATATATATATATATAATATTATATACACCACTAGAAAGAAACAATTGGTGAATATGACATATGTCTCACAGAAACAAAAGTAGGACGAGAAACCCTTACCTCATGTCCCATTTTTCATCATACACATTCAAATCACTATTCTAATATTTTATATTTATTTTTAAATATATTTTAAAATAATATTAATTAATAAATTTTTATGTTTCATTATTTTATAATCTCAACTTATCCTCTTAATAACAATTTCTATATTAAAATGAATATTCAGGTGAATACAAGTCCATTTTCCAATCATGTTTTGGTTCGATGGTTTTGATACATGCACCATGGTCATGGTTTTATAATATAAATAATATTATTCATTAACTAAATATCATATTTATTCATTATATTAACTTTAAAATACATTCATATAAATAGGTGAAGACAGTTTAATTACAACACATCATGAAGACCGTAGCCAGTACGTACAAACATAGGATGTTTCCTATTTTTGATAGATTTAATTAAAGAGTGGTAAATAATAAATAATAAATATATAATTAATATAATATATATTCATTAAATATAGCCTTATTACCATTAATTCATGTTATATTTGAAAATGAACCACATCGCTTCATGGAGATGGTAGTCTACAGGTATGCACGAGCGACATAATGATTATCCAAAGATGGGATAGTAATATGATAGATATGATCATATAATTATGAAAGAATTATTATGTCATCAATTTTATATATAATCATTAATTCCCACATAATAACCATCCATGAAATATTGTGATGTAAAATGAAACATATTTCATTGTGAAGGCGGTAGTCCATGTGTATACACAAGTGATACTTTCATTTCCCATTTGATGGAAGGATGTGGGAAATAGTTTAACCATGATCATAAAAAGATATAAATATATTTAATATATTTAATTAATAATTTTATAATTTATAAACAATATTTATGGAAATTTAAGGAAGAAAAAAACTTTCAAATAGTCTGGTAAGATTGTTAACTCTTCTTTGAGACACCTCCATTGACATGCACCTTAAGCATTCATTTAATGGACATAGGGTAGCTACATGAGCTAAATAATAATGGTATTGAATCTAGGATTTATTTTTTATATTTTTTGGATGTGATATAGCATTAATATTGGGTGAATAAGGGAGTACGATAGGTGTCCATTTATAAGTGAGGTGAGGGACACACATGGAATTACATAAAAGATTTGACTAATATAAAGTCATTTTCTTGTAAAAGTGGAAGAAAGTGAACAATAGATAAAATTTAAGAAAATATATGGTCTAAATATCATCAAATGGTAATTTTTATACAAGTTTAAGTGGTTTATCTTCCCTTATCTTTTAGTTTAACCACTAGGTAACCCATTTTAACCCTAACCATGGTAACAAATTTTAAATGATTTTACAAATCATTATAAAAAAATTAATTTGAGAATGTTGAATTATATTAATTATAATTATTAGAGATATTCATTATATTTTAAAGGTTACAATTTTTACACGTTTCAAAATTTTATTTTAATAAAACATTACAAAATGAAAGAAAATTAGTTTTTAGAAAAAATTATTTTTGATCATAAAAATGAGGTTACCATTACACATTTCAATCTAAAAACTATATTATTAATTTTAAACTATTTTATTAAATATATTATATTAAAATTTATTTAAAATAAATTATCAACATATATTAATTTAATATAGTTTATTAAGAAATTTTTTTTGCATAAAACTGTAGGTTTATAAAAACATCTCTATTTACATTCTAGTAATTTTATATCAATTTATAACCAATTTATAAACAAATAATCTATTTTATAAATGTTTGAATATTAAATTTGTTTAATTTATTTATTCCTATTAATATATTCCAGTCTATAGGTAATGCAATAACTATCCCATTAAAGAATACTATTTTAATAGTATATCTTTGTTCGTTTAAACTTAGTGTCGCGTGTAAAGAAATATATTATAGAAATAAAATTTATTTAAATAATAACACATCATAAAGTATTAAAGTTTCATATATTTCCTAAAATTTATTCCCATGTCGCCTTGTGGCTCAAAGTCCTAATTATAGTCACAAAATCCTAAAATCATATGAGTAGTACCATTTCTACACTACCCCACAATTGTACCAGCTATAGTAAATGCGCGGCTACAGTGATGCTCAGGTTCAGTGAATATTTTTTCTACATGGGTTTCATATAGGATTATAGGGTGACCTTACCACTTAGTTAATCCACCAACTACCATGAATAATATAAATTCAAGATAATATAACATAACAAATTTGTATCTTATATTTAATCAAGATCAACCTGTAAAATCCCAGCTCTCAGGTCGTAAGATCCTTTAAATTTTGGTTTAAAAATTGATTTTTATTTTAATGAAATTTTTAATGTATTGAGGAAGGATTTGGGAGATTTTGGAACATGTTTAGATCTTATATCTATAGTTTGTTTTGAAATAGGTGTGGCATATAGTTAGTGCCTTATTAGTGACAACTATCCACCTAAACTGTGTGATCCATATGGGGTGTTGTATAGTTTTATTAACCTTATGAGGTAGGTTAAAAAAATTCAAAAATACTATATAAATGTTTCAAATCTGATTCATATGGTGTGAAAATGATTTGGAAAACCTTTTATAATTTGTTCCAAGGGTTGTGTCCATTGGAAAGTGGTGGAATAAGGTTAGTGCATAGTTTGGAAAACCATGTGGCAAAACTATGTTCCACATAAATGGTGTATGAAATTATATTTTTAAAAATAAATTTTGTAAATATTATCCCCTCATTTAATTCCATCATTTTGAAAAATATTTCCTTTATAGAGAGATATCCATTGGTTGTCACATAGGGTTTGAGCTTTCTCTTTTATATGACATCAGATATAAGAACATTTCTTCATGGTGGTTTTGTCGTGGTCAATCACTTAATAAACCAAATTTTATTCTCTTTTTATCTCACTATATTAAATTTTATCTCCCTGAGAGGTAATATATATTATTTTTATGGAATTTACCTACTTTTTTATTTCATAAATTCTTTTACAAATCTGATGCTGATACCAGATGAGGAATCATATATCGGTATAACGTAGGTGTTATAATAGTTTTCCCTAAAATCTGTGGTGTCTATAACATGAGTCATTATTCATAAAAACATAAATTTCCATGTATTTCCTCTAGTTTTTATTTTAATTAAATATCTAGTATGTGTTATATATATTCCTATATATCCTTAATATATTCAAACATCATCCACTGTGACTAAAACTACTGATCGGGTGTGTTTAATTAAACGCCCTTATCATACCATTAAATTCACCATGGACAAATCACCATCTATGTTAGTTTGGTTTAATTTTTATATTAAATTGATAAAATTAAATGAATATACAGTGAATGGTAAGAAAATAAAACGTTAACATTTTTTTTATTTTGAAATTACACCCATTACTAAATATGATTAACTAGAATGTTAAATGGGTTAGAAATAATCTATTATAATATTATAAATCCTTTCATGATATGTTTAATTATTATTATTTTTATAAAACCTTTTAATTTGGTCATTTTTACATAGTTAAGGGATGTATTAGACATGCCACTTCACGCTCCCTTGACATGATTTGTTGGAAAAGACACTTCTTATCACTTATCAAGACATTAGGCATGAAATTTCACAAACCCTTTGATATTATGTTGAATAAAACTGCACAACGCTGATTTAGTTTTAATATATATGATATTTTATATCCTTGATTAAATTCTAGTTATGATATCCCTTTATAAATGTGAGACCTCTATGAAATTATACATAGAATATTAGGTTATAATCCTTGGGTCTTATCCATTAGTTAAAAAAATTAATATATATTTAAATATACCCATATATATACATCTATATATCACACATGTATCATGACACTTGCTCTGAGAAATTCTAGCTTAGGACAAATTAGGTGCTATCAGATGGGTATCTTATGGGGAACCCTAAAAGACAGAATTTATTTATTTACTTTGATTACTTATTATACATGCACATTGAAAAAAAATTTATTCATGGATTTGATAATACTTGTAACGTCTCGGTTCTGGGTGCCACTCAACGGGTGCCCCGAACCCAGTTCGTCACAATGACCTCAAGTGAATTTCCGCAAATGGCAGAGGCTGCCGACTAGTAGTGAGGGCCCAGGTCTGATAGTGGGGAAACTATGCCCTCATTTGTCAAAGTGTAGCGCAGCGGAATAGAAAATAAACATACAACAACAGTGGAAGCAATAAGCCATACACATTTAATATAACAACTGCAGTAAAAGATAACCAACCAGTTATATATATATGATGAAACATGTATCAAGTTCTAAGAAAATAGCCAGAACATGTTACATAGTAGTACAATACAATACAGATTACAACAAAACAAAAACGAAATAACTCGTAGCATCGTGAGCCGAAGCCTGGTCCCATGCTTCCCTGCCCCTCAGCAGCACTCAAGTACCTATATATGGACTCTTCCCCTTATCTATACCTGCAGAAACGTAATCTGCTTGGGCCGAAAAGCATGACCCAAACAGGGTGTGAGAAATATATCTTAGTAGGCACCCACCAAAGGCTCGTACCCAACTGGGTGTACACATGCAACAACAGTGTACAGTAATAAAATTCAATAAAGTAAGAAGTTATGATAGTAACTACCTTAACCAGTTATATTTCCATCTTAATATCCATTTAATCATTTAATTTATAAAAATACCAGCACAGTGAATATTCTAAGTAAACAGCCAATGTCCGCGGACACGTAAACTCCTACCCTCAAGTAAAGAGAAACCAACCCAAGAATCTTCCCACAATCTCACGGTATTTCCCCACGGGCGTAAGATGTGTCACCCACAGGCACAGAATCAGCTTCCCATAGGCACGGAAGAGGTTTCCCACAGGCTAAGAAGTACAATTCCCACAGGCTAATTACAATACTGCCCTCAGGCTAAACAGGTAATTTGGCCATTCCCAACAGTTAAATTAATATTCATCAGCAATTCCTCTCAAGGAAATTCTACAATCATTACTTTAGAGGCATATTATAAACAAGGCATACCCTAGGGTATCCTGGCCAAACGAATAAACAGAGGAATTCACTGACAGGGTGGTCCTGGATCTAAGCACTGATCCCAAACAACAGTTTTACAACATTATTTAATCACCTATACAATTCTAGGTATTTAAATAGCCACGACCTCAGCCACATGACACCCCAAACATGGGTTCATAGCTCAAAAACACATAACACACACATCAGTTGGAAAACTAAACACCAATCCACCTACCTTATACGCCCCTGATCGGTATACTTGAACGACGTTCCACGAATCTTCCTAGAACAAGGTAGATCTGAGGTAAACTAATTCTTGCTTAAACGTAAATAACTCCTGTTAGGGGAAGAATTGGAAATAGACACACCAATAGATGAGAGGGCTTACCTGCGCAGTTCCAACGAGATCGACGGAGGCAGAATCGGATTCCCAACGTGCACTCGGCGAATCCTCGAAGCTCTGGTCTTCCTCTCCTGAGCTCTCTTCCCGTTCTATGCCTTCCCTGTGAACAGGGGATGCTACTGCCCATTTTAAGAGAAAAAAAATAATGTACACGGCGTGTACTTCCCATTTTTAAACTGCTCCTCTGGCAGCTTCCCACCAGCATGGCACTGTTCATCTACCGACATGACTACATGACGTGTCTCGTTGAGTACTTGGCGTGTTCAGTCGCATAGCTGTCCATCACCTTAATATTCATCTACCGACTAACTACACGAAATTTAAGGGACCATTACACGGTGTGTACTTGGTTCTTACACCCTTCATCGCTGACATGGCCACACACCCTATATACTCATTCCACACGGCCAAAAGTACATGGCGTGTGGACAAAGTACACGGCGTGTACTTTCCAAAATTTGGGATTTTCCCCTTTTTCCATATTTTCTCAAAAACACTTAAGGAAAAGAGAAAATAAGAAGCATTTACCTCAGAAACAAGAACTGGGTTCTTACAAACTTCCCCCCTTAAAGAAATTCCTCCCCTAATTGCCCTTCCAATGGTGGCGAAGATAAATATGTGAACAACTCCGGCTACTGAGCACATACATCGGTCTCTCGCTCCCAGGTTTCATCCTGCACTTGGCCATGCTTCCATAGCACCCGTATGAGAGGAACTGACCGGCCTTGGGGAACCTTCATGCTTTTATCAATGATACGAGAAGGACGCATCTTACTCAAGATCAACCTCCTCGGGATAAAAAACGTGAGACGGGTCTGAATGATAACGGTGCAACTGATATATATGGAAGACATCGTGCATGGCCCGGTACCTCTGTGGTAACTGAAACCAATAGGCAACCGGCACGAATCTCTCCAGAATATTAAATGGCCCCACATAACTCGGTTAAATTTTACCCTGTCTCATAATCTGCATGTGTCCCAGCCTAAGCGAAACACGCAAGAAAACTTGATCCCCGACCACGAACTCTAAAGTTCATCTGCGGCGATCAGCATATGATTTCTGATGAGACTATGTAGTATCCATCCACTTCTGAATCAACTGGACCAGCTCAAAAGTCTCCATCGCAAGACGTGGTCCCAGTAAAGCTGTCTCACCTGCCCTTAACCAACACAAAGGGGATCGGCATGGCCTACCATATAAATCCTCATATGGTGCCATCTCAATAGTTTCATGAAAACTGTTATTATAAGAAAACTCGACTAGGGGTATGTGCTTCTCCCAAGAGCCCCTAAATTCCAGGATGCATGCACGCAACATGTCCTCTAGCACCTATATCGTACGCTCATACTGACCATCGGTCTGAGGGTGGTATGTTGTGCTCAGAAGCACCTATGTACCCAGTGCCCTCTAAAAGCTCTTCCAGAATCGAGATTTGAAACAGGCGTCCCTATATGAAACGATAGAATGAGGGACCCCATGAAGACGTACGATCTCTCGGATATACAAATTCTCGAGCACGTCAACACTAAAGGTCTCCTTGATCAGAAAAAAGTGATCTACCTTCGTGAGTCTATTCACAACAACCCACACGGCATCATTGCCTCGAGGTGATCTCGGAAAACCAGTCACGAAATCCATCGTGACTTCATCCCATTTCCATTCCGGAATGGGTAACTGTTGTAACAGCCTAGCTGGTCTCTGACGCACCGTCTTCACATGCTGATAGGTGGAAAACCTCGTAAAAAAACAAGCAACATCTCTCTTCATACTCGGCCACCAGTACTGATGTCTCAAGTCATGGTACATCTTGTTGACTCTGGGATGAACTGCCCAGGCCGAAGCATGAAAATCCCACATAAGATCCTCGCGTATATCCCATGGAACCCACACTCATCCACGGAAATACAAAACTTCATCATCTCTCATCGTCCACTTAGGAGGAGGGTCCTCACTTGCCACCGACTCCCGTAGAACTAGGCCTTCTGGACTAGAAAATTGTCTCATCCTCACTCTATCCAGGAGGGTAGAGGTCAAATCTAATGAGGAAAGATAGGTTTTCCCCTGACTATCGTGCACCTCTAAATGCATCTCAGAGAACAAATCCATGAGCTTCCACTAACCACTGGCCTCCTGCACTGCCTGTATCTATGTCTTCCTGCTCAGTGCATCAGCTACCGCATTACCTTTACCAGGTGTATAGGCAAGCTCTAAGTCGAAGGATTGAAGGTATTCAACCCACCTTCACTGTCTCAGATTCAAGTCCTTCAAAGTAAAGATATACTTGAGACTATTTTGGTTGGTGAAAACCACAAAACTTTCTCCCAATAGATAATGTCTCCAATATCGCAACGCATGAACAACTACATCCAACTCGAGATCAGGTGTCGGGTAATTCCTCTCATGTGGCCTCAACTGCTGAGGCTCGTACGCAACAACTCGATCTCCATGCATCAACACTGCTCCCAGCCCAATACCTGATGCATCATAGTAAACTGTATAGATCTTCCCATGCTCTGGGAGTATCAGGATTGGTGCTGATGTCAACCTTCTTTTCAGGTCTTGAATGGTGTCTCACAAGCTTCTGACCATACGAACTTCACACCCTTCTTAGTCAAACCCTTCAATAGTGCTGATAAGCAGGATAAGTCCTGTATGAAGCGTCTGTAGTAAATGGCAGCCCCAAAAAACTCTGTATCTCAAACACGTTCTTAGGCTGCTACCAGGAAACTACTACTCTCACCTTCTCTGGGTCTACTGCAACTCCTGCCTCTGAGATGATAAGACCCAAGAAGTGAATCTAGTCCATCTAAAAGTGGTACTTTGAGAGATTAGCATATAACTGATTCTCACTTAGTGTAATCAATACAATCTCAAGGTGGGTGGCATGGTCGTGTCGAGTGTGAGAGTACACCAAGATGTCGTCCACGAATACTGCCACAAAAGAGTTTTGATAAGGATGGAAGACACGATTCATCAGATCCATGAAAACTGCTGGCACGTTCATGAGTCCGAATAGCATAACTGTATACTTTTATAGACCATACCTGCTCCTGAAAGATTTGAGAGGTATATCAGATGGTCTAACACACAGATGACGATATCCTGATCTCAAGTCAATCTTGGATAACACTCGTGCTCTATGAAGTTGATCAAAAATATCATCAATACTTGTAAAGGGATATCGGTTCTTGACCATCAACTGGTTCAGCTTCTGATAATCCACACAGAGTCTGAGAGTACCATCCGCCTTCTTAGAAAAAAGGACCGGAGAACCCCATGGAGAAGTATTGGGTCGGATAAAACCCTTTGACTGTAACTCCTCTAACTGCCTCTTGAGCTCCTGGAACTCAGGCATAGCCATCTTATATGGAGGAATGGACACTGGTGCTACCCATGGAACAAGCTCAATAGAGAAATCCACCTCACGCTTTAGAGGAAGACCTGAAAAGTCGTCTGGGAAGAAATCCTTGAAATGATTAAACACTGGAGGGAAATTCGTCTGACAATTCCCATGGCCATCCAGATATAAAATTGCAATCTGAGTTGTGACTCCACCTTGCCCATGATGCTCTAGTCCAGCTCAACTCGCCTGAACATCCCATTCACACTTGTATAGAAAATCTCTGCCCTCTGGTGATGTGAAACTCACCCTACGACGATAGCAGTCTACAAAGGTTCGAAATGGAACCAACCAGTCCCTCCCGAGAATGACGTCATAAGATTTCATCTCTATGACATAGAGGTCCCAAAGGAAGTGACACCCACCAACCTCAAGGGGAACTCCTTGCACTGACACACACCAGCCGTTCTAGTCCCCAACAGAGTGTCCAGCGTCATGATATCGGAAGAAGCAGAAACACAGAGCCCAAGGCTCTCCACAATGGGTACAGATATGAAACTATGTGTAGCACCCATATCAAAAATTTACTGAACACAAGACAGAAGCTACTAGAATAGTACCTATGAATGTAGGAGGTCCGGGATCCTGCTCCTGCTGGGTCTGTTGCACTGCATATATCTACCCCGTGTCATGGCCCTGTGACACAGCCTGGCTACCCTGAGCTGTCCCGCCCTGCTACCTCTAAGATCCTACTGTCTAGATACCACGGCCACGACCACCATCTCTACCTACATGCCCTAACATACTCTAATTCCTTGACTGGTAAGAATATTCTGGTCATGTTCCCGCATACGGAGCCTACACAGAACCCCTCTCACTAGCCATGGTGGAGACTCCCTGCAAAAGCGCTGTATATGACCCATCCTGTCACAAGATCGGCACTCCACTAGGTCTCTTGGACACTTTGGCCTCTTGTGCCCCTCTCTACCACACTAGTAGCACATAAACTAGCCAACTGAATCATTTTTATGACTGGTACTACCACCCTGAGAGATGTCCATCTGTCTCTTCCTCTTGCCAGCAGAAATAGTACCAATAACTAGTACTCAACTTCCCTGGCCCACACCACTAGATTCCTGCAGGTTCCTCTATGTAATCAGTGCCTGATTCACAATATCATGTACAGTAGGCATCATGAAAACATTCACCAGGATTCGGATGTCATACCAAAGACCATCCTCAAAGAGTCTGGCTCTCAGTGTCTCATCTCCCACCAGAACTGGTGAAAAATGCTGAAGCTCAGTGAAACGAGCAGAATAGTCCATCACTGATATAACACCCTAATGCAGATTCATGAACTCTCGATCTCTATCTGCCCTCAGTGTCTCAGGAATGAAGAAGTCATAGAAGACTGTCTGAATATCCTCCCACACCATGTTTCTGTGATGCTCTGACTGGGTGGTCACATCCCACCACCTCTTGGTGGAATCATGCAGCATGTATGTTGCGAGATTGACCCTCTACCCTGGAGACGTCTCAAGATGCTTGAAGATAGTCTGCATCGACCCCAGCCAAGACTCAGCAGCCTGTTGTCCTCCATCCCCTAAAACCACAGGTTGATGCTGCTACTGAAAGATATTGGTAAGCTCAGCCATAGATGTGGCAGCCTGCGGTTCTCCCTGAAAGGTCTAGATGAACCACAATAAGCCTTCACAGAACTACGCCTCAGCGCCTGTGTCCGGTATAGCAGTTGGTGCCTCATCTAGCTCCGCTGGAGGATCAACTAGTAGCCCATGGCCCACTATCTCTAGAGTATTCTCGTTACGTCTCTCCTGGAGTACAACGCGCGGTCTTCTTGGCGGCATGACACTACAAGGTCACATACACACCTTAGATTCATGTTTAACAAGACCAAAAACAAAGAAACCACAAATGGAACAGGAGGAAGAAGGAATTTCAATATTTACAAAACAATACTACATGGAATGTATAATGACTACACAGCGTGTACTTGACTTCCCTTCCCCTGCCTGGGTCCTTAGATACGGCTAAGACACAGAGCTTCCATTTTAACGAAACTACACGGCGTGTATATCATCAACACGACGTGTATGGTGTTATTTCCAACTTCCCGTGTCACTTGTGACACGGCCGACTACTCGGCTTGACACTACACGGCGTGTACACCACCCCATTTTCCCGTCACACGACTAACTTCACGTGGTCTTTCCTCAGACAAGACTATACGGAATGTCCCACAGGTACACGGAATGTTCGAGTAGAGGTGACACCGACCCGTGTTGTTAGTTACATGATTGATTCCCCAGGTCACACTACACGGTGTGTCCATCATTGACACGGTGTTTTTGTCTCAAGGTCTCCTCCATCCATTATTGTTAGTTACACAGGGAGACTCCGGGTCAAAACCACATGGCGTGTACAGAAGCTACACGGTGTGTTACCCCAAGCTCTTCTCTTCCCCATGTTGCAACCCACATGGTTTGTGACACAGGAAGAGACTACACGGCGTGTACCCTGGGTACACGGTCTGTACCCTAGGTACACGGCGTGTACTAAAAAAGTTCATTTTTCTTCCCAAACAGAATTCCATACACGGCGTTTTTAAAGGACTACACGGTGTGTATACTGGGTTTCCAGATAGTGTTCCTCAGAAACTTCCTCGGAACCTAGAAAACACTGCAAAACAACACCTAAGTGCCAAATTCTGATTCGTGAGGGCCCATACTCCCCACGAATCAAAGTCTAGAATCTTATCTGTGTTATAACAAAATAACAGTCAATGATCCACCAAATTCCGGTAAATAGGGGCCCATACTCCCCAAAAACAAAGTTTGGCGTCCATTATTTCAACAGAATTATACAGAAAATACCATATCACATAGCAGGTATTTATCAAAGAATCTCTCACAACAGCATGATTTACTAGCACAACAACTATCACAACAACATGCAATTTCTAATACATCTACATGGCATGGAAATATGCATGGCATATGATATCTAGCATGTGCCTAAATGATGCACGATATGGCATACCCTCATCTCATTGGGTTGCAACTAAATATAACCCAAGGATAAAATATAACCATCACAATACAAGTGTGTCACCCAACAGTGAAATCAAATCAACTGTGAATTGAAAAATCAGTATAATTGCAATACGAAGTAAATTGGCTTTTCCCTATAAACGGGTTAGCTATGCCCGGGCATAGCTTATTACCAACTACAGTTTCCGTCCTATCCCTGACTACGGCTCCAAATAGTAAGTCAAAGAAAAGAATCCCTCTTATACCACTTTGTAACATCCCGGTTCCAGGTGCCACTCAACGGGTGCCCCGAACCCGGTTCGCCACATCACCTCAAGCGCATTTCCCCAAACGCCAGAGGCTACCGACTAGCAGTGAGGGCCAATGTCTGATAGTTGGGAAACTATGCCCTCATTTTTCAAAGTGTAGCGTAGCGGAATATAAAATAAATATACAACAATAGCAGAAGAAATAATCCATACACATTTAATATAACTACTGTAGTGAAAGATAACCAACCAGTTATATAGATATTATGAAACATGTCTCAAGTTCTATGAAAAAAGGCAGAACATGTTACATAGCAGTTCAATACAACACAGAGTACAACAAAACAAAAACGAAATAGACGATAGCATCGCGAGCCTAGGCCCGGTCCCATGCTCCCCTACTCCTCAGCAGCACTCAAGTACTTGTATAAGGACTCTTTCCCTTATCTATACCTGTAGAAACGTAATCTGTTTGGGCCCAAAAGCATGACACAAACAAGGTGTGAGAAATATATCTCAGTAGGCACCCACCAAAGGCCCATTCCCAACTGGGTGTACACATGAAACAACAGTGTGTAGTAATAAAATGTAATAAAGTAAGAAGTTCTGATAGTAACTACCTTAACCAGTTATATTTCCATATTAATATCTATTTAATCGTTTAATTTAAAAAAATACCACTATAGTAAATATTCTAAGTAAACAGCCAATGTCTGCGAATACGTAAACTCATACCCTCAGGTAAAGAAAATCCAACCCAAGAATCTTCCCACAGGCTCACAGTATTTGCCCACAGGTGTATGAAGTGCTGCCCACAGGCACAGAATCAGCTGCCACAGGCACGGAAGAAGGTTCCCACATGCTAAGTAGTACATTTCCCACAGGCTAATCACAACACTACCCTCAGGCTAAACAGGTAATTGGGCCATGCCCAACAAGTAAATAAACATTCACCATTAATTCCTCTCAAGTAAATTCTACAATCATTACATTAGAGGCATATTATAAACAAGGCATACCATCGGGTATCCTGTAAAAATGGCTAAACAAAGGAACACACCATCGGGGTGGTCCTAGATCCAAGCACTGATCCAAAACAACAGTTTTACAACTTTATTTAATCACCTATACAATTATAGGTATTTAAATAGCCATGGTCTCAGCCACATGACACCCCAAACATGGGTTCGTAGCTCAAAAACAAACAAAGCACACAACATTTGGAAAACTAAACACCAAGACACCTACCTTATACGCCACTGATCGGTATACTCAAATGACATTCCACGAATCGTCCTAGAACGAGGTAGATATGAGGTTAAATAATTCTTGCTTAAACGTAAATAATTCCCATTAGGGGAAGAATTGGCAAGATACACACCAGAAGATGAGAGGGCTTACCCGCGTAGTTCCAACGAGATCGACAGAGGCGGAATCAGATTCTCAACGTGCACTCAGGGGATCCTTGAAGCTTCAGCCTTCCTCTCCCGAGCTCTCTTCCCGTTCTAAGCCTTCCCTGTGAATAGGGGAGGCTACTTCCCATTTTAAGTGAAAAAAACAATGTACACGGCGTGTACTTCCGAGTACACGGCGTGTACTTCCCATTTTTAAATTGTTCCTCTAGCGGCTTCCCACCAGCATGGAACTATTCATCTGCCGACATAACTACACGGCGTGTCTCCTTGAGTACACGGGGTGTTCAGTCGCACAGCTGGCCACCGCCTTACTATTCATCTGCCGACTGACTACACAGAATGTAAGGGACCATTATATAGCGTGTACTTGGTTCATACACCCTTCATCGCCGACATGGCCACACATCCTATGTACCCATTCCACATGGCCAAAAGTACACATCATGTGGACAAAGTACACAACGTGTACTTTCCAAAATTTGGGATTTTCCCCTTTTTCCATATTTTATCAAAAACACTTAAGGAAAAGAGAAACGAAGAAGCTCGTACCTCAAAAGCAAGAACCAGGTTCTTAAAATACTCAATGCCTTTGGTATTTTCCTACTTATTTTTACTCACACCATGTTTGGGCTACTGATTGGTACACGGGTAGACTTCATGGATGCAAGTAGATACAAAGGGACGTGTCTTGCTATGGTTGCCTAATTTTCTGTGATAAGGTATAATATGGGAATAAAGGATACATTTGGTTCTTGAGATGCTTTTGGAGATATATTTTTATATTTTGTATATCTTTTATACCTTGTATTGTGTATGAATATTTCATGTTCCCATTTACTCTCATTTTTTTATTTCATCATGATATGAAGACATTTTTTATATGTTATTGGAAACAGTTCTACTTATAGATTATTTTTATTTGTTATTATATATTGATGATTCATTCTCCATTATTCCTCAATTATTATGTATCATATGATTATTAATTTATTATATCATAGTTATACTACTCTGATAATGGGGGGTATAGTCTTCCCACTATTCTATTATAGACCCTTGATGTTATTTGGAAACCTCAGGTTAATGGGGAGGTTCACTTGAGTCCATGTAGAAAATAGGTTGGGAAACATATAAGTTTATCATGTATGGAATATCAAAAAGTGGTATCAAATCCTATTTTTCCATATCTTACTATTTTTGGTTGGTATACATAAGACTATGGAGTGTAGGAATTTAGTAATGATTATTTTCCATGGAGTAGCTAAACCATATAATGGGAAAAGTACATGTTTCCTGGGATATGAATTATTATTCTATATTATGCCTATTATAACTATACTTATTTATCATAATGTTTACAAGCATGATTTATGTCATTTATTATCTTTATTATTATGGATTCTTTTTTTACCCTTGGCTCAGTATTGTGAGGAATCATTGTCACATGAATCATTATAGGAACCTAAGGATTCATTTTTCATTCATATTCCTTGCCATGTTTATTTTATTTTGTGTATTTAATACAATATTTTGTAGTTACTTTATTATTATATTAGAAAGATAATAACATTTCATGTGTGAAGATGATAAAAATTCAATAATTTAAAGTGTCTGGATCAATCTAAATGGTTTTCCCCATATATCTTGATGATGTAACCTTACCTAACTAACGATCACATGTTTAAGATAGGTAGCTTGAGATAAGTTGATTGAAATGATTTTTGGTAGTTAATAACTGTATGTAAATTGTAATTTGTAAATATATTACTTTTATAAATTAGTAATGGTGATCCATATAATATAACCATCTTATAAAGACTAGTTATTTTTTAATATCAGTTATAAAGGTCTGGTTTCAGCTACATGATGTTCCAATTATAACTTATAAAGAACAGGTATTTATATTTTGGGAATGGTAACTCATCAATATGGACTATGATATACATTGATAAAAACATGAAAATTCTAAAAAGTTAAAATGAATGGTTATCGATAAATGGGGATTCCAATTGCAACATAAAGAGTGTTTTCTTTTATAAATTTAAATTAAAACTCCATATATAATAACAAAAAAAATATGGGACTCAAATTTTCACCTAAACCCAACCTTAGTATGGGGTAGTTTTGAGTTATTCCTATATATGGAGGCATTATACCTATCCTATTCCTTTATATGTGATATTTCCTATTATTGGATCTTGCATTACATCATGTTCTTGGAAATGTAGATATATTTCTCCATGATGACCTTGGCTCAAAGACTTTCATGATTGTAATGACCATGTTCTAGAGGAGGGGAGACATCAACCACCAATATTACCTAATGTATTTCAACCGATAACAGCTTCTATGATTCCTATTATGGCACTGATGGTCAATTTTGAGAGGGTTTCCTTTAATTTATACATTCTATTTAGGGAGATATGTGACCTTTACCTATTATTGTAGATTTTATGAAAGAGTTACAATATAATTCACCTATATTTATTGGATGTAGTGGCCCTCAGGCTTCTAATACATTTCTTGAGGTGATGTTATATATTTTTAAGCATCTAGAAACTCCATAAAAATGAGAGTAGAGATCACATTGTATGTGGTCTAGGGATTTGGAAAATGTTGGTGGAATGTTATTACCTAGGTATAACATCATCAGGATATTTTCTGAAGAGAATTTTGAACAGTCTTCTATGACTACTTTTTCCCCCATATTATGGAAGTTAACCAAGCTATGGAGTTCATACTTCTGGATTATTGTGAAATTTCTATGATATATTATTCAGGTTTCTTCATAAATATCTGGTGTTTCACACTAACTATTGACGATGATGAGCTATTGTGAGAGAGAGAGAAGAGGTTTGAGGATGGAATCATATATTCCATTTTATATCAGGTTATCCTCTTCAATTTGACTATCATTTTTGAAATAGTGAACTGGGTCCTCATTAATGTGTGAAAAATGAGGGAAGTGGAAGGTGTGGGGCATGATAGTCTAGTATCGAGGTGGGAAATCATTTCATCTTACATCTAGATGTGTTTCTTGGAGTACAATCATATAGGTTTTGGTCATTATAATGTATTCACTGACACTTATGTGATATGCCTCTAATGTGGGAATCTATGATACATGAAGCACCAATAAAACTAGGACCCATTTGACTATTGTTATTATAAAATAATTATACATGTTTAGTTATTTTGTAGAAATTATCCTCCTAAACCTAGTTGAGACAATCTAAAAAATCTATAATGTCAGTATTAATGTCTACAAATCCATGCTGGGGTAGAAATTGTAGTTCAGCTATCCATTTAGGTTTAGGTTGTGGTTGTGATCAGGGAGACATACATATAATATACAGTGCTAGCAAGGTTGAACTATTCATGGTAGTTAGGTTGTATCTTAGTGTTAGATATTTTTCCAGTTACATGTTGTACATATGACACCTGGGGAGAATATTCTAGTCATTATACTGTTAAAGTTGTGATTTAAGTTGCCTCTAAATTAATATTTAGCCTACATGATACATAAAATACACATTCATTCACATATATGTAAATTATTCAAAGTCACGGCCTCAACATTGAGAATTTATATGGGATAATTACACTTGATAAATCACTCGAATTTGATCAAAGAGTTTATAATAATTTAAGGAAAAGCCTTTTATGGTAGGAAATTATAAATTTTAATGGAATCTTTTCATCCTCAAGATGATAGGTTTTGAAATAATTCTATGGATGGACTAGAGAGTATTCTATCATGCTCGTATTGATTTTTATCATAGATTGTCTTCATTATTTTCACCCAAGCGTGGTAACTACTTTTTTAATGGATAATGGAACATCTAGACTAGTTGAGATGGACTGGAGAATCATGGGTTGGGTAGAGTGACACCCCAGATTTCATGTCTATTTCTTGATGATCAAGTAACATGTCATATATATTTGCATCCAATGGTGGATCATTTTAGGGATGCTTCTCTGATGAATCTTTTGGGATTCCTTGAGAGGGAGGTGTAGATTCCACCAACGAACTTATTCTAGGAGTATCACTAGTATTTATTCCTCTTTGTAGGATTGATCCTACTTGGATATAGGATCTGAAGATGTATTTGGAAATCATGAATCTAAAGTGTTTATTTGACCCAGTACCTATCCTTGGGATTCACTAATACTTTTTTCTATAAAGGTTGATAAAACATCAGGATTTTTATGTATTTCCAAAAATTAAACCAACTTATAGTTAGTAACTGGTATCTATTACCTAATCTAGATGAAAATTTTATATATCTTGGGGGATTGTGGGGTTTCTCCAAGATTCATTCAGGGTCGTTCTATCATCAGGTGAAATTCAAACTTTCATATATCACTCATTCAACTTTTCAAATCATGTATGGTTTATATGAGTAGATTGTAATTTTGTAAAATCTCATGAATGTGCTATAATTTCTTATTCATTTAATTAATTATATTTTCAACTAATATATAGATTAATTTGTGGTAATTTTTTAGATGAAATCTTGGTGTACTAATAGACTAAATATGATCGTGTCAAAAAACTTGATATCTTATTGAATACACTAAGAGATAATAGTTTGTATTCCAAGAACAAAAAATCCACTTCTGGATTGAAAATATTTCACTTCATGGGTCACATTATATCTAAATAAAGAGTATCTATTGATTGAGAGAATGTGAGATCCATGGTTTACTGGTAGAATTCAAAGTACATATATGATATTTTGAGTTTTTGTGATGAATGAATATTAAAATTTCTTTATCCAAGACTTTTCATGCCTAGTAGAACATATTAATGGATTCATTAAGAAGGGTGTTAAATTTATATGGTATGAGGATTTTGATAAAGCCTTTAATGATTTCAAAAGATGAATCACATCATCACTTATCCTAATTCTACCTGATTTAGTCAAAATCTATATAGTTTATTATGATGTATTGGGAATCAATATGAGAGTGGTTCTAATTCTAGATGAGAGAGTCTTTTCATATCAGTAACATTAGTTAAGGCCTCAAGAGAATAAATACCTTAAAAATGACCTCAATCAAGAAGATCTAGTTCATGCCTTATATTGATTGGGGAAATACATATTGGGAGAGGAGTTAGTTATATGGATATATCCAAAAAAACCATTAAATGTATATTCTCACAGTGTGACTTGAATATTAACTATAATTTTGGGTTGAATACCTATAGTCATATGACATTGAACTTTCTTATATTCCTAGAAAAGGAATTTTAGTGGCTGATTCTCTAAGCTGGATGACTTAAATGCAAGTAGTTTAGGGGGCTAACTATAACTGGAAATTGATGTTTTTTTCATAAAATTATTTATATGTGTCAGATAATCTCATAAATCCTATACTCACCGCTCCATTATTGAAATATTCACTTCAATGTCGAGTGAAGATGTGAAATATCTCTAATCCTGAAGTCCTTCTCCAAAGGGAGAGTGTTTTAGGTGAGGACCCACTACCTGGTTGGGTCATTGATGAGGATGAGATATTATGTATTCATGATTATTTTTGGGTTCATGTAGACATGTGTGATCTACTAATGAAATAATATCATTCCTATAACTGGGAATTACATCCTAGACTTACCAATATTTTTTATGATTTACATTTCCAGTATTGGTGTCCAGGTATGAAGAGACATGTATTGGAGTTTTTTACCCAGTGTTTCACCTTTTAGATGGTGATGGAAGAAAAATAGTGACATGTTGGTCTTCTATAGCCATTAACTATCTGGGTGTGGAAATGTTATGATGCCACTATGGATTTAATGATAGGTTTAACAATTCCTTTCAAGATAGTGATGTGGTATGGGTTATCATGGAGAGGCTAATGAAGGTCACCCATTCCTTAAAAATTAGGTAGACCTCATATATGGATTAACTAGATAGGATTAACATCTATGAGACTATACATATTCATATAATTATATGTACCATCAGTTTAGATAGGGACACAATCATTAATTCATGATTCTGGTAGGGATTGAAGAAGGTGTCTGGTTTATAGGTACTTCAAAGTATATCCTATCACCAACATATTGATGGTTAATCTGAGTATATAATTTAGGTATTAGAGGACATGCTTCAAGAATTTTTCAATGATTTTATAGGATTTTCTGAGATACACAAGGATCTAAAGGCCTTTCTATTCAATAATAGTTTTCAAACAATGATTATTGTGGCTTCTTATGAATTCCTATATTGAAGGCCATTTCATTTTTCCCTATACTGGTTATAGGTTGGGTAGGTAGTACTACTATAAGTTCATCTTGTTCAAGTTTCATAGAAAGTAGTATGACTAATTATAAATAATATGGCTATAGCTTAGTATAGGAATAAGTCTAATTTAGGTCTCTATGGAAAACCTCTGTAGTTCAAGATGGGGGATTAAGTCTTCTTGCGTTTTCTCATCTAGATTGGGGTATCAAAGTAATAATTGGTAAAGAAATATATCACTTAAATTCATTAGAAATTTTGAGATTTTGAAGAAGGTCAAAGAGGTGTCTTATCTAATATCACTCCCTTATAGATACAGGGGTATGCATGATGCCCTTCAGGATTCTCACATACATCATAATCATTCATACCCTTTATATGTTATTCATCCTGAAGAGGTTGAGTTAGAATTTTTTTTTGAGGAGTATTATATTCATATATTTTATTGGATAATTAAGTCTCTTTGAGGTAGATTGGTTCATTTAGTTCAGGTTCTATGGATGTAAGGTCATGTACAGGTTGAGACTTGTGAGCGAAAGGATAATATACATACTCAGCGGCCGCAATTATTATCAGATGATGCTTAACTACCATTATAAGGGAAACTTGGGGATGAGTTGTTTTATGTAGGGGAGGTTGTAAGATCCATATTTTTCTCATGATGTTTAGATATTTAAATTTTAGTTTAAATATTTCATTTCATTCTAATGAATGTTTTTAAGGGATTAATGAAGGATTGAAGATATTTAAGGTATGTTTGGAGCCTGTATTTCTAGATATTGGGGAAACAAGTGAGTCTCATGGTTAAAAAATAGTTGGGTCTAACCATGAACCTTAACCATGCATGCCAAAAGAAGTTTCTCATAGTTATTTTAGTTTGTGAGGAAGAAATCATAGTTTTGAGAAAATTGAAAACATGATATGTAGGGGAATCAGTCATTGTGCACGTGGTTTAGAAAACCATGCACAAACTATTCCAGGGGTGTGACACTTGGAAAATGGTACACCCTATTCAGTCTGCAGATTGGTACCCTAAAAGAATTCATGGGTGTTGGTGGGGACAAAGGGAAGTTCCTGGTTATATATGCCTAATTTCCAACACTAGAATGGATCATAGGAGCATGGGATCAAGCTGGTGAACTTGATGATATTAGAGAAATACTTTAGTCATTTTTGTATTTTTGTAAACCATTTATTGTGTGTACCTATTATTTGTTACCATTTACTCCAACTTTTTGTATAACATTATGACATAATTCCATTATTTAAATGTTACTAGACATAGTTATGCCTATGCTTTATTTAGGTCAGTTATTATATAATGATAATTTACATTTTTTTCTTCCACATTTATTATGTTTTATTTATTTATTTATTTATTTATTATACCAATGTGGTGATACTCTGATAAAATATGATATAGTCTCCCCACCAAACCATTATAGACTCTAGTTACTAGTTTTCAGCCTCTATAATATGGGGAGGTGTGCTTGAGGTAAAATAGACACATGTCCAGGCTAATTATAAGTGAGTTGGGACTCGGATGTTACACATCCATTAGAAGTGGGATGTTAGTGTCAGGATAGGATATATTCAATTAAAGGATTGTAATGGTATCCATATTAATACATGTAAATTAAAATATAGAAGTATAAGGTATTCAAAGTGCAGAGTATATGATAATAGATACGTTATGGATAAATATTATTACAAAAGGGTCTTATAAAAATATTATAAAGGTATCAATCAAATTTATCACCATATAATAGGAAGCTAAGGATGAAACACAAATATAGACCTTTCTATATCATGAATAGGATGTGTTAACTTTCATTATGAGATGAAAAATTCTGAATAACATATAATTTACTTAGAATTCTCTTTTTATAAAAGTTCTTAATCTTCCATTCAAAGGTTTATACAAAAAATTTGATGAAATAAAATTTTTATTATAAATGAATTATAAGAAAGTAGAATCTATAAAATATAAGATAATAATAGAAATTTATTTTAATATATTATATATACAATAATACTAGAATAGGAATCTAAAAATATAATGGATTTCTACTTGGGAACATTAAATAAGAAATGAAATGGGATAAACACATACATTCTAATATATGATTTCTTGAAAACTGACCCTTGAGAACATTAAAAATTCCAAAAAATTGTGAGATAACTAAATAAAATAGATAATAAGAGATAAATAATAGATATAATTATATTTTAATGGATATAATTACTTATTAAGGTGTAAATATTTAGGATATATTTAAAGGGCATTCTAATGTACATTGGGATCCATAAATGGTATTTTTAGAACATGGGGATTGGTAAGATAAAAAAAATACATATTTTTCAAATGAAGATTATTTAAAATTATAAGTGTTTTAAAACCTTGAATTATATATTAATATAATATTATTCCAAAAACATTTATTTATATAAATATAATAAACATTAATTTTTAAACAAAATGTATATGAATATTTTATCTCAATATTTATCAATTAATTTTTATAATTATGAAAAATAATAAAACATCGCCATTGATATATTTTTATGCGTTGATTCCATTTTTTATTTTGGTTTTTAAAAAATATTAACTTGTATTTTTTAGTATTTTGAAAATATTTTAAAATGGTATTTTATTTTTGGTTTTATAAAGGAGAAGAATTCATGGAATCCTAAAATGGAATTTGGGTTTTGGTGGGGTCTTCTTTATCATGAGGATAAAATTTATCATTATATAAAATGATGTATTTTGGATGAAAAAACATGTGGGGTATGGTGAATCACAACATCCATGTTACCACACAATTTCATAATGTGATTATTTGGTGGAACACATTGTACTTCATAATACATGTTACCCCTTTGAGATTCAATTATATTTTCCAATGAATTAGTGGGTTGTATTGGTTTGGGGACTACCCCAAATGGGTATCTCTGGTGGGTAAACCCAATTTGTTAAAAGGGAAATATCTATAATATCAATCAAATTAATCATGGACTAATGGAAATATATATTCTATAGTGGTTTTGATCTAACATACATGATTAATTTGGATGGGATATTCCTTTCCACAATAGGTATATATCTAATACAAAGGGGTATAATACCATATCCAAAGGGGCTATCCAATTACTATAAAATGGATTATTTATTAGATAAAATGAGTTGATTTAATTTAATCCCAATAACTCCAAATCCTCATAATGAGATAGGTTCCTCTCAAGTCTTGTACAATAATCAAAGGACATTTTCTATATGCAATAAAAATGACCTTTCAGTAATCTATTGATTTCAATGCTTTTTTCAAGGGATGCTCTCCACTAAGTAAACCTATAGAATATTGAACAGCCATTAAATCCTAAATATTACTCACCTTTAATACATTATATATTCAATTTCATGGTAGATAGACTATAATTAAGAAGGGAAACATCATCACATGCCTTGATGAGATCTATCTACAACCATATGAAAATCTTCATATCCATTATCCACTAATATACCCAACATTCATAAAATTGTGTTACTAGAACCATGAATATATAAATACATAACATCTCTATAATGGTGGATGAATTTGATGGAAATAGTTTTAAGAGGTATAAAAGGAGGAAACACTTACTATTTGTGACCCTCAATGAGTTACATGTGATCTCAAATCCAAATCCCCCAACATATAAAGTTGGTTCACTTAATGTTTCTCACAAAAATAACTAATGGGAGAATAATAATATCGTATTTAAAGGGTGAATACTCAACACATTAGTTTATGATCTCTTCAACACATACCAACACCTTATAAAAGTGATGGAGATATGGAATTCTTTGGAACAAAATCACATCACTGAGGATGCAGTGAGAAAAAAATTCCTAGTAGGAAATTTTATTTCATATAAAATGATATATATTATATTTATCATAGAGAAGTTCTATGATATACAATTTATCTTATAACATCTAAAAAACAAGATGAACGTGGATGATTCCTATTTTAATAATGGGTTCCCTATACCCGACATAGTCAGTACTTTTCAATTGCCATACCATGGATACAGTGAGTTATACAAGATATAAACATACAATTATAGTGTTTATATTTCAATGTACACTTTTTAAATGATCATTTATATAGATTAATTATCATATTAAAAGGTTATAAAAGTTCCTATGTAATAATAAGAACCTCGATATACTTTGAAATTTATATTAAACAAATGGAATATGGTCAAGATACACCATAATGATTGGACATAGGTGATATCATAATGTTATGTGTTGGTGGCTCATAAGCATTTAGAATTTTCTCATGAATTTAGTACTTGATGATCTCTGGCATGTGAGATTAAGTGAAAAAACAAGCCAATAATAAAACCACATCTTCTGGGTGTCATTGGTTGTTCATATCTACAAATGTGTATATTTTTCACCTAAATTGAGATCATTATCTATGCATTCAATTTGGTCATGTACTTTAATGGAAGGAAAAAATCATGGAATTTGTGTCTTGTAAATGTATACTACATTGGGTATGTCACTAGTGGCATGGAATCATTTGAATGGTCAAGATAGAATTTATTGATTTCGAGTTGAAGAAGTGACATATCAGGCATAGTTGATTCGAATGGATGTTCCTTCATAAATACATGGAATATGTAGTCAAAGTTATGTCTATCCAGTTATATCAAAAGAAAAAAATAAATCAATAATCAATGATGGTATGAATGTACATTCTACTTTATGAGATATCAAAACATGAAGAGATTGTATTAAAAAAGTGAGTGTTTAAAGGATAAGATGTCATTTATATAAATTTTCCTTCTATCTCTAGGGGACTTTATGGGTTGTTATAATCCACTCTTTGTCTACAAATATTATTCACTTCTAACTAGATAATGGCATATAGGGTCACAAACAATAGCGTATTCAAAATCTACCCTATTCGCGTGAATTGGTATAGAGGACATAGTGGGACCCACCATGGGGTCTAAGATTTTTCAAAGTATTAATGATAACTGAAAAATAAGTTAATTAACTATTATTTTATTGTATATTAATTGTATTTAATTTATTTATTAAATGTAATTATAATAATTTAAGAAAATAAATAGAAAATATTATTTGAGAAAATATTATTTTAATATACGAGGATTATTTAATATTTTTGAAATTATGAGTCCAGTTTATGAATCATTTTCATCAGGTAATATATTTATTATATATTACAAGGAGGTTATAAAATATAAATTACATTTATGATACAATTAGATTGTCATTATTTTCCTTGGAATGTGTGTTCTGGTTAAGGATTTTGACCCATGATGCTTAAGAACTCACATTGGTCGAGAGGATGGGAGGTCAGGCTCATCACACCCTTTTGAGGTTAATTATTGACTACATCGGGACTCTATTATAGATTTATGATATGTTCATGAATCCTTATTATTTTACAAAGTATGTGGTAGGTCATCTAAAAATTGTCAATCAATTATTAGTATGTATAAATTCATATTCATCCGTATGTATTCGAGGTTCTTTATCAATGGAGATATCCTTATGCATTTGAGGTTCTTAATCAATGGTATCCTCTCATATACTAATTAGAGATTATCTTTTCATCATTATGATGATGCTGGTTTTTAATCCACTTAGTAGGGCACCCTGGAATTTATTATCATCTAGGTCAACAAAACTTATTTTGAATTTTATCATCATCCAAGGAGATGAATGGTTACTCTAGAGTTTATTATTATTCATAGAGAAGGAACTTTGTTTTATGCTATTATTGAACCCATTAATGAGCTTCCTTTGAATCCTTACAAAATGAATCAAACCCCACATAGTTTAGTGCTGGTTAATGGGACACATCATACCTTCTAAGGACTTATGAGAAGGACCCACCCATATAGTTTAACAACATATGGAAAGGAAATCTAGGAAGAAGGTGTCAAGTTAATATTTGTGAAATATTCATATTAAATAATTCCAAGGAACCTATAAAGGATATGATTTTCCAAGTTGGGTTAGACGCTTCTATGAATGTGGCCTAGAGAGAACAGGGTTGATTTGGGGGTATTGGGTTTGAACCTCAAGGGGGGATTTTTACATATCCCATTTATATGGGAATAAAATCCCATGTAGTTCGGTAATTATCACAGAGGAATATGACCATTTGAGAGAAATAGGTTGGGGATTACTCATAAATAGGATCCCCTTATAACAGGGTCCATGAGAGATGTCTTAACTCATAGAGATTTAAAGGAGACCTTATTCGATGCTTACTCTTAAAGAGTATGCTCGGATTAAGAAAATTAAGGTTGGATTC
Organism: Viscum album; assembly: GCA_963277665.1. Lineage (NCBI taxonomy): Eukaryota > Viridiplantae > Streptophyta > Magnoliopsida > Santalales > Viscaceae > Viscum > Viscum album. The sequence continues at coordinate 1,177,379,116 of OY728119.1, read as the reverse complement.
TGGAGGAGGATATCCAGTGATCTTGGGTCCTAAGTGAAGGTTTCTTACATATCCCTATTATAGTGGGCATTAGAGTTCATGTAGTTCATTATTTCAGGTGGATTTTGTGGATGTTGTAATCATTACAAACCTCTCACCCCAAACGATTCATGCTCAGTGTGAGAAACCATAAGATGTAAAAGATGAAACAAACCACACACTTTTCCTTATCTCTTGGTGGAATACTTCGGGACTATGGTAAAAGAATCCAGGGAAATGGTGAATAAGGGTGCAGAGCAATGAACCTTTCAAGGTAAAATGAAGGTGAAGGTCATTAAGTCATATTTGAAAGGCTGGGGGATTATTCCATGAGAGATTCCCTAAAATAATTCTTATAGTGGGAGGAGGATATCAGTATTTATAAATGGTAAAATCAAGTATAATCTTGACTCTTCTTACTGGGGACTATAGGCTCTGGGTCTCTGAGACTAGGAGGTGAAGATAGAGTCTTATCTCTGAAATCCAAGACTGAGAACACTTCAACATTATCTTTGGGGTAGGGGTATATGTGACTATAGGGTCTATGTGACCATATTGTCTTTGTGACCATAGTTTCATTGAGGCAATAGGGTCTATGTGACCATAGATATCCAAATCCATGAACACCTTAAAGATCCTTACCCTTCAGCAGGACAACTGTGGAAAACCAATTACCATAGATATCAAAATCAAAATGGGAGACACGTTGGTGTGTTTTTTCCATAGGTTTTATGAATCAGGAGGTCTTGGTAGAGGTTTCAACATGGTCTCTTTTAGAAAATGGAGCTAATGAGGGATAATTCCAACCATTAGTGTCTTAAAAGAGGGCATAAAGTATTGCTCACAGAGGTGGTTTGTGCAGGTATGACACGTAAGTCCTAGGAGGAACTGAAAAATGATTCAAAGGAAGGATAATTATGTGAAAACATAATATGCCTTGGGAAATAGACTACTAGGATGATAACACTTGGGTGAGGTTTTAAATTTACCACCCTAGATGTCCCTTGATGTCCTTGGAATAATCATGTTTCGGTCTTTTCTTAAGGAAAGAAACTTGCGTAGGTGACTTCTTCTTGTAGAAATAGGATCTTCGAAAAAGTATGTTGTATTTTAGGCCCAGAAGGGAGTTTTATATTGTTTATCCATTTTAATTATATCTTTTATCATGTTTTAAATGCTACTTGGGAAAATTTGGGGGACCTGTGTGAAAGAGCTACATAATGGGAGTATCGATAATTCTTCTAACATTTTTAGTTTTTCAAATGGGAAGCCCAAGGGTTCTATTTATAGGAAAAAAGGGGTCTTTTCAAAGGTAGGTTGTCTGTGTAGGTCCTCTATGTAGGTTCTCTGCATAATTAATTTGTGTAGGCCCTCTATGTAGGTCCTCCATATAAGTCCTCCACGCAGGTCCTCCACACAGGTCCTCCACACAGGTCCTTTTAATCCATTTATAAAACTTTTCCTTCTTCCGAGTGGCATATGTTTTGATCCGTATATCCTATTGTGCTCCATATCTAGTCAAATAAAATATCTTAAAGAGATATATACTTCCTAATATAATTAATACACTATGTCTTCTTGGAATAAACTTAGTAATATAATTTTTATCCATTGATTCCTTTTTTCATATATCTTGGAAATTCAAGGCCTGCTTCGAGAGAGGGGGGTCTTTCCTCCCTCATTGGGGAGCTGTCTTGCATAAAATGGATATCCAAACATTAATTATGTTGAAAAGTGAATGAGAAACATTATTTGGTGTCAAAAGAATCCCCCCCTTGAATTATATTAATTCATAATGAAAAAATATGGTTCTAAGGTAACATTAGGGCACTTTGACACATTCCAACGCCATTTCTTTGGATTTGGATCATCTTCATGTTTCGAAGGATTCTCTAATTGTTGCTTAAAGCATGTATCCTAGAAATTGTAGTTTGACTATTTCATGGGTCATATGGGAAACCCTTAAATATTTGTGTCTTTTTAATTTTTATTTATTGATATCTCATAAACCAAAAAGAGTTTAGGTCTAGCAAGCTAAGACTCTACTTTTACAAAAAATTACCTTTTCAGGATTTCAGCCTGGTGAGTTATATGTATCTTTTTTTGGTAGTTTAAATTCATTAAAATTGTACTAATGGTGCTAGTGTTTTAGGTAAAATATCTTTGACCATGAATTTTGTGTTTAGAACTCAAACAATGCAGGATGGAAAGGGATGTTCCGATATTTTCTTAGATACATCCAAGGAAAATCTTGAGTCGTGATTTTTATGGTCACCAAATATAAAATTCGAAGTATGATAATAGAGGAGGTATCTTACAAGAATGAAGTTTTCACTATTTTACAAACCCATTTTGGGGGTTATTTTATGCAAGACCAACTGGTGCACATACTGCATAGTCAAGTAGTGGTATCCTTAGGCTGACAGGCCTGTTATGTAGGTGACTTTTATGAAAGGATAACTAGGGCACGTACTGAATAGTTAGGTAAATTATTTCTCATGAATGATAATATTCTACTATTGATAAAAAAAGGGGTCAATATTTGGATGTGTTAAGACCATAGTGAGTGGATTTTATGAGGAAAGGTATCTAATAATAAAGGGGCCATATGTATTGACATAGGCCATGAATGAGAAAACCACTCCTACATGAATTTGGTGTATGAATATGGGTATATTTTTAAGAAAGGAGTTCCCTGATATTTTGCTATACTATTTCATGTCGTGTATCAAGGAAATTATGTTGTGTAGTTTGAAGTCATGTGGAATGTACATTAAGGGATTTATGATAATATGTTATGCAATGTAAATTTTTGAATCAAGGACATTATGTTATGAAGTTTAAAGTCTTATAGCATGAACATTATGTTGTGAAATTTACTGTCATGCAGAAATTACATTATTTTGTTTAGTTTAAAGTCATGGAGAAATTAAATTATGTTGTTCAGTTTAACATCATGTTGCAAGGACATTTGGGAGTTTTTCAGTTTCATGTTGTGCAGTAAGGACATTAAGGAATTTGATTTAAGGTCTTTACCTTTGACTGAAGAATTGATTCTTCTCCAATTCATGGTAATTCATTTGGAAATGTGATACCTTATTTATGTAAGTAAAATAAGAATTTTAAGATATTATTTGGGGATTTATGAATCCGAAGAATGACATTGGAAAAGGGATAATGGAATTTAGAGGGAGTATCTTCCAATAATGAAGTTACCACTATTTGAGAAACCCATTATGTGGGTTGTATTATTCATGGAAAACTAGGGCATGTGATACATATCAAAATATTTTAATCCCTATGTTGTAAGTCCCGTTATGTAGGAAAATTTTATTCAAGGCCAACTAGGGCACTTACTACATAGTCAGATAAAGGATCTATCAAGAATTATGACATTTTATTTGTTAAAATCTGATTAACTTTTATCAAGATTCAAAATTTTCCAATCTGAGAGTTTGGTTTTTTGGAGAAAAGTACTTGTATAAAAAAGGTTATTTCTAGTCGTGATTTCCAAAAGAATCAATGAAATAGGCTCTCTAAGAAGCTCTAACCCAAACATAAGAAGTATGGTGCCTTAAATTTTACATCATATGACTAGAACCATAATAATAAGGAAACAATGGATGATATGTGGTCAAATTAACCTAGATTATTCACATATGATTTGAACAAGTATGGGGCAAATGTTTAAACCACGATCTTGGAGACTTTTAGGTTGGGAGAATAGATTTGGAAAAAATGTTCAATGGATGGCCACTTTAATTTATAAGGATCTTTCATACCATCATCAAAGATTAAAGGGACATAATAGGCTTCTCTCAAGAATAAAGTTACTACTATTTAAAAAACCCATTATGGCAGATTTATTATGCAGGGCCGACTAAGGCATGTGTTGTATAGCAAAATAGTGGCATTATTTGGCTGGAAATCCTATTATGTGGGTGAATTATGCAATTATACCTAGGAGAACATACTATATAGTCAAGAAAAAGAACTCTCAGATATCAAAAATTATCCCACCTGAAAAAGATGAAATATTATGAAGATCTGAAAGTGTCTAAGATTAGGAGTATGAAATGTAAAATGGGTGATTTCCAATGCACTAGGGAAGTATTTGGACTTGCATTGACTATGAGTTTGGAGTCCCTTACATAGATATGAAATATATGTATAAGGGGGGAATCTCTTGTTTTTTTATGGGTTCTTTGAGGAGAGGTCCCAAAATAACAGTTCTTTTATATATTTTGATTTTATATTGGAAATGGGTAATTTTAATTTATCGCATGGTTGGGACTATGGTCTAATTACTAGTTTTCACTACATATCTCAAAAATATGAGAATCAATCCACATGTATTTCTATGGATACCGTGTAGTTTAAATTCATGCAATAAGGAAACTAATTTATGCATTTTAGAGTCATACAGCAAAGAAATTTGTGGATTTGATATGAAAATAAATTGAATATTGATGATGGACTACGCTACAAGTACCAATCATCACTATGTATCTTATCGAAGTAAGAATCAATCCACACATAGTTCTATTATATACAAGTTCATGTAAAAGCTGAAAACATGTATTGGATCTTCTCATGTAGATCTAACTCGAACATGATTGAAAAGTGGTTTTTTCCATAGCATGTTGTAGCTGGGCCTAGGATTGAAAATCTTGACATCACTATGTATCCTATATAGATGGTAATCAAGCCACATGTAGTTCTTGTTGTTCTATGCATTATATCATCATGAGGTGAGGACGTCTATGATTTCAACATGAAAAATAATATTGTAGCTGGACTAAGGGTTAATACCCTAATGTCACTGTGTATCTTGTTGGGGAAAGAATCACACCACACGTAGTTCTTAAAAAAACATTACCCCACTATAATTGAATTCGCAAGTGGGGGATAATAGAGGTTTCTTTAATATGGGTTTATACAAATTATGAGAACTCATGTTGACCTCATCATGCATATCTAACTCATACATTATATAAAAGATGCATAAATTCTATGATGTTGCAGTTGGGTCAAAGATTGAATGTCTGTATGTCACTACGTATCTCATATGGATGAGAATCAAGCCATATTTAGTTCTTGAGATGATTTACCATGAAAATATGATCCATACATAGATATTGGTGGATTTTTCATAATTTTGGTTGGACCTGAGATAGGAGATTCATGTGTCACTATGTATCTCAATATAATGAGAATCAAGACACACATAGTTCTTTGTACTTTTATGTAGTTTAACATCATGTGGTAATTATAATGGTGAACTGGCATGAGATAACTGCATATCTCATGAAAATGAGAAGATTGTGTAGTTTATCATCATGTAATGAGAAAATTGGTTGTGTATTTTATGGTCTTACGTCAGGACCATTGATAACCACAAATAATAATTGATATATATTATTTATGTTAAAAAAATTTTTACCCAATTCCTAAGCTCATGTGAGTTGTGCTTTCTGTGAGAGACAAGGAGTGGTAAAAGATTACTCTATAACATAAGGGTAATAAAAGTTAATTATAGTGGTATCATGACTAAATGGTGGTTGATCCAGGTTATAAGACTCGAGTGTCACTACGTATGTTGTTGGAAAAATAATCACGCCACACATAGTTCTTAAAATTGTTCCCCATATCAATCAGGTTTTAATGAGGGGAAGATGATTTTTTTAAAATTTCTAGGCAGATGGTTGATCCTAAATTACAAATTCTAGGCATCACCATATATCTTATTGTAATAATAATTAATCCAAAATTCATAGAATATTTACCTATGTATATCTGACTCATGCATGGGAAAATGGAAGGGGGTTTTCTCTGCAAAAATCACGATTGGGCCCAGGTTTAGAGATCCGGACATCACTACATATCTTTTTGAGTAATTAATCAAGACACATGTGGTTCTTGAAGTTACTCCCTATGTGAATTTTATATGAATAGGAGTAAATAACCTTTTTCAACATTATGGCTAGACACATGATAGAAGATTTGGGTGTCACTACATATATTTCTAGGTGAAAGAATAAAGCAACACATAGTTCTTGAAATTTTCCATATAGTTTAATGTCATGTGTTAATGATAAAGATAAACCATTGTGAAAAGATATAAATATTGTAGATTGGCCAGGGTTAAAACCCAGGCATCACTACGTATTTTTTTGGAGTGAGAATCAAGCCACACATAGTTCTTAAAAACATTCCATTTATATGTTTTATTCATACACACAAGGAATAAATGGGATTTTTTAGTTCTGTTTGGACCCAAGATTGGATATATGGTCATCACTAAGTATCTCATTGAAATTAAAATAAAGACAAACTTATTTCTTAAAAATATCATTCCCCACACCAACTGAGATGGATATGAGAGACAGAGGATTTTGATAAATTCCATAATAAAATTCAAGATCAAGACACATGATGGTATGATAATCAAACCATGTATTATGGAAGAGTGCCCTGTATAGGTTTATTTCATATATAAAAATGGGGAAATTAATTTCATTACGGTTTTGGATGGTCCCAATATTGGATATTTGGGAATCACTATGTATCTAATTGAAAAGAGAATCAAGACACACATAGTTTTTAAAGAACTGTGTTGTTTAATGACTTCTGGTGAGGACTTAAGTCACCTAATGTGAAAGAAACATTGTGTCTAGACTAGGTAATAAGACCCATGTGTCACAACGTATCTTGATAGGGGAAGGAATCAGGTCAACCATAGTTCTTAAAAAGGGGTCCCTATACAGATCTAATTCAAACATGAGGAGAAATGGGGATCAAGTTCCACTAAGGAGTGGTAATGATGTGAGTAATTCTTGCACATAAGAGCTACTCATCTTTTAAAGGACCACAAGGACTTCTATGTAAGGGTGTCTTGGGGGAATTTCTTAATGTTAAATGAAGGAAATGTTAATTGTGAAGTTTAATGTCGTGTAGTAAGGAAAAATGGTGTTGTGTAGTTTAACATCAAGTGACAAGGATAAAGGTTCTACATAGTTTATCATCATTCAACATGGACGTGTATGGGGTTATGTTTTTTAATGTCCTATAGCTAAGACGATGGTTTCTATTCAGTTTAACATCTAGAAACTAGAATATGCTCTATGTGATTACACAATGTATTTCATCAAGAACCTTACATTCATTGATGTTATAATGAGTTCTCCATCCATTGAGATAAGTTAATAATATCCATTAGATTGGACCTTATATATGGATTAAGGTCATTCCCATTTTGGCTCATTATTTAGGGGATTCTTTCCTAGTATCATTAGAGTCTGGAGGATGAATACCAATTCTTCTTGAAGAATTAAACAGAAGTGAACATTATTTTTAAAATATCATGTTATTATATTATGATAGACTTCTAGGTGTTGAAAGGTATGGAATTCCTTTTTTCTTAATCACCCTAGCTTATATAGTTGTTTTTGGGACTACTCATCTGTAGATAACTGATCATAGATGAAAAATCGGAGTGAGGGAAATTAAACTTCAATGGGCATGACTACTTCTGTTCCATATACCAATGAGTATAGAGTTTCTCCTGTGGAATTTGGGGTAGTAGTCTTGTAAGTCTATAAGGCGTGCAAGATCTTATCAGATAATAATTTCTATATTTATCCACAATCTTCTATAATATACATGATAGGGTCTTGTTGAAAGCCTCTATCTATCAATTGTTTGCTTCATGATAGTAGGATGAATGGTTTGATTTGATATTGTGTTCCCGATATAACTTCCCTACCTTAGCAGAAAAAAAATTGATGTTGTTGTCCACCAATATCGTGTAAGGGACACTAAATCTGGTGATGATAATAGCTTTGAGAATGTTATTAATTCTTTTTTCCAAGACTTCTTTAATAGGTATCACCTCAACCCATTTAGAGAATAAACAGGTAAATGTACGAATGTACTTGAACTAATTAGTTGTAGATGGATGATAAGGTCCCACTACATTCATTCCCCATTTAGAAAATGGCATGGAGTATTTATTTGTATGTAGAAAGTCTCAGGGTTGATGAATGAAGTTGGCATCCACCTAGCAGGGATGACACATTTTAGTGAAATCTATGCAATCCTACGTCATTGAATTCCAAAATTATCCAGGCCTTCAGATTTGATCAAAAATCCTATACCTAGATTGGTGGGAATTATAATATCCTACATGTACATCTTTCATGATAGCTGCGGTCTTGTCCCTATCAATTAATTTGGGATAATTTCATCAAAGCCTCATTTTTAGAGGGTCTTCTGGTGATATGAGCCATAATAAAGAGTGAAATTAACTGCTCGTCACCATATTCTCTCTTTTTCATCTCTATATGGTGGAAGTACGCCATCTTGGAGATATTATATGATGGGTTTCATCCATCCCATGGTAGGAAAAAATGGTTTGGTAAAGGGAATGATTTCATTTATTTCCTCTATTCTAATTTGAACAAATGGTGAAACTACATGATGATGAGCATTGTTAATGATAGTATCATCCTGATTTTGATCTGATATGCCTATAGATTTATTTTTCAATACATCATATTAATAATTTTTTCATCAAGTGGCATAATGAAATGTTGGATATCATGAAAATTCATCCATTAACCATTGTATATATTCATATAGAGGGATTAACTCTTATTTTATAATGTCATAATCCTCCTTTGATCTGCTTGATTACCAATTCTACGTCACCTTTCACTTCCAGGTGATTCACTTGTACTTGGAGTGCCAATTCCATACTTATAATGAGATTTTGATATTCTGCCTCATTGTTGGTACCACCTTTTGATAACATAATGTAATATGGAAACATTTATTTATTTAGAGAGATAAGAACATTTCCTAACCCAACTTTTTTGAGTTTGGGGTCTTCTATTCTATTCTTCGTTGGAATTCTGGAAGCACCATCAAAATACATGCCCCATGACTGGGGGTAGTTCTGAATAGAGAAATTTTATTCATCCAGAATATCGGCATTTAACAATGTTTCTTTTTTAGATGGTTTTTTAAAAAGTAATTCCTCCATGTATTGTCCTTTAACTACTTTCTGAGCCACAAACTCTATATAAAACTACTTCAGAATAACTTCCCACCATGCCAGATGTCCTGTAAGCATAGGACGACTGAAGATAAATTTGAGTGGGTTATTGCAAGAGACCAAGTAGACCACATAATGCTGTAGGTATTTTCTCAGCTCATGAATTTCAAAGATTAATTTTAGTAATCTCTTCTCAATATCTGAATATCGAGTCTCTATGTCGAGAATGGTTTGACTAAGATAGTAAAGGATTTTTTTAATTCTCAACATCATTGTTTTGTGAAAATAAGGTCCCCAGTGATCACTCAAAGTCTTTCGCAAAAAGGATAAGTGGATTTCCTTCAATTTTTTTTATCTCCACCGGTTGAATTATTAGGAATTTATTGATGGTATCAAATTCTTCTTGGAAATCATTAGTCGATTGATATGTGACCCCTTTTTCATTAAATTGGATAAGGGAAAGCACTTAACTTCCAGATTGGATATAAATCATTAAATGTAGGACAATTTTTATTGAAATCCTCTCAACTCTTTCAAGAACCTAGGAGGTGACATCCTAAGTATTGATTTAGTCTTATCAGGATCAACTTCGATTCTGCAATGGTGTACAACAAAACTGAGAAATTTTCTCGAGGTTACCCTAAAAAAATTGAAGGGGTTCACCTTCAGATTATGTAATAAAAGCTTGTTTAATATGGTCTCCAGGCGAGTATGATGATTAGAATGTTTTTTGTATTTAACCACTATGTCATCAACACAACATTCAATGAATTTCCCCAATATGGGTTTTAATATTTGGTGCATTTCACGTTGATATGTCACAATAGCATTATTTAAACCAAAGGGATTTACCTGATAGAAAAATACACCTTGAGGGGTTTTTAAGGCTATATATTCTTCATGTAATAGGACTATCTATTTTTGGTTATACATAGAGTATCCATCCATGAAAGATATATCTTTGTAGCCAACATTTTATCAATCAAGAGTTACATGATTCGAACAAAAAATTCATCTTTGGGAAAATGCCAGTTGAGATCTCTGAAATCAATTTAGACTTTTATTTTCCTATGATTATTTTTTACCATGAAAATATTATCTATCCACATTGTATATTTCACCTCTTATATGAAGTCTTCATTGATAAGCTTTTAGACTTCAGCCTCAATTTTGGAGGTGTGAGTTGGGTGTGTGCTTCTTGTTGCTTTTTTGTATCCCTGATGATCTTCCAGTTTTCCCAAATTATGGGTGGAAACCTTGGGGTTATTTTCTATAATATCTGTGTAATTCCAGGGGAAAATCTCATTTTTACTTAAAAAATGTATATACCTCTTTCTCTTCAGAATTCATGGCTTCAATAATCAGAGTGGGGCATGTATCTTCTTCTGTACCCAGATTTATTTCACTGAGTTCATCCAAAATGGTAGAGACGCCTTCCTGAAATACTGGAGGTGCATCTCTAAGGTTTTTTTATTCTTTGTATTCTTCATGTGTTTCTTCATATACCACTTCTTTAAGGGTAGGTGATGAATAAATACTTTCAGGTATAGGATAGGAGTAGGTATTTTGACATCCTAAAGAGGAGGAAACCATCTCTAACCCAACTGATGATGAAGGAGATTTTTGAAGTTTAGAAGGGAAGATTATGGTATAAGAATCAACATCCCTTCCTTTCTCCATGAGATTAATAACTTCTTCTAGACTGGATGATGATGTAGAGACTTGGTGAAGTTCGGTAGATGGAATGAAGTAATTTCCATATAGTCTTTCATTATTGTCTAGTGAATCAATGATTTCTCATGTACTGTCAGACTCAATTACCATATCTGACATTTTGGAAGCCACTAAAAAGGTAATTTTATTTTGTTCTATCTTTTTAATTTTATTGATAATAAGCACATAATCTGCACTTATATTCTTGAATTGGTTAGGTGGGATATTTTCTAGACTATTTAAAACATTGATCCTAGTAACATCATTCACCATGGAAAGTTTTACCTCCATGTGATAGAACTCCATATAAATTTACTAAGATTAAAAAGTTTTTAATGGGGACTTATCACCATGAAATGTCCCAATTTGACCATTGAGACAATATTTGAGACATTGACGGTATGATAAAGGAATAGTTGTGTGTTGATGTATCCAAGGTCTCCCTAATAGAATGCTGAAAGTTGCATCTTACCAAACAACCATGAAATCTGAATTAGATACAAGATCCCCAAACTAAGATGTGATTTTAATTTCTCCTAGTGGTTCATGTACATTATTTTCATAACCTTGAAGAATCATATTAGAGGGAGACAAGTCAGATTCAATGAGACCCAACCAATGAAGTTTACAGATGGGAATGAGGTTGACGCCTGAGCCATTATTAATGAAGGCTCACTGAATATCAATATCATTATTGTTTCCAGATATTTATAAGAGCCTAATATGTCTTTATACAACATCATCATCATCTTGGTCTATAAAAGATATGACTAAATGTAATTATATAGAATCATTCTCTACACAGTAGACCTCAGTAGCAGCAACCTCCATTTCAAATGCATGCATATTTAAAAAGCCTCAAGGAGTACATCTCGTAGATCCTTTGAAACATTTTGAGCATCCATGATAGACAACATAGCCAGTACATAGGAAAATTACTTCAAAATTTCATACTTCTACTCCCATGGTCATATCTTTCCCGCATGGAGATTCTATTTTGTAAATGCCTTGGGAGTTCATGTCCCTAGCATGGATGGACCATAATTTGAAGTAGGATCTATAAGTACTTATTCTCTTGGTGGATTAGGTCATCTATTCATTCCCACACACTGATGATATGGTGACATAGACATTAATTGATCATCCAAGGTGATTATTCTAGGTCATTGATTGTTATGTGTGAGAGAGTTTCTTTGTTCCTATTGATCCCGCTGTAAGGTTCTCCCACAAGTTTCTACTACATAAATGGTTCAGCTATGGGTGTAATTGAAATAGTGGATTCTATCATACCCATGTCTTCCCCTGTATCCTTGGAATTAATAAAATCTTCCCCAAGTTCCCTAATCAAGTATGGGGAACACATGTTTATAATAAGAATCATCATTTTTGTAGGGATACGTTAAGTGAATATCATTAATGGAACCAGGGATCAACTCTTCATCTAATGAAGATACATCCTGATATGTCGATTCTTATTGTTTCATTTGGAATGGTGGTTCCTGTGATTTTGATATAGTCGTAATGAAATCTACCAAAGTCAACGACAAGTTTATCCTTGACATGAGCTCGTCATCTCATGACTTCTACTTATCCCTCTGATCATGTCACTTCTTTGAGGATTTTTCTTTGGAGGACTAATCTTTTGATGAAGATGTCATGGATACATTGGAAGAGGTATGAGGCACAGGTGGTTGTTTCAACTGTGTACATAGAATGGCATGAGTTTGATTGGTTGTTTTCATGACCATCTAGTCATCAAAATTTTGTGCATTCTTTCTTTTGACTTCTTACCAATTGTCTTTCTCCCCTGGATTGGTAAGATTAACACATTATACTTGGGTTGATGAATTTTTTCATTTCACTTTTCCAGGGTCCACCATCTGTTATAAGATATGTTTAAAAAAATCACTCTTGTATGAGGTGACCCAACATTTTATGGAAGGGGAAGTAGTTTGGCTGATCTGTATCACCTTCTTTTTTTTAGATTCGTATTCCTTGGTAACATGACTAAATTGTTTTCCAATGATGAAATGAAGTATCTGGGGAGTTGTTAATTCAGAAAAGTGTAGAATTTATTATTATATCCTAAAATTATCTTTGCCTTTGATCTTTTTTATCATCATGACGAGGCGGTCATTGCTGCTAATGCTGGAGAGGTGGAGACCTACCATATGATGAGGGATTTGAAATAAGATCTGGTATAGGGTCCTTCAATAGTGTGACTATATCGGCCTCAACTTTTCCTTCTCTTCTTCCCGAAACTGATTGGATTACTCAAGATTTATCTCTATTCACTATTATAGAGTTTCCCACTTATTGAGAAATCAAAGCCATATCCCTAAGCCCTCCTGTGTATTTCACAGGGATTAGTGGTGTGTGTAACTCATCATAGAGATTTGAAACACAAATGGGAATAAATTCTTCTTGAGGGAGTGGTATATTCAAGGAGTATGCTAATCCTTTCCATTGAGTAATAAAATATGAAACTCTTTCACTCTCACTTTTCTTACAATTTGTGAGATAGAATACCTATGTCTTATTTAGTATCGAGATGAATTGGAAAATAATTTTATAATGGAGATCTTATCATCCAATAATTTACTAAGACTTCAAACATGTATACCATATGATGGTTGGCCCCTAAAGTGGTAGCATGAAATATTTGAGTTTCACTGCCTCTTATTTCTCAGGGGACCCCATGAAGGGATCACAGTAAGAGATGAAATGCATTGATTTCTACTCTTGATATCCTAATCCATTGAACATTGGAAATGTGGGATTCCCAATTTTTTGTGGAGGAGGGGTCAGATCCACCCATTTGGGGTAAAACTTATTTTTGGGTTGAATTAGTGCATGCCATCCTGACATAGCTTCCAGTATAGTAGTTAATTACTCAATTGTATTCATAAGAGTTTTGGAAATATTTATATGAGCTAGGTCTTGAACAGTTGTAGTGGCTGGAGCCTGAATGGGTATAGTGATTGGTAAAATCACTAGTGTTGGAACTTCTTGAATCTATCACAGGTAACCCATAGGGATAGACCTGTAACGGTGTGCTTATAATGGATGGAATTCCTGATCTACCTTAGTTTTTGTGAAAAAACTATCTTGATTGATATGTTTCAACTAGAAGTGTTAATTATGGATATTATTGTAGACTATATCTAGTAGGAACACTACCTCAGAGTAACTCTCCATTGAGTTTTTTTAACTTATTCATTTTATATTCCTACTTCTCAAATCTTTCTTCCAATGAAAAGGACTTAACTTTTCTAGGGGGAAGGTTATACATGGTTTTACCTTTTCCTTTCTCTCTATTAGGTGCCTTGAGAAAAAGAAGAAGTGGATTATTTGAGGGGACACCTTGATTCCAGGAAATCCTCTGATTTCTATTGCATGAACCTCCTTCATTTTCTTTGGTGTAGACTGTATTAAGAATAAGAACTTACTCTTTTAATTTCCTTAAACTAGAATCATTATCTAGATGATATACAGTGATGAAATTAATTAATTTCACCGTCACATAATGCATTGATGACATTCTGTCAGTATCTTTGTTAGATCTCCTTCTTCTATGCCCTCTACGAGACTTTGTTCTCATACTTTTTGGTTTCTTAGGAATTTTTTGGTGAATAATAAACTACATGGAATTATATGATTATTCAATTATGTGTTCATTTTGTGTGTTCTTACCCAATCACGAGAAAAACTTTCTTCCACTGAGAAAGAGGATTGTGAATGTGAAAATTCCCCCAACCCTCCGGGTAGGTGTTGTTCTTATTCTTCTTTATCAACCCTCTAGGTTTGGTTTGTTGACTTCGAGGGTTGGGTTAAAAATCTCCGAACCCTAAAAGCTGGGTGGATCCTAAACTTATATGGATGATATCATCATAGATATTCTTTTTATCTTAAGAATTCTAGTCCCAACATTAGCTAGGTGCATTATTCGACACTCACTAAAATCGTCTGATTCGGAAGTCCGTTGTACTAGTTTAGACATTTTTGAAATATTATAGCTGACATCCTATAAGTAGGAGTCTTTCTCGATGTTTTCAAATGCTTAATAAAAAATATCTCAATATAATTCTCTCTTTGGGCCTGACATTGGGTAAAATCCATCGAGGCCTGTTCTTACTGAGAGTTTCTTCATACATGAACAAAAAAAATTCTTTGTATCTGACCTGGGGAAATAACATTTTAGGAGACCACTTTTTGTGGTATTTTTTGGTTTTGGAGCATAGTGAAATTCAATTCTCCGTTTTCACCCCATCCTATGATATGAACACTGGATGGGGTTTCCACGATCAGTTGTTGCACCCTCTTTAATGCAAGTTGAAGTTCCTCCTATTGTTTCTCAATATTTAGATGGTGGGAAACATGGAGATATGATAAATCAATTTACTGATAAAACCTTCTTATTATATTGAAATGACATTAATATTCATCATATTGTAATACTTTGAATTTTAGATGATAAAGAGCCTTCTATATGTTGAGGTAGAAAAAATTAATAGAATCTTTTAACAACATCTCTAGAATATTTTATTGAGAGGTGGCCAAAGGCCATAACATGATTGGTATTTCACCCTTAGACATTTGTTTCCTCATATTCAACATATCCTCTTCATCTTTTTTTAGAGGATTCTCAACCTGGTTCAACCATAGTAGACTCTTACCAATTTCTTTACCACACACAATATGATATGTTGGTGTTTCCTCTACTATATTGGAAGAAAAATGATCCCAAGGGAGGTTAAGATAAAGACCTTAACCTTGGGATATCTTATAGATGAGAAATTATTTCACCTGCTAGTAACAAGGCATCAGACATGACTGGTCTTATTTTTTTCAAGTGCCTCAAGATAATATGGCTTTCCCATCCCTACACTATTATTTGGATAATTTTATTAAAATAGTCAAACACTATTGTAGAAATAATGTTCGCAATGAGTGATATCAAGGGGAGTACCACCATGGTGGATTACAGAAAAGGTAAAATCCTATTTCTCCATGTTTTTTGGCCACACAGAGGGTTTCTGTGGCTCTCATCTAGAGATAGATTCTCATGATTAACTAAATTGTCGTGAATAAAGGCTTCATGATGAAGTCTCCAATGAGGAACTTCAAAATTAATGCTAATAATCCCATAATTTGGTAATGGGAGGGTAGGATCCTGAGATGGAGTAGATAAATGTATGAGGACATCAATAACTCTAGCATTAAGGGGATCCAAATCACAGACCGACTCTTGATTTTCCAACTCTGTTTTATGAGACTTTTTCTTAGACGAATTCTTACACGTAGTTTGGGTCACTTGTTGGGAGAAGTGGTTATCATGGGCAGGTGTATGTTCCTACTTTTTAGTGTCCATCAGAATGGGCCAATTATCTCTAACTGGAATGGGTGTATTTTCTCAATCCAATTGTCAGTATAATATGGGAGAGTGTGCCCCATATCCTTCCTATACTGGAACTAAGGTGTGTATTTTCTTAGGGATGGAATGATGAGGATTCATCCTATGTATGGTGATGGAATTATATGTGTGTCCCTATGGTACGGATGAAGTTTTTTTTATGATATTCTAAAAAGCTTCTAGGATATGGGTAAGAATTTGTGTCTTCCCTTTCACTATTTTCCAAAATGTGTTTGGTGACTTTAGTATCAGGAATGGGAATTTAAGTCCATTATGTATCCTAAGTAGGTGTATATAACTTATTTTTTCCTCCTTTTCCTATTAGTGGATACTGATAGTACTCATGTATGGGGGTAGAGAGTTCATTATGCCCCAGGTTTGTTTCCAGAGCTTTCTGAGTGACTTATCCAAGTGCTGCAAAATGCTCCTATTGGTAGGATTGATGGTTGCTGGAAGGTGTATGTGTATTCTGGTTGGTTTCCACCAAGAATTGTTGGTGTACTTCTTTAAGTGATTCCATATGAGACTGAAAGAAGGTGTATGTTCTTTCATACAAGTTATTTCCACATTTGGTTGGAAGACTTTGTTAAATAAATCCAGATGAGTTTTTTGACTTTCTGATAGACTATAAGTAGGTGTATGTTCCTACACATAGTACACCACAAGATTTTAATGGTGGGATTTGTTGGGTGCTTCCAGACGAGCCCTCTGACTGATGGAATGAAGGTAGATGGTTGTATGTGCCCATTCACTACTTGCCACCAAATTTTGTTGGTGGACTTCTCTAGAGGCATCAAAGGTAGGAACCTATTCCTTGTTATCCATCTGTTTCCCCATATATTCATATTGTGTGTCCAGGTTTAAGATACATGGGTCAGATAGTCAAAGATTACACTGTCATCATGTTGAGTGTTTACTGTTGTGCGGCGTTGGCGGTAGTGATTATTGATAGGAGACCTGGGAAAGGACCCATGTGTCTTTGAGATGAGGCCATGGGAGGCCTCTTGGTTGACCTCCGTGTAATATAGAAGAGTTTGGTGATTGTGTTCTATGGATAATCTCCTGAAATGTTTGAATATGGTAGTTCGGACCATATGCTTCTTGACCACCGGTTGTCGTTGACATGACTACTAAGGTTTATTCATGATTTGTAGGGCCTATCAAAAATCCCCCATGTTCTGGATATTACTATATTGATGGTAATCTCGGTCTAGTGCATTGGAGACCCAGCATTGAAGATAATGATTTGGTGATTTCATCCTTTGAGTGGATGAGGATCCTTCTTAACCAATAGTCGGGGCATTCATGGGTGCAAACATGAAGGAATCCATTTTGGAATGAAGGGAGTTCTTGGAAGAAAGTTCATGTATATATTCCAATTTAAAACAATGAAATATGAAAAAGTATAATTTATTTGGATGAATGTATGTGTGATTGATTTCATTGGAAACCCTCTTTTATTGAAAGGGGCCTGAAATATGGTTAACATCTTTAATTTGGTTAAGGTTTCACGTCAGGTTCCCCATTTTTTCTTGTTTCTATTAGAATGTTTGTTTTGGTTAGAAATCACTATTTCCAAATGGTTTCCAACATATTTGTTTATTGAACCAGAAACATCCAACGATTTTTTATCCAAAGGGTTCCATCATTACAAAGGCAGGCATTCATTAGGAATTTTGACCTATGACTCTTAATAACTCGCATTGGTCTAGAGTATGGGAGGTCGATCTCATCACATCCTTTTGGGGGAAATTATTTCCTACTCTGGGGCTCTCTTATAGATTTAAGATGTGTTTGTAAATCCTTTTGTTAATTTCCAAGACTAAGGTGGGTCATATCAAAATTGGAAATCAATTATTAGCATGTATATACTCAGAATCATATGTATGTATTTCAACTTTTTCATTAATGGAGATATATGTATATATCTGACATTCTCCATCAATGGTATCCTATCATATACTACTTAGTTAGTCTTTTTTCATTATCATGACGATGATATTTTTTAAACCACTCAGTGGGGTGCTCTGGGTTTTATTATCATCATGGTAGAAAAAAATTATTCTTAAGTTTATCATCATATAAGGATATGAAAGGTTACATTGGATTTTATTATTATCTAGAGAGACATCAGTTGTTTTGATGTTGCGATCAAACCCATTAATTAGATTCTTATGTATCCTTGTTAAAGTAATAAGAATTCACTTAGTTTGGTTCCACTTAATGAGACACATCATGCCTTTTAAGGTGATGTGATAAGGACCCAACAATACAGTTTATCATCATTTGGCATGGGAATCTAAGAGGATGGTTCCTAGTTAATGTTGGCATGTGACCTATACCAAAGAATCCCAAGGAATATAGAAAGGATATGAGTTTCAAATTTTGATTAGAACCTGCTGGGAATATGAACCAGAGGGAAAAAAGTTGATTTAGTGGTATTGGGTTTGAACCTCAGGGAGACATCCTACATAACCAGTTTAGAAGGGATTCAAATCCCATGTAGTTCAGTAAGTCTCATAGAGAAATATGACCCTTTGATAGAAATAGGTTAAGGATTACTCCTAAAGAGGATGCCCTTATAATAGGTACATGAGTGATGTCATAACTCATGGAGATTTTAGGGAGACTTTTTTTAGGGATTACTCCTAAAAAGGATGCTCGGGTTAATGGAATTATGTTTGGATTCTTGATGAGGTTATCCAGTGATCTCAAGCCCTAAGTAATGGCTATATACATATCCTAGTTATAGTGGGAATCATAGTTATCGTAGTTCATTGTTTGAGGTATATTTTGTGGATTTTGTAATCATTACAAATTTTTAAGCCCAGGTGAATCATGTTTGGTGTGATAATAAATAGGATGTAAATGATTCAACAAACCACACACTTTTCCTTCTCTGTTGGTGGAATAGGTTGGGCCTATAGAGAAAAGAGACAGGGTAATGTTGAATGAGGGTGCAGAGCAATGAACCTTTCAATGTGAATTGAAGGTGAAGGTCATTATGTCCATCCCGAAAGGCTAGGGGATTATTCTAGGAGGGATTCCCTAAAATGGGTCCCATAGTGGGAGGAGGATAACATTCCCTATAGAAGGGAATAGAAAGTGTAATCCTCACTCTTTTTAATAGGGATTGAAGGCTCTGGGTCTCAAAGACAAGGAGGGGAAGATGGGGTCCTTTCCTTGAAATCTAAGACTCAAAACTCCTCAACATTATCTATGGGGTAAGGGTCTATGTGACCCTATATATTCAAATCCACAAACACCCTGAAGATCCTTACCCTCCGGAAGGACATGTGTGGGAAACCCCATACCATAGATATCCAAATACAAATGGGAGACATGTTGGTGTGACATTCCCATAGGTTTGATGAATCAGTAGTTCTTTGTAGAGGTTTCAAGTTGGTATCTTTCATTAAATGGAGAAAACAAAGGAGAATCCCTACCATGAGTGGATTAAAAGAGGGATTAAAGGATATCTTCCATAGGTTTTTCGTACATGTATGTCGTGTAGGTATTCCACGTAAGTATGTCATGAAGGTCCTAGCCCTAAAGGGACTTTGATATTGTTTATCCCTTTTAAATCTCTCTACTCTCATGTTTTAGAGAGATACATGAGAAAATTCAAGGGACCTAGGTGAAGGAGATATGCAATGAGAGATTCAAGATTTATTTCTACATGTCCAATTGTTCAAATATGAAGCCCAAGGTTTCTATTTATAGGCAAGGAGGGGACCCAGTCGAAGGGAGGTTGTCTGCATAGGTCATCTATGTAAGTCCACTATGTAGGTCATTAGCACAGGTCCTCTGTAGAGGTCCTCTACGCATGTCCTCCACGAAGGTCCTCCACATAGGTCCTCCTCGTAGGTCATCCAGATAGGTCCTCCATGCACATCCTCTACACAGGTCCTCTATGAAGGTCCATCAAATCCCTTTATAAACTTTTCCATCATCCGAGTGCCAGAACATATGATCTGCAAGCTTGTTTGGGTACCACGACTAGTCAAGTTGAATCTCTTGAAGAGATATACACTTCTTAAGATGGTGAATACACCATGTCTTCTTGAAAAAAATGCATTAATCGAATTGTGATGCTATGAAACATTTTTTTTCATCGATCTTCGAAATCCAAGGCCTACTCCGGGAGAGGGGGGTCTTTTCTAATATCCCACATTGTGGAGAAATCTCGTAGAAAATCGAAATCCAACTTTGAATTCAGTGGAAAAGTGAATGAAACACTTTCTCTAGTGTCAATAGTCATAACATGCCATATAAAGCTAATTTATTTGGCATTTTATTTATATGGGCTAAGAAACCCTTTTTGGGTATTTGAACCACCCACTATATAAGTAGGAGGATAAGCTCATTGCAATGACTATTCATTATAACAAAATGATAGCTTCTCTCTACTACCAAAACCAAGAGATAGAAATACCCTCTCGGAGTGACTGATTCAAAAATCCCTTTTATGGGTTGTAGGGACAAGATTGAGGTGATCATCCCGATGTTTAATGGATCATCCGAACTCCAAGATATTAATAAGAATATGATGATCATCTCCTGAATAGATTATTAAAGCATTTATAGATGATCACGTGGAGTTCAGCTTTTGGGTAGTTTGAGAATTGTTCACTGAATATGAGATATAATCAACCAAACATTTATTTGAAGGAGGTACTCGTTCAGTTTTGAATGTTCCGCTCTAATTACTTCATATGAGATTCTAGGATCCTTATTAGAGCGTAAATCACTAGAGATGAAAAGGTTTCATCACTCTACGGATGAAAATTTTTAAATTCATTACCCACCAGCTTCTGTAGTGCTCCATGGTACCTTCAATTAGTATAAGATAAATCTTATGAAATTTATGAGAAAATAAATGAAGGATTTCTACTAATTTTTTTAGAGGTTTTAAATTTGGTCCTAAAAGAATAAATCATGTGTCGATCCAATTTCGGATGGTGAAGTTATGGCCATCAGAAATTTTTAATACCACTACTACAAAAATGGGCTTTATCAGTGCTACAAAAGTACTGTATATATCGACATTGATAAAGGGGGGTCCCCTTTATCAGCGCTAAAATGGAACTGATAACGGACCCCATTATCAGCGTTGTTTAGGGGTTTGGGGTGGTTTTCCATCGGGGGGTAGGGGTGTCCAGTGGGATAGGGGTGTCCAGGGCGATTAGGGTGTCCAGGGGGTGGGGTGGTCTAGAAGTTTGGGGGCTGTCCAAGGTGGGTGGGGGTGTCCATGGGGGGTGGGGTGTCTAGGTGGTGGGGTGGTGTCTAGGAGGGGGGGTCCAAGTGAGGGGGGTGTCTGTGGGGGTGTCCAGGGGGGGTGGGCTGGTGTCCAGGGTGTCGGGGGGCTTTCCAGGGGTGGGGGTGTCTGGGGGGTGGGGGCTGTCTAGGGGGTTTGTTGGGTTATCCAAGGGGGGTTGGGGTGTTCATGGGGGGTGGCGGTGGGGGTGGCTGTCCAGGGGGGTGGGGGTGTCCAGGGGTGGGGGAGGTGTCCAGGTGATGGGGTGGTGTCTAGGGGGTGGGGCGTCCAGGTGTTGGGGGGCCACACCATGCCTCGGATTGAGGCGGGGTTGACTCATACATGTCTCAAAAGACTCAAGGATCATTCTCCTAAAGGATCAACACAATCTGAATGCGCTTGGTCAGATTTGTGTACATCAGTTGTTGTTTTCACTTAAAATTATGTCCATTTTAAACAAAAGAGATACCCTTTGAAAGATACCGGCCACAACGTGCCTCAGATTGAGGCGGGGTTGACTCATACACAACAAAAATGACACATGGATCATTCTCCTAAAGGATCAACACAATCTGAATGCGTTAGGTCGAATTTTTGTAGGTCATTTGTTGTTTTCACTTAAAATTGTGTCCATTTTAAACAAAAGACAGACACTTCGAGTGATACCGACCACACCGTACCTCAGATTGAGGAGGGGTTGACTCATACAGGTCCCCAACGCACCCATGGATCATTCTCCTAAAATATCAACACAATCCAAATGTCTTTGGTTGGATTTCCGTATGTCAGTTGTTGTTTTCACTTAAAATTCTGTCTATTTTAAACAAAAGAGAGACACTTTGAGTGATAACGGCCACACCGTGCCTCTTGAGGTGAGGTTGAATCATAAAAATCACAAAGAACCCATGGATTATTCTCCTAAAGGATAAACCCAATGCGAATGCGTTTGTCAGATTTGTGTACGTAAGTTGTTGTTTTCACTTAAAATTATGTCCATTTTAAACATAAGAGAGACCCTTTGAGTGATACCGGACACACAGTACCTCGGATTGAGATGGGGTTGACTTTTACACATCGAAAATGAACCATAGATCATTCAACTAAAGGATCAACACAATCGGAATGCATTTGGTCAGATTTTCATACGTCCGTTGTTGTTTTCACTTAAAATTTTGTCCATTTTAAATAAAAGAGAGGCCCTTTGAGTGATACCGGCCACACTATGCGTCGGATTGAGGCGGGGTTTACTCATACACGTCAAAAAGGACCCATGGATCTTCCTATTAAAGGATCAACACAATATGAATGAGTTTGGTCAGATTTTCATAGGTTGCTTGTTGTTTTCACTTAAAATTGTGTCCATTTTAAACAAAAGACAGACACATTGAGTGATACCGGCCACACCGTGCCTCGGATTGATTTGGGGTTTACTCGTACACATCTCCAATGCACCCATGTATTGTTATATTAAAGGATCAACACAAGACAAATGCTTTTGGTTGGATTTTTGTAAGTCAGTTGTTGTTTTCACTTAAAATTCTGTCCATTTTAGACAAATGAGAGACACTTTGAGTGATACCGGCCACACCGTGCCTCATATTGAGTCGGGGTTGACACATACATGTCAAAAATGACCCATGGATCATTCTCTTAAAGGATAAACACTCTACGAATGCATTTAGTTGGATTTTCGTACGTCAGTTGTTTTTTCACTTAAAATTCTGTCCAATTTAAACAAAAGAGAGACCCTTTGAGTGATACTGTTCACATTGTGCCTCGGATTGAGGTGGGGTTGACTCGTACACGTCGCAAAGGACCCATGAATCATTCTAAAAAAATATCAACACAATCCGAATGTGTTTGGTCAGATTTGTGTACGTTAGTTGTTGTTTTCACTTAAAATTATGTCCATTTTAAACAAAAGAGAGACACTTTGAGTGATACCGGCCACAATGTGCCTCGGATTGAGGCAGGGTTTACTCGTACACTTTAGAAAGGACACATGGATCGTTCTCTTAATGTATCAATACCATCTGAATTTTTTTGGTTGGATTTTCGTAGGTCAATTGTTGTCTTCACTTAAAATTGTGTCCTTTTTAAACAAAAGACAGACACTTTGAGTGATACCGGCCACACTGTGCCTCAGATTGAGGTGAGGTTTACTCATACACATCCTAAAAGCACCCATGGATCGTTATCCTAAAGGATCAACACAATTTGAATGTGTTTGGTTGGATTTCACTACGTCAGTTGTTGTTTTCACTTAAAACTCCGTCCATTTTAAACAAAAGAGTGACACTTTGAGTGATATCGTCCATACTGTGCATCGAATTGGGGATGGGTTGACTCATACACATCACAAATGACCCATGGATCATTCTACTAAAGGAATAACACAATCTGAATGCATTTGGTCAGATTTGTGTACGTCGGTTGTTGTTTTCACTTAAAATTCTTTCCATTTTAAACAAAAGAGAGACCCTTTGAGTGATACCGGCCACACCGTGTCTCCGATTGAGGCGGGGTTGACTCATACATGTCGCAAAGGACCCATGGATCGTTCTCCTAAAGGATCGACACAATCTGAATTTGTTTGATTGGATTTTCATAGGTCAGTTGTTGTTTTCACTTAAAATTGTGTCCATTTTAAACAAAAGACAAACACTTTGAGTGATACCGGTCACACCATGCCTCAGATTGAGGCGGGGTTGACTCATACACGTCCCCAACGCACCCATGGATCGTTCTTCTAAAGGATCAACACAATCTGAATGAGTTTGGTCAGATTTTCGTACGTCAGTTTTTGTTTTCCCTTAAAAATATGTCCATTTTAAACAAAGAGAAACACTTTGAGTGGTTCATCATTCTTGCGTGTTTTTGGTGCATATCATCTGTTAAAATGGAAAAATGACTCATTGGATAAAGGATGTTTTATTTAATAATAATTACAATTTTCCTAAGAACAATTTCATACAACAATGTTTCATCTTTTGATCCCCTTAACCCCTCTCAGAAATGACTGCCAATTGTACACATCCCCAAGTAAGATCTTCATGAAATTTGTGTACAATTTTCCATCAGGTATGCGGCCCACTCGTTTTTGAACATATCTATGTCGTCTTATGAGTATGAGGATTTTTGGAAGTCAGATTAGTAATGAAAAATATAAAAATAAAGAATTAATAAATAAATGAAATGAAATAGTAGTTGTTTTTGAAAATACCTCTTTAGGGACGATAGTTTGTTGATGAAAAACAATCTCTTTCATAAATTTACAAACATTATAACCGCAATCATTGTCGTTTTTTTTGTTTTGGACACTGCAAAAAAATTGATCATTATGAGAATACGTAACTTGTGTTGAGATGTGTTTGGATAGTGAAATTTTATTATATATACCCTAATATTTGTCCAGACGTCGTACTTGCTCGCCTCCTAATGCTTAGCCTCTGTCCTCATTCCTTTTTTAGACGATAATGATACATCACCCTATCATAACAGAATCCCCAATAATAGATAATATAAATTATATTAGTTGATGTTTAGACCTAAAAAGTAGGATGTAGTGTCTTAAAGATTCACAAACTTCATCATGTGTGGTCAGTTTGATGGATATCCTTGCTTTGTGTCCAAAAAATAAATCATTGGAGTATCCAAGTTCAACGAAATTAGCATCCATTGTTGTCTAAAAACACAAAAAGGAATAAGTAATAAATAAGTGAAAATATAACCGATATGCTTTAATCGTAGAGTTTTACCCCTGCATGGTTGGTATTAGGATGAGTCTGTCATCTGTAATCTTGCTTTCAAATGTTTTCAGCAATCCATTCACTATTTCATTTTTTATGGCTCTAATATCATTAGATGTGTTGATGTGGTATGAGTACTAACGAGTCCGAATTTTGGATCATGGAAAAATTCCTTCAACTGTTTTTCATATATACGACTGTCAATAATATAAAATGTATTTATTCATAATTTGCACATTAGATCAGCTTTTAGAAAATCAATTCATGAAAACATACCTCATATATATATTTACAACTGTGATGCCTAGCCAACCATTTTCAAGGATCTTATTTACATTTTTAGCAGCAACGAAATCTTTACTTTCTTCTCCGTATATATTCTTTTCGAAAACCACTATATGACTACTACCACCTCTTTGCTTTGTATCCACATGAGTCTTCAATGCTAGAAAATGTGGATACAAAACAGGTGGTGTCACTGTGCTTTATGTAGCTCCTTTGGATTGGTTGGTCAATCCTTTAGATGGTTTTGAGCCGACGTTTGTCACTCCCTTCCCTTTCTCCGTCTATAATAACATTTATTGGTTCAGACCCTTTTTTCATTAATTTTTAATGGTTTAGCTTGAAAAAAAAGAAAATAAATACCTCTTTGTCTAAATGTACTCTTACATGTTGGGGCTGTCATGCAATGAATGTCCCAATAGCCTTTTCGACCATATGAATATCATCGTCATCAAGTGGAATGGGTAGATCTGCATTTGGCTCATGAGCTACAGTAATCATCACTTTCAGATGATCTTTCGGAAGTGTTCTATTATGCAGTGTGTCATTTGGGATGTTGAACACTGTAGCCCTCGCTACAAGGTGATAGGACGGTGTTGACAGATATAAATCACAATCATTATCACCCTATAGAAGATCAGTACAGGAAAAGTATCAGTGTTTGTCTGAATCACATTTCATGGGAACAATTACTATAATATTGATTATCACGACTAAGACAACTCTTTGAGGGGAATGACTCGCCTCATTGTTTATGGGGGTGGGACGAGATTATATTTTATAAATAATATATATATATATATATATATATATATCAAGATAGGTATAGGGTCAGGCTATTCTAGACCCCCCCCCCCAAAAAAATAAATAGGAAAAGAAAGGAGAACAGTGCAGACATGAGCAGGGCAGAGTAAATCGACCCATACCTAAAAAGCAAGCCCAAAAAATGAAAACGAAAACAAAGAAAGAAAAAGACACGATAGAACTGACACATCAGTAGCATCAACACATCTTACCCAAAGTCAGAATTCAAAGGGAGGGCCATAAGGGTCACCCACAACACCATGACCAGAAGATGCATCAGTATCCGCCGACCCCCACTCAGACTCATGCTGCTTGAAGATTTGCATGTACATGTCATTTCGCCTTTGCTGCTCCACATTAAGATGCCTCACAGGGAAATGTTCACCAGATCACCCTCGCTTTTCTGTGACATTCTTCTTGCAGCCTTATAGGGGGCTCGGGTGGACATGGTTCTAGGCAGATTTGAATTGTTCTTCCTCTGTCTTCTCTTCGGGGGAGATGAAACATACTCGGCACGAAAATTCTCTTTCCCAAATGTTATGGTGTGGATCTAAATCAAATAAAAAAATCATAATTTTTAGGCTTAGATATTTTTAACAAGGGCAAGGATGTGACGCTTTTCCACAAAACAAAATATATATTTCTATTGTTTGGAGGAGTGATAATTTAAAAGTCAAATAAAAGTTCACTTCTTAACTAAAAAAAGGGAGCATTCGGTCTTCATAAATCCAACCACGATGAGCCGCACCACACACAACCAACCTCTCTTGGCAGCACCGACCTCCTCAACCTGAGCACATCGTGATAGCCCCACCACCTCTGTCACATTCGACGAACTGGCCTCCCGTCACCACCATCGGTCGCTCACACCGCTAACGCACCCGAGGCATGACACTGCTGATCCCACGTCCCCAGTGAGCAAAGCTGCCTCCCCTTCGGGCACCAATATCAAAACCCTGCACGGATGCTACTTCCCTTTACTCGTCAATCAACTGCGGTGGTTGACACCTAGCATTGCACCCTGTCGTGCTCACCTGCAGTCATGCCACACTGCCCCTCCATTCACCGAATTCAGATCCAGCTATTCTTCATGTAAATTCCCTTATACTTAAATTAATTGCATTAAATTTTATCTTGCATTTATTTTACCCGTTTTCTATTCTTCAACACTGATTGACCCATGTATGTCTATATTTATTTATTTAATTAATTATTCAATTGTTTGTGATTCATATAATTAATTATCTAAATTAAATACTCTGCATATTGTCATGTTTCTCATTTAATATGTATAAGGATATGCACGCCATGATAAAAGTGATTTATCTGTATTTTTCCACTCCTGATACCCCCTCACCATCATGTGACTGTATTTGTATTATGAGGAGGATGTTTTCGGACACTGAATATGCCAAGACGAAGTGATATATCGGAAGAGATGTGGAAACATTGGACTGGGGGAGAACTGCATTATGAGTCAAGACCCAACTCATGTACAATACCTCTAGGACACGGTTAATCCATTGAGTTTAAATGGATCAACCAATATTAGATTCTCAAGACAAGTCATGTAATTTTATTTCGTTTATGCATTTTTTATTATTTTATTCATTTTCATGCCAATAAGAAACACATTAAATAATCAATAGTAAAATACATATAGATGGAATGAATGTTTTTCTATTAACGTTTAGTTGTGAGCACGACAACATAGTATAAAAATATTAATATAAATGGATTACATTCACTAAAAACATTAAAATCTCTCATAGAAATATTAATTCACTAACTCTTTTCATCATTTAAATTTGAAGAAAATTATGTATATGGGGTGCTCATCGGCCAAATTTGATGGTGACTTTTACTATCGAGGAGTTCTTATGAGAGTGATGAGTTGACATAACTTGATATAGTAGAAAACGAGTTTCCAAATCATTCTTGTTTCATCTTTAGATGAAATCATGGTGTAAATCATGTTTACCATTTAGAAGTAGAGACTTCACTCAACAGATCAAAGATTCATGAGTTTATGTGATTGGCTAGATTAGTTCATACTTTGAACTCTTTGAGTAATGGTGTAGCCAAATTTTTTTGATTGTGATGATATTTTTCAAGGATCCTTTCCAGTAGAACACTTAAGAGTCAAATTATTACAATATTATTATTGAGTTATTATAGAGCTCGATAAAATATATAGAGATATTTAATGATTTAAATATTTGGTAATGTCTAATCAACAATCAAGATAAAAATAATAATCTATTTGATTTTATTTTTACAGTAAATGAAAATGAAATATCACAAGTAAACTATGAAAATTATTAGACAAAGAACCTGTCCAAACTAGAACAAGTTATCATGAGTAGTAAAATAGCATGGGAAAAGTACTACATCATAAAAATTCCAAGGTATTGTTGTCAACAATAAAAATTAAGCCACCTCAGGAAGTGAGGCTGTAAATATTTTTTTATAAGCGACTCTTGTATGATTCATAAGATTTTAATGTAATAATGATTTCATCAATATATGATGTAATGATTGGATACTACATCAGGACATGGATGATATTACATGTGGTCTCAACTCCAAGAATCTTGTAAGGAGATAGTGAATCCTTGTAATGGCCCAGACCTCTCCGGCCCTTTCATTTGTCAAAAAGAAGGTCAAGA
The DNA here is from genome assembly GCA_963277665.1 of Viscum album. Taxonomy (NCBI): domain Eukaryota; kingdom Viridiplantae; phylum Streptophyta; class Magnoliopsida; order Santalales; family Viscaceae; genus Viscum; species Viscum album. Next base: position 1,177,350,156 of record OY728119.1, on the reverse strand, counting down.
AGTGTTCTAGAGGGTAAGATGAACTTTTCCCACACTATCCAGAATTTTGAAACTACATGCCGTGTAGTTTGAGTACACGCCATGTACTCCCTTTCCGGGTATACCCTGTGTTGCAAGCTGTGTCCTTGCTGTGTGGAGTAAATGAGTACACGTCGTGTGACCAGTTCTACAAGCCGTGTAGTCCCTCCCCGCGTACGTGTTACCAGTCGACGGTTGTGTACCGTGTTGGAGTCGTGTCCCTGCTGTGAGCAATAAATGAGTACACACCGTGTGTCTAGACTACACGTCATGTAGTCCCTCCCCGCGTATGTGTTGCCCTCAAACCGTGTGTTGACCAGTCAACGGCCGCAGAGCCGTGTTGGAAGCCACATGGAGACCATGTGAAAGAACCGAGTACACGCTGTGTACCATAAAGAACACACCATGTACTTTTTCTATTCACGCCTATAAAAGGAGGGGTCCCCTCCTCCTTTCAACTCACCCCTCTCCTCTCCTCTCCTCTAAGCAGAGCTCTCTCAAGAGACTCGAAGGCTCTTCCTTCCATAACATCTTCGTCCGAGCTCTGATTTACGATCCGTCAGCGGCCACAGGATCGTAACGACGAGGCGGAGCTTCCGAGCTTGGATCCGTTGTCTTTCCTTCGGCCTTTCCTTTCCGACTTCCACCCGAGGAGGTTTTTCTGGGACCCAACAGAAGTGACGAATGCCGACAGACGTCTTCTAAGGTTGATCCGGGGGAGCGTTGCGATCAAGAACCTGTTGAGGTAGGGATCTTACCTTCGTCTCTCTAATTTGTGCATCATGCGGGGTGGGTGTTCTCTTGTTTATGTGAAACACTTTTGAACCGGTTTAATAAAGATAATAACTGGATTATATAACGGGGTTGGGAAGTTGTGCTTGCTGTTACTTTATATCCTGTGATATTATGTTGTGAATTGAATAGGCCCATGCCTACTGAAAATCACGGTCGTTGGGGGCCTTTTCTTACGCAATGAAATGTTTCCCTATCTTTCTAGACCGTTTTTGTGGATGTAACTCTATGGAATGTGGAAATTGGTTAATCACGTAAAGTTAGTTGTTTAAAATCTGGAACCCTTGTGTGATCACCCTGGTTGAACAAAATGGAATAATGAACATGTGCGTGTTGTCTTGGTTTTCGTGGCATGTGATGGGGGTGTTTTGTGGGTTGTTATGGATCGGGTGAGCAGCAGGGATGCGGTTGACTTGGTTGTGGGTTGGTGTGAATGTTATGTTGGTGACGGGCAGCAGGGCTGCAATAAATGGTATTAAAGGGATAATGATGTATGGGTTTCAATGCGGTTTTGGTTATGGTGGTTGGCAGCGGGGATGCAGGGATGGGTTGTGAATAAAAAATAAAAAGTGGAAGAGTTAATGAATGGTGGGGCGTGGTAATGGAATGGGTTTAATAATCAATGGGGTAAGTTGGTTGATAAGAGGGACTTCGTTGTGCGGCTTATGTTTTTCCTAAATTGTTTTGTGGATGGCAGGGATATGTTTTACGAACGATTGGTGTGGTTAGTTGTGGATAGTTGCCCAGTAGTTAAGGAACCAAATAAACTATTTCTACTGAAACGTGAAAACCTAAAGGGGGTTGGGATTGTTTGTTGTTGCATACTTCGTGGTAGTAGTGCCGAGGCACGTGCTCAGTTTTCTGTTTAAAAGCCATAGGTTGGGCTGTGCATTTGGTATATATATATATATCTATATCTTTTGTGTTTTATCTCACGCCACCCATGTTGAGCACATAGTGCTGAACACTCCCATTTTATGGGAGAGGGTGTTTTTTCCTTAGTTAATAGCTCCTTCCTGCTCCTTCTCCCCTAGGCCGTGATGGCTTGAGGTGACCTTACACCTAAGACTCTTTGGGTAGGTTTCGATTATGGTGGTTTTAGCCCGACACTCTTCGGGAAGGTTCTACTATTTCCCTAGAATCATCGGGATGAGGCCTAGGTGTGTGCGGGCGGGATACGTGGTTGTGAGGCCCAGGTGTGTGCGGGAGGGATACGTGGTTGTGAGGCCCAGGTGTGTGCAGGCCGGATACGTGGTTTTGAGGCCCAGGTGTGTACGGGCGGGGAAAGTGTGGCAGCGTCAGGACGTTCGTCGTTAGGAAGAGCAGCTAATTAAAGGGAAATGGTGCGGGGTACCCAATACTCTTGTTTTTTATATACTACTACCTGTTGTGATTTTGTTTTGGTGAGTGTGGCTGGTGAGGTTGGGTGGATAGAATTCCTTTCTAGGGTTCTTCTGTTGTTCTCACGGGACATTAGGATGTCTCCCCACTTGTGCACGAGAGATTTAGGTTTCCCTACTGAGTATACTTGTATGCTCACCCTACGTTTACTTTCAGGTTTCCAGGATGACTAATAGGGCCGTGCGGGACCCTACTAGTCGGACAGTTGGAGTTATTGTTGTTTCCGTACCTTTGTTTTCTTTTGGTATTGTACTTTGAGCTTTCTTGTACTTGTACCTTGTTATAAAATTGTTTAAACATGCATGTGGGATTGGTTTGGGTTTATTTCTATACACTTGCTCTTTTCTATTTTTTTTGGTGGTTGACTTGTCCTATTTCTCGATATTTAAAAATAAAAAGGGTAAAGCCTCCCATATTTTTGAAAAATCATACCCTTGGTGCTAGTCTCCACCCCGGGGCCTACTGGAGGCGGGACTCGGGGGTCATTATCTCCCTTTCACCATTCCCAGCTCAGGAGGGGCATCTTTGGTGGGAGGGGGTCATGATAGAATGGTATCAGAGCTGATGGTTGAGAGATAGGATGGATTCTGGAGTTAGGCATAGTGAGAATTGCATGGGATGGTAGGGCAACAATGTTAGTTAATCTTGGTGCGTGACATAGGCCAGGGAAGACCGGCTATGACATGGGATTTTAGGACCCCCCCTGATCCGATGCAAGGAATCTGAGCCTACCGAACGACCAAGTGAGGCTACATTGATTGCAGGGTAGAGACCCTAGGTATGGTACATGCATCATAATGAATGTGTTTTACTTGATTTGGGTGTTCTGGGAAAGAAATTGAAATAAAATGATAAAAATAAAACCTTCAGTTTTTCTTTACTACTTGGGCTTAGGCGGTCCTTGTTTACCGTACAGCTATGACACCTGGACGTCATCCCCAGGTGGCTCAGATGGCCGAGGACCAGCAGATTCAGGCGGTCGATCAGTTGAGGATTGACCGAGAGGAGGAAGATATCCAGTGGCAGAAGACTCTCCGTTCTTTCCAGCGGCAGACCCTCAAGAAGTACGAGGGTAGTACTTCGGATATGGAGACGGAGGGGTGGCTTGAGGAGCTAGGGATCACTTTTACCTTGATCCGTGCTCCGAGGGAGTACTGGGTTCCCCTAGAAGTCAGTCAGCTGAGAGGTGCGGCGTGACAGTGGTGGAGGCTCTACCTCGGAGAGAGGATAGAGGTAGAGGTTCCATGAGCTGACTTTGAGAAGGAATTCCGAGAGGAATTCCTTTCTTCCATGATCTTGGTGGAGAAGCAACAGGAGTTACTCTCCCTTCAACAGGGGAGTATGTCGGTACGAGAGCTGGGGATCAAGTTCAAAGATCTCCTGCGCTTTTCTCCAGATCTCTTTCCGGATGAGGAGTCTTAGGAGAGACATTTGGAGGAGGGGCTTCATCCTTCACTCCAGTATGCTGTCACCCCCTTCACCCTTCCGACGTACTTGGCAGTGCAGAAGAAGGAAGAGGATGTAGAGATGATGCACTCGCTGGGAGGTGCACCACGTGAGGGGAACCAGCCAGGCTCGTCGAAGGGGAAAGAGGTCAACAGCAGGTCTCCTGCAACGGGACCTTCCAGGTTCAGGCAAGTGGGGAGCAGGCCCCAGCAGTTCCAGTTCAAATCTTCGGGTCCTCATCCATTTTTCACGATCCCAGGACCGGTGTGTTTTTCTTGTGGAGGTTTCAGGCACATTCAGAGTTAGTGCCCGACCCGAGCTCAGTACGGTGGAGGTGGGCAGGTTCAACGCCCACCTCAGCAGCACCAGTTACCGGCGAGGCCCTACCAGCAGTAGAATGACCATGCTCCTCTGAGGGCAGACTTTGTGGGAGGAGGTCGACCTTAGGGTGATCCTCAGGTACCTCGACCAGGTCATGGTCGGGGAGGTGGACGAAATCAGAAAGGTAGAGGAGCTGGGCGTGGACAGTTGCACGCAGTAGAGTTGGCAGCTCCAGCGGGACTAGAGGTGGTACGAGGTACGATTTGTTTCTTCAGCACTCTTGTTTCTGCTTTGTTCGATTCGGGAGCCTCACACTCCTTTGTTGAACCTAGTCTAGCCCATGCTTTGGGACTAGACGTAGAGAGACTTTCCGTACCACTGGTACTGAGTACACCAGTTGGGGGCCAGACCAGCGTATCTTGTGTTTTCTGGGGATGTGGGCTGACGTTGGGACCACATCGATCTAGTGGGGACCTTCTTCTATTATAGATGCATCCATACGATGTCATCCTGGGCATCAACTGGTTTTTTTCTATCAGTACCGTTATCGACTGCTTCCGGAGAAGAGTCGTGTTCTATGACATAGATGGGCAGTGCGTATCTTTTGTCGGCGAGAGGAGATATTAGGCGGGAAGCCGGCGTGTGGAGCCTATCCTTTCCTTTTTGGGCGGGTTATCAGTGGTTCCAACTGATACATAGATGATGGATGTCGCAGAGGTTGTTGAGGAGTTCCTCGATGTTTTTCTTGAGGAGGTTGTCACTCTACCCACCCAACGTGACGTTGAGTTCGGGATAGACTTATAGCCTGGTGCCCGTCCGATTTCGATGGCCCCTTATCGGATGGCACCTTTCAGAGTTGCGGGAGTTGCGGATTCAGATTGACGATCTGATGGAGAAGGGTTTTGTTCGACCCAGCGTGTCACCATGGGCTGATCCAGTTTTGTTCGTAAAGAAGGCAGATAGTGGTCTCATGCTATGCATAGACTACCGAAGGTTGAACTATGTAACGGTCAAGAATTGTTACCCCTCCCAAGGATAGATGATCTCTTCGACCAGCTGAGGGGAGCAGGTTGGTTTTCTAAGATTGATCTACGATCAGGATATCATCAGCTAAGGGTGAAGGACAGTGACATCTCGAATACGGATTTTATGTGAAGGTATGGGAACTTCGAGTTTGTAGTGATGCTGTTTGGAGTTTACGAATGCACCAGCTGTGTTCATGGGACTTATGAACTTCGTCTTCCAGGAGTTTCTGGACCGGTTCGTCGTTGTGTTTATCAACGACATCCTGATCTACTCAAGATCAGAGGAGGAGCACATTGAGTATCTCAGGGCAGTCTTGGAAGTCCTTCGACACCACCAGCTTTACGGGAAATTGTTGAAGTTTAAGTTCATGACACAAGAATTACACATCCTTGGGCACGTGGTGTCTCAGCATGGAGTGTTAGTGGACCCGTCGAAGGTGGAGGCAGTTGTTTCTTGGGTAGAACCCAAGAGCATAGTAGAAGTTCGTAGTTTCCTAGGGTTAGTAGGTTACTATCAGATGTTCGTTTCAGACTTCTCTCGAGTTGCTACTCCATTGACAGCTTTGACGAGGAAGAACCAGGTCTTCCTATGGAGCGAGCAGTGATAGAAAGCTTTTGAATACCTGAAGGAGATGTTGGTCAGTTCTCCCGTACTCAGGTTTCTAGAGGAAGGTTTGTTGTATGAAGTGTTTTGTGATGCTTATGGCCTTGGTCTGGGGTGCGTGCTGATGCAGAAGAAGGGTGTGATTTGTTATGGGTCTAGGCAGTTGCGCCCTCATGAGTACAACTATGCTTCTTATGACCTGAATCTTGCAATAGTAGTGTTTGCACTGAATTTGGGGAGACATTACCTCTTTAGGGAGTGCTTTGTGGTCTTCTCAGATCACAAGAGCCTGCGTTATATCTTCTACCAGCATGACCTGAACTTACGGTAGCAGAGATGGGTCGAGTTTCTCCAAGACTATGACTTTGAGATATCTTACACTAAAGGTAAGGGCAACGTTGTGGCCGATGCCCTGAGCAGGAAGTCGCATCAGGAAGTGGTTCGGGAATCTGCTGATGCTTGGAAGGTGATGGGAGAGTTGGCTGCCTTGCACTTGGATGCAAGGGAAGAAGGTGTTAGAGGCTGTTTGTTTCAGATGAAAGTACAGTCCTCCTTGTTGCAGCAGGTGGAAGAATCTCAGTGGGGGGACTCCGAGGTGGAAATGATGCGGGATCGTGTCGATCAGGGGAATGCTCCAGAAGGATGGTCAAAGGACATCCGACATCGGATGCTTTTCCATGGAAGGTTTTTTTTTCCTAAGGCGATGTGTGAGGGATTTATCCATGAGTTCCATAGCTCATCCTTGGCGGTACATCCAGGAGTTTCAAAAATGTACTGAGGCCTCAGGGATCAGTTTTGGTGGCCCGGGGTGAAACGGGCAGTGGCGGAGTTTGTGGCTAAATGCCTAGTGTGTCAGTAAGTGAAGGCTGAACACCGTGTTCCCGGTGGTTTGTTGCATCCTTTAGATGTCCCTGAGTGGAAGTGGGATGACATCTCAATGGACTTTGTCATATGACTACCCAGAGCTCAAGGAGGTTATGATGCTATCTGGGTGGTGGTAGATTGTTTGACGAAATCAGCTCACTTCTTAGCAATCAATGAGTCGGGGCCGATGAGTACCTTAGCACAGAGGTACATAGATGAGGTGGTGCACTTGCATGGAGTTACGAGGTCTATCGTCGCAGATCGGGATACTCAGTTTACCTCATGAGTCTGGAGGGGGTTACAACATGATTTTGGCACCCAACTACGCCTTAGCACTGCTTTCCACCCCCAGACCGATGGGAAGACGGAGCGGACTATCCAGACTTTGGAGGACATGATGCGATCATGCATTCAAGATTTCAGAGGATTAAGGGTACGACACTTGCCTTTAGTAGAGTTTTCCTACAACAACAACTTCCACTCTACTATTGACATGGAACTGTTTGAGGCTTTGTATGGAAGGCCATGTCATTCACCCATATGCCTGGAAGAGGTTGGTGAGACAGGTTCTCTTGGGCCAGAGGTAGTGCAGAGCACCACAGAGAAAGTCCAGCTTGTACGGGAGAGGATGAAAGCGGCTCAGGACCAACAGAAGTCTTATGCTGATCGTCGAAGGAGGCCCTTGGAGTTCAAGGTGGGAGATCATGTGTTCTTGAAGGTTTCCCCTCGACGGGGGCAGCAGAGGTTTGGGAAAGGGAGCAAGCTCTCACCTAGGTTCATCGGACCTTTTGAGGTGCTGAGGCGAGGCAGCGAGGTGGATATCAGCTAGCCCTGTCACCTCAGTTGGAGAAATTTCATGACGTCTTCCACGTCTCCCAGCTTCGTCGGTACTTAAACGACGACTCTCATGTTATCAACTGGGGAGAGATAAATATGGGAGACGACACGACCTTCGAGGAACGACCAGTCAGAATCGAGGATCGTAAAGAGAAGGTGCTCCGTGGATGAACCATTCCCTTGGTTTGTGTGTTGTGAGGCATGGTGGCCTCGAGGAGAGCACTAGGGAGCGGGAGACCCAGATGCACGCTCAGTACCCAGAGTTGTTTTGACTTGTGTTTTTCCTTGTTCTTCTGAGATTTGTTGTTATACTCTGTACCCTTGTTATATGGAATTCTTGGCTTGTCAGTTGTGAGCCCCTTTTTTTATTTGTTACCTGGTAATATGTAACATGCCTGGATGTGTGGGAAAGGGAAAAACCTGACCCTTAATCGAGACGCAATAATGTTGATGCGATTGAACCCGTGCGAGCGAGTCAGTGCCGCCTAAAGCGGATAATATCTCGACATAGGTGAAGGAATTTCCCAAACCCATGTGTTCGGGCAGTGTGTTGGTTGTGTGGTGTTGGGGTTAGTGTGAGTTGAAAAATCCTAATGTATGAAAGTGGGAAGACCCAATTCTTAATCGAGAGGCATTAATGAGGATGCGATTAAACCCGTGCAGGCGAGTTAGTGCCGCCTAAAGCGGATAATATCTCGACATAAGAGAATTAATTCCTAACACATATGATTAGGGTTGTTGGTTGGGTTCCTGTTATAACGAGAACCCTAAGAGGTATCTTGTTGGGTTCCTCTGGGTTGGTTTTTGAATTCTCGGGGATGAGAATGTTTTAAGAGGTATCTGATGTAATGGACCAGACCTCTCCTGCCCTTTCCTTTGTCAAAAAGAATGTCAAGTAGTGTTCTAGAGGGTAAGATGGACTTTTCCCACACTTTCTGGAATTTTGAAACTGCACGCCGTGTAGTTTGAGTACACGTTGTGTACTCCCTTTCCAGGTATACCTCGTGTTGCAAGCCATGTCCTTGCTAAGTGGAATAAATGAGTACACGACGTGTGACCAATTCTACACGCCGTGTAGTCCCTCCCCACGTACGCGTTACCAGTCGATGGTTGTGTACCGTGTTGGAGCCGTGTCCTTGCCATGTTCAATAAATGAGTACACGCCGTGGGTCCAGACTACACACCGTGTGGTCCCTCCCCGCGTATGCGTTACCCTCAAACTGTGTGTTGACCAGTCAACGGCCGCAGAATCGTGTTGGAAGCCGCGTGGAGACCGTGTGAAAGAACCGAGTACACGCCATGTACCATAAAGAACACGCCGCGTACTTTTTCTTTTCACACCTGTAAAAGGAGGGGTCCCCTCCTCCTTTCAACTCACCCCTCTCCTCTCCTCTCCTCTGAGCATAGCTCTCTCAAGAGACTCGAAGGCTCTTCCTTCCATAACTTCTTCGTCCGAGCTCCGATTTATGATCTGTCTGCGGCCACGGGATTGTAACGACGAGGCGGAGCTTCTGAGATTGGATCCGTTGTCTTTCCTTCATCCTTTCCTTTCCTACTTCCACCCGAGGAGGGTTTTCTGGGACCTAACAGAAGTGACAGACGCTGACAGACGTCTTCTAAGGTTGATCCGGGGGAGTGTTGCGATCAAGAACCTATTGAGGTAGGGATCTTACCTTCGTCTCTCTAATTTTTGCATCATGTGGGGTGGGTGTTCTCTTGTTTATGTGAAACACTTTTGAACCGGTTTAATAAAGATAATAACTAGCTTATATAATGGGGTTGGGAAGTTGTGCTTGCTGTTACTTTATATCCTACGATATTATGTTATGGATTGAATAGGCTCATGCCTGCTGAAAATCACGGTTTTTGGGGGCCTTTTCTTGCACAATTAAATTTTTCCCTATCTTTCTAGACTGTTTTTGTGGATTTAACTCTGTGGAATGTGGAAATTGGTTAATCACATAAAGTTGGCTGTTTAAAATCTGTAACCCTTGTGTGATCACCCAAGTTGAACAAAATTGAATAATGAACATGCGGGTGTTGTCTTGGTTTTCGTGGCATGTTATGGGGGTGTCTTGTGGGTTGTTGTGGATCGGGTGAGCAACGGGGCTGCGGTTGACTTGGTTGTGTGTTGGTGTGAATGTTATGTTGGTGACGGGCAGCAGGGCTGCGATAAATGGTATTAAAGGGATAATGATGTACAAGTTTCGATGTGGTTGTGGTTATGGTGGTTGGCAGCGGGGCTGCAGGGATGGGTTGTGAATAATAAATAAAAAGTGGAATAGTTAATGAATGGTGGGGCGTGGTAATGGAATGGGATTAATAATAAATGGGGTTGGTTGGTTGATAAGAGGGACTTTGTTGTGCAGCTTATGTTTTTGCTAACTTGTTTTGTGGATGGCAGGGATATGTTTTACAAATGATTGGTGTGGTTAGTTGTGGATAGTTTCCCATTAGTTAAGGAACCAAATAAACTATTTCTACTGAAACGTGAAAACCTAAAGGGGGTTGGGATTGTTTGTTGTTGCATACTTCGTGGTAGCAGTGCCGAGGAACGTGCTCAATTTTCTATTTAGAAGCCATAGGTTGGGCTATGCATTTGGTATACATATATATATCTGTATCTTTTGTGTTTTATCGCACCCCACCCATGTTGAGCACTTAGTGCCGAACACTCCCATTTTATGGGAGAGAGTGTTTTCCCCTTAGTTACTATCTCCTTCCTGCTCCTTCTCCCCTAGGCTGTGATGGCTTGAGGCGACCTTATACCTAAGACTCTTCGGGTAGCTTTCGATTGGGGTGGTTTTAGCCCAATACTCTTCAGGCAGGTTCTACTGTTTCCCAAGAATCCTAGGGATGAGGCCTAGGTGTGTGCGGGCGGGATACAAGGTTGTGAGGCCCAGGTGTGTGCGGGCGGGATATGTGGTTGTGAGGCCCTGGTGTGTGCGGGCGGGATATGTGGTTGTGAGGCCCTGGTGTGTGCGGGTAGGATACGTGGTTGTGAGGCCCAGGTGTGTGCAGGTGGGATACGTGGTTGTGAGGCCCAGGTGTGTGCAGGCGGGGAGAGTGTGGCAGCGTTAGGACGTTCGTCGTTAGGAAGAGCATCTAATTAAAGGGAAATGGTGCGGGGTACCCAATACTCTTGTTTCTTATATACTACTACATGTTGTGATTGTGTAATGGTGAGTGTGGCTGTTGAGGTTGGGTGGAAAGAATTCCTTGCTAGGGTTCTTCTGTTGTTCTCACGGGACATTAGGATTGTAACGACCCGAAATTTTAAATAAATATTGTTTCCTAATTTTATGTGTTATTTTATTTTATTTTTATACTCACCAAAAATGTTTCATTTGATAACATGAGTATAATTAAAATGAGACTGTTGGGTTTTGACTGTTATTTGACCATTGGTCAATATGACCGCTGGAAACTAAAGGTTTTGACTATTGTCTCTAAATACAAGCAATCTTGGTTAATTAATATAGAAAGAAGATTCGATGGCCTCACCCAGTAGTCCTGGACCGATCGAAGCCCATCTAACAGAACTTGGGAAGGAGGTAGCACCACTGGGATTTGCTCTGGACCAAACCCAAGCTGAACTTCATCGTATAAATCTAGAACGGGATCGCCTTCGTGAGAAGTTCAAACTGATAGAAATTACTACTCGTGCGATGTTGGCCGAGCCTCCCTCAGATTCTCTCACCTTATCAGACCTTACACTTAGGTCCTATGCTGGTGTGATAAGGGGCTATGTAAGGAGACCGTAACTGTCTTGTGTAATCCTTTTTTTTAAATAAAAATTTCAATTTCTTTTATGAATTTCCAAATGACCGGATAAATATAGTATGCATATTTTTGATGAATTTTAGAAAAAGGATATTTTAAATATGTTTATGTAAACCCTAAATAATTAAAAATGTGTAATGATTTTCAAAAAATTGTCTTCTACAATTATGTTCAGTACGAAATTTAGAGTCTAATAAGATCAACTTGATTTTTGATGAATGGTAAATTATGAATAGTGATTTTATGATTAGGATTAATAATTTTTCCAAATGGATTAGTAATCTCACTTAAAGAAAGTATTAAAATAATCTAGGCACTTTGATTAAGTAATGTGATTCAATAAAATGGTTAAATAACGGTTTCATAAATTATTATTCAAGTATTACTTTTTTCAGATGAATAGTGTTTTTTAATTAAAATTTTAGTTAAAAATATTTACAAAATTATTTTTATGAAATGGACTTCATTTTTGAACTTAGAACATCGATATTATGTTAAGGTAATTTTTGGGGATTTTTCTGAAAAAAATAAATTTTCGATGAATAGTGTTTTTAATTAAAAATTTAATTAAAAATATTTAGAAAATTATTTTTATAAAATGGATTTTAATTTTGAAATCAGAGCATTGATATTTGGTTAAGGTGAAATTTTGGGACTATTCTGAGAATGTTGAATTTTCGATGAATAGTGAAAATACAGTTTTTAAGTTACGGGTGTTTAATGACACCATTAAATGATGTATTAAGTTTGTAATCAATATGGTCGACTTATGAATGGTACGATAAGGTATGAGGTGTCCCAAGTGGCCAATACCATGGGAAAATACCATGGGCAAGCGCACTGGTTTTTCCAAAACCACTAATGAGGTGTCCCTTGGCCATTAATGCCTTGTCCCCTCACTTTCCCTATAAATACCAAGCCATCCATTCATCCATTCTACTCCCCACTCTCCCCCAACGATGTTCTGGTCTCCTTACCTCCCAAGGAGTCCTCCCAAGGTGCCCCCAAGCCCTCAGGGTCAAGCCTTTGAGTTTTAAGAGTTACGTTTTAAGGTAAGGGATCCGACCTCTCTCCTTAATTTCAAGTAATCTCTTTTATGTCATTCCTTTTATGCTCCATGTACATATGTTGGAGGATGTTCTTTTATACTCCTATTATTGACCTTTTCATGTTCATATAATGAGAGATCCCCTCTTACTCTCATTATTTCGTTTTATGAAGTTTGAAGTGGCGCCGTTAGGCTGCCGAAATTTTTGTAACAGATTCTTCCTCCCTTCTCAATTTTCAAGTTCTATTTTCATGTAAAGTATTTCAAGTTCCTTTTTATTATGTTGGGGTATGATCACTAAATTTATCATACTTATCTTTTATGATCATATGATGAGAGACCCCATTTGATCTTTTCAATTCAGTATTTTTATGTTTTAAGTGGCGCCATTAGGCTGCCGAATGTTTTAAGTGGTTCTTCACCCTTCTCGTTTTGATGTTCTACTTTCATGGCATTTCTTTCAAGTTCATTTTTGTTATGTTGGGGTATGATCTCTAAATTTATCATACTGATATTTTATGATCATATTATGAGAGACCCCATTTGATCTCTTCAATTCAGTATTTTGAAGTTTTAAGTGGTGCCGTTAGGCTACCGAATTTTTAAGTGGTTCTTCACCCTTCTCGTTTTGAAGTTCTACTTTCATGTCAATTCTTTCAAGTTCCTTTTTTTTATGTTGGGGTATGATCACTATATATATCATACTGGACTTATACTTTCATATGATGAGAGACCCCATTTGATCTCTTCAATTCAGTATTTTTAAGTTTTAAGTGGCGTCGTTAGGCTGCCGAAATTTTTAGGGGATTCTTTCACCCTTCTCATTCTTTTCAATGTTCTACATTCATGTCAAATATTTCAAGTTCCTTTTTAATTATGTTGGGGAATTATCTCTATATCTATCATACGGAACACTTATGTTCACATGATAAGAGACCCTATTTGATCTTTTCAAATCATTTTTGTTGAAGTTTAAGTAATGCCGGTAGGCTGTCTAACTTTCATAAGAGAAATCTAATTTTTGTCTTCCTTCGATGTTTTTCATTTCAAATGGTATGTCCCTGAAATTTCTTTACCATGATCATGTATCCTTCTTATTCTGTCCATATACTGTTTTATGAGTCATTTATGAATTTTTAACCCATTTTCCCTCTCTTTTTAATGTCTTCTAAAACCTCGTAACATAGCCGTTATGCTGCAGAATTTCCGTCTCAAAATGTATCTCTCTTTTTCTAATGTTCTTTTATATTATTAAGTGAATACTCAAATCTCTTTATTCTAAAGGGGTATTCACATATATACCAAAATGTTCTATTTTAAATTCTGCGATTTACATACATGAGACCCACCTTCCTTTTCTGTGGGTTTTAAAGTGACGTAAAGATCATGTCTTTAAAACAGTTTTTAAAACGTTGTGATTATGAAATGAAACCCATTTATTTTATGCTATATGGGTTATTTATGAAATTTTTGATGATGATATATGTGGCTAAAATTATAATAAAGGCAAATTTAAGTTTGCGCCCTGATTGCACTCCAATGGATTGGGTAATGATGTAACCATTAGAGATTACAATTTTCACGATACCTTGGTGAATAACCTTGGTAATTTTAAAATGACACCTTGGGGATGGACCTTGGTGATATGTTCATGATTTTCTATGTTAAATGATGTAGACACATCTTCAATTTATGAAAATGTTTTATTTTTATTATGATATGCCTCATGATTTCATTCTCATGCCTTAAAGTTCTTTTCATGACTTTATTGATGTATCTCAAGTTCATATGTAAAACATCTCACTTGTTTCCCTTGCTGGGCCTTTTGCTCAACCTTTCGTTTGATGTATGTTCCTAGGTTATGAGATACAGTAATGAGCCTAGGGTGAACATGAGGAGAAGCCTTTCAAGTGTTTAAGAATAATGTTTTTTTTTGTTTCATGTTTTATGTTCCTTGTTTCCAAGACACTAAACCTTAAGAATCCTCAGTTCCGTGAAATGGAATGAAATTTATGTTATAAAAAGATGGGATGCTATAGTTGGTATCAAAGGATGGTTTAGTTATTTGTGGAAATTAGGATATAAAAAACTCTAGGAAGAACCCTATAGAAATGTTTAAATATAGGAAATCTTCCTGGTATTTTGGTGAGTATTGAGTAAGGGGTTGCCAAGAAAATACATCCCTGTCTTGATACGAGCAGGTAGAGGTGGCTCTGGCACAGATGTACATAGGGGTAAAACCCGAAAACACCGCTTTGAGCTAGACTCGAACGGGAACTGGTACATGACAACGGGCCTTGCTGAACTCTTGGTTACGACACTCCCGAGGGATATGCTTTGTTAAATTCATAAGCTTGGTATGAACCATTGTTAAAGGAACACAGATAAAATAAAATAAATATTCACATAAGAATATATGATCATGGATAACCTAGATGGGAACCTAGGAGATCACAAGATAGGGTATACTTTTCTTCTACAAGTTATCCTTATAAGCTTTAAGTTCATTTTCATGATTATTGGTTAAGTATTTAAGCCTCTAATTATACTTTCTCTTCTTAGTTAATGGTGGGAAATGAAATAACGTGTCCCAACAACCAATGTGATAGGAAATGCGACAATTTCCATATTAATATGACAGAGATGATTAGGGGATTAAAAGATGATTATTATTTTGGAAGACGTTCACTATTTTGGGGACCTTATATGATCGAGGTAAATAGATTACTATAGTATTTTCATTGAGGAGTAAGGTTGACTTATATTTTGAGGAATTGATGAATTTAAGGTGGAATTATAGTAATTTAGGTTACTTATGAGAATGATTAACCTATCTTGGGTAAAATATGTTTAGGTTAGCTACTTTTGTTATAAGATGTTAGG
Source organism: Viscum album (assembly GCA_963277665.1). Lineage (NCBI taxonomy): Eukaryota > Viridiplantae > Streptophyta > Magnoliopsida > Santalales > Viscaceae > Viscum > Viscum album. The sequence continues at coordinate 1,177,335,134 of OY728119.1, read as the reverse complement.
AGTGGTTGATGTTGTCTAGAGATGAACAATGAAGTTGTTTTTGAAGACTATGCAATCAAATCATTCTTGTATTTGGGTTTCAATATTAGTTTGGTTTATTTTAAGGAATTTTAAGGACCGTTATTTATGGAATGGTCTATGATGAACTTTGGGTAGTACCATGGAACATTGGATATTTAAAAGTAGTTTCCATTCCTATGGAATCTTTCTTTTTGAAGAGTTGTTTTACCTTAACCTTTCTATTTTTGGGATAATGTTTAAAGATTGAAGAAATAGATAGTTAATCTTTTGTTGATTATGTCATTCTCTAGAAGATGATTCTTGTGCTTTTATGAGACCAAGTGTTTTTGAAGTCTCATCATTTGGTGAAAAGATTAGTGTTGGTAGGGACTTATTAAAGGATGAAACTCTACTTGAAGGTAGGTATATTTTCTTATGTTTTTGTTCTATGTAGTAAATTAATTCCTCAAAATTATGAAAAGAAATGTAAAACAAAAATGTTGTTGGTTTATGTTTCCTACTAGGTAATCAAAAACCGTTTACACACATCATAAGTTTGGGATTTTCTTATGGTTAACCTTCTCTTAATCATGTTCTCTATCACTCTTCTTCAGAACTTGACCCTTGGTTTTCTCCTCCACGTCCATGTTTTCCTACATGGAATCCTAGTGTGGGTTAACTCGGGTGATCTTTGTACTTCCCTTTCTTTCTTTTAAAGTAATAGTTTTTCTGACTCCTTTTCCGATGTGGGACTTTCAATGAAATTTGAAAACCCAATTTTAAAAAATTGCGAGGATGCAATTTCTTAAGGGGGGAAGATTGTAACGACCCAAAATTTTAAATAAATATTGTTTCCTAATTTTATGTGTTATTTTATTTTATTTTTATACTCAACAAAAATGTTTCATTTGATAACATGAGTATAATTAAAATGAGATTGTTGTGTTTTGACTGTTATTTGACCATTGGTCAATATGACCACTGGAAACTAAAAGTTTTGACTATTGTCTCTAAATACAAGCAATCTTGGTTAATTAATATAGAAAGAAGATTCGATGGCCTCACCCAGTAGTCTTGGACCGATCGAAGCCCATCTAACAGAACTTGGGAAGGAGGTAGCACCACTGGGCTTTTCTCTGGACCAAACCCAAGCTGAACTTCATCGTATAAAGCTATAACAGGATCACCTTCGTGAGAAGTTCAAACTGATAGAAATTACTACTCGTGCGATGTTGGCCGAGCCTCCCTCGGATTCTCTCACCTTAGCACACCTTATACATAGGTCCTATGCTGGTGTGATAAGGGGCTATGTAAGGAGACCGTAATTGTCTTGTGTAATCCTTTTTTTTAAATAAAAATTTCGATTTCTTTTATGAATTTTCAAATGACCGAATAAATATAGTATGCATATTTTTGATTAATTTTAGAAAAAGGATATTATAAATATGCTTATGTAAACCCTAAATAATTAAAAATGTGTAATGATTTTCAATAAATGGTCTTCTACAATTATGTTCAGTACAAAATTTAGAGTCTAATAATATCAACTTGATTTTTGATGAATAGAAAATTATGAATAGTGATTTTATGATTAGAATTAATAATGTGTCCAAATGGATTAGTAATCTCACTTAAAGAAAGTATTAAAATAATCTAGGCACTTTGATTAAGTAATGTGATTCAATAAAATGGTTAAATAACGGTATCATAAATTATTATTCAAGTATTACTTTTTTCGAATGAATAGTGTTTTTTAATTAAAATTTTAATTAAAAATATTTAGAAAATTATTTTTATAAAATGGACATCATTTTTGAACTCAGATCATCGATATTATATTAAGGTAATTTTTGGGGATTTTTTGAAAAAAATAAATTTTCGATGAATAGTGTTTTTAATTAAAAATTTAATTAAAAATATTTAGATTTTTTTTTTAAAATGGATTTCATTTTTGGAATCATAGCATTGATATTTGGTTAAGGTGAAATTTTGGGACTATTCTGAGAAAGTTGAATTTTTTATGAATAGTGAAAATACAGTTTTTAAGTTACGGGTGTTTAATGACACCATTAAATGATGTATTAAGTATGTAATCAATATGGTCGACTTATGAATAGTAAGATAAGGTTTGAGGTATCCCAATTGGACAATACCATGGGCAAATACCATGGGCAAGCCCATGGTTTTGCCAAAACCACTAATGAGGTGTCCCTTGGCCATTAATGCCTTGTCCCCTCACTTTCCATATAAATACCAAGCCATCCTCCCATCCATTCGACTCCCCACTCTCCCCCAAAGAAGTTATGGTCTCTTTACCTTCCAAGGACTCCTCCCAAGGTTCCCCCAAGCCCTCAAGGTCCAAACCATTGAGTTTTAAGAGTTACGTTTTAAGGTAAGGGATCCGACCTCTCTCCTTAATTTCAAGTAATCTCTTTTATGTCATTCCTTTTATGCTCCATGTTCATATGTTGGAGGATGTTATTTTATAATCCTCTTACTGAAATTTTCATGTTCATATAATGAGATATCCCCTCTTACTCTCATTATTTCGTTTTATGAAGTTTTAAGTGGCGCCGTTAGGCTGCCGAAATTTTTGTAACAGATTCTTCCTCCCTTCTCATTTTTCAAGATCTATTTTCATGTAAAGTATTTCAAGTTCCTTTTTATTATGTTGGGGTATGATCTCTGAAATTATCATACTGATATTTTATGATCATATGATGAGAGACCCCATTTGATCTTTTCAATTCAGTATTTTGATGTTTTAAGCGGCGCCGTTAGGCTGCCGAATTTTTTAAGTGCTTCTTCACCCTTCTCGTTTTGAAGTTCTACTTTCATGGTAATTCTTTCAAGTTCATTTTTGTTATGTTGGGGTATGATCTCTAAATTTATCATACTGATCTCTTATGATCATATGATTAGAGACCCCATTTGATCTCTTTAATTCAGTATTTTGAAGTTTTAAGTGGCGCCGTTAGGCTGCCGAATTTTTAAGTGGTTCTTCACCCTTCTCGTTTTGAAGTTCTACTTTCATGTCAATTCTTTCAAGTTCCTTTTTGTTATGTTTTATTATGATCACTATATCTATCATACTGGACTTTTATGTTCATATGATGAGAGACCCCATTTGATCTCTTCAATTCAGTATTTTGAAGTTTTAAGTGGCACCGTTAGGCTGCCGAAATTTTTAGGGGATTCTTTCACCCTTTCATTCTTTTCAAAGTTCTACTTTCATGTCAAATCTTTCAAGTTTCTTTTTAATTATGTTGGGGAATTATCTCTATATCTATCATATGGAACACTTATTTTAACATGATGAGAGACCCTATTTGATCTTTTCAAATCATTTTTGTTGAAGTTTAAGTAATGCCGTTAGGCTGTCTAACTATCATAAGAGAAATCTAATTTTAGTCTTCCTTCCATGTTTTTCATTTCAAATGGTTTTTCCTTGAAATTTCTTTACCATGATCATGTATCCTTCTTATTCTGTCCATATACTGTTTTATGTGTCATTTATGAATGTTTGACCCATTTTCCCTCTCTTTTTAATGTCTTCTAAAACCTCGTAACATAGCCGTTATACTGCAGAATTTCCGTCTCAAAATGTCTCTCTCTTTTTCTAAAGTTATTTTATATTATTAAGTGAATACTCAAAGTTATTTATTATAAAGGGGTATTCACATATATACCAAAATGTTCTATTATAAATTCTGGGATTTACATACATGAGACCAACATTCCTTTTTTGTGGGTTATAAAGTGACGTAAAGATCATGTCTTTAAAGCAGTTTTTAAAACGTTTTGATTATTAAATGAAACCCATTTATTTTATGCTATATGGGTTATTTATGAAATGTTTAATGATGATATATGTGTCTCACATGATAATAAATTCAAATTTAAGGGTTCACCCTGATAGAGCTCCAATTCATTGTGTAATGATGTAACCACTAGAGATTACAATTTTCACGATACCTTGGTGAATAACATTGGTAATTCTAAAATGACACCTTGGGGATGGACCTTGGTGATATGTTCATGATTGTCTATGTTAAATGATGTAGCCACATCTTCAAGTTATGAAAACGTTTTATTTTTATTATGATATGCCTCATGATTTCATTTTCATGCCTTAAAGTTCTTTTCATGACTTTATTGATGTATCTCAAGTTCATATGTAAAATGTCTCACTTGTTTCCATTGCTGGGCCTTCTGCTCACCGTTTCATTTGATGTATGTTCCTAGGTTATGAGATGCAGTAATGAGCCTAGGGTGAACATGAGGAGAAGCATTTGAAGTGTTTAAGAAGAATGTTTTCGTTTTGTTTCATGTTTTATGTTCCTTGTTTCCAAGACACTAAACCTTAAAGAACCTCAGTTCCGTGTAATGGGATAAAAGTTATGTTATAAAAAGACGAGATGCTATAAGGATGTCTCCCCACTTGTGCATGAGAGATTTAGGTTTCCCTACTGAGTATACTTTTATGCTCACCCTACGTTTACTTTCAGGTTTCCAGGAGGACTACCAGGGCCGTGCGGGACCCTACTAGTCGGAAAATTGGAGTTGTTGCTGTTATTGTACCTTTATTTTCTATTGGTATTGTACTTTGAGATTTCTTGTACTTGTACCTTGTTATAAAATTGTTTAAACATGCATGTGGTATTGGTTTGGGTTTATTTCTATACACTTGCTCTTTTCCTTTTTTTTGGTGGTTGACTTGTCCTATTTCCCGATCTTTAAAAATAAAAAGGGTAATGCTTCCCATATTTGTGAAAACTCATACCCTTGGTGCTAGTCGCCACCCCGGGGCCTACTGGAGGCGAGACTCGGGGGTCATTATCTCCCTTTCACCATTTCCAGCTCAAGAGGGGCATCTTTGGTGGGAGGGGGTCGTGAAAATCCTAGATACAAATAGGTGATTATTACAATGGATATGTATAAATTGAATTATAGGCTATGGTATTTCAATAGGTCTCTTTCTCATGTTAATTTCAACCACTTTTTCTAGATTATATTAAGATTAAAATACAAATAGTGTGGAGAAAATTATTTTCTACCTTCTAGATAGGGTTTATCAAGAAATAAGAACATTAAACAAAGATTAGTCTTTAGTTATTATATCGAACAAGTTGAATGGAAAAGAGAAGAGGCCAATGAAATGCATGATGTAAAATAAATATTTAAATCATCATTCAAATAAATAGGTATTAAACATCATTTTATTTTCTTCACATATTAAGAAATAAAATCTATGTAATTTTAAATGATATAAACCAAATTAAAGAAGACAGTAATCACTTTTTCTTCATGTATTTTCATGAATTGTAAGTAATTTTTTTATAATTTCTTTTTAATAAATACAATATTCATATTAAATAAGTGTATGTAGATACAGTAACCAAGTAATTATAGAAACATTACATCATGTAAGTTTTGTTCTCCCTTCAGCTAATAAAAGGTGGTTCATAAGTCAGTTGTGAGAAGTACAAAACTTCTATATGCCATGTTTAATGGTTCTAGTTGAAGAACTATTATGTATAACAAAAAAATTCTCTCTTGTTTACATTGTTAACAATGACACAATATTTCATTTATGGAAGGAATATTTTTTGTGCTGTTTGATACTCAACCAATATTTCATCGATATATGAATCATATGCAATAAATGATGAATATTAAAATATAATACACCATTATACCAACTTGTGGAATGAAAATACTCCATCAAGAAAAACTAAGTTGTTTTCACGGATATGACCAATATAGTCTTAAAATATTCAGTATTAAAGACCCTGAGTATTATCTATACACTTATGTACATAATTTGGGACCAATAAACCATTATAAATCAAGGTAATCCACAAGAATTTCAGAACTAGTTCTACTGGAGAGCGTGAAATATTCCAAGGGTAAACTTTTTGTAAGTATACTTCATAAGATTCCTTTAAGTTTTTTTTAAGGAAAGTGAATGTGAATTATAGTATATGCATGGTGAAAAGTTATGAGTTTCTTCGAGATGGTGTCCTGAAGAATATCCAGACCTAGTATTTATTGGTCAATATAATGTATTGCAGAGTATTTCTTAAATGCACATTACCATATCCTCATCAAGATATGTTGTCAATAAGGATTGTTCATGGTGAGTATTACATGTTAATAGTGATCAATAAAATGTGCATTGATTAATTTCTAAATGCACATTTCATTATACAAAGCATATTCATGATGTATGTAATGGATAATCAATCTTTATATTTATTTCCATTACTGATACATCTATTATCTTTCCGGAAATGTATTGAAAATAAATGTGTTATCTAATAACCATATACCAACTATAATAAAATTGGATATCATATGAGTTATGGTATGATGTTAATCCATTATTTTATATGAACTTATGTTTAGATGTAATGATTTTGTTGGGTTATAAAAAAATTCTTAAAAAACACATTTTTCATTTAAAGTAATTATATTAAAAGTTTCATAGGATATTATAGAAATACCTACGATAAAAAAATTCTAGTAAAGTGATAGAATATATTTCAATAAAATGGTGTATAAATCTATTTGAGATGGTGGGAGAATTATTTTCATGGGATTAGTAAATTCTATAAATATAAAAGATAGTTTACATTTGAACAAGTTCCACAAGACCTTGTGAAAAAGGGAAGTTTAGAGACACATACCATGTAAGAATAATGGAACCATAATGATAGCTATATATACTCTAAGGATAGTAATATACTATTCCTTAAGATTAATAATCCCTAAAAGTAATAATTATAGAAAAATTATCTAATATTAACAAGTTCAATAAAAATTAAATTATGGATTCTGTGTATCAATGTACATGGGGTTTGTTACTTTGAATACTATAGTGGGTATTAAAGTGAAACTATATGTGGATGGTACAAGAATGGTACCTATAAAACTCCATTTGTAATTCTATGTTATTATATCAAAATACATTAGAATTTAACTTTCCATAGATAATTTATATAATCATTTTATTATGCATTGGATGTCCTGACCGGCATCCATGGAAGGCATTTATACAATGTATCCAGAAAGGTATGATAACACCATAGAATTCCAATTATGGGTGAAATTTACACAATTTTAGTTCAGGATTAATGTAACAAAAAAGATCATAGAATATTTTCTTTGAATGAATATTTTCTATTTGTATAATAGAGGTTAGTTGGGTTGTCACTGTTTTCCAAGTAAAATATGTTTTGTAATATATGGAAAACAACTATTAGTCTTAGAGTTAGACAAGACTATAATGAAAGGATCTCTCCAAAGATTCAATTACAGTAACAAACTACATTTTAGGGGATGTTATCTACATAGGTGAATATAAAGGGTTCTTAGAACACGTTAATTTACCTTTACTAGAAAGGTATTGAAAAATATAATTTGGAATAATTCAAGAGATATATTTTACCAATGTCACATGGAATAAATATTTCCAGTATGACATGAATAGGCATATAAGGAGATTAATGTTCAAATTTCAAATTATATAAACTTATGTAATTGATCAATAAAATATTACATTTTTTATAATGAATGTTATATTTATAATATAAACATTATAATATTAAAATATCAGTTAAAACGAAGAGTAATACAAGAGAAGAAGTTAGAATTATCCAAATGTACTTGAAGAATGAAAACATATATATATCTAGTGTATAGAGAGGAAGGGATACTTGTAATAAGGGGACACAAACTAGTCTTCCTACAGGTCAATATGATCTAATTTAATATTTAGGCTATATTAATGATCAAGACAAGAACATTAAAGATAATTCTATCTATATCTATAAATACCAATTCTTACAGCTTCTGAGGCTGTTGAAAATTAATGTATTAAAAATGTGACATTTTTTCCATTTCTTAGAATCAAAACTATGAAGTAAAATTTTATCACGATGATAATTATTTACAAATAATATTCAAGATTTTATGTTTAGATAGTGGAAAAAGGATTTATATACTCTATTTTTTCATATTTTGGGGTTTCTACATCAAGATGGTGAGGTCACATACATCATAAAATCCACACAATGGAGATGTGGATACCCTGGTGACAAAATTCATGACTCAACATAAAAAGATCTTATTAATGTGAGACCTAACCAAGATTATTATCACATTGGATTTAGTGCAAGGGGGAGTGTTGTAATAGTTGGTTCCCTAGACCCAACTTGATCAGTACTTTTTGAAATCAATTCCACATGTATAGTGATTTATACATGATGTATACTTACCATTATAATGTTTATATTTCTATGTCCACTATTTAAATATTAAATTTTAAAGATTAATTTTCATAAAAAATGCTTTAAAAGTTCCTAGAATATGATGATAACCTCATGATAGTATGACATTGATCTTAAACATATGTCATATGCTCTAGAAATATCATACTAACTCGAGATAGTTTAATTATAGCTATCTGGTGTTGGGGGATCCAAAGCATTAGTACTTTTCTCGTATTGGTTTCACTTGGTGATATATGGGATGTGAGATCATGAGGAATTACCTAGAAATAGTAACACCAAAAGTTCTCAGTATCATTGGTTTTTCCTATCTTTGAACATGTGTATTGGTTTCCTCTCTTGATATCATTATCAATGTGTTCTGTTTGAAAGTATATTTTGATGTAAGGAAAAAAGAAATGACATTGAATTTATAGTGAGGTATCTTGTGATTGGTGCATAATTTATGGTATATAATCTGTTGGATGGTTAATATATAAATTTTCAATCTCAATAATAGGAAGTCATATCTTTGGAATAATTAATCTAGATGGTAGCACCTTCATAAATCTTTATCCAATATATTCTAAGGTAAATCATTCGAGTTAGATAAAAAAATTATAAAGCTGGTAAACCAAGTTATTATCTAAAAAATAGGCTAATATTAATTATTTATATCTTAATATTTATGGTTATAAATTCCCATAAACACTAATTTTAATGTATTTTATAAATTGGACATTATTTCCCATCATTGTTCAAATCTTGTTTCAAGTTTCAATTTGTTCCCAATTAATCATTAGCTTGTGTAATTAATTATTTTTATTATATGAATTTGATATATTGTAATATGATTTATCACTTAGTTTGGAACATTTTACATTTTTGAATCAATAGATGAATCACAAGGAAATATTGGGTTTTTTTAAGGGACGCAGAAATTTCTGGACAAAACATAATGGGCCTTAAACCCATCATGTAAATGTGTAGCCCACAAATCAAGACCAATGATGATCCAATTTTAACTCTAGAAAAAATGGGTATCATTTCATTCAATTATTGATAGAGCTGATTAAGATGTTTCCAAGGAGATCTAGGGAGACTACATTGGCATTTTATTTGCGGGTTAGATTATAAGGCCCATAAATTCAGCCCACCTATTGAATCATAACTATTGAATTGTGGATCCAATTGGAATGAAAATTTTTAAGATATTATAGTACTAATGGTAATATATATATTATAATACCATCAAATAATCTACCATATTTAATTCCATATTTGAACACCAAAATGGGGTGAATCTAGGAGAATTTCCTGGTCAACATTGAAAGACACCAATTTCCTTTTATCTCCCACCCTACTTTTGACAACCCTAATTAATGGGTAAGGAATTTAATATTGGTGGATTGACCATAGAATCTTAATTTATCTATTTAAGGTGGTTTTTGGGATGGAATTGAATCCATGTTTTATTTCTTTCAATTATATTTCTACTCTCTCATTTTGTAATCAGAAGTCATTTTCTCAAGTTTTTTGTTTGATCCACACAAATTTTTAATAAAATTTGTTCTTATTAATATATTATTTTATTCTTTTATATATAATATAGATACTGTTGAATCATTGTTTGAACTTATTCATACCAACACTTGTGAGTTTCTTCCCACAATAGTGGAGTGATCGTTATTTCACTTTTTTTCTTCTTCAATCCCACCCTTATGAGTCTACTACTAGATTCCATTGATATAATATAATCAATTTAGTGATAAATATATTATAGTTTTATCTAGCTGAGTATAAATGTATTGAATTGGATATTATTTCTCATTTTTATAATTCTTAATTAATTCTTTTGTTGACATTTTCAAACAACGATGTGCCTTATCCATTTCTCTCAATAAATTTTAGGTTACACATCCGGAGTTCAAAAATGATCCTCTACCTTGGATTTATCATGAATATGATCCTCCAAGTGTATGGGTGATAATCCTTAGGATAGTAAAAACACAACATATTTGGGTGATTTGGGATTTTGATATTTCATTGAAAGAAACACTCTTAAATTTAAGACATTAAAACCATTAAAAGAAATTCATTCAGTACACATCTTAAAAAACCCTGGACCAAATCATTATATTAAATATAATTCACTTAATTAATTAAATATAATTAATTATCCACTAAATTAAAATTCCATTTGGCCACTTAATAGCCAAATTGACTCCATAACATAAATGTTTCTTTAGGTTTCTTCCTTGGTCTCTAATGATTTAATAACCAAAACTATTATAAAAGAGATTTCTTGCACCATATAAATTGGGTAAATTTGGGAGTCACAAAATTTTGTAATAGTTTCTGAGGATTTAAGTATGTTATATTAGACACTATAATCCCTTTATAACTCCAAATTCTCTTTTCACACTATCATTTATCTTTTCGGTTAGCCTATCTATTTGCCTTTGTCCAATGTCACTTGAATCAAAGTTTTAGTATACTCTAGTGGAGTATCACCAACCTTAATCCATCATAAACATGGGAAGAAATAAAATGGTAAATAAACATTGGTAATCCACTCACATATGGAATTTCTTTGATCACACCGTGAATGAATACCCCATAACCGATAAGATGTACAATCAATGGGATGAATAATTTTTCAAGGATAAATATCCAACCCTCTCAGGGGTACTTGAAGATATAAGTCCTAGGGAAGTAAATAATGTAAAAACTTTTATCTAGACTAATCCCCAACAACATCTTGAACAATTTTATGATGATGATGAAATGGAAAAAATGATTTCAAAAGTTTCATCACTAAAATTTCAACTACAAATCATTGAAATGGTTATGGAACTCCTTACAACTCTGGTTTTAGTATCCAAGTCACTATTATGAGAATATTTTCTCCCAAAAACATCTCATGAATTTTCAAAATAAATATACTTTTATTATGGTATAGATAACATATTACAAGGAATTGTTTATGGGTCTTCAAATCCAGATGAAATTGATATTTTTGGATTCAAAAGAGGACAATTTTACATCATGGATTGAGTCTCCTCAATATATCTCATTTGATGATTTTTTTGAAATATGAATAACTAAATAATTAGAATGAATATAAAAACTATATTTTGTAACCTTTCATGAAATTGATCTACCCAATTTTTTGGTTGAATCTTCTGTTCAGAAGAAACAAATTCTACTTAAATATTTTGAAAATGAAATTGAGTTCGATTCAAAGTCCCTACCAATGTATGAATGTCCTATCCAACCCAAGATCAAAAAATTTATGCTTTATTCTCCACTCATGTATGTATTCATAGGGTATAAACATGACCTTTTAGTTTCATTTAATTCATATATTGAATAAAATAATTTAGTAATGTTCATTGATGTCTTGGAAAAGACTAAAAAATCAACCAGATCAAACATTTCAGATATTCCTTGTATTTTTCAATTCAATGTAGTAAAAAGGATTGTACATGAAACAAATTATAAAAAAATAATCAATCTCAATATAGTAGATGCATAGGAACATGGTGTGGTTAAAATTATGAAATTTGGTATTGGATAAATTGGAGGGGGGGTCCATGTCGAGCTAAATACCTAAAAATAAGAACCTTTTGGGAGGCAACAAAGCTTCATAATTTTATTTATTTATTTATTTTGTTTATTTGTTTTTTATAAATGGAACCCCCTTGGGGTTTCTAATTTTATATGATGATTCTTGTTTGTGATATCTAAAATATAAAAAAGGTTAGTATTTTTTAAATAAAACAAAAGCCTTCCATAGTTCAAACCTAACCTTCAATCATCCCTAAGGAGTATACTTGTAACGTCAAGCTAATGTGGTGAATTTCATATTAATGGGTCATAAACATCAAACAAGGTGATTTTGTTCCATTATTTCATTTAAAATCACATATCCCCCACATTAATCCCAATTCAAATCTCTCTCTCTCATCTCTTTCAACACTGTGGGCAATGTTATTCTATGTTAGTGGAGGGAAGATCAGAGATTTGAAAAAAATGGGATTTTATGATAAAAATTAAATTAAATTATAAAAAAATAAATAAATTATCCTTATATGTGTTAATGTACATTTTTAATCATGAAAAATGAATGGAAAAATATTTTGAATGCCTTGATAAATATTTTAAACCATGTTTACGTTCATGATCATAGTTTTTGGAAAGTTCAGCTATTCAATGTTTTTTTCACTGATAACATTTTAATCATTTAAATAAATATAAAGCAATTCAAATATTTTTGATTTTGGGTGTATTTTTGAGTTCATAAAGTCCCCTTCATCATATAAATTGGTTTGGGGTCACTTTTAGTATAATACAAGTATAAAAAAATGAAAACAATGACCACACAGAGTAATGTTTTGTCCAAATTCATAGTGTTCAACACTAAGGGATTGTTACTCTATAGTTTTTTCCTATAGTTAGGCATAAAATATCAATTATAGATCATGTAATTGACAATATGTGTTGTGTTCGACACTTGGGTATCGTGACTCTATAGTTTTCTTTACCATAGTTAGTTTTTTATCTCTATTGTGGTTAAAAAACAAGAAGAAAACAAAATAAAATTAGATAAAAATAAATAAATTGGATACTCATCCTATGGTTTAAGTTTATTCCCTCTTATAACTTCCATTTGTTCCCCCTTGAATAAGAAAGTGGGCCCCATTTCTTTTGATATATACAACACATCATCATTATTAATTGAAATTAGGTGAAATGTTTTGATGAATTTGAAAAAAAAAGGAATGTTAGTGGGATTGGGATTTTCTTGTGAACATATTTTGTGAGAAATTACATTTATGGGGTTAGTGATTTTTTGGTATGATTTCTTCTAGTGAGCATTTTATGTTAAATATTTTGTAAAAAAGAAATTTAATTTCAAAGTTTTGAGTTACTTTTTTCTTGGGACCTGAAAAACTCAATATAGGGGTGTGATTATCTACCAATAGAGGAAAAAATTAATTTTTTATATCTAAAAATTGATGTCTATCAATTTAAATAAACAAAAATATTAGTATATTTCATAAATTGAACATTATTTCCCATCATTATGAAATTAATGTTTAAAGTGTCAATTTGGTCCCAATTAATCATCTTCTTGTGGAATTAGTTATTTGGATTATATGAATTTGATATTTTAGAATAATATTTAATATTTTTTGTTGGAAAATTTTATCTTATATGATAAATGGATGAATGACAAGAGAAGATTTATATTTTTGGAAATGAAAACATACATTTCTGGACAAAGAATAATGGGATTTAGGCCTAAAAAATAAAAGTGGAGCCCAAAAATAAAGCTCAATGAAGCTAAAATTTTAACTATAGAAATAGAATATTATGGGTAAAATTTTATTCCACATAGGATAGAGATAATTTGTAAATTTTCAAGGAGATCCATGGACCCCTTATTAACATTTAATTTCTGGGCCAAATTTGAAGGCCCATAAATTCATCCCATCTATTTAATCATAACATCTGCATGGATGATCTAATAATAATTAACATTTTAATGATAATATAGGACACATGGAAGAAGATAATTCTCTTCTATGACCATAAAATATTTGGCCATCTTCAATTCCATATTCGAACACCAAAATAGGGGGTGAATCTGGGTGAATTTATTAGTCAACATTGAAAGACCCCAATTTCCTTTTTTTCTCTCACCCTATATTTGACTACTGAAATTAATGGGGAATGAATTTAATGTTGGGGGATCTACAATAAGATCCAAATATTAATATTTAATGTGGTTGTGATTATGTAAGAGAATACATGTTTTACTTCTTTCAATTTTATTATTAATCTGTCATTTTGTAATCGCTGGTCATTTTTCCCAAATAATTTTTTTGATTCACAAAATTTATTTAATAAAATTTATTCTTTTTCATATCTCATTTTATTATTTTAAATATCACATTGATACATTTAAATAATGGTGTTTTATTTTTCACACAACCACTGGGTTTTTTTCACACAATGGTGGAGTAATCGTTATTTTACTATTTGTATCCTTCAATTCCACCCTCATGAGTCTAATATCTGCATACATTGATACATTAACATAAATGGATGGATAACCCTATTATGGATTTATCCAAGGGAGTATCATGGGAATTATTTGGATATTATTTCTCATTTTAATAAATCTTAATAAATTATTTTATTAAGATTTTCATTCAATTATGTGCCTTCTCCATCGACCTCCCTAGTTTTAAGGTTACAAATATAGAGTACTAGAAAGATCCTCTACCATAGAGTGCTCATGAATATAATACTCCAATTATATAATTTATTATAAATAGGGTATCAAACACACAATATCTGTGAGTGATTTTTGAATTTCATATTTCCTTGAAAGAAACACTTTCGAATATAAGACATTGAAACCCTTAAAAGAAATTCATTCAATACACCTCTTATAATAACCTTGGATCAACTCATTATCTTAAATATAATTCACTTAATTCATTAAAAATAATTAATTATCAACTCAATTCAATCTCATGTTGGCCACTTCATAGACAAATCACCTCTATATAATTTATGTTTCTTAAGGTTTCTTCCTAGGACTTTGAGGATTCGATAGACCTAGTTATTCTAAAAGCGACCACTTACACCATATAACATGGGTAAATTTGGGTGTCACCACCAAGTCTTTGTCCTTATTTATGTGATATCATGGGATAAATATATTATATTACATAGTTCATCTTTTTATGAAATGTTTTTATTAATATGATTATTTCTTATATCATTCCGGGCCTTGATGGGTTACTAAACTCCACTCTTGGTCTATCAATACCATTCAAATCTATCAAGGTAAAGTCTTAGAGAGTCAAAAATGATAAAATATTCATGAATTTTCCCTATTTCAGTGAATAGGTAAATAGGTCATGGTGGGCCCCACCATAGCATCTGAGAGTTTTCCATGTATTAACGATCACTGATGAACAAATAAATTCATTATTAATCGAGTATTAGAAAATTGAATTGAATTTATTTATTAAATGTATTTAAAAGTATTTATGTAAAAACCAAAAACATATTATCTGAATGAACGTTAATTTAATATTCAAGGACCCTTAAATATTGTGGGAAATGTGATTCGAGTTAAAGAAATGGGTTAATCACATAATATATTTATTATATATTACAATGAGGTGATAAAATATAAATGACAATCATGATGTAGTTATTTCATAATAGCATGTATTTTTCTACGTATTTAGTGGGAATTTATTTCTAGGGGGCGGAGAACCCTTTCTTGGTATTCGAGCCACCCACTATATAAGAAAGGGGATTAGATTATTCCAATTAATATAAATTAAAATGAAACGATATCTTATCTCTGCTCACATATCCTATATATAAAATGTCTCTCTCCAAGGGAAAGATAAGAGAACACCTTCGATGGAATGAAGGTATGGGATCAAGGTGATCATTACGATGTTGTAAGAATCATTGAAACTCTACTCTAGAACTATATATACAATGATCTGGGACTGTATGTATTATTGAAGCTTGTGTGGATAATTTATAGGGTTTCATCCTTAGGTATGTTGATAAATAGTTATTGTAAAATAGTTGCAGTTGATCATACTTTGATTCAAATGAGGTACTCATTCAGTTTTAATTTTTGTTATCTAATTAATTATGAGAGTTCCCTAGAACTATACGAAGGCTCATATCACTGGATATGATTATTCTTTATCACTCCAATGATGAATGTTTTCAAATACCTGCCCACTAAATTCCACTACATGCCTTGATACTTTTAGTTCCATCATTTTTAGATCCATCAGTGATAAAATTTATTATTCTTAGAGGATTGGTAAAAATACACTAAAAAATAAGAATGAATATATGTTTCAAAATGAGTTACTCAACTGAAAACATGTTAAGGATGAATATAATAAGTGTGTTGGGGAGAACTAATATAAATATATTAAATCTTATGTCCTTATAATATTGGGATTTAGTACATCTATATAGTGACCCACAAAATAGATACATAAATATTATTTGTTATTAGATTAATATTCATTACAAATCATTGCAATCTGCAAAAAAACCATAAAGGTTTATTATTATTGGAATCATGGATATATAAAAAACTTATACAAAAAAGTTCTAAATCATATCCTACATAGTAATTCATAATGAGCACACATCTTAGACATATCATTCTTGAAATAATTATTATATCTTAGGGAAAAATAAATGTATGAAATGGTGAGCTCAGATACTCAGTAAAGGTGAAAAAGGGGGGATATAAAATAATGATCATATACAAAAATTTCATGATCATGAGGATATGATAATATAACCCTAGAATTTTAAATTTCTATAAAAAATCATATAATCACGAGGTATTGAATAAATATTGGAAACATAAGACATAAATCATAAAGTAATTAAAGAACATAATATATGGGAGAATAACTTTGTAATAACATCATATCAAAAAACCGTGATATAAATAGTAACATGATCATAATTATAGAAATATTATATCAAGACTACCTAACAATAAATTCAAAACAATTTAGGCATGTTCTAACCACCAAAGTACCAATTTTTACCTTAGGATAACCCATCTTGGATCCTCTTTTTGGATTTGGAAAAACTCTCTTGTTTCCTCTTACAACATTGGGATAACCTCCTTTGTACTCTATTTTGGGATTGGAATAACCTCTTATATAACCTTTGAGCTCATAAAAAATTAATCATTACCCAATAAATTGAAGTGATATAACAGACTCACCCATCACACATTCATAATCAATTTATATGTATACAAAAATTACATGAGAACATTTATCATTTCATCTAGCTTAACCAGTGGAAAGGAAAATAGGTTTCATTAGTATTTTAACATTATATCATAAACCATCTAGATAATAACTAAATATGGTAACACTAGATAATATAACTAGTAAAACACATCAAACATAAAATGGATTTTTCATAGATTACAATTAATTTAAAAGATCACTGGAAAATTTCTTTCGGAAAAAACCCTTTTCATTTTTGAAATCAAATATTTAAAATCATAAAATATCCAAAATATTAAGGATTTTTTTAAAATGACCCTGGAAACATGTTAAGGATGATTAAAACTAATGAGTATTCATGATGAAAAAACTATTCATGAAATGTATATTAAAATAAATATCCCTTTTTCATTTTTTTTGTAAAAATTAAACAGCACCTCATTCAGAAAATGACAAGAAGATTAATTTTATGAATATTTACTTAAATTAAAACATGTGTCAAATTGAATTTATAAAATAATTGGTGATATTAAAAATATTCTTGAAATCATTTTAAATTAGATATCGATATGAAAAAAATATTCCCAAGAGTAGTAATAAATAAAGTCGATTTTATTTTAAACCTTTCTTTTAGTAAGTAATTAAAGAGATGAGAATGTGAGGAAAAAATGTAATATACATAAATAACTATAGGATAAAAAATATATAATATTTTTGAGATATGGATCATATAATTTCATCATTATAAATGTAATAATAAATAATCCTGGTAAAATTGAGACTGTAATGTAAAACCCTTATCGTTGTGGTAACTTTTGAATCATAACCCCCATGAAATAAATAACATATAACGAACCTTTAAATACAATAAATACATATAAATTCAAGATAATACAAATAAAATGGTTAGTATATATACCATGTTAAGGAAAAAAATAGTGAATTTGGAATTTGTATCACGAGAAAAGAATGATGAGAGAGATTTAGCTCAAGTTTGTCTTTCTTGATAGGTGTTATAATTGTATCACCCTGAGTTTTTATGAATTAATTTTTTCAAATGAATTAAAATTCATTAATGGATTGCATTATATGCTACACCAAGATAAACTTACTTTATACACAACACCAAGTTATGTTTGTACTATAATAAACACTAAGATTAGATCATGATATATGCAACACTAAATTTGTCTTATATTATAAACTATATTGAGCTCCTTCAATAGGTTGTGTTACACGCAAGACCGAGTTTTACCAAACAACAATACACTATTAATATTATTATTTAATATGATAGTTGTTGCCCAGCTATTGGAATGAAAGGAATGAATAGGTTTTACTAACATATGAAAATATATAGTTTCACATGTTTATTAGTTATCTATTTTTTATAAATGAAAGAATAATAATTTAAAATAAAATGAAATGTTTTTTTTAAAGAAATCGTACCTTTTTAATTATTGGGTTAATCATGCTTGATGTGAATAATTTCAAATAAATATTAAAATAATTTAGAAAATTTACTTAAAAAATAAACTTATTTTTGGAATAATAATATAAAAATTATCTTGGGGTGATTTTTTTTTGTATTTTTAGGAGAATCATCATTTTTTGACAAATAGTGAAAAATACCGAGTTTTAATTAAAAACTGTATTTTCATTTAACTTATTCATAATGTAAATTTAATTTTAAATTAGTTTTCAATTATAATTATCTTCCTTATATATATATATATTAATACAATTTATATCATTATAATCAACTTCATATTGAAATTCAATATAAATCCTTTGAAATGTTTTGTTTTTTTCGCTTAAAAAATCTACATTCTCAACATGTCTCTTAGATTATTTATAAGTTATTTTACAAATATTTGTGAATTTAATTTAGAAAAATGGATTTAATATTTGAAATAATAATTATTTATTATGTCTAGAAAATATAACTTAATATTTTACTGAAATTATTAGTGAAAAAAAATTAATATTAATTTTGGCGAATAAGAGAAAAACGTGTTTACCAAGGGACAAAACATTAAAATTATGGGGGTAAATGACTTATAAATTTGTACACAACCAATTTGTTCACCACATATTAATCTCATAAATTATAATATCTGTATTTTAATATTATTTTAACCACTTTAAATGTAAAAAAAATGGCTTTAATTCTATCTATTAAAAAATTGCAAGAGTGCCACTCACCTCCCATATAAAATGTCAACCACTGTACCCCTCTCTCCACACCCTCAAAACCATTTTATACATTACCATGTAACTTATAAAAATACCTCTTATTATACTCTAATCCTTAAATTTAGAATAAATTAAAAAAGTAATGCCTTTGGTGAAAAAGAATAAGAGATACATGAAAAAGAGGTAATGTTCATCAACAAATGTTTTTGTTTTATTTATTCCTATAAACCCTTTATTTATTTTTATATCACTATTATATAATAAAAATTGTATCTTATATATATTTATATGTTTTTATGTTAAGTTAATAACCTAAAACCACACACACTTCCATCAAATTGGTTAGAAAATCATCATTTGTGCGCACGGTAGACTACTACCAAATGAACCGATGTCGTTCTCGTTTCCATTAATACTTTTCAAGGTTGGTAATAATGATAGAAATACTTTTTATATAATATTTTTATGATTTATATATTCTTATGGAGTAGTTATATAACAAATAAATTTATGGTTTCCATTTTTTGGGAATACAATAACGTTGTTCATGTGTACGGTGGACTACCGCCTAGGGAAGCGAAGTGATTCATTCATGCTTTACAAGGAATGAATTAAGGATGTGTTTAAAATATATTTTATATATATATGAACTAAAAAATATAATGTAATTATAATATATATATTTATATATATATATATATTTACATTATATTATTTTAATACGATTATAGAATGGAAACAATGTTTATCCAAACATCTGTCCTACCTTCTCCATGAATGGTATATTTAATTTCTATCAATAAGTTTTATGGATTACTCTAAATTCATATATACAGAATATATATTATTTTTATATTATTTTTATCATTCTTGAAATGATTTAATCATGTTTAATGTAATAGAATAAAAAATATAACAAGGAAAACATATACGAAAAACTAAGTGGATATTATCGAAAACACAACTTTAACATGGAATTATTAATAAAAGGGTATGAAAATGTCATAATAATATCACATATGAAATGATATATATGAATATTTTTCTATAATATAATTATAATAAACTTAAACTTTTTATAAAAGATTTTGGAATGCGCACAAAGGATGTCATGACTTAAGATAAGGGATTTGCATCTCACTACTCACATTTATGAGATAAATTTTATATTCACTACCTATTTCTTATAGGTGGTGTAAATACTAACCATGAATGTAATTTATTATTATTCTACATAATATTGTTTTAATTTACAAATCAATTTGACGATATCCCATTAATAGGGTTTACTCTTTCAATGTTACCAAAGTGATAATGTATTTTTTGTCTCAATTTTCCTTCTTTAAGACTTTTGTTATGTTGTGTACCTATATTATTTAACCATTTTTATATAGAAACCATTTACCATTTAATATAATGATTTTAATCATTTTAATGAAATTTTATACTTCATTTTATGTTTTTCCATCAAAGGGATCATGATTCAATGTTACTGAGGTGGTAAATATTTCATGTTACAATCTCGTCATTTATCGAGACTATTTATGAATATGTTTTTGATGATATAATATTATCACCCATATATCAAGAATTTTTATATAACTTATTATCACATAGTTATTCAATATATTTACATTTAATGGTACCATTTTTACAATCTTTGGTACTTGATATAATTAGGAATTCTTTTATAAAAATATGACATTATTTCTCTTTTTAGTCAGAAATATATTTTATTCCAAAACCGTGTTTTCTAAAAAAATTCAAACATGTTTTTAAATGATATTTTAAGGCCATTTTTAAGGAAATTTGTTTTATAGTTTTTTGTGTCTCAAAAATGGATTTAAATAATTTTCAGATCTTTATTTATAAGCTCTCAAGGTTTTTATCAATAATTTTTTTGAAATGTTTTATGTTTTAAAAATTATTTTTCAAAGTGGAAATTTTATTTTCCCCATGAAATGTTTTAATTTATTTTTAGAATCTTCCTTTATATATTTTTAATATTATTTATAGAGAAAATATTTTTCATTTTTCTATTTAAAAGTTATTTTTCAAAGTTTAATGAATATTTTAATGAAGAAAAATTTTAAATGATTTTTAATATATTATTTTTTATGTTTTTAAGGTTATTTTCAATGAAAGTGATTTTATTAAAATTTTACATTTTAAAATGTTATTTTTAAATAAAAGATATTTTCCTCTGTAAATTTTGCAATTAGTCCTTAGAAATTATTTTCTATCTATGATGAAATTCTTTTAGGTTACACATTATTCACTGGGTATATGATTCAAGGAAACCATTCATATTATTTATTGGACTCGTTTATTTTTTTATGAAATGATGTTTATGAATCCCGTTACTTTTCTAGGGTTATACCATCATAAAATTATTATGAAAACCAATTCTTTTCATAGGATATTCTATGATGAAATGATTATGAAACCTATATTTTTTTTCATAGGTTCTCATATGATGAAATGTTTATGATATCAATTTTATTTCAGGGGTTATTTTAACAACCATATATTTTGAAAATTATTATTTTACGAAATAATTTCATCTTTTTGATATTTTTAATATCACACAACAATGAAAATAGTTTATTTTATATTAAAAAACTATTTCTGGAATGTGTTATATGCAACAAAAAGTTAATCATGCAATATAAACAACATAAATTTTATCTTTCTCTACATGGAACACTGAGGTTACCTAATGTTATATGTAAAACTGACTTTACTCAATGTCTTATGTAAAATATTATTATTTAATAAGATATAACATAGAAATTAAATTTAAAATTATAATATTAACTAAAATATGATTATATATAGTTGAATTCATTTTTAACCTGTTAATTAGAAATTAATATATAAACCAAATGAATATAAAGGGAATGATTTTATAAAAGACTATTTTATGTGAAAAAGGTGATTTATCTTAATTAATTAAATTAATTAAGACCATTTAATTATATTAATTAAATTAAAATCTTATATACTCAATGTAACACCCCAAGAATCCATGATATGATTCCCTTTGAATAATGTAATAGCATGCATTGTACGCAACTTCGAGATTCTAACACACCGCGACAAATCAAACTTGACATTATGAATAATAATACCCACTTTTTGAAATTTTATAAATTTGATCTTTCAAAATAGACTTCATTTTTGGATTCGTAATATTGAATTTAGCTTAGGGTGATTTTTTTGTATTTTTTTGAAAACATTCAATTTTTTGATGAATAGTTAAAAACACTAACTTTAGTTTAAAACCGAATTTTTATTGAAATAATTAATTATTTTATTTAAATTTATTTTAGGTCAAAATAGATACATAATAACTATATATGTTCAATGTAATTCATTGGTGTCATTTTGTAATAATATTAGATATATAAAATTTTATTGAATTTTTCACCGTCTTTTACCTACCTTCTAGGAGCATTTGCAAATTTACATAAAACATAATTTTACAGTTTGTGTGAGTTGAATTTTGAAAATTTGAGAGACACAGATAATATCAAGTAGTAAAATGTGGTTTAATAAGATAAAAATAATTTTTGGTGAATAGTAACTTTTAACTTTTATTTACCACAATTAAAAGTAAATAGGGTAATTAAAGGTAAAAATGATATTATTATTACCCTAACACATGTCCTAATTCTGTTGGATAAGTATAATTCGACCAAAAAAACCTTAGGAATAAAATATGAACCTATTTGGTCCACTTGGATTAGATTAGGACGTTTATTATTATTTAATTCAAAGAAGAGTTAAAAGTGTTAAATTCAATGATTAATAACTAAAACATTTTTAATATAGGTTTAAACATAATATAAATTTAAATATAAATACAATTTATAAAGATAAAATGATTTCCTAAATAATGGTATTCTATTTATATATTTTTAGAAATTAAATATTTTAATTTATTTATGACACAATGATGATGCAGTAATTACCTAATTAATGAAATATTAAAATAATTGATATTATAAATATCTAAATAAATTTAATTTGAGACTTTTTATGAATTAAAATACTTTTATAGGTTAATATGACATATTAGTGTTGGTTTGATGATTTTTTTTCGAAGTTATAATGTGGTTATGAATTTAGCAAAAACAAAATACCAAATAGTGTTAGAATTGACATAAAAGAGTTTTTAAAACAAATATTATATTATTAATTGATATTCCTTTACTAAAAATATATGGTTTGGCCAAAAGACTTATATAATGATAGGGGTATCATTAATTAACCACTTTTTGTTCACATGGAAGTATTTAGTAAGTTTATTAACCATATAATATAAAAATACAAAGAGACATGGTAAATGTCAAACTATTTAACTTAGATTTAAATCTAAAAGATAAGGTTAATATAGTGACCAAAACCTATGTAAAACATACTATTTGAGTGTTTTTTTACCCATCCCTTCCTTATCTTATAAATTATCCACTTTTTAGCAATTGGAAACTGAAAATGATTTTATTATAAAATAATATTTCTAGCTTTTCCTAAGGTGCCCCTCACCCCTCTTATAAAAGGGCACTCCCCCTTCCCTCAAATTCACACCTTCAAAGCCTTTTGTCTCAGACAAACTCTTTCCAATTACCCAATAAACTATCCTCCATACATCCTAGATTCATTCCTTTAGTCATAAATCCATCACAAGGAGCCCTTTTTATCAAATCAAAAGGAAGAACCCAAAGAAGTGATAATTATTTCATCACCTCTTTCAATGTCCTTTCTTCATCCACTTCCTCTTTCTTTGTTTTTTCCATTATAAAATAATAACTCTAGTATCTTATATAAATTGTGATGTTATTATAAGTATGGTACAACCATATTAATTATTCTATCCATCCTTGAATGACATGTCACCATACGTACGTACGTACGACTTACCGTCTCCACATCGTGGTGTAATTGTTATTCAAGAAATTATTATTTGTATGGGTATAATAATGATGTGTAATTGATGTAAATAATAGATATAACATGATAATGATTCTGTATATATGATATACCATCTAATTATATATTGTTTTAATATCAAAAGAATGATATTGTCGCTCGTGCATACGTACAGATTACCGTCTCCACAAACGCGATGAGATTCATTCCCCATCATAATCCATTCAAGACTAATTTTAATTATATTATTAAAAATAATTTTTAAAGACTTAATATCATTTTTAATATGAATAATATACATCCTATTCATAACAAACACTACTTAGGAAACATATCATATAAAGGCAAATGAATCAGTTAACACCCGAAACGACGATAATACTAAAATATTATTAACAAAGAAATATTAAAAGATCATATATGATATCATATTAATGTATATGATTCTTTTATAATTTAATAACAATTATTTAACCATTATATATGAGTTTAACCTACCATCGACCAAGGAAAAGTAAAAAGTAAGGGGTTTCTTATCTCACTTTTAATTCTGTGAGATTTCCATTATTCGCCACTTATTTATTGGATGTGGTGTATTGTGTAATGCCATTTGATATATATTATCATGATTCTACTTATATTCATGGTATTATGTGATTAATTTTGTGGTTATTATATTTTTGTCATACGACTCGATTGATTACAACGAAGTAAGGGTTTTTCATCTCACTTTTTATTCCCGTGAGATTCATGCTATATTGGCCACTATTTTCTTTTTGTGTGGAGTATGTATTGTCCATGATTGTATTATTGGTGTAATATAATTTAATTTATGGGTATTTAAATCTTTATTTTATGATCATTGTTTCATGGGTTGAATGTTTCATAAATTACCAAATCGGTAATGGAATTTGAGATTTCAATTTCCACTCAGTGGTGTTTACACATATTTCATTGATTATTTTACTCGAAGATTATGTGTGGAATCAATATTTATTATTTATGTAGTTATATATAATCCCATTTGTGTGGATATATTTTTGATAAACATAATCACTCTATTGATAATTTCTCAATCCATTGATATAAACTTCATCTTAACTCAATTTACATTCATTGAGTTAAACATCAAAGTCATTAGTGTTGTTTTCACAAGAATATGTGTGAATGTCCTCTGATTAATTTACACGGAATATCCAATAATATTGAGTGTATTTATATTTTTCACACATAATTATGTCATTGATTTATCCTTTACCAAAGGTTACTATCTTTATAAGAAATTTCATCTCAATTTACATTCCTTTTAGACTTATTTTGTTGTTATGCACCAATTCACTTTTATATAGTGTATATACTGTCATTTGACATAGTATATCATGAATTAATTTATTCTCAAGATATTATAAATTTTTTATTACCTCAATTATTTTTATTCAAGTTTCTCTCATTTGGTTAGGAACTATAACTAAAATATCATTTTAAATGATTTAAAAATTTATTTTTCTAAATCTTTCTCATTAATGTCTTTGTTTTAAAAATGTTTTAAGGATTTATTTATATGAAAATTAATGTTTTAAAATTAAAATTCCTTTTAAATGTTTCAAAGTGGTCTGGGAAACATTGATTCAAAAATCTATTTTTAAACGACTTCTTGAAAAAAAGTGCGACTTTTAAATAATTTGAAGAAAAAGGGGGATATTTATCTTAAATAGTTTTGATAATTATTTTAATCTATGTTAATATCCTTAATTATTCTTGATTGAGGTTAATATATTAAAATATAATCTTCCATATTTTATTGAATGAGTTATGTTTGACTGTGGATGTGCTATTTTTTATACCAGTCATGGTTTGTGGATAAAGTATTGAGATTTCATATGCTAGTTTTAATACGAATGTTTATGTTATGTTTAAAAATTTTCATATGAGGAATGCATTGGAATTAGTAAGTGACGGGTGGAGCCTGCTATAGCTCCTTGATGAATCATTATGTCTCATGAGACAAACTAGTGTCTTGGCACAAGGCCTTGAAAAAATCATATTTGTAGTCTTGACACAAGGCCTTGACTATGTGGTTATGAATGTCTGGCATTATGCATTCTATCATTATGAAAGTGGCTATTGATATTGCATGTGATTATTCGACTAGTAGAATATGCATGTGAGTAAGTAAATGGAATTATTTTGATTTATATTTAACATATTATGATGAAATTTATGTTTAAAAGGCTTTTTTTAGTTCTATACATTGCCTTAAATGTTTATGCTTATTTATGAAAGTTTCCAGTATGTTGTTATCCTTACTGAGCATCTGAGCTCACCCCTTTCTATGTTTTATTTTTTCCAAGGATGTGAATAAGTATATTATTACTGACCTGCAGGGATAGTATATGGGATCTCAGTGTTGTCTATGGATACAATATTGTTGTAGATTTTTATTTTATGATATAATGTAAACCTTATGAATGTATCTAGTACTTCCAAGGCTACTAAACTAATTGGTATTTCGAGACTTGATATTTTGTGTTCATGCCAACGTAATGTAGTAATGCACCAACTCAGGGTAACTAGGGTTGGGTCTTTACAGTTGGTATCACAGGAAAATTATTACAAACCTTGGAAACTAGATTTAGATAAACTCTGATTAGAGCACATTGACCTAAGATAGAATTTAAGGATTATTATTGAATAACTTCCTAAACTTTTGGTATTGTAGAGATTTTGTGAGTTTTACAAGAAATACATCCCTGTCTGGATACGAGTAGGTAGAGGTGGCTCTGGCACAGATGTACCTAGGGGTAAAACTTGAAAACACCACTTTGAGCTAGACTCGAATGAGAACTGCTGCACGACAATGGGCCTTGCTGCACTCTTCGTTACGAAACTCCCAGGGGGATATTCTTAGGATAATTTACATTTTCTTTAAAAACCTTATTTGAAATATTTTAATATAATATGATAATAAATGACATTGGTTAATCCAAAGGTGTTTCAAACTGAAAATATGGTGTCATGATATTCTCTAAATGATTTTATGACTACTGTTACTCACACCATGCTTTCTGGTTTTAGTCAATGGATGGATTTCAAGGAAGTCATAGTAACTTTGAGCATGATGTACAAGGTGGGAACAATGGTGGAAATGAGCA
This sequence comes from Viscum album, assembly GCA_963277665.1. Taxonomy (NCBI): domain Eukaryota; kingdom Viridiplantae; phylum Streptophyta; class Magnoliopsida; order Santalales; family Viscaceae; genus Viscum; species Viscum album. The sequence continues at coordinate 1,177,307,765 of OY728119.1, read as the reverse complement.
ACAAAATAGAATATTGATCGGTGTAAAAGGTAACGTGTTCATTCCAAATCCGTCTTTCAAAAATATGATCAAAAACATATATATTAACAAACTCCCGGACTCAATAATGAAGGGAAAGGTAATGAATGACAATAGATCCAGCAGTGGAGACCATAGAGAAAATAATCTTCAATTTCTATCATGTAGGAAATATAGAAGGAGACACCCAATATAGTGTCTTAATGGAACAAAGAAATGATTTACGTGTGGGAAAGAAGGACATAAATTAAATAATTACTGAGGAAAAATGAATAGTAATATGTAAGAAAATAAAAATGGTCCCAAGAATCCAGTTACAGTCATTTGCCGTAAATTTAGGGGACCTGGACATTACCCGAGTGAATTCCCTATTCTATAGGATATTTTCTTGGTCAAACAAGAAGCTATGTGGAAATAAATGGATGGAGAAATCTTTAAAATTATTAGCACTCCTTGTTGATGGGATTACTTTGGAATAATTTTCTCTTGTATTTGTAACCCTACAATTTGTCATTTGAAAATGATATTTGAGGAAGAATTATCTTTTCTCTTGTGGATATAGTTATAAATAACCATTTGGTTTTATATGATCATTGGGTTTGAGGCAATTACAAGTTATTATATTTTGGGATGAAAATGTAAGGTATGAGATAAAATTTGTGGTTAAATTATGTTATGGTTATTTTGAAGAATTTATCTCATTTTGGTAATGTTATAAAATATATTTTTTGAAAATGTAAAACACGCAGACTGTGTGAAAACCTGTCGCGTCGGACAAAGTTGTGGGAATCAAACCCACAACCAGAGTGCGATTGGGATTTATCACCTACCACTAGACTACATGAAGTCCCTTGTTAGTGTGACTAATTATGTTTAGTTAAATGATTTTATTGATCAATAATAACTTGATTTGGGATATTATGTATTATCAAATAAATACCCTTAGTATAGGAAAATTATTTAGTGATTAAGTGATAAATTTTATTTTAGAAGACATTCGCGCTGTTGGGAACAGTATATGCCTAAGGAAAATAGAATACTATGGGATGTCCTTTGAGGATTAATGGTAGATTTTTATCTATGTTTTTATTATGGATTTATAGTGATTTGTGTTATTTTTAGAAATTATTAACCTATAATAAAGAATATGTGATTAGGTTAATTACTTTTAAGTATGTGACTTTAAGAGTAGTCGATGTTATTTGGAGATAAAATTTAACGTGGAAGACTACATATCCAAATTCTTCAGAGGTTTGGGTTTCATTATTAGTTTTTATTATATTGAAGGAATTTGAGGACAATTGGTTATTGAATGGTATTTATCTAACTTTGGGTTATTATTGGTTTAATTTTTGAAATTAAGATTAATGTTTTTCTCTCTAAATGAATAAAATTTTGGGGGATCATCTGATCTTGTAATAACCATTTTGGTTTTGATTAATCTCTAAAGACAAGTTAAATATATAGTTTATCCTTTGTGGATCATTTGATTCTCTATAAGTTATTTCTATCTCTTCCGGTGTGGCCAAGTCATCTTGAATACTCATTGTTTGAAAAAAAATGATTTACTGGTAGAAATTTATAAAAGAATGATACTCTACATAAAAAGTAAGTATATCCCTTTATGTTCTTAGTAAATTTCATAAATAAATTCCTCATCTTTATGAAATGTAACTTAAAACAAAAAAAATGTTGTCTGTTTACTTTTCCTACTGAGAAACTAATGATCATTTTTCCCATCACAAGTTTGTGGTTTTCTTGTTGTTAAATTTCACCTAATCATGTTTTCTATCCCTCTCCATCAGAACATGACACTCAATTTATCTCCCATATCCATGTTTTCCTATGCGGAATCCTAGTATGGGTTATCTCGGGTGACCTTTGTACTTATCTTTCTTTCTTTTAAAGTGATAGTTTAATTGACGCTTTTTCCAATGTGGGACTTTCAATTATGTTCCCAAGCCTAATTTTAAAAATTGTGAGGACGCAATTTCCAAAAGGGGGGAAGAATGTAACACCCCAAGCTTCTATGGTACGTTTCCCTTTGAATAATGTAATATCTTGCACTGTATGCAACTTCGAGATTCTAACACACCGTGACCAATCAAACTAGCCGTTATGAATAGTAATAACCACTTTTTAAAATTTTATAAATTTTATCTTTCAAAATGGACTTTATTTTTGGATTTGGAATATTTAATTTACCTTAGGGTGTATTTTTGGTATTTTTCTGAAAACATTCAATTTTTGATGAATAGTGAAAAACACCGAGTTATAGTTTAAAACTGAATTTTTATTTAAATAATTAACTATTTTATTTAAATTTATTTTTGGTCAAAATAGATACATAATACCTATATATGTTCAATGTAATTCATTATTGTCATTTTGTAATAATATCATATATATATAATTTTATTGAACTTTCACCGTCTTTTACCCACCTTCTAGGAGCATTTGCAAATTTACATGAAACTTAATTTTACCATTTCTGTGAGTTGAATTTTGAAAATCCAAGATACACGGTTAATATCAAGGAGTAAAATTTGGATCAATAAGATAAAAATAATTTTTGGTGAATAGTAACTTTTAACTTTTATTTACCATGGTTAAAAGAAAATATGGAAATTAAAGGTAAAAATGATATTATTATTACCCTAACACATGTTCTAATTCTATTGGATAAGTATAAATCGACCAAAAACAAACTTAGGAATAATATATGAACCTCTTTTGTCCACTTGGATTAGATTAGGACATTTATTATTATTTAATTCAAAGATGTGTTAAAAGTGTTAAATTCAATGTTTAATAACTAAACCATTTTTAATATTGGGTTACAAATAAGATAAATTCGACTATAAATATTTATTAGAAAGATATAAATATTTCCTACATAATGGTATTTTATTTATATTTTTTAGACATTAAATAATTTAATTGATTTATGACACAATGATGATGCAGTAATTACCTAACTAATGAAATTTTAAAATAATTGATATTATAAATATCCAAATAAATGTAATTTGAATCTTTTTATGAATTAAACAAATTTTATAGTTTAATATGACATATTAGGGTTGTTTAGATGAATTGTTTTTGAAGTAATAATGCTGTTATAAATTTATCAAAAACAAAATACCAAATAGTGTCAAAATTGAGAAAAAAGAGTTTTTAAAACAAATAGTATATTATTAATTGATATTCTATTCTTAAAAATCTAAGGTTTAGAAAAAAGACTTATATAATGATAGGTGTATCATTAATGAACCACTTGGGGTTCGTTTGGAAGTATATATTATGTTTATTAACCATATAATATAAAAATACAAAGAGACATGGTAAATGTCAAACTATTTACCAAAGAGTTAAATCTAAAAGATAAGGTTAATATAGTGACCAAAACCAGTCTAAAACCTATTGATTGAGTGGTTTTAGACCCATCATCACCTTATCAATTAAAAAATCCACTTTTGAGCTATTATAAAATGAAAATTATTTTATTATAAAATAACATTTCTAGCTTTTCTTAAGGTGTCCCTCACCCCTCTTATAAAAGGGCACTCCCCTTCCCTCAAATTCACACCTTCAAAGCCTTTTCTCTCATCCAAAAATTGACCAAATACCATATCAACTATCCTAACTTAATCCTAGAGGAATTAATTTAGTCAGAAAGCAAACCTATGAACCCCTTTTGATCAAATCAAAAGGAAGAACCCGAAGAAGAGGTAAATATTTCATCACCTCTTTCAATGTCCATTCTTCTTCCAATTCCTCTTTCTTTATTATTTCCATTCTAAAATAATGACTCCAGTATCTTATATACACTATGATGTTATTATAATTATTTTATAACCATATTCATTATTCTATCCATCCTTGAATGACATGTCACCATATGTGCGTATATACGGCTTACCGTCTCCACGTCGTGGTGTAATTGTTATTCAATACATTCTAATTTGGATGGGTATGATAATGATGTTTAATTGGTTTAAATAATAAATATAACATGAAAATTATTATGTATATATGATATACCATCTAATTATATGTTATTTTAATATCAAAAAAATGATATCATCGCTCGTGCGTACGTACGAATTACCATCTCCACGAACACGATGAGATTCATTCCCCGTCGTAATCCATTCAAGACTAATTTTAATTAGATTATTAAAAATAATGTTTAAGTAATTAATATCATTCTGAATTTGAATAAGATACATCTTACTCATAACAAACACTACTTACGAAACTAAGCATATAAAGGGAAATGAATCAGTTAACACCCGAAACGACGATAATACTAAAATATTATTAACAAAGCAATATTAAAAGATCATATATGATATCATATTAATGTATATGATTATTTTATAATTTAATAACAATTATTTAACCATTATACCTGATTTTAACCTACCATTGACCTAGGAAAAATACAAAGTAAGTGGATTTTTATCTCACTTTTAATCTGGTGAGATTTTCATTGTTCGCCACTTATTTATTGGATGTGGTGTATTGTGTACTTCCATCTGATATATATTATCATGATTATATTTATATTAATTTTATTATGTGATTAATTTGTTGTTTATTATCTTTTGGTCATATGAATCGATTGATTACAATGAAGTAATGATTTTTCATCTCACTTTTTATTCCCGTGAGATTCATCCTATATTGGCCACTATTTCCTTTTATGTGGAGTATGTATTGTCCATGATTGTATTATTGGTGTAATATAATTTAATTTATTGGTATTTACATCTTCATTGTATGATATTTCTTTCATGTATTTTATGTTTCATAAGTTACCAAATCAGTAAGGGAATTTCAAATTTCAATTTCCACTTAGTGGGCTTTACACATACTTCATTGATTATTTTACTCCATGATTATGTATGGAATAAATATTTATTATTTATGTAGAAATTTACACTCCCCTTTGTGTGGATATATGTTTAATACACATAATCACTTCATTTATAATTTCTCAATTCATTGATATAAACTTGATCTTAACTTAATTTCTATTCATTGAGTGAAAAATCCAAGTCATTAGTGTTGTTTTTTCAAGAATATGCATGAATGTCCTCTAATTAATTTAAACTGAATATCAAATAAAATTGAATGTATTTATATTTTTCACACATAATCAAGTCATTGATTTATCCTTTACCTAAGTATACTGTCTTTATAAGGGATTTCATCTCAATATACATTACTTTAAGACTTCTTTGTTGTTATGCACTAATTCACTTTTATATGGTGTATATACTGTCATTTGACATAGTATATCATGAAATACTTTATTCTCAGGATATTATAAAGTTTTTATTACCTCAATTATTTTTATTCAAGTGTCTCTCATTTGGTTGAGAACTCTAACTAAAATATCATTTTAAATGTTTTAAAAATTTATTCTTTTAAATATTTCTTATTAATATCCATGTTTTAAAATTGGTTTTAAGGATTTATTTATATGGACATTAATGTTTTACAATTAAAATTCCTTTTAAATGTTTCAAAGTGGTATGACACACTTTGATTCAAAAATCTATTTTTAAACGGCTTATTGAAAAATAGTGTGGCTTTTAAATAATTTAAAAAAAGGGGGGATATTTCTCTCAAATAGTTTTGATGATTATTTTCATCTATGTCAATATTCTTCATTATTATCTATTGAGGTTAATATGTTACAATAAAATATTCCATATTTTATTTAATGAGTTATGTTTGACTGGGGATGTGACATTTTTATACCATTCATGGTTTGTGGATAAAGTATTGATATTTCGTATGCTAGTTTTAATATAAATGTTAATGTTTTGTTTCAAAATTTTCATATGAGGAATTAAATGAACTTAGTATGTGAGGGTGGAGCCCAATATAGCTCCTCGATGCATCAGTAGGTCTAATGAGACAAACTAGTGTCTTGGCACAAGGCCTTGACAAAATCTTATTTGTAGTCTTGGCACAAGGCCTTGACTATGTGGTTATGAGAGTATAGAATTATGCATTCCATCATTATGAAACTGGCTATTGATATTTCATGTGATTATTAGACTAGTATAATATCTCTGTGAGTAAGTAAATGGCATTATTTTGATTTATATTTTCCATATTATGATGAATTTTATGTTGAAAATGATTTTGTTTTAGTTTTATACATTACCTTAAATTTTTATGCTTATTTATGAAAGTTTCTGCTATATTGTTATCCTTACTGAGCATCTGAGCTCACCCATTTCTATGTTTTATTTTTTCCCAGGATGCAAAGAATTATATTATTACTGACCTGCAGGGATAGTCTATGGGATCTCAGTGTTGTCTATGGAAACAATGTTGTTGTAGTTTTCTATTTTATAATGTAATGTAAACCATATGAATGTATCTAGTACTTCCAAGGCTACTAAACTAATAGGTCATTAGAGACATGATATTTTGTGATCATGCCAATGTTATGTAATAATGCACTGACTCTGGGTAACCAGGGTCAGATAATTACATTCAAAAAAATATTCTTGATAATCATCCAATTGATTTTATATGCATAAGATGAGAATAGACCTAATATTACATATAAAAAACTATATTTTTATAAAAGTATTTTTACCACCATTTAATGATGGAAATATTTTAACTATAAAATTTGGAACATTAATAAATATAATATTTTGAAAATAAATATAATAATTGAAATCAAATCATAAATATTAGTTTAGGGTAAATTTTTGGAACTTTTATGAGATGTTTCATTTTTTGATGAGCAATGAAAAATATTGCATTTTTAATTCAGAACTGATTTTCCCTTTAATTTATTTACAAGAATAAATTGTATTTTAATGTTTTTAAAAGTTTAATCAGATCATATTTTTATCAATTAATCCAATTTTTTAAATTGGAATCAATTTCATAATCGAATTTAATATAAAAACATAGCAACTTTTGAACAGTTTTTCTTTAAAAACCCACATTATCAACCCATCTATGTGATTAATTTTAAATTAATTCATACAACTTATGTGATTGGAATTTGGGAAAATAGATTCCATATTTTAAATCATAATAATTAATAATATATAATAATGTCAACTTAATTTTTTGTCAAAAATATCAGTGGAAGTAATTAAAATTAAATACAACGATTATAGTGAAATTAATCTTAATAGGGGAATAAACCTTATATATAAGGGCCAAAATTACCTATACACTTGTAAAAAACAACTTTTAAATACATATTTCTTCTATAAATCATAAATTATTTATTCTTTTGGTTTTTTATGACTTTTTTAGGTAAAAACATGGGTACACCTAACTTGTTTTAAAAAAATAACAAGTGTGTCCTTTCCCTTCCCTATAAGAGTCCACCACCTACCCCACTTCATAACACCTATAAATAAACATAGTTTTTGACAATTTAATCCCAATAAACTTCCTTAAATCCATCACTTCATCCTTTAATACTACCTTTGTGAATAAAGACTACCAAGGAATCGCTTGGTGAAAACCAAAAGGAGCTTATGATTAAGAGGTAAAACACTCCCTTAATATCGTTTCTTTTATTTCATTTCTCCACTCCGTAAAATCTTACTATTCCATATTTTTATAACAAAAAGTTTATTTATAACTAAAATTACACACACTTCCATCTAATGGATAATGAACATACTGTTTACGTGTACGATGAAATAATGCCTCACAAAACCATGATTGTTATTTTTTCATTTACCGCCTCTAATGGTTCAAATTATGATAGAAAATATATTTATAAATGAAATATATGATATTTATAATTTCATTATTATTCTATAAATTTTCTTTATAATATACCCTTATGATTTCTATATTGTGTAAATACGATAATTTCATTTGAGGAAGTGTGGACTATCGCCCCTCAAAACAATTTGATTCATTCACACACTACATGGAATGTATTAAGGATATTTCTAGTGAAATTATATGATATATATGAAATAATAATACTAAATTAAGAATATTATATACATATATACATATATACATATATACATATAAATATATGTCATTTACTTTCTTACTTTCAATATGTCAATAAAACAGAAGAATCACCCATATGTATGTGCAACCTACCGTCTTCATGAATGGTGTATTCCATTGTGTATATATATATTATATAAATTATTATAATAAATATATAATTAATTTTAAATATATTAATATCATGGTTTCAGTTTTGGGAATCTGGATATAAGTATAAGGACCAATGATATAAAAATTAATACCCAAGTGAAAAACAAAGTTAATATTACCCCAAGCGTAACATTAACATGAAATTGTTAAAATGTGGGTAATATAAGTTCCTATTGAAAAAATATATAGTATTCGAGATAAAAAAACATTCATTTTATATAAATGTGTTTTTAATTAGTACAATGAGAGACAAGATACAAGGTTTTGGAATTTCATCTCACTATTTATATCCATGAGATACATGCGATGTTCACCACTCTTTTCTCTTGAATGGTGTATATAATGTAATGTAATGTATTTTATGATTATTATAATTAAATATAAAGTTATTTAAATATCTATTATATGATATATCTTTCACAAGGTTTGTGTTTCAATAGTCACTAAATTGGTAATGTAATTTCTTCTCAATTTTCCTTCTTTGAGACACGTGCCATCCTATGAACCTATATTTTTATATAAGGTGTATATAATGTATTTGACATGACATAACATGAATATACTTAATTTCATGATATTTTATGATTCATGTAATTTCATTATCTTCCCTGAGGAGTGTGATTTAAAGTTAATAAGTGATAATATGTTTATTGAAACAATCTCACCGTTTATCGAGATTTTTTATGATTATGCTTACATTGATGGAATCATATGGTAAAGATTTCAAGAACAATCATGATGTTTCTTATCCTATGTTTATTCATGACATATTCATGTATTTGTACCATTTTCCACTATTTTAAACATAATATATTTAAGAATTTTTTTTAATAAATTCTTACTTTACCCTCTCTTCGGTCTGAAATCTATGTTCCTCCAAACAAATATTTTCTAAAATAAGTTTCTAAGAATATTATCCTATTAACCTATAATATTTAAAATAAATTTTTAATATTTTTGTCTTTTAACAATGTTTTCAAAATAATATTCTTGTCACTTTTTGAATAAGGCATTTTTCTTACATTTTATTGTGCCAAAGTAATATTCTTTTTCCTCATACGAAATGTACAAATTTATCGACAATAATTTCATTGATGATTAAATTTCATTTTTAGAAGGCTAATTTATAATAAAATGTATTTAAAAGTAATTTTCAAGGAAAAATATTTTAAAAATGTTTTCAAGCTTATTTTATAAGTTTTTAAGGAAAATTGATTTCAAAAAATTTCATGCTTCTATTATAAGTTTTCAAGGAAATTGTTTACAAATTTTTTTCATGCCTATTTAATATGTTTTCATAGAAAATGGTTTTCATAGAAAATGGTTTTCATAATGTTTTCAAATTTATTTTATAAGTTTTTAAGGAAAATATTTCATTTTTTATATATTTTCATGTGAAATGGTTTTCAAAATTTTTTCACGCTTCTTTTATAAGTTTTCAAGTAAAATTGTTTTAAAAATGTTTTCAAGAACCTCTTATAAGTTTTCAAGTAACATGGTTTTAAAAAACATTGGAAGAACTATTTATATGTTTTAAAATATAATGTTTTATAAAATATTTTCCATGATTTATAGATATGTTTTCATGTTTTGTTTAGAAAAATGTTTTTCAAAAGTTTTTATGTTTTAAAGATGCTTTTTTAAAGAAGAAAGGATATTTACCTCAATATATATTTTCAAAATATCATTCAAAGATAATTTGCTTGTAATATAACTTCTGTTGATGATAAAAATTCTATTATAGTAAATAATCTAATGGTTACATTAATATTTTTTATTGAATGGTTTATGTTTTGATGGAACGATTCTTATGAAACATGCATCTCTATGATGGGTTATATGATTTTGAAAGCCGCTTATTATCATGGGTTATGATTTGATGAAATGATTATGAAAAAGTATTTTTTTCATATGTTAAGATAATATTACATGTTTATAAAACCTATTTCATTTCATGGTATTATGATAGGTTTTTTAAAAACCTATCTCTTTATATCGGTAATGATATGAAGCATATTTTGTAATCTTGTGGCACATGTTTGAAAGATTTTATAATGAGGTGGGTGGAAACTATATCTCCCTACAATTCATTAGTTATTTATTTAACTCTCAATGGATAAATATGGGAATCAATTCGTGGTGTTGATCCAGTATGGGATGATGGGGAAACCAGATATCTTATAAGGAAAGGACTTCGACTGTGGATGGTGTTGTGTCCAGTCCAATAGGTGTATTCACTGTAAATATGGATGATCGAGAAACCCTATAGACTATGAGAATATGTGGAAACAAAATCCACTATAGAAGGATGAGGGAACTTGATCCCTTACATGGAAATGAATCTGACTAGGGATGGTGGCATGTCCCACCTCGAAAGTGCATTTTCCATAAAGTTCCTTGTTATGTTCTAAAAATGTGTCTTTAATTATATAGAATTATATCACATGTTTATCCATTCCATAATTCCATGTATTATTCCTACATTATTATTTCATGTATTATGTTCTTTATTTCCACGTGATTCATGTATTATGAACTACTAATCTATATTCTATTATTAATTATTATGATCTATTATATGTCAGTATGATCTTTTAATGTTATGATCACATTCACATTTCCCTATTCTAATATTTATGATTTCATTTCTCCCTTTCTTACCCTTATTGATCATTTATTCTCACCCATTTTTATGTTTCCTTCCCTAGGTTATGAAGAGATGAATTATGTATAATGTTTCTAATAATGTTTCTAGTAATGAAGAACCTAGTGGAGAGAATATATCTCACTAATTTACCAGTGTTTATGTTTCCAAACTTCCAAAGGAACTAAACCAATTATGGTATTTGAGTTTCTATTAACATAATGTTTGAATTATTCTAAATATGTTATGTGATGTTAATGTCTGTAAAGACTGGGTTGTTAAAGTTGGTATCAGAGCAAAGGTTTAGGTAAACATTGGAAACTAGGATATATAAACTTTAATGAGATCCCTAGAGATATTTCTAAGGATATATATAGGGATGTCTCTAAGTATAAGTCTATGTATGAGCTAATATTTAGAAGAATGTCCAGGAATATTGGTAAAGAATATAGTGAGTGGTTTCTTAGAAATACATCCTTGTCTAGATACTATAAGTGGATATGGATCTGAAACATATTTACATATGGGTAATAACCCTAAAAATATTTCCTATTCTTAACTCAGGGTTATTTGGTACACAACAACATGCCTTGATGAACACCTATTTTGAAACTCCTGGGGGATATTCTTTGTAAATTCATAAACTCTTCAAGAACCATTATGAAGGATTTTAATGGAATATCACTATGAATAACCCATGATAAAACTAAGGTGTCATAGATTAAGGAATTTATCACAACTTAGACATCCTATAAGTGAATTTTCATGATTTTGTGTTTCCTTGCTATGATAATATTTTCTTATTCAATGATTTCTAGTTTTATCCAATGGAGGGAATTAGAAGGAACATGATTAAAATTGAATGTGATGGAAAATATATTGAATAAAAGTAAAATAGAATGACCATTGGAGTGAAGGGTGTTGTGATCATTCCTAATAAGTTTTAAAGAAACATGATCAACAACGTGTTCTATAACCAATTATAAAACTCACCAAAGAAGATAAGCTAGGTGTTTACTGAGAGTTTAGGTATGGGAGAACATAGAGGAAATAATATTGGGTTTAATTTATGTCAATAATGTGGAAAGAATCACCTAAGTGAATATCCTAGATTAACAAGAATATATTTTTACTATGGTATAAAGGACATAAAGAAAGTAACTCCAAATGGAAAATGAAGAGTTCAGTTTACACAATTAATGAAAACATTTACCTCCATAAGGTATTATCAAATAATGATTTCATTAAATGTGTAAATTATGGGAATTATTAATGTAAATGTTCTATATGGAAGGCTCCGGAATAGAATTTGAAAGGTGGTACAAGTAATGGATTTTCTACTAATGATGAAGTGACAATGAATGGCATATGAAAGTTATGTGTTGTTTTAATTGTATTGTTAATAAGAATGATTAAATTTAGTTTGATAAATGTTGAGACATGATTCTCATTTAATATTATTGGAAAGTGGTATTAAGGAATAAGTTAATAAATCTAAAGTAATTTATTAAGAATAAATTTTGATTATTGAAGTGTATATGTTATGTAATTCAAAGATTATATTATAAAAATCATGAAGTATATAGTTATTTTAATAATAAGTTATTTTAGAATTTTAAAAGATATATTAAATGGTGATGATGAGGTAGAAACGTGATTTTATATAAAGAATATAATTTTAGTAAGGGACGACAACCCATAATATGTTCCTTATGTTGTGATAATTATGTTTAGAAAAAGATATTTTGGATATGGATAATTAAATTGGATAATAATGATCACCTAGGAATCGATTATGGATTTGATGACAAGTGGTTTTATACTATTACAGATAGAGAATATATATTTTTATATTTAAGGAATATATCCAATATACTTTGGAATAAGGAAACATGAATGTTTTCAATAAGGATTTACAATAATTCAGTTCATTTCCATGTTTCAAGAGAATATACAATAAGTATGTTCACATTTTTGGAATATAAAAATCAAGATATAAATTGTGATATACGGGGGATTGATGTTAAGCTCATTTAATTACCTTCTCTATTTAATTTGTATTTTCATATTTCTGAATGGTTATCATGTTAACTATCAATGAGATTTTTTTGTGAAATGTAGAGGAAGTATTTATGTATTTATATAGTATTAAAAACCTTGTTTAAAAGGATATTTATTTGTTAACCTTATTTCAAGGATGTCCATAATATTTTGGAAATTATATTAGTGTGGTTTTATAAAAGGACATCATGTATTTTGGGTGAAAACCAATCAAGTCCGGAAAGGCCAAAGGTCTTGAACACATGACTGAAGGAAGATATGGGTTTCATGCCTACCACTGGCCTATGCGATGTCCTAGATAATGTCTAATTATTTTTAGTGAAATTATAGTGTTAATTTTTATGTTAAAATATTAATGTATTAAGCATATTTATTTTTAATGATTTTTAGAGAAAAGTAGTTATACTTTTAATTTTTTTTATAGGCCTTAAGATCATCTAGAATTTTATTATGTTGCTTCGGGTAATAAAGTTAATTTATGGACATCCATTTATTGACGTAACCTATGAATTATAAATAGATAAAATCATACCCAAATATTGAAACTATGTTTATAGATACTTATAAATTAAGTTTATTTCCTATCATTCTTGGTCAATAAAATAATTACTGAAATATAGAAAAATGATAAAAAATGTTTTGTCCTAACTCATTAATTTTTGTTGAACTGATGGCCTTTTAAATCATCAGAGATTTATGACTTTCAGTCTCTAGACTTTTAATTAATCATTCACTTATTTATGATTGATGACCTCAATCACTCCCTATGAATATTTTCAATTTTCTTCTAAGCCCATATTTTCACTTTCCACTAATGTTATTCTTTGTAGAACCCTAGTTGTGTGTTACTTTGGGTAGATGTTATGTTTCCAACACTCCATATTTAATTTAAGTTATTGTGTTAAATGAAATAAACTATAAATTATTAAAAATTTGATAAACCAACTGAATTTTGAGGGAGAAATTCATTTTAAGGGGTTATAATGTAACACCCTGACAATTTGGAAATTATTATTTTTGAATTAATTTAATCTTTTTGGTATTTTTCATTTCACGCAACACTAAGAATAGATTATTTTATATTAATTCACTATGTATGGATTTATTTATAGTAAACATAAAGTTAATGGCACACTAGACACAATATAAATTTTAGTTTTTTCTATATGGAACACCAAGGTTAACTTACGTTATACGCAAAACTAGCTTTTGTTGATGGCTTTCGTAACACACAAGATTGGGTATTACCAATAAATAATTCAATATTAAAATATTATTATTTAATAAGATATAAGATATTTATTAAATTTAATATTAATTTATTAAATAACTTATGAATATATATTTTAATTCATTTTTTTCCTATTAATTATAAAAGAATATGGAAACTAAATGAATATAAAGATAATAATTTTATAAAAGAGTATATTTATGTGGAAAAGATGATTTATCTTAATAAGTTAAATTAATTACTACTAATAAATGATATTGATTAAATTTATATGTTATATATTCAAAAAAATATTTCTTATAGTCATGAAATTGATTTTATAGGGATAAGATGAGAACTGACCAAATATTACACATAAAAACATCTATTTTGATAAAAGTACCTTTTCTGCCATTTAATGGAGGAACTATTTTAAATCAAAATTTTCAAAAATTAAGAAATATCATATGTAAAAAATAACATTTAAAATTTAAATATAAATATAACTATTAGGTTAGGGTAATTTTTTGCTACTTTTCTCTGAACATTCATTTTTTGATGAATAGTAAAAATTCTAAATTTTAATTCCAAACTGCTTTTTTCATTTAATTTATTTATAAGGATAAATTATATTTTGAATTAGTTTCAAATTTTAATTAGATAATTTCTTTAATTAATCAAATTTTCGTCATTTTAACAAATCTCACATTGGAATTTAATATAAAAACATAGCAAATATTTTATCACTTTTACTTTAAAAACATACATTGTTGTCCAGTCTACATGATTAATATTAAATTAATTTCTTCCACATATATGATTATAATTTGGGTAAATGGATTATTTATTTTGAATTATAATAATATATAATATATAATAAGGTGAACATAATTTTTTACTAAAAATCTTAGTGTAAATAATTAAAATTAGTTTCAACAGTTATAGTGAAATTAAGCTTAAAAAGAGAATAAACCTTAAAATTAAAAGACCAAATAACCTATAAACTTGTCCAAAACCCATTTTAAAAAAAAATTGGTCTATAACACTTTATTTATTTATTTATTTGTGTTTTTATGGATTTTTATAAGTAAAAATGTGAGTACACCTAACTTGTTTTCAAAAATGAAATGTGTGTCATTTCCCTTACCTATAAAATGCAACCACCTATCCCACTTAAAAAACCATCTAAAACCAATTATCTTCATAAAATATCTCGAAATTGAATTAAAAAACCCTCAGTTTCACCATTAATTCTCCCGTTGGGTTGAAATTCTTCCTTGGAATCCCTTTGGTGCAAACCAGAAGGAGTTACCCGATTAAGAGGTAACACCCTCCCTCAAACTCCTTTCATTTATTTCCATTCTATACTCCTTAAACTATTATTATTACATTATTTTTTAAAAACACTAGTATCCTCAATATTCTAGTATGTTTTTATGATAATATTTTTACCAAAAATTATGCACACTTCCATCTAATGGGTAATGAACATACTGTTTACACGTACGAAGAACACTACCTCACGAAATGTTGATTATTCATTTTTCCTTTACCACCTATCATGGTGTAAATTATGATGGAAAACATATTTATGTATAATATATATGATATTTATAATGTCATTATTCTTCAATAATTTTTATTTAGAATATACCCTAATTATTTCCATCTTCTGTAAATACGATAATTTTGTTTGTGGAAATGTGGACTACCACCCCCTTAAAGTGATGTGATTCATTCACACACTACATGTAATGTATTAAGGATATTTTTTTGAGCCTATATGAGATATATAAAATAATAAATCTACTTTAATTCAGTTATATATATATATATATATAAATTTACATATATTTCATTAACATTTTTCCTCTCAATAATTCAATAAAACAGAAAGAGTGTTCATGCATACGTACAACTTACTGTCTCTATGAATGATGTATTAATTTATTACATATATATTCTATAGATTATTATAATACACATATAAATAATATAAATAATATTTATATCATGGTTTAAATTATGGAAATTATGAAATAAGTATAAGGACCAATGATATAACAAATTACGATACAAGTGAAAAAGAAAGTGAATATTACCCAAAGCATAACCTTAACATCAAATTGTTAAAAATAGGGTAATATAATGTCATTAAAACCCTATATGTTATGAGATATAGTAATATGTTTCTTTAAAATATGTATAAAAAACTTAAATTTATTATATATTAGGTTTTGATGATTTTTAAGAGAGTCAAGACACAAGTAAGGGAATTTTATCTCCCTTTTTATATCTGTGAGATACATGCCATGTTCACCACTCTTTTCTATTCCATCATGTATATATTTTCCATTAATGTATTCTATTATTTTTATTATTAAATTTATGGTTATATAAATATCTATCCTACGATCTTTCTTTCGTGGGTGCCTGTTTCAAAAGTCACCAAATCGATAAAGTAATTTCATCTCAATTTTCCTTCTTTGAGACACATGCCTCATTATGCACCTATATTTTTATATAAGGTGTATATACTATATTTGAAATGTTATATAAAAAATTTCTTTCATTTAATGATTTTTTATGCTTCATTTAATTTCATTCTCTTACATGAGGATTAGGTTTCAATATTACTAAGTGATAAGATGTTATTTGAAATAATATCACTGTTTGTTGAGATTATTTATAATTATGCTAACATTGATGAAATATTATGATCCATATTTCAAGAAAACTCATGAATTTTATTATCCTCTAGTTATTTATGATATATTAATGTATTGGTACAATTTTTCCACTATTTTTTATATATGATAGTTAAGAATGTGTTTTTAACAAAACATGACTATACCCTCTCTTTAGTTGGAAATATGTGTTCCTTAAAAACAATGTTTTCTAAAAAGGGTTTCCAAGAATATTCCACTATTATCCTATAATATTTATAATACATTTTTACTTTTTTTCATTTAACAATATTTTCAATGGAATCTTCTTATTTGTTTATAAACATGTTATATTACTTACCTTTTTACTATGTAAAAGGAATATTCGTTTTTCCTCGTACGACATGTACAGATTTACCATCCATCATTTCATTTAATCTTCCTTTTCATTTTTAAAAGTTTAATTTATAAGATTTTTTAAATATAATTTTAATGGAAAAATGTTTTCAAAATTTCTCATGTTTAATTTAGAATTTTCAAGGAAAATGGTTTTCAAAATATTTTCAGGATTCTTTTATAAGTTTTCAAGTAAAATTGTTTTCAAAATTTTTTCATGCTTATTTTATAAGTTAAGGAAAATAGTTTTCAAAATTCTTTTGAGATTACTTTATAAGTTTTCAAGGGAATGTTTTTTTCAAAATGTTTTCAATATTATTTTATGTGTTTTCATGGAAAATGGTTTTCAAAATGTTTTTAGGGTTATTTTATAAGTTTTTAATAAAAACTGTTTTCATAAAGTTTTCAAGCTCCTTTTATAAGTTTTCATGGAATTTATTTTGAAACATTTTCAAGCTCATTTTATAAGATTTCAAGGAAAATGTTTTTCAGAAAAATTTCAATATTTATTTGTATGTTTTCAAAGAAAAAGGTTTCTAAATTATTTTAGAAGCATTATATATAAGTTTTTATGTTTATTTTCAAGAAAATGGTTTTATAAAGTTTTTTTACTTTATAGATCCTTTTCAATGATGAAATGATATTTACCTTAATAAATATTTTCAATATATCCTTCCAAGTTATTTTCTATCTAAGATGACATCCTTTTATATTATACATGAAATTATAAGAAATTATCCAAATTTTTCATTCATTTTATTTCTTAAATGGTTTTTGTTTTGACGGATGGTGATTATGAATCCCCTTTCTCTACCAAGGGTTATTTGATTTTGAATCCCGCTTCTTTTCAAAGGTTATGATTTGATGAAATTATTATGAAACATGTCTTTTTTACTAAGGTTAAGATATGATTACATGTTTATTACACCCATTTCATTTCATTTGATTATGATATGATTGTTTATAAAACCCATATATTTTTATAGGTAATGATATGAGGAATGTTTTATTATCTTATGGCACATGTATAAATGATTTTATTTTGAGATGGGTGGGGTATATATCTCCCTTTAATGTATTGGGTAAATACTTATATCTAAAGACATAATTATGGGTATTAAGTCGATGGGCTTGATCCACTATAGGAATTTGGGGTTCCTAATCCCTTACAAGGAAAGGACTGTGAATAGGGATGGTGGTGTGTCCCACCTAATAGATGTTGTCACCATGAAGGGAAGATGGGGAAACCCAATCCATTATAAGGAAAGGAATACGACTCGAGATGTTGATACATCCATCCCAATAGGTATAGTTCCTATGAAGTGCCTTGATAAATTCTAGCAATGCGTATTGACCAATAGCGATTGATATCACATGTTTATAAATTCCATAATTCCCTATCATATTGCTAAGTTATAATTTTGTGGCTTATTTTTATTATTTTTGTGTGATTAATGGATTATGATCTACTAATATCTATTCCTTTATTCATGTTTATGATTTTTTATAGGAATTCTATAATATTCTGATGTTATTATCATGTTCTCATTCCCATATGATCATGTTTATGCTTACATGTATCCCTTTTTTAACCTTACAGAGTATATGATCTCACCTATTTTTATGTTTCCTTCTCTAGGATATAAAGATATGTATTATTTATGATGTGTCTAAGAAGTGTTCTAGTCATGAATATGATAGTGGGAGATAATGTGGCTCGCTAATGTACGAGTGTTTATGTTTCCATGTTTCTAAATTAACTATACTAATTAAGGTATTTAGGTGTTTGTTTATATAATTTTTAATGTATTACATAATAGTTATGTAATGATAATATATGTCAATACTATGTCGTTACAATTATAATATGTTAAATTTTTATGTTATTTTGGATCACATATGTTTGATTTCGTTATGTGAAGGGTGGGACCAATATCTACCTCAAATGAATTGGGTAAATATTTATATATATAATGAGATAGACATGACTAGAATGGGAAGTGATACTAGTTTATTAATACATTTCGAAAATTATAAGAAAACAGGATTCAATAATATTGGGCATGAATAGGAAGTAATCGCAATTTCATAATACAAGGATCAGACATGGAGTTAACCTGGTTCAATAATAGACTTTTTCTGCAATAATGGTCTTGGAAGTGATAACATACTAATATGGAAATAATTCTCTATGCTTATGTGTATGTCAAAAAAAATCCATGAATTATGCCAATGTTATTCTCTCATGGGTTATTTTATTTGATTATATTATGATTTATGTGTAATGAACTTCCAGTTTTAATGTCACAAATCAAGATTATGCTCTTTGATAAGAAGGGTATGGTTTCAAATGTAATTATATTGTTACCATACCCTATGTTCATTATAGGATTATTTATCTATTATTTCTACCCTTACTATACATCTGAACACAAAAATTCTTATGTTTCCCCTCCTCAGGATACAAAAAAAGGTTTTATGTTGGGTATGTATATGAATAGTACTAAATGGGAAGATATTTGTGGGAAACATTGAAGATCCTTAATTAGAATAGAATATTGTGTTCCATGATTCCCAAGGCTCTAAACTATTATATTCCTCATGCATGTACTTTTTTAATGTACAGATTAATCATTTAAAAAATGAAATAACCATGTATGAAAATTCTTGGTCATTATAGTTTGTATTAAAGGAAAGGTTTAGTGAACCTTTGTAAAATAAGAAGATAAACATTAGTGAAAACACTAGGTATTTCAATATGGATATTTCTAGAGATGTATATTAATACAAATATAATTATGAGTAAAAGTATAGGAAAATTTTCTGGAATTTCGGTAATAGATAGAGCGAGTGGTTTTCAAGAAATTGCATCCCTACCTAGATTTTACAAGTGGATGTGGATATGAAAATTATGTACCTAGGGGAAACTACCCCCAAAACACTGTATTGATCTAGAAATTATTGGGATCTACTTCAAGAAAATATTCATTATTGTACACCTATTTTGACACTCCAAATTGATAGGATTTGGAAATTCACAAAATATTTATGAAAAATCATGAAGGATTTGAATAGATGATGACTATGAATGTCCTCAGATAAACCTAAGGTGTCATATATTAAATAAGAAGGTGTCATAATTTAGAAAACCTATAAGTATTTTTTAGGATTATTTGATTTCCCATTATGATTAGTGTTTCCCCCACTATGAGTTTTGGTTTTAGTCAATGCTGGAACTAGAAGGGACTGGATTTATATTGAAAATGAAAGAGGATTTTACGATGAGCATTCTAGTGGGATGATTTCTGGATTAAAGGAAATTGTGATTATTCCTAACCAATTTTTGTAGAACATGATTAAAACTGTTTTCCTTTACTAACTGTTTGACTCACCAAAGAAGAGAATGAAATGTTTCACTGAAGGTTCATGTTGTGGATACCATGGAGGAAAGATGACCCAGTTTTCTATGTGTCAATAATGTGGTAAGAAACATCCTTGTGTATGTATTAGAGAAACATGAATGAGTTATGACTATGGAAAATAAGGACACAAATCATGTAACTACAAAGAAAAAATATATTTTGGTTAACATAATGGAATGGAAAACTAGCCTCTTTATGGTATTATCAATGGATGAATGATTTAAACGTATAAATTATAGGAATTATGAAAATCAATATCTGTGGGGGAAAGAATTTGAATAAAATAAACATGGTGGTATAAGTAAAGAATATATTTATGATTATGAAGATAATACAAATATCATGTGAAAGTAAAAGAGTATTAGGAAATAAAATGATAAAATTTAGTTTATTGTTTGAGTAGGAAGTTGGATGAAATTAGTATTTACATATTGGAATTAAAATATTATGTTATATTAATCATGAAATATATAATTATTTTTTAGTATAATTTTTTCATGATGGAATTGAAATTATATTTTTTAATGATGTTAATAGATTAGAAAAGTGATTTAATGGTATGGTGATATTTAAAAAAAAATGCATGTCTAAGGGAAATATAACCCTTAATATTTTCTGTAAGTTGAGTTAATAATATTTTGATAAAGAGATGATTTATTTGAATAAATTAATTTGGATAGTACTGAATACCTTGGAACATACTATTGATATGTTTAAAAAGTGGTTTATGCTATCATGTACGAAGCTTACAAAATTTTTAAACATAAGGAATATATCCAATAATCAATGTTTTATTTAAGGAATTAGGAAGCATGAATGTTTTCAATAAGGATTCATAGTAATTTATTTTATTACCATGTTTAATGAGAATACATGATTAAGGTATTCACATGATTTGTATGTGATAATAAAGAGTGAATTTATGGTATATGGGAATTAACGATAAGATCATTTTTAAAATTTAGTGCACTTCCTTTAAATTTTGAATTTTTGAAGGGTAATATGGTTAACCATTTATATAATGGTATATGTTAATATTTAGACATGTATTTTAATATTAATTAATCACTTCACCATTTGAATATTTATCCATATTGTATAAATTGTGCTTATCATTTTGTTGTGATGATATTTAAAGATATTCGGAATAACGTATTATTGTATTTATGGATCTTATGATCTATTAGTGATTGAGGCACAAAAAATTCACCTTTAGTCCCTAGTATAAGAGATAAAGTTTAAATTGATCTAGGCACAACCAAAGGGTGATATTGTGCATATAAAATGGTATGAAATAAAGTAAGTATATCTCTTTTTGAAAAATCCAATACAGTAGGAAATATATCTTGGAAAAAATATATCATAGTACCATCATTTACGATGAATCAAATAGAACCTTAAGTCATCATATGTTTAAGGTTATTTTGTTGTTAACTTTCTCTGGATCACCTAAATTATTGTGATTCCTGATCTCTATCACTCTCTATAATTATTTATTCTTTTATTCCATATCCAAATATTTACTTTCCCCCTATGTTATTCTATGTGGAAACCTAGTTATGAGTTACTTTGGGTAACTATTATGTTTCTCACATTCCTTTTATAAAGAAAGTTTTATTATTAATTTTTATGATTTGGGTTTCTATGAATATAAATTTAAAGTATTAAAAAATTGTTAACTAATATTAATTTTTAGGGTGGTGTTCATTTTAATGTGGTCAAATGTGACAAGCCTATTTTTTATGAATTATTATTTATAGAATAAATTAAAATCCATTGATACCTTGCATTGCACGCTACACCATATTAATATTACATTATATGAAACACTATGTTAATATTACTCTATATGAAACACTGAATTCAAATAGAGGTACATGAAATACTATGTTTTTTATTTATTAGAGACAATACAAAGTTCCTTTGATAACTTGTGTTAAACACAAGACTGTGTTTTATCGAACTACAATATATTATTATTATTATTATTATTATTAAATATGATAGTTATCACCTAGATGTTATAATGGATGGAATGTATTGGATTAAATAACATATTAAACTATAAATTTTTAACATTATAATTGTTTATCTATTTATTATAAATAACATATGAATCATTTAATATAAAAATGAATTCATTCTGAAAAATAATATCTTTACTAAATGATGGGTTGATCTTTCCTAGTGCACATAATTTAAAATTAAAATTTACCACTTTTGTAAAACATATTTTAACCAATAAACTTTATTTTTTAAATTATGATATAAAAAATATATTATGGTGAAATTGTTTTATTTTTCTGAGAAGATCCATTCTTTTATGAATAGTAAAAAATAAAGAGTCTTAATGGAAACACCATTGTTTAATTAATTTATAATGTTAAATTATTTTTAAAATTATATTAAAAGTAAAATGATTCCAATTATATATATATATATATATATTAATCCAATTTACATAATTGGAATCAATTTAATTTTGAAATTTAATATAAAAACATTGTAATATTTTGATTATTTTCACTTTGAAAACCAGATATCTCGACACGCCTGTGAGATTAATTTTAAATAAATTTTGTCCAATTATTTGAATTCAATTTGAAAAAATGGAATAAATATATATAATTGGAATTGTTTATAATATATAATAAGTCTAAATTAACTTTTTTTCAAAATTATTAGTGAAAATAGTTATAATCAATCACGATGATGAAGACAAAAATAAGTTTACCAAGGGACTAAACATTAAACACAAAAGAAAAAAATGACCTAGATCTTTTTCCAAAACCCATTATATGATCATATTTAAAACTTATCCATTATAT
This sequence comes from Viscum album, assembly GCA_963277665.1. Classification (NCBI taxonomy): domain Eukaryota; kingdom Viridiplantae; phylum Streptophyta; class Magnoliopsida; order Santalales; family Viscaceae; genus Viscum; species Viscum album. Next base: position 1,177,284,339 of record OY728119.1, on the reverse strand, counting down.
TATCTAGATTTTCACATTATTTGTTCCACATTAAATGAAAAACACGGGGGGGGGGGGGGTTATCTATTTTCAAAAAATAAAAGAGTGCCACTCACCTCCCTTCTAAAATGATTCCCATAACCCCCTCTCTTCACACCCTCAAAACAAATTGGTTTGGAAAATAATAGACCAAATAACTTCTACAATTACATAATCTTATCTTATGATACATAATTTGGTCATAAATCGAACCAAATAATTCCTTTAGTGAAAATTAAAAGGAGATATCGAAAGAAGAGGTACCATTCATCAAATGAACATTTTTTTTAATTTCTTCATAAAACCCCTTAAATTATTTTAATATCATGATTATATAATAAATTAGGTATAATAAATATAACTATATTTTTTTAGGTTAGGTTAATACCTATAAAACCACACACTTGATTCAAATGGGTTACAAGATCATCATTCATGTGTACGGAAGACTACCGCCTCGCGAACCGATGTTGTTCGTTATTCCATTATCACCTTTCAAGGTTGATAATAATGATGTAAATACAATTTATATATGATATATGTTATATTTATGTTGAATTTATACTGATTTAATTATTATATAACACATACCTTCATGATTTTCACTTTTTGTGAATATGATAACATCATTCGTGTGTACGGTGGACTACTGCCTCATGAAGTAATGTAATCTATTCATAATTTACATAGAATGTATTAAGAAAGGGTTTAATAGAAATATTTGATGTATATTACATAAAAATGTAACAATAATGATAATATATATATTTAATATACTTTTATTTATTTCAATATGATAAGAAAATGGAAATAATGTTTATGCGTACGTACAACCTACCATCTCCATGAACAATGTATTTCATTTCCTATCACTAAATTTTATAGATAATTATAAATACATATATAATGAATATATATGATATTTGTATTAAGGATAATTTTGGTTGTTATTTAATCCTGATTGTTGTAATAGAATCAATAATATAACAAGTCAAAACATATACATAAAATCCAGATATTATCCAAAACACAACATTAACATTAAATTATTAATAAAAGGGTTAAAAAAGGTCATAATAAAGTCATATATTTCACAATATATTATATTATAGTTCTTTAATTGATTTATAATAATATTATATTTATTATACAAAAATTATGATGGTGTACGAATGAATCCAAGACTTAAGGTAAGAGATTTCTATCTCACTTATTACTTTTCTGAGACCCATGCTATATTCACCACCTCTTTCCTATATTTGGATTGTAAAATACCCATGAATGTACTTTATTGTTATTATACTTAATTTTTTTAAATACATATCCATTTTACTATCTCACTTATATGGGCTTTATGGATTCAACGTTACCAAAGCAGTAAACGATTATTGTCTAAATTTCCCTTCTTTAAGGCAAACATTATGTTGTGCACCGATATTTTTTCATGTGTGTATATAAAAAATAGTGAACATGTATTAACATAAATTTATTCATAATAATGATATTTTAATCTTATTTTTTGTTATTACTTCGTGAGGATCATCATTCAATAATTCCAAAGTGGTAGAAACTTCATATTATAATCTCATTGTTTATTGGGATAATTTATGACTATGTCTATGATGATAAAATCTTTTATCCCACATATCATAAATTTTAATCAATATTATTATTATCTAGTTATTAATTATGTATCCACGTAATGGTAACAGTTTTATAGTCTTTCATTATTATGATACTTAAGAAAACATTTAATAAAAATATGACTTTATTTCTTTTTTGGGTAGAAATTTGTTTTATTCCAAAACCGTGTTTTCTAAAAATGTTTTCAAATTTTTTTTCAAATGACTGTTAAAATAATTTTAATGGAAAAATATTTTGAAAATTATTTATACATTAAAATGTTATTTAAATTATTTTTAAATCTCCAAGTATAAGTTTTTAATGTTATTTTCAAATAATTTTTATTTCAAATTGTTTTATGTTTCAAAAATAGTTTTTCAAAGTAGAAATGTTATTTTCATTAAGAAATGTTTTAAATGTTTTTTTTAATTATTCATTTATATTATTTCAAGGTAATTCTAAAATAATTGAGTTTTCAAAATGTTTCATGTTTTGAAAATAGATTTTCAAAGATAAAATAATAATTTCATCAAGAAATGATTGAAATGATTTTTAAATCATACATTATAAGTTTTGAACTTAATTTTGAATAAAATGGATTTTGATAATGTTTTAATTTTTAGAAGTTTATTTTCAATGAAAATTTATTTTCCTTAATAAATTTACAAAGTAGGATTTAAAAATTATTCTCTATCTATATTGATATTATTTGATGTTAATCATGCTTTACTAGGGATATGATCCAACAATTCCATTTATATTAATTAGTTGAATGATTTATGATTTGATGACATGATGTTTATAAAACCCATTTCATTTACATAGGTTATACCATGATAAAATACTTTTGAAATAAACTTATTTTATTGGGTTATTTTATGATGAAATTATTTTTAAACCTATATTTTTTTTCATGGATTATGATATTATGATATTATTATGATAACCATTTCATTTCATGGGTTATAATACGATGAATGTTTAGGATAATGTTGAAAACATATGTATGGTTTCATTATGAGATGGGTGGAACCTATATCACCCTACAAATAATTGGGTATGTATTTATATATTGCATGAGATAGACATGACTGGAATAATAAGTAAAACTAGTTCAGTAATATAGTGATGGAAAGGGATGTGAAGCTGGTTTAGTAATATAGGACTGGAATAAGAAGTAAACCCGATTAAGTAATACAAGGATGGAACATGTATTGAACATTCTTAAGTAAATTACTTTTTCTACTATGATGGTGTTGGAAGTTATACATGAATACTCTGAAAATGATTTTCTATGCTTATATGAATTACAATAATTCCATGTCTTATGTCATTGTTATTCTCTCATTTATCATGTTATTTTATTATCTTATGATTCATGTATTATGAAATTCCAATAATTATATCATGAATTCTTATAATAATTTTTGATATGTTGGGTATGGTTTTCAATTTTCATTATCATGTGACCATGCCCCTATGTTCATGTTATTCTTATGTATCTCTTCGGTTTTCCCTTAGCATCGAAGCTCATAAATACATAAATTTCTGTTCCCTAAGTTATAATGAATGGTTTAATATAATGTATTTCATTGAAGATTCCTAAGTGTGAATGAAATTTTGGAAAACAATGAATATTTCTCACCATATTAGAATATTTTTTCCCTTGTTTCAAAAGGAACTAAACTATTTCAATCATTATCCATGTGCTCTTACAATGTATTGAATAATTATCTAAAAAAATGAAATTTCAATTTTCAAAAATCATGGAGGGTTATACTAACCACATGTATAATCATTTTAAATTTATTATAATTAAATAATAGAAACATATTAAGTCCAATAATAAATAAATTATTTACTTATAATATCTTTTCACATATTCAATAATAATCCTTCATTATCACTTCATTCTGGATGTTAACTGCTTCATTTTTCATGTATGTTTTTGTAAACTAGTTATGTTCATTACAATTTTATCTTGTTTCCTTCATAAAAAAGTTATAATGATGATAAAAATATCATATATATATTCATTAGATACATAGTTATAACCATTCATATATAGTGGTAATGGGAATTTAATTGCATCACACTGTAGAGAAAGTAGTCTGCACGTAAACTTAAGTAATGTTTTTATTTAATGATGGATGGGATGGAATAAAGATTAATAACTACAAAAAATTAAAATTTCCTTGTTATACCACAAATATATTTTATATAAATTAAATATATAATAATTTCCAACAATTAATGACATTGATATAAAATTAATGGTATAACTATGTGGAGGTTGTAGTCCATAGGTATGCACAAGAGACACTTTTATCTCCCATTTAAAGGGGAAGAAGTGTGAAATTGTTATAACAATATCATGATAACATCTTAGTATATTTATGAAACTAGATTTATCATTTAATTATGGATACAATAGTTTTATAGTAATTATAATTATAAATAAAATTGAACGATATCAATTAAGAATTATACCTCTTCATTCCATTAGATTACTCCTTAATCCTTGAAATTTAGGAATTAAAGATGAAAACAATATCTAGGATAAAGGGATTAAATCTAGGATGGTTTTGAATTAGTTACTTACCAATATATATAAGGATCATGTTGTGTAAAATATCAGGAGAATTGGTTCCCATTTATAATTGAGGGGTGGACACACATATAACTTTTTAAAAGTTCACAATAATATAATGTAACTTTCCTATGAAAGTGGTTTTAAATGGATATTAATCCTGAGTATGAATATGATAATGTTTAATTATCTTTAACAAATATTAAATACGTCAGTTTAGGTTTCATCCCTACCCTTGCATCATCTTTACCCCGGGTAATCCTGTTTTAACCTTAACTATGGTAAAAAAATTATTTTTTTCACTATAAATTATGAAAAAAATTTATGTTTACCATATAAATTATATTAATTATTCCAATTAAAAATAATTAATCCATTTTAAAAAATTCAATCATTATAATTAGATTATTTTGATTTTAAATAAGCACAGAAAATGTAATGAAAACTTGTTTTTTGAGAAAAATAATTTTTATGAATAAAAATTAATATACATCCCTTGAATTTTAAAATATATAAAATAAGTATTAAAATATTTTACTGAGTATATAATTTAACAATTTAACTAAAACTATTGATTAATATAGATTAATTTAATTTATTAAGATAAAAACACATTGTGTGCATAAAAATAGTTTTTAGAAAAATATGTTTTAAATTCAAAAAATATTCATAAACAAAAATAAATTATAATCTTATGAAATTAATTTTAAAATTTATAATTACTGTATACATATGTTAAATAAATAAAAAATAAAAAATACAATGGTACTTCTACTTTAAAATAATTGGATGTTTTATAAATACTGTTATTTTCAATATTTTCTTAAATTAAATATTCATAGAAAAATCATAATAATTCACCCTATGATAATATGGAAATAGAGATTTCAAAAATTTAATTCATTCTTGAAAATAATATTTATAAAAATGGTGGAAATTAATAATAATTTTCATTCAAAAAATTCAATAAAACTTAATTTTGAGGAAAAAAAATCTTTGAAAAATAAAAGTAATTTAGTGAATTTTTTTACATACATATAATGAATTATTAAATCAATTTTAATTATTTAAACATGTTTTCCATAATTCATTTATTATTATTCATAACTACCAATTCAACATCTGGGTTATAATAGATTGTTATATCACATTACTATTAGAAATAAGGTTTTATATATGGAAACGTATTGAATACCTTAAATTTATTTCAAATGAAATACATATAAAATATAGGGGTATTATATTATAATGACCTTATGAATTAATTTCACCCTAAAAACAATTTCACCCATATAAAAACAAATTATGATATATATTCTTGATCAATACCTCATATTCCTATGTATCTTCCTCAAATTTTTGATTCCTTGAAAGAACATGAACCAAGTGAGTAATATTGCTTTGTAAAAATTAATCACTATAGTCCAGGATTTTTATTATTTGTTTTATATATAAAATATCATGATCTAGTGGTAAAACCTATATGTTATGTACATGTGAAGGATCATTTATGTAAAAACTCAAAAGAGATATGTGGAACACATTTCAAGCTAGAGAGAGATTCAGTGGAATTACCAAGTGATAAGTTACATTCCCTACTTGATCAGGAATAAGAAAGAGACCAATATTCTTACGGTTCAACTTTCAGTTCTTTCTAAATCTCATAAACTTTTTCCATATATAAATTCTTAGGAATACCGTCTCTCTAACATAAAATTCCATATCTCACTGATGTTTTTCATCATAACCCTTATGTTGAATCTAATTTTCCTTAATTTAATGTTTAATGGATCTAACTTTCTATGAAACTTAAATTTCTAGTTCAAGTCATGACAATTTATTTCTTGAAATTCATACCAACATGTTAAGGTTATTTACTTCTTCATATGGATTCAATTGAGTGTTTGAGTGAAATATATTATTATATGAAATCTCTACTATAGAAATTTGTTTATCCTAACAACATTTAAAATCCAAACAATAGGATATCAACATATCCTCTATAATTTTAATGGTCCTATTGTAATTTAATTCTATCTTATAATGATAAGAAGTACAAAAAGGAAAACTATTTCTGAAGCTTGTAGAATAATTCACCAAAATAATAAGGTGGACCTAAAATCATGACTTTATAAAATAGAATGTGGTAATCCATGAAACTATACAAATCCTTTAATATATATCGTTGAAATATTATCAAGGGAGTAATTTTATCTAATAATAATGAAGTTTTATACATTCATTAAGTGATCAACTATAACCCAAATAGCACTATAGATTTTAGATGTCTTGGGGAGTTTGATGAAAAACACCATGGTGATGTTTTCCAATTTCCAATCTGGAAAGGTTAATGGTAATAAAATCCTATTCTAATTATGGCTCTTATAATTAACATTATAAATTTACATTCCCCATGGTACGTACTATAGATTATCTCTCTTTGTTTTAGCCCACCATAAATAAACTTTCAGATATCTATACATCTTCAAAATTCAAGGATAAATAGAGAATGATTATATATACGATTCTTACAATATCTATGTATTTATATCAAGAATGAAAACGACACATATATTGTTCTTAAACCATTTCATACCACCATAATCAAGGTTTAACATAGGAACATTTCTCACCTTCATTTATAGCTATACATCCTCTATCTGCACCACATTAATCATCACACAGATAGGTACTTGAGCACTCATTCGGTGAATATAAAATTTCTTATTTTTCATAGATATTTCACGTTCCATCCAATAAAAATCCCTATGTATTTATATTTTTTATCCCCTTAATAGATAAGATATCTTGACCCTTTTGTCTCAAAGTATCAGCCAACTTATTCACTTTCTTAGGGTGGAAATGTATTGAGAAGTGATAGTCATTGTCATGGGAAAAATGTTCTATGGGGAGTATTCTATTAATTATAGGTGACTATATAATTGATACTTTTATAATCACTATATATTTCATACCATTATATATAAACATAATTCCTTTATACATTCAATTCCAAGATTACCAATCTTAACTCAAATTCATGAGTCGGGAAATTTTGTTCATGAACCTACAATCTTCATGAGGAATAATCTATAACAATAAAATTTAATATAAGAACACATACCAACCCCATAATTGATGCATTACTATAAGTTAAAAACCCTTATACACTGTAGGGTAGTGTAAGTATAGGTTCACTGAAAAACCTCCTCTTTAGTTCCATATAATTTTCTTCACATTCATAATTGAAAAGAAACGTTGCGCCCTTCGGAGTTAAATGAGTTAGTTAATAATATAACATGATAAATAATTTTAAAAAATCAACAATATCCATACATTTAATAACAATAATAGATCTTATTCACATTGATTTGTTTGATCCAATGTTCAACAACATTTTCCTTTGATTGATCCACCAATATACCATATCGTGAGATTATATGACCCAAAAAATTATAATTTCTATAGCCAAAATTCATAAATGGTAAATTTTTTATATAGTGCATACTCCCTTAAGGTCTATAATATAATCCTCAAGAGATCATTAGGATCATAATTTAACATTTAATATAAAATAATATCATCTATAAATACTACCATTAACTGATTAAGATAATTTCTATAGACTCTATTCATTAAATCCATGAAAATAGCAGAAGAATTAGTAAAACTAAATGAAATAACTATAAATTAATTGTTCCCATACCTTGAATGAAAATTTATCATGTGTATGTCCTTAATTTTTAATCTCATAAGGTATTATCAAGATCAATGATAAGTCATTGAAAAATAATGAACTCCCCATAAATAATTGAAAAAAGCACCTATATGGAGAAGAAGATACTTATTATAGATCTTGAACTTGATACATTCATGATAATCAATATATATTCAAATTGATCCAGATTTTATCTTAACATAAAGAAAATATAAAACCCAAGGTGAAAAACATAATTTTATAAATTCCTCATAAATATTTTCTTTGAGTTGCTACTTCAATTACTATAAATCAACATGGGTTATTCTATATATATTCTTTTTAAATAGGTGTGGCACCAGATATTATTTATATTGAAAACTAAACTTCACGGTTCAGGGGAAGACTGGGAAAATATTCCAAAAATACATCAACTAACTCTTATAAAATAAAAATATCTTTGATATTTAGTTTCAACCAATCAAAATAAGATAACTACTACTTTTGATTTTCCATCTAGAACTATGTAGGGGATGTAAATTCCATAGGTTGTTTTTATTTATCCTCACACAGATAAATGATCTTTTATTGGTTTGTAATATAAAATGTTACTTCCCTTCTGGAATAATTTATAAGTGTTTTATATAATAAAATCCAATCCCTACTCAAAATCATAACAAAATATACTGCAAGGGTAATAATAATATATTTAGGAAGAAAATTCCCAAAAATTTCAATTATTGAAGGATCGTAGAGTTGAGATTGGATAATCATACCATTATAATTATTAAATGTTATTTCAATATCAAATCATTGAGGTGGTAATGTGACAAAATTATAAAATTATATTGATATAAAATTGTAGGTATAACGAGAATCAAATAAGAAATTAGTATTTCTAGTTTGTATGGTATGTTTATTATTCATCATTTCATTATTATACCCCACATCAGAAATAGTGATTACCTAATTTTTTCCCTTATCTCTAAGATTAAGAGGTCTTTGACATCGATCATCATCATTTAGCCTATAATTCATGCACTAGTTAGTATAATTTTGAACATCTTTCATTTGAAACATAGAAGTATAGGTGGTACATTCTATGGATATTTCTCTCCATTTGCATCATTAGAAATCTTTTTCTGATTAATTTTGCATTAAATTGGAGGATTTCGATTCTTTTAACACTTAAATCATTTAGTTGTCCCTTCAATAAAATTTCATCTATGTTTCATTCCACAAAATGGTATAATGTATGAATTATCTTCTTACATCCGTGATTTTTTGTTATAATTCCCATTAAATTATATAGTTGTTTTCTAATGAAAAACATGATATGGATGGGTGACTCCAATATCAATTTATGCCATGATATCATATCTAATGATTTATTTATATCCCTTGACATATATTATGGATAATTACTAATGGAATATTGGTTTTAAACAGCTGAAGTATTGATCAATCATAATTTATTTTTAAATGATAATATCATAGTCATACCTCACAGGTCTGGTAAAATTTGACTCATATTTAATAATGGATTCACCATCCTTCTATTTTATATCAAGTAATTACTTCCCTATTTTTAAATAAAGATTATAAAACTAGTGGAAAAAGGATCTATACAAAAAAACCTATAATGTGTTTCCAAAACCATTTGTATAGTTACATATATACCAATGGTTCTCAATAATCATTGGTACAACCTATTTATGTGCAATCAATAACAATAGTTTTATCAAACCATTGGTATAGAGTAATTTATACCAATAGTTTTAAAAAGAACATGTATAGACTGAGGCTATACAATTTTTTTTTTAAAAAATCTTAATATATCCTTCCCGAATTTACCCAACACTTGGGAACCCCACCTTACCGTATTATTTGTATCCACGTTGTACCCTAGTAGTACACAACATTCAATTTTTCCCCTCCCATGGAAATATCTCTCAATTTTATGTTCTAATTTCATTATTCCTGAACATTAAATCAGTGGCTTCAAAATCCACAATCTCTTTAATAAACCATCATTTTCATTTTTTTCAAGATTTAACACACTATTCAGGATTATTTTTTGTCAAAATTTTTCTATATTCATTATACTAGGGTTAGTTTTGATTATATTTGTTACTATATTTCTTAATAAATTTGATTTTTGGTGATACAATTCATTTAAATTTAGTTTTACTCTACTTCTATATAAATATAATACAAACCCATTATTTTGTGTGATATATATGTGTTAAATATGAATTTATTTATTATAGTATTTTTTTGAAAATATTACAGGGTTATAAAATTTTTAATTTCAATGTTTTATTTTAATAATTGAGTTTGGAAATTATTTATATTGGTGAAGAATATATAGTTTTAATTATTTCCAAATGTTTTTTCCCTTGTCAAATTTTTATTTTCATACTTTAAATATTTCTTTTATAAGGATGTATCCATGTACGTTAGATTTGGTATTTATGAAAAAACTTATAGCGTGGTTTAAAGTGTATTTTATTTTAATATTAGTTAAATTATTTTAAAACTAATTTAAATAAAGTGAACAAGACAAGTTTCATTTAATATATTTTGGTTATTAATTAAATAATATTCCATTTATTATATGATTGGAAATATAAATGTTTTTAATTTAATGGATAGGAGTGGGATGTATGAAGCATATTGGATCTAAATTGAGTTTCAACACAAGTTGGGGAGTTATATTATTTTTCATTCATGAATTCTTCAAAAAGAGGCCTCATACTCTACCCATGTTATAATTATGATAGAATAACTTGGTTATATAATGATGAAGTTAGCTACCATATAACAAAAAAAAATTCAAACAAACTACAATGTTTAGTATGCCAATGTAAGGAAAAGTAAATTTCAATATATTAGTGATCTGAATGAGATGACTAGATTGGATAATTTATTATATGACTTATTTCCATTTATTTTTTATAATGATAAATAAATGATTCAAATACAAGAATAAATTTATTCGAGTTCACATGATTCATGTATGGAAAATGATGATGTTGACAGTGTGAAAAAATTGAATGATACTTCCATGACTCTAGTATATTGGTAATGCAGTAAAATGTAAAAGAAAGAATTTTTTATACGACTATTACATGGGAAAAATGATGTATGGGATTTATAATACTGACATCGATTATATACATAAATTTATAAAGGAACTACTTTTAGATGATGAAAATATTACATTTAACCATTATATGGAAATGAATTTAGTTGATGATCTTGGTTTTTATAAAACCAAAATCCATGCATGCCTAATAGATTACAACTTATTTGGGAGGAAACTAATAACAAAAATGATGGTATAAATTTTTTCACATCTTGATGGAAGCCAAATACTGATGGAAAAACATCTTGTGTGATACAAAAATTAATTTGTCTCTTTCCATTAATTCTTAAAATCCAAAATATTTTTATTCATGATAAATATAAAAAAATGTGACATGGAATCATACCGAGAGACAAAAGGATAATTATGAGTTCATTAATCCAATATATGAACTAGCATGGTAGACATTTCATTCTTTATATATTCATTTTAAACTAATATGTCTAATTTGATGTCAGTTATATCATGTAATGGTTTTAATCTATCTGTTTAGATGCTTAATTCTTAAAACACATGACTATTTTTCATATACATTTATAACCTTTCTCCAAGGATATATATGAAAAAACATTTCACTTTCATGAATATACTCATATATGGACCTTATAATCCTAGAAATGATATAGGTGTATACATGAAACCTCTAATAATAGTGTTTAAGAATCTTTTAAATTTAGGTGAGTGAATATATAATTCTTTTATAAAATCCATATTTCATATGTGTTTTGGGATTAAGTGGATGAAAAATGATATCCCTTCATATATAAATATTTTTGGTTAAAGCTTGAAGGTAAAACATTAATGTCCTATTTAAATAAAGAATAAAAAATCTAAAAGTCTTAAATATCCTTGTATTTTTATTTTTATGGGACATTGATGATTCTTTCTAATGGATTATCCATATAATAATTTTCATCGCAATTTTGACAATACCATGGTGACCAAAAATACACCTCCTCATATGTCTATAATTTATGTTCTAAATGAATAGAAATATGTTTTCTTTCATTCATGAATTTTCAAATTAAATATATAAAGAGGAAGAATGTTTCCACTAAATACAGTTAAAACTAGAAGAAGATAATTATATTCTCTGAGTTTCTTTATTAGGCCAGCAATTTGTTATATCATTGTTTAGAAGTAATGAACATTGAAAAAATGTGAAAATTTGCTTTCAATTCAATTAAATGTGAAGGGGAAGAAAAAAATATGATTTACGATCTTGGTGTAACTCGATTGATTGGGGTATCAGACTTAAAAGAGCATCATATGTGTATTAGTAAAAATAAATTGACGGTTACATGTGATTATTATGTGATGAAACCTGTAGAAAAAAATAAATTTTAGGATTTACTGGTTGTTATCAAGTTTCTTGATGGTTATTCAAGAAAAATATCAAAATGGGTCAATAGAATACATTTAATGACGAAATATTTGAATTCTTAGGCTTGTCACATCCTTTTACATGAGTTGATTCCAATAGTAATCTGGCATCCACTATTTAATAATGTATATATGTTAGTTATTCTATTATGGAATTTTTTAAAGATCATTGTGATACAATTTTTCCCAAATATTTCCTATAAAAACTACAGGAAGAGACACAATTAGTTTTTTTGTGAGTTAGATAAAATGTTTCCTCTATCTTTTTTCCCATCCATGATACATCTAACTATCCATTTTCCAACTAAAATACTCCTCATAAGACTTAGTGCTTTTTTTATGTATAAAACAAAGAGAAATATGTCCAAATTGATTTCTTATGTTGGAAATAGGAATCATCCTAAAGGTTCTATAGTGAAATATTACTTGGATTAAGAATGCATGGATTTATTTTCACTGTATTTGTCTGATGTGTTCATAAGATGGAACCGAACAATAAGAAATATATAAGAGTAATATGAGAAACTTTAACCCAATTTTCCATCACTTACCCAAATAGTTGGAGTTATTGGATCATATAAAACAACTAAAAAAATACTTAATATTTTGGTAATGTAACATTGCACTTTTTTGTTAAAATGTGATTTTTTTTTCAATGAATAAAAAAGTAAATAAATTAACCATGTATATGTTGTCTCATCCCATGTAATTTTACTTATGTGTTAAACTATTTCTACCACTTTTTCAATGATCATAAAAAATTGTAAATACAAATCATCATTATTTATCTTTGAGAAGGAGAGAGACATTGTATAGAAAAGAGTTTTAGGCTTCTTTGAAACCTAAGGTATATGTATTATGGTAAGAAAAAAATATTTCATTAATTGTAATATTCATTGATATTACAGGAATTAAGTTTACCTACTGACTCTGTCTATGTAGAAATAAGATATTTTTCTTTTGGTACTAATTTTTTTCTTTGGGAATGAAAATCAATTGTTATAAATTGGTATAAATTTATTATCATGGAACGAAAAATGAACATGACAAAACAATATGACGATGTTATTTTACCAATCAAAATAGACTATTTATCCAGTTTATAAGATAATAAACCTTGTTTTGAATAAGTATCTTATTATAGAGTTGTTTAGAAAATATTAATATTCTATTATTACTATCATAGCCAAGTCTCTATAATGAAATACATGTGGTTTGATTCATTAATGTTATATATAACATTTATTGATGAATATTTTTTTTATATTATTTACATGACTCTAAATATTACTATTGAATATCTATATATATTGGTATCATTGGTAAAATATGTTTTTTATGTGAAAGATCATACAAGACTTCAATTTAGTGTCATTATTGAAGTAATCCCAAGAAATATTTTCGAGTATAGTGGGATGAAATTGACACCATTTCTACCCCTATTGGATTCGATCAAATTATTACCTATAATGAATCTAATAGATTAATTTTCATAGATGATTTTTAACCTGAAATTGTGGTGGTTAATATATAGAACCACCTATATGTGTTATCTTTTTATTGGTTTATCTCAACTTGGGTTGTTCGTATTGGTATTATTCAAATTTATTTAATGTTGATTATATTTTTTCACATCAAAATTGAACATCATTTGAATTCTCTATATAAAATAGTTGATTTTTTTTGAGATTCATTATTAATATTCAATTGAATAGTATTATAACATAAAAAACCAAAGAAACTGAAAAAAAATATAATTAGAATAAATAAAAATCAATTGAACTAAAACATATTAAACTCATTAGAAGAAAATTAAAAAATAATGGAATGAATGGACTGACCATAAAATTCCCAAATGACATAATCGGAAATATGAACCAAGTGAACTAACCATATAAATGAAAAAACAACCAAATCAATTGACCAAAATGAACCAAATAAACTAAAACCGAATTGTATAAAATTTAAAATAGTAGAATAAAACTATATCATATCCAAGTTAAACATGATAATTTGAAAAAGTTTATTTTTCTATTGAATTTATTTTTGGTTTTGATTTCCTTTTCACAAAATATAATATAATTATGTTATATTTCTGTATATAATTTTGTTTGGATTTATATTCCTTAAATAAGTAATTTAACATATTATTAATTGTTTTTATTACACATTATTTATGAATTTAAGATTAAATGCATTTTTTGAGAAATATATGAAATGAATAAACATTGAAGAGGCGTGAAAGAAGAGGACTTATAACAATAATCACTGCATGAGAATGATGGGGATTCCTCCTCTAGTGCCTTTTGTGCGTATTCTATTTCAAATATATATATGTATATATATATATATATTTGTATCAATAACATATAATGTTATTTTATTAATTTGGTTTTTAAATTTTAATCACGAACCAACACCCAATATATAATTATTCTCCGAACAACCTCGTGGTAGTAAAGATAATCCATACGATGTGAGGGGGTTGTAAAAAAGATACTTGCACCACTGTTTTGTACTCAATAACACATTTTCCCATCATATAATATACCATTTATCAAAAAACTTAGTCCCACAGTGTCCTTAGTAGCACTTGGGATATTAAGACCACCAATATTATCACCACCATTTACATTAGATCCTCCTAATATTTCATCCCCATATCTGATGACTAATCCATTTATCCATTCATATTATTCTCTTCTACAAACATATATTTCATTATATTTTCCTTCTATTTTTTCACTAAATATTTTTACATTAATTTTCATTTCAATTCTACTCCAACACATTTTGAGTCTCATTAAAAGAAATTATACCCCAGTTCTACTATATTGGTCAATAATTCTTTATATCCTAGGGTTCCATTAGAAATTACTGATCATCCTGGATTAGTTATACGTATAGAACCATATTAAAAAAATTAACAATAATTTATTTTCATTAAAATATATATTGATATAATATTTTCCTATTTTCATTCATATATATATATCTATCACTGGTTGGTGTTCATATAAATTCATTCATGAATTTTAGATCTTCTACACATAGTTTATGGTTTAGAACAATAAAGATAATAAAATGATTAGTAAAATAAGGTGATAATGCTTAATATTTTTTTTTGATTCTGGAATAATACTAAAAATCATTCTCATTAGGTCACTCTCCTGGATACATATTCAAAATGAAGTAAATGATAATTATTGGGCACAAATATGGGTATAAAAATTCATTATATTTAATGTTATATTATTATTATATTTATATGAATAAATATTTTGACAGTTTCTTCCTTATAATTTTTTTGATGGTGTGGTTGCGACGATATTCAGCTTATGGAATTAGGTAAGTTATGGGCTAAATATAAAAATGAGTAGTATAATGGTTGGGTTTCTTGAGTTGGAAAAAATATAAAGGTAATCCCTATCATGAATGAGTGTCCAAAAACACATTATTATGAAATTATTTCTCATTAAAATAATACCAATTTTAATGTAATAATAAAATATAATATTTTAAATTAAAATTATGATGATATAAATAAATAATCTATTTTTTGTTATTAAATATTATTTTTTAGGAAGAATAATAAATAAATAAAAAATGGGGATTATATAAAATACCTCCACACCTTGGGGTAGACTATGATGCCAAAACATGAGAGGATCAGAGTGTTTTTAGTGAAACATTCATTAATTATGTATAAATTATAAAAATCTATATTTATTTTCATCTTAATATTTGATGAATTTTTATACCTCTAATCAGTAGATTTAGCTTTCATTCTTATTGTATTATATTTAGGTAATTTTATAAAATTTGCAATAGATTAAGAAACTGTATAATCTAAATTATATAAAGTATGATATCTCTAAACAATAGAAGTGAATATATTCTAGAGAAATGTTATGGATAGAAAAAACTTTATATTAATTGTTTATAAGTCATACACATTAAGTTAAATGTTGGGATCTCAATTTCATGAGATTTGGAGACATTAAAATGATATTGGGTTATATTTCAATCAATATTTTCTTCAAAAAAACCATTACTTGTGCTCTCTAAGATACCATTTTTATGGTATATTATAAAATATCTATAATTTTCTCAGTACTAATTAGCTATGTGTATTTAGTTATGGATGATGTTTTTTTATTGCACTATATCAAATTATTATTTGTAGTGAAATTTAATTATATATAGAACTCATTAAGGTATATTTAGGTTTCATTTTTTGTATTTCACTTCCTATTATAGAACATAATCTTCCTCATGATCTCGACCAATAATTCCTTTTTTACCAACATCATCATCAATATTTTCATCAACATCTCACTCATTATTTTTGAACAATACTCTTTGAACTAAAGAATCTCATCCACTATTTTTATCATAATGTTTCAGTGTTATAGTATCATAAAAATTATTATCGATCTATTTAGAAAATTAATTAATTTCATTTGTTTAGAAAAACTCTATTTTAACAGCTTCTGTTCTTTTATCTATTTATAAGTTAATAGAATTTTCATAATTCTAAAATTTAAATACTGTTTTATGATCAACATCATCATCATATACCTGTCTTCAATAATTTTCAACTATAATTGATTCATTCCTATCCCTTTCATTCTTCCTAATGTCGATCCTTTCTATAATATCATTTTTATTATCAACAACAAGACTCTATCATTATCTAAAAAATACCATAAACATCTTTTCTTGTCTTTACATTATTGATATTTTCTTTAATAATTACCCAATCCAAATTTACTGCTCTCTCTTCTTTAGAATAATTATCATCATTAGCTTCTAAAACTACAAAAATATTCAATGGTACCCTCCAAGTGTACATATTTACATGATAACTCTTCTAGATATATTATTTTCATTTTTTATTTATTATAACCCTCTTTATTTAATGATAATTCCCTTTTTTAAAAACAATCATGAATTTTTTAAAAATAAATAATAGTTCAATATTGTTATACCCAAGATAAAGGGATATATAATATTTACTATGGATTTAATCAAATTAAAAATTTCATTATTTACCAAAAAGTATGATAAAATAATTTCTTAGAATAACACCTTCCTAAACTCACCAAAATTTCAAAAAAAAATTCAGTAAGAAATTTCCATTAATATTGTGATCTATAGTTAACTAATCCAAAAACATATTTTCTATGTGAATAATTATAAATAATAGAAATATAGTATCTTGGAATTTACTATAAAAAAATATATCCTCTATACAGCCACACTCAAATGATATATTAACCTAAGTTTCCCTAAATTCAATATATTTGTTTAACATTGTCCACAAAAAAATCTTATTTCATAAATTTTAGAACTCTCTTAAAAAACATTCATTGTTTTCAAAAAATCAAAATTTAAATCCTTACCCAATAATATCTTAATTTTTTAGATTGATTTATTTTATTTTTATAATGATGTTTCTTGTGATAAAGAACAAAACCTATTTTCCTTGGATGTATTGTTAAGAATGTATAGACTACAAAAATTATAATGTTTTTAGGGTTTAAATTGAGAATTCATTTTTTTAGAATCCATTAATTTCAAGTGAAATAAATAACATAAAAGTATTAAAGTTAATAAATAATTTAAAAACCCAAGGAACATTAAAAGGATAAAACTATCATGATTTGATTCCACTTGAATGCCACTTTGGTTAGTAATTATACAGATTTTCGCCATCAACTACCACCTGTAATAGGCTATATGAAATGAAAAATAGGGGGAATCACACACTTTAGTCTCTTGAATGAAATGAATCCACTATTAAAGACCTTAAAAACACAAATCAAATTATCCATACCATACAAAAAAATATAATACTTATGGTTTGTCTCACAAAATAATAAAATTTTATATACCCAATAGCTAATATGTAGCTAATAAACAAATCCCACTAGAAAAAATAGCCCCTATAATATCAATCAACCACTATGATCACGAGATGGTAAGGTCCACCCTTGATGTGTTCTGGTTGGCCCTATGCCTAGGTTGGATTAAAGTGAATATTTATGGTGCTTCTTAATGCAATCTAGGACCTGCAGGTTGTGGTTCTATTTTCAGAGACTACCATGGTTAGTGTTTGGGATGATTATTTGGCATCTACGAAATCACCTTGTCTCTGAAAGCATAAATTATGAGTGTGATCAATGCCATTTATTTTTCAAATAAAAAGGATTGGAACAATATTTTTATTGAAATTGACTCAACCACTATTGTCTTGGCTATTTGGAATGGTGTGGTGCATCATGCCTGGCTTCTTACTACCCATTGGATAAACTGTCTTGATTCACTTCTAGAGACCAGATAAGTTATTACACATTTCTTTTGTGAAGAGAATATAGTTACAGACGATCTTGATAATAAGGGAGTCAACCATGATATGATTTGTCTTGATAACCTTCCTAATGATTTACTCCCTCATTATGATAATTATTGTAATAAGATAACATCCTTCAGAAACATGCAACCCTTTTTCTCTATTTAATAAATTTTTCTTTGGTCATTGACCTAGGAACCACATTATTAAAAAAAATATTTTTTCAATATGAAAAAACCATACTAAATATTCTATGAATAAATAATAAAATTGATACATTTTAATTTCCTATAAAAATATACAGACCCATCCCACTAAAAATAGTCTCCAAAAAACTAAGTATATGGTATAAATAAATTTAATTCATGTAAGTTTAACTATAAATGTACCACACAAAAACTTCCCCACCAATAGAGTCACAGCCATGTCCAAACGACACATGTCTAGAAAAATCACACTTCTCATATCCACATACCACATCATAAAAAAACCATAATATCATAATACCATAACTATATCATATCCCACCTTATACCAAAATTCCATGATAGCATAACCAAAACCACAACTATAATTATAGATATAAGTTATGTAGTTCCCCAACCCTAGAAATCATAGAGTCAGGGTCATTCTGTAATTTCATTAGCAAATGATACAAGTAAATCACATCTAAAGGACTGAATAGTTTAGTATTCTTGTTAAAATATATACATACACACGTCTTCTATTAAAAATGAATACAACAATTACAACATACATTTTTCGAGAATGATTTTATTCCATATAGTATATCATTTCATATTTTTTTAGTAAACTTCATAGTTTCTTGGGGAAAGAAACAAAATAAGGGTAACATCAAATTATTGGTAAGGGTAAAGTAAAACAGAATCAATAATGAATTAATCAGATTAATAACTATAGAAAGTTAATAATTAAAAACACATTCCATATAACCAATAAACTGATAAGGGTATTCATAAATAATATATAAAATTAAATAAATGAAAACCCATGTCATGTTGTCAATAACTGAGAAGGATGTCAGTAAATAATATGGAAAGGTTAATAACTAAAATAACATTCCATGAAATTAATAAAAAGAGATTTAAATGCATCCATATAATTTGTTATAGTGAAATTACCAAGGTTAAAAATAATTGTATCTAAATTAAGGATGTGATTAACTATTTAATGTCATGTTTGAGGCATATAAAAACCAATACCATCAAGACCTCTCAATATAAGGTTTAAATATGTTGGTAGTAACTCATCTATTCTTCTTGGAAACAAACTCGAAGGGTTTTCACTGACTAATTTTGTCTCATGAGAATACATATGCATTTAAGGGATTTCTTTAAATAGTACAAAACTCGTAGGGCTTTCATTAATGTGTTCCCAAACCATTGGTCTTACATTAACTAGTCTCCAACCCATATAGTGCTTGTCCAAATCATTAATCATATAATTAAATATTATATTGAATTAATGTACTATGTTCCTTATAAAATACCCATATTGAATAATGGATATAGGTTTATTAATATTTGCCTAGATAGGAAAATAAACATCAAGTTAAACATTGTATGTATAAAAATATATATGGTCTATGCAATAAACATATCAATTATAAATGATATGGATAATTAGGGGAAATTCAATTTTCATTGATTATAAAAAATTGAATATTTCAAGGAGTCTAGAAGGAATCAAGGTACGAAATGTCAATACTAATCTTGGTAAAATAAATAATAAACCATCCAAATGAATAAAAAGGATGGTATCAATAAATAATATCTTATGTGGTTTAAAAATAAAAGGTTTTTTGTTATTAATAAATAAAAATACTATAAAAAGGTATTTTAAAAACATTTTGATGAAAATATCCTTTTATTAGGATTTTTTTGATAATCATTCTCTTAAATAAATTTTTGAAAAAACAAATTAAAAAAAATTAAATTTTAAATATACAAAGTATTCTTCAATGAAATGAAGGTGGGTAATTATATACATGTCTTACAAGGTAATAATAACATTCCTTTTGTAAGGTAAAAGGTTTGAAAAGATCCATTTTCAGAATGAGATAATAATATTCCTTTAAAAAAATTGAAAATGGAAAAAATAGTAAACATTTATTTAATAAATAATATTGGAATGGTTAAAATCATTTTGGAAAAACATTTTATAAAATAGTGGGATTATAAAAAACAAGTTCTCCCACTAATGAGATAAATGAAGTCATGTTTTCTTAAATACATTTTCAAAATCATTTTGAGTACTAAATAGTGGGAAAATGGTTTTATTACTTGTAAAATGTCATGAATTACCATAGGAAAATAAAATGGAAGTATTTATTAAAAAATTATTCATTAATTTTCCATAATTTAAATTCAAGTGTAAATAATCACAAATAAAATGATATTGTGAAGTAAACCCTTGAAAAGACAATCACATTGATGTGAGAATCAATCAATGAATATATTATGTGTGTCAAATGTAAATACACTTAAAAAAGTGTAAATACAATAATATATAGTAAAAATTTATTACACGCATAATATTATATGATTAATGACAACAAGTAAGTAAAATAACCCAATGAAAAGGAATCAGGTTTTGAAATTCTTAACAACTTGGTAGCTTTTAATTAAAATCACCATAGAATAAATAATTAAAATTGAGAATAATAATACCATGAAGATATAATAATTCATGGTATGATATATTAAATTGTTTAGTAGATACAACACAAAAAAAGTAAGTGGGCAATATGAAATCTATCTCACAAATGTAAAAAGTGAGATGAAAATCCCTTACGTGGTGTTTCCATTACGGGTGAACATACATTAACCTATAATATAGTGTTTTAAATAATGATATTATCCTATAAAATATCCATAATAATATTTATTAATATATATTCCCTTATTATAACATCTTATTACCCATTTGTTAACAATATTTCACTATTTTCACTATTTTGGGTGTCAATTGCCTAGTTTCTCGAGTTGGTTTGGACTCGTTACTTATTATTCCTATTATATAGATATTTAATTAATCATATATATAATTTATACCATGATTTATTTATATTAAAAATTAAAAATATATATATTTATAATAATCTATAATATTTGGACATAAAAAATGAAATGCACCGTTTATGGAGATGGTAGGTCGTATGTATGCATGAATGTTTCATTAATTTATTTACTATATTAAAATAATTTAAAGTAAAATATATATAATTAAATTATAATTACACTATAATATTTTGGTTATATATTTTACATATTTTTTTTAAAACCATCCTTTATAAAATCCATGTATAGCATGAACGAATCACATCGCTTTGAGGAGGTGGTGGTCCATACTTCCACAAACGATGTTATCATATTTACACAAAATGGAAAGAATAAGGGTATATGTTATATAAAAATTACATAATCGTAAGAAAATTATAAATATCATATATAGCATATTTAAAAATTATTTCCATTATAATTCCTACAATGAGAGGTGGTAAAGGAATAATAAAAAATCATCATTTCGTGAGGTTGTAGTCTACCATACACACGAATGGTAAATTTGTCACATATTAGATGGAAGTACGTGTAACTATATGTAGAAACCTTAAAATAAAAAAAATTATTATATTGAAGATAAGTATTTTATTATTTAATCATTTAATATTAATATTTTATGGGATAGATATTGAAAATAAAACAAAATATCTTGAAAAAGGATGTTACCTCTTATTCGGGAAACTCATTTTGGTTTTCAGAAATGAGATTACTTGGATAGATTTATGACAACATTTAGGCTTATAGGTTGAAGTTTGGGGGTTTTTAAATTATTTTTGTAGGTTTTAGTTGAGTCAATGGGCTTTATAGGCATGAATAAGTGTGAGGTAAGAGTTCCTTTTTATAGTGGAGGAGGAGTGACAATCTGTTAAATATAAAAAGGTAAACACTACTGAGAGGTATCCCTTAAATAATTTACACCCAATAATGAACCCAATTATATAAAAGGAATAATATGGTCGAAATATTTATAGAATATTGATTTTTGACAAGTTTCTATTTCATTTTTTGGATTTAAGATTAATGTTTAGTTCTTTGTTAAGCTAATTTCCCTCTAAATTAGTGTAATTAATTTTAATCATTTCACAAATCATGTTGGTGAAAAAACTTGTTGAAATTATTATAAATTATAAATAATTCTTGTAATAAATATGAAGTCAAATTTTACAAATTCCAATCTCATAATTGGATGATATTAATTTAAATTTAAGCACATGGGTGGGATGACAAAGATGGTTTTCAAAGTAAAAATGTTCAAAAGTTTGAGATGTTTTTATATCCAATTTAAAATTGAAATTGATTTAAGTGAAATAAACTATATTAATTTATGAAATATTGAACTATTTTAACTTTATAACTAATTAGAAATATAATGTAACCTTAAATATAAATTTTATGAAAAATACGTTTTGAAATAAAATTCTGTATTTTTCACTATTCACCGAAAATGAAATATTTCCAAATCAAAATCACCCTAAACTAATTTTGAAATTTCTCCTTAAAGAATGAAATTTATTTTTAAATATAAAATATATATTATTTCTAAAAACTATAATAAAAATAGTTTCTCCATTAAATGGTTGTAAAATTTCCTTTAGAAAAATATAAGTTTTTATGCATAATATTGTTTTCTCTTATCTTATGTCTATAAAATATATTGGATGAATTTTAAAAAACAATATTTGATATAATATATATATTCTCATTATTTACTTAATACTATTCATAAATCCAAATTTAATGACTATATTATATCTTGTTATATTAAATAATAATATATTATTTTTCACTAAAACTCAGTCTTGTGTATAATGCAAGTCATCAAATAAACTCATTGTTGCATGTGATAATATCTAACTAATTATCACATGAATTTAAATCTATATAATAGTTTTTTATTTAAAATAGTAAATATATTTTAAATTCTTGGGTTATTATATTTCTTTATTCACCTGGTATTGCATTTCAAACACGATATCGAATACAATGATTTAACATTAGAATTAGGGGGTGTAACATTCTCCCCACATTAAATGAATTTATTCCTCACAATTTGTACTCAATATTGGAAATAAATTGTTTTATGTTTATTATGTTAAAAACCCACATCAATGGAAGGGTTCATAAAAAATCCTAAAAAAGAGAGAGAATTAGATGTATAAAGTTCTCATGGAATAACATATAACTAAGTCTCTAAGTAGGAGGACAATAGTTGAAAGTAAAGATATATAATTATATGGAAAGAGTAAATATTTATAGGGATATATTGATTTCATCAATAAAAAACAAGTGAATCATAAATGGAAAGTTGAGTACCTCAAATCCATAAATTTGTGATGACTTAAAAGGACGTCCTTTAAACCAAAACTAAGATATTGGGAAAATAAATTATCATTTTAATAATGTTTATTAATTATTTTACCAACTAGTAATATAAATATATTTACATACATGATATGATTCAATTTCATATGAACAATTACATATTTTCGTTATGCTTCGATCAAATTTAAATCCATCCCTTACTCCATGAAATAGAAATCCTAGAATGACCTCCCCTTTTGAAGAACTAAAATATTATTTTAATGAATCATATTAACCATAAGAAAAGTCATTATATTTTTCTATAACTATTTAAAAAAAACTAATCTAGTTAATACCATAATCTCTAAACCTAAAATTAACACTAAATGTTTATCATTATTTTTTACTCATCAAATTGTTTAGATAAAATCAATGATATATTAACCAAGACATCATGTAGGAAAGTGGTAGGTTTGAAAACCTTATCATCTATAGGTTATGGGTTCAAGAACCACCACCTTATAGGTTGTCCTTTTTTTAAAACGATATAATTTCTAAAATAAATATGATGTAAATCCTTGGAATGTAATCATTAAATAACATTTTAACTAAGGTTTTCAATGAAACCCCAATTCATAAATCATTTTTATATTTATTTTAACATAGGTCCTTACGTAGTCTAGATTTTATCCATTATTATAGGACATTTACAATTACTAAAAACTATATTGTGGGCATTAATTATCATATTGTAAAAACTATATAATCATTTTTAGGATGTCTAAATCATGACACATTATTTTCAATAAAAGAACCCTCATGTTTAATCTAGATCATTCATCATGATTATATATTAAAATCCATCATAATGTTTTGTAAATAAAATATTATTTATCTTAAGTGTACCCCTTGAGAGTATCAAATCTGGTGTGCAGTATGGCCTGTTTTTGTGTTAGAGGCTATGCTCGAGTCAGGCAAAATGCACCTTGTATAGTTTTACCCCATGGTACATTTATGCCAAAACCATGCATACTTGTTGCATCTAGATAGTAATGTATTTCTATAGAGGAAAAAGTAATATCTACCATATCAAAAGTATAGGATTATCTCTTATACATGTCCCCAAAGTCTACCTCATGGATATGTTCTCTAATCTTTATTATCTAAATCTAGTTTTCCATGTTTTATACTAAAAATTCCCAAATACTGACTGTGGGGCCCCAAATCTTGAAATCCTAAAGCTAGTGTTAGGATACCATTACATTGGAATAAGATTCATTTGAATCAAATCCCAAAGAACCATATAGTTTAGTAGTCTTTGTAAACTAAATAGTTACATGATACTTTTATTACAAATGAATACAAAAATTAAAATATAACTTTTTTCTAGGATAACATTATTCTATATAGTATACCACTGCATATCTTTCTTATCACACATTATGGAATCCTAGGGAAATAAGACAAAATAATGGTTAGCACAAATTCTCAGGAAGGGTAATGTATATTGGAAGTAATAATGTATCAATAAGAATAATAACTATGGAATGTTAATAACTAAACACACATCTCATATAATCAATTAATTATGAAGAAAGTGTGTAAATGATATGAAAAGTTAAATAACTAAAAAAACATATAACGTAATCAATAACTAATAAATAAGTGAGTAAATAATATGGAAATATAAATAACTTAAAACACATTCCATTAAATCTTTAAACTGAGAATAAAATAAATCAAAATATTTTTAATAGTGAAAATCACATTTATTATAAATAAATAAGTTTAAATAAAGTTTTTAGTTATGGGACATCATATTTAAGGCACATAAAAACCTATACTATCCAGACCTTTCACAAGATGGTTTAAATCTCTATGTATAAACCCATATTTTCTTCTTATAAACAAACTCAAAGGGGTTTTTAGTTAATTTTGTCTCATAAGACTACCAATGCATTGAGGGGATTACATTAAATAGTCCCCAACCTATAGGTATTGAATTAACCAGTCCCCAACCTGTAGGTATTTCATTATCCATTCCCTAGCCTATATAGTGTATGGCCAAAGAATTCTTCATATATTGAAATAATAAATTCAATAAATTAATAATATGAATTATCAAATATTCTTATTGAATAACAGATATAGATTTATCATCATTTCCATAGATAATCAAATTAATATCAAATTAAATATCATATATATGAAAATGTTATATGGTTTATGAAATAAACAATTCTATGTTAAATGATATGGATAATTATAGAAAATTTAATGTTCAATGATCATTGAAAATTGAATATTTCAAGGGGACTAAAAGGAATCAAGGTAGTGAATGTCAATAAAAGCCACTATAAAAGGAATCATAAACCATACAAAATAATATTTGGAATTATATCAGTAGTTTATATCCCAAATAGTGTAAAAATAAAAGGGTTGTTTTTGTTGATGAGTGAAATTACAAAAAAAAGATATTTTAAAAACATTCATGTGGAAAATATCATATTCACTTTGAAAAAAATATTAAAAATATTTTTTTTATAAACTAATTTTTCAAAAAAAATTCTTTAAATATTGATCTTTTAAATATATGAATCCTTAAATAAATGATTGTGTGGAATTCGTTACAGGTCATAAAAGGTAAAAAAACATTCCTTTTGTAAGGTAAATGTTTAAAAAAGTTCATTGTTTAGAACGTGAAATGAAGATTCCTTCAAAAATGTTTTTAAAATAAAAATGGGTAAAAATTAATTTAATAAGTCATTTTGTAATGGTTAAAAACATTTTTGAAATTATTTTTTGATAATTAAGTTTTTTTGAAGAAAATTAGTTCTCTAACTAAAGAGGGAAATGAAGTTTAGTTTTCATAAAAACATTTTCTAAATCATTTAGAGTAATAAATACTGGAAAATTGTACTATTACTTGTAAAAGTTCATGAATAACCATAGGAGAATAAAATTAAATGATTTATTAAAAATTATTCATTAATTTTCTCTGATATAAATTCAAGTTTAAACAATATAAAAAAATTGAGATTGTGATGTAAACCCTGGAAATGAACATAACATTGATGTGAGAATCAATAAATGAATAGATTATGTGTGTAAAATTTAAATCCACATAAAACTGGTTTAAATACAGTAATAGATAGTAAAATGCGATTAAACACATAATATTATAATATTAATGATAATGAGGATGTAATATAACCTAATTAAAAGGAATCAGGTTATAAAGTTCCTTTCCACTTGGTAAATTTTAATTCAAATCCACTTATAAAAAATAATTCAAATTAAGAATAATATTACTATGAAGATAATATATTAAATGGTATAATATATCAAAATGGACATTAGATACACCACAGAAAAGAAGTAAGCAGTGGATATGATATTTATCTCACAAATGTAAAAAAGTGAGATGAAAATCTCTTACATTGTGTTTCCTTTTCCAGTGAGCATCCTTCAACCTATTGTATAGTGTTATAAATAATGTTATTAACTAATAAAAAATCATAATAATATTTATAATATCATATATCATCTTATTAGAATATCTTATTACCAGTTTGTTAAAAATCGTTCATTATTTTCACTATTTCAGGTGTTAATTGCCTAGTTTTTGAAGTATGGATTGACTTATTACTTGTTGTTCCTATTACTTATATAATTATTTCATAATCTCTATACTGTTAAACATGATTTAATTATAATATATATTCATTATATAAATATATAAATATAAATAAATAATATTTGGAGCTAACAAATGAAGTGAATTGTTAATGGAGACGGTAGGACATACGTAAGCATGGACACTACTTTCATTGATTTTTTGTGTTAAAATAATGAAAAAAGTAAATGATATATATGTATATAATCATTCCAGTATCATAAATATTTATTATATTTCACATATGGTTATTTAAATATTCCTTTTATACATTCCATATTAGTGTGAAAAAATCACATCGTTTGAGGATGTAGTTGTCCACAATTCCACAAAAGATGTTATCATATTTACCAAAAATAAAAAGAATAAGGGTATGTACTGTATAACAAATTTAGATTTCATGACTCCTCCCTCAGGTCCCATGCTATGACTACCCCAAGCCCTCCTTCTATAGGCCAGGGGCTGGCGATAAGCACCAGAAAGGTATATTCCAAAAACGGGAAGACATTGCATTTAAAACTATACAATCACATAGAGTAGAATGCAACAAGATGAAAACATGAAGTAAACTATTGTAGTAATGAGTGTTAAAAGTGAATGGGGATGGAATACAAGCCCAACTGAAAAAAGTACAAGTACAACTAAAAATCACAAAACAGCTTCAAGATCATCCCCTGAGGATCCTACCTGAAGGGTATGTACAGATCACCTCCACAACACTCCACGTCCACCCATCTCCTCCACATTCCACCTAGTCATAGCCCCTTAAAACCTCATCCTAGCTGCTCTTCGTATGCACAAGACACAACAAGGTGCAGGTGAAGGCCTTGTAGGGGTGTGTATAACAATACCCAATAGGGACCCCAAGGCCCCCGAAGGTCTATCATAATTACACAATGGAAAACCAAAAAGTAATATCTCAGTCACAAAACATAAAGTAATAGATATAGCTAAAATAGAGTCTAAGCTCAAACCAGGTCTTCAGTGAAGTATAGATGTACATATTATTAGTCGTGAAGCTAGATCATCTTATTTTGTCAAGAGGCACTGCTGCTGAGCATACATAGTCTCACCCACACATGATAGATAGGTAACTAACCCACGCAATGAACCATATAGGATCTGATCCTCCTAGGATTGATAGGTAACTAATCCCCGCAATTACCCACACAAGATCTGATTCGCCCAGGATCGGTATATCATTGAACCACGATGGGCCGCTCTAAGGATGGTCCTCGTAGGGTTTCAAGGTGCTGATTCACATAGGAATGATAGGTGTTTATCAAAAAAGGACCTGTAGGTGATGATCCACATATGACTTTTAGGTGATGACCCACACAAGATCACTTGGTACTTACCTCCATAAGATCTATCTCAAACCTCTGCCTCACTACCAGCCACTAGATTCCTCGCAATCAGTGAGCTTGGGTTCTGTAGAGTCTTCCAAATGAGATATTGGTCATACCTCTACCACCACTAATCTCCTCAAAGGAGTATCCCAAAGTACTACCGTGTCGTAAGGGTTCGAACGCGACCGACGGTGTGTCAATC
The DNA here is from genome assembly GCA_963277665.1 of Viscum album. NCBI lineage: Eukaryota > Viridiplantae > Streptophyta > Magnoliopsida > Santalales > Viscaceae > Viscum > Viscum album. The sequence goes on along the minus strand of OY728119.1, from coordinate 1,177,254,914 downwards.
AGCCACTCGGTCTGTGAGTTATAATCCTTTTATCTCTGGGGCCCGGTTAGATTTAGGTTCGATCCAACTCGACTATACTACAACTTTCTCCAAAATTCATGTAGATTATACCAAAAAGGACCATCACGATCCAAGGATCCCAAAGCCATATATAGTTCGTCAAACATATGTCTGGTTCTCAAGATATGGCCCTTTAAGAGTTTCTGGGGCAGGTGGGGCATGGGTCTGGTCTGACCCTGACGGACTGAACCGGACCGACCCAGTCTGGGCTGGGCCGCGGAGAACTCTACTCGCTGGGTCGAGGTCAGACCTAGTCCACAAGGGTGGCCCGACCTGTATAGGACATCACGCAACGGGGTGGCCCGGCCCGTAGGGGGGTGGCCTGACCCGCAAGGGGGTGTCCCACAGAGGCGGCGACCCACAGAGGTGGCGACCCGGTTGGGCAGCGGCACAGTCCGAGGGGGAGTGAGTCCTGCTGTGGGTTCTATCCTAGTTGGTGTGGGGGGTGTGACCCCCCTGTCTTCTGAACTCTAGAATGGCCTGGAAGCCTTTCGTTTTGCGAAGCAGCTGCGCCGCATGGGAACCACTCGGTCATTCTGTAACCCACTAGAGGCACGGGTTCGAACTTCACTGCAGCTTCAGATGTAGCTTCTATTCGCCGTCGGCACGCTGGTTGCGCCCCCTCCTACTCATTGGTGGAGCAGTGGTTGCACTACCTCCCTTTCCGTGGCCGACCGTCATGCCGGCCGCCTCCTCCGTTCTCCACGGCCGACAAGCCGCAACCCATTTCTCACCGGTAGTGCATGACGGCATGCCACACCGCCTCTACGGTCGGATGATTTAGGCAGCTCAGATGACCGGCGCAGCTCTATGCCATGGCCTCCTCTTGCGGCATGAATCATTGCACGACCTCCCTCATAGTCGGTTGGTGTCGTTGCGCCTGTGGTCTTCCATGGAGGGTGTAAGATTATCCAAGTGGCAGAGTGTTCAGGACATGTTCGTTAGGGTTGCGCCCTTTGTGTTAGCTCGTAAACAGGGGGAAAATAAATGGGGTTCAATAAATTGACTTGAATTCAAAACAAGAAATCAAAACCCATACCTTGTAAACCCGTTGGAGAGCATCCGTGGCTTGAAGGTGGTTGTTGTTATTCGTTCCCGCAATAGGCTTCCAACGATGCCACTCGTATGTCTTCCTCCAGTTCGGTTTCACTCGTTACCTCCCATTAAGACCGGATCCATCCTCTAGGGGTTCGACATCATGACACTCCTTCAGCACTTTGTTTCATGGAGAATCTGTGCCGATACCCCTCCCCAAGCTTCATATATATAGGAGAGGGGGAGGGTATGTAACGATGTGGGGAATTAATGGGGTCTCATAAATTAGGAACCTTTTTAATTCCCAAACTACGTCGTTACATAGGATTGGAAGGTCAAGAAATTTAGTGGCTTGACACATCGCTGGCCCCACACTCCGCTTGGCCGTTGGTGGAGAAGAAAGAAAAAAATATAAAAAATAAAATTATTTCATTTCATTTCATTTAAAAATCCACAAAACAAAACTTTTTCTCCAGAATAACTACTGTCAATGTGAAGTCTCCCTTAAGTGAATCTCAGCACTGCGGATTCAACACTACCCTATGATTTTTAATCCAATCCCCAGTTCAAAAGTTAGAAAATTCCGCTTGTAGGTTTATTGAACATACTAGAAAAAAAGTTCAGAAAACTATTAACTCTCACTCTCAACCCACGCCAGTTTAGGTTAGGATCTGACTAAGGGAAACATTCCCCAAGGAATGCAATGTTACTCTCATATTTTCAATCTGAGTTATTATTTAGAAGTTATGGATTTTTACAATAAAATAATTGTCAATTATTTTATTTATAGCCAAAAACTAACTTTCACTGGTGGCCCGTGCTGGCCAATGTCAGTATTTACCTAAAAAGTGCATACCCTCATAATCTCATAGGTGGTCTCATATTTTTAATCTGAGTCACCATTCGTGAGTTATACACATTTTAAAAACAAAATAACTTTATTTAAATATTTTTATTTACGATTATTCCATTTTCAGATTTTCTCACATGAGGCCTACGCCGAAAAAACATAACAAGGACCCAGGGTAAACCCACAATCCTGAACACAGTAGTGCCCTCAGATTTCTAATCCATGCAACTGTTTAAGAGTTATTTCACATTTTCAGGATAACTGGTTACACGTGCTAATTACATCTTAACAATATATCGATGTATCATTCCGGGAACTCCGGCCTTAGAATCACGCACCATCAGATTTCCAGGTCTCAAAATAATTCTATATAATTGAAAAAATTATATGGAAATTCCAGGACACTACATTCTCCCCACTTTATGGATTTATATCCCTGAAATCCAAAACAAAGGAAAATCAAACGAATGAGGGTACTGAGCAAGAATCTGAGCATCCCACTCCCATGTGCTCTCCTAGAAGTCCCCATTCTACCACCAAACACACACTAGAGGGATCAAACGTCCATGTAGGACTCGCTCCTATCGATACTCTCTCTCCACTGGGAACTTCATAAAATTTTCCCCATCGTCAAAGTCTAACTCGACCTAGTCGACGATGTGAGATGGGTTATGCACGTACCTCCTCAGCTGGGATATATGGAAGATGTCGTGCACCCTCTCCAACTGCAGTGAAAGTTCCAAGTGGTATGTGACCTCAAATATCATCTAAAGTATCAAAAATGGTCTGATAAATCTCTGTGATAATTTTCCACCATGTCCAAATCACTGTAGTCCCCACTGAGGAGAGACTCGCAAGAATACGTGGTCCCCATATTGGAACTCCAGAGGTCTCCGTCTCCTGTTATCATAAGACTTATTTCTGTTCTACATAGTCTTCATCCACTCCTAGATGATCTGCACCTTTTCAGTGGTAGCCCGTACCAACTCTGGACCCATTAGTGCTGACTCCCCTGGGTCTGTCCAGCATAGAGGTGATCTGCACAGTCAACTGTATATGGCCTTGAATGGTTCCATACCAATGGTGGAGTGATAAAACTTGTTTTATGAGAACCCCACCAAGGGAAAGTGATCCTCCCAACTACGGCCAAAATCTAGGACGCATGCACGAAGCATGTCCTCCAGTGTCTGAATGGTTTGCTCCGTCTAACCATCCTTCTAAGGATGAAAGGCAGTGCTCAAATGTAGCTAAGTCCCGAAGTCCTCCTGTAATCCCTTCCACAACTAGGATGTAAAACATGATCTTGGTCATAGATGATCTTCGATGACACCCCATGAAGTTGTAAAATCTCATGTACGTAGAGGCGTCTCAAGCCCTCTATTGATCCCTACTCTAGGATGGGTAGGAAGTGGTCCAACTTGGTTAGTTGGTCAGTGATCACCCAGACAGAATCATGTCCCTTATACATACATGGAAGCCCTGTCACAAAGTCCATGGAGATCACATTCCACTTCCACTTTGTCACCTTTATTGTTTGTGCTAATCCTGCTGAAACTTGATGCTCGACCTTCACCTACTGACAAGTGAGGCATCATGAAATAAACTCTACCACTGCTTTATTTATCCCTAGCCACCAGTGCTAACACCGGAGGTCCTGGTACATCTTCATCACACCAGGATGTACCGCCAGAGGGGACGTATGAAACTCTCTCAACACTTACTCTTGAAGCATCACTGTAAACATGGTGTGTCCTCTGTAGAGGATGACATGCTCCCCACCTTTAGAAAATCTTCCAGGAGACCGTTCTGAGGATATCTAAGCACGCCAGGCCTCGCAGTCAATGTTCTAAGCTGTGCCTCTTGAAATAGCTAAAGAATTTGGAAACTGACAGTTATAGACCAGAGTTATGTTGCTCTATCTCTATCTACAAAGGATATCTGCATCGCAGCTAGCTGCTATGTCACCTCACTCAGCAACTATAGACCATACCTCTTTGCTGAGTGCATTTTCTAATACATTCCGCTTCCCAAAATTATAGACTATCTTATATTAATAGTCTTGGATGAACTCTAACCATCGTCGCTATCTCAACTTCTAAAACTTCCGCTGACACATCTCTGTCCATAGGAAAGTCTCCCCCTTCTTCATCAAAGATGAAATGGGTGTCGCTACCCTGGAGAAGTCTGTTTTAAAACTCCAGTAGTACCCATCAAAAGTAGAAGTCCCTCTCCTCTCGGGGAGGTAATAATGGAAACATCTTTTGAAAGGATTTCCCCACAGTCTGCAACTCCTGTTGGGAACTGAAAATTGAAAACTCCTACAGCCACGAGGGTAAGGTTGCCCAACTCAAGAGTGATTTGTTGTACCCTCCTATGCATGAGTTTATCCTGTGATTCATTGGTTTCCCCCTTTTTTTGTCGACCAAGGAAAAACCCATTCCAATGTTGTAGATAAACCACAACCTTTTTTCCCAATACAGTCAATTTGAGTATTAATTGTGGATCCATTTCATACCCACACTAATGTTATAAGTCCCAGACGCTGCCACCAAGGGGTTCCAACTAAAACTCTCACCTTAAGGGTCAGATCACACTATCAGGATAAGTGTGATTATCGAGTATCCTCCCAATGGTATCTCTAGATGTAAGGGTAGAGTCAATGGTTTAATTAGAAACTCCAGGTATAGAACAAGATTCGTGGAAATATGGAATGATTAGTTCCTATGTCTATTAATACGATAGCTATTAGAAGAAATAGATAGTACCTATAATCATTCCTGGAGCCCATAGGATAAAATCCTTGACTGCATGTAGCTACTCCCTTCCCCTGTCCTCCAGCTCCCTGAGCCTGGTAGTGACCACATTGGGGTGGTGGTTGTAACATGTCGAAAAGTATACCACCTCATGCTACTCTCCAAGCTCCAATTACATGTCTGCTGCATTGTAGATTCATTTGTATCTAACACTTCCTCTCCCTAAAACATTTTACATGCCCAAGTCTCTAACACTAGCGCTAGTTTCCTGGTTTCATATTGTGAACATTCATTGGCTGTATTCGCTCATCCAAAGAACATTCATCCAAAAAGGTTCTATCTAGAACCCTAACATAAGTAGGAATGCATAAAGGAATAATTATGGTTTGAATGTCCTTAAACACACCTCGCTCAGAGGTCCGAGACCTGAAGCACTGATCGTACTATATTTATCAAGTACCTAGGATAGTCGGTACGCCTGGATGAATATTCAGCTACCGACATGTTGTCCTTCTAAAGCTGTAAAATCTCTAGGGAACTCTCATCCCTAAGCTCTTTAAGGTAAGAGACCCCTTCTTTGAGGAAGGTTCTCAAGATTGTCCATAGAAAATTCACCTCTTTGAAATATCAGGGTAACCTAAACCCTATCATTTTCCTGAAGAGCCACATATAAGGCTCTCTACCAGGACCATCATCAGATTGAATGGTTCCCTAGGTAGATGGAAACTCAGCCACCACCTAAATCCAATACTTAACCGCCTATGAACCGGGCTCGCCTCGGAACCTGAGGGGCATCTAATGCAAAAAAAAGTGTGAGGAACTAATCCTACATGTGTCCTCTATTGGTACCGCCAATTGTAACTGCTGACCAGCAGACAGTGATATAACTGGAACACTACCCGAAGGTACCATCTCAGGAAATGATCCATGTACTGAAGCCTCATCACCATGTAGACCATCCTCATGGTCACACAATGATAAGGACTAGCATCTAGGATCAATATCTGATCTACTGGTGTCCCAACTAGGCGGAAAACTCAAGCTATTGCCTCCAACTTGTCCTCAGCTGCCTGGGGATCCGTCTTGCCTCAAAACCTTGGAGGCCTCTGCCGTTAGAACTCATGCAATGAGCTCAGTCAGCATGCACTATCCACCAGTGTGGCTGGTGGTAACTATTTCCCAATAGGTGGTGGTTCTGCCGGTACATCACCTGAAGGTGCCAACATAGTAAGAGGGCCCTTCACCAGAGCCTTGCCACTTCGTGGGCCATTATCATGTACTCTCTCAGGAATCCATGCGGGATGTCTATGTAGTGGCATCCTGATAAGGAACAGGTGCACCACACTAATTTCATTTGTTTAGAAAAACTCTATTTTAACAGCTTCTGTTCTTTTATCTATTTATAAGTTAATAGAATTTTCATAATTCTAAAATTTAAATACTGTTTTATGATGAACATCATCATCATATACCTATCTTAAATAATTTTCAACTATAATTGATTCATTCCTAACCCTTTCATTCTTCCTAATGTCGATCCTTTCTATAATATCATTTTTATTATCAACAACAAGACTCTATCATTATCTAAAAAATACCATAAACATCTTTTCTTGTCTTTACATTATTGATATTTTCTTTAATAATTACCCAATCCAAATTTACTACTCTCTCTTCTTTAGAATAATTATCATCATTAGCTTCTAAAACTACAAAAATATTCAATGGTACCCTCCAAGTGTACATATTTACATGATAACTCTTCTAGATATATTATTTTCATTTTTTATTTATTATAACCCTCTTTATTTAATGATAATTCCCTTTTTTAAAAACAATCATGAATTTTTTAAAAATAAATAATAGTTCAATATTGTTATACCCAAGATAAAGGGATATATAATATTTACTATGGATTTAATCAAATTAAAAATTTCATTATTTACCAAAAAGTATGATAAAATAATTTCTTAGAATAACACCTTCCTAAACTCACCAAAATTTCAAAAAAAAATTCAGTAAGAAATTTCCATTAATATTGTGATCTATAGTTAACTAATCCAAAAACATATTTTCTATGTGAATAATTATAAATAATAGAAATATAGTATCTTGGAATTTACTATAAAAATATATATCCTCTATACAGCCACACTCAAATGATATATTAACCTAAGTTTCCCTAAATTCAATATATTTGTTTAACATTGTCCACAAAAAAATCTTATTTCATAAATTTTAGAACTCTCATAAAAAACATTCATTGTTTTCAAAAAATCAAAATTTAAATCCTTACCCAATAATATCTTAATTTTTTAGATTGATTTATTTTATTTTTATATTGATGTTTCTTGGGATAAAGAATAAAACCTATTTTCCTTGGATGTATTGTTAAGAATGTATAGACTACAAAAATTATAATGTTTTTAGGGTTTAAATTGAGAATTCATTTTTTTAGAATCCATTAATTTCAAGTGAAATAAATAACATAAAAGTATTAAAGTTAATAAATAATTTAAAAAACCAAGGAACTTTAAAAGGATAAAACTATCATGATTTGATTCCACTTGAATGCCACTTTGGTTAGTAATTATACAGATTTTCGCCATCAACTACCACCTGTAATAGGCTATATGAAATGAAAAATAGGGGGAATCACACACTTTAGTCTCTTGAATGAAATGAATCCACTATTAAAGACCTTAAAAACACAAATCAAATTATCCATACCATACAAAAAAATATAATACTTATGGTTTGTCTCAAAGAATAATAAAATTTTATATACCCAATAGCTAATATGTAGCTAATAAACAAATCCCACTAGAAAAAATAGCCCCTATAATATCAATCAACCACTATGATCACGAGATGGTAAGGTCCACCCTTGATGTGTTCTGGTAGGCCCTATGCCTAGGTTGGATTAAAGTGAATATTGATGGTGCTTCTTAATGCAATCAAGGACCTGCAGGTTGTGGTTCTATTTTCAGAGACTACCATGGTTAGTGTTTGGGATGATTATTTGGCATCTACGGAATCACCTTGTCTCTGAAAGCATAAATTATGAGTGTGATCAATGCCATTTATTTTTCAAATAAAAAGGATTGGAACAATATTTTTATTGAAATTGACTCAACCACTATTGTCTAGGCTATTTGGAATGGTGTGGTGCATCATGCCTGGCTTCTTACTACCCATTGGATAAACTGTCTTGATTCACTTCTAGAGACCAGATAAGTTATTACACATTTCTTTTGTGAAGAGAATATAGTTACAGACGATCTTGATAATAAGGGAGTCAACCATGATATGATTTGTCTTGATAACCTTCCTAATGATTTACTCCCTCATTATGATAAATATTGTAATAAGAAACCACCCTTCAGAAACATGCAACCCTTTTTCTCTATTTAATAAATTTTTCTTTGGTCATTGACCTAGGAACCACATTATTAAAAAAAAAATTCAATATGAAAAAACCATACTAAATATTCTATGAATAAATAATAAAATTGATACATTTTAATTTCCTATAAAAATATACAGACCCATCCCACTAAAAATAGTCTCCAAAAAACTAAGTATATGGTATAAATAAATTTAATTCATGTAAGTTTAACTATAAAGGTACCACACAAAAACTTCCCCACCAATAGAGTCACAGCCATGTCCAAACGACACATGTCTAGAAAAATCACACTTCTCATATCCACATACCACATCATAAAAAAACCATAATCTCATAATACCATAACTATATCATATCCCACCTTATACCAAAATTCCATGATAGCATAACCAAAACCACAACTATAATTATAGATATAAGTTATGTAGTTCCCCAACCCTAGAAATCATAGAGTCAGGGTCATTCTATAATTTCATTAGCAAATGATACAAGTAAATCACATCTAAAGGACTGAATAGTTTAGTATTCTTGTTAAAATATATACATACACACGTCTTCTATTAAAAATGAATACAACAATTACAACATACATTTTTCGAGAATGATTTTATTCCATATAGTATATCATTTCATATTTTTTTAGTAAACTTCATAGTTTCTTGGGGAAAGAAACAAAATAAGGGTAACATCAAATTATTGGTAAGGGTAAAGTAAAACAGAATCAATAATGAATTAATCAGATTAATAACTATAGAATGTTAATAATTAAAAACACATTCCATATAACCAATAAACTGATAAGGGTATTCATAAATAATATATAAAATTAAATAAATGAAAACCCATGTCATGTTGTCAATAACTGAGAAGGATGTCAGTAAATAATATGGAAAGGTTAATAACTAAAATAACATTCCATGAAATTAATAAAAAGAGATTTAAATGCATCCATATAATTTGTTATAGTGAAGTTACCAAGGTTAAAAATAATTGTATCTAAATTAAGGATGTGATTAACTATTTAATGTCATGTTTGAGGCATATAAAAACCAATACCATCAAGACCTCTCAATATAAGGTTTAAATATGTTGGTAGTAACTCATCTATTCTTCTTGGAAACAAACTCGAAGGGTTTTCACTGACTAATTTTGTCTCATGAGAATACATATGCATTTAAGGGATTTCTTTAAATAGTACAAAACTCGTAGGGATTTCATTAATGTGTTCCCAAACCATTGGTCTTACATTAACTAGTCTCCAACCCATATAGTGCTTGTCCAAATCATTAATCATATAATTAAATATTATATTGAATTAATGTACTATGTTCCTTATAAAATACCCATATTGAATAATGGATATAGGTTTATTAATATTTGCCTAGATAGGAAAATAAACATCAAGTTAAACATTGTATGTATAAAAATATATATGGTCTATGCAATAAACATATCAATTATAAATGATATGGATAATTAGGGGAAATTCAATTTTCATTGATTATAAAAAATTGAATATTTCAAGGAGTCTAGAAGGAATCAAGGTACGAAATGTCAATACTAATCTTGGTAAAAGAAATAATAAACCATCCAAATGAATAAAAAGGATGGTATCAATACATAATATCTTATGTGGTTTAAAAATAAAAGGTTTTTTGTTATTAATAAATAAAAATACTATAAAAAGGTATTTTAAAAACATTTTGATGAAAATATCCTTTTATTAGGATTTTTTTGATAATCATTCTCTTAAATAAATTTTTGAAAAAACAAATTAAAAAAATTTAAATTTTAAATATACAAAGTATTCTTCAATGAAATGAAGGTGGGTAATTATATACATGTCTTAAAATGTAAGAATAACATTCCTTTTGTAAGGTAAAAGGTTTGAAAAGATCCATTTTCAGAATGAGATAATAATATTCCTTTAAAAAAATTGAAAATGGAAAAAATAGTAAACATTTATTTAATAAATAATATTGGAATGGTTAAAATCATTTTGGAAAAACATTTTATAAAATAGAGGGATTATAAAAAACAAGTTCTCCCACTAATGAGATAAATGAAGTCATGTTTTCTTAAATACATTTTCAAAATCATTTTGAGTACTAAATAGTGGGGAAATGGTTTTATTACTTGGAAAATGTCATGAATTACCACAGGAAAATAAAATGGAAGTATTTATTAAAAAATTATTCATTAATTTTCCATAATTTAAATTCAAGTGTAAATAATCACAAATAAAATGATATTGTGAAGTAAACCCTTGAAAAGACAATCACATTGATGTGAGAATAAATCAATGAATATATTATGTGTGTCAAATGTAAATACAATTAAAAAAGTGTAAATACAATAATATATAGTAAAAATTTATTACACGCATAATATTATATGATTAATGACAACAAGTAAGTAAAATAACCCAATGAAAAGGAATCAGGTTTTGAAATTCTTAACAACTTGGTAGCTTTTAATTAAAATCACCATAGAATAAATAATTAAAATTGAGAATAATAATACCATGAAGATATAATAATTCATGGTATGATATATTAAATTGTTTAGTAGATACAACACAAAAAAAGTAAGTGGGCAATATGAAATCTATCTCACAAATGTAAAAAGTGAGATGAAAATCCCTTACGTGGTGTTTCCATTACGGGTGAACATACATTAACCTATAATATAGTGTTTTAAATAATGATATTATCCTATAAAATATCCATAATAATATTTATAAATATATATTCCCTTATTATAACATCTTATTACCCATTTGTTAACAATATTTCACTATTTTCACTATTTTGGGTGTCAATTGCCTAGTTTCTCGAGTTGGTTTGGACTCGTTACTTATTATTCCTATTATATAGATATTTAATTAATCATATATATAATTTAAACCATGATTTATTTATATTAAAAATTAAAAAAATATATATTTATAATAATCTATAATATTTGGACATAAAAAATGAAATGCACCGTTTATGGAGATGGTAGGTCGTATGTATGCATGAATGTTTCATTAATTTATTTACTATATTAAAATAATTTAAAGTAAAATATATATAATTAAATTATAATTACACTATAATATTTTGGTTATATATTTTACATTTTTTTTTAAAACCATCCTTTATAAAATCCATGTATAGCATGAACGAATCACATCGCTTTGAGGAGGCGGTGGTCCATACTTCCACAAACGATGTTATCGTATTTACACAAAATGGAAAGAATAAGGGTATATGTTATATAAAAATTACATAATCGTAAGAAAATTATAAATATCATATATATCATATTTAAAAATTATTTCCATTATAATTCCTACAATGAGAGGTGGTAAAGGAATAATAAAAAATCATCATTTCGTGAGGTTGTAGTCTACCATACACACGAATGGTAAATTTGTCACATATTAGATGGAAGTACGTGTAACTATATGTAGAAACCTTAAAATAAAAAAAATTAGTATATTGAAGATAAGTATTTTATTATTTAATCATTTAATATTAATATTTTATGGGATAGATATTGAAAATAAAACAAAATATCTTGAAAAAGGATGTTACCTCTTATTCGGGAAACTCATTTTGGTTTTCAGAAATGAGATTACTTGGATAGATTTATGACAACATTTAGGAATATAGGTTGAAGTTTGGGGGTTTTTAAATTATTTTTGTAGGTTTTAGTTGAGTCAATGGGCTTTATAGGCATGAATAAGTGTGAGGTAAGAGTTCCTTTTTATAGTGGAGGAGGAGTGACAATCTGTTAAATATAAAAAGGTAAACACTACTGAGAGGTATCCCTTAAATAATTTACATCCAATAATGAACCCAATTATATAAAAGGAATAATATGGTCGAAATATTTATAGAATATTGATTTTTGACAAGTTTCTATTTCATTTTTTGGATTTAAGATTAATGTTTAGTTCTTTGTTAAGCTAATTTCCCTCTAAATTAGTGTAATTAATTTTAATCATTTCACAAATCATGTTGGTGAAAAAACTTGTTGAAATTATTATAAATTATAAATAATTCTTGTAAAAAATATGAAGTCAAATTTTACAAATTCCAATCTCATAATTGGATGATATTAATTTAAATTTAAGCACATGGGTGGGATGACAAAGATGGTTTTCAAAGTAAAAATGTTCAAAAGTTTGAGATGTTTTTATATCCAATTTAAAATTGAAATTGATTTAAGTGAAATAAACTATATTAATTTATGAAATATTGAACTATTTTAACTTTATAACTAATTAGAAATATAATGTAACCTTAAATATAAATTTTATGAAAAATAAGTTTTGAAATAAAATTCTGTATTTTTCACTATTCACCGAAAATGAAATATTTCCAAATCAAAATCACCCTAAACTAATTTTGAAATTTCTCCTTAAAAAATGAAATTTATTTTTAAATATAAAATATATATTATTTCTAAAAACTATAATTAAAATAGTTTCTCCATTAAATGGTTGTAAAATTTCCTTTAGAAAAATATAAGTTTTTATGCATAATATTGTTTTCTCTTATCTTATGTCTATAAAATATATTGGATGAATTATAAAAAACAATATTTGATATAATATATATATTCTCATTATTTACTTAATACTATTCATAAATCCAAATTTAATGACTATATTATATCTTGTTATATTAAATAATAATATATTATTTTTCACTAAAACTCAGTCTTGTGTATAATGCAAGTCATTAAATAAACTCATTGTTGCATGTGATAATATCTAACTAATTATCACATGAATTTAAATCTATATAATAGTTTTTTATTTAAAATAGTAAATATATTTTAAATTCTTGGGTTATTATATTTCTTTATCCACCTGGTATTGCATTTCAAACACGATATCGAATACAATGATTTAACAATAGAATTAGGGGGTGTAACATTATCCCCACATTAAATGAATTTATTCCTCACAATTTTTACTCAATATTGGAAATAAATTGTTTTATGTTTATTATGTTAAAAACCCACATCAATGGAAGGGTTCATAAAAAATCCTAAAAAAGAGAGAGAATTAGATGTATAAAGTTCTCATGGAATAACATATAACTAAGTCTCTAAGTAGGAGGACAATAGTTGAAAGTAAAGATATATAATTATATGGAAAGAGTAAATATTTATAGGGATATATTGATTTCATCAATAAAAAACAAGTGAATCATAAATGGAAAGTTGAGTACCTCAAATCCATAAATTTGTGATGACTTAAAAGGCCGTCCTTTCAACCAAAACTAAGATATTGGGAAAATAAATTATCATTTTAATAATGTTTATTAATTATTTTACCAACTAGTAATATAAATATATTTACATACATGATATGATTCAATTTCATATGAACAATTACATATTTTCATTATGCTTCGATCAAATTCAAATCCATCCCTTACTCCATGAAATAGAAATCCTAGAATGACCTCCCCTTTTGAAGCACTAAAATATTATTTTAATGAATCATATTAACCATAAGAAAAGTCATTATATTTTTCTATAACTATTTAAAAAAAACTAATCTAGTTAATACCATAATCTCTAAACCTAAAATTAACACTAAATGTTTATCATTATTTTTTACTCATCAAATTGTTTAGATAAAATCAATGATATATTAACCAAGACATCATGTAGGAAAGTGGTAGGTTTGAAAACCTTATCATCTATAGGTTATGGGTTCAAGAACACCCACCTTATAGGTTGTCCTTTTTTTAAAACGATATAATTTCTAAAATAAATATGATGTAAATCCTTGGAATGTAATCATTAAATAACATTTTAACTAAGGTTTTCAATGAAACCCCAATTCATAAATCATTTTTATATTTATTTTAACATAGGTCCTTACTTAGTCTAGATTTTATCCATTATTATAGGACATTTACAATTACTAAAAACTATATTGTGGGCATTAATTATCATATTGTAAAAACTATATAATCATTTTTAGGATGTCTAAATCATGACACATTATTTTCAATAAAAGAAACCTCATGTTTAATCTAGATCATTCATCATGATTATATATTAAAATCCATCATAATGTTTTGTAAATAAAATATTATTTATCTTAAGTGTACCCCTTGAGAGTATCAAATCTGGTGTGCAGTATGGCCTGTTTTTGTGTTAGAGGCTATGCTCAAGTCAGGCAAAATGCACCTTGTATAGTTTAACCCCATGGTACATTTATGCCAAAACCATGCATACTTGTTGCATCTAGATAGTAATGTATTTCTATAGAGGAAAAAGTAATATCTACCATATCAAAAGTATAGGATTATCTCCTATACATGTCCCCAAAGTCTACCTCATGGATATGTTCTCTAATCTTTATTATCTAAATCTAGTTTTCCATGTTTTATACTAAAAATTCCCAAATACTGACTGTGGGGCCCCAAATCTTGAAATCCTAAAGCTAGTGTCAGGATACCATTACATTGGAATAAGATTCATTTGAATCAAATCCCAAAGAACCATATAGTTTAGTAGTCTTTGTAAACTAAATAGTTACATGAGACTTTTATTACAAATGAATACAAAAATTAAAATATAACTTTTTTCTAGGATAACATTATTCTATATAGTATACCACTGCATATCTTTCTTATCACACTTTATGGAATCCTAGGGAAATAAGACAAAATAATGGTTAGCACAAATTCTCAGTAAGGGTAATGTATATTGGAAGTAATAATGTATCAATAAGAATAATAACTATTGAATGTTAATAACTAAACACACATCTCATATAATCAATTAATTATGAAGAAAGTGTGTAAATGATATGAAAAGTAAAATAACTAAAAAAACATATAACGTAATCAATAACTAATAAATAAGTGAGTAAATAATATGGAAATATAAATAACTTAAAACACATTCCATTAAATCTTTAAACTGAGAATAAAATAAATCAAAATATTTTTAATAGTGAAAATCACATTTATTATAAATAAATAAGTTTAAATAAAGTTTTTAGTTATGGGACATCATATCTAAGGCACATAAAAACCTATACTATCCATACCTTTCACAAGATGGTTTAAATCTCTATGTATAAACCCATATTTTCTTCTTATAAACAAACTCAAAGGGGTTTTTAGTTAATTTTGTCTCATAAGACTACCAATGCATTGAGGGGATTACATTAAATAGTCCCCAACCTATAGGTATTGAATTAACCAGTCCCCAACCTGTAGGTATTTCATTATCCATTCCCTAGCCTATATAGTGTATGGCCAAAGAATTCTTCATATATTGAAATAATAAATTCAATAAATTAATAATATGAATTATCAAATATTCTTATTGAATAACAGATATAGATTTATCATCATTTCCATAGATAATCAAATTAATATCAAATTAAATATCATATATAAGAAAATGTTATATGGTTTATGAAATAAACAATTCTATGTTAAATGATATGGATAATTATAGAAAATTCAATGTTCAATGATCATTGAAAATTGAATATTTCAAGGGGACTAAAAGGAATCAAGGTAGTGAATGTCAATAAAAGCCACTATAAAAGGAATCATAAACCATACAAAATAATATTTGGAATTATATCAGTAGTTTATATCCCAAATAGTGTAAAAATAAAAGGGTTGTTTTTGTTGATGAGTGAAATTACAATAAAAAGATATTTTAAAAACATTCATGTGGAAAATATCATATTCACTTTGAAAAAAATATTAAAAATATTTTTTTTATAAACTAATTTTTGAAAAAAAATTCATTAAATATTGATCTTTTAAATATATGAATCCTTAAATAAATGATTGTGTGGAATTCGTTACGGGTCATACAAGGTAAAAAAACATTCCTTTTGTAAGGTAAATGTTTAAAAAAGTTCATTGTTTAGAACGTGAAATGAAGATTCCTTCAAAAATGTTTTTAAAATAAAAATGGGTAAAAATTAATTTAATAAGTCATTTTGTAATGGTTAAAAACATTTTTGAAATTATTTTTTGATAATTAAGTTTTTTTGAAGAAAATTAGTTCTCTAACTAAAGAGGGAAATGAAGTTTAGTTTTCATAAAAACATTTTCTAAATCATTTTGAGTAATAAATACTGGAAAATTGTACTATTACTTGTAAAAGTTCATGAATAACCATAGGAGAATAAAATTAAATGATTTATTAAAAATTATTCATTAATTTTCTCTGATATAAATTCAAGTTTAAACAATATAAAAAAATTGATATTGTGATGTAAACCCTGGAAATGAACATAACATTGATGTGAGAATCAATAAATGAATAGATTATGTGTGTAAAATTTAAATCCACATAAAACTGGTTTAAATACAGTAATAGATAGTAAAATGCGATTAAACACATAATATTATAATATTAATGATAATGAGGATGTAATATATCCTAATTAAAAGGAATCAGGTTATAAAGTTCCTTTCCACTTGGTAACTTTTAATTCAAATCCACTTATAAAAAATAATTCAAATTAAGAATAATATTACTATGAAGATAATATATTAAATGGTATAATATATCAAAATGGACATTAGATACACCACACAAAAGAAGTAAGCAGTGGATATGATATTTATCTCACAAATGTAAAAAAGTGAGATGAAAATCTCTTACATTGTGTTTCCTTTTCCAGTGAGCATCCTTCAACCTATTGTATAGTGTTATAAATAATGTTATTAACTAATAAAAAATCATAATAATATTTATAATATCATATATCATCTTATTAGAATATCTTATTACCAGTTTGTTAAAAATCGTTCATTATTTTCAATATTTCAGGTGTTAATTGCCTAGTTTTTGAAGTATGGATTGACTTATTACTTGTTTTTCCTATTACTTATATAATTATTTCATAATCTCTATACTGTTAAACATGATTTAATTATAATATATATTCATTATATAAATATATAAATATAAATAAATAATATTTGGAGCTAACAAATGAAGTGCATTGTTAATGGAGACGGTAGGACATACGTAAGCATGGACACTACTTTCATTGATTTTTTGTGTTAAAATAATGAAAAAAGTAAATGATATATATGTATATAATCATTCCAGTATCATAAATATTTATTATATTTCACATATGGTTATTTAAATATTCCTTTTATACTTTCCATATTAGTGTGAAAAAATCACATCGTTTGAGGATGTAGTTGTCCACAATTCCACAAAAGATGTTATCATATTTACCAAAAATAAAAAGAATAAGGGTATGTACTGTATAAAAAATTTAGATTTCATGACTCCTCCCTCAGGTCCCATGCTATGACTACCCCAAGCCCTCCTTCTATAGGCCAGGGGCTGGCGATAAGCACCAGAAAGGTATATTCCAAAAACGGGAAGACATTGCATTTAAAACTATACAATCACATAGAGTAGAATGCAACAAGATGAAAACATGAAGTAAAATATTGTAGTAATGAGTGTTAAAAGTGAATGGGGATGGAATACAAGCCCAACTGAAAAAAGTATAAGTACAACTAAAAAGTACAAAACAGCTTCAAGATCATCCCCTGAGGATCCTACCTGAAGGGTATGTACAGATCACCTCCACAACACTCCACGTCCACCCATCTCCTCCACATTCCACCTAGTCATAGCCCCTTAAAACCTCATCCTAGCTTCTCTTCGTATGCACAAGACACAACAAGGTGTAGGTGAAGGCCATGTAGGGGTGTGTATAAAAATACCCAATAGGGACCCCAAGGCCCCCGAAGGTCTATCATAATTACACAATGGAAAACCAAAAAGTAATATCTCAATCACAAAACATAAAGTAATAGATATAGCTAAAATAGAGTCTAAGCTCAAACCAGGTCTTCAGTGAAGTATAGATGTACATATTATTAGTCGTGAAGCTAGATCATCTTATTTTGTCAAGAGGCACTGCTGCTGAGCATACATAGTCTCACCCACACATGATAGATAGGTAACTAACCCACGCAATGAACCATATAGGATCTGATCCTCCTAGGATTGATAGGTAACTAATCCCCGCAATTACCCACACAAGATCTGATCCGCCCAGGATCGGTATATCGTTGAACCACGACGGGCCGCTCTAAGGATGGTCCTCGTAGGGTTTCAAGGTGCTGATTCACATAGGAATGATAGGTGTTTATCAAAAAAGGACCTATAGGTGATGATCCACATTTGACTTTTAGGTGATGACCCACACAAGATCACTTGGTACTTACCTCCATAAGATCTATCTCAAACCTCTGCCTCACTACCAACCACTAGATTCCTCGCAATCAGTGAGCTTGGGTTCTGTAGAGTCTTCCAAATGAGATATTGGTCATACCTCTACCACCACTAATCTCCTCAAAGGAGTATCCCAAAGTACTACCATGTCGTAAGGGTTCGAACGCGACCGACGGTGTGTCAATCAGCCACTCGGTCTGTGAGTTATAATCCTTTTATCTCTGGGGACCGGTTAGATTTAGGTTCGATCCAACTCGACTATACTACAACTTTCTCCAAAATTCATGTAGATTATACCAAAAAGGACCATCACGATCCAAGGATCCCAAAGCCATATATGGTTCGTCAAACAGATGTCTGGTTCTCAAGATATGGCCCTTTAAGAGTTTCTGGGGCAGGTGGGGCATGGGTCTGGTCTGACCCTGACGGACTGAACCGGACCGACCCAGTCTGGGCTGGGCCGCGGAGAACTCTACTCGCTGGGTCGAGGTCAGACCTAGTCCACAAGGGTGGCCCGACCTGTATAGGACAGCACGCAAGGGGGTGGCCCGACCCGTAGGGGGGTGGCCCGACCCGCAAGGGGGTGGCCCACAGAGGCGGCGACCCACAGAGGTGGCGACCCGGTTGGGTAGCGGCACAGTCCGAGGGGGAGTGAGGCCTGCTGTGGGTTCTATCCTAGTTGGTGTGGGGGGTGTGACCCCCCTATCTTCTGAACTCTAGAATGGCCTGGAAGCCTTTCGTTTTGCGAAGCAGCTGCGCCGCATGGGAACCACTCGGTCATTCTGTAACCCACTAGAGGCACGGGTTCGAACTTCACTGCAGCTTCAGATGTAGCTTCTATTCGCCGTCAGCACGCTGGTTGCGCCCCCTCCTACTCATTGGCGGAGCAGTGGTTGCACTACCTCCCTTTCCGTGGCCGACCGTCATGCCGGCCGCCTCCTCCGTTCTCCACGGCCGACAAGCCGCAACCCATTTCTCACCGGTAGTGCATGACGGCATGCCACACCGCCTCTACGGTCGGATGATTTAGGCAGCTCAGATGACCGGCGCAGCTCTATGCCATGGCCTCCTCTTGCGGCATGAATCATTGCACGACCTCCCTCATAGTCGGTTGGTGTCGTTGCGCCTGTGGTCTTCCATGGAGGGTGTAAGATTATCCAAGTGGCAGAGTGTTCAGGACATGTTCGTTAGGGTTGCGCCCTTTGTGTTAGCTCGTAAACAGGGGGGAAAATAAATGGGGTTCAATAAATTGACTTGAATTCAAAACAAGAAATCAAAACCCATACCTTGTAAACCCGTTGGAGAGCATCCGTGGCTTGAAGGTGGTTGTTGTTCTTCGTTCCCGCAATAGGCTTCCAACGATGCCACTCGTATGTCTTCCTCCAGTTCGGTTTCACTCGTTACCTCCCATTGAGACCGGATCCATCCTCTAGGGGTTCGACATCATGACACTCCTTCAGCACTTTGTTTCATGGAGAATCTGTGCCGATACCCCTCCCCAAGCTTCATATATATAGGAGAGGGGGAGGGTATGTAACGATGTGGGGAATTAATGGGGTCTCATAAATTAGGAACCTTTTTAATTCCCAAACTACGTCGTTACATAGGATTGGAAGGTCAAGAAATTTAGTGGCTTGACACATCGCTGGCCCCACACTCCGCTTGGCCGTTGGTGGAGAAGAAAGAAAAAAATAGA
The DNA here is from genome assembly GCA_963277665.1 of Viscum album. Taxonomy (NCBI): domain Eukaryota; kingdom Viridiplantae; phylum Streptophyta; class Magnoliopsida; order Santalales; family Viscaceae; genus Viscum; species Viscum album. The sequence goes on along the minus strand of OY728119.1, from coordinate 1,177,234,854 downwards.
AAAAATAAAATTATTTCATTTCTTTTGTTTTAAAAATCCACAAAACAAAACTTTTTCTCGAGAATAACTACTGTCAAAGTGAAGTCTCCCTTAAGAGAATCTCAGCACTGCGGATTCAACACTACCCTATGATTTTTAATCCAATCCCCAGTTCAAAAGTTAGAAAATTCCGCTTGCAGGTTTATTGAACATACTAGAAAAAAAGTTCAGAAAACTATTAACTCTCACTCTCAACCCACGCCAGTTTAGGTTAGGATCTGACTAAGGGAAACATTCCCCAAGGAATGCAATGTTACTCTCATATTTTCTATCTGAGTTATTATTTAGAAGTTATGGATTTTTACAATAAAATAATTGTCAATTATTTTATTTATAGCCAAAAACTAACTTTCACTGGTGGCCCGTGCTGGCCAATGTCAGTATCTACCTAAAAAGTGCATACCCTCATAATCTCATAGGTGGTCTCATATTTTTAATCTGAGTCACCATTCGTGAGTTATACACATTTTAAAAACAAAATAACTTTATTTAAATATTTTTATTTACGATTATTCCATTTTCAGATTTTCTCACATGAGGCCTACGCCGAAAAAACGTAACAAGGACCCAGGGTAAACCCACAATCCTGAACACAGTAGTGCCCTCATATTTCTAATCCATGCAACTGTTTAAGAGTTATTTCACATTTTCAGGATAACTGGTTACACGTGCTAATTACATCTTAACAATATATCGATGTATCATTCCGGGAACTCCGGCCTTAGAATCACGCACCATCAGATTTGCAGGTCTCAAAATAATTCTATATAATTGAAAAAATTATATGGAAATTCCAGGACACTACATTCTCCCCACTTTATGGATTTACATCCCTGAAAGCCAAAACAAAGGAAAATCAAACGAATGAGGGTACTGAGCAAGAATCTGAGCATCCCACTCCCATGTGCTCTCCTAGAAGTCCCCATTCTTCCACCAAACACACACTAGAGGGATCAAACATCCATGTAGGACTCGCTCCTATCGATACTCTATCTCCACTGGGAACTTCATAAAATTTTCCCCATCGTCAAAGTCTAACTCGACCTAGTCGACGATGTGAGATGGGTTATGCACGTACCTCCTCAGCTGGGATATATGGAAGATGTCGTGCACCCTCTCCAACTGCAGTGAAAGTTCCAAGTGGTATGTGACCTCAAATATCATCTAAAGTATCAAAAATGGTCTGATAAATCTCTGTGATAATTTTCCACCATGTCCAAATCACTGTAGTCCCCACTGAGGAGAGACTCGCAAGAATACGTGGTCCCCATATTGGAACTCCAGAGGTCTCCGTCTCCTGTTATCATAAGACTTATTTCTGTTCTACATAGTCTTCATCCACTCCTAGATGATCTGCACCTTTTCAGTGGTAGCCCGTACCAACTCTGGACCCATTAGTGCTGACTCCCCTGGGTCTGTCCAGCATAGAGGTGATCTGCACAGTCAACTGTATATGGCCTTGAATGGTTCCATACCAATGGTGGAGTGATAAAAATTGTTTTATGAGAACCCCACCAAGGGAAAGTGATCCTCCCAACTACGGCCAAAATCTAGGACGCATGCACGAAGCATGTCCTCCAGTGTCTGAATGGTTTGCTCCGTCTAACCATCCTTCTAAGGATGAAAGGCAGTGCTCAAATGTAGCTATGTCCCGAAGTCCTCCTGTAATCCCTTCCACAACTAGGATGTAAAACATGATCTTGGTCATAGATGATCTTCGATGACACCCCATGAAGTTGTAAAATCTCATGTACGTAGAGGCGTCTCAAGCCCTCTATTGATCCCTACTCTATGATGGGTAGGAAGTGGTCCAACTTGGTTAGTTGGTCAGTGATCACCCAGACAGAATCATGTCCCTTATACATACATGGAAGCCCTGTCACAAAGTCCATGGAGATCACATTCCACTTCCACTTTGTCACCTTTATTGTTTGTGCTAATCCTGCTGAAACTTGATGCTCGACCTTCACCTACTGACAAGTGAGGCATCACGAAATAAACTCTACCACTGCTTTATTTATCCCTAGCCACCAGTGCTAACACCGGAGGTCCTGGTACATCTTCATCACACCAGGATGTACCGCCAGAGGGGACGTATGAAACTCTCTCAACACTTACTCTTGAAGAGTCACTGTAACCATGGTGTGTCCTCTGTAGAGGATGACATGCTCCCCACCTTTAGAAAATCTTCCAGGAGACCGTTCTGAGGATATCTAAGCACGCCAGGCCTCGCAGTCAATGTTCCAAGCTGTGCCTCTTGAAATAGCTAAAGAATTTGGAAACTGACAGTTATAGACTAGAGTTATGTTGCTCTATCTCTATCTACAAAGGATATCTGCATCGCAGCTAGCTGCTATGTCACCTCACTCAGCAACTATAGACCATACCTCTTTGCTGAGTGCATTTTCTACCACATTCCGCTTCCCAAAATTATAGACTATCTCATATTAATAGTCTTGGATGAACTCTAACCATCGTCGCTATCTCAACTTCTAAAACTTCCGCTGACACATCTCTGTCCATAGGAATGTCTCCCCCTTATTCATCAAAGATGAAATGGGTGTCGCTACCCTGGAGAAGTCTGTTTTAAAACTCCAGTAGTACCCAACAAAAGTAGAAGTTCCTCTCCTCTCGGGGAGGTAATAATGGAAACATCTTTTGAAAGGATTTCCCCACAGTCTGCAACTCCTGTTGGGAACTGAAAATTGAAAACTCCTACAACCACGAGGGTAAGGTTGCCCAACTCAAGAGTGATTTGTTGTACCCTCCTATGCATGAGTTTATCCTGTGCTTCATTGGTTTCCCCCTTTTTTTGTCGACCAAGGAAAAACCCATTCCAATGTTGTAGATAAACCATAACCTTTTTTCCCAATACATTCCATTTGAGTATTAATTGTGGATCCATTTCATACCCACACTAATGTTATAAGGCCCAGACGCTGCCACCAAGGGGTTCCAACTAAAACTCTCACCTTAAGGGTCATATCACACTATCAGGATAAGTGTGATTATCGAGTATCCTCCCAATGGTATCTCTAGACGTAAGGGTAGAGTCAATGGTTTAATCAGAAACTCCAGGTATAGAACAAGATTCGAGGAAATATGGAATGATTGGTTCCTATGTCTATTAATACGATAGCTATTAGAAGAAATAGATAGTACCTATAATCATTCCTGGAGCCCATAGGATAAAATCCTTGACTGCATGTAGCTACTTCGTTCCCCTGTCCTCCAGCTCCCTGAGCCTGGTAGTGACCACATTGGGGTGGTGGTTGTAACATGTCGAAAAGTATACCACCTCATGCTACTCTCCAAGCTCCAATTACATGTCTGCTGCATTGTAGATTCATTTGTATCTAACACTTCCTCTCCCTAAAACATTTTACATGCCCAAGTCTCTAACACTAGCGCTAGTTTCCTGGTTTCATATTGTGAACATTCATTGGCTGTATTCGCTCATCCAAAGAACATTCATCCAAAAAGGTTCTATCTAGAACCCTAACATAAGTAGGAATGCATAAAGGAATAATTATGGTTTGAATGTCCTTAAACACACCTCGCTCAGAGGTCCGAGACCTGAAGCACTGATCGTACTATATTTATCATGTACCTAGGATAGTCGGTACGCCTGGATGAATATTCAGCTACCGACATGTTGTCCTTCTAAAGCTGTAAAATCTCTAGGGAACTCTCATCCCTCAGCTCTTTAAGGTAAGAGACCCCTTCTTTGAGGAAGGTTCTCAAGATTGTCCATAGAAAATTCACCTCTTTGAAATATCAGGGTAACCTAAACCCTATCATTTTCCTGAAGAGCCACGTATAAGGCTCTCTACCAGGACCATCATCAGATTGAATGGTTCCCTAGGTAGATGGAAACTCAGCCACCACCTAAATCCAATACTTAACCGCCTATGAACCGGGCTCGCCTCGGAACCTGAGGGGCATCTAATGCAAAAAAATGTGTGAGGAACTAATCCTACATGTGTCCTCTATTGGTACCGCCAATTGTAACTGCTGACCAGCAGACAGTGATATAACTGGAACACTACCCGAAGGTACCATCTCAGGAAATGATCCATGTACTGAAGCCTCATCACCATGTGGACCATCCTCATGGTCACACAATGATAAGGACTAGCATCTAGGATCAATATCTGATCTACTGGTGTCCCAACTAGGCGGAAAACTCAAGCTATAGCCTCCAACTTGTCCTCAGCTGCCTGGGGATCCGTCTTGCCTCAAAACCTTGGAGGCCTCTGCCGTTAGAACTCATGCAATGAGCTCAGTCAGCATGCACTATCCACCAGTGCGGCGGGTGGTAACTATTTCCCAATAGGTGGTGGTTCTGCCGGTACATCACCTGAAGGTACCAACATAGTAAGAGGGCCCTTCACCAGAGCCTTGCCACTTCGTGGGCCATTATCATGTACTCTCTCAGGAATCCATGCGGGCTGTCTATGTAGTGGCATCCTGATAAGGAACAGGTGCACCACACTAATTATGTTATAAATGGTGAGATAACTCCAAAAAACCAAGTAAAAACATTTCCAATACACACACAATCATTTTTTTCGTGCACTGAGTCGAAAATCAGAATTTAGGGTCCTGGTGTATAGATACGTCGGTCGCCGCACCAACACTAGACTCCCCAAACTGAAAACCACACTCAATACACATAGAACTACTACTACATAAAAAAGATCAGAGTCCTATATATTTGGTAGAACTGACTCCTCTAATACCACTTTTTCACGACCCGTCCCCTAGGGATTTTTCCGTGACTACCCCAAGCCCACCTTCCATAGGCCAGGGGCTGGCGATTAGCACCGGAAATGCAGATCCCTAAAACGGAAAGGTATTCCCTTTAAAAATGTACAAAAAAATATAGTAGAAAACAACAATATGAAACCACAAAGTAAAATGTTTTAGTAAAGAGTTATGAAAGTGAAGGGGGCTGGAATACAAGCCCAACTAGAAAAAGTACAAATACAACTGAAAAGTAAAAAAATAGCTTCAGGATCATCCACTGAGGATCCTACCTGAAGGGTAGGTACAGATGACCTCTACAAAACTCCTCGTCTTCCTGTCTCCTCTAAGTACCGCCTGGTCTTGGACCCCTCAAACCTCAACCCAACTACTCATTGTATGCAAAAGACACAACAAGGTGCAGGCGAAGCTAGTACAGGGCTGAGTATAACAATACCCAATAGGGACCCCAAGACCCCCAAAGGTCTCTTAGAATTCCACAAAAAAACCCTAAAAGCATGATCTCAATCACAAAACACAAATCAATAGACATAGGTCAAATAGAGTCTCAACTCAAACCAGGTCTTCAGTGAATTATAGAAGTACATATTGTTAGTCGCGAAGCTTGATCATCTTATTCTATCAAGAGGCACTATTGCTAACCATATAGAGTCCCACCCACACACGATCGATAGGTAACTAACCCCCGCAATGACCCACATAGGACCTGATTCACCTATGATCAATAGGTAACTAACCCCTGCAATAACCCACATAGGATCTGATCTACCCATGATCGGTATATCACTGAACCACTATGGGCCGCTCTAAGGCTGGTCCTCGTCGGGTTGTGAGGTTCTGATCCACACAGGACCTCTAGGTACTGAACCAAAAAGTATATCTTTGTACAAACCTCTGTATGATCTATCTCCAACCTCCGCCTCACTGCCAACCACTGGATTCCTCGCACCAGTGTGCTCGAGTTTCGTAGAGTCTTCCACTCGAGATATCAGTCATACCTCAGCCACCAATAATCTCCAAAAAAGAGTAACCCAAAGGACCTCCATGTCATAAGGGTTCCAATGTGACAAATGTCATGTCAATCGGACGCCCGGTCTATGAGTTATAATAATTTTTGCTATGGGGGCCCAGTTGGATTCGAGTTCGATCCAACCCGGCCGTAATCCATCTGTATCCAAAACTAAAGAAGTGTATTCCAAAAGTACCATCATGAACCAAGGATCCCAAAACCACATATAATTCGTCAAAAAAACATTCAGTTCTCATGATATGGCCCTTTAAGAGTTTTTGGGCCATGTAGGGCCTAGGTCCAGTCCGACCCTATAAGGATGACCCGACCCGACCCGGTCTGGGATGGGCCACAGCGGACTTGGCCTTCTAGGTTGAGGTCTTGTCCATCCTATAAGGGGAGCGACCCGACCCATATAGGATGACCCAAAAAGGGCTGGCCCGACCAGCAAGGGGGGAACCCACAAAGGCAACGACCCGGTAGGGTGGCGGCCCGTTAAGGCTGCAGCCTGCTAGTGCGGCGACCTGAGAGGGTGGCGGCCCAGTCAGAGGGGGAGCGCAACCCGTTGTGGGTTCTGCCCTAGCTGGACCAAGGGGTGTGACCCCTCGGTCTCCAGAACTCTCGAATGGATAAGAGTCCATTCAGTTTCCGAAGTGGTGGCACCACGTGGGCACCACTCTATCTCCACAGAACTCGCCAGAGGCGCAGGTTCGGCCTCCGCCGTGGCTTCTTCCATGCATTCTGTTCGCCGGTGTCACCTTGGTCATGCTACCTCCCTCTCGCCGACGGTGCAGTGGTCATGCCACCTCCCTTTCCATGGTCGGCCTTCGTGTTGGCCACCTCCTCTGTTTGCCGCATCTGATTAGCCACCACCATTTACTCACTAGTGGAGCACGACGGCGCGCCACACCACCTCCCCAGCTTTCCGGTGTCGGCCGCTCCGATGACCTCTACAGCTCTATGTCATGAGCTCCTATTACGGTGTGGGTTGACTCATGACCTCCCTCATAGTTGGTTAGTGCCACCGCGTTGACGGTCTTCCATGGAGGGAATAAGATAAACAAAGTGGCGGAGGGTTCAGGCCATGTTCGTTATGCCCGCGACCTCCGTGTTAACTCGTAAACCAGGTGTAGCATAAATGGGGTTTAATAATTTCTATTGAATTCAAAATAATAAATCAAAACCCCTACCCCATAAACCCATTGGAGAGTGTCTGCAGCTTGTAGGTGGGTTGGTGTTGTTTGTTCCCACAAAACATTTCCAACGATGCTACTCGTATGTCGTCCTCTAGTTCGGTGTCACCCATCACCTCCCACTGGGATCAAATCCGTCCTCTAAGGATTCGGCATCATGACACTCTTTCACTACTTTGTTGCTTGGTGAAGATGTGTCGATACCCCTCTACAAGCTCCATATATATAAGAAAGGGGGAGGGTAAGTAACGACGTGGGTAATTTATAGGGGATCATAAATTAAGAACCTTAATAATTACCCAATGAAGTAATTACTTAGGATCGATAGGTCATGCCATTTATTGACTTGACACATCGCTGGCACCACACTCCGCTTGTCCGTTGGTGGAGAAGAATGAAAAAAACAAAAAAAATTATTTTATTTCATTTCTTTTAAAAATTCATAAAACATAACATTTTCTCCAGACCTACTATGGTAAAATTGAAGTCTCCCTTAAGAGAATCCCATCACTATGGATTCAACGGTTCCCTCGTATTTTTAATCCGATCTCCGGTTCAAAATTTATATAATGCCGCTCATGTGTTTACTGAACGTACATGAAAAAAAGTTTAGAAAATTATTAACAGTCACCCTTGACCCGCGCCGGTCAAGGTTAGGCTCTACCTAAGGGTAAAACGAACCAACGAACTAAACGGTGCTCCAAGAATTTCAATTCGAGTTACTGTTTATAAGTTATGTAATTTTAAAATAAAATAATTATCACTTAATTATTTTATTTACGGAAAAAACTAACTTTCACTGGTGGCTCGCGCCGACCAATGTTAGTATCTTCCTTAATAGAGTATACCCTCACGAGATCAGTGTTGTTCTCAGATTTTTAATTTGAGTCACCGTTCATGAGTTATAATCATTTGAAAAATAAAATAACTTTATTTAATTATTTTATTTACATTTATTCCTTTTTGTGTTTTCTCACAGGAGGTCTGCACTGACTAACCTTAAGTCGTGCCTAGGATAAACCCACTCTCCTAAATGCAACAGTAACCTCAAATTTCTAATATGGGGAACTATTTAATAGTTATTCCACCTTTTCAGTAAAAATAGTTACGCACATAATTATAGATTAAAAAAACTTTGACGGATCATTTAGGGCACTATGGGCCTCAGAATCACGCACCGTCAGATTTCACAGTCTCAAAATAATTTCATATAATTAAAAAACAATTTATACAGAAATTCCGGGACATTAAAAAATAATAATAGAAATTATAAATATCATAAATATCATTTATAAATAATTTTTCCCATCATAATACCCACCATGATAGGTGTTAAATATTAATAAAAAAATTATTGTTTCATGATGTGGTAGTCCATTGTACATGAAAATGCTATGTTCATTACCCATTAGATGGATATTTTTGTACGTATAGGTAAAACACTAAATAAAAGCTTGTCATAATTTTTAGGATACTTATTTAATTATTTAAGTATTGAATATTAAGATTTTAGGGGATGAAGAATGAAAATAAAATAGAATAGTATGAGGAAGGATTCTACCTTTAATTTGGGTAACTCCTTTTGGTTTGCACCAAAGGGATTCATTGGATGAATTTTTTACAAAAGTGAGGCTAATAAGAGGAGGGGGGTTCATTTTGGAGCTTAATTGGATAGATATTGGGAAAACCAAAGGGCATGAGAGGTGGAAATAAGCGGGTGGGATGAGTGTCAATTTATAGTAGAGTAGGAGTACCATTCTTCTAAATATAAAAAGGTAAACAGTGTTGAGAGGTCTCCCTTGCATCCTATAAATCAAAAAATGGTCCCAATTCTATAAAAGGTAGAATATATATAAATATTTCTATCCAAATTCTTTTGGACAATTTTTTTGGTAATTCTTGGCCTTAATTTTAAGGGTTTGTTCTTAGTTAAGCTAATTCTCCTCTTAATCGATGTAATTAATTTTAATCACTTTCACAGATATTTTTGGAAAAAACTATGTTGATCATAATAAAAATAATAAATTATACTCATTCCAAATATGTAATAAATTTCTCAAATTTCCAATCACATAAGTAGAATAAATGAATTTTAATTTAATTCCACAGATTGGATGACAAAGCGGGATTTTTAATATAAAAATGTTCAAACATGTTTTTATATCCAATTTCAAAGGGAAATTGATTTCAATGACATAAGTTGTATTGATTAATTTAAAATTGATCTAATTAGACATGATATCCAATTAAAAATATAATTTAACCTTATAAATAAATTTGGATAAAAGTAATTTTGAATTAAAATTCTGTATTTTTCATGATTCATCAATAATGAAATATTTCTAAAAAATGCAACAAAATCACCCTAACTTTATTTTTACATTCTATTTAAAAAATTAATTTTTTTGAGATAAATAATATCTAAATGTTCCAAATTTAGTAGGTTATTCATTAAATGGAGGTAAAATTACATTTAAAAAATATTGGTTTTTATGCGTAGTACTTTGTTTGCTCTTATCTTATGAAAATAAAATATATTGGATGAATTTCAAAAATAATTATTGGATATATAATTATATATTCTCATAATTTATTAAATACTATTCATAACAACTAATTTAAAGGCTATGTTATATATTGTATTATTAAATAATAACATTTTAATAATATATTTTTGTTTGTTAAAACTCAGTATTACATGTAATGAAAGTCATCGAAGAAACTCATTTTTGTGTGTGATGCATGATAACTTAGTATGAATTAAATTTAAAGATATATCATAGATTTATTTTATTTAAAATAGTAAATATTTTATAATGTATCATGAAATTATATTACCTTATGCACTTGGTGTTGCGTGTCACACATGCTATCCAATACAGTGTTTTTACTTTAGAATTTCTGGGCATTATAAGGTGGTTCTAGATAAGGAGAGTGTATAATTATCCAATTCCAAAATTTCAGGGATGTACGGGGATTACTTGTTACACAAAACATGATATATCAATATCTTGGGTAACTTGACTTAAGTGGTGTCATGTATTAACATAGAAACATACAATGATATATAATTTCATACTATTATAACACGGGGTTGTACATCCAAAAATTATAACTTATATAACCATACCATTCACTAATTTCCCCAAAAATAAACCAGTATCTACAATATTATCTTCCTTATAGAATTCATAAAATAAATTAAACAATTTAACATTATAAATTCTCTAAATAAATCACTCCCACGTATCTATCTATTACATGTTAACACTTGTATTTTCTACAACATTAATTAATTACTTTTATCACATCAATTTTTGAATAATTTGGTTATAATAATAATTCATTAGGGTAGAGTTAAAACATATAAAAAGAAATGTATTATGGTGCATGAAATAGTGGAATAAAGACATGTTGGTACTGGATCTGAGACAGTCATGGCCGTGACTTTGGTGACTGAGCATGACGTGAATGCCCAACAAGAGGGTGAAATTACATTAGGGTGGCTTTGGAAAAGGAGAAGGAAGGCTTTGGTCTTGATATTAGGGATAATTTTTTTAGTGATGGTAGGTGTCTCTCAAAGACTCTATAGGAAATTATTCAATTAAAGTAAACATAGGGAATTCATGGAATATGGGATGATATTGAGGAAGACTCGCAAAAAAACATACCTATAGTCAGAAATTGTCTAAAGGGAATTTTTTTTGTGGATGATAAAGGTTTTCAACCGGTACCTCCTAGGAAAAAAAGACATAGGAAAGACTACTCATATCTAAATACAACTATGGTTACCAGATATCATGGTCCTTTTAGTTATGGTTCTAACTAGTATGGTGTATATGATGTTTCCTTTCAGAGTGACTTTGATATTTGAGTGTTTCTTTTCTTTGGTTCTCCTTGGAACGAGGGTATAAATGATAGTATAACCCCATACATCCACCTTTTCTCTTTTCTATAACTTTTTTAATAAAAAGGTCTCTAACATAATCTTTCTAGTATTAAAATTCATAATTAATTGGAGATAAAAAATCCAAGATGTGGTTCCCTAAATCATGGTGTGGTTTTCTCTATTAAAGTAAAATTATAAAAACATGATATGTAAATGTCCATATATTAAGATTTTTATAGTTTCTTATTTTTATTTTGTGCATGTTTTGATTAAAAATATTACATGGATGAATAAACCAAGACCTGGTTTTCTCTAATTTAATTTCACCTGTTTGTGGAAACTAAAATGACTTCCATTAAAACCCTATTATTTTACTGACCTTGAAAACAAACCATGACATGGTTTTATTTATTTTAGGAAGTAAATCCAAAAAAATAAAACTTCCAACCATTGAATGAACCAAGATACTTGTAAACAAAAAATGTCTCTAAAACCTTAACCATGACATAGTCTCACTTTTCAAGGTATCTAGTCTTAATATAAATATTTATCTTACAACCATGAATTTAAACCCAACTAAAATCCACAAACCATAAATAATCATGGAATAAAAGGTGTATTGAAGACACTTAAATAATATAAATACACTAAAAATTTCATTTACACATCAAAATAGGATTTCTATTATTAAAATATTAATGGACATTCAATTTACTCACATAAACACATAAGAACCTCTTCAACGAAAATTCTTAAAATATATCACTTCCTGAACAAAATTCACTTCCACCAATAGAATAAAATTTCTAACATCCACACAATCAACAAATTTTCTTCTACAAATAGTTATTACAAATACTCTGAACATTTATAAAAACTCAAAATACACATCTTTATATATCACAAACAATCTAAATGTTGATCTCATGTGTCTAGTGACCATCCTCATCAATATCTAATTCACTATGTCTTATAATATCAGTGTATATGTACTTATCAATAAATATTACTATTGTTTCATCAATTCTATAACCTAAACACTTAGTTGAAATATTATCCCCCAACTATTTTTTATAATAATACTATAAACAAAATTCCCTCATTTAAGTCTAATTTAACAAATGATATTTATGGATTTATAATGAATTATATTCAATCATACTTTGTGAATAAAAATAAAATTTCCTATTATCTATATATTTCATTTAATTATTTTCCACTTTAACATAGAATTTATTAGGGCTATATATTCTTATCTCTACCCCCATCTTCATTTTGATTTTAAGTTTCACATAGTTGGGGATGATATGATACATTGGTATAAAATTTAATTCAATTGGTGTTGGTTATTACTTGCTAATTAGATGCTAGTTATAATGAATTAATTTTGTAAAAAAAATATAGTATTATGTAATAATGGTTTTGTATATTCAATTTCATTATAGAGGGTGGTATTGAATATTAAAGGATGTGTGCCTTATGAAAAACTATTTCCCCTAATAATAAAGAAGAAATATTGATGCATCGTAAATGAAAAGAAGCAATAGAAAATTGTAAGTTTGGCATTTTTGATTTCAAATTTCAAAATATATATTTTTAACTAAATAGTTAATTTATTTTTGTGGGGGTATTCTTTTTCAGTCCTTGATGAGAAGAAATATGACAAAATTAGTCCAAATGACCATTTTCACTGAGTATTATGATACAAGTACCGTGGGAGAGTACACTATCAACCAAGGATGAGTATTGTACCCACTAAATATTGTACAACTCCATGTTCAAGTTTTAGTAGACTATAGTTATAAATCAATTATGCATAAGAACCATAGGTTCATATAGATAGATTAGTGTCTAGAATAATAGCCATGAAAGATCATGAATGAAGTAAATATCAAATGATAAATTTTTTAATGTTACAGAAACTTTATGTCTATTACTTCCACACAATACCTTAATTATTTTTTATACATCCATGTCAATGATGTGTTTGTTATGTGATAAAAAAGGATATGGTGATAGTGGTCCTAATGGTGATATGATTACGAATAATCAAATTTTATAAATACATATAAATTCATTATATACCACAAACATACTTTCCATTAAAATAATAATATATTTTTCAAATACTTTTCTTCCACAAATATATTTTTGATTAATTTTGTAAAAAAATATAATTAATATCTAAAAATTTCATAAAATTTATTTTAAAAATATAACATCATTTTTGAAACCATAATGAACAAAATATCTAAGATTTATGTTTTCATGATTTTATAAAATGATTAATTTATGAATTAATAATAAAAAATAATGATTTTATTGTAAACTACCTGTTCATTTTAAGTATTTAGAAAGTTAAATTACATTTTAAGATGTTTTTATGGTTAATATTAATTTAATTATGTTATAATTAATCATATTTATGTTATTGGTACCAATTTTATATTTAATTTTCTTATAGACACTTTTTTTACTTTCGAAAGTATTTTTCTTGGAAACCCATTTTTTTATTGCGTCTTTGGGTTTAATTCTAAATTAAAATTTACCAATTCTATGAATTTAATTTGGGAAATTGTATTAAATATTTTTAATTCTAAAAATTAATATTATATAATATGTTTAACTTAATTTTATTCATAATAAATAGAAAAAAGTGTAACAGTTAGTTCCAGCGGTTAAGGTTAAAATAGGTGTATCGAGGGTTTAAAAAATGATAAGTGTATGTTTTCTGATGATAAATATCTAAATCATATTTAATGTCCATTTTAAAACCACATTATATCCAAAATTTGATTATATGGTCATTTAGAAGAGTTTTTCTAGTGAATAACTTTATTTTTTGGATTCTCTTAGGAAATTTCCAAGTGGGTTGCATGTGGGTTTTTTTCTCCACTAGTAAAAACACATCCCCTCTCCTCTCACATTTAGAAACCCAAATCCTTTTGGTTAAGACAACACCTTACCAAAAACTTTATTTTATTATTTACCCATTTTATAGATTTCATTATTTTATTACGAAACCACCTAATATGTATTGTTGTGCTAAACTGGGGAAGTTGTGTAACACCCTGAGATTTTGTGAGCTATTTTTTTGAATTAATTTATCTTTTTGATGTTTTTCTTTTCACATGACATTGAAAATATTTCTTTATATATATATATATATATAAACACTAAGTCAAAAATTAATTTTACATGACACCTAATTGGAATTCACTACATGAAATACCAACTTGGCTTGCACAACACATATTACCGACTTGGATTGCACTACAGAGAACACCGACAAGGCATATGTAACACACAACATCTAGTTTCTATGAAGAATAATATTATTATAATTTCATTAAATAACATAATTATAAAATAGTCATTAAACTTTGTGATATTAATATTGATAACTATTTTTCAAATATTTTTTATAATTTTTCTATTAAAATAAAACAAATTTGTAATGAAATAAATAATTTTTGGAAAAGTCCTTTTTATGTTTAAAAATACTGATTTCCCAAATAAATCACTTTTAAAAATAAAATTAATTTTAGAGAAATTTAAAATTTTAATTTTATCAAATAAAATTCATTTTTTGAATTTTTAATGTCGAAATTTGTGTAGGGTGAATTTTTTGGGATTTTTTCAGACTTCATTTTTGAATGAATAATAAAAAACAATATATTTTAATTAAAAAATGATTTATAATCTATGTAATTTATAAGGTTAAATTATACTTTAAATTGGTTTTAAATTTTAATTATATAATATTTGAATCAATTAATTCAATATGGATAATTGTAACCAATTTCAAATTGAAATGGGATATAAAAACATAGAAAACTTTTGATCATTTTTACTTTAAAACCCCATATTTTCGATTTGACTAGGTGGTTAATTTTCAATTAATTTATACCACATATGTGTTTAGAAATTGGAGAAATGGATTACATATTTAGAAAATAAATAATTTATAATATATTAAGGACATCTTATTTTTTGATAAAAAACATTAGTGAAAGTAATTAAAATTAATTACATCGATTAAGGTAAAATTAAGATTAACTAAGGAATAAACCATAAATGTAAGACCCAAAATGACATATAATGTTTTTAAAAACCACTTGTATATCCATTATTCATCCATAAACCTTCAATTAATTATTTATGTTTGATTTGTATTCCTTTTCTTTTGTAATAACATGTGTACACCTAAATTATTTTCAAAAATTAAAAGTGAGTCATTTTCCATCCCTATAGAAGGCCTCCACCTCTACCACTTCACAACTCTCAAACCTCTTAATTTAAACCAAGACCTACCTAATAAAATTATTAAAAATGATTCCTTACTAAAAAAGTCCTTAAATTTGTTAGAAGGAAATCCAGGGAATCCATTTGGCATAAACCATAAAGAAATACCTGATTAAGAGGCAACATCTTCTCTCAAGTCCTTTCATTCATTTTTCTTTCTACAATCTATGACAACCATGCTTTTTAATTAAAACCTAAACATGATTTATTAAATAAAACATCAATTGATACAACAAATAAGATCAAGAAGTTTAGTGTCTTTGGGCTTAGGATATTTACATAAAAACTTGAAACATGAAATACAACATCATTATTGAAACCTTCTTTTACATTACCACTACATTCCTTCGTACTTAGCATTTCATGGGATAACCTGAGGACATGCATAAGAAAAGGGAGAGCTATAAAGCACTGTAAGGGAATACGCATAGAATCACATGAGGAGTACAATACATGTTAGACATTAGTCACATCAATAGAGCACAAGAGAAACATTAACATAAAGGAATGATAAAGCATGATAATCATAACATGGAAATGTGGCAATAACACTTAACATTGAATTAGCATAAGCCAAGGCTCATTGCACATGGAGCATGAGTAAACCCTCATTACACATGAAGCATGAGTAAACCCTCATTGCACTTGAATTTTCATGATTCAACACTCATTGCACAAGTTGTATTGTGATATTATACTTTACCCAATGCATTGGAGCTCTATAAGGGCGCACCCTTCTTAAACATTTCATTTCATGCATAAGTGTGCCACATGGATCATAAAACATGGATTCATAAAACACAATCCTTTATTACACGATATAGGAATGTGTAATTTATATATTAAAATTTATAATCATTAAGTAAATTTTCATAAAGTTGAATACCCTTGATGGAGAAATGGGCATGGTATTCACCACAGAAAGGCATTGGCTTAGAAAATCGGTGCGACTTTGGCAGCGTAACGACGTGACGTAAGAATTCATTAAAAAGGTTGATGAGAGATAAAGGTGTTACTCATCATATTTACATGTAATGGACAGTAAGGATGTCATATAGCTACATGTCCCATAAATTGTAATGGAATTTAGGTTCATGATACAAAAATATTGCTTGAATGTAAATGAGGAGAGAGAAGTTCCTTTCGGAATTTTGGCATAGTAACGGGTGTACATAGGAGGAATTTAATGACAGATAAAGGGGTCTACCATAATTCAAACATAAAGAGGGAATTATGAGGGAGGTGAGAAACCATACCCCAACATTCATAATTGAAATTAAAAGGGAAAAACAACTTAAAGAAAATTGGACAAAAATGAGAAAGGAAGAAAAACCCCTTACTTAGAAGTGTGCTTCCAAAGGCTAGAGAGAGGCTTGTGAGAGGATTATTGGGAGCTTGGGGCACCTTGGGAGGATTCTAGAGAGAGTAGGGTAGAGTTTTGACGAACTATAAAGGCTTTGAGTGATGGGGAAGTGGGAGCTTGGGTGGGTTTATATAGGAATAGTGAGGGAATTCGTTATTATTTAGGTTTGGGACCCCTTGTATTAAATTAATCCAAACCACAAACCATCCCATGTTTTTTTAAAAGGGAATAGGAAAAAAATATTTTATAAGGCCAAAGTCCGAACTTCTTAAAATAATAGGGTTGCTTATGTGGAGGTGAGTCACACTCCCATGAAAAACAATTTAAAAAGACAAGGTGTTTAATAAGTCTTGAGGGGTCCATTAATGCTTTGAAAAGTAAGTCAAACAAACCCAAAATAAAATTATTTTAATGGTAAAACATATATTGGCCGAACCTAAATATTATAGGATTTTATTACATCACTATTGGGTCATTATGATGTCATAAAACACATTATATATTTAAACGGTATTTAATTTTTTCCCAAAAAATTTGACTGTCTCAGAAAATTATGAAAAATTCACTGTTGGATAATTTCGACGTCCTGATTCCATAAATAACATTTATTTTATCTAAATAATTTTATAAATATTTTAATTTTCAATTTTAAAATAAAAACTCACATTTATTGAAAATTCACAGGTTTTGACAGAAATGGCTTTAAAACCTTAATAAAAATTATATTTTCATTCATAAAATTATAAGATCATTTATATTTAATAAAAATTAATTTATTAATAATAATAATATTTTATTAAAATAATATTTAATTCAAAAATCCCTTAATTTTTTTAAAAATATAATTCTTAATTAAATAATAACTAAATACACTATTTGTACTTTAAAAAATATTTACAATGTATCAATAATAACAAGAAGGTATATTTATTATTATATACAAAAATAATATACATGAACATAGTAATAGTGATTTGTTACATAACCCCTTAAAATTGCTGCATAAGATCTAAGGGTAAGGTGTGCGATGGTGACAGAATCTTGGGGTGGCTTGGATAACATTGCTCGAGTGGTAATCTCTATCAACTTACACTTTTCCCGTAGATGGTCTCATTCGAGATTGACATGATGAATCTCATCTTGGGCTTGGTCAAGAGAGAATCCCAAGGATTCCACTTCTTTTCCGAGTTCCGACAAATGGGCTTCGTATGGATCAATTCTACTGGATGAGGCCATCGCTTCTTTTGTCTGAGTAAATTGGATATGTTAAAGCCCTATATTTATACTAATCATGTGATCACTATTCAATGGCTATATTAGCAACAATCAAAATTCTTAACATAAAACCAAATAAGTTGACATTTTATATAAACATACAGAGACATTTAATTAGATCCTGAGCTATTTCCATCAATGAATCTTCGGGTTGTTACAATATTCCCCCCTTAAAAAATTTCACCCTCAAAATTTTCCTTTTCCCACACTAAAACAGATATGGGTAACTCAGCTTCATCATTTCCTCTGATTCCCAAGTCGCTTATTCAAACTTGTGGTTTCTCCACAACACCTTGACGAGGGGAATTGTCTTATTTCATAGAATGTTTTCTCTATGATATAAGATCTTCACTGGTTGCTCCTTATAAGAAAGATCATCTTCCAATTGTACCACCTCATAAGAGAGTACATGTGAACGGTCCGGTATGTACTTCCTTAAGAGGGATACATGAAAGACATCATGTACTTTGGACATGGTAGGTGGAAGTGCTAGTCGATAGGCCACAACCCCGACACGATCAAGAATCTCAAAGGGGCCGATGTACCTTGGACTTAACTTCCCTTTCTTTCCAAACGTCATGACCTTCTTCCACAAATATATGCGTAGAAAAACCATATCTCCAACATTAAACTCATGGTCTCGTTGACGGTTATCTGTATAACTCTTCTGTCGACTCTGGTCTTCCTTGATATGCTACTGAATGGTTTTCACCTTCTCCACCATTTCTTCGACCATTTCTGGTGCAATCAGCTTATGTTCACCGACCTCATCACAACATGCTGATGTTATGCATCTTTTCCCACACAGGGCTTCATATGGTGCCATTTGGATGCTTGAGTGGAAACTGTTGTTGTAAGAGAATTCAACCAGTGGAAGATGTTGATCCCATCCTCATTTAAAGTCCATTGAGCATGCTCTCAACATGTCCTAAATTATTTGGATAGTCCACATGGATTGACCATCAGTTTGAGGATGATAAGTCGTACTGAAATTCAGTTCAGTATTCAGAGAATGTGGAAGACTCTTCCAAAACATAGAGGTGAATCTTGGATCTCGGTCAGACACAATAAATAGTGGTACTCCATGAAACCTTACCACTTATTTGATATATATCTGTGCCAGTTGATGCAATGATAAATCCTCCCGAATAGAAATGAAGTGTGCAGTGTTTATAAGACGATTCACAACAACCCAGATTGCATTGTTGCCTTTGGATGTCCTTGGAGGTCCGGTGACAAATTCCATGGTGATGTTCTCCCATTTCCATTCTAGTATGGGAAATGGTTGCATCATCCCCTTAGACTTCTGCCTCTCTACCTTCACTTGCTGACACACCAGGCACTTTGATATATATTAAGTGATCTCTATCTTCATATTATCCCACCAAAAGTTTTCTCAGATATCTCGATGCATCTTTGTGCTCCCGAGGTGAATGAAGAAATTTGAACTATGTGCATCATCCAAAAGTTCCTTCTTCAGCTCCGGACTTGATGGAACATATAGTATTTTCCCGAACCGCACAATTCCTTCTTCATTAACATTAAACTATGAGGATTTACCTTTTTCGATAGTTTCCACCTTTTCCTGAATTCTCATATCATCCTTTTTTTAACCTTTCCAAAAGAGACGGTTGAGCAATCATTTTTGAAAGGATTGATGATGTTCCATTCTTTATGATTCCCATGTCCATCTTCATCAAGTCTAAGAATATTGGATCCTTCTCAATTATCATCATTGATAGAATCGCTGGGTCCTTTCTACTTAGGGCATCTTCCACCTTGTTCGCTTTCCCAGGGTGATAATGTATTGAACAGTCATAATCCATGATGAGATCTATCCATCTTCTCTAGAACATATTAAGCTCTTTCTGTGTGAATATATATTTAAGACTCCTGTGGTCAGTATATATCTCACATTTATCCCCATAGAGATAATGCCGCCAGATTTTCGAGGAAAAGATCACCGCTTCCAACTCCAAATCATGCATTGTATAGTTTTGATCATGGATTTTCAACCACCTTGAGGCATAGGATATCAATTTATCATTCTGCATCAGCACCCAACCTAATCCCTTCTTTGAAGCATCACTGAATACAACAAAAAGTTCCCCAATTGCGGGTAAAGTGAGCATGGGCGCAGTGTTAAGCCTCCTTTTCAACTCCTTGAACCTTTATTCGCATTCATCACTCCAAGAAAACTTTACTCCCTTCTGAGTTAGCTTGGTAAGAGGGTTGTACAATCATGAGAAATTTCTCACAAATCTTCGATAATATCCAGCTAATCCCAAGAAGCTACAAATATCTGTTACTGATGTTGGCCTCAGCCATCCTTCAATTGCATCTGTTTTGGAGGGATCCTAAGATATCCCATTTCTTGTGATTATATGGCCCAATAATGAGACCAACTTTAACCAGAACTCACACTTTATGTACTTTTCATAGAGCTTCTCCTTACGCAAAGTCTCTAATACAGTTCTTAAATGCTCCTCATGATCCTCCTTGGTTTTTGAGTATATTAGAATATCATCTATAAAGACTACCACAAATTTGTCGAGGTAATCTCTAAATAATCTATTCATTTAGTCCATGAAGATTTCTAGAGCATTAGTGAGTCTGAAAGGCATTACTATGAATTCATAGTGCCCGTATCTTTTGTGAAAAGCAGTCTTGGGGATATCTTCCTTCTTCACCCTTACATGATAATATCCCGACCACAAGTCCACCATGGAGAAGTATTGTGCTCCACCCAGCTGATCGAACAAGTCATCAATTTGTGGGAGATGATACTTTAACTTTATCGTGATTTTATTAAGTTCATGATAATCAATGCAAAGCTGCATTGACCCATCCATATTCTTGATGAAGAGGACTGGTGCACCCCATGGTGAAGCACTTGGGCGTATAAACCCTTTATCCAGATTCTCTTGTATTTGTTTCTTCAGCTCTTCATGCTCTACAAAATCCATTCTATATAGAGTCGTGGATATTGTTAAATCCCCAGGTATAAGTTCAATTGAGAATTCAACATCTCTTCTAGGAGGAAGACCGGGCAGTTCCTCGGGAAACACTTTAGCGAATTCCCTCACAATAGGCATTTCTTCAAGGATGGTTTCTTCCTTTGACTCAATCATCTGATCCAGATACGCGTTCTCATAGGGAAGTAATATCCATGATTGATATGATGGAGCTAAAGTAGATTCATCTTCCTCCTTACACTTGTAAAGAATCGAGGGTCGATTATTCATATAGAGTGTGATTTCCCTCTCTCGACAATTTATGTTGGATCTATATAAGGAAATCCAATCCATGCCAAGAATTCCATCAAATTACACCAGAGGGAGTATGAAGAGGTTTGCCGGGAAATTGAATCCAAATATTATAACAGGGGAGGACTTATATTCATGGTATGCAATGATTGCCCCATTTTCCATACTCACCGACATCTTCACTTCCATGATTTGTAGTGGTGCTGGGATTGTTCTACTAAACTTTTGAGATATAAAAGAATTCGTAGAACCTGAACCAAAAAGTACGTTCACTATTCTTGAATGAATAACTAGAGTACCTGTCACCACTTCGTTTTCAGGGTTCACTTCGGCAGAAGTGATGGCAAAAGCTCTTCTTTTCTACCATGGAGGTTGTTGGTTGCCTCTAAAAACCCTTTGATTAGGGCACTGATTTGTAAAATTTCTCGTTTCATTGCATTTGTAGCATCGAACAACACGTTGATGTTTGAACGAAGCATTAATCTATTTTTTTTACAACCATAGGTCTTTCTTGCCAGCAGTTAACAGCTAGGTGACCTTATCTTCCACACTTGAAGCATTTCCTCGTCCCCTTAAGGAAATTTCCAGGGTGCTTCTTTACGCACTTTTGGAAAGTGGGGTGCTGGATCTTCTTATCACCGTTGGATTTATCCATCAGACCACCAGCATTGAATTCCACCTTACGCTTCTTATCCCCATGATACGCATGTGATTCTCTGATCTCCATTTTGACCTTGAGGGGACATCAGACAATTTCCTCATAGCTATCAAAGTCACGGATTTCTAATGGTTTCCATAGGCTAGGCTTCAACCCACCAAAGAAGTGGTCAAATTTGCATTCTGGGGTAACGACAAAGGCGGAAGCGTATCGTGAAAGCCTTGTGAAGTTTTCCTCGTACGCTCCAACAGATTCTGCATCTTTTTTCTTGAGGGAAAAGATTCCCCTTTCCATCTTAAGATGGAGGGTGTATGGAAAATATTTATCGAAAAACATATTTCGAAAATCCTTCCATTCCAACGCCTCGATCTCCTCCTCAGGCATCGTATTTTTTATCAATGTCAACCATTGATTAGCTTCACCCTCCATACTATAAGCTTCCAGGAGAACCTTATCTTTTTCAGAACATTGGAGGATGATGAAGATCATTTCAATGGAGTTGATCCATTGTTCAGCGATCGTGGGATCAGATGATACACTAAAAGTAGGAGGCCTTTGTCTCATTAATCTACCGATAGAGACTTGTTCTTTCTTAGGGGGGTTTGACCATTCTTATTCACCCATGTTTTTATTCAAAACTTGATTTATCTGAGAGATAAGTGTGACAAATTTCACGATTCCTGCTCACATTGGGTTGGACATCTCATTAGTATAGTCATCACACTGATATTCACATCGGTTGTTAGCCCGAGTCCTCCTATTACCTGCCATTGGATGGAATAAAAGGAAAGTTAGGGGTAACACATAAATGGTAATCCAAAGACAAAAGTTTATGACTTATAAATAAACTTTTATTTCCTTACCTCATGAGTCTATAGGCTTCAATCTAGGCTTTTAATGGTCTACTCTCTAACATATATTCTTAGGGGAATTTTTTTAATTCCCTTAATAAGGGTTCATACTAAGCTTGTGAATTTTTCAAAACATATCCCCTGGGAGTGTCATAAACAAGAGTGCAGTAAGGTTCGTTGTCGTGCACCAGTTCCTGTTCGAGTATAGCTCAAAGTGGTGTTTTCGGGTTTTACCTCTAGGATACACTTGTTCCAGAGCCGCCTCTACCTTCTCGTATCCATACATGGATGTATTTGCTTGATAAACCACTTACTCAGTACTTACCAAAACATATGGATTTTTTTATTATATATAGTCTTTTATATAAGGATTTACTAGGGTTTTCTAATCCTAATACCAAAAATAACTAATCCTATCCTCTGATACCAACTATGACAACCCTACTTTTTAATACAAACTTAAACATGATTTATTACATAAAAATTCACCTGATACAAGAAAGAAGATCGATAGGTTTAGTGTATTTAGGGATTAGGATCATTACATAAAATCTTGAAACATGAAATTCAACATCTTTATTGAAAACTTCCTTTACATGACCACTACATTCCTTCGTACTTAGCATTTCATGGGATAACCTGAGGACATGCATAAGAAAAGGGTGAGATATAAACCCTAGTAAGGGAATACACATGGAATAACATGTGGAGTACAATATGTTTTAGACATTAGGCATATCAATAGATCACAAGAGAAACATGAACATAAAGGCATGATAAATCATGATAATCATAATATGGAAATGTGGCAACAACACTTAACATGGAATTAGCACGAGCCAAGGCTCATTGCACATGGAGCATGAGTAAACCCTCATTGCACATGAAGAACGAGTAAAACCTCGTTGCACTTGAATTATCATGAGTCAACACTCATTGCACATGATGTATCATGATATTATACTTTACCCAATGCATTGTAGCGCTATAAGGGCACACCCTTCTTAAACATTTCATTTAATGCATAAGTGTGCCACATGGATCATAAAACATGGATTCATAAAACATAATAATTTATTCCATGATAAAGTAATGTGGAATTCATACATCAAAATTTATAATCAATAAGTAAATGTGCATAAAGGTGAATACCCCTTGATGGAGAAATGGGCATGGTATTCATCACACAAAGGCATTGGCATAGAAAATCGGTGCGATGTCGGCAGTGTAACGGCGCGACGTAAGAATTCATAAAAAGGGTTGATGAGAGAGAAAGGGTTTACTCATAATATTTAAATTTAATGGACAGTATGTAGGTCATATATATACATGTCCCAACAATTGTAATGGAATTTAGGTTCATGATACAAAAGTATTGTTGAATGTAAATGAGGAGGGAGAAGTTCCTTTCAGAATTTCGGCATAGTAACAGGTGTACATGGGTGGCATTTAATAAGAGAGAAAGGGGTCTCCCATCATTCAAACATAAATATGGATGTATTAGGGAGGTGAAAAACCATATCTCAACATTAATAATTGAAATTAATAGGGAAAAACAACTTAATGAAAATTGGAAAAAAATGAGAAAGGAAGAAAAAACCCTTACTTGGAAGTGTGCTTCCAAAGGCTAGAGAGAGGCTTGTGAGAGGATTATTGGGAGCTTGGGGAACCTTGAGAGGATTTTAGAGAGAGTATTTCAGAGGTTGGACGAACTCTAAAGGCGTTGAGTGAGGAGTAAGTGAGAGCTTGGGTAGGGATATATAGGAAAGGTGAGGGAATTCTTTATTATTTAGGTTTGGGACCCCTTATATTAAATGAATCCAAACCACAAACCATCCCATGGTTTTTGCCCATGGTTTTTGGAAAAGGGAAGAGGAAGAAAAATATTTTATAAGGCCAAATTCTGAAATTCTTAAAATAATAGGGTTTCTTATGTGGAGGTGAGTTACACTGCCATGAAAAACAATTTAAAAAGACAAGGTGTTTAATAAGTCTTGAGGGGTCCATTAATGCTTTGCAAAGTAAGTAAAACAAAACCAAAATCACATTATATTATTATTAAAACATATATTGGACGAAGATAATGATTATAGTATTTTATTACATCACTATTAGGTCATTATGATGTCATAAAAAACATTATATGTTTAAATAGTATTTAATTTTTACCCAAAAATTTGACTGTCTCAGAAAATTATGAAAAATTCACCATTGGATAATTTCGACGTCCTGATTCCATAAATAACATTTATTTTATCTAAATAAATTTCTAAATATGTTAATTTTCACTTTTAAAATAAAAACCAACATTTATAAAAAATTCACGGGTTTTGACAGAAATGGCTTCCAAACGTTAATAAAAATTAAAATTGTATTACTAAAATTATAAGATAATTTATATTATATAAAAATTAATTTAATAATAATAAAATTTTTATTAAAATATTATTTAATTAAAAAATCCCTAAATTTTAAAAAAATAGAATTCTTAATTAAATAATAACTAAAAACACTATTTGTACTATAAAAACTATTTACAATGTATCGATAATGAAAATAAGGTATATTTATTATTATATACAAAAATAATATATATGAACATAGTACTAGAGATTTGTCACATAACCCCTTAAAATAGCCGCATAAGACCTAAGGGTAAGGTCAACGATGGTGACAGACTCTTGGGGTGGCTCGGATAACATTGCTGGAGTGGTAATCTCGATCCACTTCCACTTTTCCCGTAGACGGTCCCATTCGAGCTTGACATGATGAATCTTAGCTTGGGATTGGTCAAGAGCGAAGCCCAAGGATGCCACCACTTTTCTGAGATCCGACCAATGGACTTCGTATGGAGCAATTCTACTGGATGATGCCATCACTTCTTTTGTCTGAGTAAATTGGTTTTCTTAAAGCCCTATATTTATACTAATCATGTGATCACTGTTCAACGACTATATTTGAAATGGTCAAAATTATTAACTTAAAACCAAAGAAGCTGAAATTTTATATAAACATACAGAGACATTTAATTAGATCATGATGGATTTCCATTAGTGAAACTTTGGGTCGTTTCATAATCCTTCCACTTTCTTTTTAAATTATTGTATAAAAACAAAAATATTGTCAATATACTAGTATGTTTTTATTCTATGTTTTCAACCAACACATACATACACCTCTATCTAAGGTATAACGAACATAATATTTATGTGTATGGTGAACTAACGCCTCACTGAAAATGATTTTTCAATTTTAAATACCGCCTATCATGGTGGAAATTATGATGGAAACTATGCTTATATATATTATATATTATATTTATTATTTCATTAACCTTCTTTATTACTTTTTCTAAAAATATCCTATTACTTTCAATTTGGTGTCAATACGATAATTTCGATTGAGGAAGTGTGGACTACCGCCCCCTTAATGTGATATGATTCATTCATACACTACATAGATGGTATTAAGGATTCTTTTAGTGAATATAGAAGAGATATATGATATCATAAATATAGTTTAATGGTGATATATATATGCACATATTTGTATTTTACATTATTTTTTTCAATATGAAAAGTAAACGAAAATAATATTCATACGTACGTATGGCCTACCGCCTCTACGAATGGTGTATTCCATTTCTTACATATATATTATATAGATTATAATAATAAACACATACTGTATATATATTTATATTTTTATCATGGTTTACATTCAATAAATCCTGATATAAAGTATAAATACCAATGATATGAAAAATTAAGACACATGTGAAGAATAAAGTGAATATTACCCGAAATGAATCCTTAGCATAGGATTATTAATCATCCAGTAATAAAATGTCATGATAAAAAATATTGTATTACATATAAGGAAAATTTTTTCTAAAATAATTGTAATAAATTTATATTTATTATACATGTGGGTTGAATGAGTATGACCAGAGTCATGATAAAGAAATATGGTGTATTTATTTACAATTATTTTATTCTTTGTTTTTTATACCTAAATTTATGGTTATTCACATATCTAGTTTATAACATTTCTTTCATTAGGTTTATGTTTCAAAAGTTACCAAATTAGTAAAATAGTTTTGTCTCGATTTTCTTTCTTTGAGTCTTGTGTTTTGTTATACACCAAAATTAATTTTTAAGGTGTATATACATCCATTTTATAAGTTATATCATGAATATACTACTTTTAATGATATTTCATGATTCATTCAATTTCATTTTTATTAAATGTCGAGTGTGATCCCAAGTTACCGTGTTATAAGTGTTTGTTGAGACAATCTCATTTCTTTTTGTGATTGTTTATATTTATGCTTTCATTTATGAAATCTTATGATCCATCTCTCAAAAAAGATCATAAATGTTTTTATTGTCTAGATACTCATAATATAATCATTTTCTGGTACCATTTTTATATTCTTCATTACATAATATTGTTAATAAAGTGTTTTTATGAAATCTCAACTTTACCCTCTCTTTGGTCAGAAATCTGGGTTTTTTCAAAATAATGTTTTCTAAAAAGGGTTTCATAGAATATTCTTCTAATATCTTATGATAATTCATAGAAATTTTAACCCTTTATTTATATTACCAATCTTAAAAGGAATACTCTTGTTAATTTCTGATCAAGCCATTTTTCTAACCTTTTACCATTCAAAAGGAATATTTAGTTTACTTCATATGACATGTACATATTTACCCACCATCATTTCTGTGAATCTTACATTGCATGTTTAAAGGGTTAATTTTTTATAAAGTGTTTTTTTAAAATTATTTTCAAAAAAAATATTTAAAAAATAATTTCAATCTTATTTTATAAGTTTCCATGAAAAATGGTTTCAAAATCATTTTCAGGTTTCGTTTATAAGTTTTCAAGAAAAATGATTTTCAAAACGTTTTAAAGCTTATTTTATATTTTTCAAGGAAAATAGTATTCAAAAAATTATCATTATTTATTTATATGTTTTCAAAATATTTTCAAAGAAATGGTTTTCGAATGTTTTCATGAATTATTTATAGGTTTTCAATTTATTTTCAAAGAAATGGTTTTTAAGATGTTTTGAAGCTTTATTTAAAAGATTTCAATATTTTTTCAATGAAAAGGATTTCAAATAATTTCAAATAATTATTTATAAGTATTCAATTTATCTTAAATGAAATGGTTTTCAAAACATTTTCAATATTTATTTATTGGATTTAAATATTTTGTCAAAGAAAAAGTATTAAAATTTTTTTAGAAGCTTATTTTAATAGTTTTCAAAAAAAACATTTTCAAACGATTATATGTATTCCTTATCAGTTTTAATGGTATTTTCTAAGAAAATTATTTTCTAATGTATTTATGTATTAAAGATCATTTTGAAATTAATAAAGTACATTTTTCTCAAGAAATAATTTTAAAAGATATTTCAATATTATTTTCCATATAAGATGACATCTGTTGATGTTACTCATTCCATTTTAAGAAATGATCTAAATGTTCTATTCATATTCTTTATTTGAATGGGTTAAACTTAATGTCATGGTATTTATGAGATTCATTTCTCATTCATGGGTTATATTATTTTGAAACCCCCTTCTTTTTCACGGGTTATGTTTATGATGAAATGATTATGAAACCTTTCATTTTCTACGGCTTAGGATATGATTACATGTTTATAATACCCATTTTCATTCGTGGGATATGATATAATTATTTATGATATTGTCATACATTTATTTATGATTTTATTATGATATTGGGGAGACCTATATCTCCCACCAATGCATTGGGGAAATATTTATATCTCCTGAGATAAACTAAGATGGTCATGGGAATAAACCTTGACTACTAATATAGCCATGGGAGTGAACCATGACCACCAAGACGGTATGATGAGTAAACCAATTCTACCAAGATAGCCATGGGAGTTATTCCTTACTACCAAGATGGTATGGGGAGTGAACCCATACTACCAATATGGTTTTGGAAGCAATGCCTTGGCTTCTATGGAAATCATAATATATGCTTATGTGTCTCCAAAAATTCCATATTTTATTCATATGTTATGATTTCATGGCTTATGTTCTTTATTTCCTTATGATTTTCTTTTATGAACTACCATTATTTATGACGTGATTCATATATATGATCTTTTATATGCAAGGTATGATATTCTCTTTTCTTGATAATGTTCTCATACCCTTATGCTCATGATTATGCTTATATATCTCCCTTGTTTACCCTTATTGATCATTTGAGCTCACCCTTTTCTTATGTTTACTTTACCCTAGTTATGAAGAAAGGTTTTAGATAGAAGTAATATAGGTGGTGATCATTATGGGAGATGTTGATGATTTTCACTAGGATAGAATTTGTTTTCTATGTTTCCAAAGACAAAAAACTATTACAGTCCTCGTGCATGTATTATTTTAATGTATTTAATATTCATCTAAATTAGTGTAATATACATATATGATATGCCTAGGTTTCTATTGTTGTATGAAAGGAAAGGTTTTTCAACCTTTTTAAACTAGTAAGAGAAATCATTAGTGATATTCCTATGTATATTTCTAAGGATATTTGTAGGGATGTCTCTAAGGATAAGAATAAAGACGATTCAATGTTTAAGAAAAAGTCTTGGAATTTTTTTAAAGGATAGATTGAGTGGTTTCCTAGAAATAAATCCATGTGTAGATACTACATGTGGATGTGGCTATGGAAAAGATGTAATTATGGGTTAAAAATTTTACAAGATGTTTTGGGCCTAACTCAGGGTAATCTAGTACCCGACAATGGTATTTACAACACACCTAGTTTGACACTCTTGGGGGATATTCTTTAGAAATTCACAAACACTTCAAGAACCATTATAATGTATTTAATTATTTTTTTCAATTAAACTAATAGGATAAACCTAGGTTGTTATAGAATAAGGAATGTGTGAGGATTTAGACATCTTATAAGTAATAATTTTCATGACTATGTGGTTTTCTGCTATGATAAGTAATTCTCACACTATGCTTATAGTTTTAGTCAATGGTGAAAACTGGAAGGAATTAGATTAATGTTGAATGTGATATATGACTTGATGATTAGAAGTCAAGTGGGATGATCACTGGAGTGAAATATTCTATGATCATAACTAATTCACTTTCACGAAACATGATTAAAAACATCTACCTTAACCAAATTTTAGACTCACCAAGGTTGATAAAAAAATATTTCATTTAGAGTTAGGGTAATGGAGACCGTGGAAGAATGAATATCAAGATTCCTTTGAGTCAAGAATGTGAAAATAATCACCTACGAAAATGTCATAGAGTAACAAGAATGTGTTTTGAACATGGAAAATAAGGACACAAAGAAAGTAAATGAAAGGGAAAAATGAATAATCCAGTTAATGAAATGGATGAGAATGCTGGAATCGCTAAGACATCATTGAAGGTTATGTTTTATAAGTTTGGAGTAAATGGTGATTATGTAACTCAATGTTCCAATATGAAAGATCTTGAAATGAACCAACAAAGTGGTGTGAGTAATGGTTATATTGTGGATGATGATGAGACTATGGATGAAATGTGAAAGGAAAGAGATATTGTGTAATAGGATGAGGTAGCCTTAATAATGGTATAAGGATGAAGGGTGATAATAAATGTTTTTATATATTTGTGGTTCAAGAATTATTTTATATGAAAGGTGAAATATAAAAGAATTTTCATGTTTAGGTTTTTTTCTCTATTGATTTACAAGAATATATTGAATGATTATGATAGAATAGAAAGGCAATTTAATGGTAAGGTGATAAAAAAACATAATTAAGGGAAACATAAAACATAATATGTTTATTATGGTATGATAATGTTTTTTGGATAAAAATATATGTGATATGAATAAATAAGTTGGAAGGTATTGATTACATTGGAACTAATTAATGAATTGTTGACAGGAAGTTTATACTATAATGAAAACTTATAGGATTTATGGAATATATATAGTAATATATGGAATAAGGAAGAATTAATGTTTTACAAATGTATTTATGGTAATTTAGGTTATTACCGTGTTTCAAGATAATATATGATGAGGGTATTGACATTTTTGGAATGCGACAACCAGGAGCTACTTTGTGATATACAAGGGAGTTAATCTTAAGTTGATTTTATGAAATTATTTCAAAAGGGTTGGAATTTCAAATTTTTTAAGTGTTATAATGTTAACCATTTATGGAAGGAATAATTCAAACTTTGTATTAAGTTTTTGAAATAAATTATTATCATACAACATGAGAATTTATTCTTATTGGATAAAAAATTATAAAAAAGTGATGTTGATGATAACTGAAGATAAATAGGATAGGATATCATTGATCTCATGATATTTAGTTATTAGGGAATGGAAAATTATCCTTCATTTTTGGAGAAAAATTTGAAGTGGATCAAAGAAAAATAAATGATGAGGTTGTCCTCAGATCAGGAAAGTATATCTCTTTATAAAGATTATATAATATTAGAAAAAATGATCTTGAAACCAAAAATTTCGTCCCAGTACCTATGTTTTCGATGATTCAGATTTTCCCTTAATTCAATGTAGATTTATGAATTTATAATTATTAAAATTCTCTTGACCTTGTTCTATATCACTATATTATAGAACATGATGGTTATATTTCTCTTCTGTGTTTATGTTTTCACTTGCTACCTATGTTCTCCTATGTGGAAACCAATGTATATGCTACTTTGGATAACAATTATGTTTCCAACATTAAATTTTAAGGGAATTTCTAATATTCATTTTTATGATTTAGGTTTCTGTGAATGAAACATTCATGTATTAAACCTTTGATAACCTAGAATAATTTTGGTTGAGAAATTCATTTTAAGGGGGGTATATTTTAACACCCCCGAGATTTTGTGAATTGTTTTTTTCAAATTAATTTATCTTTTGGATATTTTTCATTTCACGTGATAGTGGAGATAGTAATATATATATATATATATATTAAAAAAACTAATTCAAACATTCTATTCACATGACACTGGATTGAAGTGGGATACATTAAAAAAACAATTCTTGTGTTGAACAGAATATCGACTTGGATTGCGCTACATGCGGCATTGACTTGGCCTATGCTACACAAAGTTCCTGAGAAGCATCATTTTATTATAATTTATTTAAACAATATATGCTAACCTAGTTGTTAAAATTATTGATATTAATAATAAAAACTACTTTTCAAATAAAATTATATTGTTTTTATATAAGTAAAACATATTGCAAACGAAAGATATAATTTTTGGTAAAGTCGTTTTTATGTTTAAAAATACCAGTTTCTTGATCAGACCTCTTTTAATAATAAAATTAATTTTAAAAAAATTAAAATATTTAATTTTGATAAAATACAAATATTTTTTGAATTTATAATTTCCAAATTATCTTAAGGCTAATTTTTCATATTTTCTAAGAGACTTTATTATTCAGTGAATAGTGAAAAGTACTGAATTTTAATTCAAAATTGCTTTATCACCTAGTTTACTTATAAGATTAAATTATAATTAAAATTTTTTTGAAAAATTAATTATATAATATTTTTATCAATTAATCCATTGTTGGTAATTGGAACCAATTTCACAGAGAAATTGGATATAAAAACTTAGCAAACATTTGACTATTTTTACTTTAAAAACATGCATTGTCGATGTGACTGCAGGATTAATTTTAAAATAATTTCTACCAATTATGTGTCTTTATTATGGAAAAATCGATTCCATATTTAGAATCATCGTAGTTTATATTGTCTAATTATGTCAACTTAGTTTTTGGCCAAAAATATAATTGAAATTAAATAAAAATAATTACATCGATTAAAGTAATATTAAGCTTAACTAAGGACTAATCCTTAAATTTAAGACCCAAAACGACTTAAACATTATCCAAAACCAATTTTATGAACATTATTTTGACATAAACCTTCAATTATTGATTTATTTTTTGTCTTTTAGGACTTTTTTAGGTAAGAACTTGTGTACACCTAACTTGTTTTCAAAAATTCCATGTGACTATGTTTCCATCTCTATAAAAGGACACCGCCTCTCCCACTTCTTCACACCTCTTAAACATCATAATTCCGGACAATACCTTCCCAATACACTTCCCATAAATCCTTTTTTACTACTAGAAGACTTACATTTATCATAAAGCAATCCAAGGAAGCCTCTTCACACAAACCAAAAGGAGTTACCCAATTAATAGGTAACTTCATCTCTCAAGTCCATTATTTCTTTTTTATTTCTCCAACTTCTCTACTATATTTTTTAACGATTGTATAAAAAATCCAGTATCCTAAATATAATAATATATTTTTATTCTATTGTTTAAACCTACAATTAGACACACCTCCATCAAATGGATAATGAACATACTATTTATGTGTACGATGAACTACCACCTCACTAAACGATGATTATTCAATTTTCCTTACCACCTATCACGGTGGAAATTATGATTGAAACTCTATTTTTATATGTTATATATAAATATATATGTATTATTTATTTAATATTACTTAATTATTATTATACACATATATTTTTACTTACCATTTTGTGTTAATATGATAATTTGGTTTGAGGAAGTGTGGACTACCACCCCCTCTAAATGATATGATTCGTTCATATACTACATGGATGGTATTAAGAATGGTTTTAGTGAATATAAAAGACATATATTATAAAATAAATCTACTTTAATTATGATATATATACATATATATACATATGTTCCTTTTACTTTCTTTATTTCAACTCAACAATTAATCCGAAATTGTGTCATGCAGACTTACAACCTACCGTCTCCATGAACGGTGTATTCTATTTCATACTTATATTTTCTATAGATTATTATAATACAAATATAATTTATATACATGATATTTATATCATGATTTAAATTATTTAAATCATTGTATTAAGTACGAATACAAATGTTATAACAAATTAAGACACATGTGAACAATAAAGTATATATTACCCAAAGTGAAACCTTAACATATTATTATTAATAATCAGGTAATATAATATCATTATAAAATCATATATGGTATTAAATGTAAAAATATGGTTTTGAAAAATATTTATAATAAATTTATATATATTATACAAGTGGTTTTAATGAGTACAAAGAGGGTCAAGACAAAAGGTAAAGGGATTTCATCTCACTTTTTATTTCTATTAGATACACGCTATGTTCTCCATTGTTTCCTCTTGTGTGGTGTATGTACTAACCATGATTGTATTATATGTAAATTATAGATAAATTTATGGGTAATTAAATATACATTTTATTAAGTTTCTTTCATGGGGTTTATGTTTCAAAATTTACCAAATCGGTAAAATATTTTTATCTCGGTTTTCCTTCTTTGATACATGTGTTTTGGTATGCACCTAAATTATATTTAGAGGAGTATATATTTTTATTTTACATGTAATATCATGAATCTAATACATTTCAGGATATTTTAATATTCATTTAATTTATTTTTTCTTAAATGGAGAGTATAATCCCAAGTTACCATGTTATAAGAGTTTATTGAAACAATCTCATTACTTTTCTAGATTGTTTATGTTTATACGTTCTTTGATGAAATGTTATGATCCTTCTATAATGAAAAAAAATTAATTTTATTATATTGTGAATATTAACGATATAATAATTTTGTTGGTTCCATTTTTCTACTCTTTTCTACATAAGATTATTAAGAATGTTTTTTTGGAAATCTATGTTATTTTAAAACCATGTTTTCTAAAAAGGTTTTCCAAGAATAAGTTTCTAATATCCTATGATAATTAAAATACATTTTTAACCTTTATTGTTTTACTAATTTTGAAATTAATCTTCTTGTCTCTTTCTGATCAATGCATTTTCTATCCTTTTTACCATGTAAAATAAATATTCTTTTTACATCATATGACATGTACGGATTCACCTGCCACTCTTTTTGTGAAGCATCCAATGCATGTTAAAAGGGGTAATTTTCAAGAAATTTTTTTTAAGTATTACAAAAATATCAAAATATTTTCAAAATAATTTTATAATATTTCAATAAAAATGGTATTCAAAACGTTTTCAAGATTCATTTATATGTTTTCAAGAAAAAAGGATTTCAAAACATTTTCAAGATTATTTTATAAGTTTTCAAAGAAAATGGTTTCAAAACATTTTCAAGAACTATTAATATATTTTTAAATTATTTTCAATAAAATGGGTTTCAAACCATTTTCAGGCAATATTTATATGTTTTAAAATTATTTTCAAAGAAATGGGTTTCAAAATGTGTTCTAACGTTATTCATAAGTCTTAAATGTATTTTCAAAGAAATGGGTTACAAATCATTTTCAAGAATTATTTATAAGATGTCAAAGTGTTTTCAAAGATAAAAGGGTTTAATGTAACATATATAACTTATTTTAAAGGTAAATTTCATTTAATTTCCATTCATTCTTTGTTTCATGGGTTTCATATTCATTTTTGGAGGAAAGGGTGAGTTTTCATGATTTGGGCCAAATCGAGAGCCCATTTCCAGATTTAAAAACCGATTTTGATTATTTTATAACTATTTAATTTTTAAATATTATCCAACCATTCCAGTTCAAAAATATCCTACACTAACCTTTTAACAACAACAATGCAATTTGGACCCCTTAGGAATCCATAACAATGGGGTATTTATGTTTTTATTTAAGAATCGGGCCAACCCGAAAGCCCATTTTTCCAGTTTTAAATTGTTTTTTATTTATTTAATATATTATTAATTATAATTATTTTTAAGGTGATTCTACCTCCATTTAGACCCTATAAAGACCAGGCGCACTCCCTTTTCCTTTACCCCTTCCTTGGAGCTCTTTGAAATTGAGAATTAGGGCAGAACTTCATAGGGTGTCTCAAATCGGCCAGAATTGAAGAGTTAAATTCATCCCTTCGTAAATCTCTCAATTATTACTCTTTTCACTCCATTCTAGTTCCTAAATGACCTCCTAAAGATTTTTCGAACAACCCCTAAATTTTTTCTATTTTAACTTTCAGATACTATTGTTTTGGAGTGATTAATTCAGGATACTTCAAGTAAGTGAGTCAATTTCATTCCCCTTTCAAATTGCTTAGAGTTTTATTTGTTTTTATTAGGGTTTATTCCCTCTTAATTGAAGTCCCAAATGACCAAGGGGTAGGGTTTAGAACCTAAGGTTTAAGATTGGGTTTTAGTTTCCAATTCTTGTGGTTTTATGTTTGTTCTAGGTCCTTATTGGTGAGGCGGTGGTGCGAATTAATTTTCACACGGTGATTCAAGGGTTTCCCTTAATTCGGTTGGTGATTCCATATGTATGCAATCAATGTTAATTGACTTGATATTTTTATTAAATTTTAATGTTTATTTAATTTTATGGTTGCTGAAAAAAATTGTTTTAGTGGTTTTTGTAATGCAAATGAATTTTTAATGCCAATTTTAGGAGAAATTGAGGTTTTTTCATGAAAGTCTCTGGTTGGTTCTTTTAGGGATTCCATATCAATACTTAATTTATTTTATTGGGATGTATTAGGGCTTAAGATACCGTTTTTAATGTTTATCCCTTTTTTTTGTTTCTGTGAAATTAGGTTTTAATGGTGTTGTGGAACTTGTGAACTTTAAGTGTCATTTTTATTTAAAAATGGATGTTTTACAAAGATTACACTTCTTTGTTCACATGGGGATTCCATAAAATTGATTTTTTTTTGTTTAATTGAAATTTATAAGGCTTAATTTTCTGTTTTGGTAACTTATAGGTGTGTATATAGTGTTCAATGTGGGGTTTTTAGGGAGTGTTGGGTGCAAAACAATGCGGGTTTTTGAGAAATTGTTTAATGGAAAATCAAAGTGTATTGTTGTATGATTTAAATGGTATAAAGTTTGTATAGATACTGTATTGTTTTAAGTTACCAGTATTGGTGTTTTTATATGAAAATGGATGCATGTGGCATGCTTAATTTGTTTGAGCACAAATGGGGAACCCCGAGTACCTAGGTGGGGAAGATGTGTACTAGTACAGCTAGTGGGCCGGATGAGTTTTTTCCATGTTTCACCTAGCATTTGGATAAAGAAAAATCTAACTAAATTATGTGGATGATAATTGGGGACCACTAGGTTATGGGTATGTTCCCTACTAGTGGCTCGTGCGTAAGAACAGATTTTACTATGGTTACTTTACACCGAGGTATGAGGTACATGGGGCCCGAGACTATCTAGTGCCTAGGAGTGTTCCCTATTTTTTTGCACATTTTGTTCATGGTATTTTCCATTTAATTTTTGTGTTTTGGCAGAAATATATATTATATAACATGTCTATTGAAATTTGTGAACATTCTGAAAATTTTAGCTTGAAAACTATTTTCAATTGGAAGTTGCATTTCTTGGATATTATCACTGCCTTTATTTGCGTACTAAAACTGATTGCTTTTCCACATTGTATTGAATCCTCTTTGGAATAATTTGGTGGTATAATATTTGGATTAGTGTCACACCCTACTTAAACCCCTTGGGTGTAAGTATAATTGGTTATGTTGGAATCAGGTAATGGAAAGTCTAAGGGAGATGGCGGTTCGGGATGTTAGTTCCCATCCTTAGGGCGGAGTTGTTGAGACGTCTTGTGGGCGATGAACCCTAGTCATGTGGAGTACTTGGAGATATCTTGCTGTTATATTTATTTGTATTTGTAAGACTTATAGTTTCTTTAAACAAATGTATTCATATCTGGTTTTTTTAATAATTGTTTTGCATGAAAATTTACGATTCTGATTATTATTTTGTTTTTTATGTTTTATGCTTTCATACTCAGGTAAATCATTCCCAAACCAGATTTTTTTGATACTCGGGAACTTGTGATAGCCCATGGGGATAGGGAACGCCCTTTGGGGCTTGGCATGGACCGAGTTTGGTGTCATTAATAGTGGAAACCGGATTCGGTTCGTGTTAAAATGGTATCAAAGGAGGTTAAATTTTTTGGGTTATTTTACTATTTTGGGATGAGTCGGGATAGACAGGAGCTAGGAATTTCGAGGCTCAGCGTTTTGGTAGTGAGTAGGGTGCCTGGCCTACACCTATCATGGAAGACCTTGAGTCACCAGGGGATGTTGTAATTTATGGATTGAATTCACTTCCAGGTGAGACGTGTGGGCTGCAGACCACATGTGGACATCAGGCGGATATAGAGTAGTTGTTTCTTTTATTATTGAAATGTGTTTATATTATTTATATTTGATTCATTTGATTACAATTTTCAGAATTTTGGTATTAACTATTATTTTGTTACTATTGCATTTTGTAGCAACGTGCCTCCCCGGGATGCTCCCACACGCCCACAAGAGGAAGCCAGAGAGAGTTCTCCCACACCGATTGATTAGATGCTCATGGAGGCTATTGTTCGGGCTATCCAAGCTTTGGGATAGGGACCATATCCTACTCCTATTATTGTTAGGGTAGAAGTGGCAGGTCCTAGAAAAGAAAAAGCACAAGAGTTTCTGAAAAACTAGCCTCCTACCTTCCGAGGTAGCTCAGAATCCCATGAAGTAGAAGAATGGATCGAGAAGATCGAGCATATGTTTGAGTTCCTGGAAACACCTCAGGAGATTAGGGTGATGTGTGCCTCCTTTCTATTGGAGGGTCCCAGCCGTAAGAGGTGGGAGTCAGTACTTCAGTCTGGGAAGAATGAGCAGATGCTCTGGGGAGATTTCAAGGCTGTCTTCAATGAATAGTACTGCCCTGAGGTGCAGGCTTATGCTAGGTCTAGAGAGTTCATAGAATTGGTTCAAGGGAATCTATCTGTGATGGAGAATGCCAACCATTTCACTGAGTTGGTTCGGTATGCTCCAGAAATCGTCTCTAATGAGAAAGCGATGGCCCAGAGGTTTGAGAAGGGCTTGCGACCAGAAATATACTCCCATGTGTTCTTGTTTAAGCTGAGGAACTATGCTGAGGACGTTGATCGGTCATGCAAGGTGGAGATTGATAGGTAAGGTTGGGCTGGTTTTTATGGTTCAGTATCAGTAGTGGGCAGTGGTAGCTCCTTAGAGAAGAAAAGGAAGAAGGAGGATCATGTGAAGAAAGAAGGTGGTAGTTCAGCACACTCTTCCTGGTAGTTTTCTTCTATGGCTTCTGATGTGAGATTGGTCATGTTCCACGAATGTGGGAATCCTAGGAATATCCAAACATCATGTGCACTTCCTCCAAAGCCTTGTTAACAGTGTGGATGTATGTGGCATTTGCAGCACTTCTGCGGGTTGGCACATCCACTCCCAAGTGGGTTAGGGTTAGTGGCGTTAAGAGGAGTCCCAGCACAGTCTATGCCATCGAGGATTGGGGTATCCTGATTTGGTGGTAGTGGTGGTAGGGTTGTATCATCTTCTAGGATTATCCAGTTCAGGGCACAACCACAGACTAGTGGTCGTCTTCAGGCCGAGACCGGACATCTCCATGCGTTGGATCAGGAACCACCAGGATCAGAGGCGGGACCGTCGACAGTTCGAGGTACCGTTTTGATTGAATATTTTATAGATACTACTATTTTTGATAATGGTGCCTCTATTTCATTCATTTCTTCCCATTTTGTGGACATGCTGAATTTTCCAACTGATTTGTTGTCTTTCGCGATGGAGTGGGTGACACCGTTGGGAAAGAAGGAGCAGGGTCTTAGGTGCCCGTCGTGTGCGCTTTCTGTGTCAGGGGTCAAGATGGAGTGGGACCTCTTAGTCTTAGATATGGACCATTTTGATGTCATACTCAGGATGGATTGGATAATACACCTTTAGGTACACATCGATTTCTATAGACGACATGTGAGTTTCACGACACCTGATGGGAGTCGTCAGGTTTTTCATAGAGAATGGGATCCTCGGTCATGTCGCGTTGGGCCTCCACTCCCAGAGTTGGGAAGTGTTATCTTCCATTTATCTTCTATTACGATAGAGGATGGTCATTCCCCTAAAGGTGAACTACCTATTGTAGTGAATGAGTTTCCAGAGGTATTCCCAGATTATTTTTCAGGTTTTCCCCCAGAGTCGGATATGGAGTTTTCGTTTGATCTGGCACCGGGACCATAACCAATATCTCTTCCCTCTTATCGCATGTCCCCCACCAAGATGAGGGAATTAATGATACATCTTTATGACTTAGAATCCAAAGAACTCATTCACCCGAGCATCTCTCCTTGGGCCTCTCCTGTGTTGTTCGTGAAAAAGGCTGATGGATCCCTCTGGTTGTGCATTGACTACCGAAAGATGAATAAGGTAACAATTAAGAATAAATACCTTTTTCCCATAATATATGTTTTCTTCAATCAGTTGAAGGGTGAAAAGTGGTTCTCAAAGATATACCTACGTTCGGGGTATCATCAACTTCGAGTGAAAGATTCAGATATCCCAAAGACAGCCTTTTGAAGCTGGTATGGCCACTTTGAGTATTTGGTCATGACCTTCGGATTAACCAATGCTCCAACGGTATATATGGAACTCATGAATAGGGTGTTTCATCAGTATCTCGATTCCTTTGTTGTAGTGTTCGTGGATGAAATTCTGGTATACTCTAGCTCTTAGGAGGAACATGAACATCACTTGAAGATCGTTTTGGGTACATTACGGGATCACCGCCTCTATGCAAAGTTGTCAAAGTGAACTTTCATGATTAGGGAGGTGAGATCTCTAGGGCATGTGATCTCGGAGAACGGAGTTTCATTGGACCCCGATAAAATTAGTGCGGTCAGGTCGTGGGAGAAACCGAAGAATGTGTTCGGGGTCAGGAGTTTTCTTGGCTTGGCTGGTTATTACAGGTGATTTGTCCAGGATTTCTCTGGGCTTGCTTCACCGATGACCACCCTCACCTGGAAAGGGGTGAAGTTTGTATGGGGTCTAGAATGCCAGGCGTCGTTCGAGGAGGTGAAGTGGCAGTTGACTTCCACCCCCATGCTGATTTTTCTAGAGGACGGAAAGGGATATATGGTCTATTGTGATGCTTAAGGTATAGATCTTGGGTGTGTGCTTATACAAGATGATCATGTGGCCATGTATGGATCTTGATAAATTCGACCACACGAAAAGAACTACCTAACCCATGACTTGGAGTTGGCAGCAGTGGTGCATTCATTGAAGACATGGTGTCACTACCTCTTTGGGGAGAAGTTTGTGGTCTAATCAGATCACAAAATCTTGTCTTATATCTTCTCGCAGAAGGACCACAACATGAGGTAGCATCACTAGATCGAGTACATGAAGGGGTTTGACTTTGACATTGTCTATACCCCAGGAAAGGGTAATGTAGTGGCCGACGCCTTGAGCAGAAGGGTTCCAACGCAGGCTTTGAGGAAGTCCAGTGATGAGTGGACATTGATGGGGCTCTTTTCTCAGATTCATGTGGAGACCAAGGAACATAGTGGAGGGGTATTCTAAGAAAGCGTCAATTTTACTCCTTCTCTGTTGGAGTTGATTCCGCATGAACCACCTAGTGATGATCGTTTTCAGCGCTCGTAGCAGTTTCTTCATGGTGGGGAGACATCCTATGATTGGTCATCATCTTTCGAAGGAATCTTGTGCTTCTAAGGTCATTCAATAGTTCCATTATCTCAATAAAAGGTGGTGATCCATGATAGCGACCAGTCTCAGTGGTCTGTCCATCCGGGTGCCACTAAGATTTATTATGATGTCCGCCGGTAGTTTTGGTGTCTTGGTATGAGACGAGACATAGCAGAATTTGTTTCGAGATGCTACACATGCCAGCAGGTGAAAGTACAGCACCAAAGGCCTTCTGGTTTTCTCTAACCACTACCCATTCCTACCTGGAAGTGGGACGAGGTCACCATGTACTTCATTGTTGGATTAACTCATACACCTCAGGGTAATAATTCCATTTGGGTGGTGATTGATTTTCTAACCAAATCAGCCCACTTCATTCCGATAAAAGATACAACTAATGTGGATGATTTAGGCCATATTTATCTTCAGTGAGTGGTGAGACTCCATGGTGTACCATTAGAAGTTGTCTCAGATATAAACCCCCACTTAACTTATCAATTTTGGGATGGCCTTCAGAAGGCCTTGGGGTCTCAGATTAAGATGAGAATGACATACCACCCTCAGGCGGATGGTCACAAAGAGCGGGCAAATCAGATTTTGGAGGACATGCTTCGTGCATGTGTCCTGGACTTTGGAGGTTCTTGGGATAACCATTTGGGATTGGTTACGTTTGCTGATAATAACACTTACCAATCCTCGATTCGAATGGCCCCTTTTGAGGCACTCAATGGTCGGCCATGTCGGTCCCCCCTATGTTGGGATAAG
The DNA here is from genome assembly GCA_963277665.1 of Viscum album. Lineage (NCBI taxonomy): Eukaryota > Viridiplantae > Streptophyta > Magnoliopsida > Santalales > Viscaceae > Viscum > Viscum album. Next base: position 1,177,192,889 of record OY728119.1, on the reverse strand, counting down.
GTAGGAGAGACTTCACTGTTGGGGATGAGCCTTGTGCAGGGGACTTATGAGAAGGTCAAGTTGATCAGGCATCATTTATTGATATCTCAGAGTCATCATAAATCATATGTTGACCGAAGGTGTCGAGACCTAGAGTTTTCTATGGGTGATAGGGTATTCTTGAAAGTGTCCCCTCATCTGGGCTATCGTTGATTGGGGAAGCAATGGAAGATGACGCCACAGTATATAGGGCCCTTCAAGATCACCGAGATTATTGTCAAAGTGGAATATAGGTTGGCCTTACCTTCTTAGTTGATGTCCATCCATGATTTCTTCTATGTCTACCAGTTGAAGAAATACAACCAGTATCCGTCCCATGTGCTGAGTTGGGAAGAACTGGAGATAGAGCCTAACTTGTCTATTGTAGTGCGGCTGATAAAAATAGTGGACTCCCGAGACAAGGTTCTTCAAGCGATGTCCATTCCGCTAGTCCGGGTTCGTTGGGAGCATGGTAGTGATACTCATGAGACATGGGAGTGGAAGTCATGGGTCGAGGAAGAGTACCCATTCCTGCTTTCAAATCAAGCTTCATGTTGACATTCGAGGGCGGAAATTCATTCATGGTGGGGATAATTGTCACATACATAACTTATTTTAAAGTTAAATTTAATTTAATTTCCATTCATTCTTTATTTAGGGGTTTCCCATTCATTTCCGGAGGAAAGGGTGTGTTTTCATGATTTGGGCTAAATCGAGTGCCCTTTTCCATATTTAAAAACCGATTTTGAATATTTTATAACTATTTATTTTTTAAATATTTTTCACCCATTCCATTAGAAAAATATCATCCACTGACCGTTTAACACCAAAACATCAATTTGGACCCCTTAGGAATCCATAACAATGGGGTATTTTGGTTTTTATTTAAGTATTGGGCCAACCCGAAAGCCCATTTCCTAGTTTTAAATTTTTTATTTAATTATTTAATATCATATTCGTTATAATGATTTTTTGGTGATTCTAACTCCCTTTTGACCCTAATAATCCCAGGCGTGCTTCCATTTCCTTTCCCCCTTCCTTGGAGCTCTTTGAAATCTCTAATTAGGGCATAACTTTTTAGGGTATCTCAAATCGGCCAGAATTAAAGAGGTAAATTTATCCCTTAGTAACTCTCTCAATTCTTACTATTTTCAATCCATTATAGTTCCTAAATTACCTCCTAAATATTTTTCAAACAACCCCTCAATTTTGTATGTTTTCAATTTTTGATACTGTTTTTTTGGAGTGATTACTTCAGGATACATCAAGTAAGTGATTCCATTTTTTCCTCTTTCAGAATTTTTAGGGTTTCATTTGTTTTTATTAGGGTTTATTACCTTTTTCTTGAAGTCCAAAATGACCAGGGGGTAGGTTTTCAAACCAAAGGTTTAAAATTGGGTTTTATTTTCCAATTATTGTGTTTTTAGGTTTGTTCTAGGTCCTTTTTGGTGCGGTGATGGTGCAAATTAATTTTCACACGACGATTCAAGGGTTTTCCTTAATTTGGTAGGTGATTCCATATGTATGCAATCTATGTGAATTGAATTGATGTTTTTATGACATTATATTGTTAATTTAATTTTATGGTTGCTGAAAAAGAATATTTTAGTGGTTTTTGTAATGCAAATGATTTTTTAATGCCAATTTTAGGAGAAATTGGGGGGTTTTCATGAAAGTCTCTTGTTGGTTCGTTTGGTACTGCCCTATCACTACTTATTTTATTTTATTGGGATTTAATTGGGATTAAAATAATGTTTTTAATCTTTATCCATTTTGTTTTTTGCTGTGAAAGTTGGTTTTAATGGTGTCGTGGAACTTGTGAACTTTAAGTATCATGTTTGTTTAAAAATGGAAGTTTTACAAAGATTACACTTCTTGGTTTACATGGGGCTGCCCTAAAATTGATTTTTTGATTTAATTAAAATTTATAAGGCTGAATTTTATATTTTGGTAACTTATAGGTGTTCATATAGTGTGAAATGTGGGGTTTTCAAAAAGTTTTGGGTGCAAAACAATGCGGGTTTTTGAGAATTTGTTTTATGGAAAATCAAAGTGTTTTGTTGTGTATTTTAAATGGTATGAAGTTTTTATAGCTTATGTATTGTTTTTAAGTGACCAGTATTGGTGTTTTTATAAGAAAATGGATTCATGTGGCATGCTGAATTTGTTTGAGTATAAAGGGGGAAGTCCGGGTACCTAGGTGGGGCAGATGTGTACTAGTACAGCTAGTGGACCAGATGGGGTTTGTCCCTGTTTCACCTAGCTTATGGATAATGTCAACTCTAACTAAACTATGTGAATGATTATTGTGGACCACTAGGTTATGGGTATATTCCCTACAAGTGTATCGTGTATGAGAACAAATTTTACTATGGTTACTTTAAACTGAGGTATGAGGTACATGGGGCCCGAGACTATCTAGTGCCTAGGGGTATTCCCGATTTTATTTCTCATTGTGTTTGTAGTATTTTCAATTGTATTTTGGTGTTTTTGGAAGTAATATATAGTAGATGACATGTCTATTGAAATGTGTGAACATTCTGAAAATTTTACCTTGAAAACAATTTTTAATTGAAAGTTGCATTTCTTGGATTTTATCACTGCCTTTCTTTGCGTACTAAAACTGCTTGCTTTTTCACATTGTATTGAATCCTACTTGGAATAATTGGGTTGTATCCTATTGGTCTTAATATCACACCCTACTTACACCCCTTGGGTGTAAGTGGACTTGGTTATGTTTGACTCAGGTAAGGGAGAGGCTAAGGGTGATGGTAGTTCAGGGTGTTAGTCCCCATCATTGGGGCAGAGTTGTAGAGACGACTTGTGGGTGATGAACCCTAGTCGTGTGGAGTCCTTGGAGCTATCATGATGAAATATTTATTTTTATTTGGTCGACTTGACGTGTCTTTGGACAAATGTATTCTGATATGGTTTTGTTAATAATTGTTTAGCATGAAAATTTCAGATTCTGATTATTTTTTGATTTTTTATGTTTTATGATTTCATACTCGGGTAAATCATTCCCAAACCAGATTTTTTTGATACCTGGGCACTTGTTCTAGCCCGTGGGGATAGGGAATTTCCTTCGGGCCTTGGCACGGGCTGGGTTTGGTGTCGGTAATTGTGGTGACCAGATTCTATTCGTGACATTTAAAATGTTTTGAAGATTATTAATTTTAAAAGTAAATGTATTTCTAGTGATTTCAAGTCTTATTTATAAGTTTTAAAGTAATTTTATAAGAAAATGATTTTTAAAAAGGCTTATGTATTTAAATTAATTTTTGAATGGAAAAATGATATTTTCATCTGGAAATTGTTTAAAAAGATATTTCAAATTTGTTTTCCATCTAAGGATACATTTCTTGATGTTACTCATTCCATTTTAGTAAATTACCTAAAGGTTCCATTCATATTGTTTCTATGAATAGGATACGCTTAATTTCATGGTTTATATGAAACAAGTTTCTCTTTGATGGGTAATATGATTTTTAAACTGTCTTCTTTTTCACAGGTTATGTTTATGATGAAATGATTATGAAACGTGTCTTTTTTAATAGTTTATGATATGATTAAATGTTTATAATACCAATTTAATTTCATGGGTTATGATACGATTATTTATGATGTTGGGGAAAATGTATGTATGATTTCATTATGATACGGGTTTGACCAATATCTCCCACCAATTCATTGGGTAAATATTTATATCTCATGAGATAGACTAAGTTAATTTTGGGAATAAACCTTGACTACTAAGATGTCCATGAGAGTGAACTATGACTTCCAATATGGTATGTGGAGTGAACTCATGCTACCAAGATGTCCAAGGTTGCGAACCATGAATAATAAGACAATATGGGGAGTGAACCCATACTACCAAGATGGTCTTGTAAGTGATGCTTTTTCTACTATAGAAATCATATTATATGCTCAGGTGAATTTCACAATTCCATGTTTTATTATTATGTTATTATTTCATGGATTATGTTATTTATTTACTTATGATTCATATCTTATAAAATACCATTATTTAAGACATTATTCTTATATGTGATCTTTGATATATAGGGTATGATCTTATCTTTTTGTTATCATGTTCTAATACCCATATGCTCATGATTATACTATCTTATCTCTCTTGTTTACTCTTATTGAGCATTTGAGCTCACCCCTTTCTTATGTTTTCTTTCTCTATGTTATGAAGATAGGTTTTAAGTAGCATTACTAAAGGTGGAGATATTTAAGGGATATTTTCAAGATATTTCACCAGGACAGAAGAATTTATTTCATGTTTCCAAAGACAATAAACTATTACAGTCATTAGTCATTTGTTATAAAAATTTACTCACTACTACATATATCCCATTTAAAATTTCTATACTCCACTTTTAACATTGCTAAAAAATCACTGTTAATCATAATGAATTTAAAGGGGGTACCATTTATCAGTGCTAAAAAAAGATGATAAAGGAGGTCATTTATCCATGCTAAATAAAGCATCAATAATGAAATCCTCTTTATCAGTGCTCAAAATAGTGTTGATAATTGACTAGATGGATGGGATGTGTTATTTCAATAACAGCATAACAGGGAATAAATAACACTAATATCAATAAAAAATTCAAACATAATTTTAATTGATACAAGAAAGACAAATACGATGGTGCATGTTTATTGAATTCCAAGTCAATACATACTTGGGGTAGGAACATCACATGGTTTCACTATAAAAAATAAATACTATTATAATAAATTTGAGATAAGAAAAAAGTAGGATAAAAGAAACACATACACAATGAAAATGATGAAAAAAATAAGAAACACACAAGGGATTGAAAAAAATTCTATATATATTGACATCATGAATACAAAAATATTCACCCATGGAATATAAGAAAACACTGATATATACATTTCAAAAAATGTTTTATATAATTATATTTACAATTATTCACCAAATAGATAACAACATTAATGTTTCATCTTTTGATGACTATGATCCCCACTCAGAAATTTCCACCCATTGTATCAGTTGTTTCACAAATCATTCTAACTCGAGAAAAAGATTTCACCTATATAAGAAAACAATTATTATTTTAGTAATACTATAAATAAATAAATAAAACATTAATATGAAAGAATACACTAATAAAATTTACATTTTTAATAAAGACACATTTGGAATTATATCGGTCACATCATGCATTGTACTGAGATGGGGTTGATTCCTAAACATCACAAATGTTTCATGGATAGTTTTTATAAACTATCAAAACAATACAAATGTGTTTGATCATTTTTTAATATGTCAGTTGTGTTTTTTTACTAAAATATCATTTCAAAATAGAAACACGCATTTGAGTCATTAAGGTCCCATCATGTGTTAATTTGACATGAGACTTATTTATACACCTCACAAAGAACATATGAATCTTTATCCTAAATTATTAATAAAACCAGAGTGTGCATTCATGGATTTCAGTGACTGACACGTTTTGAGATAAAATGTCAATTTTAAACTTATTACAGACACATTTAGTCATACCGGTCACACCGTGCATCGAATTGACATGTGGTTAATTCATATAAATAAAAAATGACACATGGATAATTTTACTAAAGTATCAAAACAATCCAAATGCATTTTCTTGGTTTTCAGTTTGTCAATTGATCTTTTTACTTAAATTAATGTCAATTTTAAACAAAAAAGACACATTTGGAGTTATAGAGGTCACACCATTCATTATATTAATGTGGTTTCTTTATTAAATGTATAAAATGATTCATGGATACTTTTAGAAAAGTATCAAAATAATCCAAATGTGTTTCCTCAGTTTTTAGTATGCTACTTGTGCATTTTTATTAATATATCATTTCAAACTGGAAACACACATGTTGAGTCATAATGGTCACATCATGTGTTAGTTTGACATGAGACTACATCATACACATCATAAAGGACATATAAATCACTCTCTTTAATTATGAAGATGATCAGAGTGCTTCTTCATGGTTTTTAGTGAGTGACATGTTTTGAGATAAAATGTCAATTTTAAATTAATAATAGATACTTTTAGTCATCCTGGTAACACCATGTGTCAGATTGTTGTGGGTATTATTACCACACATCAAAAATGACTCATGGATATTTTCCCTAAAGTATGAAAATAATCTGAATGATTTTTCCTGGTTTTCAGTATGTCAATTATTATTATTTACTTAAATTAATGTGAATTTAAATAAAGAGGAACATTTGTAGTTATATCGGTCACACTATGTGTTATATTAAGGTAGGTTTAACTCCTACATGTCACAAATTACTCATGTATAATTTTAATAAATTATAAAAATAATCCGAATATATTTTCTCAGTTTTCAATATGCCAATTGTGTTTTTTACTAAAATATCATTTCAAACTAAAAACTAACGTTTTGAGTCATACCGCTCTCATCATGGATTGGTTTTGACATAATACTACTCCATACACATTAAAAAGAACTTAGGAAATTTTTTTATAAATTATATAGACAACTGGTGTGGGTTTCGTTGGTTTTCACTAAGTGACATGTTTTGAGATAAAATGTCAATTTTAAACTAATAATAGACACTTTTAGTCATAAAGATCACACAGGGCATCAGATTAAGGGGGAGTAAATTTATACACATCAAAAATGACTAATGGATTTTTTCTTAATGTATCAAAACAATATGAGTGATTTTTCTCTTTTTTCAGTATGTCACTTGTTCTTTTGACTTAAATTAATGTAAATTTTAAATATAAAGACACATTAAGAGTTATTTCGATCACACTGTGAGTTGTACTATGGTGTGGTTTACTCCTACATGTGAAAATTACTCATGGATCATTTAAGTAAATTCTAAAAACAATATGAATTCACTTTCTTAGTTTTCATTATGCTAGTTTTGTTTTTTTCTAAAATATCATTTCAATCCAGAAACACGCATTTTGAGCCAAACCGGTCGCATCGTGCATCAGTTAGATATGAGACTGCTTCATACAAGTCATAGATAATTTATCAATCATTGACCTAAATTATGAAGACAATCCAATCATGTTTTTTTGGTTTTTAGTGGGTGACATATTTTGAGTTAAAATGTCAATTTTAAATTGATAACAGACACTTTTAGTCATACCAGTCACACCATTTTTCAGATTAAGGTGTGCATATTCCTACAAATCCAAAATTATTGATGGGTCATTTTATTAAAGTGTCAAAACAATCCAAATATGTCTTCTCAGTTTTCAGTATGTTCCTTTTTCTTTTTCTTAAATTTAATGTTGATTTAATATAAAAAATACACAATTAAATTCATAACAATCACATCGTGTGTTGGATTGAGGTGATTTTAACTCCTACACATCAAAAATAACTTATATATCATTTTTAAAGTATCAAAATAATTATAATGTGTTTTCTCAGTTTTTAGTATATCATTTTTTCTTTTTACTAAAAATACTGACAACTTTAAATAAAAAGAGACACTTTGAGTCATTCCAGTCTCATAATGTTTCGTGTTGAGATGGGGTTTATTCCTACACATTTAAAATGACTTATGGATCATTTCCCTTCAGTATCAAAATAATTTAATGCATTTTCTTTGTTTTGAGTAGGTTAGTTACTCTAATACTAACTGTATTGACCTAAACATTTCATATATAGATATCACGTATTATTATATTAATATTTGTTACATAACATAATGATACATTCATGAATAATTTAGGTATAGTTCTTTTGGAAACATTGAAACATAAAGAATTAGTGTATAAGAGTATCTCATTAAGTTATTATTTACTAGAAAGAGACCTCATTTCTAAAACCATTCTTCATAACCTAAGGATATGAAACACAAGAAATAGTGATCATAAATACTCTATAAGTGTAAAAAAGGGACATATCAATGATCATTTGAGTAACACATAAGTATTATAAATTTAACATTATATGTTTATGACCCATTTCTTTGATGTCATTATCTCAGTTGCAGTATCAAAGTCCAATCTCTCATGAGCATGACCTATTTCGAAAAAACCCCCTCAATTCAAACAAAGGACTCCACTTGTATAAGAAAACAATTCTTAATTATGTGAGTAATACTAAAACGAAGTAAATTGAACATATATATGAAACAATACACTTCTTCTATGGAATTCACATCATCATGTTATTTTTGTACATTCTTCCCTCAGTTATGCTTCCCATTTTTTTCTAAAACAATATATATTGTAAGCTGAATCTAATTCTTTTTGGCAGTCATGATAATACTAAAAAAATATAAAAACACAAAGGGTTAATAAATATCTTAATTGAAATAGTAATTATAAATGAAAATACCTTCTTCAAGGATGAAAGTTTGTTGATGAAATATGATATAATTCTTATATTTACAAACATAATAAACACAATCTTTTCCATTTGTTTGTTTAGGACACTACAGAAATATTGACAAAAATAAGTAATTTTTTATATGTTTTTGCATGTTTTGGAGGTTTAATTTGTGTTTTGGGGTTTTAAAATTAGTATTTTTGATGTTAAACAAATAAAAATAGAGGTATCAGATGTTTTTATTATTCTACTATTAGTTACAAAAAATTAGTAATAAATCTTGGTTATATAACATATGGTGATTATTTTATCAAGACTCAATATAATGTCTTGGTTTGAAGACTATTGGTTTTCAACTTGTGAAGTGGTTTTCTATGATATAGTGGAATTTAACTAGAAAAAATGTGGTGGTTCCATTGAAATGGAAAATGTTTGGATTGATATTCAATGGAAGAGGATTCTGACATTGGGGGACAATGACCTCACTACTGTTGGAGAGTTCAAAAGTTATATTGATTATTAATTATTCAGAATGAAGGTGATCAGTATAATGTAAAACCATTTGATGAAATCATTCAATTATTTTTTTAAAAATGTGTCCAAGAGAATCTGAATCCAAGAGGGAAGAAGGACATGACCCAACAATGTTGAGAATTAAAGGTGGATGTGTTGTAGAGGGAGTGACTGAGGAGTATGATTTCTGCATAGTCAAGGAAGACACCACTACAAATTATGTTCTACATAGAATATGGATGTGGATATGATAAAAAGGTGATAAAAAATTCCTTATATCTTAAACCTATTTTCATTCATTAGGGGTCACGTCATGTTCATTACAACTACCTCGAAATAAATACCAAATAAGGGAAGATTTTGAGTATGCCTCATTGATGCGATAAAATTATCACCTTCATGTTAAGATCTTAAACAATGTTTCAAGAGTATGGTAAAATCCCATATTAAAATCATGCTCACATAAAAACTATTTCATAACATGCTTTATATTACTTCCACAATTCAAGGACAAGTTTGAGGTACACAACAAGGAATCCAATATACTCTAAAAATCAATTTCCCTAGGAGAGATCCATTTTCAACACATTTTCAACTTTACATATATATTGAAAAAACCATTCTCACATTTTACAGAAAGTATAAAAAATTACCAAGGAACACCAACACAAAGCACAAAAGAAATATAACTAATTTCTTTTGAAAAACCAACTTTCATCACATATGCATGTCAAAAAATTACCAAAATAGTTTATCGTAACATGAATAATCCGTTAAACACATATAAGAAAACAATTAAGCATATCAACATCATCTAATAATGTAAACAAATGGAATCACCTACCCCGCACTTGGAAACCTTTAAAAATCGGTGTGAAACTACCAACACCTCATCAAGACCCTATTAAGGAAATATCCAAACTCAAACACGAATATTTTCCCCAATAAAAAGAAGACCAGAGCATCGTTTTGTCAAAAAACCCATTGGAAAATAATAAATTAAGAAGGGGGGAAGAAGAACCCCAAAAAGTGGGAGAAATCATATGAAATGAGACTTATTTGATGATACGTTGAATAATTGTAGTCAAAACCACCAAATTATTGAGGTATAATGTTTTTAAGAAAGCATGGGGGGGTTCAATGTGGAAATGGGTTCATGGTGGAGGAGTCATCGCGGTGGAGGAGAGGTTGCAGTGGCGGTGGGTTCGTGATTGTGGAGCATTCGTAGAGGAGGAGCGTCCGCAACGGAGGAGCATTCGTGGCGGAGGAGGGTTTCTAGTAGAGGAGAGTTCGCAGCTGAGGATCATTCATGGTGGAGGAGGGGTTGGAGGTTTATGGATCAGTTTCCATTAGAGTTTGAGGGGTGTGAGGAAGGAGGAGACTATTAGGGTTTCTTTGTAAAACACAGTGCACCTTTTATCAGTTCTAACTAAAAAGCGCTAATCAAAGTACATTTTATGAGTGATAAAAAAAGTGCTGATAAAACAGGCCTTTATTAGTTTTTTAGGAATCATAAATATATATTTTATCACTGCCTTTCTAGCACTGAAAAAGGCTTATCATTATCATCACTAAAAAAGCACTCATAAAAATACATATTATTATTTATATTTATAAAATTATATATATGATAAATATATATAATAAATATATATATTATATACATATATATAAGATTATAGATATATATAACTATATTTCTTATAATTTTATGATTATTTAAAACGAATATATCTTTATTTATAATTATTTAAATAAATAAATATTTATTTAAATATTTAAATAATTACAAAATTATAAAAAAATTATATTTCTAATCTTTAAATTTTTATTAATATATTTATTATAATTTTATAATTATTTAAACATATCTATATTTATTTATAATTATAATTCAAAATATTTATATTTATCTTATCAATATATGTATATATTTATAAATATATTTATTTAATTGTATATAAAATTATATATGATAATAATAAATACATTTTTTATAAATTAATAATTATATATATATATATATACACATTTATTACTATAAATAAGTATAAATTTCTTTGTAAATAAAAATTATAATAAATAAATTTTTATTTATAGTTGTAATTATAAATATATATATTTAAAAAATTATAGAATTATAACAAATATATTTATAATTTTATAAATATATATAATTAATATATTTATTATAATTTTTTAATTATTTAAATATGTCTCTATTTATTTAGGAATTATAACTATAACTATTTGTATTTATTTATAAATATTTTTATATGTTTATTAATATATTTATTTAGTTATATATATTTATAGCTTTATAAGTATAATAATTATATTTGTTTTAATTTTATAATTATTTACATATATATTTATTTATAGTTATAATTATATATACATATACTTATATTTGTATTTATTGTAATTTAATAATTATTTATATATGTATTTATTTTAATTTTAAAATAATTTATATGGGGAAACATGAATTAATCATATACCTAGAAAAGTATACATAATAAAAAATGAGCCATCCCATATAGACAACATGAATAATAAGAATGGTGTAATGTATAAATAAACATTCACGATGATACATAACATATATGCACATCAATTATACTCACACACGATCAATATATATATTTATTTGACAAAAAATTCATTGGAGACATTTATATATATATATTTAATAATTAATTATAAATATACATATTTAAAAATTATTTGTATATATTAATTATAAACAAAATAAAATAATTAAAAAATAGTAAATATAACAAATATAATAATTATAATATATCGAATAAATCTAATAAATATAATGAATCTAATAAATCTAACAAATTTAATTAATATATTTATTGTTTAATGAAATTTATTATATTCTAATAATTATTTAAATATATATAATTATAATTATAATCATAGAAAAGCATTTTTTTTAAAACATTATATATATATTTGAATTATTAAAAAATATTAATCATGAACATGCGTTTTTTATTTAATGTGTACAAATAAACTTTATTTCTGAATATATATATATATATATATATATATAATTATTTTGATATAAATTAATCATATTTATTTATTAAAAACTTTTATCAGTGCTAAAAATAGCGCTGATAAGGACCCCCTTATCAATTATTTCTATTTTGCACTAATAAAACTAGGCACTTCCCTTGGACCATTCTATAGCAGTGACTAAATATTCATCTAAAATGGTGTAATATCCATGTCTGTTAAGCTTGGGATTCTACAAGTTGTCTTAAAAAGAGGTATTGTTCTTAAATAAGCATTTTTATTTATTTTTTTATTCCACCTCCTTAAAACAATATTCCAGGATTTTCGTCTAATAACATCAGTATCTACCATATATTGAGATGTTATTTTTTTAGTGGAATAACTTATATCCATCATCACTTCCATCAAATGGGAAATGAAACTATTGATCATGTCGATAACACACAACCATGTCGTTAACCCTTATAATTCATTTTCAATCATCACCTTTCATGGATAGATATAATGTTGGATTAAACATATCTATATTATATTTATGAAATAATTATACTTTTGGAATTATAATATCACATGTAGCTTCTTACCATTTGCTAAGTTGAAAAATGACAATGTCACTCGTATGTACGAGTGGACTATTGCCTCCACCAAGTGACTTGACATGTTTTTATTTTATTTTGACATGTATGGTAATAAGGGTTTATTTAATGAAAATATTTGATATAAGTTATTTAAGAACTATTTTTTAAAGGTGAATTAATATATACCTTTATTTCATTCCTTCTGTTAAGAAAATGGAAACACCCTTCAGGCCTGTGTACAACCAACTGTATTTTATATATACAACATTTATAGATTACTCTAATTACATGTATAATCATTATAGATGATATTTATGTCATGGATAAAATTATTTATATGATATAACCCTGATCAAAGTGGAAGTACATAAAATTCCAAGCCAATGTACATATTAAAATGAATTAGTTATTAAGTAAGACATGATTTTAACAAAAACCAAATTTAATAAACAGGTAATAAATCTTTGTAAGTAAATCACATATATTATGAGATATATTATTATTATATAATAAATTTATAATAAACATATATTTAGTATAATGGAATGTCAACCATATTTAAAGAAAATAAAGACTTGATGTAAGTTAACTTCATATCATATTTTCTTCTTTGGGACATAAGTTATGTTATGAACCTATCTTCATTATGAAGTGTATATAAATCCACATTCACATGTTATTTCTATAATTAATTTATTTTTTATGATATTTAAATTTTCAATTGATTTCATTCATTCATGGGTCTTACGATTGAAAAGTTAACAAAATAGTAATGGATTTTCATCTCACTTTTATTTCTATGGGACACATGCCTTATACACTGATTTTTTTTTTGAGATGTATATAGTTACCTATAATGTCTTCTATAATTCCACTCATAAATATTATGGTTTTTAAATTTCAATATATGATTCTATATTTTATGGGTATTATAGTTCAAAATTTACCAATGTGGTAAGGGTTTTATGTTACAATCTCATTGTTTGTAAGGATTATTCATATATATATATTAGGTTCTTGGGGATAAAATTATATCAAACATGCACACCACACAATCAGGCTGGAAAGCCAAAACGTAGTTCCCCTAAGGGATAACCCACCCATCAAGACATATTTATTTAGTACATGGACCAAAGGCCCATTGTGCATGAAGCCCATTACATGTCCCAGAGGCCAACAATCTGGGCCAAAGGCACAATGTAACACCATTCCTACATCACTATCTTCTTACTTTATGTCTGTGTCACCACCTTCCAGAAAAAATTCTCTCCCTCTTAGATTTAAACCTAGGATTGATGCAAAAATATGTAACCTCTATAATTTAGGATTATTCATAATTATTCTTATGATGAATATATATTATGATCTATATCTCTATAAACTCATTAAATTTCTTATACTCCGATTATTTCATAAAAATACATGTTTTACCTTTTTTTTACTTGTAATATAATTAAGGATCCAAAAAATATTTTTAAGGAAATATTAATTTATTTATCTCATCAATTGAAACCCCTTTTTTCTTTCATAACTATGATTTTCGTAAAAATGTCTAAAAGAATTTTTTTAATATATTCATATGATTGTTTAAAGATATTTTTGAACATGTTTGTATTTTTCAAAATTATATAAAATTATTCGTCTCTTTGTCATCCAAATGAGGTATTTTTGTCTTTTTACTGAAAATGTTAAAGAAATCTAAGTTCTAATAATAATATTTTAATGATATTTTCTACCACCAGGACCACTCAATTATTTTATTCTTCATTTACATGTTTTCAAGGTTATTTTATAAGAAAAATTTTTATTTAATATTTGGGAAATATTTATATTTTAAATAAGTGTTTTCAAAATGGATATGATATTTTCATCAATAATATTTTAATGTTCTTCTTATGGGATTTTTTTGTCCATTGAAAAAATAATATTTTATTTCAAATGTTTTACTACAGAAATGTTCCAATAACCCCATCCTTATTTTTTCTCTGGATGGTTTTGATTTATGCCAATAATATAATTATGAAACTTGTTCATTTTCCATGGGTTATGTAATGATTAAATAATGAAATTTTTATTGAAGCCATTTGTTTTCCACAGGTTATAAAATAATAATTTTTTAATGAAACCCATTTTTTTCATGGGTTCTAATATGATGATTGTTTTCTAATCATATGAAAAAATTGTTTTGGATCATCTGACTGGTGGGACCTACATCTCCCTCCAATGCATTGGGTAATGATTGATATATCATGTGATAATATAAACAAGAGTGGGGAGTCAACCCATTTCATTATGGAACATTATAAACTATGTTATCCATGAGAGTGAACCATAGCCACTATGATTGTTTGGAAAGTACACCCTATCCACTATGATAATCTTAGTTGTGATCCTTGAGTACTAAAATGGTTTGGGGTTTGAACCCTTTCCACCATAATTATTTTTTACATTAAGCCTTGATTATAATGGAAATAATTTTTTATTCTTAGGTGTATACAAAGAATCAATGTCTTGTTCCTATGTTATGCTCTCATGGATTATGTTCTTTATTCTACTACTATTCTTGTCTTATGAACATCCATGGTTTATTTCATGACTCAAATATATGATATATGACATGATGTTTATGATTTCAAAATTTTATTATCAGGTTCTCAAACCCTTATTCTCATGTTATAATTATGTGGTCATTGAAATCTCCATTGTTTACCATTACTAAGTATCTGATCTCACACATTAATATGCTTCCATTACTTAGATTATTAATAAATGAATTATGTATTATATGTATAAGAGGGGTAAATGTTATGAAGAACTTAGTGGGATATGATATAGTTATATTATGAACCATTTATTTGTATGTTCAAGATTTAAAAGGAACTAGACCTATGATTTTATAGAGTTAAACATTTTGTTATGTAATTAATAATCGTATATATATATATATGATATCTATGAATTAAAATTATGGGTCACTATAATTGGTATTAATGTAATCTTTTGTTTTTCATTGTTACATCAATATGTGATAAAAAATTAGTGGGATCCCTAGGGATATGTTTATGGATATGTATAAGGATATTCCAAAGTATAGGAAAATGTCTTGGTGTTTTGGATAAGGATAGAGTGAGTGATATCCATGAAATTACATCATTGTCTATAAAATACATGTAGACGTGGCTATGGAATATATGTACCTAGTGGTAATAACCCTAGAAAAGGTGTATTAGGCATGAATCAATCATCACATGGTGCACAAAAATGAGCCTTACTATATAATTTTTTGATACTCCTAAGGGATATATTTTATAAATCCCAACCACCTTATGATAGTTCATGAAGGATTTAAATAATGACCATGAATTAACTAGTTTAATCAAAAGGTGTACTCAATGGAAAAAATGTGTCATGATTTAGAAAACCAATAATTTATTTCATGATTCTATGGCTTCTTACTGTTATTATTGTTTCTAAAACTATGGTTTTTGGTATTATTCAATTAATAGAACCTAAATAAATCATACTAATTCTAAATTCAATGTAAAATTAAATGACTATCCTCCTAAGAAACCAAATTTAACTAGATCTGTAATGAAAATATCATTATTAAAATCACACAATATTATCAAGATATGAATCATGATGGACTTCCAAAATAGAATGGGAGAGTACAATATTCTATTGAGTACATCAGGGAGAAACATCCACCTTCTTTATATAGTTCCACTAAGCCACTAGTTTCTAAGAAATGGATCAGTACTATTGAAAATATTTTTTCTGTTCTCAAATGATTAAATCATAAAAATTCCATTTTGGTTTTCTATCATTTTAAAGGTGAAGCGGAATAATGGTGTAATCCTATCAAGAATATGGGTTGAAATGATTAAATTGAATCCATGGAATTTGATAAGTTTAATGGATTATTTCTGTAAAATATTTTCATTGTATTGTTCATGTGAAAATAGGGAAGGAATTATTTGATTTAAAGTAGAATGATGATGAATATGTGGTTACCTATGAGGTGAATTTTATATGTATTTTGAGTTACACTTATTATATTATCATCCAACTTGAATGTAAGGTCGATAGATCATACTATTTCTTCAAACATTCACTCTGAATGGAATTATCCCTAAGGGAAATTTTTATATAAGAACAAATCATTAGATGTTCTATCAAGGTGTAAACAGATATTATATTTACCCATAAATCTCATGGGTTTTATAGGTAAGTAAATAAGGAATTTAAAGGAAACCTAAAAAACCATATATATTAGAAGATGATATTTTCTCCATAATTAATGTGTGGAAGAAAACATAAAGGAAATTATCTTAATGGGGCTAGTAAATATTTTATGTATGAAAAAATATTGTCATGTAATTGATTAATTATGTTAATAAAAGAAGATATATAATAGTGTGAATAGAGATAAATCCACATAATGAACAACCCACACTCCAATGTTACAAATTAAAGGTGTATGGTAAGTATGATAAATAGTTACCAAATTTAATTATTAATGATGATGATCGATATTAGAAACCTATTAACATAAGATAAAAAAGGAAAATCACACGCGATCCCAAAATCTATTGAATATTGTAATAATAATGTAGGGAAAGGTACACTTACCATCCACTCTTGAACAACTAATGTCTTATTAGACAGTAGATATAACCAATCCTTTATATCTGAATAATTTTCTAAGGGTATAAAAATTAAACACCAATTACTGGATATTGAATTAATTGTGAAAAACCCTAATTGTAAAATGATTCCATCTCATGTCTATGATTCTTATATTAATAAAGTTTGTCGGAATTTACTTCCTATAAACCATGTTATTATTCTTTTGGATGAAATTGATTTTATCTTAGACATGGATTGGATTTATCAACATAAATCCCACATCAATTTTTGAAGAACACATGTTATATTAAAAATTCAAAGTGAACCTATGATTGTATATCATTGCGATGATAAATGTGAAAATATGATGGAAATTACATCCATTATATGGGTCTTGATTCCCATTAAAAATTGGTGTATATCTCAATTTTTTTGGGATAAAATCAGTATAGATAATATGATAGTTTTATGCGATTTTTTTTTATTTCTCTCTAAAAGAGTTTTTTACTCTTCCACCAAATGATGAAGTTGAGTTCTCTATAAAACTCATACCTTATGGAACACCTATTTCAAATAATTTATATACAATGTCTCCAATTGAGTGGAAGCAATTGATAAAGAAACTCCAAGAGAATATTGAAAAGGGATATATTTTTACAAGTGTATCAACATGGGGTGCACTAGTTCTTTTTCTGAAAAAAAATATAGATCAATATGTCTCTACATTTATTACCAAGAATGGAAAATGATCGAAATCAAGAACATGTATCCTCTTATCCATATTTATGACTTGTTTGATTAACTACAAGGATATGAATATATTTATAAGATATATCTTCATTCTGAATATCATTAATTGAGGGTCATAGAAGAGGATATTCTCAAGAAGACATTCTATATAAGGTGTGGACACTGGGAATATATAGTTATTGATGTTTTATTGACTAATAACCTTATTATCTTCACCAATTAAATGAATAATGTCTTTAGGGATTACCTTGATCAATTCATGGTGTTCTTTATAGATGATATTATTATCTATTTAAAGAGAAAGAAGGGCATGAAGATTATTTTATGATTGTAATAAAGACCATAGTGAAGGATAATAAGTATTAAAAATTTACAAATATTTAATTTTGAATACCAAATATATCAATTTTTTTTATATAATCTCAAGTGAGGGTATATCAGTGGATCCATCAAAGATAGAGGCTATTAAATGTTGGACTAGCCCAACAATATGACTGAGAGTTAGAGTTTTTTGGGTTTTTGGGATATTATCAGTGATTTTTGAAAACATTATCATGACTATATTACCCACTCACAAAGTTTAATCACAAGGGAGTCAAGTTCCTCTTGATAGATGAGTGTGATGAATATTTTTGGGAACTAAAGAGAAACTTAGTTGGTGATCATGTGATAACATTATCATACTATAGAGAAGGGGTTTTAATATATTTTGATACATAAATCAAGGGATACAGATGTTTTATATAGAAAAATTAAATGATTTTATCTTATACCTCAAAACAATTGATGATTCATGAGATAATGTACCCAACTCTTAATTTGGATTCAGCTATAGTAATTTCTTCATTAAAGAGATGGTGAAATTATCATTATAGAGAATTGTGTTTTATATATACTGTTCATAATATTTTAAATTATATATTCACATATAAAGTGTTGAATATGAATTAGAGGTGAGGAAGGAAGGTGGAAAATACCATCTTTCTTAAGTGAGTGTTTATACATCTATCCATGTGATGTTTAAAGAGGTACATAAAGAAGTTGTAGAGATATAGAAGAATGTAAGAAATGTCCTTTAATTTAACCATTATTATGATGGAATTATAAGGTTTAATAATTATGTATGTGTTACATCCATAACAAATTTTAATAAAGATCTGTTAGAGGAAGCTCACAGTTATGAATTCTCTATTCGTCCAGGAAGTACAAATATGTATAGAGATCTGAAACAGTATATCTTGTGGGGTTTCATAAAGAATAATATTTCTCATTTTTTATCTTAGTGATTATTATGTCCGCAAGTTATGGATGAGGTATAAAATTCTAATGGGATTTTAAAAATATTACCCATACTATAATTGAAATGGGAAAATAATACCATGTATTTTCCATTGGACTCCCTAAAAAGTGTAAAGGGAACAATGGTATTTAGGTTATGTTCGATCAACTTATAAGGTCATCAAACTTCATTGTTATCAGTGAAGATTTATCTCTTGATCATATTACCTAGATATAAATTAATGAAGTGATAATGTTACATAGATTACCACATTATATATTATATTTCGAGGATCCGAGGTTAAACTCAAAGATTTAGTGATACATTCTGTAATATCGTGAGAAAAAATTGAGATTCAACACTATGTATTATCCTCAAATCGATGGTTAGTATGTGAAAATAATTAAAACCATATAAGAAATCATTATATCTTGTTCTATGGACTTGAATGGTGGTTAGGATCAACACCATACTCTAGTTGAGTTTTTGACCAAAAAAAACTTTCCCTCTGGAATTCAGATACCCCCTTTTGAAGAACTCTATTAAAAGTAGTGTAGGAATCCTATGTGTTGGTATGAAGTTAGAGAAAGAATTATATTAGGACCTGTGTTGGTTGACTAAATTATAGATAAGTTAATAATCATTCAGTAACATATAAGAGTGGTAAAAAGTAAATAAAAAAGTTATACTAATAATCATCAATGTGATATGGAATTTGATGATGACAAGAAGGTTTTTCATTGAATTTATACATGAAATATAGTTATGATATTCTAGAAGAAAGAAAATTTGAACTCTATCTATATTAGACCTTTTGATATTATTTATCGAATAGGGATGGTAGCTTAATGATTGGCACTTCCACCAAACCACTCTCAACTCCACTATATGTTCCACATATCTCTCTTGAAGTATATAACTAATCCATCAAATGTACTAAAATCATAGGTCCAAATATTGGATCATGATATTTCATATAAGGACAACTTGTGTATATTCATATTATATTGAGAAAGTGCTATGAAACAAGGCCACTCACTTGGCCAATGTTTTGTGTCGAAACCCCTAGCTTGAAGAAGCTATATGGGAACTTAAAGATATGATGAGGAATAAGTATCCATAGATGTTTGTATAAATGTGATATAATTTTTGAGGTGATATTTATTTTATCAGGGGTATAATATAACACCTTTATACTTTATGAATTTTTTTAGATAAATTAAATTTCATCGATACCTTCCATTACATACAACATCGAGTTTAAATGAACTGAAAAGTACTAAAAAATTTATTATTTAATAACAAGATTTATAACCAATACAATAAATTTTTCCATAAGAATAAAAATAATATCATTTCAAAAATATGTATAATTTATTTGGATAAATAAATTATATTTTCTATTAAAATGATTCTCTCTTTCTAAAATATTTTTTGCTGCAGAAATACTTTTACTACCTTTCTGAGAAAATAATATAATTAATTTATACCACTTTTGTAAAATTTGTTTTAAAAAATAAAATTCTATTTTTAATTCATTATTTAAAATTTATCTTAAAGTTAATTTTTGATAATTTCCTGAAAATGTTAATTTTTTGATCAATAGTGAAAAATACTGAATTATATTGAAAACGTAATTTTCATTTAATGTATTTACCAAGATAAATTATATTATAAAATGGTTTTTAAAGGAAAATTATTTGAATAGTATTTTAATTAATTCAATATATTTCATTGGAATCAATTTCATATTGAATTTTCATACAAATACTTTTTAAACTTCTCAAACCTTATACTTTTGGACCCCATTTTTTAGTCACGTAAGAAAATTTAATTTTAAATTAAATTAATCCAATTATGTGAATTGAATTTATGGAAATGGAATATATATTTTGAATAATAATAATTAATATTATATAATAAGTACAAATTATTTTTTGGTTCTTATAGAAAGTAAAAATATATTAAAAATTAATTACCATGGTTAAGGTTGAAACCCGTTTACCAGGGGATAAAAAAAATTTGTATATATTTTCAAATAAAGGTTATATAAATCCGATTAGATGGACATATAAAAACCTTAAACAATACCATGTACAAAAATATGGTAATTTTAAATAAATTTTCTTTGGAATGAATTTATCATTTTTGATTTTCTTGGGATATTTCCAAGTATTTTCTATGTGGGTTCATTTCCCCACTTATAAAAGGACATCCCATATCCTCTCTAATTCACACGAACAATGTATTTTGGTTTAGAAAATACCTATATATAACATTTCCTTGTTTTCCAACACAAATTCTTAGATCTTTAGTTTTTTAGGAAACCCACTTAAGAAGTATTTTGGTGTAAATATAAAGAGGATGTCTGAAGAAGAGGTGTAGTTCTTAATCGTTTATTTTTATTTTATTTCTTCATTAAAATACGTAAAATATTCTTCTACTATGATAACATAATAACATCATTATAAAACATATAAATATATTTTATTATGGTATTTTAATTTCCTGCATCAATTTCCTCTTCCATCAAATGGAAAATGTAATTGTTCATCATGTATACAGTGAACTAACGCCTCCTGAAATGAAGTAATTCGTTCTCTATGACCTAATTTAACAACTATATATGATAGATATTTTAACGTATTTGTATCATATTTATTATATAATTACTCTTTTTAAATTTTAATTCTACATATACCTTCTTACCTTCCAATTCATTTAAAAATGAAAACGTTGGTCGTACGTACGTGTGGACTACCACCACCATGAAGAGATGTGTTTTTTCATATTATATTGAAATGGATTGTAATGAGATTATATTTAATTAAAAAAATATGGTATATATGTTATAAAAATTATTATTGATATTAGAATTAATATTTACCTTTATTTAGTTTCATCCTTTGAGAAAATAGAAACAATGCTCATGTGTATATACGACCTACCTTCTCTATGAATAATAAAATTCATTTTCTATCTATATATTTAATTGTTAGCAATAATTTTTTTTATAGTAATATATATAATATTTATATCATGTTTAAAATTTTCTAGATTATATAACCATGATCTAGGTTAAGGGACTGAAAATACTAAACCAAAACAAACATGAAAAATGAAGCAGTTACTTTCTGAAATGTGATTTTAATAAGGATGTTTTTAATAAATGGGTAATAAAATCTCATAAGTAAATAATATATCGTATTATATATATGATTATGATTTTTTAATATATGTATAATAATTTTCTATTTTTTATATAGGAGGTTCAAACATATTTGAATAATGTTGAGAGTTTAGGTAAGATATCTTCATATCAAATTTTCTTCTTTGAGTCATAAGTTATGTTATTCACATAACATATTTATGAGGTGTATATACATACTCATTGACAAGTTATACCATGAATATATTTATTTAAACTATATTTAAATTTTCATTTGAGTTTATTCTTTTCATCGATCATATGATTGAAAAGTTTCCAAAGTGGTAATGGATCTTAATCTCAATTTAATTTTTAGGTAACACATGTCTTATACACAGCATGCTTATGTTTTGTGGGTTATATACTAATTATGAATGTATTTTATAATTTATAACCCAAAAATTATGGGATATAAAGAACATCATAATATTATTTCTTTCATGGATATTATGACTCAATAGTTACCAAAGTGGTATGGGTTTTATGTTACAATCTCTTTTCTAATCAAGAATATTTGTAATGATGTGTTTAATGATGAAATATTATGTTATATATGAAAATAAAATCATGAGTTTTATTATCCTATATAAATTTAATAAAAATACAAGTTTTCCATTCATTTTCTCTATATATATTAAAGGGTCCAAAATAATGTTTTTAAGGAAACGCGAATTTATTTATCTCTTCTGTCAAAATACCCTTTTATTCCTTATCCATAATTTTCCTAAAAATGTTTTAAAGAAAGTTGTTACTCTTATACAATGTTTTTAAATTTTTTTACCAAAGTTTAAC
This sequence comes from Viscum album, assembly GCA_963277665.1. Taxonomy (NCBI): domain Eukaryota; kingdom Viridiplantae; phylum Streptophyta; class Magnoliopsida; order Santalales; family Viscaceae; genus Viscum; species Viscum album. Next base: position 1,177,169,743 of record OY728119.1, on the reverse strand, counting down.
TTATAAATTTATTTAAAAGTAATCATATTTTGATATTCGAAATGATGTTTTTTTGACTTTTTACCGAATATGGTAGATGAATCTTCATTGTAACTAGTAGGACATGAACACTATTCTATATAATAACCACTCAATGATTTAAAGCCACTATTTTATGTTTTCAAGGATATTTTAAAAGAATATTTTTTTAATATTTGGGAATTTTTTATATTTTGAAAATTGGTTTTCAAAATTGAAATAATATTTTCATCAATAATGTATTAATGATATTTTTAAGGAACTTTTATTCATTAATGAAAAAAACATTTGGTGTTGCTTATGTTTTACTAGGGATATTATAGAATGATAATATCCTTACTTTTTCCTCTAGATGGTTTATATTTTTGATAAAAATATATTTATTAAAACCATTCCTTTTCCATAATTTATTTTATTATGAAACTATAAAATGTTTATTGATCCCATTTAATTTACATGGGTTATAATTTGATGAAATGTTTATAAAACCCATTTATTTTCAAGGTTTATGATATGATGTATACTTCATGATCTTATAATAATAAAAAAATGTATGGATTATGTGATTGGTGAGACCCATATCTCATTACAATGCATTGGGTAAAGATTGATATCTCATGAGAGAAACTTGATTGGAATAAGGTGTGAACCTAGCTCAGTAAGTGAATTTTTCCACTATAATAGTCATGAGAGTTAACCATGACTACTATGATTGTTTGAGTGGAAAACCCAATCCACTTTGATCATCATGGGAGTGAAGATTTACTATTTTAATGGTGTGGGGGAGGGAACCCATTCCAATATGATAGTTTTCACAATTATACTTGACTAAAATGTATGTGAATATCTATATTTATGTGTATTTCATAAATATATTTCATATTCCAATTTTATTATTTTATTTCATGTGTTCTTAGATTCCCTTATGATTCATTTCTTATTAACTGTCATGATTTATTCTATGAATCATGTTTAGGATATATGATTCATATGGTATGGTGATCAAATGTTATTATCATGTTTTTATACCCTTGTGATCATGAATTTATTATATTATCATTGAATGTATCCCTTGTATACCATTTCAACAAATCTAAAAATATCATTTCTTATAATTCTTTTCCCCAGGTTATGACGAAATTTATTTTGTATGCTATTTCTAAGAAATGTTCTAGTTATGATGAACTTAGTGGGAGATGACGTAATTAAATTGTAAATATGTTTTTTTATGGGTACATGTATCTAAATAAAGTAGACCTATATGGTTTTGGAATAGTTTATTTTGTTATGTAATGAATATTCATCAATTAAGATGTGATAACTAAGATTGAAATGTATGGGTAACTACGTATCCATTACTCACTTACTAGTGGATCAATTAATCCACTATTAGAAGGTGGATATTACCTTAAAAAGGACTCAAAAGTATGTTGTTCAATTTTTCTCTCATTTGTAAACTCATTATGATTAATTGATTGAGAAATTTTTGTAAGCATAGTAAAAAATATTTTTTATTCTACCTCCTATAAAATTCAGTTTCATATGAGTAAATTCATTACATTTTTTCATTTTCTTCATCTATAACATGATTCCTTTGATTTGTACAAATTTATTGAAACCTGAAATCATAGTATCAGAATGAATAATTATAGTAGAAAATCATATAATCTGGAAACTCATTTAGAGGATATCTAAATATTGACACATTCCATTCAATCTATATAACTATAACTTTAACCTAGACTATCAATGTTCAATATATATCCAAATAATTCATAATGGTTTATAATGTAAATGTGAATTCACCCAAGAATATCCCTTGGGGTTTTCTAGTCATGTGTGTAATTAGGACTATTTATCATGCACTCTATCATAATTGATTTATTAACTAACAAACCCTCTTTAAGTTTATTGCCCCTAGGTACAACTATACTAGAAAATGTATCAACTTACCAGTATCTTTCATGGATTATATTTAAAGGAAAGACACACTTATTTATTTACCATAACTTATGACATTCTCCTATAATTAGGATAATCCAAAGGGTTATCACTAAATTTTTCTCATCGCATTTTCAAAAAATAAAAAAACATTGCATTGATACCAACTATAGTGACCCAAACTTTATATAAATTAATCTAACATATTATTAGATGAATAATTAGTATATATCATTATTATATATTCCAGAACTATAAGGTCTTATATATTTATAAAAATGGATACTTATATTACTAGTACACAATATATATACATCATCCCCCACTGAGTTTATAAAAACTATCACCATTTCTAAATATATCATAGATAAAACTTTTATTCATATTATTGGTAAATGGAAACATAAGAAAGGGTGACCTCAGATTATCAGTATGGGTAAAAAATGGAGATATCAATCAATCATCATATGTAATAAAATCATGATCATAAGTGTTATAGAATATGAGAATAACATTTGAAATTAACATTAAATAATTAATATAATCATGATTCATGACATAAATCTTAGATTCCCATAAGAAATAAATCAAATTAGAATAATAGAACATAATCCATGAGATCATAACATTATCATAAGACCTTGTAATTAAAGGGTTACATATTTTGTGGAATAATAATAATCATACAAATATTTAGTGGAGGCCACCCACCAAAACATTTATCATATATTAGTCTTAGGATAACCACCCATATACATATTTTTGGATTGGTTTGACATCCTATGAACCCTTTTTTGGGCTTGGCACAACCTCGTGTGTGCCCTCTTTTAGGTTTTTGATAACATCCCTTTTACCATATTGTTGGATTTGGATAACCTCATAAGTACACATTAATCACATAAAAAATTAATATTTACCAATTCATTGGAGTTATATAATGGACCCACAAATTACACACAATCCATTTATATTATATCACAAGATCTTGAAAACATTTTTTATTTCAACATATCTTAACTCATGGAAAATAAATTGGGTTACATAAATATTTCATTTTCATAATCATAAACCATCCTGATAAATAAAAATGATGTTATTAATGGATCATATCATTATTAAATCACATTAAATATCATATGACATTATTTTATATGGAAGAATCATTAAAATATCACAAGAATATTTCGTGTGAAAAAAAAACCCTCTTCATTTTTCTATCACTTATATAAAATAAATAATTTACATATTAATTAGGAAAAAATTTTATTGAAAATAACTATAAAAACATGTTAATTAATAATTATATAAAATAGTATTTATTATAGAAAAAATTTATGTTCTTGTGGTATATATTGCAACCAAGATTCCTTTCACATTTTTAGTAAAAAGATAAAATTAGATCATTCATAAAGTTAAAAGAATATTACTTTAATAAAGAATTATAAAAAATATCACTTGGGTAAAAAGGACTATAAAATCATTTGGTAATTGTAAAAATATTTCACAAAACATTTTAAATATAATATAAATATAAAATAAAAATATTTCCCAGAAAAGATAGAAATACTGTTTCTTTTTTCTAATAAAATTAATTTGGTATCATGAGTATATAATGATTGAAAAATGAAACGAAAACATATAATATTACAAAATAACCAAATGATAATAATATTAATATAATTTTGGATAGGTAGATCATATAATTTCATCATCATAAATTTAAGCATAAACTATCATTGAAAAAACATGATTATAACATAAATCTTGTACAAATATGGTAATTATTGAATCAGAATAAGAAAAGAAATAACATCAGATGAAACATTAAGTAAAAATAATATAAATAAATTCATGATATAACATATAAATTTGTAAATATATAAACCACATTAAGGAAACAAGTTGGGAAAATTAAATAGGTCTCATGGAAATAAAATTGAGATGAGAAACCCTTACCTCAAGTCTGTAATTCTTCATAAGCACTATTACCTCCTATATAATATATTATAAATTATTATAATTCTATACCATAACTATATAAATAACTATAATACCATCCATATTTTACTTATAATATATTATCACCCATTAATAAAAAATTTAATTATCATTAACATTTTTGATGTTAACTACTTCATTTTTCACATATGTTTTTATTTGGAATTTGTAGTCCTTGCACTTTGATCATGGATACATAATATAAGTAAATATAATAATGATATAAATATAATATATATTAATTATATACATATTTATAACTATTCATATATAACAGTGATGAAAAATGAATGACATCACTATATGGAGATGGTAGGTCATATATATTCATCAGTAATGTTTTTATTTTTTGATCGATGCAATGAAAGAGACAAAAATAAAAATTCAACATTCTATTATCATTATTATATCATAAATATCACACACACACACAAATATATATATATATATATACAAATTAAATCTATCATAATGACCATACGTGAATGTTGGTGATATAAAATGAGTTGTATCAGTAAGTGGATGCAGTAGTACACACTTACGTACGTGCAATACTTTCATCTCCCATTTGATGAAGAATAATTTTGAAATGGTTTTACCATAAGAATAATATACAATTTTATTTAAGATATTTTATTAATCATTTTATGGTGTATATAATCATTTTATAAGATGTTTAAAAAGAAAAAAATAATGAGCTTGGTTAAGATGTATACCTTGTCTTTCAGAGACCTCAATGGGTTTAAATTTTATACCTTGAAATGATGATGTTAGGATAATAAAAAAAAGATATATGATGAATAGAAGGAATCCAGAAAGGTTTTAGAGTTTGTATTTTCATAGTTATTAGTCTCTAATTTTGTATGTAAGGGATCATAATAGGTGGCCTTTTATAAGTTTTGAGAGGGACACAAAAAGAATTTCTTAAAATATTTTGACAATATAAGGTAAAATTAATGTGAAAGTGGAACAAAAAAAATTGTGATTTCAAAGGTGGGAAAATATAAGTATGAAATATATTCAACCACTAATACTTATAAAAGTTTATGTTTCATTCCCTCCCATATCTCTTGGTTTAACCCTCTCCCAAATAAACCTATTTTAAATTTAACTGTGGTAACATTTGTTTCTACTTTTACTATTAATTATGGAAAAAAAAATTGAACTTATTTAAATATATTAATTGTTCGGACTAAAATTTTTTCATTCATTTTAACAGGTTTAATTTCTATAATTTTAAATATTTATTTTTAAACAAGCCCGTAAAATGTAATGAAAACTCATTTTAGGAAAATGAATTTGTAAGAATGAAACTGAATTTAAATATATTTGTATCCTTTTAAAAACCATAAAATAAATTTTAAAATATTTTATTGTATATATAATATAAAAATTTCAATAAAAAATAATCAATATTTTTTTTATTGTGATAAAAACACATTGCGTGCGTAAAGGCATTTTTTAGAAAATGTGTTTTTATGCCCAAAATAGAACTTATACCAAAATCAACTGTAATGATCAAACTTATGTAATTAATTATATTATATATAATTAAAGGAAACTTATGTTAATTTAAGAAAAAATTAAAAACATATTGATAATTTTTATTGAAATGAAATGATGGTATTACAAATATTTACATTTTTCATTATTCACTATAAAATAAAACTTCTTTGAGAAATCCAAATAATTCACTATAATGATGATTTGAAAGATGATATTCATTACTCAATAAATATTTCAAAAAATATTAGAAATTATTTATAACAACATTGATTAAAATTTAATGAAACAATTTTTAGTAAAACATATATTTGAAGCAGAAAATGATTTCACTAAAATTGGCTAATTATTTTTTATGTATTAATTAAAAAATTTCAATTATTTATAATTATTTACATTATGTGGTTATTAATATTCATATATATAGAAATAACTACCATATTATAAAGGATTAATATATCACGTTACATTTAGATTTGGGTTTTCATGTAAGAAAATCTATGGAAGACCTCAATTTTAATTCGAAGAAAATTCATATAATATATTGGGGTGTTAGAATCCCAGAAATCAAAGTGGAAAGTATTCAAAACATATTTCAAATATAAGTATTCATTACAAAAATAATAAAGGGACATGATACTTCTATTGTAAGATAAGAAATTCCTATAGAGGTTGTTATCTTCAAAGAAAAAAAATACAAACAATATTTCAAATAACAAATTTTCATCCATAATATTTGAAGATAGTATTCTAAAATATAACTCTTTTGGTGAATTGATTTTAGAGATACATTAAACCTCTAAAAATATCTCTTCAACATGACAGGATCAATAAAATATGGGACGTTCATATATATGGAGAACTCTATAAGAATAAATATATAAGGTATGGATGTGGTTTATCTTGAAATTACCTCAAGGATTTACCTCAATTTAAATGATGTCTTGTATGTCCTTGAAGATCATATATTTTTAGTTTTTGGAATCTTTTTTAAAATAATGGGTTTAACCTTGTTTTTGGGTAAGATAACATAATTATTTGAAGGGTTGATATATTTATGGGAAAGGGTAAATTGTATAATTGATTATTAAAATTAAATATAAAATTTTCTTCTTATTTTGTAGATTATTTTTATATATGTCACAATTTATTTGGTTATATAAATTATATAAAAATTCAATACATTTCAAATATGCAATTATTAAGTATCATAGATAAAAATGATCATAATTGTTTTACTTATATAAAAACTAAAATAATTAGTATTCCATCTCCATATATATAAAGGAAAAGTAAATTTTTATATTTAAAATATAATGATGAATGTTACATTATTGCTAAACCCACCATAGGTAAGAAAATGTAAATTATAACTTTTGTTAATGATTATTCTGTATTTTTTAATGCCAATCTTTGACATATAAAATATTATGTTGTAGATAAATTTTGTATCAATACAAATGAAGATCCAAAATAATGTATTCCAATAATTAAATTATTTAGATCCAAAATGGTAAGATAATATTATATACATTTAATATTTTTATCACTAAGGATCTTTCATGAAGTGATATATCCTTATACAGAAACACAAAATGGTGTATCTAACAGAAAGAATATAGAATTAATGAAAATGGTTAATTTCCTGATGTTTATCTCAGGTAACCTACAATTGTTTTTTTGGAAATTAATTATTAACTATATGTCACATATTTAACCAGGTTGCCATAAAATTAATGAATATGAAGGAATATAAATTCTTTAAACATAAGATACCTAACATAAATTTTTTAATGTTTGAGAGTTATTATGAAATTATTAGTATAATGGATCATAAAATGGATACCACACTCCAAATTTTATCATTTTAAATAATGTTAAATTTAATATCCCTAATAATGGATAACCCACACCAAAAAACTTTTCAATGTGGGATTTTAATAAATTTTCTTCCTTAAAGAACACTAAAACCATTTTAAAATATTTTTAAATAACAAAAAATAAAACAATACCCCACAATTTTTGAATATTTAGATATATATTTTAATGATAAAGTATTATACTAAACTATGACATCAGATCAGATCAATGATTCAATGAAATGTTATTATACATCCATTTACCTTTCCCTAAGGATTGGTTGTTTGTGTTCATTTGGGCTCTGTCTTGAATAGGTACATCTGATGGTTCACTCAAGATTATTAAATATATATGATTTATTCCATCAATAATATTAGTGATGATCTAATAGACACATTTTTTTATTGTTGGTTTTGATCTGGGACCCTTGTTTAATAAGGTTTTTTCTGATAGAAAATGTTAATACAAATAAAATATACCTTTCTATAATAATTCTGTACCAAATTACAAGGTATATGATAAATTATCCATAGAGGTACTCTAATTCCTATAAAATGGAGGTCCCATTGGATGTAAAGATTCAATTCAATTTTATCCTAATAACTCCAAACACACTTAATGATTGAGATTCCACTGAAGTTGTCTACAAGCATAAATGGATGGTTATTGATGAGAAAAATACTCACATTTCATTAAACTCTTAATTAGAAATACCCTTCATTAGATACTCTCCAATAAATATAAGTGTTTAATATTAATCCATTATTAAAATCTAAATAGGATTCTCATATAACTCATTGTACTACCAATTTTATGGTGGTTAATATTATATTAGGAAATAAAACATTATAATGTGCCCATGTGAGATCTATCTTCATCCATATAAGAAATATAAATACCATTATCCACAAATATCCTCAACATTTGATATCCAAATGTTATTTTTCTACAATGAATCTTATTATTGAATCAAGATATTTAGTGCGGTTTCTTATAATTTTTCTTCATGTGGTGAGGGAGTGACCAATGTACCTCTCATATTCATTTATATGATGTTATTTATCTCCCATATTGGAGGCCTAACCCTATCATATAGTGTGATATATCACACCATTCATATCCTCATGGCAATCACTACCTATCTTCCCATATTCTCTTTCACACATATTCTCACCACAGGGTGGTGTTTTCATTAGCTCTAATTTTAATTCTATTATTTCATTTAATCATATCTCATGACTATGTTTTTAACTTATATTTTTCATTATATTTTGATTATCCCTCCAATATATAACTGAAACTTGAAATTTATTAGTCTCATACACAACTTTGTTATATTTTTTCATTTGGTTTTATTTACAAATCCTTATATTTCTGTATTTTATAGGGTTGTTCTTCCCTCATGTCAGTGGATTAGCCTTTACCTTACTTATGTCATTTATAAGGCTACTAATTCTATTGCATCAAAGTTTCATATTTTCAAAAATAAAATTATCGTCTCTTATGATGTAATCTATGATAATCTCCCATCCATTTAGTGTTATAGGTTTCTTTATCTGAGATCAACAGCAGTGTCTCTTTATGGCATCAAATCGCACACTATCAAAAATAAGCTCTTTAGTGACCTCCTACCAAATTCCAAATAAAGAATGGTTTTGGTTAGTTTCTAAATCCTTTAATGACTTTTATTTTGGGGGTATCGATGTGGTGAGTGATGTAGGGGATATGAGTGTGACATAGATGATGCTCTAAAGGGCGTCACTTTCTATCTATGGAAGACGTGTGGTGTCCAGAGAGTTTCAAGGTTAATTGGGTAAATCAGGGTGTTTGGAGGGGATTTATATTGGATACTAAAGGGATACTAGTCATATATTAGGTAAACATTATTGTAATCGAGGCATGTAAAGGGTGAATGGGGGTGATGTGGATTTTTGGGGGATGTAGTTTATTTCAATGGGAAAATGAGAAATATAAGAAAAAGGTAAAAAAATCAAACTATTTTTGTTTTCAGTATTAGTGACCACTTAGAGGTCACCAATTCCCCCTTTTAAAACCCCCAAATGGTATTATCAAATACTATTTATATTATCTAAGTTAATTTTTTTATAGAAGTGGTGAGATCCCTGGTGTTAATATGAGGCGGTGGAACTCCCCCAATTCTTATTCTTAATGTTTTTTCTTAGGACACGATTTTTTTTTGTGTTTTTTCTATGAGATATATTTTGGTGGAATATTTTCAAAAATGATTTTATGAGTCATTTCTAGAAGGATCTGTAATTTTTTTGGGGGTTTAAATGAATTATGTATTATAGTGGTGGCACTATGGTAGTGGTGTTTATGGAAATGGTGGTTCACTCTAACAGTGACAATGATGTAGTGGCTTGATGGACATTGTTGATGTTGATGGCCTGTGGTATTTGAATTGATCTTATTTGTGAGATTCAACTTCCCAGACCTGGGTGCCACGCAATGAGTGCCCCGAGCCCGGTTCGCCACATGACCTCAAGTGGATTTCCCCAAATGCCAGAGGCTGCCGACTTGCAGCGAGGGCCCATGTCTGATAGTGGGGAAACTATGCCCTCATTCATCAAAGTATAGCGCAGCAGAATACAAAAATAAACATACAACAAACAGAAAAAGCAGTAAACATACACAACTGAAATAACTACAGTAGTGGATATAACTAATTGTATATAAGTGATGACTCTACATGTTTCAAGTTCTAAGAAAACATCCAGAACATGTTATACATGAATACAGTACAACAGAAAACATAGTACAACAAACAAGTAAAACAGGTCGAAGCGACATCGCTATCCTAGGCTCGATAACATGCCCTCCTACTCCTCAGCAACAGTCAAGTACCTGCATAGGGACTCTTGCCCCTATCTACACCTGCAGCAATGTAATCTGTTTGGGCTGAAAAACGTGAACCAAACAGGGTGTGAGAAATATATCTCAGTAGGCACCCACCAAAGCATGTTCCCAACTGCGTGTAAGAATGCAACAACAGTGCGTAGTAGTAAAATGAAATAAAGTAAGCAGTACTCAAAAGTAACTAATTACCAGTTATATTGACATTTTATTATCCATTTAATCCATTTAAATATTAGAAACCACCACAGTGCATTTCTAAGTAAACATTCCACGTCCCCAGACAAACAAAACCTTACCCTCAGGTATGCATAATCTAAACTGCAGGTATAGCCCTCAGGCGTAACAGAAATTGCCCTCAGGTGTAGGAAGTGTCACCCTCAGGCACAGAAGTCAAGCCCTCAGGCACGAAAGGTTGCCCTCAGGCAAAATACTACAGCCCTCGGGCTAAATAGTACAATGCCCTCAGGTAAATCACAACAACGCACTCAGGCCAAATACAACAACACCCTCAGGCTAAACAGGTAATCGGGCCATGCCCAACAGGTAAACAAGCAGTAACAAGCAATTCCTCTCAAGGAAATTCTACAATTACTACATTTAAGGCATAACCTCAGGTATCCTGGCCAAACGGCTAAACAGAGGAACACACCCCTTAGGATGGTCCTGGATCCAAGCAACGATCCCAAACAACATTTTATTATCACAATTAAATACCTAATCAATTCTAGGTATTAAATATTACAACGACCTCAGCCACACGACACCCTGACATGGGTTCGTGGCACAAAACGCACAAAACCCACAGAAGTTGGAAAACTAAACACAAAGACACCTACCTTAAATGCCAACGAACGCTATACCCGAATGCCGACTCTAGAAATGCCCAAGAACATCGTAGATCTGATGAAGAACAAAACCCATTCAAACGTAAATAACTTACGTTATGAGAAGAATTGGCACGAACGGTACCAGGAGGATGAAGGGATTACCCGTTCGGTTCCAACGAAATTGTCTGAAGCTGAATTGGATTCCAGACGAATGCCCGGTGGATCTTCAAACATCTGGCCTCCTCCTTTGGCTCCAAAACGGGTCAAGTGCCTCCTCTTCCAAATGAGGAGGCTACAACCTATTTTAAGCTGAACAAACAATGTACACAGCATGTACTTCAAATTACACGGCGTGTACTCCTTTCATTTAACTGTTCAATTGGCGGCACTGCCACACTATTCATCTTCCGACAAGAGTACACGACATGTACTCCCAAGTACACGGTGTGTACTGCCGCCCAGCTGGCAGCGACTCCACCACCTTACTATTTAAGCCTGCCGACTGACTACATGGCATGTAAAGTACCACTACATGGCATGTAGTCAGTTCCTACACCCTTCATCGCCAGCATGGCCACATTCCCCATGTACTCATCCCAACATGGCCAAAAGTACACAACGTGTGGATAAAGCACACGGCGTGTAGTTCCAAAAATTAACATTCTTTCCCATTTTCCATATTTTCTCAAAAACACCTATGGAAAAGGAAAAGGAAGAAGCCCGTACCTCGAAATTAAGAACCAGGTTCTTACAAACTTCCCCCCTTATAGCAATTCGTCCCCGAATTTCCCTTTCAAGGGTGGCGAAGAAAAAACTCAGAACAGCTCTGGCCACTGAGCACGTACGTCGGCCTCCCGCTCCCATGTCTCGTCCTGCACTCGGCCATGCTACCATAGCACTCGTACGAGAGGAACTGACCGGCCTCGGAGAACCTTCGTGCTCCTATCAACGATACGGATCAGATGCTCCTCAAAGGACGCATCATGCTGAAGCTCAGCCTCCTCAGGCTGAAGGACATGAGATGGGTCTGAATGACAGCGACGCAACTGAGACACGTGGAAGATGTCGTGAATGTCTCGGTACTACTATGGTAACTTCAACTAATAGGCAACCAGCTCGACTCTCTCTAGAATCTCGAATGGTCCCACATACCTCAGTGAACTCTTACCCTGTCTCTGGATCCGCTTGTGTCCCAGCCTCAGTGAAACACGCAAGAAAACCTGATCCCTGACCATGAACTCCAAAGGTCGTCTGCGGCGATCAGCATAAGACTTCTGATGAGACTGCGTAGTAGCCATCCGCTTCTGAATCAACTGGACCTGCTCAAATGTCTCCTGCACGAGCTGTGGTCCTAGTAAAGCTGCCTCACCTGCCTCTAACCATCACAAAGGTGATCGGCATGGCCTACCATATAAAGCCTCATATAGTGCCATCATAATATTTTCCTGAAAACTATTGTTATAGGAAAACTCGACTAAGGGTATATTCTTCTCCCAAGAGCCCCCAAAGTCTAGTAAGCATGCACGCAACATGTCCTCAAGCACCTGTATTATCCACTCTGACTGGCCATCTGTCTGAGGGTGGTATGCTGTGCTCAGAAGCACCTGTGTACCCAGCACCCTCGGAAAAATATGCCAGAAACAAGACGTGAAGCGGGATTCCCTATCTGAAATGTTATAACGAGGGACCCCATGCAGACGTATGATCTCTCGGATATACAACCTTCTGAGGTCGTCCACACCAAAGGCCTACTTGATCGGAAATAAGTAAGCTACCTTCGTGAGTCTGTCCACAACAACCCACATAGAGTCATTGACTCAAGGTGACCTCGTCAATCCCATCACGAAATCCATGGAGACATCATCCCATTTCCACTCTGGAATGTTCAACTACTGTAACATCCCAGCTATTCTCTGATGCTCTGCCTTCACCTACTGACAGGTGGAACACCTCGTAACAAAACCAGCTATCTCTCTCTTCATACCCGGCCACCAGTACTGACATCTCAAGTCACGGTATATCTTAGTAACCCTGAGATGAACTACCCAAGCTGAAGAATGAAAATCACGCATTAGTTCCTCACGTATATCCCCTGAAACCCATACGCATCCCTGGAAACACAAAACCTCATCATCACCTATCATCCAACCGGGAGGAGGGTCCTCACTTTCCACCGACTCCCATAGAACTAGGCCTTCTGAAACCAATATATGCCTCATCCTCACTCTATCCAGGAGGGTAGAAGTCATAGATAACGAGGAAAGATAAGTATGCCCTTGACTTTCATGCACCTCCAAATGCATCTTAGAGAACAAAGCCATAAGCTTCTACTCACCACTGGCCTCCTGCACTGCCTATATCTGAGTCTTCCTGATCAGTGCATCGGCTACTACATTACCTTTACCAGGTGTATAGGAAAGCTCAAAATTGAAGGACTGTAGGTACTCGACCCACCTTCTCTGCCTCATATTCAGGTCACGATGAGTAAAGATATACTTGAGGCTTTTGTGGTCGGTGAAAACCAGAAAATTCTCTCCAAACAGGTAATGTCTCCAATAGCGCAATTCATGAACAACTGCATCCAACTCGATATTGTGCGTCAGGTAATTCTTCTCATGTGGCCTCAACTGCTGACACCCATATGCCAAAACTCGGTCTCCCTGCATCAAAACAGCTCGCAGCCCAATCCCTGATGCATCATAGTAAACTGTATAGCTCTTCCCCTGCCCTGGGAGTATCTGTATCGGTGCTGATGTCAGCCATCCCTTCAGGTCCTGAAAATCTATCTCACAAGCTTCTGACCAAACGAACTTCATACCCTTCTTAGTAAGACCTATCAATGGTGCTGCTAAGCAGGATAAGTCGTGTATGAAGTGTCTATAGTTACCAGCCATCCCTAAGAAACTTCATATCTCAAACTCGTTCTTGGGCTGCTCCCAGGAAACTACGGCTCTCACCTTCTCTGGGTCCACTAAAACTCCTTCCGCTGAGATGATATAACACAGGAAGTGAATCTGGTCCATCCAAAAGTGTCACTTTGATATCTTAGCATATAGGAGATGCTCTCTCAGTGTACTCAATACGATCTCAAGATGGGTGGCATGGTCGTGTCGAGTGTGAGAGTACACCAAGATGTCGTCCACGAGTACTACAACAAAAGAATCAAGATACAGATGGAACACACGATTCATTAGATCCATGAAAACTGTTGGCACATTCGTGAGTCTGAATGGCATAACCGTATACTCATATAGACCATACCTGCTCCTGAAAGCTGTGAGAGGTATATCAGATGGTCTAACGCGCAGCTGATGATATCCGGATCCCAAGTCAATCTTCGAGAACACTCGTGATCCACGAATCTGATCAAACAGATCATCTATCCACGGCAAGGGATATCGGTTCTTAACCATCAACTGGTTCAACTTCCAATAATCCATACAAAGTCTGAGGGTACCATCCGCCTTCTTCGCAAAAAGGACTAGAGAACCCCAAGGAGAAGTACTAGGTCGGATAAAACCCTTTGCCTGTAACTCCTATAGCTGCCTCTTGAGCTCCTGAAACTCAGGTGTGGCCATCCTATAAGGAGGAATGGACACCGGTGCTGCTCCTGGCACAAGCCCGATAGAGAAATCCACCTCACGCACCAAAGGAAGACCTGAAAAGTCATCCGGGAAGACATCCCTGAAACGATCAACAACTGGAGGGAATTCCATCTGACAAGTCCCCTGGTGATACAGATATAAGCTCGCAATCTGGGCTATGACTCCACCTCGCTCATGATGCTATGGTCCAGCTCGACTCGCCCTTGTATAGAAACTCCCCGCCCTCTGGTGATGTGAAATGCACCCTGTGACGATAGCAGTCTACAAAGGCTCGAAAGGGAACCAACCAGTCCATCCCGAGAATGACGTCATAGCTCGTCATCTCCAGGACATAAAGGTCCCAAAGGAAGAGACACCCACCAAACTCAAGGGGGAACTCCTTGCACTGACGCACACCAACCGTCCTAGTCTCCAATGGAGTGTCTAGTGTCAAGATATCAGAAGAAGTAGAAACAACGAGCCCAAGGCTCTGCACAACCGGTATAGATATAAAACTATGTGTAGCACCCGTATCAAAAAGTACTGAAGACAAGACAGAAGCTACTAGAATAGTACCTCTAACTGTCGAAGGTCTGGGATCCGGCTCCTGCTGGGTCTGTTAAACTACATATGCCTGCCCAGTGCCGTAGCCCTACGACACAGCCTGGCTACCCTGAGCTGTCCAGCCCTGTTGCCTCTGAGATCCTGGTGTCTGGATACCACGACCACGACCACTATCTCTTCCTGCATGCCCTAACGTATTCCAGTTCCCTGACGGTTAAGAAGCCACTGGTCCTGCTACCGCACGTGGAGTATGCACAGAACCCCTCTCACTAGACACTAGAAGAAACACCCTACAAAAGTGCTGTAGATGACCCATCTTGCCGCACGCTTGACACTCCACTGGGTCTCGTGGACACTGCGGCCTCTTGTGCCCCTCTCTGCCACACTGGTAGCACCAGACCGGTCCACCTGAAGAAGCTTCCTGGCTGGTACTGCCACCCTGAGAGAAGTCCATCTGTCTCTTCCTCTTGCTAGCAGAAATACTACCAGTAACTGGTGCTGAACCGCCCTGGCCCATACCACTTGATTCCCACAGGTTCCTCTCTGTAATCAATTCCTGGTTCACAATCGCGTGTATAGTAGGCAACCTGAAAACATTTACCAGCGCTCAGATGTCATACTGAAGACCATCCTCAAAACGTCTGTCTCTCAATGTCTCATCACCCACCAGCACGGGTGAAAAGCGTTGAAGCTCCGTAAAACGAGCAGGATAGTCCATCACTGACATGGAGCCCTGTTGCAGATTCATGAACTCTCGAGATCTATCTACCCTCAGCGTCTCAGGAAAGATGAAGTCATAGAAGACTGCCTGAAAATCCTCCCACGCCATGTCCCTGTGATGTTCTGACTGGGTGGTAACATCCCACCACCTCTTGGAGGAATCGCACAGCATGTAAGTCGCGAGATTGACCCTCTCCCCTAGAGGCATCTCAAGATGCTCGAAAATATTCTACATCAATCCTAGCCAAGACTCTGCAGCCCGTGGTCCTTCATCCCCTGAAAACATAGGCGGATGATTCTGCTGAATGATATGCCTCAGCTCGGCCATAGATGTCGCAGCCTGCGGTGCTCCCTGAAAGGTCTGCATGAACCGCAATAAGCCTTAACAGAACTGCACCTCCGCGCCTGTGTCCGGTATAACAGCTGGTGCCGCATCTGGCTCTGCTGGTGGATCAACTGGTAGCCCATGGCCCACCATCTCCGGAGTATAATTGTTGCATCTCTCTTGGAGAACAACGTGCGGTTGTCTAGGCGGCATGACACTACAAGGTCAAAAGCACGCCTCAGATTTCATGATTATTATGACCAAAAGATAAGGAACCACAAAAGGAACAAGAGGAAGAAGGTATTAAAAATTAGAAAAACAAGACTACACGGCGTGTACACTAACTACACAGCATGTACTTGACTTCCATTCCCCTTCCCGGGTCCTTCCACGCGGCTAAGCCACATGGCTTCTGTTTCAAAAAAACTACACGATGTGTATAATACCTACACAGCGTGTTCAGTGTTATTTTCCAACTGCCTGTGTCGTCTGTGACATGGCCGACTACTCGGATTTACTCTACACGGCATGTTACACCCGCACACGGTGTATACACCATCCCGTTTCCAAGCCACACAACTAATCACCACACGGTCTGTTCTCAGACAAGAATACACGACATGTCCCATATGTACACGGTGTGTTCATAGAAAGGTGACACCAGCCCATGATGTTAGTTACATGGCCAAGTACCCAGGTCACACTACACAGTGTGTCTATAATTGACATGGAGTGTTCTGTCAAGGAGTTCACCGACCTGTGTTGTTAGTTACACGGCCGGACTCCGGGTCAACACTACACGGCATGTACAAAAACTACACGGCGTGTTTTACCCAAGGCGTTCCTTACCCCATGTCGCTGCCTACACGGTTTGTGACACGGGAAGAGACTACACGGCGTGTACTCAGAGTACATGGCATGTACTAAAAAATTTCATTTTTCTCCCCGAACGGAAGAACATACACGGTGTGTATAAAAATACGGCATGGCGTGTATACTGGGTTTCCGGACAGTATGCCTCAGCAACTTCTCCAGAACCTAGAAAATACTGAAAAACAACACCTAAGTGTCAAATTACAACCCATGAGAGCCCATACACCCCAAAAATCAATGTTTGACATCTTATTTGTGTTATAACCAATAACCAATCAATGATCCACCAAATTCCAGTTAATGGGGGCCCATACTCCCCAAAAACCAAAGTTTGGCGTCCATTCTATAAACAAGCTCAAACAATTATACCATATCACTAGGCTGGTATTTATCAAGAATCTATCACAACAGAATGCTTTACTAGCACAACAACTATCACAACAATATGCAAATTCTAATGCACCTAAATGGCATGGAAACTATGCATGGCATGTGATATCTAGCATGTGCCTATATGATTAATGAGACGGCATACCCTCATCTCATCAGGTTGCAACTAAATAGAACCCACAGATAAAATATAACTAGCATAATCCAAGTGCGTCACCCAACGGTGAAAATATATCAACTGTAAAATTGCAAGATCAAAGAATGCAAAGTACGAGGTAGACTGGATTTTCCCTATACACGGGTTAGCTACACCCGGGCACAACTTATTACCAACTACCGTTCGTCCTAACTCTGACTACGACTCCAAATAGTAAGTCAAAGAAAAGAAACCCCTTTGATACCACTTTATAACATCCTCGAGCCCGGTTCGCCACGTGACCTCAAGCGCATTTTCCCAAATGCTATAGGTTTCCGACTAGCAGTGAGGGCCAAGGTCTGATAGTGGGGAAACTATGCCCTCATTTATCAAAGTGTAGGGCAGTGGAATACCAAAATAAACATACAAAAAAATAGCGTAAGAAGTAAACATACACAACTGAAATAACTACAGCAGTTGATATAACCAATAATATATAAGTGATGATGCTACATGTTTCAAGTTCTAATAAAACATCTAGAACATGTTATACATCAATACAGTACAATAGAAAATAGAGTACATGAAACAAGAAAAACAGCTAGCAGCGACATCGCGAGCCTAGGCACGGTCACATGCCCTCCTACTCCTCAGCAACAGTCAAGTACCAACATAGGGACTCTTTCCCCTATCTACACCTACAGTAATGTGATCAGTTTGGGCCAAAAAGCATGACCGAAAAAGGGTGTGAGAAATATATCTCAGTAGGCACCCACCAAAGGCCCATGCCCAACTGCGTGTAAGAATGCAACAACAATGTGAAGTAGTAAAATGAAATAAAGTAAGAAGTACTCAAAAGTCACTAATTACCAGTTATATTGCCATTTTATTGTCCATTTAATCCATTTAAATATTAGAAACCACAATAGTGCATTTCTATGTAAACAGTCCACGTCCTCAGACAAACAAAACCTTACCCTCTAGTAAGCAGAATCCAACCCGCAGGTATAGCCCTCAGGCGTAACAGAAATTGCCATCAAGCGTAGGAAGTGTTGTCCTCAGGCACAGAATTCAAGACCTCAGTCATGAAAGGTTTCCCTCACGCGAAATACTATAGCCCTCGGGCTAAATAGTGCAGTGCCCTCAGTCTAATCACAACAGCGCCATCAGGCCAAATACAACAACCCCCTCAGGATAAACACGTAACCGGGCTATGCCCCATATGTAAACAAGCAGTAATAAGCAATTCCTCTCAAGGGAATTCTACAATTACTTCATTTAAGGCATACCCTCGGGTATCCTAGCCAAACGGCTAAACAGAGGAACACACCCCTCGGGATGGTCCTGGATCCATGCAACGATCCCAAACAACATTTTATTATCACAATTAAATACCTAATCAATTCTAGGTATTAAATATAGAAATGGCCTCAGCCACACGACACCCCGACATGGGTTCGTGGAACAAAAACGCACAAAACACACAACAGTTGGAGAACTAAACACAAAGCCACCTACCTTAAATGCCAATGAACACTATACCTGAATGACGACTCCAGAAATGCCCAAGAATGGCATAGATTTGAAGAAGAAAAAAACCCATTCAAACTTAAATAACTTACGTTAGGAGAAGAATTGGCAAGAACAGTACCAGGAGGAGGAAGGGCTTACCCGTGCGATTCCAACGAAATCGTCCGAAGCCGAATCGGATTCCAGAAAAATGCCCGGTGGATCTTCAAATATTCGACCTCCTCCTTTGGATCCAAAATGGCTCAAGTGCCTCCTCTGCCAAATGAGGAGGCTACTGCCTGTTTTAAGCCAAAAAAACAAAGTACATGCCGTGTACTCTTTTAATTTAACTGTTCAATTGGCGGCACCGCCACATTGTTCATCTGCCGACAAGAGTACATGACATGTACTCCCAAGTAAACGGCGTGTACTGCCGCCTAGCTGGTGGTGACTCCACCACCTTATTGTTTAAGCCTTCTGATTGACTACATGGCGTGTAAGGTACCACTACACAGTGTGTAGTCGGTTCCTACACCCTTCATCACCGGCATTTCCACACGCCCCATGTACTCATCCCAACTTGGCCAAAAGTACACGGCATGTGGATAAAGTACACGACGTGTAGTTCTAAAAATTAGCATTCTTTCCCATTTTCCATATTTACTCAAAAACACTTAAGGAAAAGGAAAAGGAAGAATCCCGTACCTCGAAATTAAGAACCGTGTTCTTACATGAGATGAGTACTTAGTGGTTAGAAATTAAATTTCTATGTTGGATAGAGGTTCCTACAAAAGTATCAGTTACCTTAAGTTTTATTTTATGGGATTTAAAACTAAATTATTT
The DNA here is from genome assembly GCA_963277665.1 of Viscum album. NCBI lineage: Eukaryota > Viridiplantae > Streptophyta > Magnoliopsida > Santalales > Viscaceae > Viscum > Viscum album. The sequence continues at coordinate 1,177,149,775 of OY728119.1, read as the reverse complement.
CTTTTGGTTATTTCCCTCGGTTTTTAATTATTCAAGGATACAGTTCCATCTTTTATCGTGAATTTTAGCCTTTTGTCTTATTTATAGGTTTGGAATTCCCATATCAGATAATGTGGTTTTTCTAAAAAATAAAAAATTCTTATTGCCCATTTTTTAAAATAAATATCTAGTTATCTAAAATTTAATTATTAAATAAAACATCTTAGCTACATAAAGGTTGAATTTTATGTGGATGAGGGATTTTTTATGATTAATAATATAATTTAATTATTATTAAAAAATTAATAATGACTATTAATATATATAAATATTACCTTTTCGATTTTATTATATATTATAATGGTAACATGGTATTAATTTCTATGAAATAAATAAAATCCAAAAAATAATCAAGTAATAGTAAGATAATTCTTAAATTCCAATGGCTACATTACCCCTCTAATGGTCATATTTTCCTTTTTCCTCCAATAAATTATATTATATATACTCAAAAATCATATCTTTTGTTACCTCAATTTTCTATCATCAGATTAGATGAATTTTTATTTTATTCATTTTTTTTTCATTCCTAGTTTTAGTTGTTCTTCTAACTATGATATGCACAAGAGACTCTAAGATCTGAGATTTATAACATATACTAATGATCATTTTCTATTTTTTAGTAAATTATTTTATTGTTTCTAGTTATATAGAATATATATTATTTATTGGTAATTTTATATTATAAAAATAATTCCCTTCAAGGCATTGTACATTAATATATATTTATCATATTTATTTTTCCATATAAACATTTATTTATTTAGTAACTATAATAATTAAGGGATACGTTTATATATAGATATATATATGTGTGTATATATTTCCTTATATATATATGTATATATAAATGTGTGCATATATATATATATATAAACATTAGTTCTTACTACTCTATTGGTGTATGTACCCATGATATGTGTATTTCATGCATATATTCTATGGTGTTTCAATACATTGATATCTATAATTTTAGAGATATTAATGCCAATATTTGGATCATATAACTGGTTTTCTTGTTTTTGGTATGAAACAATGATTTTTTTAAAAATTAAAAAAGGAGATGACATTTGGACAACAAATACACATCATGTCGCGATGCAAAGTGGTAGAGTGTGACACCGGATAAACTAATTTTCCAGAACAGAAAAATGAAATTCTACATTGTGAATCCTGTTAAAGATGTGAAAAAAATATGAGGAATGAACCCTGAATTGATTTTTTAGGTGATGAAAAAATATTCAGAGGTGAGGATGTGAAACCACTACACATTATGAAATATCCGGGACATACCCAATAACATCTGTTTTGATGGGGATTTTTAGCGATGAAAAATAAATAATGAATGTGGACCACAATTTAATACCTGATATGGAACCACCACCCATAATTAACTATATTAATGGCTAATTTAAGAAAACAAGATCACTCAGTAGATCTATAATTAGAGGCTAGGGTTCCACTTAATCGATTCATTTGGGAGGCACCACCACTGGGATCAAATAATGTTTCTGTTGTGATGAGTAGAATATAATTTTTTTACTACCCCCTATTGGATAGAATGAGGGGGAAGTATTTGTTCAAAGTTATTGTAGTGAATTGGGATTGATGGTATTAAGCTATTTTATTTATTGAATTCAATTCATTTTGGCTCTTTTTATTGTAACCCCAAAAAAATTAAATTCTATTCTTTTTCATTAATCATATATGAAAATTGTATAATCATTGAGGAAGTTATATTTTTAACACATTGACTCATAAAATAATTTTACCATGACCATTGGATACATTTTATACTATGTTAAAATATGGTTTTTCATTACTAGATCATTCAAAATCTGAAGTAACATAACCATTGTGAAAAGGAAAAATCAGTGATTTTGTAGTTATCTACTATAACCATTGGAGTCTCCTAAACTAGATTCTGATACCATATTATTGACATTTCATTATATTATATCCAATTCAATCTTTATTCAAGGTGATAAACTTCCATGTGCATTTCATGTTTCTCTTGAATTTTAAAACCACAGTTAACTATTTATTCAAATTTATTATCCTATATTTGAATCATTTGATTATTAACTCATAATTATTAAATTATTATTTTATCAAACACTATCTCTATGTGATTTAAATCAGACTTTAATATCCTATAATAACCTATATTTTAGTGGTTTTATTGATTTGTGTTATAAATTTCTAAATTTGGTAACTCTACGGGAATTAACAACGCTCATGGGGATATCAAAATTTTTGTGTAATTTCTATGGATAAGAGATTATAATTTATTAATTAAATAATTTCTGAAAATTATTTTTTCAACTCTTCCATTTCCTTATTTTATCGTAGGTTATTTATTTATTATTTCTTTCATTTTTAATTCATGGGTTATTTTTGTTAGGATAGAATGACTACAGAGAATGATGACTTTCAAAGGAAGACTCACCTTCCAATTGGATTATATGGTGTATAAACTCAAGGAAATTATAAATATGAAAAATAATTTCAAAAAACACCCAATACCATACCCAGGTGAGGAAAACACAACATTTTATATCCTAGATCAAAATTTTTAAGAGGGGAATCATGACTAAATAAACATCAACAATTATGTTGAGGTAATTAACATTCCCGAAGCTGAATGTTATTTTAATAATATTTCCCTTGACAATTCATGGTCAAAGGATGAAGGTGAAATTTTTTTAAACCATGAGTGGGATAAAGAAAAATTTATAAAAAAAATCAAACAATAAGAAGAAGAAATAAAAGAAGTTGGTGAGTTTTCTACTTAAAAAATTTAATAGTCCTGTGGGAATCATTAATTCCCATAGAGTTTCCAAATTCATAAATTTATAACACAAATTAAAAAAAACAAAAATATATGGTATTATAGGATATGTTAGTCTGATGTTGAACCCATAGTGTCAAGGTTGGGTAAATAATAAATTATTAATGAATAATAAGTTATTCTCTGATTAAAATATTGGATAATTAATTAGATGAACGATATTATTGTGGTTTTGAAAATCTAGAAAATTTAAAATATCATTTAAAATTGAAAATAATGGTTTAATATTGATTAGGAAATATTATAATGAAATAAAAATCATATGTTACTGGAACCAGGTTTAGGTGAATTTTACGTTCATGGAAGACAACCACAAAATCACTTATTTACAATTTTATGAATTATCATGTTTCATTAGGTTTTATATGATATAGTAAATTGGATAAATATTTAAACATATAAGATAATCCACCCAATGTTCATAGTGATGAAATTTCACTGGTAAATAAATTTAAAATATCACCCCCTCACTAATCACAGAATGGTCATGTATGATTAATGTAAAAGATACGAATTTAAGAATTTTATGTATGCAATAAAAGACCGAAAATTAATTTCTTTCTATAAATAAAATTACATAATAAAATAAATCTCCCTTTATTTGATAAAATTTTCACAAGGTAAACCCCCTCATGTTATCCTGAGGGGTAGTAATAAATTCATATTGTACTTATCAGAATAACGACAGTCTTTGATCCCAACAGTGGCACCTCCAAAATGAATCAATTGTGTGGAAAACTATCTTATATTTGTAAATATCACTATAATAATGTTGGATTTAATTATCCATTAATATTTTCTACTATGAGTAGTGGGGCCACCTCATGTATTAAATTTATTTCTTCATTTGTTATTTCTTTTTATCCATTTAAAATCCCCATCAAGGATAATGTAACTGAGTCTATGTTGGATAATTCACAATGTGTATTTATTTCACATCATGAAGGTGTTATAATCTCCTCTAAATGATTCTTTTTCAATTCAATATATATAATTGGTTCTTTCCTTGTATTAGTTTCGTATCTTCTACTAGATTAACAATGTGAATAATCATTTTTAGCTAGGGAATCTCTATTTCTCTGGTGTCATACTCTGTTGCTTCGCATCACAGTGTGATGTGTCTTTTCTCTCAACATTTAATCTATTTTTTCTCCTTTTTCAATTATTCATTATTTCATTCCAAGAACAATAAAACAAGTTAGATGAGTCAAATATTGTCATGCATATCTATGACATTCTAGATACTTGTGTATTAAAACACCATAACATATATTCCTGAAATACACATCTCAACCAATAAATTACAAATTTTTAGAACTTTTTTCTTATCCTCACAAGAAATATGGTGTTCCCATTGAATTCCACATGGACTAATTTTGATATATAGATTTCTATGGTTATATTTGAGAAATAATTTGAATCCATCTAAAATTATTTGGGAGTTTTAATGTTTTAGAATTTTTTTGATAATGGATTGAGTTGGTAAAATTGTGAGTACATCATCATGCCCTACTTCTGGTTTATAAAAGTATTTTACCTTTATCTATGTCAATTTTATCTCCAAATAAAACATCTTCGATAAAACAATATTTTTTACATGAAAGTTTATGTTTACTTTCGAACAATATATATGAAGATGATGTGTTATATGGGGGGTACTAGTAGGACCCATGAGATAGGAAATATCTATAATAATCCTTAATGATTGATAAATTTTTATGATGAAATGATTCGAATACATTATTATGTCATTTCCAATTATAGGGTGGTAGTTTTCGTGATGATTAGTTATGTTCTTAGTGGGTGTTGACACTCATTTATTGTGGATGATATGAAGTAAAACACCAATGTATAATAGGTGGTTATTTGATCATACTTTGAAAGAAATATTTATTATAACATATTGATTTTTACCATTTAAATATTATGATATAGCTGATAGTTTGTCCCATGATCATCAAGATATCCAAAGGAATTATGACTTAGGGATTTATTTCTATAAGATAGTTATGTTGGTGACGAGGTGTTGTGTAATATATATAGTAAGTTCTAAAAGAAAATAAAATGAAAATTTTATGCTAAAAATACTTCTGTGAATAGGTTGATTTGTGGTAGCCTCTATAGTTTCTTTTTATTGCAATGATATCAGGGTAGTGGACCATTGGGTTGAATTTATCTTGGTGTGACCGTAAAAATGGGATATAATTATGGTGATCATGATTGAGGAGTGAGTGCATTATTAATTCAGGTATGGCTTGGTTATTAGTGAAATGAATAAGTTTAGGTTTGCCCATACTATAATTGTAGTTTTGATACCCCTTTTTCCATTACTGCTATCAGTGTAATGAGGATCCTCTACATATAGATACAATTACTTTATTTATTATTTATATGATTAGATAGGTGACAATGATTTATAATATTAATTTCTCATAGGGTGAGTATCCCTTACATCATGATGTGTTTCTAACACCTAATGACAAAGGGTGTGGTTTTTGGGAATGATTCAATGTTAGTATTTGACATGTCTTTGTTATTTTTAGATTGTTGTTAACAGTGATATTGGATATAGTATACTTGAATGAGAAATACTATATAGGTAATATAGACTCCTAGATGATTATTTTCGACTTCTGTGATAAGTTAGCATTTATTTTGATAATTTGACCTAGAATAGACATTGTATGTACTATGTTATGAGGCCATGAATCTAAATTATGGTTTTATATTCATTGATTATTATGAATAAAAAGGTTGAATTTTTTATTTTTCAAGACTTGAAGTGTCCTTCAAGGTAATTTAATACCAAACTCTGTATAGGAACTTACCAAAATATGTAATTTCATTTGGGAATTAATTTTCAATATTTTTAATAACATGTAGTCAAAGAGAAGATATATATATTATTTAGAAGATACCGAGTGATATTTTTTTTAGATGATATTACTAAAAAGTACAGGTACTATAGTTTATGTTTTCATTCTATTATTTCATTTAATTACTTATTTTATTTTCATTTTAGGTATATTACAGTTTTAAATAATTTATTTTATTATCAAATTACTTATATATGGATTTTATTTTTTTCATTTAATATATTATATTGTGTAAAATGGATAAGTTTCATATTAGTGGTGTGGATGTTATATTGATTTATAATTTATGAAAAAATCTATCTCATTTTTTATGTATTTTCACTTAGTGATAGTCATTATACCCTGGCCTGTTAGAGGTGGGTTTAGGTTATATCTCCCAACCTTTTCATTAACCCATGTTGGGTCTCAGTGGTATGAGTCATGAAAAAGTGGTAGCATAACTAGTTTCTATTAGGATTAATATTTTGTGGTAGGAACATGTTTGTTTTTTTTCAAAAATTATGGAAATAGTTTTTAATTGAATTTAGTCTAATATATTATCTCAAGGAAATTAACCAAGGGTGTTGTAGTCAACACATTTCTATTTATGTTATCATCTTCTGATTGTTTTTCTCATGTACTTAGAGTAATTTTTATGGTAAAATTAGGTTGGTATATTATTTTTATAGTAGTTAGTTTATGTATTGCATAAATTATTTATGGTGATATGGGGTTTAAGATATGATTATTGATGAAATTATATTCATATTTGTTTAATACAACCTCTTTTATGAATTTTGAATCATGTATAATATAAAAACTCTTTTTTAATTCAATGTTTAATATTTTAAAACTCCATTTTGAAGTTGAGATCTATGTTATACTGATTATACACTTATTATAGTGATACATGTGGTTTCCATGATGATGATAGAGAATCCATAAATGGACTTGAGTATAGTTGATATTTAATAACATGTAACTAAGTATATAAACTATTATAGTTTTCAAGACACCTCGGGATATAGATCCGCTATATGAGTTTCAATACTCAATGTCATAATTATTTCAATATTATCCAATTATTAAGAGAAGTATATTTAACTTAAGGTGACAAATATTATGACTATTCGTGTGGTGACACGTATTTCTTTAGGGTTATTTTTCATGTAATGATCTTTTTTTTGGGTAAGGTGAAATGGTAAGAGATGTTAACCCTATAACTCAATAGTGGAGTGCAGTGACCCAATAATATTTCTCAATTATTTGTAACATAATTAGTGTAGCATTTCAATTTATAGTTTATATATTATTGGAGTTATGGGATTTTGGATAATTTTTTATGAAATATTTGTATGATCCTTGAATGATATTTAACCTCTTGAGCACGTTACTTATTTTGAGGTGATGGGATGGGTGATCCGAATAGAAATAGTATGAGAGGATTAAATATTAGTATTGGTTATATAGATTAATTTGGGACTTTTGAGATATGATAACATATCATACCTATTCATTTTCCATAATTTCAATTTATGGGATTGACACTAAACTTTTTTGTTGAAGGATTATTTTGATCTAACAATAATTTATCCATAATTGTCAGCTATCTTCTTTATGGTGACATTAATCCTATTGTAGGATAATTTCAAATAGATATACCCTTTAGTAGTATCTTGGGAAAGACAAGCAAATAATTATCTCATATGAGATATTACATAGGTTAGGGTCTTAGATCTAGAAAGAAAATCTTATATTAGCTCCATGTTGTAGATAAAATCAATCATTCAATTCAAGATATATATTGATCTACACTGTATGATTTTTGTAATACACAATATGTTTAAGTAATAAAAAATTAACATAAATAAAATTCTAAGAATAATATTTTATTTAGTGAGGTTGAGATTTTGTTGAAGGTTTCAGATTGAGATTCATTATTGAAGTATCCTATGAAAAATAATGTGACTGGTGGTGTGGGTATATCAATGAGATAAACATATCCTATGAGAGTAGTGGTTCAAATGAATTTAAATAAAATAGAATCAAATTTGGGTAAAATATAGTAAATATTTGAAGTAAAGTTAGGAGAATATATTAAACATGAGAAACCATTGACGATGATGATTATTTATTAACATTATAATGTATTTAAAAACCATCATGTATTAGTTATGGTTGATGGTAAATAGATGATACTATATTAATATTGGACATGGAAAGAGTTATTTGATTAAATAGGGTCTTCCTAAGATCTAAGGTTGAACAATTATAATCACTTTGTATTATCTCCTGAATAACCCATTGGAATTGTTAAATAATCTTGATAGAGGATATATATGTAATAATATTTTTTAAATTAGAGTTTAATGTTTTTAGAATATATTTGAAGTGTTTGAAATTTTTTTGAGTCATATTTATGGGATTTATAAGTTCTTATATGATGTGATAAAAATGAAATCAATTATAAAATTTGTGATTTATGGTGATTTTGTATCTTCCAAATATACAGTGACTTTATAGAGTTCAATACTAGTTAATAATTACATTTTTAAGGTTATAACATGAACTTCAAAAGGTTCTTTGGGCTTCATCAGTTTCACTTATTGAAATATCCTAAAGTTGTATAAATTTGTAATGTTCAAAACAATACATCATAAGTTACATATTAAAAAATAAATGTTATTTAAAAGAAATTAAAAAACCCATCATTGGGACTTCATAAGGTGTAATTATATATTAGTGTACGGTTTATCTTCAAAAGTATCAACTTATTTGGGTTTATATATTTATAAGGTTCATTGGATAAGATAAAGTGCATATTATGGCTGATAATATTTATAAATATGATAACATAATAAGTTTTAAATTCATAGGATTGATGTATTTATAATGTTTAACACTTTTAAAAAATATGAGAAATTTCAGAATAATATATTCTAAATAAAAAATATGTCAATTAGAGTAAAAATACTAAAATGAATAATCCTAAAAAAATAGTGATTCAATAAAAATGCACAGAGGTTGATCTACATTAAATAATAAAAAACATCACAATGATATAATAATTGAATAAGGAAGAAACCACTAAATTTTATTATGTTAAAGATAAATGATGGTAATATTGTTTTAATTTTTTATTAGGATGAGGTTCTATGGTTTTTATTTCATAAAATATAGGAAAATCATTATTTTATGATTTAGGATGAGTTATTAACTATGGTGTGTCTTGATGAGATGATTCATTCCATAATCAAATTAAAAATTTAGCTGAAGTTGATCCCTTGAAATGTAATGAGTAGAATACAATAAAAATATTCTGAAATTAATAAATGTATTCGTTATTAAAATAATTTAAATTATTATATAAGCTGAATAATTTCATAATACTTTATATTTTTCACTAAAATGAAAATAATTTTACTTATATAATTGTACTGAATACACAAACTAAATGAATAAGGGAATATTTGATGATTATGGGAATTTTCCCACATGGACTACTACTTTAGTAAAAACCAGTAGGATTTTCTTATACAATTTATGTAATGGGTTTTTAAAAAGTTTAATTATAATTCGTTTCTATAATTTAATTAATTATGGAATATATTGGGGTTGGTTATTTTGAAATAAATACTTTTCATATTCAATTGAAATATATTCTTATACCAGAATATTAATTAAATATGTCATTATATGATAATTTTTATTTGATGAAAAATCAATGTGATAATGTCCTTAGAGTATCTGTCACATAAAAACATTATAATAGTACCTATCTATGATGGGAAACATGAGGGGTTATGATGGTATTATTAAACAATATGTCCTATAGTCATATGAAATAATGCGATAGGATAATGATTATGTATACTATTAGGTACGGGTACTCGTAAGTGGATAAGACATCATGTCTTGAATTTTCACATGGTAATCTTTAAGCTGGAAGGTTTTGAGGATAGACCCACTAGTAGAAAATCTAAATGAATATGTTTCATTGGATATTAATATCTCAAATAGTTGTAATAATAACTAGACTTTAATATTATTATTAACACAAATAAAAGGTAAGGTATATAGATATATTATCATAAACAATGATAACATATGTTCCCAACAATGTTGGGAATGTTGGGTGAGTCATGAATGAATTTTTATCAACGACTAATTTAATGGATAATTTTTCTGTTATATCTTTATGGATAATGATATTACATAACATTATTGGAATATAGTCACAAAAAGAAATTCCATGGTCATGGTGTGTATATGAGTTCATTTATGGAAGTTAGATAAAAACACATCAATAATACAGGGTTTATTAGAATGGTATGCAATCAATTTGATGAGATATTATAAAAAATGGATTATATAACAAAGTGAGAATTAATATTTGGTTTTCTACATTGTAACATAAAATTATTCATCTATGGTTGTCTTTATGTGTTTCTAGAAACTGATATTAGTCTTTAGCCAAACTCACCTAATTCCATGGAGGAAGTGGCCTAGAGGGGCACAAAATTAGTGTTTATATTGACCAAAAATTAATTCTATTTGAATTTATTTATTGGAATGAATGTTATTTTCATTATTGAGGTATAATATTTATTCTGGATCGCATGTATTCTATCACAATTTATGGGGAGTTAAATATTTAAATTCATATTTATTTATAATACAATTAATATTTTATTTATTTATTTATTGAATGATTAACAATAATTATTCAAGGCTTCGTAAGATCTGGGGGAGGTGGAAAAAATGAGTAGGGTGATCAATAAGGGTAATGATATATTTTATTTTTTCAAATAATTATTAATTAGTTAATTTATAATTATATTATCTTTGAGACATATGCATATCCTTAATTTTTATTATTATTTTTGATAATCTACCTTTCAAGGGGTGAGGTGGACACCATAAAAAGCATGAAGTCTTAGATATTAATTATGGGCACTTATAAAATTACTAATCCTTTATCCCCGTATCTACATATAAAAAATTATATCATTTTTTGGATGTGAGAAAATTACATTCTCTGCATAATGATTTCTTCTATAGATACTTATCTCCATATTGAACTTGTCTATATATTATCTGATGTCTTATACGATTCTCCCACATCCTTCTATCTTATCAATAAATATAGATCATGAATTAATCCACCAATCATAATGTATTTTATTTCAATCAATGTTAAGAAATAATGAATTATTGTAAAAACCACGCTAGCACCCGAAGTACCATCATCAATGCTTCAAAGTCAAAGAATCATGTTTCAATTACAACTAGAGAGATTTTATTTTATAACATCTTGATGAAATGATGGTAAAAAAATAGAGGTTCATTCAATCTACACCTACATCGAATAGAGTACTCAAGATTGTGGTAATTTATTCTTATTTAATTATTTATAAATTTAATATAGAAAGATCTTATCTAGAGTTTTTGGAATCTTTCTTTAAGGTTCTTCACGTATAATCATGATACATATCATACTTTATTATGATATTATGATTTATTCATTGGATTCAATTTAATACCATCATTTGGCATAGGTATAACAATATTATTCTATTCCTATAACCTTCGTGTGGTATCAAAGTAGTTTTGTTCAAATTTATATTTATTAAATCATATTTTGATTTATTTTTTAATTCAGTGTCATTTTTTCATCTCTAGATTCATTCTTTAATCCAAAAAAGTTGAAATATTTTTTTTTCATTCCCATTCTTTTAACTAAGAAAAAATAAATAAATCATACCATCTGTTGGTGGAATAGGGTTTTCAGGGTTACACGATGTGTAACTTGCCTATATTCCATGTATCCACACATGACAGAATGGTTGTTTGGTCAATAACATGTTTTTATTTATTTGATAAAAAATAGGTATGTAATTAAGAAATACACTCATGGTGTCTAATTAATAAACACATGGTGTAAAATTAATACACACATGTTGTATAATTAATATACATTCCATGTGTAATTAATTAATATATGCATGGTTTATAATTAATACACCTACTATGTGTAATTAACACACATGTGTTTGGTAATTAATTAATTAATACACACTGTGTGCATAATTAATACAAATGTGTTTTATAATTTATTAATACACATGAATTGTGTAATCAATACACATGTGATGTGTAATTAATACAAAAGTGATCATGTGTAAAGACCCCAAATTTTCATGGAATTTGTTTTTAAATACATGAGAATTTTACGAGTCCGCAGTTTCTGACGATGCCTGGTTCCGAGGCCTGGTGTGCCCAGAATTGATTTCTGAAATTTTTTTCGGGTACGTTCAGTAAACGTACATGTGGGATTTTATATCTTTTGAACCAGTTCTCAGAATTGAAATTCCAGGGCACCGTTGAAATAGACGCGCCGATATTCTCCTAAAGATACCTTCACCGCAGTTGCGTTTTATTGAGATTGGAAGTTCATTTTTTGGGTTTCTAAATAAATTAAATAAAAATATGTCTAGCATATTTTTATTTGAGTGGTGGTTTAATCCTCAAAGGGGAGGTTGGAGGTGGGGCCCACCAACGCATAACCTTCAATGGGATGATATTATGTGGTGGGGCCCACATGAGCTCAAACCCCCTTACACCCCCTTAAACCCCTTGAGTTCCCCATTAATGGGGGAAACTCTTGAACTGCCCCTTAATGGTGCAAACACAACTAAAAGATAATTAATGCCTCAATTAATTATCTTTTGAAAACTTTTGAATCCTTTCCACCCCATTTAATTTTGCGAGTTGTTTAATTCAATTAATCAAAAATCTTGTGTGTTGTGGTGCCAACAAATAACAGACTCCTTCTCTATTATTTTTGTTTGGAGAAATGGTGGAGCCTTTCTTCTTCAACTAAGAATGATATCCTCTCAATGAAGAACGCATGTATGCACCGAGGAATAATGATACCATCCCCTCCCCTCCCAACCAGGGAAGGAAAGGGAAGATGCCGACAGAATGAAACGTCGCCAACGATGACATCATATCCTTTCGATGTCAACAGAATGATGCCGCCTTCCCAGGACTCTGTCACGCAAACATCGATTACGAGGTAGAGGGATTCGATTATTTTAATGTATGAATTATACCCTCGTTCCTCGTAGTTTATTTGGGTTCGATGATGGCCACATTTTATCACCTAATTCGGAGGTCGCGGTCCGAACAAACATGGCCCAACATCCCTTCGATTGTTTCTTGATTGGTTGAAGATGGAGGTGGAGTCGGAAGGGTGCGGTGTTGACGCACCGTTCCAGAGAAGAATCGTGGCCATGCAGGCCACGACAGACAGAAGAGGCACGACGTCATTGCACCGTGTTGGAGGAAGGGGATCATGACCATTGGGCCATGCCGAATGAAGAAGGAGGGGATCTATCGCGCCGCACCGGGGAAGCCCCACGATTGGGCAGGCCCCTGGCCGGGCCGCCCCTCGGCTGGGACACCACGGCCGTGACGCCCCTCAGTTGGGTCACCAAGGCCTGGACGCCCCACGGCCGAGCCACCCCACGGCCAGGTCGCCCCACGGCCGAGCCACCCCTCAGCCCTGCCGCCATGGCTGGGCCGCCCCTCGGTCGGGTCGCTACGGCCGGGCCACCCCACGGTCGGGCTGCCCCTCGTTCGGGCCGCCCCACGGACCGAGTCGGACCCTCAGACCAGGTCAGACCCCAGTTCGAACCGGGTGGGGTTAGGTCTCCCCCGACTGGGTTGGACCGGACCCGGACACGCTATATCCAGTTATCACCTTTTTCACCCCTATTATAGGCTTCGAGTATCCGATTGATGAAACGCCTGTGGTGATGTAATTCTTGGAGCGAGGCAATTCTTTTGGCATACTCCACATGGGGTTCAGACACAGTTGGTGTATAGATGGGTTGGTTTGAGCCTAAAAACCAAGCGGGCACCTAGAACAGAAATGCCAATAACTCACAGACCGGATGTTTGATTGACGCGTCGTCTATCTCATTGGGTTCCTTATGATGAGATAGAAATACGGGATACATCAGTTCTTGACTTCATGGTAGTTGATGTATCGACTCATGGATCGAGGAGAGGACTCTACCGTAATTGAGCTTGCTATGTGTGGGAACCCTAGGGCTGGCTGCGACTGAGATGACAGGATCCCTTATGGGTTCGACAACGATGATACTGTACAAGGATCCTCCATGGGTTCGACACTGATAACTTCTATACCGGGATCCTCTATGGGTTCGACAGTAGTGACTAGTGTACCAGGATCCTCCATGGGTTCGACATCGATGACAAATGTACCGAGATCCGCCGTGGTTTTGACAGTGACGACTTCTGTACCAGGATCCAACGTGGGTTCAACAGTGCTGATACTATTCCAGGATCCTACGTGGGTTTGACAGAGGAGATGATTCACTGGCTATAACTAATCATCTCTACCCCTATACATGAGTAGTATACCTATGTGAGCTGATTCTTGACTTTTATTCGATATGATCGAGATGATTGACTTTACTTACATTGTGGAATGTGTTGTGCTTGCTCTCGAGGGTTGGAGCCAGACTGTGATTGGTAACTTTGGTATATGCATGGGAATATACCTAATTAGGGTTTGTTGATAATTTGTGATTTTATATTTCTTATATGGTTTATCCTTAGTGGATTCCGGGAGACCTTCGGGGGTCTCGGGGTCCCCTACTGAGTATTGTTATACTCACCCCTTCACGGGCATCGCCCAAACCTTGTTGTGTTAGGTACAGACGACAGTTACCCGTGATCGAGGCTGAGGGTGATTGACGGGAGGCTGCTCGGAGCTAGACTTGACGGGATGTACCTCAGGAATGAGTATTCAAGTTCTATACCTACCCTTCAGGTAGGATTCATTGATGGATGATCTAGGAGCTGTTTTCCCCTTTTATTTGTATTTGTACTTGTTGTTCAGTTGGGATTGTATTCTGGACCACTTACTTTTAGCACACTTTTATTTTTCTATTTCAGTACTTATTGATTCTTCTGGTTATGTTCAGAATGCATGAGTTACAGGTTAAAATTCAATGCCTTCCCTTTTTATCAGGGGTTTGCCTTTGGTGCTAGTCTCTATCCCCTGGCCTATGGAAGGTGGTCATGGGGTAGTCACAACATGGGCCCTAAGGACGGGTTATGACATATTGGTATCAGAGGAGTCGATTCTACCGCAGAACTTGGACTCTGATTCTTTTAACAGAAATAGTGTTAAGTGTTTTGGGTGTGGATATCAGTTTAGGGAAACTAGTGTTTGTGCGGCGACCGACGTATCCATACACTAGGACTCTGACATCTGATTTCCGAATCAGTGCACGAAAACACTGATTGCGTGTGTGTTCCTTTTGAAAAGATTTCTTTTTGATTACTTTGTGTCAGCTCACCAGATATAATGTTTTGACCATGGTGCACCTATTTCTTTTCAGGATGGCCCCACGAAGGTAGCCAGCTAGGGTTCCGAGTTTCGTACGAGATGGTATCCCACTGAGCGACGAGGCCTCGGTGTAGGGCCCCATCACAGTGGAGGTACCAGTGGAACCACTACCCGATGGGCCACAGATACCACCAGCTCCAGTAGCAGGGAGTGCACACCATCTGAGTGTGTTAAATGAGTTCCAGCACCAGAGTTTTCCCAGGTTCCAGGGAGAGATGAACCCACAGGAAGCTGAGGATTGGCTGGAGGCTGTCGTGAGAGTATTCAGATAGGTAGGGACACCAGCCGACCTCATGGTGATCCTTCTCACGAGTCTCCTAGATATAGCAGTAGGTACATGGTGGAGCCTGATGCTCCAGGTGCATGCCGAGGCATCATTACTCTAAACAAACTTTGATAGTCTCTTCCACTCAGATTTTTTTCTAGCCACCCTTCATGCGCTGCGGATACAAGAGTTACTTCATCTGCAGTAGGGCAGCATGATAGTAGCTCAGTACTCAGCGAGGTTCACCTATATCTCATGCTACTCCATGAATATGGTGCTTGACCCATTCTTTAGTGCCCAAAACATTGATCAGGGACTCAGGCATGAGATCAGGGCTTCGATGATCTCCCTCAACATCCCTACGCAGGCGGGGGTGTTGGAGCGAGCCCTTCTAGTGGAGAGTTTTCTTGCTGAGCAGACACCGGTTGGGAGACCCACCACAGGGCGACACATAGTAGAGTCTTCTATTGTCGTTAGTTGACAGATGTCGCAAAGGTCCAAGTTGACCAGGCCATTAGCTGGGCAACCTCAGAATACAATTTCTATTGTGGTGGACACATGAGATAGAGCCAGCCATATGAGGAACATGCAGTGCTATGCATGAGGCAGACAGGGTCCCATGGCTCGTTACTACCCGACCCACCATGTAGATGAGAAGTAGATAGTTGAGGGAACTCCAAGGCAGAGGTAAAGGTCTTACTATGGTGGTCCTCCGGGAGTTGGCGGGCGTGGCAGAGGAGCTGGCCGAGTTGTGAGTGGTAGACGATGTTTCGAGACCCTACCACCACCACCACCAAGTGGTCCACCCCAACCACAGGGAGCTGGCAGACAGAGGTGGGCTCAGCTCCAGGCAGTCGATGCCTACAACCACGATGCACCTGAGATGATTTGAGGTACTATCTGTGTCTACCTCACCCTTGTTTTAGTAATTATAGACACAGTTTCAAGTCATTATTTTATTGCCACTACCCTCGTTCGAAGCTCAGAGATTCCGACGGAGCTGTTGGCATGATCCTTATGACTAGAGACTACTACAGAAGCAGACTCAATGATTACGCACGGGTTCCGACAGTGTGAGCTTACTCTAGGAGGTGATAGCTTTGGCTAGGATCTCCTTGTAGTGGCATCGAGGCATTACAATGTCATCTTGGGTATGGACTGGATATCCAAAGTTCATGCTCAGATTGACTATATTAGGTGCAAAGTGCGGTGTGTCCACATGGATGAGACCAGGTTCATCTTCACTAGTGAGAAGGGAGCCTTTGCAGTGCATGATTGAATAACATAGAGGAGTGGTCATCTGATCACACATTAGTTGGTTAGTCTCATCCTCAGAGCGGTTGATGTGCAGAGTCCGAGTTTTCCTGTTGTGGTGGATCAGTATGAGGATGTTTCCCCTGATGATGTTCTAGGACTACCTCCTCGCAGAGATGTAGACTTCTACATTGAACTGTACCCCAGGACGTCACTGATATCAACTCCAACATATTAGATATATCCTGCCGAGCTTCGTGAGCTGCGGGTACAACTGGAGGACATTCAGGGGAAGGGATTTATCTGACCTAGTGTTCCACCCTGGGCATCCCCGATTTTGTTTTCCAAGAAGGCGGATTGGAGCATGCGACTGTGTGTTGACTACCATCGGCTGAATCAGGTGACCGTGATGAAGAAGTACCCACTCTCGAGGATTGATGACCAATTTGATTAGCTCACGGGAACATGATGGTTCTCGAAGATAGACCTTAGGTCAGGCTATCACCAACTCAGAGTTCGAGATGAGGATGTGTGGAAGATGGCCTTTAGGTGTCGGTATGTACACTAAGTGTTTTTGGTTATGCCATTCATCATGACCAACAATACAGAAGTTTTCATGAGTCTCATGAATAGGATCTTTCAGCCTTACCTCAATCACTTTGTCGTAGTTTTCATCAATGACATACTGATCTACTCGACTACTAAGGAAGAGCATGCGTACCATTTACAGGTAGTACTGGACACACTCTGAGAGCACCAGATTTATGGTAAGCTCTCGAAGTTCCAGTTCTGGATCCAAGAGGTACACTTCTTGGGACACATCATCTCAGATGCTGGATTTGCGGTGGATCCAGCGAAGATTGAGGCAGTTATTGCTTGGGATCCACCTAGGAGTGTGATGGAGGTACAAAGTATTCTTGGACTGGCTGGGTACTATCGGAGATTTGTGCCCGACTTCTCTAGAGTTACATCACCAATTTAAGAATTGACGAAGAAGTGGAAACCCTTCCTGTGGTCAGAGAGATGCCAGCAGAGCTTTCAAGAGCTGAGGCAGAGGTTGACTAGTGAACCCATCATGAGGCTACTGGTGGAGGGCGTTGGGTACGTAGTTTACTATGACACATCAGGGACCAGACTCGGGTGTGTCCTGATATAGGAGCGATCAGTGATCACGTATGGTTCTCGGAAGTTGAGACAACACGAGTAGAACTATGCTACCCATAACATGGAGTTAGTAGCAGTGGTCTTCGACATGAAGATGTGGTGGCACTATCGGATTGGCGAGCATTTTACTGTCTACTCTAACCACCAGAGTCTCAGGTACATCTTTTCACAGAAGGACCTGAACCTAAGACAACGATGATGGCTTGAGTTCCTCCGAGACTATGAAATTGAGATAATCTATACTCCTAGAAAGGGGAATGTTGTAAGAGATTATCCCAGCATGAGATCAGAAATTCATCTGCTAGGAGAGGTGAAGAAGCATTAGGCTATGTTGCAGATATCCTTTGTGGATAGAGATAGAGCAGCCATTCTACAGTCTCTCCCAGTCACTTCTCCACTTTTTCAGTGAGCCAGGGAGGCACAACATGGGGATGTTGACTATGAGACGTGACGTGCTCAGATATCCTCAGGGCAGGCACCTAATGGATTTTTAAGGGTTGGGAGAATGTCATTGTCTTCATAGAATGTACCATGGTCCGAGATTCACTTCAGGAAGAAGTTTTGAGGGAGTTCCACACATCTACTTTAGCGGTACATCCAAGAGTGGCGAAGATGTATCAGGACCTCCGACGACAACACTGTTGGCCAGGTATGAGAAGGTAGTAGCTGAGTTTGTCTCTTGATGCCTCACTTGTCAGCAATTGAAGGAGGAGCACCAGGTTCCAACAGGATTGGATCATCCCTTAGAGGTCCCAACATGGAAGTGTGACGGGATATCAATGGATTTCGTGACAGGACTTCCACATACATCCAGAGGAAACGACTCTATCTTGGTGATTGTCGACCAACTCACCAAGTCGGCAAACTTCCTACCAATTAGAGAGCAGGTTTTAGCAGAAAGACCGGGATGACTCTATGTATGGGAGATCGTATGGATTCATGGTGTGCCATCGACGATCATCTTCGATCGAGATGCTCATTTCTCTTCCCAGCTTTGGAAGAGGTTGTAGGAGGCTTTCAGAACGCAGATTCGCTTGACCACCAACTTCCGTCCTCTGATGGATGGTCAGACTGAGGGGACCATTCAGGCACTTGAGGAAATTCTCCCTGCATGTGTCCTCGACTTTGGTCGTAGTTGGGAGGATCAATTACCCTTGGTAGAGTATGATTATAACAACAGATACCACTCCACCATCGGGATGGCACCTTATGAGGCACTGTACCACCGACCTTGGAGATCACCTCTATGCTGGACTAACCCAGGGGAGTCAGTACTTATGGGACAAGATATGGTACAAGCTATGACGGAGAAGTTTTAGATCATCCTGGAGTGGATGAAGACTACACAGAGAAAGCATAAGTCCTATGATTATTGGAAATAGAGACTACTGGAGTTCGAGGATGGTGACCACATATTTCTACATGTCTCACCTATTCGAGGTCTATGGATATTTGGCCGAGGTAGTGTGTTATCTCCACAATTCTTTGGACCTTTTTAGGTCCTCAAAAGGGTTGGTGAGGTGGCTTACCGCTTGACTCTTCCACCTCAGTTTCACTGGGTGCACGACGTCTTCCACATATCTCAGCTGAGGAGATACGTGCATGACCCATCCCACATCATCGACCACGGAGAGCTGGACATTGATGACAGGGAGAATTTCATGGAGGTTCCAGTCGATTTTGAGGATCGATAGGAGCAGGTACTATGTGGATGGTCGATTCCTCTGGTGAATGTTCATTGGCAGCATGGGAACCTCTAGGAGAGAACTTGGGAGCGGGAGGCTCAGATGCGTGCTCAGTACCCCCATTTGTTTTCTTAGTGTGAGTTGTAGCTTATGGGGATGTAAATCCCTTATGTGGGGAGAATATAAAGACCCGGAATTTCTGTGGGATTTTTTTAAATACATGGGAATTTTACAAGTCTGCAGTTTCTTACGGTGCCTGATTCTGAGGCCTGGTGTGCTCGGAATCAATTTATGATGTTTTGTTTGGTTACGTTCAGTAAACATACGTTCAAGATTTTATATCTTTTGAACCGGTGCTCATATTTGAAATCTGAGGGCACCGTTGAACTTACAACACCAGTATTCGCGTAAGGAGACCTTCACCGCAGTTGCATTTTATTGAGATTGGAAGTTAATTTTTTGGGGTTTCTAAATAAATTACATAAAAATATGTCTAGCATATTTTTATTTGAGTGGTGGTTTAATCCTCGAAGGTGAGGTTGGAGGTGGGTCCCACCCGCGCATATCCTCCAATGGGAGGATATTATATGGCGGGGCCCACATGAGCTCAAACCCCCTAAAAACCCCTTCAACCCCTTGAGTTCCCCATTAATGGGTGAAACTCTTGAACTACCACTTAATTGTGCCAACACACCTAAAAGATTATTAATTCCTCAATTAATTATCTTTTAAAAACATTAGAATCCTTTCTAGCCCATATAATTTAGTGAGTTGTTTAATTTAATTAAACACAACTCTTGTGTGTTGTGGTGCCAACAAATAATAGACTCGTCCTCTATTATTTTTTGTTGGAAACTTAGTGGAGCATTTCCTCTCTAACAAAGAATGATATCCTCTCAACAAAGAATGCCCATCTCCACCGAGGAATGACGATGCCATCTCCTCCCTTTCTAACCGAGGCAAGAAAGGGAAGATGAAGCCCACAGAGAACGTCGCCAATGGTGACATCATCTCCTTCTGACATCAACGGAACGATACCGCCTTCCTGCAGCTCCGTCAAGAGAACACCGATTATGAGGTAAGGGGATTTGATTATTTTAATGTATGAATTATACCCTCATTCCTCGTCGTTTATTTGGGTACGATGATGGCCACTTGTTATCACCAAATGTGGAGGGTGAAGGCTAAACAAGAACGAACTGGCATCCCTACAATTGGTTCTATATTGGTTGAAGATAAAGGTGGAGCTGGACGGGCGCGGTGCTGACGCACCGCGCCGAAGAAGAACTGCGTCCATGTAGGCCGTGACGGACGGAAGAGGCACAACCCCACCCCACCACCCCAGAGGAAGGGGGCCACAACCATATGGGCCGTAGTGAATAAAGAAGGTGCGACACCATTGCGTGGAACCGAGGAAGCCCCATGGTCGGGCCGCCCCTCGGCCGGGAAACCCCTCTGCTGGGCCGCCCCTAGGTCGGGAAGCCCTCGGCCGGGCAGCCCCTTGGCCGGGCCGCCCCTAGGCCGGGCCGCCCCTTGGCCGGGAAGCTCCTCGACCAGGCTGCCATGGCAGGGCCGCCATGGCCGGGCAGCCACGGTCAGGCCGCCCCACATCCGGGCCACCCCTCGGCCAGGCCCCCCTCAGCCGGGCTGCCCCTCGACCGGGCGACCCCTCGGCCGGGCCGCCACGGATGGGGCGCCCCTCGGACGGGCCGCCCCTCGGCCAGGCCGCCACGGCCGGGCTTCCCCACGACCGGGCCGCCCCTCGGCCAGGCCGCCACGGCAGGGCCGCCCCACGGCCGGGCCGCCCTCAGGCCGGGCCGCACCTTCTGGGCGGGTCGTGTCTTCAGGCCATGCCGCACCTTCGGGTCGGGCTGACCACTTGGGTCGGGCTGCACCCATGCACCGAGTCGGACTCTCGGACCGGGTCGGACCCTGGTTTGGACCAGGTCGGGTCGAGTCACTCCGACTACGTCGGACCGGACCCGGACCCGCTATAGCCAGTTATCAACTTTTTACCCCCTATTCTGGGCTTCGAGTATCCGATTGATGAACCGCCTGCGGTGATGGAATTATTTGAGTAAGGAGATTCTTTTGGCATAATCCATTTGAGGTTCGGACGCAGTTGGGGTACAGATGGGTTGGTTTGAGCCTAAAAACCAACCAGGCCCCTAGAACGGAAATGCTAATAACTCACAGACCAGACATTCGATTGACGCGTTGTCTATCGCGTTGGGTGCCTTATGATGAGACAGAACAACGAGATAAATCAACTCAAGACTTCATGATAGTTGATGTATCGACTCCTAGCTTGAGGAGTGGACCCACTCGGAATCGAGTGTGCTTTGTGAGAGAACCCTAGGTCTGGCTGCGACTGAGATGACATGATCCTCTGTGGGTTCGACAGCGATGATACTATACCAGGATCCTTCATGGGTTCGACAATGATGACTTCTATAATGGGGAACTTCGTGGGTTCGTCAACGGTGACTATTTTACCAGGATCCTCCATTGGTTCGAAAACGATGAATACTATACCGGGATCCTCCGTGGGTTCGATAGTGATGATTCAGTGGCTACAACTATTCATATCTACCCCTATACATGATTAGTATACATATGTGAGCTTTGTCTTGACTTTTAGTCGATATCATTGAGATGATTGACTTTACTTCCTTTGTGGAATGGGTTGTGCTTGGGCTCAAGAGTCGGAGCTAGACTGTTATTGGTAACTTAGGTATATGTATGGGCATATACCTAAGTAGGGTTGGTTGATACTTTGTGATTGTATCTTTCCTCTGTGGTTTATCCTTAGTGGATTCTAGGAGACCTTCTGGGGTCTTGGGGTCCCCTACTGAGTATTGTTATACTCACCCCTGCACGGGCTTCACCCGCACATTGTTGTGTTAATTGCAGACGACGGTCAGCAGTGATCGAGGCTGAGGGTGACAGATAGGAGGCAGCTCAGAGCTAGACTAGACGAGACCTACCTCAACGACGAGTGTTTGAGTTCTGTACCTACCCTTCAGGTAGGATTCACCGGTGGATGATCCAAGATCTTTTTTTCATTTTACTTGTACTTGTACTTAATGTTCAGTTGGGTTTGTATACTGGCCCACTTACTTTCAGCAACGTTTTCTTTTTCTATTTCATTACTTGTTGCTTCTACTGCTTGTGTTCATAATGCGTGAGTTACAGGTTAAAAGGAAATGCCTTCCCTTTTAATCAGGGATTCATCTTTGGTGTTAGTCGCCAGCCCCTGGCCTATGGAAGACAGACTTGGGGTAGTCATGGCATGGGCCCCGAGGACGGGTTGTGACATCACGTACCCATTTACATAAAATAAAAACCAAATTGGGATGTACATCATGTAAATTAATTTATAAATAAAGGAAAATAATTGCTCTATTAAACCAAATTACCACATATTTTGTGTATTATAAACTAATAGTACATGTTATTTGACATGGTTTAATTAATAATAAATTATTTATTAACTCATGTGTAAAAATTTAAAAACTATACACCATGTGTGATCATCATTTTAGTTTTTTACTTTGTGTATATTACATCCACCAAACTGAACTCCCAAATCCAGTTATTAAACATAATATTTACATTTCTTGATTTGATATTGATAAATGTGACGCAATTTTAACCACCCAAAAATTAGAAAATCTAAATGAAAAATTTGATCACTTAAATAACCAAGGACCTTTTTGGATTAGAGTTCTAGATAACTAGGTTAAACTATTTTATAAATAATTTGAAACATAAACAATAAGTTCATAAAAATATAAATCATCCCCCGTAATGTTATTCAAAAATAGTAACTTTTTTTGGAATAACATACCCAAAACTATAATTTACATTTGAAGGGAAGGGAAAAAAATAAGGGCGATATCAAATTCCTAGTAAGGGTAAACATAATAATTAATAATTCAATATAACTAGGGATCATAAGATGAGAATAAGGGTATGATGACATAATCAAAGTGCATGGTCATAACATATGAGAATTCAAACCCATCCAAATCTTAATCATAATACACGAGACATGGAATAAAGCTTTAACAAATGAATAGAGTAAAATAAGTCAAAAATCATGAGCCATATGAGTTTTTTTAAAGAAAATAATCCATTATAAGTTTATTAAAGGATAAATAAAACATATTTGTAACATATTGGTCTTAAAATCACTCTTAATTATGGAATAACATACCTAGTAAATTTTTATAATCTCATAGGATAAATCTACAGTCGGATGACTTTATCTCATTACGCATTTCATTATTGGGATATATTGGTATCGTCCATCATAATGATCTATATTAGGTTCACCTATCATCATAAACAATTACCAAGAACCATAATATAGTTATAACACATGAATGATTTGATTTTATAACTATAACCATTTTTCTTTCTTAGCTTGCGTTACCCACATAAAAAATGGGTTCTATAAAAATTCCATTGAAACAATCATAATTCATTTTTGGACAGAATAAGGATAATATCAATATAAAATATACTCTGTATATATTAAGTAAAATAAAGGGTTATTATCATTGATGAATAAAAATACCATAAAATTCATTAATAAAATTATTATGAAGAATACCCTTTCCACTTTGGAAATCACATTAAGAAACTAAAATTCCACAAAATATTTCTAAAAACATTTTCTTTGAAAATTACCATGGAAAAGTATAAATTAGTCTTCGAAGATATTTATGGATATTAAGGTTGGAGAATCCATTCATTTCCTAAATGTTAAAAATAAAAATTATTTTCGAGATTTTGTAAGTAGAATTAGAAGTTTATAATGTGAAAAATGTTAAGAAATGTTTTTAACACCTTTAAGATGAAGTTAAAATATCATTTAAAACAACTTAATGAAATAATTTATTTATAGAAAATAACATTATTTTAATCATTTCAAAAAACATGACTTTAGAATATTAATATTTTTCCACCAAAAGAGGAGATATATAGTCATCTTTTCATAAAACAATTATAAAATATTTTGATTACCAAGGAGAGAAATATGGAACTAAGAAATCAAGATTCTATAGATGTACATAAGAGAAGAAAATTTAATTTTTTATCAAATATGGATCATATAATTTCCTCAATGTTAATTTAAGTTCAAACAATCTCGATAAAAATGAGATTGAAAAATAAATCCATTGCCGATTTGGTAACATTTGAACCATAATCCCCAAGAAATAATAACTTCAAATAAAATATTAAATCTCATAAAAAATATTCAGGTTGTAACTTTTCAAATGCTTAGTATATATACCTTATAAAAAAATATAGCTTCATAACAAAACATATTTCTTAAAGAAGACAATTTGAGATAATAAACCTTTACAAAGATCATATCATTTAATTGAAAATTAATCCCTTGAGTGATTATGTGTAAAAATGTAAATCAAAAAAAAATTAAATAAAAAATAAATTAAGAAATT
This sequence comes from Viscum album, assembly GCA_963277665.1. NCBI lineage: Eukaryota > Viridiplantae > Streptophyta > Magnoliopsida > Santalales > Viscaceae > Viscum > Viscum album. The sequence continues at coordinate 1,177,124,746 of OY728119.1, read as the reverse complement.
CTTTTCACACATAATCTCGGAATAATATAATTAATGAATAATTGACATGACCAAATGAAATAATATTGAGTTAAGAAACTCTTACCACTTTGTAACATTCAATTCAAATCCCAAGGATGAAATAATTTCAACCAAAACATAAAATACCATGATTTATTATATATAAAACATATAACCTGTATAAGGTCTATTTTAGAAATCCTATAAATGAAATTAGGTTCAAAATATTGAAATATTCTTTAATGGAGAGAAATTCAAATGAAATCCATTACCTACACTATAGACATTCCAGGTATGTTATTTAGATCATATATAAGAAAATATATAAACAATTTAATTTTAAAGACCCTTTTAGGGGTTTATTAATTTATCATTTAACCAAATTTTATTTATTATAATTACATTTTTAACAACTTAATTGTTTATGTCCACATGAGGTGCTTTTAGGACACTCGGTTCATAATTTAAAAAAGGCATCAATATGCTGATTGGGGAAAAATTATCATTTTTACATCATATAAATAAGAATAATCATGAAATAATAATATTTTTTATACACTAATTATACTTTTAAAACAATCTATAATTATGGATATGAAAAATTAATAACGTTACAATCATAGAGATGTTAGGTTATATATACACATGAGTAAGGTTTCAATTTTTCAAAAAATATGAGTGAAAGAAGGTAAATTTTATTTGATCCTTAAAAATGGTCCTTATATAATATTTATAATATTAAAAAATCAAATACACTATATAAACCATCTATGTGTGGAATTGATGAAAAGTGAATCACATTGCTTTGTGGAAGTGGTAATCCAATCGTACTGATGAACACCATTTTCATGTTTCATTGAATATAATGGTATCAAAATTGATTATATATTATGTTACAATAATTATAATTATTTAATTAATAAAATATATATACATTAAATCCATTATTTTAAATAGCCTTGAGTGGTGGTGACTGGAAATGAATTACATCAGTTAGTGAGGTGGGAGTATGTCATGCACATGAATGACTATTTAATGTCCCTTTTGATTGATGTTGATATGAATATTAGTTATGAAAAATAACATATAAGTATATGTGTTTCATAGTTCCTTGTAACATGTGTTATAGATTTAAGAATCACTTCTTCCAGGTGTTTTCCATTGTATTTATTCATGGAATCTGAAACATCCAAAAATTATTTATCCAAAGGGGACCTACTTTCCAAAGGCAGGCATTCGTTAAGTTTCAACTTTACAATACTTAGGAACATGCATTGGTCTAGAGAATGAGAGGTCAGACTCATCACACCCTTTGGGGGGGGTAATTTTTGTCTACTTCGGGTCTGTCTTTATAAATTTAATATATTTTCAGGAATCCTTTATAATTTACCAAGTATAACATAAGTTTCCCTTGGAATTTGAAATCACTTATTAACATGTGTAAAAATTAGAATCATATATATGTATTAGAGGTTCTTTATTATTGGAGATATCTGTATGTATTCGAGATTCTCCATCAATGGTGTCCTCTCATATACTATTTAGAGATTATTTTAATCATCTTTATGATGATACTAGTTTTTAATCCACTCAGCTAAGAACTCTAGAATTTATTATCATCCAGGGAGACGAAAGTTTTTTTGATATTGGTATTGTACCCATGAAATGGGTTACCTACGTATCCTTATGAAAGAATCATAACCCTCGTTGTTTGGTGCAACTTAATTGGACACGTCATACCTTTTAAGGTCATGTGATAAGGACCTAGACATATAGTTTAATGTCATGTGGTATGGGAATCTAAGCGAAAGGTGCTTAGTCAAAGTTTGGTGTGGGACTTATACTAAAACATACCAATGAACTTGGTAAGGATATGGGTTTCTAAGTTAGATTACACCCTGTTAGGAATATGGACCAAAGTGAATATGGTTGATTTAAGGTATCAAGTTTGAAACTCAAGGAGGCTTCTGACATATCCCATGTGAATGTGAATCAAATACCATGAAGTTTGATGAGGATCATAAAATATTATAGTCCTTTTAGAGAGATGAGTTTGTGTTTACTTCCCAAAATGATGCTTTGATGACTTGGGGGTTTAATTTGGGGATTATTCTTAAAGAGGATGCCCAGATTATAGGAATTATGGTTGGATTCTTGAAGAGGATATCCAGTGATCTTGGGCTCTGAGAGAGATTCCTACGTATCCCAATTATGTAGGGAATCAAAGTTCATTTAGTTCATTCACCATGGGTGTTTGTGAAAATTTTGAGATCATAAAAAATCTCTAATACCATGTGAGTCATGATCAATGTGAGAAACAAGAGGATGTGAACGACTCAATAATGGCACAATCTTTTCCTCTTCTACTAGTGGAAGTGGGTGCACCTACGACAGCTAGGGTGGACATGGTTGAGGTGACCTAGGAAGTGGGCGAGGTGACAAACCCTCCCTCTATCCAGTTTACATTGGACAAGTGTCCAATGAAAGGAATAAGGGATGAAGGGTAGGGGATTACACCAGGTTGGTTTCCCTAAAATTCATCCTGGTTGGGGAGGGAGAATCCTCCTTTTCTTTTATGGAAAATCACGTGTGAATCGTACCTTCCCTACTAGAGAGATGAGGTTCTGGGTCGTAGAGACGAAAATGAGAGGACATACCCCAAACCCTAATACTCCAAACTGGGAACACCCCAATATTGTTTCTAGGAGAAAGGTCCATGTGACTGCGGATATAAAAACCCACAAACACTCCATGAATCATAAACCCATTGTGAAACAAATGTGGTAAACCTATGACTATGGAAATACAATCCCAAATAGTACACACGTTGATGTTCCTTTCCCAAGGATTTGATAAGTCATGAGGTTTTGGTGGAGGCTTCAACTTAGTCCCTTTCAGATAAGGGAACCAAGAAAAGAGATACACTACTATGAATGGATTTAAAGATGGTACTTAAGTTGATATGTAGGCTTTATACCAAGCTCTACCGCGTACGTACTTCGCACATGTGTGCCACATAGGTACCCAGTGTTGCTACGCCACACAACTGTACCGCACAAGTTTTTATGATGATTGAAGAATATGTTTCACATAGGGGAACCATTCCTATGTAAAAAATAATGAATGAATTTCAAAACATTCTTATCCCATTTAATTATATCTTCTCTTGCATTTTAGAGAGCTACATGAGACAATTTGAGGGATCTGAGAAAAAGAGATACGCAATGGGAGCTTCCGGGAGTCTTTCAACTATTTTAGTCCATGAAATGGGGATCCCAAGGGTCCTATTTATAGGCATGGATGGGGCTTGGTCGAAGGGATGTTTTCCATGCATATTCTCTACACAGGTCCTCCATACAGGTCGACCACATATATGTATAGAAATTATTCTTCTACGTAGGTTTTTCGGACAGCTCTTCCACGCATCCCTTTGGAGGGTTTTGCGTTCATTTGAATTATTAGAACCTCACCTTTGGATTTTGAAATATCCAGGTCTATCTTCATAGTATTTTTGTATTCTTAAGTTGTGTCAACAAAATCCCCCCCCCCCTCAGGATTGGAACCAATTATAAAGTGGGTTGAGTCCTGAGGTAAAATTACGGGGAAAATACTATGGTTTAATTGCTAGAAAACACAAGTTTTTCACATAGATACATTGTGTAGGTATGCTATGCAGGTTCATGGATGGCTATAAATAGGTTCGATCCCTATTATTTTCTTCATCTGTGCCTCCAAAATTTTAAGCTCTCATAGTGTAGAACTTATATCTAGCCTCAACGCATTGTGCTCCTGCATAGTCACCTTGAAATTTTCTCATGTTGAAACTACTTTAGTGATGGAGCAATGCAATAGGAAATTTTTGAAGGACTTTTTCTAGGATCCTTATTGAAGGACCTATGCGACGAACCTCATTGAAGGACTTACTCGAACTGTTTCTTTTGATTTTTTATTTCCTTTTCCTTTATGTTGAAATTTAAGTCAAAATACTAACCTAATAGGGGATGTTTGTTAATTATTTTGCAGGAAAATGGCTCATTTGATAACCTCTAAAAAAGAATCTATGGCTCGTCAAAATGAAATGATGAAGATCATCAGACCAGACTATTATGATGTTGTTGAAAGTACTCTTACTAGACTATGGAAGGGTTTAATTCTATATCAATGTTAATATCCACAAATTCCTTACCTACCCCTATACGGAAATGGGCTTGTACAAGATTACCATGTCACATATGTGAAGAAGTACTTCAAAATAACTGGTTTCTTCAATTCTCGAAATGCAAGTACATGAATATTAGTACAAGGGGGTTACAGTACATGAAGGAACCATACCTATTGGTTTCTTCCTACACCATAGTGGTTTTAATCCTATTATGAAAGATAATATTGTAGATCCAAGGCCTCATTGCTATAATTCAACTTTTCGGGCTTCCCAGACAGATCAGTCTAATGGTTGGAAGGAAGACTGGGATCTTCGTTTTGGAGGAGGTGTGAAACCTAAATGGATTTGGGCATTTTGGGTGCGTCAGACTTGTGAAGAATATAGTAAAGAGTTATCAGATGTTTATATTTATTAAGATATCTAGATGGGACAAAATTATGTTTATAAAAACGATTTCATTCATGAATTGTTGAGCCAATAGAGTCCACAAATCAATTCTTTCCATTTGATGCATGGCGAAGTTGGAATTAGATTATGGGATATCTTCTAAATAGTTGGGGTTCCCATTCTCAGAGAAGTGTATAACAAGTTTATTTTTCCAGCTACAACATGTGGTGATGTTACTAAAACACCACCTTTGGCTCATGAACTATTCAAAATAGCAAAGAAATTACCTAATGGAAAGAAATAAATTCATTCCATGGTGTGGATTAAAGCATTTTTAGAACAAAAAATAGAGAAAGGTCTGACCTGTGGATGTCCTACTGTATTTCCTTATGTAGATAATCGAGGTAGCTTAGGAACATATTATCTTACATTGGAGAGAGGTGACTATAAGAACTGGGGATACAATGTTATGTATGATATTGATGCAATGATATGCTTATCTGCCTTCCTTCCCATGTGGATAAGCATTTAATTGCTTCCATTTCGTGAGTCTGGAGGCAGTGTAAGGATGGGGACATTGGTTATCATAGATAAATTAGTATAGGGGAAGTATATTGGGTTATCAATTCCTGTATTGGAAAGAATTTAATATTCCCTACTACATTAATATAATGGGATGGTTCCACATAGAATTGTAGGGCTATTCCAAGTATTGTGGGGATAGATTTCAGCACACTTTTCATCATACTCAGTGATGAATTCAGTTATAGTTCCCAATGGTCGATGTACCCCATTTTTATAGAAAATTTTTATTATTAAACCTCAACATTTAAGACATAATGTAGTGCTAAAGGCATTTAATGTATCAAGAGAATTTAGCTTCTTTTATTTTGGTATCCCACCAACTGGAACATTTTTTGATGATGGTAAAAAAATGAATTATGATTTGAGGTATTTTATAATGGCATTCAGGGATGGTGTATTATCAACCAGGATTGATGGTGAAATTATCTATGAGGCATATGTCCCTTATATGTTATCTATTCAATTTATATGTATTCAATAATCAAACACTTTCCCACCCATGTATGTTAGACATGAGAAACACTCAATTGTAGCGAGACAATTATGGATTCTAACGGCTTTAGAGGCAACCAAATTGTGGATTATGTTACCTCCACCAGATGCATTAATCGGATTGGAGGTTAAATATGCTAAATCTTGGGATTCTTCATATCCTAAAGGGGATTTGATGAAAGTAATATACTGAGTGGAAGCTACAATGACTGTTGTGCATGGAAATCGTGGTATGAAGTCCAAGTCTAGAGATGATGTAGAAGTATGAGAGGCTTCAGAGCCTTCAAAAAATCCTCGTAGGAGGTATACTAGAAAGACTAGGGCTAGAGAAGCAATACCTCCGATGCCAAGGTGATCTAGTCACCACCATCAAAAAGAGGTTCATATTCCATATGTTGAACTTTTTGAAAAAGATGGGAGGCTTGAAGTGGCTCAACAGTCAAAAGGTGTTGAATCTCTTCCATAATCAACTATACTGAGAATGAGTTATGTGCAACCTTCATCCATTTGTCATTAGAGAGTGTAGTCCATGATCATAGGGATGCATGGGAATTTCTCCAGCATGGAATTCGAATACCAGATGTGGGTGAAATTAAGGAACCTTTTGATTGTAATCCAGATAATAACATGGTTGAAGTATAGGAGTATATTACGAAGATGGAGGATTTTATATATGAAACTAATAAATAAATCCCAGTCTCTAAATGAGTATGTCATATGATGGAGTAAGGAATACATGAAGGGTAAATTATCGACCCTGAGGAGGATTAATATATTTATGTTAATATTGAGAATGTATTTTCTTTTTCTTTTGTCTCAACTCTGATTTTCCATTCATCATCATTAATCTTGATGAAAATGAATTTTGTGCAGCTTGAATGTAGGGAAGGAAACTCCAGACCAGTTCTTTAATCACCAAAGTATGGGACTACGAGCTCTCCTATCAACACATCAAATGATCTTCCTAGGTCTCCAGAAATTTCTCCATGAGTGAGGATCATGACTGGGGTAATGGAGATGGATAATCCTTATCCATTACCTCATGTTTCTCTTGCAAATAGGGGTGTTTTGATTTCTCCCCATGCTTATGAAATGAAACGTAAGAGATAAATGAGATTTTTCTAAAGTGTTCACTAACGGAGTAAGTATTTGTACTATCCTAAGGGAATTATAATTTTCTTAATACACTCTGGTAATAACATTTATCCTCTTAAAAGATCTGTGTCTATCTATACTATCAAGGGACTAAGAGCTGATTTTTCAAGACCAGAGAAGGAAACCCCAAGAGAAACCAAAGTTCATGTTGATGAATCTTCTATCTTAGCAGATAAATCATCAAAAGATTCATCTGTACTCACTCCTGGATCTAATGAGATATAGAAAATCAATGTTAAGATCAAATAGATTTCTCATGAATATTAAAAATCATTGCTAGTATTCTTCTTTTAAATATATCCCATATCATTTTCCTTTACCAATGGATTAAATAATAACCAATGATGATATTCATATTGATCCAGAAGAAAGGAATGATGACCATGGGTAATCTGAAATAAATACTGATGTTGGCCCAAACCTGCAAAAATATGATGCTGCTATACTAATTGAAGAGCCAACAAAACAGAATGTTAGAGGAGATAATTTGGGAATCAACCAATGTTTGTTGGATGCCTTAAATGGCGAGGATGCTATAACATTCCAAGCTGCATACACAAAAATGATGGAAGATCTTAATCCAAATACTGATATTATAGGTTCCATCAAGGATTTTGGAAATTTTCATGTGGAATTTCATGGATGTAAGTCCTTATTATTGCATTTTACATAAAAAATTGTTCCTTTTTTACTTGATTCTTTACATAAAAGTTCACCTTAGACATCATTATCTATATAAAATGTTACAAAGGCTCTTCATAAATGGTGTATTCTACTCTATACTTCTTCTATTGACGTTGGATAAATACCTATAGAGGACCCTCTGTCAAGAGATGTTTCAGATCCTTCAATTATAAAAATTGTGAAAACACAAGAGAGTGCCCATTATCCAGAAACACTTACTCAAACTATGAAAGTTATGAATACCGGGAATAAATCCAATTAAGTGGTCAATTTATTATTGGGTAAATGTCATCGGTTGTCTGGATCATACTCCATTTAATCCATTTTTCTGAAAATGACAAAGGCCATGATTTATCATTTAGGGTTATCATCTCCAACAGTTAGATCAAAAGGTGAATATTCCATGTTGGCTCTGGCATCAAAAAAATGTGAAGATTATGATGTTCCGAGTGAAGCAGAACAAGGAAGCCCTTTAAGTGATCATTTTTTAGAGTACATTTTACCTCATGGTAGTGACTCAGATTCAGAATTAGAGATTCAATATTCTCTTGGCATGGAACATAAGAATACATGGTGGCATATTGTGATTATAATTGCTTATAATCATTTAGATGAACTACCTTTCCATTTTTTTAAACTCCTAGCATTATTCTGCTTATTGGGATTTGGTGGACTTAATTATTGACCAGTCTACGATGGAGTGAATGAGACCATTAGCTGACGGGAGCAGAAGAATAAGTTGTTGAAAGATTTTTATAAGGCCAAATGGATTATCAATATTGAGAACTTATAAGCCATAATAGTTGAGACATAGGTCGATCATAATAAGAAGTGAATCAAAATCATCCAACAAATTAAAGAAACCACAAAAGAGTCATTATATATTCAACAACAACTAGATTCTATTCATAACAAACTTGAGCAATTGAACCAGAAATTGGGAGAAACCCAATTAGAGGGGATAACCACCATTTCAACTGCTAAGGAAGCACTTCATCAGGACGAGGAGGCTTGATTTTCTCAACTATCTCAACTTCAATAGGAATTTGATAGGTCTTATGTAGTTATTAAAAAAAATGAAGTGTCATGTTGAGAGTTTATTTTAAAACATGATAGAGAGGCTTCATTTTGGGGATGTCCCTATGATTTCATATGAATGAAAGAAATTTTGTCTTCAATCATATATTTTGTCATTATTGATTTTTATTATAGAAATATTAAAGGTAATGATGATGATGACTTTTTTTGAAACATCAAACCTTTATGTCAGATAAACATGATTACAATGACAAGAATAGTGGTGACCAAAATTTTATTATTATGTTGATGGTCATAATGCGAATAGTTTGATTTTTTGTAGGGTTATCTGGAAAACCCCAAAAACATCTTATCATTTTACCTTTTATTGCTCAGTATTACCTAAATCATAAAAAATTTATGTTTAGTGAGCTAGGACTTGACTTTTGATTAGTGTTCCCATTGAGGGTTCTCAATCTAGTGAGTAATACGTCTGTTGTTATTGGAAGTTTAGAGTCATGAATGTTGGACTATAAAGGGATAATGTTTAAGTTCAAAATATATTTGACCATAAATTTTTAAATTAGATCCCAAAAAAGATTCAGTGGATAATAATTGCTTTAATATTCTGTTGATATTTCCATGGGGAATATTTATCCATGATTTTTATTGTCACTAAATTTAAAACTTATATCAACATGAGGGGAGTCTCTTACAAGAACAAAGTTACCATTATTTGAAAAACAATTTATGGTAGTTGTGTTATGCATGTCCAAATAAGGCATATGCTGCATAACTAAATAGTGATATCTTTTGACTGACATGCCTGTTATGTGGGCAACTCATGCAAGGCCACCTAAGGGCACATACTGTATAATCAAGAAAAAGTGTTCTTAAGAATTTAACATTTTACTATTGATAGATAAGGGAAAATATGATTTGGGTGACTTATAACCACATTGGGTGGGTTTGACAATGAAATTGATTTTAAGAATAAAAGGGCTATTTTATGCCAACATATTTCTTGAATATGAAAACCACTTGTATAAAACTTTGGTGTATGAAGAACGGTTAAAATTTATCAGAAAGGGTATCTTCTGATATAAAAATATGCAGTTTTAATTTATGTAGTGATGACATTGTAATGTGAAGTTTCAAGTCATGTAGTGAGGACATTGTGATCATGTAGTGTGGACATTATGCTGTGTAGTTTTAAGTCTTGTAGTGAGGACATTTTGTAGCTTTAATTTAAGGTCTTAATTTTTGACCAAAGGTATGAGACTCTCCAATTTTTTTTTGATAATTTTTTTGGAAACATATTACCATATTAATGTATGGAAAGAAAAATTTTAAACAGCGATTTGGGAATTTCTGGATCTGAATAATGATATGGGAAAAGGGATAAATTTATTAGAAGTAGTCTTTTCCAAAAATGAATTTACCATTATTTGAAAAACCAATTATTGGGGTTTTATTATACATGGCCAAATTGGGAATATTCAATACAGACAAATAATGAATTCTTTTGATAAGTAGAATTCTTATATAGGCAACTTATGCATGGCCACCTAAGGGCACGCACTGCATAGTCAGGAAAAATAACTCTCAATAGTTTGACATATTACTACTACTAAAATCCTAAGAAAGTTTACGGAGATTCAGATTTTCCAAAGCACAGATTTTGGTTTATGGAAAAGGTACATACATATGGAGAGAATATTTCAAACCAAGATTTCCAAAGAATAATATGAATAGGACTTCTAAAAAGGTCTAACCAAAACATATGAGGTGTGGTGTCTTCAGTTTTAGGTCATACAACTGGGACCAGAAATGGAAACAGTATATGATATGTGTCTAAGTGATTCGAAGTTTATTTCATATTTCTTTGAACACATGGATAAGGAAATGTGTAAACCATAGTCCTGAAGATTTTCAGATCAAGAGAAATATAATGGTATAAATATATTCGAATGACTATTTTAAAATACATATTCTTGTATATTTTATCAAAATTTGAAGGGGACAATGATACTATAACCAAGAAAAAAATTAATTTCATTTGAAAAACCCGTTATGGGGGCTGTATTATATAGGGCCAACTAGGGCTTATACTGCATGCCCAAATAGTGGCATCCTTTGACTGACAGGCTTGTTATGTAAGAAACTTATGGAAGGCCACCTAAGGGAATGTTCTATATAGTTAGGGAAAAGAGTATCAATTATTAGAAACTCTATCACCAGAAACCGTAAGAAATATTAGGAGGATCTGGAAGTATTCAAGATTAAGAGTGTGAAATATAGAAGGGGGTTATTCTCAATGCACATAAGAAATATTTGAATCAATATTTTCCATGAGTTTGAAGTCCATTTCATAGATATGACTCATATGTAAAATGGAGACTTTCTTTGTTTCCTTTGAATTAATATTGTGATGTGCAATTTAATGTCATTCAATGAGAACATTATACTGTACTATTTAAAGTCTTGCAGCGACACCATTATACTGTGCTATTTTAATTCATAAGGTGAGTACATTTATAACCTATAAGAAATCGAGACACCATATTTTTGTAAATAATCCTTTTACACAATTCTTAATCCCAAGTGATCTATGCTCAGTGTGAGAAACAAGGATCAATAAGGGTTTATTAAATAACACAATGGTGACACAAGTGAAGAATAGGGGTGTAATATTTCCATGAAGTTTTAACATCATGTGGTATAGATGAAGATGAAATGATGTGAAAAGAAAGACATATTGTAAATGGACTAAGGGATAAAACCCAAGTGTCACTATGTGTCTTACTGGAGAAAAAAATCAAGCCATACATAGTTCTTTAAGCATTCCATATGAAGGTTTGACTCTTATATAAAGAATAAAGGGGTTTTGTTTTTTTATATCATGGCTGAGCCCAAGATTGAATATCTAGGAATCTCTACATATATCATATAGATGATAATCAACCTGTATGTAGTTCTTTAAACAGTTATTTCCCACACCAATTGAGTTTGACATGAGAGACAGGGGGGATTTAACACATTCTAGAAGAATGATTAAATTTAAGACACAATATGGTATGAAAATAAAATCATGTATCTTGAAAGATCATTCGATATAGATCTAGTTCATATATAAGAGAAGAAAAAGGGAAATAAAAATTCTGTGGTTGCATCTAGGCCCTAGATTAGAGATCCATATATCACTATGTATCTCAAATAGATGAGAATAAAGCCACACATAGTTCTTGAAACAAGGTCCCTATGCAGATATGACTCAGATATAGGGAAGAGAGGAACTCATGTTCCAATAAGGATTAGCAATGATGTCCATGATGATTACTTATAGAATCTCTTAATGTCGAGTAGAGAAGACATTAACCATTTAGTTTAATGTTTTCTAACAAGGAGAAATTATTCTTTTCATTTTAACATCATGCAACAAGGACACTTATGGTTGTTATGAAGTTTAATGTCTTGAAACAATGATATTCTATTGTGCAGTTTTAATTCTTATATTAAGGACATGGGGGCTATACAATTTTTAGTCTAGCAGTGAGGATGATGTGTGCAACTACACAAATCATTGCTTCATGAATCTCATATTGGTTGTAGTTCTAATAATCTCTTAAACCTTTGATATTAAGTAATAAGATTCATTTGAGTAGACCTTATATAGTGAATAAGGTCCTTCCCACTTTGGCTCAATATTTGGAGGTCTCTTTCCTAGTATCATTGGATTCCTAAGGAACAATACCAATTCTCTTTGAAGAAATGAAAGGAAGAAAAATTTCATGTTTAAATCTCATGATATTCTATTTTGATAGTCTTCTAAATGATGAAAAGAATGCAATTTTTTTCATCTAATCATTCCAGCTCATTAAAGAGTTTTTGATACCTCTCATCTATAGACAATTGATCAATGATTTCAACACTGAGTGAAGGTAATTTCATTTGAATTGAAAAAACTACTTCTGTTATATATACCAATGAATATGGGGTTTCCTGGGTGGTTGTATGAGTAGTAGTTCGATAAGCTCATAAAGCATGCAAAAGTTTATCAGGACAAGATTTCATATTTTTATGCACCATCTTCTGGATTATATTTGACAAGGTCTTGTTGAAAGCCTCTATTTTTCCATTGGCTACCACATGATAGCGAGAAGAATGGATGGACTTGATATTGTGTTCTTGATATGACTTCTTTACCTCAATAGAACAGAAATTAGTGCCATTGTCTATTAATATAGTACGAGGGACACCAAATCTAGTGATGATATTAGTTTTGAAAAAAATAACAATGATATTGGATCTGACTTCTTTGAGAGGAATTGCCTCAACCCATTTAAAAAAGAAGTCAGCAGCGGTAAGAATATACTTGAACTTATTAGTCATAGCTGGAGGATAAGGTCCTATTACATCCACTCCCCATGTGAAAAATGGCTAGCATTGTTTAGCTGTATTTAGAAACTATGGAGGTTGATGAAGGAACTTGGCATGCATTTGGCAGGGATGAAATTTCTTATTGAAATCTATGCAATCTTGTGTTATTAAAGGACAAAACTATCCAAGCCTCCAGATTTGATCAGAAAGCCGATGCCTAGAGTGGTGATCACCACAAGATCATGAATGTAATTATTTCATGATAGTTGAAATTTCTTCTCCATCAATACATCTGAAAAGGATTCCATAAAATCCTCCTTTATAGAGGATCTTCTAGTGATATGGATTATCATAAAGAGTACAATTTTCCACTTGTCCTCAGATATATTCTTTTTTCTACCCTATCTGGTGGAAGTACTCCATTTTGAAGATATTCCATGATGAGTGTTCTCTTTACCGTGGTATAACCATAAGAATCAGAAATAGGTCTAATTTCATTAATTTCCTCCATTCTAGTTTGAACAAAAGGTGAGACCATACGACAATGAGTGATGCTGATGACTGTCTCATCCCGATTTGGATATGCAAAGGCTGTAACTACATTATCCAATGCACCAGCTTGAAATTTTTTTTGATCACGGGACATAAGAAATGTGGAATATAAGGTAAATTCATCCATTAACCCTCTAACATAATCATATAGATGGATTAACTCTTCTTTTCTTATATAATATACCCCATCGATCTGTTTGATTACCAATTCTGAATCACCTTTCACTTTCATGTGATTCACTTGCACCTGAAGTTCCAATTACATTACTACAATGAGAGATTTATATTTTTCTTCATTTTTCGTACCGCCTTCAGATAACATGAAAGAGTAATTAAATATTTCATTTTTTGGGGTAATAGTAAAATTCCTAAACCAACTTTGTTGAGTTTAGGGTTTTCCATTCTCTTTCTTGTTGGACTTCTGGAGGCACCATCAATGTACATTTCCTATGTTTGGGGATTATCTTGAATAGAGAAGACCGATTCATCAGGAAGTTCAGTATTCAATTATGTATCTTCTGAAGATGGATCCTCAGCAAGGAAGTCGGCCAGAGCCTGGCCTTTTATTGCCTTCTAGTGCATAACTTGGATATCAAACTATTGAAAAATAACTACCCACCACACTAGAATCCCTGTAAGCATAGGATGATGATAGAACTAATATTTTAAATTATTTTATTCTGAGTTTAATTTTTTTTAATCCCACAAATGTGTTCTTTAAAGGGAAATTGTCACATTTTATGTTTTAGGAGTATTTTTGTGCTTAATTGAAAAAATGGCTTATTTTGGATTTAAACAATTTTCATTTATTATAATTTTTCGGCTATAACTTTTTCTAAACTAATCCAAATTGATCAATTATTCTTTTCTAGGATTCTATGTTATATGGGATTTATTTTATCCTTCTGAACTCAAAGCTTAATCAATCAGTTGGAAACTCAAATCTAGCTCACAATCCAGGACTCGAAAAATGTGTACAGAACTGCATAAATTTATTTCTGGGCCCATATTTCATTAATGGCCTAACCATTGGAGATGAAATTTTACATGGAGATATAAAATATACATAGTGAAAAGTTTCATTAATATGTCCGCGCATGATTCTTTCATTCTCATGGTCATTAATGCATTTTAACTCGGTGCATTGGAAGATGAAGAGTCTGTTTGGCAGAATTAAATATTCTAAGTGAGGCAGCCATAACTCCTTCATTTCCAGGACAATGAGGTTGAAATTTCGTGGGTTGAAAGAGGAGATCAAGGGGCACTACTTTTAATAAGTAACATGTCCCAAATTATTTACTTAAGATGGTCATCCATGTGCATTCTGCCGGAGGATAATTTTTGGAGCCATATTTTCACACACACTCCCTATAAAAGAGTGGGTATTTTTCATTCCAAAGGGTTGGAAACTTAGGAATAGCCTTTTTTGGACATTATATATAGTTTATTATTGTATTTTATTTTCTTTTACTTTAATTATGTAATTGAATCCCATATTTTAATTCAAGTGTTCTTGTTTCTCCACTTTTCTATCTCTCTTTTGTTTTCTCTCCTCGTTTTCTTTTCACTGTGAACTCTTATGCTCGTGATAATGAGTAGCTAACCCAATGAATTTCCTAGGGGAGTAATTCAGTGGTGAACCCAAGTCTTTGATCATTAATGTTTTATTTTTTCTTATTTACTTAGAGTTAGGCTAAGGGGGATCTTAGTGGTCAAGGCGCCTTTGTGTCTCCACTTGCAACCCGAAGCTTAGCTTTCACTTCTATCACATTCTCCCTCGATCGAGGAGGTGGATGTATGGTCTCTCGGTAATCATTGAGTGTACCGTATGTTCACAACCATAGTAAGAAGGTGATGTTCATGCATACAATGGAGCATTCTCATTAATTAGATTTGAAACTTAAAAAGAGACAATGAAGGTTCACTCTAGATAATCTCCTAGGAGGATCTCCTTTCTGTCTAACATCATTCTGTTTGAATTAATTTTGTCTACATTGAATTTTCATATTTACTTTTAGTATTTAACTCTCATTTCTTAAATATTATTTTCATTTATTTTATTTATCATATATATATATATATTGAATTATAATTAGTGAGTGATTGACTGCAAAAGGCTCCTCAAGAGATCAACCAAGGTCAGCTACTGTGCTTCACTTAGTATAAATATTTTTTAGAGCGCGCACGACAATGGTTAATAAAAATGGATCCTTTTCTGGAGATCCAAGTGGTCTTCAATCACTATTTTTATTCGCATATTGTAAATTATTTTTCTTCCTTTCATTTAAAAATAAAACAAAAAATTTATAAATTTCAAAAACTAACAAAATTTTTTTTTTCATGATGTATTTCAATGGTGATTATTATACATGGACTGACCAATCACAGGTGCATAAAGATGTTCAATATGATCCTGAATCAAAAATTCAAGAACATAAAGAATAAATAAAAAAACAGAAGGTTAAAGATTAAATTGTTGAAGAATATATCGGTTCAATAGTGAAACAACCCGAACCTGAACCCGAACGAGTGATGGAAGAGATTTCATTGATCATTTTTTATGTCAAAGAACCCGAGGAGGGTGAGAAGGATCTTCTAAATAAATTAATCATATCATCCCGTACTCAACCACTTCTCGAGGAGGTCCCTGATGTACACATTCCTGTTGATTCACTAATGGGAGATCAACAATTTTTGGAAGAATCTTGGGATTACTTTGTTGATGATAACCTGCAACTTGATCTTCCCATCCTTGATAATGAACAATAAGAACCTTTTTGACCCTAATATTGCTATGGATGATGAATAAGAAGATTCACCTGCTGAGATGGATTTGCCAATTGTCTTTCCAGAAGAGATCAATTTCCAAGCTGACATACCTGAAATGGAATATTTCTTAATTGATTCATCTTGTTTTAATTTTATTCAAAATGAATTGTTTTCTGACTTCTATTTTCCTGAAATTTCTGATACAGTACAGATGGAGCAGACCTTGTATGATACAAAATATACCACTGAAGTGGTGGTGATCAAGGATGGAGATCCAGAGAATCTGGTGGTGTTGCGACTACCTCCTCTACAAAAACTATCATACCATTTGGAGGAGGACACCACAAAAGTTCATAGGGAGAACCCCTATTTTCTTTTCCCTCGCACTCATGAACTCAAATTCTATATTTCTTATTTCTTGGGGGTTGAAAACTTTCTTATTTTCTTTGGGGTTCTCCAATCTCAGTGTCTACTGATGGACAGTGGAAAAAGTTACATGTGGTGGTTTATCTCAAAGAAACCACATCCACCATCTGATTGGGGATAATCTGCTGCAACTGCCTGAATAGGGGTAGTAAAAACCTAGCATCCGCTTGGGGGTCACACCAAGAATTTTCCCTTTTCTATAACTTTTCCCTTTATTTTTATTTATTTTTCTTAAATTTGTTTATTTCTTTTGTTTGTAATTTTATTTTATTTTTCATGTTGTTTTTTTTGAGATTTTCTTGTTTTCATTTTTCATTTTTTTTGGTGTGTTTTTATGAATCTTGAGCTAAATCGAATACTTTGTAAAATTAAAACATTCTTGGTATTTTTGGAACATTTGATTTTTTGAGTATTTTAGGATTTAAATGATTTCTTAATGGATTTTGTTTCTGATTTCTGATCTTTTCATTTGGTGACGTTTGATTGACTGTGAAACTCATATGCACTAGTGCTGTCCAAATTGAAAATCCTTCCCAACCTGAGAGGTTTCTAAACCTATTTGACATCTTCATACATTTATCTTTTTCTTGAGATTCTTGAGACATGTTGTGTGATCCAGAACTTACTATTTTTCTCTTTTTCAAAGCTGTTAGAGTTCATGGAATGTGTCAAGTATGATTGAGACATCACTTTGAAATTCCTTTTGCATTAAAATCTTATTTTGGACTACCTTTACATCTGAACTTCTTTAAGCCCCTAGTAGCCATGAAATACCTTGTTAGGCAGCAACATTACAATCCATTTATCCATTTCCAACATTCTCTAGAAGTTAAATGCATGATTATTGTTGAACTCAAGTGTGGTGGAGGGAGAAGATGGGTTGTATTTTGCTTTCCTGAAGAATCTTTTTGAGATAAATTGAAAGTGTTGCCATATTTTTTTCTGATTTGGTGGAAAAAATGTCATGATGGAAATATGGAATGGTGGAAAAAAATATCATTACACATATGGTCTGGTTTTTCACCAATATTTTAAGATCCAAAGATGCCTCTCTTTTCCTCAAAAACATGATTCTGAAGAGAAATACAGATCTGAATTCAAGATGAAACAATGTTACAAATGGGGAAAAGAGGGATGAAAATAATTGATGCTCAAATTATAAGTGTGAACTTACCAAAGGAAGAGGTGTTTGGAGGTGATTTGTTTTTGAACTAATTGAAGAGCACACCATTCTTGAGCAAAACTGTTTTCATGCATTTACTTCACTTTAGAGCTTAACCCTCCTCATTCTGCCTTAGACGTTTTTACATTTTAAACCTACCAACCCTAAGTCTCAGAACAACCCATGAAAAAGGCCTCATGATTGAAACATTTTTTACATTATGAAGTGGAGATACTATGAGGATAGAAAGCCTATAGAGATCACATATGTTATTGGGAATGTGAAAAACTCCACCTTAAATATGCTTGAGTGAAGTGAGAAATATTTTTCCGGGGAGGTAGTTATGACATGCATGTGAGGAATAACATGAGATTAAATGGATTCATATTATTTTTGAGGAGTTCTGAAACTTTTACCCATGTATGAGGAATGATATTTTCTATGATACTATAATTGAGCTGTGTTGTCATTTATGCTTTGAGAAGTTTGTTTTGGACCTTGGTATAAGATGATTGCCCAAGAGTGCAATGTTTATGTGTGGGGGAATTGATAGAAAAAATATTTTCAATTATTTTATTCTGAGTTACAATGTTTTTAATCCCACCAATGTGTTATTTAAAGGTAAATTGTCACATTTTATGTTTTAGGAGTATTTTTGAGCTTAATTGAAAACATGGCTTATTTTTGATTTAAACAGTTTTAATTTATTATAATGATTCAGCCATAACATTTTCTTAAATGATCCAAATTTCTAAATTCTTATTTTTTAGATTTCTATGTTCGATGGTATTCATTTTATCCTTCTAGACTTAATGATCAATCAATCATTTGGAAGCTCAAATCTAGCTCACAAACCAGGACTCGAAAACTATGTACATACCTGCATAAATTTATTTCTGGGACCATATTTCATTAATGGACGAACCAGTGGAGATGAAATTTTACATGGAGCTGGAAAACATCAGGAGTGACATGTTTCATTAATATTTACTCACATTATTCTTTCATTATCAATTTTATTAATGCATTGGAACGTGGTGCATTGGAAGATGAAGAGTCTGTTTGGCAGAATTAAATATTCTAAGTGAGGCGACCATAACTCTTTCATTTCCTGCCCAATGAGGTTTAACATTCGTGGGTCAACAGAGGAGAGAAGTGGGAATAAAGTTCAAGAATTAACAAGTCCCAAATTGTTTACTTAAGATGGTAATCCATGCGCATTCTTTCGGAGGACAATTTTTGGAGCCAAATTTTCACACACTCTCCCTATAAAAGAGTGTGTCTTTTTCATTCCAAAGGGTTGCCAACTTAGGAATAGCCTTTTTTAGCCATTATATGTAGTTTAGTATTGTATTTTATTTTCTTTTACTTTCATTCTATAATTTCATTCCATATTTTAATTCAAGTGTTCTCCTTTCTCCACTTTTCTATCTCTCTTTTGTTTTCTCTCCCCGTTTTCTTTTCACTGTGAACTCTTATGCTCGTGATCATGAGAAGCTAATTCGAGGAATTTACCAGGGGAGTAATTCAGTGGTGAACCCATGTCTTTGATCATTAACCTTTTATTGTTTCTTATTTACTTAGATTTAGGCTAAGTGGGATCTTAGTGGGCAAGGTGCCTTTGTGTCTCCACTTGCCACCCAAAGCTTACCTTTCACTTCTGTCACATTCTCCCTCAATCGAGGAGGTGGAATTATGGTCTCTTGGTGATCGTTGAGTGTATCTTATGTTCACAACCATAGGTATAAATGGATGTTCATTCATATGATGGAGCATGCTCATTAAGAATATTTGAAACATAAAAAGAGACGATGAAGGTTCACTCTGGATAATCTCCCGGGAGGATCTCCTTTCTATCTAACATCGTTATGTTTTCATTCATTCTACCTACATTGCATTTGCATATTTACTTTTAGTATTTAATTCTCATTTCTTAAATATACTTTTCATTTATTTTATTTATCAGATATATATATATATATATTGAATTATAAGTAGTGAGTGATTGACTGCAAAAGGCTCCTCAAGAGATCGACCTAGGTCAGCTACTGTGCTGCACTTATTATAAATATTTTTGAGAGCGCCCACGACAATACTTCATCAGATGACTATGGATAAATTTGATCAGGTTATTACGAGATACCAATTGGACCCCATGATTTTGCAGGTAGTACCTCAATTTCTGAACTTCAAAGATTACTTACAGGCTAGAATGTTCAATACGTGAAAATATAGTTTCTATATCAAGCATAGTTTGATTAAGATAGAAAAGGTTTTTCTCATTACTAGCATCATTATTTTGGGAAAGGAAGGCACTTAGTGAATATTCTAATGCTTCGACATAGAGAATAACTGGTCTTCATTCAATAGGTGGAATTAATACTAGTGGAGTCAAGAGATATTTCTTGAGGGTGTCAAATACTTCTTGGTAGAGTTCATTCCCTTGATAGGTGACTCCTTTCTTCATTAATCTGGTGAAGGGAAAAAAATGTATTACCAAATTGGTGATAAAGTGCCGAATATATCCCAACTGCACTTGGAGTCCTCTTGATTCGTTAAAATTTAAATGAGGTTACATGCCAAGGATTTTTTTTTTCTCAGGATCAACTTTGATACCAGGATGGCATACAAAGATGCCAAGGAACTTTCCCGAGGTTACCCTAAAAGAACATTTCAAAGGGTTCATCTTAAAACTATGTTGCTAATGTTAATTGAATGTGGTCTCCATATCATCCAAGTGATTAGAACATTGTATGGATTTGACCACTAAATCATCCACATAAAATTTAACAAATTTTCCAAAGAAGGGATTGAAGATATTTTTCATGGGATGTTGATACGTTGCACCTACATTATTTAAGAAAAAAGGCATTACCCGATAGCAAAACACACCTTTAGGGGCTCTAAAGGCTATAGATTATTCATCCTCTGGGGCCATACATATTTTATTATACCTAGAGTATACATCCATTAAGAAAAGAGCTTCATAGCCAGCTGTTGCATAAATTATGAGCTCTGTTATCAGAACTGGAAAATCATCTCTTAAACAATATCGTATAATATCTTTGAAATCAGTGAAAACTCTAATTTTCCTATTCTTTTTTTTCACTAGGAAAATTTTGTCCAACCATTTGGGATATTGAACTTCCTTGAAAAAATTATCCTTTATAAGATTTTCAACTTCAAATTCATTTTTAGAAGCAAGAGTTAGATGTGTACTTCTTACTGCCTGCTTGAATCCTCAATGTTCTTTTGGAAAACCCAAATGATGAGTGGCTACATCAGGATTATGATATAAAATTTATATATAATTCCTAGTAAATATATATCGATGTTGATTTAAAAATTAAGTATACACCTCTTTCTCTTCAGAAGTCATGGCCGTACTAGTTAGAGTGGGGCATGGATCTTCTCTTGTACCTAGATTTATTTCTCTGAGCTCATCCACACTGGTAGAGACACCTTCCTCAAATGCTGGAGGATCGCCCCTAAGATCTCCATATTCTTCTTAATTATGTGTTACTTTTTCTATTTATAGTTTCATAGTATATGATGAAACAAAACTTCCAGATTTAGGGGAGGAGTCAGTATTTGAACATCCTGAAGAAGAGGACACCATTTCTAACCCTACTGATGATGAAGGGTAATTCTTGGGTAATAAAGAGGAGATGATGGATTGGGAATCAACATCTATGTCTTCCTCTAGAATTACTAAAACTTATTCTATTCTTATTTATGAAGTAGAGACTCGTTGTAGTTTAATGGATAAAATGAATAAATCTCCAGTTAAGATTCCATCAATGCTTGGTATATCAACAATTTCTTCTATTCTAGCAGGCTCGATTGATGCAATTGAAAGTATGGAAGTAATTGGATGAATGCTTGGATTTGTGTTTACATTTTCAATTTGGTTAATAGGTAACACATAATCTGTACTCAAATGAATGAATTGGTTTTTTGGGATATTTTCCAGTCCATTCAGAGCATTAACTTTGGTTATCTCCTTTGTCATGGACTTTATTCCCTTTGTGTGATAAAACTCTGCCTCAATGTATTGATATTCACACAATTTCAATAGATCCTTGTCACCATACAAGGTCTCTACTTGACCATTGAAATAGTACTTAAGACATTGGAGGTATGAAAAAGGTATGGATGCATGTTGGTGTAGCCAAGGGCTTCCAAGCAGAATGTTGAAGGCTGTGTCTTGACAAAAAACCATGAAATATGAATTAAACACAAGATCTCCAAACTGTGTTCTGAGTGTAATCTTTCCTAGAGGTTCTTGATCATTCTTTTCAAATCATTGCAACATTAATGTACCAGGAGATAAGTCAAATTTAGTAAGGCCCAATCAACGAAGTGTATGAATAGGAATGAGGTTGACTCTGGAGCCATTATCAATCAAGGCTTTTCAAATGTCTATATCATTGAACTTGCCAAATCGATAGAAGGGTCTAATATGACCATGTACAACATCATATTTATCTTCATCTGTAGAATATATGACTACATGACATTCTGTAGGATCATTCTCTATACAGTAAAATTCTACAGTAGAAACTCTAGTTTCAAACTCTTTAGAACTTAACAAAGCCTCAATATGTTCTTCTAGAAGATCTTTTTACAGACTTTAGGCATCCATAATTGACAACATGATCGGTACTTGGGCCAATTGTTTCAAGAAACCATACTTTTGGTACGAAGGTCTGTGTTTCCCAACATAGAGATAGAGTTTTGTAGGTGCCTTAGAAGTTGATGCTTTTTATGTAGATGTACCTTGTGTCAGAGTAGAAGCTAGAAATACTAATGGATTTGGTATATTAGACTAATTAGGTCTATTCAATTTCTGAGAGCAATATGGTGTGACTTCTAATCATTCCTCCAAAATAATCAGGTCAAGGCCAAACTTGTCTTGTGTGAAAGAATCTCCTTGTTCTTGTTGAGCCTGCTGAAGGGCTCTTCCATGAGTTTATACCGCATATATGGTTTGATAATGTGTAAAGTTAAAAAATTTTCTTATATAATACCCATTTCTTCCCTTGTATCCTCGATTTTGGCCTCCTCCTTTGGTTCCCCAGTTAGTTACAAGGAATTCTGGCTCATTATAATCAGAATCAACCTTGGAATAAGGATCTGTTTGGTGGATAAAGTTGACGAAACCAAAGATAAATTATTTATATAATGAAGATTTTTATTGACAGGTTAGTTCTTGTTGTGCTGTTTGGTAGGGAAGTTCCCATACTTTTGAAGCATATGGCATGAAATCTTCCAGGGTTAAGGAAACCTTTTACTTAAAACGAGATCATATTCTTCTGACTGCTCTTTATCTTTCTGATCACATTGCTTATTTGAGGATTGACCTTTTGATGAAGATGGTTTTTCTATGAAAGAAGTAGGGGAAGACACAATCGGTTGTTTCAACTGTGTTCATAGAATGGCATGAGTTCATTAGATCGTTTTTCAGATCATCCAATTATCATATTTCTACACATTTTTTACTTTTAACTTCCTCCCATTCACCTTATTCCTCTAGATCAGTAGAAATAACACATGATACTTGAGCTAATGAACTTTTTTGTTTCACTTTCATAGAGTCTACCATTTTTTGTACGAGGTCCATGAAAACAAAACACTCTTGAATGGGATTCCCCATCATTTGGTGAAAGGGGAAATAATTTGGAAGATCTTAATATCTTTTTTTTGGTTTCTTCAGCCTTAGAAACTGAACCAAATTGTTTTTTAGATCTAAGATGAAGTAACCAGGAACTTTTTCATTCCGAAAGGAATAATATTTTCTCTTTAATTCCTCAAACTGTTTCCAGCTTTGATCCATTTTATCATCTTGATGAGGTGGTCATTTCTGCTGATGCTCTGGAGGCGAAGCCCTTCGATATGATGGAGTTTTTGAAGTAAAAGAAGTTATAGGTTCTTACTTGAATGTAATAGTAGCATCCTCTACTTTCCCTGTTCTCCTTCCCTGAGCTAATGGAATTACACAAGTTTTAGCCTTATATTCTATAATATAATCTTCTATCTATTATGAAATTAAAGTGTGGTCTCAAAACCCTTCTATTTATTTTAAAGGAATAAGTGGTGTGCATAAATCATCACATGAATTTTACACAAAAATTTGTAGAAACTCTTCTTGAGGGAGTTTCAGACATAAGGAATTCATTAATCCTTTACATCGAATAATGAATTTGAAACTCTTTCATTTTCCATTTTTTTTAATTTGTAGGATAAAAAACTGTTGTCTTGGGTAATGTTGATCTGAATTGAAGAAGGAATTTCAGAAAGAGATCTTCCCATATAGTAATTGATCGGGATTCTAAACATGTATACCATACCAAATCTGGTCCTTGTAATGACTTCACAAAACACCTAAGATTTACTACTTCTTGTTGTTGAGGAGTTCCCATCATGGGATTAAAATGAGAAACAAAATGCATTAAGTGTTTTTCTAGATCTCCCAAATCATTAATGATTGGAAATGTAGTATTAAAAAAATTTGTTGGGGGGAGGAATCAGGTCCACCCACTTAGGGTAATATTTCATTTCGGGGTGAACTGGCACACGTCATTCCTCTATAGCTTCCAATTGAGTCGTTAATGACTCATTTGAGTTCATAAGTATTTCAGTAATATCTCGATGAACAAGAACCTATGTAGGTACAACAACTAGAGATTGAGTTGGTGTAATGACCGACAAAACCACTGGTGATGGTGCTGGTATTTTCCTTGGATAACCCACGAGAATTGGCTTATCAAGATGTGTTTAATCCTACCTTTGATGTGTACCCATTAGAGGGAATTCATTATATGCATCTATAGTTACCACAATTCCCCTTTGCTGAGGATCTCCTACAGGACGTGCATGTTCAGAATCTTCCTGGGGAGTATGTCTAGTAGAAACGATGCTTTGAAGTAACTCTGAATTGAGTCTTTTAAACTCTTTAATCTCCTATTCTTACTGTGAAAATCTCTCTTCAAGCTAAATATATTGACCTTATCCAGTGGAAAAGTGAGATGCAATATGGATTTTACCTTTTCCTTTATTAGTAGCCTTTTGGAGGGGTGGGAGTTGGTAATTTGAATTCATACCTAGATTCTAGGTAAGCCACTGGTTTTTGGTACGTACACCTTATTCATTTTCTTCAGTGTGTACCGTATGATGGATGAGAAATTCATCTTCTGATTCCACTGAACTAGACTCATTTTTTAGAGGATCTTTTATAATGGTGTTGATGACATTTATTGATGCATTATAAATTGATGTAATTATTTTAGTATATTTGTAAGATCACATCCCTCTGCATATTCCATGAGAATCTATTCTCATATATGATGGATTATTAGGAGCTATTTGATGGAAATTAACCCGAAGGGAATCCTAAAATAGTTCAGTTGTGTACTTTCTTTGTGGCTTCTTCCCTAATCGGGAGATTACTAACTTCCGTTGAGGTGGATATTATAGATGTTAAAAATCCCCTAGCCCTGTAGGATGGGGTTGTTACTATTCTTCTTCTTCAAACATTTGAACATTATTTATTTAATTTTAAGGTTGAATTAAATGAGCCCCATTTCCTACAAGTTAGGGTGGTTCTTGAACTATTATGGTTGAGATTCGTGCAGCTTCTCATCTGATTTTTCAAATATTCGTTTGGACATTAGCTAGATGCATTACTAGAAAACCACTCAAATAACTTGTTTCAGAAGATAATTGTGTTATTTCATACATTTTTATTATTAGATGGTTGACATCCTCTAAGTGGGAGGCCCGATCCAGATTCTCAGATTCATAATGTAAAAGTAACTAAACTGCTTGATTTATTTTGGCCTGACTCTGATGAGAGATAGTTGAGGCATGTTCTTGAGAGAAAATTTGATTACATACAAAATCTATTGATTGTATCTGGCCACGGGGAATAACATTGAATGAGACCACTTTTTGTGAGATTTGTTGATTCTGGAGTGTAGTGAAATGCAATGTTCCATTTTCACACCATCCTATGATACGAACACCAGATAGGGAATCCAAAATTAACTGGAATAGCCTCTTTAGAGCATCGAGGCATGCACACTAAAGGGTTATCTGCTATTTTCAACCTTTGGATTTCGGGAAACTAAGAGAGATGTGAAGTCAATTTGGCATTGAAACCCTTAGAATACATTTACATGATCTTGGTATTTATCATACAATAATACTTTAGTTTTCAAATGACTAAGAGTATTCCATAAGTTGAGGCAGATATCAAGAATTCAATCTTCTAATATAAATTCTAGATTGTTATACTGATAATGTTCCAAAGCCAAGAACACGACTGATATTTCTCCTTAAGACAAATGTTTTCTCATGTTTAACATATCTTCATTATCTTTCACTAGTGGTTTCTCCACTTGGTCTGACCAAAGTGGATGCTCTCTATTATAAGATAAATGACCAAAGGGGGTTTGATGAATGAACATTTCCCTAATATTTCTTTTGGTTGACAAAGTGTTTCACTCGTCAATGAAAAGGAATTAGATATGACTGGTATCATGTTTGCAAGTGCCTTGATATAGGAGGGCTTTCTCATTGCAACATTGCCAATTATATAATTATCTTGAAAATGAAAAATACTAATACAGAGAGGAATTTCATAGTGAATTACATAATGGGGAGGACCACCATGGTGGATTACATCAATGGATGAATCCTCTTGATCCTTGGTCTTCTGAACACATAGAGGGTTTCTGTGGATCTCATCCAGAGATAGGCTCTCTGGATTGACCGAAGTTTCATGAAGAATTCCTTCATGATGAAGTTCTTGATGGGGAACTTCAGATTTAATACTAATAGTCCCATATTTTTGTTATGAGAGGGTAGTTTCTTGAGCACAATAGATAAATTTTTTAGGGCTTTAAGAACTCCAGCATTAAGAGGTACCAAATTGCAGCTTAATTCTTGATTTTCAAACCATGTTTGATAATAATTATTCATGGATGTTCTCTTACACTTAGTTGGGACCCCTTTCTAGGAGAATTGGTTATCATTGGAAGGTGGTTGTGCCTGGCTTGGATTGGATACTAGAATGGACCGATTACCTCCAATTAGAAAGGGTATATGTTCCCGATCTTGTTGTCTGTATGATGAGGGGAAGTATGCCCCATGAACATCCTGGACTAGAACAATGGTGTGTATCTACTCCAAGATGGCATGCCGATGTGTAATCCCATGTGTGGGGACATATTTATGTGTCTTTTCCCATGTTACTTCCTATGTTGTTGTTATTATATTTGACTATGCTTTTAGAATATGGGTATAAATTTGTGTGTTCCCTTTCACCACTGATAACATGTGTTTGATGACTTCAAGTGCCGATACAGAGATATATGTCCATTCTATATCAAGATTAGGTGTATGTGCCTAATCTTGTCCTCCTTTTCTTGTCAATGGGTATTTAAAGTACTCATTCATTTGGGAAGAGATTCGGTTTTTCCCCAGATTTTTCGTTGGAGCTTTCCGACTGACTTCTCTAGGTGCTGCCAAATGAGACTGTGGGAAGGCTTGGTGAATGATAGAAGGTGTAAGTACCTGCTAGTGGATTTTTTCAGGATTATTTGATGGGCTTCCTTCAATATTGGAATATGATAATTTTGGTAGAATTGTTTATTTTAAGCAGGTGTATGTTCCTATTTTCGAGCTGCAACCACATTGGATTGGTAGGCTTCTTTAAATGATGTTAGACGAGCTTACTGACTAGATGATGATTTTTAAGAAGGTGTATAGGCATGTTTTTGGGGATCCACTAGATTTATCTGGTGGAATTATTGGGTTGCTTCTAGAAGGGTGTGCTAGATAGAAAAATTAGGACAGATGGATGTATGTTCCCACTCGTTGTTCTCCATCATGTTAGGTTGATGGAATTCTATGGAGGGGGAAGAGGTAAGTACCTGCTCCCTATTGACTGGAAATTTTCCCTAGTGGTTTGTCTTTCATGTCCAAGTTTGAGAGACCTAGTCTAAACATCTAGAGGAAACACCCCCATCATATTAGGGATTCACTACAGCACAATTCTTCTGGCCATGATTATTTGTGGGAGTCCCCAGGATGGACCCCTGTATCCTTGAATTGAGGCCCTGAGTGACCTCTTGATCTACATCCCTATAGTATAGGATGGACTATTTTTTGCGTTACGGGGATAAGGACCCGAAGTGGTTGAAAATAGTGGTTGGTATCATTTTATTCTTGATCATCGGTCATTGTTGGCCGAATAATCGAGGACTACTATTGATCTAGAGGGCCTGTCGGGAAGCCTCCAAAGTTGGGATTGTAATGTGCTGGAAATAATCCTTTACCAACACATTGGAGACCCAAAATTAAAGACACTGGGTGGGTGATAACTTCCTTCTAGTGGATGAGGACCCATCCAGAGCAGTGGTTTGGAAGTTTAAAGATGTGTTCTTTGAGAAATCCATTTTGGAGTGAAGGGAGTTTTGAGGAAAACTTGAAAACAACAATAAACTCCATTAAGGAGACATCGTTTTGATGGATACATGCATGATTGATTTCTTTGTATGTCCTTCCTTTATCAACTGATAGGGTCTTGATAGTTAGGAAACACTATTAACTTGGTTAAAGATTTACGTTGGGTTCACCAGTTTTGTTTTGTAGTTCCTTGAAACATGTGTTCTATTTTTAAGAATCACTACTTCTAGGTGGTTTCCATTAGATTTATACATGGAACTGGAAACTTCTAATAGTTCCTTATTTAAAGAGGACCTACTTTCTAAATGCAGGCATTCATTATGTCTGAACATTACGATACTTAGGACGTTCATTGGTCAAGAGGATGGGAGGTCAGACTCATCACACCCTTTTAAGGGGAATTATTGCATACTCCAGGACTATATTTATAAATTTAAGATATTTTCATGAATAATTTTTAATTTACCAAGTATAAAATAAGTTTCCCTTGGAATTTTCGATCACTTATTAACATGTATAAAAATTATAATCCTCTGTATGTATTTGAGGTTATTCATTAATGGAGATATCCGTATGTATTAGAGATTCTCCATAAATGGTATCCTCTCATATACTATTTAGAGACTCATTTAATCATCTTTATGATGATACTAGTTTTTAAGCCACTCAGTGGGGCACTCTGGAATTTATTGTAATCCAGGGAGACAAAGATTTGTTTTGATATTGGGATCATACCCATGAATTGGGTTACCTACATATCCTTGTGAAAGGAATCATAACCTTGGAAGTTCGGTGCCACATAATGGTGCACATCATACCTTTTAAGGTCATTTAATAATGACCTAGATGTACAGTTTAATGTCATGTGGTATGGACATCTAATCCAAAGGTGCTTAGTTAGTGTTTGTTGTGGGACTTTTGCCAGAACAACCCAATGAACATGGAAAGGATATGGGTCCATGTTAGATTAGACCCCATTGGGAATATGGACATAGGATAACAGGTTTGATTTAAGGTATCAGGTTTGAACCTCAAGGATTCTTCCAACATATCCCATGTGAATAGGAATCAAAGTCCACATAGTTTGATAAGTCTCATATGAGAGTATAGTTCTTTGAGAGAGATGAGTTTGAGCATACTTCCCAAAAAGGATGCTTTGATGACTTAGGGGTTTAATTTGGGTCTTATTCTTAAGGATTATGCCGAGATTAATGGAATTAGTATTGTATTTCTAAAGAATATATCCAGTGAGCTCAGGCCCTGGGAGGGATTTCATTGTATCCCAATAATGGTGGGAATCAGAGTTCTCATAGTTCATTAACCATGGTTGATTGTATAAATGTTATAATCATCACAAATATATAATCCCATGTGATTCATGATCAGTGTAAGAAATAAGAGAATGTGAAATATTCCACAATGACACACACTTTTCCTACTTTATTAGTGGAACATGGCACACCTATGGCGTCTAGGGTGGATGATCTCGAGGTGACCTGGGAAGAGGGTGATGCGACGAGCCCTCCCTCAATTCACTTTAAATTGGACAAGGGCCCAATGAAAGGAAGAAGGGCTGAAGGTTAGGGGCTTACACCAAAATGGATGCCCTAAAATTGATCCTGGTAGGGGAGGGAGTCTTATCATTTTCTTGTATGGAGAAGCAAGTGTGAAATGTACCTTCCCTACTAGAGACCTGAGGTTACGGGTCTTAGAGACGAAAAGGGGAGGATAGAATCCCAACCCTAATCCTCCAAACCAGGAACATCCCAACATAGTTTATGGGAGAAAATTCCATGTGATTATGTATATACAAACACATAGACACTCCTTGAACCATAAACCCATTTCAAAAAATATGTGGGATAAATATGACTGTGGAAATAAAAACCCAAATAGGAGACACACTGATGTACCCTTACTATGGTTTTGATAAGACAAGAGGTTTTGGTGGAAGCTTCAACTTAGTCCCTTTTAGATAATGGAACTAAGGAAGAAGATACCCTTCCATGAATGGCTTTAAATAGGGTACTTATATAGGTATGTAGGCTTTATACCAAGATCTTCCGCATAGGTACTTCTCACATGTGTGTTGCATAGGTACCCCGCGATGCTGCGCCGCATAGCTGTACTGTGCAAGTGTGCCACACAGGTTTGTATGCTGAATGAAGAATATGATTCACATAGGGGAACCAATCCTATGAATTTTTTTGAAAGGAATTAAAAACATGCTTATCTCATTTAATTATCTATTCTCTCGCATTTTAGAGAGCTACCTGAGACAATTTGAGGGATCTAGGTGAAAGAGATATGCAATGGGAGCTTCAGGGAGTCTTTCAACGTTTTCAGTCCTTGAAATGGGGAGACCAAGGGTCCTATTTATAGGCATGGATGGGGACTATTCGAAGGGAAATTGTCCGCACAGATCCTCCACACAAGTCCTCCATGCAGGTCTGCTACGTAGGTGTATAGAAATTATTCTGCCGTGCATCTTTTCTACACAGCTCATCCGTGCGGCTCTACCGCACTTCCCTTTGGTGGGTATGGCCTTCCATTGAATTCTTTGAACCTTTCCTTAGGATTTTTAAATATCTAGGGCTTTCTTTATAGTCTTTTTGTATTCTTAAAGAGTTTCAACAATATATAATATAATTATTTTATTATTTAATTATATTTCAATAATATTTTAAGGATCTTTAGGAACAAATAAACTAAAACATTCGGTAGAAAGATATAGATATTCTTTGGTTAATTTCATTTCTTTTACATTTTAATTCCTTTAAAGTTGGTTAACTGAGTAAAATAAGAGCTATAGAATGTGGGAAGGGATGTTAGGACATGATTTGGATAGTTATTTTAAAAACCATATGCCTCATGAAGTGTTAATATGAGAGGTGTGTGGTGTCCTTCTATTAGTGATTGAAGGGTCACTTTTGGAAGTACATTAAATATTATAATATAATATGTGGATAACTCATGTAAAATGGTTCCAAAATCAAATTTTCTAAAATATAAGGAGTATATTCACATATTATAATTCTAAAATATGTTTTTTATTTTTTTAAATTTTATTTTAAACATTATCGTTTGGATTAATCCTTCGGATCACTGTTTTTAACCATAACCATGGTAATAAGTTCTTCAATATAAAAGGGCTAAAGATATAATTATAAGTTAATAATTTGTTTATAAGTTTCCATTGGATGAAATTTATTACCATTTATCATTATACATGTCCCCTTGAAATATTTAAATGAGTTTCTTAATAAAAAAATAAAATTTATTTAACATAGAAATTTTATTGTGGTAATTTTAAAAGCTATACATATAATTTTACGTTCGAAACAAAATTATTATAAATATTTTCATATCCTATATATTTAAACATAATTTATAAATTAAAATTAACTATAAATTTTTATGAGCCTATATTTCATACCAAAATATATTACTTTTTATGTTTAAAAAAAATTAGTTTAACATTTTACTTCTTTCAGAAGCATTATGTCAGTGTTGCGTAAGAATTTTAAGTATATATTTCTTCACCAAAAATTTCAAAAAAATAACATAATAAAAAAATTTAATTTGGATAAAAATAAAATTTAATATTTATTTATAACTTATTTGTATCCCAATGTGATCACGTAATAAATAATCGAAACCAAGAGAGTGAAATTTTCTATTTTTCAATAAATAGAATAATAAATAATTAATTTTATAGAAAATGAAAAAAAATTACATAACGTTTAATATTCGATGAATATAGAATAAATAAACTAATAAAATAGTTTAAAGGAATGATTTAGGGTAATTTTTAGTTCTTATTATATTATTTTTATCCTTAATTACACGATTTACTCTTATTGAGGTGAAAAATATTTACTAAGGTTACAATACATAATGACCAAGAATAAAAGGGGATTATTTAAAACATTTATCTTCCTAATTCAAAATATTGGATTTTTTTATCATACTCAATTCATAGATGTGTCATAATTGAATAAATAATTAAAACCATAATACCAGGCAAAAAGGTTTTTGTAAAAAATGCCTTTTAAGTATAAAAATGTTTTTTTACCAAATTCAGGTATAATGATAACTCCAATAAAATTTATTGAGTTAAAATTAAGAAAACGGAACAAATTAAATCTTAAAACTAATTCAAATTGAATGTTACATTTTAAATACCTAAAAATATAATGGAATATTCAATAAAAATTAGTATTTTTCACTGTTTATTGAAAAATAAAACTTCGTATAATATTATAAAAAAATAAATTTAAGCTAATTTTTAGATGATAAATTCAAAAATTAAGTTATTTTTTTAAATTAAGATTCTTTAATTTTTAAATTATCGTTTTAAATAATACTATATAATGCATGAAACCCCAATTTGGTTAGAATTAAATAGTTTTCCTTTTAAATAATTTTTTTCACATATTCTTATAATGAATATAAATCTATAAATTATAATTAATAAATGTTAATAAGAAATGAAAATGGGTTATATTAAAATTAAATACGAAGTTACATTATTACCCCCATTCAGAAATTGTGTCTTTATAATTTTATCTGAATTCTGATAGAAAGGGCTTAAAACATTTTCAAAATTATCTCTAATGAGACGAAGTTAAAAACATAAATGTGAAAGGAACCATTTTTTAAATACTTAAAAATACATATTTTTAAAACCCACATAATAAAGTGTATTATTAAGCATCCCTTTTAAAATATATAAATAAAAATATGAAGGTCATATATAATAACATATAATTAAGTTTCCAAATTGGAGAATAATAGTGAGAAGTGAAATGATAAAAATGGTGGAAACTATTAATGTATAAATAATGATATAGTGTGGTTGAGAACACTGATCAGAATAAATTTAATGATTCTTAGATACTTAATGACCACAAAACCACAATAAAATGAGGTGTAAAAAAGGCCATCAATTTATCAAAAATTAAGATAATGGGATAAAATTATTGTTTTAAAATACCTTTCTACGAGTAAAGGAATATAATTACTATAGTAACCCTAGACTTTTACATATAACATTACTTGATTTTAAGAATAATTATACATCAGAGTGCATGCCAAGGATCAGGAACTCTAGTGTCTTTGAAGACTAGGTACATAAAACTGAAAACACCGAATTAAATATAAAATCTTGTTTTTTTTGTCTTCATAAAGATTTTCTAACTTTTTTTGAGCCCTTAATTATACATGTGGTACCCTGGGGATCACATAAAGAAAGGGATGAACTAAACATCCCAAAAATGGAATAAACATAAGAATAAAGCTTTAGTACATTGGTTATAAGGCATTACATGATGATATAAAAAGTCATGTGACATAGGGAATAATAACATATAATCATGGGATCATTTAAATATAGAAGAATAGAAATGTGGAAGAAATATAAAAAATGAATTTAGTATGATTCAAGACTAACCAACAAGGCTGTTTCCCACAGTAGCATAAGTCAAGGCTATCTGCCAAGACCGTTGCCCATCGTAGCACAAGCCAATGCTAACCTCCAAAACCATCGTACATAATCATCTCATGAGACTAAACTTTACCCAATGAATTGGAGTGATATTTGGTTGCACACATATTACATTTCAATAATTTTTTTCCACATAATGATTCATACTTAATCAATATTACTTAAACATAAGGGTTACCCACAGAAAAAACTGGGTACCACAATCATGACATAAAACATAACCAATGGGCGTATCATGAATGTTTCCATGAAAGAATGGAATTAGAACATACATGTAAATTCATAAGGTAAAATAGGTATATATAATCTTAAGTTATGTCAAATATAGGTGAAAACCTTTAAGAAATGTA
Source organism: Viscum album (assembly GCA_963277665.1). Lineage (NCBI taxonomy): Eukaryota > Viridiplantae > Streptophyta > Magnoliopsida > Santalales > Viscaceae > Viscum > Viscum album. The sequence continues at coordinate 1,177,090,649 of OY728119.1, read as the reverse complement.
TTTGATAAATTTTATCTTTTAAAACATTTTTGTGTAGTTTTAATAAAAATACTATAGACCTTTCAAAATAAATAAGGGAACAATATTTTATATAAAACTAGAGGGGAAACAAGAAGGTTTTCAAAAAAAATTACTGATTTTATAAATAAAATTTTGGCTTAAAACATAGGATAGAGTGCACCTAAAATTGGGTAAAAATTTGGGATGTTTTTTTAAAAGGAGTTTACTTATTGGGAAGTATCGAGGAGGGATTCACTTAAAAGCATGTATATACCAGAAATAGAATGAGGTATGGATATTAAAACATGAAATTGAATCATATAAAAATTATTTATATGTTGTTCCTAAAATTAAAAGACAACTTTTTTTGGGTAAAAAGAATGATGGTGTAACCTGATGGAATGAAGGCAGTTCTGGTAGAATTCTTTATGGATTATCAGCATGGTATCAGGTGTACTTAAGAAGGATTAATTATAGAGAAATGGATTTATCATAACTTGTAAAGCATGAGGGATGTATGGGAGAGGTGATAAACTACACCCCATCTAGAGAGATTACACATAAAATGGAATAGCATAGAGGACATTCTTGAAGAAAAGTGAAATAGAGAGGATACCTTAACTTAAGTCTGATGGTGTTCTCCACTTGTTATTAATGACCTAAATAATCAGATTAGGTTCATTAATTAATAATTAAATAACCTATTATATATGTAAAAACTTTATTACAACCCTTTTATTTTTATTTATAACCATTTTTATTTGTTATGAGGTTAAATATCATTTTTCAGATTCATTTTCTTACTTGGATTTAATGATTGGTTCAATGATATTCATGTTCGGATAAACATGAATGATGAAAGTGGTTGTAAATAATTGAAGTTATATTTTATTTCTAATCATCTATAAGGTTACAAGGTTAAAAATTTAATTTGGTTACTTGGAGTCAAGTTGAATAATTATATAAAACTTTTGTGAAAACCTTTTGGGTTAATTGGCGGTTTTGACCACAAAGAACACATTTTGTTTTATAAACCAATTTTTTTTCAGAATGATTAAATAAAAATAGATTAGGCATAATAAACTTATTTTTTTCTGGTTAAACCATGAGAATGGTTTCATTACATGAATTGAATATGGAAACTGAAATTGAAAACCCATCGTCCTTGAATTTGGTAAATTTACACATCTCGGATGATGTCTTTACTACTAAAATAAAAGAATAATAAAGGGAAGATGATAATAAATTATTCAATTATAATAAAAATATTTTAGTACATGTATGTTATGTTATTTTTCATAAAATTTGGATGAGGATAGGCAAGGATAGAAAATTAAACAAAAGAACATGAAAAGAAGGAGAAAAAAAAGGAAAGAGGAATTTACCTCTTGATTCAATATTACTTGAGAGCCTCATAAGGGGAGAGGATTTGGTATTTTGAAGAGAATAAGGGCTTTTGGACGTGGGTTAAGATATTGGGGAGTGATTTGGGCTTAATATAGGCAAGTAAAATGGCTTGATAAGAGTGAAGAGAAGAGGTAAGTATGTGTGGTATTTATAATGGAGGAGAGGAGGGTTTTCATAATATTATAATCATTAGTTTATTATTTTTCTATAAGAAAAAAAATATTAATGATTATTGTGATAAAAAAAATAGTAATATGTGCATGTGAGTTCGAACCAATGGTCATTTACATCATCATTGGCTCAATCATGATGCAGAAATTATGGTTTTAACATTTATCATGAATTATCGTATTTTACTATTAATCTAAAATTCATGTATTTTATAAAATCCCAAAAATCCACCCTAACCATTTTTTGAAATTATTAATTCCAAAATGAAATAAATTTTTCAAAATAAATTTTCTAAATATGATTAATTAAATATTTTATTAAAATCATAATTTATTGGAAAAAATAGTTTTAAAACATTTTTTACTTATTCCAAAATATAGGTACATCATACTTTCACTTAAATCTTATTAATATAATATCATAGGTATGGTTACTATTCATTAGGGTATGTAAATATTTATAAGGTTTAAATTAATATTCATAAGTTTATGTTACTATTCAACAAAAATTAAGTTTGTCTTATCTAACTCCAAACATCTTACTGATCACAATCATGAATGTCAGATTTCAAAATTCCAAACATAGAAGTATCAAAATTATGTTCAATGGTCACATCATACATAGTAGTTCATTATGATGTGATTTAATGTGATTATATGAAATAATTATAATAATGTAATTTCCATCTAAAACTTTGGGTTGTTACATTACCCCTATAAAATTTCACCCCCAAAATTTCATTTTACACTCTAATCCATAAAAAGGTGAGGTTACTTTTCCTACATTTCATCCTCTAGTTCCCATGATGCCTCTTAATACTTATGGTTCCGCCAAAGCACTTTTCCAGGCGAGTAGTGCTGTTACATAGTAATTTATCTCTACAATCCATGATCTTTATTTACTAGTCCTCACAAGAAAGATCATTCTCCAACTATAAAACCTCTGAAGAGAGTACATGTAAAGGATCTGGTATGTACTTGTTTAAGAGGGATACATGGGAGTAATCATGTACTTTGGATATGGTAGGTAGAAGTGTCAGTCGATAGGCCATAAATCTGCCTTGATCAAGGATCACAAAGGGGCTGATGTACCTGGGACTTAGCTTCCCTTTCTTTGCAAACCTCATGTCCTTATTCTATGAAGGTATTCATAGAAATACCATGTCTCCAACATTGAACTCAAGGTCTCATAGACAATTGTATGCATTACTCTTATGCCAACTTTGGGATGCCTTGATATGCTGCTGAATGGTTTTCACCTTCTCCACCATTTCATCGACCATTTCATGTCTTATCAGCTTTTTCTCATCTACTTCTGCCCTACACATCGGTGTTCTGCACCTTTTCCCATAAAGGGCTTCGTATGGTTCCATTCACATTCTCAAGTGGAACTATTCTTGTAGGAGAATTTGACTAGTGGAATATGTTCGTCCCATCCTCCTTTAAAGTCCATAGAACGCACTCTCAATATATCATCTAGTGTGTTGATAGTCCACTAATATTGGCTATTAGTTTGAGGATGATATGCTATACTGAATTTCAGTTTAGTACTTAGAGCTTCTTAGAGACTTTTACAGAACATCAAGGTAAATCTCAGATCACAATCAGATATAATATTTAGGGGTACTCTATGTAGCCTTACCACTTCTTTGATGTAAATACTTGAATGTTTATCCAATTAGAAGCCCTCTCAAATTTTGATAAAGTGATATGTCTTCATAAGATGATCTACAATGATCCATATAGTATTTTTTCCTATGTATGTATATGTAAGTCCATTGAAAAAGTTCATGGTAATGTTCTCAAACTTCCATTATGGTATGGGTAGTGGTTTCATCATCCCCTTAGACTTTTTACTCTCAACCTTCACTTGCTGACATACAAAGAACTTTGATGTATATTCAGTAATCTCCCTTTTCTTATTGTCCCACCAAAAGTTTTCTCTAATATCTCGATATATCTTTTTAATACCTAGGTGAATAGAGAAGGTTGAGCTATGTGCATCATTCAAAATCTATTTATTTATCTCTAGATCAGATGGTACACATATATAATTGTGAACCAAATCATACTGACTGAAAAATTCATTTTTTTGATTTTAAAAAACAATTTTTTTCTAAGTGAGAATCGAACAAGAAAAACAAGGTGAGGTCATGTGTCCAAGGGGATCCACCATTGAAGACACTATCCAAACAAAACCAAACAAACTAAAACAAAAACACACAACAAGGAGAAGCTGAACATCATTTGAGCCTTCGAAGGAGGATGACCGATGGCGAGAGCTTCATCGATAGAACTCCGTAAAGAGGGGCCACAAGATGGGTGAGCTACCGTGGCCAATGTAATCGTTTTTTGATATTAATATGATAGAATAATTGAAATTCACTTTCCATGAAGATCACAATAATGTAAGACAACATTTCTAATGATTTCATAAAATTATAGGTAAAATTCAACAATAATACAGGTGAAATTGTGAAAGCTTTAAAATTAAAACACAATAATTTTCTAATCACAAAGAAAAAAAAAATTTAACACAATATTTAAAATAATTGACAATCAAGCTCAAGACAAAACACTTTCCTAATCCCCAAACAAACAAAATTTAATACAACATTTCAATGAATTGATAACAATAAGTTCAAGACATTAAAAAAATTACAACCGAATATTTTTTTTAACCCCGAAGAAAAAATAATGTATAACATTAATTTTTTTTTAAAAAAGGAATATTTCAGCTAGAATTGAGTAAAATAGAATACTATCCATATGTACGAGCCAGCTTAAACAAATAACCGTCAAGAAAATGAAATTCATCCGTAGGGTTCTGAAAATTTTAGTTGTACCCTTTCAAAATCATTATAGTATTTCGATAATATATAATTTTATTTAAATTATTTGTAGTGAATATATTTTAATTGAGTTCCTTAATTCATGGGATACAACTTTTATTTAGGACACTAGATCAAAAGAATTCATTTGGATGGAGTACTTGGGCCATACAGTCAAAGGAAGGCTGGACACGCCAGAATGGATAAGCATTTGTATTTGGGCCATAACTCCTTCATTTGGGCTTGGATGGAGCCCAAAATTTGAGAGGCGATATAGGAACCATATATGGACATATGATGCTTCTATAAGGCTGGCCTATTCAATATTTTTGAGGTAAAATGGGCAGTGAAGGTTGGATTAAAATATTTGTCCTAATTTCCACATTCACACTTGAAACCACTTGTAACCTCTCCTCACCACCACTCTATAAATGGGTGTTTTTCCCATTTTTTGGGGTTGGTACGTGAATTGACAAGTTTAGGGCAAATGAGAAGTGGGTACACTCCAATTCTCCAACCATTTAAATAAGGGTAGCTCTTGAAGTAAGGATCCCTTCAACGAAGCATTCTTCTTGTCCTTCGTGTTGTAATGATTTTGTTTGTGTAATAAATTTCTTTGTACATATTTCATTTATTATATTTTCTTCTATTTTGTTTAAATTTACTCTTATATTAATCTTCTTAATTGGTCTTTAATCAATATTAGAAATGTGATTCGTTTCTACCCTTTCTACACCTTTGCACATGAAAAACGTTTCTACGATGACTACACAGCCCATGGAAGAGTAGTTCTTTTTAGTAATCGATCGACCTATATCGTTATTCATTAATTTATTTTAAATAAATGAGTTACTGTAATTCACATAATATGATCCATGAAATGTGATTTTAAATTACAAGAAACTAAGAAATCAATTTATCAATTAATACAAAAACACGCAAGGTCGAGATTTTGTGTAAATTGTGAGAGCACGATCTTAATCGGTAATACAAGACCACATGAGATAAATTTGTAGAGTTAAAATATAATCCCTAAACAAAATTCATCCTAATTTCAAGAATAAATATGTTCTCTAATTAACCACTGACCATAATCTATCCTTAGAACAACAATCAAAGCAGGGTACTGCGACTGCTTATTCCGAAGCTAGCCTTGGGTTTAAGTAATTTCATCTTTGTGGTTAAGTTAAATATCATAGGGTTCGAGGGATAAAAAATTAGAGAGTCATAATTAATTGGATATTTATTTAAATGATAATTATTAATAAGTTAATGAATAGGTAGAGTTAGATCAATTACGTCTTTTAAAATATTTTCTAAAAAAACATCTTCTCGTTGTGCTTTGTTAATTAACTTACATTTAAAAATTAAAAAAAATACAATCCTCTTCCAGAAAACATCTTCTATATTTATAAACTATAAACAACCCCCATCAATTCAAGTAGTGTTTTAATTCTACTCTATTTTATTTTTATAATACCATAAAAAATTTGTTTTAATTTACTTCCTCCTTTGAGAAACGACCTTGGTCAGCCACTCTAATACACCTAAGCACCCCAAAAACCACTAATCATTTGAGGGTTCCCATGACAGCACTCTTTAAAATTGGAAAAATTTATGGGGAGGCAAGTAATTTATTCTAACATTTAGGGATATTTCTTTTATTTTTCATGTTATTATTTTCTTCACCTCTCTCTTTCATCATTCCCCTTTCTCAAGATTTCATTTGTTTTCATCCTATTCTTTTATTTTTGGACCATCAACTCAAACTTCTCATTTTTTCTTATAGTCCACTTTTCCTATTTTTATTTTTTGGTTTATGACATTAACTAATCTTGAGGATCTCTTAGATCTTTACCTTGAGATTGAACATAGTATTCGAGATCAAATCAGACAATCTCAGTCTATGAGAAGTTTCAATATTCAACCAGTTGGTGAATTCCTCTCTTCTGGAAACATTGAAATTGGAAGAAATTCAAATTCAAACATAAAATAAGAACCAATGGAAGAAAATAATAACAATGAGATAAATAGAACCATTTGAGAATTGTCTGCACTTGACATTCATTATCAACCAAATTGTATTGCATACCCAAATCTTGAATCAGACTTTGAACTAAAATCTGGGTTAATTCACTTACTTCCAAAGTTTCATGGAATCTCTGGTGAGGATCCCAATAAATATTTGAAATAATTTAATGTGGTTTGATCAAAACTAAAAACTAGAAATTTCTCTGAAGATCAAATCAAATTAAGAGCATTCCCATTTTCACTTGATGGAGCTGTAAAGGATTGGATGTATTATTTACAACCTAAGGTTGTAACATGTTGGAATGATTTGAAACGTATTTTCTTGCAGAGATTTTTTTTAGCATCGAGGACAACTTCCATTCTTAACGAAATATCGGGGATCAAGAAACCACAAGCGAAGTCAATGTATGAGTACTAGAATCGATTCATGAAGTTGTGTGCAAGCTTCCCACATCACCAAATCAGTGAGCAACTCCTCATTCCGTACTTCTATGAAGGACTCACACCTATGGAGAGGAGAATGGTGGATGCCGCAGTAAGAGGGGAATTAGTGGAAAAGACACCAATATCCGCAGGTGCATTGATCGACAAGATGGCCCAAACTCCCAACAATTTGGTGATAAAGGTACACCACATGTCATGGGAGTACATTAAGTAAGTCCTTCTTTTCTTGAAAGTCATTTGATTGATACCAAGTTGGAATAATTGACCACTATGGTGAGGTAGATAGATTTGGCTCAAAAGGCATCCTAACCCCCTCCTTCAAGGCTTTGTGTCATTTTCACTGAGACAAGACACCCAACTGACTGTTGCCCACAACTACAAGACATAGAGGATTGTGCAACAATATTCACAGGGAGACCTTATCAGCAGCAACAAATATATCCCCAAAATAATCTTGATTCCTTTTCACCAACATACAACCAAGGGTGGAAGGATGCATCCGATATGAGGTATGGATATGGACAACAACAAAGGCCACCCTTTCAACAAAACTTCCAGCAGCCTCCGCCTTACCAGCAGGGATTCCAACAACCCCAAAGGATATTTGAAACCCAAGCATCAAAAAGTCAACAACAAGGTAATTGTCAACCAACGGTAGATTCTATCAGTGATGATATTTTGAATAAAATTGTTCTTAATCAATAGAATGAGTTAAAGATTCACGGTTCGGAGCTGAGGGAGTTAAAGACACAAATGATCCAGATTGACACCGCTCTCCATGAACTTGTAAGTAATAATTCTGGAAATATACCTTCCCAACCCACTCCAAAACCAAATGGGAATGTCAGTGCCATAACATTGAGAAGTGGGAAGAAAAAAACTGATTCTTCTCCACCTACGACTCCACTGGGATTCACCTCAAATCCAAAAAATCCCAATTCCACATCAACTGATGAGCAACACATGGAGAAAAATAATGGTAAGAAAAAGATTAATGATGTTCCTCCTAAACCCCTTCCTTCTCCAAACAGGGTTGTTCAAACCAAAAATATGGCTGAAGAATCAATTCAGAAGGAGGTTTTGGACACATTCAAGCATGTGGAGATCAACATCCCTCTACTTGAATCCATCAAACAAATCCCAAGGTATGAAAAATTCTAAAAATAACTATTCACCAATTGAAGAGGGCTCAAGGGAAATTAAAGGATAAATCTTGGAAGGAATGTGTCTGCACTCGTTACACCAACTCTAGAAATGCCAACAAAGTGCAAGGATCTCAGGACATTCACCATCCCATGTACCATAGGAGAGTTTCACTTCTCTAATTCTCTTTGTGATTTAGAAGCTTCAATAAATGTGATTCCTCACTCTGTATTCTATTCTATACAGGTTGGTGAGTTAAAGCTGACGAGGGTAGTTGTCTAATTGGTGAATAGAGCTACGACATATCCAGTGGGAGTCCTTGAGGATGTACTTGTATGGGTAAGAGAAGTGATCTTTCCAGCAGATTTCTATGTGCTCAAAATGGAGGATGATCTGGTAAGTTCTCATTCCCCCATTATCTTAGGTATACCCTTCCTCAAAACTGCAAAAACTATCATAAATGTCAATGAGGGTACACTTTCCATAGAATTTGGGGATGAAGTTGTGATATTTAATATTATGGATTCCATTAAGTACCCCTCTAAGGACCATTCTGCTTTTGTTATCTCCCATTTTGAACCACCAAGTAAACACTCCATGGATTTTGATTGTTCTATGCTTAGGGAGATTATGAGTATCAGTTATAGTTTTATGTCTAAGAGTACTTCCACACATATTTATAATGCACAAGAATCTATTAGATTTGATTTTGAAATGGTGCCATATTCTGGTTTTGATCATGTGAACTCTGATTATGACATGGCTGTTGAGTATGGTGATGTATTTGATGCTTTATTCTCTGATTTTGATGATGTATATTCAGATACCGATGCTCTTTGTGCACATATTTCTTTCCCTTCTATGTCTCCATCCATACACCACCCCCTACACTGGAACTCAATACATTTACACCAAATATCAAATACTCATACTTGTTGAGTGGTGAGAAATTACTTATTATCATAGCTAAAAATATCTCTTTTGAACATAATGAAAAACTTTTGAATCTTTTGAGGGAGAACATCATGGAAATTGGATTGACCTTGGATGACATATCAGGTATTATCCCCTCCATTTTCGTGCATAGGATTCTATTAGAGGATGGGGATAAACCGATTAAGCAGCCACAAAGGAGACTTAATCCAACACTTTTGGATGTTGTTAAGAAAGAAGTTGAAAAATTACATGAGACGGGTATCATTTAACCTATTTCTGACTCACAATGGGTTATCCCTGTCTAGGTTGTACTAAAGGAAACTGGTTTCACTATTATAAAAAATATAAATGATGAGTTAGTTCCTGTGAGAGTACAAAACAGTTGGCGAGTTTGTATTGATTATAGGAAACTAAATCAATCCACTCGTAAGGACCATTTCCCACTTCCATTAATTGGCCAGATGCTTGAGGGACTTTTAGGTAGGACACATTATTGCTTCTTGGATGGCTTCTATGGCTATTTTTAGGTTTCCATTGCAGTAGAGGACCAGGAGAAGACGATATTCATCTTCCCATTCAGTACCTTTGCTTACCGAAGGATGCCATTTGGACTTTTAAATTCCCCATGTACCTTCCAAAGATTCATGGTGAGTTTTTTCTCATATTTCATTAAGACCTGTATAGAGGTATTTATGGATGATTTTATAGTTTATGGATCTTCATTTGATGAATGTCTCTCTAGTTTGGGCGATGTGTTGCATCGTTTTATTGAGAGAAATCTGGTCTTGAATTTTGAAAAATGTCATTTCATGGTCGAAAAAGGGAATTGTCTTAGGTCATATAGTCTCACAACATGGAATTTAAGTTGATAAATTTTAAGTAGACATTATTTCATCCCTGAAATATACTACATGTGTGCGTGATATTCGATCATTCCTTGCACATGATGGATTTTATCAATGCTTCATCAGAGATTTTAGTAAGATCGCTATACCCTTATCTCGATTGCTTCAAAATGATATTGACTTCAATTTTTATGATTCATGTAGGGTATCATTTGATGAGCTATAGAAGTGTCTGGCCACTCCACCGATCATACAGCCCCCATGGTGGGACCTTCCATTTGAGATTATGTGTGATGCGTCCAACTTCACGGTTAGAGATGTCTTATCTCAGAGGGTGGAGGGACATTCACATGTGATTTCGTATGCATCGAGGATGTTAGATTTTCCCAATCAAACTACACCATAACAGAAAAGGAGTTTCTTGCTGTTATATGTGCTTTAGATAAATTTCGTTCATATTTATTAGGATCTAATGTAGTTGTTTTTTCTGACCATGCAGCTTTGAGGTACCTCCTAAAGAATCTAGATACAAAGCCACGACTTATCTGTTGGATGCTCCTTCTTCAAGAGTTTGACACTGAGATAAATGAAAAGAAAGGGTCAGAGAATTTGGTGGCAGACCACATGAGTAGGCTTACTCACACAACAGATGGTGACACCTTGGACCAGATACCACTTCGAGACACTTTCCCCGATGAACATCTCTATACCATCTCAGGTACACATCCTTGGTATGCTTATTTAGTTAATTACATTGTTTCCTCTGAAATACCAGTAAATTTGAAGAAGCATCAAGTCCAAAAATTAAAAAGTGAGTCTAGGTTTTATGTGTGGGATGATCCTTACCTCTGGTGCATGTGTAGTGACCAAGTCATTAGGAGGTGTGTTCCCGATCATGAGTTTGAGTCTGTTTTGTATTTCTATCATACACATTATTGTGGTGGACACTTTGGACCCCAACGTACTGCTAGAAAAGTCTTAGACTCTGATTACATTGGCCTAGATTATTCCATGATTCCCATGTGTTTTGTAAGTCATGCTCTCAGTGCCAACACACTAGAAACATTTCAAGGAGACATGATATGGCCCAACAACCCATTTTATTCTATGAGATTTTTAATGTTTGTGGAATTGATTTTATGGGCCCTTTTCCTAGTTCATTTGATTTATTTTATATTCTTGTTGCTGTCGATTATGTGATTAAATGGGTGTGGGCTAAGGCCACCAGGACTGACGATTCTCATGTTGTAGTGGATTTTTTCAAGGCTCAAATTTTCTACAGGTTTGGAGTACCAAAGGCCATCATCAGTGACCAAGGGTCACACTTTTTCAAAAGGAATTTTGCTTCCCTCCTACAAAATTATAGGTTGAGACACAAAATATCAACACCATACCACCCCCAAACAAATGTTCAGGCTGAGGTTTCAAATCGTGAGTTGAAACAGATTTTAGAGAAAACCATCCAGCCAAATAATAAGGATTAGAGAAAGAGCATGGATGATACATTGTGGGATTATAGGACAACATGCCAGACACCCATTGGTATGTCCCCATTTTTTATTGTTTTTGGGAAAGCGTGTCATCTCCCCATGAAAGTTGAGCATCAGGATTATTGGGCTATAAAGAAATGCAACATGGATTTGGCCCAAGCTAGAATCCAAAGGAAGTTGAAAATTCAAGAGCTTGAGGAGATTCAATTGTCTTCATATGAGAACTCAAGGCTCTATAAGGAAAAATTAAAAGCATCTCATTATAGAATGATCCAAAAAAGGAGTTTCAAGTTAGAGAGAAAGTCCTTCTCTACAGATCACGACTGAAGATGATGCCTAGTAAGTTGCATTCCAAATGGTTAAGTCCTTATGTTGTGACTAATTTTTTTCCTTATGGTGTATTGGAGATCACACAAGAGGAAACTGGAAGGATATTTACAGTCAATGGGAAATTTTTGAATAAATACATCGAGGGACTTCCTACCGATGCAGTTGATTTCATCAAACTGCATGACCCCATCATCACTTGAGAATATCAGGTTGTTCCTAACCCTTTCACTTTTATATTACTTTTCCTAAATAAAATTATGAATTTCATGTGCACATATCATCTCATGGGTTCACATTGAGGACAATGCAATATTTTAAGTGTGGGGGAGGGAACCTTTATAGTTTTGGATTTTAATTTGTTGTTTGTTTAAGAAAAAATTGTGTGTTTTCAAAAAATTTGTGTGTTTATTTATGATTTTTTGTGTGTTTTTAAATTTTTTTTTTTGAGCTGAAATGATTATAATTGACATCTTTGAAACTTGTGTCAATGAGTAAACCAATTTATTCCATGATACTGAGCTTAAATGAATGCTGAAAATGACTTTTTGTCAAGTTCAATTCTTTGGGAATTTCATGACAAGTACTCTGATTTTTGAATCCCATGCCACATCTCACTATCTTTATATTTGAAAACACATTTTTATGAGGCTTCTAAACCATTATTTTCATATTCTTTAGATTCACCTCACTTCTTGAGAAAACCAAACCATGCTTGATTTAACCATAATTTGATTTATTCCTATCAAAACATGAGGGTTTTAGGTACTTATGTTTAAATGATTGAAGCATTTGTTTGGTATTTAATCCCCTATTTCAAAGAATACTTTTTTATAATGTCCTACCTTGAACATTTAATCCTTTTAACCCTTAGAATCCATGCACACCCTGTTAGGTTAGCCACATTACAAGCCAATTTCCCTTATCCAACTAACTCTTGAAGTGAAATTGCATAATCTTGTTGAGATTAAGTGTGGGGAAAGCTGTCTTGTGTTATGATACCACATTTGGTGATAGTTTGGGTGAAAAAATATATTTTTAAGAGATGTGTTTGCTGCTGAAGAAAAACATTATATTAAAAGATGTGCCTTTCTGGTGCTTTCATGATAAAAGAAGTTGTGCCTTTCTAGAGCTTCTAATAGAGGGGGAAAGTTATGCCTATCTGGAGCTTTCAAGAAAAATATTGTTTGAGAAGATTGGAATTTTTGGTACTGAAATAATTTATGGTGCTAAATTTCATTGATTTTTCATATTGATAGAGATGACTTGATACTGTGGTGAGTGATGAGGATACCATACTTGAGTGAAAACTATAATAATGCTATTTCACTTGAAAAGAAGCCAAGCCCTCCTAATTCGGCCTCAGAATTTTTTCAACATCTAAATCCTACCAACCGAAAGCCACAGAACAACCCTGAAATGTCCTCATTATAAACATATTACCTTGAATCACATCAGGTAAATATGTAGGAATTTATCAAGCCTATGGCGACCCTTGTATGAGTTTGGATGAGAAAGGCATTGCTAAAAAATTGATATTTATGTGATGAGTGAAAATGAATGTTAGTTAAGTGTTTTGTGTGCATGAGAGGATAAATTAAGAGGAAATTTATTGAATGATATTAAATTAAGAACATGAATTAATAGTTTATAGATGAGTCATGATATCTTTTGTTTCTTGGTATGAAATTGGTGGATCACATTGATATGTGTTTTAAATTTGCTTTGATTTTCTTTTTATGTTTACTTGTCTAGGAGTCCAAGTGCCGGGTGTGGGGGAGTTGATAAAACACATTTTATTGGATATTTTATTAATAATAAATAATATAATTTCCTCACATTTTGTTAAATATGTTCAATTAGAATGTATTTGGGATTAGATCATTCATTTGAATAATTGATGAAAATTCTAGTTTTACCCTTCAAAAATCACTGCAGTATTTCTATCATAAATATTTTTATTTGAATTATTTGAAGTTAATATTTTGTAATTGTGTTTTTTACTAGATGGGAAACAACTTTTATTCTGTTCAATTGATAAAAAGAATGCATTTGGATGGAGTAATTGGTACATAAATTCAAAGGAGGGATGGACACATCAGAATGAATATGCTTCTGTATTTGGGCCATAACCCCTTCATTGGAGCTTTTATTGAGCCCAAATTTTTAGAGGAGATAGAGGAAACATATCCTCACATATGATACTTCTAGAATTCAGGAAAATACATGCTTTGTGGAGGTCAAATGGGCGGAAAAAGGTGGATTAAAATATTTTTCTGAATTTCCACATTCACACTTGGTACCACTTGTAACCTCTCCACCCCACAACTCTATAAATTAGTGTTTCTCTCATTTAGTGGGGTTGGTACGTGCGTTGAAAATTTTAGGGAAGAGTATAAGTGGATCCACTCCAATTATCCAACCATTTAAATAAGGGTGTCTCTTGAAGCAAGGATCCCTTCGACGATTCCTTCTTCTTCTCCTTCGTGTTGTAATGATTTTGTTTGTGTAATAAATTTCTTTGTACTTATTTTATTTCTTCTCTTTTCTTCAGTTTTTTTATAAATTTATTCATCTATTAATATTATTAATTGGGATGGAATCAAGAGTAGAAATGTGATTGTGTTTCACCCTTTCTAAACTTTTGCACATGCAAAACGTTTCTACGATGACTACACCACCCATGGAAGAGTAGTTATTTTTAGTAATCGATCGAACTCTATCCTTATTAATTAATTTATTTCGAATAAATGAGATAATGTAATTCAAAAAATATGATCCATGAATTGTGTTTTTATATTACAAGAAACTATGAATGAAATTTAACAATTAATACAAAAACACGCGAGGTCGAGATTTTGTGTAAATTGTGAGAGCAAGATCTTAATCAGTAATACAAGACCACACGGGATAAATTTGTAGAGTTAAAATATAATCCCTAAAAATAATTCATACTCATTTATAGAATGGATATGTGCTCTAATTAAACACAGATCATAGGATATCCTTAGAACAATAATCAAATCAGGGTGCTGCGATTGCGTGTTCCGAAGCTAGCCTAGGGATTAAGAAATTTCATCTTTTTAGTTAAGTTAACTCTCGTAGGGTTTGGGGGATAAAAAATTAGGGGATCATAATTAAGTGGATATTTATTTAAATGATAATGATTAATAAGTGAATGAATGGGTTGAGTTAGATCGATTACGCCTTTTAAAATATTTTCTACAAAAAACCTCTTCTCATTGGGCTTTGTTATTTAACATTCATTTCAAAATTAAAAACAAAAAAATATATAAAATCTTCTTCCAGAAAACTTCTTCTAGATTTATAAACTATAAACAACCACCATCCTTTCAAGTAGTGTTTTATTTATATTCTATTTTATTTTTATAATACCTTTAAGAAGTTGTTTTAATTTACTTCCTCCTTTGAGAAATGACCTTGGTCATCCACTCTACTACACCTAAGCACCCCAAAAAACATTAATCCTATAAGGGTGCCCACGACAGTTCTGTTTCACTACCACCTTATTTTTCTTACCAAGATGGTAGTGGATTGAGTATCCATAATATTTTATGATCACTATCCATATTTTCTGGTATATATTAAGATCTTTTTCTGTTAATAAATATTTGATACTCTTTTGGTAAGTATATATTTCACAATTCTCTCCATAGAGATAATGACACTAGATTTTTTAACTCAAGGCTCACTGCCGCCAACTCTAGATCATGAGGTGGATAGTTTTTCTCAGGTATTTTCAGCTACCTTGAGGTATAATCTATAACTTTATCATTTTTAATTAGAACACATCTTAATACATTATTTGAAGCATAGCTGTACACGACAAAGAGTTCTCCACTTGTTAGGAGTGTGAGTATCGACTCAGTGATAAGCCTGTTTTTCAACTCCATGAAACAGTCTTCACATTCCTAAGTCTAGACAAACTTTACTCCCTTATATGTCAACTTGGTCATTGGGTTTGAAAATTGTGAAATGTTTTTCAAAAATCATTGATAATACCCACCTAGACCGAGAAATATATGGATCTCTATTACTGAAGTTGGCATGAGCTACTCTTCAATCGACTTTGTCTTGGAATTGTCCACAGATATCCCTTTACTGGTGAAAACATACCCCAGGAATGATAATTTCTCCATCCAGAACTCACATTTACTGTACTACTCATACTGATTGTCCCTTTATAATGTTTTTAACAAATTATTCAAATACGCCTCATGTTCCCCCTTTATCTTTGAGAATATCAAAATGTCATTTATAAAGACGACCACAAAATTGATGAGGTAATCTCTAAAGGCTCTATTTATTAAATCCATGAAAATTTATGGAGAATTAGTGAGTCCAAAGGGAATCACTATAAACTCATAGTGCCCATACCTCATTCGAAATGCAGTCCTGGGAATATCTTCCTTCCTCCCGTTTAATTGGTGATATCCCGACTGAAGGTCCACCTTAGAGAAATAATTGGACCCATGAAGCTGATCAAATAGGCCATCTATCCATGTTAGGGGATACTTTTTCTTTATCATGATTTTATTGAGCTTAGGATAATCAATGAAGAGGTTCATTGATCCATCCTTATTCTTGACAAAGATGACTGGTTCACCCCATAGTGAAGCACTCGGGTATATAAAATCCCTATCTAGATTCTCCTGTAACTGATTCTTCAACTCTTCCAGCACTACGGTGGAAATTCTATAAGGTTTCTTTGATATAGGTAGATATGAAAGAATAATTTCAATTTAGAACTCAACCTATCAGTGAGGAGGAAGACCAGACAAATCTTCAAGGAATAAATCAGTGTAATCCCTCACAATGGGAATGTCTTTAAGCCTGATTCTATCCTTTGTCTCTATCATTTTAGATAGAAATGATTGATCATATAGAATTAACATCCAAACTTATGACATTGATTCTAACATAGATTCATCTTCCTCCTTACACATTTAATGAATTGAAGGATTCTTTGAAATGTGTAGAGTGATCTCCCTTTAATGATAGTTGATGTTGTATTTGTATAAAGATAGTCAATCCATGCCAAGTATAGTGTTGAAATCCACTAAAGGAAGTATGGAAAGATTTTATAGGAGGTTCAGTCCACAAATATTAAATGGGGAGGAATTATAAACCTTGGACGTAATAATTTACCCATTCCCTATTCTCAGAGATAAATTTTCCTCCCCATTTTGAGATGGTGTTTGAATAGTTCTACTAAAATTAAAATATATGAAAGAATTCATTGAACCATAATCAAATAGTATATTCTCTATAATTTAATGAATAACTAGAGTACTTTTCACCACATCATTTTATGGCTCCACCTCAGTATTAGTGATAACATTAGCACTTCCATGTTTTGTTGGAGGTTGTTGTTTATTTCCACCGATAATCCTTGGATTAGAAAAATTGTTTGCCTAATTCCCATGATCCGTGTAGTTGTAACACTACACCATCAATTGAGTGTTGATCTGAACCTTCCTTTCTTCTTCCACATTAGTGGGATTTTACATATCCCTTCGTCAGTTCTTGTATAGATGTCAAACATTCCACATTTGGAGCAATTCCTAGTACCCTTTAGATAGTCCCAAGATGATTTTTCTCAAAAAATTTACAAGTGGGTTATTTGGGATTCTTTCCATCATGGGATTTTTTTGAACCACCCATGTTGTTCTCCATTTTCCTATTCTTTTAATCAGGCCCACAAGACCCCTAAGTGTCTCGAATATCAATTTCATTCATGAGGGCACAACAAACAATCTACTCATAACTGTCAATGTCTCAGATCATCAACACCTTTCGTAGACTCAGCTCTATCTTACTA
Organism: Viscum album; assembly: GCA_963277665.1. Lineage (NCBI taxonomy): Eukaryota > Viridiplantae > Streptophyta > Magnoliopsida > Santalales > Viscaceae > Viscum > Viscum album. The sequence continues at coordinate 1,177,073,183 of OY728119.1, read as the reverse complement.
AAGAAGTGACCCACCTCACTTTCAGTATTCCTGACAATGACAGAGGTGTACCTTGCAGGCCTTGACAATTTTGCTTCATACCCCCCGATGGACTCGTTTTCCTTCTTCTTGAGGCCAAGGAACTCTCTTTCCATCTTGACATGGAGGTTTTGAGGAAAATATTTATTGAAAAACAACCTCTTGAATTCCTCCCAATCCATGGAATAAATTTCCTCTTGGGTCATTGTATTGATGATTAGTTTCCCCCAATGATAAGCTTCCCCATAAAAACGATAGACTAATAGTACAACTTTATCCTCTTTCGAGCACTGGAGGATGGAGAATATCTTTTCAATGGAGTTAATCCACTTTTTCACGAAGAATGGATCATAAGATCTGCTAAACAAGGGAGGCCTTTTCCTTAAGAAGGATTATATGGAAAATTTCTCTTTTCTTGGAGGAGGAGGGAATTTCATATGACTCTATTTATTATTCATAACATGATCCATATGAGCATGTACTTTCATGAAGTTTTGAGCACCCATTCCTGTCATATCAGTTTTATAATTTGCGAAATCATCACATTCCCTATCACATTGATTGTTGGCACATGTTCTCCCATTTCTCACCATTAAAAAATAAAAATACCACAAAATTATAGGGCTTGAATACTTATCTATTGAGCATAAAAAAGAAACAATAAACATAAAAGCATAAACTTGTAATGGAGAAGTATATCCTAACTTGTGATTCCTTAGGTTTAAATGTATGTTATCCTCGATTTATTTATTAACATATATATTTATGAGATTTTTTTATTCTATTTATAATGGTTTTTATTAAGATCATGAATTTAACAAGGCATATCACTCTGGAGTGTCAAAATAGGTGTGCAAGAAGGCATGTTTTCGTGTACTAGGATACCCCAGGTTAGGCCCGAAACTACATATCAAACCTTTTAATCCTAGGAACATCCTTTCCAAAGCTGCCTCTATGTATTTTTATCCAAATAGTGATTTATTTTCTTGATAAACCACTAAATATATAGTTACTCAAATTTAGGGATGTTTTCTTATACTCCAACTCATCCTTAAGGTTCTTACTAAAGTTCTCTATTCATAATATCCAAAAAATAACTAGACTATCCTATGATTCTAACTATAGAGATACTATAGTTTTATATATAAAATTACATTATTTTATGCATAATTAAACATTATAGTAAAATACAAGGATTGTGATGTCTAGTGTCTTTGAAGAATAGTTAAATAAAACTGAAAACATGGAACTAAATATAAAATCTATTTATTAAGTCTTCATAAAGAGTTATTAAATTAATTTGAGACCTTACATCAGTATAGGGTACCCTGGGGATCACATGAACAAAGGGATGAACTAAAAATCCCATTAAGATAATAAACATAAGAATAAAGCTTTAGTATATGGGTTACAAGTCATAACATGATGATATAAAAAGGCATGTAACTTATCGAATCCTAACATATAATCATGGGATAATTTAAACATAGAATTATATAAATGTGAAAGAAACCCCAAACATGACTTTAGTATGAGTCATGTCTAACTCTCCAAGAACTTTTCCCATTGTAGCACTATCCAAGGCCAACTGCCAAGACCATTGCACATAGTAGCACAAGCCAACGCTAACCACCAAGACCATCACACATAATCGTCACATGAGATGCAACTTTACCAAATGAATTGAATTGATATCTAGGTGAACACATATTACATTTAATGAATATGTTTTCCACATATATAATCATACATAATCAATCTTACTTAAACATAAGGGTTACCCATGGAAAGAATTGGGTACCACAATCATGATATAAAGCATAACCAATGGGTGTATCATGAAAGCATCCATAAAAAAGGAATTAGAACATACATGGATTTTCATAAGGTAAAATAAGAATATATCATGGTATGTGTTGTCAAACATAGGTGAAAATATGTATGAAATGTATTTGAGAAATTTTAGCATTGAAAACATTTTTGTTCGGTTTTAAGGAAAATACTATAGAGCTTTCAAAATAGAAAAGATAAAAATATTTTATATAAAACCAGAAGTGAAGAAAGATGGTTTTTATAAGAAAAATACTTATTTTAAAAAGACAATGGTGGATTAAAATAGTGTATATATTTCACTTCAAATTGGGTAAAAATTTGGTAAATTCCCTTAAAATAGGTTTCTTATTCAGATGTATCGAGGAGGGATTCATATAAAAACATGTATATACCCGAAAGAGAAAGATGGGTGGATATTGAAACATAAAATTGGAGCATATAAACATAATTAATATGTTTTATATAAAAAAGAAATATAAATTCATTTAGGTAAAAAGAAATATAGGGAAACCTGAAGGAATAAACGCAGTTCCGGTAGAATTCCTTACAGAAGAACGGCATGGTATTAGGTGTACTTAAGGGGGGATTTATGAGAGAAAAAAGGGTTTCTAATCACTTATAAATCATGAGGGGATTATGGTGGAGGTGAGAAATGACACCCCATAATTAGGGATTAGCATAGAATATATTTTTGAAGAAAAGATAAATAGAGAGGATCCCTTAACTTATGTCCGATGGTGTTCTCCCCTTGATATTAATGACATGAATAATCAGATTAAGTTCATTAATTAATAACTAAAGAACCTATTATATTTAAAATATTTATTATAACCCTTTTAAGTTCATTTATAACCATTTTTATTGGTTAATAGGTTCAATATCATTGTTCAGATCTGTTTTTAGTTGGTTTTAATGATTGGTTTAATTATATTCATATTTGGATAAACATCTATGATGAAAGTGGTTTTACATAATTGAAGTTTTATTTAATTTTTAAACATAAATATGTTTACATGGTTCAAAATTTAATTTGTTTAATTTGAGTAAAGTTGAATCATTATATAAAACTTTAGTGACAACCTTTTGGGTTAATTTGTGGTTTTGACCACAAAGAACACATTTTGTTTTATAAAACAAAACATGGGAACAAAAGGATTAAAAGACCATTGATGAGGAAAAATACACATATTTTGGTCTGGTTCAACCATTAAAATGGATTTATGAATAGAATTAAAGATGGTGATATAAATTGAAAACCCATTATCCTTGAATGTGGTAAATATATACATCTCGGATGATGTCTTTACTACTAAAATTAAATAATGGTAAAGGGGAGATGATAACCACTTATAAAATTATCATAAAAAATTTCATTACATTTATTGTACTGGTGTTTTCATACAATTTTGTTGAGTATAGGTAAGGATAGAATAGTAAACTAAAGAACATGAAAAGAAAGAGAATGAAAAGAAAAGAGGAATTTACCTCTTGATTAAATCTTCATTGAGATATGCTTAAAGGGTGAGGATTTAGTATTGTTAGGAGAACAATGGATTCTCAACGTGGGAGAGAAGATTTCAGAGTGATTTGGGAAGAATATAGGCAAGTCACAAGGCTTGAGAGGAGTGAAGAGAAGAAATAAGGATGGGTGGTATTTATAGTGGAGGAGAGGAGGGTTTTCAAAATATTATAATTTTTATTTTATTATTTTTCCATAAGATAAGAAATATTGGTGATTATTTTGATCCAAAGTCGTAATATGTTCATGTGAGTTCTAATCAATGGTCATTTACATCATCCACGACTCAAAGCATGTTGCAGAAATTCAGGTTTTAGCTTTTATTGTGAATTATCGTATTTTACTATTTAAAAAAAATTCATGAAATTTAGAAAAATCCAAAAAATCTACCTTAACCCTTTTTTGACATGTAGAATCCAAAAATGAAATAATATTTTCCAAAATAATTTTCTAAATATGATCAATTTAATATTTAATAAAAATCATAATTTATTTTAAAAAAAAGTTTTAAAACATTTATCTGCTTATTCCAAAATATAGGTACATTATACTTTCACTTAAATCTTATTTATATTCTATCATAGGTAACATTACTATTAATTATTGTATTTATCTATTTAAAAGGTTAACATTACTATTTATAAGGGTATTCTACTATTCAATAAAAATTTATTTTGTCTTATCAGACTCCAAACATCTTACTGATCACAACTGTGAATGCTATATTTTCAAAATTCAAAACACAAGAGTGTCAAAATTATTTTTAAAGGTCATTTAGTACTTATTAGTTCATTATGCTGTTATTTCATGTGATTATATGGCATAATTATGAGAAGGGAATTTCCATTGAAAAACTAGGGTCTTTACAATTACCATATAGACTAAGAACATTGGTAAATATACTTACATGAAAAGTATAATTTCACCCATTAATAAATTTATAAATAAATATCCATTGTTTTCTCCCAATTATTAGTATTTAATATGAATTTTCAATCATAAATCACTACAATCAACTTATAATAGATCACATATTTTAAAAAATTATAGAAATTTATTCCCCATGAATTTAGATATTAACCAAAAATAAATTTTTTAGAATATGGTAACATTATATGAAAAATTTATGAACCTTAATATGATGAAATAATTCATTAATATAAAAAATTCAATAATAGTTCCAAAAAATTTAAATTAATTCATTCCAAAAATAATTAACCATATATCATAATTAACCTCAACAACCTCATAATTTAATAATGTTTTACCTAAAATTGTTTCTTATATATTATCAACAAAAATCCCCCAAAATTAATATAATTATCTAAAAATAGTTCTTCATTTTAATCCAAAGGTTTATATATAGGTCAACCTTTAAGTCACCTAAAAATATTAATTACTTGAACATCCCATCACTTAATACCTCAAATTTGGTATCTTATCCTTATACTTATGATCAAACATAAAATTATAACCCCATGATAGTATCCATAACTCTTTAATTAATATCAAATGAAAACATCATATTCGCCAAATTCATCTAAACACTTATCTGAAACAAACTGTAATGGCCTTGAACCTACACTTCTAAATCTGGTACTCTTATATAGTCATTAAATTTATCTATTTTATACTAATAAATGTAAACCAATTTTAATAATACAAAACATAAAAAAAAATATTGGTTAACTTATATACCCAAGGACCTTGTAGGTTTAAATATTTAGATAATTAGGATAAACTATTACATAAGAACATAGATACTTAAACAACTGGTTAAAAAATCAATATCATTTCCCTCTAAATTCTTCAAATCTAGTGACCATTTTAGACATAGAATACTTATAATGTTTTTCCATAACCTAGTAAAAAGGAAACATAAGAAGGGTGGCATTGAATGCTCAGTACGAGCTACCATAAGAATAAACAATTCAAATTCACTTATGAGAATAAGATTAGAATGGTGGTATAATGCCGCAATAAAAGTGTGTGATCATAACATAAAATTATTCATACCCATCCAAACCTATATAAAAAAATACGAGACATGGAGGAACTGGCCCTTCCACCTCTGATCTCTTGAAAACTATTTATCCCCTTCTATAACACATGTTTCCTCCTGGATTTCCCATTGATTTTGTTAATCCTGAAGGTTCCTGATCTGCATCTTGGTGGCCCTTAGCTACCGATTTTTCTATTGGAGTTATATGAATCATCGAGTCATTTGTAACTGACAATGGTTGCACTTTTCAACCATCTAAATCCCTCGTTTGATGATTTTGATCGTTTTGTTTTTGCTAAATAGGACTTGCAAGACAGTGCAGTTATTGATATTATTGATAAGAAACACTTCATGATCCGATTTTCTATGAAAGATGGCCTCATCCGAGCCTGGTCTGGAACTCCTCTTCGATGATATGGTTGAAAGTTATTCCTTCTACAATGGTCATTTGGCCTATGTATGAATTAAGACCCATCCTCCATCGCGACATGGGAATGTCTCCCTCTCCTCCCTTTACCTTTTCAAAATCTATAAATTATTCATTTGATTGGAAACATGGTGGGTTTTTTTCTTTAATCTAATACCCACAATTCTACTATGAGTCATCCAATCAGCCCATGTGTTTTTGTTGAGGTGGATGTGTCGAAGCCTCCGTTGGAGTGGATTGGGATTATAGTCGGTGCAGAGTTTATAAGGAAACAAGTCATCATTCTTGAGTCATGGGTTAACTATTGTTTGACCTGCTATTGACTGGGGAATTTGGCACCTCATTTTCATAGTGAAGGCATCAACAGAATGACCTGAGATCTGATGGTGAGACCAAGTGAGGGACAGAGGAAGATGTCTGCTATGGTTGCTTATCCTAGCAAGGCTCATGGTTTAGTGAATTGGGATGCATTAATAGTGGGTAAATATGTAGAGGTCTCTTCCAGTCTAATGGTTTTTTCAGTGTTTGATCATCTTAAAAATAATATGAATGTGGGGGATGGTGAGAAGTAGTTTTTTTATAAGGGTGTATCTAGTATAGAATACAAGTTTTTCAATAGCATCATGGATGATTCATTGCTCAAGGGGATACAAGATATGACAGTGGATAACTTGAATTCTTCAGTGTATTTTGATGGTTTAATTGTGCGGGCTTTGGAAATCTGTGGCGATGGGTTAAATGGATGAACTAATGATCATGGAGGTGTGATGATCACTATTTCTAGGGGTAACTGCTTACAATATTTTGAGCATGAGGATGTGGAGGAAGTTACTCCAATAAATGCAGGTGTCAACATGCAGATTGAGCTCCCTTCTTAGGAGGTTGCTACTAGAAATGGACTTATGGTAAAGGGGATAAGTGAAGGTTATAAATTTGTGGAACATTCACGCTGCTTATCAATGATTGACACTAACAGTATCTCCTTGTAGAATGGGCTAGTGAATTATCAATAGGTGAATATCCTGGGAAAATAGGGGGATATCGCTGAAAGTGACAAAGAAAATGATGGTTTCAAGGTTAGGCCCTCATATAGTTAAATTGTCCAGGGAGGGATGAAGAAGATGTATGGGAACTAATAGGTCACGATTACTTCACCATGAAGAAGGCTGAGGAAATATTACTCATATTTTCCAAAGATGGTGTCCACTGGGGCTTCTGTCAGAAAAGAAGGTGGGGTTGTCTCTAGATTCAATAAGGGAATGAAATCTCCAAATGAGTTTTTATCTTTGGAGCAGTTCAATCTTAGAAGGATGTATGCTAAAGTTATGAAGAATTATAAAAGAAAGGATTGGGAATTATCATCTGTGAAGGAATCATGTTTCCATGGATATTGAAAAGTTATGGTTTTGATGATCTGTAGTTGTTGTTTTGGGCTTGTGGTACTTATTTGCTAAACTTTTATATTATTTTAATAAAAAGTCAGAGTTTTTCCTCTAACCGTGATTTTCTAGTAATGGATATATTAATAAATAATTCAATCCAAATGAAAAAATATTGGTAACTTAGAGAATCATTTTTATAAAAAACTTACTATCACACTTACAAATGGAATAAACTGCATGATAAATTCCAATCATCTCTTAGGATAAATCATTAACTGGTTAACTTCATAACATTGCCCAATGCATTGGAGATCTATATCAGGATCACCCATCATCATGAAGTATATAGGTCCCATAATTTCTTATAAATAATGTCTAAGATATATAAGAAAATCATAACACATGAAGTATTTTATTTTTTAAACATAACCATTGTGCATTCATAAATTGATTTACCCATGGAAAAAATGGGCTCCAATAAAATTTATTTGAAACGGTCATAATATATCGAGAGAAAGAATAAGGATAGTATAATTACAATATATATATAATGTATCTTAAGTAAAATCCAGAGTTATTGCCATTGATAAATAAAAATACAATAAAAATACTATTAAAAACATTCTTGAGTAAAATACCCTCCCACTTCGAAAATCACATTTAAAAACTAAAAATTCTAAAACGATTTTGATAATAAGTTTTTCTGAAAATAAATTTTGAATTATATGAATTATGATTAAAAAAATTGTTTTATGGAACATAAATTTCGTTCATTTCATACCAATTAAAAATAAATATTCTTCTCAAACTATTGTAAATAGAGTCAAAAGAGACCCATATGGAATATTTTATGAAATATCCTATTAAAACTATTTAAAATAATGTATATAATCATGTAAAATAACATAATAAAATAATTTATAATAAAAAATTAACTTTTTTCAAAGAATTTTAGAAATCGTGTATTTGAAAGAGAACGATTTCATGAACTAAAGAGGAGAAATAATGTCAATTTTCTTTAAAATTTTTTCTAAACAATTTTGAGTACCATAGAGAAAAATATGGTAAAAAAACATACAAAATATAGAAATATCTATATGACAAGAAAATTTAAATTGGGTTATAAAATAATTATAATATAATTTCCTAAATGGAAATTAAAGAATAAATAATCTTTATTAAAATGAGATCAAAACATAATTCCCTTACTTATTTGGTAATTTTTGAATTATATGACCCATGAAAGAATAACATCAAATGAAATCATAAATATCGTTAACAAAATAATATTTATAATATAACATGTAAAATGGGATGTATAAACTCAACATAAAATAATATAGGTTCATAACATGACATATATCCCAATGAATACAATTTGAGACGACAAACCCTTACAACCATCATATTATTGAACTCAGAATTAATAAATGGTGTGATTATGTGTATATAATTTAAATCCAAAATAAAATATTAAATTCAACATAAATAAAAAAAATTCATTTCACACATAGTATTTTCATAAAAAATCAATTAATAAGTGATATTGCCCAATTAAAGAAGACTGAGTTAAGAAAGGCTTACCACTTGTTAATATTCAAGTCAATTCAAATTGAATGAAATAATTTGAATTACAACATAAAATATCATGAAGTATGAAGTAATCCAGATATAACATGTAAAATGTATATTATATAGACCATATAATATATATTTGGTACATAACATTAAAATATTTGTCAATAAAGGGAAATTGTGTTGAAATCTCTTGCCCTGAGTAATGACTTTCCATGTATGCCCTTTAACCCCTTTATAATAAACATATATCTCTCATTTAATTATTTATTAACATTTTCCATGATCTTATGCTTTATAAATATTTTTTTTCATTCATTACAATGATATATTTATCTACTTAACTGATTATATTCATGTCGGGTGTTTTTAGGACGTTCAATTCATAATTTAAAAATTGTTTTGGTACGTTGATTGTAGTAAAATAGGTCATTTTTATATAATAACGTCTATATTCATCATGAAAGAATAAATATTTTTAAATTAATTTAAATTCTAAAACCAATTTTAAATACTGATGATGAATAAAGAATTATGTTACAATCATAGAGAAAGTAGATCATGCGTACGCAAGAGCATCATTTCTATTTTTCATAAAATATGAGTGAATGAATGTTAGTGTTTTACCCTTACAAAAATTTATTATTATATAAAAAATAAAATATTATATATTTTAATTCCAATATATAATCTATCCATTTATGGTGATGATGAAAAACTATTGATGTCACTTTGTGGACGTGGTAATCCAATCATACATAAGAACAATGTTGCTATATTTCAATGGATTTAATGGAAAAAATATATGATATATTATCTTTCCATACTTATAATTAAGAAATAATTATAATATATATAAATTAAGTCCATAGTTATAACTAGTTATGAGAGTCGGTGATGGAAAATGAATTACATCAATTCTTGAGTTGGTAGTCCACTATACACATGAACATTTGTTTCATTTCCCTGTTAATGGAAGAGGACATGTATACTGGTTATGAATATAAAATCTCGTTATATTGAATATTATTATGATATTATTTAATAATGCACTACTGGAAAACTAACCTTTACCAATGGTTTGGAACCGTTGGTATAGGCCTCCAAACCATTGGTATAGCCTATACCAACGGTTTGGAGAACCGTAGCCAAGTAAGCCGTTGGGAAAGGTCTATACCAACGGTTTTGGGAACCGTTGGTATAGGTAATATGAAATCTATACCAACTGTAATGGAACTATTGGTATATAATTTCCAAAAATAAATCATCCGCTGGGATTTGATCCCAGGACCCCTCGTTTATAATTGAACGACTCAACCACTAACCTAACATGATTTTTGTGATCATAATTACATAAATATATATATGTATTCTCATAAATATTTTAAATTTTGATTTATATAATGTTCTCGGTACAAAGGTCCGATAAAATATGAATGTACCTATACCAACGGTAGTTAAAACCGTTGGTACAGACCTATACCAACGGTTTTAACAACCGTTGGTATAGGTATTTGGTTGTGATTTTCATTCTGTCAAGGATGTTGAATTTTGGCCCACTTTTCCCAACGGTTTGGCCAAACCGTTGGGAAAAGTGTCATATTTGGGGGCCTTTCCCAACGGTTTGGCCAAACCGTTGGGATAGGTCCACCTTTCCCAATGGTTTGTCCAAACTATTGGGAAAAGTGTCCAATTTGAGGGTCTTTCCCAACGGTTTGGCCAAACCGTTGGGATAGGTCTACCTTTCCCGACGGTTTGGCCAAACCGTTGGGAAAAGTGGCCAATTTGGGGGCGTTTCCCAACGGTTTGGCCAAACCGTTGGGAAAGGGGACCTATACCAACGGTTTTTGCAAACCGTTGGTAGAGAAGTGTTGGGAAAGATCTAATTTCAAGTAGTGATGGTTGAATATTATTTGAAGTATGTTGAAGAAGAAATAAAACCAAAACATTTAATTAAAATCTATAACTCTTTTTCCGAAAACCTCTAATAATTTACACATTAAGCCCTCCAACATTTATATTTTTACAAAATAAGACATCTTGAATGTTGGGAGTGATTTTACGAATTTATTTTCAAAGTTATTTTATTAAAAAATGTGAATCAATATGTTTATAGGTGATGATATGAGTGTTAGTTTATAAGTGATGAGAGTGGCATGTTTGTAAATACATCAAATATTATATTATAATATGTTTCTAATTTGTGAAAAATTGTTTAGAAATGTCAGGTATTTAAATATAAGGAATATATAGTCTTTATATAATCATAAAATAAATATTTTAGGATAATAGATTTCATTTTAAACATTATCTTTTGGATCAACCCATCCATTAACTGTTTTAACCTTAACCATGATAACAACTTTTTCAATTAAATATGGTTATAAATTTAATTATTTGTTAACATTTAAATCATAAATGGATAAGGGAAAAAATTTAAAAAAATTGCTCATCCTAACCAGCCTATTTAGTTATTTTTATGAATTATAAAAAATTTAATTATAAATATTGAACATATAATACTATTAATATCATATTAATTTATATTCACATAATTTGACTTTGAAAAAATGATATTAATTTAGATGTAATAAAATACATTTAACATAAAATAAAATATTATTATTAACTATAAAATTCATGTACAACAATAATTCAACTGAAAATATTAATTTTGATATTTTTTAAATCATCTACTATAATTTTCTACTATTTGTAGTTACACTATGTTGATATTTCCTAAGAATTTAAGGAACAAATTTTATCACTAAAAATTAAAAAAATATCATAAAAAAATAATTTCATTATTCTCAAAATTACCTTTAATATTTAATGAAAAATTATTTTTTCCATATGTGAACATATAGTACAGATTTAAAACCAAGAGATTGAAATTTTTTCTATTTCAATAGTTAATATAATATATTACACCTTCTCAAAATTAAGGGCACAAAATTTTCATAAAATAAAATATTCAATAAGGACAGCCAATCCCCACTCACCAAATAAAATAATGGATTTTTTTATCATTTTTAGTCCTTTTCATAATATTTGTAACCTTAATTTCCAGTTATATCCTTACTAAAGTAACACATACTAATTATGGTTAGTATTTCTAATGACCACAAAAAATGGAATTTTTTACTAAATATGAACCCCAATATTAAAAATATGGTATCTATTTTATCAAATTCAATTCATCGAATTGTTATAAATTAATTTTTATTATACTCACCAAACATGATGAAAAATAGTATTTTAGAAAAATATATTTTTATGTATAAATATGTTTTTAATATAAATTCAATTATAATATTGATTCCAATAAACTTATTAGATAATTTTTAATCAAAACGATATAAATAAAATTTTAAACTGACCCAAAATAGAATGTGACATTATAAATTCTTGAAAAGGTAATATATATATATTTAAAAAATAGTATTTTCCACTATTCATTGAGAAAATCAAACATTTCAAAAAAATTCTAAGAAATTAACCCGAAGATAATTTCAACATTAAAATATAAAAAATTAAGTTCACTTTTACAAATTAAAATAATATTATTCAAAAATTACACTTTTATATAAAATCATATAATATATGAAAACAAAATTTGGTTAGACATAAAGCATTTTTCTTTGGAATAATAAATTTCCAAATATTTTTATAATTTATATAACTCTATAAAATCTAATTAATGAATAATAATAATACATGAAAATGATTTATCTGAACATTTTATTGATTGTTACACTATGTATTAAAACCAATACACATCACATAATTACCACATGTCTTTGTTTCATTATCTAATAATACAAATTTTGTGATTATGTGATGTTTCATATACTCTATATACCAAGTGAGTACATGCTGACCAATCATGGGGAAGATTGGATGGGTAAACCAAACGTTTCCTCCAAGTACATTCAATGTACTTAAGTAGTTTAAAATAAAATTAATTAACTTATTTTATATAAAATTATAGTTCACAGAATATCATATATCTTCAAGAATATGTGGATTAATAATTAAGAGTAAGAATCAACTAATTAATAATTTCATTCATTAAAAATTTTAGAGAAATTTATCTTTATTAATAGAGAGATTTGATATTAATGTTATCTTGTATGAATGTGATATTGATTCATCTATGTTAATGAACATGAGCTTTAACCAATCAATTCATGACTTGGTTTCTATTTATTTTAATATTATTGCATGGTTTTTAATAAGTGATTGAGTTTTAATAAATTATTTATGATGTCATGTGAGTTATCCCCACCATATTTATTATCTATAATATTCATTAACAAGGTTTTATTACGTATCCTATTGAGGTGACACAATCATTAAATAAATATATATTATATCATTTTAGATGAATATTTAAAACTTATCATAATAATAAATTATCTAAAACCATAAAGGTTTTTTGTATTTGTATACTATTTACCTAAAAATCATATTTCATGAATGATCTTCAAGAAATTACAAAACATTCTTTTCACATAGTACACTTCTTACTCATAAAATAACATCAAAACATTATTCATAACCATGGTAAGTGAAACATAAAAATTGTGATATCAGATGAAAAATAAATATAAACCTGCAAGATATCTGTCAATAATCATATGTGAACATAACATGAGAACAAGGGTATAAGAATATGAGCTTAAAATTTGAGATTCATTCCCAGAAATTCATAGATCATAATCATTGAATAAGGATTTTGTAGTTTATAAGACAATAATAAATGAAGAGTAAAATATCATGGTACATTAGAATATATCATAAGCATGATAATATGATATATATATTGACATAAAATGTGTTGAATAATCATAATCATGGAAATTATTTTTCAAGGTTAACTACCAAGGCATCTCTCATATGTTGGGCATGGGATTACCACCCACGTACCCACTTTTAGCATGGGATAACCTACTATGTACGATATTTAGGGACTGGAATAACCTTTTGTGTACCATTTGAGCTCATAATAATTAAACAATATACATTTCATTGTAGTAATTTAATGTACATAGTCATCACATAATCATAATTCATTAAATTGTATACCACGATATCGTGAAGAACATTATAATTTTTTCATTGATTAATCCATGAAAAATAAAACGAGTTTTATCAAGATTTCATTATCATATTAAAAACATGTCTCAGTAAATAATTAAAAAGGTAACATTGGATCATATCCCAATTAAATCATATGAAATATCAATTGATGTTTCTATATATGAAAATACCTTTAAGAGATCACCGAAACATTTATCAAGAAAAATACCCTTTAAATTTTGAAATGAAATAAATAAAATCTAAAAAATTATATTATATTATTAAAAACACTATTTTAAAAGAATTAAAGAATTTTTCAAATTAATATTCAAATAATATAATGGTCATGTATTTGGGAAAATTCATTGATGCAGTAAACAACGAGATAAATATTTCATTCAGAACTTTGGTGAAAAGTACCTTGTTTTGGAAAAAATTAAATTTATTAGTAATTTTTTATATTAGATAGATTATGTCTAAAAATTATATCAAAAAACCATTGTATAATACCTAAAAAAGTCTTTAAAAAATTTTAACGAAAATATAGACATGTGGGAAAACAATTCCCTGGAAAAGAGAGAAATAAATTTGGTTTTTCTTAAATACATTATTTATGTATTTTGTGTACATAGTGAGAGGAAAATTAAATGAAAATATTTAATATCAATAAATAAATAGATTATAATAAAATACATTATATTAATGAGAAATATATCATGGAATTTCATCACTAAAAATTTATGTATAAATGATCCTGGTAAAAAGCTTGATTATGACATGAAAACCATCCCATTATGGTAACTTTTGCATCGAAAACACCGTGAAATAAATAATAAAAATTAAACATTAAATACCATTAACATAATACTATTTATGATATAATATATAAAATGGGTGCTATATACACCACACAAAACCGACAAGTAGTGAATATTTTATATGACTCAATGACATAAACGTGAGATGAGAAACCCTTACCTTAGGTACAAATTTCATCATAAGTGATTATAACCCCCAAAAGAATAACTTTAAATTTATTATAATTAATTAAAGAAACCATATCTATACTTATAATACCATATTTGGTTTACTTATATCATTTTATCAACCATCCAATTATAAACATTCATTGTCATCATGATTTCATGTGTTTACTGATTCATTTATCAAGTATTTTTTGGTCTGGCGGTTATGGACCTTACACTTTTATCATGGTTCCATCATCTATAAAATATTATTATTTCATAATTATAATACTAAATAATTATATACAATTTTATAATAATATATATAAAGTAGTGATGAGATATGAATCATATTTCTTCATATAGATTGTAGTTCACATATACACTTGAATGAAGCTATCATATTCCAGTGGATATAAAGAAAAAAATATACTTAATATATTATACTTATTTAATAGTAATTATGACATATATATAATATATAATCATTAAATTTGTCATAATACACAATAATGAATGATGGTGATCTAAAATGAGTCATATCGCTACGTGGAGGCCGTACTCCACACGTACGCATGAGTGATTCATTATTTTCTTGTTTGATGAAAATAAGGTGTGAAATTGTTCTCAAATAATAATAATAATAATAATAATAATAATAATAAAATTTCAGTATATATATGATATTTTATTAATTATTTTAGTATCGATAAAATATACTTAGAGGAATTAAAAAGAGGAAAATATATGAAAGATTCAGGTAACATGGCTTCCTATTATTTGAGATACCTCATCTATTTTACACTTAAATATTTATTAGTATGTTCGTAAATAATAACTGAATCCTAAGGATTAATGGAAGTAAAATTTTACGATTTTTTATTTATTATATAAGATATAATAGTCAAATTTTGAGAATACTTGAGGAGAATATGATCACTTTTATAAGTGAGGTGAGGGTAACACATGGAACTACTTAAATAGTTTTAATAATATAAGTTCACAGTCATGTAACAGTTGAAAAAAATAGTCAATTTTTAAAATATAAAATATTATAGTAGTTAATTCTATTCTATCGTTAATATTTTCAAAAAAAATTAGTGGAAATTTTACCCATATCATTTAGTTTAACCACTCAGTAAATCTATTTTAACCCTAACCCCAGAAATAGATTTTTTAGTATTTTTTATATTAATTGTGAAAAAATGAAGGTGGAATAATTACCATATTTCAAAATTCAAAATTCAAATATGAAATATATTTTATTAAATTTAATTTAAATAAGTGGATGAAATTTATTTTAAAATTAATTTCCAAAACAAAATGAATGTCATTTTATAAAAATTATATTTTTTATCAAAAATTGAGTTTTCATTAATTACATGCCCAGTAAAAAATATTTGATGATTGTGAAAGTATTTGATTGAATATATTAGATAAAAAATTTCATTAACATCATTAATTGAAAAGTATTTCATTAACTTACTATATCAAAAACAGATTGAGGGTATATAAAATGTTTTTGAAAAAATATCATTTTAGCTTAAAATGACTTTATGTTTGTTCATAATAATTAGATAACTATGTTATGAATGAATAATCACAATGTATAAGTAAATTACATTTAAAATGTTTAAATTGTGATCTTTTTTATATGAAAAATCATAACACCTAGAACAATACATTTCAACCAAAAAATAGGTATTTTAATCATGAGATGAATTTTTTTAAAAAAATAATGATTATTTCTTAGGAATTAACTAATATATTTTAACTAAATAAAAATTCCCCATATAAATTTAGTAATATGGTTAATATTATTCAATAATTTTAATCAAACATCTTGGTTAAAAAATATGTAATAAATCATCGTAATTTAGACTCGGTGTTGTGATTAAAGAAATCATTCAAATAATCTGAAATTATATCATTGGAATACATATAAAATTTACAGATGTTATATTCTACACCAAATAAAATGAACATTTCTCTCAATATTCCATCACTATGATATAAAAAACTGAATATTCTCTTACCTCCTCACATCATTAGGTCCCCACATCACATCCTAAAATTTATAGTTTCGCCACTAAACATTGAACATGTGAGTCATCATGTTTCTCATAAACTTTTCTCTATGATAAAAAATATCCATTGATTATTACAAAAAAGGAAGGAAATTCTACAGTTTTATAACCTTTGTGTTTAGTACATGTGAAGTATTAAGTATATACATTTTTAAAATAGATACATAGAAAACATCATGAACTTAAGAGATGTTTGATGGAAGCGTCAAACGATAATCTTCCATCCCTACTCAATCAAAAATATTAAAGTGGAAAATATACCTTTGGATAATATTTCAATTATTTTTTTAGTCTCATAACCTTATTCCATGCATAATTTTTTAGGAATACCATATCACTAACTTTGAATTTTAGATCACATTTAAGATTATCATCATAACTTTTCTATCATATCTGAGATCCATTAATGTGCTATTAAATGGATCTAATTTTTTACCATTTCCTCAGCTATATTTGGTCCAAATAGGGTTCATTACTTTGGTTCATACAATCATATAATATTTTTTCACTTATTTTCATATATTGGTTCATAAAGGCCCACTTTAATGATCAAGTGAAAGTTATTATTATAATAAATTTTAATAAGAGGAAGGTATTGGTCCCAACCATCTTCAAAATCTATAGAAAAGGATCATAACATATCCTGTAGGGTTTGAATGGTTCTCTCTAACATGTCATCTATATAAGGATGATATGTAGTAATAAAATAAATCTTTGTATCCGTAGGTTCTTAAATAAATCTCAATAACTTTTAGGTAAACCTAATTTCTTGATCAGATTTTGTAGACTGTGGTACTTGATTTAACCTTCCACTTCTATAATGTATATCTGGGAAAAATTATCAAGAGCGAGATCTTCCCTCATAATAAATTAATTTTCTATCTTTTTATGGTGATAGAAAACAATTTAAATATAATTATTTCCTTTAAATGTCATGGAGGTTCTTATGATTAAATCTATGGTGACGATGTCCCATTTCCATATTGGCATTGGTAATGTTTGTAACATCCCCTTAGACATCTTCCATTCACCCTTAAATTGTTGATATACTTAGCACCTTGATACAAACTCTTCAATATCAATATTCATTTTACACCAAAAATAATTATCGTTATGGTATGTATGCATCTTATTACATCCAATATGAATAGAGAATGATGGTCTATGATATTAATCCAAAAATACAGAAATTGTGTTATAATAGAAACACATACCCTATTCCTCAACCTTTTTATTACATCACAGTCAATATTGAACAAAGGAATATTTATCACTTTCTTTTTCTTCTCCAAATACTCCATCTAGATATATTTAATCTTCTAATGGATATTTTATTGATTAATCTTTTGAGAAAGATATTATTTCTCTCCTTCATTCAATATTTCAATGTCCATATATTGTAAATCCATAAAAATGAGACTTTTATTATCCTCATCATCGATATGATATCATGATCCATTCAACTCATAGCACCAAACACTTTGTTTTCTTTCCCATGGTGAAACTTCCTTGAGTAGCTATAATAATTAACAAAATACAACCATCTCATCTAGTTCATATTCAACTATTTATATGTTAATATATACTTTATGATTTAATGATGAGTTAATCCCCCTAAAAAATCAAGGTGTTTGTCATTTTAATTATATTTATTTTGTAATATTTTAATGGATTATGGTCCATTGTGGGGTCAAGAGGTGATTTGAGGGATTATAAAAAGGGTTCTCGACTGTAGCATATTATTACATACCCACTAGTATGTTGATGGGCTATCCACCAAAAAAGTGGTGGACTATCCAAGAGCTGGGGAATTCTATATGGGGCCATTGGATAATTGATGGTGTCAAATGGATAGCCAATGGAACCTTGGGAATAATTCACATGGATTTTCAGTTTTCATTCTACCCAAAATCTTATTATAGCACCCCTCTTATTCCTTAATTCATTATTTTATTTCCTAATGGATTATGCTTCCTTGGGAGGCATTTGGTTCTCCTTAACTCATTAATTCCCATATTTTAAATCCATTAGTTTTGGTGAATTCCTCCTAGTATATATAACATTATTCACGATTTGATTCATTGTTTCTCAATTATTTTTTTTGTAACCCTAATGTGATAAATTTGGGGAGGATTTCAAGGTTTTGGCGGGTTAGAATTATTGTATATATTGATTCATGGTGTTTAGTCTCAACACATCTATGGTGGGAAATACCCTATCATTTTATATAATTTCATAAGGTTTCATTCATCGTTTTGTATAATGGTGCATGTTTAGTCTATGATACATATGCCTAAGGTTTTAAAACACTATTTTAGGTAAGTATAAACATATTATACCATTTATATTGGGGGTGTTAGTGTAATTATTTTGTTTTATTGGAAATTCCACTTGGAATATGACAATGTAGGCCATATATACTTAAAAACATTGTCCTCGGAGGAACTATCCAGGCTCTGTCACAATTAGTTAGGCCTATATAGATGATGGGTGAGATAGAATTATGTTTCATTTTTATTTTTATATATTTTTTATTTTTATCGATGGTTTAATTATTTTTTTTGTGATAACCTCTTAAAAACCTTCAATAAGTATCAGTGTGATATGTTTGACCTCATTAGAACCCCAGGGATGATTCAATGTGATTTGGTTGAACTACCAAGTTACCTTGAGATGGTTTGTGGTGAGATTGAGTCTATAACCTATGGGATAATTGAGGACCACATGATACCTTTGTTACCGTGGTTATAACAAACATTCTTTATGGCTAGTGGTTGAAGTAGGTATGGTCAGGGATCATGGTGGGTTGTTTAGTGCATGACTGAGAACTAATTTTTTTTGTCAAGATAACCCCCTTGTGAGGGGTGAGGGGGAACCCAACATGAACTCACAGACCTTAATACATAAAATTACCCCAATGGTTTAAAAAACCATCAAAAACTCAATCAATACAACAAATAAAATATCCTCTCCATCATGAAAAACATTACATCTAGCTTACACATTCTCATCGCTGCCCAGCAAGCCATCTGATGCAGAGCTGTACCAGACTGGTACCGATGAAAAAATTCATACCCTCTTAAACGTTCAAATCTGAAGAGCGATGGGTTGACAAAAAAATTTTACATACCCCATGACTCAATAGAGTGGTTATTTTATTCTATATTTATTTTGTTTTGATGGATACACCGTTATTAAATTTCTTCATATATGCCAGGAATCCATTCGGGGTATCCTACTATTTTAATACTTACACCTAGAATGGAAATATTGAGAAGTGTATAAAGTTTATGATCTAGGAACCAACTAGGTAAAAGGCACTATGATGTATTACTAATATGTGTTGGTGGATAAGGATAGAGGTGATATTGGGACATACTCCAATCCTACTTCTTTTAATGGTTATTTAATTTTTTCTCATTATTTCCTTTTTTAGGTTGAACCAAGGCATTTGAGAATCCCTTATTACTACTCAATATGACTCAAGATATTGTATTTCCATATTTTTATAGAATTATATGTTGATTTCATTTATCCCATTTATTGATCTCCTATGCATGATCATTTATTCATCATTTGGTTATTTCTTTTATTATATTCCCTACATTGACATTCAGCAGATACTGAGGGAAAACCCCCATGTGTTTATTCTTCCCTCACCTATAATCGATGTATTATTTTATATGATGAGGCACACATGAGTTTATATTCCACCATGTCCTATTCCATGTAATTCGGGTTAGGGTATTTAAAATGGAATCATATCCTTTTTGTATTTTAAATTCTATTTAGGGATTTGTTTAATTAATATAAGTTGGATAGTACATTGATGGTCACTCTATTATTGTTCTGGGGAAACTCTTGAGCAGTTTACCTCTGAGTTTCCCAAAAAAATTGATTTATTCTATTATATATGATGTTATTATTTCACGTATTCTTGGTTACCATTGTGCTATTATGGTTTATGGGGTTTCATCTACTGGATTGTTTTCAAAAGTAAGTGAGTTCATGTATCATGAGTAGGAATATATGTGCACATATCTTGAGCCTCATTACTTGTGACTAATTTAGATCAAAATTTAGTAAATTCAAGTTAAAAAATATATATGGTGTATTCTAAAATACATTTTTGATGACATATAATTTATTTAACCTAATAATGCCCATGATTTTATTATTATATCAATGTGACTAACATATAGGTACCAAAATATTGGAATTGGTCTTTGATATGTCCTAAGTGGGTTACACCTAATAATTGTGGTCGGCTCTAAGTTTTGTTCATGAGTGTTTTTGTGCATCCGTGTTTGCCTAGTAACTTTTTTATTATTATGATGTTTGTGTTGTTGATGGTGTTCTAAGATTCTATTTTCCATTTCAGAAAATTCAACGTCATAAACCTCTTGTAGTTCCATCTTGGAACCTGAGTATGGGTGCTCATAAAGTATAAAATTTTTCTTTTATACTAAAATACATTTATGAGGGTTATACTGAACATCCCCCAGATTCTAGTATTGCGATTCATTTGAAAAATCCCCTTTATCTAGGTGTGTTTTACCTTATACTAGTGCGGGGTGGAGGTTCCCACTAGGGTAGGTCATCCATAATGTATTTAACCTATGTCATCAAGCTATAGAACCCTCCATCATTCTGTGGTATAGGTGGTCCTAAATACAAGGAACATTAGATTGACATCATTGAGAGGATCTTTGACAAGGTAGATACTTTGAGTGATCATTGAGTGACATGGGGTGCGTTTATGTGGTAAGGACCTACTAGGATATGGTGGTGTGTGATGATCCAAGATAGGAGACATGTGGGTTTGATGTGGATAGATTATAGGGACCAAATTTTGAGTAATTATTTTCCAAGCCTTTGAGTCTTGATATAGGTCAGGAGGTTATGGAACTTTAATAGAGGAAGACCTCGATTGTCAATTATAGATACTTTTTTGGGAATTTGATTTATTTCTATATTTTTTATAGTAATAAGGCACAATAGGCTTGTAAGATTGATATTGACCTTATTCTATAGGTTAGGCATCATGTTTAGAAATTTTACCAGACCTCATATTCAGAAGTGGTTTTTAAGGCTCTTACTATCTAAAGGTGCATGGAAGAGGATAATACTGTGGGGGTTTCCTCCCACTTTCAACATCTATTTTATGAGTTATATGGGGTCTCCTTATAATTGCACAATGAGGAAACCTGATGAGATGCACTATGGTAGTGGGAGAAACATGGGAAAAGGGAGGGGTTGATCTTTACTAGCTTCCAGGGGGACCCCTCCTTTGTGATTTTGGTGTGAGAATCCAAGGCATTATCAGGGTTCATGTTCTAGTGAGAAAGAGTTCTATTACTATAGAGGGGTGGGTAACAATTTTATTTTTGTTAGTTTTCCTTAGTTTTATGTGGGTATTAGTACAATGAAGACCTGAGTATAAAGTGATTTTTTAGGAGGACTACATGCTACTTTAGGGAGATTAGACCAGGAACTATTCCAGGGATCTCAGCAGCAGAAGTTATAAGTTTCATAGGGTTTAATACCTTAGGTGATCTGTGGATCAATGGGGATTGGTCATGAAGCTAATTTTATAAGGGTGTATTCAGTAGTGTGTTGATTGACTATCAATGATGAGAGATATACATATGGTTAACTCAATACTTTCAATTTTATTGTTTGAAACTGGGGATTCATATTCAATTATTTATGCTCCTGCTGTTTCTAATTTGGGGTTTCTAGTATATTTTTCCCATTCTTTCTATTTCTTAACACAATTCTTTGGAAAATTATAAATAATGTGTGTAAGTGACTCACATGTTCCATTACTGTTGGATACTATGGTAATTTGTGGGATTTTTAGTCCATGATGTGGTGAGATTCAATGCCTTATTTGGGAAGGACCGATTGATGAAATTTAAGGCACGTATCAATTGTTGTAAGAGGTAGGTGGTTTTTACCACCATTAAAGGAGAGGAGTACAACCTTACTGGAGAATTTATTTTGTATATAAGTTGATAAGGGCTAGACCTTAGCTATGTTAGGATCATTACAACATAAGTGGCTTGTTTAGTGCTCACAAAAGATTATGTGATAGATCCATATATTTTTAATCAAATGGTGAAAAGTTAATATAGTTTTTATTTATATGATCTCTCATGCCATCCACATAAGTGGGTGATTTATTTTGATATAGATCTCATTTTAGGCTTATACCCTATATTTATTCTTCAATATCATTGGTACTGGATGAGCTGGTTAAACTAAATGTACATCTTGATTACTTAGAGGTGAATGGATTCATTCACCAAATAACTTTTCCCTATAGTGCAATGGATTTTTTCTCCAAGAATAATGATTAAATCCCTTGATTATGTGTGGATTACCCGTAACTAAATCCGGAATTAATTAAAAATCAAAATATACTACCTATTGTCAATGATCTATTCAATCAACTAAGGGGATGTCAATGGTGATCTAAAATTGATGTACGACCACGGTACTATCCATTATGGGTCATGGATGAGGCTGTTCAATATTTGGATTTCATGATCAATTTTGGGTTATATGAAAAAAATTTAATCCATTTTATTGAATTGCTCTTTTTAAAATTTTCATGGATATCATAAATCATATTTTTCACCCCAACATGAATTATTTTATCACAGGCTTCATTGATGATATTCTAGTATACTCATAGATATTGAATATATAAACCGGGAAGAATAATATCATTTTAGAAAATGGATAACATCATCTCTATGTTAATTTATCTAAGTGAAAGTTATACATAAAATCAAGATGTTTTATTTTGAATTTGTTATTTGAGGTAGAGAATTATATTGATTTAGAGATAGTGGAAGCTGCTAAGTATAGGGATCAGCCAGAGAATGTGCTTGGGATATGGATCTTTCTTTGATTGGCCAAATATTATAGCAGGTTAATTCAAGGATTTTCTCATTTTACAGCACCTATGATTAAGTTGAAAATGAAGGGGTTCATGTTTGAGTGGACTAATAGATGTGATGATCTATATAAGAGTTAAATTGGAAGTTCATGTTCACTTAAATTATGATTCCTCCAATCCTAGGTATTTGGTATATGATTTACTGTTATGTATCAGGGGTTGGTCTAGGGGATTTATTGACGTAGGGTGAGTTGGTAGTCACAAATTGGTCACATCAATAACAACACCACAAGTAGAACCACCCAACTAATGAATTGGAGTGAGATATCATGGTTTATACTCTAATGTCTTGGAATAATTATTTCTTTACTGATATTTTTATCATCTAACCCAACCACAACATTTTACGATACATTATTTCATAGTGATACTTGACCTTTTTCCAAATACATGGGGTTGAGTTCTTGTAGAATTTTTATTTTGATATAAAGTATACACCAGTAAATGGGAATGTTGTTGTAAATTCCCTTAGTATGTAATTTTCATAAATTCAGATGTTTACATCAAAAGGATTAGCATAATTTCATGATTATTCTAACAGATTGGAAGATGGATTCTTTATAGGACTAATAAACTATGGTTTTTTCTTTTTTGGTTATTAAATAATTCTTAGTGGACCAGGATAAGGTTGGTAAGGAATGTATTTCATTTTTTAGTAGACACAACATAATTTTTTGGGTGGTGTACCTATTCTAGGATGATCTATAGATTAGAATGACATACTTCATGTACATGGTAGGGTTATCCTTTTAACATCCATGATAAAGAAATTGATGAGATACTCCCTTGACTCATGGTGGGAACTACACCCCAAACCAAAAAATAAGTACAAGGACATGAAATTCTATGTTTTGTGTTTTGTAATGAAAAAGGGTATAGAATGGTTCATCACTCATTTCCTTTCCTCTTAGAGAGTGAAATTGGATCACCAATAACTAGGGGGGGATTGCATTAGCATCTTCCATTGTTAGTATAGGAAATGGTATATTGTGATAGTGGACATGTTTACAGGGTTAACAAGGACTCTTTGGAGATGATATTTTCTATGGGTAGTTATTGACCAATTGATGAAGGTTTCACATTTAATTCAAATTCATGATACCCAGTTTGTATATGAACTGGGTTAGATATATGTGTCAGGGTAGTGTGGTTTGATGGTATTATTATGAGTATCATATCATACCAAGATTATCATTTAATATGATGATTTTAGAAAGTATTTTAGAAGGAATTGGGAATACAGTTCAAGCTGAGCACCATAAAACACTTGAAGTTATATTGAATTTCTAAGTTAATGATCTAGATTCTATATGGTATTCTTTGTTCATATGTTCTTGATTTTTGTGGGGTATGGGATAACCACCAAGCCTTGGAATATTATGCATACAACATAAGTTTTAATGATTTGATTTAGATGGTACCTTTTGATGAGCTTTGCATTTGACCATGTATATCAGCCTTATAATGGAATTAGATGGGCTAGTTAGTGGTGATCAGACCAAGAATGGTGAACGAGACATCTGAGCTTGTGACAATAAATCAAAAGTGGTTCATTACCACATAGGGAAGGTAAAATATAAATTTTCACTAGAAAAAATTACCCATAGAGTTCAATGTGGGTCATAAATTATTCTTTTAAGAGTCACGTTGTCAAGAGAATCAATATTTTTGGAAGAGGGGAAGCTGGATTCATGTTTTTAGTCATTTTTTTGGATTTTTAAATGATTTGGAAAAGTAAGATATATAGTGGATATCCCTTAATTAAAATTGGGTATGAATAATGTTCTTTATGTGTTATATCTTTAGAACTATGAGCCAAACCCTAAACACAAGATTGATAGTGAGTATAATGAATTGGATATGGATTCATCATATAGGAAATGTTTAATACAGATCATGGACTTAAGAGATATTATGTTGTGGGGGAAGTAAATGAATATTTTTTGGTTATTATGGAATCATGGGAAAGTACAAGATGATATGTGAGAGTATGAATCAAAATTTTATGTGTTGTGGATAGAGCTATTTTCCCAAGGCCCCTGGGGTCACGTATTGGGGATGATAATCCCTTAAAAGTAGAGTTTATGACATTCTTGTACAAATCATGATTTACTATGATTTAATAAAATTAATTTTTGTGCATTGGAAACATTTTTAACTTCTTATGGGATCAAAAGACCATTCAGGGGATCATTGAAAGGGCCTAGGAATGAATAAATTAGTTATTGGTCCACTATCTTGCCTATACTTGGCCATCGACTACCCAATGGACTATCTGATGGACTAGGAATTATACACACCAAATGGACATTGAAACTTTGGGAAGATTTTTTATAGATGTTTTTTTTAATATTTTCCAAAACAACAATTATACATCCTTATCCAATTACCCAATTATATACTTGATTTTCTTGTAGTGGAAGTCTCTTTGAAAGGGATTTTCCTCTCCTAGGATCTTTTCTTCCCCAATTTCAACAACATGTTTTTTAGTGGGTTCTGTCGAGTAAATATATAACTATTTTACCTCTAAAATTTTTATTTCTAATTAATTCCTTTTTGAACCCTAAATCTATGAATTTGGGGTTGGTTTTAAGATTTTTTGTGTGTCTTCCTTCTTGTAGATAGTGATTCTTATTGGTTTAGTCTCTCCATGACTATGGTAGGATGTCCATTAATATTTTATTGTGTTTGACAATGTTTCTTGTATTATTCTAATTTTGGATGCATATGTAACCCATGAGACATCCACTAAATGAATTAATGCATCCAGTAATGACTACACAGTCATATTATAACATTTATAGGGTAATTTTTGGGTTATTTTTCAGATGTAGTGGAAATAAAAATTGTAATTTTGGATGATGTAGGTGTTTCCACATGGAAAATTTAACCTCAGAAAACTCATTTGGGACGGGTTGTGGCTTGTTAGTCCTTGATAGATGATGCATGAGATGGAATTATGTTTCCCTTTCTATTAATATTTTTTTGATTATAATGGATGATTTTATTCTTATTTATTATTATGAAATACCAAGAACTATCAGGTTGAACTACTAAACAATTTCCCTTTAACAGCTCAAAAAATAAATTTTATTAGCACTAGAGAAGTGCTGACTACTCAAGTGAGATTAAAATATTGTGTATTTTATCAGAGCATTTAAAAGTACTGCTAATGGGTCATTTATTAGAGCTTCTAGAATAACTAAAAAAGGGGCATAATGTAGTGTGTTATTACAGCATACTACAAAACCAGTGCAGTGTTCTATAGTAGTACACCAAAACACCAAAAAAACCACAAAATTAGTAGAACCAAGTACAAATATAGAATTGAAATGAAGAGAAATCAATATCGTCTTGTTTCATTAGCTCTAGCGATGTGATGCACATTTTAAACTAAAATGATAGTTATATAATGAAAAAAAAACTTGGATTAATATCAATCACATCGTGCATTAAATTTAGGTGCATTATATTCTTAAAAAACTCATATGAATTATGAATCATTTTTCTAAAGTATCAAAACAATCCAACTGTGTTATCTCATTTTTGAGTATGTTGCTATAATTTTTTAATAAAATTTCATTTAAACTAAGAACACGCACTTTGAGTCATACTAGTCACATAGTTTGGTGGTTTCACATGACTCCAATTCCTAGACATCACAAATTACTTATGAACCGTGGTCATAAATTATAAAGAGATTATGAGTGTGTTTTCTAGGTTTTGAGTGAGAGAAACTTTATGTACTAAAATATTGATTTTAAACTGACAACGAACACATTGATTCATTCATGAAACATAGTGTAGCATATTGAAGTTTGGATGATTCCTACATGTCACAAATGACATATGGATAATTTTCTTAAGGTATTCAAACCATATAAATGTTTTTTCTTGGTTTTGAGTAGGTGAGTTATCCTTTTTAAAAACATTAACATCAATTTTAAATAAAAAGATGTAGTTGGAGTCATATTGGTCACATCATGTGTAAGATTGAGGTGAGTCTAATTATTACATGTTATAAATTGATTATAAATTGATTTAATAAACTATAAAATCAATACCATGGTTTTTACTTAGATTTTAGAATGTCACTTTTTTTTACTAAAATGTCATTTTAAATTGGAAACACACACTTTGGCATATAGTAATAACATCGTTTATCAATTTTATATGAGAACAATTCTGACATTTCAAAAATTACTTATGGATCAATGTCTGAAATCTTCACAAAAATTTGAGCATGTTTTCTCATTTTTCAGTGAGGGCCATTTTTTGAACTAAACTGTCAGTTTTAAATTGATAACTGACACATTGAGTCATATCGGCCACATTGGGTATCAGATTATGGTTAGTCCGATTTCCACACATCATAAATGACTTATGGTTCATTTTCAAAACGTTTAAATAAAATATGATTGTGTTTTCTCAGTTTTGAGTAGTTCAGTTGTCATTTTTATTAAAAATGATGTCAATTTAAAATAAAAAGACACAGTTCAAGTCATATCAGTCACACCAAACATCAGATCGTTGTGCGATGATTCCAAAATTTCCCAAATTTCTTATGGATTATTTTCGTAAGGTATACAATCAATATGAAGGAATTTTCTTATTTTTGAGTATGTTATTTTTCATTTTTATTAATATTGATGTCATTTTTAAATAAAAAGACACACTTTGTCGTCATCCCAGTCACACTGTGCATCATATTGAGGTGAAATTGATTTTTAAATGTTTTTAATGACATATAGATCATTTTCCTATTTTTTTTTATAAATATGAATACATTTTATTAGTTTTGAGTACATCACATAGTTTTTTACTAAAATTTAATTTTAAATAGAAGCATGCACTTTGACCAATAATGATCACATCATGGATTAGTTTGATGTGAGACTAATTCATAGACATCAAAAATGCCTTATGAATATATTTCTTAAATTATCATGAAAATACGAGGGTGTTTCCATTGTTTTTAGTGAGTGACACTTTTGAACTAAATTGTTGATTTTAAACTAATAATGAACACATTGAGTAATAATAGTCATTCCATACATCAAATTGCGGTGATACAAATTTATATACATCCTAACTAAATTATGCATAATTTCCCTAAAATATCAAAATAATTGGAATATGTTTGCCCAATTTTGAGTATGTCACTTGTCATTTTTACTAAAAATCAAGCAAATTTTTAATAAGAAGATTCACTTGGAGTTATATTTGCAACATTGTGTGTCTAATTGAGGTGCGATTGATTTTTACAATTCCAAAAGGCTAATGAAATACTAACTACTAATGTTAACATTTTTACACTATTTTTAGTTTTCGAAATACCAATACTTCATATTGACTCAATGTTCTTAGTGATAAATGTTTTATCATTTTTGAAAATTAGAAGAGTATAAGAAACTCATCTGCCTATCATATCCCTAGAAGTTACCACAATTGGAACGTGCACTTTATATCCTCTCTTATTTATCAAAAATGAGAAATGATTTTCAGAAAAAAAGATCAAATGAATATGAAATGTTGGAAGCTCGACAAAGAAACACAATAAATATGGAAAATGTGGTTAAATTGGTAGAAAGAATCATTTTATCTATTTTAGGGCTTGTTGTAAATAGTTTAAATAAAAATATAACATCCCAAAAGATATATGAAAAAAACTAAGTATTATATAAAAATCATAAGAAAATTAACGTACAAATATTAGATAAAATAATGACAAAATTAATTAAATAAGTAGTAGGAATTCACCCTTTCCTGATGGTTGTATGCATTCTTGATGCATTTCTTTATTTCCATTATCTCGATTAAAGGCTGGAAATCTGATCCCTCATGAGTATGAGCATCTTAGATAATGATTTTAATATTCAAAATTTATTTACCACAAGGATATGGTGAAGGTAAAGCAATACTAGTGACAAAAAAATGAAAATAGATCCCACCAAACAATTGATCATTGAGTGAGGAGGATTAAGAGAAGATAAGGGTGGAACAAAAATGAAATGTTAAGAATTATTTATTAGACATATTAAAGTAAAACATACATAGTGTTTATTAAGAGTGTGATGAAATAAATGAAGTGATTTTTAAGAATTATTAATTAGTGGGTAATAATTTTAAATATGGCTATATTTTTATCAACTAAAAGTAATACAAGAAAGGATGAAATCCAATAATAAAATGTCACTGGTGATCAGAATGTTTCAAAGAATAGTCAAAGGAGTAAGAATTTAATAAAATTTCATTTATTATTATCTAAAGCCTATATCATTTGGAGAGACTAACAAGGATGATAAATGGATCAAATCAATTAATGAAGATCTTTATTAAAATTAGAATAATATGACATGAGAAAATTGATCTCAATAAAACAATAAAGGATTTTTATGGATCGTGTTGTTTCAAATATTGATCCAAAAATTGTCCTTTTGTTTAAAAATACTTGAGCTTTTTAGTTAATTTTTTGTCTTAATTATGTAAAACTCTTAACATAAAAGGTCATGAGATGTAATTGATATGGAAACATCTGTGGGTCACCATATTACCACTAGAAGGACATAAAAATGGATTTAGGTTTATATTAATAAAACATAACATTCAATAGAATTAAGAATCCACAATGAACATAAAATATCATTAAATTATTAAATCTAAATTAATAAAGTTGACTTGATTCCGGATTTTAATGGTGTAATGATTTTATCCATGAAAAAAATTATTTCAACAAAATAGATTCTTTTAAAACATATTTATTATATTTACATCAATCACTGCTAATTTTTTATTTTATCCGAATTACCTAAATCTAGTGGTATAAAATTTATTGTTGAATGATATAATATATTCTTTAAAATTTAAATAATAAAAAAAATTCTTGTTAAATAAGTTTCTTTTCAAAGAAAATTTAAAATTTTAAAAAAATTTGATCAATATAAAGGATTGGGAATAATAAATTCTATGAAAAATGTACTCTTCATCCACACCACATAATGAAACAATATTGCATTTCTTAAAAAAACAACATGATGGGGAGGTTTTTCATAGAAAATTACTCATTCCAATTTTTTGTTTTATAACTATATTTCAAAAACCAAATTCAAAATATCAATTACATTTTATATCAAAATCAATTAATCCTATATAATATATTCCAAGTATTATAGAACATTAAACAAATTTGTTTTTTATAGCATTTATGTCATATTATTTAAATTCAGATTGAAATATTTAAAAAATAAAAGTTGAAAATGGAATATTTTTTCAAGAAGTATTTAAATAAATAAAACAACAAATCAAACAAATATATTGTTTTTTCTCATCTGATTTTACAAATTCATCAAAATCATTTGATTGTAACATTTCATAGGTGACCCCAAAATCTATCCCAAGCCTCATGAACTAGTTTATAGTAATCCTAAATAAATCCATTATTTTTACACCATATTTTGTTCTCATTATCCTAGGAAAAAAGTTTATGGAAAATTGTTATATAGTTGTTCCCATGTATTATCAGATATTTCCTCATCCATTTTTTGGAAACAGTTACTATAATTACCTTTCAAATGGAAGGTGATAACCCTATATTTCAGTTCCTACTCACTCAACTATCTCAGTTCCAATTGATACATTAGATAATATAAGACATTAATGATGTCAGATATTTCATCCTCCAAGTGATTTGCAATGTAATATTCAAAACCGATGACAACACAGACAACTATATTATTGAATTTTATAAAATTTAATGATTGGAAAGGGTAGATGACATGGAATATAGGTATGGGGAGCCTATTATACCACACAATAACATGACCCAACATTGGGTTTGAAATATTTTAATTTTCATAGTACCAATGTTGTCTAAAGGAGAAATACATGATATTAGGGAAGATAATACATTAATATTTCCAAAAAATATAGAATTTAGGGTTGTTTTATTATAGGATAGTGAAAATTGACTTGTTGGGATAAACTAATCTAGGATGAGAAGGTTCACAGGATAATAGTGAGAAATTAGTGATATCGATAAACCTCGATTTCTTTCGAGTTGTGGTAACATTAAACCCTTGAATCACTCTAGGCTTGGATTCGAGACTTAGATTTTCTGGAACTATGATTTTGACAAAGATTTGAACTTGGATTTGATAATAATGAGTGACAACAGAAAGTCTCTTCCACATAGATATTAATATATCATGATCTAGTTTGTGATGGTTATGGTTCATAAAATAGATCGAGACTCTTTTTTCAGCTCTTCAATAAATAATTGATAAAGATACATTTTACCAGTTCTATGTTAAAAAGAATTAATAAAATAGATATTTATCAACACTTTATTTAGTGATGATAATGATAGAGAATTATCTGTGCTTAAAAAATGCTAATAAAATCAATCATTATGAGTGAAAATATTTTAGCACTGATAAATACCAATTTTAGCGGCGCTTTTTTTTCTCTAATAAATCTCTCATCTCTGAAAAAAGAACTAATAAATACTTAAAATAATATTTTATAAAAAAAATAATACTTTTTTCTAAAAATAATACTTTTTTAGAAAATTATTATTATTATATATAGTTATAATACATATAACAATACATTTTATAAAATTGTAATTTTATAATTATTTGAAAACATAATTATTTATTTATAATTATGTAAATAATTTTTTTTAAAAAAAATATTATTTATATCATTATATATATTTATATAATTATATATATATATATAAACCTAGTAAATTTATTCATTATTTAAATAAAGTAATTATAATTTTATAATTATTTTTTACAATTATATAAATAGTTTTTTAAAAAATATTATATATTCATTTATTATTATAAATGTATAAAAACAATAAATATACATTTAAAAATATTATTATTTATAAATATTTTTTTACAAATGAATTTTTAATACTGTTAATGAATATTTAATGTAACACCCCAAGATTTCATAGTAAGTTATTTTCTTTAAAGTAATTCAATAGCTTGCGCTCTGTGCAACACCGAGTTTGAGTACACCATGACTTACCAAACTAGCCGTTCAAAAAGCAGTTATGAATAGTATTAACTAAATTTAAAATTTTTATAAACTCAATATAATTTAGAATTGATATTTTGTGTTTCATAGACATAATATAAGAACAAATTAATTTTTTCAGATAAAATAAGTATTTTTCAAAAAAACAATCAATTTTACCAACTTTTAATGGAAAAGTTTTTTTTAAACCAATATTTTACACTTTTATGTATTCAATTTATTGAAAATAAATTCTTCATTATAATTGGGGCATAAAAATTTATTTTGGATAAATTTTGTGTACTTTTTTGATAACTTTCATATTTTCATAAATACAGAAAAATACCAAATTTTAATTGAAAACCACTTTTTTAATAGAAATAATTTATACTTTTAAATTATGAATTTGAATGGTTTAGAAGTATAAATAGATTATTTTTTTATAATTTAATACAATGTAGGTCATTATAAGTAATTTCACATTTAAATTTTATGTAAACTCATGTCAATCTTTTGATTGTTTTTTACTTTTTAAAAACCCGCTTTTCAGTTTTTACAATGGGAATTTATTTTAAATTAATTAATGAAACATATATATTTTGAATTTGGTAAAATAAAATTCATTTTTCAATTCGTAATATCAAAATTATCTTAGGGAAGATTTCAAATTTTTTTATGAAAACATTCAATTTTTTATGAATAGTGAAAAACACTGCGTTATAGTTTAAAACTGACTTTTATTTAAATAATTATTTATTTTATTTAAATTTATTTTTAGTCAAAATAGATATATAAAAAATTTATATGTTCAATGTAATTCATTGGAGTCATTTTACAATAAAATCAGATGTATAAAATTTTATTGAACTTTTAACCGTCTTTTAACCACCTTCACTTGAGCATTTACAAATTTGCATAAAATATAATTTTACCACTTCTGTCAGTTGAATTTCAAAAATCTACGAGACATGGTTGACATCAGTAAGTAAAATTTGGATCAATAAGATGAAATTTTTTTCGTTGAATAGTAAATTTTAATTTTTATTTACCAAGTTAAAAGTAAGTAGGGTAATTAAAGGTAAAACTGATATTATAATTATCCTAACACATGTACTGATTCTATTGGATAAGTTTAATTAGACCGAAAAACACCTTATTAATAAAATATTATCCTTTTGGTCCACTTGGATTAGATTTTGAAATTTATTATTATTTTATTTAAAGAATAGTTAAAATTGTTAAATTCAAAGTTTAATAACTGAACCATTTTTAATATAGGGTTATACATAAAAAAATCGACTACAAATATTAATTATAAATATAAAATGATTTCATAAAATTTCGTATTTTATTTTTAATCTTTAGACATCAAATATATAATTTTTTGATTACATAATAATGATGTAGTAATTACATTATTAAGGAAAGATTGAAATAATTAATCTTATAAAAATACAAATAAATTATAATTTGAGACTTTTAATGAAATCAACTAATTTTATAGGTTAATATGACATTTTAGGGTTTATTGAATAATTTTTTTTGAAGTAATCATGCCTTTTCTATTTTCACAAAAAACAAATACTAAATATTGTCAAAGTTGACATAATTGTGTTTTTAAAACAAATACTATATTATTAATTGATATAAAATTACTAAAAATATATGCTTCGACCAAAGGAATTAGTTGTGGTTATATATATTAATAATGAACCACTTAAGGTTCATTTGGATTGTTATAGTATGTTTTTTAACCATATAATATAAAAATACAAAGAGACATGGTAAATGTCAAACTATTTAACTAAGAGTTAAATTTAAAAGACAAGGTTAATATGGTGACCTAAGCCTATATAAAACCTATTGGTTGAGATTTTTTCGACCCATCCACACCATAAAATATAAATAAATCATTTTTCAGCCATTATAAACTGAAAATGATTTTATTATAAAATAATATTTCATGCTCTTCCTAAAGTGACCCTCACCTCTCTTATAAAAGGGCACCTCCCCTTCTCAGAATTTCACACTTCTATAGCCATTTGGCTTGGCCAAAACCTACCCAAATATCCTCCCTACTTTCCTCCCTTCATCATATTGGTCTTCTTTTGATCATAAAGCCAACCTATGGAGCCCTGTTGATCAAATCAAAAGGAAGAACCCTATGAAAAGGTAAATATTTCGTCACCTCTTTCAAGTTCTTTTTATCTACCACTTCTTCTTTATTTGTTGTTTCCCTTATAAAATAATAACTCCAATATATAATTTTATGTTATTATAAAAATGGTACAACCATATTTATTATTCTATCCATCATATGAATGAAAAAGTCACCATACATGCGTACGTACGACTTACTGCCCCCACGTTGTGGTGTTGTTTGTTATTCAAACAAATCATTATTTGGATGGGTATAATAAGGAGTATAACTTAAGTAAATAATAAATATAACATTTTAATTATTCTTTATATATTACATACCATCCAATTACATACTATTTCAAAATCAATATAATGATATTGTCACTCATGCGTACGTACAGATTACTGTCTCCACAAACACGATGAGATTCATTCCCCATCGTAATCATTGAAGAATAATTTTTATTTTATGATTAAAATTAATTTTTAAGAACTTAATATCATTCTGTATTTTAATAAAATACACCCTAACTAAAACAAACATGGCTTATGTAACTGATCATATAAAGGAAAACAGATCAGTTAACACCTGAAATGATGATACCACTAAAATTTAATTAACAAAGAAATATTAGAAGATCATATATTATATAATATATATGTATATAACTATTGAATAATTTAATAATATTGATTTAACTATTATATAGGAGTTTAAAATACCGTCAACCAAGGAAAAGTACAAGGTATGGGGTTTTCATCTCACTTTTATTCCCGTGAGATTCATGCTATATTTTCCACTATTTCCATTTGTGGGGTTTATGTACTGCCCATGATTGTATTGTTTGAATAATATAATTAAATTTATTAGTATTTAAATCATCCTTGGATGATCCCAATTCCATGGGGTGTATATTTCATAAGTTACCAAATCGGTAAAGGTATTTCAAATTTCAATTTCCACTCTTTCGGTTTTTTGAAAACATCATTGATTACTTTACTCCAAGATTATATGTGAAATCGCTATTTATTTACTTATGTAGTAATTTCCACTTCCTATTGTGTGGATATACCTTTGATACACATAATCAATCCATTGATAAATTCTCAAGTCGTCGATATAAACCTGATAAGAGTAATTTTAACTCAATTTCTATTCATTGAGTTAGACATCCAAGTCATTGGCATTGTTTTTACAAGAATATGTGTGAATGTCATCTGATTGATTTACATTGAATATTCATTCATATGAACTTATTTATGTTTTTCACACATAATTATGTCATTTATTTATCCTTAACCTGAGGATATGATCTTTATAAGTGAATTTATCTTAACTTACATTCCATTGAGACTTATTTTTTGTTATTAGCCAATTTACTTTTATTTGGTGTATATACTATACTTTGACATAATATATCATTACTACCTTTATTCTCATGATATTATAATGTTTTTATTGTCTCATTTATTTTTATTCAATCATCTCTCATTTGGTTAGGAACTCTAACTAAAATATGATTCTAAATTTTTAAATCATTTATTCTTTTAAATCTTTCTCATTAATGTCCGTGTTTTAAAAATGGTTTTAAGGATAATTTATATGGAAATTAATGTTATATAATTGAAATTCCTTTTATTATATTCAAAGTGTTATGAGAAACATTTATTAAAAAATCTATTTTAAACAACTTATTGATAAATAGTGATACTTTTATAAGTTTTCATAAAAAAGGTATATTTATCTCAAAGATTTTTATTGATCATTTTCAACTATTTCAACATCATTTATGGGATATTATTCTTGATCAATGTTGATTTATTATGATACAAATATTTCATACTATATTGAATGTTTTGTGACAAGTTTGACTATAGAGGTGTTATTTTTATTCCATTCATGGTATATAGGTAAAGTATTGACATTTCATACGCTATTTTTAATATGAATGTTTAGATTATGCTTCACCCTTTCATATAAGGAATGCATTGTACTTATTATGTGATGGGTGGAGCCTGTTATAGCGCCTCGATTCATCGGCAGGTCTCATGAGATAAACTAGTGTCTTGGAATAAGGAATTGAAAAAATCTTATTTGTAGTATTGGCACAAAGCCTTGACTATGTGGTTTTGAATTCTCTCATTATGCATTCCATCATTATGAAATTGTAAATTGATATTAAATGTTATTATTATACTAGTAGAATATCTATGTAAATAAGTAAATGGAATTATTTTATTTATCGTTGCGATATTTTGTTGAAAGTAAAATTTAAAATTCTAGTGTTTTAGTCTTATACATTACCTTAAATGTTTATTCTTATTTATGATATTTTCTTCTATATTGTCATCCTTACTGAGAATTTAAGCTCACCCCTTTCTTATATTTTATTTTTACCGGGATGTAATTTTTTTATTATGATTAACATGCAGAAATAGGCTAAGGTTTATAAGAGTATTCAAAGGGGACACAATTTTGTTTTTTTAATTTCATGATGTAATGGAAAACTTATGTATGTATCTAGTACTTCCGAGGATACTAAATTGATCGGCCTTTTGGGATATGATTCCATGTATCATGCCAATTTTATGTAATAATGCACTGATTCTAGGTAACTGGGGTCGGGGCATTATAGTTGGTATCAGAGGAAGTTTAGTACAAATCTTGGAAGCTATATTTAGAAAAACTCTGATTAGAAAACTATTCCCTAAGTCAGACTTTGATGATTACTATAGAAGAACATCCAAAAATTTTTGTAATTTAAATACTATGTGGTTTTTCCAAGCAATACATCACTATCTGGATATGAGTAGGTAGAGGCGGCTCTGGAAAATATGTACCTTGGAGTGAAAATTCCAACAAGGAGTTTTGGGCTTGACCTGGGGTATCTTGGTAAATGAAAGTGGTCCTTGATGCACTCTTGGTTATGACACTCCTTGGGGTTATACTTAGGATAATTCACATTTTCATTACAAACCAATTTGATGGATTTTAATATAAGATGAGAATAAATAACCTTGGTTAATCCTAAAGTGTTTTAAATGGAAAATAAAGTGTTATGATATTATCTAAATGATTTTATAACTCACACTATGGTTTCTTTTGTTAGTCAATGGATAGATTCCAAGGAATTAATATTAACATTGATCATGATGTACAAGGTGGGAATGGTGGTGGAAATGAGCAATGAAATGGAATGTTGATAGGTGTAAAAGGTATCATGTTCATGCTGAATCAGTTTTCCAAAAATATGATCAACAACATATATATTAACCAACTCCCAGACTTAACAACGAAGAGAAATGCAGTGAATGATAAGAGCTCCAGTAGTGGAGACCATAGTGAAAAGAAAGCTCAATTTCCATCATGTAGAAAATGTGGAAGGAGAGACCTAGGAAAGTGTCTCAATGGAATAAAGAAATACTTTATGTGTGGGAAAGAATGAAATAAAGTAAATAGTTGATTAGGAAAGAAGAATAATATTATGGAAGAAAATAAAAATGATCCCAAGAATCCATTTACAGTCATTTTCCATAAATGTAGGGGACCTAAACATTAAACAAGTTAATTACCTATTCTATAGGATAACATCTTGGTCAAGGAAGAACCTATGTGGAAATAAATGGATGGAGAAATGTTTAAAAGTATTAGTGATCTTTATTGATGGGATTACATTAGAATACTTTTCTATTGTATGTGTAACCCTGTAGTTTGTTATGTGAAAATTCTATTTTAGGAATAATTATCTTTTCTATTGTTGATATAGTTATAAATAACTATTTGGGTTTATATGATACTTGAATTTGAGGAATTTACAAGTTATTAAATTGTGGGATGAAAATGAAAGGTATGAGATAAAAATTGTGATGAAATTATGTTATGGTTATTTTGAAGAATTTATCTCATTTTAGGAATGATATAAAATATAGTTTTTGAAAAAGGACAACACGAAGACCGTGTCATAACTTGTCGTGTCAGAAAATGAAACGGGAATCTAACCAACAACCAAAGTGTGATTGGGATTTATGGCTTACCATTGGACTACATGAGTTCCCTGGTTAGTGTGACTAATTATTTTTAGTTAAATGATTTTATTGATTAATAATAAGTTGATTTTGGATATTATGTATTATCAAATGGATATCCTTAGTAAGGAAAATGATTCGGTGATTAAGTGATAAATGTTATTTTCGAAGACGTTCGCTCTGTTGGGAACACTATATGCCTAAGGAAAATAGAATACATTTGGATTTAATTTTAGGTGTAATAGTGGATTCTTATCTATGTTTTTATTGTGTATTTATAGAAATTTGGGTAATTTATGTAAATGATTAACCTTTCATAGAGAATATTTGATTACGTTAATTACTTTTAAGTATATGACTTTAAGAGTAGTTGATGTTATTTGGATATAGAATTTAACATGGAAGACTACATAATCAAATTATTCTATGTTTTAGGTTTGAATATTCGTTTAGATTATATTGAATGATTTTAAGGACAATTGTTTATTGAATGGTATTTTTTTGAAATTTGGGTATTATTGTTTTAATTTTAGAAATTAAGATTAGTATTTATTTCTCTAAAGGAATATCCTTCTTGGGGAGCATCTGATCTTGTACTAACCATTTTGGTTTTGGTTAATCTCTAATGACAAGGTAAATATATAATTTATCCTTTGTGATAATGTGATTCTCTATAAGTCAATTCTAGCGCTTCAGGTGTGACCAAGCTATCTTGAATACTCATAGTTTAAAAAAAAGATGAGTTAGTTGTAGAAATTTTTTAATGGATAAAACTCAATATAAAACGTAAGTATATCTCTTTATTTTCTTAGTCAATCTCATAAATAAATTCCCCAACTTTATGGAATGGAACTTAAAACAAAAAAAATTGTTGTCCATTTACTTTTCATTCTGCGAAAATAATGATCGTTTATCCCATCAAAATATTGTGGTTTTGTTGTTGTTAAATTTATCATGATAATGTTTTATATCACTCTCTATCAGAACATGACACTTAGTATATCTTACATATCCATGTTTTCCTACATGGAATCATAGTATGGGTTATCTCGAGTGACCTTTGTACTTCTCTTTCTTTCTTTTAAAGTGACAGTTTATTGAATATTTTTCCGATCTGGGGATTTCAATGAAGTTCCCAAGCCCAATTTTAAAATTTAAAGGATGAAATTTCCAAAATATGGGGAAGAATATAACACCCCAATATTTCATAGTAAGTTATTTTCTTTAATTTAATTCAATATCTTGCGCTATACGCAACACCTAGTTCGAGTGCACCATGTCTTACCAAACTAGCCGCTCAAAAAGTAGTTTTGAATATTATTAATAGAATTATGAATTTTATATACTACATATAATTTTATAATCCAACTTATGTGTTTCTTAGACATAATATAAGAACAAATTCATTTTTTCAGATAAAACAAGTATTTTCCAAAAAATTTCAATATTACCACCTTTTAGTGAAAAACTTTTTTTAAAACAATAATTTTACACTTTTATGTATTCAATTTAATGAAATTAAATTCTTCTTTAGAATCGGGACATAAAAATTTATTTGGATAAATTTTTGGTCCTTTTCTGATAATATTCATATTTTGATGAATACAGAAAAATACTAAATTTCAATTGAAAACAAATTTTTTAATCAATATAATTTATAATGTTAAATTATACATTTTAATAGTGTGTAAGACTAATTAGATTATATTTTTATCATTTAATATAATTTTCTTCATTATAAGTAATGTCACATTTAAATTTGACACAAACTCATGTCAATCATTTCATAGTTTTTAACTTTTTAAAAACCCGAATTTCGGTTTTGAAAATGGGAATTAATTTTAAATTAATTAATTAAAAATATATTCTGTAAATTTGGTAAAATAGAATTCATTTTTTAATTTGTAATATCAAAATTAACATATGGAAAATTTTTGGTATTTTCCAAAAACATTCAATTTTTTATAAATAGTGGAACACACTGCATTATAATTTAAAACCAACTTTTATTTAAATAATTATATATTTTCTTTAAATTTATATTATCCAAAATAGATATATAATACCTATATAAGTTAAATTTAATTCATTGGAGTCATTTTATAATAAAATTATAAGTATAAAATTTTATTGTACTTTTTACCATTTTTACTCACCTTCTAGGAGCATTTACAAATTTGTAGAAAGAATAATTTTACCAATTCTATGAGTTGAATTTAACTAATATGAGAGAAATAATTCAAATTAATAATTAAAATGTGGTTCAATAATATAAAAATAATTTTTGATGAATTGTAACTTTTGAGTTTTATTTACCACGATTAAAAGTAAATAGGGTAACTAAGGGTAAAAATGATATTATATTTTTCCTAACACATGTCTCAATTCTATTGTATAAGTGTAATTATACCGAAAACAACCTTATGAATAAAATATGATCCTTTTGTTCCACTAGGATTAGATTAAAACAATTATTATTATTTTATTTAAAGAAGAGTTAAAAGTGTTAAATTCAAAGTTTAATAACA
Source organism: Viscum album (assembly GCA_963277665.1). NCBI lineage: Eukaryota > Viridiplantae > Streptophyta > Magnoliopsida > Santalales > Viscaceae > Viscum > Viscum album. The sequence goes on along the minus strand of OY728119.1, from coordinate 1,177,031,600 downwards.
AAAAAAATTTAATATAGGGTTATAAATAAGATAAATTCGACTATAAATATTCATTAGAAATATTAAAATAGTTCTTACATAATGGTATTTTATTTATAATTTTTATTCATTAAATAATTAGATTTATTAATGACACAATGATGACACATTAATTACCTTATTAATGAAAGATTAAAATAATTAATCATATAAATATCCAAATAAATGTAATTTTAGACTTTTTATGAATTAAACTAATTTTCTAGTTTAATATTACATGTTAGGGTTGATTAAATATTAAGTAATCATGCAGTTATGATTTTCAAAAACAGAACAAATACTAAATAGTGTCAAAATTGACATAATTGAGTTTTTAAAACAAATACTATATTATTAATTCATATAAGATTCTTAAAAATATATGGTTCGTAAAAAGAACTTATATATGGTTATATATATTAATAATTAACCACTTTGGTATCTCATGGATTTTTATATTATGTTTATTAATCATATAATATATAAATACAAGAAGACATGGTAAATGTCAAACTATTTAACTAAGAGTTAAATATAAAATATAAGGTTAATATGGTGACCTAAACCTATCTAAAACTTATTTGTTGAACTTTTTTCGACCAATCCCCACCTTAGACTCAGAATAAATCATTTTGGAGCCATTTGAAATCGAAAATTGTTTTATTATAAAATAATATTTCAAGCTTCTTTTAAAGAGACCATATCCTCTCTTATAAAAGGGTACTTCCCATTTTCTTAATTTAACACCTTCAAATCCATTTGCCCCAGACAACCCCTACACAAATATCATCCCAAATTCCCTCCCTTCATCTTAGAGGCCTTGTTTTGGTCATAAATCCTGACTAAAGAGCCATTTTGATCAAATAAAAAGGAAGAACCCAAGGAAGAGGTAAATATTTTATAAACTCTTTCAAGTTCTTTTCTTCTTCCACTTCCTCTTTATTTGTTGTTTCCAATATAAAATAATAACTCCAATATCTTATATGTAATTTTATGTTATTATAAAAATGGTAAAACCATATTTATTATTCTAACCATCATATGAATGACAAAGTCACCATACGTGCGTACATACGGCTTACCGTCTCCATGTCGTGGTGTAGTTTTTTATTCAAACAATTAATTATTTGGATGGGTATAATAATAAATATAAAATGTTAATGTTTCTTTATATATGATATACCATCCAATTATATACAATTTCACCTTCAATATAATGATATTGGTGCTCGTGCGTACGTACAGATTACCGTCTCCACGAACGCGATGATATTCATTCCCCATAGAAATCATTAAAGAATAATTTTCATTTTATGATTACAAATAATGTTTAAGAACATAATATAATTCTGGATTTGGATAAAATAAATCCAATAAAAAACAATCATGGCTTACACAACCAAGCATATAAAGGAAAACAGATCAGTTAACACCTGAAACGATGATACCACAAGAATATAATTAACAAAGAAATATTAGAAGATCATATAATATATCATATCTATGTATATAGTTCTTTTATAATTTATTAAAAAGGATTTAACTATTATATAAGAGTTTAACGTACCCTCGATGAAGGAAATGTACAAGGTAAGGGGTTTTCATCTCACTTTTATTCCCATGAGATTCATGTTATATTTTCCACTATTACATTTTGTGTGGTGTATGTACTGCCCATGATTGTATTTTTTGTGTAATATATTTTAATTTATGGGTATTTACATCATCATTGTATGATCCTCCTTTCTTGGGTGTATGTTTCGTAAGTTACCAAATTGGTAAGGGAATTTAAAATTTCAACTTCCACTCCTTCAGTTTTACGCAAATTTCATATATTAAATTATTCTAAGATTATGTGTGAAATCACTATTTATTTACTTATGTAGTAATTTCCACTTCCCTTTGTGTGGATATAATTTTTATACACATAATAACTCCATTGATAAATTCTCAAGTCATCGATATAAACTTGATAAGAGTAATTTTAACTTAATTTCTATTTATTTAGTTAAACATCCAAATCATTGGTGTTGTTTTTACAAGAATATGTGTGAATGTCCTCTGATTGATTTACAGTGAATATACAATCATATTGAGTGTATTTAACTTTGTCACACATAATTATTTACTTGATTTATCCATAACCTAAGGATACTATCTTTATATGGGAATTCATCTCAACTTAAATTCCATTAATACTTATTTGTTGTTATGCACCAATTAACTTTTATTTGGTTCACATACTGTACTTTGACATATTATATCATGAAAACCCTTATTCTCATGATATTATAAATTTATTATTTCCATAATTATTTGTATTCAAGCATCTCTTATTTTGTTAGGAACTCTAACAAAAATATCATTTTAAATGTTCTAAAAAATTATTCTTCTAAATATTTCTCATCAATGTCCAGGTTTTAAAAATGGTTCTTAGGTTTTACTTATATGGAAATTAATGTTTTAAATTTGAAATTACTTTTAAAATTTTCATAGTGGTATGGGTCGCTTTTTTTCAAAAATCTATATTAAATAGCTTATTAATAAATAGTGAGACTTTTAAGTGTTTTTTAAAAAAGGGATATTTATCTCAATGATCTTTACTAATTATTTTCAAATATGTCAACATCCTATACAGGATATTATTCATGGTCGAGGATTATTTATTATGTTACAAATCTCCCATACTGTATTGAAGGTTTTGTGACATTCTTGACTGCAGATGTGTTATTTTTATACCATTCATGGTTTATGGATAAAGTATTGACATTTTGTATGCTAGTTTTAATACGAATGTTTAGATTATGTTTCATCCTTTCATATGAGGATTTCATTGGACTTAGTAAGTGATGGGTGGAGCCCACTATTGCTCCTCGATGCATCAGTAGGTATCATGAGACAAACTAGTGTCTTAACACAAGGCCTTGACAAAATCTTATTTGTAGTCTTGGCACAAGGCCTTGACTATGTGGTTATGAAGTTTGGAATTATGCATTCTATTTTTTTAAAATGGTTATTGATATTACATGTGATCATTCGACCAGTAGAATATCCATTTGAACAAGTAAATGTAATTATTTGATTCATCGTTGCCATATTATACTAAAGGTTATGTTTAAAAGGCTAGTGTTCTAGTCTTATACATTTCCTTAAATGTTTATTATTATTTATGACAGTTTCTTCTATATTTTCATCGCTACTAAGAATTTGAGATCACCGCTTTTTTATGTTTCATTTTTCCCAGGATGCAAAGAAGTTTATTACGATTAACCTACAAGAATATGCTAAGGGTTATAAAACGTATTAAAAGGTGACACAATGTTGTTTTTTTATTTCATGATGTAATGTAATACTTATGATTGTATCTTGTACTTCTAGGGCTACTAAACTTATCAGTATTTCAGGACATGATTCCGTGTATCATGCAAATGTTATATAATAATGCACCGATTCTAGGTAACTATGGTCAGGGAGTTACATTTAATCTTAAGTTAATGCATGTCAAAAATGATTAAAATTGATGAAATAAAAATGAGTACAATATAATAAAAAATTGGATAAGTTTGATTAGTATAAATCATTAAAAAATGGATAGGTGTTGAAATAATGATGAATGTATATCAAAATTATTAAAACATGGTATCCAAATATATATAAAATAAATATTATAAATTGATTAAATTACAAAAAATATATTTTTGTGTGTGCATATTTATATAATACTTATTTGTGAAATCAATACAATACATTTGATCAAAGTTATAAATTAAAAAATCAAAAAACATTCAATTATGTCCATTAATATATGTAATTATTCTATATTTTTAATTCATATTGATTTTTTAGTTATAAACCATTATTCACTAAATACATTACTATTTAATGTAAAGAATAAACAATTTTTTGTAATATATAAATCATATATATATAAATTAATATATCTCTATATATTTAATAGATTCATTTTATTAACTTTATCAATAATCAACTAATTAATAAAATGTTTAATATTTTTCTCAATTTAATTATTTTTAAATTAAATTTGTTTAATTTTCATTTTTTAGTATCCATATATTTAATAAAAACTATTTATTTTTATTTATAATTTATATATTGTATAATCAATTTATTCATTTTTATCAATAATTATTTAATTATTAAAAAAATTCATATTATTTTTACGAAAATCATTTTTATTTTTTATTTATTTAATTCGTGCATTTTATATATTTTTACATTTATCAGCGCTAAAAAGGCCCTGATAAATAATTCCATTATGAGAGCTAAAAATATAGCTCTCATAAAGGGAAAACTTTATCAATGTTAAAAATAAAGTTATGAGAAAGGTTACTCTTTATCAGTGCTAAAAATAAAGCACTGATAATGGATACCCTTTATCAGTTATAAATATAAAGCGTTGATAATGAAAAAATTTATCAGATCTAAAAAACATTTTGATAAAGAGATAAATTTATCAGCTCATTTTTTAGTGTTGATAAAGATGTCATTTATCAGCACATTTTTCTGCACTGATAAATACTACCACTGTTAAATGCCTATTTTATAGTAGTTGTTGGTGGATGTTATATGGTCTACCAACCAAGAACTTTTATGATGGGTTGATGTGATATTTTTACCGCCCAATAACATTTGATATAGGTCCGTGAGACATGGTTTTCCTACTATGATTATTCTGACACCCTTCATAGGAATCTCGACGTTAGTGAATTATTTATTGTCTGGTACCCTACCATGTTCAATGGAACTACGACCAATTATTAAGTAATTTTTGGTGGATAAGGATTGAGGTGATATCGGGACATTCTCTAGGACATTTTATAGTGATTCTTCTTTTCCCTTTTTTCTTTTTTAACATTGATATGACACTTGTGTGGAATTATGTTTAATGCTTTTTATGACTATGGATATTTTATATCTTCTCAATATAACAATAATTTTTTATTTTTCCCCCATTTATTGATTCCATGTTCATGTTCATTGATGGTTCCTTGGATTATTTCTTCTTATGTATGCTCAAATTAAAAATTCATATGTTAATAAGGGTATAGCCCCACTAAGTGTTTCTTAGTCCCTTTCTTCTAGTAATAAAGCTATTTTTTACAAGTAGTTACGCATGTGGTTATATACCACCTTGGATCAATCTGGATGATTTGGGATGGGTTGGTATAGTGAGTATATATTACACAATTTACCTATAGATAATGCCTCTTTATCTTCAATGAAAAAAATTTCACATCTAACTCCAATTCTCGAGTCATGTAATTTTTTTCATGAACCTTAAAAATGTTAGAGTCAGAATAAATTGGCATGCCGAACTCCATAAAAACACATTTTATTCTCTTATTAGATATATCACTATAGATTCCAAATCTCTATCCATTGTAGGATACTATGAGTAAAGGAGAACTAACCAACCATATCTTAATCTCATTGAGATTTTCTCCACATTCCACATTATATAGGAACCTAAATCCATTCTATGATAAAATTGTGATGAGCACTGGATTGTCATGGGTATTATTCACAAAGGGTTAATAATATCTAACCTATCCAAGAAATCTATGGATTTTAGTCATAGTGTGTGTTCTATGCCAATGTCCAATGACTTTTATCTTAAAAGGTTTAATTGATATACCATTACTTATGATAATGTCTCTAAAATGGTTCTTTCTACAGCTGTAATTCACACTTTCAGAATTTTTCATATAGTTTCTACTTCCTCAGGTTCTTCAACATAATTATCAATTTATTTTTATACACTTCATTTATCTTCCGGTATATATTAATATCATCAATAAATAACACCAAAAATTGATTATGGTAACTAATAAAGAAACTATTCATTAAATACATAAAGATATAGGGGGTATTATTAAGTCAAAAAAGATTCATTATAAAGTCATTGTAGTCATACCATGTATCAAAGGTTATCCAAGTTATTTCATCACATTTGACGATGAATTGATTTTATCCAGAATGTTAAATAGTCTTGGAAAAGTATTTACCTCATAATGGTTGATAAAAAATCATCAATATGGAGTATAATATAATTATTATTGATTTTGATCTTGTTAAGTTACTAACAATCAATATCGACAAGAATTTATATATATTTATTTTCATTAAATAGAACAAGTATACCCCATGGTGACACACATGGATGAATAAATCCCCTATCAGGATTCTCTTGGAATTTATTCATCAATTCTTGTAACTCAATCAGAAAAATTCTATAATGAGTAGTTAAAATAATTATAGAACCAATAATGAGTTTTATTTAAAACCTGACTTCATGATTTTGGGGAATAAAAAAAACTCCTCAAAAAATACATCACGACATTCCTGAAAAATATACATATCATAAATATTGAGTTTCTGCCCAACTATTTGAGATAAATACCCCTAATGAAAAGGTAATAAGACCTATACAATGGAATCAATTTACATTGGATGTTAATTTTTATCCACCCACCTATAGATGACCATTGGTTGATTTAGAATATCAAATGTGATTTACTTATTCGATTAATTTTTATGGAATATTTATATATATATATAGATCTAATCAATGCTAACAATAATATAAAATTAAAAAAAAATGAATAATAATATTTTTATTGGTAATTTTCATGAAATACTTACCATGTAATCTCCAAACTGGGATTAATGATAAAGTGTTCATTAACCATCATGATCCACATCAATAATTAACATATCCTACAAACTTTCTTAGTCTGGGAGTTATCCACGATATTATGGGGTTTACCCATATAATTATAGTGTTCCCCACACATAACACATTTAAATAAATTTTTACATTATTATATACTTTATTTCCCTCCATAAATCTCTTCATTATTCCTTAAAAATTAATTTATTCCCTTATTTTCCTCACATAAAAGAACATATCATTCCACTAAGACATTTATATGGGTTATTCTTCCCACATTCTCAACATATTGGTAGTTGACTCATCATTTATTTATGGTCTTCAATAACTAAATACACATGAAACATAATTTTTCTCTAATTATATGTGTCATGAACCTCACCAATGTTATTATTGGTCATAATATATCATGATAGTTAGTTAGGTGTAAGACCTCGATGTTTCATGAGGTACTTTTTAATTTTATATTTTGGTTTAATACCTTTTAAAGTGGTTAATGGAATTATTTCTATGATTATGTAAGGTCTTAGGGGGTGTATAAGGGGTTTAGGACATGAAAGTGAAGAAAATTGGTCATCTAATGAATAGTGCATGGTTAGTGTTAACCATACTCGATTTCTAAGGACATCATGAAGCCTGGAATCCCTTGAGTAGAAAAAGATGCAAAGACACTATAGGGTTTTTTAACAATGAAGTTGGCCCATAAAAAACGATTCATCCTGGACCCCTCTTGGATGGAGGGTACCTCATGGTTGGGGAACGATTCAGCCAACTTTGTGGCCCAATTTTCCACCTCTTAATATGTGGCTAATTTCCCATTTTACACCAATGTAATTAAGTGTCCTTAAACAATTTTACACTTATATTTACCTCCAAAAACAAGTGTTATGAACCTTGTCCCCTCTACTCCTTCAAGGGTGATTCTCCTTTGATCCATAGACTTTTTAAGAGTAGTTGGTTGTGAATTGATGATCTGGGTGAGTCTACCAGTCCTCTTTATTCCATTTTATAGATGAAACATGTTCAAATTTTTTCTCTCCTTATAAATTCCTTAACACTTAATTTCTAGTACGTTCATAGATTTTTCATTGGGGGTAGTTTGTGATGGAATCAAGTTACATATTTCAGTGATCATTTATCTACGACCTTGATTTTGGTGTTCTAAAAGAAATCCCCATAGTATTGAAGTTTTATTTCATATTTATGGGGTTGTGATTGTATTTAGATGTTTTTACATTTGATTCCCTAGTTTTCAATGATACATTGGGTAATGAAATGTGGTGATGAACCTATCATGAACCCCATTGGGTCCTTTGATTATGATTAGACTGGATCTAAGGCCACCCATAGGGTGTGACTCACCCTTGAGAATGGTAATTGAGTTTGTAAATGAAAATTTAGAAGGTTCATGGTGTTTAACCACCTGTGATTCCATGATTGATGTTACAAGTTTTCTGATGCATCAAATAGTTCAAAGGATTGAATGATGCTCCTTGATCTACTAGCATGGGCATGGAATTCCAAATCATGGTTTGGGATGGTTAGACATGGAGTTTTAAATATTGATTTGTATACATGGAGTAATTATCAAATTATGTTAACATGTGACCCGTATGACATATTCTTTAGTAAAATAGAATGCTCCAAAGTAAGTTTTATGGGTTTTCATATCACTTGGAACTGAGAAAAATGTATTTAATTGATAATTGTTAAATTTTGAAATTTGTTTCCTTTACGATTTTTTATTATTCATTTCTACATCTACATAAAATTTTATATACTAGATGTTCTTTTAAACACTATTGGTGGTGGCCAATTAATTTGTACTCACACCCTTATTGGGCTATTATTGGTACCTAAGTGAATTTAATGGTTGTTGGTTTGAATATGGGAAAAGGTCCTATGATAGATAGTTGAATCAGTCTTTTTGGATGAATCATGGATGAGGTGACCATAATGAAGTCGGGACCCATTTTTTTATTTTTTTTATTTTATTATTTTGGTTTCTCTTTTGGATCTTGACACTAGAACGACATGACATGTTCATGGTAATATGTGTGGGAATTGTTCCTGTTTTGGGAATTAATAGTTTGATTCAGGCTTATGTATTATTACTGATTTGGTGGTTTTTATATTTATTTCATATTTGTTATGCTCTAGTATAGAGGGTATATTCGCCCCATGTACCTCATTTGAACCTCATTTCTAGTTGGAAATATATGGAGTATGGATGGTCATGCATGAGGTCATGTGGCACACCGTCTTGGGGAAATGATAAAAGTGGAACTTGTGTAGGGCCCTTAAAAAGTGGCATCAGAGTGGGATTTTTCAATTGTATTAATATTTATGATAGATATATAGGGGAATAAGATGTTTCAAACCTTAGTAATGAAATTTTAAATGGGATTATTTATCTCATATACGGGGTAAGACCCAAGTACCTAGGGTGGGATCATTATTCTTGATGTTCAATTGTTATAGTTTTATTTTATTTCACATTGGGTGATAGACTTATTATGTGATGTTATTGTTTTCATAGGTTTTATGCAAGGCCTGTCATGACACGATATTTGTATATGCTTTCATCATTTTATAAATGTGGGATTTATGTGTCATGCATAATGTTATACAGTGAACCAGGATTCCCATATATGGATGTTACATCATTTAGATGAATATTTAGAATGTTATAAAAGTGCATTTTGGGGATTATAATAGTTTAGCATCTTTGAAAACATTGGACACCATATTCTAACTGAGTGAAATATCTTAAATGTTTCCCACTATGATCTTCCAATTTAGTACTTCAACTTAAAGCCTTTATTTATAATCTTAGGAATGGAAATATAAGAAGGGGTGACATTAGAATCATATTATGCATAAATAAACAACATACATTGGTATAACATGAACATAAGGGTTTGAGAGCATGAAAATAGTATTTACATATCATACCCTTAATATCATAGATCACATAAAAGATTCATGTCACATAGATTTTTAGATCATAAGACATGAATCATTAGGTAATCAAGAGAATAATCCAAGAGACTTTAACATATAAATAACACATGGAGTTTTAGAAAACACATAAACATATGAAATTATTTTCATAGTAGTCAAGAATCACTACCAAGACTATCTTGGTGGAATGGGTTCACTCTACAAGCCATATTAGTAATCAATGTTCACCCCCAAGACCATCTTTCTAGTCAAGGTTCACTCCCCATACCATCTTTGAGTACAAAGTACCTTACTAAACCAGGATCACACCCTATTCTATCCATGTCTATGTCGTGAGATATAAATATTTACCCAATGAATTTGAGGGAGGCTTAGGTCCTAACCAACATGTAATTAAACCATACATACATGTACCAAAAGATAATAATTATTTCATTATTTCATGATCCATAAAAATTTATGGCTTTCATAAGCATCATATCACAACCCATGATGTGAAATGGGTATCATAAACATTTTATCATATCATTACATCGAGAATACAGATAGGTTTCATAATCATTTCATCATAGAATATCCCATGAAATGAATTGTCACTAGTGCAAAAACACATTTTAACATTGGTTTTTAACCGATGACTATAAATGTTATGTAAATAATATTATTTTCGCTATATGTTTTCTAAAAACTGATGCCAAAAGTCATTTTTTGTTTAGGGTTTTAGCATCAGTTTATTAAATAAACCAATGCCAATAATCAAATAGGATCGGGTATACGGTGTCAGTTTTGGGTAAAACTGACACTGAAAACCCATTTTTTTTAAAATATTGCCATCGGTTTTTAAAATAACTGAAGCCGTAAGATTATTCTTCTAGAAAAATATGAAAAACTACAATTGTAATAATATCGAAGCCCCTATAAAACACAATATAAAACAATCAAACAATATTTCTCATTCAACTAAAATATATAAATTACATACTTTTATATATTTAATCAAATAATTATCTACTCATTTTTATTATAAAGTAGAATTAAAATACACGTACGTGTAATCAATGACTTCTTTCAAAAAGTTTCTGACCTTTGAAAGTCCCATGACTCCAACATTTTCAGTTCTCGCACCGCCCAAATATTCTTTGATATCAAAGGAAATACATTTGATTCACTGAAAAATTTACATGGATTCTAGTTAAAGATTAATGCATCAATTAATCTAATAAAAATAAAAAAAGACATTAGAGAGGAACTTGAGATAACTCAATGTATTCTAGTAAAAGATCAATGCAACAGTATATCTCATGATGACATGTATTTTGATTTGTTTAAAGATATTTCTTGTTGAATGTATTACCATAACTAAGGATTCATTATTTGGTAGTTGGAATAAGTGAACCATCATGATATGATTATACCAATGTGGTTGACCTGAAACGAGACAATGACTATAATGTACCTTTGACAGGACTTTGGCTAGACCTAAAATTCAATTCATTATGGATACCAAGAACCATCCAAGAAATTGATTCCTTGTGGATATCAAGTACATGTTCACTAGTCATCATTGTGGCATGACTCAATACTCAATGCCTTAAGGATAACATGTAATATGTTTAATTCACTTTTGAATTGTTCTTGGTCACTACTAATGTCTTTTTTATATTTTTTTGACATCGATTTATAGCAGGTATGACGTTGGTTAATCTCATATTGGATAGTAAATAGCCTCTCAATACATGTTTGATTGATTATTTATTCTTTCATATAACATGAATAAACAAAAAAACCTATGCTGAAAGTTTCAAAAAAAAATAGATTTAGAAACTTCTGAATATTAAAATTTCAAAGTAAAGTGAAATTAAAATACACATACCTAAAATTTACGGCATGATCATTATTGGTTGTTATTGAATAATTAATTTGATTATTAGTAGGTTCAAACCCCTAATATATCATAATAGTTATTTTTTTGAACCCATATGTTATATTATTTAAAAATATTAGAATATACATGCCTCAAATCCTAATCAGACGTAAAAAATGGTTTGCAAAAATAGATTGAATATGAGTCATATCAGATTGTGAATAATACTATAAATAATTTAATTCCTATAATAACATTGAATGATATGAGATAAATAATAAAATAATATGGTAGAAGATATTAAAAAATAATACAACAAACCTTATCAAATTCAGTAGTTTCCCCAGTTGTGATTATCTCATACATGAATCATAGAATATAATAACCAAATTCAACATTTCCTTTTTGACGATGACACTATAGTTATAAAACATTTACCTATTAATAAAAATTAATATATAACAAAAAATAAGAACAAATACTAATAAAGAAAACTAATTACCTGTACTTCCAAAAATTTATTTTATTCAGTGTATTTATCGATTTGTATTCCTTGTTAATTTTTTTCAATGAACTATATTTTCTTATATATGAAGTAATAATACATATCTAAACATTGAGAATAAAACATAATGAGATTATAAAAAAAACATTCCTTTATAATAAGGTGAAATTTATTTTACTAACATTCCCTAATGAAGAGCAAAGCCAATATACAATGCATCCACTTGGGAACAATACGCCTAACATCAAATGCCTCCTACAATACAAAAAGTTCACATTTAATGACATTATAATGATAATTAGTTCATAATTAAATTTCTAGTATTACTTATCACGAAATGGAATAAACCATCACTGAATCATTGTATGTGATAATCTCTCACACATATATGAAACTCTATCAAGATTCTTCACATGTTGCACTTCTATGGAAATGAATTCTAGATCAATGAAACTGTAAATGTATGTAATTCCATTTTGTAGAAGAAGCATGTGTATATACCTAATTTAAAAAGAATATATAGTTAGTTTATTTAAAACCATATTTTATTAAATAAATACAAATTCAAATGAAAATTTACTTACATGGTAAATAATTTCACCACATTCAGGTCGAGCTCTTCAAAAATATACTAGATGTATGATATCTTATTTGAGAAATATCAATGGATATTCTCTTCCGAATATATCATGAATCATATGAAACTCATAGATATAATTCAATGAAGAAGATGCCTGAGATAATATTCGTATCCTATGAGAAATATCTTAAGTATCTATAGTCGATTGTTCCAGAACATTTTGTTTCATTTGTGTATCTTATTTTTCATTCAAATAATCCTATATAAGTTAAATTTTAGAAACAATTATAATTAATTTTTAATAATTAGTAATTAATATTTAAAAAAAACGCATAACTCATATGAAATATAATGAAGAAAACTAGTTGGACAATATAAAACATTACCCACACAATCCCCAACTCCGGTGATCTCTGTAGTAAGAAATGGTAGTAAAACATTTGGATCTTCAATATCAAGTACTGATAATCTAACCTGACCTATCTCCATAGGCTGGTGATGTAATGAATCCCCTAAAAAATGCAAAAGTCCTAACACAACAATATGTATGTGAGGATCTCCATCAAAAAACTCACAATATACGTTTTGGTCTGAGCGAGCTGGTTGAGAATCATAGTAAACAGATGGGGCAGGGTAGTCTGGTTGAGAAAGTTGGGAAAGATGAAAAATGAAAAATTTATATTAGTGTTTATAATATATTAAATAGAATAATGGATAACAAATAAATAATATACTTTGTAAGGCTACTCATACGGGGTGAGGTAGGCGGATGGGGCATGGTAGTCTGGGTGAGTAGGCTGTGAAGGATAAAAAATGGAAAATTAATTTTAGTGTTTAAAATTTATAAAATAGAAAAATTGATGACAAATAAATAATATACCTGGGAAGGCTACCCATAAGGGGAGGGGTAGACAGATGGGGTAGGGTAGTTCGGGTGAGTAGGGAGGGAAGGTTGAAAAATAAAAAAGATACATTAGTGTTTATAATTTATAAAATATAAAAATTGATGAGAAATAAATAATATAAATGGGAAGGATACTCATACATGGTGGGGTAGGCAGATGGGGTAGGGTAGTCTAAGTGTGTAGACTGGTAAGGCTAAAAAATTAAAAAGTTATATTAGTGTTTATAATTTACAAAAAAAATTGATGGGAAATAAATAATATACCTCAGAAGGCTGCGCATACTGTGACTGTCTCTCCATGTATTTTAACAAAGACTTATAAACTACTGCTTGAATGTGATCACCCATAGACCATTTCAAATATTTTATCTCTGCTTTTAAGGATTCTATTTTTAGGTCACTTGATTGCTTACTAATATCGAAAACCTTCTGAATACTAACACCCTCCTGATATCCTCTAACACGGCTATGGTGTTCTTCCTTTCCCAAAGCAGTGGCAAGGATGTCCATCCTACCCTCAAGGATAAAAGAGCCATGTGCCTCCTGCTCTTGAAGATCATCCTAAAATTAAAACTAAAAATGTTATATTGGTGTTTATAATTTTCAAATATAAAAATTGATAACAAATAAATAATATTTGCTTAAAATTATGTCATCTACTTGTTTAGATTATTCTGTAAGATATTGTCCATTTTACCTTCTTCTTGATCGTTTCCATTTTTCATGGTGAGTGGGAGGAGATGGAAGACCAAATTGGACCTCTTCTGAACCACTACTAGATCAAGCTATTAATGCTTCAAAATTTTCTTCAATCATTTTCTCCTCCAAATACGATTACCATCCACATGATAAAGTATGAGGGTATACATTTCTCAACTGGATCTCCTAATGAGATCTCATAGAGGCCTGTTATATAAAAATAAACTACTAAGTAATAAGAAAAAAATATAATAAATTTTACAATATAAAAAAATTATCATACCTGAATTTGTTTCATTATGAATGTCAAAAAATATCTTCCATGTATCTTCATATATAAAAAGATACTTGAGGTATGGGTTTTCAAACCTTCTCTTTCCAAAAACAGAATTTTTTTTTCAGTTTTGTTTCAAAGTATCTTCATCGAACCACCTCTAAATAGAGATGTATTTTCTTAATTTCTTTTGTTTCCTCAAAATTTAGTTTCATATATTATTTAATAAATTAAATATTTAATTTAAAATATATAATATTAAAAAAATGAGATAAAAGAAATAAATTATGATATTTTACCATCACGACCTCCCAAAGATGTTACTTCTCCATCCTTTCCACTGACTTCCAATCAGGATATAAAATACAAATCCTACCATTGCTCTGCATCACTATATAATGGACAAACTGAACTGCATTTTGTCCAATTGAATCACTATAATCATCAAAATGGATTTGTACTCTATAATCATCCCAAGAAAGTAATAGTTTTGGTAAATGTATAATACCCTGTTTACTAACTTGAGAACATGATTTTATAGTAGTTACAAGAGAAGTATCCTCCACCAAGGACACATCATTAGTCCTACAATTTTTTTGTAAATTAATAGTTTTATTTCATTAAAAAAGTATATTGTTGAATACTTGATAATATGTAAAAATAGATATACCTCAGGTACTTCTCATCTTTATCTTTATCTGACATGGCTACTAAAAAGTGTAATGAAATTTTGTGCACCTACATATCATTAAAAAATATAATATTTAGAAAAAATTAAGACAAAAAATAAGTAAGTTACAAAATAGACATGCATTTTTAATTTTCAAAAAAATAAAAAAAAATTATTAATATTTACCAGAAAAATTAGAAGACTAATTAAGAGTTTTCCAACATGCCTTCATCATGATCATTATGTACTGCACGAATTGTGTCTGTCTTATACTCATTGTAATCATCGGAAAATTGCGTAATATATGAATAAGGCTTATGTAAATCTCTAACATCATCATCGTCAACCTCATCACCAAAATGGTATATTTTTCCTTGAAAAAAAAACATACCACTGATCATTAGATGGATTAATGACATAAAATACATTCATTGCATGTTTCTCCATGGTAAATGGTTCCTCATTGTAATCAAATCATTTCATATCAACCATTTTAAACCCATGTTCATCAAGTTTTAAACCACTATTACTATCAACCCAATTACACATAAAAACAGTGACTCAAAATTTAATATAATCAATTTCTCATATGTCTTATAGAACTCTAAAATATGGCGTTAATGTAGAAATTGGGTTTTTATCTTTGGTACTTGAAAAATTCACTCCATTAGCAAAAAAAATCACACCACTATTCTGAATGGTACTCTTGTCATCCATGTTTTTGTGTAAAATTTGTATCCATTGATATCAAAAACAGACCATGTGATCACATTAAGATATGGTACCCCTACTAACTGCTAAAATGTTTCCGATGCTGATATATCTAGGGTGACTTTCTCTTTAAACAATGAAACAAATGTCTTCTTATGCTCAATCACCAAACACTTTTAATTTATCTTCTTATATCATAACTTTAATTCAACAATATGTGAGGATATATATGATTGAACCTCATCTGTTTTGTTCAAAATGTATAAATGTGCATGGAACACTTAATCACCTAGAATGAAATTTACCTTTAAGCCTCGAACACCTATACCTTGACTATGAACTATTATATGTCAAGATATAAAGAGACTAATATGCTCCACCTCATACAAATAATCATTAAATAACTCAATCACCTCTGCTGATACATATTTTTGAACAATAGAGGCCATTGGTTGATAAGTATTTTTAACATATCCCTTAAAAAGTTTCATATATATTTCAAAAGGATACATCCCTATTAAATAAATAGGCCCACATATTCTTATCTCATGCACCAAATGAATCAGCAGATGAACCATTATATCAAAAATCATGGGTGGGAAATACATTTCTAGTTGACAATGAATATTAATTTCTTCATTCTCTAACACATCTAACAAATTTGGATAAAGTAATTTGTTACAAATGGATTTGAAAAATTTAAATAACCTGATGATAGTATTTCTGAAATATGTCAACAATATACCATTCACTGCTACTGGTAAAAGTAATTGTATAAATACATGGAAATACTGATATTACATACCTATTAATTTACAATCCTTCAATGAAACAAAATTATTCACATTTTAAGAAAAACCACTAGGTACTTTAATACCATGAAGACACTAACAAAAATTTATCTTTTCAACCTTGATTAATCTTTGACAAGATGGAGGTAAATATGTTCTCTTTCCTTTCACAGTGCGAGGTAACTCCAAACATATTCACATTAATATGAATTGCAATCTAGAATACAATCTATCTTTTGTTTTTCCTTTCATGTCTAACAAAGTTACAATCAAACTGTCACATATTTTTTTCTCAACATGCATAACATTGATGTTATGTTTTATCTCTAAAAATCTCAAATAAGGTAGTTTAAAAAATATATACTAATTCTTATAGATATTTATTTGAAGACCATAACATATTTTCTTTCCAAATGTCGAATAAATATCTTGTACCATATAATAATATTCTTTAGCTGACAATGGTGGAGGGGAATGGTTTTATTCTTGTAATCCGTTAAATGATTTTTTCAATATACGACAAGGACGATCAATTCACAAAAATCATTGATATCCCATGTACATTCTCTTTTTTCCATTCTAAAATTGATAATATGAAGTCTCTTCTTCACAAATTGGGCATTCCTTATGTCCCTTAACACTATATCTTGATAAGTTACTATATAAAGGAAATTCTTTCATAGTAAATATTATCATAGCATGAAAAATTAAATACTCATTATTGTATGCATCAAGAACATTAACACCTTCCTCCCATAGTAGTTTCAAATCCCTAACAAATGGTGAAAGATACACATCAATTTCATTTTCTAATTGTTTTGGTACAAAAATTATCAAGCTCATTATAACATGTTTTTTATTCATAAAAAAAATGTGGGGACATGCTTTAAACTAACATTAAAATAGGCCATGAACTATGATGGCTACTGAGGCTCCGATAAGGAATCATTCCATTAGTTACAATCCCATTATGAGATTTCTAACTTCAATTCCAAAATCATGAATTGTTTTTATCAAAACTCTTCCCCTGTGGTGAATCAGTATTGTGATGTAAGTTACCATCAGAGATGCACTCATCTAAATTTCATATTAAACATTTTGTGTAAATTGAAGTTTTAAATAGATGGTTCAAACGAGGAATTATTGGAAGGTACCAAATTTCTTTAGTATGAGTTTTGATTATAGTAACTAGAAATGAATCACAATTGAAATATCAGAATTTTAAGAAAAAAATATTGGATTATATCATTAAAAAGTACAAAATTGATTTTTCATGATGTTAGATGGCATCACCTGAGAATGAATCTGAGTTGAATTTCCCATCTATCTTATAGAGTGATGTCCCACATGTTGGACAAATTGATAAATATTCATTTTATTTTCTATATAGTATAAAATCATTTGGGAAAGAATGTGTATTTTTATAACCCAATCACATTGGTCATAATAGTTTGTTAGCCTCATAATTGGAATCTGGAAGCCCATTTCCTTTTGGAAGTAGCTCTTTTAAAATCTCAAGTAAGCTGGAGAAACATTTATCAATCCACCCATTTTTTTCTTTTAAGTTATCTAATATCAAAACTACTGATAACATTGTATATTTAATGCAACCAAGGAATAATGGTTTCTTAGAATCTTTATACAGTTGTTCAACAGTTGTTTTTTTATGGTTTCAACACCTAAATCACAAATTAATTTTTCAATATGATCCTCTACCTCATTATGAATATTTTCATTAATATTGGATGTTAAATTTTCTGTTCTTTCCCCATTCCAAATCCAACGTGTACAATTAAGGATAAAAACATAACAAAAGAGATGGTTCTTGATTTGTAATAAGTCTAAATTCCTCATATTAAAAAACTTCACACATGGACATAAAATCAAATCATTGTTTTGAATATGTCATTTAGAAAATTCCAACAATTCATAAACTCCTTTTTTATATTCACTACTGGTTCTTCATAAATGCATCAAATTACAATACATTAAATATCTAATATCAAAAAATAATGGGTGAATATATTAAAACATATAAAAATAAAAATAAATATAAATATTTATAGATAAATTTTAAATAGAAACACATTTAACAAAAACTATTGATAATCAGATATAAAACATCAGATGTGAAACACATTTACAAAGAGTAAGCATTTTATTTTCATATTATATACACGTGTTATATTGATATTATAAATAAATTATAATTACAATCTTCTAAAAAATTTTAGTTCATTTTATATATTTGTTGCATTATTCCGATGTATCATGTGTTAAAAGTATTAAATATTTCATTAATTTAAAGGGTAAAAAATTTGTTATTATTAGTAATACGAAATAATAATTAGAGTAAATGTTCTTTTTATAAGTAAAATCAATCCTAATATTCCCAAAATTATTATAGATTAAATTAAATACATAACTAAATTTATATATCTTATAAAAAATTTGGGTGAGAGAACAATAGAATAATTTGAGGAATAAAAAGTGGTTGTGGATCCATTGCATGTTCTAATTAGTTTATCAATAGATTATTTGGTGAAAATTTGAAGGAAAAAATATCTATGAGTTCTGATGAAGAATATAGAGTCGGTGTGATTGAGCTGAGAGTTGTAAACTCATAAAGAATGAAATGAATAAGTTGAAGAGGAATCCAATCTAAGTTCTATTAGTTAGGATCACTACTGATGAAATTAGTGGATAATTCCATAAACTGATATATAAGAATTGACAAATGATAAGAATATTAGTGTTCAATTTATATATTTTTATTTCATGATGATCTACAGGCATTCCAAGATGTTCTTGTGGGAAATAAGGCTTACTATTTAGATGTATTTACAACCTTAATATTAGTGGTGACTAAAATCAATAAGAAGTTGTTCGAGAAGGAACCATTGAGATTCTAATACAAAGGTGTTGTGGGATATAATACAAAGTTTTCATGGGTAATATTATGTATCTTTTTGTGAATTATGGAAAATTTTGAGTCAAGATAATCCTTAGACACCCATTATAAATGATTAATATATTATAGAAGAGAATATATGTCTCAATGGGTGTTGAATAGGATAGGGGGTAGGTTTTTTAGATATGGTATAAAGCATGTTCATATAACACATTTATATTTTCTATTTATATGTTATATTTGTTGATGCTCCTTTCGTCACAGAATCTAAAGATCGGAAAAGGGAATATCTCAGCTGAAAGTGATTCATCCTTTGAAGAAAACATGAAAAATCGACAAAGGCATGAACAAAGGATCAACAGCAAATCCACCGCGCAAGTTATACCACTGCCGCGCAAGTAAACTTGCGCGGCTACCTTGGTCGCGCAGGTGACTTGCGCGACCTAAATGGTAACCACCTGGTAACCTCCCTGGGTCTTCTTTTGCCTATAAATAGACCCTGTGGGCCCCCCAACTTTGAGGATCTTTTTTCCAGAAACTCGGATTGAAGCTCCCGACGCCCAAGTCTCTTCTCAAAGCTTCCGGAACACTTCTAAGGTAATTTCTTACCTAGAACTGAAGATCTAAAGAGAAGAACGAAGACCTAAGTGTTGAAACTTATCAAACACTTGCGCGCCGACTTATTTCCTTCAATATAACTTGCGCGTCCCTTTTCTGGAAGAACCTCGAGAACATTCTAAAGGGTTTAAAAAAGAGTCGCTCAAGTATTTCATTATTGGTTGAAAATCGCGCAAGTACACTATGTGTCGCGCAGGTATACCTGCGCGACCAATACTTGCGCGCCCACGGAAGACTTGCGCGCCTTGCAAGACTTGCGCGCCCCTATCTTTTTGGGTGCCCATCCTTCCCATTTTACCCCTCTTAAGACATTTCACCTTTCCTTTTCAAGATTCAGTCTTCAAGACACTCTTCAAAGCCATTTATGGCATGATTTCTTGATTTGACTTTCTTATCTGAAAGGAATTCCGTGGAATCTCTCTCAAAGTCTAGTGATTTAAATATCTTTATGTCACTAAAATACGGAGAGTTCATTCATTCATCCTCATCCTTTATGATAAGAGAATCTTAACCTGGGTCTCCTTTTCAGGAATAATCCCCAGTTATAAAACCTTTAATATGGGCATCTTCCTCAGGAGTAAGCCCCAATCAAGTCCTCTAATCTTGGGCATCTTTCTTAAGAATAAGCCCCAACCTCAAATATGGGCATCCTCCTCAGGAGTAAGCCCCAAACCTTAATCCCTAACCTGGATCTCCTTTTCAGGAATAAGACTCAGTCATAACCTTGGGTCTCCTTTTCAGGAATAAGCCCCAAGTCCCCTTAAACTTCTCTTAACCAGTCATAATTTACCTTTGATTTGGGTTTCCTTTTCAGGAATAAAACCCAATCATAAGTCCCCTCCTAACTTGGGCATCCTCCTTAGGAGTAAGCCCCAAGATTAGAGTATTCAAATCTCCATGAAGCACATATAACTTTATGGACCCTGTTCATGGATTTTTTCCCTAAAAGTAAATCCTAAACCTTCTTCTATCTGGGCAGTCATCCATACATAAGCCCCAAAAAAATTCTTATGATTGCATCTTTCATTTCACAATTGTCTAAATTTTTACCAATACCTCTTGTTTCTCACACCGTGCATGACTCACGTGAGCTTAGAGTGTAAAATTAATTATGAAATTCATCTTTGAGCCATTAATCATAAACATCATACTCCATAACTCGAACTATGTGGGTTCTGATTCCTTTTTCTAAAAGAAAGGATACGTAGGTAGCCCATTTATGGGTTCGATCCCAACTTTGAAATAATCTCTGTCGTTCTGAATGACGATAAACTTCAAGTGCCCCACTGAGTGGATTTAAAACTAGCCTGGTCATCATAATGACCAAGAGACTTTTATAGAAATGTTTTGAGGGATACCATTGACCAAGAATATCTAAAACAGATATAGATTATTCTCTATTGATGAAGAACCTCGAATACATATAAAAGATTCTCTAAATTTCTTGCATATTTAATCATTGATTGTTAAAACTAAAGGAAAGCACATTTTTTACTTGGTAATGTAATAAGGATTCACGAACATAACTTAAATCTATAAAGAGAGTCACGGAGTAGACAATAATTCCCCTCAAAAAGGTGTGATGAGTCCGACCTCCCATCCTCTCGACCAATGCAAATTCCTAATCCTCATTAGTCCACAGGCTAATGAGCGCCTGCCTTTGGAAAGTAGGTCCAAACGGATGTGGAATCATTGGATGTTTCAGGTTCTACGAACAAACCCGTTAGAAACCGATCGGAACGTTTGAATCTCCCGTCCAGGAGGTCATCCCCGGATTCTGCGCGAAACAAAAATGGTGAACCCGACATGAATCCTTAACCAAGTGAAAGTGATGTTCTTCTTATTTGGTAGGCCCCTTGGGCCAACAAGGCAATCATTGACATATGCTCATCCAAAAGATGCAGTGGCCGGATTCATCTTGATTATGTCTGTTACATGGAACAGGCACTCTTTTCTCAATATCTTCTGCAAAAAATGGCTTTCCTTAAATTCACCCCTGTGAATACTGCTGCTGTGAACACCTCTACTGTGAGGTCTGCTGCTGTGAAAACCAATGCTGCTACTCCTGATGGAACGTCATCCGCTCTGAGGATGGCATCACCAACTCAGCATCTTCAACGCTGTGTTTCTAATGCACTGGTTAAGGAGTACCGTCGCAACGGTACTATCCCAACTCTGGAGGCCGCTCGTCAAGCCCTCCAAGTTAACAACTCTACCTGGTCGTCCGGACAACAGCGGCCAGCAATCAAAAAGCAGGCGGTGCTGACTACCGTCTCCAACGGTTTCGGGTTGTTATCCCCGGAACGCAATTTCCATTCACTCCCTTACTCCGAGGAAGTTAATGAGCAGGTCCTTCGGGGCCTTAATTCAAAAAAACAGGATTCCTTCCCTAGGGCTCCCATCAACAATCGCCGCCAGATTCGTGCGGTAGTGCGCCCTCAACATGATGAGGGTACCAACTCCAGGCATTCAGCTCAGGTTCCTCGAACCCGAGCAGGCAAGATGAACCGCCAGAGACGGAATCCGGTTAATAATAAGCAGGTTGTCATCCCTGCCATCTCCGGAGAAGTCCACCAACCTAACTTGGTGGAAAACAACGAGCAGGCACACACACCTGTCCGTTTTAATTCAGCTGTCCAGCAGACTCGTCTGGCAGCATCAAGCCGATCCCGCCAGGCAATTCCGGCGGAGTACCATAGGCAGGAACATACACCTGCTTATACATCACTAGTTAGTCAGCAGGCTCGTCTGACTACATATGATGGATCTCGTCAACCGCGTTTGGCGAAGTGTAATCAGCAGGCACATACACCCGCTAATACTAATCAGGCCTACCAACAGCCTCACTTGGTAGCACCCGGAGAAGTCAGTCGGAAAGTCCCGACGACAAACAGGGGGCAGAATCAACTCTCTGCCTCCACACTTGAGTACTGTCAGGATTCACTGACAGGAAATGGAGGACAGGAGCAGGCACATACACCTACTCCAAGCCCGGAATGGACGTATATCCCCGTTCCGGTGGCTGAAGTCACCAAACATATTTTGTCAATGGTGAAAGAGCAGAATCAAATTCCTGCTCATATTCTGGATGCTTGCCAGGATATCATAACAGCTTCAGCATCATCTCAGGGACAGACACATAAATCTATCCCTAGCAATGGAGTGACACATCAACGATTAACTCCGGAACAGACACACACATCTGTTCCAGTCCAAGAGGGTTATGGGGCATACTCCCCCATATCATACGGACAACCAAGTCAGGCACATACACCTGATTTGAGTGGATATCGTCAGCCTAACCTGACCATCTTTCCTGATCAGGCACATACACCTGCTCAGAGCAATCACTTTCTTCATCAAGTGGTTTCTAAAGCGAGTAAGAAGGAATCTAAGAAAAAGATCCGCCCAGCAAAGTCAGGAGATCAAAGGCCAATCTGCAACAAGGCCTTGCTCGATGCTGGGGTTCTTGAAGCCCTCAGACATTTATCTGTCAGAATTCAAGATTCTACTCCCTCAGTTCCCAATAACGGGAACATTAATTCTGAAGTTCTTCAACAAACACTTCCTCATGAAGACTTGCTTCATGAAAATTCGGTCAATTTTGAAGTTTCTTCTTCAGATGAGAGCCAAAGGAACCCTCTGTGTGGTCAGAAGACCAAGGAGCAAGAGATTTCATCTTTTGCTATAACCCATCATGACGATCCTCCTCATGGTGATGAACTTTGCTGCGAAAGTCCTCTCCGCAGTAGTGATTCACGTTGTCTCGAAAATTCTCTAGAAGGCAATGTAGTGAAGAGAAAGCCCTCCTATCTCGAGGCACTTGCAAACGTAAAACCAGTCATGTCTGATGCTTTACTATCGGTAGGTGAAACTCTTTCTCCATCAGAAGATAGCCTGGGGTTCAGGTTATTCTCCGAACCATCCCTGGGTCATTCATCTTCCAGCATGAATAGTGATTTCTCTACCAATCTTGTTGAATCCGATGAAGCAACAAGGAAACACCAACTCTGGTCCAAACAGGTAGAAGAATCTTCATTTAATGATAAAGAGGAAATGCTGAACATGAGGAAAAAACTGGCAAAAGGTGAAGTACCAGTCATGTTTTGGCCTTTGGCTGACTCCCAGTACGACATTCCAAAGATGTTGACGGATGATGGAATCCATGATATTCGTCTCAACATATGGAAAACTCTTTGTCAATTAAATAAGAAGGTATTATCTTACGATGAATATGAAAATCATCTTAAGATAATAGAAGGGTTACAACGCCAGATTGATTTGGCATCTCTATCAGTCTCTCGGTATCCAAAGGCCGAAAAGAAACAGAGAACCCTTCAACGTTCATGCCTTGGCGCACTAAGAAGATTGCGTCAGTTAATTGCCAATGATCCATCTGATGTTCATATCAGAGGATGGGGTGTTCACGGAGCACTACATTTCACAGTGCTTTCCGGTCAGCAAAGCCCGCCGAAAATGGTCTCATGCAATGTTATTGCCCATGGCCGGCCACAGTCAATGGGCTTTGTTCATAATCAAAAGCTTGCTCAAGAACAAGCTTCAACTAGTTCCTCTCAAAATCAAGTATATAGAGAACATGTTGTTGAATTTCTCCTACATCAAGCAGGCGAGAAAATTGCACAAGCCTCTCATCTGGAGCAAACACGTCATCAAATGATAGAAGTTTCGGAAATCATCCAACGGTCTGTTGAACCAGGTGATAAAAGAGGATACAGGTTAATGCATCCAGCTAATTTCCGAACAAAGATTCGCAAGATCAAGAGATATTTTAAGAAGATCTCAGACATAGCATGTCAAGAGACACCCCAGCTGGCCAGTCTGGGGACTTCTCTAACCCAACCCTCAGAGTCAACTAATGGGATTCGAGGAGTTGAGCGGAAGCAGCAGGAACATCCCCAGTCCACCGGACTGGGGACTTTTTCAAATCTTCAATACTTCCCTCTGTGAAAGTCAGTATTCTCTCGATTAGGGAATAAGCCTCAAGAGGAACGAAGAGCCAAGCTGTCAGGAGATTCTCTCCAAGTGACGGTTCTCCAAGAAATTCCTGAGGGATCAAGTCAACGGAATGCCATGTCTCATCATGGACATAGAAGGAGACAATATCACAGAAATGATGATAGAAAGGATTCCATGCAATATGCATCCATTAATTTCATCAATGTCGTTGCTGCTGATTCACCAGATGAGGCTCAATCAGAGGGATCAGACGAAGAGGTTCCTGCTCAAGAAGTTGCGCACACAGACCTAAATGAAGAAGGTGTGCGCACACGTAATCAAAGGCTTACCCAAAATATGGGTATTCCTTCAAGTAACCCACCTCCCCCTCTCCGAAAAGGATCAAATAAGGGGAAAGGAAAGAATCATGTTACTTCTCACCCTTCCACTGAAGGAGGTAAATCGCTCTCATTAGAGCAAAGATTTGCACAACAGGAGGAAGAAATGAAAGAATTAAGAAGGTTGAATGCAGAACTACTTCAGAATAGTATTCTTCTTAAGAATGATGAAGTCCGACAGCTGAAGGAATTTTTTTTAACTACTGAGATGGATCAAGAATATCCTCCTTTATCAGTACACCCACAGAGGTCTAATCCTACGGGTCAAACGCAACAACGGTTGGCAGCACTACTATCAGTTGCAGCACCAACCACCACGTCTGTCCAAGCTCCATTCATTGCACCTACCAAAAACCAAGTTCAACCTGACGTTTCTCAAAAGTTAATAACTACTATTGAGTCATTAACAGCTCGGTTAGAAACTATGGAAGGGAAACAGGCGCAAGTTCAACCTGAAAAGAAATTTTACCCTGAATGGGTGGATTCAATTTCTCCTCCATCCAGTTTTGGAAACCCTATTTTCCCTACTTTCAATGGATCTGGCGACCCTGAACAACATTTGATGCATTACGTGTCTTGTTGTGATCCTATGATGGGAACTCCAGAGCAGCAAGAAGCAGTGAAACTCAGATGCTTCGTGCGAACCTTGCAAGGACCAGCTTTTGTCTGGTATACAAGCTTGAAATCCCGGTCAGTCATCGGATGGGAGGATCTTCGTCAAAAATTCCTTCTTCAGTTTAGCTCAACTTTGCCAAAAACGACAGTTTTCGATCTTACAAACTGCAAGCAAAGGTAGAATGAAAGAGTCTCTGATTTCATTGCTCGTTGGAAGGGATTAACGTATTCCTTGAGTTTATCACTCCCATTGGAGAAATTGTTGACAATCTATGTGGAAAATTTGCATGATGAATTACGCACGCCATTGATCCGTGTGAAATACACAGGAGGGTTTCGAGACCTTACTTCAATCGCTCAACAGATTGAAGATTCCCTTATACAGGCTAAGGTTAAATCTCGTGTAATTCCATCAGCTCCAGGAAGAAGAATGGGTAAAGAAGAAACTGCTACAGTTATGCTTAAACAGGCACATGTACCTATTTCTACTTCAAAACCTTCGTCTTCTCGAAGGGCTCCACCTCCTGAACGCCAACAACAAAGGCTGTTTCGTCCAAATGATCAAAAAGATCAACGACGAAAACAATTTGAGGATATGAAGAGTAAAACATACTCTTTCCGAAGTGAGCAAGTTCCTGGTTACTTCATTTCAGCTCTGGAAAATAATTTGGTTCAATTACCAGTGCCGAAGAGGCAAAACAAGGAAGGAGATAAAGACCATCCCAATTATTGTCCCTTTCATCAAATGTTGGGGCATCCCATCCAGGAGTGTTTTGTCTTTAAAGACCTCCTGCAAAAGATGGTCGACTTGGGACAAGTCAAATTGAAGGGTTCTTCAGCTCATGTAGCGTGTACTACCGCTACAGATCCAGAAGAAGGAGGCGAGTGGCAGGAAGTCAAAAGCAAAACTGCGAAAAAATATGATGATTGGATGGTCAGAAAGACAATCAATCGGACCCATTCCATTTTGCGAACACAATTGAAGAATCCAATTGTGTCTCCTACAAAAGTTGTAGTAAAGCCTCCATCAAAAGACAAATCCTCAAAAGGGCAGCGCAATTCAAAGAAGAAAGAGGAATCGGGAGAAGATGAGTATGCATCAAAGCCTAAATTGTCTTTGACTCTGGAAGATTTCATGCCATCTACTTCAAAGCCACGGGCACCGTCCCACCAAACGGCACAGCCTAAATAGGCTAACCAGGCAGAGTCTTTATCAGATGTAGAGTTAATCTTTGGTTCTGTTAATATGATTCAATTAACAGATTCATATTTCAGTCTTGATGAGCCTGAATTCCCTGTATCAAATAAGGGAACCCGAGGAAGTTCTAGAGGTTCAGGATATAGGGGAAGACGTGGAGCTATCTGAAGCCACTACTCTAATTCTACCCCTGCTAGCACTGTATATGCAGTAGAAACTCGTGGTAGAGCCCTTCAGCGAGGTCAAAAAGAACAAGCAAGTTCTTCTGCCAATGGCCAACTCAGCTTCGGCACAGTTATTTTGGAAGACCGATTAAAGGTTCCATATTCTTTATCTCATCAAGTAAATGGATCTAATCAGTCTAATCTTCCAAAACCAAAGATGTTTCCAACTTCAATACAAGATGCATCAGCTTCCAAAGCATCTGCTTCCAAGGTACCTGCTAAACCGCATA
This sequence comes from Viscum album, assembly GCA_963277665.1. Classification (NCBI taxonomy): domain Eukaryota; kingdom Viridiplantae; phylum Streptophyta; class Magnoliopsida; order Santalales; family Viscaceae; genus Viscum; species Viscum album. The sequence goes on along the minus strand of OY728119.1, from coordinate 1,177,003,779 downwards.
TTCCTATTGGGAAACTCAGACCTCTAGATCAAAAGTATGATATATTGAAACACTTGTCCCATGTACCAGCCAAATTATCAATTTTGTATGCCTTTAATCTATCAAGAGATCTTCGGGAAGCACTCATCGAATCTTTGTCAAGTCCTCAGGACATTGAAGCTGAAATTGCTGCAGCTGAAATTTATCACATAGAGAATAATCCTGCAGAATGCCATGCAGTGATATCTTTTACTGATAAAGATGAAGATGATGTTGTGCATGGTCACATAAAACCTTTGTACTTATCTGGAAAAGTCAATGGTATATATGTTCGAAGAGCTTTTATTGACAATGGTTCAGGAGTCAACCTCATGACCATTTGCACACTTCGTCGATTGGGCCTCACGGAATCTGATTTATCTCCTTCTACCATGATGTTGCAAGGATATGATAAAAATGAACAAGAACCACTGGGAGAAGTTACGCTCAGAACTCAGTTTGGAGATCTTGTTTCCAATTCGGATTTCATGATTGTTGATCAAGACTCAGCTTTCAATATCTTGCTTGGAAGACCCTGGCTACATCAGCATGCAGCTATTCCGTCATCATACCATCAATGTCTCAAATACTGTTTCGATGGTCAAGTTGGAACATTGTATGGTGATAAGGCCCCGTTCAAGACATGTGAGTCTCAATACATTGAGGCGGAATGTTATCACATGAAGGGAAGAGAAAATTCTACAATGAAGGAAATTACCAAAGTTAATGCTCTATATGGTTTGGAAAAAATTCCAATAAATCCATTTTCACATGTGAGTACAGATTATGTGTTACCTATCAGTCAAATTGACAAAATAGGCCCAAATCAAAATACTTTTATGGAAAGATCCATAATGTCAATTACGGGAATCGATCCAGACAACATGGGAGAAATTGGTAACTTACCAAGCAGTGATGAAAGCATAAGTGGTGACGTTTTCATTTCGTCTACTGAAATCCAACAAGTCTATACTTCGCTAATCAGACCAGAAGAAGTTATAGCAACACCAGAGGTGAATATTGATGTCGATTCTCAATCCATCACCTCCTCTTTATTTCCCAAAGAAGACCCTTTTTCATCAATAGGGTCGGAAATGGAAGCTTCTTCTTCAAAATGTGAAAATTTTGACATCTCTTATGATCATGAGAATTTCATTTTTTTCATCTACTTTGCAAGTAGAAACGGAAGAAATAACACATGATGGAGAGGAAGAGGAAGATCTTAGAGATGCTCCTCCAGCATTTGAAGAGGGTATCTCTACCACTATGGATGAACTCAGAGAAGTAAATCGGGGTACAGAGAAAGATCCATGCCCCACTTTAATTAGTACGGCCATGACCCTTGAAGAACAAGAGATGTATATTTCTTTTCTAAAGGAAAAAAAGATATTTTTGCTTGGAATTATACAGAGATGCCTGGCCTTGATCCTGATGTTGCCACCCATCATTTGGGTTTGCCAAAAGAACATCGAGGATTCAAGCAAGCCGCGAGAAGAACACACCCATCCTATGCTTCCAAAATCGAGGCTGAAGTGGATAAGCTTATCAAACCTAAATTTTTCAGAGAAGTTCAATATCCCAAGTGGTTGGCTAATATTGTCCCTGTAAAGAAGAAGAATGGACAAATTAGGGTTTGCATCGATTTCAGAGATCTTAATCGGTATTGTCCTAAAGATGATTTCCCAGTTCCGATTACAGAACTCTTAATTGATGTGACGGCTGGCTATGAAGTACTTTCTTTCATGGATGGATATTCTGGATATAATCAGATCCGAATGGCCCCAGAAGATGAGGAATATACAGCCTTCAGAGCTCCTCAAGGTGTGTTTTGTTACCGGGTGATGCCCTTTGGTTTAAAGAATGCAGGTGCAACATATCAACGCGCCATGCATCGTATCTTCAAACCTTTTCTAGGGAAATTTGTTGAATGCTATGTAGATGATCTGGTGGTTAAATCCAAACAACGTTTTGATCACTTGGCTGATTTGGAAGTCGTATTCCACAAGCTTCGACAACATAATTTGAAGATGAACCCCTTAAAATGTGCTTTTGGGGTAACCTCAGGAAAATTCCTCGGCTTTGTTGTACGCCATCGTGGTATTGAAGTCGATCCTGAGAAGACCAAATCAATCCTTGGTATGTCACCTCCTCAGAATTTGAAAGAATTAAGTGGACTTCAAGGACACTTAGCCTATATTCGGCATTTTAATCGCCAATTTGGCAGGAAAAAGTTTACCCTTTACCAAATTATTGAAGAAAGGAGTCACTTACCAGTGGACTGAAGAATGTCAAGAAGCATTTGATGTTCTCAAGAAATACCTCTTGAGTCCACCAGTACTCACGCCACCTGTTGAGGGTAGGCCTCTTATCCTCTATGTGACAGCTTTAGAGCGATCATTGGGTGCCTTTCTCGCTCAAAAGAATGATGCTGGGAATGAAAATAGTCTCTACTATCTCAGTAGAACTATGCTTGAAGCAGAAACCCTGTATTCGAGTATTGAAAAGTGCTACCTAGCATTAATCTTTGCAGTTCAGAAACTGAGACACTACCTGCAACATCACGAGGTCCAATTGGTATCTCGTAATAATCCGCTCAAATTCATCCTTAGTCGTCCAATTCTTACAGGACGTCTGGCAAGATGGGCGGTTATTCTACAGCAGTTCGACATTCAGTATGTGTCTCAAAAGGCAATTAAGGGCCAAGCTCTGGCTGATTTCCTGGCTGAACATCCTTCAGTGGAAGACACGTAGTCAGATATCGAACTCCCTGATGAGGAAGTTTTCTCTATTCAAGAGAGTCCTCAAACATGGGAAATGTATTTTGATGGTTCTTCTAGATGTCCAACAGGGAAGAAAATGGAAAATCCTAAATTCAACAAAGTTGGTTTAGGAATTGTGCTCATTTCTCCAGATAAGGCAGTGTTACCTTATTCCTTTTTGTTGTGGTAAGGTGGTACCAATAATGAAGCTGAATACCAAGCTCTCATTACAGGCTTGGAGATAGCGCTTCAAGCACAAGTGAATCACTTAAAGGTGAAAGGTGATTCAGACCTAGTAATCAAAAAAGTCAATGGGGATTATACCATCAGAAAAAAAGAATTAATCCCTTTGTATGATTACATCAGAGAGTTAATGTCAGAATTCCTTTCAGAACCGACATTTTCTTATGTCCCAAGATCACAAAATGCTCAAGCTGATGCACTGGCTAATATTGCCACAGCTTTAGCAGATCCAAATCGGGACGAGACAACCATCTGTATTTCCCACCATCGTGCAATTTCACCTTATGTTCAAGTCAGAACAGAGGAAATTAATGAAATTAGTCCCATTCCTGAACCGTAAGGTCATACTACAGGATGGATGTCACCTATCAGGGAATACCTTCAAAATGGAACACATCCACCTGATAGAGCCAAGAAAGAACAAATTCGGCGACGTGTGGTCAATTTTACTCTTTATGATGGTCCAAACCACCTCGAGAAAATTCTCTACAAACGTGGTTTTGATGGAGTTCTCTTCAGATGTATTGATGGTGAAGAGACAATGGCTGTCATAAAAGAAGTGCATGCAGGAGTCTGTGGTGCCCACCAGTCTGGACATAGACTGTCTGATCAAATTCGAAGGCTTGGATAGTTCTGCCCTTCAATGATACAAGATTGTGTTAATTTCACAAAGAAGTGACATTCATGCCAAGTATATGCCAACTTCATTCATCAACCTCCAGAGTTGCTTCATATAGCTAAATACTCATGGCCATTTTCCACATGGGGAATGGATGTGGTGGGACCTTACCCTTCAGCTACGGCCAAGCAGTTTAAGTACATTCTTACTGCTACTGATTTCTTTTCCAAATGGGCAGAGGCAGTACCTCTCAAAGAAGTCAGTTCTAAATGCATTGTTAGCTTCATCAAGTCTAACATCATTACTAGATTTGGTGTCCCTCATACCATATTGACAGACAACGGCACCAACTTCTGTTCTTCTGAGGTAAAGAAATTGTATCAAGAATACAACATTAAGTCCAACCATTCATCTCGATATCATGCAGCGGCTAGTGGCCAGATAGAGGCCTTCAACAAGACTCTTTCAAATATACTGCAAAAGATGGTGGATAAAGATAAGAGGTCATGGCCCGATAAACTCTTTTATGCTTTATGGGCTTATCGGACTACCACTCGCAATGCAACGCGGTCTACTCCATATTCATTGGTATATGGAACAGAAGTAGTCTTGCCAATTGAAGATCAATTTCCCTCACTCAGAATAGCCGTTTGTGATCAGTTATCAACAGATGAGCAATCCCAAAAGCGGTTGAATGAGTTGGAACAGTTAGATGAGAAAAGATTGTGCACTTTGCACCACTTGGAAATCTATCAGAATCGGATTGCACGAGCTTTTAACAAAAAAGTTTGTCTTCGTTCATTCATTCAGGGAGAATTGGTATTGATTCTCAGAGCACCAATGATACCAGGAAAGAAGCCTCCCATGATTGAACCAAAATGGGAAGGACCTTATTCAATACATAAGGTCTACTCCAATGGAGCGTATTCTCTGATCTCAATGGATGGAGAACACATCACGACTCTAACTAATGCCAGATTTCTGAAGAAGTATTTTGTATAAACACAAAATATTGTTCCCAGAACCAATACTCTTACAATTGGTTCATACAGCAATGGTCTAGTATGACCTTAAACTGCAACTTCGTCCAACATGACGTTAAACTGTGTCACCTTCAATGTCCGAGATGAAATTAAACTATATTTTGTCTGAGATGACATTAAACTATATTTTTTCCGAGATGACATTAAACTATATTTTTGTCCTAGCAACATGACATTAAACTATGTGGAACTTTCATCGTCCAGCATGACGTTAAACTGTAAAAAGTCCCCAGAACTGATATCCTCATATTGGTTCACCTTAGTCCTAGCTACATGACTTTAAACTGTACATCACCAGTTCGTCCTTGCTATATGACGTTAAACTATACAGCAATGGTCCAGTATGACTTTAAACTGAAACTTCGTCCCACACGACATTAAACTGTGAAAAAGTTCCCTAAACCGTCCAGCATGACCTTAAACTGCATCATCCCTGGTCCATGTATATGACCATAAACTATTTGCAAATCCCTTATGTCCAGCAAGACGTTAAACTGTGACGTCCTAAATTACATGATGCTAAACTGTATAAAAGTCCCTCACGTCCGGAAAGACGTTAAACTATATAATCTCAAAAGTCCAGTATGACATTAAACTGCACCATTCACGGTCCATGCATATGACCTTAAACTATTCGCACCTTCGTCCGACATGACGTTAAAATGGTACACGGTTTTGTCCTTACTGCATGACATTAAACTGCACAGTCCCCCTTTCGTCCAATATGACGTTAAACTATTTTATCCCCATCGTCCTAACTACATGACGCTAAACTGTACAGAAAATCCTTGATATGTCCTACATGACATTAAACTGTATTTTGTCCCTGCTACATGACACTAAACTGTGCAGCCCCAATAGTCCTAACTGCAAGACTTTAAACTGCATAGTCCCCTTTTTATGTCCTACATGACATTAAACTGTACATCGTTAAGGTTGTTATTACCTCTTGTTTCTCACACCGAGTATGACTCACGTGAGCTTAGAGCGAACATCAACCATAACACTCCCTTTGGGCCACTAACCATGTGTAAGTCCCAACAATATTTTTTATTAGATCATTGTCCACAAGAACAACTTGATCATTGATTCATTCTTTAATTGAACTACACAGACTTTGATCCTCGCCCTCCAGGCTGGGTATGTAGGAAACCTCCCAGGGTTCAATCCCAAAAACAATCTCTTCACATCGGATCACCACAACCTCATATGATGTTGATTTGTGAAACCGCCCCTGGAATCAATATCTTTACATTGATTCACTTTCGTCCTTGTTATATGACGTTAAACTATACAACACTTTTTGTCCGGTATGACAATAAACTACAAATATTCTTTGATTTCCTCATTTGAGAAGGAACCATTATTGACATTGATTTTTTCAATCATGGTTTTCATTTTCAAAAGACTATGTGCATACATGGTAATGCCTGAACTTTTTATCATAGGTTAAACCATCATTTCACTAAAGTCCCCTTTCACCCTTCACATGTACGAACCAAATTTGTACAAAGGGCATTTCTAGAACTACGTAGACTTGATTCCCATCCTTATGGGATACGTAGGAACGTTCGAGTGTCCCTCGAATCCAGTCCCAAGTCTTTTGGGCCTAACCCCAAATTTCACTTTCAGTCCCTTGACTGAAAAATCCTCATGAAAACACACACTGTGTATTCATTATTATGGTCCGAATTCTATGACCCTAAACTATGATCACTCATACTTTCGTCCTGCATGATGTTAAACTGCATTTCAAGAACTACGTATGGCTTGATTCTCATTCTTATGAGATACGTAGTGAAGTCCAAAATTTCAATTCAGGACCCAGCCACAACATGATTATGGTTTTCATTGACCTATGTATATCTATATACATTGGACAATACCCATCTTTATGTGTTATAATCCTAACCATAAATATTTTCAGATTTTAATAACCCTTTTTCATGACTTCTAGTCACAAAAATGTCAAACTTCTGAGAAATATTTTGCCTGACTATGCAGTACGTGCCCATAGGAGGCCTTGCATAAACAGTCCACATAACAGACTTGTCAGCCAAAAGATGCTATTCATTTGACCATGCAGCCAATGCCCATAGGTGGCTCTGCATATTTCAACCCCCTAACGGGTTTTGTTAAATAATAGTAACTTCATTCTTGGGAAGAATGCCTCTTTTGTCCTTATTTGTCTTAAACAACAATATGTAGGGATCCGCGAAAAAAAAATAGCCATCCTTAACATATTTGTCCCATATCCTTTTTCATGATCTGAAAGTATTCAAGTCTATGGTTTATTCTTCTTCCCTATGTTTGGGTCAGACCTTCGTAGGAGTGATATTCATCCATTCTTCGATATTCTTATTTGGAAATATCTTCTCCATATTCAAGTACCTCTTTCCATACAACAAACTCTATGCTTTAGAAAATTTGAATCTCCATAAACTTTCCCTGGCTTTTAGCACTAGGAAAGTAAATTTCTGGGAGTTCTTTTTCCTGACTATGCAGCACGTGCCCATAGGTGGCCTTGCATAAACAGTCCACATAACAGACTTGTCAGCCAAAAGATGCTATTTATTTGACCATGCAGCCAATTCCCATAGGTGGCCCTGCATATTTCAACCCCCTAACGGGTTTTGTAAAATAATAGTAACTTCATTTTTGGAAACTACTTCTTCTAATGCCTTTTAGCTCTTTTTTTCATATCATTCCTCGGATTCAAATATTCAAAATCCATAGTTTACATTTTTTCCCTCATACTTGAGTATGGTAATATGTTTTCAGATAAATTGTCAAGGAATTGAATCCATTTTTAATCCATTTTCGGTCAATGCTATTTCGACCTTAAACATTAGACCCTTTATGTCCGGCATGCATGACTTTAAACTGCCCACATAAGACAAAGGAACTCTGAATAAAAGTCATGTTCCAGCACACCTGTGCACTGAAAGACTTGCGTGCCCTCCCTTTTCCTTTGGAGGGATTCTATTTCCTCAGAGTCAAATCCTCATTTCTCTCCGGATCCAACTCTGAGGGGGGACTTTTGTTGACGCTCCTTTCGTCACAGAATCTAAAGATCGGAAAAGGGAATATCTCAGCTGAAAGTGATTCATCCTTTGAAGAAAACATGAAAAATTGACAAAGGCATGAACAAAGGATCAACAGAAAATCCACCGCCAAAGTTATACCACTGCCGCGCAAGTATACATGCGCGGCTACCTTGGTCGCGCAGGTGACTTGCGCGACCTAAATGGTAACCGCCCGGTAACCGCCCTGGGTCTTCTTTTGCCGATAAATACACCCTGTGGGCCCCCCAACTTTGAGGATCTTTTTTCCAGAAACTCGGATTGATGCTCCCGACGCCCAAGTCTCTTCTCAAAGCTTCCGGAACACTTCTAAGGTAATTTCATACCTAGAACGGAAGATCTAAAGAGAAGAAGGAAGGCCTAAGTGTTGAAACTTATCAAACACATGCGCGCCGACTTATTTCCTTCAATATAACTTGCGCGTCCCTTTTCTGGAAGAACCTCGATAACATTCTAAAGGGTTTAAAAAAGAGTCGCTCAAGTATTTCATTATTGGTTGAAAATCGCGCAAGTACACTATGTGTCGCGCAGGTATACCTGTGGGACCAATACTTGCGTGCCCACGGAAGACTTGCGCGCCTTGCAAGACTTGCGCGCACCTATCTTTTTGGGTGCCCATCTTGCCCATTTTACCCCTCTTAAGCCATTTCACCTTTCCTTTTCAAGATTCAGTCTTCAAGACACTCTTCAAAGCCATTTATGGCATGATTTCTTGATTTGACTTTCTTATCTGAAAGGAATTCTGTGGAATCTCTCTCAAAGTCTAGTGATTTAAATATCTTTATGTCACTAAAATACGTAGAGTTCATTCATTCAACCTCATCCTTTAAGATGAGAGAATCTTAACCTGGGTCTCCTTTCCAGGAATAATCCCCAGTTATAAAACCTTTAATATGGGCATCTTCCTCAGGAGTAAGCCCCAATCAAGTCCTCTAATCTTGGGCATCTTTCTTAAGAATAAGCTCCAACCTCAAATATGGGCATCCTCCTCAGGAGTAAGCCCCAAACCTTAATCCCTAACCTGGATCTCCTTTTCAGGAATACGACTCAGTCATAACCTCGGGTCTCCTTTTCAGGAATAAGCCCCAAGTCCCCTTAAACTTCTCTTAACCAGTCGTAATTTACCTTTGATTTGGGTTTCCTTTTCAGGAATAAAACCCAATCATAAGTCACCTCATAACATGGGCATCCTCCTTAGGAGTAAGCCCCAAGATTAGAGTATTCAAATCTCCATGAAGCACATATAACTTTATGGACCCTGTTCATGGATTTTTTCCCTAAAAGTAAATCTTAAACCTTTATCTATCTGGGCAGTCATCCATACATATGCCCGAAACAAATTCTTATGATTCCATCTTTCATGGAACAATTGTCTAAATTTTTACCAATACCTCTTGTTTCTCACACCGAGCATGACTCACATGAGCTTAGAGTGTAAAATTAATTATGACATTCATCTTTGAGCCATCAATCATAAACATCATACTCCATAACTCGAACTACGTGGGTTCTGATTCCTTTTTCCAAAAGAAAGGATACGTAGGTAGTCCATTTATGGGTTCGATCCCAACTTTGAAATAATCTCTGTCCTTCTGAATGACGATAAACTTCATGTGCCCCACTGAGTGGCTTTAAAACCAGCCTAGTCATCATAATGACCAAGATACTTTTATATAAATGTTTTGAGGGATTCCATTGACCAAGAATCTCTAAAACAGATATAGATGATTATCTATTGATGAAGAACCTCGAATACATATAAAAGATTCTCTAAATTTCTTGCATATTTAATCATTGATTGTTAAAACTAAAGGAAAGCACATTTTTTACTTGGTTATGTAATAAGGATTCACGAACATAACTTAAATCTATAAAGAGAGTCCTGGAGTAGACAATAATTCCCCTCAAAAAGGTGTGATGAGTCCGACCTCCCATCCTCTCGACCAATGCAAATTCCTAAGCCTCATTAGTCCACAGGCTAATGAGCGCCTGCCTTTGGAAAGTAGGTCCAAACGGATGTGGAATCATTGGATGTTTCCGGTTCTACGAACAAACCTGTTAGAAACCGATGGGAACGTTTGAATCTCCCGTCCAGGAGGTCATCCCCGGATTCCGCGCGAAACAATATTAACTATGGTGCTATATTATTGGGTAAAAGATAAAAATATCTATTTATGTCACAACTGACCATAGAGTTTCAATGTATCATGTAGTAGAAAAATTGAAAATAATTTCATTGGTTTTTGGTATAATTTAGGTAGACCTGATTCAGGCCCCCACCCCACCCCTCTTAAGCATATTTTCTCAGTTCTATGAGGACTAATAATGTTATATTTAAATAAATTCAGAAAAATATTTAGTCAATTGGTCTAGATAAAAATAATTTCATATAAAAATAATTCAACACATTGACTAATACAATTGGTCAAGAACTTTGACCAATACATTTCAACATAATGTCAGATACAAATAATTTCAGATACAAATAATTCAATTTGTTTTTGGTATAATTTCGTCAATAAGACCGACTAATACATTTATACCTAATTTTAGATAAAAATTAATAACCAAAAATCACACAACTCCAATCCATATCAAGAACATTGATTAATCACCCTTAGGGATGACTATTAACTATGTACCATAACATTTAAAATAAACTATAAACTAAAATTTTAAGCAAATCAAAATTAAAATTAAATGATCAATAATTTATCTTCAAAATTTATAAAAAAATTAAAAAGTTTAGAGATTAACACAGAAATAGATCCCCAATCCAAACATTGATCTGTATAAAGATTTAGAAAATTAAACACAGGAAGATCTAGATAAGAATAGATTTTTATAACGAAAAATAAAAATAAACAATAGAATAAAATCAAACCATGGTTAAAAGTCCCTCAAATTAGCATTTGGAAGAACAAATAATCTATAGATGATCAAAAAAGAGAATATAATGATGAAAATAGACCACAGATCATGAAAATGTAAGAAAATCATCAAAAATGGTGGTTGGAGATCATAAATATTGCTTCAAAGTCATCATGAGTTGAGAGGAGCACCCATAGGTTTAGATTTCCAAGAAAGAAGAAGATGAGGGTTTCCCAATCCCGACATTATTTAAATGACTTTCAGTGTTGGTTTTTACCAAAACCGTCACCTAAAATAAATAAAAAAAATTTGTGTCAATTTTTCCAAAAACCAATTCCCATAATATATATTTTTTAGTTTCGGCATTGGTTTTGGTAAAACCTGACACCGAATGTATTAAGTTTTTTTATTTCCATCATCTTTTTTTTGGAAAACCAATCCAGAAAATTTTACCTATGCCATTGGTTTTCCTTAAAACCGACACGAAGACATTTTTTTTTATTTTTGGCATTGTTTATTACATAAACTAGTAAAAATATTATCATATTCTGGTGTTTGGTGTCTGTTTTTAGTAAACATGACGCCAAAAACCGCTAATAAATTTTTTTGGTGTTATTTTTAAGTAAAACTGACACCAACAAATTCATACACAACCCATCGAAGTCTGTTTATAAAGAAATTATGTTATTAATTCGACATTAAATCCTGTATTTATACTTGTGTGGGTTTCATAATATTTTTATCATGGTATAACCTATGGATGAGAAATGGGTTTCCTAAATAAATTTTTATCTCCAATATAAACCATTAAAATAAATAATAATCAATTATTATTTATATATAATCCTGGGTAAATCATAAAATATATTAATGGACATCATCTTAGATGTATAAGGATTTTTAAAGATGACATGGATTATTTCTTAAGGAAAAAAACCTTTATTTAAAAATCATTTTTAAGAATAAAAACACTTCCAAAAAAGTTTTGTTTGAAAACCACTTTCAGAACATATTAAGTAAGAGTAGAAAATCATTTAAAACATTTTAGGAGTAAAATATCCTTTCCACATTTAAAAATTATTTTTAAATAATAAATAATTTTTAAAACCATTTTCTTTTAAAATAACATGGAAAACTTATTAAGGAAAAATTGAAAACCATTTTAACCACTTTTTTAAAAATAAATCCATTTGAAAATAATTTTCCTTGATTCTAGATTAAAAAATCCTTCCAAAAATTTAAAAACATTTATAGAAAACAAATATTTTGATTAAAATATATTTTCTATCTAAGAGAGAAATAAGGGGATATTTTCTTAAGAACGCTTTATTAATTATCTTAAGTACAAAAGATTGGAAAATGGTACCATTACATGATGAAATAATGAATAAACAAATGTGAAAAAAATTTAAGACATTTCTTAATAGATATGTCATAATATTTCATCAATGAAAGCATAATCATAAATAATCATGATAAACAGTGAGATTATAGAAATAAAATCTTACCACTTTGGTAACATTGAATCAAAACCCCAATTAAATAATAAAATTATATTAATATAAAAATATCATTAAAAGATGGATATTTACTTTATGACATGTAAAAGGTGTATTATATACCCTTTATAAAATATTATAGGTGTATAATATAACAAACATCACATGGAAAGAAAATTGTGACAAAAATACCTTACCACATTGGTAACTTTGACACCATAAACCCCATGAAAGATATATCCAAAAATGGATATTCAAATACCAATAACTTTTAATATAAGCATAATAAAATAAATCCATGGTCATTATATACACCACATATAAGAAATATGTGATGAATATATCATGTGTATCATATTAATAAAAAGAGAGACCAAAATCCAATATCTTAAGTATTGAATCCTTCCATACTCATTAAAACCTCATTTATAATAAATATAATTCTATTATACATATATAAAATAACCATAATAATACATATAATACCATATATAATTTAATTATGAATTTTTATTTCCTATTTATTAACAATTCCATGTTAATGTTATGTTTCAGGTAATAACTACTTCATTTTTCGTACATATTTTTAATTCTTATTTAGGGAAATCTTACATATATCAGGATTTCAACATCTCTATATTGATTAAAATTATATAAATATCATATATATTTAACATATTTGTTTTTATAGTAATCTATAATATTTAGTGTCTCAAAATGAATTACACCATTCATAGAGACAGTAAGTCGTACGTGCACATGAACAATGTTTCCATTATATAGTTTTTTTGAACAAGAGAAAAGTAAATGAAATATATATATTCTAATTAAAATATAATTTTTATTTCATATATATCAAAAATACTTATTAATCCAATCCTTATTGCACTCCATGTAATGCATGAATGAATGATATCACATCACGACACGGTAGCCCGCTTTACGTACGAATGATGTTATCATATTCCCACAAAATGGAAAGAATAAAATTATGTGATATATAAAAATTATAGAATCATAATAACATCATAAAATTAATAAATAATATTTTTATATATATACATGTATATATTAATCATATTTGCATCATTATTTCCCACTTTCAATGTTTGTAATAGAAAAACAAATGACATCGGTTCACGAGGTAGTAGTCTTCCGTACACATGAAGGATTATTTCATAACCCATTTGATGGAAGTGTGTTTTTTAGTTTGTAACCATAACATAATGACATTTTAATATATGTTAGATACTTATTTTTATTATATAATCATGATATAAAAATAATTTATGGGATTTTAGAGAGAAATAAAAGAAAAATGTTTGTTGATGAATGACACCTCTTCCTTGGGTATCTCCTCTTGGTTTTCACCAAAGGACTTCATTAATTGAATTTATGCCCCACTGATTTATTCTTTGACAATGGGAGTTATGTTTTTAAGTTAATTATTCATGTTTTTAAACTAAATGGATTGAGAGGTGTGATTAATGGGGGAGAGTGAGTGCCCTTTTATAGTTGAGGAGTGGTTTCATTCTTGTTGATACGGAACATTATTCAATATTAATGGGTGTATATTACCTCAACATGCTCCAAATATATTAATTATAGTTATTAATGGATTATATGGTCGATACATACCTCCAACATACAATTATAAACATTTCTTAAACATTTTGTTCCTTAACTCTTATGTTTTCTTATTTGACCATTTTGGTTTTTTATTATGGGAATGAATTTTCTAATATATGTAATTCATACATTGAAACTAAATTAATGTGGGGTTTGTTATAAAATTTTAATCCAATAATAATAAAATATTATATTTAATTCATTAAATAAAAATATCATATGTGTTTGCAAATAATTTCAACACAAGAATATGTAACATGCAAAAACAATACCTAAACCATAGACTTGATTATTGAGTTATTTTACTATTTAAAGGTTTATGTGTTCAATATAAAAGGTAAATTATTAAATAATTTTAAATTATTTTATATTTATTAACATTTAAAAAACACAAGCCATAGGATAATATTTTTTGTAATTTTAAATCATTTAATAAAATATCAATTATTGTAAAATAACCTTAATGTCAATTTTCACATTATTTATTTAATTTAATTATAATAATATATATAAAATGACAAAACTTTAATATATTAAGTTCACACTTATGTAACATGATAAATTTTTCTATATAAATAATGTAACTCAGTAATTCATTCAATGTACTTCACTTTTATAATTTTTAGTATCATTTCAATTATTTATTTATTAACTAAATAATTCTAGTATTGGTGATTCTTAAAAATTTAATGTAATTATGTCTTCTAAAAAATAAAGAATAAATTATAATTATAAAAAACTCATTTATCTTCCAAAATAATATTTATAACACAAACTATGTAGTTTTTCGCTATTCCAAATCTTTATAGAAATTAAAATGAAGAAAGGTACATTTTTTTTCTTTTCTGTTACATAACATATTTATGGATAACTTTCATGAAAAAGTGCCCCAATAAAACTCATATTAGTCAAATATAAGGTTTAGTGGGTCTATATAATTCCATAAAATGTTTTGGATACGTTTTGGTTCATTCATACTCCTTATATTCCAATTCTAACCACTAAATAAACTTGTTTTACCTTAATCACTATAATTAATTTTAATTGTTACAACTAATCACTATATTCAAAAATTAATCTTGAAATATTAGAAAATATTAGTTATATTTATTTCGTATCTGGAACCTATTTTTCCAAATTCAATTCACATAATTGTTATATATTAATTTAAAATTAAACCCAAATATGTGTCGAGAAAGTGGGTTTTTAAAGTGAAAAAGATCAAAAATTTACAACATTTCTATATTCATTTTCAATATAAAATTTACTAAAATGACATAAATTTTATGAATATATGTATAATTGAACTAATTATTTTTCAAAACAAATTTGAAATATAATTCCATTTTATAAATAAATTATAAGAAAGGAGAGTCTTCAATTGAAATTTAGTATTTTTCTTTATTAATCAAAAAATGAATCTAATTTGAAAAATCCAAAAAAAAATACTAAGATAATTTTGACATTCTAATTTTAGAGATGAAGTTTATTTTTTCAAATTGAATTCATAATATTCTCAAATATTTTTTTAAAATAAGTGAATCATTAAAATTGGATTAATTATTATCTATTTAGTAGAAGGCACATAATATGAATTATAAATTTATGATTGAATATATAATATAAATATTTCATTTAAATCACTTATCAAAATTATTTTTTTAATTTATTGAGATAAAATGTGTTTGTGCATAGAAAAACTATTTTTCAGAAAAGGAATTTCTTATCCATATCCATTTTTCCTGTATTTTTATAATACACTTTATGATGCGTGTTAAACTTTATATTTCAAGATATTTAAAAATTCAAAACATATATTGGTTCCAAAATAATACTAAAACAAAAAAGGATTCAAGCATGATCTATATCCTGATCATCATTACATCCGACCCATCCAATCTAAACGTCATTAGTAAAACTCAATCTTGCATGTAATGAAATATATCAATGAGTTTTAATTTATGAAAATAAAGTATTCATAAGAACTAATTATGTAACATTATTCCCCCATTAAAATGAATTTCTCCATCAAAATCTGTCTGGTTCATCAATGTTGTAATAAATGAAATTGTTTTCCTGGAAACTCACATTGTAAAAATGAATACAAACCATCCATTCAATAGGGAAAGTTGATAGCATTATGATTACCCAATGTAACTCATAACGAGGCTTCCACACAGTAGAACATAGGTTATAATTTATGGTTTTTACATGGAATAAGAGTTTAAATAATTATATGGAGTGATAGTGATCACTGGTCCAAAGAAAGTGGGTTGTTGAGAGAAATATAATAATCCAAAAACAATAAATATGTGATGATCTAAGGGACCATTTGATTCAACTGAAAGCAAGGTACTAGGATAATTTTTTTAAATATTCTTTGAATAATGTTGATGAATTATCCCTAGGAGATATACTTAATTTATTTCATTCCATTTCAAATCCATAATCTCACTATTTATGTGTGACTTAATCAATTTACAATTCATCTATTACTCTAATAAATTAATGGGGATTTTTTTCTCTCTAAATCACTAATGGATCATAAGATCCATAAGTATAATATTAATTCATTATGTCTATCATTAGTTATCATCAATAAATAGTGGTTAGCATAGGCTATCCAATATTTATAATTTTTCATATGAAAAAACAATAAATTAATCTCTAAAACCACATTCAGAGTTTAATACAACCCATTTAATTAATAGTTAACCTTTTAACCCTACTAAAAGTTGATAATACATAATTTTAGAAATAAGGTCACATAATTTCTCTAAATAAATTTAACATTGATCCCCCATATATCATAAACTAACTCTTAATTTTCACATATCA
This sequence comes from Viscum album, assembly GCA_963277665.1. Classification (NCBI taxonomy): domain Eukaryota; kingdom Viridiplantae; phylum Streptophyta; class Magnoliopsida; order Santalales; family Viscaceae; genus Viscum; species Viscum album. Next base: position 1,176,987,177 of record OY728119.1, on the reverse strand, counting down.
AAAATGGGAATAACTTTATCATGTATTCTCTTCAAACATTGTAATAACATGAATTATGAATGAACCTTATTAAAAAATACATTCTTCCACATTAATTTCATAAAACATTTATTATTGGATATATTCCTTAAATCCAAAAATGTTGTAAAGTCTATCCATGATAGCATGAACCACTTTTTTCATAAATTTATTTGTTCCAATGTAATTGAAACTATCCAATTTAATTTATTCACATAAAAAATCTCTTTATCCTACCATTATCATATCAACATATTAATCATATTAATGGTTGTATTACCTACATCAAAATATCACTTTTCTATTCCATCAGTATAATATAACACATTCTTTAAAATCCATTATTCCAAGCTTCCATTAACATTATTTATATATTTCATAATTAATTAATTAAAATACTTAAACACATTAATTATTTCACCTTATCCTTAAAAAAGTAACTAGGATTAATTATCAAATTCCTTAATTCCACTTTCTATTTATATAAAATTTATAGTTTCTCCATCATCAAAAATATTGACATTACTCATACCTCTTTTTTGATTCTCTTCACATATTCTCCCTTTAGGGTATTGATTTTCAGAATGCCTATACATTCTAAATTAAAAGAATTAAATTTTCAATGTTATCATTGGGAGTTAAATATTCACATCCATAATTTTAACATGAATTTTCATTTTCCTTTTGAAATTAATTACTTTGTTCCCTTCTTTTATTTAGTTAAAACATATTCCCATTATTCTAATACATTCACTTGGATGTCTATTACAACATTTGTGGAAAATAGGAAACTAAATATTCTCTCCTCCATAGTCTCCACTACCCGAAATATTAGTATACTATTTAATTACCTTCTTCATTGAGTCTTATAGTGTGTTAAGTTATACATTTTTAATCATGTTTTGTGAAAAATAATCACTAATAATCACAATTTACTTCTCTCTAGTCATCATCCCACTTGAAATATCATCAAAAAAGTGTCCTTCACATTCATCATTATCCCAATTCCTTCTACTTATCTCCATTTAAATAAAAAATAATAGTGTGAGCAACACTAATCCTAGTAGAAGACCACATAATAATGAAAATTTACATAGAGGATTTCTAAATTAGGACACCATCTTCATTAATAAATAAAAAATTTGGTTTATTATATGTTATTTATAGTAGTCTTTTATTTAAATCCATCATGATAGATCATGAATAATTTGTGAGCTTTCGACGTATATCCCCCAGTAATGTCAAAAAAGGTGTGTATCAAGGCCCGTTGTTGTGAACCAGTTCCTGATCGATTCCAGATCAATACAATGTTTTTGGGTTTGTTATCCCTAAGTATATCTTTCCAATATCCACATTCAATTGTAGAGTCCAGATAGTAATGTGTTTTAAGTAAAAGAATCCATTTATCCTTTACCAAAATTCTAAGAAATTTTCTTACAAGCTAACTAATAAAACAATTTTTTTTAATATTTTATTTATAATAAATGACAGAATTTCCTCACATGGTGTTAAATATATTTACTTGCAAAATATTTGAGATTAGATAATTCTTTTCAATATTTGATGAAAATTCCAGTTTTAGCCAATAATGTGAACTGTAGTAATTAAGAAATAAATATTGTAATTTGAATTATTACACATAAAATTTTGTATTAATATTCTTCACTCAATTGGATACAACTTTTATTTTAGATAATGGAGATAACTTGTGAATTTTTTTGGAGTAAAAGGGTCATGAAGTCAATGATGGGATGGATTAACTAAAATGGACCCCAGTTTTCTATTTGGGCCATCACATCTACATATGTGTCTGGATTAGTCCCAATGTTTGAGAGAAGCTTGACCAAAAAATTGTTCACAAATCATCCATCTAAAAGGATAGCTGGTTCATCTATTTTAAAGTCCAAATAGGCGGTTTCATACGGAATAAAATTTTTGGACGAATTTCCCTATTCATACTTGAATCCACTTGAACCCTAACCTCCCATCCACTCTATAAATTGGTGTTTTTCCTATTTTGAGGGGTTGGGATGTGAATTAGGATAATTAATACTGAGTATAATTAGTTTCAATCCATTTTTATAGGAATTTCATGAGGTAGATATCTTTAATCTAGGATCCCTTTAACAAAGCCTTCTTCTTTTTCTTCTTCTATTTGTAATATTATTTATATTTCAATAATCTCTTAGTTTCTCTACCATTTCTTCTGTTATTTGAAATTTTCTTATCCTATTAATTATCCTCTTTAGATTGGAAATCAAATATTAGTAATTATATTGAGTTATACCCTTTCTAAATCTTTTCAAATGCATTCTGTTTCTACAATGACTACGCCGCCAATGGATGTGTAGTTTTCTTAGTAATCAATCGACCTATTACCTTCTTCATTTATTTATTTTGAATAATTACAAAATACTAATTCACAAAATATGATCCATGGATTGAGTTTTAATATTTGAATAAAATAAGCAAGCAATTGAACAATTGACATAAAAACACACAATCATTAGATTTGTAAAAATTGTTAGAGCGCAAACATAATCGATAAAACCAAACCACATGGGATAAATTTGTAGAGTTAAAATATAATCCATAAAATCAATTCATCCGTATTTTTAGAATGTATTTATGACTTAATTTTACACAGTCCAAAATCTATTCTTAGAATGAAAACCAAAGCAGGGTACTGCAATTGCATGTTCTGCAGCTCGCCTCGGGTTTAATTCATTTCATCTTGGTGGTTATGTTAAATCTCATAGGTTTAGAGGGTTAACAAATTAAGGGATCATAATTAATAGGATATTAATTTAAATGATAATGATCAATAATTAGGTGAAGAGTTAGAGTTTGATTGATTACACCGTTTAAAATACTTTCTAAAAATACATCTTCTAGTTGTGTTTTATTAATAAAATTTCATTTAAAAAACTAAAATAAAAAATACAATCTTCTTCCCACATACTTATTATTCTTATTTTATAAAAATTGAACAAACCCCCATACTTCTATTTTGATTATTTTATTTTTTTTAAAATACCTACAATATATTGTTTTAAATTACTTCCTTTATTGAGAGACGACCTTGGTCAGCCACTCTGTTATACCTAATGAACTAGAAACAGAATATCATTTAACAGTGCCCATGATAGCACCTTTCAAATTTTCACTATTTCTGAGTAGGCAGGTAATTTATTCATCCAATTATAGGTAATTCTTTTTTTTCATTTTATTCTTCTCTTCTCCTCTTTCTTTCTTCTTTCCCCTTTCTCATGTTTTTTTCCTCTCTTCTTTAATTTTATCAGACCAAATAAAAATTCTTTTCTTTATATTATGGTATAATTAGCCCATTTTCATTTTAATTTGATTTATGACATGAAATAATCCCAAGGAACTCTTAGATGTAGACGCTTATATTGACCACAGCCTTAGATATTGAATTATATAGTCTTGGTCTACGTGACATATCAACATTCATCCAATTAATGAATTCATCCAATCTGGTATAACTAAAATTGGAAACACTACTAAATCCAACTTAAAATAAGAACCAATGGATGAAAATAATAATAATGGACTTAATTGAAGCATTTTAGATTTGGCTACAGCAGATATTAAATATGAACCAAATTTTATTGCACACCCAAATATTGAATCAGACATTGAATTTAAATCCGGGTTAATTCACCTTCTTCCAAATTTTCATGGATTATTTGGGGAGGATCCAAAAAAACATTTAACAGTATTTAATGTGGTTTTCTCAACATTAAAATTAGGAACTGTATCTGAAGATAAACTAAAACTAAGATCATTACTATTCTCACTTGATGGAATAGAAAAGGATTTAATGTATTACGTACAACCTGAATATGTAACATGTGGGAATGATTTGGAACATCTTTTCTTATATAGATTTTTTTCAGCATCTGGGAACACTTCCATTCTCAAAGAGATCTCAGGAATCAAGCTAGCCAATGTTGATTCAATGTATGAGTACTGAGAGTGATTCAAGAAGTTTTGTACAAGCTTCCCACGTCACCAAATTAGTGAGAAAATACTAATCCAAAATTCTATGGGGGACTCACACAAATGGAGAGAAGTATGATGCCATAGCTGGAGGGGCCTTGGTCAAAAAAACACCTACATCTACACATGAACTGATTGAAAATATTGAACAAAACTCCCAAAAATTTGGCAATCGAGGTAAACGACATGTTAGAAGAGTACATCAAGTAAGTCATTCCTCTATTGTAAATCATTTGATTGATACAATGTTGAAAGAGCTGAACACTAGGGTGAGGCAGCTTTATATGGCTCAAAAGACATCCCAACCCACTCTTATAAGGCCATATGGAATTTTCATTGAAACATACCACCCAAATGATTTTCCCCCAATTAAAAGAGACAAAGGATTTTGCGGTTATATTTTTTCGGAGACCATATCAGTAGAAAAAACAACCACATCCCAAAATAAGTATGATTCCTTTGTACTAACATACAACCAAGGGTGGAAGGATCAGTCATACTTGAGGTATTTCTATGGAAAATAATAAGGGTCCCCTTTTCAAACAAATTTCTGGCAGCCTCTGCCATACCAATAAGGTTCTCAATTACGCCAACGGAGATTTGAAGCTCAAGCATCATCAAGTAGAAAACATGGGAATTGTAAACCAATAGTAGATTTTAATAATGATGATCTTTTGAAACAAATTGTTCTTAATCAGTAGGATGAGATGAAGACTCATGGTTCGGAGTTGAGAGAGTTTTTTGACACTATTTTAGAATACAAAATGATCCCAAGGATTTCTATGGATATTTTAAAATCCCAAGGAGGAGTTTGAATAAATTCAAAGGAAAGATAAATCCAACAAATCTCTATGCGAAAAAGCTATGTGACAGATCTGTGCGGCCAAGCTACATGACAGACCTGCACAACCAAGCTACGTGGCAGAAAAAATTGGTCTCTATGCATGGAGGACCAGCGCGGACAAAACATCCTTAGACCAGGACCATCCATGCCTATAAATAGAGAACTTGGGCTCCCCATTTTATGATTGAAAAAATGTTGAAAGACTCTATGAAGCTCCCATTGCGTAGCTCGTTTTCCTATATCCCTAAAATTTTCATAGGAAGCTCCTTGAATCACAAGAGAAGAGATAATTAAATGGGATAAGCATGTTTTGAAATTGTTTCATAATTTTTACATTGTCTTGGTTCCCCTATGTGAAATAAATTCTTCAGTCGTCATAGACATATGTGCAATGTACTTGCACGACCTACCTATGAAACACACCGGAATAGCATACTTACATGAGGAACCTATGAGGGACACTTGCGTGTGGTACCTACTCGATAGATCTTGGAATAAAATCCTTCATACAAACTCAAGTACCCTTTTTGAAGCCACTCAGGGTAGGGTATCTCTTTCCTTGGTTCCCTTACCTGAAAGGGAGTAATTTGAAGCCTCCACCAAAACCTACCGACTTATCAAACCTTTAGGAAAGGCACATCGGCGTACATTCTATTTGGGTTTGTATTTCTAGAGTAAAAGGTTTCCCACATTTGTTTCACAATGGGGTTAAGATAAATGGAATGCTTGTGGGTTTGTATATCCATAGTCACATGGATCTTTATCCCATGAACAATGCGAGGAAGTTCCCAATTCTGAGAATAAGGGTTTGGGTTCTGTCCTCCCCTTTTAGTCTCTAAGACCTGAGACCTCAGGTCTCTGGTAGGGAAGGCACAGTTTACCTTTGCTTTTGTAAGAAAGAAAAATAGAATTCTCTCTCACCTATAATGATCAGTTTTAGGGAAATAATCCTGGTGTAATCCTCTAACCTTCATCCCTTCCTCATAACATTGGACCCCTGTCTAATGTAAATAGAATAGGGGAAGGGTCATCACCACACCCTCTTCCGCGGTCACCTCAGCCTCTTCCACTCTCACCACCATTGGTGCACCCTCTTCCACTATCAAAGTAAGAAAAGGTCATGTGTCATTGTTGAATCTTTCACATCCTCTTGTTTCTGACACCGAGCAGGACTCAAGTGGGCTTAGAGATTCGTGATGATTACAACATCTGCACAGACACTCATGATTGAATGAACTTTGAGAACTCTGATTCCTATTCAAACCAGGATACTTAGGAAGCCTTCTTAGGGCCCGATCTCACTAGATGTCCTCTTTAGGAATCCAACCCTAATTCCCCTAATTTGGGAATCATCCTTTAGAATAAACCCCAAATTAAATCCTCAAATCACCAAGGCATCCTTTACAGGAAGTAATCCAAAACTCATTTCTATCAAAAGATTATACTCTTTTATGAGACTTATAGAACTATGTGGGATTTGATTTCCATCTATATGGGATATGTAAAAAGGCTCCTTGAGGTTTAAATCAAATACCTTAAATCAATCCTATTCTCATTGTGCCATATTCCCAATAGTGTATGATCCTACATAGAAACCCATATCATTTCCATGTTCCTTGGACTGCGTCAACATAAGTCTTACACTATGTTTTGATTAATCTCCTTCCATGTAGATGTATATACTACATGACATTAAAATATACAGTGAGGTCCTTATCACATGATGATAAAATGTACGATGTCTCCCATTCAGTGGAATCGAACTATGAGGGTTCTGATTTTTTTTACAAGTATCTGTAGGTAGCTCATTTTATGGGCACGATCCCAAGATCATACAAAACCTTTGTCTCCCTGGATGAAAATAAATTATAGAGTTCCCCATTGAGTGTCTTAAAATCTAGTATCATAATTATGATGATTATATGAATATTGAAAAAGTTTATTAGAGGATTCAATTGATGGAGAACCTCAAATATATATGGATATCTCCATTAATGAAGAACCTTGAATGAATACTGTTGATTATAAACATTACACATGTTAATAAGAGATTGAAAATTCCAAGGGATACTTATGATATACTTTGTGTACTAATAAGAATTCTTGAAAATATCTTAAATTATAAAGAGAGTCTCAGAGTAGAAAATAATTCCCTACAAAAGGGTGTGATGAGTCTAACCTCCCATACTCTCGACCAATTTCCATTCATAAGTATCGTGAAGTTCAAACTTAATGAATGAATACCATTGGAAAGATGGTTCCCTTACGATAGAGAACTTTTGGAAGTTTTTAGATCCATAAATAAGTTCAATGAAAACTACATGGAAGGAGTGATTCTTAAAACTATAATACACATTTCAAGGAACTACGAAACAAAAATGGTGAACCAGACCCGAATCCTTAACCAAGTTAATAATGTAACCCACTTGTTAGGCCCCTATCAATTGATAAAGGAAGGATAGGAAAAATAATAAATCACACATGTATCCAACTAAAAGTATGTTGCTTTAATGGATATTTTTGTTGTTTCTTAGTTTTTATCAGAATTACCTTCACTCCAAAATGGATTTCTTCATGTCAAAATCTATGAACTTCCTATCCGCTACTCAAACTGGATCCCCATACACAGAAAAAATGTCATCACCAACCCAGCATCTTCAACACTGGTCTCTAATGTACTGGTACAGGAATATTGCCATCACATTACAATCCAAACATTAGAGGCTTCTCAGTCGTCCCTCAAGGTCAATAACAATCGTCAATCATCTGGCCAACAATGACCAATGAACAAGAAGAAGATAGTTCCAAAAACCGTATTCAATAATTTCGGGTCCTAATCCTTAGAACGCAACAATCAATCCCTCCCATACTATAGGGATGTGGAGCAAGAGGCCACTCAAGTCCTCAATTCATGAATTCAGGAGTTCTTCCTGAGGACTCCCACCAGTAATCGCCACCAGAAAAATCGTGCGGTAGTGAACCCCCATCATGATGGGGGTGTTGCCTCTAGACGTTTGGAACATGTCACGTAGACCCGGGTAGGCAAGACAAACTGCTGAGGACAATATCTGGTCAACAGAGATCAGGTTCTTACCTCTACCCCTTCCGGAGAAGCCCATCAGCCTAACATGATGGAAAACAACAAGCGGGAACATACACTTGTTTTTCCAAATTGTAATGCTGAGCAGACTCATTTGGTACCAACCCAACAATCCCAGTTGTTAAATCCGATGGGGTACCATGAACAGGACCATACACTTTCTCAAAAGTGTTCAGCCAGTCAGTAGGCTCGTCTGACTAAATTTAAATAATCCCACCAATCTAATGTGGTGGAAACTGGTAAATAGGAACATTAACCAATTTACAATCACCAATTATGCTAGTAGTCTCGTATTCTAGTATAGAAGGATATATATAAACCATACATGATAGGAAATAGCCAACAGGAACACACACCTGCCAATGTTCATCAATTCTACAAACAATCTCGTTTGGTAGAACCCATAGAAGTCAGTTGGAAATCTCCGACAAAAAATTTGGGGCAGAACCAACTATCTTCCCCCATACAAGAGTACTTTCAATGCCCATTTATAGGAAATGGAGGACAGGAGCAGCCACATACACCTACTCTAGATACATAATGCATGTATATTATTTTTCTGGCTGCTGAAGTCTCCAAAAACATCTTATCAATGGTGAAAGGGAAAACACAAAACCCTGGCCATATTCTAGAAGAATGCAAGGATATTATAAAAAACACTTCATTAGTACCTTGGAAACATACACATAAATCTATACGAAGACATGGGATGACACATTGTCATTCCATCCTAGAATATATACACACCTCTGTTCCTATCTAGGAGGGTCATGTGGCGCACACCCCCATATCATATGGACAACAGGATTGGGAACATACATCCTTTCTAATTAACGGTAATCAGTATCTTCTGGTAACAAATCCAAGGCAGGCACATACACCTGCCCATGAAAACCAATTTTCCCAGCAAGTGGCCCCAACTAAGTATAAGAGAACATCCAAGAATAAGCCTCATAAAGAACTGTTGGAAAATCAAGAGACAAGATGCGATTTGGATCCTTTTAATGCTGGATTTCTTGAAGCCCTCCGTCTTTTATCTGTTTCTGCTCAAGATCCTAACCTCTCATTACCAAGTTATGGGAGTGGTAGTAGTAATTCTGAAGTTCCTCATCATACACTTCATTATGAATGCTTTCATTATGAAAATTCGTTCAATCTAGAGTGCCTATCTCTAGATGAGAGCCACCAAAACCCTCTTTGTGGCCAGAAGACCAAAGAGCAATAAGATTTATCCCTTGATATAATCCACCATGGTGATCCTCCCCATGATGGCATTCTTTGCAAAAGTCCTCTCCATATTAGTATTTTTCATTGTTATGATAAATTTATAATTTAAAATGAAGAAAAGTGAAATCCCTCCTATCTCAAGGAACTTTCAAACACAAATCCAGTCAAGTCTGATGCCTTATCAATGATAGGTGAAACACTTTCTCAAAAAGAAGACATATTAAGGGAACAGTCATTCTCCAAACCTCCCTTGGGTCATTTTTCTTCTAATACCGAGCTTCCACTTTGGTCAGATTGAGTGGAGAAACCTTTAGTGAAAGACTATGAACATTTTTTAAACATGAGGAAATAATTAGCTAAGGGAGAAGTACCAGTCATGTTATAGCCTTTGGAAAATTCTCAGTATAACATTCCAGAATTTATTGCAGAAGATTGAATTCATGATATCTGCCTCAACCTATGGAAGAATCTTCATCATTTAGAAAACAAAGAATTATCATATGATGAATATCAGAATCATATAAAGGTAATAGAATTCTGGAAACGCCAAATTGACTTGGAGTCTCTCTCATTTTCCCAATATCCAAATGATGAAAAATAATATAGAATCCTTCAGCGTGCATGATTCAATGGGTTAAAGAGGCTACGCCAGTTACTTTTTGATTCCTCTTCTAGTTTTTATATCATAGGATGTGGTGCACATGGAGCATTGCATTTCACTTCACTCTAAAATGAGAAAAGTCTTCCAAAAGTTGTCTTATGTAATGTTATTTCCCACAGTCGGCCCCAATCCATAGATATTTTATGTAATCAAATGTACGCTCAAGAACATGCCTTGACCATCTCTCATTAGAGTGATGACCAAAGAACAGAAGTTGTTGAGTTAATTTTACATCAAGCATCTAAAAATATTGAGCATGTATCCCACATAGAGGATGTCAGTCATCAGAGAATGAAAATGTCTGAAACTACAAAGAAATATTCTGAAACAGGTGATTTGAGTGGTTGTCGGATAATACACCAAACTAATGTTTGAACCAAAATTTGAAAAATCATAAGAGAAATTACATCAATTTCAGTCATAGATGTTAAATAATCACCTCATCTGGGAATGGAGGGGGATCATTTAATTCAACCTTAAAATTCATTAAACAATGTTCAAAGATTTGAAGAAGAAAAACAAGAACATCCCCAACCTTGAGGACTAGGGGCTTTTTCACATCGTCAATCCCCTCCTCAATGGAAGTCAGTTTTCACCTGATTAGGGAAGAAGAAATAAGGAAATCATACACCAAAACTATCCAAGTATTCCCTTCAGGTTACTACCCACAAAACTGTTCTCAGGAATTCATCATATATGAGAACATAGTCTTATGGAAGATATAGAGAGAGAAGATCATACAATAATACTGACATAATGCTATCAATGCATTATGAATCAGTGAATTTCATTAACACTGCTACAAAAGATGACCTAGAAAATGATTCTAGTTCAAGGGAATCATAAGATAAAGTTCTTGTCCATAATATGATACACATCGAGGAAAATGAAAAAGGTTTGCGTACCCAAAATTGGAGGCTTACCCAAAATCTAGGTATGCCTTAAAATAACCAACTCCCAACCATCTAAAAGAAATCTAACAAGGGGAAAGGAAAAATTCAGAATTCATCTCACTTTTCCACTAGAGAAGGTCAATATTTTTCACATGAATAATGATTTGAATGGAAAGTTGAGGAAATAGAGGAGTTGAAAAGACTCAATATAGAGTTACTTTGAAGCATCATTTCTACTATACGTACTCCCTAGGTAGGTCCTCAACATGAAAATATTATAGGAGCTCCTCAACAAAGAGAATTTTTAGAAACAATAGATGTGTATAATTAATTCCCTCTAATGGGTACATAATTAAAGAAGTATTTGAAACATCCTGATAGGCATGTTCCCATTTGTTATTTAAGGAAAATATTAGCACCATCATCAGTGTTTTTTCCAATCATTGCACCATCTCATGCTCTAGTTTCTATACCTGTATAGGTTCTATCTCATCCAGATATTCCCCAAATTCCTATTAACAAAATTGAGGCATTAATGACTCAAATTGATGATATGGAGGAACGATGTGCACTAGTTCGGCCAGAAAAGAGATTTTACCCTAAATAAGTGGATGCAATTCCTCTCCCACAAAATATTTTTAATACCACATTCCAAATAATTAATTGTTTAGGTGATCTGAAACACCACTTAACACATTTTGTTTTTCATTGGGATCCTATTATGGGAACTTTTCAACAACAAGAAGCAGTAAAGCTTACATGTTTTGTGCAATCATTACAAGGACCAGCTTTTTTGGGTATACAAGTTTACAATGTCGATCAATTACAGGATGGGAAGATCTCTGTCAGAAAAACCTTCTTCTATTTATCTCAATGCTACTGAAGATGAATTTTTTTTATCATACCAATTGTAAACAAAGGAAGAATGAAAGTGTTTCAGATTTCATTGGGTGATGGAAAGAATTAATATATTTCTTAAGTCTAGCACTTTCTCAATAAGAATTGTTTCCAATTTGTGTGGAAAATATATGTGATGAGTTACGCACACAATTGATCCTTGTGAAATACACCAGAGGGTTTTGAGACCTTACTTCAATCACTCAATAGATAAAGTACTCTATTATGGAAACTAAGACTAAAACTCATTTAATTCCATTAGCTCCTGGGAGGAGGATAGGAAAGGTAAAAGTAGCTACAATTACATTCAAGCAAAAACCTGTACCTGATTCAACTTCAAGACCTTGATCATACTGAAGGTCTCCACCTCCTGAGCATCAGTAGTAATGACTGCCTCATCAAGATGATCAAAGAGGTCAAAGGTGGAAACAGTTTGATGAATTAAAGAACAATGTTTATTCTTTCTAGAATGAACAATTTCCTGGTTTCTTCATCTGAACACTGGAAAAAAAATTTGTTCAGTTTCCATGGCTGAATAAACCCAATAAAGAAGGAGACAAAGATTTTCTGAATTATTATCTCTTTCACCAAAAGTTAGGGTATCCCATCTAAAAATTCTTGGTTTTCAAGAACCTCTTGAAAAAGATGGTAGATTCTAGAAATGTTAAACTGAAATGTTCATTAGCTCAAGTATCATGTGTTACCGCTACTGATCCAGAGGAAAAAGGCCAATGGTAGGACGTCAAAACTAAAAATGGGCAGAAATATGATGATTGGATGATCAAGATAATGATCAACCGGACTCATGATATTTTACAAAGACAATTGAAATAACTGAATGTGTTTTCTTCCACTCCTTCAGTAGAGAAACCATATTCCTTAAAAGGACATTCCTAAAAGAATAGAAATGATCATAAAGAAAAAAGAGAAGTCAGAAGAAAATGTGTTCACGTTAAGGAAAAGGTTTTCCTTGACCCAGACATATATCATGCCATTTGTTTCAAAAGAATGGGCACTACCCTACAAAATGGTATAATCAAAATTAACCTATTAGGTAGAATCTCTATCAGATGATGAATTGATCTTTTGTTCTCTCAACTTTATCCATTTAACAGATCTTTATGCCAATGGTGATTCTGATTATAATGAACCGCAATTTCTTATACTTAATTGGGGAACAATAAGAAGAGGCCAGGGTCGAGGATACATGGGAAGATGTGGGAATTATAGAAACCACCATTTTTACTCTACCCCTTATCGAACCATATATGCTGTAGAAACGCATGGAACAGCCCTTCTACGGGATCAATAAGAATAATTAGTTTCTTCTATACCAGACAGGTTCAGTTCTAACATGATTAGTTTGGAGGACCTATTAGAAGTCACATAGTCTTCCTCTCAGCAAGTGAATAGACCTATTTAGTATAATCTACCAAAGCTAGAATTATTTTCATTTTTTGATCCAACACATGGAATGTCTACATCAAAATCATCAACTTCCAAAACACCTACAAAACCACATCCTCATGCCGGAAAACACAAAACTTTGGACCAAAAGTATGATGTCTTGAAACAATTGGCCCACGTATTGGCAATGTTATCAATTATATATTCTTTGAATCTATCAAAAGATCTTCAAGAAGCACTCATTGAGGCCTTGTCAAGTCCCTAAGAGATTGAAACTGAGGTTACTGCTCCTAATGTTTACCATATAGAGAATGATCCTGCAGAATGTCATGCAGTAATATCTTTTACAGATGAAGACAAAGATTATGTTGTACATGGACATATTTAACCCCTGTATTTGTTGGGAAAATTCAATGATGTAGACATCTAATGAACCTTCATTGATAATAGATTTTTATTCAACCTCATTCATGTTCATACAATTCATTTAATTGGCCCTAACTGAATCTGACTTATCTCCATCGACATTAATGTTATAAGTATATGACAAGAATGAACAAGAACATATGGGAAAGATTACATGCAGAACTCAGTTTGGTGATCTTGGGTCTAATTCAGATTTCATGGATGTTCGTCTGGACACAACCTTCAATATTCTGAATACAAGGCCTTGGCTAGATCAACATTCAACCATACCTTCATCATACCAAAAATGTCTTAAGTATTGTTTCAATGGTCAAATCAGGACTTTTTATGGTGCCAAGGCTCCGTTCAAAACATGTGAATCTCAATACAGTGAGGCAGAGTTTTATCACACAAAATGAATGAAGTCCATGACAGAAGAAATAACCAAATTTAATTCTCCAAATGGTTTGGAAAAGATCCCAGAAAATCTATTCATACATTTGAGTATTGATTATGTGCTACCCAGCAATCAAATTAAAAGGGTAAAACTAAATCCAAGAACTTGTCTAATAACATCTATAATTTCAACTGTGGAAATTGAGCTTGACATCATGGGAGAGATTAGTGATTCACCGAGTAGTTATGGGAGCCTAAACTGAGATGTTTTCATTTCATCTGCTGAATTACAACAAGCCTCTGATTCATTAATCTGATTAGAAGAAATTGTAGAAATGATAGAGGAAGACAAATATGTTTATTCTCAATCCATCACCACCTCTTTATTACCACAGGAAGACCATTCATCATCAGTAGGGTAAGATATAGTGGTCTCATCTTTAGGATGATGAAATACTGACTCCCCCTCTAACTCTGGGAGTTTTGCCTCATCATCCACTATGCAAGAGGAAACAGAATAGGTAACACATAATGAGAAAGAAGAGGATGATCTTGGGGATGCTCTTCCATCATTTGAGTAAGGTGTTTATACCATCATGGATGAGCTTAGAGAAATAAATCTAGGTACATAAGAACATCCACACCCCACTCTAATTAATGTTTCCACGAACTCTGAAGAGCGAGAGGTGTATACTTCATTTATAAAGAAACATCGAGATATATTTGCATGGAATTGTATGGAAATTCCAAGACATAATCCTGATGTATCCACCCATCATTTGGGTTTTCCAAAAGAACTTCATGTATTCAAGCAAGCAGGAATAAGAGCACACCCAACTCATTCCTCTAAAATTGAAGCTGAAATAGATAAGATTATAAATTCTAACATTGTTAGGGAAGTTCAATATCCTAAATGGTTGGCCAAAATTGTCCTAGTGAAAAAGAATAATGGGAAAATTATATTTTTCATTGATTTTAGGGATCTTAACCGGCATTTTCCAAATGATGATTTCCCAATTAAGATTATAGAGCTTTTAATTGAGGAAACAAATGGATATGAAACTATTTTCGTCATGGATGTATACTATTTGTATAATCAAATCTATATAGCCTCAGATGATGAAGAATCTATAGCCTTCATATCCCATCAAGGTGTGTTTTGCTATCGGGTAATGCCCTTTTGCTTAAAGAATGCAGGCGCAACATACCAACATGTCATGCACCATATCTTCAAACCCTTATTAGGGAAATTTGTTGAATGTTAGGTGGATGATTTTTTTGTCAAATCAAAACAATTTTCGAATCACTTGGATGATTTGGAGACCGTATTCCATAAACTTCGTCAAAATAGTGTTAAGTTGAACCCCTTTTAATGTGCTTTAGGGGTAACATCAAGATAGTTTCTTGAGCTTCATTGTATTCCATCGTGGTATCGAAGTTGATCCTGAGAAAACGAAATCAATCCTGGGTAGGTCACCTCCTCGAAATTTGAAATAATTAAGAGGAATCTAAGGACACTTGGCATATATTCGGTGCTTTATTGCCAATTCGACATGCAAGTGTTTACCCGTCACCAGACTAATGAATAAGGGAGTCACCTACCAATGGACTGAATACAATTCAAGAATCATTTAATAATATCAAGAAATATCTCTTGAGTCCACCAGTATTAATGCCACTTTTTGAAAGAATTCCTCTTATTCTGTATGTGACAGTTTTAGAGTGATCACTCGGTGCCTTCCCTGATCAAAAGAATGATGATGGGAATGAAAACAACAATAACCATTTTAGGCGAACTATGATGGATGTAGAAACTTGATATTCAAGTATTGTAATGTTCTTCCTAGCATTAATCTTTGCAGTTCAGAAATCAAGGCTCTACCTGCAACATTATGAGGTTCAATTGGTATCTCGCAATAACACACTCAAATTTATCCTCAGTCGTCCAATGCTTATAGAGCATCTGGAACAGTGGGCAATTATTTTGCAACAGTTTGTTATCCAATTTCTACATGAAAATAAAATAAAAGCCCATGCTCTGGCCAACTTCATTATTGAGAATCCATCAGCAGCATATACATCATTAAATACTAAACTTCTTAATGAAGAGGTCTTCTCTATTCAGGATAATTCCGAAACAAGGTAAGGGAACATTGATGGTGCTTCCAGAAGTCCAATAGGGAAGAGAATGGAAAACCCTAAACTCAACAAAGTTGGGATAGGATTTGTCCTTATCTCCCCAAAAAAGCCAGCATTTCCTTATTTAATTCTATTATTGGAAGGCAAAACCGACAATGAGGCAGGGTATCAAGCTCTCATTGTAGGTTTGGAATTGGAACTTTGGTGAAAATGAATCACTTGAAGGTAAAAGGTGATTTAGAATTGGTAATCAAGAAAATCAATGGATAATATTATATTAGAAAAGAGGAGTTAATCCCTTTGTGTGATTACTTTAGAGGGTTAATGGATGAATTTCCCTCAGAGCTTACATTGTCTTATGTTTCACAATCACAAAATTCCCAATATGATGCACTGGATAATGCAACTACAGCCCTGGAAGATCATAATTAGGATGAGACAATCATTACCATAACCCATCGTCATGTAGTCTCACCTTTTTTCAACCCAAAATGGAAGAAATTAATGAAATTAGTCCTATTTCTAATCCATATGGTCATACAATGGAATGGATAACACCCATAATGTAATATCTTCAAAATGGAGTACTTTCATCGAATAGGGATGAAAAAGGAAAAATCTAACGATGAGCAACAAATTTTACTCTTTATGATAATCCAGACCATCCGAAGATCCTTAATAAATGTGGCTTTGATGGAATCCTCTTCAGATGTATTTATGGAGAAGAGACTACAACTATCATGAAATAAATACATTTAGGAGCTTGTGGTGCCTACCAATCTAGGCATAGAATATTGGATTAGATGTGAAGGCTTGGATACTTTTGACCTTCAATGATGCAGGATTGCACAAATTTCACTAAGAAATGTCATCCCTGCCAAGTGCCTACCAACTTAATTCAACAACCCATGGAGATAATTATTACAAATAAATACTCTTGCCCATTTTACACATAGGGAATGGATGTAGTAGGGACTTATCCTCCAACAACGGCTAAGTAGTTCAATTATATCCTTACCTCTACTAACTTCTTTTATAAATGGGCCGAGTAAATACCTCTCAAAGAATTCAGAACCAAAAGAATTTTTAGTTTTTGTCAAAACTAACATCATCACCAGATTTGGTGTCCCTCATACTATTTTTATAGACAATGGCACCAATTTTTTTCGATTGAGGGAAAGAAGTTATATCTGTATAATAATATCAAATCCATGCATTCATCTCACTATCACGCTATGACCAATGGATAGATAGAGGCCATCAAAAAGACCCTATCAAATATACTCTATAAGATGATAGATAAATATAAGAAATCATGGCCTAATAATCTTTTTAATGCTCTATGGGATTATTGGAATACTACTTGTACTACCACCCAAGAAACTCTTTATTCATTAGAATATGGAACTGAAGTAGTTTTTCTAATTGAGATGAAATTTCCTTCTGTGAGAGTTGCAATCTTTGTCCAGTTTTCTATAGATGAGTGGTATCAAAAACGGTTCAATGATATGAAATGATTAGACTAGAAAATATTGCATACATTTCATCATTTATAAGTCTATCAAAACATAATATCTCAATCTTTTAACAAGAAAGTTTTCCTCTATTCATTTCTTCAAGGATAATTGGTATTTGTCCTTAGGACTCCAATGATACTAGGGAAGAAACCTCTGAAGCTTGATCCAAAGTGGGAATGACCTTATTACATACATAAAGTCTATTTAAATAGATCTTATGCCTTAATATCAATGTATTGAGAGCATATTAAAATACAACCAATGCGGGATTATTAAAGAAATACTTTGTGTAGTTATACCTATTGTCCTCACTGCAAGACTAAATACTATGCAACCTTAATGTCCTTTCTACAAGACTAAAAAAGGATCAGCCCCCACATCCTCACTTCAAGTCATAAAATTGCACAGTACAATGTCATTGTTTCCTGAAATTAAACTGCATAACAACCATAAGCGTCCTTGCTGCATGACGTTAAAATGCAGAGCATCATCATCCTAGTCGCATGACGTTAAACTGTATGACATATTTTGTCCTCATTGCATGACATAAACTATACGAATAACATTTTCTCTATTTTTCATTAGAAGCTTCCATAAGAAAACATCATTAACATCAATGATACTCTTTAGTAGCACATGAGTCCCTCTATTTTATATGTCTGAGTCAGACCTGCATAGAGACCTCATTTCAAGAACTATGTATGGGTTGATTCTCATTTTCAACGAGATATATAGAGACACCTAAATCATCAATTATGGGCCCAACCTCAATCAAAAAATCTTCTGATTTTTTTTCTCTTCCTATATATGAATCACATCTATATAGAGTGTTTCCATAAAATATATGATTTCTTCCTTATACCATTTTATATATTAAGATTTACCGATCTCTCAGAACATATCAGAATCCCTCATTCTTCATGCCAAACTCAATGGGCATGAAGAACGATTGCTTAAAGAACTATGTATGGCTTGATTCTCATCTGTTTTAGATATGTAGAGATACATATATCTCCAATCTTGGGTCTAACCTTGATAAAAAACCCTTTATTCCTTGTATAAGAATCAAACTTGCATAGGTAATGTTGTAAGAACTATGTATGAATTGACTATTTCCATCAACAAGACACATAGTGACACATAGGTCTTATCCCTAATCTAGTTACAATATGTATTTCTTCTTCACATCAATTCATCTTCATCCTTATCACATGATGTTAAACTTCATGGAAATATAACACCCATGTTCTTCACTTGTGCCACCATTGCGTTGTAAAAGAAACTCTTGCTACTCCTTGTTTATCAAACTGAGCATAATTCACATGGGATTATGAACTCTGTAAAAGGATTATATATATAAACAAGTTGTCTAAATTTATTATGGGGGTAAATAATGTTCTCACTCCATGACTTAAAACCACACATCATATTTTTAATTTAGAGGAAACAAAGAAATTCTTCATTTTACATATGAGTCAGATCTATGTAAAGTTAATCAAACTAATGACCAATATTGATTAAAATATTTCTCATGTGAATTGAGCATAACCCCCTTCCATAATTCACACTCTTAATCTTGAATATTTCCAGATCTTCATAATATTTCTTACAGTTTTTGTTGATAGAGTTTCCCATACTTGAGAACTCTTTTTCTTGACTATGTAGTATGTGCCCTTAGGGGGTCCTGAATAAGTTGCCTATATTATAGGTCTGTTGATCAAAAGATGGAACTATTTGGCTATGCAGTATATACCCTAGTTGGCCCCGCATAACACAACCCACATAATGGGTTTGTCAAATAATGGTAAAATTGTTATTTGTAATAGTATCTTTGTTCCCTACAAACTTTGGTGATAATATACAAGAATATGTATTTTAAAAAAGTAATTCAAGTATACTTGTACCATCTCGATCTGAAAGACTTCAATATTATGGTTTACATATTTTTCTCTCCATGTGTTGAGTGCAATATGAAATAACATTGGAATCACTAGGCCAAATATCATATATTGTTTCCATTTCTAGTCTTAGTTGAATGACCTAAAACTATAGACACCATACCTCCTATGCTTGGGCCAGACCTTCATAGGAATCCAATTCCTTTAATTATTTGGAAATTTTGGTTGAAAATACCCTTTCCATATTCAGGTACCTTTCTCCACAAACCAAAATCTTTTCTTCAGAAAATATAAATCTCCAAAATCTTCCTTTTGCTTTTAGTAGTAGAATGTCAGATTATTGAGATCACTTTTTTCTGACTATGCATCACGTGCCCTTATGTGGCCTTACATATGTTACCTATATAACAGGTCTATTAGCCAAAAGATGCCACTATTTGGCTATGAATCATATGCCATAGTTGGCCCTACATAACACAACCCCCATAATGGGTTTGTTAAATAATGGAGAATTCATTCTTGGAAAATCCTTCCTCAAATGATTTTAGCCCTTTTCCCATATCATCCATTGGATTCAGAGATTCTTAAATTACAGTATATGATTTTACATTCCATACCTGGATATGGTTGTATATATCTAAACAAATTATCAAGAAACTGGGAGAGTCTCATACCATTGGTTAGAGATAAAGACTTCAAAATAAAGCCACACAATGTCCTCACTACATGACTTAAAACTGCAGAGTACAAATTTCCTCATTGCAAGACATAAAACTGCACAGTACAAATGTCTTCACTTCATGAATTAAAACTACACAGTACAAATGTCCTCGCAGCCTGACTTAAAACTGCTCCGTAGAAATTCCCTCACTGCATGAATTAAAAATAAATAATATGATATAAAAAATTTCACTTTCATATAAATTTTTATCATTCATTATACACAAAATTTTTATAGAAACAATTTTCCTATTCATGACATATGTTGTCATAACATAGCCCTTTCATTCAAAAAATTCCATTCCTTGAAAAAACTACCCACTATGTCCTTGAGTCACCCAAATACTATTTTCTTATATCAATCAATAGTAAAATGTTAAATTCCAAAGAGTTCTTTTGCTTGAATATGCAGCATGTGACCTTAGGTGGCCATGTATAAGTTACCTACATAACAGGTCTTTCAATCAAAAGATGCCACTATTTGGCTATGCAGCATATGCCCCAGTTGACCCTTCATAACATAACCGTCAATAATGTATTTTTCAAATAATGGTAACTTTTTTCTTGTATGATACTCCTCTCAAGTTAATATGGGTTTTAAATTTGGTGGCCATAAAAATCATGGCTCAAGATTCCCCTTGGAAATATTTAAAGAATATTAAAGAAATTATTAGCCACGAATTCTAGTTTATGAACTAATTTTAAAATTTATGATCAAAGTTGTTCAGCCATAAATAATATCCATTTATAGTTCAACATGTATGAGTCTAAACTGCCAAAAAACAAAAGACTTGGTACTCACTATATTGAGAACATGTAAAGGGAACTCTGAACGAAAGTCGAGTCCAATCTCACTAAACATAAATTTTCATTTGATTTAGGTAATATTGAGCAATGAAAAGTCAAAAGATACAAAATTCATGGGGTTGTCCATATAACCCTATAAAAAATAAAATTATTCTTATTAGGCCCATTGTCTTTATAATAAATTTCTGAGCACTTTATTTTTTTCATTATAATAATGATTGTCTAACATAAAGGTTTGATGATTTTTAAAAAAAGAGAGGGTCATTATCATAATTACCTTAAATATTGCGATCATGGAAAATACGAATGAAGAGATATATTATTGAGGGAAAAATTTATTTCATTCATATGAAATCATAGGGCCATCCACAAAATGGATCCTCTCTATCATGTTTTAGAACGGACACTCAACATGACTTTTCATTTGTTGAACAACTTTATAAGCCCTATCGGATGCTTGTTAAAGATGAGATAGCTGAGCAACATCAGCCCCCTTGGCCAGATAAATGGATTCCTTTATAGTTTAAATGGTAGTTATCCCCTATAATTGGGTTTCTCCCAATGTATGGCTCAACTTATCAAGTTTTTTATGATCAAAATCTAGTTTCTGTTGAAGATATAATGACTCCTTTGGGGCTTCTTTGATTTGTTGGCTTATTTTGATCAATTTCTTATTATGAACTACCTCTGCCTTAACTACTACAACTTGAAATCCATAAATATTGATAATCCATTTAGCATTTTCAAAATATTTCCACAACATAGGCTCCTACTCCCATCGATGAAAGGTATCTTTCATTGAATCATAAACTAATCGATAATTGAATCCACCAAATCCTAGTAAGAAAAATAATGATGGGTGTTTGGAAAAAAGGGACAACAGTTCATCTAAATGAATCTTAGCAATTATACTCCAGATATGCCGCCGTGTCTTTTTACATGCCATTCCAAGAGCATATTGCATCTCTATGTCTGAATCAGAGTCACTACCATGCGGTAAAATGTACTCTAGAAACAGATCACTTAGGGAGCCGCCTTATCCTGTTTCTCTCAGAATAGTAGAAGCTTCACCTTCAGCTAATTTATGAACCAACATGGGAGATTCACCTTTTGATATAACTCTAGAAGCTGATAATCGTAAATGATAACTCAAGATCATTGTCAGTTTTAGAAAAATGGAAGAAACAAATATGATTCTGACAGCTAATTATATTTACCCAATATTAAATCTGTTACTTGATTAGATTCATCCCTGGTATTCTCAGTTTCACTAGTTTGAGGATCATCTCTTTATATAAGTTTCTCAATAGGTATTTCTCTAGCTCCAATAGAAGAAGGATACAGTGGAATACCCGTTTCTTGAAGAGCCTTTGCAACATTTTTTGCAGATAAAGCTGGATATGGTTAACTTTGATGTAAAGGATCAAGTAATAAAGAAAAATTGTGTATGTGAAATGTAGAATA
Organism: Viscum album; assembly: GCA_963277665.1. Lineage (NCBI taxonomy): Eukaryota > Viridiplantae > Streptophyta > Magnoliopsida > Santalales > Viscaceae > Viscum > Viscum album. The sequence goes on along the minus strand of OY728119.1, from coordinate 1,176,964,761 downwards.
AAGACATATGTACTTGAAATTCCTCATGAAAATCCCCAAACTCCTTGATGGAACATGGAATATCAATATTTGGATTAAGGGCTTCCATCATATCAGTGTATGCGGATTGGAATGTTGTAGCATCCTCATCATTTATGGTATCCAAAAAGTATTAGTTGATGCCCAAATTGGCTCTACTGTCATTCAGTTATGTTAGTCCTTCAATTGGCATACTAGTATTAGGTCGTTCCAAGTTTGGGCCAACATTAGTATTTATCTCAGATTTCCCAAGGTCCTCATTCATTTCTTTTAGAGAAATAGGAATATCAGAATTGATTATTTTAGGATCCACTGGACAAGGAAACTGAAGAATGTATTTAATCTTATCATGGATTTTCTCTCTCTCGGTAGATCCAGGAGCGGGTATAGATGAATCTTTTGATGATTTATCTTGTATGATAGAATATTCATCAACATGAACCTGGGTTTTTTCTAGGATTTATTTCTCTGGTCTTGAAGAATCATCTCTTAATCCCTTGTGAGAGGAGTGAGATGGAGATCCTAAAAGACGATAAATGTGATTACCTGAGTATATTGAGAAAATTATAAATTTCCTTAGGATAGTACAAATTCTTACTCATTTGGCTCATATTTTGATCCAATATCGTTTTCTCTTATGTTTCTTTTCATGAGATTGGGGAGAAATAGAAACACTCTTCCTAGAAGGAGAAAATTTAGGTAATGGATGAGGATTATCCATCGCCATTACTACAGTCATGATTCTCACTCCTAGAGAATGTTTTAGAGATCTGGGAGGATCATTTGATGTGTTGATATGATATCCTGTAGGCCCATATTTTGGTGATTTAAGAATTGGTCTAGAGTTTTCTTCTCTACATTCAAGCTGCACAAATGAATTTTCATCAAGATTATCTACGATGAATGGTAAATCATAATTGAGGCAAAAGAAGAGGAAAATACATTATCAATATTAACATAAATATCCCACTCCTCCTCGGAGTCGATAATCACCCCTTCATGTACTCCTAAGTTCATCATATGGGATTATCATTTAGAGGGTGGTATTTGTTCATCAGCTGCATATATAAAATCTTCCATCTCCATAATATACTAATGTACTTCAGCCAGGTTGTTATCTAGATAGTAATAAGAAGGTGCCTTGATTTCACCCACATTTGGTATTCAAGTTCCATATAGGAGGAATGACCATGCATCCCTAAGATCATGAGTGACACTCTCCCAATGACAAATTGCTAAAGGTCACACATAATTCAATATCGGTATGATTGATTGTGTAGGAGATTCATAACCTTTTAGATGGTGACTCTCTTCAGGACTCCCTTCTTCTTCAGAAAGTTTTACATGTCGAACATGAACCTCTTTTTGATGGTGGTGACCGGATCACCTTGGCGTTGGAGGTATTACTTCCCTATCGATGGCCTTCATGGTGTACCTTCTATGAGGATGTTTTGAAGTCTCCGAAACCTCTAAAACTTCTTCATAGTCTCTGGCCTTGTACTTATTACCACTATTTCCACATGCAACAGTCGTTTTATCTTCCACTAGATATTTTCCTTTTCGCAAATCCCCTTGATGATATGAAGAAGCCCAATTTTTGGAATATCCAGCTTCTAACCCAATTGATGCATCTGATGGAGGAAATTTAATCAAAAACTTGTATTCCTCTAAAGCCGTTAGAATCTATAATTGGCTCACTCCCATTGGGTGCTTCTCATGTCTAACATACTTAGGTGAAAAAGTGTTTGATTGTTGAATACATCTCAACTGACAAGAAAAACTATAAGGGATGTAAGCATCATAGATAATTTCACCATCAATCCTGGTCGATAATAAACCATCCATGAATTCCATTATTTAATATCTCAGCTCATAATTCTCTTATATACCATCAACAATAAATGTTCCAGTTGGTGGGTTACCAAAATGAAAGAAGTTGAATTATCCTGAGACATTGAATTCCTTTAGCACCACATCAGGAATCAAATTTATAGGTTGAATTCCAGAAACATTCTGTAAAAATGGGGTGAATTGACCATTGGGGACTCTATCTGAATTCAACACCGAATATGAAGAAATATGTGCTGTAATTAATCCCCACAACACTTGGAATGACCCTGGAATTATAAATGGAGCCTTTCCATCGTATAAATGCAAGCGGAGATAGTAAATTCACTCCAATACAGGGGTTTCTAAACCAATATACTTCCTTTCTTCCAATTTAGCTGCAATGAAAAAAGTCCTCATCCTTACACCACCTTCAGACACATAGATTGGAAGCAATTTAATGCATATCCATGCAAAGACCTCGGAATTCCATGATTTGTTTTCCATAAATTTATGGGATTTTTACGAGTCCGTGAAATTTTAGGGTGCTTGATTCTGAGGCCCGATGTGCCTGGAATCAATTTTTGATGTTTAGTTCAGGTACGTTCAGTAAACATACAAGCATTGTTTTTATAACTTTTGAACCAGTGCTCAGAATTGAGATTCGAGGGTACAGTTGAACTCATAGTGTTAGTGATTGCTTAGTGATACCTTAACCGCAGTTTCATTCTAACGAGAATGGAAGTTAGATTTTGGGGGTTTTCAATAAATTAAATAAAAATGAGGTGATAACTTATTTTTATTTTATGGTGGTTAAAACCTCCAAGAGGAGGTTAGAGGTGGAGGCCACCACACCATAACCTCTCATGAGAAGTTATGGTGGTGGGGCCCACCCGCACATAACCTCTCTTGGGAGGATATCCTTGGTGGGGCCCACATGGGCTTTAAACCCCCTTTAACCCTCCGTTTATGTGGGAGAAACCTATTCACCTTCCCCACATTTTAATTGAGTCAACCTATCTCATTTATTTAGTTTAGTATCACAATTTAATTAAACTCCTTTTGAATCCATTTGAATTAGTCCCAACCATTAAAATAATAGTTATTCTATTATTTTTGGTTGGCAATTCATTTGGTGGAGTTTGAGAGAGGGATTGGAAGAAAATGGAGAAATTCATCCTTCCAACGAAGAATGCCACTCACCACCAAAGAACAACAAACATCTTCCTCGATATTCGTCTGAGCCAAAAGAGAAGGATCGGACCACGAAGAACGAAGATGAAGCTTCTTCCTTGGTATCTTACCCCCGACACTTCCCGACGTCAACGAATTGACGTCCACCATTCCTCTTCTTCCACCCTCAGCAAACGACAAGCAAGCTAGGGGAATTTTGAGTTTGTATTTGTTCCGTTTTATGTTGATAATATTTTTCCCAATGATATCAACGTAACGTGGAGGGCTCGGACCACACAAACACGAACAGACTCTCCCCCATGGTTGTTCTTGTCTGTTGACGACGATGGCGGCACAATGGCGCTGCCAGAAGGACGGACCGTGGCGGAGAAACATGACTGGCATCAAGCTAGCCGTGAAGAAAACCAGCGGCGCAAGGGCCGCTGGGTCGCCAGAGGGGTGCAGCGCCATCGTGCCGCATGGGTGGAAGGGTTGTGGGCAGGAGGGTTGTGGCTGTTGGAGGCAGCGCGGTGCCGTCACGCCTCGCGGAGTTGTAGGGGGTCGTGGCCAGGGAGTGTTGCGGCGGAGGCGGCGCAACATCGTCGCTCCATGCCAGTGGTGCCGAACCGGCTGACCTCTTGGCCAGCCGGACAAGGTGGAACCCACCTAGGTCTTGTGGCTCCCGAACCATCACATAGTTTCGGTTTTGTTCGACCATTAGTGGGGCCACGATACCCCACACATGTGGCCAGTCAGGCCACAAGGTAGCCAGCCGGCCGACCCACGTGGTGGCCAGCCCGCTGGCTCATGAGGGCTAGCTCACCACGCCATGTGGGCCAGCCGAACATGCCACGTGGGCCGCCATCCAGGCCACACGGGCCGCCAGCCAGCTCGGCCACGTGGGCCTCCCTCGGGTCGGTCCACTCTCAGGCCAGGCCGCTCTTGGGCCGGGCTGCACTCAGGCCAGTCCGCCCCCTCATTCTGGGTCGGACCCTTGGGCCGGGTTAGACTCACAGACCGGGTTGGACCCCAGTCCAGACCCGGTTCAGGTTGTGTCGGTCTGAGAGGGTCAGACCGGACCTGGACCCGTTTGACCCATTAACACTTTTGCGCCCATATCATGGGCTATATGTGTCTGATCGACGAACCACCTATGGTGATGGAAATATTAGAGCGTGGAGATTCAATTGGAATAATCCACTTGAGGTTTAAACATATTTTGGATACGGTCATGTTGGTTTGAACCTAAAAACCAACCGGGCCCCTGGAATGGAAATGCAAATAACTTGCAAACCGGGCGTCCGATTGACGCTCCCTCTGTTGCATTGAGACCGCTATGACGAGGTGGACCTTTGAGATACTTCAAATTGGGAATTAGTGACATTTGAAGTATCTACCAGGACCTCGGGGAGCATATCCTCCCGAAAAAAGAGTGAGCGGGGTACAGAGACCTAATAGCTGGCTGATACCTGAAGACTGCCGACCTTTCGACTCAGACTGTTTCGACTAGCCCAGTGGGAAGTGCCTCTGTGTGACGCAGAAGAACCATAGTAGGGAGCGCCTCTCTGTGATGCGGAAGACCCAGGGTACTCAAAAGTAGGATTAGCTCAGTAGGATATGAGGGGGAGCGCCTCTGTGTGATGCGGAAGACCCACAGTGGGGAGCGCCTCTGTGTGACGCAACTGACCCATGATACTCGACATGAGGAGTACCACAACAGTCCAGGAGAGTGGGAAGCACCTCTATGTGATGCGGCAGGCCCACATTACTCTATAGAGGAGGAGTACACCACCAACCAAGGTTTCGATAGTTTGACTGAGAGTGTTACAAGTTACCACCCTAGAATAAAATCATGATTTTGAGATGAGTCAATGACATTAGTATTTTCCTCATGAATGAGATAGGTTACTAGATAACTTAGGTATATGTATGGGAATATACCTATGTATTGGTTATCCGTTGATTTCATACCTTTTTAGTTTTTCCTTGTTGGATTTTGTGAGACCATAAGTGTCTCAGGGTCCCTATGGAGTATCATTATACTCACCCCTGCACGGGTTATTCCCATACCTAGTTGTGTTGGTTACAGACGACAGATAACACTAACTGAGGTAGAGAGTAGTAGGACTGGACGAAACCCAAAGGTGGACCACTTGGCGAGACCGTAAACGGAGCAGACCGATAAATGTGGAGTGTTGAGGAGGCCATATATACCTACCCTTTAGGTAGGATCCCCGGAGTGTAACCCAGTAGCTGCTTTACTTCTTCTTTCAGTTGTACTTGTACCTTCTCATTTCCAGTACATTACTATTGGCCTTGTATTTCCGGCCCCTTTTACTTTACATCACTTTCTTTGTATACAATTTTACTTCTTGTTGTGTACTCTATTATGTGTGTTTCTGTTTATAAAGGCAATGCCTTGCTAGTTTAGGGATTTACGCCTTTGGTGCTAGTCGCCAGCCCCTGGCCTTTGGAAGGTGGGCCTGGGGTAGTCACGATACGTGCCCCAGGTGATGGGTTTTGACAGGATACATGGTTAGGAAAGCATCTAAGAATTTTTTTGCATCAATATCAGACTTGAATTTTTATCCCCAGTGTTTATAGTCACCTCTCTCCAACTTAGGACAATATATGCTTGCACTACCTCGCTTATCGGCAGTAGGAAAAATAGTAGGATGTCCACAGTTTGTACCTTTCTCTATTGTTGGTTCTAAACAGGCTTCCATCCACACTCTGGCATGGATATCTTTTTTATATTTCTGTAAATGTTCTCTATTTTAAATAATTCATGGGCCAATGGTGGTGTTATGGTGTAATCACCCTATGTTGTAGCCGGTGGAAAAAACTCATCATACATTTCCCCGAGAATGAGAACCCCATCTATTAGGTAGATATCCCATTAACTAATTCCAACTTCCCCATGTGTCATGTGGAAAAAATTCATTTGAGGTCTCTATCGGCTCAGTAATTTAGTAATAAGATCATTTTAATAAACATAAGTTTGTCTCATCCCGACAACATCATAAATATAAACATCGGATTAATCTTTCTTGAATTTTGCACAAGTTCGGTGCACCAAAAATTCCCACATCTATTCAGGTTTCACACCTCCTCTAGAATGAAGATCCCAGTCTTCTTTCCACCCATTATACTGATCAATCTGAGAAGCCTAAAAATTTGAATCATAGAAATTTGTCCTTCTCTCAACAACATGATCCATCATATCAGGAGTACAACCACTATGATGAAAAATTCAACCAATAGGGATTTTTCCTTCATTTATTAGCACACCCTGGCACTAATATTCATGTAGTTGGAGTTGGAGTTCTTTGTGAATTACTTCTTAACAGATAGATCATGGGAATCCTGAAAACCCCATGCCCGTACAGAGGTAAGTAAGGACTTTTTGGATAGTCACGTTGATGTGGAATTAAACCTTTACATAGTGTAGGATGTGTGCTTTCAATGACGTCATAGTAGTATAGTCCAACGATCATAATCATTTTAGTTTGAAGAGCCTTAGCTTCTTCAGTCTGGGTCATCAAATGATCCATTTTTCCTACAAAAGAATCACAAAAATTCCTTTATTAGGTTGGAATTTTAACTTACAATTCAACTTAAAGAAAAAATGGAAATAACAAATTTGGAAAAGGACAATGTTCATGTAGGTCCTTTGATAAGGTCCATCGCATAGGTCCTTTGACGAGGTCCCTCATGTAGGTCCCTCAACTAGGGTCCTAGACTAACACCTTCGATGAAGTCCTTCTGTGTAGCTTCATCGGTCAATTAGTTCAACCTTGAGTAAAGTTCAAGGAAACTATATGAGATCACAACGCATTGAGGCTTGGATAAGGAGCTACACAATGAGAGGTAGGAAACTTTGAAGGCACAGGTGATGAAAATAGCAAGGATCAAAAATATTTATAGCCTGTGAAGGAACTGTGTGACATTCCTGCACAAAAAAACTCCGCACCATACCTCCACAAAGTAGCTCCACAAAAAACCTACGCTGCCCATCAATGTTCTCATAGTATTTTCCTCCCAAGATAACCTCAGAACTCGACCCTCTTTCTAATCGGGTCTAATCCTGAGTGGGGGATTTTGTTGAATCTACTTAAGAATAAAAAAATATCATGAGGACCGCTATGGATATTTCAAAATCCCAAGGTGGAGTTTGATGAAATTCAAGGAAAATCTATATCCACAAAATCTCTGCGTGGAAAAGCAATACAACAGACCTACACGACCAAGCTAGGTGACAGACCTGTGCAGCCAAGCTATGTGGCCAAAAAAATTCGGTTTCTCTGCACGAAGGACCCATGCAAACAAAACTTCATTTGACCAGGCCCATCCATTCTTATAAATTGAGACATTGGGCTCCACATTTCAGGACTGAAAAAAGATGAAATACTCTTTGATTCCCCCATTTTGTAGATCTCTTTCTTAGATCACTCAAATTTTCTTAGGTAGATCTCAAAAAAATGATAGAATAGACAATTAAATAGGATAAGCATGTTTTCAAAGTCTTTCATAATTTTTATATAGGCTTGGATCCCCTTTGTGAAATAAATTATTCAGTCATCATAGAAATATGCACGGTGTACCTGCACGGACTACCTGCACGATACACATGCGCGACATTAATGCACAAGACACAAACACGACACACTTGGTGGGGTACCTATGAGAATGATCTTGGTATAAAAGACTTCATACCAACTCATGTAACCTTTTCAAAGACACTCATGGCAGGGTATCTTCTTCCTTGGTTCCCTTACCTAAAAGGGAATAAGTTGAAGCATCCACCAAAACCTCATAACCTTTTGGAAAAGCACATCAGCGTGTCTCTAATTTGGCTCTTCATTTCCACAGTCAGAGGATTCCCACATTTGATTCAAAATAGGGTTGGGATACATGGAATGTATGTGGGTTTGTATATCCATAGCCACATGGACCTTTCTCCCAGAAATAGTTCTAGGAAGTTCCCAGTTCTGAGAATAAGGTTTTGGGTTATGTCTTCCCCTTTTCATCTTTAATACTCAGAACCTCAGGTCTCTAGTAGGGAAGGTATAGTTCACATTTTCTTTTCCACACAAGAATACGAGAAGTCTCCCACCCCTACCATGATCAATTTTAGGGCACCCATCTTAGTATAAGCACCTAACCTTCATCCATTCATCCTTACGTTGGACCCTTGTCAAATGTAAATAGAACAGAGGGAAGGCTCGTCGCCTTTCCCTCTTCTACGATCGTTTCATCCTCATCCACTCTCGCTGCCCTAAGTGTGCCCTATTCCACCAGCAGAGGATGAAAAGTGAATGATTCATTGTTGAATCTTTCTCATCCTCTTATTTCTCACACCGAGCATGACTCACATGGTCTTATAGATTTTTGATGATTATAACTTGTGCACAAACACTCATTATTGAATGAACTATGAGAACCATGATTTCCATTCAAACCAGGATACATAGGAAGCCTTCTTAGGGCCCAAGCTCACTAGATGTCCTCTTCAGGAATAAAACCCTAATTCTCTTAATTTGGGCATCCTCCTTAAGAATAATCCCCAAATATAATCCTTAAATCACCAAGGAATCCTTTTTAAGAAGTATGACCAAACTCATTTCTCACAAAGGATTATACTCTCCTATGATAATTATATAACTATGTGGGATTTTATTCTCATCTATATGGGATGCGTAGGAAGCCTCCTTGAGGTTCAAAATAAATACCTTAAAGAAAACCTATTCTCCTTGGGCCATATTACCAAAAGGGTCTAATCCAACATGGAAACCCATATCCTTTACATGTTCCTTGGGATGCTTCTGCATAATTACTACACTATTTTTTGACTAAGCACCTTCTGCTTAGATGTCCATACCACATGAAATTAAATAGTATGGATAGGTACTTATCACATGACCTTAAAAGGTATGATGTTTCCCATTCACTGGTACTAAACTACGAGGGTTTTGATTCCTTTTACAAGGATATGTAGGTAGCCCTTTTTATGGGAACGATCCCTTGATCAAACCAAACCTTCATCTCTCTAGATGACAATAAATTCTAGAGTGCCCCAATGAGTGGCTTAAAAACCAGAATCCTCATAACAATGATTAAAATATTCTTGAAATAGTATATTATAGGATAAAATTGATGGAGAACCTGAAATACATATTAATATCTCCATTAATGAAGAACCTTGAATGTGCACTGATGACTATAAACATTAATCATGTTAATAAGTGATTGAAAATTACAAGGGATACTTATGTTATACTTGGTGAATTAATAAGGATTCAAGAAAATATCTTAAATTATTAATAGATTCCCATAGTAGACAACAATTCCCACCAAAAGGGTGTGATGAGTCCAACCTTCCATCCTCTTGGCCAATGCACTTTCTTATGTATCGTGAAGTTCAAACTTAACAGATTTCAGACTTTGGAAAGTAGGTTCCCTTTGGATAAAGAACTATTGGATGTTTCCAGTTCCATAAATAAGACCAACTGAATCTTCTTGGAAGGAGTGATTCTTAAAACTAGAATATATGTTTCAAGGAACTATGAAATAGAGTTGATGACTCAAATGAGGCAGATTTCTACCACCCTCTGAGAACTTAAATGTAAGAAATCAAAAAATATACATTCCCAACATAATTCAAATACCAAGGGAAATGTAAATTCCATAACAATGAGAAGTGGGAAGAATACAATTGACGAATCTGCACCTGTCGTTCCATCGTGATTCACCATAACTCTAGAGAAGTCCCATTTAAGAACCATAGATGAGAGGCCCAAAGATAAAGACAAAGGTAAGAAAAGGATTGACTATGTTCCTCTTACACCCCTTCCATTTCCAAATTGAGTGATTGAAAACAAAAATATTTCTTAAAAGGTGATTCAAAAAGTGTTTTTGTACACCTTCAAGCATGTGGAGATAAATATCCTTCTATTTGAAGCCATCATGAAAATCCCAAGGAATAAAAAATTATTAAAAAAACATTGTAGCAATTTAATAGGGCTCAAGGGAAATGAGGTTATAATCTTGTAAGGAATGCGTTAGTACTCAATACACCAACTATTGAAATTCCAACAAAGTTCAAGGATCTGGGCACATTCAACATACCATGCACCATAGGGTAGTTTCACTTTTCTGATGCTCTTTGTGATTTGGGAGCTTTAATAAATGTGATGCCTCACTCTGTATTCTCTTCATTACAGGTTGGTGAGTTATATATGACTATAGTAGTGGTTTAGTTAGTGAATAGAGATATGTAATACCAAGTGGGAGTCCTTGAAGATGTACTAGTTCGGGTAAAATACATGATCTTTCCTGCATATTTCTATATTCTTAACTTGTAGGAAGATCAGGTAAGTTCTCATGTTCATGTTATATTATGTAGGGCCTTCCTCAAAACTATAAAGACTGTCATGAATGTTCATGAGGGTACACTTTCCTGGGAGTTTGGGGATGAATTTATGATATTTAATGTTATGGACTCCATGAAACCCCTAATATGACCATTATTATTTTGTTAAATTCTATTTTGATCCACCAAATAAAAACCCTATAGAATTTGATTGTCCTACACTTATAGAGGTTATGAGTATTGGTTCTATTTTTATGTCTAAGAGCACTTCTATAGTTGTATCTAATGCATATAACTCTCTTAGATTTGATTTTTAAATGGATTCATATTCTGATTTTGATCATGTTCACTTTGATTATGACTTGGATTTTGAATATACTGATGGTTTTGATGGATTGTTCTCTGATTTTGATGATGATGATTCTGGAACTAATATCCATTGTGGACATATTTTTGTTCCATAAATGTGTCCATCCATATTGCACCCCCTTAATTGGAACTAAATCCATTTCCACCAAATCTCAAATACTCATACATGTGAAGTAGTCAAAAATTACCTATTATAGTTGGTAATAATATACCATTGGAACAAGAAGAAAAATTATTGAATATTTTGAGGTATAACATTAGGGAAATTGGGTGGAACTTGGATGACATATCAAGAATTATCCCCTCTATTTTCTTGCATAAGATTTTTTTAGAGGATGGTGCTAAACCAGTGAGGCAAGCACAAAGGAGACTGAATCCAACTATTCTGGAAGTTGTAAAAAAAGAAGTTGAAAAATTGATCAAGGTATGTGTAATTAATCCAATTTAGGATTCACAGTGGGTAAGTCCTATTCAGGTTGTTTCTAAGAAAAGTGGTTTTGTAGTTGTAAAAAGATATGAGTTAGTTCTAATGAGGGTGAAAAATTATTAGCTTGTGTGTATTGATTATAAGAAACAAAATCAGTCCACTCACAAGGACCATTCCCCCGTCTAATTTATTGAAAAAATGCTTGAGAGATTAGCTAGAAATACACATTGTGGTTTCTTAGATGGATTTTGAAGATATTTTCTGGTTTTTATTTCTCTTAAAGACAAGGAGAAGACGACATTCACTTGTTCATTTGGCACATTTTCCTACTAGAGGATGCCATTTGGGCATTGCAATGCCCCAGGTACCTTCAAAAGATGCATGAGGAGTATTTTTGTAAGGACTTTGATTTTATAGGTATTTTTTAATTATATAGAATTATTAAGAGTCTGCAAAAATTAACAGCTCCTGATTCTGTACCCCGGTGTGGAAGGAATGAATTTCTGAACGTTTTTCGGGTAAATTCAGTAAAAGAATGAGATTCATTTTCTAACTTTTGAACCAGTTCTTATATTAAAAATATGAAGGCACCGTTGAATCTGAAATGCCATGATTCACTTACAGGAAGCTTTACATTGACAGTAGTAGGTCTGGAGAAAATGTTAACTTTTGTGTCTTTTCTAAAATAAATGAAATAAAATAATTTTATAATTTTATTTTCTTCCGTCTCAACCAACGGATAAGAAGAGTGTGAGGCCATCGATGTGTCAGGACAATAAATGGCTTGACCCATAAATATGAATTAATGACATCATTTGGTAATTAGGAAGGTTCATAATTAAGGATCCCCCATTAATTCCCCACGTCGTTGCTTACCCTACCTCCCTACTATATATATGGAGTTTGGGGTGGGGTATCGGCACAAATTCGCCATGAAATGATGTGTTGAAGGAGTGCCAAGTTGTCAAACCCTTAGAGGACGAAGCTGATCCCAGTGGGAGGTGACAGGTGACACCAAACCATGAACCAAAGCACAACATACGAGTGGTGTCATTGGGAACCGGTTGTAGGAACAAAGAACATGATCCAACTTCAAGTGAAAGCACTCTCTAGAGGGCTTACAAGGTAGGGGGTTTATTCATTTACACATTTTGAACATTTTCCTTTTCCCCGTTATTGAATAATACAAAGAACGTGAACCAATTGACTAACGGGTTGATCCACAATTCATTCATTTTTGAGGGAGGTTTTTGTGAGGTATATTTGAAGGGTTTTCATTGTGGTTTAATTTAATTGATTATTAAACCCTCAATCCCCCTCATGATTACGAGCTAACGTGGAGAGCACGTGCTTAATGAACCTGGCCTGAACCCTCTGCTACCTTGATATCCTTATACCTCCTTGGAAGATCTCTAGCATGGAGACATTGACCGGCTACATTGGGGATAGTGTTTCGACGCACGCCACAAGTGAAGGTAGCAACACAAATCCACAACGACCACCGATGAGCAAAGGGGGATGCAGCTCATCAGCCGCAGTGACCGGAGGAAGGTGGACGACACACCAGCTGTCTACAGGTGGCATATTGGTGCACCATCGCATGTCACTGGAGAAGTCGGCCGACACACCGGTCAGCCATGACAGAATCAGCAAGACCCACTACAATGGGTCCCGTGTGCCACCTGGCAGCACCACATGGTGCTACTACTGCGAGGAAGACCAAACGACCTTCGACTGTTCGGGAAATCTGTGGGTCACTCTCTGGTGGCGACTAAGGAAAACACCCTTGAGGGTCGCTCCACATGCATTTGGGCTGCCACCCTAAGGGATACCTGCCCAACGGGCCACCCCCATTGTAGGTCGTTCCCTATACGGGTCGGGCCACCCTTTACGGGGCGCCCCATTATTGGTTGGGCCGCCCTTGCCGACCGCCTTTGTGGGCCTCCCCCTTGTAGGTCATGCCAGACCTCATCCATGTGGGCCAATTCCATCCTAGTATGGGTCGGGCTGGGTCGGTCCGACCAGGTGGGACCAGACCCGGGCCCAGAAACACTTAAAGGGCCATATCTTGAGAACCATCCATCTATTTGATAAACCATATGCGGCATTGGGATCCTTAGATAGAGAATATCCTTTTTATATAATCCAATTGAGTTTGGAATATAGTTAGAGTATTACCAGGTTGGGTCAAATCGGAATCCAACCGGGCCCCCAGAACTAAAACGCTTATAACTCAGACCAGGCGTCTGATTGATGCACTGTCTATCACGTTAGCACCCTTACAACATGGATGTTCTTTGGGTTACTCCATTGTAGATATTATTGGCAGTTGCAGTATGATAGATATCTCTAGTGATGATTCTATAGAACTCGAGCACACCGGGTGTGAGGAATCTAGTGGCTAGTTGTGAGGCAGAGGTTAGAGACAGATCATACGGAGTTCAACGCTCATCGATTATATGTGGGACAACGCATACCGATCCTGTGTGGGTTAGATCCTGTGTGGGTTAGCACTCAACAATCTTGTGTTGGTCAATTCATAACAATCCTACATGGGTCAGATCCTTTGTGGGTCAACGCTCGATGATCTTGTGTGGGTTAGCGCATACCGATCTTGTGTAGGTCAGATCCTGTGTGGGTCAGTAGGGGTTAGTTACGTATCGACTTTGGGCGAGTCAAATCCTATGTGGATCATTGTGGGGCTTTGTATCTATCAATCCTGTGTTGTTCAGACTTTGTATGGTCATAAGTAGTTCCTCTTGATAGAATAAGATGATCGAGCTTCGTGACTAATCATCTGAACTTCAATAATTTACTAAAAAACTAGTTTGACCTGAGTCTCTTTTTCAGTTTTTTCTATTACTTCATGCTTTCTGATTGATATCATGATTTTTGGTTTTCATTTTTGTAATTCTGAGAGACCTTTGGGGGTCTCGGGGTACCTACTTGGTATTTTTATACTCACTCCTGTATGGTCATCGCCCACACCTTGTTGTGTCATGTGCAGACGAAGAGCATCTAGGCTGAGTTTTGAGGGAGCTAGGACCAGGAGGTACATAGAGGAGACGGGTGGAAGTGGATTACTGAGGAGAAAATATGTACAAACCCTTCATGTAGAATCCTCAAAGTATGAACTAGGAGCTATTTCCTCTTTTTCAGTTGTATTGTAATTTTCAGTTGAACTTGTACCTTTTCAGTTGGGCTTGTAATCTTACCCCTTAGTTAAAGCACTCTTTTACTAAAGTAGTTACATAGTGGTTGATTATTTTTGTGTTCTAGTCTATGTGTTTGTTCAGGTTTAAAGGAAATTAATAGCTGTTATAGGGATACGCCTTTTTGGTTCTAGTCACCAGCCCCTGGCCTTTGGAAGGCGAGCTTCGGGTAGTCACGGCACGGGCCCTGAGGGATGGGTCCTGACAAAGTGGTATTAGAATATTAGGTTCTACCGAAGAACTAGGACACTGATACTTTTTAAGTGGCAATAGTGTTTAGTGTTATGAGTGTGGTTTTTAGTTTCAGGAATATGGTGTTGGTGCGATGGATGACATATCCATACACTAGGACCCTGAATTCTGAATTCCGAATCAGTACACAGAAGCACTGATTGCGTGGGTTTTTGAAAAAAAATTCTTATGATTTTTTGAGTCATCTAACTAGGTAAAACTTAATGACAAATATGCACTTTTCCCTTATCTGGATGCCACCACATAGACAACCAACCATGATTCCTAAGAGATTACGCAATGATGGCCCTCCGAGCGATGAGGCCTCGGCGTAGGGCCCACTTATGACATTAGCACCTTCGGGTGGTGTACCAATAGTGCCACTACCCATTGGGAAGTTGTTTCCTCCAGCCCCGCCAAAAAAGGGTTCATGTCGACTGAGCACATTGCACCATTTTAAATGGTAGAGGCATCCAAGGTTCTGAGGTGAGACAGACCCACATGAGGCTGAGGATTGGATGGAGGCCATAGACAGAGTTTTCCTCCATGTTGGGACACCAGCCAAACTTATGGTGATCCTAGTGGCCAGTATCTTCTAGGCAGAAGCAGTGAGATGGTGGAACTTGATGATTTAGATACACGATGAGATGACCCTAATCTGGTCAGACATCAATATGATTTTCAGGGTAGAGTTCATCCCGATGACCTTACGCTCTGTGCGTATAGAGGAGTTGTTGCACCTACAGTAAGAAAGCCTGACAGTGGCCTAGTACTCAACATGGTTCACAGATCTCTCCCACTAATCCATAAACATGGTACAAAAACCTTATTTAGGGCCTGAACCTTTAATCAGGCTCTCCGATGGGAGATCAAAGCATCGATGGTATCACTCAGCAAACTGACACAGGCTGGGGTACTAGGGAAAGCACATTTGGTGAAGATCTTCATAACGAAGCAGTCGCTGTCAGTGAGACCCACCACTGAGAGACACTTAGAAAAGTCATATAGGGATGGTAGTAAAAAGATGAAATAGAGGTCCAAGAAAACCAGGCCTTCTAGTAGACGGCCTCAGGATGCAGGGTCGGAGGTACAGAGCTCGTGAGGTTGAGGAGATCAGACGTGGGGAAGGCAGTGCAACACGTGCAGTAGGCTAGGTCAGATGGCTTGAGACTGCCCAAACCCCCATACTGATGACCAGTAGACGGTCGAGGGACCGCTGTGGCAGAGGCACAAGTTTGATTGAGGAGGTCCACAAGTAGCATGAAGACATGGCAGAGGAGATGGTTGTGCAATACGTGGTGGACAGTGAAACAAGGTTCTACTGGCACCACGACCTGGTGGTCCACCCCAACCACATGGAGTAGGTGGACATGGAAAATTGAAAGACCCAACCTTATTACATACAAAATCTTGAATTTAGTCAATAAAACACTTACTTTTACATTGAGGATCTTTTCAAATTTAGAGATTTAGAAAATTGAGACAATAAATTCATAACGTAACACATTATTACAGAGTGGATACCATAAAAACAATTTCTATATTTTTCAAAATATAAAACATTAATATTTAAACATGAATTCTTGACAATTCTCCAACATTTAACATGGCTTATTTATATTTATTACACATCCATTAAACTGTGACAATAATTTAAAAAACTTGGGATGATCACGAATGCTCAGTAAGGGAAGAAGAAGAAGGAAAGAGCACATTAGTCCATGAATACTCGTAACGTATGAAAACATTTTCAAAAGACATTCTTGTCACCCATATATACTTACATAGTGTAACATGAGATTTACACAAGATCCACACAAACATGAGAACATAAATATAATAATAAAGGTATCTTGGGTAATTACTTACATAATCTTGTAACCATTCATGGCTACCTTATAATCTGTAACCCTCACAACTACCTTAATTTGTGTAACCATCATAGTTACACTAGGAGTAACCATACAACTGAACTCCAACATACACATACCTAATGCATTAGAGGGAGATATAGGTCCCATCCTTCATCATAAATAATTCCCAAGAACCAAAACATAATCATACAACATGAATAATTCCATAAAAACATTACTTTGGAATCTTTTAAAACTGAATTTAAAAAAGAGGATTTTTAAAGAAAATCCCCTTATAAATATAATACAATTGAAGAGATTCTTAATAGAGTATATGGAGTTTGTTTATATACTGTAAGAAAACATAAACAAACATAATATAAATAGAAACCATCACACAAACAATTTAAATATCACATAAATAATAAGGTAGAAGGTTAAGCCATAGAATGGAAATCAGGTTAAGAATTCACTTACCTCGGGTTTGTCTTACTTCCAACTTGTATAAACCTATTTTATAATGGTTAAAAGAGAGTTATTAATATTTAAAAAACACATCTTCATGTTTATAACATCTTATATGATCATTTTATAACTTCATTTCACCCTTTAATTGTTAGTATTTTGTTCCTTGCATTGCTTAGGGTGAGTTCTTTAAATGATTTTCTTGATCAGTTCATGATATATGTTCTTGTTGATTGGGAGTGAAACAAAATTATTTTAATGGAAAAGAATTTAAATATTTCCAATACCGTAATTTATACCATTTATCAATTTTATGTTTTATATGAGGATGATTCATAAGTTAAAACATTAATGATGTTCGTTCAGATCATTTTAGTGGTTCTTTTATAATAACAACCTCATTTTATCTTATAAATTAGAACAATGAGTACAAGAGAATTACAGAACCATGGGTGAGTCATAACACATATATTATAACCTGATTCAACCATATAAATGTTTTCATGAACATACTTTAAATAAATAATTTAAATTAAAATCACATCATCCGTAAAGTCGGTAATTCGACACATAATAGACAATGTTTTTATTCCTTATATAAGTGGGAGAGGAGAATAATAATGATGAGTAATTTTCCATAAACATGATAACATCCAGAATATACATTATTTTTGGATATTTAATGCCTCTTGGATAAGGAGATATAAAGAAAGAATAAGGAAGGAACTTAAAATAAAAGAAAAAGTGAAAAATCTATTAGAAAAATTCGGCAGCCCAATGGCTATGTGACAGGGTTTTAGAAAACATTAAGAAGAGAGGGGAAAAGGTTAACCCATCCAAAAATGAATCATAATATAGAATAGATCAAGAATAAGAAGGAAACAATAACATGGTATGGAAACTTGAAAGATATACCACATAAAAGAGAACTTGAATGGAAAAAGAAAGAAATTGAGAATTTTCTTACCTTGATGATTAACCCTTGGGGACTTGAGGAAACCTTGGGAGGACTACTATGAGGGTAAGGATTCCATAGATTCGTTGAGGAGGAAATGTGAATGAATTTTATGAAGGAATGGGTTGGTACTTATTGGAAAAGTAAGGGAATATTTTAATAATTTCCAATGGACACCTCATGGGTGGTATTTGCAAAACCATGGGCCTGCCCATGGTATAAGCCACTTGGGACACCTCACATCTTATTTAACTATACACAAGTCAACCAGATTTATGACATCATTATTATATCATTAATGATGTCATTAACACACCTAAATTAAAAAATGTATTTTTTACTATTCACCAAAAAATCAACTATTTCAGAAAAATTCCCAAAATTCACCCTAACCATTTATCTAGGTATAGATTTAAAAATTGAAGTCCATTTGTTGAATATATATTTTAAAAAAAATTTAATTTAATTTTTATATAAAATCATACTTAATTCAAAAATTAATTATTTAATAACTATAACTGTTATTATATCACATTGAAAAATTAATCAAGATTCTATTAAATTAAAACATTAAGAAAATAAAATAATAATAAAATTTACTATTCATTGGGGTCATATTACTATTCATATTACTATTCATAAGGGTATGTTACTATTCACCAAAAAAACAAGTTGGTTCCAAAAGAATCCAAATAACATACTGAACACAATTGTAGATGACAGTTTCTTGAAATTAAAAACATAGAAGTGGAAAAATTATGTTTAAAGGCTAGTTATAAATATCTAATTAAAACAATGTTTCGTGCATTTCTATTTATTTTTAGAAAAAAATGAGGTGTTACATTATCCCCACTTTCTTGAAACTGCATCCTTGAAATTTTATTTACTTATTAAACAAATGAGGGTATTTTTCTCTCATGGCATTTTCAGACACCCATGTTGCTTCTTCAACCATGTGGTTTCTCCAAAAAACCTTTACCTGGTGGATTACAATATTCCACATTTCCTTTTCACTTCGATCAAGAATCTAAACTGGCTTCTCTTCCTATGAAATTTTCTCTTCCAACTGAACTGCTTCTGGGATCAATACATGTGATGAATCTAGCACATAATTTCTCAATATCAAAACATGAAAAACATTGTGTACCTAAAACAAGTTCGGAGGCCAAGCTACGTGGTATGCAACTGTTCCAACTTTCTCCAAGATTTCAAAATGGCCAATGAACCGTGGAATCAACTTAACTTTCTTACTGAAACACATCACACTTCTCCAAGGAGAGATTTTAAGGAAAACATGGTCACCTACCTCAAAAGAGAAGTCTTTCCTTCTGTTATCTGCATAACTTTTCTGCCTGCTCTGAGCTGTCCTCATGTACTGCTGGATCATCCTCACTTTCTCAGCCACTTCTTCTACAAATTCTGGCCCCATCAACATTCATTCACCGATTTCATCCCAAAATGCTAGAGTCCGACACCGATTCCCATACAAGGCCTCAAAAGGTTTCATCTAAATACTGGAATAAAACTGTTATTATAAGAAAACTCAACTAAAGAAAGATGTTGATCCCAACATTCTCAGATAGTCCATTGAACAAGATCAAAGCATATCCTCCAATGTTTGAATTGTTCGTTCTAATTGCCCAACTGATTGAGGATGAAATGTTATACTGAAATTTACCTCTGTGCCCAACAACATCTGAAGTCCCTTCTAAAAGTTGTAAGTGAACTTGGGATCTTAGCCAGATACAATGGAAAGAGGAACTCCATATAACCTGATAATCTCTTGGAGGTACAATCGAGAAAGATGATCCAAAGTAATTTTATCTTGAATAGAAAGAAAATGTGAAAATTTTGTTAGCCGATCAACAATAACCCAAATCGAATTGTTACTTAGAGAAATCTTTGGTATTATCTCCACAAAGTCCATGGATACATTCTCCCATTACCACTCTGGAACTGAAAAATACTGAAGCATCCCCTTCAGTAACTATTGCTCTGCTTTAACCTATTGACACGTCAAACATTTCATGGTAAAATCAGCAATATCTCTTTTCATTCCATCCCACCAATAATACTCCCAAAGGTCTCTATATATCTTAGTACTGCCAGGATGAACAAAAAATGGAGAACTATTAGATTCTCATAAGAAATATTTCTTTAACTAAGAATCAATAGGCACACACAACCTTTTCCCAAATTTAAAAAACAATATTTATCAAGGTAAATTCAAAAAACATACCCATTTTAACCAATTATACCATTTTCTGTAGCTCACAATCTTCCTTCTATGCTATCTTAATTCTGTCTGACAATAAAAACTGCATTGAAACCGGAAACAAAATAGATTTATTCCTTGTACCAACCACTTCTATGCCAAGATTCATCAAATCATTAATCAAGGGATCATGTTCCAAAAGTAATATTTTTAATGATGCATGATGTTTTTGACTCATGGAATCTTCCACCTTGTTTTCTTTTCTAGGATGGTAACTGATCATGCTATCATAATCCTTTATCAGTTCTAGCCATCTTCTCTACCTCATGTTTAATTCCTTCTGAGTTAATATATACTTTAGACTATTATGGTTAGTATATATTTGGCATTTGGTTCCGTATAGATGATGACTCCAAATTTTTTAAGCAAAAACCACAATTACCAATACCAAATCATGTGTGGGATAATTTAGCTCATGAGTCTTAAGTTGTTTCAAAGCATAGGCAATTACCTGATCATTCTGCATCAAAACACAACCATGTCCATCTAAATAATCATCACTGTAGATGACAAACTCACCATTTCGAGAAGGTAAGGCCAAAACTGGAGCATTCACCAATCTCTTCTTCAGTTCCTGAAAACAAGCATCACATTCCTTTATCCAAAAAAATTTAACCCCTTTTCATGTTAACTTAGTTATGAGGCTAGATAACCGTGTAATGTTCTTAACAAATCGTTTGTAATAACCTGGTAACCCAAGAAAACTACAAATCTCTGTAACATTTGTGGGTCTTGGACAATCATAAACTACTTTTGTTTTGGTATGATCAACTGTTATTCCATACTTATTTATAATGTTCCCTAGAAAAGAAATCTTTTGCAACAATAAAATCACACTTAACGAATTTTCCATATAGTTTCATTTCTTTTAATGTTTAAAAAACAACCCATAGATGTTTTTCATGCTTCTCTTTATTTTTAGAAAATACCAGAATGTCATCAATAAATACAACCACAAACTTATCCAAGAACTCATGAAATACATTATTCATAAGATTCATGAATACAGTAGGTGCATTAGATAATCCAAACATCATAAAAAAAATTCATAATCCCCATATCTAGTACGACAGTCTATTTTCGGGATGTCATCCTCCTTCACCTTCAGCTGATGGTATCTGGATCTCAAGTCAATCTGGGAAGAGTACTGAGCTCCCCAAAGCTGATCAAAAAGTCATCAATATGAGGCAAGGGATACTTGTTTTTAACCATGATGTTATTCAAAGCTCTATAACCAATGAAAAGTCACATGGAACCATCTTTCTTTTTAACAAACAAAACAGGGGCTCCCCATGGTGAAGTGCTAGGAAGAATGAAGCCTTTGATAAGCAAATCTTACAACTAATTTTTCAATTAAATATGTTATATTGGGTCTATACGATATGGGAGTTTTGAAATTGGATTAGCATCAAGAAATAAGTCAATTGTGAATTCAACTTCTCGATCAGGTATCACACCGGGTAACTCAGCAGGAAAAACATCAAGGTACTCATTTACCACTGGAACATCATTAATTTGAATAGTTCCATTGTTTTCAAAAATATGTGAAAGATAACTTCCATTTCCATCATTTATTTGTTTCTCAGTTTCCTGATATGTTATCAATTTTATGGGTTCATTCTTGTATACAAACTGAAAATCTTTTGAAAAAACAACTTCTTTAGCTCTACAGTTAATCTTAGCATGATAATCAGAAAGCCAATCCATCCCTAGAATAACATCAAACTAGACTAAGGGTAAAACAACAATGTTTACAGGTAATGTCTTTCCACATAACACAATATAAAGATTCTTATAATTCCTCTTTGATATAACATTTCCTCGTGGTGTTTTAACAATATGTTCGGGTCTCATTTGTTTAGGTGATATTTCCAATTTACCAGAAATTTCTCAGAGATGAAGGAATGTGTAGACCCCATATCAAACAAAACTTTGGCAAAATCAGAGTTAACAAACAAATTACCTGATAAAAATTCATTGTATGGACAGACATCTACTGACGTAGTCACAATGTATCTCACTACACATTTCTACTTGTAGTCTAGCTTCTTTGCATCACTAAGATCTCTCTTTGGGGAGAAATTTTCGTAATGAACCATTTGTCCATATTTAAAACACTTTACAGTCTACTTATCCAGATTGGTCTTTGGATCATTTTCGTTACAATCTTGGGCCATATGTCCAAACTTACGACATTAAAAACACTTCCCAGTTTTGATAAGACATTCCCAGAGTGTTTTTTGTCACGCTTTTCACAAACTGGAAATTGGATTTTCTTACCATCAAATTTCTTTGTTTGATTCTTACCCATTTCTTGAAAATAGACCTCTTCTTCTCTTTGTTTCCAAAATTCACATGATCATCAGAAAACTCCATCTCTACCCACCCATCACATTAGACATGTTTCTGATAACTTTTGAATACATGGGAGGCCAACACCCTTCGATAACTTGGCTTCAATCCTGAGTAAAAGCGGTTGATTTTTCAATCAAGGTATAGAATAAGATTTGGAGCATACCTCGCCAGTCGGGTGAAGTTCACTTCATACATAGCCACTGAGTCTTCCTATTTCTGTTTCAATTCAATGAATTTATTCTCCATCCTATGTCGCAGTACCTTAGAAAAATAATTTTCAAGGAAAATACTTTTAAATTTATCTCACTCTAAGGAATCAAAATCTTCTCTACCCCTGATATTCCATAACATTGACCACCAGTGATTAACTTTTCCTTCAAAATGATAACTGGAAAGACTTACCTTTTTATTTTTTGAACATCCCATAACATCGAATATCTTATCAAGGGCTTTGGTCCATCCTTCAGCTGTTTCTGGGTCAGAAGATCCGTTGAATACATAAGGATGTTGTCTCATAAAATGTTCCACTGTTGTCATGTTCCATTGTGGTACCTCTAATGGTTCTATTGCATGGAAGCCACCAATATATATTTCCTGCGTTAGCTGATCCATTACTGTCACAAACTACTCAGTTCCAATCCCTACCATTCCTGGATGTAGTTCGGGAAGGATGTCATTCTGTTGGTGCCTCTCCTCTTCAACATCCCTGTTTCTTCTGCGGAAAACCATTCTCAATAAACATGTATTAGATGAAGCATCATGGTAATATTTAAATTCTATAACATTTCAAATTAAACATAGAGTGAAAATCATTTATATAATTCTATTATCATCACCCTAACCCCTAATGTTATCTAAAGCATCCTCAGATACCAAATACAAGGAACTGACCTTATTACATACATAATCTTAAATTTTGTCAAGATAAAACTTCCTTTCACATTGAGTATCTATTTGAGTTTAGAGATTTAGAGAATTGAGACAATATATTCATGATGTAACACATTATTACAGAGTGGATATCATAAAAATAATTACCATTTTTTTCAAAATATAAAACATTAAAACTTAAACATGACTTCTTGACAATTCTTCAACATTTAACATGGATTCCTTCTTTGTCTTACACATCTATTAAACTGTAAAAATCATTAAAAAAATGGGATGATCATGAATGCACATTAAGGAATTAAAAATAAGGAAATATCACATTATTCCATGAATACTCGTAAAGTATGAAAACATTTTCAAACGACATGCTTGTCACCCATATATACTTACTTTGTGTAACATGAGATTTACACAAGATCCAAAAAAACATGAGAAAATAAATATAATCATAAAGGTTTCTTGGGGCATTAATTACATAATATTGTAACCATTCTTGGATACCTTATAATCTGTAACCCTCATGGCTACCTAACTTTGTGTAACCATCGCAGTTACACTTGGAGTAACAATATGACCAACCTCCAACATACACATACAAAATGAATTGGAGGGAGATATATGTACCACACTTCATCATAAATAATTCCCAAGAACCAATACATAATCATACAACATGAATAATTCCATAAAAATTTACTTTGGAATTTCGTAAAACCGAATTTAAAAAATAGGATTTTTAAAGAAAATCCCCTAATAAAATTATACAATTGAATAAAGTCTTAATAGAGTGGATGGAGTATGTATATATACTGTAAATACACATAATAAAACATAATATAAATAGATCCCATCACACAAACAATTTAAATAGCACATAAATAATTAAGTACAAGGTTAACCCAATAAATGGAAATCGGGTTAAGAATTCTCTTACCTCGGGTTTCTCTTACTTACAACTTGTTTAAACCTCCTGTATAATAGTTAAAACGGTGTTATTAATATTTTAAAAAAAAGTTTTCATGTTTATAACATCTTATATGATCATTTTATAACTTCATTTCACCCTTTAATTGTTAGTATTTTGTTCCTTGCATTGTTTAGGGTGAGTTCTTCTAATGAATTTCATGATTGGTTCATGATAGATGTTCTTATCAATTGGAAGTGAAACTGCAGAATTGTAATGGAAAGGTATTTACATATTTCAAGTACTTTAATTTATACCATTTATCAATTTTATGTTTTATATGAGGATTATTCATAAGTTAAAACATTAATGATGTTCATTTAGATCATATTAGTGGTTCTTTGATAATAACAACCTAATTTTGTCTTATAAATTATATCCATGAGTAAAAAATAATTACAGAACCATGGGTGAGTCAAAACACATATATTATAATCTGGTTCAACCGTATAAATGGTTTCATGACCAGACTTTAAAGAATTAATGGAAATTGAAATCACATTATCTGTGATGTCGGTAATTCGACACATAATAGACAATGTTTTTATTCCTTAAATAAGTGGTAGAAGAGAATAATAATGATGAGTAATTTTTCATAAACATGATAAAATCAAGAATATAAATGATTTCTGGAGATTCCATGACTCTTGGGTAAGGGGATATGAAGAAAGAATAAGGAATGAACTCAAAATAAAAGAAGAAGTGAGAAATCTCTTACAAAAATTCGGCAGCCCAACGACTATGCATCAGGGTTTTAGAAAACATTAAGAAGAGTGGGGACAAGGTTCACCCATACAGAAATGAATCATAATACAGAATGGATCAAGAATTAGATGGAAATATTAACATGGTATGGAAACTTGAATGATATACCACATAAAAGAGAACTTGAATGGAAAAAGAATGAAATTGAGAATTTTCTTACCATGTTGAGTAACCCTTAGAACATAAAGGTTGGGACCTTGGGGGATTTAGGAAACCTTGGAAGGTCTACTATAAAGGTAAGAAGGCCAGAGCTTCGTTGAGGAGGAAATGGGAATGAAGTTATTTAAGGAATGGGTTGGTACTTATAGGAAAAGTAAGGGAATATTTTAATAATATCTAAGGGACACCTCATGGGTGGTATTTGAAAGACCATGGGATTGCCTATGGTATTCTCCCATGGTATAAGCCACTTGTGACACCTCACATCTTATTTAACTATACACAAGTAGACCATATTTATGATATCATTGTTATATCATTAATGATGTCATTAACACACCGAAACTAAAAACTGTATTTTTTACTATTTCCTGAAAAAACAACTATTATAGAAAAATTCCCAAAATTCACCCTAACCATTTATCGATGTTCAGATTTCAAAAATTAATTCCATTTTTTAAAAATAAATTTTTAAATATATGTAATTTATTTTTTAAATAAAATCATACTTAATTCAAAAATTAATTATTTAAAAGTTATAATTGGTTTTATATCACATTGAAAAATTAATCAAGATACTATTATCATATATTCTAAAGAAAATAAAATAATAATACAATTTACTATTCATTAGGTTCACATTACTATTCATAAGGGTATGATACTATTCACCAAAAAACAAGTTGGTTCCAAAAGACTCCAAATAACATACTGAACACAATATTAGATGATAGTTTCTTGATATTCAAAACATTGAAGTGGAAAAAATATGTTTAGAGCCTAGTTATAAATATCTACTTACAACATTGTTCTATGAATTTCTATTTACTTTCAGAAAAACATGAGGTATTACAGACGGTCTCAACTACATGTAGCTGAGGCCTATGAACACGAAACACCGTAGTTGATTAGATGTATGATCTGTGACTACACCACCTTAGCTATAATACTAATACACCCAGGTTCTAGTCACTATTTTAATTCCATGACCCTCATTCAGAGCTCAGATATTCTTGTGGAGTTTTTGGCTTGATCCTTATGGCTAGAGACTTTTACAGGAGAATATTTGACAATTACACACTAGTTTCGGCAGTGTGAGATTACTATAGGAGGCTAGCGATTCAGCTGAGATCTCATCATAGTGGCGTCGAGGCCTTATGACATCATCTTGGTTATGGACTGGTTATCCATAGTTCATGCTCAGATTGACTGCATTAGGTGAAAAGTGTGGAATCTCAGCATAGATGAGACCAGGTTTTTCTTCAGCAATGAGAAGGGAACCTTTTCATCATAGGATGGACTTACCCAGAGGAGGGTTCAGTCGATTACACATTAGTTGGCTAGATTTACCCTCATATTAGTAGATACTTAGAGTCTGAGATATCCTATATTAGTGGACCAGTATGCCGATGTATTTCCTGATGATGTTCCAGGACTACCTCCATGCAGAGAGGTAGACTTCCACATCGACCTGTACCCCGGGACGATAATAATATCTACACCAGAATATCGGATAGCTCCGGTGGAGCTTTGTGAGTTACGGGTACAGCTGGGGACTTGTAGATAAAGGGGTTCATCAGGCCTAGCGTTTCTCCATGGGTATCCCCAATTTTGTTTTCCATGAAGGAAAATTAGATTTTGAGACTCTGTGTAGAATATGGGCGCCTCAACCAGGTGATAGGGAAGAACAGGTATCCACTGACAAGGATTGATGATATTTTCAATCAGTTGAAGGGAGCTCATTGGTTTTCAAAGATAGACCTCAGATCTGGCTATCAACAGCTCAGAGTACAAGATGAGGATGTGCAGAAGATGACCTTCAGATGTCGGTATGGCCACTATGAGTTCTTGGTTATTCTATTTAGTAAGACCAATGCCCATGCAGTGTTCATGGGACTCAAGAACAAGATCTCCAGGCCATAACTCGATAACTTTGTGGTGGTCTTCATCGACGACATCTTACTGTACTCAACGATGGAGGAGGAGCGTGCCTATCTTCTCCAGATAGTTCGGGATACACTCCGAGAGAAACAACTTTATGGTAAGCTTAAAATATCTGGTTCTAGATACGATAGTTCCACTTTCTGGGACACATTATCTTTGAGGCCAAAGTTGTAGTGGATCCAGTGATGACTGAGGATGTGATTTCATGGGAGCCACCCGGAAGTGCAACCGAGGTGCGGAGCTTCCTGAGGTTGGCTGGATACTACCAGAGATTTATTTATAACTTTTACAGAGTTGTGGAACCTTTTTAAGCTTTGACGAAGAAGGAAAAACCCTTTATATGGATGCAGTGATGCTAACAGAGTTTTCAGGAGTTGAGAAAGAGACTGACGAGTGCCCCCATCTTGAGGCTACCAGAAGAGGACGTTGGGTTTGTAGTCTACTATGACACATCAGGGACCAGACTTGGGTGTGTCCTGATACACTATTGAGTAGTGATCGCCTATGGCTTACGACAGTTGAGGAAACATGATAAAAACTACACTACCACTAACCTAGAGTTATAAGCAGTGCTCTTTGACTTGAAGGTGTTGACAAATTATATGATGGTAGAACGTTTTACAGTCTACTCTAATTTCAAGAGTCTCAGGTATATATTCTCTCAGAAATACCTGAACCTGAGACAAAAACGATGACTAGAGTTCTTCCAGGAATATGAATTTGAGATGGTATATACTCCTAGGAAGGGGAATGTGGTAGCAGATGCACTCTGTAGGAGGTATGGTCTACAATTGCTGAGTGAGGTGAAAGATCAGCTAGCCACGTTATAGGTATCCTTCATGGATAGAGATTGAGTATCTTACCTCTAGTATTTGGTAGTCACTCGCCCACTCTTTCAGCAAGTTAGGGAGGCACAACTTGGGGACATTGACTATGAGGCTCAACGAGATTAGATATCCTTAGGATAGGCAGCTGAAGGATTTTCTGACGATGGGGAGCACATCATCCTCTATAGAGGACATACCATAGTACCAGTGCCACTACGGGAGGAGGTGTTGAGGGAGTTCCATACGTCCCCTTTGGTGGTACATCCCAGTGTAGAAATGATGTACCAGGACCTTCTGCATCAGCATTGGTGGCTAGGGATGAAGAAGGATATATTAGAGTTTGTTTCCCGATTCCTCACTTGTTAGGAAGTGAAGGATGAGCATTAGGTTCCAGTAGGCTTAGCACAACCACTAGAGGTGCCGAAGTGGAAGTGGGATTAGATCTCCATGGGATTTGTGACAGGGCTTCAACACACATCTAGGGGACATGATTCCATATGGGTGATCATTGACTAACTCACCAAGTCAGCCCACTTCCTACTCATTTGAGAGTAGGGATCTACGGAGGGCTTGAGACTCCTCTACATACAAGAGATTGTAAGAATTATTGGGGTGCCATCGAAGATCATATTTGACCGTGAAACACACTTTAAATCCCTGTTTTGGAAGATATTATAGGAGGCATTTGGGACTCAGCTACATTTGAGCACTGCCATTCATCCTCATACGGATGGTCAGACAGAGCAGACCATTTAGACGCTGGAGGACATGCTTCATGAATGCATCCTAGATTTTGGACATAGTTGGTAGGATCACTTTACCTTGGTGGAGCTCGAATAAAAAACAGTTATCACTCCACCATAGTTATGGAACCATTAGAGGATTTATACGGTCGACCTTGCAGATCAACTCTATGCTAGAAAGACCTAGGGGAGTCTGCAATAATGGGTCCAGAGTTGGTACGAGCTACCCTTGGAGAAAGTGCAGACCATCAAGGAGTGGATGAAGGCTACATAGAGCTTGAACAAGTCTTATGCTAATAGGATACAGAGACCGTTGGAGTTCCATGAGGGGGGCCACATATTCTTGCCATTCTCCCTTGGACGGGGACTAAGAATATTTGGCTGAGGTGACAAGTTATCACCGAGGTTTATCAGACATTTTCTGATACATCGGAGGATAGGCGAGGTGGAATAACACATGGAACTTCCACTATAGTTAGAGAGGGTGAATGAAATCTTCTATGAATCCCAGTAGAGGAGATACGTGCATGACCCATCTCACATCATCAACCATGGAGAGCTAGACTTCGATGATGGGGCCACATTTACAGAGGTTCCAGTAGAGATTCAGGATCGATAAGAGGAGGTCCTTCATGTGTAGTCGATACCTCTATTTCACATTCTCTAGCAGCACGGGAACCTCTAGGAGAGCACATGAGAGTGGGAGGTTTATATTCATGCTCAGAAACCCCATTTGTTTCCTTAGTCTATGTTTTGGATTTCAGGGAAGAAAATCCCTATGGTGGGGAGAATGTAAAGAACAAAATTTTCCATTTAATATTTTTTAATATATTGAATTATTACGAGTCTGTGAAAATTAGAGGCACCATATTTTGAGACCCGGTGTGCCCAGAATGAATTTTTGAACTTTTATTCAGTTATGTTCAGTAAACGCGTGAGCGGCATTTTCTAAATTTTGAACCGGTGTCCAAATTAAAAATCTGAGAGAACTTTTGAATCTATAGTGTTGGGATTCGCATAAGGGAGGCTTCAATTTTACCATAGTAGGTCTGGAGAAAATTTTAGGTTATATGAATTTTTTAAAAGAAATGAAATGAAATAATTTTATTATTTTATTTTCTTCCTTCTCCACCAATGGACAAGCAGAGTGTGGGGCTTGTAATGTGTCAGGCCAATAAATGGCTTGACCTATCAATATTAAGTAATGAAATCGTTGGAGAATTTGGAAGGTTCCTAATTAATGGTCCCCCATTAATTTCTTATGTCGGTACTTACCTTCCCCCTCTACTATTTATATGGAGTTTGGTGAGGGGTATCGGTTTAGCTTTGACGAGCAATGAAGTGATAAAGGAGTGCATAGACGCCGAACCATTAGAGGACAAATCCAATCCTACAGGAAGGTGACAGGTGACACAAAACCCCAAAATGAAGGAAGACGTATAAGTGATGTTGTTGTGAATCAGTTGCAGGAATGAAGAACACGATCCACCTTCAAGCGTGGGCACTATCTAATGGGTTTACGAGGTAAATTTATTATTCGTTTATGCCTTTTAAATGTTTTCCTCTTCCCTGTTCTTGAAGAATATAAAGAACGCGGACTAACCGACTAAGTGGTTGATCCATGATTCAATTATTTTTGAGGTAGGTTGTTGAGGGGTATCTATGTAGGGTTTTGATTGATGTTTAATTCAATAGATTATTAAACCCTTAATCCCCCTCTTGTTTATGAGCTAACATAGAGGGTATGGGCCTAACGAACCTGGCCTAGACCCTCTGCTATCTCGCAATCCTTCTACCTCCATGGAAGACCACCAACGCAGTGACACCGACCATCTACATTGGGGATTGCCCATCGACGCACACCATAAGAGGAGGCCACAACACAAAGTCGCGACAGTCACCGGAGTAACCGACACTGGCTGACTGTGAAATAGGTGCGACGTGCCGTCGTGTGCCACCGATGAGCAAAGGGGGTTGTGGCTCGTTAGTTGTGGCGATCGGAGGAAATCGGCTGACACATCGGCCGACTACGGGTGGTGGGGTGGCGCTTCATCACACACCCATAGAGAAGTCAGTCGGCACACCGTCTAGGTGGGACAAAATCGGTAGGACCCACTCCATCGGGTTCTATGGGCCACCTGGGGGCACCATGTGGTGCCGCCGCTGTGAAGAAGACCCAATAGCCATCGGCCATTCGAGAAAACCTGGGGTTTCTCCACCGGTGGCGGCTATGGTGGACCCCCATTGTGGGTCACGCCACACTCAGCTGGGCCGCCTGCCCAGTGGACTGTCTCCCAGCAGGCTTCACCCTTGTGGACCGCGCCCTACGTAGGCCGAGCCGCCCCTCGTGGGCCACCGTTTGCGGGATGCCTCCTTGCGGGCTGCCCTTCATGGGCCACCACATTGTGGTTCAGGCCGCCCCACTTGTGGGATGGGCCGGACCATTGCCCATCAGGTCGAGCCTACCATGGCCCAGCCCAGACCGTGTCAGATAGGGTCTGTCTGATCGAGTCAGACTGAACCCAGGCCCAACTGGTCCCAGAGTCAGTAAAAGGGCCATATCTTGAGAATAAGACGTCCGTTTGATGAACCATCTATGAAATTGGGATTCTTGGATTGAGACGATCATTTTGATATAATCCACTTGTGATTTGGAGAACATTGGAGTATGGATGGGTTGGATCAAACCTGAATCCAATTGGGTCCCCGAAACTAAAATGTTTATAACTCACAGACTGTGCATCAAATTGACGCATCGTCTGTCGCGTTAGAACCCTTAAGACATGTTAGTTCTTTGGGTTACTCATTTGAGGATATTAGTGGTGGTCAAGGTATGTCCGATATCTCGAGGGAGGATTATATGGAACTCGAGCGTACCTGGTGCAAGGAATCCAGTGGCTGGCCATGAGGTGGAGGTTAGAGACAGATCATACGGAGTTCAACACTCAGCAATCCTATATGGGTCAGTGCATACTGATCATGTGTGGGTCAAACCCTATGTGGGTCAGCACTCTGTGATCTTGTGTGGGTCAGCACATATTGATTTTGAGCAGGTCAGATCCTATGTGGGTCAGCGCATACCGATCCTCTGTGGGTCAGCGCATACCGATCTTGCGTGGGTTAGATCTATGTGTGTCAATGGGGGTTAGTTACCTATCAAAGCTGGGCGGTTCAGATCCTATGTGGATCATTTAAGGGGTTAGTACCTACCAATCCTAATTTGGTAAAACTCCGAATGGTCAGAATCAGTGCATCTAGACAAAATAAGACGATCTAGCTTCGCCACTAATCATATGTACTTCTATACTTCAATGAAAACCTGGTTTGAGATGAGACTCTTTTTGATATTTTTATATTGTTTCTTTATTTTTGATTAAGATCATTCTTTTTGGTTTTCCTTTTTGGAATTCTGAGAGAACTTTGGGGGTCTTTGAGTCCCTACTGGGTTTTTTTTTCACCCCTGCATGGGCTTCGCCTGCACCTTGTTGTGTCATGTGTAGATGACGAGAAGCTGGGCTGAGATTTGTGGGAGTTGGGACCAGGTGGTACGTAGAGGAGACAAGCAGACATGGAGTGCTGAGGAGGTGACTTGTACCTTCCATTCAGGTAGGATCCTTGGAGGATGACCCATGAGCTGTTTCCCTTTTTCCAGTTGTATTGTACTTTTTAGTTGTACTTGTACCTTTCCAGTTGGGATTGTATTCCACCCCTTACTTTCAGTACTCTTTTACTACAACAGTTACATATTGGTTTCTTCTTGTTGGGTTATAGTCTTTGTTTTTGTGCAAGTTTAAAGGAAATTCCTTCCCATTATAGGGATATTCCTTTCTGGTGCTAGTCGCCTGCCCCTGGTCTTTAGAAGGCGGGCTTGGGGCAGTCATGACATGGGCCCCGGGGGACGGGCCTTTATTTCATTTGATTTTATTGAGACCATCATGGAGGTATTTATGAATGATTTTATAGTGTATGAGTTTTTATTTGATGATTGTATATATAAATTGGGTAAGGTGTTGAATCTTTGTATTAAGAAGAATCTTGTCTTGAACTTTTAAAAGTGTCGTTTCATGGTAGAGAGTGGTATTTTCTTAGGGAATGTAGTGTCAAAACATGGGATAGAGGTTCATAAATTTATGGTAGATATTATTTCATCCTTACCCTATCCTTCATGTGTGTGTGATGTTAGATCATTCCTATAGAATGCTGTATTTTATCAGTGCTTAATCGAATATTTTATTATGATTGCTCTTCATATGTCATGATTAATTCAAAAGGATTTAGATTTTGTGTTTGATGATTCTTGTAGGACTTCCTTTTATGAGCTATAGATGTGTCTGACCACTCATTCGATCATACATCCCCCACGATGGGAGCTTCCTTTTTAGCTGATGTGTGATATCATCAACTTCATGGTTTGAGCTGTCTTATCTCAAATGGTGGACAAACATTCAAACAAGATTTCCTATAAATCGAGGACACTAGATTCAGCCCAATAAAACTACATAACCACAGAAAAGGAGTTTCTTAATTTCTTATTTTCTTTAGATAAATTTTGTCCACATTTATTTGTCTCTAAAGTCGTTGTTTTTTGACCATGGTGCTCTGAGGATCCACATGAAGAATCCGGATTCAAAGACCTGTCTAATCCGATTTATGATCCTTATTTAGGAAATTTATTTTGTGATAAAGTAAAAGAGTGGGTTAGAAAATCTATTGTCAGAACACATGAGTAGGCCTATTCACACTATAGCGACCCGAACTTTTCTTAAATTACTATTACATCATTTCAAAGATAAAAAACATAATAGTATTACACATAGAGGATCTAATGGTTTAGTTTCTTGGGAAAACTAGGACTATACATAACAAGTACAACATCAACCATAAACATTTATTTAATATCTTCTTCACTAGATTCTTAGTGGAACTTGTACTCTCCTTAGTACATGTAGCCACCTGAGGATATACATCAAAAGGGGTGAGCTAGAAGCCCAGTAAGATGATATATAAGAACAATATAGCATGGGATGAGAATAATCATAACATAGGAAAAAGATCATGAACATGATAGGAGCATAAATAAAAGACTTGAAATGTGGCAATGCATAAAAATGAAACATCATGTCTTAGTGGTTAACTACCACACGTACTTGTGAACCAAGATATCATCTTGTTCACACATCATTTCACATTTAATCATGAGATTCATCACTTTACCCAATGCATTGGAGCGCTCTATAATTCTGGGAGCACCCGTCACATTTAAACATTCATATTGCACTATATAATTCTTGTCGCACCCGTCACATCATAACATTATCATTTATCATGCATGCCATAAGGAACATTTAACATAAATGAACATAACTATCCCATGTAAAGTAATGGTTTTCATCTCATAAGAACATATTAATAAACTTTGGGTTCCCAAAAGAAAGAGGGAACAACATACTTGATATAAGAACCATCAACCTTGAATGAGAGGTAAAAGTTGAGTTCTTAAAACAAGAGTTCTTTCGGAAAAAAATTGGATTGACCTAAAATTCATTAGAAAAAATGTATATCCCCGAAAAGTAAATAAAATTATCAAAAAATGACCTTTAAGGAGCGACCATATCAAAAATGGAGTGAAAGAGGTAGAACCTGAAGGTTGAAATTTGGGTTTGAGAATTTCCCCTTACCTTGTACCCGAATGCTTCCTTCTCTTTAATGTTCTGTATAATGACATTATATTAATTAGTTAGAAATATAGAACCATGTTTAAATTAATAGGGTTCATTTTGGTTTCATTATGTCATTTTATGTTTCTTTGGATGACTTATAGTGTTTAAAAACATTGTTTTGGAGATGCTCATTTTTATGGTTTTTCTTGGGTGGATCACTTGTATTCTTAAATTGAAGTTTGGGTAAAACATGAGTAAACATACAGAAATGATATTACATGTCATTAATGATATTACATGAGATTTAATGATATTATAATTAATTATATTAGATCCATGTGGATGAATCATTAAATAAGAATTAAATGATGGTTGTTAGGGTTAATTTGGGTGGTTTTTGGATCACAACGAACTTGTTTCAACTTATCACTTAGTAATATAGCCATAGGTTATTTCCAGAACATAAAATAGAACATAATACACATAAAATATTCAGTTTAAACCATAAAAATGGTTTCATGACCATATCTAAAGGTAGAAATGGAAGAATAAAGTATGTCGTTCTTGAAGGTGATAAATTTACACCTCACGAACAACGTTCTCTTTAATAAAATAAAAGGAAGAGGGAAAGGGTGTTGGATGATATAAGATACCATTAGAATAATAAAATACATAATATTTATAATACTATAGTTATAATATCACTTGGATGATGATAGGTGGGGAGAGATCAAGAAATGAACATTAACTTGAATGGAAATTAAAGGAGAAGAGGTAGAGAAATTACCTCTTGAATCTTCCTCTTGAGAACCTCCTTAAGGTCCTAAGCTTGGTATTTTGATGATACCAGTAGCTCTAGGACGTGGGGGAGGGGCTATGGAAGGTGTTTGGTCAGAGTTTAGAGAATACTTGGAGCTTCAGAGGTGTGAGGGAAAGAGGGTGTGAAGGGTTGCTTTTATAGTGGAGGGGAGAGGGGTTTCCTTAATATAAAAATCATTAGTTTATTAATTTCACCTAAGACAAGGAATAGTGTGTCTCAAACAACCGAGAATAGTAATTTTATAATGTAATCTCGTACCAAGTGGGCTTACATCATCAGAAAATCATCAATGACTCAATTAATACATTATTTCACATTTATTGTTAATTATCAGATTCTACTATTCATAAAAAATTCAAGTATTTCAGAAAAATCCCAAAAATTTACCCCAAACATTTTTCGATGTGTAAAATCTAAAATTAAATTCCATTTTTTAAAAATAATTTTTTAAATATTATTATTTTAATATTTAATTAAAATCATAATTTACTAAAAAAACAGTTTTTAAGATTAAAACTGATTTTATAGTGTTCTCAAAAATTATTTAGGGTCTTATAAAATTATCTAAAAACTATAAGAAATTGATTCAATAATGTATGAATACATTTTAGGGAAAAATACTCTTTTAAATTAACTAATTAATTATAATTATTTATTTATGACTTACAAAATACCAAAACGTTTACTAAGGTCAAATTGTCACTTTCTAAGATGTCTAAACTTTATTTAATTATTCATAGGTAATTTTACTCTTATTTTGGATTATTTACTATTAATAAGGGTCATAGTATATTCATAAGGGTATGTTACTATTCCTAAGGGTATGTTACTATTCACTAAAAATTATTTTTGTTTAATTAGACTCCAAAAATCATCTGGAACACAACCGTGTATGTCGGATTTTCAAAATTACAAAAATAAGAATGAAAAACTTATGTTTAATGGTCACTTATCACTTAGTAGTACATTATTTTGTGTTTTTATGACATAAATATAAGAAATGAATTTTCCATTGAAAAACATTGGGTCGTTACATTCTTCCCCCCTTAAGGAATTTCGCCCCCGAAATTTCACATTGCACAAACAGGTGAGGGTACTTCTCCTTCATTGCCTCTTCTGGTTCCCAAAATTCTTCCTCAAACTTATGGTTCCTCCATAACACTTTGACAAGATGGGTTGTCTTGTTGCGTAGAACCTTATCTCTCAGATCCAGAATCTTTACTGGCTTCTCCTCATAGGAGAGATCATCTTCCAGCTGCACCACCTATGAGTTCAGTACATGTGAGGGGTCTGGTATGTACTTCCTCAGTAGTGATACATGAAACACATCATGAACTTGATCCATATTCGGTGGAAG
This sequence comes from Viscum album, assembly GCA_963277665.1. Classification (NCBI taxonomy): domain Eukaryota; kingdom Viridiplantae; phylum Streptophyta; class Magnoliopsida; order Santalales; family Viscaceae; genus Viscum; species Viscum album. The sequence continues at coordinate 1,176,928,099 of OY728119.1, read as the reverse complement.
TGAAAGACAATAGGCCACAACTCCTATGCGGTCAAATATCTCAAAGGGGCCAATATACCTTGGTCTTAGCTTCCCTTTATTCCCTAATTGCATGACTCTCTTCCATGGTAATATTCAATGGAAGACTTTATCTCTAACGTCGAACTCCTAGTCCCTTCGACGGTTGTCATCATAGCTCGTTTTTGGACTTTGAGCAGCTTTGATGTGTTTATGGATGACTTGAACCTTCTCTGACATCTCTTGAACAATATCTGGTCCAAGTAGCTTTCTTTCTCCAACTTCATCCCAACAGGTTGGGGTTCTACATCGCTTTCCATACAGAGCTTCGTATGGAGCCATCTGGATACTCGAGTGGAAGCTATTGTTGTATGAGAACTCAACCAATGGGAGATACTGATCCCAACCACCTTTGAATTCAAGAGATAAGGCTCTTAGCATATCTTCAAGTGTCTGAATAGTCCTTTCAGACTGGCCATCGGTTTGGGGGTGATAGGCCATGCTGAAATTTAATTCAGTACTCCAAGCATGTTAAAGGCTCCTCCAAAATTTAGATGTGAACCTTGGATCACGGTCAGAGACAATTGAGAGTGGAACACCATGCAGTCTCATTACTTCCTTCACATATATCTTTGAAAGTTGTTAAAGAGAAAGGTCTTCCCGAATAGCGATAAAATGGGTAGTCTTGGTGAGTCGATCAACCACAACCCATATCGCATTATTTCCCTTTGATGTCATCTGGTGACCCGTGACAAAGTCCATAGTAACATTTTCCCATTTCCACATGGGTATAGGTAATGGATGCGTCATACCTTTGGACTTTTTTCACTCACCTTTAACTTGCTAACATACCATGCACCTTGATATACATTCCGCAATCTCCTTCTTCATGTTATCCCACCAGAAGTGTTCTCAGAGTATATCTTGGTACTCCCAATATGGATAGAGAATGTTGAGCTCTGTGCATCATCCAATATCTCTTTCTTTATCCCGGGTGATGAAGGCACACAACACCGCATTCCAAACTGAATCACACCATCATCGTTGATACAGAACTCTTGCTGCTTCCCTTCCATTACTGCATTCAACCTCTTTTGTATCTCCACATCATCCCTTTTTTCTTTTTTAATCATCTCCTCGATGGATGGTTACACAATAATTTGGGAAAGGTAGGATGTATCCCTTGACATTATGATTTTAAAATCCATCCTTTTCATATCCAAGAAGATATGGTCTTTCTCAATCCGCATCATGGAAAGAGTATCCAGTTCTTTTCTTCTTAGAGCATCAAATACCTTGTTCTCCTTTCCAGGATGATAGTGAATAGAGCAATTGTAATCCTTGATTAGCTCTAACCATATCCTTTGACACATGTTGAGCTCCATTTGTGTGAATATATACTATAGGATCTTGTGGTCAGTGTATATGTCACACTTCTCACCATAAAGGTAGTGCCGCTAGATTTTCAAGGAAAAATTCACGACTGACAGCTCTAGATCAAGGGTCAGGTGGTTCTGCTCATGGATCTTCAACTATCATGAGGCGTAGGCTATCACATTATCATTTTCCATGAGTACACAACACAATCCATTATTTGAAGCATCACTGTATATCACAAATACTTCTCCACTTTTCGGTAGTGTGAGAACAGGTGCAGTGATCAGCCTTCTCTTTAGCTCTTTGAAGCTTCCCTCACATTCTTCCATACATACGTAGTTTACCCCTTTCCTTGTTAACTTATTTAGCAGGCTTGACAATCGTGAGAAGTTTCTCACAAAACATCGGTATTACCCAGCTAATCCAAGAAAAATACAGATTTCTGTGACACTAGAGGGCCTGATCCATTCCTCAATCGCCTTTGTCTTTGAAGGATCCACAGAAATTCCCTCACTTGTGATCACATGTCCCAATAACGTGACATGATTCATCCAAAAGTCACACTTTCTGAACTTGTCGTACAACTTCTCCTTTATCAATGCCGCCAACACAAGTCTTAGATGTACTTAATGTTCCTCATTACTCTTGATGTAGATGAGAATATCATCGATAAACACTACCACAAGTTTGTGAGGTAATTTCTAAAGACTCTATTCATCAAATCCATGAAGATTTTAGGGGCATTAGTAAGTCTAAAGGGTATAACCAAAAACTCATAGTGCCCATGCCATGTACGGAAGGCAGTCTTCTGAATATATTCCTTCTTCACCTGTACCTGATGATATCCATAACGATGATCCACCTTTGAGAAGTATTGAGATCCTCTTAAGTGGTCAAAAAAATCATCAATCCTTGGGAGAGGATACTTTTTCTTTATGGTGATCTTGTTGAGTTACTGATAATTGATACACAACCACATGGTTCCATAATTCTTCTTCACAAAGAGAACTGGCGTACCCCAAGGTGATGCACAAGGGTGTATGAACCCTTTGTCCAGATACTCTTGCAGCTGCTTCTTTAACTCCTCCAGTTCGATAGAATCCATCCAATAGGGACATTTCGAGATAGGAGTAGCTCCAGGTATGAGTTCAATTGAGAACTCTACCTCACGATCCGAGGGAATTCTGGGTAACTCTTCAGGAAATACATCACTGTATTCCCTCACAATGGGCATTTCCTCAAGGTTTGAACTTTCCTTCGACTCAACCATTTGGGCGAGGTATTCTTCTTCGTAAGGAATCAACACCCAACCCATTGAAGGATTTTTCAAAAGAGATTCATGATCTTCCATGCATTTGTAGAGAATCATGGGATGGTTCGGAATATGAAAAGATATTTCCTTTTCCTAAAAGTTGATATGCACTCTATATAATGAGATCCAGTCCATTCCCATTATAGCGTCGAATTCCACCATGGGAAGTATTACGAGATTTTATGGAAGAATATTATCACATACGACAAAGGGAGAAGAGTCAAACACTTGGGTTGTAGTTTTTACACCACATGGTGTTTTTAAAAATATCTATTCTTCAAGGTTTCATTGCTTCGATTCTATAGTTCCAGCAAACTTGCATGATATAAAGGAATGCGTACAACCAGAGTCAAAAAACACTTTTTCAATTTTTTAGTGAATAGGATGTGTACTTTGTATGAGTTAATTATCACACTCCACCTCCGTAGTAGTGATGTCATAAGACTTCCCTTGTTCCTTTGGCTTTGGTGGCTATTGACACTGATTACCCTCGAGAACTTGAGGTTTAGTGCACTGGTTTTCATAGTGCCTAGCTTTTTACAGTTGTAACATTGAACCATGAGTGGTTCTATCCTTTCATCGGCTACATTATCCTTTATTTTCATGTCTGTTCAACACTCTTGAGCATGGTGTCTTTCTTTCCCACACTTAAATCATTTCCCTGTCCCTTTATGGTAGTTCCCATTTTGCAACTTCCCACATTTTTGGCATGTGGGTCATTGATTTTTCTTCCCACCTTTGTCATTAGATCCACCAGCTTGAAACTCCATCTTTCTTTTCTTATCACCATATACATGGGACCATTCTCCAAACACCATCTCCACATTGAGAGCACACCAGACAACTTCTTCATATCTCCCAAATTCTCAAATTGCAAGATCCTTTCAAAGATGTTGTCTTAATCTACTAAAAAATCTATCAATTTTTCTATCATTGTTGATAAAAAAACCCAAAGCATACCTTGCGATCCTTGTGAAATTTGATTCATAGGTTGTGACAGATTCTCCTTCTTTTTTCTTAAGCTCTATGAATTCTCTCTCTATCTTCATGCGAAGAGTTCGTGAAAAATTCTTATTAAGAAACATTATCTTAAAGTCTTCCCATTCCATTTCATCAATTTCCTCCCTTGGCTTGGTGTTCTTAATTAGAACCCACCATTGATAAGCTTCTCCGTCTAGACGATAAACAACTAGATTCACCTTCTATGTCTCAGAATAATGAATAAAGAAAAATATATTCTCCATTGAGGTGACCCATTGTTCCGTAACTAGTGGATCAGAAGATCCACTAAACGTTAGTGGTCGTTGCCGCATAAAACATTCGATAGCCAGTTGCTCCCTCTTTGGTGAAGGAAGATGTTCACCATTATTATGGTTACTGTTCATAACCTGAGATAATTGGGTATGAATTGCCATGAATTTTCTAACTCCACCTTCCAAATCATTGGGGATGTCGTTCGGGCAATTGTTGCATTAGCCCTCGCATGATTTGTTGTCCTGATTTCTTATGGTTCCCACCATTTTCTAAAATAGAAAATGATAGAACAAAACTTAACTAAACAAATCATGAATAACTTATTCATTTAAACAATTTATACAAAAAACATAACATAGGGGATCCCTAAGTAAATATTCTTGTGTGAATATTTTTACTTAGTCTCATACTAGATGTTTTCTCTAGTGTTAACTAATCCTAGTTCCCAAATTAACTAAACCTTGCCTTTGATACCAACTATAGCGACCCGACCTTTTCTTACATTAATAATACATCATTTCAAAGATAAAAAACATAATAGTATTACACATAGAATATCCAAAGGTTTAGTGTCTTGGGAAATTTAGGACCACACATAACAAGTATGACATCAACCATAAATATTTATTTAATTTCTTCTTCACTAGCTTCTTAGTGGCACTTTTCATATCCTTAGTACATGTAGCCACCTGAGGATATACATAAAAATGGGTGATATAGAAGCCTGGTAAGATGATAGATAAGAATAATATATCATGGGGTGAGTATAATCATAACATAGACAAAATATCATGAACATGAGAGGAGCATAAATAAAATACTTGAAATGTGGCAATGCATAAAAATGAAACATCATGTCTTAGTGGTTAACTACCACACATACTTGTAAACCAAGATATAATCTTGTTCACACATCATTTAAAATTTACTCATGATATTCTTCACTTTACCCAATGCATTGGAGTGATATATAATTCCATGCGCACTCGTCACATTTAAACATTCATATTGCGCTATATAATTCCGAGCGCACCTGTCACATCATAACATTATCATTTATCATGCATTCCACAACAAACATATAACATAAATTAACATAACTAACCCATGAAAAGGAATTGGTTTCATCTCATAAGAAAAAATTCATAAACTTTGGGTTCCCAAAATAATGAGGCAATAACATACTTGATACAAGAACCATCAACCTTGAATGAGAGGTAAACGTTGAGTTCTTAAGAGAAGAGTTCTTTCGGAAAACATTTGCACTGACATAAAATTCATTAGAAAACATGTATATACCAGAAAAGTAAATATAATTATGAAAAAATGATCTTTAAAGAGTGACCATATCAAAAATAGAGTTAAAGAGGTAGAACCTGAAGGTTGAAAGATGGGTTCGAGAATTTCCCCTTAACCTGTACAAGAATGCTTCCTTCTCTTTAATGTTCTGTATAATGAAATTAAATTAATTAATTTGAAATAAAGAAAAATTTGTACATTAATAGGGATCATTATGGTTTCATTATGACATTTTATGTTACATTGGATGACTTATAGAGTTTAAAAACATTGTTTTGGGGATGTTCGTTTTTATGGTTTTTCTTGGGTGGTTCACTTGTATTCTTAAATTGAAGTTTGGGTAGAACATGAGTAAACATCCAGAAATGATATCGCATGTCATTAATGATATTACAGGAGATTTAATGATCTCAAAATGAATTATATTAGAACCATGTGGACGAATCATTAGATAAGAATTAAATGATGGTTGTTTGGGTTAATTTGGGCGGTTTTTGGACCACAATGAACTTGTTTTAACTTAGCACTTAGTAATATAACATAGGTTATTTAAATAAATTTAAATAGAACATAATACACATAAAATATTCTGGTTCAACCATAAAAATTGTTTCATGACCAGATCTGAAGGTAGAAATGGAAGAAGAATGTATGTCGGTCTTGAAGGTGATAAATTAACACCTCACGAACAACGTTCTCTTAAATAAAATAAAAGGAAGAGGGATGTGGGGTTTGATGATATAAGATACAATTATAATCATAAAATTATAGAATATTTATAATAATGGATTTATAATATCATTTGGATGAAGATAGGTGGGGAGAGATCAAGAAATGAACTTGAACTTGAAAGGAAATTAAAGGAGAAGAGGGAGAGAAATTACCTCTAGAATCATCCTCTTTAGAACCTCCTTATGGGCCTATGCTTGGTATTTTGATGAGACCAACAGCTCTTGGACGTGGGGGAGGGTCTAGGGAAGGTGTTTGGACAGATTTTAGAGAAGGCTTGGAGATTGATAGGTGTGATGAAAAGAGGGTGTGAAGGGTGGCTTTTATAGTGGAGGGGAGAGGGGTTTCCTTAATATAAAATTCATTAGTTTATTAATTTCACATATGGCAATGAATAGTGAGTCTTGAATGACCGAGAATATTAAATTTATAATTTAATCCCGAACCAATTGGGCTTACATTATTAGAACAACATCAATGACTCAATTAATTCATTATTTAGCATTTATTGTGAATTATCAGATTCTACTATTCATAAAAAATTCAAGTATTTCAGAAAAATCCCAAACATTTACCCCAACCATTTTTCAAAGGGTAGAATCCAAAAATGAATCCCATTTTTTAAAAATAATTTTATAAGTATTATTGTTTTAATATTTAATTAAAATCATAATTTACTTAAAAAAACAGTTTTTAAGATTAAAACTGATTTCATAGTGTTTTCAAAAATTACGTAGGGTCTTATAAAATTATCTAAAAACTATAAGACATTGATTCAATAATTTCTAAATACATTTTAGGGAAAAAATATTATTTTAAGGTATCTAATTAATTATAATTATTTATTTATGATTTACAAAATACCAAAATGTTTACTAAGGTCAAATTGTCACTTTCTATGATGTCTAAAGTTTATTTAATTATTCATAGGTAATGTTACTCTTATGTTAGATGATTTACTATTCATAAGGGTCATATTAATATTCATAAGGGTATGTTACTATTCTTAAGGGTACGTTACTATTCACTAAAAATTATTTTTGTTTCATTAGACTCCAAAAATCATCTTGAACACAACAATGCATGTCAGATTTTCAAAATTCCAAACATAAGAGTGAAAAAATAATGTTTAAAGGTCACTTATCACTTAGTAGTTCATTATTTTGTGTTTTTATGACATAAATATAAGAAGGGAATTTTCCATTGAAAAACATTAGGTTGTTACACACACACTAGAGGATGACACAATGTGCCATTTACTACTTCAGGACTCTTTCCCTAATGAACATCTTTTTTCCAACTCAGGTACGCATCCTTGGTATGCAGATTTAGTTAACTACCTTGTTGCCTCTAATATCGGAGAAAATTTAAAGAATCATCACGTCCAAAAATTAAAGAGTGAGTCTATATTTTATGTGTGGGATGATCCCTACCTCTGGTACTTGTGTAGTGACCATGTTATTAGGAGGTGTGTTCCTGATCATGAGGCTGGGTCTGTTTAACATTTTTTCCATACACTTTATTATGGTGGAAAAATTGGACACCAACGGACATCTAGGAATGTCTTACACTCTATATTATATTGGATTATCTTTTTCTCTAATGATCGTGTGTTTTAGAAGTCGCTCATGTTTCCAACACACTATATACACTTCTAGGAGACAAAATATTCCCCATCAACCCATATTATTCTATGAGATTTTTTATGTTTAGGGAATGAATTTTATTTGTACTTTTCTTAGTTAATTTGTTTTTTTGTATATTTTTGTTTCTATTTATTATATGAGTAAATGGGTGGAGGTTAAGGCCACTAGGACTGATGATTCTTATGTTGTAGTGTAATTTTTTAAGACACGTATTTTTTGGAGGTTTAGAGTACCAATGGCTATCATCAGTGTCCAAGGGGCACAATTCTACAATCGTAATTTGGGTTACCTCCTTCAGAAGTATGGGGTGACACAAAAAACAACTTCAAAATACCACCCCCATAAAATTGGCCAGGATGAGGTTTCAAATCATGAGTAATATCAAATTTTTTAGAAAATCATGCATCTGAATAGAAAGGATTAGAGAAAGCTCTTGGATGATGCACTTTGGGCTTATAGGACAGCATACAAGACACCCATTGTTATGTACCCATTTTGGATTGTTTTTTTTAAAGTGTGTCATCTCCCCGTGGAAGTTAATCATCATGAATATTGGGCTATTAAAAATTAAACATGGATTTTTCCCAAGATATAAGATCAAAAAAGCTATAAATTCAAGATCATGAACAGATTCGGTTTTCTTCATATGAGAACTCAAGGTTCTACAAAGAAATATCAAAAGAATCTCATGATATAATGATCCAATAAGGGTAGCTTCTTTTTGAATTTAATGTCCTTATCTATAGTTCATGAATGATGCTGATTCCTGGTAAGTTGCATTCCAGATGGTTAGGTCCTTATATTTTATCTATTTTTTTCCTTATGGTGCAGTAGAGATCACAAAAGTGGACACCAGAAGAATCCTTATAGTCAATAAGAAATGATTAAAGTAATAAATTGAGGGAATTTCTACTAATGCAGTGGATTTAATCACACTACATAACCCCATCAACACTTGATAATATCTCACAGTTCCCAACCCTTACACTTTTATATTACTTATCCTATTTAAAATTATACATTTCATGTGAATATATAATCTAATAAGTTCACATTGATAAAAATTCATTATTTTAAGTGTGGGGTAGGGGACAAAATTTTGGGGCGGATATATACGATTTTAACTTTTGTTTTTTGTGTGTATTTTCTATTATGAGTTTGGGTAAAATTAAAAAAAACAAAAAAATCACTAAAAAAATATTTCAAGTAATATTTTCATGTAGAACATATAGAAAGTGCATTTTTTTCAAAATTCATTGGTAGAATTAAAATCATGAGTAATATTTCATCATCAATGGTTGATTTTTATAAAAATTAAAGTCACTAATGCTATGATTGGTTGTCATTATAAAACCTTTTATATTTGACATCATTATTTGTGATATTTTTTCATATTAAATTGTGTCATTTATTTCTACACATAAATTTTCACTCAACAATTACTTTTGAAATTTTTTCTACTTAATTGAATATATAGTCAAGTTAGGTAAAAAAATTCATTGGTTGATCCATACATTCACATCTATTACGATCAGTTTCATTAATATAAAAAATTGACCTATGGAAATGTGCCTATTATCCGACTATTTTATGTCCTAAAAAACCAAAAAAAAATAAAAAAATGGGTTGTGTCTTGGGAAGGTCAAAAACCACTCTTCCTTGACCTTTGATCTTGTTATTACTATTATAATTAGTGTTGTGAGAAGATCAAACACATGTTAAGAGTTTAGTATGTGATTTGTTTCAAGATAAACTAAAAAAGAAAAATAAATTTATAAAATAGGGGAGTAGTGAAATGTACATCATTTAGGGATATCTAGGTTGGGAGGTTATGGTTTAAATTTCAGGAAAGCTTAAGTGATTTGGTCTTGAAATTCGATTTCCAAGGAATGTAGAACATGTTTGGTGAATTAAACCATGATGGAAGAATTGTTTTACATGACATGAATGTACTAAATAAATGGTGGATTTACGATCTTGGAATGGTTGGCACTACACACACATAGAGAATTAGTGGCATGGTAGGCCCATAACTTGTTTCGATGTGATTAGTGTTATGAATCACACAAGATTTCTTTTGAAATAATTTATTAGGAAAGTAATTTATAATTTATTTATATTGAATCTTGATGGGATTCTTTCATTGGATATATTTCCATTATGGACTTAGAATTACAAACATACAAGTTTTGTCATAATTGTTTTTCATACGTGATATGAGGTTTTTTCTAGGAGAGAAAAAGGGTATGTGTGAGAGTGTTGATAAAAAAAACATTTGTTGAATATTTTATTGAAAATAAATGACAAAATTTACTCACATTGTTTTAAATATTTTTACATACAAAATATTTGGGATTAGATCATTATTTTGAAAATTTGATGAAAAGTCCAGTTTTACCCTTTAAGGATCACTATAGTGATTAAGACATAAATAATTTAATTTGAACTATTTGAGAATGAAAATTTGAACACTTATTCCTAAATAAATGTTCCATAACTTTTATCCAGGAGAATGTAGCTAACCTGTGAATTTGGTTGGAGTAAAAGGGCCATGAAGTCAAAGATGGGCTGGACACACCATATTGGACATCACTCGTGTATTGGGACCATAATGTGTACATAATTACATATATTGGGCCCAAATTTGGAGAAGATATTGAGAAAACAATTAATCACAAATCATACTTCTATATGGATAGATTTTTGATGCATTTAGAAGGTCAAGCAGGAGGTTGAATGTGGAATAAAATACTTGTCTGAATTTCCCCATTCATACTTGAAACCATATGAAACATAGCCTCCCATCCACTCTATAAATTGGTGTTTTTTAAATTTTGATGGTTTGGTTCATGAATTGGTAGATTTAAGGTATAGGAGAATTGGTTTCACTCCATTTATATAGTCATTTCAAGAGGGGGGTCTTTTAAAGCTAGGATCCCTTCATCGAAGCCTTCTTCTTCTTCACATTGTAATATTGTTGTGATTTCAAGAATCTCTTAGTTTATCTTAAATTTCATATGATATTTTAAATTTTTTTCTTGTCTTAATATTACTATTTGGTCTGGAAATCAATTAGTAGAAATGATATTTGGTTATACCCATTCTAAATCTTTAAAAATGTAATTCGTTTCGACGATGACTATGCCACCCATGGAAGAGTTGTTTTCTAAGTAATTGATCGACCTCTTACAATATTAATTTGTTTATTTTGAATCATGTATATAATATAATTAAAAAATAATATCTATGAATTAATTTTTAACATTAGAATAAACTAAGAAGAAAATTTAACAATTGACACAAAAATACATAATGTCATGATTTGTGTAAATTGTGAGACTGCAAACTTAATCAGTAAAACCAAACCACATGAGATAAATTTTTAGAGTTAAAATATAATCATTAAAATAAATTCATCACTATTTTCTTAATAGATTTATTCCCAAATTTTCCACTAACCATAAGCTAGTCTTAGAACGATAATCAAACCCAGGTGCTGTGATTGAATGTTCTGAAGCTGGCCTCGAGTTTAATTCATTTCATCTTGCGGTAATGTTAACTCTTATAGGGTTCTAGGGTTAAACATATTTTGTATAATAATTAAGTGTAAATTAATTTAAAATATAATGATTAATACATAAGTGAATAGGTAGAGTTATATCAATTAATCCTTTTAAAATATTTTCTAAAAAAATATCTTCCCGTTGTGTTTTATTAATAAAATTTCCTTTAAAAAAATACAATCATCATCTAGCATACTTATTCTTATTATTTTATAAATATTAAATAAAACCCCATCCTTATAATTTCTTATTTTATTTTATTTTATTTTCAAAATACCTTTAATATATTTTTTAAATTACTTCTTCCTCTAAGAGACGACCTTGGTCAGACACTCCACTACACCTAAATAACCAAAAAATAAATATCATTTGAGAGAAACTATGACACAACCTTTCAAATTGGAGCCGTAGCTGAGGAGGAAAATAATTTATTCATCTTATTATAGGTATTTATTCTTTTTTCATTTTATAATTTTCTTCTCCTATTTCTTTCTTCTTTCCCCATTATCACGTTTTTTTCTCTCCACTTTTATTTTTATCAGAAAAAATAAATCTTCTTTACTTTTTATTATGTTAAAATATTCCTGATTTTATTTTTATTTGATTTATGAAACAAACTAATAGTAATTATTTCTTAGATCTTGACCCTGATATTGAAAGTTTCCTTTAAGTTCGAATCATATAGTCTTTGTCTACTTGAAGATTCTACATTCAACTAGTTTAAGAATTCCTCCATTATGGTAACAATGAATTTTAAAAAACTTCTATATACAACCTAAAAAGAGAATCAATGGATGAAATTAATAGAAATTAACTTAATATATCTATTTTTTAATTGGATGCACCAGATATTAACTATCAAACAATTTTTATTGCCTACCCAAATCTTGAATCAGACATTGAATTGAAATCTGGGTTAATTCACCTTCTTCCATAGATTCATGGATTATCTATCGAGGATACAAAAAAAAATTCAAATAATTTAATGCGGTTTCCTTAACCTTAAAACCATGAAATTTATATAAAGATCAAATAAAACTAAGATCATTCCCATTATCAATTGATGGAACCACAAAGGATTGTATTTATTACTTATAACATAAAGATGTAACATGTCAAAAATATTTGATAATTATTTTCTTGCAGATATTATTTCCTGTATAAAGGTCCACTTCCATTCGCAAAGAGATATTAGAAATCAGGTAAACCTAAGGGGAGTCAGTGTATGAGTATTGGGATCAATTTAAGAAGTTGTCTGAAATCTACCCACATTTTTAAATTAATGAGAAACTACACATCCATTACTTATATGAGGGACTCACACCTATGAAAAAAATCATGGTGGATGACGTAGTTGGAGGGGACATTCATTGACAAAACACCTGCAGTTTCACATGCATTGATCTATAAGATGGAAACAAACTCCAAAAAAAATGGCAATTGAGGTATACCGCATGTTATAGGAGTACATCAAGTAAGACCATGCTCCCATGAAAATCATTTTATTGATACTAAGTTGGAATAATTGACCTCTATGGTGAGGCACATTGCTTTGGTTCAAAAGACATCCCAACCCACTCCTATGATGCCATGTAGAATTTTCATTGCAACAGACCACCCAACTGATTATTTCCCCAAATTACAAGAGAGTGAGGATTGCAGAGTAGTATTTCATTATAGACCTTATAAGAAGCAACAACAACCACATCCCCCAAAGAAGTATGATTATTTTCCATAAGCATTCAACCAATGGTGGATGGATTAATCCAACATGCGTTATGGCTCTGGACAACAACAAAGGGCCCCTTTTCAACATAATTTTCAACAGCCTCCACCTTACCGACATGGATTCCGACAACCCCAAAGGATATTTAAATCTCACGAATCAGAAAGACAAAAACATAAGAATTACCAACTAAAGGTAGATTCTAATACTGATTATCTTTTGAAACAAATTTTTCTTAATCAACAAAGTGATATAAAAAATCATGGTTCAGAGCAGAAGGAGTTGAAGACTCAAATGATCTAGACTTCCACCACCATACATGAATTGGTATGTAAGAACTACAAAAATATACCTTTCCAAACTACTCCAAATCCCAAGGGAAATGTTAGTTCCATCATTTTGAGAAGTGGACTGTAATCATTTGATACATCTTCACCTATTGTTCCACTAAGATTCACCTCAACTTCATAGAATCCCGATTCAAGAACCACCGATGCACATCCTAAGGAGAAAGAGAAAGGTATGAAAAATATTGATGACGTTCCTCTTAAACCCCTTCCATTTCAAAATAGAGTTTTTTCAAAACAAAAATATGGCTGGAGAAAAAATTCAAAAAGATGTTTTGGATACATTCCAGCATGTGGAGATCAACATCTCTCTACTTGAATCCTTCAAGAAAATCCAAAGTTATAATAAATTGTTAATATAACATTTTACTAATCAAAGAGGGTTGAAGGGAAATCATAGGATCAATATTGGAAGGAATGTGTCATCACTCATTACACCAACTATTGTAATGCCAAAAAAGTTCAAGGATCCAGGGACATTCACCATACCATGTACAATTAGGGAGTTTCATTTTTCTGATGCCCTTTTTGATTTGGTAGCTTCAATACATGTGATGCCTCAGTTTGTATTCTCTTATTTACTGGTTGGTGAGTTGAATCCAATGAGAGTAGTGGTTTAGTTGGTGAATATACCCATGATATACCCAATGGGATTCCATGAGGATGTACTTGTTCAGGTAAGATACATGATCTTTCCATCATATATTTTTTCTTAACATGGAGGATGATAAGGTAAGTTATCATGCTCCAATTATCTTAGGTAGGACCTTCCTCAAAACTGAAAAACATTCATAATTGTCCATGATGGTAAAAATTCCATAGATTTTGGGGATGGGGTTATGATATTTAATTCTATGGACTCCATGAAACCCCTAAGAGAACGATTCCTATTTTTTCACTTCTATTTTGTACCACCAAATAAAAACCCCAAGGAATTTGGGAGTCCTATTATTATGGAGATTATTAGTAGAAGTTCTAGTTTTATGTATATGAGAACATACACACCTATTTATAATGCACAAAACAATCTGATATTATTTTCTAAAATGGACTAATATACTTATTTTGATCATGTTCACTCTAATTATGTATTGGATATTCAAAATACTAATGGTTTTGTTGCATTTTTCTCTAATTTTGATGATGAGGATGATTCTGGTACCAATATTAAATGTCCACATATTTCAGTTCCATCAATGTCTCCATCAATATTTCACCCCCTTCATTGGAAATCAATCCATTTCAACCTAATATCAAATACTCATACTTTTTAAGTGGTCAAAAATTAGCTATTATAATTGCTAATATTATCCCTTTGGTCATAAAGAAAAACATTTGAATCTTTTGAGGGAGAACATTATGGAAATTGGGTGGACCTTGGTAGACATATCAGGAATTAGACCCTCTACCATTATGCATTGGATTTTTTTAGAGGATGGGGCTAAACAAATGAGGCAGCCACAAAGGAGACTTAATCCAACTCTTCTGGAAGTTTTAAAAAAATAAGTTGAAAAATTGCTTGAGGAAGGTGTAATTTATCAAGTTTTAGATTCACTATGGGTAATTCCTATTCACGTTGTTCCTAAGAAAAGTGGTGTTACTGTTGTGAAAGTTATAGAGAATAGTTAGTTCTAATGAGGGATCAAAATAGTTGGTTTGTGTGTATTGATTATAAGAAACTAAATCAATCCACTCTCAAGGACCATTTCACACTCCAATTTATTTATAATTTTTTTGATATATTAGCTCGGAAGACACATTGTTGATTTTTATATGGATTTTATGGGTATTTTTGGTTCCTATTGCACCAGAGTCTAGGATAAGACAACATTCACTTGTTAATTCGACACATTTTATTACTGGATGATGCCATTTGGAGTTTTCAATGCCCCAGGTACCTTCTAGAGATACATGATTAGCATTTTTTTCTGATTTTCATGAGACCATGATGGAGTTATTTATGAATGATTTTACTGTGTACGGGTATTCATTTGATGATTTTATATCTAGTTTGGGAAAGGTGTTGAATCTTTTTATTGAGAAGAATATGGTCTTGAACTTTGAAAAGTGTCATTTCTTGGTATAACATGGGATTGTCTGAGGGAAAGTAGTGTCAAAACATTGGTTATAGGTTGATAAATATAAGGTCAATATGATTTCATCCTTAACCTAACCTTAATGTGTGAGTGATGTTAGACGTTTCTTAGAGAATTCAGGATTTTATTAGTGCTTAATCAAAGATTTTAGTAATATTTCAAATCATATGTCATGATAACATCAAAACGATTCTAATTTTGTGTTTGATGATTATTTCAGGACTTAATATGATGAGATAAATAAGTATCTAGAAACTCCACTGATAATACATCCCCTATGGTGGGGGATTCCTTTTGAGTTGATTTGTGACGTCTCTAACTTTTTGGTTGGAGCTGTCTTATCACAAAGGGTGGAGGGACGTTCAAACGTGATTGCCTATGCTTCAAGGAAACAGGATTCATCCCAATCAAACTACACAACCACAAAAAAGAGTTTATTACTATCATATTTTCTTTAAATAATTTTTTTTTATTTTTATTGGGATCTAAAGTAGTTTTTTTGTCTGACCATGCAACTTTGAGGTACCACTTGAAGAATCCAGATAAAAGGCCCAATCTAATCAGATGGATTCTACTTCTTTAGAAATTTTATATTGAGATAATGTAAAAGTGGTGTATAGAAAATCATGTGTAAGACCACATGAGTAGGCCCACTCAAAATCTAGAGGATGTCACCATGGACCAAGTACCACTTCAGAACACTTTCCCCAATGAGCATATTTTTTCTATAACAGTTACAAATCCTTGGTATGCATATTTAGTTAAATACCATGTTGCCTCCAAAATTCAGGAAAATTTAAATAATACTAAAGTCAAAAAATTAAAATGTGTGTCTAGATTTTATGTGTGGGGTGATAGCTACCTACAGTGCATGTATAGTGACGATGTTATTTGGAGGTGTGTTCCTGATCATGAGTTTGAGTCTGTTTTACATTTTTGTCATGCACTTGATTGTGGTGGAAAATTTAGACCCCAATGGATAGCTATGAATGTCTTAAAATGTAGATTATATTGGATTAGATTATTCTATGATTCTTGTGTGTTTAGAAAGTAACTCATGTTTCCAACACACTGGAAAACTTTATAGGAGTCACAATATGTCCCATCAACCAATATTATTCTGTGAGATTTTTGATGTTTGGGGAATTGATTTTATTGGTCCTTTTATTAGTTCATTTGGTTTTTGTATATTTTTGTTTTTGTTGATTATGTGTGTAAATGGGTAGAGGATAAGGCCACCAGGACTAATGAATCTCATGTTTTATTATATGTTTTCATGGAATATATTTTTTATAGGTTTGGAGTACCAAAATCCATCATCAATGACCAAGGGACACAATTCTATAATCATAATTTGGCTTCCATTCTTTCCAATTATAGGATGACCCATAAAACATCAACACTATAACACCCACAAACAAATGGCCAGGCTAAGGTTTCAAATCATTAGTTGAAACTAATTTTGGAGAAAGCAGTTCAACCCAATTATGAGGATTAAAGAAAGGGATGGGATGATTCACTTTGGGCTTGTAGGATAACATACAAGATACATGTTGGTATGTCCCCATTTCATATTGTTTTTGTAAAAGTGAGTCATCTTCTCAAATATTTTAAGCATCATGCTTATTGGGATATAAATAAATGTATGATGGATTTGGGTAATGATAGAATCCAAAGGAAGATTCAAATTCAAGATCTTGAAGAGATTAATTTGTCTTCTTATGATAACTAAAAGTTCTACAAGGAATGATCCAAAGTAGCTCATGATAAAATGATCCAATAAATGAAGTTTCATGTTGGAGAGAAATTACTTATCTACAGGTTCATGACTGATGATAATGCCGAGTAATTTTTATTCCAGATGGTTAGGTCCTTATATTGAATCTAATGTTTTTCCTTATGGTGCAGTGGGGATCGCACAAGAGGACACTGGAAGGAGGGTTAAAATCAACAGGAAATGCTTGTAGTAATACATTGAGGAACTTTCTACTAATGTAGTGGATTTCATCACACTACATAACCCCATAAACACTTGATAATATCATGATATTCCTAACACTTTCACTTTTATATTACTTTTCCTATTTAATATTATATATTTCAGGTGCATATATCATCTCATAGGTTCACATTGAGGACAATGGATTATTTTATGTGTGGGGTAGGTGAAAACATTTTGGGGTAGAAATTTGGGATTTTCATTTGCGTGTTTGGTGTGTATTTTCTATTATGATTTTGGTTAAAAGTTTCAAAAAAAACCAAAAAACAAAAACAAAAAAATCACTAAAAAATATATCAAGTAACACTGTCATGTGGGACCTATAGAAAATTTATTTTATTTCAAAATTCATTGGTATAATTATAATCATGACTAATATTTCATCATAAAGGGTTGATTTTCATAAAAATTTAAGTCATCGATGATATGATTGGTTGTTTCATTACAAAACCTTTTAGATTTTGTCATCATTATTTATGATATTTGATCATATTGTGTTATTCATGTTTCAATACAAACATTCACTCAACCATGACTTGTGAATTTTTTTCAACTCAAATGAAGGTATAGTCAAGTATGGTAACAAAAATTATATGACCCATACATACATCTATCTTTTTATTAGTTTTATTATTATACTAAATTTACCTATGCGTGTGTACCTATTATCCTACTATTTTACAACCTTAAAAGACAAAAAAACAAAAATAAAAATAAAAAAGGGTTTGTCTTGGGCAGGTCAAAAATAAAAATTCCTCGACCTTTGATCTTGAAATAACTACTTCAATTAGTATCATGAGGATATTAAACATGGTTTAAGAGTTAAGTGTGAGATTTATTTTCATTGAAACTAAGAAAACAAAAAATAATAATAAATGAGGGGAGTGATGAAATGTACAATATATGGGGATATCTAGGTTGGGAGCTTAAGGTTTGACTTTTAGGATTGCTTAAGTGAGTGGGTCTTGAAATTATATTGTAATGGTATGAAGAACAATTTCGGTGAATTAAACCAAGCAAGAATAATTGTTTTACTTAACCTGAATGTACTGAATAAGGGGTGGATTTATGAGCTTGGAATGGTTGGGATACACACACGTGGAGAATTAACGGCATTACAGACCCATGACTTGTTAACTTATGATTAATGTTAGGAATCTCACTCGATTTTGTTTTGAAACAATTTGTGAGAAATTTATTTTAAAATTTACGGATATTTAATCTTGATTAGCTTATTAATTTTCCTATATTTCCACTATGGATAGATAATTACGAACATGCAACTTTTGTAACAAATTTTTCGAATACATGATATTAGTTTTTTCTCAGGAGTGGAAAAGGGTATGTGTGGGGGAGTTCATAAAACACAATTTTGTTGAATATTTTATTTATAATAAAAGAAAAATTTTCTCACATTGTGTTAAATATTTTTAATTATAAAATATTTTTTATTAGATCATGGTTTTGAATATTTGATGAAAATCCATGTTTTACCCATAAAATGCACTATAGTAATTAAGGAATAATATTTTTCTTTGAATTATGTTTACAAACATTTTTTTAAACTTATTCCCTAATAAATATGATACATCTTTTATTAAGGACTACCAAGATAACTCGTGCATTTGGTTGTAGTAAAAGGGCTATGAAATCAAAGATGGGTTGGATTTTCCAGATTGGACATCAGTTCTATATTCATTTCATAACATGTAAATATTTTCTTAGATTGGGTCCAAATTTGGTAAGGATACCGAGAACACAATTTCTATCAAATCATCTTTATAAATGGATAGCTGGTTCATGCGTTTTGAAGGACAACTCGGTGGTGTAATTTGGAATAAAATATTCATCTGAATTTCCCCACACATACTTGAAACCACATGAAACCTATCCACCCCTCCACTCTATAAATTTGATTTTTTAACATTTTAAGGGGTTGGAAAATTATTTGGTAGATTAAAGGCAGAAGAGAATTGGTTTCACTCTATTACTCTAGGAATTTTAAGAGGGGGAGATTTTGAAGCAAGGATCCCTTCATCGAAGCCTTCTTCATCTTCTTTACTTTGTAATATTGTTGTGATTTCAATAAATTTTTAGTTTATCTTCCATTAATTATGTTATTTCCAATTTTATTATAATATTAATATTCTTATTTGGGTTGGAAATCAAATAGTAGAAACATTATTGGGTTATACCTATTCTAAATCTTTGCAAATGTAATTCGTTTAAATAATGAAAATACCACCCAAGGAATAGTAGGTTTCTTAATAATCTATCGACCTCTTACCTTCTTCATTTATTTAATTTGATTCATTAATTTAATATAATTTAAAAAATAAAATCAATTAATTGAGTTTTGAAATTAGAAGAAAGGTTAAATTAATTGAATAATTAACACAAAAACATGCAAGGTCGAGATTTTTGAAAATTGGAAGTGTGCAAACGTAATTAGTAAAACCAAAACACAAAGGATAAATTTATAGTGTTCAAATATAATCGCTAAAATAAGTTCATCCTTATTTTTAGAATCTATTTGTTACCTAATTTTACAATGACCATTATCTATACTTAGAATTACAATCAAAGTAGGGTGCTGTGATGGCATGTTCTGATGTTGGACTCAATATTAATTCATTTCATCTTTTGTTGTTATATTAACTCTCATGGGGTTTGAGGGTTAACAAATTATGGGATCATAATTAATCGGATATTAATTTAAATAAAAATGATTAATAATTAAGAGAGTGGTAGAGTTAGATTTATTACACCTTTTAAAATATTTTATAAAAAACATATTCTCATTGTGCCTTATTAATAAAATTTCATTTCAAAAACAAAAACAAAAAGATACAATCTTATCCCAGTATACTTAATCTTATTATTTTATAAACATTTAATACCCCCATCCTACTATGTTGTTTATTTTATTTTTAAAATTCCTTTAATATGTTGTTTTAAACTATTTCCTCCTTTGAGAGATGACATTGGTCATCCACTCTTCTGAACCTAAATAACCTGAAACTAAATATCATTTGAGGGTACCCACAATAGCGCCTTTCATTAACTCATCATTTTCATTATCCATAGAAACATCCCAATAAATATTCTTAGAAGTATCCCAAGGGATCTAACAATTTTTTTCATCCTAGTTTCCAAAGGATGACTAACCATTTCCTTCAATACCAAATATAGCGTTCTGGGCTTCTCATATATAGATATTAAATCATTTTAGATGAATATTCACCAAATGACCAAAGTAAAAGACGGAGGACTATAATTGTTTATATTAATAACAAATTTGGAATATAGTATTATGACTTGGTAAAATATCATTAATTTTTTCCAAAAATATAATCCTATTTAGTACTCCTACTTAAAACTGTTCTATATAATCCAGTGAAAGGAAACTTAAGTAAGGTTGAGCTCAGATAATTAGTGTGGGTAAATAAAGGAGGTATTTAAGTTTAACATGAACACTAGGGTTTAAAAAAATGAGAAAAAATTTTATGATCATACCCTAGATATCAAGGATCATGCACATGAGTCATGTTATAAATATGGGTGGATCAAGAGACATGAATCATAAGGGAATCATGAGAATAATTTTATGAGAGAATAACATAAGAATATGACATGGAATTGTGGAAGATACAAAAATGTGTCAAATTATTTACATGTTAGTGAAGTGTCACTTACAAGTATATATTAGTGGAATAAGTTCACCCCCCCAAACCATCTTATTACTTAGGGTTCACTCCCAAGACCGTCTTAGTAGTGATGGTTCACTCCAAATTCCATCTTAGTGGAACATATTCCTTGTTGAAGCAGGTTCACTTCTCATTCCATCCATGTCTATCACTTGAGATATAAATATTTAACCAATGCATTGGAGGGATATATACATACCACCCGTCACATAATGAAATCATACATATGTTTTCGAACATATAATAAAAAATTCATCATATCATGACCCCTAAAAAGCAATAGGATTTATAAACATCTCATCATAACCCATGAAATGAAATGGTTATCATACTAATTTTATCATAAAATTACATAGGTAAAAAAGAAAAGTTTTATAATCATTTCATTAAATAATAACTCATGAATGGAAGCGGGGTTGAAAATAATTTTATCATGGTACAACTCGGGGAAGAGAAATATGTTTCATAAACATCATTTCATCTTAAACATAAAAAATTCATAGAAAGAATATAAATAGTATCCTTAAATCATATCCCAAACAATTTATAAACTATATCAAAGGATGTAATCTTAGATGGAGATTTATTTTGAAATATCACTTGGATAAACTCTTAAAGAAAATAATCGTTATTTGAAAATATTTTTTTAAGACATAAAATATTTTCAAAATAAATTCATTTTCAAAATAATTTTAAAACACATAATGTATTATTTAAAATTAATTTAAAAAATTCACTGTTTAAAATATACTTTCATCTTTAAAAATTTATTTTTAAAATATAAAACATTTGGAAAACCATTCTCCTTGAAAATAACCTTGAAAACATATAAAGGGGGGTTTAAAACCCATTTTACGTAATTTATATGAATAAAACATTTTAAAAATCCTTTTCCTTGTAAATGATATTAAAATAGTATTTAAAATATTTTTGAAAACATGGTTTCTGAATCAAATAGAGTCTTATCTGAATAGAGAAATAATGTCATATTTTCTTATGAAAAATTCATTAGTTATATTAAGTAACAAAAAGTGGAATAATGCTACCATTAATTATATATATAATGATTAACCATAATATAATAAAATACATGATAATTATTGAGATATGGGTTATAATATTACATCCAAGGAAGCATAATTATAAGAAATCATTATAAAGGATGATATTGTAGTAATGAAATCTTTCCACTATTTGACATTGAATAAAAATACCAATGAAATAATAACATTAAATTAAGCATAAAATATAATTAATATAATTATATTAGTATAATAACATTAAAATATAATTCATATACATATAATAAAATAATATAGGTGTATGACATAACAAATGTCACAATGTAGAAATATTTTGTCACAAAATATCTTACTCTTTTGGAAACTCTAAAACTGTAAAATCAGGGAAATAGATATCCCAAAATGGATATGTAAATAATTTTAAATATTAATATATTAATAATAAAATAAATTTATTGGAATTATATAAACCATAGAGATGAACTATGTGGTGAATATATCATGTGTCTCAGCAAAATAAAAATTGGGATTAAAATCCCCTACGTTAAATCTAGACTATCACTGTACTCAATAAAACCACCTATATAATAAATATTATTTTATTATAAATATATAAAATAAACATATTCATACATATAACACCATATATTTTTTACTTATAACTTTATATTTCCCATTTATGAACAATTCCATGATAAACTTATGTTTCTAGTAATAACTGCTTTGTTTTTCATACATGTTTTGACTTATTATTATTTTTATCTTACACAGATCCTGATTTTATCAAATAAAAAAAAAATACATGATATAAATATTATATATATTCATTATATTTTTATTTATATTAATCCATTGTGATAGGATTTTAAATACATTGTTTATTGATACGATTGGTCGTACGTATGCATGACCATTTTTTCTATTTTTCTCACATTGAAAGAAAGAAAAGTAAATTATATATATTATCATTAAATTATAATTTATATCTCTTATATATATATAAAATATTAATTAAACTCATTATTAATTTATTCCATGTAAATTGTGAAATAATCACATCTCTTCGTGAGGCGGTAGTCCTTCGTACACACAAACGACATTATCGTATTCCCAAAAAATGGAAATCAAAAAGTTACGTGTTATATAAAAATTAAAAAATCACATTAAATAATAAATATAATGAATATAATATATAAAAATAATTTAAATCATTATATAAAACCATGAAATATTGTAACATCAAAATGAATGATATTGGTTCGCGAGGCAGTAGTTCATTGTACACACGAATGATGATTTCATAACTAATTTCATGGAATGTGCCTATTTTTAAGTCATACCCTTAAAACAAAAAATCCTTATATTTAATATATTTTTCGTTTTTATATAATAAATATATAAAAATAGTTAAGGGTTGCAGAATAAATAAAACAAAAATATTCATTGATGAATGTTACCACTTCTTCGGGTATCCCATTTTCGTAGGCAAAAAAAGAATTACATGGTCTGATTTATGTTCAAATTACAGAATCTAGGATGTGGGTATGGATGTATTTAATTAATTTTTCATTTTTCATTCAATACAAATGGATTTAGAGGTTTTAATAGGTGTTTAGGGTGAGTAAACTTTTACAGTAGAGTAGAAGTAGCATTCTTGTAAGTACATAGAATTATTCTCTACTAGGAGGTTAACATTTCTTAATGATTCTCCAAAAATGATAACTAATATTTTTTATGGATTATATGGTTGATCAACACATACAGAACAAATTTATACACATGTTTTAAATATCATGTTCTTAAACTCTTATGTTTTTGTCATTTTACCATTTTTTGTTTTTCATTATGGAAACTAAATTTCTAACCTAGGTAATAATATATTAGAACTAAATTATAGAGATACTTATTAGAAACCTAATAACTAATTATTATAAAATATTATATCTTATTTATAAAATAAAAATATTATATTTTTTAGAAATTGACATTAATATAGGCGCATGTCATGGGAAACTGCACCACTTAAACCTTAGTCGTGCTGACTGAGTTTTTTTCTATTTAGGTGTTTAATTGTTCATTATAAAAAGGTTAATGGGACTTTAAAGGTGTTATGTTTTATATTTATTAATATTTCAAAATAACTTTTAAGAAGAGAGGAACTTTACTAATTTTGAATCATTTAATAAAATATAATTTATTGTAAAATAAAATTAATGTCAATTTTGACATTATTTATTTAATTTATATCAAAAAATAACAATAAAATGATAGAATTTGAATCTATTTGTTTACCACCAGTGAGACCTGATATATTCATATAATAAAATAATTTAACATAATAATTCTTTCAATTTACATTGCTTTTAATGTTTCTAGTATGATTTGATTAATTTAATTATAAACTAAATAATCCAAGTATTGGTGTTTCATAAAAATTTAAGGAAATTATATCTTATAAAAAATTTAAAATAAATTAACTTGATAAAAAATAAGATATATTCAAAAAAATATTTATAACAAAACCTATGTATTTTTTCCCCTATTCCAAGGCTTTATTGAAATTAAAATGATGAAAGGTACATTTATTTTATTTTTCATTACATAACATATCTTATGTGTCACATTCATGGATATTTTCTCAAAAACAAATATAAACATAGATAAATTAAAGATGTGAATAAATTTGTTCGTAAAAATGGATTTGTTAATGTTTTGGTTTATCCTTACACCATATATTCTACCTTTAACAACTAAGTAATCTTGTTTTTACGGTAATCATTGTCATTATTTTTAATTACTTTCACTAATTAAATTTTTGAAAAAATTGGTTTTATTTATTAGTAATTATAAGTAATTATGATTCCAATTATTGAATAAATTGTCCCAATTTCATTTTTTATAAGTGTTAAAAATAAATTTAAAATTAATATCACAGACATATCGAGAAAGTGGGTTTCTAAAGAAAAAAAGATAAAATGTTAACAAAGTTTTTATATTGAATTTATTACAATGGCCTAAAATGGATTAATATAATTATGATTGAACTAACTGTGCATTAAAATAAATTAAATTTTAATTCAACTTTATAAATATATTATAAGAAAATAAAGTCTCCAATTAAAACTCAATATTTATAACTATAGATCAAAAAATGAATCCTTTCAAAAAAATCCCAAAAAATCATCAAATGATAATTTTTTACATTATAATTTCAAAAATTAAGTTTATATTTTCAAATAACATTTATAAAAATGTCAAAAATTAGTTTTAAAATAACTGTACTATTAAAATGTGGTGAAACTACCTTCTAGGAAAATGAATATTTTTATGGGTAAAATGGGATTTTTTTCATATCTCTTTTCTTGAAGATACATATTTAAAAAACCCAAAAAATTATCAGTGGAATATATCCCATATTATAGTAAATTATTATAGTATAAATTCCTATAAAATCAATTTTATACTAGAACAAAAACATTATAAATGATTAATTAATTAAATAAGAAGTATTTCTAGATGTTAAGGAACTAATACCGATAAAAGAGTAACTTGAACTTAGTAATAGTAATATGAATATTTTGAATAGTAAACTGGTAAAATTTATAGTATCCTCATTCATTAATGTATAAATAAAATTTATTAATCTTATAAATGAAATTAGGGTATAATTATATAATATTATAAGTAAATAAATGCTTCAAAAATAATTAATCATGTGTTATAATTTTTAAAAGTCATAAATATTTAATTAAAATTTTATTATTAATTTAATAATTTAAAAGGAAATTTATTTTTATCAAATATATTAATAAATTTATAATTTTATGTATTTTTTTTAAGATAATTTTATGATACCATAAGTAATTTTTGAAACTGTTATAAAATGAGTTATAATTTTAAAATCCGTATTTTCCAAGTAAATGATTATTTTAATAAACAAAATTAATTTATCATATATACAAATTTATTTTCATAAAATGGTGTTATTTTTTAATTGTACTTGTAAAAAAAATTTAGGGTGAATATTTTGGACTTTACTAAAATAATTGAGTTTTTAATGAATAGTAAAATACGATAATTTACAATAAAATCCAAATACTGGAATTATGGAATCATAGCTGATGTATGGATAATCTAAGACAATATTATCGAAATAACTTTAATTATTTTAATATATTTTGATATAATTATGAAAGTATTCATATACATGAGCGAAAAATAATAAATTAATGAATATATTAATGAGAAAACACCCCTCTCCTCCACTATAAATACTACCCTCACCCCTCTTATCCTCACACCACTAAAGATTTGATCCTTTACTGAATTCTACCCAATAAATTTTCCTATCTCCTAAAACATGTCTAGGATCTCTTGGGCTTACAAAAATTCCAAATCATTTCTCTAATGTGGTTCTCAATGAGGATAAATAAAAGAGGTAAAATCCTCATCATTTTTCTTTAATTTCATTTCAGTTTCATTTCTATTCCTCTCTTCAAATCAACTTATATTATAAAAATATCATGATAAGTATTTTATATTTTATAGAGTATAATTATAGCATGCTAATGAATTATTAATCATTAAACACCTCCCTCTCTATCTCTTTTATTATCAAAATGAAATCATCGCCTTTAATGTGTCAATTTACCGACATCGTGGGTGATGTACTTTAATTTTCCTTTAAAAAATTAAAAGTTGTTGATAAAAAAATGTAATAGTTTATAAATATTGTAAATTTTATTTCACAACCCACTTTATATTCTAGATTTAACTTATCGACATCATACTAAATGATAAAACAAAACGGGTTCGTTGTGATCGAAAAACTGTCAAAATTAATTCAAAACAATCATAATTAACATTTATATAATTATTCTTCCTAATAAAAAATAATTTTTATAAGATAATATAATCTTATATAATATCATTAATAAACTATAATTACAATTCTATTTATTCATAGTCATTTTACATGACCTTCCTTTAATGGATATAACTGAACCGATCATCAAAAACTAAGAAAATCAATTCTCATGAATGATGAAATTAAACTCTATAACTCATATTGAAGCCCATAAATTAAATAATTAAAACTATAATAAATAAAATAAATGTTTTAAATATTCTGAATTTTTAATTATTTAATCTAATGTGATTATATATGATATTAACGTGATGGAATCTTTTGGACACAATGTAAGGAAAATTCTCGAACCCAACTCCCTTTATTTTTTGGTTTTTTCCACTTTAAACGTATTTTTAGTATGAAGATTCATTAAATTTAATTTACTCAAAATTATCTTAAATTTTCATGGATTTAAATTTTTTATACTTTATGTTATAAAAACTCAATGTTTTCAAAAAGAACTCTTCTTTAAAAAACACACATGTTAGCTCTCAAGATTGATTATTCATTACTCAAGGTTGATGATTCTTATATCAAGTATGTTTTACATATTTAATTTGGGAACCCAATGTTTGTGAATGTATGATATATGAAATTAAACACATTCCATTCCATGGGGTTTTTATGTTCATCATTGATATATATTCTATATATCATGCATGATAATGTAAATGTTATGATATGAAAGGCGTGTCCTGAATTATATAATGCAATGTAAATTCTATTATGTGATGTGTGTGCCAATAATTATATAGTTCTCCAATTTATTGGGTAATGTGTTTTATCTCATGATCAAATTTAAATATGTTTGATCATGATGTTTTCTTTGTAAACATCTATTTTTGGTAGTTGACCACTAGGACATGTCATTTCATTTTTATGCATTGCCACATTACATGCCTTTTTCTAATGATTCCTCTCTTTTTTATGATGATGATGTTAAAATTATATTCACCCAATGTTATATTTTTTCCTATTCTTATTTATATTATTACTAGGATTTTATCTCAACCCTTTCCTTGATGTATATCCTCACGTGATTACATGTTCTAATAAGAATTCAAGGGACAATAAGAAGCTAGAGAAGAATGAAGTAATTTTGTTCTTATGTTTCATTTTGAAAATATTATGCACGGTCATAATTTTCCTAAGAAACTGCACTTTTGTATCCTTGTTGTGTAATTATTTCATATTTTTTTTCTTTATCTTGATGTAATAATAATATAACAAAAACCAGGGTCTATGTAGTTGGTATTAGAATACAGTTTAGTAAATTTGGGAAAAAGGATTAGAAAACCAAAGTGAAAACTCTTATTATGAGAAATAGTATAAGTAATCACTTAAGAATCTTTGTTCTAAAAAATTCTAATCATAGGGATCCAACAATATATTTTTTTATATTTAATTTTAGAAAGGAAATAACTATTTATTCATGAATTGTCAACATAATTTTGTTCTAACCTTTTATATTTTAGAAAATGGTGGGAAGTAAGAGAAGTCAGGGCAACATCTCATGTGAGGGACAATGCATCGATTGCTCGAATGACATCTACAATTCCTTGGGAGGTGGAGTTAAAAATTTCAGGGTGATTCTTACCCAAATTTATTAGGTTATGAACTATAAATTGAATAATTTGGAAGATATTATTTCACATTATAGGGATAAACTAGCTATCAAGTGTTTTATGCTACAAATACCATGAAACTTTAGTGGATCTTTTAATCCCCTAGTCATAGAATAGTGATTCAACTAAATGGAGAAAAAATATTTATTTACTTCACTAATCCAAGATAGATAAAGGGTCATTGGTTGTTTATCATCTAGATGGATATGAAAAAAATGGTGGCAATTGATTAAGAACATGAAGTCGAGGGACAAAATTGAAGAGATGGAGTTGGAAGACTTTAATATAGTGTTTCTCAATAAGTATTTCCCTCAAACTCTTCATAAAAATATTACATAGAATTCATAGAGCTAAAGAAAATTGTAGGAAAATATGTCATGTCCTATGAAGAAAATTTCAAAGGCATTTCAAGGTTTTATTCGGGTTTTATTGTCAACAATGATAGATTGAATGGTAAATTCTGTAGTGGATTAAAACCACCCCATTGAAAGTATCTTACAATTCGAGAAATTGGGATTTATGTAGAAGTTTTTTGCTGTGATCACAAAGTGAAGATGGATTTTAGACAATGGTAACATTGATATGGTGATAAGAAACAAAAGATAGAGTTTCATGCCCGAGGATCTAATTAGAAAACTGGAACAAAAACTCAACCATCCACATGTCAAAAATGTGGGAAGAAGTATCATGATAAGTGCCTCAAAGGGGTGGTAAAATTTTTCAAGTGTTGTATAGATGACCACAAATCTCTTTAATGTCAAAAATACTTAAGGAATCAAGAAAATGTGATGGAGGAATGGGGAGAACCACCTATGGTGTAATGTTACAACTATAGGGTGGAAGGGTACTATAAAGGCCAGTGCAATAAAACATGAGTCCTAAAGGAAAATAAATGTCTGTAACCACCAAATAAAACATAGAAAGGAAAGGATTATTCCATCACTACTACTAAAGTGGATAAAGAAAATTATTTTGTACAATTTACACTTATTATTCACTCAATAATGAAAAACGTTTTATTTGATCATGGATTTACACATTCATTTATGTCGTTCAAGTTTTCTATAACTATTGAATCCCTTAAACCATGAAGTAGATATATCTGTAAAATCACTAAGTGCTATAATCATTGAAACCTAAGTGTTGGACTATTCTCATGTTGGCATATATTGGATGATTCTCTTGAAAAATATCATTATAATTTCCTTGGTGTAATTCAACAAAATACTGGGGATGTATTGACTCTCGTTATAAATAGAAAATATAAACTATTTTGAAAAGGAAATATCTTTCAAAATTATGAACCATACTATGTTCCTCTATAAATGTAAGGAAGATCAACAATCACCAGTGTAAAATCCTCCAACGATGTGGGTATCGGTTTTTCTATAATGAAGAAAAACTCTCAAAAATGGTTGAGTCAAATGAAGGTATCAACCTAGGGGAAATACAGAATGTCAGGGAATACTGTGATTTATCTCTTAAATAGTTACCCAAACATCCCCTGGATCATGAGGTAGAGTTCTCAATATTACTCATGCCCATAGATACTGTAATCTCAAAGTGTCTCTATAGGATGTCTTCTGTCGAACTAGAGGAGTTAATGAAACAACTATAAGGGAATTTGGACCAAGTGTACATATGTCCTAGTGAATCACCTTGGGGTGCGCCAGTTCTCTTTGTCAGGAAGAAGGATGGATGAATTCATTTGTGTATCGAATATTAAGAACTCAACATGATCAACACAAAGAACATGTATCATCTTTCAAGGATTTGAGACTTGTTCGATCAATTACGAGGAGCTCAATACGTCTCAAAGGTGGATCTCCATTCTATATATCATCAGATAAAGGTAATGAAGGATGATATTTAGAAGACATCATTCCATACATAGTATGGGTACTATGATATTATGGGGATTCCATTAGGACATACTAAATCACCTATAATATTCATGGATTTGATGATTAGAGTATTTAGACAGTACCATGAGAAATTTACGGTATTTTTTATCAATGATATTCTCATACAGTCCTTGAGCAATGTAAAAAATGATGAACGTTTAAGGCTTGTGTTATAGATATTAATGAAGGATAATTTTTATGCAACGTTTAGATACTATGAAACTTGGATATCGAATGTAACATTCTTGGGACATCTGATCACAAGGGAGAGTATTTCAATGAACCCTTAAAAAAGGCAATTGAGAAATGGGACAGACCCTCTAGTGTCCTAAAAATCCACAATTTTCATTGCTTAGTAGTTTTCTATTGACATTTTGTGATAAATTCCTCAAGATTTTCTATACTTTAAACTTTTTTATCCAGGAAAGGGTAATGTATGTATAGATAGAAGAGTGTGGGGAAAACTTCAAGGAACTACAGAAAAGGACGATCACAACACCTGTACTCACATTACCAAAAAGTGGAGAATGTTTTTTGATATACAGTAATTCTTCGAAGAAATGATTAGGTTTTTTAGTCATAAAAAATGATAATATGATAGCCTATGCCTCAAGTAAGTTGAAGAATAATGAGCAGAACTACCAGACACATTATCTGGAGAAAGAATCTATGATTTTTCCATGATAATCTGGTGGCACTACCTCTTTTGTGAGAAATGTGACATATATCAATCAAAAGATCTAAAAGTATAAATTCACACAAAAGGAGCACAACATGCATCAAAGTATAATATTATAGCTCATAAAAAAATATTATTTGTACATTCAATAGAATCCTATAATGGTGAACAAGGTAGATGATTCTCTTTGAAGAAAATAACGTGCTACTTTTTCCATGTGACAGATTTAGAAAGATGATATCTCCAGGAATATGAAAAATATTGATTTGAAAATCATAACAGCGGGGAATAAATAATATCATTACCAAATGATTACCCAATAATTTATCCAAGAAAATATTAAAGAGAAAAAAGGGATGATCCAGAGTTATTAAGGAAAATTATTGTTGTAAAGGAAGGGAACCTTCAAGAGCTCTATATCGATGATGACGGTGCAATTCAGTTCGTAATAGGGCTGGGAGTGTCTTCATCACCTTGGATAAAGAATGTGCTATTAGGAAATTCACATTGCTCAACTTTCTCTATCAATATTGGGAGTACCAAGATGTACTGTGATATCTAAGAAAACGTTTTGTGGGATACCATAAAGAAGTAGATTTTAGAATATATCTCATTGTTTTTGATATGTCAATAAGTTAAAGCAGAGTGATAGACATCCAAAGTCATGATGAAACCATTTGCTTTTCTCAAGTGGAAATGGGTGAATGTAACTTTAGACTTTGTTACTAGTCTCCCGAAGACATCCATAGAAAATAATGTGATATGGTTTATAGTGGACAGACTCACCAAGACTGCACACTTTATTACAATTAGGCAATATATCATAACTAAAATACTTGTGAAAATATATGTGAAAGAATTGGTGAGACTATATGGAGTTCCACTCTCAATTATCTATGATCCTGTTCCTAGTTTCATATCCAAATTCTAGAGGTTTATTCAACATGTTTTGAGTACTGAATTAACATTCAGCATGGCCTATAACCCCCACACTGATGGCCAATCTAAAAGTAATTTTCTAGCACTCAAATATAAGCTAAGAGATTTCTCTTTAAAATTCAAAGCAATATGGGATCATAATATCACATTGGTTGAGTTCTCAAACAACAATAGATTCCACTCGAGTATTTAGATGGCTCCATATGAAGCTTTGTATGGAAAGTGATGTATAATTCCAACTTATTGGGATAAATTTGGAAAAATAAAGCAACGTCGAAATAATATTATTCGATAGATGATTGAGAAGGTTGAAACCGTATTGTAACATATCAAAGCTTCTTAGAGACGGAAAAAATGATATGTTGACAACCCTAGAAGGGACTTGGAGTTAGATGTTGGAGAAAAATTATTACTTTGAATATCCCCATGGAAGAGAGTCACATGATTTTTAAATAAAGGGAAACTAAGCCCAGAGTACATTGGCCCCTTTAAGATCCTTGATTGTATAGGTGTCGTGGACTATCGCAATGCACTTCCACTGATTATGGCTCATGTTCATGATATATTCCACATATCATTTATAAAGAAATATATACTTGATCCATCACATGTACTAAACTCATAGGTCGTCCAACTGGGTGATGATTTCTCATATTAGGTTAAACCTATAAAGATTATGGACATGAGATATAAGGTTTTATGTAACAATAAAATCCACTATGAAAAGGTTTTATGGAGTAACAATATGTATGAAGAAGCAACTTGGGAACCATATTAAGTAATAAAGGAGAAGTACCCTTTCCTGTTTATGTAAAAAAAATCTAGGGAGAAATTTCAAAAGGGGGAAGAATGTAACAACCCAAACTATTATGAATGACATTTCTCCCTTCTTATAAAAAATTCATATAGTATAAATCACATAAAATCACTTATATACCATAATAAATACATTATAAAATAATAATTAATGAAATAATAAGTATTTCTAGAAGTTAAGGAACCAATATTGATGAAATAGTAACTTGGGATTAAGAATAATAATATAACCATTGTGAATAGTAAACCAGACAAATGAATAGTATCCTCACCCATGAAAGTCTAAATAAAATTTAGGCATCTTATAAATTAATATATAGTATAATTATATCATAGTAAAATAACATAAATGTTTTAAAAATTATTAATTAAGTGTTGGTATTTTTGTAGGTCATAAATATTTAATTATAATTTATGATTAATTTTGTCATTTAAAAGAAAATTTATTTTCATAAAAAATAATTCATAAATTAATATTTTTATTTCTTGTGATTTTAAGTTAATTTTATGAGACCTTAAGTAACTTTGCAAAGTGTTATAAACTCTGTAATAATTTTTCAAATATGTATTTTCCATTTAAATGATGAATTTAATTAAAAAATAAACTACTCATATTTAGAAAATAATTTTCATAAAATAGAGTTCAATTTTTAATTCTATACAACAAAAAGAGGTTAGGGTGAATTTTTGGGATATTTCTAAAATACTTGAGTTTTGGATAAATTGTAAAATACGATAATTTACAATAAAACCTAAATACATGAATTATAGAGTCATAGATGATGTATGGATGATTTAATCCCAAATTATAGAACCATCCTTAATTATTTTAAAATATTTAGATATAATTCTCAAAATATATATATTAATTAACAAAAATAGTAATCAAATGAATATATTAAATGAGAAAACACCCCTCTCCTCCACTACAAATACCACCCCTCACCCCCTCTTCTCCTCACACCACTAAAACATATATCCTTTACTAAATTATACCCAATACTCTTACCTATCCCCTAACCCAAATCTAAGAGCTCTTGGTCTCACAAAAAGACAAAAACCATGCCCTATGGAGGTTGTTAATGAGGATAAATCCAATAGGTAAAATTCACTTCATTTTTCTTTTAATTCATTTCAATTTCATTTCAATTATTAGACTATCTTCACCTTACCTTATCCAAATGTAATGATAAATCCATTATAATTTATTTACAACAATTATATCATGTTAAATAATGATCAAACATTACAATACTCCCCCCTCTCTATTATTTTAAAAATGATATCGTCACTCGTGATGTGTCAATTTACCGATATCATGGTCAATGCACTTATATTTTCCATTAACAAATTAAAAGTTGTTAATAAAACATTTATATTGATTTAAATATATTAAAAATTATATCTAAAACCACTCTTTATATTCTATAAATAAATTATACATATAATTCTAAATGATAAAACAAAATTTATTCATTGTGATCGAAAAACTGCCAAAATTAACTAAAAACGATCATTATTATCTTTTATCAAATGATTAATCATAATACCATATAAAAAAAATTCTTTAGAAGATCATTTATGATTCTGTAAAGTCATTAATAAAATATTATAAATTTTTTGGATATTTATCCTCATTTTACATGAACTTCCAATCTTGAATACAAGTGAACCGATCGTGAAAACTATGAAAATGAATGACCCCAAATGTTGAAATTAAACTCTATAACTCATAAAAAGGACCATAAATTAACAAAATAAACATATAATTTATAAAATAAATGTATTAAAGGTTATCTATTTGTAATTCATTAATCTAATGTGATTATACTGAATATTAATGTGAAGGAAGCGTTTGGACACAAGGTAAGGGGAATTCACGAACCCAACTCTCTTTCATTAAGTTTTCCATCTATCACCACATTTTCAGTATGGATATTCAATAAATATAATTTATTCATCATTATATTAACTTTTTATGTATATGAAAGTTTCATAATTGAGTTTATGATAAACACAATTTTTTCTAAAAGAACGCTTCTTTAAGAAAACACACCTTTTAATCTCGAGATTGTTTATTCTTTACAAAATACTGACGATTCTTATTTCATGTATCTTATTAGCTCTTAAATTTGGGAGCACAAATTTTAGTAATGTATTCTTTATGAAATTACACTCATTTCTTTCTATGGTTTATTTTATGTTCATGATTGATATATGTTCTATGTGGCATGCTTGATAAAAAATGTAATGACATGACAGGTGAATCCAAAATTATATAGCACAATGTAAATGGTATGATGTGATAGGTGCACCCTGAATTATTTAGTTATTGAATTTATTGGGTACTAGGATGCATCTTGTTAGAGAATTGAAATATGCGTGAACATGATGCTATATTTTTTTACAAGTATGTGTGGTAGTTGACCACTAAGACATGACGTTTCATTTTTATGCATTGTCGCATTCCATTGCCTTATCTAATGATTCCTCTCATGTTTATGTTGAGGATACTATTATTATGATCATCTCATGTTATATTTTTTTCATGTTCTTATCTATCCTTTTTCTAGGATTTTAGATCACCCCTTTCTTTCATGTATATACTTAGGTGATTACATGTACTACGAAGAATTTAAGTGCCATTAAGAATCTAAAGAAGAAGAAATTACATAAATTATTATGTTTTATTTTTTAAATTTGATGTCTAGTTCTAATTTCTGAAGAAAATGAACCTTTGGATCCTCATTTTATAATGATTTCATGTTGTTTGCCTATAAAATGATGTAATAGTAATGTAAGAAAAATAAGGTCTTATACATATGATGAATGTAAAATATTTGATTGAATAATATATATATTTTTATATATATTATTAAAATAATTTAGCAAAAAAGTGTTGTAAAATTTATTGACATAAAATGATTTATTCCAATGAAAATAGTTTTTCAGAAAATGAATTTCTTTATTATCAAATAGTTCATACAATTATTTATAATTAATTAGTTTCCAAATATTTCATTGTATAAAAATTAATAAACCAAATTTTACTTATTTAGTTATTCATTTTATACTAACTATTCTAATGGTTAGGTGATAACTATTATAACATTAATATAATATTATAGTTTGACAGAACTCGATCTTACGTGTAATGTAATCTATAAAAGAATTTTAATTTATTATATATAATAATAATTCATAAAAAATCATAAAGTTACATATGAAAAACTCATGGAAAGGAAAGATATGATAGGTCTTGATAAATGAAAACTATATTATGGTTTTCCTATGGTTTTAAGAAAATAGTACCTAACATGAATGTTGTAATTTTTTTAATGTTTACAATTGATCAATTATAATGGTTACAATTGTTCCTAATGTAGATTTTTTATTTTTTTATGTTTAAATATTCTAAAATTTTGTCAAATAGGGTTTTGTAAATTGAAATATGGTTTACATTGAGTTATCCATGTCCCGTGATAGGGATGTTGAAATTAATGATAGAGATGTGATTATATTTGTTAGGGTAGTGCATGTGGAGTGGGTTGTTATTGTATTGTAGTGATCCATATTTTTTGTAAAATGAGTAGAAAATATGTTCGATGTTTTGAGATGTGTGTTTGGAATTGTAGTGAGATTCCACCAAGATGTTGTTTACCAGTTGGATGATAGGAGGACATCACTGATAATTCTACCCCAATAGTGGGAATAGAAAGACCATTGGTTTCTAGTAATAGGGGAGAGTAGTTCTATGATTAATTTACATGTTTTATATAGTTTTTGGATATATACCATGTGTTGGAATTTTATAATATGTTTTATTTGATAAAATAGTTTCAGCTACAACACCCTCTGACATTTGGTGAAGATTGTGGACCAAATGCATCTAGTTTCTGGGTCGAGTCTCTAGAAAATTATGGATCACAAATAGACCCCCCATGAGAAGATTGTTAATACGGGTTCTTATATGTGATGAGGACTAGTGAAGTTACAGTGGGAAATTTAGGATTAGGATAAGAAATGGATGGAATGATGTGGAAGGAATTCCAAGATATGTTCCTAGATTACTATTACCCAATGTCATTTAGGGGAAGAAAAATGATGAGTTTATGGGATTTGAACATGGGATTATATTGGTGATATATTTTTATGGTGGATGTAAGAAACAGTATAATTTTTCTTTGATGTTGACAAGAGATGTGGTAGTTGTGGCTAAAAGTTTTCAAGAATGGATTTAATATGAGATTATAAAGTATGTTAATATAATTTCTTTGAAGAGGTTTATTGATGTAGTGGAACATGATATCCATTTTAGAGAGAACTTAAATGAGGATTATAATGGTCGATAAATAGGAACACGTGTGTAATTTTTCGGTATATCTCCAGATAGAATGAAGCTACATTGTGATATCTTCCATCAGTGTGAGGCGGACAGAGTAGCTAAAGGAGGATATCAGAATCACTTGGTAGTGATCAAGTGCTCTACTATCAGTTGGGAAGATCTCAACACATCAGAGGATAGTATCAATAACCCAAAAGTTAATTCTTTGATTGTGAGAGTATGGGTCATGTACAAATGTTTTGCAGGGGACCTCGACAGTTGGGTAATGATGGAGGATTTAGGCTGGTATATAGCACTGGTAGGGGGTATGCTAACATGTATCAAAGTGAAAGGTGGATTTCTACAAGTTGAATAGGTCATGGTGGATGATGTGGGACTTTATGATAAGAGATTCTATATCAATATATTAGTACAACACAATGGACTCATACCATATTATAGGGTAGTGGGGAAGGTCACCAGTATGAAACTATACTGGTACTCGACTTTGGTGATGTTGGACCATCGACTAATTGAGTTGTGACTCTGGTAGCTTCAACACTCTCCAATTATTTATTTAAAACAAAATTCTCGGATTATTTTATATCTTCATGGTTTTTGAGTGGGTTGGGTCTAACCGTGTAATTTATGTTTGGGGTAATGTTGATCAACATGCCATTAGGTGTGCGATCAGAGGGTATATACAATTATAATGAGTGTTACCTTGAAGTTAGTGGGTAATATCTCCTTTGGTAATTGTTATAAATTTAGACAATGGGTTTCTACCTAATACTATGAATAGACTGGGTTTTTACATACCAGACTCTCGTTTCTTGTTAACATAGAAGTGTGAGTTTAACATATCCGATTGGGGACACTAATGTACATTGTCAGAAATGGGATATTTGGGTTGGAATTACAAGGCCAAATCATCTCAAATTTTGTGAGATCATATCACATGTGACATGACTTGTGCATGATTATAGAGGAGTGGATCATGGTTTCTTCCCTCCAATAGTAGACCTATTTCAGGATTTGTTTCCTGAGGAGTTTTTGGCACTACCATCTGATAGGGAGGTTGTGTTCAAGATTGAACTAATTCCTCTAGCTGAAGTAGTTTCTAGTCCTCCATATAGAATAAAACTAGTAGAATGTAGAGGTCACATGATTTAGATGGTTGAACTAGAGGATAAAGGTTTTACCTATCTTATTATGTCACCTTGGGGTTCTACAGTTATTTTATTTGTTAAGAAGAATGATATAATGTTGTTGTTATGTGTCAATTACTAAAATTTTAATTAGATATGTATTAATAAATGAGATCCACTTCTACATATTCATGATTTCAATTGCCCATTTGTATAGTTCAAGCATGTTCTATGAGAATAATTTGATATCATGGTATCATAAGATGAGGGTGAGGCCATCTAATATACTATGGAAATCTATCGAAAGTAGAAATGGGTTTTATGAGTTCTTAGTAATGTAAATTGGGTTGGAAAATAACCCTAATATGTTTATGTAGTTCATGAACTAAGACTTTCACCCATATATGGATCAGTTTGTCGTTATCTTTGTGGATGAAATCTTGGTGTTCTTCCGGACTCATGAAGATCATTAACAATATCTTTGCATCATCTTGATTTCACTAAGAGATCATTGCCTATATTCTAATCTATTTAAATGTCATTTTTTGATTGATAAGCTAATTTTTTGGACCATGTGGTCTCATTTGGTGGTCTTTTAGTGCACCTAGATAACGTTTGAGCAGTGGTTTCCTCGGAGGATCCCAAGAACATTTTTTATATCAGTAGTTTCTAGGGTTTGGAAAGTTATTATTGAATGTTATTCAAAGAATTTTCCCACATGGAAGCAGCAATTATAGACAAGAAAAATAAGTATATAAGGATTAAGTGTTCTAATTCTTGTGGGAATAAATTCTAATATTTTTATAAATGTTTTAACACTACACAAATCTTGATCTTACATGAGTCGGCTATAATGTAAACATTGTTTCCGGATTCATCTGGGAATGTACTTGGGGAAATATTGATTCATGGAAATTGATTTTTGACATATAGACCATAGTAGTTGAGGACAATCCAATTGGATTATCCAATTAAAAATATCAATTTGGAAACATTGGTATATTCCATAAAATGTGGGTTCAATTACCTTATGGGTGAGAATTTCATCATTTATACTGAATGTATGAGTTTTAAATATATATTTTCCTAGTGAGATTTAATCCAACAATAGTAGAGATGGGTTGAGTTCATGTAATATTATTTATTTTGAGCATGTATATATGAATGGTATGGGAAACATTGTTGTAGATGTGTTGATTATGAAGATAATAAATCAGGTAGTTCAAGAGTTTAGTTTCTAGGGAGACGATTGCATCATTTGTTGAGATTCTTATATGTTATTAGAAGAAACATGAACTGATGACACTGATATCCATATAGGTTTATCCTTCTCCTATGAACTAGGTAAAGAAGATACAAAATAATGATTTATAGTGTTTTGCCTTGAGGAATAATTTTGAAGGTGGTGAGCCATTATCTAATTGGACCATTGATGATGAAGAGGCAATTTATATTCTTGGCCATGTCAGTATTACTACGTGTATGTAAGAGGATTTGATGTGTAAGATTAATTCCATGAAGTGGGTGGTGCACCCTGGTTTGACTGCAATTTATCATGATATTCATAGATAGTGTTGGTGGTAATGACTGATGAAGGATATTGCAGGGTTAGTTATGCGATTCTATATATAAGAGTAGGGATTTCAGAGCATCAATGACCTACTAGTTTTTTAGAATCATTTTTTATTCTGAAATTGAAGTGAGAAAATGTTAAAATTGATTTTGTGTTAGTAATTTGAGGGTTCCTTAGAAGAATGATTTATTAAGGGTAATTATGGATTTTTTGACAAAGGGTGAACGTTTCTTTCTTATTCAGTAAACATTCAAAATTTACCAGATCAGTTACTTGTATGTTTGAGAGATAATAAATTTTCATGTGGTTCCACATGCTATAGATTCACATCATGATCCATGTTTTACTTAATTATTTTAGAATGGATTGCATAAATAGATGGACACTCAATTTTATTGAGTATATATTTCCACCCACATATGGATAAGAAATTTGAACATACTATCTGGGTTCATGAGAAAATATTATAGGCATTCATCCTAGATTTTGGTGAGACACGGGAGAAGCATATAGAACATATTTTTATTTCACGTAACAATAGTTATCATGTGAATATTTATAAATCACCATATGAGGTGATCTATGGAATTATATATATATATATATCCTTTTTGTTGGATGGATGTAGGAGATTAATAGTTGTTGAAACCATGTCTCATGAAAGAGACATTAGAGAATCTTCAGTATAATCAAAACCATATTTCTACAACATAGAGTACAAATAAGTCTTATAATTATCATCATCATTGATATAATGAGTTTTTTTGTTATAATTTGTTCCTTTAGGTATCACCAATTATGGGTAACCATCAGATTCTGAAGCAGGGCATGTTGGAACTGACATATGTGGGGTCATTCAATATTGTGAAGAGGATAAGACTTTAGTGTATCAACTTAATTTACCACATTGGTATATTATTATAGAGGATGTATTTAATGTCTCAAATATTCAAAAGTATCACCACAACCCATATTATGTGATTAATTTTTATGATGATGAGACTGAGTTGGATGCGTCCTTTGAAGAGTATCAGCTTCATGTTGTGGATTATATTGAGAATGTTTTTGTGGGGTAATAATATGTAATTAGTCTGCGTATTATGGTAGCATGGACATTTTCAGGTGGAAGCATTAGAGAGGAAAGCATATACATAGGCCTTCTGGCCAAATCATGTTACTGTGGAGGCTTTATAATGAATAGTAGTGCAACTCAAGGACACGATATTATAAGGTGAGGAGGTTCTAAGATCTCTGTGCTTGATGAGGTACATTTTTTTATCTTTTTGTTTAATACATCTCATAATGGTTAATTTTTTACATTGTAGAACTATGATAGGAATTGGGGGTATCTCAGGGGTTCATAACAAGAAATATAAAGATAAGAGGACATACAGTGCATGATGCATAGTTGGTGTAACACCCCATTATTTTGAAAAAATAAATAAATATTTAATTCATGAAACACTAAGTCTCTAAAAAACACCACTTTGTTATAACCTAGCCATTAAAAATTATTTTACTACTGATGTGATTTGAATTTCAAAAAACTGACATAGATGGTTGCGTTCAGTAGGATATTTAGAGTCTGAAAAGACAAACATAGTTTTTGATAAATAATAACATACCCGTATGAATAGTAACATACCCTTATGAATAGAAATGAATTTTAAATTCCAAAAAGTAGAAACTTCACCCTTGATTGTAAAAATACAATTTTGATATCTTATAAGTGAAGAAACGATAATAGTATAAGTATTGGTATTTTAGTATATCATAAATATTTTAATTATAATTTAATGAATAATTTAACAATCTAAAATGGAAAAGTATTTTTATTGAATATAAAAATAAATTTTACTTTTATTTTATTATTATTATAATATAATTTTATGGGTCCTTGATTAACTTTTCAACGTATTGTAAAATGAGTTGTAGTATTAATTTTGTTGTTTTCAAAAAAATTATGATTTTATGTAAAAAATAAATTAAAAGTATTAAGAAAATTACTTTCAAAAAATGGATTTCATTTTTTAATTCTAAATTTTTTTAAAAAAAATGTGGTGATGTTTTGGGTTTTTTCTAAAATACATGAAATTTAGGTGAATAGTAAAATATGAAAATTTACTATAAATGCTAAATACATGATTTATTGTGTCATAGATGATGTAAGGCTGATGTAATCCCACTATGTTCTAACTCACATGCACTTATTACTATTATGGGACACATAAATTAACACTTTTGATTGTCTTGAGGGAAATAATAAAATAATGAATAAAATATTCACAAATCACCCATCTCCTCCACTATAAACCCCCACCACTCCCTCTTCTCTTCACTCTTATCAAGAATTGTTCCTTGTCAATGTTCTTCCAAAATATCCTCCCAATATCTTCCCCAATTTCCAGTAGCTTTTGGTCTCATAAAATTACCAAAAACTCTCCCCTAAAGAGGCTCTGAAGGAAGATTACTTGAAGAGGTAAATTACTCTTTTAATTTCTTTTATTTCAAGTTCAATTATTTTATTTTTTCTTTCCTCAACTCCTTTCATCGAAATTTTGTGGTTACTTCATTAAATTACTTGTAAATTAATTTTTTCATGATGATGTAAGAATTAGTAATCATATCTTCTTCCCCTTCTTTTATATTATAAATGAAAACACTATCTGATATGTCTTAATTCATCACAATCAAGGATGATAGGATTTTCAATTTCTATTACCATCTTCATTTATAGTCATAAAATCATTTTCATAGTTTAACCAGACTATAATATATGTATTATAACTTATTTAATGTTATTCAATCCTTTTGTATGCATGATATAAGTTTTTAAATCCAAACGAGTTCATTGTGATAAAAAACAGCCAGTTAACCCAAACAATTGTCATTAATGTTTTATATAATGATTCATCTTCACTTACAATAAAGAATCAAATTTTATAAACATTTAATATTCATATTGTTCAATAATAACATATAACTTATGTTATATACAACCATTCTAATTCTACATGTTTATCCTTACATGAATATTAGTAAACCAATCATGAAAACCAAGGAGGAAAACACTACCAAAAAATTGAATTGAATTACTTAACCTGTAAAAAATCCATGAGTGAATGTAATATGGTTATAATAAATCATTTTAATTTAGAGGAGGTTATGAAATATTTAATTTATGAACTTAAATATGATTATTCAGGCTATTAAGATCATGTAAGGAACACCTCCATACATAAGGTAAGGGTTTTCGACCCAAACCTCCATTTTCATTCGGGTTACTTTTTTTATCTACATTCCTCAATTACATTATTATTCATTAATATTTACTCCTCAATGTTTATGTGTGAATGTTCAATATATGTGTACCAACCAGAATCATACCTTTATTTATTGGGATTTATATGTTTTAAAAGGGTCTTTCAATAATTCTTCCTGAAATACAAGCACGACTCAATGGAATTTCTCAAATTATTACCTATTTTCAAGGGAACTCTATAATATGTTTTTATAAACATTTATCTTTTTAAAATTACTCATTATGGGAATACTATATTACCTCATTTCTGGTTTTATACAAACACTTTTCCAAAATAAATTTTTATTTAAAGTAAAATAGTTTTTATCTCAAGAATTTATAGATGGTTTTATAAGACTATCTTCATCTATTTCAACCCTCTTGTGGTTTCTTTTGTAATATTGGGTATAATAATTTATGATATCATATTAAATATTATATTTAATCTTTTATTATCAATTTTATGTGGATGTTCAATTTTTATACCATTCAACTTACTACTCATAATGGATAGTTATTATGTTACAGATTGGGGAAAGTTATTTACATCTCATGTGTTTGTGTTGTTTATGTTTATCCCCATTCATATGAGGAATGCATTGGAATTATTATGTTACAGGAGGGGCTTGATATATCCCCTCAATTCCATAGTTGGCCACATGATACAAATAGATATGGACTTTGTCAAAGCATTTCCCATTTTTAGATATGGTCTTGGCCGAGGATTTAATTATTTTTAGATGTCTTGGACAGGGCTTGATAATATTTTTTAGAATGTATAGAATATGAATTTTCCTAATTATAAAACTAGATATTTATATATCATAAATATATTTGACTAGTAAAATACCCATGATTATTTTTTATTATGGTAATATTTACTCATCTCAAATTCATTCCATATTATGTTCAAGCTTATTTTTAAAGGCTTGTGTTTTAAATTATTCACCTTGCCTAATGTTTATGTTATCTTTTGCATATAGTTTACCCTTAATGAGCATCTAACCTTACCCTTTCTTATGATTCATTTATTCTAGGACATGAAGACGTATATTATGATTGACTTATAGGGATAATCTCAATGTGGTGGATGTTCCCAATTTGATTTTTTTATTTTTTATTTCAAGTTGTAATGTAGAACTTATGTGTGTATCTATCATTCAATGTTTTCTCAAATATTCTTTCCTTTAGGATACAAATTTATTGTAATCATTCTAATGTAACGTAATAAGGCACGAGCTCTAGGAAATTTGGTTCGGGTCTTTATATTTAGTATCAGAGGAAGATTAGAAGAAAAATTGGGAACTATATATAGAAAAATTAGATTAGGGAACAAATCCCTAAGATAGACATTAAGGATAAACATACAAGGAC
The DNA here is from genome assembly GCA_963277665.1 of Viscum album. Lineage (NCBI taxonomy): Eukaryota > Viridiplantae > Streptophyta > Magnoliopsida > Santalales > Viscaceae > Viscum > Viscum album. The sequence goes on along the minus strand of OY728119.1, from coordinate 1,176,883,433 downwards.
ATACATGTATTTTGATAAGGAATAGATTATGAGTATATTTCTATAAAATAAAATCCAATCTAGATTCTACAAGTGGATGTTGTTCTGGCACAGATGTACTAGGGAGTGAAAACTCTAACATGGAGTTTTGGGATTGACCCGGGGTATCCTGGTGAATGACAATCGGCCTTACTATTCACCTGGATTGACAATCCTAAGGGATATGCTTAAGATAATTCATACTTTCTTTACAAGTCACTATGAAGGATTTAAATGCAATCTTTTCATCAATGAAACCTTGTAAATGATTAGTTATTATCCTTGCATATGATTACCATTTATACCAAGTATTTTTTTTAAGTTGAGATTATACATTATTATTCATAACCTAATATAGTGTATTCAATTATTTAGAAATTTTTCCAAGTGGAATGAATGGAAACTGACTGAATTCATGTATCCCATTTAGGTATTTACCTACCGTGCAAGAAAAAAATATTGGATCTAGAGCTATGACTGGTGGAGAGAAACTTATAATTATACATGGAAAAATTACACAGGTTATGAAAAATAAACATACCTATATGGAGCATCCAAAACCACAACATGGAAGAGATATGTTAGACCAATTTATTAAATAATATCCTATATCATTTAATGGGACTAAGAACCCATTTGTAGCATGGCAGTGGATACGTCCATTAGAGAGGAAATTTCTCACATTGGGATGTAATGAAAGAGAAAAGGATGTCATAGTAGTTTATCATCTATCGGGAGATACAGATCAGTGGTGGTCTTCAATTCAAAACACAAAGGAGGAGAAAGAAAAAGAAGAAATGGAATGGAGGTATTTTAAGGAAATATTATTAGGAAAACATATCCCTTGTGAACAACAAGAAGATATGGAAAGGTAGTTTCTGAATCTGTGGAAAAAGGAGGATGGGAAGGATGAAAAGTATGAAGCTAACATCATAGGGTTAGAATGTCATGTCATAGACTATATATGTAATGTAAGAACCAATATTGGTTGATTCATTGATGGTTTAAAACCATTCCTCTAAAGGGACTTTGTCTCAAAATGATTCTCATCATAAAAAGATTTAATCTCATGTGATATCAAGATAGAAAAGAAGTTATCTAAGACTTATGAATATAAATGAAAGAAAGAGAATAAGAGGGATACTGAAAACTCTAGAAAAATAAATAATTAAATGTGGAGGAATGGAAGAGTTGACTTTCCACCCTGTTATAGTTTTAGAAGGAAACACCCTAGTGCCTGCTTAAAAGGAAAAGGGGTGAGCTACAAGTGCAGACTAAAAGTCCATGATGTTGGTGTTTTCAAGGGGAATAATTAATATATTAACATTAACTACTATAATTATAGGTATATCGGACACTATGATGATTATTGTCCAAAGATTCAAGGGAACATGCCTAAAAAAGACCATGGGAGTAGGTACAAGCTTCTGTGATCACAACTGCTGATATTGAAGTTCTTATTGACATGGTGGAAGGTACTCTAATAATTTACTAAAACATAGCCAATGCGTTATTGGATTCTGGATCATTGAATTCATTCTTATCTTACTATTTTTTCAATAAAATTCAATATTTTCAATTTAATTTAATAAGGGAGTTGTTAGTTAAAAAACCTAATGGAAACTTCATTGAAACAAAGTTGTGTCAATAAGTCCCCATTATGTCATATAAATGTTCTTTATCTTATGATTTTATTGTCATACCCATGATATAATTTTATATAATCCATTGTGTATATTGGGTTTCTAGCCATGATGAAAACAATTATTACATGAAGAAGGAGGTTACAATTCTTAAGATGATGTTGAATCCCTTATCTTTAGATCAGAAATATCACAATTTCATTCTCATCTAGATCCACCCCCAGTAGCTCTTCAAAATTAAATTATTTGGGAGGAATGGAATGAAATAACAATGGGTGAAGAAATGAATGTTCAAATAGAATATGTAACTATTTTGATAGAATATTTTGATATGTTCCCAAAGGATTTACTTGGACATCCTCTAGAGTGATAAATTGAGTTTTACATTGACTTAATTCATTATTTAAGGGCCATATTAAAGAACACTTATAGAATGTCCACTGTGAAATTAGTGGAACTGAAGAAAAAACTAGAGGAATTAAGTAATAATGGATTTATTCACCCTACTGTGTCTCCATGGTGAGCCCATATTCTTTTTTTAAGAAGAAAGATGGATATATGATGTTATGAATTTACTATAGAGAGATCAAAGCAATAAAAATAAAGAACAAGTATCCCCTACCTAACATTGATGATATATTTTATCAACTTCATGGATCCCAATATTTTATGAATAGTAATCCTCGATCTAGATATCATCAGTTGTGTTTGAGGAATGAAGATATTCCCAAGACACCATTTCAAAACCAGGTAAGGGCATTACGAGTTAACAGTAATGCCTTTTCGACTGACTAATGCACCCTATATTTTCAAGGATATAATGAATAGTGTTTTCAAGGAATATCTTAGTGAATTTGTGGTGGTATTTATTGATGATATATTGGTGTAATCCAAAATTTATGAAGATCATTGAAAAGAACTTTTGAACTATTCTAAAGACTCTTAGAAGAAAACTAAGGTATGTAATATTATTTTATTAGCAGGTTATTATTGGTGTTTCATTCAAAGATTCGCCTATTTAGCCAACCCAATGCCCAATATTACATGTAAAGAGGTTAAGTTCATATGGACAAAGGAATGTGATGAATGTTTTGGGTAATTGAAGAGGAGATTAGTGAATTCTCTAATCCTAACTCTACCACTATGGAATGATGAGTTTTAGATATATAGTGATGCATCAAATAAAGGACTTGGTTCTGTCCTTATGCAGAATCATAGAGTTGTTTCCTATGTATAAAGGTAGTTAAAAATTTAATAACAAAACTATCCTACTAATGATCTTGAGTTAGTAGCCATAATAGTTTCTATGTATATATGGATAAATTTTCTCTATGGAGAAAAATGTGAGTTATATACAGATCACATAAGTTTGAATTATATCTTCCCACATAAATAAATCAACATAAGAAAATGAAGATTTCTTGAACTACTCAAGTACTATGATTGTTCCATACACTACCACACAGGAAAGACAGATAGGGTACCTGATGCATTGAGAAGGAAGGATCATGGAGTTCATAACAAAATGAGGATTGACAAGGACACTTTGTACATGGATCTAGTGAGAATGGATATAGGAATTATCAATGAAGGTGAAACCAAACTACTTTTCCAAATGGTTTCCCGACCATCTTTATTGTAAAGAATTAAAGAATCATTATTTGATGATGAGATTATTTAAAATAAATTTAATGCTATGAATGATGGGATGTGTATTGATGTCGTGTGTGAAGATGTAATTATCAAATTTTTGGAGAGGCTATGTGTTCCCTCTATACCTAAGCGGAAAAGGGAGTTATTGGATGATTCTCATAGTTCTAATTTCTGAATATATCTTGGGCGCACGAAAATGTATAGAGATTTGAAGGAATATTTCTGTTGGGACAACATGAAGTGGGAAATTTCTGATTATGTATCAAGATGTCAAATATGTCAATAAGTAAAGGTTGAATGACAACATCCTAGATGAGTCATGTAACCTCTACCAATTCCTACATGGAAATGGGATTACATAACCATGGATTTTTCCCATATATTACCATAAACACAATGGACGAATGATGCGATATCGGTAATTATTAATCGACTTAAAAAATCATCACTTTTCCTCACAATAATGGAGGATCTGCCACTAGAGTGCCTAGGAAGACTCTGTATCAATTAATTTGTGAGACATAATGGAGAACCTTTCTCAGTTATTTCTAATCATGATCTATGATTTACATTGAAATTATGGAAATGTCTTAAAAAAGCTTTGGATACTGAGCTTCTATTGAGTAGTTCTTAACACCAAAAAATGTTGATCAATCTGAAAGGAAGATCCATACATTAGAGGAAATTTTGAGATCATTTTAACTTGAATTTCATGGTATGTGGGATGAATATTTTCCTTCAGTGTAATTTTCCTCCAGTAATAGATTCCATTCATGTATTGAAATGGCACCATATAAAGTATTATATGGAAATAGATTTCGTACACTAACTTATTGGGATGAAGTTGGAGAAAGGAGGCTTGTGAGACTATATCTTGTGGAGGAAACAACATTAAAGGCAATGACTATTCAAGGCCATATTAAAGTAGCTCAAAGACGACATAAAATATATGATGATAATCAATGAAAGGAATTAGAATTTTAACATGAAGATCAAGTTTTTTTAAAAGTATCTCCATGGAAGGGTGTTATAAGATTTATGAAGAAAGTGAAATTGAGCCATAAGTACATTGGTCCTTTTGAAATTCTAGAGATAATAGTAGGTGTTTCATATTGTTTGGATATCCCAACTAGCCTATCTAAAGTACATAATGTGTTCCATGTCTTATTGCCAAGAAAGTACATGCCCGGTCCAATGCTTATCCTCACTTATGAAGGTATATAATTGGAAAGTGACCTATCATTTTGTAAACAGTCTATACATATTCTGGACACTAAAGAAAAAGTGATGAGGAATCAAACAACTCAACTGGTAAAGATACATTGGAAAAATCATAAAATTGAAGTGGCAATATGGGTTCCTGAGGATCTTATGATGAAGAACTACTCAATTATTTTTTTGGGGTATCATTATGATAATTTTTAGGGTGAAATATTTGTAAGGAGGGGATAATGTAACCCACCAAGATTTTGTAAATAAATTTAATATTAAATGCATGAAAAACTGAGTCTCTAAAAAACACAAATTTGTTATAACTTAGAGAGTAAACACAATTTTACCATCTTTGTGATTTGAATTTCAAAAAGCTAACATAAAAGACTGCGTTCAGTAAGATATTTAAAGTTTGATAAGACAGACATAGTTTTTGATGAATATTAACATCCCTTTTTGAATAGTAACACACCCTTATTGATAGTAATGAATATAAATGAATAGTAAATTGGACAAGAAAATAGAAACTTTTTCCATGAAGGTATAAATACTATTTTGACATCTTACATGTGAGGAAATTATCATACTATAAGTATTATAATTTTTTATATCAAAATATTTTTAATAAAATTTAATTATTAATATAATAATTTAAAATGGAAATTTATTTCCACAAAATGTAATCATAAATTTTTATTTTATTTTCTTATGGTTATAAGATAATTTTATGGGGCCTTGATTATGTTTTCATGGTATTATAAAATGTTGTATAGTTTAAATGTTATTTTTTCGAATAACTTGTGATTTTATATAAAAAAATTTAATTTTTTAGAAAATTATTTCTGGAAAATGGTTTTCAATTTTAAATTCTACATGTCTAAAAATGGTTATGGTGAATTTTTGGGGTTTTTCTAAAATACATGAATTTTAGGTGAATGATAAAAGATGATAATTTATTATAAATGCTAAATACATGATTTATTAAGTTGTATGTAATTTAATGCTAATGTGATATTACTATGTTATGAATCACATGTAATTATTACTATTATGGATTACATGAATCAACACTGTTGGTTTTATTGAGGGAAATAATAAAATAATGAATAAAATATTCACCAATCACCCCTCTCCTCCACTGTGAACCCCCCTCACTCCCTCTTCTCTTCGATCCTATAAATCCTTTTTCCATCTCTAAAAATTTCACAAATATCCTCCCAAATATCCTCCGCCATGTCTATCATCCCTTGGTATCGTAAAACGTCCAAAATCTCTCCCCTAAATAAGGCTCTCAAGAAAAAATAATTCAAGAGGTAAATTCCACTTTTCATTTCATTTATTTCAAGTTCAATTCTTTTCCTTTTATTTCATCAACTATTTCTTTTTCAAAAGTTGTGATGAGTCTAGTACATTACATGTATTTTAATTCTTTTATTAAAAAGTATTAATTTTTCAACATATCTCATTTCCCATTCTTTTATATTTTAAATGAAAACACCATCTGAGATGTGTTAATTTATCAAATTCTAGGAGGAAGAGTTTTCAATTTCTATTACCATATTAAATTATGGTCATGAAATAAGTTTTATGGTTGCGAAAACTTATAATATGTTTACTATGACTTATGTAAGGTTCTGGAATCTTTTTTGACACATTATATAAATATATAAATCAAAATGAGTTCATTGCGATAAAAAACCACCAGTTAACCCAAAAAATTGTCCTCCAAGTTTAATCTATTGATTCATCTTCACTCTTAATAAAAATAAAAAATTATAACCATTTATTATTTTGATTTTTCACTAATAACATAAAAATTATTTTTTGGACAACCGTTCTCATTCTACATGTTTATCCTTACATGAATATAAGTAAACCAATAATGCACACCAAGGAGGGAAACGCTCTCAAACAGCGGAATTGAATCTCTAAACCCATAAAAAAGACAATAATGAACCTAATAAGGTTATAATAAATCAATTACATGTATATGAGGTTCTGGAATACTTAATTTATGAACCTAAATTCGATTTTTCAGGTTATTAAGATCAAGTGATAAATACCATTGGACTTAAGGTAGTGGTTTTCCACCCGAACCTCCATTTTCATTTGGGTTACATTTATTATCTAATTCGCTCAATTAATTTTTTATTAATTCATATGTACTCCTCATAATTTATATTTTATTTTTCTATATATGTGTACCAAACTGAATCATTACTTTATTTATGGTGAGTTATATGTTTTAAAAGGATCATTAAAAAATTCTTCCTGAAATACAAGCCCGACTCAAGGGAATTTCTCATATTCTTACCTATTTTCAAGGAAACTATAGATTATATTTTTAGAAACCATTATATTTCTAAAATAAATCATTATGAAAATAATATCTTTCCAAATTAATTTTTTTTATAAAAAAGCTTACTATAATAACTCTTTTTTTCAAAGTAAAAGAGTATTTATCTCAAGAATTACTCGATAATTATATAAGAGTATCTTCATATGTTTCAACACTCTTATTCATTCTAATGTATTATTGGTTATAATATTTAGGAAATCATATTACATATTATATTTAATGGTTTGTGATCAATCTTATTGTGGATGTGCTATTTGAATAACATTCACCTTAATAATCATAATGGTTAGTGATTATGTTACAGATTGGGGAATGTTATTTATATATCATGTGTATATATTGTTTATGTTTACCCCCATTCATATAAGAAACACATTAAAAAATTTATATGATGGGTGGGGCCTGATATATGCCTTAAATTAATCATTAGGTCTTGTGATACATATAGATATGGACTTGGATGAGGCCTTTCCCATTTTTAGATATGGTTTTGGCTGAGGTGTTAATGATATTTAGATTTCTTAGGCGAGGCCTTGATGGTAGGTTTTAGAATGTTAGGAATATGAATTTCCGTTATTATAAAGCTAGAAATTCATAGTTTAGGAGGTTATTCAACTCGTATAAATCCCACGATTATGTTTTATTATGTAAATATTTATTCAGCTCATATTCATGCCATATTATATTTAGTTTTATTTTTAAAGGTGTATATTTTCAGTTATTCACCATACCTAATTTTTATGTTATCTTACTCTATAATTTTTACCCTTACTGAGCATCTGAGATCAACCCTTCTTATGTTTCATTTTTTTGGGACCTGAAGAGGTATATTATGATTCACTTGCAGGGATAAACTTAGAGTAGTGGATGTTCCCAGTGGAACTTTTTTTTTCATTTCAAGTTTTAATGTTGAACTTATGTTTTTATATGGATTTCCAAATTTAATAAACTATTTGTTCATTTGAGATATGAATTTATTGCAATCATTACAATGTAATGTAATAAGGCACCAACTCCAGGAAACTGGGGTTGGGTATTTACTGTTTGTGCATGATTAGTGATATCCATGCACCATGTCCCTAGAGAATGTGAAGCTTGGATCCCCTTAGATAGAGTTAGGTTCACATCCACCGCATGGTGTTTCGAACTATATGAGTGTTCGGGAAAAACCATTCATCCTGGACCCCTCTTGGATAGTGGTGCGACACAGTTGGTGCACAGTTTTTCCAATTGCGTGACTCTTAAAATTCGGTGAATTTCTCATTTCCCTTTAGGTTTTAAGGTTTTTTATTTCATGTTCTTTCTATTTTAACCTACAACATGGAGGTTTCTAAATGTTATCCCCCCCCATCAAGGCTGATTATACTTTGATCTTTCGTCACTTGAAGTGCCATTGGTTTTGAATCTATTCTCCTGGTGAGTCTACCACTCTTATATATTATATTTTCTTGAATAATAAGGGTTAGATGTTTTCTCTTCTACTGAACCCCTAAGCCCTTATTTTCCAGTAGATTCTTAAATAGGGAATTGAGGGATACTTTAGATTGAATCAAGGGATATTTTTAGGAAATCATTTTTATATTAGATTGTGGTAGCTAGTATATAAGTGATTACTGTAGTCTTGGTGTTTTATTTCATATGTATGTGGTTGTTCATTTGTTTTATTATGAGGAACATATGACAAATTGGTATAAAATGATAAATTTCGTAATGAAATGTGGTTTTGGACCATCCACAAACCTCATTGGGTATTTTTATGATGAGTAGACCAAATCTAAGGCCACATATGAGGTGTGAAACTCCCTTGGGAGTGGTAATTGAGTTATAAAATTACATCTTAGAAGGATCATGGGGTTTAACCACTTGTTTTTTACATGGAATGTGTTCTTTGTGTGAAGAGATGGTGGGGTTAAATATGATAAATTATTAAAGGGAAAAATCTACGTTGATATAATGGTTTTAGATTATAGTTTTTGGTTGTGGTTATAAATAAATTGTAAAATGTTGGTGATGTAGAATTGAGTAAATCTATTGGATGAAATGAACCATGGGAATGTTGATAATAAATGGAAAGGTTCAATATTGTTTTTATTTTCATGTAATTGCTCACTGATACTGACCATGGAAAATGTGATTATCGGTATAGTGGGATGTTATACTATGGATATTCATCCTTGGGCGGGCTAGAATAATTCTATTAGAGTCTAGATTCATTTTATGGTTTAGAGGATTGACTAATGATCTAGAATCTAAGGGTATGGACATGGTGTCCCATATCATGGTTATAGATTGTCTGATATGGAGATTGGAATCCATGTTTGAATACTTGGATTGATGCTCATTTAATTATAACATGTGACCACTATAACATATGGTTCAGATTGCCATCATGAGAAAAAATATGTTTTATGGGTTTCAGAATCATTTGGAACAAATAAGAAATTTGATTAATTGATAATATTTAAATACTGAAACTTTTTTCCAATATATATTTTCAATTAATAAATTATACCTCAACATAAAAAATTATAGATAAAATGTTTCATTATACACCATTGGTGATTTCTTACTAATTTTTAGTTACACCATGCTCGGACCACTATTGGTACTCGAGAAAATTCAATAGTTTCATGTTAGGATAAGGTAAAATATCAAATGATAGATTTTTTATTCGTGTTTTTGGGATGTATCATGGATGAGGGGACCAGACTATGGTCGGTACTTATTTTCCTAGTTTTCTTTAGTTAATTTTTTGGATTCTCTTTTGGAACTTGAAACTAGTAGGAAAATACATGACTTTTATTTTTTATGTGGGAATTTAGCCAATTTTGGGAATTGAATGAATGATGCATGCTTATAGATTACTACTAATTTTCTTATTGTTTATTTTCATTCCATTATTGTTATACCCTACTGAAGTGTACATTTTCTTTACATATACCTCATTAGACTCTCTTTTATATTTGAGTTGGTTCCCTAGAATCATATTATTTTTTAATTTATGATAAACATGCATTCATTGGATGGATATCAATAAACATATTATCAAATCATGATTGTTCTTATGAATGAAATTGTATGTGATAATGTTCTAAGAATAACTCTCACACTAAAAGGTCATAGAGGATACCTATTATGATGATAACCTAGATGTTCCATGACACTATTCTTTTATATATGTTTTATAGATGGATGATATCATTTAAAGGGACACAAATGATATAGGATATCATGGGTGGGGACTAATAAGACTTTGAGGTACCTTCTCATGGTTTACGCCCTTTTCAATGTCTATGAGGATATTAGGAGAACGATACCCACCAGTAGGAAATACACATTCATAAGTTTAATTGTATGTTTCTATCTGTAAACATGTGTATTGGTCCTTATAACTTTTTTTATTATTAATGTGTATTTTGGATCGTGCACTTAGATGTTTTGGAGAAAACCATGAGGACATATGTTCACAGTGACATAGGATATATTGGGTGCGTTACGAGTAATACTGCTCTAATGAATAATATGATAAAGGATTTTTCCCTTGGGTTCCATAATAGAAATTTATATCTCAATCCCTTTGATGGAAATGATATATACTACATAAATCCATGTCCATAGTGTTCTATAGGCATGTTCAATTTACAGGAAGGCAAAGAATGAGAAATCGAGGACATGGGTTGATGGAACATGCATGAAACCCACTTGATTGGATATATCATGACAAAGGGATTATATTACACGATAATCATTTATATGAGGTGACATATCATTTTGACATTACCTTGTTTCTCTATGGGTTCCTTGGTGTGATTTAAGACACTAACCTTTGAATTTAGGCTGCTCTTCCTAATACCACTAAGAAAGAGGCCTAGATTGTCACACACTATGTGTATCCATTATCTCAGTTAAATAATATATTATTTATTATTTAAAACAGTAGAATAAAAATTATTCATAATATCGGTTTAATAATAATTCATGGATACATGATTTCATTCATTTCAACAATAGACATTCAAGAGAATATATTATGGGTGAAAAAATTAATAAATATTTAGTTTTGTATTTAGTGAATATAATATTTATATATTAATTTGTGAATAATGTAGTGATATTTATTTAATAAATAAATAATCATTATTCATGGATAATTATATATGGTGGAGGATTGGCGGACTGAGTTAATGGTTCGGTGAGAAATGATAATATTGAATATTATTTCATTAAGTTTTATTTAATTATAACACTCAAAATAAGTGCATGTCAGGAAATAATAATTTTTCTCTTTTTATTTGATATAGGGGGTTTCACTAAGATTTATAAAATAATTAAGGCCCTTGTGAATATTATTTTTTATTAACCTAGTGAAATAAATTCATAGTTATATTATTATCTTATTAAAAAAGTGGTTATCAAGGGATGCTGATGGTATTGTAAACAACGAATTGGATAAAATATATCAACCATAGAGAATTATTTCTTCTCCAAGAAACCACTCAATAAAGATAAAGTTCATTCTCCACCAGATCAAGGATAATGTTTTGAAAGCGTTTCTTAAGGTGATCAATAGAATACATAGAAAGTGAAAGGATATTCCATTATAGCACCTGAAGACTCCTTCAGCGATGTCCAGATAAATGTGGAACACTTGAGGATCACTGCTAGAGGACATCTACTCTTGATCTTTATAATGAAATGGATATTCACCTATATATATTTGGATAAATACATCAATAAAGTATGAATCACCTTGGATGGGATTCATTATTTTAATTAAATTAATTAAAAAAAATATGTTGATTCTATCTCTTGGTTTTGGGTTCATATTCCATTGTTTAAATCCTTGAATCAATTTTGTGGATATTGGAATTCATTTTCATGTTGATCCAGGATTGTTCATTGAATATGATAAAAATTAAAATTGGACATCGATCCTCCCATGCTTTCGATGCGCCCAAAACATACAATTGGTTTCAGAGAATGATTATTATTGTTTACAGTTATTTAAATAATTCATTGATGATTTAATCTTTAATAATTTAGTTTTTCAATTCAGGTTTAATAATTGTTTTTTAATCTAAATTATGAGATTTATTCTTCCTCCATCATATCTCACAGATCTAACAGAAACAATTTATTTCTTGATTAAAATTAAATCATGTAACTCATTTTGATGTTACAAGGGTTCTTTCCAGGGAACACAACAATACACTACATGTAGTCATATCTACACATCATGGAGTTTTTCTCAATTCATCAAGAGTAGTTTTGAAATTATTCAAACCAAGTGCATTAATGATACACAGTGTAGTTAATTTTTATAGTGCATGTTTCCTAGGATAGACCGGTTCATGGTAAGCAGGACTACATGTCATCTGTCCCACTATACTTGGTGTGTAGTCTTTTTGGGCCAGGTCTAGGACATGTATTCCATACACGGCCTAACTGAAAAGGTGATCAAGTAACACAAAGTCAACATGGCGTGTGACCGACTTTACACATAGTGTACTCAAAGATTTTCGAAGTACGCCTCACACGATGAGTCCCTAGGCGTGTAATTTAGATACATCTTGAGAAATGTACATACCATGTAGATCAGATCTACATGCCGTGTACTATTACCAGTTACACAGATTCAAAATTTAATATATTATATTACCCTTGAGACGGGTACTTGCGTGTGAGCATAAATATGGTACATGCCATGTGATAGAATTTAATATATATAAATATATATACATTTTATTAACATCTAGAAAATATTCAACATCTACACCTCATGTATGAGTGGTATTACAATTATTATTCTATGTGCATGCTATATGTACAGAGAATAAAGTGTATAAAAGTATAATACATGTGTGGTTGTTTTGGATGGGTATTCACCAAGTTACCTCCAAGGTACAAGTTATGTACATGATTATTTTTAATTTAATTTAATAATTTGTTTAAAATAATTTTGGATATGAATCTCAAGGAAATTCAAAAAATAGTTGAGTTAAAATTATTGATTAATTAAATATAAAAAAACAATTCGGGCACGATTCATCTTAAAGAAGCATGATTAAATAATTGAATGTTAGTCTTATTAAATTCATAATTTTTTTCTTTCGTGAGGATGATCATGATCTAGATGATACCTTTGTATGTGATTGGTTTAAATTTAAATTTATTATTAAATGAAATCATTGGAATGCCTTCTTTCTCTCCTAGTTAATATGTAGGGAATGTGTGCCCATGATTTTTTTATTTAATCCCCTTTTTACCCCTCACCTACATGTGAGTAAAAACATATGTAATGGATGGAGCTCGTATACTTGTGGAGGCAGTTCATGTTAGGAGCCGAGGTGAAACCAATCAAATGACATATAAAGGTGGACATGTGGAAAGTTGTAAACATGAACCTAACGGTTCATAGTGTTTCTCCCCTAGTCTAACTATTAGTTTATCAACTGCTAAATAAACAAACCATTAGAATAATCTCATTATCATACCCATTATTTTATTTCTTTCAGTTGTATGGTTATTTATTATGGATGTTTTCTCACGATCACATAATTAATGAATTAACAAGCATGGAAGATGAAACTAAAATATGTTTTCTTATGTGTAAATATTATCTAATACATAGTTAATCACTTCATATTATCCCTATTAATATTAACAATAATGTGAAAAGATAATAAATGGAAATTTACACATAATTGATAAAATACCTCAATGAAATATGATATCTATATATCCTCCCATTACTTTTGTTTGAATTGAACCTTAGTTCAAAGTGCATGGACAACTAAAGATAGTGTGATTTCAATTATTAGTTAATTTTAATTTGAGGTTTTGGGTTGTCTTTACTTAGTTTACATCAAGTATTGACTTCCAAATCAGGAAATAGTGTAACTAAGAGGCAAAGGTTGACCAAATCCAAAATTAAGGATTCTTGGATAGAGGAGTCCACTCAACAGATCAAGGAGCTACGAGTTAATGTAGTAGGCATTAGGAATGGATACCTAAAACCATTCAAATTTATTGACCCTCCAATGTTGGGGTAATTTAAAGGGAAATATGGATCATTGCAGCTATAATGTACATGCAATTAGATATTCTGAAGCCAATGGTCTGGGCTGTTCGATTCTGATAAAATTGTTGGAGACTAGTGAATATTTATTTATTTGTCTTAATTTTATCAGATACAGCTCTAAAACTCCGTTAATAATTTTTTTAGAAATGAAATTACAAATGAAATAAAATATATCATTGTGATCCATACTCGTAAAGGGAAACGTTCTCACTAGAACTAATTTCTAGGAGTGGTAAATGCACATTCAGGTCATCCATCTTCATGAAAATAAACTATATGTGTTGGATGAACCTTTACCAGTTTCTCCTGGAAATGAGTTGAATGATGAGGAGCTCTCTGTGTACGCAAAACATATAAATGATGTTATGGATGTTCAGTGCCTCATGCTATCATCAATGACCAATGTGTTCTTGAATAAACATGAGTAAATAGATACTTATATTAGGATGCCTCACATCGGGATCTCAATCAAGATAATACGAGACAAGGGAGGTATGAGATCTCCAATGTTTTGTTCGCCACTATGCTTGGAGAGTATGAACCAGTTGGACCACATGTAGTCATGAATATAGGAAATATTGAGTGTCTAGACTTCTTAGGGATTAAATTCCCGAATGAGTTTCATACAGATATCATACTATCATCATTGGACATGACCTTTTGATGTTTTATTTTGAATAATAAGAGTAATAATGATACGAGTCTATCAGAACTTATGACCATGATTCATCAAGTGGATAAGGATATGGGGTGTGATAAACACATAGTAATTATGGTGAATATGAAGAGGAAGGAAAAGGATATGGGGCCTAAGACCTATAAATACCCTAAATCCCTCAATAATAATCTAAACAAGAAGAAGAATATCTAAAGGCAGGGAATGTAAAAGGAGGTAGTGTGTTTTTTATATGGCTATTCAAGACAATGGAAGAGAAACTACACCTAGAGGGAAGGGTAAACCAAAGGTTCATTTGTTATCGAGTACCATATTTCCATTTCTACACATTGGGTATTAGATATAGATTATGGTTCACACATATTTATTCAAATTCATGAACCAAGCAGATTTTAAAAAATTTCCAGAGGAGAGGTGGATCTACGAGTTGCCAATGGTTCAAGGATGGCTTCTCTTTACTTTGGTTACTACCACCTTTTGTAGAAGACTAATATGATTTTTGGTTTTAGATTACTATTATTATGTATAAATTATTACCAAGAACATTATTTCTTTATCATGATTAGATTTAGATGGTTTTATTTTCAATTTCATAAATAAATTTTTTCCCTTTATAGGGAAAACATGTGTTATGGTATGTCACATTTAAATCATGGTCTGTATGTATTAAGTTATAAAAAAAAGTGTTGGAAATTGATAACGAATCAAGTTCACATGACTCATATAACACCTAGTTGTGGCATCACCATCTCAATTATGAAAACAAGAAGCATTTGAAAAATATCTTTCAAGATGGTTATTTAAACTCTTCTAATATAAAACCACTTCATAGATGTCATGCTCGTTCAAATAGAAAATGACCAAACCTTTATTTAGTGGATTGGGTGAAAGGACCAGAAATATTCTAGGATTGGTACACACTGATGTGTGTGGCCCATTTCTAAAAGATTCTAGTGGTGTACATTCTTACATCATAACTTTTATTAATGAATTGAGTAGATTTTGCTATATTTACTTAATGAGGTATAATTACAAGGCCTTTGTGAAATTCATAGAATTCGAGAATGATGTAGAAAATAATCATGGTTAGAGGATACAGAATATTTGATCGGATGGATGTGGATAATATCTAAACAAATATTTCATCGACTTTCTGATGGTGTTTGGGGTTCTATCTCAACTCACTCCACCTTATACACCATAATGGAAAGATGTTAGTGAAATGAGGAACCGTACCTCATTGGATATGGTATGGTAAATGATGAGTCATACAAACCTTCCACTATCATTTTGGGAATATTCATTATAAACTGAAACATACACATTAAACCAATTATCATCTAAGGCCGAAAATGGAGTTCCCTTCGAGTTATGTAGTAGAAAGAAAAATATATTGTCGCACACATGTATATGGCTATGCTAGGTGTTTGTTTGGGATTTCTCAAGAAACAAACTAGAAACCAAGGGAATGAGGAGTATCTTTAAAGGGTATCCCAAGGAAAAAAGGGATACGACCTATACAACCCCTTGGCCAAGAAAATAACTATCACTAGACAAGACGTCTTTATTGGGAGGGAGAACATTCTGAAAAAGGATGTGGGAGAAAGATTGACTTCAATGAAGTTAATGCTAACGATATACCTGATATTATACAAGAACAAGTTCCATAGGTCCCTGTGGAAGAAATAGTACTTGAAACACATGTACTGCATAAGAAGTCAAGAGTGGTAAGGGAACTAGCGAGATATGGTTTTCTAGTCAATAAGGATGGTGGATCATTATTATTGGAAAATGATGAACCACTCCCCTACAAGAAGGTAGTAGAGAGCTCCAAAGCTTCATGATTTCTAGAATATATGAAATTTTAGATGGATTCCATGTATCGAAACCATGTTTGGTTTCTAGTTGATGCACCAGTTGATGTAAAACATGTTGGGTGAAAATGGGTATTCAAGAAGAAACTGGACATGGAAGGTAAAGTAAGTACCTATAAAGCATGGATGGTGGCTAAAGGTATTAAACAACATCAAGGAAATAACTATATTAAACCCTTTTCACCAGTTCCCATGTTTAAATTGATAAGAATCATACCATCCATAGCAGCTTACCCTGAATATGAGATTTGGAATATGGATGTCAAAATTCTATTACATAATGGGAAACTTCAAGAAGATGTCTATATGACACAACCAGAAGGGTTTGGGAAACCAGGTCATGCCAAAAGGGTTTGAAAAATGTAGATTTCCAATTGTGGATTGATGTAAGCATCCAAGTAATGGAATATTTGAGTTGATAAAGACATAAGTGAATTTGGTTACATTAAGAATGAATGTGATCCATGTGTTTAAAAAAGGTTTAATGAGAATACAGTTGTTATCCTAGTAGTATATGTTGATGAAATATTACTTATTTGTAGAGACATACATGTCTTACTATCTATTAAGGACAGGTTGAATAAGTGCTTCTCCATGAAAGAATTAGATGAGGCTGCCTATATTCTAGTGATCAAGATCTTTAATGATAGATCCAAAAGTTACTTGGACAAAGTCAAATTACATATATTTACCAGATACTAAACAGATTTAGTATAGAACAATTCAAGGGAGGATTGGTTCTAGTGTCACATGGCTCACATATTTCTAAGATAATGTGTTCCTAGACATAATAAGAGAAATATAAAGTAAGATCCCATATGATTCATGTAACACCCCATGTTTTTCTAAAAATAAATAGAAATGCATGTAACATTGTTCTAAGTAGATATTTATAACTAGCCTCTAAACATAATTTTTCCACTTCTATGTTTTGAATTTCAAGAAATGGTGATCTACAATTGTGTTCAGTATGTTATTTTGAGTCTTTTGGAACTAAATTTTTTTTGGTGAATAGAACCATACCCTTATGAATAGTTATATGAATAGTTATATAACCCTAATGAATAGTAAGTTGTATTATTATTTTATTTTCTTAATGATTTATGATAATAACATCTTGATTAATTTTTCAATGTGATATAAAAGCAGTTATAGTTTTTAAAAAATCAATTTTTTAATAAAGTATGATTTTATTTAAAAATTAAATTAAAAATATTTAGAAAATTTATTTTCAAAAAATGGACTTATTTTTTTAAATCTGCACGCCGATAAATGGTTAGGGTGAATTTTGGGAATTTTTCTGAAACAGTTGATTTTTTGGTGAATAGTAAAAAATACATTTTTTTGTTTTTTTGTGTTAATGACATTATTAATGATATAATAATGATTTCATAAATCTAGTAGACTGTGTATAGTTAAATAATATGTGATGTGTCCCATGTGGCTTATACCATGGGAAAGTCCATGGTTTTGCAAATACCCCCCATGAGGTGTCCCTTGGAAATTATTAAAATACTCCCTTAGTTTTCCTATAAGTACAAACCCATTCCTTCATTAACTTCATTCCCATTTCCTGATCAACGAAGATCTGGACTCCTTACCTTCATATTATTCCTTCCAAGTTTTCCTCAATCCCCCAAGGTCCCAACCTTCATGTTCTATGGGTTACTTAAAAAGGTAAAAAAATTCTCAATTTCTTTCTTTTTTCCATTGAAGTTCTCTTTTATGTGGTATATCATTGAACTTTCCATACCATGTTATTATTTAATTATTATTATTGATATATTATATATTATTATTCATTTATGGATGGTTTAACCTTGTCCCATATCTTCTTAATGTTTTCTAAAACCCTGCCGTATAGCCGTTGGGTTGTCGAATATTTGTAAGAGATTTATCACTTACTTTTTTTTATTTTGAGTTCCTTCCTTATTATTTCATCCTATCTCCTTAACCAGGAGGCATTAAATCTCCAAAAATCATGTATATTATGGATTTTATCATGTTTATGGAAAATTACTCATCATTATTCTTCGCCTATCCCACTTAGTTAATGAACGAAAACATTGTTTGTTATGTGTCGAATTACAGACATCGCGGATGATGTGATTTAAATTTACATTAATTCTTTAATGTCTGGTCATGAAACAATTTATATGGTTGAACCAAGTTATAATATATGTTTTATTACTCACCCATGGATCTGTAATTCTTTTGTACTCATGGTTCTAATTTATAATACAAAACAAGGTTGTTATTATAAAAAAACCACTAAAATGATCGAAACGAACATCTTTAATGTTTTAACTTATGAATCATCCTCATGTAAAAAAAATTGATAAATAGTATAAATCAAGGTACTGTAATTATTTAAGTACCTTTCCACTACAATTCTGGAGTTTCACTTCCAATCGACACGAACATCTATCATGAACTGATCATGAAAATCATTTAAAGAACTCACCCAAAACAATGCAAGGAGCAAAATACTAACAATTAAAGGGTGAAATGAAGTAATGAAATGATCATATAAGATGTTTTAAACATGAAAAAGTTTATTTAAAATATTAATAACACTTATTTAACCATTATACATGAGGTTTCAACAAGTTGGAAGTAAGTCAATCCCAAGGTAAGGGATTTATTAACCCGATTTCAATTCTTTGGGTTAACCTTTTACTTCATTATTTATGTGATATTTAAATTGTTTGTGTGATGGGTTCTGTTTATATTATGTTTCATTGTGTGTGTTTATAGTATATTTACACACTCCATCCACTATATTAAGACTCACTTCATTTATATGATATTTATAAGTGGTATTCTTTAAAACTCCTCTTTTTAAAATTCAGTTTTACGAAATTCCAAATTAATGTTTTTATGGAATTATTGATGTTGTATGATTTTGTTTTTGTTCTTGAGAATTATTTATGATGAAGTGTGGGAACTATATCCCCCTCTAATGCATTGGGTATGTGTGTGTTAGAGGTCGGCTATATGGTTACTCCAGGTGTAACTGTGATGGTTACAAAAAGTAAGGTAGTTGTGAGGGTCACAGATTATAAGGTAGCCATGAATGGTTACAAGATTATATAAGTAATGCCCAAAGATACCATTATTATTATATTTATGTTCTCATTTTTGTGTGTATCTTTTGTAAATCTCATGTTACATGAAATATGTATATATCGGTGACAAGCATGTCTTTTGAAAATGTTTTCATACGTTACGAGTATTCATGGACTAATTTGATCTTTCCTTCTTTTTCATCCGTTATTGAGATTTCATGCTTATCCCATGTTTTTTTAAATGATTTTCACAGGTTAATGGATTTTTAAGAGAAATAATGAATCCATGTTAAATTTTGAAGAATTGTCAAGTAGTCATGATTATGTTTTAATGTTTTATATTTTGAAAAAAATGGAAATTGGTTTTATGGTATCCACTCTGTAAAAATGTGTTACGTTATGAATTTATTTGTCTCAATTATCTAATGATATAAACTTGAAAATATCCTCAATATTAAAGGAAGTGTTATCTTGACTAAATTCAAGATTATTTATGTAATAATGTTGGGTCCTTATAGTTGGTATCCGAGGATAGTTTAGATAACTTTAGGTGTTAGGGTTATGTAAATAGAATAACATAAATATTTTTCACACTATGTTTAATTTGAAATTTTATCGAATTTAAATATTACCATGTTGATTAATATAAGGCATGTTTGTTCAGAGTGGTTGTCTAGAGAAGGAACAAGGATGCTGAAGAAGAGAGGCACCGACAGAATGACATCCTTCCAGAACTACAGCCAGGAATGGTAGGGATTGGAACCGAGAAGTTTGTGATAGTAATGGATCAGATAAAGTAGGGAATAAATGGTGGTGGAATCCATGAAAGAGAACCAATATAGGTACCAAAACAGAACATGACAGTAGTGGAAGATTTTATGAGAAAATAGCCTCCTGCATTCAGTGGATGTTCTGACCAAGTAGCTGCTGAAGGATGGATCAAATCCATTGAAAAGATATTTGATGTTATGGGATATTCGAACAATTGAAAGGTAAGTATTTCCATTTATCATTTTGAAGGGGAAGTTGATCAGTGGTGGTCAATGGTAAGGAATATCAGGGGTAGAGAGGATTTATACACCTTATAGTGGGATGAATTTAAAAGTATTTTCCTTGAAAAATATTTTCCTAAGGTGGTGTGAATTAGAATGAAGAATCCATTCCTTGAATTGAAACAGAAGGAGTAAGACTCAGTGGCTGTGTTTGAAGCAAACATCACCTGACTGGTGAGGTATGCTCCAAATCTTATTCTAGATCTTTATATAAAAATCAAACACTTTTACTCATGATTAAATCCAATATATCGAAGTGTGTTGGCCTCCCATGAATTAAAAAGCTATGAGAAACATGTTTGATGTGCTGAGAGGGTAGAGATGGAGTTTGCTGATGATCATGTTCATTTTGGAAACAAAGAGAAGAAGAGGTCCAGTTGGTAAGAAATGGGTAAGAATCAACCAAATAAATCTGATGGTAAGAAAATCCAATTTCCAGTTTGTGAAAACTGTGGCAAGAAACACCCTGGGGAATGTCTTAGAAAAACTAGGAACTGTTTTAAAGGTGGTAATTTTTCACATATGGCATGATATTGTAAAGAAAATGATCCAAAGACTAATCATGATATGTAGACTATAAAGTGTTTTAAATGTGGTTAAATGGGTCATTATGCAAATGCCTTCCCAAAGAGAGATCCAAGTGATGCAAAGAAGCCAGACTATAAGCAGAAAGGTATTGTGAGATCCTTTGAGACTACGTAAACAGATGTTGGGCCATCCAATAATGTTGTATCAGGTACTTTGTTTGTTCACTCAGATTTTTGTAATGTTTTTTTGATATGGGGTCTACACATTCTTTCATCTCTGAGAATGTTACTGGTAATTTGGAAATTTCACCTCAACATATGAGACCCAAACATGTTGTTAAAACACCATGGGTAAATGTTATAGAAAAAAGGAATTATAAGAATATTTCTATTGTGGTCTGTGGAATGACTTTACCTTCAAACCTTTTTGTTTTACCCTTAGTCGAGTTTGATGTTATTCTAGGGATAGGCTGGCTTTCTGATTATCATGCTAAAATTGACTATAATGATAAAGAAGTTTTTTTGGAAAGAGTATCAGTTTGTATACAAGAATGAACCCACACAATTGATAACATATCAGGAAGCTGAGAAACTATTGAAATAAGAAAATGAAATAAATCTTGCACATATTTTTTAAAATAAGGGAACTATTCAAATTAATGATGTTCCAATGGTAAATGAATACCTTGATGTTTTTTATGATGAGTTACTCGGTGTCATTCCAGATCGAGAAGTCGAATTCACAATTGACTTAGTTCCTGATGCTAAGCCAATTTCAAAAATCCCATATCGTATGGCTCCAATAAAACATCTTGAATTGAAAAATCAGTTGTAAGATTTTCTTGAAAAAGGCTTCATTTGTCCTAGCACTTCACCATGGGGACCCCCTGTTCTGTTTGTTAAAAAGAAAGATGGTTCCATGAGACTTTTCATTGATTATAGGGATTTGAATAACATAACTATTAAAAACAAGTATCATTTTCCTCATATTGTTGACTTGTTTGATCAGCTCTAGGGAGGTCAGTACTTTTCCAAGATTGACTTGAGATCCAGATACCATCAGCTGAAGGTGAAAGAGGATGACATCCCAAAAATATCCTTTCGTACTAGATATGGGCATTATGAATTTTTCGTTACGCCGTGTGGATTAACTAATGCACCAGTTGTATTCATGAATCTTATGAATAAAGTATTTCACGAGTTCATGGATAAGTATGTGGTTGTATTTATTGGTGAAATAATGGTATTTTTTAAAAATAAAGAGGATCATGAAAAACATCTAAGGGTTGTTTTGAAAATGTTAAAATAAAAGAAACTATTTGGAAAATTAAGCAAGTTTGATTTTTGGTTGCAAAAAATTTCTTTTCTTGGAAACATTATAAATAAGGATGGAATAAAAGTTGATCCTATAAGAAAAAGTAGTTGATGAATGACCAAGACCCACAAATGTTACAGAGATTCTTAGTTTTCTTGGGATAAGAGTTTATTAGAGACAGATTGTTAAGAACTTTGCACTATTATCTAGCCCGATAACTAAGTTCAAATGGAAAGGGGTTAAATTTTTTCGGACAGAGGAATGTGATGTTTGTTTTTAGGAACTAAAGAAGAGATTGGTGAATGCTCCAGTTTTGGCCTTACCTTCCCGAAATGGTGAGTTAGTCATCTACAATGATGCTTATTTAAAGGGACTTGGTTGTGTTTTGAAGAAAAATGATCAGGTAATTGTCTATGCTTTGAGACAACTTAAACCTCATGAGATAAATTATCCCACACATGATTTGGAATTGAATGCTTTGGTTTTAGCATTGAATATTTAGAGGCATCATCTATACGGAACCAAATTCCAAATATATACTAACCATAAAAGTCTAAAGTATATATTCACTCATAAGGAATTAAACATGAGGCAGAGAAGATGGAATGAAATGATAAAGGATTATGACTGTAAGATTAATTACCATCTTGGAAAATCATACAATGTGGCAGATTCCTTGAGTCAAAAACATCATGCATCATTAACCATGTTAGGTTTGGAACATGATACCTTGACTAATGATTTGATGAATTTTGGCTTAGAAGTTTTTGGCGCAGGGAATACATCTGTTTTGTTTCAGGTTTCAGTGAAATCTTTTTTGTTTGATAGAATTATGTGAGAATAGAAGGAATACTGTGAGCTATAGAAAAAGGTAAAATTGGTTAAAATGGGTAAGTTTCCAGAATTTAACCATGGTAAATATTGTGTTTTTAGATTTGGAAAAAGGTTGTGTGTGCCTAGTTAATCTCAGTTGAAGAATTATTTTTTGTGCGATGCTCATAATTCTTCATTTTCTTTTCATCTTGGCAGTACTAAGATTTACAGAGACCTTCGAGAGTATTATTGGTGGGATGGAATGAAAAGAGATATTGTTGATTTTACAATGAAATTTTTTACCTGTAAACAGGTTAAATAAGAGTGGAAATTACCAAAGGGGATGCTTCATCCTTTGTCA
This sequence comes from Viscum album, assembly GCA_963277665.1. Lineage (NCBI taxonomy): Eukaryota > Viridiplantae > Streptophyta > Magnoliopsida > Santalales > Viscaceae > Viscum > Viscum album. Next base: position 1,176,859,781 of record OY728119.1, on the reverse strand, counting down.
GTGCTAGAGTGGAAATGGGACAATGTATCCATAGACATTGTGGAGGGACATCCAAAGACTTCTTGAGGTAACAATGTGATTTGGTTTATTATTGATCGGATAACAAATTCCACACATTTTATTTCTATTCAAGATTCAATGAATTTGGATCAGCTTTCTCGATTTTACATCAAGGAGATTGTCAAGTCACATGGAGTTCCTCTTTCCATTGTATCTGACCGAGATAATAGGTTCAATTCAATATTTTGGAAGGAAACTCAAAATTCATTGGGCATAGAGTTAAATTTCAGTTCATCTTTTCATCCTCAATCAGATGGGAATTCAAAACGAATGATTCAAACTTTGGAGGATATGCTTCGAGGTTGTTCATTGGACTATTAGGGAATTTGGGATCAACATCTTTATTTAGTTATGTTTTCTTATAATAACAATTTTTATTTCAGTATTCAGATGGCACCTTTTGAGGCCTTGTATGGGAAGCGGTGTCAGACTCCAGCTTTTTGGGATGAAGTCAGTGAAAGAAAGTTGATGGGGCTAGATTTTTTAGTAGAAGTGGCTAAGAAAGTGAGGATGATCCAGCAGCACATGAGGACAGCTCAGAGAAGGTAGAATATTGAGGCACATAACAGAAGGAAATACATCTCTTTTGAGGTAGGTGACCATGTTTTCCTTAAAATCCCACCTTTGAAAAGTGTGATGCGTTTCGGTAAGAAGGGGAAGCTACTTTCATGGTTCATTGGTCCTTTTTAAGTCTTGGAGAAAGTTGGAATACTTGCATACTGTGTAGCTTTGCGTCAGATCTTGTTTTAGGTACACAATGTTTTTCATGTTTCGATGTTGAAAAAGTATGTGCCAGATTCATCACATGTATTAAGCCCAAAAGCAGTTCAGCTAGAAGAGAACCATTCTTATGAAAAGAAACCAGTTCCTATTCTTGATCAAAGGGAACATATATTGCATAATAAGGTAATCCACTAGGTAAAAGTTTAGTGGAGAAACCACATAGTTGAAGAAGCAACATGGGAGTCTGAAAATGCTATGAGAGAAAAATACCCTTAGTTGTTTAATAAGTAAATATAATTGCAAGGATGAAATTTCAAGAAGGTGGGGATAATGTAACAACCCAAGTTTTTTTAAAAATAAATAGAAATTAATGGAACTTTTTTTAAGTAGATATTTATAACTAGCCTCTAAACATAATTTTTCCACTTTTATGTTTTGAATTTCAAGAAACTGTCATCTAAAATTGTATTCAGTATATTATTTGGAGTCTTTTGGGGCCAACTTGTTTTTTGGTGAAAAGTAACATACCCTTATGAATAGTAATATGCATAGTAATATGACACTAATAAATAATAAAATGTATTATTATTTTATTTTCTTAAGGCTTTAAGATAATATAATCTTGATTAATTTTTCAATGTGGTATAAAATCAGTTATAGTTTTTAAATAATTAATTTTTGAATTAAGTATGATTTTATTTAAAAATTAAATTAGAAATATTTAAAATATTATTTTCAAAAAATGGAATTCATTTTTGAAATATACTTGTCAATAAATGTTTAGGGGGAATTTTGGTAATTTTTCTGAAACAGTTTATTTTTTGGTTAATGGTAAAAAATACAGTTTTTAGTTTCAGTGTGTTAATGACATCATTAATGATATAATAATGATTTCATAAATCCTGTCAACTTGTGTATATTTAAATAATATGTGAGGTGTCCCAAGTGGCTTATACCATGAGAAAATACCATGGGAAAGCCCACGGTTTTTCAAATACCACTCATGAGGTGTCCCATGGAAATTATTAAAATATTCCCTTACTTTTCCTATAAGTTCCAACCCATTATTTCATTAACATCATTCCCATTTCCTCCTAAATGAATCTCTGGCCTCCTTACCTTCTTAGTAGTCCTACCAAGGTTTCCTCAAGAACCCAAGGTCCCAACCATCATGTTATAAGGGTTACTCAACTAGGTAAGAAAATTCTCTATTTCTTTCTTTTTTCCATTCAAGTTCTCTTTTATGTGGTAAATATTTCAAGTTTCCATACCATGTTATTATTTAATTATTATTATTGATCTATTCTATATTATGATTCCTTTCGGGATGGGTTACCCTTGTCCCCTCTCTTCTTAATGATTTCTAAAACCCTATCACATTGTCGTTGGGTTGCCAAATATTTGTAAGATATTTCTCACTTATTCTTTTATTATGAGTTCATTCCTTATTCATTCTACGTATATCCTTTCCCAAGAGGCATGAAATATCCAAAAATAATTTATATTCTGGATGTTATCATGTTTATGGAAAATTACTCATCATTGTTATTCTCCTCTCCCACTTATTTATGGAATAAAAATATTGTCCGTTATGTGTCGAATTACCGATATCGCGGATGATGTGATTTCAATTTCCATTAATTCTTCCAAGTCTGGTCATGAAACTATTTATATGGTTGAACTATGTTATAATATATTTTTTATGACTCACCCATGGTTCTGGAATTCTTTTGTACTCATTTCTCAAATTTATAAGACAAAACGAGTTTGTCATTATCAAAGAACCACTAAAATGATCTAAACGAACATAATTAATGTTTTAACTTATGAAGATTCCTCATATAATACATTAAATTGATAAATGATATAAATTATGGTACATAAAATATGTAAATACCTTTACATTACAATTATGTAGTTTCACTTCAAATCGACAAGAACGTCTATCATGAACCGATCATGTAAATCATTTAAAGAACTCACCCTAAACAATGCACAGAACAAAACACTATCAATTAAAGGGTGAAATAAATTTATTAATTGATCATATAAGATGTTATAAACATGAAAAAGTTTTTTTAAAATATTAATAATACTATTTTAACAATTATAAAGGAGGTTTAAACATGTTGGAAGTAAGACAAACCCGAGGTAAGGGAATTCTTAACACGATTTCCATTTTTTGGATTAACCATCTACTTCATTATTTATGTGATATTTCAACTATTTGTGTTATGGGTTATGTTTATATTATGTCTTATTATGTTTATTTACAGTATATATACATAATCTTTCAACTCTATTAATAATCTCTTCAATTGTATGATATTTATAAGGGGCTTTTCTTTAAAAATCCTTTTTTTAATTCAGTTTTATGAAATTCCAAAGTAATGTTTTTCTGTAATTATTCATGTTGTATGATTATGTTTTAGTTCTTGGGAATTATTTATGATTAAGGTTGGAACCTATATATCTCTCCAATGCATTGGGTTTGAGTAAGTTGGTGGTTGGTGGTATGAATACTCTAAGTGTAACTGCGATGGTTACACAATGTAATGTAGCCATGAGGGTCACAGATTATAAGGTAGCCAAGAATGGTTACAATATTATGTATGTAATTCCCCAATATACCTTTATGATTATATTTATGTTCTCTTCTTTGTGTGGATCATGTGAAAATCTCATGTCAAACGAAGTAAGTATATATGGGTGAAAATCATGTTTTTGAATATGTTTTCATACATTACAAGTTTTAATGGACTAATGTGATCTTTGCTACTTTTTCATCCCTTACCGAGCATTCGTGCTCATCCTATGTTTTTTAAATGATCTTCATAGGTTAATGGATGTGTAATACAAAGAAGGAATCCATGTTAAATGTTATATAATTTTCAATAAGTCATGTTTAAGTTTTAATGTTTTATATTTTGAAAAAAATAAATTGTTTCTATGGTATCCACTCTATAATAATGTGTCACATTATGAATGTATTGTCTCAATTATCTAAAGCTCTAAACTTGAAAATATACTCAATGTAAAAGGATGTTTTTTTGACTAAATTCAAGATTATGTATGTAATAAGGTGATATGATCTATCATGTATTCTAGGATATGTACTAGACTTGATGTTGCCTATGCACTGAGCATGGTTAGAAGATTTCAAGAAGATCCCTAAGAACAACATTGGAATAATGTTAATACTATCATTACATATCTGATAATAACTATTGATATGTTCCTGGTGTACAGAGGAGATGATCAGCTTGTCATCTGAGGGGATGTTGATGCTTGTTTTCAGATAGATCTGGTTGATCTGAAGTCACAATTAGAATAAGTTTTTTATCTTAATGGAGGATCTGTGAGTTGGAAGAGTTAAAAGAATACGATTATAGATAAATCTACATTGGATTCTGAGTATGTAGTGGATTTTTATACAGCCAAGGAATCCATCTGGATTTGGAAATTTTTCCAGAATCTTGATGTCGAACCTAAAATTAAAGGCCATATCACATTGTATTTTGACAATACTACATTGGTGGATCTTGAAATAGAGACAAGTTTACATCAATGGAATTAGTAAATACTTCTTATGTATCTACTTTTGAGGTATTTATATCAATGGTGTGAATTTTTATTGAGCATAGTATCCATGAAAGAGAACAGGGAAGACCCCTTGACTAAAGAATTATCTCAACAGAAGCATGAATATAATGTGAGAGGTAGCAGACTAAATATTGATAGTAGTTGGATCAAGTTATAGTGGGATTTTATTGGAGATGGTTCCCCAGAACAAAATTCTTTACACTTTATGATAAAAATGTATTCATTGGAAGGATATTAATAAAAATCTTATCATATTATGATTGTTCATTGGCATGAAATTGTATGTGATAATTTCCTAAGTGTATTTGTCACACTAAAAGGTCAAAGAAGATCCCTACAACAATGAGAACCCAAACGTGCCATGAAACTATTCCTGAATATATGTTATATAGCCAGATGACATCATTTGAAGGGAAAAAAATGAAACAGTATATTAGTGGTGGAGACTCATTGTAATTTTAAGCACCTTCTCAAGGTGTACACCCTTGAAAATGTCCATAGGGATATTTGAGAATGAGACCCACTGGTTGGAAATCCACATTCATAAGTGTCATTAGAAATTCCTATCTGTAGATTCTTGTGTTGGTCCTTATAAATTTTTATTAATATTAATGGGTATTATGACTCACACACATAGATGTTTTTGGAAGAAACCATGAAGACATGTGTTAACAGAGAGGTACGATATATTGTGTGCGTCATCGGTAATAATGCATTAATTTTTTTTAAAAGTGGTGACATGAACCTGTTTCCAAGTTCATGTTATCAAGGGAATTTAATAAAATCAAAAAGTTGCAGTACAAGAATGAGGTATAATATGTTTACACTAGCGAATATTTAATGATAGAACATTGGAAATCATGCAAAATAAACAAAAACAAAGATACATATCTATCGAGATGAAATCCTTCAAAGTTTAGTGGTATCCAACCTCCATAAGAGTGCAGAAAAAATCCAGATACAACCATCCATGTTATGAACATCAAGAGCATACATAGAAAGATCCAGCCAGAATGAAAACCTCAGAATCTTCCGCAAAAACTAACATCCAAACAGAATGAAGGATTCTCCAACAAAGAAACATCATGATGCTCTCTAAATATTTTTTTTCCAGAATCCATAGAGAACTTTGAGAATGCAGGAAAAAATAAGATGAATCTCTCATTCAATTCAAACAGAATCCAGCAGAAGTAAAGATCCATCCATCCAAATTCTTCACATCAAGCATAAAAGATAACCAGCATGATTGAAGCTTCTAAAAATGCATCAATCAATACAACTTAAATGACCTTTCAAAATCACCAGAGTGAAGCTAAAACACAAAACCTCATATTCCATCAAAACCCCTCTAAACCATTCTAGAGGTAGAGGTTCAATGCACAACAATAAAAATCAAAACAACCAGATTTAGATCAGTCCAGTTGTAGTCTTAAAGAATAGAGAAGACAACCTTCAAATAGATTCACATTCGGACAAGAGATCTCCAAGCCTCAATTTAAACAGAGAGATTGGTTGAATGTAGAATCCCGGACTATAATTCAAACCTCCATCATCAATCAATGTTGAAATAGCAAGAGAGTTTCATCCCAAGGATTCCAGCAAATAGATTTCAAACAGCCTCAAAAAGAAATCAAATCGAAGGTGAGAAGACAAGAACAGAAGCAGAATGGAAGCAAGTAGAGTTGAAACAGGACATAGAAGTTCCTCCAAAGAAAAACCCATTTAGAAATACACTGAATAGATCTGATCCAGATCTAAGAGACAGAAAAAATAACTGGGCTGATTATGTTTTAAACCATTTCATCCAAAGGAAAGATTAAAAAATGAGCAAAGAAGAATGAGACAGAGATATGAGACACAAACTCAAATTCATCAAAAAATCCTCAAAATTCAGTTCCAGGATGAAAGTGCATGTAATCTCAGTCACATTCCAACAATTAGTATCCCAGTGCAAACAAAATAGAACTTTGCATGATGGAGAGTACTGACAGAAGAAAACGTTGCACAAGAAAAATTGAAGAGAGAGAAAAGTAGGATTCTTAGTCTTCAATAGCATAATAGAGATCATTTCCATGGAATCCCTTTGAAGTTAAAATTTGGATTCTTCTTGAATTCCTCAACAAAAAATATGAACATTCTTTTCTGAAGTTCCAGATAAGTGTCAACGCTCATATCACCATCTTTGTATTTTCTAAAAGAAATTATATCATTCTCATCTATCCATGAGTCTAGATGTCTTGGGAAATCCAAATTTTATTCCATTACATTAGCATCTATAAAAACAGGTTCATTCTCATCATCCTCAATGGAGGAGGATTCTGAATCTGTTGCTTCAAGCTTAGACACCATTTCGGTTGGCACAGGCTATGGAGGGATGGAGTTTTTATCCTTGACCTGGGCAGCCAGGCATCTTGTGATAATTGTTCATTCAGTTTTGGAGTGGTCCTTACCTTTTTTTTTCTTGTCTATAGTTCGGAGTGACAAAACCATCTGAGTCATCCATCGGTTTATTTCTTCTTTTAGACCTTGATTTCAAAAACTCTTCCTCAAGCTGACAAGATTTATCATGTTCACCATGAATGGATTCATCTGAATCAGATTGAACATCTTCATCTCCTCCTTTTTCATTGATATTGGTCTTTGCAGTAGGAATTTCAGCACAGGTTTTGACCTCATCCTTCTGCATAACTGGTAGGGGGATGGAGGCATCATAAGGATTCTGGGTGCCTTTGTTACCAACAATAGTTAATGGTCGGGTGGTTTTGGGTTTATCCTTCTCTATCCAAACTGATTTGCATTTGGGGAGGGGAGGTGGTATCCTTTTTTTTCTCCTCAAACTCAGCTTGATGATGTCCAATTCTAGAGAACTTTTTACAAAAAACAGTAACATTTTCAAAAACAACTTCTTGGATAAAACCATTTGAGCCATTTTGCAACAGAAATCTAGAAGGCAATGATTGATAGATGTCAAATTCAGTACACACTCGAGCCACTGATGGTTGAGACATGTCATGCGTGGTAAAATCAAGTATAATTGGGTTACCAAAAAAACTAGTAATAGAGAAGTGTACTTTTTTCTTGAAAAAATGAAGTGGGAGTCCTGGGAAGCCCAACAAAATGGGGAAAATAGGTGGTTTGAAGTCAATACAGAATTTAGGTGTCCATTTCATGACCTTCATATTACAAACTCCGATGCTCTAAGAACCCCTCGCCCAAAGTTGGTAATAGTCATTTTCAGAGGAAAAGTGAAAAAGAACATGTAATGAGTTCAGGAGACCAACATTAATGTTTTCGAAACCTATGTTCTCAAGGGTTTTCCGCAGAAAAACTAAGGAGGTTCTGCGGTTGCAAAACGTTCCAACCAAGACAAAGCACAAATCTGAAGAAAGAATCTGTACCTCTACATCCGAGCAAGAAATCACCGATATCCCACGATGAAATTTTTTTTTTGGTTCAACACGCTCAGGGGCCTTCAATTCTTCTCTGTAGATTTGACCTGTGATGACATCAGTGAAGGATCGAGAGTCTTTGCGCCCGATTTGATCAAAATTAGGGTTTCACCAATGTTCGCACGAGGGTGGGTTCTCCAACGCGCTTCGTTCCATCCTTCGAATGATATATTCTCGTAATAACGCATTAATGAATAATGTGATAAATGATTTTTCTCTTCAGTTCCACAATGGAAGTTGATATCTTATGCCCTTTGATGGAAATCATATAGCCTAAATAAATTAATGGACACAATGATCTAAAGGAAAGTTTTATTTCTTGAACGTCAAGGAATGAGAAATCAAGCACATGGGTTGATGACACTTTCATGAAACCTTCTTGATTGGAGATATAGGTAAAAGGGATTTTATTAAATCATAATAATTCTTATGAGGGGACATGTGATTTTGGAATTAACTAATTTCTCTCTGGGTGCCTCAGCAAGTTTCTAGATGCTAACCTTGGACTTTAGGCTACTCCACCAAATTCCAATGAGAAATTGGCATAGAAGGTCATAGACTAAGTGTATCCAGTGTCATTTGAATAATATATTATTCATTATTTAAAAAATATGAATAAATATTATTCCCAAATTTTGTCTTAATAGTGATTCATAGATGCATGATTGCATTTATTTTGACACTTTTTATTCAAGAGAATATATTGTGGGCGGAAAAATTAATAAATATTCATTTTCTATTTAGTGAATATTAGATTCACATATTTATTGGTGAATAATGCAGTGATATCTATTTAATAATTATATAGTCATTATTCAGGGTTCAATAAATATTGTGCAGGACTGGAGTACCATGTTAATGGTCTAGTGATTAATAATAATATTGAATATTATTTTATTAAATAAAATTTATTTATAACTCACAAGATAAGATCATAAAAGGAAATAATAATGTTTTTGTTATTATTTGAATTGGGGGTTTCTCTAGGTTAATAAAATAATTAAGGAACATGTAAAAATTATTTATTATTACCCTAGTGAATTAAATAACTGGTTATATTATTCTCTTATAAGAAAAGTGCTAGCTAAGGGATGCTAACGGTTTTGTGCACAAAAAATTGTATAAAAGAACTCAAGCCTAGAGAGATCTTTCTTCTCCATGAATGATCTCATGGACTATAGTTATCTTCTTCCTCTAGTTCAAGGAGAATGATTTGGATGTGGTTCTCAAGTAAATAAACTGTGTACATTGAAAGTGCAAGGATCTTATGTGCTAGAACCCTAAGACTCCTTCAGTGATGTTCAGATATAAGTAGAACACATGTGGATCACCTCTAGAGGATATATACTCTTGATCTCTATAATGAAATGATTATAAACTTATAGATCTGTGGTCTAAAGAATCAATGAAAAAATAATAACCTCAAATATAATTTTTTTAATTTAATTAAACTAATTATAAACAAAATATGTTGATCCCCTCTCTCAGTTCTAGGTCTCTATTCATTTGTCAAAATACTTGATTCATTTCCATTGATATTGGATATCATCATCGTATTTATCCTGTATTTTCCATTGAATATGAAAAAATTAATGTTATCCCCCGACCCTCCCTTGTTTCGGCTGTGTTGAGAACCTACAAGTGGTATAGGAGTTGGCTTATTATTTTTTATAATTTTTTGAACAATTGTTTGATTATTTACAGTTTAATAATAGAGTTTTCAATTCATGTTTAATACTACTTTTTTAATATGAATTATGAGATCGATTCCTCATTTATCATTTATCACAGATCTAAAACAAATGATTAATTTTTTGATTAAACATAAATCAAGGAACTCAATCGGAGATGTCAAGGGTTTTGCCTGGGTAACACAACAGTACACGCTGTGTAGTTAGATCTACATGTCCTGTAGTTGGGTTAATGGAATCTAGAGTAGTTCAGAAATTACTCAACCTTTCTGAATTAATGAAACGCGGTGAAGTTTATTCTTACATTGTGTGTTGACCAAGATAAACTGGAGAACGGTCAGCTGGACTACACTATGTGTGGACCACTAGATATGGAATGTAGTTCTTTTTTGTTATGGTTTATTCCATGTATTCCATACATGACCTAATTTACTAGTGACTATGTAACATATAGTAAAAATGGGAATATTGCCCAATGGACATTCCAGTTACTCCATGATTTTTGAATTATGCATCACACACTGATTCCCTAGGTGTGTACTTCAGATATATAGTGATGAATGTACACCCCATGTAGGTCAGAACTACATGTTGTTTAATTTTTCTAGTTATGCATATTTAAAATTTATTATATCATCTAACCATTGGGACATGTACTTGGGTGTGGGTGTAATTTTGGGAAACTCAATGTGATAGGATTTAAAATATATATACATGTGTGTGTGAGTGTGTGTGTGTGTGTTTTATTAAGATCTGTTTAATATTGAAGATCTAGATATCATGTATGAGTTTTATTACAGTTATTATTCTATGTTCATGCTATATTTCATAAAGAATAAAGTGTATAAAAGTATAATACTTGTTACATAGTTTCGGATGGGTATTCACATGATTAACTCCAAGTTACAAGTTATGTAAATACATAATTTTAAATTAATTTATTATTTCTTTTAAAATTCTAATGGATGAGAATCTCAAGGAAATTCAGAAGTAATTTATAATAACTGAATTTATTAATTAAAAATAATAATTAATCGATTCAAGAATGATTTATCTCAAATAATAATGATTAAAGAAATGAATGATTGTTTTATTAAATGCATAATTTGTTTCATGAATGTGGATGACAATGAGATAGTTTATTCCTTTGTATGTGATTGGTTTCCCTTTTAATTTATTATTAAATTAAATTGATGGCCTGTGTACCTTCTCTCCTCATTAATATGTTGGGAATGTGTGCCCATGGTTTCATTTCTATAAACCCCCATTTACCCCTCACAATTATGTGAGTAAAAGAATATGGAGTGGATGGAGATCCCAAGCAAGTGGAGGTGGTTTAGGTTATGATTCTATGTAAAACCAATCTAGGGAGATACAAAGTTGGACATGTGGAAAGCTGCAAATACAAACCATATTGGTTCAACATGTTTCTCCCCGAAGTTAGCAGTCAGTTTATCAACTGTTAGATAGAATAACCATTTGAGAAATCCCATGATCATGCCCTTTATTTTATTTATGATATTTTAATGGTTATTAATTATGGATGTTTATTTATGATCACATAAATAAGGAATTAACATTCATGAAAGATGGAAGTAAAATAAACTATTTTTTGTGTAAACAATATCTAATACATGATTAATAACTTAATAATATCCCACATAATAGTAAAATTCATGTTAAAAGATAATACATTAAAATTTAATCATAAAGGATAAAATACCAAAATAAAATTTTGTGTTGGTATATCCTTCCATTACATTTGTTAGAATTGAAATATAGTTCAATGTTCATAAACTTCCAAAGTGGGGGTGCTTTCAATTATCGGGGAATTCTAATTTGAGGTTTTGGGTTGAAATGACTTATTTTACATCAAGGGTTGACTACCAAATAAGTATACGGGGTAACAATGAGTCAATGGTTGTTGAAATTCAAAATTAAGGATTTTAGGATTGGGGAGTCCACTTGATGGATCAAGGAGATGCGAGTTAATACAAATGGAATTTGGAATGCCTACCTAAAACCATGGAAATTACTTGAACAAAAAATTTGGGGTAATCTGAAAGAAAAATAAGGGTATTTTACAGTAGAATTCCCAAGAAACATTATATTCTAAATACCATGGTGAGGGCTATTGAGTATTGATAAAATTATCAGAGACAAATGAATATTTATTTATTTGTCTCAATTTTATCAAATAATGTATTTAAACTCTATTTATCTTATTTAAAGGAATGAAATAAAAAATTAAATCAAACATATCCTTACGATCCATACAATGAAAGGAAAACCTTCTCATAGACACTAATTTCTAGGATTGGTAATGGCCCCTTTGGTTCATAATTCACCATGAAAGGAAACTATATGTGATGGAAGAACCTTTACCCATTGCGCTTGGAAATGAGGCTAGTGACAAGGAGATCTATGTATACAAGAAACATATGAAGGATTCTATGGATATTCAGTTCCTCATACTATCATCAGGTACTAATGATCTCTTGAAGCAGCATGAGGAAATGTATTCTTATAGAATCATGTCTCACCTTCAGTATCTCAGTCAAAAGAAGGAGATACAAGAGAGGTATGTGATCTCCAATGCTTTGTTCACCACTAATCTTAGAGAGTCTGCACTAGGTGGGACATATGTAGTCAAGATAATTGGCTATATTGAGCATCCGATTATCTTACGGATTAAATTCCGGGATGAGTTTTTTACATATATCATACTATCATCACTACTCAATATCATGTCTTCTTTTACTATGAAATATAATATGCGCAATAATGATAAGAGTATATCAGAACTTTTGACTCTGATTCGCCAAGTGGAAAAGGACATGGGGTGTGGAAAAATCACAATCCTTATAGAGAATAAAAAGGGGAAGGACAAGGAAAAGGTGATAATTATTATAAATAGTCTAAATCCTCCTAATAACCATACATCCATGAATAATAAGATCCAAAGGCAAGGAAATGGAAATGAGGTAGTGTGTTTTTCATATGGCAAGTCTTGACATTGGAAGAGGAACTTCACATAATGTAAAGGGGAAGGAAAATGTGTGCTCTTTATTGAGTGAAATATTTCCATTTATACACTTTTTATATTATATACAAATTTTGGTGCCCAAAAATGTATTCAAATTCAGTAAACAAGTAGATTTTAGAAAATTTCTAGAGGAGAGGTGGATCTACGAGATGCCAATGGTTTGAGGATTCCTTCCCTTTCCATTGGTTACTAAAACCTTTCATTTCCTACTTGAATGATTTGGGGTTTACATGAAAATCATTATGGACCAAGTGTAACCAAGAACATAATTTCTGCATCATGTTTTGATACATATGGGTTTATTTTCAAATTAAGAAATAAAATTAGTTTCCTTTATATGGTAAAAAAATGTTATGGTGTGGAGAATTTAAATAATAGTCTATATGTATTAAATTATGAAAACCAAGTGTTTGAAATTGATAAAAAATCAAGTTCAAATGAATCATATAACACAGAGTTGTGGGATCACCATCTCGGTGATGTAAATGAGGACCATTTGAAAAAGCTCTGTTAAGATGGTTTTTTATAATCTTCTAAGCTAAAACCACTTGATAGATGTCACACTTGTTAACAACATAAAATGACCAAAATTCCATTTGGTGGACAGCTTGACAAGGCCACAGAGAATCTAGGATTGGTACATACTGATGTGTATATACCATTCCCAATACAACATATAGATGGATATTCATACTTCATAACTTTTACTGATGACTTGAGTAGATATGTATATATTTATGTGATGATGTGTAAGTCAGAGTCCATTGAAAAAATCAATGAATTAAAAAATGAATTAGAGAATCATCTTGGTTAGAAGATAAAGAATATTTGATCCAATGGAGGTGGAGGATATATTAACCCAGAGTTAATTGATTTTCTGTAAGAGTTTGGGATTCTATATTGACTCCCAACACCATATACACCATGGTGGAATGGTGTTAGTGAACGGAGAAATTTTACCTTGTTGGATAGGGTATGGTCGATGACGAGTCATTCATATCTTTTATTATCTTTTTGGGGATATCCATTACAAACTACGACATACATATTATACAATTTACCAAATAAGGTAGAGAATGGAATTTTCTTTGAGTGATGGAGGGGAAAGAAACCAATTTTGTCGCATACATGTGTGTGGGGATCCAAGGTATTTGTTAAGGCTTTATCAGGAAACAAAACTAGCACCCTAGGTCACGATGTGTTTCTTTATAGGGTATCCCGATGAAATAAATGCATACCACCTATACAAACCCTTGGAAAAGAAATTAAATGTTTCCAGACAAGTTGCCTTTCTTGAGAGGGACCACATCCTCAAAAAGGATAGTGGGATAAAGATTGAATTCGATGAAGTTGATGCTCAAGATATATATGAGTTGGTATAGGAATAAGTTCTATAGGTTCCCATTTTCTTGAAACTAATGTAATATGTAGGATCTCAAGATTGGTAAGGGAACCAGGGAGATATGGTTTTCTATTCACCAAGGATGTTGACTCATTATTATTGGACAATGATGAACCTCTATCCTACAAGGAGGCTGTGGAAAGATTAGAAGCTGCAAGAGGGTGTGAAGCTATGAATTAAGATATGGATTCCATGTATCAGAATGAAGTTTAGGTTCAGGTCGATGTGCTGCATGTTGGGTATCAATGGGAAATCAAGAAGAAACTGGACATAAAAGGTAGTGTAAGTACCTATGAAGCAAGGCTAATAGATAATGGTTTTAAATAGCATCAAGGAATTGACTATGATGAAACCTTTACACCCGTTTTCATGTTTAAATCCATAAGAATCATACATTCCAAGCCATATTACCATGACGGTTAGATTTGGCAGATGAATGTTAAAATTGCATACCTTAACAAGAACCTTCATAAATATGTCTATATGACAAAACCAAATTATTTTGTGACACTAGGTGATGCCAAAAGAGTCTTCTAGTTTCATAGGTACATTTTTTAATTGAACCAAGCATCTAGGTCATGGAATATTTGATTTGACAAATCCATAAGGGAATTTGGTTTCATAAAGAATGAATGTGTTCCATGTGTTTAAAAAATGATTAATGACAATATTTTCATTATCATAGAAGTATATTTTGACAACATATTACTTATTAGAAACTACATAACTATCTTACAATCTGTTAAGGACTAGTTGAACAATTGATTCTCCATGAAAGACTTGGGTGAAGTAGCCTACATTCTAGGGATCAAAAAAATTTGTGAAAGACACAAGATGCTTCATAAACTATGTCAAATTACAAATATTAAAAAGATACTAAAGATATATAGTATAGAACAATCCAATAGAGTATTGGTTCCTATGTCCCTTGTCTAACATCTTTCTATGATAATGTGTCCCAAAAAAAGACAAATATATAATGAGTAATATCCCATACGCTTCAGTGATAGGATATATCATCTATGACATTTTATACACTATAATTGATGTTTCCTATGCACTAATCATTGTAAGAGGATACCAAGAAGATCCAGGAGAATAGTATTGGATTTATTTTATGAATATCCTTAAGTATATGTGAAGAACTGAGGATATGCTCTTGGTGTATGGAGGAGGTGAAGAGCTTGTCATCAGTGGGTATGTTGATGATAGTTTTCAGAAAGATCAAAGTGATCTAAAGTTGCAATCAAGTTATGTTTTTATATATAAAGAGATGCTTTTCATTCTACCTAGCTGTAAATAGCCTATCACTTTTTATAGTGATAATAATCCAGTAATGGTTCTTGAAAAATATCCATGGTGACATCAACAGACCAAGAACATACTCCTTAAGTATCACCCATTGAGGTATTTATAACAAAGGGGTGATATTTTAGTGAGTAGAGTATCCAAAAAAGGGAAAGTGGTGGACCCCTTGACAAAAGGCCTACCACAGAAGAAGCATGAATATCATTTGGGAGCTAGCTGACTGAAAACTATTAGTAGTTAGATCTTGTAAAAGTAAGAGTCTATTAATGTTGGTTCCCTAGAACCAAATTCTTTGTAATTTGTGATATACATGTATTCATTGGGTGGATATTAATAAACCTCTTATCACATCATGATTTTTCATATACATGACATTGTATGTGAAAATGTACTAAGAGTAGCTGTCATAATAAAAGGTCACAGTGGTTCCCGACTATGATGAGAACACGAAAGTTCCATGAAACTATTATTTAATATATGATCTATAGATATATGAAATCAATTTAAGGGACAAAAATGATATAATCTATCAGTGGTAAAGACTCATAGGACATTGAGACACTTTCTCATGATGTACACCCTTGGTAATGTCCAAGAAGATATTATAAGAATGAGACTCACAAGTAGGAAATCCATATTCACAAGTGTCATTGGATGTTCATATCAACAGACATATGTATTGGTCCTTATACATTAATATGATTATTAATGGGTATTATGAATCATCCACTTAGATGTATTGGTGAAAACAATGACGGAATATGTTTGTTGTGATGTAGGGTATATTGGGTGTGTTGTAACACCCCGAGCTTCCACAATACGCTTCTCATTCAATAATGCAATAGCTTGCATTGTAAGCAACATCGAGTTCTACAACACCGCGACTAATCAAAGTAGCCGTTATGAATAGTAATAACCACTTTTTAAAAATTATAGAAATTTTATATTTCAAAATGGACTTCATTTTTGGATTCGGAATATTGAAATTAGCCTATGTTGAATTTTTGGTATTTTTCTGAGAACTTCTACTTTTTTATGAATAGTGAAAAATGCTTAAAAACAACTTTTTTAATCAAATAATTTATAGTGATAAATTATAATATTTAGTGGTTTCAAAGTATAATTAGAATATATATTTTACCATTTTATCCAATGGTGTTCATTAGAATTAATTTAACATTGAAATTGGACATAAACAATTGCCAATCTTTTGATATAAATTGTTTCTTAAAAACACGCTAATTGTTGTGACAGCGGGAATTAATTATAAAATTAATTAATGCAACTTATATGTTTGGAATTTTGTAAAATATACATCATTTTTGAATTCGGAATATCAATTATAGCTTAGGGTGAAATTTTGGCATTGTTCTGAAAAACATCAATTTTTGATGAATAGTGAAACCACTAAGTGGTAGTTAAATAACTGATTTTTCGTTTAAATGAAATATTACCACCTATGTGATTTGATTTTCAAAAATAAGACATACATGGTTGTCATTAAGAAGTAAAATGTGGTTCAATGAGATTTAAATAATTTTTGGTGAATAGTAACTTTTAAGTTCTTAATCGCGATTAGAGGTAATTATAGTAGTTTAAGGTAAAAACAATGTTTTAATAATATGATATGAGCTTGACACTTGTCCTACTCCTATTGGATGAGTCATGGCTGACCAAGACAACCCATGGGTTAACTTGGGGACCCCATGGAGCCACTTTAGTTGGAAAATGACATTAATATATATTTATTTAATGTTAAAATTAAATTGACACAAACATGAGTTGTTTTACTAAAATAGTTTTTAAGTTGGGTTACACAAGTCCAAATTTTGATTATAAATATTCACTAGAAAGATAAAAAGATTTCCTACATCATAGTATTTTTTTTATAACTTTTAGACATGAAATAAATTAAATTATTTATGACATCATGGTGATGCAGTGATGACCTCATTATATAACGATTTAAATAAAATGAGAAGATAATGTAAAATCCAAGGCTTAAACTTGTCCAAATCATATTGGATGAGGATATTTCGAACCCTTATCACCTTAGCCAATAATTATATAAGTGTGGGACCTTTAGAATCCGAAAATCATTGTGTAATAATGTAACATTTCAATCTTTCCAAGAGTGCCCCTCCTCTCCACTTATAAAAGGCCCTCACCTCTCCCACCTTATTCACACCTTCAAGCCATTTGGCTCGGCCAACCTCTGCCCAAATACTCTCCCAAATTCCCCCTCTTACTACTAGAAGCCTCACTTTGGTCAGAACTCTTCTCAAGGAAGCCTTTGGATCAAATCAAAAAGAGTTACCCGATTTTGAGGTAATGTCTTCTCTAATGTTGTTTTGTTTTATTTTTCTTCTCCAACCCCCTAAACTCTTTTTATTCATTTCTTTTGTAACAAAACCAGTATACTCAATATACTAGGATGTTGTTATAAGAAGTATTCGAGCTACACTTACACACACCTACATCTAATGGTTAAAGAACATACGGTTTCTGTGGATAGCGAATTTCTGCCTCACGAAACGATGATTGTTCCACACTCACATAACACCTTCAAAGGTGGCCATTAAGATGTCAATATATTTATATATGATATATAATGTGTTTATGTTTTACTTATGCTTCTGTATTTCTCATTTATGGCATACTTTATGATTTCCATTATGGGTAAAACGCGATAATTTCATTTTAGGAAGTGCGGACTACCGCCCCCTCAAAGTGATTTGAACCGTTAATGACATATGTGGGATGTATAAAGGATGGATTAAATGGTATTATACACTATATTATACTTTAATTATATTATAAATTTATATCATTATGATTTCATTCCATTAAATAAGAAATAGAAATGAAAGTAGCGTTCATGCGTACGTACGGCTTACCGTCTCCATGAACGGTGCATTTCATTTCTTACCTCTAAATGTTACGTGACATTATGAATGAATGTATATACTGTATATATATGATATATATGATATCTACATCGTGAATATAATTCTGGATATAAATGATATTTCACCACATGAACAACTTGTAATTATAAGAAGTTTATTTTTGACTCAAGTACCAAAGATTGACAAAACGACCGTTATTAACTTAAATAATTAAATAATGTTCATAACATGGTAATAAGGGATATAAAAGGAATAATGAACATGAAAAAGTTTCTTAAGTAAATATAAATTAACTCTAGTTTATTATTCAGGAGGTTAAAGAACGGTCGAGTCAGGACAGGACGCAAGGTAAGGGAATTTCATAACCCAACTCCCATTCTTTGGGTTAATCTCCTACTTTCAAATTATGTCATGATATTATTATGTCGTATATTGTATTTATACTTTATTTATGTGTAAATATAGTGACTACACATAATAGATCTATTTTATTTTAAAAATGATCTCTTTAAGGACTTCGTCTCAATCCCCTTTCATTGAGGCATATTTGGTTTTATACAAAACATTCATTTATACGGTGTATAAACCCCTTTGACTTTTACTTTTATTCAAAAGGAATATTTTTTATACGAAGCGTTTTACTAAACGGAAAAAACGAGAATGTTTTACTTTCCATACTTATGTGGTGAAAATGACTTCTCCGCCGTCGTGACCATTATTTGAGTTTCGACTTCCTCTACAAGCCATCATTTTTTTAAATGAAAAATAAATACAAAGTTTTAACTTTCTTTTATTTTGGTATTGAAAATTGTTTTGAAAGCATTTTTATTATATCAATGTGTTGTATTTATATCTTGTTATTGAAATGTGGAGATGTTATGTTTCCTTTATGCATGTTTTATGTGATACGAATATGTTATGGTTTATGATATGTTTAAACCTATTCATATGAGGAATGCATTGGACTTAATAAGTGACGGGTGGAGCCCGCTATAGCTCCTCGATGCATCGGCAGGTCTCATGAGACAAACTAGTGTCTTGAAACGAGGCCTTGAAAAAATCTTATTTGTGGTCTTGGCACGAGGCCTTGGCTACGTGGTTATGATAGTCTGGCATTATGAATTCCATCATTATAAAAGTGGTTATTGATATTGTATGTGATTATTCGACCAGTAGAATATCCATGTGAATAAGTAAATGGCATTATCTCATTTTACTTTTTCCATATTATGTTGAAGTTCATGTTTAAAAGGCTTTTGTTTTAGTTATACATTGCCTTAAATGTTAATGTTTATTTATGAAAGCTTCCGCAATATTGTTATCCTTACTGAGCTTCTGAGCTCACCCCTTTCAATGTTTTAATATTTTCCAGGATGTGAAGAAGTATTTTATGAATGAACTGCAGGGATAGTAAGAAGAGGATATGAGTGTGGACTATGAAGACTTTGTTATTAGTTTTTCACTTTTTGATGTAATGTAAGACTTATGAATGTATCTAGTGTTTCCAAAGCTACTAAACTAATCGGTCTTTCGAGACTGGATCTTTTGTGATCATGACTATGTTACGAAGTAATGCACCAGCTCTGGGTAGCTGGGGTCGGGGCGTTACAGTTGGTATCAGAGGAAGTTTAGTACAAACCTTGGAAGCTAGATTTAGACAAACTCTGATTAGAGCACGTAGACCTCATATGAACTTTGAGGATTAGTATAGAAGAACTTCCTATAATTTTTGTATTATAGAGATGTTATGAGTTTTCTGAGCAATACATCCCTGTCTGGATACGAGCAGGTAGAGGCGGCTCTGGCACAGATGTACCTAGGGGTAAAACCCGAAAACACCACTTTGAGCTAGACTCGAACGGGAACTAGTGCACGACAACAGGCCTTGCTGAACTCTTGGTTACGACACTCCCGGGGGATATGCTTAGGATAATTCCCATTTTCTTAACAAACCACTATGAATGGTTATGAGTATATACTTCCTTAAATAAAACCTTTTTATGATTATGGATTATATCCATAAATAGTTCAATTTATGTTAAGTATTTTACAAGTATGGAATTATGTATTTTGATTCATAAACTAATCTAGTTTATGCCATTGTTTAGAAATGGCACCTAGTGGAAGGAATCGAAACCGTATCAATGCACGCACTCCGTGTAGGGATTTCCCTTCTGCTCAAGATAATTATTGTGGATCTGGAGATACAAATGGTGCTGATCAACTTATTACCATACTGGAAAAAACTCACTCAAGTTATGAATAATAACCTTACTCGTATGGATCACCCTGATCCACAACGTCGAGGATCAATATTAGACCGCTTCATGAGGCAACAACCACCAACATTTAATGGGGGTACAAATCCGTTAGTAGCTGAGCAATGGATAAACTCCTTAGAGAAAATATTCCATGCCTTGGGGAGTAGCGAAAGGGAGAAGGTTGTCATGGCAGTTTACCGCCTCACTGGAGATGCCGATCAGTGGTGGTCGCTGATTCAAAACACAAAGGAAGATGATGACGTATCTAATATGGAATGGAGGGAGTTCAAAGTTCTTTTCTTAGAAAAATACTTTCCTCGTGACCATCGAGCAGATATAGAAAGCCAATTTCTAAGACTGAGGCAGAAGGAGGATGAGAATGTCGCAAAGTATGAGGCCAACTTTACAAGGTTAGCGAGGTATGCTACAGATTATATACGTAACCCAAGGAGTAAGATTGATCGTTTCTTTGATGGGTTAAAACCATTTCTCCGTCGAGCTTTAGTATCACAATCCTTCTCATCATACGAAGATATTGTCTCGTGCTCTATCAAGACAGAAAAGGAATTCTCTAAGTCTTATGACAACAAAGTAAAGTAAGAGAAAAAGAGAACGGTGGAACAAGAGACAGATAAAGGGAAAAAGGGAAAGAAGGATAATCCATTATGTGATAAATGTTGGAAGAATCACCCTGGTACTTGCCTAAAAGGAATGGGAGTTTGTTATAAATGTGCAGAAAAGGGTCACCAGGCTCGTGATTGCAAGGGAAAGAAGGATAATCCATTATGTGATAAATGTGGGAAGAATCACCCTGGTACTTGCCTAAAAGGAATGGGAGTTTGTTATAAATGTGCAGAAAAGGGTCACCAGGCTCGTGATTGCAAGGGAAAGAAAGAGGTTATCAAAGTTGAATACTACAATTTTAGAGAAATGGGTCATTATGCAAATGAATGTCCTAAGCGTCAGGGAAACATACATCAGAAAAGGCCAAGGGATCAAGGACAATCTTATGCTGTTACTACAGTTGAAGCAGAATAACTAATGTATTGGTGCTTTTGGACTCATGGATTATATTCTGGTTATTGGAATAATGTGATATATATATATAAGGATTGTACTGCAGTACTTGTTGATTTCAGTAAGGTTTTAATATGTTGAAGGTAATTATATTTTAGTATGTGACAATAAGAGAAACTTTACTTTGTTTGGGGAATCTGATAAATTGATTTTGGAATTAAGAGACCTTTTAGAGAAAGTCTGGACAGAGGTATTTTGGATAACTATAAAGGTTGGAGTGGATTAAGTTGATCTTTGGATAGTATTGTTTAAGGTTAAAAAATTATGAAGATTATTTTTGGATTATTATGATACTATAGTTTTAGGAAAAGGACAACCTGCAGGGTGGGGCATAACCCATTGCGTCGGACAAAGCTGTAGGAATCGAACCCACAATCATGGTGCAACATGCCTTTATTTTCTACCACTAGCCTACAGGAAGTCCCTGGTTATTAAAAAATAATTTTACTAATCTAAATGGAATGTGTTAACATTTG
The DNA here is from genome assembly GCA_963277665.1 of Viscum album. Taxonomy (NCBI): domain Eukaryota; kingdom Viridiplantae; phylum Streptophyta; class Magnoliopsida; order Santalales; family Viscaceae; genus Viscum; species Viscum album. The sequence continues at coordinate 1,176,837,776 of OY728119.1, read as the reverse complement.
GAACCTTATACAATTAGGATAATTATAATATTTTTGAGTTCTATTATCTTTTTGAGTGAAAGATGAGTTGAAGGATGAAACTCTAATTGTCAACCATAAATATATTTATACCTATCTCTTATTCAATGAATAAATTAATTCTTAAACTTTAGTAAAGGGATATTAAAACAATAAAATGTGTTATCCTAATACCTTATGTCTTGTTGAACTGAAGATATTTTAAATCAACATAGATTGAAGGTTTTGAGGCCCTCAATTTGACAGTTGATTGTAATTGATGACCTCAATCACTCCCTACAAATATTTACGTTTTTCCTCCAATTATATGTCTCTAATTTCCACCAATATTCTCCTAATCGAGATCATAATTGGGTGGTGACTTTTTCATTTCCCTTTCCCTCTTATTAAGGTTAAACTTTATTAATCTTATTTCCGATGTAGGTTTTCCACAAAGGTATTTTCTATTTTCAACCTTTTATTTTCCAATAAAAATTTCAAATTGCGAGGACACAATTTATTGAAGGAGGGGAGAATGTAACACCCCTAGCTTCCACAATACGCTTCTCATTCAATAATGCAATAGCTTTCATTGTAAGCAACTTCGAGTTCTTAAACACGGCGACTAATCAAAGTAGCCGTTAAGAATAGTAATAACCACTTTTTAAAAATTATAGAAATTTTATATTTCAAAATGGACTTCATTTTTGGATTTGGAATATTGAAATTAGCCTATGTTGAATTTTTTGTATTTTTCTGAGAACTTCACCTTTTTTTATGAATAGTGAAAAATACATGAAAACAACTTTTTTAATCAAAATAATTTATAGTGATAAATTATAATATTTAGTGGTTTTAAAGTAAAATTAGAATATATTTTTACCATTTTATCCAATGGTGGTCATTAGAATTAATTTAACATTGAAATTGGACATAAACAATTGCCAATCTTTTGATATAAATTATTTCTTAAAAACACGCTATTTGTTGTGACAGCGGGAATTAATTATAAAATTAATTAATGCAACTTATATGTTTGGAATTTTGTAAAATAGACATCATTTTTGAATTTGGAATATCAATTATAGCTTAGGGTGAAATTTTGGCATTGTTCTGAAAAACTTCAATTTTTGATGAATAGTGAAACCACTAAGTGGTAGTTAAATAACTGATTTTTCGTTTAAATGAAATACTACCACCTCTGTGATTTGATTTTCAAAAATCCGACATACATGGTTGTCATTAAGAAGTAAAATGTGGTTCAATGAGATTAAAATAATTTTTTGTGAATAGTAACTTTTAAGTTCATAATCGCGATTAGAGGTAATTAGTGTAGTTTAAGGTAAAAACAATGTTTTAATAATATGATATGAGCTTGAAACTTGTCCTACTCCTATTGGATGAGTCATGGCCGACCAAGACAACCCATGGGTCAACTTGGGGACCCCATGGAGCCACTTTAGTTGGAAAATTACATTAATATATATTTATTTAATGTTAAAATTAAATTGACACAAACATGCGTTGTTTTACTAAAACAGTTTTTAAGTGGGGTTACACAAGTGACAATTTTGATTATAAATATTCATTAGAAAGCTAAAAGGATTTCCTACATCATAGTATTTTTTTTTATAATTTTTAGACATTAAATAAATTAAATTATTTATGACATCATGGTGATGCAGTGATGACCTCATTATTTAACGATTTAAATAAAATGGGAAGATAATGTAAAATCCAAGGCTTACACTTGTCCAAAGCCTATTTGATGAGGAGATTTCGAACCCTTATCACCTTAGCCACGAATTATATAAGTGTGGGACCTTTATAATCCGAAAAGCATTGTGTAATAATGTAACATTTCAATCTTTCCAAGAGTGCCCCTCCTCTCCACTTATAAAAGGCCCCCACCTCTCCCACCTTATTCACACCTTTAAGCCATTTGGCTCGGCCAAAATCTACCCAAATACTCTACCAACTTCCCCCTATTACTACTAGAAGCCTCATGTTGGGAAGAACTCTTCTCAAGGAAGCCTTTGGCTCAAATCAAAAAGATTTACCCGATTTTGAGGTAATGTCTTCTCTAATGTTGTTTTGTTTTATTTTTCTTCTCCAACCCCCTAAACTCTTTTTATTCATTTCTTTTGTAACAAAACCAGTATACTCAATATTCTTGGATGTTGTTATAAGAATGATTCTAGCTACACTTACACACACCTACATGTAATGGTTAAAGAACATACGGTTTCTGTGGATGGCGAATTTCTGCCTCACAGAATGATGATTGTTCAACACTCATATAACACCTTCAAAGGTGGCCATTAAGATGTCACTATATTTATATATGATATATAATGTGTTTCTGTTTTACTTATGCTTTTGTATTTCTCATTTATGGAATACTTTATGACTTCCATTATGGGTAAAACGCGATAATTTCATTTTAGGATGTGCGGACTACCGCCCCCTCAAAGTGATTTGAATCGTTAATGCCATATGTGGGATGTATAAAGGATGAATTAAATGGTATTATACACTATATTATACTGTAATTATATTATAAATTTATATAGTTATGATTTCATTCCATTAAATACGAAATAGAAATGAAAGTAGCGTTCATGCGTACGTACGGCTTACCGTCTCCATGAACGGTGCATTTCATTTATTACCTCTAAATGTTACGTGAAATTTTGAATGAATGTATATACTGTATATATATGATATATATTATATCTACATCATGAATATAATTCTGGATATAATTGATATTTCACCACATGAACAACTTGTAATTATAAGAAGTTAATTTTTGACTCAAGTACCAAAGATCGACAAAACGACCGTTATTAACTTAAATAATTAAATAATGTTCATAACATGGTAATAAGGGATATAAAAGGAATAATGAACATGAAAAAGGTTCTTATGTAAATATAAATTAACTCTAGTTTATTATTTAGAGGTTAAAGAACGGTCGAGTTAGGACAGGACGCAAGGTAAGGGAATTTCATAACCGAACTCCCATTCTTTGGGTTAATCTTATACTTTAAAATTATGTCAGGATATTATTATATCGTATATTGTATTTATAATTTCTTTATGTGTAAATATAGTGACTACACATAATAGATCTATTTTATTTTAAAAATGATCTTTTTAAGGACTTCGTCTCAATCCCCTTTCATTGAGGCATATTTGGTTTTATACAAAACTTTCTTTTATACGGTGTATAAACCCCTTTGACTTTTACGTTTATTCAAAAGGAATATTTTTTATACGAATCATTTTACTAAACGACAAAAAGGGAATGTTTTACTTTCCATACTTATGCGGCGACAACGACTTCTCAGCCGCCGTGACCATTATTTGAGTTTCGGCTTCCTCTACAAGCCAACATTTTTTTAATGAACAATAAATACAAAGTTTTAACTATCTTTTATTTTGGTATTGAAAATGGTTTTGAAATCGTTTTTATTATATCAATGTGTTGTATTTATATCTTGTGATTGAAATGTGGAGATGTTATGTTTCCTTTATGCATGTTTAATGTGATTCGATTATGTTATGGTTTATGATATTTTTAAACCTATTCATATGAGGAATGCATTGGACTTAATAAGTGACGGGTGGATCCCGCTATAGCTCCTCGATACATCGGCAGGTCTCATGAGACAAACTAGTGTCTTGGCACGAGGCCTTGACAAAATATTATTTGTGGTCTTGGCACGAGGCCTTGGCTACGTGGTTATGATAGTCTGGCATTATGCATTCCATCATTATGAAAGTGGTTATTGATATTGTATGTGATTATTCGACCAGTAGAATATCAATTAAAATAAGTAAATGGCATTATCTCATTTTACTTTTGCCATATTATGTTGAAGTTCATGTTTAAAAGGCTTTTGTTTTAGTTATACATTGCCTTAAATGTTAATGTTTATTTATGAATGCTTCCGCAATATTGTTATCCTTACTGAGCATCTGAGCTCACCCCTTTCAATGTTTTAATATTTTCCAGGATGTGAAGAAGTATTTTATGAATGACCTGCAGGGATAGGCAGAAGAGGGTATGAGTGTGGACTATGAAGACTTTGTTATTAGTTTTTCACTTTATGATGTAATTTAAGACTTATGAATGTATCTAGTGTTTCCAAGGATACTAAACTAATCGGTCTTTCGAGACTTGATCTTTTCTGATCATGCCAATGTTACGAAGTAATGCACCGGCTCTGGGTAGCTGGGGTCGTGGCGTTACATGTGTCATGAGTAATACTGCATTAATGAATAATGTGAGAAAGGATGTGTCCATTTTGTTCCATAATGAAAATTGATATATCAGGCCCTTTTAAAGAAATTATATAGCCTAAATAAATCCATGGACACGGTGTTCTACATGCAAGTTAAATTTTTAGGAAGACAAATAATGAGAAATCAAGCACTTGAGTTGATGGTACTTGCATGCAACCTGCTTGATTCGAGATATCAAGACAAAGGGAGTATATAACATAGTAGGAATCCATATGAGGTTACATGTTGTTGCAGTATTATCTTCTTTCCCTATTAATACCTTTGTGTGTTTCTAGATGCTAACCTTGGACTTTAGGTTGATCTGCCCAATTTTATTGAAAAGGAGGCCTAGAAGGTCACACACTAAGTGTATCCATTATCTTAGTTAAATAATATATTATTTACTATTTAAAAAGATGAATAATGATTATTCCCAATTGTGGATTAATAATTCTTCATGGATTCCAGATCAAATTTATTTCAACACTAATTATTTAAAAGAATATATTATGGGAAGAATAGTTAATAAATATTTAGTTTATATTTAGTAAATATAATATTTATATATTTATTGGAGAAAAATAGTTATATTTATTTAATAAATAAATTTTCATTATTCAATGTTTAATAAATATAGTGCAGGATTGGTGGACTGAGTTAATTGTCTAGTGAGAAATAATAATGTTAAATATTATTTGAATAAATAATATTTAAATCTAACTCGCAAGATAAGTGAATATCAAGAAATAATAATTTTGTTTTTATTATTTGACATGGGGGTTTCACTAGGACTAATAAAATAATTCAGGCACTTGTGAAAATTATTTATTATTACCCCAGTAGATTAAATAACTAGTTATATTTTTCATTTATTAGAAAATCATTATCGAAGGGACATTAATGGTGTTGTGTATAAATAATTAGGGAAAATATCTCAAGCCAAGAGATTTAATTCTTCTCCAAGAAAGGACTCAAGAATGAGAGTGATCCTCATTCACCAGATTAATGATAATTCTTTAGAAGTGGTTCTCTAGATTATCAAAGGTGGACATCACAAGCTCAAGGATCTTATATTCTAGCACATGGAGGCTACTTTGTTTATATCTTTATATATGAGGAACATGTATGGAATACCCATAGAGGATATCTACTCTTGATCTCTACAACACAATGATGGTACACTGGAAAATATATGGCCAAACGCATTAATCAAAAAATAATCACATTGGAGGTAACTCATTAATTTAATTTAATTAATTATAAATCAAATATTTTTATCCTCTCTCTTGGTTTTGGGGTTATATTACACTACTTAAATACTTTATTCAATTATGTGGATACTGGAATTCATCATCATATTAATCCCATATTGTTTATTGAATATTGTAAAAATTAATGTTGGGTACTGACCCTCCCATGCTTCCACTACGTCTGAAACCTACATCTTCTAGTCAACAACATCTGGCATGTGGGTAGGAATTCCTAAGGTCCAGAGGTAATCCATCTTGGGGATTCAGTATTAGTGGCTTCTGGTCCAGAACATTAAATTAGTAATAATCACAAGGTTTCACATTTTTGTTTCAATTTTATTTGGTTACTCAGAATGATAGTCATTGTACTATCCATCAAATTCTTTGTTAACATGAATCCTAATTGTTCTAGTAATTGAATAAAATAAAATTATATACAATTAGAAACAATAATCATAGTGATAAATCATAAAATCCTGAAAAACCATTCATATGATGTCTAAATCACAACACCTTATTTTCAATCATGGACATGTTAGTGTTAACCTATGTCATGCATACTCATTATATTCTCAAATACTTCATAATGGTTCATAATGAAAATGTGAATTAAATTGTGAACATCCCTTGGTTGTGTCTATCCGTGTGTGTAGTCTTAGGCCCACCCATCATGCCCTAGTGATGATCGAGTTAATACCCAATACGACCCTTTTAGAGTTGTTACCTCTAGGTGCATCTAATTCATAGCAACATCCACCTACCAATATCTAGAAAAGGATATATTTTCAAATAAAATAACACTATTTATTTACAATAAAATATTATTTTCATCAATATATGGGATTATCTTAAGGGTCCTCACTAATTTTTCCAAACCTTAAAAAAACAAACTATTCTCTGATACCAACTATAGTGAAATTTTTTTTACATATATAAATAAAACATCATTTTAGATGAATATTAAAATCCACTCATAAAAATATATTCCTTGTAATAGCAAATATTTAGTGTCATTAGAGAATCGTTATAAAAACAACAAGTTTAATAAAATATGTTCAATGTATCCCTCAATGTTCTTCTCACATAGCACACTTCATTGTTAAACCCTACATAATACAATTATTCATAACCAAAGGAAAGGGAACATTAGAAAGGGTGAGTTTATGTAATTAATATGGGTAAACATGGGGGATATTGATTAATTATCATATGTAAGAATAACATGATAATAATAGTATGATTATATGATCTTAACATTTAAAAATCATACACATATATATATAGAACCTTTTCAAGGAATAATTTTTGGGTCATATATGAGAAATAAATCATATAAGAATCAAATATAACATAATTAGATCATATCATAAACATAATAACATAACATAGAAATTGGAATAATAGGTGTATCATAATCATAATCATTCAAGGACACCTACCAAGACATCCATCACATGTTGGCCATAGGGTAACCACATACATACCCTCTTTGGGGGCGGGATAACCTCTTGTGTGCCCTATTTAGGGCTTGAGATAACCTCACTTATAAAGTTTTATTACATATTAATTAAAAATTAAAACATTAATTATAGGTTTTTAATATACCCACCCATCACATAATCAAAATACCTTTATACATATACAGTAAAATCAAGAAAAAATTACCTTCTTATCAAATCATAACATGTGAAAAAATTGGGTTTCATTTTCATAATCAATGTCCATCTAGAGAAGGAATAAAGATTTTAACATTAAAAAATATCCCTAATATGTCATAAAAAATATCAAAGGTTGTTTTTATGTATGAAAAAACCTTTAAAAAATCATGAAAATATTTCTTGAGAAAAATAACTATTCCATTTTGAAACAACTTAATTATAATATAAAAATTCTGATAATATTAATAAAAAGGTTATATAAAATAACTAATGTAACATTATTAAGGAATATTCTAATAATAAATGGGTCATGATAGAAGTAAAATTAGTTTATGTTGTATACAAAAAAAATAATCATTTTTATCACATATTTCATAAAATATACATCATCCAATAAATGATAAGAAAATAAATATTTTCATAGATTTTAAAATATAGATAATAACGAATTTAATCATTTATTATATAAAATTAAAAACATTATTCAAAACATTTTAAATAAAATATTGTGGTTGAAGACAAATATTCTTCTCTGAAGAGATAAATACAATCAATTTCCCTTAAACACATTCGTTGGTCTCATGTGAACTTAGACAGAGGAAAATGAAACAAAAATGATTTATATAGTGAAATAACTATAGGATAATAAAATTAAATATATTTATAATAAATAGATATTTTAATTTCACCATCTTAAAATGAAGCATATATAATCTTAGTGAAAAGTGATATTATTACATAAAATCATTATAATTTTGTTAACTTTATAATTTTATGAAATTGAAATAAATAACATTAAATTGAAATTTTTATACCACTAATATGAATATATTCTTAATTTAATAAATAACATCCCTATATTTTTAAAATAAATTATATTTTATAGAGTATAATACACGCAACACCAAACTAAAATGAACAATGAAATATTATTATTTTTATATGAAAATTATAACATAATTGTTAAATTGGATGGTATGATTTGAAGTTACTAAATTGTGAAACATATATTAAGTTTCTAATCAATAAAAACTTATAGATTAATTCTAAATAAATAACCATTGAATTTATAGTAATGTCATTTTATGCTTTTAAAATTATGTTTTCCTCAAAAATAGTTTTCTATTAAAAATGGTTTTAATTGATTTTTGTGATAAAATATTATAATTCACTTATACTAATTTTATTAATTTAATATGATAGAATCATAATTTTTTTAAAAATAATGTCAAAATTATATTAGGAATTTTTTTTTTATAATTTTTAGAAAATTTTAATTTTTCAATGAATTGTGGAAATATTAATGTTTATTGAAACATGTATTTTCTTTTAAAGTATTTAAAAATTAAAATTATGTTTTTGGATTATTATTATAATTTATTTTTTTCATATTTACTAAAAAATATCCAATAAATTTTATTTTAGTCAACATTATACTTGAATTTTGAATAAAAACATTTTTATACATAGAATGTATTTTTCTGAAAAATCATTTTTCATCTCATTTTATGGGATTATTTTTAAACTAAAATATTAAAATAATGTGAATTTAATTTTATAAAATATATAATATAATTTTAATGATATTAATTAATATTTTTTAAAAATATGAACTTGATTTTTTATTTTAATGAGTTGTAAAAACAGTAAAAATATGTTACCAGAGTTAATATTAAAATAGATTTATATAGGGTTAAACTAATGTGATAAGGTGTTAAAAGTAATAATTTTTTTAAAACATACTGTATGGAAATATTTAGACATTATCTCAAATAATATTAAATATTTTTCTATTTTGGATCCATTTGTATTTTTTAATATATTAATATATTTTAATCTTTTAAAAATTATATATGTGTTATATCCTTCACTTATTAAATGACTCCAATTATACTCTCCCCTATACATCTAAATATCCCTTTATTTTTTCTAATAACTAAAAAATACCTTACTAACAAATCTACCCATGTATTATAGGCCCTGTATTGATCATAAATACAAGCTATAAAGGCTTTAAAAATAATCTTAAATAGGTTTTCTGAATAAGAGGTGTTTAATTGAGTACTTTCATTAATTTATTATTATACCTCCTTAATCTTATCCAACCATGATGAAATATTGAATTAAATATCTTCCTTATACTAATATGTTATTTTATTAATGGAATAACATATATACCTATCATATTACATCAAATGGTAAATGAAACTATCGTTCATGTGGACATCAAACTACCACCTTGTGAATCGATGTAATCTGTTTTCCATCACCACCTCTAACAATTTGTTATAATGATTAATTTAAGTTATATATATGAAATTTATTATATAATTGTAAGTATTTATAGATAATACATCATCTATTTTCATTCCATTCCATCCATTGAAAACTGATAACGTCATTCATTCATATGTGTGTATTAGAACCTCCACAAAGTAATGTGATAAGCTTTCCATAACTACATATCATGGATGGTATATATAAATATATATAAATATATAATCATATATTCATGATATAATAATAATTCTTTAATAATAATATTATATATAAATGTTTTCTCTTATTCTCTATAAAATATGAAAACATTATTCACGCTTATGTATGGATTTCTATCTATACGATTGAAATGCTCATAATTTTTCATAACCTTATACCATTTTTGGTTTCAAAATTATAGTTAATTTTTCAAAATTATAATCATATCCTTATTTTTATTCCTATAAAAAAGAACAATGACCTCTTTGACAATAGTCGGCGTAACGAACCTATCATGAAATTAATAAATTAACATCATCAAAACACGTATAGTGGATTTAACCGATTAAGTAATTAAATATTTCATTAAAATATATGAAATAAATGTTTTAATTTATAATAATTAAACATTTAAAAGTTTATTAATAATTAAAATTATTGATATAATGTTATTGTAGTGGTGTAAAAGGATATACGTAGAATGTCAGGACTTGAGGTAATGGTTTTTGTCTCAATTTTCTTTCATTAAGGCATGTTATAATGTTATAAACCTACATTTCTTTTACATAGTGTATCTACTAACCATTTTACAAGATATATCATAAATACTAATTAAATAATGTTATTTTAATTTATAATTAAAATTATTTCATCCAAGGGGATTTAACTTGAAAGCTACCCAGTGATAAGGGGTTTATTAACTCAATTTCCTTTCATTGAGTTATATAACTTATTAATTGATTATATTGTTCCAAGATGTTGTGTTACGAGACCTTTTTTTATTTAATTTATATTTATACTTACCATTTGTGGATTTAAATTTTTTACACATAATCTATCTACTGATTAATTCTCAATTCAATGATATTATCTTTATAAGGGTTATTCCTCTAAAATTCACTTTATTTAGTACATACATTTATGTCATAAAGCTAACATATTTAATGAACATTATATACAAAACCTTTAAATTTTACATCATGGTTATCTTTATATTAATGTTATTTAATGTTTCATTTTACTTCACGGGCATAATATTCCAAATTCACCAAAAAACACATTCTTTTTATATGGTCTAATCTTATTTTTATATTCTCTATTTTCAAGAATACATTTTGGAGGGATAATATGGTATTAATTTTCTAAACCACATATATTAACATATTTTCTGAATTCATTTTTCGATCATCGTGACCTTTATTTTATTTTTAGCATCATTGATAAGTTTGAAATTTTATTTTCAAAAGAGTGTATTTTCTAAATATTTTTTGAATTTTTAGTTTTAAAAATTTATTTTCAAAGTGGAAAGCCTATTATCTTTGATAATTTATTAATGGTCATTTAAAATAATCTATATTAATTTAGAACAAAAAAAATTATTTTACTAATTCTCCACTAGGGATATATATTAATGATACCATCAATATTATTTGTCTTCATGGTTTATGATTGTTTCAAATAGATTTTCACAAAAACCATTTCTTTTCCATAAATAAATGAAGATATGACAAACCAATGGTTATTTTTATGTTTAAAAATGAATGATTTTGTGGTTTAGTTTTATTTTATGCTTCATGGGAATTGTTTTTTGATGAGATGTGAGCCTTATATATATAATGATATTGGTTGAACCTGATATATATCTCCAATTCATTATATAAATGGAAGGATTTAACCAGTTAAAGGATTATACTAAGATTTTATTGGAATTTATCAGGTAGGTTGTTACATTTTTAATAGTGATATGAAAAGGATACTAAAAGTTACCAAGTTTTTTCTTCATTCATGAATAAAATTATAATAGATTCAATGTTCAATAAAATTTTAATGTATAATGATTGTTTACATATATAAAACATGTATTATATTTAACTTTTATGCCTTGTCTAATGTTTTATAATAAATTTTTTATGGGTATGAATTATATTATGTTTTTATCATGTAATTTTATTGTATCATAATACCATTATGATCATCTAATACTCACTGATAAAATTAAAATTTTAATTATTATACATACCCTTAATGAGAATTTTATATCACACTTCATGTGATTCAATTTTTGTAGGTTATGAAGAAAGGTTTGGTGTATGATAATCTTAATAAGGTTACAATATGTAAAGAACATATTTTGATATGATTTATTTTTTTAGGAGCCAGTTTTTTATGTATCTAAGTTGTTATGTAATATTTTTTCCTAATTATATAAAAATAATAACCTAAAAAGTCTTGTGGTATGTAAGTGGTAGAATATTTTAGTTTGTTAATATATTTTTTTAAGGGTTAAAATTGGGTCACGTATATAGTAAATTATTTCTTCAAATATAGTGAAAGGGTCTTAAAACTAAACTATTATCCCATTACATTATTTTATGAAGAATTTATGGACTTTTTAATCGCTCATTGATTTCTATTTTTATGATTATTTACAATCTTATGATCACTAAACATCATGAGATCAATGACCTATATCAACCTCCATGATTATCTAGACATTACTATTTTCCTCCATTTCAAAATTTTCATATTGCACTAATGTTAGCTAATTTTTAAACCAACTTAGGCATTATTCCAATGACCTTCTTGTTTCGCATTCACTCTTTCTAAACATTAATTTATTGACACTTTAATTTATGGTTTTCAATAAAAGAAATTTTAAATTTCAACCCCATGATTACTTATATCATGTTAAAATTTTGAACATAAAATTTATTAAATAGGGATAGAATGTAATAACCTAATATTTATAAAAGAAATTTTGTTTTATATCATATACAACAAAAAACACCGTGCTTAAACAAACATGGAAATATTATTATTTAGATATGATAATTATAAAAAAGTCATTCAATTTTTTGATATTAATTGACGTTACCAAATTATGAAATATATAAACCACCAAGAAATTAATAATTTCAAGATAAATTATAAGTAAATAATCACTCATTTTTTAGTAAAATCATTTTTTATTCAAAAATATTATTTATTGAAAGCTTATTTTTATTTATTTTTGTGATAAATTATTATAATTAATTTATGGATATCCTATAAATTTTATTTTATAAAAGGATATGATTTTTTAAATCAAAATTTTGAAATTATTAGACGGTGAATGGTTTTTAAAATTTTTAATAGTTTGTTTTTATTGAATATTAAAAATACAAATTTTAATTGAAAATTTTATTTTCTTTCAAAATATTTACATGGAAAAATTATATTTTAGATTTGTTGTATACATTAAATAGTTCATTTTAAATCAAAATAATCCAATAAAATTTATTTTAATCATCATTATACATGAATTTGGTATAAAATACATTTTTATCCTTCAATTCATTTTTAAAAAAAAATTCACTTCATCATGTTTTGCACGTTAAAATTTAAGTTAAATTATTCCACTTATATGAATTGAATTGATTTGTATTTATTAATTATTTTTAATAAAAATAATTCATGTTAGTTAATAATACTAACTTAATTTTTCTATAATGATTAGTTAAAATAATAAAAATATGTTAAAATGATTAAGGTTAAAATATATTTATTAGGGGTTAAAATAAAGAGATAAAGTCTAAAATAAACTAAAACCTTATATAAAACATATTTATGGATGTATTTAAACCATGTAACATAAAATATTCATAAATATTATATTATTTATTAATTTATATCGAGTAATACAATAATATATTTAAATCTTTTAAAAAATTATAAGTGGGTAATCTCCCCAAATCATAAATGTATGCCACCAATAAGATGATATATACAATTAAAGTTACTTTTTCAGCCAACAATATCTAAAATACCATCATAAAAGCCCTACCGATTTCCTTTAGTCCCTCGATTAATCATAAAAACAACCTTGTAAGGCTTTATGCATAAACCTAAAGTGTTTTTTCAAAGAATATTTATAGTTCTTAACCGATCATATTTTTTTATTCTTATACCTTCTTAAAATATTATTAAATGATGATAAAATAATAAAATCAATATACTTAATGTAAATAGATTTTATTATGTTAATTTTATAACCTATATCAATCTCATCATCCGTAAAATTGGAAATGAAACCATCATTCATGTGTACGGTGGACTATAGCCTTATGAATCGATGAAATTCATTTTCCATCTCCAAATGTAATATATGGTTGAAATGATGGATACAATTTATATGATATTATTAAAATAATTAATTTTTTAAAGATAATATATCCTAAATTTTCTTACCTTTTCTCATATTTAGAATTTTTAACATTGTTTGTGTGTAAGTGTGGATTACCACATCCACAAAGCAATGTGATTTCCTTGTAATCACATAATTCCATAGATAGTATATATAACATTATTTTAGTTGATAATATAATATTTATGATATAATAATAATATTTTAAGTATAAAATTATACTTAACTTCTTTTACTCATGGTCTTTTAAAAATAAATACACAACTCATGCTTACACTCAGATTATTGTCTCCATTATTGTAACATAATTCATTTTCAAAACCATTTTTCATGGTTGATTTTAACTAAATAGTTAATTTATAAATATTATAACTATTTCATGATTGTCATTTTGTATATTATTTAATTGTTACCTATTTGACCATGGTCAACACATAGAATATGTATTGAGATTATGAACCTAGCATCCTCCAAACACGAGAAGTGGAATCAACCGGTTAATTAAATAAATATTTAATTAAAATAAACTAAATTATTTATTTAATTATATGGTATAAAATCAATAATTGTTTTTTAAAAACAACAAAATAATTGATATAATCCTATTATAATGTTGTTAAGGGACATACATTTCACATATGTACTAAAGGTAAAGGATTTCTTCTAAATTTCCCTTCATTAAGTTATGTTTTAATGTTATGAATCTAATTTGTTTTATATGGTTTGTATACTTCCCCTTTAACATGTTATATCACGATCACTTAATATTTATGTTTTTTATGTTACAATTCAAATCACTTCATCCAAGGGTATTTGAATTGAATGTTACCAAGTGGTAAGAGGTTTTTTAACTCAATTTTCTTTCATTGGGATATAACACTTAATCATTGAGTATATTATTCCAATATTTTGTGATAAATTAAAATTGTTTTATTAATGATTTATTTAAACAATTTTTGTATCGAATTGAATTTGTTACACATAATGAAACAATTTATTAACTCTCAATTAAATGATATGATCTTTGTGAGAGTAATTCAACTGAAATTCTCTTTCTTTGGGGCACATGTTTATTTTATACTCCTCATATCATTAATTGGGTTTATATACAACCATTTGACTTTTTATATCATGGATATACTTATACTTATTGAATTTATTGTTTAATTTTACTTCATGGGACTAATATTTAAAATATACAAAAATAGTAAGGATTTTTATAATATAATATCATCTTATTTTGGGATTATATGTGATTAATATTCTTTTAAGAGGGAGCATATGCTCATATTTTCTTGAAACAGGTCTCTGTTTCTTTCCTATTATTATAATATTTTTGATTTTTATTTCCAATTTTCCCCATTTATTATTAAAAAACATCATGAAAGCTGTTTTTAAGAGATATCATCCTTGCATCTACTTTTATATTTGAAATCATTCTCTTCCACATCTGGTTTTTCTAAAAAAAAATCAATATTGTTATTTTATAAACATTAATTGTTTTAAAAAGAAATTTTACAAAATATCTACCTTATTCCAAATGGTTTTAAAATTAAATTTCTTAACTTTTTCTATATATGTCACTTTTTACTCTCCTTATAAAAGCGTGGAAAGAATTTTTAATTTTTACATTTATGATATGAACAGATTTTTCCATCATCAGTAGAATTATTTTATTTCAGTATAACTTTATAATCTTACATGTTCATATTCAAAGGAATGGATTTTATTATTAATTTAAGAATTTATATTTCGTAAAATTAATTTTTTTTCATAATAATTATTTTCCTATATATTTTTTAATGATTTTTTAATAGTATTTATTTTCATCAATGACAAAAACACTTGATTTTACTTATTCTCCCCTGGGATATATTATTATGATACCAAACTTGTTCTTTATATGGATGTATTATGATTATTTCAAAGTGAGTTTCATGGAACCTGCTTTTTTTTTACTAAATAAGCAATCTATGAAAGATTAGTGGTTGTTATTACATAGAAAAACATAATTTATAATGTATTTATTTCATGTTATGGTTATTCAAAATTGATTATGATGATAGGTGAGATATATATATATCTCATTGTGATGGATGAGATAGATATAGATCTCCAATCCATAGTGTAATGCGACATATTTAACTAGTTATAGGTTTCTCCTAATAGATCATTTGAATGTACCAAGAATATTATTCTATTTATAAGAGTGAATATAAGTTTTATACGAAAATTAATTTCCATGTTTCTAAGATATTATTATTTATTCTTGAATAATGTTATAGCGGTTTAGTTTATTAAGGAATTTTTTCACATGGATCATGATTTTCCAATTATATGTCTCTTGTCATACATTAAATTGTTTTTTCTACGTTCTATATTTCAGGAACCAGATTGTCAGGGGTTTGAATTATCTTACGTTTTTCTAATTCACTTTAATTATATAATAATAACATAATTATTATATTAATATAATTAATGTAATTCAATTATTATTATGTTTTACCCTTACTAAAAATATTAGCTTACCAATCTTATATTTCTTTTTCCATATGTTTTAAAAAATACTTTTAGTATGTTTTGAATAAGAGGGTTTTTAAATGTGAAGAACTTAGTTGGAGATGTTATAGATTTTTATGAAACAAATATTTATGTATCCATGTTTTTATGTATTTTTTTCCTAATTATTTGAAAAATAGACCAAAAATATCCTTCGGTACGTATGTGATCCAATATTTCATTTTGATGTTATATGTTTTGAAAGGATAAAATTAGGTCACGTTTATCATTATCAATTACAGAAATCTAAATATTATGTTTTAGTAACTAGATATAGGAGAGTGTGATTAGGTATATTATATAACATATAAATGGGTAATTATATAAAAACAAACAAATAAGTGGTGAATATGGAATATGTCTCAAAGAAATAAAAGTGATATGAGAAACACTTACCTCAATTTTTACTTACATTGTATGTTCTTTTATCCTCTTATATAATAAATTTAAATTTATTATAATTATATACTAGTAAAATATTCATACTTATAATACAATAAATGGCTTACTTATAACATCTTATCAATCATTCATTAACAATATTTCATTATCATCATCATTTGAGGTTATTATTACTTCGTATGTAATGTGTGTTTCAGTTCAGAAGTTATAGACCTTGCACATTGATCATGGTTTCTTTGCCTTTCAAATATCAATCATGTAATAATTATCATATTCAATCATTATAGAAACTTTTATAATAATTCATAAAAACGTGTTATGAAAAAAAATCACATCACTTAATGGAGGTGGTGATTCATACTTACGCATGAGCGATGATATCATTTTCCAATAGATGATAAAGAAAGAGTGTACATTATATATTATAATTAAAGAGGAATAATTATGTCATAAAAATAATATATTAAAATGATGTCAATCATAATATCATACCACAAAATAATGGGATGGAAAATGAACCATATCACTATGTAGAGGATGTAGTCCACACATACATATAAGCAATACATTCATTTCATAGTTGATAGAATGTTGGTGTAAAATCAATGTTATGTAATAATAATAATAACATATGATTTCTTATAATACTATAGTAGTTATTTTATGCTGGATACATTATATTTAGAGAATTATAAAAAGAAATAGACTTTTAAAGAGTTGTATTTGATGATTACCTCCTATTTTAGAGACCTTATTTGGCTTGTAACTTATGCCTTTTGAAGATGTTCTTAAGATAAGACCATGAGCTGAGAAATTAATGGAAGGAATATATGATGGTTTTTTATTTGGGATTATTTGATATTGGGGGCTCAAAATTAAGGAATAAGGGAGGATAATATGTTCCCATTTATAATTTAGGGGAGAAGAACAAATTTAATTACTTAAAACATTTTAATAATATAATGTCACTTTCATGTAAAAGTTGAAAAATATGGTCAAAACATCGAAGATAAGATAAAATAATACTTAATATCGTTATTTAATAATATTTATACCTAATTATGTGGTTCTATTACCATTATATAGTATGTTAAACCTCAGTAAAGTCATTTTTAACCATAATCGCAACAACAAATGGTTTTATTGTTTTTACTATTCACAATAACAAAAAATGAAAGTGGAATCATTGAAAAAAAATTCTATTATAATTAAAAATATATACCTTTTTTTTAAAAAATTAAATTTCTATAAGTGATATAAATTAAATTTTAAATAAATGCAAAAAATTCAAAGAAATTAGTTTTTTAGAAAATATAAATTTTTTAAGAAAATTATTGAGATTAATTTCATTAAATGCTTAATAAAAAATATTACATGATTGATAAATTTTTTGGTTGAATATGTAAAATAATAAATATAAATAACATCATAATTTTAAATTTATTTATTTAATTTATTTTTCTAAAAACACATCTTGCAAACCAAAATGGTTTTTTGAAAAATACCTTTTTTTACCTTCGAATGATTTAATTTTCATTCCTAAATATTAGAAAAATAATTTATGAATTATTTTTCATAAACTATAATTAATTTCATAAATTTAATATATTAAAATTGTTATCAATATATTTTTATATAAAAATGATAACACCATGAAAAAATCATTAGATTAATATTTATTTTAATTATAAGATGGTTTTATTAAAATTTTATTAACTATTTATTAAGAATTAATTAACATATTTGAATAATTGGAGACATATATTTATTATTTTTTAATCATTTTGATACCCTCTAATCTAACATCTTGCCTACAAAGGCCATAATATATTGTATTTCATTTAGACTTGGGGGTTCATGCATGGAAAACAATTGAATACCTAAAATTTATTTCATAGGAATACATATAATATATTGGGGTGTTACAACCATAACCCTAGTAACGCTTAAATTAATAATTGTAAAACAATAAAACAGTAGTCTCTTAGTATTGTAGGTTGTTCTAAACTGAAGAAGAGTTGAAACAAACTGAGAAGATACAAATCTCATTAGTGGAAATATTCAACTTCACCGAAGCCCGACTCAAGGATATTTCTCATATAGGTTAATTGGTTAATTTATTATATTTTAAATAATTAATCAATTATAAATCTCATTTATAGTTATTTTATAAACATTATTTTATTGGGTGAATGGTTCTTATTGTTTTTTTTCTTGATGCTTGGATATGATCACATTATTTAAATAAAAAAAGATGATATGAAACATAAAATAAAATAAATATAGTATCTGGAAGTATGTTTTCAAAAAATGGTAATTAAATGGGTAAAATCAATATATAATTAAAATTATATTTAAAAGAAAATATAAATTAATATATGCAAAAAAATAAAATCCACCAAGAAAGTATTTAATCAATAATCCTTTCATCATAAACCTTAATATGTACCCATAGTTAAAGTTTTGGGCATGAACGTTTTTGGGAACATTCTATATTTTGGATTATTAATAAACACTATTAGTCAACTTGATTGAACTGTTATTGGGTGTAATAGCCAAAATCTATTCAATTCATTTTAGGATGAAAATATTGTCGAAATATTATTTAGGATGTTAATATTGGAAAGTACACTAAATTTATCAATTATTTTTGAAGTAGTGGTGTGAAAGATCACCTTCATAAATATTTTCTATTTATATTTCAAACCAAATTTTGAGGTATGGGAAATGAAATATGGATCATTTACATAAAATATTCTATATGATAAGACATTCAAGTCAAATGGTGAGGGTTATTGGGACTAAATAAAATAATGGGCGACCAATATATAAAATTTAATATGTCACATATAGTTTCATGATATAGTAATAAAAATATAATTAAATAATTATATAAAGGTAAATATAAATTACATCATGATATATATATATATATATATATATATCTATGTGAATGTCATCATTCATGGATAAAAAACATATCCTCACTAACACCAACATCCAAGACTGCTACAGTCATTTATATGTCACCCTACTAACGAATGTTTTATATCATGTTATAGTATACCCTATTCCAATTTTTCTACATAACCAAGTGAGATAGGGTGAAAATTAATCTTTCTAGTGATTCTAATAATATTTACCTTATAAGACACTAAGATTTTATGATATATTTCTATTTAAATAAATTTAAAATGTTCGATAACTTGATTAACAAACAAATCTAAACTTATGTGTATAATGTTTATACATTATAAATTAAATTAAATTCTATGGTATTTAAATGAATTATAATTATTTGAAATAATTTATTATTAACATTGGAAATTTTATTTCCCATAAAGAACTATCTTGATATTTTTTTATGAGAATTATTTTATCATGTACATTTTATTTATAGGTTATTTTATTTTATTTTAAAAAATATTCATAATTTTAGAATTATAAAAAAATTCACACGCAAAAAATGTTTTCAATGTTCATTAATTGGTTATAAATGAAAAAAATCATTTTCAGGTAAAAATACACATTCATTTTGGAAAATAAATTTTACATGAGAAATGTGTTTTTATCATAATTAATTAATTTTATCAATATTTATGAATTATTATGATAATCATAAATATTATATATTCAATAAAAATTTTCTACATCTATCTAATGTTTTTCACTCAATAATGAATGAGAATTAACTTGATTTTATACATAAAATTAATTCATTAAAAATACGGGTTTTATTACGTCTTTCACGATTATTTTAAACTTAATTTATCCCAATTTTAGAAATAAAATTAGATAAAATGGTTTCCATAATTTTAGTTGGAAAATATTTAATTTTTAAATTTTTAAATTTCATTTTTGGTCATAATGAATAGTAAATTTTTTAAATAATATCGTTACCATGGTTAAGGTTAAAATAAGTTTACTGGGGTTACCGTTAATTTTATCGACAAAACCTACCACTCAAAAATGTATAAATATTATTTTATAAATATTTTTATAATTTATATTATCCAATATTCTCATTATATTCCAATTGGTTCCACATTCAAATGAATATGACTTTATATTATAGAAATCTTTTAAGTAATTCCAGGAGTGTCCCTCCACCCACTTATAAAAAAACATATTCTCATCCCTGTTTCAAACACATATTCTTGTGAATTTTTTAGTACCCTAAGATCAAAGTAAGAAAGTTTAAGGTGTAATTCGAAGGGGGCCTCTCAAAGAAGAGGTGCTCATCTTATCTAAGTCTTTCAATATTTATTTCTTGTCATACATCTGAAAAATATGTTCAATCCAATATAACATAATGAATCGGGAATAATAAACACAATTAAGAGTAATTATAATTATGTTACATCCATTTTTCATCTACTTTATCACCCGATTAGAAATGAAAACGTCACTAATGTGTATGTACTGACTGATGTCTCTATAAAGAGATGCAATTAATTATACCTCATCAACATTCCTCATTAGTTATTATGAATGATTTAATATTTATATATGATATTTATGAAATAATTATTCTTCTAAATTTAAAATATCACCTCTAACTTTTCTCCTTTTCAACCATTGGAAATTGGTAACATCACTTGTGTGTGTATATAGACTACCACCTCCACTGGGCGATTTAATTATTTTTTATTACATCATTACATGGTTTTTAATAATAATAGATTTAAATAATTTATATGACCTTTAATATATAATAAATATTAAATAAATGTGATTTGTTTTTTTTTCTTTCATTACATCCATCAAAATATGGAACCATCAATCATGTGTGTGTATAGACAACTTACTCCAAGAAAATATGCACTTCACTATTCTCCAACACCTTTTATGAATGATAATAAAAGTGAATATAAATTGATAAACATGATATTTATAGAATATATGAAATTATTTATATTATTATACCATTAAAATTTTGAAATAATCAGAATCATCAAACCAAAACATACATGGAAAATAGAACTATTTTCACTAGAATAACGATTTTTATAAAGAATTATTAATAAAAAGGGTAATTGGAAAATTTAAGCTAATGATATATTATGATATATATATATATATATGAATATATTTATGTTATAGATTTATAATAAATATATATTTATTATACATGATTTCGGAACACATATGAAGCGGGATGAGACTTTAGGTAAGGGAGTTATGATACAATTTCATTTCATTTTGAGATTGTTAATGTTAAATATCTAATGAGGGAAATTATGTTATAATAATATTTTAAAAACCATATATTTTCTTATAATATATTTATTTATATTTTTTAATGTATAATTCTCTTTCTCAACTCTTGTGGATATAAAACCATTGGGAAAATGATTTTATGAATAGTCTCATTTATTTCAACTTTGGTTGATGAACATTTTCTTTATTTTCCATGTTCATTAAAATATTTTTTGGATTCTTATTTTAAACAAAAAATATTATTTATGTTTATTTTAACAATATTTTACTTTCTTTTAAAAGTTTCAAAAGAAATATTTTAGTCATTTTCCAAATGAGGTACTTTTAGACTTTATAAGAAAAGTGTGAACTGAATATTTGTTTTATAATTTAATCCATGAAAGGATTTTCTCTCTATCATAATAAATAAATATTTTAAAATTAATTTTAAATATTTAATGGTTAATTTAAAATATATTATCACTCACAATTTTATTGAATTTTTTTATTTTTTATGGTACCGAACAAAAAGGATATTTTCCCACTATTTCAATGAAAATTTCATATTCACTTTCCATGGAATTTTTTTATCTATTTCAAAATCCTTTTATTTTTTTTATATTTCACTTGGGATATGATTTAATTATACCATCCATAATATTTATTTATATCTATCATGTTTTTTTCATAATGAAATTTTTATGAAACCTGTTTCTTTTCAACAGGTTATTCGATAATGAAATTATGAATGTTTTATGATCTTATATCACACATATGTATGGTTTTAATTATGTGAAATATAGATCCATTAAATCCCTAAAATTCATTGAAAAATATGATATATATGTCCCATAATATTATTATGATAACCATGGACCTTCTTGAAAATAAATAGTTTCACATTATGATGTATGTGTATGAATAATTCTAACTATGCTAACAAAATTATGTGTGGACATGATTGTGAATAGTTATGTCCAAATTATATTTATTTCATATTATTATTTTGTTTCATGATTATGGTATGAGTATTTATTGATAATTTCTATTTTCACACTCTTATTAACCATGATTCTGGATATTACATGATTTTTGAGTTCTTGATATAATATTTTTTTGGTATGAATATTTTATGTTGAGAACAAGCACTTGATTATGTTATCTTACCATTATGATAATATTTTGAACATGTTTGATTGATATATCCTATGTATAACCATATAGGGCCCCAAGTGTTTACAGAATGTTCTATATATGATATGAAAATATGGGTACTAAATATGATTAATTGTTATGGGATATTTTGAATATATATCATAAATAAGTTTATTTTGTAACACGTTTCCAAGGAAATAAAACATCACTATTCTAGGAAATGTGTAATAATGATATTTATTTAATATTAACATAATATGGTTTAATTTTTTTATATGTTATGATCAAGTTTCCATAATAGGTATTAGATAATTTTTTATATAATTTTGGAGTTTAACAATAGAAACGTTTTGTGAGGAACCTTAGGATAAGCCTATGTATAAGAGAAAATAATAAGTTAGGGTAATTAAAGGAGATTAATTTTTCATAAAAATACATCTTTGTCTTGATAAAAAATAAATTGATCCATTTTTTTCATTGATTAACCTTAGGGTATCAACTCTGAACGAGGGGGATTAAATATAAACTCGATCATAACCAGTGGATGATGAGTGGGCCTAATACTTCACATGTGGTTAGACATCCAATGAGTTATTTTTTAATTTACTAAAATTATATTTATTATCCATTATGAGGATTTCGTGGATAGAAATATTCTATATATATCTCTAGATTAAGGGAATATCAATTTAATTTTAATAAACACAAGATATTCTATTTTGGATAGGATAAATATAATTTATTAATGGAAATTACTTCCATTTCACGTGCCTTTCTCCCTATTCACCAGTTATATTAATCTCAAATGGTTGGGCAGACTCAAAATTGAATACATTATTATTTTTATCCTATCATCCCTAGAATCATGATGTTGAGTTTTCAATATAACTCATACTTTTTTCTACACTTATTTTTAATACTCCTTATAGAATGACCTATATTTAGCTGAAATAATTTAAAACGAAACCCCAAGTTAATCTAGAATTGGTTTTTATACACCTGATTGAATCTCTATGGGATGAACCTTATTTTTGAATAAATATGGGTCAATGAGTCTTTTCTTTTATTATTGATAGTATAATAGGATCATTTTTAAAAACATATATTATTTTCCCAATATTTATGACTAGTTTGATCGACTATGAGTGGCTCAATAATTTTCAAAGATTTACCTATATTCTTGATATCATCTATAAATGGCTAGAAGGAGGATATAATGAATAAATCCTTTAATATGATATATAGTGATTATAAATTTATAGTAATTACATTTGGATTTAATTATTCTCCCGCATTCTTCTTTGATATAATAAATTGATTCTTTATTGATTTCCTTGATAGATTTATAGATTATTTATATATGATATTCTTATATATTCAAAGAGAAATAAATAGTATGCAGATCATTTAAAGAATGTGTTTAAGACCTCAAGGAAGGCAAGATGCATTCTAATTTTAACATGTGTGAATTTTGGCTACATAATGTGTAATTATTTAGTCATATGTTCTCATGCGCGGGTATATGGATGGACCCCTCAATGATGAAAGTTATTGAGAAATATCCTAGAAGAATGATGGCTATTAATATACATATATTTCATAGGATTATTTAATACTATCAATATTTTTTAAGTTATTTATAATGTAAATACAATACACTAACCATATTGACATGTACGAGAGCAATGTTCCTATTGATAGATGAATATAATGAAAATTTCTAGGTGCCTTAAAGAAGTTTGGTTGCTCCACTTATGGTCACTGTTGACGCTCCTTTCGTCACAGAATCTAATGATCGGAAAAGGGGAATATCTGAGCATAAAGTGATTCATTCTTTGTTGAAACGTCAAAAATCGACAAAGGGATGAACAAGGAGATCATTGCCCATAGGCCGCACAAGTTCCCTCATGGTCGCACAAGTACACTTGCGCGCCGCCTAGTGGTCGTGCAAGTACTTGCGCGCTGACTAGTGGTCGTGCAAGTCTACTTGCGCGACGCCTTATGGTCGTGCAAGTGACTTGCGCGACCTAAGTGATAACTGCCCGGTAACCGCCCAGGGTATTTTCCTGCCTATAAATAGAACCTGTGGGCCCCCCATTCGGGAGGAGCTTTTTCCAGAAACTCGGATTGAAGCTCCCAATTCCCAAGTCTCTTCTCAAAGCTTCCAGAACACTTCTAAGGTAATCTCTTACCTAGAACGGAAGATTTAAAGAGAAGAAGGAAGGCCTAAGTGTTGAAACTCATCAACACTTGCGCGCCGACTTTTTCCTTCAATATAACTTGCACGTCTTTTTTCTGGAAGAACCTCAAAGGGATTCTAAAGGGTTTAAAAAAGATTCGCTCAAATATTCTAACAATGTTTTAGAATCGCGCAAGTACCCCTCATGTCGCGTAAGTGTATTTGTGCGACCAAAACTTGTGCGCCGCCACAGTTCTTGCGCACCTTTCAGGACTTGCGCGCCCCTACCTTTTTGGGTGCCTTTCTTTCCCATTTCACCCCTCTTAGGCCATTTCACCTTTCCTATTCAAGATTCAGTCTTCAAAGATACTCTTCAAAGCCATTTATGGCATGATTTCTTGATTTGACTTCCTTATTCGAAAGGAATTATGTGGAATATTTCTCAAAACATAGTGATTTATACATCTGTATGTCACCAAAGATTGAGAGTTCATTCATTCAAACTCATCCTTTAAGATGAGAGAATCCTTAAACTGGGTCTCCTTTTCAGGAATAATCCCCAGTTATAAGTCCTTTAATCTGGGCATCTTCCTCAGGAGTAAGCCCCAAATTCTTAAAATTCCCAAACTTGGGCATCCTCCTCAGGAGTAAGCCCCAAACCTTAATTCCTTAAACTTGGGCATCCTCCTCAGGAGTAATCCCCAATCATAGTCCTTTAATATGGGCATCCTTCTTAGGAGTAAGCCCCAAACCTTAATCCCTAACCAGGGTCTCTTTTTCAGGAATAAGACTCAGTCATAATCTTGGGCTTTCCTTTTCAGAAGTAAAACCCAATCATAAGTCCCCTCCTAATTTGGGCATCCTACTTAGGAGTAAGCCCCAAGATTAGAGTATTCAAATCTCCATAAAGCACATATACCTTTATGGACCCTATTCCTGGATTTTCTCCCTAAAAAGTAAATCCTAAAACCTTCATCTATTTGGGAAATCATACATACATAAGCCCCAAACAATTTCTTATGATTGCATCTTTCATGGTACAATTGTCTAATTTTTACCAATGCCTCTTGTTTCTCACACCGAGCATGACTCACGTGAGCTTAGAGTGTAAAAGTAATTATGACATTCTTCTTTGAGCCATCAATCATAAACATCATACTCCATTACTTGAACTACGTGGGTTCTTATACCTTTTCCAAAACAAAGGATACGTAGGTATCCCATTTATGGGTTCGATCCCAACTTTGAAATAATCCTTGTCCTTCTGAATGACGATAAACTTCAAGTGCCCCACTGAGTGGCTTTAAAACCAGCCTGGTCGTCATAATGACCAAGAGACTTTTATATAAATGTTTTGAAGGATACCATTGACCAAGAAATCTCTAAACAGATATAGATGATTCTCTATTGATGAAGAACCTCGAATACATATAAAAGATTCTATAAATTTCTTGAATATTTAATCATTGATTGTTAAAACTGAAGGAAAGCTCATTTTATACTTGGTAATATAATAAGGATTCACAAACATAACTTAAATCTATAAAGAGAGTCCCGGAATAGACAATAATTCCCCTCAAAAAGGTGTGATGAGTCCGACCTCCCATCCTCTCGACCAATTCAAATTCCTAAGCCTCATTATCCAACAAGCTAATGAGCGCCTACCTTTGGAAAGTAGGTCCAAACGGATGTGGAATCATTGGATGTTTCCGGTTCTACGAACAAACCCGTTAGAAACCGATCAAAACGTTTGAATCTCCCGTCCAGGAGGTCATCCCCGAAATCCATGCGAAACAAAAAATGGTGAACCCGACGTGAATCCTTAACCAAGTTAAAGTGATGTTTTTCTTATTTGTTAGGTCCCTTGGGCCAACAAATCAATCATTGACATGTCCTCATCCAAAAGATGCAGTGGCCGGATTCATCTTGATTATGTCTATTATATGGAACATGCACTATTTTCTCAAGATCTTCTGCAAAATGGCTTTCCTTAAATTCACCCCTGTGAATACTGCTGCTGTGAACACCTCTACTGTGAGGTCTTCTGCTGTGAAAACCAATGCTGCTACTCCTGCTGGAACGTCATCCGCTCTGAGGATGACATCACCAACTCAGCGTCTTCAATGCTGGGTTTCTAATGCAGTGGTTAAGGAGTACAGTCGTAACGGTACTATCCCAACTCTGGAGGCCGCTCGTCAAGCCCTCCAAGTTAACAACTCTACCTGTTCATCTGGACAACGGCGGCCAGCGATCAAGAAGCAGACGGTGCTGACTACCGTCTCCAACCGTTTCGGGTCGTTATCCCCGGAACGCAATTTCCATTCATTACCTTACTCTGAGGAAGTGAATGAGAAGGTCCCGCAGGGCCTTAATTCAAAAACACAGGAGTCCTTCTCGAGGGCTCCCATCAACAATCGCCACCAGACTCGTGCGGTAGTGCGCCCTCAACATGATGAGGGTACCGACTCCAGGCATTCAGCTCAGGTTCCTCGAACCCGAGCAGGCAAGATGAACCGCCAGAGACGGAATCTGGATAACAATAGGTAGGTTGTCATCCCTGCCATCTCCGGAGAAGTCCACCAACCTAACTTGGTGGAAAATAACGAGTATGTACAATCACCTGCCTGTTTTAATTCCGATGTCCAGCAGACTCGTCTGGCAGCATTAAGCCAATCCCTCCAGGCAATTCCGGCGGAGTACTATAGGCAGGAACATGCACCTTCTTATACATCACCAGTTAGTCAGCAGGCTCGTCTGACTACATATGATGGATCTCGTCAATCACGTTTGGCGAAGTGTAATCAACATGCACATACACCTGCTAATACTAATCAAGCCTACCAACAGTCTCGCTTGGTAGCGCACGGAGAAGTCAGTCGGAAAGTCCCGACGACAAACAGGAGGCAGACTCAACTCTCTGCCTCCACACTTGAGTACTGTCAGGTTTCACTAACAGGAATAGGAGGACAGGAGCAGGCACATACACCTACTCCAAGCCCGGAATGGACGTATATCCCTGTTCTGGCGGCTGAAGTCACCAAACATATTTTGTCAATGGTGAAAGAGCAGAAGAAAATTCCTGCTCATATTCTGGATGCTTTCCAGGATATCATTACATCTTCAGCATCATCACAGGGACAGACACATAAATCTATCCCTATCAGTGGAGTGACACATCAACGATTCACTCCGGAACAGACACACACATCTGTTCCAGTCCAAGAGGGTTATGGGGCATACTCCCCCATATCATACGGACAACCAAGTCAGGCACATAGACCTGATTTGAGTGGAGATCATCAGCCTAACCTGACCATCTTTCCTGATCAGGCACATACACCTGCTCAGAGCAATCACTTTCGTCATCAAGTGGTTTCTAAAGCGAGTAAGAAGGCATCTAAGAAAAAGATCCGCCCAGCACAGTCAGGAGATCAAAGGCCAATCTGTAACAAAGCCTTGCTCGATGCTGGAGTTCTTGAAGCCCTCATACATTTATCTGTCGGAATTCAAGATTCTACTCCCTCAGTTCCCAATAACGGGAACATTAATTCTGAAGGTCTTCAACAGACACTTCCTCATGAAGACTTGCTTCATGAAAATTCGGTCAATCTTGAAGTTTCTTCTTCAGATGAGAGCCACAGGAACCCTCTGTGTGGTCTGAAGACCAAGGTGCAAGAGATCTCATCTTTTGTTGTAACTCATCATGACGGTCCTCCTCATGGTGATGAACTTCACTGCGAAATTCCTCTCCGCAGTAGTGCTTCACGTTGTCTCAAAAATTCTTCAGAAAGAAATTTAGTGCCGAGAAATCCCTCTTATCTTGAGGCACTTGAAAATGCGAAACCAGTCATGTCTGATACTTTATCGCTAACAACTGAAATACTTTCTCAATCAGAAGATAGCCTGGGGTTCAGGTTATTCTCCAAACCATCCCCAGGTCATTCATCTTCCAGCATGAATAGCGGAATCTCTACCAGTCTTGTTGAATCCGATGAAGCAACAAGGAAACACCAACTCTGGTCAAAACAGGTAGAAGAATCTTCATTTAATGATAAAGAGGAAATTCTGAACATGAGGAAAAAACTGGAAAAAGGTGAAATACCAATCATGTTTTGGCCTTTGGCTGACTCCCAGTACGACATTCCAAAGATGTTGATGAATGATGGAATCCATGATATTCGTCTCAACATATGGAAAACTCTTTGTCAATTAAAGAAGAAGGTATTATCTTACGATGAATATGAAAATCATCTTAAGATAATAGAAGGGCTACAACGTCAGATTGATTTGGCATCTCTATCAGTCTCTCGGTATCCGAAGGCTGAAAAGCAACAGAGAACCCTTCAACGTTCATGCCTTGGCGCACTAAGAAAATTGCGTCAGTTAATTTCCAATGCTCCATCTGATGTTCATATCAGAGGATGGGGTGTTCACGGATCACTACATTTCACAGTGCTTTCCAGTCAACAAAGCCCGCCGAAAATGGTCTCATGCAATGTTATTGCCCATGGCCGGCCAAAGTCAATGGGCTTTGTTCATAATCAAAAACTTGCTCAAGAACAGGCTTCAACTAGTTCCTCTCAAAATCAAGTATATAGAGAACAAGTTGTTGAATTTCTCCTACAACAAGCAGGCAAGAATATTGCACAAGCCTCTCGTCTGGAGAAAACACGTCATCAAATGACAGAAGTTTCGGAAATCATCCAACGATCTATTGAACCAGGTGATAAAAGTGGATATAGGTTAATGCATCCAGCTAATTTCCGAACTAAGATTTGCAAGATCAAGAGAGATTTTACGAAGATCTCAGACATAGAATGTCAAGAGACACCCCAGTTTGTCAGACTGGGGACTTCTCTAACCCAACCCTTAGAGTCAACAAATGGGATTCGAGGAGTTGAGTGGAAGCAGCAGGAACATCCCCAGTCCACCGGACTAGGGACTTTTTCAAATCCTCAATCCCTCCCTCAGAGAAAGTTAGTATTCTCTCGATTAGGGAATAAGCTTCAAGAGGAACGAAGAGCCAAGCTATCAGGAGATTCTCTCCAAGTGACGGTTCTCCAAGAAGTTCTTTAGGGATCAAGTCAACGGAATGCCATGTCTCATCATGGACATAGAAGAAGACAATATCACAGAAATGCTGATAGAAAGGATTCCATGCAATATGCATCCATTAATGTCATCAATGCCGTTGCTGCTGATTCACCAGATGAGGCTCAATCAGAGGGATCAGACGAAGAGGTTCCTGCTCAAGAAGTTGCGCACACAGACCTAAATGAAGAAGGTGTGCGCACACGTAATCAAAGGCTTACCCAAAATCTGGGTATTCCTTAAAGTAACCCACTTCCCCCTTTCCGAAAAGGATCCAATAAGGGGAAAGGAAAGAATCAGGTTACTTCTCACCCTTCCTCTGAAGGAGGTCAATCGCTCTCATTAGAGCAAAGGTTTGCACAACAGGAGGAAGAAATGAAAGAATTAAGAAAGTTGAATGTGGAACTACTTCAGAGTAGTCTTCTTCTTAAGAATGCTGAAGTCCGACAGCCGAAGGAATTTGTTGTAACTACTGAGATGGATCAGGAATATCCTCCTTTATCAGTACACCCTCAGAGGTCTAATCCTACGGGTCAAACGCAACAACGGTTGGCAGCACTACCATCAGTTGCAGCACCAACCACCATGTTTGTCCAAGCTCCATTTATTGCACCTACCCAAAACCAAGGTCAAACTGATGTTTCTCAAAAGTTAATAACTACTGTGGAGTCATTAACAGCTCGGTTAGAAACTATGGAAGGGAAATGGGCGCAAGTTCAACCTGAAAAGAAAGTTTACCCTGAATGGGTAGATTCAATTTCTCCTCCATCCAGTTTTGGAAACCCTGTTTTCCCTACTTTCAATGGATCAGGCGACCCTGAACAACATTTGACGCATTACGTGTCTTGTTGTGATGCTATGATGGGAACTCCAGAGCAGCAAGAAGCAGTGAAACTCAGATGCTTCGTGCGAACCTTGGAAGGAGCAGATTTTGTCTGGTATTCAAGCTTGCAATCCCGGTCAGTCATCGGATGGGAGGATCCTCGTCAAAAATTCCTTCTTCAGTTTAGCTCAACTTTGCCACAAACGACAGTTTTCGATCTTACAAACTGCAAGCAAAGGGAAAATGAAAGAGTCTCTGATTTCCTTGCTTGTTGGAAGGGATTAACGTATTACCTAAGTTTAGCACTCACTCAAGAGGAATTGCTGCCAATCTGTGTGGAAAATTTGCGTGATGAATTACGCACGCCATTGATCCCTGTGAAATACACAGGAGGGTTTCGAGACCTTACTTCAATCGCTCAGCAGATTGAAGATTCCCTTATACAGGCTAAGGTTAAATCTTGTGTAATTCCATCAGCTCCAGGAAGAAGAATGGGTAAAGCAGAAACTGCTACAGTTATGCTTAAACAAGCACCTGTACCTATATCTACTTCAAAACCTTCATCTTCTCGAAGGACTCCACCTCCTGAACGCCAACAACAAAGGCCGTTTCGTCCAAATGATCAAAGAGATCAACGACGAAAACAATTTGAGGATATGAAGAGTAAAACATACTCTTTCCAAAATGAGCAAGTTCCTGGTTACTTCATTTCAACTCTGGAAAATAATTTGGTTCAATTACCAGTGCCCAAGAGGCCAAACAAGGAAGGAGATGAAGACTATCCCAATTATTGTCCCTTTCATCAAATGTTGGGGCATCCCATCCAGGAGTGTTTTGTCTTTAAAGACCTCCTGCAAAAGATGGTCGACTTGGGACAAGTCAAATTGAAGGGTTCTTCAGCTCATGTAGCGTGTATTACCACTATAGATCCAGAAGAAAGAGGCGAGGGGCAGGAAGTCAAAAGCAAAACTGCGAAAAAATATGATGATTGGATGGTCAGAAAGATAATCAATCAGACCCATTCCATTTTGCGAACACAATTGAAGAAGCCAATTGTGTCTCCTACAAAAGCTGCAGTAAAGCCTCCATCAAAAGACAAATCCTCAAAAGGGCAGCGCAATTCAAAAAAGAAATAGGAATCAGGAGAAGATGAGTATGTATCAAAGCCTAAATTGTCTTTGACTCTGGCAGATTTCATGCCATCTACTTCAGAGCCACGGGCACCGCCCCATCAAACGGCACAACCTAAACATGCTAACCAGGCAGAGTCTTTATCAGACGAAGAGTTAATCTTTGGTTCTGTTAATATGATTCAATTAACAGATCCATATTCTAGTCTTGATGAACCTGAATTCCCTATATCAAATAAGGGAATCCGAGTAAGTTCTAGAGGTTCAGGATACAGGGGAAGACGTGGATCTTTCTGAAGCCACTACTCTAATTTTACCCCTGCTAGCACTGTATATGCAGCAGAAACTCGTGGTAGAGCCCTTCAGCGAGCTCAAAAAGAACAAGCAAGTTCTTCTGCCAATGGCCAACTCAGTTTTGGCACAGTTATTTTGGAAGACCGATTAAAGGTTCCATATTCTTTATCTCAGAAAGTAAATGGATCTAATCAGTCTAATCTTACAAAACCAAGGATGTTGCCAACTTCAACACAAGATGCATCATCTTCCAAAGAATCTGCTTCCAAGGTACCTGCTAAACCGCATATTCCTATTGGGAAATGCAGACCTCTAGATCAAAAATATGATATATTGAAACACTTGGACCAAGTACCATCCATTTTATCAATTTTGGATGCTTTGAATCTGTCAAAAGATCTTCGGGAAGCACTCATCGAAGCTTTGTCAAGTCCTCAGGAGTTTAAAGCTAAAATTGCTGCAGCTGAAATCTATCACATAGAGAATAATCCTGCAGAATGCCATACAGTGATATCTTTTACTGATAAATATGAATATGATGTTTTGAATGGGCACATAAAACCTTTGTACTTATCTGTAAAAGTCAATGGTATAGATATTCGAAAATCTTTCATTGACAATGGTTCAGGAGTCAACCTCATGCCCATTCGTACACTTCGTCGATTGGGCCTCACAGAATCTGATTTATCTCCTTCTACCATGATGTTACAAGGATATGATAAAAATGAACAAGAACCACTAGGAGATGTTACACTCAGAACTCAGTTTGGAGATCTTGTATCCAATTTGGATTTCATGATTGTTTCTCAAGACTCAGCTTTCAATATCTTTCTTGGAAGACCCTGGCTACATCAGCATGCAGCTATTCCCTCATCATACCATCAATGTCTCAAATACTGTTTCGATGGTCAAGTTGGAACATTTTATGGTGATAAGGCCCCGTTCAAGACATGTGAGTCTCAATACATTGTGGCGGAATTTTATCACATGAAGGGAAGAGAAAAATCTACAATGAAGGAAATTACCAAAGTTAATGCTCCATATGGTTTGGAGAAAGTTCCAATAAATCCATTTTCACATGTGAGTACAGATTATGTATTACCTATCAATCAAATTGAAAAAATAGGCCCAAATCAAAATACTCTTATGGAAAGATCCATAATGTCAATTACGGCAATCGAGCCAGACAACATAGGAGAAATTGGTAACTTACCAAGCAGTGATGAAAGCATAAGTGGTGACGTTTTCATTTCGTCTGCTGAAGTCCAACAAGTCTATAATTCGCTAATCAGGCCATAAGAAGTTATAGCAACACCAGAGGTGAATACTGATGTCGATTCTCAATCTATCATCCCCTCTTTATTTCCCAAAGAAGACCTTTTATCATCAATAGGGTCGGAAATGGAAGCTTCTTCTTCAAAATGTGAAAATTTTGACATATCTTATGATCATGAGAATTTCGTTTTTTCATCTACTTTGCAAGTAGAAACGGAAGAAATAACACATGATGAAGAGGAAGAGGAAGAACTTAGAGATGATCCTCCAGCATTTGAAGAGGGTATCTCTACCACTGTGGATGAACTCAGAGAAGTAAATCTGGGTACAGAGAAAGATCGACGCCCCACTTTAATTAGTGCGGCCATGACCCTTGAAGAGCAAGAGAAGTATATTTCATTTCTAAAGAAAAATAAAGATATTTTTGCTTGGAATTATACAGAAATTCCTGGGCTTCATCCTGATGTTTCTACTCATCATTTGGGTTTACCAAAAGAACATCGAGGATTCAAGCAAGCCGCAAGAAGAACACACCCAACCTATGCTTCCAAAATTGAGGCTGAAGTGGATAAGCTTATCAAAGCTAACTTCGTCAGAGAAGTTCAATATCCCAAGTGGTTGGCTAATATTGTCCCTGTAAAGAAGAAGAACAGACAAATTAGGGTTTGCATCGATTTCAGAGATCTTAATCGGTATTGTCCTAAAGATGATTTCCCAGTTCCGATTACAGAACTCTTAATTGATGCGACGGCTGGCTATGAAGTACTTTCTTTCATGGATGGATATTCTGGATATAATCAGATCCGAATGGCCCCAGAAGATGAGGAATATACAGCCTTAAGAGCTCCTCAAGGTGTGTTTTGTTACCGGGTGATGCCCTTTGGTTTAAAGAATGCAGGTGCAACATATCAACGCGCCATGCATCGTATCTTCAAACCTCTTTTAGGGAAGTTTGTTGAATGCTATGTAGATGATTTGGTGGTTAAATCCAAACAACTTTTTGATCACTTGGCTGATTTGGAAGTCATATTCCACACGCTTCGACAACAAAATTTTAAGATGAACCCCTTAAAATGTGCTTTTGGGGTAGCCTCAGGAAAATTTCTCGGCTTTGTTGTACGCCATCGTGGTATTGAAGTCGATCCTGAGAAGACCAAATCAATCCGTGGTATGTCACCTCCTCAGAATTTGAAAGAATTAAGAGGACTTCAATGACACTTAGCCTATATTCGGCGTTTCATTGCCAATTTGGCAGGCAAAAGTTTACCCTTTACCAAATTATTGAAGAAAGGAGTCACATACCAATGGACTGAAGAATGTCAAGAAGCATTTGATGTTCTCAAGAAATACCTCTTGAATCCACCAGTACTCATGCCACCTGTTGAGGGTAGACCTCTAATCCTCTATGTGACAGCTTTAGAGAGATCATTGGGTGCCTTTCTCGCTCAAAAGAATGATGCTGGGAATGAAAATAGTCTCTACTATCTCAGTAGAACTATGCTTGAAGTAGAAACCCGATATTCAAGTATTGAAAAGTGCTTCCTAGCATTAATCTTTGCTGTTCAGAAACTGAGACACTACTTGCAACATCATGAGGTCCAATTGGTTTCTTGTAATAATCCTCTCAAATTCATCCTTAGTCGTCCAATGCTTACAGGACGTCTGGCAAGGTGGGCTGTTATTCTACAGCAGTTCGACATTCAGTATGTGTCTCAAAAGGCAATTAAGGGCCAAGTTCTGGCTGATTTCCTGGCTGAACATCCTTCAGTGGAAGACACGTATTCAGATATCGAATTCCCTGATGAGGAAGTTTTCTCTATTCAAGAGAGTCCTCAAACATGGGAAATGTATTTTGATGGTGCTTCAAGAAGTCCAACAGGGAAGAAAATGGAAAATCCTAAATTCAACAAAGTTGGTTTAGGAATTGTGCTCATTTCTCCAGATAAGGCAGTGTTACCTTATTCCTTTTTGTTGTGGGAAGGTGGTAACAATAATGAAGCTTAATACAAAGCTCTCATTACAGGATTGGAGTTAGCGCTTCAAGCACAAGTAAATCACTTAAAGGTGAAAGGTGATTCTGACCTGGTAATCAAACAAGTCAATGGGGATTATGCCATCAGAAAAGAAGAATTAATCCCTTTGTATGATTACGTCAGAGATTTAATGTCGGAATTCCCTTCAGAACCGACTTTTTCTTATGTCCCAAGATCACAAAATGCTCAAGCTGATGCACTGGCTAATATAGCCACAGCTTTAGCAGATCCAAATCAGGACGAGACAACCATCTGTATTGCTCACCGTCGTGCAATTTCACCTTATGTTCAAGTCAGAACAGAGGAAATTAATGAAATTAGTCCCATTCCTGAACCATATGTTCATACTACAGGATGGATGTCACCTATCAGGGAATACCTTCAAAATGGAACACTTACACCTGATAGAGCCGAGAAAGAACAAATCCGGCGATGTGTGGTCAATTTTACTCTTTATGATAGCCCAAACCACCTCGAGAAAATTCTCTACAAACGTGGTTTTGATGGAGTTCCCTTCAGATGTATTGATGGTGAAGAGACATTGACTGTCATAAAAGAAGTGCATGCAGGAGTCTGTGGTGCCCACCAGTCTGGACATAGACTATCTGATCAAATTTGAAGGCTTGGATACATTTGGCCTTCAATGATACAAGATTGTGTTAATTTCACAAAGAAGTGTCATTCATGCCAAGTATATGCCAACTTCATTCATCAACCTCCAGAGTTGCTTCATACAGCTAAATACTCATGGCCATTTTCCACATGGGGAATGGATGTGGTGGGACCTTACCTTCAGCTACAGCCAAGCAGTTTAAGTACATTCTTACTGCTACTAATTTCTTTTCCAAATGGGCAGAGGCAGTACCTCTCAAAGAAGTCAGTTCTAAATGCATTGTTAGCTTCATCAAGTCTAACATCATTACTAGATTTGGTGTCCCTCATACCATATTGACGGATAACGACACGAACTTCTGTTCTTCTGAGGTAAAGAAATTGTATCAAGAATACAACATTAAGTCCAACCATTCATCTCGATATTATGTGGTGGATAATGGCCAGATAGAAGCCTTTAACAAGACTCTTTCAAATATACTGCAAAAGATGGTGGATAAAAATAAGAGGTCATGGCCTGATAAACTCTTTCATGATTTATGGACTTATAGGACTACCACTCGCAATGAAACGCGGTCAACTCCATATTCATTGGTATATGGAACAGAAGCAGTCTTGCCAATTGAAGTTCAATTTCCCTCACTCAGAGTAGCCATTTGTGATCAGTTATCTACAGATGAGAAATCCCAAAAGCGGTTGAATGAATTGGAACAGTTAGATGAGAAAAGATTGTGCACTTTGCACCACTTGGAAATCTATCAGAATCGAATAATACGAGCTTTTAACAAAAGAGTTCATCTTCGTTCATTCATTCAGGGAGAATTGGTATTGGTTCTCAGAACACCAATGATACCAGGAAAGAAGCCTCCCATGATTGAACCAAAATGGGAAGGACCTTATTCAATACAGAAGGTCTACTCCAATGGAGCGTATTCTCTAATCTCAACGGATGGAGAACACATCACGACTCCAACTAATGCCAGATTTCTGAAGAAGTATTTTGTATAAACACATAATATTGTTCCCAGAGCCAAAACAGTCACATTGGTTCATTTTTTTATTTTTTGTCCGAGTTGACATTAAACTATATTATGTCCTATCTACATGACATTAAACTGTACAAAAGTTCCATATTTTGTCCGAGATGACATTAAACTATATTTTTTGTCCGAAATGACATTAAACTATATTATGTCCCATCTACATGACATTAAACTGTATAGAAGTTCCATATTTTGTCCGAGATGACATTAAACTATATTTTTTGTCCAAGATGACATTAAACTATATTATGTCCTATCTACATGACATTAAACTGTAAAAAAGTTCCATATTTTGTCCGAGATGACATTAAACTATATTTTTTTTCCGAGATGACATTAAACTATATTATGTCCTATCTACATGACATTAAACTGTACAGAAGTTCCATATTTTGTCCGAGATGACATTAAACTATATTATGTCCTATCTACATGACATTAAACTGTACATAAGTTCCATATTTTGTCTGAGATGACATTAAACTATATTTTTTGTCCGAGATGACATTAAAACTATATTGTGTCCTAGCAACATGACATTAAACTGTGTGGCACTTCCAACGTCCAGCATGACGATAAACTGTAAAAAAGTCCCCAGAACTGATATCCTCGTATTGGTTCACCTTAATCCTAGCTACATGACTTTAAACTGTACAGCACCAGTTCATCCTTGCTATATGACATTAAAGCTATACAGCAATGGTCCAGTATGACTTTAAACTGCAACTTCGTCCCACATCACATTAAACAGTGAAAAAGTTCCATGAACCGTCCAGCATGACTTTAAACTGCATCATCCCTGGTCCATGTATATGACCATAAACTATTTGCAAATCCCTTATGTCCAGCAAGACGTTAAACTGTGACGTCCTAAACTACATGATGCTGAACTGTATAAAAGTCCCTCACGTCCGAAAATACGTTAAACTATATAATCATCAAAGGTCCAGCATGACATTAAACCGCACCATCCACGGTCCATGAATATGACCTTAAACTATTCACACTTTCGTCCAATATGACGTTAAACTATATTGTCCCCATCGTCCTAACTACATGATGCTAAACTGTACAGAAAGTACTTAATATGTCCTAAATGACATTAAACTGTTATTTTGTCCCTGCTACATGACACTAAACTGTGCAGCACCAATAGTCCTAAATGCAAGACTTTAAATTGCATAGTCCCTTTTTTATGTCCTACATGACATTAAACTGTGCATCGTTAAGGTTGTTATTACCTCTTGTTTCTCACACCGAGTATGACTCACGTGAGCTTAGAGCAAACCTCAACCATAATACTCTCTTTGGGCCCCTAACCATGTGTAAGTCCCAAACAACATTTTAATTAGATCATTGTCCCCAAGAACAACTTGATCATTAATTCATTATTTAATTGAACTACACGGAATTTGATCCTTGCCCTCCAGGCTGGGTATGTAGGCAACCTCCCAGGGTTCAAGCCCAAAAACAATCTCTTCACATCGGTTCACCACTATCTCATATGATGTTGATTCGTGAAATCGCCCCTGGAATAAATATCTTTACATTGATTCATTTTCGTCCTTGTTATACGACGTTAAACTATACAACACTTTTGTCCGGTACGACAATAAACTACAATATTCTTTGATTTCCTCATTTGAGAGAGAACTATTATTGACATTGATTTTTCAATCATGGTTTTCATTTTCAAAAGACTACGTGCATACGTGGTAATGCCTAAACTTTTTATCTTAGGTTAAACCATCAGTGCACTAAAGTCCCATTTCACCCTTCACATGTACGAACCAAATTTGTACAAAGGGTAATTCTAGAACTACGTGGACTTGATTCCCATCCTTATGGGATACGTAGGAACATTCAAGTGTCCCTCGAATCCAGTCCCAAGTCTTTTGGGCCTAACCCCAAATTTCACTTTCAGTCCCTTGGCTGAAAAATCCTCATGAAAACACACACTGTGTATCCATTATTATGGTCCGAATTCTATGACCCTAAACTAAGATCACTCATACTTTCGTCCTGCACGATGTTACACTGCATTTCAAGAACTACGTATGGCTTGATTCTCATTCTTATGAGATACGTATTGAACTCCAAGTTTCAATTCAGGACCCACCCACAACATGATTATGGTTATCATTGACCAATTTATCTCTATATACATTGGACAATACACATATTTATGTGTTATAATCCTAACCTTAAATATTTTCAGATCTTCATAACCCTTTTCATGACTTCTAATCACAAAAATGTCAAACTTCTGAGAATTCTTTTGCATGACTATGCATCACGTTCCCATAGGTGGCTTTGCATAAATAGTCCACATAACAGACTTGTAATCCAAAAGATACTATTTATATGACCATGTAGCCAATGCCCTTAGGTGGCCCTGCATATTTCAACCCCCTAACGGGTTTGTTAAATAATGGTAACTTCATTCTTGAGAAGAATGCCTCTTTTGTCCTTATTTGTCTTAAACGACAATATGTAGGGATCCGCAAAAAAATATCCATCCTTAATATATTTGTCCCATATCCTTTTTCATGATCTGAAAGTATTCAAGTCTATGGTTTATTCTTCTTCCCTACGTTTGGGTCAGACCTTCGTAGGAGTGATGTTCGTCCAGTTCTTCGATATTCTTTGTTCGGAAATATCTTCTCCATATTCAAGTACCTCTTTCCATATAACAAACTCTATACTTTATAAAATTTGAATCTTCATAAACATTCACTGGCTTTTAGCACTAGGAAAGTAAATTTCTGGGAGTTCTTTTGCCTGACTATGCAGCACTTGCCCATAGGTGGCCTTGCATAAACAGTCCACATAACAGACTTGTCAGCCGAAAGATGCTATTTATTTAACCATGCAGCGAATGCCCTTAGGTGGCCCTACATATTTCAACCCCCTAACGGGTTTTGTTAAATAATAGTAACTTCATTCTTGGAAACTACTTCTTCTAATGCCTTTTAGCTCTTTTTCATATCATTCCTCAGATTCAAATATTATTAAGACATAGTTTACATTTGTTTCTCTCATACTTGAGTATGGTAATATGTTTTTAGATAAATTTTCAAAGAATTGAATCAATTTTAATCCATTTTGGTCAAAGCTATTTCGACCTTAAACATTAGTTCCTTTATGTCTGGCATGCATGACTTTAAACTTCCCATAAAAGACAAAGGAACTCTGAATAAAAGTCAAGTTCCAGCTCACTAAACATACATTCTGTATGATTTAGGTAAAATTGAGCAATTAAAAGATTCAAAGTTTGTAGGGTTATTTGTAATAATTCTAGTAAAAATCAATCTATACTTACTGGGCCCATTGGCTTAAGTAAATTTGAAGCAGGTATTAAAAGAATGCAGGTACAAATGATTGAAGATGAAAGTGTTTTTCATTGATACACAAGAGTTAGAAGGACATCCACAGACTGGAATCTCTTCTCTTTTTCAAGAATTACAAGAGGCTTTCAACATAACACTTCATTTGATTTACGGCATCCCGAGATTCATCAGCAACCACCTGGAATTCATTCATTCAAATGGATACAAAAAGAGATGCAGTGATACCAACTCTTCTTAGAACAATTGTAAGAGGATGTTCTTGAGTGCGGTTTGAGAAAATTTTCTGCTGATCAAACAAGTGACTCTGTTTCTGTCCAAGAGACTTGGAAGATGGATACATGGATTTGATAATAGATCATTGGAAGTAAAGATCCATTTGGAGAGAGTACTCTTTTCAGATATTGATCTAATACCATGTTTGTCTTCTCTCCACCAACCGGTACTAGAAAACATTTCAGCCCATGGGTTTTCCATTTTCATATCTGCAAGGAAATGGCATGGAAGGAGAATTTGAAAGATCACACAATTGTTGTTGCTCTTAATGCACAGCATAACCAAAATGAAGAAGTAGCAGCGCAGCTGCATTTTAGGTGTATAGTTGTTTGCATTTGGAACATTGACTCCTTGCAAGTGACCATGATCACATAGAGACAGGTAGATGCTCTGTGGGAAATTAAGATGAT
This sequence comes from Viscum album, assembly GCA_963277665.1. Taxonomy (NCBI): domain Eukaryota; kingdom Viridiplantae; phylum Streptophyta; class Magnoliopsida; order Santalales; family Viscaceae; genus Viscum; species Viscum album. The sequence goes on along the minus strand of OY728119.1, from coordinate 1,176,796,092 downwards.
ATTTCTTCAAGTACTTAGCCAAATCTGGGAGAGTGCTATTGTAGATATCATAGTAATCATGGCCAATGATGTTTATCATGTCATCAATCCACTTGCTAGCCAGTTCATCAGCCATTCCAATTCCCTTGGGAACCACTGAATCAGCAAAATAGATGAATAAACTAACTCTTAAATGGGTTTATTTTCATAAAAGTTGTGAAGAAATTTGGAAAAATGGCTAAGGAATTTAAGTCGCGCAAGTCTAAACATGACACGCAAGTATTCATGTGCCGCGCTAGTTTTTGACGCGTAAGTATAAACCACGCAAGTACAGATACCTTTACAGTAGCGTGACATCAAGGAAAACACTAGAAAACAAGGTGACCTGCGCGGCGAGAGCTCGAAGGTATGAAGTCCGGAAATCCGGATACTTGTCCGGAGGTGAGGCCATTTATTTATAGGCCAGGAGGCCTATCTGCGCACCGTACCCAGAACGCTTAAGGCCTGCGTGATTCAAACTTGCGCGCCGCCCTCTGTGCACTGAAGACTTGCGCGCCCCCTTTTCCTTTGGATGGATTCAATTTCCTCAGAGTCAAATCCTCATTTCTCTCGGGATCCAACTCTGAGGGGGGGACTTTTGTTGACGCTCCTTTCGTCACAGAATCTAATGATCGGAAAAGGGGAATATCTGAGCATAAAGTGATTCATCCTTTGAAGAAACGTCAAAAATCGACAAAGGGATGAACAAGGAGAACACTGCCCATAGGCCGCGCAAGTTCCCTCATGGTCGCGCAAGTACACTTGCGCGCCGCCTAGTGGTCGTGCAAGTACTTGCGCGCTGCCTAGTGGTCGGGCAAGTCTACTTGCGCGACGCCTTTTGGTCGTGCAAGTGACTTGTGCGACCTAAGTGATAACCGCCCGGTAACCGCCCAGGGTCTTCTCCTGCCTATAAATAGACCCTGTGGGCCCCCCATTTGGGAGGATCTTTTTCGAGAAACTCGGATTGAAGCTCCCGACGCCCAAGTCTCTTATCAAAGCTTCCGGAACACTTCTAAGGTAATCTCTTACCTAGACCGGAAGATTTAAAGAGAAGAAGGAAGGCCTAAGTGTTGAAACTCATCAACACTTGCGCGCCGACTTTTTTCCTTCAATATAACTTGCGCGTCTATTTTCTGGAAGAACCTCAAGAGGATTATAAAGGGTTTAAAAAAGAGTCTCTCAAATATTCTAACAATGTTTTAGAATTGCGCAAGTACCCCTCATGTCGCGCAAGTGTACTTGCGCGACCAAAACTTGCGCGCTGTCGCAATACTTGCACGCCTTTCAAGACTTGCGCGCCCCTACTTTTTTGGGTGCATTTCTTTCCCATTTCACCCCTCTTAGGCCATTTCACCTTTCCTATTCATGATTCAGTCTTCAAAGATACTCTTCAAAGCCATTTATGGCATCATTTCTTGATTTGACATCCTTATTTGAAAGGAATTATGTGGAATATTTCTCAAAACATAGTGATTTATACATCTTTATGTCACCAAAGATTGAGAGTCCATTCATTCAACCTCATCCTTTAAGATGAGAGATCCTTAAACTGGGTCTCCTTTTCAGGAATAATCCCCAGTTATAAGTCCTTTAATCTGGGCATCTTCATCAGGAGTAAGCCCCAAATTCTTAAAATTCCCAAACTTGGGCATCCTCCTCAGGAGTAAGCCCCAAACCTTAATTCCTTAAACTTGGGCATCCTCCTCAGGAGTAAGCCCCAATCATAGTCCTTTAATATGGGAATCCTTCTTAGGAGTAAGCCCCAAACCTTAATCCCTAACCTGGGTCTCTTTTTCAGGAATAAGACTCAGTCATAATCTTGGTCTTTCCTTTTCAAAAGTAAAACCCAATCATAAGTCCCCTCCTAATTTGGGCATCCTCCTTAGGAGTAAGCCCCAAGATTAGAGTATTCAAATCTCCATAAAGCACATATACCTTTATGGACCCTGTTCCTGGATTTTCTCCCTAAAAAGTAAATCCTAAAACCTTCATCTATTTGGGCAATCATACATACATAAGCCCAAAACAATTTCTTATGATTGCATCTTTCAGGGCACACTTGTCTAATTTTTACCAATGCCTCTTTTTTCTCAAACCGAGCATGACTCACGTGAGCATAGAGTGTAAAAGTAATTATGACATTCTTCTTTGAGCCATCAATCATAAACATCATACTCCATTACTCGAACTACGTGGGTTCTGATTCCTTTTCCAAAACAAAGGATACGTAGGTAGCCCATTTATGGGTTCGATCCCAACATTGAAATAATCCTTGTCCTTCTGAATGATGATAAACTTCAAGTGCCCCACTGAGTGGCTTTAAAACCAGCCTGGTCGTCATAATGACCAAGAGACTTTTATATAAATGTTTTGAAGGATACCATTGACCAAGAAATCTCTAAACAGATATAGATGATTCTCTATTGATGAAGAACCTCGAATACATATAAAATATTCTCTAAATTTCTTGCATATTTAATCATTGATTGTTAAAACTTAAGGAAAGCTCATTTTATACTTGGTAATATAATAAGGATTCACGAACATAACTTAAATCTATAAAGAGAGTCCTGGAATAGACAATAATTCCCCTCAAAAAGGTGTGATGAGTCCGACCTCCCATCCTCTCGACCAATGCAAATTCCTAAGCCTCATTAGCCCACAAGCTAATGAGCGCCTACCTTTGGAACGTAGGTCCAAACGAATGTGGAATCATTGGATGTTTCCGGTTCTACGAACAAACCCGTTAGAAACCGATCGGAACGTTTGAATCACCAGTCCAAGAGTTCATCCCCGAAATCCGTGCAAAACTGTCACACTACCCATTAGTGAGTAATGGTTTGTGATTTATATTAAAAAAATTAAAGAAGTAACTGGTAAGTGTTATTATATAAAATAATATGGTGATATATTATGCCTTGCACAAATGGAATATTCATGATAAAAATTACATAGTCAATGATATGGAGTTCGTAGTTGTAATTATCTCATAAAAAATATGGACGCATTATCTTTATGGTGGAAGGTGTTACATATGTACAGATCATAAAATAATTAATTATAAATAAATGAAAAAATAAATTAATATGTTACAATGGTTATGTTTGAATTTGAATAAATATTATGAATTCATAATACACTACCATCGTGGGATGTCGAACGAGGTGGTTGATGCTCTTAGTGGGAAATACCACGCTAGTTTGGCCATGATGAACATTGAAATAGATACAATACTATGTGATTTATAGAAGATAGATCTTGAAATCATGATGAAAGTTGAGTTATCATATCCTTATCATATGAACTATTTAACATATAACACCTTAATATTTTTTGAGATGCTTCTCAATAAATAATTTTAATTAATGCAATTGCTTCTGATAAATGAAACCCCAAGTATAAATGACTTGTAATATAGTTTTTCATAATAAAATAGCCATTAAATTGGATGAGTGAATAGTAATAACAAAATATTTTGAAAATATTTGAAAATATTTTAGTTAATTAATATATATTGACAAATAATTACTCAATTGTTATAAAGTCGTTATATGCTCAAAAAATAAATTTCCTTCAAAATTGGTTTTATTTCTTTTTGTGAGAAAATAATATAGTTAGATTTTTACACATTTATAATATTTATTTGACAAAATAAACTTAGTTTTTAAAATTAGTATATAAGAATTATCTTAGATTTAATTTTTTTTATTATTTTCTAAAAATATTGTTTTTTAAGAATAGTGAAAAATATTAATTTTAATTTAAAATTGTGTTTTCATTTAAAAAATTAATAAAGTTATATTTTTTTTAAATGGGTTAAAATGTAAAATAATTTAATTTATATAACTAATAATCTAATTGGTGTCATTGAAATTAATTTTATGTTGGATTTTGTTATAAAATCCTTCTAATCATTGGAAAAGAGTTATTATGGAAAAATAATTTTCATCACATTTTAAGGTTAAATTTAAAATTAAATTCCACCATATATTTGAATTAAATTTTATAAAATGGAAAAAATATTTGGAATTTTACTAGTTAATAATTTTATTAAGATAAAATTAATTTTTTATAAATAATGTATTTTAAAAACAAAAAAACTCTATTACAACAGTTATGGTGAAAACATTTTTACCAGGAGGATGAAACCAAAATGTAATGGTATTTTTACTTATAATACATGTCTATGTCCAATTTTATTTCCATATTCAGAAATAATATTATCCCAGCATTGAATATATATCCATTTGAAATCATTTTTTTATTTTTAATTATTATATTTTATTATTTTAAGAAATTACAAGTCTTTACATTCCCCCACATATAAATGGAATCCCCTTATTTCTATTATTTACACCACTTTGGTCCATATAGCTTAAAAAACACCTCCCTTTATCTTATAAACTTCCATATCCATGAATTATATTCATTATTTCTTAAAATTTCATTCCAATGTTCCTTATATAAGGATCTAAACTAGGTCTAACATAGAATATATAATCATCTTATCCAAAATCTCTTAATTTATTTGATCTTATATTCCCTATAAATATTTCTTATTCATTATAAAATAATAACACTCATAGCATAAATTTACTAAAATTTTATTATTATTATATAAAAAACTTTATTCTCCCTCTCTTATATAATATGGGAAGTGAAAGTATCATTCATGAATATGTGTGTAAATGATTAATATAATATAGATTATAGATCCATAGTCAAATAACAAGGTCCAGAAAAATAGATAAGAAATTCTCAAGAATAATTAAATATCTAACACATTAAAACAATAATTTTAATAATTAATTACTAATACATGGGTGTTTAAAGGTAATAACCTAATCATATCTGATATTATATATATGTAAATGATTCTATTATAGCATTATAAAAAATTTAAATTTATTTTATAGGTTTTTTTAATCTTTTTTGAATAAAATCAAACTTGGGGTAATTGATATCTCTCTCACATTTATTTCTTTGAGTCACATGCCATATTCAAAAATTGTTTTTTATAGTTATATATAATACCCATAAATTCCTTTCATAATTATTCACATTGAAATTATTGGTATATATATATCCATATAGTTTTTATCTTTCATGTGTTTTTGATTCAAAATATACAAGTGTTAAGTGATTTATGTATAAATCTCATTATTTATCGAGATTATTTATGAGTAAGATTTAGATGTTTAAATTTTTTAATATATCACTTAATAATCCCATGAATACTATTATCCTATATTTATTTTTTTATTACATGTTTCATTTTATTTTACTTTCTTTATGTACCTAGGAGAATCAAAGATTATTTTTAAGGAAACTAATCTTTTCCTATGTCTTTGGTTTAAAATCCATTTTTATTCCATATCCATGTATTCTTAAAATGTTTTCAATGTTTTTTTATAATTTTTTATTATTTTTTAAAGTCAATTTAACACATGATTTAAAAAATTAAGTCAATTCTTCTTTTTTGTTTTCACCTAGAGGTTCTATTGACTTTTTAATGAAAATATGAGAATAATAATCTTTTAATGAACACAACGTGAACATAATTTTACTCTATTCTAACTTATCAATTCGTTAAATATTCCTTTATAAGTTTCCATGATTCTATTAAAATAATTTTTCCCCTTAATATTTGGTAATTGTTTTTCTTTAAATAAGTTATTTCAAATTGAGAAGTTCATTTTCTAAAGTATTGTTCCTATGGTATTTTAAATTCATTTTTCATTTATGATAACATCCTACAATGTTAGTTACTATATACTAGGGATTAGATCCAATGATACAGTCCAATTTTATTTGTTGGATGGATTATGATGATGATTTACGGATGATTCTATGAAAACTATTTCATTCCCATGGGCTAATTAATTTATGATGAAACCTTAATTAAGATCATTTATTTTCCTTGGGTTATACTGTAATGAAATGATGGAAGAATTTTGAGATTTGTCTCATTTACATAGATTATGCTATGATGAATATTTTATGATCTCATGGAACAAATATTTATGATTATCATTATATAATAGGTGAATCTGTAATTATATATCTCTCCCACGTAATCGGTAAAGATAGACCTCTCATGAGATAATAATAACTAAAATGGGATGTGAACCCATTTTAGAATAGAACTTTTTCAACTACGATAGTCTTGGGAGTGATCCTTGACTAAAGATATGATGGAAGAGAGATATAACTGAACCCACTATGATTATCTTGAATGCAATCCTTTAATAAGGAATTATTTTCTAAGCTTGTGTTTATACTACAAACTTATGTCTTTTGAAAATTTTATTCTCTCATAGATCATTCTCATTGAATCCTTTAAGGTTTATATTTTATGTACTGCCATGATTTATTCTATGAATAGACATTATGACCTATTATTTTATGGGTATTGTTCTAAAATTTTAATATACTATTTTTATAACCTAATTCTCATTTTATTCTTAAGTGATATTTGATATCTACCTTAGTTACACTTAAACTCAATTTTAGCTCACCCTTTATTATGTTTCCTTCCCCCAGGTAATGAGAAATTTTTTTAAGTATGATATTTTTTAAAAGGTTGGTACTTTTGAAAAACATTGTGTGAAATAATGTAGATCTATTATAATTTTTTTTTTCTTATGTATCAAATTTTCCAGATACAATGCCCCTTTATATTTATGGCTTGGATCATAATATTATGTACATAGTATTTATTTAATAAGATGTAATATTTTTAATGAAAATAATGGGTTTTTAATGTTGTTATCCAAGAAAGTTTATTTAAAATAGGAAATATTATGGAGAAATTTTTTAAGAATTGTGACATTAATCAAATGTATAGAATAATGTCCTAAGTTATGGAAAAGAAACGTGTCTTCTTTTCTACAAAAAACAACACTAATAGGATACTATAAGTAGAATTGGGTTTTTATTAGATCAATATAGGGATAATATCATAAAAAAGAGTTGTATAAGTATATAAATACCATAATTTTGATTAATGGTGTGTGTGAACTTACAATGAACCTACTTTAACACTCCAAGGGAATATATTTGGTCAAAACACATTTTTTTATGTACCATTATAAATAATTTGAATATATGATGACCATGAATTACCTAGGTTAAACATAACGTTTCATGGATTAAAAATATATTTCCTAATTTAGACACCTTATGAATTATTATTCATGATTTATCACTATAATCATGGTTGTTTAATGTTAATACTAACCAATTTTTTTAAATAATAGTTTAAAGATAAAAAGTTAATGTTGTGGGGCTTATAGGTATGACCAAATATTTAAGTAACATATTTTATAATAGTTATATAAATTAATTTATATTAGTAAAAGTCTGAAGTAATTCCATGTTATACCCTCTTTGAATATATTTTTTATTGTCATTGAAAAACCCAAATGTTATTTTTGTCGCATCTCAATTATATGAGTCTTCTTTGAATGAAGTTTGTGGGAATGTAATTCCTTTAAATATCATTATTCTCCATCCCATTGAATTTTATGATATCTTAATCATTGGTTGGTTTTATTTTTTTAAATATGACATTAATTACTTAGGATTGAAATTTTTGTTTGATATTCCAAAATTGCATATGATCGTCTATGAGTATGATGATAAATGGAAAGCTTCCATGGAAATTTCATCCACTAAATAGTTATTTATTCTAATTAAAAAGGAAATTGTATCTTATATAGTTGGGGAGAAAATAAAAATTTAAGATAATCTAATTTAATGAATGTATGTTTACTTTTTTAATGAGTTTCACGGTCTTTCTCTAAATCATAAGGTTGAGTTTTCAATAAAACTAGTTACTAGGGATACACATATTTCATGGACACCATATAGAATGGAATATATTGATATCTAAGAATTCATGATGTAAATATAGTAGAATCTTGATAAAGTTATTCATTTGACCAAGTGAATCACCATCAGGAACAATTATTCTTTTTATTAAAAATATATATTGATCATTGAAACTCTATATTGATTTTTTAGAACTTTATAAGATTTCAATCAATAATAAAAATCTTATCCCCCATATTAATGATTTTTTCAATCAACCATGAGGACATAAATATTTTTCTAAGACTAATCTTTGATCTGTATATTATTAGTTGATGGTTAAAAGTTAATAAATACCCTTGAAAACCTTTTATATTCGGCATGGACACTAGGAATTTGTAGAGATGTCATTTTCACTTAATAATTCCCTATACATAATCATTTATTTAATTAATGGAGTATTTAAATATTATCATGATTTGTTTGAGGTCACCTGTATAGATTATTTTCTTATATATTCCCAAATCAAGTAATATAACAAATATAACATGATGATTGTGTTGTAATACCCTAAATACGGACAAGTTGTATGAAATGTTTTCCATATGTAACTTTTGGCTAAAAAATGTATCATTTTCAGGTAATATAATTTCAAGAAAGGGTATATCAAATGATCTATTCAATAAAGAATTTATTGAACATTGGACCTGGACAATAACTGTGAAAAATATATATAGTTTAATTTTTTGGGATATATATTATCAATTATGTGTGGGAAATTTTTCACAATTATCTATTCCACTCACCATTTTAATATAGATGGGAGGCATGTACCTTTGGATAGATAAATGTTTGGATGTTTTCAAGTAACATTATAGAATATTAGTATGTACACCTAGGATTACACAACCATATTGTGGGGAAGGGTTTTTACCTTTAATGATGCATCAAAAAAGGGAACAAGATGCATCGACATAAATAAGGATGTGGTTACAGCTTATAACTTATGATAGTTTAATTTTCAAAAGAAAAAGTACCCAACTCCTGATTTATAGATATTTATGGTAGTTTTTTATTAAATAAATAGAGGAGTTATCTTTATAGAGATATGTGTGACATATATACTAATCATAAAATGTTAAAATATATATTCACTTATGAATATTTTATTGTACACAATTGAATATGGTTGGTGATGACCAATGACTATGTTAGATCAATTCATTACCACCCTAGGAACGAAAAAATGGTGTAAAATGAATTGATCGAGAATGATCATTAAAACTTATCTATGATAAGGATCCTAAAATATCAAATATTTCTATATTTAAAAAACACAGGCCCCCAAATACTGAATTAAGGTGATAAGTGTTATCTTTTTTAAAAGATCTTTGGTATATATATCCAACATAAGATTAAATTTTCACAGTTGTATGATGTATAGCTGAAAAATATGATAAGAAATTTTCATGAGTATAACCTTGATTATGATTTAATGATAAGGGTTAGGAACCGTGTATGTGTCCTTTTCATAAGAGATTTAAAGCATGATTTTTTGGATGAAGTTCATAGTTTATCATTCTCTATTAATATTGGAGGTATGAAGATGTATTGATATCTGAAAGAGTATTTATATTGAGAAAATATAAATATGGAAATTATAGAGTGTGTATTATGATTATTAGTATTTCATCAAGCATAGGATAAGAGACATAATTCTAAGTGGATGTACCAAGCATTGCTGATACTATAATTGAAATGGGAATACATCACCAAAGATATAATAATTGCACTCACCAAAATATATAAAGGTAATAATATGATTTTCGATATATTTATCACATTATAAAGTCATAACACTTTATTTTTATTAGAAAATACTTCTCTCTTGATCATATTTTCAAAACAGTCATCAAGGAAGTAGTAAGGTTATATAGAGTGCCACATTCTATTCTATTAGACTGAGATCAAAGGCTTACCTCGATGTTCTAGAGATATATTTTGGAATATATAGATTTATAATTTTGTTTTAGAAAAAAAATTCATCCTCAGATAGATGGTTAGTTTGAGAGAACCATTCATAACATGGAGGACATATTGAGTTATTGTTATACAAATTTCAAATGTGCTTGGGATCAACACCTTCACTTATTGAATTATCATATAAAAATAACTATCACTAAAGAATTCAGATGTGTCCTTATTAATATTATTATGTAAATAAGTGTAGAACTATAATGTCTTGGGATATAGTTATAGAATGAAATATATTGGGTCCTGATCTATCTAAGGAAATTGTAGAGAAATTCATAGCTATTTAGTATATCAGGGTCGACATAAAAAATACACTAATAGTCATTAGAAATATCAATAATTAAAAGTTAGTGAGATGGGATTATAGATGATTTCAACATGGAATAAGGTTATGAGATTTAGAAGGAATTTATCTGGGATCTAGGGATATTGGCTTTTTCAAGATTATTGATCGAGGATGTATGTTAGTTTATTACAGCTTTCTTTCACTAAACTGCTCACAATTTTAGGATGTGTTTCACACATATCATATGAAGAGGTACGTACTAGATCTTTCTCATATACTAAACCTAGAGGTTATTCCATTGGATCATGATATTTTCTATGATGAAAAACATGTAAAAATATTGTATCCTATAGATAAAGATTTACGAAACAAGACTACTCACATGATTAATGTTCCCTAGAGGAATTAGAAATTTGAATAAGATAATTAGGGATAAATGTATGTGATGGAATATAGATATCCTAATTTTTTTGTAGTAGAGATATAGAATTTCAATGATGAAATTCATTTAAAGGGGTTAGAATGTAGAAACCATATATTTTGTGACATATTTCTCTTCAAATAAATTTAATATATCCAAATGCTTATGATACACGCTACCCCAAGTCTAAATAAATACTAATATAGTTTAATATTATAACCAATACATTAAATTTAAAATGACAATATGAATGAAAATATTTTAAAAAAAATTATTGGTTTTAGATAAAGTTAATATATTGATAAACAAACACTCAATGTTTAGTAAAATCATTATATGATTTAAAAATAAATCTTCCTTAAGAATAGATTTTATTTCATTCTATGAAAAAACAATAAATCTAATTTATTACACTTTTCAAAACTTTATATAAAAAAATTAACTTCATTTTGGATATTAATATTTCAATATTAACATATTCTTATTTTTCAAAAGTTTTTGATCCGATTTTTTTTCATTGAATAGAGAAAAATACAGATTTTTATTAAAGTCTATATTTTAATTAAAATCATTTAAATTTTTATATTTCTTTTCAAAGATACGTTATAAGTAATATAAGAAACTTAATATTATATATAATATAATATAGGTCATTGGAATTAATTTTTTACAGGTTTTTTATATAAAACATTTTAATACCGGGGTAAATATTTTTTCTGGAAAACTGTTTTTCATCACTTTTTATGGGTTTAATTTTTAACAAAATTAAGAAAAATTAACAAAATTAGTTTTATAAAATGGATTAAATATTTTTAGCCATCATAATTATTATTTTTTAATAATTTCTTTTTAATATCTTACTTATAATTATTATTAAAATCATTACAAATTTGGTACCATGATTAAGGTGAAAATGCATTTATTGGGAGGGTAAAATAAAAATATAAGGTTATTTCTCCCAATTATAAATATCTAAATCCTATTTTATACCAATATATAGACAAAATAATATCAAAAATTGGATTATATATCTATTTGGATGCATATTTATTGAGTTTGACATTATTATATTTAAATATTTTAAGAAATTCCTAGTTTTGTCATCTCCCTCACATATAAAAGGACACCCCTATTTTACCTTATTTACACCACATTGAAAAATATAACTCAACATAAACCATCCCAATTATCTTATATATATATTTATCCATTAATTAGTGTTTCCATTCTTCTCAAAATAAAATTACATGAGTTCTTAAGAAAAGATAAAAAGGTGTCCCACTAAGGAAGAGGTAATCATCCTTCCCAACCTCTTTCAATTTATTTCTTCTTATACATCATATAAATATATAGAATTATTAATAAAATAATATATTAAATTTATTAAATTTATTTATATTATATTTCGATTATTTATCCACCTATTTAACTATATTTTTTATTAAATGGTGTGTGAAAGTATCTCTCATGCGTCCATGAAGACTACCGCCTCCATGCAGCAACACAATTCATTTTACATCACCATTATTCATGAATGTTTATTATAATGGATTAAATTTTTATATATAATATGTATGATATAATGGTTATTTATAATTTTAATTTCATATATACCTTTTTACCATCCAATCTATTTGAAAATGATAACGTCACTCGGGCATACGTGTGAACTACCACTTCCATAAACTGATGTGATTTATTTTCAATTCCAATTTACATGAATGGTAATAAATATGGATTTAATATATATATATATATATATATATATTTAAATCCTTGAGACTCATTCTCCATTATCTAGTACACGAAAATTATTTATTTTTTTAATAGTTGAAAATATATAGTCCATTATACATCAGATAATCTTTTCCATTCTAGAATTTGAAAGAAAAAATAATACATTTTCAAATTATCCAATTTTAAATTACAAATAAAAGGAATCTAGTTTACATTACATGTTTATGGTATTTATCTAATATAATCTCCTTGAAACTTCTAAATGATCCTGAATATTTTTTTTATAAAATATAGGGAGAGTATAATTACACAGTAAGTAGTTTTTAAGCATCTAGTGAAAAATATTTTAAATGTTCCTCTAATAACACATTTGAATTTTTTTCCCTTGTATAAAAATAGATATTTGATATATATATATATATATGTATATATATACTGAAAATATAATCCTATAGTTTTCAATATATATTTTTAGAAACACTTATAAAAAACAATGAAAATGTCTATATTTTTGAAACCATTATTTTGAAAACACCTATTGAAAATATAATAACTTTAAAAAATAAATTTTAAAAATCTTTTGAAAATATGATTTTGAAAATTTCTTTCAAAATACTTACACCTTGAAAATATTATAAAACTTTTCAAAATATTTATGCTATGAAATTGCTAGAAATATATAAAAATAATAATTATTTGATAATAATACAATTACATTGAAAATAATTACACATTGAAAATGAAATAATAACTTTGAAAATACATACACATTGAAAAAGGTATAATACATTTTAAAATACTTATGATTTTAAATTACATTACTTAATTAAATAATCTAGTTATTTTTTATAAAATATTATACACGGATTGAAAACAAATATAGTTCCACTAGATATATTGTGGGTTGTCTAGGCCTACCCATTTTTTGAGGGATGGGTCTAATCCCCAATTCCCTATCATGTTTTCAAAGTTCAAGTACCATATTTCGTAAAACAAATTTTGATATTTCCTTATATATATATATTTACATTTTCCACCTGATATTTCTCTTCAAAATCATAAAAATAAATTATTACATATAAATACTTATATATATATATAACTTCATAGGATATCCCTTTCTAAATTGTGTACATCCAAATCTCATGAAAAATAGACATTGCTTACATGAATGGGAGGTTAACGAAGGAATGATTAATGTAACTTCTTGGAACTAGATACCCCTTTAAGGGAACCCAAGCTCGGTGGGTCACATGTCCTTAAGAGAATATCCTAAAATTCTAGAGGCTTTGGACCAGGGGTGAGGGCTGAGATTTTATAGTGGGGAGACCATGCCCTCATTAGGAGATTATAACATAGTGGAATGGAATAACAGTTCAATAGAGGAAGAAATAAACCATAGAATAGAAGTAAATAGTGGAATAACGATACAATAAATAAACAATAAGTTATAGAATACAAAATATTATGATAAATTTCACATGTTTCTAATAAATCATCCAAAATAGGTACACAACAGTCATATACAATACAAGTGTCGGATGTACAAAAAGGAAAAATGAATCTCAGTAGCATCACAAGCCTCGGCTTGTTCCCATGATCTACCGCATCTAAGAATCATAAAAAGTTTCTATAAGAGGGAAAATTACTTTATCATATTATGTAATCATATAATCAATTTGGGACAAACAATATCACCCAAATAGGGCGTGGGACTAAATCCTAGTATAAAACCACTCATAGTTTGTTCCAATCGGTCAATGAATATACATAGCTGACAGTGCACAATAATAAAACAGTAAGTAATTCAGAACTAAAAATTAAACATCCTACATGATTTGGTTTCCATTTACAATCATTTATCAATTCAATTCTATTTATTTTATATGTATCATGATTTGGATTAATCCCATCTTCACCCGTATAACTGGTATCACAACGGATGCCTCAGAAGGAAATATAAAAAAGTACAAGTGAAGACTGAATCCAATCTTATGATTTATCTGGGCTGAAGCATCATAATTAATTTCATTTATAATTCAATTCAAATCTCGATCTCATCCTTAAAAATATCATATTGGAATTAAATTAACACTCTAGGTGCGATATCAACAAACACCATACAAGTCATTCCCATGAAAACCTCTCAGAAACCCGATGTTGCTCTATGTGAGGTATAACGTCCCATCCAATCGAGTCTATCCTCAGCACTCCTCAACGTAAGTCTGAGTATCACCCTTGGAAAAAATTTCAAATTCCCTTTGAGTCCATCCATTGAATTCTCAGAATAATTCATTTATTTCTCAACATATAAGTCATGTCTCAATGAGTCTATCCATGGAATCTTTTATTTGGATCCATGTATCACTCATGGAAATTTCAAATTAACCATAGAGTCCATCCATGGAATCGAAGGTGGATCCACGTAACACCCAAGGTATAAAGGTCAACAGTCACATGATTACATCCATGGAATTATAATATAAATAAATTGTTAGCACAAGGTCATTATCCTTTTACCATTTTAATTCTATTTAATCATTTCATTCAACAATTCGAAGGTAGAAACCAAGAGCATATAATATCAAACTCACCTCAAGGGGATGACTCATACATTGGTCAACCTCATAAGGCATGTCCTTTCATTTACTCACATGGTAATTTTATTTATAACAAGATTCAAAGGCATTATAATATACTACATGGATTGGTAATCCTATAAATCACATGGTAAAGCACTATAAGGTGAAATTCATTCCCATTAAGGTAATTGAAAAATAGTGCCACGATCAGGTTCCTTCCTTAAAATATTCACATCAGTGTTTTTATCATAATAAGACTATAAATCCTAACTCACTACAACATTTCTTAATTATCATATGTCACATGTGGGAAAAATAAAAATTTAAAAAAATTTAACCAATTGCATGATTTGAGCCATGGCCTCTGCTTTACTCACATGGGTAAGG
Organism: Viscum album; assembly: GCA_963277665.1. Taxonomy (NCBI): domain Eukaryota; kingdom Viridiplantae; phylum Streptophyta; class Magnoliopsida; order Santalales; family Viscaceae; genus Viscum; species Viscum album. Next base: position 1,176,780,815 of record OY728119.1, on the reverse strand, counting down.
AAAACATTATTTGACAACAATTACTAAATAGGTTGAGGGGAAATCATCCATCCAATACCCTTAATTCAATTAAAGTACAATCTAACAACATTACATTTTAGGTTATAGATGAAAACATACTTTGACATACTAGGACATGGGGTAAAAGTCCTGCCTCAAATAATACAATGTTAAATCCAGAAATGGTCAATAAAGGAAACTCACCCTTGGGAAGGTTCTAATTCAAGGTATTCAACCTATAACATGTATAATAATGGTATTATGATACATAATCCATAATAGGAAACAACATGGTTAAATTCCAATCTAAGGAAATTCCCCCAAAATGGGTGCATGGAACTTTGAAATATATTTAAACAACTTCACAATTAGTGAATGGAACATGCCCGCCTACCTTAGGATCGTTCTAGATAGCTCATCTAGTACCATATTATTGTTCATCCCAGTTTGGATTAATTCTAAAGAACAGATGAAGAATGTGAAATTTGGAAAAAATATTCTCAATAAAAATAGAGCAATTGATATCCAGGAGAATCTAGAATAGTTAAAAAAGAATGGAGGTCTTAATGTTGAGGATCCAAGGAGATGAACTACATTTGAATTAGAAGTTAGATGGAGAAGGGATCTGAAAACCTAGAATACACTCAAAATGTGATCTCAAATGTTTTCCCAATGTAGTGCAATGAAGAAGGGAAGATTATTTTTTTTATAAACATTTTCGACGGAAAATCATCATTTTACACACACAAAACTGAGTCACATGGTTTAGGCACACAATTTATCAAATTTTGTACCAATTTACATAGTCTATTGAAAGAGAATGATGTGATGGGACGATTTACCAACACAGTTTACTAGTTGTGTGTAAAACGTGAAAAGAGACTTTTTCAAAATCTTCTAAAATTATAGAATATACTACATTGGTGTTCACATCCCCCCATATGGTTTCATAAGACCATACAACCTATAGGCCCCCACTATCCATCATTGACCATTTTAGTCAACCCGTGTGGCAGGCCCTACACAGTTTTCACTAATTATGCACTGGGATAAAAATACTCATACATTGGGTTCTGAGCATTGAACTATCCCAAGATACCCATAATACCTCAGTGACCTCAACTAGGAACTATCATTGGGAAATAGATAATAATTAAAATAGATAAAAGATGAAAAACTCATGTTTTGTACCTCAAAAGAGAACCGAGTTATTACAAACATCACCCCTTAAAGAAATTCATCCCCAAGTTTCCCTTACAAGGGTGGTGAAGAAATATCCGAGAACAGCACATGTCATTTTGATCACAATTCATCCTACCTCTCCCAGGTCTCTTCTGAAAATTAGTCATTCTACCATAGGACCCATACAAAAGGAACAAACCAATCATAGAGAACCTCAATGTTACGATCCACAATTCGTATAGGATGATCCTCAATTGATGCATCAGCCTAAAACACAACCTCTTCAGTTTGAAAAGGATGAGACAGGTTTTAATGATACTATCGCCCCTAATAAATGTCGATGATTCCGTGTGCACCCTAGTTCCTCTAATGTAGTTGTAATTGATAGGCTATCGGCTTGACCCTATATAGAATTTAAAATGGTCTGACACACCATGACGAAAAATTACCCTATCTTCTGATCCTCTTGTGTCCTAACCTCTGTGAAACATGTAGGAAAACCCAATCTTTGAACACAAACTAAAGAGGTCATCTGTAGTGATCAGAATAATATTTTTGATGAGATTGTGTAGAGGACATCTTCTTATGAATCTAATGAACCTATTTGTGGTCTCCTAGACCAAACAAGGTCCCCGAAAAACTACATATCTTGCTTTTATTCAAAATAGGGGTGATCAGCATGGCTTACCATTAAAAGCCTCATATGATTCCATCAGAATAGTATCATGAAATTTATTATTGTTGGCCAACTCAACTAGGGGTATTGGAATCTCCCAAGATCCATATAAATCTAGGGCACATGCTCACAACATGTCCTCAAGGACTTGAATCATGCACTCTGACTACCAATCTATCTGGGGGTGGTATTCCATGATTAAAAGAACTTGTGTACCAAAATCCCTCTATATCCCTTTCTAGAATCAGTTAGTATACTGTGTGTCCCTATATGAAACAATAGAATGAATAACCACACGTATTCGTATAAATTTCATATGTAAAACATCTCAATCCCATCAACACTAAAGGTTTCTTCAATTGGTAAGAAATGATCAACTGTTGTGATAATTTCAATAAAAACCCATTTAGAGTCATTACCTCAATGATACCTCGATAAAAATGTCACGAAATACATTTTTAAGTCATTCCATTTCAACTTAGGAATGGGTAACTACTATAAAAGTATGACTAGACACTAGTGTTCCACCTTCACCTACTGACATGGGGAACATCTTCTAAAAAAACCAGTTACATCTCTTTTCAGCCATGTACACCAATAATGGTGATGTAAATCTCAATACATCTTGGTAAAACTAGGATGTACTACCCATGTTGAAGCATGAAAATCCCACAACAGCTCCTCGTTCTTGTCTGAGGAGACCCACATGTTATTGTGTACTCACATAACTTTATCATCACCTACGATCCAAATAAGAGGATGTTCCTCACCTACCACACTGCCTCATAGAACTAGGCCATTATATTCTTATAGATTCCTTTTTACCACTCTTTATAAGAGGTTTGAGCTATTAACTAAGGATGAAAAAATGTGTACCCCTGATTATCATCCACCTCCATATGAATCTCGGAGAACAATGCCATATGCTTCCACTCATTACTGGCCTGATCCACTGAATGCATCTGAGTCCTCCTTCCCAATGCATTGACCATTAAATTACCTTCACCAGGGCTGTAGGAAATCTTAATATCTAATGACTAAAGGTATTCCACCCCCTTCCCGCCCTTAGATTTAGTTCACACTGCGTAAAAATATACTTAAGGATTTTGTGGTCCGTGAACACCACAACACTATATCCTAATAAGTAATGTCTCCAAAAAATCATGCATGAACAAAAAAATCCAACTCGAGATCTTGTGTCGGGTAACTCCTCTTATGTGGCCTCAACTGGTGATACCCACATGCAATTAGGCAACCCCCCTACATAAGAACTTCTCCCAACCTAATACCTAATGCCTCTCAATACACAGCATAACTCTTTCATGGATATGGAAAAATCAGTAATGATGCCAAAGTCAATCTCCCTTTTTTCTCCTAAAATGTCATCTCACAAGAATCTGACCATACCTACATCAGACCCTTCTTAGACAAGCCTGTAAATAGTGATTCTCTGAATGATAAGTAATGTATGAAACCCCATATAATAACCAACCAGCCCAAAAAAATATCGCACCTAAAAGATGTTCTTGTCATGCTCATAGGTGACTATTGCTCCCACCTTCTCTATGTCAATTGATACTCCTATCTTTAAGATGACATGACCCAAGAAGTGAATCTGATCCATCCAGAAGTTAAACTTTGTGAGAATATCATATAAATGATGCTCTTTCATAGTGATAAAAGGGATCTCAAGAGGTGAGGCATAGTCAGGTCAATTGTGAGAATACACCAAGTTATCATCCACAAAAATCCAAAAAATGAGTCATGATAAATACAGAACACACAGTTCATTAGTTTAATGTAGATCGCGGGCACATTGATGAGACCGAACGTCATAACCAAATACTAATATAGACCACACCTACTCTAAATGGCTATGTGAGGTATTTTTGATTGTCTAACATTCACCTGATGTTAACCAGTTCTCAAATCAATGTATCAGAATACACAAGCTTCTCAGAGATGGTCATAGAGATCATCTATCCATAGTAGAGGATACCAATTCTTAATAGTTAACTAGTTCAATTTATAGTGATCCATGAATATCTTGAGAGTACCATCCACCTTTATCACTAAAAGTTATGGTAAACCCCATGGATAAGTATTAAGTTAGATTAAACCCTTTTACTATAAATCCTTTATCTTCCTCTTGAACTATTACAGTTCTGTAGTAACCATCCATTAAGGGGGAATGGATATATGTGTATCTACTAGTATGTGCTCGATAAGGAACTCTAGCTCCCTCACTGGAGGTAATTATGAAAGGTAAACTAGGATAAAATACTATAAAAGATCAGCTAATAGAGGGAAATCATTCTGACATGACCGCTAATCATCTAGATATAAACTCGCGATATGGTTTGTCATCCATCACATCCCATGATGCTCACGTCCAACTCAGCTCACATAGACATCCCATTCACCTTTTTGAAGAAACCATCTTCCATATTTTGATGTGAAACTCACTTTACATTGAAAAAAATCAATAAAGTCTTGTAAGGGAACGCTCAAATCCATCCCACGAATAAAGTAAAAACCTATCATCTCAATGATGTATATGTCCCATAAGAAGTGACACCCACCAATCACAAGGGGGAACTCCCTACACTAACACAAACCTTCTTTCTTGATCCCTAACAGGGTTTCTTAAATCATTGCATCATCAAAATACTATATAAAAAGACCAATACTCTCTACCACATATACAAATATGAAACTATGTGAATCCCTTATTTCAAAAAGTGAAAAAGCTAAATCGGAGACTACAAGAATAGTACCTCAAATAGTATAAGGTCCAGGATATTTCCCTTGCTAGGTTTGTTGCACTGCATATTCCTATCATGTACCTTGATCATGTGACACTTCCAAGATATCATAAGCTAATCCACCTTGTTGTCATTGTGAACCCAGGTTCTGTCTACCACGTCCACAACCACCACCTCATCCTGAACAACCCACTGTATTCTAATTCATTATCTGGTGAGAAGTTTTTGACCCTACACTTCAATGTGGAATTGGTGAAGAGCCTCTCTCACTAGTTACTCGTGAAAACATCCTACAAAACATTCTATATATGACCTATGTTTATGAAATATCCGCATTCGACTAGGTCCTTCGTACACTATTGTCTCATATTTCCCAACCAACAACATAGGAAACACCTTACCTAGATACCTAAAGAGATGTTATGACTAATTATCACTCTGTGGAATCACTAGATGATGCTTCCTAATACCAGTCAATTCAGTACAAGTTCTCGATGCCAAGCCTTCTTGAATCTCACCTCTATATTCTATCACGATACACTCTGTGATAAAAACTAGATTCATAATTCCAAAAATGGTAGTCAACCTAAATAGATTCACCTATGATCATATGTCGTACATGATACCATCCTCGAATCACCTTGCTTTCAATAAATTTTCACCTGTTATAATTGGTGTGTATCTCTAGAGATGAATAAAACGTGTCGAATAGTCCATGATTAGTAGTGAACCTTACTCCAAAAATAAGAACTCCTAGGCTCGATCAGCACTAAATGTATCAGGATAGGAATAATCATAGAATGAAATATGAAAATCCATCCAGGAAATGTCCTAGTGATGATTAGTATAAGTGATTACATATCACCATCTCTTGGAATAATAACATAGTATATACATAGAAAACAATACCCTATTCTCAAGAAGCACCTCTAAGTGCTCGAAGATAGACAACACGGTATCTATCCATGAATCCATAACTTGTGGTACCCCATACCCCAAAACATTGGGTGGATGCTGCTGGTGATACTCATACATCAACTCTTCCAAAGTCGAGTAAGGTCTTGGTTCTCCCTGAATGGTCTGCATCAAATGCATAAACCCATCACAGAACTATTTCTCAACACCTATGTACGATAAAAATCCCAGTGCCAAATCTATAATGACAGGAGGTTACACTAGTTTCCCAAGGCCTAAAAGCTCTTAGGTATGATAATATCCACATTTAGGGAATACAATGGCAGGTTATCGCTATGGAATGACTCTAAAAGTCCAATCACATGCCTCATTTCATGACTGTTATCAATGTTCCAAGCTCAATGTCTCAGATATTAGAACATGACAGGTCAAAACCATCCTCCCCAAGAATGAACCCCACTTCCTACCCCATGGGTCAGGTCTTTGTGTCAAAAAAATTAGAGACACTACCAACAACCCACTGCTAAGGTCAGGTCTTGTCAAGTTCTATATCATAATCCATTTTAGTTTCAATTTCCATTATATTCATTTGATTTCAGACTGAGTTTACATTCAATTTCAGAATTGACACTCATTTCATATTTATCACATCCCTTTTAGAAAGGTAAACCAATGGTATGCCAAATTCTTATCCATGGGGCCCCATTTTATCTATGAATAAAATATTTTCATCAACCTATAACATATATGTAACACATTTCACTTTAAGGCTAAACCATGAACCACACAATTCTGATCCAAGAGGGACCATACACCTTAGTTTCCAAATCTTGGTGGTTATATATTCCACACCACAACATATACAATTATACCTATCTCAACAGTAAGCATATGTATCACCACACCTATCACAACATAGGAATATGTATCATAGTACCTATCACAAGAACATGAAATACGTAATTCTCTCTAAATGGCGTGAAAAAATGCATGGCATCTAAAATCTAACAGGTTCCTATATGACGCATGAGATTACATACCCTTATCTCATTGGGATGTAACACAATAGAACCCAAAATTATGTCAACATTAACAACATAAAAGAAGCGAATTACCCAATGGTGGAAGCAAATCAACTGTAATTATCAAAATCCAGAAAATAGTAATTTAATTTGAGGAAATTTCGATTTTTCCTATATGTCTGTTAGCTATGCTCAGGCATAACTCATTACCAAATTTCTATTCAATCATTTAATTTTCTATTACCAAAAAATAGTAATTAAAATCAGGAAAATAATGTTTCTGATACAACTTTGTAACATCCCTGACTCGGATGCCTCTATAAGGTGCCCTAAGCCTAGATGGTCACATGGCCTCTAGTGCATCTCCCCCAAATTCAAGAGGATTATGTGTAAAAGCAAGGGCCTAGGTGTGATAGTGGGGAGACTATTCCCTCATTAGTATAGTGTAACATAATGGAATACGATAACAGTTCAATGAAAGAAGCAGTAAACCATACAAAAAAATTAAACAATAGAAGGTTGTTAATATAAATAAATTAGAAGTAATAACATAACAAAGATGATGATACATGTATCATGTTTCTAATAAAGAATCCAAAATAGGTTCATGTAATTAACCTTCAACACATGTTCTAAAATTAAAAAAATCCACAAGAATCTCAGTTGAATCAAAAGCCTCATCTTTTCCCAATGCTCTCTTAATCCTTAATACAATATCAAGTACCTGTTAAAGGTAAATTTACATTACCATTACCTGTAATCATATAATCTCTTTGGGCATAGAAATGTGACCCAAATAGGGTGTGAGGATAAATCTGAGTAGACAACCACCCATGTACAGTTTCAATTAGTTTTTAAATATATATAAAATTCAGTTCTCAATAAGAAAAAAATTAAACAAGGTAGAAATAAAGAGTAGAAATCCCAAATGCTTTGGTTTCCATTTACATTAATTTATCACTTCTATTCTATTGAATTTATATGTCTTCATATTTGGCTCAATACCAACACCCCATGTTTAATTGGTAGTATAACAGATGCCTCAGAAGTCCATCTAAACAAGTACATTGGATGACCGTATCCAAGATTGTGCTTATGTCTTGGTAGACACGTCATAAGTCATTTTATTTATAATTAATTTCATTACCTAATCCAATCCATGAAATTCCAATGTTAAATTTTAAGTATCACTCAAGGTGAAATATCAACCAACAGCCTACAATCCCATCCCTGAAGAGACACTCAAGATCTCGGTGTCTATCTAGGTGAGGTATAATATCCCAACCAACTCTGTTTGTCCTTAGTGGTCCTCAACATAAGACCGAGTATCACCGTTGTCATAATAGTCAAATTCCCTTTGAGCCAGTCCATGTAATAATCATAATAATCTCTGTATCAATCAGTATAGAAGTCATGTCCTAATATGTTTTTACATGTAATCTATCATTTGGATCCATGTATTACTTGTGATAATTTAATATTAACCATACAGTATGTCCATGTCATCCTAAGGTGGATACTTGTATCACCCAAGGTATAAAGGCCAATAATCACATGAGTCTATCCATTTCATTCTAAATTGAATCCATGTGTCACTGAAGGATATTATAATTTAACCATTTTAATTCCATTTAAATATTTCATTAAGCAATGCCAATGTCAATAACCAAGAGCATCTAATATCAAACTCCCCTAAAGGGGGTGACTCAAGCATTATGCAACCTCATAAGGCATGTTCTTTCTTTTACTCACATGGGTATATTTTTTACAACATGATTCAAAGGAATTACAAGATACTACATGTCTTGGTTATCTTATATATCACTTGGGAAAGCACTAATAGGTGAAATTTATTCTTATTAAGGAAATTGAAAAACAACTCTAAGCTCATGGGATTTACTTAAAATATCCATATGGATATTTTTAGTATAACAAGCCTAGAAAACCTAACTCGATATAACATGGATTACTAATCATATATCTCACATGGGAAAAACAAGAATTTAAGAAATTCTATCCAATTTAATCGGTTCGATCCATGGCCTCTATTTTACTCTCATGGGTAAGGAAAACTTGCTTTAACAACAAGGAATAAATTGGGTCAAGGGGAAACCATCCATCCCATAACCTTTATTAAATTCAATTATAATATAACAACACTATAATTTAGGTCATATATTAGATCATACTTTGACAACCCATGACATGGGGTAAAAGGCATGACTCAAGGCATCCAAAGCTAAATCCAAAATGGGTCAATCAAAATAAATCACCCATGGTGTGGTCCGTATTAAATGTAATCGACCTATAACTTGAATTATCTTGACTATTTAATAACAAAAAACATGATAGGAAATAATAGGGTAAAATTCAAATTTAATGTGATGCCCCAAACATTGGTCCACAACACTTTAGCATGTATATAAAAAGATTGACATTTAGCGAAAAGCTCATGACCGCCTACCTTAGGATTGTGTTAGATAGTTCATCCATTTTCATGCCCTGATTCATCCCAATTTTGAAGAAATATGATGAAAAAATGAAGAACAAGAAATTAGGGAATAAGTACCAAAATCAAAATAGTTCAATTCATATCTATAAGAACCAATAATAACTAAATATGAATCGAGGTCATAACATTTTTGATCCAAGAAGATGAACTGAATTTGAATTAGAGGTTGGATAGAAAAGGGATCTAAAATCCTATAATAGGATCATGAGGAGATCTCACACAGTTTCCCTCTTCTATGCAATAAAGAAGGGGAAATTATTTTTATGTTATAAACATTTCAAAGGAAAATCATCATTTCACCCAAAAAATTGGCTCGCATAGTTTATGTGCATGGTTTATCAAATCTTGAGCCAAGTTGCACATTCTACTATAGGATAAAGGGGTGCTCTCACAATATACCTACATTGTTCACCAATAGTGTGAAAACAGTACAAAGAGGCTCTGTCGAAATTTACTGAAATTAAAGACCATGTCACAAGGGCGTGTGCCTCCTTCCACACAGTTTCTTCAATCAATGTGTCATTTAGGCCCCCATTATCCATCCTCAAACAGTTTAGTGAAACCATGAGGACTTCCCCTCATGGTTTTCACTAACTGTGCACTGAGCTAAAAACGCCCAAACATTGGGTTTTGAGCTCCAAAACAACCTCAGAAACCCCTGAAACCTATGTTTCCTCAACCGTTACACACATTATTCCATACATAATCTTATAAATAAAGAAAATATATAAAACTCAAGATCTATACCTCAAAGGAGAACCGGGTTCTTACATTTAACACCAATGTATTTATGTTTCATTCATAAACTCATAATATACATTTCAATGAAATTTGATATAAAATAATAACTCCTATCATTTAAAATTAATAATTGAACAAATAAATTAAATACTAATTTACTAAATTTAAAAATGTTGTTTGAAAATATCATTTTATACATAAATTAATGGTATGAATATAGGAATAATTCACCTAAAATAATATCAATGTAATGTGGATGTTCAAATAAAATAATACTCCTATATATATATATTATTTCATTAAACAATTATAAGAAAAAGTAATTATTCCATTAACATTTAATTTTTGAAAATAGGATTATATTACACAAATAAAATTAAAAAAGTACCATTATTTATGTAAAACATTCCATCCTTTCATAACTAACTAGAGTAAGATTGTAATTTGAAAAAAAAAATTCATACATGAATTTATTACTGATTAAATTCATTTAATAATAATTTAATGTTTATATATATGTGTGTGAATATGTATATATACACATATATAAAAAACCATAAATTTTAAAAGGAGTGTTGAAATTTTATTAATTTTTGAAATTCCTTAACATAGTTTAAAATTACCTCCACATTTAATTGGAATATAATAAAAATATATATTGATATTTATACACCCTTAAATAAAATATAAAGGGATTTTTGAAAAAAGTGGAATTCATAAAATTAATTGATCATATAAAAATATAAAATCCTAAAAATAGAAAAAAACCATTTAATTTGGGAATTATTAAACATATATATATATATATATATAACACTCTTAAATCATTAAAATAGGAAATCAAGGAGGGGCATATTCTGCCAGATGGGTGCTTGAACTAGGTTGAAAGAAAGGGAAACAGAAATAGAGTTTCATCTTGGAAAGGCATCCTCCAACATGGTGGGGTTCTTACTCTTATTTACTGGGTAAGATAATTGTACAATATTGTAAGAGAAGTTATGTTCTAAAAAACAGATTTTATTTGAAATAAAAATACTTGAATAAATTTTTGACTATCATTTATATTTATATATATATATATATCGGTATTAATTTACAAGTATAAATGGAAATGCTTCTTTGGGAAGTAAGGAGAGGTGCTGGTGGATTAAGGTTTCTATAGGATAAAAACCTATATTTGGTAGATTCAAAGATCTTCAGTCATATTTTTTGTTTTTTAGAACCAATAGTGGAGTAGGTAATTGTGCATAGGTTGATGTTGTATAAATAGATTATGATGGAAGAAGGATAGTAAGAAGATGACACTCATTTCATCTTATAATTCATGAGAAGAATCTATGAATAGTTTCGGGTGAGTGATCACAAAAAGTAAGATGAATCAGTAGATGGTTGAGTGGTCATGATCATCTTCATTTGACGGTTGTGTTTTATGTTGTGTTTCTAACTGAGGATGAATTGTAACTAAGAAACTAGTCCTGTATAATAATTTAATATGGGTGAGAAATGGAATATAAGATAAGATCTCACAAATTTATGACCAGAAGTTGTAATGGGGTCTAATCTTGACGACCTTATACATGGCTCTGTGGGTGATTCTCCTAACCCATACACACAGGTCATAGCCCACCTTACCTATAAACTATCAGGTATTACCAAAAATAATTCCTCCATAGCGAGGTGATGGTCTTTCCTCTACCACCAGCAGAACTGGTCTTTGCTAAGACTCCACGAGTGTTGAGATTTCTCTCCATAATCGATGACGGTCTGGCCGATCCACCAATCTTGGCTGGCTATTTTTTTGTAATAAAAGTTAATGTCTAAAATATATTATTCTTTAAATTAATTCATATGTCACTTTTTTCTCTTTTGACTACAAAACTAAATTTTACACCTATTAATTATTTTAACATATTCTTTTGGTAAATAAGTTTATTATCCATATATTATCATTATTATTTAAAATTTTCAAATTTCTTTACTATAAGTATACTACTTTGGGTTTTATCTATATAATTTGGAATTTCTCACTAACTTAAATCAAAAAATATATTTTGTTAACACATGTTCTTAGAATTATATGATAATCATTTATAATATTAACATCTTATTAATATTCGAAAAGTGATTTTATAAATACATAAATGAAATTTTTGAATAAAGGATTCAAAAAAATTGTTTTTCTTCAAAAATAATATTATACTAGAGACATATAATATTATATTAAAGACATACAATATTAAAACATGAGGTTTGGAAAAAAATGAATTTTATGTAAAGAATAATATATTTATGCTTCTTTTTAAAAGATTCATTTATTTAATGAAAATAAATAAATTAATAGATTGAAGTTACAATTTTATATTAATTTATAACAAAAATTATTAAGGGAAACATTTATGTTTTTATTCAAATATACCTTATGCTATTTTAATTATAAAATGAATCATTTAATAAAAATTTATTATAAATTTAAATTTCTAGGATGTCATATTCTACCCCCCCCCCAATGGAATTTCATCCTTGAGATTCATTTCTCATACTGTATGAAAATTATGAAATTCCATTTTCAGAATGTGAAATACTGGACTCACTATAGTTATATATTCGTAATGATTACTTAACTTCCTAGGATTTATATAGTAAATTGATAACTCTTATATTTTTCCTCAATTTAAATGGTTTTAAAAATGATCTTTTACTAAAAGAATATACTTATAAACAAAAACTATTTTTAACCAAACAACCAAATCCTAGAATTTATCATAACAATTCCTTTGATACCAACTGTAAAGCCACGAGACCAGTTCGTCCAGATCTGGTAAAAAATATTTTATTCTTAATTTTTTAAAATAAAATAACCAAAATTATATGATCCATTATATATTTTTGGAAATTTTGCATTCAAGTAATTGGAGGAGAAAAAAAAATTAAAGATTAACATGTTTTAAGAAACAAATAAAAGGCATCAATTTAATATTGCATGAGCTAGCCCTTAATTGATTATAATCTCCTTGGAACATGTAATTGATCCTGAAAATAGTTTATAATAAATAGGATGAGGATAATTTTCCAGTACAGTTTTTTTTAAAATCTATTGAAAACCCTTTTTTAAGATACCTTTCTATACTCATTTTGAAACATTTTTCCTTTATATAAAACTTGATATATATATATATATATATATCTAACATTCAAAAATATAATTATATTGTTTTCAAGATATCTGAATTGAAAACAATTTAAATAAACATTAAAATTATATATAATTTTGGAACCAATAATTTGAAAACACCTTTTCAAAATATAATAACATTAAAAAATAACTATAAAAATACATTGAAATCATAATTTTGAAAATTCAATTGAAAATAATTACACCATTAAAATATGATACTACCTTTTAAAATTATTACACTTTGAAAATTTTATAATACCTTGGAAAATACTAATGATTTGAAAATTATAAAATAACATTGAAAACACATACTATTTGAATATTCTATAAATCCTTTCAAAATAATTTTTCTTTGAAAATAATTTTCCTAATAAAATAATCCAATTATTATTCAGAAAATATTGTCGATGAATTGTAAAAAAACACATGGCCACTTTAAACAATGAAGGTCATCTGGGCCATCCAACTTCAAAAGGCAAGGGTTTACTCTCCAATTCCATATCATGTTTACAAAGTTCAAGTTATGAATTTTCAAAAAATGATTGAGATTTCAATATATATATATATATTTCCCTAGAATTTTCCCTTTAAAAAATGACAATGAATTATTAAATATTCACACTTATATAAATATTTATATATATAAATATAAAATTTCATAGGAAATCACTTGATAAATTTGGTACAACTAAATATTATGAAAAATATCATTTTCATACATGCATGGGACATTAACAAATGAATGATTAACACCCATGTATTAAAGTTTCTTTAATAAGCTCATTAAATCTATTTCATATAAATAAGACATGAAATGATAACATTTATCATATAAAATGAATCATTACATAGAGAAATTAGAAAATCCTTTACTTAATTCAAAAATTGATGTTTGAAAATATAATTTTATTTATAAATTAATGGTGTGAGGATAAGAATACAACACGTAAAATAATAGTAATTTTAAAATTACTATTCACATAAATTACTAATCATAACAATATATATATATAATTTTTCTTAAATGAAGTAATCGTAATCAAAATAATTTATACCCTTAACATATAATTTTGGAAACAAAATTATTTTACACGTATGAAATTATTAAAAGTAGCATTTTATATAAAACCTTATATCCTTGTATAACCAACTTGAGTATTATTATAAATAGAAATTAAAATAAATTTTTATACTCTAATTAGTTACTCATTAAACTCATTCAAAAATAATGGAATGTGTGTATATACATATTTATATATATGTATATACAAACTTATATAACAAAATAAAATATTTCAAAATGAGTATAATTTTTTTTAAAATATTTGAAATTCCTTAAAATTGTTTGAAAGTATATCCTCATATTATTAAATGTTATAGAAATTAATAACTTGTAATTTGAAGAAAATACAAATATTTAAAGATATATATAAACCCTTATATAAAATATAAAATGGTTTTCTTGGAAATGATGCTTAAAATTAATTTATCATATAAAAAAATAAATTCCCGTAATTATAAAATAAATCCCCATATAATCTTGAAAGTAATATAAATATACATTAATGTAATACACCCATACCTTATTGAAACTAGAAACCATGGATGGATGAAGCTTCTTCTTGATGGGTTCCTGAACCAAGGGGAAAGAAATGGAAAAAAGGAAGTGAGTTTAGGATTGGCAATGCCTCCTACAATAATAAGGGGTTCTAGGTCTTATATATAGTTTCATATACCTATAAAATCTTGAATGAGAAGTTGGGTTCTAAATAAAACTGATTTCATTTGAAATGAAATAATCAATTTACTTTTTGATAAACATAAATTTTTGTGTGTGTTTGTGCATTTAAATGTATTTTCTAGCCATACTTCATTGAGAACTAAAGATCAGTTCTTGTGGGTTGAGTATTCTATAGGTCGAACACTTATAATGTGTACATCCGAAGATCTTCTATCATTTTTTTATTTTGGAATATCAACAGTAGAGTAGGTACTTATTTCTAGGACAATGCTACGTCGATGGCTTCTAATGGAAGGAGGCGGGAAAGATAAAGATGACTAAGTTAGCTTGGAATGTGGGAGTATATCTGAATTTAGTGTAGGAAGAGTGGTTGTGAGGAGTAAGATTAATTTGGTGAGGATTTAATGGCCACAATCATCTCTATTGTATGACTATTTTTTATGTGGTGTTTTTAACACATATTAATAGAAACTAAGATATTATTTTAATATATAATTTGTATTTGGGTGAGAGATGGATTACAAGACAAGCGCTCATAGATTTCTATCGAAAATCTATAATGGGGTTAGCTCCGGACAGCCTTATAAATGGGCCTGGATGCATTTTTTCAAACCCATAAACATGGGTTGTGGTCAACCTTACCTTTACACATCTAAGTATTAGAAAAACACGTGCCTCTATTTAAAGGTGTTCATATTTTATTTTATACTTGCTTGGGCTGTCTTAGATGGACATTTCTATTGGTTGAGCTTCCTCCCCATAAGGGTTGAATGTACATTATATCCACCAAGCTAAGATGGAAATTTTTTGTTATAAAAATAATATTATAAAATATATATCTTATGAAGTAAAAATTACATTAGGTATAAATTATATTTTACATATTCCTTAAATTAGTTATTGTTTTACTTATTTCAGTTATGAATTTAAAATAATATTTACAACCCTTTAATTCTTTTTACATTTTAATTAATTAAATAATCTTATTATCTAAATATTATCATTATTCTTTAAGATTCACTAATTTACTTACTTAAATTATAATACTTTTTATACTATATATATAATTTGTAATTTCATTGTAACATAGACCATAAAATATATATTTCAAACATAATGTCTTAGTATTACATGATAATTATTTCAAATATTAACATATTAGTAATAGTAAAAAAATATTTTCTTAGAACATTAAAAAACTTATTTATATTAGATTCATATAAAAATATTTTTTATTTAAAAAATGATAATATATTAAACACATATAAGATTAAAACTTGATGTTTGAAAAAAATTTACTTTTAAGGGAAGAATCATATATTTAATCTTGTTTCCATAAAATAAATTTATTTAAAAAATATAAATATATTATTAGAGTAATTATGATATTTTATCTTAATTTATAGACAAACCCAAATTTTTTTAAGGATAAAATTTATGTTCTTGTTAAATTTTACATTAGTTCATTTTAATTATAAAAAAATAATTTAATAAACATTTATTAAAACCATATATTCTTGGGATGTTACAATATATATGTTATTGATGATATATTTTTTATTTTAAATGATATAATAATATTTATAATTCTTTTTTTTGTTTTATTTGAAAATGAAATCAACTTTCATGCATATATATGGTCTACCATCTCCAGGAATGGTGTAAATCGTTTTCCTATCAATAAATTTTATGGATGAATCTAAATATATATATATATATATACATATAAGGAATATATATATATATATGATATTAATATCATGATTAAATTTTAAGATATTATGGATCCATTATCAATGTATAAGGATTAGTGACACTAAACAGAAAATCTCCTGAAAAATAAATGAGTTAACACCCAAAAAATGGTGATTTTTATAATGAATTATTAATAAATTGGTGTTAAAATGTTAAATATTTACCATATATGATGTTTTAGTCATTTAAATTATTCTGTTATATAGTTATAATAATTTTAATATTATTATATAAATGTTTAGGGAACCATCCTAGCATGTAGAACTTGAAGTAAGGGATTTTATATCACTTTTATTTATGTGAGACACATTCCATATTGACTGCAAATTTCTTTTATGCAGTGTATATAAGAAATATGAATGTATTTTGAGATACATATCCTAAAAATTATGGGGATAAACATATCCATATTTATTTTCCCCTGTTATGGATATCTGATAAAAAATAGACCAAAGTGGTAGGGTATTAGTGTTTCAATCTCATTGTATACCAGGATTGTTTATGATTTTGTTTTAGATGATTAAATTTTCTGATATATATCAAGAATACTGTGAATCTTTTACTATTCTATTTATTTCCTTAGATTATATGTTTTCCTTTTGTTTTCCCCAATTTATATTCTCAATATACTGGAAAAATAATTTTTAGGAAAACCAACGTTATTTCTCTATTTTGTTGAAGATTTTTTTTCTTCCATATCCATCTTTTCTAGAAACTACATCATTTTTTTATAATTTAAATTTTTTTCATTAATCATTTTTATCTGATGATAAGATTTTTAATAATGTTTTAAATTAAATCCACCTATAATTTTTTGAATGAGGTACTTTTAAAATTTTATAGATAATATAAACGGAATCATTGTTTTAATATACATGTAATAAATGTAATTCCCTACTGTCACAACTGTTAAATGATTGGAATATTAAATTATATGTTTAAAATGATCATTTCATAAACAAATTGCTTAATTTTATTAAAATTTTCATATTTTTAATAATTATTTTCATAGTGAAAAGTGCATTTTCCTCAAGAATTGTTAAAATGGTCATTTAAAAGAATTTTTCATCTATGATAACATCCTTTGATGTTACTTATGATTTAGTAGAGATATTATTCAATTATATTATCCGAAATAATTATTTGGATGAACTATTATTATTATTATTTAATAATTATTCTATTAAACCCATTACATTCCCATAATTTCATAAATTATGATAAAACCTTTATGAAACTCATTTATTTTCCACAAGTTTTTCTATAATGAAATGAGGAAATGAGGAAATGTGGAGGAAACTCACTTCCATTCCATGGTTTATCATACTATACATTTTTATGATCTTTTGTCACATATATGTATGGGTTTCATTTTGTGAGGGGTGGGTAATAATTATATATCTCTCCAATACATTGTGTAAATTTGGATAACTCATGAGATAATAGAGACTGGAATGAGGAGTGAGAAGAATTTAGTAAGGGACTTTATCTTATTGGACAGTCTTATGAGTGAAACATGAAAAAGGATATGATGGAATGGGAGTGAACCTAATATCATATGATAGTTTTTTATTGATCCATGATTAAGTAAATTAGCATGTATGATTACGTGTATTTCATAAAATTTAGTCTTATATCAAATTTATACTCCCATGGATTATATTTTATGATTTTTTTGTGGTTCTTGTTTTATAATCTAAAAATAATTATCCACGACTCAGGATTATAATCTACGTTTTAATGGGTATTTTTTAAATTTTAATCTCATATTATCATACATTATGCTGATTTTATTCTTATGCGGTCATTGATATCTCCATTTTTTCCATTACTAGGCATCTAAGATCACCCTTTCATATGATTCCTATCTATAGGTTATACATGAATGTTTTATGTATGATAGGTTTAAAAATGGTTGTTGTTATGAAGAACTTGGAGATATATGACATAAATCACTTAAAACATGTTTTTTATGTATCCTAGTTTCCAAAGTCAATAATCCTACATAATTATAATATTTGTCATGATTTTATATATTGAATATCCATCTAATAAGATGTAATATTATTATATGAAAATTAATGTTGTTATACAACCATTTATCTATGTGATCATTAAATAGTAATGAAAGGAGTATTGTGGAATAATATAAGATTGTGAGTAGCGTTCTAGAGTTCAATCATGATTGTGATTGAATGATAAGTTTCAATTTCATGTCTAATTTTCTACAGATATGATGAAGGATATATTGGTTGAATATCATAATTCATCATTCTCTATTCATATTTAAGTTACAAATATGTATAAAGATCTTAAAGAGTATTTAAATTGGGGAAAAATGAACTTATATATTATAGATTATATAACTCAGGGCATAGAATTTCAAAACATTAAGTTTGGGAAACATAAGTCGAATGGGATGTTACAACCATTAAACATAACATAATTGAAATTGTCACATACATGAATTATTTTGAAGTTAAATTTCATTTATTTTCTTTTAATTTTTTGTTTTGGATGGTTTCCAAAGGTTTTATGGAGAAATAGATGAGTTTTCATGAATTGGGCCAAACCGTGAGCCCAATTCCAGATTTAAAAATAAAATTTGTTTCCTTTATAACTTTTTCATTTTTTAATATTTTTCCTTCATTCCAATTCCTAAATGGTCTCCTCTGAACTATTAACACCAAAATATAAATTTGGAGTCTTTATATATCCATAATCATGGTGGATATGGGTTTTTATTTAAGATATTGGGCTTTCCCTAAGGCCCATTTCCTGCATTAAAAATAAATTTTAAATGTTTTATATATCCTTCAATATTTTCGTTTTTTCGGTGATGCCACCTCCCACTCGACCCTAAGAAACCCAGGCGCGCTCCCATTGCCTTCCCCCCCTCCTTGGAGCTCTTTGATATCGCGAATGAGGGCTTATCTTCATAGGGTGTCTCAAAAAGGCCAGAATTGAAGAGGTAACTTCATACCTTCTTAACTCTCTCAATTCTTAATCTTTTCCCTCCATTCCAGTTCCCAAATTACCTCCTATATCTTGTTTGAAGAATCCCTAAATTTTGTCAGTTTTAAATTTCAGTAACTATTGTTTTTGGAGTGATTAATTCAGGATGCTTCAAGTAGGTGAGTCTATTTCTTTCCTCTTTCAAATTGCTTAGGGTTTCTTCCCTAATTATTGAATTATAAAAAAAATTCCAGAAGTTAGGGTTCTTGAATAGGTTCTAAATTACTGTGTTTTGGGTGAAATATTGAGGTTTTAGGTTTCTTTTAACTACCTTGAGGTGCGGCGGTCATGCGGTTGATGTTTCGTCCCAATATTTGAGTGTTTCGACACATTCGGTAGGTGATTCCGTGGGTAACCATTTAATGATGAGTTAGTTTGCATGATTAAATAATTTTGCATGTTACTTATGTGCTGTGTATTATGATAAAACCATTTTTGGTTTCAATAGTAAAGCATTTTTTTTAAAGTTACATTTTTGCTTGAAGTGTGTATTTTTCAAATGTATTTCATGTGTTATATCTTGTGGTAGTTTTGTAAAACATGGAAGTGATTTATTAGTTGTTGAAAGGGGCTGCCAATTATGGTTAGGTAATGATATAGTTCCATGTGGGCATAAAAGTTGGGTGTATTTGAATGGTTTTATTTGTATAACCTTGTTATACTCTTTGAAAGTGTTTTATGGATTTGTGTGTTCTCATGGGTATCTTTTGTGATATTATTCAACGTGATTATATAACATTTGAATGTGGATTATTTCATGTTGATTGGGCTGCCAATTATGTTTTGGTAGGGTCTTGGTGTGCTTTTGGCTTAAAAAGAGATTTTTGAAAGGGATTTTATGTGCAAAGTTTGGGTATACTCTTTATAGTTGTTTTATGAAAGTTTTGAATGCTTTATTGGGTTGTGTAATAGGTGAAACTATATCAGCAAACTGTTTTGGTAGGATTATATTTTTAAAAGGTCCATTTCATTTGTGAAAATGATGTTATATGATATGTATCATCTTGGAAATATTTTATTAAATTGTTTGAAGGAGATATTTTGGAGTGAAAGTGATGTGGAGTGTTTTGTGTGAGTGTGATGTGAAAAAATTGAATTTTTGATTATGAAAGAAGTGTTATATTCCATGTGTGTGGGCTGTTATATGAGTTTATATATCTTATAATTGTTTTATAAAATTGTTTAATGGTTTTGTAGAAGTGTTGAAGAAATGTGAAATGTGCTGTGGGCTATTTTGGTGTGATTCGGATTTCAAAATCATTTTGAATGAAAAATGGATTTTTGCAACTTGTGTGGTATACATATGGGCTGTTTGGTGAATTTGTGATGTGGAAATGATATTTTCATGTTCAATGTACATTTCTTGACTTGTTGAACTTGTTTGAGCACAAGGGGAAAACCTGGGTATCTAGGTGGGTGGACATGTACTAGTATGCTAGTGAATCCGTGGGGTTTGGCCTCAGTTTCACTTAGAAATATTGACGCTTACAACTCTAACTAAACTATGATGATGATGATTGTGGACCACTAGGTTATGGGTATGTTCCCTACTAGTGGCTCGTGCATGAGAATGGATATTTGTGATGGTTACTCTCACCGAGATACGAGGTACCTGGGACCCACAGCTAGCTACTGCCTAGGGGTTACCTCCTATTTCTTGTGCTCATTATTTACATTGTACTTACCGTCGGAATATGGTATAGTTGGATGGAAAATTCAGTATTGATGACATTATTTTTAAAAGTGTTGATTCTTAATGATAGCCCACTTGAAAACTATTTTTATTCAAGTAGCATCTTTTAGAAATTGTAACTAGCTTCTCATGTTTTTGAAAACTTGCATGCTTTTCGTCTTTAAATGTTTATCACATGGAATCTCTTAGTGGTGGTATCCTACTGGGCATTGGCTCACACCCTACTTACACCCTTGGGTGTAAGTAGACATGGTTTTTTTTTGTCGCAGGTTGGGTATAGTTTTTTTTGTTCCAGTGGTTCGGGTTTCTAGCAGGTCCTTGGTGGTGAAGTCTTGTGGAGGTGGCTTGTGGGTGGTGACCCTTGCCATGAGGGTTCTTGGGCTGTCCTTATTTGGATTTGTGACTTTGTTATAGACCTTTTGAGTTGTTTTAAGCCACGTAATTCAGTTCTGAATTTTTGTAAAAGATTGTTTGGTTTGAAAAATCCAGATTTGTTTCATTGGATTCTTTTGTTGTTTTATGTTTATAAACTCGGGTAAATCGTTCCCAATTTTCATTTTATGATACCCGGGCACTTGTTCCAGCCCGTGGGGATCGGGAACGCCCCTCGGGTCATGTCATGGGCTGGTTTTGGTGCCGGTTTTGGCGGTGACCTGATTCGGTTCGTGAGAAAATGGTATCAAAGGCAGGTTCAGGTTAACTCTTTGGGTCATGTTATTTGGGGAAGAGTCAGGATAGTATGGAGTTAGGATTTTTGGGACATGGAATTCTAGTTATGGGTAGTGTGCCTGATCACCACACCTCATAATGGGATTCAAGTTTCCAAGAGAAGTCGGGATTTATCTAAGTCCTTCGGTTTTCTTGGTTCGATGATGATTAAGGGAAATGAAAAGAGAGTTGGGTTAATGGTTCTAGTGAGCTCGCAAGGCCTGGAAAGCCATGTGGAGCCAAGGATATTCCCTAGAACACTCTCTGTGACAGTGAGGTGATTGGAATATGGCTGCCAACCATATTTCCAAGTCACCTACTGAAACTAGTTTCCTCTTGCACTGTTTTGTTCTTAGGTTTTGAAACCTTAGCACTTTGGTTTTAAGAAGTGTAAAGTTTTGGTAAAATGACTTTCAAATAAAGAGGGAATGGTTTGGTTTATGAAATGGCGGAACTTAATTTTCAGAATTGTTTTGAAATATAAACTGGTGTGCTTACACCTATTTGAAAGTAGGAACTATATTGATGTTGGTTTTGAAAAGTGCTTCCAATAGAGTTTTCTAAACAATCAGAGTGTGTTTTAATGGGATGAGATGTTTTGAAATTGATGTGAATATATTGAAAGTGAGTTATTTTCTAAATGTTTGCAACTTTCTGAAAATTTTTGTAAGATGTGAGTTGGGATTTTGATCTCATGGTTAGCAGTTATGAGAAAAAAGGATGTGTTGGTTGACCGTTTTGGTTTTGAAAAGTGGGAAGAATTTTTTGTTTTAACCTTTGGTATTTCCATTAGCGACCACATGCATGGGGTTATATGGGATGATGGATGGTTGATGGCACGACTGGATGAGTGCCGGGGTGGATATGAGGAGGGTGCTCAGTGTGGCACTGAAACATGCATGTGTAAGGCTCATGGGGTACCATTGGTGGATGTGCTAACCGCTGAACCATTTGTTTTCAAAGAAATGTTTTTAAAGAGAAACATGAAGACTTGATGAATTGTTTGAAATGGTTTATATTATGTATTTTTTGAAAATGTTGATGTTGTGGGATGTTTTGATTCCAAGAACCCCTTCTGTTTGAACTGTGCTTGGGGTTTGTGTTTGGTCGGTAAGCTGTGTTGTAGGGACGGTTAGTGGTCTCTTTTGAAAAATGTTTTGGGATGCCTTTACGATAGTTCCCTTCATGTGTTTGGAGCTGGTTTATGGCTTTTTTTGACCAATATACCAGGTTGGTTGGGTCCTTGGGTTCTCTCATTGGATAAGGTACGCCCCCATTAAAGGTTAATGCATAACTGAAGCGCAACCCAGATTGTTTCTCCATTGGAAAATCCTCCAGTTGATCAATATAAGGAAACTATTTCTTGAGCTTTTTAGATTGAGTATACACCCTTTCCTTTATTGGTTTTGTGTATCCTCTTGTAGTGGGAGATTGATTATGGATGGTTGAAAGTGACCTTTGCCTCTTAAGTTTCCTAATTTTTCGAAGGTGGAAGTGTTCTGGGTTTGTTAGCATGGATGAGTATTTGGATAGTGTCTAAGAGGAACTCTCGGTCCTTCATAGTCTCTTCGAAGAAGGAGTTCATGTTAAACTACTAGTGTGGGAAATCTGGTCATGAGAGGATATTATGGCCACTTTCTAGAATTGTGTGTTGTTTTGGGATGTTTTACAAGTTCCCTCTCTATTCATTGTTTATATCAGTCGCAATGGTCATGTTCGGTGATTCCTCGTGTTGTCATGTGCTCGATTGACTGTAAAGGTGAAAGTTGGGCAATCATCTGAGAGTCTCTATTATGTTGGGAGAATGTCTCCCTTGAAAAAAAAAACATAAAAAAAATATTCCATTTTAGAGGAAGGTGGGTATAAGTGTTCTTTACTTCTATTGTTTCTCACCCGAACAAACAAGGTGTGATGTGTGTACATCTTCTAATCCCTTGTTTCAGTGAAATATCGAGTTAAGGTAAAGTGAGTTTGGAATGTGTTATGTCTTAGAAAAACTTATCGGGGATTGCGGTGTAGTTTTTGTTTGCAACGAAAGAAGAATTCTCATTCAGGTGGTTTCCAAAGCCTAACTGTGAGGTCGAAGATGCTTCAATATTTTGAGCTCCAGCCATAGGTCCCGGAGAGAAGCTGGCGCGTAGTCAGGGGAAACCCCTGTGTCATTTAAACCCTTGTGCAAAGTCCTATCCTCAATATGAAAGATAAGAAGAGTTTAAACCTATGGTGTCATCATATTTCTTCAGTTTTTCCCGTTCGGTGGAGATAGGTGGAGGGTCTTGTACCCATGTCATCACACAATGATATTCCCTCCCACTTTGGTTTCCATTGAGTCTTTAGAGAAAGTTATGAAGTTTGGCTAGACAGGTTGACCGCACAGTTTACACTTGGTTAGTAGTGACCATGCCCCCCCCCCCAAAAAAAACCATGTAGATAGAAGAATCTCCATTGTTAGTTCATGGTTTCCCAAACCATGCAGACTAACCATGTGGTCGTCCCAACACTTTATATTTTGGGGTCTTTCTGTACCGGCCCATGCTGGTCGATTAAGATTGTTGGTTCTTATGGTGGGGAGCTTTTTTCCCCCCCGTACCAATAACTTAGATTTATCCATGGTCAAGGATTGGTGGTAGGTAGTCTCATTTGGATCTATCAATCTACCTAAATCTTCCTTGAGTAACCATTGAGATTGGAGAGTGCCCAATGGTTTAGTTATAGCAAGGTATGTGTAACCTTGTTCGATGTTGTTGTTCGTTTGAGTGAATTGCTTGAGTCTTGTTCTGATAGTGTTTGAGGTGTTTTCCTTTGGGATAAAGCCTGAATGTGATTGATTGTTTCAGGAAAGTGGTTTATGATTTTGTTGTGAATTATTCCTTCCTTAATTGATCAATGGAGGTGTTTTGGACTTTGGGGGCGAAACTTGGAAGGGGAGTACATCTTGGTTTATCAGTTCAGTTTGGCTTTCGTATCTGGCCTTTCTGTAGCTTTCCGGGGACGGAACGTTTTCATGGTGGGGAGAATTGTCACATACATGAATTATTTTGAAGTTAAATTTCATTTATTTTCCTTTAATTTTTTGTTTTGGATGGTTTCCAAAGGTTTTATAGAGAAATAGATGAGTTTTCATGAATTGGGCCAAACCGTGAGCCCAATTCCAGATTTAAAAATAAAAGTTGTTTCCTTTATAACTTTTTCATTTTTTAATATTTTTCCTTCATTCCAATTCCTAAATGGTCTCCTCTAACCTATTAACACCAAAATATAAATTTGGAGCCTTTATATATCCATAATCATGGTGGATATGGGTTTTTATTTAAGATATTTGGCCTTCCCGAAGGCCCATTTCCTGCATTAAAAATAATTTTTAAATTTTTTATATCTCCTTCAATATTTGCGTTTTTTCGGTGATTCCCCCTCCCACTCGACCCTAAGAAACCCAGGCGCGCTCCCATTGCCTTCCCCCCCTCCTTGGAGCTCTTTGATATCGCGAATTAGGGCTGAGCTTCATAGGGTGTCTCAAATCGGCCAGAATTGAAGAGGTAACTTCATACCTTCTTAACTCTCTCAATTCTTAATCTTTTCCCTCCATTACAGTTCCCAAATTACCTCTTATATCTTTTTTGAAGAATCCCTAAATTTTGTATGTTTTCAATTTCAGTAACTATTGTTTTTGGAGTGATTAATTCAGGATGCTTCAAGTAGGTGAGTCTATTTCTTTCCTCTTTCAAATTGCTTAGGGTTTCTTCCCTAATTATTGAATTATAAAAAAAATTCCAGAAGTTAAGGTTCTTGGATAGGTTCTAAATTACTGTGTTTTGGGTGAAATATTGAGGTTTTAGGATTCTTTTAACTACCTTGAGGTGCGGCGGTCATGCAGTTGATGTTTCGTCCCAATATTTGAGTGTTTCGACACATTCGGTAGGTGATTCCGTGGGTAACCATTTAATGATGAGTTAGTTTGCATGATTAAATAATTTTGCATGTTCCTTATGTGCTGTGTATTATGAGAAAACCATTTTTGGTTTCAATAGTAAAGCATTTGTTTTTTTAAAGTTACATTTTTGCTTGAAGTGTGTATTTTTAAAATGTATTTCATGTGTTATATCTTGTGGTAGTTTTGTAAAACATGGATGTGATTTATTAGTTGTTGAAAGGGGCTGCCAATTATGGTTAGGTAATGATATAGTTCCATGTGGGCATAAAAGTGGGGTGTATTTGAATGGTTTTATTTGTATTACCTTGTTATACTCCTTGAAAGTGTTTTATGGATTTGTGTGTTCTCATGGGTATCTTTTGTGATATTATTCAACGTGATTATATAACATTTGAATGTGGATTATTTCATGTTGATTGGGCTGCCAATTATGTTTTGGTAGGGTCTTGGTGTGTTTTTGGCTTAAAAAGAGATTTTTGAAAGGGATTTTATGTGCAAAGTTTGGGTATACTCTTTATAGTTGTTTTATGATAGTTTTGAATGCTTTATTGGGTTGTGTAATAGGTGAAACTATATCAGCAAACTGTTTTGGTAGGATTATATTTTTAAAAGGTCCATTTCATTTGTGAAAATGCTGTTATGTGATATGCATCATCTTGGAAATATTTTATTAAATTGTTTGAAGGAGATATTTTGGAGTGAAAGTGATGTGAAATTGATGTGGAGTGTTTTGTGTGAGTGTGATGTGAAAAAATTGAATTTTTGATTATGAAAGAAGTGTTATATTCCATGTGTATGGGCTGTTATATGAGTTTATATATCTTATAATTGTTTTATAAAATTGTTTAATGGTTTTGTGGAAGTGTTGAAGAAATGTGAAATGTTTTGTGGGCTATTTTGGTGTGATTCGGATTTCAAAATCATTTTGAATGAAAAATGGATTTTTGCAACTTGTGTGGTATACATATGGGATGTTTGGTGAATTTGTGATGTGGAAATGATATTTTCATGTTCAATGTACATTTCTTGACTTGTTGAACTTGTTTGAGCACAAGGGGAAAACCTGGGTATCTAGGTGGGTGGACGTGTACTAGTATGCTAATGAATCCGTGGGGTTTGGCCTCAGTTTCACTTAGAAAGATTGACGCTTACAACTCTAACTAAACTATTATGATCATGATTGGGGACCACTAGGTTATGGGTATGTTCCCTACTAGTGGCTCGTGCACGAGAATGGATATTTGTGATGGTTACTCTCACCGAGATATGAGGTACCTGGGACCCACAGCTAGCTACTGCCTAGGGGTTACTTCCTATTTCTTGTGCTCATTATTTACATTGTACTTACCGTCGGCATACGGTATAGTTGGCTGGAAAATTCAGTATTGTTGACATTATTTTTAAAAGTGTTGATTCTTAATGATAGCCCACTTGAAAACTATTTTTATTCAAGTAGCATCTTTTAGAAATTGTAACTAGCTTCTCATGTTTTTGAAAACATGCATGCTTTTCGTCTTTAAATGTTTATCACATGGAATATCATAGTGGTGGTATCCTACTGGGAATTGGCTCACACCCTACTTACACCCTTGGGTGTAAGTATACATGGTTGTTTTTGTTGTCGCAGGTTGGGTATAGTTTTTTTTGTTCCAGTGGTTCGGGTTTCTAGCTGGTCCTTGGTGGTGAAGTCTTGTGGAGGTGGCTTGTGGGTGGTACCCCTTTCCATGAGGGTTCTTGGGCAATCCTTATTTGGATTTGTGACTTTGGTATATACCTTTTGAGTTGTTTTAAGCCATGTAATTCAGTTCTGAATTTTTGTAAAAGATTGTTTGGTTTGAAAAATCCATATTTGTTTCATTGGATTCTTTTGTTGTTTTATGTTTATAAACTCGGGTAAATCATTCCCAATTTTCATTTTATGATACCCGGGCACTTCTGCCAGCCCGTGGGGATCGGGAACGCCCCTCGGGTCATGTCACGGGATGGTTTTGGTGCCGGTTTTGGCGGTGACCTGATTCGGTTCGTGACAGAAATGGTAAAAAATCACCATTTATTTCTGGATTAAACTCCCTAAAACATCAAATTTCTATAATTTTATTTTGTTTTAAGTCAATCACCTAAATAAATTAGTTAAATTTTGTTCCATTAAAGAATATTTCTATCTTGATCCACTTTTTAGGATACAAATTAAGGACATGGTATGATCTTATGGAGTACCAAATTCTATTATATCTGATTGAGATCTAATACTTACCTATATGTTCATGAAAATTCTTCAATAATATCTAAATATAGGTTGTTTTTTATTACTTCCTATTATCCTCATACATTTCCTCCATCAAAGATAAAAAATAAAATATTGGAGGATGTACACAGATCTTATTCTATGGATTTCAATGTTTGTTGGAATTAACACCTTACTCTATTAAAAAGTTATTAGAAAAATATATTTCACTATAGAATTAAGAAGACTATTTATGAATCCATCTGTGGAAGGAAGTGTAAAACACAAAAATTGTGGGACGAAGTTGGAGAATAAAATTTATTGGAACCTGAGGTAGCTAGGGAAATGGAAGAGAATCTTAGATCCATTATATAGAATCTTAGGCTATTTTAATGTTAAAAAAATGTATAATAAAATTATTTAAATATATTTGGAGTTAAATTTTGGTGAAGAGATGTTCCTATATATATCACTATTGAATAAGGTTATGATATTTGGAAATATGGTGATGAAGATACCTATATATATATATCATCCATTTTGATATTTTTATTACATTGCGATGGTTTCTTATCTGTTAGAACTTTCACTGAATGTATGCAGAGTTAATGATGTGTTTCCTATATTTTTTTTGAAGAAGCGAATTCCAGATACCTTTCATGTATTTAAATAATATTTTTTTCCACTGTAGTATAATCATACTTAGAAGGAATAAAATTTGGTGATTTTATATCATATAGAAAATGTGTTGTGAAACAACACAAATCACCTAGTAAAACATCTGTGATGAAAGCATAAATTTAGGGATGATACATGAGAACCCTAGGATTTAATAAGGTAAAAGTATCCCTAATTATTTTTATGATTTTTTTAATTTTAAGGGAGAAGGTATTATAAGGTGGTAGAATATAACACCCTGATATTTTATGATATATTTATCATTAAATAAATATAAATCATATGAAAAAATTATTTATAAGAAAAAATGAACATAAATGAATAATATTTATACGCTATAAAATATATCATGGTATATGGTATTTAAATTAAATATATTTATTGAAAACAATTTCAAATTCACTTGAAAATACTATTGATCCCAAATAACAACATTGAGATGTTTTTGTTCTGTGCATTATTTTATCATGAATGTTTTGTTTAAAGGTTATTTTAGTTTATTTGAAACAAAATTCAGAATATTAAACTTATAAAAAATATTATTTTGAAGTTTATAAAATGAATTCATTGGTCATTATTTGGTTATGAATGAAAATAATATAATTTAAGGTAAAAAAGATGTGTTTTTACCCGCATTTATGCATGTAATGTGTTTTTATCTTAATAAATTAAATTATTTACTTTTTATGAATTAATTTTTTTGTGAAAAATATATATTATATGTTTATTAAAAATTTTAAAATTCATATAATAGTTTTTACTTTTGATGGAATGATAATTAATTCAGTTATATGATTAAAAATGCATTTGTCAGAGAAATGGGTTTTGTTATGTTCTGCATGACTATTTTAAAATTAATTTCTAAATATTATAAAACATGAATTTGGTAGAATGGTTTCAGTATTTTCAATAATAATTTCCTTATTTGGTAAATTGGACATTTTCATTTTTGGTCATAATGAATAGTAAAAACTATAAAAATATTAGTTTCCACATTTAGGGGTTGATCGAGTTGACCTCGGGTTAAACTAAGAGATAAGTGGAAAAAGGACACTTAAACATGTATAGATGCTATAGTTTAAAGACATGTTGACATTATATTATCTTATATTTGATTACTTTTCCATTTCATTCTACTTTCAAAAGAAAATTAAGTTATATTATTTAAATATATTAAGTAATACCATGTCTGTCCCTCCACTCACTTATAAAAGGGAACCTCTTCTCCTCCCTTATTCACAAAAATTAAACATACTATTTATAAAAATTACTAGACAAAAACATTCGTATATTCCTTATATTTATTCATGTTATTCTTTTCTTATCCTAAGACCATTCTATGAAGTCTTAAGATGTAATCCAAAGGATGTCTCTCAAAGAAGAGGTAATCATCTTACCCTACTTATTCAATGTTTGAATCTTATCTTACGTAATCAAAATTAGAATCATCCATAATAACATAATTAATCTAGTATCATAAGTTTAGTGATATTTAATTATGAATATGGGATGAACATTTTCCATTAGTTCTCATCCAATGGGAAATGAAAGCATCTCCTGTGCGTATGTATTGAATACTAACTCCATCAAGTTATGTATTTCATTTTCCATATCCACATTTCATGGTTGGTTATTTTGTGTGTTTATATATGGTATTTATGATATAATTATCCTTCTATAATTATAATATCATATAAACCTTCGTACCTTCCCATCCAATAGAAAACGATAACGTTGCTTGTGCATACATGTGGACTACCACCACCACAAACTGATGTGATTCATTTCACATTTTCAATTTTCATGGATTGTATTAAAGATAGATTTAATAAATATATATGATATTTATGATAAAATAATTATATTTTTAAGGTGAATTATTATTTACCTTTATTTAATCACTTCCATCTAAATGTGTAAATATTATTAATTTGTATATATTGATTGTCATCTCTATGAAATGATGTAATTAATTTCTCAACACAAATTTTGACGAATGATAATGTAAGTATTGACCTCGCATATTTTGATAATCCAAATTATGCTTTCACATACTTTAATAATCCCAAATTATGTTTATCTATATATTAATTCCTTCAATCTATGACATTCTAATTGATAATAATGTTAAAATAATCTTTGAAATATATTTATCAATGTTTATCTATGGTTATATGAATTTTGATATAATTCTAACTCAATCAGATATGTTTTGCATAAATTAGATAAGTTTTAAATCACTGATACGCTTATATCTACTGATACATATCTACCAGTACTTAGTCTACCGATAGACATAGTCACCGATAAGAAAGGGTCACCGATACGCAGAGCTACCAGTTTGTATAAGTCCACCAGTAAGCACATACCACTGATAGATCAAGTCCACTGATGCAAACAAGCTACTGATAGAAGATGAGCTACTGACAGAACAAGTCTACCTATATACTCTTAATCACTGGTAAAGAACAAAGCTACTGATACAGATAGTCACCGACACAAAACGAGCCACCGATACAAGCAAGCGAAAGATAGACAAAGAGCTACCAATACCCAATGTCACTGGTACATAGAGCTACCGATACACAGAGTAACAGCTACCGATATAAGGAGATATCGGTACAAGGACAAAGAGATAACGATAGGCACTCACTACTATAAAAATTCCACCATTACACATCTACAGAAATAAGTCTACTGATAAAGACTAACCAGTCAAACTATATACTCTCAATATTATTTGTTTATTAAGAAAAAATAATATTTGATAATTTTAATTCAATTAATGTTATTTAGTGTTAGTTGTGGACATGTTAGCGAACCGTACCTTGTACGTGTAAAAAGGTAATCATTTCCTTTTACCGGATATGAAAGCCATAAAAGAAGGAAAAAGGACAGGTATAAAGTAACTAAGAAGGCACGCGATATGTGTTGAAAATCAAGGGCTGAATACCATTGGAAAGCGGAGAATTCATAAATAAAAGAAAGGCTATATTCATACTGGAATAATACCAGACATACATGAAGTCATTCATTCTAGAGGAGAACATAAGCAGCACTTTAGTCAAAGAAGTGAAGAACTACAACGAGCTCTTCATGAACTCAAGTTTATCAAACTAAACATGAAGAAAACGACCCTATGTTTTTCAGACAAAAACCATACAAAGACATGGAGCTTCATTTAAAAAATCTAAGGAGTCCAGAGATTCACTCAAAACACACAGAGCACTCTAAACACATCTATATCTGTCTAGATCTATTGTGTTTCATTCATTTACTTTTAGAGCAGTGTGTGTTGTATTTACACCCTAACTCTTGGAATGAACTAGAGGATACTAAATACTCACTCCAAACTTATTACACATTACTATATCCCACTGTGAATTGTGGAAGCGGTCAAGTAAGACCAGGACAGTCTGTGTGCTATTGTTTTGTTTTCCCATAATGAACTGTGGTAGAGGTCTTAGTAACTGGACAACCTTTGCAATGTTTTTTACCCCGATTAAGGGTGTGGATCCAATTTATATAAATTTTTTGAGAGGACTATGCCTCAGCTTGAGACTGAACTTCTTGGTTATATCTTATGTGCATCTTAGTTTATATCTAAAGTATAATACATATATTTTTTATTATACTGCTAATTACATTGAAATAAAATTCGTGTTAAAGTTACTTTGATAGTTAAATTAGAAAGTGGTTATAATTATTGTGAACTAGTAAGTTAGTTTCAAATGTTAATTTAATCTTATGATTAAAACAACTAAGACCTAATCATTCTTTGAGAAACTAATTGAACTTTTACAATCTGTATAAACTCACTAAAGTATAACTTGTTTTTAAATTGGGGGATTCAAAGGGTTATCTTTTTAGCATAAATTTTAATTGGAACTCAATTCACCCCCCTCTTGAGTGTCCACTCTGACCAATATTTGGTATCAAAGGATTTGTTTTGTTTATCAAAGTCTACAAAATAATCTATTTTTTCAACACTGATTTTAATTTTATCTTAAAGGTCTTAAATTTCTGTTAGTTATAAATTTTATTTTGTTAAATATTTTTTCAAAAATCTATCTATGGATAATAGATTAGAAGGTACTGCTTCCAATAGGCCACCCTTCTTTAATGGTACAAATTTTTCCTAGTGGAATCCTAAAATGAAAATTAATTTAGAGAGTATAGGATTTGATATCTGGACTGCTATAGAAACTCAATATAAGATTCTAGATCCTGAGATAACTACTTGGGATGAAGATACTATGACTGCCTACAATAATAATTGTAATGCAATGAATGACTTGTATTGTGCTTTAGAAGATGAATAATTTAATTGCATATCTTCTTGTGAAACTGATTATGAAATTTGGGACACTTTGGCTATTTCCCATGAGGGAACAACCAATGTCAAAGAAATGATATTGAATACCTATACTATCAAATATGTTAATTTTAAAATAAATCCTGATGAGCCTATTTTTGACCTGTATCTCAGTTTCAATGAGATTGTCAACACCATGAGATCTCTTCGTAAAGTTGTTCCTGAAAAAGAACAGATCATGAGAATATTAGGATGTTTACCAGAAAGATGGAGAGGGAGATCTATTTCAATTAGATAATCATGTGATATTGGTACATTTCCTGTTAAAGAATTAATTGGTAAGATAATGATGTATGAGGAAGAACTCAAAGTAAACAAGGAAAAAGATGATGAACCAACAAGGAAGTCAGTGGCTTTTAAGTCTACTTCCTCAAAGAGAAAGGATAAGGAGAAAGTTCACATACCTACTGGAAGCTCAACAAGTGAAAGTTTAGAATCTAACAGTGATGCTGAAATAGCTCAGATATCCAGGAAATTCAAGAAGTTCTATAAGAATATAAAATTCTTCAGGAAATCATATTACAAAGGGAAATATGATAACAAAGGTCATTGGAAGAAGGACTGGAAGAAGCCTGATAAAAGTGATGAAATTGTCTGCTATGAATGAAAAAGGATTGGACATATAAAAGGAGACTATCCAAAATTAATGTTCAAAATGAAATATGACTTCATGGATAACAAGTATAAGAATGGTATGAAAGCAACCTGGAGTGCTTCAAAATATAGCACAAGTGAATCTGAAGTTTTTGACTCTGAAAAGAATCCTACTTACATGTGTTTTATGACAAACACATCTGAGGTAACAATGGATACTCATGCTTTAAATTCTTATTATTCTGGAGTTGATTCTGATTCTGAAAATATGTCTAGTGAAGAGTTATTTGAATACTGTAATATTCTAGAAGAAACATGTAATGAATTGAAGGACAAGTATAAAGCTTTGAAGAAACAACATGCTCTGACTAGTTCTGTTAAATCTGCACATGATGTAGAGAAGGAAAAGAATGCTAAATTAATAAATGAAAATACTGAACTAAAATTTTCTAATGACCAATTAAGGAAGCACTTAGAAAAATATAAAAATGGAAAAGATACACTTACAATTTTTTTAGGAAAACAAGTGGGACAAAAATATAAAACTGGAATAGGCTATTAGCCTGGACAGAGACAATTTACTAAAACTAGATTCATTTCTAAATCTGGACTGAATGCTGCTAGTTATAGTTCTGGAAATATATTTGCTTCAACTAGTTATTAATATGGTTATAGATCAGATAAAGTTTATCTTTCAAAACCTATCAATTCTGTAAGTTATTTGTGACCCATAAGTCAAATCTGGGTACCAAAAGATTTGATTCCTAACCTGTCTGGACCCAAGAAAATATGGGTACCAAAATCATTTTCTGTTTAAACTTGTTTTGTAGGGAATTTACTTGAAGAGTTATTAGAAGAAGGTATGGTACATTGATAGTGGTTGTTCAAGGCATATGACTAGAGATTACTCATTCTTCAAAAGCTTAATCAAAGTTGATGGAGGCCATGTCACCTTTGGTGATGACTCTAAAGGAAAGATCATTGGCCTGGGCCAGATTGGTAACACTGACTCAGTTTTAATATCTAATGTTTTAGTTTTTGATGGACTTAAATATAATATGTTGATTATTTCTCAGTTATGTGATGATGGTTTTAAAGTCAAATATGAAAATTATTCTTCTAATGTTTTTAATTCCAAAAATGTTTTATTATTTTCTGTATTGAGAAATGAAATTGTTGATGCTGTTGATTTGAATTATTTAGATAAACAAAATGTTACTTGTTTAAATGCTTTTCATAAAGAATCTTGGATGTGGCATAGAATATTAGGACACTGCAATGTTTATTCACATAGAAAAATGACTAGGAAGAACTTAGTTAGAGACCTACCCAAACTTTAATTCCCATTAGAAAAAGGTTGTAATCTTTGTCAAAAGGTAAAGCTACACAAAGATTCTTTTAAATCAAAGAAATAAGATTCAACTTCTCAACCTCTCAAGTTGGTTCACAAAGATTTTTTTTGGACCTTCTAGAGTTTCTAGTTTAAATGGGAATCACTATGTCTATGTCTTAGTAGATGGCTTTTTAAAATATACATGGGTATACTTCTTAGATCACAAAACTGAAGCTTGTTCTTACTTTATTAAATACTCTAAGTTTGCAGAGAACCTTAGTGGACTTACTATTAATACTTTGAGAAGTGACCATGGTTGTGAGTTTGAAAATCAAGAGTTTGAATCTTATTTCTCACAAAATGGCTATAATCACAACATTTCTGCCCCTAGGACACGTTAGCAGAATGGGTTAGTAGAAAAAAGAAATATAAACCTTCAAGATATTGCAAGAACTATTCTTAATGAGTACGATCTACAAATTTATTTTTGGGTTGAAGCTATAAATACATCTTGTTATATTATCAATAGAGTCTTAATTAGACCCGTTCTCAAGAAGACCCCCTATGAGTTGTGGAATAATAGGAATCCTAAGGTTTGTTACTTTAGAATTTTTGGTTCCAAAGTCTTTATTCTAAACACAAAAGATAATCTTGACACGTTTTCCCTCCAGGGTGTTGAATGAATTTTTCTTGGTTATTATTTAACTATCAAAGCCTATAGAGTCTTTAATAAAAGAACCAAATGTGTGGAAGAATATTTTCATATCAAATTTGACAAAACTGATCCACATGAACCTAAGTCTTCTTTTGAAAATCTTGAAGAAGATTTGTCTGTTCTGGACCTTAATGATAAAACCAGCAAGCTTGTTGTAAAGACATCCAGTTCGGGACATATTCCAGAATCTGCCTCTATAAAACCAGAACTTAAAGAAAAGCCTGAAATTTCTAGTCTTACCTTTATTAGATCAACTAGGATTCTAAGGAATCATCCTTTAGATGCTGTTGTTGGTAATCTCGATAGTGGGACACAGACTAGAGCTTCTCTATGAAATAAGGTTGAACATCAAGCCTTTCTTTCATAGTTAGAACCTAAATATATCAATGATGTAATCAATGATGAATTTTGGCTAATGGCTATACAAGAAGAATTAAATCAATTTGAAAGAAACAAAGTCTGGGAATTAGTTTATAGACCTAAGGACACCTTGATCATAGGCACTAAATGGGTTTTTAGAAACAAAGTTGATGAGTCTGGAAATATTGTTCGAAACAAATTTTGGTTAGTTTCTCAAGGCTATAGTCAAGAGGAAGGTATAGACTATGAGGAAAACATTGCCCCTGTAGCTAGATTAGAAGCTATTAGGATCATACTTGCCTAAGCTACTCATCTGAATTTCAATTTATATAAAATGGATGTCAAAAGTGAATTTCTAAATGGTTTTATAATTGAAGATGTTTTTGTTGAACAACCACCTGGATTTACCAACCCCCATTTCCAAAATCATGTTTTTAAACTTTTTAAATATTTAAATGGTTTAAAATAAGATCCAAGATCTTGGAATGATAGACTTAACAATTTTATAATTTCAAAATGTTTTACTTAATGGATTTTTGATCCAACGCTTTTTATCAAAAGAATTTCTAAAGATGTTTTGATAGTAAAAATCTATGTTGATGAAATTATTAATGGATCTTCTAAACATTCCTTACGTATTGATTTTTTAAAGAGAATAAAAAATGAATTTAAAATGAGTTTAATGGGAGAACTCAAATATTTTCTTGGATTTCCAGTTTTTCAAAATGAAAATGGTATTGTTTTGCATCAAAGTAAATATACAAAGGATATTTTGAAACGTTTTGGTTTGGATGGTTTTTAGGAAAGTGATACTCTTATGAGTAGTTTCTGTAAATTGGATGCAGATGAAACTAGGAAACCAGTGGATCAAACAAATTATAGAGGTATGATTGGAATCTTACTTTACCTTACTACTAGCCGAATAGATACTATATTTAGTGTGTGAATGTGTGAAATATTTCATGTGAATCCTAAAGAATCACATTTGCTTGTGGTTAAAAGAATTTTCAAATATCATAAACATACTGCAAATTTAGGTTTGTTTTATCCAAATGGACAATCTTTTGAATTAATGAGTTATTCAGATGCTGACTTTGCTGGTTGCATGTTGGAATGAAAAAGAACATCTGGAACATGTCATTTATTGGGAAAATCCTTAGTATCATGGTGTAGTAAGAATCAGAATTATATAGCTTTATCTACTGCTGAAGAAGAGTATATAGGTGCTGGTAGTTGTTGTGCCCAAATATTGTGGATGAAACGCACTCTTTTGGACTATGGATATGATTTTAAGCATGTTTCAATAAACTGTAATAACACTAGTGCAATTAATATATCTAAGAACCCTGTATCTCACTCTAGGACAAAACAGATTGATGTAAGACACCATATATTATAGATAATTACCAAAAAGGTAATAATTCTCTTGAATTTATAGGTACTGAACATCAATTAGGAGATATTTTCACCAAACCTTTAAGTTTGGATAGGTTAAGTTACATTATGCATGAGTTAGGATTGATTAACCTTGACCGGTAGTGACCTCACCGATTTACCTCACCGATGTGATACCTCCCCGATGTACCTCCCCGATGTGATACCTCACCGATGTACCTCACCGATGTGATACCTCAATGATGTACCTCACCGATGTCATACCTCACTGGTATACCCTACCGATTAGTATGCGCTGTTTTAAACTTCTGTCTGCCGCCAGAATCTGTATCGTTTATACTTTACTTTTTATATTTTAATTATTTAGGATTTCTAAATTATAAAACTATGTCATAATCACTTCTCAATCCACCAAACCATTCATTTTAACTCAATCCTTACCTCCCAAATCTCTCGAAAACCCTATGTTCCTTGAACCAAGAATGGAAAAAAAAACTCCCTTATGTTAGAGATGACATTGATGTGATGAATGCGAAGAAGTAGAAGAAAGACCCTGAAGGAAGTGGTAATATTGGTAGAACAAGTTTGGGAAGGCAACTAGTGAACCCGCATTTACAAAATAGAGTTATTGTGATCAGAAAAGAGCTATGCGTGGAATCGATGTTTCCTAGTAGATCGTCGGTTCTCGAGGTGAAGGAATATCAGAAGTGGGAAGGATGGTTTTCGAACAACAATGCCACCTACTATCCGAAGATGGTGAAACAGTTCTATGAGTTTGTATGTTTTGAGAAATCAGAAGATAAGAACCGAATTATTTCACTTGTAAATGGGAAAAAATATCTTTTTCATCTGTTGAGTGGGCTGAATGCCCGAAGGTTCCACAGGAAGGTTTGTTTGGATATTTCTCTAAATAAGTACCACCTACAAGTGACATATTGGATTATGATATTGCCTTAGAGGAACTCACCATTAGTGGAAAGAAAATATAGGTGGTGGTTGCTGAAATGGATAGAGAGAACAGATTTCTATTCATGTTTGTTCAGTATTTTTTAATTCCAAGGAGGGGAGACTTTGAAAATTTATGATATCAATATATCTATCTGCTACATTTTTTGAGACATGGTGTGAAAGGGAATCTGTGCAGGTTTCTAATGATTCAAATGGAGGATATGACCAGTCCAAAATCAAAGAAAAATGCCTTATTCTTTTCCAAGTTGATTTTTATTTTGATTAATGTAACAGGGGTAGCTAAGACTCATGATGAGATAGTGGAAGTAAGGAAAAATTTTTGTATCACAAGCACTGTTTGCAAATACATGAAGATAAACTGGAATCCATAGAGAAGAGGGTGGGTTAATGATGACAAGAAGCTATCTGATAAGTTCAATATTATGGATCATCCTTCAAGGCTTAAGGATTTGAGGGATCTAGGTCTAGGTCCTGATGAAGAAGAACTTGAGTACAGTGATGAGTCTGATGAAGAGGAGACTTCTATGGCTAATGGAAGGGATCCAGACTTGCCCCCCAAGTCCTATTTCAGAAATTATATCTTCAGTAAAGGAAACTTTATGAGAAGAAGAAACGCCTATTGATGAGGAAGATTAGGCGTCCCCTGAGATTGAAGAAGAAAGAGAGAATAAATCTGATGCCATTGATTCTGTCTGCTTAAGTCTGAGTCCATTGATTGGAAGCTCAGCTGTTCCTGTTAAGGATATAGTGGGTGAGATGGAAGGACATGTGCCTAATAAAGAGGAGCCTCTTACTTTTTCAGAGATGGAGTTGATTTTACAAGATTCTTCTAATGAAGAAATACATTCTTAGAATGTTGTTTCTATATAATAGAATGCACCGGTTGAGGGGGAGCATCCAATCAGGTTTGGCAGTGTTTCAGTGGCAGTTGAAGTTGAGGATTGGGAAGAAGACCCAGGTTTTGTGGTTTGTGGATTGGATTATCCAGATTCTAACAGTGAGACATCCCTCAATAGACTAAAAATTAATTATGATATTCAGAATGGATTGTTACCTGAAGATGTGGTCTGAATGCAAGATCAGGATAATCTAAAGTCTGATCTCAAATTCAGTTTTGTTGAAGAAATATGGAAAATGGAAGCTTCACTGGTGTCATATATTCAATCAATTATGTATGAATTTGTGGCCAGTATAGTATCTGAAAGATCACCTATTGTGATTTCACCTGCTGATATGATCACCAAGGCTGATCATGAATCCTTAAATAATGAGCTGAAAGAGTCTTTTAGTGCCTTTGTTGCTGACTTAATGCACTGATTTGTTGAAGATATGAACAATTTATAAAAGTCTTTTGAAGTATCTCTTGTATGTAATGTATCAACCTTTGTGGCAGAGAAAGTGGATGAAGTTAAAGCTTTCCAGACTCAAGTATCTAGATTGACATAGGATGTTGAAGTTCTAAAGAAGTCCATTATCTCTTTAGAATCTTATCTGAGTTCTAGACCTCAAGCTGACAAGGAAATAGCTTAAGTCAAACGTTTTGTGAGCCAGATGGTATCAGTATTTGAGTTATTTAAATCCTCCATGAAATATCATGTTAGCACCAAGGACACTCAAGTGAAAAATCTTTTCAATGGGTTGACCAAAAACTTCAAGGAAATAGTAACCTTCTCTATTGGTTCCCTTTCCTCTAGACCTTAAATAAAACTGAATCAGATTTGAGCTTTGATGAAGGAGGAGCTTAGTCCAGCATCAACCAGTGGCTTTGTGGACTCATCTGATCTGACCAAAATGGTAACATCTACTAGTGATACAGCTAAAGAGATAATGAAGATTGTTCAAGACTATATGAGATAAGATTATGCTTCTCAAAAAGAGGTGAAACACAAGGTAGATTTCTATTTCCAAAGGGTTTATACCAAGCATCAACTTAACAATCATTTAAAGCTTATTTTAGAAAACATAAAGCTACCTCATATTAATCAAGCCTTCAGGGAGCAAGAAAGCTAGCTAAGGGAACTAACTCCAGCCTTGGAAAAATTAATGAAACATAAGGATGATTTCATTTCTGCCATGGAAGGAGGAGGAATTATTATGGATTTCAGAAATATATTGTTGACTTTCTTGCATGTCGATTATAGAATAGTTATTATACCTCCAGCTTTACCTGCATCTCCCTCTACTACTTCTCCTATTCAGATGACTCCAACCCAAGTTATCACAAGCCTTACTCCGATGATCACTCAGAGAGCTACATAGTACGGACCAGGAACAGTTTCAGTAGCTTAGCCACCTCTGATCATTTTTGGTGTTCCTAAGCCTCCACCTGCCTCTACCTCACCTAAATAATCTTCTAATCCCATGGGGAAATCTCATTATAAGGATGTGGATTGATCAGTGGTAAGGATTTTTGATAGGAATCACCTGTATTTCTTTTGTTTATGTATTTCCTTGTATCTGTTTGCTCTAATGAATATATATGATTTTAATTTATTTTACTCTATTTTACTTCTCTTATCATTTATTTTATTATTGTACCACTTTTTGATTATCGCAAAGGGGATAAATACTATCCAAGGGAAGCATCTATGGGAGAGAAACAATATCTTTTATGACAAAGGAGGTGAAATACTATCTAAATACTATCTTTTTATTTCCCCCTGGTACATTCGTTTTATATTATATATTGTGTTACCTAAATACAATTGGATTTAATGCACTATCATATGATACATTACTAATTATTCTGGGCTTATAATATCAGAAGTTGTGATTATCAAAAAGGGGGAGATTGTTGACCTCTCTTGTTTTGATAATCCCAATTATGCTTTCACATACATTAATAATCCCAAATATTTTTTATCTATATATTAATTCATTTAATATATGACATTCTATTTGATAATAATGTTAAAATAATCTTGGAAATATGTTAATCAATGTTTATCTATGGTTATATGAATTTTGATATAATTCTAACACAATCGGATATGTGTTGCATAAAGAAGATAAGTGTTAAGTCACTGATATGCTTATGGATACTGATACAGATCCATTGGTACATAGACTACCGAGAGTCATAGTCACCGATAAGCAATGGTCACCTATATACAGAGCTACCGGTTTGTATAAGTCCACCGATAAGCACATACCACTGATAGATCAAGTCCACCGATACAAACAAGCTACCAATAGAAGATGAGCTACCGACAGAACAAGTATACTGATAAACTCTTAATCACAGGTACAAAAGAAAGCTACCAATAAAGACAGTCACCGATACAAAACGAGCCACTGATACAAGCGATCTACCGATAGACAAAGAGATACTGATACAAGAAGTCATCGGTATATAGAGCTCTCGATACAGAGAGTAACAGTTACCAATATAAGGAGCTACTGGTACAAGGACAAAGAGCTACCGATAGGCGCTCACTACTATACAAGGTCCACCATTACACATCTACTGATAGAAGTCTACTGATAAAGACTGACCAATAAAACTCTGTACTCTCAATATTATTTACTTATTAATCAACAGTAATATATGATGATTTTAATGCAATTAATGTTATTTAATGATAGTTGTTGACATGTTAGGGAACTATACCTTTTACCTGTAAAAAGGTAATCATTTCATTTTACCAGAGCTGAATGTAATAAAAGTAAGTAAAAAGGCTAGGTAGAAAGTAACTAATAAGGCAGGTGAAGTGTGTTGAAAATCAGGGGCTGAATACCATTGGAAAGCGGTGCATTAAAAAAGAAAAGAAAGGTTACAATCATACTGAATGAATAATGTACATACACGAAGCCATTCATTATAGAGGAGAACATAAGCTACACTTTAGTCAAGGAGTGAAGAACTACAACGAGCTCTTCATGACTCAAGCTGACCAAACTAAACCTGAAGAAAACGACCCTATGTTTTTGAGACAAAAACTAGAGAAGGGATCATATCTTTATTTACATCAATCCAAGGAGTCCGGAGCTTCACTCACAACACAAAGAGCACTCTAATCTCATCTATATCTATGTATCTCTACAGCGTTTCATTCATTTACTTTTTGAGCAGTGTGTGTTGTATTTACACACTGACTCCCGGACTGAACTGGAGGATACTAAATACTCACTCCCAACTTCTTACACATTAATATATCCCACTGTGAATTATGGAAGAGGTCAAGTAAGACTTGGAAAGCCTGTGTGCTATTGTTTTGTTTTCCCACGAAGAATTGTGGTAGAGGTCTTAGTACCTGGACAGTCTTTGCACTATTGTTTACCCCGATCCAGGGTGGGGATCAAATTTATATAAATTGTATGAGAGAATTAAGACTCAGCTTGAGACTGAACATCTTGTTTATATATATTGTGCATCATTGTTTAAATCTAACATATATTATATATATTTTCTATTCCACTGCTAATTACTTTGAAATACAATTTGTTTTAAAGTTACTTTGATAGTTAAATTAGAAAGTGTTTATACTTATTATGAACTAGTAAGTTAGTTTCCAAAGTTAATTTAATCTCTTGATTAAAATAACTTAGACCTAATAAATATTTGAGAAAATAATTGAACTTTTAAAATCTGTATAAATTCACTACAGTTTTACTTGTTTTTTAATTGGGGGATTCAGAGAGATATCATTTTAGAAGAAATTTTAATTGAAACTCAAAACACCCCCACTCTTGAGTTTCCAATCTGACAGATAATAAGAATATAAA
The DNA here is from genome assembly GCA_963277665.1 of Viscum album. Lineage (NCBI taxonomy): Eukaryota > Viridiplantae > Streptophyta > Magnoliopsida > Santalales > Viscaceae > Viscum > Viscum album. The sequence continues at coordinate 1,176,737,616 of OY728119.1, read as the reverse complement.
ATGATGAAATATAATATTTATGTAGTTTTTTATAATTTTTATATGATGAAATATTAATCTAGGTGCAATAATTAGAACCAACGAACCAAAACATGCCACAAAAATGGACTGTTTTCACCTGAATTTTTTTGAAGAATTCTTAATTAATGGGTAATTAGAAATTATAAAATAATGATAAATAGAAATATAAATATTTATATATTTATGGTATATATTAATAATAAATATCTATTTATTATAAAGGATGATTTAATGTAAATGAAGCAGGACAGGAATTGTTGTAAGTGAATTATGAACAAATCTCATTTATTTTCGATGTTATCCTTGTTAAATTTACACTAAGTGTAATTATACAATCCTAATCTGTTAAAATAAATAGATATTATTCTTCACGTTTTATTTTTGAGTTTCACATTCTTACCTTTCACTTCCCTCTCTTTGATATATGAAATGATTGAGAAATTTTTTTTAAGTAAAGTCGACATTATTTCCTCTTTAGTCTATGAAACATTTCTTCCAAATCCATGTTCCTAAAATTGTTTTAAAAAATGGTTGATTTTATGATCAAATCATTATTTAAATTCATTTTAACCATATTTTACATTATTTTAAAATTTATAAAATTTATATTCATATAATTTTATAAACAATTTACATTTGTAAATTTTACCAAAAATCTAAAAGGAAATATTGTTTTAATGTTTACCATGTGAATGGATTTTAATACAATTAATAATGTTTATTGATTAAAATAATTAATAAAAAGTTTCAATGGTTTTTCAATGAATTCATTTTAAAACATTTCTATAAAATTTTATTTTTAAATATTCCTAAGGACAATGATATTTCCCCAATTTTTAAAGAAATGTTAAAATGGAAATTTTAAGGTAATTTTTATTTTTTTCAACATCATATTAATTTTCTTATTCTTCACTAGGGATATGATCTAAAAGTGAAAACATTTCTCTATATCTAGATATATTTTGATTATGTTAGGATTATATTTCTATGAAATCCATTTCTTTTCCATGGGTTTTTTCATGATTAAATGGTGAATGTTTAATGATATTTTTCACACATATGTATGGTTTTCATTATATTCAATATGTGTCATTTAATGAACTAAAAATCATTAGAAAATTTAATATAGATATCCCATGAGATGATCACGATATTAATGGAAATTATTTAAAATAAATATGTTTGTAATATTATGGTATCATATTCTTATGATGTTATATGCCTATATTTTAACTCTTGAAAGATGATTTCTTGTTTGACACCCTTGTTAACCATTTTTTAAATATGTCACGATTTTAGATATTATGATCTAATATTATTTTTTGTGTTTCTCTGACATTTTGAACATGAACTTTATTAGTTTATCATTCTCCTAAGGTCATCTAATTCTCACTTATTATTGATATATCCCATGTCTACCCTTACTGAGAATCTGAGATCACACATTATTATGTTATCCTTCCATAGGTTTTGAGAAAAGGTTCCATATGAGATATTTCTATAAGGTTAATAAATATAAATAATTTTTATAGTATATTCTGAAGATTAATAAAAAATTAATTGATTATGTATCTTTTCATCAAGAAAGTGAACATTTACAGTTCGATGGAATTTATAATTACGATATGTTTTGAATATTCATTAAAAATGATATTATATTAATGTATATTATACTTGGGTCATCTCACATAATATATTTATTTCAACATGCAATCAAGTATGTTCAGATAGATGATGAGACAATATAAGGGCCTTGATTGACACCCCATAATATCTCATCATCTGATGTATGAGAAATAGAGGGAAAGGATGCATAAAAATGATATTATAACAATAATATATCAATGAAAACTAGAATATAAGTACCTTAAAAATGATAGTTTACATTGATCAACATGTAAATTTATGATTCCATTTATAAAATAAAAAATTCATTACACTCATATTATCACCCTTCCCACTGATTTTCTCATTATTTTTTTAAAAATTATTAGATGGAATGTGTTGATTAAAATCTTGTTAATATTCTGAATATAATTTACTATGTGTATAATATTTTTTGGGAACATGATTCCCCTCCCCTTACTATGCACATAATGAAAGAAATGGATGAAAATCCAATTGTCAATCTAAAATACAATGGTGTTATTACAACATCCTTTAAATAGATAATGTATTCCAAGGGAAATAAATGAATATAAATTTACATATATTTCATATAAAAATAAATATCATTGGATGAAAAATTATAATTAATTGATGATTATGAAACCAGTTTCATCTACTTCAGTAATAGTCATAATTATTTATATTTTAAATGTTGGGTCTTAAATAAAATATGACTATCCAAATTTTTCTAGTCAAATACAAGAACTAAGAATGTACAATTTTTTTTTGATTATCTAAAATATAAATATATGTTATTATTATATTAGTTTAGTGAATAGATTCACTTTAGGATATCCTAGAGGATTTAACTTATGTTACTATTTTGTATTTATTATTTCCAAAAAATTTATATTAGTGTCTATTTAGATATGATGAACCATTATTCTATATTTCATGAAGATTTCTTATGGTATCCCATAATAAAATAATAGTTTAATAAATATTAAATTACACATATTTAAAATTTAAGAATAATGATGAGTACAAAAAATATTAAGAGTGACCAATTATGTAATGATAATTCATATTCAAATTAAAATAATATTAATTGAGAATTTTATGTATAGAATTGTGTTTTAGTATATTTTGAGGTAAATAACAAGGTAAAATGATAAACATACTATAAATTTTTAGACATTTAATCTTATAAAAAATAAATTATGCCCTAAATCATCTTGAGTTAGTTTAACAATATTGTGTGAAATATTCAAAGGTGAAGTTAGAGGTAAATCCATATAATTTAGGAAATTCCATTAAAAAATAATAATATTGATCAATATAATAATCAATGCATTTGGAACTAGATTCCTTATAGTGGGATTATTGGAGTATATCTTAAAAAAGCATTGATAAATCATTCATATGTGGAGTGAAGGTATTCCCAAACTCACATTACATTGTATATAAATTAATTAATATTTGAAAAGGGGATCGATCTAAATTATTATTAATATTTAAAATTCTCTATGATTTATTACAAGTAATGTTTTCACAAATATAAAGTTCATACTATAAAGATGTACTCACTATAATGGACAATAGTATTTTATATGTACATTTTAATATAAATAAATCTATGTTACAGTATATATAAGTGTGGGGTTTTTAATCATTTCTTAAGGATATCTTTGGAAAAAAATAACTCATAGAAAATTAGTAGATATTTATACGATTAATGTTAGAAACTAAAGGGTGTAACTTATGTGAAACCTTTAATAAAAGAATTTTGGTTGATTGATGAACCATTTTTTTGAGAGGGGTAACATCTCCAAAATAGATAATAGGAGAAGTATAGACTTCAATGAAGTGGAGTATTAGGCTGTATTAGAGGCCAAATAAGAACATAATACATCACTTCTCTTAGTGGGAGGATTTATTCCATAGACGCATACTACATAGGAGAGTTAAATCCAAAATTTGGTTTGGAAAATCATCTTGGTGGGAGATATATTATTATTAAAATAATAATGAATCCCAAAAAGAAGGAGAAATTTTAATAATTTAAAATTGAAAAGTTTGATTGTAATTCCATAGTGGATTCCATGTATCGAAATTTAGGAGCTTTGTCTTCTAGATGATTCATTATTTGATACTACTAGTGACTTTTCAAAATAAACATGATATTGATGCTATAAGATGGAAACAATAAATCATGTTTTATTCTTGAGGAATTTTATACAATTTCTAAAGAAGACTATGAAAATCCATTGAAAATATCATCATGATAAATATATTTTATTCCTACTTTTACTAGATTTTATTTTATCATTATATTCATAATGTAGATGTTAGAAACATATTAATTAATGGGGACCCTATGGAGGATGTCTATATGGAATAACCAAAAGGGTTGGAGGAAAAAATGGATGAATGTAAATATATGACAATTTAAGTAATAAATTTATGGATAAAAGAAAACATATTGATCATAGAATATTCATTTATAATTAATAATAACTATGATCAACAAAACAATAGTGGTAGAACTATAGTTTTTATATGCATATATGTTCATAACTTATGAAAAATGGTTACTAGTCTAACCAATTTTTAAGATAAATATGTGTATTTTTTTTAGTATGACTTAAAGTAGAAACTAAAGTTAGTGGGAACATGATCTATTAATATAGATATATGTGTTTTCGAATCACTCTTATTATATAAATTTATAAGAAACTGAATTATTACCAGGAAACAATTCTTAACTGGATTATTTCTCATGTTACAAGGTATGATATCTCTCTAGTGTAGTATACACAGGCATAAGAGGAGATAATAATGAATTGCATTTCACAAATTCAAATGCCAATAATTTATCTCATGTAGACTGACATATATGTGTGTTTTTTTTTGAATACATTGTAATAATCATATGCTCAATAGAACAAGAATAATGGAATAGACTTATAAATTGAACAATTTGATAGTATTTGAGAAATTATTACTAGATGAGTTCCTAGTTAATAGATAAATATGACTTTTAGTGTTTGAGGTCACACAACACTATTTTACCTTCAGGTAAAATTTATTTAGGTTATTATTAAGGCTATTTTAATAACCAATAGAAATTTATTACATCCTATGATTTCCATATTTACAATAACTTAGTATATTTTGTCGTCTAATGTGAATTAAGAAGTAGTTTAGAAATGACCCACTATAAATTTGGGTTATAACAATAATTGATGTATTATAAATATTATGACAATATTTTACAATGGTATAATTTAATATTTCAAATGAGACATCCTTAGTTTTATGAATTTCATTAATCAATTATTTTTATGTGAATTGGAGGGTTTATTTGGATTTAGGGAATTTGGGGGATATGAGCAGTTCAGAAATAAATTTTTGGCCCACAAGGTGTTACAATGTTGTATATTTGATCATGGTAAGGAAATGGTCAAAATAAATTTAGTGTTATAGGAACTATGAACCAAATATGATGGAAGATGACACCATTGCATTAAGATTCTTTTTTTGTAGGAATGGTGAGAAGATATCCCTATAGAAGGTAGAAGGCTAAAATTCCTATTATACTCAACATGGTAGCTATATTGAGGTGAGGTCATCCTTTTTTTGGTGGTTTAGTAATGGATTAGAAAAATACACCTTGTCATGGTCAAATCCATGGTGGGTTGTAAATGGATTGGTAAGATCCTTTATATTGTGGTAAAAGTTGTGGTATGGATCATCTTGATTTTTAAAAAGAGTAAAATTGTCCCGAATTTTTGGGGAAGATACATTTTACATATGGGAAACTATGTGTGATATTATTAGGTATCATTAATTCCAATTTTTACTCAATTATTCTTACAAACCCCCTTTATATTTCTCTCCTTTCAAAGTTTCATGAACCAGAGGCTTCCATAGGAATGTTAAGAGAATTTATTCCATCAAAATATTGATCTTGGGGATTCAAAGAGAAGATCATTTTTGTGGTTGGGGGATTCTCTCTCAAAATTCTTCTAATAGACCTGGAAATTATGTGGTATCTAATGTAATTAATTTATTAGTTATAAAAAACTATAGAACAACTTTTGTTTAATACACAGTTCATTTTGTCATGGTTTTCAAATAATTTTTTATCTTTTTTGTTTACCACATGTATGTATGGAGCCTTGTTGTATTGAAATTTATTTCTAGATATGAATATAATGGAATATTTTGGTCCGTTGATTAGTGTTATACTCCTGAGTTAGTTTATTCACAGAGTTCTATGTAGAGAGGATTTCATTTGGTTCATTTAATGGAATCTATGGTATACAATTGGGTATATTTCATGGGTAGTTTTCATTGTTTTGTTTCATTTATATATTTCTTGTAAACAATACATAATTATTTATGCTTATATATATGTATTTATTTATTTTTAGATAAATTTTAATTTTTATACTATATATAATCGGAATCATCTAGTGGTTTCTTACTAGGTTGTATACTCACCATCTAATTATTAACATTGGTACGTATGCTGATTTTATTAATCATGATAAAAAAGGGAATGGTCACATTATTTTTTATTATAGAACCTTGATATTGTACACTTGTATGCATGAGACATTTTCTAGGTTCCAATCGCTATATGAATCATGGGGCAGTGCCAAATATGGCCCTAGAGTTTCCTTTGGTTTCTTCATATGGCATAGAAAATATTTCCTTTTTTTACATTGCGACTTTGGTTAATTTATGTTAGTCTTTATGGAAGTTGGATCTGTTTTCTCATGCATCATTTTATATTTTTTCTTGCATTTTTTTGTTACTGGTGAAGTTCCCAATCACGATCTAAGTATCACTAAGAGGGTGAAGGGGAATTAGTGATATCTTTTTCCTTTTTTCCTCTTTTTTAAAAAAACCTTCGCCTCATGTAAAAATTTTTTCATCTCTACTGAACACACACAACCATAGGAACACAAGATTTTAAAGGTTCACTACTCAACAAGTGTAGCTATGTCCTTAGTATGGTATAGAAATAATCCAATACCACACAATCTACTAGAAAAAAATCCTTTTATATAGAATACGACAAGTATGATATACACTTACACTTGAGTAGCACTTGGAAAAAAATATTCAAGAGCATGTGCACCATATTATTACAAATAGAGAATTACAGTATTTCAGTGCTTCTTTACAGTTGAACATGTGTATTTCTTGAAGTACAAATCTTCACTTTCTTAACTAGAAGCCTTTAAGGACTATATTATGCACAAATGAATACATGTGAAGACCCAATATCTTTTATAAACCCTTTTAGGTGTCTTTAATGAATCTTTTGTTCCCTAAGTGCAAGATTTGACTTTTGTCACGTTACACCTCTTCCGCACAACTTCAATCTTGCGCACAATTCTCTTCTTGTGCGCAACTTCTTTTTCTTATGTGAAACACTATTTCATTCGTGAAACCTCATTTTCATAATATTTTTTCATGCCTCAGATCTTGGGATTCATCTAACGGTTAAGAACACATAGTGTGAGGTGGTCACCGCTTATTTATAGAACTAATTGACCCATGCACACAAAAACCCCGATGTGTTGCGAAAGATCCTGACGCAACATGAAAACCCCCATTTGACATCACATTGGGCACATAAGTCAATTTTCCACCTACCTCATCTTTCCCTCACTTCTTGAATCTTTCACGCACATGCTTCCTTTTCCATTTTTCGATGTTGGGACCTCATATCATGTGTTGCACGCAAAACCCCATTTGATGTCGCATTGGGCATGTATGTTTATTTCACATCAAACTCATCTTTTTCACACTTATTTTAATATTTTTTTTCACTTAATGAATTTTCCATTTTTTAATGTTTGGAACTCAAATAATGCCTTGTGTGCAAGATTCCAAACTCCCTTCAATCTTGCGTGCAAAAACCAATCTTGCGTGAAAAAACCAAATCTTTTCGGCAAGCCTCTCCTTTTCCAGATTTTGATGTTCAGATCATTGAAGTCCACTTGCACACAACATACCAATCCAAAAACACAAATTTTAATCTCCCAATTTTCAGGCCCTATAATTTGGAAAACACTGCAAAAAAATGGGGCCACCTTAAAATTTTCTTTTGTGCCACCTCTAGATCGTCTGTTCCTTTGTCATGTTCTCTCTTCCCTGCATTCCATAACAATTCTTCAGATTTAATCATGAATTAAACTATCATTATATATATACATTGACAGATCAGCTTTAGAATTGTAAAAGTTTATGTGGGATGTACAGAAACATTCATATCTTCCGGTAGTATAATTCCTTCCAATCAAAACTGTATATGAGTGGCATAATCGTTTCTCCCCCTTTCTTATATAACTCTTGCATCAAAAGTTCTCCTAAATTATGATATTTTGGAAATACATATTACTAAATCATCATCTGATTTGAAAGTCCTATAAAAAGTGAATTAATTTATCTTCTTTGACAAAAAAGACAACACTCTGTAATAGAAAACTCTTATTACTTTTTTATCCATTCACCTAGGTCCCAAAAACAAGTTAGATGGTATGTGAGGTTAAATTAACCCCCAATGATTTTATATACCCTTATTATTTATTTCCTCCATTGGTTCCCTAGTAAGGCGCCTATGGTTAGTGAATAAAATTCTTTCCCAAGTTAACAGACTCCGGTCAAGATGTTATAGAATATATTAGTTTTATATGGTCCATCAGTTGGGAAAGTAGATGGGGGGATAAGATGTGTCCAAAAATGAAATGTATAGTATAAAAATGTAATACAATCCAATTTATATTGATGTTCAAGTAACAAGGTTTGATGGGTTATATAATGTGTATTCAACCCTTATGGGTATTTCATCACTTCTTCTTCATGGGTTTAACTTATGAGAGTTTTTCATCATTCATTGGTATGAGAATTTTTACAATAAATTAATTATTGATATGATATTTTATGAATCACCGTACAAAATTTCAACATTATGAGTTACTAATTATGTAATTGTATATGGTGAAACCTGTGACTAGAGTGTAGAGGTAACTAAATTGTGATATTTACAAAAGCTATAGGTAAATTCCACTAGTTACGATATTATGTAACTAGAAATATGGATTCACTGAAAATATATTTCTCCTTAAACTATAAGTAAATATGTAGATCGTGAGAAACATTTTGGATGATTTAAAATCTATCAAAAATGTATTTATAAGGGTAATGCATGTTATTTAAATTTCACATTATAATTCTAATGGATGGATATAAAATATTTTAGGGTGACTTGTGACATGATAACACTAAATCATGACTATGATGGTCTTACCAAATCTTTAATTTTCTAAGGACTCTAATAAAAACTAATATAAAGCTATCTATTTATACCCTTGAGAAAATAGAATAGAAATGGTGGGATCAAGCTAACCAAGAATTTGTTTGTCAAATAATTAGTAGGGAATTATTTAAAGAATTATTTAATATACACTTCAATCCACATAACTTCTTCCTATCAAAGAAGTAGACCAAGATAGTGGACTATTATGTTACGAAATATGGAGCTTCATTTACATACCTTGCCAAATTCCCAATGGCATTTGTAAGTAGTGAATCACCAAAATAACAAATGTTCATGTTGGGTTTTTAACCATATATTATCTATAGTGTAGTTATTTTCTATAATATAAATTATATAGAAATGGGAAAGAAGGTAAATGTGGTAGAGAATGAAATTTTGTGGAATCCTATTGGATGGAATGCCTTTTTACATCCAAACATATGTGAAACATCAAATGTTGGAAACAAGCATAGGATGGTGAGATAATAACAGTGTAACAACAAACAAAATCACTAATCAATATGTCTGATTACTTTTCCTATGACCAAGTATTTTATTAAATACATTTCTTTAATATAATATCTTGTTTAGTGCCATATGATACACTAAATTCCAAACAAAAATTTGAAACACAATACTTTTACAGATTAAAATAATTGAATATGAATGATCTATTATATCCATTAAATTAGCGGGTATCAATATAATAAAAAATAAAATGATAACTATTTAAAATATGATTTATTAATATAAGATTCATTTATTTAAAATAATTTTATTTTCCACATATCATATTTTATATAAAATTTAATTTATATCACATTTAGAACTTGGGTTTGATAGAATTTACAAAAATTTTGAATTATGAATATCAAAATTATCCTAAGATAATGTTTTTTATTTTAATAAATTAATCAAATTTTTAGATGAATAGTGAAAAATGATGTCTGTACAAAATGATAAATTTTATATCATTATAAACAAATAAAAAAGACATATGATTTTTAATTGATCAAATATTTATTTAAGGAATATATTAATTCATCTTAAATATATTATTTTAAATTCTAGAGACCAATATTTAACAATTTTAAAGAAAAGTAATAATTTCTTATTAATAATTAAAATATTTGATATTTTATTTTAGTTTTTTATATTAATTGTAAAATTATGTTTTGGATTGTTTTAAAAGATATTTTCATTTAATTATTTTATAATAAAGTTTTTTATGTCATGAAAATTGATAGTGTTGATAACTATGTCTTACACATGACTTTTAATCTTGAAAAAACAACTTTCATAAAAACTATTTCACATGTTATGTGTGTTTACATTAAAATTATCATTTCAAACTATTAAAAATTTTATTTGATATATTATTTTATAATTTGAAATTTGAAAATTAAATTGGTTACATATTAGTAAAATAAAAAATGGAAAAAATTAGTCTACTAAGAGGAAATAACCCAAAACATGTTAAAAAATGTTCATAAACGGATGGTTGATGGTTTTCTTTACCAAAAAACATCTACCATGTTATTTTATTTTTTTAATCCATTTATCCTTGAGTTTTAGCATTACATGATTGTGTATGTAATTGGTACTTCCAAAATTTCCCCCATGTTATCTTAAAAGAAGGGATCACTCCCACCAATTCAAGTTACACCAGTCATTTAAAACATATTCCAAAAAATGTATCATTTTATACCAAAAGAATACATTTCCCACTTAATTAATCCTATGACCACCATTATTGATATTAGGGCCTCCATTTCCAAGTAATTCTTAAGAAAAAACTCATACTCTTGATTTAAGTATTACATACTTTTTAATTATTCATATTAATCTTCCTATTATAATATTTTTTACCAAATTAATATAATTAAATTAGTAAAATTAATAAAACAATGTGTTATTATATTAATGTGGCGACCATTATTTTTTCTTCTAACCCACTTATAAATGAAAAAGTACATCGATTGTGTGTATATGTGTACTACCACCTCTATGAAGCAACATCTTCATTTTATTATCAATGTCTCCCAATGATATATTTAATGATGGGAATGTTGAAAAAGTATTATATATATATTAAATATAAATATGAAAATTAAATATTTTATTTATCTTTTTACCTTTCATTTTTTGAGAAATGATAACGTTAAATCTATCTTGTGATAAATACCACCTCTACAAAGTAATTTATCTTATTTTTCATCTAGATTTCTTATTATTTACTAAAAAATATTAAAATATAATTCAACACCATAAAAGTAACTAAATAATATGATTAGGATTCTATAATAATTTTCATTTTTCTAATACAAATCAACTTTAATAATCATAATCATACATTAATTATTATATATTCGGGTTTGTGCCGATCTAACAACCAACTTGAAAAAAGATATATAATAATACCATGGATGACTATGATGAATTAATTAGTTATAATATATAATAAAATTAAGAAAATAATGATTTTATTTTTATTCTATAATTGTAAAGTTAATATTAGACTCTTTAATTAACATACCATTGTATGTTCGTCAAAAATCTCCCAAACATGATCATCAATGATTTAATAAATAAAGATAAAAACCCAAAACACATATAACAGAATTATAACATTATAAAAAATTAAAAATAATAAATTCAAATACATTTTTATCTATGATTGATGATATTCAGTTGCATGAAGAATAACAATACTAAAATTATGAACCAAGTTCAAAACGATCAAGATTACTCACCCCAAAATCATAAATGGATAAGATCTAAATAATATAAAATTATAAAACAATTATAGAACATGTTTATAAAATGTAATGGATATGAATAATATTTTTTAAAAAGTGAATATGGTATTTATTTATTTTTATATAAGAGGTTAAATATCTTCTGTGTAAATCAAGAGTAAAAGTAAGGGTTTCTTGTCTTAATTTTTCACCCCTTGAGACATATTTCTTATTATACTCCATGTTTTATTTGGATTTGTGAATATACAATTAATTTAATATTTTGTATCATAAACTAATATTTATTAATTGTATTAAGTGTTTCATTTATATTACATCATTAATGGGTTTCTAATTCAAATATTTCTAATTTTGTAAGAGATATTGTAACTCAAACTTCTCCCTTTGAGTTATATGAATTGTTCTTTTTTTATTTCCCTTATGTCCACTAAATTAATTAATTTTACATTTAAAAATGTTTCATATTACATCATTGTGGAAAATGAGGTTTTAATTCATATCAGCTTCTAGGAAGTGTTTTATTTCTTATTTTTTTAATAAAACATTGGTGATGGTTTTAAAAGACTCATGATTATGTCTTTTACATCGATGATTACAAAAAATTCCAAATAAAGTCTTATTTTTAATATTTTTTCATTTTTCTATATCATCCAAAAATAAATCTCAAATGGTGTTATGTTTTAATTTTCTCCTTACATTTTTCTTCTATCACGTAATTATTTTTGGGTGATCATGTTTTTAATATCGATCGATTTAATTCATGTTATTATTCTATTCATAAATGTTATGAAACCCACATTTATTTCCAATGGTTTATTTATACTATTAAAGGTGAATTATATTATTTTGAATATTTTATGAAGCATATTTTTATTCTCATGAGTTCTTTATAAAATGTTAAATATTTTCATTTAAATATTTTATAGTGATTTTTTTCTTTCCATGTGTCTTCTATGATGTGATATGTGAAATAGTTTAATGTGACACTCATAAGTATCAATTATTATGAGTGGGGTCATATATCACCCTCCAATATAGTGGTAAAAAGTTTAATTATATTTCAATATGTGTACATAAGAGCAATTTATTTATTCTCAATCATGATTACTGGTTCATCACTAAAAATGGTGGCATTTAGTCAGGTATAGCAATGATGTCTCACAAACATTGAAGCAATTGTTTGAATCAGGAAAGTATTGTTTCACTATTCTAATAATTGTGTCATAGTTGAAATATATCATTAATTAAGATTTTATGATATAGTAATTCATATTTTATATTAAAAATTTTAACAAAAGGTTATGATGATTATGTTTTCTTTTTGATATTATATGGCTTTACATTCTAATTCCATTTCCTTTGAACCTCACATATGTTTTATGTTTATCACACATGAATATATGATATTTACACTATGATTTTGTGTTCTATTATTATGAAATCATTCTTAATGAAATGTTTATTCATCCATTAATGATCATTTAAGATCACCCCTTTTATATGTCATCATTCTAATGTATTTTAATATGCGTTGTACAGGTGACATGTTTTGAAGGGTGTTTGGAGTTAATTTGATAAAAAGAAATTATGATATGCATTGTAAAAAATATTTTTATGTAACTAAAAATCCATGAAAATAAACCTTTCATCCTTTAATTTGTGTGACCATTTATAGATATAATGTTTATTTGATGTAAAAGACATAAAAACTTCATACTAATATTGTATTACTATAGTTCATATTAGAGGAAATATTTACTTATTTTTTTATATTAGAAAAGTGATTTTTATGAAATAGGGTTCCAAAATCATAATTGAAACCATATATATGAGTTAATTTATTGGATGATATCCAAAAATTATGGTAAATCTAAGAATATGTATTTTAATAGTAATTAAATCCCATTCAAGATACTGTAATGTGGATGCGGCTTTGGGACATATGCATATAGGGATAATTAACCCAAAAAAAGATGATTAAGATTTTATTTGATCTTTAGTCTAGTACATGATGAGCCATATTAAGACTGTATACTTGGACAGAAATTCTAGGGGATATGATTTAGTGATTCAGATTCTCTCTATGACCCATTATGAAGGATTTTAGTACATTTTTTTTAAATTAGGTGATCCTAATAGGAAGTAAACATTGAATAAAAAATATTGAATAATTACAATTTATAAGTTGAGGAATTAATGTTATTTACAGTTACTTCCTTTTATTATAAATGTTTTATTTTTAGATTTTGTATTATTGTCCTCGACTATTATTTATTTTTGGAATTGATGGACCAAGCATAAATTGGGTTAGCAATGGACATGAGGGGAAATTCAATGATTATATCAATGAGCTAACAAACAGGACATGATCCAGTTTACAAAATATGATAGAAATTCTCACACAACTCTCACAAGTAATAAATAATAATAAAAACTTTTTAGTCTCTAAAATGCACCAAATAAGGTAATACTACTATCATGTCTTCTAAATGACAACATCCACCATCCTTTAATGGATCTTTTAATACACTTATTACTATTAAACATATCAATGTGATGCAAAACATATTTTTCATTCTCTATTGATCGTAGAATGAAAAAGTTGTCTTGGTTTTATATCATTTGGAAGGAGAGGCTTCCCAAAGGTAGACACACATTAAGAAAAAAACATAGTAGGAATTAGAAACTATGGAATGGGATGAGTTCAAGAATGTATTATTTATCAAGAACTATCCTCAAACTCATCGCATGCTAAATGAGTGATAATTTAAAGAGATTAATCAAAAGTAAGACGAGTCAGTTGTCACTTATGAAAAAAATATCATAATTCTAATGAGGTATTCCTTTTGTTATATATCTTAATCTAAAATTAAGGTCAATCATTTTTTTAGTAGTATAAATCCATGCCTTTTAAAAAATTATATATATGATACTTTAGGATTTATAAGGTGATTTTTATATGTGTTCTAAATGTAGAGGTAAATACTTTAGACTTATATTATTTTATGCATAAGAAAAGGAATGGAGGATAGTCAAGAGAGAACTGATGGTAATCCACGTAGGATAAACAAATTTCAAACCTTACATTCTAAAAGTAACAGAATAAGTACTTGGGAAATTGCCTCAAAGGATCACATAAGTGTTTTAACTGTGGTGAAGTATTCCATAGATCCCACGACTACTGAAATCAAATAGTCCAATTAATATAATAAATAAAAATAAGGTAACATATAATAATACACCCACACCACAATGCATCAAGTACAATTCGTTTTCAGAATATGTGAATCAATACCAAAACCCTCCGGACAATGAATAGAATTATCTCCAACAACATCCCAATGAGGGGATAAGGATGGGGATTTAAAATCATTACCTCTAAGTTACATCATGAGAATATAGTGATGTGAGGTATATTTAATCTATTTTTCATATTTTTTTAATGATTTATTTTATTCTAATTCAACACGTTCTTTCATATCACAAAAGTTTTCTAAGAATGTGTAATGACAACCTCAAACAATGGATAGGGAACTATCTGTGAAAAAATATGGTGGAAATATTTAGATATTTAAATATTCTCTAATTTATATCTTTTGGAGGATATTTCTTATGGATATAATTATTATTCATTTTATTTAAATTTTTATAATTTTGGTTATGTTTTAGATTTACCTACATAAAGTGAATATAAATTATGGAGGAAAATTGATCTCATTTCATATCTCAAATATTTTTTTTAATAAGTATCAATATTGTAATAATCATGGACTCCCCTTGGATTATACATCTATAATATGGGTATTAATACATGTATATGAAGGATTTATAGATAAAATTATTGGGGAGTAATTCAACATTGATGAAATCCATATTGTATGAGGGTATACAAATGCATTTCCATGTGAAGTGCTTGGTCTTCCACTAGAGAATGAGTTTTATTTTGTGATAGAAATAATACCAAGGCCAATGATTATCTAAAATAGTTCATATAGAATGTCCCCCATGGAATTATAGGAATTGAAAAAGTAATATCAATTGGATCTAGATATGGGCTTCATATGCCTTCTTGCATCACTATGGGGATCACCCTTCCTTTTTTTCAAAAAGAATGATTGGTCAATGAATATTTTTGTTAATTATCATGATCTTTTTAAAATAACAATTAAAAAGTATCTACTACCCTATATTAATGATATCTTCGATCAATTATTATGACATTGAAAATTATCAAAGATTGAACATTAATATTTATATCATCAGTTAAGGGTGAAAATGGAAGGATATTTCCAAAACATCATTCCACTTGAGGTATAGATGTTATAATTTTTTTGTAATTCCATTTTGAATTATGAAATATCCTCTTATCTTAAAGGATTTGATAATTATAGTACACATAGATTACCTTTACAATTTCAAGGTAGTATTAATAGAAAAATTTCTCATATATTTTAAGAGAAAGGAAGAGAATGAATATCCTTGTAATGTTGTATTAAACACTATAAGAAATGCGAAATTGTATTCCATGTTTAGGAAGTTTGAATTTTGGAAATAGAATGTACCATTATTGGGTCATGTAATCATAATAAATGGTATATACATAGATCTATTAAAAGTGGAAAGTATTGAACAATGACCTATATATACAACTATAATCTAGATGAATAGTTTTATTTGGTTCATAGGATATTATAGATGAATTTTTAGAAGTTTATAATGGATATAAAATCCAATAACCAAGTTAATATGAAAGGGAGTGAAGTAAATTCGGTTGGAGGAATGTTATGAATGATTCAAGGAAAAGAGGGAAATGTTGGTCACTACAACGGTACATACATTATCCTGTTATACGGATTATTTTTTAATATACAATGATGCTTAAAAAAAGGAATTATCATGTATATTCATGTAAAATGATAATATAATTAATTATACATCATTTCAATTAAATACTCCAAAGAACAATTACAGGATTCATAATTTAGATTTTTGAGTGATAATATTCAAATTATTAATTTGGAGATGTTATCTCTATGGCGAGAAGAGAAACACATAAACTAATCACATGATATTGAAATATATATTCACACAAAATAATTGAATATGAACTAAGGGGGTGGTTTTAATTTTTTGATGATTATGAATACTTAATAAATTTTCATTGGGGAAGGAAAACGTGGCAGTTGATGCTCTAAGAAATTAATATCATGCCACTTTATCCACGAATAGGATTTAAATAGACCCAAAACTCATATATTTTGAACATATTAAATATTAAATTTAATAAAGAAGTTTTTAACCTTCTATTCACATTATGATCAAATAATCCCTGAATGATAATGTAGAGATATAATAAATGTATAGTGAGTATTCCAAAGTTCAACTTTGAAAAATATGGTGTAATAAGGTTAAGAAACCACATATGTGTTCCATAAAAACCATAAGTGAACAAAGAACCTTTTTTGATGCTTATGTCCCATCCTTCACTATTTGACTAGGATTCTTAAAGATTCATAAATATAAATGGAAAAATATTTGGTGGGATTAAATGAATAGGGATATCATATAATAAATTTAAAAATTGTTAGTATATCATGATGTTAATGTTCAATGAAACAATTCTATGGTTATGTTTCAACCATTACCCATACTAGTATGAAAATGGAAAAAATATACCACAGATGTCTTCATAGGACTCCCCAAAATTCTATTTGGGTAGTAGTTGACCACCTAATAAATTTAGTGAATTTAATTATCATAAAATAAGATTTATCTCTTGGATAACTACCCAAGATATACATAATAGTAGTGGATGGGTTTCCCAGACTACCATTGTCCATTGTATTAGATCGAGATGTGAGGATTATCTTTAGGTTCAAGAGAATTATTCTAAAATATTTAGAGATAAAGATGAATTATAGCACTATAAATCACCCTAATAAGGATTATTAGTTTTATAGTGCTATTGAAACTCGAGAATAAATGTAGATAACATGTTTTAAATAATTTCAAGGAATTTCGGATCAATAGGTACACTTGGTGGAGTTATCATATAGAAACTTTTTCCATTATAGCATTCATATGGAACCATATGAGGCTCTATATGGTAATAAATGTAGGACTCCACCATCTTGGGATGAATTTTGAGCGATGAAGCCAATGAGACATAATAATTTCCAATAAATAATGGGGAAGGTTCAAAACATGTAGTGGTATATGAATGTACCACAAAGTCAATAGAAGAGTTATGAAGGTAATCATTAATGGGATTTGGATTAGGAAGTTTCAGACAATTTATTCCTCTAAATATGCTTATAGAAGTGGTTTATGATATTTGGGATGTGGGAGAATATAATCCATAGGTACATCATTCCCTTTTAGATTCTTGACCAAGATAGTGCGGTATCATATTTCTTATCAATCCCTCAAGACCTCATTCATGTTAATGAAGTGTTCCATGTATCAAAGTTGAGGAGGTACTCATTAGATTCGTCATATGATATACCATCAGAAGTCTTGAAACTGGAACATCATATCTCATATTAGGAATAACAAGAGGAAATTGTTGATTTAAGGGAAAAGTTGTTGTTGAACAATACCACTCTTCTGGTTAAAGTTATATGGAGTAATTATAAGTTTGAGGATGATATGTGGGATCTTGGGGATGTAATGAGGCAGAATTAACTATTATTATTTTCATTTTAGTAATAATATTTCAAGTATAATATTATCTTTAAGTGGGATAGAATGTAACAACCTAAGAGTTTTGTAAATACTTTTCCTCAATTAATTATCATTTTGAGTGGATTGTCTTGCACACTGTTCAAAAATAAATAGAATACATTAATAAAATAAAATTATTAAATATGAAATATATATTTTGAACATTTAATTGGTTTCAATAAAGACAAGTAACCACCCTATAGAAACTATTTAAAAAAGACAAATTAATATAAATTAATTTCTTTAAAATACATTCATTTTATATGTATGATTTATTATATTAATGTTAATTTATATAACATTTATAACTTGGGTTTGATATAATTTATTTATTTTTTAATTCCATATTTTAAAACTGTCTTAAGATTATTTTATGGTTTTTTTATAAAATAATTGATTTTTAGTTGAATACTAAAAAATTCAATTTTTTTAATATGATGACTTTTATCCCATTATTAGTATATAATATAGACCTTGAATTTTTTATTCATTATATTTATATTTCATAAATAATGTTATGAATTTTAAATATATTTTTTAAATTTATTAAACCTATGTTTAAACTTATAAAAAAATTAATATTTTAATTCTTTCAAAAAAAGTTTTTGAAATTTTATTTTTAATTAATTATTTTTATAGTAAAATTTTGTTTTAGAGTGATTTGAATGCTACATATATTTTTGAATAATAAAAATATTTATATCAAGAAAAGTTACATATTTTACATATATGGATTAAAAATATGTTTTATCCCTGATAAAATAGTTTTCCTAAAAAGTGTTTCAATGCATTATGTGCATTTAGTTCAAAATTAATGTTTCACTCAATTAAATGTTTTATTTGAAAAAATTGATTTAAAATATAAAACCATAAATTTAAAATTATTTAAAACATTTCATATTAATTTTTTCATTATAATTAATTACTATGCGTGAAAATTAATTAGCCCACAAAATATAAAAAATGGTAAAATTTTATTTATTGAGAGGAAATGACACAAAAAATGTTAAAAACATGTTTACAGATGGATGGTTTAGGTGTTTCTTAACAAAAAATTATGAACTCTCATATTCTTCCCATATTATTTTTTGATCATTGAATAGTATAATTAAACTATTGAAAATGAAATCGGTGCTCTCAAAATTTCCATCATATTAACTTATAGAAAGGGATCACTCTGAAAACATCAAGTTATAGATTTACATTCAAATTTATCACTATAAACCTATTTTTTCATAGATACTTCTCCCAATTTATTAATCCTCTGAACACCATTATTTATCTTAAGGCCTCCATTTCTTATGAAATTATTATGAAAAAACTCAGGCTCTCAATGTAAGTATTACTTAATTTTTAATATTTGTTTCTTAATATTCATATTCCGAATTTTTACAACAATAATATAATTTAATAAGTATAATTAATATACCAATTTTTTATTATATTACATTAACAACCATTATTTACTCTTTCCAACCCACATTAAAAACAAAAAAACACTGATCGTTTATATATGTGAACTACCTACTCTATGAAGCGATGTATCTCATTTTTTAAAACAAATATCAAGGATTTTTTTTAGTGATATGAATGGTGAAAAAATATTATATATATAATATAACTATTATTTTTAGATTAAATTTACGTTCTACCTTTATCCCCTCACATTAAATGATAATTGCTAATCTTAATTGTGTGTTCTGTGGACTAATTCCCCCATATAGTAACATATATCATTTTTCATTTATTTTATTTATTATCTATAAATGTTAAAGTACAATTCAACAACTTAAATTTATATAAATAATATCATCATTATTCTTAAATAATAATATTATTCATATAGAAACAACTTTCATAATCAAAACCATCCACCAATTATTTTATATTCATAATTTGGTTGGTCTAACCACCTAAAAAAATTATATAAAATGAAATCATTGATGACTATGAGGATTTAGTTATTCATAATATATTATATAAATAATAAAATAAAATTTTTATTTTGGTTTAAAATATTAATGTTAATATTAATCTCATTATTTTAAGATTATAATGTCCATTCATTAAAAATAATCAAAATTTTCTCATCAATGATTTCATTATTAAGGATTGTAAAAAATTAGAATAAAATTAAGGTAATAAATTATAAATAATTAATAAGAATATGTTATAGTGCCTATTATTATCTTATAATGGTGAACTATCAGAGAATAATGAATACCAAAACCATAATAAAAAAACTAGTTCAAAACCAACAATATCACTCACAACTAAAATTGAAAATAAATAACTAGTAACTAATATAAATGTAGTGAATAAATATAAATTTTGTTTATAAAAGTGCATGGATATGAATAATGTTACTATATAAGTGATTAAGATATTTATTTTTTTATAAATGAAGTTAAAATACATTAATGTAAATCAAGAGTAAAGGTAAGGTTTTCCTGTCTCAAATTTTAACCCACTAAGAATTATTTTTATTCTTAATCACCATGTTCTATATGAAATTGTATACTTAATTCCCCTATAGTATTATTTATCATCATCATATCATTCTTCATTTTACATAATATTTTATTTTTAATAATATTCTCCAAGGTGTTTTAATTCAAAAATTTCTAATATCATATGGGATTTGGTAACTCAAACTTCTTCCTTTGTATTATGAAAATTCTTATTGTTTTTATGTCACATATGTTCATTGTATTAAATGATTTTAAATTTTAAATTATTATGTATCTTTTATCTCTGTGGAAAATGGTTTTATAATTGAAATCTACTATTATGAACACTTGTATTTTTACTAGTTTTTTAGAAAACAAAAAAGGTTTTTTGGAAGGAGGCTCCTCACTATGACTTTTGCATAAATGATTACAAAACGTTTTTTAAGAAATAAAATAATTTGTTATATTTTTCATTTTTATCTATACTTTAAAATATCAGTCTTAATTGGTGTTATGTATCAAATTTCTCCCTCTATTTTTCTTCTATTATGTCACTATTATTAGGGGATCAGGTTTTCAATGTCCATTTGATTAATTCATGTTATTATAATATTTATAAATGTGATGGGATAAAATTTATTTCCATGGTGTATTTTTTATATAAATGGTGAAATATTTTCATTTCAAAGTTTTATGAAATCCATATTTATTTTTGTGGGTTATTAATGAAAATTTTATGATTTTCATTTAAATGTTTTATAAAACTCATTATATTTTCATTAGTTCATTAAGATTTGATAAGTGAAATATTTTTAACTCAAATTCATAAATATGGTTGATGAATGGTAAGTTCCCATATCACCCACAAATATATTGGAAACATGATTAAATATTTTGAGAGATATATACATAGTCAGAATTTTGATTCTACTAGTGTGGGTGTAGTGTGTTACTCATGAAGGTAAATTATTCATGGGTAAAATTAGGTTTCCTTAAAAGAATGGGTGAATGTGTGTGAATCATGAATTTAATGTTTTCCTATTTTGAAGTCTATGCCATATTTAAATAAGTAATTCATTATGAAAATATTTAATCATGATTCAGGATTTATATTCAAAAAAAGTAATCCATTTTATGACTATTATGTTTCATCATTGATCTTTTGTGGCTTTTTGTTGTTATACCATGTCCTTGGAAGCCGACTTATCTTTTATGATTATCACTCATGATGATATGATATTTCTTTTATTATAATGTTTTTTATATTTATAAAGTAATCCTTGATGAAATGTTCAGTCATCCCTTAATAAGAATTTGAGATCAACCCTTTTGTTTTCATTCCCAATGATTTTTGAGATGGGTTTTACAAGTGAAATGTTTATAATTGGGTTTAGAGTTATGTGTTTATGAATACATTTTGATGTCTATAATAAATAAGTTATTTTGGAAGCTAATACTTCAAGACACTAAACCTACAGTCCTCTAGTTTTCATAATAATTTGTGAGATAGAATGTTTATTTCTTATAAACCATGTAAAATAATGGCATTTATATCTTGGGTCACTATACACATAGTAAGAACCATGATGGTTGTTTTTTTGTCTCTATGGACCACTCCCAAATTAAATATGAAATAGTACCTTAAGAGTGTTAC
Organism: Viscum album; assembly: GCA_963277665.1. NCBI lineage: Eukaryota > Viridiplantae > Streptophyta > Magnoliopsida > Santalales > Viscaceae > Viscum > Viscum album. The sequence goes on along the minus strand of OY728119.1, from coordinate 1,176,715,065 downwards.
ATTTTTGGATGGATGGGGAATATCAAATTTTTTTGAAATAATCATCTAAAGTATTTTAATGTTAAAGGGTCTATAATGACTCAATCATTGAATGATCAATTAGAAAAATCATAATTGGGTGGATATCATTCATATAATCAAACTAATAAGAGTGATTCAATTGAAATAATAATGTCACAGAATGCTGAGTCTTAGTGGGGGGTGGTAAAATTCTATAAGGGGGTGATAAGTAGTATTGTGGAGATAATAAGTCTATAGTTCATAAACAACCATATCACCAATGGGGTGAGGTAAACTTTAACTCAATTATACTTTAATTTATTTTTTTAGCACTAACATTGTAACATCCCAGATAAAATAAGAATATGACATTTTCATATTTATTAATTTGCTTGAATTAAATATTAATTTTAATTTTAATGTGTTGCAATGTTCGATAGCGTACCTGATACGCAACAATGGGTTTCTTTGAAATGTATCGTTTCACACTAATAATATAATATTATGATTTTAAATGGTAGTTAAATCCTATCCATTGTATGTAACGCCCCGACCCCAGTTACCTAGAGTTGGCGCATTATTACATAACATTGGCATGATCACAAGAAAGATCAAATCTCGAAAGACCGATTGGTTTAGTATCCTTGGAAACACTAGATATATTCATAATGTTTTACATTACATCATAAAGTGAAAAACTACTACAACAACATATTGTCTCCATATACCACACTATTATCCCCTCATAATATCCCTTCAGGTCATTCATAATTTACTTCTTCACATCCTGGGAAAAATAAAACATAGAAAAGGGGTGAGCTCAAAGACCCAGTAAGGATAACAATATAGAAAAAACTTTTATTAGTAATAATAAACATTTAAGGCAATGTATAACTAAAAAAATCCTTTTAAACTCGAACATCAATGTAGTATGGAAAAATTAAAATGAAATAATTCCATTTACTTTTTTACATGGATATTCTACTAATCGAATAATCGCATGCAATATCTACAACCACTTTCATAATGATGGAATTCATAATGCCAGACTATCATAACCACATATCCAAGGCCTCGTTCCAAGGCTACAAATAAGATTTTTTCAAGGATTTGTTCCAAGACACTAGCTTGTCTCATGAGATCTACCGATGCATCGAGGAGCTATATCAGGCTCCACTTGTCACATATTAAGTCCAATACATTCCTATATGAAAATGTTTAAACATAACATAAACATTCATATTAAAATTAGCATACGAAATGTAAATACTTCATCCATAAACTATGAATGGTATAAAAATAACACATCCATAGTCAAACATATCACAAAACCTTCAATACAATACAGAAGTTTTGTATCATAATAAATCAACTTCAAATAAGCGTAAAATCCATCAAAGGATGTTGACATATATGAAATCAAAACTCTTTTTAGAGAAATATCTCTTTCTATTTTGAAATAATTTTAGAGTAATATATTGATAAAATAAAACATTTTCTTTGAAAATATTATTATAATCTTGTAAGGGAAGCTTTGATGATTTTATAACGGTGGAAAATAGCCACACCCGTCGTATAAGTCAAAAAAAAACATTCTTACCTAAATTTTGTCGAAAAGGTTAAAAACACCTTTTTTAGAAAATGACTGAAAGATTCCTTTATAAAACTCTTATAAAAAGTCAAAAAAGGGTATAAATGACTTTAAACCATATTCGTGTAAATAGTAAAAATGTTTTGAAATACATTTTTAAGAAACATTAATGTGGATGATAAAGAGATCCCAGTATATTATTACGTATAAACAACCATGGATAATGAAGAGATTGCGAAATAATCCCTTATGTTGTAATTTTTCCTTGGTTGGGGGTAGTTTAACCTCCTGTATAATTGTGAAATAATTGTTATTAAATTATACAAGAATCATATGATATCATATATGATATTTTAACATTGATTTTTTAATAATATCATAGTATTATAGTTGTTTCGGGTGTTAACTTGCTCATTTTATTTTATATGTTTTGTTATGTAAGCCATGTTTGTAATGGATATGTTTTATATTAATCATATCCAGAATGATATCAATTCCTTAAAAATTATTTTTAAATCATCAAGTGATAATTATACTTGAATGGATACGATTTAGAATGAATCTTATCGTGTTTGTGGAGATGGTAGTTCGTACGTAAGCACGAGCAACAATATCATTTTATTTATATTAAAATAATATATAATTGGATGGTATATCATATATAGGGAATCATTATCATGTTAAATTTATTATTTACATTAATTACACATCATTATTATACCCATCCAAATAATAATTTATTGAATAACAATTACACCACGATGTGGAGACGGTAAGCCGTACGTACGCACGTATGGTGACATGTTATTCTAAGGATGGATAGAATACTGAATATGATTGTACCATATTTATAATAACATCACAGTATATATAAGATACTGGTGTTATTATTTTATAATGGTAACAACAAAGAAAAAACAAGTGGAAGAAGAAAGGAACTTTAAAAAGGGTGGTGAAATCATTACCTCTTCATCGGGTTCTTCCTTTTGATTTGACCAATAGAGCTCTTAGGTTGGATTTATGACTAAAGGAAGGCCTCTAGGATGAAGTGAGGGATGTTGAGAGAGTATTTGGTCAGATTTTAGCTGAGCCAAAAAGCTTTTAAGGTGTCAGTTAATGAGAAGGAAGAGTGCCCTTTTATAAGAGGGGTGAGGGGCACCTTTGGAAAAGTTAGAAATGTTATTTTATAATAAATTCATATTCCATTTATAATGGATCCAAAGTGGATTATTTAAATTTTAAGGTGGTAATAGGTCGAAAACCACTCAACCAATAGAATAGAGACAGGTTTGGGTCATTATATTAACCTTATATTTTAGTTTTAACTCTTAGTTAATTAGTTTGACACTTACCATGTCACTTTGTATTTTTATATTATATAGTTAATAAACTTACTATATACCTCCAAGCGACTCCCAAGTGGTCCATTAATGATAAAAATATCATGATATATGTCTCTTGGCCGATCCTTGTATTTTTAGGAATTTAATATCAATTATTAATATAAGATATTTTTTAAAAATTCTTTTATGTCAATTTTGACACTATTCAATAATTGTTTTTTGTAAAAATAATAAAAGAATGAATACTTAGAAAAAATAAATTAAATCAATACTAACATGTCATATTGACCTATAAAATTAGTTTAATTCATAAAAATTCTCAAATTATATTTATTTGGGTGTGTATAATATCAATTATTTTAATTGCTTATTAATTTAGTAATTACTTCATCACCATTGTGTCATAAATAAATTAAATTATATAATTTCTAAAAATTATAAATAAAATATCATTATGTAGGAAATATTTTTATATTTATTTTTAATATTTATAGTGGAAAATACATCATATATAACCCCATGTTAAAATTGTTTTTCTAAAAGATATATGCTTGTGTCATTTTTGTATTCATTTTAACTTAATTAAAATAATGTATCCCTATCACTTACAAGTGGCACCATGGGGTCCCAAAATCGACCCAAAGATGACCATGGTCGAACATGTATCAACCAATAAGGTTTGGACGCGTTTTAGGGTAATTTGTTATTGATATAATATTATTTTTTAACCCTTATTTACCGGATTTACACTTTAACCATGGTAAATAAAATATTCACCGAAGTAATTATTCAAAATGATTAAAAAAAAAATTTATCTATTTATAAAATTTGAACATCATGATTACAAATATGGAATCCATTTTTCCAAATTCAAAACACAGAAGTGGCAGACATTAATTTAAAATTAATTCCCGATGTCAAAACAAAAAGCGTGTTTTTAATATATAATAACTATCAAAAGATTGAAACTTGTTTATGTTCGGTTTAATTGTGAAATTATGTCCAATGACCAACATTGTATTAAATGGTAAAAATATATTATAAATATAATTTAAAACCACTCAAATTAATAATTTATCACTATTAATTATTTTGATTAAAAAAGTAGTTTTTAATTAAAATTTAGTAATTTTCACTATTCATCAAAATATTAATGTTTAACCGAAAAGTACCAAAATTTCACCTTAGGCTAAATTTGATACTCCGAATCCAAAAATGGAGTCCATTTTGAGAGATAAATTCAGTAAAATTTTAAAAAGTAGGTATTACTATTCATAACGGCTAGTTTGATCGGTTGTGGTGTGTGTTAGAACTCGATGTTGCGTACAACACATGCTATTGCATTATTCAAAGAGAAGAATACCATAGAAGCTTGGGATATTACATTCTCCTCTCCTTCAAATAATTCTGTCCTCGAAGTTTCTAGAATACTACCTCATGAAAAGACTCGGGTGGTTCTTCATCATAAGTTCCTCGGGTTGCCACGTTGCCTCTTCCATCTTATGGTTTCTCCACAAATCTTTTACCAGATGCGTCATCCGGTTTCTCAGTACTTGTTCTCTCATATCAATAATCGTGACAGGTTCTTCACAATAAGACAGATCGGGTTCCAGTTCTAATTCCTCATAGATGAGTACATGCGTTGGGTCAGGTATGTATTTCCTCAACAGAGATACGTGGAACACATCGTGAACTTTGGAGAGACTTGGCGGCATTATCAATCGGTAGGCTACAACCCCAATTCGTTCTAGAATTTCAAAAGGTCCGATGTATCTGGGACTCAATTTACCTTTCTTACCAAAATGTATGTCTCCCTTCCATGGAGATACCTTCAGGAAAACATGATAACCGACTTGAAATTCCAAATCCTTCCTTTGATTATCGGCATAGCTCTTCTGCCTACTTTGAGCTGATTTGATGTGATTTTGGATTACCTTCACCTTTTCCATCATTTCCTCCACCAGTTCTAGGCCTACAAGTTTTCTTTCACCAATTTCATCCAAACAGGTTGGTGTACGACATCTCTTTCTATATAACGCTTCATATGGTGCCTTCTGAATACTCAACTGGAAGCTATTATTATAGGAAAATTCTAACAGAGGTAAATATTGATCCCACATACCCTGAAAGTCAAGTGAGCAGGATCTCAACATGTCTTCTAAGGTTTTAATAGTTTGTTCTGATTGTCCATCTATCTAAGGGTGGTAGGCAGTGCTCAAATTATGTTCAGTATCCAAGGCATTCTGAATACTTTTCCAGAATCTTGAAGTAAAACGGGGATCATGATCAGAAACAATCGATAGGGGTACTCTATGAAGTCTCACAACTTCATCAATATATAGTCTTGCTAGACGTTCCAGTGGTAGATATTCTCTTATAGCATGCAAATGTTCTGAATTGGTAAGATGATCAACAATGACCCATATTGCATCGTTCCTTCTAGGAGTCTTCGGTAGCCCCATGACAAAGTCCATCGTAATATTGTCCCATTTCCACTCCGGTATGGGAAGAGGTTGCATAACTCCTCCAGGCTGTTGCCTTCTAGCTTTCACTTGTTGACAAACCAAACATATTGACACAAAATCAGCAATCTCCCTCTTGATTTTGTCCCACCAAAAATGTTCCTTCAAATCTCTATACATTTTGGTGCTCCCAGGGTGTATAGAGAAATTGGAACTATAAGCATCATCCAGCAAGTCTCTTTTTAGTTCAGGTATATTGGGAACACAAAGTCTCTTCCTGAATTTCGAAATTCCATCTTCATACACAAAGTGTCTTAATCTCCTATCCTTCACAGCATTAATCTTCTTTTTAAATTCTTCATCATTGGTTTGAGAACTCTTAATCCTTTCTAGTAAAGATGGTTTGGAAACCATTTGAAAAAACATTGATTTTTCACCTTCCCTGGTTATTCCCATGTCCATCTTCACTAGATCCATGAAAATTGGATCCCTTTCAATTCACATATTGTTCAAAACTCCATGGCCTTTTCTGCTCAAAGCATCTGCCACCTTGTTTGCATTCCCCGAGTGGTAGTGTATCGTGAAATCATAATCCTTGAGTAATTCAAGCCATCAACTTTGCCTCATGTTGAGTTCTTTTTGTGAGAAAATATACTTCAAACTCTTCTGATCAGTATAAATCTCACATTTTCACCGTAGAGTTAGTGCCTCCATATCTTCAAATAAAAGATCACAGCTGCTAACTCGAGATCATGAGTAGGATAGTTTTGTTTATGAATTTTCAACTATCGTGATGCATAGGCAATAACCATATCATTCTACATAAGGACACAACCAAATCCTTTCTTCGACGCATAACTATAAATAACGAACCCATCATTCCTCAATGGTAGAGTCAATATTTGAGAATGAGTAATCTTCTCTTCAGTTATTCAAAACATTCGTCACACTCTTTTGTCCAAAAAAATTTAAACCCTTTACATGTGAGCTTCGTTAATGGGTTAGCCAATTGGGAAAAATTCTGAACGAAGCATCGATAATAACATGCCAAACCAATAAAACAGTGTACCTCAGTTATACTCATAGGTACTGGCCATTCATAGATTGCCTGGGTCTAAGAAGGATCAACAGAGATTCCATATTTAGAGACAATATGGCCAAGAAAATAAATCTCATGAAGCCAAAATTCACACTTTCTAAACTTCCCATATAATTCGTGTCTTCCCAAAGTCTTCAGGATAATGCACACTTTATTTTCATGATATTAGTAGCTTTTGTAATGTACAAATATATCATCAATAAATACCACCAAAAATTCATTGAGATATTCCTTGAAAACCCTATTCATCAGATCCATGAATACAGAGGGTGCATTAGTCAATCCAAAAGGCATTACAGTAAACTCGTAATGCTTGTACCTGGTTCAAAATACTGTCTTCGAAATGTCTTCCTTCTTCACACACAACTGATGGTATCCAGATCGAAGGTAAATCTTTGAAAAGTATTGAGCTCCATGCAGTTGGTCAAATAAATCATCAATGTGAGGTAGGGGATACTTGTTCTTTATTGTTATAGCATTGATATCCCTATAGTTGATACATAACCTCATAGATCCATCTTTCTTTTTAACAAAAAGAACAGGGGCTCACCATAGAGAAACACTAGGGTGAATAAATACCTTATTAATCAATTCATATAGATGTTTCTTTAGTTCAACTAATTCTACAGTGGCCATTCTATAAGGGTTCTTCGATATACGCCTTGATCCCAGAATTAAATCAATGGAAAACTCAACTTCTCATTCTGGAGGATGTCTAGGTAAATCTTTCGAAAATACATCTACATATTCTTTCACAACAGTTACATGCTCTATTTGAACATTCCTTTCCTCACCCACAGTCATTTAATTCTCTTCCTCCCAAATAATTAAATTTAGTTGAGCTACTGGGGGTGGATCTAGATAAGAATTAGGTGGTGGCGATTCTGCTCTAAAGATAAGGTGTTCCTTATTATCATCATCAAAAATTATAACCTCCTTCTTCTAACAATAAATCTTCGCATAATAGTACAAAAGCCAATCCATACCAAGGATTATATCAAACTCAATCATAGGTAAGACGATGAGATCAGTAGATAAAGAACATTTATGTGCTCTAATGGGGACTGATTCACAAAACTTTGTTGCCATGATACTTCCCTTAGGAGTTTTAACTGACAACTCCCTTGTTAAATAAAATTGGAAATATCTAATTTTCTTAGAAAACTGGGAAGATATGAAACAATGTGATAATCCAGAATCAAATAATGCATTTGCTAAACATGAGGAAACCATTAAATTACTTGCCACCACGTCTTTTGGAGCCTCTACCTCAGCAGTAGTGATAGCAAAAGCTTGGTCTTGATCCCTTGGCCTTTTTGGAGGTAAGTTCACCTGATGATTAGGAAATTCATTTTCATAATGTCCCATCTCCCTTCAATTATAGCACTGAAAATTGGTAGCATCCTTCTTCCCTTTGCAATCACGAGCTTGGTGGCCTTTTTCACCACATTTGTAAGAGACACCCATTCCTTTCAAGCAAGTACCAGGGTGTTTCTTCCCACATTAACCACAAGATGGATATTCAACCTTTCCCTTCTTCCCCTTATTTCCATTCCCAGATTGATCAACAGATCTCTTCTTCTCTTGATTTTCATTAAAGTCATAAGACTTAGATAATTCCTTTTCTTTCTTGATAGCACATTAGACAATGTCTTCGTACGATGAGAATGATTGTGAGACTAATGCTCGATGGAGAAATGGTTTTAACCCATCAAAGAAATGATCAATCTTACTTCTTGGGTTACTTATATAATCTCCAGCATACCTTCCTAACCTTGTAATGTTAGCCTCATACTTTGAGACATTATCATCCTTCTTTTGTCTCAGACTCAAAAATTGCCTTTCCATATCTTCTCGATGGTCACGAGGAAGGTATTTTTCTAAAAACAAATCATTGAACTCCCTCCATTCCATATTTGATACTTAATCATCTTCCTTCATGTTTTGAATCAATAACCACCATTGATCAGCATCTCCAGTGAGGCGGTAAACTACCATGATAACGTTTTCCCTTTCACTACTCCCCAAAGTCTGAAATATTTTCTCTAGGGAATTTATCCATTACTCAGATACTAAGGTATTTGTACTCCTATTGAACATTGGTAGTTGTTGCCTCATGAATCGATCTAACATTAATCCTCCATGCTGCGGATCAGGGTGGTCCATACGGGTAAGGTTATTATTCATAAACTAAGTGAGTTTTCCCAGTATGGTGATTAGCTGATCGACACCAATTGCATCAGCAGCTCCACTATAATTATCTTGAGCAGGAGGGAAATCCCTACATGGAGTGCGTGCATTGATATATTTTCCATTTATTCCACTAGGAGCCATTTCTAAACAATGGAATAAACTATATCATTTTATGAATCAAAATACATAATCCCATACTTATAAAACACTTAACGTAAATTGAACTATTTATGATATAATCCATAATCATAAAAAAATGTTTTCTTTGAAGAAGTATATTCTCATATATCCTTCATAATGATTTATAATGAAAATGAGAGTTATCCTAACAATATTCACCAGGAGTGTGGTAACCAAGAGTGCAGCAAGGCCCGTTGTCGTGCACCAGTTCCCGTTCGAGTCTAGCTCAAAGTGGTGTTTTCGAGTTTTACCCCTAGGTACATCTGTGCCAGAGCCGCCTCTACCTACTCGTATCCATACAGGGATGTATTTCTTGGAAAACTCACAAAATCTCTACAATACCAAAAGTCAAGGAAGTTCTTCTATACTAATCCTCAAAGTTCATCTTAGGTCTACGTGCTCTAATCAGAGTTTATCAAAATCTAGCTTCCAAGCTTTGTACTAAACTTCCTCTGATACCAACTATAACACCCCGACCCCAGTTACCTAGAGTCGGTGCATTATTACATAACATTGGCATGATCACAAGTAAGATCAAATCTCAAAATACCGATTGGTTTAGTAGCCTTGGAAACACTAGATATATTCATAAAGTTTTACATTACATCATAAAGTGAAAAACTAATACAACAACATATTTTCTCTATAGACCACACTATTATCCCCTCATAATATCCCTGCAGTTCATTCATAATTTATTTTTCACATCCTCAGAAAAATAAAACATAGAAAATGGGTGAGCTCAAATGCCCAATAAGGATAACAATATTGCAGAAACTTTCATAATTAATAATAAACATTTAAGGCACTGTATAACTAAAACAAAAGCCTTTTAAACTTGAACATCAACATAGTATGGAAAAAATAAAATGAAATAATGCCATTTACTTATTCACATGGATATTCTACTAATCGAATAATCACATGAAATATCAATAACCACTTTCATAATGATGGAATGCATAATGCCAGGCTGTCATAACCACAAAGCCAAGGCCTCGTTCCAAGACTAAAAATAAGATTTTTTCCAGGGCCTTGTACCAAGACACTAGTTTCTCTCATGAGACCTACCGATGCATCGAGGAGCTATAGAGGGCTCCACCCATCACATATTAAGTCCAATCCATTCCGATATGAAAGGTTTAAATATAACATAAACATTCATATTAAAATTAGCATACGAAATGTAAATACTTCATCCATAAACTATGAATGGTATAAAAATAACACCTCCATAGTCAAACATATCACAAAACCATCAATACAATACAATACAAATGTTTTATATCATAATAAATCAATGTCAAATAAGCATAAAATCCATCAAAGGATGTTGACATAGATGAAATAAATAATCTTTTTAGATAAATATATATTTTTATTTTGAAATAATTTAAGAGTAATATATTTATAAAATAAAACATTTTCTTTGAAAATATTCTTATAATATTGTAAGGGAAGCTTCGATGATTTTATAACGGCGGAAAATAGCCGCACCCGACGTATAAGTTAAAAAAACATTCTTACCTTAATTCTATCGAAAAGGTTAAAAACAACCTTGTTTGGAAAACGACGGACAGATTCCTTAATAAAAGTCTTATAACAAGTCAAACAAGGGTATAAATTACATTAACCCATATTCATGTAAATAGAAAAAATGTTTTGGAATACATTTTTAAGAAACATGAATGTGGATGATAACGAGATCCCAGTAGATTATTACGTATAAACAACCTCGGATAATGAAGAGATTGCAAAATAAACCCTTAACTTATAATTTTTCCTTGTTTGGGGGTAGGTTAACCTCATGTATAATGGTGAAATAATAGTTTTTAAATTATACAAGAATCATATGATATCATATATGATCTTTTAACATTGATTTGTTAATAATATCTTAGTATTATCGTTGTTTCGGATCTTAACTTACTCGTTTTCTTTTATATGTTTTGTTACGTAAGCCATGTTTTTCAGGGATAGGTTGTATCATATTCATATCCAGAATGATATCAAGTCCTTAAACATTATTTTTAAATCATCAAATGATAATTATACTTGAATGGATATGATGGAGAATGAATCTTATCGCGTTCGTGGAGACGGTAGTCCGTGCGTACGCACCAGCGACAATATCATTATTTTGATATTAAAATAATATATAATTGGATGGTATATCATATATACAGAATTATTATCATGTTATATTTATTATTTACATGAATTACACATCATTATTATACCAATCTAAATAATAATTTATTGAATAACAATTACACCACGACATGGAGACGGTAAGCCGTACGTACGCACGTATGGTGAAATGTTATTCAAAGGATGGATAGAATACCGAATATGATTGTACCACATTTATAATAACATCACAGTATATATAAGATACTGGAGTTATTATTTTAAAATGGTAATAACAAAGAAAGAAGATGTGGAAGAAGAATGGAACTTGAAAAAGGGTGGTGAAATCATTACCTCTTCTTCGGGTTCTTCCTTTTGATTTGATCAAAAGAGCTCTTAGGTTGGATTTCTGACTAAAGGAAGGACTCTAGGATGAAGTGAGGGATTTTGAGGGAGTATTTGGGTAGATTTTGGACGAGCCAAAAGGCTTTGAAGGTGTGAGTTAATGAGAAGGATGAGTGCCCTTTTATAAGAGGGGTGAGGGGGACCTTTGAAAAAGCTAGAAATATTATTTTATAATAAATTCATATTCGGTTTCTAATGGCTCCAAAGTAGATTATTTAAATTTTAAGGTGGGTATAGGTCGAAAACCACTCAACCAATATAATTTAGACAGGTTTGGGTTGTTATAGTCCCCTTATTGTTTAGTTTTAACTCTTAGTTAATTAGTTTGACACTTACCATGGCACTTTCTATTTTTATATTATATAGTTAATAAACTTACTATATACCTCCAAGAGACCCCCATGTGGTCCATTAATGATACTCCTATCATGATATAAGTTTTTGGACGAACCTTAGATTTTTAGGAATTTAATATCAATTAATAATATAATATTTGTTTTAGAAACTCTTTTTTGTCAATTTTGACACTATTCAATAATTGATTTTTGTAAAAATCATAAAAGAATGATTACATCGAAAAACGTTAATAACGTCAATCCTAACATGTCATATTAACCTATATAATTAGTTTAATTCCTAAAAAGGCTTAAATTATATTTATTTGGGTGTTTATTATATCAATTATTTTAATTTTTTATTAATTTAGTAATTACTTCATCATCATTGTGTCCTAATTATATTACATTATATAATGTATAAAAATTATAAATAAAATATCATTATTTAGGAAATCGTTTTAGATTTCTAATGAATATTTATAGTCGAAACTCCAACATATATAACCCTAAGTAAAAATTGTTTTTCTAAAAGATATATGCTTGTATCATTTTTTTATTTATTTTAACTTAATTAAAATAAAGTTTCCTTATCACTTACAAGTGGAACCATGGGGTCCAAAAATCGACCCAAAGAATCCCATGGTCGAACATGTATCAACCAATAAGGTTTGGACACGTTTTAGGGTAATTTTTATTATTATAATATTATTTTTTAACCCTTATTTACCGGATTTACCCTTTAACCATGGTAAATAAACTATTTACCGAAGTAATTATTCAAAATGTCTAAAAATAAAAGTTACCTATTTAAACAATTTGAACATCCTGATTCCAAATATGGAATCCATTTTTTTAATTTCAAAACACAGAAATGGCAGAAATTAATTTAATATTAATTCCTACTGTCAAAACAAAAAGCGTGTTTTTAAGATATAATAACTATTAAAATATTGATACTTGTTTATGTTCGGTTTAATTGTGAAATGATGTCCAATGAACAAAATTGTATTAAATGGTAAAAATATATTCTAAATATACTTTAAAATCACTCAAATTCATAATTTATCACTATTAAATATTTTGATCAAAAAAGATGTTTTTAATTAGAATTTAGTAATTTTCACTATTCATAAAAATATTAATGTTATCCGAAAACAACCAAAATTTCATCTTAGGATAAAATGGATACATAGAATCAAAAAATGGAGTCCATTTTGAGAGATAAAATCTCTAAAATTTAAAAAATTAGGTATTACTATGCATAACGGCGAGTTTGATCGGTTGTGGTGTGTGTTAGAACTCGATGTTGCGTACAACACATGCTATTGCATTATTCAAAGAGAAGTGTACCGTAGAAGCTTGGGGTGTTACATTGTATTTAAGGGAATGAAGAAAACTAGCTACAATATTATTATACATGTTTGTTAAATGAATTTACATTTATCCAATAAAACATAGAGGCTTAAAATGTGAATGAATCTAATTTTAAGCATAATTTACAATAAAAGGTTGGTTTACCTCCTTTTAATGGAAAACCTTCTTTAAATATATTTTTGGTCATTTTAATTAATTATAATTAACCAAATAGAATCCTTATTTATAATGGGGACATCAAATTTTACCTTGGGTAATTTGTTTGGTATTTCCAATAAAGTTCATTTTTAATGAATATTGAAAAATACTGTATTTTAATTCAAAATCCCCTTTTAATATAATTTATTTATATTGTTATATTAACTTTTTAATTGGTTTTAAAGAGTAATTAGAATATAATTTTACCATTTAATCCAATTTTGGTCATTGGAATTAATTTCACATTGAAATTTGACATAAACAAGTATCAATCTTTTGATAGGTATTGTTTCTTAAAAACACGCTATTTGTATTCATAACAGGAATTAATTTGAAAATTAATTAATGCCACTTTTATGTTTATAATTTGGTAAAATTGATATCATTTTTTAATTAGGAATATCATATATATCTTAGGGTAAATTGTTTGTATTTTTCTAAAAAACGTCAATTTTTGATGAATAGTGAAACCACTTAGTAGTAGTTCAAAAATGACTTTTTCATTTAAATGAAACTTTACCACTTCTGTGAATTGAATTTCAAAAATCTGACATACATGGTTGTTATCAATAAGTAAATGTGGTTCAATAAGATGAAAATAATTTTTGGTTAATAGTAACTTTTGACTTTTATTTACTGCAGTTAAAGTAAAATAGGGAAATTCAAGGTTAAAAGAATATTTTAATAATTGAAAATTACCTTAACACATGTATTAAACTTTTTGGATGTTTAATGGCCGACCATGGACATCTTTGTGCTTATTTTGGTACAACAAGGATCCACTTATCAAAGATAATGACACTTTAGATTAACTAAATTAATGTAAAGGCAAAAAATGACAGAAAGAAAATTCCTTTAGTAAATTAATTTTTATATGGTGTTATGTAAATAATATTTTCAACTATACATATTCATTGGAAATATAAAAACATTTCCTACATCATTGTATTTTTTTATAACTTTTAGATATCACATTAATTAAATTATTTATGACACAATAATGATGTAATATTTACCTCTTTAATAAAAGATTTAAATAAATAAGATTATAAATATTAAAATCTCATCAGAAATAATTACAATTAATATTTAATGATATTATTTAGACTATGAGTCATCTTATATTTGAATTTAATGATTTTTGGACCTTCAGATACCGAATATCATTATATAATAAAATAATATTATCACAATTTCCTAAAGAGCCCCTCCTCCCCCTTATAAAAAGAGACCACTTCTAACCAATTACTCACACCTCTCATGAATTTTTTATCATACAACCTCTTCCCAATTAAGCTCCATACATCCCTATCATCCTCCTATAAGCCTTACCTTAGGCATAAGGGACTTCAATAAGTCCTTTGGTTCAATCCAAAGGGAGTTACCCAAATTAAAGGTAACAGTTTCTCTTAAATTTTTTTATTTTATTTGAATCCTCCAACCCATAAACTCTTTTTATTACATTATTTTGTAACAAAACCAGTATCCTAAATATACTAGGATGTTTTTATGGGAATTATTATAACTAAAATTACACAAACCTCCATCTAATGGGTGAAGAACATAATGTTTCTATGGATAGAAAACTAACGCCTCAAAAAATAATTATTGTTCAAATATCTCCAACCACCTCTCATGGTGAACATTATGATGGATCTAAATTTATATCTGATATATATTATGTTTATTTTTTCTCTATGTTTATGTATTTTTTCATTCATATTAATACTTTATGGTTTCCATAGTGGGTAAATACGATAATCTCATTAGAGGAAGTGTGGACTACCTCCCCCTCAAAGTGATATGAATCATTAATGTCTTATGTGGGATGTATAAAGGATAGAGTTAGTAATATTTTATATGATATTATACTGAAATTATAATATAACTATGTATAATTATGTTTATAATTATCTTAAATTAAGAAATAGAAATGGATGCAGCGTTCATGCGTACGTACAACTTACCGTCACTATGAACGGTGCATTTCATTTCTTACCTCTAAATGTTATATATTATTATAAACACATGTATATAATATATATATATGATATATATGATATCTAAATCATTAATATCATTCTGATGATAATTGATATCTTACCACTTGAAGAACTTGTAATTATAAGGTGTTCATTTTTTCACTTAAGTACCAAATATCGACAAAACGATTGTTATTAACTTAAATGATTACATAATGTTTATTACATGGTAATAAGTAATATAAAAGGAATAATAAAATTTTAAAAGGTTATTAATAAAGTATAATTTAACATTATTTTATTATTCATGTGATTAAAGAACGAACCGGTCAAGTCGGACAATGAGGTAAATGATTTTCTTATCTCACTTTTAATTCTGTGAAATTTCCATTGTTCGCCACTTATTAATTACTTGTGGTGTGTTGTGTACAACCATTTGATATTTATTATCATGATTCTAATTATATTCATGGTATCCAGTGATTCATTTGGTGGTTATAAACTTTTTTTCATACGACTCAGTTGATTACAATGTGGTAATGGGTTTCATCTGACTTTTTATTCCCGTGAGATTCATGCTACATTTGACAGTATTTTATTCTATCTTGTGTATGTAATGACCATGATTTTACTCTTTCTTTAATATACTTTCATTTATAAGTATTTTCATCTTTATTTTATGATCCTTCTTTCAGGTTGTGTATGTTTTTTAAGTTACCAAATTGGTATGAGAACCTTTCACCCTCCACTTTTTGAAAAGACTTCTTTTGTTATGTCTTTTAATTTACATCTTATTATAATGGGATATGTTCTTTAAAATAATTATTGATGTAAATTTTTTTTCCAAGTGATGAGATACCCTTTTTATCTCATTAACTCATTTTATGAATTTTAAATTGACACAGTTAGGCAACTGAATGTTTACAAGGGAACTTCTTAACCAAATTTCAATTCTTTGGGTTTAACTTGTACTTATTGAATATGTCCTCCTATGAATATGTGTGAATGACCTCTGATTGTTTTACACTTAATATCCACTTATATTGGGTGTATTTATATTTTTCACACATAATTGTGTGATTTATTTATCCTTAATTTAAGGATATGATCTTTATAACGGATTTAATCTCAATTTACATTTCCAATAAGACTTCATTATTGTTATGAACCAATTCACTTGTATATGGTGTATATACTATCCATTGAAATATTATATGATGAATCCCTTTATTCTAATGATATTATAAAGTCATTATTAAATGTTATTCCTCAATTATTTTTATTCAAGAATCCCTCATTTTGTTAAAAACTGTTTAACAAAAATATCATTTTAATTGTTTTAAAGATTTATTATTCTAAATATTTATCATTAATGTCATTGTTTTAAAAATGATTTTATTTATTTAATTATATGGACATTAATTTTTAAAATAACAATTCCTTTAAAAGCTTTAAAATTTTATGGGACACATTTATTTAAAACTATCTTTTAAAATGGTTTATGAAAATGCATTGCTTATTTCAATATCTTGAAATTACTTCTTGTGATTTTGAATGAAATATTACTAATGAAGTGTTTATATTTTCAATATTTTATGTACTATGATGGTACTTGGACATTTTATGGGTTGTTACGTGATAAACCATATGACGGGTGGTGCCGTTAAAACCATGATGGGTGGTTACATTATAACCTCCAATGCATTGGGTATGGAAGTCGGCCATACAACTATTCCATTTAGTGATATGTGTGAATGTTGACCGTATTGTTATTCCATTTAAGTATGTTTATGTCCCAAGTTACCTTTATATATTATGTGATCTTTATATGAGTTTTATCATAATATTTTGGTTACGAAATGGTATGTAGTGATATTTTATTCCGTGAAAAGTATTTACTACTACATAATGGTGAAAAGTATTACTTATGTTAATGTATTCATGGTTCCCTTGTTGTTTTGAAAAACAAATAATTTTCCTTCTTTGTGTATCCAATACTGAGATTTTTATGCTCATCCAAAGTTTCTGAAATGTTTTTCACATGACATAATTTTGAATAGGGTCAAGGATGGGATTGTGGAAAAGTCATGTTGTCTTAAATATGGAACTAGACATGAATTTTTATTCAAGAGGATTAATTTAATGAAAAAATGGATACCAGGTAGAAGTGTCTACTTTGTAATCTTTTGAGATGTAATATTTATGTCCTAATTCTCTAAAACTCTAACCCTGAAAATATCCTCAATGATAATTATTCATTTAATTCAATATTATGTAAGGTTTAAGGTCGGGTCCTTATAGTTGGTATCAGAGGTCAGTTTGGATAACTTTAGAGGTTAGGGTTTTCTTTAAGCTTAAGTGGCATTACCATAATGGTTAGGATTTCAGAAAGAGTCATATTTTTTTTAGATAAAGGGAACGAGTTTAAGATAAAATGAATAATTATATATTTTTATTTACCCCCATTATAAGATATTATATGATGATTTTACTGATATACTCACACTTACCTTTCTGGTTTTCGTCAATGGTTGGATCTACCAGGCATCAAAGTAACAATGGATGTGAAGAAAACTATGATGGTTTTCTGAATGAGAAATTGAATGGAATGGGAGATGCAATGAGAACAATTGTGGTTATTCTCAATCAACCATCTCGAGCCATGATTGACCACTTAAACCAGTGTGATTTTTTTAAGACATCGTGTCTGCGAGAAACAAATCCCCACAGAAGTTCAGGTAATAACCATAAAGGTTTGTATGTTCAAAAACCTATGTGTAAAGGATGTGGAATCAAAAACCTAGAAAAATGTTTCAAAGGGATAGGAAGATGCTATAGATGTGTAAATGAAGGTCATACAGCAAGAACTTTCCATGGAAAAAGGAAGAATCCAGTTGACTCTAGGATAGGGAAAGACGTTCCTTCTGAGGGATCAATTGAATGTTTTAAATGTGGTGTGCATGGTCATTATACAAACACATGTCCTACAAAGATGTTTCGGAAATGGTATCACGAGGATCGTACAAATATTTTTTTTACCAATACCTAATGCCATTCCTATTGGAGATAATGAAACTGACAATGACCAATGAAAGGTATGGATTATTTCTTAACATATGTTTTGATATTATTAAATCTTAGGATATGATTCATGATTCTATTTGTAGAAAAGAAGTATTTCAGAATAAGTTGAAAAGGAATTGGTAATGGATCCTGAAGAATGTTGAATGAGTAAGAAGTCAACATATAAGGGATTCAAGAGTCATGGTAGATTTTAGGATGGTGAAATGCGTAAAAGTATTAAGTAACTTTTGATGATGGGACTTACATTAGAAGACTTTTTATAGTATGTGTAACCCTAACGTTTGATATATGAAAATTTAATTCAATGAATAATTATCTTTACTTCTTGGGATATAGTTATAAAGAACCATTTGGGTTTATATGATTCTTAATTTTGTAGAAATTATAGTTTAATAAATTCTTGGAATACAAAATTAAAGATATTAGAAAACCTTCATGGTTAAAATTATATAGTTTTTGAAAAAAGGACAACACATGGACTGTGTGACAACCCATCGCGTCAGACAATTATACGGGAATCAAACCCACAAACAAAGTGTGACTGGTATTTATCACCTACCACTGGACTACGTGATGTACATGGTTTTTATGAATTATTGTTTTTAGTTAGGTGATTTTATGAATCAAGAATAAGTCATTTTTTGGTTAACTATGGAAATGATTAACCTATCCTGGAGGATATGTGATTAGGTTAATTACATTTAAATATGAGACTTTAAGAGTAACTAATGTTATTTGGAGATAAATGTTAAGATTTATCTTGGAAGACTATGTTATTAAATCATTTTGAGATTTTGGTTTCAATCATAGTTTGTATTAATTTGAAGAGTTTTATGTACAGATGTTTATTGAATGGTCTATGTTGAACTTTGAGTTTTGTTTGACAAATTTTAGAGATTGAGGGTAGTTTTTATTTTTGTAAAAGATTATCCATTTTGGGGATTATCTGATCTGGTGCTATCCATTTTGGTTTTGGTTAATGAATAAAGGCATGGGAAATATATATTTCATCTTTTTTGGATTATGTGATTCTCTCAATGTTGATTATAGTGCTCTTGATGTGAAACAAAGTCATCGTGAATACTCATCGTTTGGACAAAATACGATTCTGTGTTAAAAATCTAGTAAAAGATGAATATCTACATGACAAGTAAGTATATTTCCTTATGTTTTTAGTTAAGCTCATAAATAAACTCCTCAATGAAAAGTAACTTAAAATAAAAACCTTGTCTATTAACTTTTTCGACTGGGGAATCAAAGATTGTTTAACCCATCAGAAGTTTGTGATTTTCTGGTGGTTAACTTTCTCTTAATCATGTTTTATATCACTCTCCATCAGAACATGATGATCTTTTTCTCCTCCATATCATTATTTTCATGGAATCAAAGTATCTGTTGTCTTAGGTAACATTTGTACTTCTCTTCATTTATTTTAATGTGATAGTTTTATTTACTCTTTTTTTGATGTGTGGGTTTCAATGAAGTTCCCGAGCCCAATATTAAAATTACAAGGAAGCAATTCCCAAAAGGGGGAAGGATGTAACATACCAGATAAATGAAGAATATGAAATTTTCATATTTATTAATATTTTTTAATTAAATATTAATTTTATTTTAAAGGTGTTGCTATGTTCAATAGCGTTCTTGATACACAACAACGAGTTTCTTGGAAATCTTACATTGCACACTAATAATATAATATTATTATTTTACGTGGTAGTTAAATCCTAGCCGTTGTATTGGCGGGAAAGAACAAAAATAACTAAAATTTGATTATAAATGTTTGTTAAATTTATTTACATTTATCAAATAAAAGTTAGAGGCTTAAAATGTGAATGAATCTAATTTTAATCATAATTTACATTAAAAGGTTAATTTACCACCTTTTAATGGAGAAACCTCTTTAAATATAGTTTTGGTCAATTTAATACATTATAATTGACCAAAAAAAATCCTTCTTTAGAATGGGGACATCAAATTTTACTTGGGGTAATTTTTTTGGTATTTTTCTGATAAAGTTCATTTCTTAATGAATAGTAAAAACTATTGTATTTTAATTAAAAAGTACCTTTTAATCTAATTTTTTATATGGTTATATTATATTTTTAATTGGTTTTAAAGTGTAATTAGAATATATTTTTACCATTTTATCCAATTTTGGTCATTGGAATTAATTTCACTTTGAAATTTCACATAAACAAGTATCAATCTTTTGATAGTTATAGATTATTAAAAACATGCTATTTTTTTAATAAAGGGAATTAATTTTAAAATTAATTAATTCCACTTCTATGTTTAGAATTTGGTAAAATATACCTAATTTATGAATTTGGAAGAAAAAAATATATCTTAGGAAAAAGTTTTGGTATTTTTCTGAAAAACATCAATGTTTGATGAATAGTGAAACCACTTTGTAGTAGTTAAAAAATTACTTTTTCATTTAAATGAAATTTTACCGCTTCTGTGAATTAAATATCGAAAATAAGACATACATGTTTGTTATCAAGAAGTAAAATGTAGTTCAATAAGACGAAAATAATTCTTGGTTAATAGTAACTTTGGACTTTTATTTACCGTGGTTAAAGTAATATAGGGTAATTTATGGTTAAAAGAATATTATAATAAATTGAAATTGCCTTAACACTTGTCTTAACCTTATTGGATGAGTAATGGACAACCTTGGGAATATTTGGGCTTATTTTGGGACCACATGGAACCACGTATGAAAGATAATGACACTTTAGATTAATTAATTTAATGTAAAGGCACAAATGACAAAAAAAAAATTTAGTAAATTAATTTGTATATGGTTTTATTTAAATTATATTTTCAACTCTAAAAATTAATTTGAAAGATACAAATATTTCCTACATCATGGAATTTTTTTCTAATTTTTATACATCACATAAATTAAATTATTTATGATACAATAATGATGTAGTATTTACCTCATTAATAAAGTATTTAAATAAATAAGATTATAAATATTAAAATAAAATCCAAAACATGTCCAATTACTATTGGATGATATTATTTCAACTATGAGTCATATTATCATTGACTTTAAGGATTTTTTGTCCTTTAAAACCCGAATATCATTATATAATAAAATAATATTATCACACTTTCCTCTAGAGCCCCTCCTCCCTCTTATAAAAGGAGACCACTTCTAACTAATTCCTCACACCTCTCAACCCTTTTTTCTTTTCCAACCACTACCCAATTAATCTCCCTACATAGTTATCCTCCTCCTAGAAGCCTTAATCTAGGCATAAGGAACTTTGAGAAGTCCTTTGGTTCAAACCAAAGGCAGTTACCCAAATTAAAGGTAACAGTTTCTCTTAAATTGTTTTATTTTATTTTACTTCTCCAACCCCTAAACTATTTGTATTCCATTATTTTGTAACAACACCAGTATACTAAATATACTAGGATGTTGTTATTATAAGGATTTAAACTACACTTACACACACCTCCATCTAATGGGTGAAGAACATAATGTTTCTGTGGATGACAAACTACCGGCTCACGAAATGATGATTGTTCAAATATCTACAACTGCCTCTCATGGTGGCCATTATAATGGCACTATATTTATATGTGATATATATTATGTTTGTGTTTTCTTTATGATTCTTCATTTTTTCATTAATATTAATACTTTATGGTTTCCATAGTGGGTAAATACTATAATCTCATTAGAGAAAGTGCGGACTACCACCCCCTCAAAGTGATATGACTCGTTAATGCTTTATGTGGGATGTATAAAGGATGGAGTTAATAACATTTTATATGATATTATACTGGAATTATAATATAACTATGTATCATTATGTATTTAATTCCATTAAAATAAGAAATAGAAATGGAAGTAGCCTTTATGCGTACATAGGGCTTACTGTCTCTATGAACGGTGCATTTCATTTCTTACCTCTAAATATTATTTACTATTATAAATACATGTATATACTATATATATATATTGTAACACCCCGAAATTTTATGAAATATATTATTTTTAATTTCATTAATGTCTTGTGTTGTACGCTACACCAAAAGGATCTTGCACAACATGCATCCTTGACTTGCCTTGCACTACACGCAATTACGACCTTCCTCGATAGCGTGTGTAGTACGCAATACCGAGTTTCACTAAACAACGATATGCTATTAAAATATTCTTAAAACTAGCTGTTATAAATAGTAATAACCACTTTTTGAAATTTTGTAAATTTTATTTTTCAAAATGGACTTCATTTTTGGATTCGGAATATCGAAATTAGTTTAGGGTGAAATTTTGGTACTTTTTGGATAACTTTCATTTTCTGATGAATAGTGAAAATTAATAAATTTTAATTAAAAACAACCTTTTTAATCAAAATAATTAATAGTGATAAATTATTAATTTGAGTGGTTTTAATGTATATTTAGAATATATTTTTACAATTTAATACAATGTTGGTCATTGGATGTAATTTCACATTTAAACCAGACATAAACAAGTGTCAATCTTTTGATAGTTATTATCTCTTAAGAACACACTATTTGTTTTGACGACGGAAATTATTATTTTTTAAATTAATTAATGCAACTGATATGTTTTGAATTTGGTAAAATAGACATCATTTTTGAGTTCATAATATCAAATATAGCTTAGGCCTAATTTTTGGTAATTTTCTGGAAACTTTCATTTTTTTGATTAATAGTGAAACCACTAAGTGGTAGTTAAGAAAAAAATTTTTTCCATAAAACTTAATTTTACCGATTCTATGAGTGGAATTTCAAAAATCTGAGAGATACGGTTGATGTCAGTAAGTAAAATGTGGTTCAATGAGAAGAAAATAATTTTTTGTGAATGGTAACTTTTTACTTTTTTTACCACTGTTAAAAGTAAATAGGATAATTAAGGGTAAAAATGATATTATTATTACCCTAACACATGTCCTAATTCTATTGGATAAGTGTAATTCGACCAAAAACAACCTTAGGAATAAAATATAACCATTTAGGCCCACTTGGATTAGATTTGGACATTTATTATTAATTTATTTAAAGAAGGGTTAAAATAGTTAAAATCAAAGTTTAATAAGTATATCATTTTTAATATAGGGTTATACATAATATTAATTCGACTATAAATATTCATTAGAAATATAAAAATATTTCCTACATAATGGTATTTTATTTGTAATTTTTAGACATTAAATAATTTAATTTATTTATGACACAAAGATGATGGAGTAATTATCTTATTAATGAAATATTGACATAATTTATTTTATAAATACCAAAATAAAAGTAATTTGAGACTTTTTATGAATTACACTAATTTTCTAGGTTAATATGACATGTTAGTATTGATTTAATTAACTTTATTAGAACCAATCATTCTGTTATAATTTTCACAAAAATCAATTACTAAATAGTGTCAAAATTGACATAAAATAGTTTTTTAAAACAAATATTATATTATTAATTGTTATTTTATTCCTAAAAATCAAAGGTTCTGTTAAATGACATATATTAGGTTATATATATTAATAATAAACAACTTGGGGTTCGTTTGTCTTGTTATAGTATGTTTATTATCCTTATAGTATAAGAACACAAGAAGACACGGTAAAAGTAAAATTATTTAACTTAATGTTAAATCTAAATGATAAGGTTAAAATAGGAACCTAAACTTGTCTAAATTTAATTGGATGAGAGGCTTTCGACCCATCCCCACTTTAGTTTCGAAATAAATCAATTTGGAGCTATTTAAAACTGAATTTGGCTTTATAATAAAATAATACTTTTAGTTTTTCCAAAGGAGCCCCTCTCCTCCCTTATAAAAGGGCACCTCCTCCATCTCTTCCTCACACCAATTTCATCCTTGAAGCTCCACCAACCCCTGAAAAATTCTCTTATCCACTTCCCTAGAAACATACTAGAGGTCCTGGTCTTCTTCATAGACCAATTTCAGTGCCCTAAGAGGAGGACTCAAAGAAGCACTTCAAAGAATAGGTAATGTCTGTTACCGATTCTTTCAACTTTATTTCTTCTTCCACCTCTTCTTCTTTGTTTTTTTCATTATGAAGTAATAACATCAGTTTCAATCATATACTGATATGTTATTATAAGTATGAAACAACCCTATTTCACCATCTATCCATCCTACGGAAAACGAAATCACCGCGCGTGCGTATGTACGGAATACCATCTCCACGCCGTGGTGTAATCTATTTTCCACCACCACCTTACTTGGATGGGTATAATGGTGTACATAATAAATATATATGATTATTTTAAAGTGATATTGATTCTGAAATTGTATACATACACTCCAATACAATTCCACGATCATGAGAATGATATCATCGCTCGTGCGTACGTACGGACTACCGTCTCCACGACGCGATGAGATTCATTCTCCACATTTACCATTCATGAATAATTATAAAGTATATATAATAAGTAATCATGAAATATATGACATTATAATGATACTGGATTTATGTGTATATATATTTATGTAATCTACTTAATTCCATTCAACTCAATAAGGAAACGAAAATAGCGTTCATGCGTACGTACGGCCTACCGTCTCCATGAACGGTGTATTTCTTTCCATTTACTGATCTATTATATATATGTATATTCTTAATATATGTTATGTATAAATCATGTTTTATATTTTTGTATTAAGTAATCATGATATAATAATCATATGAATAATTACAAGTCAAAACCCGGACGACAAATGAAACGATTTTACCCAAAATGCTCTTTAACATGGAATTTACAAAAGAACGGGTAATATAAAGTCATAAGTTAACCATATATGATATCATAACAATGAGTATGATTCTGGAATAAGTCAATGACATTATGTATATCATTATACAATAGGTTCAGACACTTACGAAGAAAATTAGACCTAAGGTAAGAGAAATATCACAATCTCATTTTTATCCGAGATTGTTTATACTTTAGTATTTACTGGGGTGTATTTTATCATCCAAATCCATGATTCCAAAATATGTAATATTTATATCCTTATACAATAATTTATATCAAATTCTACCCTTCGGTGATTTTTTATTAAAAGATATGAAAGGAATCTTTTGTCGTTTTTCATACGAGTTATTTTTGACTTTTCCGACAAAAGTACGAGAAGAATGGTTTTTTTAACTTATACGACATGACTGAATTTTTAAAACATTATTTCCAAGAATCTTCCTTTACAAGTTTTCATGTTTATTTTTTATCAACTTCTTTTATTTTAAAATTGTATGACATGTTAAGAAAGGAAAAAATGTTTTTGAAGTAGAAAGGATATTTTCCTCAAGAATGGAGTTCATGTGTTTTATCAAAATTATTTTCCATATAAGATAATATAGGTTTCTGTTTCTATCCGTATTATTACATTGATTTGATTATGTTGTGATGGAAATATTTTTATGAATTCTTTTATCTTATATGAATTGTTTTATGATGTCATGATGTTTAAGATTCCCATTTTTATTACATGGGTTATGCTATGATGTATGGTTTATGATTTTGTGGCACACATAAGAATGGTATAATTATGAGATGGGTGGGACCTATATATCCCTCCAATGCATTGGGTAAAGATTTTATATCTCATGAGATAGACATGGCTGGAATGGCTGGTTAAACCGGTTCAGTGAAACAGGACTGAAACGAGGAATGAACTCGGTTCAGAAATGGACTTTGTCCACTAAGATAGTCTTGGAAATGAGTCTTGAATAATAAGAAATTATTCTCTATGATTATGTGTGTATGCCACAATGTTTCATGTTTTAAGTTATGATTATTGGGATTACATTTCACTACTATGATTTATCCCATGTTATGATATTATGTTCTCTTTTTTAGGTTAAGATTTCCAAAATTTTATGTTCTTATAAATATGATGTGATAGATATTTATTTTGTTTACCCTTACTGAGTATTTGAGCTCACCCTTTTATGTTTTATTTTCCCCATGATATAAAGAAAGGTTTTCGGTTTAAAAAAAAGGAAGATATTTATGGTAGATATTGAAGATCTTTCACCACGATTAGAATATTATATTTCGACTTTCCAAAGACACTAAACTATTACGGTACATGTGTGTGTGTTTTTGTTATGTACTAAGTATTCCACAAAAGTAATGTAATGTCCATGTACGTCAAGATTTGGGTCTCTACAGTTGGTATCAGAGGAAAGGTTTAGTCAACCTTTGGAAACTAGGATGCGATAACTTTAGTGAGATCCCTAGAGATATTTCTAAGGTATGTCTAGGGATGTCCGTAAGGTTAAGTATAAGTATAGGTTATAGTCCTAGAATTATGGTAACGATATTATAATTAAACCTTGTATGTTAGATGTTGAAGGTACTCCCCCTTGATTGTGTTATTTTCCTTGTATGATTTTTGCCTCTCATAGAATTATTTTTGTGTTTTAGTCAATAGAGGGAACCAGAAAGAATTCGGTTAGCATTAAATCCAATAGAAAAATTGGTGACTATGTGCAACAAAATTGTGTAATGCCTAGAGAGAACGATATTGTGATTATTCCAATCAGTCATCGCGATATATGATTAACAAGGTGAAATTTAGTGGTATGCCTAATTCATCAAATTAGAGGAAGATAGACTTTTATGCATGTTCGCATGTTGAGGAGCATAAAGAAAGAAAGATTGAGATATCTAAAGAAGGGAATAAGAACCTTGAGGAATACCTCAAATGGAGGGACATATGTTATCTGTGTGGAGAAAAGTGACATAGAGTGACAGACTATTATGGAGTTCAATGTCTTATTTGTGGAGAGCATGGGCATTACCCAACTCAATGCCCTGACCTAAAACGTTACTTCTAAATTAAGGAAGGACTTATTCTAGGAAAATCATTGAAGATGATGCTTTGAAGTTTTTATGTATTGGTATTCAAAAAAAAATGTTATTGAGGTACTTTTATGGTATATTGGAATATCTATGTATTGGTCCATTGTGGTTTTCTATAAGAATATGGCATCGGTAACCATGAAAAGTGATTGAATTTTTTTGGAAAGCAGATGATATGCACATAATGAAGGGATAAAGAGAATCTAATATGTTTGATAGTATTCATGAGCTCATGATTGATATAAGGACTAAGTGGAATCATGGTTTGAGTATATAGAATTTTTGGGATTTTGGTATGTGGAAAAGAGTTAACTTTTGACCGAATTCATGTTTTCACTAAGGTTAAATGGGTATTCATTTTTCAAGAGAATACATGATTAAGGTATTCAAATTTTTGTAATTTGACCAACAAGATATATCTTATGATATATGTGGGATAAATGATGGAATTCATGTGATTGTTATGTGACATTTCATGTAATAATTTTCTTTATACTATGAGCTTGGACTAAAGTATTTTAGATTAGCCTAAAGATTGTAATGGATAATGTTGTACATAAGTTAGTATTGTTTAAGGATAGAACTTTTTTTCGATAATATTTATGGGAGGTTATAGTAATGTAGTTTTAGAAAAAGGACAACCTTCCAGACGGGCGATAGCCCATCACGTCGGACAAGGCTGTGGGAATCGAACCCACAACCGAAGTGCGACTGGCCTTTATCGCCTTCCACTGGCCTACAGGAAGTCCCTGTTAAGTAGATACTAGTTTTATTATATTAAGTAGTATGATATATGAATTATAAGTCCATTTTAGGAACTATATATGATTATTCTCACTATAGATGGACTTATATAAGTTTTTGATAACTTTTCTAACATTTTGTTTGAGACAGATGGAATAACCCATCATTCAATCACATGATCTACTAACACATCATGAATGACAAATTCAACTTCATTTCTTTAAGAGATGAAGTGGAAATTGTCCAAAGAACGACCAACTGTGAGACTATGCCAAAATCACGAAAGTATTTCTTCTAATTCCAATTTCATCATCTTTAGGGAAATGATCTTGAAAACCAAAAAAGTTGTCCTAGTGCTCTTATATCTGATGAATTAGATGGTACCTTAGATCGTCACAAATTTATGGCTTTGTGATTTCTGGATTTTCCATAGCCATGTTCTCTACCACTATCCATCAGAACATTATGATTAGATTTCTCTTCTATATCCATATTTTCACCTATGTGGAAACCCAGTGATTAGTTTATTTGGGTAACCATTACGTTTCATACTTTTGTTTTTAAATATTGGTTTTGGTATTCCTTTTTACGATGTGGGTTTCTATTAAAGAAACTTTCTATTAGTAAACCATTTATAACCCCGACGAATTTTGAGGGCAAAATTCATTTTAAGGGGGGTAGAATGTAACACCCCGAGATTTTATGAAAAATATTCTTTTAAATTTAATTAATGTATTGTGTTGTACGCTACCCCAAAAGGAGAATGACAAACACGCATCCTTGACTCGCCTTTCATTACACGCAATCACGACATTCCTCGATAGCGTGTGTAGTACGCAATACCGAGTTTCACTAAACAACGATATGCTATTAAAATATTATTAAAATTAGCTGTTATGAATAGTAATAACCACTTTTTGAAATTTTGTAAATTTAATTTTTCAAAATGGACTTCATTTTTGGATTCGTAATATCAAAATTAGCTTAGAGTGAAATTTTGGTACTTTTCGGATAACTTTCATTTTCTGATGAATAATGAAAATTACTAAATTTTAATTAAAAACAACCTTTTTAATCGAAATAATTAATAGTGACAAATTATTAATTTGAGTGGTTTTAATGTATATAAAGAATAGATTTTTACAATTTAATACAATGTTGGTCATTGGATGTAATTTCACATTTAAACCAGACATAAAAAAGTGTCAATCTTTTGATAGTTATTATCTCGTAAGAACACGCTATTTGTTTTGACGACGAAAATTATTATTTTTTAAATTAATTAATGCAACTAATACGTTTTGAATTTGTTAAAATAGACATCATTTTTGAGTTCATAATATCAAATATAGCTTAGGCCTAATTTTTGGTATTTTTCTGGAAACTTTCATTTTTTTGATGAATAGTGAAACCACTAAGTGGTAGTTAAGAAAAATGAATTTTTCATAAAACATAATTTTACCGCTTTTGTGAGTTGAATTTAAAAAATCCAAGATACACTGTTGATGTCAGTAAGTAAAATCTGGTTCAATGAGATGAAAATAATTTTTGGCGAATAGTAACTTTTTACTTTTTTACCACAGTTAAAAGTAAATAGAGTAATTAAGGGTAAAAATGATATTATTATTACCCTAACACATGTACTAATTCTATTGTATAAGTGTAATTCGACCAAAAACATCTTTGAGAATAAAATATAACCATTTAGGCCCACTTGGATTAGATTATGACATTTATTATTAATTTATTTAAAGAAGGGTTAAAATAGTTAAAATCAATGTTTAATAAGTATATCATTTTTAATATAGGGTTATATATAAGGTAAATTCGACTATAAATATTAATTAGAAAGATAAGAATATTTCATACATAATGGTATTTTATTTTTAATTTTTAGACATTAAATAAGTTAATTTATTTATCACACAAAGATGATGCAGTAATTATCTTATTAATGAAATATTGACATAATTGATGTTATAAATACCCAAATAATGGTAATTTGAGACTTTTTATTAATTACACTAATTTTCTAGGTTAATATGACATGTTAGTATTGATTTAATTAACTTTTTTAGAACTAATCATTCTGTTATGATTTTCACAAAAATAAATTACTAAATAGTGTCCAAATTGACATGAAATAGTTTTAAAAAAACATATTATTTTATTAATTGTTATTTTATTCATAAAAATATATAGTTCGTCCAAATGACTTATCTAAGGTTATATATATTAATAATAAACAACTTGGTGTTCTTTTGGCTTTTTATAGTATGTTTATTAACCTTATAGTATAAGAACAGAAGAAGACACGGTAAAAGTAAAATTATTTAACTTAATGTTAAATCTAAATGATAAGGTTAAAATAGGAACCTAAACTTGTCTAAATTAAACTGGATGCGAGGAGTTCGACCCATCCCCACCTTAGCTTCGAAATAAATCAATTTGGAGCTATTTAATACCTAATTTGGCTTTATAATAAAATAATACTTTTAGTTTTTCCAAAGGATCCCCTCTCCTCCCTTATAAAAGGTCACCTCCTCCCTCTCTTACTCACACCACTTTGAGCCTTCAATCTCGGCCGAACCCTGCCAAATTCGCTTCTCCACTTCCCTAGATACATCCTAGAGGTACTGGTCTTCTTCGTAGACCAATTTGAGTGCCCTAAGAGGAGGACTCAATGAATCAATTCAAAGAAGAGGCAATGTCCGTTACCGATTCTTTCAACTTTATTTCTTCTTACACTTATTCTTATTAGGTTGTTTCTTTATGAAGTAATAACATCAGTATCACTCATATATTTATATGTTATTATAATTATGAAACAACCCTAGTTCACCATCTATCTATCCTATGGAAAATGAAATCACCTCACGTGCGTACGTACGGAATACCGTCTCCACGTCGTAGTGTAAACTATTTTCCACCACCACCTTACTTGGATGGGTATAATGGTGTACATAATAACTATATATGATTATTTTAAAGTGATATTGATGCTGAAATAGTATACATACACTCCAATATAACTCCACGATCATGAGAACGATATCATCAGTCGTGCGTACGTACGGACTACCGTCTCCATGACGCGATGAGATTCATTCTCCACGTTAACCATTCATGAATTATTATAGAGTATATATAATAAGTAATCATGAAATATATGACATAATAATGATACTGGATTTATGTGTATATATATTTATGTCATCTACTTAATTCCATTCAACTCAATAAGGAAACGAAAACAGCATTCATGCATACGTACGACCTACCGTCTCCATGAACGGTGTATTTCATTCCATTTACAGATCTATTATATATATGTATATTCTTAATATATGTTATATATAAATCATGTTTTATATTCTTGAATTATGTAATCATTATCAAAGTAATCATATGAATAATTACAAGTAAAAAACGGATGACAAATGAAAAGATTTTACCCAAAACGCTCTTTAACATGGAATTTACAAAAGAAATGGTAAAATAAAGTCATAATTGAACAATATATGATATCATAAAAATGAGTATGATTCTGGAATAAGTCAATGAAATTATTTAAATCATTATATAGGATTTTTGGACACTTACGAAGCCAATCAGACCTAAGGTAAGGGAAATATCACAATCTCATTTTTATCCGAGATTGTTTATACTTTGGTATTTACTGGGGTGTATTTTATCATCCACATCCATGATTCCTCAATATGTAATATTTATATCCTTATACAATAATTTATATCCAATTTTTCCATTTGGTGAGTTTTTAGTAAAAGATATGAAAGGAATCTTTTGTCGTTTTTCGTACGAGGTATTTTTTGACTTTTCTGACAAAAGTACGAGAAGAATGGTTTTTTAAACTTATAGGGCATGAATGGATTTTTAAAACATTATTTCCAAGAATATTCCTTTACAAATTTTCAAGTTTATTTTTAATCAACTTATTTTAGTTTAAAATTGTATGACATGTTAAGAAAGGGAAAATGTTTTTGAAGTAGAAAGGATATTTTCCTCAAGAATGGAGTTCAAGTGTTTTATCAAAATTATTTTACATATAAGATAATATAGGGTTATATTTCTATCCCTATTATTACATTGATTATATTATGTTGTGATAGAAATATTTTTATGAATTCTTTTATCTTATATGAATTGTTTTATGATGTCATGATGTTTAAGATTCCCATTTTTATTACATGGGTTATGCTATGATGTATGGTTTATGATTTTTTGGCACACATAAGAATGGTATCATTATGAGATGGGTGGGACCTATATCTCCATCAAATGCATTGGGTAAAGATTTTATATCTCATGAGATAGACATGGCTGGAATGGAAGGTTAAACTGGTTCAGTGAAACAGGACTGAAACAAGGAATGAACTCGGTTCAGAAATGGACTTTGTCCACTAAGATAGTCATGGAAATGAGTCTTGACTTATAAGAAATGATTCTCTATGATTATGTGAGTATGCCAAAAAGTTTCATGTTTTATGTTATGATTATTGGGATTACATTTCACTGCTATGATTTATCCCCTGTTATGATATTATGATCTCTTTTGCAGGTTAAGATTTCCAAAATGTTATGTTCTTATGAATATGATGTGATAGATATTTCTTTTGTTTACCCTTACTGAGCATTTGAGCTCACCATTTATGTTTTCTTTTCCCCAAGATATAAATAAAGGTATTAGGTTAAAAAAAGGAAGATCTTTATGGGAGATGTTGATGATCTTTCACCATGATTAGAAGATTATATTCCATGTTTCCAAAGACACTTAACTATTACGGTCCTTGTGTGTGTGTTTTTGTTATGTACTAAGTATTCCACAAAAGTAATGTAATTTCCATGTACGTCAAGATTAGAGTCTCTATATATATGATATATATTATATCTAGGTCATTAATATCATTATGAAGATAATTTATATCTTACCACTTGAACAATTTGTAATTATAAGATGTTTATTTTTTTACTCAAGTACCAAATATCTACAAAACAACCGTTATTAACTTAAGTGATTACATAATGTTTATAACATGGTAATAAGTAATATAAAAGGAATAATAAACCGTTAAAATGTTCTTAATAAAGTATAAATTAACATTACATTATTATTCTAAAGATTAAAGAACGAACGGGTCAAGTCGGACAACGAGGTAAGGGATTTTCTTATCTCACTTTTAATTCCGTGAAATTTCCATTGTTCACCACTTATTCTTTGAATGTGGTGTATTGTGTACAACCATGTGATATTTATTATCATGATTCTTCTTATATTCATGGTATTTTGTGATTCATTTGGTGGTTATAAACTTTTGGTTACACGACTCAGTTGATTACAACGTGGTAAAGGGTTTCATCTCACTTTTTATTCTCGTGAGATTCATGCTACATATGCCACTATTTTATTTTGTGTGGTATATTTAATTCCCATGATTGTACACATTGTGTAATATAATCTCATTTATAAGTATTCATATCTTCATTTTATGATCCTTCTTTCATGTGGTGTATGTTTTGTATGTTACAAAATTCGTAAGGGAACCTTTCACCCTCCTCTTTTTAAAAGAATTCTTTTGTTATGTCTTTTAATTTACCTCTTATTTTGATGGGATAGGTTATTAAATATCCTTATTTATGTAAACCTTATGTACAAGTTATTAGATACCATTTTTATCTCATTAACTCATTTTCTGAATTTTAATATGATGTCGTTATGCTGCTGAATTTTTCAAAGGGAACTTCTTAACCCAATTTCAATTCTTTGGGTTTAACTTGTACATCTTGAATATGTCGTCATATGAATATGTGTGAATGACCTATGGTTGTTTTACACATAATATCCACTTATATTTGGTGTATTTATATTTTTCAAACATAATTATGTGATTTATTTATCCTTAATTTAAGGATACCATCTTTCTAAGGGATTTCATCTCAATTTATATTTCTACAGAGAAATCATTGTTTTAATGCACCAATTCACACTTATATGGTGTATATACTATCCTTTGACATATTATATCATGAATCCATTTATTATCATGATATTATAAAGTTCTAATTAAATGTTATTATTCAATTATTTGTATTCAAGGGCCTCTCATTTTCTTAAAAACTCTTTAACAAAAATATCATTTTAAATGTTTTAAAGATTTATTATTCTATATATTTATCTTTAATGTCCATTTTTTAAAAATGGTTTTCTGTATTTATTTATATGGAAATTAATTTATTAAAATTATAATTCCATTAAATGCTTCAAAGTGGTTTGGGAAACTTTGTTTTAAAAATCTATTTTTAAATGGTTTATGAAAATGGATTGATTATTTCAATATCTTGAAATTACTTCTTGTGATTTCGAATGAAATGTTACTAATGAAGTGATTATATTTGATATATTTTATATGCTATGATGGTACTTGGACATTTGATGGGTGTTTATGTGATAAACCATATGACAGGTGGTGCCGTGAAAACTAGGACGGGTGGTTATGTTATAACCTCAAATGCAATGGGTATGAAATTCGGTAGTATGGATATTCCATTTAGGGATATGTGTGGAAGTAAACTGTATGGTTATTCTATTTAAGTATGTTTATGTCCCAAGTTACCTTTATATGTTATGTGTTCTTTATATGAGTTTTATGGTAATATTTTGGTTACAAAAGCGTAAGTAGTGATCTTTTATTCAGTGAAAAGTATTTACTACTTCATAAAGGTGAAAAGTATTACTTATGTAAAAATATTCATAGTTTACTTATTGTTTTAAAAATCTAACAATTTTCCTTCTTTGTGTATCCCGTACTGAGCGTTTTATGCTCATAACACATTTTTGAAATGTTTTTCATAGGACATAATGTGGAATATAGTCAATGATGGGATAAAGGAAAAGTCATGTTGTCTTAAATATGGAACTAGACATGACTTTTTTCAAAAGTTTTTATTTTATGAAAAAATGGATACTGGGTAGAAGTGTCTACTTTTTAATGTTTTGAGATGTAATAGATATGTCCTAATTCTCTAAAACTGTAAACCTAAAAATATCCTCAATGTGAATTATTCATTTAATTCAATATTATCTAAGCTTTGAGGTTGGGTCCTTATAAACACATCAAACACCTTAGTTTTGTTTAGAGTGGGAAATAAAATGGGTTTCATGTTGAAGTAATACCTTGTTTTTTGATCATCAAGACACCTATTGGTGAATTTTAGGGTAGAGGATATAAGGGATGTTATATTCCATTAATATAGAAATATTCTAGTTTTTATTTCATGTCAATATCTTAGAAAATAGATATTTTTATCACACTTGTGGGATTGAATGGTAGGTAGAATTCATTGCTTATGTTAGATGTTACACCTGAAAGGAAAATTCCATCAATGTTGAAGGAATATTACACCTTTTAAAAGGGTAATGTGAATTATTTCATGAATATCAATACCAATAGTTAATTGTTTCTAAACCAACTCTTATAAATTGGAAACAATAGCCCTGGGAGAAATAATTGTAATTGTGAGTAGATGGCTTTCTATCTAGTAGATCGATACTCTGATTTTTATCAAGAAAATTTCATTTTATTACCAGCTAAAAGATAAGTGTAATTAAATATCAAAATAATTTAAAAAATGATTCTTATTTCTATTTTTTTCATATAGGATGGAACCAAAATAGATACAGTAATTATAAGTTCAATATTAATAATTTTAAAAAAGGGATTTATTAGATTGAGTATGATTCCTTAGGAATATCTACTCTTATTTGTAAAAATGAATTTGATAATTTATAAATCATAATTTATTATCATAAAAAAATCAAGATATAATACTTAATAAATATCATCTTCCTATAATTGATGATCCGTTTGGTTAATTTAAGGGATAAACATGTTTTTCCAAGAATTATCTACGATTGGCGTACCACCAACTACTGGTTATAAAAGAGGATATCTAAGAGGAATATTTTTGAAGTCATTATATCCACTTTGAGTACATATTAAAAAATATCACTTATTAATACACAAAAAATCATCATGGAATTGATGAATTCTATATTTCACAAACATCTGGTCTCATTTATAGCGCTTTTTTTATGAAATTTGGGTGTACTCTTTAACTAGAAGTAGTCATGAAAGGCACATATATATTTTCTTGAGCACATTTTGAGACCTCTATATAAATGATAAATTATCAAAGTGTGACTTATGGATAAAATAATTTAAATTAATTTTACATTTCATACCTTAAAATGGAATATCGATGGACCCAAAGAAAATAAATGCTATCATTTCATAGAAGCCACCTAATAATGAATTTTACATATCAAGATTTATGGGGTTATCCAGGTTCTATCATCAATCTACCTATACATTATAACATTTAGCTTCACCAATGTATTAAATATCTTGAAATAATATCCCAATCAATTGAATATATTATTGTTAGGATTCATCTATGGAGTATATGACATTGCTTATGTCAGCACATATTCTAGTATTTCTAGAACCATGTGATTGATACATTGTTTTTATGATGAATCCTCTTTTATATTTGGTTATGTTCCCCAGTAGGGATACTTTTTCATAGCCTATGGTTTACGATAATAACAAACACATGAAAATAACTATCTAACATGAGACTTATAATTGTTTGTAAAATTCCATGCATCATAAAAATGTATACACTATCTCTTTGGTGAGAAATTTAATGTGTTTATTGATCATATACGTATTTTTATTGAGGGGTTTGAATATCATTAAATTTTGTTGTATAGAGTTATTCCAAATATTCAAATTTAAATTAGGTTATATGCTTGGAAAATGTAATTGGGTATCTGATTAATTAATCCATATTTATTATATCAATGTTGTTAGTAGAGACTGGTATAAGTGAAAATTATTTTATGAAATCACTAACATGCATTTGGAGTGTACAAAAAATATGTATTTCAGATTTTTACTTCCAATCACACTTATCCATAACATGGTGGGGAAGGTCACAGATTCTCAATTGTCATACCCAAATTACCATAACATTAGTTCATACCTCATTAGTGGGAATATGATTAATTAATCGATAGTGAATAATAATTATGTTCTCACTTTCAAGACTGAATTGAATATCCTCCCACTTTTTAGTAATACACTCTTTTTTTATCATCATTCAAAGTGGGTTTTCCAATTGGGTATTTATATGATGTATACATTAATGAAGGACCATTTTGGGGGAAATGAATGAAGAAATATATTCCAAATTATATGGTAATATTCCTAACCTATCAGTATATAAAGGATAAGAATCAAAAACCTATAGACTCATTTCAATATTTTCCAATAACGATAATAAAATTGGAGTATATTTCCATTGATTCATTCAATGGGTTTTTTATTATTATTCTAGATCATTATTATATTTAGGTGATTATAAATTAACTTAACAAGTAATAACACATCAATCCAATCAAATAAATGAATTCAAATGATGATTTGGTGAAATTATATATCTAAGAGATGTTAAAGTTTCATGAGGTACAGGTTCCAATCATCTTTAACTGTGACCCTAGGTTTTCCTCATGATTTTAGTTTTCATTACAAAAAACTCTTGGAACCCAGTTAACAGTGATAATTGATTAACACCCACAAACATATGGGATGTATGAGTGTAATATTCATACTCTAAAAGGTATTTTTAGAGCATGTGTGATGGACTTTTGTGGTTCATGGAAATTATAATTTTTGTTAATATAGTTTTCATATAATTATTGTTATCCGGAATCAATATATAAGTCTTTGATTGAAGTATTGTATGATCGACCATTTCTATATCCACTTTTTTATGTAGAGAATGGGTAAAAATCACTGATTAAACCTAGAATTTTCCATTATATAATAGAAAATATCATGATGATTTTATAATGGATGGAAGCATCCCAAATCCATAATAAATATTATATGATTCATCGTCATCCTACTCTAACTTCTACGGAGGGTGACCAAATTTTATTTTAAGTATCTCAATGGTTTGAGAAAAATCATCTGGGTATGTAGGGGATTTTATATCCTTGATATGCTTTACCTTTTAAAAATATTGATTGGATTTGTGAATTCTCTTGTCGATTGGATTTACCATTGAGACTTAGATCAGTTAATTAGGAATTCCAAATATCTAAACTAAATAAGTACCCTATGGATCCAAAACTTTTGACTAAAGGGGATGATATTATAATATATTCATATTCTACATTCATTCACTACCTAATTCAAATTTTATATAAGTAACACAAGATCTTTCAAGGAAGTTGAATATCATTGGTTCTCTATTATAGAAGCACGTCCAAGCACATGAAGAAACTGGGGAGTGTGGGATGTATTTTCCGGGAAAATGGAAAGACTTATTCTAGAACACCTATATCTTCCAGCTTAATTAGAATATAAATACTAGTGTTGAGGAGAATGTGAAATGCTGATTTTGTGTTATGTTGTAAAACCATTATGTTTTATGTGATGTTGAGGCTTGTTCTGGGTTTGATAATTTGAAAGGAGAGTATCAATTCAGAAATAAACATTTATATATTTAGGAATTTCCATCTCATGGAACCAAATGTTATATTAGATTAATGAATATATTTTTTCACTAACAATGTATCAATGATATTATCAAAAGGTAATACCTTGGGGGATGGATTGAAGAATCCACCCAATGAATGTCAGGAATATTCTTCCAATGTATTTTTTGTAATAGAGGAAAGTAAATAGCCCCCTTGAAAATTTGTATAAAAGGAATCAAGATGTAATATCATACATAAAATGATTTAAAGAGTTGATCATCATGTTAGTTAAATGTATTAAAGGTGAAGAAGATTTTTCTTCAACAGGAAAAATGGAAGAGATCAAGAGAGAGAAGTTAGAAACTAAAACAATTGTTGGAAATCATATATGACTATAGATAACTCATATAAATATCATTTATAGAATTAATATGATCTATATTAAATTATATAATACATATCTGTATAAGAGAATCATGTTGGTTTTTGGGAATCCTATATTAGTACAATTATGATCGAAGGTTCAAGAGTTCAGATATGTATTAGGATTGATTAAAGAATATATTTAACTAATATGGTAGGTATTTCAACTAACATACTGTTATTGGGTTAATTATATATGATGCAACTATAACACCCTAAAAATATAGTTTAAAATATTCTTATGCCTAATAGCTTGCCTGACACATAACCGAGCATTAAGTGATCTATGATATACTATAAAAATATTATTTCAATGTGACCATTACAACCTAGATATTAAATTGGAAATATGAATAAGAATAAACACCTTATAAATAATATTTATAATGATTTTATATAATTCAAATGTTTTTATTAATTTGTAATAATTATTTACTCAATTATCAATAAATCCATTTTTGGTTTAAAAATATGTTTTCTTTAAAAATGGATTTTACTATAATATTCACAAATATTATAATTAATTTTTACCATATTTATAAATTTTATTTGATAGATTTATTTTAATTATTTAAAAATTCATTTAAATATTATCTTAGGGTTTATTTTTTGTATTATTGTAAAATATTTATCTTTTAATGAATAGTGAAAAATACAATTTTTTGCAAAATTTTCATTCCTTTTAATAAAATCATGTAATTTAAAATTTAAATTATGTTTAAAATTTTATATTAATAAAATAAAAGTATCATTTAATTAAAAATAATATAACTAATTATATATTAATTAGTGTTTTACATAATTTTGTTATAAGCTCATTTTTTATCTTAAAAACAACTTTTTAAAACATTTTTATGTGCCTAGTGTGAATCCATATAAGTGAATGAAATTGATATCTATTGATTAATTATTATAATAAAATTTATGGAATATATATTCATTTTTTTTAACATTCATGTTATGGTTTTTATAAGGCAATTAATGGAACGAAATTCAGTTTTATGCCTAAAAATGCAATTTTCAAAAAATATATTTTCATTCTGAATGTATGATTATTTTAAAATAAATTTCTAACACATATATATTTTTTAAATTTATAAAATCAATTACCTGTTTGTAATAAGAATTTATTAATTTTTTAATGAGGGAAATTTAATCTTTGGTCATAATGAAAAGAAAAAACTATAAAAATATGTTAAAATGGTTAATATAAAAACCAGTTTAGTAGGGGTTAAAATAAGAGATAATATTTTGATTTCAAAATAAACATATATAAATCATATTATATGTTAATATTTTTACCTAATATCATATTAAATTAAAATATTACTCCTTATAGATCCATTTTTCATGAATAATACATTCATATATGTTATTTTATTTTCTAAAAAAGTACATCATCTCCCTCACTTATAAAAGGAAACCACATATCCTTTATTAAAAACACTTATAGGGCCTCTTATATTAGTAAATACCTAAAACATTATCTTCTAAAATCCATACCCACATCCAATATTTATATTTTTATCATAATACCATGTTTTTGAGTTTTAAGGTGTAATCCAAAGGAGATTTCTCACTGAAGAGGTATAATTATTACCTGAGACATTTCAACTTCATTTCTTCTTAAACCATCTATAAATATATTGAATACATCATAACATGATTTATAAATTATTAAAAATATTCTTAAATGTTATTATGATTATTGAAAACCCATTTTCCACCACATTTATATCAAATTACAAATGAAAGTAATGCTTGTGCATATGTATACACTACTACCTCCACATAGTTATATGATTAATTTTACATTAGTGGTTATGACATCCTGAAACTAGATGACACTTAATTGGAGCCCTGATCCTGGTGGTCCACATGGTATTATGTGCATTTCCCTAAATGCCAGAGGCTATTGACTAATTGTGATGGCCTAGAGTATGTCCATGGGGAGACTATGCCCTCATTTGAAGAGTGTTATGGAACATATGGATAAGACATAGGTAAAGAAAGAGAGGAATTGATATACGTAAATAGGGGGAAGATGACAATAGTAATAGATAACAGAAATAATAATGACTGAATAACTGGAATAACATTCATGTACTGATGATGATATGTCATGTCAGTAGAAAACTGGAAAACATGGATACAAGAGAGCAAGAATAACTTGCTTCCACAAAGAGAAAAGTAAAATAAAAGGCTATCCCAATAATCCTGACACCTTACTCAAACATCTACAATCAATCTCCAACCAAAAAAAATCAATCAAGTATTTAAAGTCGCATGCTTCCCCTTCTCAACACCTACAGTCTGGTAATCTACTCTAAGTACCAATCGGCACCCAGATAGGGTGTGAGATAAATATTAGTGGGAAACCACGAATGGTGTATATGAAATCCATTCCGTGTAATGGAATATAACTATGAGCATATATTTATATATAATATAAAGTGGTACAATATAACAAAATACCGAATTACTCACTTCATCCCTCGACTGGTGTCTGGACATTTAACCAATTCATTACTTGATTGTTCCCAATTTTTCAATAAGTCACTTGTTAATAATAGTAAAGGTTCCAAGATTTCACAAGGAAACATGTGATGATATTTAAAAATGATGTTCCAAGTTAGTAACCAATGAAACATAAGCATCATGGGCTTCGATCTCAGTAGTATCTGATTCTAGCTAAGGCTTAAGAGCATAATCCCATGATCATAGTCCAAGGAATTCCACAATAAGATGCCTACCAATTACAAAGATTTCATCAAAGGTGAAATAGAGATAAGAAAATATTAAACCTCATTAACTTTAAACATGGAACATACTTTTCAATTACGGATCCAAGGAGTGTATCCAAGGAATCCATTATTAGTACATGAGGGGAACCAATACTGTCAAACCATGCATCTAAGTGATAGAATGATAGGGTTCTAGGTGGGTCTCCACCTAAGAAACCAGTCCTCGAATTTGGAATTTGTCTTCTAGTGCTTAAGGCATTCCCTTGGTAATTTAAGGTGACATCGAGTCGACCATTCCTATTTTGATTATGAATTCATATAGTATTTTATAATGTTCATGCCTTTCCTTTAATTAGACTGAAAAAGGGAAATAGCATGAAACTAGTTAATCAAGTCATAATTAATCATTAAGTTTATTTGGTTCAGGGATTACGATTTATTAGTGTGACAAGTCCAAGAAGCATGAATCCATTGTTAAATACATTTTAGGAAAATTAATTAATTATGTTTAACTCTTCGACCTTCCGTATACATGGAAAGGGGTGCTTGGACATGAAACCTTTTCACATTTACATTTAAGGCCAAGTCATATAC
Organism: Viscum album; assembly: GCA_963277665.1. Lineage (NCBI taxonomy): Eukaryota > Viridiplantae > Streptophyta > Magnoliopsida > Santalales > Viscaceae > Viscum > Viscum album. The sequence continues at coordinate 1,176,672,728 of OY728119.1, read as the reverse complement.
ATAGTATACTTTCCAATTCACATATCTCATTTAATTGTCAAATTGAAGCACTTACCTTAGGCAGGTCTTTTGGTGAGTATATATGGAACATTACATTGTGAAATTCACATTATAAACAAGAAATTTAATATTATAACTCTTTCCATTATAATAGTCAAGGAAAGTCACAACCAAACGGTGGCATAAATATTTCAAAACACATAAAACCCAAATATGGAATAACATTCAACATGGAAGGAAAGGAGTTTTGGGTGTAACCACTAAAAAATAATCATATATAAGGAATTGGAATAACTATAATTTTTTAATGAGTATAATGACGAAATATAAATTTAACAAATGACACCCGATGAAATCGGTAGGCCCCACATGAATATTCCAACATCAACGAACATTAGGGATGAGTTATTGATCACCCACATTTGTCTTGTATGACTCTCCTACACTAGTATTGACCATAGATTTGACTCAGGTCAGAGTATATCTAAGAGAATGAGAAACATTCTCATACCTTGATAACTCAATCTTGAGAAAGAGAGAATTATAATGATTAAAGAGGACTCGATTACTTACTGTTGCACATCCAACATGGTGAACGAAAGATCGATCAGATCCCAGATGGAGGATATCTCTTGATCCATTAATTAGAACTTCAAAAGCCCCAAATTGAGAGACAAATAGGTTAATCTTATTGGTTTATGGATTAAGGAGTTAGATGGAGGTTAAATAGATTATTAAGGGTAATTTAGACATTTTACCGAGAAAATAGCATGTATACAGTTTGTCTACATTGTTTGACAAACTGTGGAAAAAATATGTGAGGTTTTCTGGGTAGAAGGGGAAAATTTCATGGTTAGGTTGCACGATCATGCACAAACCATGAGAAGTGGTTCTGTCCAGAAATTTCAATCTGCATGGTTTACCAAACTGTGCGCCAACCATGCGCTAACGGTGCGACCTGTCCAGTTTTCAAAATAATATGGGTTTTGGGCTCTGACCATACCTTAAACACCCCTATGACCTTTGATAATTCATTAGGTATCCAAATTAGGCCTAAATTAATTATTTAGACAAAAATATAGAGGATCCATACCTGAGAGAAAAAAACATGTTCTTACAGTCTTCCCACATAAAATAACCCATCCCCAAGTTCACCTTCCAAAGGTGGAGAAACACTTTCTGAGAAGAATTATGGCCATTGGGAACATACATTGGCCTCCATCTCCCATGTCTCATCTTACATGAGGTCATTCTGCCAGAACATCCATACCAGACAGATATACCAGACTCAAAGAGCCTTCTTGATCTGGTCAACAATTCTTATTAGATATTCCGAAAAGGTAGCATCATCATCTAACTCAACTTCCTTAGGATCAATGTTATGAAAAAAATATTCCTAATAATGGAAAATCTTTTAAACATGAGTGACATATTACCTGGAATGGTACCTCTAAGGTAGTAGAAACTGATAGGATATTGGCCCGACTCTCTCTCAAACATAAAATGACCCTGTGTAATGAGGCGAAAGCCTTCAATACTTTTGTAACCATATATGCCCAAGCATGGGAGATACATGATGGAAAACATTTTCCCTAACCTCAAACTCTATAGGTCATCGATCACAATTAGGATAATATTTTTGTCTCGATTGAGCAGTATTCATATGCTTCTTAATTCATTGAACCTACTCCAATGTATCCCAAATGAGATGAGGAACTAGTGGGGATGCTTCACCTACCTCTATCCCACACAAGGATGAATACCAGAACCTACCATACATTGCCAAAAAATGGTACATCTAAAATATCTCTTGAAAGATTTTATTATAGGTGAAATCGATGAGAGGGATATGATTCTCCCACGAACCGCTGAAATCAAGGACACATGCTTGAAGCATATCCTGTAGAACATATATTTTCTATTCTGATTTTCAATTTTTATGAGGGTGAAAAGCTGTGATTATAAGCACTTGATTCCCCATATCTTTCTTTAATCCCTTATAGAACCATTATGTGAAGCAAGAATCCTGATATGAAAGGATATTACTAGGAACCCTATGGAGTCATATGATTCCATAGACATACAATCTTCCTAGATCCTCAACTAATAAAGTATCCTAAATAGTAATGAAGTGGGATGATTTTGTTAGTCGATCAATGGCTACCCAAATAGCATCATAAACAATTGGTGACCTTTGTAAGACAACTATGAAATCCCTAGAAATTTATTCCCATTTCTATTCTGGGACTGGAACTAATTTTGAAGAGCATATAGGTCTCTGGTGCTCTGCCTTCACCTACTGATGGGTGGAACACCTAGTGATAATTCTTGTAATTTGATATTTCATTCTTGGCCACCAATATTGAATTCATATATCTCGATATATCTTTAAAATTGATGGATGGACATCCCATTGAGAGGTGTGGTACTCTTTCATCAACTTTTATCTCATATCTGTAGGAACCTAGATTTTTTCAAATATACATCAGTCATCATCTCGCCCACAGAACAATCTAGAGGTAGGTTATCTATTTATATAATCTCATAGAGTACCATGCATTTAGGATTAGAAAACTGTCTACTCTTCAACTTCTCATGGATTGAAGATGTAACTATCAAGGATTAGAGGTAGGAATGCCCACAAATTCCATGAAACTCCAGATGCAGCTTAGAAAATAGGGACATCAATTTCCATTCATCACTGGATTCTTGTATGTCTGGTTCTTGAGTTTTCTAACTCAATGCATTGACAACCACATTTCCCTTCCCAGGAATACATAGAAGCATAAAATTAAATGATTGTTGATATTCAACCCATATATTTTGTATGAGATTAATGCCATATTGATAAAAGATATATTTGAAGATATTTTGGTCTTTGTACACCATAAAGAGCTCACCGAATAGAGAATGTCTCCAAAAAATAAGTCATGGACAATTTCTGCTAGCTCAAGGTCATATGTCTAGTTATTTCTCTCTTGAGGCCTTAACTTATTAGTTGATTATGCAATGACCATATCCTCCAGCACCAACACTACTCCTAGTATAACACATGATGCATCATAGATTATAGTATAGACTTTTCTAGGCTCTTGGAGAATTAGAATAGGGGTAGAGACAGGACTCCCTTTCAGGTCTTGAAAGGATTTCTCACACACTTCTAACCACATGAACATGACACCCATATTTGTAAGGCTAGTAAGAGGTGTAGAAAGACATGAAAAACACTATATCAAATGACTTTAACATCCCACAAGACCAAATACACTCATGATATCAAACAAATTCTAGGGTTACTCCCAGGAAACTATAGCACTAACCTTTTATTGTTCAATAGATAATCCAATTTATGAGTAAATATGACCCATGAAGTGAACTTCGTCAATCCATTTGTGGAACTTAGCAGGCCTGACATAATGATGATGCTCTCTCAATGTACTCATAATGAGAAAAATATGTTTTGAATGGTCGCTATGACTGTGAGAATACCCCAAGATTTATTCTACAAACACCATGAAAAAAATAATCCAAATAGGGGTGGAAAACAATATGAATAAGATCCATGAAAAAACAGGTGTATTCATAATACTGAACATCATAACAAGGTACTCATACAGACCATACCTGCTACAAAATGTTGTACAAGGTATGTCTAATGTCGTGACTCCCAACTGATGATAACTAGATCTTAAGTCTATCTTAGAGAAGTTCGTTGAACCTTATATCTAGAAAGAGAGATCATGTATTCGAGTAAGTGGATATCTGTTATAGAATATAAGCTAGTTCAACCTTCTGTAATACATGAATAGACATAACCCTCCATATTCCTTCTTGGAAAAAATCATTGGTGAACCCCAAGAGGATGTATTGGGTCATATAAAACCATTTCCCTCTAACTACCACTTTATCTTTTGAAGCTTAGTAGGTGTCATCCTATATGGAGGAATGGACACTAGTGCTTCTCCCGAAAAAAGGTCGATTGTAAACTCTACCTATCTCTCTTGACGTAATTTAGAAAATTCAATGGCAAATACATCCCTAAAATTATCTACTACTAGAGGAAAAAAATAATGATATAAACCTTTATCCACTATGAATATATTGGAAGTCTTGGCGGTGAATCTACCTATACCATTATTCTTAGGTCCAGTTCTAGCACCCTAGATATCCTAATGACCCTTATGTAGATAATAGATGCCTTCTAGTGATGTAACAGATACCATACCATGAGAACAGTATATAAGAGAATTATAATTAACCAACCAATACATTCTGATAATGAAATCGAAGATTGTCATCTCGAGGAAAAAGATTTTTTATAAGAAAGGGTAACTACCTACCTCAAGGGGAGAGTCGATGCACTTGTGTATACCCTATTTCTGTATCCCCAAGAGTGTATCCATTGTCATTACACCACAGAAATATTGTATCTCTATTACGAGACTCCCCAAGATAGATACAAAAATATAAGAGTTTTAAGAGCCTATATTAAATAAAGCATATGAAATAGTAAGAGATACTAGAATAGTACCTCATACCTTAGATAGTTCTGCAGCCTCATCATCTAACATCAGCTATAGAGCATGAAACTGACATAAACCACATCCTTGTTCAGCTGATAGACTACCGAGATCAAAACTACTATATTGGCACTTCTGGTGATTAGGGGTCTGGGTACCTTTACTATGACCTCCACCTTAGAGAGACCTTTCGGTGCTATTACATCTCCCTGCCTGATGTTGTGAAAAATAACTCACTCATGATGGTGGACTTGGTGTTGATCCTTTCACACTCAAAGATGGTAGAATGGTTCTATTGAAATGTAGAGGATTCCCCATACAAATGAAATTTTGACACTCCTTTGGGTCATTATCGCAATAATAATTCCTATGCCTCAGTTTTCCACACTGAGGACATGCCACTGAGTTATAAAAAAATATATTCTAGTGGTCAATACCCTAACGAGAAACCTTGAGAGAATGTTTCTTTCCATTGTATGAACTACTGGTCTTCCATGGACCCGATCCTTTAAACCCAGTACTATTGTCATCCCATAGGTTGAACTCAATGATAAGATCTTGGTCAACTACTTTTAAAAAGGTAGGTAGGAGAAAGACATTTACCTATGTACAGATAGCATGCTGAAGTCGATCCTCTAAATGTATAACACGTGAAATATCATCTCAATCTAAAAGTGGTGAAAATAACAATAAATATGTGAAATGCGATGAATATTCCCCAACTAATATTGAACCCTCCTCAATATACTTAAACTATCTGTCTCTATAAGATCTCAGCATATGAGGAATGAACTGATCATAGAAAATAGTTTTGATGTCAGACCATATCATGCCTTGATGATGATCATGCTTGGTAACCACATCCCACCAAGTCTTGGCCAAACCATGAAGAATGTATGTAGTAATATTGACTCTCCACTCCAGAGGCATTTCCAGATAATCAAAGATAAAAAAAAGGACGCTAACCAATACTCAATATCTCGTGGACCTCCATCCCCCATAAGGTATGATGATACAACTTTTAGAATTCACAAGTCAGATCATCCATCATAGGTGTAATCCATAGAGAACTATGCATGTACTACATCAAGCATAAGAAACTATCACAATCCTGGGAATCAGTGCCCAAATTAGGAACAACATGTGGTGCCTCATGTGGCACAATTGTTGTTAAGACTAGAGGATTAGAGGCTACCATGTCTAGAGCATGATCATTGACACCCTCTTGGCATATGATATGTGGACATCATGACAACATTGTTCTATAAAACCCAAGCACATGCCTCAGAAAAAGCTTAATATAAGGATAAAATCACTAGAGGAAGCAAAATGTCAAAAAAATCACTACCTAATGCATACTACACGAACTACCCGCCTAGATATCTTGGTATCCGTAGGTTCTCGAGTATAAGTTTCATTTACTTTTACATTTAATTACATGGTTCACTCATATACCTTTCATAAACATGAAAAGGTGGGATACAGAGGTGTAACCATTTCATTTTTAATTTGATGATTCACTTTATAATGGATAGCCATTACTGATAATGAGTGCCAATACACCTATCACCAGAAAAGACACCCATTAATTTATAACATAATGGATCGATTTAGTAAATTACTCACCCCTACCCAAGAGGTACCATACACCTCATTAATTGAGATAGTAAATCACTCAATCACATCTAAAATTAATACATGTACAATTTTACTATCACAACATCACTCAAAAATCACAAACATATCAAGAAATGAGAAATAGTGAATTTCACCTATATAGCATAGAAATATGCATGACTGTGAAATCTAGGTGCCTAATATGATGCTTGTGAAAATTATCTTTTCCCTCATATCATCGGTCCTAGAATGAATAAAAATCCTCAAATATAGAACTAATAAATAACTCCACAAAACATTTGTGCCACCCAATAGTGAAATAACACTAACTATAATCAGAAAAAGTAGAACAACAGTTATAATTTCGGAAACTTTATTTTTACACCAATCATTTGTTTGCAACACCCAAGCACGAGTTATGAACAAGTCCCAAACATTACTAATCTCCAATATATTATTTCCAAATACCTGAAGTTATGGACACAAAAGCAACTTAATAGGTTCCCCAAGCCCGATGATCCACATGGCATCAAGTTCCTCTCCCCAAATGCTAGAGTCTATCCACTAGCAGCAAGGGCCTAGAGTATGTAAATGGGGATACTATGACCACAATGGTAGATTCTATCATAGCAGAAGGATACGAAAAAGGTAAATAAATAGTGGATGTTATATATTTAAATAGGGAAAGCATAAAAGAGTAATAATTAACATGGACAATAATGACTGGATAACTGGAATGACATTCAAGTACTGATGATGATATTTAATTTCACTAGAAAACTGGAAAACATGGATACAATATAGGAGGAAGAACATGTTTCCACAAATAACAAACTAAAATTAAAGACTATCCCAAGCATCTAGAGATCCAAATTGATCCTCTTTTAACAATATCCAACATAAACAGAAAGAAATCAAGTATTTGAAGCCATGTTATTCCATTTTTCAACACCTGTAGTCATGTAATCTAATCTAGGTACCAAACGGGGCCCAGAGAGGGTGTGAGATAAATCTTAGTAGGTCACAATGAATTTTTTCTACAAAATCTTTCCCGTGTAATGGAATATAATAGTTTCCATGTGTGTATATATAAATTAAAGAAGTACAATGTAACTAAATACCCAAGTACCTATTTAATCCCTCATCCAATGTCTAAATGTATAACTAATTCATTACTTGATTTCTACCAATTTATCAACAAGTCAATAATTAATAATAGAAAAGGTTCTCAGATGTAACAAAGAAACCTGTAATGATATTTAATAATTAAGTTCCAAGTTAATAACCAAATAAACATAAGACGCAAGGGTTTCTAACTAGGTAGTATCTGAGTCTTCCTAAGTGGTAAGAGTGTAATCTGAGGAGGATAGTCTAAGTCATTACACAATGAGCCTCCTACAGAGTCCAAGGAGTGAATCCACAGTAAAATCGGTCAATGTAAAGACTGGTCCAGATGGGCTTTACCCATGGAACATACTTGTCAATGCTGGATCTAAGGAGTGTATCTAAGGAATCCTACGACCCAAGGATTTTATCCAAGGCATCCTATAGTTCTATATTATGGGGGACCCAACAGTGTAATACTGGGAATCCAAGAGAGATAAGTATAGGTTTTTATGTGGGTCTCAACCAAAGCAACCCATCCTTGAATTTGGAATGGGTCCTCGAGTTCTCAAGGAATTCCCTCAAGAATCCAAGGAGAGATCGAGTCGGCCTTTCCTATATTTATAATAGAGTCATATAGTATTTGATAAGGTTCAATCCTTTCATTTAATTAGTGTGAAAAATCTATATATCATGAAACCATTTAGTCAAGTCATAATTAATCATTATATGCATTTGGTTCATGCCATGTCTTTCATTAGTGTGAAAAGTAAAAGAAGCATGAAACCCTTGTTGAATCCATTTGAGGCATATTCATTAATTAAGGATCACTCTGACTCCTTCCATAAACAAGGAAATGGGTTCTAAAGACATGGGACCTCTTCTCATTTACATTTAAGACCATGTCATATACTTAGTATAATTTCCAATTAACAGATCACATTTATATGTCAAATTGAAGAACCTCATATAGGAACGTCAATGAGTAAGCATAAATGGTACTTTACATTATGAAATTCACATTATAAACCAGCTATTAAATAGAAGAAATCTTACCAATATAATGGTCAATCCATGGTAGACCAGAACTGTGGCTTAAATATATCAAAACACTTAAAACCCAAATATGGTATAACCTTTGACATGGAAGGAATGGAGTTGTGAGTGTAACCACTAAAAACTAATTATATATTTGTAATGAGAAAAACCATACAGTTCTAACAGGAATAATAATGGAATATAAATTTACCATACATCAACCAATGAAATTGCTGGCACCCACCCAAATATTCCAAAATTAGCAAACTTTAGGGATGAGGTATAGAAAACCAACCTTAGGGTTTTATGAATCTCATCCTCTGGTATTAGCCCTTGATTTAACTCGGATCATAGTAAATCTAACAGAAAGTAAAAAATGATAATACCTTGATAACTCGGTTGAGAGCAAGAGAGAAGGAGAGATGCTTGAGGGTAATTGAGTACCTACAGTTGTGTATATAAAAAAATGAATGGAAGCTTGATCAGATCCCAAATGAGGGAGATCTCTTAATCCCTTGTTTATATCATCAAAATCCCAAAATTGAGAGCAAAATAGGTTAATACCATTTTCGTATAGATTGGGTACGGAGAGGGAGGTTAATTAGATCATTAAGGGAAATTTGAACATTTTAACATGAAAATACAATGTTCCTGATTTTTCTACACTATTTTTCAAATTGTGGGAAAACTGTGCTAGGTTTTCTGGGTATAAGGGGGACATTGCATGGTTTGGCTGCACAACCTTGCACAAACCATTCGAAGTGGTTTTTGCTAGAAATTTCAATATGTATGGTTAGCCAAATCTTGCGCTAACCATGTAACATGTAAAGTATTCCAAAAAACATAGTTTTCTGCCACCAAACATACCCTATACACCCTAGAGATCATTTTTATATCATTATGTAGCCATATTAGGCCCAATGTAAATATTTATCCTGAAATTTAAAAAATCCCTACCAGAGCTAAAAATCAGGTTCTTATAATGGTAGACATAGATGATTATAATAATTGATTTAAAAAATATTTATGATATAATTACGATTATTTTGGGATAAAATAGTGTTTTTCTTCAATTAGTTTCATTGTAAGATGAAAATAGTTTTCATGTGTATATATGGACTACCGTCTCCATATATAGTGTAATTAATTTTTCTATCTCAACCTTTTATGTATTGTTTAGAATATCTATAAAATTAATATATATGATATTTATATCAATATCAAAAAAATGATGGATCCTTGATAAAATAATAAGGATCAAAACTATTGATCCAAATAATTTATGAAAAATTAAACAGATAACAATCGAAAACATTGATTTTAAAAAATAATTACAAATAATTTGGTTTTGAAATTTTATTTAATGGTTCATATGTGACATTATAATTATTAATATGGTTCTTATCAATAATTCTAATAAATAAAATGTTATTATATTGTATTTTAGAATGATTAAAAAGCAAGTGAAACTTTAGCAAAGTGTTCTTTGTCTCAATATCATTACGATGAGATATGTTTTATGTTATGTAGCTATTTATGTTAATGAGGTCTATATAATACTACATTTATAGTTTATACCATATTTTATTCTTAATGAATGTCATTTAAAGTTATAACTCATGTTATTTCATATAATGTTTCTTGATTTAAAAGATATTAAATGGTAAAGGTTTACCCTCTCAAATTGTCTTCTTTTGGACATATGTTATGTTATGTACCTAAATTATTTTATGAGGTGCATCTACTAAAAATTTTATATTTTTTATAATTTATATATTTATTTTCATGTTATTTATAGTTTTATTTTATATTATTCCTTTCATGGGAATCATGACTCCAAAATTACCAAAGTAGAAAGGGTATTTTATAAAAATCTCATTTTTACCAGGATTATTTATTCTTATAATATTTATAATAAACTTTTATGACATATCACTCAAAAATATTATTAATATTATTCTATTATACTTATTTCTAGATATTACATGCAATCCTTTCTTTTTTATATACCCAAGAGAACGAATGACATTTTTTTAAGGAAAATTAACATTTTTCTTTTCAGTTGAGAATCTTGTTGTTCCAGGTTTATATTTTATTAGTAATGTTTTAAAAAAATCACTGATATAAAATTATTTTTAAAATTTATTTTTCCCAATATTTCTTTTATATGATAATTTGTAAAAGTAATCTATTTATCATTTTCAAACGGTGATACTTTTGACTTTTACCCAAAATTAAATGGATTTTTTTTCAATATACACTACATGAAGGGATTTCCCCATCATCATGAATTATCGTTGTATTAATGATTATATTAAATGGTTTAGAGGTTATTTTCAAAAAAAAATCCTTAATATTTTATATATTTTTATATTTTAATTAAGTTATATCAAAATGAAAAGGGTATTTTCCTCAATTAATATCCTGGTGATCTTTTAATGTAATTTTCACCTCTGATAATATTATTCAATGTTACTTATATTTCAATAAGGATGTGGTTGTATGATATCATTCTTAATATTTATTTTGATGTTTTATGGTTATGATGATGAAATATTGATGAAACCTCTTTTCATTTCTATGGGTTATGTTATGATGGAATGATAAATGTTTCAATGAAATTGTGGAATATATAGGAATTTTTTAGGTTTATGTTATGGGAGGGTTTGTTATATCCCTCTAATGAAATTGGTGAGGATTAATGTTTTATGATCTCAAAGGGTGCACAATAGATTATCCCAATCTCAATATTGGGTGCACAAGGGGGTTATCCCAAGCCCAAAGCTGGTATACAGGTAACTGGCCTAAGCCTAACATTTAATTAATGTCTTTTTAGTTATCCTTTACATAATATTTCAAGGATTATTATTTTTATACAGTTTATTTTACTCTTTTATATCAACCTTTTTTATATTAATATTATGATCTCATGGAACTAGTTTTTTTATTCCTTTATAATTCAGGTCTTATGAACTTCTAAGATTTATTCCATGACTTATGATTATATTCTTTGTATTATTTTCTATGGTTTAAAAATTTTAATATTATGTTTTCATACCCTTATAATCATGTTATTATTATATGATCATTAATATCTCCCTTTTTATACTTACTAATCTAGAAATATCTCCCTTTATTATTCTTTCTTTTCTTTAGGATATAAAGAAAAGAATTATGTATGATATATCTATGAAGGGTGATAGTTGTGAAGAATTTGTTTGGATATTATATAGATCATTATGGTTCAAGTATGGATTATAATTTTATGTAATGAATATTCATCTAATAATATGTAATATTTATGTAACGAATTTTTGGGTCACCTCAGTTGATATCAAAGAAATGTTTATTTATTTTTGGAAACATGGTTGAGAAAACATTATTGATAATCCTTATGATATTCCTAAATATTTGATAAAAATAAATATTATAGTAAATAAAGTAGTTTGGGTTTCATAGAAAGTACATCCATGTTTAGAAACAAGAAATCGTATGTGGGTTTGGCATAAATTCACCTTGGGGTAACAACTCTGAATGGGGTAGATTGGGTATTTACTCTATCATCTATAGTGCATGATGAGTGGGCCCAAAACTATACACCTTGTACCCAAATTTCTAGGGATAAGCTTGCGTTAATTCACATATTCTTTATAAACTATTACGTATGATTTGAATAGATTATGACCATTGATAACCTAGGTAAAACATATAGTGTCAGAGACTGAATATAATGTTTCATGATTTAGATATAAGATGATTTATTTTTCTTGACTATATGGTTTCTCAATGTTATTAGGGTTTTTAAATCTGTTATTTTTTGTTTTAGTCAATATATGGAACCAGAAGTAATCGTGTAATTACTAAATGTGAAAAAAATGAAATGGTTTTCCAAATGATAAACCAAATGAAATTATATCTAGAATCCAGACTCTTGTGATCATGAATTACAAGTTATCTTGAAATATAATTAACATCCATGACTTGTGTGTTTTTCCTGACTCACCATTCAAGATAAAAATGGTGTTTCATTGTATTATAATTAATAAATACCATAGTGGAAAGACTAGTCACCTTCTAATATATCATTCACGTGGGAACAATCACACATTTAGAAGACTCAAAGGAACAAGGAGACGTTTTATGTGTATAAAATATATTAATAAATCATGTAATTACTGATGAAAAATGAAAATTCTAGTAGATGGAAATATAGTTCATCAAAATTAACCATTTATAGTTCAAGGTATTATATGTGGGGAACTTGGGTATTATCCAAGTCAATGCATTAATCCAAGGGATAACTGCAAGAACAATGTAGGTCCTATGTTATTCCAATAATTGAAGTGGAATAATTTAAGTATTTATGTATTGGATTCAATAATTAGGTTGTAGAAGTGTTTTTCTATGATATTATAATTATAAAAATTCTAAAATATTTGGGCATTTACCTATAATTATTTTTCATTAACTATTTCAAACCACATAATGAATTGAAATGATAAACTGGAAATGTTTTATAGTGGAAAGGTGATATTTTTTGAAAACCCATGATTTATGGATAAATATAAAATAATATGTGTCTCCTGTTGGGATAATAATGATTAGTTGGGATACACATATAACTGATATTGATAATCAAAATCATATAGTGTTTATGACCTTTTAATTTATTGGTGATTTAATGAAAAAGTGATTTTTGTTATCATTGATTAAGTGTACTACATTCATAGATTTATAGAATATATTTTATATTCTATGATTTTATTTATGGAATAAGTATAGTGTTTGTTTTTGGAAACATTTATTATTTAACTTACATTTTTTGGTGTTTCAGATTTTTTAGGAGAGTGCAAGAATGTTATTAGAGAATATATGATCATGGTATTCACCTTTTTGGTTTGAGACATTATGAGATACATTGTATTTTTTTTGGATCAATTTTATGTTTATTTTAGAAATTTAGTGACCCTTTCTTTTCTAAATTTTACATTTTATATTTTATTAGGAAAATTTTAGAGTACTCTTAAGGATGTCTGTTTATGAAATTGTTTTATGGTGAATATTGTGTGTTTTTTATGTTTTAGAGATTAATGAATTATTTCATTAAATTAATATTTATTCATACTAGCTAAACTATGCTAACCATTTTAGTGTTGAAAAATATATTGAGATGGATATAATGACTTATCATTCTTTTATATATCTTATGATCTAATAAAACGATCTCTTTTTTCTTCAAACAATAAAAAATCTTCCTAAATATTCATTTCTTATAGTAAAATATGATGTAGAAATTGATTTAAGAAAACCAAAGGATTAAATTATGCATATGAAATGGAAAAAATATATTTAGAATATTTTATTATGCAATCTATCAAGAATGTAAATGAATCTCACAACCCTAGGAAATGGATACTAAAACAATAATTTTTATTATTTTACTTTTATTTTTGATGAAATTGATACTCTTCTTGATCCCTTACTGATTTGTGGTTTTTTTCATTAACATTCTCATGATAAATTTATTTATCACCCACTATTATTAGTAGGATGTTATTTTTTTCTATGTGTTAGTTTTTTTTCTTTTTGCAACAATTATCCTTATCTAGGAACCTAATTGTGTGTTTTTTTAAGTAACCATTATGTTTCCCCTATCCACTTTTCAAAGGAAGTTTAATTTCAATATTGTACTATATGGGTATTCAACAATGGTATTTTAAAATATTTAACCTATGGTTACTGATAATTTTTTTGGGGTTTCCATTTATTTTAGTAGAATAATGTAACACCATCAAAATTTCTCTTAAAATAATATAATTCTCGATATCTTTATTAACATGTAACATTAATCTTAAAGTGAATTGTGGTATACTCTAAAAATAATATATGAATTGGAATATTATAACATAAACATTAAATTGGTTTTATAAATATGAATAAGAACATTATAAAAAATATGTATGATGGTTTTCTCTATTTCAAATTTATTTAATAATTTATTATAATAATGTACTCAATTTTTAGTAGTCATTTTATTCATAAAAATATGTTTTCAAAAATATGTTTTATTTCATTTTTGGCGTGGAAATTATAATTAATATCTATTATTTTTATAAATTTATTTGAGGTAATTCATAATAATTTTTAATAAACATGTAAATGTAATATTTTGGTTAATAAATGTGATTTTTCAAAAAATACTTAATTTTATATGAATAGTGAAAAATACCGATTTTGGTATAACTATCATTTATTTACACTAAATAATGTAATTTAAATGTTCCATTATGTTTTGAATTTTATATTGAAGTCACATAATTTTCATTTAATTAAAAATAATTTAATTAAATATACACAGTACATCATTAAACATGGTTTTTGTATAAGTTTATTTTTTGGGAGTAAAAACACAGTTTTCTAAAAAAAACTATGAACAATCTATTTTATCTTGTTTAATGAAATTATAATATATATATATATATTAATGTTTTTAATGGAATTTTTTAATTATATATTCAATAAAATATTTTAACATCCATTTGATATGTTTTACAAGGAAATGAATGGAATTAAATTCAGTTTTACACTTAAAATTTCATTTCCCTAAAAATGGGTTTCATTGTGTTTCATGCACTTATCATAAATTTATTTCTATAATAACATGAACTAATGGAGATAACTTGGTCAATGGAAGTTTGGTCCATCAAAACCCCACGCCTTCTTGCAATAGGCAGAGGGATTAGGAAAATCAATGAGAAGGAATAACTATAATGGGAGACCTTTGACTAATGAACCTATACGAATGCACACAAATATCCCTATACAGTAGTGTAGAGGAATATTAAGTAAAGACTATAATATATCGAGATAAATCATGTAATTAATAAACTTTTACGTAATGAAATACTGTACAACAGGATACAATAGAATAAAAACCATGTGTAAAGGGGTCAAATGTGCACCCAACCAAAAAAGAAGTCTTATCCTGACAATAATTATAAATAAGAAGGATGAGAGAGACATGATTCTTATCTATATGATCGACCACCATACACAATCATTCAACCTAGGTATCACTATAATCCACTATAATTATCACCTATTAGTGTATCATTTGTATAATACATGACACATATGGGAAAATTCCATATAGGGGTGAGTGTATACGTACCCAGTAGGATGCCCAGATGTCGAAATAGAGTGATAGAGGGATGCATAAATAGTCATATGAACCCAAATAAAGAGGGAAAATGAACACAAAATATGCACACACACACACACATGAACACACACAAACACACATATTCTCATAACTAAACCCAAATGAGAAAGAAAGGGGATATCCATCTCATATCCTATCCAATGTTTATGAGTAAGCATGTAGCTCTAGTATTCCATCACCGATGCCCAACACCAAACGAAACCTCACTAGAATATGAGTGTCGGGGTCCACACCTTGCAACTTCACTACATAACCAACAGATCATATATCTTCTGTGGAGGACTCATACCCCTTCAAAGCTTGAGGACTGGGGAGTATTACTTTGTGGGTAGAGAACTTTTCCCATGTAGTAGTAAGAGGAATACTTACCCTACCTATAAATAGAAATGGGGAACCTATTCCGTAGTGTGACTGGGGATTACTAGCCCCCAATATCTCTATTATATCCTTAGGAACCCTCACCCTTGTATGATAGGGGAGTACTGACCCTAACATCTCTCCAGTAGAATGAGGACCCCACACCCTAGTGAGATATGAGAGTAATTACCCCAACATCTCTCTAATAGAGTGGAGAACCCCCACAATGGTGTGAAAGGGGTGTAATGACCCCAACATATATCAGAGAATCCTGCCAAATCACTACCATTTTCAAGGATCACATGAATAAGATTCATGCTTGAAAAATCTTCCATCATATTTGAAAATACACTATGGAGGCCACTATAATGTTCTATGAAAAAACACTCAGGATAAGATACTAACGGTCCAAAATTTGAGTCCAAACAAAGCATATAAGAGAGGAAGAAGATTCACATATGAATATGTGGCATGTAGGGGGTCTAAAAGGTGTGTGGCCCCACACTTCAACCTGGATGTGTTCTCCATATACAAAGAAAGTAAATACATGTTTCTTTATAAAGTGTTTCCTCTATGATACATGGAATGTGTGACCAATAATGGTATCAATTGTGCACATCTAACTATGATAGTGCATTCTAAACCTTGTTTGTGTACACTAATACACAACATGTCCGCACACATGGGGCCAAGGCATGTGTGGCTGGAACACGATTTGGACACCTTGGTAGGGTCACATGGCATACAGACCCACCTACAGGGAATGTGATATTTGACTTCACCTAAAACCCTAACACCATATTTAGGGGGCCACACGTCATGTGTTATTTCAGGATATAGGGTGTGTAATTTGGATTTTCATAGATTCCCATGTTCTCTAAAGTGGTTTTTGGATCCATAATTTTCACTATAAATCTCACCTATAGGCAACAGGAAATCAGTTGGGAAATCCTTCATCCATCATTTCTTAGCCTCACATGTTGTAAAATGGAATCTACTGATCTTCTCAATATACATATTTCCTCCAACACACATAGAGGCTCAAGTCTCCACTCGTCATCATTTTTGATCAAATATGAATAAAGAATCACTTTTAATACATAGTTATATTCCCTCAAAACATTTATACATTCATTGTTTTTATATCCTCCATGAATCATGGGGATCAATCATGATTGAACCTGCACCAAAAATCATGATCCAAAACCACATAGATCAAATATTAAGAACATGAAGAATGGGTGGGGGAAAGGCACAAGAACCAAGGGAAAATTTCATTGGCCAATAATTCATGGAAAATGATCATAGATTAGGTAAATTAGGTTGATTACATGGATTTAATAAATAAATAAACTATTTAATTCATTAAATGGGCTCATGAAACTGGTGAAAAAACAAATATCAAGATTATAATACACAAATAAATTCTAATTTTTTTAATCAAAAGGGTGTAAATCCAAAATTGATGAACCCTACATCAAAAAAGAATCAATCATTATAGAATAATTTTTTTTCTAATGAAAGAGACGACTCATTGAATCTTATTCCTCTTGATCTACCTTGATTTGATCAACTATCACCATCCATTCTCGATCTCCTAATGAAGAATATATGCACTTCTTTCAATTATCCTAGGGTTGAAGAAAATAAAACTATATATATTTTATAATGAGGTGTATATAGTGGATTTTATATCATGGGTGTTTGAAAAAATAAAAATTATTTTTTTTTAATAAATACACTATTAAAGGAATCCTCAACTAGATATATGTTGTTGACCAGCCTTATGTCATACTTAGTGTAAATTTTCATGACCTGACCTACCAAGATCTGACCAGTGACTACCCCAAGCCAACCTCTAATAGGTCATGGTCATGTGACTAATATTGAGTAGGAATATCCAACAAATGGGATACATTGACCTAATGTACCTGTAAACATGCCCAAATCTCTATGACTAAAATATTATGAAATATAAAACAAACAAATATTGATGCATTTATATGTGAATAAACCCACCGAAAGAGTATAAAAATAATGTACTGATACAAAAAAAGGGGTCAAATACAAGACCAACAGAAAAAAAAGTTTTGACCCTACTCCATTGAGGAGGTGTACGATCAAATGCAACCACCTAGAAAAATCCTTAGCCTATCATGACAATGTTATGATACATCCTCTCCATGTACTTCATGACACCTTTAAATGGGTTATCATCTGAATAAGACATGAAATGTGTGGGAAGAACCCATTAATGGATGATTATAAAAATACCTATTAGGATACCCAAAAAAACTAAATATGAAGCATCGGGAATAGTAATTAAGAATATTAATCTAGTACTGAATAGAAACATGAAAACCAAGATATACTTAGGAAGGAAACATCTCCACTAGCAGGTCATAACCAAAATAAAACCAGAAGATTTTGCTCAATGAAATGCTCATTTTAGGATAATCCTCTCAATAAGCCATGATATCACCAGAGACACTCATCCATGAGGTCAATACCATTAGGCCTCACCCAAGAAACCTAGTTCCACAATGAGAGATCCCATGCGGCCTGTACTGTCGGATTACACCCAATGTTACTCGGGATGTTCCCGATAGCATGGGTTCTTCTCCATTATATTCTCCATGTCACTAAGGCCTCCATTCTCAAATGAACCTGTAAATATAGAGTCATACTAGTATCTAGTTGGTGTAGATCATAGATCTAGGCTTCTAATCCACTCAGGAAACACCCACTCACATAGTCCATATATGAACCATTGAGACTGTGATGAATGGGTATGGTAAATTGATTTTGATCCACCTATGATTATACTCTATCATCATTACACCTAGATCATACCGTCAATCATGAACCACACTTGTGGAATTGATGTGTTTCAATAATTAACGTATGTGAAACATTTGAATAACACATATTCAATGGACTGGGACCATGAAATTTCATGTGATGAACCTGCAATGAATGTGGGAGAAATCCAGAAATCATCAAATTTGAGCAATGATCCTTAACCTTTGTTCATTTATCCCCAATCCATTTTCAAATAAATATAAAAACTAAGAGGGAAAAAATGAGAAGAATAAATCAATAAATTTAATCTATGTTTGATGCACTAATCAATTTTTGTTTATTGAGTTGAAATGTGATCAACATGGATCAAATAATGAGATGGAATTCAACAAAATAAACATACTACCTAGTGTTTGGATCTATTAATGATTAAGAACATTACTACATCACTATCTATGGAGATACGCATACGTTCCCTTGGAACATCATTCCTTAATCATGATATGATTCTTTATAGCATTCTAAGAAAAATCTCCAACGACATCTTCAAGTCTCTTGGGTTTAGTGTCCAAACCATAAAAATATATATAACTATGTGTTTAGAGAGGATCTCAATTTTTATGCCAAAAATAAAGATTATTTATTTATTTATTTACTTTATTCATTTACACCTATGAAAACTTTCTCTTAAACACCCCAAGCTGACAATGGTTATGTTGCACCTAGGGTAAAACCCACACTATATACTCACCAATTCCCTTGGATATCTGATCAGGGTCCCCATTTTGTAGTTATTCCACATTTTAAATTAAATGGATTGTGTGTTATTAATATATTTAATATATATAAAAAATTTATTATGGGATAATAGAGCCTCAGTATCATGCAATATCTCAGTGCATGCTCTCGAAAATATTCCATATAATATCCAAATACAATAGGTAGAAAATCTAATTCATTACATAAGCCCCATCTTTCGGACACAAATCCATTCTCAGATTTCTTGTATGAGTCTCCATTCAATAATTATTAAATTAATCATAAAAAATGAAAAACCATAATATTAATATATTTAACATTTTCAAATATCAATTTTAGTTTAAACGGGCCTCAAAATCTCATGTTTTCTCAATATTGGGATCTAAAAATATTACGTAAAATATTTCGAGGTATTACAAGGGGAAAATAGGTTTAGTATATTATTCCCCCTTCATGTATTTTCATCCAAAAAAAGTACGATATAAATGAAAATATGTTGATATTGAACCCAAATTTGGATATCCCACTCCCATGATCTCTCTTATATGCTTCCATGCATCCACGACACACAAATCAAGGGAATGGTCCATCCTCGTAGGATCATATCTTTTCAGTCTTTGATCCCCACTAGGTACTAAAAAAAGTTGGATCCATCATTGATTTCCATCTCACCCTCTCGAGTCACATGCATAGGATAATTCATGTAACTTCTTATCTATCAACTAGGGAAGGTTAAATGCACTCACTCCATTTTCAAGGGTATGAATAGGTAGTAAGAAACACCTAAAATCACATATAAGATTGCGAGTGGCATGAAAAATCTCAGGGATATCTTTCCTCTCTATCCAAACCTATGAAATCCTCATCATGGGAGACTCTCATTAAAACATGGTCTCCCTCCACAAACTCCAACGGAAAAAGAGGTAAATTTGTATAATATTTATATTGGATTTGGACTATCTTCATAAATTCCCAGATCACCTAATAATTCTCTATCTTTTCCTACACCATATCTTTCCCAACTAGAGTTGTCTCACCAATCTCAATCTAGTACAAGAGTGACCTTTAGGGTCTAAGGTAGAAATCCATGAAAGGTGTCATGCTGATCATATAGTGATATATATTATTATAAGAAAGAAATTATAATGGAATGTGATCTTCACATCTCAATCTAAAGTTGAAGACAAAATATTTTATCACATTCAACAATAGCTATATGGTGCACACAATCTACCCCATATTTCTGGTGGTGAAACATCATTATAAACCTCAACTGGGTCTTAAATGCCTCCTATAGGCCACTTGAAAACATTGATGTATACCATGCATATTTTTAAGAGAGATTCATCGATGGTACGCCATTTATTCAGATGATCTCCCAAACATACATATATCCCAGACTCTCCATCGAACTCTACTCGTTGATGGAAATGAATATTATTGATTTTTAAGTTGGTCAACTATCATCCCGAAGGGATCATTGATTCAGAATAACAATAGATTTCTGAAAAATATAAAGATATTCCATCCCATTTACAATTTATGATATAAGGAGATTCAGTCAAACCTACCAGAACTTGGTGATCATCCTCCTCTGGCGGACATGTGAGACACCAAGATACAAACTTAAAAAAAATCCACCTTCTTCCAGAAAATAAAATCTACCTATAATGTTATATGTACATATTCCCAACAATGACAAGTACAACTAAATGATAACTGTGAAACTCTCTCACCACCTAATCGTCAATCGTAAATGAAACAACCATATGTTCTTGAAAAGGATTAATTGTTTTCCTTCCTCATAAAATCCAACTTGTGAATCTATTAAAGTTATCTAGTCACAGAGAACCTCATAGTTGATGTAACCCAACTGAGCCTCCCACACAAGTTAGAGAAGTGAAGGATATTACACTATTTAATGAAGATAAAATGAACCCCTCTCTTCAACTAGGGTCATATACAAAGAATCCAACTACTAATCTTCCTACCCCACAAAGAAAAACATGATTTATGAAAAAGGGAATCTACAACCACATTATTATTACAAAGAGTATAGACTATCTGAAAGTCATAGTCTTAAAGAAACTACAACCAAAACCTCTGTCTCGGGTTTAGATCACTCTGTATGAAGATATACCTAACACACTAATAGTATAAGTAAATAAAAAACACTCTCCTTGAGGATAGTACGTCCACATTTTTAGAACAAAGTCTACTACTGCTAACTCCAGGTCATTATTTGTGTATTTCTTCTCATGGGGATTCAACTATATCATCCCATAGGTGATCAATTTCTACCTCTACATAAACATGAAATCAGTTCTATCAATAGAGTAATCTTAATACACTATGTACCTAACACGCTTCTCCAGTACCGTCAAAACAGGAACACTAGTCAACATCATCCTTAACACCTCAAATTCTCTCTAACACTACTCAATATAGGGAAACAAATTCCCATTCATGTTAAAGTGGTCAAAGGGGATGAAATCTTGGATAATCCATCCAATAACATCCTCTATTACCCCACCAATCCAAGAAAACTATGCACCTCTGACACACACATTGGTGGTTCCCAAAGTAGTAACACATTGGTCCCTTTCTAATCCATTATTAAAAATTACAAGAACCATGAAGTAAACCTCATGGGTCTATAAAATGAACTTTGAGAGAAAATAATAAATCTATTTTTCCTGAAGAAGGTGATGGACCATCCTCATGTGATTTACATTGTCCTTATCTGATGCAGAGTATATGAGTATTTTATCAATGAATACAACACAAAACTAGTCTAAGTATGGTTGTAATATCCATTTCATCAAATCCATAAACATAGAGGGGGAATTCATCTAATATATTTGAATCACCAAAAACTCATATTTTCAATAGCAACATTGGAATGCTTGCTTCATAATATAAATATCGTAAACCCTAAACTAGGGGTAGATGGACATATGGTAGATCTTTGAGGACCAACTCACGCCTTGAAATAGATAAAATAGGTCATCAATTCTCAATAAAGGGTACATATTCTTTATCATGGACTATTTCATGTGATGATAATAAACACAAAACTACAAGCTCCCACCCTTTCTTTTCACAAACAATACTGATTTCTCTGAGGGGGAAACACTAGGTTTGATAAAACCCTTATCTAGAATTTCCTTCAACTATACCCTCATCTATCAGATCTCAATAGGGGCCATTATATTTAATGTAGAACATATCAGTATGGTTCCCTTGTTCAAGTCAACGTGGAAGTTCATCTCCCTCCATGGATCTAGTACTAGAACATCCTTGTGGAATACATTTATAAATTCCTTCACTATAAAAGGAATCCAAATTATTGAGGAGTCCATTGTACTAAGGTTTAAACTCATCAACAGATGGATGATAGGATATATCCTAATGCATACAAGTCTCACTCGTTCCACCACAAGACAAATCTCAATCACAAAAGGAGAATCACATCCCATCTATTTGATGTTTTCTGACCTTTCAATGATGAAATTAAATCAGGGATCAAACCATGGATAACCAATGCATACCCAAGATGATGCCATAATGTTTCATTGGGATGTCCAAGATGCCCCGTACGAAGCTCTCTCTCCCAAGAGATAACTCTCACTACCAGAAGATAAGTGATATCAATGAATCACTCCCTCTCAAAAACTCTACCAGTAGCTGTTAAACTATTGTATCAACTAGAATATCTATCTCTCACTAATAATAAGGAGAAAAATAACAGACTTCCATCTATGTCTACTTTTACTAAGGAAATATTAGAGTAAATGAAAATTTTACACTATATTATCTTTTGTACGACCTAGTCATTGCCTTCTATGTCCTGTAACTACTTATACCTCCAACCACCATATCTCTGATCTTAATATGGTTCACTAGGTTGTGGTGGTTTTAGTGGGAGTTCATAATGACACCCTACACAAGTTAATCCTCCCTCTAGAACTAATCTTGATTCTCTACCTACAATATCTCTCTGTGGGCCAGCCTGAACATGTCTGGGAGATCCCTAATCGTGGCGTTTCCTCAGTCTTGGAGGTCTATCCACTACAGACTTCTCCTACATAGCAAGAAGGGTTGGGAAATCATGTTCCAAGTGACTATGCACATAATTATAATATAATAACTTTTATATAGTCTAAATGGATCTTATATGAGGTCCTTGAGCCACAAAATCACTCTTCATAGTATGAGAAAGTCTACACTTGAGAGATATTGAATTCTAATGCCTGAAACCTATTACAAATGTCTTGGCCACATATTTCCATCTTCCAACTCTAACCGCCTAAAGACCATCTTCTAGGAATATCTCAATCACTAGATCTCTCTCTATTACTCGAACATAACTGGGTAGACTTAAAGATACCACACTTTCATAAATGTATATGTGAAGACCCCGCAAAAAAATCATCACCTGGAATAATCTATATCATACCATATCAAAGGCATACCTATAAGGTCATTGAACCTTGTGGAATACTCATATACCATCCTACTAACCTAATATAGCTCAAGAAGACACTGGATCCAAACTGAGTTCAGGAATGATGGGTAGTACACCTAAAAAATAGCTTTTATTTGTCAAACTATGAGTGTTTTGTCTCATCAGGGTTCTACATAACCATAATCCACCAGTGGACAGCTTCTCCAAGGAAAATAAGATATTTCAGTGAAACAATTTGATCTATCATGTACCAAAATAGCCTAAAGACTCATGTTACTAAATCGATCTAATCCTCCACTGACTGAGGATTAGAATCAATATGTACACTCAGTGTTCTTTTATACTAGAACTCAAGGAGTGCATTAAAGATTCATGAATCCTCTTTCTAAACTAGTGGTACTAACTTTTGTTTTATCGGTGGGGGTTTTTGTACCTTCCCACCTAGAAGAAACAAATCATGAGTCATGTCTTGTAGTGATGCATTATCACTCCTCATTTTATCTTCATGATCTTTAATCGGTAACTAGGCTGGTTGTCTTTATAGAGGAATCCATAAAGTAGTCAAAACATACTAGGGTGAGATATATATATATATATATCTGTGTGTGTGTGTGTGTGTGTGTGTGGATCTGTAATATTCACTTGATACACTCTAATATTTTTTCACTAAATTCCTACCAATCTCAATAAGTAAAGAACTCCAAACACAATCCTGAGGTTGAACCACCTATGATACCACTATATAATGACTTGATTTATTGGGTCCCTCTTGTATGGTGGAAGGATGAGCTATGACAACCCCAATTATACATCTAATAGTCCATAGGATTAAAACAGGCACTAGTAAGGAATAACTATAATGTTAGGCCTTTTTATAATGAAACTATATGCACACACACAACCATCTCTATGAAATAATGAAGATAAATATAAAGTAAATATTATAACGTCTATAGATATACCATACATGCAATAAACTCTAGGGAACACAATAGGGTGCAAAAGAATATGTAATTACCCATACTATTATAAATGAAATCCCCCTTTTTGTTTAATTATATGACATATTATGTAATATGGTTAAGAAAAATGCATGAACATATTTGGTTTTTTAAATATTATTAGATTTAAATGATCATTTAGAATACTTACCATTGACAAAATAGTTTTTGAACAGTGATCACATGATTAGTATAAATATGTAGTTTTTAAAAATATATTTGACACATACAATAGAATTGATGGGCTCAACAAGCCAGATATTACCATATGAAGCCCATTTATCAGAGCATCAGTGGGAGATAATATCACTAGGATTTTACATTAATCAATCCCAATCTAAGATCTAATAACTTAAGCATGAGTGAAACCATTTATAGTAGATGATCAAGATCATTGATATCATTTTTCAACCCATGTATGTCGTACCACCCCATTAAATTATCCCCATCATCAACCTTACTCATATGTTGTTTTCTTGCGCATTAATGAAATATGTATCAATACCCTAGATATATGAGTATGTACATTACTTTTCAAGGAATAACGACTATATTTTAATTCTTTTATTATTACCTTGTAAATTATTTTTATACAATAAAACAAAAATAGTATTTTGGTGTAATATAAAAAATAAATTAATGAATTTATTTCAATTAATTAATTTATTTTTAAAATAAATAATATTATAATAAAATATTTCTATTAAATAATTTTTGTTAAATATAAATTATTATATAATTTTTATGAAGTGAAATTTAATTGTTATAAGGGTTTGAAAACTATTATTATCAAAAAACCCATATTTTTCAATAAATGTAAGTTATTATTTTAAAAGTGAAAATTATCATACTTTTACAACATATTGATAAAATGAATATTAGTTTTGGAATCATAATTTCTAAATTATCCAATGGTTAGGTTTTCATAATTCTGTAATACTGTCAAATTTTCAGGTAAATACTAAATACTATATAAATATACCATATGTATTATGACAGCATAATGACCCAAAAGTGATGTAATAAATACAATAAATTGAATAAAAAAAATATATGTTTCCATTTAAAATAATTCGATTGTGTGTTTATTTTGGTTTATTTTATAAAGCTTTTAGGAATCCTTCAAAAACATTAAAATATTTTAATATTTTCAAATCATTTATTTATGAGTATGACTCACTTACACCTATAATAGGGTATTATTTTATTATTTTCATCCCTTGAACATATAAAATAATTAAAAACACTCATATTTTCTCATAAAACATGGGCACAAACCATTGGACATTTTGAGGTTTTGGTTATTTTATTATATAGAGTCCAAAACAAATGTTTAATAAATAAAAAATAAACCCTCACTCTTTTCCTATATAAACCCATATCCCATTTATCCTCTCTCAAAATTCTTGGATAATTTCCTTAGTTTTTCCTCCCCTCTCTAGATTCCCACAAATTAACCCCAAGGCTCTCAAGAAGCCCCTCACTAGAATTTGGAATCACAAACATAAATAAGGGATCCTCACATTCACCTAATTATTAATGTTTTGTTATTATACTTTTCCTTCAATTTAAAATTTCTAATGTTTGGATATGTCTTTAAATATCCCCATTACTTCCAGATTTATTTCTAATTGACAAGAAACCAATTTCTATCCCATTAACCCATTTTATGAATTTTAATGTGCCTTTGTTATGATTCCGAAATTTCACCAAGATTATCCATGACAATATAATTGTGTACTAACTACCAAAAAAATTTATTATCAAGGGTGTTCACATTTATAAAATTATGATTCATTGAATTGTTACTCAAATTAATTTATTACACACTCCGTGATAATGGAATATAATTTTATGATTAATGATTCCATGTTGAATGATCTATGTGGAACACTTAGGCATGATAATTAGATTAATGTGATAGGTGCTCCACGAATTAGATAGCCCTATAATGCATTGGGTAATGTTTAGTCTCACGAGACATCATTTTGGGATATGCAAAGATCTTTATCACATTATGGGACTATCTCCCTCATTATTTATTGGTAGTTTGCGTTGACCTAGGTTTATGCTGTAGTGTTTTAATTTCTTGGCACATTTTATGTGTTATGGTTATCATGTTATATATTGTCTAATTATACATGATTTTTATTCTCACACATTTTATTCCCCATTTATATGACTATTTAAAAACATGTTTCACCTTATAACATATTTATTCTCTTACTGGACTATATCTCACCCCTTTCATATGTATGTCCCAAGGATATCTTGTTCATTTCTAAAATCAAAGGAAATGTTTTCTGGTTTTGGGGATTAGGATTTAAAAACTTAAGAGAAATACTTAGGGATAATAATAAGTATAAGAAACAATACAAGTATTTTTTAAAGTCTATATCAAGTGGTTTATCAAGTAAATAAATACCTATCTAGATAGTAAAAGAGGAAGTAGTTCAAGAAAAGATTCACTTATGGGTAATAACTCTGACCAGGTGCATCGGGCCGGACTCAGCATAACCAAGTACATGAAAATAGGCCATTCTGTACACCTAGATTGAAACTCTTGCGGGATATGCATGTTTAAATTCATAAGATCGTTAGGAAACATTATTAAGGGAATACTAAAATTTCTATAATAACATATTTAATGAAATAGATCAGGGATAACATAGATGCAAGCCTATAAATTCATAGGTGAATGTAATACATTTAATTTATTAGTTAACCCATTAATTTCATTAGATTCACCATTATATGTTTAATATTTTAAAATAATAAACCCTAATTTTCCTTTTATTCTATACAATGTCTGAAAATTGGATGTATTATGTAATCAATCATTGTGACAGGAAATGTGACGACTACCCCAATGAGATTACCAACCCGATCAGACTAGAAATCGAAAACTTTGTGGTGATACTCTCTTAGATGACTCAGGTTATGAATAGAAAACAATATCTGGAGGAGCATCAAAATCCCCTAAATAATGAACAAGCTACAATTGAGTCCTTTATATGACAAAGGCCTCAGACAATGAATGGATCTTCCAATACTCTAATAACAGAACAATGAATCAACTCTATTGAGATGATCTTCTCCATCATTCAATGTTCTAAATAATATAATGTTCAACTATCTAGTTATCATATAGAGAGAAAAACATATCAGTGGTGTAGATTGATCAGGAATAAAAATACAAAAGAAAAGATCGATGAGATGGGTTTGAAGGAATTATTGAAAAAAGAGATAGAAATTTTCCTCACACACTCCATCATAAATTTAAATAGGTTTTCCTCACCCTCAAGAAAAAATATAAAAAATATATTAGGGTGTATAAGGAAAACATCCAAATACATTAATGATACACATATGTCTTGTTCAATACCCCCGAATTAAAGGTTGACCACTTCTTTGTTTGGATAAAACATAGTCTAACAAAAGACTTCGAAATCTGAAACTGTGGTTGTTATGAGGAAATTGTTTGATGTTACCTCAAAGTTGAAATGGAGATCATCAAATCTCAAGGGTATCACAAGAATAAGAACAAGAACGTGAAGTTAAATTTTGGTGGTCTGATGGGGAAATATAATTTTTCCAATAACTTTCAACATCCCACCTGTTAAAGGATTCGAATGTAGCACACTACAAATCACCTAAGGGGGTGAGGAAATGCTTTTGGTGTGGGATGTAATGAATCCTAGCTAGAAATTGTGAACAATAAAAACACACTAATGTAATAGTGGAAAGGAACACTCCATCCAACCCTTTCTGTATTGTTCATTAGAACAATTACAATGATCCAGATCACTTTGTAAACCAATTTACTAAGTCAATGGTTTTCAGAGACAACCAACAACCTCCAAGGAAATAGGGGAATGATTTTTCCATGAAAACCAGTGAGGTGGATCCTGACAATGAGGTGTTAATAGGTACGCTAATTAGTCATTCAAGAATAGAAAACATACTTTTTGATTCTGGTTCTACACATTCCTAATATCATAAATGTTTAGTAGAACTATTCAATCCCCACCACAAATAATGGAAGTATTGTTATCGATGAAAATGGAAAATGGGGAAATTATTATTTCCCATGTATATAACACCTCCCCAGTTAAAATATTTTGGTTGAATTACCCAATGAAACTTTTAATACTTCATTTGGTGGAATGGAAGTAATTCTAGGTATGGATCAACTTTACCTATACATAGATAACATAATTTATAACATAAATCACTCTTCGTTTCATGAATCGACCACTAATTCTATTCAAGTTAAAGGAGATGGATTCATCTTCTTTATCACCAAAATCACAAGGAAGGATATTATTGACCTATAAGTAAGAATATCTAGCTCAAATGAATGAGTCTAAGGAATTATTCATTCTCGAATACATTCCTATTATGCGAGAGTAGACTATTGTGTTTTGCAATGAATTTTATATTCATTATCTTAACTAATAGTTTTAGTTTTTAATCAATCTTATACGTGGGTAGTTACCATTTTACCGTACTCCATATAGAATGGTTATTGTGTAATAGGAGGATATGATAAAATAGCTACAAGAGAATATGGATAAAGGGTTTATACACCCATCGACATCACCATGGGGTACACCGGTCCTCTTCATAATGATTAATGACGGGTCAATATGAATTTTCATTGATTATCATGATTTCAAAAGGATCAAGAAAAAGAACGATTATCCTCTACCTCAGATTGATGAATTGTTTCATCAGATATGTGGAGAAAAATAATTCTTAAAGGTGGATCTGTTGTCAAGATATTACCAAGTTAGGGTGAAGGAGGATATCCCCTAAGACTACTTTCAATAAAAGTTATGAACACTATGTGTTCATAGTAATTCCATTAGGACTCACTAATGTTCCAAATATATTCATGTACATGATGAATTTAATATTTAGATATTACCTTGAAGAATTTAGTTTTGTATTTATAGATGAATTTATAATATTATCCAAAACCAAGGAGGAGCATGAGGATCATTTGAGCACTGTGCTAAAGACCTTATGAAAGGACAAGCTTTATTCCAATTATATAAAAAGTGTGTTCTAGTTGAAGGATGTTTCATTCTTGGGGAATATCATCAGAAGAAATGAGATATCTGTGGAAACAACAAAATTGGAAGTAGTTAAAGGATGATTAAGGCCAACATCTATGATAGATATCCATATTTTCTTTGCATTAGATGGGTATTATATTTTATTTTTGAGAAATTTCTCCTAATTTTAAAAAACTATAACCCAGATAAGTCAGAAGGAATCATGTTTTCTTGTAATGATGAGTGTGAAGAGATCATTAAATAGATAAAAAAGAATTATTATCATTGCCCATGTTCTCACACTACACATAAGTGGATAACATTTCATGGTATTGAGTTATGCATCAAAGAAGTGATGGGATGTGTGTCAATGAAAAAGTCATAGTCTTTACATCAGGATAGTTTAATGTTCCAGAATATACTACATAACAGATGATCTAGAGATTCCTGTAATGATATTCACATTAAAAATATGGTGTCCTTATTTCTATTGGAAGAATTTTGAAATATATATAGATCTCAAAATCTAAAATATATATTCACATAGAATTATATAAGTATTTTCCAATGAAAATGGGTTGATGTGATCAAGGACTACAACAGGTCAATTACCTACCATCTTGCTAAATTGAATAAATTTGTGGATACTCTAATAATGAAGGATCCATCAATTATATAATTTATGAGAATTGATAGGGATTTGATTTTATTAGATTTGAAAATGATGGACATGGAAATAATAAAGGAAGAAACATCAACAATCCTTTCACAAATGATTACTCAACCATCCCTTCTAGAATTGATAAAGGATGCTAAGAGAAGTGATGTGGGAATTAAAAAGAAGGTTGAAATTATTAGGAAATTGAAATAATTGGAGTTAAATTTTAATGAATAAGGATTTGTGAGATTTGGGTCAATACTATGTGTACCATAAAATACTATGATAAATATGTAATTTTTGGATGATGCACGTATATCAACCTTCTACATCCACCCAGGAAATAGAATGATGTATCAAGATCTTAGAGAACAATTTTAGTGGGACAATATGATGAATGAGATAAAAAAATATGCATCAAGATGTCTTGTATGTTATAAAGTGAAGGAGGAAAGGAAACAATCCAAGGGGATGATAAAATAATTACCCATACCTACTTGGAAATGGGTAAACATCACCATGTAATTTGACACTAGTATTATAAATAAATAAATAGGGAATAATTATATCTGGGTCTTATTGGATCATCTTACAAAGTCTATACACATCATTATGATTTAGGTGGATTTCTCACTAGATCAACTTTCACAAATATACATCAGAGAAGGCTGCATGGAGTACAACTTGTGGTTGCATCTAATCAAGATCCAAGATTCAACTACATGTTCTAAAATAGTGTACAAAATGCACTAAATACTGAGCTGAACATCAATATGGCCTGTCATTCTCAAACAGATGGCCAGTCTGAGCATATTATTTATACATTGGAATAAATGAATAAATCAAGTTCTATGGACATACAAGAATGATGGAACCAACATTTTCCCTTAGTCTAATTGGCCTGCAATAACATCTTCCACTCTATAATTAAAATGGACCCCCATAAAACCCTTTATTGAAAGTGTTACAGAACACCTTTATATTGGGATGAAGTTGGGGGTTGAAAACTGGTAGGCCCTGAAATGGTTGAAGATATTGTGGAAAAGTTCAATACCATTCAAGAGCACATCAAGGATGATTTGAGTTAACAAAAGAGCTATGCTTACAATCATCAAAGAGCCTTAGATTTTTATATTAATGTCATGGTTTTCCTCTGCATATCCCCATGGATAATTTTCCTGGGATTTGGAAAGATGGGAAAGCTTAATCCAAGATACACAAGACCTTTTTAGATCCTTGATCGCATCGGAGTGGATGTATACCTATAAGAACTCCCACCTAAACTTTATCAAGTACATGATGTATTCTATCTATCCCTCCAGAGAATGTAAATTCTAGACACCTCACATCTAATCAACCCAGAGGTGGTAATATTGGATAATGATC
This sequence comes from Viscum album, assembly GCA_963277665.1. NCBI lineage: Eukaryota > Viridiplantae > Streptophyta > Magnoliopsida > Santalales > Viscaceae > Viscum > Viscum album. The sequence goes on along the minus strand of OY728119.1, from coordinate 1,176,640,736 downwards.
TCTCATATGAAGAGAATCTAGTGAATATCCTAGATGACAGAGACAAAATTCTATGAAATTACACAATTCACTTACTAAAAGTGTTGTGGAGAAAAGAACAAATTTTAAAAAGAGATGTGGGAATAAGGGGAGGTGATGAAACAAAGTTAAACTCATCTATTTTAGTATGGGAAATGAAAATTTTGAGGGTAAAATTTCTTAAGGGGGAATATTGTAACAACCCAAACTGTTATAAATATAATCCCCTTTTGATTTAATTAAATGTTTCTTTATGTAAGATGGTTATTTGAAAACAAGTGAACTTATTTGGATTTATTATACCCTATTATATTTAAATGACCATTAAGAATATTTACCAATCATAATATAGATATTTAACAGTGATCATGTGATTGGTGTTAATATATGGTTTTAGAAAATCCAATTAACACATAAAGAGGAAGTCATAGCCTCAACCAATCTGATCATACCCTATGAATCCAATTAATCAGGTATTCCAAGGGAGATAGCATTACTATGATTCTACATTGACTAAGACCATGCTGATATCTATAAACTTAAGCAAGATAGAAATTGTTTACGGGAGGATATCAAGCTCATCGAGATCACAACCCAAACCATGTACACCGAACCACACCATGAATTTCTCACCTTCGCACACCTTCCTCTTAAGAAATTTTTTTGTGTATTAAATAGATATATATCAATAACCCTGTGATATGAGTATATACTTTACATTTTATATAGGAATGAATATATTTTCAACCTATTATTATTAATTTATAAATTATTTTATACAATAAAATGTAAATAGTATTTTTGGGAAATGGGAAAATTCAATTAAGGAATTTATTTTAATGAATTAATTGTTTTTTGAAAAAAAATATATTTTTATAAGATATTGTTATTAAATAATTTTTATTAAATATAAATGATTATATTAATTTTTATAATGTCAAATATAATTTTTATTAGGGTTCAAACACCATTATTGTCAAAAAACACATTTTTTTGAAAAATTTCTGTTATTATTTTAGAAGTTAAAATTAAAATATTCACAAACTTATTAAGTAAAATGAATATTATTTTTATATTTATATTGTTCAAATTATCCAATGGTGAATTTATCATAATTTTCTTTGACAATCAAATTTTTGTGTAAAAATTAAATACCTTATAAATATACATTATATATTGTGACATCCTAATGACCCAAAAGTGATGTAATAAATACTATAAATAAGATCCACAACCAAATATATGTTTTTACATTAATATAATATAATTTTATATTTATTTGGAAAAATTTATAAAGCCTTTAGGAATCCTCCATAAACATAAATACATATTATGTTTTTAAAACTATTTCCTTATGAGTATGACTCACCTCCACATTAGATAGGATATTATTTTATTATGTTTTTATACTTATATTATAAAATAATTAAAATAAATCACATTCAGTAGAAACCATTTGAATAAACATGTGATTTTTTTGTTTTAGTTATTTTATTACATTGAGTCTAAAACCAAAGTTTCAGAAATAATAAAGAAATCCCCACTCTTTTCCAACATTAACCCACCCGTGATCCCATTTATCTTCACTAAAAATTCATGGATAACGTCCCTACACTTCCCTTACCTCTCTATATTCCTAAAAATGCTCCCCTAGCTCTCAAGAATCCCTCCAAAGCATTAGGATGCACACACTCAAGTATGGGATTCTCACTTTCTCTGCTTTATGGATGACTCTTTATTATCTTATGCCTTACATTTCCTATTCCAAATATTGGGATATGTATTTACATATACCTATTACTATCCATTTTATATCCAAATGATTATATATCCTTTTATCTCTCATCAACTTGTTCTATTAAGTATTATGTGACATTGTTATGCTACAGAAATTTCCATATGATTTTACATGCCAACAAAATTCTATAGTGAATTCCATAACCATTTATTATCAAGGGTGTTCACCTGTATAAACTTATTATTAATTTAATTATGAGTTAAATGTATGTATTCCACACTCCATGGTCATGGAATAAAATTATCGATGAATCAATCTATGTTTTATAACCTATGTGGCACACTTAAGCTTGAGAATGAAATGAATGTTATGGGAGAACCCGAATTTATATAGCATTTAATTGCATTGGGTAATGGTTAGTATCATGAGACATCATGTTGGGATAGATAGTGAACATGATTTCTTTATTTCAATTTCTCCTTCATGATTTCTTAGCAGTTATCCTTGAACCTTGTTAATGATGCAATTTTTATGTTGTTTCTGCATTTCCCATGTTAAGATTATCATGCCATATCATTCATTTTTTTCATGTTTATGATTCTCATACCTTTTATTATCCATTTAACTGCTTATTTTATAACATGTATTACATTATTCCATGTTTATTTCCTTACTTGGTTCTATAGATCACCACTTCTTATGTATGCCCCCTGGTTATCACGTGCAGTTTTAAAAGACAAGGAAATTTAGAAGCATGTTAAAGAAGTTTTCAATAATTTTGTTACATCCCAGGTTCATAATGTTATTCAATGTACCAAATTCCCAAATACACTAGACTTATTAGTCTTATGGGTTGTAATATGTGTTTTTTTATGTAATTAATCATGAATTAATGTGAAATAAAAAAGTTGGGTTATTATATAATACAACCAAATCTTAAAGGGGACAAATACATGCCTAGCCAAAAATGTAGTCCAAAAAAAAAGAAAATAAAAATAAAGAATGTTGAGAGAGACCTACACCTGATATCCAAGCTTGAACACCATACTATTTCAATAGACCCAGGTATCACTAGGCTCCGCCATAATCACCGTTGATCTATCCATCCCCTACATAAGACATGACGCGTGCAGGAAAATCCCATATAGGGATTAGTATTTAAATACATAGTGGGATTACCTAAAACAAAATGGGAGTGGTACAGGGATACAAAATTATTTAGATAAACCCAATGAAATAGGGAAACCTAACCCAATAAATACACCCACACACACACACACACACATATATATATATATATGTGCTTATAAAGAAACCTAAATAAGAGAGATAGAGGATATCTATATCATTACCCAGACAATGTTAATAAGTTAGAAAGTTTATCTAGTAGTCTATCATCAAATATTTTCATCAAACACAACCTCACCATATCCTAAGTGTAGGGACCAACAACTCATAACTAAACTCCACAACTGAGGGAGCACACATCTCTTTTATAGGACCCACACCCCGTGAGATCTCAAAGGCAGGAGAGTACTTCTTTGTAAGTAGAGAATAAAAATACTATATTAGTAAGGGGATTACTAACCCTACCAATATGAAGAAATCAAGAACCCATTCCCCGGTGTGAAAGGGTAGTACTTATCCCTGATATCTCTATAAAAACCAAAGGATCTGACACCTGAGTGTTATAGGGGTGTACTAACTCATGAATATATATGGTATCATGGAGAACCCACACCCTAGTGTTAAAGGGGAGTAATTACCCTATCATATATTTGGTAGAGTGTAGAACATGTTCTCTATTGTAACAAGGTAGTACTGATCCCAATATCTATTTGATGATCATATCTAATCACTTCCATCATCAATCATCTCTTGAGAAAGTATCATATATTGAAAATCTCACAATATATCTCAAAATCTATTAAAAAGGAGATTGTATCATAATACAGGAAAAAACACTCTTGATAGGCTAATAATGGAAAAAATATAGGTCAAAATGAATGATATATGGTTAAAATATTTTTTTTATAGTAGTACATGGTGTGTATGGCGTCCACACAATATGCGGCCCTGCTCTTTTTGCTACCCATGTTCTCCAAAGACACGGCTCAAAAATATATTTTCCATACAAGGAATGTCCTCTGGGATACATGTAATATATAAACACTCGAGGTCTCAATCATGCATCTCTACCCACACCTATATATTCCTGCCTCTATCTGTGTACCATGGTACATGGTGTTTCATTCCACACAGGACATAGGGCATGAAAAATAAATTTCCATACCAGGAATTTCCTCTAGGATACATGGAATATATAAACACTCGAGGTCTCAATCATGCATCTCTACCCACGCCTATATATTCCTGCCTCTATCTGTGTACCATGGTACATGGTGATTCTTTCCACAGAGGACCTAGGGCATGTGTAGTTGGCACATGGCATGACCACTTGGTTAGGGTCACATTGAATTTATTCCCACCTACAAAGCATGTGGTATTTAAATTCATCCAATAGCCTATCACGGTATCAAAGGGGCCACACTCCATGTGTTTTTCTAGGATAAACATTCAATAATTGGTATTTTCACATAAGTCAATGTTCTTCCACCTGGTTTCAAGATCCACACACATCATTATAAATAATGACCATAGAATACTTTAAACCGTTGAGAAAATCATTTATCCATCATTTTTCATCCTTTTATGGCGAAGAAATGGAATTTGAATATCCGATCAAAATCTACATCACCTCTATCACCCGTACCATCTCACGTACCCTCCCATCATCGCTTTGAATCTATGATCCATGAAGAACCACATCAATTCCATCCTAATATTCCCTCAAAACATTTATCCACTAATAATTATACAAACGAATCTAGGGGTTCAATAATGTTTTAACCAACCCTGTCAATATCAAATCGCAACCACCTAGGCCAACAATGAAGAACTTGAAGAACATGTGTGTGAAAAGAAGAAGAATAATGGTGAAAATGTCATTGTCTATGAATTCTTGGAAAATAATCAAATATCCTTGAAAATAGGGTGATAACATTCCATAATTCAAGAAAAAATGAATAAAAAATTAATTCTTCTAACAGGATCATGTGAAGTGTCCAAAAATGATGATCAAGAATTTAAAATATAAATCGATAATCAATATTTAAATCAAAATAGTGGAAATATGAAATTATTGATCCCTAAATTCACGCTATATTGATAATTGGTGAATTTTTTTAAAATGAATGATAATACCAACAAAATCTTTTACTTCTTGATTTACTTCGATATGATTAACTATCATCCTATGTTCTTGATCAGACAAAAAATAATGTCACAGCTCTTTAAATTGTCCTAGTGCTTAGGAAGGTAAAAATACTGAGTTATTATAAATAATGTTATCAATAAAATTTTATATTTTTAGTTTTTAAAAAAAATGACTATTTATTTTAGTTAAATGAACTACTAACAAAAACCTCAACCAAATGTTAAGCGTTGACGAACCTTAGGTTATTCTTAGGTTAAACCATGTATTTTAGAATCAACTGTGGTCTTGGATTTCTTATATAAGGTACAATTATGTATTTATAACATTAATCAAATAAAACTTCTTGTTTTTGGAATTCAAATATTTTATATTTGTCAAATATTAATTCCAGGACCACTGGGATGTAGAAATTCTATGCCATCTAAATTCCTAGATCTGAAAATATTCCTTAAAAAATTTCAAAGTCATATAAGGATAAAATTGGGACACTAAAATTTTGGCCACTTATAAAAAAACTATGATAAAATGGACTCTATATTTGGAATTATAATTTCCAAAAAAATTTAAAAAGGTCACTTTCATTTTTTTTATAATGAATAGAAATATAGTAAAATTTTGATACCACAGTTAATCTTAAAAAAGGTTTACCTTGGGTTAGACTAATTTATAATGGTAGGATTGTAAAATAAACATTTCTAAATCCTATTTTATAGTAATATTTAGACCTAATATCTTACTATATTATAATACGACACATTTTGGATCCATTTTCATGAGTAAGACGTTAATATATTTTAATATTTTGAAAAATTTGAAGTGTTCCATATCACCGATTTATTAAAGGAAGCCCCTATCATCTCTTATCCACACATAAATACCCACTTATCATAGAAATTACCATCCCAAATACTTTCAAAAAATATATCCCTATTTCTTATATGTCCTATTTTGGTCATAATACCTTCCTTTCTAGGCTTATGATGTAATACGAAGCGGGTTTCATAATGAAGAGGTATAAATTTTACACGATCTCTTTCAATATTATTTCTTCTTACACCTTCTCTAAATTTTTTGTATCCATAATAACATGGTGAATCCAGTATAATAAATATAATTATATTTTATTATGATTATTTCACATCCATTTTCCACCACTTTTCCATCTAATGGTAAATGAAAGTATCGTTTGGGTGTATATGTGAATTGTCGCCTCCACAAAGCGATATGAATCATTTTCCATTACATCCAAACATAGATATTTACGATTACTTTTTTTAAAAATATATATGATAATTATCATATAATTATTATTCCTAAATTTTAAAATATTTTTTATCTTTATTTATTTGTTTTTTTTATAAAATGAGAACAATGTTCATGTGTACATATGGATTACCATCTTCATAAAGGATATAATTATTTGTCTTCTCTCTAATTTTTGTTGATGGAATAATTATAAATATAAATAGTATATATGTGTTTTTGTGTGTGTGTGATTGTTATATCATTATTAAAATTCTATATATGATGTAACCGTGATTAATTTATAAATACCGGAACTATCCAACAAAAGCATTCCTGAAAAATGAATGAATTAACATCTAAAACTGAGGATTTTAATAAATAAGTATTAATAAATGTGTCTTTTAATATTATGTGTCGATAATATAGGATATTATAACTATTAATTTTTTTAATTTACGTAATAATAATAAATTTAATTACATTATAATGAATAATAGAGTGATTATGAAGCAAGTCTAACTTGTTGAAAGGGTTCTTCATCAAAATATCATTTTGTTGATACATGTTTGATGTTATGCATAAATTTATTTCAATGAATTCAATATAATTATCCTAGGTCAATTTTTATCATGTATACTTCTTAATTCATAATATTTAGTGTTGTAATAAAAGGTATTCAATCCAAGGTGTTTTTATTCGAATGTAACCAAAGTTGCCAGGGTTTGCCATCTTAAACTGTTTTCTTTAGGGAATATATTATGTTATACACCTAACTCATTTTATGAGCTCTATATAATTCTCCATTGATATATTTTATCATTAATATATTTACTTCTCTGGTATTTAATGGTTCATTTTATAATATTCTTTTATGGGAATTAAGACTCAATAGTAACCAAAGAATTATGTGTTTTATGTTACAATATGATTTATATTTGGATTTTTTATGATTAAATTTTTGATGATGAAATTATATGATATATCTCTCAAAACAATCATGAATTTTATTATAATCTTTTTATCTATGGTGATTATTGGTTTTCATTTCATTTTCCTCTATTTATGTACTCAATAGATATAAATAATGTTTTTAATTCAAATAAACTTTGTTTTTCTATTCAATAAAGTTTTTTTTATTCCAGGTTCATATTTCCAAAAAAATGTTTTCAAGAATTTATTTACTAATATTCAATGTTTGTCTTAAAAATACTAATTTTTTATTCTAATAAAATGTTTAAAGGTAATCTTCTTGTCATTTTTTAAATTATGAACTTTTGAATTTTTACCAAATATGTGAAAGGAATGTTTTTGGTAACATACAACAAAAAATTTGATTCTCCAAAAAATGAATTTTATTTTATTTGAAGCATAATTTAAAAGTTTTAATGGTTTTAATGGAATTTGATTCCGTAATACTTTAGGATATTTTGGATTTTGAATAAGGGAATTTGAACTAAAAAATTCATTTTCTTCAAGAAATGTTTTAGTGATCTATTAAAGGATTTTTTTTATCCAAGAAAACAAAATTTGATATTACTTATGCTTCATTGGGGGTATGATTTAAGGATACCGTCTGTATTCTTTCTCCTTATAATTTTTTTTGTTATAACAATGATATATTGATGAAACCTATTTTTAATAGTTTATGTTATGATTGAATGATAAATGTTTTTAGGAACATGGTGCATACATATGAATTGATATTTATTTTATGGATGGTGGGTCTGTTATATTCACCAATAAATAGTAAAAATATTAATTTTTTTATGACTAAAGGGTAAATAAGAGTTAATTACATGCCCAAAATATTTTACACAAGGGCTTATCCCAAGACTATAGTAAGTACACTATTAGTTATCCCAAGACTAAAATGTGATAAATATCTTGGTTGTTAGCGTTTGCAAAATGTTTATAAATTTTGTATTATTTAAAACTTTATTCCACTCATTTATGACATAATATTTTACCAAATTTTATGCACTCATGGACCATTTTCATTGATTACATTATGATTCATGTCTTATAAACTAACAATCATTATGACATGATAGATGATTATGATCTATGAGTTATTGGTAATGGTTTCTAAATGTTAAGATCATATTATCATACCATTATGATCATGCTATACTTAAATGATCATTGATATCTCCATTTCTTACCCTTATTTACAATCGGATATTACACATTATTATGTTTCTAGTCCCCTCAATATTATGGAATAAATAAACATTTATATATATTTTAAGGGCGATAGTTTTGATCAAATTAATTGGATTTGGTTTAGAACTTTTATGTATCAGTTTTTTATGTATCCAAGTTCCAAAAGACACTAACCGTTTTTTATTTTTGTGATAATCATAATGTTATGTGAGGAATATTCAATTAACAAATGTAAAATTTATATATGAAATATTTTGGCCACCTTAAAAACACATGTAAATAAGTTATATGGAGTGTGTAATTATTCTAAAAATTATAATAATTATTTGAAGAAGTTATGAGATGATTTCTAGATGTTTGGAGATGTCATAGAGTAAGAGGAAATTCATATAAAGTTACCTTTGTAAGTATTAATTTAATATTTCATGAAAATGTCTTTGTCTTGACTATAATACTTTTCATACTTTTTTTGTACAACTTTTGAACCTAATAAAACACTTAGAGTGTTGAGTGTAAAGATTTTATGTTATCTTATGAAATTGAGATCTATCATATGACTTTATCGATTTTATGTATTTGATAATTGTGTAACATCATCGGAAGAAATAAAAGTATTCAAAGTATTGATAAATTCATGATCATATGATTATATCCACAAAAACATTATTGATCATATGAATTAATTATAAGTCCTTGATACTACTGTATGACTTTTCTTGAAAGCATGACTTTGAGAAGATATAGAAAAATGAAAATGTTAAGAGCATGAGAATTTTATATTTGAATATAATATATTTCTTCTAAGAATATGAATATGAAAAACATGTTTAATAAAATGTAATACTTTTAAGTACAAAATATCATACATCAATGCTTATGGTGATTTTAATGTTTTATTGGATGAAAATTTGAAATTATTTTTTTAAAATATTATGTAGATGAATTGGTTTTTGATGATGAAAGAGTTATTTTTTCATGATATAAACATAATAGGAACCTAGGTCATCATGTGATAAAATATTGATAAAAAATAGGAGTTGAACTTCTTCATTATAAAGGGAAGATTAAAGAAAAGGAAAAATTGTTTTTCTAGAATTGTTTAATTCTGAAGAAACAAACAAATAAGGATACTAAAGTTTATATTTTAAGTTCATAATATCATGGTTCTTATAGAATCCATGATTAGATAATTTCTTAGGCATATTTAAATGAGTATAACCACTACATATATTTCTTAATGTATAAAAATGTTGTTACTGGGTTTTATGAATATTATATACAAAGAACAATTACATATCATGTTTTTATTTATCATAGACTACAAAATTTTGACTTGAGGATATTGTACTCTTAAAAAAGAACAATGAATTATTTATGGGAATTTCCATTTGTTTAAAATTTTTATAAAAAGGAATAAGGAGTTCCATACTATATTAGAAATATATTTTAGTGTTCTTTTCATGCCGACGTGGAGATCTATTAAGTGTGAATTTTTTGTGTGTTTTAGACATGATAAAACCATTTACATAGAATATTGATGTAAGTTTTTATTAATATGTGTTTGATAAATTAAAATAAATTATTATTTGTAATTTTAGAATACTTATTTAGAATATACTGCAGTTTATAAGAATCAATTGTAACCAGAACTAGGTATTATAATACATTGTTTTTTTATTTGAAACTATTTATTTTTATCAATATATCATATTAGTTATTTTAAAAAGGATGTATGGATTTGATGATTCCACCTATTCATGTGAGGTTTTTAGTCTCACAAGGATTAGTAAATTCAATAGGATATATTATTATCCACTTGTAGTTTTGTTGTTTAAGGGAGAAGTTTAGGATATGAGAGAACATTGACATCCAAATATGAATAAATAGAAGTCACTCCATGGTGTAGTGAAGTAGATAAAGATAAAAAATAGTATAATCCTATAAAACTTATAACAAGGAAGAATATATGAATGACAAATAGAAGATATGTGTGTTATTGTGTACATTTCTAGGAAATATTTTGAATCTTTGTTTAATTTTTTAAAATCCTGGGAAAATATATCTTGGGTTCTGTTCTTGTGATGTGAGTGTGAAAACAAGGTGATAAGATCTAATGAATATCTATGAAGATGAGCTACAAGTGGTTAATGAGTAGTATATTGTGTATTTTAAATACATACCAACATTAAAATACTCTATTTTGAGTTTAAGGATATAAGTTTTATTGATACAGAATAATCCTATATAGAATTAGTAATCGAATTATAAGAAGGGAACATAAAGGTATCACATACATAATCACAATGAGACTATATGGAACATATGTGACTTTGGATATGAAAGGACAACGTGATGTGATAGCATGAGAATAGCGAGAAGGTGCTAAATAATTCCACTGTAAATCTGAAATGAAAAGTCATATGATAGGTTAGAAAATTGGCTACTATGAATATGGATGATAAAAGATAAAAGAAATACTGATCTGGTAGTGTTGTGTTATGCACTCTCCACTTGTAATTAAAGACATTTTATTATAGTAAATAATCCATTATTTGGGTGCATAGTCAATCAAGGAAAATAATAGTTTTTAGAACCAAATCATTTAAATTCTTGTGTTCTTGGGTTTTTATTTACTACATTATCCTAGTGAGGCTGTTTGACACAAGCATGAGTGTTCCAAGGCTGAATAATTCTATGAGGTTTATTTAAAATGGGAATAATTCCAAAAAAAATTAATTAAACCCTGATTCACCTGTCCCCTTTCAATTTTCCACAGATCTTGTAAAACAACAATTGGTATCAGATCTTATGATACCTCTAAAATGATTAAAATGAAGTTTATATTTTATATTCTTGAATAAGTGTCTCAAATAAAGAATAATTTTATTACAACTACTAATGATTAAATGGATATATCAACCAAGATAGTGAAAAATATATTGAAGAAATATGTAAATGAGAAAAAAATTAGGAACTAAATGGATACATAACTTTTGTATGTTGAAATAATATTTAAGTGATCATCTTTTGAATCTAGTTCCAAAGATCCATTTTAGGATTCAAATTTAGACTGTGAGGAATATGTGGAAATTATTGTTAGAAAACTAATTATTCTCACCTGTATATTGTAAAGTATCTGAATAAGTTACCTAAAGATGTTATTACCTATATTCTAAAAGGTATGAAGTACCTATTTGATGAGAAATCACATCTAGAAATATAATTTGATGCCATAGAGAATGGAATAGATAAGAATGTTGTCATATACAACACCCACACAAAGATGGTGAGAGAAAAAGATTAAAATGGCTCACTTTTAAATGATATATACTTTCAATTATTTAATGATATATAAAGAAAAGTATATATGAATAATGTTCTTGAGGATTCTATTATTAATGCATTCCATGAATTTGAGAATCATCATCCAGCCATGGAAAATTTCAAAGATGCAAAGTTTTTTATGAATGATAAAAATTCAAAGTGATTTCCAGTTCACTATAAGAGATTTAAAAAATTAATGAATTTAAAATTTATATGATATAGAGTTATAATAAATGTTGACATCTTTGGAGGAATATAAATACACCCTCAATGAGATATTCCTTGAGTTTAAATTCAATTTGAAAAATATTTAAGAGGAAAATTATAGAAATTTCTAATATATTGAGAAGAAATTTATTACCACATAAAAATTAGAATCAATTCATACTTCCAATAAATCTCACAATTGTGGATCATGGATCTTTAGATCTTTTAAAGAATCCTCCACCTGGAGATAATGTAAAAAAGTCACCTCTATATGTTGATAAATTTTTTCACACTAAATATATCTCTTATGAAATTACTGGAAAAAGGAAAAAACAATAAACAATTTGAATTATAATATTTATGAGAAATCCCCTATTATTTCAAGGAGAGTAGTGATCATTCATAAGAATAATTTACCCTTAAAATAATCCAAAAAACATTAGTTTCTAGTCAAGAAACATATATCTTGAAATGCTACATAGAACACACATTAAATGAGTATAACAAAATTAATTGGAATGTGTTAGTGTTGCTATAGGTTTGGAAATAAGGTTATAGATTACTGAAAAAAACATATAAGTTTATTAAATATAGAAATGCATTGGGAAAGGGTTGGTAAAGTTAAAAATGAATGGAAACATGATAATAAAAACTCAATATCTCATAAGAATAGGAATTTTTAAATGAAGTATAGAATTGATTTATTTTTTATTTCATCTGAGATTTTAACTTTTTATATCACAACAGTGTTGGATGTTGGTTCAATACATTATGATATCACATATGGAATGATATGAGAAGATAACCACAACAGGGTAAGATGTATGTGAAAAAGCAACACAAGTATACCTTGTGTGATGAATTGTTTATGATAGGTACAAAACAAGTCACTATAAAGAGGTCAATAAATAATACTATGAAGGAAATCTAATCTACTATAAATAAAGTATTTAACCATGAAAAAAATAATCCACATCAAGGACCAATGAAAGCTGACCATGATCTAAAAAATATTGGATTAAGATAAATCTAAGAAAACAATTCATCTAGTAGAGAGACTCTAGGATTATATTAATGGTTGAAACTCCTTATGATGATATAGAGAGGCATCCAAATAATGAAAAAATATAAATCTAATGTATAGGTGAGTGGGATGTGAAACCACGAAGGACATGTGGTTGTATGACATATGACTATTTTTCCTTGATAGAGGAAACATAAAAGGAAAAATATATGAGTTCAAGATCAAAATATATTATTTCAAAGAAGATATCCAAACAGAAGATCTAATCTGAGCATGTGCATAATGGTTGTCAAACTATATGGTTAGATTAGTTATAATTGGCTTGAATTATAGATAAATATGATAATAAATAAAGATATATCATTTTTACAATTGAGGATTCAATTCTATCTAGGAAATATTCTTAAAAATGAGGAATAATATTTTTCTAAATCATGAAAAAATATGAAAGGTGAAGTGATAATAAATCAGGAGTAGGTGCATAAATTTCATACCTTTAAGAAAAATATTTTCTGTGTTCAGAAATATATCTCATCTATGTTAATTAAAATAATATGTTTATTGAAAATACACTAATATCATGTATTTTTAATGGTTTTTAAATTATGGGTATGAAATTTGTTAAATTATTGAGATTATTCCCTTGAGGGGGATAACAAATGTGAGAACATACCATAATTTATCAAATATGATTGAATTTAGAAATCCTGAAATCCTATTCAAAATATAAAGGATGTGTAGTAATATCATTCTTTTATAAAAATTTTATCATGAATATATTAAATTTATAAATTGTCCGGGTTTATCTAACAAGTGGGGAAAACCCGAAACTTGAGAAATTTTCTTATTTATTTATTAAAGTGAATATAGGTTCCTAAATTTATTAAATATCAATATGTTCTTCCTTGTAATGAAAAATACAAAACTATTATCACATGTAAAAATATGGATAACATTGTTGTCTAAACTTATCTCTCTTGTTTTCTATAAAGGAATATCTGATGTAGGCATGTAGATTATTTGATAATGAAAATTTCTAAGATAAATGTGATTTCATTTTAACAATAAACAATTTTTTTTGTTCTGATGATACTACTATCAATTTCAACTAGTAAGAATTTATTTTATGAAAATAATTCTTTCAAGTATGATTTGATTTTATCTCTTAAGAGGGTGGAAAAATAATTTTGAGAGGTGATGTGTTAGTGTAACCATCTTGGATATAAATCATAAAAACAAAATTGATTTAGAGAAGAGTTCCCACATGTTTTTAAATTTGTATCAGTTAAAATGTAAACTAGAATTTCACAAAGTACTAATATTAAGTGATAACATACATTAAAAGGGATAATAAATTGAAGGAATAGAACCTATTGAATAAATAATGGGGGAGAAAATTTTTTCGCCTTTATATTAATTATAAATTTTGGGGAAGATAATATAGCATCCCGTATTTTTATAACATAACTTTCATTCCATTACACAGAACTGACGATCTTTAAGGTTTAGTGTCTTGGAAACAAGGAACATAAAACATGAAACAAAAAAAACATTCTTCTTAAACACTTGAAAGGCTTCTCCACATGTTCACCCTAGGCTCATTACTGCTTCTCATAACCTGGGAACATACATCAAAAGAAAGGGTGAGAAGAAGTCCCAGCAAGGGAAACAAGTGAGACATTTTACATATGAACTTGAGATACATCAATAAAGTCATGAAAAGAACTTTAAGGCATGAAAATGAAATCATGAGGCATATCATAATAAAAATAAAACATTTTCATAACTTGAAGATTGGCTACATCATTTAACATAGACAATCATGAACATATCACCAAGGTCCATCCCCAAGGTGTCATTTTAAAATTACCAAGGTTATTCACCAAGGTATCGTGAAAATTGTAATCTCTAGTGGTTACATCATTACCCAATGCATTGGAGCGCTATCAGGGCGCACCCTTAAATTATCCTTTATTATCATGTGAGCCAAATATATCATCATAAAACATTTCATAAAGAACCCATATGGCACAAAATAAATGGGTTTCATTTCGTAGTCATAACATTTTAAAAACTGCTTTAAAGACATGATCTTTACGTCACTTTAAAACCCGCAGAAAAGGAAGGTGGGTCTCATGTATGTAAATACCATAATTTAAAATAGAACATTTTGGTATATATGTGAATACCACTTTATAAGAAATATCTTTGAGTATTCACTTAATAATATAAAAGAACTTTAGAAAAAGAGAGAGACATTTTGAGACGGAAATTCTGCAGCATAACGGCTATGTTACGAGGTTTAGAAGACATTAAAAAGAGAGGGAAAATGGGTCAAACATTCATAAATGACCCATAAAACAGTATATGGACAGAATAAGAAGGATACATGATCATGTTAATGAAATTTCAAGGACATACCATTTGAAATGAAAAACATGGAAGGAAGACAAAAAAATAGATTTCTCTTATGAAAGTTCGGCAGCCTAACGGCGTTACTTAAACATCAAACAAAACGATTTGAAAAGACCAAATAGGGTCTCTCATCATGTGAACATAATAGTTCAGTATGATAGATATAGAGATAATTCCCCAACATAATTAAAAAGGAACTTGAAAGTCTTGACATGAAAGTAGAACTTTGAAAAGAATGAGAAGGGTGAAAGAATCCCCTAAAAAATTCGGCAGCCTAACAGCGCCACTTAAATCTTCAAAATACAGAATTGAAGAGATAAAATGGGGTCTCTCATCATATGAACATAAGAGTACAATATGATAGATATAGAGACCATACCCCAACATAACAAAAAGGAACTTGAAAGAATTGACATGAAATAAGAACATCAAAACGAGAAGGGTGAAGAACCACTTAAAAATTCGGCAGCCTAACGGCACCACTTAAAACATCAAAATACTGAATTGAAGAGATCAAATGGGGTCTCTCATCATATGAACATTAGATTCCAGTATTATAGATATATAGATCATACCCCAACATAACAAAAATGAACTTCAAAGAATTTACATGAAAGTAGAACTTCAAAACGAGAAGGGTGAAGAACCACTTAAAAATTCGACAGCCTAACGACGCCACTTAAAACTTCAAAATACTGAATTGAAGAGATCAAATGGGGTATCTCATCATATGATCATAAAAGATCATTATGATAAATTTAGAGATCATACCCCCAACATAACAAAAAATAACTTGAAATACTTTACATGAAAATAGATCTTCAAAAATGAGAAGGGAGAAAGAATTCGTTACAAAAATTTCGGCAGCCTAACGTCGCCACTTAAAACATCATAAAACGAAATAATGAGAGTAAGAGGGGATCTCTCATTATATGAACATGAAAAGGTCAGTAAGAGGAGTATAAAAGAACATCCTCCAATATATGATAATGGAGCATAAAAGGAATGACATAAAAGAGATTACTTGAAATTAAGGAGAGAGGTCGGATCCCTTACCTTAAAACGTAACTCTTATAACTCAAAGGTTTGGACCTTGAGGGCTGGGGGGCACCTTGGGAATACTCCTTGGGAGGTAAGGAGACCAGAACTTCGTTGGGGGAGAGTGGGGAGTCGAATGGATGAGAGGATTGCTTGGTATTTATAGGGAATGTGAGGGGACAAGGCATTAATGGCCAAAAGACACCTCATTAGTGGTTTTGGCAAAACCATGGGCTTGCCCATGGTATTTTCCCATGGTATTGGCCACTTTGGACACCTCATACCTTATCTAACTATTCATAAGTCAACCATATTTATTACATACCAAATACATCATTTAATGGTGTCATTAAACACCAGTAACTTAAAACTGTATTTTCACTATTAATCAAAAATTCAATTTTCTCAGAATAGTCCCAAAATTTCACCTTAACCAAATATCAATGCTATGATTTCAAAAATGAAATCCATTTTATAAAAATAATTTTCTATATATTTTTAATTAAATTTTTAATTAAAAACACTATTCATCGAAAATTTATTTTTTTTCAGAAAAATCCCCAAAAATTACCTTAACATAATATCAATGCTCTGAGTTCAAAAATGAAGTCCATTTTATAAAAATAGTTCTGTAAATATTATTAATTAAAATTTTAATTAAAAAACACTATTCATCTGAAAAATGTAATACTTGAATAATAATTTATGAAACTGTTATTTAACCATTTTATTGAATTACATTACTTAATCAAAGTGCCTAGATTATTTTAATACTTTCTTTAAGTGAGATTACTAATCCATTTGGACACATTATTAATCCTAATCATAAAATCACTATTCATAATTTACTATTCATAAAAAATCAAGTTGATCTTATTAGACTCTAAATTTCGTACTGAACATAATTGTAGAAGACCATTTTTTGAAAATCATTACACATTTTTAATTAATTAGGGTTTACATAAACATATTTAAAATATTCTTTTTCTAAAATTCATCAAAAATATGCATACTATATTTATCCGGTCATTTGAAAATTCATAAAAGAAATCGAAATTTTTATTTAAAAAAAGGATTACACAAGACAGTTACGGTCTCCTTACATATCCCCTTATCAAACCAGCATAGGACCTAAGTTTAATGTGTGCTAAGGTGAGAGAATCCGAGGGAGGCTCGACCAACATCGCACGAGTAGTAATTTTTATCAGTTTGAACTTCTCGCGAAGGCGATCCCGTTCTTGCATTATACGATGAAGTTCATCTTGGGTTTGGTCCAGAGAAAAGCCCAGTGGTGCTACCTCCTTCCCAAGTTCTGTTAGATGGTCTTCGATCGGTCCAAGACTACTGGGTGAGGCCATCGAATCTTCTTTCTATATTAATTAACCAAGATTTCTTGTATTTAGAGACAATAGTCAAAATGTTTAGTTTCTAGCGGTCATATTGACCAATGGTCAAATAACAGTCAAAACCTAACAGTCTCATTTTAATTATACTCATGTTATCAAATGAAACATTTTTGTTGAGTATAAAAATAAAATAAAATAACACATAAAATTAGGAAACAATATTTATTTAAAATTTTGGGTCGTTACAATCTTCCCCCCTTAAGAAATTGCGTCCTCGCAATTTTTTAAAATTGGGTTTTCAAATTTCATTGAAAGTCCCACATCAGAAAAGGAGTCAGTAAAACTATTACTTTAAAATAAAGAAAGGGAAGTACAAAGGTCACCCGAGTTAACCCACACTAGGATTCCATGTAGGAAAACATGGACATGGAGGAGAAAACCAAGGGTCAAGTTCTAAGGGAGAGTGATAGAGAACATGATTAGGAGAAAGTTAACCATAAGAAAATTCCAAAATTATGATGTGTGTAAACGGTCTTTGATTACCTAGTAGGAAACATAAACCAACAACATTTTTGTTTGACGTTTCTTTTCATAATTTTGAGGAATTCATTTACTACATAGAACTAAAAGATAAGAAAATATACCTACCTTCAAGTAGAGTTTCATCCTTTAATAAGTCCCTGCCAAAACTAATCTTTTCTCCAAATGATGAGACTTCAAAAACACTTGGTCTCATAAAAGCACAAGAATCATCTTCTAGAGAATCACATAATCTACAAAAGATTAACTATCTATTTCATCTATCTTTAAATATTATCCCAAAAATAGAAAGGTTAAGGTAAAACAACTCTTCAAAAAGAATGAATCCCATAGGAATGGAAACTACTTTTAAATCTCCAAAGTTCCATGGTACTACCCAAAGTTCATCATAGACCATTCCATAAATAACGGTCCTTAAAATTCCTCAAAATAAACCAAACTAAGATTAAAACCCAAATACAAGAAGGATTTGATAACATAGTCTTCCAAAACAACTTCATTGTTCATCTCGAGACAACATCAACCACTCCTAACATCTTATAACAAAAGTAGCTAACCTAAAAATATTTTACCCAAGATAGGTTAATCATTCCCATATGTAACCTAAATTACTATAAGTCCACCTTAAATTCATCAATTCTTAAAAATATAAGTCAACCTTACTCCTCAATAAAAATACTATAGTAATCTATTTACCTCGATCATATAGGGTCCCCAAAATAGTGAACATCTTCCAAAATAATAATCATCTTTTAATCCCCAAATCATCTCTGTCATATTAATACGGAAATTGTCGCATTTCCTATCCCATTGGTTGTTGGGACACGTTATTCCATTTCCCACCATTAACTAAGAAGAGAAAGTATAATTAGAGGCTTAAATACTTAACCAATAATCATGAAAAGGAACTTAAAGCATATAAGGATAACTTGTAGAAGAAAAGTATACCCTAACTTGTGATCCCCTAGGTTCCCATCTAGGTTATCCATGATCATATATTCTTATGTGAATCTTTATTTTATTTTATCATTGTTCCTTTAACAATGGTTCATACCAAGCATATGAATTTACCAAAGTATATCCCCTGGGAGTATCGCAACCAAGAGTGCAGCAAGGCCCGTTGTCATGTACCAGTTCCCGTTCGAGTCTAGCTTAATGCGGTGTTTTCGGGGTTTACCCCTATGTACATCTCTGCCATAGCCACCTCTACGTGCTCGTATCCAGACAGGTATGTATTTTCTTGGCAACCCATTACTCAATACTCACCAAAATACCAGGAAGCTTTCCTATATTTAAACTTTTCTATAGGGTTCTTCCTAGAGTTTTCATATCCTAATTTCCACAAATAACTAAACCATCTTTTGATATCAACTATAGCATCCCGTCTTTTTATAACATAACTTTCATTCCATTACACGGAACTGAGGATCTTTAAGGTTTAGTGTCTTGGAAACAAGGAACATAAAACATGAAACAAAAAAAACATTCTTCTTAAACACTTGAAAGGCTTGTACTCATGTTCACCCTAGGCTCATTACTGCATCTCATAACCTGGGAACATACATCAAAAGAAAGGGTGAGCAGAAGGCCTAGTAAGGAAACAAGTGAGACATTTTACATATGAACTTGAGATACATCAATAAAGTCATGAAAAGAACTTTAAGGCATGAAAATGAAATCCTGAGGCATATCATAATAAAAATAAAACATTTTCATAACTTGAAGATGTGGCTAAATCATTTAACATAGACAATCATGAACATATCACCAAGGTCCATCCCCAAGGTTTCATTTTAAAATTACCAAGGTTATTCACCAAACTATCATGAAAATTGTAATCTCTAGTGGTTACATCATTACCCAATGCATTGGAGTGCTATCAGGGCGCACCCTTAAATTTGCAATTATTATCATGTGATCCACATATATCATCATCAAACATTTCATAAAGAACCCATATGGCACAAAATAAATGGGTTTCATTTCGTAATCATAAAATTTTAAAAACTGCTTTAAAGACATGATCTTTACGTCACTTTAAAACCCACAGAAAAGAAAGGTGGGTCTCATGTATGTAAATACCTTAATTTAAAAATAGAACATTTTGGTATATATGTGAATACCCCTTTATAAGAAAGAGATTTTAGTATTCACTTAATAATATAAAAGAACTTTAGAAAAAGAGAGAGACATTTTGAGACGGAAATTCTGCGGCATAACGGCTATGTTATGAGGTTTTACAAGACATTAAAAAGAGAGGGAAATGGGTAAAACATTAATAAATGACCCATAAAACAGTAGACGGACAGAATAAGAAGGATACATGATCATGGTAATGAAATTTTAAGGACATACCATTTGAAATGAAAAAACATGGAAGGAAGACAAAAAAATAGATTTCTCTTATGAAAGTTCGGCAGCCTAACGGCGTTACTTAAAATTCAAACAAAATGATTTGAAAAGACCAAATAGGGTCTCTCATCATGTGAAAATAAGAGTTCAGTATGATAGATATAGAGATAATTCACCAACATAATTAAAAAGGAACATGATAGTCTTGACATGAAAGTAGAACTTTGAAAAGAATGAGAAGGGTGAAAGAATCCCCTAAAAAATTCGGCAGCCTAACGGCGCCACTTAAATCTTCAAAATACTAAATTGAAGAGATAAAATGGGGTATCTCATCATATGAACATAAGAGTCCAATATGATAGATATAGAGATCATACCCCAACATAACAAAAAGGAACTTGAAATAATTGAAATGAAAGTAGAACTTCAAAACGAGAAGGGTGAAGAACCACTTGAAAATTCGGCAGCCTAACGGCGCCACTTAAATCTTAAAAATACTGAATTGAAGAGATCAAATTGGGTCTCTAATCATATGATCATAAGAGTCCAGTATTATAGATATAGATATCATTCCCCAACATAACAAAAATGAACATGAAAGAATTGACATGAAAGTAGAACTTCAAAACGAGAAGGGTGAAGAACCACTTAAAAATTCGGCAGCCTAACGACGCCACTTAAAACTTCAAAATACTGAATTAAAGAGATCAAATGGGGTCTCTCATCATATGATCATAAAATATCAGTATGATAAATTTAGAGATCATACCCCCAACATAACAAAAAGGAACTTGAAATACTTTACATGAAAATAGATCTTGAAAAATGAGAAGGGAGAAAGAATCTGTTACAAAAATTTCGGCAGCCTAACGGCGCCACTTAAAAATTCATAAAACGAAATAATGAGAGTAAGAGGGGATCTCTCATTATATGAACATGAAAACATCAGTAAGAGGAGTATAAAAGAATATCCTCCAACATATGAACATGGAGCATAAAAGGAATGACATAAAAGAGATTACTTGAAATTAAGGAGAGCGGTCGGATCCCTTAACTTAAAATGTAACTCTTAAAACTCAAAGGATTGGACCTTGAGGGCTTGGGGGAACCTTGGGAGGACTCTTTGGGAGGTAATGAGACCGGAACATCGTTGGGGAAGAGTGGGGAGTAGAATGGATGAGAGGATGGCTCGGTATTTATAGGGAAAGTGAGGGGAGAAGGCATTAATGGCCAAGGGACACCTCATTATTGGTTTTGGAAAAACCATGGGATTTCCCATGGTATTTGCCCATGTTATTGGCCACTTGGGACACCTCATACCTTATCTTACTATTCATAAGTCGACCATATTGATTACATACTTAATACATCATTTAATGTTGTCATTAAACACTCGTAACTTAAAAACTGTATTTTCACTATTCATGGAAAATTCAACTTTCTCAGAATAGTCCCAAAATTTCACCTTAACCAAATATCAATGCTCCGATTTGAAAAATTAAATCCATTTTATAAAAATAATTTTCTAAATATTTTTAATTAAATTTTTAATTAAGAACACTATTCATCAAAAATTTATTTTTTTCAGAAAAATCCCCAAAAATTACCTTAACATAATATCGATGCTCTGAGTTCCAAAATGAAGTCCATTTTATAAAAATAATTTTCTAAATATTTTAAATTAAAATTTTAATTAAAAAACACTATTCATCCGAAAAAAGTAATACTTGAATAATAATTTATGAAACCGTTATTTAACCATTTTATTGAATCACATTAATTAATCAAAGTGCCTAGATTATTTTAATAATTTCTTTAAGTGAGATTACTAATCCATTTGGAAACATTATTAATCCTAATCATAAAATCACTATTCATAAATTACTAGTCATCAATAATCAAGTTGATCTTATTAGACTCTAAATTTCGTACTGAACATAATTGTAGAAGACCATTTTTTGAAAATCATTACACATTTTTAATTATTTAGGGTTTACATAAACATATTTTAAATATCCTTTTTCTAAAATTCATAAAAAATATGCATACTATATTTATCCGGTCATTTGAAAATTCATAAAAGAAATCGAAATTTTTATTTAAAAAAAGGATTACACAAGAATGATACGGTCTCCTTACATAGCCCCTTATCACACCATTATAGGACCTAAGTGTAAGGTGTGATAAGGTGAGAGAATCCGAGGGAGGCTCGGCCAACATCACACAAGTAGTAATTTCTATCAGTTTGAACTTCTCGCGAAGGCGATCCCGTTCTAGCTTTATACGATGAAGTTCAGCTTGGGTTTGGTCCAGAGCAAAGCCCAGTGGTGCTACCTCCTTCCCAAGTTCTGTTAGATGGGCTTCGATCAGTCCAAGACTACTGGGTGAGGCCATCGAATCTTCTTTCTATATTAATTAACCAGGATTTCTTGTATTTAGAGACAATAGTCAAAAAGTTTAGTTTCCAGCGGTCATATTGACCAATGGTCAAATAACAGTCAAAACCCAACAGTCTCATTTTAATTATACTCATGTTATCAAATGAAACATTTTTGTTGAGTATAAAAATAAAATAAAATAACACATAAAATTAGGACACAATATTTATTTAAAATTTCGGGTCGTTACAGATAACCTTGACTATTGATGAAAAGATGGAATTTACAAAAAATAAATTGGGGGATATTGAAGTTCCATTGGAATTAAGATTGTATTTTTCTCTATTAAACTATTATTGTAATTATACAAAGTTAATTAATTTGGTGATAGATTTAACTCTCCATCCAATGAATTTCATGAGGATGTTTCCCATGTATCTAGTTATTGGATGAAAGTAGATGGAATACCTTTAATATCTGTCTAGATAAAATCAAGTGGGAAGCTAATACATTATATGATTAAAAGATTTCATCTTTATGTCTATAAAATGTTAAAAGGAAAATAAACCTTGTATTCAATGGGTTGTATGGAATAGTTAAAGAGAGATAATAATTTTTTCAATCTACAGCTATAAATCATGTATGATTTTTGATTACTCATTTAAATTAGGTTAAAATCATAAAAGATATATAGCTGAAACTAGATAAACCATATGTGGAGTAAAAAGTATGTTTGTTGTTTTGAATACAGTGTTTATACACTCATGGTTGATGGTTAATGTGATCATATATTGCTTGTGATAGATTAAAGGGGACTCAAGCCAGAACAGTAAGATATAATCACTAACATACAATTATTTGATAATGCTAAAAGTTTCAACTCCTAGAAATGAGTTAGAATGAGTTAGGAATTATTATAATAATTTTAATATGAAGAATTTACAATATGATTTGAATAATATAGAATCCTTAGAGAAATACTAATTCCATTTTAAGTTATATATAGAATTATAGATGATGGAGTGAAACAAATGGTTATGTCCCCATCATAAATATTTTTTCTACTATGATTGCAACACTTTTCTCTCAATTGTAAGGCTTTCAGAATTGAGCGTATATCTATGTTATAATTTTTAGTCATTGAGTTGTAACATATGAATCATCCAATCATATACCATTCCTAACCATGCGACCTCAACATAATACATTGATGCATTCTATGAATTGATAAATTAATGATCGTATGACATCAACAAAAATATAAGTCGTAATAATTATACTTTAGAATAAGTCTTTTAGTATATCATATAACTTTCATAGAACATATTACTTTCAACTAATCTCTACAAATAAAAAAATATAACACTGTATGTATTCTAGAGCTTAACATAAATCTTCAATCACTGAGTGTAATATTTTAAACAGAATTATATTTTTGAATTTAAATCCTTAATGTCCAAAGAATAAGACATCAACACTTAGTAAAATTTAGTATTTTTCCTTGATAAAAAGTTTAGATTCACGACTTTAAATCTAAGGAAGATAAATTGATTTGTGATAATTCCATAGTTGTTTTTTATTCTATAAAAATAATGACACATATTTTATTGTGTGATCAAACATTGAAAATAAAGAGGATTTGATCTCTTTCAATAGAAATCTAATTTCAAAGAAAAATGAAAATTGGATTTTTTAAAATTAAATAATTCTACCGAGATAAATATATAAAGATGCTAATGCTTTTATTTTGAGTTTAAAAAGTCATATTTTTTATAGAATCCTTGATCTGATATTTTTTTGAGAATAATCAAATTAGGTGAACCAATGTATATAACTTTAAAATATGAAAATGAAGCTATCATGTTTTAAATAATAATATAGATATATAAACATCAGATATTGAGATCATGTTTATCATTTCCTATATCATTTTGATCAGAGTTGTTTTAAGTGTTCAAGAAGATTTGAGATTAATTACACATACTTTTACTATTCATAAATGTTTTAAAATAATAATAATGTGTTCCATATTATAGAAAAAATTATTTCTGAGTACATTTTATACAACGGTGGGCATCGCTAAAGTTTTTCTTTTTTGGATGCTTTGGAGAATATAAAGACAGGTCTGTTGAATAATAATGGAATATTTTATTTTTCAATTTTTCATAAGTTATAATCATTTATTAATGATATTTTTGAAAAACACCTTGAGAAGAAAATGAAGTGCACCTGAATCCATTAAAACTCAAAAAAATTATTATCTTATATTGATTTTGCAATGGTAGTCATATTGTCTTATCAATATAATATTTTTTGTACATGAAAAGGAGTAAATAATTTAATTTATATTCATATGTATATGAGTGTTTTAGTTTCTTAAAATTCAACAAATAAAAAAATATATAGTGGAAGTCATTTATAGTTGTATTGTATAGGGTGGAATTAGAGGATACAAGATAACTATAAATTTCAAAGAATAATTATGAGAATTAGCTTCACGTTTTATTGAAAAAGAATTATAAGAAGGAAGATGAGAATTCATTGAAACCTATAGTGATGAAGATGATATGAGTGAGCTAGAGAAGACCTATGTTCTTAATTGTATATTGCTAAGAAATATTCTAAAGCAATGTTCAAGTGTATTAAGTTAGGGAATGATATATTTTGGGCAATGTTCATATGATATGATTGATAATTATATGTCAATATATCTATTAAAGGGATGTGAGTTTGTCCTATATGAGTAGAAAGAGTTGTATATAGTGTATTATAAAGACTTGATGAACTTTGAAGAATCTACTCTGTGTTTAAGGATGTTAGTTTTTTTATCTTAAAATCATAATGTGAAGTCCTAGTGATCATCATTTAAGAAGGGAACATAAATGTAGAACCTTCCTATAAATTTTGAAACATTATATAACTTTTTTTCTTAGGGTACGCAATGGAATCATGGTACAAAATACTTAGTATAGAAGGAATCTCGATAATAAGTCCAGCATAAAGTGGGTAAGAAAATTATTCTAAGAGGTAAGAATAGAGGTCGATGTGAATCAATGTGTTAGAAGATCAATGAGACTCCGATCTGGTAATGGTGAGTAAATAACCGTCCACTTTTTTCTGTGAAATATGATTATACTATAGAATCCTTGATTTTGGTGAATAATTAATCAAAGTAAATATTAGGTCTTATTACCAAACCCAGTAAATCACCGTGTTTTCATGGATTTATTAATTCTATCTACTTAGTGAAGAAGTGATAAAAAATAATGAGTGGATAAAAATTTAATAAGTCTAATAGGTTGTACTAAAAGGTGAGTAATTGATAAAAAATTTAATTAACCGTCAATTCACCCCTCCCCACTCAATGGTCCACATATACTATTTCACTACCATCTAGACTATGATATAGGTTGTTTTCCTATGTGATTTATTGTTGTGGTTTTCATGGGCCAACTATGGGTTAAGACTATAACACCCCAATATTTTATTATATATTTATCATTAAATAAATTAAATTTCTTTGACAACTTTCTTTACACACAACACAGAGTTTAAAAAAACTATGATATACTATTGAATTATTATTATGTGAAAGTTATTTATCAGCTATGGGATTAGTGGTTATGAATAAGAAAAACTAAATTGTAAAAAAATCATTATTTATGAATATATAAAATTTATTCAATTATTATTAATTGGTTAGTAAACAAAATAAATTAATTTGTTTGTAAAATGGTATTATTTTTCATTAAAATGTTTTTTATGCGTGTGCAATGTGTTTTTATATTAATAAATAAAATAAAAATTATTTATTAATGATTTCAATAGTATTTATATAGTATATATATCACTTATATGGTTTATCATTCATCTAACATTTTTTATATTCAAATGAATCAATGTAAACACGATTTTACACTAAAAAAACCATTTTTCTAAAAAACTATTTCCAATGTGATTTGGGCACTTATTTTATAATGAATTTATACCCCTTAAAAAATTGATTCCTCTATAAATAATTCCAAAATTGGAATAAAAATAACTAGTACAATTTAAATAGCTCTATATAATTTTTTGTCATATTTATTAGTTAAAATAGTAAATTCTTGTTACCATAATTTTGGATAAAAATGGTTTACTATGGGTTAAAGAAAACGATAAGGGTACAAATTCAACTTAAAACATTACAAGATTTTATTGGATAAAATTAATTAAATATTATATTATCCTTCCTTAAAATATTTTCCCATTTGGTTCTATAATCATAGGAAATTGAAAATATATTATATATATATATTTTATATAATTTCATGTGTGTCCCAACCCTCAATTATAAAATAGCATCCATTATCATATATAATTTGAAAACTTTTACCAATATAGCTTGAATAATACCTTCCCAAACACATTGATTAATTCATTACACTAATTATTTATCTCTTGATATACCCAAACACATAAATATCTATTAATCCTAGACTTGGGAATATGTTTAGATATATAAAATAATATTTTTCATGTGATAACATGAAAAGGGATATTGTAGAGTATTTTTCTTGATGCCTGGTATAGAAGAAATTCAATTCTAAGAGAAATATTTCAAATGTGGTTTTATAACCATTACCCATAACAAAATTGAAATAATTTAAATTATTCATGGAAATATTTGTTAGACTCCCAAAAAAAACTAAAGGGAAAAAAATTATTATTGTTACAGTCATCTCCTTAAGATATCCAAAAATTTAATTTCCCCAAGAGAATATTTCACTCATTATCATATTTATATGATATATATTAAGGAATTGATAAGTTTTTGCAGAGCACCACATTTTATTATATCTATTCATGATTTGAGTTTTACCTCAAAGTTCTAGAGATTTAATCCACATAATTTGAATAGAAGGTTTAACTTCAAAAATTTACATCATCCTCAAGCATATAGATAGACTGAAAGGACCATTAGAACCCCATAATATATGTTAAGAGAATATTATATGGATTTTATATGTGTTTGGGATCCACAACATTATTTGATCATGTTATCCTACATCAATAGCTTCCACATGGGAATTATATTGAGTCCTTATGAATCTCTCTATTATGGAAAATAAATAACTCTAACAAATTGGTTTAAAGTTAAAGAATGATTTCTATTGGGGCATTATCTAGGTGAGGAAATAACATAGAAGTTTGGAGTAATTTGAAATAAATTTACAAGAATCTTTGAGTTAGAAGAAATGTTATGATGAAAAGTGTTAGTGAAATCGAGATTTCAAAGTTGGTGATAATATATTGCTAAGAATATCATTTTTTAAGAAGGTTATGATATTTGGAAAGAATGTAATGTTGATACCTTGATATATCAGTCCATTTAAAATTCAAAATCATATCAGGATGTTTATATTTCACTTGGAACATCAAACAAATCTCTCTCAAATTCATGATGAGTTTTATATATCTCTCTTGAGAAAGTACATACCTAATACTTAACATTTATTGTACATGGAGTTTATACCTATAAATAACATGAACCAACACTCCTAAATCCAGTTCTATAAACATAAACATCTCATTTCCGGATTCGATACCAATAAAGGTGAGCTAGTTTTCTTCATCCAAAACATTCAACATCAAAAGGATATAATGGATCACTTACATGACCAATGATATTTTAGGTTTAATGATATAGATAATTATGATGAACACTTATAAGGTTATAGTGAAATAATTAAAGTACATGAGCATAAAATAAGGTAATTCACACCCATTAATAACTAGATCATAAATCATGAAACTTGTTATAAAGTATTTAAAAAGTAGATATTAATTTGAAATCAATAATAATAAGAAATATTATGTAAATATTGAGAAAAAAATTATTTAAAACCCATATAAATCATAAAGAAAAATATGATTGTATCTTAGATCAATATCTTCATGACACATTCTAAACCCATAACAAAAATAACTAGATACAAGATAAATCAATATGAAAAATGTGGTGTTAACTCCCTTATTCTTGTCCTTAATGATATGAAATGCTAACTAAAACACTAGAGCACTATCTAGTCACACCCATCATAT
This sequence comes from Viscum album, assembly GCA_963277665.1. Classification (NCBI taxonomy): domain Eukaryota; kingdom Viridiplantae; phylum Streptophyta; class Magnoliopsida; order Santalales; family Viscaceae; genus Viscum; species Viscum album. Next base: position 1,176,611,587 of record OY728119.1, on the reverse strand, counting down.
AAGTTATATTGGTATCACTTATTGGCTATAAAGGGGATAAAAACTTCATATAAGTTGTATTATGGTCACCTATTCATTATTAATAGTCTTGAAGAACCTTTCACGAATGAAAAATTTAAAATCATTCAATTTTATACTATAATGATAATTAATGTCCTTTCATAGCTTGATTTACCCATGGAAAAGAAATAGGTTCCTTGAAAATCTCATAATCCATCTAGAGAAAAAATAAATATTATATCTATAATGACTCTTCCTGAACCAATACATATTCTAGTTTCATTTGAATATAATTTATTTTCATTCATTAATAAACATCTTTTAGGATTAGAGTTTTAGATAATTAGAAAGTAATTCATGCCTAAAAACATACAACTTTACAAATTTGATACTACTAAAATAGTATTCTTTTTTTATAATACAAAAGCTTAAAAAATAATTTATTTTGAAGAAAAATCTTCACAACATTCATCTTTACTTCTTATTTTTTCTTACCTAACCTTAAACCCTATGATGAACTTTTTAAAACATGGTATGAGCACTAAAAAATCAAAAAGGGGCCGAAAAAGAAATAAACCATTAGTCTATGAATACTTATAAACACAGGAATGATATACTTCCCAACCTTAAAAGTAACATATACTTAGTTTGTGAAATCCCTAGGTTTTCTTAAAATATAAAAGAATAAAATGAACCATTTATGAAACATGGGTCATTTTTTTATTACCATACTTACATAATATTGTAAAACTCGTCGATATCATTTTATTTTTAACCCTCATGACTACATTACATTGTATCCCTCATATTTACCTTATGATGTATCTTTCAAAATTTCACCTAGAATAACCATTATGGTCAACTTACAACATACACAATGCATTGTATGGCTATCACCTACCCACCTATATATTTTTATAATGTATCCATCATCATTATAAAAAATTTCCAAAATGAAAATGAAATCCTAGAACCTGAATACTTTCATCATAAAAACAATTAATTAATGAAAACAACTTATTTTTAAAGAACACTATGCACATAAAATGGAAATCACATCCTTTGAAAATATCTATGTAATTTGTATGAAATGATCAAAAAAACTAATTCATCATGAAAATGGTAAATTCCAGTCATGTTTTATAATTTAAAAAGAAACATTATTTTTTGATTTTTTAAATAGATATATTAAAGATGATTTTAAAAGGAGTGTCCCTTACCTTATATCCCAAACCATTATAAACATGTACTTAATGTCCTGGATAATAAAATTATATTAATTAACTAATTAATTAAGAACCATTTAAGCTTATAATTTATTTATTACCATTTTACTAATTTCGTTTGTGTCCATCATTATATGTTATAAATTTTATAATCGTTTTTCTAGAAGAATTCGTTACATACCTTTATGGTTGTTTGTGTTGTGTATAATTATAGGAGTTTTTGTCAAATAGAAGAAAAACTAAAAATTTGGAATGAAAAGGTATTAATATGATTTCAAAATTTTAAATTATCCCACATATAATTGTTTCTGATATTATTATGATTCATTAGATAAAATATTAATGTTAAAAGTTTGGTTTATTTTGGCGGTTTTCCTATCCATCATAAACAAGTTTTATTTTATATAATATGATATTTATAAATTGTTCCAAATTATTAATAATTTTATAAGATAAAAATTAAAATATTTTTAACCATAATAATGGTTTTATGACCTACAATCATTGGGGTAATAGTAAATGAAAACTCATCATCCTTGAAGGCGGTTAATCGACACATCACAGATGATGTTTTCATTTTTTTCAAGAAGAAGAGAAGAAAATAGGTTGATGATAGATATTAGATTAACACAATAAAATTACAATAAGTTTATGATATTGGAGTTATTAGGTAACCTTGTATATGTGAGGTTAGGAGATGATAAGAATGAAAGAAAAATTTAAAATAGAAAGGGGGATTTTACCTCTTGATTGTTGTCTCCTTGAGAACATACTTAAAGCACTTCGTTTCAATATTTTGGTGATTCTAATTGGTCTTAGACGTGCATAAGAGGCTTGGAAAGGTTATTGGGAAAATATTTATAATATACAGGGCATTTTATATGTGAGGTGAATAAAAGGTGAGGGGTGATATATATATGGAGAGGAGTGGGTTTTTTTAATATTATATTAATTAGTTTATTATTTTGGCTTAGGAATACTAATAGTGTTCATTGGGAGGACTAATTAGAGAAACTAGTGAATATGTGTTTGAACTAATTGTTTAATACATAATTTATGACTCAAAAATTCTAGTATTTGGAATAAAATGTTAAGTACTGTAAATTTCTTTATTTCACTCTTCATCAAAAATTCTACTATTTCAAAACAATACCAAATATTTCACCCTAAATATTTTTAATGTGTATATTTCTAAAAAATAAAAAATAATTATACTAATTCTCTAAATATAATAGTTATAATTTTTAATTAAAATCATCATTTACTAAAAAAATGAGGATTTTAATATTACAATTGATTTTATGAATATTTGAAAAATTAAATAAGGTCCAATATAATATTTTTAGAATTAAAATACAATAAAATTTTACTTTATTAATATATTTTAGGAAAATAAATTTTATTATAAATCATTATGTAACACCCCGAGCTTCCATGATACGCTTCTCATTCAATAATGCAATAGCTTGCATTGTACGCAACTTCAAGTTCTAAAACACCGCGACTAATCAAAGTAGCCGTTATGAATAGTAATAACCACTTTTTAAAATTATAGAAATTTTATATTTCAAAATGGACTTCATTTTTGGATTCGGAATATCAAAATTATCCTATGTTGAATTTTTGGTATTTTTCTGAGAACTTCTAATTTTTTATGAATAGTGAAAAATACTTAAAAACAACCTTTTTAATCAAAATAATTTATAGTGATAAATTATACTATTTAGTGGTTTTAAAGTATAATTAGAATATATTTTTACCATTTTATCCAATTCTGGTCATTAGAATTAATTTAACATTGAAAATGGACATAAACAATTGCCAATCTTTTGATATAAATTGTTTCTTAAAAACACGCTATTTGTTCTGACAGCGGGAATTAATTATAAAATTAATTAATGCAACTTATATGTTTGGAATTTTGTAAAATAGATATCATTTTTTAATTTGGAATATCAATTATAGCTTAGGGTGAAATTTTGGCATTGTTCTGAAAAACTTCAATTTTTGATGAATAGTGAAACCACTAAGTGGTAGTTAAATAAATGATTTTTTGTTTAAATGAAATATTACCACTTCTGTGGTTTGATTTTCAAAAATCTGACATACATGGTTGTCATTAAGAAGTAAAATGTGGTTCAATGAGATTAAAATAATTTTTGGTGAATAGTAACTTTTATGTTCTTAATCGCGATTAAAGGTAATTAGTGAAATTTAAGGTAAAAATGATATTATAAAAATATGAAAATACCCTTAAACCTGTCCTACCCCTATTTTATGAGTAATGGCCGACCAAGACAATCCATGGGTCAACTTGGGGACCCCATGGAGCCACTTTAGTTGGAAAATGACATAAATACCTTTTATTTATTGTTAAAGTAAAAAATTGACACAAACATGAAATGTTTTACTAAGTCAATTATTACATGGGGTTATACAAGTCATATTTTTGACTATAAATAGTCATTGGAAAGATAAAAATATTTCCTACATCATAGTATTTGTTTTATAATATTTAGACATTAAATAAATTAAATTATTCATGACATCATTATGATGCAGCGATGACCTCATTATTTAACGATTTTAATTAAATGAAAAGATAATGTAAAATACAAGGCATACACTTGTCCAAAGACTATTGGATGGGTATATTTCAAACCCTTATCACCTTATCCACGAATTATATAAGTTTGGGACCTTTAGAATCCGAAAATCATTGTATAATAATGTAAAATTTCCTTACTTTCCAAAAGTGCCCCTCCTCTCCTCTTATAAAAGGCCCCCACCTCTACCACCTCATTCACACATTCAAGCCATTTGGCTCGTCCAACCTCTGCCCAAATACTCTCCCAACTTCCCCCTATTACTCCTAGAAGCCTCATTTTGGGCATAACTCTTCCCAAGGAAGCCTTTGGCTCAAATCAAAAATAGTTACCCAATTTTGAGATAATGTCTTCTCTTATGTTGTTTTGTTTTATTTTTCTTCTCCAACCCCCTAAATTTTTTTTATTCATTTATTTTGTAACAAAACCAGTATCCTCAATATACTAGGATGTTTTTATAAGATATATTTGAGCTAAAATTACACACACCTACATATAATGGTTAAATAACATACGGTTTCTGTGGATGGCGAATTTCTGCCTCACGAAACGATGATTATTCAACACTCATATAACACCTTCAAAGGTGGCCATTAAGATGTCACTATATTTATATATGATATATAATATGTTTATGTTTTAATTATGCTTCTTTATTTCTCATTTATGGCATACTTTATGATTTCAATTATGGGTAAACGCCATAATTTCATTTTAGGAAGTGCGGACTACCGCCCCCTCAAAGTGATGTGAATCGTTAATGCCACATGTGGGATGTATAAAGGATGGAGTAAATGATATTATATATTATATTATACTGGAATTATATTATACATTTATATAATTATGATTTCATTCCATTAAATATGAAATAGAAATGAAAGTAGCGTTCATGCGTACGTACGGCTTACCGTCTCCATGAACGGTGCATTTCATTTCTTACCTCTAAATGTTACGTAATATTATAAATGAATGTATATACTGTATATATATGATATATATGATATCAACATCATTAATATAATTCTGGATATAATGGATATTTCACCACATGAACAACTTGTAATTATAAGAAGTTTATTTTTGACTCAAGTACCAAAGATCGACAAAACGACCGTTATTAACTTAAATAATTACATAATGTTCATAACATGGTAATAAGTGATATAAAAGGAATAATGAACATGAAAAAGGTTCTTAAGTAAATATAAATAAACTCTAGTTTATTATTCAGGTGGTTAAAGAACGGTTGAGTCAGGACAGGACGCAAGGTAAGGGAACTTCTTAACCCAATTTCTATTCTTTGGGTTAATCTCCTACTTTCAAATTATGTCATGATATTATTATGTCTTATTTTGTGTTTTTACATTCTTTATGTGTACCTATAGTGAATACACATAATATATCTATTTTATTTTAAAAATGATCTTTGTAAGGACTTCGTCTCAATCTCCTTTCATTGAAGCATATTTGGTTTTATACTCAAATTTCTTTTATACGGTGTATAAACCCCTTTACTTTTACGTTAATTCAAAAGGAATCTTTTTTATACGAAGCGTTTACTAAACGACAAAAGGGAATGTTTTTGTCATACGTATGCGGCGACAACAACTTCTCTGCTGCCGTGACCACTATTTGAGTTTCAGCTTCCTCTACAAGCCATACATTTTTTTAATGAAAAATAAATACCATGTTATACTTTTATTTTATTTTGGTATTGAAAATGGTTTTGAAAGCGTTTTTATTATATCAATGTGTTGTATTGACATCTTGTGATTGAAATGTTGAAATATTATGTTTCCTTTATGCATGTTTTATGTGATACGATTATGTTATGGTTATGATATGTTTAAACCTATTCATATGAGGAATACATTGGACTTAATACGTGACGGGTGGAGCCCGCTATAGCTCCTCGATGCATCGGTAGGTCTCATGAGACAACTAGACGTGGAATTGGCCGAGGCCATTTCCCAATTTGATTTATTTTTTTGGCCGAGGCCTTAATCATTTTAGACGTCTTGGCTGAGGCCTTGAAAACATGTTTCAGAATGTCTGGAATTATGAATTCCACCATTATGAAAGTTGTTATTGATATTTCATGTGATTATCCGACCAGTAGAATATCCATGTGTATAAGTAAATGGCATTATCTCATTTTAATTTTGCCATATTATGTTGAAGTTCATGTTTAAAAGGCTTTTTTTTAGTTATACATTGCCTTAAATGTTGATGTTTATTTATGAAAGCTTCCGCATTATTTTTATCCTTATTGAGCATCTGAGCTCACCCGTTTCAATGTTTTAATATTTTCCAGGATGTGAAGAAGTATTTTAGGAATGACCTGCAGGGATAGTCAGAAGAGGATATGAGTGTGGACTATGAAGACTTTGTTATTTTAGTTTTTCACCTTATGTTGTAATGTAACATTTATGAATGTATCTAGTGTTTCCAAGGCTACTAAACTAATCGGTCTTTCGAGACTTGATCTTTTGTGATCATGCCAATGTTACGAAGTAATGCACTGACTCTGGGTAGCTGGGGTCGGGGCATTATAAATTACATTAATTATAAAATTGTAAATACACATATACGTTTTAAAAAAGTTCCAATATGAAATACATATTTATTAATAAATTATATACTTATACTGTTAGGTCCAAAAGGAGGTAAGATACCCTGAGATGTGGTGAATCTGGTTATAGATATTATTTTATAAATTATTCTCGCCCCAATAGATCTAGAACTCTTTATTATAAGGGTCACTTTGTTTCCACTTCAGTGTTAGTGCAGAGCATATTCCTCCCTTCTGTATCTAATAATGATTATTTGAATGTAATGTAGGAAAGAAAGTATAAGGGTGTTTCAGTTTTTTACTTTGTTCTTCTTCACATGGATACATCCATGGGGCATACAATGGTGATGGGGAGATTATAACAAATTCCTTAAGCCATACTACCAATAATGATGGTTGGAACTATATCACATCTATACCCAGGATCACTTTCTTTTCAAGGTTTTGGGTCAGCTCACTACATTCTCAATGGCCACTCTCCTATGTCTCATTATTTGGAGCACTACCATTGGAAAGGATCAATGTGTTCCACTTACTTTGATAACTACTATTGAATAGAATACACACCTATTTAATAGACTTGTAGTTCCCTGACTTATGTCCAATTAATGAAACCTCTACTGTATATAGATGCTCTGTTGATGTCCAACTTTCATCCAATAATGAATACTTCTTTACCACAGATATACTGGGTAACTTCAAACATTCATACAACCTTATGATGACTTGTATGAAACTATAATGCCCTGTGTGGAATTTTTTCCATTATCTAAGAAAAACAACTTGTGAGCCACTTACAACATGTGTGTAAATCCCTTCTTATGTGCAACTCCATACATTCACTCAAATCCCTTCTTGAACACAATTATTTAATTGTGTGAAACTCACTTTTTACATGAAACTCACTACTTACACAATTTAGAGCTATAGTTATCTCTAACTGTTGAGCTTCTCAAATGGGGGGAAGGTAGCCATCTATTTATAGGCTTGATCGACCCTATGCACAAGATCCTAATGCATCTACCTTTGTGCGGGTAAGATCCTCTATGAGCGCGTAAAACACCATTTGACATCGCATTGAGTGCGTAAGACTCTTTCTCACAAAATCATATTTTAGAAAAATTATAATATTGTGCATGCTTCATGCCTTTAAATTATTTTGATATAGTGATCCCTAAATATTCTTTGTGCACAACATTCCAAAACACCTATAATATTGCACACATCATACTTTTCAAAAAACACCTTTCTCCACTGTCCTAATTTTGAGGCCAAAAAATTTGGAAAATACATCGAAATAGTGCCACCTTGTATATGATCTTTTGGTACTTCCCCCAGAGCACCCATTCATTTTTCATAGTTCTTTTTCAATATAGTTTGTTAACAATATCTCTGGAACTCCACAACTAACCTTCGAAACCCTTTTTTTCAACAAACTCAATCAACCAAGAATGCATCAATGTTACCTTGTGGAATTTTTTCCAAATAAATACCTTGATATAAATATATAATATTTTCATTTATATGTTAAATGAATTTTATTTATTCGTTATTTGGAGAGGTTACTATTTTATTGGCTATAATACTATTCCTACTGGTCACATTACTATTCCCATGATCAGGCTACTAATCCATTTGTTTAGATTCACTAATTTTTATAAATACCACTTATTTAATTTTAAATTTATAATGAATTTAACTATTTAACTATGGAATGAAAATAAATTATTTTATAAATACCACTAATTTCATTATAAATTTAAATTCTCATCTTTCTTCTTGAACCATGTGGTTTCTCCATAAAACCTTAACCTAGTAAATTACCTTATTTAGTAATACTTTCTATCTATGGTCAAGAATCGGAATAAGATTTTTCTCATATGAATGGTTATCTTTTAATTGAGAAATCTCAGGGATCAGAACATGGGATGAATCTAGAACATACTTTCTTAACATAGAAACATTAAAAAGACTCTATACCTGGGAAAAACATGGTATAAAATCCATTTGGAAGGAAACTGATCTAACTTTATCTAATATTTCATATGGTCTAATGAACACTAGACCCAACATCAATTTCACACCAAAATGCATCTCATTTTTTCAAAGATAAACTTTAAGAAAGACTTGATCACTTACATTGAAAGAATGACCCTTCCTCTAGTTACCTTCTTAACTTTTCTTCCTACTATGAGCTACCCTAATATGTTTCTTGACAATTTCACATTTCTATTCACTTAATCTACTAATTATGGTCCCATAAACTTCATTTATCAGAATTTATCCAAAAATAATGTAGTTCTACACTTCATTCCATATGATTCCTCAAAAGGGGTCTTCTTTATACTGGAATGAAAATTGTTATTACAAGAAACTCTAATAAAGAAATATGATGATCCCAACTTCCTTGGTAATCCATTGGGAAATAACATAGAATGTAATAATAGTTCTTAATTTTCCTCTCACTCCATCCATCATATTGAGGATGAATGGTTGTGCCGAAATTTAATTCATTTATCAATGACTTTTGTAGGCCCTTCCAAAAGATACAAGTAATCCTGAGATCATGATCAAATAAATTGGAGAGATAAACTCTGTGTTCTCTGGCTATCTATTTGAGGTTCAATTGATAAATCTAATCTTAATTCATGGTATCGTTATTAGTAAGTAAATGTGAATATTTATTCAGTCGGTCAATAATAACCCATGTCATATTATTACCTAGAGATATTTTTGGTAATATCACAATGAAATCCAAGTAAATGTTTTCCCATTATCACTTTGGCACTATAAAATTTTAAATCATTCCCTTATATAATTTACATTCTTATTTTACCTATTGAAAAGTTAAACATCTCATTGTAAATTTAGTAATATCTTTTTCCATTCAATCGCACCAGTAATACTCTTAAAGATCTCTTTATATCTTAGGGCTAACAGGAAGAATAAAAAATAGAGAACTATAATCTTTACATAATAACAGTATCTTCAACAGTGAATTACATGGCACACATAATCTCCCCTTAAATTATAAAACACAATCATTATTAACATTACATTTAACAGCATACCTTTCTTAAACCATTCTACATTTTTATGTAACTCATAGTCATCCTTCTGTGATTTCTTAATTCTCTCAAACATAGATGATTTAACTAACACCTAAAACAAAATAGACTAATTTCTTACACAAAAAAATTTCAAGAAACAAATTCCTCAAATCATTAACCAAGGCATCATGTTCCAAATTTAACATGTTTAATTTAGCTGGATTTATTCAACTCAAATAATATTCCACATTATTTTATTTTCCAGGATGGTAATTGATCATTAAATCATGATGCTTTATTAGCTATAGAAATATTCTATGCCTCATTTTCCATTCCTAATGAGTAAATATATACATAACACTTTAATGTTTAATATATATTTCACATTTGGAACCATATAAATGATGTCTATAAATTTTTAAAGAGAAAATCATAACAGCTTAATATAAATCATGTGTGGGATAATTTAACTCATAAGGTTTTTGTTTCCATGAAACATATGTAATTACCCAATCATTTGGTTAGTCAAAAGTCATCTTCTGATATTTCTATTCCTGTTTTGTAAATAATAATCTCTCTTTTCAAATGAATCCCTATATTGTTTTATTTTATCATTATGATTTTCATATGCATATGATGAAAATCATACCCATATATTTTATAGAAATAATACTTTACATTATTATCATAATGTCCCAAGATTTAGTTTACGTCATACTCATCAAATTATATTTTCATCAGAAATACTGATTATGATTTCCATTTTACACACCATTCAGTATCACACTGAGAATGTAAATCGAAATCACAGTCTTAATAAAAATCAACAAACTAATTTACTGTTCAAATTTTATTTTATTAATTGAGTTATATTAATTTCAAACTCATTTTATCATATCCAGAAAATAGTATCTTATCATAATAAACACTATTAATACTAAATCATTTTGTGTATTCTGTTTCAATGTGTATTATGAAATCATATCGTTGTTTCAGTTGAAAAAAGTCTGTTGGAGTTCCAGGTGTCCAAGTCCCTCTACATTTTTAGGATATAATATGATCGTTGGAATCCACGATGACCCTTACGAATTTGGCCAATAAATACCAGATCACTTGAATGAGCTCGATGTTGAACTTTTGCTGAAATTTTTTATGAACTCAAAACATCATGCAACTGCTCTATCAAATTGTTGCTTCATGAGAAAGACTCTGAAATCAAGTATGGAAATGTTCATTCTACATACTTTTCACTCTCAAGAGTTTTTATTTTCTTAGTGTGAACCCAATCGTTAGTGATTATGATCGAGGGTTTCATTGGATAGGAATATAGTTGTTCTGATCCTTTTTGGATCGATTTATTCAGAGTCTATGAAGATAGAGGTGTTGATCATTTTCTTGACTGAGGGATTGCAGGGATAGCAAGACAGATTCTGATCTTTGTATCAATGGATTACCCTAGTGTGGGTAAGAATATTGAATGTATAAATAAAGGGACCTTTATCCAACATTATTAGATACACTTATATTTGATTTAAAAGTATTATATTCTTTCAATTGTTTACATTTCCACTACTTTGTAATATAAAGTGAATCATTTTTTATATTCATATTTCTATTCTTTATTTTGTGATTGCGATCATTATAATTTCAATTATAGTGATTACAATATTCTCAATTACCCGGAATGTTTCAATACCCTTTATGATTGAATCATTGTATTGTTTTACTCTGATCATCATAACCATTATGATTACAATCATTTCCATGCCTACTCTATTTAAATAGTTTCAACAATGAATATGATTAATTTTATTTACTTCATGTAGATTACATTATCACAATAAACCTAATTATAATACATTAATAACCAAAAAAATGGACCTATCTGATTAATGTTTTAATATACTAAGTGGTATTTTTAATTGAATTAGTTTAAATTTTTTTAAACTAAATTATATTATGGATAAAAATGAAAAGTTTTTAAACCTACAATTCACTCCCCTATTTTATTATTTCATTTCAATATACAATAATATCCAAAAATTGGTATCATAGTATGCCATTAATGATTATATGTAAGCATACATTGATTTTTCAAGATAGTTATTTTTCTTTTATAAATTATTTTTCTTATAAATATTTGGTACATTGACCTGTACTAGGAAAAAGAAATGTTTTATTATTTTAAAGATGGATGTACTTAATTTCTGTTCAATTGAAAATATAAATCCTAAAAGACCTTCAATTTTTTTATGGTAATGATTATAAATATTCAGGAGAAATAATGAATAACTTTGTAATAAACATTGGAGTTGTTAACTTTGTAATGCAGACTAGTGACAAAATTTCTGAAAAGGAATTTAAAGTTTTTACCAATCAATAAAATCTGTAATATCAACAAAATTATAAGGTAAAAAACAATTTAATTTGTTCCATGAGTGGAAATATATATATCCAGATTCATCTAGTGAAGTAGAAAACAATATATGGAAGAAGCTATAAATAACTCATTTTGGTACTTCAAATGTTGTTGAGACTAGAATATCTATGCTAAGAGAATACTTTCAAGATTTTGAATTCCCTTATGAAGAACCTGATTTTAAGGTACAATAAATATTTATGACAATAGTGAATAGTTTACCATCTATTGGAGGATAAGGACTACATGATGACATCCTAGTTGAAAAGATCATAGATATCATGCCAAATAAATAATAATAAAAAATTATAGTTTTTGATGAGTTATGAAAAGTTACAAATGTTACTCTTGGTGAGTTGTTTGAAACTCTTTTGCAATATTAGAACAGATTGAAAAGAGATTCAAAAAAGGTAAATAAAAATAATGGAGTATTTTCTTTTCCTTATACTTAAAATCAAAATAAAAATAAGACTCTTGAGGAAGTTGTTATGTCTTTAATGACAAAACAATAGTAGCTCAGTCAAACTCAAGTAAATCAAAATATTTAAAGAATAAGTTATCCTATCTTGATGGAAGGGGGAAAATATTTTTGTAAATAAGGAATTTCAATACATATAAAAAAAATTAAAAAGGATAAGAAAGACGTGAATGATTCTGAAGTGACTTGTTATGAATGTAATAAAGTTTGACACATCATACCTAATTACCCAATGAAAAAAAAAGGAATGATATAAAGAAAATACATTCTTAAAGGAATAAAAAAACTATAATTCAAAATGAAGGAAATTCTTAATGTCAAATGACTCCTAGAGTGATAGTGGTAGAGGTTCATAAAATGAATCCATAGAAAATGAAAACTCTGGATATAAGAATGTTGGTCTTCTTTCCAGAATACCAATTGAAAATAAATGTTTCATGGAAAAGGTAAACACTACTAAAGATTTTAGAAATGTGTCTTTAAATTCAAACAATCCTAAAGAGAATGGTTATATTTTTTTGTGAAGAGAATTCCTAAAAAGAAGATAATTAATTGAATTTATATAAAGAGGTTTCAATATTTTCAAAATTACTTGGAAATGAAAACTATAGAGTTAATAAGAAACATGAAAATTAATATTCTAGAGGAAGAATTTTAATAAAAAAAGTGTCAGATCTTTCTAATGGTCTTGATAAGAAAATTATTGAAATTGGTTTTATTTCAAAAAACCTCATGGAAGCTAATTATGAGAAGAATAGGCTTTTAAAATATTTTGAAAAAGGAATTTTAGAAAAAAATGTTTCATAAAAAACACACTTCTAAAATTAATACTAATGTGTATAAGAGTTTTGTTTTAAAACTAAATAATTAATTGTTCTCCTTATATATACTATTGAAAAACTTTTCCACTAGTAAATATGTTTTTAAAAACATGTATAAACATGTTTTTCCAAAAGGTAAAAGTTCAATAATGTGATATACTCATTCAATGCCGTTTTTTTATTATAATTAATTTGTCTCAAAAAATACACCATTTTACACAATGTTTCGATGTAGAGATCATTGGAATAAAAAATGTTCCTTAAATAAAATTCATTATTTTAAATTCTATAAAACCCATTTTTCAAAACAAAAATGTGTTCCAAAAAATTTATCTTTATTACATTTCTAGATCCAAAAAGGTTTGGATTTTGAAAACCTAATTGTTTTATTTTTTTGGGAAAAAATGAATGTACCAAAAACAAAAACATAAGATACATGGATAGTGGATGTTCCCAGTATATGTCTAGTAACATTGAATTTTGGAAAATATTATTTAAATTAATGGAGAAAGAGTTACCTTCAGATATAATACTCAAAACAATATTATTTATAGAGGTAATATTGTTCTTCTTATAGAAGCATTGATTAAAAATGCGTTATTTGTTATGATTATTATCCATAACCTTATAAATATAAGTCAATTATGTGATGAAGGTTACCTTCTGAATTTTAAGAATGATAAATGTGTAGTGAAAAATGTGAAGAATGGATCCATTATTTCTTCCCATCAATATGAGAAAGTATACACACGCAATATTGAAGACCTTAGGATCCAATACATACCATACCTTAGTGAAATAGAAGATAAATATCGCTTATAGAATAGAATATTAGGTATTACATTATTAGGGATCACAAAAGATAATGAGATATAATTTTAAAAATTAATAGAATGCAAGAAAGTCATGCTGATATATTTACAAAACCATTAACTTCTAATATATTTGAATACATTAAACAAAAGATATGAATGATTAATGTCAAGTAATCATTCATATATACATATTATCCATTTCCTTACATTAATTTAATCATTTTCAAAGTGGGAGTACATTTTTTTTATCTTTCAAAAAAAAATCTTCCCCACAAAATTGTTTGGTACAATAAAAATTTTCAGCACAACAAAACTTTTCAGAAAGAGAAATTTTTCAGCACTAGAAAACATTTCACCATCAATTTTCTTTTAAAATTTAGTTTTCTTTCTCTTCTTCAATGTTTTATTTTCTTTTAATAAAAAAATAATTTAACCCAACAAATCTATCTTGATATTCATAAATGTATACTTCCTTTTAATTTTCACATTGTTTTCATTACATTTATCATTTTTTTTTGTATTTTTTTTTAAAAAATTCATCTAATTCACTTTGAATATGATAATTTTTTAAGTAAAAAAACCAAAACCATTCATTTATTTCAAAAATTGGATCTCTTAAATCTAATTTGAATTGTATACGTTCAATGGTTATATATCCTTCACATATATAAAGGGACCCCCCATCCCTATCCCACACCATTTATACTCTCCTTTTTATGATGACACTCTGTTGTTCCATAAATAACTAAGATTGAAGGTTTTCTTACTCAGTGTATTCAATTTTACTCATTAATAAATCTTTAGAAATTTATATAAAGTAAATGGCACTAAAATATTACTCAAAAATGAAGTTCTTAGATAAAATATTTCTCATCCGAGAGTTATAGGACAAGTATGATTCATTTCTGAAAATAATAATTTAGTTTCAAGGATGGGAGTTAGTATGTGTTCAAAAACCTAAAAGTAAAGATCTGATTAACCTAGATGAAGTCATACAATTATATAAAACTAAGAATTTTGATGGCAACTTAATGGTATATTTTGAATTAATGATAGTGAAATCAGTATGTCAACTAAAAAAGAAGCACATTTTCTTAATGTTCCATCCAAAGGAGATTCTTTTTGTCCCTCTTATAAGTTACAAAAATAAATGGGGACATTTATAAAAGAAATAACTGAGCAATATCTTTTTCATATTTATGAATAAAAAATAAAAAACATCCATATTTCAGTCGATAATATACTAAATTAACTCGAGATGAAAGGTTGTTTAATCCCCATGAGTGGTGATAGAAAATCTATAAATGTTTCATTTGTATTTACACATGATTTTATTGTGAATTTTAGGAACATCAACTTAATGGTTTAAATTTTAAAAACCATTAATAATTTTATGTTTGGTATAATAAATTCCAATTTTATCATGTTTTTATCTATCTTGAGTAAGTCCATTTATTAATGTTTGATGTTTTTCAATATGAATCTTATGTTAGTGTCGATAAATATGAGAGTTATTTATATTTTTTATGATATAGTAAGGATAATAATATATCATTTTGATCTAGAATATAAAAAGTTCATTAAGGATGTTGAAGCTAAAACCCTAAAAGAGATAGATAGAGGAAGCCAAAAATACAAAAAAAAATCAGAAGAGATCATTCCATAGAAATAAAATAAATAAATGTCAAAAATAGAAATAAAGTCAACAAAGAAAAAGAATATATTTGATGAAATTTTAGCTCTGTGGAGAGAATATCATGCTTAAAGAAAATGTGACCCACATTTTAGGCTCAATCTTGCTAAGTCTCTTTTCAAAAAATATTTCGATTGATGAACCCCTTAAAGAAAAATAAAAGGAAAATAATAATAGAAATATAATGTCTAGTAGTTCGGATGTTGATATTTTGATGAAATGTTTTGAAAAAAAGTGATAGAATTAGTATTCGAGAACTGATTCCAAAAGAAACAATAACCCCCTCTATACAAGATTCAGATCCATCAAATTCCTCTCAGAAAAATGTTTCAGAATAATTAGAGGATATTGAAATGAGTAAAATAGATAAATATCTCAGATAATAAGATGATATAGATAAAGAAGAAGAATCAAAAGAAAATGAATTAAAATAATTGGTAGTTGGTGAAGAAGAAATGTCTCAATACAATAAAATTCATGTGAAATAATCATATGAGGCTTATTGTAAGATCCCTTATCCATTAAGAGAAACATTAAAACTAGTCCCAAAATTTAATTACATTCATATTTTAGATAATGAGGAAACAATATTTGATGTCAATCAGAATCATAATTCAGATGATGAAAATGTCGACAGTCATAGCTCAAAGCTTCTTAATTACAAGGAAGAAACTAATTCAGACCATTCTATCTCTTTAAAAATATATCAATATGTTGTTTATGTTTTTAGAAGAATTGAAAAGTAAATATCATAATTACCATGAATTAAATGGAAAATTTACTTTTTTGAAGAAAATCAAAACAAAAGATCATACTTTATTAAGCTTTAGAGAAAAATAATGAAAAAACAGTAGGTCGATTTCAAAGTGTATGATGAAAGATATAAAGAGAAAAGGAAGGCTTGTAACAAAATTGTGAATGGTCTCATAATTCTGAAAGAAGTATCAAAAATCATGAATAAAAAATTTAATATCTTAGAGGACTTTTGAATGTACTCCCAACTATATTCAACAAGTTCAAAAATGATAGAACTCCAAAATTTATTGTGTTCTGTGGCCCATAGGAAATTCATTTTGAGTATTTGAAAGTGATTGATATTAAATAAGAAGATTACGAAATAATTTTTTATATATATGAAATCATTCAGTTGAAAAATAAAAATATCCTACATATTGATTGGATTTATGTCCATGAGAATAAGAGAAAATATCTACAAGCCAGAATTTGTACTCTGGAAGAGAAGTTGAAATCCCAGGAAAAAGTGATTCATACACCAGACGAATTATTTGAATATAAAGAATATAAATTCCTATATTAATAATAATAATCTCATGAAAATATCATGGAGGATATGAAATAATTCTAAAATTTGAAGATTACTTCTTTAGATCTCATGAATAATGATAAGGAGAATTAAAAGGAATAGAAATGAATCATTTTTAACTCTTATTGTACTATTTTTCAAACTCAAATGAATGACTTTGACATCTATGTATCTTTTGAATGAATGTTTTTTTTCATTTTTTGAATGAATGTTATTTCACTTTTATAGATGATAAAATTCATTATTTTTTGTATATTTATTTTTCTCTAAACCTTTTTCAAGTATTAGAAGATCTTCCCTATTAATTTTTGAAAATCACAAAGGGGTAGAACATGTATATAGGGGGATAATGTATTTGACATGGGATGAATGGGATAATGATAATTAAAAGAATAGTTCTTTAATAAAGTGGAGACTTTTTGACATAATACAATCTATAAGAATTTCATTATCCTAAGGGGGATATTAGACATATTCGAACCATATTCAAAAGAGTTTTAAAACTCAAAGGGAGATATATATATAATTGTTCAATTCTGAATACAAAACATTTAGGTAATATTATATTTGTTTTAACTTATGGTTTGTTCTTTCAAAAAATGGGGAGATTTTTTTTGTCTAATGTCTTCTTCTGACTTTTCTATTCCTTTTTTTTAAATCACAAACTCTCTTTTCAAATGAATTCATATATTGTTTTATTTTTTCAACATTTATTTTTTACATTTTATCATTAAAATTTTTATATGCCTACGATAATAATAATACCCATAACTTTTATTGAAATAATACTTTAAAAGATTATATTTATGACCCTAGATACAATTTACGCCACACTCACCAAATGTGATTTTCAGCAGACATGATAATTACGATTTCCATCATACACCCTATTAAGTATCACATTGATAATATAAATCACATTCTCTATCTTGACAAAAATCATTATACTCATTTAATATTCACATTATATTTTATCATAAGAGTTAAATTATTTTATAACCCATTTTATCTTATCTATAAAATAGTAACAAATCGTAATGAAAACTATCAAAACAAAACAATATTGTGTATTTTATTTCAATATTTATTATCTAATGATGTTGTTTTTTCAATTAAAAATTACCATTGGAGTTCCAAGTGTCCATGTAACCCTCATTTTTAGGGTAAAATATGACAATTGGAAACCAAGATAACCATTTGGACATTGTCCTATAAAAACCATATCATTTTAACGATCTCGACACTAAAGTGCTAGTGAAATTTTTTAAATATTCGAGGCATATTGTGAGTGATCTATCAAATTTATGCTTCATGTGAAAGACTCTAAAGACAAGTTGTGAACTACTCATTCAACAAACTTTTTACTCTCAAGATCTTTTCTTTCCTTACTATGACACCGATCGTTGATGATTACGATCGAGTACTTCCATCGATTGGAAGACTTTTGTGTCAATCATTTGCAGATCAAGGGCTTCCAAGGCTTGGAATATAGTGGTGTTCATAACCTTCTTGATCGAGGGGTATGGGGATAGAAAGACAGATGTTGATCATCGTATCGATGGCTTTCCCTAGTGTGGGTAAGATATACTTTCGTGAAATTATAAATTAATTTACCTTTATCCAAGGTTATTGGATACCCTTCTCTTTGGGTTAAAAGAACATTATTATTTTAATTTTTACTTATTTGTGGCTTTGTAATTAGAAGTGAATCATTTTATATATTAATATTTATATTAATTATTTAGTGATTATGATCTTTGTAATTACAATTATTATGATTTAAATATTTTCAATTACTCAAAACAATTTATCATTCTTTACGACTGAATCGTTTTATTGTTTTAATCTGATCATCATATCCATTGTGATTATGAGTTTTTTCATGATTTCTCTATTTAAATAGTTTAAAATATAAATATAATTAATTTTGTTTTATGACCTATGGATTACATTATCACAATAAACACAATTATGATAGTTTTATAACTGTACTGAGGGCCCTATCCAATTAATGTTTTAAAATATTAAGTGGTATTGCGACTTGAATTAGTTTAAATTATTTTAACCTAACTTTCATTAAGGATAAAAATGAAAAGTAGTTAAACTACAATTCACCCCCTCACACTTGTATTATTCTATCTATATATACATTATGATCCAAGACATTCTAAATCAAAATGAAACCAAGTACCTTTAATGAAGAATTACTGTAGAGGAAAAATTATTTATATTAGAAAGGAATATCTGAAACATGATCATTCACCAAAATTATTTTATGTTCCTAAAATTAAACATCACGTTCATCCGCCAAATTAAATTTAATATCTTTTTTTGTTAATTTAGTTAGTGGTCTATAAAATTGTGAATTTGTTTTGAAAATGACTAGTAAGATTCTGATAATCCAAGAAAACTAAGAGTTTTAGTAACATTTGTAGGTTTTTTTCATTCATCAACCATATTTGTTTTTGTGGGATCAAATGTTATATCATATTTATTTTCAATGTTCCCAAGAAAATAAATCTTTTTTAACAAAAAACAGAAGTTGTAAGCATCCTATTTAAAATATTTTCTTTAGGGGTTTGTACAGAAATACTTAGATGTTTTTCATGATACTCATATAATTTTAAATGAACCATAATATCATCAATAAAAACAATAACAAAATTATCCAAATATTCATGGAAGATTCAATCCATAAGATCATTAAATATAGTTGGTGATTTTTTTTAACCGAATGTAATAATAGAAACTCATAATTCCCATATCTAGTATGGAATGCGGTTTTTGGAATATCATTTTTCCTTCACCATCATATAATGGTTCTAGGATCTCATGTAAATCATTGAAAAATATTGGACTCCTTGGAACCGATAAAATAAGTCATTAATATGAGCCTATAGATACTTATTCTTAACAGTAATTTTATTCAATGATCTATAATCAATTAAAAGCCTCATGGAACCATCATTCTTAAAATAATAGTTGAACCCCATGGTGAGGTTATTGAAAAAATGAAACCATTATCAAGAAACTCCTCATACTACTTTTTCAATTCTAAAATTTTTACTTGAGGCATTTGATAAGGTGGTTTTGAAATCATCTTAGAATCATAAACTATTTCAATGACTAGTCCTACTTCTCTATTTGGTATAAGGTATAAGATTATTCCATTCATCATGAAAAACATCCATGTTTTCATTTACCTCTAGAATATCATGATTCTAAAAAGTTACCTTGTTTTCAACAATATGTGAAACATAACAGTCATTTCAATATTTTAACGTCCTCTCAAATTAAAAATATCATATCAATGGTATGTGATACTTCCATTATACAAAATGAGACTCTTTCTAAAAAATAAAATTTTATCAGTATAATAAATCATATCATGGTAAACATAAATCCAATTCATAAGAAGAATAACATTAAACATTACTAGGGAAAAAGGTCTATATGTAATTCCTTTCCACAGATAAAAACATGAAGATTCTTATAATTTTTTCCCTACATATTTCTCCTTGTGTTGGTTCCATATGTTCAAGTTCTATTTTATTGATTGAAATTTAAAAATTACTATAAACTTTCTTAGAACATGTAGAATCTATATCATATAGGACATTAAGAAGATCTAATTAAATAAACATTGTAACTTATACCATTTCCTTGGGTAGAAAAATATATTATGAAGTTGTCAAAAATTATTTCAATACACTATTGAACTTATTTTCTAGCTACTTCCTATCATTTAGATCCTTCTCTAGGATGGTATGTGAAAAATTCCCCCTCTCACCACATATTAAACACTTTATTGTTATCTTATTATAATTAAACATTCAAACTATAAGATCTTTCTCATTACAATATAATTTCATAAGTACAAACTTACGACATTAAAAACACTCCCAAAACTTTTTGAAGGCATTCTTTAAGGTTCCATTTATAACACTTTCCAAAAACTGGAAACAATATTCTCTTACCTTCAGATTTATTTTATTGATTCTTACCCATTGAATTCAATCTGGAAGCATTTTATTATTATATTCAAAGTAAATATGATATTAAAAAATCCATTTATACCCTTTAGGAACATCAAAAAAAAATTTCAGGGCTTCTGAATTCAAGGGAATCTAATGCCCTTAGATAACATGGCTTCAATCATGAGTGAAAATGATTGATTTTACTATCAAGATCCAGAATAAGACTTAAATTATACCTTTCCAATCAAGTGAATTTTTCTTCATACATAGCTACTGAATCTTCCCCCTTTTTTCAATTGAAGGAATTTCATTTTCATCATAATTCAAACTACCCTAGGAAAATATTTTTCAAGGAAAAGATACATAAATTCCTCACATACCAATGAATTAATATCCTCTATTTCCTTGATATTCTTGACCACTGACCACCATTGGATAGATTCACCATCAAAATAATAAATGTGAAGACTATAATTTTGATTATATAAAAATCCCATGACATCGAATTTCTTTGTAGGGGACTTAATCTTCCCTTCAGCTACCACTGGGGGAGAAGATCCATTGAAAGTATGAGGGTGATGCCTCATAACATTTTATTTTATCATCTTGTTCCTTTTTGGTATCTATGAATAATTTCTTTCATTTATTGAACTACCATTTATGTCCTATGATAAGAGATCCATTACTATCATAAACCTCTTGGTTCCAATTCCCACTATTCTAGGTTGTTGTTTCATATGAAAATCATCCTCTTGATTCCTTCCTACATTAGATTTCTTATTTCTTCTATGAAAAACCATTATAAAGAGACCTAATTTAGATGAATAAACATAGAATTATTTAAATTATATACAATTTAAACTTATTCATAGAGTAAAAATAATTTATTTTATTCTATTAGCATTATCAAAACACATAAAATTATCAAAATATTTCTCTGATACAAATTGTATAGACACGAGCTTAACCATTACATATTCTAGTGTCTTTATACATGAATTCATTTTAATTCATAAAAAAATATATCTTTGTTTATAGTTTTAGTAAATTATTAAATAATTCATAAACAAATATCCCCAAACATAGAAAGTGGATACCAATAAAACAATATTCTTTTTTATAATACAACAGTATAAATAAAACCTGATTTTATTTAATGAGAAATCTTCACGAATTTCAGCTAGGATTATTCATTTCTATTACCCTACCTCACACCCTATGAAAAACATTTTAAAACTTTTCATGGTCACAATAATATTAGTGATTGTAAAAAACCATTACTCCATGAATACATACAAACACATGAATGATATACTTATCATCCTTAAAATAATATATATTTACTTTGGGAAAACATGAGGTTTTCATAAAAAAATGAAATCCTAAAACATATAATTTAGGTAACATGGGTAATCATTTTATTACCATAATTACTTATGATTTTAAACCTCATGGATACGTTATAATGTAACCTTCACATCAACCTCGTGAAGTAACTATCATTGTTACACTTGGAATAACCATTATGGTCAACTCCAAAAAACACCCAATGAATTAGATGGATATCATAGACCAACCCTTCATTTGTTTATAATATGATCACTCATCATTAAATATAATTCATGATAACCATAACATAATTATAAAACATGAATACTTTTATCATAAAAAAATATTTAGTAAAATAATTTATTTTTAGAGAATACTACACATATACAATGAAATACATTTTCATTTAAAATAACTATCTAATTTTGTAAAGAAATAATCATAACAATAAGACTCAATGAAAATTGGAAAATATTCTCTTCTAATATAATTTAAGAAGAAACATTATTTTTGAACTTTTTGAAAAGTGACATTAAAGAATATTTTAAGAGGAAAGTCTCTTACCTTATACGGGAAAGTGATCCATACATGTGATTAATGTCCTGGATAATAAAATTAGATTCATTAATTACTAAATTAAAGAATATTTTCATAATATATTTTATTTATTACTAATTTTTAAGTGCATTTTTGCCATATTTATGATTTATAAATATTAGAATCATCATTTGAGAAACGTCTCTTTTAGGGCATTATGGTTGGTTCACTTGAGTATAATTATGGGATTTATTTTCAAAAAGAAGAAAAACTAATAAAGTGTAATGAAATGGTATTAATATACTTCCTTATTTTTAAATTATCAAATATATCATTTTGTTTTCTTATATGAGGACGATTCATTATATTAAATATTAATGGTAAAAGTTGGGTTTATTTTTGGCAGTTTTCCCAACCTAAATAATCTAGTTTTTTTATTAATATTAGGTCAATAAATTAGTTCCATAACACTAAATATGTTTTTATATAAATATTATGATATTTTTTAAAAATAATATTTTTTAAGACCATCATTGAAATAGGTAATAGAAAATGAGAATTCATAATCCATAATGGTGGTGAATCGACATATCACAGAAGATGTTATCATTTTTTAGAATAAGAGGAGAATAAAAGATAGTTAATGATGGATATTCCATTAACACAATAAAATTACAGTATATGTATGATACTAGACTTATCATGTAACTTTGGATAGTGTAGGTAAGGATAGGATAATAATGAAATAAATTAATAAATAAATAATTTCATAGAGAAATGAGGATTCTACCTCTAGAATGTTATCTCTTTGAGAACCTCTTTAAGAAACCTGGTTGTGGTATTTTCGTGATACCAAATGGTTATAGACATGGAAAAGATGCTTGGAAGGTAATTAGTGAGAATTTAGATGAGATACAAGGATTTGGAGGTGTGAGGATAAGAGGGGTTGAGGATGGTATTTATAGTGGTAGGAGAGTGTGTTTTTGAATATTATATTTATTATTTTCTTTTTTTGGATCAATACTATCAAAAGTATTGATTTTTTAGACTAAGTATTGTATATAGTGCCTGTGAATTAAAACTAATTATTTCTAACATCAGTAATGACACAAAAAAAATCATTTATTTGGCATAAAATGTCAAATAGTATAAATTATTGTATTTCACTATTCATTGAGAGTTCAACTATTTCAGAAAAATATAAAAAATTCACCCTTACAATTTTTTGATGTGTATATTTAAAAAATTGACTGAATTTTTTTGAAAATAAGTATCTAATTATGAGAAAATTATTTTTGTAATTAAAATCATAATTTATACAAATAAAGCATATTTTTATATTTTAATAGATTTTATGACACCTTTAAAAATTAAATTTCGTCTAATAAAACTATATTATAATTAAATTAAATCATAATATTAATTTTTTAATGTATTTATGAAAATGAATTTTCTGTAAATTATTTTTATTAATTATAAGATTGTAAACACACATTTATGTTTTATAAAAATACCAAAAGTTAACATATCATTTAAAAAAATCTTTACATATACCATGATATAAATATATCCAATTTTAATTTATAAGATATATAAATTTTATTTGTACATTTATTTGTCAGGTTACTATTTTATTTGCTATATTACTGTTCCTAATGGTCACATTTCTGTTCCACTGGCCAAGTTACTATTCCATTGGTATATATTCTTTAATGTATATAAATACAACTTATTTAATTTTAGATTTATAGTGGATTTTACTATTGAATTCAATAATGAAACAAAAAATATTTTATTGGTGCCGAGGTTGTTACAATATCATTTCATTGCTTCCTGAGTGGGGTGTAAGTAACATCAAGGGTTGTTGATATTGATGAATGGAAATACCATTAATGGATCATTAAAAACATTTTCAAGTAAAATACCCATTTACTTTCAAAATCAATTTTTGAAACTAAAAATTACAAAATTATTATCAAAAACCATTTGATTGAGAATAAACCTAGAAAACTGTAAAGGAAGATTAAAATAAATTAATTTTCATGATATTTGAAAAAAAATCAATTGTGCCTTTTTCTTACATGAATACTATATCATTTTAATGTTAAACAATATAATAGTGTTACATATAAAGGATCAAACTGTTTAGTGTCTTGGGATTATTAGGGTTATACATAACATGTACATAATAGACCATAAATAATATTTAATTACTTATTTTCTATCCTCTTAGTGTCCCTCACATTCTCCTTATTACAAGTAATCAATTGAGGATATACATTAATGAATGGGGTGATCTAAAATCCCAGTATGAGGATAAATAAGTGACATGAATCAATATAACATGCGTGAGAATAAAAATAATCATCATATGATAAAAATAATATCTTCATATACAACATAGGGGAAATATTTGACAATGGTATGGAATGTGGAAATGTAGAAAAATGAAACATCATGTCTTGGTGGTCAAATACTGCACATTGTTGTGATTAAAGCTAGTGTCATGTTCACGGACAACATATCTTTATAATCATAACATCATCATATTAAATAAATCAAGAACCATGTTCAAAAATATTTAACATTATCTCATTATATACATCACATTACCCAATGCATTGGAGCACTATATAATATTTGGCACACCAGTCACATCATCAAATTTACATAATCATGTGTTCTATATAAAATTTATATCAATATTGGTAATAAAATAACCTATGGAAATTAAATTGGATTCATGATAATTCCATGAAGAATAAATTCATGAACGAACATTCTTTTTTTCCAAATGAAAATGGTATAACATTCTTCATATATTAATCATCAATCATGAGTGAAGAAAAAACAATCTCAATAGAGGTAAAAGTTGTGTTTTTTTGAAAGATGGATTCTTTTCGAAAATCATTATATATGTCCTAAAACAAGTTAAAAACATGAATATAATAGGAAATAAGATTTAATAATAATGAAATTATATTTTAATAAAAATTAAATGAATATCCATACTTGTATTGTTGAGAAAGAGGGAAATCCCAAAGAAATGGAGCTTGGTTCGAAAGTCCTCTTACCTTAATTCCTACTTAATTTTTTTTCGCTTTTGAACATCCGGAATAATAAAAATAGATTTATTGAAGAATTTTCATATAAGTATAGAATATTTATTTATACAATAATTTATCATTTATAATCATCAGATTATATTTCTTAGTTTTTGTTGATGAAATCGAAGCATTTTAAATCATGTTTTACTTAATAATTTATTGTTTTTATTTGTTTTCTCTATTTTATTAAATATAATTTATACATCAATATAATTAATTCTAAATGTATATAATACATTAAATTACAGATTTATATATTATATACTATTAATACATTCCATCCATGAATTTTTTTAACATAATTTTCATGGAAGTGTCTATGTATGTGGTTAACAAAACATTAATTAGACGTTTTTGAAAGGGTGGGAAGGTGAAGTATGAAAATTAAATTTTTCATAAATATGAAAATTATTATAGGTTAAAATCATTCATAAAATTCTAAATTACTATATAATAAATTTTTTAGTATATGGTTTATAATGGAAGAGGGTAAGAAGAAGAAATATATGAAGAAAAAGGGAAGACTTAATAGAGACTTGCTCTCTCTTCAGTGTAGCTTCCCTTGTATGACACTATAACTCATTTTTTATCGGAAATAGATTTCTATATAATGTACATATGTATTATAAGAGGATTAATATGGTGGATTTTGGAAGATATTAGTCTTGGGAATGAATGGGTTGAGTGGTTTTCCAAGGGGAGAGAGAGGGTATATTTAACCTTGAGGAGAGGGGTATTTTTAGAATAAAATATTGAATAAAAGAACATATCAAAGCTAAAACATATAATGGTAAATTTTTGACATTATTAATCATATATTAATATTTTATAAGGATTTTAATAGTTTAAAAACAATTTAAAATCATAATTAATTATTTTATTAAAAATAAAAATAAAGATAAAGAAAATACTAATTTTAATGAATCACTTTTGAATTTAGGTTTTAAAAAGTTCTTCTTAGGTTTGGAAATAGATTTTATTTTATTTAAAAGAACCATTTGTGAAATTAAATATAAAATGTTCATATATAATGTTTTTTAAGGTATTATTTCATTTTTACATTATTAATGTTTTAATTTGAGTTACACCGATTATATGAAAAACATTATTCTTACTATTCACCTAAAAATTGATGAATTTCAAGAAAATACCCAAAAAATCAACCTTGGATAATTTCAACATCCTGATTTCAAAAATAATTATAATTTTATAAAATTAAATTTTCATAATAGTTTATTTTAATTTTTAGTATATAAATAATTATTTTTTCAAAAATTATTAAAATATAGTTTTTTAGAAATGTGTTTATATTTCATTGAGTTTCATAACCATGATAATTAATTTTTATAATTATAAAATATATATTTACCTAAATTAATCATGATAGATATTATTTATATTAAAATTTATGGTTTTTTGGTAAAATTTCTATTCCAATGGTCAGGTTTCTATTCAAACGATCACATTACTATTTCATAAGTCACTTTACTTCCTACAAATACTACTCTATTATTTCACTCAATATTCATCTCAATTACACTCAAGGTTATATATTTTAATATCCAATAATATTTCTTTGTTTACTAATATTTTTATTCTTCTGTATAGTGTTTGTAGTGGGGTGATGATTCAAGTATATTTGGGGGATCCATATTTTTTCAGTTTAGCTTTTCTATTTTGTATTTTTTAGGTTGTAATGTTTGGAATTTTAATTAGTTTCATTACTGAATAATGTAATTTTATATAGTAATTAAACTTATTCTTTTTGTGTTTCTATATATTTTGTATGTTTAAAAAATTATGTAACATACAATTATTCGGTAAATAAATTTTACAAAAAAACTAGGTCATCACATCCTTCCCCCCTTTGGAAATTTCAACTCATTTTCTCAGTTGAGAAAGGGTTTGGGTAGTTACAAAGTGGCCACTTCATAATTATGGTTCATCCACAACACTTTGAAACTCTGAGTTGTCTTATTGTGTATAACTTTGTCTCTACGGTCTAAGATTTTCACTAAATTCTTTTTATATGAGAGGTCATTCTATAGATGTACCGCATATTTCTTCAGTACATATGAAGGATTAGGTATGTGCATCCTTAGGAGTGATACATGGAATACATCATGAACTTGATCCATATGTTTTGGAATTTCAAGCTCATCAGCCACTTCTCCTATGTGGTCAAGGATCATAAAGGGGCAATTGTACCTTGAGATAAGCTTACCTTTCTTTCCCAACCACATGATTATCTTCCATGGTAATATTTGAAGGAAGACATTGTCTCCAATGTGGGACTCCAAGTCCCTTTGAAGATTGTCAGCACAGTTATTTTTCATGCTCTGATTAGGTTTTATATGTTTTTTAATGGATTTAACCTTCTATGTCATCTCTTTCACAACATCAAGTACAAGTAGCTTTCATTCCCCAACATCACACTAAAAAGATTGAGTTCTACATCACTTCTTATATATACCTATATTTGAATCCATTTGAATACTCAAGGGGAATCTATTGTTATATAAGAACTCAACCAGTGGTATATGATGATCCCATACTCCTTTACATTCCATCGAGCTTGCTCTTAGGATTTCCTTGAGCATCTGAATAGTCTATTCATATCGGACATTAGTTTAGGGGTGATAGGACATGATGAAATTAACGTTAGTACTCAAATCATATTTAATCTTTATCCAACATTTATTGGTGATCCCTAGAACATGATCAGAGATGATATAAATTGGTAACCCATTCATCATGATCAATTCCTTCACATATATCATAGACTGTTTTTTTAAGAAAAAGGCCTTCCAAAATATTGATAATGTAGGCATTCTTGTTCTGTCAGTCTACAACAACATAAATCTCATTTTTTTCATTGGATGCTTTTAGTAGGAAAGTGATAATGACCATAGTGATGTCTTCCCATTTACTTGTTGGTATAGGAAATGGTTTCACCATCACTTTTGAATTTTTTATTCCACTTGAAAATGATGACAAACCAAATGCCATGAGATATATTCTACAATATCCTTCTTCATGTTGTCCCACCATAAGTTTTCTCAAATATCATAGTACATCTTGGTGATTACATGATGGACCAAGAATGATGAGATGTGTGAATCATCCAATAGCTCATTATTTATCTTAGGTTATTAAGGAACACAAATACTTTTTCCAAACCAAATCACACCACTATAATCGATATAGAACTCATACATCTTCCCTTCCCTTACCGCATTCACCTTCATTAGAAGCTCTAGATAATTTCATTAAGCCTCCATAATCTTTTCTAGAATAGATTATTGGGAATAATTTGGGAAAGGTCGGATGTATTCCCCACTACTATGATTCCAAATCCATACTTTTCATATCCCTGAAGATAGGGTCTTTCTCAATCTATATCATGGATAGAGTGGTAGGCTATTTTCTTCTAATAGCATCATCTACCTTATTCAAGTTTCAAGAATAGTAATTAATAGAGAAATTTTAGTCCTTGATTTTCTATAACCATCTCCTCTTATGCATGTTGAGCTCCTTACATATGAATATATGCATTAGACTTTTTTGATCAATATATATATAACTTATCACCATAGAGATATTGTCACAATATTTTCATAGAAAAAATGATATCTATTTGCTCCAAATAATTTTCTTGATACTTACACTCATGGATCATCAACTAATGTGAGGTATAGGCTACCACATTATCATTATTAATGAGTACACAGCCCAAACCCTTCATTGAAGAATCAATGTATATGAAAATCATTCTCCACATGTTGGTAGTGTTGGTATAGGTGGAGTGACTAGCCTCTTCTTGATCACCTTAAATATTTCCCCACATTCTTTCATCCAGACATACTTTCCCCTTTTTCATATTAACATAGTTTTTTGGCAATAAAATCATGATAAATTTCTCACAAAACATCGATAATAATCATATAATCCAAGAAGACTACATTTTTTTGACACTAGTAGATCTAGTGCATTCCTCATTTGACTTTGTCTTTTATAAATCCATCACAATTCCATCACTTTTGATCATGTTCCCCAATAATGAAAATTTCGGTATCCATAAGTCACACATTTTGAACATAGGGTAGATTTTCTCCTTCCTTATTTCTACTAGGACAATCTGTATATGTTCTCCATTTTCTTCCATGAACAGGGAATACATGATAATATCATCAATAAAAACATCCAAAAAATTTTCAATGTTATTTTTAAAGACTCTATTCATCAAATCCATGAATATTTTAGCAGAATTTTTAAGTCTTAAAGGAATAACTATGAACTCATTGTTCATATACCTTGTACGGAAAATATTCCTATGAATATCTTCCTTCTTCTCCTGTAGTTGATGATATCCCGATTGAAGATCTTAATTTTAGATGTATTGATCTCCTCATAGTTGATAGAATAATTCATCAATCCTTGGAAGTTCATTCTTGTTCTTTATGGTGATAGTTTTATTCTCCTAACAATCTATACACAACTGCATTAATATATCCTTATTCTTGATAAAGAGAACCCGCGTACCCCAAGGTGACACACTAGTTTGTATAAACCCTTTGTCCAAAAGATATTACAGTTGCTTATATAACTATTCCTGTTTGATCATGGTGATCCTATTGGGGAATTTTGAGATTGAGATGGATCTGGGTTGGAGAAATTTTTATAAATCTACCTCCTGATCTTGGGGAGTCTGGGTAACTCTTCTGGAAATACATCAGTGTATTCCATAAAAATTGGAATTTTATCTAATTTGATACCTTCCTTTGAATCAACCATTTGACCATGTTATGATTATTAATAGGTTATCAACACCCACACCATTGTGGGATTTTCCAATAAAGATTCATGTTCATCTTTATATTTGAATAGGAGTATTGGATGGTTCAAAATATGAAAGAGAATTCATATTCATGATAGTTGATGTGTAATCTATATAATGAGATCCAATGCATGACAAGAGTAGTATTGAATTCCACCAGGGGAAGTATTATGATATTTAATAGATGAATCTTCCCATATACTATAACATAATAAGATCCCAACACTTGGGTTGAAATAATTTCACCACTATGTGTTTTTATAAATATCCCTACTTTAAGGAATTGGGGATTGATTTAAATGTTCGGGAAATTTTTTTGGATGTACTGACTGAATGTAAATTACTTCTTTTTTTCAAAAATTCTTATGAGAAAAAGTGAGAAAACATAAATTCCAACAACACCCACAATAAACCAAAACAAAAACCCAAAAAAACTATAGTATCAAATCCTCCCCAGTAATTACACCCTGAGGACAAGCATCATCCAAGCATAACCTTTCGATGCGAAATCCCATGCAGAAAATCACTGGCACAAAACCGATGCCAAATCCATACCTTCTCATCATCCAGATAAAAAAGATATTCTCTAGTGAAGACTTGATGTTATGATCCCCATATTAAGAAGATCCAAGTATCATGATGAAGAATAAACACCTGACTTCTTAAAGAAACAAAACAGAGAGATGAAATCAAACCAAACACATCTCTAACATCAATCCCGTCAAACCAAAACATTAACTTTCAATTTAATCCAAGTAATAAAAGAGATTCTTAAGGTTACCATAATCCGCTTCCCAGAACAAATTCTAGGATAAATCCAAAACCTGAGTGTTGGATTCCTCCATCACCATCCTTTCTACCTCATAAGCAAGTTGGTCCCATGATTGTATGTACTCCACCATTATTATTTTCATATTTATTGAATTCCCCTACTATAATGAGATCGTGTTTGTCAATCCATGTGTATTGATCCTCATTGAGAGACACTCTGAGGGTACTCCCCATCATCTTGGAAGCCTTTTTTTGGTTTCATAGAGCACCAATACCTGCTCAGTCACTTCCTCATCTGAACTTAATATAAAATCCATGGAATTTTCATCTTTGTTCCCTGGCCTCAAGTGTCACAAAGTCTCAATGAATGTTTTGTTTTCGCACAAATTTTTTGAAAAGCGTGTCACTAGGGGAGGAGGTAACTAGGAGTAATAATTTCTATCATTCCTTTTCCTTAAGATTATGTTTCTCCTCAGGCTTGAAGATCCATCCTTTGAATGCCTGAGTTCACTCCCATTGGATTCCTTCCCACATAACCCATTGCCGACTTTCTCCCCTAGAACAGTAGGAGCTAAACACAACTCAGCATCTGAGAGGCCTTCAAACCTGTTGCGCAGATTAATATGAGATCGATTCAATGAATTTGAACCCCTTGAAAAAAATAAACCACCTATATCTGAAATAGTTGCATCAGTAGTGGCCCCCTTATTCTCTTTACACACATCCACACAGAAAAGTTCTGATTCCTCAGTAAAAGAGCTATAAAAATCCACCTTCTCACCACCCATTGTCTGTTCCAAGACCCTATAATTAAATTCCCTTGAATTTCACCTCAGGAATGACCATGGTGAGCCCTTACCTCACCCTTCCAATAGATGAAAGGGATTTCGAGATCCCGCCTCAGTCAATTGAACACATCAGATACCTTCAGATTGGTATGATGTGCCATGGCTTTCTTCTCTATGCCAGAATCCATACCCGCCTTAGTAATGCAGTCTACTACCTCATTGCTGAGATGTTTCTCCACACCCATCCACAACGACAGAGGTTTTGAGCCTCTATCTTCCCCACTATCCCAATACAACCTCCTCACCAGTCTCAATATTCTTTCCACGACCATTTTCCACCTTCTTTGTTGGAACCGAGACTCCCCAGTAACCAACCTCCAACTGGTTTCCCAATCCCCAACAGCCCATTTAAAGATGACCCCAGGGACAGACCTCTGATTAATTCCGCACATCTATACATGAATAAAAAATGTTCATCAAATTCTCATAATCCATATGCTTCTTCCACCAATACTACATGAAAATTGTGATCCAAAAAAAAACAAAAGGTACTCTAGACACATCCACCTTGACACGGACTCGTGGATTCATAGGGTGACAAACCTTCTTTGTGTGGCTATCCACACATAAATACCTAATAATAAGATTACCCATCATTATTATAACAGAGTTGTTTTGGAATGGTAAAAGAATATTAGGGAAGATAACCCAAATTTTAGTGGATGGTGAGTCACGTTTCAGGTGGAACTCGAATGACCATTGGAATAGAAAAAACTAAATACCTTTGTAGCATTGGGGGGCCCTCGACCAGGTGCTGATGGGGTCTTCCCCCGATGAAAATCAGATCAAAATATGGGGATTGTCAAGAAATCACAATTTTGCCCTATCATAAGGATCCCAAGAGTCTAAGAAGATCCAGTCGAAGGAGTCAACTGAAGGCCTTCACTGCCAAAATCACACAACCAATGTGAGCTTCCGAAGTGCAGATGTTTCTATAAGCTCTATTGTCTAGATATGAATGTTTGTGAAACCATCGATGAACTCCATAACATTCAGGCATATCGTTTCCTTCAGAAAAGGAGGGATATGCTTGGGGTTTGAGAAGGGTCGTAACCTTGAAGATCCCTCCCCCACTGGTAGGGAGAGATCAGTGCGGCTACCATCGTCTTCACCGAGAGAAAGTGCCTCACCTAGGATTCCCGATAGCAAGTAGAGGAGATACCCTTTCAGGATATAAAGGAATTCATAAAACCATAATAAAATAATACTTTTTCCATTCATGTGTGAATAGTATGTTTACTATTAAACCCTTGGATTCAAGTAAGTAACCCTTTCTTTATTCTTTTTAAGTACATAAAGTGTTTGGGTGAGGTTTGGGAGATTTTGGAGAAATTTTAAAAAAAAAATCGGTATTTTTAAGGGTTCATAATTAGTTAATGGTTTGTGGAAGCTATAAAACACCTACATAAAAATGTTAACATTGAGATAGGTGAAAAAGGAAAGGTGTGTGAGCTATCCACAATTGGTCAAAGCCAAATAGAAACCTAAGTGAAACTGTGATATATTGCACAATGGACCTTAGCATGGTTAGTGCACAGTTTTATAACCATGTGATATGTAGAGACCCGAAGCTTGACGTACATGGACATTACATTACTTTTTCGGAATACTTAGTACATAAAAAAACACACACACAAGGACCATAATAGTTTAGTGTCTTTGGAAACTCAGAATATAATATTCTAATCGTGGTGAATGATCTTCAACATCTCCCATAAAGATCTTCTTATTTTTAAACCTAAATCCTTTCTTTATGTCCTGGGGAAAATAAAACATTAAATGTTGAGCTCAAATGCTCAGTAAGGGTAAACAAAGTAAATATCAATCACTTCATATTCATAAGAATATATATTTTGGAAATCTTAACCTGCAAAAGAGATCATAATTTCATAACATGGGATAAATCTTAGTAGTGAAATGTAATCCCAATAATCATAACATAAAACATGAAACTTTTTGGAATACACACATAATCATAGAGAATCATTTCTTATTAGTCAAGACTCATTGCCAAGACTATCTTAGTGGACAAAGTCCCTTTTTGAACTGAGTTCATTCCTCATTTCAGTCCTGTTTCACTGAACCGATATAACCTACCATTCTAGCCATGTATATCTCATGAGATATAAAATATTTACCCAATGCATTGGAGGGAGATATAGGTCCCACCCATCTCATAATGATACCATTCTTATGCGTGCCACAAAATCATAAACCATACATCACTGCATAACCCATGTAACAAAAATGGGAATATTAAACATCATAACATCATAAACCAATTCATATACGATAAAAGAATGCATAAAAAAAATTCCATCACAACATAATCAAATAAATATAATAATAGGGATAAAAAAAGAACCCTTTATTATCTTAGATGGAAAATAATTTTGATAAAACAGTTGAACTTCATTCTTGAGGAAAATATCCTTTCTACTTCAAAAACACTTTTCCTTTCTTAACATGTCATTAAATTTTAAAATAAAAGAAGTTCATTAAAAATAAACATGAAAACTTGTAAATGAATCTTTTTGGAAATAATGTTTTAAAAATCCATTCATGCTGTATAATTTAAAAAAAACATTCTTCATACTTTTGTCGGAAAAGTAAAAAAGTAACTCGTACGAAAAACAAAAAAAGATTCCTTTCATATCCTTTACTAAAAACTCACCGAAGGGTAAAATTGGATTTAAACAATTGTAGGTGGATGGAAATAATATTAAATATTGAAGAAACATGGATGTGGATGATAAAATACACCCTAGTAAATGCCAAAGTATAAACAATCTCGAATAAAAATGAGATTGTGATATTTCCCTTACCTTATGTCTGATATGCTTTGAATGTATCTAAACCTCCTTTATAATGATTTAAATAATGTCATTAACTTATTACAGAATCATATTCATTGTTATGATATCATATATGGTTCACTTATGACTTTATATTACCCATTCTTTTTTAAATTCTATGTTAAAGAAGCGTTTTGGGTAAAATCGTTTCATTTATCATAGGTGTTTGGACTTGTTGTTCATGACATTATTATTACTTATATCATGATTTAAATACTTCCAGAATATAAAACATGATTTATATATCATATATATTCAGTATATATATATATATAATAGATAGATAAATGAAATGAAAAACACTGTTCATGGAGACGGTAGTCCGTACGTACGCATGAATGTTGTTTTCCATTCCTTATTGTCTTGAATGGAAGTAGATGACATAAATATATATATATACATAAATCAAGTAGATTTAAAATGTCATATATTTCATTATTATTCATTATATATACTTTATAATTATTCATGAATGGTTAATGTGGAGAATGAATCTCATCGCGTCGTGGAGACGGTAGTCCGTACGTACGCACGAGCGATGATATCGTTCCCATGGTAGTGGAATTGAGTTGAAGTGTATGTATAATATTTCAGTATCAATATCACTTTATAATAATAATATATAGTTACTCATTACACCATTATACCCATCCAATTACGGTGGGGGTGGAAAATAGATTACACCACGGCGTGGAGACGGTATTCCGTACGTACGCACGCGCGGTGATTTCCTTTTTCCGTAGGAAGGATAGAAGGTTAATTAGAGTTGATTCATATTTATAATAACATATCAGTATTTAATAAATACTTATGTTATTACTTTATCATGAAACAACTAATTAAGAAGAAGTTGAAGAAGAAACAAATTAAAAAAGATCGGTAATGGATATTACCTCTTTTTGACGCGCCTTCACATAACCTCCACTTAAAGAACTAAGGATGGTCTTTGAAGAATACCAGGACCTCTAGGATGATACTAGGGAAGTGTAGAAGAGATTTTTTCAGGGTTTTGATGAGCTTGAATGCTCAAATTGGTGTGAGGGGGAGAGGGAGGAGATGCACTTTTATAAGGGAGGAGAGGGGAACCCTAGGAAAATCTCAAAATATTATTTTATATTAAGGTCAAATTCGGTTTATAATGGTTCCAAATGGTCTTATTTAAAAGATAAAGTGGGATGGGTCAAAATCATCTCATCCAATAGGATTTAGACAAGTTTAGGTTAGTATTTTAACCTCATCAATTAGATTTAACTCTAAGTTAAATAATTTAACTTTTACCGTGTCTTTTTGTTTTCTTACACTATATGGTTAATAAACTTAATATATCAAGCCAAAAGAACCTCAAGTTGTTTATTATTAATATATATAACCTTATCTAGGTCATTTGGCCGAACCTTATATTTTTATGAATAAAATAACAATTAATAATATAATATTTGTTTTAAAAACTAATTTATGTCCATTTTTACACTATTTGGTACATTTTTTTTTGAAAGTTATAACAGAATTATAAGTTCGAAAAAAGTTACTTAAATCAACAATAACATGTCATATAAACCTATAAAATTAGTTTAAGTCATAAAAAGTCTCAAATTACATTTATTTGGGCATTTATAACATCAATAATGTCAATATTTCATTATTAAGACAATTACTGCATCATCTTTGTGTCATAATAATTGATAATTATATAATCCCTAAAAATTATAAATAAATTACTATGATGTGGATAATTGTATTAGCTTTCTGGATACTATTCATTTTCGATGTTTCATGAAGTTTATAACTAAATTAAAATGATTATACTTATAAGATTTAAGAAAGTGGCATGTTGTCACATTCTTTGGTTTTAATAATAATTAAATTATTTTCATGGAACAAAGTACATAAAATGAATCTAATCAAACCCTTATGTTATATGGGTCTACTTTTAGCCATCCAATAGGATCTTTCCAAGTGTTAGGGTAATTTTATAATCTTATATTTACCCTTTATTAACCGATTTACCTTTAACTATAGTAAATAAAATTTACCATAGTTACTATTCACAATGCCCAAAAATAAAAAGTAGTTTATTAACGTAATTTGGACCCACTGATTCCAAATATTGAATCCATTTTTCCAAATTCAATACATAGGAGATGCATAAATTAAATTAAAATTAATCCCGTTGTCGAAAGAAATCAGGTTTTTCTTTAAAACATTGCAAAAGATTGAATTGATTTAACCTACGAATTCAAGGTAAAATCAATGATAATGAAATACATTATATTAAATGGTAAAAATATATTCTATTTATACTTTAAAACCATTCAATATAATAATTGAACGACATAAGATATTACGATGAAAAAAGTTGTTTTTAATTAAAATATAGCATGTTTTTACTATTCATTAAAATATGAAAGTTATCGGAAAAATATCAAAACTTTATCTAATGTCAATTTTTATATCCTGATTAAAAAGAAGAATTTTGTCAAATTGAACATATAAACATGTCAAAAACTAGATTTAATGTGGGTGCGCCATCAAAAGGCGGAAAAACTGCATTTTTTGAAAAATACTTATTTTACACGAAAAATTTATTTTGTTCTTATACCATGTTTTAGAAAATGTGAAAGACGAATAATAATGTTATAAGATTAAAAATTTAGTTAATACTATTCATAACGGCTAGCTCATAATAATATTATAATAATATATCGTTGTTTAGTAAAACTCGGTATTGTGTACAACACACGCTATCGAGGAAGGTCGCGATTGCGTGTAATGCAACCCAAGTCAGGGTTGCGTGTTGTGCAAGAATCCTTCATTTTTTGCGTATATAATAATCCAACCATATTTCATTTATAAATTGAATATATATATATATATATATATATATATTCTCATTGTTGCGTAGAATAACTATTATCAAAATTTTGTGTAACATGATCTAAGAATAGTGTTGCGTATACTGCAAGCTAATATGGTGTTGCGTATAGCGCAAGGTAATCTTGGTGTAGCATACAACACAAGAAATTAATGAAATTAAAAGAATATTTATTTATAAAATCTCGGGGTGTTACATTCTACCCCCCTTAAAATGAATTTTTCCCTCGAAATTCATCGGGGTTATAAATGGTTTACTATTCGAAAGTTTCTTTAATTGAAACCCACATCGTAAAAAGGAATACCAAAACAAATCTTTAAAAACAAAAGTATGAAACGTAATGGTTACCCAAATAAACTAATCACTGGGTTTCCGCATAGGTGAAAATATGGATATGGAAGAGAAATCTAACCATCATGTTCTGATGGAGAGTGGTAGAGAACATGGCTATGGAAAAGCCATAAATCACAAAGCCATAAATTTGTGACGGTCTAAGGTACCATCTGATTCATCAGATATAAGAGCACTAGGACAACATTTTTGGTTTTCAAGATCAGTTCCCTAAGTTGATGAAATTGGAATTAGAGGAAATACTTTCATGATTTTTGTATAGTCTCACCGTTTGTCGTTCTTTGGACAATTTCCACTTCATCTCTTAAAGAAATGAAGTTGAATTTTTCATTTGTGATGTCTTAGCAGATCATGTGATAGAATGATGGTTCATTCCATCTGTCTCAAATAAAAGGTTAGAAAAGTTATCAAAAAATACATAAGTCCATCTATAGTGAGATTAATCATATATAGTTCCTAAAATGGACTTCTACTTCATATATCATAATTCTTAATATAATAAAACTAGTTTCTACTAAACGGGGACTTCTTGTAGGCCAGTGTTAGGCGATAAAGGCCAGTCGCACTTCGGTTGTGGGTTCGATTCCAACGGCCTTGTCCGACGCGATGGGCTGTCGCCCGTCCTGCAGGTTGTCCTTTTTCTAAAACTATATTACTATAACATCCCATCAATAATATCGAAAAAAATTCTATCCTTAAACAACACTAACTAATGTACAACATAATCCATTCCAATCTTTAGTCTTATCCATAATACTGCAGTCCACTCTCATAATATAGTGAAAATGATTACCATAGATTTCATATAACAAGCATGTTAATACCATCGTTCATCCCCGTATATCATAAGATATGTCTTGTTGGTCACATTCCAAATATTCTAAGGCCTTAATCATGTATTCTTTTGAAAAATGAATACCCATTGAATCTTAGTAAAAACATGAGTGTTGTCAAAAGTTAACTCATTCCACATACCAAAAACCCAAAATTCTATATACTCAAACCATGATATAACTATTTCTTTATATCAGTCATGAGCTCATTAATACTATCAAACATTTAATTTTCTCTTTATCCCTTCATTATGCTCATATCATCTACATTCCAAAAATATCTGAATAACCTTTCAGGGATACTGGTACCCTTAATCATACACTTTCAAAACTCAAGGAAAGACCACAGTGTAACAATCCTTAGATGTCTCTTTATTCCATAGTACCATGAGATTAATTATACAACATTACAATTGATAAACATGTAATCATTCCACTAGCTTCTTAAACCATTGACCGAGCTTCAACAATTCTTTCATCTCACATATCATTTTTAGTCTCTTCATCATAATCAACATAAATACTACCCATACGACCATACTGATTCTCTTCATGAGACTTTCCCTTAGGGTATTGTTTTGCATAATGCCTGTACATTCCACATTTAAAACATTTAACCATTGTTGATGTCGTAGCAATACCATTATCCTCATCCCTGGTGTAAACTGAACCTTTTCCTTTGAACTTACTAGCTTTGTGTCCTTCTTTTCCACACCCAAAGCATCTTCTAGTTTCTTTGAAACATTCTCCTTGATGCCTCTTCCCACATGATTTACATAGGGGAAATTGAACTTTGTTTCTTCTATGATCATCATGAAACTCCATCTTTCTCTTATTAGCCGAGTCAGGAAACTTACCAAATTTTACTTTATTGATAATATTATGAGATTGCTGATTCGGCATATTAATGATGTTTGGACCACCAAATCCCATTTCATTTGGTTTCTCTTGAAGAATATCATTCCATTTTCCATCATATCCTCCATTATCGGGAATCATCTTGTTTCCAGCCATTTTCTAAAACCTAAAAAGAATAGTGTGAGAGGAAAAAATCATAATAAAGGGGGAGTAACTTCAATATCTAACATCTTTGGTTTAATCTAATATCGTTACCATAGTTCTAGGACTATATCCTATATTTATACTTATCCTTAGGGACATCCCTAGACATACCTTAGAAAAATCTCTAGGGATCTCAGTAACGTTTTCGTATCCTTGCTTCCAAAGGTTGACTAAACCTTTCCTCTGATACCAACTGTAGAGACCCGAAGCTTGACGTACATGGACATTACATTACTTTTGCGGAATACTTAGTACATAATAAAAACACACACACAAGGACCGTAATAGTTTAGTGTCTTTGGAAACTCGGAATATAATCTTCTAATCGTGGTAAAAGATCTTCAACATCTCCCATAACGATCTTCTTATTTTTAAACCTAAATCATTTCTTTATGTCCTGGGGAAAAGAAAACATAAAAGGGTGAGCTCAAATTCTTAGTAAGGATAAACAAAAGAAATATCAATCACTTCATATTCATAAGAACATATCTTTTGGAAATCTTAACCTGCAAAAGAGATCATAATTTCATAACATGGGATAAATCATAGTAGTGAAATGTAATCCCAATAATCATAACATAAAACATGAAACATTGTGGCATACACACATAATCAAAGAGAATCATTTCTTATTAGTCAAGACTCATTTCCAAGACTATCTTAGTGGACAATGTCCCTTTCTGAACCGAGTTCATTCCTCGTTTCAGTCCTGTTTCACTGAACCGATATAACCTACCGTTCCAGCCATGTCTATCTCATGAGATATAAAATCTTTACCCAATTAATTGGAGGGAGATATAGGTCCCACCCATCTCATAATGATACCATTCTTATGCGTGACACAAAATCATAAACCATACATCATATAATAACACATGTAATAAAAATGGGAATCTTAAACATCGTGACATCATAAAACAATTCATATACGAAAAAGGAATTCATAAAAATAATTCCATCACAACATAATCAAATCATTGCAATAATAGGGATAAAAACAGAACCCTCTATTATCTTAGATGGAAAATAATTTTGATAAAACACTTGAACTTCATTCTTGAGGAAAATATCTTTTCTACTTCAAAAACACTTTTCCTTTCTTAACATGTCATAAAATTTTAAACTAAAAGAAGTTGATTAAAAATAAACTGGAAAACATGTAAAGGAATCTT
The DNA here is from genome assembly GCA_963277665.1 of Viscum album. Taxonomy (NCBI): domain Eukaryota; kingdom Viridiplantae; phylum Streptophyta; class Magnoliopsida; order Santalales; family Viscaceae; genus Viscum; species Viscum album. The sequence continues at coordinate 1,176,570,029 of OY728119.1, read as the reverse complement.
TTTGGAAATAATGTTTTAAAAATCCATTCATGCCGTATAAGTTAAAAAAAACATTCTTCATACTTTTGTCGAAAAAGTCAAAAAGTACCTTGTACGAAAAACGACAAAAGATTCCTTTCATATCCTTCACTAAAAACTCACCGAAGGGTAAAATTGGATTTAAAAAATTTTAGGTGGATGGAAATAATATTAAATATTGTGGAAACATGGATGTGGATGATAAAATACACCCCAGTAAATGCCAAAGTATAAACAATCTTGGATAAAAATGAGATTGTGATATTTCCCTTACCTTATGTCTGATATGCTTTGTAAGTATCTGAACCTCATTTATAATGATTTAAATAATGTCATTAACTTATAAAGGAATCATATTCATTGTTATGATATCATATATGGTTCACTTATGACTTTATATTACCCATTCTTTTGTAAATTCCATGTTAAAGAAGCATTTTGGGTAAAATCGTTTCATTTATCGTAGGTGTTTGGACTTGTTGTTCTTGACATTATTATTACTTATATCATGATTTACATACTTCCAGAATATAAAACATGATTTATATATCATATATATTCAGTATATATATATATATAATACATAGATAAATGAAATGAAACACACCGTTCATGGAGACGGTAGTCCGTACATACGCATGAACGCTGTTTTCCTTTCCTTATTGACTTGAATGGAAGTAAGTATATGACATATATATATATATAGTAGATTTAACATGTCATATATTTCATTATTATTCATTATATATAATTTATAATCATTCATGAATGGTTAATGTGGAGAATTAATATAATCGCGTCATGGAAACGGTAGTCCGTACGTATGCACGAGCGATGATATCATTCCCATGGTCGTGTAATTGTGTTTAAGTGTATGTATACTATTTCAGTATCAATATCCCTTTATAATAATAATATATATTTACTCATTACACCATTATACCCATCCAATTAAGGTGGTGGCGTAAAATAGATTACACCACGGCGTGGAGACGGTATTCCGTATGTACGCACGCACGGTGATTTCCTTTTTCTGTAGGATGGATATAAGGTGAATTAGAGTTGTTTAATATTTATAATAACATATAAGTATATAAGAAATACTGATGTTTTTACTTTATCATGAAACAACTAAAGAAGAAGAATTTGAAGAAGAAAGCAATTGAAAAAGATCAGTAATGGATATTACCTCTTTTTGACGCGCCTTCACATATCCTCAACTTAAAGAACTAAGGATGGTATTTGAATAATCCCAGGACCTCTAGGATGATACTAGGGAAGTGGAGAAGAGTTTTTGGCAGGGTTTGGCCGAGATTGAATGCTCAAATTGGTGTGAGGAGGAGAGGGATGAGGTGCCCTTTTACAAGGGAGGAGAGGGGCACCTTAAGAAAATCTCACAATATTATTTTATATTAAGGTAAAATTCGGTTTATAATGGTTCCAAATGGTCTTATTTAGAATCTAAAGTGGGTATGGGTCGAAATCATCTCATTCAATATGATTTAGACAAGTTTAGGTTAGTATTTTAACCTTATCATTTAGATTTAACTCTAAGTTAAATAATTTAACTTTTACCGTGTCTTTTTGTTTTCTTACAGTATATGGTTAATAAAAATACTATATCAAGCCAAACTAACCCCAATTTGTTTATTATTAATATATATAACCTTATATAAGTCATTTGGCCAAAACTTAGATTTTTAGGAATAAAATAACAATTAATAATATAATATTTGTTTTAAAAACTAATTTATGTCAATTTTGACACTACTTGGAAAATGATTTTTATGAAATTCATTCCAGAATGATAAGTTCGAACCAAGTTACTTAAATCAACAATAACATGTCATATTAACCTATAAAATTTGTGTAAGTCATAAAAAGTCTCAAATTTCATTTATTTGGGCATTTATAACATCAATTATGTCAATATTTCATTAATAAGACAATTACTGCATCATCTTTGTGTCATAATAAATGATAATTATATAATACCTAAAAATTCTAAATAAATTCCTATGATGTAGAAAATTGTAGTATATTTCTGGATACTATTCATTTTTTAAGTTTCATGTAGTTTATCACTACATTAAAATTATTATACTTATAAAATATAAGAAAGTGACATGTTGTCACATTCTTTGGTTTTAATAATAATTAAATTATTTTCATGGACAAAAGTCCATAAAATGAATCTAATCCGACCCTTAGGTTATATGGTTCTACTTTTATCCATCCAATAGGATTTTTTCAAGTGTTAGGGTAATTTTATAATCTTATATTTACCCTAAATTACCCGATTTTCCTTTAACTATAGTAAATAAAATTTACCGTAGTTACTATTCACAATGCCCAAAAATAAAAAGTAGCTTATTAACATAATTTGGACCCACTGATTCCAAATATGGAATCCATTTTTCCAAATTCAATACACAAAAGATTCAGAAATTAAATTAAAATTAATCCCGTTGTCGAAAGAAAAAGGGTTTTTCTTTAAAACATTGCAAAATGTTGAATTGATTTAACCTATGAATTCAAGGTAAAATCAATGCTAATGACACAAATTATATTAAATGGTAAAAATATATTATATTTATACTTAAAAACCATTCAATATTATAATTTAGCCACATAAGATATTACGATGAAAAAAGTTGTTTTTAATTAAAATATAGCGTGTTTTTACTATTCATTAAAATATGAAAGTTATCGGAAAAATATCAAAACATTATCTAATTTAAATTTTTATATCCTGATTCAAAATAATAATTTTGTCAAATTGAACATATAAACATTTCAAAAACTATATTTAAAGTGGGTTCCCATCAAATGGCGGCAAAACTGTATTTTTTGGAAAATACTTATTTTACTCGAAAAATTTATTTTGTTCTTATACCATGTTTTAGAAAATGTGCAAGATGAATAATAATGTTATAAGATTAAAAATTTATTTAACACTATTCATAACGGCTAGTTCAAAATAATATTATAATAATATATCGTTGTTTAGTAAAACCCGGTATTGCGTACAACACACGCTATCAAGGAAGGTCGCGATTGCGTGTAATGCAAGCCAAGTCAGGGTTGCATGTTGTGCAAGAATCCTTCGTTGTTTCGTATAACATAATCCAACCACATTTCATTTATATATTGAATATATATATATATACTCAATGTTGCGTAGAATAACTATTATCAAAATTTTGTGTAACACGATCCAAGAATAGTGTTGTGTATACTAAAGCTAATATGGTGTTGCATATAGCGCAAGGTAATCTTGGTGTAGCATACAACAGAAGACATTAATGAAATTAAAATAATATTTTTCATAAAATCTCGGGGTGTTACATGATCCAACCAGGAAGGTTTCATTATTGAGGTAGTGGATGGTGCATGTCTTGCGCACTATTTTCTTAACTATGAAACTAACTGTACAGAGGTTAAAAGTGAGATCGGAAAATTGTGGAACTCACATGTTTTGACCTATAAGAACTATGTTTTTCCTTCTATGTGGACCTAACTTGATAGAATATCTTCCCAAACTATATTTAATATTCTATCATTGATTTTAAGTAAATATAAAGGCTTCTCTTGGTGATTCGAAGCCAGAGCCTCATAGTAATTGATCATTCTATGTTTTTCTTGGTTGTTTATCATAGATCTAAATCTCTATATCTATTTATTTCTTATATCTACATACATTTAAGATATATATAAGATATTTTATTCCAAATATGATTATATTTAGCATTTATTGTGATATTGGAATATATCTAAAGAAAGTTTTGGAGTTTCAACCCATTTCTGTTGATGTTTTCATGTCGTTATCTATTTTTACCAAATCTGTCAAGGTAGGTGGCTTCAATCTTGACTCCTCTATTTATAACATGAATTATCAGTTTAAAATTTATTAAATATATGGAAATTTATTGTGAAATTTGTTTTAAAATAATGGTATAAACCATCAATAGTGATGATTTGTGGTTTTGTGTGAAATTATGGAATTGTTATGAAAAGTAATTGGATAAATGATTTTAAAATGTTGATTTTAAAATAGTTTATTGGTTTTATTTATGAGAAATGGTTTTAAAAAAAATTATTGAAATAGTTTTGGCATTGAAATAGGTTTATCATTGAAATGAATTGGTATTGGAATTGTTTTGTTGTGATTATATTGAAATGGTTTTTAGCATACTTGGTGGTGTGTGTTTATATTTCGTTGTGAGGATTTATTGAAATATGACCTTTTTATCAGTTCTAAATTTGTAATGGATCATGGAGTTGAATTATCTTGTGGGGACTTTGTAGATCGATGAGAAACAACTTATGAGTATGGAGATTTCATAACAAATCATGAATGCATAGATATGTGGGTTTGTAGATTATAATGGGACATGAAAAAGGAAATATGAAATGGTTTTGAAGAACATGTTTGGTTGTTTTACTTGGAACATGATATTGTTTTGTGATAACTGCTTTATTATGGAACTTTTTTATATTAAAATATAAACTATTTTAGAAATTTTTTTACATAAACAATTTTTAAATAAATGTGCTATCATGTTATATCCTTGTGGCGTGAATAGTTAAATAATTATAGAAAATCTAAATAATCTCATTACTTACCCCATATTTTTCAATATGCAAAGTTTTAATATGTTATTTATCGAGACATGGGAAAAGGTAATGTATCACACTTATCTTGTGGTTCTTAGTTATATTAAGACTTTTTTGTGCAGTGGAGCATGCAATAGGATGGAGCTTTGGAGTTGTTTGTGTCTTTGAGTTTTGTTGGGGTTGTCTTCCACTGTACTCTTGGTAGTTTGTATCCTTCCATGGTGGTACTATTTTTATTTGTTTTTGATATATATGAAATAATTAAGTCATATTTAATTTTATATCATGCATCATGTAGTGGTTGGTTTTAATGACATGTTCGGTTGGATGTTTTATTTTCAAAGGGGAAATCATCCTCTAACTGTTAATGAAGCACTTTGAATTTATTTCCAGCCTTTGGAGTCTTGTGGATTTCACTTAAGTCCAATTAATGTTACTCCATATACTCAAGAAAATGAGAAGTGGAGGGATGTTAAAAGGGTTATCAGTTTGGTCCTTTCGAATATCTTTCTAGAACAAGTGTTTTTTTACTTGGTATAGGTGGTCAGCCTTGTAGATGAAATGAATTCTGATCTATTCCTTGAGTTTGGATCCTATAAAATAGAGGTATTTCCAAGAGAAGAAATTTAGAGCATAAAAATACATAGATAACCTTTTTCTGTTGAACATAAAGTTATTTTGGAGGTGTTTACATAAGTAATGTAGAGACACTTATAGGTTTTGGAATCTCATTTTCATGGTTTTATCCAATGAGATGACAAAGACATGCGCTATATAAATGAATTCCCCCTAGAAGTGTATATCTCATTTTGAGTTATTATTTGATGCAGTTTTCTAATTTTTGAAAAATGAAAAAGTCTTTTTCAAATGAAATATTTTGAAAAAAATTATCAATGTGGTATTTTAAAAATGGTTTTATTTTCAAAAGTAAGTAGAGATTTTTCAAAAATAGTTCAACATGGAAAATGGTTGATCCTGGAAAGCACTAATGTGATAGTATGACGTGGTATAATTTTAAATGAAAATACTTCAGTTAGTATAGATTTAGAATTATGGCGTGTTTTGTGTTTCTATACAATAGAACCCAATAGGCATCATTGGAATGAGTTGGAAGAGGCCGTTGAGAATGTTGTTCCATGTGGGCCACAGGTGAACCAATAATTATCTCAAAGAATAGATCATGATTTCAAACCATTATTCCAAGACTACAACAAGATACTCTTTTTAAGTTATCTTTCACTACTGAAAATCCAAGTGTAGGAAGTATGATTGTATTCACAAGAGGAGGTGGTAACTCTAACTTTAATGGTAATGGGAAGAGGGGCATATTTTCTCACACAAGTGGAACACATCAAAACCACATCACAAAATCAAAAAACCTTCCTCCAGGACCTAAGACCATTCCTAGATGTTTTTAGTGTAGTTCATTGAGTTATATCAAGTAAAATTACACCATACCACCAAGTGAATTTCATAATTAATATAATATGGGGTATCTTCAATGCTGTTATCATGGTGCTCTAAGGTCAGGTGTTCAAAAAAATTCACATGTGTTGCTGACGTCATATGCTTCGATGAAATGAGTGCAAAAGAATATAATTGTTAGTATAATAGAGCTATCCATGGTGATTCCAAGAATACCATGACTCCTCAGATGGTTAAATCTCAATAGGGCCATAAAGAACAATGTACAACAATAAAGCCATTATATAGAGTTGAGGTGGTTAGTATGGATGATTAGTCAGAACCATCGAACATGAGAGGTCTGATTATTTTTAATTATACATTTATGAATTTATTTTTTGGTAAAACTGCATCCCATTACATTATTTCTTCTCATACTATTTATTTTCTGAGTTTAAAATTGGAGATGATGCCTGCTATAATAAAACTTCAAACTCCCCCTGGTCAAAAAAAATGTTGAGCCTTTGTGTGTAGAGAATACTCTATAATTTTTTATGCAGCTGAGTTTATATGGGATATATCTATTCATTAGATAGATATATATGATATAATATTATGTATAGATTTTTTGAAAATGTTCAAGTCCCACATCGACTCTTATAAATAGAGATTCTGTTTTATGACTAAGGATAACCTCGAGCATCTCTTTAATGAAGAAATTAATGTAAAGGCAATTGAAATTGGATTATTAGAACTAGTAGTTGGAATTATATCTTACCATTTGGTAGTTTTGATGTTTTCATTAATCAACAATATCCAGAACAATAGTTTTATAGTAGTGGTGGATCAGTTTCCAGAGCAGTTTCTAAAAATTTAATCGTGGTTTCTACCTATGAGAGAAGTGGTGTTTCTGATTTATCTCTTTCCATATAAAATTCCTACATCCATTCCATTTTATTTAATGTAAATAATATAATTAATGGAGATAAATGTTCATTAGGAGGATATTGAAAGAAATTTTTTCATTCAACCGAGCATGTCTCTATGGGCATCTCTGGTCTTGTTTTTCAAATGGTGAATAGAACTCTCTGTTTGTCTCTGGATTATCATAATCTTATCCAAGTTATAATAAATAATAGGTATCCAATTCCATGAATTAATGATATATTATATCAATTAATATTATCGTAGTGGTTCTCTATAAATTGAATTGCGATCTGGATATCAAGAATTACAGGTTTAGAAGGATGATATTTTGAAGACATCTTTCAGAAAAAAAAATATATCCATTATAAATATGTGTTATTATATTTCTATATTATAAATTATCCAATGGTCTTTATTTAATTGATGAATATGATATTAAAGAGATATCTGGATTTTTTTATGCTGGTGTTTTTCGATGACATATTGTTGTATTCAAGGGTAAGGGTGGAGCATGAGAAACACTTAGAGATAGTGTTGGGAATCTTCAGGGATCATTTTATATATTCCAAATTATCAAAGTAATATTTTTTGATACAAGAGGTATGTTTTTTCCATATAATTTCTAAAATACCTATTTCTTTAGATCCACAAAAGATAGAGTTTTTTATCTCTTTGAAATAACCAATGAATGTCTTCGAGATACACATTTTCTTGGGATTTCTAGTTATTACCGATTCTTTATTATTTATTTTTCAGAACTATATTTACCTATGAAATCTTTGAAAAAAAACAATGTTCAATTTTATTGGAATGAAGAACCCCATAAGTATTTTCAAGAGCTAAAATTTCACCTTACATCAGTACCAATCCTGATTTTTCCAGAATAAATACAATGGTGCATGGTGTATTGTGATGCTTTGGTATTCATTTTTGGATTTGTTATCATGAGGGATATCATTTTTTGAAAATGGATTGATTAATTTAAGAATTTATGGGAATAATTACCCAACACAGAATTTTTATTTATCTACCATAATCCATGGTTTGAAGACGTAGCGTCATTATATCATTGGTGATAAATTTGTGGTATTTAGAGATCATAAAATCTTGAAGCATATTTTCTCAAAATGATATTTTAATCAGAGAAAAAGAAGATAGATAGAGTATCTCAATATGTTTTACCTTGAATTGATATATACATAGGGAAAATGAAATTCATTGGCAGATACATTAATTGCAAATTCATATACACATTTAGCTAATGAAGCATCATATGAGTGGTAGTTGATGTTGTTCTTAATCAATATGCACTTGGAATGTGAAGAACGAGGTGGTGTTGTAGTTTTCTATTTTAGTTTTGTTTGTTCCTTGTGTAATAAATATAGTTTAATATGAACAAACATCTGATGAATAATGTATGTAAATGAGGTCAAAACATAATATTGGGGATACGATTAACTGTTGGAGGATGGATTAGAGTTTAGTGTTATGCTTCAGAAATTGGATGGTCATACCTATGGATTTTCAAGAACAAATTCTTCATGGTTAAGACCATGCGATATAGTTTTTTCATTATAGAATATAATAGATGTATAAAGCATTAAATATATATTTTTGGAATATATGTATGAAAAGGAAGGTGGTAGAGGTTGTTTCGAGATGCTTAAATTGTCATCTTGTTAAGGTAGAGCATTAGGGACCAATAGGTATGTTACATTACTTCTTATTCTGATTTTGATATGGTCGAAAATAACTGTAAATTTTATTATAGGTCTCCCAAGAATGGTTAGGAAACACAATTCCATCTGTTTGATAGTGTATTAGCATCCAAATTCGTCTCATTTCATCCTGATTCATGAATATTATACAGTGGAGGAATTTTCAAAAAGATATATTCAAGAAGTGGTAAAGAGACATGGAATACAATTTTCAATAGTGTCAGATAGATATCTGATGTTTAGATCTCATTTCTATAAATCCATACATAAATCCCTTGGGAATCGGTTGAAAATAACTATAGTGTATCATCCTCAGACAGACAGATAATCTGAATGGATGATATAAACATTAGAATACATGTGGGGAGAATGTGTAATGTATTTTGGTGTCTCATTGTAAGATAATATTTTGTTATTGAAGTTCTCATATAAAAACATTTACAAGGCCTTGACACATATGGCTCATTTTAGACTATTGTATGGGTTTCATTGTCATTCTCCAGTTTTCTGGGTGGAAACATGTGAGAATTTACTAGTTGGTCCAAGCGTTGTCCAAGAAACTATGGAGAATATTTATTTGATCAAGAAAAAGATGGAGATAGAATTTTTTTTTCATAAATCATAAGTTTATCATCATTGATGGCTATTGTAGTACTAAATGACTAATCTTCTGATTTTTAGAATCTATCCAAGGCTTGGACATCTATTTTTTGAGAAAATGGACATGTTTTTTACTCGATACATAGACCCTTTTAGGACACTTGAAGAGGTTGGTGAGGTGGTACATATGTAGGTATTGACAAAACCATTCATTTTTGTGCATAAATTCGTTTACATATCTCAATTAAAGAAGTATCAGCTTGATCCAGACCATGTGATTCACTGGTATTACATTACCTAGATTCAGATGCTTCATTGGTATATATTTTAGTGTGGATTGTGGATAGGAAATATAAATTCTTGTATGGGAAAGGCATCAGTACATTTCTAGTTTTTTGGAAACATGTTCATATTCAGGGAGAGACAAGGGAACATGAGAGATAAATGAAATAGAAATTTCTAGAAATCTTCAAGAGTAACTATAGTTTTTGCAAGGTTTTTGGAAACCATACATTTCTTGAAAGAGATCGTGCACATTGACACAGGTGTAAAATGGAAGGTGAAAGGGTAGCACATAGTTTGTCCAAACCATGAGGCATCCTAGAAGAATATTTGATATGATGGATAGTGGGATTTGGTATGGTTGTCACACTGTTTTATAACCATGTGATCCAACCATGTAAGGTTTATCCTTGAAAGAGTGGTTGGCGCACGATTGGCACATGGTTCTCTTAACCATGCGGCTAACTATGCACTGGTTAAAAATGAGATCCTAAAATTTATAATCTCACACATCATGACATATAAGGCAATATATTTTCTTCTTATATGGCTCTAAATAAAAATTCTATCTTCCAAAGGATATGAAAGCTTCTCCCATCAATTTTAAGAAGTGATTAAGTCTTCTATTGCTGATTTAAAACTAGATTCTTGCGTTAAGTGATCATTATCAATTGATCTTGGTATTTTTTCATAGATCTACTTCTTTATAATCCTAAATTTCTTAAATATACATATTATGTGGATAGATATAAGATATTTGATTCCAAATATTATTTTATTTGTAATTTTTTATGATATGAGAAGATATATAAGGTGTGGTTTTGGAGATTCAACCCATTTCAGTGAATGTTTTCGTGATTTTTTTTTGTGGTCACTAAATCATTCAAGGTAGGTGGATTCACTCACGACTCAACTATATAGAAATTAAAGGATTTTTTTCTAATTTATTAAATTTATCTAAATTTATAATTTAATTGGTGTGAAGATCATGTTATTAACCTTCATTAGTGATTGTTTGTGGTTTTGTGTGAAAATGTTTAATGTTTGGTAAAAGTTCTTTGGTAAATGATTTTAAAATAGTATATTGATTTTATTTATGGAAATAAACATTAATTTTTTTTATAGAAGTGGTATTGCAATTTAAATATCTTTGTATTGGAATGGTTTTTTCATAATTTCATTGGCATGGTTTTTGGGAATTTATTTGAGGTGTGTGTTCATATTTTATAATGAGTATTGGTTGAAATGTGACCTTGTGATTAGTGAGAAAAGTGTAATGGAATATTGGATTTAATTACCTTATGATGACATGGTAGATGGATGAGAAACCACTAATGAGGATGGAACTGTCATAACAAATCAAGTATATTTTGATATGTGGGTTTGTGGATTGGAATGATATATAAAAAAAGTAAATATGAAATGGTTTTGAAGAACTTATTTGGTTGTTCTCCATGGAAATAGATATTGTTTTGTGAAAACTACTTTGTGATGTAACTTGTTTATATTATGATATAAACTTTTCTAGATTTTTTTGCATAAAATACTTTTATATGAATGTGTTAACATTTTCTATCATAGTGTTGTGAATTGGGAATTCACTGGGGAAAATCTACTGAGTTTCATTACTTACCCCTACTTTAGGTATTTGGTGATTTTGTAGATGTTTTTTATCAAGATTTTGGAAACAATAAATTAGAACACATCTCTAGTGGTACCTAATGATAAATGGGTTATTTTGTGTGGAAGATCATGGAGCAGGATGGAGCTTTGGAGTAGTGGTTGTAATTGATATTTTCTTTTTTGTCTTCTGTTGTGAACTTGGTAGTTTACAGTCTTCCATTGTGTTACACTATGTAGTTGGTTTTAATATAAATGAAACTTTTTATTCTTATTTAATATTTATCTTATATAATGTACTCAGTTATTTGGTTATGATATGTTTGGTTGGGTTTTTTGTTTTCAAATAGAAAATTATCCCCCAACATTTAAAGATGTTGTTGGCATTTATATCAAGCCTTTGGAATATTGGGAATGTCTCATAAGGCCTATTAAGGTACCTCTCATTCTCATTCCAATTAGAAGAGTAGGAATGTTAAATGTACCTTGTATGAATTATTTTTCTTTCTCTACATAAACAGTAGTGAAAAAATAATATTTCCCTTTATCCTTTGGATTTGGTGGATAATAATACAGATTAAACTCAATGACTCAAGGTTTTGTGTACTACATTGTGCAGTGCCCTTTCCCCCTATAGTTGAAGCACTGAACTGTGCATGGTGCATTAAGAGTTTCCCTCCATTACACTATCATGTTGGTCATATTCTTCATGTCTCTTGGAAAATCAGGATCTTGGTGTCCTTTTCTCCTTCACATGAAACATTTTTTCATCCCTTTTAGATAATTTTTTTGATGATTCTTCTGATATTTTTAATGTGTGGGCAGTGCGATCCACTTTATTCTTTTTTAATTTATCCCACCAGCTTGAAATCCAATTCTTCTCTTTTATCTCTATAACCATGGGGATATTCTTTGGACACCATCTTTATTTTTATTGAACATCAAATGACCTCTTGATAACTCCCAAAGTCTCATATTTCTAGATCCTATTGAAGTGGTGGTTTAAAATCACTAAATAATCTATTTTTTCTATCATTGTTGATAACAAAACCCAAGTCACATATTGAAATAATTGTGATGTTTTCCTCATATTTCATTATATTTTTTCCTTCCTTTTTCTTTAAATCTATGGTATCCCACCTTTTATTACACAAACTTTTTTTCATTGTACAAAACACAAGAACATTTAAAGTCTACTGTCTAGGAAACTAGGTACATATTACATGAAAATTTAAAAATATTATTACATTCCACATGAATATCTTCATCTTAGTTTCATCCTAAGTACAAAGTCTTCATCTCTTAACCTAGGGATATACATCAAAGAAAGGGGCGATCATAAATCCCGGCAATGGAAAAGTAAACACTTAAAAAGTGAGCAAGAGGCATATAACCAAGAATTATCATATGATAATGAAGTATACCATAAAATAAATTACATTAATAATAACATGTAAATGTGTATATGATATTTTATTTGGACAATCATAAAAATATCAGAAAGTTCCATCCCCAAGGTCTCAAAAATCATAATTACTTAAGTTATTCACCAAGACATCGCAAAAAAACGTAATCTCTGGATAATAAATTCTTTACCCAAAGTATAAGAGAACTATCTAGGTCCACCCTTCATATGTGTTAATTAATATGATCTACATAGATCATAAAAAAAATATCTTAAATAATATGTTGAAAATAAAAGAGTTGGGTTTCATATAAAAAACATGGCCTTTTAAAAAGTGATAAAAACATGATTTTTATATCATTTATAAAAAATGGAAATGGAAAGAGGTATTTATATATGTGGAATAAAGAATAAAATAAGTAATTTTTACATCTTGTTGAATAGCCCTAGAAAATAAGGAGGTTTTGGTACTCATATAAATAAAATAATTCCTTTTAAAAAATAGATTAATTTGGAGAAGTAAATCCGGTTGTATAATGGCTATAAAACTTGGTTTCCGAAAACAATTAAAATATAGGGGACAAGGGTATCCCTTTAATAAATAAATCTCAATATATTGAAGGTATAGAATAAAATTAACATAATAAAATTGTATGAAAATTAAATATACATACCACATAAAAGGAAACATGAAATAAAAAAAGAGAAGTTGAGAGTTCCCTTACCTTAAAGACTGAATCACAAACCTCAAAGATTGAGACCATGGGGGCTTGATAACACCTTGGGAGAACTCATTGGGTGGTAAAAATATCATATATTTTCAGAGGATGAATATGGAATTCATGATAATGAATAAATGTCTTGGTATTTATCGCAAAAGTTGTGGAGTTGTTTATTAATTTTCTTGGACACCACTATAGGTGTATTTTCAAAACCATGAGCTTGCCCATGGTATTTTCCCATGGGATTGGCCACATGGGAAACTGAATAACATATTTAAATCCAAAATATTCTTCCACTATTTTATATTAATTATTACATAATAATGATTTCATTAAACATATTGAAAACTCAAAACTATATTTTTACTATTCACTGAAAATTCAACTATTTTGAAATATACAAAAAAATCACCATAACCATTTTTCGACATGAAGAATTAGAAAATTAACTCAATTTATTTAAAATATTTTTCTAAATATGAGAAATTTAATTTTTAAATAATTTAATCATTTACTCAAAGAACTCTAATTCTAAAATCATAAATGATTTTATAATAGTTTGAAATATTAACAAAGATCTTATTAACTTATTATCATAAGATAGACAAATATTAATTTATGATTCTATTTTAGGAAAATTATTTTAATTTTAAACCATTATATTAGATATAAATTTGTAATTAAATATTTATGATTAATAAAACTACTAATAATTAACTAATAATTTCTAAAATATTCATTTACATATACTATGATATAATTATATCACATTACAATTTATAATATGCCTAAATTGTTTATACTTCTTAGGTGAGGTTAATACTCCATTAGTCACCTTACTTTTCATAAGGATAACATTACTATTCCAAAGGGTCAAGTTACTATTCACAAAAAAATTAAGTTTATTCTATCAGACTGTAAATATCTTACTGTTCTCAAATAGGTATGTACATTTTTAGAAGTTAAATTCATAGAAGCCATAAAATTTAAATTAATGCGGATTCTGCAGGTGTGGCAAGAAGGAGGTTAAAAAACGTTCAAAAGTTTAATAAGTTTTTATATCTATTTCAAATATAAAAATTATTCCAAGGATCTACATTACATTAAAAATTTGTATAATTAATCTATTTTGGATTTAGGAATCAATTTAAATTATAATACCTATTTAAATGAAAAACATTGGTTTTAACAATAATGCAATATTTTTCACTATTCATCAAAAAATGACCTTCTTTAAAAAATACTAAAAATTCATGCTAAATTAATTTTGAAATTAAAAATATAAAAAATAGGTTTATTTTACAACAATACTTCTCTATGTAAGAGAAATTTAACTTTTAAATTTAAAAATTCTTAGTTATTATAAATAATACTGTATAGAAAATGTATAGTGAAATTACATAGTGAAATTTAGGACATTGAAAAAACAAAATTATTTTATAATTTAAATTTTAAAATGGTGTTTAAATCAAAATATTTCTTTAAACTAATCATTCTTCATAATACCATAATTTATTATAATAATTTTATCAATTTTAGAAATTAAAATTTATGTCTGAAAAGTAAATTTATCATATGTTTCTCAATTAAACATATATTTTATTAAGGAAAACCATTCTTAAATGTGTATATCCCATTATTGTTTATATTAGTACTAATCAAAATTTATGCATGATGTAATATGTTATAATGAAAAAAACCATTCTATGTGCTTTTATTGTAAAACATAATAAAAAAGTATTGGTAGGAAAGAGATCTATAAATAAAGTAAGTAAATTTTCTAGGTCATTGCATTCATACCCCATTATAGAAAATGTGTCCCCACAATTTTATCATATTATATATTTTTTACTATTAGGAATATTATAATTCTAAAGTAATTTTATGTCATAAAAATCATGATTAAAAAATATTATTCTTTGACAACAATTACATTTTGTATAAATCTTTTATAATGGTTTGTAAAGAGATTATAATTTACAAAACATATCCCCCAGGAGTGTTAAACCAGGAGTGAACGGGGCCCATTGTCACAAACCAGGTTACATTGAGTCCAAATCGACACACCATGTTGAAGTTGTTACCCATATGTACATCTATGCCAGAGCCACATCTACTTGTTTGTATCCTGACATAGATTTATTTCCTCAAAAATCACTTAATTAATCTTTTACAAAAATACGATGAACTTTTCATATATTTTGAATTTTCTTTTGGGGTTTTCCTAAAATTTTCAAACCCTAATTTCAATAAATGACAAAAAAATCCTAAAAACCAACTATGGAATCACTCCTTTTGTTAAATAAAATTTTTATTGCGTTGTATAAAATAAAGTATCATTAAAATTGTAGTGTCTTGGAAATTAAGTAAATATTATAAGAAAACAGAAAAATATTAATCTATTCTACATTACAGGATTCATAATAGATTCATCCTAATTAAAAAAGACTTTATCTCATATCATTCAAACATTCATCCAAGAAAGGTGTGTGCATAAAGCCCGATAAAGGAAAAAAGAAACACTTAGAATGTGAACAAGAGGCATATAAGCAAGAATGATCAAATGAAAATGTTGCATACCATAAAATTAATTACATGAATCATAAAATTTAAATTAGTCTAGAAAAGATAATTTGTATGTTCATAAGCATATCACTAAGGTCCATCTCCAAGGTGACATAAATCATAATTAATAAGGTTATTCAGTAATGCATCGTAAAACATGTAATATCTAGAGATTAAATTTTTTATCTAATTAATTAGAGTACTATACAGGAACACCATTAATATTTATTAATTAATTTGATACACATATATCATCATAAATCATCTCATAAATAGCTCGTGGATAACAAAAGAGATAGGTTTCGTATAAAAAAATATATTGTTTTAAAATGGGCTTAAAAACTATATCATTATGTCATTTATAACCCATGGAAGGGGAATAAAGGTTTTATGTATGTAAAATATAGAATAAAATAAATAGGTTTTTAAAATTTTTTAATACCCCTCAAACATAATGAGTTTTTGTAATCATATAAATAAAAAAATTCCTTAGTAAAAAGAGAAATATTTTGAGAATTAAATCTGGCAGCATAACGGGTATGAAACATGGTTTTAGAAAAATTAAAATGGGAGTAGAAAAAGGACTAAAATTAATAAATTACTCTTAATAAAATAAAGGTATATAATAAAATATATATAATAATGTGGTATGAAAATTTGAAATACATACCACATAAAAATGAATCATGAAAGGAAAAGAGAAGTTTAAAGTTCCATTATCATGAAGAGTGACTTGTAAAAAATGACGATCAAGATCATGGGGGATTGAGTACAACTTGAGAGGACTAATTGGGAGGTAAAACTATTATAGCATTTCATAGGTTGATTTTTTAATGAAATATAATGGATAAATGGGTGGTTATTTATAGAAAAATTGATGGAGTTTTTTTATTAACTTTTTTTGAAACCTTGATAGTTGTATCTGGAAAACCATGAACTAGACCTTGGAATGTGCTCAATTTATTAGCCACATGGGACACCTAATATCATATTTTAATCCAAATTAGTAGAACATGATTTAAATTTAATTATTACATAATTATGATGTCATTAAACATACCAAAAACAAAAAAAAACTGTATTTTTACTATTCACAGAAATTCAACTATTTCAAAAAAATCTATAAAATTTACCATAATGATTTTTTGAAAAGTAGAATTCATTATTAAACACAAATTGATGAAAAATAATTTTCTAAATTTTATTAATTTAATTTTTAATTAAATTCATCATTTACTCCAAAAATAACAATTCTTAAATTATAATTGATTTTATAAGAGTTTGAAAAGTTAACTAATGTCAACATTACATATAATCATAAAACAAAAAAAAATATTAATTTATAATTCTATTTTACGAAAATGAATTTTTTTCAAATATTTATATTTATTAGAAATGGGTAAATAAACATTTATTATATATAAAAATACTAGTACTGAACACGTAACTTTTAAAATATTTATTTCCTTAGACTATTATATAATTATATCATATTACCATTGCTAAGATTCTAAAAAAATTATACATATGTGGTTAGACTATTTTTCGATTGGTAATATTACTATTCAAAAGGGTAACATTACTATTCCAGAGGGTCAAATTACTATTCACAAAAAAATTAAGTTGATATTATCATACTCTTAATATCCCACTGATCGTAGTTGTGTATGTTTTTTTTTCAAAATTAAACTCACAAAAGCATCAAAATTGCATTCAATGCTAATACTCGAGGTGTTGCGAGAAGGTAGTTAAAAAGAATAGTAAAAAAATTAATAAGTATTTATATCTAATTCAAATATAAAAATGATTCCAATTACCAAGATGGGATTTAAATATGTATGATTGATTTATTGTGACTTTAAAAATCAATTTAAATTATAATAACTATTTAAAAAAAGAACATTTTTTAACTACAATGCAGTATTTTTCACTATTCATTAAAAATGATACTTCTAAGAAAAACAAAAAAAATTCACCCTAAATTAATTTTTTCATTATAAATTATGAAATTTTGTTTATTTCACCATAATAATTCTCTATGTATGAGAAATTTAACCATTAAATTTAAAAATCCTTAGTTATTAAAAATAATTGCGGATAGAAAATTAATAGTGAAATTGCATAGTGAAATTTTTATCAACTAAAAGAAAAAATAATAATTTTATCATTTAAATTTAAAAATGGGTGTTTTAATAAAACTATTTCATTAAAATAATCATTATTCATAATACCTTAATTTATTATAATAATTATATCATTTCTAAAAGGTACAATTTGGGTTCTTAAAGTCAATTTAACAAATGTTTCTCAATTAAAATTATATTTTACTAAGAAAAACTATTCTTAAATGTGTATGCTTCATTGTTGTTCATTGTTTTACTAATCTAAATTTATGAATTATTTATGATGTTATCATCAAATAAAAATTCATTCTATGGGCTTTTATTGTAAAACATAATAAAAAGTTTTAGGGAGGAAGTATGTCCATAAATAAAAGTAAATTTTACGGGTTGTGACATTCTTACCCCATTAAAGAATTTGTTTCCTCACAATTTTCTATTGTTAGAAATTTTTTACTATTAAGAATATTATAAATCTAAATTAATTTTATATCTTAAAACATAATGATTAAAAAATATTATTCTTTTACAACAATTACATTTTCTATAAATCCATCTTAATGGTTCCTAAAAATATTATGGTTAAGCAAACATATCCCTTGGGAGTGTCAATCTAGGAGTGTATCAAGGGTCATTGTCTTGTACTAGATTAAGTTGAGTTACACTCAATTCACCTTCTCTGTGTTGTTACCCAATGGTACATATGTGCTAGATCTACATCCACTTGTTCATATCAAGACGGGGATTTATTTTCATGAAAATCACATACTTAATATTTCACTAAAACACCAAGATGTTTTCCTACATTTAAAAATTTATATAAGGATTTCTATAAAGTTTCAAAATCCTAATTTCTATAAATAAATAAACTCTCATTTGATACTAACTATAGAGTCATCCCTTTTAGTACATAAACTTTTTATAATAATGTACAAAACAAAGGATATTTTAATGTTTAATGTCTTTGAAATTATGTACATATTATAAGAAAACAGGAAAAATTTATTATATTCTACATGAAAGTATTAATCATAGGTTTATCCTAATTACAAGTACATCATCGCATAACCTGGGGATATACATCAATGAAAGGGTTGAGCTAAAATCCTGACAAGGGAAAAATAAACACATAGAATATGAGTAAAAGGAATATAACCAAGAATGATCATATAAAAATTAGGCATACCATAAAATAAATTAAATAAATCATAACACATAAATGTGGATACAATATTTAATTTGGACACTCCTAATCATATCAAAAAATTATATCCCCAAGGTGTTATAAATCATAATTACTGAGGTAATTCACTGAGGAACATAAAACATGTAATCTTTATAGAATGAATTCTTTACCCAATGAATTTAAGAACTATTAGGCTTCACCCATAATATTTATTATTTAATTTTATCCACATTTTTCATAATTAAACATCTCATAAATAACCTATGAATAATAAAAAAGACATGTTTCATATAAAAACATGGTGTTTGAAAAAATTATTAAAAACATGATCGTTATGTAACATATAACCCATGTAAAAGTAATAAGGGTTTTATATATTTCAAATACATAATAAAATAAATCTTTTTTAATATTTTTAAATAAAACTAGAAAATAATGTGTTTTGGTAATTCACATAATTAGAATAATTACTTGAGAAATAAAGATATGTTTTGAGAAGTAAATCTGGCAGCATAATGCGTATAAAACATGGTTTTAGAAAACATTAAAAATAGACGGGAAAAGGTTCTCCCATTCATAAATGACTCTATATATAGTAAAGGTGTATAAAATTATGGATAGAAGAACATCCTAGGAAAATTTGAAATATATACCACATAAAAAGTGAACATGAAAGGAAAAGATAAGTTGAGAGTTATATTACCCAGAAGAGTGGCTTCGTAAAACTCAAAGATCGAGACCATTGAGGATTGATGAAATATTGGGAGGACTCAATGGGAGGTAAAACTATTATATATTTGAGGAGGATTTATTGGGAATGAAATCTACTAAAGAAATGTGTGGGTATTTATAGAAAAAGTGTGACAATTGTTTATTAATTTCATTGGACACCTCAATAGTGGTATTTGAAAAACCATCAACTTTTTCTTGTTACTTTCCCATGTTATTATCCACATGGGACACCTAATATCATATTTTAATCAAAAATAGTCTATAAAAAATTATATTATTTTTTACATTATTATGATGTCATTAAAAATATAGAAAAATAAAAACTGTATTTTTGCGATTCATCGAAAATTCAACTATTACAAAAAAACCAAAAAATTTACCATATCCATTTTTCGACAGGTAGAATTAAAAAATGAACTCAAATTTATGAAAATAATTTTATAAATATTAGAAATTTAATTTTTTTAAATTCATCATTTACTCAAACAATACCAATTCTAAAGTTATAACTGATTTTATAATAGTTAGAAAATTTAACTAAGTTCCCCTTAAATTATAATCATAAAAAATGTTATGATTATATTTTAAAAAAATAAATTTTATATTAAATCATTATATTAATTATAAATTTTAAACTCGCATTTATGATTTATTAAATTATTAATACTTAACTAATAATTTCAAAAAAATTATTTACTTATACTATGATATAATTATATCTCATTTCAATTTATATGATTCCGAAATTTTATTTATACTTCATAGGTAAGGATATTATTCCATGGGTAATGTTACAATTCATAAGGGTTACATTACTATTCTATAGGTTCAAGTTACAATTTTCCAGCAAATTAAGTTGGCCCTATCAAATTCTAAATATCCTACTGATCGTAAATGTGTATGTCTGTTTTCTAAAATTAAATTCAAATAAGTGAAAAATTTATGTTTAATTGTAATCCTGTTAGTGTGGAGAGAGTGAAGTTAAAAAGAACATTCAAAAGATCAATAAGTTGTTATATATAATTCAAATATAAAAAAAAATCCCAATGATCTACATAGGATTAAAATATGTATAATTTATCTATTGTGACTTTAAAAATAATATTTAATTATAATAATTATTTAAAAAAATATTTATAACTACAACTTAGTACTTATTTATTGGATTCAATGAAAAACAATTATTGGACATTGGATTGATCAACTTTTAATATTTCAGGAACCTTCATAATATTGAAATTTCATGATAGGGAGAGACTATAGGGCATCAAACTTGAAAATATAAAGATAATATACAATGATTGAAGTTGGGAAAACTCTAAAGAGATTAAATTATATCAACTTGATTATTAAGAAAATATGAATCATATAATCTTGCTGATTTTTCATTAATGGAGGAATAAATGACTAAATGACATATCATTAAATCATATTTCAAAAGTTAAAGTTCGTGAATATGTAGTCATATTCTGATCTGATCGTCTTGGAGGGTCAAATAGAAAGATCTATATAAATAGTTTCTATGTAGTGTAGATCCATATATTGGTCTTTATAAAATATATTTGAATTTATTTGGAAAATTCAGGTGATAGTATTATTAGTTTGATACATTGTATTTTGTAGGAATAACTTTTATATTATATCATACCAGACTGACTCAATTTTGTTTGATCAAAATATTATAATGGAAAATATGTGACTCAAATGATTTTGATATTTTGAAGGGTGTTCCCATAAAACATGGGGGACGACCATAAAAAAAGTTCCTTGTCTTCATTTTTATTTCATGTCATTTGGTTCAGACAAAGATAAATATTTCAGTGAATTATATATTAACTTATAATAATGTTTATCTTCTAGTATTAAAAATTGCAAAACATCAAGCACCACTGATTTATCCAACCCCCTTCTCATTGTTTAACTTGTTCCTATGGAAAATCAATTGATATCATAAAATCAATGTCCCCTCTTTCCAATCCACATATTGTGAGGATATATAATGAAAACACTAATTATATTATAGTCATTACCACTTTTGATCGAATGAATTATTTTTGTTTGGAGAATAGTATTCTACCCTGATAGATATTGATGTACTAAATATAGAATTTCCATTAATTGATATAAGTGCACAAATTTAATTTGATGATAATCAGAATCTATAAACTGATGTGAGGCCATAAATTTAATTCTTATCATACTATTAAATAGAGTCTAAAATAATGTGATGAGACATCAAATTGGAAAATCAATCTGAGACAAGTAAGAAAGAGGTTGTGAAGGGAATATTGAAGATAAAGAGGTAACAACATTATTAAAGAAAATCATATTCAACAAAATTAAAATTAGAAAATAAGGAACCATTGATGAGTATTTTATAAGAGTAAATGGGATATCTAGTAATATCTATTGCAATGGTGAACAGATGATGATTCTATAATTTTGAATAAGTAGAAGAGGGACTTTCTTGATATATTAGATCTAAATATATATTCTCCTGAAAAAAATATGATATTTTTATATTGACTGAGGATTTCATAAATTGATATTATATCTTAGTTGATGAACATTAAATATATGTCATAATTACATTTTTGATGACCATAATGGTTTAATGTCTATTGATACTAGATACATACTATTCTCATTTCATGGAAGATTTTCAACATCTCTCATAATGATCTTTCAACATAGTAAATTTCATAGATATAACCTACATAAACCCTTCTTCATAGCCTATTTAAAGGAAATAAAATAAAGGGTGAGTTTATATTCTCATTAAGGATAAAACAAGGAGATATCAACATAACTTGAGTATAAGGGTATGAGAACATATGAATAATATATGAAAACCATTCCCCATATATCATATATCATAAACATGATTTATGAAAAAAAAACATGATAGTTTATAAAACATGAATAATATGGGAATTAAAGTACATAATCCATGAGAGAATAAAATTAGCATAAATCATAGATTCATGGAATGCACATAAGAATAGTAAACCATATTTCAAGGTTTTTCCCCAAAAGATTCATAACACGTTATGCATGGGCTAACATCTCATGTACCATTTAAGACCATATAAAATTAATAATTACAGAATGTATTATAGGGAGATATTGGTCCATCCTATCAAATAATCCTTACATTTTTTCCAAAATATCATTAAACATTAATCATATCATAAATCATATAATGTAAATGGTTCTCACAAATATTTCATAATAATATAACCCCTCGAAAAATTAGGATTCATAAACATCAGTTCATCATAAATATAAAATGTCCATTGAAATAATAATAATTATTTCATTGGATCATATCCCCATTAATTATTAAGTAACATCAATGAGCTACATCTTAGATGAAATATTATTTGGAAATATAACTTGGAACATCTATTAGGAAAAATAACCTTTACAGTTTGACATCAATTATATAAAATCTAAAAATTTACCAAATAGTAAATAAATAATTTTCATTGAAAATTAACTTGGAAACATGTAAAAAGGATTTAAATCATATATTGTTCATTACGGTGTAAAATATTATTCGGGTTTTATATGTAAAAACTATGATTCGTTTAACATTTTTGGAAAAAATCAAAAGTTCAATGTTTTGAAAATGGAAAGAATATTTCATTTAAAAAAATTAAATATTAAAACATGGGTAAAAATGTATTTAAAAAATCATCTGAGAATAGTTAATATATTATTTAAAACATTTTTATAAAACATGTACAAGGAATAAAAATGGTTTTCGATTAATGAGAGAAATAAATTCAAATTTTTAACTTAAAATCATAATTTGGGAATATTGAGTATATAAAGAGAGTAAAAGTGAAGTAAAAAATGTAATTAAAAGAAAAAACCAAATTATAAGAAAATTCATGATTTTATTGGGAGGTATATCATAAATTCTCATTAATATAAGAATAATCACAGATAACCCTTATAAATATTCAGATTATAACATAAAACCCTTAGCGCTTTGGTAACCTTTGAATCATATTCCCCATGAAATAAAGAACCATATATGGATATCTAAATAACCATAAAATTAATAATTATCATTATAAAATATATTAATGGACCTTATCTACATCAAAAAAAGAAACAACTGGTGAATATTGAATGTGCCTCACATAAATAAATAAGAGATTAAAATCCATTATCTTAAGTCTCAACTTTCGTCCTACACATTTTAATATCCTTTATAATAAATTTATTTTTATTATAAATACATTTTATAACTATAATTAAATATATCACACCATATAGGATTTTCTTACGAACTTTTAAATGCCAGTTTAGGAAACATTCATTGATAAAATCATGATTTGGGTAATAACTACTCTCTTTTTCATTTATGTTTTATTATTTGTATTTGATATTTTTAATTTTTTCATGGTTCAAGATTATAAATAATCTTAATCATGATATAAATATCATATATATTTTTTATATATGTATTTATAGAAACTTTTTAATGTTTGATATTGTAAATTAATTACATCGTTCATGGAGATGGTAAGCAATTCGTACGCATGAATGTTGTTTCTATTTTATCAAAGGATGGAATAAAATGAATTTAAATAATATATAACATTTATAGGTTTATTATTATTTCATATATGTAACATATATTCTCCAATTTGTCCCATTACCTTACATGTAGAGATTAATTGAAAAAATAATCACATCACTTCGTGAGACGGTAGTTCGTCATGCACATGAGGGAAGTTAACATATTCCCACAGAATGGAAAGTTAGATGTCATATATGATATTATAGTTTTAGAATCATAATAATATTATTAATATAATATATAGGCGTTACTTAAATCATTATATCTGTTCTTCATAGGTGGTGACTGAAAAATGAATTAATTTAGTTCGTGAGGCGGTAGTCTGTCGTATACACGATCAACATTTTCATTTCCAACTTGATGGAGGAGTAAATAGATGGTGGAAATTCCATTAGAATACTAAATATAATTATATGTTAGATAATTATGTAATTTTATCAAAATTGTTGACGATTATTTTAGGTAACTATAATAACAAAAAAATGATAATGCCTGGTTAAGGACTATACCTCTTATTTGGAGAATACTTTCATTTTTACACATAAAGCCTTCATATGAGGTTATTGGTTGAAGTGAGTATGAAAATATGGGGTAAATTGAGAACCCAATAAAAATTTATATTATGTTTTATTTAAATAAAATTCTCTAATCAATTTAAAAATGATCAAGTTAGTCAAAACAATATCTTATTATAATTTTTTCCTTGTAAATGATTTATCAAAAATATTGATTAGGTCTCAGTTAATATAATTATGAAAATCACATTTACATTTTAAATAAAATTACATAATTAAAATCATATAAAACACTAATTATGCCTTACTATCAAAGTGGTTTTTTTAGATCTAAATAGATTTAGAATAAGGATTAAAAAATTATTAAAACAAAATACAAACACACACAGTGGAAAAATGAAAACAAGAGGTTCAATATCAAGTAGATACTTATTCCTCTATTCTAGTATGTCACCTACTTCCAAGAATTTTATATAAAATAAACATTGATCCACAACCAGGATTAGTGATGACAATAGTATGACAACTGTATGTGTCACGTAGGGACTGCTTCCACAATTTTTGTGGGAATAGAAATAAAAATAGGTCACAACCAGACCTCTTCCACAACATATAGAAAAGAAGGTAAAGACAATTTTGATAATATATCCAAGTATTTTCCAATTTAAATCAAAATGCAATGTGCATGAAAGAAAAAAAAATTACACACACTAATTGTAATGTAAATTAAATAATAAACAAAGTGAGCAAATAGATAAATTAAAGGAATAGTGATGCTTAGTATGATATTCTCTGTTACACATGAATCTTTTAAATTGATTTTCATATAATCTTGATTAATGTCTTAGAATATTATGAAGAACATAGCTTCCTAAACAATTGTTTCTTCATAGTAGTAAGGTATGAGATGTATGTTTTTCTTTAGATTCCTGAGTCGAGCGTAGATAATAATTATTCATATAGATTTTTTCAAAGAGAGAACTCCTTAGGTTCCTTAATGGGATATAGCACTTCTATACATGTTTATATCTATGTGAATTCATTTACTCACCATCACACACATTTACAGTGGAGTTTTCTTTACATTAAATAGATGTAGCTCCAAGTGAGAATATTTTGAACCTTTCTACTCCTCTAATGTCATTTCTGACAAAAAATTTAATTCTACACAGAAATTGTTAGTGTAAAATAATTAAAATAATTATCAAAATTTAATTTGATAAACTATCCATTAGAAAATTTTAATTTAAAAATAAATTGAAACAATAACGGTGAGTCTTTTTATGGAGATCTTGTCTAGAAGTTTCTAAGCCTAATGGTGACTCCTCTAATGGTGACTCAGAACCTGGTGGTCACTGTATAAAATAGTGACACAATGCTGGTGAGTTCATGATTTAGAAGTGAGTTATTCTAATAGTTTATTAGGATAGAGGTAAGATATTATAAAACTTATCCAGAATTTTCATTCTGGAAGTGATTCATCCTAGGTTGTGACTCCTCCTGGGTGGTGAGGTTTCTGGGTTGCGAGACTCTTTTTAGCAGTGAGACATTTTTTGGTGGTGATAATTTTCTTGGTGGTAATGGATTTTCATGGAAGAGATAATTTTCGTAGTGATGAGACTTTCTTGGGGGAGAGAAATTATTGGTACTGACTCAATGTATCCTCAATGGCGATTCTTTCCAGACTTAACCATATTTCTTCCCATCTTCATTATACTGTAAAATTCAAATAAAAAACCTAATTCTCATTAATATCATAACATATATGTTTTTGTGATCATTAAAACAAGGAGGTCTATAATATCCCCTTCTTGATGATCAAAAATCATTGAATTTTATATATATGACATCAAAGGTAAATAAGGACATTTTATGCCGAAGGTATCATAGATAGTTGTAGAAGATGGAGTATCAAAGATAGTAAGCATATGGTAAGAATAAAAGAAGTAGAAACACATAATATCAAAGAATAAACTTTACAAATATAAGTAAGGTTGTAATAGAAAAAAAATAAAAATATCACATATTATCAAAGCAAGATAGAGATAGATAGGGAAACAATGAAATATCACTCATAAATTAATGACATATAGCTCGTCCCTTTTTAGGATAATATGAAAGTTCATAAAAAATAGAAAAGGTAAAAATTTATGAATAAGACATGAGATTAAAGAGAATCTAAATAAGAAGAAAATTAGAATTAAAATTAATAAAATTAATGATAACACAACCAAAAGGAGTTAATAAAAATGTACACAAATATAGACCCATAAAAGATAAAATCACAAATAAAAGATCATTGAGTTTGGATGAAGGGTCTAGAGGATATTTTATCTAGTTCTTGGATGAGGTACAAGGCTTAGTAGAAGACACTATGGGAACATCATGAATAGATATATGAACATAAGTGATTGCTAAAGGAGTTTGAGGCTCACATGTGAGAGTCAGCCTGAGGTGCCAAAAAACATTACTGCGAGATAAGTCAAAAGGATAGAATCTGGCTAGAAAAGGTGAAAGAGTATTTTTCTCTCACTGGGTCTAAAGATCTCTAGATATTTCGTAGGATGAGAGAGATGGTTTTCACTATAATTGCTTCATCAGTTACCACTATATTTCCTTTCACATGAAGAAAAAATTCATAAGGTTTAGGAAATCAATGATTATACTTCCACCTATTTACATTAAAATGAAAAATTATTTCTTATTTAATAAATATATGATGCCCCGATGTTACAAATTTCAAATAGTTTACTTCCTTTTAGAATATTGGGAAACTCGAGGCATCCTTAAATTTTCTACCAAGAACTTATTTTGGGAATCCATATCATGCATGGTAAAAATCCTAGATAGATAGTACATGATATCTTTTGTTACAGTATCTCTATCATCCATCATATCCAACATGTCTTTTGGAGTCATCCTATGTGTATAATCGTATTCATGTTCAAAATTTATCAATGTTTCCTTAGGTGTGGAAGGGGAAACAGCTGAGGAACCACTTGGAATACCACTGAATTCATCTTCCACAACAGATTAAAGTAACTCAGTATCAAAAATAGGAGGTGGAGTAGTGGTAGAACTAGAATCCACTAAGTTAATACTTTCAGTACCTTCAAACAAGGATCCTAATGAATCCTTAAAATAATATTTCATCTCCTCTATAGTGGATTTTATAGAATCCAAAACATTAGTCAACCTCTGGTTTACTATTTCATATTCTTGAATATGGTGCGTCATTTTTTGTTAAATATGGTATGTCACTAATTTTAATAGATAATGAGCATCGATTTCACTTAATATTATATTCATAGATCATTGTTTTCTCAACTTCACATAAAACTAAAATAAAATACCTTCACTAAAATCATCCAAATCACCCTTAGTGACTAAATTCGTAGTGATAGGTGGGGCAGATAGAGATGGAAAATAAGAATTTGGGTCTGAAACAAACCTCTAAAACTCTTCATAAGAATCAATACGGTCAATAAAATATCCCTCCTGATCCATTTCTCCTAGAATATCAAGTTGACATTATTTCAAGGAATTATAGTCCTACAAAAAAACATGTCTCATTCTTTATACATAGGGTCTTCCAAACTATGAAAAGTTTTACCAAGAAATTAATCAACTCGAGAAACCATAACTACAGATACTACTATATCAGGTACTTTGAGATAGGTCTCAATAGTCCTCTATTCTTCAATGACATTCTCAACATTCTCAACATTGATATGTTCATCCACAAACTATTCAACACTAGTAACTACTCTCATACGATCAAAAACAACTTGATCTAACACTTTCAGATCATTATTAACAAACATGTCGTTTCTATCAAAAGTAGCATCAATAACTTGGTGACTTTCCAAACATGAAGGTTTATACCCATCAAAAGTTTCTTCCTTTTCTTTTGTAACATATTTTTTACATCCTTAACTAATATAGTACTTTCTTCATATTTAGAACCAGATTAATTCATAGAAGAACCTAGAGTTGAATTCATTTCCTCAACCTTCTTTTTAATTATACCACTTTTACAATCTAGGTATGATCCTATATCATCATCATCATCTCTATTAGAATCTCTATTTTTATTCTCAGTTCCATCTACTTCTTCCTCCTCATCTTCTTTATCAGTATCATCAACATTCTCATCACCAGATTTAAAACTACACTTGAACTGTTATTCTTTAAAGACTTCAGTATCATCCATATCACTTACTTATTTTAATAATTTATCTATTTTAGAGATTATCATATGTGTACATGGTGTTATATATGAAATATAATGAGAGCTTGGAGGGAAGTTTGGGTCACTAACTTCATCCATAGAACACTCTTTGTCCTATTTATCCCTAATGAAAATAGCCTCTACTTTCCCATCACTATCAGAGTTCTCAAAAATCTCATTAGGTACCAAACAAGAACCAACATGATCTATTAATCTATATGGGTGGTAAAATGGAGATAAATCATCTTATAAATTCTCATTATCACCAGCCCATTTCCTTTTTCCATAAATTCCAACTGATTTTCATCCTTCTAAAAATTATTATAGTGATATAGAACCCACCACATTCTATAACTGAATCTTAATATTTTGTAACTAAATTTTTTTCTTTTAACATAGAAAAAATCATCTTGGGATAGATTAAATAATTTGACCTCAACGTTTGCTTACACATTTCCATCATGTGAAGCATGAGATATTTTTGAAGGATTATTTTCTATCCTCTTTTCATAATACATAACAAATAGACATATCCATACCTTAAAGTAAAGAAAGTCTTTTCTTTATCATGGATTATGTCGGATGAACATAAAAAAGAAACCTTCAGTCTATATCCAATATGGAGGAAATTGGTCTTCTTAGAATACCATAACCTTTTAACTCAACAAGGTCCTCTTAAATAAGAAAATCAAAACTGGACTCTAGAATAGTCATTTAGTAATAAATAAATACACTTTATTGTGGAAATTTTAATCAATTATCCCACTTATTAAAAGAAAAGGTAATTTTATGACCATTAATTCGGGTTCACACCCAGTATTCTTCTTCTTATTCAAAATTGAATTCCACATACTAATAAAACTGATATATCATCCTAGGATAAAAAGGATTCTCATTTGAATGAAACCATTCTATCCTTAATTGTTTTTGTATAACTTTTAGTACTAATGATTTACCTGAAATCATCCACTCACCTTGTACATCCTTTTAGAGTACAATTATTCTCTTTGAAAGCACGTGATTCATCAGCTCTATTGTAGCAGAATGACTTATATCTTTTTTTATTTTTTCAAGGATGTAACTTTTCTAGAGAATTTTATATTGTTTTCTTCACTCTGGCATTGTAGGATGGCGTAGTTGGCTCAGTCAAAGATGAAAGGAAGGATGAATGTGAAAAGATGGTTGAAGGAGGGAGGAAGGTTAAAGGTGAAAGGAAGGTTAAAAGGTCGCGGGGGAAAGATACCATAGAGATCGAGAGAGAAAAAGGCTCAAGGAAAATGTAAATATTGGAAAAAGAAAAATTATAACATTTATATCATTTGGGATTTTAAGAATGTAAAAAATTAAAATTGGAAATTGAGTCAAAATTCAAATTGAATCATAAAATGATTAGAAAAAAAAGGAATATAAAATCAAATAGTTTAAAATAGAGAGGTGAAAAAATAAATTGACAATGTCAATAGAACTATAATGGTGATGAAAATAAATGATGATAAGTGTCAATGATTAGATGTTTACAATGGTGAAAAATCACAACAGTGGGAAATCTTCAATATTGAGAAATCCAGAATATTAAAAAATATTCAATGGTGTGAAATCCACAATAGTGAGTCCAATAAAATTAAACTTAACCAAAATTTATCATACATTATTTATTTTTTATTTAAACCATTCTCTCATAATTCAATGGATTATTAAATATGTCTGAAACCTGATGTTTTGTACCAATGTATTCAAGAGTGAAATCACCTTTTTGAAAATAGTGTCTCAAAAAAAGTGATGTATCATATCAATATGTTTTATTCTATAATTTGATACATGATTATTAGAAATATTGGTTGCACTTTTATTGTAAATTTTCGTAGGGACATGTCATAATTGATATCCATAGTCTAGTAATGTGTGTTTTGTCAAGAAAATATGTGAAATGTTGCTACCCCCAAAAATTTACTCTTCTTAAACAGTTGATAATGCAACAAAATTTTGTTTCTTACAACACAGTGATACTAGTTTCCTTCCTATAATGTTAAAAAACTTAGAAGTTATTTTTCTCTCTAAATTGCATCCACAAAAATCCACATCTAAATAACTAAAAAATTAATATTCTTCTCCTCTTGCGTAAAATATTCCTAAATTGGTAGTATATATGAGGTATTTAAAAATTATTTTTACCGAAACCATGTGTGACTCTTTCGGGTTTGTTAGAAAATGATCACACATCCACACACTAAACATAATATCAGTTTATCTAGAAGTAAGATAAATAAGATCTCCAATCATACCTCTATAATTTTTCTGATCCACTGGTTTCCTAGCTTCATCAAGAACAAATTTATATGTGGTAATCATAAGAGTGTCACTACTCTCAGTTTTATCTGAGATATTTTTTTAAAACATCCATCATATATTTAATTTTATTAAAAATGATTCTATCCTTATTTTAAAAAATCTAAAACCCAATATAGAAATTGAGTTCATCCATCAAACACATTTCCAATTCATTATTCATACTTCTTAAAAAATCATTAAATAAATAATTTCCTAAGGTTCCAAAATTAATATCATCCACATAAATCTATATTGCTAAAACCACATTAAAATCATTTAATAAAAATGGTAGGATCAGCTTTAACTTCTTAAAAACCTTTTGAAATAATAAAATTATTAATCCTATCATACTAGGCTCTTGGATCTTGTTTCAAACCATATAAAGTTGTTCATAATTTGAAAATAAGATTTGGAGAATGAAAATTTTTAAAACTATTCGGTTGTTCTACAAAATCATCTTCAATTATATTCCCATTTAGCAATGCAGTCTTAACATCTATTTGAAAAAATTTTAAATCTAGATGAGATACATAAGAAAATAGTATTATAATTGATTTATGTCTATCTACTAGTTAAAAGGTTTCTCCGTATTTTATTCCATCATCATGACTATATCATTATGCAACTAGTCTATACTTGTTTCT
The DNA here is from genome assembly GCA_963277665.1 of Viscum album. NCBI lineage: Eukaryota > Viridiplantae > Streptophyta > Magnoliopsida > Santalales > Viscaceae > Viscum > Viscum album. Next base: position 1,176,537,801 of record OY728119.1, on the reverse strand, counting down.
AACTATTTTTCTTGATTCATCTACTTTGTTTCTAAACATACATTTAGTGAAGATAATCAATGTTTCCTTTATCATATCAATAAGTTCTCATAATTAATTTCCTCCAAATTGATCGAATTCTTATTTAATTTCCTTTAACCATAAGCCATCATTAATTTCATCACTGATGTGATTTGGTTCAAGTTTTGATAAGAAGGATTTTTGTTCAACCTAATTTCTTATAGAATCTCTAGTCCATTTACTTCTATCTTGGTATCCAAATACATAATCTGATGAATGGTACGTAAGTGTCCTAATAGTTATAGAAAAATATGGGTAGGTCACCTCAGGGATCTCTATTAGTTTTGGTTCAACTTTTAAAAGTTCTTCAAAACTATGTCATTTTTTTCTTGATTTTAATCAGAATCAGTAGGTTAGGAATTTATATTCATAAAATATAAATCCTCATGTAGGTTTTTTAAATAGTACAGGGGATCATGTGGATCTATCTCATCAAATTTTACATTCACAGACTCTTTCATACCATTGGTCATTTTATTAAAAATTATATAATATTTACTAGAGGTTGAATAACCCATGAAAATTCAATCATCACTTTTAGATTTAATTTTTTAAAAATTATGCTTATTGTTAAGAATAAATACTTTTCAACCAAAAAAATCAAAATTAATTAACCTTAATATTTCTGTAATTTGAAAGCTCATAAGTATTCTTCTTCAATATTTGTCTGATTAAAACTATATTGATTATATTGCATCTTGTATTCACAGCCTCTTCAAAAATATAAATAGGTAAGTAAAATAAATTTAACATAGCCTAGTCTATCTCTTGAAGTGTTATATTCCTTCTTTCTATAAATCAATTTTTCTAGGGTGTCATAGGATCAGGGAAGTTATGACTATATCCATTTTGTGAACAAAAGGATTCAAAATATTTATCTGAAAACTCATATTCATGGACACTTATTAAGGTTTTAATCCTAATTCCACTTAATTTCTATATAGATATAGAGTAATTGGTAAAGTCGGAATAGGCTTAAATCTTTTGAGTAAAGAAGAATAACCAAGTATACTAAGAAATATCAACTACTAGTACATAGACATAGTGTTTCACATATAAACTATAAACTCTATATGGTCCATATAAATTCATATGAACTAACTCGAGAGGTTGATAAGTTTAAAATTATTTATTTAATTTAAAATAAATCTTGTGTTGTTTCCCTTTTTGATAGGGGTTGTAGATTTTTTTGGAAACTCTAGTTTTGGTAAATCCTTGACTAAACCTTTCATGGAGATCATATTAAATGAATGAATATTATAGTGGCCTAGTATCATTTTATAGATCAATTATTATTTATGATGAGCACTCAACTAGGAAACATTATTATAAATTAAGAAATTCATATCAACAACATAGACATTTTCATTCTTTAATGAAATAAAAGATAAATAATATTTATAATCAAAAAATTTACATGCATTATTTTCAAATTTAACATGAAAACCATCATCAAACAATTATGAGATTCTAAGAAGGTTATACTTCAAACCATCAATAAATAGTACTTTGGAAATTAAAACAGAATCGATGATACCAATTTTGCCAAGGTCGATGAGTATCCATTTAGAATTTTCCCCAAAGGTGAATTGACTACAATCATGCATTATTCAGATCTTGAAACATGAGTACTCTCCTAGAATATGCATTGAACATCCATTTTCTATTAAACATAGTATTTTGCAGGAGGTATTCAAATATATTTCCTAAAACAATGTATACAAGGAATGATTTGGGTAACCAAATTTTCTTCGGACCAAATGTGTTAGTAATAAGGGCTTTAAGAACCTATATTTTCCTAATATGTCTATTGAAAACATACTATAATATTTCTGAAATAAAAACTTTTATTGGTCCTTTATAAAAATAAATAGAAGTAGAGATTTCATATTTATATTTATGTATAAATATTTTTTATCAATTCTTTTCTATCCAGGTTTTATCCTAGACCTGTAACATATTTTGAAGCAACTTTTTTACCTAAAATTTGTATAAGAATTTACCTTCCGTTGGAAAAATTTTATTGATACATATTTATTTTTTCAATAGATTTATGTTTGTTATTTTCCTTTGAAAACTGATCATTCTATTCTTTTTCCATATTATGGTCAGTTTTAATATTGGTTGAAAAAGAATGATGTATTTCTGTAGTTTTATATTTGTCTCTAAATTCATTAAATGTTTCTTAAATAATATTAAAATGTTCAGAAATTTATCCTTGAGACATATCATCTTCATTATGTTCACATTTAGGATGATCAGAAATAATAAAAATTATATAGTGGCACCTCAGAGACATTAGTCTTGAAGAATATGTTGGCCTTATCATACTTTTTTTAGGATTACAGTAGGAGATACTGGAGCTTTATTCCTAGGCACTAAAATTTTCTTTCATGTATTTCTTGAATTTTATATCCTTTTACTCATATTTATTTTTTGTTTTATATTTTCATCGTCTAATTTTATATATCCTTTAAACTTTAAATCATAACAAGTTATTGCATTTGTAATGTCATACCAACTCCAGTATTTCTTCTAGTTACCTTTACCATCACACTCACCATTATAAGTAGTATTTCTAAGAAAATCCATGTTCCTAAAGAACTTTTTGAATTTTCTATCGAGAGGAGCCATTTCATCATCACTATCGAGTGCTAACTCACTATCACTGTATCATTTGTGATTTTTATTTTACTTTTCATGATGTAGTATACTTGAAAAAAAGAAAATTTATTTTCAACTGATAATCCTCTTATATAATGACTTTAATTTCCACATCATATATCATTAACTTTCTAGTTAATTCATTAAATAGGATTTTTATAATATCGTAGGAAAATTTAATTGACATTGCAGACCCTCTCCAACTTTCAGGAAAACATTTGAGGAGTATCATAATCTAATCCCTTTTAGATACTGGATTTCCCAAGGATATCATGGTGTTTATAATTTTATTTAACATGAGATAAATCAAAAAAATAAATTCATCAAGCTTCATCTAAAAATTATTATACATAATAGTATATGAATTTAATATCATATCTTTGACATTGGTTTATCCATTATTTGAAATAACTAGTGTATACCATGTTTCAAAATTAGTTTCACAAGTATAAATTCAATTAAATTCCTCATATTCTAAAGCACAATAAAGGGAATTAATGGATTTATAATTATTATTATAGGAAATATGAGTATCATCATAACAATATTTTTTAGGGGGTTTAGGTAAATTGTATTTATCCTTAATTTTATACCATTTTTAAAATCACATACTTTCTATATGAATTTTCATTTAAATATTACACAGTGCAAAATTATTACCATTAAAAAAAGAAGGTTTGTTTTTAGTATAACCATTCAATATATTATCCATCTAATGAATTCAATTTATAATTAATATAAATTTACGATCTTTAAATCAAAATTACAATCACTGTTGAAATGTTTTGAGAAACATTGATACCAAAGCTAAGTTCATAGATATCAAATGTTGGTTGGAGAGAGTATTTCAAGAGGGGGTGAATTGAGTACCCAATAAAATTTTATATTAAAATGGATATAAATAAAATCCATAAATTAACTAAATATGCCCCAATAAATGAAAAGTTAATATCATTATAAGTTTTAATCTTTTCAAATATTTCTAAAAACATTGATTAGCTCTCACATAAAATATTTATGAAAATAAATTTTTTCCTTTGAAAACAATCTACTTAATTAAAATCATATATAAACACTAATTAAGGATAAATATAAAAGTATTGATTCTTATTTTGAGATCAGAACGGAATCATATTAAGGGAAAAGAAAGAATCAAAACCAAATACAAAAAAACACAATGTAAAAATGAATATAAGAGGTTCAGTCTCAACTAGAGTCTTAGTCTTATCCACATGGAAATCACCTGCTTCCAAGAAGATTATATAAAATAAAATTTGATCTACAAAATGGATCAGGTATTAAAATAGTATGAAAACTATATAGGTCACACAAGTACCTATTTCAAACTTCTTGTGGGAATACAAATAATAATAGGCAACAACCAGACCTCTACCACAACATAAGGGAAATCAGGTAGATTTAGTGTTGAGAAGATATCAAAGTATCTTTTAGTTTAAATAAGGAGATAGTGTGCATGTAATAAAAAGAGTATACAAATAATTTATATAATGTAAAAGAAATAGTAAAAAGACAAAAAATTGGATAATGTAAATAAATAGTAATGATTGGTCTTATATGATCAGTAGCTCATGACATTTTGAAAATAAATTTAACTGAGGATGGGGTCAGGTTATAGAATTTTTTGTATAATAGAGTGTCATAAACTATTTTTTCTTGTCGTCAGAAAGGCACTAGATTTATTTTTTTCTTTGTATTCCTTATCAGTGTGTGTTTGTAAGTATTCTTTGTGTATCTCTTAGACAAGAAGGCACTCCTCAGGATCTTTAATGATCAATAGAACTTGTGTAACTGAATAACTCTATGTGTATTCACTTATGAAAAAACTCACACTTCCATGTGGGAGCCTACTTCACTTTTAATAGAAAAAGTAGTAGGTGAGAATATCTGGATCCTTTCTACTCCTCTTACTACATTTATTATATGATGTTTAGTGCTACTTTTCAATAGTTAATGTTTAATCATTAATTAAGTTTCAGAATTAAATTCTATTAACATGAAGTTTGAAATATTTAATTAAAAATAAATTGAAACAATAAGGGTGAGTATTTTGAATGGTGAAAATGCCAAGTGGTTTCTAGTTCTAGTGGTGACTCTTTCGGTAGTTACTCTTTGGAATTGAGATGGTTTTTTGGCAGTGTCTTGATCGGGTGGTGAGTCATGTTTACAGTGACTCTAGATGGTAGTGACCATGTCTGAAATGTAACCAAATATTTTTATTATATCATTTATTCATAATTATAGGTTACTTATCCTTGCTTGGGTGACTTCTTGGTGGTGATATTTAGCTTACTGGTGAGACTTTTCTTAGCTGTGATACTTTTATTGGTGGTGATACTTTTCATGGTGGTGAGAAATTTATTAGTAGTGAGACTTTTCTTGGTGGTGAGACTTTTCATGGTAGTGTGACTATATTAGTGATGACTCAACCCAATATCAATGGTTTTTCATTCTATACATAACCAAATCTCTATAATTATTCTTTATAATGTAAAATGCTAATATAAAACATAATGCTCATTAATATCATAATATACATGATTTTGTGATTGGTAATACAAGGAGGTAAATTAGGGGCTTCTTATTCCAAATATAGGATATAGGATGTGGGGAGGGGAGAAAATAATTGATTTGGGGAAATACTTTCTGATCCAAAGGGTTTTTACGATATTTTAGGAGGGTAAAAGTGATTCTGTTTTATAAGTAGGGTAATAAAGAAACATGGAATTTCTGAAAGGCAAATGGTGTAAGCACATTTTCAGCATTTAAAATTCCCTAAAACGGTTCATTTATGAACCTTAAATGATATAAGTAATAATTATATCCAAAAATTGGAGTTGGAAAATATTATAAGTCATTTTACCCCTTACCTTTTTAGATTATCCCCTGGAAAAATTTGGTTAACCTTAATCAGGGTAATTAATTTTTACTATTTTTACAATTGATGTTGAAACAAAATGAGATTATTATATAAAATTAATTATTGCCATTAAAAACATTTCATCCATTTTTTTCAAATTCAATTCACCTATATTGCAATGTTAATTCTATAATTAAACCCATAGATGTGAAAAAAGCAGTTTTCTAATGAAAATATTCATAAGTATGGAATGTTTTAATATCAAAATTCATATATAAATTTTTATAACATGAAATAAATTATATTAATAAATATATAATTGAAATAATTTTATATTTAAAATCATATTAAAAAAAATTGAGCTTATGAGTTCAATAAAATAATAACCAAATTTTAATAAAGGCCAGTTTTTTAACTATTGAATGAAAAATTAATCTTTATCAAAAATTATAAAAAATTTAATCAAAGATAATTCCGATAATTGGATTTCCAAAATGACCATTATTTTTTAAAACACATTTTCTAAAAAAAATTAAAAAATAATAATTTTATTATTTTTTCACAAAAATTAGAAATTTTTTAAGAATATAGTATTCTCAAAAAATATAAATACTTTACTAAGAATGAAGTAATTTTAATCAATATGTTTTATTTATATTAAACCATTATAATTAATTTTAAAAATTAATTTATTCCTACTTATATATTCATGAATAATATTTATTTTAAAATAACCATTTTGAAAAAGTCATATTAATAGTGTATTGTGGTTCTTTACAAGTTGATGTTTCTTGAAAAGAATGTTTTCAAAGAAATTAAATTTATTAAAATAGAACATAACATATAAAAACATAGGGTGTCACATTCTACGTCCCTTAAAATGAATTTATCCCTAGAAATTTATCACTCCAACACAAATAAATGAGGATACTTCTCCCTCATCACAACCTCAGGTTTTCACATAGCTACATAAAATTTCTGGTATTACCACAAAACATTACCATTTAAATACATAGAAAAAGTTATAAACATATCCTATAGGGTTTTAATTTTTTGATTATACTTACCATCTAACTAAGGATGATACAAAGTGCTGAAACTCAACTCTGTATCAACAGATTTCTAAAGAATTCAGCAAAACATTAAGGTAAAACTTAAAACCTGATGAGATAAAATGGACTGTGGTACTAAATGACAACATACCACTTCCTTAATGTATATCATATAAATATAATATAGTGATAAAATAATCTAATTGTGATAAAGTGTTATGACTTTTTAAGGTGATTGACTAAAACCTATACATCATTATACCCTTTATATGATTTGTGAAGTATTTCAACAAAATCCACAGTGAAGTTTACCAATTTCAATATGGTATGGGTAGTGGTTTTTAAAACCCCTTAGACTTTTATTATTATACATATCTTTCTAACTTATCAAGCACTAAAATATATATTCTAAAATATCTCTCTTCATGTCGTTTAACCATAAATACACTTTCAAATTTCTATACATTTGCATAATTCTAATATGAATGGAGAATGAAGAACTATGAGCCTCCTATAGAATATCCTTCAAATCTGGTATGGATGGAACATGGTAAAGGTTTATAAATATTATTATTATATCATTGTCAAGTTTAAAACAAAGAGCATTTTTTACCATCCTATAAATCTTTATTTCTTCCCTTAGTGCCTCGTTAATGTTAACATGGAAATATGGTTGAACAATCATTTGAGTGAGATAGGATTTAACCCCTTACATGAATATTTCTAGATTTATCATTTTTTCAAATCCAAAAATTTTGGATTTTCGTAAATCATGGTTATATATATGCTAACATTATTCTTTTGACTCAAAGAATTGGCCACTTTGTTTGATTTCCCATGGTGGTAATGTATTGATAAGTCATAATACTTAATTAGTTATTATCATCTTCTAAATCTCATGTTCAACTCCTTCTATGTGACTATATACTTTAAAACATTATGATCAGTATACATATCATACTTTTCTACATAAATATATTTCCACTATATTCTTAATGCTGAAATTACCACAACTAACTCAAATCATGATTTGGGGAATTTTTCTCGTGAACCTTAAATTATCTTGAGGTATAAGTTATAATCAGGTAACTATGTATAAGAATGTATTACAATCCATTACCTGATGCATCACTATATATTACATACTCTTATCAATTGTTAGGTAATGTAAACACAGGTGTGTTCACTATTCTTCTCTTTAGTTCCTCAAAATATTTCTTACATTCATCTGTCTAGAGGAACTTAGCTCCCTTTTGAGTTAACATGGTGAGTGGATTGGAAAAATGTGAAAAATATTCCAAAAATGTTCCATAATATTATGTCAATCCAATTAAAATTTGAATCTCAGACATCATGGTTTTTCAGGACCAACATCTAATAGCCTTGTTCATTGATGGTTCCACTGACATACCCTAACATGAGATCATATGACCCAAAAAAGACACCTTTTATAGCCAATATTTACACTATGTAAATTTTCATTCAATTTCCATTCCCTTAGGTTCATGAGTATAATTCCTAAGTGATCTTCATGGTCTTAAATTCTTCTTTAATATATAATAATATCATCTATAATTACTACCACAAAATGATCCAAGTGATCTCTAAAGATTATACTTCATTATATCCATGAAGATGGAAGGGGCATTAGTTTGTCCAAATAGAATCACTATTTATTCAAATTTAACATACCTTGTATGGAATGTTAACTTTGGAATATCATCCTTGTTAACCCTCAATTGATGATATCCTTAATGAATTTCAATCTCGAAAAATTATTGATCTTCATGGTGTTTTTCAAACAAATCATCTATAGGGGGTAGAGGATACTTGTTCGTGATTTTGATCTTTTTTATTTATAAATATTTAATGAAGAGTTAAATATATCCATATTTAGTCTTAACAAAAAGGGTACGTTAACTCCAAGGTGACACAGTTGGATAAATAAATCTCATGTTAATATTCTCTGAGAGTTTCTACTTCAAATATTTTAACTTAATTGGGGTCATTCTACAGGGATTATTTAAAATAGGTGTGACACTGGGTAAGAGTTATTTTGAGAACTCAAAATCACAATTTAGTGGAAGACTAAGAAATTTATATATAAATACATAAAAATACTTCCACACAATAGTCATATCATCAATGTTCAGTTTCTCCCCAATCATATTAGATAAAAAACCATTTTGAATAGGAATCAAGACCCATACAATATGTTAAATTTCTATTAGAAGTTTATATTTATTATATCCATGGTAGATTATCATAGGTTGGTTCAGAATATAAAATGTGGGGATTTATATAATGAAATCCAATTAATGCCTTAGACAACATCAAATTTAACTAGATGTTTCAGGAAACACATTCCCACAAACATCAACTAGGGAATAATCATAGACATGAGATATGATCATCATGACATTAGAGATTTTAACTCATAATTAAACCTGTAATCATTGATCTGGTATTGTTATACCCTTCTAAATTTATTCATATATAAAAGAGTGGGTATATCCATAGTAATATACTATATTATCAGTTCTACAGAAGATGGTGAGTGTACTTTTCATGAAAACATGTTCGTACCCGTCATCAAAAATAGTGATCATGTTAGATTCCCCTTTGTCACTTTGCTTAAGTGGATACTAACATTGATCACCATCATTAACCATTTAATTTGAGCACTTGTTAAGATAATTCCCAAACTTCTTGCATTTGAAACACTATAGTGTGGGGAGTGCATTTTTTGGGGCTTTATCATTATTAATATCATTAGATAACATCATCACATCGCATTGGAATTAAAATGATCAATGAACATCCTTTATAAATATAAAACATTTAGTAATACCCTTAATACAATTTCCTCCATGTTTGCTTCGATGTTTTAGGCATGATGAAATGATCATCTTCTTCTCTCAAAGATTTTCTGAGTTTACATTGAATTTCATCATTCTTTTTCTAACAAAACCATGTGATTTAATCATATCCCTAATCTCTATTTCCACATTTATAGAAGATCAAGTAATATAATAACATTTATAGTAGTCCCTTATGTTTAAATACTATAAAATAATTGGTTTTAATCCACTAATGAATCGATCAAATGTACTTTTAGGTTGGCTGATAATAATAGAAGCACACCTCACAAGTCTTATAAAATGTTTCTCATGAGTACCAACAGATTCAACATCCTTCTATTTTAACTCAAGGAATTATTTATCCATTTTTATATAAAGAATATGGGGAAATTACTTATTGAAATATTGTAGAGACCCGAAGATTGACGTACATGAACATTACATTACTTTTGCGGAATACTTAATACATAACAAAAACAGACACAGAAGAACCGTAATAGATTAGTGTCTTTGGAAACTGGGAACATAATCTTCTAATCGTGGTGAAATATCTTTAACATCTCCCATGAAGATATTCCCCTTTTTTTCATACCAAAAACCTTTCGTTATATCCTGGGGAAAAGAAAACATAAAAAGGGTGACCTCAAATGCTCAGTAAGGGTAAGCTTGAATAAAATAAAACATACCATATACATTTTAACATAAAAACATGAACATAATGTTTAAACATAAAAAGCGTGAGCAATGAAATAAAACATGGAAGTATGTATGGAATAGATCATAAAGAAACATTAAGAATGATAAAATAGCATGGGAATAAAACACATAATTGTGGCAACCATTAAGCACATGATATGATTTCCATATTATCCAAGGCACTGATGCCAAGACCATCTTAGTGGACAAAGTACCTTTCTGAATCGAGTTCACTCCTCGTTCCAGTCCTGTATTACTGAACCGGTTTAACATTCCGTTCCATCCATGTATATCTCATGAGATATTAATATTTACCCAATGCATTGGAGGGAGATATAGGTCTCACCCATATCATAATGAAGTCATTTTTACTTGTGCCACAAAATAAACATACATCATTCATAATAACCCAACGAATAAAATGGGGTTCATAAACATCATCCCATTATCACATAATCCATATAAAAGTAACGGATATCATTTAATAATAATAAAAGTGAAACCATGTAAATCATAGAGACATTATACTCGAAACATACACATATGAAATAATGTCATCTTAGATGGAAAAATGGTTTTGATAAAACATTTGAAATGAATTCTTGAGGAAAATATCCTTTCTTCTTCAAAATCATTTTCATTTCACAAAATCTCATGCAATTTTCCATGAAAAAGATTTTTTTGAAAATAGTCATGAAATATTTTGGAGGAAGCTTCATGAAAATAAGGCTTTATAAAACAGTAAAAATCTGTTCGTACCGTATAAGTTAAAAAAAACATTCATCTCGTACTTTTGTCAGAAAAGTCAAAAAGTACTTCGTAATAGAATGATTCCATACATACCTTGTAGTAAAAGTCAAAAATGGGTAAAAAGGGAATTAAACATACATAAAAACACTTTTAGAAAACATGGACATGTATGATAATAATTACCCCAGTAAATACTTACGTATAAGTAATCTCAGATAAAAAAATTAGATTTGCAAAATTATCCCTTACATTAGGTCCAATATGCTTCGTACGTATCCAAACCTCTTGTATAATGATTTAAATAATGCCATTGACTTATTATAGAATCATATTCATTGTTATTATATCATATATGGTTCACTTATGACTTTATATTACCCTTTCTTTTGTAAATTCCATGTTAAAGAGTGTTTTGGGTAAAATTGTTTCATTTTTCGTCCGTGTTTTGACTTGTAATTATTCATATGATTAATGAGATCATGATTACTTAATTCCACAATATAAAACATGATTTATATATAATATATTTTCATAATATACATATATATAATAGATCGATAAATGGAAATAAATACACCGTTCATGGAGACGGTAGGCCGTACGTACGCATGAAAGTTGTTTTCGTTTCATTATTGAATTGAATGGAATTAAGTATATGACATAAATATATATATAAATAAATCCAGTAGCATTATTATGTCATATTTTTTATAATTACTTATTATATATACTTTATAATCATTCTTGAATGGTTATCATGGAGAGTGAATCTCATCGCATCGTGGAGACAGTATTCCGTACGTACGCACGAGCGATGATATCATTCCCATGATCGTCGAATTATATTAAAGTGTATGTATAATATTACAGAATCAATATCAATTTACAATAATCATATATATATTCATTACTTTCACCATTATACCCATCCAAGTAAGGTGGTGGTGGAAACTAGATTACACCACGGCGTGGAGATGGTATTCCGTACGTACGCACGCGCGGTGATTTCATTTTCCATAGGATGGATAGATGGTGAAATATGGTTGTTTCATACATAAAATAACATAACATTATATTATTGATACTGATGTTATTACTTTTTAATGAAACAACTAAATAAGAAGAAGTTGAAGAAGAAATAAAATTGAAAGAATCGGTAACGGATATTACCTATTCTTTGACACGCCTCTTTGAATCCTCCTCTTAGGGTACTAAATTTGGTCTTTATAGAAAATCAGTACCTCTAGGATGTTGCTAGGGAATTTTATAATGGAAATGTGCAGGTTTTGGCCGAGCTTAAAGGCTCAAATTGGTGTGAGGAATAGAGGGAGGAGGTTCCCTTTTATAAGGGAGGAGAGGGGCACCTTTAGAAATCTTAAAAATGTTAATTTATAATAAATCTAACCCCACTTAAAAACCTCAAAAAATGACTAATATTCGAATATAAGATGATATTGGGTTTTTATCTCATCATCCAATAAAATTTAGACATGTTATAAATTATTTTAAACATTATCAACTTGATTTAGCCTTACTTAATCAATTTAATTTTATTTGTGGTAATAAGATTCTAAATTTTAAATTATAACAAACAATAACTTATTTGTTGTGAATTGTCCATAATTGGATACTTTATAAAATTTTAGACCATATAAATTTAAATTTATTATTTTTAAATATTTTTGTGATTTTTAAACAATTTTATAATATGTTATTTTTATAAAATAACAACAGTGTCAATTTTGACACTATTCATTTATATGAATTTAAATAACTTATATGTAGATTATATTTTAAAAATAAAAGCTTTAATAGATTCATAAAATTCCATATGTATCTATAAAATTAGTGGAGAACATTAAATAGTTAATATAATATTTATTTTATTATTTTTAAAACCATTTATTTGGTTTATATCTTAATACAATAATTACTAGAACATTTTTGTATAATTATTTAATATACTTATTTGTTCCATAAAAATTAAAAATAAAATCCTATTATAAATCTAAATCTATAAACTTTTAGAATAATAATTTTACTCAAATTTAACATCTTAAAATCACAATATTTAAATTGTTATATTTATTAAATTATGAAGGTGACAACTTTGGCATCATTTAAAATAAAATAATATAAGTGTTATAATCACTTTTATAAGACTCCACACAGTTATATATTAGGTCATTATATGATTATGGTATATATATATACTCAAAATAAGTCTTGGTCAGTTTTGTGGGCCTTTTAATGGGTATTATTATTTCAATAAAAACTATATTACTGATTTTTCATTTAATAAATAATTTCTGCATCATTAATGTATCACCATTAATGACAATTATTTAATCCCTAAAAGTTCTAAATAAATTATCATGATGTAGATAATGCCATTATATTTCTTGAGACTATTCATGTTCAATTTTTTATGATGTTTATCACTAAATTATAATTATTATACTTATAAGATTTAAGAGAGTGACATTTTGTCACTTTCTTTGGTTTTAATAATAATTAAATTATTTTCAAATTAAAAAGTCTATAAAAAGAATCTAATCTGACCCTTAGGCGATATGCGTCTACTTATAGCCATCCAATAGAATTTTTGCATCTGTTAGGGTAATTTTATAATATTATATTTACCCTTAATTACCTGATTTACCTTTAACTATGGTAAATAAAATTTACCATAGTTACTATTCATAATTCCCAAAAATAAAAAGTATCCTATTAACATAATTTGGACCCAATGATTCCAAATATGGAATCAATTTTATCAAATTCAATACAAATAAGTTGCATAAATTAAATTAAAATTAATCCCGTTTTCGAATGATAACAGGTTTTTTTATTTAAAACATTGCAAAAGATTGAATTGATTTAACCTACGGATTTAATGTAAAATCAATGATAATGACATAAATTATATTAAATGTTAAAAATATATTATATTTATACTTTAAAACCATTAAATATTATAATTTATCCATATAAATTATTGCGATGAAAAAAGTTGTTTTTAATTAAAATATAGCGTGTTTTTACTATTCATCGAAATATGAAGGTTACCAGAATAATTTGAAAAATTCATCCAAAGTAATTTTTTATTTCTTTATTACAAAGAAGAATTTTATTTTGTCAAATTGAACTTATAATCAAGTCAAAAACTAGATTTAATGTGCGTGTGCCATCAAAAAGCAGCAAAACTATATTTTTTCAAAAATACTTATTTTACCCAAAAAATTTATTTTGTTCTTATACCATGCTCTAGAAAATGTGTAAGATGAATAATAATGTTAACAAATTCAAAATTTATTTAATACTATTCATAATGGCTAGTTCATAATAATATTATAATAATATATATTTGTTTACTAAAACCTGGTATTGCGTACAACACACGTTATCGAGGAAGGTCGCGATTGCGTGTAATGAAAGTCAAGTCAGGGTTGCGTGTTATGCAAGAATATTTCGTTGTTTCTTATAACATAATCCAACAATATTTCATTTATACATTGAATATATATATATATATACTCAATGTTTCGTAGAATAACTATTATCAAAATTGTGTGTAACATGATCCCAGAATAGTGTTGCGTATACTGCAAGCTAATACGGTGTTGCGTATAGTGCAAGGTAATCTTGGGGTAGCATACAACAAAAGACATTAATGAAATCAAAAGAATATTTTTCATAAAATCTCAGGGTGTTACATTCTACCCCCCCTTAAAATTAATTTCACCCTCAAAATTCGTCGGGGTTATAAATGGTTCACAACTCGAAAGTTTCTTTAATAAGAACCCACATCGTAAAAAGGAATACCAAAACATAGCTTTAAAAACTAAAGTATGAAATGTAACAGTTACCCAAATTAACTCATCACTTTGTTTCCACGTAGGAGAATATAGGTGAAAATATGGATATGGAAGAAAAATATAACCATCAAGTTCTGATGGAGAGTGGTAGAGAACATGGCTATGAAATAGCCAACAATTACAAAGCCATAGATTTGCTATGATCTAAGGTACCATCTGATTCATCTGATATAAGGGCACTAGGACAACATTTTTGGTTTTCAAGATCATTTCCCTAATGTTGATGAATTAAATGAAATACTTACATGATTTTGGTACAATCTCACTATTGTTCGTGAATTGAACAATTTCTACTTCATCCCTTAATGAAATAAAGTTGAATTTGTTATTCGTGATGTGTTAGCAGATCCTATGATAGAATGATGGGTCATTCCATCTATTTCAAACAAAATGTTAGAAAAAGTTATAAGTCCATCATATGGTTAGATTAATCATATATGGTTCCAAAAATGAACTTATACTTCATATATCATAACACTTGACAAAATAAAACTAGTTTCTACAAACCGGGGACTTCCTGTAGGCTACTGGTAGGCGATAAAGGCCAGTCGCACTTCGGTTGTAGGTTTGATTCCCACAGCCTTGTCCGACGCAATGGGTTGCCGCCAGTCCTGTAGGTTGTCCTTTTTCTAAAACTACATTACTATAACATCCCATCAATAATATCGAAAAAAGTTATATCCTTAAATAATACTGACTTATGTCCAACATAATCCATTCCAATCTTTAGGCTTTTCTAAAATATTTCGGTCCAAGCTCATAGTATAAAGAAAATGATTACTTTAAATGTCACATAACAATCATGTGAATTCCATCATTTATCCCCCATATATCATAAGATATATCTTGTTGGTCAAATTACAATCATGTGAATACCTTAATCATGTATTCTCTTGAAAAATGAATACCCATTTAACCTTAGTGAAAAAATGAATGCTGTCAAAAGTTAACTCTTTCCACATACCAAAATCCCAAAATTTATATATAATCAAACCATAATATCACTTAGTCCTTATATTAGTCATGAGCTCAGGAATACTATCAAACATTAAATTTTCTCCTTATCTATTCATTATGCCCATATCATCTACATTCCAAAAATATCTGAATAACCTTTCATGGACACGGGTACCATTAATCATACACTTTCAAAACTCAAGGAAAGACAACAGTGTAACAATCCTTAGATGTCTCTTTATTCCATAGTACCATGAGATTACTTATACAACATTACACTTGAGAAACATGTAATCATTCCACTACCTTCTTAAACCATTGACCGAGATTCAACAATTCTTTCATCTCACATATCATTTGTAGTCTCTTCATCATCATCAACATAAATACTACCCATACGGCCGTACTGATTCTCTTCATGAGACTTTACCTTAGGGAATTAGTTTGCATAATGCCCGTACATTCCACATTTAAAACATTTAACCATTGTTTATGTCATAGAAATAACATTATCCTCATACTTGGTGTTAACTAAACCTTTTCTTTTGCACTTACTGGCTTTGTGTCCTTCTTTTCCACACCCAAAGCATCTTCTAGTACCCTTGAAACAATCTCCCCGATGCCTCTTCCCACATGATTTACATGAGGGAAATTGAACTTTCATTCCTCTATGATCATCATGAAACTCCATCTTTCTCTTATTATCTGAGTCGGGAAACTTACCAAAGTTGAGATTATTGATCATATTATGAGATTGCTGATTAAGCATAATAACGATGTTTGGAATTCCAAATCCCGTTTCATTTGGTTTCTCATGAAGAATATCATTCCATTGTCCATCATATCCTCCATTATCATGAATATTCCTATTTCCAGCCATTTTCTAAAACCCAAAAAGAATAGTGTGAGAGGAAAAAGACATGCTAGGGAAAACAACATAGTAAAGGGGAAGTACCCTCAATATCTAACATCTTAGGTTAAATTCTATGATCGTTACCATAGTTCTAGGAATATATCCTATACGTATACATATCCTTAGGGATATCCCTAGACATACCTTAGAAATATCTCTAGGGATCTCACTAATGTTTTCGCATCCTAGTTTCCGAAGGTTGACTAAACCTCCCTATGATACCAAATGTAGAGACCCGAACCTTGACGTACATGAACATTACAATACTTTTGCGGAATACTTAATACATAACAAAAACAGACACACAAGGACTGTAATAGTTTAGTGTCTTGAATCTTGGAACGTAATCTTCTAATCGTGGTGAAAGATCTTCAACATCTCCCATAAAGATCTTCCCCTCTTTTTGTCTTACCTAAAACCTTTCTTTATATCCTGGGGAAAAGAAAACATAAAAAGGGTGAGCTCAAATGCTCAGTAAGGGTAAGCATGGATAAAATAAAACATAGCATATAAATTTGAACTTAAAAACATGAACATAATTTTTAAACATCAAAATCTTGAGCAATGACATAAAACATGGAAGTACGTATGGCATAGATAATAAAGAAAAATTAATAATGATAAAATAGCATGGGAATAAAACTTGTATTTGTGGAAACCATTAAGCACATGATATGATTTCCATATTAGCCAAGGCATTGATGCCAAGACCATCTTAGTGGACAAAGTATCTTTCTGAATCGAGTTCACTCCTCTTTCCAGTCCTGTATTACTGAACCGTTTTAACTTTCCGTTCCAGCCATGTCAATCTCATGAGATATAAATCTTTACCCAATTCATTGGAGGGAGATATAGGTCCCACCAATCTCATAATGAAATCATTCTTACTTGTGCAACAAAATAAACATACATCATTCATAATAACCCAACGAATAAAATGGGTTTCATAAACATCATCTCATAATCACATAATCCATATAAAAGTAATGGATATCATTTAAAAATAATAAAATTGAAACCATGTAAATCATATAGACATTATACTTGAAACAAACACATATGAAATAATGTCATCTTAGATGGAAAAATGGTTTTGATAAAACATTTGAAATGAATTTTTGAGGAAAATATCTTTTCTTCTTCAAAATAATTTTCTTTTCACAAAATGTCATGAAATTTTAGAAGAAAATAATTTTGTTGATAATAGTCATGAAATATTTTGGAGGAAGCTTCATGAAAATAAGGGTTTATAAAACAGTAAAAATCCATTCGTTCCGTATAAGTTAAAAAAACATTCTTCTCGTACTTTTGTCGGAAAAGTCAAAAAGTACCTCGTAATAGAATGATTCCATACATACCATTTAGTAAAATTCCAAAATGGGTAAAAATGACATTAAAAAAATAAAAACACTTTTATAAAACATGGACATGGATGATAACAATAACCCCAGTAAATACTTACGTATAAGAAATCTCAGATAAAAAAATGAGATTTGAAAAATTATCCCTTACCTTAGATCTGATATGCTTTGTACGTATCCAAACCACATGTATAATGATTTAAATAATGTCATTGACTTATTATAGAATCATATTCATTGTTATTATATCATATATGGTTCACTTAGGACTTTATATTACCCATTCTTTCATAAATTCCATATTAAAGAGTGTTTTGGGTAAAATCATTTCATTTGTCGTCTGTGTTTTGACTTGTAATTATTCATATGTTTACTTAGATCATGATTACTTAATTCCAGAATATAAAACATGATTTATATATAATATATATTCATAATATACATGTATATAATATATCGATAAATGGAAAGAAATACACCGTTCATGGACACGGTAGGCCGTACGTACGCATGAACGTTGTTTTCGTTTCCTTATTAAATTGAATGGAATTAAGTAGATGACATAAATATATATATACATAAATCCAGTAGCATTATTATGTCATATATTTTATGATTACTTATTATATATAATTTATAATCATTCATGAATGGTTATCATTGAGAGTGAATCTCATCGCGTCGTGGAGACGGTATTCCATACGTACGCACGAGCGATGATATCATTCCCATGATCATCGAATTATATTAAAGTGTACGTATAATATTAAAGAATCAATATCACTTTACAATAATCATATATATTCATTACTTTCACCATTATACCCATCCAAGTAAGGTGGTGGTGGAAAATAGATTACACCACGGCATGGAGACAGTATTCTGTACGTACACACGCGTGGGGATTTCATTTTCCATAGGATGGATAGATGGTGAAATATGGTTGTTTCATACTTATAATAACATATAATTTTATGAGTGATACTGATGTAATTACTTTATAATGAAACAACTAAATAAGAAGAAGTTGAAGAAGAAAGAAAATTGAAAGAATCGGTAACGGATATTACCTCTTCTTTGACACGCCTCTTTGAATCCTCCTCATAGGGTACTAAAATTGGTCTTTTAAGAAAACCAGGACCTCTATGATGTTGCTAGGGAAATTTATAAGTGAAATGGGCAGGGTTTGGATGAGGTTAAAAGCTCAAATTGGTGTGAGGAAGAGAGGGAGGAGGTTCCCTTTTATACGGGAGGAGAGGGGCACCTTTGGAAATCTTAAAAATATTAATTTATAATAAATCTAACCCCACTTAAAAACCTCCAAAAATGACTCATATTCGAATATAAGATGAGATAGGGTTGTAATAGCATCAACCAATAAAATTTAGACATGTTAGTATATTATTTTAAACATTATCAACTTGATTTATCCTTAATCAATTTAATTTTATTTGTGGTAATAACATTTTAAATTTTAAATTATAAAAAAAATTACTTATTTGTTGTGAATTGTCCATAATTGGATAATTTATAATATTTTAGACCATATATATTAAAATTTATAATTTTTAAATATTTTTGTGATTTTTAAACAATTTTATAATATGTTATTTTTATAAAATAACAATAGTGTCAATTTTGACACTATTCAATTATATGAATTTAAATAAAATATATACAAGAAGATATGTTCAAACTAAAAGCTTTAATAGATTTATAAAAGGCCATATGTATCTATAAAATTAGTGGAGAACATTAAATAGTTCATAGAATAATTATTTTATTATTTTTAAAACCATTTATTTGGTTTATCTCTTAATAAAATAATTACTACAACATTTTTGTATATTTATTTAATATACTTATTTGTTGCATAAAAATTAAAAATAAAATCCTATGATGAAGATAAATCTATTAAATTTAATAATAATACTTTTACTAGAATTTACCATCTTAAAATCACAATATTTAAATTGTTATATTTATTAAATTATGAAGGTGACAACTTTGGCATCATTTAAAATAAACTAATATAAGTGTCATAATCACTTTTATAAGACTCCAAACGGTTATATATTAGGTCTTTAGATGATTATGGTATATATATACACTAAATATATGTTTTGGTGAGGTTATTGGGCCTTTTAATGGGTATTATTATTTCAATAAATACTATATTACTGATTTCTCACTTAATAAATAATTTCTGCATCATTAATTTATCACCATTAATGACAATTATTTAATCCCTAAAATTTTAAATAAATTATCATGATGTATATAATTTTATTATATTTCTGTAGACTATTCATGTTTGATGTTTTATGATGTTTATCACTAAATTAAAATTATTATACTTATAAGATTTAAGAGAGTGACATGTTGTCACTTTCTTTGGATTTAATATTAATTAAATTATTTTCATAGTCAAAAGTCCATAAAATGAATCTAATCTGACCCTTAGGTGATATGGGTATACTTTTAGCAATCCAATATAATTTTGGCATGTGTTAGGGTAATTTTATAATATTATACTTACCCTTAATTACCCAATTTACCTTTAACTATGGTAAAAACAATTTACCGTAGTTACTATTCATAATTCCCAAAAACAAAAAGTAGCCTATTAAAATAATTTGGACCCAATGATTCCATATATGGAATCCATTTTTTCAAATTCAATACAAATATGTTGAAGAAATTAAATTAAAATTAATCTCGTTGTTGAATAAAAATGGGTTTTTTGTCTAAAACATTGCAAAAGATTGAATTGATTTAACCTACGAATTTAATGTAGAATCAATGCAAATGACATACATTATATTAAATGGTAAAAATATATTCTATTTATAATTTAAAACCATTCAATATTATAATTTAACAATATAAATTATTGCGATGAAAAAAGTTTTTTTTAATTATAATATAGCGTGTTTTTACTATTCATCAAAATATGAAAGTTACCAGAATAATTTGAAAAATCCATCCAAAGTAAATTTTTATTTCTTGATTCCAAAGAATAATTTTATCTTGAAAAATTGAACTTATAAACATGTCAAAAACTAGATTTAAATTGGGTGTGCCATCAAAAGGCGGCAAAACTATATTTTTTTAAAAATACATATTTTACGCGAAAAATTTATTTTGTTCTTATACCATGTTCTCGAAAATGTGTAAGATGAATAATAATGTTATAAAATTCAAAATTTAGTTAATACTATTCATAACGTCTAGTTTATAATAATATTATAATAATATATTGTTGTTTACTAAAACCTGGTATTGCGTACAACACACGATATCGAGGAAGGTCGCGATTGCGTGTAATGCAAGCCAAGTCAGGGTTGCGTGTTGTGCAAGAATCCTTCGTTGTTTCATATAACAGAATCCAACCATATTTCATTTATACATTGAATTTATATATATATATATATATATATATATATAAAATCAATGTTGCGTAGAATAACTATTATCAAAATTGTGTGTAACACAATCCAAGAATAGTGTTGTGTATACTGCAAGCTAATATGGTGTTGCATATAACGCAAGGTAATCATGGTGTAGAATACAACACAAGGCATTAAAGAAATCAAAAGAATAATTTTCATAAAATCTCGGGGTGTTACAAATATAATCTCTTAATCACATCCCACTCATAGAGTCAATTTCTCCATATTGTTGTATATTCTTCGTAAGAGGACACCATTGATCCAATTTCCCGTCCACACTATAGATAGATAAAATGAATATTTCTTGATCAAAACACAGTAGAATGTAAAATATATTTTTAGTGGGGTAGTACCAATTTTTGGAAAGTGTTGGATAGATAGATCCACTAAAAGAAGTTAGGTTTTTCCACATAAATGAATCAAAATAACTTTTTTCCCTCTAATTGGTTGGAAGTTCATCATGATTCATAACATGAGAAAGTTGTTTGATCATAGAAATAATATTCTTCATTCTATCTCCCATAACATTTGGGATTTCAGGATGGAATCATTACAATATTCAATTTATTTAGCATTATCATGATTCCTTTGGGTTCTTAACATTGAATAAAGGCATAATCATTTTGTGAGAAACAATAATCATATTAGGAAACCAGATAATCATGAAATATCACTTATAGGATGTCTAAATCATGAATGTTTTTTCAATCTATGATAAATTATGGTTAACCTAGTTCGTTTATGGATATTATTCAAATCATTCATGAGGATATGTAATGTTTTTGTGAATTTCTAAACAATATCCCTTGGGAGTATGAAACCAGGTGTGAATTAAGGTCTGTTGTCATGAACCAGGTGATAATTAGGTTAAATTCCAATGTACCCTTTTTATAGTTATTACCTATAGGTACATATATTCTAGATCCACATCCACTTGTAGTATCCTGAAAGGGATATAAATTCTTGTAAACCACTCACTCTATCCTTCGACAAAATTCTTTGACATTTTTCAATACCAAGACTTATCCATAGACATTTCATTATGATTCTCAATAATGTTTCCCAATCCTAATTCTATAGGTTAAATATACCCTCTATATGATACCAAATAAAATGAACCGATATTTTCAAACATAGATATTACATCTTAGTATATGAATATTCAATATATTTCGAAAATACTTTCAAAAGGACCACAAAGGTTTAATACCTTTTGGAACTATATACACAATAATTTTATTTTATGAAATATCTTTAAGATCTCCCATAAAGATATTCCCAAACATTACACATTATAGAAAAAACCTACTTAATACCATTAATCATAACCTAGGGATAAGAAACATAATAAAGGTTGTTCTAAGATGCTCGGTAAGGGTAAACAAGGAATATATCAATATAACATGAGAAAAAGAGTATAATAACATGAGAATAACATATGAAAACCATAACCTGCATATCATAGAACATAAACATGAATTAGGGGATAAATCTTAGCAGTTTAAAATACATTAATCATAATGAAATTAGAGTACATAATATATGAGATCATAACATTGAAATAACACATATATTTTTAGAATACACATAATCAAAGAAAACCTTATGTCAAGGCTCCTCAATAAGACATTAATAACATGTTAGGCTTTGGCTAACCACCCATGTATCTAATTTGGTATTTGGATAACCTTCTTTGTACCCACATTTTTAGTAATGGGATGACCTCTTATGCACTCTTTGAGTAGGTATAACATTAATCATTCCACAATGCATTATAGATAGATATAGGTCCCAACCATCACATAATCCATATATTTTTTCCACAAGATCATCAAACATTAATCATAGCATAACCCATAGAATGTAAATGGATTTCGCAAAAATTTCATCATAACATAACCCATGGAAAGAAATAGGTTTCATATAAGTATATTAATAATAAATATGAACCATATAAATAAGTAATAAGGATGGTATCATTGGATCATATACCCATTAAATCTCAAGTAATGCCAAAGTATTTCATCATATATAGAAAATGATTTTGAAATATCACTTGGAACATTTCTTAAGGAAAATAACCTTACCACTTTAAAAGCAGATATTCAAAATCTAAAAACTTCCTAAACATTCAAAAAACATTTTAAATTAGAATAAACACGAAACAATTTAAAGGAATATTTAAATCATTGGTTAGTCAGGAAGGTGGAAAATATCATTCATGTTGTACATGCTAAAATGAATATTCCTTTCACATTTTCTATAAAAAATCAAAAGAGACTTGTTTGGTGAAGATTCCATTTAATCAATTTTATAAAAAATAAAACATGGGTAAAAATGTATTTATAAAATAATTGTATATTACTGAAAATTTTCTTTAAATTTTCTTTATAAAATATAAAAATGATAAAAAAATAATTATCGACAAAAGAGAGGAATAAATTTAGTTCTTCCATTAAAAACAATACTTTGGAATATTGAGTTTATAAAAAGGGGAAATTTAATGGAAAAAATTAAATTTGAAAACAAAACTATAGGTGAGTAAAATTCCAGTGTTTCTTTATTGGTTGATCATAATATTTTACAATTGTAAGAATAATCATAAACAACCCCAAAAGACAATGATATTGTAACAATAAACACGTTCCACTTTAGTAACCATGGAATAATAATCCCCATGAAATAAAAAACATTATATATGCATGTAAATCCACATAAATTTAATAATAATAATAATCATAAACTACATTCATTTGTATTATATAAACCACACAAAAGAAACAAGAGGTGAATATGGAATATATCTCAAAGAAATAAATATAGTACATAAATCCATTAACTAGAGTTTTTAATTCATTAGTATAAATTAATACCTACTATATAATAAATATAGAATTATTATAAATCAATGAAATTACTATAATTATGTTTATCATACCATATATGATTTACTTATGATAATTTTATTACCTGTTTATTAATAATTCCTTATTAAAATCACATTTTGGGTAATGACTATTTCATTTTTCGTGTATATTTTTTATAGTGAACCTAGACTTTTCCACATATTATTAAATTATTTTAAACATACACAACTATTTAATACAAACCACAGATCATAAATTCTAGTGTATTTTGAATATTAGTTACATAATTAATCAACATGCATCCAAATTAAAATATATTTTACTAAATCTTCTTAAATAGATCATAACTTCCATTGGTCACATACATATTCATAGAATACCCTAGGGAATAAATGAAAAAATCTACGAGATAAAAATCCTAGTAGGGGAATATACATAAGATTAAATATTATCACATGAGTTAGAATGAAAAATATGATGACATAAATAACATGGAAAGTGAATGAACATAAGGATGAATAACAAGTATAATGTGGAATCATATAAAATTGTATTATATATATTTGTAAACAATATAAAACTTTACTTAAGAATGATTCAAGCCTCATTGTACATGGAGATTGGGTTAAGGCTCATCATCAAGACCGTTTCACAAAGAGCACGAGTCAAGGCAAACCACCATGATCATTGTACATGACGTCTCATGAGACTAAAATTTACCAAATTAAGTACAGAACTATTTAGATTCACCGATAATAACATTTTCATGAATATACATGTGACTTGTAGAATTATACGTAATCAATTAATCATAAAAATAAAGGTGACCTATGATAAGAATTGGGTATCATAATCATATCAAAAGGCATAACATAAGGGAATATTATAATGGTGTCCATGAAAGAAAGATTTTAAACCACACATGGACATTTACAAGGGAAAATAGGCATATATCATGATAATTTATGTATAACTGAAGTGAAAAAATGTAAAAATAGTGTTTAATAAACATTATAAATAAAATATTTTAGTGTGGTTTAACAAAAATATTAAAGATTCTTTAAAATGGAAAAGGCATAATTTCTTGTATAATACCAAAAATGAACCAAGATATATTCTAATGATAAATAAGTGATTTTAATAAATAAATATTGGTTTATTAAGTCATATTATGCAGTGCATTTGAAAATGTGTAAGAAATCATGAAGTTCCCTGGAATCAGGCTTATTATCAAGAAGAATTGAGAGGGGATTCTTTTTAAAATATTTATTTCCCCATAAAAAAGATATGATATGATATGTATATAATATTTTTTAACATTTCTAAATGATTTATATTAATTATATAAAAATAAATTAGCATTAAATTGGGGTAAAAATAGAAAAAGATTTACTTTAAGGGAAAATGGAGGTTCTGGTAGAATCCCTTACCTTATGTCTGAAACGGTTCTTCACAGGATCTAAATGTCTGGAATAATCAAATTTGACTAATTAATTAATAGTTAAATATCCTTTCACACAAGTAATTTATTTATTATAATTTTATTAAGTTATTTTACATCCCTTTTGACGAGTTATAGTGTTCAATTTCATCATTTGAGAGTGTTCATTTTATTAGTTTTCATGATCGGTTTTCCTATATAAGAGTATATAAGTTCATGTTGAATGGGTATAATTCCTAAATATTGAAATTATATGTTATTAATGAACTAATAAAATTTTAATTTGTCTTCTATATTATTTTTTCATTTATAACCATGAATTTTTGGATAACATGTTAATGATAATTGTTTTGATTAATTTTAGCGGGTTTTCAATCACAATGAATTTGTTTTGTTTTATCATTTAGTATTACATATTTATGTTAGTTATAGAACATTAAAAGGGTTAAAAATAAATTTTAAAATATTTTTCATCCATTAAAATGGTTTTAAAACTGGATTTTAAGGAGATAAAAGAAAATGAAAACATTTCGTCCTCAAAGGTGATAAATCAACACCTAATGGACAATGGTTTCATTTTTAGAATAAAAGGAATGGGAAGGAGTTTGATGAAGGATTATTAAATTATCCTAATAAAATTAAAATATATGTAAGGTAATAGATTAATCATTCAATTTGGATGACGGGTGGTGAGAAAAGATTACATAAATAAAAGAACTTGGGAAGAAATTGAAAGAAAAGAAAGAGAAATTTACCACTTGAATTTCTCCTCCTTGAGAACTTCCATAGGGAAAATGTTTTCGACTTTTGATGAGACCAAGAGATCATGGATGTGGGGGAGGAATTTGTACAGATTATTGGGAAGATTTTAGACAAGACACAAAATCTTGGAAGGTGTGAGGACAAGATGTGGTGAGGGATGGTATATATAGTAGATAAGAGGGGTGTTTTCTCATTATTTTAATCCGTTGTTTATTATTTTGTCTCAAGATAAGAAATTGTGTTCATTATAGTGACTAAAAATTGTAATTAGGGCACGTGAGTTCAAAATAATGGTTATTACTTTATCCATACATCAAAAATGACTCAAAAAATTATATATTTTTCATTTATCATAAATTGTGATATTTAATTATTCATAAAAAATTCAAGTATTTTGGAAAAATCCAATAAATTCACTATAACTATTTTTTGAAATATATAAATTAAAAATGAGATTAATTTTATTAAAATAATCTTATAAATATGAGAATTTTTTTATTAAAATCATTATTTACTCAAAAAATATAAATTTTTAAATTATAACTAATTTTATAACACGTTAAAATTTTAATAAGGTCTCATAAAATTATATTAAAATAAAAGACAATAAATTATTAATTTATGAATAAATTTTGTGGAAATAAATTTCATTTAAATCCTTATATTAATTATAAAATTTCAATTAAATATTTATATCTTACAAACACTGACACTTAATAAATAATTTATAAAAAATTTATTTACTTATACTATAAACATTTATATAATACTTTAATTTATATGATTCCTACTTTGATAGATGAGGTTACTATTCATTTGGCCAGTTTACTATTCATAAGGGTCGTATTACTATTTCTAAGTTCATGTTACTATTTCATCGGAATAGGTTTTTTAACTTCTAGAAATACACCTTATTTAATTCATTATTTGTTTATAATGTTTGTATTGTGTTCTTAATTTGATTTTTTGTGATAATACAATATAAAATTATTATAGGAAATGGATTTTCAATGATAAAATTTTGGGTTGCTACATTCTTCTCCCCTTATTAAATTTCACCATTGAAATTGCGTTTTACATATTATGGGGAAAACATGTGATGGTACTTATCCTACATCACTTCCACTATTTCTCAGGTTTCCTATTCATACATATGGTTCACCCATAGTACCTTGACCAGGTGAGTAGTCTTGTTTGCATAGAATTTTATCTCTATGGCCCAAGTTCTTCACCAATTGTTCCTTGTAAGAGATATCATTTTCCAAATGTACCACCTCTGAATTCATTACATTTGAGGGATCTGTATGTGCTTACTGAAAAGGATACATGGAATACATCATGTACTTGAGACATGGTAGGTGGAAGTGATAGTCGATAGGTCATATCTCTGACACGATCAAAGATCTAAAATGTTTCGATATACCTTGGATTTAGCTTTCCTTTCATCCCATATCTTATGATACTCTTCTATGGAGATATGCCAATAAATACCATGTATCCATTCCTAAACTCAAGGTCTCTTAGATGATTTTCTACATAGCTCTTTTATAGACATTGGGCTGCCTTGTTGTGCTGCTGAGTTGTTTTCACCTTCTCCACCATTTCTTCAACCATTTCATGTCTTGGTAGCTTACGTTCACTGGATTCATCCCAACATGTTGGTGTTCTAAATATTTTCCCAAAAATTAATTCATATGGTTCCATTTTTATGCTTGAGTGGAAAATGTTGTTGTAGTAGAACTCAACTAAAGGTAGATGTTGGTACCATCCTCCTTTGAATTCCAAATAACATTCTCTCAACATTTATTCTAGTGTATAAATAATCCACTTATATTGGACATCATTTTGAAGATTATAGGCCATACTAAAGTTAATATCAGTTCATGGATTATATTAGATAATCCTCCAGAACTTGGTGGTTAATCTCATATCTCGATCAGATATAACAGATAGTGGTACTACATGTATCCTTACCATTTCATTGATGTATATCTATTATTTTTTATCTAGTTAGAAGTCCTCTTAAATTTCAATAAAGTTATTTGTCTTTTTAAGACGATCCACAACCACCCATATAGTATTGTATCCCCTAGATTTCATTGGAAGTCAAGTGACAAAGTCCATAGTAATTTTCTCCCACTTTCATGTTATTATGGGTAGTGGTTGCATCATCCCCTCACACTTTTCTTCTTTTATCCTTCAGTTTCTGAAATAATGGGCACCTTGATATATATTCAGCTATCTACTTCTTCATATTGTCTCACCAATAGTTCTCTCAGTTATCTTGATACATCTTTTTTCTCCCTAGGGGAATAGAGAAGGTTGAGCTATGTGCGTCATTTAGAAGATTCTTCTTTATCATTGGATCATATAGTTCACATAGTCATGACCCAAATACTAAAACTAATTCCTCATAAACTTTAAACTCAAAGGATTTCCCCTTTCTCATATATTCCACCTTGTTTTGGATTTCTACATCATTCCTTTGAGGATCATTTATTTTCTCTATAAGGTATGGTTGAGCAATCATTTGAGAAAAGATTGATGATATTCCTTCCTTAAAAATTCCAATGTCAATACTTTCCAAATCTAATAATATTGGATACTTCTCAATTATCATAAATGAAAAAGGTGAAAGATCATTTCTAATTAGAGAATTCTCTACCTTATTTTCCTTACAAAGATGGTAAAAGATTGATCAGTCATGATCCTTGATGAGCTCTAAGAATATTTCCCAGTGCATATTGAACTTCTTCTTTGTAAATATATATTTGAGACTCTTATTATCATTATATATCTCAAACTTCCCCCCCCCCCATAGAGTTAATGTTTCTAGATTTTCAATGAAAAGATCCCAGCTTCTAAATCCAGATCATGCGTATGATAGTTTTTCTCAGGGATTTACAATTTTCTTGAGGTGTAGGATATCACATTATCATTTGGTATTATCACACAACCAATTCCCTTCTTTAAAGTGTCTTTGTATACTAAAAACAGTTCACCACTTGTAGACATTGGGAGCAGTAGTGAAATTATATGCCTCTTTCTCAACTCCTTGTACAGTCATCGCATTCACCCATCCAAAAAAACATTACTCCCTTCCGAGTCATCCTGGTTATTCAGTTTTAAAGTCATGATAAGTTCTTCATAAGTCATCTATAATACCCTACTAGACTAAGAAAAAAATGGATATTTATTTCATATGTCAGTCTGGGCCACACTCCAATTTCCTTTGTCTTGGATGGGTCCACATATATCCCTTTTTAGAGATAACATGCCCCAATAATGATACTTCCTTCATCCAGAACTCACAATTATAATATTGTCATAAATTTTATCTCTTCTCAAACTCTTTAGTAGAGTATTCAAATGCTCTATATGCTCCTCCTTGATCTTAGAGTGTATTATAATTTCATTAATAAATACTACCACAAATGTTTTGAGGTGATATAACTATTCATTAAATCTATTAAAAATATTAGATCATTAGTGAGTCCAAAGGGTATCACTATGAAATAATAGTGTCCATACTGTTTTCAAAAGTTGTTGTTGGGAATATGTTCCTTACTTACGTTTAATTTGTGATATACTAACTAGAGGTCCACCGTAGAGAAATAACTGAGCCCATGTAACTGATCGAACAAATCATCTATATGTGACAGGGGACACTTGTTTTTTATCGTGGTTTTATTGAGCTCGTGATAATCAATGAAGAGGTATATATATCCATCATTCTTCTTGAGAAATATGATAAGTTCACCACATGGTCAATAACTCAGCCATATAAAACCCTAGTCTAGGTTCTCCTATAAATTCATCTTCAGTTATTCCAACTCAATGGTGGTATTTAAATAATATTTCTTTGATATAGGAAAAGATCCAGAAATAAGTTCAATTGAGAACTCAACCTCTCGATCGGGTGGAAGACTAGAAAACTCTTCATGGAACACATCAGTGCAGTTCCTCACAATGGGCATGTCTTTGAGCAAGATTATATTATTTGTCTCAATTATTAGTGCTCTATATTCTTGCTCCTAAGGCAATAATATCTATACTTGAGATAATTATTCTGAAGAAGATTCATCCTCCTCCTTACACTTATATAAAATTGGAGTTATGAATATTGGATGTAATAATTAGACCATTTTTTTTATCATAGACAACTAAACCTCCATAATTTGAGGTGTTGATTTAATAGTTCAACAAAACATGCTAAATTTGAAAGAGTGTTTACAAGCACAATAAAATAACTTGTTCGTTATTATTTAATGAATAATGAGTACAACTATCACTATATTTTTTGGGGCTCCACATAACCAGTATTGATAGAATATACCCTTTCTTTTTACCATGGAGGTTATTGTTGTTGATTGACTCCAATAACACTTGGCTCAAGGAAATGGTCTGTAATTACCCAAGCTTCCACAATACTCTTCTCTTTGAATAATACAATTGTGTGTGATGTACGCAATACCGAGTTCAAGCGCATCACGACCTATCAAACTAGCCATTTAAAAATCAGTTGTGAATAGTAATAACCACATTTTGAATTATATATATATATATATCCCATATAATTTTAACATTAATGTTGTGTGTTTCTTAGACATAATGTAAATACAAATTCAATTTTTCAAATAAATGATGTATTTTTCAAAAAATGAAATTTTCAACTTTTTAATGGCGAACCCTTTATAATTCAATATTTGACACTTTTATAAATTCAATTTGATGAAATTAAATTCTTATTTAGAATAGAGACATAAAAATTTAGTTTGGATAAATTTTTTCTGTTTTTCTTATAAGTTTCTTATTTTGATGAATATTGAAAGATACTAAATTGTAATTGAATACACGTTTTTTAATCAAAATAATTTATATTTTTGAATTATAAATTTGAATGTTTTTGATGTCTAATTAGATTATATTTTTTTTCATTTAATCCATTTTTGGTCATTGGACATAATTTTACATTTAAATTAGACATAAACACATATCAATCTTTTGATAGTTTTTACTTCTCAAAAACTCACTTTCTAGTTTTGACTATGGGAACTAATTTTAAATTAATTAATGAACCTTATATTTTTTGGATTTGGTAAAAAATAAACCATTTTTGGATTCATAATATCAAAATTTTATTAGGATAAATTTGGGTTTTTTCTAAAAACATTCAATTTTTGATGAATAGTGAAAAACACTGTGTTATTATTTAAAAACCAAATTTTTATTTAAATAATTTTTTATTTCATCTAAATTAATTTTAAGTAAAAATAGATACATAATACCTATATTAGTTTAATTTAATTCATTGGAGTCATTTTATAATAAAATCACATGTATAAAAGTTTATTGAATTTTTTTGACAAAATAGTACTGACCTTCAAGGAACGTTAGAAAATTTGGATAAAACATAATTTTATCACTTCAGTGAATTTAATTTAAAAAATTTGAGACACACGGTTGAAATCAATAGGTAAAATTTGGTTCAATAAGATGAAAATAATTTTTAGTGAATAGTATATTTTGCCTTTTATTTCCATGGTTCAAAGTAAATAGTGTAATTAATGGTAAAACTGATATTATAATTACCCTAACACATGTTTTAGTTCTATTTGATTAGTGTTTTTAGACTAAAATAAACCTTATGAATAAAATATTATCCTCTTTGGTCCACTTGGATTAGATTAGTATATTTATTATTATTTTATTTAATGAAGAGTTAAAAGTGATAAATTCAAATTTTCTACTAAAAGATTTTTAATATAGGGTTATACATAAGACAAATAAGACTATAAATATAAATTATAAATATAAAAATATTTATTACATCATCGTATTTTATTTATAATTTTTAGACATTAAATAAATAAACTTATTTATGACACAATGATGATGCAGAAATGACCTTATTAATGAAATATTAAAATTATTTATATTATAAATATCAAAATAAGTGTTAATTTATGCTTTTTATGAATTTAAAAAAATTTAAAGACTTATATAACATGTTAGGGTTGATTCAATGCATTTTTTTCAAAGTAATCATTCTGTTATGACTTTCACAAAAACTAAATACTAAAGACTGTTAAAATTGACATAAATGAGTTTAAAAAATATTATATTATTAAATGATATAATATTCATAAAAATCTAAGATTTTTCCAAAGGACTAATATAGTTATATATATATAATTAATTAACCACTTGAGGTTATCTTGGTAGTTTATAGTAATTTTATTAACCATATAGTGTAAGAATACAAGAGGACATGGTAAAAGTTAAACTAATTAACTAAGAGTTAAATATAAAAGATAAGGTTAATATAGAGAACAAACTTTTCTAAAACCTATATATTGAAATTATTTTGACCCATCCCTACCTTAGAATCTAAATAAATCTATTTGGATCCATTATAAACCGATAATGATTGTATAATAAAATAATATTTCAATCTTTTCCTAAAGTGACCATCACCTCTCTTATAAAAGGGTACTTCTCATTCTCTTAATTGCAGACCTCCAAAGCCATTTGGCTCAGCCGAACCCTACTCAAATTTCCTCCCAACAACCCAAAATTCAACCTAGAGGCCTTACTTTAATTATAAATCCAATCTATGTATCCCTTTTGATCAAATCAAAAGGAATCACCCGAAGAAGAGGTAATAATATTACCGCCTATTTCAAAGTTCTTTTCTTCTTCCACTTCCTCTTTATTTTTTGTTTCCATACCAAAATAATAACTACATTACCTTCAATATACTGTGATTTTATTATAAATATGGAACAACCATATTCATTATTCTATCCATTTTATGAATGACAAAGTCATTATACGTGCGTACGTACGGCTTACCGTCTCCATATCATGGTGAAGTTTGTTATTCAACACTTCATTATTTGGATGGGTATAATAATGAGTACGATTGATGTAAATAATAAATAAAACATGTTAATAATTCTGTATATATGATATACCATCTGATTAAATATGATTATTCCATCAATTTAATGATATTGTTGCTCATGTGTACGTACAGATTACCATCTCCACAAACACAATAAGATTCCTTCCCCATCGTAACCATTCAAGAATAATTTTCATTTGATGATTTAAAAATAATTTTTATGAACATAATTTCATTTTTGATATTAATCAAATACATCCTATACATAAGAAACACGACTTATGTAAGAAAACATATAAAGGAAAACGAATCAGTTAACACCCAAAACATTGATACTACTAAAATATCATTAACAAAGAAATATTAATATATCATACATGATATAATATTTATGTATTTGGTTCTTCTATAATTTAATAACAATAATTTCACCATTATACGGGATTTTAACTTACCCTATACTAAGGAAAAGTAAAAGGTAAGGGGTTTTCATCTCACTTTTTCTTCCTGTGAGATTCATGCTATATTGACATTATTTCCTTTTGTGTGGTTTATGTATTTCCCCTAATTTTATTCCTTGTGTAATATAAGTTAATTTATGGTTTTTTAAATGTTCATTGTATGATCCTTATTTCATGGGGTTCGTGTTTCGTATGTTACCAAATTGCTTAGTTAATTTCTAATTTCGATTTCCACTCATAGAATTTTATGCAAACATTATTGATTATTATACTCTAAGATTATGTATGAAATCACTGTTTATATATTTATGTAGTAATTTACACTCCCCTTTGAATGGATATACTTTTTATACACATAATTAATCTGTTGATAAATTCTCAAGTCATCGATATGAACTTGATAAGAGTAATCTCAACTCAATTTCCATTTGTTGAGTTAAACATCCAAGTCATTGGTGTTGTTGTTCCAATAGTATGTGTGAATGTCCTTTGATTGATTTATACTAAATATCCAATCATATTGAGTGTATTTATATTTTTCACACATAATTATGTCATTTATTTACCATTAACCTAAGGATACGACATTTATAAGGTATTTCATCTTAATTTACATTCTATTGAGTCTTTTTTGTTGTTAAGCACTAAATCACTTTTATGTGGTGTGTATACTGTACTTTGACATAGCATATCATGAATCTATTTGTTCTCATGATATTATAATATTTTCATCACCTAAATTATTGGTATTCAAAAATCCCCCATTTGGTATGTACCTCTAACAAAAATATCATTTTAAATGTTTTAAAGATTTAATCTTCTAAATATTTCTTATTAATGTCCATATTTTAAAAATAGTTTTATTGATTTATTAATATGGAAATGAATTTTTTAAAACTAAAATTATTTTTCAAATTTTCAATGTGGTATGGGACACTTGTATTCAGAAATCTATTTTTAATAGTTTTTTGATAAATAATGAGACTTTTAAATGTTTTCAAGAAAAACAGGATATTTCCCTCAAATAGTTTTACTGATTATTTTTATCTATGTCAATATCCTTAATTATTATTGATTTAGGTTGATTTATTATAATAAAATCTTTTATATTTTTTTTAATGAGTTATGTTTGACTATGGATGTGCTATTTTTATACCATTCATGGTTTGTGGTAAAAATATTGACATTTTTTATGATCTCGTACGGATGTTTAGATTATGTTTCAACCATTTCATATGAGGATTGAATTGGACTTAGTAAGTGATGGGTGGAGCCTGCAATAGCTCCTTGATGCATTGGTAGGTCTCATGAGACAAACTAGTGTCTTGGAACAAGTGTTTAACAAAATTGAATTTGTAGTCTTTGCACGACGCCTTGACTATGTTCTTATGATGTCCAACATTATGCATTCCATCATTCAGAAATTGAATTTTGATATTTCATGTGATTATTCTTGTAGAATAATGTACATGTGAATAAGTAAATGAAATTATTATATTTATCTTTTCAATATTATGATGAATATTATATTTAAAAGGGTTGTGTTTTAGTCTTATTAATTTCCTTATATGTTTATTAGTATTTATGATAGTTCCCGCAATATTGTTATCCCTTCTGAGCATCTATGATCACCCCTAATGTTTTCTTTTCCTAGTAGGTGAAGAAGTATATTATATTAAACCTATAGTGATATGAAAATAGATATGAGTGTGTTCTAAGGGGGTACGATTTTTTTTTATTTATTTCAAGATATAATGTAAAATTTATGTATGTATCTAGTACATCCATGGCTGCTAAACTAATAGGTCATTCAAGACTTGAGCTCTTGAGATCATTCCAATGTAATGTAATAATTCACCGACTCAGGGTAAATAGGGTTGAGGCGTTATAGTTGGTATCATAGAATGTTTAGTACAAACCTTAGAAATTAGATTTATAAACAATCTGATTGTAGATTATTACCCAAATATAGACTTTGGGGATTAGTATGGAACAACATCCAAAATTTTGGGTAATGTAAATATTATGTGGATTTTCAAAAACTAAATCCCTTTCAAGATACGAGCAGGTAGAGGTGGCTCTAGCACAGATGTACCTAGTGGTATAACCTAATAACATTGCATTGAGCTAGACTCGAACAAAAACAGGTTCACGAAAACGAGCCTTTCTATACTCTTGGTCACAACACTCTAGGGGATATGATTAGGATAATTTACATTTTCTTTACAAACAGATTTGAATAATTTTAATATAGGATGAGAATAAATAACCTTGGTTAATCATAAGGTGTTTTATATTGAAATTTCTGTGCCATGATATTCTCTAAATGATTGTATGACTATTGTTAATCACACAATGCTTTCTGGTTTTAGTCAATGGTTGGATTCCAAGGAAGTAATAGTAACATTGAACATGGTGTAAAAGGTGGGAACAGTGGTGGAAATGAGCAACAAACTAGAATGTTTATAGGTGTAAAAGATATCATGTTCATTATGATTCAGGTTTCAAAAAATTTGATCGATAAAATATATATTAACCAACTCCCGGTCTCAATAAATAAGGGAAAGGAATTGAATGATAAGAGCTCCTATAGTAGAGACCATAGGGAAAAGAATATTAAATTTCCATCATGAAGGAAAGGTGGAAGGAGACACCGAGGAAATTTTCTCAATGGAACAAATAAATAATTTATGTGTGGGAAATAAAGACATAAATTAATGAATTGACGATGAAAAATGAAGATTACTATGGAAGAAAATAAAAATGATCCCAAAAATCCATTTACAATCATTTTCTGTAAATGTAGGGGACCTGAGCATGAACCTAGGTAATTCCATATTCTACCGGATAACCTTTTGGTCATGGAAGAACCTATGTGTAAATAAATGGATGGAGAAATTTTTAATGGTATTGGTGCCCTTTGTTGATGGGATTACATTGGAAGACTTTTCTCTTGTATGTGTAACCCTGCAGTTTGTTATGTGAAAATTCTATTTGAGGAAGAATTATCTTTTCTATTGTGTATATAGTTATGTTGATGCTCCTTTCTGTCACACAGTCCAATGAATGGAAAATGAGAATACCTTAAGCACAAAGAGGGTCACCCTTTGAAGAACATCAATGATTGACAAAGGCATGGACTAAGATCCCATTTGGAGGGAGTCACACAAGTTTCATACGCGTCGCGCAAGTTACTTGTGAGCCACCTATGGGTCTCACAAGTCACTTGTGATCCCTATCTGTTCTTTCGTCCAAGGTGGCTGGTGGCCTATAAATAGTCCCTGTGGGCCCCCCATTTCAAGGGCAATTTTTTCAAAAACTCATATTCAAGCTCTGGTCGCCCAAGTCTTCAACTCAACTCTACCGAAAGATTCCAAGGTAAATTATTACCTAGAATGGAAGACCTGAGGGAGTAGGATAAGGCCTTAGTGTTTTGGATTCATCAACACTTTCACTCCCAAGTATCAAGACCTCTTTAAAATTTGAAACACTTGCGCGCCTCCCTACACTTTTAATGAAACTTGTGCACCTCCCTTTTGGAAACATCTTAGGATAATACTAAAGGCTTGAGTTAAGTCTCACACAAGTATTAAACTATATATTCTTCGTCACCCAGGTAAACCCATGCCATGCAAGTACACTTGGGTGGACAATACTTTCACACCAAATGATTTGTGCGGCCATACTCGTGCACCAACATTATTTGTGTGCCTCTCTCCCTTTCACCTCTCCTCTTCATGAAATTGCCCTCGAACACCTTTTAAAATCCATATATGGCATGGTTACTTTGTTGGATTCATTATCTGAAAGTAATTCTAGGATAAAGTCTCCCAAAACCTCATGACTTACATGCTTTATGTCACAATGGTTAGAGGGTTCCTATATAACCACATCTTTTAAGACAAGAAGATCTTTTGATTTTGGGCCTCCTTCTCAGGAGTAAGCCCCAAGTTACAAGTCCCCTTAACCGAGGCCTCCTTCTTAGGAGTAATCCCTATTCATAGTTTCCTTAAACATTGGGAATCCTCCTCGGGATTAATCCCCAATCTTAATTTCTTTAGATTTGGAATTCCATCTTAAGAATAAACCCCAATCATAAGTCCCTATTAATTTGGGCTTCCTTTTTAGGAGTAAGCCCCGAGTTAAAACACCAAATCTCCATAAAGTACAAATACCTTTATAGACCCTACTCATGGGATTCTTTCCTAAGAACTGGTCTTCATCTACTAGGGCTTTCATACATACATAAGCCCCACATCATTTCTCATGACTGCATCTTTGGTGGCATCATTGTCTAGTTTACTGATACCTCTTTTTTCTCACACCGAGCATGACTCACGTGAGATTAGAGTGTAAAAGTAATCATGACATCTCTTTTTGGGCTATTAAACATGAATAAACACCATACTTATTATCGAACTATGTGGGTTATGATTCCTTTTTAATGAGGATACATAGGTAGCCCATCTGTGGGTACCATCCCAACTATGAAATAATCCATGTCTTTATGAATGACAATAAACCTAAGGTGCCCCGATGAGTGACTTTAAAACCAATATGGACATCATATTGAACAAGATATTTCTATATAATATATTGAAGTATACCATTGACTAAGAATATTCAATAAATATGGATGATTCTCAATCGATGAAGAGCCTAAAATACATATAAAATATTCTATAAATCCCATTCATATCAATCATTGATTCCCAAATATAAATTAAAACTAATTTTTATGTCTGGTGAATTAATAAGGATTCATGACAAAAAAACTCAAGTCTATAAGAGAGTCCTAGAGTATGCAATAATTCCCCCCAAAATAGTGTTATGTGCCTTACCTACCATCCTCTCAACCAATGAAAATTCTTAAGCCTCATCGGCCCACAACTAATGGGCAACTACCTTTGGAAATTAGGTCCAAATGAATATAGAATCATTGGGTGTTTCCGGTTCTATGAATAAACCTGTTAGAAACCGATTGGAAGGTTTGAACCTTAAACAAACAAGGTCATTCCCATTTCAAGAAGAAACAAAAATGGTGAATCTGACTTGAATCCTTAACCAAGTTAACTGATGTTTTAATTTTTTATTAGTCCACTATTAAACTCAATATGAGGGCCAAAAAAGAAATCAATAACATATGTGCTCATCCAAAAGATGTAGTCTGGCCAAACCTATCTTGATTATGTTTACTATATCAAACAGGCACTCTTTTCCAAATCTCTATGCAACATAGAATGGCTTCATTAAAATTAACACCTGTGAATGCCTCGGCCGCTACTCTTGCTAGATCCTTGTCTGCTCTGAGGACGACATCACCTACTCAACATCTTTAATGCTGGGTCTCGAATGCATTGATGAGGGAATACTACAAAAGCAGTACCATCCTGACTCTGGAGGCTTCTCGACAAGCCCTCCAAGTTAACAACTGACCATGGTTGTCCGGACAGCGACGACCAGTGGTCAAGAAGCAGGTGGTGCCAACCACTGCCTCCAACCATTTTGGGTTGTTATCCCCGGAATGTAATAACCAATACCTGTCATATTACAGGGAGGTGAATGAAGAGGTCACTCAAGGCCTCATTTCATGAAGACAGGAGCCCTTCCTAAGGACTCACACCAACAATCATCACCAGACTCATGTCGTAGTGCACCATCAACACGATGAGGGTATCACATCTGGGTGTTTGGATCATGTTCCTCATACTCGAGCACACAAGATGAACTGTCAGAGGCGAAATTCGGTTAATAGGGAGTAGGTTTTTACCTCTTCCCTCTCAGACTCGTCTGTTAGTAACACCCCAATCCGACCAGGAAATTTCAGAGGAGTACTATAGGCATGCACATATACCTATTTATAATTCATCAGCCAGTAAGTAGGCTCGTCTGACTGCATCCAAAGAAGTTCACCAACCAAATGTGGTGACCACCTATAAACAGGCACAAACACCTACTTATACTCATCAATTCTATAAACAGTCTTGTCTTCCAGTATTGAAGGAATTTCGTCAATAATATTTGGTGGAGAAAAATCAGTAGGCACATACACATGCAATTCATCAAGCTCACCAATAGTCCCGTTTGGTAGCACCCGGAGATGTCAATTGGAAATCCCCAATGACAAACAGGATACAGACACAACATTCTGGACCCACACATGAGTATTGTCAGAATTCACTAACAGGAAAAGGAGGACAAGAGCAGGAACACACACCTACTCCAAATATGGAATGGACATATATTCCTATTCTGGAAGCTGAAGTCACCAAACACATTCTAACAATAGTGAAACTGCATAATCATATCCCTACCCATATTCTGGATACCTTTCAAGATATTATAACATCTTCAGTGACATCACAGGGAAAGAAACATAAATCTATCACTATATATGGAGTGACTCATCAACATTCCACTCCGAAGTAGATAAAAACCATTGTTACATTCCAGAATGGTCTTGTTGAATACTTCCCCTTGTCATACGGACAATAAATTTAGGCACATACACCAGATTTAAATAGGGATAATCAGCCTAACCTGACCATTTCTCTTGAGCAGGCACATACACCGGCCCATAATAAACACTTTCATCAACAAGTGGCTTCCAATGTGAGTAAGAAGGTGTCTAAGAAAAAGACCCATCCAGCAAAATTAAAAAAATAAAGATCCAATCTAAAATATGGCCTTGATCAAGGTTGGAGTTCTTGAAGCCCTCAGACAATTATATGTTGCATCTCAAGATTCTACTCTATAATTTACAAAATATGGAAGTAACAACAATAATTCCAAAGGTCTTTATTAGACAATTCATCATGTATGCTTGCTTTAGGACAATTCGTTCAATCTCGAAGTATCATCTTGAGATAAAAGCCACAATAACCCTCTGTGAGGCCATAAGAACAAGTAAAAAGTTTCATCTTTTGTTGTAACCCCCCATGGTGGTCCTCCCCATTATGATGAATTTAGCTTCAAATTTACTCTCCATAGTAGTAATTTTCATTGCCTATAAAATTCTTCAACGGACTATGTAGTAATGATAAGGCCCTATTATCTTCAGTCACTTCCAAACGTGATGCCAGTCATTTCTGATGCCTTACCACTAGAAAGTGAAATAATTTCTCAATCTGAAGAGATCCGGGGGTGTAAGTCATTCTCCAAACCACCCCTAGGTCATTCATCTTCTAATTTGACAAATTAATTCTCTACCAATCTTGTTGAATCTGATTAAGAAACAAAGAAGAACTTTATTTAGTCCAATCAGGTATAAGAATATTCATCAAATGACAATGAGAAGGTGCTGAATATGAGAAAACAACTGATGAATGGTGAAATACTATCCATGTTTTAGACCTTGGCTGACACTTATTATTATATTCCAGAAAAATTGACAGAAGATTGTATTCACGATATTCGTCTCAACATATGGAAAACAATTTTCCACTTAAAAGATATTATATTACCTTATGATGAATATCAAAATAATTTTAAGGTAATAGAAGGGTTGTGACACCAAATTTATTGGGCATCTCTCTGAGTTTCCCAACATCCAAAGGTTGAAAAGCAGCAGAGATCCATTCGTCGTACATTCCATGGCACATTAAAAAGGGTGAACTAGTTAATTACCAATACCCCATACAGTATTCATATGATGGGATGGAGTGTTCATGGATAATTGCATTTCAGTGTGCTCTATAGTCTACAATGCCCGTCAAAAGTGGTCTCATGCAATGTTATTTCCCATGGCTGGCCACATCTAATTGGATTTCTGTGTAATCAAAGGCTTTCTCAAGAACATGCCTCAACTGGTTCTTCCTAAAGTCAGGCATATAAAGAACAAGTTGTCAAATTAATCATGCATCATGAAAATGAGAATATCGAACAGGCATCTCATTTAGAGCATGTGCATCATTAGGTGATAGATGTGTTAGAAATAATCCAACAGTCATCTGAGCCAGGTGATTTGAGTGGATGTAGGATGTTGCATCAGGCTAATTTTTGGACACAAATCCGCAAAATATGGAGATCAGCTAAGAAATTTCAGATCTAGCAGCTCAAGATCCACCTTAGCATGCTAGGATGGGGAATATTTTAATCTAACCCTTGGGATCAACAGACAAGATTCGAGGAGTTGAGTAGGAAAAACATGAACTATCACAGTCCACCGGAATGGGGACTTTTTCAAAATCCCAACCTCTCCCTCAGTGAATGTCAGTCTTCTATCAATTAGGGAAGAAGCAACAAGGGGAATGCAGAGCCGAATTATTATGAAATTACCTTCAAATTATGGTTTATCAAGAATTTCATGAGGGATCAACCAAAAAAATCAATGTCTCATAAAGGACATGGAAGAAGATTGTATCGCAGAAACACTGACATAAGTGTTGCAATGCGTTATGCATCGATAAATGTCGTCGATGTCATTGTACCTAATTGCTCAGAACGTGAGGCTCACTCAGAGGGGTCAGATAAAGAATTTCATGTTCAAGAGGTTGTACACAAAGAAACAAATGAAGGAGGTGTGCGTACCAAAATCTAGAGGGTTTACTAGAGGCAAGAAATTCCTTCAGGTAATGCCCTTCCATACACTATAAAGGAACATGCCAAGTAAAAGGGTAAAATTCAAGTTACATCCCACCCTACCTCTGGAGAAGGCCAATCACTCTCATTAGAGGTAAGGTTCGCACAACAAGAAGAAATGAATGAGGTAAGGAGGTTAAATTCAAAACTACTTCAAGGTAGTATTTCTCCTATGCATGGCAGAGTTAATCAATCAAGGTAATTTTTTGTAGCTACTGAGATGGATAAAAAATATTCCCCTTTACAAGTACACCCTCACAGGTCCAATCCTATGGGTCATAAGTGACAGAAACCGGCAATACTACAATCAGTGGAAGTACCGGTCGGCACACCCTTCCAAACTCTAGTTATTATACCTTCTCAGGTCCAAGCTCAACCAGATGTTTCTCCAAAATTAATGACTACTATTGTGTCATTAGCAGCCCAGTTGGAAGCAATAAAAGGAAAACGTGAAAAAGTTCAGCTAGAAAAAAGAGATTACCATAAATGGGTAAATGAAATTCCTCAACCATCAAATTTTTCAAATACCACATTGCCAATTTTTAATGGTTTGAGAGATCCAGAAAAACACATAACACATTTTGTTTCTCTAATGATCCTTTGATGGGAACTCCTCAATAACAAGAAGCGGATAATCTCAAGTGTTTTTTGCAGTCATTACGAGGACCTGCTTTTGTCTAGTATACAAGTTTTCAATCTCGATCAATTACTGGGTGGGAAGATCTTCGTCAAAGGTTTCTTCTTCAATTTAGCTCAACATTACTAAAGAGGACAGTTTTTTATCTTACCAATTGTAAACAAATGGAAAATGAAAGAGTTTCATATTTCATTGCTCTCTAGAAGGGATTAACATATTCCTTAATTTTAGCACTCCCTCAAGAAGAGTTTTTGTCAATCTGTGTGTGAAATCTGCGTGATGAATTACGCACACCATTGATCCATGTGTAATACACTGGAGGGTTTCAAGACCTTACATAAATATCTCAGCATATAGAAGACTATCTTATAAAGACTAAGGCTAAAACTCATTTAATTCCATCAGTTCCAAGAAGGAGAATATGGAAAGCAGAGACTGCTATAGTTACATTTAAAAAAGCACTTGTACCTGCTTCCACTTAAAAACCTTTATCGTATCTAAGGGCTCCACCTCCTGAGAATAAAAAACAATAGCCTCCTCGTCAAGATGATCAAAATGGTCAAAGGCAGAAATAGTTTGAGGATTTAAAGAACAAAATTTATTCTTTCCAGATTGAACAAGTTCCTGGTTACTTCATCTCAGCTCTATAAAACAATTTGGTTCAGTTTCAAAGTCCCAAAAGGCTGAACAAGGAAGTAGATAAAGACCTCCCCAACTATTAACTGTTTAATTAGATGTTGGGGCATCCCATTCAAGAGTTTTTTTCC
Source organism: Viscum album (assembly GCA_963277665.1). Classification (NCBI taxonomy): domain Eukaryota; kingdom Viridiplantae; phylum Streptophyta; class Magnoliopsida; order Santalales; family Viscaceae; genus Viscum; species Viscum album. Next base: position 1,176,493,857 of record OY728119.1, on the reverse strand, counting down.
TTCAATGAACTCTTGTAAAATATGTTGGAATCTAGACAAATAAAACAGAATGGTTCTTCAGCCCAGATAGCATGTGGTACTGCTACTGATCTAGATAAAGAAGGCGAGTGGAACGAAGTCAAAAGTAAAAATACGTAGAAATATGATGATTGGATGGTCAGGAAAATGATCAACAAAACTTATGACAGTTTATAAACACAATTTAATCAACCAATTGGGTATTCTTCTATTTCTTCCACAGCAAAACCCCATTCATTAGAAGGAAAATACTCAAATAAGAAGTGTAAGTTGAAGAAAGAAGAGAAGTCAGATGAAGATGAGCTCATGACAAATCCTAATTTGTCTTTGAGTCTAGTAGATTTTATGCTATCTGCTTCAAAAGAATAGGCACCACCCCACCAAACGCCACAGCATGAACTGGTTCATCAGGTAGAATCTTCATCAGATGATGAATAGATCTTTGGTTCTGTTAACATGATTAATTTAACGGATCATTATGTTAATGACAGTTTCGATTATGATGAGAATAAGTTCCCTATATCTAACAGATGAATTATAGGAAGAGACAGAGGTCTAGGATATAGGGGAAGACATGGATATTCTAGAAGCCACTATTTCAATCTCAACCCTACTAGAACTATATATACAACAGAAACTCGTGGCAAAGACCTTCGCGGGCTCAACAGGAATAAGAAAGTTCTTCCACACTTGGAAGATTCGGTCCTGACACAGTTATTTTGGAGGACCGGTTAGAGGTTATACCTTCTTCCTCTCAAAAAATATATAGACCTAGTCGGTATAATTTACTAAATCTATGAGTGTTTCCAATTCCTACCCTGATACGGGATGCATCTACTACCAAAGCATCAACTTCCAAGCCACATGCAAAACCACATTTTCATACTGGGAAATGTAAACCATTGGACCAAAAGTAGGATGTATTGAAACATTTGGCCCATGTGCTGTCCAAGTTACCAATTCTGGTTTCCATTAATCTATCAAAAGATCTTTAGGAGGCGCTTATTGAGGCTTTGTCATGTCCTCAATAATTTGAAACTGAAATTGATGCAGGTGAAGTCTGCCATATAGAGAATGATCCTATAGAATGCCATGTAGTGATATCTTTTATAGATAAAGATGAAGGTGATGTTGTACATGGACATATCTGACCTTTTTACCTATCTGGAAAAGTCAATGAAATAGACATCCGACGAGCTTTCATTGATAATATCTCAAGAGTCAATCTCATACCTATTCGTACACTTTGTTGATTGGGCCTCACCGAATATGATTTATCACCTTCTACTTTGATGTTTCTAGGATATGATAAGAATGAAAAAGAACCTCTAGGTGAAATTACACACAAAATTCAGTTTGGAGACCTTGGTTCTAATTCAGATTTAATGGTTGTTCGTCAGGACTCAACCTTCATCATTTTTCTTGGATGACCTTGGCTACATCAACATGTGGTTGTGCCTTCGTCATACAATAAATTTCTCAAATATTGTTTCAATGGTCAAATTGGGATATTGTATGGTGATAGGGTCCCATTAAAAACATTTTAATCTCATTACATTGAGGTAGAATTTTATCACATGAAGGGAAAGGAAAAATCCATGGCAAAGAAGGTCACCAATATTAATTCTCCAAATGGTTTTAAAATTATTCTAGTAAATCCATTCATACATGTGAGTAGAGATTATGTGTTGCGTATAAGTCAAATTGACAGGATAGACCTAAATCCAAACACTCTTGTGGAAACATCTATAATGTCAATTACGGCTACCAAGCCCGACAGCATGAGAGAAATTGTTGATTCACCAAGAAATGATTAAATCTTAGATGGATATGTATTCATTTGATCCACTCAAATCCGAAAATTCTATACATCATCAACCAGGTCCGAAGAATTTGTAGTGATACCAGAGGAAAATAATGAAGTCGATTCTCAATCCCTCATCTCCTCTCTATTACCCTAGGAAGACCCTTCATCATCAATAGGGTCAGAAATGGTAGCCTCTTCTCCAAGATGTTCAAATTTTAACATCACCCGTGACCATGGAAATTTTTCTTCGTCATCTACTATGCAAGTAGAAATAGAATAAGTAATATATATTGAAGAAGCAGAGGAAAATATCATGGATGCTCCTCCATCATTTGAATACGGTATCTCTACTACTGTAGATGAACTTAGAGAAATAAATCTGGGAACAAAAGAAGATCCACGCCCAACATTAATTACTACATCTATGACTCTTGATGAGAAAGAAATGTATACATAATTTCTAAATAAAAATTGAGATGTATTTTCTTGGAATTATACAAAAATTCTAGGTCATGATTCCAATGTTTCCACTCATAATCTGGGTTTTCTAGAATAACATCGAGGATTCAAGTAAGCAGCAAGATGAACACACCCAACTTATGTCTCCAAAATTGAAGCTGAAGTTGATAAGATAATGAAGGATAACATCGTCAGAGAAGTTAAATATCCGAAATGGCTAGCCAATATTTTCCCATTGAAAATGAATAATGGAAAAATTAGAGTTTTCATTGACTTCAAAGATCTTTATTGGCATTGTCTCAAGGATGATTTCCTAGTTTCGATCATAGAACTCTTATTTTATGCGACTGCGGGTTAAGAATCTCTTTCCTTCATTGATGGTTAATCTGGGTACAATCAAATATGAATGGCCCCATAATATGAACAGTATACAGCCTTTAAATCTCCTCAAGGTGCGTTTTGCTATCAGGTAATACCCTTTGGCCTGAAGAATGCAGGTGCAACATATCAACGTGCCATGAACCATATCTTCAAAAACTTTTTAGGGAAATTTGTTGAATGTTATATGGATGATTTGGTGGTTAAATCCAGACAATGTTCTGATCACATGGCCGATCTAGATATCACATTCAACAACATTGGCAACACAATTTGAAGATGAACCCCTTAAAATGTTCTTTCGGGGTATCCTCCGAAAAATTTATCAGCTTTTTTATACACCATCATGGTATCGAAGTTGATCCTGAAAAGAAAAGATCAATCCTTGACATGTCACCTCCTAGAAATTTGAAGGAATTAAGAGGACATCAAGGACACTTGGCCTATATTTGGATTTTCATTGCCAATTTGGCAGGAAAGTGTTTTCCTTTCACCAGATTAATGAAGAAGGGAGTCACCTACCAGTGGACTGAAGAATGTCAAGAAGCATTCAATATCCTCAAGAAATATCTCTTGAGTACACCAGTATAAATGCCACCTGTTGAAGGAAGTCCAATTATTCTCTATGTGACAGCTTTAGGGTGATCATTGGGTGCCTTTCTTGCCCAAAATAATGATGCTAAGAATGAAAACAACCTTTACTATCTTAGTTGGACTATGCATGAGGTAGAAACATGATATTCAAGTATTGAAAAGTTCTTCCTAGAATTAATATTTTCATTTCAAAAATTGAGACACCACCTGCAACATCATGGGGTCCAATTGGTATCTCACAATTACCCACTCAAATTTATCCTTAGTTGTCGAATGCTTACAGGACATCTGGCAAGGTGGGAAGTTATTTTGCAGTAGTTTGATATCTAGTATGTGTCTCAAAGGGTAATAAAGGGCCATGATCTCGCCGAGTTCGTTGCTGAACACCCATCTGTAGGAGATACATCTTTAAAAATCAAACTTTATAATGAGGAAGTCTTCTCTATTGAAGATAATCCTCAAACATGGGAAATGTACTTTTATGGTGCCTCCAGAAGTTCAACAAGGTAGAAAATGGAAGATCCTAAATTCAAAAAAGTTGGTTTAAGAATTGTGGTTATTTCCCTAGAAAAGGCAGTGCTACCCTATTCCTTCTTATTGTTAGAAGGCGGTACAAACAATGAAGCTTGATATCAAGCTCTCATTGCAGTCTTGGAATTGGTGCTTCAGGCACAGGTGAATCACTTGAAGGTAAAAGGTAATTCAGATTTAGTAATCAAACAAGTCAATGGGAATTATGCCATTAGAAAGGAAGAGTTAATCCCTTTGTATAATTAGGTCATATAGTTAATGATGGAATTTCCCTCAGAATAGACATTTTCTTATGTCATGTGATCACAAAATGCCCAAGCTGATGCATTGGCTAATGTAGCTACAACCCTGGAAGATCCAAATCAGGACAAAACAATCATCGGTATTGCCCATCATCATATAGTCTCTCCTTTTGTTCAAATCAGAATAGAAGAAATCAATGAAATCAGTCCCATTTTTGAACCATATGGTTATACTACTGGATGGATGACACATATCAGGGAGTACATTCAAAATGGAACAATCCCACCTATTAGAGCAGAGAAGGGACATGTCCAGTGACCTGTGGTAAATTTTACTCTTTTTGATAGCCCAGGTCACCAAAAAATTCTCTACAAGTGAGGTTTTGATGGAATTCTCTTCAGATGTATTGATGGTGAAGAGAAAATGGATGTCATAAATGAAGTACATGTAGGAGTTTGTAGTGCCCACTAGTCTGTACATAGACTTTCTAGTCAAATTTGAAGGCTTGGATACTTCTGGCCTTCAATGATACAAGATTTTGTTGATTTCAATATGAAGTGTCATTCTTTCCAAGTATGTTCAAAATTCATTCATCAACCCCTAGAGTTGCTTCCTACAGATAAATTCTCCTAGCTGTTTGCAACATGGGGAATATATGTAGTAGGACCTTATCCTATGGCTACAACTAAAAAGTTTAAGTTTATTCTTACTGCTTCTGACTTCTTTTCCAAATGGGAAGAGGAAATACCTCTCATAGAAGTTGGTTCTAAAAGCATTTCTAGCTTTTTCAAGTCTAACATCATTACCATATTTGGTGTTCCTCATGTTATATTGATGGAAAATGGCAGGACTTTTGTTCATCTGAAGTAAGAAAATCATATGAAGAATATAATATTAGATCCAACTATTCATCTTGGTATCATGTAGCGGCCAATGGTCAAATAGAGGCTTTCAGTAAGACTCTTTAAAACATTCTTCAAAATATGATGGATAAAGATAAGAAGTCATGGCCTGATAAAAATTTTCATGCTCTATGGTCTTATCGAACTACCACCCTCACTGCTACACGATCAACTCCATATTCATTGGTATATGGAATGAAAGCAGTCTTTCCTATTAAAGTATAATTAACTTCAATTAGAGTCTCCATTTGTGATTAGTTATCTATAGATGAACAATCTCAAAAGTGATTGGATGAATTTGAATGAATAAATGAAAAAATATTGTACACACTACACCATCTAGAAGTCTATCAGAATCAAATAGCATGATATTTCAATAAAAAAGTTCATCTTAGTTCATTTATTCAAGGAGAATTGGTATTAGTTCTCAGAACCCCAATGATACCATGAAACAAACCTCCAAATCTTGAGCCAAAGTGGGAAGGAACTTACTCAATTCATAGGGTCTACCCCAATGGAGATTATTCATTAATCTCAATCGATGGAGAACTCATTACAACTCCAACCAATGAAAGATTCTTGAAGAAGTATTTTGTGTAATACAAATACACTCATTGTCCTTATTGCAGGACATTAAACTGCATAGCTCCCTCCATCGTCCAAAATGACGTTAAACTGTGACCCCCTTTCATCCAACAAGACATTAAATTGTGTATCGTCCGAGCTATAAGACATTAAACATCCAATCACCCCAAGTATGTGATACATGACATTAAACTGTGATCCCCACATGCACAATCTTCTTTTAAACTCAGTTTCCATGTGTGGCCTTGGAAGCTAACCATGTATAAGCCCCACACCATACTTCATGGTGAAATATTTCACGACATGATCGTTAGGTATGTTGTTGCTACTTGTTTCTCACACCGAGCATGACTCACGCGAGCTTAGATTAAGCTTCGACCATGAAATCTCCTCTGGGCCGCTAACCATGCTTAAGTCCCAACATCATCTTCGGGTCACTGTTCTCAAGTACACCCCGATCGCCACATCCCTCTCAATTGAACTATACGGACTTTGATCCTTGCCTCCTAGGATGGGTACATAGGCAACCTCCTAAGGATCAATCATGAAACCACTTTCTTCACATTGATTCACCTTTATCCCATACGATATTGATCCGTGAAGTCCCCATCAACCATCTTACCCATATTCGTTCACTTTTGTACTACAGGATGTTAAACTGTGTATGTCCCATCTTCCTAACTATATGATGTTAAACTATATAGTTCCCCATTATCCTTGTTGAAAGATATTAAACTATATAGCACTAGTCCATGCATATGACCTTAAACAATTTGTACTTTTGTCCTGCATAACAATAAACCGCAACAATCCCTGATACCCTCACTCGAGAGGAATCATCATCAATATAGTCTCCAATGATGTCATATTTCAAGATCTACATATGGATTGATTCTCATTCTAATGAGATAGGTAGTGACACCCAAGTATTTCATCTTGGGTCCAGCCATAATTGCAATAGAGTCCTCTTTACCCCTCATATGTATGAACGAAATATATACAAAGGGTATTTCAAGAGACTATTTGTGGCTTGATTCCAATCCTCATGGTATATTTAGGAACATTCGAGAATTCCTTGAGTCCAACCCCAAGCCTTTGGGCCTAACCAAAATCTCCACTTTCAGTCACTTGGCTGAAAAGTCCCTCTGGGAGTACATGGTGTGATATGGAACGACCTGGTCTTTATTCACATCAGATTTATAACAAATGCATGATGTGTCTCCCTCACTATGGTTTGAGCTCTACGATCCTAAACTAAGATCTTCCATGCCTTCGTCCTGCATGATGTTAAAATGTATTTGAATAACTATGTGTGGCTTGATTTTCATCCTAACGGGATACGTAGTGACATCCAGAATCTCAATTCAGGACCCAACCGCAACATTATACAAATAATATACATGATCTCCATAAACCTTTTCTTGACTTATGGTTGTGAAATGTATGATACTTGAGAGTTATTTTGATTGACTATGAAGCACATGCCCTTAGGTGACCTTGCATAAGTTGTCTATATAACAGACTAGTCAGCCTAAAAGATGTTACTATTTGACTATGCAACTTATTCCTCAATTGGCCCTACTTAATTTAGCCCCCATAATGGGTTTTTCAAGTAGTGGTAACTTAATTATTAGGGGAATCCTCTTTTGTCACTATTGGTCTTAATGACGATATTTAAGTATCTAAAAAAACTTCCATCGATAACATATTTGTTCCATACTCTTAACCATGATATAAAAATATTATGTCATATAATGTTTCTATCCCTTGTTTTAATCGTATGATTTAAAACAACATATACTTTTTTTCCTACGTTTCGGTCATACCTTCGTATAAGTCAGATTCCTCCAATTCTTTGACAATTACGATTGGAAATATCCACTCCATATTCAAGTAACATTCTCCATAAGGCAGACTCTATTCTTTGGAAAGTTTGAATCCCGAAAAAACATTATTCGGCTTTTAGAAATAGAAAGTAAAATACCTCAGAGTTCTTTTGCCTGACTATGAAGCATGTGACCTTAGGTTTCCTTGCATAATTTGTCTACATAATAGATCTATATTCCAAAAGATGCTACAATTTGACTATGCAGCTGATGCCCCAGTTGGCCCTACGTAATCCAGCCCCCATAACGAGTTTGTCAAATAGTGGTAACTTAATTCTTAGAAAAGACTTCCTCTAATTACTTTTATCTCTTTTCCCATGTCATTCCTCAGATTAAAAATTTCTCATGTCATATTTTACAATTTTACACCTCCATACTTGAATATGGTAATATGTTTCCAAACAAATTATCAAGAATTGATTCAATATCATCCATTCGGTCAAAGATATTTGACCTTAAATATAATCCCTTTTATAGTCCAACATAAAAGACTTTAAACTACCAATAACAATAGACATGGTACTCATTAAATTGAGAACCTATAAAGGGTACTCTGAACAAAAGTGGAGTCCCATCTCACTAAACAAACATTTTGTATGATTTAGGAAATATTGAGAAATTAAAAGATAAAGTTTGTGGGGTTTTTATATAACCCTAGTAAAAATTGAACTATGTTAACTAGGAAATTGGATTAGGTAAAAATAATATCAATTATCAAAAAAAAAAGAAGGTACATATGATTGAAGATGAACTATTTTTCATTGATGAATAAGATTAGAAGAACATCAACAGACTAGAGTCTCTTCTCTTTTTTTCAGAAATTACTGAAGACTTTCAACATGCATTCTCATCTTTTTCATAACATCTTGATCTTCATCAGCATCCACTTGATGTTCATTTACCCAACTAGCTTCACTCTCTTCAGCTCAACGAAGTGCTTATTTGGCATCTTTGATGGCTTTTATACCATCTTCTTGGACTTCTTACAATGAATTATGAAGCTGGTCAAGCTCCCCAATAAGAGCATATTACACTTGCTGAGGGTGCAACTCCTAGAAAATCTTCTCCTTGATCTTTTTATTTAGTTATTTTAGCTTTACAGCATGATCAGCCTCAGCGTTGGACACTGCAGCCTGAAATTCACTAATATTGATAAGAAATATAGCTCTGATCAAGTCTTGATGGCACCTTTGCTCTTTCTCCCTCCTTCGAATGACTTGTTTCACTATGACATGGATTTCTTGGTATCCAAAACCACCAAGTCCATGCATGATGAACATGGATGAATGTCTTGGAATTTTCGAAGGTAGCACTTCCAGAGGCACCTTAGATATTATCTTTCATATATTTTTCTATGCCTGGAGATGTGAGAATTGGAGTTACTTTTTCACCTATGGGTCTAATTAAGCATCGCTATCATAGGGAAGAACATAGTCCAGAATTAATTCACTTAAGGAAGTGCCATGTTCTGCTCCTTCCCTAACCCTGGTTGCTTCACCTTTAGTACTGTTTGGGCTAAGGCTGAGGCTTTACCACTAAATCTTTCCATTGAAGTTAACAGACCTCTTTGGTCAATTGAAAGTATGGTTAGTTTCATAGGACAGTATAAGTTGATTGATTTTCTTGAAGATTAAGTATGACACAAATATCATCATCTTTTACCTAACAGTAGATCAGAAACTTGTGAAGACTCCTCCCCATCTTTCTTAGCTTCAATATGATTTTTATAATGGGATTAAGGAGGGTCGGTCGTGTTATGTTCTACCTAAGCCAGTGTTTCTACAATAATAGGGTTGACATCAATGTCTACACCCCTTTTGAGCATTGTTGGTTCAGAATTTTCTTTAGAAGGAACTGTACATTTTTTTAACCAAACATGGTTAGAAGTTTAATCATGAGAATATTAACAGGACAAATGATGAAACTCAAATTGACTCTATAACAATATCTTCAAATTCTTCTTAAATCACATGGTGATTTAACATTTTCTAAAATTTCTTCAAAGGACATGACAAGTTTCATTATTTTATACAATGATGTCCCATATCCCAGGTTATTATCACCAGTTGGAGAAATTGGAATGTATTCTTTGTGACTTTCATCCGGAATGCTCTGACCCTAGATAGCTTCTTCACAGACTATTGTAGGGTCATCTGTGGTGCTTTTCAAATGTTTTGATGCATGTGTTGAACCGAAAACGTCACAGAATGGAAGTTAGCTATTTCAGATAATGGAAGTTAGTTGTTGTCTCATATAAGGTTTTATGGAGTATTGTTAATTTATCAGAAGTCAATTATCTCCTAGCATCAGAAATAGGAGCAGTGTTAGAAACAGACATCGGCTCATCTACTCTTAGTATTTCATCATGAATAACCGTTTGAGTAGGAACATGTGGCTATTATCTAACACCCTCAGTTTTACTCTGAGGATGGTCAGTCCTTTCCCTTAAAGGGAAAGCTGAAGAATCCCTTTCAATCCCAAGAAGTTTGATCACTTTTTCATAAGTTAAGATTAATGACTACCATAAAGTCTTACCACTACTGATAAAGCATTTGACTGTGGTCTTCTTTCTTCGATGCTTTTTCTTCATGGCCTTTTTGGGTGGAATGGGATCATCATCTCTAAAAACAGGTATAGAAGAAAACAATTCGCTTTCTAACTCTTCATACACGGCTTGCTGTCCTAGAGATACATCGTCCGGCTAACGGGGAGATTTAGTGGCTCCAAGAGCGATACCACCAGAGCTATACTGTGGCGAAGGAATTTCAGTGGTTCTTTCCTTTGCAAGCTGCAAGATGAAGAATTTTATCTCCTGTAAAAAACAACGCTTTGACTAAATTCAAATTATAAAGCAAATAGAAATATGAGATAAAGGAAACTTACATCTTCAGGAGCCACGTAATCACACCTTTATTCATCTAATGAAGGACCAATCCCATTTTTGGTACCACGGTCCATCATTTCCTTCACCCGTTTAGTGACAGGAACTAACTTATCAGTGGAATATATGAGAATTTCAAGCTCTTTGATGTAAACCCTCAATTCATTGGGGTTGTCCTCAAAACAGATGTCAGTGGAAGACTAGAGATTCCCCACTCAAGGGATATGCAGCCCTTCACATAAGTCCATCTAGGAGGTTTCAACATCACAATATATACTATTTTATGTCCGGATAGCCTCTGGTTGTAAATATTAATAATGTGAATCAGAAGGCTATGAGGAGGGATCTACAATCTAGGACTTCAACTTATTCACAGCTCCTGCAATCACAGATAAAGGATAAGAAAATTAAAAATGTTTCTCTATAAAATAATGGTGACTAAATTTCCTCAATAATATAAATCACCTTCAGTTGATGGAGTAGGTCTCTTGACTCAGGAAGGTGGATTATATCAAGCACGAGGATGATTTGACGCATTTCATGCCTCGTCATCCCCATCCTGGGAATCCAGTGAATCAGCCCCTGGTGAGGAACCTGGTGAATCTTCTTTGGGTGAGGAAGAATCACCTTCCAAATGAAACGCTTCTTTACTAATAGTTATCTTATTTTTTCCCACCCAAGGGACCGGATGATTTAGTTCCCCTTCAGGGTAAGATTCTACCCAGCTCTCGATATACCATATAGTCAATCGACTAGCCGCTCCAGCAGCTAGTAGATCAAACACTGCCCCAGTTTTCTCCATAGATGTCAGTAACCATAGTTGATGAGCAACCATCGGATGCTGCTCTAACCTAACATGCACCAGAGGGGATATGGTAATTTGCTGCAGACATTTGAATTGACGTGTGAATCTATATGGAGCATAGGCCTCGCATATAATTTCTCCATCAATCTTCGTGGACAGTGTGCCATCTATACATGCCATCATGTATGCCCTTAACTCCAGGCTGGTTGTACCATCATCAACAAATCACTCTATGGGAGGATTTCCATACGGAAATAAATGAAACTATTTGAACATGCTCATCCTTATTTTCATACCATAAGCGTTGAGGGATAAGGAAAAAATTCCAGAAAATGCCTTAATAGACGGTTGGAAAGAACATCTACAAACCTGTACCCCACTTTTTACATCATATGTCATGATGTGAGTGGTGATCCATCCCCATAAAACATGGAATGGTCCCACTATTCTTATAGGAGACTTAACCATATAAATATTACATATGATCCTATGAATCTTCGCCAGAACTGGGGTGGCCAACCCAACCATGTTCCTTTCAGACAACTTTCCTGCAACGACCAAGGTCCCCAGCCTCACACCTCCTTTCGAATCCCGAATTAGTAAAAGGTAAACACTGATCGACAAAGCCAAAAATCCTGCCAGATGGGTCTTCACTTCAATTTTCTGGTTGACTTCATAACCCCACCTATCGAACTCTCCTACTTCCAAAATTGACCAAAATGTGCCCGTAACACCCCTCTTTGCTGCTCTAGGGAAACTAGTAGGATGAGTGCAGGAAGGTCCCTCGTGTTTCTTCTCAATAAGTAACATTTCCATCCACTCCTCTGGATGGATATCTTTTCTGGAGTGGGTTTTCATGGTGTCGGTATTCTTAATCTTGTGGAAAATTTTCATTAAATCTTGAGCCAAAGCCAGATTCTTCTCCGAATCATTAAAGGTCACCTTAGGGGGATGAATTCATCATACATATCTCCCAAAATTGGAGCCCCTGAAATCATGTAGACATCTCATAAACTAATGCATGCTTCTCCATGAGTCAGATGGAATGAATTCGTTTCCAGGTTCCAACGACTGATTTACTCTGGCAGGAAATTTCCATTCTTGTAGACATATGCCTACCCAGCCCAGATGGATTCATATATTGAAACTCCCTTCAGATCATCGACAAAATCTTCATAGGTTTGTCACACCCAATATTCCCACACCCAAGTCGGCTTCACACCTCTTTCAGGAAAGATATCCCAACTCTTTTTCCATCCCTCGGATTAGTCCATCTGATAATTTCAGAAAATAGAGGGATAGCAATGCGACTGTAGCTAATGCTTGTGAGGCTTCAGATCTAGATCCCATGGTCTATGATGCATTATGAATGCTTTCTCCACTATTCCAGCATTTTAATGTGATCCTGAAACTAAGACATTTTCCAAATAGAAGTTAGTGTAGGTCTGAAACTAGGAATGAGGGATGTAATTCTTTGCCTCTGGAACATGAACTCCTTGCAGATGACCATGGCTATACAAAGTCAAGTAGATGCTATGTGGAAAATTGGCATGATATTTCTTCAAGTACTTAGCCAAATCCAAGATAGTGTTGTTGTAGATATCATAATAGTCATGGCTGACGATGTTCATCATATCATCTATTCTCTTGTTGGCCAACTCATAAGCTGAACCAATTCATCAGGGAGCCATTGAATCTGCACAAAGATAAAACAATCAAATATAAAGTAAGTTTGTTTTGGGGAATTGTGATGAAGGAAATCAATAACAATTTCAAAGGCATTAAGGCGCGGAAGTCCAAAACATGGCGCCCATGTCAAACATGTTGCGCAGGTATTGCCACCTTAGTCATGGAGCGAAAGTCTAATACCTTATGCAGAAGCATGACAAATATACGTAAGACTGAAGATAGAAAACCGAAGAAGCTACGCGACGCGAGCTCGAGTTGCTGGAAGTTGAATGAGTTCATGTTGGATTGAGCCTGTATATATAGGTGATTCAGACCACCTGCGCGATATACTTGCACACCCCAGCATCTGTGCGCCGAACATGCGCACAATAGACCCTTAGATCTCCATCTTTACATCATAACTGGATCCTATTTCCTTTTCGGATCCAACTCTGAGGGGGGAATTTTGATGACTCTCCTTTCTGTCACAGAATCCAACGAATAGAAAAGGGGGATACCTTAAGCACAAACAGGGTCATTCTTTGAAGAAAATCAAAAATTGATAGTGTTGTGGACTAGGAACCCATTTGGAGGGAGTCTCGCAAGTTTCATGTGTCCCGTGCAAGTTACTTGTGCGCCACCTATGGGTCATGCAAGTCATTTCTGTGCCCTATATGTTCCTTTTCCCAAGTTTCCCGGTGGCCTAAAAATATCCCATGTGGGACCCCCATTTCAAGGACAAATTTTTCTAAAAGTCAGATTCAATCTCTCTTCTCCAAATTCTTCAACTCAACTATTTTGAAAGCTTCTAAGGAAGCTTTTTACCTAGAATGGATGATTTGAAGGAGTAGGATAAGGCCTAAGTGTTTAGGACTCATCGACACTTGTGCACCTAAGTGTCCAGACCTCTATAAAAGTGTAAACACTTGCACGCCTCCCTTCCATTTCAATGAAACTTTTGCGCCTCCCTTTTGGAAACATCTTAGGATAATACTAAAGGCTTGAGTTAAGTTTTTCCAAAGTATTACCCTATATATTCTTCATCGCCCAGGTGACCAAAGCCACACAAGTAAACTTGCGCACCCAAGACTTGCACGCCAAATGATTTCCACGACCATTCTTGCACGCCAACTTTATTTGTGTTCCTATCTCCCATTCACCTCTCCTCTTCAGGATATTAGACCTCAAATACCTTTTCAAAGCCATTTATGGCATGGTTATTTTGTTTGCTTCCTTATCTAAAAAGAATTTTTTGAGAACCTTTCCCAAAACCTCGTGACTTACAAGATTTATGTCACTAAATTTAGAGGTTTCTTATATAACCTCATCCTTTAAGATGAGAAGATCTTTTGATTTTGGGCCCCCTTCTCAAGAGTATGCCCCAAGTTACAAGTCCCCTTAACCTGGGCCTCCTTCTCAAGAGTAAGCCCCAGTATAGTTTCCTTGGACATTCAGAATCCTCTTTAGGAGTAAGCTCTAATCATAATTTCTTTTGATTTGGACTTCCTTCTTAGGAATAAACCCCAATCATAATTCCCTCTAAATTTTGGCTTCCTTTTCACGAGTAAGACCCGAGTTAAAACTCCAAATCTCCATAAAGTAAAAATACCTTTATGGACCCTGCTCCTGGGCCTCATCCCTAAGTCCTGGTCTTCATCTACTTGGGCCATCATACATACGAAATCCCCAAATCATTTCTTAGGACTCCATCATATGTGGCATCATCTTCACGTTTGTTGATACCTTTTGTTTCTCACACTGAGAATGACTCACGTGGGCTTAGAGTGTAAAAGTAATAATGACATATCTTTTTGGGACATTAACCATGCATAAACCCCATCCTTCATATCGAACTATGTGGGTTCTAATTTTTTTTAATGAGGATACGTAGGTATCCAATCTGCGGGTAGGATCCCAACTATAAAATAATCCCTGCCTTTATGAATGACAATAAACGTCAAGTGCCCCACTGAGTGGCTTTAAAAACAGTATGGTCATCATAATAGCCATTAGATTTCTATATAATATATTAAAGGATAAAATTGAATAAGAATCTTCAATAAATAAGGATGATTATCTATTGATAAAGAACCTCAAATACATATAAAAGATTCTCTAAATCACATACATATCAATCATTAATTTCCAAATATAAAGGAAAACTCAATTTCATGTTAGGTGAATTAGTAAGGATTCATGAACAAAACTCATATCTATAAGGGAGTCCCAGAGTAGGAAATAATTCCCCCCAAAAAGGTGTGATGAGCCTGACCTCACATCCTCTCGATCAATGCAAATTCTTAAGCCTCATCGGTCCACAACTAATGCGCACCTATGTGACGCCCCAGGTTTTATGAACTAGTTCAAGTATAAATGTTCTGCCTTTAATGATGTCTCTTATTTTATTTGTTTTTCTAATAAGGAATTAGAAATAAAATAAAACATGGAGAATAAGGTAAACTGATATATATTAACATATTTCATTGCAACAAGACCCAACCCATCCATAACAAGACTACTAAGAACCACAACTCGAGTAATCGGATAATCCTCGTCCTCAAAGTCCATCAGCGTGAAAAATATAACAGCCAGGGCCACATCACACATTCTCAATGCCAATAGAATGAAGAGAGCTATCCTTTCTGGTTTAAGTGTTTTGTTCTTGTAAAATACCCCTGCCTTTATAATGGTCCTATGAATATTGACCAATGGAAAATAGCCGTTGGATTTTCAAAATAACCTTTGGGTTTCCGTTGATAATGTTTATTTTTATATTAAAACTTGTTTTTAACGCTCTTAAAATTTTATAATAATAGGTCTAAAGTATGTTTCACAAAAAGAATTATAGTTTCAAAATAAAAAGAGTATTCTCGGAAATAAATCCTATTGTTTTCACAAAATTCCGATGGATACTTATATATTGAAAACAAAGTATTCTTTTTATAAAAGATATATTTAAAGGGTATCAATAATAATATCTTTTGAGATCTAAAATTATGAATTGGGTGAAAACTTTTGATCTTTTAAATTTTATGGAAACAGTTAGGTGCGTATTTTAAAGATCCAAATAGTTATACTGGTTTTGTATGAAAAATATGAGAGGTATATCTTTTAAAAGATTTATAGAAAAGGGATTTAAATTTTAAGTTAAAACTATTTTGTTGTTATAGTATGTTGACTCATTTTGTGCAAGTGTTTATATTTTTAACTAAGCATACTTAAACATGTTATTTCAAAAGACTAAATAAATTTTCTTTTTATAGATAAATTATGTTAATATGAAATATATTACTTAAACTAGTAAAAGGAATTTAGATTTTTTAAATTAAAACTAATTTTCTTTATTAAATGAACCCTTTTTTATATATGAATATTTATACCACACTTCATTTTGAAAACAAGTATACTTATGCTGATTGTTTTATAAATTTCAAATAACTTTTCAATAAAAAAATAGGATGGGGCCCAGCCAAGCCGAGGGCATCCATTAAGGGACAAGCCCTCTAGGCCGAGACCAAGCCCCAAGGGGACCAAGGTGCCGACCTTCAGGGTACCCAGGCGTTCAGTGGGTGTCCAAACCGTATCTCACCGTGCATAGGTCTCTCAGGTCGCACGCAGGCCATGTGTAAGGCCGCGGTGCGTGGTACATAGGGGTGGGCCAAAGCCCGCATGGGGCCCCTGTATAAGGCCCCAGAGTGTGTTTTCGTGTTATTGAACCGAAGGCCGCACACTTTGGTTTATAAGTCGCGCCACAAACGCGTTCCGTTTCAATATGGGACGCGCTACGCGCGACCGGGACCGTCCGATCGACTCCCATGCAGATCTCGACCGTCCTTCTTTTTTTTAGCCACGCGATCGCCCCGCATTTTACCACGACCGCCCGATCTTCCCCGAGATCAAATCCCGGTCGTCCCTTCCTTTAACACGTCGACCCCCCCTCGTCTTCTTCCTTAAAGCGGCACCTGAACAGTAGGCCTGCAACCGAGGACGCCTCGACCTCTCCTCCCCCGCACTGCTCCCTTGACTTCTGAACACTGCCCTCCTAGGTCTCTGTTTTCCCATCTTCCCCACATCGGTCTATGCATGGGTCGAGTCACCCTATGTGCACTAAATCCCTACTTAAACCCCCCTGCTTCTTGAAGTCCCAGGCGGCTTCTTCTTCTTCCTCCTTCCTCTCCCTCGAACTCCCAGCAACACAGTGAGTTACACCCAGTCCGGGCTTCCTCCTCAAACACTGTAAGGGTCCTTTCATTCATGCTTTCTTTTAAAAAACCTCTATTTTATACACTTGGCATATATACAGTTTATTATATATATATACTTAATATAAAACCTTCGATTTTGTATAGCCTTCAAGGAGTTTGACCTTCATGTTTCCAGCGAGGTGCATATGTAAGGGTCCCTGTATACTTGTCTTCCTTTAAAGAAACCTTTGGTATATACACAGCATATATTTATATATATATATATATACTTGATATATATACACCTAAGATGGTAGCTCCTTCAAAGAATCGGCCTTCGTGTTTTCAGTAGGCTACATGCGTAAGCATGGTTCCTTGTTTTGTTTTCCTTTGAAGAAACCCATATGTTATTACTCTCGGTATATATATATATAGTTTTATAAACCACTCGGGTGGTGATGTTTTCAAAAAGGATTTCTTTCCTAAAGTTTAATACAATGGTTACAAAGGGAAAGGAGTTATCTCACCTCGTTTTAAACCAACCCTTAAGAATATGTTTTGTATGTATATATACGGGTTACCTATTTATATATATATATATATACACATGGATGGTATTTTTTTTGGGTTGACCTATGTTGGACAGAGCATTTGGATGTTAAAATTCTATTTGTTCTCTTTCGGTTTTAGTTCATAAAATCTATACATATACAAATATACTTTTTTTTATTTTTATATGTATATGAAGATAATTATAACCCAAACTATATCTATTTTCGGATCTTCAAAATGATCCTGCACGTTATACTATGCATTAATGAGGGTTGTTTGAAATTGTTTTACCACGAAAACCCCTCTTTATAAACTTGGTATCTATATATATCGATGTACTCATAAACATGTAGACCAATACAAATCAAATTTATGATTTCAAGGAGTGGGTACCAACCTTTAAGTCAATCCTTATTTTATGCAAACTACGTTTTATTAAAGAAGCATGATGGGCATCTCTCATGATGCGTTTTACCATAAAGGGTGTATTTTAGTTAGATTTAAGATGTATTAATGGATTTCAGATTTAATGGGTCATGATATCATGTTGTGTTTATGTGTTACCTTAAGACATAATGAACCTACTCTGGTGAATGTATTAATTAATCAAGTTATGATTTAATTTATTTACAAGATCAAGGGCCTATTTATCACCATAACAAATTTCAAGAGTTTTCCTTAAGCACTCCTTTTCCATGGATTTATAATGACAAAGATTCATCATTTAGTATATCATTAATCATATTCTTTAGTGTAAAGGATGTTTTACTAAGCTATGTATTTCTTTGATTAGTTTCTGATACATTTTTCAAATTAACCATCATACCTTGTATTAGCACGATTTGTGGTGGTTCATTATTTATTGTTATACATAATTCATGCTTATGACATATCACTCAATGAACTAAGAAATTGGATTACCCAAAGTTGTATGGGACACCTTGGGTAAAATGAAAATGAATGAGATATTTAAGGTGGTATGGAACATCATGAATATACTTAACCATTTAAGTAAAGCATGAACGATGTGGCTCACTTGATGATAAATACAAATTTAAGGGTGCGCCCTGATAGCGCTCCAATGCATTGGGTAAAGACTTAATCTCTAGAGATGACTTTTAGACTGATACCTTGGTGAATAACCTTGGTAATTTTTAATGACACCTTGGGGATAGACCTTGGTGATATGTTCATGATTGTCTAAGTTAAATGTTTATGCCACATAATTCAAGTTTTGTAACAAGTTATTTCCAAGATAAAGTTCTTTCACGAATGATGCCTTTAAAGTTTCATAAGGTTCTTATTTCACTGGTATAAGCTTGAAGCATGATTGGTGATTTTTCCTTAATAGAATAGTAACCAGCATGTGAAAATTTAGTTGTTTCCTTTATGCGCAACTCTGAGTATGTATTACTTTTAACTGTTTAATTTATGCTTAAGTAAGACACATGTCATACTTGCTTATGATAACCATTGTTATTCCTTCAAGAATTAACATCACTATTCCATGCTCTTATTGAAAACCTTGATTGAGCATTGTTATGTTATGTGTTACAATCTTTCTTAGTGAATGTTAAAATTCTTTTAAAAGAATGTTTTCAAATGTTAAAGTGTTTTAATTTCCTTTAAAACCCCCTTACTGATAATTTCAATTCTCACCCTATGTTTTGGATTTAAAATTTTCAGGTATCAGCTTCTAAAAGATGAATTGTTTCAGAAGTTACTGGTTTCCCAAAACCCGAACCGCACACGATCCTCTGTATGGGACATGATGTGTTGTTAACAAAGTGTATTCTATTTTAAGATAATACATCATGTTCAGAAGGCACCAACTCCTGGGTTTCTGGGGTCGGGGTCTCTACAGTTGGTATCAGAGGTTCGGTTTGGATAACTCTGGAAAGACAGAAACTGAAACAAAAATATATATATGTATATGTATTTCAGATTTATTAAAAATTGGGTTTTCGTAAATTTTAGATGGAAAACAAAGGCACAAATTTCTTATCCCTCCCCACAGAGGCCCTAGAAACCAATGTGTCTTTAGTAATCTGTGAGGACTTTCTAAACTATGCCCATATCCGCATGACATGAAAACTCCTTTACGATGTATCCAATTCACCACGGGTGCATCAGCTACACTAAGGGGTAGGAATAGATTACCTCCTTATGATAATAACCCAGTTTCCCTCCTATGTACGTCGAGGAAGGTACTACGAGGGACTTTTCCAGATTTTCACGGTGGGTGAGAGCTTTGGCACTATGCTTGGTAACACTTTTCAAGAAGCTGCTGCTGACGGAGACATCCGAGTGGGCTACCTTTGTCAGATTTTAAACTATGGCTTCTGGGGTCAGTTGTTGGACTTCGGAAGGTTAGAAGACGAGTCTACCCAATTTTCTTGCAGACGACAAGTGTATGAAGATGTCTCTCAACTTCATGCCACCGATGCTAGACTCATAAGACGTCATAGGTGTCCTCAAGAGTTTTCCCCTGAATGCTCGGCCTGTGTTTGGTCCGAGGAGTTAGGGAGTTTTGCTTCTCTGTGTGGAGTTCATTTAGTCAATGGATAAGGGAAACTCAAGCACTAATAATAATAAACATATGTTTATTGAAATGTTGCCTTTCCCCTTTCCTTGTCCTTACTTTGTATTTGTCCTTGAATGATTTTCAAGTTATTGAACTCCTGTCTTAAAACTTTCAGATGGAAGGACAAACCCACCTGTTATCTCTTCCCACTGAGATTTTGGAAATCATTGCAATCAAAACGTGTGAGGACGAGTATGACGCCTTCACAAGTTTGCTGAGAACGTGCAAGCAGTGGTTTGAGGTAACAAACGGTCCGGAGATTCTCCGCACCTGCCAGGGGAATGCCTCCATCTATTACCGCATTGGCTCTGCACAGAGAGTCGGACGTGAACGACGAGGAAGTTACCATGAAGGGCTCTTTCATTGTTTCACCCTAGGCCAAAACTACACGGCCAGAGTGAAATTTCAGGTGGCTGCGTTAGAGGGAAATCTTTATGCGGCTTATATGCTCCAACTTCTCAGCTTTAGCCTATTTGATCGTATCTATGGCTTCGATATCCTCGACCGAGACATAATTCATCAAGTCCTTTGTACTTTGGTCTGCAAAGACATTTCAAAACATTGTACTGTTCGATCTTCCCTCTGGAGGCCTGAAGGCCTGGAACATAAGTGTAACCCCTCCTGTCTTAGGTGTGTTTGGATTAGGGAGCTTGAGGAGTTGAGCATCACTATGGGGATTCCTCTAAATGCACCTTTTGACCCTATACATTGGTGGAGGTGGTGAGAATGTTGCAGAACCTTGTAGTGTTGTGAAATTAATTGCGAGGATGCAATTTTCTAAAGGGGGAATAATGTGATGCCCTAGGTTTTATGAACTAGTTCAATTAAGAAATGTTATGCCTTTAATGATGTCTATTGTTTTATTTGTTTTTCTAATAAGGAATTAGAAATAAAATAAAACATGGAGAATAAGGTAAACTGATATATATTAACATATTACATTGCAACATGACCCAACATATCCACATCAAGATTACTAAGAACCACAACTCGAGTAATCGGATAATCCTCGTCTTCAGAGTCCATCAGCATGAAAAATATAACAGCCAGGGCCACAACACACATGCTCAACACCAATGGTATGAGGAGAGCCATCCTTTCTGGTTCAATTGTTTTGTTCTTGTAGAATACCCCTTCCTCTATAATGGTCCTATGAATATTGACCGTTGGAAAATAGCCGTTGTATTTTCAAAATAACCTTTGGGTTTCTGTTGATAAAGTTTATTTTTATATTAAAACTTGTTTTTAACACTCTTATAATTTTATAA
The DNA here is from genome assembly GCA_963277665.1 of Viscum album. Lineage (NCBI taxonomy): Eukaryota > Viridiplantae > Streptophyta > Magnoliopsida > Santalales > Viscaceae > Viscum > Viscum album. Next base: position 1,176,472,512 of record OY728119.1, on the reverse strand, counting down.
TAATATGTCTAAAGTATGTTTCACAAAAATAATTATAGTTTTAAAATAAAAAGATTATTCTCGAAAATAAATCCTATTGTTTTCACAAAATTCCGATAGATACTTATATATTGAAAACATAGTATTCTTTTTATAAAAGATATATTTAAAGGGTATCAATAATAATATCTTTTGAGCTCTAAAATTATTAATTGGGGGAAAACATTTGATCTTTTAAATTTTATAAAAACAGTTAGGTGCATATTTTAAAGATCCAAATAGTTATACTGGTTTTGAATGAGAAATATGAGAGGTATATCTTTTAAAAGATTTATAGAAAAGGGATTTAAATTTTAAGTTAAAACTATTTTGTTGTTATAGTATGTTGACTCATTTTGTGAAAGTGTTTATATTTTGAACTAAGCATACTTAAACTTGTTATTTCAAAAGTCTAAATAAATTTTCTTTTTATAGATAAATTATGTTAATACGAAATATATTGCATAAACTAGTAAAAGGAATTAAGATTTTTTAAATTAAAACTAATTGTCTTTATTAAATGAACCCTTTTTATATATATGAATAGTTATACCACACTTCATTTTGAAAACAAGTATACTTATGCTGATTGTTTTATAAATTTCAAATAAGTTTTCAATAAAAAATAGGATGGGGCCCGGCCAAGCCGAGGGCATCCCTTAAGGGACAATCCCTCTAGGCCGAGACCAAGCCCCAAGGGCCCCGAGGTGCCGACCTTCGGGGTCCCCAGGCGTTCAGTGGGTGTCCAAACCATATCTCACCGTGCATAGGTCTCTCAGGTCACGCGCAGGCCGTGTATAAGGCCACGGTACACGGTTCGCAGGGGTGGGTCGAAGCCCACATGGGGCCCATGTATAAGGCCCCAGAGTGTGTGTTCGTGTTATTGAACCGAAGGCCGCACACTTTGGTTTATATGTCGCGCCTAAAACGCATTCCGTTTCGATGTGGGATGCGCTCCGCGCGACTGGGACCGTCCGATCGACTCCCATGTAGATCTCGACCATCCACCTTTTTTTAGCCACGTGATCGCCCCGTGTTTTACCACGACCGCCCGATCTTCCCCGAGATCAAATCTCGGTCGTCCCTTACATTAACACGTCCACCCTCGTCATCTTCTTCCTCAAAGCGGCACCCGACAAATAGGCCTGCAACCGAGGATGCCTCGACCTCTCCTCCCTCGCACTGCTCCCTTGACTTCTGAACACCTCCCTCCTAGGAATCTGTTTTCCCGTCTTCCCCATGTCGGTCTATGCATGGGTCGAGTCACCCTATGTGCACTAAATCCCTACTTAAACGCCCCCTGCTTGTTGAAGTCCCGGGCGACTTCTTCTTCTTCCTCCTTCCTCTCCATCGAACTCCCAGAAACACAGTAAGTTACACCCGGTCCGGGCTTCCTCCTCAAACACTGTAAGGGTCCTTTCATACATGATTTCTTTTAAAAAACCTCTGTTTTATACACTCAGTATATATACAGTTTATTATATATATATACTTATTATAAAACCTTCGGTTTTGTATAGCCTTCATGGAGTTTGACCTTCAGGTTTCCAGCGAGGTGCCTATGTAAGGGTCCCTGCAAACTTTTCTTCCTTTGAAGAAACCTTTGGTATATACACAGCATATATTTATAAATATATATACTTGATATATATACACCTTGGATGGTAGCTCCTTCAAGGAATCGGCCTTCGTGTTTCCAGTAGGGTGCATGCGTAAGCATGGTTCCTTGTTTTGTTTTACTTTGAAGAAACACATATCTTATTACTCTTGGTATATATATATAGTTTTATAAACCCCTCAGGTGGTGATGTTTTCAAAAAGGATTTCTTTCCTAAAGTTTAATACAATGGTTACAAAGGGAAAGGAGTTATCACACCTTGTTTTAAACCAACCGTTAAGAATATATTTTGTATGTATATATATGGGTTACCTATTTATATATATATATATATACACACATGGATGGTATTTTCTTTTTGGGTTGACCTATGTTGGACAGAGCATTTGGATGTTAAAATTCTAATTGTTCTCTTTTGGTTTTAGTTCATAAAATCTATTCAGATGCAAATATACTTTTTTTTCTTTTTATATGTATATAAAGATAATTATAACCCAAACTCTATCTATTTTCGGATTTTTAAAATGATCTAGCACGTTATACTATGCATTAATGAGGGTTGTTTGAAAATTTTTTACCACAGAAACCCCTCGTTATAAACTTGGTATCTATATATATCGATGTACCCATAAACATGTAGACCAATACAAATCAAATTTATGATTTCAAGGATTGGGTACCAACCTTTAAGTCAATCCTTATTTTATGGAAACTATTTTTTATTAAAGAAGCATGATGGGCATCGCTCATGATGCGTTTTACCATAAAGGGTGTATTTTAGTTTCATTTAAGATGTATTAGAGGATTTAAGATTTAATGGGTCATGATATCATGTTGTGTTCCTGTATTACCTTTAGAAATAATGAATCTTCTTTGGTGAATGTATTAATTAATCAAGTTATGATTTAATTTATTTACAAGATCAAGGGCCTATTTATCACCATAACAAATTTCAAGAGTTTTCCTTAATCACTCCTTTTCCATGGAGTTATAATTACATAGATTCATCATTTAGTATATCATTAATCATATTCTTTAGTGTAAAGGATGTTTTACTAAGCTCTGTATGCCATTTATTATTTACTGATACATTTTTCAAATTAACCATCATACCTTTTATTAGCATGATTAGTGGTGGTTCATTATTTATTGTTATACATAATGCATGATTATGACATATCACTAAATGAACTAAGAAATTGGATTACCCAAAGTGGTATGGGACACCTTGGGTAAAATTAAAATGAAGGAGATATTCAAGGTGGTATGGGACATCATGAATATAGTTAACCATTTAAGTAAAGCATGAACGATGTGGCTCACGTGATGATAAAGACAAATTTAAGGGTGCGCCCTGAGAGCGCTCCAATGCATTGGGTAAAGACTTAATCTCTAGAGATGACTTTTAGACTGATACCTTGGTGAATAACCTTGGTAATTTTTAATGACACCTTGGGGATGGACCTTGGTGATATGTTCATGATTTTCTAAGTTAAATGTTGATGCCATATAATTCAAGTTATGTAACAATTTTTTTCCAAGATAATGTTCTTTCACGAATGATGCCTTTAAAGTTTCATAAAGTTCTTATTTCACTGGTATAATCTTGAAGCATGATTGGTGATTATTACTTAATAGAATAGTAACCAGCATGTGAAAAATTAGTTGTTTCCTTTATTCACAACACTAATTATGTATTACTTTTAACTGTTTAATTTATGCTTAAGTAAGACACATGTCGTACTTGCTTATGATAACCATTACTATTTTTTCAAGAATTAACAACATTGTTCCATGCTCTTATTGAAAACCTTGATTGAGCATTGTTATGTTTTGTGTTACAATCTTTCTTAGTGAATATTCAAATTCTTTTAAAAGAATGTTTTCAAATGTTATAGTGTTTTAATTTCCTTTAAAACCCCCTTACTGAGTATTTCAATGCTCACCCTATATTTTTGATTTAAAATTTTCAGGTATCAGCTTCTAAAAGATGAATTGTTTCAGAAGTTGCTGGTTGCCCAGAACCCGAACTGCACACGATCCTCTGTATGGGACATGATGTGTTGTTAACAAAGTGTATTCTATTTTAAGATAATACATCATGTTCAGAAGGCACCGACTCCTAGGTTTCTGGGGTCGGGGTCTCTACAACCTACCTTTGGAAAGTAAGTCCATATGGATATAAAAGCATTGGGTGTTTCCTGTTCTATGATTAAACCCATTAGAAAATGATTAGAAAGTTTTCACCTTAAAAAAATCATTCCCATTCCCAGAAGAAACAAGTTAAAAATATCCATTTGGGTTTATATGATCCTTGAATCTGAGGAAATTACAAGTTTTTAAATTTTGGGATGAAAATGCGATGTATGAGATAAAATTTGTACTACATTTATGTTATGGTTAATTTGAATAATTTTTCTCATTTTGTAAATTTTATAAAATATATTTTTTAAAAAAGGAATGCACACATACCTTGTGACAACCCGTCACATCAGACAATGCTGCGGGAATCGAACACCCAACCAAAGTGCGATTCAGATTTATTTCCTACCACTGGACTACGTGAAGTCCATGGTTATTGTGACTAATTATTTTTAGTAAAATAATTTTATTGATCAATAATAAGTTGATTTGAGATCTTATGTTTAAAATATGGATATCCATTGTATAGAAAAATGATTTGGTGATTATGTGATGAATGTTATTTTGGAATACATTCACTCTGTTTGGAACATTATATGACTGAGGAAAATAGAATACTATGGGATTTCATTTGAGGAGTTATGGTGTATTTTTATCTATGTTTTTATTGTGGACATATAGTGATTTAGGTTATTTATGGAAGTTATTAACCTATCATATATAATATGTGATTAGTTTAATTAATTTCAAGTATGTGACTTCAAAAGTAGTTGATGTTATTTCGAGATAAAATATAATGTGGAAGACTGCGTAATCAAATTATTCGGAGTTTTGGGTTTCAATCTTAGTTTTGATTGTATTAAAGGATATTAAGGATAATTGTTTATTGAGTGATATTAATTAAACTTTTGGTATTATAGGATTAATTTTAGAAATTAAGAATTTTATTTCTTTCTATGAAGGATTATCTTTTTTGAGGATCATATAATCTTGTAATAACGATTTTGGTTTTGGTTAATCTCTAAAGACATGGGTAATATATAGCTCATCCTTTATGAAATATTTTATTCTCTGTAAGTTGATTCTAGCACTTATGTTGTGACCAAGTCATCTTGAACACTCATCATTTGGAGTTAATGATGAGTTTGTGGTAGAAATTAATTAAAGGACAGAACTCTAATTATCAAGTATTTTTTTATTCTATGAAGAAGTTAATTCTTAAACTTTAGGTAAAGTATCTTAAACCCAAAAATGTGTTATCCTAATTCCTTACATTATTCATCATAGATTTATCTCTTCTAGGCCGTCAATTTTAAATTCACTTGTTTGTTATTTATAACCTCAATCACTCCTTATAAATACATAAATTTTTCATCCAATTATAATTTCCACCAATGTACCCTTATTTGAAATCCTAATTTGGTGGTGAGTTTTTAATTTCACTTTCCAACTTATTAAGACCAAAATTTATTAACCGTATTTCCGATGTGGATTTTCCACAAAGGTATTTTCTATTTTTTTACCTTTTCTTTGTAAAGAAAAATTTAAAATTGTGAGTTTTCAATTTATTAAAGGAGGGAAGAATGTAACTCTCCAAGAATCCATGGTATGCTTCTCTTTGAATAATAAAATTTCATACGATGTACAAAACATTGAGTTCAAGCGCACCATGACCTCTCAAACCATCCATTTAAAAAGTGGTTATTAAAAGTAATAACCACATTTTAAATTATATATATATATATCATATATTTTTAACATTCTTCTTTTGTGTTTCTTATACATATTATAAGTACAAATTCAATTTTTCAAAAAAAATAAGTATTTTTCAAAAAATGTGGTTTTTTCACCTGTTAATGGAGAAACATTTATAATACAATATTTTACACTTTTATATATTCAATTTTATTAAATTATATTCTAATTTAGAATCAAGACAGAGAAATTTATTTTGGATAAATTTTTTGTGCTTTTCTGATAACTTTCATATTTTCATGAATAATGACAGATACTAAATTTTAATTGAAAACAACATTTTTAATCGAAATAATTTATAGATTTAAATTATAAATTTGAATTACTTTGATGTATAATTATATTATGTTTTTATCATTTAATCCAATGTTTTCCATTGGAAGTAGTTTCACTTTTAAATTGAAAATAAACACATATCAATCTTTTGATTGTTTTTATTTCTCAAAAACCCGCTTTCTGGTTTTCAAAATGGGAATTAATTTTAAATTAATTAATGAATATTCTATGATTTAAGTTTGGTAAAATAGACAAAATTTTTGGATTCAGAATAACAAAATTATATTAGGGTGTTTTTTTGGTTTTTTGAAAACTATCAATTGTTGAAAAATATTGAAAAACATTACGTTATTGTTTAAAAATTGAATTTTTATTTAAAAAATTATTTATTTTATTTAAATTAATTATAATTCAAAATAAATACATAATACCTATATTAGTTCAATTTAATTCATTGTATTAATTTTATAATAAAATTATATGTCTAAATTTTAATTGAATTCTTTTAACGTTTTTTTACCCACCTTCTAGGAACGTTATAAAATTTTCATAAAAGGTTATTTTAATGCTTCTTTGAATTGAATTTCTAAAATATGAGAGACACAGTTAATATCAGTAAGTAAAATGTGGTTCAATAATATGAAAATAATTTTTGGGAAATAATAACGTTTGCCTTTTATTTACCAGGGTTAAAAGTAAATAGGGTAATTAAAGGTAAAAAAGATATTATAATTACCCTAACACGTGTCCTAATTCTATAAGATAAGTGTTTCTAGACCAAAATAATCCTTAGGAATAAAATATGATCCACTTTGTTCCACATGTATTATATTTGGACATTTATTATTAATTTATGTAAAGAAGAGTAAAAAGTGTTAAATTCAAATTTTCATAACTAAAACATTTTTAATATGGCATTATACATAAGATAAATTCAACTATAAATATTAATTAGAAATATATAATGATTTCCTACATCGTGGTATTTTATTTATAATTATTATACATTAAATAATTATTTTTATTTATGACATAATGATGACGTAGTAATTACCTTATTAATGAAAGATTAAAATAATTGATATTAGAAATATGAAAATAAATGTAAATTGATACTTTGTATGCATTAAAAGAATTTCCTAGAGTAATATGACATGTTAGGTCTGATTTAATAAATTTTTGTTGAATAAATCATGTCGCTATGACTTTCACAAAAACCAAATAGTAAATAGTGTCAAAATTGACATAAATGAGTTTTTAAAACAAATATTATACTATTAAATGATATTATATTCTTAAAAATATAAGGTTTACACAAAGTACTTATATAATTATATATATATAATTAATTTACCACTTGAGATTCTATTGGTAGTTTATACTATGTTTATAAACCATATAGTGTAATCATACAAGAAGACATGGTAAAAGTTAAACTAATTATCTAAGAGTTAAATCTAATAGATAAGGTTAATATGGTAACATAAACTTTTTTAAACCAATTGGATTAAGTTATATAGACCCATACCCACCTTATAATTTAAATAAATCCATTTGGAGGCATTATAAACCAAAAATGATTATATAATAAAACAATATTTCAAGCTTTTCCTAAAGTGACCCACACCTCTCTTATAAAAGGGTACTTCCCCTTATCTAAATTTCACACCTCCGAAGCAATTTGGATTGGCCGAATAATTCTAAAATATCCTCCCAACTAACCTCAATTCATCCTAGAGTACTTTATTTGATCATAAATCCAACCTATGGATCCCTTTTGATCAAATCAAAAGGAAGCACCTCGAGAAGAGGTAATAATTTCACCACCTCTTTCAAAGTTCATTTCTTCTTCCACTTCCTCTTTCTTTGTGGTTTCCATAACAAAATAATAACTAAAGAAACATATACATACTGTGATGTTATTATAAATATGGCACAACCGTATTCATTATTATATCCATCCTATGAAATAGAAAGTCATCATACGTGTGTACGTACGGATTACCGTCTCCACGTCATGGTGAAGTTTGTTATTCAACACTTCATTATTTTGATGGGTATAAAAATGAGTAAAATTGATTTAAATAATAAATAAAACATGTTAATGATTCTGTATATATTATATACCATCCAATTAAATACTATTTTACCATTAATTGAATGATATTGTCTCGCGTCTGAATGTACGGATTGTTGTCTCCACAAACACGATAAGATTCATTCCCCATCGTAACCATTTAAGAATAATTTTCATTTTATGACATAAAAATAATCTTTAAGAACATAATATTATTATGTATATGAATAAAATACATCCTATTTATAAAAAACATGACTTATGCAACAAAACATATGAAGGAAAACGAATCATTTAATACCCAAAATAATGATACTACCGAAATATCATTAACAAAGAAATATTAGAATATCATATATGATGTCATATTTATGTATTTGATTATTTTATAATTTAATAACAATTATTTAACCATTATACAGGAGTTCAAACTGCCCTATACTAAGTAAAAGTACAAGGTAAGGGGTTTTCATCTCACCTTTTATTCTCGTGAGAATTACGCTATATTGCCACTATTTCCTTTTGTGTGGAGTATTTACTTTTCATGATTGTATTACTTGTGTAATATAATATAATGTATTGGTATTTACATATTAATTGTATTATTCTTATTTCATGGGGTGTATGTTTCGTAAGTTACCAAATCGGTAAGGGAATTTCTAATTTTGATTTCCACTCATTGAGTTTTACGCGAACTTTATTGATTATTTTACTCCAATATTATGTGAGAAATAACTAGTTATTTATTTATTTAGTAATTTACACTCCCCTTTTAATCAATATACTTTTGATACACATAATCACTCCATTAATTAATTCTCAATTCATCGATATGAACTTGATAAGAGTAATCTTAACTCAATTTCCATTCATTGAGTTAAACATCCAAGTCATTGGTGTTGTTGTTACATTAATATGTCATAATGTCATCTGATTGATTTACACTAAATATCGAATCATATTGAGTGTATTTATATTTTTCACAAATAATTATGTCATTGATTTATCATCAACCTAAGGTTGTGGCCTTTATAAGTGATTTCATCTCAATTTATATTCTATTGAGACTTCTTTGTTCTTATACACCAATTCACTTTTATATGGTTTCTGTACCATAATTTGACATAGTATATCATGAATAAATTTATTCTCATTATATTATAATGTGTTTGTCACCTCAATTATTTGTATTCAAATGTCTATCATTTGGTTAGGACCTCAAACTAAAACATCATTTCAAATGTTTTAAAGATTTATTCTTCTAAATATTTATACTTAATGTCCATGTTTTAAAATTGGTTTGAAGGATTTATTTATATATACATGAATGTTTTAAAATTTAAATTCCTTTTAAAAGTTTCAAAGTGGTATGGGACACTTTGATTCAAAAAAAACTATTTTTAACAGCTTCATGATAAATTGTGAGACTTTTAAATGTTTTCAAGAAAAAGGAGATATTTCTCTCCAATAGTTTTATTAATTATTTTCATCTATGTCAATATCTTTTATTATTCTAGATTTATGTTGATTTATTATTATAAAATATTCCATATTGTATTGAATGAGTTATTTTTTACTATAGATGTGTTATTTTTATACCATTCATGGTTTATGGTTAAAATGTTGACATTTATTATGTTCTAATACGAATGTTTAGATTATGTTTCAACATTTTCATATGAGTAATGCATTGGACATAGAAAATGATTAGTGGAGTCCACTATTTCTCCTTGATGCATCTATATATCTAATGATAGAAACTAGTGTATTGGCCCAATTCATTAACAAAATTTTATTTGAAGTCTTGGAATGATGCATTGACTATGTGATTATGATGTATGACATTATGCATTCTATTATTATGAAATTGACTATTGATATTGCATGTGATTATTCAACTAGTATAATATCCATGTGAGTAAGTAAATGGAATTATTCTATTGATCGTTTCCATACTATGGATAAGTTTATGTTTAAAAGGATTGTGTTTTAGTATTATACATTTCCATAAATGTTTCTGGTTATTTAATATAGATCTCGTTATATTATCATCCCTACTGAGAAACGGAGTTCATCCCTTTGTTATGTTTTCTTTTCCTAGGATGTGAAGAAGTATAATATGTTTAACCTACAGGGATAGACCAATGGATATGAGTGTGTTCAATAGAGTCACAATGCTGTTTTTATTTATTTCATGATGTAATGTAATATTTATGTTTGTATCTAGTACGTCCAAGGCCACTAAACTAATCTATCTTTTGAGACTTGATCTCTTAAGATCATGCCAATTTTATGTAATAATGAACCAACTATAGGTAACTAGTGTTGGGGCGTTACAGTTGGTATCAAGGGAATTTTAGTATAATCGTTGTAAACTAGATTTTGAAAAACTATGATTAGAGAACATTACCATTGGATAGACTTTCGGGATTAGTATAGAATAACATACAAAATATTTGGTAATGTAAATATTATGTGGGTTTTCCAAGAAATACATCTGTTTCTGGATAAGCATATGTAAAGGAGCCTTTTGCACACTTTTACCATGGGGTAAAACCCAAAAACACCGCTTTGAGCTAGACTCGAACGGGAAATGGTGCATGGCAATGGACCTTGCTACACTCTTGGTTACAACACTCTCGGCGGATATGCTTAGCATAATTCACATTTTCGTTACAAACTAATTTGAATGATTTTAATATAAAATGAGAATAAATAACCTTGGTTAATCTTAAGGTGTTTAGATTAAAAATAAAGTGTCATGATATTCTCTAAATTATTTTATGACTATTGTTACTCACACAATGCTTTATGGTTTTAGACAATGGATGGATTCCAAGGAATTTATAGTAACAATGAACATGATGTAAAGAGTGGAAATGAGCCAAAAAATGGAATTTTTATAGGTGTAAAATATATCATGTTCATGACGAATCAGTTTTCCAAAAATATGATCAACAACATATATATTAACCAACTCTCAGACTTAACAAAGAAGATAAAGGCGTTGAATGATAAGATCTCTACCAGTGGTGACCACAAAAAATAGATCAATTTCCATCATGCAGGAAATGTGGAAGGAGACACCTAGTAAAGTGTCTCAATAGAACAGATAAATGATTTATGTGTGGGAAAGAAGGACATAATGTAAAGAATTTCTGAGGAAAAATGAAGAGTACTATGGAAGAAAATAAAAGTGATATGATGAATCCATTTACATTAATTTTTCAGAAATGTAGGGGACCTGGGCATTACTTGAGTGAATTACCTATTCTATAGGATAACCTTTTGTCCAAGGAAGAACTTATGTGGAAATAAATGGATTGAGAAATGTTTAAAGGTCTTAGTGATCTTTGTAGATGGGATTACATTGGAAGAATATTCTCCTATATGTGTAACCCTGCAGTTTGTTCTGTGAAAATTCTATTTGAGGAAGAATTATCTTTTCTATGGTTGATATTGTTATAAATAACCAATTTGGTTTATATGACCCTTGAATCTATGTAAATTAAAAGTTATTTAATTTGGGGATAAAAATGCGAGGTATGAGATAACATTTTTAGTAAAATCATGTTATGGTTTTTTTGATGAATGTATCTCATTTTGGGAATTTTATAAAATATATTTTTTGAGAATGGACAACACACAGACCTTGTGAAAACCCATCACCTTAGACAAAGCTACGGGAATCGAACCCATAACCAAAGTGAGATAGGGATTTATCGCCTACCACTAGACTATGTGAAGTCCCTAGTTAGTGTGACTAATTCTTTTTAGTAAAATTATTTTATTGATCAATAATATATAGATTTGGGATCTTATGTTTATCAAATGTATATCCTTAGTATAGGAAAATGATTTTATGTTTAAGTGATAAATGTAATTTTAGAAGACGTTCGCTCTATTGGGAATACTATATGACTAAGGAAAATTTAATACTATAAGATTTCATTTGAGGAGTAATAGTAGATATTTATCTTTGTTTTTATTGTGGACTTATAGCGATTTAGGTTATTTTTGGAAATTATTAACCCATCATAGAGAATATTTGTTTCGGTTAATTACTCTTATATATGAGACATTATGAGTAGTCTATGTTATTGGAGATACATTTTAATTTAGAAGACAAAGTAATCAAATTCTTCTGAATTTTGGGTTCCAATGGTAGTTTTGATTATATTAAAGGATTTTAAAAAAATAATTTATTTAATGGTATTGATTGAACATTAGGTATTGTTGGTTTAATTTTATAAATTAATATTAGTATTACTTTATTTGAAGGATTATGATTTTTTGATATCATCTGATCTTGTACTAACCATTTTGGTTCTGGTTTATCTCTAAAGACAGGGGAAATAAATAGTTTATCCTTAGTGGATTATGTAATTCTCTGAAAGTTGATTCTAGAACTTAAAGTGTGACCAATTAATCTTGAATACTCATCATTTGAAGTGAACTATGTGTTTGTGGTAGAAATTAGTTAAAGGATGTAACTCTACCGATCAATTATTTTTTTATTCTATGAAGAAATTAATTATTAAACATTAAGGAAAGTATCATAAAACCAAAAATGTTTTATCCTAATACGCTACGTTATTCATCATAGATTTATGACTTTGAGGCCCTCAATTTTACATTATCTTGTTTGTGATTGATAACCTTAATAACTCCTTATAAATATTTACTTTTTTCCTCCAATTATAATTTCCACCAATTTATTCCTATTCCAAATGCTAATTTCTTGCTGACTTTTTAATTTCCCTTTCTTTCTTATTATTGTCAAAATTTATTAACCCTATTTTTTTGTGGGTTTTCCACACAGGTATTTTCTATTTTTTTCCTTTTATTTATAAAGAAAAATTTCAAATTGTGATAACTCAATTTATTTAAGGGGGGAAGAATGTAACAGCCAAAGCTTCCGTAGTACACTTCACTTTGAATAATACAATAGCGTGCGATGTATGCAACACCGAGATCAAGCGCACCACGACCTATCAATCTGGCCATTTAAAAAACAGTAATGAATAGTAATGAAAACAAATTTAATTATATATATATATATATATATATATATATCCCATATAATTTTAAAATTCATATTTTTTGTTTCTTAGACATAATATAATTAAAAATTAAATTTTTCCAATATAAGAATAATTTTTAACAAAATGCAATTTTTTCACCTTTTAATGGAGAACCCATTATAATCCAATATTTGACACTTTTATTCAATTTTATGAAATTAAATTTTTTTTAGAAGTGGGACATAAAAAATTTGATGGGATAAATTTTTCTTGTTATTCTTATGACTTTCATATTTTGTTGAATAGTGAAAGATACTAAATATTAATTGAAAAAAAAAATTAATCAAAAAAATTTATAGTGTTAAATTATAAATTTGAATTACTTTAAATAATAATTAGAATATATTTTTATCATTTAATCAAATGTTGTTCATTGGAAGTAATTTAACTTTTAAACTGGAAATAAACACGTATCAATCTTTTGATAGTTTTTACTTCTCAAAAACCCACTTCTCTGGTTTGAACAATGGGAATTAATTTTAAATTAATTAATGCATATTTTATTTTTTGAATTTTTTAAAATAGACATAATTTTTGGATTTTGAATATCAAAATTATCTTAGGGTGAATTTTTTTTTTCTGAAAACTTTCAATTTTTGATGAATAATGAAAAACACTGTGTTATTGTTTACAAAATGACTTTTTATTAGAATAATTATTTCTTTTATTTAAATTAATTTTAAGTCAATATAGATACATAATTCCTACATTATTTAAATTTAATTCATTTGATTCATTTTATAACAAAATTAGATATATAAAATTATATTGATTTTTTTATCGTTTTCCCCACCTTCTAGGAAAGTTAACAAATTTGCATAAAAGGTAATTTTACCGCTTCTGTGAATTGAGTCTCAAAAATCATAGAGACACTGTTGACATCAGTAAGTAAAATGGGGTTAAATAAGATGACAATAACTTTTGGTGAATAGTATTTTTGAATATTATTTACCACTGTTCAAATTAAATAGGGTAATTAAATGTGAAAATGATATTATAATTACCCTAACAAATGTTGTATTTATATTAGATAAGTGTTTTCGACCAAAATCAACCTTATTAATAAAACATGATCCTATTTGGTCCACATGGATTAGATTAGGACATTTATAATTATTTTATTTAAAGAAGAGTTAAAAGTGTTAAATTCAATTGTTCATAACTAAAACATTTTTAATATAGGGTTATACATGAGATAAATTCGACTATAAGTAGTCCTTAAGAATATAAAAGGATTTAATACATCATGTTATTTTATTTATAATTTTTAGACATTAAGGAATTAAATTTATTTGTGACACAATGATGATACAATAATTACCTTATTAAGAAAACAATAAAATAATTGATATTATAAATATCAAAATAAATGTAAATTGAAACTTTTTATGAATTAAAAGAATTTACTAGATTAATATGACATGTTAGGTTTGATTCAATTATTTTTTAAAGTGATCATTCTGTTATGACTTTCACAAAAACAAAATACTAAATGCTTTCAAAATTGAAATAAATGAGTTTTTAAAGAAAATACTATATTATTAAATGATATAATATTCCTAAAAATCTAAGGTTCTTCCAATGGACTTATATAATGATATATATATCATCAGTAAACCACCTGATGTTATCTTGGTAGTTTATAGTATGTTTATTACCATATAGTGTAAGAATAAAGAAGACATGGTAAAAGTTAAACTAATTAACAAATAGATAAATCTAAAAGATAAGGTTAATATGGTGACCTAAACTTATATAAAACCTATTGGTTGATGGTATTTCTACCCATAAACACATTATAATTGAACTAAATATATTGTTATCCATTATAATCCAAAAATTATTATATAATAAAATAATATTTCAAGATTTTCCTAAAGTGACCCTCACCTCTCTTATAAAATGGTTCTTCCCCTACTCTTAATTTCAAACCTGGAAATCCATTTGAATCTACCAAAACCTACTCAAATATCCTAAAAAATACCCTCACTCAACCTAGAGGACTTAATTTGATCATAAATCCAACCTAAGGATCCCTTTTGATCTAATCAAAAGGAAGCACCTGAAGAAGTGGTAATAATTTCGCAACCTCTTTCAAAATTCTTTTCTTCTTTCACATCCTTTTTATTTGTTATTTCCATAAAAAATTAATAAATACATTACCTTATACATACTGTGATGTTATTATAAATATGTTACAACCATATTCATTATTATATTCATCCTATGAATGAAAAAGTCACCATATGTGCATAAGTACGGCTTACCGTCTCCAGGTTATGGGGATGTTTGTCATTCAATGCTTCATTATTTGGATGGGCATAATAATATATAAAATCGATGTAAATAATAAATAAAACATTTTAATGATTCTGTATATATGATATATCATCCAATTAAATACGATTTTACCATCAATTGAATGATATTGTCGCTCGTGTGTACGTACAGATTACCATCTCCACAAACGCGATAAGATTTATTCATCATCGTAACTATTCATGAATAATTTTAATTTAATTATTTAAAAATAATGTTTAATAACATAATTTCATTATGGATATGAATCAAATAAATCCTATACATTACAAACATGACTTACGTAACAAAAAAAAGGAAAATGAATCAGTTAACACCCAAAACAATGATACTACTGAAATATCATTAACAAAGAAATATTAGAATATCATATATGATATAATATTTACGTATTTGGTTCTTTTATAATTTAATAACAATTATTTATCCATTATAAAGATTTTTAACCTAACCTATACTAAGGAAAAGTACAAGTTAAGGGGTTTTCATCTCACTTCTTATTCCCGTGAGATCCATGCTATATTGCCACTATTTCCTTTTTTGTGGTATATGTACTTCCCCTGATTGTATTCCTTGTGTAATATTCATTAATTTAGTGGTTTTTACATCTTCATTGTATGTTCCTTATTTTATGGGGTGTATGTCTCGTAATTTTCCAAATCGGTAAGAGAATTTATAATTTCAATTTTCACTCATTTAGTTTTACACAAACTTCATTGATTATTTTACTCTAAGATTATGTGTGAAATCACTATTAATTTATATATGTATTAATTTCCACTCCCATTTGTGGGGATATAATTTTCATACACATAATCACTCCATTGATAAATTCTCAAATCATCGATATGAACTTGATAAGTGTAATCTTAACTCAATTTCCATTCATTGAGTTAAACATCCAAGTCATTGGTGTTGTTGTTACCATAATATGTGGGAATGTACTATGATTGATTTACACTGAATATACAATCACATGGAGTGTATTTATATTTTTCACACATAATTATGTCATTTATTTACCCTTTACCTAAGGATATAGCCTTTATAAGCTATTTTATCTCAATTTACATTCTATTGAGACTTATTTGTTGTTATGCACCAATTCAGTTTTATATGGTGTGTATAATGTACTTTAACATAGTATATCATTAATCCATTTATTCTCATGATATTATATATTTTTTATCACCTCAATTATTTTTATTCAAACATCTCTAATTTGGTTAGGACCTCTAACTAAAATATCATTTTAAATGTTTTAAAGATTTATTCTTCAAAATCTTTCTCCTTAATGTGCATGTTTTAAAAATTGTTTTAATGATTTATTTATATGGACATGAAGTTTTTAAAATAATAATTTCTTTTAATAGTTTCAAAGTTGTATGGGACACTATGATTTAAAAATCTATTTTTAACAGTTTTTTGATAAATAGTGCGACATTTAAATGTCTTCAAGAAAAATGGGATATTTCTCTCAAATAGTTTTACTGATTATTTTCATCAATGTCAATATCCTTTATTATTCTTGATTGATTTTGATTTATTATCATAAAATCTTCCATATTGTATTGAAAGAGTTATTTTTGACTATGGATGTAATATTTTTACACCATTCAGGGTTTGTTTTTAAAATATTGACATTTCGTATGTTCTAATATGAATGGTTAGATTATGTTTTAACATTTTCATATAAGGAATTAATTGGACTTAGTATGTGATGGTTTAATCCCGTTGTAGCTCCTTCATTCATCGGTAGGTCTCATGAGACAAACAAGTGTCTTGGAAAAAGGCCTTGACAAAATTTTATTTGTATTATTGGCCCGAGGCCTTGACTATGTTGTTATGATATTTGGAATTTTGCATTACATCATTATGAAATGGATGATTGATATGGAATATTATTATTAAACTATTAAAATATCCATGTGAATAAGTAAATGGAATTATTTGATTTATCTTTTCCATATTATGATGAAGTTTATGTTTAAATGTCTTGTGTTTTAGTCTTATACAATGCCTTAAATTTTTAGGATTATTTATTATAGTTCCTACTATATTGTTATCCCTACTGAGCATCTGAGATCACCCCTTTCTTTTGTTTCTTTTCCTAATATGTGAAGAAGTATATTATCTTTAACCTGTAGGGATAGGCCAAAGGATATGATTGTGTTCAAAGGGGGAACAATGTTGTTTTTATTTATTTCATTATGTATTGTGAAATTTATGTATGTATCTAGTACTTCTAGGGAAACTAAACTAATCAGTCTTTCGAGAGTTTATCTTTTTATATCTTTACAATGTTATGTAATAACGCACCTACTCTTGGTAACTAGGGTCAGGGCGTTACATGGTTCCCATGATTCCCATGTTCTTTGTAGTTGAAAAATTTCACTATAGGCTGAGTGTGCATCAGAACCTTTCGTTATTCTTCACATTAGTGGGACTCTTCAAATCTCTTAGGTAGTTATTATCCATATGCCCCATTCTTCAACATTTGAAGCATTTTTAAGTCCTTTTTAGATAGATCCCTAGATGATTCTTCTATTAATTTTGACATTTGGGATGTTGAGTTTTATTTCCATCATGGGATTTATCTAGTGATCCACTCATAATATACTATATTTTCCACTCTTTTTACAAGTCCCATGAGACCAGTAAGCGTCATTGATCTCTATTTCAACCTCCATGGCACAAATGAAAATATCTTCATAACTATCAATGTCTATAATTTCAAATGTTATTCCTAGACTCGACTTTAGTTTGCTAAAAATTCAATCCACCTTACTTTCAGTGTTCTTGACAAAGCTAGAGGCATATCATGAAAGCATAGTATAGTTTTCTTCATATGACCCGATAGAATCATCTTCATTATGTTTAAGTCTATGAAACTCTCTTTCCAAATTGAGATGAAGGTTTGATGGAAACTATTTACTGAAAAACATTTTTCTTGAATTTCTCAAAATCCATGGAATCAATTTCCTCCATTGAATTCTTTTTTTATCAGTGTCCACCACTGATCATATGCCCCACAAAAACAATAGACAACTCACGCAACACTCTCTTATTATGGGCACTCGAGGATAGAAAATATCTTCTCATTGGACTTATTCCATTGTTTTGTGAGGAGGGTATTAGCAGATCCACTAAACATGGGAGTCCTTTTATAAGGACCCAACCTTAAAACATTACGTAATATTGAATTAAATGAATAATTCACATTGAGGATCTTTTCGGCTTAGAGTTTCAGATAATTAGGACATAACTATTACATCTCAATGATTACATAGTAGACACATCTACTCAGTTTCCATTTTTTCACAAAATAAAAACTATTGAACAAAAGAGTCATGTCTTGTTCCATGGTTTAGACAGCATGCCATTTCCGTGATCCCATACATGACACTATTCCACTTTATGTCCTGTGAAAAACATTTTAAAAACATGGGATGAGCATAAAAAGATTAGTAATGGATATAAAAATACAAAAATAAAACATTAGTCCATGTATACATAAGAATCAATGAAATCATACTTTACTCATAAAACATATGCACTTTAACATACCTCATGAAATCATAAGATTTATGAATAACTCAAAGAAATCATAAGACATAAAGTTAACACGAGGCATTCATAATATTCTTAAGTAGGGAGTAACCCTCATGATTAGATTTGGAATACCCATCATAGTATAATCCCTAAATCACTTCAGTGAAACCTTAGTGTTTAACTACTTTGCATTACCCAATGTATTGGAGAGAAATCTTGGGCTCACCTGCCCTTATTTTATCATGGAACCACCTGTCTTCATAAATAATTCCCAAGAACCATAACATAATCGTATGACATAAAACAAGCATAAAGGAAGCATAACATTTCCACATTTCAATCACAAGAAATCAATAAAACACATCGATATAATCAAACCATTATCAAAACCATTTTCTATACTAAAATCTAGTAAAACATGGTATTTATTTTTCATTTAAAATTTTTGAGGCTTGTAGAGGAAGCCGAAACTCAAATAATGGTCATGGAGGTGGAGAAGTCGTTTTCTCCACATATGTAAGACAAAAACATTCCCTTTTGTCATTTAGTAAAATTCTTCGTGTAAAAATATTCATTTTTAATGAAATTAAAAGTCAAAAGGGTTTATTATACAACTAATAAAAGAAGGTTGTATATAAATTTAAGTATGCCTCAACGAAAGGAGATTGAGATGAAGTCCTGTACAAAGACGGTATCCTTAGATTAAGGATAAATCAATTACAGAATTATGTGTGGAAAATATAAATACACTCAATAAAAGTGGATATTAAGTGTAAAAAAATTAGTGGTCATCCGCACATATTCATAGTACGACATAATCATTAAGTATAGGTTTAACCCAAATAATTGGAATTGGGTTAAGAAGTTCCCTTACAGAAATTCGACAGCCTAACATCGTCACTTTAAAATTTAGAAAATGAGTTGATGAGAGATAAAATGGGTATCTCGTCACATGGACATAAAATTTATATCAATATGGATATTTAAGAACATATCCCAACATTAAGAAGATGTAAATTAAAAGACCCAACAAAAAGAAGTCTTTTAAAAAGGAGAGGGTGAAAGGTTCCCTTACCGATTTCGGTAACTTTCGAAACGTACAACCCATGAAAGAAGGTTCATACAATGAAGATATAAATACCCATAAATTAAGGTATATTACACAGAAAATACAATCATGGTCAGTACATACACCACACAAAATTAAGTAGTGGCAAATGTAACATGAATCTCACGTGAATAAAAAGTGAGTTAAAAACCCTTACCTCGTTGTAATGAATCGAGTCGTATGACAAAAATATAATAAAAACCAAATTAATCACATAATAACATGAATATAAATAGAATCATGATAATATATATTAAATGTCAGTACACAATACACCACACGCAATAAATAATTGGCGAACAATGGAAATCTCACGGAATTAAAAGTGAGATAAGAAATCCCCTTACCTCAAGTCCGACTTGTCATGTTTGTTTCATTATATTCTTGAATAATAAACTTGGGTCAATTTATAATTTATTAAGGAATTACTTTAAAGTTTATTATTCAATTCATATCACATATTATCATGTTATAATAATTAGTTAATTTTGTGACTTCATATTATACATTGGTACATGAGTCAACAATGAACTTGGTTGAAGAGAATTATCCATGTAGTTATAATTACATCATCTCCGCAATGGTGTTCATGATTTAAATGTCATATATTTCGAGTATATATTCATTTTATAATATTCCATAATATTTGGAGATAAAAAATGAAATGCACCATTCATGGAGACGGTAGGTCGTACGTACGCATGAACGCTGCTTTAATTTATTTGTCATATTAAAGGAATTAAAACTAAATGAGACATATATATATATATATATTATAATTCCAGTACAATATATATGTTATATAGGAAAAATAATTTCATTAATTACATTCTTTATAAATTCCATGTCTGGCATTAACGAGTCACATCACTTGAGGGGGCAGTAGTCCACAATTCCTCAGATGAAATTATCGCAGTTCCACAACCTAAAAAGCATAACAATGTGATTTAAAAATAAAATTAAAAAGAATATAGGAAAATTAAAAACCATATAAATCTTATATAAATACAGTGACATCATAATGTCTACCATGAAAGGTGTTAAAATAAGATTGAACAATCATCGTTTTGTGAGGTAGTAATTCGCCACCCACAGAAACAGTATGTTCTTTAACCCTTAGATGTAGGTGTGTGTAATTGTAGTTAGAATCCTTATCATAACAACATCCTAGTTTATTTAGGATACTGGTGTTATTATTGTATCAAAAAATAAGAGGATAGTGGTGAGTTAGAAGGAAAATAAAAGAAAGAAACTTGAGAGAAGACATTACATCTAAATCGGGTAACTCTTTATTTTTATTTGAGCCAAAGGCTTCCTTAGAAAGACTTCTGCTCAATGTGAGGATTCTATGAGTGAGAGGGATGTGGAGAGATAATAGTAGTAGATTTTGGAAGATCCAAGGGCTTGAGAGTTGTGGGTAGGGTGTAGATGTGGGGGCCTTTTATAAGAGGGAGGAGGGTCACTTTTGGAAATTCATGAAATGATACAATATTATAAAATGGATTTCAGATTTTAAAGGACCCACAATAATATATTCTGAGATTAAGCTGATAAGGGTTTTAAATACACATAACCAATAGGTTTTATACAAGTTTATTTCTTAGATGTTAACTTATCTTTTCATTTTATTTAAATCGTTCATTAATGAGGTAATCACTACATCATCATGGTGTCCTAAATAAATTAATTTATTTAATGTCTAAAAATTATAAAAAAATGCCATGATGTAGGAAATATTTCCATCTTTCCAATTAATATTTATAGTCTAAGATATCATTTAGGTAAGCAAAATTAAAATTGTTTTACTTAGGTGTGACATAGTTTGGTTATATTTTCCTTTCTTTAAAAATAATATGATAAAAGGTCACTATCACACAAAAGTGATTACATGGGGTCCCTAAGTTGGGACAAGGCATCCCAGGGTCGTCCATGACAAAACCAAGGGGATTTTGACACATTTTGGGGTCATTTTATATTATTATGATATTATTTTAATACCCTTAAGTACCCGATTACTAATTAATCATGATAATTAATGATAATTGTCGTCGTTACTATTCAAAATGTACAAAAAAAGAGTCTTAATTACATAATTTGGACCTCATAATTCCAAATATGGAATCCATTTTACCAAATTACAATCCCAGAGATTGCAGTAATTAATTTATAAATAATTCCCTTTGTTAAAACCCAAGACGGGTTTTTAAGAAGTAAAATTTATCAAAAGGTTGACTTGTTTTTACATCCAATTGAAAAGTGAAATTACTTCCAATGAACAAAATTGTATTAATTGATAAACCTATAATTCAATTAAACTTTAAAACAAATTAAAAGGACAATTTAAATATATAATTAAATTAGATGAAAAAGCAGTTTTGAAGTAAAATGAAGTATTTTTCAGTATTCATTAAAAACGATCATTTGTCGAAAAAATACCAAAAACTTATCCAATGTAAATTCGATATTCCAAATTCAAAAATTATTTCAATTTTAAAAAATTCAAAACATAGAAGTTGCATTAATTATTTTTATAATTAATTCCCACTCTCAAAACAAATAGAGAGTTTTTAGGAAACAATATTTATCAAAAGATTGACAATTGTTTATGACCAATTTCAAAGAGAAATTAATTCCAATGACCACCATTGGATTAAATGGTAAAAATATATTTTAACTAAACTTTAAACCATAAAAAATATAATCTATACATATAAATAAATTATATTAAAAGGAGGTTTTGAATTAAAATACAACATTTTTACTAGTCAATAAAAATGAACTTTATCGGAAAAATAACAAAAATTTACCCAAAGTAAATTTTGATGTCCCGATTCTAAAGAAGTATTTTATTTTGCCAAATATATCATATAAAATTGACAAAAATTATATCTAAAAATGGTTCTCCATCAAAAGATGGTTAATAGTCCTTTTAATAAATATTAGAATATTTATTATTCAAATTGGAATCATTTGCATTTTAAGCCTCTATAATTTATTGGGAAATTGTTAAAATATTTAAAAAAGATATATAATAATATTGTAGCTATTTCTGTTCATTCCCACCATTAAAATGGGTTGTTGTTAACTACCTTTTAAAATAATATTTTTATATTATTAGTGTGCAACGTAAGATTTCAAAGAAACTCATTGTTACGTATTGGGTACGCCATCGAACATAGAATTACCTTTAAAGTAATATTAAAATTTTATTCACAAATATTAATAAAAATGAAAATGTCATATTCTTTATTTACCTGGGATGTTACATCCTTCCCCCCTTTTTGAAATTATGTCCTCGCAATTTTAAAATTGGCCTCGGAAACTTTATTGAAAGCCCCACATCAGAAAAAAAAATCAATTAAAATGTCACTTTAAAATAAAGAAAGAAAAGTACAAAAGTAACCTTAAATAACCCATACTAGGATTCCATGAAAACATGGATATGGAGGAGAAAATAACCATCAAGTTCTGATGGAGAGTGATAGAAAACATGTTTAGGAGAAAGTTAACTACCAGAAAATCATAAACTTGTGATGGGTTAAACGGTATTTGATTCCCAAGTAGGAAAAGTTAAGAGAAAATGTTTTTTTGTTACTTTTCATTGAGGAATTTATTTATGAGCTTAACTAAATCAAAATGAAACATACTTACTTGTTATGTAGACTTTCATCTCTTACTATATTTCTTACAAAAACTCATATTTTCTAAAAAAGAAGTGTATTTAGGATGACTTGTTCATATTAAGAGCGCTGTAATAAACTTCTTGAGAATCACCTAATCCACAAAAGATGAACTATATATTTCCCATGTCTTTAGACCTTAAACAAAACCAAAATTTTTAGTAAAGGATCAGATAATCCACAAAAGGATAATTCTTTATAAAAAGAAATACTACTCTTAATCTCCAAAATTCAACAAAAAAACCCAAGGTTTAGGATACACCATTAAATAAACAGTTATCCATAATATTCTTCAATGTAATCCAAACTAAGATTGAAAACCAAATCTATGAAGGATTTAATCACATAGTCTTCCCAGTTAAACCTCAACATAATCTCTAAATAACATCAATTACACTTAATGTCTCATAGTGAAAAGTAATTAACCTACTCACATATCATCCATGATAGGTTAATCATTTCCATAGATAACCCAAAATCGACTTATTCTGGATTCATAATATCATCTTACTAAAAATAATTAGTCAAACTAACCAGGGAATTCATGGAGTCCAGTGGTAGGTGATAAATACAAGTCTCACTTTGGTTGTGGGTTCGATTCCCACGGCTTCGTCCGATGTGACAGGTTGTCACACGGTTTCTGTATTGTACCTTTTCAGAAACTACAAAATTTTATAACATTCCCAAAAAGAGATAAATTCATCAAAAATAACAATAACATATTTTCACCACTAAGGTAATCTAATAACTTTCACTTTGCATCCCAAAATGTATTAACCTATAATTTCCTCAAATTCAAGGATCATATAAACCCAAATGGTTCTTTATAACTATATCCACAAAAGAAAAGAGAAATATTCCTTGAATAAAATTTTCATATATCAAGCATCAGGGTTACACATACTATAAAAAGTCTTTTATGTAATCCAATCATCAAAAAAGCCTTAATACTTTTAAGAATTTCACCATCCTAAAATATACAATATCTCTTGAATCCCTTATAGGTTGACTTCTTACTCAACCAAAATTCTTCATGATCCATTAAGCATTCCTTTCCAACTTATTCTGAAATACTTCTTTTCTACAATCAAAATCATGAATCATATTCTAAGATTTCAATAATAAGAAAACATATGTTAATAAATAATCCTTACCTTTCATTTTTCATTGTTGATTTCTTCAACCTCAATCGTAATGGCATTAGGTATTGGTAAATGAATATTTGTACGATATTGGTGATCCCATTCCCAAAATTTGTTTGTAGGACATGTGTTTGCATAATGACCATGCACACCACATTTAAAACATTCAATTGATCCTTTAGAAAGAACTTCTTCCCCTTTCCTAGAGTCAAATATATGCTTCCTTTTTCTATGGAAGGTTATTTCATTATGACCTTCATTTCCACTTCTATAGAATCTTTCCGTCCCTTTGAAACATTTTCCTATGTGTTTCTTTCCACATCTTTGACACATAGATTTTTGAACATACATACCTTTATGATTATTACTTGAACTTAATAAGGGATTTTTTTCTCACATATATGATGCCTTATAAAAATCACTAAGGTTAATGTGGACAATCATGACTCCAGATAGTTGGTTTAGAATAACCACAAGTGTTCTCATTGCAGCTCACATATCATTTAGTTTCTCGTTCATAAAACAGTCACAGTTTTCTTCACATCCACTATTACTTTGGTTCCTGCTAGATCTAGCCATTTACTAAAACCAAAAATCTCAGTGTGAGTCTATCAGTAAAATAATCATATAATACTATGAAATAATTATTCAGGTTATCTTAAACTCATTCACTTTATCTAAAAAAACTATGACTCTTTCTGAAATCTTAACCATTATGGTAATGTCACTTAAGCTTAAAGAATACCCTAACCTATAAAGTTATATAAATCGACCTTTG
The DNA here is from genome assembly GCA_963277665.1 of Viscum album. Lineage (NCBI taxonomy): Eukaryota > Viridiplantae > Streptophyta > Magnoliopsida > Santalales > Viscaceae > Viscum > Viscum album. Next base: position 1,176,446,963 of record OY728119.1, on the reverse strand, counting down.
ATACCAACTATAAGGCCCCAGCCATAAAAAATTACATTATATTGAATTAAATTAATAACTCACATTCAGGATCTTTTCAGGTTTTGAGTTTTAGAGAATTAGGACATAACTATTACATCTCAATGATTACATAGTAGACACATCTACCCAGTTTCCATCTTTTTCAAAAAATAAAAACTCTTGATCAAAAGAGTCATGTCTAGTTCCACGTTTCATATAGCATGACATTTCCTAGATCCCATCCTTGACCCTATTCCACTTTATGTCCTGTGAAAAACATTTTAAAAACATAAGATGAGCATAAAAAGCTCAGTAAGGGATATAAAAATACGGAAAGAAAACATTAGTTCATGTATACATAAGAATCAATGAAATCATACTTTACTCATAAAACATAATCAATTTAACATACCTCATGAAATCATAATATTTATGAATAACCCATATAAATCATAAGATATTAAGGTAACTTGAGTCATTCATAACATTTTTACGTAGGGAGTAACCCTCCTAGTTACTTTTGGAATACCCATCACAGTATATTCCCTAAATCTCTTTGGAGAAACCTTAGCGTTTAACTCCTTCACGTTACCCAATGCATTATAGAGCTATCTCAGGCTCACCCACCCTTATTTTATCACAAAACTACCCGTCTTCATAAACAATTCTCAAGAATTATAACATAATCATATAACATAAAACATGCATAAAGGAAACATAACATTTCCACATTTCAATTACAAGATATCAATACAACACATTGATATAATAAAAATATTATTAAATACATTTTCAATACCAAAATAAAGAAAAACATGGTATTTATTTTTCATTTAAAAAAATTTTATGGCTTATAGAGGAAGTAGAAACTCAAATAATGGTCATGGCGGCAGAGAAGTCGTTGTCGCCTCATACGTAAGACAAAAACATTCCCTTTTTTCGTTTATTAAAACACTTCATGTGAAAAATATTCATTTTGAATGAAATTAAAAGTCAAAATGGATTGTTATACAATTAATAAAATAAGGTCGTATATAAATTGAATTATTCCTCAATGAATGGAGATTGAGACGAAGTACCTTACAAAGACGGTATCCTTAGATTAAGTATAAATCAATTACATAATTATTAGTGACAAATATAAATACACTTAATAAATGTGGATATTAAGTGTAATACAATCAGAGGTCATTCACACATATTCATAGTACGACATAATAAAGATGTAGAGGATTAACCCAATGAATTGGAATTGTGTTAAGAAGTTCCCTTACAGAAATTTGACAGCCTAACGACGTCACTTTAAAATTCAAAAAATGAGTTGATGAGAGATAAAATGGGTATCTCATCACTTGGACATAAAATTTACAGCAATAAGGATATATAAGAACAAATCCCAACATTAGGAAGATGAAAATTATAAGACCCAACAAAAATAAATCTTTTAAAAAGAGGAGGGTGAAAGGTTCCCTTACCGATTTGGGTAACTTTCAAAACGTACAGCCCATGAAATAAGGGTCATTCATTGAATATGTAAATACCCATAAATTAAATTATAGTACACAAATAATACAATCATGGGATGGAAATACACCACACAAAAGGAAATAGTGTAAAATGAAACAAGAATCTCAAGGGAATAAAAAGTGAGATAAAAACCCCTTACCTCGTTGTAATCAATCGAGTCGTATGAACAAAAGATAATAAACCCCAAATTAATCACATAATACAATGAATATAAATAGAATAATGATAATATATATGAAATGGAAGTAAAAAATACAACACATGTAATAAATAATTGGCGAACAATGGAAATCTCACAGAATTAAAAGTAAGATAAGAAATCCCCTTACCTCAAGTCCGACATGTCTTGTTCGTTTCATTATATTCCTGAATAATAAACTTTGGTCGATTTATAATTACTTAGTGAATTCCTTTAAAGTTTATTATTCAATTCATATCACATATTATCATGTTATAATAATTAGTTAATTATGTGAGTTCATATCATATGTTGGTATATGAGTCAACAATGAACTTGTTTGAAGATAATTGTCCATGTAGTTATAATTAAATCATCTCAGGAATGGTGTTCATGATATAAATATCATATATATCTAGTATATATTCATTTTATACTATTCCATAACATTTTTAGATAAAAAATGAAATGCACCATTCATGGAGACGGTAGGCCTTACGTACGCATGAACACTACTTTCAATTCATTGTCATATTAAAGGAATTAAAACTAAATGAGACACGTATATATTATAATTCCAGTATAATATATTTTTTATATAGGTATCATAAGTTTATTAATTAAATTCTTTATAAATTCCATTTTTTTCATCAATGAGTCACATCACTTGATGGGACGGTAGTCCACACTTCCTCAAATGAAATTATCACAGTTTCACAACATGAAAAGCATAACGATGTGATTTCAAAATATAATTCAGAATAATATAGAAAAAATAAATACCATATATATCATATATAAATATGGTGACATCATAATGGCCACCATGAATGGTGTTAAAAGAAGATTGAACAAATCATCGTTTCGTGAGGCTGTAATTCGCCACCCACGGAAACAATATTTTCTTTAACCATTAGACAGAGGTGTGTATAAGTGTAGGTATAATCCTTATCATAACAACATACTAGTTTATTAAGGATTCTTGTGTTATTATGGGGTCAAATAATAAGAATATAGTGGTGATTTAAGAAGTAAAATAAAAGAAAGAAACTCGAGAGAAGACATTACCTCTAAATCGGGTAACTCTTTTTTTGATTTGAGCCAAAGGATTCATTGGGAAGACTTCTACCCAACATGAGGCCTATAGGAGTGAGAGAGGGATGTGGAGAGATAATATGAGCAGAGTTTGAATAAACCAAGGGCTTTAGAGGTGTGGGTAATGTGGTAGAGGTGGGGGCCTTTTATAAGAGGGAGGAGGGTCACTTTTGGAAAGACTTGAAATGTTACTTTATTATAAAATGTTTGTCGGATTTTAAAGATCCCGCAATAATATATTTCGAGGATATGGTGATACAGGTTATAAATCCACCCATCCAATAGGTTGTTATCAAGTGTAAGTCTTATATTTTACCTTATCTTATAATTTTATTTAAATCGTTCATTAATGAGGTAATCACTGCATCATCTTGGTGTCATAAATTAATTTATTTATATAATGTCTAAAAATTATAAAAAATTACCATGATGTAGGAAATATTTATAGATTTCTAATTACTATTTATAGTATAAGATATCACTTATTTAAACAAAATTAATTTTTTTTACTTAGGTGTTACATAGTTTGGTTATATTTTCCTTTCTTTAACAATAATATGATAAAAGGTCACTATCACAAAAAAGCGATTCCATGGGGTAGCTAGGTTAGTACAAGGAATCCCATGGTCGGCCATGACACAACCAATATGATTTGGACACATGTTGGGGTCATTTTATATTATTATGATATTATTCTATTACCCTTATGTACCCGATTTCTAATTCATCGTGATAATTAAAGATAATTGTCATCGTTACTCTTCATAATTTCCAAAAACAAGAGTCTTAATAACATAATTTAGACCTTCTGATTCCAAATATGGAATCCAATTTACTAAATTCTAAACACATAAATTGTAGTAATTAATTTAAAAATAATTCTCGTTGTCAAAACCAAAGATGGGTTTTTAAGAAGTAAAAAATATCAAAATATTGACTTGTTTTTACATCCAATTGAAAAGTGAAATTACTTAAAATGAACAACATTGTATTAAGTGGTAAAAATATAATTAAATTACACTTTAATACCAATTAAAAGGAAAATATATCTATATAATTAAATTATATGAAAAAGAAGTTTTGAAGTAAAATGCAGTATTTTTCACTATTCATTAAAAATGAACATTTGTCAGAAAAATACCTAAAATTTATCCAAAGTAAATTTGATATTCCAAATTAAAAAATGATGTCCATTTTACCAAATTCATAAAATAGAAGTTTCATTAATTAATTTTATAATTAATTCCCACTGTCAAAACAAATAGCGTGTTTTTAAGAAACAATATCTATCAAAAAATTGACACTTGTTTATGACCAATCTCATAGTGAAATTTATTTCAATGACCACCATTGGATTAAATGGTAAAAATATATTTTAACTACAGTTTACCTGGGATGTTTCACCTTTTATATTTAAAGGATCCAATCTCAACTTTCTCTCTCTTAGGAGATGTAGGAAATCCAACATGATTCAAGTTATTTTTCATAACTTGATCTAGTTGAGAAATTATTATCATGATGTTTTGAACACCCATTCCCATAATATTTTTCATATCATTAGGGAAATTATCGCATTTCCAATCACATATATTTTTGTAACATGTTATTCTTTTACCATCCATTCACAAAGAAAATGAATGTATAATTTGGGGGCTTTAATACTTAACAAATAAGTGCAATAAAATTAAACATTGAACATAGATGGATAAAATTGTAAAAGAAAATTATATCCTAACTTGTGATTCCATAGGATTAAATATATATTATATATGATTTGTTTCTTAAAATCTGTTATTATTGGAATTTTTTCCATAATAATGGTTATTAATTAGCTTATTAATTTACCAAATCATATCCCCCAGGGGTGTCAAACACGGTGCGCATTTAGGCCCATTGTCGTGTACCAGTTTACCCCAAGTAAGGGCTAGAACACCTTGTCAAAGTTGTTACTATTGGGTATGTCGGTTCCAAAACCAAATCCACTTATAGTATCTAGACAAGGATATATTTTCTTGATAAACCAATTAATCTATAATGACTAGAATTTAGGGATGTTTTCTCACACTTAGTGTTATCCCTTAGGTTCTGACTAAAGTTATATATTCCTAATCTCTAAAAATAACAAGACAATCCTATAATTCCGACAATAGTGACCCTAGAATTTTAAAAATATTATTACATGATTTTAAATATATTTAAACATTAAATAAAATCCATGGATCCTAAATTCCAATATTTTTGGAAGATTATATACATAATTAAACAACATGAAACCAAAAGAAAACATATTTTATTTAATATTCATTTGGAGATCCTTAATTACTTCTGGGGAATATATGAACACATGGATGAGATAAAAAACTAGTTAGGGAATAGACATATGAATAAATCATAGCACATGGGTTATAAAGCATAACATGTTGACATAAAAAACATGGAACACGAATAATCATATGGATTCATAACATTTATAACATGGAATAATATAAACATAGTATCATATAAATGTGTAGAAAACATAAAAAATTACTTAATCATGAGTCAAGGCTCATTGCACATATAGAATGAGTTAAAGCTAACCAACACGGTCGTTGCACATGGATCATGAGTCAAGGATAACCACCAGGACCGTTACTTTTGAAGTCTCATGACGTTTAACATTACCCAATTTATTGGAGAAATATATGAGTGCACCCATAATTACATGTTCATAAATATGTGTTCCGTTGGAACCATGGTTATTCTTTTCATGATTTGGGTTATGGTTTGTGTTTGTTTTTAATCCTCAGTGGATGTTCAGAATGTGTGCCAGTAAAGTTATCATACAGTTCAAGAAGACAACAGTATTGAAGGTGGAACCATTTCCTAGTGTTTGACAAAAAATTTGGCCTTAAAATAGAAAAATGAAGACATGGATTGTTGGAAAAAGGACTTTCCCGCAAAGAGGAAGTGGTGTGTGAAAATTGTTGGTTGTGTGCGAAATATTTGAGTTGGGTGCAAAAAATAGCATTGTGCGTGAAATAGGGGATCAAGATTTTTCATACAAATATTGTTTCAGAATCAAAACATTGAAAAATGTAAAAGGCATGGGATACACGACAAATCTGGAGATGTGTGTGAAAAATGGTACCTGCATGAAATATTACATGCCAAATGAGAGGTTTTTCATGTTAGAGGGGGTTTTGCACATGGGGGTTTGTGAAGATGATAAATAAGAGGTGACCCTGTCATTTCGTTTGGTTGATGAATTAGAGAACATCCGAGGTCTGATGTGCATAAAAGGTTCGGGTAAAGGGGGTTGCGTGAAAAACCCTAAGCTGCATGAAAAAATTCCGGTTTGCGTGAAAAAGTCCATGTTGCATGAAAAATTCCAGTTTGTATGAAAAATATGAGTTGCGTGAAAAATTCCAGGCTGTGTGAAAAAGGCAGAGATGCATGTAAAAATCATAGTGGTGTGTACAAGATTCAGTTGCACAAAAAAGGGTTATATTGCATGAAATATTTTTCCATTGGAAACGGTAATATTGTGCGCAATAGTAAGGCCTTGTGATAAAAGGGTTGGTGTTGCGTACAATTGTCAGGGAAACTTTTTTTCACGTTCTTGTTATCTGATTCAGTGGTTCAGTGCATACAAGTGCATCATTTCCTGACTTTGATGCAAGCAGAGTCTCGTGCTAAGTAGAGGTAAAGACTTCAATGCAAATCTATTGAAGTGACCTTTACATCTATAAACTGATTGGGACTTCACCAAAGTCAGTGAGCCAGGGGGAGTCAACGGGAGTGACTTGAGGGACGTAGTGGGTTATCCTTGAACAGTTGTAAAGGCAGTGAGCTTGGGACAAAGTGACTATTCCCGAACCTTTGTAATCCACAACTAGTAAAGAATAGTGAAATTTGGTACGACCGACAACCTATCGATGTATTCTCCTTAGACGTAGCCCTTAGTGGTGAACCAAGTAAAAGTGATGTGTTTTCTCATTGCATTTGAATGTTTGATTACTTCCCATATCCATTATACAAGTTAAACTCCTACCAATGTGGGAACAAGATCCATCAGTTTAAAAGAAAAAGTTGACACCTTGATTCACCCATCCCCTCTCAGGGTGTCCTAGGGTGTTTCATATTCTACATGAATAATCATACACAAATAATAAAATAAAAATGTAAGGGTCACCCAAGAAATGAATTGGGTATTATAATCATGTCCAAAGGCATAACATAATAAAATATCATAATTGTGTCCATTAAAGAAAGGATTTAAATAGTAAATTTATATTAATAAGGGAAATTGTAATGGATCATGATCATTTATTTCAAACCTAAGTGAAAAAAAGTAAAAAAAAAATTAAGAATCTTCATAAATAAACCATTTTACTGCCAGTTAAGGAAAATATTAAAGATTATTTGAAATGAATAATGAATATTTATTTGTATAAAACCTGAAATGAGACAAATTAGATTTTCAGGAAAAATTATTTATTTAAAGAAAATATTCGTGTCTTAATATATATTATGGAGTGCAATTTAAAATGGATAATAAATTGGGAAGTTCCCTTGAATCAAGCTTGCTCATCAGGAAGAATTGGGAAGGGGAATATTTTAAAACATATATTTTCCCATCAAAGTGGGATGATCAGATGTATATATAAGAGTTTTTAAAATGTAAAAAAATTATAATAATTATATAAAAATAAGGAATCATTACATTGGGGTAAAAATAGAGAATGAGTAACATGAAGGAAAAAATGGAGGTTCAGCTAGAATCCCTTAACTTGTGTCTGAAACGGTTTGGCACTTGATCTTAATTTTCTAAATAATCAAATTATATTAATTTAATAATAATTACATAACCATTAATACATGTAATTGATATATTATAATTTTATTAATTTCATTTATGACCTTTTTGATGAGTTAAAGTGTTCAATTTCATCATTTGGGAGTGTTCGTTTTCTTATTTTTCATGATCGGTTTGCTTGTATATCAGTTTGGAAGTTCATGTAGAATGGGATAAATTATATATAATTGAAATTATAAGTTATTAATGTAAAAATATATTTTAATTTGGTCTTATATTTTTTTTATAGATATTATGATGAATCATTAGATAACATGGTAATGAAAATTGTTTAGATTAATTTTAGCAGTTGTTCAGTCACAACAAACACATTTTGTTTTATCATTTAGTATTATGTATAAAAATTTTAGTTATAGAACATTAAAAGGGTTGAAAAATAAATTTAAAAATATTTTTCAACCATTATAATGGTATTAATACAACCTTTTAAAGAGATAAAGGTAAATGAAAACTTACTCTCCATAAAAGTGATAAACCAACACCTCCGGGATGACATCTTCATTATTAGAATAAAAGAGATGGGTGATGGGGTTTCATGATGGATTATTCCATTAGCATAATATAATTATAGTAGGTTTTTTATAAGAATGTTATCATTCCATTTTTATGTGGGGATGTTAGGAGTGATTAAGAAAATAAAATAACATGAAAAGAAATTTTAAAAAAAATAAATAGGAGTTTACCTCAAAAATTTCTACTCTTAAGAACCGCCTTATGGGAAAGTTTTTGGTATTTTAATTATACCAAGATCTCCAGGGCATGGGGGAGTAGTTTGGGAAGATTATTTGGTAGAATATAGACAATTATTAAAAAAAATTGGTGAGATGGAAGGTATTTATAGTGGGGGAGAGGGGTCTTTTCTCATTATTTTAATGAGTAGTTTATTATTTTGCATCAAGACAAAAAAATGGTGTTGATTACTGAGAATAAATATGGTAACTAGTGCATGGGAGTTATAAATAATGGTTCTTACCTCATCCTTACATCAACAATGAATAAAAAATTCGTTTATTTAGCATTTAACGTAAATTGTCATATTTTATTATTCACCAAAAATTCAAGTATTTTTAAAAAATCCTTAAAATTCACACTAATGATTTTTTGATGTATAGAATTCAAATAATAAGTCCATTTTAGAAAATAAATTTTAAATATAAGAAATTTTATTTTTGTATTAATATCATAATTCACTCAAAAATAAAAAATCAAAATTCTAACTAATTATATTACACTTTAAAAAATATATAGGGTCTCAGAAATTATCTTAAAATCATAAGACAATAAAATATTAATTTTTGAAAACATTTTATCAAAAGAAATTTTCATTTCAATTGTTATATTAATCATATAGTTTTAATTAAATATTTATAACTTACAATAACATCAACACTTAATTAATAATTTTAAAAATATTTATTTACTTATATTATGATACAATTATATCATTCTTTAATTTGTAAGATGCATAAATTTTATTTATACTTTTATATGTGAGGTGACTATTCATTTTTCATGTTTATTATTCATAAGGGTCATATTACTATTCCTAATTTCAAGTTACTATTTCATTGGTATAGGTTTTTTAACATTTATAAATACCTCTTATTTCCTTCATTCTTCATTTAAAATGTTTTTATTTTTTTATTAATGTGGTTTTTTGTGATTATACTATATGAAATAGTTATAAGAAATGGATTTCCAATGATAAAATTTTGTGTGGTTATAGTTTTGTTTTATTAACGTCAGTCCTTTTACATTAATTATTATTCAATCATCTCCCAAACGTTAAGAATGATATAAATATCAAATATATTTATTAGATATATATATATATTTAATGTAATCTATTAATGTTAGAGATAAAAATGGATTATATCATTTATGGTGATAGTATGCCCTATATATGTAGGAATGTTTTTTCTATTTTATAAAAGGATTGAAAAAAATGTATATAAATAATATATAATATTTAAAAATTCATTATGATTTCATATAAAATTTATCCTTATTACCTTTCATGAAGAGATTAAGTGAAAAAATAATCACATCACTTCGTGAGGCGGTAGTCCTCAATACACATGAGAAACGTTATCGTATCCCTATAGAATAAAAAGTAAGAAGGTGTATTTGATATTATAATTACATGAGAATAATCATATAATGAATATAATATTAAAAAATTAAAAACATTATTATATCCATCTTTTATATGAGATGATAGAGAATTAATTACATTGTTTCTTGAGGCGATAGTCCACTGTAAACATGATCGATATTTTCATTCCCCACTTGATGAAAGATGAGATATGTGTAGGTAGTGTCATTAAAATCATAACATATCAGAATGTGGTTGATAGTGATGTCATTATATTAGTATTATTGAAAAATATTTCAATAATTTAGAGGAAGATATAAAATTAAAATTTATGGTTAAGGACTATACCTCTTCTTCGGAAAACCCCTTTAGGTTTACACCTAAAGATCTCTTAGGAGGGTTTCCTAAAAAATATAAGGCCTCTAGGATGTGGAGATGTAAGTAAAAAATGGATTTTGGTAGTTATTTTCTAATTAAAATCGTTTTTAAAGTCTATAGTGGAGAGGATAGGGGTGACCTTTTATAAGAGGGGTAAGAATACACTTGGAATTTTTGAAACAAAAAATGTGTACCCACATTTAAAACATGAAATAATGAACCAAAAAAGAACATTCACAAACCTTAGTTTGGATAAGTTGAAAATATGTAAAGAAAATAGAATTTGGACAAGTTTATATGTTATTTAACCCCTTATAATTTTTATTTAACTCCTCGATAATCCTATTTTAACCATATCTATGGTAATTAATTTTTCTTGTTTTTACAATTCATTATGACCCAAAAGAAATTTGAACATATTATATGATATTAATTGTGATGATTCCAATAATGGAATCCATTTTCTCAAATAACATTCTATCTTGACCCTGTTTTTCCTTTTAATAATTTAAAATATATTAAGAAGTATTTTTGGTTCCATGAATTGAGAAGACATGAGATTCCAAGACCGGTGATCCTAGAATTGATATTATAAAAATATAAAATATATTAATAACACATATGTGTAGGTTTTAAAAATTATCATTATATTTCCTTATTGTAGACCTAGATCTAAAATCTAATATCACAATTGAATCTAGAACATGGTGGATAAGGTTTTTCGGTACCAGACATTAAGTTGAGGCAGCCATTGGCGAGTGCATTCAATGAAATAATTAATTTAATTTATATATTTATTTAACAAACCGAACCTAGACCTACATCTATAAATAAATCATTATGAAGATTTTCTGGGTTTGTCTACATCACCCCTTCTAGATCTGAGAGGATGAGAAAAGTGTTCTTCATTGGTGGATCAACATTAGATGACAAAATGTGATCAAATTGAGGTGGATTGAGAGGTAGAAACATAGTGGGTATTCTACATGACTGGTGAATGAATTGTTCACAAAAAATTGGTCCATAAACAATGTAGAAATTTTCAATTTCAATTTATACCCTTTATTAAAAGTTTGATCGTGTATTTTATCTTCAATTCATGATATGTGATTTATATGATCTTTCACATGAGATCAATTATTTATCATATTATTAATTTAATATTATTTTTCTTTATTACACATTTTATCACCCCTCTAAATATCATATTATTATTTTTTTCCAAATAAAACATGGATAATGATGAATTTACTTTGTATATGGGTTTGATTCTAATTTATTCTTCATGTTATTCACTTTTGTCCTATGGGGTCACAGTTAGACTTTGTCATGGCAGGATCGAGCGTGGTTGAACACCCAAATTCATGGATGTTGTGTGTATGATAAATATAATAGAAAATGGATGATAGATCATGAAATACCATAGGTTTTGGTGGATTATCTATAGATCGAGGATCCATAGTAGTGATGTGATTGAAAGATGGATGACGGTAGGCATATTAGACAATGTGTGAGTTTCATTCAAATGAATAGAATCTGATTTCTAGCCACCAGAGGCAAATAAATCACAGTAGAAGGTGACCCCCACAAATTTTGCTTGGTTATATAGTATAAACAGTTGTGAATAATATACATAATCAACGGAGAAATTTAGTTTCTACCAAAAACCTAATTCCATTGCATGTAGTCTAAGAACACACCTTGTGTAGCCCCACCTAGTTGCAGTGGTTAGGGTTTCTTATAATATAAGAGTCACACATTGTGTTTCTAGGACCACATACCATATGAAAATCCTTAGGTGGATATGCTATTTCCCAACTACACATAGGAAAGACTGTAACACCCGATACTTTTATGAGAAATATTTTGTTTTTATGTTATATAAATCATCAATGGAATCTTTAACTACACACAACACTTGCTTGGCTTTCTTTACATGCAATCACGACCTTCCTCAATAGCTTGCGTCGTACGCAATACAGAGTTTCACTAAACAGCGACATGCTATTAAAATATTATTAAAACCAGCCATTATGAAAAGTAATAAATTTTTTTTGAAATTTTATGAATTTTATTTTTCAAAATGGACTTCATTTTTGGATTTGGAATATCAAAATTATCCTAGGGTGAAATTTTGGTATTTTTCTGAAAACTTTCAATTTTTGATGAATTGTGAAAACACTAGGTTACTATTTAAAAACCGAATTTTTATTGAAATAATTATTTATTTCAATTAAATTTATTTTAGTGAAAAATTGATACATAATACCTATATAAGTTCAATGCAATTTATTGGAGTAATTTTATAATAATTTTAGATATATAAAAATTTTATTGAACTTTTCACCGTCTTTTACCCACCTTCTCGGAGAATTTGCAAAATTTACATAAAACTTAATTTTACCGCTTCTGTGAGTGGAATTTAAAAATTCCTAGAGACACAGTTTATTTCAGTAAGTAAAATGTGGTTCAGTGAGATGAAAATAATTTTTGGTGAATAGTAACTTTTTACTTTTATTTACCATGGTTAAAACTAAATAGGGTAATTAAGGGTAAAAATGATATTATTCTTACCCTAAAACATGTCCTAATTCTATTGGATAAGTTTAATTCGACCAAAAACAGCCTTAGGAATAAAAATATGACCATTTTGGCCCACTTCGATTAGATTAGCACATTTATTATTAATTTATTTAAAGAATGGTTAAAATAGTTAAAATCAAAGTTTAATAAATAAATAATTTTTAATATAGGTTTGAACATAAGATAAATTAGACTATAAAGATTCATTAGAAAGATAAAAATATTTTTCTAGATAATGGTATTTTATTTGTAATTTTTAGACATTAAATAATTTAATTTATTTATGACACAAAGATGATGCAGTAATTATCTTATTAATGAAATATTGACATAATTGATGTTATAAATACCCAAATAAATGTAATTTGAGACTTTTTATGAATTAAACTACTTTTATTGGTTAATATGACATGTTAGTATTTATTTAATTAACTGTTTTTGAACTAATCATTCTGTTATGGTTTTCACAAAAATCAATTACTAAATAGTGTCAAAATTGATATAAAATAGTTTTTAAAATAAATATTATATTATTAATTGTTATTTTATTCCTAAAAATATAAGGTTCGGCCAAATGACTTAGAAAAGGTTATATATATTAATAATAAACAACTTGGGGTTCGTTTGGCTTGTTATATTATGTTTATTAACCTTATAGTGTAAGAACACAAAAAGACATGGTAAAAGTAAAATTATCTAACTTAAAGTTAAATATAAATGATAAGGATAAAATAGGAACCTAAACTTGTCTAAATTCAATTGGATGAGATGATTTCGACCCATCCCCACCTAAGATTCGAAATAAATCAATTTGGAGCTATTTAAAACCGAATTTGGCTTTATAATAAAATAATATGTTTTGTTATTCCAAAGGTGCCCCTCTCCTCCCTTCTAAAAGGGAACCTCCTCCTTCTCTTCCTCACACCACTTTGAGCCTTCATAATCATCCAACCCCTGCCAAATTCGCCTCTACACTTCCCTAGAGATATCCTAGTGGTCCTGTTCTTCTTAAATGACCAATTTTAGTGCCCTAAAAGGAGGTCTCAAAGAAGCGCTTCAAAGAAGAGTTAATGTCAGTTACTGATTCTTACAACTTTATTTATTCTTCCACTTCTTCTTCTTCTTTAGTTGTTTTATTATGAAGTAATAACATCAGTATCACTCATATACTTATATGTTATTATAAGTATGAAACAACCCTATTTCACCATCTATCCATTCTATGGAAAACGAAATCACTGCGTGTGCGTACATACGGAATATCGTCTCCACGCCGTGGTGTAAACTATTTCCCACAACCACCTTACTTGGATGGGTATAATGGTGTAAATAATGACTATATATGATTATTTTAAAGTGATATTGATCCTGAAATAGTATATATACACTCCAACACAATTCCACGATCATGGGAACGATATCATCGCTCGTGCATACAAACGGAATACCGTCTCCACGATGTGATACGACTCATTATACATGATATTCATTCCATAATTATTATACAAATGAAGTTTATGAATAAATATGGTATATATTACACAAATACCATTCTGGAAATGAGGTATCTATAACCTAAAAAAGAAAAATAAGAATTTATTCGACAAAACACGCATAAGAACAAAAAGTAATGAACACCCAAATAACAAGTAGTAATGAAATATTACTAATAAGAAGCTAAGAATATGACCATATATGATGTCATAAAATAAGTATGATTCTGTAATAATTCAATAACATTATTTAAATCATTATACAGGAGGTTCGGACACTTACAAAGAAAATTGGATCTAAGGTAAGGGAAAATATCACAATCTCATTTTTATACGAAATTGTTTATACATTGGTATTTACTGGGGTGTATTTTATCATCCAAACCCATGTTTCCTCAATATGTGACATTATTTTCATCCACCTAAAATTTTTTAAATTTTATTTTACCCTTTGGTGAGTTTTTATTAAAAGATATGAATGAAATGTTTTTTCGTTTTTTGTAATGGTACTTTTAGACTTTTCCGACAAAAGTACGAGAAGAATGTTTTTTAACTTATACGAAATGAATGGATTTTTAAAATAATATTTCCAAGAATCTTACATTACAAGTTTTGAAGTTTATTTTTAACCAACTTCTTTTAGTTTAAAATTTTATGACATGTTAAGAAAAGAAAAATGTTTTTGAAGTAGAAAGGATATTTTCCTCAAGAATGGAGTTCAAGTGTTTTATCAAAAATATTTTCCATCTAAGATAATATAAGGTTCTGTTTCTATCACTATTATTAAATTGATTTGATTATGTTGTTATGGAAATATTTTTATGAATTCCTTTATCTTATATAAATTGTTTTATGATGTCATGATGTTTAAGATTCCCATTTTTATTACACGAGTTATGCTATGATGTATGGTTTATGATTTTGTGACACACATAAGAATGGTATCATTATGAGATGGGAGGGACCAATATCTCCCTCCAATGCATTGGGTAATGATTTTATATCTCATGATATAGACATGGATGGAACGACAGGTTAAACCAGTTCAGTAAAACAGGATAGAAACGAGGAGTGAACTCAGTTCAGAAATGGAATTTGTCCACTAAGATAGTTTTGGCAATGAGTCTTGACTAATAAGAAATTATTCTCTATGATTATGTGTGTATGCCACAGAGTTTCATGTTTTAAGTTATGATTAATGGGATTACATTTCACTATCGTGATTTATCCCATGTTTTGATATTATGATCTCTTTTGCAGGTTAAGATTTCCAAAAGTTATGTTCTTATGTATATGATGTGAATGATATTTCATTTGTTTACCCTTACTGAGCATTTGAGCTCACCCTTTTGTATGTTTTATTTCCCAAGTTCAGGAATAAGGTTATTAAGTAGGATATTCCAAAAAGGGACTCTAAATATGATGAAATAAATGGGAGGCAAAGTAGATGCTTTATGAACTAGTTGTTTATGTTTCCCAGTTTCTAAAAACTCTATACATGTATGGTCCTTTCTTGGTTTTTTTATATGTTGTAATAAGTGTGCTTCAATTCTAAAGTAATAACAATGTATGTAAAGTATGTGTCTTTATAGTTGGTATCAGAGGCAAGGTATAGTCAACCTTTGGAAACTAGGATGTGGAAGCCTTAGTAAGAACCCTAAGGATAAGTCTATGCATAGAACACAATCTTAGTGTTTTAAAAATGGCCATGAATAACCTAGTATAAGACCTTAAGTGTGAAATTTTATTCTTGATTATGTGTTTTTCCTATTATATGTAGTGTTGCTCACACTATTCTTCTTGGTTTTAGTCAATGGATGGAACCCAAAGTAACTGTGTTAGTGCGGAATGCGAAGGGCAATGCAATGATTGTCCCCCTGAGCAACCAAATGTTATGGGAGCTGGAATGCAAAATCTTATATCCATTCTCACATAACTTTCTTAAGCTATAAATCATTCAAGACTTCCAAATGAGCAAAGGAAGGAGCAACATTCTGTTGAATCCTTTATGATGAAGTGTCCACCCTCATTTTCTGGGTCTACTAATCCATTAGTTACTGAACAATGGATCAGTAATACTGAAAAGATATTTGCAGTTCTTCAATGTTCTGAACATGATAAAGTCATCCTAGCAGTGTATCGTTTGTAAGGAGACGCTGATCAATGGTGGAATCTTATTAAGAATACAAGGCAAAGGGATGAAATTGAGTCCATAGAATGGGATGAGTTCAAGAACTTATTTTTCAATAAGTACTTCCCTCGTATTCTCCAAACAAAGATGGAGAATGAGTTTCTTGAACTAAAGCAAAAGGATTATGAATCCGTGGGTACCAATGAAGCAAATTTTACAAGACTTTCAAGGTATGCTTCTGGTATTACTATCCAACCTAAGAGTAAGATCGATCAATTCTTTAGTGGCTTAAAACCAAGTCTTCGAAGGGTGTTAGCCATAAGGGACTTCAATAGCTACGAGGAAATCGTTCGATGTGCTCTCAAAGTCGAGATGGAGATTGGAGTAACTCGTCAGTCATATGGGTTTGATATGAAGAGGAAAATGGAACTCAAAGGAAAATCTAAAGAGCACACTGAAAAGAAGATGAGTTTTCCATTATGCTCAAAGTGTGGAAATAAACAGGGATGGATTTGTCTTAAAGGGCCAAGTAAATGTTTCAAATGTGGAAAGGAAGGTCATCAGAAATTTGAATGCCTCAATGATGGGAAGAAGATGTCTAGTGTGCGAACAATGAAAAGTCTACACAGAGTGCACCTCCTACACTTCAATGATTCAAGTGCAAGGAGATGGGGAATTATGCCAATCAATGCCTAAATCCAAGGGTTGATGATGATGGTCAACGTCAACAAACTCTTAAGGCAAAATACAAAGGAATGTCACATGAAATTTCTATCAGCAATGTGGATTACGATAACGAAGTGGTGAAAGGTACACTTTCCATCCACTCTAAAGTAGAAAATTCTTTATTTGATTTTGGATCCACCCAATCTTTTATTTTGGAAGAATTTTCTCATGGTATCACCGTATTACCTCAACAGCTAGATGTAGAGTTAGCTGTGACAACCCCTAATGGAATAACAGTCGCATCAAAAGATTACAATTCATCTCTGATTAAAGCTTGTGGGAAAGTGCTTCCTACAAATTTTGTGATCCTTCCTATAGTGGAATTTTATGTGATTCTTGGAATGGATTGGATTTCTTTATATGGATCTCATATCAATTTCCAATTAAGGGAAGTCACATTTCATATTCCAGATCAATCTATGATTGTCTATCGATGTAAGGATGAACATAAACTTCCAGTGGAAATTTATTCCATCTTATGGGTCTTGATTCCACTAAATGAAGGTTATTTATCTCAAATGGTTGGTGAGAAACTCATGATTAAGAATATTCCCATTGTACAGGATTTTTATGATGTCTTTCCAGAGGAATTGCTGGGTCTTCTACCAAATCGTGAAGTTGAGTTTTCAATAGAACTCATACCTGGTGCTTTGCCTATTTCAAAGACACCTTATAGAATGGCCCCAATTGAGTTGCAGGAATTGAAGAAGCAACTCCAAGATAATCTTGATAAGGGATTAATACGCCCCAGTGCGTCACCTTGAGGGGCACCTGTTCTGCTTGTTAAGAACAAAGATGGATCACTGAGACTCTGAATTTATTATCGAGAACTTAACAAGATCACTATCAAGAACAAATATCATCTCCCGTGCATTGATGACTTATTTGACCAACTATGTGGAGCTCAATACTTTTCCAAGACTGATCTTCGTTCAGGGTATCACAAATTAAGGGTCAAAAGGGAGGATATACCAAAGACGGCTTTCCGTAAAAGTTATGGACACTATGAATTTATAGTGATGCCATTTGGTCTTACTAATGCCCCTTTTATCTTCATGGATCTGATGAATAGAGTCTTTAGAGACTATCTTGATCAGTTTTTGGTAGTCTTTATAGATGATATTCTTATATATTCAAAGAGAAAGGAAGAACATGAATATCACTTGAGAATTATATTGAAGACCCTGAGAAAGGAGAAGCTTTATGCCAAATTTAGCAAGTGTGAATTTTGGCTTCAAAGAGTATCATTTTTTGGTCACATAATCTCAAAAGAGGGGATATCTGTGGATCCA
Source organism: Viscum album (assembly GCA_963277665.1). Lineage (NCBI taxonomy): Eukaryota > Viridiplantae > Streptophyta > Magnoliopsida > Santalales > Viscaceae > Viscum > Viscum album. The sequence goes on along the minus strand of OY728119.1, from coordinate 1,176,428,607 downwards.
GCAAAAACAGAGGTTATAGAAAGATGGTCGAGACCAACAACAGATACTGAGATCCGAATTTTTCTTGGTTTGGATGGATATTATCGACGTTTTGTGAAAGATTTTTCAAAATTATCTAATCCACTCACCAGGTTGACTCGGAAAGGAGTTAATTTTGTTTGGATGGAGAAATGTGAAGAGAATTTCAAGTAGTTGAAAAGAAGGTTATCCAGTGCACCTGTGCTCACACTTCCTTGTAGTGGACAAAGGTTTGTGATATACATTGATGCATCCAAGAAGGTATTGGCGTGTGTTCTTATGAAAAATGATATGGTGATATCTTATGCCTCACGACAGTAGAAAATCCATGAGAAAAATTACCCTACTCATGATTTGGAGTTAGCTGCGGTAATCATTGCATTAAAGATTTGGAGGCATTACCTTTATTGTGAAAGGTGTGATATTTATACTGATTATAAATGTTAAAAGTATATTTTCACACAAAAGGAGCTGAATATGCGCTAAAGACGATGGTTGGAGCTGATTAAGGATTACGACTGCTCAATTCATTACCACCTGGTGAAAGCAAACAAAGTGGAAGATGCATTAAGTCGACAAGACCATGATAGCTTATCCATGATGAGGATCACAAAAGATCAGATATTTATGGATTTACAAAGGATGGATCTTGGAATTATAATGGAAGGGGAAAAATAGTATCTTTCTCAAATGAATGTTCAACCATTTATACATGTGAAGATTAAAGAGGCACAAAAAGAAGATGTAGAGTTACAAAAGAAGGTGAGAAATGTACCTAAATTCAACTTTGATTGTGATGGGATAATAAAGATCAGGAATCGGGTTTGTGTTCCTCCTATCCCAGAATTAAAGAAGGAGCTGCTGGATAAGGCTCATAGTTCTTCATTCTCTATTCATCTGGGAAGCACGAAGATGTATAGGGATCTAAAAGAGTACTTCTGGTGGGATGACATGAAAAGATATGTTGCTTAATATGACTCCCGATGCTTGGTTTGTCAGCAAGTTAAAGCTGAGAGACAGAATAATAAGGGAATGTTAAAACCATTACCCATACCCGAATGGAAATGGGAAAACATCACTATGGACTTTTTCACCGGACTTCCTAAAACATCCGAAGGCAATAATGCTATCTGGGTCATAGTTGATCATCTTACAAAGTCTGCACACTTCATTGCTATTATAGAGGATTTATCTCTAGATCAGCTTGCCAGGATATATGTATAGGAAGTGGTAAGATTGCATGGAGTACCACTTTCTATTATATCTGATTGAGATCCGAGGTTTACATCAAAGTTTTGGCGAAGTCTTCAGCATACTCTGGATACAGAGTTGAGTTTCAGCACTACTTATCATCCTCAGACAGATGGTCAGTCTGAGAGAACAATTCAAACTCTAGAAGATATTTTAAGAGCTTTCTCTATGGATTTCAAAGGTGGTTGGGATCAACACCTACCTTTGGTGGAATTTTTTTATAATAATAGCTTTCACTCCAGTATTCATATGGCTCCTTATGAAGCTCTCTATGGAAAGAAATACAAGAATCCAACTTGCTAGGATGAAGTTGGGGAAATAAAGCTATTAGGACCTGATATTGTTGATGAGATGGCAGAAAAGGTCCGATCTATTCAACAACACATAAGAGAAGCTCAGAGTCGACAGAAAAGTTATGCCGACAACTGAAGAAAAGGCCTAGAGTTTGAAGTGGGTGATAAATTGTTCTTACGAATATCTCCCGGGAAGAGGGTCATGAGATTTGGAAAGAAGGGGAAGTTGATCCCTAGATATATCAGTCTTTTCGGAATACTGGATCGTGTTGGGAAGGTAGCTTACCGATTGGCGCTTCCACCGAATCTCTCTCAAGTTCACGATGTGTTCCTTGTATCTCTCCTGAGAAAGTACATACCTGATCCTTCACATGTACTCATCTCAGAAGTTGTTCTTCTGGAGCAAGATCTTTCTTATGAAGAATAGCCAATAGAGATTCTGGGTCGTAGTGAAAAAGTCCTACGAAACAAGACCACTCGCTTGGTGAAAATGTTTTCGAGGAACCACAAATTAGAAGAAGCTACAGGGGAGCTTGAGGATATGATGAGGGAGAGGTATCCTCATCTGTTTGTTACAAAGTGACGAATTTCAAGGGCGAAATTCATTTTAAGGGGGGTAGAATGTAACAACTAATACTTTTATGAGAAATATTTTGTTTTTATGTTATATAAATCATCAAATGAATCTTTCACTACACACAACACTTGTTTGGATTTCTTTACACGCAATCGCGACCTTCCTCGATGGCTTGCATGTAAAGACCAATAAAATTCAAGGAAACTTTTTTCCTAATTTTCTTTGGAATTTTACAAGAACGCAGTTTCTGATGGCACCTGATTCCGAGGCCCGGTGTGCCCAGAATCAATTTCCGAAGTTTAGCTCGGGTACGTTCAGTGAACGAACGAGCCGGAATTTCTAAATTTGAAACCGGTGCTCGGAATCAAATTCTGAGGGCACCGATGGAACCGCAGTGCCGGTATTTTCTTAGGAATGCCTATTCCAGAGTAGCGTTTTCACAGGAGGAGTTGTTAAAATTTGTGTCTTAATTGAGGAATGAATAAAATTGTGAGACAATTTAATTTCATAAGTCTAAGGTAGTTTTATCCTACATAGGGAAGTTGGGGTGGCACCTAACTACCCATGTGAGGATAAATGAGAGGATAATGTGTGGTGGGGCCCACATGAGCCCCCACCTTTTCAAATTCCCCATAACTCCCTAAATCCTCCAAACCCCCCACTAAAGTTGTGTAACTCTTCCTCTCCCCTCTCTCAATCTTAAATTCTTTCCAACCTATCACTTAATTAATTAGACAACTCATTGTTTAATTGATTAAGTGAATTAGGTTTTGAATTTTTGTAAGTTTGAATGCATGGAAAAATAATAAAATAAGGAGAGGCCTTATTTTATTTTGGGAGTTTGGTTGTGTGAGAGATTTTGGAAGAGAGCTCTTCCCTCTTTTGAAGAACTTCATCTTCAACGAAGAACGACGCCTCTTCAACGAAGGACGACGACGCACCCATTATCCGTTTCTTCATGCGACAAGAGAGGAGAGGCCGATTCTTTTTTGGGTGCACTTATACAATAACAGAAGCGACGAACGTCAAAAACCTTCTTCAACTTCCTCCCTCGGATCCTACCGACGTGTGGTGTCTTCCACAGCCGTCGTAGCTCGGTATTGGAAGTGTGTGACGAACGCGGCGAAAGACGAACTTCATCGTCTTCTTTCCGCAACACCGTCATCGAACGACGAATGTCAATCGACGAATTAAATGTAGGGGTTCGTTTATTTTTGTTCCTGATGATATCTTTTACGTTCTACGAGTAATGAGAACCCCTTGTTATCATTTAATAGGAGGAGGCCGGACCGCACGAACACGACTGATCCTCCTCCCTTTTTATTCTTTCTTGTCATTGCGGTTCGAAAGAAAGTGACGTGTTTCCGCCGCACTGTGTGGGAATGAACGGCAAGGATGTGCGACATCGTCCCACAGCATGGGATCGAGCGGCAAGAATGCACGACGTCGTCATGCCGTGCATTCAAAATTTTAAACCCTCGTGTGTGGGTATTTTGATTGCAAGGTGTTCGTATAATTTATTTTGGATAAATTATACCCTTGTCAATGATTAAAATCATGTGTTATTGTTTGCCAATTGTTAACACCTAACGCGGAGGGTGTGGGCCGAACTAACATGGCCCGACAGCCCTCCGCAGCTTGTTTATCAATGTGTGGATCGACGGACAACGACAAAGCAGGCCGCTACAGCGTTTGAATCCCTTCGCAGTGAAGGTCGGGTCCCGGGAGGACCATTGGTGAAGACGACAGGAGAAACGGACCACCGGAGTGCGTCCGGTGGTCCTAGGAAGGCGTTGGCATTGCGCCACGCCGGCGCAGTGGCACCGGCGACCGGCGGCGGCGGTGCGCGGCCGGCCTCAATTAGCGGTGAGGGAGGGCCGCGCACACCCTCGCTCGCGGCTTCCGCCCGGCCGCGCTGGCCGAGCCGCGGCCGGTCGGTCGAGTCGGACCGCGCCGGCCGGGCCGGGCCGTACTGGCCCGGTCAGGCCAGGCCCAGTCGGGTCGGACCCGGGCTGGGACGGGTCACCCCGGTTCGGGCCGACCCAAGGGGGGGTCGGGCCAGGACGGTCCGGGTCCAGACCCCCCGTTTTCTGACCCTCTTTGGTCTTTTGCCCATATAATGGGCTACGGACCTCCGATCGATGCACCGTCAGTTGCGTAGTGATCCTTGGAACCCGAAGGTCGTTTCAGTATATTGCACTCAAGGTTTCGGAATACTTTGTGTTCGTCCGGGTTGGTTTGGATACGAAACCAACCGGGCCCTCGGAGCGGAAACGCTTATATCTTGAGCTCCGGACGTCCGAATGACGTTCCGTCGACTTTGTTGGATTCCTCTAAGTGAGACGGATCATTTGACTTACTCCGATCGATGTTTGGATGCCGTCGGAGTGCGGTCGGGTTGGTTCACTCACGAAACCAACCGGGCCCTTGGAACGAAAAAGCCAATAACTCACAGACAGGGCGTCTGATTAACGCGCCGTCTGTCTCGTTGTTTTCTTCTTGATGAGACAGAACGTTTTGCATATTTTTCCTGAGTTTTGGTTTCTATTGGATATTGGCCGGGTTGGTTTGTACCCGAAATCCAACCGGGCCCTTGGAACAGAAAAGTTGTTATCTTTCATACTGGACGTTCGTTTGACGAACCGTCAGCGGTGTTGGTGATCACGTTGAGAAATGGTCCCTATGTGTATAACCTATGAGAGTTCGGGGTACAGTTGAGTTACGACTGGGTTGGTTCGTTCATGAAACTAACCGGGCCCCTGGGACGAAAAAGATAATAACTCACAGATCGGGCGTCCGATCGACGCACCGACTGATGCGTTGATACCCCTATGATGAGGCGGTCCATTGAGATACTTCTTCATGAGACTTTGTGGTACATGGCGTATCGACCTGTAGCTCGTGGAGCGGACCCTCTCGGAGACGAGCGTACGGAGTACGGAGACCATGTAGCCGGTTGAGACCTAACAACTGCTTGACCGACTCGACTTGGAGTGAGTCAACTAGCCCAGTGGACGGAGCGCCCGGTATTTGGTGACAAACCCACAACGGATGGAGCACCCAGTAGTTGGCTGCAGATCCGCGGTACTCGACAGGAGGAGTACCTCTCTAGTCTATTAGGGGGAGCGCCCGGTATTTGGCGATAGACCCTCAGCGGACGGAGCACCCGATAGTTGGCCGCAGACCCGCGGTACTTGACAGGAGGAGTACCTCAGCAGTCTTAGGTTAGTGAGCAGTACCTCGGAGTCGTGACAGGACCACATTACACTTCAGAGACGGAGCTCTACAGCAGTTACAGTTTCGATAATGAAAATCCTGGTTTGAGCTGAGTCTATGACCTTTTTGTTTACCTCAGGATTAAGATGGTTCACTTGATAACTTCGGTATATGTATGGTCATATACCTGGGTAGTGGTTATCCGTTGATTTCATGATCTTGGTGTTTTCCTCATTATTGAGATGGTTTACTTGATAACTTAGTTATACGCATGAGCATATACCTAAATAGAGGTTATCTGTTGAGATCTTCTTTGTGGATATCCTTGTTGGTTTTAGTGAGACCATGAGGGTCTCGGGGTCCCTACATAGTATCATTATACTCACCCATGCACGGGCTATGCCAGCACCTCGTTGTGTTGGTTGCAGATGATGGGAAGTGCTGACAGAGGCCGAGTGTTCGAGGACTGGACGGTACCGGGAGGTGGACTACACGACGAGTCAGTATCTGGAGGTGGACATCACGGAGAGATGAATTATGGAGGAGGTTGACAGGCGAGACCGTTGTGGAGGCTATCTGTACCTACCCTTCAGGTAGGATCCCTGGTTGACGATCCAGGAGCTACGCTATCTGTACCTACCCTTCAGGTAGGATCCAAGGAGGACATCCCAGGAGCCTCTTCTATTCTTTCAGCTGTTTGTCTTTTCCTGTTGTACTTTTATTCAGTAGTAGATGTACTTTCAGTTGGGTTTGTATTCTAGCCCATTTACTTTTCAGCACTTTCTTTTGTACTTAGTGTTTTACTTCTGCTTGTACTCTGTGGTGTTTTGTTTACTTTTATAAAGGCAATGCCTTCCCAGTTATCGGGATTTACGCCTTTGGTGCTAGTCGCCAGCCCCTGGCCTATGGAAGGCGGGCTTGGGGTAGTCACGGCACGGGCCCCGAGGACGGGTCGTGACAAATTGGTATCAGAGCATTCGGGTCTACCGCATAACTTATAACTCTGATATTTTACTTCTGTGAAGCAATAGTGTTAAGGGTACCGAGTGTGGTCTTCAGTTCAGGGAGTCCAGTGTTGGTGCGGGTGGCCGACGTATCTATACACCAGGACCCTGACAACTGAATTCTGACTTTGTGCATGAAAACACTGATTTCATGTGTGTTTCCAAGAGTTTCATTTAAATATCAGCTCAAACCAGGTCAGCTCACCAGGTAAAAGACTTTTGACCATGTCATGTTTGATTCTTTCAGGATGCCTCCTCGCGGACAACCAGCTATAGCCCCGAGAGTTGTTCGTACTGATAGCCCGCCGAGCGACGAGGCCTCAGTATAGGGCCTTATCCTAGTTGAGGCACTAGTGGAGGCACCAGCGGTTCTACTACCCGTTGGGACACCGATGCCACCAGCCCTAGCAGTAGACGGTGCACGTCGCTTGAGCGCACTTCACGAGTTCCAGCGCCAGAGGCCACCCAGGTTCCAAGGAGGGACGGACCTGTAGGCGGCTGAGGATTGGCTGGAGGCTGTGGTGAGATTCTTCAGGCTAGTGGGGATGCCGGTAGACTTCATGGTGATCCTTGCTGCCAGCCTTCTTCAGGTAGCAGCAGTCAGATGGTGGAGCCTGATGCTCCAGATGCATGACGAGGCGACACTTCTTTGGGCAGACTTTGAGAGCCTGTTCTGGGTAGAGTTTGTACCATCCACCCTTCAAGCGGTGCGTATACAGGAGATACTTCAGTTGCGGCAGGGCATCATGACAGTGGCACAGTATTCAGCAAGGTTCACAGACCTCTCGCGCTACTCCACAGATATGGTACGAGACCCATTCTTCAGGGATCGAACCTTCGAGCAGGGGCTCAGGCGAGAGATTAGAGCTTCTTCTGTTTCTCACAGCATTCCGACGCAGACAGGGGTGTTGGAGAGAGCCCTATTAGTGGAGAGTTTCCTTGCTGAGAAGTCTCCAGCAGCAGGACCCACCAATAGTTGGCTTGCGGCAGAGTCTTCTATAGAAGGCAGTAGACAGATGATGCAGAGGTCCAAGAGGACCCGACCTACCGGTGGCCGACTGCACGAATCAGGTTCTGTTGTGCAGGGAAACCGGGGTGGAGTCAGATCCAGACGTGCCGAGAGTGGACAGTGTTACTCCTGCGGTGGAATTTGTCACATGACACGTGACTGTCCGACCCGCCATGCAGATGACTAGCAGTTAAATGAAAAACCTCCCATCCAGAGGCAAAGGTTCGATCAGGGCAGACCGCAAGGAGCAGGCGGCCATGGAAGAGGAGCTGGTCGTGCAGCTAGAGGTGGATGACGCTTCAGGGTGTTGCCACCCCCACCACCAGGAGGCCCACCCCAACCACAGGGGACAGGAGGACATGGGAGAGCTCAGCTTCAGGCAGCTGAGGCCTATGGTCATGGAGCTCCGGAAGCAGATGGACAGGAGCGGGACTAGCTCCAGACCTGGAGGCTATTGATCATGTTGCTTCTAGTTTGTTGATGTTTGTTTGTAGTTGCTTCGTGTCTTTGTACTATGAGCTAAAATAATAAAAAAGACACGTATCTTTTTGATGTTTTCTTTCCTGTCTTTTTGTTGGGTTGATACTGAGTGGTCCCGGTTAAAACTGTTGACTTGACCCTCACTTTCGAGATTTCAACTGGAGGAGACCAAGTGACCTCACAATGATGCCGAATGTGTGACTCGACCCTTGGAGGCGAGAGTGACAGTTGGATCTTTTGGTATTTACGTCGAGGCCTTATGACATCACCGATGACATGAATGCATCATTCATGTCAGGATTGACTGTATTAGGCAATGAATGTGGTTCATCCAGGGGATGATACCAGATTTCTCTTATCGGAAAAGAAGAAATCATAGCAGCTCTTGTGAGACTAGAGAAGGTCCAGGTCATCCAGGAGCGGATGAGGACAGCACATGGCCGACAGAAGCCTTATGCTGACAGGACTTGGAGGCCTCTAGAGTTCGAGGATGACGATCACTTCCTTATATGGGTTTCACCTCGACGAAGTTTACGGAGATGTGGCCAAGGAGGCAAATAATCTCGGAGGTTCAGTGGACCTTCTTAGGTCCTCAGCTGGGTAGGCGAAGTGGTTTACCACTTGACGCATCCACCTCAGTTGCACCAGGTGCACGAAGACTTCCACGTATGTCAACTGAGGTGATACGTGTTCGACCCCTCACATATCATCGACCATGATGAACTGGATTTTGGAGATGAGGTGACTTTTGCAGAGTTCCAGTAGAGGTTGAGGATCGACGGGATCAGGTTCTACGAGGATGATCGATTCCTCTTGTGCGCTTTCGAAGGCATCACGAAAACCTCCTGCTGAGCACATAAGAGCAGAAGGCTCAGATGTGTGCTCAGTACCACTTTTGTTCCCCTAGTTTGTGTTATAGCTTTACGGGGACGTAAAGCCCTGAGGTGGGAGTAATGTAAAGACCTGTAAAATTCAAGGAAAATTTTTTCTTAATTTTATTTGATATTTTACAAGAACGTAGTTTCTGACGGAACCTGATTCTGAGGCCCGGTGTTCCCAGAATAAATTTCTGAAGTTTAGCTCGGGTACGTTCAGTGAACGAATGAGCAAGAATTTCTAACTTTGAAACCGGTGCTCAGAATCAAATTCCGAGGGCACCGATGGAACCGCAACGCTAATATTTTTTTAGGAATGCCTATTATAGAGATGTGTTTTCACAGGAGGAGTTGTTAAAATTTGTGGCTTAATTGAGGACAGAATAAAATTGTGAGACAATTTTATTTCATAAGTCTAAGGTAGTTTTATCCTACATGGGGAAGTTGGGGTGGCACCTAACTACCCATGTGAGGATAAATGAGAGGATAATGTGTGGTGGGACCCACATGAGCCCCCACATTTTCAAATTCCCCATAACTCCCTAACTCCTCTAAACCCCCCCACTTAAGTTGTGTAACTCTTCCTCTCCCCTCTCTCCCTCTTAAATTCTTTCCAACCTATCACTTAATTAATTAGACAACTCATTGTTTAATTGATTAAGTGAATTAGGTTTTAAATTTTGGTAAGTTTGAATGCATGGAAAAATAATAAAATAAGGAGAGGCCTTATTTTATTTTGGGAGTTTGGTTTTGTGAGAGATTTTGGAAGAGGGAACTTCCCTCTTTTGAAGAACTTCATCTTCAACGGAGAACAACACCTCTTCAACGAAGGACGACGACGCACCCATTATCCTTTTCTTCATGCGACAATAGAGGAGACGCCGATTCTTCTTTGGGTGAACTTATAAAATGACAGAAGCAATGAACGTCAACAACCTTCTTTGACTTCCTCCCTCGGATCCTACCGACGTGTAGTGTCTTCCACAGCCGACATAGCTCGGGATTGGGAGTGTGTGACGAACGCAGTGAAAGATGAACATCATCGTCTTCTTTCCGCAACACCGTCAATGAACTAAGAACTTCAATCGATGAATCAAATGTAGGGGTTCGTTTCTTCTTGTTCTTGATTCTATCTTTTACGTTCTACGATTAATGAGAACCCCTTGTTATCGTTTAACGGGAGGAGGCCGGACCGCACGAACACGGCCGATCCTCCTCCCTTTTTATTCTTTCTTGTCATTTCGGATCGAAAGAAAGTGGTGTGGTGCCGTCGCACCGCGTGGGAAAGAAAATCAAGGATGTGCGACATTGTCAAGCCGCGCGGGATCGAGCGGCAAGAATGCGCGACGTCGTCACGCCGCGCATTCAGAATTTTAGACCCTCGAGCGTGGGTATTTTGATTGCAAGGTGTTCGAATAATTTATTTTTGGATAAATTATACCCTTGTCAATGATTAAAATCATGTGTTATTGTTTGAAAATTGTTAACACCTAATGCGGAGGGTGCGGACCCAACAAACACAGCCTGACAACCCTCCGCAGCTTGTTTATCAATGTGCGGATCGACGAACGACGACAAAGCAGGCCGCTACGGCGTTTGAATCCCTTCGCAGTGATGGTTGGGTCCCAAGAGGACCATTGGTGAAGACGACAGGAGAAACGGACCACCGGAGCGCGTCCGGTGGTCCACGGAAGGAGGTGGCGGTGTGCCACGCCGACGTAGCGGCACCGGCGACCGACGGCGGCGGTGCGCCGCCGACCTCAATTAGCGGCGAGGGTGGGCCGCGCACACCCCCGCCCGCGGCTTCCACCCGGCCGCGCTGGCCGGGACGGACCGAGCCGGCCGCGCCGGCCTAGCCAGGCCGGGCCCAGCCGGGTCGGACTCGGGCCGGGACGGGTCGACCCGGTTCGGGCCGACCCAGGGGGGTCGGGCCGGGTCGGTCCGGGCCCAGACCCCCCGTTTTTGGACCCTCTTTTGTCTTTTGACCATATCTTGGGCTACGGACCTCCGATCGACGCACCGTCAGTTGCGTAGCGATACTTGGAACGAGACGGTCGTTTTGGTATATTACACTCAAGGTTTCGGAATACTTTGGGTTCGGCCGGGTTGGTTCGGATACGAAACCAACCGGGCCCTCGAAGTGGAAACGCTTATATCTTGAGCTCCGGACGTCCAAATGATATGACGTCAACTTTGTTGGATTCCTCTAAGTGAGGCAGATCATTTGGCTTACTCCGCTCGAGGTTTGGATTCTGTCGGAGTGTAGTCGGGTTGGTTCGCTCACGAAACCAACCGGGCCCCTGGAACGAAAAAGCAAATAACTCACAGACCGGGCGTCCGATTGACGCGCCGTCTGTCTCGTTGTTTTCTTCTTGATGAGACGGAACTTTTGGAATACTTCGACTGAGTTTTGGTTGCTGTTAGATAGTGTCCAGGTTGGTTTGTACCCGAAATTCAACCGGGCCCTTAGAACGGAAAAGCTGTTATCTTTCAGACTGGACGTCTGTTTGACGAACCGTCAGCGGCGTTGGTGATCACGTTGAGAAATGGTCCCTATGTGTATACCCTATGAGAGTTCGGGGTACAGTTGAGTTACGGCCGGGTTGGTTCGTTTACGAAACCAACAGTTCCCCTGGGACGAAAAAGCTAATAACTCACAGACCGGGCATCCGATCGATGCGCCGACTGATGCGTTGAGACCCCTATGACGAGGCGGTCCTTTGATATACTTCTTCATGAGACTTTGTGATACTTGGTGTATCGACCTGTAGCTTGTGGAGCGGACCATCCCGGAGATGAGCGTATGGAGTATGGAGACCGTTTAGCCGGCTGAGACCTGACGACTACTTGACCGACTCGACTTGGAGTGAGTCAACTAGCCCAGTGGACGGAGCGCCCGGTATTTGGCGACAAACCCACGGCGGACGGAGCGCCTGTTAGTTGTCCGCAGACCCGCAGTACTCGACAGGAGGAGTACCTATGTAGGCTATTAGGGGGAGTGCCCGGTATTTGGCGACAGACCCTCAGAGGACGGAGCGCCCGGTAGTTGGCCGCAAACCCGCGGTACTCGATAGAAGGAGTACCTCAATAGTCTTATGTTAGTGAGCAGTACCTCAGAGTCATGACAGGACCACTGTACACATCAGAGACGGAGCTCTATAGTAGTTACAGTTTCGATAATGAAAATCTTGGTTTGAGCTGCGTCTATGACCTTTTTGTTTACCTCATGATTGAGATGGGTCACTTGATAACATAGGTATATGTATGGGCATATACCTGGGTAGTGGTTATCAGTTGATTTCATGATCATGGTGTTTTCCTCATGATTGAGATGGGTTACTTGATAACTTAGGTATATGAATGAGCATATACCTAAATAGAGGTTATCTGTTGAGATCTTCTTTGTGGATATCCTTGTTGGTTTTAGTGAGACCTTGTGGGTCTCGGGGTCCCTACTGAGTACCATTATACTCACCCCTGCACGGGCTATGCCCGCACCTCGTTGTGTTGGTTGCAGATGACGGGTAGTGCTGACGGAGGCCGAGTGTTCGAGGACTGGATGGTAACCGGAGGTGGACTACACGACAAGTCAGTATCTGGAGGTGGAATTCATGGCGAGACAACTTTTGGAAGAGTTTGATGGGGGAGACCGTTGTGGAGGCTATCTGTACCTACCCTTCAGGTAGGATCCGTGGTGGATGATCCAGGAGCTATGTCATCTGTACCTACCCTTCAGGTAGGATCTGAGGAGGACGTCCCAGGAGCCGCTTCTGTTCTTTCAGCTATTTGTCCTTTCCTGTTGTACTTTCGTTCAGTAGTAGCTGTACTTTCAGTTGGGTTTGTATTCTGCCCCATCTACTTTTCAGCACTTTCTTTTGTACTTAGTGTTTTACTTCCGCTTGTACTCTGTGGTGTTTTGTTTACTTTTATAAAGGCAATGTCTTCCCAGTTATCGGAATTTACGCCTTTGGTGCTAGTCGTCAGCCCCTGGCCTATGGAAGGCAGGCTTGGGGTAGTCACAGCACGGGCCCCGAGGATGGGTCGTGACATTGCGTCGTATGCAATACCGAGTTTCACTAAACAACGATATGCTATTAAAATATTATTAAAACTAGCCGTTATGAATAGTAATAACCACTTTTTGAAATTTTATGAACTTTATTTTTCAAAATGGACTTCATTTTTGGATTCAGAATATCGAAATTATCCTAGGGTGAAATTTTGGTATTTTTCTGAAAACTTTCAATTTTTGATGAATAGTGAAAACACTGGGTTACTATTTAAAAACCAACTTTTTATTTAAATAATTATTTATTTTAATTAAATTTATTTTCAGGAAAAATTGATACATAATACCTATATATGTTCAATGCAATTCATTGGAGTCATTTTATAATAATTTTTTATATATAAAAATTTTATTGAACTTTTCACCGTCTTTTACCCACCTCCTAGGAGAATTTGCAAATTTACATAAAACATAATTTTACCGCTTCTGTGAGTAGAATTTGAAAACTCCTGGAGTCACAGTTGATTTCAGTAAGTAAAATTCAGTTCAATGAGATGAAAATAATTTTTGGTGAATAGTAACATTGTACTTTTATTTACCACGGTTAAAAGTAAATAGGGTAATTAAGGGTAAAAATGATATTATTATTACCCTAACACATGTCCTAATTCTATTGGATAAGTGTAATTCGACCAAAAAAACCTTAGGAATAAAAATATGACCATTTAGGCCCACATGGATTAGATTATGACATTTATTATTAATTTATTTAAAGACGGGTTAAAATAGTTAAAATCAAAGTTTAATAATTAAATCATTTTTAATATAGGTTTATACATAAGATAAATTATACTATAAATATTCATTAGAAAGATAAAATGATTTCCTACATAATGGTAGTTTATTTGTAATTTTTAGACATTAAATAATTTTATTTATTAATTACACAATGATGATGCAGTAATTATCTTATTAATGAAATATTGACATAATTGATGTTATAAATACCCAAATAAATTTAATTTGAGACTTTTTAGGAATTACACTAATTTTATTCGTTAATATGACATTTTATAATTGATTTAAGTAACGTTTTTCAGACTAATAATTCTGTTATGATTTTCACAAAAATCAATTACTAAATATTGTCAAAATTGACATAAAATAGTTTTTAAAATAAATATTATATTATTAGTTGTTTTTTTATTCCTAAAAATCTAAGGTTCGGCCAAATGACTTAGATAAGGATATATATATTAATAATAAACAACCTGGGGTTTGTTTGTCTTGTTATAGTATGTTTATTAACCTCATAGTGTAAGAACACACAAAGACACGGTAAAAATAAAATTATCTAACTTAAAGTTAAATATAAATGATAAGGTTAAAATAGGAACCTAAACTTGTCTAAATTCTATTGGATGAGATGATTTCGACCCATCCCCATCTTAGATTCTAAATAAATCAATTTGGAGTGATTTAAAACAGAATTTGGCTTTATAATAAAATAATATGAATAGTTATTCCAAAGGTGCCCCTCTCCCCCCTTATAAAAGGGCACATCCTCCCTCTCTTCCTCACACCACATTGAACCTTCAAGATCGGCCAACCCCTACCACTTTCGCCTCTCCACTTCCCTAGAGACATCCTAGAGTTCCTTGTCTTCTTCAAAGGCCAATTTTAGTGCCCTAAAAGGATGTCTCAAAGAAGCGCTTCAAAGAAGAGGTAATGTCCGTTACCGATTCTTTCAACTTTATTTCTTCTTCCACTTCTTCTTCTTTAGTTGTTTCATTATGATGTAATAACATCAGTATCACTCATATAATGATATGTTATTATAAGTATGAAACAACCCTATTTCACCATCTATCCATCCTACAGAAAACGAAATTACCGCGCGTGCGTACGTACAGAATACCATCTCCACGTCGTTGTGTAAATTATTTTCCACCACCACCTTACATGGATGGGTATAATGGTATAAATAATGACTATATATGATTATTGTAAAGTGATATTGATTTTGAAATAGTATATATACACTCCAATACAATTCCACGATCATGGGAATGATATCATCGCTCGTGTGTACGTACAGAATAACGTCCCCACGATGTGATGCGACTCGTTCTACATGATCTTCATTGCCTAATGATTATATAAATGAATTGAATGAATAAATATGATATATATTACACTAATACCATTCTGGAAATGAGGGATCTATAACCTAAAAATAAAATTAAGAATTTATTCTACAAAACACGCATAAGAAGAAAAAGTAATAAACACCCGAATAACAAGTAGTAATTAAATATTACTAATAAGAAGCTAAGAATATGACCATATATGATATCATAAAAATAATTAGGATTCTGGAATAAGTCAACAACATTATTTAAATCATTATACAAGAGGTTCAGACACTTATAAAGTGAATGGTTCCTAGGGTAAGGGAAAATATCACAATCTCATTTTTATTCGATATTGTTTATACTTTGGTATTTACTGGGGTGTATTTTATCATCCACATCCATGTTTCCTCAATATGAAACATTATTTCCATCCACCTACAATTATTTAAATCCAATTTTACCCTTAGGTGAGTTTTTTGTAAAAGATATGAAAGGAATCTTTTGTCATTTTTCGTACGAGGTACTTTTGGACTTTTCTGACAAAAGTACGAGAAGAATGTTATTTTTAACTTATACGGCATGAATGGATTTTTAAAACAATATTTCCCAGAATCATCCTTTACAAGTTTTCCAATTTATTATTAATCAACTTCTTTTAGTTTAAAATTGTATGACATGTTAAGAAAGGTAAAAAGTTTTTGAAGTAGAAAGGATATTTTCCTCAAGAATGGAGTTCAAGTGTTTTATCAAAATTATTTTCCATCTAAGATAATATAGGGTTCTGTTTCTATCCCTATTTTTACATTGATTTTATTATGTTGTGATGGAAATATTTTTATGAATTCCTTTATCTTATATGAATTGTTTTATGATGTCATGATGTTTAAGATTCCAATATTTATTACATGGGTTATGATATGATGTATGGTTTATGATTTTGTGGCACACATAAGAATGGTATCATTATGAGATGGGTGGGACCTATATCTCCCTCCAATGCATTGGGTAAAGATTTTATATCTCATGAGATATACATGGATAGAACGGCAGGTTAAACTGGTTCAATAAAACTGGACTGAAACGAGGAGTGAACTCGGTTCAGAAATGGACTTTGTCCACTAAGATAGTCTTGGCAATGAGTATTTACTAATAAGAAATGATTCTCTATGATTATGTGTGTATTACACAAAGTTTCATGTTTTAAGTTATCATTATTGGGATTACATTTCACAACCATAATTTATCCCATGTTATGAAATTATGATCACTTTTGCAGGTTAAGATTTCCAAAAGTTATGTTCTTATGTACATGATGTGATTGATATTTATTTTGTTTACCCTTACTGAGCATTTGAGCTCACCCTTTTGTATGTTTTATTTCCCCAAGTTAGGAAGAAGGTTATTAAGTAGGATATTCCAAAAAGGGACTCTAAATATGATGAAATAAATTGGAGGCAAAGTAGATGCTTTATGAAGCAGTTGTTTATGTTTCCGAGTTTCTAAAGACTCTATACCTATACGGTCCTTTTCGGGTTTTGTTATATGTTGTAATAAGTGTGCTTCAATTCTGAAGTAATAACAATGTATGTAAAGTATGGGTCGTTATAAAGACCTTGTGTGATAGATAATGTTGTGTACTATGGGAGTACATGGGTATTGAATAGTACTCAAGCATGGTCCGATAGACAGTAATGTGAATAGGAATGGCCCTATGAACATGGGTAGGACAAGGAGAAAAAGGGAAGGCCTCGAGTGGCTGATACATTCCATGTGGACTCACTTACAAATCATATAATGTTACATGGCCTCTAAGATGTTTACAAAATATAACACGACCCAACAATAGAGTGGTAACACATGTCGTGTGGACCCCATGTATATCATATTTCCCTATGAGAAACTTCCACCCTGTGTATATCTTTCATATGGACTTTGATTGTATCCCTTGAGTACCCTATCATGATTACTTTTTCTCATAGAACATGAGGGAATCCTTTTTAGTGGTTTTAAATATATGATGTGAAATGTTCTAAGCATGAAACTTCTTTATGAAATACTTGACGATTGAAGTGATCAGGAAGAACCATTAATGAGATAGTTCAGGGTTGGAAACCCTCAATTGTACTAGGGTATAGACCCTTAGACACCTTGAACAGATTTATAGGAACTCCCTAGAATACCAGGGCATGATTCTTATAACCTCTGAGCTCCCCCATAATGTACTAGGGCATGGGTCCTCTACTCTCTGAGTGGCACCCATCAAACGAACTAAGTCATGGATCCTCTACCCTTAGACTGAAACCCCTAGAATATTTGGATGTGTTCCTCTACCCTTTTAGGGGAACCCCTAACTCAATAGGTATTTGGTTCTCTATCAATTCCTACTCAGTTGAACCCCCCCCCCCCCACCCACCATATTAGGGTGTGGGTCCTCTATGATTGAGTGGCTTCCCCCTAATACACTAGGGCATATGTTCTCTACCCATATACTAAGTGAAATCCCCATAACATAATAGGGAATGAATCCTCTTTCTATTAGATATTCCACCCCCTCAGGTTGTGGATCTATGGTGATTTTTGGGCCCTCCACGTGACATCTTCAAACTGACACATGAGATAATGGGAATTGATTATGGGCCTTTTGAGCTGTAGGAAAACTCATAATTATAGCATGGGCATGAGACAGAGATCTCAATTGTCTCTCTTATAGATTTTTTTATAAGAATATATATATATATATATATTAGGGATTAATTTAACTCTTCCTTTAGGTTGATCCAACTACTTATATCATATCTCTATATTTCAACCCTATGGTTTTCAGGGTGTCCTGCTAGGTATTGATATACTCACCCCTGCATAGTTTTTTCCCACATGTGACATGTCTTATGAAAATAATGAATATATCAGTTGTGATTTCAGTAGAGAATAAGGATAACCATGTTCATAGACTATATACAATATTTAGGCTAGGAGATCAAGAGTTGGGATCTTTTAGATTTACATTATTCAGATTGTTTTCAGTTTGGGACTTCCATTCATGTTGAGAATGTATTTTTTTACCTTTTAAATTTGGTTTAATTATATTATACTCAGATGTGTCATTTAGAGGATATTGCATGCATGTCTTACTCTAGATGATACAACCCTTTTTATTATTCCAATGAATTGTTTCATAGAGATGGTTAGGTGTGTGAATATGGGTACACTATGAAAATGCCTCTTGTTTATGTTATTCTATACTAGTGCTTATTTTTATAGCCTTGTCTATTGGAGTTAGGCTTGAGTTTATGATATCTTGGACATCCACTAGTCAGATAGACCATGGTAGATTGGATCATAATAGGGTGTTTTTAGAGTTGGTTCATCCTTTTGTTAGTGTAGATAAAGACACATGATGAGGATTGGATTGGAACATAGGTCAACAATATTAGAGTGTGTTGAGTATATATTTCAAGACCAATAACCCAGTGTTGGTGTAGAAGTCGATGTATCCTTACACCAGAACTCTGATTAACAACTTGTCGAATTGGTATATTGATACATTGGTTACAGTGAACAATGATACATTCATCATATATGATTGATTCTTGGAATGTATTTCTTACTTCATCTCCCTATATATATGTATATATTCTCATCCAACTGTGGTATTTCAAGAACACATTTAGGATTCCTCTGTAAAGACAACTATCTATGTTTCTAATTTGTGATTCTGATAATAATCTAATGAGTGATGGGGCATCATCCCTATAGACACCCAATCTTGACGTACATGAACATTACATTACTTTTGTGGAATATTTAATACATGACAAAAAATGATGCCCAAATACTATATAAGTTTAGTGTGTTTGGAAACTCAGAACATAATCGTCTAATCAAGGTAATAGATCTTCAACATCTCCCATAAAGATATTCCCCTTTTGTTTACCTACCTAAACCCTTTCTTTATATATTAGGGAAAAGAAAACATAAAAAGGGTGACATCAAATTCTCATTAAGGGTAAACATATAGAACATAAAAAAACCCATAAACATTTTAATGTAAAAACGTGAACCTAATGTTTAAACATCAAAATCAGGAGTCATGAAATAAATCTTGGCAGTATGTAAGGCATAGATCATAAAAGCACATTAACAATGATAATATAGCATTGGAATAAAACATAGAATTACGGGAAACCATTAAGAAGATAATATTATTTCCAGAGTAGCCAAGGCATTGCTGCCAAGACCATCATAGTAGACAAAATCCATTACTGAATCAGGATTACATTCCATTCCATCCACGTATTACTAAACCGGATTTACTTGACGTTCCAGCCCTGTAATACTGAAATGGATTTACATTCCATTCCAGTCATGTCTATCTCATGAGATATAAATCATTACCCAATGCATTAGAGGGATATTTAGGTCCCACCTATCTCATAATTAAATCATTCTTACATGTTCCACACAAAAAAACATAAATCATTCATCATAGTATAACCCAAGAAATAAAATGGGTTCCTTAAATATCATTTCATTGTAACATAATCCATATAGAATATAATTCCATCATTAATGAAGCCAAATAATAGTAAAAATAGGGATAGAAACATAACCCTATTTAAGAGCTTCATCTTTGATGGAAAATAATTCTGATAAAACACTTGAACTTAGTTCTTGTGGAAAATATGTTTTCCTCTTCAATAACATTTTATTTTCTCAGAAATACTGAAAAAAATAAAAATAAAATAAAATTGTCGAAAATAAACTTGAGATATTGTTTAGGAAGAATCTTGTAAATGAAGTATGATGAAACTGTAAAAATCCATTCATTCTTTATAAGTTAAAAAAACATACTTCTTATACTTTTGCCGGAAAAGGGAAAAAGTACCTCGTATGGTAAACAATAGAAAGATACATTTAATACCACATAGTAAAAGTCAAAAAGGGGTAAAATGACTTTAAAAATACATATAATAATCGTAAACATTTATGAAAACATTTTTAGAAAACATGGAAATGGATGATAAATATGTCATCAGTAAATACTTACGAATAAACAATCCCGGATAAAAATGAGATTAGAAAAGTTATCCCTTACCTTAGGTCTGATATACTTTGTATGTATCTGATCCTCTGGTATAATTATTTAAATAATGTTCAAGATTTATTCTAGAATCATTTTAATTTTTATTATAACATTTATGATCATATTTTCATCTATTTGTTAGTAACATTTCATTGTTACTCATTATTTGGGTATTAACTGCTTTATGTTTCTATGTATTTTTTGTTGGATAAGTTCTTATTCCTTTTTTTAGGTTATAGTTATATCATTTATATAATGGTATTGGTATAATATATATCATATATATTCATTAAATTCATTTTTATAATCATGTTTTAAGGAATATTATGTAGAATGAATAAAATGACCTCGTAGAGATGGTAAGTCATACGTATGCACGAGCAACGATATCGTTCCTATAATTATTGAATTGTGTTGAAGAGAATGATGTATAGTATCTCAGAATTATTATCATGATATATTAATAATAAATAGATATTATTTCTGAAATTATACCCATCCAAATAAGGTGGTGGTGAATAAAAGATTACACCACGGTATGGAGACGGTAAGTTGTACGTATGCACGCGCTGTGATTTCATTTTTTGTAGGATGGATAGAATGTGAAATAGTGTTTTTTCATTTTTATAATAACATATCATTATATTAGTGACAGTTATGTTATTAAATTACAATGAAACAACTAATAAATATGAATTAGAAGAAGAAAGAATTTTTTAAAAATCGGTAGAAGATATTACATCTTCCTCGACGTTCCTCCTTTAAATAACCTCTTAGGGCACTAGAGTTAGTCTTTTAAGAAGATCGGAACCTATATAACATAACTAGAAAAGTTGAGAAGAGAAATTAGTAGGATTTGGATGATATTGAAGGCTCTAAATGGAGTAAAGAGGAGAGGGAGGAGGTTCCATTTTATTAAAAGGGAGGGGGAATTTTAGGAAACTCTCAAAATATTAATTTATTATAATTTAAATTTAAATTAAAAATGGTCCAAAACTTATTTAAATAGAAGATAAGATGATTTTGGTTTGAATACCAGTCATCTAAGAATTTTTGGCAAGTTTTGAATATTTTTTTATCGTTAAATTTCTGTTTAATCTTTATTTTATCCTTTTTAATTTTATTGATATCATGTTATTTACACATTGTGGGTTAATGTAATTACCATATCATGTCAAAAGATCCACAAAAATTTATTTATGAGGTTTTTGGACTTATATTAACAATTTTTATGAATCATAGATTTTAAGTAATTTGATATGATTTAATAAACTATTTTATGTTTTACGTTATAAATTATGTCAATTTTGGACACTATTCATATTTGACTTTTTTTAATAATTCATAACAACCTGATTCCTTTGAACCAAAAGAATTAAATCATCCCTAATAGGTAAATTTAATCCATAAATTTTCCTTATTGAAACAAATTGTTCAAATTAAATTTATTTTAATATTTATAAATTCATTTATGTGAATCTTTCATTAATGATGTAATCATTACATCATAATTGTGTCATAAATAAATAAAATTATAATGTCTAAAAATTATAAATAAAATACCATGATATAGGAAATCTTTATATATTTCTAATAAATATTTATGTACATAGATATAAGTTATATTATCAAATATTAAAATCGATTTAGTAAAAGATATATGTATATGTTATAACTATCATAACTTTAAATTAATTCGTATAAAATGCAATATTCACATCCAAGAGAATCAATTGGGTCCCAAAATCGACCCCTGGATGAAAATGGTTGGAAATAGCACATCGAATAGGTCTAGGACATGTGTTAGGGTAATTTAATATTATCATTATATTATATTTTACCCTTATTTACTAGATTTACCCTTTAACTATGGTAAATAAAATAATTACTGAGTTACTGTTCATAATGTCTAAAAATTAAAGGTATCTATTTATATAATTTGAACCTTCTAATTCGAAATATGGAATTAATTTTTCCAAATTTAAAACACAGAAGTTTTAGTAATTAATTTAAAATTAATTCACGTTGTCAAAACCGAAAAGTGGGTTTTTAAGAAGTAACAATTATCAAAATATTGACATGGGTTTATGTCCAATTTAAAATTAAAATTACAGAAAATAAAAAAAAGATTATATTAAATGATATAAAAATAACCCAATTAAACTTTAATACAAATTAAAAAGATATTATAAGTATATAAATAAATTCGATGAAATATTAGTTTTGAATTAAAATGCAGTATTTTTTACTATTCATTAAAAATGAATTTTTTCAGAAAATACCAAAAATTATAAAAAAGTAAATTTTTATGTACCACTTACAAAGAATAAGTTTAGTTTTTCAAATTGAATATATAAAAGTGTTAAAAATTTTATTAAAAATGGGTGTGCCATCATAAGGTGGAAAAATTTCTTTTCTTGAAAACGACATCTTTTATCCGAAAAAATTGATTTTGTTCTCATATCATGTTCTAGAAAATGTGTAAGATAAATGATAATGTTATATATAACTTAATTTTATATAAATACTATTTATAATGGCTAGTTTATATCCCATTAAATAATAATATTTTAATAATATTTCATTGTTTAGTGAAACACGGTATTGCATAAAATGCATGTTATCGAGGGAGGTCACTTTTGTGTGTAACGTAAGACAATTCACTATTGTGTGTAGTAAAATAAACCTTTAGTGTTCCGTGTAACATAATACAAACTTAGTTAATTTATACACTGAAAAAAATTCAATACTCAGTATTGTATGAACTGAATCCTATCAAATGAACATGAAATTGTGGATAACACAATCCAAGAATAGTATTGAATATATTGTAAGCTAATAGGGTGTTGCGTATAGTGCCAGAAAATATTGGTGTAGTGTACAACACAATACATCAATGAAATTAAAAGTAATTTATCTCATAAAATCTCAGGGTATTACATTCCACCCCCCCCCCCCCTTTAAAATGAATTTCACCATCAAAATTGGTATGGGTTATAAATGGTTTACTACATGAAAGTTTAATTAATAGAAACCCACATTGTAAAGAGTAAAACTGAAACATAATTTTAAAAAGTAATATTAGAAACATAACGATTAGCCAAATTAACTCATCATTGGGTTTCCACATAGCATAACATAGGTGGGAAGTGAAAACATGGATATGGAAGAGAAATATAACCATCAAGTTATGATGGATAGTGATAGAGAACAAGGTTTAGGGAAAGCTAACTACCAAAAATCTATAAATCTATAATGATTTAAGGGACCATCTAATTCATCATATAAGAAGGTACTAGGATAACATTTTTCGTTTTTAATATCCTTTTCTTGAATTTGGATATTTTTTCATGAGAATAAATACATAGTTGATTTTGTTATAATATCACCATTATTTGTGCCTTAAAAATTTCCCACTTCATCTACTATTTAAAGAAATGAAGTTGAATTTTTCATTCTTGAAGTGTTAGAAGATCGTGCGATAGAATGAAATTCCATTCCATTTGTCACAAAAAAATGATAGAATATGTTATAAAATATGCATAATTCCTACTATATTGAGATAATAAATTAATCTAAAAAACTTCAAATAGAATATAAATTATTTTATCCATAAATGGATAATATTATAATCCTTCCATAAAATGGAAATATAAAAATTTAGAAGGAGGTGAACTACGTGGAATTAACATTTGTATCCCATATTTCATTTAGTCGTTCTTGGTTGTCACATTCCAAACATGTGAATACCTTAATCATGTATTCTCTTTAGACATATTAATAACATGAATTACAATAAAACCTTATTGAAAACATTCATTCTATCCAAATTAACTCTTTCCACACACAAAAAATACCAAAAATTCTATATACTCAAACCATGATATCACTTTGTCCTTTCATGAGTGATGAGAATAATAATACTATCAAATATCTTTTTATATCCTTATCCCTTAATTATGTGCTTGTCATGTGCTTTAAAAAAATATTTCAACAACTTTTCATGGTTATCGATACCATATAATTATTGAAAACCACAATAAACCAATACAATGATATACCAATATTCCATAATACTATAAATGAGATTCCATAACATTATTTTGGAATACCATTACAAAAACACTTAATCATTCCATCACTTCATTTTCATACTCAACATCACTAATAGTTATTTCATGTGACTTCTCGTTGTCTTTTTCCTTAAGAGGATATTGACATTGATCATCATTAATCCTCCAATTAGGGAATTGGTTAGCATAATTCCCCATTTACGTGCACTTGTAGCATTGAATTTTAGGAGGTGAGTTCTCTATTGTATTTTATCTATTCACATAATTAGTAACCATTTTCTCATTACTTCAGTACTCAACTGCTTGATGACCTTCTCTTCTACACTTGAATCTTTTTTCAATTCCTTTAAGAAAATTTTCAACATGATTCTTTCCACACATTGAGCATAAGGAAACATTCATCTTTGTTTTCACCATTTTTTTGAGATTTTTTCTTGAACTCCATCTTTAATTTCTGATCAAAATCATGATATGGATATTTCACACCAAATTCTAGTTCTACCTTGATATCACAATGCATAATCTCTTCATAGCTACTGAAGTATCTTAAAGCTAATTCCAATAGATCACTAGATCTTAGGCCACCGAAGAATCGATCAACTTTACTTTCAGTTTGGATGATAAATCCAGAATAATACCTTGAGAGACCTTTAAAATTTGCCTCATGTGTACCAATAGATTCATCATCCTTTTCCTTAAGCTCAAAGAACTACCTTTCCATATTTTTTCAAAGAATACAAGGGAAGAAAATATTGAAAAAAACATAAACTCATCCCATTCCATGAATTCAATTTCATATTGATGACTTGTATTATTAATTAGAGTCCACAACTTGTAAAACCCAAATATTTCATAGTACGTTATCTCATTAAAGTAATTCAATAGCTTGCACTACATTAAAAACTGAGTTTCAGTGCCCCAGAATTTACCAAAATAACCGTTCAAAAGGCAGTTATGAATAGTATTAACTGCATTTTGAATCTTATATACTCTATAGAATTTTATCATTAATATTATGTGTTTCTTAGACTTAATATAACAACAAATTCATTTTTCCGATAAAAGATGTATTTTTTTAAAAAATGAAATTTTACCGCCTTTTAATTGAGAACCCTTTTTAAAACCAATATTTGAAAATTTTATATATTAAATTTAATGAAATTAAATTCTATATAGATGCAGAACATAAAAAGTTAATTTGGATAAAGTTTTGGTACTTTTCTGATAACTTTCATATTTTTACAAATAGTGAAAAATACTATGTTTTAATTGAAAACAAATTTTGAATCAAAATGATTTATAATGTTAAATTATGAATTTGTAAAGTTTTGAAGTATAATTATATTATATTTTATCATTTAAAACTGTTTTAGTCATTATAAGTAATTTCACATTTAAATTTTACATAAACACATTTCAATCTTTTGATAGTTTTTACATTTTAAAAACCCACCTTTTGGGTTTGAGAATGAGAATTAATTTTATATTAATAATTGATACTTATATGTTTTGAATATGGTAAAATAGACTTCAGTTTTGAATTCTGAATATCAAAATTATCTTAGGGTGAATTTTTGTTATTTTTCTGAAAACTTTCAATTTTTGATGAATAGTGAAAAACATTGCATTATTATTTAAAACAAACTTTTTATTTAAATAATTAGTAATTTAATTTTAATTTATTCAAATTAAAAATGGATTTATAATTCCTATAAAAGTTCAATGTAATTCATTGGATTCATTTAAAAAAATAGATGTATAAAATTTTATAGAATATTTTACCGTCTTTTACTCACCTTCTATGAGTATTTACAAATTTGCATAAAACATAATATTACCGCTTCTGTGAGTTCAATTTAAATTTTTTAAGAGAAATAGATTACATAAATAATTAAAATTTTATTCAATATGATGAAAATAATTTTTGGTGAATAGAAACTTTTGACATTTATTTACAACAATTAAAAGTAAATAGGGTAATTAAGGGTAAAAATGATATTATAATTACCCTAAAACGTGTTATAATTCTATTGGATAAATATAATTAGACCAAAAACAACCTTAGGAATAAAATATGACCCATTTTGGTCTACTCTGATTAGATTAGGACATTTATTATTATTTTATTTAAAGAAGATTTAAAAAAAGTTAAATTCAAAGACTAATAACTAAACCATTTTTAATATAGGGTTATACATAAGATAAATTAGACTATAAATATTAATTATAAATATAAAAAAATTCCTACATAATGGTATTTTATTTATAATTTTTGGACATTAAATAATTTAATTTATTTATGACACAAGGATGATGTAGTAACTACTTTATTAATGAAATATTAAAATAACTGATATTATAAATATCCAAATAAATGAAATTTGAGACTTTTGATAAATTAACTAATTTTATATGTTAATATTACATCTTAGGGTTGATTAAATAAATATTCTAAATGTATTCATGTTGTTATGGTTTTTACAAAAACCAAACACTAAATAGTGTCAAAATTGACATAATTCAGTTTTTAAAACATATACTATATTATTAATTGATATAACATACCTAAAAATATAATTTTCGGTAAAAGGACTTAGATAAGGTTATATATATTAATAATGAACCACTTGGGGTTCTTTTGTCTTGTTATAGTAAGTTTATTAACCATATAATATAAAAATATTAAGAGATGGGGTAAATGACAAACTTTTTAACTAAGAGTTAAATCTAAAATATATGGTTAATATGGTGACCTAAAAATGTAAAAAACCTATTAATTGAAATTATTTAGACACATAACCACCTAAGCCTCTAAATAAATCATTTTTTAGATATTATAAACCAAAAATTATTTTATTATAAAATAATATTTCGAGGTTTTCCAAAAGTGACACCCCCCTCTCTTATAAAAGGGTAGTTCCCCTTCTCTTAATTTCACACCTCCAAAGACATTCGGCTTAGCCAAAACCTTCCAAAATATCTTCTAAACTATACTATGTTCACCCTGGATGCCATAAATTGTTTATAAATCTAACATAATGAGCCCTTTTGATCAACTCAAAAGTAAACACCTGAAGAAGAGATAATTACTTCAGCACCCTCTTTCAAGTTCTTTTCTTCTTCCACTTCTTCTTTCTTTGATGTTCCCATACCAAAATAATAAATCCAGTACCTTCTATATAATATGATTTTATTATAAAAATGTTACTACCATATTCATTATTCTATCAATCCTATAAATGAGAAAGTCACCACACGTGCGTACGTACGACTTACCATCTCCATGTCGTGGGGTAGTTTGTTATTCAAACACTTCATTATTTGGATGGGTATATAATAGTGAGTATAACTAATGTAAATAATAAATATAACATGTTAATTATTCTGTATATATAATATACCATTCAATTACTAATGATTTCTCCACCTGTATAATGATATTTTCACTCGTACGTACGTACGAATTATTGACTCCATTACGTGATGAGATTCATTTCTACATTCACCATTCAACAATGATTATAAAAATATATATTATGAATAAGTATGTAATATATTACATAATAATTTTACTTAATAGATATATATATATATATATGTATTTATATACTTACATATATCTTATTCACTTACTTCATTCAATACAATATGAAAACACAAACAACGTTTATGCATATGTACGACCTACCTTCTCCATAAAGGGTGTTTTCCATTTCATATATCTATCTATAATACATATTCATATTATAAATATATATGATATATATAAATAATGTTTTATCTTCTGGATGTTTTTTAAATCATGATCTAAATTATATTATCAAGAATAACAAGTTAAAACACGTACGATAAATAAAGTGATTATTACACGAAATGTTAATTTAACATAGAAATCATTATTAAATAAGTAGTATAAAGTCATAAATGAATCATGTATGATATATTAAATATGAATATGGTTCTGGTATAATTTAATAGCATACTATGTTTATTATAAAGGAGGTTAAATGTACCATCGACCAATAGAAGGTGCAAGGTAAGGGTTAATTTCACAATCTATTTATTATCTAAGGTTGTTTTTAGGTAATTTTTTACTAGGAAATATTTATTATCCATGTCCAGGTTTCATAAAAGTGTTTTCAAAGGGATTATTTTTAAGTTACTTTTTTATTAAAACATCATTTTAAATTTTTTAACGATTTATTCTTCAAAACATTTCTCATTAATGCCCATGTGTTCAAAATGGTTTTAAGGATTTATTTATATAGACATGAATGATTTAAAATATTAATTCCTTTCAAAATTTTAAAAGTTGTATGGGACACTTTGATTCAAAAATTTCTTTAAATGCCTTCCTTTATAAATTGTGTGACTTTTAAATGTTTTCATGAAAAAGGGATATTTCTTTCAAAGAGATTTATAAATCATTTTCATCTATGTCAACATCCTTTGATGGATTTTAATCTTGATTGATGTTGATTTATTATGATACAAATCTTCCATATTGTATTGAAGGTTTTGTGATATTTTTGACTATGGATGTCTTATTTTTATACCATTCATGGTTTGTGGATAAATTATTGACATTTCTTGAGCTAGTTTTAATAAGAGTGTTTATGTTATTTTTCAACCTTCTAATATGAGGAATGTATTGGACATAGTAAGTGACGGGTGGAACCTACTATAGCTCCTCTATTCATAAGTATGTCTCAAGAGACAATTAGATGTGGAATTGGTCGAGGACTTTCCCAATTTAATATATAGTTTTGTCTGAGGCCTTAATCATTTTTATACATCTTGGATGAGGCCCTGACAAAATGTTTCGGAATGACATGCAGTATACATTCCCTCATTATGAAAATAATATTGATGGTTCATGTGGTTATAATACTAACACAATACCCATGACTATGTTTTATTATGGAATTATTTACTCAACTCATATTTCTACCATGAAGTTTTCATGTTTATTATTTTTAAAGGCGTGTGTTTTCAATTATTCACAATGCATATTGTTTATGTTATCTTCCGATAAATTGTTTACCCATACTGAGCATCTGAGCTCACCCCTTTCTTATGTTTTATTTTCCCAGGATTTTCTAGAAGTGTATTATGACTGACCTCCAGGGATAGTCTAAGGGATATGAATGTGGTCAATAGAGACAATTTTGTGGTAAAATTTATTTTTATAATGTAATGTTACATTCATGTATGTAATATATTTCCATGAGTCCTAAATTGATCAGTCTTTCATGACATTATTTAATTATATCATGCCAATGTATTTAAATAATGCACTGACTCTAGGTAACTGGGATCGGGGCGTTACAGTTGGTATTAGAGGACGTTTAAAAATATCCTTGGAAACTAGATTTAGATAACCTATGATTAAGAAACATTACTCTAAGATATACTTTGAGGATTAGTATAGATGAACTTCCTATAATTTTGGTATTGTAGAGAATTTGTGATTTTTCCAAGAAATACATCCATATTTGAATACAATTAGTTAGGGGCGGCTTTGGCACAGATGTACCTTAAAGTAAAACTCGAAAACACCGCTTTAACTAGACTCAAACAGGAACTGTTTCATGACAATGGGATTTGCTACACTCTTGGTTGTGACACTCCTGGGGGATATGTTTAAGATAATTCACAATTTAGTTACAAACCATTATAAATGATATATGAGTAACTATTCCGGCAAAGAAACCATTTTTATAATTATGAGACTATATGTGTCAAAATATTCAATTAATTTTGTGAACTTTTCTACTTTTTGGATTATATAGTATAATATGATCAAACCTAGTGTGTGTCATCATTTTGAAAAGGTGCCCAGTAGAAGGAATGAGAAATCTTGCAATATGCATGATCCAAAGTGTAAGAAGGATCATATCTTTCATAGTCGTAAGCCATCATTTATAAGGGAAATAGTCACCCACGTATTCTCATCATATGAATAAATAGTATCATGTGTCAATAAAATAAGTGAATAATTTTCTATGTCTTATAGCTTCGAAATGAAGCAAGAGAAGAAAAGGATGGAAGACAGAAATTTGTATAAAGGAAAGATGGGAAATAAGTATTTTCGTATATGTGATAATTATGAATAGAATCACCTTGGTAAATGCTTAGAGGGAATGAGAGTTTGTTATAAGTGTGGAGAAAAAGTACACCAAGTATGTGATTTCAATGGTAAGAAAAACATTTCAAATGTACTATGCTTCATCTGCAAGGAGTTGGGACACTACGTGATGTAATGTCCAAATCATCAGAGTATACCCCAAATGCTGCTATTGGATAGTAATCATGGTATTATACTACTAAAGATGAAGAGGAATGATTAGATTTCTTATGTTGTTATTAAAGTATTGTGTAATCTGGGAATTGTATTGATGATGTACATGTTATAAGAATTATAGAGTATAAAAGGATTGTATTACAATACTATTTCATTTTGGACTTCAGATTGTGTGGAAAAAAGAAATGTGACTAAATAGAATGTTAACTTTTTTGAATATAAAATTTTGAAAGAAAGAGAAACTATAATATGGTTTAGATACTGAGGCAGTGATTTTGGAATAATATATGATTGATTTAGATAAATTATATTGGATATTCTTGACTACCTTGAAATTGATTAATAAATTGTATATTCCATCATTTTTGGATTTTACAACATTTTTGGATAGGAGAAGTATATCCAGTATTCTATAAGGAATAAGGGAGCATGAATGTAATCAATGAGGTTTTCACTACTAGAAATAAGATCTATACCAACAGTTTTGGGACAAATGTTTGTATAGTTCACTTATATGGACTTATACCAATGGTTTGGCCAAAACCGTTGGTATAGGTTACTGATTTGGACATATACCAATAGTTTTGGACAAAACATTGGTATAGGGGGGACCTATACCAACAGTTTGGGGAAAACTATTGGTATATGTCACTTATATGGATCTATGCCAATGGTATTGGCCAAACTGTTGGTATATGTCCAAAATATCGACCCTATACCTACAGTTTTCCCCAAAAAATATGGATAGGTCCCCCCTATATGAACGGTTTGTCTAAAACCATTGGTATCGGTCCCAAAATCAAATAATCTATACAAATGGTTCTCAAAACCGTTGGTTTGGGTCTATACCAATGGTTTTGAGAACCATTGGTATAGTTACATGTATTTTTTATTGAATCTTCTTACAGAGAACATTTAATAAATAAAAATTTAAAACAATTATGATAATAAATATATATATTTATTCACAAAAGTCAAGTTAGGTTAGTCATTAAGTCCTTCAATGATAAACTGGAGGTACTGGGATCAAAACAAACATAATTCTTGTTTTTTGAAATACATATACCAATGGTTTTATGGAACCATTGGTATAGATTTTTCATATTACTTATACCAATGGTGTCGAAAACTATTGGTATAGACCTACACCCATGGCTTACTAGCCCATGGTTCTCCAAAAACGATGGTATAGGATATACCAATAGTTTCAAATTGTTGGTATAGGTTATTAATCTAGTAGTTTTAATTGTAATTCAGGGTGTTATAACATTTTAAAATAATACATGATGAAGGTATTCACATTTTATTACATGGAAAAAGGATCTTCCTTATTTATAACATCCTTATAAATTTTGGACTGTGAGTTTGGGAAAAAGTATTTTGGATAAGTCTAAAGGTTGGGATGGTTTAAGTTTGATGTTGGATACTATTATTAAGGTAAAATAATTTCTTAATATTATTTTTGGATTGTTGTAAAAAATATAACTCGGAGGTCGGGCGACAAACTGTAGCGTCCGGAAAGGCCATAGGACTTGAACCCACAACCGAAGGGAGACAAGGGTGGATCACCTACCACTAGCCTACATGATGTCTTAGTTTGTATAATGTAGTTTTTTTTAAACAGTCTGACAAATAAATTATAATTTCATTATTTTATGAACCCTATACGATTAGGATAAATAGAATGTTTTTGAATTCTATTATCTTTTGATGTGAAAGATATGTTTGTGGTACGGATTAGTTGAAGGATGAAACTATACTTGTCAAGTATATTGTTTTCCCTCTTATTATATGAATAAATTAGTACTTAAACTTTAGGGAAGGATTCTTAAAACCAAAAATCTGTTATCCTAATACCTTATATTGAACTAATGATATTATAAATAATTATATATTGATGGCTTTAAGGACCTCAATTTTACACTTGTTTGTGATTGATGACCTCAATCACTCCCTAAAAATATTTACATTTTTTCTCCAATTATGTGTCTCTAATTTCCACCAATGTTCACCTAATAGAGATCATTATTTTTTGGTAACATTTTCATTCCCTTTCCCACTTATTAAGACTAAATTTTATTTTATCAATTTATGATATGGGTTTTTCACAAAGGTATTTTTCTATTTTTAACCTTTTATTTACGAATAACAATTTTAAATTGTAAGGATTCAATTTATTGAAGATAGGAGAATATAACGCCCCAAGATTTCATAGTTATTATCTCATTAAAGTAATTTAATAGATTGCACTACACACAACACTGAGTTCAAGCCCACCAAAACTTACCAAACTAGCCGTTCAAAAAGCAGTTATGAATAGTATTAACTGCATTTCTAATCATATATACTCTATATAAATTTAACATCCATATTATGTGTTTCTTAGACATAGTATAAGAAAAAATTCATTTTTTTAGATAAAAGAAGTATTTTTCAAAAAATAATACTTTTTCTCCTTTTAATGAAGAACACTTTTTCAAACCAATATTCTACACTTTTATATATTTAATTTAGTGAAACTAAATTATTCTTTAGAAGTTGCACATAAAATTTAGTTTGGATAATTTTTTGGTACTTTTCTAATAACTTTTATATTTTGACGAATAGTGAAAAATTCAATGTTTTAATTGAAAACAACTTTTTTAATTGAAATAATTTATAGTATTAAATTATGAATTTCAATGGGTTTGAAGAATAATTAGATTATATTTTTATCATTTAATACAATGTAGGTAATTATATGTAATTTCACAATTAAATTTGGCTGAAACACATGTCAATCTTTTGATAGTTTTTTATTTTTTTTACACGCTTTTAGGTTCTAAGAATCAGAATTAAATTTACATTAATAAATTCTACTTATAAGTTTTGAATTTGGAAAAATATACTTCATTTTTGAATTCAGAATATCAAAATTATATTAGGGTGAATCTTTGGTATTTTTATGAAAAGTTTCAATTTTTGATGAATAGTGAAAAACATTGCATTATTATTTAAAACAGACTTTTATTTAAATAATTAATCATTTTATTTAAATTTATTTTTTGTCAAAATTGATATATAATACCTATATAAGTTCAATTTAATTCACTGGAGTCATTTTATAATAAAATTAGATGTATAAAAGTTTATAGAACATTTTACCTTCTTTTTCCCACCTTCAAGGAGCATTTACAAATTTGCATAAAACATAATTTTACCACATATGTGAGTTGAATTTCAAAAATCAGAGAGACATGGTTGACATCAGTAAGTAAAATTTTGTTCAATAAGATGAAAATAATTTTTGTTGAATAGTAACTTTTTACTTTTATTTACCACAGTTAAATGTAAATAGGTTAATAAAGGGTAAAAATGATATTATAATTACCCTAACACATGTCCTAATTCAATTGGATAAGTATAATTCGACTGAAAACAACCTTAGGAATAAAATATCACCACGTTTGGTCTACTTGGATAAGATTAGGACAGTTATTATTATTTTATTTAATGAAGTGTTAAAAAACATAAATGCAATGTTTAATAACTAAAACATTTTTAATATTGGGTTATACATAAGGTAAATTCAACATTAAATATTAATGATAAATCTAAAAAAAATCATACATAATGGTATTTTATTTAAAAATTTTAGACATTAAATAATTTAATTTATTTATGACACATTTATGATACGGTAATTACCTTACTAATGAAAGATTAAAATAATTGATATTATAAATATACTAATAAATGTAATTTGAGAATTTTCATAAATTACAATAATTTTATAATTTAATATGAAATGTTAGGGTTTATTAAATAAATTTTTTTCAAAGTAATCATGCTATTATAATTTTCACCAAAACCAAATACTAAATAGTGTCAAAATTGACATAATTGAGTTTTTAAAACACATACTATATTATTAATTGATATAATATTCCTAAAAATATAATAATAATCCAAAGTACTTATATAAGGTTATATATATTTATAATTAACCACTTGTGGTTCTCTTGGATTGTAAAGTAAGCTTATTAACCATACAATATAAAAATACAAAGAGACACGGTAAATATCAAACTTCTTAAAAAATAGTTAAATCTTAAAGATAAGGTTAATATGGTGACCTATAAATGTAGAAAACTTATTGCTTGATAGTATTTTTACCCATATCCACCTAAGGCTCAAAATAAATCATTTTGGAGTCATCAGAATCTGAAAAATATTTTATTCTAAAATAAATTGTCAAGCTTATCCAAAAGTGTCCCTCACCTCTCTTATAAAAGTGTACTTCCCCTTCTCTTAATTTCACACCTCCAAAGACATTTGTCTCAGAAAAAACCATCCCAAATTTCCTCTCAACAATCTTCCATTAAACTTATAGGCCTTACATTTATAATAAAGCCACACATACAGAGTCCTTTTGATCAACTCAAAAGAAAACACCCAAAGAAGAGGTAATTATTTCACCACCCTCGTTCAATTTATTTTCTTCTTCCACTTCCTCTTTCATTGTTATTTCAATACCAAAATAATAACTTCAGTACCATCTACAAACTGTGATGTTATTATAAATATATCACAACCATATTCATTATTTTATCCATCCTATAAACGACAATATCGCCATACCTGCGTACGTACGGCTTACCATCTCCACGTTGTGGTGTATTTTGTTATTCAAACACATCATTAATTGGATGGGTATAATAATGAGAATAACTAAAGTAAATAATAAATATAACATTTTAATGATACTCTATATATAATATACCATCCAATTACATATGATTCCACCATCAATATAATGATATTGTCACTCGTACATTGGTAAGGATTACCGTCTCCACAACACGATGAGATTTATTTCCACATTCACCATTCAATGATGTTTCTAAAAATATATATTATTAATAACTATGTAATATATTAAATAATAATTCTACATAATATATATATATTTGTATGTATGTATAAACTTACAAATATCTTATTCACTTACATTCATTCAACATTATATGAAAACGGAAACAGCATTTATGCATACGTACGGCCTTCCGTCTCCATAGATGGTGTTTTCAATTTCATATATCTATCTATAATACATATTTATATTCTAAATATATAATATATATATATATATATATCATTTTTTATATTCTAGAAGTATGAAAATCATGATCTAATTGATACAATCAAGAATATCAAGTTAAAACATGTACGATAAAGAAAGTGATTATTACCCGAAATTTGAATTTAACATAGAAATCATTATTAAATGGGTAGTATAAAGTCATAAATGAATCATGTATGATCTAATAAATATTAATATGGTTCTGGTAAAATTTAATAACATACTATGGTCATTATACAGGAGGTTAAACATACCCTCAACCAAAGGAAAGTGCAAGGTAAGGGTTAATTTCACAATCTCTTTATTATCCGAGGTTGTTTTTATGTAAGTTTTTACTAGAACATATTTATTATCCATGTCCATGTTTCATAAAAGTGTTTTAATATTGATTATTTTTTAGGTGATCTTTTATTAAAACATGATTTTAAATGTTTTAAATATTTATTCTTCTTAACCATTCCCATTAATGTCCATGTGTTCAGAATGGTTTTAAGGATTTATTTATATGGACATGAATGTTTTAAAATGTTAATTCCTTTCAGTAGTTTCAATGTGTTATGGGACACTTTAACTCAAAAATGTCTTTAAATGTGTTCCCTTATAAATTCTTTTACTTTTAAATGTTTTCATGAAAAATGGATATTTCTATCAAAGTGTTTTGTAAATCATTTTCATCTATGTCAAAATCCATTGATGGATTTTAAACTTGTTTGATGTTGATTTATTATGATACCAATATTCCATATTGTATTACAGGTTTTGTGATATGTTTGATTGTGTATGTGATATTTTTATAAAATTCATGATTTATGGAAAAAGTATTGACATTTCATATGTTAGTTTTAATACGAATGTTTATATTATGTTTCAACCTTTTCATATGTGGAATGTATTGGACATAGTAATGGACGGGTGGAGCTTGCTATATCTCCTAAATGCATAGGTAGGTCTCATGAGGACATTAGATGTCAAATTGGATGAGGCCTTTCACAATTTTATATATGGTTTTGTACAAGGCCTTAATCATTATTTGACTTCTTGGCCAAGGCCGGGAACAAATGTTTCAAAATGTCTGCCATTATACATTCCCTCATTATGAAAATAATATTGATGGTTCATGTGGTTATTAGACTAGTAGAATACCCATAACTATGTTTTATTATTGCATTATTTACTTAGCTCATATTTCTACCATAAAGTTTTCCTGTTTATTATTTGTAAAGGTATGTGTTTTCAATTATTCACCATGCCTATTATTCATGTTATCTTCCACTAAATTGGTTACCCTTACTGAGCATTTGAGCTCACCTCTTTCAAATGTTTTATTTTCACATGACTTCCAAGAAGTGTATTATGATTGACCTATAGGGATAGTCTAAGGGATATGAATGTGGTAAATAGAGGCAATGTTCTTGTTGTTTTTCATTATATAATGTAATGTGACATTCATGTATGTAATATGTTTCCAAGATTGCTAAACTAATTGGTCATTCGAGACATGATATCATTGTATCTTTCCAATGTATTAAAACAATGCACAGACTCTGGGTAACTAGGCTCAGGGTGTTGCAGTTGGTATCAGAGAAGTTTTTCAATAACCATGGAAACTAAATTTAGATAAACTCGGATTAAGAAACATTACCTTAAGATAGACTTCGAGGATTAGTATAGAAGAACTTCCTAGAATTTTGGTACTGTATATATTTTCTGAGTTTTCCAAGCAATACATACCAGTCTAGATACGTGCAGGTAGAGGCGGCTAATGCACAGATATACCTAGGGGTAAAACTATAATACACGGCTTTAAGCTAGACTCGAACGGGAACTGGTGCACAACAACGGGCCTTGCTGCACTCTGGGTTACCACACCCCTGGGGGATATGCTTAGGATAATTAACAATTTATTTACAAACCAATATTAAGGATATATGAGTACATATTCCAGTAATGAAACCATTTTTATGATTATGATACTATATGTGTGAAAATATTCAATTAATGTTGATAATTTTTCTAGTTTTTAGATTATAAAGTATAATATGATCTAACCTAACCTAGTAAAAGGAATGAGAACTCCCGCAATATGCATGATCCAAATTGTTAGAAGGATCCTATATTTTAAAGTCATAAGAAATCATTTACAAGGGAAATAGTCTCCCACATATTCTCATCTTATGAAGAAATAGTATCATGTGTTAATACGATAACTGAAGAATTCTCTATGTCCAATGGCTTTGAAAGGAATAAAGATATGAAAAGGATATAAGATAGAAAGATGGATAAAGTGAAGAGGGGAAAGAAGTATTTTCTTATATGTCATAACTGTGGAAAGAATCACCTTGGTAAATTGTTGAAGGGAATGAGTGTTTGTTATAAGTGTGGAGAAAAAGGACCCCAAGTACATTATTTCAAGGGTAAAAAAAGGTTTCAAATGTACAATTCTTCATCTTCAAGGAGTTGGGACACTATGAAAAGCAATGTACAAATCATCAGAGTATACCACAAATGCTGCTACTGGATAATAATCATGTTTTGATACTATCAAAGATGAGGAGGAATGATTACATTTCTTATGTTGTTATTAAAATTATTGTCTAATTTGAGTATTTTATTAAGGATGTACATGTTATAAGAATTATAGAGTATAAAAGTATTATACTACAGTACTATTTAATTAAATACTTGAGATTGTGTGGAACCAAGAAATGTGACTCAATAATAGGTTTATTTTTTTGGAGAATATATGGTTGAGATAAATATAAACCATAATATGGTTCTGATACTGATGTAGTGATTTTGGAATAATATATGATTTATTAGGATATATTATTTTGGATATTCTTGACTACCTAGAAACTGATTAATGATTTTTATATTCCATCATTGTCGTAGTTTACAACATTTTTGGATAAAAGAGGTATATACAGTATTCTATAACAAATAAAGGATAATGAATGTAATCAATAAGGTTTTATGGTAATTCAAGGTGTTATAGTGTTTTAAAATAATACATGATGAAGGTATTCACATGTTATGACATGGAAAACATTATCTTCATTGTGTTTACCTTCCTTATAAATTTTGGACTATAAGTTTGAATAGAAGTATTTTGGATAAGTCTAATGGTTGGAATGGATTAATTTTCACATTGGATACTATTATTAATGTTGAATCATTTCTTAAGATTATTTTTGGATTGTTATAAAAAGGATATCCTGAAGGTCGGGCAACAACCCAATACGTCTGGAAAGTCCATGAGTCTTGAACCCACAACCGAAGGGCGAAAATGATAGATCAAATACTACTAGCCTACATGATGTCCTAGTTTGTATAATGTTGTTTTTTAAAATAGTCTGACAAATGAATTATAAATTCATTATTTTTTGACCCCTATAGGATTAGGATAAATAGAATTTTCTTTTATCTATTATCTTTTGGTGTGAAATATGAGTTTGTGGTAGAAATTAGTTGAAGGATGAAACTCAACTTGTTAGGTAAATTTTTTTCCTCTTATTCTATGAATAAATTAATACTTAAACTTTAAGGAATGAATATTAAAACCATAAATGTGTTATCCTAATACCTTATGTTGAACTAACTATTTTTTAAATCATCATAGATTGATGGATTTGAGGCCCTAAATTTCACATTTTTTGTGATTGATGACCTCAATCACTCCCTATAAATATATACCTTTTTCCTCCAATTATGTGTCTCAAATTTCCTCTAATGTTCTCCTAATCGAGATCATAATTTGGTGGTAACTTTTTCATTCCCTTTCACTATCATTAAGACTAAATTTTATTTACTCAATTTCTATTGTGGGTTCTCCACAAAGGTATTTCTCTATTTTTAACCATTTATTTTCAAAGAACAATTTCAAATTGTGAGGACGCAATTTCTTGAAGGAGGGGAGAATGTAACACCCCACGATTTCATAGTATGTTATCTCAATAAAGTAATTCAAAAACTTGTGCAACATGCAACAACAAGTTCGAGCGCACCACAACTTACCAAAATAGCCGTTCAAAAAGCGATTCTGAATAGTATTAACTGATTTTTGAATCTTATATACTCTATATAATTTCAACATCCATATTATGTTTTTCTTAGACATAATATAATAACAAATTCATTTTTTAGATAAAAGAATTATTTTCAAAAAAATACAATTTTACCGTCTTTTAAAGGAAAAACCTTTTTAAAACAAATATTTTACACTTTTATATATTCAATTTAATGAAATTAATTTTTTTTTTAGAATCATGATATAAAAAATTTAGTTTGGATACATTTTTGGAACTTTTCTGATAACTTTCATATATTGACAAATAATGAACATACTATATTTTAATTGAAAACAGCTTTTTTAATCGAAATAATTTATAGTGTTAATTTATTAATTTTAATTGTTTTTAAGTATAATTAGATTATATTTTTATCATTCATTACAATTTATACCATTATAAGTAATTTTACATTTAAATTTGACATAAACACATGTCAATCTTTTGATAGTTTTTTGTTTTTAAAAATCCAATTTTTGGTTTTAAGAACGAGAATTAAATTTAAATTAATAAATGATAATTATAAGTTTTGAATTTGGTAAAATAGACTTCATTTTTGAATTTAGAATATCAAAATTATCTTAGGGTGAATTTTTGGTATTTTTATTAAAACTTTCAATTTTTGATGAACAATGAAAAACAATGTGTTACTATTTAAAAATACTTTTTATTTAAATAATTATTTATTTTATTTAATTTTTTTAAGTAAAAATTGATATATAATACCTAAATAAATACAATTTAATTCATTAGAGTCATTTTATAATAAATGTCGATTTGTAAAATTTTATTGAACATTTTACCGTGTTTTGCCCACCTTCTTGGAGCATTTACAAATTTGCATAAAACATAATTTTACCGCTTCTATGAGTTGAATTTCAAAAATACAAGGGACATGGTTTACATCAGTATGTAAAATGTTGTTTAATAAGATGAAAATAATTATTGGTGAATAGTAACTTTTGACTTTTATTTACCATAGTTAAAAGTAAATAGGGTAATTAAGGGTAAAAATGATATTATAATTATCCTAACACATATCCTAATTCTATTGGATAAGTATAATTCAACCAAAAACAACCTTAGGAATAATATATGACCCCCTTTGGTCTACTTGGATAAGATTATAACATTTATTATTATTTTATTTAAAGGAGAGTTAAAAAAAATTAAATTTATAGTTAAATAACTAAACCATTTTTAATATAGGGTTATACAAAAGATAAATTCCACAATAAATATTCATTATAATTCTAACAAAATTTCATACATAATGGTATTTTATTTATAATTTTTAGACATTAAATAATTTAATTTATTTATGACAAAATGATGATGTAGTAATTACCTTATTAATGAATGATTAAAATAACTGATATTATAAATATCTGAATAAATGTAATTTGAGACTTTTGATGAATTCCACTAATTTTCGTGGATAATATGACTTGTTATCATTGATTAAATAATTATTTTTCAAATTAATCATGCTGTTATTATTTTCACAAAATCCAAATACTAAATAGTTTCAAAATTGACAGAATTGAGTTTTTAAAACAAATACTATATTATTATTTATATAATAGTCTTAAATATCTAATATTCATAAAAAAGACTTAGATAAAGTTATATATATTAATAATTAACCACTTGGGGTTATCTTGGTTTGTTATAGTAAGTTTCTTGACCATATAATAAAAAAATACAAGAGACATGGTAACGTCAAACTTTTTAACTAAGAGTTAGATCTAAAAGATAAATTTAATATGGTGAACTAAACCAGTAAAAGACCTATTTTTTGATATTATTTCGACCCATAACCACCTTAGGATCAAAATAAATCATTTTAGATCAATTATAAACCTAAAATGATTTTATTGTAAAATACTATTTCAAGATTTTCCTAAAGTGACCCTCACCTCTTTTATAAAAGGGTACACCACCTTCTCTTAATTTCACACCTCCAAATCCATTTGGCTTGGACAAAAATTGTAAAAATATACTCTCAAATTTCCTCCATTTATCCTTGAGGCATTAAATTGATCATAAATCCAACATAAGGAGCCCATTGGATCAACTCAAAAGAAAACACCCAAAGAAGAGGTAATTATTTCTTCACCATCTTTCAAGTTCTTTTCTTCTTCGACTTCCTTTTTATTTGTTGTTTCCTCACCAAAATAATGACTCCAGTACATTCTACATACTTTTATTTTATTATAAATATGGTACAACCATATTCGTTCTTATATCCATCCTATAAATGACAAAGTCACCATATGTGTGTAGATACGGCTTACCGTCGCCACGTCGTGGTGTAGTTTGTTATTTGAACACTTAATTATTTAGATGGGTATAATAATGAGTATAACTGATGTAAATAATAAATATAACATTTTATTGATTTGTTAAATATAATATACCATCCAATTACATACGATTTCACCATCAATATAATGATATTGGCGCTTGTGTGTACATACGGATTATCGTCTCCACGACGCGATGAGATTCATTTCCACATTCACTATTCAACGATGATTATAAATATATATATTATTATTAAGTATGTAATATATTACATAATATTGTTACATAATAGATATATATATACATATATATTTATATACTTACATATATCTTATTCACTTACTTCCATTCAATACGATATGAAAAAGGAAATAGCGTTTATGCGTACGTACGGCCTACCATCTCCATAAACGGTGATTTCCATTTAATATATCTATCTATAATAAATATTTATATTCTAAATATATATGATATATATAAATCATGTTTTATATTCTAGAATTATTTAAATCATGATCTAAATGATACGATCATGAATAACAGGTTAAAACATGTAGGATAAAGAAAGCAGTTATTACCCAAAATGTTAATTTAACATGGAAATAATTGTTAAATGGGTAGTATAAAGTAATAAATGAATAATGTATGATATAATAAATATGAATATGGTTCTGTTATAACTTAATAACATACTATGGCCATTATACAACAGGTTAAACATACCTTCGACCAAAGGGAGGTGCAAGGTAAGGGTTAATTTCCTAGTCTCATTATTATCCGAGGTTGTTTTTACGTAAGTTTTTACTGGAAAATTTTTATTACCCATTTCCATGTTTCATAAAATATTTTTCAAAGAGATTATTTTTAAGGTACTCTTTTATTAACATGTCATTTTAAATGTTTTAATGATTTATTCTTCTAAACCTTTCTCATTAATGTTCATGTGTTCAGAATGGTATTAAGAATTTATTTATATGGACATGAATATTTTAAAATGTTAATTCCTTTCAAAATTTAAAATTGGTATGGGACACTATGATTCAAAAATTTCTTTAAATGTCTTCCTTTCTAAATTGTGTGTTTTTTAAATGTTTTCATGAAAAAATGATATTTCTCCCAAAGATTTTTACAAATCATTTTCATAGATGTCTATATCCTTTGATGGATTTTAAACATGTTTGAAGTTGATTTATTATGATATGAATATTCCATTTTTTATTGAAGGTTTTGTGATATGTTTGACTATGGATGTGTTGTTTTTATACGATTCATTGTTTATGGATAAATTATTGAGATTTCATATTCTAGTTTTAATATGAATGCTTATGTTTTATATAAAACTTTTCATATGAGTAATGTATTGGACATAGTAAGTGATGGGTGGATCTCTTTATAGATCCTCTGGGCATCAGTAGGTCGAATGAGATAATTAGATGTGGAATTGGCCAAGTCCTTTCCCAATTTGATATATGGTTTTGGACGAGGCATTAATCATTTTTATATGTCTTGGTCAAGACCTCGAAAAATTTTTTCAGAATGTCTAGCATTATAAATTCCCACATTATGAAAATAATATTGATGGTTCATGTCGTTATTAGACTAGTAGAATACCCATTCCTATGTTTTATTATGGAATTATTTACTCAGCTCATATTTCTACCATAAAGTGTTAATGTTTTTTATTGTAAAGGCATTTGTTTTCAATTATTCACCATGCCTATTTCTTATGTTATCTTCTGCTAAATTGTTTACCTTTAATGAGAATTTGAGCTCACCCCTTTTCTTATGTTTTATTTTCCTAGGATTTCCATGAAGTGTATTATGACTAACCTATAGGGATAGTCTACGGGATATTAATGTGGTAAATGAAGACGATCTTGTTGTTGTTTTTCATTTTATAATGTAATGTAACGTTCATGTTTGTAATCTATTTCCAAGACTGATAATCTGATCAGTCATTCAGGATATTATTTCCATGTATCATGCCAATGTATTAAAATAATGCACCGACTCTGGGTAACTAGGGTCGGGGAATTACACCACCGGTCTGCTTCACCTTCTAAATGATAGACAACCAAAACGACATTCTCATGTTCCGAATAATGAAGGATGAAAAATATCTTTTCAATGTAACTGATTCATTGTTCAGTAACAAGTGGATCATAAGACCCACTAAAAGAAGGTGGGAATTGCCTCGTGAAGGAATCAATAGACTGTTGGTTCCTTCTCTTCTCATTTGGAAGTCCAAATTTATTCATAGCTTGTGTAAGTATAGAAATAAGATTTTTCATTCCATATACCATAACATTTGGGTTTTTAAGAAGAAAATCATTGCATTTCACAATGCATTGATCCTTAACTTGTTTCATTGGGGTTCCATCCATTGTCTAAATCTCAAAATAAAACAATGTGAGAGGAAAAATCATTATAAGAAAACAACATTATTAAGGGGGGGTGGGTACTTTCAATCTCTAACATCTTAGGTTTAACACTAGGTTATTCATTATTGTTAACATAATTATAGGATTGTAATCTATAGTTAGACATACCCTTAGAAACAACCCTATACATACATTAAAAAATCACTAGGGATCTCACTAAATTTTTCACATCTTAGTTTCCAAAGGTTGACTAAACCTTCACTGTAATACAAACTATTGAGACCCAATATTGACGTACATGGACCTTACATTACTTTTTCATAATACTTAATACAATACAAATAAAATATTCCCAAATATTGTATTAGTTATGTGTCTTTGGAAACTCGGAACATAATCTTCTAATCATGGTAAAAGGTCTTAAACATCTCCCATAAAGATCGTCCCCTTTTGTTTACCTACCTAAAACCTTTATTTATATCTTGGGGAAAAGAAAACATAAAAATGGT
The DNA here is from genome assembly GCA_963277665.1 of Viscum album. Taxonomy (NCBI): domain Eukaryota; kingdom Viridiplantae; phylum Streptophyta; class Magnoliopsida; order Santalales; family Viscaceae; genus Viscum; species Viscum album. The sequence goes on along the minus strand of OY728119.1, from coordinate 1,176,383,894 downwards.
GAGCTCAAATTCTTAGTAATAGAGAACATGGATAACATAAAACAGACCATAAACATTTTAATGTAAAAACTTGAACATAAAGTTTAAACTTCAAAATCATGAGTAATGAAATAAATCTTTGCAGTACATAAGGCCGAGATCATAAAGTAACATTAGCCATGATAAAATAGCATTGGTATAAAACATGAAATTTTTTAAAACCATTAATCACATAATATGATTTCCATAGTTGTCAAGTAATTGCTTCCAAGTCCATCATAGTGGATGAAGTCCATTATTGAACCATCTTTACTTGTCATTTCATCCATGTATTATTGAATCAGATTTACTTATCGTTCTTGACCTATATTACTAAGCTATATTTACATTACATTCCCTTTATGTCTATCGGATGAGATTTAAATCTTCACCCAATGTATTTTAGGGAGATATATGTCACACCAATCTCATAATGAAATCATTCTTACATGTGCCACAAAAAAACATGAATAATTCATCATAGCATAATCCAAAAATAAAATGGGTTTCTTAAATATCATTTCATCCTAACATAATCAATATAAAAGATCATTCCATCATTAATTTAATAGTGTTATCTTAGATGGAATATAATTTTGATAAAACTCTAGAACTTATTTCTTGAGGAAAATATCCTTTCTTCTTAAAAAATGTTTTCTTTTCTCCAAATGTCATGCAAATTTAAAAGAAAATAATTTAGATGAAAATAAACTTGAGATGGTGTATAGGAAGAATCATGTAAATAAAGCATCATGAAACCATAAAAATCCATTCTTTTTGTATAAGTTAAAAAACATACTCTTCTTAATTTTTCCAAAAAAGTCAAAAAGTACATCATATAGTAAACAAAAAAATATTCCTTCTGTACTACATAGTAAAAGTAAAAAACTGGTAAAATGACTTTAAACAAACATGGAAGAATATTAAACATTTTATGAAAACAATTTTAGAATAGATAGACATGGATGATAAATATATCCCTTATAAATACTTACGCATAAACAATCTCGGATAATAAATTATATTAGAAAATTTATCCCTTACCTTAGGTCTGATATGCTTCGTATGTATCCAAACCACATGTATAATTTTTTCAATAATGTTACTGATTTATTCCAAAATCATAATCATTTTTATGATAACATTAATGACCATATTTTCATCTATTTTTTAGTAACATTTCATTGTTACTCATTATTCGAGTATTAACTACATTATATTCTTATATATTTTTTGTCAGATAAGTTATTATTCCTCTTTTTTGGTTATATTTATATCATTTATAGCATGTTATTAGTATAATTTATATCATATTTGTAGCTTCTCGGTTTCAGAAGCCACCCAGAGGCACCCTGTACCCGATTGGTCACATGGCCTCATGTGTATTTCCCTGAACACTAGAGGATATCGACTTGTAGAGAGGGCATTGGGTGTGATAGTGGGAAAATTATGCCCTCATTGGCAGAGTACACAGTGGAAGTAAAAAATGCATACAATAGTGGAAGCAGTAAATATCCAACAATATTATATAACTAAAGACTGGAATAATAAACAATAGGAGCACATATATATATAAAATGATGCATGAAACATATGTCTAGGAAAGCAGCCAAAGATGTCACAATGATGGAAATACAAATAGTGCTAAACCAAAGTGAAAACTAAAACATATAAAATTTTCAACATCACAAGCCATAGCTTGGTCCCATGCTCTCTAGCTCCACTGCAATTCCAGTATCTAAAGTAGAAGGGTGCTTGCCCTTATCTATACCTATAGAAATATAATCTGTTTGGTCCCAAATAGGGTGTGAGACTAAATCCTAGTAAAAAACCACCCAAAGATTTGTGCCTAACAGTCAGTGAATATATGGAAAGTAAATTATAGGAAATAGTGAATAGGTATGTTCTTAGAAGTAAACAATCAATATTTTCAATATCAAGCAACATCTGAGCAAGCAACTAAACACAAACAGGAAACCCTCTAGGAAGTACTCACAACCATCCCCTCTGGTCCTACCAAACAGGTACAAGAAACCCTTTGGGAAACACACTTAGTCTAACCCCTATGGTTCTACATATGAATACTCTCTAGGGAAGCACTGATAGTTAATTCCCCTTTTAGTCTAAGGTAGTCAAGAACTCCCTGAGGAAGCTCATGTGGTCAATTCCTCTTATATCCCCGAGGTCAAGGACGGTCTAAGGAAGCTCACTTAGTCAATTATATTTATATCCTAGGTCGTGCATAGACTCTCTGAGCAAGCACTCACCATCAATTCCTCTTATAGTCTAAATAGTTCAGGAATAAAATCAAAGACTCTCTGAGGAAGATCACTCCGTCAATTCCCCTTATAGTTTAATGTAGACAAGGACTCTCTAAGGAATCTCGCTTGGTCAATTCCCTTTATATCCCCAAGTGGTCCTATTCTCTATGAGAAAGCTCACTCGGTCAATCCCCTTTGTCGCCTAAAGTGCTCAAAGACACTCTGATGAAGCTCACATGGGCAATTCCCCTTATAGTCTACTACACTAGGTTCTCACGGCCCTGTGTAAGCCAAAGAGAATAGCAGTGTAATATGGCCAAGTAAACCAACAGAACTACTAGGCTAAATAATCTACAACATAACAAGAATGTCAGAATACAAACTCCTCATCCTACAACAACAGGCATGGAAAACAGGCAAAGAATCCAAACTGGCTAAACAGGGCCAAATGGTCGTAAACAGAACATGAAAGGGAAATACATCCAAAGTATTGTATCCAACCCTATTCATACCCAAATTACCTCTACCCAAGAAAAAAAGCATGGTAGGAAATCAACAAGGGTAAAATGGTAGACACGCAATACTCTATTCAAGTGTATTGGTGGAATTTGCACATAATACTCAAATACATAAAACGGGAAGGCACAAACCACCTACCTCAAGGTTAGGAGGTCGATATATGTGAACCTAGAAGCTTGAATCTCATTAGAACATCGAAGATCTACAAAAACATATAAAACATTCAACCCATGATATCTCAAGAGAGAGGAGAAATCTGAAGATCACTACTGGAAATCAAACTTTTCCCAACACTTGTATACCGACGGTTCTTTTGAAACATTGGTATAGGTGATATTTACCAATGGTTTGCATAAACTGTTGGTAAAGATCTGTAACAAGTGACATTTCCCAATGGTTTGATGAACCTATTGGGAAAGATGGGGAAAATGAGTTTTCCTAGTGGTTTCATTAAACCGTTGGGAAATATTGAGTTTTCTCAATGGCTTTTTGAAACCATTGGGAAAAAAAGCCCCAAATTCTCCAAAACAAGGCAGATTCCTCCCCATGATTCCAGAACCATTCCTCTACTCTCCAGAAGTGATTCCTTCACATAATCCCTTTAAGAATCCCCACATCTTCCATCGGATCAGCTGCTACCAGGTTAGACTCCTTCCATATTTTATCAAGGATATAGTTCCACCTCTTATCAAGCATATCCTTCTATTCTCAAGGATTTCGTTATTCCCAATTTTTTGGGTTTTTGTAAAATTTTATGATTCACCACTCCATGAATTGTGTACTTAAATCACTACATCGGTGTATGTCAAATTAATGTTTTCATTACACATTTACATTTATAAGGGCATGGTGTCTTTTTATTGTGTTCTAATTTTAAATATTCATAGTTTTTTTTAATCTCAATGCTTCAAATATTACAGCTTCATGTATATGAACTCATAAGAAATTTTTGTAATATTTATTGATAGTATTTCATGAAAATCACTCCTTTCATTATGATCATGTCAAAGATGAAGATCTTTTTCATCTTAATTTTTGTACACTATGTGTATTATATAACAAGTATGTATCCTATTTCTATAAAAATCTATATATATATATATAATGACACACTGTTCACTTATCCTTTTCACAATAGAACATATAGAGTATCTTCTTGAACTTTGAAAAATAGTATGTGGTCCCTAATTAGTACTTATTCCTTCTTCATGAATGTAATTCGCAGAATGTAAAATTCACAATATTAGTGAATATTAGTTTTCCTAATATAACCATTAATCATTCTTCCTTCGACATCATAGATGAGTTATTCAATCACCTTTTTAAAACACAATGACCATTTTCACTGATTTGGGGTTCCCCAAAATGCTTGGGAAAATCAGAAAATACATTTATTGAATCGTGTTTCTCATATGGTTTCATGGATACAAGTTCATCTCAAAAATCATGACTGCATTGTTCAAATATCACGTGGACCATGGGATTATTATTCTTCACAAAAATGAAGTTTTTTCTGCAACTATGTGTTTTTGTTTTCACTTTTTATTTCGTCGAAATGGAGCTTTGTGGTCCTTAATCATAGTTGTGGGTGGTCATTTAGAATGTAAGATAGTATGACTTCATTTTACTTGATATATCCAATATTATTATTGATTTATATTAAATTTGATTATCTTTAACAAGTGATGTTGTTTAATAAGTTGTTATTAATTGTTGTAATAATGACGATATGGTATAAGGGTTCATATAGTGTGTATAAGGGTTCACAAGGTGTGTATAACGGTTGACATGGTATCAGTGAACTCAAGTCTTTAATTTAAGCCTTCATTCTCACTAGCATGTAATAAATTGAATGTTGTAAACCCATCCTCACATGATTTCTTACCATAGATAGTGTTCAACATATGGAATACGAGCTTTTGAATTCAACAGTTAACCAGGATCATATATTCCATTTCCCCAAAGATGACTGTTCTAATATAACTTTAGGGTGAATTAAATATGGATTTCATTGTACAGTGTATATTATGTTTCCTTCTTGGACATTACACACTTTTATAGGGGTGGGGTGCTTTTCACTACCGACGCTGGCATGTTTAGACATCCATAAAAATGTTAGATAAGTCACAAGTTTAATTCAGTAATGTGGTTATCATTTACATACTTTATTATTTATCTCAAATTTAAAAATAAATGTTTTTGTCTATACTTAATGAAATTAAATCTTTTAATATCCATTAACAACCTATTAGTGTAGAAGCCTAAAATTTATTCACCCATGGGGTGCGCTTGACTTGGGGAAGTAATTGGGTAATGAATGGTATGGCCATAGAGGTGCCAATAATGAGTTATTTAACATGAGTGAATGATTTGGGATGCCTATAACACATGGTGGGACTTGAGGAATGTGCCTCCTATAGTCCTAATGAAAATGAATATAAATAAATTTTAGTTTAATTTATGAGTACTTGTTCTTTACATTATTTTAATAGTTCACTACATCGACTAGAAACATCTTCTTTTATTGTTTACGTAAATGTGTTTTCTATTAAATTTAAATCATATTGAATTGTTTATGAGAAAATGACTTATATAAATTCTTTTTACAGAATGGACAGTTGTTGGATGTATGAAACCAATCGGATCTCAAGCGATTTTCAAAACAATTTGGGGAGCTTTATAGATTTTTCATTTCACAATGCTTCAGATAGTTTTCATATACACGGACCATGTTCCAATTGTGTTAGTAGACCTTTGTTGAGTCGTGAAGAAGTTAGCTACCACATAACCAAAAATAGTTTTCAAGAAAACTACTTTGTGTGGTATCAAAAATGGGAGAAAATGAAATCTAAAATTGGTGATGATCAAAATGAAAGGACTAGAATAAAGAATTTGTTAGATGATCGGTTTCTGTTTATTCGTCATCATGAAAAAGAAAGGATTTCGACTCAAGAAGACTTCAATATGAGGAAAGCTGATTCTTCTAGTGAAAATGATGATATTGATAGGGTGAAAAAATTTAATGATGCTTCCACGACTCCAGTATATCGACAATCCGATAAAATGAAAAATCTGGAATTTTTATTCTGATTGTTTCATGGGAAAACTATGTATGGGATTTCCAATACAACAATAGATTACATTATTACCCTATTGAAGGATTTACTTCCAGATGATGCAGATATTCCCTCAAACCACTATATAGCATGGATGTTAGTTGGGGAACATGGATTTTCAAGAAGAAAAAAATCATGCTTTCCTGAAAGATTGTAGTTTATTCTGGGAGGAAACCACTAAACTAAATGATTATATAAAATGTGGCACATCACACTGGAAGTCAAAACTTGATGAAACATCATCCCGCGTTCCAAAGAAAGTAATGTGGCACATTCTGTTGATCCCCAGACTCCAGAATCATTTTATGTATGATGACATATCAATAAAAATGAGATGGAATGATACTGAGAGAAAGAAGACTAATGATGAGTTGGTTCATCCTACATATGGATTTTCATGGCAGAGATTTGAAGCTCGACATCCTAATTTTGCAGTTGACGTGCATAATATGAGGCTGGGTCTTTCATGCAACGGTTTTAATCCGTTTGGGCAGATTCTTACTTCGCACAGCACATATCTAGTTTTTATACACATTTATAATCTTCCCACATGGTTTTGTAGGAAAAAACCTTTCACTTTCATGAGTATAATAATATGTTTTCCTTCTGATCCCGACATTGATATTGATGTATACACGCAACCATTAATAAAAGAGTTTAAAATTATTTCGGATGTTGGTTTGCGCACATACGATGGATGTTTGAAAGACATATTTTAGATGCGTGCTACACTTATGTGGACGATCAATGATTTTACGGCTTATGCAATGATGTCTGGATGGAGCACGAAGGGAAAATTTTCATGCCCTATTTGTATGAATAATACATGATCTAGAAGACTGAAACATCATTGTAGTTTCAGTTTTATGGGAGATCCACTATTCTTTCCAAATGATCATCCATATAGAATGAATCTTCGAAGATTTGATAATACCATAGAGACCGATGCTCCACCTCAGCGTATGTCTAGAACTGATTTTCTTAATGAATTGAAATATTTCAGTTTTTCATTCGGGAAGGGTCAAATGAAATCTAGAAAGAGAAAGAAAGTTTCCACTAAAACCTGTTACAATTGGAGGAAGAGGAGAATCATTTTTGATTTTCCTTATTGGTCAACAAATTTGTTACGTCATTTCTTAGACGTAATGCATATTGAAAAAAATATATGTGAATTGTTACTTTCGGTTCCTCTAAATTCCAAGGGGACGACAAAAGATGATTTACAATGTTTGCATGACTTGGTGGATTGGGGCATCAGACAAGAATTGTATCATGTGCGTATCAGTGAAAATAAATGGAAACTTCCATGTGCTTATTATGTGATGACACCTATGGAGAACAACAATTTCTGGAAGTATTAGAGACTATTAAAGTTATTGATGGCTAGTCGAGCAACATATCTATATGGGTCTACAGAAGAGAGTTGAAGGTAAAATCTTTGAAGACTCATGATTATCACGTTCTACTGCAAGAGTTGCTTCCAATAGAAATCCGCCATCGTTTTTCCAATAATGTAAGGGTGAATTTTATTTCATTGTGCCATTTTTTAGAGATCTTTGTGCTAAGAATTTGTCCAAGTAATTCTTGCAAATAATGTTGACAGATGCCCCATTAATTTTGTGTGAGTTGGAGGAAATATTTCCTCCATCATTTTTCACATGCATGATGCATCTGACTGTCCATATTCCCACTAAAATACTTCTAAGAGGACCTATTTCTTTTTTTTGATGTATCCAACTGAAAGAAATATGTACACATTAAATCCTTATGTCTGAAACATGAATCATCCTGAAGGCTCTATCATGAACGGTTACTTGGATAAAAAATGTATGGATTTCTACTCGATGTATTTGTCTAATCTTACTACAAGAATGAATAGACCAATGAGAAATGAAGAAGAATATTATGAGAAAATTGAACCCATTTTTCCATCACTTCCTCAAATACGAGGAATACTTGGATCATATTCATTGAAGACATTAAGCCATAAAGATCGGGAGATGGCACATCACACAGTTTTGTTCAACTGTGATTTGTTCGATGACTATATCAGGTAACTAAATTGAATATTTATATCTTACATATATATCTATTAAACTATTCATCTTTTTTATCTACAGAGAACATAAAACAATGATAAATAGGAATTATAGTTCTTTATCTTTGAGAAGGAGAGAGACTTTTCATAGCAAAGAGTTTTCTTCTTGGTTAAAATTGAAGGTAAAAATATTATTGTTTAAAAAAATTATATCAATATTTAAATAAGTTTAATAGTCATTTATATTTTAGGTATTGAGTTTTTCTGCTAACTCTGTCTCTGAGGAAATAAGAGCTTTGGAATTTGGTCCTAATATCATGGTTCGTGATTGTAAATCAATTGTTAATAATTGGTACAAATTTATTGTCACTGAACGAGAAAAGAACATGAGAACACAACATGATGGTGTTATGGTTACTGCCACAACAAATTGGTATGCCAGTGCATCAGATAGTAGGCCGCGATTTGAAAATGTGGGTTATTATGGAGTCATTGAGAAAATAATAATATTGGATTATTACTCTCATGGATGAGTCACAATTATGAAATACCATTGGTTTTATTCTATGACGATACAGGGCTCATTTATTGATGATTATGGATTTCAAGTAATTAATAAGACTCGCACTCTTGCTACCGAAGAACCATATGTGTTGGCATCAATGGCTAAACACGTTTTTTATGTCAAATACCAACTTTGACCTGAATTTGGTGTCATAGTTGAAGTAATTCCAAGACATTGTTTTGATGATGGAGATGATTGATTTGAAATTGTCCCTAGTTCCATTGGAACCAATCCATTTATTTCTTTTGATGACTCAAATAGCTCAATTGCCAGAGTTGATTGTGAACTTAAAGTTGTGGTTGAAAATATATAGAATCATTCATCCATATTCTCAATTCTTTAAGTTTACCTCAAGTTGGGTTATTAAGGTTAGTAATATTCAAATTGATTTATTATTGGTCACAAATATTTTTTAGCTGAATTGACCGTTATATGAATTTTCAATGTCTATTGGTTGTAGTTTTATTTGAATTTCATTTTCTAATTTGGGATTGTACTGTATTCAAACCAAGTCAAACAATATTTCTAACTTGGTGAACATTACAACTTATATGATTTATTAAATTCATTCAACATCTTCTAAAACAATTGATACCTAAATTACCAATGAATGCCCCTATTCCCTCATATATTTATCTTTTTTGATTTACACATTGGTTTCCTTTTTCTAATTAATTACATATTTGTTTTCAAAAGCAGGAAATTCAGCCAATTGGAGAGAGACGAAGGAATAAAAATGATGGATAACATTAGTCAAATGGTAGAGATGTACGAGTCAACCCCGTCTAAATCTGAGGCACGGTGTGGCCGGTACCACTATAATTGTGTCTCTTTTGTTTAAAATGGACAGGATTATAAGTGAAAAGAACAACTGACATACAGAAAACCAACCAAATGCATTCGGATTCTATTGATAATTTATCACAACGATCCGTGGGTAATTTGTGATGTGTATGAGCCAACTCGGGCTCAATCCGAGTGGCGGTGTGGCTGGGATCACTCTAAGTGTCTATCTTTTGTTTAAAATGAACAATATTTTATGTACATACAGAAAACCGACCAAACGCATTCAGTTTTCATTGAAACTTTAGGAGAATGATCCATGGGTCATATGTGATGTGTACGTGTCAACCTTGTCTCAATCAGAGATCATTTGTGTCCAACACCACTCAATGTGTATCTCTTTTGTTTAAAATGGACTTCATTTTAAGTGAAAACAACTAGAATACGGAAAACTAACCAAAAGGATTCTGATTGTGTCGATACTCTAGAAAAACGATCCATGTGTCATATGTGACATGTAAGAGTCATCCCCAGCTCAATCCGAAGTGCGGTTTGGCCGAAACCATTCATAGTGTCTCTCTTTTTCTTAAAATAGATATCATTTTAAGCAAAAACAAGAAGTGACATACGAAAAACTGACCAAATGCATTCTAAATATTGTGATGATTTAGGAAAATGATCCATGGGTCATGTTTGACGTGTACAAGTCAACCCTACCTAAATACGAGGTGCAGTGTGGCCGACACCACTCTAAGTGCCTCTCTTTTATTTCAAAAGGATATAATTTTTAGTGAAAACATAAACTGGTATATGGAAAACTAACCAAATGAATTCGGATTGTGTTGATACTTTAGGAAAATGATCCATGGGTCATTTGAGACATGTACGAGTCAACCCCATCTAAATCTGAGGTACGGTGTGGCTAGTACCACTCTAATTGTGTCTCTTTTGTTTTAAATGGACAAGATTATAAGTGAAAAGAACAACTGGCATACGGAAAACTGACCAAACAAATTCGGATTCTGTTGATAATTTATCACAACGATCCATGGGTCATATGTGACATGTACGAGCCAACCGAAGCTCAATCCGAGTTGCGGTGTGGCCGAGATCACTCTAAGTGTCTCTCTTTTGTTTTAAAATGGACAACATTTTAAGTACATACGGAAAACCAAAAAAACGAATTCGGTTTCCATTAAAACTTCAAGAGAGCGATCCATGGGTCATATGTGACGTGTACGAGTCAACCTTTCCTCAATCTGAGGCGCGGTGTGGCCGACACCACTCAAAGTGTCTATCTTTTATATAAAATGGACTTCATTTTAAGTGAAAACAACAACTAGCATACGGAAAACCAACCAAACTGATTCTGATTGTGTTGATACTTTAGAAAAACGATCCATGGTTCATATGTGAAATGTACGAGTCAATCATGACTCAATCCAAGGTGTGGAGTGGCTGACACCATACATAGTGTCTCTCATTTGTTTAAATTGGACATCATTTTAAGTGAAAACAACAAGTGACATACGAAAAACTGACCCAACGCATTCAAAATGTGTTGATGCTTTATGAAAATGATACATGGGTCATACGTGACATGTACGAGTCAACACCATCTCAATCTAAGGCGTGGTGCGGCCGGCACCAATCTAAGTGCCTCTCCTTTTTTCAAAAGGATATCATTTTAAGTGAAAACATCAACTGGCATATGGTAAACCGACCAAACGCATTAGGATTGTGTTAATACTTTAGGACAATGATCCATGGGTCATTCGAGACATGTAAAAGTGAAATACATCTAAATCTGAGGTGTGATGTGGCCGGTACAACTCTAATTGTGTCTCTTTTGTTTAAAATAGACAGGATTATAAGTGAAAAGAACAACTGGCATACGGAAAATGAACCAAACACATTCGGATTATGTTGATAATTTATCACAAAAATCCATGGGTCGTATGTGATGTGTACGAGCCAACCTAGTCTCAATCTGAGTCACGGTGTGGCTGGGATCACTCTAAGTGTCTCTCATTTGTTTAAAATGGACAACATTTTAAGTACATACGGAAAATCAACCAAACGCATTCAGTTTCAATTGAAACTTTAGAAGAGCTATCCATGGGTCATATGTGATGTGTACGAGTCAACCTTGCATCAATAAAAGGAACGGTGTGGCCGACACCACTCAAAGTGTCTCTCTTTTGTTTAAATTAGACTTCATTTTAAGTGAAAACAACAACTAGCATACGGAGAATGAACCAAACAGATTCTGATTGTGTCGATACATTAGCAAAACAATCCATGGGTCATATGTGATTTCTACGAGTCAACCCCGCCTCAATCCGAGGATCATTGTGGAAGACACCATTCATAGTGTCTCTCTTTTGTTTAAAATGGACATCATTTTAAGCGAAAACAACAAGTGACATACAAAAAACTGACCAAATGCATTAAAAATGTGTTGATGCTTTAGGATAATGATCCATGGGTCATATGTGATGTGTATGAGTCAACCCCGCCTCAATCTGTGATGTGGTGTGGTCGACACCACTCTAAGTGCCTCTCTTTTGTTTCAAAAGGATATCATTTTAAGTGAAAAAATCAACTAGCATATGAAAAATAGACCAAACACATTTGGATTGTGTTGATACTTTAGTAAAAACGATACCTGGGTCATTTGAGACGTGTACGAGTCATCCCCGTCTAAATATGAGGTGTGGTGTGGCCGGTACCACTCTAACTATGTCTCTTTTGTTTAAAATGGATAGGATTATAAGTGAAAAGAACAACTGACATACGGAAAACTGACCAAACACATTCAGATTATATTCATAACATATCACAACGATCCATGGTTCATATGTGATGTGTACGAGCCAACCCAGGCACAATTCGAGTCGCAGTGTGGCCGGGATCACTCTATGTGTCTCTCTTTTTTTTAAATGGAAAACTTTTTAAGTACATACGGAAAACGGACCAAACACATTTAGATTACATTGAAACTTTAGGGTAATGATCCATGGGTCATATATGACGTGTAAGTGTAAAAGTCGCCTCAATCTGAGGCGCGGTGTGGCCAAAACCACTCAAAGCTTCTCTCTTTTGTTTAAAATGGACTTCATTTTAAGTGAAAACAACAACTAGCATACGAAAAACTGACCAAACGGATTCTGATTGTGTAGATAATTTAGCAAAAAGATCCATGGGTCATATGTGACATGTAAGATTCAACCCCGCCTCAATCCGAGGTGTGGTGTTGCTGACACCATTCATAGTGTCTCTTTTTTGTTTAAAATGGACATCATTTTAATCGAAAACAACAACTGACATATGAAAAACTAACCAAACGCATTTGAAATGTGTTTACGCTTTAGGAAAACGATCCATGGGTCATATGTGACTTGTAAAAGTCAACCCTACCTCAATCTGAGGCACAGTGTGACTGATATCATTCTAAGTGTCTCTCTTTTGTTTAAAACAGACTACATTTTAGGTATATACGGAAAACGGACCAAACAGATTCTGATTGTGTTGATACTTTAAAAAACGATCCATGGGTCATATGTGATTTGTACGAATCAACCCTGCCTCAATCGGAGAAGCGGTGTGGCCGAAACCACTCAATGTGTCTTTCTTTTGTTTCAAAAGGGTGTCATTTTAAGTGAGAACATCAACTGCCATTCCGAAAACCAACCAAACGCATTCAGATTGTGTTGATACTTTAAGACAAAGATCCATGGGACATTTAAGATGTGTACAAGTCATCCTCGTATAAATCAGAGATTCGGTGTGGCCGGTACCACTCTAACTATGTCTCTTTTGTTTAAAATTGACAGAATTATAAGTGAAAAAAACAACTGGCATACAGAAAACTGACTAAACGCATTCAGAATCTGTTGAAAATATAAGAAAATGATCTATGGGTCATATGATATGTGTACGAGTCAACTGCGCCTCAATCCAAGTCGTGGTGTGGCCGACACCACCCAAAGTGTCTCTTTTATGTTTAAAATGGAAAACATTTTAAGTACATATGGAAATCCAACCAAACAGATTCTGATTGTGTTGATATTTTTGAAAAACGATCCATGGGTCATTTGTGATGTTTAAGATTCAACCCCGCCTAAATCCAAGGCGCGGTGTGGCCGGTACCACTCAAAGTGTCTCTCTTTTATTTAAAAGACACTTTATTTAAAGTGAAAAGAACAACTGACATACGGAAAACTGACCAAACACTTTTGAAATAGGATGATACTTTAGGAAAACTATACATGGGATATTTTTGATGTGTACAAGTTATCCTTGCCTCAATCTGATGCATGGTGTGGCTGGTATCACTCCAGGTGTATGTATTTTGTTTAAAATGAACAACATTTCTAGTAAAAACATATGGTATACGAAAAACTGATCAAATTATTAATTGAATTCTAGATTCCACATATAATTGTCATCTAAATTTGAAATTGAATTATAAATGAATTATGTATGTTTATAATTACGTTATGAATTCTGATTTAATTCAGGATGTCTATAGTTCCAAGATGCATTATATGCATTTTTTCTCTACATGTATGTGTTAGTTGGTTATTGCAGGTACAATAATTGTAAATTTATGTGTTTATTAGAGGTAATATATTTGGAAATGATTGAAAATGGGAGGGAATAGAATGTTTTATGTGCAAATTGCACAAAAATGAGAGATGTTTTGCAAATTGCAGGCTGCTGTGCAATTTGCACAGCATAGGCTATGCCAATGATTTCAATCTGTTGGCATAGACTCTCAAAGTATTTTTTACCAACGGTTCTATGATCCATTGGTAAAAACCCTATCCCAACGGTTTAGAAACCGTTGGGGGAAGAATCCCTCGGCATGGATTTCCCAACGGTTCAAGCCAAACTATTGGGAATATCTATCCCCACGGTTTGGCACAACCGTTGGGATAAGTTCATTTTTTATGACCTATCTCAATGGTTTAGTGTAAACCATTGGTAAAAGCATTCCCAATGGCTTACTTGCCTATGGTTTACAGAACCGTTGGTAAAATATATTCCAATGGTTCTACAGCCTTTCCCAACGATTCAGAACCATTGGGAAATCCTGCATTTCCAGCAGTGGATGTTGCTCTAGGAGAAGAGAGAACTCACTGATGTGATTCCAACGCAACCAACAGTGTTCAATTCAGAGGACGGACACATGTTCAGAGGTTTGTCAAAGATTTGTGGGCGTATGACGCTCCTAGATGAGATGAACGAAGAAGGGGGTGTTTCTGTCGATTAGATACGACCCAAGTGCGTTAAATGAAAAAAAGGTACACGATGTGTAATTTTGAAGTAAACGGTGTGTAATCGCCTTTTCCATACACCACTTTAAGAGGCCTCTAAGTCACTCCCACAAGGCCACGTGTGTGGCTACTACACGGCCAGCACACGGCCTCCTGCAGCAAGGAAGTACATGGCATGTACTTATAAAGTACACGACATGTACTTAGAAAATTTCTAGAATTTCCTTTTCCCTCAAAAACAACCAGAAAAGGAAAAACATACCTGTTAAAAAGATCCATGTTTTTACAAACATCCCCCCTTAAAGAAATTCTTCCCTGAATTTTCCTAGCATGGCAGAGAAAAAGAAACCCCGAACAACTCCGACCACTGTGATCGCACATATGCCTCCCTCTCCCAAGTCTCGTCCTGTACTCACCCATGCTACCAAAGCACCCATACCAGAGGAATAGACTGGCCATGGGGAACCTTCGCACTACGATCGATGATCTCGATAGTATGCTCCTCAAAGTATGTACCACATCCAACTCAACCTCCTCAGGTTGGAAGATGGGAGACGAGTCTGAGAAGTAACATTGAATTTGAGAAACATAGAAGACGTTATTTATAGCTTGGTACCTTTGAGGTAACTGCAACTGATAGGTGATCGGACCAACTCTCTCCAACACCTCAAATGGACTTACATGCCTCATAAAAAGCTCACCCTGTCTCATAATCCTCTTATGTCCCAACCTTAGTGTGACATGCAAGAAAACATGATCCCTAACCACGAACTCCAGAGGTCGTCTCCTATGATCAGCATAAGACTTATGTCGAGACTGCGCATTATCTATCCTCTTCTGAATAAAATCTATCTTCTCTGTGGTCTCCTAAATTAGATGAGTTCCCAACAAATCTGCCTTTCATGCCTCCATCCAATATAAGGGTTATCGGCATGGCCTACTGTACAAATCCTCATAAGGTGCCATCGGAATAGTTTCTTGAAAACTATTGTTGTTGGAAAACTCTAGATGAGGTATATGCTTCTCCCAAGAACCTCCAAAATCTAGAATGCATGATCGGAGCATTTCCCCAAGCACCTGAATCATACACTCGGATTGGCCATCTATCTGAGGGTGGTAGGTTGTACTCGAAAGTACCTTTGTACCCAATGCCTTCTGAACCCCTGCCATACCCGAGAAGTAAAATGTGCATCCCTGTCTAAAACAGTGGAGTGTGGAACTCCCTAAATATGTAAGATCTATCTGATGTACAACCGTCCCAGCTCATCAACACTGAATGTCTCCTTGGTTGGAAAGAATTGAGCATCTTTCTTGAGTCTGTCAATGAGAACCCAAACAATATTGTTCCATCGAGGTGACCTTGGAAAACCGGTCACGAAGTCCATCGAGACGTCATACCACTTCCACTTGGGAATGGGTAACTGTTGTATAAGCCATGTTGGTCACTGATTCTCCACCTGCACCTATTAACAACTGGAACATATCATGAAGAAACCAGCAACATCCCTCTTCATACATGGCCACCAATACTGATGGTGTAGATCACAAAACGTCTTGGTGATACCAGGATGAAATTCCCAAACTGATGAATGAAAATCCCGCATCAGCTCCTTGCATATGTCTATTGGTACCCAAACGTACCCTTGGAAACGCAATATCTCATCATCGCCTATGGTCCATCCTGGAATAGGGTCCTCTTATTACACACTCTCCTAAGGACTAGGCCTTCAGAATATTATAGCTTCCTCATTCGAACATGATCAAGAAGAGTATATGTAACAGCTACAGATGATAGAAAAGTTTGCCCCTATCTATCATGCACCTCCAAATATATCTCAGAGAATAGTGCCATGAGCTACCACTCACTTCTATCCTCCTAAACTGCATGTATATGTGTCCTCCTACTCAATACAACTTCCACCACATTTACCTTCCCAGGCGTATAGGAGAGTTCAAAGTCAAAGGACTGTAGGTACACAACGCACCTCTGCTATCTCAAATTCAGATCACGTTGAGTGAAGACGTACTTGAGACTGTTGTGGTTGGTGAAAACCACAAAGTGCTCTCCCAGAAGATAGTGTCTCCAGTAGCGTCGGGCATGAACAACTACTGCCAACTCCAGATCATGCGTTGGGTAATTCCTCTCATGTGGCCACAATTTTCGAGACCCGTACACAATGACTCCATTTCCCTACATTAGCACAGCTCCCAACCTGATACCTGATGCATTGTAGTAAATAGTATAGGCCTTTCCTGACTCTGGAAAAACTAGTATCATTGATGAAGTCAACCTCCCTTTCACCTCTTGAAGGGCTGACTCACAAGAATCTAACCATAAGAACTTCTCACCCTTCTTAGTCAGACCTGTCAGCAGTGCTGCTAAGCGTGAAAAGTCTCGTATGAAATATTTTTAGTATCCACCCATCCCTAGAAAGCTCTGCACCTCAAAGATATTCTTCAGCAACTTTCAAGAGACTATATCTCTCACATTCTATGGGTCTACTGTTACTCCTACCACTGAGATAATATGACCCATGAAGTGAATCTGATCCATCCAGAAGTGGAACTTTGAGATTTTAGCATATAACTAATGCTCTCTCTGTGTACTCACAATGTTCTCAAGATGGGTAGCATGGTCGTGTCAAGTGTGACAGTACACCAAGATATCATCCACAAAAATAACAACAAAGGAATCCAAGTACGGATGGAACACTCGGTTAATCATTGCCCTGAAAACCCCAGGTGCATTTTTGAGAAAGAACGGCATAACCATATACTCGAATAGACCATACCTTCTCTGGAAGGATGTAAGAGGTATATCAAATGGTCTAACGTGCAAATGATGATAACCAGACCTCAATCCAATCTTCAAGAACACCCAGGATCCTTAAAGCTAACCAAAGAGATCATCAATCCTAGTGAAGGGATATCGGTTCTTGACCGTCAACTGGTTAAGCTTCCAATAATCCATACAAAGCCTAAGGGTACTGTCTACATTATTTGAAAATAGGATAGGCGGACCCCATAGAGAAGTATTGGGTCAAATGAAACCTTTGGCCTGTAACTCCCCCAACTATTTCTTGAGCTCCTACATCTCTGTTGTAGCCATCATATAAAGAGGAATGGACATTGGTGCCGCTCCTTTCACAAGCTCAATAGAAAAGTCTACCACATGCTCCAGAGGAAAACCTAAAAAGTACTCTAAAAAGATATCTCTTAAATGACCCCCCACTAGAGGAAAGTCTTTCTGTGAAGTCCCCTGGTCATACAGATATATTCTAGCAATCTGTTCTGTAACTCCTCCCAACCCATGATGCTCTAGACTCTATTTGATTGCTTGGACATCCCATTTTCCCTTATGAAGAATGGATCCACCCTCTGGTGATGAGAAACTCACCCTACTATGATAACAATTGACGACTTCCTTGAATGGAACTAGCCAGTCCATTCAAATAATGAAATCATAGACTACATTCTCTAGGACATAGAGGTCCCATGGAAAGTGACATTCACCAACCTCTAGTGGGAACTCTTTGCACCGATGTACACTAGCCTTTATAGTCCCCAACAGTGTGTCTAGTGAGAAGATATCAGTAGAGGAAAAGATACAGAGCCTAAGGCTCTCCACAACATAAATATATATAAAGCTATGGGAATCCCCTATGTCAAAAATAGATGAAGATAAAACTGAGGCTACTATGATCGTATAACGAACCATAGAGGGTCTAGGACCCTGCTCTTACTGGGTCTTCTCCACTACAAAATTCTTTCCTATGTTGTGGACTTATGACCCTATCTGACCTCTCTGATCTGATCCACCCTATTGTCATTGAAGAACTAGTCACTGACTACCATGGCCATGACCTTCACCTCGGCCTGAATGGCCGAAAGAACTCCAGTTCCCAGACTGGTGAGAAACAAGTGGCGTTGCTCTTGAACGTGGGGTCATTGAAGAACCCCTATCATCAGCTGATGATGAGAATAATGGACAAAAGCACTGAAAATTGCCAATCTTTCCACAAGATAGGCACTCCACTGGGTCTCTTTGGCAATGTGGCCTCGTATGCCCGCTTCTCCCACACTGGTAGCACACCACCTAGCAACCGGAAGATGCATCATGCCTACTCTGATCTCCTTGTGCAGCCTCCCGGCGATGCATCCTGCTGTTAGCTAGCGGAGCACTAACTTTGGATGTTGAACCGCCCTGCCTCACAGCTCCATAATCTCTTAGATTCCACTATGTGATCAGTTCCTAGTTGACGATAAAAGATATCGAAGTCAACCTGAAGATGGTCACCTGAGATCAGATGTCATGCACTAGACCATCCTCAAAATTTCACGCAAGTAACAACTCATCACCTCCTGGAATAGGTGTGAAACACTACAGCTCTGTGAAGTGAGAGGAATACTAAAAAATAGTAAGATTACCCCACTCTAGACTCATGTACTCTCTGGCTCGATCGGCCCTCAATGTCTCCAGATAGAAATAATCGTAGAAGATGCCCTGAAACTCTTCTCAAGCAATATTGTGCTGGAAGCCCACCCGTGAGATCACAACCCACCACCTCTTGGCATAGTCTTTGAGAATGTTGGTAGTGAGCTTCACCCTCTTCTCTAGAGGTATCTCCATATGCTTGAAAATTGTCTGCATGGCTTCTAGCCATTACTCTGCAGCCTGGGGTCTTCCATCCCCTAAGAATGTGGGAGGATGCTGCTACTGGAACACCCGCGTCAAATCAGCCATCGACGGGGAAAGAGGTGGCACTCCTTAAAATTTCTGCATCATCCTCATAAATCCCTACTTGAACTATGCATTTTCACCAATGTCTGGTACAATGGTTGGTGCCAAGGCTGGCACAAATGTAGGATCTATAGGTAGTCCCTGATCAGCCATGTTCGGTGTCTGATCGTTGTCTAGAAACTGGCACACAACCGAAGGATGTCTCGGTGGTATGAATTTTAAAGTTAAAGCACACACCTTATATCAACTTTATCAAGGACTAAAAACAATGAGTGTAATAAGGGAACACGAGAAAGGAAGAATTCATGTTTTAAAAAACATGAATACACGGTGTGTTCGCTTAAGTCATTTACATGGGTGTGTACTCCTACCTAAACTGGTCATGTAACACCCAAAACACACAACGTGTTGTCATAACACACAACGTGTACTTGAATCCACTTCCCCTACCCGAGTCCTTCTACATGGTTAATCCACATGGCTCTCCTATGACAATACTACACGGCGTGTTCATAGTAGACACGGCCTGTACTGGACAAGCTTCACCTGGCCCGTGTTGTTTGTGACACAACCTGACACACAGATCACACTAAAAGTCATGTTCTGGACAAACACGGTGTGTACGTGAAGGGATAACACCATCTTGTGTTGTTCGTGACATGGTCGGGTACTTGGGTCCGACTACACGGCGTGTTCAATACTGACACGACATTTATAGCTTATGGTTTTATCTATTCGTGTTGTTAGTTACACGGGAAGACAAAGTGTCAACACTACATGGCATGTTTGACTGGTACATGGTGTGTTCCCATCAGAAATTACCTGATCATGTGTCTCTAACCACGCGGCCAGTGACATGGTTAGAGACTACACGGTGAGTACATAAAGTACATAGTGTGTACTTAAGAAAAAGAGTTTCTTCCCAAATAGAAGAACACATGGCGTGTACATAACACTACAAAGCGTGTATTCTAGATATTTTGGGACATTAAGCCTTAGAAACTACTCCAGAACCCAGAAAAAGCTGAAACAATCAAATAAATTTCCAAATTTTGATCCGTGAGGGCCCATACTCCCCGCGAATCAATGTTTGGCATCTTGTACATGCTATAGCAAGGCAAACAAAGTAGTGATCTACCAAATTCTAGTACATGGGGGCCCATAACACCTTAAGAACCAATGTTTTCCATTAAATAAAAAAAATCTTACACAAAAATACCCTATCAAAATAGTAGGTATTCTTATCAAGGCATCTATCACAACATCATGCATATTCTACACAACGTCTATCACAACAACATGCAATCGCTAATGCGTCCTAGATGACAGAGTAAGAATACCTGACATGTGATTTCTAGGAAGTGCCTATATTATGCATGAAATGGCATACCCACATCTCATCGGCTTGTGATAGAAATAGAACCTCAATAACGTCAATAGTAATAACACAAAATATGTGAGTCACCCAATGGTGAAAATCATATCAACCGTAAACTTGAAAAACCAGAAGAAATAGAAATAAATGAGGTACATTGGCTTTTCCCTGTACATGGGTTAGCTAATCCCAGGCACATATTAT
Organism: Viscum album; assembly: GCA_963277665.1. Classification (NCBI taxonomy): domain Eukaryota; kingdom Viridiplantae; phylum Streptophyta; class Magnoliopsida; order Santalales; family Viscaceae; genus Viscum; species Viscum album. The sequence goes on along the minus strand of OY728119.1, from coordinate 1,176,362,992 downwards.
TACCCAGTACCTATTCCTTTATATCCCAGACTAAAGGATCCAAATAGTAAATCAAGTGAAAAGAAACCTCTGATACCACTTTGAAATGTCCTAGTTCTGGAAGCCACCTAGAGGTTCCCCGTACCCGGTTGGTCACATAGACTCAATAGAATTTCCCCAATTGCTATAGGCTGCCGACTAGCAGTGAGTTCCTTGGGTTTAATGGTGGCAAAACTATTCCCTCTTTCGTAGAGTACACAGAGGAAGTAAACAAATACATAAAATTGCAGAAGTATTAAATATAAAACAATAGTAAACAGCAGAAGACTATAATAATAAACCACTAGATCACATATATATATAAAATGATGCATGATACATATGTCTAGGAAAGAATCCAAGAAAGTTACAATGTTGGAAATACCAATAGTACTATACCAAAGTGCAAAAGAAAACAGATAAACTCCTCAGCATCGCAATCTATAGCTTGGTTCCATGCTCTCCAGCTCCATAACAAGTCATGTACCTGAAGTAGAATAGAGATTGCCTTTATCTATACCTGCAGCAATATAATCTATTTGGGCCCAAAAACATGGCCCAAATAGGGTGTGAGACTAAATCCTTATAGGCAACCACCTGAAGATCTGCGCCTAACCGTCAGTGAATATATGACAGGTAAAGTACAGGAAACAATAAACAGGTAAGTCCTCACCAGTAAACAATCCACAGTTTCAATATCAAGCAACAGCTGAGCAAGCAGCTAAACATAAATAGGTAACCCTCTCGGATGTACTCACGACCATCCCTTATAGCCCTACCTAACTAGTAAAAGTAACCCTCTAGGAAACACACTCAGTCTAAAAACTATGGTTATGCATATGAAGACCTCTGGGGAAGCACTCACAGTCAATTACCCTTATAGTCTAAGGTAGTCAGGAACTCTCTGAAGAATCTCTCGCAGTCAATTCCTCTTATTTCCCCAAGGTCAAGGAATCTTAGAGGAATCTCAATCATTCAATTCATCTTATAGACCAGGTCATTCATAGACTCTCTGAGGAAGCACTCACCGTCAATTCCCCTTATAGTCTAAACAGTTCAGGAATAAAATCAAAGACTCTCTGAGGAAGCTCACTCAGTCAATTCCCCTTATAGTCTAAAGTAGACAAGGAATCCTTAAGGAAGCTCGCTTGGACAATTACCCATATATCCCCAAGTGGTCCTAGGCTCTCTGAGGAATCTCACTAAGTCAATCCCCCATATATCCTAAAGTGTTCAAAGACTATCTGAGGAAGCTCTCTCGGTAAATTCCCCTTATAGTCTACTACACTAGGTTCTCACAGCCCTGTGTAGGTCAAAGAGCATAATAGTGTAATATGGCCAAGTAAACCTATAGAACTAGTTGGCTAAATAGTCTACAGCATAACAAGCATGTTAGAATAAAAACTCTCCATCCTACAGCAGCAGGCATGGAAAAAAGGCAAAGCAATCAAACTGGTAAAACAGGACCAAATGGTCATAAACAGAACATGCAAGGGAAATACATCTAAATCATAGAAATCAACCCTATTCATATCCAAATTACCTCTACACAAGCATACAAGCATGGAAAGAAATATAAAGGGTTAAAAAGTTCAACACGCAATACCCCGTTCAGGGGTATTGGTGGAATTTGTACATAATAGTCAATGACTATCAAACCACCTACTTCGGGGTTAGGAGATCGCTATATGTGAACCTCAAATCTTGAATCACCTTATAACAACGAATATCTTAAAAAACATCTAAAAAGTTAAACCCACGATATCTCACAAGAGAGGAGAAATCATAAGATGATGTTCTAGGAGAAGAGAGAACTCACTAATGTGATTACAATGAAACCAACGGTGTTTAATTCGGAGAACGGATGCACACATGGAGTTTCATTGAAGATCTGTGGTCGTATGGTTCTCCTAGACGAGACGAACGAAGAAGGGGGTGTTTCTGTCGATTAGATGCGACCCTGGGGTATTTAATGAAAAAAGTACATTGCGTTTAATTTTTAGGTACACAGAATGTAATCACCTTTTCTGTACTCTGCTTTAAGAGGCCTCTAAGTCACTCCTACATGGCCATGTGTGTGGATACTATATGGGAAGCACACGGCCTCATGTTCCAAGGATGTACACGGTGTGTACTCATATAGTACACGACGTGTACTTAGAAAATTTCCAGAATTTCCTTTTTCCTCAAAAACGACCGAAAAAGGAATAACATACCTAAAAATCAGATCTAGGTTCTTAAAGTATTTACTCATTCAATTCATTCAAATAATCATGGTTTAATGAAGATTTTATAGAATGAATCACATCACATTGTGGAGATGGTAAGTTGTACTTATGTACGAGCGACAATGTCGTTCCCATAATTATTGAATGGTATTGAAGTAGATGATGTATAGTATCTCAGAATTATTATCATTTTATATTTATCATATAAAGTTTTTATTTCCACCATAATACCCATAAAAGTAAGGTGGTGGGAAAAAATAGATTACACCATAGCGTGGAGACGGTAAGCCGTATGTACGCACGTGCGATGATTTCGTTTTTTGTAGGACAGGTAGAAGGTGAAATAGTTTGTTTCATATTTATAACAACATATCAGTATCTTAGTGATAATTATTTTATTACTTTATAATGAAACAACTAATAATGAATAAGTAGAAGAAAAACAAATTTGAAAGAATATGAAAAAGATATTACCTCTTCCTCGATGTGCCTCCTTTAAATTTCCTCTTAGGGAACTGGAGTAGGTCTTTTGAGATGACCAGAACCTATAGAATGTTACTAGGAAAGTTAAGAAGATAAATGGGCAGGGTTTGGCCGAGCATTAAATCTCAAAATGGAGTGAATATGAGAGGGATGTGGTTCCCTTTTATATGATAGGGGGCACTTTAAGAAACTCTCAAAATAATAATTTATTTTAAATTCAATTTGGATTAAAATTTTCCAAAACTTATTTAATACAAATATGAGATTATTTTCGTTATAATAACAATTATCCAATAATTTTTTCACTTTTTTTGAATTGTTTTTATCCTTATGTTTTTTTAATCCTTATTTTATCTTTTTTAATCTTATTGTGATATCATGTTATTTACACATTGTGGTTTAATGTAATTATCATATCCTATCAAACAACCCACAAAAATCTATTTATGGAATATTTGGACTTATATTAACCATTTCACGTAATATTATAATTTTAGGAATATAATATCATTAAATAAACTATTTTAGGTCTTATGTTATGAATTATATAAATTTTGGACCCTATTCATACTTGTTTTTTTTAAAAAATTATAACAACATGATTCCTTCAGAAAAAATGAATTAATCCATCTCTAATATGTCAATGTCATCCGTAAAATTCTTTGATGGAATCATAATTTTAAAATTAAAATTATTTTAATATTTATAAATTCATTTATTTGAATCTTTTATTAATGAGGTAATCACTACATAATAATTGTGTCATAAATAAATATACTTATATAATGTATAAAAATTATCAATTAAATACCATGATGTAAGAAATATTTTTATACTTATAATGACTATTTATAGTCATAGATATCATTTATATAAACCTATATTAAAATCTATTAGTAAAATATATATGTTTTTGTTATAATTATCATTACTTTATATTAATTCTTATAAAACGTCATTTTCACATCCAAGTAAATCCATGGGGTCCCAAAATCTACCCATGTATGCCCATTGTCAGAAATATCTCATCCAATAGAATTAGAACATTTTTTAGAGTAGTTTAATATTATTATGATATTATTTTTTTCCCTTATTTACCAGATTTACTCTTTAACCCTGGTAAATAAAATAATTACTGAAGTTACTATTCATAATGTCTAAAAATAAAAGGTTCCTATTTACACAATTTGAACCTTATGATTCCAAATATAGAATGTATTTTTTTAAATTCAAAACATAGAAGTTTTAGTAATTAATTTAAAATTAATTTTCAATTTCAAAACCAAAAATCCTGTTTTTAAGAAGTAATAACTATCAAAATATTGACATATGCTTATGTCCAATTTAAATGTGAAATTACTTCCAATGGCCAACATTGGATTAAATTAGAAAAACATAATCCAATTATACTTTAAAATTAATTAAGAAAATATAATATAAATATTTAAATAAATTATATGATAAGGCAGTTTTGAATTAAAATGTAGTATCTTTCAATATTCATTAAAATATGAATTTTATCAAAAAAAACAAAAAATTTAAAAAAGTAAATTTTTATGTCCCTATTCTAAATATAATTCTTTTTTGTCAAATTTATTATATAAAAGTGTTACAAACTAGATTTATAATGTGTGTGTCATCAAAAGGTAGCAGAACTGCATTTTTTTTAAAATACTTCTTTTATCTGAAAAAAAATGATTTTGTTCGCATATCATGTTCTATAAAATGTGTAAGATGAATTATAATGTTATATAAAATTAAAAATTTGGATAATACTATTCATATAGGCTAGTTTATATCCCATTAAATAATAATATTTTAATAATATATCATTGTTAAGTGAAACTCGGTATTGCGTACAATGCAAGATATCGAGGAAGGTCTCTCTTGTGTGTACTGAAAGCCAAGTCAGTGTTTCATGTAGTAAATGCTTACTTTGGTATTGTGTATAAAATATTCCAAACATAGTTCATTTATACATTGAAAAAAATCTATACTCAGTATTGCGTGAAATGAATTCTATCAAAAGAAAATGATATTGTGTGTAACATAATCAAAATATAGTGTTGCATAAACTGTAAGATAATACGATGTTGTATATAGAGTAGGTAAATATTTGTGTAGTGTACAACACAAGACGTAAAATAAATTGAAAATAATTTATCGCATAAAATCTCAGGGAATTACAATCTCATGGGTCATATTATGAGGTGTTTTTTCTAAGTGATCTGGGAGTAGCACCCCATCCTTTCAAGAAGAAGTTTTTACTAGCAGGGCAAGATGAGGATGTTAACATTCTTAGAATGCTACATGAGTTCTAGTGTTGGACGTCTCTGATGTTCCATGGTGAGAAAGATCCCCAGGTTGTATAGGACTAGGCTGAGTAAGTGATCTGATTCTTTGGACTCTCAAAATCCTAACTAATCATATTTTTTCATTAGAATCTATTCTATTATAGGGATTAACTGGTCATTAGGGGAGTCTAGTCATGTTGACTCATGATGAGAAGACACTATTATAGTCTAAATTTTAGCAAAATTTTATTTAGTAGTATTACCCTTTGTTCTTGCACTTTATTCAGATTCAAGAGATTTTGGTGGTGCAGTAGGGTAGTATGATGGTTGCTGAGTATGTCTTGATTTTAACAGACAATACAAAATACTCCCATGACATGGTGTGCTATTGTTACTTCCTATTGAAGAAGTTTGATTACGGTCTCTATAGAGACATATGTACCAGTGTTGTTCCCATTTCCATGCCCACCTATGCAGGTGTGCTAGAGAATCCAATGGTAATGGAGATATTCCATTCACAGGAACATCAGAAAACTAGAGCGGGTAGTGGGTTTCATGGGGTTGAGTCTTCTAGATCATCTAACAGGCACCAATTATCAAAATCTCATCATAAGTGACCACCTCTTGACTAATATCAAACACATGAACATACGGATAAGGGATCACATAGATTAAAAATTTCTTTCTAGAGAGTGATGATGTTATTAATGTAATGAGAAAGGTCACATGGAATTTTATTTCTTGACCCAGTATGCTAAGGATGTAAAGCCAACAATGGATGGGATTCCATAATAGAGTTTGTTCCATGATCAGGTTTCTCCTTGGCATGTCGAGGGAAACCCCTAGGGAGGCGATGAGCGTAGAGGAGCAGTTATAGATATAAGTATAGGACCTACTAGTGGATGGTGATACTAGGATGTACTTCCACCTCCACCACCATGTGGCCCTCTCCAAGCTTGAGGAGGTGGTGGATAAGGTTGTGGAGAGTAGTAAGACATGGAATCTTATGAACCAGTATCTCATGATATGATGCAAGGTATGATCTATTTTTATTATACACTTTTTCTAGAACTTGTGGAAATAGTAGCGAGTCAATAATTTTATTCTTTATCCCTTATGCGAGATTTAAAGATCTCTATTATGACCTTAGTACATCATTTTTTTCTAGAGGTTTTGAATGGATGAAATTCTTTGATATATTTTATCTACTAATAGTACGAGATAGCGCTCAGTGGAGAGAGTTACTCATGATACATATTGGACATCATGATTATTCCTTATGACAAAATATTAGGTATATACTATTTGTATAATGTTTAGGCCCATATTAGTTATTATCACAGATGGGTTAGGTGGATTTAGAAAGATGTGACAAGATTATCTTTTTAGGTATAGAGAGATATCATGCAATAGTAAGGGGACCTTGCATGCAGAAGGTTACAGTTCATCACACATTTTTTGGTGTGTTTTTCAATTATAACGGTGGGAAATTCACGCATCTGGATTCTTTCTATTGTTGAGTAATTTATGCACTTTTCCCCTGAAGATGTTTTGGGGATACCTATGATGTGATATATAAACTTATACATGACTTCATACATGGTATCATATCGATATATTCAATAGAATATCATATAGACCCTACTTGACTCTGATGTGGGAGGGTGAAATTAGAGGACCTTTAAGAGAAGGGTTTCATCAGACCCATTGTTTCCCCCTAGGTAGCCCTAGTATTGTTCTTGAAAAAGGTAGATGGGTTCTTATGACTTTGTTTTGAATATCATAACTAGAACCATGTAATATTAAAAAATAAGTACCCATTATCAAGGATTGATAAATTATTTTGTTATTTTTTATGTTTGAATTGGTTCTTAAAGACCGATCTCTGGTTTGACTACTATTGGTTGAGGTTTTATGAGGATGATATTTTGAATATGGCATTTTGATGTCTCTTTAGACACTATGATTTCATGAAGATTCCTTTTGGTGATCCAAATTCCCCCTCTTGGTTTATAGCATGTTGAATAGTATATTTTATCCATACATAGACCAAATTGTGTTTGTCTTCATGGATAACATATACATTGACTCTATGATAGAGGAGGAGAATACAGAGAATTAGAGGGTTTCCCATGCCATACTTTGAGAGAAACATCTTTATTGTAATATCTTGAAGATTCAATTCTAGATCTGAAAGGTTCACTATTTATGTAATTTCATTTCTGATAAAGAAGAGTCTATGGACACAATGAATATAGATATTGTGATTTCTTGGGATCCACCCAAGGGTGTGTCATAGGTGTGTAGTTTCCTTAGGTAAGTTGATTACTACATGGGTTTCATGGTTGAATTATCTAGGACATCAACCCCTTCTACTAAATTGATACAGAAAGGGAATTCGTTTAATTTTATTTAGTAGTTTCATAGGGCCTTTGAGCAGTTGATCTTGAGGTTGACTATTACTCATATGTTGAGACTACCAGGGGATGGTGTGGGGTACGTTGTGTATTTTTATGCCTATAGAGATGGTATTAGCTTCATGTTGATGTAGATATAGGAAATGATCACCTATGGATCAAGGAAGTTGAGACCCATAAAAAAACTACGTGACTCATGAATTGGATTTTATAGTGGTGGACTTTTATTTGCAGATATAGAGTCACTTTCATCTAGGAGAGTGGTTTATTGTTTATTCTTACCATCAGATTCTCAGATATATCTTCATGCATTGAGATTTGAACATGAGATAAAAGAACTAGTTAGAATACCTACATGACGATGACTTTGAGATAGTCTATAATTTTGGGAATAGAAATTTGGTGTCAGATTCCCTTAGTAGGAAGTCATATTCTCATCTTATGGAGGAGAGTCTAAGTAGTTAGATTTTTTACTGCTAACCATGGTGGAATATAGGGGTGAATATTATCTTTAGATGATGATATTTTCTCCTATACATCAACAAAATGTAAAGGAGGATCATTTTGGAGACATTTACTCTGAGTTTCTTCATGATCAAATATCTTCATAAGATTCACCATAATGATTTTTTGAAGGAGGGGATCACATCATAATTTTTTAAGGAAAATTATCTTTCTCTTCCTGATGTGAGAGGATTTCAGGATGGGGGTTTCACACTTCCCCAATGTATATACATCTCAGAGTGGATAATATTCACAAAGATATTCATAATCAGTTTTGGTGGGCTATCATGAGGCAGAACAGGGCTAATTTCATATCTAGATGTCTCACATTTCAGAAGGTGAAGACTGAACACTATGTTATATCATGTTTGACATATCCTCATGATATTCTAAATGAAAATTGGATAGAATAACCATTGAAATCAGGATAGGGATTACATAGACAGTGAAAGGCCATGATTCTGTTTGGTTCACTATTGACCGACTCATGAAGTTGGAACACTTCATTTCCATCTAAAAGTTGAATTCCTTAGAGAGTCTGGGGAAGTTTTACATATGGGAGATCATATTGCTCCCTGGGGAACCATCAATGACTATCATTTACCATGATTTACAGTTTGTATCATTGTTTTGGAGAGGCCTTTGGGAGACATTCGGGACCCACGTGTGAATGATTATGGTGTTTTAACCCAAGAGAATGGTTAGACCGAGCGCACAATCCAAGTGTTGAATTATATACTAAAATATTGTTTTTTGTTATTTGTTGGATTTTTAAGGATCAATTTATATTGGTAGTGTTTACTTATAATAATATAAGTCACAACACATTCGGAATGGAATCTTTCTGGGACATGCATGGGTGACCTTGTAGTTCACACATTGGATAGAGATTGGTGAGATATATCTTGTTGGGTTGGAGACAGTGTAGGTGATGACAGAAAAACATCACGTGATCCACAAGTTTGTGAGGAAAACCTAGAGATGATATAAATCTTACACAGATCAACATAATAGAACCTTGGATTTCCAGTAGTGAGACCATGTTTTCTAAAGTGTCTCCCCTTGAAGTGGATTGTGTAGATTTGGATAAGGTGGCCAGTTATCCCAAAGGTTCATCTCGCTATTCAATATACAATGGAAGGTTGGTGAGGCTTCTTATCACATAGTGTTACCCCCAATGTTGGAGTGGGTTTATGATGTATTCAATTTGTCGCATTTGAGGATATATATTCATGATCCTACGCATGTCATGGACAAGGTAGAAATGGATATCGATGATGGATCCACCTTCATGGATTACATGGTGGTGATCGATGATTGATAAGAGAGGATCCTTTGAGGATGGACCATTTCCCTTGTTTGAATATTATGGTAGAAAATGATAATGCAGGAGATCTCCTATGAGTAGAAGAGACAGATGGGGGATCAGTATCCCCAAATTTTTATTTATATGGTTATTTTTTAGGATGAAAATCCATGAAGGGGGGAAATATAGTTACCTTTTTTTCATGTAATATTTTTAAATATATTAAAAATATATTTTTGGAGCCATTCCTTGATATCGTACAAGATTCTAAGACCCTGTGATCCCAAAATTGATATTATAATAATATTAAATATATTAATATCACATGTGAAGTTTTTTATAAATAATGAAATATCTCTTAATAAAAGACACAAATTGTCTATCCAATACCATAGTTAAATCTAGAACATAAGGTTTACCTAAGGGGCCACCTATGGTTGGTTAGTGTTAGATGTTCTAATGAGGTGGTTATTGGTGAGTGTGTTATGTGTATTAATAATTTAATTAATTTAGTTATTTAATAATACTAACCTAACCCTCCATCAATAAGGAAATCATTATGTATATTTTCTAGTGTTACCCACATATACCTTGGAATATCTGAGGGGAGGAGGTGATCATTCTTCATTGGTGAATCAACATCAAATGATAAATTGAGATTAGATCAATCTGGAATGAGTAGAAACAAATTTAGTGGGTTTTATCTATCATTATTTAATGCATTATTCACAAAAAAACTATCCATAATTAAGGTAGTGATCTTTAATTTTTTTTATTTCTTTGATTAAAAGTTTTTCCATGTACTTTACTTGATATTCTTGATCTTCAACTTACCAAATCCTTTACACGAGCCTTTTTTTCTGTTATATTGTTAATTTAATATTATTCTCCTTATTTCTCATGTTTTAAAACCTAGGATTCACTTATTATTATTATTTTCCACGAAAATATGTCCAATGATAAATTCATTTAGTTTATATGTTTCATCCCCTTATATTATTCAATTCCTTCAACATTGTCCTATTGAGTTACTATTCAACCTTTAAAAAGTGGGTTAAAGTATGATAGAATCCATGGATTCATTGAAGCTGTACATACAATGAATAGATTGGAAAAACGATGAAGGATTGAGAAAGATCATAGGTTGTGGGGGATGCTCTATGGATTCAAGATCTAAAACATTGATGGGATTGATATTAGGATGATGGAATGTGAATTGGGAGGAATTTTGCCTTCAATCGAATGAATATAATCCATTTTTCAGCCACTAGAGCTTGGTAAATGATTACTAGAGATGACCCCCACCAATTTTGGGTGGTCAAATAGGGGAAATCAAAGTAGAGATTCCAGATCTAGAGAACCGCATGGAGAAGTTGAGTTTATATATAAAACTCAACTATATTGTGATTAGTCTAAGAACACACATAGTGTAAGCCCACAAATCTATAGATTCTATTGTTTCAAGGAAGATAAGAATCACATTTTCTATGTCTAGGACAACACAATATGTGACCCTCCCCGAGTGGATAAGATTTGTTCCAATTGAACTTGGCTAGGACCTCGAGTGGGAGGACACCTAGAGTACTCTTGGATTACACAGGAATGGTCCATTACACAGTCACTACCATGTACAAGGCCAGGTACACGAGCATGGCCCAATGTATGCGGGCCAAACAAAGAACACATAATCATTCCTCAATTGGATGAGGCACACAGTGTGATCCTTATAAAACACCTTGTATGGTGACCTGGCCTCAGATCCATGTCTAGATGAGAATAAAACTAGGAAGTAGAGTATTACCACATACCGTTTATGTCACGACCCGCCCTTGGGGTCCGTGCCGTGACTACCCCAAGCCCGCCTTCCATAGGCCAGGGGCTGGCGACTAGCACCAAGGCGTAAATCCCGGTAAAAAGGGAAGGCATTGCCTTTGAAAAGTAAACACACACCACAGAGTAAACAAGCGGAAAGTAAACACTAAGCAAGCAGAGTACGACTGAAAGTGCGGAAAGGTAAATGGGCCAGAATACAAACCCAAACTGAAAGTAAAGTACAACTCGAAAAGGGAAAAACAGCAACTGTAAAGTAAAAGCCGCTACTCCGAGCTGTCCACCGGAAATCCCACCTGAAGGGTGGGTACAGATAGCTCCTCTGCTCCACGGGTCCCGCCGTCCGCTCCGTGCACGTCCCGCCCAGTGGTCCACCTCCGGGTACCGTCCCGCTCTACAAGCCTCAGCTAAGTCAACGTTGTCCGTCGTCTGCAACCAACACAACGTAGTGCGGGCGAAGCCCGTGCAGGGGTGAGTATAAGCTACTCAGTAGGGACCCCGAGACCCCTGAAGGTCTCTCAAATCCACAAAGGATAAACCACGAAGAAAAGTACAAACACGAAGTAACAACCGACACTGCTTAGGTATATGCCCATACATATACCTAAGTCATCAATTTAATTACGCTCCAACCTCCGAGCCCAAGTACAACTCAGTCCACGCAGGAAAGTATACGTATTCCACATAGGAAAGCAAAACATAATCCACACAGGATTGCACAACACAATCCACACAGGAAAGCAATAGGATTCAGCTCACACAGGTATACTTCTTCAAGGACGATAAAGATGATCACTGATCCATCTAAGTCGTCGGACCCACGAAGGATCGATAGGTAACTAACCCCCGCAAAGACCCACACAGGATCGGGCTCACACAGAACCTGTAGGCGCTGGCTCACACAGAACCGCTGAGCGCAAGGACCCACACAGGATCGGGCCCACACAGGACCTGTAGCACTGATCCACGTAGGATCGCTGAGTGCTGTAGTCGTCGTCATCGAATCCACACAGGATCTCAGTACTGTCGTCGTCGAAGTCACAGTAGCAGTCGTAGCAGTAGAACAGTCGCAGCCAGCACTAGGGTTCCCGCACACAGCAAACTCGTTCGGAGGGTCCGCTCCACGAGCCGAGAGGCTGATACATCAACTGTCACAAAGACCAAAGTTGATGTATCCAAAAGTTCCGTATCGTCAAAAGGAACTCAACGCAACAGACGGCGCGTCGATCGGACGCCCGGTCTGAGAGTTATTGGCATTTTCGTCTCCGGGGCCCGGTTGGTTTTTAAGGCAAAACCAACCCGACCGTACTCCACCTGCGTCCAAACCTCGGGCGGAGTATGCCAAAAGATCTGTCTCACTAAGAGAAACACTACGCGACTGACGGCACGTCAATCGGACGTCCGTAGCTCAAGAACCGCCCCCCTCATTAAGAGGGGGGTTTTGTTGAACCGGCCGGGGGATTTATTCCCCCGGTTTTATGTCATCCGGCCGGCCAGCTGGCCGGCCGGTTTTTACCAACGGGACCGGAAATTCCGGTCCCGCCTTCGACTTCCGACGCCGGCGGCCCGGCCTCCGGTCTCCTCTTCCGCCGCGGCCCGGAACTGGCCGCGGTCTTTTCGTCCCGCCGCGGCCCGGAACCGGCCGCGGTCTCCTCGTCCCGCCGCAGCCCGGAACCGGCCGCGGTGTTCGTCGTCCGGCGCGGTGCGACGGCACCGCGCCCCCTTCGCTGTGCCATGATATTCATTTAACGCGGCGCGACGGCGTCGCGTTCTTGTTGTTTCTTCCAAGGTGCGCGCGACGGCATCGCGTAAGATATTTGTACGTTCATCTGCGTGGTGCGACGGCACCACGCCACTTGCTTTCCTCCGCAAAATAATTAAACAAGAACGATGGAGGGGGGTTTCGGCCGTGTTCGTGCGGTCCGCCCCCCCCCCCCCCCCCACGTTAAAATAATAACGCAACTAAAAACATTTTAAAAGTCTCATGTTTGACATGCGAAATCCAGGATCAAGAAATGGAATAAATAAATAATGAATCAACAACCCCTACCTCGGGTTTAAGATTCGAAGATTCGTCTACGTTCCGCGGAAGACGGCGTCGCGGAGGTCGGGCGTCGCGGTCGTCGTTCGTCAAATCCGTTGACGAAGAGAAATGCCCGAAGAGATACGTCGTTGGCGAATCTTCGTATGCCGACGAAGGTTGTTCAAAGAAGAGGTGGCGTCCCCTTCGTTGACACGGTGAACGAAGAAAGGAGGTGTGGCGTTCTTCGTCGGAAAAAGAGCGTTCCTCGTCAAGTCTTGAGGAAAGTCAAAATATAAAGAAAACAACGAACTCAAGAACCTCTACCTCGATAGTCGCACGTTGACGTAGTCGTGAAATATCAGTGTCGCGGAGGAAGAGTCATTGTCGAATCTTCGTATGCCGACGAAGAAGGTCCGAAGAGGAAGCGGCGTTCCCTCTTGTTGACACCGAGGACGAAGAAAAGAGGCGTCGTTCTTCGTCGGAGTTTGAGCGTTCTTCGTTCTTCGTCAGAGCTTGAAGATGAAGAGGAAGCTCTCAAAAAGGTCTCAAGGGGACAAACAAACAACCCATAATAAAATAAGATAACATATTCTTTTATTATTACAAAACATAAAAGAATTTCAAAAGTTTGAAATTCAAAAGAGTTAACCCCCAAAATTAATTAAGTAACTTAAGTCAATTAAGAGGGGGGTTAAGGGAACTTGAAAAGTCTAGGGGTTCGTGTGGACCCCACCACACTTAATCATCCGAAGGGAGGATATGTGGGTGTGGGTCCCACTTCCAACCCCCTTTGGTAGGATTTTAACAAACTAAAAATAAAATTTGTCTTACACAAATTTTATTTAACTCAACTGAAAACCCCAAAACTTAACTTACAACCCGCAACAAACGCAACTCCCGAAAAGGTCTCTTTAAGAGAATATCGGCGTTGCGAGTTCATCGGTGCCCTCGGATTTCAATTCCGAGCACCGGATCAAAAGTTAGGAATTCCCGCTCGTTCGTTCACTGAACGTACCCGAGCCAATCTTCGGAAATTAATTCCGGGCACTCCGGGCCTCGGAATCAGGTGCCGTCTGAAACCGCGCTCTTGTAAAAATCTAAAGAAAATTAAGAAAAAATTTCCCTTGAATTTTATGGGTCTTTACAGTTTAGACCCCATACATATCGAGTACACCTATGAGAATCTTTCACCTTGTGTATTTCCTTATTCAGGACTCAAAATTTGGCCATCGTGATGTATATCCAAATCATTTTTTCGCATATAACATGATCTTATCATTCGTAGTTCCTTTTGAGATACAACATGTAATGTTATAAGCTTAATGCTTCTTTAGGTGACGCTTGAAGATGGCATTGATCAAAAAGTTTCATCAATGAGAGGTATCCGTGTTAGAAACCCCCTACCATACAAGGGTGTGGATCAACTATACCCCCTACAGTATTTGAGTGAAATCCCCTAAAATACTCAGGAATGGGTGTTCTTCCCTCTGAGGGGAACCCCCTTGTGTAATAGACCGTGGGTCCTCTACCCTCATGTGGAACCCACATAACATACTGGGGTGTTGATCCTCTACCCTATGAGTGGAAACCCCTAACTTACTTGGGCATGGATCCTCTACCCTCTAAGTGTACCCCCGTGATGCACTAGGTAACAGGTACTCTATCTATTCCTACCAAGTGGAACCCTCCCCCCAACTGGACATCGTAATAGGGTGCAGGTCCTCCATACTTTTAGTGGAATGACACAAATGTACCTAGGTGTGGGTCCTTTACCAATAACCTAAGCAGAACCCCATGACATACTAATGTGTAAGTCCTCCTTTTATGATATATTTTCCCCCTAGTTTTATATAGAATTGTAAAGATTCAGTTCCCCGCTAGTACAAAAATTATTTACCACAATGGAATTTTCTAAGTCAGTTATACAATAACTGATAGAAAAAAATATTGATTTATCATGTCAGTTATAAAATAACTAACGCGATAAATAAAATATTTGGCTTTATCGGGTTAGTTATTTTATAACTGACGTGATAAAGCCTATTTATGTCATCGGTTATATAATAACTGATTTGATAAATCACTTTATCATGTTGGTTATATAATAAATTATATAATAATTAATTTTCTCACACCAGTTATATAATAACTGAGGGGATAAATTTAAAAAAAAAATATCACATCGATTATATAATTATAGACGTGATAAATCATTTAAAAAATATAGAAAGTCATGTTTTGCATTTTTCCGCTATTTTTATTTTGGGATACAGTGACTAGGTCTCTCTTGCATGGAAACCCTACATTTTAATATTCTATCCCATGGGGTCCAAAATCATTTTGAAAGATTCATTCATCTTGTTTTTTTGCAGTGCCTCTATCTTCTTGACTTGCAACTCTCAAGTGGATTGTTATGTTCAATCTTATTTTTCTTATTTTTCTTCTTATATAATCTTTCATACACCCATTCATTCTTATTATGTCTATCCCTATAAACCAAATTAGCTATGTGGATGAGATTATGGTTTAGGTATGGTTCTAATTTAGGGATTGTCTGGTGTTTTAGAATTATAGAGGGATCTTTTTTGATTTTTTGAGCTTCATCAATGTACGTAACTTTATATATCATTATTTATACTTTATATAGGTAGGGGAATTGTTATAATTACTTTAATATACATTTCATTTAATTATATATGTTTTATACTTACATGTTTATCAAATTAAATTTATATGTGATAGTCCAAATGCATTGAATCATATTTTTACTAGTTTTTATAACTTGGTATAATAAAAGTTTAATGATTTTATTGTTTCTATAGAGATGTTTCAAATTCCATGTTTTTTTAAATATGTTTAAAATTATTTTTCTAAATGAGAGTTATGTTTTAAATATTTTAAACTCATTTTGGTCACTGGAATAGAAAAGGTGGGGTTTTCATAGATTTTTTGAAAAGAATAAAATGGATGGATTTTTTAAAATGATTTAAAATTAATATGTTTTACACTTTAAAATTTATCATGTGTGGTTTACCCTAAAATGTTTTTAGTGAAAAATTTAAAATTGGGAGCCTAAATAGTGGTAATGAATTGAAATTATATGTTCATTTTTGTAAAGGATCATTTCAAACGTTTTAAGAGAGTTTTCATATTGAAGATGGAACCCTTTGTTAGCCCTCTTAATTTTTTATACTTGATATAAATTGTGGTCCCTAAGGGGGATGTAGTTTATTATATATTTTTACATGGTTGATTTGAAAAGTATTTTTCAAGGGCATTAGTGGTGATTAGATAATTATGTATGTGAAATCATTTCTAGTTGAAATGATAATATAATGATTCATTATTTCCACATATCCTCTTAATTTACATTCATTGGAATACTAGGAAATAAGATAGAGGTCCAAATTTATTCTATAGTAGTTCATTGTAGACAAGTTTTAGTTCCCATAGTTATGAGATACCAGGGTTAGGGGCCTGATTATGCTAGTGTGGACTAGATAGATATTTTTTGTTTAGGTTCTGACCCAAAATATCCAATAATTTGTCTACTGTATTTTATCATTCTTTGAAAATATCACCATAGGTTCTATTTAGTTTCCTACAATACTTAGTATTGTTTTATGAAATTACAGGGGATTTCCATCATTAATTTTATCAAATTCCCATTTTTGATTTGCTTGTTTGGAACCATGGTATGTTGTTTCTTTTCTTTATTACATTGATTCTATGGTACCTTATTGTGTTTCATTTTTATTATTTTAATTTGATTTAATTTTTTTAAAAGAAACCTAATGGTGAATTTTGAAGAAGTATGATTTTAAAATGGAAATGATTGTTTTTTTCTATATTTGGGTTTTTTAAAAAGGGTGGGTTTTTGGATGGATTTTTATTTTTGTGAAATACTAAAACAATTTTCCCAAATGTTTTCAAAGAGTTTTTTTATTAGAGTAAAGATCATAAAAATGAATTATGGTATGATGTTTGGATTAACCCCATGTCGGTCCCATGTCTAAGATCCAACCCATCCATCACGTTATACATCATTGTCCACTCACAGGTGCCCCAAATCTATATTTGCCTATTTTATTCATCATGTATTTAAATATTAATTGTTGAAGGTGGTTTAGTATCCTGATATAGGTTATCATTGGTATCCTATAATTTTTATTCAATGATGTTTTCCCTTTAGTTAGTTACCTTATTTCCAATGCGTATTTTAGGGAGATAAAATTAAATTTGGATTTTCATTTAGATATGAAAACCATGTCACCCAATATACATTTATGATGTATCTTGAAGTTTTATAAATGGACGATACAATCATTGACATAGTAGACGACACTTGTACATCTTGATAATGAATTCATTAGAACATATTATTCTTAAGGGATATTTTCACCACCTTCCCAATATAGTCTAGGTTTCTTTCAAGGTTTATACACAAGACCTTTTTCCACAATACAATTATCCACAAGACCTTTTCCCACAAGACCTTTATCTACAATGAATTTTTCCATAACAAACTCAATAAGAATGTTAGAAACCATAAATCTGACCATAAAAATTACATAAAATATAGAAAATATTTCAGTTCAATATAATCTTAAGACTTTTTAGGTTAATATTGTAGATAATTAGGATAAAAAGTAAGTAAAAAAGTTATTTTGTGATGGTTTAATAATATATCATAGTTGTGGATGGTGTTCTTTTAATTTAGTGGGTTTCTATATTATTTCTAAAAAACATATCATTATAATTTTCTTATAATCATATATATGTTTTATATTTCAAAATTGGGATACTTTCAAGTTATGGAATATTTCATATAAATTTAAAATATAAATTTAGTTTCATTTTAAAATTATTGTCAGGCATATATTTTTATGATTTATCATTTATATTTAAACATATCTTCCATTATTGTGTAGATTTTATAATTATATTTTTCAAATACACTTATATTTGTATTATATTTCAAAATTAGGTTATATTAAAATTATGAAATAATTTGTGTAAATATGAAATTGGATTATCTTAACAAGATGTATAATTTTGATATTTGTTATAAGTAATAATGAGATGAAGTTGTATTATAGAACATCTAATGATGATGAATATGTGGAAGGTGTTGATTCTTTTTAGGAATTTTCAAAAAGAAATGTTCCAAAAAATGACATATATTTCGGTCCATGCCTTAAATGTTTAGATAAGAATAAATTTAAAAGTAGAGAGATCAAAGATCATTTAATTTTTCATGGTTTTAATCCATGTGATAGCCGTTGGATTTAGAATGGTAAAAATGGGAAGAATTTTAGATCTACAGACGATGATTCTTTACAATATGGTAACTTTGATGAAATTGAAGAAAAGATTCTTGATATTGAAGGAGAAAAAATTAATAAATAACATAAAATTGAGAATCTATAAGAGGATGAAGATAACCTTTGTATCATAGTTGTATATATTTTATTGTTTTATCATTAATGTTAATATTGATTAACCTAATGTCAAAGGAGGAATGGAGTGAAAAAAGTTTTACAGAGCACTTAAAAATATTGAAAGACATTCTTTTGGAAGACAATGATCTTCCATATTCACATTATAAGGTTAATAAAATATTATGTCTGATGGGATTTGTATACAAGAAAATACATGCATGTCCAAATAACTGTGTGATATTTTTGAAGGAATTTGGATTTATATTATAGTGTTCTAAATATGGGACATCACCATATAAGTTGAAAGAAAAATCACATGTTGATATAGATATTATAGAGATATCTACCAAGGTATTTTGTTATCTTCCTATAATTCATCATTTTAAAAGTTTTTTTTCTAATTCACATTATGAAAAGAGGTTAAGATGGCTTGATGATGAGTAGATATGTGATGGAAAAATAAGTCATCTTTCAGATTGTCCATAGTAGAAGAAAATTGAGGATAAGTATACTACATTCAAAAATGAAGTTAGAAATCTCAGACATGGGTTGTGAATGGATGGAATTAATCCATATCGAAGCCTCTGTATCACACATAGTTCATGGCCTATTGATAATTTACAACCTATCTCTCAAATTTTGTATGACTCATAAATATTCCATGTTGAGTTTAATGATCTATGTACCAAAGAAATTTGGAAATTATATTACTATTTTCCTATCACCATTAATTGATTATTTGAAACTCTCATGGGATGATGGTATTAGGGTGTATGATTCTTATAAAATAGATATCTTCAACTACATGTAGTGATTATGTTTAGTATAAATGACTTCCCTTCATATGGAAATTTTTCTGCATATAGTGTTAAGGGTCATAAAACATGTACAATTTGTAAACAATAGACTTTATATTGTCAATTGCATCATGGGAGTAAAATAGTATAAATGGGTCATCCATAGATTTTGCTTATAGATCACTGTTAAAGAATATTAAAAAAGGCATTCAATGGATAACATGAATTTTATATTGCTCCAAAACCATTATCCATTGATGATTATTTTGATAGCATTCAAAACCTTGATGTGACATTGGAAAATGAAAATAAATCTTGTAATGAAAGTCATTTTTGGAAGAAACGGTCAATATTTTTTGAGGTACAATATTAGAGATATAAAAAAGTGAAACATGACATTGATTTCATGCACGTGAAGAAGAATATATGTGATAGTTTGATTGGAAAATTCTTTGATGTTAAAGGAAAGACTAAATATGGGTTGAATGCACAATTATACTTATTATCAATGGGAGTACATTTGGGGTTTTCTTCTGCACCTGATGGAAGACAAACATCTCTTCCCCCGTCTTGTCGTACATTATTCAAGAGGGAGAAAATTATATTTTTTTCATTGTCTTCATGATATCAATGTTCTGTAGGGTTATTCAAAAAATGTAAAAACTATTATGTCTTTGAAGGATTGAAGATTACAGGTATGAAATATCATTATTGTCACGTCATGATGAAACAACTTCTTCTAGTTTAATTTTATGGAATATCTACCATTCATGTGATAAATACTATCATTAAGGTGTGTTATTATTTCATTTCAATTTATAATGAAGTGATTGATCAATATTCTTTGAACATTTTGGAAAATTAATAAATTTATATACTTATTCAATTGGAAATGAATTTTCCTCCCTCTTTAATTGATATAATGGTGTATTTAATGTTTCATCTGGTATGATAAATAATGCTTTTTGAACCTATATATCTATGTTGGATGTATGATTTTTAAAGGTATATGAAAATATTTAAAGGGTATGTTAAGAATACATATCGACCATAAGCCTCTATTGTTGAGAAATATATTTTTGAGGAGGTTGTGGAGTTTTCTATGAGCTACTTATTTATAGAAGAGCACATTGGGTTGCCTCCACATCTCTGTGAAAGAGTTAATAATGATGGAAAGGGGATTCCTGGCTTGAAAGTTAAATTGTTGTTAGGTGAATAGATAAAGAAAGTACATTTATACATTTGAATAACATGGATCGTTATCAACCATATATAACATTGAATATTAGTGAGTTTAAAAAATTCTATCCAAAGAAGAAAGAAATGTGGATTTTGAATGAGCAAAACAAAAACCCAATTCATGCGTCAATTACATACTATGGAGTCATTTAAGAAATATTTATGTTTGATTAAATTAAAATTAAAGTTCATGTGTTTAACTACAAATGTTTTATCAATAACAATAGTGTTAGACATGACGAATTTGGAATGAAACTTGATAATATGAAAACATTGGTAGACACAACTAATTATTTTATAATGGAAACACATGAAAAACAAATGTTCTTTATTCCTGATCAATCCAATATACAGTGGTATATTGTTTTATTGGAAAAAAAAATAAAATATTGGTGATGATCAACTTGACGAAGATGCTGATTTATGTGAGGTCCATACATACATGGAATTATTAACATATAATAATGATGATCATGTTGTAGGCATGGTTTTATCCATAAGTAACGATCATGACGAAGGAATTTTCGAAAAAATCCATTAGTACAGTCAGAATATTAAAGGTAATATATGTTTATTTCTTGTTTACTTTTATTAATTTCATAAAATGTTATATTTTATTTTTTCCATTTATTCAAACACATATTGATATGAATTAGTAGAAATGTTTTTTATTTTGTTTTTTTTGTTTACCATGTTTTCCATTACGTAACTTATATATTTAGTGATTTTTTTACAGAAATTTGTTTTAAATCTATATGTTTAAAAAATTATTTTTTGTGTAAAAAATTGATTTATTATGCATGACTGTTTTTAATATTTATATACCAATTTTGGATTTTTTATCCGTGATTTACATGAAATTTCATATATCATTACTATTGTTGGAATTTTAGTTATATATAAAAGATATGAATTATAATATGTTATGTTTTAGTTTACTTTTGTGTTTCAAATTATTTTTTTTACATTAATATTATAATATGTGAATTTATATATTTTGTGTACTAAATGTTTTTTTCTTTGATTTGAAGGAAAATGATAGATCAATCTGAAAATCATCCAAAAACATCTAGAGATAAGCGTCATGATCATACCTATGGGGAGGAACATCCAAATGCTTCTCTTGATGTTCCAAAATATTCATAACCTTCTTCCACAAAAGTAAAGAAGAGTTTTAGGATTAGAAAATGTGGTAGCACGCGTTTACCAAAATTAACAATTCTTCATAGCTAGGACCAGAGGATAGTTATAGACTTTGATGAGAATGATGTTTCATGAAGTCCTAATGCCAAACAGTTCAAGAGTTTTTCATCAACTCAGGGTAAAAAAATTCTACATTTTGTTTAATAATTGGAGAAGTGTTGAACAAACAAAACTAGATCAGTTTTGGGAGACCACTGTGGTAAGCTCTTTTGTTATTGTTTGACTAATCATGAAATGTGAATCATCTAGTATGTTTTCCCTCTTATTTATCAAATGAAATTTGATATACCTAACATTTTAGGAGTCCGGAGGAAGTTTTTATCGATGGCTGCTAGGTGATGTAGATATTTCAAATCAACCTCACATTTGATTTCATTTTTGGAGGTATCCAACATGATAATCCATGTCATATATATCCTTGTAAACATGAAGACACATGAAAACAATTTGTCTAATGTAGAAGACGAGAAACATTTTTGTTAAGTGGAATGTAAACTTTTATTAGTTTTCTTATATTAATTATTTTATTAATGACTTATTAATGATTTCTTATTATTAATTTATAGGAATCAAGGGGAGATCATCAAAAGATGAAATCCAAAAATGTATACGCTCATAGTTTATCTCGGGGAGGGTATAATTCATTGGAAGAACAAATGATAGTTGAAAAATTACAAAAACAAAGATCTTAGTCTTTAGGATCTGGATAGGTTTCCCCTCCATCCCCTCTGTCAAGATGTTAAAAATGGAAGAGGTATTGGATGAGAAAAAATTGGCAACATCTTACAGAAGAATCGAGCGTCGTAGCAGAGAGGATAGTAAGTTGTTTATTTTATTTATTTTGGTCAATTAAGCTTTTTATATACATTGAATCATTAAATAGTTTTTCAAATTATTAATACAGTATTCTCTTTAGTAGAAAATCACATAGTGTTTATTTAAAGATTATGGGAGGCATGATATTTTATTTTCTACATTGGAAAATCCTGAACACCTAAGTCGTGTATGAGGATACTCGGCGGGTGTATTGATAAGAAATGTTTTACCAAGTTCATCCTATAATTACATGGAGGTTATATATAAAAAAATAGAAACTTTAGATGATGAATTTCACAATATTAATTGGAACATGGAGGAAAATATCAGTGTGTTAGTATTTCTATGTTTGCAGACATGCAATGATCATTTCAGACTGCAGCTCTCACTTTACCATAACCAACAGTTCCCACTCCCCCACCTCCACCTGTAGACCCTATTATTTATCCTCCATCTCCTCTTTCAAAACCCCATTATTTATCCTCCACCTCTTCCTAAAAACCTAATTTTTTATCCTACTCTCACACCCCCTCTTCCACAGCTTCCTAGTTATTGTGAGTTCTATGTTGATGATCCTCACTATCATATAGTTTCATATGGACTGATATATTATATAAAGGATACAATTCATCATTAAATATAGAGTTAGATCAGCATAGGGTCACTGTAAAAGATATTATAGATATATCAAATGGATTATCGTTACCTATAGTTATGGTGATGATAGTTGGAAAAAGTATCGACCACTTCTTAGTTTATCCATCTAGACTTATGTGACCCATTTCCATAGAGGTATGTGTACATTATATCTGTAATTTTATTTCTATATTAAATTTTTTTCAACATTTTAAAGTTAATATATTTTTCTAATTATTTAAATAAATACTTTAAAGGTAAATAATCATTGTCTATCCAACAATAAAGACAAAAGGATATGACTTCAGATTCAGATTGTAGTAATATTGAAGATTGTCAAGATATTCAAATTTTTTAGTGGGATGTTATATGTTTGCAATGGAAACTCATGTTTTTGGACGTGAAATAGATGTGCCGATTCTGAAAAACAATATCATGAAGCTTGTTCCTATATATAATTTGGGCATCAACATAGTGTGATTTTTTTTCCATGTACGTATTAACACAAATCATTCCCTATATTAAATTTATTGAAAAATTATACTTGTGTTTTTTTTGTCACGACCTGACCTCGGGGCCTGTGCCGTGACTACCCCAATCCCATCTTCCATAGGCCAGGGGTTGGAGACTAGCACCAAAGGTGTAAATCCCAAAAGAAGGGAAGGCATTGCATTTATGAAGTAATATACACAACTGAGTACGCAAGCGAAGTAAACACTAAGAAAAACTGAGTACAAGGTAAGTGCTGGAAAAGTAAATGGTCCAGTATACAAACCCAACTAAAAGTACAGTACAACTGAAAGGAAAATACAACAATAGTATGAGAAATAGAAACACTGAGTCGTCCTCCAGAAATCCCACCTGAAGGGTGGGTACAGATAGTCTCCTTAGCTCCTCGGGTCTGGTCGCCCGCTCTATGTACGTCCCGTCAAGTGGTCCACCTCTGGGTATCATCTAGCTCCTCAAGCCTCCAACTCGAACATCCCTTTCTGTCGTCTGAAACCAACACAACATAGTGCGGGCATTGCCCATGCAGGGGTGAGTATACGATACTCAGTAGGGACCCCGAGACCCCCGAAGGTCTCTCAGAATCCACGAAGGATAAACCACAAAAGAAAGATACAATCACGACGTATCAACAAAAATACTTAGGTATATTCCCATACGTATACCCAAGTCATCAGTTACAGTTCGTCTCCAACTCCCAAGCACCACGTAGTTTACAAAGGAATGCACAACCCAACCCACAAAGGATAGCTCAACTCAGTCTACACAGGAAAAACACAACCCAGTCCACAAAGGAAATAAAGTCAATCACATCAATGATAAGATTGAGAATAAAGGCTCACCTCACACATGTATACACTTTGTAAGGTTATAGAGATGATAAGATTTAGCCACTGATTCATCTAAGCCATCGGAACCACATAAGATACAGGACCAGCTAAGCTGTCGGACTCACACAGGATACAAGACCAGCTACTCTTTCGAACCCACACAGAATACAAGTACAGAGGTCAATACTACCAGACCTAATTAGGATACAATAAAATTATTCATCTCCGTTGAACCCATGGAGGATTCCAGTACGATAGTCATCACTGTCGAACCCACGGAGGATTCCAGTACAGAAGTCGATGCAGTTGCAGCCAGCTCTAGGGTTCCCGCACACAGCACGCTTGATTCCGGAAGGGTCCGCTCCACGAGCCAAGGGGGTCAATACATCAACTATCATGAAGTCCAGAGTTGATGTGTCACAAATTTCCATCTCGTCAAAAGAAATCCAACGTGACAGACGGTGCCTCAATAGGACGCCCGGTCTGAGAGTTATTGGCTTCTCCGTCCCAGGGGCCCCGTTGGTTTTTAAGATAAATCCATCCCGACCATACTCCATCTATACCCAAAAATCAATCAAAGTAATCCAAAAGAACCGTCTCACTAAGAGGAATTCAACAATGTCGAAGACACATCAATCGGACGTCCGGAGCACAAGTTATAAGTGTTTCCACTCCGAGGGCCTGGTTGGTTTCGTGTTCGAACCGACCCATCCATAGCCAAAGTTCTCTGAAACCTTCATTGTAATATACCAAAACGACAATCTCGATCCAAGTATCCCAACACAACTGACGTTGCATTGATCGGAGGTCCGTAGCCCAAGATGTGGGTGAAATACGGAAAACGGTCCGAAATGGGGGGTTTGGGCCTGGCCCGACCCTGCCCAACCCCCCAGGGTCGGCCCGAACCGGGTCGACCCGACCCCGGTCCGGGTCCGGCCCGGTGGCGCATGGCCCGGCCCGGGCCGTGTGACCTGCCCCAACCTAGTCGAGTGGGGTGCTCTGGCATGGCCATCGGCCGCGTAAGGGGGGACGCGGTCCCCCCTCTCTTTGCGCTCCGCAGACGCAGCGGGCATCGCTTCCTCCTCCGGATTCCACGCAGTGGTGGGATCCGGAAAACTGCCACTATGGCTTTAGCCAAGGTGGCTCTTGTCAATGGTGCGCTGGGGTGTCACCACCTCCGTGTAGCTGGCCGATGCCGGCCGCCGCCTCCGGCTGCCGCCCCAGCGACCCGCGCTGCCAGAGATGTCTGCTGGCCACCAGAGTCATTCCGGTGGTCCGTTCTTGCTCCTCTCTACGAATGTGGTCGTCTCGGGACATGCTCTTCACTGCTACAGCTTTCAAACGCCATTTTGGTCTCGTTTCATCATCGCACAACATTCTGCACATCAAGAACAGAATAGCGGTGGGTTTGGACTTGTTCGTTGGTCCGCACCCATCGCATTAGTGGTTCAAACAACTCCCAACAATTATACGTCATGACGAGGGTATAATTCACATAAAGAAAACAAAAAAACCCTACCTCATCCATGAAGCTGATTGTCGGCACGGTACACCACGTCACGGAGAAGATGATCGCAGGCGTCTTCGGGGCGCGCCGAGGAGGAAGCAGCGTCTCCTCTCTGGCCACGGGGAAGAGGTATGGTGGCGCGTCGTCAATCTCTAAGGAACCGGTGTTCTTCGTCATTCTTCGTCGGAGGCCGGCGCCGTCGGCGTTTCATCAGAGCTTCCTCCTTTGGGTTATCAATTCCTTTTCCAAAGGGTTGATTAATAAAAGAATTACTCTTCACGTTGTGTTCATTATTATGGTTCATTAATTAACCATAATTAATGAACCTATTAAACACACGGGCGTTGCGGTTACACAGACAAAGGGACAAGTCATTAAATGGCCCTTTGATCATCGTTACACTGCAATTCCGCAAACTATTGCTCAAGGGTGGAAGAAAAAGATTAAAATAACTTATAGTTATTTTATTATATACAAATATTTTTCTGAAAGTCTAAAAACTTATCTTTTTCGTCTGACCCTTGTCGGTTGAAGTTAAGATTCTTCTAAGTGAATCCTGACGCTGTGAATTCATCGGTGCCCTCGGATTTTAATTCTGATCACCTATTCAAAAGTTTGAAAAACCCGCTCATTTGTTCACTGAACGTAACTGAGAAAAACTTCAAAAATTGATTTCGGGCACACCGGCCCTCGTAATCAAGCGCCGTCAGAAGCCAAAACTAGTAAAATTACAGGGAATTTAAGAAAAAAAATCCTTGAAATTTACAGTTCTTTACATAACTCCTACCTTGGGGCTTTCCATCCCCATAAATCTACATCATAAACTAGGGAAACAAATGAGGGTACTGAGCACGCATATGAGCCTCCTGCTCCCATGTGCTCTCCTGGAGGTTCTCGTGCTGCCAACAAATTCACACCAGAGGTATCGACCATCCACATAGGAACTGCTCCTGTAAATCATCGATCTCCATCGGTACCTCCACAAAAGTAGCATTTTCATTGATGTTCAGCTCCACGTGGTCGATGATATGCGTCGGGTCGTGCACGTATCCCCTCAGCTGAGATACGTAGAAGACGTCGTGCACCTGGTGTAACTAAGGTGGAAGGGCCAGGTAGTAAGCCACCTAACCTACCCTGCGGAGGACCTGAAAAGGCCCGATGAAGTGCAGAGATAATTTTCTGCCCTGACCAAATCTCCATAATCCATGTCGAGGTGAGACCCATAAGAAACTGAGGTCGCCATCCTCGAACTCCAGTGGTCTCTGCCTTCTATCATCATAGGACTTCTGTCTGCTATGTGCAGTCCTCATCCACTCCTGGATGATCTGCACCTACTATGTTGTAGCCGAAACCATCTCTGGTCCAACGAATGCTGACTCCCCAGGGTTAGTCCAGCACAGAGGGGATCTGCAAGGTCGGCCGTACAAGGCCTCGTACGGTTCCATCTCGATGGTGGAGTGGTATCTATTGTTGTACGTAAACTCCACCAAGGGTAGGTGACCTTCCATGCGGTGACCAAAGTCAAGGACACATTCACGGAGCATATCCACGAGTATCTGAATGGTCGTCTCCATCTGGCCATCCATCTGTGGGTGAAAGGTTCTTCTCAGGCGTAGCTGCGTCCCAAAGGCCTCCTACAACCCCTTCCAATGCCGGTAAGTAAAGAGAGCGTCTCGATCAGAGATAATAGATTATGGAACTCCATGAATTAGTATGATCTCATGAACATAGAGGCGTCCCAAGATCTCTACTAAGCCCTACTCTCTTATCGGTTGGAAGTGGGATGACATGGTGAGTTATTCTACGATCACCCAAATGTTTTTGTGTCCTATGGAAGTACGTGGAAGCTCCATTACATAATCCATGGATATTCCATCACACTTCCACTCCAGGGCCTCTAAGGGTTGTACCAAGCCTGCAGGTACATGGTGCTCTGCCTTCACTTGCGGACAAGTGAGGCATTGAGAAATGAACTTTGCCACAACCTTCTTCATACCCGGCCATCAGTACTTTCATCTGAGGTCATGGTACATCTTTTCTGACCTAGTATGTATGTTTCTCTTTGAATAATATATTAGCGTGTGATGTACGAAACTTCGAGTTCTAACACACACCACAGCCAATCAAACTAGCCGTTATGAATAGTAATACCCACTTTATGAAATTTTATACATTTTATCATTCAAAATGGACTTCATTTTTTGATTCTAAATATCGAAATTCTCTTAGGGTGAATTTTTTGGTATTTTTCTGAAAACTTTCAATTTTTGATGAACAGTGAAAATCACTAAATTTTAATTAAAAAACATTTTTAATCAAAATAATTAATAGTGATAAATTATGAATTTGATTGCTTTTAAAGTATATTTAGAATATATTTTTACCACTTGATACAATGTTGGTCATTGGATGTAATTTCACATTTAAACCGAACATAAACATGTTTCAATCTTTTGATAGTTATTATTTTTTTTAAACACGCTTTTTGTTTTGACAGGGGAATTAATTTTAAATTAATTTCAGCTACTTCTATGTTTTGAATTTAGAAAAATGGATTACATATTTAGAATAAGTAGGTAAAAATTGTGTAAATATGTAACTTTTATTTTTAGACAGTTTGAATAATTATTTCGGTAAATATTTTATTTACCATGGTTAAAGGGTAAATCCGGTAATTAATGGTAAAAAATAATATTACAATAATAATAAATTACTTTAAAATGTGTCCTAAACATATTGGATGAAACATGTCTGACCATGGGAATCTTTGGTTCGATTTGGGGACCCCATGGATCCACTTGTAAGAGATAATGTCACTTTATATTAATTAAGTTAATTTAAATACAAAAATGACATAAGCATATATCTTTTAGAAAATATTTTTTTACATAAGGTTATATATGTTATATTTTTTACTATATATATTCATTAGAAATATAAATATATTTCTTATATAATGGTCTTTTATTTCTAATTTTTAGACATTAAATAATTAAATTTATTTATGATACAATAATTATGCAGTATTTTCCTTGTTAATGAAAGAATCAAATAATTAGTATTATAAATGATAAAATTAATATAATTTGAAATTTTTGATGCCATAAAAGAATTTTATAGGTCACTATGACATGTTAATATTTATTAAATTAATTTTTTAGAATTAATAATGTTTTTAAGACTTTAACAAAAATCAATTATTAAATAGTGTCAAAATTGAGATAAATGAGTTTTTAAAACAAATATTATATTATTAATTGATATTATATTAATAAAAATATAAGGATAGGACAAATAACATATATAATTATAGGTGTATCATTAATGGAACACTTGGGGGTCTCTTGATATTATATAGTATGTTTATTAACTATATAATATAAAAATACAAAGAGACATGGTAAATGTCAAACTAATTAACTAAGAGTTAAAACTAAAAGATAAGGTTAATAAAGTGACCCAAACCTGTATAAAACCTATTGTTTCAGTTTTTTTCGACCCATCCCCACTTTATCCTAGAAATAAATTTGTTTTGAGCCATTAGAAACCGAATATTAATTTATTATAAAATAATATTTTATGTTTTTCCTCAGGTGCCCCTCACCTCTCTTATAAAAGGGCACTCCCCGTTCTCACTAATTCACATCATAAAAGCCTTTACTCTTGGCCAAAATCTTCCCAAATATCCTCCCAAATTGCATTACTTCAACCAGGAGGCCTTAGTTTGATCAGAAAGCCAATCTAAGGAGCCCTTTTGATCAAATCAAAAGGAAGAACTCGAAGAAGAGGTAATAATTTCACCACCCTCTTTCAAGTTATTTTCTTCTTCCATTTCTTCTTATTTGTAATTTCCATACTAAAATAATTACCCCAGTATCATCTATATAATATGAAGTTATTATAAATATGGTACAACCATCTTCTTTAGTCTATCCATCCTTTTAAAGACATGTCCCCATACGTGCATACGTATGAATTGTCGTCTCCACGTCGTGGGGTAATTCTTATTCAATACTTTATTATTTGAATGGGTATAATAATGATGTTTAATTCATGTCAATAATAAATATAACATGATAATTATTATTTATATATGATATACCATCCTATTATATATTATTTTAATATCAAAATAATGATATTGTTTCTCGTGTGTATGTATGGACTACCGTCTCCATGAACGTGATGAGACTCATTCCCCATCGTATCCATTCAAGACTAATTTTTATTTGATGATTAAAAACAATGTTTATGGAATTGATATCATTCTATATATGAATAAGATACAACCTATGGATAAAAATCATTACTTATGTAATAAAACATATAAAACAAAATGAGTAAGTGAACACCCGAAACGACGATAATACTAAAATATTATTAACAAAGCAATATTAAAAGATCATATATGATATCATATTTATGTATATGATTCTTATATAATTTAATAATGATGATTTAACTATTATACAGGAATTTAACCTACCCTCGACCAAGGAAAATTACAAGGTAAGGGTTTATTTCACAATCTCTTCATTATCTCAGGTTTTTATTCGTAATTATCTACTGGGGCCTCTTTATCATCCACGTCCATGTTTCATAAAAATGTATTTCAAAAGATTCTTACTATTTTATAAACTATGGGTTAAAGTAATTTATACCCTTTTTTAATATTTATAAGATTTTTATAAAGGAATCTTCCTATCGTTTTCCAAACAAGGTCCTTTTTAACCTTTTCGACAAAATTAAGGTAAGAATGTCTTTTTATTAACTTATACGGCGGGTGCGGATATTTTCTACCATTATAAACTCGTCAAAGCTTCCCTTACAATATTATAAGAATATTTTCAAATTAAATGTTTCATTCTATAATTATGTGACTCTTAAATGATTTCAAAATAGAAATAGATATTTCTCTAAAAAGGTTTTTGATTTTTTCTATATCAAAATCCTTCGATGGATTTTAAGTTTATTTGGAGTTGATTTATAATGATACAAAACTTATATTTTATATTGATGGTTTTGTGATATGTTTGACTGTAGATGTGCTATTTTTATACCATTCATGATTTATGGTTAAATTATTGACATTTTTTATGCTCATTTTAATATAAATGTTTATGATATGTTTAATCATTTTTATATGAGGAATGTATTGGACATAGTATGTGATGGGTGGAGGCTACTATAGCTCCTCGATGCATCGGTTGGTCTCATGAGACAACTAGACATGGAATTGGCTGAGGCCCTTTCCCAATTTGATTTATTGTTTTGGCTGAGGCCTTATTCATTTTTAGACCTCTTTGTCAAGGACATGACAAAATGTTTCAGAATGTACGGCATTATTCATTCCCTCATTATGGAAATAATATTGATGGTTCATGTGGTCATTTGACTAGTAGAATACCCATGATTATGTTTTATTATGGAATTATTTACTCATATCATATTATTTCCATCAACGTATTCATGTTTATTATTGGTAAAGGCATGGGGTTTCAATTATTTACCATACTTAATATTTATGTCATTTTCCGCTATATTACTTACCCATAATGAGCGTTTGAGCTCACCCATTTATTATGTTTCATTTTCCTAGGATATGAAGAAGTTAGTTATGAGGGACATGCTGGCATAATCTTGTAGTCTTGGATGTTTTTAATGAAATATATTTGTGTTGTTTTTCTTTTCAAGTTGAAAAGTTGAACTTATGTATGAATCTTGTTTCCAATAATACTAAATTGATCGGTCCTTTGAGACATGATTTCCTTGTGATCATTCCAATGTTATATAATAATGCACCGGCTTTGGGTAACTGGGGTCGGGGCATTATAGTTCGTATCAAAGGAAGTTTAGCACAAACCTTGGAAACTTGATTTAGATAAGCTCTGATAAGAGCAAATATCCCTAAGATAGACTTTGAGGATTAGTATAGAAGAACTTCCTAAAATTTTGGTATTGTAGAGATTTTGTGAGTTTTCCAAGGAATACATACCTGTCTGGATACGAGAAGGTAGAGGCTGATCTGGAATCGATGTACCTAGGGGTAAAACCCAAAAACACCGCATTGAGCTAGACTCGAACGGGAAATGGTGCACGACAACGGGCCTTGCTACACTCTTGGTTACGACACTCTCGAGGGATATGCTTAGGATAATTCTCATTTTCATTAAAAACCATTATGAAGGGTTTATGAGTATATAATTCCTCAAAGAAATTTTTTTTACGATTATGGATTATATCTATAAACTGTTCAATTTATGTTGAGTGTTTTAGAAGTTTGGAATTATATATTTCAATTCATAAACTAATCTTGTTTATGAAATTTTTTATAAATGGCACCTAGTGGAAGGAATGGAAATCGTATCGATGCACACACTCCATGTAGGGATTTCCCTCCTGCTCAAGATAATTATAGTGGAGCTAGTGATGTAACTCGTGCTGATCAGATAATCACCATACTGGGAAAACTCAATCAGGTTATGAATTATAACCTTACCCATATGGAGCACCCAGATCCACGGCATGGAGGATCAATGATAGATCACCTCATGAGGCAAAAAACACCAAAATTCAATGGGATTAAAAAACCATTAGAGTATGAGAAATGGATAAATTCGTTAGAGAAAATATTCCACACTTTGGGGAGTAGAGAAAGGGAAAAGGTTTTCATGGATGTTTACCACCTTACTGTAGATGCTGATCAATGGTGGTCATTTATTGAAAAGACAAAGGAATTTGATGAAGTATCAACTATGGAATAGAGGTATTTCAGAGAGATTTTCTTAGAAAAATACTTTCATCATGACCATCGAGTGGATATGGAAAGACAATTTCTGAGTCTGAGGAAAAAATAGGATAGAAATTTCACAAAGTATGAGGATAACTTTACAAGGTTAGCGAGGCACGATGCAGATTATATACGTAACCCAAGAAGTAAGATTGATCATTTCTTTGATGGGTTAAAACCATTTCTCCATTGATCATTAGTATCACAATCCTTCTCATTATATGAAGATATTGTCTCGTGTGCTATCAAGATAGAAAATGAATTCTCTAAGTCTTTTGACATTAAATCAAAGAAATATAAGAAGAGATCTGCTGAACACTATGGGAAAGGAAATAAGGAAACAGGGAAAGAGGGGAGAATTGAATCTCCTCCTTGTGATAATTGCGGAAAGAATCAACCTGGTGTCTGTCTAAAAGGAAAAGTAGCATGCTACAAAAGTGGACAGAAAGTTCAACTACCTGGTTATTGTAAAGGAAAGAAAGATGCTACCAATTTTCAATGGTACAATTACAGAGAGATGGGACATTAGGCAAATGAATGTCTTAAGCGTCATAAAAACTTTCCTCACAAAATACAAAGGGATCAAGGCCAATCTTATGTAATCACTACTGCTGAGGTTGAACCCTCGAAAGACATGGTGACAGGTAATTTAATGGTTTCCTCAAGTTTAGAAAATTCTTTATTTGATTCTGGATCATCACATTGTTTCATATCTTCTCAGTTTTCTAAGAAAATTAGATTTTTACAATTTGATTTAACAAGGGAGTTGTCAGTTAAAACTCTTAAGGGAAGTATCATTGTGACAAAGTTATGTGGATCCATTCCCACTAGGGCATATAAATGTTATTTACCTGCTGATCTCATCGTCATACCCATGACTTCATTTGATATAATCCTCGGTATGGATTGGATTTCCTACCATGATGAAAAAATTTATTGTAATAATAAAGAGGTTATGATTTTTGATAATGATGATAAAGAACACCTTATCTTTAGAGAAAAATCTTCACCACCTGATTCTTATCCTGATCCACCCCCAGTAGCTCAACTAAATTCAATTATTGGGGAGAAAGAGAATGAAATAACTGTGAGTGAGGAAAGGAATGTTAAAATAGAGGATGTACCTATTGTGAGAGAATATATTGATGTGTTTCCAGAAGATTTACATGGACATCCTCCAGAATGAGAAATTGATATTTCCATTGATTTAATTCATGGTTCAAGGCCTATATTGAAGACCCCTTATAGAATGGCCACTGTGGAATTAGTTGAACTAAAGAGACAACTATAGGAAATGAGTAATAATGGATTTAGTCTCTCTAGTGTTTCTCCATGGGGAGACCTGTCCTTTTTGTTAAGAAGAAAGAATGATATATGAGGTTATGTATCGACTACAGGGAAATCAATGCTATAACATTAAAGAACAAGTATCCCCTACCTCGCCTTGATGATTTATTTGACCAACTTCATGGAGAACAATTATATTCAAAGATTGACCTTTGATCTGGATACCATCAGTCATGTGTGAAAAATGAAGACATTCTGAAGATATCATTTCAAACCAGGTACGAGCATTATGAGTTTACAGTAATGCCTTTTGGATTACTAATGCACCATGTGTATCCATGGATCTAATGAATAGAGTTTTCAAAGAATATATTGATGAATTTGTGGTGGTATTTATTGATTATATCTTGGTATACTCCAAATGCTATGAAGATCAAGAAAATCACTTACGCATTATCCTGAAGACTCTTAGAAGACATGAATTATATGGGAAGTATAGCAAGTGTGAATTCTGGCTTCATGAGATTTCCTTTCTTTTCCATATTTTCTTCAAAGATGGAATTTCTGTTGATCCTTCTAAGACCAAGGAAATCCAAAAATGGCTAGCACCGACGAGTATAACTGAGGTACGTAGTTTTATTGGTTTAGAAGGTTATTATCAGTGTTTCATCCAAAACGTTTCCCGATTGGATAACCCATTAACGAAGCTCACACGTAAAGGGGTTAAATTTGTTTGGACAGAAGAGTGTGAAGAATTTTTTGAATAACTAATGAAAATATTATTCAATGATTCTATATTGACTCTACTATTGGGGAATGTTGGGTTTGTTTTTTATAGTGATGCATTGAAGAAGGGACTTTGTTGTGTCCTAATGCAGAATGATAGGGTTATTTCTTATGCATCACGACAACTGAAAATTCATGATCAAAACTATTCTACTCATGATCTTGAGTTAGCTTCTGTAATCTTTTCTTTGAAGATATGAAGACATTATCTATATGGTGAAAAATGTGAGATTTATATTGATCACAAGAGTTTAAAGTATATTTTCTCACAGAAAGAACTCAACATGGGGAAAAGGAGATGGCTTGAAATACTCAAAGATTATGATTGCATGATACACTACCACCTGGGGAAGGAAAATAAGGTGGCAGATTCTTTGAGTAGAAAGGATCATGGAGTTTTGAACAAGATGATATTTCAAAAGGATCATATATATATTTATCTAGTAAAGATGGTTATGGGAATAGCCATGGAAGGTGAAAGATCAATGCTTTTTCAAATGGTTTCCAAACCATCTTTACTAGAAAGGATAAAGAGTTCTCAGACCGGTGATGAAGAGTTTCAGAAGAAGATTAAAGCTGTGAATGATTGGAGATTGAGTGACTTTGTGTATGAAGATAGAATTTTGAAATTTGGGACAAGACTTTGTGTTCCCAATATACCAGATCTAAAAAAAGAGTTGTTGGATGACGCCCATAGTTCCAATTTCTCTATACACCCTGGGAGCACCAAAATGTATATGAGATTTCAAGGAACATTTTTTGTGGGACAACATGAAGAGGGAGATTTCTGATTTTGTGTCAAGATGTATGGTTTGTCAACAAGTGAATGCTAGAAGGCAACAGCCTAGAAGAGTATTGCAACCTCTTACCATACCTGAGCGAAAATGGGATAATATTACCATGGACTTTGTCATGGGACTACCAAAGACTCCTAGATGGAACGATGTAATATGAGTCATTATTGATCGTCTTACTAAGTCATCACATTTTCTTGCTATAAGGGAGGATTTACCACTTGAACGTCTAGCAAGACTATATATTAATGAGGTTGTGAGACTTCATGGAGTAACCCTATCCGTTGTTTCTGATCGTGATCTCTGTTTTACTTCAAGATTTTTGAAGAACCTTCAGAAGGCCTTGGATACTGAACTTCATTTGAGCACTGCCTACCACCCTCAAATAGATGGACAATCAAAACGGACTATTCAAACATTAGAATACATATTTAGATCCTTCTAACTTGACTTTCAGGGTATGTGGGATCAATATTTACCTATGGTATAGATTTCCTATAACAATAGCTTCCATTAAATTATTCAGATGTCACCATATGAAGCGTTATATGGATAGAGATGTCCCACACCAACTTGTTGGGATGATTTTTGTGAAAGAAAACTTGTAGGCCCTGAACTGGTGGATGAAACGATGGGAAAGGTGAAGGTAATCCAAAATCACATCAAAGCAGCTCAAAGTAGGCAGAAGACATATGCCGATAACCGAAGGAGGGATTTGGAATTTCAGTTAGGAGATCATGTTTTCGTGAAGGTATCTCCATGGAAGGGTGTTATATGTTTTGGTAAGAAGGGAAAATTAAGTCCCAGTTACATCAGACCATTCAAAATTATGGAACGAATTGGGGTTGTAGCTTACCGTTTGTCAATGTTGCCAAGTCTCTCCAAAGTTCACGATGTGTTCCATGTATCACTGTTGTGAAAATACAAGCCTGACCCAACGCATGTACTCACTTATGAGGAATTAGGACTGGAACCTGATTTGTCTTATTGAAAAGATCCTATCACGATTCTTGATACGAGAGAACAAGTGTTGAGAAACTGGACGACTTGTCTGGTAAAAGTTCTATGGAGAAACCATAAGATGTAAGAGGCAACGTGGGAACCCGAGGAACTTATGATAAAGAACCACCCGAGTCTTTTACTGTGGCAGTATTATTGAAATTTCGAGGAGGAAATTATTTGAAGGAGGGAAAAATGTAACACCCCAAGCTTCCATGGTATGTTTCTCTTTGAATAATACAGTAGCGTGTGTTGTACGCAACTTTGAGTTCTAACACACACCACAACCAATCAAACTAGCCGCTATGAATAGTAATACCCAATTTTTTAAATTTTAAACATTTTATATTCCAAAATGGACTTCATTTTTGGATTCTGAATATATAAATTATCTTAGGGTAAACTGTTGGTATTTTTCTGAAAACATTCAATATTCGATGAATAGTGAAAATCACTAAATTTTAATTAAAAACAATTTTTTCACTAAAAATAATTAATAGTGATAAATTATGAATTTGAGTGGTTTTAAAGTATATTTAGAATATATTTTTACCACTTAATACAATGTTGGTCATTGGACGTAATTTCACATTTAAACCGGACATAAACAAGTGTCAATCTTTTGATATTTATTATTTTTTTTAAACACACTTTTTGTTTTGACAACGGGAATTAATTTTAAATTAATTTCTGCCACTTCTGTGTTTAGAATTTAGAAAAATGGATTCCATATTTAGAATCTGGAGGTCCAAATTTTGTAAATAGGTAACTTTTATTTTAAGATATTTTGAATAATTACTTCTGTAGATATTTTATTTACCACGGTTAAAGGGTAAATCCTGTAAATAAGGGTAAAAATAAAATTATAATAATACTAAATTACCCTAAAATGCGTCCTAACCCAATGTTTTGACATATTTACGACCATGGGAATCTTTGGGTCTATTTTGGGACCCCATGGATCCACTTGTAAGTGATAATGACACTTTATATTAATTAAGTTAAAGTAAATACAAAAATGACATAAGCTTATATCTTTTAGAAAAACAATTTTTACATAGGGTTATATATGTTATATTTTCGACTATAAATATTCATTAGAAGTATAAAACTATTTCATACATAATGGTATTTTATTTATAATTTTTATAAATTTAATAATTAAATTTATTTATGACACAATAATGATGCAGTGTTTTCCTTTTTAATGAAAGAATCAAATAGTTGGTATTATAAATGATAAAATAAATATAATTTGAATGTTTTGATTCCACTAACGAATTCTATAAGTTACTATGAAATTTTAGTATTACGTAAATGATTTTTTTTGAATTAATAATGTTTTTAAGAATTTAACAAAAATCAATTATTAAATAGTGTCAAAATTGACATAAATGAGTTCTTAAAATAAATATTATATTATTAATTAATATTCTATTCATAAAAATCTATGGTTCTGCCAAAGAACTTATATAATGATAGGTGTATAATTAATTGATAAATTTGGGGAATCTTGGAATTATATAGTTAGTTTATTAACTATATTATATAAAAACACCAAGAGACATGGTAAATGTCAAACTAATTAACTATGAGTTAAAAGTAAATGATAAGGTTAATAATGTGACCCAAACCTGTCTAAAACCTATTTTTTGATTTTTTTAGAACCATCCCCACCTTACCCTAGAAATAAATAAGTTTGGAGCCATTAGAAAATGAATATAAATTTATTATAAAATAATATTGTAAGTTGTTCCTAAGGTGCCCCTCACCCCTCTTATAAAATGGCACTCCCCCTTATCACTAATTCACACCATCAAAGCCTTTTGGCTCGGACAAACTCTACTAAAATATCCTCAAAACGTCCTCAATTCAACCTAGGGGCCTTAATTTGACAGAAATCCAACCTAAGGAGCCATTTTGATCAAATCAAAAGGAAGAACCCGAAGAAGAGGTAATAATTTCACCACCCTTTTTCAAGTTCATTTCTTCTTCCACTTATTCTTTTTTGTAATTTACATACTAAAATAATTACTAAAGTATCATCTATGTACATTTATGTTATTATAAATATGGTACAACCATATTCATTATTCTATCCATCCTTTGAATGACATGTCACCATACATGCGTACATATGAATTACCGTCTCCACGTCATGGTGTAATTGCTATTCAATAGTTTATTATTTGAATGGGTATAATAATGATGTTAAATTAATGTAAATAATAAATATAACATGATAATTATTCTTTATATATGATATACCATCCAATTATATATTATTTTAATATCAAAATAATGATATTTTCGCTCGTGCGTACGTATGGACTACCGTCTCCACGAACGCGATGAGATTCATTCCCCATTGTATCCATTCAAGACTAATTTTCATTTGATGATTAAAAATAATGTTTAAGGAATTGATATCATTATGGATATGAATATGATATGACCTACTGATAACAAACACAACTTATGTAACAAAACATATAAAAGAAAATGAGTAAGTGAACACCCAAAACGACGATAATACTCAAATATTATTAAATAAGAAATATTAAAAGATCATATATGATATCATATTTATGTATATGATTATTGTATAATTTATTAACAATGATTTAACTATTATAAAGTATGTTAACTTACCTTCGAACATGGAAAAGTACAAGGTAAGGTTTTATTTCACAATCTCTTCATTATCCGAGGTTGTTTATACGTAATTACCTACTAGGACCTCTTAATCATCCACATCGATGTTTCTTAAAAATGTATTTAAAACAATTCTTACTATTTTATAAACTATGTGATAAAGTAATTTATACCCTTGTTGACTATTTATAAGATGTTTATAAATGAATCTTTCAGTCATTTTCCAAACAAGGTTCTTTTAAACCTTTTTGACAAAATTATGGTAAGAATGTCTTTTTTTAACATATAAGGTGGGTGTGGATATTTTCTACCATTATAAACTCGTCGAAGCTTACCTTAAAATATTATAAGAATATTTTTAAAGTAAATGATTTATTTTATAATTATGTGACTGTCAAATTATTTCAAAATAGAAAGAGAAATTTCTCCAAAAAGGGTTTTGATTTCATCTATGTCAACATCCTTTTAGGGATTTTAAGTTTTTTGGAGTTGATTTATTATGATACAAAACATCCTTATTGTATTTAAGGTTTTGTGATATGGTTGACTATAGATGTGCTATTTTTATACTATTCATGATTTAGGGTTAAAGTATTAACATTTCGTATGCTATTTTTAATACGATTGTTTATGATATGATTAAACCTTTTCATATGAGGAATGTATTGGACTTAGCAAGTGACATGTGGAGCCTGCTATAGCTCCTCGATGCATCAATTGGTCTCATGAGACAACTAGATGTGGAATTGGCCGAGTCCCTTTCCCAATTTTATTTATAGTTTTGGCCGAGGCCTTAATCATTTTTAGACTTCTTGGCCGAGGCCTTGAAAAAATGTTTCAGAATTTACGGATTATACATTTCCTCATTATGGAAATAATATTGATGTTCATGTGGTCAATCGACTAGTAGAATACCCATGATTATGTTTTATTATTGAATTATTTACTCATCTCATATTCTTGCCATAAATGTATTCATGTTTATTCTTGGTAAAGTCATGTGGTTTCAATTATTTACCATGATTAATATTTACATCATTTTCCACTGTATTACTTACCCTTACTGAGATTTTGTGCTCACTCCTTTCTTATGTTTCATTTTCCCAGGATATGAAGAAGTTAGATATGAGTGACCATCAGGCATAATCTTGGAGGCTTGGATGTTTCTAATGAAATGTATTTGTGCTGTGTTTCTTTTCAAGTTGTAAATTTGAACTTATGTATGAATCTTATTTCCAATAATAATAAACTGATCGGTCTTTCGAGACATGATTTCCTTGTGATCATTCCAATGTTATGTAATAATGCACCGACATTGGGTAACTGGGGTCTGGGTGTTATATTTAATGGTTTTTCCTAGCACACCATATGTGATTCCAAAAAATTGAAGAATATATATGAACATTATGAGGGTGATGTAACATTTGGTAATAGTATTTCACTAAAAATAAAAGGTTTTGGAACTATTGAAATAGAAACTCGATGTCTAAAATACAATTATGTTATTTATATTAAAGGTTTGAAAAGAAAATATTTTGAGTGTAATCAAATTATGTGCTGTTGGGGTTGATGTTTTGGTCAATAGGAATTCATGAATCATCAAGAATTCAAAATATGTAAGTTTCATCAAAAACAGTGAAAGGAAAAGTGTATATATGTTAAAAATTTATAATAAAATTGATACAAGTTATATGAGTACCATATATGTGAATGATAGATAACATTTGATAATTGGAAATTTTTTTCCAATGGAACATTAGTGTAATATCAAATAATAAAGTGTTGAGAGACCTACCCCATTTTAATAGAGAAAGATATGTTGTAAATTAGACATGAAAAAATGGGAACATGATAAAATATTATCATAAAAGAGTGTATATTTAATCTATAAGGAAACTTGTGTTAATTCATATGGACAGGTGTTGGCCTCTGAGAAAAAATATGTTAATAGTGACTTATATATCATTACATTCATTGATTACTTCTTTCTATTGACTAATGAAAATTTCATAAAACATAAAAAATAGGAAATTGACATGGTTAAAATATATAAAATACTTTTTGAAAAGGATTTTAGGGTCTACATTAAAAAACAGAGATCATATAATTGAAGGGAGTATAGCTGAAATTATTTTAAAAGTTATCCTTCAAAAATAGAACCAAGAATTATTATAGTGCACCCTACACCCCTCAATGGAATAGATAGTTAAAATTAAAAATGTAAGTCTTTTATATATGGGTAGTAAAATTTTGGCTAATCTTAAGCCTCTAAATTCTTTTAGGGAGAAGATGTGTGTATTGTTTTTCACATTTGGGATAGGTGTTTTTTGAGAACCATTAATACTTTTAAACCACATAATATGTGGTTTCATAAAAAATCATCAATGAAATGCTTAATTTTTTTAATCTCTAACTATATGAAGATCAAGATAGAAAATCTTGGTAAATTTGAAGAGAGAGAAAAATAAGGAATTTTAATGGGATATCTATCAAATGATAGAGGTTATAAATCATGAAAAAACTGTATAAATTTTTTGAATCATTTTTATGTTAATTTGATTGAGAATTAGGACATATCTATTATACTGATGAAGTAGTTCTTGAATGTTTTGAAGAAAATAGTATGAATATTTCCGAAAAAGTGAATAATGAAGATTCCAAAAAAAATAAGAATTATATTGAAGTTAATTCAGAATAGTTTGGTGATGAAGATGATTTTTTTAGTTTAAAAACTTGATTCATTAGATACTAAAAAAGGGCTTGATTCAGAAAACATCATTATAAATCCAGAATATCATGTTCAAATAAGAATAATATTAATTCATAAAAATGAAACTACTATCATTCTATAGGTTGATCCACAATCTGAGAAATATTTTTTGAATACTAGGAATGTATTAAATTTTTAAATAAAGAACATGATTATATTTATAAGAACTCTACTTTGGTTATTATTCCATGACATAAAAACAAAAATTTAATTAGAACCTAGTAGATTTCTTATAAACAAACTTAATGAAAAAGTTGTGGTTAAAAAAAATAAGGCTAAACTAGTTTATAATGGATACTCATAAGATGAAAGGAATTGACTTTGCATAAATATTTATACGAGTATAATGGCTATAACTATCAAAAAGTATCTTACAACATATGATCATATAAATTACAATGTATATTAGATGGATGTAATGTTTATATTCTTGAATGTATATCTAGAAGAATATTTATTTATTGATCAACCTGATGGATTTATTCTACATAAATATGTTCACAGGGTTAGACTACTTACAAAGGGTTTTGGTGATCTAAAATAGGATCCTGAATCCTAGTACTTAAAATAATATTGCTTCCAGAGACAGATGAAATTTTCAAATGGAAGACTTTTTGGAATCCCATATGTTAAAAAAATAGTCAATGGGTACTGTGATTTTAATTTTACATGTATATAACATTATAATTATTATTGATAAAAATATATCTATATAGAATTTTCTAGAGAAATAAAAAAATAATTTG
Source organism: Viscum album (assembly GCA_963277665.1). Classification (NCBI taxonomy): domain Eukaryota; kingdom Viridiplantae; phylum Streptophyta; class Magnoliopsida; order Santalales; family Viscaceae; genus Viscum; species Viscum album. The sequence goes on along the minus strand of OY728119.1, from coordinate 1,176,320,086 downwards.
AGAATTATATGCTTTGAGAGATGAACTGTTTTCTAAGAATATATGTTTAAAAAAAATTTGGTTATATTTTTCTATATTAAGAGAAGTATGATAGAGAATCATTGAAAAATTTTGTCTTAGATGTTTCTAATCAAGTCTTGACCCCCATATTGATGGCACAATGTGGTTTCAGGAAGTGTGGGTGGAGGTTTCCTTTTATAATTTAGGTGATGGGTACTTTGGAACCTCCAAAACTATTAAATTAATATAAATTCATTTTATTTTCCAAATGTCTCAAAAGTGAGTTACTTATTATATAATATGAGTATGGTATAAATCCTATAAAAAATTGTTGGACTCACCTATTTTGATAATCCCAAATCATGTTTAATACTGATCATAATATATTCTGTCATTTGATAATTCCTTTTAACCTGTCTTTATAATATTTATACTGAACAATCTGTATACTTTTAGTCTCATGACATTATTGCATCAGCTTACAGTTTAAATTTCCTAAAGTAAATGTTCACAGTTAAAGGCTACTGGTAAGAGCCTTCTATTCAAGGCCACCGTTATACATCACTGTTGCTAAAAGTCACTGTCATGATAATGGTCACTATTGAGTACACTTCTATTAAAGGTTGTTAATGGTCATCGTTGAAGATCTCTAGTTACTGTTGGAAGCTTTTTTTCAAAGGTAACTATTACAATTATACCATTGGAGTACTTACCAAAGCTTACATACGAAGAGTCATGGTTACAGGTCACTGTTGTGACAAGGTCACTGTTATCAAGGATTCTGTTAGAACTCTACTATCAGATGTACCAATGATGGTATACTATTATATGGTTCTCAGTTCAAGTCTACCACAAGACAAGTCTACCATTAGTGGAATTCTACTACTAGACAACTCCACCATTGGTTAAGTAAACTGTTGAGACAATATTTCACTATAAAGGTCTATTATTGAGCCTACCGAAGAAGTCTATTGTTGAGGAGATTACTATTGAAGTCCACCACTTGACAAGCATCTACAACTAGTCTAATGATATCATATTCTTTACTTTACTGATTTTTTTAATATTATCATAATGGTAATGTCTCGGCAATTTAATGCACCTGACATTATTTAATGGTATTTGTAGGCATATCAGGAAACTGTACGAGGTACGAGGAAGACCACACATGGGTGGATCATTCCTCTTGTTAGCCCCTACTGAATTAAATAAGGCAAAGCTGTGCTGAAAAAATTATATATATATATAGAGAGAGAGACCCAAAGAATAGGTGAATATAGAGATATACACACATATATAGATATACGGTGTAGTCATCGAAATATTGAGATACACGCATAAGGGTGACACATACAGTACCCGATATATGAAGAAAGAAGGAGAAAACTCAAACACTCATTCTGAAGATCCCAGAGCGTCAAAAATATATGTTGGAATAACATCATTAAGGCCGTGGTGTTGTGCTATAAAGAGCTTCTGATCCAAGAAGCTGATCATCATTACACATGGAAGTCAGAACCTGGAAGTTGCGACACTTTGTTTGAGAGGAAACTTGCAGAGAAGGACCAAAACTTCATTTATTTCATTCCAAGGAGTCCAGATTTGATCTTCCAACACATAGAGCATTCTAAACTCTTTCCAGAAATCTTTATCTCTACTGTGTTTAGTATTTTACATTTGTGAATAGTGTGTTTGTTTTACACACACTCTCTCTTGTGCATGAACGGGGATCCTGAAAATCCTCACACTGAACTGTCTCTACTCTTGTTTCCCATGCATAACTGTGGAAGAATCCTAGTGTGGATTGGGTGTTTGTTCTCCCACATAAAAATATGGTAGAGGTTTCAAAACCTGAATAGTTTGTGAAAATTATTGTACTGCCTGATATAGGTTGTGTATCAAGTTTTTATATAAACTAGTTGGTGGAAGGTGATCACCAAGTGGAGAGGATTAAGTCATTACGTAATATTGAACCTCTTGTTTAAATTTTTGTGATTATCTTTCAAGTAATTTGTTTTGCATTTATCCACTGCTTATTTTTTCAAAGATAGGAATCTGTTTTTATAATCATTCTGATAGTTATTTTCAGTTAGTGTGTATATGTGATTAATTTAGTAAACTTGATTCAAAAGTTGAATTAGTTTTCACACTAATTCAGCTTAGGATTAATCATCCTATGAGAAACCTATTGAACAATAAATCATTTATATCTCTACTTCCTTATTTAACTGGGATGTTTTAATTTGGGCGATTTTTATTCAAATAATTTTAATATAAAAATTAATTGTAACTAAATTCACCCTCCTCTTGAGTATCCACTCTGACCAAAATTTGGTATCATAGGATATTATTTATTCACACCATCAAACCAGTTTGTCATGCTTTTCAAATTCTTTTCAACTGTGATTTTAGTTTCACCGCAAAGATCTTAAAATTTTCATTATATCTAAATTTTCAGTTCTTTAAACTTTCAGTTTTCTATGGATAATCGAGTTGAGGGTTCTTCTACTAACATACCACCTTTCTTTAATGGAAATAATTATGGTTAGTGGAAACTGAAAATGAAAATGTATCTAGAAAGCCTAGGTCCTGAAATCTGGGACATTATTGAAGAACAAAATGCATTACCTACTAATTCTAGGGATACATGGTCTCAATTGACTAAAACTACTTATAATAATAATTGTAAAGAAATTAATGCCTTGTATTATGCTTTAGGTGATGAGGAATTCAATAGAATATCTTCCTATAAGAATGCTTATGAAATTTGGGATACTTTGGCAGTTTCTCATGAAGGAACAACCAATGTTAAAAAATGATATTAAATACCTATAATATTAAATATTATAATTTTAAGATGAATCTTGATGAACCTATCTCTGAAATGTATCTCAGGTTCAATGAAATAGTGAACACCGTGAGTCTTCTTGGGAACCCGGTGGACAGCAAAGACCAAATCATGAGGATGCTTAGATTCCTACCTGATAGATGGAGATGCACTTCAGTATCAATCCAAGAATCATGTGACATCAGCAATCTACCAGTATAGGATCTAATTGTCAAGGTAATGATGTATGAAGAAGATCTTAAGGTGAATCAAGAAATAGAAGAAGAACCAAGGAAGAAGTCATTAGCATTCATGACTTCTTCCTCAAAGAGAAAAGACAAAGAAAAAGTTCAAGTACCCCTAGACAGTTCTACAAGTGAAGAGTCAAATTCAGGTAGTGATGAGGAGATGGAACAACTTTCTTGAAGATTTAAAAGGTTCTACAGAAAGAATAAATTCTTTAGGAAGTCAAACTTCAAAGGAATGTATGATCATAAAGGATGATGGAAGAAAGACACGAAGTGGAATGATAATACAAGTGAAATAGTATGCTATGAATGTAAATGAAAAGGTCATGTAAAGGCAGACTGGCCCAAGATGAAATTCAAGAGAAAATATGAGGAGAAGTGAAAAGGTTACAAAAAGTCTATAAAAGCAACTTGGAGTGCTTCAGAAGATAACTCAAGTGAATCTAAAGTCGCTGACAGTGAATAGAACAAACATTCTACCTTATGTTTCATGACAGAAACAACTGAGGTAACACATAATTTCCCTGTGGTTAATACTTATTATTCTGGGAATAAAAGTGACTTTCATAATGATGAAGATATCACTAAATATGAACTGTTTGAATATTGTGAGATTCTTGAGGATAACTTTAAGGAACTCAAGGATAAATATAAATCAATGAAAAGACAGCATTCCTTAAATGCAAATTACAAGTCAAATCTGGATATTGAAAAAGAGAAATTTTCCAAGCTGCTAAAAGAAAATACAAAGTTAAAATTGTCTAATGAGAAATTAAGAAAGGATATTGAGAAGCTCACTAATGGTAGGGATACCCAGACATAGTTTCTAGGAAAACATATTGCTCCAAAATATACAACTTGTCTAGGATATCAACCAGGACATAAAAAATTTAGCAAAACCAAATTTGTTCCAAAATCTGGACAACTCACTGCTAGTTCTATTTATGAACCATCAAATGAGAAACAATTTTCTAAAGGAATAAACAATGTATTTATGTATCAAAATATGTTTTCTAGTTTTAGTAAACCTATAAAACAAATATGGGTTCCCAAAATTTTACTGGCTAAACTCTCTGGACCTAAGAAAATATGGGTACCAAAATTACCCCATGATTAATCTATTTTGCAGGGAAGTTTCTTAAAGAGTTCCTGTAAGACCTTATGGTACGTGGAAATTGGATGTTCAAGACTTATTATATGAGACTACTCTTTCTTCAAAAGCTTAATTAAAGTTGATGGTGGGCATGTCACTTTTGGTGACAATGCAAAGGGAAAGATCATCAGCTTAGGCCAAATTGGTAACCCTGATACAGTATTAATTTATAAAGTAATTTTTTTGATGGACTAAAGTATAATTTACATAGCATCTCACATTTATGTGATGATGGTTTTAATGTTAAATTTGAGACAGATGCATGCAATGTTTTAAATTCTAAAAATGATTTAGTTTTCACAGCATGTAGAAATGAAAATGTATATGTTGTTGATCTAAATTCCTTAGCCAAAACAATGTTTGTTTCTTAAATGCTTTTAATAAGGATTCATGGTTATGGCACAGAAGGTTAGAACAATGCAATTTTCACTCACTTAGGAAGATATCTAAGGAAGGTTTAGTTAGAGACCTACCTAAATTAGAATTCCCACTTGACAAAGTGGTTAATCCCTATCAAAAAGGAAAACAACACAAAGTTTCTTTCAAACCAAAGAAAGAAGTTTCAACTTCTCAACCACTTGATTTTGTTCACATGGATTTGTTTGGACCATCAAGATTTTCATGTTTAAATGGTAAGCACTATGTATATGTTCTTGTAGATGAATTTTATAGGTATACTTGGGTATACTTTATAGCTCAGGAAAGTGAAGCTTGTTCCTATTTTATCAAATATTCCAAGTCTGTAGAAAATATTAGTGGACTTAGAATCAAGACCTTGAGATGTGATCATGGGTTTGAGTTTGAAAATCATGAGTTAGAATCTTTTTTATCACATAATGGATATAGTCACAATTTCTATACTCCTAGAACACCTCAATAAAATGGAGTTGTAGAGAGAAGAAATTGGACCCTTCAAGAAATTTCTAGAACAATGCTCAATGAGTATGATTTACCAATCTATTTCTGGGATGAAGCTATAAATACAGCTTGTTATATCATCAATAGAGTTTTGAACAGACCTGTTCTTAAGAATACCCCTTATGAGATTTGGAACAATAGGAAGCCTAAGGTTAATTACATTATAGTTTTTGGTTGAAAAGTCTTTATAATTAATACAAAAGATAATCTTGACAAATTTGGTCCCAAAAGTGATCATGGAATTTTCCTAGGTTACTCTATCTTAAGTAAAGCCTATAGAGTGTTCAATAAGAAAACCAAATGTGTGGAAGAATCAGTTCATGTCAAATTTGAGGAGACTCATCCACATGAGCCTAAATCCTCTCTTGAACATCTTGAGGAAGATATGTCAATTATGGACCTTAATGATAAAGATAGTGAATCCCTTGTAAAAGTTTCTAGTTCTGTTAATTTTCCAGAATCTGCACATGTTGAGTCTGAACCAATAGAAAATCATGAGGAGTCCAATTCAACCCTTCTTAGAGGCATTAAGACTCTTAATAATCATCCTCTAGATGTTTTTGTAGGTGATTTAAATAGAGGAACACAAAAAATAGCTTCACTGAGAAACAAGGTTGAACATCAAGCTTTTCTTTCATAGCTTGACCCCAAAAATATTAATGATGCTATCAAAGATGAATTTTGGGTAATGTCTATGCAAGAAGAATTAAATTAGTTCGAAATAAACAAAGTCTGGGATTTAGTGGAGGGACCTAAGGAAACATTAACAATAGGCACAAAATGGGTATTTTGAAACAAAGTTTATGAGTCTGGAAATATAGTTTGAAAAAAGGCTAGGTTAGTTGCACTAGGATATAGTCAAGAGGAAGTAATAGACTATGAGGAGACCTTTTCACCTGTAGCAAGATTAAAAGCCATTAGAATACTACATGCATATACTGCTTATCTGAATTTTAAACATTATCAAATGGATGTTAAAAGTGGTGTTTAAATTGGTATATAGTTGAGGATGTGTTTTTTGAACCACCCCTTAGCTGTTCAAATCCCCATTTTTTAAATCATGTTTTTAAACTTTTTAAAGATTTATATGGTTTAAAACAAGCTCCAAGATCATGGTATGATAGGCTCATCTCTTTTCTTATTTCAAAAAGTTTTACCAAAGGGATAGCTGATCCTACTCTTTTTTTTAAATGATTTCCAAATATGTTTTTAAAGTACATATTTATGTAGATGATATTATTTTTGGATCATCTAAACATTTTATTTGTATTTATTTTTCAAAAGTGATGGAAAATGAATTTGAAATGAGTTTAATGGGAGAACTGAAATGTTTCCTTGGATTTCAGATCATTCAAAATTAAAATGGATTTTTTTAATCAAATAAAATATATTATGGATCTTATAAAATGTTTTTCTTCGTATGGTAGTATAGTTAGTGACACACCTATGAGTACCACTTGTAAGTTGGATGCTGATGAAGCTGGAGAACCAGTGGATCAAACCAACTACAAAGGTATGATAGGGAGTCTACTCTATCTTACAGCTAGTAGACCTAACATTATGTTTAGTGTGTGTATGTGTTCTCACATTCATTCCAATCCAAAAGAGTCTCTTTTAACTGCTGTTAAAAATATTTTCAAATAACTCAAATATAATCCCAACTTAGGACTACTTTATCCAAAAGCACAATAATTTGATTTGATGAGTTATTCTGTTGCTGATTTTTTTCAGTTTCAAGTTAGATAGAAAAAGCACCTCTCGGACATTCCACATTTTGTTCAAGTGACTAGTATCATAGTGTAGTAAGAAACAGAATTCTTTAGCATTATCTATTGCCGAAGCTAAATATATAGCTGCTGGGAGTTGTTGTGCTCAAATTCTGTGGATAAAACACACTTTACTAGACTATGAATATCAATTCAAACATGTCTTAATAAAATGTGACAATAAAAGTGCTATTAACATTTCCAAAAAAACCATTATCTCATGCTAGGAAAAATCATATTGATGTGAGACATCACTTTTTGAGGGATCATTATCAAAAAGGTGAACTTACTCTTGAATTAATTAGAACTGAACATCAATTTCTAGATATATTCACAAAGCCTTTGAATTTTGAGATACTAAATTACATCAAACATGAGTTAGATATGATAAAATTTAGTATAAGAAACTTCACAGTCGAGCCTAACTGGTAGGCACCTCACTAGTGTACCTCACTATTGGACCTCACCGGTGTACCTCACCATTGTACCTCACTGGTGTACCTCACTGTTGGACCTCACGGGTGTACCTCACCATTGTACCTCACTGGTGTACCTCACTGTTGGACCTCACTGGTGTACCTCACCATTGTACCTCACTGGAGTACCTCGCCGTTGGACCTCACTGGTGAACCTCACCGTTAGGTACCTCACTGTTAATAACCTCACTATTGGATAACTAGTTGTTTATTTTTACCATTTATTTTATGCAAAAATCTGAACCGTTTTTATTATTTGATTCATATTATTTTCAATACCTATGTGAAACAAATTATACATCAAACATATCTCAATCTACTCTCCCTCACTCTCGAACTTTGATCTTGAAATCCCAAAACCCTAACTATCCTATTAAACCCTGAAACCTCCTTCAATCTACATGGACAGAACCAAGCATCCTCCGACTATCAATGTGGATGTGCCAAGGCCAAAGAGGACCCAAGCCGAGCTCAGTAGTGGTAGTAGTGCACCGACAGGGCCTGATAATCCACACCTGCCAAAGAGAAATTTAGTGGTTGAGATGGAACTGAGTGAATAATGGTTGATTTTGAGAATGTCTTTAGAGATGGAGGTACTAGAAGTTCAAGGATATATATAATGATTCGCTAATAACATAGGGTCATACTTCCCGAAGCTGGTGAAATAATTTTATGAATACCTGAAGTTAAAAAACGATGATGATGTGGACAGGCTGGTGTTTAGAGTGAATGGAAATGATGTTAGCTTTTCATATACTGAGTGGGATTCTTGTTTGAGAGTCCATCATAAAGGAGTTTTTAATTACTATTCTGAAGTGGCTCCTCCAGATAATGAGATTTTTGGGTATGAGAGAGCTCTGGAAGAGTTGACTGGAGATAAGACTCAAAGTAAAATCATAGCTGCTGAGATGAATGGGGAAGATAGGATATTATTTAAATTCATCCAGCATGTGATCAATCCTAGGAGAGGGGACTTTTCAATATTGAAGTATCAGGACATATTCCTGATGTACCTGTTGAAGGATGGGGAGATGATCAATTTTTGTAGGCTGTGGATGGCACAGTTGGAGGATATGACTATGCCAAGCTCAAAATCAAATTCCCATTTTCATGCCAAGTTAATTTTTTAATGCTAAAGGTAAAGGGTGTGTCTATTGGAAAAGAAGAAATCATAGTGGCCAAAAATAGTATCTGTATCTCCAAGGACATCTGTAAGTTTATGAAAATTAGCTGGAATCCTTGGAAGAAGGAATGGGTGAATGATGAAGGTAAAATATATGAAAATTTTGATCTTTTCACTCATCCATCTAGGCCAAAAGATTGGAGAGATCCATGATTAAAGATTGATGAGCTAGAGACTGCCTATTCAGATGAGGAAGTTAAAAGAACTGTGGAGCATTGATGACAGGACACCCCCATTGATGATGGGAGTGATCCTAAATTTCCAGCCAGCCTAGTTGTAGGGTCAGCATCTGGAGCACCTATTTATCCAATAGAACTTCCCAGGAAAGAACCTATTCTAAGGGATAGTGGTACTGAGACCAGTGAGGAAGGAGACGTATCTCATACTATTGTTAGTGACACCTCATAAGAGGATGATGCTGCTCAGTCAGATCATTCTGATCATAAGAAACAGGTGGCAGGTTATGTAGATGAAGAGAAGGAGGAAGTTGAAGATAAAGACAATGAATAAGAGGAGCTCAGTCTGAGTCCTCTGATAGGTGAATTAGAAAGAACAGTGTATGACCAGGAAGTGTTAATGGAACCTTCTGCCATAGAAGTAGAGGTAATTGATGATTCTGTAGAGACAATAGATCACCCAACTGGTGAGTTAATGGATCAGATAGAGGTTGTAATAGTAGATGATAGAGTTTAAGTAGCAGTTGTGGAAGTTCCTAGAGTAGAACCAACATAGGAGATTACTCATGAGGTTTCTCCAATTGAGGGGGAGCATCCTGTTACAAGAGGATCTATATATGTCATCTGTGACAATGAGGAGTGGACTGAAGACCCAGGGTATCTGGTGTTAGGGCTGGATTATGATGATTATGATAGTGAAATGACCAAAAAAATAAAATCATTGAATATTATTTCAAATCCTACTACAGTACCTCCATTGACTATAGTTCCTGAATATTATGTTAGAAAAGAGGATCTTGAATCTATGGAGGAATATTTTCAAAAAATGTTTGATGAAAGGTCTTCTAAAATGGAGAAGACATTAGCCTTGATTCAGGAGAAATCTTTAGCTGAGAAGGCCAAAGTTCAGTGTGCCATTCTATCTAATTTGACCCCGGAAATATCAAAGTGCCATAATTAGATAAGGGAGTTGACTCAGTCTGTGGAGATTCTAAGGAAATATATGGTGAGATTGACTGCTCTTACAAATTCTAGGACTCAAGAAGATAAGGACATTGATTATGTCAGAGGAGTTTTCCAGTAGATGGTTTCTATTTTTGAAAGCTTTAAGGACCAAATGAAAACTCAGGTGCAGAATCAGGATGATGATGATGTGAAGAAGCTTATTAGTGGGTTGACCAAGTCCTTCAAAGAAACTATTGCTTTCACCATAACACCTTTGGCCGCCTCTGCTACTGATTCAACCTCAACCGCATCACGAGTGGACTTTTTAGCATTCAGAACAGTGGTTGATGAAGAATTAGCTAAGTTGTCTGGTTGCAGTGCACATAACTCTCAATCTATGACTCATATTATCACTACTATTACGGATGTGCAAAACATAGTCAGTGACTTCCTAATAGAGGCTTCCCAAGATCAGAAAATTATAAAAGAGCAGATTGATCATTACTAAAAGAGGATATACTCTAAGCATTAGATGGATTCTCACTTCAAGATTTTGTTAGAAAATATCAAAATTCCACCAGTCACTAGAGCCTTCAAGGAAAAAGTCAACAAGCTGGGACAACTGACTCCTGCCATTGAGAAATTCATGGAGAACAAAGATGATTTCATCTTGGCTATGGAATGGAGGAAGTATTATTATGGATTTCAGAAATATTCTCCTACCTTTTCTTCATGTGGATTGTGCCCCTGTTATAGTCCCTCCTGCCTTACATACATCCCAAACAAATGTTTCTTCCATGATGACTTCTGCTGAGGACATTAGAAGCATCACTCCTTTGATCCCTCAGAGAGCTACTCACTACAAGAACACATGAGCTTCTGTTGATTCCCCTCCAGTTATCCCTACAACAATTCCCAAACCTGTTGATCCAACAGCTTATCCTCCACTTTCTTCTTCCAAAGGAAGAGAAAAACTCCCTGAGGCTGATGTGGATTGAGTTTGTTTGTGTCTTTTGATAGGGACTTTGTAATATTTTTGGGTCATGTAATTTCATTAAATTAATACAATAATTCTCAGTTATCTCTATTTGTGTTTCTTTTTTCTAATCACAATGGGGGAGAAATGTTGTGCTTATATGGTCACTAATATGATCCTGTGAGTTCATTACTCTCTGATGGATGTTTTTTACATTTCCTTATGATATCATGTACCAATATCCTCTGATATTACACTCTTATTAATCTCTGATACCTATGAAACCACAACTGAACTAGATATCTGTTTAATAAATGTATTATATGCTTATCTATGATACCTATAATCAATACATACTGGTATAATTTGTGATTATCAAAAGGGGGAGATTTTTTGACTCGCCTATTTCGATAATCCCAAATAATGTTTAATACTGATCATAATATATTATTTCATTTGATAATACCTTTTAATCTTTCTTTATATTATTTATACTAAACAATATGTATACTATTCTTCTCATGACTGTGTTTCATCAGCTTACAGTTTACATTTCCCTAAGTAAAAGTTCAAAGTTAAAGGGTACTGGTAAGAGCCTTCTGTTCAAGGCCACCATTATAGGTCACTGTTTCTAAAAGTAATTGTCATGATAAAGGTCACTGATGAGTACACTTCTGTTGAAGGATTCTAAAGTTCACCATTGAAGATCTCTAGTTGTTGTTCGAATCCTTCTGTCAAAGGTCACTCTTACTAGTCTACCGTTGGATTACTTACCAATGCTTATAGAAGAAGAGTCACTATTACAGGTCATTGTTGTGACAAGGTCGCAGTTATCAAGGATTTTTTTAGAAGTCTACTGTCAGACGTACGATCGAAGGTATACAGTTATATGGTTCGCAGTTCAATTCTACCGTGAGAAAAGTCTACCATTATTGGAAGTTTACAGCTAGACCACTCCACCATTGGTGAAGTCAACAGTTGAGAAAATCTTGTTCTGGAAAGGTCAACTGTTGAGCCTACCGAAGAAGTCTACTGTTGAAGAGCTTACTATTGAAGTCCGCCGCTTGACAGGCATCTACTACCAGTCTAATGATAACCTATTATTTACTTTATTAATTTTCTAAATATTATCATAACGGTCATGTCTGGACAAATTAATGAACCTAACATTATTTAATGATATTTCAAGGCATATAAGGAAACTGTACGAGGTACGAGGAAGACCACACATGGTTGGATCATTCCTCATGTCGGCCCCTACTGAATTAAATAAGGGAAATATAAGTAGAAAAAATTATATATATAGAGACCCAAAGAAGAGGTGATTATAGAGATATACACACATACAAAGATATATGATGTAGTCATCAAAATATTTAGATACACACATAAGGGTGACACATACAGTACCTGATATACGAATCAAGAAGAAGAACACTCAAACACTAATTCTGAAGATCCCAGAGCATCAAAAATATCTATTGGAAGAACATCTTTAAGGCTGTGGTATTGTGCTATAAAGAGCTTCTGATCCAAGATATTGATCATCATTACACCTGGAAGTCAGAACCTGGAAGATATAACACTCTGTCTGAGAGGCAACTTGTAGAGAAGGACTAGGACATCATTTCCTTCATTCCATGGAGTCCATATCTGATCTTCCAACACATAGAGCATTCTAAACTCTTTCCTAACATCTTTAACTCTACTATGTTTAGTATTTTTCATTTATGAGAAGTGTGTCTGTTTTAAACACATTGTCTCTTGTTCTTGAACGGGGATCCTGAAAATACTTATACCAAACAATCTCTAGTCTTGTTTCCCACACATAACTGTGGATGAAGCCTAGTGTGGCTTGGGTGTTTTTTTTCCCATGTATAAGTATGGCAGAGGGTGAAAAACCTGGACAGTTTGTAGAAACTGTTGTACTGCCTGATAAAAGCTGTGTATAATGTTTTTATATAAACTGTTTGGTGGTAGGTGATCACCAAGTGGAGAGGATTAGGTCTTGACTTAAGACTGAACATCTTGTTTAAATTTTTGTGCTTATATTTCAAGTACTCTATTTTTCATTTCTCCGTAGCTTATGTTTTCAAAGACAGAAATCTGTTTTTACAATCACCCTGATAGTTACTTTTGGTTAGTGTGTATATGTGATTAATTTAGTAAACTTGTTTCAAAAGCTGAATTATTTTTCACACTAATTCAGCTGAGGATTAATCAACCCGTGAGAAACATTTTGAACAATAAATCATCTATATCTCTACTACCTTAATTAACTGGGATGTTTTAATTTGGGGTATTTTTATTCTAAAATTTTTAACAGAAATTTTAATTAGAACTCAATTCACCCCCTCTTGAGTATCCACTCCAACCGACAACAATAAAATTTAGACATGTTTAGTCCACATTAGTACCCTTATCGTTTATCTTTAACCCTTAGTTTAACCCTTTAACTCTTACCGTGACAACATGGATTTTTACTATTTAAAGGATAATATAGTGACAATTAAATGGAAATAGAACCTCCAATGGATCATTGATGACAAACATAACAATATAAAAATAAATTGTATTAATTTTATATTTTTATTAATTTTATATTATTTAATTAAATTTTATTTATTTTCAAATATCAATAATGTCAATTTTGACACTATTCAATACATGACTTTTTAAAAATATCATAAAAACTATATATCTTCAAGAAAATGAAACTAACTCGATCATAGCATGTCAGATTCATCCAAAACATTTCTAGATGGTAGTAATTATGTCAAATTAAATTTATTTTCATTTTTTAATATAATTTATTTGATTACCCCATTAATTAGGAAATTAGTCCATCATCATTATGTCCCCATTTAGTTTAATTTAATATTTCCTAAAAATTATAAATTTAATACCATTATGTAGATAAAATCTTAACTATCTAATAAATATTTATATTCAAAGATATATTCTTAATAACCATATTTAAAAAATATAATACTTATTAGAAACATGAGTAAGACATATTAGACATTCCATAGAATAAAATACTATAAAATCCTTAAAGTTATCCATGTGGCTTTAAGAGGCCATAAAATAGTCCCAAGGATAATTTTGGTCTAAAATCACTCATAAAATAAAATTAGGAAATTTTTTATGAAAATTTTATAATACTTATTTTTAAAAAAAATTATATGATTTACACATAACTATGGTAATTAAAATATTAATAAATATAATATCATTATGCCCAAAAATAAAAGGGACATATTTAAATAATTTGGAATTAATGATTCTAAATATAGAAAAAAAAATTATGAATCAAAATATTTAATTTTCAATAATTAATTTATAATTAATCTCATTGATGGCGTGAGAAAACCGATTATTAATGTTTAAAACATACAAAAGAAGAAAATGTTTTTATAACTAAAGTCAATGTGAAAATTATTTAAATGGAATAAATTTTATTAAATGATAAAAAAATATTATAATTATACTTTAAAGCCAATTATAATTATAATTTAAGACTACAAATTATTTAGATGAAAAAATAATTTTTCAATTAAAATTTAGTATTTTTCAATATTCATCAAAAACATGAAACTTATCAGAAAAACTATAAAAATTCATCCAAAGTAAATTATTATATTATGATTTAAAATTGAATGTTTATTTTTTTCAAATAAAAGATATAAAAGTGTCAATAATTTGATTTAAAATTGGTTCACCGTCAAAAGGTGGTAAAACAAATTTTTTAAAAATATATGTTTTTTATTAGTAATATTGGGTATATTTCTATCTTATGCCTATAAAATATATTTGATGAATGTAAAAAAAATTATTAAACATATAAAATATATATTTACTTATTATCATTCATAAATAGTAATTAAATTAATTAATTCATTTAAAATGTCCTTGAGAGCATAAAAATAGTTTTTATAAAAACCTTCTTATTGTATTCAATTGGTTCTTACATTTATTTCTAAATACTTTCTTAACAAAAGACACTACTGGAAGTGAAAGGTATACCAACTGTTGAAAACTGTCGGTATAGGTTGGAGAACTGTTGGTATAAATTATAGCAATAGTTTTAGAAACCGTAGCCATGTAATCCGTGACAGTAGACATATACCAACGGTTTGAGAGAAATCATTGCTATATGTGAAGAAATATACTCTATATCAACGGTATAATAAAACTGTTGGTATATAGTTCTTATACAACACATATGCCAATAGTTTCAAAACTGTTGGCATATCTTTTTTCCCAACAAATAGAATTTTATTCACCCATATACCAACGGTTCTGAAAAGTTGGTAAAAAAATACATGGGGAACCTAAACCAATGGTTTAAAATCGTTTGTATAGGTTTTTCTGTACAATTGACACAGCACCTTGCTATGTGTGCGGATGTGCTGTTGTGAGAATTGTACAGCAGTAAATGTTGAAAACAATACAATACATAATAATTATACATAATTAAAAACTGATAATTATAAGGATACATAATTTAATAATCAATTAAGAATAAAATACATTAAAAACTGAATACGTAATTATATGTGATACAGAATTAAGAATACATACTAAATTTCATTTTGTATAACACATACATGATTGAATTCAGAAATTAGAAGCTAATAACCCAAAATAAGGAAATTAATAAATGAATTCAACCAAACACAAATATAATGTCCCATGGTTTTGGGCGGGTGTCTTTGAACATAGTGACAATTATAATGGGTGTATATCAATGAGCATGTGTGACTTAGGTAATATAGTTGTCCTTGGCGTATTAAATGTCATGTGTTTTTGAATAGGGGTAGGAGTTGCTCACATGAGAAGTGGATTGTGTGAGGCTAGACCATGGATTATTGTGCTAAAGTATCAACACAATCCGAATACGTTTGGTCAGTTTTCCGTATGCCAGTTGTTTTTAGTTAAAATGATGTTCATTTTAAAGAAAAGTGATACAGTTACAGTGATATCGGCCACACCGTGCCTTGTATTGAGGCGGGGTTGACTTTTACACATCACATATGACCCATGGATCATTGTCCTAAATTATTAATACAATCTGAATGTGTTTTCTTGGTTTTCCATATGTCAGTTGTTGTTTTCACTTAAAATGTTGTCCATTTCAAATAAATGTGAGACACTTTGAGTGGTATCAGCCACACCATGTCTCAGATTGAGGCTTAGTTGACTCGTACACATCATAATGATCCATGGATTGTTTTTTTAAAGTATCAACACAATCCGAATATGTTTGGTTTGTTTTCCATATGACAGTTGTTTTTACTTAAAACAGTGTCCATTTTAAACAATAGAGAGGCACTTAGAGTACTACCGGCCAGACCATGCCTCAAATTGAGGCAACGATGACTCTTAAATGTCACAAAAGAACAATGGATTTTTTTCCAAATGTATCAACACAATCCAAATGTTTTTGGTTGGTTATCTATATGCCCGTTGTTGTTTTCATTAAAAATGTTGATCATTCCAAATAAAGGTGAGACACTTTGAGTGGTACTAGCCACATCGTGCCTCGGATTGAGGCAGGGTTGACTCATACGCATAATAAATGACTCATGCATAATTTTCCTAAAGTATCAACAGATTCTGAATATTTTTGGTCAATTTTCCATATTCCATTTGTTGTTTTCACTTAAAATGATGTCCATTTTAAACAAAAGAGAGACATTTAGAGTGGCACCGGCCACACCGTGCCTTGAATTGATGCGGATTTGACTTTTACACGTTATGAATGTCCCATGGATTGTTTTCTTAAAGTATCAACACAATACAAATGTGTTTGGTTGGTTTTCTGTATGCCAGTTGTTGTTTTCACTTAAAATGTTGTCCATTTCAAATAAATGTGAGAAACTTTGAGTGGTACCGGCCACACCACACCTCGTATTGATGCAGGGTTGTGTCTAAAACGTCACATATATGCAATGGATTGTTTTCTTAAAGTATTAACACAATACGAACATGTTCGTTTTTCGTATTCTGGTTGTTTTTACTTAAAACAGTGTCCATTTTAAACAAAAGAAAGAGACTTTGAGTGATACCGGCCACACTATTTTACATATTGAGGCGGGGTTGACTCATACACGTCACATATGACTCATGGATTATTTTCCAAAAGTTTCAACACAATCTGAATACATTTGGTCAGTTTTTCATATGTCATTTGTTGTTTTCACTTAAAATGATGTCCATTTTAAACAAAAGAGAGACATTTAGAGTGTTACCGGCTACACCATGCCTTTTATTTATGTGGGGTTGAGTTGTACACATAAAAAGGTCCCATGGATCGTTTTATTAATGTGTCAAAATAATCTGAATGTGTTTGGTTGGTTTTCTATATGCTAATTGTTGTTTTCACTTAAAATGATGTCCATTTTAAACAATAGAGAGACATTTAGAGTGGTAATGGACACACCATGCCTCAGATTGATGCGGGGTTGACTCATACACATAAAAAATGTCCCATGGATCATATTCCTAAAGTATGAACATAATCCGAATACGTTTGGTCAGCTTTCTGTATGCCAGTTCTTTCTTACTTAAAACATTGTCAATTTTAAACAAAAGAGAGGCACTTAGAGTGGTACTAGCCACACAATGCCTATTATTGATGCAAGGTTGAATCTTACTCATCACAAATTTCCCATGTATCATTTTCCTAAAGTATCAACATAATCCGAATGCATTTTGTTGGTTTTCCGTACACCAGTTGTTGTTTTCACTTAAAATGTTGATCATTTCAAATAAAGGTGAGACACTTTGAGTGGTACTGGCCACACCATGCCTCTGATTTATGCGAGGTTTCTTTCTACACATCAAAAATGTCTCATGGATCATTGTGATAAATTATCAATAGAATCCAAATACTTTTGGTTAGTTTTTCGTATGTCAATTATTGTTTTCACATAAAATGTTGTCCATTTCAAATAAAAGTGAGACACTTTAAGTGGTACCAGCCACACCATGCCTCATATTGAGGTAGGGTTGAGTCATACACATCACATATGACCCATGGATTTTTTTCCTAAAGTATCAACACAATCCAAATAGGTTTGGTCAGTTTTCAATATGCCAGTTGTTTTTACTTAAAAGGGTGTACATTTTAAACAAATGAGAGACACTTTGAGTGATACCAGCCACATCGTGCCTCGGATGGAGGCAGGGTTGACTCATACACGTCACATATGACTCATGGATCATTTTTGTAAAGTATCAACACAATCGTAATGTGTTTAGTCGGTTTTTTATGCCAGTTAGGCAAATCATGCAACAATAGTGATAATATCTTATACTAAAACTATTGACAATTTGCATGACATGCATCCCCTAGTGAATGGTTAGGGAAAATCATGCAAATTTATTCTAATATATTTCCATATATAGTTGGTAGATAACTTGTGGTCTGGACTTAAATTTTTCACTAACAGTGAGGCGTAGTGGTTTTCTACACCGACTGGGGTTTCGTGCTCCGAACAAACCCTAGAAGCCCCATAAACCATTATCACATCATTAGGCTTCCATATTTGGTCAAAAATAATGATTTATACTGAATTCAAAAATATACATACAAGAGTGAAAACCGAGTTTCTTATAGTCTCCCCATTTAAAGGAACTCATTTTGAAGGTCACCTTCAAATGGTTATAAAAATTCATTTAAAAACAATTCTGTCTGGGGGTTGTCCGGGGTCCAGGGTGTTATTGGGGGGCTGTCCGGGGGGCTATCTGGGGGTCGTTCGGGGTCCAGGGAGGAGGGTGGGGGCAATCTGGAGGCAGTCTGGGTCGAGGGAGGAGGGTGGGGGGTTGTCTAGGGGGCTGTCCGGGGTCCAGGGAGGAGGGTGGGGGCTGTCCAGGGGATTGTTTGGGGTCCAGGGTGAAGGGTGGGGGGACTATTTGGGGGATGTCTGGGGGCTGTCTGGGGTCCAGGGAGGAGGGTGGGAGTGCTGTCTGGGGAGCACACCAGGGGACTGTCAGGGGGGTTGTCTGGGGGGTTTTCCAGGGTTCAGGGAGGAGGGTGGGGGGGGGGCTGTGATGGGTGTGTGCAAGGTGTGATAGGATTTGAAGTATAATGACACATCCATATTAAATCAAAAATCAATTGTCATAAATGTCAGTCAAAAATGTAATGGATCAATCTACCCCTAATTACCATCACCATCACCACTGTCATCATCATCCTCATCCTCGCCGCCATCTCTATCCTCATCATCGTCCTTGTCATCATCCTCCTGCTCATCCTCGACCCCATCCTCACCCTCTTCCTCATCCTCATCCTCACCCTCGCCCTCACCTTCATCCTTGCCCTCGGTCATGGAATCGTCATCATCCCCAACATCTTTCTCTTCAGAATCCTCATCATCACTCGGAACGTCATCATCTCGACCACCACTAGAACTGCAGCCTGGTGCATTGGATAATGCACCCATCAATGACATATATGTCTGACAAGCCATACTTTCCTCTGGTGGATGTGATGAAGATAAAGCTTTAATCAGTTTCATAAATTCTTTCTCCCTCGTTTGAACCTGTTCTTCCAATGTTGTGACCCTTTTATTAGACTATCGTGAATGCTCCTTGACCTATTTCAACATAGTGGTACTAGAATGGATACTTGGAGAGGACCAATACCTCGTCGGGACAATATTCTTACTAGGCCGGCAGCGTAATCGACTAGAGTACTCATCTCCCAAAACCTAATATAAATGATCGTGTGGCCCAAAATTTTTAGGATCCTAGGCATCAAGGGCCCCTAAATCTACTTGTTCAAAATATTAATATATTATTAAATTTCTATATAGATATTAAAAATTGAAATAATCAATTTAAAATTTAAAATATTTTCTTATGTCGGTTCATTAACCGCAGTTACATCTTTTTCCCTTCTACTCGAGAAAAAAAAATTTCTTAAGGGATATATCCTTCAATATTCAGTTTGTGCTTTTGTAATGACATTGAAACAATATAAATCGAAATTATAATCATATTTTCAATATTCAATAAATCACATATTTTAAGTAGGAAAAAATAAAAAGGGCAAGTCCTAAAGAAAAATTATAATCAAATATATCGTATTAGCTGCCTCTCATGATCTGACATAGTGGTGTGCCCCAAAGTGTGGAGGTATTGCTTTTAATGAATGTTTTTTTTGTTTTTTTCATAAAATTCCTAAATAATGTTTAATAATAAATAAGATAATATTAATGAAAAATATGACAACCGTAATTTAAATACCTCAAATGAGATTAATACCTTAAATTTGGCAGTCACCCAATGTGTAATCATTTAGAGATATTTCTCTATCGGACAGTCATCAATGATCAGTATTGTCTACAAATACATTCCCACTCTATCACACCAGCCAATATACAACTCATGCCTATAAGCTCTCCAATGATCTCCTAGCTCCTTTAAACATTATGGTCGTTCACCCTCGCCATCAGGGAAGTTAAACTGAAACTGACACCCAATAGATTAATTCATATACATACAAAAAAAATACTACATTAAATCCAATATATTTTTATCCATATTTGTGCCCATGAATTATCCTTGAATTCATATGGAAGATGTCTCCATGAGAGAGGGTTGGCCGAAATGATGTCGGAGTATTTGGTTAGAGTCGCCAAAAAACACCGACATTGTTGCCTAGTTTTATCAATCATCTGTCCATCATCATTATATTCAACCATCAATTATGTCTGGTGATTCCATACCGCACGCATGCGAGAACTCCCCCTCCCATTCCTCTTATCAATAGATGAATCTGTTATTAAAGAAAGAAAATATCAGTTCAATTTATAATTAAAATAAATTTGGGTATAAAAATTCGTTACAGTTATATAAATATACCAGTGGAAGTCAGATCAATGGGTGTCATTGGATGTGAAGAAGAGGAAGGAAAATCCTGTACAGGTGGAGTGTCCCTCAGTGTACGCTCCTCGACCACATACTGTGCCAGAGTAGGAGTTGAAGAAGGTGGAATATAATTGCTCGGAGATAATAAACCAGAAGAAAAAGATGATGGGATAGATGTCTGGCCAACTAGTAGTGTAAACATCGGAGGCCTAAATATCCCATGTGTCCCTAAAGACACACCAGGATCAAAATGGGGCATAGAAGATTTGTCTGTGGTTGAGGCATAGTCCAATCAGGTACAACCAGTGGATTTTATAACTCTCGTACCATGATCACTTATACCACCAGCCTCAGTACTGGGACCACCAGATGATCGTCAAACTTTGACACCACCCCCCCCCACTCCTACCAGTTGCCTCTATACTGTGAGAAATACCAGGCTCCTCGTTGGATATCTCTCATCTAGGGGGTGGATCCTGAAAAAAAAATTAACACAAAAGTAAACACATGATATTATAAGTTATTGAAATATATATATTTGTAATAAAATACTCATAACAGGGATGAGTGGAGGAATGCCCATCTGTGCCATGCGACGAATATTTTCTCATATTTTTCACTGCATCTCTTCAATGGGTGTCATTTCTTACAATGAAAAAAATTATGGAAGTAATTATAAATAGATAACTAATGTGTAACCCAAAAAACAAAATATTGAAAAACCATTATGATAAAAAAAAATAAAGAAACATAATATTTATTGTGTTTTGAAGGTAATTACTAGGATACACACTCTGAATGATGTAGGTGAAAAATGTAGGTGAGAACATGACTGTATGATCTTATATATTTCCCACCACAACTTTAGGTTCACAATCAACTATGAAAATTGAGCTATTGGAGTCATCATAAGTAATAAATGGATTGCTTCCAATTACATTAGGGATAGTTTCAACTTCATCATCACCATTAACAAAAACATGTCTTAGATTTACTTCAATAAGTACACCGAATTTATGATGATGATGATCTTTGACATAAATAAATTGTTTCACCATTGATTCCAATACATATGGGTCATCGGTGGAAAGATTTCTAGTCATGTCAGTAACTCAAATCCACAATCATCAATAAAGGTTCCATGCCTCATCATTGAATCAAATAATTGACATTTCATCATCGTGACTCGACCATGTGAGTCATAATCCAAAATTATTATTTTCTCCATGGCTCCATAATAAGCTAAATTTTGAGAATGAAGTATATTATCTGATGAACTGGCATAATAGTCTGTTGTGGCAGTTCTCATAACACCATCATTTTGTGTTCTCATGTTCCTTGCTCATTCAGTGATAATAAATTTCTATCCATTTATCATAAGTGATTTACAGGAACGAACCATCGTATTAGGACCAAAATCCAAAGCTCTTATTTCATCAGAAACAGAGTTTTTGGAAAAAATTGATACCTGAAATATAAAAAAATTGTAAACTTAATTACATATTATTTTAATTTAGTTATTACAGAAATATTTTTACCTTCAATTTCAACCAAGAAGAAAACCCTTTGCTATGAAAAGTCTCTTTCCTTCTCAAAGATAAATAACGATGCTTTCTATATGTCAATTATTTATGTTCCCTATAGATAAAAATAATAATAGTTTAACAAATAATTAAAATTACAAGAGATATGATAAGAGATACATGTATAATTTACTTACTTGATATACTCATCGAAAAAATCACAATTGAACAACACTGTGCGATGTTCCATCTCTCGCTCTTCAAGGCTTAATGTCATCAATGTATATAATCCCAGAATTTCTCCTGTCTGAGGAAGTGATGGAAAACTGGGTTCAATTTGCTCATACTACTCTTCTTCATTTCTCATTGGTCTGTTTATTCTCATAGTATGATCAGACAAATACATTGAGCATAAATCCATAAATTCTTGAGCCAAGTAACCATTCACAATAAAACCCTCAGGATAATTCCTATTCGGAACATATTATCTCAATATGTACATGTTTCTTTCAGTTGGATACATACAACGGAAAGCAACGGGTCATCCAAGATGTATGTCGGTCGAATGATGGACACTCAGATGCAACATGCATGTAAAAAATGACGGAGAGAATATTTTCTCTCACTCACACAAAATTAATGGTGTCTCTGCCAAAAGTTTTTGCAAGAAGGATTTGGACAACTTCTTAGCACAAAGATCTCAAAACAAATAGCACAAGTGAATAACTGAGACTCTTAAATTATTGGACAAGAGATGATGGATTTATATTGGAATAAACTCATGCAAAAGGACCTGATAATCATGAGTCTTCAAAGATTTCAGCTTCAACTCTAGTTTGTTAACCCGTTTTTATATATTTCTTTAATATCCATCAGAAACTTTAATAGTCTCTAGCACTTCCAGAAATTGATTTCTTTCAATAGGTTTCATAACATAAGAAGCACATGAAACTTGCCATTTATTTTCACTAATACAGACAAGATGCAATTCTGTTATGATCCCCCAATCTACCAAGTCACGCCAAGATCATAAATCATCTTTTGTCTTCCCCTTGACATTTAGAAGAATCGAAAGCAAAATTTCACTAATATTATTTTCAATGTGTGTTACGTTGAAGCAATTATGTAACAAGTTGGATGACCAATACGATAACTCAAATAATATACACTTCTTCTTCCAATTGTAATAGGTATCTTTGGAAAAAATTTTCCTCTTTCTAGATTTAATTATACCCTTCCCAAATGAATAACTGAAATCTTTCAATTCATTAAGCACATATGTTCCATATCTATGCTAAGGTGGATCGTTAGTCTCTATGTAATTTTCAAATCATTGATGATTGTTTCTATATGGATGGTTCATTGGAAAGAATCATTTATGTCCCATAAAACTAAAACTACGATGATATTTCAGTCTTCTCAATCAAGTATTCTTCATACAAACAGGACATGACAATTTTCCTTTTGTGCTCCATCTAAAAATCATTGCATAAGCATGAAAATCATTGATCTTCCACATAAGCATAGAACACATCTGAAATATGTCATTTGAACATGCATCATATGTCGGCACACCCACATCCCAAGGAAGTTTCAACTCTTTTATTAAATTTTTCATGTATACATATATATCATTTCCGGTATCAGAAAAGCCAGATATAAGTATACTCAAGAAAGTATAAGGATTTTTTATACACAAACATGGGGGAAGGTTATAAATGTGTATGAAAATATGCCATGTTCTATGCGAAGTAAGAATATTCCCAAATGGATTAAAACTGTCACATGAAATAACTGATATCACATTACGCACATCGGCTGAAAATTCCGGATATCAAGCATCAAATATCTACCATGAAAATCCATCTTTAGGTTAAACTAACTCTTCATTATTCTTTTTTCTCTCAATTTCTTTCCATCACATTTTTACTGATATTTTATCAGACATGAAAAGGTTCTGTAATCTAGGGATCAATGGAAAGTTCCACATTACTTTTTTTGGCACAAATGATGGTGTTCCATCATCTTCTGGCTTCTATCGGAATGTTCCATATTTGATACAATCATTTATTTGAGCAGTTTCCTCAAAAAATAAGTTCCAATCATTCGGGCAAGCATGAATTTTTTTTGAGAATCCAAGTTCATCAACTAACATAAATCCCATATAGTGGTTTGAGGGAATATCTGCATCATCTTGATGTAATTTCTTCAAGAAGGTAAAAATGTAATCGATTTTTGTATTTGAAATCTCATACATAGTTTTCCCATGAAACAATCGGATTAAGAATACCAACTTTTTCATTTTACCACATTGATGATATACTGGAGTCATCGTAGCATCATTCAATTTTTTCACCCTATCAACATCATCATTTTCATTGGACGCATCATGTGTGCTTGTATCTAAATCTTATTGGCTGGACATCCTTTCCTTCTCATGATGCAGAATAAATGGAAACAGATCTTCTATCAAACTCTACAATTCAGTCCTATCATTTGGATCATCAACATTTTGAGATTCTATTTTCTCTCCATTGTGATACCACACATAATAGTTTTTTTGGAAACCATATTTGGTTATATGATAGCTAACTTCTTCGCGACTCAAACAAGTTCTTCCAACACAATTAGAACATGGGTACCGTATGCGACCACTATTTGAAGCCTTTTCAAATTAAAAATCTAAAAAGCTGTTCAAATTATTTTGAAAATCTGTTAAAATCTGATCAGTTTTTTACATCCAACTTCTATCCACTTTTTAAAAAATTTCACTAATTCATTTCAAAGCATTTCAATAATATTTAAGTTCAATGAAAAAAATATTTAGGTAAATGACTATTGTTTACATTATATAAAATCATATCTAACACATTACTCTATATGAGAATCATATTAAGAAACACAACAAAATATAGTCTATATAAGAAAATAATATACAGAATTTCTAATGCCTATATTCAAGGATTACCCAGTAAGATTTTGGAAGTGGATCAAGGAATACATAATCCATAAGGGTCTTTTTGGGAGAACTTGAGTTTTATACATTAAATTCTTCAGGGATATCAGGATGAGTAGTACGATGGAGATCACATCAAAAGTAGTTATGGACCCATCCAGATTCACCTTAACCATGGATTAAAGGATCCTAGGTTTGGGGCCATAGATCATAGGTTGGTAGGTTTTATTCATTAAATAATGTACCAATTGATTTTGGAGAAGGACCTTCAATAGTTATAGGTATGGGTTTGATTATAAACACCTATAAAAAGGATATCTTGGAATTGTGGCGTCCCAAACCAGGATGCCACTCATTAATGACCCGAACCTAGATGACCACATGGCCACCATCACATCTACCAAAATTCAAAATGATATTGACTAATAGTGAGAGCGTTTTGTGTGTCTATGGGAGACTATTCCCTCATTACCTAAGTTGCACAATTTTAATATTATCAGTTAAAAAGTGGACGAAAGATAAAAATGGGAAAATATTGGAAATTGATGAAAATAACCAAATCAGTAATACCAACTAATAACATAATCATAAACTGAATGATGGTAATGTATGTCATGTATGAATAAGAAAAAAATAGTTACAACTAGTACGAAGTAGTAATATACAAGAGGATCAATAAATTCTAAAATTCGACCTAGCTTCTTGAGATACAACCCAATAATCTGCTACATCCTCCATCTTATTTCATGTGAGTAGTCATGAATCTATAAAATGGTTATTCCCCTTATCTAAACATATAATCAGGTAGTTTATCTAGGTAACCAATAGCATCTTGAACAATGTGTGAGATACAATTCATGTAGGTGACCACAGATAGGTCTATAACTATCCATTCTATTTATATAACATTTTAATATAATGATATGATAAATTAAAGAGACAACTAAAAAATCTAAAAAGGTTTTCTATGGTTCCGGAGAAAAAAATCTAAAAGGGTCTGCTAGGTTAAATAAAAACATAAAAAAACAGATAAACATCAAAATAAAAACTTAAAATCGAAATATTGGATTGATAAAAATAATAATAAGGTACCACATAAGAAAATACATAATTTGGGATGGTTCATAAGTTGTTTTAGTAGCTTGGATGGGGGAAGTCGAGATTCCAACCATTCAGATGGAGGAACTGAGATGAACCCGAGAGAGGTGTTGTCCGAATGGAGGAGAGGTGCTTCGATTGCATGGGCTGCTTTCAAATTAGGGTTCTATCCAAATGGGAAAGAGGAGAAGCATCACGTGGTGTTATTGGGGAAAACCTTTACCAATGGTTTTTAAAAACCATTGGTAAAGGTACCTTTACCAACAGTTTTCAAGAACCATTGGTAAAGGGGGGAAAATTTAGACCCATTTAGAAACAGATCACTAGAACCATTGGTAAAGGGTGTCCTACACCTAGTTTTACCAAAGGGTTAAGAAAACTGTTGGTAAGACTCTTTTTACCAACAGTATAAGCAAATCATTGGTATATAAGTGTTGGGTAAACACATATTCTAATAGTGAGAATTCCAAAATCTATTTTCATAAGTTAGTTAATACTATTCAACACCACCAACATAACGACAAGGTTAAATATTATTAAAGTCAATAATAATATATAATACTATATTATTATTTAGTAAAACATATACTTTCATGTAATTCAAGCCAACTCATTATTGTGTGTACCATAAGCATAACATGGTGTTTCGTATAATGAAAAATAGAAACAAAATTATATTTATTCAAAAATTAAAATATTTTAAAAATTCAAAAAATATTGGGGTGTTACACAATACCTTGTGAACCCCATAATTTCTAAGATTATTGTTGGAACTTCATAAGATTCATTTGGATTCAAAAGTTTTGTGTAAAAAACATTATAAGGTCGCTAAAATTTGTAAGGGTCATAATATTACTTTGTAAGCTACAGGTTGAGCATAATTCTAGATTTTGGAAGATTCATGAACACTTTTTGAGACTTTAAAATGTTCAACTATTTCACATCATGATGTTTATCTTAAAAAGGCTCAAATTCAACGGGTTTATAACAATCTATGGTTCATTGGATGAGCTATAGGGAATTTTAATATTGATAAACATTGTATTGTTGATAAATTTATACAGTTCATCCCCATAAGGTTGATATATTTATAAGGTTCAACAATTTTTAAAAATATAATAAATTTTATAATAATATATTCTGAATAAAATAAAATTGGTTGATGATAGAGCTGATATTCAATGGATTACACCTAAAAAATAAAATTTCAATTAAGGAAAAATATAGTGATTGTGATCTGCATTTTATGAAGAGAAAGTTTACATGGTGAGAAACATTAAACAAGGAATAAACCATTGGATATAGTTCTACAAAATTGTAAAGTTCATAATATTATTCTGAATTCACAATGGGATTATATTGTTTTTTTTTTAATTTCATAAATCACAAGAAAATCATTATTGTTTTATTAAAGATGAATTTCCAACTATGTTGTGTTTTGATGAGATGTTTTGTGCTATGAATAAATTATATAACAAATAAAACCTGATCCAATTAAATGTGTACATAAGAACAAGGAAAATATATAGTTTTTGTTTCAAATGAATTAATTTGTGAATTAATTTAAATAATGATCACAGCTGAATAATTTCTTTAGACATTATTCTATCAAAAGAAATAAAAAATTGGGATGTTTCTAGAATTGTACAACAACGTCATTTTAATAAATAATGGAATTTTTTTTGATTATATGAAAATACCCATGTAGAAAGTTGATTGAGGAAAAACCCAAAGGATTTTATTGAATATTTTAAGAAATGGGATTTTAAAAATGTATTTTTAATTTATTTATAGAATTTAAGTAATTATAGAATATTTAGTGTTCCAAAAAAATGGGAAGCAGTTTTAGAAGAAAAAGATACTAAGATAGAAATATTGGAGTGCATTGAAAATAAGAAATATTGATAAAAGCTATATATATTACGATTGGGATAACTCTAAAGAGATCCATTTTGGACAACCCAAGTATTATGTGATCAAGAATAAATTCATATATTGATTCTTCATAAAGGGAGAAAGAACCAACTGAGTCATTTTTTATCAAATGGTATTATCATAAGTATATGTTATTAAATGATTGAGAATATTCCGATCTAATCATCTTGGAGGCTTGAATAGGAATGTCTATATCTAGAAAATTTGAATCAGTACAGATTCATATATTTATCTTCCTCAAAACTATTTGAATTTATCTACAACTATCTGGAGAGAGTTTTATCAATAGGATAATTTATATATGTTTTAAATTAATGTACTATATGATGATACCAAGACTAATACATTATATTTGATCGAAATATTAGAATGAAAAATTTATTACTTTGCTGATATTGATCATAGAAAGAACATAGTCACCCACCAAGGAGGTGTACCATATTAAAATAATTATAAATTCTCTTAGTTTTTATTTCATTGCATTCAGGTAAGTTTAAGATAAATATTTGAGTGATTTGTGTATTAACTAGAAGAAAATGTAAATTTCATGTAGTATAAATTATAAAATATCAAGCCCCAATTACTCATCCATCCCCCATTCTCAGTGGTCATTCCATTCTTATTGAACATAACATCATACCTTACACATTAGATATGTTGGTATAATCCCTTTATAGGATTCAAACTATTTTTGGAGGGTGGATGGAGGATGTTGGGTTACATTATCATAGTGGGTGGTTTTTTGTGTTAGTAAAGAAACCTCCTCTACAACATCTTATATAGTATTAGTGATAGTAACCATACTATTTTCCTATATGTACTTTTAATGTATTAATGATTTATAGATGTTAGTAATAAAACTCTATATTAATGAATATGGTGAAAGGATAATTTGAAGGTGATCATTAATGAATTCAATATAGTGACATGGCTTGTTGAAAATGAAGTGTATGGGAGTTCCTCTCATTTCAAGAGTTTGAAATCATTATTATGATCATCCTAAATCATGAAAACTATTAACAAAAGGTTCAATTAGATGTAATCATTATTAGAAATTTATAAAAAAGAACATGTAGTTAGCATATATTTATTATCATATGATACCCTATTATGAAATTTTCATATGATTCAAGTGATTAACTAAATCATTAACATGTAGTCATTTCATCCATTTCAATTATATAATATGTCAATTTAATCCATATTCTAGGGATTATGTTCTGAGAATGAGTGAAATTATTACCATAAATCATATTATAAATTTTATTAGGGGATTATGGAATACTTTTCACTTATCCTCAAAGATATAGTACTTTATGATAATGTTTTTTTTAATCTTAATCATAAAGACTCCCACATTTCATCACAAAATAAATGAGGGCATTTTAGATATATTTAAAATCATGTTTATAGGGACAATATATTAATATGTGATTCCCCCAATGGATTTTATACATCTAGGGATTACATTTTCCTCTATTAGGATGGATTTATAATACTCTATGAGATTAGAGAGGAGGCATTGAGAAAGCTTAACACTTCTCCTCTAATGGTATATTTTTAGGATATGAAGGTGTATCAGGATACATGGAAACAAAATTATAAAATATAAATGAAGAGTTTTATTATATATCTTTTTGAAATGTTTGTTTCCTATCAATAGGTGAAGGTCATGTATCTGGTTCATAGATAGTTGAATCATTTAGGGAGAATTAAACAGTGGTAGGGTGTGGAATGTCAATCAATTTGATGACTATAATTCCATATTTTTTTAAGAGACAATACATTTCATGAATTTCATATGAATTTTTATCATTTATTTACTATTTAAGGAACAATGTTTTTTTAAGAACTTGGTGTTTCTAAATATAGAAGAGATCATTTATTTGTATATAGAAAAATCAAATATAATCTCTAATTGAGATGATAATTTCATATATCAATTCCGTAGGAGTCTATAAGAGGACTTCAAGTATTAGATTCATTGTGTATTTTATTTCACTCTCATATTAATGGACTAATAGAGTGAATTATCCAAGTACTTCAGACCCTATTTCAAGATTGTGTGTTGAATTTAAAGTAAGGATGGTAGGTCATTTCCTATAGTGTAGTTTTTGTATAGTAATAGTTACAACTCCATTATTATCATGGATTCATTTGAGGATTTATATAGGATATATTTTCAATATATAATGATTTTTAATATAGTTTAAAAAACAATAATAATTATGAAATTGTGTTGTAGAAGACTACTCATAAGTTGTAAGTGGTCTATGAATGAATGAAGATATCATATAGGAATTTGATGTCTTGTATAGACTAGAGATGGATACCACTAAAGTTTAAATAGGGATAAAACATTTTCTTGTTATTATTTCCACTCTATTAACTATTTATATTTCATTAGGTAATAAAAAATCTTCAATGTTCATTAAACCCTTCTTGATCCTAAACATAGTGGGTAGGGTCTCTTATCACTTAGAATTTTCACCTTAGTTAGACTAAGTGAAACATGTATTCTATGTGTCTCAGCTTACTTGGTATGTGTACAATCCATATCATGTCATCTAATGAGGTCTTTTGGATATCATATTTCACACAACAAACATAAATTGATTTATAGGCATCCAGTATCATTAGAGGACGTTCCTTCATGGGTAAATAATTCTCCTTGAGTGAGTTTTGTGACTAGATAAAACATACAAGAGAGAACCTTGGGATATGATATGTAGATGTGACTTTAGTAACCTGATAATATTGAATAATATTTTAATTTTTTGGATTATAAGGATTAATTTTTGGGATAATATAGTTTTACATTTCCCAGTGAACTAATTTTTTTTAGTAATTCATCTCTTATTTTTATTTTGTTGGGTTTGTGGTTCCTCTTAGTCGCCTAATTGAGATATAAAAGGATTTAATTTAATTCCCAAATAATTTTAGGATTAAAATATGAACAATGAACTTTTTAAAATCAATAAACCTTGGTCTAAAATAAAAATATCTCACAAACTCAGTCCTATATTGAAAATACATTAGTGTCGTATTGTTTGAGGAAGTATCACACATTAAGGGGTGATTTTTTGTGATTACATGTTTTGGGCCTCTAATGAGTCCTTTTTATCAATAAATATTTATAACCCTTTAAAATTTATAATTAGTAAAAAAACCTAGGTGAAATGAATAAGAAGAATCTTGAGAAGAAAAGGTGTATCTACTTTGAGATAAGATTGTTAAACTATCAAGTTTATTTTTTATTATATATACATAATTGGGTTTTATGTTTATCTTTATTAAATTCATGTATAATAATATTTTTAAAATAAATTCTCTTTATTTATTTTTCAGATTGATTGATCATCTCACCCCTTTTATCATTCATGAACTATAATATCATGGTCATGACAGGCCACATTAATCGATGAGGAAATACCTTGGCCATATATGGTCACCGCCATCATATGGTTCATTGGTCAATCCAATATAAGGGGTGGAGAGTTCATTGAGGGTAACCAATTCTCTTCTGGAAGGTTAATCTTTCTTTCCTTGATTAAAAATGGTATATAATATCATGATTCGAGAATGACAATTCAAAATAAGACTAATGGTGATGGTTTTTCAAATGATGTGGTTAGAAATAGGGAGTCATCACCACACTATGTGGTTATATGTAAAAAGAATGAGGAAAATGATGATCCATTCTTCCCTTTTAAAAATTAATTTTAATTAAATTAAATTAATTATGAATATTATAATTTGATATATTATAATTATAATTATAATATTATTCCATCATAAAATTGAGGTTGGCCAAATAAATGGGGAATGATTCATTTGGAACCATTCTCATGGGGGCCATCCTTATAAAGTGTTCCAGCCCTGTGATTTTTAAATGTATTTTTTCGACATTATGTGAGCCATGAATTTTTTTAAAATAAAATAATTATTCTTTCAGTATTTATGTTTGAGGAATTTTTCTTTTTGTTCTTTAAGATGTAAAATATATATGTGTTTATGTGGAGGTGTTACCTTAAGATGTAAAAGGAATTTTTTTATGACTTATAATTGATGAATTTGATTTTGGTGTCCACTTTTTAGCTAATTATAAAAATATTATGATTTTGAAAAAAATTCAATCTACTCAAATTTATCCCTTGAGAACCTCCAAAAAGATACAATCAAAAGCTCAAATTCATAACTTATACAAGTGAGTTCTAGAGAGGGGTGGGTTTATGTGAGCACCTATGTGTGGACTAACTAGTGTATATGAGAGAAATATAAGGACCATGGTTCAATGATTATGGGAAAATATGTTCTTAGCCTCCTACATTCATGGGATAACATGATACACTTGGTAAGAATTGGTTCTAGTGTATCTTGGTTGAGTAGATAAGGGATGTGGAGTCTTTTTAAGAGTTTCACATCCAAGTGTAAATAAGATGTGGGATTTATGATTAGCAATTCATTGTTCTTATATCATTTAAAATCCCATTCATTCAAAAGATACTAAATAAAAAAGTGATATCTCAATAATATTTAACCTTTCACATGAGTGTTCCCCCATTCATGAGCTCAACACTAGAAATATCTACATGCTAAATGAATTGAGAACCTCACCAAAATTCGATGGAATATGATATACCCACATCACCACTATCCCTTGCATCATAGAGGGTCTATTTTTAAAAGAGATAAATATTTTAGGGAACTTTATAACTATAGATGTCTACACCCAAATATGTTAGACTACACCACAGTAAAGGAAATGGAAGTTAATTGTATGGAGTGGAATACATAACCATATTGTAAAACTTTGTTTGATGTTTGAAGGACTAGTTTTGAAAATTCTTAACAACGAGAGGGTTGAATCGGTGTAGGGGTGTTTTAAGCATTTACAACTTTTTATCCCTTTACATATTTGACCTGTTAGGATCTAGATTATCTTATTCTCTTTTTTATATCACATTCATGTATATTTAATCAAGTAAAGATAACACATGATATATTTACAAGGTTCACTACTCTATCATAGTATCAAGTCCTTTTAATGGTATAGAAATAATCCAACCACAGAACCACTATAAAATAATCCTCTAAATGCGGTTATAATAAGAAGGGAGCATTCTTTTACTTGAAATTCACTATAGTCATTTGATAGTTCAGGTTTTAAATCTCCTGGATGGATCTTTGTACTTCCTCAAAATATAGTCTTCTTCTTTTTAGAGGCATGTATCCTCAATAGTGTCTTACACCTATTGATACATATTGGATGTCATGGTTCTTCTTTTTTCTTCTACTAACTTATTCTTAAATTGGTTACTTTCACAATAGTATGTAAGAAACACATATTACCTATTCCAAGAAACAAACTGAAAGATGACCTTTATTAATCTTCTACCAGTCACAATAATATGAATATATTGTAGACTAATAAACATATAATTACTCTTAACCAAAATGATAATCAACTAAATATAGATTAGATAGTCCCTTCTTCTTTTTCCTCTGATCTTTGATACACATTAACATGAAATAGTGTATAATAGTGTCTTGATCTATTTATTCTTAAATGTAAAATATACTTCACTGAATAACCTTATTCTATTTTCTCTAGAATCAAAAACTTCCTTTATGATTATTAAATCACTAAAATCTCCACTCAAATTATCATCAACATAATTATTTCTTCTTATTTGATATAATATCTACAGTGAATAGAGTATTAGTTCACCTTTGTTCTTCTTGGTGCATCCAGTAATTATGGAAGTGTATCACACCAAACATTCAATATTAATTCCAGAAAGAATGATCATTCATAAACTCAATATGCTGATAAATGATATATAATGTGTTCTTATATTATACCCATTTTTAGTCTCATGTTCACAAGACACTATTTCTGAAAATCATATCACCTATAAATTTCTCAATGCTTATACATGTGTAAAAAATACATGGTTCTTCACCAAGTTATAATCTGTAAGATGTACATGGTATTTTTTTCTTATTAATTCATGTGATTTTTATAATCTATTTCATTCATTCTTGTTTATTCATGTATTCTAGTACATTTTCATATACATATTGAAATGAAAGCATTGTTTAATTTTTTGTCACACACTTATGTATATTATGACACTGTATTATAATGTTAATTGCCTCATGTAAAATCCTCTTCATGTTATCTTCATGCAAGTGAAACTACGTGAAACTACTTCTCGCAATGTTGAGAATTAGTTCTCTTCTTTATGATAGATATTTTCATGACTTCATCTGTTACCTTTTCACAAAACTAAATTGTGTGGTATCTCAATCTTCTCCCATAGACCTTGATTATTGAGCTGCATTTTTGGAGGCCATGGTTCTTATTTATGGAATCGAGTTCATCATGGAACTTTTTCTTCACAAAGTCATTTGAGTGTGTATAAAAAAGTCAAACATAATGTGGATCTTCTTCAT
Source organism: Viscum album (assembly GCA_963277665.1). NCBI lineage: Eukaryota > Viridiplantae > Streptophyta > Magnoliopsida > Santalales > Viscaceae > Viscum > Viscum album. The sequence continues at coordinate 1,176,285,565 of OY728119.1, read as the reverse complement.
TTTTTAGATGTGAAAATATCTTCTTCGCACTACCAAGGAGGTTTGGGGAACACCCTTCTTCATATTTCTTAGTAGGATCCTAGAAAAATCTACCTTTCTTATGTAAGATATGCATGGATAGTCATCTCTTTTATAGGAAAAAACAAGAGCACTCAAATAAATAGGAGTTATAGAAAGATACTTTGTGTTGGGGATTTAGTATTTATAGGGATGTGATAATCATCTATTCCTCATTAAATAATCGACTCAAATACCAATTTTTATTCCATTTAAATAAATTCACCGAATACCCAAAAATTAATGTGTTTATAATCATCAAACATGGGTTATTTGACATTAAAAAAATGTCTCCATTTGTTATGTGAAGATATTATCCTCATTGTGAGTATATCATGTGTATGCGATCATAAATTCATGGACATTCATTCCATGAACTCATTAATTTCGATCATATAGACATATAAAATCTCTTTTTCATTCGGTTGAGGAAACATATTCTAACACTTTTTTTCATGAAAAGTGTAGAATGAATGAATATAAATCATTTAGATAATATATTTCATGGTTATTTAGATCATTGGTTTTATTTTAGTGCATTCCTTTATTATTGATGGTGTTTATTCATTAAAGTTGAAAAGTCTAGGATATCTCATGTTTGGGAGAAGGATGATTTCTACATGTCATCCAATTTATTTTTGGATCGGCGGAGATCATAAGGATGTGTTATATCTGTATGTTATTTTAACATGGGAATAGTGTAGCACACTTCGCATTGCACCTGAATTTTCCAAATGGATGGAAACTCCTTTATTAATAAAATTATACTTGTACACCACCATTCTATTGATGTTGGGATCATCATCTGTAAATTACCTTTACAGACCACCAACTATGATGTAGTCTATTGGGTCACCAAGTCAATATTATGCATCCCATGGGTGTGCTCTCTTTGTGCCTTATACATGGGCCCACTGATAGTACCCACCTTTCTATTTCATGGGCACACTTATATTGATATATAAATGGACCACCCTCTCTCACCTCTGGGAAAGTTGTGGTTGATTCACTTTCCCACCTCAACAGTAGTGCATAACTACCTTGGCTTTCCTAGGGAAGTTGAGTAATTTCGTTGTAAATAAAAATGGAATGTTATCTCCATAATCACTTTAATTCCATAATACACACCACCAAAATTAAAAACAATCATTATCATAATCAATCATTTAAAATTTCAAAATAATACATGGTCTTGTTATAATTGTCCATTAAAGTACTGAAATATTTCATATATTTCTTTACTTCATCATGAAAAATGATGATTTTCATTTTCTTCATTGAATTATTCTTTATATGAATTAATATTTTCATTGTATCTAAGAAATATATACATGGTTCTCCTAAAATAATTACATATCAGAAGACATTATTAAATGTCTCTCACATAGGTTCTATAAACATCATCCCACCAAGAAACACCTTTGTATGGATCATCTTCCTTTTTCAATTAAGTAGACAATGTGTTTGTTCCACATTCCAGTAGTACATTCCATTGAAAATTATGGGTAATTAAACAATTAGTAAAGTGATAAACTCAAATTCTTTAAAATATATTCTTTACAAATAATATTACTTGAGACCCATCTTCTTCATTCATTAATCAAAGATATATTCATCAATATTAAATATATTAAATCTCATGGATACTCAATTTCCAATAACATATTTCTTTCTTAGTTCTTCGATATATTGTCATCAAGGAAACAGTTATTCTGTTGATCACCATTAAAAACTATTATAAATCATTGAATAAAATACTACTCATACATAAATTGGACACTTTATATGTGTTTTTTGAAACTTAACACTACAAAGTCATGTGATACGTCATAATTTTCTTCTCTTTTTTAAGTTTTGGGGTTCTAAAAACATTAGACACTAAATTATAGAATATATACTACACTATAGTCATATTCAAGAGTATTGATCAACTAATTTTTATATTAGGATATTTCACCATGGAATAAATTTTTATTTCATAGTTTCCAATCATGATTAAAGGAGCTTATTATAGGAGACTTGAAACTTCCAACAAACACATTAACGCATGTTATTATTCATAAATCTAGGGTCAACTGAATGTATTGTTTTTTTAAGATATTGGGTTATAAATAATTAAAAACTATGAAACAATAAAAGAACAATCATGGTTTGTTCAAAAAGGAATCATGGTTCTGTGAATATTTATTTTTCCATATTTATTGACATGAACATTCAGGCTTAAAGATGGAGATCTTCTCAATAATTTATGTCTTTAAAATGTGATTATATCCATGACTTGAGAATCAAAGAAAATTTAATAGTTATTAAAAGATTTTAAATTTATAATCACATAAGATAATTAAATTTTAAGTATAAAAATACTATAAAGTTCTAAAAAAGTTACATAGAATATCTACCAAAAAATGAGACACACTAGTATAATAAGATAAAATACCGTTATTGAGACATCCAAAACTTTTAGAGAGGGATGGAGTTAGACCATGAAATATTTAAGATATATTTTTATGATAAAATTAAAATTAGAATCATATAAGAAGATGATATGTGACCCAATAATATAGTGAATGTATTTTGATTTCTAAATTGGAATGGGAAGGCTTCTATAATTATTATGGAAGGAAGGTGTCATGTATTTCCTTAAATAACTAGTCAAAGAGGAAAATGGTTCCATGGTATCTTATGGAGGATGTATGAAGATACCATTCAAAGAGATATTCACACTATATTTTTCAAAGATTAGTATAGAGTTTCAAAGGGCACCAATCTACATTCTATGATACTATCAAACAATAGGTGATATTGTTCTTTCCCTTATTTTCTAATTATTTTTTTGATAAAGAAGTTATCATAAGAGGGAAGTTTAATGGAGTTTATCCCCAGGTGATAGTTAATCTACCCTAATCCATTATATGGTAGGGATCCTAGGTAAAAGTAACCTATCCTAAAGTAATAAGTATTGATCTTAGTGATTTTGGTTAACAAACACAATGTTGGTTCCATGCTCCATGGACTAGCCAATTGAGGTATACCGAGTAAAAAATCCACATTCCCTTGTGCCTTTTCTAGTTTACTCACTATGAATCATCATCTGATAAAGATGATAAATATAATTAAACGAAAATTGATATATAAATTATATTAGAAAATTGGATCAACAAAAACAGTATAGATTTAAAAAGTGACCCTTATAAATAAGAGGTCGAGGTCCTCTAAGGCAGGATGAACCTAGTAACTTATGTATGCACCTGATTCACCTCCCCCATCTCAGGGTGTCTAAATCTCTTTTAGTTCTAACAATTTGTATCAAAATGTTGTTTTATTTTATAATATTGTCTCATCATGAGAAAGGAATTGAATACTTCATCTCGATCACATAGAATATTATATTCCCATGCTGCAACTATGAATTGCATCATAGAGGGTGAAAATTTAACTTAAATAAATATTTTGGTTAACTCTAATCCTACAATGGTTATTACCTTGAAAGTAGAAGTCTACATAGTAGAAGAGATGGGAGTGTCATCGAAACTAGTTTTATGTGTGTCACACATCTTCTCACTACAAAATAATTTTCTATTCCCCAATTATTATTTTTGAGTTTTTGGGTTTTGGAAAATAAGAGGGATCTAAAATGATGAAGATAGACTATCATAGTCATGTTGAATAGGAATTCTCAGATGATAGAGATAGAAATATTATGCACCATGGAATTAATGGATATTCCACAATATCTATTTATAATTGATAAAGAATATTTTTGGAGACATAAAACTGTCAGAAAATATATTAATGTATGTAGTTATTCTTAAATAGATGGTCAAATGCATATAATTGAGGTTTTAAGATCATGATTTGTAGAGAATTAAAATATATGAAATAAGATGAACATAATCATGGTGTGTTTAAAAAAGGGATCATAGTGTTGTGCATATTAATATTTCTAAATTTATAGATATTAAAATTCATAATTTTCGATGGAGGTTTTCTTATCCATATATATCTTTGACATGTATAAAATACTTATGACTCAAGATGCATAGAGAATTTAAGATTTATCTAAGGATATTAAACTAAAATTCTCATGTTATTAAGTAATTTAGTGTATAAGAAGACCATAAATTTGAAAAATCTGGTACATAGAAGATCAATATAGAACAATGATCCACACCTACAGAAGAAGAAAAGGAACCTTATTGAGACCTAAAAAAATAATAGAGAGAGAGTTTATCCCTGAAATATATATGATATATTTATATGATAAATGTGGAATGGTAATCATAGAATATGAAGACTTTTTCACTATTAGAATGTTAAGGTATTATAAATTCTAAATTAGATGGAGTAGGGTTCCATAATTATTATGGGAAGAAGGTGTCTTGTTTTTTCCCTAGAGATTTTCTTTTAATTTTGGTGTTCCATGAAATATATTTATTATGAAAATTTTTATCATTTTTAAATTTACTGTCAATTTTGGGGTTTTTTATATGTGATTTTAATGTATTCTATTTTTAAATAATTATAACTTAATGTTGTTAATCAACACAAAGATCAATAGATGGAGATTTTGGTCCGTAATCTTGATCTCATAGCTCATCCAAGATGGGGGAATTTATGAGGCTTAATTTTATATATATATATATATATATATATATATATATATTGTTGTTACTTTTTATTTGTGATATTAGTCTATAACAGGTCATTATTGTGCTCGGGTGGTTTCAGATTCACACTCCTCCTCCCTCTCTTTTGTGTGCCTTCCTCATTTTCTATTTTCTTTTCTTTATTTGTTTTTCATGATTTTCTACCATCAGGTGTCTCTATATTATCTTTATGGAATTTAATTTAGGATTTCCCCCTTTTTAATTTAGGGTTTCTCTTTATTTTTTCTTGACTTTCTTTCTACATGATTTATTTGGTTTGGGAGTGAACTTTTAGAGATTATTGATTCTATTCATGGTTTCTCACTCATAATTAAGGGCCTAATTTTTCTTCAAATTCCTAACATAATATTTATCCTTTCATTCCCAACCCCTATCTATTTGAATTTTATTCTTGTTTTCCACCTTGGGTTCATGACGTTCACATCCCAACCAACATAATCTTAGTAGTAGTGGGATTTAGGTTTTTTGGCCTTTAATGTCTTTGGATTATTGTGTAAATGATTATTTTGGTGAAGTTTTGTATTAGTGGAAGTAATTTGATGTAATTTCAAATGGGTATGACCCATGTTAAAATAAAATCATCCATTCAGCATGTTAGTGGTTACTTACTCAAGTCTTAAATTTATCTTTTTCCAATGTTGGTTTCTTATTTCTATATTAGCCTTTCGATGGAATCTTATCTTTCCCTTGGATCTTATATCTCTATTCAATAATTCCTTTAGTTTTTCTTTAAATTTTAATTTTATGATTTCAATTTTTAGATCTTCTATGTGGATTTTGTCTTTAATGGAGTTTTTCTCCAATTTGATGGAATCCTCTAATGGGAATGATGTTATTATATGAAGATTTTACTCAAGGGTGTGAGTGTTGATTTCATTAATATGATTTGTGGGGACATATTTTAATATTTGATGGTTGTCATGGTGTAGTTAACATTATTTTTTGAAGTTATTAATTTCATGAAGTTCATATTGGAGGTTTTTTATTTCTATATCTCAGTTATGTAACTTGGTTTGGTGAATTTCACGTGAATTCATTGTTTGTGAAGCTTGTCTGGTGACTATGTTCCTATGTTGCAGTGTCTGGTGGAGGTCCTACTTACATATTGAAAATTTTGGGTGTAGTGTTTGAATATGATATTTTCAATTCCCATTATGGGGTTGATATATATAGGGTCCCTATGGGTACATGGGATCAATGTACTCAATGTTTGATGCATGCCTACCTGGATTTATTATCTTTTTATCCACGAGGTATTCCTTATTCAGATATTGTTCTTATTTGTATTTTGGTTTTTAGATATTAGAGATGTTTGGGTTGCAGTTTAGGGGTTGGGGTTGGAGTGTTTATGATTAATATAGTGTGTTCTGTATATGTTCTGACCCTCATTTATATTAATCCCACTACCTCATGTTGATTATTAGAATATTCAAAAAAAGTATATTTGAGTGATAGATATTATTCCCTCCATCTTCATAATCTATCATAAATGATTAATATTTCAAAATATCATCAAAATATTCACAATTATACCATGTTTCGACTATATTGATTTATGGTAAAAGTATTTCATCAAATTTTAATTAAACTCACAAAATCATCCATGATTTTCAAAAATCATGGGAAATACCGATTTCTATTTTAATTTTCTATCCAACAAACGATAGTTTTAGATGATATTTTTTCAAACCTTGTCGATTAAAAGAACGATTTTATATCATCTCAAAAAAACATGATATTTAACATATATCTATATGTTTCAGAATTAAAATTAAATCTACTTTCAATATTTGAGTTAATATCATTCATTCTTGTAAAAACCCATTCCAAATGACGTAGGTTAATTTTTCCGACTAATTGACACCCAAATTCCATTCTGAACAGAAAGTGGTTTAACTTTTATCTGTAATTTATATATGTAATTATCTCATTAACTTCTATAAAATACACATTAACCATGAAATAACTCTCTTTTGTAACACATTTCATATTGGGTGGAAGAAACCCCTATCCCTGCTCATGGTGGAATCAAATCCTCTATTATAGGTCGAGATTCTATATAAGGCGGGGTTTATTGTACCCCTTTATTATTATTTATTGGAATTATTATGATCATTAGACCCACTTTCCGTCCCTCACTTGTTTCTATCAGAGATTCCTATTGTTATGATCTCACCAAATGAATAAAATTTGATCAAGGGGTCCCCAATGTTCTCTTGGTTTCCTTATGAATTCCATAAAGATGTTGTGATTCATTTATACACATAGGAGGAAATATTTGTTCAGGACTAGAAAAGTGTAGTAATCTTCAAAAGTTATTTATATCTTCCCTGTTAGTGTTAGAGTGTGAAATATATTGGGTTGGTTAATCATTTCCAATTAAGTATTCATGTTTGTTTTAATGTGGACTTTTTCCAAGCTTGGTCACGTGAATCACGAAGGGGAGAAAACATCGATTTCCGCCTATTTAAAATGGAAATTTATTTCTATAGGGGATGTTATTATAAATTATTATCCCTATGGATATGGATTTTTGGTATTCATATTCATTTTTATAACCTTATAATATTAAAGGAGATATGAGACTAATTCATGTTTTTCTTACAACTTGACAACTTTAACACTCATATGTTATATCCTTAGTGTTCATGAGTATACATTGAAATAGATTTATAAAGTGTTATTACTCATTTAATCTATATATTATTGGGTCCTGAGAATGGATCCTTCAAATGGTTCTATCATTAAAAGGATTTTGGTTATTATTCTAATTGCATGCACTAATGGAATTGAAAATCACGATGTCATCAGTTTGGAGGTCATAATCAATGAGGTCATTCCCAAGTTCAATTTGAAAGGGTGGTCATTCCCCCTATATAGATGATGGTCCTTTTATACATTAACCACTGATCAGGATCTATCTTTCTCAATGAAATCTCCACTCTAAGAGATATTGGGCTCCCCAAGTTTCACACTAAATGTTCTTGTGGTACAAATTGTGGGTTGAGATGATAAAGGGGGTTAGAGTGATGAATATGGATACCAGCGGGATTCCTCATGTTCTCAATATTCTCCCATGATTTATCAAATTTGTTTTGAGGAGGGTTTTTCTATAAATTTAAAATATTACTCCCCTCAACAACAGTTTCTTCTTCACCTCCCTAAGGTATCTATAGGGATTTCATTAAAAGGGTTAATTAGTCATGTTTTCCCTCATTGGTTTTTTAGTGATTCTTCCATCTTCTAAGGATCCTTAGGGATCTCTAGTGAATACGGGTAAACAACTTATGCTTTATAAAGATGGTTTTAGTATCTATCAAGGAAGGAAGGTAAATGTTCTCAAAGACTATTCATTATTCCAGACGGTTGAATTGGTTTATCCTTAAGTAGAGAAGTTCACCTATCATCCTCAATGTGAGGAAGGTAGGTAAAGTATTTCCATCATGGATTCATCTAAGATAGAATTAATAATGCAAGGAATATGGTATTTTCACTATTGATTTGACAACCCTTAGTTGTGTCATGGTGTGGAAATTAATAACACTCTATTTGACTGGGGTAGGGGTGCTACTTCTTAAAAATCGTATTATGGAAATAAGATTTGACCTCCATTATGAAACTTAACCTAGATATCTCTATTTATCTTCCCCAATACCCATGGAGATGGTCTAGGAAGAAGGTATAAGTGAACTTGGATAACTTATTTTATATGAGAAGTAGATCCAGAGGATTATTTGGTGAGGTTCTCTAAAAAAATATACAAAATAATGATTCAAATTAAACCAATTGAGGAATAAATTTCATATATTAAAACTCAATATTGTATTTTTATTCATTGATTCAATGAATTTAATTGCAGAATGCAAGAATATATCAATATATGGAATAAAAATTCCTAATTCTTTAGGGACATTAGCATTGATGAGCCAGAGATGAATGAGTTTCCTACTAACTACAGTTTATATAGGGTGCATGGAACTAACTATTTAAAATAATTATTGAATGATTTAGTGTTTTATAAGAAATCTTAAACCCTTCCTTTGGTAGTTTTTTGTATAGATTCTCACTCAACCCTAGAAATTGAATTTTTCTAGAAATAAAATATTTAATTTCAAATTTATACCACTCCATACTTCCCTTAATCATGTCATTTTAAATGAGGATGCCTCAAAAAAATTCCTCTGAAACACTCTTATAAAAAGACTATTAATTTATAAATTTTATAATATTAATAATTAAATATTAAAATAGGTTTTAAATATTCAAAATTGAATGGTTGAATTCTTCTTATAGAATTTCATTATAAGTGATAAAATATCATCACCTTATTAGCCTAATATTCAAGACACTTGAAGTAAAATTCTTTTAATCAAAACTATGTGATACACCAGAGAGTTAATTATTTCTATCTCACTTCATCAGCTTCTATTATAGTTTTAATAAACGAAAAACTTACTTAAAGACACATAAATGTCTTTTATACTTGTTTTTTAAAAAAACACAACAATCAACATCAGTAACTAATGGTGGTTTTAATAAATAAACCTAATATTAAAAATCATTTCTTATAGAGACTCAATTTTTAGTCCCTTTATTGAAAAAATAAATAAAATCAAATAAATAATTAAATTTTAAAGTCATTATTTTTTTTGGGTAATTATGTTATGGGTTTTCAAATTTATCATCATCATGGTGGTCTATTGAGTAACATTTGTGTAATTTCTAAAATAAATCATTAGTTTTTCTATCGGTCTTAGAGGATAGATTTATATCAATATTTGAAATATCAAGTTCTAGGTTATTTATATAAGGTTTGGTCTCATTTGGATCATTTTTATCAAATTTGATCAAATTATTCCCTGAAATTTATTAATTTATTAAATAAAATTTATTTTTTACTATTTATATATTAACCAAGGAAGATACCTTTATCTATATTTGGATTAAACATATCCAATTTGTACTCTATGTTAAGGAAAAATTAATTACAATCAAAAAATCTATTGTAAATTACCTTTTTCTTTATTATATTTCATAATTCAAAGTATTATTTCTATAAAAGTTTTATAATATTAACCCTAATGATTATATAACAAATATCATTGAAATATTTATATTGAAAATATGTTTAAAATTTATAATGATTGAGTGTGTTTAGTAAATTTATTAATGAGTATTGATTCACCTTTCTATAATCCTATATTCTTGAAGTGTTTTTAGGGAAAAAAGTTGTGATTATACCAATGCTATGAGCATAAAGATTCAAAATATTTATTTTTTAACTAAAGTATATAGTTACTAATATTAATGGTAAGTCCACTATAATTCTTTAAAAACTTTTCAAAATTAAACATTTATGTAAATTCTTCACTTTTAAAAGCTTGAACTTGAACTAAAATGAATCATAAGTTACCATAAATAATGGAAAAAGAATAATGCATTCTATATAGATGATAAACTTTATAAGGTTTAAAATAATCCATGTAAACGAACTATTGGGATTAACTTGTAAATACTAATTTATTTGGATTAAAAGAATCTTTTTGTTTCATATCATTTTTTAAAAGGATTTCACACTTTTTATTTTTGGAATTATATATTATTTATATACTTGATGGATCCCTTTGTATTAATTTTTTTGATTGATTAAATTTCAAAATAAAATGGGATAACATTCAAAATCTATGACTCTCATCAAAAAACAATTATATATTAAACATCATAATAATACAACTAAATTAAATTAAAAAATAATAATCTCCAATATCTTAGAAAAAAATATTAACAATCTCTTTAAATCATAAATCTTGTATGAATTTTTCTCAAATTTTAAATGATTTCCAAGATCATAATATCGACTAAAACTCATTAAATTATACTTAAAAGCATCAAAATATAAAACATTAAAAATTTAAACTGAACTAGATATAGAAACTTGAGAAAGGATAATTATTTTACCTTTTTTCTTATCAATAAATGTTACACAATCTCCTCGCACTTTCAAAAGGCTTTTGAAGATTTAATAGTTACCAACTATATGCTAGGAACATCCATTATCTATATACCAAAGGTATATACAGGTTATCTTTAATCCGTTAAGATATAAAAAATTATAATGTTTTAGTAAGAAAATCTTCTTAGGTCTATAAAAGTTAACAAATAATATTTAGGCACACACACACATACCTAACCCTTTTATAAAAAATAGAACTTATATTCAAAGAAAAATAAATTCCTAGGCCTGTTAAAATTATATTTCTTTTATGGAAGTGTGAATAATGTTTGAGAGTTAGATAATAATTAAAGAGTAAATATTTAATTTCTCTATTATTATTTTAGTCTAAAAAATAATTTATATATAATTTATTCTATTTTCTAGTCTCATATACTAATTCATTTTTTGATTTTGGTGGCATTAGATATCCTAATAATTTATTAATAGTTTCACTCCCATGTTCAAATTTGTTTAGGTTCTTCTTTAATTTACCATCCTCAACCTTAAGAATTTTATATTCTATTTCTAGTTTATATAGACTATAATTATCAATAATTAGCATACTTTTATTTTTGATAATTATGGAATGAGTCTTTATCAGACATTTATATTCATCTATCTCCTTATTTGATAATTCTTCCAATATTAATTATTATTATTAAAGTTTATCATTTCATATAGAATATTCATCATTATTGTTTTCTCAAAAGATATTATGATAGTAAGAACATCGTATGTTGTATCTACAAATCATAGGATACTTTTCTCATTTAAATATTAACTTCCATTCACATTTATCATAATGTATTTTACATCTCTTTTAGTCTAAATAATAACTTTCATGACTCTATGCTAATATATTCTGTTTTTATATAAACGTTTTGTTCTCCATATTTGGGTAATAAGATTTGAAATTTAATTTCCTATATTATCCAAGGAAATTAAAATAATTAGATTTAAGGGTGCATAATATTAACTAAACTAATAAAAAATGACATAGCTAAACCAAGATAAATATATAAGATTTGGATCAAATTCGTTAATTAATTGATAATTTTTTTTTCTTTCGGTAACCTTACTCATTCTTAAATGAAACTAAAAAAATTAAATAAAGTGTTTAAATAATTGTTTAAACTTTAAATGGTTATTATTTGTATCTAAAAAAGTTGAGTATACCAAAATAAAATTATTTATTTTTCATTATAATGTATTGTGGTGATCATATGTGATGTTTAAGTGAATAGAGGTCATCAAACCACATTTAAAGTTGTTCCCAAATTATTAAATCCACATAAATCACTTACATATTATTTTATTATTTTATTATAAAACTATTTACTTATATTTAATATTTAATTGATTATTTTTTTATATCTATTCTCTATTTAGTTTTTATTTTATCCTAATTTTCAAATTATCTTAAATCCCTTGACAATAAAATTGTAGGGATTTATCCTTTTTTATAAATCTTTATTGTAACATCTGATTTTTTCCTTTATTCCCTAAATCAATATATATCATTTATAATGGATATATATTTATTTCTTTGATTTATATTGGATATGGACAAGTCACCGACTGGTTTTGGTTTCTTCTTATGATTATTTTTCGAGCGGACGATTTAAACTGATGTCCTTAACTAATCAAAAATAGTTGTATACAACCCTAATTGGATTTGTAATCCCTCATTAAATCAACCTTATTATCTAATTAATACATTAAATTATATGTATTATATAAATTTCATTTCTTCCTGTTAAATTTCCTCATCCTTTTATTAATATGAGTCATTTACTCATCATTTCCATCATAATCATCACTAATTGAGTCATTTTTCTATTTAATTTATTCTGAAACTAATTTAAAAATAAATTATTTTTATTTTTATTTTTATTGTCATATTTTATCCTGGATCCAATATTTTTCTTATATATCATGAACCTTCCTATCAACTCATTCACAATCAATAAATCAATACTAGGTAACTCTCTCCTAAAAATAGAAGTACTTATCCATTTTTAGGTACATACATTAATATTTTGAAAATTATTTAAGGAAAATACATAGTTATAACAATGGTACATCCTAATAGATTGGTGAATAATGATTTTCAATTGAATTGAAAACTATAAAAAGAGTTTCTAGATAATTTTAGATATATGCCACTTAAAAATAGTTTTAGGGAAAATAATGAAGAATATTTAAATATGATAAAGGTATAATTATTTCTATAAAATCAAAAATGATATAAAATAGATTTTAATGATGTATTTAGTGGTTTTAGGAAATTATTAGAGGCTCAAAATAGTTTATGTAGTGTACTTGAAATTGGGTTATAAGTAGAGAACTTCCCTTAAATCAGGTTTGTTTTTCATGTCGAATTGGGAAGGGAACCTTTTAAAACATGTAATTATCCATCAAAGAAGGTTGAATTGATATATATAAAAAGGTTTTGTACATATACAAAGAATATAAGAGAATTATATAATAATATTAAAGTGATAAATTAAGGCATAGAGAGAGAAATCCCATCCCAACGGAAATTTTGAGGTTTGGAAAGATCCCTTACCGTAAGTTTAAATGTGTACTGTACTTGATCATAATGTCCTGGATAATCAAATTATATTCATTAATTAATTAACTTTGAACCTTTTAAAAATATATTTTATTTATTATAATTTTATCAAGATCCTTTGATGAGTTATAAAGACCAGTTTCATCATCCTAGAAGCATTTGTGTCATGGTTTCATAGTCAGCTCATTTGTGTATTATTATAGGTGCTATTTTAAATTGATATAAAAATCCAAAAGAGAGATAAAATGGTACTCATGAATTTCATGAAGTTTAAATGGTCCCATATATCATTTTTGCTGACATGAGAATGATTTATTTTATTAAACATTATTGATTAATGTATAGTTGATTTTATCAGTTTTTTCATGAATGTCAATCAATAAATGTTAATCACTTCTCAACTACTCTATTTTAATAAATAAAACTAATCCATTTTTTTATGAAATAAAAAATAATTTCAAGATAATAAATGGTGTTTGATTCAGCTAAGATTCGTTCCACATTCCATTAGAAAGTCAGTTTATACATTGATTGAACCAGAGGCAAAATGAAAATATATAAAAATTATTGATGAAAAAATAGTTCATTGTTGACCAAAATCGAAGAATAAAAATATTGAATGAAAAAAATAGGGTACTTCCAACATCGACCAAGGAGGTAAAATCCATGAAAACAACAAAGAGGTATTTAATAAACTAAAAACATTTTGTATACCTATAATAAATGCACAGACACCAACCTATCTGAAAATTTCTAAGCTGGGGGATAATGATGATGATGAACACCTCATGCTTGATTTTCCACTTCCACATTGAAAACATTTTGGAAAATCAATATGCTTCTAACTTTGTAAAATCATTCTGATTCCAGAAGTTCATCCTTTATCCATACTCAAGATATTATATACTTCGACGGATAATCCATACTTGATAACCTTCAGTGTTTGACCACCATATCACTCATCTAAGTTAAAATAACATGGATTCCTTCATCTATAGTTAGTCACCTATGATCTACCTCACCAAAAATGAAACCCCTTATCCCAAAATATTTCCCCCATTTCTAATAACTAATATTCAATTATGTTGTATTATGCATTAAATTTCTTCGTCTATTCATATTTACATAATTATATATATAATTATCCCATATATGAATTTTAAATTTTAATTTTTGTTGGGAAAAATCCCTCAAGGCATCATTAAATAATTTTTGAGGTGATTGTGTTTGTTGACAAAGTGGACATCTGTGTTGTGATTATTGAAAAAGGAAACCATGACGTTCAAATTTTTTGACAAAGGGGATTTCATAGTGGCATGTCAAGTTCAAGGGCTCTGGTTAATGATCCATGTTTGAATCAAGAATTTAGACAACGTAATGGATGATCTAAAGGTGGTACAAAAAGAGAAGATACAAGGTGGCTCCATTTTCGAGTGTTTGCCAAATTTTTGGGCCTAAAAATAGACAAATAGATAAAAGTGGTTTTGTAAAAGAGACTTGTGCATTGTTATCTTGAAGGAGAGTAAACTTTCATTCCATATGTTTTTCACGATCAAAACATCAAAATGTGGAAAATAGAAAAGGGGAACCCAAGTTTTAGGGTTGGTCGCGCATGTGACTTGCTTGCCAGAGACTTGCACGCCGAGACTTGCACGCCATCGCGTAGGGTGTCCAAATGCCTATAAATAGAGATTGACCCCTCCTTATTTGGTAAGAGTTAAACACTTAGATAAAATCATAGCTCCCGTCACATAGGTGTGGTGGTCACACAAGTGGTGGTGTGGTTGCGCATGTAGAAATTATGCTCCAGTTGATTGTTTCACATCCAGAGTGGTTTGAGTGAGAAAGGTTGGGAGTCACCCAAGTTTTGAGTTAAAGAAGGCGGCGTCACGCAAGTTGTTTGGTGACACTTGTGATCCATGTTTTGAATAAGCAAAACAGTTTATGGTTGCGCACCAAAATTGGTTTGGGCGTAAAAGGGTGTGAGTCGCGTTTGGAGTTGCAGAATCTAGTGTCGCACAAGATGTTGAGTTGAACTTGCATGCTAGTTTTAACTTTCATGCCAAGACTTGTGTGATGTCTTGGAGAAGGGCACTAGGTATGGCTGAATCACGGTAGTGATTCAGGGCTGCGTGAAAGCTAGATAGATTTCTCGACACCTTCGGTGCAAAGTGAGATTCATCTTTTGGAGAAAGTTGGACTTCAACAGCGCATCTACATACAACATGGGATATATTCATTTTTGATAATGAAGAGACCTACAGGTCTATAAACATTGAGTGGATCCTTTCCAGAGTAGTGAGCAAAGAAAGAGGAAGAAGGTGATCCTATCAATCGGCAGTGATCCAGAGAGAGAGAGACCGGGAGTGACCCTTGGGAAAGCAGTGAGCTAACCCTAAACATTGTAAAGGCAGTGATACTGGGAATAGAAGTGATCTATCTAGAACTTTGTAAATAGAAATGCACTTTTAGTGGATTTAGTACATCGTCACATCACCGGTGTATGCTCCTTAGACGTAGCCCAGTGAGGGTGAACCAAGTAAAAATTGATGTGTCATGTGCATGCTTTAGCTTCTAGTGATACTTTGCTGCAGGAAAGAGGGAGAAGAGAGTCTTTCTTAACAGTGAGACAAGATCAATAGGGGTAGTTGTTTTAATCTGTCATACCCTAATACACCCCCCTCTCATGGTATCTAACCGAGTGGAAATAAAAAAATTAATTTCATAATTTAATTTGAAAATTTATTAAACAAATTTGTAATCAATAATGAATAACCTAATTCTTTGTTTTTTTCAAATGATTTTCAAGGAGAAATATAAGTGTATCTTGAAGAGTATTTTTCAAATGGATTTTCCAAATGTTGTCTTTTTTTAAAAAAAATGTGAAAATTATTTTATATATCATATATATACATTATATAAAATGTTTTAAAATAATTTTTAAATAACTGACTATAAAATTAGTTTTCACTGGTTTTAAAACACCTTACTCTGAAATTTTATTCTCATTGCATGTTTTTAAAATATTTTCATATGTATCATACATGTTATGAATTGTATGCCATTAATTAAAGGGTTAGCGTGTATGATTCCAGTTCGATATTTTTTTCTCTAAATTCTGGTTTTATGTATATTATTTTTCCTAATTATCCAAAATATAGACCAAAAATATTTTTATTTGTATAATGTACTATGTATTTTTCAATTACTCTTTAATAAAAAAATACACAGCATATTTATTATACTAAACCTAGAAGTGCGAGTTTGGGCTATCCTAGTGGTATCATAGGAACGATTGAGACATATTTAGAGATTATTTTTTTTCATTTTAGGAAAAATCTAAGAGATAGAATTTTATTTTTAACTTATAAATAGTTATGTACCCTTAAGAATATAACGTTCATCCGTTCTAGTTTTTCTTAATTCTAAAGATGTAAATTCAAAAAAATTCTTTACTATGATAAATGAATTGTAAGGGAGAAATTCATTTAATGGGGGAGAATATAACATCTCATTAATTTTATAATATTAATAATTGATTATTAAGTAACATGTTTTATAATTTTAAATAAACTATGATATGAAATTAATAATTGAAATAAGTTCATAAAATAATAAACATAAAATTTTATTATAATTTAAGTTAAATATTTTAAATTATATAATAATACTTAGAAATAATATTAATTTGTTATAGATGATGATATATTAAATTGTTTCATCAATTATGATTTTATGAAAAAAATATGGTTTTCAAATATTATGTTGTAATATTTTAACTAAATTATTATTTTCAATAAATAAGATTTGATTTTAAATAAATAATTAATATTATAAACAAATACTACTTTTTATAAATGTTTTTAAGGTCCTGAAAATTTTTCAAAAAGAATTAAATACTCCCACAAGCACTTTGCAGATGGAATCAATGATTTATACAAGTCCAACAAGGTAAATGGATGCAAGTTGGATCACAAATTTGAGAAGAAACTTGAAGAAATAAAATTTTGAAAAGGATTTTAGTGTATTTCATACCATCAATGGTAATGGTTCATGGGGTGCATAAACCGCGAACCATCAACATGTAGAAGAACCCCTGAGGCATTGGCATGTGGGGCGATGGCCAGTAAACCCAGGATGTCGTGAACCGTGTAATTGGGGAAATCGAACGCAAAATTACATCTGCGTATTTTCCAATGAACTAAAAAGATTTATAGATAAATCAAGATAGTAGGGTTCTACAAACCACATCTCTCGAACCATAACCTCCTCAAACCCTAGTTGATCAAACCTTCCATGGGTTTAGATATATCTTCATGGGCTTCTGGAAATTGGTGTCACATGCCCACATATATGATTTCCCCTGTTCTCTATAAAAGGATCACAAGAGGATGTGAAAAAAAGGGAGATGTCTAGAAAAGAGCATGAAGGATACCATAGAAACTTGAAGAGAGAGTTTGGATATGTGGAAGATTGAAACATCGATTTTGAAGCAATGATGAAGTAAGAACCACGAACCACTTTTCTCTAGGTATACCCAGTAGTAAACGAAAAAAAGAAGATACTTAATAATAATTGTTTCAATTGTGAACAATAAACCATTCATGGATGAATTCCCAGTGAACCACAGGCTCTCGAACCCTTCCTCAATTCAGCACTATGTATAGCGCATCTCTATGCAGATCAAACCTTGCACCACATACTACATCATTACACATAAAGAACTCTGAGAATAATGGAGAACACCATCCAGGACCTCGTACCACATTGGTACGTGGTGGTCCATACCCACAACCACATGCCCATTTGGTACACAGATGACCCCTCTACATGCACAGCAATATGCTATGCAAGTTATCCACATCCCATATGAGAAAGAAGTACACAATATTTGGTGTCTTTGGGTGTACTTCCCTCTGGCTCCAATTGTTCCCCTCCATTACTGTCCAATCCTCCATAGCCTCTCTGAAAACCAGTCCATTGGCATCAGGCTATAGCCTCCTCCAAATCCACTGAACCTGCATGATCAAATCACTGAGAGCACTAGCATGCCTTCCTGAATATACATACATAAGGTAAGTGGAATTGATAATGATATCCCTACAAAGGTTTGGGCCCCTCGGAATGTATCTAAGTCTATATTCCCAAGGTGACCCGAGGAATGACTTTGGGATGCCATTGTAAACCTCTATGTTCTTGTGTTTAGGTGTAACCACTGACATTTCCCCTCAATGAGTTCCAGTGAAAAAAATGTCCCTCTTTCTTTCCCCTTTGACCATGGATATGCTCCTCCCATTTCCAAGAACCTGTAAAAGGGAACTCCTCCTGAGGTAAGCCCCTATACATCTGCAAGAGGTGTCACTCTTCACCCTATTAACCTCATCTTAGGATGTGTCTAAATAGATCACTAAGATATGATTATCCTAGGTATAAACATGGGTGAGGTCTTCTTGTTTAAATATCCCCTTTCCCTCTCTGGTTGGTCTTATATCCATGGCCCCTCCCACTGTCATCATCCTCTTTTTCCTTTAGCGAAGAAGAGAAAGTGTGCCTTTGTTGGTTTTTTCACCTCCTATTATTTCTCAAACCAACATGTATCATGTAGTCTTAGGGGTTTGTGATGATACGACATTTAACCACCTACAAACAAACTATGAGAAATCTGATTCTTGTTCCAACTAGTATACATAGGATGCCTACTTGAAGGCCCAAGCTCAAAGGGGTTCCCCTCTCAAAGGTTAAACCAATTATACCCCCAAAAATTGGGCCTCCTCCGAGGTGTAAGCACCAAGAAAAATGAAATATAAGAACTCTGATTCCCATTATAATTTGGATATATAGGATGCATGTCCAGGGCCCCATATCAAGGGGTGTTCTCTTCAGAAGTTAGCACCGATAAAATATTCCCACAGATTCAAAAGGGTCCCCTCATTGGTGTAAGTCCCAAGTACCTAACTACATGAGCTCTAATTACTCTTTTGAGGATATACATGAAGACCATATTATGGGTCCAACCTGAAAATCAAATCACCTTCTAACCCTCCTGGATGAAAATAGCCTCCAAAGACCCTCATTGTATTGCTTAAGTCAGTATTGTCTCTATATCATCAAATCCATTTATATTCATGATTGATTTTTCAACATAGGGGTAACCCATGGATACACTCATCAGGAATGAAATGAGGATTAATGAACATCTGAACATTGATTAAATCTATAATAGAGTCCCAGAATATGCATTAATTCCTCCCCCCAAAGGGTGTGATGAGACTAACCTCCCTTCCTCCCGACTAATGGAGTCCTTAAGTGTCAATGGCCAAATCATCATCCAACGAGTGCCTTCCTTTGGAAAAAAGGTCCATGAATCCGGGAGAATTGGTTTTTTGGGTGTAATTGGATCCACGTATAAAGTGGTTGGAGACCATCCGAGGAAATCATATCCTAAAAGGACCGACTGCACAAGCACTTAACCCCCTGCAATCTCCCACTCGGAACATTTGACTGTGGAACCTGCTTTATAATGAAAATGGGGATAAACATCCCAGTCCCCATGGGGCCACTCCAATTCACTCTAAAGGATAATGACATGGATTGGGTTCAAATAAAAATGGCGAGGTGATGGTATCTATAATAACATACAAATGCTTGTCGATCGTCAGACCATTTTGCATTTTCCCAAATGAACCACCTCAAGTTGAAACAAAAATGGTGAAATTGACATAAATTCTCAACCAAGGTGGTGGTCCTTACCCCACTCAATCCCACCTCATAAAAATGAAGGATGCTAAGAAGAATCTTTGATTATACATATGATTAAGAGGTGCTAATTTGATTGGGTTTCGTTGTCTGTATATGTAATATTTATAAATATATATTTCAGGTTTCCAGAACAACCTTCGACCCAAACTGCATCTCGGAAACCATATGATATATGAACCTTAGCGGTCTCATAGACAGTTGGGTCCCCGATGAAGACCAAGACCCCCTCCCCAACAAAAAATCTTCAACACTGGGTTTCCAATACATATTACCATCAAAATGGTACTCTCCCCAAAGTGGAGGCTGTAAGATAAGCCCTATAATCTATGAAATCTCACCATCTGCCCCCTCATCTGTGGCTGAAACCCCATCCCAAGGTGGCATCTGTGGTGGTCTCAAACCTTTTCAGGGTCTTATCCCCAAAACACGACAAAAATTACCTCCCTTATCTCAGGGAGGCATATGAAGTTGATTTCAATCATAACATCCCAGATGCACAGAGGTTTTACTCACAACCCCCTACCATAGACGGTTGCCACCAACATCGGGTAAACAAGTTTCCTCACTCTGAATAGGATCTTATGCTGAGGCCACCTGCTGAAGTCCAAAGGGCATGGACCCCTTTGTCCAATCACCATGGGTGGGAAACATATAACTAGAAATACTTAATTACCCTGATTCCTGAGGAGGAACTCCTCCATAAAAATGTGGTGGAATTTAATGGGCATATATAGAACTCTACCCCCTCTACTCAAGCCTACCAAAGAAATAGGGTGGCGTAATATGAGTGAATTCACATTACTACCTGTGCTCACCAGTCCCTATACAAAGACAGAGCATCAAATTACATGCAGATGAAAATATATATTGATGTACAAGAAGCACACCATCCAAATAGGACGACAACCAGCTACAGGTAGAAACAAACACCTGCTGATGGGTACCAAGACCACTATCCAAATATGGAGAAAAACACATATAAGAAAATTAAAATTTCTACAGATACATACAAATATTGTGAGATAAATATGGTGTCAACTAGGTATATGAAAATTCCTACTCATATATATTAAGCCCACCAGTCAAATACAGATTAAACTAGAGAGGAAAACTGGTGGAAGACTCGTTCCTCTGTCTGAGTACAAGAAAACTGCCAGTATCCAATTGAAACCTATGGAGAACCTATGTAGGAAAAAATCCTTCTCCGACAACAGAATGGGTCTTAATAACTATTCCAACCCAAGATGTATCTCAACACATCTTGGAAATGATGGAATATCAGATTATGATTCCATATCATATCATCCATACATGTCAAGAAATCATTTCATTGGAGGAAAAGGCAAGGAACCATGCCCACAAACTGGTTTCCTCAAATAGAATGACTTTCCCTCAAAATGGGTTCCTCACACGATAGCAATTATGCAACCCTGCTCAAATATAGGGCGGTTCATGGAAATATCCCATGATACAAGGACAATTGTATCAAAAAAAATATTTGTCCCAGCGAGGGGACACCAGTCTAATGTGGTGGCTTCTCTATAGAAGGCATATATCTCTACCAAAACTCAATATGGTTGTTGGCGTATCCCAAAATCATCACATGAACCAATAAAATAGGGACCCATATATGAAGGTCTTTACCAAAAACAGATGGTCCCAGTTTCCAAAAATAGAACACACATAAATCAAATGCACTTAAGGAAACTGAAAAATGTAGAGAATATACATGATTGTACTCTGATAGAAGTTGTAGTTCTTGACTCCCTCGAGCATCTATCAATATAGTCCCAAGATCAAGTCATCCCATTACCAAATTATGGAAGTGGAAGTATGAGTTACAAAGGCCATCCCTGCAACATTTCTACCAGCAACTCTAAAGGTCCTCCCTAGAGAACCCACTAGGGATTACTCCGTGGTCCAGGAATGATCGATCCTGAGAACCTATCTCCAGATGCATGTTAGGGTAGCCCTCCCCTCGACTAGAAGATTAGATAACAAGAAGGAATTACCATTTCATTTTTCCACACTAATGGTCCTCCTCAGGGATTATGTTTTAGATATCCTTCTCCTTGCTATCGAAAGTCAACTTAGGATGGTAGTCCTCACCATGATGACGGCCACTGTGAAGGCCCTCCCCACAATGGAAGTTTATGTGAAGACCCTCCCCTCAGAAACATCAAGGAATGAGAAATTACTCCCCCCATTGCAGTACATCCTAGAGGCCCTCCACATAATGTGCACTAAAAATATTCTCCATGTAGCCAGATATCAGGCTATGACAATAGTCATATCTATCATAGAAATCATTAAAGAGGTCCTCCCCTCAGTGAAATAAAGTAGCAAGAAGGTCCTCCTACTGCAACTGGCCCTGAAGGTCCTCCCCAGGGCATACATCGTAGAGACATTCCCCATGGTTGGGAATTAAGTATCAATGGAAGTCCTCACAATTTTAGCATTTATTATGAAGTTCCTCCCCACAATAAAAAATTAAAATAGAAATAACGTCCTCCCCTTTCCGGTAAAAATGTGAGAAAGTCATCCTACGCCGAGGTGCTAGAGAAAATGGAGTCAAACATGTCATAAACTCTGTCTATGACGTGTGATATTTGTTCTCAACCCAAATACAATCTAGGGTCATTATCATCTTCTAAGCCACCCCAGAATTGCTCACATATCATTGAGGCCCCTACCTTCCATGCTTCTTAGAATGAAATCATTAAGAAGCATTCAGGTTGGGCATATCAAGTAGAGGAGTCCCCGAAAAAACAACAATAGGATATGTTTCTCATGAGAATGCAACTATAAAGGAATGATATACCATTGATGTATTGTCCCATGGACACTTCCCACTTTGACATACCAAGGTAGTTGTCCAAGGGATGTATGCATAACATTCCCCTCAATATATGGAAAACTCTCCACCAGCTAAAAGAAAAGTTCTTTCCCTATGAAGGGTATACAGACCATGTAAACATATTAGGAGAGTTTATCTATCTAATAGACCAGGAATCATTCCCATCTATGTAGTGGCTGCAATAAAAAAATAAAGACCTTGAACTGGACTTCCTCTATATACTACACAAGTTGTGTTGCCTCATCAGTGACGCCATGTCTGGAGTTTATATTCGGTGATGAAGACAACATGGAGCTATACACTTCCCCCACATCCTATCTAGAAAACATCATAGAAAATTACATATTACAATTTCATTAACCAAAGGTAGCAATCATATGAAATCCCAGACCTGGAAAGGTTGAACTCTTAACAAGAACTAGCTTTGAGTATGTCTCAAAAGTGTCAGGTCCAGTGAGAGAAAACCATCGAGAAGCTCATGACCAAGGTAACTGAGAACATCCAGAAGGCTTCTTTCCAAAGGGAACCCAACCGACAAGCAATTATAATGACCTTTAATGAAAATAAATCTCATGAAAACCTAGCACCCTACCCATCTCACACCTGCATGGGAGTGCATGAAATCTAGAAGGTAGTAGTAGCAGCAGCTACAACTGCAGTACAGGAGAAACCCTAACTCACAGGGCTGGGGGAACTTTGAATTCATAATGCCCCCATAATACCAAATAATCTAATCCATATCACAAAAATACATGAACAAGAGAAACCCCATCCTATAGGGTTAGGGGAATTTTTACCTTGAATTACCATACAACAGATTTTTGTCTTCTCCGGACTAGGAAGTACAATGAGTAGATAGGTCACTCGTTCAGTCTCGTCTCATGGATCATACCCCCCAGGATGAGGGCGCCATTAAAGGTTATATTAGGTCTCCCTTCGGGTCTCTCTTTGCCAAGAAATTAAAATAATACCAATTATATGGAAGGACAAAGTCCAAAAAAGGAAGAAAAAAAGATATCCTACCATTTGGAACCGGGTACACTGCCCCCAATGCAGTATGCATCAGTGAATGTGTTGGATGCCAGTCCCATAGACCTAACAGGAAATGATAAAAATGGATAGGATTCAGGAGAATATGGTTCCCTCCTAGAGGCATCCAACACTGAGCCTGATGGCGTGAATACTAGGAACCAGAGAGTTTACCTAAATTTGGGCGCACCCTCAGCAAACCCATCACTACTTCCCTTGTGAATCCCAAAAAATTAGAATAATAAATCCAAGTTCATCTGTGACTCACCACCTCTCCCCCCTAAGAATGTGTCCCTCACAATCGAGGAAGGATTCACCAAGTAAGTGGAAGAAATGAAAGAGCTTAGGCGAATCACTGTTGAGCGGTGTCAAGGTAGCTATCATGCCAGGTCTGTTCCTTAAGGGAAACGTCAATAGGTATTTCCATAAGAGGTTCCTCTTCTAGAAAAACTCATCATAGTAAATGAAACTAAGCACAAATTCCCATCCAATCCAGTAAAGAGACCGTTAGTCTACTTGAATCTATCCCTAGAAGGACATCATGACTTCCCTTCACTGGGAAATAATCCTTAATACATTCAATAGAACCCACAAATGTTAACCCTAGTTGGTTATCCATCTCAAATTCCAATAGTGTCAGTACGTCCATCTTTTCACCCAATTTCACCCGCCCAAGATCAATTCTGCAAGGACATGAATCAAGGGCTCTTAAATACCATTGAGCAATTAATATCTTGATTGAAAGCCATGGAAGGTTGGTGTACTCCAATATAACCAGAATGAAATCTTTACCCTGATTGTGTGAGTAATGTTATGCCACTGCCAAACGTCGGGAAACCCTTATTCCTAGTGTTCAATGGTTCAAGAGACCTATAACAAAATCTAAAACACTTTTCATCTTACTATGACCCCATCATGGGAACCCTAGAGCAACAAGAAGCAGTCAAACTTGGGTTCTTTATACGAACTCTGCATGGTTCATCCTTCGTGTGGTATACTAGTTTGCCAACTAACTTAATCATAGCCTGGGAGGACCTCCAATGATATTTTATCTTCTAGCCCAGTTAAACATTTCCTAAGACAACAATTAGTTATCTCATGAACTATATGTAATGACAGAATGAAAGAGTTTCAAACTTCATTTCCAGATGTAAAGGCCTAACATACTCCCTAAAATGGAAACTCCCCCAGGATAAAATTCTCGCAATGTGCATCGATAATCTCCATAAATAATTTCATGCACCACTCATCCCATTGATGTACACAAGTGGGTTCTGATATTTCTTGTTCATTTTTAAAGGATAGAATACTCATTGTAGCAGACCAATATCAAGTCCCTAGCGGCCTCATCAGCCCTAGAAAAAAATAATGTGAAAAGATGAAGTGGATTCTATTACACATAAGCCACCCTAACACCAACTCCGGTTGAGAGGCCTCAACCAAACCGTGTAGGATCTTCTGGATGCCAATAACCACCCCCACCTTGGCAAGATGATAAAAGAGGTTCCAAAAGAAATAAGTTTGAGGAATAAACAAATAAAGTATACTCATTCCGAGATGACCAAGATTGTGGATACTTCATATCCACCATTAATTTCAACATGCTCCAGCTACCAGATCCAAAACATGTTAATGAAATGATTCTTTATGACCATCCAAATTATCTTCCCTACCACCGAATACTGATACAAACCATCTAAGAGTGCTTCATATTCAAATATTTCCTCCTAAAGAAGGTGGATTCAAGAAAAGTCAAGTTAGGTCCACTCCCAGCACAGGTAGCATATATATCCACCTTTTACCTAAGAGAGAAAGAGGAGTGGAAAATAGCCACCAACAAAAAGGAGAAAAAAATCGATAGTTGGATGACACATAAAAAAATCAACCATGGTCATGGAATCCTCCATGAATAGTTTAAGAAACCAACCATTCCCCCAATAGATCCTAATGTATCTCCACCATCATCCTCAATTCCACAATCCTCTAAGAGAAAAAAAATCCAAATGTAGGAGAAAGAATTTGAGCCTGCACCAAATCAGAAATTGTTTTTGACACTTTCAGGCATTATGCCAGCAAAACTGAATGCATGGGAATCATCCCCAAAAACAAAACAATGGACATCACAATGCCAAATGGAACAAAGTGTACCACCCTTAAAAATGATACAACGAGCCCCACCCCACCAAAAATCACCATCATAAAAAGAAATTTAGATAAAATCATTGACGGATTAAGACCTGAACATCGAATCCATTAATGTTATTCACTTAATGGATCCCTTCATTGAGGGAGACTATGGTCACGTACCCAAATTCACCATGTCCAATCAGAGATATGGAAGAAGATTCCGTAGTGGAAAAGGGTTTTCAGGAAGGCATAATCATAGTAGGAGTCAAATTCCTAGCCACACCTTAGCTCAAACTGTTAATGTTTCAGAAACACACAGAAGAACCCTCCAATAGATATAATAGGAATTGGAGTACTTCTCTTCATCTATCAGAAGAAATATTAGCACAATCATAATGGATTATCTGTTGGAGGAATATCCAATGTCTAATAACCTAAGGGGTGAAGGCAGACTAGTTCGGCCAAACATAGATTGTACAACAACAACATCAACTCATGTCATATAGGTCGGACCATCTACATCCAAAGCTCAATCCCCTAATGTGCCCATAAAATTGAATCCCCAAGCTGGGAAGTATCGGCCTTTATATAATAAATAAGATATTATGAAGTATCTATCCTCACTAACGGAAAATATATCAATCTTGGATGCCTTGAATCTATCAACAGACCTTAGGGAGGCACTCATCGAAGCATTACTAAGTCCCCATGAATTTGAGGCTGAAGTAGCAGCTGCCGAAGTCTATTGGATGGATACAAATCCCATAGAATGCCATGTTTTCATCTTCTTCATAGGTCTAGATGAAGAATCCATCATCAAGGGACATATCAATCCCTTATATGTGTTAGGAAAAATAAATACAATTGATGTCCGGGAAATTTTCATCATCAATGCCTCTAAAGTTAACCTCCCCCCACTACGAACACTTTAGCAGTTGTACTGTGATAAGGATAGTCTGACACCATATACCACAAATATACTGTGATATGAAAAAGGTGAGAAGAAGTCCTTCTGATGAATCAATCTTGAAACTTGGCTTGGTGACCTCGTGTCTAATTTTGAGTTTTTAGTAGTGCGACAATGTACAACCTTCAACATCCTGTTGGGGAAGACATGGCCGCATCAGCAGGCTAAAATCCACTCATCATACCATTAGTGCATCAAATATTGTTTTAATGTGAGAAATGGTACATTATATGCTGATAAATCCCAATTCTAATCATATGAGATGTATTAAATTGATGTAGGGTTCTATGAACCGAAAGAGAAGTAGTCTTTGGCCAACGACGTTGATCGGATAACCACCCAAAATTGACTGGTAATGGATCTCATCAATCCTCTAAAATATCTTAGGGAAGAGTATGTATTACCTATCAATCAGGTTGAGTGCATATGTTCAAGATGAGATGCAGATTCAGTTGTCTACATGTTTTTTTTATGGCCTCCAAGTCCAAGGATGATGAAAAGCATGTTAACACCCATGATGACAGTGAGGGCTCAAAAAAAATGCTCCCAACCCATCCTCTGGGACCCAGATATTTCCTTCCTTAATCACTAAGTCAGAATATGATGTAATATCACTAAAAGAATGTGAGGAAACACATCCATCCCCCATTTTTTCCTCTTCAAAAAATTGCCCGCAGATAGCCAGGGAAAAAGGAGTTGTTTCAGTTTCCCAGAATCATAGTTGTGATTCCTCACCCAACAATAGAGATTTTATCTTGATAATAATCTCCCTATCTGAAAAGTAATAAGATTATTAAGAGGATGATGATGAAGAATAATAAGAAAAAGATCTTAAAGATTCACCTCCCACATTCAAATAAAGAATTCCCACCATAATATATGAACTTAGGGAGATAAACTGGGGAACCAAAGATGACTCACAGCCCACTATAATTAGTGTGGCTATGAATTTCAAGGATCAGGAGGCATATTCAACCTTCATAAAAAAGAATCGAGATGTTTTTTTCTAGTAACAACACATAAATTTTAGGCCTTGATATGGAGGTCACCACTCGTCACCTAGGTATGTGGGAAGACCATCGTTATTACAAGAAGGATGCCCAAAGGACTCACCCGAAAAATGCTACCAAGATAGAGTCTGAAGTTGATAAGCTATTCAAAGATAACATCATTTAGGAAGTGCAATATCTAATCTGTCTAGAAAACATATTCCCTTTCAAAAAGAATAATGGACATATCAGAATCTTCATTTAATTCAGGGACCTCAATCAACAATTCTCGAAAGATGATTCCTCAGTCCCCATCATGGAATTTCTAATCGATGCAACCACTAGATATGAGGACCCTCTTTCATGGATGGCTACTCTGAATACAACCAGATACAAATTCCTTGAGAAATGAATAATCCAATACTTTCATGTCCCCTTGGGGATTAATCTACTATAAGGTGATTCCCTTCGGTCTAAAAATTGAGGTTCCACATATCATCACTCCATGCATCACATTTTTAGGCCATTCCTGAAAAAATTCATCAAGTGTTGCATCGACAAACTAGTGTTTAATTCACAACAGCACTCAAACCATCTGAAAGATCTTGTAACTATCTTCAAAAACCTGCGACATCATAGTCAAAAAAATGAATCCCCTGAAGTGTGCTTTCAGCATTACCTTTGGGGAATTCACCACCTTCATTTTATTTTATCATGGCATCAAAGTCGACCCCGAGAAGACAAAATCCATCCTTGTCATGTCACTACCTCGCAACCTCACTGAGTTGAGGGGTCCTTAGGGGATCTTGGGCAACATTTGGGGCTTCATACCAGTGGGATAATGATTATAAAGAATCATTCATAAATATTAAAAGATATCTCCTAATACAACTGGTGCTAATGTATCTAGTTGTGGGAAGACCACTCCATTTGTATGAAAGAACCTTGGAATGGTCATTAGGAACTTTCCTCAAATAGAAGAATGAAGCTGATAGTGAGAATATTATCTATTAACTCAACTGAATGGTGATTTATGTAGAGACTCGATATTCAATTATCCAAAAGAACTACCTAGACCTAATCTCTACAGTTCAAAAACTCAGGAATTACCTAAAACACCCCAAAGTTCGGCTGGTCTCCCACTACAACCCACTCAAGTATATCCTCAGTCTTCCTATGCTAACTGGACACCTATCACAGTGGGGAGTCATCCTACAATAGTTTAACATATTGTATGTTCCCCAAAAATTCATTAATGGTCAAGAATTAGTAGATTTCCTTGCAGAGCACCCCTTGGAAGAAATGTCCCCATTGGATACTAAACTTCCCGATGAAAAAGTATTCTCCATATAATAAATCCCCTAGGCGTGGGAGATGTTTTTCAACAATACCTCCAGAAGCCTGACAGGGAAAATAATGGAGGACCCCATGCTCAAAAAAGTCAGACTGGGAGTTATACTCATATCTCCAGAAAATATTGTCTTTCCTTACTCCTTCCTACTTTCAAAGGGGTGCCCAAATAATTAGATAGAGTAACAGGCCCTCATTGTATGCCAACATCTAGAACATCATGCACAAGCTGAGTGCCTAAAGATAAAAGGAAATTCGGATCTGGTCATCAGGTAGTTTAGTGGTGATTGTGAAATAAAGAAAGAGGCACTAGTTCCCTTGATAAACCATGTTTGAGAACTGATGGCAGAATTCCCATCAGAACCAACACTAACTTTTATCCCTAAGTCACAAAATTCTCAAGCTGATGCATTGGAAAATGCAGCCACATCCCAAGATGACCTAGACTGTGATGAAATAGTCATCAGTATTTCCCATCATTGGATGGTCATTCCATTAATTTAGAACTACATGAAATAAATTGACAAGATTATCCCCATTCTTGATCCTTATCATTACACCACTGGCTGTATGACCCTCATTTCAAATTACCTAAGGAGGGGGGAACTCCCATCAAATAGGGCTGGAACAGAACATATAAAATGGAAGAGATTAAATTTCATTGTATGATGGGGCAAACCAAGAAAAGGTTTTTTGCAAACAAGGACTTGATAGAGTTGTTCTCAGGTGAATTGATCGATAAGAGACTATTGACATCATGAATGAAGTGCATGATGGAACTTGTGGAGCACACCAATCAGAAGCCAAGCTCTCCCATAAAATTTGAAGGCTTGGATACTATTGTCCCACTATGATATAGGATTGTTCCACATTCTCCAAGAATTTACATCCCTAACAAGTTCATGCCAATTTCATTCACTGACCCCTTGAACTACTTCACACCACTATAAACCCCTAGCCATTTTTTTCATGGGGGTGGATGTCATGGAACCATATCCTCTCGATGCATCCAGAATTTTTTGTTCATTCTCATAGAAACTGAATTTTTCTCCAAATGGGCTAAAGGCACACCTCTTAAAGAGTTCGGGGAAATAATAATTTTTTTATTTTTGAAATCCAACATCATTACCAGATTTGGTGTCCCTCATTCAATGCTGACGGACAATGGCACCATCCTTTTCTCTACTGAGTTGGTCAAGTTAAACCAATAATATAGAATCAATGCCCACCACTCACACTACTACCATTCAGTGGACAATGTGAAGATAGAGGCTTTCAACAAGACTCTATCCAACATACTCCATAAGATGGTAGACAAGGGCAAGAAATCATGTCCGGACAAGTTTACCCATGCTTTATGGGCTTACTGGACCATGACCTACACTACCACCTAGGCAACCCCATACACATTGGGATACGGGAAAGCGTATGTTTTTACCATAGAAGTTCAAGTTTCATAGCTCCATGTTTCTTTTTGTGATCAATTTTCATCATATGAGTGATCTAACAAACAATTTGA
The DNA here is from genome assembly GCA_963277665.1 of Viscum album. NCBI lineage: Eukaryota > Viridiplantae > Streptophyta > Magnoliopsida > Santalales > Viscaceae > Viscum > Viscum album. The sequence goes on along the minus strand of OY728119.1, from coordinate 1,176,254,674 downwards.
TGAGTTGGAGTGACTGGATGATAAAAGGTTGAACACTTTTCCCCATTTGAAAGTCTACTAAAATTGGATCACACAATACTTCAACAAAAGGTTTTTCCTTCGGTATTTCCTCAAAGGAGAGATGGTGTTGGTCCTCAAAACCTTGATGATACTTGAGAAGAAACCCCCAAAGCTTGAGCCAAATTTGGAAGTTCCATATGTCATACTTATGGTCTACTCTAACCGAGCATACGACTTGATATCAATGGATGGAAAGCTCATCACAGCTCCAACCAATGCAAGGTTTCTAATGAAATACTTCACATAATAGAGACACATATGTCTTATCTAAAAGACGTTAAACTGAATATCAACATAAATCATCCTAATCACATGATGATAAAATGCATGATAGATTCGTTCCAATCACACGCCGATAAACTGCATGATAGATTCGTCCTAAGTGCATGGCGTTAAACTATACAAGTTCATCCAAGCCTCGTGAAATTAAACTGTATGGAGTACATCCTTACTACAAGAAGTTAGAATATGTGGTTTACTAATAACTATATATGGATTGATTCACATTCATTAGTGGGATACATAGTGACTCCTTGACCCTTGATGTTGGCCCATCCATCACAGGAAACAGAATTCCTCTATTATATCCTCTATCACCCCATACTATCGGGGAAATCCTTATCACTCCTTTTTTCTCACATCGAGTGTAACTCACATGAGCTTATTATTTCTGGTAAGGGTTCCCTTGCATAAATAAATCATAGAGGAATATGATAGACCCAACACCCATAGAGGAGGAAACAATATATTCCATAATCCTATGCTAGAGTCAGATCTGTACGGGGAGCATATTGTGTGCAGAACTACATATGGCTTGATTTCTACCCTTTTTGGATATGCAATGATGCCCAGATTTAACATCTTGGGCCATCCACCAATCAAAGAAAAATTCCTTCTTGTTTCCCTACACATAGACCAAACCTCTGTTGGGATCTTTTAGAACTACGTATGGATTTATTTCTACCCTTGTAAGACACACAGTGACGTTGTGATCATCATTCCTAGCCTAGCCATTAACACTAGATAAAATCCCCTTCCCCCTTCTTGTGTATAAACTGGACCTATATATGGATGAAATTTGTAGAACTACGTATGGATTGATTCCTATCTTAGTGGGATACATAGTTATGCCTGAATCTCATATCTGAGTTCATCCATAATTTAAAATGCCTTCCCCATCCCTGTGCATGGACCAGACCATTATAGGGGGATATATCTATAACTACGTGTGTCTTGATTCCTACCCTTGCAGAATACATATTGACACCTTGACCCCAAATCTTGGTCTATCCAACAAGAAACAAAAATGCCCATTTTTTCCTACATATGGGTAAGACCTATGTAGGTAATTCCTTTCTATAACTACGTGTGGCTTGATTATTTACCTTGCAGGATACATAGGGATTCCATGATCTACAATCCTGTTCTAGCTTCTATTTAAAGAAAAACAAAAAATACCCTTCCACTATGTATAGGTCATACTTGCACAGGGGAATCTAGGAAAGGTCCAAACCATAAGACATTAAACTGCAAGATTTTTCAAGAATCATGTTCAGACCAATTCTTAGCATTATGAGATCACGAACATGTCCCCAATTACATATAACAAAAATGAAAAGTGATGATGGAAATTCCAAATCTAAATTCTGACACCAAAAAGGAGTCAAAAGATAATGAATCACCACACATATGAGTCAGATATATGAAGAATCTTTCATAGTTCACGTCTAATCATAGTATGGATGTATCTTACGTTCACAGAGACATATTTATCATTCGTCAACTCCATGAAATCTTGGGTGCCCATAAACATTCACGATCATCATAAACGAAAGGTCGGTGTCCTATGAACACATTTTTTGACTATTCACATCAATCCGCTATGGCTCTACATATGTTTCCTACAAAATGGTCATCAATCAAAGGAAAAATTTTCCTCATGAGATCCTTTTCCTACTTATGTACACCCAATGGCTTCCAAGCCCATTTTCACTCCTCTTAATCCAAGGGTCCCCTGGGACTATGGTTTCCACCTTCTTTCATCTCTTATATATAAGAAATACCAAAATATCTTGACCAGGATTAACTCAAAGCTATTTATGGTCTTTGTGAAAAGTTGTATCCACAACACGATTGAAAACTGTGCCACTAACGTCTTCACCGCACGACGCTAAACTGTAAGGCTAGAAGTTTCCTAGCTGCATGACATTAAACTTCATTGTACAATAGAAATGCTTAGATTTTTATATTAGCTCTGCCTCCTCAAACAAAATTTCATTCCTTCCTGTGTATGGGATAAATGTCTATAAGGAATTTTTATTGGGAATCCTATGTGACTCGGTTTCCCCCTGATATATGTGCGGTGGAATTAAATCCTATGATTTGGACTTAGCCATAGAATGTATTGAAATGTCCCATTCCCTATACACGAATTGAATCAAATTATAGAATCCTTGGACATGTCCTATTTACTGGGATGCTTAAGGGAAATTATATTTCCCTACTTTCATAGTGGGATTACCCTATTTCCACACCACATTATAATAAATTGTGGGGAATTCATCCTTTTTTCAAGGAGTTAAACTACACGATATTGGTCTAAGTATAAAATTTTACTTTCCGTTGATTATTCCATTCTCAAGGGGTGACCCGAAATCATTTTCATCCCTTTTTTCTCACACTGAGAATAGCTCATGTGATCTTAGGGACCTTATAAGGATATCCACCATTGTATCTTGGAAAATCAGTCCTGGATTTTGGTCTGAGAATCATGACCCTAAAAGGCATGTTATTGTTCTTATCCCCATAAGGAACCCTGTGTTCGGGCCATACAATGCAAAACTGCAGGGTACTCCAATGATGGAACAGATGCCTCACCCTACGTATGACCCAGATCTATGTAGGGGATTACTTGACCCCATGGATAAATCATACCCCATATATTCCTAATATATCAGGATACATTCTTTCCACACATCAAAATATAGGCCTTGGGTGATCATGGATACCCATAACCCTCCATGGCCATCAAATATGGAAGGAAAATGTCCTGTGGAATCATTTTTTTGAATATTCACATCATCCCCTAGTGGTTCTACATATGTTCCATATAAAATGACCATAAATTAGAGGTAAATTCATCCTCATGAGAGTCCTCTCCTACCCCGATACACCTAACGGTTCTCAATCCTAGTGACATCCCCTTGGATTCATGAACCCTCAAAATCTTGGTTTACATTCTATTTCCAACCCATTTCGTGGATATATCAGGAAATCCTGGCCCAATTCACCTCTGGTATCTCAAGGCTTATACATAATAAAGATGCCCCATCTATATGCTCCTAGTTGATTTGTGTACGAAAAACAAAATGCCCCCACCTATTTTTGGTTTTACCTGTAAAGTTCAACCAAAGACATGTCCCCTTTCATGTTTTGTCACACCACATTTCATAAGCCATATACCATGTCCAGAAAGGTACCAATCCACATAATCCTTCATGTCCATCGAAGATGGAAGACCAGTGTCATGCGAACACATTTGTTTGACCATGCACATCATGCCCTAGTGAGTCTGCAAATGTTTCCTACAAAACAGCCATCAACCAAAGGCAAAGTTGTCCCCAGGAGAGTCTGTTAATGTTTCTGTATACCAAAATGACACTTATTTCCCATCTCACTCCCAAGATTTGGAAACCCCCTAGATTATGATTTACATAATTTTCCCATTTCAAATATCCAATATTGAAAATAATTTATATTTTTACTGATTAATCATTTACTCCCTCTTGGATAGTGAAAATGACCCCCCCCCATAATAATTTTCCACTGTCCTGGTTGTATGAAGTTAAACAATACCATTCACCTCTCCTCCCTTACACATGTAAAATTCATGTGGGAGTAGTTTCCCACTAAAAGAAGATAAAAATTTCCCTAATACTTTTAGGAATCATCCCCTAGATAGGCCACCCACGGTGGCCTTCAATCAATGAAACAAATCCAAAATTCTCATAAATATTTGAGGCCATCGGAAGTGGAAGTCCAGTGTCTTGTGGACACCTTTTCTAAACTATAAACATCATGACCTGGTGGATCTTCATATGTTCCCTATAAAAACGTCATTAAAAAAGGCAAATTCATCCTTAAGAGAGCCCTTTCCTACCTCTGTATGTTTAAAATGGATCCCAAGCCTCATATAGCTCCAAAACATGCAAATTTGGTGTTAATAAAAACCCCTCATTCATGTTTGAGAGTCATTAATACATTCCCGAATGATGAATCATGAATTGGGTCCCCTTCCCCATCAATGTTTTTCAAAGTTGTTTGATATAAAACATAGTAATAAGTCTTATTGAAAAGTCTACAAACTTCCAATAAAAAAAGATGCAATACTTCCTAGAGTGAAAACCCATTGTGGGTACCCCTGGATAAAAGTTGAGTACCAGGTCGTTAGACCTATACTATGTATATTTTAGGAAGATATGCTGAGAAGTACAATATTCAAAAGATACATAAATCATGTTGGGCCAAAAACCTACAAAGGGCCAAGTTATACCCGCTAAGACCATACCAAACAAGATTAGTCAAAAATTGGGGCAATGATGAAAAGGGCACAAAATTTCATAAGGTTTTCCATGTAACCCCAGCAACAGCCAAACTATTCCCATTGAGTCCCTTAACTCGGGAAAAAAATTAGATCATGATTTAGTTATGTCATAATTACATATTTTGGACCGCAGTCCAGGTTTTATGAAATGGAAATGTTGTTCATATAGTCGATGGTGATTGATTGGAATTTCAGAAAAAAGGAAAAGAAGAAGAATTGGAGGGTGAAATAGTTCCATTTTTTCCGTAAAAAAATGGAAGAACATACCCAGTTTGGAGTCTCTCTGTGGTATCAAAATAAAGTGAATACATCCCAATTTGGGAAAATTATAGTGAGGATTGGCTCTCCCTTTCCATTAAATAGATAAGTGACTACCATGGGCCATCAAAGGTTTTCTCTAGAGTATCTCTCTCATCTGCCTCAGCTTTTACCATAGGGAATAGGTGTTTCATAATGGCTTTGAGGTCCCACCCGTCCTACTAGATAGCTTCATAGTCGCCACCCGAGGAGACCAGTTGAGACCTCAACCATACCACATGAGCCTCGAATTCTCGTAGCTCTTCTTTCTGGGAAACCACAAAGTCGATATCCTTTTCCTCCTCATCCATCAGATGATTGAGTTTCTCAAAAACATCTCATAAGGTCATTACTTAAGGATGTGAATAATTGAATTTGGTAAGGTTTCCCTCAATAGAATTGATGTCTTCCAAGGATATGACAATATTGTGAATAAGAAAGTGTAGATACCAGTAATTAAAGCCACCTAACCCCAATTCGGAAAATAATCACTTTAGTTTTTCCTCTTCATCGATGAAGTTAGCTAGAGATGTTTCCGGAGGAAGGGCACATGACTGACGCCATTCCTGTTTTCACACCGCCCAATACCTCCTCACGGTGCTAGGACCTTGTTCTTCCCCCACTGAAATGGTTCTATAGATGGGAATCATCATTATGGTAGTTGCAAAGGACCTAAGAAAGGTTAACCATGAAGGGGGTATCTCCCTCTATACAAATGGTTCATCCCCAAAAGCTCGACACATGGGAATGGTTGTGACATCCTGGATGTCTTGGGACACCCTGTTGGGGACAGCCTCATTAGTTTCATGAATATTATCCATAGGAGGGGGCGATCTGAATCACTCCCTAATGAAATGGGATGTGTAGATGAATCCCCTTACATACGCATCTGACCGAGGATTGAGAATCTTCTCACCACGGGGAGACGAATAGATGGTGTGGCCATCATAGTCCAGACTGGGTGGAGGATTCCTTATGGATTTTGGACCCATCAAATTGGTCTTTCCAATACCCTATCAGGGTAACAATCCATCAATAGTTGGGAATACTCTAATGATAGAATGGTGGGTCTCGTCATATTAGGGATGATGCCCTCCATGGTTGTACCTTCCTACATCATTATAATCCATAAATGGGGAAGAATTACAGGATGATATTCTCCCCTCAATTGAATAGTGGGAAGTAGTACAGTCTATTAAAGGCATCAAAATTGTCCATCAAACTGGTAAGCAATGTATGGATCACAAATAGTCACTCGATCTATGCGAGTAGTTAGAATCTTATCTCGATATGTGATGATATATGAATTTTTCTCTGAAGAACATATTTTTCCCCACTACTGACCCATGATGTGTAGGGTATGGTGCAAAATAAAAGCGAGAAGTTTCATTCAGTAGCCCGACCACATCGCTAATGATTAAAGTCGTAGGATGAACAATGACAATGTTAAGAAGGGATGGGTGAAATTTAGAATGAGGAACCCTCACAGTATGTCGATATTCATAGTAGGGGAAATGTTCTACAATCCACCCATATAAAAATTGAAATAGTGTTTAGACGATATGGAGGTTTACCTTCCTATATCTGCCTGAACATCTCATAAATTTGGGCAAGGGTGTGAATGGACAAATTGATTAGTTGACCCTCTACCAACATAGCTACCATCATGAGAGTATATACTATGACCCTAGTATACACATCACATGATGTAAAGATCCATCCACTCAAAAACATGGAGAACAAACATTCTAATCTAAGACCAAGTGGCACATCCGATCAAATCTCATATCCCTAGGTAGTGTTTCATCCTTCTTCAAAGGTGGTTCAATATGACCTAGAATGTTTTGAGATTTTCGGGTTTCATGACTCTAATGGTATACCCTCAGTATAGTCACATTAACCTGTATAAATGGCCCTATACAATCATCAAATGGGATAAGGGAGCGAGCTTCAAGGGGTTGACAAACCAGTCCCTATGCTACGACCAGTAGGCTCCTGGCTATCGAGGACACTTGATTGGAATTGTCCCCAAGTAGTGGATACTAATTAAACTCATCATACATATTTCTTAGAATGGGGATCCCTCCATGTTTATAGATGTCCCATAAGAAGATCCCCACCTCTCCATTCGATAAATGGAAAGTATTGGTACTTGAGCACTAGTGCTCAACAGTTTGGGTAGGATTTCTCCTAGAGAGAATATGAAAAATTAGGAGACCCAAGCTGCCTGGTACATGTTCACCACTTCCAACTTATTGGGGGTAACCAAACATATTTGATGTACCAAAAATGACCAGGCCCATTCATTGGAAGGGAATCCTATGGCTCACAAGTCCCATTTGGTTCTCCACCCACTATTAGGGATTTCTTAAGAAAGGTTGGTAATAGATTGGAACTTCTGGGTGACTAGTCTCAATTAAGTGTTGTGAAAACTATGATTTATATGATTCCATGTCGAGCCTCTTAGTGTGAACACATTTTCTTTAATGGGTGTAATTATTATTTCTCCTATTAAATAAATATTGTCTTGGTTATGCCATTGGGGTGCTTCTAGGATAATGAGGGGAGTATTTTGGTCAGCCAATGGCATAGGAATGTCATTAGAAAGACCAAATCCATATAACGGTAGCTGCACGAATAATGGGTAAGATATAAGATCGAGAAAAAGGAGGTACTTTAAGGTATTATCCCAAGGAAAAATGTAGGATTAAAGATAGTACTCAGTGTCCCCAATCATGGTTTCTCTCGTCCTAGTTGATTCCACAAGGGTCTATGGAAGAGCCATTGCAGTCTGCACAAAAACATCCAAAATTCCACAAAAAGTCTATCCAGTGAGAAATTTATTAGAAAAAGGCCGCAAAATAGCTAAAGAAATTAAAAACGGAGAGGTTCTGCATGTGGATCTGTATAATTCTCTTAGAAACAGTATGTAGAAGCCATTTCTTGTGTACTTCAATGGTACATAGAATCCATTTCTCGTGTTCGGCCTTAGTATATGGAATTCCCATCCGTCACCATCCCACATAGCATTGGACAAAAAACTAAGTGGTTCACAAAATGAAGAAACCGTGAACTAAGGCCACATTATGTATATGTTCAAATCTTGTCGATTGAAATTTTATGTTCGATTTAACAAAGTTTAATGTTCAGTCCGCTAGATTAATGTTTTGTGTGTGGAACATGAATAGCGCATAGTGTTATCCGATGTGGAGGTCCAAACATAACTTCTAAATTCCATAATGTTGTTCATAGACCCAAAATTATGTTCATGGGAAACATAAATTCTGAAGATTTTGGTTTTCAGAACCTACAGAGTGGTTCGTGAAAACAAATTAAGCAAAGGAGTCAGTACGCGGATGAAAAGGAAGCCAAGGAGAGGTCAAGAGCTCTTTTCGCCACTATAAATGGTAAAATAAAAATGACATGGACCCCATAAATAGGCGTAGTACCACCCCCCCCCCCCCATCATACCTACATGTTCTGCCATAAACCACTTCTATTTCAGACTGTTTGATATCGGAATTGCCTCATATTCATTCTAATCAGACCCCATTCTGATGGGGGAATTTGTAGGTCCTGAAAATTTTGATAAGGCATGTAAATACTCCCACAAGAACTTTGTAGATGGAATAAAAAATTTCATAAAGTATATCAAGTTAAATGGATGCAAGTTTGATTAATTATTTTTGAAGAAACTTGAAGAAATCAAATTTTTCAAAGGGTTTTATTATACCGTGTACCATCACCAAGAAAGGTTAGCGGGGCACATGAACTGTGAATTATCAGTATGCAGAAGGACCCATGAGGCACTAGCATGTACGGTGATGTCTAGAAAACCTAAGACACCTTGAACCATGTCATTAGAATAAATCAAATATAGAAATGACATCTGCATAACGTCCTATGAACTATATAGATTCATTGACAAAGTAAGCTGAAAGGGTTCCACAAACCACATCTCACAAACCATAGCCTCCACAATCCCCGATTTATTAATTCTTCAATGGGTTGATATATAACTTCGTGAGATTTTTCAAATGTATATTCATTCCCAAAAATATGATTTCCCCAATTCTCTATAAAAGGATCACAAGAGGAAGTGAAAAAATAGGGATACGGGTGGAAGAGAGCACGAAGGAGACCTTAGAGATTGGAAGAGAGAGTTTGGATATGGGGAAGATTCCGACATCGGATTCGAATCATCAATGAAGTATGAACTGTGAACCACCTTTTCGTAGGTATAACCAGCCATGAACCACAAAAATAAGGAACTTAATATTAATTAGTGAACCAAAAACCTAATTGGTGCAATCGTGAACCTTAAATCCTTCGCAGATGAATTTCCTGGGAACTACTGGCTCCAGAACCCATCCTCAATTTGGTGTATAGTGCATCATTATGTGGATAAAACCTTGAGCCTCATGTTGCATCAGTACATGGATGGAACCTGATGCGACGTGGGGAACCACATCTAGGACCACGTACCACTTTGGTAAACATTGTTTCATACATAAGACCTCATAACATTTTGGTACACGAACAACCCCTCTACCCACAGAGCAACATGCTATATGGGTTTTCCCCCATCCCACAAGATAAAATAGTATATGGAAAGGGGTTTCATTGGGATTCCTTACATTTGGCTCTAGTCATTCCCCTCCATTATCATCTAGTCCTAGATAGCTCCTCCATATACCATTCCACCGACAATAGGAAGAAGCCTCTTACAAATCCATCAGACCTATATGATTATATCACCGGATTCACCAAAATTCCTTTTTCAAATCTTCATACCTAAGGTAAGTGGAGTCATGAAAGCTATCCCCACAATTGTTTGGACCACCGAAATGTCTGTAAGACTACATTCCCAAGGTGACCTGAGGACCGACTTTGGGATGCCAATGTGAACCTTCCCAATCTCAGGTTTAGGGGAAACCATTGTCCTTTCCCTTCAATTAGTTCTAGTGATAAGAAAAAAGGTCGCTCTTTACTTCCCCTTTGACTAGGGATGATGCTCATCCCCTTTCCTAGAACCCATAAAAGGGAACTCCTTTTAAGGAAATCCCCGGGCCGTTTGTGAGAGGTGTCACTCTTTACCCTCTTCACCTAATATCAGGACGTGTCCAGATATATCACCAAGATATGACTATCCTGGGTATCAACATTGGTGAGGATTGAATTCTTGAAGCTCCCCTTTCCCTCTCCCGTTGTTCTTATTTCTATGGCCTCTCTCACCATCATCGTCTTCCTTTTATATTAGTAAAGAAGAGAAAGTGAGCCTTTTTGAATTTTTCACATCCTATTGTTTCTCACACCCAACATGACTCACATGGGATTAGGGGATTGTGACAATACAACATTCACCCACCCGCAAAAATACTACACGAACTCTAATTCTTGTTCAAACCAAGATACGTAGGATTCCTACTTGAAGGCCTTAACTCAAAGGGGTGACCTTCTAAAAGGATAACCCAATTATGCCCCCAACAAATGGGAATCCTCCCATATATAAGACACAAGAAAAATGAACTATGATAACTCTGATTTCCTCCATAATTTGGATATATAGGACACATGTCTAAGGCTCGATCTCAAGGGATGTTCTCATCAGAATTCAGTCTCACTAAAATGTTCCCCCAAATTCAAAATGTTTAACTCCTAGGTGAAAGTCCCAAGTAACGAACTATGTGGGCTATGATTACCCTACAGAGGATATGTAAGAAGCCTATCTTGTGGTCCCAACCCCAATATCAAACCACTTTCTATCCCAAATGGATGAAAATAAACTCCAAAGTTCCTCATTCCATGGCTTAAGTCAGCATTGTCTCTATAGCATCAAATCTATGCATATCCATGATTGATTTTGCAACCCATAGGTAACTTGTGGATACACTCTTCGAGAATGAACTATGTCTTCATGAACATATGGAAATGACTTAAATCAATAAGAGAGTCTCAGAATATGCAATAATACCCCCCCCCCACCCGAATGGTGTGATGAGCCCGACCTACCATCATCTCGACCAATGGAGTACTTAAGTGTTTCTGGCCAAATCATCATCCGACGAGCACCTATCTTTGGAATGAAGGTCCATGAATCATGGATACATGGGTCATTGGGTGTTTCTGGCTTCATGAATATACATGTTGGTGACTAGCTGTGTAGTTAGGGTTTGTCTTAGTGGTAAGAACCCTGTAATCCTACATTAAAAATGGGCGTTCAAAACCCATTGGGCATAGGGACTGTAACAGTACTGTAGCAGTGGAGGAACTATTCATCAGCGGAAACTGTAGCGGCGAAGGTACTCTGCGGGTACTGTAGCATGTGGGTTACTATTCACAGAATGTGAATTGGGCCATATATTTGGGCCTACGGGCTATGTCATGGGCTACAAGCCCACTGGGCCTTTGGGATATGTAATGGCTTTCCCTCTACCCAGTTAAAAGAGGTCTTTGATTTGATTTAATAATAAAAATGAGTCTTTGGCCCCAACCATTTTAAAAAAATGTTGGTGACTATCTGAGGAAATCGTATCTTAAGAGGAATGACTGCATAAACACTTAACCCCCTGCAATCACCCACTAGGAACATTCAACCATGGCACCTCCTTTATAATACAAAAGGGGATAAATTGTTCAGTCCCTCTAGAGCCACTCCAATTCCCCCTAAATTATTACGACACAGATAAGGCTGAAATGAAAATGGTGACATGAAGGCCTCTATAATAAAAGACAAAGGCTTTTCACCCATCATACCATTTCCCATTTCCCCAAACGCGTCACCTCGGTCTGTAATAATGTTGTATTATTATGTTTAAAAGAATATTTTCATATAAATATATTAATTATTTTTTTAGAAATATATGTCTGTATAAAAAAATACAAATTTTATTTAAAAGGTAATAGAATTATAAAATTAAAATAAATAATTATATTGAATTTCATAAAAATATGTTTTAATATAATAAATTGTTTTTAATCCAAACTAATTTTAATTAATCAATGTTATGTATTGGTTAACTTATTAATTTATAAAAATAATTTTTCATGGAATAATATTTTTAAAAAATAAAAAATTTGTTTTTATGAAAATAAATAAATTATAGGAATTATAAATGTAGCACTTTAAATGAAAATGATTTATATTCATAAAAACAAAAATTTATACAAATTAATTTTAACAAGTAATGTTATAATGATTTTTATTTAAAATATTAAATGTGAAATTGTGAATTAAACGTAATATATTATAAAATTATAAATGTGATAACATATACTAATAATGAAAATGGTTAAATAATGTTTATGAAATATGAAATATGAATATTATTTTATAAGGTTACTTTAATATGCATAGAGATCCATGTATAAGTTATATTGAGAACTCTACCTCCCGGATAAGAGGAAGACCAGAAAATGCTTTAGGGAACATATCAGTGTAGTCCCTCACAATGGGCATGTCTTCAAGCATGATCTTATCCTTTGCCTCAGTCATTTTAGAAATATATACTTTCTTATAAGGCAATAATATTCACACTTGAGTTGATGATCCGGATGGAGATTCATCCTCCTCCTTACACTTTTACAAAATTGGAGGATGACTTAGGATGTAAAGAGTGATCTCCCTCTCCTAAGAGTTTATGTTGTATTTGTTAAATATAGCCAATCTATGCCAAATATTGAATCAAACTACACCAAAAAAAGTATTATGACATTTTTTGGGAGGTTCAGTCCCCAAAAATTAACCAAGGGGGTGTTACATGCATTAGATGCAATAATTTCCCACTTTTTTGTTCTCATAGATAATTCAATTTCCATATATTGATGTGGTGTTATAATTGATCTAAAAAAATTAATGATACAAAAGAATACATAGAACTATAATCAAATAGTACTTTTTCTATTATTGAATTTATAACTAGTGTACCCATAACTACATCATTGTCAGACAATATCTTAATAGTAATGAAAGAATATGACATTCCTTGCTTCCTTGGAGGTTATTATCATAGATTGTCCCTAACAACCCTTGGTTTTGGTAATTGTCTCACATAGTGATCATTTTCCTTGAAATTAAAGCACTACATAGTAGGCATAGTATTAATATTCTTTTCTACTTCCTCATTATTGTTTTTCTTGATTTCACTTAAAAATTGATTAGATTTGTGGCCCACTTCTTTGAACTTGATGTTCCTTCTAGTTCCCCTTATGAATTTTACATGATTCTTCTTCCCACACTTTTGACAAGTGGGATGCTAAGTTTTCTTTCCTCTATGATATTTTTTATCGACATTTTTAAAGATAATTACATCTTAAATTTCCCATATCTATTCCCACAATACCAATGTAAATCACCAATCTCCTTCTAAACATTAAGGTAACAACTTATTGGAACCAATTTGGATAGATAAATAAGTAAGAAGTGTTAGCTATTACAAAATGTTGTCTTTTGTTATCAAAGAAGATAAATCAATTCAATTTGTAAAGGAAATATAAATCAGGCGATGCTTTGCTAATTTATATTTCACAAATATCATAATTTAGGATAACTTTTGATTCATAACTTATGAAGGAAAGGGGGAGTAAAGGTGATGATAGTCATATGAAATTTTGATTGGAATGAATGATGTTGTGGGAAGATTGTAAAGTTACAGTACTTCCTGTTGAAAATATGAAGATTCTAAAGGTGTTTGATAAAATACTATATATCATGATAGATATGGTTCATTATGAAAGACATTTTTTATTTAATATGTTAGATGATAGTGAATTAGCATTGTTGTTCCTTCCGAAGCATATTTTAAGGTGGTGTTGTTTCCTACAGTTTGCCAAATTTTTTGGCCTGAAAATCGGGAGATGGATAAATGTTATTTTGGAAGAGGATGATGTGTGCAAGTTCAAAGATGGCTTTGTATTTTTTACACATGTGGAATTCCATAATATGAACATCAAAATATAGTAAAGGAGAGGCTTGTGTGAAAAATGGGGTTTTGTGCGCAGCATTGGTTTTTGCGCGCAAGATTGAATGGAGTTTGGAATCTTCTGTGCAAGGCATGATTCGAGGTGTAATATTCAAAAAATGGGAAAGTAATTAAGTGTGAAAGAGATTAAATAATTGTACTAAAGATAAGTATGGTTTGAAATAGACTTACATGATTAATGCGACATCAAATGGGGTTTTGCGCAACAGTTCAGGATCTGGTGCGATAGATTGTGGTTTTTGCATGCAGGGGTCGACGAGCTCTATAAAAAAGAGGTGACCCTATCACTATTTGTTTGATCAACACATAGTGAAATATCTAGATTTTAGGTGTGGAAAATATTAAGAAAAGAAGAGTGTGAAAAAGAAATAGTGTTGTGCACAAGAAGGAGAAGTTGCGTGCAAGATGAGAGTTTGGTGCAAGATTGAATTTACGCACAATAGGTGTTTTGCGATAAAAGATAAATCTTTTGTGCATGGAATAAAATTTGTTTGCAAGACACCTAAAAGGTTTTTCGAATGATTTGGGGTCTTTGAACATATTTTATTGTGCATAATATTGTTCTTATTGGATTCTGGGTAAGAAAGTGAAGATTTGTACTTTAAAGAATACAACTGTTCTATTGAAAAGAAGCCCTGAAATACTACAATACCATATTTGTTCTAAGAGGGTGCACACACACTTGTATATTGTTTACCAAGTTCTACAATAGTGTAAGGGTAAATACTACTCATTTTATTCCATATCAAAGGATTGTTTTCTAGTGTATTATGTGGTACTAGATTATTTTTGTACCATACCAAGGATGTAGCTACTCTTATTGAATAGTGAACCTTGTAAATCGTGTGTTCTTGTGGTTGTGTGTGTTCAACAGAGAAGAATGTATTTAACAGGAGATGAAGGTTGTTTCAAAAAGGAGGAAACATAGAAAGAAAATGATATCACTGATTCACCCCCTCCCTCTCTCACTGGTACATAGATCATGATTGGGAACTTCACAACTAACAATCTCTTAATAAAAAATAAATTCCCAAATTTCTAAGGCTTTTCGTAGAAATAATTTCAAGCCACTAAAGATTCGGTCCACTGAGTAATCTGTGTTGATGAAAAAGATAAAATCAAGTGGTGTTATCCTTATGAATTTTTCCTCATATACTCTGATAGGATCATCTTCCTTTTTCATAATACTGAGGAAATCCTTATCCATATTAAGATATATATTTTGGGGAAATTTTTTTCATAAATTATTATCATTCAATGGAATCAATTTCCTTCTTAGAATTTATTATTTTATTAGTGTCCACTTTTTATCAGTTTACCCATCAAAATCATATATATGTCACACAACTTTATCTTCTTATGATCATTGGAGGAAATATAATTTTTTTCTCAATAGAGTTTATCCATTGTTCTGTGAATAAGGATAACAAGATTCAAATAATATAGGTGGCATTTTTAAAATAAATTATTGGACCACAAATTTATTTTTTTAGGTGGAGGCCATTACACACCATTCAAGTTATTCTTTATAACTTGGGCCAGTTAATCCAGTACATTCATGAATTTTTGAGCTCCCATTACCATTAGGTTTGGCATATCATTAGGAAAATCATCACAATACCAATCAACTTGATTTTTTTCATGGTTTATCCTATTTTCATCTATTAAATTTTTAAAAAAAATTAAAATTATGGAGATTTAATACTTATCAAATGATAATATAAAAACTAAATTATAAACATAGTAGGATAAACATATAATTGAAAATTATATTATAACTTATGATTTCCTAAGCTTTAATCTTGGTTATCCATTTCGATAGAATTATCCCTAGTGTCTTTAATATTTTTCCTAGTCTTAATCCTAAAAAATAACTAGAAAATTCTCTAATACAAAATATAGAAACCCAAAAAAAAATTCACATTTTATTAAATGTTTTTAACCAGATTTATAGATGAAATACTAAACAAGAAAAAAATATTATAGTTTCTTTGGAATACTAAGTACATTATTAAAAAAAGACACTAGAATAAAACATCTTCTTACTAATCTCCATGATGAGATCCTAAATACCTTTGAGATACTATAATTTTGAGGATAACCGGAGAAAACATCCACAAAAGCAATGAGATAAAATTCTTAGTAAAGAAAATAAACATGGGATTGAAGCATAATAAATGATTTATAATGTCACACCCACCGTCATTGAATTAGATATTTTTTTAACGAATGTTTTGGCCTTGATTGCATCTAGCGCACTATGGTCGAAGCCACGTGGCCTCAACTGGGTCATCGCGTGACCTCACCCGGTTCACCACACACCCTGCCCGATGGTCATCTAATGAAATAAGGTGTATTAAGATTGGTTTTATTAATATTAATAATATTAGTTTCACTTGAGAATATTATTATAATTATTAGTGTAAAGAATAAAAAAATTATTTAAGCTTTTAATATTGTAATAATAATTATTATTATTAATATAAAAAAGTTAATGTCTTTTATTTTATTTTATTTTATTTGGCTTCGAAATATTTTGATGAGTTACGAGAAGTGTCCAGTTGATATCTTGTGTTTTTTCTAGTAAATGATGGTTCTGGGGTTTGTCAGCACTTAACGCATGGGCAAGACATGAATGAAGCCATGCGGCCTTGCTAACTCACCTTGCTACTTGCCTAGTGCACGATTAATTAATTAATTAATTAATTAAATGAAGTAAGAATGGTTTTTCTAATAATAATAATAATATTGTTATTATTTAAGAAAACTATTATTATTAGGGTTAATATTTTATCAAGTTAGTATCATTTTTATTATTATTGATATTATAAAATTTTCAATATCATTAATGTTATTATTATTATAAGTCTTAAGAAGATGAATCTTATTAAATTATTATTATTATTAACCTCATAAAAATAATAACGGTTATCATTATTATAACTATTATAATTATTGTCATTATTAACTTTTATTTATTAATTTAATATTTTTTATCTACTTTCCCCCTTTCATTTGGCTAGGGTTCGGACCCCCTCTCATTCTCTCTCTCTGAACCCACTGTATCCCTCTTCCCATCCCCTCCCATTCACAGTGTTGCACCTTCCCCAGACTGCACTGCCTAACTCTCCCTCTGGCCTCCCACCTGGTGCGCATCAACCTTCCCAGCCAAGCTTTTTTAGTTCCGCGATATCTTCCTGCTCACACAGCCTACCCATCTCTCCCTCATAGATCAACTCAGGAGCCCCTACCCTACGCGTTGAAGGCCTCATCCCCTACCTCCATCTCTTCTTCCCTATCAGACCCCCCCACCTGGTTCGAAACTCCCCATCTCCTTCCTCTGTTTTTGTCAGTGCCCTTACTTCCCTTCCGGAGACCCTCCCCCCTAGCCAACCTGCTCACCACCTCCCGGACCATCTCATCACGCCGCAGCACCCCCCCCCCCGCCTGGTTCTGTCGTGCCGCACTTCGACCTCCTATATAGCCCCACCTCCATCTCACGACACCTCTCCCACTCATTGTTCGCCTTCTACTTGGCTGATTCCCTACTTTCCCCACTCGGATATGCACTCCTCACCTCGACGGACGACTACCCCGCACCCCTATTACCCACACACTTCCCTTTTTTCGTGACCTCTTTCCTTCCACTGACACACCAAATCGGCTCCCAAACTCCCCTACCATTCTATTTTGTTATGTCGCCCAATCGACCTATAATTGTCACCGCATTTCCCCCTCGTCTAGACTTTGAAGCTTTTGTGCCACCCTTCTTCCCCTTCACTACAACTGTGTTCCACTCCGGGTGAGTTTTCCCTCTCCACTTGGGGTTTTGGGGTGGTATTCAATATTTTTTTTTGTTTTAGTTTTATTTTATTGGTTCCAATTCATGATTTTGAGTTCACACTAGGTTCCTTGTGGTGCAAAAAACGTGCGATTGAGGTTTCATGCTAGAATTTGAATATGTCACGCCTTTTTTAGAGGATTCATGGTTCATGGTAGGTGGTTCCTCATTTAAACATTATTTAATGAATTATTTTTCTTTCTTAGATAATTTATGATGTTCTTTGATTAATTATTTTGGGTATGGATTTGTTTTTCTTGATGTTTTCCATGTGTTTGTTTTTTGGTAGAAAAATCATGTGGTGTGGGTGTATTCATTGGTTTAAAACATGTATTTAAACAATAGTCAATGTTTAATAATATGTGCATTTATTTTTCCATTTGTGCAAGTGGTGTTAATCATGTTTTTGACATGGTGTTTCATGTTCTTGGTAATAGGTGAAGGTGTTGTGTGGGTTGAATAGGTTTTTGCTATGAAAACCAGGTTGAACTATCCCTTAGGGTTTTAATAAAGTCTATGTTTGTTTTGTGAAAATGTGAAAAGTGCATGGTTTATGTTCTGGTGTAACATTCATATGTGTTTTGTCCAAAAATAGGTTTGAGTGTACTTTTTTCATTTAATGTCATGTTTCATAATCTATAATTGGTTAATAAAATTTTTATTATTTTGTTTAGTCTGGAAAAACTGTTTTTTAACTGTGCAGTTGGGTAATTAATTGATGTGAGTGGTGCAGTTTGTGTCTTGGTGTGGCGTTGGGTGTGTTTGGTCATAAATAAGGGCTAAGTTTGTTTTATGTGTTAATTCGTGTTATGTTTCTTTTTAAATAATTTTTTTACAAATTATTTAATATGTTTTAATAAATAATTATTAATGATGCAGGAATTGTTTAACTATGTTGGGGAAAGTATTTTGGTGTAAATATTTTTTTCAAATGGATTTCTGTTTGTGTGAAAGTGTGGCGTGGGGCTTAAGTGACACCCTGTTTGTTTTATTTGTCTAATTTTGACTTGAAATGTGAAATTGTAACATCTTGAGCATAAAAGGGTAATCCAGGGTACTATGTGTGTGGACTGGATCTAGAGGGATAGTGATACAGAAGCGGATCTGGCTCGATTTCACATAGCTGGTTTAATGATTACAACACTAAATAAACTTTGAAAGATGATTAGAGATCACTGGGTTATCGATGTGTTTCCCTACTAGTGTATCGTACACGAGAATGTATTTTTTTGTGTTTCTTATACTACTATTCACCGAGACGTGATGTTCTAGGGACCCATTATTTTTTCCAGTACCTATAGGGCCTCTCCCACTTTTGGTGCTCCTATACTACTATACAATCACCGTCGGAATATAGTGTAGCTTTTGGGTTTTCTTGAAGGTTTGGGTTTTCTTTAATGAAAGGGTGTTTTTTTATTTTATTTAAGTTGTTGTCATTGAAAGTGTTTTCTTTATAGAAACTGTTTCTTTAAAGTTGTTAAAGGTTTGGTGTTCTTTCATTTATTTAGCCTGAAAATGTATTTTTTT
Source organism: Viscum album (assembly GCA_963277665.1). Classification (NCBI taxonomy): domain Eukaryota; kingdom Viridiplantae; phylum Streptophyta; class Magnoliopsida; order Santalales; family Viscaceae; genus Viscum; species Viscum album. Next base: position 1,176,235,365 of record OY728119.1, on the reverse strand, counting down.
TATTTAATTTGTATACGTGGAACCTTTCTGTTGGGTGACATTCTTCTAGGCTCTTGGCTCATGCCCTACATGCACCTTTGGGTGTATATAGACCTTGTTATTTGTTTATTCCAAGTTGATGCATCTTGCATAGTGGTAGTGGTTATGGATGTTGTTGGTCTTCATGTGTAGGTTGGTGTTGGTATCATGGGGATGCGGCTTCTTGTGTCACTTGGAGGTTGTTATTAGATTTTTAGTTCTCCATCTTTTTTGTTGTTCACATTGGGTTTTTAGTTGAATTGTAGACTTAAACTTGTTTTTAGTTTATGGTCATGTTTTGTTTTATGTTTTCAGTTTTATTTTATTTATCATATCAGTTGTTTTGAGTATACTATTTTTGGTAAATCATTCCCATGTGTTAGTTTTGATACCTGGGCACTTATGCCAGCCCGTGGGGATCGGGAATGCCCTTAGGGCCATGCCGTGGACCGGGTCGGGCATCGGGTTAGATGGAGACCCTGCTTGGCTCATGAAAAAATGGTGTTAGAGGCAGTTTTTCTCTCTTGGATCATGTCCCTTTGAGATAGAGTCGAGTAAACCAAATTTAAGGTTGTCGGGACTCAATATCCTAGCTACGAGTAAGGTTCCTGGCCAGCACACCTCGTGGATGGACTCAAGTTACCAAAGTAAGTTGAGGTTTTTCTGAGTATTTGGTCCTTATGGTTAATCTTGTCTAGTGGAAATGAAAATGGAGTAGGTTCAGTGGTCCCAGTGAGCTCACTGGTTCTGTAAATCCATGTGGAGCTAGGGAAGCTGTTTTAGAATACTCTCTATAGAGGTGGTGTGATTGGCATATGGCTGCCAATCATATTTCTCAAACACCCATCAACCCTAGTCTCCTCTTGCATCATCCCTTCTCTCTTTATTTTTGATTCATGGAAAACTTGGTTTTTAAGTAAAAATGATTTGCTGTTGGAAAATGTTTTCAAAATAAGTGCTTTAAATATTAAAATATGTGTCAGGTTTTAAAAGTGTGGTTTGAATGTTTGGTTTTGAAAAAAAATGGAAAGGTCTGGTTTTGATCTATGGTGCTTTCGTGGGAAACCACATGCATGAGCATATATAGAAAGAGAAATTGTTAATGGCATGAGAGGATGAGTGCCTGGATGGACATGAGGTGGGTGTCAGTTCGGAACAGGAACATGCATGTATGAGGTCCATGGGACACCCATGGTGTTTGAAAAACCCACCAGCTTCGTTTATTTTCAAAATGTTTTGTTAAAGGAAAATTTTTTGTTTCTAATAACTGACAGTTGTGTGATGTGTCCTTGTGTTTCAGAAATGTTGGATGTTAGGCATTCTGATCCAGTAATCCTTTTGACATATTTTTTTCTTGAGTTTAAATTCTTATTGGTAAGTTGGTGTGAAATTGTGTGGTTTGTGGTTTCTTTTGAAAGGTGCTTTGGGAATCCCTTGAAGTGGTTTTCCCTACAAAATTGGTGTTCACTTGTAGTATGTCTTGGCCATTGGACTAGTTTTATTGGGTCTATGGTCCTCTTTCATGACTAGTCCAAGCCCCCATAAACCATTAACATGTGATTGAAGTGCGGCCATCGATGATTCATCATTGGTCGACCCTCCAATTGATTAAATTAAAGAATATTTCTTTTCATTGATTTTGCTAATTCTGTCCCTCATCCTTTTTGGTTAAGTGCATCCTCCCGTAGTGGGATAACATACGCTAGGGGAGTTGATAGGAGTTTCAGTCTTTTTGAGTTGACTGAGTCGTCTGGTATGAAGTTTGATGTCGTTGTGTCTTAAGTTTCCCTCTCAAAACGGAGAAAGGAATCTGCTGGGGAAGGTTGAAGGCGGTTCAGAGTTATCGGTGTTGACCGATGATTTAAAAGGTTTGTAGTGATTTCATCGGCCACAAGAGTCATGGGTGGTGTTTACTTATGTTGTGAGTTCTCTTCAAAGTGAAAAATTTGGATTAAATAGAACCCTCCAAGAATCCCTATTTCAAGGGAGGGTATCCACTTAGGGAGTTATGTTTTTTTTCTGTTCGGAGGGGAGTGTCCTCCATGCGTAATTGCTTCTTAAGTTTACTAGTTAAGGTGAAGAGGTGATGCTTGTGCATCATCTAATTACATGTTTTAGTGAACATTGTCTCAAGGGAGTATTTGAATTTCAGGGTATGTGGATGTTGTTGGTGTTGTCTCGATTATAGTGTGGTTGTGTGCGAAGCTCTGTTTGGGATTCTTTAGTACCTGACTGTGAGGCAGGAGATGCTTCAAACATTAGGGATCCATCCATAGGCCTTAGAGTGAAGTTTACACGTGGTCAGGAACCCCATGAGTGTATCGGACCCCAACCTTATTTCTATCACTAGTGTTGGAGCTGAAGGAAGTTTAAATTGTTCCCTATAGTTGTTCTATACCGAATGACCCATCTGGGAGCGTGAGGTCTCTTGTGGCTATGAGGAGGTGTGGTCCTCTTGTTACCTTAATGTCTCGGGGGTGGCGTCTCACTGAATGTAATTTCTTCATGTCATCCTTATGGGGTTTGTTGGGTAAATCAGTTTTAAAGTGGAATAGTGCTCATATAGGGATGTAGGGATGTTTTTCTTCTTACGGCCATGGTTTGGATGCCCCGATAGTTTGGCCCCTCCCTCCTCACCCCTTATGGTGGGATTTTTGGTGATTATCGATAAATGTTTTAAAATATTTGTATCTTCTATCGGTTCCAATGGTGGGGAGCCCTATGGTGGGTCTTATACAATGGTCTCTGGAATGAGTTGGTTTTTTCTTTTTCCTTAATGGTGGGGAGTCTGCCCGAGCCTCCCTGTGTTAGTTTTCTAATCTCGTCTCAGGCATCTGTAAGTATCTAATGGTGGTGAGACCCTTTGGTCTTTCCCCATGTTGACCTTTTAGTTATGTTCCTAGAGATGATTGGCCAATAGGTGATAAGAGTAATCCTTAGACGTGGTTGGTCTTGTTTCCCTGTTCTTGTCAAATGGAGTGGTTTTTATTTAATGGTGGTGGGTGTGTTTCAGTTTGTGAAGTTAGTTCCCATGAGTGCGAGATTTTCTTTCCATGATCAATCAACTGGAGGTCTTCTGGCTCCTTGGGGTGAGCGACACATATCATAAAGTCTTTTTAACAGTTTCTTGAGTTTTTTGTTTTAGTAACCTTATCTGAGCACGATGTGTTTGCCTCTTTTTTTCTTGATTCATAGGGATCCTATTTGAACCTTAAGGGGTGTCGTTTCCTACATTGGGTCTCAACCTCAGCTATGGATTTCTGGGGATGGAAAATTTTATGGTGGGGAGAATTGTCGCACCCACCATATTTGAATTAGCTATTTTATAATTATTTTTTATGTCGGGTTGTCCTGGTTGAATCCCAACTTAATATTTTGAGTTTTTTTAAAGCCTGTTTTGGCCTTGATTACATCCAACGCACCACGGTCGAAGCCACACGGCCTCACCTAGGTCACCGCGCATCCTCACCCGATTCACCGCACACCCTTCATGATGGTCAACTAATGAAATAATTTGTGTTAATAATGGTTTTAAAAATAGTAATAATATTAATGTTACTAGAGAATATTATTATTATTATTAGTGTTAAGAATATAAAACTTAATTAATTTTTTAATATTGTAATAATAATAATTATTGTTAATATCAAAAAGTTAATTTCTATTATTTTATTTTATTTTATAAGCATTATAAATATTTTGATGAGGTGTGGGTAGAGTCTGGTTGATATCTTGTGTTTTTGCTGCTAAACGATGGTTCTGGGGTTTGTCAGTGCTCAACGCATGGGCAAGACATGAGTGAAGCCTGTGGCTTCACTAACTCACCTTGCGACCTGCCTGGTTCATGATTAATTAATTAATTAATTAATAAAATCATGTAAGAATAGTTTTAATAATATTAATAATATTTTTATTATTTATGAATACTATTATTATGGTTAATATTTTATCAAGTTATTATCATTTTTATTATGATTTTTATTATAAAATTATCAATATCATTAATGTCATTATTATAAGTGTTAAGAAGATGAATTTTATTAAGTTATTGTTATTTTTAACCTCATAAAAATAATAGCTATTATGATTATTATAACAATTAAAATTTTTGTCATTATTAACTTATATTTATTTGTTTAATTTTTTTATTTACTTTTCCCCCTTTCTTTTGGCTAGGGTTCGAACCCCCTCCCATTCTCTCTCTCGGAACCAGCCGCATCCCTCTTCCCATCCCCTACCATGCAGAGCGCTGCGCCTCCCCCATGCCGCACCACCTAACTCACCCTCCATCCTCCCACCTGGTGCACATCAACCTTCCCGAGTGAGATCCTATGCACCACCATATCTTCCTTCTCACACCTCCTACCCATCTCTCCCTCATGGAGCAACCCATCACCCCCTTCCCTATGCACTAAAGGCTGCTTCCCCTACCTCCCTCTCTTCTTCCCCATAGGACCCCCACCTGGTTCGAACCTACCCATCTCCACCTTCTATTTTTTCTGGTGCACATGCTTCCAATCTGGGGACCCTCCTCCCCGACCAGCCTGATCACCACCTCATGGACCCACCGCGTCACACCACAACACCTCCCCCCTACCTGGTTCTGTCAGTCCATGCTCAGAACTCCCATCCAGACCCACCTCCATTGTGTTCCACCTCTCCCGCTCTCCATCCACTTTCCACTCGGCTGATTCCCAGCTTTCCCTACTGGGATCCACACTCTTCACCACGACGAACGACCGTCGTACACCCCTATTACCCATGCACATCCCCTTGGCCATGGCCTAATTATTTTTTTCCACCCACCTGATCAGATCCCAGACTCCCCTACCATTCTCCCTTGTTGCTCCACATGGCCGCCCTACTGGCATCATCGCATTTCCCCCTTGTCCAGCCTCTGAAGCCTTTGTGCCACCCTTCTTCCCCTCCGCCGTAACTGTGTTCCACTTCGGGTGAGTTTCCCCAATCCACATGGGGTTTTGGGGTGGGATTCCATATTTTTTTGGAGTTATATTTTTATGATATTGGTTAAAAGTCATTATTTTTAGTCCGCAATAAGTTCATTGCAGTGAAAACGGAATGCGATTGAGGTTTCACGCTAGAATTTGAAGATTTCAAACCTTTCTTCGGAGGATTCCTAGTTCAAGGTAGGTGGTTCCTCATTTAAACATTATTTAATGAATTACATTACTTTCATAGTTAATTTATGATTTTCTTTGATTTATTCTTTTGGGTATGGATTTGGTTTTCTTGATGTTTTCTATGTGATAGTTTTTTTGGTAGCATGTTCATGTGGTGGGGGTGCGTTCTTTGGTTGAAAACATGTATTTAGTCAATCGTCTATGTTTAATAAAATGTGAAATTAGTTTTCCTTTTGTGAGGGTGGTGTTAATAATTTTTTTTACATGGTGTTTCAGGTGCTTGGTCATAGGTGAAGGTGTTGTGTGATTTGAATAGGTTGTTTCTTTGAAAACCATGTTGAGCTGTCCACTAGTGTTTTAATAATGTCTGTGTTTGTTTTGTGAAAATGTGAAAAGTGTGCGCTTTATGTTCTGGTGTAACATTCATATGAATTTTTTCCAAAAAGAGGTTTGAGTGGACTTTTTGTGTTTAAGTTCATGAGTCGTATTCTGAAATTGGTTAATAAAATTTTTAGTGTTTTGTTTAGTCGGGAAAACGTGTTTTTTTAACATTGTGGTTGGATTATTAATTTATGTGGGTGGTGTAGTTTGTGTTCTTAGCATGGTGTTGGGTGTGTTTGGTCCTAAAGGGGGACTGAGTTGGTTTTATGTTTCATTCCGTGTTTTGTTTCTTTTTAAATAATTTTTTTCCAAATAATTTAATATGTTTTAAAATATAATTATTAACGATGAAGGAATTTTTTAACAGAGTTGGGTATTGAATTTTGGTGTGCATATTTTTTCAAATGGATTTATATGTGTGTGAAAGTGTGTTTTTGGGTTTAGGTAACACCCTATTTGTTTTATTTGTCTGATATTGACTTGAAATGTGAAATTGAAACATCTGGAGCACAAAAGGGAAGCCTGGATATTAGGTGGGTGAACTAGATCTAGCGGGCCAGTGATACGGAAGTGGCTCTGGACCAATTTCACTTAGTTGGTTTCACAATTAAAACAATAAATAAACATGGAATGGTTATTAGAGACTAATAGGTTATGTATGTGTTTCCCTACTAGTGGATCATGCACGAGAACATATTTTTTTGGTTCCTATACTACTATTCACTGAGATGTAGTGTTCTAGGGTCTTATTAATTTTTCTAGTACATATAGGGACTCTCCCAGTTTTGGTTCTCCTAGACTACTATACACTCACTATCAGCATATGGTTTAGCTTTTTGTTTTTTTAAGGTTTAGGTTTTCTTTAATGAAAGAGTTTTTTTTATTTAATTTTAGTTGTTTTCATTGAAAGTGTTTTATTTATAGAAACTGTTTCTCTAAAGTTGTTCAAGCTTTGGTTCCATTTCCTTTATTTAGCCTACAAATGTATTTTACTTTTAATGTTTATACGTGGAACCTTTTTGTTGGGAGATACCCTACTAGGCTCTTGGACCACACCCTACGTACACCTTTGGGTGTATGTAGACCTTGTTCTTTGTCTATTCTAGGTGAATGCATCCTGCTTAGTGGTAGTTGTTTTGGATGTTGTTTATCTACGCATGCAGGTTGGTGTTGGTATCACAGGGATATGAATTCTCGTCTCACATGTATGTTGTTATTATAATTTTAGTTCTCTATCTTTGTTGTTGTTCACTTTGGGTTTTTAGTTGAATTGTAGATGTAGACCTCTTTTTTTAAGGTCTTGTTTGGTTGTCTGATTTCAGTTTTAGTTTATTTATCATGTCATTTGTTTTATGTATACAATTTTATGTAAATCATTCCCATGGGTTAGTTTTGATACCTGGGAATTCGTTCCAGCCCATGGGGATTGGGAAGGCCCTTCGGGCCATGCCATGGACCGGGTCGGGCACCGGGTCAGATGGCGACCCGGCTTGGTTCGTGACATAGAAGGCATAACGTGATAACATAAAATGAAGTGATCGTAAATAAACATATGTAATCATCACATGTACAACCTTAAATCATATAATCATGGAAACATAGGATTGTGGTAGAATCATATAACAAGACATAAATATGAGTCAAGGAAAATTTTCAAGACTCTATCACATAATGGAAAAATTCCATTAATGGACTAGGTTTACCCCTAATCCCATTCAAAATATCTCATGCGAATAAAACATTACCCAATTAATTAGAGTGCCATCTGATTTCACCAATCAAAACATGTTCATGCATATGCGTTCCACATAAGGAATCAAAAATAAGGAATAAACATAAGGGTTACCAATGGAATGAAATGGGTTTAGTAATCATGTCCTAAAGCATTATAAAAGGGAATATAATAGTGGTAACCATGAAATAATTGATTTAAACCATTTTTTCATTCATAAATAAATAATAATAATGGGTCATGAATAATTATTTCCATCTGAATTTAAAACAATAATGAGAGTGGCTAGGTGACATTAGAAGTGTTCCACTTAAGCATAGTTTTTATGAATAGAATATAGTGTATTTAAAGAGGATAGAGGTATAATTATTTTCATAAAATAAAAAATTTAAAAATGGGTTTTCATGATATTTTGAGTGGTTATCCAAAATAATATAATCATAAAATAGTTTATGGAGTGTATATGAAAATGGTTAAGAAGTAGAGAAGTTTCCTTAAATCGGGTTTGCTTATCATGGGGAATTGAGAATGGAACCATTTGAAACAAGTAATTTTTCATCAAATAAAGTTGAATTGAGATACATATATATTTTTGGAACATATAAATATAATAATTATGTTATAAATTGTAAAAAAGAGATAGAAATGTTAACCTAAAAGAAAATTTGGAGGTTCAAAAATATACCTTAACATATATATGAATGTGTTCTGCACCTGCACATGATATATTAGAAAATAAAATTATATTCATTAATTACATAATTCACAACATTTTAATATCTAAATATTATTTATTATAATTTTATTAATTTCATTAATTGTTATTTTTATGAGTTATAAAGATCAATTTTTACATTTCGGGAGCATTCATTTCATTATTTCATACCCAATAAATTTTTGTATAATTAGGGATATTCTTGTAAAATGAGAATAAAACTCCATAAGTTAAATTAAATGGTATTAGTTAACTTCCATAAGTTTAAATGGTCCCACATATAATTTTTTATAGCATGAGGATGATTCATTTGAAAAAACATTAATGATAAATGTTTGATTTATTTTGGTGGTTTTTCTGACAATCATGAAATCGTTTCATTTTATTTAATATTATATCTATATATTAGTTCCATAAAATGAAATAAGTTATACCTATTAAAATTTAATTTATCTAGAATAATAATTATATGACTATCCATGAAGGTGTTAATGAAAATTGAAAAATCATTATTCACAGAGATGGCTAACCACCATAATTTGAAAAATGTTTTCACTTATTTGAATATGAGGAGATGAGAAAAGTGGTGGAGAAAAGATATTACATTAGAAATAACGCATTTATGTATATACATGAAACAATAGTTTGATGCTTCAATGGATAAAGGAGGCGAGTAGTAGGTAGAAGAATAAAGTAAATTAAAAGACTTTTTTTGAGAAAGTTACCTCTTGAATATCACTCACAAGGGAATCCAAAATGTTTTTCAAACCCAACCTATTCAGTACTTATCAATTTTAACTTTAACCTTTCACCCCAGTGATTCCATCTTTAATAGGCATCACCTAACCTTAGACTCAATAGGTAGGTTCAATCCCCCTATCTAATTCTCACATCAATAACTAAGTCCTACTACTTAGAGATCATCTTGAGTTAAAGTCACTCCATCCCATTGGTAATTCAATTCTAATCCATCAAAAAATCCCAAAACCACAATCGTGTCCCATTAAACATATCTTAGTAGGGATATCAATAAATCTATATCAAAAGTAAATCATCCTTATTATACCACACTAATCCCCAAAGGATGAAACTCACTCACTACTTACACTAAGTCTATTATCCACCCCTAAGGGGGTACTCCCAACCATAAGAGAGATGTGAAGCCATATCACTCATTTTATATAGGTACAATCCCCCCATTCATGTTATTTTATCTCTAGTATGTTCATTTTAAACTACCCAAAACTCATCCAACCTAAATATTTACCCTAGGGCTCTCGTAAACTCAACCACCATCCTTACTCTCATGGAGTAAATGCACTTGGAGATTCCAAATCACTCAATAAGAAATGGAAAACTATATTTTATCTTAAGAGGAACTAATTCAGCTAATTTATCTACAAAGTTTTATCTCATTACTAATTTAATTTATGAAAACTTTAATAACCCAAGAAGGAATGAAAAATCATCCAAAAATAAGTTTATTATTATGTATGATAGGGGTCACCTACCTCTATATAAGAGTTACCAACCTCAATCCATGACCACCCTGCCTTGAATAATCCCAGACCATGTCACAATAGTATCCCAACCCTATATCTCGACCACAATACCAAATAAATTCATTTTAATAATGTATAAATAATTTAACAACTAATTAAAATAATAATAATTATTATTTATTCAATTTAATATCAAGAGTTAAAATTCCCAAACTATCATTCAGTATCCTCTATTAATTAGAACCATAGAAAATGACACATAAAAGTTTTATAGTACACCCACAACAAATATATGAATAAAACCCCTATCAAAAAAATATTCAATTAGTTCTAAATTTTAAGAGAAGATGGGGAGATTTCTAAAAAACTCACCAGATAGTGATCTTCTACAAAAAAAATGAATGATGTCATGTTCTCATCATTCCTCAACACCCTTCATCCATCACACACTAAATCTAGTTCATCTCAAGATGATTCCACCATACTCTGGTGGAATCATTGGTCAAACCCTAATCGAAAACACTATGAATATATGTATGTACAATAAAAAGAATAATTTAGGGCATATAGGAGGTGACATACATCATGTAACTATGATAAGAACCCAAGAACCACCCCCCACAAAGAGGTCCAAGAGAGGAAAAAATATTGGATAGGATGGTCGAATAGACCTTTCCCGAGCCCCCTTTCTGGATAAGATCCAAGAGGGGTCAACTTTAATATTAATATCAAGAATTATATTTTTAAAAATTAACCCATAACCCATTGGGAATCCTATCAATCTTTATTGGATACTTGATGAGGAATTATCCATCAATTGGAACCCCTAAAGATACAACCCCTTTTCTTAAACCATCTGGTACACATTGGAATTTTACCTAGTAACTCATGGTTGCTACCAAAATATTATAATTTTATATTAATCCAATCCTTAACCTAGTCAATTTACTATATTCACTAACCTCTTTAAAAAGCTCAAACACGTCAAAAAACACCTTTTGGAGGTTCCCTAACTCACTAAAATTTAAAATGAATCCAAATTCCCAAAACATCCTTACTCTAGGATAAAAATTAAAATTACTTCAAAAATAAATGACCTGTAAATTCATAGGCCATTATAAATTCTCCACCACAATGCTTCGCACAACCAATAGTCACATGAAAACATCTCTAGAATTTTGGTCTATCAATCAAAATATGATACCACAAATGTTTTATGATTCTGAACAGAACTAGACAGATCTCCACCACCCAAGAAATAAACCAAGATACACCTTATTTTCTTAAGAAATTCTCATTATTATCCTCAAAAAACTTCTTTCATACCCATTAGGAATCACATAATGTGATTTCCTCATCACAAAATACAATTAATCATGAAATCACCAATCGGTCCCCAACTAGTTGACCTCTTCCAAACACAGACAGCCTCACTTGCCAGTACACATTCACATCGTCTAATCATGATTAATTCACCTCCAAATGCATCACAAAATCATCCAAACACTAAAACAAAAGTATAAACCCGACACTTGTTGTGATTCCATAGTTATTTCCTTAACTAATCAAATTTATTGGAACACTATTTCTACAGGATTTGACACTCCCACATTCTAAATAACTCTTTCATCCCAATAAATTATATCCTAAGTAGTTTTCTAACAAAAATACCCTATATAACAGTACATTTGTTTCCCAAATCTAGTATTCACCAAGGAACTACATAATTCAAAATCAATTTACACACTGGTATCCTAATTCTATATTAATTTTTTACCAACTAATTTCAATACATCCATGACACTTTTGATGTGATGGTCACACAGTAGTGATCGTTAACATACCTACCAATATATGGGTATCTTTATCATCACTCTATTGGACCCATTTACCTATTATCTTAAGCACACACACCTTATACTACAAAAATTAATTTCTATATGGGACTAACCCACTCATAATTGATTGAAAATTCAAAAAAAAATCTACGAAAAATACATTCCTAACTTACTAGGAATGTCAAACTTTATTTTTACAAGAAATCACATGAAATAATCTTATCACCCTAAAACAGACATCTATGCACTCCCCACTATATGGTCTTTCTTATACTACATGTTAAGTAGTAATCTTATCATATTCTAATATTTCATGTGTGTTTCTCCTTCCAGGACACATTCATCCTATCTCAGTAATTCCTATCATCCACAAACCTAAAACTATGAAATCATAGTGCTTAAGCCCATGGTCATCCAACTTCACTGATGAGAAATTAATTTTCCTCAAAACATCAGCAAACATACCAAGCATGGACCAATTTCATAACTACTGAAAAATATCATTCATTAACCTATAGAATATTTTATCCAGTTTTGATACATTTTAAATCCTCATAGATGTCCAATATTACAATATATAGAATTCCTTTTATTCTCATAAACACTCTGGGATTCAATTCCAATGTGAATTCTATAAATTTCATTAATTACTAACCCATATCCAAATTATAAAAGAAATATATCATCCCCAATCACACCCAAGGTGATCATATCCCAACCCACTCAAGTCTTATAACTCACCCCATTAGTGAAGACTAAGGGTACCAACACCATACCAACACTTCTATAATACTCAAGTTCCATTGGAACACCAAAAATTCCCAATGTACCCATACACACCTATTAAACAGTCCATAATAAATAGAAAACATTAATAACCAACACACAATAGGCTTCACACATCTCATATTTTCTAGTAAATCCACACCAACACTCACTCTTCCCCTTCCCTAAAAATATTGAAATCTTTAGAATCCACTCACCAGTTCTTATTCGACTATATATCATGATCTCATATAAGCCAAAATAAGTATACACTCTCATATTATAAGATCACACAATGCAACTTATTATCCTATGAGAAGTGTCCCATTGAACCTCGACTCACATGATTAAAAAATAACAATACACCCCTTTCAAGTCAATCCAATCTATTAAAATTCACCCTTAATGATTTTTTCTAATAATCCTAAGACATATCACTCATTCTAAGTCCAACACATGGACTACCGCCACTTTGGAATTTTTTAAGAACCCCAAGAATCCACCAACACATTGCTCATCCAAAATAATACCATATAGGATCATTCTCTACTAAATAATCAAAAATCGCTCTAGAATCCACAATTATTGTCATCCAACAGATCATTCCCTTTGAGAATAATCACATTATCAAAATCAATCTATGTTAATTACATAATAAAATCCTAATTCATTCCATAATCCCTTATCAACCCTCTCAAGGTTATCCAACTCATCAAGAAAACTCATGCCCATTTTAAACCATCTATCAAGAATAACCCTCTTATACAAATCTATCACCAAGGAATCATAATACTAGACTCACCTTTTAATAGAGACTATACATCACCTGTAAATAGAGACTATGTAATCGTAATCAAATGATGTCAGTATACAAGATACACATAACCTGATATCAGTAATTTTATAATCTACCTAAGAATATTCCACCAATAAGTTATATAGGAAGACATAATAAAAGTTTTTATTAAAACTTCTAATAGTTTAACCCTCTCTCATAACCATTAGTTAATAAAACATAAGCACAAAAATTTCATGTGAATCATATATTCAAAATATGATGCATCTACACACACCTATTTCCACTCCGAAACTAGTGAAACCCCATAAAATAGATCAAACCAACACATAATACTTGAATAAAGATATCAAATCGAACACAAAAACCAAGAACAGCAATCCCATTAACCTGCTAACATGGAATTTCCACCAAAAATATATACTTAACTCACTATCCAAAGCTCCATTATAATATCCAGCATATTTTGATCCCTATTTACCAATACCAAATAGTAAGAAAATTAAAAGATTCTCTATTACCAGTTTGTAACTCCCTATATAATATCACTCGAACATTACCCCAACTAGAGCGCTAAAGTACCTCAAGTGCCCCTACCCATGTGTCGGAGTTTATTGAGTCATGTTGATATTATTCAATCAATATTAGTGAGACAGTACTTAAAATATCATTACTATCAAAAATATTAAATAAAAAATGCCATCCATAATTGATAAGTAGAGCACACATGTGTGGAATTACATCCAAAAAACCACAATAAGATAAGAATACACCATGCTATAGAAAATGATCTATATAGTCATACTGTAATATAAACTTTAGATATTAAACCTGGATAATCACTTAGACAAAATAAATAATGAAACAAATTATACAAGTGGTTTCACTACTGACTTAGAGCCCCAGTTTAACACCATTTCCAATCCTGTCAATCTTCTCCAACCCAATAATATATGCATCCTTTGACCTAAAATTCAATATGAGATCTGTATATACACCAGGCTTTCCATGTACTATATAAGAAATTTTTCTTATTAGGGCCTCCGAAAGTAACCCTAATATATTTCATTATATGCATGTATATACATAATAATAATGAATGAATAGAATATATGGTATATAACCATGTGTGTTGGTTAATCCAGTGCTAACCAAGCCACCATGACACCTAAACATACCTTTCTTGGCCAATTCCTAAGGAAGAAATCTTCTAACACACAACACATATAACTTCTCATCACTTGGAGAAAGGGTCTACAACTGAGTAATGAACACAATTCTCTCACTCAGGGTTTGGTCTTTTAAAAAATCCATTCTTATATCTCATCCCAGATCAAAAACCTCTCACACAGGGTGTATACTCATCCCTATAACCTCCCAAATGTCATAAAACCACTCTCTGGCTTAGGGTCAGCCCTCACACCTAGTCACATATTAAGTCTCATACCACCACCCTCTCACTCATGGTAATCTCTCATCACACATCACATACCATGTATCATATCTCCACCATATCAATCATGATTATATATCACAAAATGACACATACCATGTCTCATACCTCCATCCTTTCACTAAGGATAAAGTCTCATCGTGCGAAAAATACAATGTCCAACCACTACCATCTCACTCATTTTAGGGTCCCATGAAAAACCAAAACTTGATCATTCCAAGACTTATCCTCTACCCTCTCACTCAAGGTAAGGTATAATACCATGAATACATCAAGTCACTCACATCCTTGCCCAATTATATCTTCTATCATCTCTCATCATTATAATATCTCAAACCTAATTCACTACCTAAGATCTAGTCATGTGTGACCTAGCCTCACATCTTGAAGAACATATCATAACCCAGTTTTCCTAAAATTATAGCTTCTATAATATAGTATTTTACACACCATAACAACATGAAAAAATCATTATAATTCTTAACTCACCTATAAGTGCAGCCACTAGTTTCCATATACCCATATCAATCACTACGTTCCAATGTCAACCTATAAACATCATAGCATAATAACCCAAAAACTTTATGTTCTTACCTGATCTAGTCCCCAAGATATGGGTCTTATCCCCCTTTCTAATTATCACATTAACAATATAGTGCCACTAACCAAGGAAATTATAGTGATAAACTCACTCCACACCCATTGGTGGTTCAATGTAGTGTTGTCAAACACATCCCATAATCCCCACCTTGGTTCCATTACAGATCCACCCTAGGGTATATTTCTAGATCTTCATCTGAGTGAAATCTACCTTATCACACCACACTAATCCCTAGTGGGATTAACCCACTCACCACTTAAAACAAGGTGATTATCTACCCTCAAGGGTGTACTCCCTACCATTAGTCAATTTTATAACCATCTCACATGTCTCAAATAGGCCAATTCCTCTTATTATTTCAATACATGAATTATGATTTCTAACCTAGTATACCTAAAACTCATTCTTTCCATAATACTTTCCCTTGGAATCTCAGAAACTCGACTAAAATTCTCTCATCCTTAGAGTTAAGCCATCATGTGATTTCAAACCACTCAATATGTAATGGATAAATTGTCTAAACCTAATAGTCAGTAAGCCTCCTAATTTTTATACTAAGGGGCTCTTATTCCCTATCCATTTTACCTAAACTCGGATTCCCTAATAAGGCATGCATAGTCATGTTTAAACATGTACATGGTTAAGCATTATAAGGACCACATAACTCCATATAGAAGTTATAATCCTCAATCCAATCATTCCTAGCCTCAGATAAGACAGAACCAAGTCACGACAATATCAAGAGCCTATATCTCTACCATGTCACAAAAAAATTAATTATAACATAATTATTATTAATTAAACAATTTAATCTCAAAACAAATTATTCTTGAAATCACACCAAGCATCATCTGGCATCCATAACCAGAACTAATTACATGTGAAAGGTCTATGGAATGGTAATGGGATCTCTATGAAAAAAATCCACATCACACATTATCCAACTAGTTCTCAATTTTAAGATAAAATTTTGATATTCCTAGTAAAATCATTGTGAGATGGTACTCTACCCAAAAACAATAGTGGTGACAGGTTCTCATCATTCTTCAGTACCCTCAATCTATCGCACACTAAAGCTCCTTCATCTCCAGATGACTTCACCATACCCTGCTAGTAAATATAGTCAAAACATTACACAAAACACCATGAATCAAAGTACAAGAAATAATAATTATAACATAGAAAATATAATAGGTAATATACCTCAAATCACCATGGAAAACACCTAATAACCACCCCATCAAGGGTGGTGGAAAAAAAGAAGGGGAAGGGGGGTTGACCAAATGACTGATCACATGGTGAATTATCTAACATGTTTACTCCTACACTTGTGTTTGACATTGTTTTGAAGGTATTATATTCTTTTATTTAATATTTTTTCATTTAACTTCCATTTTTCTCTTATTATTTAATAATAAATTAAACCGTAAAATTTTATTATTTATAATATGTTCATGTAAAAAATATATTTGGTATGCTTATCAAAATATTACCTATACTAATCTAAAGTTAACATTTCATTTTTTTGTATTATATGATTATTTATATTCATCTCATTGGATTGTACCAAGAGTTTAAGACAATAAATTTGGGGTCAAATCAAGCATGAAAATTGGAAAATTTTTGGGTGAATGGAATTGAATATTCTTTAATAAATGATACAAAAATATGAAAAGATGACACAAAATTTTCTGATTATATTTGGAAAAAAATTATAACACAAAATTACATATCTATATAAAATAAAAATT
The DNA here is from genome assembly GCA_963277665.1 of Viscum album. Classification (NCBI taxonomy): domain Eukaryota; kingdom Viridiplantae; phylum Streptophyta; class Magnoliopsida; order Santalales; family Viscaceae; genus Viscum; species Viscum album. The sequence continues at coordinate 1,176,218,672 of OY728119.1, read as the reverse complement.
TCATATTATTTAATTAAATATATATTTATTTGTGAAAATTGGGAGAGAATGGAACAAACTGTCATGATAAAAGAAATACTTTAGTAATTTGAAACTATATTTTTATACACATTCCCAATGGGCCTAGAATATTTTGGGATAAATATAATACATAGAAAAAAAATGAACTAAGACCTTGGGAAATTAATCCAAATAGTGGGTGAAATATTTATAAAAAATTAAAGAATAGATGTATATGGAAAATCTATCAAACTGTTTTCTTACAAATAATTTATTCATATTCCATTCAAGGGATTAAACACATTCAAGAAGAAAAGGATGAGGTTATTCAAGTGAAAGGGTAGAGATTCCCAATCTCGTTATGTCTTCTTTGCCTATTCTATTCCTCCTCCTTACCTTGCACTCTTAAACCTCCTTATGGTCGATCTAGGGATTTTATATTGATGTAATCTTGAAATCCATATTTTTTATCTTTGAGACATTGATATACTTTCTAGGATTATGTTCTATTATTATTCTAATTTTTTAATTTTTTTACCATTTCAATTTTTTTATGCTAATATATGAGATGAAGTTATAAAAATACTCACGTTCTCATTTATAAATGGGATTATGTGATGATTTGAGTTAGTAGGTGTCTTATCTCACCTTTATTTATAATGACTATTATTTTGGGTTGTGTAAATTGAATAAATTCATAAGATTTCACTCTTGAGATGTCATGATTTAGAAGAAGAACCTATTATTTATATGCACAAACTAAAAAAAGACAATTATTTCATTGCAGGTGTCCCTGATGAGTTTGGATAAATATATTAGAGAAAAATTAAATGATTCTTGATTCTTGTTGATGAATTGAATCATGTTTCCATTTGATTAATATAAGTTATCTTATAAAGAATTAATATTTATTATTGGGTTTGAAAAGGCATAACTCGATGAATAAATGATTTATCCCATATCTTTTGAGAGTGATGATAATTGAGCATCATGGGTCACTAACTCATGTTGGCCATGATTTCTCTATATAGCATTTTTATTTTAATAACTTATTTACAATTATTATCTTCAAAACACCACCCCCCCAGTATTTTCTACAATATCATTTATTATTTTGATATTTTATTTTATTTTTGTTATTTTATGATTTATGTCTTCATTGAGATATGACCTAGGGTTACTGATATACAATATATATCCTATTTTAAAAATAATAATTTAATTTGATTTGTTTGACAACATGATCAAATTTTAGTTAAATTTTTGAGGAATAATATAACATTATGATGGAATATTAAAATATTTACCTTCAAGAGATATTGGAACAAATGAAATATAATAATCTTAAATTTCAATAGAAAATGGAATCTCATAATGAAATAATGAAATCTTTTCTAACAGAATAAAATAAATATATTTAGAGGAATACACTTTAATATGGGAGAAAAAAAATCTCGTCCATTTTACATTTCATAAATTCATCATGGAAGTGGAAAATAAACTACACAACCCTTATCTCCCATATAATTATACAATCCTCCTAGTGGCCTTTCTAGAATATCCAACCCTTCAAACTAATCTATTGAAGAGAGTTTACTTAACACTAGATTATCTTATTTTTTATTCTATGCTATTATTGTAACAAATTCACTAAAAGTTATTTTAATATAAATAGAGAATATGATTGAACTAGATAGTAGTGAATAAAAATAAGAATATCCAACCATCAAATAGAATATAGTGGTGTTATTTGAAAAATTTCCATGGGATGCACATGGTAGAAAATCCGAGAATGATGATAAAAATAAATACGATCAGGAATATTTAAATTATTTCTATTTTAATCACTATAAAATAGAACTATTAATTTATATTATCCATAATTTTAAGGAATAATTTTCAATTTTGAAACCATACCTAGATGTTAATTTAGAAACCAACCAATAATTACTGGTTGAAGAAAAATAATAATAATAAGAGCTGAATGATTTTTTTACGATGAAAATTCATACTCTACGATAATTTGAACATTTTATAATGGTAGGTACTAAAAAATTGATTGGGAGTACCCATTATTTATTTCCCTTACCCTCAATTCTTACTTGTTTTATTTTTTTATTCTAGGGGTAGAATCATTTTTCTATTTTATTAGGGTACCCTCTCTTGGTATCAACTTATGGATATTGGGGAAAATAACATATTATGGTTCTTGAGTAAGAAACACTATCAAACATTATATTTGAGATAAATTACTCTCATTATATAATTATGGATGTTTAAAATAACATCACCCTTTAGGGTGGAGTAGTCATCCCAATATTTTCTTTGTTTTCTTTGTATTTATTTTTTATACAGTTTAGTTTTAGTTATATAAATGTTTTGATTGTTTTTATTGTATGTTTAACTAATTTAGTAGCTAAGAACTTAACTCAAGGGTGCCACTTTTAAAAAACTAAAGTTCTATATCTCTTTATCATTAGTTTAATTTACTTTTTATTTCAATTTTTTAAAAATAAAGGGTAGTTAGATTTTGGTGTGGGGGAGTCTCAACCTATTTAAGAGTTTTTGTGTTATCTTTTTATTTTTTTTATTTTTTCAGGAACATTTAGTTTTAATGATTATTCGTTATCATTTTTAATTATTGAATTTTTTTGAGATATTTAATTTATTTTTAAAAAAATATATATTTAAATTACTGGTGATTTGGTAGAGTTTTCCTTAACCTTAATTGTAAAACATTTTTTCAGTTCAAATTTTTTTTAAATCCATTCCTAGGAAACGCTAACCAAAAATCTTTTTTCGGTATTAATAATTATTCTAAATCCTTTTTCACATTTTATTCCAAGTAGCCTCACTTTATTAATTTAAACAGTAAATTTTAATAAGAAATAAAACTTTTGGTCATTCCTATTTTGAATATTTTGATATCCTGAAATATGTTAATATTGATTCAGTCACATCAAAAGCTAACCCAAATTTTTCACTTGAGACCTGACTTTTACATAAAAACTTTATTAGCCCATAGAATCCATGGATTTACTTATAGGTTTAAGGCACATTAAAATAACATTTTTCCTTACCTACCTTCACTATTAATATTTTTTAATACATATTTCATGTTCGAGTGTGGGGGAAGGTCCTTTCTTGTGTGTTCTTTGGGAAGAAAATCATTGTAGGGTGGTGTCTGTAACTATTATGAATAATGGAGAGAGATAAATTGGTATGATTCATTATTCATTGAAATTCATTAATAAAATTTTATTCTCTTAAAAAGGAAAAAATTTAGATGAGGTTGAGGTATTTATTTATATACTTTCATGACTCTTGTACTTATTAAAAATAAATTGTAAAATTTCACATTCATTCATTACATTACTTTCTCATCTCCTTTATAAAGAAAAAAATGAAAATAATATGCAGAATTATGATAAACACATTCATTTAATTAACTATTTTACTTAAGGTACATGCCATTAAATGGGGATGTGGTGGTTCACATTTTAAGGGGGTTGATTAAAATATATTTATGGTGTTTTCAAAAGAATATTTATGAAAGTATATTTAATATTCATACCTACTCTATTGAAACATTCATTTTTCAAAAACAAAATTACCCCCCCCCCCCATACATTTTTACCAAATCACCTTGAAAAGATCTCACAATTAAAAACATTTTTATTTCCCATAGTTTTGAGTGATGAGAATTTTAATAATTATATTTTGATAAATTCATTTTTCATGTATTAGTATACCTATAAATTATATTTCTCTTCAGTAAATAGTATAATGAACTTATGTATGAGGTAAGTTATGATCGGGTCATGGATTGATTTTTTCTTTGAAGAAAATTAAATATTTGTGAAGAAACTAAAATAAAATTGTTTTTTCATAAAAGTGACATGATTAATTTATATTTTGGAAAATATCTTGGTAATTCATTCACTTTTGATTTAGTTGTGGGTTTTAATTCTCATATAGGATTCTTTCCCATGAGTGAAAATTCTTTAGTGGGGGTCCGATCACATGGTGAATTATCCAATATTTTCACTCCAACAATTATGATTTAATATTTTAGAGGTATTATATTATATAATTTTATCCATTTTCCTTTATCAATCACTTTTTACTCATTATTTAATAATACATAAAAAATAGAGCTTTCCCTATTTTGGATATTTTTATAGAAAAATATCAATTTGGTATATTGTGTAAAAATTCAATATACTAATCAAAATTTCTAAATTGTATTTATTTAGTATTCCATGATTATTTTTATTTATTACATTCAACTGAACCAAGTGTTGAACTCAATAGTTTTGGGGACCAAATCAAGATTTTAATATTTAAAATCTTTTTCGTTTTATAATTGACCAACTTTTAGTAAATTGGTTATAACTTTGAAAAAATGACTCCAAATGGGTAAAATCTAGTTGTAAATAAAATATAACTCAATGTTCCATATCTCTTTAAAATATAACGTGAATATTTATTCATTAAATATATCAATTATATTATTTATTTAGAGAGAAAATAATATTATGTTATGTTTGGAAATGTTTACATTAGTGATTCATAACTAAATTTTTATATAATTTTCCAATAGATTTAAAATATTTTGGAAAAAATTTATGAAAAATCTAAATAATATAATCTTTAAAAAAAACATTATATATTAGGTATTATATTTGTTAAACTATTCATACAAAAGAATAATTGAACTATAGGTAATATATATCACCCCGCTTTCTTATAAATATGTTCCCCATCTTACATTCAATTGGTTAGAAACATTTAATAATTGAAACAAGAGTCTAGGAACATCCAATGGAATATATGTCTAATACCTTGATGTTTTATTTGTCTATTTTATGTTTCCTCCTTGTTATGTACTTCTAGACTCCATTTGTATTGATCAAGGGATTGTCTCTTGAGGTAATCCCAAAATCCATGTATCTACTCTTTGGGAGATTAATATAATTTTCAATTATTTTTCTATTTTATTAATTAATTTATTTATATTCTATGTTTAAGATCGGTATTCTCAAATATAAAACAATGGAATGTAGATTCTCATGATTCCATGAATAATATGATTTTTTGATAATTTGAGATAGTTGGTCTCTTCTCTCTCCTTTATTTCATGTGAATGTTCTTCTGGGTTGTTTCATTTGATTAAATTCATAATATTAAACTCATTAGAGTCAATGTTTTAGTATGAGGACATCTTATTTATATATAAACCCCTTTAAAACAAAATTATTTCATCAAGTGTTTTTCTAATGAGAACATATAATGATATTAGAGACATATTGGTGAATTATGTCATGTTTCCGATTGAACCATAGGAGATATTCTATTAAAAATTCACACATCATTTTGGTCTAAAATTAATATAAATTATGGAATATGTATTCTATAAAAAATCCATTTATATGGATGACGGTTAAGCATCAAGTGGCACTGACCTTGGTTGTTCATGATTTCTCTACATAACATTTTTTATTTTAAGAAAATAGCTTCAATTCTTGTCTTCAAATACCCCCCCCCCCTACACACACAATTTTTTTTTATTTTCATTTATTATTTGAATGTTTTATTTCGTATTTCAAGATATATGTATTCATTTGGAGATGAATTAGGGTTAATGATATACTATATAACTTCTAACCTAAAAATAACTAAATAGTTTAATCTGTTTAGTAGTGTGATTAATGGCCCAAACTAATCTCCTAAACTTGTTAATATCTATGATGTTTTGATAATAAAATTATATACATAGACCTCATTTAAAAAAAGGCACAGAAAATTCATCTTCAACCCGAGTTACCTTTACCAGGTACTTGATAAGGCATCATCCACCTGATGAGACACTTGGGGACACAACCCCTCTACCTCAACCAGAGTACCCAAAGGTAACTATATCAACACTAAAGATTTACCAAAAGCCTATCCTTCCCATGATCAATCTTAAAAACTCCCAATAATCCCAAAAAAACACTCAAAAATTTACAAAAATACCTCCTAAAGCTTCCCCAACTCTCAAAATTCCAATCATATTCTAAATTCACAAAATCCCCCTACCAGATGATGAAAATTCAAATTCCCCCCAAGTATAAATGACCCAGGACTTTATGGTTCAATCCGAAGATAAATTTTATCTAAATCATGAGTTTTATATAAATAAAGAAGTATCTAATGTGAATTGGTTTAATTTCAAGAACATATAAAATTATTCAAATAATTTCCCCCAAGCACCAAGGTAATTTATCCAAAAAGTGGCCTATGGATCAATGTTGAGATTTTGTAAAAACAATTGATATTAAATCTATATATGATGTGTTATAAAGTACTATGATTATACACTAAAATTTAGTTAATAATTTATTTAATTCTATATCTATGCATTATTTTATATAATTCTTATTTGGAAAAAATATTTAATCACCTTCTGATACATTAAGGTATAATATATTAGCTAGAAAACTAAATGGTAATTTATTTGTAATCAAAATATAAATATAACTTCAAATTAGAATTACCAAGGGATGTATAATTGAAAATATTATTATCATACATAAGGATTATTTTTATGTAAATTTATGTATGAATTGGATCCAAAATTATAATGTTTCTAACTGTTATAGAGATAAAAATGTTAGAATTTGTTAATTGAGTATGGAATTTCTTGTCATTAAAGGGGAAATTTCATAACCAGAATCATTTTAGGAACCACCCCTAGTTACATATATTAGTGAATTTATTGGGAAATAAATGTATTAAATTCAATCTATTAAGGAGAATAAGGTTTTTAAAATATAATACATACTCAGTGTGAAAGAATATGTTGATGTATTTCCCAATGAATTTATTATATTTCCCCTTGATTGAGAAGTTCAATTCTCAATTGATATTATTATTTATGAACAACCCATGTCTAATCCATGCTATAGAATGTATCAATTTGATTTATTTGAGTTAAAGAAGAAATCAATCAACTTATGTGATACGAGTTTCATTCATCCAAGTGTTTCCCCAAAAAGATGTCTATTTTATTTGTTAGTAAGAGGGATAGTTAAATAAGGTTACCAATTGATTATAGGAAAATCAATTGAATTACTATAAGTAAAAAATTATACATTTTCATTTATTGATGACCTCTTTGATCTCATTCAAGGAGCTCAATACTTATAAAATATTTATCCTCATTCTGGTTATCATCGCTTAATTATTATTATGTGTGATATAAAACCAATAGCATTTCATATTAGGTATAGTCATTATAAGTTCATAGTAATTCTTTTTTAGTTTAAAAAATTCACCATCTCTAATTATGGATTTAATTAATATAGTATTAAATAATTATCGTCATAAGTTTTTGGTGATATTTATTAACAAAATTCTTATATACTATAAGAGTTAGGAGAAGCATGACACTCATTTGAAAAAAATTATTCAGGATCAAAGGAAAAATAATTTATATGGGAAATTTATTAAATGTGAAGTTGGGATTCAACAAGTTGATTTCCTTAGCTATATAGTATCCATGGATAGTATATCTATTGTCCCTCAGAAAACAAATATTTTCAATAAATTTCTAATACCCTCAAAATTAATTGAAATAGATATTTTCCCTGTATTAGGTGGATACTATTAATTATTTTTTGAAAACTTTACTCAATTTTTAATGGCCCCAACACTGGTGCCACTAAATCGGTGTCCCGGTCGAGGACATCACATGGGCTCAAGCACGCCTCCAAGTACACCAAAAGTTTCTAACTAGTAGAGAGGGTTTAATAGGTTGTGTGGGAATACTATAGCATATTTACCAAGAATAATCCAAATAAGAACACAATATAAATAACAAAGAACCATAGGATACAACCAATAACATGCATAGTCAAACATCTCCCAAACTAGGTACAATCCACAAGAAATAGTAAATATGTCATTTCATTCTACAATTCCAAGTAAAAAATTCCAAAAAAAAAAGAAAAATAGAAGAATTCCAAAAATGGTCCTGAATTCAAGTCTAGAACCTCTTCTATACATGTCCAATGTCCAACTCAACTCCATAGAATAGATCCCTTTACCATGTCCGGACCTACAAGAATGAAATATTCTCAGGTACCCAACTATGGCTCAAGTAGGGTGTGAGTACAAATCAGTAGGCCACCACCAATGGTGTCATCAAAATATCAAGTCTAATAGATTATGTAAGCAAGTATAAATGTATGGAAAGTAAGTAAAAGACAATACATGGGACACTAGTTAATGATCTCTACTTTGATATCACTATTAGGATCATTATGCCATGTTCATTATGTGCATCATCTAATCATTTCGTTCATCATCAACATATGATCCATGGGTTATACATTTACCTCCTTCACACAATATTCATGGCATTTATCAATCAGCATATGAGAACAAGTTAAGTCCCTATCTCCCTAGGGATGAACATATCAAGTAATCCCCACACTTACCTTGGAGCCTCAGTCTAGGTATTTTCATTGAATACAACCATTGGGGTCATATAGCATCAGTCTAAATCCCCAAACCATGTATTCCTAGGTAGGTTAGAGTATCAATCCAACCCTACCCATGCGAGGAGCATCAGTCCTTTATCCCACCACCAAGCCATTCTTATTTATCCAATAACCACAATCATACCATAACATAACCGAACATAACCAATTCCATTGAAAATAACATTACATAACTAATAACATGGGAACTAATACTTTTCCATAACCCATTAACACATTTACCAAATACAATTTATAAAAATTTATTCAAATTCTCATTCTCATGCCTTAACCCATTAAGTGAGATAAAAAACCCCCATTCCTTATCTAATAATAATAATTTTTGTTTGTTAACCCATTTATCCCATCTATCATTTCACAAGTATTTATCCCTTATTCACTTCAAGTACAATTCTTTTCTCACATAGCACAACCCCTTTATTTCATTCAAACTTATAGGCATAAACCATAATTAAAATTCCTTAATCCATTCAAAATATTCATCTATTCCTTGCCAATACACATTTAAGAGTTTTTACCATTTCATATGCACTAATCCTCTTATGAATTTCTAACAAAATTTGTTACTTATTCGACAAAATCACATTTAACCCATTTACCTACTTTTGTGTCATGCCAAACATCCCCTTATTCCCTTATCACCCTTTGTACAAATATCATTATTCTAGTTTCAACTAATCAGTCATTACAACATGTTTTACATGGGCTTCACATTATCACTCAGCAACCCTTCACATAACCCTATAGTTCTCTAGGTTCAGGAATTTCAGCGCACCCCATGGGTGGCCCTAAAATGGTCTAGTCATCCTCTTCACATCCAATGGGGATTTTGTGGGTTTCACTTTGGTCACTTAGACACCCTTATTTACCAAACTCTCTAACAAAACCAAGAACAAAAATAGGTAAAAACTTCTACACAAGCCTCTATGCACAAATATAAAATAAAACTTTGGGATAGTACTTATAGACCACCTACCTCATATCTAAAAATGCATGCACTCTTAAATATAGCCTAAGGTCATGATCCAACCCCCCCCCCATGAAGTTCCAACCTAGGTACCACCAGAAAAAAGTGGATTTCAGAGCTTTGGAAAGAGATGAGAGAAACTACAAACCCTAATAGAGAAAAACGAAACAAGAGGAAGATTAAACATACCCAAATCTTTGATTCACAACCAACGGTGACTAAGACAGCCACGAAACTAGTGAGATTGGTCCTGAGAAGATTTGGGAGGTCTTCGTTCGTCACTAGGTTTGAGAGTGTAAGAAAGAGGAAAATCCAAAGTGAGGATTTAAAATCATGGAGTGTCAATTTTTTAAATTTCTCAACTTTACTCGGATGCACGGTTTACCCACATTGTTTTCCAAACAGTGAAAGAATGTGCAAGATATCTTTTCCCAAAATCACCCCTTCACACATTTTCATGGAAATTCCACATAGTTATCTTAACTATGTGATAACCATGTGCAAGCCTCTATCCAAGGCTGTACGTTTACCTAGAATGATCCACACAGTTTTCACTATCCATGTAAAAACCATGAAACATGCCCAAAAAACTTATTTTTCATCCTCTTTAATGCTGAAAACCCCAGAATGCCCTTGATACTTCTCATGAACATGGGAAAGCACTTATTTAACCAATTTTGGGGACTTAAACTGAAACATAATCAAACACACACCATATAAAAATATGGGATCTTACAACTTCCCCACCATATAATAGCTCGTCCTCGAGTTTCTCTTCTCGAACATCACTGATATTTTGGAACAAGAGTTCATGCCACTATGCCGACTTATACATCCCAATTTCCCAAGATTCTCATTGAACATTACAATGCTACCCTTGAAAGTGAACCGACACATGGTCTTGGATAGCTAGACTTCCTCACCACAACCCTCAACATAAACCAGATATTCCTCATGGAGGCATCAACTACAGCCACACATGACCACTATGACTTCCTAGAGAAAACATAGGCAATAGTTCCTAACTCACAACACATGGAATCTTTGCATGCAATATTATATCATCATGGAGGAACCAATCAGCACCCCATCAGTCTGATCCCCTACACAACTCATTACCTAAATCATGTGGTGCCATTTCCTCTATTTTAAAAATGCTAATGGTAAAAAAACCAATATATCATAAAGGAAAAAAAATGATCCTCCCAACCACATTTCTCGACTTAAGTTGATCCACCACTCGTGTACCAAATATCACATTCCACAACTGTACATATAAATTCAACCCAAACACTATGGTACTCGACTGATTTGACCTGTTCCAATGCTCGAGACTATTTCCAACTCACATAAATGGTGTCCACTAGAGTCCCTATAACCTAATTCTCTAGTAACATTTTCAACCAACCATTTATCCTCTATGGTTCTATCTACCCTATTCGGTTATTTGGAACCTCCAATCTCAATGAAAGACCACTAGAATCTGAACTCAAATTTCACATCAAACATGACACGCCCACTGATATAATTCACAAACTTCTAGTAGAATCCCTTCATTGTGGAACCACAACCCTCCAAACCATCATTAGGCTCCAACATCCGAAAAAACATTCAACATCACTAGAACCTCTAACACTTGTACACTATATAACGAAGGTTATGTTCTCTATCAATCCCATTCTGAAATTTGAAACACACTTCTCCTCCCAAGGCATCCACCAAAGGTAATTTACCACTCTCTACATTTATCACTTGCTTAGTGTCAAGTCGAGTTTCCTCGTTTGACTCATACTATAATTCTTAGCTTCACCATTGGCATGAAACTACATCACACTTAAAAGGTCCCTTTGAACTTTGAGGTATTCCAAAACCACTGAAGGGAACTTACATAAGTATACTTTGGATTTCCATTGATGTTATAGATCTAAACCTCTCTCACCACCAACTTATGTGACATCTCACAAAACTTTTTAATGACTAAACACAAGAATTTAGAATTTCTTTCAGAACCACCATGATCCAAAATCCAATGGTTGTCTCAATCAACCACCATAGTCAAGGACCAGTTCACCTTTCTGAGAGACCTATTGTGCACCACAAAAGTTTTTTATTAGCATCCTGGTGTCGATACATTATTTCAACATTCTCCTCCCCACATTCAAGACCGACTCATCACTGCCCACCTTAGGAGTGTTGTTACCATTTCTCTCCACGTGGGATTCCAATCACTATTGCAAACACCCAATCACAAGAAGAATCCCAAAATTTAGACATGGTTGTCTAGCCTTCCCCAAAACAAGAGAGTGGACATCAACTAGTGCATGTTCCTGCCATACATGGGTGGTATCCACAAAATTCGTCAACAAATGGTCCATCTAAAGGACCGCTTTTGAAACCATTTATGGTGTACATCCCACCATAACACTTCACATATACCACCAGCATGACCATAATCTTCATGATGTCCCTCATCCTACCAAAGCAATTTCAAAATGCTAGGCATAAATCCATAGCTTCTCAACATACTTGGGATGATGTCAAGATTTATTGAATGATCATCAATAGCTGAGGTATGATAAGAAATTGTCAAATATCACCAAAAAAAATTATTTATATATGATGTCACATCCTAAGATAGAACCCCATTCTCATCCAAGGATCTCAAACTTATCTATTACACAAATCTCATCAGCACTTAACCACCATTACTCAATAATTATTGCTAACCAAGTCTCACTACTACTACATGACCATCCTATAAGAATCCATGAAAAAAAATCCTTTGTACTACTTCCAACACACCACTCGAGTTCTTCTGGTACGTCCATGAAAATTTATGAATGAAGACCATGGTCCACCATGCTAATAAAATCAATAATTTCTCACATGACTATGCTTCATACTTTGGTTTCATAGGGAATGATAGATTCATATCCCATTTTAAATCCTTCCCTTTCAATGTGTCCCCACATCTGGACCCCTTAGAGACCTCATGTTTTTACACTTTCCTTTAACCACTCTCGTACCGACTTTAGTTTTCACAATCAAACCACCACCCGGGCATATCCCAATGCCCTCTTACCTACCTTACCATGCCTCTTGGTTAGTCAGCCTCATGGGATCCAATGCATTCTCAACATCTCACCCAACAACCAAACCATTCATACAACAAGACCATCCATGTGACCTCCCTCACCTTGGGTGTCATCTTCCAACAAGAGTATCTTACCACTCTTTAGTCACCCTTGTCCATTTTTCATGAAAACAACACTGAGGTATCCACTAACCATCGCCTAAACTTATGGTTCAGGAATCAACATAATCCCATTTACCAACGAATAAAGGTACTAGTATTCATCGATTTCACCGTTGAAACATTCCCCAATGCCTCCTATTACAAATCACCGACATCACTATTCTATCCTCCCATGAGGTCACCCTTTATTTCTATATAACTACAAACACATCACTATAACTCAACTCACATCAGCAAATCATCGACCTTCCCACTTACCCCTCTATGCTAACCCACAATAGATGACATCTTCCACATCCCAATTTCATGGTTCGACATTCGCCCATATGACACACACCCAAGAGCCCTAAGAACCTCGTATTTCCTCTCTCATAGGTGACCATGAAAGTAGAGTTATACTAGTTACCTAAACTGGAGTCAATACAGATAAAATCCATTGACTTCTACAAACATTTATCTTTGAACGAATCAATGTTTTTTAACATCACTCTCATTCCCATTCTGATACACACTAAACATAGTCCACAAAGCAATCATTTTCTATAGGTTCTACACCAAAGGTAATCATACACATACATCAGCACCATGATCCAAAACCCTCACTATATGGCCCGAGATACAACTTGCAAGTCTTGAACCTAGATAAGTCACCACACCCACAATAACACCCATCTCTAATGAAACTACAACAATGACACTCATTCTTATGCCCATCATACAACCCACACAATTACAACCCCAAACTTTAACTACTTTCACCTTAGAAAACATCACCTTAAGACCACAAGGACACTGCCTAACTAAAGACACAATGGGGAACACCCAAAGTTTCATGATTTAGAGAATTATACTAAACCAAATTTCCAAAAATCCCTACTTAATCAGATTTATATTTCCCAAACATTTTCATCAATAAATATCTCAAAGAAAGTCCAATCGATATAGACCACAATAGGAGAATTCACTACCTATCATACTTAACCCACTCCACATACACTATTCCGATGGATGTGTTCACATCTCTACCACTACCCCCAATCCTTATTACCATGGTTCATGGTTAACATGGGGAAAACCAAATTACTTAATAAAAAATCATTCATGAAACATCTTTTTAATCCATTTTTTATTTTACCGTATGAATATTTATTCCTAGGAAAATTTATCACATAAAAATTTGTTATAACCATCATTTAACTCATATACACTTATCATTAGGAAAAAATCATTGACTATTTCACCGTCACATAAGAAAATGTTTCTCTTTCAGACATAATTAAATATTTATAATTCACCCCAAATAAAAATTTTAACCCATTCATAACATTTCCCTATACAAAATATTCATTCTCTATCCATTTAATTCTTTTCATTTACCCACTTTCATTACCATTATTAGGCACTATTTTCTTTAAATTTTTCCAATGAAGTAAAATTCATTCTACTCTTTTGGCCTCATACACCCATCTGGCATGTGCCTATCCCGATGCATGCCATTTTGGCCATGAGAAAAATATCATAAAGTAGAAAATCACAAGAAATGTTCATCACCCAATGGTGAAATATCATTCAATTGTAACAACACACATCAAGAACAACAATTCCCACCCTGGATTACTTGGATTTTTCCTCGTACATGGGTTAGCTACTCGGAAGCATGAGATCATTTATAAGGCCTGACACTATTATAATAACCTATATACCATCCCAAAATAGTAATAAAGAGAAAATAACTCCATTGATTCCACTTTGTAAGATCCCCAACCTGGGTTCCACTAAATCAGTGCCCCAGGCCGAGTCATCGCATGACCTCAAGTGCCCCTCCATGTATGCTAGATGTTTCTAACTAGTAGAGAAGGTCTAATAGGTCACATGGGAAGGTTTTACCCTCTTTACTAGAGTAATCCACAGTAGAACACGTTATAAAAAGTATAAACAATAAGAAACAATGAATAACATGAATAATAAAACTTCTCCCAAACTGGGTACAATCCACGAGAAATAGTAAATATTTCATGTCATGATACAATGCCAAGTGAAAAAAACACAAAATAAAGAAAAATAGTAGAATTCCCATAATAATCCATACATAAAGTCTAGAACATCTTCCATGCAGATCCAATGTCCAACTCAACTCCCTAGAAAAGGGTCTTTTCCCTTGTCCAGACCTGCAAGCATGAAATATACTCAGGTATCCAACGATGGCCTAAGTTGGGTGTGTGTACAACTGAATAGGCCACCACCAATAGTGTCTACAAAATATCTAGTCTAACAGATAGTGCATGTAAGTATAAATGAATGTACAGTAAGTAAAATACAAAACATGGGACTCTAGTTAACAATATAAACTTTTCAATCACTATTAGAATCATTATTCCATTTTCATTATGTGCATCATCTTATAATTTAGTTCATCATCAATATATAATCCATGGGTTATACATTAACCTCCTTCACACAATATTAATAGAATTTATCAATCTGCAAATGAGAACAAGTTACGTCCCTATCTCACTAGGGATGAACATCTCAAGAAATCATCACACTTACCTTGGAGCCTTAGTCTAGGTATTTTCATTTAGTAAAACCATTGGAGGAATAAAGCATCATTATGACACCCCAACCTCTGTATTTCATGGTAGGTTAGAGCATTGGTCCATCCCTACCTATGGGAGGATCATCGGTCCTTTTTCCCACCACCAATCCATGTGCATGTTTATATTTATCCAATCACCCCAACCATACAATAAAACAACCGAACATAACCAATAAGATTGAAAATCAAATTACATAACAATCAACATGGGAAATAATAATATACAATAACTAATTAACACATTTGCCAATTACAATTTATAGCAATTTATCCAAATTATCATTCTCAAGCCTTAACCCATTCAGTGAGTTCAACAACCCCCATTACATTGACAATAATCATCAATTAACCAATTTTAACACATTTATCCCATCTATCATTTCGCAAGCATTTACCTCTTATGCACTTCAAGTACAATTCTTGTCTAACATAGCACAACCTTTTTATTTCATTAATCCTTATAGGAATAAATCATAATTATAATGTATTAATAAATTAAACATATTCATCAATTACATTACATTACAAATTTACATGTTTTTAGCATTTCATATGCACTAATAATCATAGGAATTTATAACAAATTTCGTTAATCATTTGACAAAATCTCATTTAACCCATTTACCCACTTTTGTGTCATGAAAAACATCCCCTTATGCCCTTATCACCCTTGGTAAAACAAACATTATTCCATTTTCAACTTAATCTACCATTACAATATGTTCTACATGGGATTCAAATTATCACTCGGTAACCCTTCACTTAACCCTATCATTACATTGGTTCAGGAATGCTAGTGCACCCCATGGGTGGCCCTAAAATGGTCAAGACATCCTCTATGAATCCCAAAAGGATCAAGAGGTTTTAGATTTGGTCCCTTTGACAACCCTCTTTACCAAACCCTCTAATGAAACCAAGAACAAAAATGGGGGAAAACCACAACAAAAACATCCATGCACAAATCTAAAATAAAACTATGGGATAATACTTGAAGACAACCTACCTCAAATATGATGATGAATGAACTTTTAAATATATCCATAACTCCCAATCCAAACCCCCCTTTTATTTCCAACCTTGGTCCCACCATAAAAAGAGGGTTTTAGAGATTCATAAAGAGATGAGACAAACTACAAAACCTAATCTGTAAAAAAGAAACAAGAGGAAGATTAGACTTACCTTAATCTTCAATTCGCAACAAATGGCATCCAAAAAAGTCTATAAATGAGAGAGATCGATCCTTGGAAGCTCCTGTAGTTCTTGGTTCATCACTAGGATTGAGAGTGGATGAAAAGAAGAAAATTTCAAGTAAGGCTTTAAAATCACAGAGTGGAAATTTTGTAAATTTTTTAACTTTATTGGGTTTCTTGGTTTACCAGCACGGTTTTCCAAGCTGTGTGCAAACCATGAAAGAGCTACTATCACAAAATCTCCCGTTTTTAGGGATTACTATGAATTATGAATGGTTATATTAACCATATGATAACCAAGTGCGAGTCTTTATCCCATGAATCATAGTTACCAGGGATTATCCACACAGTTTTCACTATCCATGCACAAACTGTGCATCCTACCCAAAAAACCCATTTTCCTCCACTTTCATGTCCTAAACCACGGAATCCCCCCAATCCTTCTCATTAACTTTAGAAACACTTCTTTAACTGAAAAAGGGGACTTAAACTGAAACATAAAAAACATACACCATACAAAAATATGTGATCTAACACAATTAGTTAATCTATTGAACAGGTTAATATATAAAGGGGTAAAATTCACATCAAAAATGGAATGTGAAAATAGCATTAAGTTTTTAAATATTATATTAATTAATATACCTATTTTGAATCTATAATCTGGTAATGAAATTATTTTTATTTACAATGATCCATGAAGTAATTGTCTATGATATATTATAATGAATTTTAATAGAGTGGTGGCTTAAGAATCTAAAAAAATTATACCTCATGAGATCAACTTTCCCACAAATTATTTAGATTTGGTAGTAGTGATATTTTTAATAAATATATGGATAAATTATCTCTATGGAGTGATATTTAATATAAAAACTAACTACAAGAATTTATAATATATTGTAACTTATAAAGATCATAATTTGAGAAAATGAGACTGTTAGAACTGATCAGGGATTATGATTGTGTTATACATTATCATCTAAGGAAAGAAAATATTTATCGAATACATTGTATAAAAGGCCATGGTATCTTTCCGTAATGAGGTTATAGAATAATCCAATTCATATAGATTTAATATCATTATATATGGGTATTATAGTGTAATGGGAAACATCTTACTTATTCAATGTAGTTACATAACATTATTTATTATAGAGAATAAATAAATCTCAAAGTAATAAAAAGAACCTATAAAATAATATAGAGGATATGAGAAATGGTAAATTTCAAGAGTTTAATATAAGTGAATATGGAGTTTTAAGGTATTGTAAAGGGTTATGTGTTCCATAAATATTAGAGAAAAAGATATATCTTTTGAATGAATATCATAGAACAAATTTATATATACATATTAAAAATAAAAAGATGTATAGTTATATCTGTTATCATTTTTGATGTGAAAATATGAACTGATAGAATGATGATTAAACCATATTATTATTAGTACACCTACAATGGATGGCTAAAAGATAACTTCCTAATATAATTATACACCCTTTAACTATACTAGAGTGGTATAGGTATATTATTGTTATTTATTTTATAACTGAGATACCTAAGGATTCAAGGGGGTATAATAAAATATGTTTCATTATTGATCATCTAGAAAATTCAACCCATTTCATATAAATTAGATAATGTTTTCCTTCATATCATTGTGTTATGTTGTGAAAAAATAATTTTGTGAGGCTCCATGGTATATCCTTATCAATATATTTAATTATAATCCAAGATTCATATAAAAAATTAGGAGTCTTTAGAAGGATTTAAATTCATATCTTAATCATGGAATATCTAATCATCTTCAAATAGATGGAAAAACTAGAATTGTTATCCAAACATTATGTGATATACTAAATTCATGCCCACTTGACCTCAAAGTATGTTAGGATTAGTATTTACATATAGTATAGTTTTCATACAACAATATTTACCACTCTAGTATAAAAATGGCACCATATAAATCCTTTCATGGAAAGATATATCATACTTTGATATATTGGGATTATGTTTTAGAAAGGAATTTACTAGGTATAAAACATTTGAAAGATACTTTTGATAAGGAAAGTTATATCTTTAAAGGAAACAATAGAATCTTTGTGATCACTAGAAGGGGGAGGGGTAAATATGTGTTATTTTCTTTTTAAAATATATTTATTATGAAAAAAATCTTTTCTTCTTGTTAAATATTCATAAATTTTCTGAAAACAAATAAATAAGTATATTCTATTAGAACACAATAATTTACAAGGTTTAATACTTAGTAAGAGTAATAAATCCTTATCAAGGTTTGGAAATAATCCAATACCACCAAATACACTAGAAACAAATCCTATTTATGTGGTTATAAAAATAATGGAGTATCTTTACACTTACATTTCACTATTATCAAAATTACAGTGCATGTTATTTCCACACAGATAAATATGTAACAATGATTTTGTAAAAAAAATTGAAACCTTCACCAACATGTTCACTTAGTAATCACTATACTACATGTACTTTTATCCCTTTTTCCCTACTTTCAAGTAACTCTTCACTTTATCATCGAGTATTAGGTAATAAATTCTTCTTCGACTTTATTATAAAAAACCACAGATTTCACTGTTCTTCCAATTTTTCTAATCATTCATCCAAATGAGTATGTCTGGTGTCTTACTTTGTATATATGATTCAAACTAATATAAAATATTGTTTAGTAAAACTTTTTCCATATATTTCATTTAATTTAAAAACTTTTAATCAATTCCAACTTCTTATTTTTCTTCTTCAACCAAGAGATTCCCCAGTTGGAAACTTCATGCTCTAACTCTAGAATTCAGAGATGTGTTCATTATCTCTATCTAAACCCAATTATATATCACTTTAGCGTTTTGAAGAAGTTAATTGTATATAAAATCCATAATATAATTTTATCCTCTATATATGTGTGTGATAGGAAAACATGGTAGGATTAATATTTTGTTTTCCTATTCAAATAAGTATTGAATTTCAAATCTCCCACTAAATAAGTTTCACAAATTAAAACATTTACAACCTTCCTTAAAACTTGTTGAGATTCATAGATATTCCTCCCATGATTTTTGGAATAACTAATTATTAGTATGACATCTTCACATTTTATATCTTTATGAAAACATTATAAATAATTATTGAATCTGTAAAACATTATATCGCTGAATTTTTTTCTGGTGAGAATTTGTAACAAATGTTCTCTCAGGAGAATATTTATATGATTATTACTTAAATAACATTATAGGAACTTCATGAAAGTATTTACCAAAATATTCCTCTATATAATAAATTACATAATAACTCTCTATCTTTCCTTCATTTATCAATCTATATCTAATGATATTTGTGAAAAAAGTTCATCATATTATCTTGTAGAAACTTTTTTCTTCACAATCTTGTACATGTATTTCTAATATATATTATAAAAATAGTTTTTCTGATGAAATTTTCCTGAAGAATTTTTCTAATTGAAATTATTCCAATTTATAATTCTTTAATTGGACTTCATCAGATAAGTTTCTTCATTATATCCCTCTAAACATTAAAAAATTTACTCTATATGCTATACTATAAAAACTTCTTATACATTGCACACAAAAATTCATCATCCAAAACTCTATATGGTTAACCACCATAGATCCTCATAAAAGGAACTTTATACACTTGAAAAAATTTATCTCCCTTTCTTTTAAACTCTTGAATCATGAGATATTTATAACGGATGATGTCAAAATAATTTAGAACAGAAAATAATTTCAAGATTTTATTTTCACTTAAAAGCATTGTCCAAATATTTTGTAACAAAAAATATAGAAATTCAACTCATTTTATAAGACATAAAGTCATCATTTAGAATAGTCCATATGACTAAATTTTTATTTAATGTTTATCCATTCACTAATTGTTTCAAATAATACCATACTATGATTATTTATTTTTGAATAAAAAAATGCAAAGCATTATTAACAACAATCATAACAACTTCTAGCAACTTCAAAAAAACCTCCAAACTTCCTGGTCCCAGTATTATCCCCCATTACATTTATTATTCAACAAAGAAACTTAAATCAAAGCAACCTTTCAACTCATAAAATGGATTATATTTGTAATAATTATAAGCCTATTTGAGTGAATTTATTGTAGGAAACAAGAGCCGTTGAACAATAATACCATGTTTTCTATAAGCACTTAAGAAAAATTTTCCAAACACCTTGTCTTATTCTTGAAACATTCATTACAAAAAAACATTCTAAAATAAATTCATTCATGAATCTAATTAAACAGACTATTAAAATAGAAATCACATGATTAAAAAACATCTTAACCTTTTTACAAACATTCTTTCCTTACAATGTTAATCAGGTACCAACGAAGTGATATATGATACAAATATTTTTCTACACCTTTAAAAACTATACAGAGAAAAGATAGAGAGGGTATGGATAAAACATACCATATCCTTCAAGAGAGGGAGGTTGAAAACCCATTATCAGCCTTAGGTTGGGAAATTTTTCCTTTGATAATGGACTTGAAAATATTAACAACTTTCTCTACTGTAGAAAAAAAATCCAATCTCATGTCATTATTCTCCACATGAGATTTGATGAAATGATATTTTACATCAATGTACTTGGGATGATAATTTTTTACTTTATTTTTAGTTTAATTTATATCACTCTAATTATCACAAACCAAGAGAAGGGGAAATTACCTATCAACAAAAAATTATTATGACCATGTCTTCATACACTTAAGTTGTTATTCATCTAGAGTTTCACCATCTTACTCACCTTATAGTGTTCTTTGAGTAACTAAATTTTGTTTCTTTGTATGCCAAATAACACATATTTTTTCCAAGAAAAATATTCCACTGGATATAGATTTTCTATCATATACACTTCCTATCCAATCTATATCTGTATAACGAAACAAATAAATCTTTCCATTATTTTCATATTTTAACCAAAAATTTGATATTTATTTGATGTATCAAAGAATTAGTTTTCCTGAAATGATATTATAATATTTTGGATCACTTTTATATCTGGAACAAAATGTAACCACAACCTTGAGGCCATAAGATAAAATAAACATACAACGAACTTTCTAAACACTTTAATATCTATATAATTTCATTCACCATCTTTTGATAATTTTTTTCCCAATAAAATTGGTGTGTAAAATGGTTTTGAGTATTCTATTATAAACTTATTTAAAATTTCCTTATCATACTTCTCCTAATAAAGGAATATATATTTATTCTTTTTTGAATATTTTTTATCTAAGAAAATATTTAATTTCTCCCAACATAGAAATCTCAAAAATATTTTTCATTTCTTAAGAAATATTTTGAAAGGTTTCTTCATCATTCTCATCAAATATAATATCATAAAAATAAAAAATAACAATGGTGGAAACCAATTTATTTTATTTTATGTAGATATTTTTATAAAATATTTCTTTATTAAAGTGAAATTTACTTTATCAAGTATCTAATTTGGAATATTAATCCCTTAGATCATGCTTCAACCCATATAAATCTTTCTTCAATTCACACACATAAATTTCATATTTCCAAATCTTGAAGCTGCATTTATATTCAATATAAACTTCTTCATCAGTCTCTTTACTCATAAAATATGACTTTACATCCATCTGGATAAATTTATATATTCATTGAGTAGTGATAGAAAGAATGATTCTGATAGTTTCTAGTCTTTCCAATGGAGAGGAAAGAATTATCAAAATCAATGCCTTCAATTTTTGAGTGACCATTATAAACCAACAGTTCCATGTTTCTTATAACATCACTATCACTATTCAAATATTCATAGAACTCGAACTGTGTACCAATAAAATTATTATTATTTTGTTTAGGTAAAAGTTCCCAATTATCATTCTCTTCAATTTTGGTCCATATCTTAATTCCTTACATTAATTCACTCTTGATACTCAATATCTTCATTAAAATATTTTGGATCAACTTTTGAATATAAGTAAGTCTATGAAACTATCCTTGATGTTATTATAGTTTGAAACTATTATCATTAATCACCAATGATGTTTTGAACTTTTACTTGTTTCCTCAGCCTCAGATGAGATGTAAAAATTTATTCCTCATCACATAAAAAATATGATTCAGAATCATTATCTTGAGCATCTTCAACATTATAATTATAATTACGATCATTATCATGTTGCTCAAATGAAACCATATTATATTCCCCATCTTCTATATCTACATCTATTTGTCAAAATTTCTTATCAGAATTTTAAAAATATTTTATATCTAGGAAATCAATAATCCTTAATATTTATTTATTAAAATATATTTTTCACTACAATTAAAAGATAATCCAAAAAAATATTCCATCAACACATCTATGATCAAGCTTCTCAATATTTACACCCTTGAATTTTATAATTAAAGGTTGATCGAAAAACCTTAGGTGATTCAGATATAGTTTTTTATTGTAATAAATTTATTAAAAAGTTATACCTGATTTCAGTCTATTGAAACATTAATTCTAAATATAATTTTTTTTACTGATATAATACCTCCAATAATAATGAGAAGTATCATTTTTGGTCAAATTTTTTCGTTCCATTTACTCTAAACCAGTGTTTTTTATTTTAAAAACACCATTTTGTTGGGGTGTTTATGGTTTACAGAAGTCATGAATAATTCCTTGATTTTCAACATAATCCCTAAACTATTAATTTTTATATTCTCCACTATTATCAGTTCATAACTCCTTCACTAAATTTCCACATTATATTTCTACAATTCTCTAGAAATTATTAAATATTTATTTAGCCTCTAATTTATATTTCAAATACATAATACATGTAATGTGATTAAATTCATAAATGAAATAAATAAATTACTTATCTTTTTGTACTGAATATTCATCCATCATCCAAAAAATATCAAGATGTATCATCTCCAAGGGATGAGTTGAATGAATCTCAACATTCTTATATTCTGAGTTTATAATCTCCCCTTTTAAAAAACTAGACCAACACTAATCTCTTCTTCTTTTCATGTTATAAATATCATGAAACCTATCTCTTTTTTAGTTTTCTCATGGTCTTTTGACACATATGTCATATCCACTTATTCAATAACTTATTTTCATTCATCACACTCAGATAGCATGAAATATATATACAACCAACCTGAAACAACTTTCCCTTAGTATTTTTGGATTTTGTAACAACTTTCCCATCTTTAACCCTCTTAGTAAAAAAACATATTTTCTAAAAACAACGTTATTTCCTTCATCAAAATGTTTTTAAACACTTATCTAATTATGTTTTATCCCATCAACAAATAATGATCTTTTAGATTTTTACTTATCTTCCCTAATGATGGAAGATCCAGCATCACTGATTCTGAGTTACTCATCATTTCCAAAAGTCATAGTACTATCATTGAAATCATTTACATTCTTAAAAATCCTCAAATCTTCTATCATATTTGAAGAGAACCCATTATCCAAAACCTGGGTTTATTATCCTTTTGTATCTTTTACAAAAATATCAACAATAAGAGTTTTCCCTTACCTTTTTCTTCCTTCACATCTGGATTTTAATATATTTTATAAAGAAATAAATTTATTAAAAAAATAAAAATTCATCATTTTGTAACATTTCAAGGCTATTCAAACTTTTCAAAAATAGTTTCTTAGAGTACGAAATGTATTTCCAATATTTACACCATCTTTCTCAAGATGCCTTTTTTGAGTAGGTAGACTTCCACTCAAAAGATTCTTCTGGTTTCTATTGGAATTATTTCAATGTTAATGACTAAAAAACACATATTTTTCCAATGAAAATACCCCACAATACTAGTAGTAAGCATATAAGTAATATTTTCCTCTAAATCTTCCTTATTTTATGGAATTCGGTACCATATCACTAATAACTTTCTTATACTCCAATTTAGAACATTATTTCACCCCAATTTTTTAGTTCTCTTATAATATTTTCTTATTTATTTTATACATCTTTTTAGCATCAAAAAATAACAATTAGTAGCTAATTTTTCACAATTTTAAATTTTTGAATCATTCGATTTTTTCAATTACACTGATTTTGGCTATAGAAATGGTTTTCTTAAATTTCTTATTCCTATAAATAGTTTTATCTTCCTTATAAAACTTTGAGGATAATTTTTTTGACCCTTTTATAGTTTTCACATTTTTGATTATTCGACAACTTCAGAAACTACCTTTTAGAAACTTGTAATTTATTGTCCCACTATAGAAAGTTTTTTTTAAATGAGTTTGAAATTTTTTTTTCCTTCACATTTAACACTTGTTCATCATTGAAATTTAGGATATTATCTTCATCAAGAAATTTATCTAGAGCATAAATCATATTCAGTATCCTAGAATTTTGTTTAGGAAAATATTCTTTATTTTTTACTGTAATATTCTCTTTCTTCAACTTCTTTTCTAACCTTTCATGTCTTTTAGTCTTTCAAAAACATTATTACAACTCTTTTTTAGTATATATTCCATGAGAGACTCTTATTATTTGTAACTACTACTTTTATCCTAGGTGAAATTTTCATCATTCACATTCTTAAGTAATGTATTTCCTATAGCATCGTCAAAGAAGTTATCATCTTATTCTTCCCTGACATCATATTCATCACACTCATACAAATATTTTTTTACTTTTATATTTGGTAGACATATTATCATTTCCTCTTTGATAGGATTTGGATTTTTATTCCATATTCTTAATGTATTTTTTTTTAATTATTCTATCTTGATCACTTTCGTCATCTTCCTTTTGTTAAGGAATATTTTCAAGAAAATTCCTAATAGCACTGTAGTGAAAAACATTTAGTGGTAAATCACTTTATAAATTCTTCTTCCTATTTTCACCTTTTAAGAAAAAAATTATCAAAATTTTTACAAACCTAATATTCAATTTTAAAGTCACAAACTACTTCTTCTTCAAGAAATTTATTATTTTTTTCTTGCATGGTAGATTTGAATGACATTTCTTAACCATCATTTTAATTTTTCTGCATAAGTTATTAATTTCTCATTTCAAATGTGATGAGAGAGATATATTGATCATCCATAGATAGAGTTTCAGGATATCAAAAATTAAATGATAAAACTGAGGAATAAATTTTTTCATGAAGAATTTATAACATATTTTCAAATATGGATTAATCTTCCAACTTGTCAATAAGATAATTTATGTTTTTAATAATGCCATTCACCAATGTAAAAAATATTCAAAATAATTATAATCACTCATCTTCAAATCTCTTTACTTAAACCTCGGTATTATTAACTTTTCCTTCATTAAATTCTAATTTCCCTTATAAATGTTGTCCAACATATCTTGAATTACTTTTTTTCGACTCCATTAAATCGAAGAAACTCTCTTTTAGAGAGTGATTAATGTATATAATTTCTAGAACACCCTTCATTTTTTAAATTATTATTGTCTAGAGTTGTAAGGTGAACATTCTCAAAATGAGGTCGAAAAATATATGTATCAAATTTGTGATCTTTATAACCAAGGGACGTAATATATGGAAACATCCTAACATTCTAAATATGATTGTTATTTCCATAAAAAATTGGAATAACCTTATTTTTCATAGAATTCCAAACATTCCTAGAAACTTTTAACTTCTTCAATCTTCAATAAAGAGTAAATAAGGGTAACATTCCCCTTAATACCACAAGAAAGGACCACTTAGGGTATGTGTAATCATTGAGATGAGGAAGTAGTGAATCAATGATATTTTCTTATTACAATTTTTTCATTATGTAACAAACTATACCTTTTGTTACAGATTTATAACATTGCAAAAAACAAACACACAAGCACATTCCATTGGAATATAATAATTTACATGTTTCACTACACAATAAAAGTACTTATTCCTTGGAATAATTTTTAAATAATTCAAAACCACACAATCTACTATAAAAAAATATTCTTTATATGGTTACAACTCGAATTGATTATAATTGCACTATAATTTAACTATTATCAAAATTGTATTACATATGATTTCCATATAGAAAAAAATGTAATAAATATTTCATAATAACTTTTAAAAACATTAATCAAAGGGATAAATTTGTTCTCATTATGGTACTGGTAATTTATTTACTTTTTCACTTATTGAATAAATATCTTCACTTTTCACTTAGTAGAAGATAAGAAATTACTCCTTAGACTTTTGAATAAAACTCCATTTTTTCACTATTTGTATGATTTATCCTGTAAGAATGAGGTTTTTCACTTAGGTATGGATCCTTTTAAATTTTATCAAATTCTTTATTTTGGACTTAATACAGATTTATAGTGAGTTAATGAATATTACGGGGGTTTCTAGGTCTTCTTTTTATCTTACAACCCCAGTCAGTTGGAAAAATAGATTGGTTACATGGTTGGTAGAAACTATGCAAGCCAAGCCACATTGTCTCCCCTAACTATTCCATTAGGGATAGTGGGGTGCAAAATAGTGCAGTGTTTTCCATAATCATGATCTAGGGGCCTCATGCTGATTCAAAAAACTACATACATATTACAGATGTGTTTTTAATGGTTGGTGCAAGGTTTATCTAACCATATGGCCCGTCCATGAAAAATGCCCTTCCCTAGAGTAGATAGCACAAGGTTTGGCCAACCACATAGTCAAACTGTGTGATATAGGTTTTTAAGTGATTTTTTAAAAATTCCATTAATTGAAATGTTTTAAACACACCCCTTCTTTCTTTTCTCTCCAACAGATATAAAATCCTTCGTCCTCCCATTTTGATCTCTTTAAATTCCTAACCTATGAATTGAGATAACTCTTATGTCTAAATACAGATCAATATTATATTATTCTCATTGAATTATTTATATTATACTCTTAATTAATTTTTAGTAATTTTTCATTATTATTTATATCAAATATGTTATTTATATATAGGATTATATGACCTATTTTTAGGGAATTGGTCTATTTTTTCAAATCTCTCAAATCCAGGACAAAATAGAGGCTAATACTAGAAAAGGAGAGTCATACAAGTACGAGGTAGGTGTTCTATAACTCATCAATAATGTTTCATGATTTTATAAATTTTCATGCATGTGCACATATTTCATCAGGCATGACCTATTTGATTCATATTCCTTGATTATAGTCAATAGAATTGTGTTCTAAGAACCTTTTTAAATAATTTATGTATCATTGTTGGTTACATCCAGAATGTCGACTTCCCCTACTAGAGTGTTCCATATAGTTATGCTTTTAGTACCCTAATATTTCTATATGTGTTGTTTTTTGGGTGAGATGTGTCTTAACCATGATAAAGGTAAGTTTTCATAAAATCATTGAATTGAAAATTACTATCACATGTATTCTTATCACTTTACCCACCTAAGGTATATCCTTTGATTTGATATATCAATATTAAGTGGAATTGGAAAGTATATTATGTATATGACCTGGCTTAATTAAATATAATTGATGAACTTGGTTTCACACCCATAGAACCACTTTCCCTATATAATGGAATGTAGTGGAGTGAACCTAATAAATTGAATGTGATATATGAGAAATAAATGAAAGGGTTGTATTATCTTTATCCTTGTCATGCTAATGAAAGGCAATGTCTTGAACTTAATTTCTTATTAAATGTTATGAGTATTACATGGCCTAAATTAATTAATGAATTAATTATGAGGTACATGTTGTATATGGACCTTGTTATTATTATATGAGTTGTCAGACTTGATGAATCCTTGGATTCCTAAGGTAATTCATTGAGCTCTAATTGATGCCATTTTGATTCAAGGATGTTAGTTTCCTTGGTTGATACCCACCTTGGAACCCTATCCTTATCTACTTTTGGATGCCCAATATGATAGAGTAATATCCTTTCATTACTGTTATAGGTTTCCTTGGATACACTCCTTATATCTAGCATGACGTATATAGAAAAGAGGCACCATGGTTACATCTATTGGGCCTAGTCACTACTTACCCATATTACCTTGAATGATTTCATTAAACTCAGATAGATTCATTATTATGGATTTCCTTAGGTGTTTCCCCTTGGATTAAATACTTACCCCGTATAGATAGGCTGTATTTATTACTTGAGTTTTCTCAACCCCTGAGGTCAAGGTTTCCTTGGTTATCAACTTGGAACCTCTTCATTATTAATATCATCATGGATTCCTTGGTTATACCGTGGATCCTTTATTATTATTATCATGACATGATGTAAGTTCTTGTTTTACCTCATGTGACTTATTATATAAACTATAACCTAGTTAATTAATGAAATGGTTATATTTTAAGATTCCAGCTAAGGCTAAAGTAGGTACTTGGCTTTATACATTAATGTACTACTTTAATTTTATATATGCATGATTTCACACTATTTCAATTTATATTACATGGATAAGATGTTATAAATGTCATTGGTGGTGGACTATTGTGACTTATCTCACACCCTATCCTAGCCACCATTGGTACCTAAGAAGATTACATGTATGCAGGTGTTGAAAAATGGAAGTGGCCCACTCATGATACTTGATACTAATTAATTATGTTAAGATGCATCTGGGTAGTAGATTACCGAGCTAGGTATGGTATACTGTATAGTTTTTGGTTTCTATATTCTATTTTTGTGTAGAATGTACTACATGTTTCTTTATATCCATGTTTTTAAACTTATTAGATACATGACATATCATCATCAACTATTGTATGTTATATATAGTTGTTTTGTTATTCATTTATGACTTCTTCTATTTTTCCATATAATTATTCTATATTTTATACACTATTTACCTATTATGTTATCTACCAAATTTAATACACTCTAGGAATGAGGAAATAGTGTCCCCATGGACACACCCTAGGCCCTCATTACTAGTCAGAAGCCTCTGGTGTCCGGGGAGATGTGCTTGAGAATATGTGACTAATAAGTCTCATGGCACCTTTGAGTGGCATCTAGGTCAGGGAAGTCAAAAAGTAGTATCAAAGTGGTTCCTTTATTATTTTAATATTTGGGGACAATTTATTAGAGATTATAAATTCTTTTAACTTGGTTATTATCCATTCCTGGGTGTATATAACCCATGTTCAAGATAAATACAGAGTTTCCTAAATTATGATTGTTTTTTCATTATAGTTGATATCATTTCACCATTGGGTGTCATACATGCTTTTTGGTGGATATTTTTATTATTATGATTGAGTATATCATTTTATCCTTGGACCGATGACAGAGTACAATGATCATTGTTAGATGATTCATTGTAAGAACCTAAAATTCACATGCCATGTGTATTACCATGCCATATATGTGAATTCTGCACCTTTAATTTTCTTGATATTCCTATGATTATTAAGTGATCATTGTTTACATATTATGATTTTTCTACTCTTAGGCTATGATTGAGTGATTGATTATTTCAATTCATAAGGTGTATGGTCTCCCATGGGTTGGAATGAGTAGTTATCAAGTCGATCCATTAGAATGAAAGTAAATGGGTGTCAATTTCAATGATAAGGTGTATGGGACCTGATTCAATTGGAATGGTGATCCATTTTAAATGGACCTTCATATATAGAAATAAGAAAATGAAACTTGAAAATTCTAAAACTAAATTGTGAAATGACATGGATGCCAGTAAATGAGGTGGCAAGGTATATTTGACCCTTAATCTACTAGATCCCTTACAATTTAATCTTAATAACTTACTAATACTTTGAATTCTAAGGGGGTAGTTGGGGTAGTATACCATGGGTAGTGATCCCTATCCTTTTATTCAACATTAGATATTTCTATCTATCTTCTTAAATATTGTTTTGAGGTATGTGCATAGAATTTATAGACTAATGTTGTCATGATTTCCCAATGTCATGTACTAGGAGGGTTCTAATGATCATGCTTTAGATATGGTGGGTCCTAAGCTTCCATTCTTACTGGAAGTACTATCACTTGAGACATTACTTATTGTACCTAATATGGGCACTGATGCTCAGCTTCATGATAGTTTTCTACATCTGATGAAGTCCATGGAGGGTGCTCCACAACCTGTACCTATGATTGATGATCCAAATCATGCGTCCCGACAGTAGTATCCTCTTACCTTCATGAGGTAATAGAAGCTAATAGGTTTTTGAGTCTTTTCTAGAGTCCACTCTTTATTTCTTTTAGCATGTGTAGATTTCTCTTGAGCTGAGGGTGAATCATTCTAAGTACATGTTATGTGATTCATCCACGTTTCGGTGGGATGTAATTACATATACCGGTCAACATCAAGGAATGTTCTATAATGACATTTGAACTGATTTATATGATTATGAATTTCCACATACATTGAGAGGTGATAGATCCAAAGATCTCACGCATCTAGAGCAGGATTCTATGTCAATTATGGATTATTAATTGTTTTTTACTAAGTTTTAGTGATTTTCAATTCTTCTAGAAAGTGATGATCTTTAGCATGCTAGATAATTTGTGGATGGGATCTAGTATTCCATTCATACTTAGGTTAATGTATTTCTCTTACCTAACTCTTCTAAGATAATAAATCAGGCTCTTATCACTGAGTGCAACCTGAAGGGAGGAGATATTATCGAGCATATATGATCAGTGTTGAGGCCGGCCAATAGTTTTTATGGTAGAAATTGTTGATTCCTCAATGTTTTTTTAGGTAAGAGGAAGATAGAGTACCTATATTGGTAGGTCTATGGTGTGCCATCTATGAGGAAGATAGGGTCATATGAATCCTATGTTTGATAAAGACCCTCTGGAGTGCTGGTCTTGCCACCATATGGTGCACCTTCAGAGATTCTGTTAGACCGTTCCATTTAATTCCAATAGGAGAAGATCTGAACCAGCTTTACTAATAGGGGTAGGTTATTTTATGTTGTGTCATATAGAGAGTTGGTGTAGCATGGGTAGGATTGGGTGAGGAGGAGGCCATGGACACAGTATCTAGAATTCATATTATCATCAGCGCTAGCAGAGAGGTCATACTTAGGGTAGTCTAGCGATAAAATAGGGTCATATATCATTCCAGTTGCATGATTTATAGCTAATATCCTAGGATTATAGTGTAGTACCATCTACAATATGATTTACTTTTCTAGTATCCTTTATTATAGTATATTCTTTGTTTGATATAGGTGTTTCACACTCTTTATCTCCATTTCTATCATGGAAACCATCATACTATAAATAAAGTATTATTGTGGTGTAATGACCATGGATATATCATTGGGATTATGTTAAGAGGGAATATGTAAATTTAGGTATTATCCCATTAAGTTAGGTAGTTACCCTTTCTTGTGGGACCTCTCTGTTCCTGAGTTAATAGGCTTTGATGTCCTTCTTGGGATGGATTGGTTGGTCATGTATCACCCATTTGTAGATTGTTTTCACCATAGTGTTTTGTTTACATCACCAAAGGAAAGAATTTATCTACATAAGGGTGAGTGGGATGTCTAGGCTGGTAGAGCTTGACAAAATAATCATGGTATAGGTGGAGTGACTATCCAAATTTTAATCTCTTCATAGAGGATTCAGGTTAACAATTGGATGAATTATCTCTAGTAGTAGATCATTTTAAGAACATCTTTCCCAAAAAAAATCTATATTACCTCTTAATAGAGAGGTAGATTTTTTAATTTAGATAATTCTCGGAGAATATCTGGTGTTCATTCCTCCATATAGTATGGCACCTACTAAGATCTAGGATCTCAATTAGCAGCTAGAGTATTTATATAAAAAAGATTTTACACAACCTATTACTTCCTCTTGGGGGTTTCCCATGATTTTTTCCTAAAAGGTGAATGGGACCCTTCATCTATGCATGGACTACCAGAAGTTGCACCAACATATAATTAATAATTGGTATCCACTACCTTGAATAGATGTTCTCTTTGGCCAGCTCTGAGGAGCTATGGTGTTCTCTAAGATCGACCTGTGATCGGGCTATCCTCAGGTGTGAGTTAGACCTTCAAACATACCACATATGGCATTATACAGCATGTATGTTATGTATGAGTATATAGTTATTTCATTCAGTCTTACGAATGTATCTTCCATTTTCATATCACTGATGGATAGGGTGTTAAAACCCACTCGTATCTAGATTTTTTTGTCTTGGTCTTTATGGAAAAAATATTAGTGTATTCTCACACTCGTAGTAGCCATGATAAACACCTAGAGATCATTTTAATTACACTAAGAGATCATCATATTTATTCCAATATTTCTAATTTCCACTTTTGGATAGATAAAGTTCACTACTTGGGTCGTATTATCTTGAAATTAGGAGTTTATATTGACCCATAGAAGTTGAGTTCTACAGCTTCCAAGGATAATCCCAAGAACATTTTTGATATATAGAGTTTCTTGAGGCTAGATGGATATTACATGAATACCATACGATACTTATCACACCTTTATGCACCTATTACTGGTCTTACAAAGAAGGGTGTTAAGTTCATGTGGTTAGAAGAGTGAGAGAAATCCTTTCAAGAG
This sequence comes from Viscum album, assembly GCA_963277665.1. NCBI lineage: Eukaryota > Viridiplantae > Streptophyta > Magnoliopsida > Santalales > Viscaceae > Viscum > Viscum album. The sequence goes on along the minus strand of OY728119.1, from coordinate 1,176,185,558 downwards.
ATGAAAGGGAGGCTTGTATTGAAACATATTCTAATTCCACCAGAGCCTGGAAGAGGAATGGAAAAAGAAATGTGGTAGTGGATACACTGAGATAGAAAACTCATGCATGGACCATATGATAAGCCAGTAATGAATATAAATTTATGGGATTCTTTTATAAGTTAAAAATGGAGTTTCATGATATCAATGATCATTCTTATCTCTTAACCATCATAGTTACATCTTCACTCCTTATGAAGGTGGAGAGTAAAAAAATTCAGATCTTGAAGGCCTAATTCACCTTGAGATTTTTTCAGGAGATGATCCACCACTAGATTTCTCTGTGGTTAGATAATATATCCTATTTATACATATAAATGTCTAGGATCCAATAGATATGGTATAGGAACTAATGCATGATTCTCGCACTTCAGAGTGAGCAGTTCATCTAGACATCTCCAAGATGTATCGAGATATGAAATTATAGTATTGGTGGACTGGGATGAAATGTTAGATATCATGCTTTATTACTTGACATTCCACATATCAGTAGGTGAAGGTGGATCATAAGAGACCTTCAATATTGTTATAGTTTCCTCTTTTCCTAGAATATAAATGGTAATATATTTCCATGGAATTTATAGTCATCTTTCCGAGGTACCTAGAGGTAGTGACTCTATATGGGTAGTAATTGACTGAATGATGAAAGTATCCCACTTCATTCCTATATATGATACATTCTTAGTTTATAAGATGGAAAGATTGTATGTCCAAGAGATCATCTGAATACATCGGGTCCCTCATACTATCATTTCAAATAGGGAAACTGATTTCATATATACAGTTTCTTCTAAGCATAGCCTTCCACCCTCATATTGATGTAGAGTCAAAATGGATGATATAGGTTCTATATGAAATACTCTGGGAAAGTGTCCTTGAATTTATCAATTATTGGGAGAATCATATCCCTCTCATTGAGTTTTCATACAATAATATCTTTTTGGGGAGAATTCAGATGGCTGCCATATAGTCCTTGTATTGTTGGTCATTTCATTCACCCATGTACTGGAAAGAGGTAGGAGAAAAATCCCTATTTGTTCCTTGTATAATGTAGGAGACTTTAGATAAGGTTTATCTAATATGAAATCTTATGTATCCTAATTATTCTATAAAAAGTATTATGTCGGTCTTCATCAACAACCTCTAGAGTTCGAAGATGGGGATCATGTTTTCCTACGAGTATCGCTCAAGCTAGGGAATAGATGAATATAATGGCAAGGGAATATATCTCCATGCTTTTTCAGGCTGTTCAAGATTCTTGTATAGAGTCATGAATATAGCATATCGGTTATTACTACCTCATAGGTATTATGTCATGCATAACATCTTCAAACATTTCTCAGCTTCACGGGTATCATGCTGACCTTTTTCATACTTTTTATCCTAATGAAGTTGAGTTAGATGTCGATTATTATTTTGCGGATTATCTTATACGCATGGTTGACCTAATTAGGAAGGCTCTATGATTAAAGTATGTCCCTCTAGTATGGGTGTTATGAAAACATGACCATGTATAGTATGAGACTTTGGAGCAGGATTATGACATACATGGCCAGTGTCCTGAGTTGTTCTCATACAATGTTTCACCTCTAGTGTCTAGGGGATGTATACCCATAAAGAAAATATTGACATGTTCTAGAGGTTTTTTCATAGTTGGAGCATAGTTTCACTAATTGTGCATCCTAAATGTATTAAATTACCCTCTCAATAGAAGATTGTGTAAGGTTGGCACACAGTTTTTTCAACCATGTTACTTAGGTTTTTGGGTGATTTTCTGAAAATGTCCTTAAATGAAATGTTTTAAACACACCCCTTCTTGATTTTTCTCTCTAGTGGATAATGAATCCTTTTTCCTCCCCTTTTGAACTCTTTGAAGGACTAAAGTAGGATTGGAGATAACTCCGCTATATGAATTTTGATTTATCTTTCATTCATATCATTGGATTCCTCTCGCTACATTTGTAATTCATTTTTATCCATTTTTCATTCTTCTTACTATCGACAATTATATTTAGATGCAGACTCATGTGCCTTATTTTTAGGGTGTTGGATCATTCTTCATGTATCTTCCAATTGATTACAAAATAGATGTGGATACTAGATGATTATATTCATGAAAGTATTATGAGGCTATATATAACTCATCCCTCGAGTTTTTTATTTTATAAATTTTCATGTGTGTGTGCCGAATTCATCGGGTGTAGACTTTTAAATTCATATTCCTTACTTATTGTCACTAGAACTGTGTTCTAATACCATTTTTAAATATTTTTTCTATATTCATAGGTTACTTAGACAATGTTATCAACCCCAAGTAGGGTGTTTCCAATATTTATTCTTTTATTAGGCTTTTATGTCTATCTACACCACCGTTCGGGTGAGCTGTGACTTGACCTTGATAAAGGTAAGTGTTTAATTAAATAAATGAATGATTAATTGTTATCACATGTTCGATTATAAATTGACACTCCTAAGGTAAGTTCTTCAACTTGATAAACAAACTTAAAATTAATTGGAAATTATACTATGAATATGACTTCTCCAATTTAAATATAATTGAAAAACATGGTTGGACACCCACATCACCCATTTCCGTGTATGATGGAAGGTAGCAGAGTGAACCTAATAAATTCTATATGACTTATAAGAAATGAATGAAATGGTTTCATTCCCTTTATCCTTTTCACACTAATTAATGTAAATGGATTGAACCCTAATGGATTATTAATTGGAATGAGTATTACATGGCCTTAATTAACTAATAAATTGATTATAAGGTGCTTGTTGCATATAGATCTTATTGTTATTATATAAGTGTCCAGACTCACCCCATCCTTGGATTTCTGAGAGAATACCTTGAGCACTCATGAATTCCATTTTTATTTAGGAATGTTGGTTTCCCTGGTTGATACCCATCATGGAAACCAATCCTTGTCTACTTGTGGATTTCTGATATAACACTGTTGGATCCATACATTACTACTACAAGATTATTTGGATATACTCTTTGGATCCAGCCAGATATCTATATACATGAGGATCCATTATTACATCCATTGTTCTAAGTCACTACTTACCCATTTTACCTTGGATAATTTTCTTAGACTCAGATAGTTTCATTGTTACGTAATGCCTTTCATGTTTGTTTTTGGATTACACTCTTACCCCATATATCCTCTATATATTTATTACCTGAGTTGTCTAGACCCCTAAGGTCAAGGTTTCCTTGGTTATCCCCATGCAACCTCACCATTAATAATATCATCATGAATTCCATGGTTATAACTTCTATCCTTTATTATTATTATCTTGATATGATATAAATGACAGTTTTTTCACACGTGACTTATTATATAAATTAGAACCTAATTAACTAATGATATTGTTATATGATCAAACACCAACTGAGGCCGAAGAAATTAATTGGTTATTTACATTATTGTACTAATTTACCTTTATATATTCATGCCTGCACACTATTCTAATTTATATTATCCGAAGGGAATTTTATAGATGTCGTTGGTGGTGGCCTAGGGAGATTTATCTCACACCCTATATGGGCCACCATTGTAGCCCTAGAAAATTAAACGTATGAAAGTATTGATAAAGAGAAGCATCCTACTCTGGATACTTGATATTTTTTCTTGTATTAGTATAGATCTAGGTAGTATATGACTAAGCTGGGATTAGGATGCTGGAAAATTTTTGGGGGTTTTTTCTACTTTTCTGTAGCATGTATTTCTTTCTACTTTGTATCCATGTTTTCCTACTTATTAGATACATGAAATATCATCATCATCTTTTTTATGTCATATAACATTGTTATATTATTCATCTATTTCTTCTTCTATTATTCCATATGTTTTTTATATTTTTTTTCTATTTACCAGTTATGTTATGTACACACTATGCAACACTCTAGTAATGAGGGCATAGTATCCCCACAGACACACCCTAGGCCCTCACTTCTAATTGGAATCCTCTAGTGTTCAGGGATATGTGATTAAGACCATGTGGTCAACTTGTCTTAGGGAACCTCTAATTGGAATCTGGGTCTAGGGCATCACCTTCACATTCATCCATCTAAAAATGTTGTTAAGTGTCTTATTTTATTCACCCAATTTTACCTGATATAAAAAAAATATCTTATGATACTATTTTTTTGTTACCTATGATTGAAACACTTCTGATAAATACCAACTACTTATTCTTACTCTTATTTTTTTACATAAAACAACTTCCATTTTTAAAAACATTCTACTCTAACTTTTGATTTTAGAATTTTTCCTAATATCTTTGTCTAAACACAATTCTACAACACTTTAACTTTTCTGCATGCATGAACTATACACCATATTTTTACTATATTTTTATCCTATTTATATAAGTTTGAGAGGAATAAGATTTATGTTTCCAAATTTGATTTCCCACTCAATAAAAAATAGAATTTTGGACCTCTCACTCATTATATTCTGAAAATTCAAACATTCACATCCTTCCATTAAACTCCAAAAGAATCACGAATCTTCCTATCATCATTTTTGAACATTGAATAATCAACACAATAGCATAACATTTGATATATTTAGGAAAACTTTATAAATAACTTTTATATAGTTAAAACATTATACCACTAAAATTTGTCTAGATAATACTTTGTAACAAATGTTTCATCTATATAGTCTCCATCACATTCTTCCTTAATAAAATTCATAGGAAATTATCAAAAGACATTCCAAAACTATAAAACTATCTGATGACTTTCATCATAACCCTATTTTTACTACATTCATTAATAAATCAAAATATGATGATCCTTATAAAGTAATTTGACCAAAACATCTTCTATAAACTTCAACTTCACAACTTTTTACATGTTTTTATGATGGATATTATAGAGATAGTTTATCTAATGGAATTTTTCTGAAGACCTTGTCAAATTAATCTTCATCAGATTTGGACTTCCCTCAATTGGACTTCATATGATAACATTCATTACTATATCCCTTTTAACTTCAATAACATTCCTCTCTCTGTTAGATTTTATGGACTTCTTAGAGACTGAACACAAACATTCTTCAACCAAAAATATATCTATTTCCATTCCTTAGATCTTCATAAAATAAACTTTTTACATATAAAATAATTTATCCCCCTATATTCTAAATGATTATATCATGAGGTCTTTATAACTCATGATTTTATAATATTTCTGAATAGAAAAACATATCCAAATTTTATTTTCATCAAAAACCATTATCTGGGGACTTTGTAACAATCAATATAGACATTAAACAACTTTTCTAAGTCAATAAACTTTCATCTAGAATATCCCATCTAATAGAATTTTTCTGAAAAGTCATTCTGTTTGGAATTTTTTTGAAATTATACAAAACATTGATGATTTTTCTTTGAACAAAAAAGGACCAAAATTTATTAAAATCATTCATAACAACTTCTAGCATCATCAAAAACACCTCCAAACATATTATTCCCAACATATCCAAAATCATATCACGAAATTCCAAAGTAGAAAGAATATTTCTAATGAAAATCAAAGGAAGGATATTGAGTTTCAAGTTGGGGGACATGTGTTTCTAAATATATCTCTGTGGAAATGGGTTATGATATTTGTAAAGAAATAGAAGTTGCATCTAAGGTACATTAGATCATTTAAAATTTTATAACTTATAGGATATTTGGTATATCATTTATTAATTCCACCAAACGTTTCTCAAGTGAATGGTATCTTTAATATATTAATTGTAAGGAATTTTATTCTAGACCCTTTTCATGTTATAAATCTTGATCATATTCATTTGGATCCTGGATTATTATATAAAAATGAACCAATTAAAATTATTTATATGAGAAATAATGTGTTATAGAATCAAATAAAATTATTGGTGAAAGTTCTGTATAGGAATCACCAACAGTAGGTGGTGACATAAGAACTTGAAGATGTGATAATAAAGACTTATTTTCATTTTTTTCATAGATTGATTTACAATTTGAAGGAAAAAATATTATAAGGGGATAATGAAATACCAAATAAATTTTAGTAATAAGTAAGTATATATTATTAGAAAAATAAAAAATAAAAATCATTGATACAATTTTTTTAAGATTTATATAATTAATAATGTTCTATAGAAAAAAAATATGAGTATAATATAGATGCCTCCAATATTATAATCTCAAATAAACATCCCAACTATAACTAGTAAAATTAAAATGAGAAAGTATATAAGTCATGGAATAGATATATTAAAAGAACTAAAAACAAGAATTATTATATAGTATATTTGTATGAATAAATTTATAATATTTAAGAATATATATGGCCATTATATAATCATTGGATATTTCTATCATTAGTGATAGAGATTTTATAAAGTAACTATTGGAATTAGTGTGTATTAAGGATAATAATTAGAGTGAATTAATGTATAATGGAGAAAGCATGGATTTTACTTGTGGTAACATACCCTTAAAATTAAATTTATTACATCTTGGGAAGTTGATACCATCATTATTGTTTTCCCTCAACCATGGCCAATTTTAACTTTAATAATTGGTGTTCAGGTGGAATTATCTATGAAAGAAGTTCAAGATAGTGGAAATCACTATGGTTTAAATGATTTATTAATCACTACATGAATGTATAATTAGTTAAAACCATACCCTTATGGATTATACTGTTTCAATAAGGGGTTATGTATCTGGGGGGTCAAATGTTATAAATGTATAAATTCTTTACTAATGAAATGGTCTTTACTCCCATGAATATTTTTTTTTAAATTTACCATCCTTATATAAAACTTAAAATGTACATAATTTGACAATGTATTTGATTAAATGGATTTCATATTTAGATTAAAAACGTTGAAATTATCTTATAGGGTGAAATTTGTTAGTTTTTTATAAAATAGTAAAAGATGATAAAAATGGTAAAATATGGTGAGATATAGTAAATATGGACTCATATATATGTGATCACGAATAAACCAAGAAAATTTAGTGATCATTGCCTCATTTTGGAACAAACTATTATATTGGGACATTTAGGGATGTAATGGGGCATTATATAGAATACTAGATCACTTATGATAATGGAAATTTAAAATATTCAATAATTTATTTCATGGGTTTCCAATCACCACAACTAAAAATACTCACCCACTCTTCCTATTTCTCCTCACACCATGTTCATATTATCTCTTAATATCTCTCTCAAGGAGTCTCTTCTATATCTATTTATTTAATATTGAATTTTTTTTGGTTTTAAGGGTCATCTCAAGGATAATAATTTCAAGATATGGAATTTTCATTTTTATCTCTCTTTCCAATTCCTATTTTCATATCCATTTTTGTATCCTTTTCAATTTGGAATTTATTATTTCAATAATGTTACGATATAATTTTAATTACAATTATTATGATATCCTATTCATGTGAGACCCTATTTTACTCACATTATACACTATTAATAAGTTGATATAATGTTAACATTCACTAAAGTGGCATAAAACTTTATAATATCCCATGATAAAAATTACATATGTATGTTATATATATGTGGTATTATGGATTTATTATCTCTAATAGGGTATATTTTCTATGTAATGGTGATTATGATGTATTTAGTGAAGCCTCAATCAAGTTTTAAGTGAATTAAACCTGATCCTAATACAAGATCACCATTATTATCAATGCGTACTAAATAGGGATTTTCTCCATATGGAAATTTTATATCCCGAATGTGTATCAAATAGTGTGATCATATACTCCTAATTCTAAAATGGGATTTATTTATAATTTATTTAGTATCCTTTTATGTTAAATATATGTGTTTAATTAGATAAATATGTTTATGCACATAATCTTTGTAATTACTCGTTAATGGTAATCATGTATTCTTTACTTGATAAGGGTCCTTATTTGAACATTTTGAATCCATAATTATTATTATTGTTATTATTATTATTGGTAATTCACCTATAAATAATTATTAATTAATTTAATGGGTAACTCTATTGACACATCATTATAAAACTTTATTTTATACATGAAAATCATATAAGATAAGATTAATTAAAAAATTATGATAAATATTTATAAGTAGTTCATTATAGACCATTATAAAATGTATTGAATATGATAATTCAGTATCTGATGGAATGAATTATAACTTTATGTGATGGGTTGGTCCTAGAAATTATATATCCCCTTACTATAATGTAGGGATCATAAGGAAACTAAGATAGGGTAATGGCAGTGTCTATACCATCTATGAAAGATATCTTATCACATGGAATCGAAAATATATTTATGATGTACAACATTATTCATTCCCATAATTTCCATAATTATGGGTTAATTTGTTATTATTCATTCGATTATTAATTTTCATTTCATTTAGGTATTATGTTAATCTTGTGTATTAATTGATATAGCATCATTCTTTCACTGTATTTCTTATTCCATTATTTTGTCATGAGAGATTCTAAAGTTCATTCTCCATTACTAAACTTTTGAGCTCACCCTTTCCTTGTGTTTCTCATTTACCCATGTAATAAATAAGAATACTATGTAAAATCATATTTCTAGATAGCATTAGAGATTAATGATTTGTACTAAAACGATGTAATGTATCACATTAAAATATAATTTTTCTATATCTCGTATCTTAAGGATAGTTTAACTTTGATCCTGGGTATAAAATCTCATGTAATACAAATTCCATATAATAAATAACCCACTAAATCTATGAGCCTATGGTAAAGGGAATTTCATTTAATAATATAGTGACTCGTAATTTTCATAAATAGATATTACATCTTATTATATGAATATTAAATTCATAATATTACATCTCTCGCTAAGTTCTTAGAAACCAGAAACCTTCTTAGATATATCATACTTAAAATATTTCTTCATAACTGTAGGAAAGTAAATAAATGTAAGGATGATATTATATTCTCAGTAAGGGTAAAAAATGGAGATATCAATGATAACATAATCATAACATGAGTATAAGGGTATAAGAAAATGATCTTAACAATTTAAAACCATACACATTATATTATAGATCATAGTATTGATTTTTGGAATAAATATTGGTATTTTATAAGACATTAATCATAATTTAATCAAATAACATAAGACATAAGAACATTACATTGTAAAAATACATAATATTTTGGCATACACATAATCATAGAAAATAATTTCCTTAGTTAAGTCTCACTTCCAAGACAATAATAGTATATTGGGATCACTCCATATTCCATCATATACTTAGTCATGTTTCACTCCCAATACTATCATAGTGAATAGTTTCCCATATGGCATTGGTTTCAATCCCCATTATTGTCCTTGTTATCTCATAATATATCCATATTTATCCAACTCCTTAGAGAGAGATATAATTGTGGGCCCATCCATCACATAATGAAAATACTAAATATGTGTTCCATAAGATCATAAAACATTTATCATGGAATAACCTAATAAATGGAAATAGTATTCAAAAACATTTCACCATTTCACCACAGAAAACCTGTGAAACAAATTAGTGTCACAAAAGTATCATAATAACATAATAAACCCATCAAAAAGAAATGTGTTTCATATACTCATCCTTAAATCATCTTAATAATACTTCCAAATAATTAAATTGGATGTTATCATTAGATCATATGCCCAGTAAATCATAAGTAACATTAAAGGATGTTATCATAGATGGAAAATTCCTTTAAAATTTCCATTGAAACATTTCTTGAGTAAAATTCCCAATTCACATTGATTTCACATATTTAAAATCTAAAAATTTAAAAAATATTAAATAAAATATTTAATTTTAAAATAATCTTGGAAATATATAAAGTAATATTTAAATAATTGAATGTTCATGATAGTGGGAAATTACATTAAGGTTGTGTATGTTAAAATAATGATTCTTTTCACATTTTCTGTAACAAGTCAAAAGTACCTCATTCTAAAAATGACAGGAGGATTGATTTAAAAAAATTATAAAAATTGAATTATTTTTAAAAATTACTTGAATAAATCATTCTATATTTTAAAAAACATTATTGAAAATATTTTTAGAAAATATGAATATGGAAATAAATTATTTTCATTCGAATAGAGAAATAATGTCATTTTTCCTTAAAAATATTGTTTTGGTCTATTAAGTACTTAAAGAGAGGAAAGTAAAAAAGGAAAAAAGTAATATCCAGAAATAGATATATTAAAATAAAATTCATGTAATTATTGATAGATACATCAAAATATTTCATCATTAGAAACTTAATGATAAACAATCCTAATAAACACTGATATTATAACATAAATCTCTTACCACTTTGGTATCATTCAAATAAAAACCTCATTAAAGAGAGAACATTAAATGGATATTAATATACCTATAATTTTCAGGATAATAATTATAAAATAAATTAATGGGAATTATATACTCCACATAAATGAAATAATTGTAGAATATGGCATGTGTATCAGAGAAATAAAAGTGGGACAAAATTCCCCAACCTCATGTTTGATATTCTTTGAAATAACTCTATCATACAATATTATAAATTTAAATTTATTATATTTATATAATAGAATCATATACATACTTATAAAATCATATATGATCCAATTATAATATTTTAACACCCATTTATTGGTAATTTATTTTTTAAATATTTGTTTCTGAAAGTTAACAGTTTTGTTTTTCATGAGAATTTCAATTCAGTAGTTCTGGTACTTATACTTTGATCATGGTTACATAATCTCAAAAATTTTAATCATGAAGTTAATATAAAATATATTCATTATATATATATATATATTCATATTCATTAATAAAAGGTAAATATATAAAACCAATGAGCATGTACCCAAGTGGTAAAGGATCTTGATTGGCATCCAAAAAACCCAGGATCAAATCCGGGAAAGGAAACAATTTTGGGGTACTATAGCAGCACTATAACATGGAACTATAGTAATATTATAGCAGTGGTGTAATTATATCAGTGGTGACACTGTAGTGGCAGAGGCACTCTAGTAGGAACTATAGTGGAGGAGGTACTATAGCATTTATTATAGAAGACCGGGTATTGTAGCAGTATTATTCACCGAAGGGCCCTTTGGGCCAAAAAATGGGTTTTCGGGCCTTGTATTTGGGATTTCATGCTCTCAGACCTACCAGCTCTGTAATAGGTCCCCCTATACACAATCAAAAAAATTATTTCTTTACTTTGATAATAATAAAAATAAGGCTTTAACCCCAACCTTTGAAAAAAGAAGTAGAGATAGAAAAATGAATTACTACATTCCTGATGACAATAGGATGTACATAACAATGATTATTGTTTTCACATTTAGATGGTTACAAATAAAGAAATTTAAATAATAATTTACCATTTAAAAAATAATTTTTATATTATACAGATCATATGTATCCATTAAATCAATCCTTAATATTATCCATGAAATTTTGATATGACAAACAAATCTCATCGCTTCCTGGAGGTGGTAGTCTACACATACTCATGTGAGACATTATCATTTTACAATAGATTTGAAGGTAAGATGGTAGAAATTATATTATAATTCCAAAATCTAAATTATATAATAAATATATTTTACAAACATTAAAACCATCATAATACAAATCCATGAAATGTGATGATGTAAAATGATGTGTATCACTGTGTGGAGGTGGTAGTCTACACGTGTTCATGAGAGATGATTTCACTTATTATTTGATGGAAATAGGATGAATAATGGTTTTTACTTAATAATATTAAATTTTAAGTATTTTTATGATACTGAAGTTGTTATTTAATTATGAACACCATATGTTTATTTGAGTTATAAGAATAAATAACTTGATAGATGTGGGGTAGGATGATTACCTCTTCCTCAGTAGGTATCCATTTGATCCTTTATTATGGAACCTTGGAATGGTATTTTAAGAATAAAAGAACATAAAATTAATTTAGAAGGATTTTTATAAGATAATATTTTAGGTTTCGGTTGAGATATATGGCTCAAAGTGGATTAAATAAGAGAAAGGATGGGTGTCCATTCATAAGTGGGGAAGAAGAAAGACTTGGAATTTCTTAAAAGATTAAAATATAATAATGTCATACTCAAGAAAAATGCTTCAAAATGGATAGATATTATAATTTCTGATTTAATTAGTCCAAATTATGTCCATAAAATAGGATTTAGATAAGATTAATTGGTAAACGTACCCTTATGATTTACCCTCCCGATAAACCCATTTTCACATTAAACATAGTAACTGATTTTTATTGTTTTTAATATTAATTATTACCAAATTTAAATTTTACCTTATTGAAAAAGTTATTTATGATGGGTCAAAATATTTAATCCATTTTATAAAATTAAATTCATCCAATGATAAAATTTTAATTTGAAATTAATCACTCAAAACACCTTGAAAATAACTTTTCCATAAAAACGTTTTTCTATGTATAAATAGTCTATTCTAAAATAAAACATAAAATTAATTCCAATGACCGAAATTGGATTATTAAAAATATTATTAAACTATTTATGCTTTTAAGTTTATTTTAAACAAAATATAAGACTATAAATTCTTTAAAAGAAAAGATGTTTTTCAATAAAGACAAATATTTTTCAATATTCATCGAAAAATCAATATTTTTTAGAGAATTATCAAAAACTCACTCTAAGATATTTTTGACATAATCATTTCAAAAATTAAGTTCCTTTTTCCAAATATATATTCTATATGTTCAATAAATTAATTATATTATTTTCTCATAAAATCAATAAAACCCATTTTGGAGAAAATAATGTATTCTTAAAGAATATAATGAATTTACTAAAAATTGAGTACTTATTTGTAAAAATATTTTATTTAAATAAAACCAATAAAAATATTTTTTCATAAATAAATATTTTTATTCCAATCAACACTTCTAGTTTAACTTCTTGGTTATAATTTTATACTACATTACCGTTCATTTAGACATGGGATTTCATGTATCCCAAGTTACTGAATATATTAAATTTGTTTGAAGAGAAATATATCATAAAATATTAGGGTGTTACATTATAAATCCATTAAAATAAATATCATACTTTAAATTTGTTCACTATGATAAAAAAAATTGAGGATATTTATGTTTTGTCACAGCCTCATGTTCCAAAGTAGCTTCTTGAAATTTCTGATTTCTCTAGAGAACATTATCTGAGTGAGTAGTTTTGTTCTGTATTACTTTATCTATGGGAACCAAGATTTATATCAGTTATTATTCATAATAAATATCATTCACTAGTGGTAAAACCTATGATTTTATTACATGTGATGAATCGGGCATGTAATTCTTCAAGAGATATATATAGAACACCTTATGAACTTGAGATAGGATCGGTGGAAGTTCCAAGCGATAAGTTTGCATCCCTAATTGATCAAGAATATTGAAAGGGATAATATACTTAGGGATAATATTTCTCTTATTTATAAATATAATAAACTACTTCCATATATAAATAAATAGTAATACCTTCTAAATAACTTTGAATTCTATATTTCATCAATGATTTTTAGCATAACATTACTGTCAACTCTGAACTGCCTTGAGGTGTTTCTAAATGTATCTGATTTTTTCTTCCTATTTATCATCTAGCTCTAGTCCCAATAGATTTCTTTCTCTAACTTTATCCTAGAAAATTTGAGTTCTACACTTATATCCAAAGAAGTCATCAAAAGGATCTATATGAATTTTTGATTGAAAGATATTGTTATAAGAGAATTAAACAAGAGGAAGGTGTTGATCCCAACCACCTTTGAAATACATAGAATAAGGCCTTAGAATATCCTATAGGATTTTAATGGTTCCCTTAGAAAGAAAATATATATGAGGATTTTAATAAGTATTGAAACATGACATTGAATCTAGACCGTGATAAAGACATCGTCAGAACTTCAAGGTAAAACTCATATCTCAGTTAGATACAATAGAATGTGGTGTACAATGAAACCTTTCCACCTAATTAATTCATATTTTTGTAAATTTGATCAAGATTTAAATATTATATGATTTAATAATGTTTTATGACTTCATAAGATGATTTATTGTGACCCAAATAAAATTATTTTTTATAGATGTTTTGGGGAGTCGGGTAATAAAATACATGGTGATGTTTTCCAATTTCCATTTTAATATGGGTAATGGTTATAACAACCCCTTAAATTTCCATCTATATGACATAACTTTCTAACATACCAAGCATTGAGATACATACACAAAAATATATATCTTTATTTTTTCCCACTATAAATTCTATTTCAGATATCTACACATCTTCATACTCCTTGGATGAATAGAGAATGATAAACTAAGATCTCCATCCAATAGCTCCTTCAAATTTGGTACGGATGGGGCATATACATGGTTCCTAAAAATTATCAGTCAATCATAATAAATTCTATACTCGGTTAGATTCCTTAATTTATTTTTTATTTCTACATTATCCTTTTGTTCCTATTTAATAATTAATTGGAAAGATGGTTGAACACTCATTTGAGAAATATAATATTTCTCCCCATCCTTAAAGAATTCTATGTCCATTTTTTCAAATCCTAAAATATTGGATGTTTTTTTATCCACATCATAGAAAAACATGTATGACCCCTCTATCTCAAATCATATTCCACCTTGTTCACTTTCCAAGGGTGGTAATGATTTGGGTCATCATAATATTTAATCAACTCAAACCATCTTCTTTGATTCAAAATAAACACTTTTTGAGTGAATGTATTCTTTGAACATTTCTGATCAGTGTATATGTCCCACCTTTCTTTGAAAAGACAATTAATTCATATATTTAATTAAACTTTTACCATAACTAACTCAAAATCATGATTTTGGTTATTTTGATCATGGACCTTCAATTTTAATGAGGCATAATCTATAACTATATCATTTTATAGGAGGAAATATGATAGACCCTTTTTCTATGAATCAAAATAACCCAAATCATGATTATGCCTCATTAAAATAGAAGGTTCATGATCAAAATAACCCAATTCATGATTTTGAGTTAGTTATAGATTATTCCTCATTAAAATTAAAGGTTCATGATTAAAATAACCCGAAGATATATGGGGGATTAATAAGATAAAATTTAATCCCTCTAAATTAAAAGTGTCTATAAAGATAGAGGGGGGATTATTAAGATAAAATTGAATCCCTATAAATTCATAGTGTCGATACCTCATAGGAAAGGTTTTATCTCATATGTCTTAACTCTTTACCCTCAACTGATAGTATCTAAATCAAATATAAATCTTTGAAAATATTTTTCTCCCAAAAATTGATCTAAAAAACATCAATATGAGGCAGAGGATTCATATTCTTCACTGTGATCTTTTTAAGTTCCTGATAATCCATATAGAGTTGTATTGATCCATATTTATTCTCAATAAAAAGAATAGGTTCACCATAAGGTGACATATTTAGATGAATTAATCCCTTATCAATGTTATCCTAGGGTTTCTTCATCAATTACTTCAACTCTATAGGGTCCATTATATAAGGTGTCTTTAAAATAGGTGTGACACCATGTATGAGTTCTATTGAAAATTCAACGTCATGATTCAGGAGAAGAATATGAAAGTATTATATAAAAACATCAAACTAAAGTCTCATGTAATAGGCATATATTACATGTTGATTTTCTCAACAACCATCTGAGATAAATATCCCCTTTGAATAGGAATCTTGACCCATATAATGGATGTAATTTCTAATGGAAATTCATTTTTAGCATCGCACTAATAGACATTAATAGGTTGGTTAAAAATATAAAAAGTTACTTAACTTCCTTGAAAATTAATATGGGATTTATATAAATGAATACATTTCATGACTGTGATAACATCAAATTCATGTAGAGGGAGAATAATCAGATTTGTAGGAAGCACCTTTCCGTAAAATTCAATCATAGAAGAATCGTAAATTTGATATGTGATAATCATATCATTATGGGTTCTCATTCCTAATTCAATATATAATCATTGAGATGGTATTTTCATACCCTTATAGAATTATTAAAATATAAATGAGTGGGAGGATTCATAATCAAATAAGACATTATCAATTCTAGAGTTGATTGTAGGTTTACCTTTCACTACATTGTTATCATACCCCACATCAAAATAGTAATCATGTGAGATTTACCTTTTTCTATATGATTAATAGGTTCTTAACACTGATCATCATTATTAGCCCTTATATTTGAGCACCATTTAGAATAATTTCCAAACGCCTTGTAATTGAAACACTGGAGTGTGGGTGGTGCATTCTGTGGTACTTTCTCTCCATCATTATCTAAATTATTCTTCATATTACCTCAAGGTTTGATTCCCTAATGGCCATCCTTCATACACATAAAACATTTACCAATACTGTAACATCCCAGGTAAATAAAGAATAAAGAATTTTCATATTTATTAATATTTACGAATTAAATATTAATTTTAATTAAAAGGGGTTTCTACATTCGATAGCGTACTCGATACGCAACGATGAGTTTCTTTGAAAACTTATGTTGCACACTAGTAATAAAATAATATTATTTTAAATGTTAGTTTACACATAGCCGTTGTACTAGAGGGAATGGATAGAAATAACTAAAATATGATTATATATGTTTTTAAATGTTTTTACATTTATCCAATAAAAGATAAAGGCTTAAAATACGGAAATAATTCAATTTTAGGCATTTATACCCTAATTTTCACTAAGGGTTCACTTATCACCTTTTGACAGAAAACCGTCATTAGATATAGTTTTGATTAATCATATAAAATCTATTGAACCAAATATAACTCTTCTTTAGAATCTGGACATAAAAATTTACTTTGTGTAAATTTTTGGTATCTTTCCGATAAAGTTCATTTTTTAATGAATAGTGTAAAATGTTGTATTTTAATTCAAAACCTCTTTTTAATCTAATTTATTTATATGCTTAGATTATCATTTGAATTGGTTTTAAAGTGAAATTATAAAATATTTTTACCATTAAATCCAATAGTGGTCGTTGGAATTAATTTCACTTTGAAATCGGACTTAAACTAGTGTCAATCTTTTGATACTTATTGTTTCATAAAAACACGCTATTTGTCATGACAGTGGGAATTAATTATTAAATTAATTAATGTGACTTATATGTTTTGAATTTTCTAAAATAGACCACATTTTTGAATTCGGAATATCAAATATAGCTTAGGGTGAATTTTTGGTATTTTTCTGAAAAACTTCAATTTTTGATGAATAGTGAAACCACTAAGTCGTACTTATAAAAACTGATTTTAAGTTTAAATGAAATTTTACCACTTCTTTGTTTTGAATTTCAAAAATCCGACATACATGGTTGTCATTAAGAAGTAAAATTTGGTTCAATGAGATTAAAATAATTTTTTGGTGAATAGTAACTCTTAAGTTCTTAATCGCGATTAGAGGTAATTAGTGTAGTTTAAGGTAAAAATAATGTTTTAATAATATGAGATGACCTTGACACATGTCCTACCCTTATTGGATGTGTCATGGCCGACCAATAAAAGCCATGGGTCATCTTGGGGACCCCATGGAGCCAATTTGGTTGGGAAATGACATAAATAACTTTTTATTTAATGTTAAAGTAAAAATGACACACACATGAGATGTTTTACTAAAATAATTTTTATATGGGGTTATACAATCTGATTTTTGACTATAAATAATAATTAGAAATCTTAAACTATTTCATACATCATAGTAATTTTTTTAGAATTTTTAGACATTAAATAAACTAAATTATATATGACATCATGATGATGCAGCGATGACCTCATTATTAAACGATTTAAATAAAATGGAAAGATAATGTAATATCTAAGACCTACACATGTCCAAAACCTATTGGATGAGTGTATTTCGAACTCTTATCACCTTATACTCAAAATAAATTAATGTGGGACCTCTTAAATCCGAAAACCATTTTAAAATAAAGTGACTTTTCTTTACTTTCCAAGAGTGCCCCTCCCCTCCTCTTATAAAAGGCCCCCACCTCTACCTCCTTACCCACACTCCCAAAGCCTTTGTCTCGGCCAACCCCTTCCCATTGTGTCTCTACACTTCCCTCTATTACTCCTTGAAGCCTCACTTTTGGCAGAATTCTTCCCAAGGAAGCCTTTGAGCTCAAACCAAGGGGAGTTACCCGATTTTAAGGTAATGTCTTCTTTTGAGTCCTTTTGTTTTATTTTGCTTCTCCAACCCCCTAAACTATTTTTATTCTTTTCTTTTGTAACAACTCCAGTATAATAAATATACTAGGATGTTTTTATAAGAATTATTCGAGCTACACTTACACACACCTACATCTAATTGTTAAAGAACATACTGTTTCCGTGGATGGCGAATTTCAACCTCCCGAAACAATGATTGTTCAAAATTCTTTTAACACCTTCAAAGGTGGAAATTAAGATGAAACTATATTTATATATGATATATAATATGTTTATGTTTTCCTTAAGCTTCTGTATTTTTCATTTTGGGCATACCTTTATGGTTTCCATTATGGGTAAACACGATATCTTCATTTAAGGAAGTGCGGACTACCACCCCCTCAAAGTGATGTGATTCGTTAATGCCATATGTGTGACGTGTAAAGTATGGATTTAAAGTTATTATATATTATGTTATACTGGAATTATAATATACCTCTATATCATTATTAATTAATTCCATTAAATTATGAGATAGAAATGAAAGTAGCGTCCATGCGTACGTACGGCTTACCGTCTCCACGAACGTTGCATTTCATTTCTTATCCCCAAATGTAATGTACTATTAAAATTACATGTATATAATGGATATATATAATTAATGATATATATAAATTTTTAATATAATTCTGGAATTAAAATATACATACCTCTCATTTAGTTTTAATTCCATTAATATGACAAAGAAATGAAAGTAGGGTTCATGCGTACCTACGGCTTACCGTCTCCATGAACGGTGCATTTCATTTCTTACCTATAAATGATTATGTAATATTATAAATACATGTATATTATGGATATATATCATATATATGATATCCAAATCAGGAATTTCATTCTGGATATAAAGAACCTTTGACCACACGGACAACATGTAATTATAAGAAGTCCACTTTCGACTTAAGAACCAAATATCGACGAAACAAACATTATTAACTTAAATGGTTACATAATGTTTATAACATGGCAATAAGTGATATAAAAGGAATAATGAACTTTAAAAAGGTTCTTAATCAAGTAGCAATTAACTCAAGTTTATTATTCAGGATGTTAAAGAACGATCGAGTCAAGTCGGGCCCGAGGTAAGGGACTTCGTCTCAATCTCCTTTCATTGAGGCATATTTCGTTTCATACACAACTTTCTTTTATACGGTGTATAAAACCCTTTGACTTTTACTTTTATACAAAAGGAATCTTTTTCTACGAAGCATTTTACAAAACGACAAAAAGGAATGTTTCTTTTAATGTACGCGGTGACAACGACCTTTTCCGCCGCCGCGGGTATTATTTGGTCTTTGGCTTCCTCAACAAGCCGTAATGTTTTTAAAATAAAATAAATACCATATACTCTTTTATGTATTTTGTTATTGAAAATGGTTTTGATAAAGGATTCTATTATGATATATAGTGATTGAAATGTGAAAATGTTATCATTCCTTTATATTGGTTTTATGTTTTATGATTTTATTTTGGTACTTGGACATTTGACGGGTGGTTACGTGATAAACCATATGACGGGTGGTGCCGTGAATACCTGGACGGGTGGTTACGTTATAACCTCCAATGCATTGGGTATGGAATTCAGCCGTATGGCTATTCCATTAAGTATGTATGGAAATTGTCCATATGGCTATTCCATTAAGTGATATGTGTGGAAGTCGACCGTATGGTTATTCCACTTAAGTATGTGTATGACCCAAGTTACCTTTATATATGTTATGTGTTATTTATATGGGTTTTATGGTAATACTTTGGTTAAAAAAAGTTAAGTAATGATACTTTATTCAGTGAAGAGTTTTTACTACTTCATTAAGGTGAATGTATTACTTTGATAGAGTATACATTGTTTACTTGATGTTTGAAAAACTAATAGTTTTCATTCTTTGTGTATCCCTTACTGAGATTTTTGTGCTCACCCCAAGTTTTTTTGAAATGTTTTTCACAGGACTTAATTTGGAATAAGGTCAAGGATGGGATCAAGGGAATTTCATGCTATATAAAACATGGAACTACGCATGTTTCTTTTTAAGAGTTTTTTTATTATTATAGAAACTTAGTAGAAGTGTCTACTTTGTAATATTTTGAGATGTAATAGTTATGTTCTAATTCAATAAAACTCTAAACCTGAAAAGATCCTCAATGTGAATTGTTCATTTAATTCAATATTAAGTAAGGTTTAAGGCCGGGGCCTTATAGTTGGTATCAAAGGTCGGTTTAGACAACTTTAGGAGTTAGAAAATTGGTAAACTTATAAATTAATTTATGGTATGATTGAAATGATATAGCATTTCAAGATTATCATGTTGCTTTGCCTAAGATATTTCTATGTTAAGAATGGTTTTTCATAGAGGAAACAGATCAACTTTTATGGGAAGGAATACAGAGGGAAATAACCTTTCAAATCAATATCTTGAGATGGTCAGAATCAGAACTAAATAGTTTGTTGCAGTGATGGCTCAGTTGACTCAGGTGAAAAATGTTGGTTGTTTTTATTGATGATATTTTGGTGTTTTATAATAGTAAAGATGAGCATGAAATTCATTTAAGGGTTATCTTGCAAACCTTAAAAGAAAATAAACTATATGGAAAATTCAGAAAGTGTGAGTTTTGGTTACAAAAAATTTCTTTCCTGGGTCACATTGTTTCAAAAGATGGCATAACTGTTGATCCTGCTAAAACAAAAGTTGTTGAAGAATGGCCAATACCCACAAATGTAACCGAGATCCATAGTTTTCTTGGTTTAGCAGGTTACTACCGAAGGTCTGTTGAAAATTTTTCACGGTTATCTAGTCTAATGATTAAGCTAACTCGTATTGCCGTTAAGTTCATCTAGACAAAAGAATGTGATGATTGTTTTCATGAGTTGAAAGAAGATTGGTGAATGCTCCAGTTTTGGCACTTCCTTCCAGGAATGGTGATTTTGTTATATACAATGATGCTTCGTTGAAGGGACTTGGTTGTGTCCTTATGCAGAATGATCAGGTAATTGCTTATGCTTCACGTCAGTTGAAAACTCATGAGGTAAATTACCCTACACATGATTTGGAATTAGCTGCTGTTGTCTTTGCTTTAAAAATTTGGAGGCATAATTTGTATGGAGTAAAGTGTGAAATATATACTGATCACAAAAGTTTAAAGTATATATTCGCTCAGAATGAATTGAACATGAGAAATAGGAGATGGATGGAATTAATCAAGGATTATGATTGTACAATTCATTACCATCTGGGAAAAGAAAATAAAGTGGCTGATGCTTTGAGTCGAAAAAGTAATTCTTCATTAGCAATGTTGTGTTTGAAACGTGATCCTTTGGTTAAGGATTTGATGAAATTTGGCATAGATGTTTTTGGTGCAGGATGTTCTTCTGTTTTGTTTCAGGTATCAGTGAGATCATCTCTATCAGACAGAATCAAGCAAGCATAGAAGCAAGATAGTGAGTTGCAGAAAAAGGTACATCTGGTTCAGAAAGGTAAGTTGTCTGAATTCAACATTGATAATTATTTTGTTTTGAGTTTTGGGAAGAGATTATGTGTGCCTTGTGATTCACAATTGAAGAATGAGTTGTTATGTGAGACTCATAGTTCCCCATTTTCAGTTCATCCTGGAAGTACTAAGATGTACAGAGATCTGTGGGAGTATTACTGGTGGGATGGAATAAAAAGAGATATTGCTGATTTTACTGTGAAGTGTTTGACTTTTCAGCAGGTTAAAGTAGAGTGGCAGTTACCTAAAGGGATGCTTTAGCCTTTACCAGTGCCAGAGTGGAAATGGGAAAACATATCCATGGACTTTGTTGTGGGATTACTGAGGACATCTCGAGGTAATAATGAAATATGGGTTATTGTTGATCGCATGACTAAATCTGCTCATTTCCTTGCTATACGAGATACGTTTTCCCTAGATCAAATTTCCCGTTTGTATCTTAAAGAGATAGTTAGGTTACATGAAGTTCCTCTCTCCATTGTATCTTACCGTGATCCCAGGTTTACTTCTAACTTTTGGAAAGGCCTTCAGAAGTCATTGGGTACTGAATTAAATTTTAGTACAGCTTTTCATCCTCAATCAGATGGGAAGTCAGAATGAAAAATTCAGACCTTGGAGGATATATTACGAGCTTGTTCGATGGATTATCAAGGAAGTTGGGACCAACATCTTTCTTTGGTTGAGTTTTCATATAATAACAGTTTTCATTCCAGTATACAGATGGCACCATTTGAGGCATTATATGGGAAGCGTTGTCGAACTCCAGCATTTTGGGATGAAGTGGGTGAATGGAAGATGATTAGACCAGAATTGGTAGAAGAGATGTTATAAAAAGTTCAGTTGATTGAGAAACACATGAAAACAGCTCAGAGCAAACAGAAAAGTTATGCAGATAACCGGAGGAAGGATATATCTTTTGAGGTAGGTGATCATGTTTTTCTCAATGTTTCTCCATGGAAAAGTGTGATGAGATTTGGTAAGAAAGGAAAGCTGAGTCCAAGGTTCATTGGACCATATGAAATTCTAGAGAAAGTTGGATCAGTTGCTTACTGAGTGGCTTTACCTCCGATTTTATCTCAGGTACACAATGTTTTTCATGTATCGATGTTGAGGAAGTATATGCCAGGCCCATCTCATGTTTTGAGTCCAGAGGTAGTTCAGCTGGAAGAGAACCTATCTTATGAAGAACAACCAGTCCAGATTCTTGACCACAGGGAGCAGGTGTTATGGAATAAGTTGATTCATCAGGTAAGGGTTTTATGGAAAAACCATGTGATTGAAGAGGCAATGTGGGAATCTGAAAATGCTATGAGGGATAAATACCCCCACTTATTTTGATAAGTGAATAAAATTGTGAGGATGCAATTCCCAAAAGGGGGGAAGGATGTAACATCCCAGGTAAATAAATAATAAACAATTTTCATATTTATTAATATTTACGAATTAAATATTAATTTTAATTAAAAGAGGTTTCTACGTTCGATAGCGTACTCGATACGCAACGATGAGTTTCTTTGAAAACTTACGTCGCACACTAGTAATAAAATAATATTATTTTAAATGTTTGTTAACACGTAGCCATTGTACTGGCAGGAATGGATAGAAATAACTAAAATATGATTATATATGTTTTTAAATGTTTTTACATTTATCCAATAAAAGATAAAGGCTTAAAGTACGGAAAGAATTCAATTTTATGCATTTATACCCTAATTTTCACTAAGGGTTCACTTATCACATTTTGATGGAAAACCGTCATTAGATATAGTTTTGATTAATATTATAAATTCTATTGGGCCAAATATAACTCTTCTTTAGAATCGGGACATCAAAATTTACTTTGTGTAAATTTTTGGTATCTTTCCGATAAAGTTCATTTTTTTAATGAATAGTGTAAAATGTTGTATTTTAATTCAAAACCTCTTTTTAATCTAATTTATTTATATTATTAGATTATAATTTGAATTGGTTTTAAAGTGAAATTAGAAAATATTTTTACCATTAAATCCAATAGTGGTCGTTGGAATTAATTTCACTTTGAAATCGGACTTAAACTAGTGTCAATCTTTTGATACTTATTGTTTCATAAAAACACGCTATTTGTCATGACAGTGGTAATTAATTATTAAATTAATTAATGTGACTTATATGCTTTGAATTTTTTAAAATAGACTTCATTTTTGAATTCGGAATATCAAATATAGCTTAGGGTGATTTTTTGGTATTTTTCTGAAAAACATCAATTTTTGATGAATAGTGAAACCACTAAGTGGTACTTATAAAAACTGATTTTTCGTTTAAATGAAATTTTACCACTTCTGTGTTTTGAATTTCAAAAATCCAACATACATTGTTGTAATTAAGAAGTAAAATGTGGTTCAATGAGATTAAAATAATTTTTTGGTGAATAGTAACTCTTAAGTTCTTAATCGCGATTAGAGGTAATTAGTGTAGTTTAAGGTAAAAATAATGTTTTAATAATATGAGATGAGCTTGAAACATGTCCTACCCTTATTGGATGTGTCATGGTCGACCAGGAAAAGCCATGGGTCAACTTGGGGACCCCATGGAGCCACATTGGTTGGGAAATGACATAAATAACTTTTTATTTAATGTTAAGGTAAAAATGACACACACATGAAATGTTTTACAAAACAATTTTTACATGGGGTTATACAAGTCAGATTTTTGACTATAAATATTCATTGGAAATCTAAAAACTTTTCCTACATCATAGTATTTTGTTTAGAATTTTTAGACATTAAATAAACTAAATTATTTATGACATCATGATGATGCAGTGATGACCTCATTATTTAACGATTTAAATAAAATGGAAAGATAATGTAATATATAAGACCTAAACATGTCCAAAACCTATTGTATGAGTGGATTTAGAACCCTTATCACCTTATCCTGGAAATACATCAATGTGGGACTTCTTAAATCCGAATACTATTTTAAAATAAAGTGACTTTTCTTTATTTTCCAAGAGTGCCCCTCCCCTCCTCTTATAAAAGGCCCCCACCTCTACCTCCTTACCCACACTCCCAAAGCCTTTTGATCGGCCAACCCCTGCCCATTTTGGCTCTCCACATCCCTATATTACTCTTTGAAGCCTCACTTTGGGTAGAAGTCTTCCCAAGGAAGCCTTTGAGCTCAAACCAAGGGGAGTTACCCGATTTTAAGGTAATGTCTTCTTTTGAGTCCTTTTGTATTATTTTGCTTCTCCAACCCCCTAAACTCTTTTTATTATTTTCTTTTGTAACAAATACAGTATCCTAAATATACTAGTATGTTGTTATAAGAAGTATTCGAGCTACACTTACACACACCTACATCTAATGGTTAAAGAACATACTGTTTCCGTGGATGGCGAATTTCTGCCTCCCGAAACGATGATTGTTCAACATTATTTTAACACCTTCAAAGGTGGACATTAAGATGACACTATATTTATATATGATATATAATATGTTTATGTTTTCCTTAAGATTCTGTATTTTTCATTTTGGGCATACCTTTATGGTTTCCATTATGGGTAAACACGATATCTTCATTTAAGGAAGTGCGGACTACCGCCCCCTCAAAGTGATGTGATTCGTTAATGCCATATGTGGGACGTGTAAAAGATGGATTTAAAGTTATTATATATTATTTTATACTGGAATTATAATATACCTCTATATCATTATTATTTCTTTCCATTAAAGTATGAGATAGAAATGAAAGTAGCGTTCATGCGTACGTACGACTTACCGTCTCCACGAACGGTGCATTTCATTTCTTATCCCCAAATGTAATGTACTATTAAAAGTACATGTATATAATGGATATATATAATGAATGACATATCTAAATTATGAATATAAATCTGTAATTAAAATATACATACCTCTCATTTAGTTTTAATTCCATTAATATGACAAAGAAATGAAAGTAGCGTTCATGCGTACGTACGGCTTACCGTCTCCATGAACGGTGCATTTTCTTTC
Source organism: Viscum album (assembly GCA_963277665.1). Classification (NCBI taxonomy): domain Eukaryota; kingdom Viridiplantae; phylum Streptophyta; class Magnoliopsida; order Santalales; family Viscaceae; genus Viscum; species Viscum album. The sequence continues at coordinate 1,176,159,704 of OY728119.1, read as the reverse complement.
TTACCTATAAATGATTATGTAATATTATAAATACATCTATATGCTGGATATATATGATATATATGATATCCAAATCAGGAATTTCATTCTGGATATAAAGAACCTTTAACCACACGAACAACATGTAATTGTAAGAAGTCCACTTTCGACTTAAGAACCAAATATCGACAAAACAAACATTATTAACTTAAATGGTTACATAATGTTTATAACATGGAAATAAGTGATATAAAAGGAATAATGAACTTTAAAAAGGTTCTTAATCAAGTAGAAATTAACACAAGTTTAATATTCAGGACGTTAAAGAACGATCGAGTCAAGTCGGACCCGAGGTAAGGGACTTCGTCTCAATCTCCTTTCATTGATGCATATTTCGTTTTATACACAACTTAATTTTATATGGTGTATAAACACATTTGAATTTTACTTTTATACAAAAGGAATCTTTTTCTATGAATCGTTTTACAAAATGACAAAAAGGAATGTTTCTTTTAACGTACGCAGTGACAACGACCTTTTCCACCGCCTCGGGTATTATTTGGTCTTTGGCTTCCTCAACAAGCCGTAATGTTTTTAAAATAAAATAAATACCATATACTCTTTTATGTATTTTGGTATTGAAAATGGTTTTGATAAATGATTCTATTATGATATATTGTGATTGAAATGTGGAAATGTTATCATTCCTTTATATTGGTTTTATGTTTTATGATTTTATTTTGGTACTTGGACATTTGACGGGTGGTTACGTGATAAACCATATGACGGGTGGTGTCGTGAATACCATGACGGGTGGTTATGTTATAACCTCCAATGCATTGGGTATGGAAGTCGTTCGTATGGCTATTCCATTAAGTATATATAGAAATTGGCCGTATGGCTATTCCATTAAGTGATATGTGTGGAAGTCGACTGTATAGTTATTCCACTTAAGTATGTTTATGTCCCAAGTTACCTTTATATATGTCATGTGTTCTTTATATGGGTTTTATGGTAATACTTTGGTTATAAAAAGGTAAGTAATGATACTTTATTCAGTGAAGAGTTTTTACTACTTCATGAAGGGGAAGGTATTACTTTGATAGAGTATACCTGGTTTACTTGATGTTTGAAAAACTAACATTTTTCATTCTTTGTGTATCCCTTACTGAGTTTTTTATGCTCACCCCAAGATTTTTGAAATGTTTTTCACAGGACTTAATGTGGAATAAGGTCAAGGATGGGATCAAGGGAATGTCATGCTATATAAAACATGGAACTAGACATGTTTCTTTTTAAGAGTTTTTTTTATTATTATAGAAACTTAGTAGAAGTGTCTACTTTGTAATCTTTTGAGATGTAATAGTTATGTTCTAATTCTCTAAAACTCTAAACCTGAAAAGATCCTCAATGTGAATTATTCATTTAATTCAATATTAAGTAAGGTTTAAGGTTAGGGCCTTATAAATACCCTTAAGACAAATTCCTTCAGGTTTCCTTCAAAACTTAAAGCATAAAGAAATATTATACTCTTTTCTCTATGGTTTTTATTACTTGAATTTCCTTTTAATTCCATCTTTCTTTTCTTATTAAAACTATGATATTAATGGGTAAATAAAATCTCCATTTCCAAATTGATATCACATAAAACGACTTATTCATGGATATTTAATTACACTATTGATATAACCTTTTGATTAGTTGGTTTAAAGCCACTAAAAAAATTGATCAATATTACTTTTAAGTTGAATGATAAAAACGGAAGTGTACCTCACAGGCCTAGTAAAAGTTTCCTTATAGGTACTAATTGATTCATTATCCTTATGCTTTAAATCAAGGAATTACTTCTCTATTTTAATATGAGTAATAAAAGGAGATTAATTATTGAAAATAAAAAAACTGAACTAATCACACTATATAGGTTCAATTTCTTCTTGTTTCCTTTTGTTCTTGATGAGAGTCCACGATTGATCTGTTTCTCCTTCCAAATGATAGATAGCCAAAATTAATTTTTCTTTCTCTGAACATTGAATAATGTAAAATATATTTCCATTAGTACTAATCCATTACTCAAAAAATATTTGATCGGATGGGACAATAAAAGAAGGTGGGTGTTCCCTCATGAAATACTAAACATAATGGTGTTCGCTCCTTTACTCATTTGAATGTTTATCATGATTCATGGCTTGGGAAGTATACTTAATAATAAAAATGAAATTTTTCATTCCAACTCCAATAAAATTTGGTTACTTAGGATAAAAATCATTTAATAATCCATCACATTAATCATTAACACAGTTTCTTTGGGCTCCATCAATTGGCTAAAATGAAAAGTCATATTGTGGTCAAAAAATCATAGTGAGAAACCACATAATATTGAATATTAATTTATAGTACATATAAATCATAACACATTATTTTTAGTTTATGAAACCTTATGTTTAACTTAGTTCATTCATGGTCATCATCTATTCAAATATTTCATAATGGTTCATAAATAATATGATATTTAACCCAAGAATATCACTCGGGAGTGTCAAACTAGTGGCACAGTATAGGCATACTCATCCTGCACCAGAATGATGATCAAGATATACTCAGAAGACTCTTTCTAGAGTTATTACCCCAAAATGAATCTATGAAAAACTACATCCACTTTTAGTATCCAAACAAATATGTTTTACTAGGAAAACCACACTCATCTTTAACATAGAAAAGGACATTCTCATATACATAGGATTATCCTAAGGGTTCTCACTAAAGTTTCTCATCCTAATTTCCAAAATAATCTAAACCTTTATCCAATACCAACTATAAAAACCCATAATTTTTTATATCGATATTACAACTTATTATATTAATATTAAATACATAACTTTATGATCCATGCTATAATAATATAGGTTTAGTGTCTTTAGAAACTTGGATGCATCAAAAACTTTTTCAAAAGAGATATAGATCATCTCTCGCTAAGTTCTTCATAACTATCACCCTTATTAAAAATATCATACGTAAAATCATTATTCATAACATGGGGGAGGGAAACATAAGAAAGAATGAGCTTAGATGATCGGTAAGGGTAAATAAGGGAGATGTTAATGATCACTTATATATGACATGAGCATACGAGTATGAGAACATGAGCTTAACATTTTAAAACATTACCCATCATATCATAGAGCATAATCTTGTGCCATGTCCTAAATCATGGTATTTAATAATACATAAATCCTAAAATAATAAAATATCATGAGCCATAATAGAAAACATTGTCATAAGACATAAGTTTTTAGCATACACATAATCATAGAAAATCATTTCCTTGATCAAGGATCATTGAAAATACAATCATAATGGATTAGGTCCACTCCCTATTTCATAATATACATATTTAAGGTTCACTTCCAATGATATCATATTGGATAGATTCCCTCAATGAACTAGGTTCACTCTCCATTCTATTCCTTATTATATCATGAGATATCCCTCTTTACCAAATTAATTCGATGGATATATAATTCAGGCCCCACCCATCACATCATGAAAATCATACAAATGTGTTCAATTAAATTATAAAACATTCACCATAGTATAACCTTTGGAAAATAAGTGGGTTTCATAAACATTTCTTAATTTTATCATAATATAACACATATAAAAGAAACAACTATCAAAACTATTTCTTTATACCTTAATTAACCCATGAGAATGAAATAGGTTTCCTAGAATCATCCTTAAATCATCATCATAAGCCATATAAGGAATAAATGTGGACTGTATCATTGGTTCATATCCCTAACAATGTATAAGTGTTAACACCCTTTGTTTCATAAAAAAATGAGAAGTTTCAAAGGTACATAGTTCAAGGAAAATATAAGTGAAGAATGCTAAGGGTTGCACACTTTGCCGAAGGTATACTGCATAAGGTACAAATGAGCATCACCACATGGGTCTAGCCTATGTACCATTGGAACCATGCAGGTCCATCATTTGTGCTAGCAGCACCACACATGCCCTAGATAGGCATGTCCAAGAGAACCTCTCAGGTCACACTTACATACTGACCCACATGACCAACATGCACAAGGTACTTCTTTTTCCCAAGGTCCCTAAATTTCTTAAAAATAATACACTGAGGGTCTTCATTTGAAATGAATGCAAAAATAAGACAAGACATAAAGATCTTCTCACCCTAGTCATTTTCCCTGAATATTATAAACTTTTGGGTCGAGTTTTAAGCCTCAAAAGAAGAGTTAATTAATATGGGTAATAGGATTAAGGTTACCCAAGTTTTTCAAACATAGAAAACCTATATAAGATACCTTTCACTCATCCATCCTTCACCTGCATGAACCACCCATCTAATTCAAGATCACAAGGGTGAACTCCCTTTCTCAAGCATGAGACATAAGTGTTAGTCATCCAAATACACAATAAGATACCCTTGGATCCTAATGAAATGCCCCACCAAAGTGTTTTTTTTCAGGTTTTCCATCACCCATATATCTCTTATGCTTGTCCAGGTATACCATTTGTGAGCAATCTTTAGCTCGCCCAGTCTTCACTAGTGCGAGCCTCTATCAGCTTGCCCAAACTCATCCTGTGCGAGCCCCCTTTGATCCCTCTCTTCATCCTGCCAATGGCAGGTAACCTCCTTCATTGGGAGTCCCATCCATTGGAGACCATATAAGAGCCTCAACTGAAGCCTCCATACTTAAACAACCATGGTGAAAGACACACTAGTGTGTCTCTAATTCAGTTATGTAATTCTTCGATAAGAGGTTCTCATAGTTCTCCTACCTAACAAGTAGGGTCCTAGGGGTGTGTGCAATTATGTATCCCTTTGGTAACAATTACCCAACCTTGGGGTAGTGTTAGGGGACTCCTACTCTCAGACCATAGGGTCGGGGCTATTTTCATCCTTCTTATCTCTAAGACAAGGTAACTCCCTCTTTAAACGGTAGGGGTGAGATGCTTACTTTTCTCTTTGATGAGGTTTAGTGTCTTATCCTTTTATCTTCTCTAGATATGGGAAGAGGGAATTTTTGCTGGAATAATATAATGAAATTTCCTTCGGGCTATATGTAGATGGTTATCCAAATGTTCATATCCTAGCTACGAAAAAAATTGGAGATAGGAGTTTCAATGGTCTTTGTCACTCCCATCACCCAAGCCTTGTACACCAGTGGATGAACAAGATTGTGTGGTTTTCTAGATCTTTGACTTCCTCTTTTTTCTCACATTTATCAGGATTCACATGGTCTTATAGGTTAGTTGTGATCATGAAACCTATAATAACATATTCATGTATCAATAGATATTCCTTTTTCGGATCTTCCTCTAACCTTCCATCAGAGGGCCTATAAGGCATGATTCCTCAAATCCATGTATCCAATACTATGGGTATCCTGTTAACTATAATCCCCTAATATGTTATCACCATCTCCAAGGTTCAAATCCCCTTTGACACAAACCTTCATAGGGCCTCCAAAGGCATGGGCCCTCACAATATAACTACATGGCCTTTGATTCTTGTCCAAATGGGATATATAGGAAGCCTCTATACGGATCAAACCTAACACCCTAAATCAGCCCCAATTTTCACTGGTCAGTATTCCCTATATGGTGAAGTCCAAATTGGGATCCCACATATCCCTTCTAATTTCCTTGGTTTACTTCATAGTAAGTCCCAAACCATACCTTTGACTATGAACCTTTTTCTTAGTTGTCCTTGCTGCATAACGTTTAACTGAATGGTTTGGTCCTCATCACATGACCATAAACAGTATGATGTGTCCCATTAAGTAGAACTAAACTATGTGGGTTCTGATTCATTTCACAAGGATACATTGGAATACTGCCTCATGGGACCAATACTGATCTCAAAATATCTCCCATATCCTCAGATGATAATACATTCTAGAGAACCCCACCATGTGGATTAAAACCTACATCATTATAATAAATGGCCAAGGAGTATCTAATCTATTTACATAAGTATACCATTAATTATTAGCCTCATATTCATATATATGCCTCTATCAGTCAATAATAGTGGATATATATAAGTGATTCTAAAGTTTATACAAGCTAATAATCAATTTTCATTTCAAGGGAGACTTGTTTAATACTTGGGAGTTAATGAAGGATTCATGAATATGAGTTAAATATTTAGTAGAGTCCCAAAGTAGGCAATAATTCACCCTAAAAGGGTGTGATGACCCCAACCTCCCATCCTATCAACAACTGTGATACCTTAAGATTTGTTGAACCATTTTCCAAAAACCGCCTTCCTTTATAAATAATGTATGTAAAATATCTAGAATAAGGGAACCATTGGGTATTTCTAAATCCACAAACAAATCCCATTGGAATCCATTCAAAAATGGTTAACCCTATGTGAATGATTGTAAAACCATTAAAACCCCCTCAATAAAACCATTAAACAACATCATACCACATTTTTTATTGGAAATAATAATGGTGAACCTAAGGTGAATCCTTAACCAAGATGATTGTGTCGCCCACATGTCAAGCCCCTTTTCACAAAATAAAATAGGTCCACACATGAATCTAAAATAATTAATTATTAATGTGTTAATTTATTCATATGTTGCTTTAATGGGGTTTTATTATTTTTTCACATATATTTGAGAAACTTTTAACCAGATCTTCTTTTGATCCAAATGGCATCATACCAGTTCCCACGGACATATGCTTCATCCACTCCACAAGTTGGGTCCTGAACTAAACTGAGGATACCATCACTAACCCAATATCTCCAACATTAGGTCTCAAATGAACTACTGAGAGAGTACCCCTAAAATTTTAGCTTCCCTACACTAGAGGATACTCGATTGGCCCTCTAGCTCATGAATCCCCACCCATCATCCACTCAGCGGTGGTTGGTTTCCAAAAATAAGACTTCACCAATTTTCATCTCAAACCACTTCAGGATCCTATACCTGGGACACAATAATCGTATCCTCTATTATCTTATAGAGGAAGATCAAGAGGCCATTAGAAGTCTCATCCAGATAATATAGTGGTCCCTCCAAATGGATCCTACTAGAATCCTCCATCAGGAATGTCACACAGTAACAAACGCTCAGCATGATGGGGGTGTTTTCCATCAATGCATGGCATGGGTCACTTAGACTCAAGGATGAAAGATAGACTGTTGAGGGATGTAACTAGGAAATATGTATTATGACCGCACCTCTATTCCCTCCAAATAAGTCCTCCAGTAAAACTTAGTAGAAAAATTTATGTAGGAAAAAATACATACCCACACTAGCCAAGTATGCTAGAATAGTTTTCAAGCATCTAGTGAGGCATGTCAAAAAACATTCATGGGGAATTGTGAGAAGGTACAAAAAACTTCCTACATTAACAAATTCCACTAGTCAAATTGGGCATGGAACCACAGGCTAGAACAAATAATTTCCAGCCTCTACTAAGCCTTTCATCTTCACTTGGTATCATTTGGGGAAATAATGCAACAAGTCCTAAACAAATAGGGGTAGACCCATATCTCTACCCCCAAACATTAGTACTATCATTACATACAAGCATGAAATGGAAGAAAGGAGCTGACACACACATTTGATCTAACCATGGAATGGGAATATATCCCTATTACATCCAATTTAGTAACATAGAACATCCGTAAAATGGTGAAAGGACATACACAATTTTATGACCACATCGAGAAAACTTGAAATGATATAATAATGTAAATTGTAGTAATAGAGGTGAGGACACCAAAATACATCACTATAATTATGGTGGCTTGTCAGCATGAAACAATGGTTATTTAAAAGAATATGCACACCTCTTATCTTTTTCAAGAGGTTCATGGTTCAAAATCCCCCATGATATACAGACAACCTGATTAGGACAATACACCTGTTCCAACTAGAGGTAATCAGTCTATCCTATTGGCCACTCTAGGGAAAGCACAAACCACATCCAAAATTCTAAAAACCTATTAGAAAATTCCATTATATACATGATAGATAATAAAAAAAATATCCCATATGTTAAAACTATTATCCCTAGTAAGATACTCAATGACCCATGAAGAAGAATATAAAAAAAAATCCTCACCAAAGGCGATTAGAAAATGAAGAGTTGATCTATGATCCTACTCTAATTAATACTAGAGTTCTTGTAGAACTTAGACCTTTATCTGTGGAATCTAGGGATCCTACTCTTTTATTAAAAAATTATGGATATAGTAGTATTAGATCCATAGGTCATCCTTAGACATCTTTCCATGAATTCTTGCTTCATTTCCAAAATCTGATTTATCTCAAGATCCCATCTCCTAATGAGAACCATGGAATCCATCCACATAGCTAGAAGATCAAACAGTAATGAGGTACTCCCCTATCTATAGTCCACCCTAAAGGTCCTCCCTGGTGTATATACTGTAGGAACCCTCCTTTCAGTCAGATGTTAATCTGTAATGGTGTTCCTCCCCACAATGGAATTTTTCTTTGTCAATGAGGTCCTCCCTTTGCAGATTTAATGATGAGAAATCCCTCCTACCATGAGGTATTTGGTTAAATGAGTTCATTCATGTTTGATGCCTTATCATTAACAAGTCACATCATTTCCCAATCGAAATATATCTTAAAGAAAATGTCATTATCTAAGCCAAACTTTGATCTCCTACCTTCCAGTATGAAAGAGTAAGTCCCTACTGATCTTGTTGTTTACAACAAAGCCGCAGGGAAACATAATATTTTTTCGGACTAGGTTAAGGATCCTATGGATAAATAAATGAAGAAAGGTTGAAAACTAGGATAAAATCTGCTAAATATGACATACTAGTTAGGTTATGGCCTTTAACCACACCTCAACACATCATTACAAAGGCGTTGTTAGAAGATTTTGTGCCCAAAATATGCCTAAATGTATGTTACATTCTCAATAATTTAAAATAAAAATTATTACCTTATGAAGAATATTGATCACACATTAAGGAAATAGAAGGGATACACCCCAAAATTTACTTAATAGCTCTCCTAGTTGCATGACACCCAAAATTGGGAAAACAAAAAGGGTCTCTTCTGAATACATGCCTTAATGTTTTAAAATAATTGTGTCAAATGATCACTGATACCCCATCTAGTGTCTATATCATAGTATGGGGTAAACACATAGCATTTCATTTCACTAAACTGCCCAATAAAAAAAGACCATAGAAGGTGACATCATTTAATTTCAAGTCTTGGGTCAAATTCATGAAATGGGCTATGTTATCAATAGATGGTATATTTAACAAAACCCATACTCGACCAATTTTCACAAACATTAGTCCAAAAGTGATAAATATAGTGAAAAAATATTATGTCAAGTATTCAAAAATATTTAGAAATCATAATTACTAAGTGAGGCCAATCATTAAGAATAACCGATATATTTGGAAGTAGGTGACTCAGGTGAGAAACATATAATGCACCCAAACCATGTTTGAACATATCTCTGTAAAATCAAGAAAATAGTCATAATAACAATATCCAAAAAAAAACCCATGAGTAATCCCATCACACAGGGCTAGGTAATTTTATACCACAACCTTATAGGCCAGGTAACCAAGATAAATATGTTGTGGAAACGGAATGGTAGCATCCCCATCCCATGGGGATGTGGGATTTTTTACCTCAAAAACTTCCCCCTCAATGTAACTATATCTTCTTCTAACTAGGGGGAATTCCAAAGAATGAACCCTATTTGTTTTTCCTACACTATGAACTGGTTCCCTATTTTAGAACAGGCATGAAAAAAATTGGTTGGGGTTTCCCTTCATATTTATATTTGATAAAAGACTCTAGGAGATCTAAATAAAGATAGGATGAGGCCTTGTGGTGGGATGAAATAAATCTCTCAAAGAGACAGAAAAATATATTCAATGGGTTACACATCGGTGAATGTTGTTTACACCAACCCTAAAGATGACACTGAAAATGGGACCAATATAGAGAAGTAGGAAGAGGAAGTTTTGGTTCATAATATGGTATATAATAAAATAATTGAAGGAGGTGTGCATACCTAGAACAAAAGTTTTTCTATGAATTTTTTAATTCTCTCAACTACTCCATTACTACCACCTCATCAAGCATATTCCAAATAAAATTGTAAAGGTAAGGTTATGCCTCACCCACCTATTGAAGAGGTTGAACCCATAACACTCAAGGAAATAGTTTCTCAATAGGAGCAAGAGATTAAATTGTTGAGAAAACTCAACACAAAATTACTCAAAGGGAACATCCCTACTAGATATTCTCTATAGTCATAGCCTCAACCAACACTCCAAAATAGTGTACCTCAACCAAGAGGGTTCATACCAATTAATGAAATGGAATTAGATCATCTACTAAACACGTAGGATTGAATTTCAATATATTTGGACCACACATTAGTGATATATTAGGACTTCCATACTATGGGAACATAACCAAGTCTGGTTCCTATACACTCTCATGGACCAATCCCTTTGGTCTACCCACAATAAATACAAATAAATCCATTATAGATGGATCTACCTATTACTAACTGTAATCAATCTATTCTTTAAAAAGACATCCCTCAAGGTATCATCAAAACTAAAGATTCATTGATAGCTTTATTGGAAGATACAGAGGAAACAGGTGCACCAATTCAGCTGAAAAAGAGGCCATATGGGTGGATCTAACCCCTTCCACACAAAATATTGAGAACCCTACATTTTCAATTTTTAATAGATCAGGGTATTCGGGGAAGATTTTGATTCCATTCATGTCCCATTGTGATCCCAAGGTGAGGGTCCCTATGCATCCAAAAGAATTGAAACTCAGATTCATCATAAAAACACTACAAGGGCCAGCCTTTTATGGTACACCATTTTGTTGGCTCAGTCAGTCACGTGATTGGAAGATCTTTTTCAGCAGTTTATCTAACTATTAAACTTGATGCTACCGAAGATGAAATTACTTGATCTCTAAAACTGAAAAAAGTCAGAGAATCTGAGGGTCTCATATTTCATTACTTTATGGAAAGGGTTAACCTACTCCCATAACCTTCATTTTACCAAATAAGATTTGTTGTCTATATGTGTAGATAAACTTCACGATTATTTGTTTACTCTACTCATCCCTATAAAATATATAGGAGGGTTTCAGGATCTATCCACAGTTTCTAAAAAATGGAAAAATCCATCTTACAAACCAATTCCAAGTCTTGAGTAATTCCATCAAATTGTGGGAAGAGAATAGGGAGAACATAGGTTGTGTTAGTAATTCTTAATCTTTCCCTTTCACCTGTACTAACTCTAAATCATGCATTATATCATGTAGAACCCCATATTAATCATTACTAATGATAGCCACCTCATCAAGATGAGTGAATTTGTAAAAGGTGGAACTATTTTTAGGAGATAAAGAATAATTTTGATTCATTCTGAGATGATCATGTCTAGTGCTACTTCATCGCAGCATTGGAGAATAACTTGCTCAAGTTTTCCAAGCCTAAGAGGCCTGATCAAGCTAGTCTCAAAGATCTCCCAAATTATTTCCCCATTAACCAAATATTAGGGAACACTATCAAGGAGTTATTTTTTTCAATGACATCTTGTAACAAATGGTGAACTCGTGAAAAGTGAATCTGGTCAAATCACTAGCTCAATTGGCATGTGTTTATACCACGAATCCCTAGGAAGAGGGTGGTTAGTGGGAATTTACTAAAAAGGTATGCATAACATAAGTGATTGTATGGTCAGAAATATAATCAACTAGACTCATTATATCCTCTAACCATAGTTGAAATAGCTAAATATTCCCACATCCATTTCTTCTATGATATAGCCGACTCGATCAGCATTACAATCGTCCAAAATCAATTCTTACAAGAAATGACATGGCTAGAAGGATGGGAAAAATAGGATGATGATAATATACCAAGGAAAAATTTATCTTTGACTCTCTCAGAATTCATTCTTATAGTCCCAAAAGAAAGGGGAATCACCCCGCCATATATTATAATGATAGTTGATGTGGCAGACGGAGTCCTTATCTGAAGATGGGTTAATCTTCAGTCGCATTAACATTATTCACTTGATGGATCCGTTTTCAAATGTTGAGTATTTATGAACCAAAATTACATGAATATAATTGGGGAATAAAGGGAATAATCCATAGGGGAAGATGGTACAGTGGAAGACACAGTCACAAAAGAAATCAATACTCTAACCACATCTATGCTCAAACAGTCTATATTGTCAAAACATGTGGGATATACCTCTAGCATGTCTTGATGGAGAAGAAAAGTTCCCAAAATTGTTACTAGGATATCCGTAGACTAAAAATTCTATAATATTGATTAGGGGGAATTCCATCACCAAATCAACCTTAGCGTGCAGGAAGACCTAGTCAACATAACCCACCATGGAAAAACGAACCATTAACTTTTATTTCAAACTTATCTATCCATGTTTAGAGCTTTAGTTCCTAAGTTTACAATGATATAAGAACATAATTATATAAAGATAAATAATTTCACTCATAATTATGGAATGATGAAGTAATTTTCTTGGGTACTAGGCAATTTTTCAATCTCGGGTGCTCAATGTCTGTCAAAAGACCTTTAGGAAGTGCTCATAGAGGATTTTCTAATCCCTTAAGATTCTTAAGTTAAAGTCTCAGCTAATAAATTTTATCATGTAAACATAGATCCTACTAAACTCCACAATATCATCAATTTCATAGAGAATGAAAAATATTACATTATACTAGTACACATCGGACCTTTGTATGTATTTGTTAGGATAAATGATGTTGATGTTTAATGGTCTTTCATTGAAATTTGCTTAGGAGTTGACCTCATTATAGTATAAACACTTCACTAGCTAAGATAAAGGCAGGCCCACTTGTTCCCATCCATTATGATGTTCTAAGGTTATGAAAATAGTGAAAAAAGCCTATTCGTAGAATCAAGCACAAGGCCTATCTTACGGACCCCATATTAGTCTCAAAATTTCTAGTTGTTTAGAAAGACACAAATTTCAACATATTATTGGGATGAATTTGTTTTATCATCATTTTTATGTCCCATAATCATACCACTAATTCCTAAAATATTTCATTAATGGTTCAATTGGGACACTTTATGGTGATAAATCCTCATTTCAATCCTACAAAACTTAGTACATTTGTGCAATATTCTACCATAGGGAAGGGAAACAACCAATGAATGATGGTGTTTCTTGGGTAGCCCCAAATGGTCTAAAAATGACCCTTACCAATCTCTTAAAATTATTAGTGGAGAATACATTCTTCATATCTATTATATTGAAGGAATGGGATCAAATTCAGGTGCATATTCAACAACCCTCATGATATCAGTCATAGCAAATGATCCCTATAGTGATGAAATGGTAATTGACTCTCCATACATTAGTATAATCTTGTATTTAAATGTCCTCATTCCATCTATATAGTATAAAAATATCCATACTTCATTATCTGAGTCAAAAGAGGAATAATAATCCCATTATATATCCCTCAGTCCATCCCCTGTGGAACTTTGAAAATACCCCACACCATTAGCTGGGTTAGAGGAATTCACTTCTTCTTTTGAATTTTAAGATTTAAAATTCTATCCTAACTCTAGATAGATTCCTTAATTAACTACTTCCCCTTAGATTATGGTGTTAGTAAAAGAGTAAGAGGACAAAGATAATTATCTCAGGGATTCCCCTCCACCATTTGAGGAAGGTGTCTCTACAAGCATTGATGAACTTAGGAAAATAAACCTGGGTAAAAAAGAATACCCATGACGTGCCTTGATTATTGAGGCCATGTCTTCCAAATAAAAAGTGGTGTATACCTCCTTCCAGTTGAAAACTCAATATTTTTCCCTATAATTACGTTGAAATTCTAAGCCTCAATCTTAAGGAGTCCACTCACCACCTAGTGAAAATTCCCCTACCCTAATTGCCCGAAGTCGATGCCTTAATTTATTACATTAGTATATATACAAGACATTAATCACAATAGAAGAATCAGTTTAATAGTTTTGGAATATAGATTATAGACATGAACTTTACATTACAACATTAAAGGAAAAACTACAAATAAATTCTATTAAAAACACCCATATACTACTAGACTATTCCTTCAAGTAATTCATAATATAAATCATCATATCTTGGGGAAAAATAAAACATAAGAAAATGGATGATATCAGATGCTCAATAAGGGTAATAAATACATTAGAAGAATAAATAATAATACATAGTGAATAACTAAAAGAATAAATTCAATTAAAACATAATCTTGAGCGTAATATGGTAGGAATAAAACAAAATGAATAATGCCATATAAATAATCACAATAAACTTAACCATGAATATTATACTAGTTGAATAATCACACTATTTATCAATTATTGATATCATAATGATGGAAATAATAATTTCTAACATCTGAAACATATCTCTAAGGCCTCATCCAAGTCATTTAAAAATAAATTGATATGGCCTTAGAAAAAATCCATTTCTCTTTTTCTCATGAGACCTACTGATACATGATGGTGCAATAGAGGACCCCACCTATCACTTACTAAATCCAATGAATTCCTCATATAAATCAAGTTTAAACATAAACTTCATATATATATATATGAAATGTAAATAACTTTTCCAAATCTATAAACTTAATCACTAGCCATTCAGAGTAGTGTGGTGAATGGTATCAACATAGTACATCCACAGTCTAACTAATCATAAACAATTTAATAAAATATAGTACATGATAATAATAAATCATAAATCATAAAATTTAAAATATTTTTTAAATAGATTAAAATACTCTAATAAAATCATTGAGTAATTCTTGAGACAAATACTCTTTTTTAATTTGGAAATAATAGTTCATCTGGGAAAAAAACATTTGTATTTGTCATAATTGTTTATATAAAACCAGAAATGAACAAATATATTTTTTCATACCAATATTAGTGATTTTATTAAAATAATAGTGTCTTAAAATATATTATGCATGGTACTTGAAAATGGGTAATAAATCAAGGTGTTCCCTTTAATCGGGATTGCATATCAGGATGAATTGAGAAGGGAACCTTGAAAACCAATTATTTATTATAAAAGAAATATGAACTGATCTGGATACATTAATTTGGAAGGTATAAACATAATTTAGAATAATTATATAAAAATAATGAAGAATTTCATTGGTTTATTGAAGAAAAAACATACCATGAATGAAAATTGAGATTTGGGAAGAAACCCTTACATTGTGTTTGAAAGTGTTCTTCAGTTTTACTTAACGTTCTGGATAATAATATTAAATTCATTAATTAAAAAATAAAAAAAATATACATGTATTTGATTGATTATAGTTTTATTAAGTTCATTTATGTCCTTTTAATGAGTTATAGGGTTTAGTTTCATCGTTCAGGAGCATTTGTTTTCTTGGTTTTCATGATCGGATCGCTTGTTTATAAGTAATGAAGTTCGTGTGAAATGGGTATAATTATCTATAATTGGAATTATATTTTATTAATGAAAATAAATGATATTTAATGGTCTTATATATTATTTTTTTTCTATATATGTGTATGATTCATTGGATATAACATTAATAATGATCATTTAGATAATTTTTGTGTTTTTTTTATCATCATGAAATAGTTTTATCTTATTAATTAATATCATGGGTATATAATTGTTACATAATATCATTATATATTTCATTAATAATTTTTTACCATAAAATGGTTTCATGACCATCCTTGAAGGTGCTAATGGAAAATGAAAAATGCATCATCCATGATGTTGGTAAATTGAACCATCATGGGTGATATTTTCATTTATAAAATAAAATAGAGAGAGAGATAAAGGATTTTGATGATATATATTCCTTTAAAATGAAATAATTATATTATATAAATTATAATGGAGTTAAAATGTATCTTTTTATAGGGTATGTGAGGGATGGATAAGAGAATAAAATAAATTGAAAGATATTAAAATAAAATAAAGAGGATTTTTATCTATTGAATTCTCATCCTTGAGAACCTCCTTAAAGGGATTGGTTTTTGTCTTTTGTTGAGAAAAAAGGCTCTTGTAAATGGGTTAGGATGTTGGTGAGATGATTGGGTAGAAATTTTATAAGTATCATATCTTGGAAGTTGTGATGAGAAAGGGTGGTGAGGGGTAGTATTTATCGTGGGGAGAGGTGTGTTATTAGAATATTTTATTCATTTTTTTGTTATTTTGGATCAAAACTATGGATAGTTTGAGAATTATCACCAGTTAAATTAAAATAATGAATTATATTTAAAAATTATGGACTTACATCATCCATAAATCACATATGACACAAGAATTCATGTATTTAACACTTATTGTGAATTATCGAATTTTACTATTCAACAAAAATTCAAGTATTTTAGAAAAATCCCAAAAATGCACCCAAACCATTTTATGACATGTAAAATTAAAAAAGGAACTACATTTTGTGAAAATAATTTTCCAAATATGAGAAATTTAATTTTTAATTAAAATCATCAATTACTGAAAAAAAATATAAATTTTAAAATTATAATTGTTTTTACAACACTTTGAAAAATAAACTATGGTATCATAAAATTATATTAAAATCATAAGAAATAAAAATATTAATTTATGAATACATTTTTTGAAAAAAAAAATTATTTTAAATCATTTTATTAATTATAAAATTTAAATTAAATATTTATGACATAAAAAAATACCTACACTTAATTAATAATTTTCTAAATATTTATGTACTTATACTATGATATAATTGTATCATAATTTCATTTATAATATGCCTAAATAATTTCATGGGTGAGGTTAATATTCATTTGGATGGTTTACTAATCATAAGGGTCTTATAACTTTTTCTAAGTTCAAGTTACTATTTCATCGATATAGGTTCCTTTACTTCTAGAAAAACTTCTTACTTCATTCATTCTTCATTTATAAAGTTTCTATTGTGTTATATAAGTGATTTTATATGATTTATACTATATTAAATAACTATAATAAGGGAAATTTCATTAATATAATTCGAGATCATTACATTCTCCCCTCTTATAAAAAACTTCATCCTCATGATTTTCATATTTTCACCTCATAAAAATATTTGGGTTATTCTTTTTCATAAGTTTCTCTGGCTTCCACATCGGCTCTTTAATTTTTTGATTTTTCCGAAGTACCTTTACCACCTGAGTCATCTAATTCCTCAGCACCTGTTCTTTAGTGTCCAGAATCCAGATAGGCACTTCACAATAAGATAAATAATGTTCCAAATAAATTTTTTATAAGTTAGGACATGAATTATGTTTACAATGTAATTCCTTAACAAAGTAATGTGTAACACATTGGGTACTTTAGAAAGGCTAGGTGGTATTTCCCAACGATAAGCCACAACTCCAATTCTCTTCAAAATTTCAAAATGACCAATGTACCTAGGGATTAGTTTCCCTTTCTTACCAAATTATATAAAACCTATCCATGAAGATAATTTCAAGAAAACATTATCTCTCACTTTAGATTCCAAATCCTTCCTTCGATTATAAGCATATCTATTTTTCCTACTTTGATGTACTTTGATATGTGTAATATCCTGTTACCAATTTGATAGGTATGTCTTTAACCTTATCATGGTTATTCATTTTCGTTAACTGGGTTGGGTTAAGAATGAATTGTAATGATACATATAATGGTAAAGTTATATATTTATTAGACTCTCATCTTTAATTATCCTTTTCAATGGGTTTCTCGAGGGTTACATGCCATGTAACTAGGTTACACGTTTTGTAATGGTCCCTAGGTATATACCGTGAAAAGGTTCATGTCATGAAACTATTCACACCATGAACATTTACATGACGCTATGATCCTTTACATGTCGTGATTAATTTAATGAATGGTTTTTCATTTTAAAGTGATGCATTTATCGGTGGTTATGAAAATTAACTAATTTACAATGTTTAGTGGGATTATACATCGTGTAATACCCCAACTATGGTTTTTAAATAGGAATAATGAAAAAGATATTCTTTTCCCCTCTTCTACATTTAAATTTCTCTCAACCCAAAGACTTCCCTTGGAAATCTTGGATCCCTCTAACCCTTCGGGGTTTTGTTGTTTGGTGCTTGATCATCATTGAGCTTGAGGTGTGGATTCCCAGGTAAGTGTTGTCTTCTCTCTTTATCTTTCTCTTTTTCTCTTCCTTTTTGATTTCAATGGATAATCTTTAAATTGAGGTATCTATTCTTTTTACTATTTTATTTCATTTCTAGTTTGATTTTTTATATCATTTACACCTTTGTTCTCATTGATGGGTTCTATTGTGAGTGTAGGTTTTCAGAAAGAAGGTAGTTGATTCTATTTCGTTGGTCCAAATTGATTAACCATGAATTTCTTGATTTATTTTAATAGTATATTTAAATTGAATTGCTCAAACATTATTTTAATTGATTTTGTAGCGCCCCGACCCCAGTTACCCAGAGTCGGTGAATTTTTAAATATCATTGGCATGATCACAAAAGATCAAGTCTAGAAAGTCTGATTAGTTTAGTAATATTGGAAACACTAAATACATTCATAAAGTTTACATTACATCATAATGTGAAAGCTACAACAAGATATTTTCTCCACACTCATATCCCCTTATACTATCCCTGCAGGTCATTCATAAAATACTTCTTCACATCCTTGGAAAAATAAAACATAGAAAGGGGTGAGCTCAAATACCCAGTAAGGATAACAATATAGCGGAAACTTTCATAAATAAGCATAAACATTTAAGGAAATGTATAACTAAAAGAAAAGACTTTTAAACTTGATCTTTAGAATAATATGGCAGAAATAAAATAAAATAATTTCATTTACTTTTTCACATGGATATTCTACTAGCCGAATAATCACATGCAATATCAATAACCACTTTCATAATGATGGAATGCATAATGCCAGACTATCATAACCACATAGGCAAGGCCTCGTGCCAAAACTACAAATAATATTTTTTCAAGGCCTTGTGCCAAGACACTAGTTTGTCTCATGAGACCTACCGATGCAATTTTTTTAGAAGATACTTACGTTTAAAATTGCTCAAATATACTCCAGTGTTTTTCTGAACACAATATGAAAGCTTCTTAAAACAAAATAACTAATTCTAAGACTTCTCGACTAATTACCATCCATGATGGGTCCATGTCCAATCCCTTCATATCTACTACACTCGGGAGTCAGGTTTTCTGAAAACATTTTTAAGCTTGCATTAAATATATATACATTTGCACTAGATTTTCCTAAATTTTAGAGAATTATCTATCTCTTTTGTTTGAAATAATTTAAAAATCACATAATTATAAAAGAAAAAGTTTATTTTGAAAATGTCCTTATAATAATGTAAGGGAAGATTCAAATGTGTAATAACGGCGGAGAATAACCGCACCTGCTGTATAAGTTAAAAAAACACTATAACCTTAGATTTGTCGAAAAGGTCAAAAAGTAACTTGTTTGAAAAAAGACAGAAAGATTCCTTTCAAAAACATATAAGGTAAAATAAGGATATGAATTACTTTAACCGACTGTCTATTTAATAGTAAAAATGTTTTTAAAGACATTTTTATGAAACATGGATCTGGATGATAAAGATTTCCCAGTAGATAATTATGAATAAACAACCTCGGATAATAAAGAGATTGTGAAATTAACCCTTGCCAATTTGGTAACTTACGAAACATACCCCCCATGAAAGAGGTATCATACAATGAATATGTAAATACACATAAATTAAATTTTAGTACACAAATAATACAATTATGGGCAGTACATAAACCACACAAAAGGTGATAGTGGAAATATGGCATGAATCTCACAGAAATAAGGAGTAAGATGAAAACCCCTTACCTTGTACTTTTCCTTAGTCGATGGTTTGTTAAACTCTTTTATAATAGTTAAAACATTGTTATTAAATTATACAAGAACCATATACATAATTATTATATCATATATGATCTTCTAATAATTCTTTCTTAATAATATTTTATTATTATCGTCATTTTGGGTGTTAACTTACTCTTTTTATTTTATATGTTCTATTACATAAGCCGTGTTTGTTATGGATAGGTTGTATCTTATTCATATCCAGAATTATATCAAGTTCTTAAAAAATATTTTTAATCATAAAATGATAATTATACTTGAATGGATGTGATGGAGAATGAATCTCATCGCGTTCGTGGAGACGGTATACTATACGTACGCACGAGCGACAATATCACTCTTTTGATATTAAAATAATATATAATTGGATTGTATATCATATATACAGAATCATTATCATGTTATATTTATTATTTTCATGAATTACACATCATTATTATTCCCATCCAAATAATAATGTTTTGAATAACAATTACACCACGACGTGGAGACGGTAAGCCGTACGTACGCACGTAAGGTGACATGTCATTCAAAGGATGGATATAATACTGAATATGGTTGGAGAATGTTTATAATAACATCACATTATATATAAGATACTGGATTTATTATTTTAGAATGGTAAAAACCAAGAAATAAGAAGTGGAAGAAGAAAGAAACTTGAAAAATGGTGGTGAAAACATTACCTCTTCTTCGGGTTCTTCCTTTTGATTTGATCAAAAGGGCTCCTTTGGTTGGCTTTCTGATCAAACTAAGGCCTCTAGGTTGAAGTGAGGGACGTTGAGAGAGTATTTGGGCAGGGGTTGGCCGAGCCAAAATGTAGAGACCCAAATATTGACGTACATGGACATTACATTACTTTTTCAGAATACTTAATACATAACAAGAACAAACACACAAGGACCATAATAGTTTAGTGTCTTTGGAAACTTAGAACATAATATTCTAATCATGGTGAAATATCTTCAACATCTCCCATAATATCTTCACCTTTTGTTCTCTTACCTAAAACCTTTCTTTATATCCTGGGGAAAAGAAAACATATAAAGGGTGAGCTCAAATGCTTAGTAAGGGTAAGCATGGAGAAAATAAAACAAACCATATACATTTGAACATAAAAACATGAACATAATGTTTAAACATTGAAATCTTGAGCAGTGACATAAAACATGGCAGTACATAAGGCATAGATCATAATGGAACATCAATCATGATAAAATATCTTGGAAATAAAACTTGTAATTGTGGAAAAACATTAAGAGCATGATATGATTTCCATAGTATCCAAGGAATTACTGCCAAGACCATCTTAGTGGACAAAGTCCCTTTCTGAATCGAGTTCACTCCTCATTCCATTACTGTAACACTGAATCGGATTAACTTACTGTTCCAGCCAGGTCTATATCATGAGATATAAATATTTACCTAATGCATTGGAGGGAGATATAGGTCCCTCCCATCTCATAATGAAATCATTATTACTTGTACCACAACATAAACATAAACCATTCATCATAACCCAAAGAATAAAAATGGGTTTCATAAACATCATCCCATCATAACATAATCCATATAAAACAAATGGATATCATTTCATCATACGAAAAGTGGAACCATGTAAATCATATATACAATATACTTGAAACATAAAGAAATTAAATAATATCATCTATGATGGAAAATGGTTTTGATAAAACCCTTGAAATGAATTCTTGAGGAAAATATCCTTTCATCTTGAAAATCATTTTCTTTTCACAAAATGCCATTCAATTTTAAAAGAAAATGATTTTGTTGAAAATTTTTATTAAATCTTGTAGAGTAATCTTGAGGAAAATAAGGCATTATGAAACTGAAAAAAAATCCGTTCATACCGTATCATTTTAAAAAAACATTCTTCTCATACATTTTCCAGAAAAATCAAAAAGTTCCTTATATAGTAAAAAAAGAAAGATTCCTTACATAACACAAAGTAAAAGTAAAAGAGGGGTAAAAAAGACTTTAAACATACATGGAATAATATTATACACCTTATGAAAAAACATTTTAATGGACATGGATGAAAAATATAACCCCAATAAATACTTACGTGTAAGAAATCTCGGATAAAAATGAGATTGCAAAATTATCCCTTACCTTAGGCCCAATAAACTTTCTACGTATCTGAAACTCATGTATAATGATTTAAATAATGTCATTTACTTATTAAAGAATCATATTCATTGTTATGATATCATATATGGTTTACTTAGGACTTTATATTACCTGTTCTTTTGTAAATTCCATGTGAAAAAGCATTTTGGGTAAAATCGTTTCATTTTGCATCCGTGTTTTGACTTGTAATTATTCATATGATTAATTAGATCATGATTAATTAATTACAGAATATAAAAAATGATTTATATATAATATATATTCATAATATACATATATATAATAGATCGATAAATGGAATGAAATACACCGTTCATGAAGATGGTAGGTTGTACGTACGCATGAACGCTGTTTTTGTTTCCTTATTGAATTGAATGGAATTAAGTAGACGACATACATATATATATACATAAATATAGTAGCATTATTATTTAATATATTTCATTATTACTTATTATATATTCTTTATAATCATTCTTGAATTGTTAACATGGAAAATGAATCTCATCGCATCGTGGAGACGGTAATCTGTACGTATGCACGAGCGATGATATCATTACCATATTTATTGAATGGAGTTGGAGTGATTGATATAATATATTAGAGTCAGTATGATGTTATAATAATCATATTTACTTATTCTTTACACCATTATACCCATCCAAGATTGGTGGTGGTGGAAAAATAGATTACACCACGGCGTGGAGACGATATTCCGTACGTACGCACGCGCAGTGATTTCATTTTCCTTAGGATGGATAAAAGTTGAAATGGGGATGTTTCATATTTATAATAACATATTAGTAAATTATTGATACTGATGTTATTACAATATAATTAAAAAACTAAATAAGAGGAGGTAGAAGAAGAAGTGAATTTGAAAGAATCGGTAACGGATATTACCTCTTCTTCGACACGTCTCTTTGAAACCTCCTCTTAGGGAACTAAAATTGGTCTTTGAAGAAGAAAAGGACCTATAGTATATTTATAAAGAGGTTGAGAAGGTAAATGGTCAGGGTTTGGCAGAGCTTGAGGTCTCTAAATTGTGTAAATAAGAGAGGGAGGAGGTGCGATTTTATAAGGGAGGAGAGGGGCACCTTTGGAACACTCAACAATATTAGTTTAATATATATTCATACCCCACATAAAAACCTCCAAAAAATAACTCAATTAGAATATTAGATGATATAGGGTTTTAATCTCATGAAAAAATCAAATTTAGATATGTTTTGATCTTATTTTAAACCTTATCATTTTGATTTATCCTTATTTAATATATTTAATTTTATTTTTGGTAATAAAATTATAAATTTTAAATCATTATAAATAATTACTTATATGTTTTTAATTATCTATAATTGTATACTTTATTAAATTTTCTAACTTATAAATTTTAATTTATAATTTTTAAATATTTTTTGTGATTTATAAATGATTTTATAATATGTAATTTTTATAAAATAACAATAGTGTCAATTTTGAAACTATTAATTTCTTTGAATTTAAATAAAATATAAACAGAAGATATGTTCGAACTAAAAGATTTAATAGATTAAAAAATTTCATATTTATCTAGAAAATTATTGGAGCACATTAAATAGTTCATATAATACTTATTTCAATACTTTTAAAATCATTTATTTGATATTTCAATCAATAAAATAATTTCAACATCACTATTGTGTCATACTTAATAATAATTATTTAATACCTAAATATTATAAATAAATTCATATGATATAGATTATGTTATTATCTTTATAGGGACTATTTATATCTGATTTTTTATGATGTTTATCACTAAATTAAAATTATTACACTTATAAGATTTAAGAGAGTGACATGTTGTCATTTTCTTTGGTTTTAATAATAATTATATTATTCCATGGTAAAAATTCCATTAAATGAATCTCTTCTAACCCTTAGGTGATATGGGTCGACTTTCATTCATCCAATAGGATTTTGGAAAGTGTTAGGGTAATTTTATAATCTTATTTTTACCCTTAATTACAAGATTTATCTTTAACTATAGTAAATAAAAATTACCGTAGTTACAATTCATAATATCAAAAAATAAAAGTAACATATTAACATTATTTGGACCCACTTAATTCAAATATGGAATCCATTTTTCAAAATTCAAAACACAGAAGTTTCTGTAATTAATTTAAAATTAATCCCATTGTTCAGAATACGGGTTTTAAAAGTTAAAACATTGCAAAAGATTGAAATGATTTTACCTATGAATTCAATGTAAAATCAATGCTAATGACATACATTATATTAAATGGTTAAAATATATTCTATTAATGCTTTAAAATCATTAAATATTATAATTTAACCATATAAATTATTACGATGAAAAAAGTTGTTTTTAATTAAAATATAGCATGTTTTTACTATTCATTAAAATATGAAAGTTATTAGAATAATATGAAAATTTTATCCAAAGTAAATTTTTATATCATGATTCCAAAGAAGAATTTTATTTTTTCAAATTGAAACATGTTAAAACTATATTTAATGTGGGTGCGCCATCAAAAAGAGGCAAAACTGCATTTTTTTTTTGAAATACTCATTTCACCCGAAATATTTATTTTGTTCAAATACCATGTTCTAGAAAAAGTGTCAGATGAAATAATAATGTTATAACATTCAAAATTTATTTAATACTATTTATAACTCCTGGTTCATAATAATATTATAACCATATATCGTTGTTTAGTGAAACCTGGTATTGCGTACAACACACACTATCGAGGAAGGTTGCGATTGCGTGTAAGGCAAGCCAAGTCAAGGTTGTGTATACTGCAAGCTAATACGGTGTTACACATAGCGAAAGATAATCTTGGAGTAGCGTACAACAGAAGATATGAATGAAATTGAAAAAATAAAATATCTCATAAAATCTCGGGGTGTTACACAAAATGCTTTGAATGTGTGAATTAGTGAGAAGGGGGACTGCACATTTATAAGAGGGGTGAGTGGCACCTTGGGAAAAGATAGAAATATTATTTTATAAGAAAATAATATTCGGTTTATAATGGATCCAAAGTGGATTATTAAACGTATAAGGTGTGGATGGATCAAAATACTTTCATCCAATAGAATTTAGACAGGTTTGGGTCATTATATTAACCTTATCTTTTAGTTTTGACTCTTAGTTAATTCGTTGGACATTTACCATGTCACATTATATTTTTATATTATATATTTAATAAACTTACTATATACATCCAAGCGACCCCTATGTGATCCATTAATGATACACCTATCATGATATAAGTCCTTTGGCCGAACCATAGATTTTTTGGAAGAGAATATCAATTAATAATATAATATTTATTTTAAAAACACATTTATGTCAATTTTGACACTATTCGATAATTGATTTTTGTTAAAGTCTTAAAAACTCTATTAATTCGAACCAAATTCATTTAAAAAATTCCTATAATGTCATATTAACTAATAAAATTCCTGGATGTCATCAAAACATTAAAATTATATTTATTTTAACATTTATAATACCAATTACTTGATTCTTTCATTAATAATGAAAATACTGCATCATTATTGTGTCATAAATAATATTAATTATTAAATGTATAAAAATTATTAATAAAATGCCATTATGTAGGAAATGTTTTTATATTTCTAATGAATATTTATAGTCGAAAATCCATCATATATAACTCTATGTAAAAAAATTTTTGCTAAAAGATATATGCTTATGTCATTTTTGTATTTATTTTAACATAATTAATATAAAGTATCCTTATCACTTACAACTGGATCCATGGTGTCCCAAAATCAACCCAAATATGCCCATAGTCGGACATGTATCAACCAATAAGGTTATAACACGTTTTAGGGTAATTTATTATCATTGTAATATTATTTTTTTACCCTTATTTACAGGATTTACCCTTTAACCATGGTAAATAAAATATTTACAGAAGTAATTATTCAAAATGTCTAAAAATAAAATTTACCTATTTAAAAAATTTGGGCATCCTAATTCCAAATATGGAATCCATTTTTCCAAATTCAAAACATAGAAGTTGCATAAATTAATTTAAAATTAATTCCTATCGTTAAAACAAAAAACGTGTTTTCAAGAGATAATAACTATCAAAAGATTGACACTTGTTTATGTCCGGTTTAATTGTAAAATTATGTCCAATGACCAACATTGTATTAAATGGTAAAAATATTTTCTAAATATACTTTAAAACCACTCAAATTCATAATTTATCACTATTAATTATTTCGATTAAAAATTTTGTTTTTAATTAAAATTTATTAATTTCCACTATTCCTCAAAATATAAAAGTTATCCGAAAAGTACCAAAATTTCACCCTAGGCTAATTTTGATATTTCGAATTGAAAAATGAAGTCCATTTTTAAGGATAAATTTTATAAAATTTCAGAAAGTTGGTATTACTATTCATAATGCCTACATTGATTGTCGCAGTGTGTTAGAATCTCGAAGTTGCGTACAACACATGCTACTATATTATTCAAAGAAAATCGTACCGTGGAAGCTTGGGGTGTTTTAGATTTTATAAAACCCAATTCCAATGAATTGGGAGATTTGAAATTGTTTTTTCATGAAAATTTGGAAAAAAACCCCAATTCCTTTGAATTGGGGAGTGTTTATGGAAATTGGTTGATCTAAATTGTTTAATTTAAATTGTAAATTTATTGGAAGCTATTTAATTTAAATTGATTAATTTAATTATCAAAATTTATTTTTTGATTTATGGAATTAGTTTTGAATTTATTTTAAAATTTTCAAAATGGGTTAAAATGTTTTGAAAGAAACCTAGTGGTTTTATCTTTTTAATGATGCATGATTTTCATTAAAACATTTTTTGGATTTGAATAGAAAATTGGAAATTTAAATTGGGGAATGTGAATTAATTTTATTTTAAGAATTATTAAAATAAATTACCCATGATTGATTATTTAAGAGTACATGAATTACATAGTTTTTTTGTGAGTTATTTGGAAACACTCTATGCTTATACACATATTTTTATGATCAATTAGAGAGTGTGAAGTCCTATAGCTCAAGAACTTTCATTCCTATTTGGAATATGACCATGTTTCTTATTTGTTTTATATTTGAGATATAAATATATACCAATTTTATTGAACTAATTTAGATGACTTCTGGATTTATATAAACTATTTTCTATAAATGTTTTATTTGATCCATTTGTTTAGAAATATTCCATCAATTTTAAAGCTGTTGCTTAATGTATTTCCCATAATTTGAATTATATGTCATGATTTGTTTAAATATGATTTAAAATTCCAAATCTATTTATTCTAAAACTAAAATCACTTATTTTTTTAATCTATTGTTGGAATATGATATGGAATCCTTGGTGAGTCAGTACTGGCATTTAATCTCAAACCATACTTGTGCCTTCATGTATTTGTAGACTATCTCTTTCTAGGATTGAGTAGGGGAAATGATATTTTGGAGGTGGATCAATCTGTTGGACCTCAGACATTTTGAGTTGTGTCCTTAGGGACTTGGGTTGTTTTTACCCATTTTGGTACTTTGGTTGTAGTACTTTGGGCTTTAATTCCTTATTGACCTATGGTACATTAATCCCAGTGGTGTTTCTCTTGTATGTATATTGAAATTATTTTCTTTCTTCTGTTATGTTTTGTGGAAATTGTTTTCCCACATTCTTGATGTATGATTCTAGGTTCTATTCACTGACCCATGGGGATTGGGAATTCCAATCAGGCTATGTTAGGATCGACTCGATTATCGGGTTACCATGGTACTTGTGTTAGTTTGTGACAAAATGGTATTAGAGAGAGTTTATTCATCTTTTGTATTGAATTTAGTATGCATTTTTTAAATGCTATCAATACATTGGTGGTAGTTTTAATTGAGTGTCAGGTCATCTCTCACCGCTGTAAACCTTAAGTTTCCAGGGTGGTTAGAGAAAGTCATCTTCTGTATTAGTTTTAGTATTTTACTTATTGTGATTTGGATATAGTAAAATCCAAATCGTGTTTCTTATATATATTGGGATTAGTTTCCCTTGTTGTTCAGTTTGAGTGTTAATTTGATGTCTTATTTTCTCTCTATTATTGTTATATAGCATCATTCCTACTAGAAGATGTGAAAATAAAATCTAGGAGGAGGCTACTGCAGAACCACAGTGAGAAAATCTTCAAGTGGACCCAAATCTTGTTAAGGTGATTAGCACACTATCCAAGCTTTGGGACAGATACACTCATAAATCCTAACTTACAATCAAGTTATATATCCTCATTGGGGTGTTCATTGGAGTCATTATCAAGATTTTCTTCACCAGAATCCACCACTTTTCAATGGTTCCACTAATACTCAACATGCTGAGGAATTATTTGGCTGGATAGAATATCTGTTTGAGTTCTTAGAGACACTAGAAAAAATCAAGGTAAAGTGTTCCATTTTTCATTATTAAAGGACTAAGTAAGAGATAGTGGGACATGATGGTGATGGAAAAGAAGCATTAGGTATTAGCGTAGAAAGACTTCAAAATTCTTTTCAATGACCAATTCTATCTAGAGTCAATGGTGTTATTCAAGGATGTGGAGTTTTTCAATCTTGAGCAGCTCGATAGAATCATGACTGATTATTAAAATCTCATTACTCAACTTTTGTAGTTTCCACATAATATTATATATAATGAGATTATTAAGGATTGATGGTTTGAGCTGGTACTTCGATCATATATCTATTATCAGGTTTTCTTGTTGAAGCTTCCCACCTATATTAATGTGTTGGATAGGGCGATGATGGTTGAGATGGAGTGATCTGGAAGGTTAGGGTTGATGGGAGTTCATTTTTCTCCAAGAGGAAGTGTCATTTACATCAAGGTAAAAAGGAACTGTGATTACTCTCATGGTAGTTCTCGATAGTAGGGTCATTCCAGACTTTCTAAAATTCTTGGAGTAATCCCTTTGACTTTCTATATTACTTTCAATCTAGGATATTCTAAGAGGGTTTTCAAAGAGGCACCAAAGAACTATAGATTATACGGATTTTCAAGACACTTCTGAAGATTCTACCATAAATTTTATATATTTCATAGTGGAACAAGATCACCATCTCCTCCCAAAACTATGTGGAAATCAGATGATTCACATATAAAAGGGTTCCAGCCATAGGAATCTAGAAAGAAGATAATTCACATAGTGAAAGAGTCTATAAAGGAAGCAGATATGGGTCCAATGATTATGGGAGGTACCATTACTATAGCATCATCATTAGTAACTTTTCTTTTTGATACTGGTGTATCTCATTCATTTATTTCAACCCATATTGTCAATATGGTAAATCTTCATATGGAGATTTTATCTTTTGCAATGGATATTACTACACCCCTTAGAATAATGATAGATTATGGTATCTATAGTCCCGCTTTTTTCCTCTCTCTATTAGATGTTTGGATGGCTTGTAAATTTTTGGTCCTCAACCTGAAACATCTTAAGATCATTTTTGATGTGGATTGGCTCAATACTAATAAAGCCCATATTGATTTCTATCTTCGGCGGGTCTACATTACTACACCCAGTGGTATTTCTCTTGTCTTTCATGGAGAATGGGACCCAAGGTCGAGTAGGGATAAACCTTCTTATCTTGATTTGGGAAAGGTAATACTAGTGTTTCATTTTCATCTGGATTTGGAATTTTTGAGCAGTGATCTCCCTCTAGTTTTCATTGATTTTCCTAACATGTTTCCTTTTGATTTCTCAAGATTTCAACTGATGAGAGAGGCCAAGTTTTCTTTTAAATTAATGCTCTGTACTCAACTAGTTTCTATTCCCTCTTATTGCATGGATCCATTAGAAATGAAAGAGCTGAAGTCCCAATTGGATGACCTTCTTGAAAAAATTATTTATACACATGAGTATGTCACATTGGGTGGTGCTGTTTCTATTCACTAAAAATGATAATGGTTCTCTTTACTTATGTGTTGACTACCGAAAGCTCAATCGAGTAACAATAAAGAAAAATTAATTGTTGCCATGTATTGATGATCTATTTAATCAATTTAAAGTGAAGAGTTGATTTTTAATTATTTAACTTTGATATAGTTACCATCAGTTGAAGATAAAAGAATCTGAAATTTAGAAAACCACCTTTTAGAGTAGGTATGATCACCATTAGTACCTTGTTATGCCCTTTGTTCTAACAAATGCTCCTGCAATTTTCATGGATTTGATGAACATGGTTTTTCATGAGTATCTGGATACCTTTTTGGTAGTATTTGTTGATGAGATCCTCATTTATTCCAATTCTGAGGAGGATCATATGTATCATCTGAGAACAGTTCTAAGTCTATTGATAAATCACTAACTTTATGTCAAGCTTTCAAAGTGTGATTTTTGGATTCCAGAAGTGAAATTATTGAGACACATGGTGTCTTTATTAGTTATATAAGTTGATTCTAATAAGGGGAAGGTTTTTATGACTTGGGATAAACTGTGAAATATCTTCGAGAGTCAAAGCCTCTTCGGCTTAGCTAGATATTATCATCGTTTTGTGAAGGAATTCAAGAAGTTAGCTTCCCTCATGACTACTCTAACTCTGATGGGGATGTATTTTTCTTAGAATGATAAATTTTTGAATTATTTTGTCGAACTAAAACATCTTTTTACTATTACACTGGATCTGACTCTTCCATAGTTCAGGAAGGTCTAGGTGGTCTTTTGTGATGCATCAGGTTCAGGCTTGGGCTCTATTCTTATAGAAGGTGGTTGTGTAGTTTCTTATAGATGTTGTCAACTTAGGACACATGATAAGAACTATCCTACCCATGAACTTGAACTTTCATCTGTGATTATTGTACTTAAGAGTTGGAGGCACTACCTTTTCAAATAAAGGTTTACTGTGTATTTAGAATACAAAATCTTGAGTTATATATTCTTTAAAAAATATTTGAATCTCTGCCAGAGGCATTGGGTGAAGTACCTATAATATTTCATCTTTGAAATCACATATACCTTTAGGAAAGGGAATGTCATTCTAGATGTGTTGAGTAGGAAACCTCGAACCCATGTAGTAAAAGAATCTTCAGAAGAGTGAAATTCGGTGCCTCTCTTTACATAGTTTTATATTAGAGTTTCGGAGAAAGGGGTTGAAGTTTATTTAGCTAGCATTCAGTTGACTTCCTCTCTTCTTAAAATGACTCTTTGGGATAAAGAGATTGATAATTAATTTTAAAGAATTAGAGACTCTCTATATGGTGGGGAGATAGTTTTCCATTGTTCATTCTCTAAAGAGGGTGGTTTATACTATCCAAATCTCTTCATTTTGTCATTAGCATCAAGAATAGCTATAATGGGGATTTCAATAATTATTAATGTGTGGTACACCCAAGAACCACTAAGATTTTTTGTGATATTCAGCAGTAGTTATGGTGTCCAATTATGATATAGGGTATTTCTGGTATTGTTTCCCACTATTATACATTCCAAAAGTTTGAGGTTGAGCGTCATAAACCTTTAGGTTAACTTCAACCACTTTTAGTCTCTACTTGGAAGTGGGATAAAATCTCTATGGACTTTTTGGGTGGGTTGCCCCATACCCAAAGAAAAAAATTCAATATGGGTTGTGATAAATAGGTTGACCAAGTCAGCTCACATCATTCCCATTCATGATACAGCTAACGTTGAGGAGTTGAGAAATATCTATGTGAAAGATAATGTTCATTTTCATGGAGTTCTAACTGTTATAGTCTCTAATAGGGATATTTGGTTCACTTATCTCTTTTGGATAGGCCTTCAGGAGGCACTGGGATCTCAAGTCTATTTGAGCATGGCCTACAATCCACAGTTGAATGTCCAGATAGAGAGGGCTATACTTATTCTTGAATATATGCTTCGCACTTGTGTTCTTGACTTCAGTGGGGCTTGGGATGATCACTTGGGGATAGTTGAGTTTTCTTATAACAATATTTACCAATACAAAATCATAATGGATCCTTTTGAGTCCTTGTATGACCATCCTTATAAATCATCATTATGTTGGTAAAAGATTGGTGAAATTTCCTTTGTTGGGCCAAGTTCGGTGTAATATATGACTGAAAATATTCAGTTAATTTGTCTTAAAATATTAATGGAATAGAGCCGATATAATTCTTATGATAATCATTGTTTTAGAAATTTGGAATTCTTAGTTGGTGACCTAGTTTTCTTGAAATGTTCACCCCAGTTGGGTCATTAATGGCTTGGGAAGCAGGGGAAACTTGTCACAACCCGCCCTCGGGGTCCGTGCCGTGACTACCCAAAGCCCGCCTTCCATAGGCCAGGGGCTGGAGACTAGCACCAAGGCGTAAATCCCGGTAAAAAGGGAAGGCATTGCCTTTGAAAAGTAAACACACACCACAGAGTAAACAGGCGGAAAGTAAACACTAAACAAAGCAGAGTACGACTGAAAGTGCAGAAAGGTAAATGGGCCAGAATACAAACCCAAACTGAAAGTAAAGTACAACTCGAAAGGGAAAACAGCAACTGAAAAGTAAAAGCCGCTACACCGAGCTGTCCACTGGAAATCCCACCTAAAGGGTGGGTACAGATAGCTCCTCTGCTCCATGGGTCCCGCCGTCCGCTCCGTGCACGTCCCGCCCAGTGGTCCACCTCCGGGTACCGTCCCGCTCTGCAAGCCTCAGCTAGGGTCAACGCTGTCCGTCGTCTGCAACCAACACAACGTAGTGCGGGCAAAGCCCGTGCAGGGGTGAGTATAAGCTACTCAGTAGGGACCCCGAGACCCCTGAAGGTCTCTAAAATCCACAAAGGATAAACCATGAAGAAAAGTACAATCACGAAGTAACAACCGACACTGCTTAGGTATATGCCCATACATATACCTAAGTCATCAATTCAAATACGCTCCAACCTCCGACCCCAAGTACAACTCAGTCCACACAGGATAGTAAACGTATTCCACACAGGAAAGCAAAACGTAATCCACACAGGATTGCTCAACACAATCCACACAGGAAAGCAATAGGATTCAGCTCACACAGGTATACTTCTTCAGAGGACGATAAAGATGATCACTGATCCATCTAAGTCGTCGGACCCACGAAGGATCGATAGGTAACTAACCCCCGCAATGACCCACACAGGATCGGGCCCACACAGGACCTGTAGGCGCTGGCTCACACAGAACCGCTGAGCGCAAGGACCCACACAGGATCGGGCCCACACAGGATCGGGCCCACACAGGACCTGTAGCACTGATCCACGTAGGATCGCTGAGTGCTGTAGTCGTCGTCGTCGAATCCACACAGGATCTCTGTACTGTCGTCGTCGCAGTCACAGTAGCAGTCGTAGCAGTAGTAGCAGTTGTAGCAGTCGCAGCCAGCACTAGGGTTCCCGCACACAGCAAGCTCGTTCGGAGGGTCCGCTCCACGAGCCGAGAGGCTGATACATCAACTGTCACAAAGACCAGAGTTGATGTATCCAAAAGTTCCGTATCGTCAACAGGAACTCAACGCAACAGACGGCGCGTCGATCGGACGCCCGGTCTGAGAGTTATTGGCATTTTCATCTCCGGGGCCCGGTTGGTTTTTAAGGCTAAACCAACCCGACCGTACTCCACCTGCGTCCAAACCTCGGGCGGAGTATGCCAAAAGATCCGTCTCACTAAGAGGAACACAACGCGACTGACGGCACGTCAATCGGACGTCCGTAGCTCAAGATATGAGTGTTTCCGCTCCGAAGGCCCGGTTGGTTTTGTGAACGAACCAACCCGGCCGAACTCAAAGTAAACCGAAACCTTGAGTGCGATATACCGAAACGACTGTCTCGATCCAAGGATCGCGTTGCCGCAGACGGTTCGTCATTCGGAGGTCCGAGGCTCAAGATATGGCCCAAAAACCGATTCTGGTTCGAAACGGGGGGGTCCGGGTCCGGGCCGACCCGATCCGACCCCCCCCCTGGGGCGGCGCGGCGGCCGGGCGGCGCGGCGGCGCGGCGGCGCGGCGGCGCGGCGGCGCGGCGGCCTGGCGCCGCGAGGGGCCGCACGCGGCTGTCGCCGCAAGGAGGCCGCGCGGGGGAATCAAATCCCCCACTTTTCAAGAGGCGGCGCGGCATAGCCGCGCTGTTATTTTAAAAAGCACCCCCCCCCCCTCACGTGGGGGGGGGGCCTGCTGGTGCGGAACCGGGGAGGGGAGGCCGGCTGCCCCCTTCCCTTTAAAAAAAACGCCCCCCTCATAAAGAGGGGGGTTTTGGGGGTTGGCCGGGGGATTAATTCCCCCGGTTTAATGCCTTCCGGCCGGCCAGCTGGCCGGCCGGTTTTCTCCAACGGGACCGGAAATTCCGGTCCCCCCTTCGGCTTCCGACGCCGGCGGCCCGGCCGCCGGTCTTCTCTTCCGTCGCGGCCCGGAACCGGCCGCGGTCTCCTCGTCCCGCCGCGGCCCGGAACCCGCCGCGGTGTTCATCGTCCGGCGTGGTGCGACGGCACCGCGCCCCTTTCGTCGTGCCTTGATTCCTTTCAACGCGGCGCGACGGCGTCACGTTCTTGAAGATTCTACCTCGGTGTGGCGCGACGGCGCCGCGTAAAATAAAAGCACGATTATCCGCGTGGTGCGACGGCACCATGCCACTTGCTTCCACCCGCAAGAATAAACAAGAACGATGGAGGGGGGTTCGGCCGTGTTCGTGCGGTCCGGCCCCCTCACGTTAAAATAATAACGCAACTTAAATAATTCAAGCCACACGTTAGTCTTGCTAAAATCACGATCAAGAATAAAATAAGGAAACCAAAAAGAAATCGACAACCCCTACCTCGGGTATAAGGTTCGAAGATTGTCAAGGTTCCGCGGAAGACGACGTCGCGGAGGTCGGGCGTCGCGGTAGCCGTTCGTCAAATCCGATGACGAAGGGATGCGTTCGAAGAGACACGTCTTGGGCGAAACTTGTACGCCGACGAAGGTTTTCCGAGGAAGAAGTGGCGTCCCCTTCGTTGACACGGGAAACGAAGAATGGAGGTGCGGCGTTCTTCGTCGGAGCTTGAGCGTTCTTCGTCAATATGAACGTTCTTCGAGTTCTTCGTCAGAGTTGAAGAAGAAGAAGAGCTCTCCACCTCTCAAGAAGACAAACAAATAACCCAAAATAAAATAAGACAACATCTTATTTTATTATTACAAAACACATTAGAATTTCAAAAGTTTGAAATTCAAAAGTTTTAACTCCCATAATTAAAAGTAACTCAAGTCATTTAATTAGGGGTTAAGCAAGTTGAGAGAATTTGAAAGGATTAGGGGTTCGTGTGGGCCCCACCACACTTAATCCTCCCAAGGGAGGTTAAGTGGGTGTGGGTCCCACTTCCAACCTCCTTTGATAGGTTTTAACAAGTTATAATAAAATTTGTTCTACACAAATTTTATTTAACTCAAACTAAAAACCCCAAAATTAACTTTCAACCCACAACAAACGCAACTCCCGAAAAGGTCTCTTTAAGCGAATATCGGCGCTGCGAGTTCATCGGTGCCCTCGGATTTCAATTCCGAGCACCGGATCAAAAGTTAGGAATTCCCGCTCGTTCGTTCACTGAACGTACCCGAGCCAAACTTCGGAAATTAATTCCGGGCACTCCGAGCCTCGGAATCAGGTGCCGTCTGAAACCGCGCTCTTGTAAAATTCTAAAGAAAATTAAGAAAAAATTTCCCTTGAATTTTACGGGTCTTTACATTACTCCCACCTCAGGGCTTTACGTCCCCGTAAAGATACATCAAAAACTAGGGAAACAAATGAGGGTACTGAGCACGCATCTGAGCCTCCCGCTCCCATGTGCTCTCCTGGAGATTCCCGTGCTGCCATCTGATGCGCACAAGAGGAATCGATCGCCCACGCAGGACCCGCTCCTATCGATCCTCTATCTCCACCGGGACCTCCGTAAAAGTCGCCCCATCGTCAACGTCAAGCTCCCCATGGTCAATGATGTGCGTCGGGTCGTGCACGTATCTCCTCAGCTGGGATACGTGGAAGACGTCGTGCACCCGGTGGAACTGAGGTGGTAGAGCCAGGCGATAAGCCACCTTGCCAATCCTGCTGAGAATCTGGAAGGGTCTAATGAAGTGCGGAGATAACTTGCCGCCTCGGCCAAATCTCCAAATACCACGTCGAGGTGAGACCCGCAAGAAGACGTGGTCGCCATCCTCGAACTCCAGTGGCCTCCGCCTCCTGTCAGCATATGACTTCTGCCGGCTCTGAGCTGTCCTCATCCGCTCCTGGATGACCTGGACCTTCTCTGTCGTGGCCTGGACCTTCTCCGGTCCCACCAGTGCTGACTCCCCAGGGTCTGTCCAGCACAAAGGAGATCTACATGGTCGGCCGTACAACGCCTCGTACGGTTCCATCCCGATGGTGGAGTGGTAGCTGTTGTTGTACGCGAACTCCACCAAGGGTAGGTGGTCCTCCCAGCTACGACCAAAGTCGAGGACACAGGCACGGAGCATGTCCTCGAGTGTCTGAATGGTCCTCTCCGTCTGACCATCCGTCTGAGGGTGAAAGGTTGTGCTAAGACGTAGCTGCGTCCCGAACGCCTCCTGTAACCCCTTCCAAAGCCGGGAATTAAAGCGGGCATCTCGATCGGAAACGATAGATGATGGCACGCCGTGGAGCCGCACAATCTCCTGAACGTAGAGACGTCCCAAGCTCTCCACTGAGCCCTGCTCTCTGATGGGTAAGAAGTGTGCCGACTTGGTGAGTCGGTCAACAATCACCCAGATGGAGTCGTGACCTCTGGAAGTGCGTGGAAGTCCAGTCACGAAGTCCATAGATATGTCGTCCCACTTCCATTCCGGAACCTCCAAGGGTTGTACCAAGCCTGCTGGTACCTGATGCTCTGCCTTCACCTGCTGACAGGTGAGGCATCGAGAAACGAACTCTGTTACAGCCTTCTTCATACCCGGCCACCAATGCTGTCGTCTGAGGTCCTGGTACATCTTCTCCACTCCAGGATGTACCGCTAAAGGAGAAGTGTGAAACTCCCTCAGCACTTCCTCTCGCAATGCGACTGGTACCATGGTACGTCCTCTGAAAAGGATGTCGTGCTCTGCTCCAAGGGAGAAACCATCAGGTGCCTGTCCCGAGGATATCTGTGTACGCCGTGTCTCACAGTCAGCGTCCCCGCGCTGTGCCTCCCTGACTCGCTGCAGTAGTGGAGGAGTGACTGTGAGAGACTGAAGAAAGGCTGCTCCATCTCTATCCACGAAGGATATCTGCAAAGAGGCTAGCTGCTCCGTCGCCTCCTCAAGTAGCTGAATGCCCGTCCTCCTTCTGAGGGCATCGGCTACTACGTTCCCCTTCCCAGGAGTATAGACTATCTCAAAGTCATAGTCCTGGAGGAACTCGAGCCATCGTCGCTGTCTCAGGTTCAGGTCCTTCTGCGAGAAGATATACCTGAGACTCTGATGATCGGAAAAGACTGTAAAGCGCTCGCCCATCAGATAGTGTTGCCATGTCTTCAGAGCGAAGACCACTGCTGCTAACTCCAGGTCATGGGTAGCGTAGTTCTGCTCATGCGGCCTCAACTGACGTGATCCATAGGCGATCAAGGCCCGCTCCTGCATCAGAACACATCCGAGTCCGGTCCCTGATGCATCGCAGTAGACTACGTACCCTACTCCCTCCTCAGGCAACCTCAAGATAGGTGCGCTAATCAATCTTTGTCTCAGCTCCTGGAAGCTCTGCTGACATCTGTCTGACCACACGAAGGGTTTCCCCTTCTTCGTCAAAGCTTTGAGTGATTCCGCAACTCTGGAGAAGTTCAGCACAAATCTCCGATAGTATCCAGCTAGTCCCAAGAAACTCGGAACCTCAGTCACGCTCCTGGGTGGCTCCCATGCTAACACAGCCTCAATCTTCGCGGGATCCACTGCAACTCCCGCCTCAGAGATAACGTGTCCCAAAAAGTGGACCTCACGTATCCAGAACTGGCACTTCGAGAGCTTACCATAAATCTGGTGCTCTCAGAGTGTGTCAAGAACAACTCGCAAGTGATAGGCGTGCTCCTCCTCTCTCGTAGAGTAAATCAGAATGTCGTCGATGAAGACCACGACAAACCGATCGAGGTATGGCTGAAAGATCCTGTTCATGAGAGCCATGAACACTGCTGGAGCATTGGTTACACCGAAATGCATAACCAAGAACTCATAGTGGCCATACCGACATCTGAAGGTCGTCTTCTGCACATCCTCGTCTCTGACTCTGAGCTGATGATAGCCTGACCTGAGGTCTATCTTCGAGAACCACCGTGCTCCCTTGAGCTGATCAAAGAGGTCATCAATCCTCGGTAGCGGATACTTGTTCCTCACTGTCACCTGGTTCAGGCGACGATAGTCAACACAAAGTCGCAAGCTCCCGTCCGCCTTCTTGGCGAACAATATCGGGGAAGCCCAGGGTGAAACACTGGGTCGGATGAATCCCTTGCCCTGCAAGTCCTCCAACTGTACCCGTAGCTCTCGAAGCTCGGCGGGGGACATCCGATATGCTGGAGTGGATATCGGGGCTGTCCCGGGGTACAAGTCAATATAAAAGTCTACCTCTCTGCGAGGAGGTAGCCCTGGAACGTCGTCAGGAAAAACGTCCGCAAACTGATCCACCACTGCAGGAAAACCAGGACTCCGCACGTCAACTGCTCCAAGGATGAGGCTAGCCAACTGATGAGGGATGGGCTGTCCTCTCCTCCGCGGAAGTCCATCCTGTGCTGCAAAGGCTCCCTTCTCGCCGGTGAAGGTGAACCTTCTCCCGTCGGTGCGTACACATCGCACCTTGCGCCTAAAACAGTCAATCTGTGCATGGACCGTAGATAGCCAATCCATGCCCAAGATGACATCATAAGGCCTCGACGCTGCTACAAGAAGATCCCAGCCGAAGCTCTCTCCTCCTAGAGTAAGCTCACACTGCCGGCACCAGTGCGTAATCGTCGAGTCTGCTCCCGTAGGAGTCTCTAGCCATAAGGATCGAGCCAACGGCTCTGTCGGAATCTCCGAGCTCCGAACAAGGGCAGCGGCTATGAAAGAGTGACTCGCTCCTGTGTCTATAAGAACTGCAGCAAGGGTGGAATAGACACAGATAGTACCTCGAATCAGCTCGGGTGCGCCGTGGTCGTAGGCCTCTGCTGCCTGGAGCTGTGCCTGTCGCTGCCCGCCAGCTCCCTGTGGTCGGGGTGGACCTCTTGGTGGTGGTGGTGGCAGAGCCTCAAAGCGTCTCCCTCCACCGGCTGCTCGTCCAGCTCCTCTGCCTCGTCCGCCTCCTCCCTGCGGACCGCCACGGTCGACCCTCTGCCTCTGCCTCGGTGGTCCATCAACTGACTGTTGCTCCTCGGCACGGCTGGTCGGGCAGTCGCGAGCCATGTGGCACTGTCCGCCGCACGAGTAGCACTGTCTGCCTCTCGTAAGACTGGCTCCGCGCTGTGTGCCCCGCACTGCTGAGCCAATGCCCTGAGATCGTCTGACTGAAGGTCTGGGCTGTCTGGACCCTTGAGTCATCCGTCGACTGCCTGCTGCAGATGACTCTGCCACGTGCCGCCCCTCGGTGGGTCTCTGTGCTGGTGTAGACTCAGCAAGGAAGCTCTCGATCAGAAGGGCCCGCTCCAGTACTCCTGTCTGAGTCGGTATGCTGAGGGAGATCAGCGATGCCCTGATCTCGTGTCTCAAACCCTGCTCGAAGGTCCGGGCCCGGAAGAATGGGTCTCGTACCATGTCGGTCGAGTAGCGCGAGAGATCGGTAAATCTCGCCGAGTACTGAGAGACCGTCATGCTGCCCTGCCGCAGCTGTAGAAGCTCCTGGATACGCACCGCACGAAGGGTGGCTGGGACGAACTCCGAGCGGAAAAGGCTCTCAAAGTCCGTCCAAAGTAGAGATGCCTCATCGTGCACCTGGAGCATCAAGCTCCACCATCGTCCTACTGCTGCGTGTAGTAGGCTCGCAGCGAGGATCACCATGAGGTCTGCTGGTGTCCTCACTAGCCTAAACACTCGAACCACTGCCTCCAGCGAGTCCTCTGCTGCCTGGGGATCCGTCTCCCCGCGAAACCTGGGCGGTCGCTGGCGCTGAAACTCATGCAGTGCGCTGAGGCGACGTGCATCGTCAGCGGCTGCTGCTGGAAGCATCGGGGGATCGGCGGGTAAAGCTACCGCCGGTGCCACTACTGGAAAAGGGCCCTGCACCGAGGCCTCGTCGCTCGGTGGGCTGTCGTCACGCTCGACTCTCGGAACCCTAGCTGGTTGCCGTCGTGGGGCCATCCAGAAAAGGAAACAGGTGCGCCACGGTCAGAACAGTATACCTGGTGAGATGATATAAGTAATCACAAAGAAAACTTTGAAACACACACGCAATCAATGTTTTCGTGCATTAAGTCGGAAATCAGAAGTCAGGGTCCTGGTGTACGGATACGTCGGCCGCCGCACCAACACTGGACTCCCTGGACTGATAACCACACTCAATACGCTAAACATTATTGCTTCACATAGAAAAGATCAGAGTTCGCGGTAGAACCGAACTCCTCTGATACCAATTTGTCACAACCCGCCCTCGGGGTCCGTGCCGTGACTACCCCAAGCCCGCCTTCCATAGGCCAGGGGCTGGCGACTAGCACCAAGGTGTAAATCCCGGTAAAAAGGGAAGGCATTTCCAAGTAAACACACACCACAGAGTAAACAAGCGGAAAGTAAACACTAAACAAAGCAGAGTACGACTGAAAGTGCGGAATGGTAAATGGGCCAGAATACAAACCCAAACTGAAAGTAAAGTACAACTCGAAAGGGAAAACAACAACTGAAAAGTAAAAGCCGCTACACCGAGCTGTCCACTGGAAATCCCACCTGAAGGGTGGGTACAGATAGCTCCTCTGCTCCACGGGTCCCGCCGTCCGCTCCGTGCACGTCCCGCCCAGTGGTCCACCTCCGGGTACCGTCCCGCTCTGCAAGCCTCAGCTAGGGTCAACGCTGTCCGTCGTCTGCAACCAACACAACGTAGTGCGGGCAAAGCCCGTGCAGGGGTGAGTATAAGCTACTCAGTAGGGACCCTGAGACCCCTGAAGGTCTCTCAAATCCACAAAGGATAAACCACGAAGAAAAGTACAATCACGAAGTAACAACCGACACTGCTTAGGTATATGCCCATACATATACCTAAGTCATCAATTCAAATACGCTCCAACCTCCGACCCCAAGTACAACTCAGTCCACACAGGATAGTAAACGTATTCCACACAGGAAAGCAAAACGTAATCCACACAGGATTGCTCAACACAATCCACACAGGAAAGCAATAGGATTCAGCTCACACAGGTATACTTCTTCAGAGGAAGATAAAGATGATCACTGATCCATCTAAGTCGTCGGACCCACGAAGGATCGATAGGTAACTAACCCCCGCAATGACCCACACAGGATCGGGCCCACACAGGACCTGTAGGCGCTGGCTCACACAGAACCGCTGAGCGCAAGGACCCACACAGGATCGGGCCCACACAGGACCTGTAGCACTGATCCACGTAGGATCGCTGAGTGCTATAGTCGTCGTCGTCGAATCCACACAGGATCTCTGTACTGTCGTCGTCGAATCCACACAGGATCTCTGTACTATCGTCGTCGCAGTCACAGTAGCAGTCGTAGCAGTAGTAGCAGTTGTAGCAGTCGCAGCCAGCACTAGGGTTCCCGCACACAGCAAGCTCGTTCGGAGGGTCCGCTCCACGAGCCGAGAGGCTGATACATCAACTGTCACAAAGACCAGAGTTGATGTATCCAAAAGTTCCGTATCGTCAACAGGAACTCAACGCAACAGACAGCGCGTCGATCGGACGCCCGGTCTGAGAGTTATTGGCATTTTCGTCTCCGGGGCCCGGTTGGTTTTTAAGGCTAAACCAACCCGACCGTACTCCACCTGCGTCCAAACCTCGGGTGGAGTATGCCAAAAGATCCGTCTCACTAAGAGGAACACAACGCGACTGACGGCACGTCAATCGGACGTCCGTAGCTCAAGATATGAGCGTTTCCGCTCCGAAGGCCCGGTTGGTTTCGTGAACGAACCAACCCGGACGAACTCAAAGTAAACCGAAACCTTGAGTGCGATATACCGAAACGACTGTCTCGATCAAAGGATCGCGTTGCCGCAGACGGTTCGTCATTCGGAGGTCCGAGGCTCAAGATATGGCCCAAAAACCGATTCTGGTTCGAAACGGGGGGGTCCGGGTCCGGGCCGACCCGGCCCGACCCCCCCCCCCCCCCCCTGGGGCGGCGCGGGGGCCGGCGGCGGCGCGGCGGGCCACGGCGGCCTGGTGCCACTAGGGGCCGCACGCGGCTGTCGCCGCAAGGAGGCCGCGCGGGGGAATCAAATCCCCCGCTTTTCAAGAGGCGGC
This sequence comes from Viscum album, assembly GCA_963277665.1. NCBI lineage: Eukaryota > Viridiplantae > Streptophyta > Magnoliopsida > Santalales > Viscaceae > Viscum > Viscum album. Next base: position 1,176,117,194 of record OY728119.1, on the reverse strand, counting down.
GCGGCATAGCCGCGCCGTTATTTTAAAAAGCGCCCCCCCCCCCCCCCCCCCCTCACGTGGGGGGGCCTGCTGGTGCGGAACCAGGGAGGGGAGGCCGGCTGCCCCCTTCCCTTTAAATAAAAAACGCCCCCCTCATAAAGAGGGGGGGTTTGGGGGTTGGCCGGGGGATTAATTCCCCCGGTTTAATGCCTTCCGGCCGGCCAGCTGGCCGGCCGGTTTTCTCCAACGGGACCGGAAATTCCGGTCCCCCCTTCGGCTTCCGACGCCGGCGGCCCGGCCGCCGGTCTTCTCTTCCGTCGCGGCCCGGAACCGGCCGCGGTCTCCTCGTCCCGCCGCGGCCCGGAACCGGCCGCGGTGTTCATCGTCCGGCGCGGTGCGACGGCACCGCGCCCCTTTCGTCGTGCCTTGATTCCTTTCAACGCGGCGCGACGGCGTCGCATTCTTGAAGATTCTACCTCGGTGTGGCACGACGGCGCCGCGTAAAATAAAAGCACGATTATCCGCGTGGTGCGACGGCACCACGCCACTTGCTTCCACCCGCAAGAATAAACAAGAACGATGGAGGGGGGTTCGGCCGTGTTCATGCGGTCCGGCCCCCTCACGTTAAAATAATAACGCAACTTAAATAATTCAAGCCACACGTTAGTCTTGCTAAAATCACGATCAAGAATAAAATAAGGAAACCAAAAAGAAATCGACAACCCCTACCTCGGGTATAAGGTTCGAAGATTGTCAAGGTGCCGCGGAAGACGACGTCGCGGAGGTCGGGCGTCGCGGTAGCCGTTCGTCAAATCCGATGACGAAGGGATGCGTTCGAAGAGACACGTCGTTGGCGAAACTTGTACGCCGACGAAGGTTGTCCGAGGAAGAAGTGGCGTCCCCTTCGTTGACACGGGAAACGAAGAATGGAGGTGCGGCGTTCTTCGTCGGAGCTTGAGCGTTCTTCGTCAAGATGAACGTTCTTCGAGTTCTTCGTCAGAGTTGAAGAAGAAGAAGAGCTCTCCACCTCTCAAGAAGACAAACAAATAACCTAAAATAAAATAAGACAACATCTTATTTTATTATTACAAAACACATTAGAATTTCAAAAGTTTGAAATTCAAAAGGTTTAACTCCCATAATTAAAAGTAACTCAAGTCATTTAATTAGGGGTTAAGCAAGTTGAGAGAATTTGAAAGGATTAGGGGTTCGTGTGGGCCCCACCACACTTAGTCCTCCCAAGGGAGGTTAAGTGGGTGTGGGTCCCACTTCCAACCTCCTTTGATAGGTTTTAACAAGTTATAATAAAATTTGTTCTACACAAATTTTATTTAACTCAAACTAAAAACCCCAAAATTAACTTTCAACCCGCAACAAACGCAACTCCCGAAAAGGTCTCTTTAAGCGAATATCGGCGCTGCGAGTTCATCGGTGCCCTCAGATTTCAATTCCGAGCACCGAATCAATAGTTAGGAATTCCCGCTCGTTCGTTCACTGAACGTACCCGAGCCAAACTTCGGAAATTAATTCCGGGCACTCCGGGCCTCGGAATCAGGTGCCGTCTGAAACCGCGCTCTTGTAAAATTCTAAAGAAAATTAAGAAAAAATTTCCCTTGAATTTTACGGGTCTTTACAAAACTTTCTCCTCATTTTGTGGGACCTTTTGAGGTTTTCAACAGGTGGGTAAAGTTTCATACCATTTAGCACTTCCACCGCAGATAATGTCGATAAATAACGTATTCCATATATCACATCTGAGAAATTATTTATTTGATCCATATCATGTTTTGAGATAGAGTGATCATGATATTGACCCTGATTTATCTTTTATTGAGCATCTAGTCAGGATAGTTGATTCTGAGATCAAGGTATTTAGTGGGGAGATGATACCTTTTGTTTTTGTTATATGGAAACATGGTTCTAATAATCATGAGATGTGGGAATTCAAGGCACTGAGGATAGATTATTTTCCTGATCGTTTTGGTATGGAAGCTTTTTCATAGGATTTATAGTGATAGAACGTTTTTATGGTATTGGAGATTGTAACATCTTGTTACCGATCTGATATGTATGTCTTTAAGCTTGTCATGGTTTTTCATTTTCATTGGCTGGGTAGGATTGAGAATTAATTGGGGGGATACCTATAATATTGAATTTAGATATTTTTTGGAATCTCTACTTTAATCAGCCTTTTCTATAGGCTTCTAGAGGGTTACACATTGGGTAACTAGGTTACACACCATGTAATGGTTCCTAAGTGCATACCATGAAAATTTTCATGTCATGAGAAGATTCACACTGTGGAAGGTTACATGACATGATGATCCTTTACATGTTTTGAGTCACTTAATGAATTTTTTTCTTTTTAAAGTGACATGTTTAACATTGGTTACAAAACATAACTATTTCATAATGTGTAGTAGGATTACACATCATGTAATACCCCGAATGTGTTTTTTAAGTGGTTATCATGGTTGAGATCTTATTTTCCCCTTCTCTATTGTTTTTTTCTCTAGATCCAAAGTCATCCCTAGGAGATCTAGGAGCCCTCGAACCCAACTTGGTTCCTTCATTCAGAATTTGATCCATATTGTGCTTGTAGTGTGGATTCATGGGTAATCATTCTCTCCATTCTTTATCTTTTTTCCTTTCTCCTCTATTTGGATTTCAATGGATCATCTTGAAATTGATGGATCGATGCTCCATACAGTCGGATCTCATTTTTTGGTTGAGTTTCAAGTTCTTCTACACCTTGTTTCTCATTAACCGGTTTCATTTTGAGTGTTGGCTTTCAGAAAAAAGGTTAGTGATTCCATTCTGTTGGGAAAAATTGATTAAAATTGAATTTCTTGATTTATTTCAATTGTTTATTTAAATTCAATTGTTCAAAATTACTTTAAATTGATGTGATAAAACCAAATTCTAGTGAATAAGATTATTTAAAATGGTGTTTCCATAATGATTAGGAAAATCCCCAATTCCATTGAATTGGGGAGAGATTATGGAAATTGCGTTATTTAAATTGTTTAATTTAAATTATAAATTTGACAAAATCCATTTCAGTTAAATTATTGAATTTAATTCCATAAATGGATTGTGAAATTGATGGAATTTGTTTTGAATTGATTTAAAACTTTTGACGATGGCTTAAAAAAATTCATAGAAAATTAGTGGTTTAATCTTATTAAAGAGCCATGTTTTTGTTTAAATTTTTTTTTGGTTTTAAATAGAAAATCATTTTTTTAAATAGTGGAATGGGCTTTAATTTTATTATAATATATCTTAAAATAAATTTTACATCATTGATTATGTAATAGAATATGTAATCCTTAGGTATTTTGTAAGTTATTTGGACACAATATATGTTTATACCCATATTTTCATAATCCCTTAGAGAGTGTGGAGTCCTATAGACTGTAACATTCATACCTATTTGGAAAATGACCATGTTGCTCACTTGTTTTATATTTGAGATATAGATATGTACCAATGTTGTTGAATTTCATTTAATACCTTCTATATTTATATAAATTTTTATATTTAATTTTCTGTAATCAATTGTTTTAGAAATATTCCATCACTTATAAAGGTATTTCTTAAATAATTTTCCATTATTTTAGTTTTATTGAATGATTTGTTTAAATATTCTTTAAAAGGCCAAATCTATTTATTATAAATATGAAATCATTCATTTAGTTAATTTATTTTTTGCATCTAATATGGAATCCTTGGTGAGACCCTACTAGGATTTTTATCTCACAACCTATTTGTGCCTTCAGGTGTTTTTAGATTATCTTCTTGCAGGTTCAAGTTGGGGGGAATGGATATTTGGGAGGTGGATCCAGCTGTTGAACCTTAGATGGGGTGAGTTGTGTCCTTTAGTACATGGGTTGTTTTCCCTATTTTGGTACTAAGGTAATAGTAAGTTGGGCTTTAATTCCTCATTGACTTCTAGTATATCACTCTCTGTGGAGTTTTTTTTGTATGCCTATTGACTTTCTTGTATGGATTCTGCTATATTTTGTGGAAAATTCATTCCCACTTGCTTGTTGTATGATGCTTGATGCTAGTCAGTAACCCTTGGGGATCGGGAACACCCTTTGAGAAATGTTGGGGCCAAGTTAGTTATTAGGTTACAATGGTACCCATGCTAGTTTGAGACAATATGTGTTTGAATAGTCTTTACCTTTTTTTGTCTCCTCCACAAGCTTTGGTCCTACAATATTCCATTCACCAACTTCAGCCTAACAAGTTGGTGTACGATATATCATTCTATAAAATGCTTCATATGGTTCCATTTTAATACAAGAGTGGAAAATATTGTGGCAATAAAATTCTACCAAAGGAAAATATTGATCTTTTATTCCTTGAAATTCAAGTGAGTAGAATCACAACATGTCTTCTAATTTTTTAATGGTCCTTTCATAATACATGTCAATTTGAGGGTGATAAGCAGTACTCAAATGAAGATCGGTATTTGAATATTTTTTAATAATTTTCTATAATTTTGATGTAAATCATGGATAATGTTCAGACACAATTGAAATAGGTGATCTATAAAGTCTTAAAACTTCATTAATATGGATTCATACAAGGTACTCTGATAGAAAATCCTCCCTTATAGCAAGGAAATGTATAGATTTTGTAAATAGATCAACAATTACCCATATTGCATCATTCTTTCATGGGTTTATTATAATCTAGTGGCAAAATCAATGGTGATATCATCCCATTTACATGTAATAATATGCATAGGTTTCATCACTCATCTAGGATGTTTTCTTTCATCCTTCACTTGTTGACAGTCTAAAAATATTGATACATATTTATCAATTTCACACTTCTTGTTATCCCTCAATAAATATTCCTCAAATATCTATACACATTAGTTTTACCATGGTGTATAGAGAAATTTGAACTATGGAAATCATCCAATAACTCCCTTTTTAGCTCAGGTATAGAGGCAACACATATCCTTATTTCAAATTTCATAATTTCATCCTCATATAGGATGTCTAGAAGCTTCCCATAAATCAATGATTTTATTTTATTTTGAAGGTTCTCATTATCAAACTAAGAATAATTAATACTTTCCAATAAATATGGTTGGGAAACTAATTGAAAAGGTAGTTACATTTCACCTTCTTTAATAATTCCCATATCCATATTTTCTAGATTCAAGTACACATGATCCTTATCAATCTTCATTTTTTAGAACTCCAAGATCCTTCCTTCTCAAAGCATCTTCTAACTTATTCTTCTTTCATAGATGGTAGTGTATTAAAAAGTCATAATCCTTGAGTATCTTAAGCCATCTCCTTTTTCTCATGTTGAGTTCTTTCTATGAGAATATATATTTCAAACTCTTTTGATTTTTATATATCTCACATCTTTCACAATAGAGATAGTGTATCCATATTTTTAGAGAAAATATTATATCCTCTAAATCACTATCATGAGGTAGATAGTTTTATTCATGATTTTTTAACTGTCTTGATGCGTAGGTAATAACTCCATCATTCTACATAAGGACATAATCGATTCCTTTCTTTGATGTATCACTATAAATCACAAATCCACCATTTTGTGATGGTACAGTCAATATAGTAGAATTCACTAATCTCATATTCAATTCTTCAAAACATTATTCACATTATTTTTTCAACATGAACATAACCCATCTATGAGTAATTTTGGTTAATGGGTTAGATAATCAGAAAAAGTTATAAACAAAACACCGATAATAACCTGTTAAACTAATAAAACTGTGTAACTTAGTTATGTTTGTTGGTGTATTCCATTCCTAAACTACTTTTTTCTTCACAGGATCAACTGAAGTTATATACTTAGAGACAATATGGCTAAGAAAAAAACTATTTGAAGCCAGAATTCACACTTTTTAAACATACAATATAACTCTTTTATTTTAAGAGACTCCAAAATAATCCACAAGTGGTTCTCATGGTCCTCATATATTTTTTAATATATCAATATATCATGAAAAAATACCACAAAAACTTCATCAAGATATTCCTTGAACATTCTGTTCATTCAATCCATAGGAATAGAGTGTTTGTTTGTCAGTCAAAATGGAATTATAATAAACTCGTAATGTCTATACCTAGTTCAAAATGTTGTCTTTGGAGTATCTTTCTTCCTCACACATAACTAATGATATCTTGATCGAAGGTCAATCTACCAAAAGTATTGAACTCCATGAAGGTGATCAAATAAATCATCAATGCGAGGCAAGGGATACTTGTTCTTTATTTTAGTAGAATTGATTTCTCTATAATATTTGCACAACCTCATGGATCCATCTTTCTTCTGGACAAAAATAATAGGGGGTCCCCACGTAGAAACACTAGGGTGAATAAATACTTTATCACTCAAATCATATAGTTGTTTCTTCAGCTCTACTAATTATATAATGGTCATTCTATAAGGATTCTTTGATATAGGTCTTGCACTATAAATTAAATCAATAGGGAACTAAACTTCCCACTCTAGAGGATGTCTAGGTAAATCCTCTATAAATACATCAATATATTATTGCATAATAGGTACATCATCAATTTGAATATTTATTTCCCTATCCATAGATTATATTTTATCTTCCTCCTTAAGAATTTCATTTAGAAGATCTACTGAAGTTGAATCCAAGTATGACTCAAATTATAAGGCTTATACTCTAAAGATAAGAGATTCTTCCTATTCCACACCTACAGTAATTTAATTCTTTTTGAAATAGTTTTTCACATCATATTTTGAAATCCATTCCATACCAAGGATTATATCAAAGTCAATCATAGGTATGATGATATGTTCAGCAACTAAATCATGTTTATGTGAGATAAAGGGGACTAAATAACACATCATTGTTCCAATAATACTTCCCTTATGAGTTTTTATTGACAACTCCTTTATTAAATTAAAAGGGAAATGTATAATTTTCTTATAAAATTGGGAAGATATAAAAGAATTTGATGTTATATAATCAAATAAATCATTGGATAAGTTTGAAGAAATGATTAATGTACCTTGCACCACAACATTAAGAGCTTCAACCTTTCCAGTTATGATAACATAAGCTTGGATCTGCTCCTTTGTCCATTTCTAGGGAAATTTTTCTTGATGCTTAGGACAATCATTTTCATAATGTTGCATCTCTTTACAGTTGTAGAATTGAACTTTTGTATCTTTTTTCTTTCCATTATAATCAGGGTCTTGGTGGCCTTTTTTTCCACACTTGTAACAAACTCTCATGCCATTCAAGAAAGTAATAGGTTGTTTATTACCACAATTATTAAAGGATAGAAAATCCCTTATTTAATCTTATATTATCCATTATTTACTCTTCCACCCTCTTCATCACTTTTTTTCCCTTAAATTCGTAAGACTTAGAGAAATATTTCTCTATCTTGATATCATATGAGACTATATCTTCATATGATGAATAAAATTGGATACTAGTGCCCTTAATAGGAGTTTTTTTAAGCCATCAAAGAATCGATAAATCTTTCTCCTTGGATTATATAAGATGAATGCGACATGCCTTGATAACCTTGTAAATTTTGATTCATACATCTTTATTTTTCCACCCTCTTTTTGATTCAATCTCAAGAATTTCCTCTCCATATCTTCTCATTATTTTTGAGAAAAATATTTTTCTAGGAACATTTCCTTAAAATATTTCCATTCCATATTTTAAATTTCTTCCACCTCCTTTCTGTTTTGAATCAATGATCACTATTGATCAGTATCTCTTGAGAGATGATAAACATCCATGATAACCTTCTCCCTTCCATTACTTCCAAATGTGAGAAATATCATTTTTAAGGAACTTATCCATTTCTCTGGTACAAATGGGCTTGTAGTCCTATTGAATGATGGAGGATGTTTTTGAATAAAGAATTATAACATTACTCCTCTATGTTGTGGATTAGGATACTCCAAACAGGTAAGGTTATTGTTTATAATATAATTCTGTAGTTCCAATATAGTTAAAAGTTTCTCTACACCTATCGCAGCTCTAGTACCAACATCATTATCTTTCATATGATTTAATTATCTATATGGGATACACTCATTGATATGGTTTTTATTCCATCCATTATGCATCATTTTTAATAATGGAATACACTAAATTTGATTATGAATCATAATTCATAATCCCGAACTAGTAAAACACTTAACATAATATATACTTTTATGCATAACTAATCACATAATGAAAATTGTGGTTTCTTTGGGGACATATTTACTTTTAAATCCTTCATAATGGTTTGTAAATAAAATTTGAATTATCCTAAGAATATCCCCCATTATTATCAAACTAGTTTTGCAGTAAGGTAAGTTTTCATGTACTAGGTTACCCCAAGTCAGGACTGGGACACCATGTTGGAGTTATTACCCCTAGGTACATATGTTCCAGAACCACGTCCACCTATAGTATCTAGAGAGAGGGATATATTTATAGAAATAAACAGATCATATATTCCTTACCAAAATTATATAATGTTATTCTATTATTATCCTCAATTTTTATTTTAGGGTTATGTTCCCTAATCTATGTTTTCTAAAAATAGTTCTCATGGTTTCTACTAAACTTCCTTTGATACCAACTATAAAGACCATGGACATACTTTCCAAGATTTGATGCCCTAATTTACTTAATTATCATAGATAAAAGACATTAATCTCAAATGACAGATCATTTTAGTAGTTTTGGCTGCCATATTACATACATTGACATTACACCTCTAAAGGAAAAAAATAAAAGCAATTCTATTAGAAACACCCATATTATCCTAGATTATTCCTACAAGTCATTCATAATATAAATCATTACATTTTGGGGGAAAATAAAATATAAGAAAGGGGTGAGATAAAATTCTTATTAAGGGTATGAAATATATCAGAATCATGAATAATAAACCATGGTGAAAAACTAAAATAACACATTCCATTCAAACATAATCTTGGGCATAATGTGGTGGGAATAAAAGAGGAATAAATAATTACATGTACACAATCACATGAAACTTGACCATTGATATTATACATGTCAAATTATAACATGATTTATCTATTTAAAATATCATAATGAGGGGATGAATAATTTTGGACATCTAAAACATATCTTCAAGGTCTTGGTCAAGACATATAAAAATAAATAGTTAAGGCCTCTACCAAAAATTTATTTTTCTTTTGTCTCATGAGAGATACTAATTCATATAAGGGATATAGAATGCCCCAAAAATCACATTTTAAGTCTAATTAATTATTTATATGAATGGGGTTAATTATAAACATCACATACATATAAAATGTAAATTATTTTCTGCAATCAGTAAATATAATCACTAACAATTCTGGGCAGTATGGTGAATGATATCATGATAACACATTAGTAGTCAAAATGATCATAAACCATTCAATAAAATATGGTATACGATCATCATGAGATATCAATATTAATAAATCAAAAATTTAAATAGATATTTTCAAATATATGAAAATACCATAACAAAATAATCGAGGAATTCATGAGAGAAATACCATTTTTACTTTGCAAAAAAAGAGTTATTTTGGAAAAAAAATAATTTGATTTTCCATAATTATTTTCATAAAACCAAAAAAGAAAAAATATAGTTTTTCATGACAGAATTAGTGATTTTATAAAAATAATAGTGTCTTAAGAAATATTATGGATGGTACTTAAAATGGGTAAGAAATCAAGACATTCCCTTTAATTAGGCTTTCCTATCATGAATAATTGAAATGGGAACCTTGAAAACATGTATTTATTATAAAAAAAAGATGAAATGATATGGATACATGATTTTGGACTATATAAACATAATTTATAAGAATTATATAAAAACAATGAATAATTATATTGGTTTATAGAGGAAAAGTATAACCCGAATGAAAATAGAGGTTTTGGAAGAAACCCTTACCTTATTTCTGAAAGTGTTATGCACTTATACATAAAATCCTAGATAATAAAATTAAATTAATTAGTTAAAAAAATAACCTTTTATACGTTTATTTTATTCATTATATTTTTATTAAGTAAATTTATATCATTTTTAATGAGTTATAGAGTTTAATTTTATCATTTTGATGCGTTTATTTTCTTGTTTTCTAAGATCGGTTCGCATGTTTATAAGTAATGAAGTTAATGTAAAATGGGTATAATTTTCTATAATTGTAATAATATATTATTAATGAAAATAAATAAGATTTAATGGAATTATATATTTTTTTAAATATTTGAGTATGATTCTTTATATATAACTTTAATGATGATTATTCTGATAATTTTTTTACTTTTTGGATCATCATGAAATAGTTTAGACTTATTAATTAATATTATGGGTATATTATGGTTCCAAAATATTAAATAGTTTATAATACATATATTATAATTTTTTAACCATAAAAATGGTTTTATGACCATCATTTAAGGTGTTAATGGAGAATGAAAATGCATCATCCATAATGTTGGTAAATTGACACATCATGGGTGATGTTTTAATTTATAGAATAAAAGAGTGAAAGAAAGGATTTTAATTATAGATATCAAATTAACACGATATAATCCAAGTACATAAATTGTACTATAGTTATATTTTCTATTTGGATAGGGGAGGTGAGGTAAGAATAATAAAATAAAATAATTTAAAATAAAATAAAAGAAAAGAAATAGGATTTTTACCTCTTGAATTCTTCTCCTTGATAACCTTATTAAGGGGATTGGTTTTGGTCTTCTTTTAAAACCAAAGGCTCCAAGAAATGGAAGAGATATTGGGAAGAGTATTGGTCAAAAAGTTACAAGGCTCAAATATTTTAATGTGTGGGGAGAAAGGGTTGTGAGGTGTGGAATTTATAGTCGGGAGAGGTGTGTTTTTTGAATATTTTACTCCTTTGTTTATTATATTGACTCAAGACTATGAATAGTTAGAGAATTATAACAAAATATATTAAATAATTAAGTATATTTTTGATATTATGGGATTAATTTATCTGTATATCACCTATGACTCAATAATTATTTTATTTAATATTTATCATAAATTATTATATTTTACTATTTACCAAAAATTCAAGTGTTTTAGAAAAATCCCAAAAAAATCAAGTATTTTAGAAAAATCCCGAAAATTCACCCTAACCATTTTTCAATGTATAGAACTTAAAAATGTACTCAATTTTATGAAAATAATTATATAAATATTATAAATTTAATATTTAATTAAAATCATCATTTACTTAAAAAATACATATTTTAAAATTATAACTAATTTTTACAAGAATTTGAAAAATAAACTAAGGTCTCATAAAATTTTAATAAAATAATAATAAAATAAATATTAATTTATGAACACATTTTATGAAAATAAATTTTTCTTTAAATAAATTTTTTAATTATAAAATTGTAATTAAATATTTATGACATACAAAAATACCAACTATTAATTAATAATTTTTAAAATATTAATTTAATTATAATATGATATAATTATATCATGATTTCATTCATAATATGTATAAATAATTTCATTAGTGAGGTTACAATTAATTTGGCTGGTTTACTATTCATAATGTTCATATTACTATTCCTAAGGTCAAGTTGCTATTTCATCAGTATTGGTTTCTTAACATCTAGAAATACTTCTTATTTCATTAATTATTAATTTATAAAGTTTGTATTTTTTTTTCTAATTCATTTTATATTATTTATACTATATTAAATAACTAAAATAAGGGAATTTTCATTGATATAATTTTGGTTCATTACACCTAGGCTTTCTAGTAAACCACCAGAGACACAAATAGGTTCCCCAGGGAACACACCGAACTCATGCCTCTAAGATTGATGGTGAATTTTACAATATAATCAAGGATAATTACATTTGGAAAATCTATTATTTGAAATGGATATCCAACATAGTCCTAGTAAAGAAGAATAATGGGGAACTCAGTATCTGTATCGACTTTAGAGATCTCAAATGGCATTGTCCAAAAGATGATTTCTCATTCCTGATCACAAAGCTAATGATTGATGGAACAATAGGATACCAAGCCCTATACATCATGGATGGATATTTAGGGTATAATAAAATCTAAATGGCCCATGAAAATGATTAATTCACCCCCTTCAAGGCCCATCAAGGAATATTTTTCTTTCGGATAATGCCCTTTTTTTCTTGAATAATGTCAGTGCTACATACCAATGTTCCATGTATTGCATCTTAAAACCTTTTATGAGGAGGTTTTTTTAATGTTATTTCAATGATTCAGTGTTTAAGTTCTTGATAGTTCTCTGACCACCTGGCTGATCTTGAGAGAATCTTCAACAAACTACAGTAGCATATCCTAAAGATAAACCCCTTAAAATTCACTTTTGGATTCCCTGTAGGGAAATTTCTTAACTTTATCATATGCCATTGTGGAATTAAGGTCAAACCTAAAATTATAAAAAAATATACTCAATATGTATACTCCTCAATTACTTGATGAATTAATGGTTTTATAGGGACACCTTTCTTATATTTTTTAAGTTATAAAAAATCTTAGAGTCATGTTTTATCCCTTCACCATATAAATTAATAAGGGGTTACATATCATTGGAAAATGGATTATCAGGAATAATTTTATAGCTACAAGAAATTATTCTTGATTCGACAATTTTTAGTGCCACATTTTGTTGGGAAACTGCTCATCCTATTCATTATATACCAAGAATGATTAGTGGAATCTTTACTCGCATAAAAGGATGATATCGGGAATGAAAATTGCCTCTATTATCTCTGTTAAACCATGTTTGAAACTAAGAATCATTATTCAGATATCAAGAAGATATTACTGGAGTTAATATTCATTGTTTTCAAATTTCGGAACTACATGTAGATCCATGTGGTCTATTTGGGCTCTCCTAATAACCCTCTAAAAAATATCATCAATAATCCTATGTTAAATAGAAATTTGGTATGGTGGGTGGTTATCCTATAGTAGTTTTACATTAAATTCATGAATCCAAATGGGGTAAAAGGCCAAAATTTAGTAGACTTCCTTAGAAAACATACATCTATATAAATAATGTTTTTGAATGCTGAATTTTCCAATGAATTGGTCTTCTCTATTCCACATGTCCCCCTAGTGTGGAAGATATATTTTGACAGTGCATCCCAAATCCCAATAGGGAAGAGAATGGAAAACCCCAAGATCAATAAAGTAGATTTGTGAGTCATTTCCATCTCTCTAAGAAAAAAAATCTTGTCTTACTCCTTCCTATTTTCAGAATTTTTTATAAACAATTATGTGGAATATCAGTCCCCCATTATAGGGCTAGAACTAGATTTCAAATTATAGTACAAAACTTAAAGGGGAAAGGGGATTTAGAGTAGGTAATTAAATAGATCAATAGGGATTATTATATTATAAATTATGAGTTAATCCCCCTACTTGATTATATATGGGGATAATATATGAAATCACCATGGAGCTAGCATCAACTCACTTCCCATGATCATAGAATGCCTAGTTTGATGAATTGGAAAATGCAGCCATAGATTTAGTATATCCATATCGGGATGAAATTTTCTTTATCATTGTGAATCGCCTAATAGTCTATCCCTTTGTTCATATTATAATGTAAAAAATGAATGAGGTTAATTCCATCCTTAAACCAGATGTTCCTACTACCATTTGGATAGTGACCATTATAGACTAGAATCAAAATAGAGTGCTCTTATCGAATAGAGCTAGTAAAAGAAATAAATTGGTGAAGATTGACCAAATTTACTCTTTATAAAGGCCCAAATTACTAGAATGTTCTATATAAAAGAGGATTTTATGGATTCCTTACCAATTATGTTTATGTAAAATAGAATACTTTTGTCATGAAATAAGTACATACAAGAGTCTGTGGTTCCAACCAGCTAGGGTTTATGCATTCCAATGAAATTTAGATGCTTGGATACTTCTATCCTTAAATTATGTTGGACTGCACAAAATTCACTAAGAATATTAATTCCTTCCAAGTTTATTACATCTTCATTCATCAACCACCAAAGTTTCTACACATATCAAAATACACTTAGACATTTTTTTATGGGGAGGGGATATTTTGGGGATGCATCCTCTATCTATTTATAAGAAGTTTAAATAAATCCTTAATACAACCAAGTTATTCTCTAAATGGTATGATTCAATAACCCTTGAGGAATTTAGGGCCAAAATCATAGTTGGTTTTTTAAAATCCAACATCACTACCATATTTGGTGTCACTTATACAATATTAATCGATAATAAAAATAATTTCTATATCGTTGAGTTGGAAAAGATGTAACATCCCAGGTAAATGAAGAATAACATATTTTCATATTTATTAATATTTTTGAATTAAAAATTAATTTTACTTTAAAAGGGGTTCTATGTTCGATAGTGTACCCGATATGCAACAACAGGTTTCTTTGAAATCTTATATTGCACACTAATAATATAATATTATTACTTTAAATGGTAGTTAACTCCTAGTCTTTGTATTGGTGAGATTGAACAAAACTAACTAAAATATGATTATAAATGTTTGTTAAATGTATTTACATTTATCCAATAAATATTTGAGGGTTAAATGTGAATGAATCTAATTTTAAGCATAATTTACATTAAAAGGTTGATTTACCGCCTTTTAACGGAAACCCCTCATTGAGTCTAGTTTTGGTCACTTTAATAAATTCTATTTTACCAAATAAAATCCTTCTTTATAATGGTGAAATCAAAATTTACTTTGAATAAATTTTTGAAATTTTTCCGATAAAGTTCATTTTTAATGAATAGTGAAAATACTGTATTTTAAATTCACAAGTGCCTTTTAATCTAATTTATTTATGTGGTTAGACTATATTGTTAATTGGTTTTAAAGTTTAATTAGAATATATTTTTACCATTTAATCCAATGTTGGTCATTGTAATTAATTTTACTTTGAATTTGGACATAAACCAGTGTTAATCTTTTGATAGTTTGTGTTTCTTAAAAACTTGCTATTTGTTTTAACAAGGGGAATTAATTTTAAATTAATTAATGAAACTTCTATGATTAGAATTTTTTAAAATATACATAATTTTTTAATTTGTAATATCAAATATATTTTATGCTGAATTTTTGTTAATTTTCTGAAAAACTTCAATTTTTTGATGAATAGTGAAACCACTTAGTAGTAGTTAAAAAAACTGACTTTTTCATTTAAATTAAATTTTACCACTTATTTTAATTGATTTTATAAAATCTAACATACATGGTTGTTTTTAGTAAGTAAAAAAGTTTTCAATAAGATGAAATCAATTTTTGGTGAATAGTAACTTTTGACTGTTATTTACCGTGGTCAAAGGTAAATATGGTAATTCAAGGTAAAACGAATATTATAATAATTTAAAATTACATTAACACTTGTATTTAACTTATTATATGAGTAATTTTCGACCACGGGCATCCTTGGGTCGATTTTGGGACCCCATGGAGCCACTATTGAATTATAATGACACTTTAGATTAATTAATTTAAAGTAAAGACAAAAATGACATAAACAAATATCTCTTTGTAAATTAATTTTTACATGGTGTTATATAAGTTATATTTTTGAGTATACATATTCATTGGAAAGATAAGAATATTTCTTACATCATGCTATTTTTTTATAATTTTTAGACATATAATAATTTAAATTATTTATGACACAATAATGTTGCAGTGTTTACCTCATTAATAAACGATTTAAATAAATATGATTATAATGATTAAAATATTATTTAAAACCTGTAAAATAACTATAATATTATTTTATTTCGACCATGAGTCATCTTATCTTCAACTCTAATGATTTTTGGACCTTTATAGACCGAATATCATTATATAATAAAATAATATTTTCACACTTTCTAAAAGAGCCCCTCCTCCCCCTTATAAAAGGAGACCATTTCTAACCAATTCCTAACACAATTCAAGCATTTTGGATCATCCAAACTCTGCCCAATTAATCTCCCTACATCCCACACTTCCACATAGAAGCATTACCTTAGGCAGAAGGCACTTCAACAAACCATTTTGGTTCAAACCAAAGGAAGTTACCCAAATTAAAGGCAATAGTTTCTCTTAACTTATTTTAATTTATTTTACTTCTGAAACCCCTAAACTATTTTTACTCCTTTCTTTTATAACAACACCAGTATCCTCAATATACTATTATGTTGTTGTTAGAAGTATTTGAACTACACTTCCACACACCTCCATCTAATAGGTGAAGAACATAATGTTTCTGTTGATGGGAAACTAATGCCTCACGAAATGATGATTGTTCAATTACCTTCTACCGCCTCTCATGGTGGCCATTATAATGGAACTGTATATATATATGATATATATTATGTTTATTTTTTCTTTATGCTTCTCTATTTTCAATTTATATCATACCTTTATGGTTTCCATTATGGGTTAACGTGCTAATTTCATTTGAGGAAGTGCGGACTACCGCCCCCTCAAAGTGATATGACTCCTTAATGCCATATGTGGGATATATAAAGGATGGAGTTGATGATATTATATTTTATATTAGACTAGAATTACAATATACCTATGTATCATTATGTTTTAATTCCATTAAAATAATAAATATAAATTAATGTAGCGTTCATGCGTACGTATGTCTTACCGTCTCCATGAATGGTGTATTTCATTTCTTAACTCCAAATGTTATGTACTATTATAAATTCAAGAATATACTAGATATATATGATATATATGATATCTAAATCATTAATATCATTCTGGATATAATGGACTATTGACAACATGGACAGCTTGTAAATTTACAGTGTTCATTTTGGACTCATGTACCAAATATCGACAAAACAAACATTATTAACTTGAATGATTACATAATGTTTATAACAGGATATTAAGTGATATAAAAGGAATAATAAACTTCAAAAAGTTTCTTAAGCAATTATAAATTAACTTTAGTTTATTATTCAGGATATTAAATAATGATCGAGTCAAGTTAGACACGAGGTAAGGGACTTCATCTCAATCTCCTTTCATTGAGGCATATTATCATTTACACACAACTTTCTTTTATACGGTGTATAAGCCCATTTGAATTTTAATTTTATTCAAAAGGAATTTTTTCTACAAATCATCTTACTAAATGTCAAAAAGAATGTTCCTTTTAAAGTAAGCAGTAATAATGACATTTTCCGCCGCCGTGAGTATTATTTGATCTTTGGCTTCCTCAACAAGCCGTAATGTTTATAAAAGAAAATAAATACCATATAATCTTTTACATATTTTGGTATTTCAAATGGTTTTGATAAAGGATTCATTTATGTCAATATATTTAAATGATATTTTGTTATTGAAATGTGGAAATGTTATCATTCTTTTAAAAAAAATTATGTGTTATGATTTTATAATTGTACATGGAAATTTGACAGGTGGTTACATGATAAACCAAATGACGGGTGGTGCCATGAAAACTAGGATTGGTTGTTATGTTATAACCTCCAATGCATTGGGTATGTAAGTCATCTGTATGGCTATTCCATTTAGTGATTTGTGTGGAAGTGGACCATATGGTTATTCCATTTAAGTATGTTAATGTCCCAAGTTACCTTTATATGTTATGTGTTCTTTATATGGGTAATATTTTGGTTACAAAAGGGTAACTAGTGATCTTTTATTCAGTGAAGATTATTTAATACTTCATAAAGGTGAAAAGTATTACTTATGTTAAAGTATTCATGGTTTACTTGTTGTTTTGAAAAAATAACTGTTTTCCTTCTTTGTGTATCCCTTACTGAGATTTTTATGCTCATCCCAAGTTTTTGAAATGTTTTTCACAAGACACAATGTGGAATAGGGTGAAGGATGAGATCAAGGAAAAGTCATGCTATCTTAAGCATGGAACTATACATGACTCTTATATTCATTAGTTCTTGTTTTGTGAAAAAAAGGAAAATGAGGAGAAGTGTCTACTTTTTATTTTGAAATGAAATGTAATGGTTGTGGACTAATTCTCTAAAACTCTAATCCTGAAAAGATCCTCAATGTGAATTATTCGTTTAATTCAATATTATGTAATGTTTTAAGGTTGGGTCCTTATAAAAGCTATTTCACAATGATAATATCAAATCCAACCATTTATCTCGCTATCATGCGGTGGATAATAGAAAGATAAAGGCATTTAAAAAACCTTATAATATATATTAGATAATATGGTGGATAAAGGTAAAAAATATGAGACCAACACGCTATTTCATTCCTTGTGGTATTACCAAACTACCACCTATACTACCACACAGGCGACCCTGAATTCACTGTTATATGAGACAAAAGTTGTCTTGCCCATTAAGTTTCAATTAACCTCACTCTATATTACCATATTCAATCAATTATCTATAAATGATAAATCCCAAAAATGATGAGATGAATTTGGTAAACTTGATAAGAAGATACCACAAACTTTACATCACTTGAATTTCGATCAAAATTGAATTCCATAGTCCATTAACAAGAATTACCACCTCTACTCATTTCTTCAAGGATAACTAGCACTAATCTTCAAGATCCAAATGATACCATGGAGGAAGTTGCTAAATCTTGAGACAAAATTGGTGGGACCTTATATAATAAACAAGTTCCACACTAAAATAGATTATTCCTTGATCTCAGTGGATATAGAGCTCATTATTTCCCATACCAATGAAATATTCATCAATAAATACTTCATGTTATGATGAATCCTTCATTCACATTGTAAGACAATAAATTGTATGATACCTTCAGCCTTACCCTATATTGTTAAACTACATGGTCTGCTCATCTTTTCTGTATTATGTTGAACTTCATAGTATCATGGTCTCATATTCATGACCATAAAATGAATAACATATATTCTTCTTCATACGACCTAAAACTACATGACACTATAGTTCAACTTATAAGACTCTAAACTACATAGCCTAACATCATAGTAACAATACATTAAACTCTATGAAAATGTCCTCATTGCACAATGTAAAACTGAATAATAGTTCAGTTTGTTCTTGAGTATATCATGATCATGGATATTGGTCTCCCACACACCCCCATTCTAGAACTATGTGTGGATTTATTCTTACAATCACAAAATACATAGTGATGTCCAAATCTCAATTCATGGTTTCAACCGCAACATAAAAATGTCCCCCTCCCTATGTATGGGTAGGGACTACACTAAGAAGCCTCCTTTCAAGAACTATGTGTGACTTAATTCTTGTATTAACATGATATATAGTGACACCTATAACTTGTGACTTCAGACCAACCATGAAGCCAAAAAAAAGTATGCCTCTTCTGTTGACAATCATATATCTCTCTTAGAGACCTTAATTTAGGTTCCATTAATCCAGAGCCCATTATGGAAACAAAAATATCCCTCTCTAGCATATAAAAAATATGTAGAGGACTTTACACTCTATGGATAATACTGGTCAAAATTATTTCTTTATTCTCTGATATATTCCTTCCACGCATCATACTCCTTGTCTTGTAAAATTTTGGATTTCCATAAGATTTCTCTATCCGTCAGTAATAAAATTTCATATTCTTGAATAAAAATTTTTATGACTATGCAATAATATGACCCACTTGGCTTTGCATATGTCACCCGCCAAAAGGGACTATCAGTTAGAGGATTCCATTGTTTGACTATGAATGGATACACCCACAGCTCTCTTTAGATTACTCAGCCTACAAAAGGTCCTTTCAACAAGAGGCACATTCATCCATTGGAGAGACCTCTTCTATCTATGTAAACCCCAACAACATCTTGTTGGAAACTACTTCTCGATCATGATCAGTGGACATTCCTTTTTTGGTCATTTAACACTCCTCATAACCCTTGAACCTCCAATATCATTGTTTACAACTTCCTTCCTCATGTACGAAGTATGACAAAACATCCTTGGCCTGGTAAGAATTCTAGAACTCATTATTTAGGTAAACTATTGTCCTAGATGTATCACCTAAAACTAGAAGACATTACATCATCCTAGTCACATGAAATTGAACTATATGACAAAATCTTCAACACATGACTTTAAAATGTAGTCATATCCTGTATACTATGAATATGACGCCTTGGAGAACTAGATCAGGAATCTTTATATCACAAACATGGTATTCCTCTAATGATATGATTTCATGAACACCTGGCCAGCAAGCATAGGTATTCAATCCTTGTTTTCTATGTTAGGTAACCTTCAACCTTACTGCATGACATTAAACTACATGGTTGATGTCCTTCCGGCATGACACTAAATTACACAATTCATTATTCTCATTCTAATGGGATATGTAGGGAGGTTTGGATCCCACATCTTGGTCCAGCCACTATGAAATCAAAATTCCCATGTTTTTTCTTTTAATAGACGTTGTGTGGTGGAAGATACCTTTACCACTCTTTCTTTATCACATTTATCATAGCTCAAGTGGGCTTAGTATTTTTGGAAAATTCATCCCCACATGATCAAGGCATATCATTTCACATTAGGGATAACATGGTCTCAGATGCATGACCTTAAAAATAACACAAAATATCCATACCAGACAACATTAAACTGTATGGTTAATATATCTTGCATAAGGTGAGACTTAATAACTATTTTTTTACTATCACTTTGATGAGATATGTAGTGATGCCAAGATCATAATCATTTCTCACTAAAATGGGATATGTTGCGACACTCAGATCCTATGTCTTGGGCCCAACTGTAATAAAAAATACCCCTTTCCCACACATAGGTTAGAACTTTATAGGGAAACATTTCTCCCCATTCTTGGAAAAATTTTATATGATATTCTCCTTCTCAATTTATGAACTTCCCTTTCACAAACCACACTCTATGACTGGGTAAATCCAAATCTCTAAAATCTTACTTCAACCATCGACAATATAATTTCATATTCCTAAAGATACCTTTGTATAGCTATAAAGTAACATGACCCATTTGGTTTTTTATAATTTTCAAACCAAAAGGGTATGTCATTCGGAGGATTCCATTATTTGAATGTGCATTTATATGCCCAAATTAGGCTTTTCATAAGTCACCCACCAAAGGGTACTTTCAATCAGATCCATACTCATCCTCAATAAATACCTCTTCTCTATCTGTAAATGTCCAAAAACATAAGTTGGGAACCCTCTTTTTAAGAATTGTTTCGTGTTCATTCCTTATATACTTGTATCATATCACCTTTCAGTTTAGAAAACCCCATTATTCTATCTTACAAACTTCCCACTTCATGCCTGGAAATGATATAACTTTATTAGATAGATTACTTTGAAATAGAAAAATCGAACCACTTTTAGTCAAAGCTAAATGACCTTAAAATGTATCCCTCAATGTCCTCTTGGAAATTCATTAAACTAGATGTTCTATATCCTATTTTCAAGACATTAAACTGAAAAAATTTTCAATCCTGATCAGGAGAGACTTTCATCTAGATGTTGTCGCTTCAATAGAATTCCACCTACTTTACACAAAAACAAAATTTTTATGGTAATGGATTCCCATTCATGGACAACACCAACACAGATTCCCCCCTCATTATCATATATATTCCCTTCCTAAACCACTCTCTATTGTCTTAAGAAATTTAGATCTTAAAAACTTCACCAGCAATCAATAATAGAATTTTATATTTCTGAAGACAACTTTTTCTAAATATACATTAACATGCCCCAGTTGGATTTTTATAAGTCACCCACCAAAAGGTCCTACCAGTTAAAGGATTTCATTATTCGACTCTGCATTGATATTCCCATTGTTGGATTTTCATAAGTCACCCACAATAGAGCCTATTGACCAAAGGTGGATTTTTCTCAAGAGAGATATATTATATCTCTAAAATCCTCAACATTATTATATGGAAGACTATTTTTAAAAACATGGCCCAGAGTTATTCCCTATATATTTGTCTCATATCATGTTTCAGATCTATGAATCACAAAATCATGTCTAAAAATTCTCATTTTATGTATCTGAAGAATGTCATAACATTCTCGACAAGTAAGCCCTATTTTGGTCATCATTCCATAATTCATCATCAAATTTGTTCAACCTGAAACACCAATCACATTATTCCGTCTTAAAAGACTATGAAATACCCATAAAAAGAAACAAAGTACTCACTAGGTTCAAACCCCATAAAAAGTAAACCTTGGGTAAAATTTGAGTCTTAGATCACTAGACCTACACCCTATATGGTTTAAGAAAAAATGAGAAATTAATGAAAAAATTAACAAAACATTATAAGAATAAAATTCATAAATGGTAGCTAAAGAAAAATCAAAGTTCCACCTACTAAGTCATTTTCATATTAACTTCGGTAGCAATTAAGGTGATAAAACAAAAGACACAAATTTAGTAGGTTATTTGATATGAATATAAAAATAGATGAAATGTTCTTGTTATGTCCAAATACCAAGGAATCAATTAGAGTGCCTCTCATCCTTTTTATTGTGATTGCAACTCATTGATTCAAGGATATTTTTCTATAAAAAATAGCTTCAGTGTTATGTAATAATTATAGTGGGAAATAGGGATTAATATATATATAATTTGGGAAAAAATATTGTTAATTTATGGATAAAAATTAGAGTAACATCCAAAAAATTATATTGTCTCTATTATGCTCTAAAAAAGTCCGTCAAGATAAATTTTCAGTTGTTGAAGGGTCTCTTGATCGCCATTGATAGCCTATGAAAGTTCAGTCAATTGAACAGTCGTAGTCTCCTCATCCAGAAAGATTCCATCGACTATAGTTATAATGGTATTATTCTACTCAACTTGAACTCCATCTAGTGGAGGATGAAGTTGTATGATATCCCATTGAGAAGAATCCATCTCTTATTTAAGGAGAAGTATTTGGACATCTATCTCTTCAACTTGCTTCCAGTACTCCATAAACTTTTAATCATGATTGGTCTCCATCATGGATAGTTCATCTTAGAGGTCATCAATTCTGATGATAATTTTATCCTTGATAATGTGTTGCTGCAACTCATTCTCCTTATCCCATCATAAAATGATTTATTTCATAATAATGAACCACGTGGATGTCTAACCCATTGTACCTCAGTATACCAAACATGTTTTGGTAGGTAAATTTTCAATAAGTATCCTCAAAATCATCACCTATATATCCTACCATATGATCCGAAAAAAATACTCAGAGGGAATCCGGAGCTTCTTGGATCCCGGTGAAACTAGTCAAAAAGGGAGGAGTATACTCTAGAATATGTTCAGTTATTCAAAAAACTTGCATTTTCCTTCCTGGGGTGAAATCATCCTATCCCTTTTTAGTAGATTGATTTGGGGAAAAGGCCTCCCCTTTGAGTTCGGCTTCTATTACTATCAGCATAGAAATATGAATGAAATTGGTTATTGACATTACAATATGGTATGGATAAATTAAAAATATCATCAAGTCAGTTGATGGAACTCACATGTTGATGAATTGTTTTCTTAGTTGAGTTCCTCCCAATTACCCTAAGTATCCAAACTTTGGGTTAGGATATCCTACTGATAAACCTTCCCCTGAGTTTTCTCAGGTATTTGGATGCAATGCTCTCAATAATCTCCCACTTAGGGGCCCTAAACCATTGTTCCTCAGTAGGAAGAGTGGGGTGGACATCGACACTCTAGTCATAATTTTCCTTGGAGATTATTTATTTAGAGAGATTTCTGACAATAAAGATTATTGATTTAATTCGTTGGATCTAGGATTGGATGTGAGATAAAACACATAAAAATAATGAAACTAAAATCTTTCTAACTCCTTATTAATTTCCCCAAAATATTTAAGGGAACTAGGTATATCAATATCTAGATTAAGTGTTTCCATTAATTCATTAATATGGTGTTAAGTCTCATATAATCCTAACTAGTAAGGATCTCTAAGATGCAAGGTTCAGCACCCAAATTGGATCCACAATTAACAACATCCACTATCCTTTTAACAATCACCACCCTTTCAGTCCCCACTAGATCGATAGTAGTATTTTCACCTTTATTGGATGGTATAAGGCCCATGTCATCCCCTTTTGAATTAGTGGACAAACAGGTAGTGATAATCATAATGTCCATAGATTTATATAATGGATAATAATTATCATAACAGATAAAAATTAGTAATTGGAACATGTAACTTATGATGATAATTTGATGTCACCGATATTTTCCTCCCTCTCCATGGTGTTAGGAGTAGATGTGGCCTCAACCCTTGATACTTCTCCTGTTAAGGGGAAAATATCACTAGTAGGAACCCTATGCCTCATCCAAAATGTCTTCCTCAATTCTCATGGGGTCATCTTTAATCCCATTTATAGAGGAGGTGTAAGTGTATCTTATATCCCATGGGAATAATTAAGCCTTTATTCTAGAAAAATAAAGAATAAATAGTGTAAAAAAACTCACCCTGACTAATGATGCACTAGGCCATGTGCTTCACCCTCCATCATCAATTCTCATTCTATAGAGTAAGGCTTGCACTTAATTCCTCAAAAAAAATGTTTTAGAGGTGGTATCCAGGAATAATCTTCCTCTATATCCTCCTCCATCATCCTTTTTCCTAGTGATAGCTCCCCTAATTTAGTAGTTGATTCCTCATCCCCTATAGGGGAGCCTTTCATAACATATTTCAGTGAAGGGATTCTGTCCATTTCTCCCTATATCCACTAAAAATCAGGGTTTCCCTTACTCAGTAATGAGATTTTTCTAAAAAAATAATGAGAGAAATAAATAAATTAATAGAAGGTAAAACATACATCATGGGGATCGATGAAGTCTTCCCATTCATCAGTGGATGGCTCATCAACCCCATAAGTATCACCCTATTACATTATTTCAAATATCCAATTTTTTTCTAGGATCCAATCATAGATGTATAAATGAGCATCTTCAGGTCATAAATATTTATTCTCTCCTTGATAAGATTAGAACCAACATCGGGTGGGACTCAAACATCCTTAATTAGTGGAATTTAAAACCTGTCTTGGGGGACTTCCCATAGGTCCTCAACATCATAAAGCCTACTTTGAAAAGTTTGAACCACCTATGGGCACATGAAATATGTGGTTATTCTAACCTACTATGAAGAATACCTAACATTCTTTAATTTCACTAATTTCCCTGATCTCTCTATCATGGCTGAAAGATGATAAATTGGAGCTCGGGCTTCTTCTTGGTGATATAGGATAGACCATCTAGGCTCAAAATTAGCTACTGTATCCCTTTTAACTCTTATTGGTGGACTAAAAAGTGAATGAGGTCATTTCAGTGAGCTTGGGGCCAAAACATTGTCACTCCCTAGAATGGATGGAGCCTTTCTAACATACTTCACCCACCCAGCAGTTGTTACAGATCTAACTTAGGGAATACCTATTATCAACACCCATTTTGGATATGATGAAATCCAATCCTCGGTTTACCTAGAAATAGACCCAGTGGAAATACTCACTGGAGGAAGGTTAATTACCACTCAAGTATCCTCTACATATTTGAGAATACATATTTCTCGGGCCACCAATAGGTGCCTCTCAGATCGAATGTGCATAGAAGGGGATATAGTTATTTTCAACAGATACTTGAATTAGAATGAAAATATATATTTAGAACATGCCTCACATATGTCATCACTATCAATTTGGCCCGATAGAATACCGTCCCTGAAGGTGGTCATATATGACCTCACTTCATCACCATATTGTCCTTCATAAATGAACATCCTAGTGAGAGGATCCCCATATATAAAAAAATTGATATCTTTAAATAGATTTAATCTCTTTACGGATTTACCATGCTTCATGGAAAAGGGGTGTATGTTATAAATGGCCTTAAAAATTATCAGAATCGTCCCTCAGGAAAATTGATTCGACTCTGCATGAAATAATAGGTGAAATGGGTCATAATACATCCCCACGATTCTTGGAATATCCTCAAAATTCTAAAAGGGGCATTCCCTATGTGTACATATAGCAGACACAGATGGATCTTCTCTGGGATAGGGGCTTCCAACCCTAAATACTTGACCACACCTAGCTTGGAAGATATAAAAAAATGTTCTCATACTTGTGTTGCCATTAGAATCATGAAATGAAATTTTGTTGATGCTTATCTGCATTTATAAGAATCCTAAAAGATGTTTCTTGGTTTGAATGTCAAACTTGATTGCATACCCCCATCTGTTGCACTCGCCTTATTCCAATGTGGGTTAGAACTTACTAATAGTTTTCCACTTCTCCATTGTGGTGTATCCTATGGGACTCTTTCATATGGTTACCTCCCCCTTGAGATCTAGGTAATAATTCATCCACACTTCAAAATGAATTCCCACTTAGGATAGGGTATTTATTCTTGTTAACCCATGTTATCTTAAATAGTTTCTAGGCTAAAATATTTCTCCACTATACATATTCCATTTTATATTTTAGTGGGATAAATTTATCATATGTATCTATGATTATGGGAGCTCCAAAGATCTTATAGACATCCCATAGACTAATGAAAACTACTCCACGCACCAGATGAAAGGAATTGTTCTATGGGATCCACCAACTTAGAATCTTAGGAATGATGTACGCATTATTGTATATATACATCTGATCCACTCATAAATCTTAATAAATGCTTACTACCTTCATCTCAATTACAGAATTATCACACATCTGGTGTACCTAGTATGCCCACATCCACTTGGGTTTAATGCCCCCTCTTGGGTGGAGGTCCTGGTCTTCCCTTAAACCTTTTGATTGGTCGATCTTCTAATCATGGAAGATAGATGAGTAATGGTGTGGCTTTAACTCATGGTTATAGGGATTTATGTTCAGGGTACAACTACTCTGATGCATGACACGGGTGGTTGATGATGTTCTTACATTGATGTACATGCCCTGTTCCAAGATGTTTTCAGTGGTAAAATTATTGTATTATTGGAACTAGGAAAGTATGACATAATTCATTAGATTTTTGATCTGGACATACTTAATATGTCTATGTTCATAGAGAGTAAAATAGTTAGATGATATATTCATAATTATTATTATCCTTGTGATTCCCTAGGTCCAGGAGAGTATTGTCGCATACATGGTAATAATCTGGCCTGACGACATCAACCACCTCCTTGATATAAGATTGCCATATTGTTCACCCAAAACATTATTCATCTGAGAAGACAATGTGAATCTAAAAGGAGGTATTGATATTTCATTAGGGATAAATCTTGGTTTTAGAAAAATTTTAAAAATTCAAAAATTTGGAAAAGGCATGGACTCGTGCATGTCACTTCCACATGTAAACTCTCACGGGTCACACATTCAGGTGATCTTGCACACATCACTCACCTAAGTAAATCTATCATAAAAGTAATGATATATTGGGTCTACATGAACGGAGCATCATTGAACAAATGATCGTGAAAATGTTAATAGAATGATGATAATAATAGTACAAGGATTGAAAAGAAGAACCACTGAGGCAAATGAAACTATTTATAGACATGGGGTCCTGTGTAAAATATGCACGCAAAATCCCTATGGGGTCGACCTATGTTATTCACTAG
Organism: Viscum album; assembly: GCA_963277665.1. NCBI lineage: Eukaryota > Viridiplantae > Streptophyta > Magnoliopsida > Santalales > Viscaceae > Viscum > Viscum album. The sequence continues at coordinate 1,176,089,551 of OY728119.1, read as the reverse complement.
TGTGACTTACCTACATGGAAATCCCTATCACTTCTCTATCTCATGTAATTGATGTTTTAATGTTCATAAATATTTAATAATAATGGTTCAAAAACAAATATAGTTCAATGATTGAAGGATTCATCAAAATCCTATTTCCTCTACCTTAGGATCAACCCCTCCTCTTTCAATAAAATCCAATACTAAGGGGGTAATTTTTTTAAACCCTTTTTCACATGAGAATGAAATGTTTCAAAGTGAAATACTTTAAGGGAAAGATAAGTGAATAATTCCAAGGGTCATGCACTTTTATAAAGCCATTACATCTAGGAAATAAATCAGAATCACCACACATATCCAGCTTATGTTCCACTAACACCGTGTAGGTCCATAATACATTCTAGTGGAATCGTTAAGAACCCGGTCTGGAATGCCAAGAATAACCGCTCAAGTAACACCTTCACACTAACATGTGCGACCCAACTATGTTAGGAGATTCATTCCCCTAGGGTCCCAAAATTTCTAATAAATAGTATCCTATAGCTCCTCATTTAAAAATGACTGTAAAACCCATGGAATTCTCGAAGCTCTATTCTATATAGTCTTTCTCCCAAGCATTTAGAAAATTTCAAGTATAATTTTAAGACTCAATAGAAGAGGTAATTAATATGGTTAGTATGATTAAATTTACCCTAGTATTCCAAACGCAAATACAACTATGCAAGACACCTTCCACTCACCCATTCGTCACCTATGAGAACCACCCCTCTATGTCAAGTACACTAGGGTGATGTCCCCTTCTCAAGCCTAGGAATTATTCTCCAATCATCCAATGAAACCTAAGGAGACCTATGGTGCCTTGAGAAATGTTTCACCCAAGTTTTATTGCTCAGGTTGTCCATCACCCTGAGATCCCATAATCTCACCTAGGTTTACCATATATGAGCTATCTTCAGATCACTCATACATTATATGCACAATACTCTTTTAGCTTTCCTAGCCTCCCCCTATGATAGCCCCCTTTTATCCCTCTCTTCATGCCACCAATGGATGGGTAACTCCTTCCATTTGTACTCCTATCAAAGGGAGACCAAATCGAATCCTCCAACAAAGCCTCCAGACTTGCACAACCATGGATAAAGACACACCAACATGTATCCCATTTGATTATGCATTCCTTCAGTAAGATGTGTCTCGTACTTTTCCTACCTGACAGGTAGGGTCCTCGAGTTGTGTTTAGTTATGTATCCCTTGGTAATAAGGACCCCAACCATGGGGGAATTTCTAGGGACTTCTTAGTCTCATACCTTAGGGATAGGGATTTTTCCTACCCTTCCCATCTCTAAGACCAGGGAATTTTCACATCAGACAACAGGGGGTGAGACACTTGGTTTTCCCTTTGATGTGGGTTAGCTTCTTATCCTCATATCATATCTAGAGCTAGGAATAGGAAATCCATTCTGAAGTAAGCCTTTGGAATTTATTATGGGATAGAGCCATATGGGTAGTTGTATGTGCCTATTCTATTTACAAAAACAAAATAGGAGATGGGCACATCAATTCCATTTCTTTATCCCATCACCTCTACCTCATCCACCAGTGGATGAAGGATATTGTGTGGTTTTCCAGATCTTTAACTTCATCTTTTTTCTCACACCGATAATGACTCACATGGTCCTAAAGGTTAGTTATGATAATGACATATTCATGGTTAGATTCATGTATTGATATAGAATCCATTTCTAGATCTTCCTCCCACCTTCCTTTAGAGGTCCTCTATAGGTCTGGGTTTTCAAATATATGTATCCAACCCCTTGGGCCTTCTATTGAGTATATTCCCCAACCATGTTATCACCCTCTAAAAGATCCAAATCCCTTTTGATACACACTTTTAGAGGGCCTCAATAGGTGTGCATCCTCACAATTGAACTATGTGGGTTTTTATTCCTATCCAAATAGGATACATAGGAAGCCTCACTAAGGATCAAACCCAACACCCCAAATCAACCCTAATTTTATCTGGTCTATAATCCTAGTAGCGTCAAATCTAACCTTGGATCCCACATATTTCATCCATTTTCCTTAGGATGCTTTATTTTATGTCCCACATCTACCATTTGACTAGTAACCTTTTGTATGACATCCTGACATCATGATGTTAAACTGGCACTGAAATACATGATTTCTTATTCCTTTCACAAGGATACATATGAATCATGTCTCATAGCCCCAATAATGACATCAAAACAACTCATGCCTCCCAAGATGATGATAATTTCCAGAGTATTCCATAATGTTTCCTAAAACTTGCATTATTATAATAAATGACCAAATAATATATAATCTATTTATAAAAGGGTACCATTGATGGAGAACCTCGAATACATGTAGATATCATCATAGATGGAGAACCTCAGATACATACATATGATTCTAAAGTTCACACATGATAATTATTTGCTATTAATTCTTGGGTGACCCATGTCACACTTGGGAGATAATAAAGGATTTACGAATATGTATTCAATCATTAACAGTGTCCTAGAGTAAGTAATAATTCCCCCCAAAAGTGTGTGATGGGCCTAACCTCCCATCCTCTCGGCCAATGTGAGTTTCTGATCATTTTTAAGAATTTCTCAACAACCACTTACCTTTGAATATTATGTTTATAAAACATCTATAATAAGGGAACTAATGGTTTTTTCCAAATCCACGAACCAAAACAATTGGAAATCATTCAATAGTGGTGAACCCAATATAGATTATTTTGAAACCATTCAAACCCCTATAATTAAAACTTCATGCAACATCATGCCAAATTTTTCTTATAAAGAAATACTTTATATCAAAGTATGTTATCGTGGATGAAAATTTTCTTTAAAATAATTGGAACATATCTTGAGAAAAATACCTTTTTCTCTTTGAGATCAATTATTCAAAATCTAAAAATTCCTAAAATATTAAGGAAAAAATTTCTTTGAAAATAAAATTGGAAAAATATAAATTAATATTAAAATTATTTAGTGGTTATGATGGTATGAAATTCCATTCACACTGTGTATATTAAAACAAATATTCATTTCACATTTTTGGTAAAAATTCAAAAGTAAACATTTGGAAAATGATAAGAAAATTTATTTTTAATCATTTTTAAAAAATTCAAAAATTTTTAAATAAGAATTTAAAAAATCTTAAGATATTATAAAAAAATTCTTGAAAACATTTTTAGAAAACATAAATATGGAAGGAAAAATATTTTTGACATAAGAGATATAATGTGTGGTTTTCCTTTAAAATATTCATTTGGTTGCTTAAGTAAATATAGGATTAAAAATGAAAGAAGATATGTAATATCTATAAGTAAATATATAATAATAAAATTCAATTTATTCTTGATACATAGGTCGTAAAATAGAATCATTATAAACTTAATCATAAACAACCCCGATAAAAATGAGAATGTAACATAAATACCTTAAAATTTTGGTATATTTTGAATCAGAACCTATAGAAAGAGATAAATATATATATATATATATTTATATACCCATAATATTCATTAGAATAATAATAAAAATAAATTCATGGGTATTTTAAACACCACATTAAATAAATAACTGGGGAATATGGCACGTGTCTCACATAAATAAAAGTGAGACAAAAATATCATGCCACTAGTTCAAAATTTATTCAAAAGAGATATAAACACATATATAATAAATTAAAATTTTATTATGATTATATAATAGAATAATTTAAATACTTATAATATAATATATTTTACACTTATAACATTTCAACACCAATTTATTAATAATTCATTATTAAAATTATTGTTTCTGGGTGTTAACGGTTTCGTTTTTCATTAGAATTTCAATTCAATAGTTTTTGTCCTTGTACTTTGTTCATGGTTATATCATATCTATAATTTTCATAATGATATAAATATAATATATGTTCATTATATATTGAGATATTAGTTAATAAATAATATATACGGAAAATTTAATTACACTATTCATGGAGACGGTAGGTCGTACATATGCATGAACGATATTTTTACTTTTTAATGGATGGAATGAAAGAGAGGTAAATAATAATTAACTATTATAGAATATTAATTGTATAATATATATTATATATATAAATTAAATATATCTTGATTACCATCTATGAAAATTGTAAATGAATAATGAATCACATCATTTGGTGGATGTGGTTATCCGCACGTATGCATGTGTGATGTTATCATTTACCATTGAATTAGAAGGTAAGAAGGTAGATATTATATTATAATTATAAAAGAATAATTATTTCATAAATATAATTTATAATCAATAAAATAATAATAATACCCATCCATGAAATATGGTGATTTAAAATTAATTGTATCACTACATGGAGGCAGTAGTCCACATGTATGCACAATTGATACTTTTGATTCTAATTTGATGGAAAAAAGGGAGAATAAATGTGTAAATATTATAATAATAAAATTTAAGTATATTTATAATAATAAATTTGTTGTTTTAGCAAGAATAACACATATTTATAGGAGGTTGAATAAGAAAAAAATTGAAATAGGTCGTGTTTGATGATTATCTCTTCTTTAGAAGTCCTCCATTAGATACTTTATTAAGGATGCTTGGAATAGACTTTTAAGAAGATAAACCCCTATAATTAATAGATATATATATGTTTATAAGATAATTGGGTAGGTTTTTGTTAGTCTATAGTGATAAAAGTAGTGTAAAAATAGAAATTAGGGGTGTTAGTTTATAAGTGGGAGAGGTAACACACTTTGAATTTGTTAAATGATTAAAATATAATAATGTCACACTCAAGAAAAATGATTAAAATGGATAGACATTATAATTTGGTATATTATTATTTCAAAATATTTCCATACGATATGATATAAATAATGTTAATTGGTAAACTTACCCTTATCCCTCGGTTTAACCCTCCCGATCAACCCGTTTTTACCTTAACTGTGGTAAGAGATTTTTACTAGTGTTATTATTCATTATGACATAAAATTATGTTGAGATTATCCAAAAATATTAAATAATTTAATTAAGAATATTTAATACATTTTATAAAATTAAATTAATATAATTAATAGAATTTAATTTAATATTATACCACAAAATGTAACGAAAAGAAATTTTCAAGAAAACATTTTTTCATGCGTATAAAAACTTTTTAGAGAAAAATATAACATAAATTTAATTTAAATGACCTAAATTGGATTATTAATAATATAAATTGATTTATTTTTATTTCAAACTCATTTTAAATCAAAATTTGAGTTTGTAAATTCTTTAAACGAAAATATATTTTCAATAGAAATCAGTATTCTTCACTACTTGTCGAAAAATTAATCTTTATTGAAAAATTCTAAAAAACCACTCTATTGTAATTTTCACATACTCATTTAAAAAGTAAATTTCATTTTTTCAAATAAATTTTCTAAAATTGTTAGAAATTAATTATATTATTTTCTCACAAAAATAAATTTAAATCATTTTTTAAGAAGAATATATTTTTAAAGAATATAATGACTATTAAATACTGACTTTTTATTTATCAATATAGTTTCTTTATATAAAACCACTAAACAAATTTTTTAAAAATTTGGATATTCCTATTCACTATTCTAATTTAATGGCTACATTAGAATGGTATACTATATGATGGTTCATTTAGACTTGGGATTGCGTGTATCACAAGATATTGAGGAAATAAAATTTATTTGAAGAAAAATATATCATTAAATATTGTGGTGTTGTGCAAAATACATAAATAAATTACAATTCATCACATGATTTATCATAATATGTCTTTGTATTAATTTGTATCAAATTGATCCTAAATCTAATCTTTACTCTTATCTATCCCTAAGAGAAATGGTACCAACTAAAATATTAACTTTTGCATGGGAACCACAACACAATTAAAATCTTTTTTTCAATTGTAGTTACAACCAACTCAATAACCTAAATTTTAAGAGGGGGTAAGAAGTAGTTACAAACTTTTTTACCCTAGATTCACAACCAATGAAACCTACCTTTTCACCCTAGAGGTACAACCCAAATATACCTTTAGAAAGGGTATAACCAACCAGGTCAAACTTTTTAATGAAAAATAATAAACCAAAACTAACATCCATATAATTATATAAGGAAGTTACAACACCACAAAACCAGAATAAAATAGTGAAATTATGAAAGTTGAGGCATAATTATATTTTAATCACTTTAGAAGTACTCTTCTCCATGATTAATTCGAACCAAAATTCTTTTAATAGAATTTTTGTAAGGTTCCTAATGTATCACAACTTGTTTTTCATACCTATTTACTTCTTTTTATGTCAATATCTATTTATAAATATTACTTATAATAATTGGGTTAAAGTTTAAACTTTTGAATCTTCGTATTTTTTTTAGAATTTGTTTTCGAAATCAAGTAGTCATAAATATATTTTTTTTAATTGATTACAAACTACTTTAGAGCTTCTAAAATCTTCACAATAATTTGGTCTTTGATTTTATATAATGTATTTCACAACTCAATCTCAATAATTAATGTACATATAATATTCATTTAATATTCTTTAGTCTCATTCATGTATATCTATAAATAATAATTAAATACTAAACACATAGAATAGATATATTTTTTATTATAATATATAAATAACAATAATAAATCAAATAAATAATCCCAAAAATTTATAAAAATGAAAAAATAAAAATTTGAAAGAGTCATTTCATGTAAGAATTATTTTATATAGGATTCATTATGTGTATGAATTATTTAATGTGTGAGTTATTTCTCATATGAGTTGAAAATTTATGATTTAATTTAATATCCACATTAATTGAATCTATTTATATATTAAATCCACATATAGTTGAAATCAAAATTAATGTTTGAGACAATTTTTATATATGAGTCATTTCATGCATGAATTAAAAATCATATTCCTTGTGTGTGTAAGAGTCTCATACTTTTATAATTTCTTAAACTTGTAAATTATTCATGTATGAGTACATCATTTAAGATTTTTCCATATTTGATTACTTCACATGTGAAAAAAAATTATTTGAAATTTTAAATTAACATGTCCATATAGGAGTCAATTTTATAACATGTAGGGATAAGACACTGAGAAAAATTTTGAGACTCCCAAACTCTATATGAGTAAACTAGTTTTTGAAAGAATTATAGAACAACTTATAACTAGAATATATATAAAAAAGAATATGAATAAATAATTAAATAAATAAGAATTAAAGAACAAGTAATCAATGAATTAAAAATAAATAATAAACAATTTTAGAAATTTTTTTTGTCTATAAGAAGTTTAATATTTAATCATGGAAAACCTATATTCATGTTATAGGGAATAAAAAGATGAGGATTTTGTAATTATCAAAACAAAATTAATATAGAGTAAGGATATATTCTGATATCATCAACAATATCACCATTTTGATAATTTAAAAACCAAGTAAACATGAAATATTATCACCATTTTTAGAATAATAAAAATGGTAAAATCCCCCCCCCCCATATAACTAGTTTTGAAGAAACTAGAAATTTTCTCCCCAAAATTTCAAATTTTAAAAAATACTCTTCCAAACCTTTTTATTTTTATCAAATAAAATAAAATACATAAATTTTAGCATTTAAAGGATACGTTAAAATAGATTTAAATCTGATTTAAATGTTATTTTAAAATATATAATATCAATATAAATCACCCAAAAATTAATTCTCATATATTAAAATATTAGTAAATATTTCATGAAATAAATAAATATTAAAAAGTAATAACTAGTTATTATTCCCAATTCTATTAGTGGGTATAACCTTCTGAAAAAAACACTGTAAAAAATAGATTCATCAAATGAATTGTGAATGTTGTTAGAAAATTATAAAAAATAGTAAATAGAAACAAACCTAGATATAATAGATTTTGATTAGACTTCCTTCATACTAATTTCATATTTAATCTTTTAAAAATTATCTAAATCGAAAGTTTTTGTTAAACTATAATCTAATTAATTATATATATATGCATATTCCAAATATATTTCTCCTTTTTATACATGAAATCTAAAAAATTATGTCTTTCTTAAATATGATTAATTATAGAATGTTGTAAGGGGTTTCTAAAACAAGAAATTTCAAAATAATTATTATATATAATATCAATCTTTTTAAAATAAATATAAAAATAATATAAATTTTTTTAACATATAAACTATTGAAAAAACATTCTTTAAGGTGATGTTTTAGTGTTTTCAGGTTAATTCTGTTTGTTGACAACGTTGGATGAAAAATTTGGCGCATGTTTTTTTCCCAAGAAGAATTTTAGAAGGTGATGTTCTTTCCCATTATTTTCCAAATATTTGGTTATAATTACTAGGGAAATATAAGTTATGTGATTTCCCTAAAAATGAAAAAAGGAAGGTTTTTTTGTTACCTGGAAGTCCTTTCGGTATGTGAATAAAGAATGATAGTTGTTAAGTGGTACTTTGTGAAAGCAATCAACGGGTATGTGATCGTGAAGTAAGTTCAAAGTATGGTTTAGTCACTTTGTGATTCTATGGGACCATGTAGGAATTTTGTGGTTGTAAGATGGAGTACAAGAAAACCGTGAAGTATAGAGAGCATTAAGGAGTGAAAGATAAATTTTTAGTTAGTGGGTTTTATCATTTTTCTTTACCATCATAAGGACTCCATAATTAATTCATTTGTAAGAGAAAATATTACCTCATAGAATCAACATTAGAGAATTTTTTTAGTGTCATAAAGAGTTTTTCATGGTCAGTAAGCAGCAAAGGAAGATAATGAGGGGAGTGAAAGAAAAAATAATTTTTTATGGGGATTATATATTGAAGGAATATATCAACATAGATTCTACATAGAGAAAGAAAGTTATATGGGTCGTGCATGAGGGCTGCTCAAAAATGTGTTCCACAATGAGGGTCTACAAAGGAGAAAATTTCATATGATATTCCACCAAGAAGATGTGTATACAATTATGCACCTCTAAAGAGGTGTAATGTTTTTGTTTGGTCAATTTGTGGTGGGAAGTTAATGGAGAATAAAAAGTTCACAAAGGTTCTTTTCATAAATAAAAAGATACATGGTAAATTTTATTTCTTCTCTTGGGTGAAAACAAAGTTTCATGATACACTCACATAGGTTTGTCCAAAATTTGAGCTATTTAAAAAAATTGACGTCTATTCTAGAAAAGAAGTGAATTTACTTTACTTGAGAGATAAGTGTGTTCTCAAATTATGGATGGTTGTAAACCAAGTGGATGGTGAGTTCACTGTGAACCTTATAATAGTGGTGCACTATAGTGTATTCTAGTAGATTAGTACATCAACTTTTTATACTCCTTGAACTAGTACAGTTATGGTGAACAAAGTAATATTATTGTGTCCCTTTTATTCTATTATATATATATATTACTTTGAGAATAAGAAATAATATTGTTTTTTATGGTGAAACAAGATCAAAGTGGAGGTTGTTTTAATCTTTCATGCCATGATTCACCCCCCCCCCCCCCACCATCACGGTATTTAAAATTATGAGGCCAACAATGGGTATTGGAGTTAAATTTTAATTTCAAGTTTATTCTCTACTAGTGAAATAAATGGAAGCAGTCAATAATAAATTGATTCCAATAATCGAAGGAAGAAATTTTCTATTATATAAGAATATGATGTAGTACTACATATAATCTTCAGTTATGGATGTGGTTACAACTGTGATATATTGTATTGTAGTTAGTTTGGATAATGGGGATATATCAAAAGAAAACTGTAGATAATTGGATGTGGTCCCCATATAATTCAATTATTTATTTGGAGCCTTATTCAACTTAACATACATGTAGGTGATGTCATATTAAATATCTTATCCTATGTGGGAAAATTGATCAATATCTATGAAGGTGATTCAAAAGTTTGAGGCTAAATTCAAAGTATTCTAAATTAAGTATGTGGAATTAATGATATAACTAAATATATATATTGATTTATTCCTTGATTGAATTAATTTTATTGTGGAGGAAATTCATATTCATATAGAATCCCTCATTGGTTTGAAGATAAATAAGTACATCTTAAAAATATTACCACCATGATTCAATACAAAATTATCTATACTTGAGGGTAAAGATTAAAATAAGGTGATTTTGGATGGTTTATATAGTACTATTGTCACATATGATATGAGAAAGAATGATAATAAGGCCATGGAAAAGGTAAAATCAAAGTATGCCATATTATAAGTAATGAAGAAGCTCACCACATAGGGTGGCTAGTTAGAAGAAGAGGTGGATGAAATTATTTCATTCCTTTCCTCAAATATATAAATAGGAAAAGGAATGTTTAAAAGGAAACATCCACTCACTTGTTTTTGATGAAGGAAGGTTGGTAACCTTGCAGAAAAGTGGACCAAGAAGTTTCAAGATGATAATAAGGATGATGATATTCCCATGAAGAAGTATTTAGGTGATGTTAAAAGCACAAGAAGTGTTAAGAATATCTTTATAAAGAAAAATAACCTTATTCTACCAGAAAATGATTGTTTAAAATAAATCAAGGTAGAATAAAATTATTACTTCAAATACTATATAGAAAATGTTAGTGTGGTTATTCTGTGAAATTCCTAAACACAGAAATATATTGATGATGATGAAGGATAATTGGATGGAAGCTTTGATCCCCAAGTTGAATTATAGGCCACTCATGAGATTACTGTCTAGAGATCTAAAATGAAAAAAAATCATGTTGAGTGATTCATGATTCCAAACTCTATATATATTAATAAAAGGAGAAGAAGTATTATATGAAGGTAGGGAAAAGATTAAATCTCCTAATCCATAAAACTCAAAGAATTCCATTGATTACAAGCTCCAATTTAAAGAAAATCATATGTTTATCAATGGTTTTGCTAAAAAGGTGAAATATTGGGTCAAATGTATCAATGATATTGAGGAGAAAGTTGTTGAACTGTTGAAAAAAAATTAAGATAAAGATATAATATTTAATCTCAGTATGAAATCAGGAAAACAGATAATATATGTGATGGAAAATGTTAGAATAGTTCATAAAGGTCTAGTAAAATAGGTAAAAGATTGTCAGTAAAAGAAAAATTCATATCTGAATGATACGGCTAGTATGAGGTTTGATGGTAAATATAAATTAGTGATGGTTGGTTCAAGACCACAAGAACCCACTTTGAGGGTGGAGTTTGATTTGGGTAAAACTTATAATTATAATACTCATAGAATCCAGAAAACCCATTAATATGGTGGTGACACACAAGTATTCACCTCATATCAAGTCTTATTATTGTGTAAATATTGGACATTCCCAGAATTTATATCTTATATCCAAGATGTACCAAAGGGAAAAAAGTAAAAAACAATTCGATCAGAGTTCAATGTTCCATGGATACTTTTGATAGTCACTATTTTTTGCATAGTGGATTTCGACATACTACTATGTATAAAATTTTCAACAATGTAGATGAATATGTCGATCAAAATAAAAAAAAATTATGCGTATTTACTCAAGGAATCATCAAGTAGGCTAAAATGAAAAATAAATTTGTATCTTTTCATGATGAAGTTATTTAATTATAATATAAAGAGGATATGGAATTTATATCGATACTAAGTGTGAATACACACACATGGATCAGAAATAAAATATATGAGTAGGAATTGTTTGTAGAAATCTCCCTAGAATAATCATATTATGTAGGTGTGTGAATCATTGATAGTAGATGCACATCCCTCATAACAAGAAATAAAGATCTTATCAAATGCATCAAAAAATAAAGGTATCAACGAAATTGGAAATGATTAATCTATAATGATTATTGTCTCTAATAAAGACAAATTTAGGTGTAAAGATATATAACAGATAGATTTCTTGGTTTTTTAAGGTCTTAGTCACAACTTGTTAAGTTTCAGTTAACTATGTGAATCAGGTCACATGGTATAGTTTACCTAAAAGACTTGTATCATTAAGGGAAAAGATGGTAAAATTTTAACGTAGGTAAATAACATTAAATGGAACATCTACCTTGTTAGTGGAGAAAAAGATATGTGCTTTCCATCCATGTAGGAAAGAAATAGATTATGGTATAAACAGTATGTCCATTTTATTCAACCAACATTAGAAGATCTCTTGAAAGGTGATGTATATCAAGATCCCCATAAGATATCACATGATCATACCCAAAAATGTGATATCTATTATAATGGAAAGATAACTAGAAAAATATAAAAGGGAAATAGAATAAGTTTATAAGATTTCGTGAAATAGTTCATATTGATGATATTAATTGATACTATGTTATTTTCATTGGTTATTATAGTAGAATAGAATTGATTGAAATAATAAATCACGGGTTTGAGGAGTTTTTTAACACCCTTCCTCTAGTAACATAGTGCTAGTTGGTAATTTACTACATTGGAACAAGATAAAAGAAATTGTATCTTGAAGGATCAAATAGTTTATTAGTATTAGGAGACTAAATATATACATGATTCTCACATTATATTTGAAAACACGATGTAAATCATAAATTTCTAGTGATAAATTTATTATATCTTTTATAATATCCCAAAAATCATTCATAAATCCCTACATGGTATCCTAGAGAAAGTAAAATGTAATAAAATATGAGCTCAAATGCTTAGTAGTGGAAATTGTTCTTCAGAATCTATCAATAGATAAATAAATTCTGAGTAACATGGAAGAGATTAATAATAATAAAATATGACATATAATTAACCTCATAAAATGTTAATATATCCATGGATGATATAAAAGTATAAATAATCACATGGGTAATAATAACTCATTCGATAGTGATGGAATACATAATTTCATACATCATAATTATATCATTAAGGCCATGTGGAAAGACATCATAAGTAATAGGTAAATCATGCACCAAATACCTAATCTAGATTCTCTCATGAGACCTACTATTTCATAGAGTTGCTATAATAGGCCTCATTCATCACTTAATAAGTCTAATACATTCTTTATATGAAATAAATGAATAATTAATCAATACATAATCAATATAAAAATTTGTAAAAAACTATAATATAGAATGTTAATATTTTCCCCAATCCTTAAATAGAAAACAAAAATCATTATTCATCTAGATAAAAAATATAGATGGTACCATTTGATTTTATATCTCTTAATGAATAAAAATTATCAAATATGTTCGCATAGATGAAAATAAATTTAAATATCACTAAAAAAATCTTGAGGAAAATACCATTGTTATTTTGAAATAATTTGTTTAAATTATAAAAATTTCTTGAATATTATGCAAAAAAATTATTTTTAAAGAAATAATGAAAATTGTAATGTAATCTTCAAATAAAATAATAGTAAAGATGATGGAAAAAATCATTCATGTGGTAAAAGATAAAATAAGGATTTTGTTCACACCTTTAGCCAAAATTACCTTTTTTAAAAATGATAACAATATTCATTTAAAAATATGTTTTATAAATTAAACCATGGGTAAAAATGACATTAATCAGACATTAAAAAATATTAAAACAAATTCTTGATACATTTTAAAGAAAATATAAACATGAATGAAAATTATTCCAAACCGAATATAAAAAAATCTGGTTTCCCTTTAAAACATTATTTCAAATTTATGAGTAAATAGAAAGAGAAAAATTAAAGGAAAACATGTAAGCTCTATATATAACCAAAGTAAAAAATAATATATGTAGTTTAATATAAAAATACAAAAGAATTACCCTAATTAAAATTTAAATATAAAAAATCCTGAATAAGGGTGATATTTTGAAATAAACCATTACTGCTTTGGTAACTTTTAAAACATACTACCATAAAATAAATAACATAAAATGAAAATTAATACCCTAAAAATAAATAGATTCAAGATTTAATGTATCACATGGGTATTATATACACCATATGAAAGAAATAGGTGGTGAATATGGCATATATCTCACAGAAAAAACAGATATGAAAAAACCTTATAAAGATCATAACATAGTGGTGAAAATTAAGTGATGAAGGGATTATGTGTAACAAATTTACAAAGAAAGTATATTCAAAAGAAACTACTTCTGACCATTTATTAAAATTATTAAGAAGAGTCAATGGAGAAAGAATATCGGGAAGACAGAGATTCCCCACATCCATCATAAGTAATGTTACATATCAAAATATAACAAATAATTCCCATAACCAAACTCATAGTGAATTTCCCAATCAAATTAAGAGTTACCTTCAGTTAAGATACTAATAATATCAGTATTGACCCACCTTGAAACCTTATATGAAGATCTGGCAGTTACAGTCTTTAGCATGTTGGAGTAGTCATTCCTCAGCTTTCTCTTCAAGGGGATAGAGGCAAAACCCCCACTATTAATTAGTTATTTCATACCATGTGTAACAATATCCTTGAAGGAGGATTTACCACAACCCAAAACATTAAGGGGTTTCCTTCCCTTAACTTTTAATCATCATAATTATTTTCCCATTTATCGGGTATTGTTGAGGATTTGTACAGTTTCAAGCTCTTCTCCTAAAGATTATTGTTATGTACACCAGAGCTGATGTCACCATCTGTTGGATTCTTTTCTAGAATAGAAATATTTTTCATTTTTATGAAACGTCACCCCATAAACTAGGTATGTTGTTGGTTTCCTCCAAAACTGAACCATCAGGAACTTCCTCATCTAACATATCATTTTTATAATGAATAAATAGACCTTTTTGTATGTCCATATTCTCATCCAAATAGTCTATTGTCTCCATAATTCTAAAACAATCAACCTGAGACTCTCTCTTATCAAGTGCACTATCATATGTATCTTCTATTATCCTAATTTATGATAAAATACATGCACTTGTATAAGTATTAGAAAATGATTCCATACATTCACCCAAAAAATTACGACACCTTGATCCACCACTACACATGTAGAGTTAATACCTTCAAGATCATGCCTCAACCTACCAAATACATCATGTATTTTTAGATCATGAGGCATAGCCTTTACTTGTTTCTACATTCCTTTAATATCTTCACTAGAAAACATAGGACCATCATCCTAACAAGTAGTTCAATCAGGATCAATAAACTCATGAACCTCATTTTGACCAATTCCATACACAATCAAGGAGTTTCCTCAATCAACAGACACTCCACCTAAAACATGATCCATCTGATCTGTACTCAAACAAAACCCCTTCTTCATCAATATTGCAGAACTACAAACCTCCAGTTGATGCCCCAATTTCTTACATGAGGGGTAGAAATCACACACTGACTTGAAGACAAAAAATTGATTACAAAGGAACTGTAATCCAATATCAATCCATAAATAATCTAAAGGAAACTTTGACACATCAACTTAAACAAATATTCTTAGTGATATAGGATGGAACATAGATCTAGTCCTACTATTCGAACATAGATTAAACCCTATGAGGTTACTTAGCATATGAATAATTGAAGTGTTATAAAAGGGAATTGGAAATTGTGAAAATCTAACCCATATCACCATTATTAGTGAATAGTGCTTCATATGAAAGTCATATGTCCATTTGAAGAGGAGTAATCTAGAGTTATCATAAGTACGAGGCTCACTCAACCAAGCCAGGAGTATACCATCTTCAGATGAATACCTTATCATAATATGCTTGGCATTAATAAGACCAGTTGTTTCTCGCTCATGTAAACCCCAGGATCTAAATATTAGGAAATCAATGGAATCAACTAAAAACCGATAATGTATGAATATTGAAATTAGTGTCAGATGTAGCCAAGAGGAATCATCAATGAATTCTATATTTAAGAGCAATAGTTTCGTGGATCCATCAAAAAAAATTGGAACCTTCAGGATGAGAGATATTTGAGGAAAAGATGGTATGCAGTCTTAGTTAAATTAAGAAGAGAAATGGATTATTCTATTGCCTTTTAAAGATGGTGAATGAACCTCCCCTACTGAGGGGGGAGGTTCTGGCATAGTGACCATCAATATTTAGGTCTTAGAGGATTGATTGCGTAGCGGGGCTCCATCATCTACCTTCTATTTTCATGTTTAAAAAATTTAAATAAACATAAAATAAGTGTATATACAATATAAAATAACATTATTTCATTACAAACATAATACTATTATATAATTTATAATTAAGAAGTACTATAATCCAATGAAAATAAATTTTGTTAAGAAACACCTTACAAAGATCCTAACCTTGAAGTGAGAATTAATAAATGAAGTAATTAAGTGTAAAATATATAAATCCATATAGGATAATTGGAAATACAATATAAAATAATTAGGTGTTATTTCACACATAATCTTGTCATAAAATAGATAATGAATAAGTAATATAACCCTACGAAAATAAATTGAGTCAGGAAACCCCCTACAAAGATCATAACATTAAAGTCAAAATTAATTAATTAAGTGATTATGTGTAAAAAAATGTAAATACACATAAAAAAAAGTTTAAATTAAATATAATATAATAAGATTTCATTATATAAATAATCCTTTCACAATATAGTCAATGGAGAAGTAACATAATTAATGATATAAATTGAGTTAAGAAACCCCTTACCTCAAGTTCGACTCACCACATACATAATTTACCACTTATATAATAAACTTATATAAATTTTATACTTTATTAAAAACCTTTTTTAGTTGTATTAAATTATTATTATCACTTTTATTTCATTTATTTCAATTACTTATATAGTTATTAAATCGGTTAAGTTCATTTCATATGTTTTTAGGATGTTCGGTTGATAATCACAAAACAAATTTTGTAGGTTAACCATGGTCACAAGGGTACTCAAGCCCCACGGGCTCGGGCCAATGCCCGATGAAGGTGTGGTTTCTAGTATTGCTGGTAGTGTGGAGAACCGGGCTGCAGTGGCCTTTAAGAAGTATGTTGAGATACCTCCAAATCCAGTTGTGTCTGCAGTGTTCAGTAGGCTTCGACATAATCTGCAGTTGGGTGATAGGGTGTTACAGCCTGGTGCAAAGGATGGGTCTGATTCTGGTGTAATGGGTTGTCCAGTAGGTGTAATTGTAGCTGAGCAGGGCATACAACATGGTTTGTGTGGGAATTTATCTAATGGAAAGGTGGATAATTGGTGCAAGGGAGTAGTGAATATGAATGATGGTATGCTGGATGTGGTTGGCTGTGAGAGTGGTTCTCTGGGGTTATCGGATGCTACCAATGGAGCACAAGTGATGGTTGTTCATGATGATGGTGTGGGCTTCACTGCTTCTAGTTCTCAGGTGTTGGATCAAGTGAATTTGGGGGAAGATCTCCCTTTGAATGAATTTCAGAATGGGTCCTCTTCACAGGAGGGTGGCATTGGTTCCAATGCGGTACAGCCAGGGTCTTTGATTATCTATGATAAGATGGAATAGCCAAGGTGTCTTGCAGTTGATAGAAATGCTCATTTCCAACAGAGTAATAGAGCAGAGGATAATTTCTAGAATGTGATCATCACTGGGAAATGGGGGGACTGCTATGAGAGTGACAAGGAGAACTCCGGTCGTATGATCAAGACTTCATTTAGTGATGTAGTCCAAGGTGGGAGAATGAAGATGGCTGAGACCCAAGAAGTTTTGACTGCCCCTCCGCGACGCAAATCAAAGAAGGACTACTCCTCTCTGCCAAAGCCGTTGGTCACTAGGTCTTCTGGTGGTAATATTGAGCTCTTATACTTGGAATGGATGAATTTTCGAAGAAAATATGCTAAGGTTCTGAATCATTATGACAGCTCGGAATGGTAATCGGCTACTGCGGAGGAAGCTTGCTACCAGGGATGTGGAGATGGGTATGGTTCTTATGACAAGTAACTCTTTCTTTTGAATTCCGCTGCTTGTTGACTATCTTTTCTTTTATTTTAATAAACGGTCAGGGGGTTATCCTCTGGCTGAGCCTCTCGGGTAAGTAGGTAAGTAATATATTATCCTTATTAAATAATAATTATGTAATGTATATAATATATATTCATTAAATACAACATAATAACTATCCTTGTGAGGTGGTGGTGAAAAACAAAGCATATTGATTCGTGGAGATGTCATTCCACACATATACATGAGTGATGTTTTCATTTCCCATGGGATGGAGATGGCGATGAATAAGGGTTATAACATAGTTATAATAACGTATCATTATAGTAGAGATAATAATGTTATTATATCAACATGGTTATGATATAATTTAATTATATAGAATAAGAAATAAAATTAAATAAATCGGTTAAGAGTTATAACTCTTCTTAGGGAAACCACTTTTTCCTTACAACTTAAGCCTTCTTAGGGTGGTCTTAGGGTAAGAATACAAGATCAAGAATAATTTAAGGAATATAGAAAGTTTATTTGGTATATATTTTCCAAATTAAATGTCTCGTGATGTGTGAGTAAGAGAGGAGAGGTGGTATTATTTTATAAGAGGGGGAAAGACACACTTGTAATTTATAAGAATTTTAAAATATAATAAATATCACAATAATTTTATGTGGCACCAAATAGACATAATTTAGAATATATAACTTGATAAGAAAAAAATAACTTCAAAAAATAAATGTATACATTGTTAGGTTTCATTTTTAACCATATATTTTGGTTTAACCCCCTCATTAACCCTTTTTAACTTTAATTAGGGTACATTTTTTCCTTCTTTAAGGGTTATAAATTTACTTATTAGGTGGAAATTGACTAAAAAATTGTTTATGGATGATATTTTAGACCATTTACCATCCCACTTATCCTATTTAAATATTTATTTTAATTCTAAATTATTTAATAAAATATTTTTTATCATAAAATATCATTAAATTAATTTTTGGGACTATTCATAAAATTTGACTTTAAATGCATCAAGAAAAAAATGAAATTTGAATAGAAAAAAAATTGAAAAAAATTATACATTATATTTTCCTATTAAATTTGTGTAATAATACAATTAATCCAAAAAATATTAATTTTATTTTTTTAAAAATCATTTACCTTGATTTTTCTATTACTTATACAAGAACTCTGTCGGTGTTGCGAAAGAGTTTAGGGATATTATAACATCACTAAAAATAAAAAATAAATTTACATTATAGAAATAAATTATTTATGTTCAAAATATTACTTTATATGAATTCATAATATATTTTTATCCCAATAATAACATATAAGATAAATTAAAATCAAAGGAGTGACATTTTTGTAATTATCCTTTACATAAAATAATATAAATGTTATAATCAGAGTCAAGTGGAAAAAATCACATTGTGTATAATATTGAATGGTTATGTTCACAAAACATCCATAAAATAAAATAAATATATGTTTTAGGAATATTTTTAGGCCTTATATCATAGTTTTAATCGTATTTTACTCATTTTACACCTACCAAGGTGACAAATATTTTCCATGGTTATTATTCATAATGAGAAAAAATAAAAGAGAAATGTTTACAAAAATTGATCACAATATTTCCAAATATGGAATTCATTTTTCAGTATTCAATTAATTTATTTAAAATAATTTAATTTTAATATAAATATATAAACTCAATGAAAAATTGTTTTTTGAAAAATGTGATTTTATGACTAAAATGAACTTATATCGAAAATAAATATGAAAAAAATAGTAAAAAATTATATTTTTTCTAATTAAATTATATTTGAATTAATTTAAGACCAAATGAAAAATATAAACGTATTTTAAAATTTATTTATTCAAATAAATCAAATGATAGTTTTGTAAAAATTGAGATTTTCATTATTCACTCAAAAATCAACCTTTTAAGAAAAATCCCAAAACATCATCCTATGCCTATTATAAAAAAATTATTTCAAAATAGATATCCATATTTTGAAATATAAATTGGAAAATGGTATAGATTAATTATAATATTCACACACAAAATGAAATAAAAATTGTTTTTTAAGAAAAAGTATTTTTGAAGCCTAAGATATCTTTATTCATGTAACACCCGAAGATTTTAAAAGAGGAACATCATGTTCGATAGAATATAAGAAAATAAACAAAAAAATGAAGATAATTTAAAACCCTGAGACATTAGGATAAATTTTATTTAAAATAAATTCAATCTTTTTGAAACCCTGTAATGAACACAACACCGAGTTTGAACAAAACATGAAACTCTATTAAAATATTATTATTCAATCATGACCATTATACCATATCTGTTAAGTTGGAGAAAATAAATAGGAATAAATAAATTATAAAAACTATATGTTTTATATATGTATAAAATAAATTCAATGGATATCCATTGATTAGAAATAAAATTAGTATCATTTAAAGAAAAATAAATGTTTTCTAAAAAACTAAATTTTTCAAAAAGGTAGTTTAGTCACGATTTGAGAACTTAATTTAAAATTAATTTATAACACTTTAAGAAAAATAATTTTAAAAAATAAAATTCTTTATTTAAATCTACATTCCAAAATTATCTTTCTGTGATCTTTTAATAATTTTCTGAAAAGATTTATTTTTTATGAATAGTAAAAAATACTAATTTTTAATGAAAACTACCTTTTTATTTAAATTATTTATAAGGTTAAATTATAATTTAAATTGTTTTTCAAGTAAAATTATTTCTATAATATTATATATTAACTAATTTAATTCATTGGAATAAATTTAATATTTAATTTTGATATTAAAACATTTAAAACTTTTGAATATTTTTCTTCAGAAAACTAGTTTTTTTGACGTGCCTATGGGTTTAATTTTAAATTTAATTCTTCAAATTATGTGAATTTTATTTAGAAAAAATTAATTCAATATTTTTAAAAATAATTATCTTTATTATCTTTATTATCTTTTAAGTTCAACATAATTTTTTACCATAATGAATAGTAAAAAAAGTAAAAATTAATTGCCGTGACCAAGGTAAAAATAGGTTTACTGGGGGGTAAACTAAAAATATAACAGTTAAAAGTGTCCTAAATATTTTACATCACCCATTTATTCACCATATTTATACCTTTTCACATATAATTTTATATAATGACATTTTTTGGAGGCTTTTGGCAAGATAAACATGTGGGTATCACTTTTTCTTTTTAAAAATACCAAGTGTGTCCTCTCCCACACTTATAAAAGGCCACCCCCTATCCTATCCTCTTTACACATAAAAAACTATTTATTTTATCCAATACCTATAAAAAAATACCTTAATTAAACCTCCCCCAAAATCCTAGATTATTTTTTCATCATAAATCTAATCTAGAAAGGATTTAGCTATTAATCTAAAGAGTCTCTCTAATGAAGAGGTAAACATCCTAAATGTGTGTATTCATTTTATTTATTATTATACAATATTAAGATAAAATTAAACTATGTTAATATAATAAAACATGTATAAACTATGTACATAGATGTTATTATGTAAATTTAATAACTCACATCCATCTCCACTTCCATCCAATGGGAAATTGAATCATCAATCATGTGTACGGCAAACTACCGTCTCACGAACAGATGTAATTTTTCCCCCACCACCTTTCATGGATGGATATAACAAGGAATTTTAATTATTTATATTATATTTATGAAATTTTTATGATTATTTAATTATTATATCACATATATCTTCTTAATTTCTATTCTGTGGGGGATAAAAAAAACATTGCTCGTGTGTACGGCAGACTATCGCCTCGCGAAGCAATGTGATTTATTTTTTTATTATACTTTAAATGGAAGGTATTATGGTTAAAATTAATGAATATATGTTATATTTAAGGACTAAAAATAATTAAATAATAATAATATCACATATAACTTACTACTTGTTCATCTGTTGGAAAACAATAATTTCACTCGTACGTACGTGTAGACTACCGCCTCCACATAGCGATGTGAAATATTTTTCATTTTATTTTTACAAGGATGGTAATAAGGATGTATTTTATTTATATAAATTTTATATATGACATTATAATTATTATTTAATGGTTAATTAATAATTTTTTTTTATTTTATATCATCTATTAAGAAAATTGAAACAACATTCATGAATATGTACGACCTACCTTCAACATGAATGTGGTAATCCATTTTCTGTTTTTCACTATTGTTGATTACTATAAATACATAAATAATGAATATATATGATATTTATATCTTAGTAAAAATTATGGATATTATTTAACCATGATCAGTTTAAAAGGATTGAAATTACCAAACCAAAACATACTTGAAAATAAAGCAATTATCACCGGAAATGGTGATTTTAAAAAAAACAATTTACAAAAATGAGTCCTAAAATACTATAGTTAAATCATATATAGTATAAAATATATTTTTATGGTTGTTTAATATATTTATAATGAAGATATATTTACTATACATGAGTTTTGGACACATACAAAGGAATTAGAATATGAGGTAAGGGTTTCTTGGCTCACTTTTACTTCCGTGAGACAAACACCATATTCACCCCTTGTTCCTTTATGTGGTGTATAGATTTCAAATTTTTATATTTTATATCTTGAATATATTTATATTTAATGTATTTTATGTTTCATTTGAATTTATTTCTTTCATTTATATTATGATTTAAAATTTACCAATGTGATAAGGGTATATTTCACAATATCATCATTATTCAATATTGTTTTTATTTAAGTCTCACTTTGGGGAATTATTTTATATTTCTCTAATAAAACAAATATATTTATTTATACAATTTTTATTCATTAAATGTTCAAGTAATATTACTATTTTCTACTCTTTTTTACTTAAAATGATTGATAATATTTTTAGAAAATCTAGCTTTATTTCAATCTTCAGTCGAAAAACATTTATCCACAAAATTTATTCTTTCTAAAAATGATTTTAAAAAAGTTTTTATCCTTTTATAAATGATTTATTAAATAAATTATTAAACATTTATTTAATCCTTACAAAAAAAATGAAGATGATCATTATTTCATTTTCAAAACAAAATCACTTTGTCTTTTACCAAAAATTAGAAAGAAATATTTATTTTAATGTGCAAGTAATGAATTGAATTTACTTATGTAAACACCAAAAAATGTTTTAAAAGCATAATTTATATGTTTAGAAGGTTCATTTAAAAGAAAATTATTTTCAAAATATTTTGTGAATTTTTTTTAAAAATATATATATTCAAATTGAGAAGGATATTTTCCTCAAAAAAAATTTTAATTATATTCTTAGGGATTTTTTATTCATTAATAACATGAAAAATTTATTGTACTTATGATCCACTGGTGATTTGTTAAATTGATATATTACTTATTATTTCTTTTTATGGTTTATGATTAGTTTGATTTAGGATGTAAAATTTTATTACCATTCACCATATTACTCTAGATGGTTTATGATTATATTTATTTGGCTGGCGTAAGTATTAAAATTTCATATTTTTTCTTTTCAATAAAAATGTTTATATTGATTATCTTTCACCTATTTGATATAATTAATGCATTGGAATTATTAAGTGATGGGTGGGGCATAATTATAGATAGCCCCTTGATGCATCGATAGGTTTCATGAGATAAATCAGTTGTCCAAATTAGAGGGGTTTCTACCAACATATTTAAATTGTCTTGTAAAATATAATGATAGTATGTTTCATATGTCTTTAATTATATGTTCCCTCATTATGATATTAGTCACGGATGTCTATGTGATTATTTGATTAGTTAGTATATCCATTTAAATGTTTCAAGGTCATGTGATTATGTATATGGAATTATTTGATCATTATTTAGTAATGTGATATTGTGCTCCAGTTATTGATTAATTGTTATGTGTTTCAATTATATGCCATTTAATATTGATTTCATTTATTTATTTATGATATATTTATTTATATTATTACCTTTACTGAGCATCTAGGATCACCCCTTTCTTATGTTTTAATTTCACATGGACACTAGGAATTTGTGTATGATATATATATAGGGATATTCTAATGGGAAATGTTTTATTCTCAAAGAAAACACTTTTTATGTTTTTATGTATTCAATTTTAATGTGAATGGAATGTATATATATACTTTACCCAGACTACTAAACTATTCATCCCTTCAGAATGTGATTCCTTATATATTATTCAAATGTAATAAAGTAACCACTGACTATAGGATACTAGGGTTGGTTTCCTTATTATTGGTACCAAATAAAATTTAGTAGAAATTTTGGGAACTAGATTTAGGAAAACAAAGATTTGGGAACACAACTCCATGATAGACATTGACGATAAGTATAGAAGAAAATACTAAAGTTTTATCAAGGTGAATATTATGTCATTTTTCTTAGTAACACATCTCTTCCTTGATACTATAATTAGACATGGTTCTAGCATAGATATACCTAGGGGTAATAACTCCAAAAAAAGTGCATCGGGCTTGACTCAAGTATTAACTGGTACAAGAAAATGGGACTTATTGAGCATCTGATTTGACTTTCATGGGGGATTTGTTTGGTTTAATTCACACTTTCTTTTCAAATAATTATGAAGGATTTAGAAATATTTTTATGATTTTAAAATTTTTCCGAAGAAACCATGTATATTATTATAAGATTATATATGCACAAGTTATTCAATTTATGTTAATTGTTTAACTAGTTTTGGGATTATATATTTTCTTTAATAATATTTTGATATAATATAATTTATGTAATTATTTATAAATTATTCTTGGTTAAAGGAATATAAATCATATCAATTCGTGTACCACATGTATGGATTTACCTCTTAGGCAGGATAATGAGGCTGGAGTTAGAGATAAGGTAGAACTGATAAAATTAAAACTATATTAGGGAAATTGACTCGGGTTATGAGAAATAAAATTTCATTTAGTCAGTAAAATATTTATCCACCATGTGTTGTAACAATGTTAGACCACTTTATGTGTCAAAGACCTCCATAATTTAATGGGACTATAAATCCATTTGTAGTTTAGAAATGGATAAGTTCCTTAGAGAATATATTTCCTACATTAGGAAGTAGTGAGAGGAAGAAAGTTCTTATGATAGTTTATCATCTTCTAGAGGATGTGGATCAATGGTTTTACTTGATTTGAAACACTGAGGATTAAGAAGTAATAGAAAAAATGAAATGGAAGGATTTTAAGGTCCTCTTATGGGAAAATTATTTTCCTTATAAGCAATGAGCAATATGGAGATACAATTCATGAATCTAAGACAAATGGAAGATGGAAATTTTGTTTTCTATGAATAAAATTTTAAAAGGTTATCAAGGCATTCTATGGACTATTTTCATAATCCAAAGATCGATATTGACCATTTCATTGATGGTATTAGCCTATATTTCAAAGGGAACTAGTCTCCCAAACATTCTCATCATACAGGTACATAGTATCTTGTGTTATCAAGATATATAAATAATTGTATAAGTTTTATGACATTTAAGGGAGTCAAGAGAATAATAGTATGGAAGAGTAAAAAATAGATAAGTGGAAGAAGAAAAATAAGGGTTTTCCCATAAGTTATAATGGTGGAAAGAAACACCCTAGTACTTGATTAAAGGGAATGAGATTTTTATTAAATTGTAGAAATAATTGACATAATGATCATGAATTAAAGTGTAATAGAAAAACCTTTTATGTTTATAGTGTCAATTATAAGTACATGGGGTACTAAACAAATAAATGCCTCAAGAATCAATGGAATACTCCTAAGAAGAATCTAGGCGACAATGGTAATGCTTTTTATATTACTATGGATGAAATGGAATGATTAATGTGATTGTGTTTGGATTCAATAATTATGTTATAGGAATATTTTATCAATGACATTATGGGTATAAGAATTCAGAAATATGAAATTATTATGTTATAGTGAATTTTATTTAAGGATTCAAAATCTTATAATGAATAGTACTGATAACCAAGAAATGTGATACTAGGGAAAGTTGATCTTTTTGGAGAACACGTGATTGATGTAGGATAAACCTTAACATCTAGTCGATGTTGAGATAATAATTATTAATATATGTTTATGGTAAAATATTAGTAACCTTGAAATTGGTCAGTGACTTATGTTATCTTTTCATAAGTTTACTAAATTTTTGGAATTATGGAATATATTTAAAAACCTGAGATTTTATTTTTCGAATCATGTATGTTTTCATTAAGGTTTTTTAGTGATAATTGTATTAACATATTTATAATGTGAAATTAAGATCCACTTTATATTTTTTGGGGAATATAATTTTGATTTAGTGACCTTCCTTATAAATTAATGGACTTTGAATTTGGTCAGACATATTTTGGATGAGTCTTAATGTTAACTGTTTATGGAAAGAATTAAGTTAAAAATAGGTTGTTATTAGAAAACTTGTACTATCCATTTTTTTAAAAAATATATATATAGATATAGGAGGAATGAATTTTCATGATTTTATTAAGCTAATGATTTGTTAAACGTTAATTTTTGTGCTTTATGCATAAATATTCTTATTAGATATTAATTTATTAGAGTAATAGATGTAGTAGTAATTGATATAATTGTACAAAAAGATAAAATTGTTCCTATTAAATAGAAATATATAAATTAAAAATATTTTATTATAATCTCAGTCTAGATGGTAAAAGAATTCTTCAACTCTAGGAAAAGGATCTTGAAACAAAAATGTTATCCTAATACCTTTATTTTTTGATAAATCACATGAAATTTTAAATCATCATATATTTATGGTCATGTGTTTATTAAATATTCTAGATCATTCAATTTTTGTGATAATTAATCTATACCACTCTCTATTAATCCTTAGGTGTTAGTATTTTCTTCCAAGTCTATATCTTCAATTTCCACCAGTGTTCCCCTATTTGGAAACCTAGTATGTGTTATTCTAGATAAACTACATAATTCTCTTACTCTGTTATCAAGGGGATGTTTTATTAACCCATTTTATTATGTGGGGTCTTAATAAGAGTTATTTAAAATGTCAAATCCTTGATTATTGAGATCAATATGGAATTTTGAGGACACTGTTTATTTAATGAGGTATAATGTTACACCCTAATATTTTAAAATAAAAACATCATATTACATAGCATATATGACATGAAACACCGAGATTAGAATATAATTTAACATCCAGAGACTTCATTATATGTTTATTTTAAAATAAATTCAATCTCTTTGATATCTTTCAATGAACACAACACCTATTTTGAAAAAAACATAATACACTATTAAATTATTATTATTTAAATTTAACCCTTATAACTTAGCTGTTAAGTTGGAGTATATGAATAATAATTAATAAATTACTAATATTATATGTTTTATACATGTATATAATAAATTATATGGATATATATATTATTAGGAAAAAAAAATAATCACCTGAAAGAACAAAATATTTTCTGAAAAACCTTATTTTTCAAAAATGAATATTAGTCGCACTTTGCATACATAATTTATAATTAATTTTTACCAATTTATGAAATTTGTATTCAAAAATAAACTTCATAATTAAAATCTATATGTAATAAATATATTTTGGATAATTTCTGAGAATTTTCTAAAAATATTAATTTTTTGATGAATAGTGAAAAATAATGATTTTTAACGAAAACATCTTTTTTGTTTAAATTATTTAAAAAGATAAATTATATTTTAAATTGGTTTTAAATTTAAGTTATTTCAATTATATTAAAATTTAACTAATTCATTTCATTTTAATCAATTTTATTTTGAATTATGATATTAAAAAATTTTAATTTTTTCAAATTCTTTCTTCGTAAATCACGTTTTTTCAACTCACCTGTGGGTTTCATTTTAAATTTAATAATTCCACTTCTATGAAATTAATTTATAAAAATATATTCCATATTTTTAATTATAAAAATATATATTCTATAATAATATCAACTTAGTTTTTTACTATAATGAATAGTAAAAACAATAAAAATTAATTAACACGGTTCAAGTAAAAATGGGTTTACTAGGGGTTAAACTAAGAAGATAAGGTTTAAAAATGTCCTCTAAATTTTATAAAACCCATTTTATGGATATATTTAGACCTTATCACCTATAATTTTCGATAATGACCCTTTTTTTTGTATTGTTTCATGAGAAAAACATGGATATCACCTTTTCTTCTCGAAAATACCAAGAGTATCCTCTCCCCCACTTATAAAAGGGTACTCATATCCTCTCCTCTTCACACATTCAAAAACCCTTTGTCTTAGATAATAATAACCCAAATACATTCATTAATCCCATAAAAACATCTTATAGGCCTTATGATGATAATAAATTTAATCTAGTAAGGCTTTAGGTATAGTCCTAAAGACACTCTCTAGAGAAGAGGTAAAATTCTTAAACATTTTTTTTCATTTTATTTATTATTTAACCTACTCAAAATTATCATAAAATATAATAACATAATAAAAATATTATCACCTTTATACTTATATATTATTAAATAAATGTAATATCTCATACCCATCTCCACTTCCATCAAATGGGAAAGGAAAACGTTGATCGTGTGTATGATGGACTACCACATCACAAACTGGTGTAAGTCATTTAACATCATCACCATTAAATGATGGATATAATTATGGATTTTACTTATGTATATTATATTTAGGAAATTATTATACTTATGTGATTATTATATCGCATATACCTTATTACTTTATATTTCATGGGGGATACAATAATGTCGCCCATGTGTACGACGGACTACCGTCTCACAAAGAAATGTGATTTTTTTTCTTTTATGTTTTACATGGAAAGTAGTAAGGTTAATATTATTTAATTTATGTTATATTTATTAATTAAACAAACCTAAATAAATTTATTTCCGTGCATAACTTCTTATCATCCCATTCATTAGAAAATATTAATGTCATTTGTTTGTACATGTGGACTACCGCCTCTACGTAGTGATGTGAAATTTTTTTCATTTTTTTTATTACATTTATCATAATAAGCATGTATTTGACTGATATAATTTATATATATGAAATAATTATTATTCTATATTTATTTTTTATATTTATTTTCATTTCCTTACATTCGTTGAGAAAAATGTAAATAGCATTCATACGTACTTTCGGTCTACTATCTCTATGAACTGTGAAATTCCTTTTTTATTTATAACCATTATAGATTAATATAAATAATATATAATTAATTTATAATATATTTATATATTTTTTAATATTATATTCATGATTTAACCATGGTCTATTTTAAAGGACCAAAATTATTGAACCAAAACATACATGAAAAACAAAGCAATTATCACTCGAAAAAGTTATTTTAACAAAAAGATTATTAAAAAATGGGCCATAAAAGACTATAAGTAAATAATATATTATATAAAATAAATTATTATATTTATTTAATATATTTATAATAAACCTAAATTTATTATATAGGGGGTTCATATATTAAACATGAGGTCAGGGATTCTCATCTAACTTTTACTTTCGTGAGACATATTCCATATTAACCACTTATTCCTTTGTGTGGTGTATATAATACCACTTTTGATATCTTATATCATCAATATATTTCAATTTATTTTATTTAATGTTTAATTTTAATTTATTTATTTCATGGGGATTATGATTCAAAATTTACCAAAGTGGTAAGGGTTTATTTCACAATCTCATCATTATTTGAGATTATTTTTGTTGATGTATCCCTTAGGGGAATTATTATATATTTATATTATAAAACTAATATATTTACTTATCATATATTTATTAATGAATCTTTAAATTAATAATAACATTTTTCCACTCTTTGTTACTTTAAATTATTGAAAAAATGTTTTTTTAGGAAAATCCCACTTTATTTCTCTCTTTGGTCGAAAATCCTTTTTCATCAAAATCCATGTTTTCAAAAAAAATAAAAAATATGTTTAAACAATTAAAAATTATTTATTAAAGAATTATTTTACCTATTTTTATATTTTTAAAAAATTATTTGAAATGATTATTCATTTCATTTTCAAAACAGGGCTCGTTTGGCTTTAACCAAAACTGTGAAAGGAATCTTTGTTTTAATGTGTATCACATGAATGGAATTTCCTTCTGTCCTAACCACTAAATGATTTGAAGATGATTTTAAAAATTTTAATGTTTATATCCAAAAAAAATATTTTTAAAATATTTTTTGAAATTTTATTTTTAAAAAAATATATTTTCATTAAGAAAAGTTTATTTTCATCAAATATGTTTTTAATGGCATTCGTATGGTATTTATATTCATCAACAACATCAACCACTTATTGGAATTATAATTAACTTGGTATATTTTGTATTGATATTATATTTAATATTTATTTAAATGTTTTATGAGTATTTTGACATATGATTTACAATTTTATTACCATTCACCATATTACTTTGGATGGTTTATGATTATGTTTAATTGATTGAGGTAAGTATTAAAATATTGTATGTTAGTTTTTCAATTTGAATGTTTTTGTTGATTGTTTTTAAAACATTAAATATAAGGAATACATTAGACTTGTTATGTTATGGGTAGGGCCTAGTTATAGATAGCCCCTAAATGCACCAATGGTTCTCATAAGATAAATCGGTTATCCAAATTAGACGGGTTTCTACCCATAAATTTATATTGTCTTGTGAAAGGTCTTAATAGTATGTTTTAGATGTCTAGAATTATGAATTACATTATTATGAGATTTTTTATTGATTTCCAAGTGATTATTCTATTAGTTAAACTATCCATGGAAAATTTTCAAACTTATGTGATCATGTACAGGGTATTAATTTATCATTATTTATTCCTAGATATTATAAAGTTATAAATAAAATGGAATCTATTTAAATTATTTACCTATCCAAATTGATTGTGTTTATTTATTCATGATAGTTTCTTTTGTACGCTTAAACTTACTAAGAATTTAAATTTACCTCTTTATTATGTTTTATTTTCCCCTAGATACCAAGATATGTTTTTTGATTGATATGAATGGTTATGATAAGGGTAAATATGGTGTTCTAAAAGGAAAAACATTGTGTATTTTTATTTTTTCATTTTTAATGTGAATTTCATGTATGTATGTATTTTAACAAGACTAATAAAATATTAAATACTTTGAGATGTGATTCTATGTATCTTATGTCAGTATAATAAAGTAATCACTGAATTTGGGATACAAGGGTTGGGGTCTTTACAATTCTCATTACCTGTATAAAAAATAAAAATTAAACAATGTTAATTCATTAAATTTGGTATATGCTTTTCAAATTTTATTATAATATTTATAAAAATTAATTACACACATAAAAATGGTTTTATAATAAATATATCTTTTTCCTTAAAAATATTTTATCTTCATTTCCAACCAATTTATAATTAATTTATGATTGATTATTTAATTAAGGAAAAAATTTCAACATTTATTTCATAATATGTTTATTATTGTTCAAATATATCAAACCAAGAGATAAGACATAATATTCATATTTAAATAACAATATTTTATAGTATATCACAGTTCATTTAAGCTTTAGTATGTGTTTACCATGTGTTGTTGAATATATTACATAAATAAGATAAATTATAAGATCTAAAATGTTTACACTCTACCCCATAAAAAAATTTCCTCATAATTTTATTCTGTATTTGATAAAGAAATATTTATAAAAAAATTAAAATTTTATTTTAAGGATAGGAAGAAAAAACATATCATCCCAAAAAGAAAAAAATTAATATTTAAAAATACCTTTGTTGTAAACACGCAACATAAAAAAGATAAAATAAAAAATAATTTTAAAAATGGCTAAAGGTAAATATATAGGTCACCATTAATAACACATAATTGGGTTCCCAAATAAGGAGAACATTGGTAGGAAATGAAAATATGGACATAAGGGAGAAAAATAACATCAAAGTAATAGTAGAGAGTGATATAGAACATTATCATGATCAAGTTAAGCACCAAAAAAACAAAAAACGATAAGGGATAATGAAAACAATCAATTCATCATAAATGAAGGTAATAGGATAATTTTTTTATTTCAAGACCCTTTTCTTAGAGTTGATAGAATATTTTTCTATCATGATAGAGAATGTGAAAAAATATTCTTACTTTATTTCTTTATATTTCATATGATAAATTTCATCCTTTGGTTGTAATTAGGGAAATTTCAAATTCTATCTTATCTCTTACTCCATATTATAAATAATTAAGATGAACTTCTCATTCCTGAATCACAAAAATTAACTTTTAAAAGATAATAAGATTTATAAAAGGATAATGAATTATTCCTCTTACTTATATATATTAACCAAAACCAAAATGGTTACTATAAGATGAGATAATATCTAATATAAATAAACCTTCATATATAGAAACACTATATTAATCTCTAAATTTTAAACAAAAATACTCAAAATTCAACATAAATCATTCTATAAATAACTAAACCTAAAAATCTTCAAAAAATACCTAAAAAAATTTAAAACCCAAAAAATATTAAAAATTTGTTCAAATGATATATTAATATCAAGATAAAATATATCTCCAAAAAAAATTAATTAATAAATTCACATACCAAAAATGTATATTCATGAATCATATAATCTTCAAAATATGTTAGTCATTTTCATAAATAATGTGAATCACCATAAATCCACTATAAATTCATATATGATTCTATAAATTAACTGAATATTTATTCCTTAAATTTTTTTTACCTTCATCATATAATATTACCATTTTTGTGTACTTCATAAAAAATAGCATTAATCATTTAGTCACCAAATAGCTTTTTAATCACGTGATTATCTATATGATAGAACATGTGTTCCAAAAATGTAATAAACCTTTTATCCCAATTAACCATATTAACCTCAATGATCATATTAAACCTAAAGGTTATAGATACCTTTTAAATTATGTCCACAAAATATAAAACTATTCATCCTCAAATAAACTTTTCACTAAAACAAATACTAAAGAAATGGTTTTTATTCCCATAAATCTCTCACAATATATTCTTAATAATCTTATACTCTCATTAATAAAAACCTCAAAAGGGGTATCTATGAAGTTAAACATATGATCAAACTTAGACTTATAAACCCGTGTAAATTTTGGTTTATCCTATATCACTATGGAATATCATAGGCTTCCATAGGTTTTATCCTCTCATTAATCAAAATGGTTCATAATGAATATGTGAATTAAACAAAGAATATCTCATGAGAGTATCTAGCAAGGTGTTTAGTCTTAGGCCCACTCATAATGCATCAATGATGATTAATTTAATACCTAACTATCCCCTTTTAGGGTTTTTACGCCTAGGTGCATCTATGGAATACCTAAATCCCCTAGCTAGTATCTATACAACAATGTATTTTCTAGGAAAACCACACAATCTATACTTTTCCAAATTTTCATGGAATTACCCTATTCTGAGACTTATCTCTATAATTTATCATAGGGTTATATTCTCTAATATATTATTTCCTAAATCTAGTTCCCATGGGTACTAATAAACTTACTCTAATACCAAATATAACACCCTAACTCCAGTAACCCATATCTAGTGGTTAACTTACTACATTAGCACAAGATACAAGAGATCACATCGTAAAGGATCAAATAGTTTATCAATATTGGGAGACTATATATATTTCTGATTATCACATTAATTTTAAAAACATGAAATAAAAGATAAGATTCTAGTGAAAACTATATTATTTATTCCATTATATATCCAAAATCATTCATAAAAACCTTCTTGGTATCCTAAAAAAGGAAACATAATAAAGGGTTAGATCAGATGTTCAGTAAGATAAATAGTACAAAAAAATCTATCATAGGTTAAATAGAGAATCAATAATATGGTATAGAAAAAAAAATAATCAAATATTTCATATAACTAATATAATAATAGGGGAATATATCAATGGATGACATAACAATATAACTAATCACATGGATGAAAATAACTAATTTTATAATTTATGAAATGAATAATATCGGACAATGTAATCATGTAATCAAGGCATAATGCTAATAGAACAGAAATAATTGTATAAGAGTATACCAAATACATTGGACAGTTTGACTCATCAGACATACCATTTCATAGAGGTGCTATAATAAGCCTCACCCATCACTTACTAAGTCCAGTGCTTTCATTATATGATAGATATTAAATACATAATCAACATAAAAATTTGTATTAAAAAGATAGGAAATGAAAAATTAATATTTTATCAGGTCAATAAATAGAACAACCAGATCATAAATAATCTAAACAAATAAAGTGGATGGTATCATTAGAAAATATCCCCAATAGAGCATTAGATTTGTCAAAAGATATTGAAATAATTATAAATTCATATAAAAGATCAAGGAAACATTTATTAAGGAAAAAACCTTTACAATTTGAAATCTCTTATTTAAAATATAAAAATTTACAAAATATTATAGGAAACATGTTCTTTGAAAATATTCATGAAAACTTATAAATTAATCTTCAGTGAAAATAATAGACATGGTGGTGGGAAAAATAAATTATGCTGTAAATGTTAAAAAATATTTCATTTTCCTTCTTTAGTAAAAAGTACCTCATTTAGAAATTGACAAGAATATTTATTTGAAACCATTTTATAGAAATTAAAACATGGGTAAAAATAAATTTAATCAATCATTTGAGAATAGAAAAAAAATATTTAAAACATTTTAAATAAAATACGGACATAAAAGAAAAATATTATCAACCTAACAGAAAAACAAAGTCAGGTTTCCTGAAAAACATTCTTTCGGGGTTTTGAGTACTTAGAGAGAGGATAATGAAAGAAAAAATGTAAAATACATAGATAACCAACGGATAAATTAATAGATATTCTTTAAAATAGAGAGATCATATAATTACCCCAATAGAAACATAAACATTGACAATCCCAAATAAAAATCAGGTTTTGAAATAAACCCTTACCACTTTAGTAACATTGGAATCATCCCCCATGAAATAAATAATATAAAATGAAAATTTAAATACCATGAATATAAATAGATTCATGATATATATTATAAAAATGGTGTCATATACGCTATATGAAAGAAAAAAGTATTGAATATGGAATATGCCTCATAAAACAAAAGTGAGATGAGAAACCCATAAAAACATAACATTGAAGTGATAATTAATAAATGAAGTGATTGTGTGAAATAAATCTAAATACATCTAAAAATTTGGAAATACAATATAAAATAATCAATGGTTATTACATACATAATCATGGAATAACATATATAATGAAGAATTAATATAACTCAATAAAAAAATTGTGTTCAGAAACCCCTTACAAAGATAGCAACATTTAAGGGACAATTATTCAATGAAGTGATTAAGTGTAACAAATGTAAATCCACATATAAAAAGTGTAAATAAAACATAAAATAATCATATTCCATTAAACACATACTCCACTAAAAAAGTGAGGTATTAGTTGTGGGTTTTTTCACTCTTGGTGGCGGTTTAAATAACTACTATATTGTTTAGTGGTGGTTATGTAAACTACCACGTATTTCATGTTTTGTAATAATATAGTAGTGATTTTATAGTTTAGTACAGGTTTCTATATGTGTCATTTTTTGGGAATTTCATGGTGGTTCTATATTTAGTTGGGGTGGGTTTTTTAAATAAAAATAAATATGAAATAAAATGGTGTAAATTAATATAAATACCACTAAATACTATAGAAGTGGTTATGTTTAGAAGAGGTTATTTGAAACCACTACTAAATAGATAATATAAAAATTATTTAGTTGTGGTTATAAAAAAATACAGTTAAATATATTAATATAATATTTTAAAAAAAATATTTACTAAAAAATAATATTCATATAAAAATATGAGTCATAAAATAAACTAAACCATAAATGCATAATAAACTCATCATACATACACAATCACATATACACAATCATATATTTATAACCACCAGTTAACCCATAACCTCAGAAATCAAAATATACATAGAAAATATATCCAATAACCATTATCAACCCATATACAATACATCAACCTCATGACCTCTGCTATATCCATCTACCATTATAGTTATAGCCATCATATGTGACACTGACCACATCATGTTATCAAGTGGAATAAAAAAAGATTGAAATCAGAACTGAAAATAATAAATACAAACTATAATAGAATCATTGATAATATTTAACCATATAAGAAAAACTAAAAACCATCAAGACTACCTTTTGAAAAATGTCATATATCATAACAGTCAACCTTTTTCCTACTATCAGAATTTATCGTGAATAATAAAAATGAGAAAATTTATGAAAAGAAATATTAATGTGAATATACACACAATATATTTCGAATTATTCTCAAAAAAAAAATTTGTTTGGTTGACCAAATAAAAAAAATTAACATAAAAAATTATATATCATGCAGAATGTGTTGAAAACATAAACTTACCTATTTAACATCTGATTCAACTCTAGAACTCAAAAGGTATAAGTATACAGAAGTATAAGAGTTTTTTAAATTGATGTGTTGTGTGATTGAAATTAATCGATAAAAATTTTTTAAATAATTTTATATAAACGCATTTACTATATTTATAAAATAATTCAATATTAGTTTTCCCATGATTCCAAAATAATTTGAGGTTCTTTCCTAAGTTTTTGACAATTACATGCGTGTTTTCCTATTTTAAAACACTAAAATCACATATATAAGCATCCCTAGAAAATAATAAATAAAATTGACATGGATTTGTTTCATACATGCCACAAATAAATCTACAATCATTTTACTATCATTTCATGTCCTTCTAACTCTGTTTTATTGGTTTTAACCCCTTAATGGATGTTTTTAAAGACATTATTATCTTTTAAAACTTCTTATTAAGTCATTTAGAGCACAAAAAAAATTAAATATTTGTGTTTTCTACTCATACAGATAAAAAATAATTCAATAGTGGTTTTCCCATTATTTCACTTCAATATGATATTTTTTCCTATGGTTTTTACCATTATACACACGTTTTAGTGTTTTAAAATAGTTAAAATGAGTCTATGGGAATCCAAAGAAAACCATAACTCATATTGATATGAATCCGGTTACTACATATCAAAAATAAATCTACAGTCACTTTATTGTGATTTCATGACCATATGACATAATTTTATTGGTTTTAACCCCCTACAGAATGTTTTTAAAGACATTGATATCTTTTAAAACTACTTATTTAGTAATTTTGATCACACTGCATGTCATATGGATGGGTTCTCTATTATTTAACATAAAAAATAATTCAATAGCGGTTATCCCATGATTTCACATTAATAGGAGGTCGTTTGTTAGGGTTTTTACTATTACATGCATGTTTTAGTGTTTTAAAACAATAAAAACACATATACAATCATCCTGAGAAGACAATTACTTGGATTGAATTGGAGTCGGTTAATACATTTTAAAAATCAATTTAAGATCATTTTACTACAATTTCATGGCTATATAATGTTTTTTGGCTTTATCCCCCTGGTGCACATTTTTAAAGACTCTAGTATCTTTTAAAATTACTTACTAAGTAATTATATAACATCCTAGGTAATTATAGAATAAGAAATTTTCATATATATATATATTAATATTTATGAATTATATATTAATTTTACATTAAAATGATTTCTTTTTATGATAGCATACTAAACATGAAACAAGGAGTTTATCCAAAATCTTATGTTGTACACAAGACTAAGATATACAGAAAAACTAATACATTATTGATATTATTATTTTAAATGGTAGATATCGACTAGAATTTGTATTGGTATGAATGAATAGAACAAACTATATTATAGATGTGCATGTTTATTAATTTTTTTTACTTACTTCTAATAAATTTTAGAGGCTTAAAATGAGAATAAATCCAATTTTTAGCATAAATACTCTAATATTTCTAAAAGCTAGTTTTTCCAACTTTTGATAGAGAACTCTTTTAAAATCTATTTTTTGACTTTTATATGTTATATTTAACAAAATAAACTTATTTTTTGGAATAGTGGCATCGCAATTTACTTTTATTTAATTTTTGGTCTTTTTATTATAATATTCATTTTTTAATGAATAGTGAAAAAATACTGCATTTTAATTCAAAATTTTCTATTAATATAATTTAATTTTATTGTTATATTATCAATTTACATGGTTTAAAAGTATAATTAGACGAAGTTTTTATCATTTAATCCAATTTTTTCCATTCCAAATAATTTTAAATATAAATTCGATATAAATACATGTCAATCTTTTGATAGTTTTTACTTTTTAAAAACTAATTTCCCCAATCTGTCAAAAGGATTAAATTTGAATTAATTTTAGTCACGTATATGAATTTAATTTTAAAAAAATTACATACATGGCTATAATTAGTATGAAAATTTTGATCTCAAAGGATCAAAATAACTATTGGTGAATAGTAATTTTAGTATTTTATTTACCATGGTTAAAGGTAAATAGAGTTATTAAAGGTAAGAATAACATTTTAATAATATAAAACTCACATAACAATTTTCCTAATATTATTTTATGATTTATGGCCAAAAAATACAATTCTTGGGTTGAAATGGTGACCCTTTGAATCCACTTGGGTGTGATTATGACATGTTTAACTTTTAATTTAAAGTAAAGGAAAAAATTTCATAATCATGTCTCTTCAAACAAAAAACATTGATATGGGTTTATATGATTGATATATTCAACTATAAATACTTATTATAAAGTTAAAAATATTACCTACATCATGGTAATTTATTTACAGTTTTTAGGAAATAAATAATTAAATTTAATTATAACACAATGATAATGCAATAATAAATTTATTAATTAAAGAATCAAATAAATGATATAATAAATATTAAAATAACTATTATTTGACATAATTTATGTCATCCATGAATTTTCTAGCTAACTATGACATGTTATAAGTCTATTAAATGGTTTTTTAACTAATCTCTATATTTGTATTTTATTTAAATTCAATGAAATAAATAGTGTAAAAATTGACATAATTGATATTTTATGAAAAATAATGATTTATTAAATTATTTAAAAAATAAAAAATTTAAAATAACAAAGTGAGTATTATAAGGTTTAAAAGTTTATTAAGTTTCCAATTATGGTAAATATACCCCATATGAGTAAAATGTATAGCCTCTTAATTTTTAAAATTGTGTTACCACAATTAAAATTAAAAGAGAATAATTAAGGGTAAATCAAAAAGATAAGGTTTAAAATAAAATAAATACATATCTAAAAATTATTTAATGATTGAATTTATAACTATACTCTTCTTATCTTTGATGTCTCTTAATTTGGAGTCATTTTTATTAAACAATTAATTTATATTAATTTAATATTTTAAGAGTTTCCAAGGGTTCCCCTCCCCTCTCCTATAAAAAGGTACCCACTCTTCTCTAATACTCACACTTCAAGAACCACTTCGTTCATAAAATATATTCTCAAATACCTTCCTTGAATCCCTCCCCAATTTTTTGAGGCATTATCTTTGGCAGAACACTATTCTTAGGGGTGTTAAGGGGTTCGTCAAAGGTGATCAACCAAAGAAGAGGTGTCCTTTTTTTAAGTGTTTTTTTATTTCTTCCTACACTTCTTTTAAATATTCTTATTATAAGATTAAATAATAAATAAAGTCTACTAAATATAATTATATGTTATTATGTTAATATCATCACCAAAATACATCTCCAATTTCATCAAATGTGAAATGAACATTAAGTTCGTGGGTACGGAGGATTACCATCTCGCGAACTGATATAGTTCATTTTTTATTACCGTCTATCAAGACCGGTTATCATGATAGAATAAATATTCATATATGGTATTAATGACATATTTATCATTTTAAAAGAATAATATTACTATTATTTTCTTACCTTCCATGCACATAAAAATGTTAATGTCGTTTGTGCGTACGTGTGAACTGTCACCTTCACGAAGCGATGTGAGTCATTTTTCTTCACCAAATCACTTGTATTATATATATAATTATATTTAAATTATTATTATGATTTTAATAATATTATTATCATTATATAAAATAAACTAAAAATTACTTTAACCCCATAATAATCAATGAAAAATTGAAAACATTACTAATGCATACGTACAGCCTACCGTATCCATGATTATAACATTATTCGTTTTTCTTAACCATAGTTATTGGTTTTATTTATAAATTATTATTAATGTATATAATTGATGATTATTTCATGCATAATATTTTTTATATGATGTAATTATGGCCACATGGACTAGTGACATCAAACCAAGTTCATTTTCGACTCAAGTATCAAATATTGAAAAAAAATGTTTGATATGAACTTAAATAATTATATAATTTTTATAACATGGTAATATGTGATATAAAATAAATAATTAACTTGAAAAAATTTCTCAAGAAATTATAATTTAACATATGTTTATTATTCATTAATATAAAGATTTTACGTGATGATTCATACTCAATGTAAGGGACTTCATCTCAATCACCTTTCATTGATGCATATTTTGATGTTATACATCATATTTATTTTATATGATGTGCAATCAACCTTTTTACTTCTAATTTCATTCAAATGTATTCAAAATGAATATTTTTATATGAATCATTTTACTAAATGATAAAGGGAATGTTTTTTAACATACGCAGTGACAATGACTTTTTCGTTGTGGTGACCATTATTTGATATTTGGTTTCTTATATAAGCCTTATTGTTTTTAGAAGAAAAATAAATTTTGTATTACGATTTCATGTATTTTGGTATTCAAAATGGTTTTTATAATGGATTGATTGTGTCAATATCTTTAAATTATATCTTGTGATTTCATTGTTTAAATGTTATTTTTCCTTTGTTTTGGTTAATGTGTTATGATTATGTTGTGGTTCTTGGTCATTGCTTATTTATACAGGTGGTTCTATGATAAAATGAGGATAGGTGAGCCTGTTATATCTCTTTAATGAATTGGGTAATGATATGGAGTTAAATAAAAAGGTTTCTCCTAAGGTATTTAGGGAATATATTTTTTATGGGTATTCCAAATGTGACCATAAAGGTTACTCCATATGTACTTATGAAAGCTACAATGTAATTATGATATAGATACCACAAGTTTCCTTTATGGTTTTATGATTACTAAGATGTTTTTCAGAAGTCTTATGATTTCATGAGGTATTCTAAAAAAAATATGTTTTATGGTTGAAAGGTATGATTTTGTGATAATTTTTTCATGAGTTTAAAATATTCATTCACTTATAGTTTCATTCCCTATTTATATCCCTTATTGAGATTTTTGTGGTCATCCAAAGTTTTTGAAATTTTTTCCCGAGGGTAATAGGATGGGTAAGAGTAAGGAAGAAATCAAGATGAATTTTATGAATATTTTTATCAATAAAAGTAAATCATTTTTTATTTTAAGGAGCTTTATTTTTGTGAAAACATTGATAGGGAGTAGAAGTGTCTACTATATAATATTTTAGATTTTATGTAATAGTTATGGCCTAATTATTGAAAACTATAACCCTAAAAAGATCCTCAATTTTAAAGAATATAAATTCTTGATTAAAACTAAAGATTGTGTAATTTAT
This sequence comes from Viscum album, assembly GCA_963277665.1. Taxonomy (NCBI): domain Eukaryota; kingdom Viridiplantae; phylum Streptophyta; class Magnoliopsida; order Santalales; family Viscaceae; genus Viscum; species Viscum album. The sequence continues at coordinate 1,176,047,815 of OY728119.1, read as the reverse complement.
AAGGTTGGGTCCTTATAGATGGTATCATAGATCTGTTTAGATAACTTTAGAGGTTAGGATATTGTTAATAAAATATCTATAAATGATTTTTTTTTACTTTATGGTAAAATTGAAATTATATAGTATTTAAATATTTTCATGTTGCTTCATCTAAGATATGTTTATTTATAATGGTTTTCCGTAGAGGAAATAGGACAGCTATGCTGGGATGACATCAAGAGGAAAACAACCTTCCAAATCAGCAACCTGAGATGGTCAGAATCAGAACTGAACAATTTTTTAAAGTGATTGAATAGTTGAATCAGGCTCTATATAGTGGCGGTATCAATGCGTGAGGTCATCCAGATCAACCATAGAAGAACATGACAACAGTGGATCATTTCATTAGGAAAATCCCTCAATTATTCAGAGGATCATCTGACCATATTCTAGCGTAATATTGAATTAAATCCCTATAAAATATTTTTAATGTTATGGGGTGTTTAGACAATCAAAAGTTTAGTCTTATTATTTACCATTTTGAAGGTGAACCCGATCAGTGGTGGTCTATGGTTAATAATAACAGGGATAGTGAGGAGATTGATGTTGTGGAGTGGGATGAATTCAAAGGTATATTTCTTGGGAAATATTTCTCTAATGAGGATTTACATAGGATGGAAAGCCAATTCTCAAAATTTAGGAAAGATGAGGACTGAGTGGCTATATAAGAAGTGAAATTTACATGACTAGAAATGTACTATCTAAATTTCATCTGAGATCTTGATAATAAAATCAATAATTTTTAGTCAAGATTAAAGACAAAGTATCGAAGGGCATTGGCTTCTTATGAGGTCAAAAGTTACAAAAAACATGATTAATGTGTGAAGAAGGTGGAAATGACATTTACCTATGATCAGGTGTTCTTTTAAAAATGTCAGAATAGGAGGTCAAGTTAGTAGGAAAAAGGGAATAATTCTTCAACAAATTCTGATGGTAATTAAATTAATTTTTCAATTTGTGAAAGTTATGCTAAAAACACACTAGGTAATACATTTTGAATTATTTTAAGTGATTTTGATGTGGTAAATGGGACATAAGACTCGTAATTTCACTAAAAATGTTAAGTTAAGGGTAATAAAAAATCTAATTTATAGTCATTAATTTTTTTGAGAGTAATGTGGTGGATCATTAAGTGAACGAGCGTCTGAAAAAAAAACGCAAATGATGGGAATCATCTAGACTATAAGAAGAATAGTGTGGTGAAATCCTTTTCAACTACTTCAGCATATCTCGAGACATCAAATGAAGCAGTATTATGTACATTGTTTTTTTATTTTGATTGTACTAATTTATTGTTTGATTCAGGTTCTACACATTCTTTAATTTCTGAGAAATTTTCTGGTAAATAGGGAATTCTACCTTAAGAAAAGAATCTAGAACTTATGGTAAAAACACCTGTAGGAAATTCTAAGTAAAAAATAAATTATATGAATCTTCTTATCCTTATCTATAGAAAGAATTCACCTACAAACCTTGTTGTTATTTCTCTAGTAGTGTTTGAAGTTATTTTAGGTATGGATTGGATTTTTGTTTACAATGTTAAGATTGACTATAAAGCTAAAGAGGTTTCTATTCAGAAAGAGTTTCAGTTTGTGTACAATAATGAACCCTTACCTCTTATAATATATCAAGAAGATGAGAAACTATTGAAATATAGAAATGAATATTATCTTGCACATATTTTTTTTTAAAAAAGGAACCATTCAGATTAATGATGTTCCAGTGGTAAATGAGTATCTTGATGTTTTTAATGATGATTTTCTTGGTATTATACCTGGTCGAGAAGTTGAATTTACTATTGACTTAGTTATTTATGCTAAACTAATTTCAAACACCCCTTATTGAATATATCAAATTGAAATTTCAGTGTTAAATAAGAAATTATAAGAGTTATTAGATAAAGTTTTCATTTGGCCTAGCACAACACCATGGGGTTCTCCTGTCTTGTTTATTAAAAATATATATAGTTTAATGAGGCTTTTCATTGATTATAGAGCCTTGAATAACATCACTATTAAGAGTATGTATCCTTTTTTCTTATCTATGATTTTTTTAATCAGCTCTAGGGAGTAAAATATTTTTTGAATATTAACTTGAGGTCGAGGTACCATCAGTTGAAAGTAAAGGAAGAAAAAATTCCAAAGAATACATTTTATACTATATATGACTATTATGAATTTATAGTTATGGATTTTGGGTTAACTAATGTGCCTTCTATATTCATGGATCTTATAAATAGAATATTCTATGAGTTCTTGGATAAATTAGTAATTTTTTTATTGATGACATTTTGGTATATTATAAAAGAAAAGAGGAGGATGAAATTAATTTAAGGGTTGTATTTTAAATATTAAAAGAAAATAAATTGTATGGGAAATTCATCATGTTAGAGTTTTGGTTACAAAAAATTTTATTCCCTGGTCATATTATTTCTAAAGAGGGAATAAATATTGATCATACTAAAACAAAAGTTGTTGAAAAATGTCCATGACCCAAATATATAACCAAGATTCATATTTTTCATGGTTTAGTAGGCTATTACCAATATTTTGATTAAAATTTAGCAGATTTATCTACCCCACTGACTAAATTAACATGAAAAGGTGTTATACTAATTTAGAAAAAACAATATGATGATTTTTTTCATGAATTGAAAAGAATATTAGTGAATGCTCCAGTTTTGACACTACCTTCCAAAATAGTGAATTTTTCATCTATATTGACTCTTCATTGAATGGAATTGGTTGTTTCATAATGCATAATGATTAGGTAATTGATTATTCTTCACCTCAATTGAAAATTAATGAGTTAAATTACACTACACATGGTTTGTAATTAGCTATTTTGTTTTGCTTTAAAATTTAGACGCATCATATGTATGGAGTAAAATGTGAAATATATACTAACAAAAAAATTAAAATATATATTCACTTAGAAAGAATTTAAAAATACATAGAGAATATGGTTGGAACTAATCAAGGATTATAATTGAATGATTCATTACTATCTTAGAAAATCAAACAAAGTGGTTGATGATTTAAGTTATAAAAGTAATTCTATATTAAAAATGTAACGTTTGTAACATGAACCTTTAATTAAATATTTGACTAACTTTGGGATGGAATTTTATAGTGAAAGAAATTCCTCTATTTTATTTCAAGTTTCAATGAAATTGTCTCTATCAGACAGAATTAAGAAAGAAATGAAGAAAGAGATTGAATTGCATAAAAAATATAATTAGTTTAGAAAGGTAAGTTTCCTGAATTTAAAATTGATAAAGATTTTGTTTTATGATCTGGGAAGAGATTTTGTGTCCCTTTTAATTCACAATTGAAGAAATATTTGTTATGTGAAGCTTATGTTTCTTCATTTTCAGTTAATCCTTGCATCACTAAGATATAAAAACACCTTCAAGAATATTATAGGTGGTATGGAATGAAAGAGGTATTGCTGACATTACTATGAAGTGTTTGACTTGTCAGTAAGTTAAATAATAGTGGTGGTTAACAAATGGGATACTTCAGCCTTTTTTAGTGACAGAGTAGAAATGGGAAAAATATATCTATGGATTTCGTAGTGGGATTACCAAATAATTCTCAATGTAAATATCTGATTTGGGTTATTATTGATAAATTGACTAAATATTTTCATCTTTTTCCCATTCAAGATACATTATATCTAGATCAACTTTCTCGGTTGTATCTTAGAGAGATAGTCATGCTATATGGAGTTCCTCTCTCCATTGTATCTGATTGTGATCTCAGGTTCACTTCTAGCTTTTGGAAAGGCCATTATAATTCATTGGGTAAAAAATTAAATTTTAATAAAACTTTTCATCCTCAATCAAATGGGTAGATATAATGAACAATTCAAGAATTGGAGGATATGCTACGTGCATATTCAATAGATTACCAGGGAATTTGGGACCAACATCTTTCTTTGGTTTATTTTTCTTATAATAATAGTTTTCATTCCAGTATACAGATAACACCATTTGAGGAATTATGTGGAAACCAATTTCAAACTACATATTTTTGGGATGAAGTAGGTGAAAGGAAGTTTATGGGACCAAAATTTGTAGAAGAGATGGTAGAAAAAGTTCCGTTTATTTAGAAACATATGAGGATAGCTCGTAGCAGATAGAAACTTTTTGTGTATAATCAAAGGAAGGATGTTTCTATCAAGTTAGGTGATCATGTATTTCTTAAAGTTTCACCCTGAAAAAGTGGGATGCATTTTGGTAATAAGGGGAAGATGAATCTTTGGTTCATCGGACCATATAAAATCTTTGAGAAAGTTGGATTAGCTTCCTAATTAGTGGATTTGTCTCTGATTCTATCCCATGTAAATAATTTTTTTCATGTTTAATTTTTTAGAAAGTATAATATGTATACATCTCATGTTTTTAGTCCAGAGGTAGTTGAGTTTGAAGAGAATAATTCATATGCAGAACAACCAATCCAGATTCTTGACCATAGAGACCAAGTGTTGCAGAATAAGGTGAAACATCAGGTTATAGTTTTTTGGAAAAACCATATAATTGAAGAGGAAACATGGTAATTTGAAAATTATATGAGGGCTAAATACCCCCACTTATTTTATAGGTGAATAAAATTGTGAGGATGCAATTTCAAAAATTGGGGAAGGATGTAACATCCCAAGTAATTATAGAATAATAAATTTTCATATATATATATATATATAGAATAATAATTATGAATTAGAAATTAATTTTACTTTAAAATGGATTATTTTTCTGATAGCCTACCCGACACATAATAATGGGTTTCTCTGAAATCTTATATTACGCACAAGTCTAAGAAATACCAAAATATAATACATTATTAATATTATTATTTTAAATGTTAGTTATCAAATAGTCATTGTATTGACTGGAATGATAATAAATAATTTTATTATGTTTACACTTGTTTATTAAATGTTTTTACATTCTTATAATAAATTTTAGTGGCTTCAAATGAGAATAAATCTAATTTTAAGCATAAATGCTCTAATATTTATAACATGTAGTTTTACCACCTTTGATAGGGAACCCTTTTTTAATAAAGTTTTTTTCACCTTTATATATTATATTTGACAAAATAGACTTCTAATTTGGAATAGGGGCACCAAAATATTCTTAGGTTATGTTTTTATTATTTTTCTAATAATTTTAATTTTTTAAGGAATTGTGAAAGAATACTACATTTTAATTCAAAACTTCATTTTCATCTAATTTCATTATATTATTATGTTATCCTTTTACATGGTTTTAAGGTATAGTTAGATGAAATTTTTATCAGTTAACACAATTTTCTCCATTGAAATTAATTTTACATTTAAATTGGATATAAACACATGTCAATATTTTGATGGTTTTTACTTTTTAAAAACTTGTTTCTTAAATCCATCAACAGGATTAACCCTAAATTAATTTTAGTCAATTTTGTGAATTTAATTTTAAAAAATGGACATACAATGTTGTAATAATTATGAAAAATTTAATTTAATAGGATAAAAATAATCTTTTGGGAATATTAACTTTAGTATTTTATTTTCCATGGTTAAAGGTAAATCAGGTAATTAAAGGTAAAAATAATATTATAATAATGTAAAACAACCTTAAAACATGTTCTAATATTATTGAATGAGTTATGGCCGACCAATAAAATCTTTTTGTATAAATGTTATCCTTTTTAATCCACTTGGGTGTGATTATGACATTTATAACATTTAATTTAAAGTAAATGGAAAATGTCTTAATTATGACTCTTCGTACTAAAACAACTTTAATATGGGGTTATATAAGTGAAATATTTTACTATAAATAGTAATTATAAAGATAAAAAAAATACCTATATCTTGGTAATTTGTTTATAATTTTTAGGAAATAATTAATTTAAATTAAATATAACATAATGATGATGCAGTAATAGATTTATTAATTAAAGAATTGCATAAATGATATTATAAATATTAAAATAAATATCATTTCACAGATTTTATGCCAAAAAAATATCTATATGAATATGATATATTATAATTCTATTCAAATATTTTTTTTTGAAGTTATATCTCTTTTTGGATTTTATTTAAACTGAATGAAATGAATACTGTAAAAATTGACATAATTGATATTTTATAAAAATAATAATTTGTTCAATTATTTAAAAATCTTAAAAATCTTTTCAAATCATAAAGTAACTTTGATACGGTCTAAAATTTCATTAAGTGTCCAATTATGGTAAATTTACCACATATAAGTAAAATATATAACCCTTTAATATTTAAAATGTTATTACCATAATTAAAATTAAAAGAGAATAATTAAGGGTAAAGTGAAAAGATAAGGCTTAAAATAAACTCAATAAAAGTATAAAAATTATTTTAAAAGATGTTTTAGAACCATACTCATCTATTATATGAAATATATCAATTTAGGGTCATTTCGATTAAAAATTTAATTTATATTAATTTAATATTTTAAGAGTTTCTAAGGGTGTCCCTCCCCTCTCCTATAAAAAGGTACTCACTCTTATATAATAATCACACTTCAAGAACCATTTTTATTGGCTAATATCTTCCCAAAAACATTACTATAATCACTCCCTACCTTATTGAGTCCTTATTTTATGCATAACACCCTTCTTAGAGGTGTTAAAGAGTTCTTCAATAGTGAACAACTGAAGAATAAGTATCATTTTTTTAGTGTTTTTGTTTCATTTCTTCTTCAACTTTCTTTAAATATTATTATTATAAGATGAAATAATAACTCTAGTATCCTAAATATAATAATATTTTATTATTTTAATATCATAACCTACACCCATCTCCAATTTCATCAAATGGGAAATAAACATTTCATACATGGGTATAGCGGACTACCAACTCGCGAACCGATATAGTTCATTTTTTATTACCATCTATCAAGACTGGTTATAATGAAATAATCAATGTTTATATATGATATTAATGAAATATTTATCATTTTAATATAATAATATTTCCATTATTTTCTTACATTCATGCACAGAAAAATGATAATGTCGTTCATGCGTACGTGTGAACTACCACCTCCACGAAGCGATGTGAATCATTTTTATTCACCATATCACTTATATGATATATATATAATTAAGAATATTTAATTGATTATTATTATATTAATAATATTATTATCATTATATAAATATATGATAATAATTATCTTATTTCCATAATGATCAATAAAAATGGAAAATGTTACTCATGTGTACGTACAACCTACCATCTCCATGATTATAATGTTTTTGATTTTTCATAACTATAATTAATGGTTTTATTTAAAAAGTATTATTAATTTATAAAAGGTTTTATTATTTAATGAATAGTATTCTATACATTATGTAATGATGACCACATGGATTAGTGACATCAAACCATGTTTTTTTTCGACTCAAGTACCGAATGTTGACAAAACATCCGATATGAACTTAAATAATTATATAATTTTTATAACATGGTAATAAGTGATATAAAAGAAATAATAAACTTGAAAAAGGTTCTCAATCAATTATTATTTAACCCTTGTTTATTATTTAGGAATAAAAAGTTTTTATGTGATGACTCAAACTCAAGGTTAGGGACTTCGTCTCAATATCCTTTCATTGAGGCACATTTTGATGTTATAGACCACCTTCATTTTATACAGTGTATAATCAAACCATTTGACTTTTAATTTCTTTTAAATGTCTGAAAAAGGAATAATTTTATATGAATCATTTTAATAAATGACCAAAATAATGTTTTTTAATGTATGTGGTGACAATGACTGTTCTATCGTCGTGACCATTATTTGATATTTGACTTCCTCTATAAGATTTATTATTTTTAAAAGGAAAATGATTTTTTATTACTTTTTCATGTATTTTGTTATTGAAAATGGTTTTGAGAATAGATTTATTATGTCAATATCTTTAAATGATATATTATTATTTCCATGTGGAAATATTATTTTTCCTTTATTCTTGTTGATTTGTTATGATTATTGTTGGAACCACTTTGTGTATAGGATTGTATTTGTTGTCAATAGTTGTCAATGGAATATCAAAATGAAAGAGATCAAGAAGTACTCCAATAAAATGGAGAAATGGAAGCTCACAATGAAGGAGATCATGAAGTACTCCGATGAAGTAGAGGAGTAGTGATTCAGACGATTGTTGTGCTGATCATAAGTTCAAAGAACATGTGTCAAAGGTGATACATTGTTTACAACAATGAAGAATGTGAGGAGTAATCCATCCAAGGATGATTAAATAAGGATGGTGTTTTTGGTTGAAGACCATGCAATTCCTCCTTATTGCATAAGGACCATGGGCTTTGATGAAGACCATGCAATTCCTCATTATTGCATGAGAACAATGGGTTTTGATAAAGACCATGCAATTACTCATGATTGCATGAGAACCATGCTAGAGACTTCTTGACGGATTGATTCACATGTTTTGCATGAAGTTGATCATGACAGCCATGCTAGAGACTTCTTGACGGATTGAATCACATGATTTGCATGAAGTTGATCATGACAGTTGATGAAGAAGACAATGTGCCAATGAGTTGACTTCTGAGATGGCCATGCGGAGATTGAAATTATGAGATGGCCATGCACATCACATTGTATCAGAAGATAATGGTACTAAAGTTGTTACTTCAAAGAATACATATCACAATAGTGGAGTTTCTGATAAAATCCAAAGAGTTGCTGAAGGATACAGATCACCAAGAAGAAGTGCTGTTGAGGTGATCGTGCTTGTTGACAAAGCAAACAAACGACATACAAATTTTTTGACAAAAGAGATTCCATGGTGACATGTCGAGTTCAAGAGTTGTGGTCAAACGATCTATGTTTGATTCAAGAACATCCACAGAGGAATTGATGATCTGGAGGCGGTACAAAAAGAGCAGATACAAGGTGGCGCCGTTTTCCAGTGTTTGCCAAATTTCAGGGCCTCAAAATCCACAAATGAAGAATAGTGATTTTGGCAAAGGTACTTGCGCGCCATACTCTTGGAGGATAAAAGACTTGCGCGCCATATGTTTTTGAGGATCAGAACATCAAAATTTGGCCAAGGAAAGAAGGTCGCGCAAGTGTTGGTTGGGTCGCGCAAGTGAGTTGCGCGACAGAGGTTACTGGAGACAAGACTTGCGCGCCGTTGAGGGACTTGCGTGCCTCCGCGCAGGGGGTCCAGTTTGCCTATAAATACTGGACCACCCCTCCTCATTTACGACAGAGCTCAAGACTTTGATATTGTTCGAGCTCTCGTCGCGCAGGTGGTTGAGCCGCGCAAGTGGTAGTTTGGTCGCGCAAGTAGAGGTTGCGCGCCAACTGATGGTTGAGAGCCCTAGGTGATTTGGGCAAGGAAGGAAGTGAGTCGCGCAGGTTTGAAGTTCAAGAAGGCAGAGTCGCGCAAGTGCTTTGGAGACACTTGCGCGCCTGAGACTTGCGCACCGCCGGGAGACTTGCGCGCCGGGCTTGAAAAGGAGACCCAGACACTGTTAAAGTACGCCCGCCTTTCTGGAGCTGCACAAGAGCTGAACTATTTCCTGATACTACTGGTGCAAAGTGAGATTGAAGAAGAAATCTAAATGATACATGCATGATCTCATGCATACATGGAGAACTGATTCTGACAACGCCGAGTAAGCTGAGCTTCATTAAGTAAGCAATCACATCAGTGATTGTGATTCAGGCAAACGAAGACAAGGGGATCTAGTGCATTCATTCATTGCACTAAAGAAGAAGGATTGAACTAAAAGGAGCATCAAATCTGAACCCTGATGCAAGCAATGTCTCATGCAGAACAGGAGACGAAGAACTTCAATGCAAATGAAGAAGAGACCTACACGTCTATAAACTGAGTGGGACTTCGCCAACGGTAGTGAGCCATGGGGAGTCAACGGGAGTGACCCGAGGGACGCAGTGAGCTATCCCTGAACAATTGTAAAGGCAGTGAGCCTGGGACAGAGTGTCTGTACTCGAACTTTTGTATCCGCAGCTAGTAAAGCATAGTGGATTTAGGTACGACCGGCAACCTGTCGGCGTATACTCCTTGGACGTAGCCCTTAGTGGTGAACCAAGTAAAAATAGCTATGTCATCTGTCTCTGTATGTGAATGTTTAATTGCTGATCATATCCATCATACAGGTTTAAGTAGTTCCTACCAACGTGGGAACAAGATCCACAACTATAAAAAGAAAAAGTTGCCACCCTGATTCACCCCTCCCCTCTCAGGGTTTCCCGGGGTCCTACAATTATGTTGTGGTTCATGGGCATTGCTTATGTATACGAATGGTTACATGATAAAACGAGGGTGGGTGAGATCATGATAGCTCTCCAATTCATTAGATAATGATATGGAGGTAAAAAATAAGTTTTCTCCTAAGAGAATTATAGAATATACTATGATGGGTATTCCAAATGTAACCATAAAGGTTACCCCCTATGTAGTTATGAAAGATACATTGTAAGTATGATATGGATGCCACAAGTTACTTTTTATGATTTTATGACGGATAATAAGTTTTTTAGGATTCTTATGATTTCATGAGTTATTTTAAAGAACTTATGTTTTATGGGTGAAAAGTATGATTTTGTGATAATGTTTTAATGAGTTTAAAATATACATGGACTAATGGTTTCATTCCTTATTTATATCCCTTATTGAGCTTTTTATGCTCGTCCCAAGTTTTTGAAAAGTTTTCCACATAGTATAAGGATGGGTAAGAGGAAGGAAGAAATTAATTTGAATGTTATTAATATTTTTATCATGAAAAAAAATCATGTTTTATTTTAGGGGGTTTTATTTTGTGAAAAAAATTGATAGTGAGAAGAAGTATCTAGTTTGTAATATTTGAGATGTTATGTAATATTTTTGGCCTAATTCTCTAAAACTCTAAACCTGAAAAGATCCTCAATGTGAAAGAAAGAAAATTCTTGATGAGAACTCAAGATTATATAATGTACAAGGATGGTTCCTTATACATTATGTGCACACCGCACATCATATGGATGTGTTGTCTACTTGTACATGTCAAAAATAATTCAAATATAGTTTTCTTAATATTTTATAACAATATGAGGTCATTTCATGTGTCTTTGACCATTATATATAGGTTTTAGTCTTTTAAAACACTAAACACATGTTTATGTACATCAAGGGGAAACTATAAGTTAAATTTATTTTTCATTAGTTCATACATGTAAAATATAAATCTATAGTCATTTTTCTATGATTTCATGACTATCTGATGTCATTTTCCAAGTTTTTTACCCCATTCTACACATTTTAAAGGCTTTAATATATTTTAAAAAAAAATTATTGAGTGATTCATCACACTTCATGACATATGTATGTGATGTTGTCTTATAAAAATAAAAAATAATTCGATGGTGGTTTTACCATGATTTCATGTCAACCTGAGGTCATTTCCTATGGTTTTGATCATTACACGCATGTTTTAGTGTTTTAAAACACTAAAAATGATTACACAGGAAACTAGGAAAAACCATAACTCAAATTTATATGTAATATTTTATTATCAAAAATAAATCTAAGATTTTTTTCTAATTATTTCACATCCATCAGATGTCATTTTCTTAGTTTTTCCCCTAGCTCATTTGCAAAGACTTTAATATCTTTTAAAACTACTTATTGAGACATTTTGATCACACCACATGTTGGATGGAAATGTTTTCTACTCTTAAACATCAAAAATAATTCAATGGTTGTTTTCCTATGATTCCACATAAATCCATGGTCGTTTACTATGGTTTTTACTATTACATGTACATTTTATAATATTAAAACACTAAAAACAAGTATATAGGAGTCTCTAGAAAACTGTAACTTTGATTGACATGGAATATATTCTTACATGTCTAAAATAAATACATAATCATTTTAATATTATTTTTCATCCATATGATGCATTTTACTTTATTTTGACTCTCTAGTGTATTTTTTTAAAGACATTGACATCTTTTAAAACTCCTTATTGAGTTATTCTGAGTGCACCACACAACATATAGATGTTTTTTCTACTAATACACATAATAAATAATGTAAAAGTGTTTTTCTCATGATTTTACAAAAATATTAGGTTGTTTTATATGGTTCTGATCATTTAATGCACATTTTAGTGTTTTAAAATACTAAAATCATGTTTACGAACATCCCAGGAGAACTCTAACTTTGATTGACATGGTTTTGGTTTCTACATATCAAAATAACATATGAGAATTTTCCTAAGATTTAACAACCATATAACATTATTTTCTTAGTTTTGACTTCTTATCACACATTTTTAAAGACATTGATATCATTTTAAACAGTTTATTAAGTCATTTCAAGAACACCACATGTTGGATGTTGTTTTTTCTACTTGTGCCCATAAAAAATAATTTTATGGTGGTTTTAACAGGACTTAACATCAATTTGATGTCATTTTTTATGGTTTTTACCATTAAACACACATTTTAGTGTTTTGAAATAATAAAAATGAATTTATGGGCATATATGGAAAATCATAACTCGGATTAACATAGATTAAATTTATATATTTCACAAATCAATTAAAGGATTTCTTCATATGATTTCACATTCATCTAACAACGCTTTCTTATTTTAGACCCCCTCACAATAGTTTTTAAAACATTAATATCTTTTAAAAGTATTTATTGAGTTATTTTGAGCACACTTCACGTTGTGTAGACGTGTTGTCTATTCTTAAATAATAAAAATAATTCAATGGTGTTTTTACTATGAATTCACTTCAATACAAAATTTTTCTATGGTTTTGACCATTACACACATGTTTTAGTGTTTTAAAACACTAAAAACACATTTATGGAAATCACAAAAAAATCGTAACTTGGATTGATGTGGAATTAGTTACTACATTTCAAAAATTAATATAAAGTTGTTTTTTGTAAGAGTCCATGTCCATATGACACATAATGTAATTGTTATGACTCAAAGTGAATGTTTTCAATATAAAATTTTCATTTTACTTTAAAACACATGTCATATATCTAAAACCAATATAATGGTTTTAGATTTTAAAAAAAAAATTATAATAATATTCCATAATTCATTTTTTATCCTTATGATTTGACCGCACATCGATCTGACACATGTTGTGGTCAGTATGACTCAAAGTACATATTTTCAATATAAAAGTTTCATTTTATTTTAAAACACCTTTCATATATCCAAATATGATAAAAAAAAGATTAGATTATTATAAAACATTATGATAATAATCCATAATTTATTTTTTATGTGTATGAATCAACCTCACATCAATTTGACACACAATATGGTGGTATGACTCGAAGTGCATGTTTTCAATATAAAAGTGTCATTTAACTTTAAAATGATTTTCACAAAAGAAAAAACCAATAAAATAATCTCAAATTTTTTACAAAATTTAGGATAATGATCCAGAATATATTTTTGATGTGTAGGATTTGACTGCACATCAATTTGACACACGATGTGGTCAGAATGACTGTTTGTGTGTGTTTTCAATATAAAAGTGTCATTTTACTTTTAAATTCCTTTCATATAGCCAAAATTGAGAAAACTAATTCATATTTTTTTCAAACATAATAAAAAAAATACCCATAATTCATTTGTGACATGTATGAATGAATTTTACATCCGTCTAACACATGATGTGGTCAGTATGACTTGAAAAGCATGTTTTCAATATTAAAGTGTCCTTTTACTTTAAAATACCTATCACATATCCAATATCAAACGAACTCATATTATTTTCAATCTATATTAAAATGATATATAATTCATTTGTTGCATTTTGGAATCAACCACACATCGATCTAATATATGATGTTGTCAGTATAACTCAAAGTGTGTTTTTTCATTATATTTTTTTGAAAAATAAATGAAACGATTAATAAAATATATAGTTTTTATAAAATGTAATACAAAATATTAATGATGACTTTTCAATATCCCCTAGATGTAGAGGTGACCAACTTCTCCATTGCCAAGGGTAAATTGAAAGGTGGGCACCCAAAAATATCTAGGGAAACTACTTGCTCACTAGAAGTCTTTGGTACAGTGGAGTCACACAGATCAACTGAAGCTAATGATAGTGGGGAAGTTCTCTAATTTGTTGATCATCTATGATCTTGAAATTTTATTGTTCTTAGGATTTCTGTAATTTGAATGGTTTATATTATATTCCATGTATAAAAAAAGAATACGTATTAGAGTTTTAAAAAAAATGGAAAATACATATATATATATATATGTGTGTGTGTGTATAAAACACTTATAAATAAGTAATTTTAATATAGTATCATTAACAAATTATACATTAAATTTTCATTATATTCATTATTATTAACCTCTATTGTGATGAGTAATTCATTTTCACTCTCTCTTGAAAGTTATATTGTTTCAATATTTTCAGGAAAAACTATTTAAAGTTTTTTAGTTGATAAGGTTCACTATCACAAAGATCCAATTGACCTTCATCACCCATATCATACAAGTCTCTTTATTTTAAGTGTAAAACAACACCTCAACCTTTATGTATTTCATCATCCACATAAAAAACCATCTTCACTTGTAAAGCCTAGATAAATGAATCATGATCTACACCCTCATCGGTATGGATCAAGTGATAAAATTTGACAAACTACAAGAAAAACACTGAATAGTAGTAGTTTTTTTAATATGGTGGTGGTTTAAACTGACGCGATATGGTTCTATGATGGTTTCACAAAACCACAACTAAAGTGGTGTTCGCATATAATCCATGATGGTTTCTTCCATTTAGTGGCTATTTCTAGAAAGTTTCATATACAGCTTATTTAGTGATGGTTTTATTGGTTTTAACAGTGGTTTTAAGTGGGAAAATATGGTAAGGATTTAACAGTCGTTTTGAAAAACACTAAATATTTTCCTTTTTTTCATGGAAATTACCGCTAAAACCAATAAAATCACCACTAAATAAACATGAATCATTTTTTAGTGTTAGATAGAAAAGCGGTGACATGAACTGGTTTCCCAATTCATGCCCCTAAGAGGATTTATTAAAATCAAGAAGGTTTTGTTAAAAACACAAGGTGCAATGAGCTTACACCAGTAGAGAATTAACCAGAGTACAAAAATAAAGACTCAAGAATACCCAAAAAAAAATATCAACATATAGCGATGGTTTTAACCACCACTAAAAAATTTACCATATTTATAGGCATTTTAAACTTCCATTATATATTGATTTACAAATAAAAAACCTGTTATATATTTGATAGCCCCAATAACCTGGAAAAAAAACATATGCAGACAACATATAACTCAATGTGTACAGACATCAAATATAATCATAACTAAATATGTAAAGGGTACTATATTTCACATTTTAAAACTATACCACACCCCTAAAACAAGGAAAACACACAAAAAGGTAAACCCTCTATTGAACCCATATTTGGCTTTAAACCTAATGAATAAGTTTTTTTCTCAATTAAAACCACCCTTTTAATTTTATAAAACATGTAAAATGAATAAAAACCCATTTAAAAACAACCAAATTCAATTTATATATCCTATTTACAAACGTTTACAAGGAAAAATACAATAATTCGTGGAAAACCATTCCCAGACCAAACTAACTACCATATAAAGCTTTAGTTTAACCCAAAACCCTATAAAAAATCCAGAATTACTAAACACTTAATTAAAAGTAAATTAATTTGAAACACCTACCTCAAATGGTGGAACCATGTTTCTTTTGATGAAATATACTGAAACAAAAGTCATGGGAGGGTTTACAACAACTACAAACTAAAATCCCCATATCCTTGTAACAATAACCTAAAAAATAATCCAAAAAAAGGGCACTAGGTTTAGAGGAACTTATAGAGGAAGATATAAAGCCAGTTAAAAGATCAGAGAAGTTCATACTTCTTGAACTAGGATAATAATCACTAAGAAACCAACTTAAAACCACCTAATAGGTGAATATAAGAAAGTTATATACCCATGTGAGATGTTGGGGATGATAGGGATGAATGGGGAGGCTCAGTGTGTAATCCCCTAATTAAAAATAATAGAAAGAGAAAATTTCCCCATTATGGTTAGGCCACACAGTTTTCTAAATCGCACATAGACCATTTAGATCAAAGGAGGAAGACTCGTAGGAAGGTTAGATAGTCAATATGTAGTAGGAGATATAGGGATAGGGGAAAAATGTGATAATTCCAAGTAGATATGATACTATTTTGGTAAGGAATAGTGATAAGGATAGGCATCAAGAATGATGATGTAAATTGTTTGATGTTAAGTAGTGAGTTGATGTAGCTTAATGGGATGATAAAACATAAATGATTAAATGGTTTTGGGGCCTACATGCTATAAGGAATAAAAATTTGAATTATAAACATGCACATGTACAATCTTGAAGTAAAAAAAATCATGCATGAAAATTTAAAAATGGGGAATAATTTATGACCATAATGATTGAACTTAACCTTGTGGGATTCCAACAAGAAATAAATGACACATAGGTATTACTATACTGGATTAAGGAAAGGATATTCTCAGATGTTAAAATAAAATATAATATGGTGTTCAATAATAGCATGAAGACCATTTAAAGACGGTTATTTTAATCATTTTTAATCCTATATTTCTATGAATGAATGACAATCCCTAAAGCCCTAAAAAGTTTTCAACCTCTTCAAAAATGGAAAATAATGAAAATATTAGGTCATGAAAATGGTAGGAGAATAATTTGTGCCACACATGATACATGAACAAACCCTCTCTTTCCATATTTGTCTGAAACATCAAAAACATCACTAATCATTATCCAATGATGAACAATGCTCATCACCCTCTCCATCTCTGTCTTTACTTCCTACTACTAGAACCTATAAGATAGTTATATATAAAATTAAATAATGTTGTATATTTATATTTAATCTTAAAACCATTAACTTTTTTTGAACTATAAATCATTGATGTAATACCAATAAGGACATATTTGGTTATCTACTGATATAAATCAATCAGTGCTTTCTGAAAAGCGGGTATCAGATCCTCATGTTCCTAAATTGTTTTTTGCAAAGAAATAAACTCTCTATGAGAATATAAGGGTAGGGAGTGACTACAATCAAGAGTACATAGAGGTAAAATCCCCAGCGGCCTTCCAAACACCTCATATAGTAATGGTCCCAAACCCATCCCATGCACTTGACCATGATGTTTCTTTACAAGGACTTTACTAACTAGGTCATCCTAGGATACTGAGTAGGACTTCTTCGGATTAGCATTCAATAGTTCTTTAATTTTTACTTATAAATCAAATATAAATCATATTAGAAGAAATATATAATACATAGTGATAACAGATAATAAGTTATTATAATGAAAAATGAATCCATACCCCAACTTATTTGGAAAACTCATTAACAAAACTCCAATAAAATTTTTTATGAACATCCAACCACACTTCTGTTTAGGATGCTTGGTACCCTAAATTCTGTGACTATATTAAACAAAGATAAATCAACAATTTAATATATTAAATAGATAATATTGTCTTATAAATATTTAAACAAATGAAAAGATTACCAGAGTCGATCGACTTCTAGAAAAACTCTTCGACCCCGTAGTGTGAGGGATGTTTGTCATAGCCCGACTCAATGCATTCTTCTTTGAAAGGTCCTAAAATAAATAAAATATAATTTAAGAGTAATTTCTTCAATGTCATCTCATTTTCATATACATTTATAAATGTAATATGATATTAATATAATAATATATATTTAAATACCATGTCTTTCTCATCATGATGAATACCAATAAAAACATTACATTACTCTCTAGGTACCCCATTGGGTACCTTATCATACATTTTTTGGGCATTCAATGAAGTATCGTTGACTTTATTCCATAATCCCCATTTAAAATCCTTCCATTTCTTGCCCAGAATAATCAATTTCCAATTTCATTATAGCATATAAGCAATGATAAAGTGGTAAAACATCAATAAATAGAGATTAATTTTGAAAATATTATCATTTAATAACATAATGACACTCAATTACACCATAATGTATTAAAATTGCCTTTACTTTTTAATCAAAAACATCATTTTTTCCAGATAAAGGCATACAACTCCAATCATCATATGTAATGGGAAGGGTAACCAACTATGTTTCCAGTTTTCCAAGAATTTGTCCATGTAATCCCATGGAGTCATCCGTAGGGACCCCATAGGAATAAAATGGGACAACTATCGTTTGTCCGGTCAGATTCCATACATCTAAAAAATTTATACTTTTTTCTATAGTAGCATTATTTTCATCTTTTATGAAAAAAAATAGTCAGTAGTTTAAAAAAAGTTAAATAAATTTATTCATATTAAAAAAATTCCTATAATAGTCACCCTCTAATATCCCCATGAAGAACAAGGAGTGGCACTCTACTCACTCACAGTTGAGGCTGCTGAATGGTTAGGCGTCAATTGAATGGAAGATAGGACACTGATGAGGGGTGTGAGAGATGGTACAAGGGGAAAGAGGATGGTGTCTCAGATGTTGTATAGAGGGGTAAAAATGTATCATCATCTATCAGTTTGGTCGATGGAATGTTGATTGAGAGTCGACTAGCATCAGCATAATTCTTCCTCCTTGGAATTCCTATCATTTAATAAAATAAAATTATATTCAGAACATATATTTCAAAAAAATCATGTATAAAAAAATAGAAATTATAATAGATACATAGTACTAACAAATAAAATATACATAATAATGATAATTAATGACTTTACAGATGAAATAAAGGATTGATAAATGAATAGATAACTGCACATACAGTCATTTTCTCCTTCAATAATTTCAGTTTCTTGCTCCATAATTACTTCATCTACTTTATCCATACTTACAAGACTAATATTTTCAATATCATGATGGAAAATTAAGTCTACTTCTTGCTGTTGATGGGATTCAATTTTAGAGGTCAAATCTCCCAATTCATCACCCATATCATACAATTCTCTTTATTTTTCATGAGATACTACACTTCACCCTTCATTTGTGACATATTTCACATAATATAACATTTTCTATTATGATGATAAGATATAAGGATCATGTATTTCATGGTCACCAACATCCATAAAGTGAGAGAAGTTCACAAAAGTAAATTTCAAGGAATCTCTTTTAATACCTCTGATAATATCCACCCAATTTTATTTGAATAAAGCAACTGAAAAAATCCCATGGTAGTTTAATTCAATAATATCATCCATCTTTCCATAGTATCCCACTTTAGTAAATTTAAATATTCTATTATTCTATGTTTTTAAACCCTCTTCCTGATTGATTGTATGGAATCTAAATCCCTTCAGATTTTAAACATTAAACTTTCTTGCTTGTTTTAGAGGACCTTGATCATGAAAATTCAAATCATTTGAAAACTTTTCTCGAGTATCAGTATTCATGATCTAAAAAAACTAATATACATTATTAGATTTTCAAAATATATGTATCAATCTAATATTCCTATTTATTGAAATATTTATGAACATACATGTCGTGAAAACCATTCTAAAAGATCTTTGTTAACAACTTTTGTTGTATCTTTCTCTTTTCATGTTTATCCTCTAATTCATATCCTTGTTTTTATCCTCAACTCTTTAATAAATAGATCTGAAATTTCACTATTCATCTACACATATCCATGTGTTTTTAATAATTCCATATATATTAGTGTAACATTTGTGCTCCTCCCAACTGATCGTCCAATAACTAGAAAGATTTTTAATTTTCCATGTATTTGAGATTGATTTTATGTGTTTTAAACACATCCAACTTGATTGAATCTTATCTCAATATCATCCAAGTATCTAGAAAAAAAATTTAAGACACTCCTCTGCCAAATTGCCTTTAGAAATAAAGCCTTTAGGTTGAGATTTATTTTTTACATATGATTTCAAATTCCTAATATATCTATGAAATAAAATAAAAAACATAATTATATATTTAATGAAATGCCAAGAATTTTTTACTGGATTGAAAAACATATAAATAAATTTCCTCTCAATTAGATACATCCATCGATAACGTATGAGGCCTCCTAATTTATCTTCCTCAACTAAATTCATGGTTATATACATCATGATAGTAAAAACAATGGAGGAAAGATCATCTCCATTGCACAAAGTGTCAATAAAAATCTATCTTAATGTTTTTCAAGCTAAAATGTATGTAGATTTTTCTCACATATTTCCCTACAAAATGGGTAGAATTGGAATACAATGACCATAACCTTTTCAGGTAATAATGTATGAAATGCTAATGGTAGTAACTTTTGAAACAAAATATATGTATTATGTCTTTTAAATATATGTAACTTATGATGCTTTAAGTCAACACACCTTGATATGTTACTTGAATACCCATCAGATATCTTCACATGTTTTAAAATTCTAAGGAATGTATCTTTATCACTATTCTTCATTGCAAAAATTTATAGAGAATACTTTCCATTCTTATCTGGCTAGAGATCACGCTTTATTCTCTTTGCTTATAAGTATTTCTGAGCATTGAGATGATCCTTCGACTTTCCATGATCATTAAGAAATGTGAAGATAAAATTGTCACAAACATTCTTATCAATATGAATCACATCAATATTATTCCACAACAAGTTAAATTCCTAATATGGAAGTTTGAAGTGTATATTTTTTTTCTTCCATTTTTGTGTTTTGAATTCACTTGACAATGCACTTCGACCCAGTTTTCCACAATCATTAAAATGATTCACCTTCCCAAATTACGTTTCAACATTTCTAATTTATTTCAATATTTCAAAACATATTAACAACTTTAGAGGTGGTCTAAAATTAATAAAACCATTGAATTTTGACTTTTTCATCTGAAGTATATGAGATGCATTGAGAAATATTTGATGATACATAAAGCACCATTTTCTACTATAATGTATTTTTTCGGGATCAAAATCAAAGTTACAAATAATACAATCCAAACCCATGTAATTTTTTCAAATAGCTAAATTCCCAAGTCTAGGGGAAGTCACTAATGGTCCACATTAGAGCTTCTTGCGTTTTGAACATTGTTCTAGAAGATGCATCAACATCATTGCTCCATAACTCCTATAATTTTTCAATTAAAGGTTGTAAGTATACATCAATATCTTTTCCATGATTTTTTTTTCTAGAAATAATAATTAAAACGATAAAATACTTTTGTTTCATACACATCCATGGAGGAATATTATAAGGGATCAAAACAACCATCCAAATGATATAACTGGTACTCAAAGTTCCAAATGGGTTGAATCCATTAGAATTCAATCCCAATCAAAAATTCCTAGGATCATATGAGAAATTTGTATGTAATGAATCATATGTATTCAAAAATTGTGAATCTCATATATTTCGCATTAACCCATCATTATTATTATCTACAGAATGTCACTTCATGTGTTCGGAAGTTTTTGATGACATGAATAATCTTTGCAATTGAGGATTTAAAGGAAAGTAATGAAAAAAATTTGTAGGTATGTTCCTTTTCTTCTTCTTCATGGTTGTATGTTGATTTAAACTTCCAACATAACCCATTTAACACTATCTAAAAGAAGAACATTTTTTGCAATCATGCCTTCTTGAATCCTCTCCCCAATAAAGCATACAATCATTGAGATATGTATGTATTTTTTTATAATTCAGAACAATATTATTAACAAATTTTTTCATTTCATAAAAAGACTATGGGATCTTTGCTTCAAGAAATGAATCATGCAACAATTCAAATATCATGGACATCACCATATTTATAATTCCACAAAAAAAAATTATATGGTACATCTTTAGCTGAAATTGTTTTTTGAATATTTCAGACATCCATTATACAACTCTTAATTTCCATCATCAACTAAACCATGAATCACATTTTTCTGCTCAGTATAGTTTTCTCTTAAATTAGTATTCACATAATCAAGAGAAGGATCCAATGATATGTTACAGTCTTAATCTGGTTGTCTTATAGCCTCAAAAACATCACCTGTCAAGTTTCTATTTATATCACCCTCAACTAGTTGTTCTGATATGTTTTTATGTTGATTTTGGTGTCTTCTATTACCGAATGCATCTTTTATATGGTTTTTCACTTCATTTTCTATTGTCGACAAAGTAGGGAGCTCATTCTATAGATTGAAATTAATTCTCAACCTTTTTATAACATTCGATTCTCCATTCCAAATCCAACACAAATATTTTGCAGAGAATTACTTCAATATCAAGTGTTCATAAACTTCATATCTCTTAAACCATCTTCTAAATTTATATTTAGGATATTAACATATTATTCTCCCATCAATGAATCGATTGAAAATTTCGAAATCTAAAAACTCCTCCAAAAACATATCATACTGAGGTGTGTTCCTCGGTAATGTGATCGAGCTTTTATCCATATATGTCACAATACGCCTATACATTATTAAAAAAAATTAAAACACATAAATATTACTAAATAGGAAAATAGATTCATATATACTTGTTAAAAGAATATGAATATATTAAATCAGGTTTTACTATATAAATAAATATGGTAAATAATGAAAATTTTTAAAAAGGAAAATTGAAATTTGTAAAATCTATTTGTGAGCAAAATGATGTGTAAAAGAGTGAAATTTTTCATTTAAACCCCATTAAAATCCCAAGAGAAAAAATACATGTTGAAATGAATTTTTAATAAAAATATTCTTTTAAAAAAACATTGAAAATTTTATCACAATCTAATATCAATAATTTATTAGAGGAAAATCATAATTCTCAAAACTTTTAAGCTACGATCATGCTACTCTTTTTTTTAATGGATATATTTTGTAACATTTTTCCATTGATTGAATTGTTGGATTGATGATGATACTGGATGTGTTATTAAAATTTTATCTCTTTTATGTATATCTATTATTTTATTTATCTTATTTATTTTAATTTCCTAAATTTCATTTTCATGTATGGATGAAGACACCGTTGACCTTATCAGGGTATGGTGGTAGTGAACAGGGAGAAAGTGAGTTTTTGGGTATTACGTGGGAAACATTTCTACTCTAATGAGGATTGCGAAATGACAAATGATGTTTTTTATGAATCAATTAACATCATTGATTACAATATTGAAAATTATGTTAATAATGATCATGACTTCTTGGGATATACTAATGAGGTGTTCAGCTGAGAAATGAACTGCTTTAAATATGAAGACATGATTTCAAGAAATAATGGTAATTATAATAATTTGGTAACTATAATGAGGCACCAAGTACCACCAACATAATGTTCCTTAGATAAAGTGAAATAAGAAATTTTTACTATATCTATATCACTCTCTACTTAAGTAAGTTAAAACTCTTTTAGATAAGATATATTCAACCAATATAAAACTGAACTATCGTAATTGAGGAGGATCAATACTGAATGACTAATTAGATATATTATTATTGAATATAATTTTAGGTAAAACAAATTTCTCTCCTCCAATATACATTTAAATATACAGAACCACATAACCTATAAGATTTGATATTACTTATCCAACCACCTATTCTTCTTAGCTGATGATTTATGGAAATTAAATCACATAATAATTATAATATTCTATATATTTGGAAAACAATCATAATATAATTAATTATACCCCATTTCAACAAAGAAAACATATTAGAAACCAGAATCAGTAGTCTGAATATATAAATATCCACCCTAACACCTTTGAGAACCAACCTTCAATGTATAAATTAATGTATAACAAAGCCAAATAGTACCTTGGCCGGAGAGGGTATCAGCAGCTCAGATTGAGATAGGTTGTAAGGGGCTAGGTTGGGACTGGTGGTGAGGGGTGGCAAGATGTTTTGTTGGAACTAGAGGAGAGGGGTTGTGAGAGGCTAGGTCAAGACCGATGGTGAGGGGCGGTGAGGGTCATGCGGTAGGGAGAGAGGGTTGATACTAATGACGAGGGGAAATGAGGGTAGGGACTGGTAAGGCTTCAGGGGGTTGGGGGGTTGGAGGGTGGAGGTTAGGGGGTTCATGGGAGAAGTTTTGGGTGTGAAAAAATTAAAAGGTTTAGTGGCATGTTTTGATAAACTGCTACTAAATTATTAAAAAAATTAGTTTTGGTTTAATAATCCACTACTAATGTCTGATTTTGGCATTGTGAAATATATAAAATGTAACACATTTCTCATTATAACCCCAATAGTGATGGCTTACTTATATTTGAACATGAAAACTAAAAATTGGCCATTATACTTTAATTTGATTATATCAATAATATTTCTATAATGTCCCACCTATGAAAGTGTGAATACACCACTATTTTGAGTTTTCAATCCTTCTTTATGATAAATTTTACGGAACCTGAAGCCATGAATATTGTAGGCATAAAATCTCATATCATTCTATAGATGACCTCAATCCAAAAACTTATAATCATTTAATATTTCATCTCAATTATCAACTTTAACTATATAGAAAAGAAGATATATGGTGTAAATTTTAATATAGACCATATAACTATACATCAATTATATTAATCTGAGTATATAATTACACGATGGGTGAACCATTTTTATAATCTATTTATTAAAAAAATTAATCCCCTATCATTTAAAGCTTTAACCATTAGTCATCTATTTTTTTGCAATATGAATTCTTCAATAAATTGATCTACAATAAGACTATTTAGTATCACATATTCATGCGCTTGTAGAAACTCTAGTTTAGAAAGTGTAAAATTTAACCCATTTTTGAACTATTCATCCAACAGTTGGAAATATTGATGACAAGTTTTCAGAATAAGAATTAATGGGGATGTCATCAACTTGTCTAACAGAGTTAAATCTCATCTCAATTCCATCCAAATACCTAAAATAGAAGGTAATTAACTATTTGTCTATATAACCATGGGAAATAAAGCCTTATGGTTAAGATTTATTCCTCACATATGATTTCAAATGACCTAAGTACCTGATCAAAAAAATAAAAAACATATTATATAAAATTACACAATTATTTTATATAATTGAATTCATAAATGAAAATAAAATTAATATCAATTTACCTCTCAATTAGATACCTCCATCGACAGTGTACTTGTCCCCCAAGTTTAGCTTCTTCAACCAAATGAATAGTC
The DNA here is from genome assembly GCA_963277665.1 of Viscum album. Taxonomy (NCBI): domain Eukaryota; kingdom Viridiplantae; phylum Streptophyta; class Magnoliopsida; order Santalales; family Viscaceae; genus Viscum; species Viscum album. The sequence continues at coordinate 1,176,022,536 of OY728119.1, read as the reverse complement.
AAATGAATATTGGATACGAGAAATGAATGGGGAAATAACATCTCTAAATGAAAAAGTGTAAAAATAATTCTTTCTTGAATTTTATCAAGCTCATTTGGATTTAGAGTTTTTCCATAAAGATCACTAAAGAAGGAACACAACTCAATTAGAACTATAGTTAATTTTTCTAGTAATTTATTACACAATGCCAATAAAAACAACTATTCCATAAGAATATGTGATTTAGGACTATTCAATCTATGTAACTTGCAATATTTTAATTTAACACACCCTGAAATGTTACTTGAATATCCAACATGCACTTTTAAATTCATTGAATTTTGAAGGAAGGAATCTTTCTCATATTTCTTGTTGTAAAAATAGATAAAGGATACATTGCTTTATCATTTTTCCACAAACCATTCCATATATTCACTGATTCCAAATCCTTATGGGAATTAAGGTGATCCTTCAATTTACCCTACACATTATGTAATGTAAAAATTACATTATCACATACTTTATTCTCAATATCCATTATTTCAAGATTATGAAATATTAAATTAAACTCCTAATAATGAAGTTATGATCATTTATTCCACTATTGTGTTCTAGATGATTTGGATATTATACCTCATACCCTTTCCTTGTTCATTAAACTGATTAGATTTTCTAAATTCTACAATGACATTCATTAATTGTACCAAAATTCACGAACTAGATAAAACCTTCGGTGACTTTATGAAATCATTATATCTATTTATTTGTGTATTGTTAAAATTGAATTTTTGAGAAGAATAAAGAAATCAATGATGGAACATAAAACAACATTTTCTACCATGGGTTAATCATTGAGGTTCAAAATCGAAATTAAAAACTAGAAAAATCAAGCTAGTATGAGTGTTCCAACTGGATAATTCTACTGGTCCAAGAAAGTCACTAATTTTTAAAATTAAAGTAGTATACAGTTTGAATATTTTTCACATTGAAGCATCATATGTATCTATTTCATTGACCCATAATTCTCATAACTATTTGATTAGAGGTTGAAGGTATACATCAATGTCATTTCCAGGCATTTTATTTCTAGAAATAATTTTTGGGAAAATGAATGAACGACTCTTCATGCACATCCATGGAGGTAGATTATAAGTGACCAAAACAACTATCTATATGCTATAGTTTTTACTTAAAATTACCAAAAGGGTTAAAACCATTAGAAGACAATCCCAAACATATATTCCCAGGATCTAAAGAAAAATCTCGCTATAATGAATCAAACACCTTTCAATATATTGAATATTTTGGATGTCTCATAAATCCATTATTATTATTATCCTAAGAATTCCACTTTATATTGAATAATGTTCTAAATGACATGAATAATATTTTCAAATGTGGTTTTAGAGGAAATTAATGCAACACACTAAAATAAAATTAGTACTTAGCATCAGTTTTTTGTGTGTATCAACCATTTAAACCATTGTTAAATTATTTTATGGAGGTATTCAAAAAATAGCATGAAAACATGCATCATGAAAAATTTAGTGGTGAATTTAAAAAAGTTTCATGAAATGATTTAGTAGTTGTCTTTAAACTTTTCAATAAAAATTTATATTTTAATTTTTTAATATTTTTATATTATTAATTAATTTTTATTTTTTTTATTTTTCATCCTATCATACATATATATTTCATGCATGTCATTTATAAATTCAGAATATATATGCATTGGGTGAGATTTGAACCCTTTACCTCTTGGTTATTTTGAAAAGATCTTACCACTCTAGAAATGTATTATCTCAAACATTACTTTTTATTATTGATATTAGACAGAAGACATAGGAGTTATGGGTTCTAAAATGGTGAAGTCTGAGGGCGTTTCCACAAATAATTTCCTTACAATATTGGGGGATAGAGTCAATACAATGAAAAATAAAGATGTTCTCATTGGAGTTCTCACGACTAGACAAGGATTTTGTGGTTAAGCGGCCTTTAAGTTAAGTGTGTCTGAACTTGATGCCTTAGTGAAAGATGATAAGTCTACATTCCCTAATAAGGTAGGCAAGGTCCCAAAGAGTGAGAAAATTATTGGCCAAGAGCCCAACCAAAATAGTAGAGTTAGATTCAACAATAGAAATTTTAAGATTATAAAGATCACATAGCATGACACCACTTTGTATGGAACTCGCTTTTTCCCCAAAAGAATCACCTGATCCATAAAATAGACTGAAGGCAAGAAGAACTAATCCCCATTAATCATGAACCAAACCACCTCCTCGCATCACCCCATTCTCACTGGACCCATCATCATTCAACATTAAACTCACACTTGGGATAGACCATCAGATCCATCGTCACGTGCCTGCGTTTCCTCTTCCTAGGGATAGAGAATGAGTCTTTGGGAGGATACCCCTAAGCGACGGGGATGACCCCTCACCATGAATGAGGGATTTGAGCTCCGTTATCAAGCAATGCAGATGAACCTTCAAACCAAGTAGTGAGGGCCACTTATGATTCCTCGAGGAGTTCCTAGAATCCCTAATTATCCAACATGTCCCCATTAAAACTATAGTGTGAATTTTGTCTTTAATAGTAGATTGTGCAATGCCCTGAAACCAGGAAGCGATGAAATCCAGGACTCCCCTTGAGGACTGATCCCCATACATTTGTCACGACCCCCTCCCACCAAAGATGCCCCTCCTAAGCTGGCAATGGCGAAAGGGAGATAATGACCCCCGAGTCCCGCCTCCAGTAGGCCCCGGGTTGGTGACTAGCACCAAGGGTATGAGTTTTCACAAATATGGGAGGCATTACCCTTTTTATTATTAAAGATCGGGAAATAGGACAAGTCAACCACCAAAAAGGAAAAGAGAAAGTATATAGAAATAAACCCAAACCAAGCCCACATGCATGTTTAAACAATTTTATAACAAGTTACAAGTACAAGGAAGCTCAAAAGTAAAATACCAAAAGAAAACAAGAGAACAACAACTGCAACATCTCCAACTGCCCGACTAGTAGGGTCTCACACGGCCCTGGTAGTCCTCCTGGAAACCTGAAAGTAAACGTAGGGTGAGCATACAAGTATACTCAGTAGGGAAACCTAAAGCTCTCGTGCACAAGTGGGGAGACATCCTAATGTCCTATGAGAACAACAGAAGAAACCTAACAAGGAAAACTATCCACCCAATCTCACTAGCCACACTCACCAAAACACAATCACAAAAGGTAGTAGTAGTATAAGAATAAGAGCATTGGGTACCCCACACCATTTCCCATTAGTTAGCTGAACGTCCTGACACTGTCACACTCTCCCCGCCCGCACACACCTGGGCCTCACATCCATGTATCCCGCCCGCACACACCTAGGCCTCACAACCACACATCCCGCCCGCACACACCTGGGCCTCACAACCACAACCACATCCCCGCCCGAAGACACCTGCGCCTCATCCCGAATATTCTTGGGAACAGTAATAGTAACATAATTCTTGCCCGAAGACACCTGGGCCTGAAATCTAAACCTACCTGAAGATTATTAGGTGTAAGGTCACCCCAAGCCATTATAGCCTATAAGCCTGCCCGAAGAGATTTGGGCCTAACCACCCCAATCGAAACCTACCCGAAGAGTCTTGGGTGTAAGGTCTCCTCAAGCCATCACATCCTAGGGGAGAAGGAACAGGAAAGAGCTAGTAACTATGGGAAAACACCCTCTCCCATGAAATGGGAGTGTTCAACACTAAGTGCTCAACATGGGTGTGGTGCGATAAAACACAAAAGATACAGATATATATATTTAGCAACCACTCAGCCCAACCTATGGCTTCTAAACAGAGAAACTGAGCACGTACCTCAGCACTGGTACCTCGAAGCATGCATAGAACAAACAACCCCAAATCCATTAAGGTTTTCACGTTTTAGCAGAATTAGTTTATTTAGTTCCTTAACTACATCAAAACTATCCACAACCAACCACAACGATCGTTCATAATCATATCCCTTCCATCCACAAAGAAAGTTAGGAAAACACAGAAACATGGAAAAAACCCTTCTTATTAACCAACCAACCCATTGATTATTATTTTTGTTTCATTACCAAGCCCCACCATTCATTAAATCCTCCACTTTTATTTATTATTCACAACCCATAGTTCGTTCACATTTAAACCCATCCCTGAAGCCCTGCTGCCAACCACCATAACCACAACCACACCGAACATCATTGTCCCTTTAATACCATTTATTGCAGCCCTTCTTCCCATCACCATTAAACATTCACACCTTCCCACAACCAAGCCAACCGCAGACCCGCTGCTCAGCCATTCCTCAACAACCCACAAAACACCCCCATCACATGCCACGTAACCAAGCCAACACCCACATGTTCATTATTCCATTTTGGTTCAACTGGGGTGATCACACAAGGGTTCCATATTTTCAATTAAACAGTCAACTTTACGTGATTAACCAATTTCTACATTCTATGAAGTTTTCATTTATAAAAACGGTCTAGAAGATAGGGAAATATTTAATTGAGCAAGAAGAGTCCCCCAATGACCGTTATTTTCAGTAGGCATAAGCCTATTTATTTCATAACATAATATCATAGGATATAAAGTAACAGCAAACACAAACTTCCCATCCCCATTATATAAGCTAGTTATTATCTTTATTAAACCGGTTCAAAAGTGTTTCATGTAAACAAGAGAACACCCACCCCGCATGATGCACAAACTAGAGAGAGGAAGGTAAGATCCCTACCTCAATAGGTTCTTGATCGCAACGCTCCTCCGGATAAACTTTAGAAGACATTCGTCAGTTTCCTGGAAAAACATCCTTCGGTGGAATGGAAGAGTCAAAGTAAAGACAACGGATCCAAGCTCAGAAGTTCCGCCTCGTCGTTATGATCCCGTGGCCGCTGACAGATCGTAAATCGGAGCTCGGATGAAAAAGTTATGGAAGGAAGAGCCTTCAAGTCTCTTCAGAGAGCTCTGCTCAGAGGAGAGGGGAGGTGAGGTGTGAGTTAAAAGGAGGAGGGGACCCCTCCTATTATAGGCATGAAAAGAAAAATTACACGGCGTGTACTTATGGTACACGGCGTGTACTCGGCCATTTTCACACGGTCTCCACGCGGCCTCCAACGCGGCTCTGCGGCCGTTGACTAGTCAACACACGGTTTGAAGGTAACACATACACGGGGAAGGACTACACGGCGTGTACTCATTTATTGCACACGGAAAGGACACGACCTTCACACGGCACACGGCTGATGACTGGTCAACACACAGTAACGCGTACGTGGGGAAGGACTACACGGCATGTAGAACTGGAAACACGGTGTCCACCCATTATTCTACACAGAAAGGACATGGTCTGTAATACGGCGTATACTTGGGAAGGGGGTACACGGCGTGTACTCAAACTACACGGCGTGTAGTTTCAAAATTCTTTAAAGGGTGGTAAAAGTCCATTTTACCCTCCATAACACTTCTTGACCTTCTTTTTGACAAAGGAATGGGTCGGAGAGGTCCGGGCCATTACATCAGATACCTCTTAAAACATTGTCAACCCCGAGAATTCAAAAGCCAACCCAGAGGAACCCAACAAGATACCTCTCAGGGTTCTTGTTATAATAGGAACCCAACCAACAACCCTAATCAAATGTGTTAGGAATTCCTTCTCCTATGTCGAGATAATATCCGCTTTCGGCGGCACTAACTCGCCTACACGGGTTTAATCGCATCCACATTAATGCGTCTTGATTAAGAATTGGTTCTTCCCACTTTCATACATTAGGATTTTCAACTCGAACTGCCCCCCAACACCACACAACCAACACACTGCCCGAACACGTGGGTTTGGGAAAACTCCTTCACCTATGTCGAGATATTATCCGCTTTAGGTGGCACTGACTCGCCCGCACGGGTTCAATCACATCCGCATTAATGTGTCTCGATTAAGGGTCAGGTTTTCCCCCTTCCCACACATCCAGACATGTTACACATTACCAGGGAACAAGGAAACAAATGGTCTCACAATTGACAAGCCAATCATTCCATGTATCAAAGGTACAGAGTACAACATCAACACAATGCTCAGAAGAACAATGGAAAACACAAGTCAAAACAACTCCGGGTACTGAGCGTGCATCTGGGTCTCCTGCTCCCAAGTGCTCTCTTCGAGGCCTCCATGCCTCCACAACACACGAACCAAGGGAATGGTTCATCCACGGAGCACCTTCTCTTTACGATCCTCGATTCTGACTGGTCTTTCCTAGAAGGTCGCGTCATCTCCCATATCTAACTCTCCCCAGTCGATAACGTGGGAGTCGTCGTGTAAGTACCGACAAAGCTAGGAGACGTGGAAGACGTCATGAACTTTCTACAACTGAGGTGGCAGGTCCAGCTAATATTCCACCTCGCCGACTCGCCTCAGCACCTCAAAAGGTCTGATGAACCTAGGTGAGAGCTTTCTCCCTTTCCAAAACCTCTGCTGCCTCCGTCGAGGGGAAACCTTCAAGAACACATGGTCTCCCACCTCGAACTCCAAGGGGCTCCTCCGACAATCAGCATAAGACTTTTGTCGGTCCTAAGCTGCCATCATCCTCTCACGTACAAGCTAGACTTTCTCCGTGGTGCTCTCCACTACCTCTAGCCCAAGAGTACCTTTCTCTCCAACCTATGCCTAGAAAATGGGTGAACGACATGGCCTCTAATACAAAGCCTCAAACGGTGCCATGCCAATAGTAGAGTGGAAGCTGTTGTTGTAGGAAAACTCTACTAAAGTAAAATTCCGTACCCATGATCCTCCGAAATCCAGAACGCATGCTCACAGCATGTCCTCCAACATCTGGATAGTCCGCTCCGTCTGCCCATCGGTCTGGGGGTGGAAAGCAGTCCTAAGGCGTAGCTGTGTGCCAAAATAATATTGTAGCCCCCTCCAGACTCATGAGGTAAACCGAGTATCCCGATCTGAGATGATAGTCCTCAGAACTCCATGAAAACGCACCACCTCGTCTACGTACCTCTGAGCTAAGGTACTCACCAGGCCCGAATCCTTGATTGCTAAGAAGTGAGCTGATTTCGTCAGGCGATCCACCACTACCCAGATAGCATCATAACAACCCTGAGCTCTGGGTAGTCCTGTGATGAAATCCATTGAGATGTCATCCCACTTCCTCTTGGGTACATCTAATGGATGAAACAAACCACTGGGAACATAGTGTTCAGCCTTCACTTGCTGGAACACTAGGCACTTAGCCACAAACTCCGCCACTGCCCGTTTCACCCTGTGCCACCAAAATTGATCCCTCGGTCCTCGGTACATTTTTGAAACTCCAGGATGTACCACCAAGTATGAGATATGGAAATCATGGAGAACTCCCTCACAGATCGCCTTTGATACAAACAACCTTCCCTGGAAAAGCATCCGATGTTGGCTGTCCTCTGACCATCCCTCTGGAGAATTCTCCTGATCGACACGATCCCGCATCACCTCTGCCTCGGAGTCCCCCCACTGAGACTCTTCCACCTGTTGTGACAAATAGGATTGCACCATCATCTAGAAAAAACAGCCTCTAACACCTTCTTCCCTTACATCTAAGTGCAGGGTAGCCAACTCTCCCATCGCCTTCCAAGCATCAGCGGATTCCCGAACCACTTCGTTATGTGACTTCCTGCTCAGGGCATCAGCCACAACGTTGCCCTTACCTTCAGTGTAAGAGATCTCGAAGTCATAGTCTTGGAGAAACTCAACCCATCTCTACTGTCGTAAGTTCCGGTCACGCTGGGAGAAGATATAATGCATTCTCTTATGATCTGAGAAGACCACAAAGGACTACCCAAAGAGGTAATGTCACCACAACTTCAATGTGAACACTACTTCTGCAAGCTCCAGGTCATGGGTGGCATAGTTACGCTCATGAGGGCGCAACTTCCTGGACCCATAACAAATCACACCCTTCTTCTGCATCAGCACGCACCCCAGACCAAGGACAGAAGCATCAAAAAACAATTCATACAACAACCCTTCCTCTGGAAACCTGAGCACGGGAGCACTAACCAACTTCTCCTTCAGGTAGTAGAAAGCTTTCTGGCACTGATCACTCCATAGGAAGATCTGATTCTTCCTAGTCAAAGCTATCAATAGAGCAGCAACTCGAGAGAAGTCTGAAACGAACCTCTGAAAGTAACCTGCTAACCCCAGAAAACTACGAAATTCTGCCACGCTCTTGGGTTCTGCCCAAGAAACAACAGCCTCCACCTTTTACGGGTCCACCGACACTCCATGCTGAGACACCACGTGCCCAAGTAAGTGTACTTCTTGTGTCAAGAACTTACATTTCAACAATTTCCCGTAAAGCTGGTGGTGTTGAAGGACTTCCAAGACTACCCTGAGATGCTCAACGTTCTCTTCCTCTAATCTTGAGTAGATCAGGATGTCATCGATAAACACAACGACAAACCTGTCCAGAAACTCTCGGAAGACAAAGTTCATAAGTCCCATGAACACATCTGGTGAATTAGTAACTCCAAACAGCATCACTACAAACTCGAAGTGCCCATACCTGCACCTGAAAGCTATCTTCGAGATGTCACTGTCCTTCACCCTCACCTGATGATATCCCGGTCATAGATCAATCTTGGAAAACAAACCTACTCCCCTCAGTTGGTCAAAGAGATCATCTATCCTTGGAAGGGGGTAACAGTTCTTGACCTTTACCTGGTTCAACCTTCGGTAGTGTATGCATAGCCTGAGACCACCATCTGCCTTCTTCACGAACAAAACTGGAGCACCCCATGGTGACACGTTGGGTCGAACAAAACCCTTCTCCATCAGATCTTCAATCTGAATCAGCAACTCCTGCAACTCCGAAGGTGCCATCTGATAAGGGGCCATCAAAATCAGACGGGCACCAGGTTGTAAGTCTATCACGAACTCAAAGTCACGTCGGGGGGATAGAGTCACAACCTCCTCAGGAAAAACGTCGAGGAACTCCCCAACAACCTCTGGGACATCCATCATCTTTGTATCGGCTGGAACCACTGATAACCCACCCAACAAGGAAAGGAGAGGCTTCACACGCCGGCTTCCCTCCTGATAGCTCCTCTCACCAACAAAAGTTACGCGCTACCCATCCACGTCAGAGAACACGACTCTTCTTCAGAATCAGTCGATAACGACACTAACAGAAAACAACCAATCGATGCCTAGGATGACATCGTATGGCTGCATCTGTAACAGAAGATGGTCCCCACTAGATCGATGTGGTCCCAACGTCATCCCACATCCCCGGTAAACAAAAGATATGTTGTTCTGGCCTCCAACTGGTGTAATCGGCACCAGTGGTACGGAAATTCTCTCTACGTCTAGTCCCAAATCATGGGATATACCAGGTGAAACAAAGGAGTGTGAAGCTCCCGACTCGAACAAAGCATAAACAAGAGTGCTGAACAAATAAATCATACCTCGCACCACCTCTGGTCCTGCTGGAGCTGCCAACTCTGCTGTGTGCAACTGTCCATGCCCAGCTCCTCTGCCTCTCTGATTCTGTCCACTTCCCTGACCACACCCTGGTCGAGGTCCCTGAGGAGCACCCTGAGGTCGCCCTCCTCCTGCAAAGTCTGCCCTCAGATGAGCATGGTCCTGCTGCTGCTGGAAGGGCCTCGCTAGCAACTGGTGCTGCTGAGGTGGGCACTGAACCTGCCCACCTCCACCGTACGGAGCTCGGGTCGGGCACTGACTCTGAACGTGCCCGAAACCTCCACAAGAAAAACACCTCTGTCCCGGGCTCGTGGAAAAGGGACGAGGACCCAAAGATTTGAACTGGAACTGCTGGGGCCTGCTCCCCACTGGCCTGAACCTGGAAGGTCCTGTTGCAGGATACTTGCTCTTGACTGCCTTCCCCTTCGACGAACCTGGCTGGAACACCTCACGCGGTGCACCTCCCAGCGAGTGCATCCTCTCTACGACCTCTGCCTTCTTCTGCACAGCCAAGTATGTCGGAAGGGTGAAGGGGGTGACAGCATACTGGAGCGAAGGATGAAGTGCCTCCTCCAAACGTCTCGTCCGAGACTCCTCATCCGGAAAGAGATCCGGAGAAAAGCACAGGAGATCCTTGAACTTGATCCCCAACTCTCGTACCAACATACTATCCTACTGAAGGGAGAGTAACTCCTGCCGCTTCTCCTCCTTGATCATGGAAGAAATGAATTCCTCTTGGAATTCCTTATCAAAGTCATCCCACGGAACCTCTGCCTTTATCTTCTCTCCAAGGTAGAGCGTCCACCACTGTCGTGCCGCACCTCTCAAATGACTAACTGCTAGGGGAACCCAGTACTCCCTCGGAGCACGAATCAAGGTAAAAGCATTCCCTATCTCCTCAAGACACCCCTCTGTCTTTGTATCCGAAGTACTACCCTCGTACTTATTGAGGGTTTTCCGCTGGAAAGAATGGAGAGTCTTCTGCCACTGGCTATCTTCCTCCTCTCGGTCAATCCTCAACTGATCGACCGCCTGGATCTGCAGGGCCTCGGTCGTCTAAGCCACCCGGGGACGACGTCCAGATTCCATAGTTGTACGGTAAACAAGGATCGCCTAATCCCAAGTAGTAAGGAATTTTCTCAAATTTTTAATTATCATTTTATTTCAATTTCTTTCCCAGAACACCCAAATTAAGTAAAACACAATCATGTTGATGCATTTTCCTTCCCTAGGGTCTCTCCCCTGCAATCAATGTAGTCTCATTTGGTTGTTCGGTAGGCTCATAGTCCTTGCATCGGATCACGGGGGGCCCTAAAATCTCGTGTCCTAGCTGGTCTTCCCTGGACTATGTCACGCACTAAGATTAACTAGCATTGTTGCCCTACCATACCATGCAATCCTCACTGTGCCTAACTCCAGACTCCATCATATCTCTCAACCATCAGCTCTGATACCATTCTATCACGACCCCCTCCCACCAAAGATGCCCCTCCTGAGCTGGAAATGGTGAAAGGGAGATAATGACCCCCGAGTCCCACCTCCAGTAGGCCCCAGGTTGGCGACTAGCACCAAGGGTATGAGTTTTCACAAATATGGGAGGCATTACCCTTTTATTATTAAATATCGGGAAATAGGACAAGTCAACCACCAAAAAGGAAAAGAGCAAGTATATAGAAATAAACCCAAAACAAGACCACATGCATGTTTAAACAATTTTATAACGAGGTACAAGTACAAGGAAGCTCAAAAGTACAATACCAAAAGAAAACAATAGAACAGCAACTGCAACAACTCCAACTGCCCGACTAGTAGGGTCCTGTATGGCCCTGGTAGTCCTCCTGGAAACCTAAAAGTAAATGTAGGGTGAGCATACAAGTATACTCAGTAGGGAAACCTAAAGATCTCGTGCACAAGTGGGGAGACATCCTAATGTCCTGTGAGAACAACAAAAGAAACCTAACAAGGAAAATTATCCACCCAATCTCACCAGCCACACTCACCAAAACACAATCACAGTAGGTAGTAGTAATATAAGAACAAGAGCATTGGGTACCCCACACCATTTCCCATTAGTTAGCTGAACATCCTGATGCTGTCACACTCTCCCACCCCGCACACACCTGGCCCTCACAACCACGTATCCTGCCCGCACACACCTGGGCCTCACAACCACACATCCCGCCCGCACACACCTGGGCCTCACAACCACAACCACATCCCCGCCCGAAGACACCTGGGCCTCATCCAAAAGATTCTTGGGAACAGTAATAGTAACAGAACTCTCGCCCGAAGACACCTGGCCTGAAATCGAAACCTACCTGAAGAGTCTTAGGTGTAAGGTCCCCTCAAGCCATTATAGCCTATAAGCATGCCCGAAGAGTCTTGGGCCTAACCATCCCAATCGAAACCTACCTGAAGAGTCTTGGGTGTAAGGTCGCCTCAAGCCATCACATCCTAGGGGAGAAGTAACAGGAAGAAGTTAGTAACTATGGGAACACACCCTCTCCCATGAGATGGGAGTGTTCGACACTAAGTGCTCAACATGGGTGTGGTGCGATAAAACACAAAAGATACAGATATATATATATTTAGCAACCACTCAGCCAAACCTATGGCTTCTAAAAAGAGAAACTGAGCACGTGCCTCGGCACTGCTATGAAGAAGCATGCATACAAAAAACAACCCCAACCCCATTAAGGTTTTCATGTTTCAGGAGAATTAGTTTATTTAGTTCCTTATCTACTGGGAAACTATCCACAACCAACCACAATGATCGTTCGAAAGCATATCCCTGCCATCCACAAAGCAAGTTAGGAAAACATAGCAACACAGAAAAAACCCTTCTTATTAACCAACCAACCCATTAATTATTATTTCTGTTTCATTACCAATCCCCAACATTCATTAACTCTTCCACTTTTTTTATTATTGACAACCCATAGTTCGTTCACATTTAAACCCATCCCTGAAGCCCCGCTTCCAACCACCATAACCACAACCACACCGAACATAATTATCCCTTTAATACCATTTATTTTATCCCCGCTGCCCATCACCATTAAACATTCACACCTTCCCACAACCAAGCCAACCACAGCCCCGCTGCTCACCCATTTCACAACAACCCACAAAACACCCCCATCACATGCCACGTAACCAATCCAACACCAACATGTTCATTATTCCATTTTGGTTCAACCGGGGTGATCACACAAGGGTTCTAGATTTTCATATAAACAGCCAACTTTATGTGATTAACCAATTTCCACATTCTATGAAGTTTCCATTTAAAAAAATGGTCTAGAAGATAGGGTAACATTTAATTGTGCAAGCAAAGGCCCCCAATGGCCGTTATTTTCAGCAGGCATAAGCCTATTCATTTCACAATATAATATCACAGCATATAAAGTAACAGCAAACACAAAATTCCCATCCCCATTATATAATCCAGTTATTATCTTTATTAAAATGGTTCAAAAGTGTTTCATGTAAATAAGATAACACCCACCCCGCATGATGCACAAACTTGAGAGACGAAGGTAAGATCCCTACCTCAACAGGTTCTTGATCGCAACGCTCCTCCAGATCAACTTTAAAAGATGTTCGTCAGTGTCCCGGAAAAATATCCTTTGGTAGAAAGGAAGAATCGATGGAAAGACAACGGATCCAATCTCGGAAGTTCCCCCTCGTCGTTACAATCCCGTGGCCACTGACGGATCGTAAATCGGAGCTCGGACGAAAAAGTTATGGAAGGAAGAGCCTTCGAGTCTCTTGAGAGATCTCTGCTCAGAGGAGAGGGGAGGAGAGGTGTGAGTTGAAAGGAGGAGGGGACCCCTCCTTTTATAGGCGTGAAAAGCAAAAGTACACGGCGTGTTCTTATGGTACACTGCGTGTACTCAGCCATTTTCACATGGTCTCCACGCGGCCTCCAACGCAGCTCCGCGGACATTGACTGGTCAACACATGGTTTGAAGGTAACGCATACACAGGGAAGGACTACACGGTGTGTAGATTGGACACACGGCGTCTACTCATTTGTTGCACACGGAAAGGACACGGCCTTCACACGGCACACAGCTGACGACTGGTCAACACACGGTAACACGTACGCGGGGAAGGACTACACAGCGTGTAGAACTGGACACACGGCGTGCACCCATTATTCCATACAGCAAGGACACGGTCTGCAACACGGGGTATACCCGGGAAGGGGGTACATAGCGTGTACTCAAACTACATGGCGTGTAGTTTCAAAATTCTGGAAAGGGTGGGAAATGTCCATTTTACCCTCCAGAACACTTCTTGACAATCTTTTTGACAAAGGAATGGGCCGGAGAGGTCCGGGCCATTACAACATTACCCTAGGAATAAAAATACATATAACTGCATATATATAAAAATACATATACCTACATATACATAAAAAATATAAAAAAATAATAATATTAATGGATAATAATAAATTATAATAAATATTTAAAACATCAAAAATAAATATAAAATAAATAAGTAATAAATAATAAATATAAAATATAAAATAAATGGTTAATAAAAAATAATAATAAATAAATAATAAACAATAAAAAAATAATAACTATTAAATAATAAATAATACCATAAATAATAATAAAGAATAAATACATAGACACATAAATATACAAATACATAAATAATAAATATAAAATAAGTAATCGATAAAAAATAAATTATTAATAAATAAATATTAAATAAATAACACATAATACATAATAAATACTTAAATATAAATATGAGTAAATAAAAATTAAATAATTAATAATAAATAATTATAATTAGATAATATTTAAATAAATAGATATATAATTTAGTAATAAAAAATAAATTTATATATAATAAATAAGTAATTAATTAATAATTAATTAATAATTAATAGTAATAAATGAATAAATAATAAATAATAAGTAATAAGTAATAAATAATGAATAATTGATAGTATATATATATAATTAATATAAATTTTTTAAATACAATTATATATATCTTATAAAAATATTTTTTTAAAAGGTTGGGGCTAAAACCTCATTTTTTTATTAAATCAAATACCTATTTTGTCTGGGTAGAGGAAGACACATTACATAGCCCGAAGGCCTAAGGCCAAGTGGCCAACATACAGGGCTTGAAAGCCCATTTTTGGCCCAAATGGCATGTTGATAAATAGTACTGTTGTAGTACCTGAGCTATTATAGTACCCACAACAGTACTTCCATAGTTACAGTTCATGCTACAGTGCCTCTGCTGCTATAGTGTCACTACTGCTATAGTTCTGTTGCTGCTAAAATACTGCTACAGAACAGCAACAGTACCCAAAAATTCATCTCTTCCTCGATTAATGTACATAAATATACATAAATGTATATAAATATTGACAAATACGCATAAATATATATATCAATATCTGTGAATGGATGCAATTATTTATAATTTTTAACTAAATATTTATAATTATATATAAATTATAAATATTCATACATAAATGTATTTTTATAAATAAAAATATATATGTGTGTAATAGATTATCAATCACCAAAATACAGAAATCCAAAAAAAATAAAACACCATCAAATCAATTTGAATGTAAATTCATGGAATAAAATCATAAACAGGCCAACAAGCATATTAAGACACTCTTAAATGAAGCTAAAATCACGTAGAATGGTCAAAAATCATGGTATCTAAAAAAATCAAATTTGGATTCCTTCTGATCCTTTTTTAACCTCAAAAAAATACTAATAGGGGTATCCCTTGGGTCAACATAGTGTAGATTTCTGCACAAGCAATGATTTTATATATGTTATCAACAAACAGACACCTCGATCAAAATTTATGGTCATTTGAAGTTGAAGTTGTATTTTCAACTTCTCTTAAAATAGAAATAAATTGTATTCTATTAATTATTACCAAATTATTATATAATTTCATTTTATTTCATTTCAAAAGCTTTTATTTGACTGGTTATAGAGCTAAAATGGACATTCGGATCCAAAGTATGGTCATTTGATGCATAAATCAGATTTTTTTTAATTTTTAAACTTTTTTAATTCATATTTAGATATGGTTTCATAAGAACATACCACTAAATGTAAATTAAAAAAATATTAAAAAATATTTAGTTGTGGTTCTTAGAAAATTTCCACTAAACACCCTCTATGAATTTCATTCTTTCCTTGTAGTGGTACCTTTGTGGGAGTTTTTTTCTTTTACTTCTTCTTGGTGTTGCATTGATTTGTACTCTCATTATTTATCATTTAATTACATTTACTTGTGTGACATATTTTAAATTATAATTCATTATACTCTTCTCCCCAATAAAGCATGAGATCATTAGGTCATTCATGTATCTTTGTATAATCAATTCCAATTTTATTGATGATTTTTTTCATCTCATATAATGATGAAGGGAACTTAGCTTCACTAAATGAATCATGAATGAAATATAGAATCATGGACATTTCTCTACATGAAATTCCACAAAGACACTTGATATGATACAACTAAAGTAGAAAATACAACTTTAAATACTTAGAAAACCATTTAAACAATTATTGTTTTCAGTATTCAATTAATTTATAAAACTAATTTTTTCATTCAAGTTTTGAGAAATATTATCATGATTAGGATCAAATAATGGTTCTGTACATCTATTAGAATATTTATCATTGGATCCTGCAAATCTGAATACATGATTTATTAAGTTTTGAACTGAATTTTCCTCTGACAGAACACTTTGTGTTTCATTGATAGGATATTCATTATTTTAACTTTCTGTAACATTTTATTCACTATGCCAAATCCAACATGAATATCTGTAATTAATCTATTTTAATATAAAGTTATCATATAATTAATTTTTATTCAATCATTTCTTGTATTTACAATCAGGATATATGCATTTTACTCTACCATCCACAAATTGGTTTGTGATTTCAAAATATAAAAATTCATCCAAACCCTTGGCATACCAATGCATGTTTCAAGGTAAATTAATCCCAAGTTTATCCATATGTATTATATTTCCACTCTTATGTATATACATTCAAATATAAAGATATAAATGTTTAGTCAAACAAGTATAATCAAAATTAAAAATCACCCAACTTCGTCATTGAATAGGGTAGGGTCTTGATTCAACAGAATATAAATTTAATATAAAAATGATTCAACACAACAAGAAAAACATAAAAAAATAAATGAATAATTATTACCTCTCATAATAAATGGGTCATATGTTGTGAAATAAGTTCACTTAGCCTAGAAGAGGGCAGTGGACAACGTGGTGGTCCGGGAGATGATTCCAGAAGAGTCTAACTTACAGATGGATAGGGCTAGGGGAATCAAGTTGATGTAAAGTTTGGAGAATTATGGGGTCGTGGGAGAAAGGTTTTAGGGGTGTTTTCACTATCTTGGGTCACAGTCATTAGAAAAGGGGGGATAGGGGCCACCATTGGGGTTGTTGTTGTGGGGAGAAGGGTGTCAGTGGGGATTACGAAGGTGGTTCTTAGGGAGCAATGGGGTTGGGGCCACAGGGAATGGGGGAGGATGGTGGGGGATCAGGTATATGGGTATCATGGGGTATTAGGGTGTGATTATAGTTTATTTTAAATATTTAGCAGTGATTTTAACAAATCATCCATTAAATCAAAAAATATAAAAACTATAGCGACAGTTTTACCAACCCACCATTATATTTTAAATTATATTTAATATGATTTGTTTATATGTGGTTTTAAGAACCAATTCTACTAAACCATCACCAAGAACTCTTTTTTAGTTATATTTTCATAACATTGACAATTAATAAGTAATATAACACAATGAAATGAAATTGAGTTAGGAAACCCCATTTAAAGATTGAACATTAAAGTGAGAATTAATCAATACAATGAATATGTGTAAAAAATTTAAATCCAGATAAAATAAGTGGAAATATAACATAAAATAATATTATGTCCTTAAACACATAATATTTTCATAACATAGACAATAAATAAGTAATACTTTACAATGGAAATAAATTGAGTTAAGAAACCTTTTACCTCTAGTCTGACTCACCACCTACATACTTTATCTCTTGTATAGTACTCTTATATTAATTTCATATTTTACTGAGAACCTTATTCTGGTTTATTAACTAATTATTATCACTTTTATTTAATGTAATAAAAATTATTTTATATTTATTAAATTAGTTAAGTTCATGTAAAACATTTTGAGGAAATTCAGTTCATAATCGCAAAAACAACTTTGATGGGTTAACCATTATCAAAAGGTTCATGGTTCCAGTATCTATAAAATATTTATAATGCCATAATTATCATTTTTATAAATTAAACATAATTTTATAATTATCCATTAAATTCAAACATGAAAAATAAATTGCATCACTTCATGGTGGTGGTGGTCCACCCGTATGCACGAGCGACGTTATCATTTTTAACGGGTAGATAGGTGGGAAGATAAGTAATATGTTATATTTTATAAATCATAATTATGTCATGAATATCATATATATTTATTAAATATATCATAATAACCAACCTTGTGAAGTTCTTATTGAAGGAAAAATGCATCGCTTCATGGAGATGGTAGTCCACACGTATGTATGAGTGATGTTTTCATTTCCCATTGGATGGAGATAGAGATTACTAAGGGTTATACCATAAACATAATAAAATATAATTATATTATAAATAATTATTTTATTAAATTAATATTTTTATGAAATAATTTAAGGTGTTTGAATAATAACTAAAAGGAAAAACCTTGTTAAGAGTTATACATCTTCTTTGGGAAACCTCCTTTTAGTTACACATTAAGTATTCTTAAGATGGTATTAGGGTAAGACCAAAAACCCAAGAATTATGGTAAGTAATATAGAAAGGTTTTTTGGTAGATATTGGATAAACTAAATGGATCATAATAATTAAGGATGATATGATGGGTGGTGTCCCTTTATAAGATGGGGAAGGACACAATGATAATTTTTTAGAATTTTAAAATGTAATAAATATCATAATCATGTCAATTGTCACTAAATGGACATAATATTAAATATAGGATGTGATAATGTCAAAATAACTTCATCCAATAAAATTTATACATTTTTCTGTTTCATTTTAAACTATATCTTTTGGGTTAACCTCCTTGTTAACCCTTTTAAACTTTAACCATGGTAACATATTTTTCACCATTTTAGGGTAATACATTTACTTATAAGGTTGAAAGTGACTCAAAAATGGCATATGGATGTAATTTAGAACCATTTTCCATACCAATTTTCCTATTTCAATATTTTTTATTTTTAAATCATTTAATAAATCATTTTATCATAAAATATAATTAAAGTCATTTTCTGGACTATTCACAAAATTTGATTTTAAAGGTATTAAGAAAATAATGGAATTATAATATAAAAACATTTATTTGTAAATATAATTTATAGTCTCCTATTTAATTATTTTAATACTACAATTAATATAAATAATATTAATTTTGTTATTTTTGAAATCATTTACAATGATTTATCAACTGCTTACACAAACACTATGTTAGTGTTGTGTAAGAGTTTAAGGTGTAACTAAAAAAATTAAAATTAATAACATAAAAATAAATTATTTTTGTTCCAAAAAATATTTTATATTCATTCTTAACATATTTTTATCTCAATGAAAATAAATAATAAATATAAAAACAAGTGAGCGACATTTTTTGTAATTATCTTTTAATCAAAATAATATAAAGGTTATAATCAAATTCAAGTGGAAATTTTTTTTAAAATTTTATAATAATGGACTTTTATAGTCAATAAAACTCATAAAATAAAATAAAGACAATTTTAAGAAATATTCTTTGGCCCTATCTCATAATTTTAGCCATGTTTTACTCATTTTACCCTTAACGAGGTGACAGTTATTTACCATGGAAATTATTCAAAATGAACCAAAATAAAAGGTTCCTATTTATCATATTTAAACATCCTAATTCTGAAATATGGAATAAATTTTTTAATAATCAATTTTTAAAAGGGGATGAAATCAATTTTAACATAAATTCCTAAAACACAAAGAAAATTTGTTTTTAGAAAAAATATATTTTTAAGACTGAAATGATTTCATAAAAAATTAAATATAATATTAATTATTTTGCAGTTAATTATATTTTATATAATAATAGGATAATTTAATTTCTTTAATAAAAAATAAAAAATATAATGGTACTTTTAAATTACTTTATTTAAAGAAAATAAATGATAGTTTTATAAAAATCGGCATTTTCACTATTCACTCAAAAATCATCCTTTTCAAAAACTACCAAAAAAACATCCTAAGACTACTATGAAATGATTATTTCAAAAATAATATCCATTTATTTAAATAAAATTAATAAAAAAATTATATATTAAATATAATATTTTCTCACAAAATGAAAAAAAAATCATTTTTGAAGAAAATGTATTTTTAGTTATAAAATGACTTCATTCTCATTACTTGTCTAATAAACATAATTAAATAAATTTTAATTAATTTAATTAGATATATAATCTACATATTTTACTAAAATTATTTATCAAAATACCCTACACATATAATAATGGTTTTATGAAAAATATCTCTTTACCTTTCAAAAGATTTTATCTTCCTTTACAACCAATTGATGATCAATTTAGGATTTATTATTTAATTAAAGAAAAACTTTCAAGATATATTTCAAAATATGTTTATTTATATACATACCTACCAAACCAATGTCTAGAACATAACATTCATATTTAAATAATAATATATTTATAGTATATCATGGTTCGTTTGAGCTTGAAGTTTCTTATACCAGATGCTATCAAATACATTACATAAAGAAAATAAAATCTAAAATATTAGGGTGTTGTATATTTAGTTTTATAACATAATATTGTAGGAATTTTTAAAATATTCCTATATAGAAAATCATGAAATCCTGAACTAATAATTGCACATTGTTCACCAATAGTCGGGTAGAGGATTATCTTAAGAATCATAGGATAAGGCACCAAGTCTATATAGTGAGAACATCTTAGTAAAATGGTTCGGTTGAGATGATAAACCAGATAATAGAAATAAATTCCTAGAATAATTATCATTTAAAAGCCCAACCATATAAGTTTTGGAACGAAGCATTCCTGACATCAGTCTACATCTTTAATAGAGATTTGTTGTGTTTGAAATAATAAAATACTTTGTATGAGCTATGTTATGGAAATAAGTTTTCATTAAAATGATTTCAAATAAATTAAATGTTTCATTATCAATAACTATAATCATAATAAATTTTATTCCCATAGAGATAAATGGATATTCCTTGGCTACTCAGACAAATTAAATGAGTAAAAATGGTTCAATAAGTGGAAAAAAGGTTTTTGAAAGAAATTATGTCACTATAGTGGAGAATGACCATAATATTCCACAAAATAGTGATTAGTTTCCTTTTAATAGTGATGATGTGTTAAGAAACTCAGTGGGAGTGTAGGTGGTAAATGATGATTCAGAAGAAGACATTGATGGAAAAAAGGGTGATGTCAGACCTATATCTATATAGAGGTTGGAAAGTTGAGTTAAAATTGATTAGAAGAATGTCATAAGATATCAAATGAACCAATGAAAATATGGAGAATAGATGTTATACAGTAAACATATTTCATATTGTATGTAGATCCAAAATATTTTGATGAATCATCTAAAGATTAGAAATGGGTTTATGTGATGAAATGAGAGCTTGACTAAATTGAGAAGAGTCAGACATGGGAGATTATTGCAAGGTTAATAGATAAGAATGTAATCAGAATAAAATGGGATTTTATAAAAAATAAAAATGAAGATGTAATAATTATTTGAAACAAATAACTACTTATGTGAAAGGTATACTTCCATATTGATGTCATTAATGTTGATAATACATTTTCAACCATGACATGACTAGAGAAAATTAATCTATTTACATCCATTTTAGAGTAATGGAATTTAATTTTTTCTAGATGGATCCCAATTCAATAGTTATTTATGTTTTTATATAATATTAGGTGTCTATATAACAACCATATATTTTAATTATCCACGAATATAATAATAATGTTTTTGGATAAATAAGGATTTGTTCAAGTTAAACTAGGCACCAAGAGCATGGTATTCATGACTTGATCAGTACTTGAAGAAGTATGGTTTCTAGAATAGTGGAGTTGATTAAAATATCTATGTCAAAAATGAGAGTAATCAATGTACAATAGTGCTAGTGTATTTGGATGACATAATATTAGGTAGAGTGTATGAAGAAAAATTCAAATAGTTTTTAGAATTCATGAAGTGCGAGTTGAAAATTTCAATGATTTGTGAGCTTTGATTTTTCCTTATTCTATATGTGACATAAGGAATACATGGAATATTCATTTCTCAATATTTGTATGCTAAATATTTTCTTAAAATATTTTTAAGGTTTTATTCTAAGGATTTGGAAAATATTGAATTTTCCAAGGTGAAATTTTCAAGATATGATTATGGAAAAGTGGTCAATGTCATATAATACAAATGGATCATTAGAGGTTTAGTGTACTTAATAGAAACGCGTCCCGATATTATTTTCTTTTTCTACATTTCAAGAGTAATGATATCAAAGTAATCCTAAAAAATCCATATAAATATAATACTAAAGTATATCAAAGGCATAATAGATTTTTAATATCATTACAATGAAACATTAAAACAAGAATTATTGGGATTATAGAAGATGATTGGTCTGGTTTAATATATAATAGAGATTCAACATGTTTTGGTGTATTCTATCTTGGTGGATTGATTTTTTTACCTAAGAAAGAAAAAATACTAAATTTCTATGAGCATTGTGAAGGTTGAATATATTTTGGTCACTCAAGATTGTATATAATTATTATGGATAAATAAGTAAATCCAATATATTGGATTTGAAGTGAAATATCTGATTGGAATCAACTACGATAAATCAAGTTCAATAAATCATATAAAAAATCAAGTCCAACACTCAAGGACAAGGGAAATTATAGTAAAATATAATTTCATTATACAGAAAATGCGACATGGGTTGGTGAGATTGGATTATATTCCAACAAAAAATAAATTGATATACATTTTTATGAATCCCTTATTCAAGGAAGATTTTTAAATTAATTAGATAGATCTTGGATTCCAATCGACATCCCATACTTAAATAGAGTGATTGTGTAAACCTAACTCCCTAAGGTATGTTTTCAATTTAACAATATGATAATCTATGTTCTTTTATGTATTAAAGACTATAGAGGAGTGATATTTGGGTTTGTTGACAAATGGTGGAAATATTATTGATGAAGGATGAAGGGTTATTGATAGGGGAGAGTTGTCCCATGATGAATCAGGGGGATCAAAGAAATAAGGGGAGTTTTGTTTTCTCTAAACATAGATTTATTGAGTGTTTCCTTTTAATTATTAAATGTCATGAAGGATGTGCTATGGGTTTATGATGAATTTTTTTTACCATGTCCAGTTGAGTAAGTGGCTTTCACATGGGCTACACTCTATGAAATAATTAGTGTCGACTCAACATTATGTTTCGAGAAAGGTTCAACAGGGTGTATTGAGATAAATTGATTCATTGATATTTTCTCATAATATTATTTTTTGTCAAGATGAACTTGGATTAGGTGGGATTATAATATGTGTTGAGTAAATATTTGATCTCTATCTGAAGTGAAAATGTATGAATAGTGGTTAAAGAGGAAAGTGTAAAGGTTTTATAAACGAGATGGTAACATAGGGGTCAAAGTGGTTTCAATGGTTTTTAAGTATTCAAAACAAACCCAATTGGTGTGGTTTTTGGGAAAAATCCCTCAAGGTGAAATTTTAGTGTCTTTGGGTTGATTTTTTTTATTGGCAATGCCAATTGAAAAACTTCCTACATATTTTTCTCTTGATCAAAGGTTTGGAAGGTTACATTGTTTCCTAGTGTTTTTTAAATTTATGGGTGTAATTTTCTCAGTAATTTAAATTTTTTTAGTTTCCTTAAAAATATAACGGTAAGGTTTTTTACTTGTTAATCATGTGGTATGCATGGAAATTGTTTAAATCAACATAATAAGTAGGTAGTAGTTCATGATATTTCCCAGTGGGTACATGATTGTGAAGGCAGTAAAAGGTAAGGATTTTTTGTTTGGGTATTACATAGTATTTCACTAGAAGTGTATGGTCAAAAGGTAGTGTTTTTTGTAAAATATTAAAGAATAGATCACATGAAGGAATAAACAATAATTCTTTAGTTAGAAGATTTTTCAAGTTTTATTTACTTATATAAGGACCCCTTAATCAATTCATTTACAATATAATACTTATATTGGAGGATGTCCACTAGAGAATTATGAAAATTCAAAAGGTGGTTCACATGATTAGTAATAGGTGAAGGAAGACCATGAGGGGAGTTTATGGAAAAGTAAATCTGTGAGGGGATTCCATGGTAAATGAATAAGTTTATGTAAATAGTACATTGTGGAAGTAGGTAATGCGGGTTGTGCATAGGGGGATCTCATAAATGTGGTCTATGTATGGGGTTCATGGAGGATAATTTCATCCATAATACTTCACCAAGGTGCATAGAAAATTATGCACCACCTAAGAGGTGTGCGGTGTCTCATGTTCAATGTGCGGTGGGCAATTTGTAGAGAGGAACATGTCTAAAAAGTGTTTTTCCACGAAATGGAAGTTTTGCAGTTATGTGGATTTCAACGCATGGGTGAAAAAAAAAGATTCATTATATGATCACATATGAGTGAACTAAATATAAGAGGATTTGGAACAAAGGTAGAATCTTTTGGTAGAGCATTTTTTTCACTTTAGTTGATAGAGTAATGCATTCTCAAATTTTGAATTGTTATAAATCAAGGGGATAATGATTCTTATCTGAACATTGTAAAATGTGTTCTCTATAGTGGATTCTAGTACATTTTATCATAACCTTGGTATGCTCCTTAGACTATCCTAGTTATGTTTAACCATTTAAAATAGGTGTGTCTCTTTAATGCTCGTATTTCTACATACATTTTTTTAGTAAGAATAATAAAGAAAAGAGTTTAGTTTTATAATGAAGCAAGATCAAAGGGGAAATTGTTTTAATCTTTCACATTATGATTCACCCCCCCTACCAGCCCCCAACTCTCAAGTTATTTAACATACTAGGGAGAATATAAAAATTGAGCACCATAAGTAGAACTATCAATATATTCTACTTCAGATTTCGATGAAGCAAAAGATAAATCTTTCTTTGAAATCTAAGACACTAAATTTTTCCATTGAATATGACACACACAAATATTAATTTTTCTATAAATTTTACATCCTCTAAAATAAGATTTGGGATATATTTTTTATTCAAAATAAGATCTATTGGGATAAAATAATCAAAGATTTACATATCCTTTAATAAATATAATAATCATTTGAACAAATTTCTAATGAATCACTTTAAGGACTGCTTAAAATCTAGCACAAATATATACATAAAATTTTAAATATGTTCTATAATTATTTAAATATGGAAAACTACTAATCATTTCTATAAAATATTTAATATCAATAGATTTTCTAGCAATATCTATATATAATTTATAATTAGTACTCATAGGTGTATTTGAGATTTTACTATTGTCGGGTCCAAATATTTTAACCACTTATTTATCTCACTTCATTGATTTAAAAAAAAATCCATTATTTCATTGAAATATTTATATTCACAAATATAACTTTAACTCTCACATAAGACTCAGGTAAAATTCAGAAGTCATTAAATCTGAAAATTATTTACAAATCAATTCACTTGAAGATACAAATATGATATCATCAACATAAATTTGAACAATCAAAATTTATTTAAAAATATTATTAATAAAAAAAATTAGGATCTAATTTAACTTTTAAAAAACCTCTTTTCATAAGAAATTGAAAAAATATTTTAAAAAAATCCTCAGGAGCTTTCTTAAGTCTATAGAGTGACTCGAATGTTTTAAAACATGGTGAGGTTTCTTTTTATATTCAAAACCAAGGGGTTGTCTTATGTACGATTATTTTATAATTAAAAGAATAATAAAAAAACATTTAAAATTAATTCAATAAAATTTAAATCTATGATGGGTAGAGTAAATTAATAACATTAAGATAGCTTTTAATATAGAAACAGGCATAAAAGTATCATCAAGATTAATTATTCTTCTTGAAAATGACCTTAATAAACTAATATGGATTTATTTATAATTATTTGTTCATATTTATAAATTTTATTTTAGAAAATCAAATTAAAAATAATATTTTTTTTTATCTTAATGTGGTTAAATAAAGTCTAAATATTATTTATATAAAACTAAGTTAGTTTATCTTTCATAGTGAAAATACAGGTTAGATTTTTAAAGATTTTTAAATGTCATTTAAAATAAAATTATAAATACAATCATTGTGACCATAAAAATTCTAAAATGAATATTTTGTTTAAGATCTAGACTCAAGATATCTAATAATTATATCAATAGGTTAATCTTTAATGTTTTTTCAAGATATTTGTTTTTGTGATGTTCCCCCTCAATAAGAGCATTCAATTTTAAAATTCATCTTCTCTAAAATTAAAATCATTAAAATATTTTTCAATATGATTTTAATTAGATGATTTATCTTTTAAATATTTTTCATCAAACATGACATGCATGGACAATTTTACTACTATATATCTCTATTTATAGGAACAATATGGGTTTTATATGGATTCCTCTCTTGATAATGTGTGTTGTGCACCTCTTCCAATTTAAAATTTTAATCAATTTTTGTAATTATCACCATGGAGTTTCTTATGATAGTTCCAATTTTGTTCCTAGATACATTTTCACCATCGTTCATTTCTTCTTAGGAACCTAAAGGGGTCACTATTCTGAATCCATTCCTCAATTTTAATATAGAGGATTTGGATCTCATCGGTGTTGGAATAATAAAAATGGCACCTCCTCCTCCTGGTACCCCACCACTTCCAACTCCCCCCCCCAACCCCCAAGATGTTTCAAATAATTGGTTTCTAGAATACATATACCTCACCAATATTTAATTCCACCCATCCTTATGATCTATTTAGAGGCTAAGATCATTGAAAAAGTTAATGGATGCCCACCATTATTATTTCCAAGGGTGATATGTAAGTATCCTCATAGTATCACTAGTTGTCATTGATAGCGAGATTCAATGTCAATCACCCTTCACTGGTGATCTTTTCATATTTCCTTACATCAAAGAATCTATCCATCCCAACTACTGTTCCCATCCTGAAACAGAAATATTTCTACTTTCATATTTTCTTTGATCATGACTTTATTAGGGATTGGGCCAAAGAGGGATGTGTTTGAAATCAAAGAAGATTTCTTCTCCTCCACTAATATTTTAATGTCCATCTGGGAAAGGACTCCCCTATGATAGCTATTTGGATTAGCCACCCAGGCCTCAGTATTCCTCTATAAAACCCCACCAACCTAAAAATTATGGGAGACACCTTTATTTCATTTCTTTGTGCTGATGAATTGACTCTTCATATGGGACACATGATGGTCACTTTCATTTATGTTGAAATAGACCTAGATTCTCCCCTTCCTAAAATAATCCTTCTACTTTTTGGAAAGGATAATTTATTTTTCAAAAAAATCTTATAATCAGTTACTCTAGGCTACTTTTCCTTTTTTAATATTCATGGTTACTCAATATTTATGTGTAGGAAAATAGGTTTCAATATTCCTTTCTTGAACAATACTCAGGAGTCTTCTTTATGACCCCCTTAAAGTCTCTCATTATAGATTCTTATCCTAAGGTAACTCTACAAGATAAGGTTATTTTAGACATTGAGAGAGATGGGTACAAAAATGGATGGTATAATTCAAAGGATATTTCATCCCCAAACTCCATGGATCAAGATTTGGTGCTCATTATGACTGAGGAGTCCCCTATAGATATGTTGGAAACTACTCTCAATAAATGTATCCTTCACCCCCACCCCCAAGAAGAATATATATACTACTCTATTTTATTATGAGAACTTGGATTCTATCTATTATTTGGGTGATGGGACTTGGCCTCCTTCCATAGATGGTCCACATTCTTTGAGTTTTTTTTCTTCTCTTGGTCTCTCTTTGGTTTTCATCCCTTCACAAGAAATTTTTTTAACCAACAATCATGTATTTATGATTAAATTATCTTAGTTTCATAATTAACCTCATCCTCTCACCCCCATAAAGTTTACATCATCATTTATTGGGTTGTAGCACCCCATATTCCATAATTATTTGATGTTATGGTATCTTGTCTTGCACGTAATATCGAACTATAACAAACTGTAATATATTTTATTTTGTGTAATCATTATAATAAAAGTACCTAAAACTAAGTATTATACATCATGGATTATTATTCACCATGGATGAATACATCCATTAAATGTGTATTAATTAATAAGGGATAATAAAATTAAAAGGAATAAAATATTCATGACTATGAAATCCCCTGATCATATTTAACCTTGGGGATCCCTAATATCCAGAAAAAACCTATAATTAGGAAGAATATCCGGAAAAGAGAAACAATTTTTCAAAATCTATAACATGTAATGATACTCATGCCTTCTGATGTGATAATGTAATGAATGAATTAAACATTAAAGCTATATATAGAAACCAAATATGACAGTTACAAATATGGTTGTTGGAAATACGGTCATTGGATATACATATATCTAATAGGTATATTGAAGTCATGTAATTCTAATAATATATTTAAATTATATATTTTATAAATATTAAATAACGAAACACAAATATAATATTTAATTAAATTGTTTTATTATAAAAACATTTATCCACAAAATGGTATTATTTTAGAATGATAAGATAAGAATCCAACAAAATATTTTAATATTAATATATTTAAAAAATTAAATGGTTAGGATATAAATAATCTTTATTTAATCATAAATTAATGTGAAATAATATTAAGAACATAAAAAGTTTAAAAAAATTGGTTTTTATATAAAATAATGTTTTCTATATATTTTGAATTTTAGTTTAAAAAACTATTTTTTTAATATTTTTATTTTTAAAAATAAAATTTAATTTTCGATTCAATATTTAAATATTATCTTAGTATTAATTTTTTAGTATTTTTCTGAAATAATTGATTTTTAGATGAATAATGAAAATAAAATTTTTACTAAAACCATAGTGTTTATTAATAAATTAGGAAGAAAGAATAACATATATTATGATAAAAAAATAATGATAAAATATTTATTTTAGGGGTAATATTATACATTTCAAAATACTTTTATGAAATTAGAAAATTTAAGTTATATTTTCAAATTAATGAAACTTTTTTGGAATTTTTTTTTAATTAAAAATTATTTTTTAAAATTTTGGTTTTAGTGTGATTTGAAAACCATGTAAAATTTATGTTTTTTATAATAACCAAGATATTTCCTGAAAATAAAAAAATATTTATAATTTTATCCTATAGATAAATTTTAATCTTAAAAATACACTTTTTTTAAAACAGGTTTTTAGGCATTATGTGCGTTGACCTTAAAATTGATTTCCCACACCCTTAGAAATTTAATTTGATAAAATGGATTTTGTTTTTAGATTCATTGTGTCCTAATTATATAATAATTCCCATTCTGTTTTTTAGGCATTAAAATTATATTACTTAGGAAAAAATTAATTACCACATTAAAAATAAAAAAGTAAAAGTAAAAAATCAAACATAAAATAACTCAAATTTTGTTAAAAATTTGTGTTCAAAGGAGTGGAAAAGGATTTATCGACTTTATCTCACCCCAAACTCTATTATTTTACACTTTTGGAGGCTTTTACCTATGATGCCTTGCACCGTCATGGGTTGTGAAAATCAGGGGAAATTTGAATTTTGTTTCCAGAATTTTCTCAAGGTAAAATGGTATATTATCCTATAATATGATCTTGGATAATTTTTCTAAGAACTTTGTTGGTCCATAATAGGGTATTTACCCTAGGAAAAGCTTTTGGTGAAATATGAGTCGTTCAATCTTCCATAAAATATTTAATATTTAATTGATTTAATATTAGTTTTTTACTTGTTAATTTAGTGATATATTTCAAATAGATCATTAGATTTATTTTTTATCTTTTGTGGTTAAGTTATAAATAGGATTATTTTCCTAGTTGTGGCATAAAAATCTCATGGGTGTTCGGGCTGGGGTAGGGCCCCTTTTCATTTCTTTTCCTTTTTCTATTTTCTTTCTTTTTTAATTTTTTCATTTATCTTTTCTCTTCTACACTTTCAATTACCATGTACACCCTCATGGAATCCCCCATTGGGTTATTTGGATAAGAGAGTGATAGGGATATAATATAGAGAGGGAGAGGATGAGGTACCTCCAAGGATTCATCCAAGGCTCGGATCAAATTGTGGCAGCTACAGGTGGAGATGCTGCGTAAATATTATGCGGTTTCTATTTAGAGATTGGTCAATTTTTATGTTTTCACTATAAATCCCTATATATTAGTTATTTTATATATTTAAATACTTTTTTGTGTTTTTGGGGACCCCTTGAGGGCCAGTCTAGTCATAATCATCTAGAAACGTGGGATTCGGTCCATTTTGAGTGTTTTTTGTTTGGGAGAACTCAAGTACATAGTGTTTAGTTCAAAGAAAACATTCCTTATGTTATTCATATTTAGGTAATATGGGTTTTGGGGATACACACCATGTACTAGGGTTACACTCCCTATATTTTTTACCCAAGGAGTACTGGGGGCCCATAGTCATGTAGGATACACGACTAGAACTTGTGTGAGGTACAAGGCCAGTGGCCATGTACTGTCCTAGGATAGACCTCATGTGGTGTACATGTATAGGTATCCTATGTGGGATTACAAATTGTTTCTAGGGTCCAAAAAATTTTAACTTTGAAAATTAAACTTTGAGTTTCCTCGGTAACATGTCCAGGTATGACCTTTGTGGTTACACACCATATACTTGAAGTACACATCATGTACTTTTCCTACATTGGTTGGTTTAACGTTTTTCACCTTAGTGTAAAAATTGGACTTGCAAGAAGTCCATTATGATAATTTTTTCATAGAGATCATAAAGGTGTAATCCTTTCAACATTTAGAGTCCATATAGATAATTGTTTGTATGGGAGGGTGTTTTTAGAAGTATTTCTTAGTGGTTTGGATTCAGAATCTCTCTGGGGGTTGGGTTGTGAGATATGAGGACCAAGTGAGGATTTTGAGCTTGTTAGTTGGCTTTAGTATGTGGATGAAAATTTTATTTTGTTCTACGTTATATTTGAATGGATCTTGGAAGGTGATATTGAGTAGTATCTCTAAGTAGATCTTGGTTTGTCCCAGGATGTTGGGACTAGTTTCTCAAGGTCAAAACTTTTGGAGCATTAAGGCTAGGTTAAAATCTTTAGATGGAAGTTACATCTATAAGTTTTTGAGTTGATGTTGAGATGAGTATAAGGGGATCTTAAAGATAATCTCTTTGGATAGTTACTGATCAAGTGATCAGTGGTTTCCATGTTTAGATGTTGAGAATTCCCATGTGGTTGGGTGTTTCTTTAGATGCCCTAATGGGAAAGTTAGTGCTCATGGATGGGTTGTCTGTTAGGAAGTCCATATGAGGTTTTATTTCATGGGAATTTATTAGAGGATTTTTATACTCAGTATCCCCTATAGGGTCCTTATATTTATGTTTTCACAAGGACCATTGAGAACACCCATGTAGTCATGATATACTTTGGATTGCCTTTTGGGAATTTTGTTGGTTGAGGATCAGTTGAAACCCATCAAGGTCTATTTTGGATATGTTTCCACATTGGGCATGACCAATGCTTTGGATGAGCTAGAGGAACCCCTAATATGGTGTTCTTCACTTTATAAAGCCTTTGGGATGATTTTGGATATTTGGATGGTTGTGGCCTAGAGTTTTGGTTTAGACCCAATAAGGGTTGTTGAGAGCCCATAGTGTTCGTTTTGTTGGATGCTGAGAACCAAGGGACTAATAAAGGCCAAGTTCTTTTTTGGTAGAGAGTTTTTTTGTAATTTTATTTCATTTTATTGAATACTCGGTTTAATATTTGGATTATCCCCTATTTTGTTGGCATTTGGCCATTATGTTTTAGGCATTTTCTACTCAAGACGTTGGTTTGATGAAGAGACCCTTGGGATATCATAGATCAAGCATTGACCCTGAGTTTTGATCTAGTTCTCTCCTCTATTGGATGTATATGGTTATACAATATTAGGGAGATAATGGGAGATTGAGATGACTGCAACCCCCTGCTAGTTTATTGTTCACCTAGGATTAAGTGTCTTCAGGATCATGGGATTCCAAGGTACTCAAGGAGTGGATTCTTTTCATCGGGGATGTTGTAGTGCTCTTGGTCCTACAGATTTTTTGCAATCCCAGGTTTATATATGGATCACATGTATTTTTTGGTTCAATATTAGGTGCCCAATTCATTCTATAATACTTTTGGTACTGACCTGTTCTATAGTTTTATTAGCCTAGTTGTTTTTTTGTAGTTCAGATCATTATATTAGAGTCCTAAATCATGGTATGTGTGATTTTTTGTGTGGAAATATATGGTTACAAACTGGGTTCTATATTCATGTATTTTATTTTATATTTCATGGATATCTTTTGTAAATAATGGTGGGCATTCCTGATGTCAGGTGTTGAGGTGATCCACATGCTACAAATCCTCTAGTATAGGCTAAATCAAGAGTATATTTACCACATCTATTAGTCTAGAACCCAAAGTTGGTTATTTTACTTTTTTTATTTTTTCCCCTTTATTTTATTAATTGATTTATTTTATGCCAGTTATTATTATTTTTCATATAGGCTTTTCATATCACGTGTTCATGCACTTGTTATTACAACAGATTATGGGTTCACCATTGGGGTGGCCTACTGAGATTTATTTCTCACCCCCTGTATATGAACCTTGGTATGTGTAAAGATATGATATCTTCTTTTATGTTGGGTAACAAGTTACATAGTTGATAGGGTTGAGGTCTATTTTTTTATCAAGCAGAGCCACTCATGTGAATTCTCATGATCGGTCTGGTGTAGCTCGAGCATCATGGAGAGTTGGTATGTGGTTTGGCTCAATATAGGTATTAGAGCCTGGTGTATTTATTCTTACAAATATTTATTTTTTATATTTTTTTTCCCAGTGGGAGACCATTTGTTGTATGTTTTTCATTCTTTAGATATGTGTGAATTTATACCGCAATTCATTTATTATAGAATGGTTCTATTTTAGTTATTTATTATATGAACTTTGTTTTTTATCCTTGTGTATACTTTTTTTACTTCCATCATTATTTCACTCTAACTAGAGAGTATAATATCCCCACTAAATCTATTATACCCTAATCACTAGTCAGAAACCTATGGAATTTGAGGAGGTGTGATTGAGGCCTTATGGTGAGCCATATTAGGTGACGTGAAAGGTTGAACTGAGCTAGTTTGTTGCAAAATTGTATCAAAGGAGTTTGGTTTTATGATTTTATGGAGTTGGTAGAAATGAGGTATAGGAATGTATCAAAACTTTTGGTGGATATCAATCATACTGATGTGTCGTGAACACCTTTTTTGGTATCAATTATAAGTTCCAAGGGCATGAGATTTTTATTCTTAGATTCTATTTTTACAATTTTTGGTTTCACCAAGTGTGACACACTTGAGTTTTTGGATTTAAGATTTATTATGTTTTTGGCCTCTTGGCTCATGGTCAAGAGGCTAGTGTTCATGAATTATTCTATAAATTTAGGATTCACATGAAATATTTTGGTCAATTTTGTTTTCACTACCGATGGAGGTTTAGTCTTTTTAAGTATTGGAAATGACCTATATAGTGTATCGGATATAGATCCTTGGTGGAATTATACTCAACTGAACCACATGTATATATATATTCTTCTTATTATTTGTTATATGGATTATGTGGTGAGATGTTTGTCGAGGAAGGAGAAGCAGTCCCTTCAATGAGGGGTGAATAGAGACCCTTGTGGGTTAATAATGGTCTCTAAGTGCCCTATTGGTGGCTCGATGAGGAAAAGTACACATGATAGATGTTTGGATGTGGAAATAGTTCCCTGAGGTGGTGGTTCCCCTAATGTCTAGGGTTCCTGTTTCTTAGGAGGTATTTTTTCTTGACACGTGTTTTCTGTCGGGTCATGT
Source organism: Viscum album (assembly GCA_963277665.1). Taxonomy (NCBI): domain Eukaryota; kingdom Viridiplantae; phylum Streptophyta; class Magnoliopsida; order Santalales; family Viscaceae; genus Viscum; species Viscum album. The sequence continues at coordinate 1,175,988,757 of OY728119.1, read as the reverse complement.
GGTGTGGATTGTGTGCCTAATATCACTAATGGCTTGGGTGGGCAGGGTTTTTCTTCCTTGGTATTGGTATTTGAGTTCTTCTTTCACGAGGGAGTGTTTAGGCATGATTATTACTAGTGTTTTATAAGTGGAGTGTTTGGAGTGATCCATGTCTTTTGGCTAGCTTGAGAGGGAAGGTTTGGTTGGTTTCCTAGCCCTGCTTTTTTGTTTTTTCACCATGAGTAACACACTAAGAGCATGGTTGGAAACTTGTGGATTTGTATTGATTCTAGAGGGGAGGGTGATCATGTGACTGATCCTGGTATGAGGGAGATGTATCATTTTTTGAGTAGAAATTCATAGGGTGATTCGTTTTGTTATAACTGGACTATAGGAGGGTCATGGTTAGTGGTTTAAAGCATGTTTGCCTAGTTTTGTTATGACTTGGCCCATGTGAGTATGATTCATGTTTCTCATTAAATAGATATTTAAAGAATTTATTATGGTGAGGACTATACTGTATTCTTTTAGAGGTCATGAGCCTCGTCTAAGTGGTTTGTTGATCATAGAGGTTACAGTCCTTGGTGAGTTGATAATGAGTATTGGTTGTTGCGGTTCTTTATTCCAGTGATCATTCATGAGTAGTTTAGACACATCAATAAATTGTATTTATTGATTTAAATAGCATTGTTCATGTGGTTAGTCATTTTATAATATGTGGGATGATGTGTATACTCCTATGGTGGGGAGGATCAGATCGGTTGTAGTTGAATGTCTCTCATATTTGGAGAGACTTTTGGACACTATGAGACCGGTCATTGGATGTTTGATATAGCATAATTTTTACTACTGATTGGGTGAGATAATAGTTATTATTTAACCATTGGGGATTCTTAAGGTAAAGATGAATTTTTAGTGGGGAGTTTTTTAAGCCACGTATCGTCATGGTTGTGAAAATTAGGTAAATTTTTATTTTATTTTCTAGAATAATTTTTGGTAAAAAATGGTAAATCTTATTATAAGATGATCACAAATAATTTTTAAGACCATTATATTGGTCCTAGAATAGGGTTTTTATACTATGATAGGAGTTTAGAAGAAATATAATCCATTTTAATTTTCATATAATATTAAATATTAATTTAATTAAATATTAATTTTTTCAGGTGCATTCATTCAATGATATCCTTGAAATATAATATTTTATTATGATTCTATATTCATGGTCGAGTTTGAAATGGGGTTTTTTTTCTATGAAAACTATAAACATATCATAGGCATCAAGGCTAGTCCTGGTCCACATCTCTTTTCATTTATTTTTTCTTTTTTCCTTTCTTTTTCTTTTTTTCCTTTTTATTTTATATTTTCCCCTTTTTTCTTTCCATGTATTCTCATGTGGTCTTCCCCCCTTTGGGGTCTTCATATGATAGAGGTATATGGATAGAAAAGGGATATAGATAAGAGGAGGCACTATTAGGGGTTCGTCTAAGGTCTGTATTATACTTCGGTACTTGTATTTGGAAGATTTATCATAAACTTTTGTGATTTATTCCTCGAGCTAGGAACATTTTTAATATTTCATTGTAATCCATATAGATAAGTTTTTTTAAGTTTGTAAGGCTTTTGGGGTTATTGGTGACCAATTTATGGTCGATCTGTTCTTAATTAGTGAGAAACATGGGTTTTGGGTTGTTTTGAGGGTTTTTTGTTTAAGAGTCCCCCATTACATGGTGTGTAGTTTATGGAACACATGCCATGGGTTATTTTTATTTGGGGAATATGGGTTTTTTGGACTATATTCCATGAACTATGGGTACACATCATGTAGTGGCGACTCGAGGAGTGATATGGGAATATGGATATTTAGGGTATATGTTCATAACCCATGTGGGGTACATAGACAATGGTTGTGTACTTTTTATTGACAAACATCATGTAGGATACATAGATAGTTACAAGGTTGGGGACCTCTTGTGGAGTTACAAACTATGTATAGGTTCCATAGATCATGTAATTTTGGAAAGTACTTGCAGAGTGACCTCGAGCACATGGCTAAGGAGGACATTTGGGGTTACACATTATGTTCCTGAAGTACATGTCGTGTACATTTCCCTACTTTTTTTGGTTTACCTTTTTTCACCCTATAATCATAATTAGATGTGTGAGTATTCCATTCTGATTTTTTTTATACATTTATCATGGGGGTGTAATCTTTTTGGTGTTTAGAATCTGTCTAGATGGTTTTTTGGAAGGTGAGTATTAATGTGAGTGTTTCTTCATGGATTATATTTAGAATCCTCCTAGGGGAGGTTGTGATCTGTGAGGATTGGTTAAGGGTTGTGAGCTCATTAGTTGTCTTTTTATTATGGGAACTAGGATAATTCAATTCTAGGTTCTTTTTAAAAGATTTAGAAAGGTTGGATCATGTAGTGTCTCTGAGGAGATCTTACTTTGTCCCTCGATATCAGGATCGGTTTCTTGAAGTCATAGATGTTATATGTAGTGGGTTGGGTTGATGCCATGTAATGGAGGTTACAACTAAGAGATATTTATATGATGTTGATATTAGTATAAGGGACTCTTGATGATGCCCTAGTGGGATGGTTACCGATCAAGTGATCAGGGGTTGTTGTGTTTGACTACTAAGAATTATCATGTGTTAAGATGTTTCTTTGGATTCCCTTGTGGGTGATTTGGTACCCTTAGAAGGGTTGTTTTCTGGGAAGGTTGGATGTGGTATTCTTATGTGGTCCTTTCCTCTAGGTTTCATTATGCTAATGATCTCTTATAGGGTCATTGTTTTTAAATGGTTATGAGGACCTTTGAGAAAACTCTTGTAGGCATACTATACTTTGGATTTCCATTAGGGTTCATTGTTAATCAAGGATTGGTTAGAGGTCATTGAGGGGCATTTAGTATGTTTTTACAATGGGTGTGTGATGTGCTTTATAAGAGATAGAGGAACCCCTTGTATATTTTCCTACTCTTGTTGTGGACTTTGGTCCATTTTTTGATCTTTGGATGGGTGTGGACCCAATTTTTTTTTCCCTAAGGAGGTCCATTGAGAGCTCATGGGGGATATTTTTTTAGATTCTTAGATCTAGGAGACCAATAAAGGCCTCATGATTTGTTGTTTGAGATTTTTTTGGTGAAAATACTGTATCTTTTTGGACAGTGGGTTTGAGAGTTGGATTATCCCATGTTCTATTAACATTTTTCCATTACTTTTAGGTAGTTTATATTAAATACTTTTATTTGAGGATTTCAACCTTATTATGTCTTGGATTGGGTTTTGGACATGAGTTTTGACTTGGTCTATACTTCTTTGGTTGGCTATGGTCAGATTAACTTTGGGATTATGATGTGTTAAGGCACTCATGGAGTGGGTTTTATTCAGTGTGGATGTTATAGTGATCCTAATATTGTATATGTTGTGTGCTAAAAAGATTATATATGGATTCCTTGTATTTTTTGGGACCTTATATAATGCTTGATTCGTTCTACATGACATTTTAGACTGATGGGTTCTCTAGTTATCTCAATAAAAATGTTCCTTTCACTAATTAAAATAATAATATGGAGACATAGAGCTTGATATATGTTAATTATTGCATGGAATCCTATGGTTATTCAATGGGTTCCATCATTCATTCCTTTTTTATACATCATGGACCTCCTATTTTTGATATATGCTCTTTGTTATGTGGACTCCCATGTCGCTTCTTCTCCCTCCCCCTTCCCTCTCAGTGGCCCTAGATTTTGGTTCCCATCTCCTTATCCCTCTACATCTCCTCCTCCAGGCTGCAATGAAGATCTAGAGCATTCATGATGAGCATTATGTGGATCTTTCTGGGTGTGTTTGATGGTTGTCGTCGGGATCTCGGATGGTTGGATTCGCTGGAGTCAGAACTCGGCAGGACTTCCGCCTCTTCCTGGGTCATTATGCAGTCGCATATGGTGATCTCAAGAACACTCGATACTGGAAGCATCCATTTTCCCATTCCTCTCTCGATCCTTTCCACCTACTCTATGTTTTTTCTCTTTATTTTACTTTGGCCCCCAGGTTCATCGCCTTCCTCTTGAGTCACTATGAGTTCACAGAGGGCATCCTTAGGAATAATCGGGGTATGCAGTGGTCCCTAGGAAATTTTCTTTTTCTCAGTTGTTTTCTAGTTGTGGTTTGTTGGTGTTTAGACTGTGGCTTCCGAATACCATCTTTTGTGGTGTGGGTCTGGTGTGCGGTTTAAAGACGACCCCAAGGTGGGATCTTTGTAGGGCACGGTGAGCCTCGACAATGATGGTTCATGGTGGCCAGCTCCGGCATGATCTCATTCAGAAAGGCATTGGCAATTGAGGTGTAGTTTCCCGAGTCATGGTGATTAATAGGTTTCATGGGCCTAGTGTAGGGCGGTATAGAGATGTGCAAGGCACATTGGTTTTTGCGCGAGTCGAGGCTTGGGTTGGGATCCTTGATCAATCCATTTTTTGCTTGTTTATTGGTTTGTATTTAGCTAAATAGGTTCTCACTTATCCCAAAGTGATCTTTCATAAATAAATAAAAATTCATTTTTAGTTAGTTAGTCTAAAACCTGTGGTCAGCTGATTTCTTTATTTTTTCCCTTTTATTTTATTCATTGGTTTATTTTATGCTAGAAGTTATTGTTATTTTTGTCTAGGATGGGTATATCATGTGTGATTTCACTTTTTATGATAGTGGATTATTATTTTACCATTGAGGGTAGCCTACTGAGATTTATTTCTCATCCCCTATACATGTGTCATGGTGTGCGTTCAAACCTGGTGTATTCTTTCAGGTTAGAGAACATATTTCATGGTGGATAAGTTTGAGGTCTAGTGTTATTTGATCAAGAAGAGCCACTCATGTAGAGTATTAGTATTTTTATAGTGCATCTTGAGCATTGTGGAGACTAGGTATGTGGTTTGGACAGTATTGGTAGTAAATTTTATTGTATTCATTTTTTATGTTTTTTATTTTGAATATGTCATCATCCTAGTAGGTGATTGGAAGTAATATATTTTCATGTTTTGGGTTTATATGTATATAATCCATGTTTCATTAATTATAGCATGATTATATTTAATTTATTTATTATGAATACTCTAATGTTTATCCTTGTGAATATTTTGGTTATTTCTATTGTTATTGTACTTTGACCATAGGGTATAGTCACCTCAAGGTATCTATTAAACCCTCACCGCTAGTAGAAAACCTATAGAATTTAGGGAGGCACTCTTAAGGCCTTCAATCAATCGAGATTATGTGACATGTTAGGTAATCCTATTCTTGTTCATTACATTACCCTTTAATATTTTCATACCATTATTGATATGTAATTAGTACTTCCAAAATTACCCCTCTCTTCATTTATAAAAAAGGGATCACTTTCACCACTTCATGATACACCTATAACAAAACTTTTCATCTATAAAATCAATCATTTTTATCATCCTCGAAGCCTATATTATGTTAAAAATCTTTAGTCTCAATTATATTTCCCAATTCCTCCATCTCTGAGTTTATTTATAAGTGAAATCTTAAATTCTCAATGTGAGAATTTCTTACATGTTAGCCTTTCCATCTTAATATTTCTATTACAAACTCATTATATCTACCCCAATATAATAAAACCAGTATCATTAATATACTATAAAGTTATTATATAAATTAATTAACCATTATTCAATCCTTTACGTCCATTTATAAAAAATAAACATCCTCGATCTTGTATACATGTGGACTACATGCATTATGAAATGATGTGGTTCATTTTTCATCACTGTCTATCATTGCAGGTAAAAATAATGTATTTGATAAATTAATATCTTTCTTATGTCACAATTATGATTATAAAATTATAATTTATCATATACCTTTATTCTATCCCATTTGATGGTAAATGGGAATGTTAATCATGCATATATATGGACTACCGCCTCCATAAATGATGAAATTAATTTTACATCACCACCCCACATGGGTTATTATAAGATTGTGTTAAATAAAGTTAAATTATATTTATAAAATTTTTAATCTTATCTAAATTTCATATTAAAATTATAGAAAATATTTTCTTTACTCTTAAAATCATTATAACATGCTATAATTTGGGTAGGTTTTACCATCTAAGTGTATGATGTTATAATGTTTATAACATGAATGATTGAAGAATGTTATATAATGATAATATCATGTAATAATAATGTAATTATTATTTTTTAATGATTCGGGTTAGGTGTATTGATATTTTATATATTTATTAATATACCATATTTATATCATTAAACACATCGAAACTAGTTCTTTACAATTTCCATTTTCACAAACAATACATTTATCATTTAATAAATGAAATGGGTATGATGAATATTTCAATAATTAGGATTATAGTATCTTTCATAATATTTTAATGATAAAATTTAAAAAAAATTACAATGCTATTACAAAACATGTACGAAAAACCAATTAGAGTGTGTTTGAGTAAGCAGGGATACACGGTAAAGGGTTCTTTGTATCAAATTTAACTTCATGAGACATATTTTATATTATGAACTATAAAATATTTTATATAGTGTGATTACCTACTAATAAATTTATCTTGCCAAATTCATGAATTTTATGGGGACTAAATATCGATATCATGTTCTTTCTTTAAAGGTCATTTAATTAAAAATATACCAAGGTAATAAGGGTTATTTTTATCTATTTTCAATTCCATGAGACATGTTTGATATCATGCACCGTAATTTTTTTATATGTTGTATTCAACTCCCTAATTTATTTGAAGTATAATTAATATCTTTCATTCCATGTTATTTTAATTTCTATTTAATGGTAACCCTCTTATGTTTTCTTGATTCTTATAGTACCATTACCGTAATATTTTTTCATCTCAAATTCCTTTCTCTGAGACAAGTTTCCTCCTATGCACATAATTTAATTTAAATAAATTTTATAATTACAATTTTTTATATTATATCATGAATTACATTTTATTCATGATATTTGATGCTCAATTTCAATCGATCTCTCTCTTAGAAAGTTTTTGATTAAAAATGTTACCCAAGCCATAATAGTTTCTTCTCCAATCTCAATTTTAAAATCCAGATTGCCTTTAAAAGATAATCCATTTGGGTAATTTGATTTATCTTTACTTCTAAAACCACCATCATTTTCCTCTACTATAGTAATTTTTTACATGTCATCTCACTATTTCATTTTCAAACTTGACTCATTATTTACCCATTGTAAGGAAACTGACCTGCCAATTCTTTTCAATCGGGATTCCTCTACTTATGTGACAGTGTTCATTGGATGATTTTAGGAATATCCTTATCTATATCACAATGATTGATTAAAGTAATTTCTTACTACTTTTTCCTTCTTTATAAATATTTGAATCAATTAACTCTAAAATAAATGATCTTTGATTGCCTTCATCTTTCCAAATCATCCTTTTTTATAGTCATGGTTTTTCTTCCAATGTATTTCCTCTATGGATACCATATTTTCATTACATTTTTTTAAGGTAATTAACCTAAATACCCATGAATTTAACAATTTGGGAAAAGTATTAACTTTACTATATACCATTACTCTATAAAGTGTTAGTTTGATGATTCTTACATAGAAATATATTTTAATTATTGATTATGTAAATATTGACAATTGGTATACTTATTGAAATGGATGTTTATTGATTAATAAATAAATTTTATTATATATTTTTTAACCATCCACCTTCTTTATCTATATATATTTTTTTCATTTATTGAATCGAAAATTATTGAAATTCTATATGTTTTATTTAAATATAGATGTCAATGAATTAATAAGTAAATTTAATTATGTATTGTGTTATTATTTATATCGTTCATATATTAAATGAATTGGACTTAAAGAAGTGACATGTGGGGACTAGTATTTTATATCCCCTCAATGCATCAGTTGTTCTCATGAGATAAAAGGTTTGGTTATTTGTTTTATGCTTTCCTAATGCAGGCATGATTCCTTCATTGTGAACTTGAGGGAAATAATGATGTATTGGATGTAGACTTTATGGAAAGAATAATTTCTTGGATAAGGCCTTAAAATTAATGACTAATATGTCTATTATTATTTATTCCACCACTATGAGTTCGGTTATTATTATCCATTAGATTATTTTTATTATTATGTTATATTGGTATTTATTTCAAGATTATGTGTTAAGTTATAAGATATTATTTGATTCTTATTCATTATTTCTATATGATTCAGGCCATGATGTCTTCTTATATACATTTTCCCTTAATGATCATTTTATCTCACCGATCTTATGTTTCCATTTCCCCAGGTAATGAAAACAAATTATTGCACATGATATGTCTTGAAAAGTATCATATATCGAGAATTTATGGGAGATGTTAAAGATTTATTATGTATTAAGTAGCTTCATATATAATGGGAAAATTTTCTATATTATTAGAAGTAAATTGGTTCTATTAGTTCATTATTTTTCCTAATTCTGTAAAACTCTAAACATAAATTGTCCTCGGAATGTCTGTTAATTGATATTTGTTAGTGATATTATAATTTTTAATTTATAGAATAAAGTCACTATTTGTGATTTTAAATCAATTATATAAAAAAATATGTTTATTTTCATATTATTCTAAGATCATGGTTAGGTGGTGTTACATGGGTACCCATATAAGAAGGTGGCCTCCCTCCCTTTAGAGGAACAAATTTAATCACATAACACTTTATAGATCATTGATGAACTTAAAGAGGATCAAGCCCTTTCTCCTCCGGCTAGAAGAAACCAAAAGAGAACTAAATCCTTACCTCCCCCAGTAATGTGCTAACTTGATCAAGGTAAAAGATTAAAATATAGTCTTTTAATACATCAGTTTAAGTTTATTTGGGCGTCAAGGCATCCTCATACCTTTCTTAATGATTTTCTCCATCATTAGAAATGTAAGAGTTATGGGATCTGTGGTGAAGAGTGAATATCATCTCAAAATACTTCATAACAATCATGTTTCCTTGTTAGAAGTCTTAGAAACAAAATCAAAGTGAAAATCATCAAAGATATTTTTAGTAAGTTTTATGTATCTAATTACATACACAGTAGTTTGACCAATTACATTATATATATTTTTTTGTAAAAACATATACTTATGGATTTCATTAATTCTTCCCCACAAAACATCACTACCAAGGTTAGTAAATACAATACCTCCTTCTTAATAATGACTTTTTTTATACTAAATGATAGATTGGTGAAGGAATAGAGATTTAGGAGTCGCTTTCCACTTTCAATTTAGGGATAAATTCTTAGATTATAGGTGGTGATTTCAACATTATTTTATATCGGTCTAAGAAGAATGTAGGAGGTATATATCCCAATAATTTTATTCTATAGTTTATTACCATTCTTTTATAACAAAACCTATTGAACTTATGTTATTAAAATGAAAATTACACTTAGTGAAATAAAAAACATGGAAAGGGATGGATTTATAGAAACAAAGATAGATTTATAGGTAATATTAAAGACATATTAAAGTTCCTAATATCATATATTAAACATTTTTATATAAATCTATCCAATCACCGTCCCTTATTACTTTATTTTCTAGATTTTGGTGTCCTTAATCAATGATTTTTTAAATCCATTTATCATATATAATTGGATGTTTTTAGAGTGATGATTTATGAGACTAGGATTATTCTGCTCCAAGTCCATTATTTGGTTTTTCTTCAAAACAATCTCAAAATAATTAAAATTAAAATTATCTATTAGCATCTCAATAATATAAGATAAAGCTTAAATTTAGTTTTTATTTTGGAGGAAATCAGCCAGTTGGATATCAGGATATAAGATAAATAGGATGAAGAGGTATTCATTGTTATTTCACTCAAGTACTAGAAATTATAAGAGACTTTACTAAATATTTAAAGGGATACGAGGGATATATCTAAATATATTTAGTTAAGGTAAAGTGATTAAAACATGAACTACATTTAGATATTCATTAAAGAAACTAATTTTTCTAATAATCCTAACATGTAGATTGAATATGGATCTTCTATAAGTGATTTCAATACCATTGATCCTCTTGTGGTGTATCATACCTCTATTTTTATTTCAATACCATGGTATCACTTGAGTTGAGGTACTACAAGTGATGATGCTAATAAATATCTATTTAACCACATTTCTATAACTATCACTGATCAACATAATTATAATCTAAAAGATATTATGGAGGAGAAATAAATTTTAGAGTCCATTAAAAAAATTAATCTAAATAGTTTTTAGGAAACTAATAGATTATCAGGTTCACTCTAGTAAAATACATGGAAAATCATTAAAATATGGGTCTTTGAGGAGATTTAGGACTATTTTAGAGGAGGTACCATTCCAAGAGTCACCTCTACCACCAGTCTAATTCATATTCCCAAGGTGAAATAAAATAATGGTTTTAGAGAATTTTTTTCAATAAAACTATGTAATTTATTATATTATGTTCTTGATACTATTCAAAAAAAAGTCTTTTCGCACACTTTCGTCTTCAAATACATAAATAAAAACATGTATTTTTTAAAGGCAGGAGGATTCATGGTTTCATTATACTGGATTGAGAGATAATATCTAAAATTAATAGAAAGGTGGTTGGATCCAATATTATAATAAAAAATATAAAAAAAAATATTATGGATATAATATGATGGAGTTTCATCCTCAAAGTCCTTATAAATTATGGATTTTTCAAATGATTGTGTTATATTTTCTTTTGATTCTTTATTTCACCTTAATTCACTATATCTCTCATGGGTATAGAATTTGGATTATTAAAATTAATTACCAGTCTCATCCAAGGGGAACCTATATCCCAAATTATTTTTATTCTTGTGTAGGATATCCTTAGTAGAAACATGAAAACGGGAATTGTTGATGCTCGAGCTCATCCTTTTATATGATGGTATGTCTTATTGGGAATATCTAGTCTTTTTTCATTGATGATATTATTTTATTCACCTATGTAAGTTATAACATAATTCAAAACATCATGTTTATCATTAAAAATTATAGAAATGAGAGTGGTAAATGTACTAACATCAATAAAATTAGTGTTTAAATCTATAATAAGTTCACAGTAAAGAGATCCAAATTTATATATAAGATACTTAGAATTTTAAAATGATGATTCTTTATAAAATATCTTTGTTCTCCCTAATCTAATGGAAGAATATGATTTGATCATTTTGATGGGTTTGTTGACAGAATCATTAGAAATATACTTAATTATAAGAGTATATTCCTTTCATTTGGAGGTTGAATTAACTTAGTTAATAGTGTTATTTATTCTATTCAATGAATGTTCTGTAGGTATATAGAACTCCCAAGTATATCTTAAGGGACATTGAAATAATTGTCAATAATTTTATTTGATATTCTCAAAATTAAGGAAAATGTCACTTCGCTAGCTGGAAAAGATCTCCCAAATATATTGAAGAAGGTGGCATCAATCTTAGGGGTATATAGGAAACCATGATGATAATGAAAATAATTTTTTTTGGAGAAAATTGAGGGAAAATATATTTAGTCCCATTAAATTAATAGGAAATATGAAAATTATCCTGACACTTGGACTAAGAATTCATATGTGTCTCACCTATGGTGTAGTCTTCAAATTAACACTCATATAATTATCGAGAATTTATATTGGATAGTTGGAAAATGTGACATCACTTTATGGAAGGAAAATTGGGTGGGATTTCCACTTTTCTACCAAGGGTTTTTGGTCCCCAACATCTATTTCAAGTAATAAATTTGTCCTAATATGTTAACTGAATAATTTCTTAATAAATATTAGAAGACCTTGATTCATAGCATTATAATTATAGATGAACCCAACTTATTTTTCTTCACTTATTCTTCTTCAAGTAAATTCTCTTTCCTAGGATGCCATGGACTTATACACTCTCAACATAACCCTGATACTCTAGGTAGAGAGATATGGTGTAAACATTCCCTCATGAGATTAAATAAATCATTTTTAGAATCTATGATCAGTACATTGCAAAAGAGGATAACATCCAACCCAAAGGTATTCATATTGTTTGAAAATCCATGTGTTGTATGAATGATAATATTGAATTGAATTTCTATCTGTTCATCGAATAAGATTGGTAAAATCTTATTTGGGTTTCTCTTGGGGTTCTAGCAAAAATTAATATTTTATATAACTCTGTAGATTATTTTTTAGTTATAATTCTTGAGCTTCAAGTTGGCATGATATTGGTTACCCAAGGAAATTATATTATTTTGAGAGTAGATTGTTGGGTTTTATGGGAAACTCGTAGTGTTTTACGCCATCATGGGATGAAATTGAACTCTATGTTTCTTAAAAGTAGATATTTATAACTCATTTTATATCTCATTTCATTGTGAAAGGAGGCTTCACTATCCCATAACATATGGAGATAGGTCCCATCTATTACATCGGTAGTTTTAGGTATATGTAGAGAGAGGCTAGGCACATGGGTAAGCTAGAAGGTGCCCAACCACAAATTGAAATTGAGCATGGATGTTTCAGGTTTTCATTATATCATTATTGGTGTTTTTATTGCTCTAGACTCTTAGGGATCTGTCATTTTGGCCTTATCAGGTTTCTTCATAGAAGGAAACTCTATTTAAGTATAAGATTAAGTTATTCCTACTGATATCATACTTTGTAAGACAAGAAATATCAATATATCAGTCATAAAATCTAACTCTATCATGGATATAAATTATTTTTTGGGTTCACTCCACCAATCCCTATAATATTTCTTAGTCTGTTATAGATTTAAAAAACATTCTTCTTCTAGATGTTATGTTTTCTTACCCATGGAGATATGGGAACATGGTTGTTGATGTACTTATTTCCAAAGGATACAAGTATAGGGTTTGGAATTTTATTCAATTTTTTGTTCTATTTCTATAGAATGTATTGTAATTTTTTAATTGATTCCCTTATTCCCCATCCCTTTCTTCCACTATTATTTTCTTTCTTGTTTTGTTCTTATTGGATAAAAAACATTCAATTACTAGTTGTTGTTAAATACTCTATAATATTTACTAACATTAGATTATCCTGAAAATATTACTTTATTGGAATTATAGTAAGATTTATCTAAATAATCTATAATATTAAGGAATAAAACTTTGTAACCAAAAAAATAACCAAATTTTTGTTTCTTCCCCCTCCATATAATATAAGGGGTTTTCATTAAAATTGATCTTAAAAAAATTATACTGGAAATATGACTAGTTGTATCCATAGATTCTTCCAAAAATTATTTATGTACATTTTATTTACTAAACATAATTCTATCTATTTACTATATATTAGTATTTTTCCTTTCAACTACACCATTTTTTAGGTTGTTTTATGGGATAATGTTTTAGGAAAATAAACATTTTCTTCAAAATATATTTCAAATTCTAGAAGAAAAAGGTATCCACGTCTATAGATTCTAATGTAAAAAAATTGTAACATCTTATCTTGTTTTTATTTTACAATATGTTTATATTTATGAAATTTTACTTTAATTTAATGTTTCATCTCTAATGTAGGAAATTAGGATTTTGGTTTTTAATGGCAAGGGTCCAAAGACCATAGGTTAGAATGATGGTTTGAGGCTTCACCTTGGGAGGCTATAAAACATCAACCAACTCACAGGTGGTATTCCAATATGTATTTTGGATTTATAAGACCCACTAGAAAACTAGTATAATTTTATCAACAAACTTTTGAAACTGGAAAAACCTAAATTGTTCTTCCTGGTACATTGGCCCATCGATGAGGCCGATCAGGTATCTAGTTCACACGATATTGGAGTTCATTAAATGTACCCCATGATTTTTAATCTCATTAGATTCTCTAATTAATTTTATAGTCAAATACAAACCCCTTTTCCCTATTATGAATCTGATAGATCTCCCCATACATAAAGACATTCTCATTCTTCTCTAATTTCCACTCTAAACTTTTTCTGATCCAGTGAAGCAATATCAATGAGTTTTTTCTTTTGATATGTTCCTAATTCTTATTTCTCCAGGGGATATCATCATGGATCTATGAATACCATGAATATACAATGAATGTTTCTTCCTATCTTCATACATCGGTGGTGGAAATATAAAGTTCACATTTTTCTTGATCAAACTGATATCTACCTTCTACAATGAACATTAAGGAGATAATTTTTTATGAACCGTCATCCTAGACCTCTTACTGATAGAGTATTGATGATATAACATTAATTTGATGATGATTACTTGGTATATTGGTGGAGGATTCGATGTTTCACCAAAAAAATCTCTTGACCCCAAGATAAAACTCTCAATAATAGTGAGGTTTCAAAGTAAGTCTCTTATAATGATCTCTATGAGACCTTATTCTATCTTGAATATCTTTTCTATTGACATATTATTTTTATATTGATGTTCATTTTATGTACCTGAGTCTCTCTTCTAAAATTTAATAGGAATTAATGATATTTCTTTAATTGATCGTGGATCTGGTGAATTGGAATCCCTTCCTTTGAAATATCACATATTTGGATCCATTAATAGACATTATACGGTATGTGGTTCTAGAATCACTATATTAACTTTGTTTCTTCATGATTATTCATTCTAAACCTCTTTATTGAAAATTATGAGCTTGAATTAGGCATCCTTGATGTGTGCCTTCATTCTCCATTGGAGTTTAACATGGTTCATCCTTTTATCCTTTGATGAACCTTATAGTTTCTCATTAAAAACCTTGAGATAAAAATCTCATTACTATTTAAGTCCTTATGTATCTTATTTTTCCCTAACATGTTGTTTATGCTTGATAACCCATGATTTTTATGTGTTTTATTTGGGTTTGTGTAAGTTCCTTAAGGCTTTTTTATTTATGATCATTTGATTGTGTGTAGCCTCTTGATAATTATTCTTTATATTCCTTGTTCCTTACTATGATATATGTTTTTATGGTATTCCATATCCTATGGAACTTTTTTTCAGGTATTAGGATTATTAGGATGTATATTTTTCCTTGACAATCCCTTAGAGGGGGAGCATGATGACATGATGATGGATATAGACTATGACTCAATGATGGTAGGGGTCAGATCATGGACATGTTTATTAACATGATAGTAGACCGTGAATGGGAACTAAGAATCCATCGACTATGTTGACACTCCTTTCCATCACAGAGTCTAACGAATGTTAAAGGTGAATACCTTAAGTACAAAGAGAGTCATCCTTTGAAGAACATCAGAAATTGACAAAGGCATTTACAAGGAAACCTTTAAAAAGGAGGCGTGCAAGTTATCTTCTGGTCACGCAAGTCACTTGTGTACCACATATTGGATGCGCAAGTATAATTGTGCGCCCTAATCCTTTTTTCACTCAAGGATCCCAGTGGCCTATAAATAGCCCCTGTGGGCCCCCTATTTTGAGGATGAATTTTCCAAAACTCAGATTCAAGCTCCGGTCACCCAAATCTTTTTCTGATGTCTTCCGAATACTTCTAAGGTAATTCTTTACCTAGAATAAAATCTATAAAGATAAAGAATGATGCCGAAGTATTAGAAATCATAAATACTTGCATGCCTAAGTGTCCAGCCCTTAAGGGAAGTGAAGACACTCGTGTGCCGCCTTTCCCTCTCAAAGGAACTTGCGTGCGACTCTTCTGGAAGCCTCTAGGGATGATACTAAGGGATTGAGTTCAAAGTCTCCCAAGTATTACCCTATGGATTCTTCATCGCTCAAGGTGACTCATGTCACACAAGTATACTTGCACGACTAGGACTTTCACACCAGAAAAATACTTGCGCACCTCATTCCTAGCCACCTCATTTCCTCAAATTCACCTCTCCTCTTTAAGACATGGCCTTCAAAACCATCTTCAAAGACATTTATGGCATGGTTCCTTTGCTGGCTTCCTTATCTGAGAAAAATTCACTAGGACTCCTTCTTAGGATTAAGTCCCAATCATAATTTCATTTAACTTTGGGCCACCTTCTCAGGAGTAAGTCTCGGGATATAAGTTCCCTTTAATTGGGCATCTTCCTCAAGAGTAAGCCCCAACCTTATTTTCTTTTGATTTAGGCTTCCTTTTCAAGAATAAAAGCCAATCATAATTCCCTCTTAATTTGGGATTCCTTTTCAGAAGTAAGTCCCGAGTTAAAATTCCAAATCTCTATAAAGTAAAAATACCTTTATGGACCCTACTTCTGGGCTTCTTTCCTGAACTAAGTCCTGATCTTCATTTACTTGGGCCATCATACATACGTAAGCCCCCACATTATTTCTTATGACTGTATCTTTTGTGGAACAATCATCAGATTTACTGATACCTCTTTTTTCTCACACTGATCATGATTCACATGGGATTAGAGTGTAAAAGTAATTACAACATCTCTCTTTGGGCCATTAATCATGCATAAACCTCATACTTCTTCACCCGAACTACGTGTACTTTGATATCTAACTTAAAAGTATAGTACGTAGGAAAACTTTAAAAGGTTCAAGCCCATCATTCATTAATTATTTTCCATCCCATATAACGTTAAACTATATCCTTCCAATTGAACAACGTGGGTTCTGATTCCTTTCTTTTTAACAAGGATACATAGGTTTCCCATCTGTGGGTACGATCCCAACTCTGAAATAATATATGTCTTTCTGAATGACAATAAACTTCAAGTGCCCCACTGAGTGGTTTTAAAACCAGTATGGTTATCATAATGACCAAGAGATTTATATATAATTTGTTGAAGGATACCATTGAATAAGAATATCTAATAAATAGGGATGATTTTATATCAATGAAAAAATCAAATACATATACAAGATTCTCTAAATCCTATACCTATCAATCATTGATTTCTAAATATAAAGGAAAAACTCATTTTTATGCTTGGTAAATTAATAAGGATTCATGAACATAACTTCAATCTATAAGAAAGTCCCGGAGTAGACAATAATTCCCCCCAAAAAAGGTGTGATGAGTCTGACCTCTCATCCTCTCGACCAATGAAAATTCTTAAGCCTCATCAGTCCACAACTAATGAGCACCTACCTTTGGAAATTAGGTTCAAATGGATATATAATCATTGGATGATTCCAGTTCTATGAATAAACTCGTTAGAAACCAATTGGAAAGTTTGAACCTTAAACAAACAAGGTCATCCCCATTTCTGGAAGAAACAAAAATGGTGAACCCAATGTGAATCCTTAACCAAGTTAAAATGATGTTTTACTTATTTTTTAGGCCCATATTAAATTAAATATGAAGGCCAAAGAAGCAATCAAACACATATGTGTTCATCCAAAAGATGTAGTCTGGCCAAGCTTATCTTGATTATGTCTGTTATATCAAATAGTCACTCTTTTCCAAGATCTCTCTCCAATACAGAAATGGATTCTTTAAAGTTCACACCTATAAATGCCTTGGATTCTACTCCGGATGGATCCTCGTCCGCTCTGAGGACGATATCACCCACTCAGCATCTTCAACACGGGGTCTTAAATGCATTGGTAAGGGAATACCATCAACACAGTACCATCCCAACTCTAGAGGCTGCTTGACAAGCCCTCCAAGTTAACAACTCACCCTGGTTGTCCAGATAGCAACGACCAGTGGTCAAAAAGATGGTGGTGAAACCACCGTTTCCAACTGTTTTGGGTCATTATCCTCATAACGCAATAACCAGTCCCTCTTATATTACAGGGAGGTTAATGAAGAGGTCACTCAAGGCCTCAGTTGAAGAAGGCAGGAGTCATTCCTGAGGAATCCCACCAACAATCGCCACCAGACCCGTGTGGTAGTGCACCTTCAAGATGATGAGGTTATCACCTATAGGGGTTCAGATCAGGTCCCTCAGGCTCAAGCACGCAAGACGAACTGCCAGAGGCAAAATTCGGTCAACAGGGAATAGGTTCTTACCTCTTCACCCTCCGGAGAAGTCCATCAATCTAGCATGATGGCAAACAACGAGTGGGAATATACACCCATACATCCGGATTTCACTACTCAGCAAACTCGTCTGAAAGTAACACACAAATCCCACCAGGAAATTCCGGCGGAGTACTATAGGCAAGCACATAAACATTTTTATAATTCCTCAGCTAGTCAGCAGGCTCGTCTGACTAAATCTAAAGAAGCTCGCCAATCTATTATGGTGGCAACTAGTAAACAAAAACATACACCTGTTTACAATCACAAATTTTATCAGTAGTCTCGTCTTCCAGTATTGAAGGAAACATGTTAACCATACTTTAAGGAGAATACATAGTAGGAACATACACCTTCCAATGTTCATGAAGCCTTCTAATAGTCTTGTTTGTTAGCACCCGGAGAAGTCAGTCGGAAAGCTCTGACAACAAATTTGAATCAGACTCAACTCTCTTCCCCTACGCATAAGTACTGTCAGAATTAATTGATAGGAAAAGGAGTATAGGAGCAGGCACATACACCTACTCCAGACACTGAATGGATGTATATTCCCATTCTAGCAGCTGAAGTCACCAAGCACATTCTGAAAATGGTGAAAGAGCAGAAGCAAATCCCTGCCCATATTCTGGATACCTGTCATAATATTATAACAACTTCAGTGACATCATAGGGAAAGAAACAAAAATATATCCTTATTAATGGAGTGACTCGTCAACATGTCGCCTTGGAGCAAATACGCACCTCTTTTCTAGTCCAGGAGGGTTTTGGGTCATACTATCTCATGTCATACAAATAATCAAGTCAGGCACATACACCTGATTTAAATGGAGATAATCAGCCTAACCTGACCATTTCTCCTGAGCAGGCACATACATTTGCCCATAATAAACACTTTCTTCAACAATTGGTTTCCAAAGTGAGTAAGAAGGCGTCTAAGAAAAAGACACATCCAACACAGTTAAGAAATAAATATCCAATATGCATTAAGGCCTTGCTCAATGTTGGAGTTCTTGAATCCCTCAGACAATTGTCTGTTGCAACACCAGATTATACTCCCTCATTTCCAGATTCTGGAAGTGCCAGAAATAATTTTGAAGGTCTTCATCAGACACTTCCTCATGATGTCTTGCTTCATGACCATTCGGTCAATCTCGAATTATCATCCTCAGATGAGAGCTACAATAACCCTCTGTGTGGCCAGAAGACCAAGGAGCAAGAGGTTTCATCTTTTGTTGTAACCCACCATGGTGGTCCTCCCCGTGATGATGAATTTAGCTGAGAAATTCCTCTCTCTAGTAGTAATACACATTGCCTATAAAATTCTTCAATGGAAAATGCAGTAATGAGAAATCCCTCTTATCTTAATGCACTTTCAAATGCGAAGCCATTCATGTCTGATGCCTTACCACTAGCAGGTGAAATAATTTCTCAATCAGAAGATAGCCTGGGGTTTAGGTCATTCTCCAAACCACCCCTGGGTCATTTATCTTCTCATTTGAAAAATGAATTCTCTACCAATCTTGTTGGATCTGATTAAGCAACAAAGAAGCACCATCTCTAGTCTAATCAGCTAGAATAATCTTCATCAAATGACAAAGAGGAAGTGTTGAATATGGGAAAACAACTGGAGAAAGTTGAAATACAAGTCATGTTTTGGATTTTGGCTGAATTATAGTATGATATTCCAGAAATGTTGACAGAAGATTCTATTCACGATATTCGTCTCAACATATGGAAAACTCTTTGTCACTTAAAAGAGAAAATATTATCTTATGATGAATATCAAAATAATGTCAAGATAATATAAGGATTGCAACGCCAAATTGACTTGTCATATCTCTCAAATTCTCTACATCCAAAGGTTGAAAATCAGCAGAGCGCCCTTTAGCATTCATGCCTTGGCATGTTAAAAAGGTTTTTCCAGTTAATTACCAATACCCCATCTGGTATTCATATCAGGGAATGGGGTGTTCATGGAGAACTACATTTTGTTGTACTCTCTAGTAAAAAAATCCCACCAAAAGTGGCCTCATTCAATGTTATTTCCTATGGATGGCCACATCTAGCTGGTTTTGTGTGTAATCAAAGACTTCCCCAAGAATTAGCCTCAACTAGTTCTTCCCAAAGTCAGTCATATAAAGAACAAGTTGTTGAATTACTCTTGCATCAAGAAAATGGGAATATTGAACAGGCTTCTCATTTAGAGCATGCACATCACCAGGTGATAGAAGTGTCAGAAATAATCCAATGGTCATCTGAGCCAGGTGATTTGAGTGGATGTCAGATGATACATCCGGTTAATTTCCAGAATAAAGTTTGCAAAATCATGAGAACATTTAAGAAAGTTTCAGATGTAGCAGCTAAAGAACCACCTCATCTTTCCAGACTGGGGACTCTTTTAATCCAACCCTCGGGATCAACAGATAGGATTCAAGGAGTTGAGCAGGAAAAACAGGAATAGCCCCAATCTATTGGACTGGGGACTTTTTCAAATAATCAATCTCTCCCTCAGTGGAAGTCAGTCTTCTCTC
Organism: Viscum album; assembly: GCA_963277665.1. Classification (NCBI taxonomy): domain Eukaryota; kingdom Viridiplantae; phylum Streptophyta; class Magnoliopsida; order Santalales; family Viscaceae; genus Viscum; species Viscum album. Next base: position 1,175,968,238 of record OY728119.1, on the reverse strand, counting down.
GATTAGGGAAGAATCCACAAGAGAAACGTAAAGCTGAATTATCAGAAGATTCCCTCCAAATTACAGTTCATCAAGAAGTTCATGAGTGATCAACCAAAAAAAAGGAAATGTCTCATAAAGGACATGTAGAGGAAGACAGTAACGTAGAAGCACTAACAGAAGGGATGCAATATGTTATGCATAGATAAATTTCATCAATGCTATTGTCACTGATCCCCTAGAACATGAGGCTCACTCAGAGGGATCGTATGAAGAAGTTACTATTCAAGAGGTTATGCACACAGAAACAAATATAGGAGGTGTGCATACCAGAAGACAGAGGGTTTCCAAGGGGCAAGACATTTCTTTGAGTAATGCCCTTCCATACTACAGAAAGGCACATGCCAAAGAAAAGGGTAAAATTAAGGTTACATTACACCCTTCCTCTGGAGAAGGTCAATCACTCTCATTAGAGGAAAGGTTTGCATAGCAAGAAGAAGAAATGAAGGAATTAAGGAGGTTAAGTGCAGAACTACTTAAAGGTAGTCTTCCTCCTAAGCATGCTAGAGTTTTTCAGTCAAGGGAATTTGTCGCAGCTACTAGGGTAGATCAAGAATATCCCCCTTTACAAGTACACCCTCATAGGTCCAATCCTAAAGGTCATACACAACAATAACTTACAATACTACCATCAGTGGTAGTCTCGGTCGCCACACCCATCCAAACTCCAGTTATTGAACCTGCTTAGGTCCAAGCTCAACCAAATTTTTCTCCAAAATTAATGACTACTATTGAGTCATTAACAGCTCAGTTGGAAGCTATGGAAGGAAATCGTGCACAAATTCAATCATAAAATAGAGCTTACCCTGAATGGGTGGATGCAATTCCTCCCCTATCAAATTTTCCGAGTACCACATTCCAAATTTTTAATTATTTGGGAGATCCAAAACAACACTTAACACATTTTGTTTCTCATTGTGATCCTATGATGTGAACTCCTCGACAACAAGAAGTAGTTAAGCTCAGGTGTTTTGTACAGTCATTACAAGGACCGGATTTTCTCTTGTATACAAGCTTTCAATCCTGGTCAATCACTGGGTGGGAACATCTCCATTAAAGTTTCCTTCTTTAATTCATCTTAACATTTCCAAAGATTAAAGTTTTTGAACTTACAAATTGTAAGAAAAGGGAGAATAAGAGAGTTTTAGATTTCATTGCTCACTGGAAGGGATTAACATATTCCTTAATCATAACACTCCCTCAAGAAGCATTTTTACCAATCTATGTGGAAAATTTGAGTGATGAATTTTGAAGACTGTTGATCACTGTAAAATACAGAGGAGGGTTTCGAGACCTTACTTCAATCACTCATCAGATCGAAGACTCTCTTATAAAGACCAAGGATAAAACTCGTGTAATTCCATCAGTTCCAGGAAGGATAATAGGGAAAGCAGAGACTGCTACAGTTACACTTAAACAAGCACCTTTTCCTGCTCCCACTTCAAAACCTTCATCATATCGAAGGGATCCACCTCCTGAGCATCAACAACAATGGCTTCCTCATCAAGATGATCAAAAAGATCAAAGGCGGAAATAGTTTGAATATTTAAAGAAAAAAGTTTATTCTTTCTGGAATGAAAAAGTATCGGGTTACTTCATCTCGGCTCTGGAAAACAACATGGTTCAGTTTCTAAGGCCCAAAAGGCCAAACAAGGAAGGAGATGAAGACCTACCCAATTATTTCCCATTTCATCAGATGTTGGGGCATCCCATTCAAGAGTGTTTTTTATTCAAAGAAATCCTGCAAAAGATGGTGGACTCTGGACAGTTAAAACTGAAAGGTTCTTTAGCCCAGGTAGCATGTGTTACTGCTACTGATCCAGAGGAAGAGGGTAAGTGGCATGAAGTAAAAAAGTAAAAATGTGCAGAAATATGATGATTTTATGGTCAGGAAAATGATCAACCAAACTCATTTTATTTTACAAAAACAATTGAATCAACCAATTGTGTCTTCTATAATGAATTCCACAAAAATACCCCCTTAATCAGAAGGGAAATACTCAAAGAGGTGGCATAATTTGAAGAAAGAAGAAGAATCAGAAGAAGATGAGTTCGTGTCAAAGCCTAAATGGTCTTTGAATCTGGTAGATTTTATGCCATTTTCTTTAAAAGCACAGGCACCGCCCCACCAAACAGAACCGCCTGAACTGGCTAATCAAGAAGAATCTTCATTAGATAAAGAGTTGATCTATGGTTCTATTAACATGATTCATTTAACAGATCCTAATGCCAGTCACAGTTTTGATATTGATGAGCCTAAGTTACCTATATCAAACAGAGGAATTAGTGGAATAAACAGATGTCTATGATATAGGGAAATACATGGATATTCTAGAAGCCACTATTTTAATCCTACCCCTGCTAGAACTGTATATATGGAAAAAACACGTGGAAAAGCCCTTCAGTGGGCTCAACAGGAACAAGAAAGTTCTTCCACGCATGGAAGATTCAGCCCTAGCATAGTTGTTTTGGAGGATCTATTAGTGGTTAAACTTTCTTCCTATCAGCAAATAAATAGACCTATTTGGTCTAGTATACCAAAACCAGGAGTATTTCCAACTCATACCCGGATACGAGATGCATCTACTTCCAAAGCATAAACTTCTAAGGCAACTGCAAAATCACATTTTCATGATGAGAAACACAGACCTTTGGACCAAAAGTATGATGTCTTGAAACATTTGGCCCAAGTACCAGCCAAGTTATCAATTCTGGATGCCTTGAATTTATCGAAAGATCTTCGGGAGGTGCTCATTGAGGCTTTGTCAAGTCCTCCAGAATTTGAAACTGAAATTTTTGCGGTTGAAGTCTACCATATAGAGAATGATCCTACATAATGCCATGTAGTGATATCTTTTACAGATGAAGATGAAGATTATTTTGTACATGGACATATAAAACCTTTGTATCTATCAGAAAAAATCAATGATATAGACATCTGATGAGCATTCATTGATAATGGCTCAGGATTCAATCTCATTCCTATTTGTACACTCTGTCAATTGGGTCTCACTGAATCTGATTTATCTCCTTCTACTTTGATGTTGCTAGGATACGATAAGAATGAAAAAGAACCTCTCGGTGAAATTACACTCAGAATTCAGTTTGGAGACCTTGTTTCTAATTCAGATTTCATGGTTTTTCATCAAGACACATCTTTCAACATTTTTCTTGTAAGACCTTGGTTACATCAACTTGTGGGCGTACCTTCCTCATACCATCAATGTCTCAAATATTGTTTCAATGGTCAAATTGGTACATTGTATGGTAACAAAGCCCCATTCAAAACATGTGAATCTCAATACATTGAAGAAGAGTTTTATCACATGGAAGGAAAGAAAAATCCACAGTGAAGAAGGTCATCGAAATTAATGCTCCGTATGGTTTGGAAAAGATTCCAGTTAACCCACTCGTACATGTGAGTACAGATTATGTGTTGCCTATCAGTCAAATTGATGGGATAGAACCAAATCCAAACACTCTTATGGAAACTTCCATAATGTCAATTATAGAAATCGATCCAGACAACATGGGATAAATTTTTGATTAGCCAAGCAATAATGAAAGCTTAAATGGAGATGTCTTCATTTCGTCTGCTAAGATCCATCAATTTTATACTTCATCAACCAGGCCAGAAGAAGTTATAGAAATACCATAGGAAAATAATGATGTTGACTCTCAATACATAATCTCCTCTATACCAACTCAAGAAGACCCTTCATTATTAATAGGGTCAGAAATGGCATCCTCTTCTTCAAAATGTTAAAATTTTAACTTCTCCCCTGATCATGGAAATTATGCTTCATTATATACTTTGTAAGTAGAAGTAGAAGAAGTAACACATATTGAAGAAGAAGAGGAAGATCTCAGAGATGCTCCTCCAGCATTTGAAGAGGGTATCTCTACCACTATGGATGAACTCATAGAAATAAATATGGATACAAAAGAAGATCCACACCCCCACTTTAATTAGTGTAGCCATGACTCTTAAAGAGAAATAAATTTATACTTCATTTTTAAATCAAAATCAAGATTTATTTTCTTGGAATTATACAAATATTATAGGTCTTGATCCCAATGTTTCCACTCATCATTTGGGTTTTCCAGAAGAATATCGAGGATTCAATCAAGCTGCAAGAAGAAAACACCCAACTTATGCCTCCAAAATTGAAGCTGAAGTTGATAAGATTATCAAAGATAACTTCATAAGAGAAGTTCAGTATCCCAAAGGGCTGGATAATAATGTCCCTGTGAAAAATAAGAATATAAAAATTAGATTTTTCATTGACTTTAGAGATATTAATCGGCATTGTCCCAAGGATGATTTTTTAGTTCCGATCACAGAACTCTTAATTGATGCAACAACTGGCTATGAACCACTTTCCTTCATGGATGGAAATTTTGGGTACAATCAAATACGAATGGAACCATATGATGACGATTTTAAATCTTTAAGAGCTCCTCAAAGTTTGTTTTGCTATAGGGTAATGCCCTTTGGCCAGAAAAAATGCAGGTGCAACGTATCAACGTTCCATGCACCATATATTCAAACCCTTTTTAGGGAAATTTGTTGAATGTTATATGGATGATTTGGTGGTTAAATCCAGACAACATTCTAATCACTTGGATGATCTGGAAATCATATTCAACAAACATCGACAACACAATTTGAAGATGAACCCCTTGAAATGTGCTTTTGGGGTAACCTCAGGAAAATTTCTTGACATTATTGTATGCCATCGTGGTATCGAAGTTGATCATGAGAAGAAAAATTCAATACTTGGTATGTCAACACCTTGAAATTTTAAATAATTAAGAGGTCTTCAAGGAAACTTGGCCTATATTTGGCGATTCATTGCCAATTTGGCAGGCAAGTGTTTACCCTTCACCAAATTAATGAAGAAGGGAGTCACCTACCAGTGGACTGAATAATGTCAAGAATAATTCAACATTCTCAAGAGATATCTCTTGAGTCCACCGGTATTAATGTCACCTATTGAAGGAAGACCACTTATTCTCTATGTGGCATCTTTAGAGCGACCATCAGGTGCCTTCCTTGCCCAAAAGAATGATGCTGGGAATGGGAACAGCCATTATTATCTCAGTCGAACTATGTTTGATGCAAAAACTCGATATTCAAGTATAGAAAAGTGTTTCCTAGCATTAATCTTAGCAGTTCAAAAATTGAGACACTACCTGCAACATCATGCTTTCCAATTGGTATATTGCAATAACCCACTCAAAATTATCCTCAGTCATCCAATGCTTATAGGACTTCTGGAAAGGTGGAAAGTTATTTTGCCACAATTTAATATCCAGTATGTGTCTCAAAAGGCAATAAAGGGCCAAGATATGGCCAATTTCCTTGCTAAACACCCATCTGTAGAAGATACATCTTTAAATATTGAACTACCTGATGAGAAAGTCTTCTCTAATTAGGATAATCCTCAAACATGGGAAATATACTTTGATGGTGCCTCCAGAAGTCCAATAGGGAAGAAAATATAAGATCCTAAATTCAAAAAATTTGGGTTAGGAATCATGATTATTTCCCCAGAAAAGGCAATGCTACCCTATTCCTTCTTATTATTGGGAGGCGGTACAAATAATGAAGTAGAATATCAAGCTCTTATCATAGGCTTGGAATTGGTGCTTCAGGCACAGTTGAATCACCTGAGGGTAAAAGGTGATTCATATTTGGTAATCAAACAAATCAATAGGGATTATGCTATCAAAAAAGAAGAGCTAATCCCTTTGTGTTATTACGTTAGAGATTTAATGGTAGAATTTCCTTCGGAACTGACAGTTTCTTATGTCCCACGATCAAAAAATGCCCAAGCTGATGTACTGGCTAATATAGCCATAGCCCTGGCAGATCCAAATTGGGATGAAACAATCATCAGTGTTTCCCACCATCATGTAGTTTCACCTTTTGTTCAAATCAGAACAGAGGAAATCAATGAAATAAATCCCATTTCTAAACCATATAGTCATATTATAGGATGGATGACACCTATTAGGGAATACCATCAAAATGTAACACTCCCACATGATAGAGTCAAGAAAGAAAAATTATGGAGACGTGTGGTCAATTTTACTCTTTATGATAGCCTAGATCACCAAAAAATTCTCTACAAGCGAGTTTTTGATGGAATTCTATTCAGATGTATTGATGGTGAAGAGACAATGGCTATCATGAGTGAAGTTGACGAAGGAGCTTATGGTGCCCACCAGTCTGGGCATAGACTTTCTGGTCAAATTTGAAGGCTTGGGTACTTCTGGCCTTCAATGATACAAGATTGTGTTGATTTCACTAAGACGTGTAATTATTTCCAAGTATGTGCCAAATTCATTCATCAACCCCCAGAGTTTCTTCATATAGATAAATACTCATGGCCATTTGCCACATGGGGAATGGATGTAGTTGGACCTTATCATCCGGCTACATCCAAGCAGTTTAACTATATTCTTACTGCTACTGACTTCTTTTCCAAATGGGTGGAGGAAATACCTTTCAAAGAAGTTAGTTCTAAAGGCATTTTTAGCTTCTTCAAGTCTAACATCATTACCAGATTTGGTGTCCCTCATACTATATTGACAGAAAATGGAACCAACTTTTGTTCATCTGAGATGAGAAAGTTGCATCAAGAATACAACATCAAATCCAACCATTCATCTCAGTATCATGCAGTGGCCAATGGCCAAATAGAAGCCTTCAATAAGACTCTTTCAAACATACTGAAAAAGATGGTGGATAAAGATAAGAAATCATGGCCTGATAAACTTTTTCATGCTTTATGGGCTTATAGGACAACCACCTGCACTGCTATGCGGTCAACTCCATATTCATTGGTATATGGAACAGAAGCAGTCTTTCCCATTGAGGATCAATTACCTTAGCTCAGATTATCCATTCATGATCAGTTATCTATAGATGAACAATCTCAGAAGTTATTTGATGAATTGGAACAATTAGATGAAAAAATATTGTGCACCCATCACCAATTGGAAGTTTATCAGAATCGAATAGCATGATCTTTCAATAAGAAAGTTTTTATTCATTCATTCATTCAAGGAGAATTGTTATTGGTCCTCATAACTCCAATGATACCAGGAAAGAATCCTCTAAAGCATGAGCCAATGTGGGAAGGACCTTATTCAATACATAAGGTCTACTCCAATGGAGCTTATTCTTTAATCTCAATGGATGGAGAACTCATTACAACTCCAACCAATGCAAGATTCCTGAAGAAGTATTTTTTTTAACACAAATACACTTTTTAATCCTTCCTGCAAGAATTTAAACTGCATGGTCCCTTTCATTCAAGCTGCAAGACGTTAAACTGCCAAGCACCCCATATCTGTAACACATGAAATTTAAACTGTGAAACAATCTCTCACACATCCCACATGACATTAAAATATGCATCGTTAGGGTTGTTGTTATGTAACACCCCAATCTTCCATGGTACGATTTTATTTGAATAATACAGTAGCATGTGTTGTATGCAACTTCGAGATTCTAACATACTCTGACCAATCAAAGTAGCCATTATGAATAGTAATGCCCACTTTTTTAAATTTTATAAATTTTAACTCTCAAAATGGACTTCATTTTTGTATTTGGAATATCTAAATTATCCTAGGGTGAAATTTTGGTACTTTTCAGATAAATTTTATATTTTGATGAATAGTCAAAATTACTAAATTTTAATTAAAAACAACTTTTTTAATCGAAATAATTAATAGTGATATTTTATTAATTTGAGTGGTTTTAAAGTATATTTAGAATATATTTTTACTATTTAATACAATTTTGGTTATTGGACATAATTTCACAATTAAATAGGACATAAACAATTGTCAATCTTTTGATGGTTATTATCTCTTAAAACACGCTTTTTATTTTAACAACGGAAATTAATTTTAAATTAATTTCTGCCACTTCTGTGTTTTGAATTTGGAAAAATGGATTCCATATTTAGAATCAGGATATCCAAATTGTGTAAATAGGTAACTTTTATTTTTAGTCGTTTTGAATAATTACTTCGGTAAATATTTTATTTACCATGGTTAAAGGGTAAATCTTATAAATAAGGGTAAAAAATATTATAATAATAATAATAAATCACCCTAAAATGTGTCCTAACCTTATTGGTGGATACATGTCCGACCATGGTCATATTTGGGTTTATTTTGGGACCCCATGGAGTCACTTGTAGGTGATAGGGACACTTTATATTAATTATGTTAAAAGTAAATACAAAAATGACATAATCATATATCTTTTAGAAAAAAAAATTCATAGGGTTATATATGTTGGATTTTCGACTCTAAATATTAATTAGATAGATAAAAATATTTCCTACATAATGGTATTTTATTTAAAATTTTTAGAAATTTAATAATTAATATTATTTATGACACAATAATGATGCAATATTTTCCTTATTAATGAAAGAATCAAATAATTGGTATTATAAATGTTAAAATAAATATAATTTGAAAGTTTTGATGACATCCATGAATTTTATTGGTTAATATGACATTATATTATTTCTTAAATGAATTTAGTTTGAATTAATCATGTTTTTAAGACTTTAACAAAAATCAATTATTGAATAGTGTCAAAATTGACATAAATGAGTTTTTAAAACAAATATTATATTATTAATTGATTATCTATTCTTAAAAATCTTTGGTTCGGCCAAAGGACTTATATCATGATAGGTGTATCATTAATGGACCACTTTGGGGTCTCTTGGATGTATATAGTAAGTTTATTAACTATATAATATAAAAATATAAAGTGACATGGTAAATATCAAACTAATTAACTAAGAGTTAAAACTAAAAGATAATGTTAATTTAATGACCCAAACCTCTCTAAATTCTATTGGTTGAAAGTATTTAGACCCATCCCCATCTTATAAATTTAATAATCCACTTTTGATCCATTATAAACTGAATATGAATTTATTATAAAATAATATTTCTAGCTTTTCCAAAGGTACCCCTCACCCCTCTTATAAAAGGGCACTCCCCATTCTCACTAATTCACACATTCAAAGCCTTTTGGATCGGCCAAAACCTGTCCAAATACTCTATAAACTTCCCTCACTTCAACCTAGAGGCATTAGTTTGATCTTAAAGCCAACCTAAGGAGCCCTTTTGATCAAATCAAAAGGAAGAACCCGATTAAGAGGTAATGTTTTCACCACCCTCTTTCAATTTCCTTTCTTCTTCAACTTCTTCTTTCTTTGTTATTCCCATTCTAAAATAATAACTCCAGTATCTTATATATAATTTTATTTTATTATAAATATGGTACAACCATATTCAGTATTCTATCCATCCTTTGAAGGACATGTCACCATACGTGCGTACGTACGGCTTACCGTCTCCACGTCGTTGTGTAATTGTTATTCAAAACATTATTATTTGGATGGGTATAATAATGATGTGTAATTCATGTAAATAGTAAATATAACATGATAATGATTCTGTATATATGATATACCATCCAATTATATATTATTTTAATATCAAAAGAATGATATTGTCGCTCGTGCGTACGTACGGACTACCGTCACCACAAACGCGATGAGATTCATTCCCCATCGTATCCATTCAAGACTAATTATCATTTGATGATTAAAAATAATGTTTAAGGACTTAATATCATTCTGGATATGAATAAGATAAGACATATCCATAAAAAACACGGCTTATGTAACAAAACATATAAAATAAAACGAGTAAGTTAACACCCGAAATGACGATAATACTAAAATATTATTAAGAAACCATTATTAGAAGATCATATATGATATCATAATTATGTATATGGTTCTTTTATAATTTAATAACAATTATTTAACCATTATACAAGAGGTTAAACTACCCCCAACCAAGGAAAAGTACAAGGTAAGGGTTTATTTCACAATCTCTTCATTATCTGAGGTTGTTTATACGTAATTATCTACTGGGACCTCCTTATCATCCACATCCATGCTTCTTAAAAATGTATTTCAAATCATTCTTACTATTTTACAGACTATGTTTTAATGTCATTTATACCCTTGTTGAATTTTTATAAGAAGTTTATAAAGGAATATTTCTGTCATTTTCCAAACAAGGTCCTTTTAACCTTTTCAACAGAATTAAGGTAAGAATGTCTTTTTTAACTTATATGGCGGGTGTGGCTATTTTCCACCATTATAAAATCATCAAAGCTTCCATTAAAAGCTTATAAGAATATTTTCAAAGTAAATGTTTTATTTTATAATTATGTGACTTTTAAATGATTTAGAAAAAAGAGATATTTATCTCAAATAATTTTGATTTTTTCTATTTCAAAATCCTTTAATGGATTTTAAGATTATTTGAAGTTGATTTATTATACAAAACATCCATATAGTTTTGAAGGTTTTGTGATATTTTTGATTGTGGATGTGTTATTTTTATACCATTTATGGTTTATGTAGAATGTATTGACATATCATATGCTAGTTTTAATACGAATGTTTATGTTATGTTTAAAAATGTTCATATGAGGAATGAATTGGACTTAATAAGTGATGGGTGGAGCCCGGTATAGCTCCTATATGCATCGGTAGGTCTCATGATACAAACTAGTGTCTTGGCACAAGGCCTTGACAAAATCTTATTTTTAGTCTTGGCTTGAGGCCTAGACTATGTGGTTATGATAGTCTGGCATTATGCATTCCATCATTGTGAAAGTGGTTATTGATATTGCATGTGATTATTCGACTAGTAGAATATCCATGTGAATAATTAAATGTAATTATTTTATTTTATTTTTGCCATATTATGCTAATGTTCATGTTTAAAAGGATTTTGTTTTAGTTATACATTGCCATAAATGTTTATGCTTATTTATGAAGGTTTCTGCTATATTGTTATTCTTACTGGGCATTTGAGCTCACCCATTTCTATGTTTTATTTTTCCCAGAATGTGAAGAAGTATTTTATGAATTACCTGTAGGCATAGTATAAGGGGATATGAGTGTGGATACAAGATGTTGTTGTATTTTTCACTTTATGATGTAATGTAAACTTTATGAATGTATCTAGTGTTTCCAAGAATACTAAACAAATTGGTCTTTCGAGACATGATCTTTTGTGATCATTCCAATGATATGTAATAATGCACCGACTCTGGGTAACTGGGGTCGGTGTGTTACAGTTGTTATCAGAGGAAGTTTAGTACAATCCTTGGAAGCTAGATTTAGATAAACTCTGATTATAGCACATAGATCTAAGATGGACTATGAGGATTAGTATAGAAGAAGTAACTAGAATTTTGGTATTGTAGAGATTTTGGGATTTTTTCGAGCAATACATCCCTGTCTGGATACGAGTAGGTAGAGGCAGCTTTGGCACAGATGTACCTAGGGGTAAAACCTGAAAACACCGCTTTGAGCTAGACTCGAACGGGAATTGGTGCACGACAACGGGCCTTGATGCGCTCTTGGTAACGACACTCCTGCAGGATATGCTTAGGATAACTCTCATTTTCTTTATAAATAATTATGAAGGGTTTATGAGTATATACTTCCTCAAAGAAAACATTTTTATGATTATGGATTACATCCATAAATAGTTCAATTTATTTTAAGTGTTTTATAAGTATGGAATTATGTATTTTGATTCATAAACTGATCTAGTTTATGCCATTGTTTAGAAATGGTGCCTAGTGGAAGAAATAGAAACTGTATCAATACACGCACTCCATATAGGGATTTCCCTCCTGCTCAAGATAATTATAGTGGAGCTGGTGATACAACTGGTGCTGATCATCTTATCACTATAATGGGACAACTCACTCAGGTTATGAATAATAACCTTACCAATATGGAGCACCCTGATCCACAACATGGAGGATAAATGTTAGATCACTTCATGAGGCATCAAACACCAACATTCAATGGGAGTACAAATCCATTAGTGGCTGAGCAATGGATAAGTTCCCTAGAGAAAATATTTCAGGCTTTGGGGATTAGTGAAAGGGAAAAAGTTATCATGGCAGTTTACCGCCTCACTGAAGATGCTGATCAGTAGTGGTCATTGATTCAAAACATGAAGGAAGATGATTAAGTATCAAATATAGAATGGAGGGAGTTCAAAGATCTGTTTTTAGAAAAATCCTTTCCTCGTGACCATCGAGCAGATATGGAAAGGCAATTTCTCAGTCTAAGACAAAAGGAGGACGAGAATGTCGCAAAGTATGAGGCTAACTTTAGAAGGTTAGAAAGGTATGCTGGAGATTATATACGTAACCCAATAAGTAAGATTTATCTTTTCTTTAATGGGTTAAAACCATTTCTTCTTCGAGCATTAGTGTCACAATCCTTCTCATCGTACGAAGATATTGTCTCATGTGCTATCAAGACATAAAAAAGAATTCTTTAAATCTTATGACTTTAAAGTAACGAAAGAGAAGAAGAGATCTGCTGATCACTCTGGGAATGGAAATATGGGGAAGAAGGGAAAAGTTTAATATCCATCCTGTAGTAAATGTGGGATGAAATACCCTAGTACTTTCTTGAAGTGAATGGGAGTCTGTTACAAGTGTAGTGAAAAAGGCCACTAAGATCATGATTACAAGGGGAAGAAAGAAGCTACCGATGTTCAATGCTACAATTGTAGAGAGATGGGACATTATGAAAATGAATTTCCTAAGCATCAGGGGAACTTACCTCAAAAAAGTCCAAGGGATCAAGGAAAAACTTATGTTATCACTAATGCTGAGGTAGAAGCTCCTAAAGACATGGTGGCAGGTAATTTAATGGTTTCCACAAGTTTAGAAAATGCATTATTTGATTCTAGATCATCGCATTGTTTTATATCTTCCCAGTTTGCTAAGAAAATTAGATATTTTCAATTTGATTTAACAAGATAGTTTTCTATTAAAACTCATAAGGGAAGTATCATTGCAACAATGTTTTGTGAATCAGTCCACATTAGAGAACACAAATGTTCTTCATCTGCTGGTCTCATCGTCATACATATGATTGAGTTTGATATAATCCTTGGTATGGATTGGATTTCGGACCATGATGCGAATATTTATTGTAAGAAGAAGGAGGTTACAATTTTTTATGATGATGATAAGGAACACCTTATCTTTAGAGAAGAATTGTCACCACCTAATTATTATCTAGATCCACCCCAGTAGCTCAACTAAATTCAATTATTGGGGAGTAAGAGAATGAAATGATTGTGGATTAGGAAAGGAATGTTCAAATAGATGATGTAACTATTGTAAAAGAATATGTAGATGCGTTTCCGGAAGATTTACCTGGACATCCTCCAGAACGAGAAGTTGATTTTTCCATTGATTTAATTCCTGGATCAAGTCCTATATCGAAGACCCCTTATAGAATGGCCATTGTGGAATTAGTTGAACTAAAAAAACAACTAGAGGAATTAAGTAATAAGGGATTTATTTTCCCTAGTGTTTCTCCATGGGTAGCCCGTGTTCTTTTTGTTAAAAAGAAAGATGGATCTATGAGGTTATGTATCGACTACAGGGAGATCAATGCCATAAAAATAAAGAACAAGTATCCCCTACCTCGCATTAATGATTTATTTGACCAACTGCATGGAGATCAATACTTTTCAAAGATTGACCTTAGGTCTGGATACCATCAGTTGTGTGAGAAGAAGGAAGACATTCCGAAGACAGCATTTCGAACCAGGTACGGGCATTATGAGTTTACATTAATGCCTTTTGGGCTGACTAATACACCCTCTGTATTCATGGATCTAATGAATAGAGTTTTCAAGGAATATCTAGATGAATTTTTTGTGGTATTTATTGATGATATCTTAGTATACTCAAAAAGCTACGAGGAGCATGAAAATCACTTGCGCATTATCCTGAAGACTCTAAGAAGACATGAATTATATTGGAAGTTTAGTATGTGTGAATTCTGGCTTCAGGAGATTTCTTTTCTTGGCCATATTGTCTCTAAAGATGGAATCTATGTTGATCCTTCTAAGACCAAGGCAATCCAAGAATGGCCTGCACTGAAGAGTATGACTGAGGTATGCAGTTTTATTGGTTTAGCAGGTTATTATCGACGTTTAGTCTAGAATTTTGCCCAGTTGGCTAACCCATTAACAAAGATCACAGGTAATGGGGTTAAATTTGTTTTTACAAAAGAGTGTGAAGAATTTTTCGAAGAACTGAAGATAAGATTATTCAATGCTCCTATATTGACTCTACCATCAAGGAATTATGGGTTCGTTATTTATAGTGATGCATCGAAGAAAGGACTTGGTTGTGTCCTTATGCAGAATGATAGGGTTATTTCCTATGCATCACGACAGTTGAAAATTCATGAGCCAAACTATCCTACTCATGATCTCGAGTTAGTAGTTGTGATCTTTGCTTTGAAGATATGAAGACACTACCTCTATGGTGAAAAATGTGAGATTTCTACTGATCACAAGAGTTTGAAGTATATTTTCTCCCAAAAATAACTCAACATGAGGCCAAGGAGATGGCTTGAATTACTCAAGGATTATGATTGCACAATACACTACCACCTGGGGAAGGCAAACAAGGTGGAAGATGCTTTGAGTAGAAAAGATAATGGAGTTTTGAACAATATGAGAATTGAAAGGGATCCAATTTTCATGGATCTAGGGAAGATGGGCATGGGAATAACCATGGAAGGTAAAACATCAATTCTTTTTCAAATGGTTGTCAAACCATCTTTACTATAAAGGATTAAGAGTTCTCAGACCGATAATGAAGAATTTCAAAAGAATATTAAAGTTGTAAATGATGGGAGATTGAGAGACATTGTATATGAAGATGGAATTTTGAAATTTGGGAAGGAACTTTGTGTTCCCAATATACCTGATCTAAAAAGGGAATTATTTGATGATTATCATAGTTCTAATTTCTCTATACACCTTGAAAGCACCAAAATGTATAGAGATTTGAAGGAACAGTTTTTGTGGGACAACATGAAGAGGGAGATTTCTGATTTTGTGTCAAGATTTATGGTTTGTCAACAAGTGAAAGATCAAAGGCAACATCATGGTGGATTATTACAACCTCTTCCCATACCTGAGTGGAAATGGGATAATATTATGATGGACTTCGTCATGGGGCTACCAAAGACTCCTATAAAAAACGATGCAATATGGTTCATTGTTGATCGTCTTACCAAGTCAGCACATTTTCTTCCTATAATAGAAGATTTACCACTCGAACGTCTAGTAAGACTATATATTAATGAAGTTTTGAGACTTCATGGAGTACCCCTATCGATCGTTTCAGATCGTGATCCCCATTTTACTTCAAGATTCTAGAAGATTCATCATAAGGACTTGGATACTAAACTTTGTTTGAGCACTGCCTACCACCCTCAAACAGATGGATAATCGGAACAGAATATTCAGACCTTATAAGACATGTTGAGATCTTTCTCACTTGACTTTCAGGGTATGTGGGATCAGTATTTACCTCTGGTAAAATTTTCCTATAACAATATCTTCCATTAGAGAATTCAAATGGCACCATATGAACCATTATACAGAAAGAGATGTCGCACACCAACCTATTGGGATGACGTTGGTGAAAGAAAACTTGTAGGCCCAGAACATTGTGGATTAAATGATGGAGAAGGTGAATGT
The DNA here is from genome assembly GCA_963277665.1 of Viscum album. Taxonomy (NCBI): domain Eukaryota; kingdom Viridiplantae; phylum Streptophyta; class Magnoliopsida; order Santalales; family Viscaceae; genus Viscum; species Viscum album. The sequence goes on along the minus strand of OY728119.1, from coordinate 1,175,952,524 downwards.
AATCCAAAACCACATCAAAGCAGCTCAAAGTAGGCAGAAGAGCTATGCTGACAACCGAAGGAAGGATTTGGAATTTCAGGTGGGAGAGCATGTTTTCTTGAAGGTATCTCCATGGAAGGGAGTTATACATTCTGGAAAGAAAGGTAAATTGAGTCCCAAGTACATAGGACCTTTCGAAATTCTAGAACGAATTAGGACTGTAGCTTACCGTTTGGCAATGCCACCAAGTCTCTCCAAAGTTCACGATGTGTTCCACATATCACTGTTGAGAAAATACATGCCCAACCCAACGCATGTACTCACTTATGATAAATTAGAACTGGAACTCAATTTTTCTTGTTGTGAAGAACCCGTTAAATTTTTTTATACAAGATAGAAAGTGCTGAGAAACCGGACGACTCGTCTGGTAAAAGTTCTATGGAGGAACCATAAGATGGAAGAGGCAACGTGGGAACCCGAGGAACTTATGATGAATAACCACCTGAGCCTTTTCATGCAGTAGTATTATATAAATCTCAAGGATGAAATTATTTGAATGAGGGTAAAATGTAACACCCCAAGCTTCCACGGTACGATTTTCTTTGAATAATACAGTAGCGTGTGTTGTACGCAACTTCGAGATTCTAACATACGGCGACCAATCAAAGTAGCCATTATAAATAGTAATACCCACTTTTTGAAATTTGATAAATTTTATATCTCAAAATGGACATCATTTTTGTATTCAGAATATCTAAATTATCCTAGGGTGAAATTTTGGTACTTTTCGGATAACTTTTATATTTTGATGAATAGTGAAATTTACTAAATTTTAATTAAAAACAACTTTTTTATTCGAAATAATTAATAGTGATAAATTATGAATTTGAGTAGTTTTAAAGTATATTTAGAATATAATTTTACCATTTAATTAATTTTGGTCATTGGACATAATTTCACAATTAAACCGAATATAAACAAGTGTCAATCTTTTGATAGTTATTATCTCTTAAAAACACAATTTTTGTTTTAACAACGGGAATTAATTTTAAATTAATTTCTGCCCCTTCTGTGTTTTGAATTTTTAAAAATGTATTCCATATTTTTAATCAGTATGTCCAAATTGTGTAAATAGGTAACTTTTATTTTTAGGCATTTTGAATAATTACTTCAGTAAATATTTTATTTACCATGGTTAAAAGGGTAAATCCGGTAAATAAGGGTAATAATAATATTATAATAATAATAAATTACTCTAAAATGTGTCCTAAAATTATTGGTGGATACCTATCTGACCATGGGAATATTTTGGTCTATTTTGGGACCCCATGGAGCCACTTGTAGGTGATAGGTTCACTTTATATTAATCATGTTAAAAGTAAATAGAAAAATGACATAAGCATATATTGTTTAGAAAAACAATTTTTACATAGGGTTATATATGTTGGATTTTAGACTATAAATATTCATTAGAAAGATAAAAATATTTCCTAAATAATGGTATTTTATTTAAAAAATTTAGAAATTTAATAATTAATATTATTTATGACACAATAATGATGCAATAGTTTCCTTATTATTGAAAGAATCAAATAATTGGTATTATAAATGTTAAAATAAATATAATATGAAAGTTTTGATGCAATACATGAATTTTATTGGTTAATATGACATTATAGGATTTCTTAAATTAATTTTTTCGAATTAATAATGTTGTTAAGACTTTAACAAAAATCAATTATTGAATAGTGTCAAAATTGACATAAATGAGTTTTTAAAACAAATATTATATTATTAATTGATAATCTATTCCTAAAAAACTATGGTTTAGCCAACGGACTTATATCAGGATAGTTTTATCATTAATGGACCACTTGGGGGTCTCTTGGATTTATATAGTAAGTTTATTAACTATATAATATAAAAATATAAAGTGACATGGTAAATGTCAAATTAATTAACTAAGAGTTAAAACTAAAAGATAATGTTAACATAATGACCCAAACCTATTTAACTTCTATTGTTTGAAAGTATTTATATCCTTCCCCACCTTAGACTTTTAATAATCAACTTTTTATCCATTATAAACCGAATATGAATTTATTATAAAATAATATTTCTAGGTTTTCCAAATGTTCCCCTCACCCCACTTATAAAAGGGCACTCCCCCTTCTCACTAATTCACACATTCAAAGCCTTTTGGCTCAGCCAACCCCTACCCAAATACCATATCAAATTCCGTCACTTCAATCTAGAGTCCTTGGTTTTATCATAAATCCAACCTAATGATCCCTTTTGATCAAATCAAAAGGAAGAACCCGATTAAGAGGTAATGTTTTCACCACCCTCTTTCAAGTTCCTTTCTTCTTTAACTTCTTAATTATTTGTTATTCCCATTCTAAAATAATAAATCCAGTATCTTATATATATTTTGATGTTATTATAAACATGGTACAACCATATTCAGTATTCTATCCATCCGTTGAATGACATGTCATCATACGTGCGTACATACGGCTTACCATCTCCACGTAGTGGTGTAATTGTTATTCAAAACATTATTATATGGATGGGTATAATAATGATGTTTAATTCATGTAAATAATAAATATAACATTATAATTATTCTGTATATATGATATACCATCCAATTATATATTATTTTAATATCAAAAGAATGATATTTTCGCTCGTTCGTACGTACCGACTACCGTCTCCACGAACGCGATGAGATTCATTCCCCATCATATCCATTCGAGACTAATTCTCATTTGATGATTAAAAATAAATTTTAAGTACTTAATATCATTTTGGATATGAATAATATATAACCTATCCATAACAAACACGACTTATGTAACAAAACATATAAAAGAAAATGAGTAAGTTAACACCCTAAACGACGATAATACTAAAATATTATTAACAAAGCATTATTAGAAGATCATATATGATATCATAATTATGTATATGGTTCTTTTATATTTTAATAACAATTTTTTCACCATTATATAGGAGGTTAACCTACCCCCAACCAAGTAAAAGTATAAGGTAAGGGTTTATTTCACAATATCTTCATTATCTGCGGTTGTTTATACGTAATTATCTACTGGGACCTCTTTATCATCAACATCCATGCTTATTAAAAATGTATTTCAAATAATTCTTACTATTTTATAGACTATGGGTTAATTTCATTTATACCCTTGTTGAATTTTTATAAGAAGTATATAAATGAATCTTTCTGTCATATTCCAAACAAGGTCATTTTTAACCTTTTCGAAGAATTAAGGTAAGAATGTCTTTTTTAACTTATATGCCGGGTGTGGCTATTTTCTGCCATTATAAAATCGTCAAAACTTCCCTTAAAAGCTTATAAGAATTTTTTCAGAGTAAATTTTTTATTTTATAATTATGTGACTTTTAAATGATTTTAAAAAAAAGATATATTTCTCTCAAATAGTTTTGATTTCATCTACGTCAACATCCTTTGATAGATTTTAAGCTTATTTGAAGTTGATTTATTATAAAAAACTTCCATATAGTATTGAAATTTTTGGGATATGTTTGATTGTGGATGTGTCATTTTTATACCATTCATGGTTTATGGAGAATGTATTGAAATTTCATATGCTAGTTTTAATGCGAATGTTTATGTTATGTTTAAACCTGTTCATATGAGGAATGCATTGTACATAATAAGTGACGGGTGGAGCCCGCTATAGCTCCTAGATGCATCAATAGGTCTCATGAGACAAACTAGTGTCTTGGCACAAGGCCTTGACAAAATCTTATTTGTAGTCATGGAGCGAGGCCTTGACTATGTGGTTATTATTGTTTGTAATTATGCATTCCATCATTATGAAAGTGGTTATTGATATTGCATGTGATTATTCGACTAGTAGAATATCCATGTGAATAAGTAAATGTCATTATTTTATTTTATTTTTTCCATATTATGTTGAAGTTCAAGTTTAAAAGGATTTTGTTTTAGTTATACATTGCATTAAATGTTTATGCTTATTTATGAAAGTTTCTGCTATATTGTTATCCTTAATGGGCATTTCAGCTCACCCCTTTCTATGTTTTATTTTTTCTAGGATGTGAAGAAGTATTTTATGAATGACCTGCAGGGATAGTATAAGGGGATATGAGTGTGGAGACAGGATGTTGTTCTAGTTTTCACTTTATGATGTAATGTAAACTTTATGAATGTATCTAGTGTTTCCAAGACTACTAAACTAATCGTTCTTTCAAGACTTGATATTTTGTGATCATTCTAATGACATGTAATAATGCACCGACTCTATGTAACTAGGTTCGGGACGTTACATGTTACCTCTTGTTTCTCACATCGAGCATGACTCATGTGAGCTTAGAGTAAGCTTCAACCATAACACCCTCTCTAGGCCGCTAACCACGTGTAAGTCCCAACACCATCTTTAGGTTGACCTCAAGTATAACTCGATCACTGATTAATTCTCAATCAAACTACGCGGGCTTTGATCCTTGCCTTCTAGGCTGGGTACGTAGGAAACCTCTCGAGGTTGAATCCCAAAACCAATATCTTCATATCGGTTCACCTCCATCTCATATGATGTTGATCCGTGAATCTCCCCCCCCCCCAAACCAATATCTTCACATTGGTTCATCATCATCCTTGTTATATGACGTTAAACTATACATTCCCCCATCGTCCTCGCTGCAAGACATTAAACTGCATGGCAATATGTTCTAGCTACATGAAGCTAAACTATATAGTACTGGTCTATGCATATGACCTTAAACTATTTGCACTTTTGTCTTTTATGACAATAAACTACAATAGTCTTTGAAACCCTCTCCTAAGAGGGAATCATTATTCACATTGATCTCCAATCATGTTATGTTCCAAGGACTATGTGCATACATGGAAATACCAGAACCTTTAATCTTGGATCCAACCATCATTGCACTAAAGTCCACTTTCACCCTTCACATGTACGAACCAAATCTGTACATAAGGTATTTCAAGAACTACGTATGGCTTGATTTACATCCTTATGGGGTACGTAGGAACGTTCAAACATCCATCGAACCCATCCCCAAGTCTTTGGGCCTAACCCCAAACTCCACTTTCAGTCACTTGGATGAAAATTCCCCCTATAAGAACAAGAATGTGGTATGAAACCCCTGGCCTTTATTCACATCAAGTTTATCAAAAACACACAATGTGTTTTCCTCATTATGGTATGAACTCTATGACCATAAACTAAGATCTCATATGCTCTCATCCCACATGAAATTAAACTGCATTTCAAGAACTACATATGGCTTCATTCTAATCCTAATGAGATATGTAGTGAAGTCCAGCATCTCAATTCAGGACCCAGCCACATCATGATTATGGTCAGAATTGGTCTATGTATCTCCTTAATGCATTGGACAATACCCATTTTTATGTGTCATACTCCTAACCTTAAATACTTTCAGATCTCCATAACTATTTTCATGAATTCTGGTCAAAAAATTTCTGATACCCTGGAATTCTTTTGCCTAACCATGCAGCATGTGCCCTTAGGCGGCCTTGCATAAGTAGTCTACATAACAGACCTGTCAGCCAAAATATGCTATTATTTGACTATGTATCCAATTCCCTTAAGTGTCCCTTCATAATTCAAACCCCCTAACGGGCTTTTCAAATTGTGGTAACTTCATTCTTGGGGGGGGGGATCTTTTTTCCTTATTGGTCTTAACGACGATATGTAGAGATCCACAAAACAAACAGCCATCCTTAACATATTTGTCCCATACTCTTTTTCATGATCTGAAAGTATTCAAGTCTACAGTTTATATTTCCCTTCCCTATATTTGGGTCAGACCTTCGCAAGAGTGACATTCATCCAATTCATTGACAATCTTTATTGGGAATATCCTCTCCATATTCAAGTACCTCTCTCCATACAGCAGACTCTGTGCTTTGGAAAATTTGAATCTCCATAAACTTCCACTGGATTTTAGCAATAGAAAAGTAAAATTTCTGAGATATATTTTTCCTGACTAAGAAACATGTACCCATATGTGGCCTCTCATAATTAGTCTACATAATGGACCTATCATCAAAAAGATGCTATTAGTTTACTATGCATCCAATTCCCTTAAGTGGCCCTGCATAATTCAACCCCCTAACAGGTTTGTCAAATAGGGGTGACTTCACTCTTAGAAAATACATCCTCTAAGACCTTTTAGCCCTTTTTTCGTATCATCCCTCTGATTCAAAATTTCTTAAGTCATAGTTTACATGTTTTCCATCATACATGAATGTGGTAATATGTTTTCAAACAAATTATCAATGAATTGAGTCAATTTTAATCCATTCGGTTAAAGCTACTCGACCTTAAACGTTATCCTTTTTATGTCCGACATGCATGACTTTAAACTACCAACAAAATACAAGGTACTCATTAACATGGGAACTTGTTAAAGGAACTCTGAACAAAAGTCGAGTCCCATATCGCTAAACATACATATTATTTGATTTAGGAAATATTGAGCAACAAAAGATGCAAAGTTTGTGGGTTTGTTTGTATAATCCTAGAAAAAATCAAAATATTCTTACTAGGCCCATTGGCTTAGGTAAAAAATATATATATGTAATTAGTAGAATAATGAAGGTACAAATGATTGAAGATGAAATGTATTTTTCATTAATTCACAATATTAGAAGAACATCCACAGATTAGAGTATCTTCTCTTTTTCAAGAATTACAAGAGGCTTTCAACATAAATTTTCATTTGATTTACGGCATCCCAAGCTTCATCAGCGGCCACTTGAGGTTCATTCACTCGACCAGCCTCACTCTTTTTAGCTTGATGGAGTGCCCTCTTTGCATCTGTGATGGATTTCATACCATTCATTTGGACTCCTTCCAATGTATTGTTATGTTGGTCAAGTTCCCCAGTAACAGCATCTAACTATTGATGAAGATTCATCTGCTGGACAAATTTATCCTTGATCTTATTCTTCAGCTCATTTAGCTTTGCATCGTGATCAGCCTCATCTCGGGACATCGCAGCCTCAAATTCACTGATATTGGTCAACAGCCTCGCTCTAGTCAGATCTTGATGGCACTTTTTCTCTTGTTCCCTCCTTAAGATGACTTAGTTCATTGTGGTATGGATCTCTTTATATCCAAAACCACCAAGTCCCAGCATGATGAACAAGGATGAAAGTCACGGGATCTTCGAAGAAACCTCTTCAAGAGGCACTTCAGATATGATTTTCTATATATTCTTTCATGCTTTGCGACGTTAGAATTGAACCGCCTTTTGCACCTCTGGGTATGATTCAGCATCACTATCACAGGGGGGAATATAGTATGGGATTAATGCACTTAAGGAAGTGCCTTGTTCTTCTCCTTCCCCCTGACCCTTGGTACTTCACATTATACTCTCGTTGGGGTTGAGGCTGAGGCTTCATCCCTAGATTTAGCCACTAAAGTTGACAGCCATGCATAGTCAATTGAAAGCTTTGGTTAGTTTCAAAGTATAACAAAAGTTGATTAAGTTGTCTTTCAAATTAAGTATAGCCACAAATATTATCATATTTTACCCAATGGTAGATCAGCAGCATGAGAATGCTCCTCCCCATATTTCCACGATTTAACGTGATTTTCAAGATGGATTTTAGGAAGCTCTGATGGGTTAAGCTCCACTTGATCTAGCGTCTCTACAATGATAGGGTTGTCTCTACCCCCTTCAGGCATCAGCAGAATAGAAGCTTACTCAAGTGGAACTGTACATTTAAACCAATCATGGTCAGAGATGTAATAAACAATTTTTTCAGGATGAAGGATAACACTCATGTCCAAAATCTTCTAAATCACATGGTAATTTAACATAATCTAAAATTTCTTCAAAAGACACTCCAAGTTTCAGCATTTCATCCAGTGATATCTCATATTCCTAGTTAGTCTCACTAGTGGGAGCATTTGATGTGTCTCCTTGGTGACCCTCCTTGAAATGCACAACCAATTGTTGCCTATCGACCGGGCAAGGTTCTGGTGCTCTGCTAATGTGTATAGTAGTACTTGGGTCAAATCCTCGGTGATGATACTTTTTTAATAGTCATTTGTTTTCAGTTGATTGTATTCTGATTGGGGGGTGTGTTTGCAGAGATTAATTGAAATTACTAATTGATTATGATTGATTTAACAAATTTATAATGATTAGGTTGATTTCATCATTAGGTAGTTAATCTTGTGATATCCTTGAGCTTTGCTTTATATTCCATTTAAATTAACACCCATGTCACAAGTTGACATTGATTTGAATATCCAAGTGTTAAGGCTTTAATCCAATACTTAACTTTACTTAGGGTTCCAATCATGATCATATCTTGTTTATCGTAGTGTATTTATGGTTCCAATAATCCATGGAAACCACACGTTAAACAAAACAATTCATTAATCCATGACATGATAAGTCCAACATACATAATGTTAATTCAACGAATACTCATCGAGAAAAAGATCTTGATCGCATAACATACCTAAATTTAAACTCACCCCAATGAGAGATTTACTCAGCCATTAAGATGTTTATTAATATAGTAATATATCTCTATGGTGATGAATTATAAGGAGAATAAAATGAAAGGGACAACAAAAGATTTGTGCGCCGAACACACACACAAAAACGATGATGAAAATTAAAAATGGACTTTAGATTGAATTAGAAAAAAAAGAAGGGAAGGAGATTAAGCTGTATTTAAACTATTTTAAGAACATTAATATTAGACTACAGAAGGTGGATTAGAATAATATATATTGAAGAAGAAACTTTCATTAAAACATAATTACAAAGGAAAGGACTTACAAAATTACAACATTGAAGAACATAAAAGTAAATGAAAACAAAGAGAGAAGGAAAGGTCTCTCAAGTGAAAAAATGAGTATGGAAGATACTCCCAAGCCTTTTTCAAGGCTTTGGTCGTGTCAATATGATCTCCTCTATTCTGAAATTCCAACCCCTTGCAAGGAGAGGAGGGGGATGTATTTATAGCCCAAGGAAGTGAACTGTTTGCATTCCCAATCTGTCCCTCCACTTGACTCAACGCTTTGTACAACAAGACAGCCGAATCATGAGATATCTTCTTCTTAAATATTTTATATAATAATTTTGGACTACTACTCTCAAAATTTTGAGGCATTTGGACATATGGATCCAATGTTATGGGAGTTTTATTAAACAAAGGGAAATTGTCCATTTCTATCCATGCTTTTTCGATGGCAAAAATGTGAATGGATTTTGGAACTTGGAGATGCATTTAAATACTAATTATTTCTTCAACAAATTCGGTCTCCTATATCTCATATTTCACAATGAAAAATATCATCTTGATTGGATGCTTACATCATGATATATGTCATGCATACTCTACTGATTTTAATTACCGGCCAGAATGGTGGGCTGGACTTCAAAGCTTCATTGGGGCCCCTTGTTCTTAGATTTGGGCCTTGAAATTTTTACCCATGATTCTTTTGGATAATCACGAACACATGGAAGATTTTAAAAAAATATGGGCTTCTGGATTGAGACCAGTACCTCAATCATCGTGGCTAGTCCAGTTTCTTCACAAATTCTTTGGGTCATCTTTTGGGTCAATTTGATCCTTCAAATGGCAGAATTGGCCCATGATCCCTTCAAATGAAATGTTTTATATCGAATTAGGAATCCTAAAAAACAAGAGCCACACAAGTTTAATCAGTAGGGAGAGAGTTATAAATAAAAGAGTAAACTGACTCAATTGGACTGCTTCTCAAAATTCTCAAAAATTATACTTAGTATTAAAACATTAATATTTCACAAAAATTATGCACATTTCATATAAAATATGTAAAGGGAGTATAAAATAAGTCATGAAAATATTAATAACATAAACTCTCCCGCAATTATTTTTGTGCATGTCCCCATGTACAACAAATATAAAAACATGACAAAATAATTTTCACTCACCAATAAATATTAAAATTTTGTTTTCTTTAATCTGGGGAGGTTTAGACTATTTCACTCATCCATTTTGAATTCCACCACAAGTTATTACAGAAAAAATGTTCCAAAACTAATTCATTTTTTCATTTTAAAATTTAGAAATGGAAAATGTGGACACTCAAAACTCACACCTCTCAAGATGATAAAATTCATTTGTCGAGGTTCACTCTTTCACCAACCAAAAGTGAAAATCTTAGAGTTTGAAAGAGCTCTCAGCTTCCAATCTCTAAACAAAGTGCACAAGAATCAAGAGGACTTTTTAAGGGGTTTTTGTGTCTATGGGACGATAGGAATATGATTTCCAAGAGAGAGAATAAGAGAGTTAAAACACCAACATAGAAAAAGAAATGCACATTTTTATGAAATAAAACATGGAAGGAAATGAAAACACATATTTACAAGGGAATTATTGTGTAAATAAAGACACAATAAAAGAAGAAAATATGAAGGTGATGAAAAGATGGAATATTTACAAAACACAGAACTTCTCCCAATAAGAATATAATGCAATTGTTCTTTTTTTCTTTGTTTTTTCGAAAGTTGACCTTGAAATAGATCTCAAACTCATATCACAACCCATGCTTTATCTCCTCACAACACTAATTGTAATAGTTATAACAAGATCAAAGGTTGAGGAAGAGTGATTTTTGACCTACCAAAGACACAACCCATTTTTCAATTTTTTTTATTTTTTTCATAATTTTTTATTTTTTTTGAACACTTTTCAATAACATTTACAAAATTATATAAATGGAAGTACATTACATTCCCCAAAACACACTAAATGACAACCTCTCCCCCACGCTGAAATGGATGCTTACCCTCAAGCAGATGATAACTCGTTGAAAATCAATAATAGGGTACCAAAATAATGAAATCCATTCCCCCCACACTTAAATTTTAAAAAATTATGCAATGAAAATCTATGTTGATATTGGGTGGTAAAAGGTATTGGGCTTGTAATATGGCTATCAAATAAAATGTTTTCATAGGCTCGAAGGGACTTTCAAAAGGAGGATTAATGTAAGGGAAATGGGAGGCTATTTGTCTATTGTGATTCTCATGGGGTTCAGAAAATGCCTATATCATATTAATTAACACTAAGGTAGGAAATTCAGCTCGAAGGTCCACAAACTCAAGAATCACAAATGGGGGTGAAAACACACATTTTGAAAATATGGACATAGGTGGCCTTGGCATGAAATCAAATGTTGTTCCTCATGGTTTAGGAAAAGAATTTTCCAAATAAAAAATTGAGCATTCAAAATTTGTTAATTTTGACACAAAATTCTTTATCCAAAGTTATGATGAAAATAAAAAAAATTTGAGATGAAAACATGTCTTTTGACTCCCCAAAATGGTTGGACAAAATTTAAAATTTTGAAGGTGAGTAATCATGGATCTTAATTTTTTTGTATATATATTTTTTTGATATGATTATTTTTTTGTTTTGTTTTTGTTTAGGATTTTTTTAGTTTTTAATAAAGATACACCAACACAAAAGAGAATGTGAAAAATAAAGGTTTTGATAAAGAAACTGGTAGAAAAATGAAGGAGAGAGGAGGAAGAAGAAAGAGGTGGAGGGAGGAAGAGAGAGAGATAGAGAGAGAGTTAAAGGGAAAGAGGTGCCCCCTGGTATGGATTTGGTGGGTCAACATCTCCATCTAGTGGTTCGTCGATTGGAGAAGTTGGGGATCCAGTAGAAGTCTATGATGATCTAGGATTGTGTGTCCTCTCATGGTGATGCTTTAACCTATGTCCATTAACTGTGAATGTCCTTTTGGAAGAGGGGTCTTGGACTTGCACTGCACAAAATGGTTAAACATTAGTAATAACAAAAGGACCTTCCCAATGAGAATTAAGCTTACTTGGGTGAAGCAGAAATAGAGAATTGAAGAGAATTACCTTTTCACCTTCATGAAATACCTTTCTTAGGATGTGTTTATCATGGAGTACCTTGGATTTTTCTTTGTAGAGAATAAAATCCTCATAATAATCAAGTTGAAGCTCCTCCAGTTCATCCAATTGCCACAATCTTTCTTCACCGGATTTTTCAAGATCAAAATTACATGTTTTCACTACCCAAAATGACTTATGCTAGATTTCAACTAGAAAATGACATGCTTTACCAAAAACTAGCCTAAAAGGAGACTTCCCAATGGGTGTTTTATAGGCAGTTCGATAAGCCCAAAGTGCTTCACCAAGTATTTCAGGCCAGTCTTTTCTGGTGGGTTTTACAATTCTATCAAGAACTCTTTTCACTTCTCTATTAGAAAGTTCAGCCATGCCATTTTTTTGGGATGATATTTAGTTGAAGTTTTATGTACAACCCCATTCTTTTTCAAAGAGATTCCATGGTTCTATTACAGAAATGGGTTCCTAAGTCACGGATCAAGGAACAAGGCGTGCCAAATCTATGGAAGATGTGTGTCTTTAGGAACTCACTAACAGTATGTTAATCATCCTTTCTAGTGGGTTTGGCCTCGACCCATCTAGAAACATAATCAACTGCAAGAAGGATGTCTGAGAATCCATTAGAAGGGGGAATGGTCCCATGAAATCGACACCCCAAACATTTAAGATCTCACATAAATTTAAAGGCTTTTGGGGCATTTAATTTCTCCTGGAAATTATTCCAAACTTTTGGCAAGTGGGACATGATTGACAGAACTCATGTGAGTTCTTGAAGAGTGAAGGCCAGAAGAATCCAGAGTTTAGGACCTTTCGGGAAGTCCTTTGTGGTCCAAAGTGTCCACCACCAGGCATTGAGTGACAGAATTCTAATATAGAGGAATGTTCATCTTTATCAACACATCTCCTAATTACCATGTCAGCCTCGGTTTTCCAAAGTTTATTTTCTTCCCAAAAATAGTGTTTTGAATCACTTTTCAACTTCATTTTCTGTTCATTTGAAAAAAATTCAGAAAAAAACACCAAAAACCAAGTAATTTACAATTGGGGCATACCATGGTATTTTTGGACTGAGAGATTAAAGGTGCTCAGTGGGAAATTCAGGATCTATGATTTCAGAATGATAAGAATTAGAAATTCTACTCAAGTGATCAGCCACAAGTTTTTCTTTTCCTGGTCTATATTTGATTTCAATGTCAAACTCTTTGATCATTAGGATCCATCTTATTAACCATGGTTTGGAATCACTTTTCTTGAGTAATAACTTTATAGTAGAATAGTCTGTGAAGATGATGATTTTGGCACGTAAGAGATAGGGCCGGAATTTATCTAAGGAAAAAACCACTGATAAAAGATTCTTTTTAGTGACAGTGTAGTGAGATTGCATTTCATCCAATGTTTTTGAGGAATAATAGATGACATGAGGAATCTTTTCTCTTCTTTGACCATGAACATCCCCAACAGCTCTATCAGAAGCATCAAACATCAACTCAAAGGGTAAGGACCAATATGGGGGTTAGATTATCTATAGAGACCCAAGATTGACATACATGGACATTACATTACTTTTTCATAACACTTAATACATAACAAAAATAAACACCAAAGGACCGTAATAGTTTAGTGGCTTTGGAAACTTGGAACATAATCTTCTAATCATGGTGAAAGATCTTCAACATCTCCCATAAAGATCTTACACTTTTTTTATTACCTAAAACATTTCTTTATATCCTGGGGAAAAGAAAAAATAAAAAGGGTGAGCTCAAATTTTTAGTAAGGGAAAACATAGAGAACATAAAACAATCCATAATCATTTGAATGCAAAAACTTGAACATTAAATCTAAACATCAAAATCTTGAGCAAAGACATAAATCTTGGAAGTACGTAAGGCATATATCATAAAGGAACATAAATAATGATAAAATAGAATGGAGATAAAACATATAATTGTGGTAACCATTAAGCACATGATATGATTTCCATATTAGCCAAGACATTGCTTCCAAGACCATCTTAGTGGACAAAGTCCCTTTCTGAATCGAGTTCACTCCTCGTTCCAGTCCTGTATCACTGAACCGGATTAACATGCCATTCCATCCATATATATCTCATGAGATATAAATCTTTACCCAATGAATTGGAGGGAGATATAGGTCCCACCCATCTCATAATGAAATCATTCTTACTTGTGCCACAACATAAACATAAATCATTCATCATAACCCAAAGAATAAAATGGGTTTCATAAACATCATCCCATCATAACATAATCCATATAAAACAAATGGATATCATTTCATCATAAGAAAATTTAAACCATGTAAATCATAGAGACATTATACTTGAAACATAATCATACTAAATAATGTCATCTTAGATCGAAAATAGTTTTGAACAAACACTTGAAACGAATTCTTGAGGAAAATATCCTTTCTTCTTCAAAATCATTTTCTTTTTACAAAATGAAATGAAATTTTAAAATAAAATTATTTTGTTGAAAATAATAATGAAATCTTGAAGACGATGATTCTAGAAAATTAGGCCTTATAAAACCATGAAAATCCATTCATGCCGTATAAGTTAAAGAAAACATTCTCCTCATACTTTTAACGGAAAAGTCAAAAAAGTACCACATATGGTAAACAAAAGAAAGATTCCTTCCATAACACAAAGTAAAAGTCAAGATGAGTAAAAATGACTTTAAAAATACATTGAAGAATATTAAACACTTTATGAAAACATTTTTATGGACATGGATAAAAAATATAAACCCTGTAAATACTTACAAATAAGCAATCTCGGATAAAAATGATATTGCAAAATTATCCCTTACCTTATGTCTGATATGCTTCATATGTATCTGAACCTCTTGTATAATGATTTAAATAATTTCATTGACTTATTAAAGAATCATATTCATTGTTATGATATCATATATGGTTCACTTATGACTTCATATTACCCGTTCTTTTGTAAATTCCATGTTAAAGTAGCGTTTTGGGTAAAACTGTTTCATTTATCGTATGTGTTTCGATTTGTTGTTCTTGATATTATTACTCATATCCTGATTAACTTAATTCAAGAATGTAAAAAATGATTTATATATAATATATATTCATCATATAAATATATATGATAAATTGATAAATGGAATGAAATACACCGTTCATAGAGACGATAGGCCGTATGTACGCATGAACGTTGTTTTTGTTTCCTTATTGAATTGAATGGAATTAAGTAGATAACATACATATATATGTATATACATAAATACAGTAGCATTATTATGTCATATATTTCAATATTATTCATTATATATACTTTATAATCATTCATGAATGGTTAACATGAAGAATGAATCTCATCGCGTTCGTCGAGACGGTAAGTCGTACGTACGCACGAGCGACGATATCGTTCCCATAATTAATGAATAGTCTTGGAGTGGATGGTAGAATATCTCAGAATTAGTATCATGTTATAATAACTATATATAGTTATTATTTACACCATTATACCCGTCCTTGTAAGGTGGTGTTGGAAAAACAGATTACACCACAGTGTGGAGACGGTATTCCGTACGTACGCACGCGCGGTGATTTTGTTTTTCGAAGGATGAATAGAAAGTGAAATAGGGTTGTTTAATATTTATAATAACATATAATTATATGAGTGATACTGATGTTATTACTTTATAATGAAACATATAATGTAGAATAAGTAGAAGAAGAAATAAATTGGAAAGGATCGGTAAAGGATATTACCTCTTCTTTGACGCGCCTCCTTTAAACTTCTACTTAAGGGACTAGAGTTGGTATTTTGAGAAGACCAGAACCTATACAATATTTCTAGGGATGTTGATAAGGAAAATGGGAAGGTTTTTTCCGTTCTTGAAGGCTCAATGCTGTGTAAAGATGAGAGGGAGGAGGTTCCCTTTTATAAGGGAGGAGAGGGGCACCTTTGGAAAGTGTGAAAATATTATTTTATTATAAATTTATCTTCAGTTTCAAAAAGTCCAAAAATCATTAATGATGAAGATAAGATGACTCGTGGTCGAAAGAAAATCATCCAATCATAATTTTACATGTTTTGGATAATATTTTAAACATTATAATCTTATTTATTTAAATCATTTATTAATGAGGTAAATGTTTCATCATTATTGTGTCATAAATAATTTAATTTATTTGATGTCTAAAAATTATAAAAAAAATACCATCATGTAGGAAATCGTTTCAGAATTCCAATTAATATTTATAGTCGAAAATATAATTTATATAACCCCTTATAAAAATTAATTACAAAAAGATTTTTGTTAATGTCAATTTTGTCATTACATTAAATTAATTAATACAAATTGTCATTATCACTACCAAGTGGATCAATGGGGTCCCAAAATTGACCCAAGGATTCCCATAGTCGGTAACTACTCATCCAATAAGGTTAGGATAAGTTTTAAGTTAATTTTGAATTATTATAATATCCTTTTAATCTTGAATTACCCTATTTACCTTTAACAGCGGTAAATAAAAGTCAAAAGTTACTATTCACCAAAAATTATTTTCATCTTATTGAACCACATTTTACTTCTTGATAACAACCATGTATGTAGGATTTTTGAAATTCAATTCACAGAAGTGGTAAAATTTCATTTAAATGAAAAAGTCTGTTTTTTTAACTACCACTAAGTGGTTTCACTATTCATCAAAAATTGATGTTTTTCAGAAAAATACCAAACATTCAGCCAAAGATATATTTGATATTCTGAATTCAAAAATGATGTCTATTTTTTCAAATTCAAAAAATTGAAGTGGCATTAATTAATTTTAAAATTAATTCTCGTTATCAAAACAAATAGCGTGTTTTTAAGAAACAATAACTATCAAAAGATCGATACTTGTTTATGTCCAATTTCAAAGTGAAATTAATTCCAATGACCAACATTGGATTAAATGGTAAAAATATATTCTATTTACACTTTAAAACCAATTAAAAATATAATCTAACCATATAAATTATTGCAATGAAAAAAGTTGTTTTTAATTAAAATATAGCGTGTTTTTACTATTCATTAAAATATGAAAGTTATAAGAATAATATGAAAATTTTATCCAAAGTACATTTTTATATCCTAATTCCAAATAATAATTTTATTTTGTCAAATTTCACTTATAAACATGTCAAAAACTAGATTTAAAGTGGGTGTGCCATCAAAAGGCGGGAAAACTGATTTTTTTGAAAAATACTTATTTTACCCAAAAAAATTAGTTTGTTCTCATACCATATTCTAGAAAATGTGTAAGATGAATAATAATGTTATAAAATTAAAAATGTATTTGATACTATTCATAATGACTAGTTCATAATAATGTTATAACCATATATCGTTGTTCCGTGAAACCTGGTATTGCGTACAACACACGCTATCGAGGAAGGTCGTGATTGCGTGTAATGCAAGCCAAGTCAGGGTTGCATGTTGTGCAAGACTCCTTCATTGTTTCATATAGCAGAATCCAACCATATTTCATTTATCCATTGAATATATATATATATATATACACTCAATGTTGCGTAGAATAACTACTATCAAATGAACTTGAAATTGTGAGTGACATGTTCCAAGAATAGTGTTGTGTATACTACAAGCTAATATAGTGTTGCGTATAGCACAAGGTAATCTTGGTGTAACGTAAAACAGAAGATATGAGATAAAATAATATATCTCATAAAATCTCGGGGTGTTACATTATCAGGGCAGATGTAAGACCAGTTTTGAGTTCAACAAAGGCTCTCTTGAAAACCTCATCAAAATGGAAAGTGACATCATTTTGGAGGAACCGAGTGAGTGGGAGGGGAATTTTACTGAAGTTATGGATGAATATCCGATATAAACTGGCATGACCGAGAAATGAACAGATGTCTCGAACAGATTTGGGTTGAGGAAGTGATTGTATCACTTCAATTTTGGCAGGATCGACTTCAATGCCATCTTTTGAAACTATGTGCCCTAGAACAATCCCATTTGTAACCATGAAGTGAATTTTTTCAAAATTTAACACAAGGTTACACTTGACACACTTTTGGAGGACTAGAGAGAGTGAATTCAAACAAGATTCAAATGACTCACCATAAATGGTGAAGTCATCCATGAAGACTTCCATGCAGTTTTCAATGAATTCAGAAAATATACTCATCATACACCTATGGAATGTTGTAGGAGCATTGCAAAGTCCAAAAGGAATTCTTCTATATGCATATATTCCAAAGTGGCATGTGAAAGTAGACTTTTCTTGGTCCTGAGGTGCGATTGGGATTTGGAAGTAGCTGGTGTATCCATCAAGAAAGAAATAGTGTGACTTTCCGGCTAATCTTTCTAGAATTTGATCAAGGAATGGAAGAGGGTAGTGATCTTTTCATGTTTCAACATTCAATTTCCTATAGTCTATGCACACACGCTATTTGTTTTTCACTCGAGTTGTGACTACCTCTCCATGTTCATTTGTGACAACAGTTATCCCACCCTTCTTAGGTACAACTTGAATTGGACTAACCCATTCACTATTAGAAATTGGGTAGATAATACCATCTTGAAGAATCTTGGTGATCTCATCCATAACTACCTCAAGGATGAGTGGATTGAGTCTTCTTTGTGGTTGTCTAATTGGTTTGGATGATTCCTCAAGATGGATGTGATGCATGCAAAGAGCAGGGTTGATTCCTGGTATGTCATCTAGGGTCCACCCTAAGGCCTTTTTGTTTTCCTCTAACACCTGAACAGGTTTGGACTCCTTAGTTTCGGTATGTGAAGAAGATATAATGACAGGATAATAGTGATCATGGAAAAGGAATGCATATTTCAGGTGTTCAGGAAGAGGTTTCAGATCATTCTCATCTTTTATTTGTGGGTTAGACAACTCAGGAATTGAGGAAGGGACTTCAGTTTCTTCATATTCATTTTCTTTAATATTATCCGAGGTGGAGTAGTAGAGATCAGAGTCGATGTGGGATTCAATAGAGTATTCAAGTTCCTCTATATTGATGGAGTCTATGAATGAGAGGTCCACATCAACTTCACCATTTATGACTTGGTTAATCATGGTGAAAATTTCACAAGATCCTTTTTCATTTGAACATGAAGAACATGATGGAATGGGGTTCAATTTACTCTCAGAATTATCCTCAATATAATGTATTGAGAATGTGTAGTGATCCTCATATGGGTATTGCATGGCTTGGAAAATGTTGAACTTGACCATTTGGTCACCAAATTTCATGGATAAGATGTCAGAATAGACATCAATCTTGGTTCTCACAATCATGAGGAATGGTCTTCCTAGAATTAGGGGAGATCGAGAAGAGTTCGTCTCACCTTCCATGTCAAGGACATATAAATAGACAGGGAAGATAATATCATTGACTCAGATAAGGAAATCCTCAATTATTCCCTCAGGACTAGCTGTGATTCGATTGGCTAATTGAATGAAAACACCCGTTGGATGTAAGGTACCTAGAACAAGTTTGGAGAATATGGATTTGGGCATGACATTAATTGAGGCTCCTAGGTCTATGAGTGCATCATAAAAGTTGGAACTTACAATTTGGCATGGAACTGTAAAGGTCCCTAGAACTTTGCACTTTATGGGAATAGACTATTGTGTGGAAACATTTTCAAAGGTCTTAATTTTCCTCTTGTGGTTACACAAATCCTTGAGAAACTTGGAATACTTAGGAATTTGTTTTATGGAATCTAAGAGGGGAATGTTGACCTCAACACGTCTAAACATGTCGATCATTTTAGGATCAGGTTCATAGGACATCCCTGGTTTAGAAACAGCTTGAGGAAAAGGAATTGGGTTCCTAAGTAAAATTTAAGGAGATGAGGGAATGGTTTCAGGTTCCTTTTCAAGTTTCTTTTTCTTTTAATTTTCTAGGTCAACATTCAAAGGAGGGTTGGAGGACTTATCTAGAGGCATAGAAATTTGCTTTCTCGATCTATGTGAAATTTCACTTACATTACCCTTGGGTTTGGGTAATGGTTGAGCTGTGAGTTGGGAAGAATTGGATGGTTTCTGCTAACTAAGGTAGAATGTAAGTTGACCAATTTGGGTTTCAAGGTTTTTGAGACTAGAATGGGTGAAGGAGGAAAGATCTTCAATAGTGATTTACCATGGTTGTTTGGAAGAAGAGGCATGTCCAAGATTGGGATTACCTTTATTTTGGTTCTTGGGAAAGCGATTGTATTGGTTTTCGAATTGGGAAGGCTCACTAGGATAGTGGAATCCAGGAGGAGGATTGATTCTTTGATGTTGAGGAACAAAAGGGTAAGGTTGATGGAAGTTACCAACACCTTGACCATATGGAAACTAGTTTTGGTTTTGAGGAGGGAATTGAGGGGGATGAGATGTGGGATTACCATACCTCAGGCCTTGGTTATAGGAAGAAGAGAAGGGCTCAGAGTGAGGTTGGTTGGAGTTTCTAATGAACTGACCTAATAGTTGAGGGTTGGTGTTCTGTTGAGCATATGCTGCATTGAGCTCCATTGGTCCAGATGAATCATATTGACCCTCAGGAAGTTGTGGACATGTGTTAGTTGGATGAGATGAAGAGTTACAGATTCCATAATTTTTGACAGGTCTAAGAAACAGTGATTGTGGAGAAGATGAGGTTTGGGCTTTGGATGCCACAGCTAGTTGTTGCACAAGACCTGTAAGTTCACTCATCCACTCGGTCATCTTGTTCGGCTCAATTGATTAATTATCTTGGTCTTGTTTGACTTGATCGTGTGCTCGAGTATGGAATTTTTGTGTGTTTTCAACCATGTTACTTATGAGATCTCTTGCTGCTGATGGAGTTTTATCAACAAGAGCACCGCCACTTGCGGTATCAATGAGAGTTCTCTCCATAGCCATTAACCCCTCATAGAAGTATTGGATCAAGAGTTGGTCAAAGATTTGGTGACGTTGATAGGTTTCTATAATCTTTTTTAACCTCTACTAGTACTCATGGAGTGATTCACTTGGGAATTGACATATACCACTTATTTCCATTCGGATAGAAGCAGTACGAGAAGTAGGAAAGAATTTCTCTAAGAAGAGTCGCTTCATGTCATTCCCTGTGGTTATGGAACTAGGAGGGAGGTAGTAAATCCATGACTTGGCGGAGTTGGCTAGGGTGAAAGGGAATTCTCGGAGTTTTATTTTTTCCTCAAAAACCCCTTGAGGCTTCATGGTAGAGCACACCACTTGGAACTCTTTTTGGAGGAGATGTGGATCCTCACCGGCTAGCCTGTGGAAATGAGGGAGAAGATGAATCAAACCCAATTTGAGTTTTAAGTCAGCTTCTATGTTTGTATATTTAATACCAAGTGTTTGGTAATTCATATCTGGGGTAGTGAGTTCTTTAATGGTTTGCTCTCTTGGATTGGTCATTTCAAATTCAACTGGTTGGATGAGGACTGGTTCTTGAATGAGTTGATTATCTCTTATGTTCTTCCTAAGTTGGCAAAGTTTTCTCTCAATTTTAGGGTCGAAAAAATCCGAGGGATTGTTTGGGAGGATACGGGGTATTCAGAGAGATTTTGAAAGAAAGAGGAAGACATTTTTTTCTTTGTTTGTTTTTCTTTTGTGATTTTTATGAGAAGACAGGTTTTTCATTGTGTTTTTTTTCAATTTATTTTTTAAAATTTTGTTTTTGTTTTGTTTTTTATTACAATAACCAGAAACTAATGACTACTTAAAGCACCATCCCTGGAAACGGATCCATTTTAAACACACGACTGATTTTCTCCTATCGACCGGTCAAGGTTCCGGTGCTCTGCTAATGTGTATTGTAATACTCTGATCGAATCCTCGGCGATGATAATTTTTTAATAGTTGTTTGTTTTAGTTGATTATATTCTGATTGGGGGGTTTGTTTGAAGAGCTTAATTGAAATGACTAATTTATTATGATTGATTTAACAAATTGATAATCATTGGGGTGAGTTCATCATTAGGTAGTTAAGCTTGTGATATCCTTGAGCTTTGCTTTATATTGCATTTAAATTAACACCCATGTCACAAGTTGACGTTGATTTTAATTCCCAAGTGTTAAGGCTTTAATCCAAGACTTAACATAACTTAGGGTTATAATTTTGATCATATATTTTTTATGGTAGTGTATTTATGGTTCCAATAATCCATGGAAACCAGGCGTTAAACAAAACAAGTCATTAATCCATGACATGCTAAGTCCAACATACACAATGTTAATTCAACAAATACTCAACAAGAAAAAGATCTCAATCACTTAACATACCTAAATTAAAACTCACCCCAATGAGAGATTTTCTCAGCCAATAAGATGGTTATTAATCTTGTAATATATGTTTATGGTGATGAATTATAAGGATAAGAATATTTGTGTGCCGAACACACACAGAGAAACGATGATGAGAATTAAAAACGGACTTTAGATTGAATTAGAAAGAAAAAGAAGGGAAGGGTATTAAACTGTATTTGAACTATTTTAAGAACATTAATATTATACTACAGAAGGTGGATGAGAATAAGATATATTGAAGAAGAAACTTTCATTAAAATAGAATTACAAAGGAAAGGACTTACAAAATTACAGCATTGAAGAACATAAAAGTAAATGAAAACAAATAGAAGAGGAAAGGTCTATAAAGTGAAAACTTGAGTATAGAAGATCCTCCCAAGAATTTGGAAAGGCTTTGGTCGTTCCAATATGATCTCATCTCTTCTGAAATGCCAACCCCTTGCAAGGAGAGGAGGGGGATGTATTTATAGCCCAAGGAAGTGGATTGTTTGCATTCCCAATCTGTCTCTCCACTTGGATCGTCAATTTGGAAATTAATACAGCCGGATCTTGAGATATATTCTTCTTAAATATTTTATATAATAATGTTGGCCGAGTACTCTCAAATGTTGGAGGTATTTGGACATATAGATCCAAATTTATGGTGGTTTTCTTAAACAAAGGTAAACTGTCCATTTCTATCCATGATTTTTTGATGTCAAAAATGTGAATGGATTTTGGAACAGGAAGATGCATTTAAACCCGAATTCTATATTCAACAAAGTCGGCCGTCTATATCTCCTATTTCACACTGAAAAATCTCAACTTGATTGGATACTTACATCATGATATATTTCATGAATACTATACTGATTTTAATTCCAGGCCAAATGGTGGGATGTACTTCAAAGCTTCATTGGGGCTTCTTGTTCTTAGATCTGGGCCCTGAAATTTTTACCCATGATTATTTTGGATAATCACAAACACATGGTGGAGTTCCATAAAATATGGGGGTCTAGAGTGAGACCAGTAACTCAATCATAATAGCTGGTCCAGTTTCTTCACAAATTCTTTGGGTCATCTTGTGTGGTAAATGTGATCCTTCAAATGGAAGAATTGGCCAGTGATCCCTTATAATGAAATGTTTTGATATAGAATTAGGAATCCTACAAAACAATAACCACACAATGTTAATCAGTAGGGTGAGAGTTATAAATAAAATAGTAAACTGACTCAATTGGACTACTTCTAAAAATGCTAAAAAATTATACTTAGTATTAAAACATTAATATTTCACAAAAATTATTCACATTTGATATAAAATAAGTAAAGGTAGTATATAATAAGTCATGAAAATATTAATAACATCACTCCTCTTGTGGCGTCCAACCCCAAAAATTTTCCTCAGAGAAAATTGTGGAGTCTGTTGCATTGGTCACCAAATGTTCTGGTGTAGGTGTTGAACCTAAAGCATCACAGAATAGAAGTCAGTTAATTTCTTAATTAAATGTTCTATGAATTATTGTTAATTTACCAGAAGCAGACTCTTCTCTCCTTTCAGAAGCAATAGGAGCAGTACTGGGAACAGAAGCTGGCTTTTCTTCTCTCCATGTTTCTTTAGGAGCAGCTAGGTCAGCATGAATTTGTGACTATTCACCAGCACCCTACATCGTCCTTAGAGGAGGGTCAGTACTCTCCATCAAAGGGGAAATCGAAGAATCCCCTATAATCCCAATAAGTATGAGCAATCTTTTAATGAGTTATGATTCATGACTATCCGAAGGAATTACCACTACTGATAAAGCGTTTAGATGTGGACTTCTTCCTTTGATGCCTTTTCTTCTTTGACTTTTTTTCTGTGTTGACATTGTCACCTCCAAATACATTTATTGGAGAGTGAAAATCCCTTTCTATCTCCTCGTCCATGGCTTTCCGGCCTGGAGATACCTCGCCCGGCTCACGAGGAGATTCAGCGGCTCCAATAGCAGTGCCACCAGGGTTGTACTACGGTGAAGGGACCTCAGTAGTTCCTTTATTAATAATCTGCAGGATGAAGAAAGTAATTTCCTTGAGTAAAAAATCTTTTACTGAAATTAAGTTTCCAAGAAAATAAGGAAAGAAATTTACATCTTCATGAGCCACGTAATCATGCCACACCTCATCTACTGAAGCACCAATCCCCTCGGTGGTGCCACAATTCATCATTTCCTTCACCCTCTTGGTAATAGGAATGGAATCATCAGTGGAATATATGAGCATTTCTAGCTCTCTGATGCAATCCCGCACTTCATCGGGGTTATCCTCAAAGCAGATATCAGTAGAAGCCTAGAGATTCCCCACTTCGGGGATACGTAGCCCTTCGCATAATTCTATCCAGGCAGTTTCGGAATCACAATATAAACTCCACCATGTATGGACATCCTCTGGTCATAAATATTCAGCATGTTCACCCGAAGGCTGCAAGGAGGGTCCTATAATCTGGGACTTCAACTTCATCTCGGCTCCTGCAATCACAGATAAAGGATAAGAAAATGAAACTTGAAACTTTTTGCTCTATAAAATAATGGAGACTAAATTTACTCAATGATATAACTCACCAGGATTCAATGGAGTAGGTATCTTGACTCTGGAAAAAGGATTATATCTAGCATGAGGCCGCTTTGACACATGGCATGCCTCATCATCCCCATCTTGGGAATCCGGTGAATCAGCCCTGGGTGAGGAACCCAGTGAATCAGCTCCGGTGAGGAAGAATCACTTTCCAGATGAAGGGTTTCGTTCTTGATGGTTCTCTTTTTTTTCCTTTTGAGGGACTGGATGATTTAGTACCCCTTAAAGGTATGATTCTACCCAGTTCTCGGCATACCATGTAGTAAATTGACTCGCCGCTCCAGCAACTGGTAGATCAAGCACTGCCCCGGTTTTCTCCATAGCTGTCAGCAACTATAGTTGTTAGGAAACCATTGGATGCTTCTCTGACCTGACGTGCAAGAGAGGGGATACAAAAATTTTCTTCAGACACTTGAATTTGTGTGCAAATCTATATGGAGCATAGGCCTCGCATATAATCTCTCCGTCAATTCTGGTGGCCAATACACCATCTTTGTAATCCAGCATATATGATCTCAATTCCAGGCTATCTATTCTATCATCAACAAGCCACCCATTTGGCAGGTTTCCATAAGGAAAGAAATGAAATTCCTTGAACATGCTCAGACGCACCTTCAGATCATAGGGATTGAGAGATAGCAAAGAAATTCCAGAAAATGCCTGCACCAATGGCCTAAAACAACTTCCAGGAACCAGTAATATGATTTGTACAGTGTATGTCTTGAAGTGATTAGCGATCCATCCCCCACAAAACTTGGAATGGTCCCACTATTCTCAAAGGATACTTACCCATATATACATGGAGTAAGCTTCTGTGAATCTTCGCCAAAATCGGGGTGGCCAACCCAACCATTTTTATCTCAGCCAACTTGGCTGCAACAACGAAGGTTCCTGGCCTGAAGCCTCCCTTTGAATCTCTAACTGGCAGAAGATAAAAACTAAGACACAAAGCTAAAAATCCCTCCATATGGGTCTTCTGTGGGATTCTTTGATCCACTTCATACCCCCACTTTTCAAACTCTCCCTCTTCCATAGTTGGCCAGAATGTGCCAAGAGAATCCCTATTCTCTGTTCTGGGGAAGCTGGTAGGACGGTTATAGGTGGGTCCCTTCTTCTTATTCTTGATAAGAAACTTATCCATCCACTCCTCTAGATGAATATCCTTTCTAGAATGAGTTTTTGTGGACTTTGATTTCTTGATCTTGTGGAAAATTTTCAATAACACTCAAGCTAATGTCGGAGTCTTCTCCGAATCATTCCAGGTCACCTTGGAGATGATGAATTCATCATACATATCTCCCAAAATTGGATCCCCTGAGATCTTGTATACATCCCACAATATGATGCCTGCTTCTACATGAGTCAGATAGAAAGAATTGGTTTCTGGGCCCCAACGACTAATTATCTCCATCACAAAATTATCATTCCTGTAGACATATGCTTGCCCAGCCCAGATGGCTTCATATATTGAAACTACCTTCAGATTCTCGACAAACTCTGCATAGTTTTGTCGCACCAAATATTCCCACATACAAGTAGGCTTCACACCTCCTCCAGGACAGAAATACCAACTCTTTTTCCATCCCTTGGATTGATCCATCTGAGAATTTTGGAAAATAGAGGGATAGAAATGTGGTTGTGGCTCGGGCTTGTGAGGTTTCAGATCTGGAGCACATGTGCTATGATGCATTATGAATGCCTTATTTACAATTACAACATTGAAAAATGATCATTCAATTGAGACATTTGCTGAAGTGAAATTGGTGTAAGTTTGAAACCAGAAATGGGGAATATAATTCTTTGCATCTAGAACGTTGACTCCATGCAGATGACCATATCCATATAAAGGCAAGTAAATGCTCTGTGGGAAATTAACATGATATTTCTTCAAGTACTTGGAAAAGTATGGGAGAGTTTTGTCACATATATCATAATATTCCTGACCAATGATGTTCATCATATCATCAATTCTCTTGCTAGCCAACTCATCAGACGATCCAATTCTTTTGGGAGCCATTGAATCTGCACCAAGATCTAACAGTTAACTTTTAAGTAAAGTCTGTTTTTATAAAATACTTGTGAAGAAAACAAAAAAATGTCTAAAGTCATTAAGGCGCGCAAGTGTGGTCATGCAAGTGTGGCCGCTCAAGTATTTATGCGCAAGTAATGTCACGCAAGTCAAAATCTTATTGATGAAGCGCGACACAAAAAAAAGAGAGTGATCAACTAAGGAGATGCAGACGCTTGTATGACGAGAGCTCAAACACTTTGAAGGTAGGATGGTATGTGCAAAGTGAAACCCATATATATAGGCAATCCCACAACCCTGTGTGTCATAACTTGTGCGCCGGAACCCGCGGGCCATCATCTGTGCACCGCCGAACCCTTGTTTCTCGTTTTCCTCAGAGTGAAATCCTCTTTCCTTTTTCAGATCCAACTCTGAGGGAGGATTTTTTTTGACACTCCTTTCCATCATAGTGTCTAATTAATGGAAAATTTGAATACCTTAAGCACAAATAGATTCATCCTTTTAAGAATATAAAAAATTGACAAAGGCATGAACAAGGAACCCTTTAAAAAGGAGGCGCTTAAGTTTCCTTCTGGTCGCACAAGTCACTTGCGTGCCACAAATGGGTCGCGCAAGTATAATTGTGCACCATATTACTTTTTTTCCCAAGGTTCCCAGTGGCCTATAAATATCCCCTATGGGCCCCCCATTTCGAGGAAGAATTTTCCAAAACTCATATTCAAGCTCTAGTTTCCCAAGTCTTTGTCTGACATCTTCTGAAAACTTCTAAGGTAATTCTTTACATAGAATTGAAGCTCCAAAGAGGAATAATAAGGCCTATGTATTAGAACTCATCAATACTTGTGCGCCTAAGTGTGTAGCCCTTAAGGGAAGTGAAGACACTTGCGTGCAGCCTTTCCCTCTCAAAGGAACTTGCGCGCCACTCTTCTAGAAGTCTCTATGGATGATACTAAGAGATTGAGTTCAAAGTTTCCCAAGTACTACCCTATGGATTCTTCATCGCCCAAGGTGACTCATGTCGCGCAAGTATACTTGCATGACCAGGACTTTCCCACCAAAAAAATACTTGTGCGCCTCATTCCTAGTCACCTCATTTCCTCAAATTCACCTCTCCTCTTTAAGACATGGCCTTCAAAACCTTTTTTAAATCCATTTATGGCATGGTTCCTTTGTTGTCTTCCTTATCTGAGAGGAATTAACTAGGTCTCCTTCTTAGGAGTAAGTCCCAATCATAATTTCCTTTAACTATGGGCCTCCTTCTCAAAAGTATGTCTCAGGTTATAAGTTCCCTTTAATTGGGAATCTTTCTCAAGAGTAAGCCCCAACCTTATTTTCTTTTGATTTGGGCTTCCTTATCAGGAATAAAACCCAATAATAAGTCCCTCTTAATTTGATCTTACTTTTGAGGAGTAAGTCCTGAGTTAAAATTCCAAATCTCCATAGAGTACAAATACCTTTATGGACCCTGCTCCTGGGATTCTTTCCTGAACTAAGTCCAGATCTTCATTTACTTGGGTCATCATACATAAGTAATCCCCACATCATTTCTTATTACTGCATCTTTCATGGCACAATCATCAGATTTAATGATACCTCTTGTTTCTAACACTGAAAATGACTCACGTGGGCTTATAGTGTAAAGGTAATTATGACATCTCTCTTTGGTCCATTAATCTTGCCTAAACCTCCTACTTCTTCACCTGAACTACGTGGGCTTTGATCTATGACTTAAAAGTAGAGTATGTAGGAAGCCTTTCTAAGGATCAAGACCATCATTCATTTATTTTTTTCTTCCCATATGACGTTAAAATATATCCTTCCAATAGAACTATGTGGGTTCTGATTCCTTTCTTTTTAACAAGGATACGTAGGTAGCACATCTTTGGGTACGAATCCAACTCTAAAATAATCCATGTCTTTCTGAACGATAATAAACTTCAAGCGCCCCACTAAGTGGCTTTAAAACCAGTATGGTTATCATAATGACCAAGATATTTCTATATAATGTGTTGAAGGATACCATTGAATAAGAATATCTAATAAATACGTATGATTCCATATCAATGAAGAACCTAAAATACATATAAAAGATTCTCTAAATCCCATACCTATCAATCATTGATTTCTAAATCTAAAGGAAAAACTCATTTTTATGCTTGGTAAATTAATAAGGATTCGTGAACATAACTTAAATCTATAAGAGAGTCCTGGAGTAGACAATAATTCCCCCAAAAAAAGGTGTGATGAGTCTGACCTCACATCCTCTCGACCAATGCAAATTCTTAAGCCTCGTCAGTCCACAACTAATTATCACCTACATTTGGAAAGTAGGTCCAAATGGATATAGAATCATTGGATATTTCCAGTTCTATGAATAAATCCCTTAGAAACCGATTGTAAAGTTTGAACCTTAAAAAAACAAGGTCATCCCCATTTCTGGAAGAAACAGACTATAGTCCAAATTTAGATAATTCTATGTAGGGGTGATATATTATCCAATTACATCAACATTCCAGGTGGGACATGCCATTATCTAAGGAAAACAACCACTATCAAGGTTAGGTGTGCAGTGTTCCTGATAATTACCAACATCAAGGTTGGTCATGCATGTAAGAACCTGGGTTTTGAGCTTGTAAGACTTTGAAATTTTCTTAATATTATTCTAGATCAGGGCGTTTAGAGGGCGTGTGATTCCGAGCCCTGGTGCGGCCAGAATTAAATTTCTAAGTGTGTTCACACTAGACACGCCACATAAATAGAATAAATCCTAAATGGTTTCTCATATGGGAAAACTAAGGGCACTGTTGAGTTCGGGATGTGTCGTTTACCCTAGGAGGGGTGTAACTTTCACAAGCGTGGCCCTTCTGTGGAAAACACCATCAGGGGCGTTCTCATAATTTGGAGACCTCGGGCGTGTACTTTGTAACTTCTGAACGGAGGCTCAGATTAAAATTTCAATACCACAGTTGTTCTTAGAACTTGGTTTTTACCCTAGGGGCAGCTTAACCCCGACCCCACTGAAAGTTCGGGTACGGGGTCTATGGGTGGGGGGTTTAAGTGTTTTTTTCTATTTAAACACACCACCCCCACCCTCTTCTTCCATTTTTCCCTTCTTCCCTAGAGTTTCCCTCTCAACGAGCTCCTAACCTTTCCTCCACCACTCTAGCAAGGCGCGGAGACTCTTTTGAATCGTCGGCGAAGCTACAGGCTACACCCAGTAAGGTAGGCTCGTGCGTTTTAAATTTTAATTCCTGCAACCCCCTTAAAATGCTTTTTCTGGCATCAAAATGTTGTCCGATCGATGAGAGAATCACCTGGTTGATTTGGGATTGATTTTATCTTCCCAACTATTCTTAAATATTGAATTTTCGAGCCTTGGGGTGTCCGAGGTGGCCCTGGGAAGTTTCTGTCCGATTTTGCCCTGTTTTCCGGTGGTTCCAAGGGTTCTGGTCGGCTTCAGGCGGCTTCCCGGGCAGTAGCGCGGCGGATCCAGGCGGCACGGTGGTGGCTTCTCATGGTGGAATGGTGGTGTATTCTCACTATAGTAGTGGCTTTTCAAGGCGGCGCGGCGGCGGATCCAGGCGGCGGGCGAGCTCAGCGGTGCGGGGCACGACCAGGGGTCGCGGCTCATGACCCCATGCGGGGACCGAGACCCACCGAAGGCGGGTCTTCGTGCGAGACCACGACCGAACACAAGGGCCGGTCGGTATGGTCATGGACCGGGGGTCAGCAGACGGGCCGCGCGGCTGAACCGCAGGCCAGCGCTACGAGCCAGGTCGGCCGGCCCAGGCCGGGTGGACCGACCGGTCTGGGCTGGTCCAGCCCAAGGGGGGGTTTATCCCCTCCGACTTCGGACACCCATAAATTACACTACGAGTGTTCGTTTTGCATTCCGTATAGGGTAGTGCAATACTTGGCTCGAGATGAAGCTTTTGGTCTCGAGAAATTTTAATTCCCGAGACTGGGGCTCGGTGGTGCGTCACGCTCGTTAAGTACTACGTCGGGTTTCTTCCTTCGGATGGCGCGAACACATCTGGAGTCTGTTTAAGGAATTTTCAGCGACATTTTGACCCTGTAATCAAGAATAAGGGGTCCAAGGTGGTACTATACGTTGAAGTTGGAGTTGAGGCATGGGCCCCACAGGCCGTCTTTTAAGCTGTGAGCATCATTTTGCGACTTTTTCATTAGACGTCCGTTCGGGGCGAATGAGTAGTCATTTTGGCATGTGTTTTGAGAGCATCACGATGGAAAAGTTCACCTGACCTCTTTCAGTACCGAGGTGTGGGCCCCAAGAGACGTCGTATGGGCGTAAAGTGGCGTTGAGTAACTTTTTTTCGGAAGCCCATTTCCGGCGAGTAAGCAGTCTATCTCACATGTTTTTCTGCAAGGATTACAACGGTGTAATATTTTTAGGCGAGCAGAGCCTATTACGTGATCTTTTTAAATGTGGAAATATGAAAGGGCATTTTTTGGAGGTTTCTTGATGCACTCCAACCCAACACACGGTCGTGATGTTAGCGACACCCAGTGATGGCGCGGGCAGCATGGAGTTATCGGACCAGTTCTGGGTTTACCCTCCATTAGGGTTGGGCAGTGGGTTACCCATTGACCTTATGTTTTACCCTCCAGTGGGGCTGGGAAGTGGGTTACCCATTGACTTTAGGGTTTACCCTCCAGTTGGGTTGTGCTGTGGGTTACCCGACGATCTTTTAAGGTTTACCCTCCAGCAGGGCTGGGTAGTGGGTCACTCGACGACCTTTTGGGGGTTTCCCTCCAGTTGGGTTGGGTAGTGGGTTACTCGTCAACTTCTTTCAGACCCTGACCCTTTCGACGAGGATAGTCAGTGGTTTTTCTCCATGGTTACAGGAGCGGGAATTTTGGTGGTACGGCTTAGCGATGAGGCGGCTTTGATGTGCAAGACTATTGGGCGTCAGTGATGGTTATCCTTAGAACCGTTGGCGACTTTTCCTGGGCAGAGCGTGGAGTTAGAGATCCCCTTACACACTTGTTTGGGTTTCTTATTTAGCATATATACATATATACCCTACTTATGTTCCCACTCTTTGGGTCTGGTTACTCTCCTTCTAGGAGGGGCGAAGGCACGTAGGGTATGAAACATGCTTTCCATGTCTAGCTCCTCTTGGTTGGGATGAGTCTACTTCCTTTATTTTGTTGGGTTGAGCTGCATTCTATTTACTGTACTCTTTCACTGTTCCTTTTTCTGTCTACTTCTCACTGTTTTGGTATCTCCTTTGTTGCTCCCTCAAGCTTTAGGGGCATCCTACTGTGTATTCTTATACTCACCCCTGCTTGGGCTTTGCCCACACTTGGTGTGCCCTTACAGACGACGGACAGGTTGATCGAGACTAAGAAGGATCGTAGAGGACATAAGATCTTGGGCTACGTTCTGTGGTCATATTAGGTCTTTCAGGTGAGTTCTCACCAGCTGTTTAATTTCTTTTACCTGTAGCCGGGTTGTGTCACCTTTCTGGTTGGGCGCGTGTTTTTCCCCTTTTTATTTTCGGTATCTTTCAATACTTTTCAGCACTTTACTTTTCATATTTATAGGTTGATGCATGACTGTGGTTGGGTTATAGTTGTTTTCCTTTGGTTTTATTTTTACTCTACACTTCTGCATTGAGTGGGATGAGTGTGTGTACAGGTACTTATGTGAAGGCCTCCCCGAAATTGTTACTCCTTGGGTGCTTTTCGCTAGCCCCTAGCCTATGGAGGCAGGCTTGGGGTAGTTGTGGCTCGAGACCGGTAGGGTTAGGTCATGACAAACAGGTATCAGAGGGAGGTTTATTCCTTGGGGTGTTGTTCAGACATCCCTAAAAAGGAGTTGGTTGGGATTTAAGGCAATAGTGTCAACATTTCTTGAGAGAGGCTCTCAGGACAGGGAGTCTAGTGATAGAACGGCAGCCGACGTATCCATTCAATAGGACCCTGATAACCTACTTTTCGACTCGGCACACTGAGAAATTTGTTGCAGGGAACTTTGGAACATGCATCTGGTAGGATTGAGTCTTTGACTGTTCTTGTTGAGTAAGCTCCCCTTTTTTATTACTGATATATATATATATATATACTCATCTGATCGTGGTATTCCTTGATAATTTTCAGGATTCCCCCACGACAACAGCCAGCTTGGTTACCCTCTCCAGTTCCTAACGACATCCTAGCGAGCGACGAGGCATCATTTCAGGGACCCTCATGTGATCCCCTTCCTCCCAGTGCCTCGGAAGTAGCCCTGTCACCTAAAGAGCGGCAGTTAGTATAGGCAGCACATCCCGAGGTTGAGCACAGGCTGAGTGTGCTCTGAGACTTTTAGCATCAGTGACCGCTGAAGTTCAGCGGGGACCTGGATCCCCAGGCAGTAGAAGACTAGCTAGAGTCCATGGACTAACTTTTCAGGCTGGTATGGACACCAGCGGACCAGATGGTATCCCTAGCTGCCAGTCTTTTCCTCGGGATGGCTGGTCGTTGGTGGGGGTTGGTTACGCAGACCCACGACGAGTCGTCTCTCACGTGGGATAGCTTCCAATAGCTCTTTTGGAAGGAGTACTTCCCCTCAAGATTATGATCTGTTCGGATTCAGGAGCTTCTGGAGATGAAGCAAGTGGGATGACCATGGCGCATTACTTTTCCCGGTTTACCGATCTAACATGCTACTCGCATGATATGATCTGTGACAGTTACTTCTGGGCGCATAAGTTTGAGCAGGGTCCTCGCATGGGAGATCTGTGCTAGTGTAGTACCCTTGTGAATCCCTACTTATTTCGGGGTGCTAAAGTGGGTGCTCGTGATAGAGATATTCTTGGATGAGGGGCGCCAACTGACAGGGCCTAGCTGTGGATGAATTAGAGGAGAGTCTTCGGTGACAGGCAGGCGGTAGAGAGCAGAGCCTCGGTTGAGGAGTCCCTTCCATGAGCAGACTCAGAGGTAGGTTCCTACACTTCAGTGGCACCATGGGGCACCGGGGCAGGCGGGAGAGACCCGGTGCTATGCCTGTGATGGACGGGGCCACCTATCACGGGACTGCTTGACCAGGCGTACCGAGCAGCCGTGGTAGGAAGTGGGCGCACCGCAGTGGCAGAGGCAGCTCCGTGACTAGGTATCCACTAGGAAAGGATAGGGTGGTCCTCAAGGAGGCGGCGTAGGTAGAGCAGTAGGACCTAGAATTTCGGGATGGCGTTTTGAGGCCCTTCCACCACCACCACCAGGCGGCCCACGCCAGGCTCAAGGAGCTGGCGGTAGGGGCCACAGGCAGCTTCAGGCTATGGGTGTTCGTGACCCCCCAGCACACAAGATGGTTTGTGGTATGCTTTGTGTTTACACTACACTTGCTTCGGTACTAGTAGACACAGGCGCCAACCACTACTTTATATTTCTATTGTTGGTACGAGAGTTGCAGATTCAAGTAGATACGCTGACACCTGTACTTAGCCTCAAGGTTCCTACGGGAAGTTCCTCGTTAGTGACCTTTATCTGCAGACAGTGCAAACTATCGTTTGGAGGAGGGAGTTTCTTGTGGGACCTGCTCATCATCACGATGGAACCTTACGAAATCATCCTAGGCATGGATTGGCATTCTATGGTTCATTCCCAGATCGACTATCATCACAGATGAGTTAGAGGCGTATTTTCTGATGGGATGAGGTTCACCATACTTGGTGAACAAGACCTCGTGGTAGAGAATATGGTTACTCTGAGCAGGATACCATGACCTTTTTCTCACGAGGTGGTGAGCATGGCTCTCAGATCAGCAGACGCTACCGGCACCTGGGTCCCTACCATTGTACAGGACTATATGGACGTCTTTCCCGAGGATGTTCCGGGACTACCTCTGAAGCGAGATATGGAGTTCTGCATTGGCTTGCAGTCGAGGACTGCCCCGATATCATCTGTGGATTATCGGATGGAACCCATAGATCTTTGGGAGCTATGACTCCATCTGGAAAACCTTTGTGAGAAGGGATTCATCAGGCCCAGTGTGTCCCCCTGGGAAGCTTCAGTTTTGTTTGTAAAAAATGAAAATGGGATTTTGTGGCTTTGTGTGGATTATTGTCACCTGAATCAGGCCACGATAAAGAATAAGTACCCTTTTCCAAGGATCTACGACCTCTTAGACCAGTTGAGAGGTGCGAAGTGGTTCTCCAAGATTGATCGTCGATCTAGCTACCACCAGTTGTGGGTTCGTGAGGCTGATATCCTGATGTTGGCTTTCTGTTGTCGATATGGGCATTACGAGTTTCTGGTGATGCCCTTTGGCATGACGAATTCCCTTGTCATTTTCATGGCTTTGATGAACCATATCTTCCAGCTGTACTTGGACCGGTTTTTGGTTGTCTTTATTGACGACATACTCATCTACTCTACGATGGAAGAGGAGCATGCAGAGCATTTGAGGATGGTCCTGGACTTACTCCAAGAACACCAGATGTACGGGAAGCTCTCGAAGTGTCAATTTTGGATTCATGAGGTTCACTTTCTGGGGATGTCATTACGGAGCAGGGATTGTCCATAGAACCTGAAAAGATAGAGGCATTTCTTGCTTGGGATCCACCCAAGAATGAGTTAGAGGTGCGTAGCTTCCTTGGTTTGGAAGGGTACTACAGGAGGTTTGTGGAAAATTTCTCCAGGATTTCCACCCCTTTGACTGCATTGACATGGAAGGGACGAACGTTCACCTAGACTGATCAGTGCCAGAAGGCCTTCGAGGAGTTGAGATAGAGGCTAACTAGTTCTCTAGTGTTGAGGCTGTCAAAGGAGGGTGTTGAGTTCATAGTATACTGTGACACTTCAGGAGTTGGGCTCGGGTGCATGATGATGCAGCAGCGAGAAATGATTGCATATGGGTCGAGGCAGTTGAGGCCCCAAGAGGAGAATTATGCAACTCACAATTTGGAGCTGGTAACAGTGGTATATGCCTTGATTTTATTGAGTCACTAGCTTCTAGGTGAGCATTTTGTGGTCTACTCAGACCATCAGAGCATCAAGTATATCTTCACTCAGAGGGATTTGAATATGAGGCAGAGGCGCTAGTTGGAGTTCTTACAGGACTATGATTTCAAGATACTGTACACTCTAGGGAAGGGCAACATAGTAGCAGATGCTCTTACTAGTAAGTCCCAAGCTCGGTTAGTGTGGGAAGCTTCAGAGCAGTGGAATTCCCTACGACTGACCTTGGTGGAGCTGGAGGGCACGACTTTTCTACAGTTAATGGTGTTGATTCCTTCACTCCTTCAACATGTGAGAGAGTCACAGCTGGGGGATGTCGACATCGAGGTACTGCGTGATTAGATATCCATGGGTGACGCACCCAATGGGTATTCTGAAGGAGGGAATCACAAGATCGTATTCTAGGGGCGAGCTGTACTACCAGTGGAGATGCAGGAGGAGGTGATGTGGGAGTTCCACACTTCTCCCTTGGATGTACATCCCGGTGTGGGGAAGATGTTAAGAGACCTTCAGTGGAAGTTTCGGTGGTCTGGCATGAAGTGAAGCATAGCTGAGTTTGTTTCTCAGTGTCTTACCTATCAGCAGGTGAAGGGAGAGCATCAGGTTCCGGAAGGGTTATTGAAACCCCTTGATTTCCCAGAGTGGAAGTGGGATGTCATATCTATGGACTTTTTCACAGGGTTCCCACGCATAGAGAAGGGCCACGATTCCATTTGGGTGATAGTCGAATGACTCATGAAGTCGGCGCACTTCATTTCCATCAGGGAGTAGAGCTCAGTGTAGAGTCTGGGGCAGCTGTACGTTCTGGAGAACATCCACCTTCATGGAGTACCCTCGACTATCGTCTTCGATCGTGATGTGCAGTTTACATCACTATTGTGGTGAGGCCTGCAGGAGGCATTCGGGACCAAACTGCATATGAGTACAACTTTTCACCCCTAGATGGACGGGCAGACTGAGCACACTATCTAGGTATTGGAGGATATGCTCAGGGTGTGTGTGTTAGACTTTGGCTTGAGCTGGGAGGATCACCTACCCTTGGTGGAGTTCGCGTACAACAATAGTTACCACTCTACCATCAGCATGGAACCTTTTTAGGCCCTCTACGGGAGATCCCTCAGGTCATTGTTGTGTTGGACAGAGGCTTGGGAGACCATCCTCATGGGCCAAGAGTTGGTGCAGGTGATGACGGAGAAGGTGCAGGTCATCCGTGAGCGGATGAGGACGGCTCCGATCAGACAGAAGTCCTACGCAGATCATCATCGTAGGCCTTTAGAGTTAGAGCAGGGGGACCATGTCTCTTTTAGGGTCCCCCCACGGCATGATACTCAGAGGTTTGGTCAGGGAGGCAAGCTGTCTCTAAGGTTCATCAGGCTATTTGAGATCATGTTCAGGGTCGGTGAGGTGGTCTACCATCTTGCTCTACCCCCACAGCTGGAGAGGGTACATGACGTCTTCCACATGTTACAGTAGAGGAAATACTTGCACGACCCCATGAACGTTATCAACTAGGGAGAGTTGTACATTGAGGATGGATCCACCTTTGCAGAGCACCTGGTGGCGATTGAGGACCGGCAAGAGCAGACACTGTGTGGACGGACCATTCCTTTGGTTCGCGTGTTGTGGCAGCGTGGGAGGGTGCAAGAGAGTACCTAGGAACGGGAGAGCTAGATGAGGGCTTAGTATCCCGAGTTGTTTTTGTTGTTTTGTTTTTTGGGGAATAAAAACTTGAAGGAGGTAATTATGTAAGAACTCGGGTTTTGAGCTTGTAAGACTTTGAAATTTTCTTAATATTATTCCAAAGTAGGGCGTTCAGATGGCGTGTGATTCCGAGCCCCGGTGCGGTTGGAATTAAAATTTTAAGTGCGTTCACACTAGGAATTCCAAATAAATAGAATAACTCCTAAAAGGTTGCTCGTATGGGAAAACTGAGGGCACCGTTGAGTCCGGTACATGCCGTTTACCCTAGGAGGGTTGTAACTTTCACAGGCGTGGCCCTTCTGTGGAAAACGTCATTAGGGGCATTCTCGTAATTTGGTGACCTCATGCGTGTAGTTTGTAACTTCTAAACGGAGGTTCAGATTACAATTCTGATACCACCATTCCACTTATAATGTGTTTTTTACCCTAGGGTCGGCTTAACCCCGACCACGCCAAAAGTTTGGGTACAGGGTCTACGGGCGAGGGGTTTAAGTGCGTTTTTTCTATTTAAACACACCACCCCCACCCTCTTCTTCCATTTTTCACTTCTTCCCTAGAGTTTCCCTCTCAACGAGCTCCTCCCCTATCCCCCACCACTCCGTAAAGGCGTGGCGACTCCGATGGATCGTCGGCGAAGCTATGGGATACGCCCAGCAAGGTAGGCTCGTGCATTTTAAATTTTAATTCCCGCAATCCCCTTAAAATGCATTTTCTTGCATCAAAATGTTGTCTGATCATCGATCGAAGCCCCTGGTTGTGTAGGTATTGATTTTATCTTCCCAATGATCCTTTAGGATTGAATTTTCGAGTCACGGGGTGTCCGGGGTGGCCCCAAGAAGTTTCCGGCCGATTTTGCCCCATTTTCTGGTGGTTCCAGGGGTTTCGGCCGGCTTCATGTGGCTTCTTGGGCGGTGGTATGGTGGATCCAGGCAGCGTAGTAGTGGCTTCGTGCGGTGGCGTGGAGATGAATCCTCATCGCGGTGGTGACCTTTCATGGCGGTGCGGCGGCAAATCCAGGCGGCGGACGAGTTCGCCGGTGCGGGGCGCGACCAGGGGTCGCGGAGCGGGACCCTGTGTGGGGACCGACACCCACCAAAGGTGGTTCTCCTCGTGAGACCATGACCAGCCACAAGGTCCAGTCAGCATGGGTGTGGATCAGGGGTCAATGGTTGGGCCGCGCGACTGAATCGCGGGCCGGTGCTACTAGTCGGTCCGACCGGCCGGTCCGAGTCGGTCCAGCCCAAGGGGGGGTTCGTCCCCTCTGACTTCAAACACCCATAACATCTAATAAGGGTGTCCTTTTTGTGTGACATCAATGGTAGTGCAATCCTCTTATCAATATAAAGATTTTGATATGGTCTTGGGAAATTTTAATTCACAAGACGGGGGCTCGGTGGCGCGTCATGCTCGTTAAGTACTATGTCGGGTTTCTTCCTTCGGATGGCGCGAACACATCCGGAGTCCGCTTAAGGCGTTATTAGTGGAATTGTGACACTGGAGTCAAGACGAAGAGGTCAAGGGTGGTTCCATAAGTTGAATCTGGAGTTGAGTAGTAGGCCCCACGGGTCGTCTTTTAAGCTGTGAGTAGCGTTTTGAAAGTTTTTCATCAGACATCTGTTCGAGGAGAATGATTAGTCGTTTTGGCATGTTTTTCAGAGAGCATCATGATGGAGTAGTTCTCTCAACCTCTTTTGGGTCCGAGGTGTGGGCCCCATGGTACTTCGTATGGGTGTAAGGTGGGGTTGAGTAACTTTTTCGTCAGGATTCCGTTTCCAGCGAGTAAGTAGTCTTTCTCGCATGTTTTTCTGCAAGGATTATAATGGTGTAATCTTCTCGGGCGAGCGGAGCCTCTTATGTGATCTTGTTAAATGTGGAAATATGAAAGGGCATTGGTCTGAGGTTTCTTGATGCACTCTGACCCAATGCACGGTCGTGATGTTAGCGACACCTAGTGACGGAGCGGGCAACGCGGAGTTATCGGACCAGTTCCGGGTTTACCCTTCAACAGGGTTGGGCAGTGGGTTACCCGTTGACCCTAGGGTTTACCCTCTAGTGGGGATGGGAAGTGTGTTACCCATTGACTTTAGGGTTTACCCTCCAGTTGGGTTGGGAAGTGGGTTACCCGATGATCTTTTAGGGTTTACCCTCCATCAGGGCAGGGCAGTGGGTCACCTGACGACCTTTTGGGGTTTACCCTCAAGTAGGGATGGGCAGTGGGTTACCCATAAAATTCTTTTAGACCTCGCCCCTTTCGATGAGGCTAGTCAGTGGTTTGTCTTTGTGGTTACCAGAGTAGTAATTTTGGGGGTACGGTTTAGCGATGAGGCGGCTTTGACGTGCGGGGTTGTTGGGCGTCAGTGATGGCTATCCTTATAACTGTTGGTAACTTTTCTTGGGCTGATCTTGGAGTTAGAGATCCCCTTATGCACTCATTTGGGTTTCTTTTTTAGCATATATATATATAAACCCTACTTATGTTCCCACTCCTTGGGTCCGGTTACTCTCCTTCTAGGAGGAGCGAAGGCACGAGGGGTATTCCACGTGCTTTCCATGTCTATCTATTTTTGGTTGGGACGAGTCTACTTTCATTCTTCTGTTGGGTTGAGCTACATTCTAGTTACTGTACTCTTTCACAGTTCCTTTTTCTGTTTACTGCTCATCATTTTGGTATCTCATGTGTTTCTCCCTCAAGCTTTTGGGGCATCCTACCGAGTATCCTTATACTCACAGCTGTTAGGTCTTTGCTTTCACTTGGTTTTCCCTTGAAGATGACGGACAAGTCGATCGAGACTACAGAGGATAGTAGAGGACACGGGATCTTGGGCTGTGTTTGGTGGTCATATTAGGTCTTCCAGGTGAGGGATCACCAACTGTTTACTTTTGTTTACCTACTGCCGAGTTATGGCACCTTTTTGGTTGGGCGCTTGTTTTTCCCCTTTTCTGTTCAGTATCTGTCAGTACTTTTCAGCACTTTACTTTTCCTATTTAGAGGTTGATGCATGATTTTGGTTGGGTTATTGTAGTTGTCCTTTGGTTTCCTTTTTACTCATCACTTCTGCATTGAGTGGGTTGTGTGTGTGTACAGGTACTTAGGTAAAGGCCTCCCCGAGATTGTTATGCCTTCAGCACTTATCACCAGCCCCTGGACTATGGAGGCGGGCTTGGGGTTGTTGCGGCTCGATACTGGTAGGTTTAGGTCATGAAAATGCAGTGTTACCTTAAAAGTGGTACTGGGATTGAAATATATCAACTTCCTTATCGACATCGATTTAAAGCAGTTGGGCTCAGGGTTTATGGTGCCTTGGTTAGATCACAATGACTTGAAACATGTGTAACTGTATGTTTATTTTAGAATTTACTCATGTAATAAAATATATTATTATATATTATGATCACTTATGTTAAGGAAACATTTTTAGATTCCTAATAGGTTTCTTAGTCATACCCTGTATGAGAATCTCTTTGAATATATATATTTCAAGACCAAGGATCCAGTGAATGGAAATGTCCCAATGATAGGGGGTTAAGGACATAGAGGATTGGAGTTAAAGGTTATTTGATAGTATACTCTAGACTATTTCTTATCCTTTTATTACTCTTCCATCCTTTATATAATTTGGTTTTTCTTCCACATTGGGATCCCATTTTTCTTATTTTTTTTTGAATTACATGTGTGTCATTTGATATTATTTTCCTTCAATATTTTTTACTCTGAGTTATTATATTTGTTTATTATTTATAAAATAATATGATACTGAGAGTGTAGTCTCCCCACTAATTGAATTTATAACCATACTTCTAGTTAGAAACCTCTTGCATAAATAGAGGCACACATTAGGTATTGTATCTCTCCATCACAAACAAGGTGGTTTGATTCAGGGAATTACAAAATGGTATCAACTCATAATTTTATACTCTTCTTTTAACTAACCTAGGACATTAAAGAAAGGTAATATTTTTATAAGGATCAGGTAATGGAGTTCTAATGTGCCTATCCATATCATGTGTAATGGACCTTTGAGTTACCATTAATGGGATTATTGTTACTTTTTGATGAGACTTTGTGTACATTCATTCATCGTGACTAGGCACGTAAGGACACATTTCATATATATACATGTTTTTATACTACATGCAATTTCTTTAATTTAATTAATTGATGTGTGATATCTATTTGGGATATAATTATATTCTATTTTGTGTGATATGTATGTTTTCATGCTATTTTTATATGACTATAATGACATTAGTTAGTTAAACATGAGCATGGTGTTGTGTTTGTATATATATGACTATGACTAACATGCAGAGATGGAGGACTTGGTTAGTGATATGGGATATAACTAGGGTTATGGGATGACTTCTAGTAGAACCTTGTGTGACTCCATAGACTGTTTAGGATCTATCTTGGGTTAGATACATTATATGTTCAAAACATTTTACTTACATTTTAGATATTCCACCTTATAGATTTTTACATCATCTATACT
The DNA here is from genome assembly GCA_963277665.1 of Viscum album. NCBI lineage: Eukaryota > Viridiplantae > Streptophyta > Magnoliopsida > Santalales > Viscaceae > Viscum > Viscum album. Next base: position 1,175,910,515 of record OY728119.1, on the reverse strand, counting down.
AGCCTAAAATTATCTCACGACACCACAAATGGTGTTGGAGGATGTACCCTAGAAAGATCTTATACCAACATTGTTTATTTAGGATGCATATCGAGTTCATTGGGGAATCTTTCAGATTTTTCACTTTCAAGGGGGAAATATCCATATGACCGTGATCGATCATGCTTGGAATTCAATATTTAGCATCCTATAGGATTTTAGGGTACCAATGGACTAAAGGATGCAAAGTAATGTAAAGATATTATTGAGGGAATTTTTTATCTGGTCTAGACTCCTGAGAATGTGCGATTGATTCTGGAGACCTTCATGTTTCAAGGACCTCTTATGATATGGTGGACTACCATGAATCAATCTAAAATATGGGAGGGTATTACTTATATGAACTTTATGGAACTATTTCTTGAGAAATATTTTCCTTACTTGATGAATATGGACTATTCCTAGGAGTCCATGGTGTTATATCAGGGGTTTACGACTATCTTTGTATATTCTACTCGGTTCATAGAATTACTTTGTTTTGAAACTATATTGTATTGGAATGATGCAAAGAAGGATCAAAAGTTTAAGATATACCTTTTACCAGATCTATGACAACCCATATCTTATATAAAGAATAATTCAAGATTTATTACATAAAGGTACACATAATACAATCCCATAAGATCATGAAGCCTTGTGTCTTGGGGAAATTACGTACATAATATAATATCTTGAACAATGATACAAAATCATTATTTAAAAAATTCCATAGCATGCCCTTAGCTTTCTTTGATCTTCTAAGAATACATAGGATAACATTGAGATGAACATAAGAAATGGTTGATATATAAAACCTCGTGAAGGGATAATCAAATATTATCATGATGAAAACAATAAATGTTAGTCAATAGGAATATCAAGGTGAAATATAGACACCTGTAGTCCATAGTTAGTTTCCTATGAGGCTAACCAAATTTAAATATTTTCTAGAGGACTCAAACAATGTTAATAATTAATTAAAATATAGATAGAAGTAAGTTCTATATTGAACCTATAAATTCAGAGGAATTATATTTTATGTATTTAAAAGAAAACTATTAAAATTCAATTGATTTTGGAGAAATATAGAGAAAAAACATATTTTATTTTGACAATTTTTTGGAAAATGAGAGCAAAGAAAGCAAAACAGTTTGGTTTTTGATATCAAGTTGGAAGGCATGATAGTGTTTTATAGAATTTAAGGTTTGGGTGAAAATATATTTATAAATTAAATGGATTTTTTTAGGATTGGTGTTGGAGTTGAGTTGAGGTAGATCCAATGGTCATGGTATCCCATAATCAATACAATAATCCCCCTTTTCCTATGGTTAGGTACTTAAGGGTATTTTCAAATCAAGTTTCTCTCGATACATTCTTTAAACCTAATTTTCATAGACTATTAAATGGTAATGAGATATTTTAGGGAAATTAGTTTCATAATTTTAAAGAATCCTTTTCAGGTTTTTGCTTAATGTTCATGAAAAAATAAAAAAAAAGAGATTGGAATTGAGATTTGTAAATTGCAGCAACCCAAATCATAAATGAAATACATAAATAGAATCCAAAACAACTTACCCTATTATATGTATCACCCTAGAACATGGTGGGAGTTAACCCATAATTTTACTAATGATGGATTAAGAGTGGAGGAGATAAAAAAACATGAATGAAAAAATAGATTAAGACTGATGGAGGACTCTGAAGCAGTACAGCAACTCACCCCATGCTTTGGTCTCTGAATCAATCTCTAGAAGTATCTCACCAAATCTCAATTTATAGATCTTTAGGGTTATCATTTTTTGTTTAATTACATAATTATTTCAGTCATAATTAATTCTTGAGTTAATTCTTGTGTTTATTAGTTGTTTCATGCCACAAATAGAAGGTATCCCATCAAAATACATGTTAACAACTCAAAACTAAGAATGTTTTAGAAAAGTCACGGTGTTAAAGTTGGTGTCACACTGTGAAATGTATGGGTACTCATACTTTTTTGGTTTTTTCACATATTGAGTTCATTATTTGTATTTTATGCACACCTATAATTTTATTCATGATGTGAATTCTAATTATTAAAATTTTGAACCTCTTTTTCATCCTGATTCTTCATTTCTGACCCCTGAAAGAATCCTATGACCATCCTACGTCATGGAAATCATTCTTTCAGTGGAAATATTTATCTTTTTTGGGATCCTATTTCTCATTTCCATACAGTGTTTGTATCCTTCCATATAGAAATAAACCATTAAATAAATGGTAATTATAGATAAATTAACTAAAAAAATAATGTATTGAATATAAAAATATGTATGCATGAAATATATGTATCAAATATCACCATGTTTTAATTCACACTTATCCTCAAGGATATAATCTCAACATACTATAAAGGATTCTCACATTACCATATTTTAAATTCAATTTAAATATAATCAACTGATAAAATGGAAAATTTAAATGTGTGAGTATCACATAAGAAAATTTATAAACTCCTCATTTTTCAAAGAAACAAGTCAACCAAGTATTTTAGTTTTCTTATTTTGAAAAAACCATACCTTTTTATTCATCCATTTTATTTTTATTTTCATTATTAATATTCATTCTATTTGTAATTTACCTCAATTTAATTTTTCCTCTCATCATCAGGGTAACAAGTGTAAGTCAAATTTATCTTATATCTCAAGAACATGTCACTTACCATAGGTTTGAAAGGAATATAAATTCTCTACAATGTAAATATAGAGATGAAAGTTAATCATGATATATTCAATAAATCTTTAGTTGTCATAGTTTTCAAGTTTTATTTACTTATATAAAGACCCCTTAATCAATTCATTAAAAATATAAAAATTATCTTGGAGGATGTCCACTACAGAATTATGAAAATTCAAATGGTGGTTCACATGATTAGTAATAGGTGAAGGAAGACCATGAGGGGAGTATATGGAAAAGGAAATATGTGAGGGGATTCCATGGTAAATGAATAAGTTTATGTAAATAGTACATTGTGGAAGTAGGTCATTCGGATAGTGTATAGGGGAATCTCATGAAGGTGGTCTATGTATGGGGTTCATGGAGGATAATTTCATCCATAATACTTCACCAAGGTGCATAGAAAATTATGCACCGCCAAAGAGGTTTGCGGTGTCTTATGTTCAATGTGTGGTGGGAAATTTGTAGAGAAGAACATGTCTAAAAAGTGTTTTTCTATGAAATGGAAGTTATGCAGTTAAGTGGATTTCAACGCATGGGTGAAAATAAATGTTCATGAAATTATCACATATGTGTGAACAAAATATAAGAGGATTTAAAACAAAGGTATAATCTTCTGGTAGAGCATTTTTTTCACTTTAGTTGATAGAGTAATGCATTCTCAAATTTTTAATTGTTATAAATCAAGGGGACAGTGATTCTTCTCTGAAAATTGTAAAAGGTGTTCTCTATAGTGGATTCTAGTACATTGTATAATCACCTTGTTATGCTCCTTAGACTATCCTGGTTTTGTTTAACCATTTAAAATAGGTGTGTCTCTTGCATGATCATATTTCTACATACATATTTTTAGTAAGAATAATAAAGAAGAGAGTTTCATTTTATAATGAAGCAAGATCAAAGGGGAAATTATTTTAATCTTTCACATTCTGATTCACCCCCCAGCCCCCACCTCTCAAGTTATTTAACATACTAGGGAGAATATAAAAATTGATCAACACAAGTAGAACTATCAGTATATTCCACTTCTGATTTCGATGAAGAAAAAGATAAATCTTTCTTTGAACTCTAAGACGCTGAATTTTTACCTTGAATATGACACGCACCAATATTAATTTTTCTATAAATTTTACATCATCTAAAATAAGATTTGGGATATATTTTTTATTCAAAATAAGATCTATTGGGCTAAAATAATCAAAGATTTATATATCCTTTAACATATATAATAATCCTTTTAACAACTTTCAAATGACTCACTTTAAGGTCTGCTTAAAATCTAGCACAAATAGATACATAAAATTTTAAATATGTTCTAGAAGTAATTAAATATGGAAAACTACTCATCATTTCTATAAAATATTTAATATCAACATATTTTCTAGCAATATCTATATCTAATTTATAATCAGTCCTCATAAGAGTATATGAGATTTTATTATTGTCGGGTCCAAATATTTTAACCAATTATTTATCTCACTTACATTGATTTAAAAAAATACATCATTTCATTGAAATATATATATACACAAAAAGAACTTTATCTCTCACATAAGGCTCAGGTAAAATTAAAAAGTCATAAAATCTGAAAATTATTTACAAAGAAGTTCACTTAAAGATCCAAATATGATATCATCAACATAAATTCGAACAACCAAAATTAATTTAAAAATATTATTAATAAATAAAGTAGGATATAATTTATCTTTTAAAAAACCTCTTTTCATAAGAAATTGATAAAATATTTTAAACCATGCTCGGGAGCTTTCTTAAGTCTATAGATAGACTTGAATGTTTTAAAACATGGTGAGGTTTCTTTTTATATTCAAAACCAAGGGTTTGTCTTATGTACAATTATTCTATAATTAAACCAATAATAAAAAAACTTTTAAAATTCTTTCAATAAAATTTAAATCCATGATGAGTAGAGTAAATAAATATAATTCAAATAGATTCTTATATAGAAACAGGTGTAAAAGTATCATCAAGATTAATTATTCTTCTTGAAAATTACCTTAAGAAACTAATCTGGATTTATTTATAATTATTTGTTCATATTTATAAAGTTTATTTTTTAAAATCCATTTAAAAATAATATTTTTTTATCTTGATGTGTTTAAAGAAAGTATAAAAATTATTTATATAAAACTAAGTTAGTTTATCTTTCATAGTGAAAATACAGGTTAGATTTGTAAAGATTTTTAAATGTCATTTAAAATAAAATTAAAAATACAATCATTGTGTCCACAAAAATTCTAAAATGAATTTCTGGTTTAAGATATAGACTCAAGATATCTAATAATTATATCAATACGTTAATCTTTATTATTTTTTAAAGTTTTTTTTTGTGATTTTCCCCCTCAATAGGAGCATTAAATTTTTTATTTTCATCTTCTCTAAAATTAAAATCATTAAAATATTCTTCAATATGATTTTCATTAGATGATTTATCTTTTAAATATTTTTCATCAAACATGACATGAATAGAAAATTTTACTACTATAGATCTCTAGTTATAGGAAATATATGGGTTTTATATGGATTCCTCTCTTGATAATGTGTGTTGTGGGCCTCTTAATATTTAAAATTTTCATCAAATTGTTGTAAGTATCACCATGGAGTTTCCTAGGATAGTGCCAATTTTTTCCCTAGATACATTTTCACCATTGTTCAGTTCTTCTTAGGAACCTAGAGGGGTCACTATTCTGAATCCATTCCTCAATTTTAATATGAAGGATTTGGATCTCATCGGTGTTGGAATAATAAAAATGGAACCTCCTCCTCCCAGTACCCCACCACTTCCAACTCCCCCCCACCCACCCTAAAGATCATTCAAATAAGTGGTTTATAGAATACATATACCTCACCATGATTTAATTCCACCCATCCTTATGAAATATTTAGAGGCTAAGATCCTTGAAAAAGTTAATGGATGTCCACCATTATTATTTCCAAGGGTGATATGGAAGCAGCCTTATAGTATCACTAGTTTTCACTGATAGCGAGATTCAATGTCAATCACCCTTCCCTGGTGATCTTCTCATATTTCCTTACTTCATGGAATCTATCCATCCCTACTACAGTTCCCATCCTGAAACAAAAATATTTCTACTTTTATATTTTCTTTGATCATGACTTTATTAGGGCTTGGGCCAAAGAGGGATGTGTTTGAAATAAAAGAATATTTACTCTCCTCCACTGATCTTTTAATGTCCGTCAGATAAAAGACTCCCCTATGATAGCTATTTGGATTAGCCACCCAGTCCTCTGTATTCCTTTATAAAACCCCTCCAACCTAAAAATTATGGGAGACACCTTTATTTCCTTTCTTTGTGCTGATGAATTAACTCTTCATATGGGACACATGATGGTGCTTTCATTTATGTTGAAATAGACCTAGCTTCCCCCTTCCTCAAATAATCCTTCTACTTTTAGGAAAGGATAATTTATTTTTCAAAAATATCTTATAATCAGTTACTCTAGGATATTGTTCCTTTTTTAATATTCAAGCTCACTCAATATTTATGTATAGGAAAATAGGTTTCAATATTCTTTTCTTGAACGATACTCAGGCGTCTACTTTATGACCCCATTAAAGTCTCTCATTATAGATTCTTCTTTTGAGGTAACGCTTCAAGATAATGTTATTTTAGACATTGAGAGATATGGGTACAAAAATGGATGGTATAATTCAAAGGATATTTCATCCCCAAACTCCATGGATCAAGATTTGTTCCCATTCTGAATGAGGGGTCCCATACAGAGATGTTGGAACCTAATCTCAATAAATGTATCCATTACCCCAACCCCGAAGAAGAATATATATACTACTCTTTTTTATTATGAGAACTTGGCTTCTCTTTCTTATTTGGGTGATGGGTCTGGGCCTCCTTCAACAGATGGTCCACATTCTTTGAGTTTTTTTTCTTCTCTAGGTCTCTCTTTGGTTATCATCCCTTCAGAGGAATGTTTTTTAACCAAAAATAATCTATCTATGATTAAATTGTCTTAGTTTCCTAATGAACCCCATCCTCTCACCCCCATAAAATTTACATAATCATATATTGGGTTGTATCACCCCTTATTCCATAATTATTTGATGTTATGGTATCTTGTCTTGCACGCAACATCGAACTATAACAAACCGTAATATATTTTATTATGTTTAATCATTATAATAAAAGTACCTAAAACAAAGTATTATACATCATGGATTATTAGTCACCATGGATGAATACATCCATTAAATGTGTGTTAATTAATAAGGGTTAATAAAATGAAAAGGAATAAAATATTCATTACTATGAAATCCCCTGATAATATTTAACATTGGGGATCACTAATAGCCAAAAAAAACCAATAATTAAGAAGAATATCAGGAAAGGAGAAACAATTGTTTGAAATCTATAACATGTGATAATACTCATGCCTTGTGAAGTGATAATGTAAGGAATGAATTAAACATTAAAGCTATATATAAGAACTAAATATGACAATTATAAATATGGTTGTTGGAAATATGGTCATTGGATATACATATATCCAATAGGTATACTGAAGTCATTTAATTCTAATAATAAATTTAAATTATATATTTTATAAATATTAAATAACAAAACAAAAATATAATATTGAATTAAATTGATTTATTATAAAAAAAAATTATCCACAAAATGGTATTATTTTAGAATGATAAGATAAGAATCTAAAAAATATATTAATATTAATATATTTAAAAAAATAAATGGTTAGGATATAAATAATATTTATTTAATCAAAAATTAATGTGAAATAATATTAAGAACATAGAATGTTTAAAAAATTATTTTTTATATAAACTAATTTTTTATTTATATTTTGAATGTTAGTTTAAAAAATATATTTTTTTAGTATTTTGATTTTTTAAAATAAAATTTAATTTTAGATTCAATATTTAAATAATATATTAAGACTAATTTTTTAATATTTTTCTAAAATAATTGATTTTTAGATGAATAATGAAAATACAATTTTTATTAAAACCATAGTGTTTATGAATAAATTAAGAAGAAATTATAACATATATTATGATAAAAAATAATGATAAAATATTTATTTTAGGGGTAATAATATAAATTTCAAAATACTATTATTAAATTAGAAAATTTAAGTTATATTTTCAAATTAAAGAAACTATTTTTGGTATTTTCTTTTAATTAAAAATTATTTTTTAAAATTTTGGTTTTAGTGTGATTTTAAAACCATGTAAAATTTATGTTTTTTATAATAACAAAGATATTTCCTAAAAATAAAAAAATATTTATAATTTTATCCTATACATAAATTTTAATCTTAAAAATACACTTTTTTTAAAAAAGGTTTTTAGGCTTTATGTGCCCTGACATTAAAATTTATTTCCCACACCCTTAGAAATTTTATTAGATAAAATCGATTTTGTTTTTAGATTCATTTTTTCTAAATTATATAATAATTCCCATTCTATTTTTTAGGCATTAAAAGTATATTACTTTGGAAAAAATTAATTACCACATTAAAAATAAAATGGTAAAAGTAAAAAATATAATATAAAATAACTCAAATTTTGTTAAAAATATGTGTTCAATGGAGTTGAAAAGGGTTTATCAACATTATCTCACCCCAAACTCTATTATTTTACACTTTTGGAGGCTTTTACCTATGATGCCTTGCATCGTCAAGGGTTGTGAAAATCAGGGGAAATTTGAATTTTGTTTCTAGAATTTTCTCAAGGTAAAATTGTAAATTATACTATAATATGATCTTGGATAATTTTTCTGAGAACTTTTTTGGTCCAGAATAGGGTATTTACTCTAGGAAAATATTTTGGTGAAAATATGAGTTGTTCAATCTTCCACAGAATATTTAATATTTAATTAATTTAATATTAGTTTTTTTCTTGTTCATTCAGTGATATCTTTCAAATAGGGCATTGGATTGATATTTTATCTTTTGTGGTTAAGTTATAAATAGGGTTATTTTCCTAGGTGAGGCATCAAAATCTCATGGGTGTTGTGGATGGGGTCAGGCCCCTTTTCTTTTCTTTTTCTTTTTCTATTTTCTTTCTTTTTTAATTTTTTCCTTTATCTTTTCTCTTATAATCTTTCAATTACAATGTATACCCTCATGGAATCCCCCATTGGGGTATTTGGATAAGAGAGGGATAGGTATAGAATATAGAGAGGGAGAGGATGAGGTACCTCCAAGGATTCATCCAAGGCTCGAATCAAAGTTTGGAAGCTACAGGTGGAGATACTGCATAAATATTATGAGGTTTCTATTTAAAGATTGGTCCATTTTTATTTTTTCACTATAAATACCTATATCATAGTTATTTTATATATTTAAATCCTTTTTTGTGTTTTGGGGGACCCCTTGAGGGTCAGTCTAGTCATAATCGGTTAGAAACGTGGGATTTGATCCATTTTCACTGTTTTCTGTTTGGGAGAACTCATGTACACAATGTGTAGTTCAAAGAAAACATTCCTTTTGTTATTACTATTTAGGTAAGATAGGTTTTTGGGATGCACACCATGTACTAGGGTTACACTCCCTATATTTGTGACCCAAGGAGTGTTGGGGGCCCATAGTCGTGTATGATACATGACTAGAACCCGTGTGAGGTACACAGCCAGTGGCCATGTACTGTGCTAGGATTGACCTCATATGGGGTACATGTCTAGGTATCCTATGTGGGGTTACAAATTGTTTATAGTGTCCAAAAAATTATAATTTTGTAAATTAAACTTTGAGTATCCTGGGGAACATGTCCAGGTATGACCTTTGTGGTTACACACCATATACTTGAAGTACACATCATGTACTTTTCCTTCATTGGTTGGTTTGACTTTTTTCACCTTAGAGTAAAAAATTGGACTTGCAAGCAGTACATTATGATAATTTTTCCACATAGATCATAATGGTGTAATCCTTTCAACATTTATAGTCCATATAGATAGTTTTTTGTATGGGCGGGTGTTTGTAGAATTATTTCTTAGAGGTTTGGATTCAGAATCTCTCTGGGGGTTGGGTTGTGAGATATTAGGACCAAGTGAGGATTTTGAGCTTGTTAGTTGGCTTCGGTATGTGGATTAAAATTTGATTTTGTTCAAAGTTATATTTTAATGGATCCTGGAAGGTGAGATTGAGTAGTATCTCTGAGTAGATCTTGGTTTGTCCCTAGATGTTGGGACTAGTTTCTCAAGGTCAGAACTGTTGGATCATTAAGGCTAGGTTAAAATCATTAGATGGAAGTTACATCTAGAAGTTTTTGAGTTGATGTTGAGATGACTATAATGGGATCTTAAGGATAATATATTTGGATAGTTACTGATCAAGTGATCAGTGGTTTCCATGTTTAGATGCTGAGAATTTCCATGTGGCTGGGTGTTTCTTTGGATTCCCTAATGGGAAAGTTAGTGCTCATGGACGGGTTGTTTGTTAGGAAGTTGTTCTGAGGTTTTATTTCATGGGAATTTATTAGAGGTTCTTTATACTAATTTTCCCCTATATGGTCCTTATTTTTATGTGTTCACAAGGACCATTGAGAACTCCCATGTAGTCATGATATGCTTTAGATTCCCTTTTGGGAATTTTGTTGGTTAAGGATTAGTTGAAAACCATCGAGGTCTATTTTGGATATGTTTCCACATTGGGCATTACCTATGCTTTGGATGAGCTATAGGAACCCCTAATATGGTTTTATTCACTTTATATAAACTTTGGGCCGATTTTGGATATTTGGATGGTTGTGGCCTTGAGTTTTGGTTTGGACCCAATAAGGGTTGTTGAGAGCCCATGGTGGTCATTTTGTTGAATGCTGGGAACCAAGGGACTAATAAAGTCCAAGTTCTTTGTTGGTGGAGAGTTTTTTGGTACTTTTATTTCATTTTATTTAATAGTTGGTTTAAGAGTTGGATCATCCCATGTTTTTTTGGCATTTGGCCATAATGTTTGAGGCATTTTTTGCTCAAGACTTTGGTTTGATGAAGAGACCCTTGGGATATCATAGATCAAGCATTGACCCTGAGTTTTGATCTAGTTCTCTCCTCCATTGGATGGATATGATTATACAATATTATGGAGATAATGGGAGATTGGGATGACTGTAACCCCCTTCTAGTTTATTATTCACCCAGGATTGAGAGTCTTCAGGCTCATGGGATTCCAAGGCACTCAAGGAGTGGATTGTTTTCATCATGGATTTTGTAGTGCTCTTGGTCCTGCAGATTTTGTGCAATCCTAGGTTTATATATGGATCGCATGTATTTTTTGGGTCAATAGTATGTGCCCAATTCATTCTTTAATACTATTGGGACTAACAGGTTCTATAGTTTTATTAGCCTAGCTGCTCATTTTTCTAGTTTAGAACATGATATTAGATTCCTAAATCATGGTATATGTGATTTGTTGTGTGGAAACATATGGCTACAACTTGGGTTCTATATTCATGTATTTTATTTTATATTTCATGGATATCTTGTGTAAATATGGTGGATATTCCTGATGTCAGGTGCTGAGGTGATCCACTTGCTACAAATCCTCTAGTATAGGCTAAATCAAGAGTATATTTACTACAACTATTAGTCTAGAACCCAAATTTGTTTATTTTCCTTGTTTTTATTTTTTCCCCTTTATTTTATGAATTGATTTATTTTATGCCAGTTAATATTATTTTTCATATAGGCTTTTCATATCACGTGTTCAGGCACTTGTTATTACAACAGATTATGGGTTCACCATTGGGGGTGGCCTACGGAGATTTATTTCTCACCCCCTGTACATGAACCTTGGTATGTGTAAGGATATTATATCTTCTTTTTTGTTGGGGAACAAGTTAAACAGTGGATAGGGTTGAGGTCTATTGTTTTTTTATCAAGCAGAGCCACTCATGTGAGTTATCATGATTAGTCTGGTGTAGCTCGAGCATCATAGAGAGTTGGAATGTGGTTTGGATCAATATAAGTAGTATATACTGGTGTATTTATTCTTCCAAATACTTATTTTTTATATTTTTTATCCCAGTGGGATACCATTTGTTGTATATTTTTCATGCTTTATATATGTATGAATTTATATCGCAATTCATTTATTATAGAATGGTTCTATTTCAGTTATTTATTATGTGAACTTTATTTTTTATCCTTGGGTATACTTTTTTTACTTCCATTGTTATTGCACTATAACTAGAGGGTATAGTAACCCCACTAAATCTGTTACACCCTCATCACTAGTCATCAACCTATGGAATTTTAGGAGGTGTGATTGAGGCCTTATGGTGAGCCATATCAGGTGACGTGAAAGGTTTAACTTAGCTAGTTTATTGAAAAATGGTATCAAAGGAGTTTGGTTTTATTATTTTTTGGAGTTGTTATAAATTAGGTGTAGGAATTTATCAAAACTTTTGGTGGATATCAATCATACTGGTGTGTCATGAATACCTTTTTTGAAAGAAATTATAAGTTTCAAGGGAATGGGATTTTTATTCTTAGATTCTATTTTTACATTTTTTGGTTTCACCAAGTGTGACACACTTAAGTTTTTGGATTTAGGATTTATTATGTTTTTGGTCTCTTGACTCATGGTCAAGAGGCTAGTGTTCGTGAATTATTCTAGAAATTTATGATTCACATGAAATATTTTGGTCAATTGTGTTTTCACTACCGATGGAGGTTTAGTCTTTTAAGTATTGGAAATGACCTATATAGTGTATCAAATATAGATCCTTGGTGGAATTATACTCAACTGAACCACATGTATATATATATTCTTCTTATTACTGGTTATATGGATCATGTGGTGAGATGTTTGTCGATGAAGGAGAAATAGTCCCTTCAATGAGTGGTGAATAGAGACCCTTGTGGGTCAGTAATGGTCTTGGAGTGCCCTATTGGTGGCTCGATGAGGGAAAGTACACATGAGATATGTTTGGATGGGGATCTAGTTCCTTGAGGTGGTGTTTCCCCTAAAGTCTAGGGTTATTCTTTCTTGGTAGGTATTTTTTCTTGACACGTGTTTTCTGTTGGGTCATGTGGTGGGGATCGTGTTCCTACTATCACTAATGGCTTGGGTGGGCATGGTTTTTCATCCTTGGTGGGGGTATTTGAGGTCTTCTTTCACTAGGGTTTGTTTAGGCATGATTATTACTAGTGTTTGATAAGTGGAGTGTTTGTAGTGATCCATGTCTTGTGGATGGATTGAGAGGGAAGTTTTGGTTGGTTTCCTTGCCCTGCTCTTTTATTTTTTCACCATGAGTAACACGGTAGGAGCATGGTTGGAAACTTGTGGCTTTGTATTGATTCTATAGGGGAGGGTGATAATGTGATTGATCATGGTATGAGGGAGATGTATCATTATTTGAGTAGGAATCTAGAGGGTGAATGGGTTTGTTGGAACTGACCTATGTGAGGGTCATGGTTAGTGGTTTTAAGCGTGTTAGCCTAGTTTTGTTATGAGTTGGCCCATGTGAGTGTGATTCATGGTGCTCATTGAAGAGATATTTAAGGAATTTATTATGGTGAGTATTATATTATATTCTTTTAGAGGTCATGAGACTCATCTAAGTGGTTTGTTGATCATGGAGGTTACAGTCCTTGGTGGGTCGAGAATGAGTATTGGTTGTTGCGGTTCTTTATGCTAGTGATCATGCATGAGTAGTTTAGACACATCAATAAATTGTTTTTAGTGATGTAAATAGCATGGTTCATGTGGTTAGTCATTTTATAATATTTTAGATGTTGAGTATACTCCATTGGTGGGGAGGATCAGATCGGTTGTAGTTTAATGTCTCTCATATTTGGAGAGACTTTTGTACACTATGAGACTGGTCATTGGATGTTTGAGATAGCATAATTTTTACTACTGATTGGGTGAGATAATGGTTATTATTTAACCATTGGGGATTACTAAGGTAAAAAAGAATTTGTAGTGGGGAGTTGCTCAAGCCACGCATTGTCATGGGTTGTGAAAATTAGGTAATTTTTTTTTATTTTATAGAATAATTTTAGGTAAAAAATGGTAAATCTTCTTATAATATGATCACAAATAATTTTTAAGACCATTATATTGGTCCTAGAGTAGGGTTTTTATACTAGGATAAGATTTTAGAAGAAATATTATCCATTTGAATTTTCATAGAATATTAAATATTAATTTAATTAAATATTAATTTTTTCAAGTGCATTAATTTACGGATATCCTTGAAATATAATATTTTATTATGATTCTATCTTGGTGGTCGAGTTTGAAATGGGTTTTTTTCTAGGAAAAATATAAACCTATCATAGGAATCAGGGCTATTCCTGATCCCCATCTCTTTTCATTTATTTTTTTCTTTTTCCCTTCCTTTTTCTTTTTTCCCTTTTTATTTTATATTTTCCAATTTTTTCTTTCCATGTATGCTCATGTGGTCTTCCCCCATTTTGGGTCTTTATTTGATAGTGGTATAGGGAGATAAAAGGGATATAGATAAGAGGAGGCACTATTAGGGTTTTGTCTTAGGTCCAGCTTAGACTTTGGTAGTTGTGGCTGTAAGATTTAGCGTAAACTTTTGCAATTTCTGCCTCAAACTAGGAACATTTCTAATATTTCATTGTAAGTCCATGTAGATAAGTTTTTTTAAGTTTTTAAGGCTTTTCGGGGTTATTGGTGACCCATTTACGTCCGATATATGCTTAATTAGTGAGAAACATGGGTTTTGGGTTGTTTTGAGGGTTTTTTGTTTAAAAGTCCCCCATTACATGGTGTGTAGTTTAGAGAACACATAAAATGTGTTCTTTTTATTTGGGGAATATGGGTTTTTTGGACTATATTCCATTAACTATGGGTACACACCATGTAGTGGTGACTCAAGGAGTGATATGGGAATATGGATATTTAGGGTATACAATCATAACCCATGTGGGGTAAATAGACAGTGGTTGTGTACTTTTCATTGACAGACCTCATGTAGGATACATAGCTTGGTACAAGGTTGGGGACATCTTGTGGAGTTACACACTATGTATAGGTCCTATAGATCATATAATTTGGGAAAGTACATGCAAAGTGGCCTCGAGCACATGGCTAAGGAGGACCTTTGGGGTTACACATTATGTTCCTAAAGTACATGCCATGTGCATTTCCCTACTTTGTGTGGTTTACCTTTTTTCACCCTATAATAGGAATTAGATGTGTGATTAGTCCATTATGAGTGTTTTTATACATTGATCATGGTGGTGTAATATTTTTGGTATTTAGAGTCTGTCTAGATGGTTTTTTGGAAGGGTGAGTATTTATGAGAGTGTTTCTTCATGGTTTATATTTAGAATCCTCCTAGGGGAGTTTGTGATCTATGAGGATTGGTTAAGGGTTGTGAGATCATTATTTTTCTAGGTATTATGGGTACTAGGGTAATTCTATTCTAGGTTATTTTTAAAATATTCAGAAAGTTGGGATCAAGTAGTGTCTTTGAGGATATCTTGGTTTGTCCCTCAATGTTCGGATCGTTTTCATGAGGTCATGGATGTTATATTTAGTGGGATGGATTGATGCCATTTAATAGAGGTTACAACTAAGAGATATTTATATGATTTTGAGATTAGTATAAGGGACTCTTGATGATGCCCTAGTGGGATAGTTACTGATAAAGTGATCAAGGGTTGTTGTGTTTGACTACTGAGAATTCTCATGTGGTAAGATGTTTCTTTTGATTCCCTTGTGCGTGATTTGGTACCCATGGAAGGGTTGTTTTTTGGGAAGTTTGGATGTGGTATTCTTATGTGGTCCTTTCCTCTAGGTTTCATTATGCTAATGAGCCCTTATAGTGTCATTGTTTTTAAATGGTTATGAGGACCTTTGAGAAAACTCTTGTAGGAATACTATACTTTGGATTCCTATTAGGGTGAATTGTTAATCAAGGATTGGTTAGAATTCATTGAGGGGCATTTAGTATGTTTTTAAAATGGGTGTGTCATGTGATTTAGACGAGATAGAGGATCCCCTTGTATATTTTCCTACTCTTACTATGGACTTTGGTCCATTTTTTGATCTTTGGATGGGTGTGGACCCAATTTTTGGTTTTTCCCTAAGTAGTTATATTGAGAGCTCATGGTGGATATATTTTTAGATTATTAGATCTAGGAGACCAATAAATGCCTCATAATTTGTTGGTTGAGTTTTTTTTGGTGAAAATACTTTATCTGTTTGGACAGTGGGTTTGAGAGTTGGATTATACCATGTTCTATTAGCCTTTTCCATTATTTTTAGGTAGTTTCTACTCAATAATTTTATTTGAGGAGTTCAACCTTATTATATCTTGGATTGGGTGTTGGACATGAGTTCTGACTTGGTTCTCTACTTCTTTGGTTGGCAATGGTTAGATTAACTTTGGGATTTTGATGTGTTAAGGCACTCATAGAGTGGGTTTTATTTAGTTTGGATTTTATAGTGATCCCAATATTATAGATGTTGTGTGCTAAAAAGATTATATACAGATTCCTTGTATTGTTTGGGTCTATAGATAATTCTTGATTCGTTCTACATGACATTTTATACTGATGGGTTCTCTAGTTATCTCAATCAAAATATTCCTTTCACTAATTAAAATAATAATATTAGAGACCTAGAGCTTGATAGATGTTCATTATTTTGTGGACTCCTATGGTTATTCCATGGGGTCCATCATTCATTCCTTTTTTTATACATCATGGAGCTCCTATTTTTGATAGATTCTCTTTGTTGTTTGGAATCCCATATCGCTTCTTCTCCCTCCCCCTTCCCTCTCAGTGGCCCTAGATTTTGGAACCCATCTCCTTATCCCTCTACATCTCCTCATCTAGGCTGAAATGAATATCTAGAGCCTTCATGATGAGCATTATGTGGATATTTATGGATGTGTTTGATGGTTGTTGTCGGGATCTCGGATGGTTGGATTCACTGGAGTCAGAACTCGGCAGGACTTTCGCCTCTTCTCGGGTCATTATGTGGTCGCAGATGGTGATCTCAAGAACGCTTGGTGCTAGAAGAATCCCTTTTCCCATTCCTCTCTCAATCATTTCCACCCACTCTATGTTTTTTCTCTTTATTTTACTTTGGCCCCCAGGTTCATAGCTTTCCTCCTAAGTCACTACAAGTTCACAGAGGGCATCCTCAGGAATTCTAAGGGTATGCAGTGGTCCCTAGCCTATTTTATTTTTCTTGGTTGTTTTCTAGTTGTGTTTTGTTGGTGGTTAGACTGTGGATTATGAATATCTTCTTCTGTGGTGTGGGTCTGGTGTGTGGTTCAAAGATGGCACCAAGGTGGTCACTGTGTAGGGCATGAAGAGCCTCGACAATGATGGTTCACAATGGGTGGCTCTGGAATGATCTCGTTTGGAAAGGCATCATATATTGAGGAGTAGTGTCCCGAGGCATGGTGATTAATAGGTTTCACAGGCGCAGTGTAGGGAGACATAAATATGTGCAAGGCACATTGGTTTTTGTGCAAGTCGAGGCTTGGGATGGGATCCTTGATCAACCAATTTTTTTATTTTTTGGTTTGTATTTAGATAAAATAGTTCCCACTTATCCTAAAGTAATCTTTCATAAATAAATAAAAATTCATTTTTAGTTATTTAGTCTAAAACCCATGGTTAGCTGATTTCTTTACTTTTTTCCCTTTTATTTTATCCCTTGGTTTCTTTTATACTAGCTGTTATAATTATTTTTTGTCTAGGATGGGTATATCATGTGTGCATGCACTTTTTATGATAGTGTATTATTATTTTACCATTTAGGGTAGCCTACTGAGATTTATTTCTCATCCCTTATACATGTGATGTGGTGTGCATTCAAACCTGATGTATTCTTTCAAGTTAGAGTACATGTTGTATGGTGGATAAGTTTGAGGTCTAGTTTTATTTGATCAAGAAGAGCCACTCATGTGAAGTATTAGTATTTTTATAGTGCATCTAGAGTATTTTTGATACTAGGTATGTGGTTTGGACATTATTGGTAGTAAATCCTATTATATTCATTTTTTCAGTTGTTTATTTTGAATATGTCGTCATCCTAGTGGGTGACTGGAAGTTATATATTTTTAATGATTTGGGTTTATATGTCTATATGCCATGTTTCATTAATTATTGCCTGATTCTATTTAATTTATTTATTTTAATTTATTTATTAATAATACTCTAATGTTTCTCCTTGTGAATATTTTGGTTATTTATATTGTTATTTTACTTTGACCAGAGGGTATAGTCACTTCAATGTATCTATTAAACCCTCACCGCTAGTAGAAAACCTCTAGAATTTAGGGAGGCACTCTTGAGGCCTTCTATCAATCTAGATCATGTGACATGTTAGGTAAACCTATTCTAGTTCATTACATGACCATTTAATATTGTCATTCCATTATTGATATGTAATGAGTACTTCCAAAATTACCCCCCTCTGCATTTATAAAAAGGGGATCACTTTTACCGCTTCATGATACACCTATAACTTAAATTTTCATCTAGAAAATCAATCATTTTTATCATCCTAGAAGCCTATCTCATGTTAAAACGACTTTAGTCTCAATTATATTTCCTAATGCCTCCATTTCCAAGTTGATTTCTAAGAGAAATCTTAAATTCTCAATGTGAGTATTTCTTACATGTTAGCTTTTCCATCTTAATCTTTCAATTAAAAAATCCTTATATCTAACCTAATATAATAAAACCGGTATCATTAATATACTATAATGTTATTATATAAATTAATGAACCCTTATTCAATCCTTTACATCCATTTATAAAAAAGAAACTTCCTCTATCTTGTATACGTGTGGACTACCTGCATTATGAAATGATGTGGTTCATTTTTCATCATTGTCTATCATTGCAGGTAAAAATAATTTATTTGATAAATTAATATCTTTATTATGTCACAATTATGATTATAAAATTATAATTGATCATATATGATTATTCTATCCCATTTGATGGTAAATGGGAATGTTAATCATGCATATGTGCGGACTACCACTTCTGTGAATGATGAATTTAATTTTACATCACCACCCCCACATGGGTTATTATAAGAATATGTTTAATGAAGCTAAATTATATTTATAAAATTTTTAATCTTATCTAAATTTCATATTAAAATTATATAAAATCTTTTCTTTACTCTTAAAATCATTATAACATGCTATCATTTGGGTAGGTTTTACCGTCTAAGTGTATGATGTTATAATGTTTATAACATGAATAATTGAGGAGTGTTATATACTGATAATATCATGTAATAATAATGTAATTAATTTTTTTAATGATTCTGGTTAGGTTTTATTGATATTTAATATATTTATTAATATACCACATTTCTATCATTAAACACATCGAAACTAGTTCTTCACAATTTCCATTTTCACAAACAATACATTTATCATTTAATAAATGAAATGGGTATGATGAATATTTCAATAATCAGGATTATAGTATCTTTCATAATCTATTAATGATAAAATTTAAAAAAAAATTGACAATGCTGTTATAAAACTAATACGAAACAAGAAATTAGAGTGTGTTTGAGTAAGCAGAGTAAAGGGTTATTTGTATCAAATTTATCTTATTGAGACATATTTCATTTTTTTCACTATGAAATATTTTATATGGTGTGATTACATAATAATAAATTTATCTTACCATATTCATGTATTTTATGGGGTCTAAATATCTATAACAAGTTCTTTCTTTAAAGGTCATTAAATTCAAAATATACCAAGGTTATAAGGGTTATTTGTCTCTATTTTCAATTCCATGAGACGTGTTTGATATCATGCACCATAATTTTTTTATATGTTGTATTCACATCCCTAATTTATTTTAAGTATAATTAATATCTTTCATTTCATGATATTTTAATTTCCATTTAATGGTAACCCTCTTATGTTTTCTTGATTATTATATTACTATTACCGTAATATTTTTTCATCTCAAATTCCTTTCTCTGAGACAAGTTTCCTCCTATGCACATAATTTCATTTAAATAACTTTTATAATTACAATTTGTTATATTATATCATGAATTGTATTTTATTCATGATATTTGATGCTCAATTTCAATTGATCTCTCTCTTGTAAATTTTTTGATTAAAAATGTTACCCAAGCCATAATGGTTTCTTCTCCAATCTCAATTTTACAATCCGGAGTGCCTTTAAAATATAATCCAAATGGGTAATTTGGTTTATCTTTACTTCTAAACCCCCCATCATTTTCCTCTACTATAGTAATTTTTTTCACATGTCATATCACTATTTCATTTTCACACATGACTCATTATTTACCCATTGTAAGAAAATTGACCTGCTAATTCTTTTCAATCAGGATTCCTCTACATATGTGACTGTGTTCATTGGATGATTTTATGAATGTCCTTATCTATATTGCAATGATTGAGTAAAGTAATTTCCTAATAATTTTTCCTTCTTTACAAATATTTTAATCAATTAACTCTAAAATAAATGATCTTTCATTGACTTTATCTTTCCAAATCATCCTTTTTTATAGTCATGATTTTTCTTCCAATGTATTTCCTCTATGGATACCCTATTTTCATTACATTTTTTTAAGGTAATTAACCTAAATACCCATGAATTTAACAATTTGGGAAAAGTATTAACTTTACTATATACCATTACTCTATATAGTGTTAGTTTGAAGATTCTTACATAGAAATATATTTTAATTATTGATTATGAAAATATAGACAATTGGCATACTTCTTGAAATGGATGTTTATTGATTAATAAAGAAATTTTATTATATATTTTTTAACCATCCACCTTCTTTATCTGTATATATTTTTTTCATTTATTGAATTGAAAATTATTGAAATTCTATATGTTTTATCTCAATATGGATGTCAATGGATTACTAAGGAAAGTTGATTTTGTATTGTTTTATTGTTAATATCTTTCATATATTAAATTCATTGGACTTAAATAAGTGACATGTGGGGACTGGTATTTTATAACCCCTCAATGCATCAGTTGGTCTCATGAGATAAAAGGTTTTGGTATTTTCTGTATACTTTCTTAATGAAAGCATGATTCCTTCATTGTGAATTTGAGGGAACTAATAATGTATTGGATGTAGCCTTTATGGAAAGAATAATTTCTTGGATATGGCCTTAAAATTAAATACTAATATGTCTATTATTATTTATTCCACCACTATGAATTCGGTTATTATTATCCATGAGATTATTTTTATTATTATGTTATATTGGTAATTATTTCAAGCTTATGTGTTAAGTTATATGGTATTATTTGATTATTATTCATTATTTCTATATTATTTAGGCCAGGATGTCTTCTTATATACATTTTCCCTTAATTATCATTTTATCTCACCCATCTTATGCTTCCATTTCCCCAGGTAATGAAAAAACATTATTGCACATGATATGTCTAGAAAAGTATCATATATTGATAATTTATGGGAGATGTTAAAGATTTATTATGTATTAAGTATCTTCATATATAATAGGAGAAATCTCCATACTATTATAAGTAAATGGGTGCTATTAGTTTATTATTTTTCCTAATTTTCTAAAACTCTAAACATAAATTGTCCTTGGAATGTCTGTTAATTGATATTTTTTAGTGATATTATAACTTTTAATGTATAGAATAGAGTCACTATTTGTGATTTTAAATCTAGCATATAAAAAAATATGTTTATTTTCATAGTATTCTAAGATCACGAGTTGGTGGTGTTACATGGGTTCCCATATAAGAAGGTGTCCTCCCTCCATTTAGAGGGACAAATTTAATCACATAACACTTTATAGATCATTAATGAACTTAAAGAGGATCAAGACCTTTCTCCTCTAGCTAGAAGAAACCAAAATATAACTAAATCCTTACCTCCCCCAGTAATGTGCTAACTTGATCAAGTTAAAAGATTAAAATATAGTCTTTTAGTACATCAATTTAAGTTTATTTGGGCGTCAAGGCATCCTCATACCTTTCCTAATGATTTTCTCCATCATTATGAATGTTAGAGTTATGGGATCTGTGTTGAAGAGTGAATATCATCTCAAAATAGTTCATAAAAATCATGTTTCCTTGGTAGAAGTCTTGGAAACAAAATCAACGTGAAAAGCATCAAAGATATTTTTAGTAAGTTTTATGTATCTAATTACGTGCACAGTAGTTTGACCATTTCCATTATCTATATTTTTTTGGAAAATCATATACTTATGGATTTAATTAATGATTCCCCATAGCACATCACTACCAAGGTTAGTAAATACAATACCTCCTTCTTAATAATGACTTTTGTTTATACTAAATGATAGATTGGTGAAGGAATAGAGATTTAGGAGTCTCTTTACACTTTCAATATAGGGATAAATTATTATATTATAGGTGGTGATTTCAACATTATTTTATATCAGTCTAAGAAGAATCTAGGAGGTATATATCCCAACAATCTTATTCTATAGTTTATTACCTTTATGTCACAACAAAACCTATTGAACTTAGGTTATTAAAATGAAAATTACACTTCGTGAAATAAAAAACATGGAAATAAAAGGATTTATAGAAACATAGATAGATTCCCAGGTAATATTGAAGACATATTCAAGTTCCTAAGATCATATATTAAACATTTTTATATAAATCTATCCAATCACCCTCCCGTATTACTTTAGTTTCTAGATTTTGGTGTCCTTAATCAAGGATTTTTTAAATCCAGTTATCATATATAATTAGATGTCTTGAGAGAGATTATTTATGAGACTAGGATTATTATAATCCAAGTCCATTATTTGGTTTCTCTTCAAAATAAACTCAAAATATTAAAATTAAAATTATCTCTTGGCATCTCAATCATCTAAGATAAAGCTTCAATTTAGTTTTTATTTTTGAGGAAATCAACCAGTTGGATATCAGGATATAAGATAAATGGGATGAAGAGGTATTCATTTTTATTTCTCTTAATCACTATAAATTATAAGAGGATTTACTAAATATTTGAAGGGATACTAGGGATATATCTAAATATATTTATTTATGTTAAAGTGATCAAAACATGAACTATATTTAGATATTCTTTAAAGAAATGAACTTTTCTAAGAATCCTAATATGTAGATTGAATATGGATCTTCCACTAGTGATTTTAATACCATTGATCCTCTTATGGTGTCTCATACCTCTAGTTGTATTTCAATACCATGGTATCACTTGAGTTGAGGTACTACAAGTGATTATCCTAATAAATATCTATTTAACAACATTCCTATAACTATCATGGGTCAACATAATTACAATCTAAAAGATATTATGGAGGAAAAATAAATTTTAGAGTCTATTAAAAACATTAATCTAAAGAGTTATCAAGAAACTAATAGATTATAAGGTTAATTCAAGTAAAATACTTGGAAAATCATTAAAATATGGGTCATTGAGGAGATTTAGGACCATTTTAGAGGAGGTACCTTTCCAAGAGTCACCTCTACCACCAGCCTCATTCATATTACTAAGGTGAAATAACTTAATGGTTTTAGAGAATTTTTTCCAATAAACCTAAGCAATTTATTATATAAGGTGATTGATACTATTCAAAAAAAAGACTTTCCACACACTTTCCTCTTCAAATACATAAATAAAAACATGGATTTATTAAAGGCGGGAGGATTCATGGTTTTATTATACTGGAATGAGAGATAATATCTTAAATTGATAGAAAAGTGGTTGGATCCAATATTATAATAAAAAAGATATAGAAAATATTATGGGTATAATAGAATGGAGTTTCAACCTCAAAGTCCTTAGAAATTGTGGTTTTTTCAAATGATTGTTTAATATTGTCTTTCAATACTTTATTTCACCTTAATTCATTATATCTCTCATGGGCTGAGAATTTGGATTATTAAAATTAATTGGCAGTCTCAGCCAATGGGAATCTATATCCCCAATTATTTTTATTCTTGTGTAGGATATCCTTATTAGAAACATTAACAAGGGAATTATTGATGCTCGAGCTCATCCTTTTATATGATGTTATGTCTTATTTGGAATATCTAGTCTTTTTTCATTGATGATATTCTTTTATTCACCTATGGAAGTTATAAAACAATTCAAAACTTCAAGTTGATCATTAAAAATTATAGAAATGAGAGTGGTAAATGTACTAAAATAAATAAAATTAGTGTTTATATCTCTAATAAGTTCACAGTAAAGATATCCAAAGTTATATATAAGATACTTTGAATTTTAAAATGATGATTCTTTATGAAATATCTTGGTTATCCTTTATCTAATGTAAGAATATGAGTTGATCGTTTTTATGGGATTATTGATAGAATCATTATAAATATACTTAATTGTAAGATTATATTCCTTTCATTTGGAGGTAGAATTAACTTAGTGAATAGTGTTATTTATTCTATTCCCATGAACATTATTTAGGTATATAGAACTCCCATGTATATCTTAAGGGACATTGAAATAATTTTCAATAATTTTATTTGAGATTCTTAGAATTAAGGAAAATATCACTTCGTTGACTGGAAAAGATCTACCAAATCTATTGAAGAAGGTGGCATCAATCTCAGGGGTATATAGAAAACTATGATGATCATGAAAATAAATGTATTTGGAGAAAATCGAGGGAAAATATATTTATCCCCATTAAATTAATAGAAAATATGAAAATTATCCTTACACCTAGCCTAAGAATTCATATGTGTCTCACCTATGGTGTAGTCTTAAAATTAACACTCATATAATTATCGAGAATTCATATTGGATAATTGGAAAATGTGACATCACTTTATGGAAGGAAAATTGGGTGGGATTTCCACTTTATACAAAGGGTTTTTATTCCCCAACATCTATTTCAAGTAATAAATTTGACCAATTATGTCAACTGAATAATTTCTTAATAAAGATTAGAAGACCTTGATTCATAGCATTATAATTATAGATTAACCCAACTGATTTTTCTTCACTTATTCTTCTTCAAGTAAATTCTCTTTCCTATGATTCCATGGACTTATTCACTCTCAACATAACCTTGATAATATAGGTAGAGATATATGGTGTAAACATTCCCTCATGAGATTAAATTACTCATTTTTAGAATCTATGATTAGTACATTAAAAAGGAGGATAACATCCAACACAAAGGTATTCATATTGTATGAAAATCCTTGTGTTGTCTGAATGATAATATTGAATTGAATTTCTATCTGTACATCAAATGATATTGGTAAAATATTATTTGGTTTTCTCCTGGGGTTCTAGCATAAAATAATATTTTATAAAACTCTATAGATTATTTTTTTGTTACAATTCTTGAGCTTCATGTTGGAATGAAATTGGTTACCAAAAGAAATTATATTATTTTTAGAGTAGATTTTTGGGTTGTATGGGAAACTCATAGTGTTGTACGCCATCATGGGATGAAACTGAACTCTATTTTTCTTAAAATTAGATATTTATAACTCATTTTCTATTTCATTTAATTGGGAAAGGAGGCCTCACTAGCCCATAACATATAGAGATAGGTTCAATCTATTACTTCGGTAGTTTCAGGTACATGCAGAGAGAGGCTAGGCACATGGGTAAGCTAGAAGGAGCCCAACCACAAATTGAAATTGAGCTTGGATGTTTCGTGTTTTCATTATATCATTTGTGGTAGTTTTATTTCTCTATACTCTTAGGGATCTGTCATTTTGTCCTTCTCAAGTTTCTTCATAGAAGGAAACTCTATTTAAGTATAAGCCTAAGTTATCCTCACTGATATCATACTTTGTAAGACAAGAAATATCAATATATCAGTCATAAAATCTAACTCTATCATGGATATAAATTATTTTTTTGGTTCACTCCACCAAACCCTATAATATTTCTTACTATGTTATAGATTAAAAAAACATGCTTCTTCTAAATGTCAAGTTTTCTTACACATGGAGACATGGGAACATGGTGGTTGATATACTTATTTCCAAATGTTATAGGTATAGGGTTATAAATTTTATTCAATTTTTGGTTCTATTTATGTAGAATGTATTGTAATTATTTTATGGGATTCCCTTATTCCCCATCCCTTTCTTCCACTATGATTTTCTTTCTTGTTCTTATTGGATAAAAAACATTCATTTTCTAGTTGTTGTTAAATACTCTATAAAATTTACTAACATTATATTATCCTAAAAATATTACATTATTGGAATTAGAGTTAAATTTATCGAAATAATATATAATATTAACGAATAAAACTTTATAACCAATTTTTTTTTTCTTCACCCTCCATAGAATATAAAGGGTTTTCATTAAAATTGATCTTAGAAAAATTATACTGAAAATATGACTAGTTGTATCCATAGATTCTTCCTAAAATTATTTTTGTAAATTATATTTACTAAATATAATTATATATATTTAGTATATATTAGTAATTTTTTCTTTCAACTAAACCATTTTTTAGGTTGTTTTATGGGATAAAATTTTAGGAAAATAAACATTTTCTTCAAAATATATTTCAAATTATAGAATAAAAAGGTATCCACATATATAGCTTCTAATATAAAAAAATGCAACATCCTATCTTGTTTTTATTTTACAATATGTTTATATTTAGGAAATTTTACTTTAATCTGACGTTTCATCTCTAATGTGAGCAATTGGGATTTTGGTTTTTAGTGGCACGGGTCCAAAGACCATAGGTTAGAATGATGGTTTGTGGCTTCACCTTGGGAGGCTATAAAATATCAAACAACTCACAAGTGGGATTCCAATAAGTATTTTGTATAGAGAATACCCACTAGAAAACTAGTATAATTCTATCAACCAACTTGTGAAACTGGAAAAACCTAAATTGTTCTTCCTCGTACATTGGCCCATCGACGAGGCCGATCGGGTAGCTAGTGCACCCAATATAGGATTTCATTAAATATACCCCATGATTTTTAATCTCATTAGCTTTTCTAATTAATTTTATAGTCAAATACAAACCCCTTGTCTCTATTATGAATCTAATAGATCTCCCCATACATCAAGACACTCTCATTCTTCTCTACTTTCAGCTCTAACCTTTGTCTAATCTAGTGAATCAATATCAATGAGTTTTTTCTTTTGATATATTCCTAATTATTATTTCTCTAGGGGATATTAGCATGGATCTTTGAATACCATTAAGATCCAATGAATGTTTCTTCCAATCTTCATACATCGGTGGTGGAAATAGAAAGTTTACATTTTTTCTTGATCAAACTGATATCTACCTTCAACAATGAACATTAAGCAGGTGATTTTTTATGAACCATCATCAGAGACCTCTTATTGATAGATTATTGATGATATAACTTTAATTTGATTACGATTACTTGGTATATTGGTTAAGGATTTGATGTGTCACTAAAAATATCTCTTGACCCCATGATAAAAATCTCAATAATAGTGAGGTTTCAAGGTAAGTCTCTTAGAATGATCTCTATGAGACCTTATTCTATATTGAATATATTTTCTATTGACATGTTATTTTTATATTGATGTTCATTTTATATACCTGAGGATCTCTTCTAAAATTTAAGAGGAATTCATGATATTTCTATATTTGATCGTGGA
Source organism: Viscum album (assembly GCA_963277665.1). Lineage (NCBI taxonomy): Eukaryota > Viridiplantae > Streptophyta > Magnoliopsida > Santalales > Viscaceae > Viscum > Viscum album. The sequence continues at coordinate 1,175,883,182 of OY728119.1, read as the reverse complement.
TCTGGTGAATTGGAATCCCTTCCTTTGAAATATCACATATTTGGGTCCATTAATAGACATTATATGGTATGTGGTTTTAGAATCACCAATATTAACATTGTGTCTTCATGATTATTTATTCTAAACCTCTTTCTTGAAAAATATGAGCTTTAATTAGGCATCCTTGATGTGTGCGCTCATTCTCAATTGGTGTTTGATATGGTTCATGCTTTTATCCTTTGATGAACCTTATAGTTTCTCATTAAAAACCTTGAGATAAGAAGCTTATTACTATTTAAGTCCTTGTATATATTATTTTTCCCTAACATGTTGTTTATTCTTAATAACCCATGCTTGTTATGTTTTTTATTTGGGTTTGTGTAAGTTCCTTGAGGATTTTTTATTTATGATCATTTGATTGTGTGTAGCCTCTTGATAATTATTATTTATATTCCTTTTTCCTTACTACGATACATGTTTTTATGGTATTACATAGCCTATGGAACTTTTTTTTAGGTATTAGGATTATTAGGATGCATATTTTTCCTTAACAATCCCTTAGAGGGGGATCATGATGACATGATGATAGATATAGATTATGACTCAATGATGGTAGGGGTCAGATCATGGACATGTTTATTAACATGAGAGTATACCATGAATGGGAACTGAGAATCCATCTACTAGGTTGAAACTTATTTCCATCACAGAGTCTAATGAATGGCAAAGGGGAATACCTTAAGCACAAAGAGAGTCATCCTTTGAAGAACATCAAAAATTGAAAAAGGCATGAACAAGGAACCCTTTAAAAAGGAGGCGCGCAAGTTTCCTTCTGGTCGCGCAAGTCACTTGTGCACCACATATGGGTTGCGCAAGTATACTTGCACACCCTATTCCTTGTTTTCACCCAAGCTGCCCACTAGCCTATAAATAGCCCCTGTGGGGCCCCCCATTTCGAGGACGAATTTTCCAAAACTCATATTCAAGATCTGGTCGCCCAAGTCTTTGTCTGACGTCTTCCGAACACTTCTAATGTAATTATTTACCTATAATGAAAGCTCTAAAGAGTAAGAATAAGGACTAAGTATTAGATTTCATCAATACTTGCACTCCTAAGTGTCCAACCCTTAATGGAAGTGAAGACACTTGCGCGCCACCTTTCCCTCTCAAAGGAACTTGCGTGCCACTCTTCTGGAAGCTTCTAGGGATGATACTAAGGGATTGAGTTCAAAGTCACCCAAGTATTACCCTATGGATTATTCGTCGCCCAAGGTGACTCATGTCGCGTAAGTATACTTTCACAACTAGGACTTGTGCACCATAAAAATACTTGCGCGCCTCATTCCTAGGCACCTCCTTTCCTCAAATTCACCTCTCCTCTTTAAGACATGGCCTTGTAAACCTTCTTCAAATCCATTTATGGCATGGTTACTTTGTTGGATTCAATATTTGAGAGGAATTCACTAGGCCTCCTTCTCAGAAGTAAGTCCCAATCATAATTTACTTTAACTCTGGGCCTCCTTCTTAGGAGTAAGTCCCAATCATAATTTCCTTTAACTCTGGGCCTCCTTCTCAGGAGTAAGTCCCAGGTTATAAGTTCCCTTTAATTGGGAATCTTACTCAAGAGTAATCCCCAACCTTATTTTATTTTGATTTGCGCTTCCTTCTCAGTAATAAAACCCAATCATAAGTCATTCTTAATTTGGGATTCCTTTTCAGGAGTAAGTCCTGAGTTAAAATTCCAAATCTCTATAAAGTACAAATACCTTTATAGACCCTCCTCTTGGGATTATTTCCTGAACTAAGTCCTGATCTTCATTTACTTAGGTCATCATACATACTTAAGCCCCACATCATTTCTTATGACTGCATCTTTCATGGAACAATCATCAGATTTACTAATACCTCTTGTTTCTCACACTGAGCATGACTCATGTGGGATTAGAGTGTAAAATTAATTACAAAATCTCTCTTTGGGCCATTAATCATGCATAAACCTCATACTTCTTCACCCGAACTATGTGGAATTTGATCTCTACCTTAAAAGTAGAGTACGTTGGAAGCCTTTCTAAGGTTCATTCCCGTATTTCATTAATTATTTTCTTTACCATATGACGTTAAACTATATCCTTCCAATAGAACTATGTGGGTTTTGATTCCTTTATTTTTCACAAGGATACATAGGAAGCTCATCTACAGGTATGATCCCAACTCTGAAATAATCTCTGCCTTTCTGAAGGACTATAAACTTCAAGTGCCCCACTAAGTGTCTTTGAAACCAATATGGTTATCATAATGACCAGGATATTTCTATATAATGTGTTGAAAGATACCATTAACTAAGAATCTCTAATAAATATGGATGATTCTATATCAATGAAGAACCTCAAATACATATAAAAGATTCTCTAAATCCCATACCTATCAATCATTGATTGCTAAATCTAAAGGAAAAACTAATTTTTATGCTTGGTAAATTAATAAGGATTCGTTAACATAACTTAAATCTATAAGCGAGTCTTATAGTAAACAATAATTCCCTCCAAAAAAGGTTTTATGAGTCTGACCTCCCATCCTATCGACCAATGCAAATTATTAAGCCTCATAAGTCCACAACTAATGAGAACCTACCTTTGGAAAGTAGGTCCAAATGGATCTAGAATCATTGGATGTTTCTGGTTCTATGAATAAACCCATTAGAAACCGATTGGAAGTTTTGAACCTTAAACAAACAAGGTCATCCCCATTTCTGGAAGAAACAAAAATGGTGAACCTGACGTGAATCCTTAACCAAGTTAAAATGATGTTTTACTTATTTATTAGGCGCATATTAAATTCAATATAAAGGCCAAAGAAGCAATCAAACACATATGTTTTCATCTAAAAGTTGTTGTCTAGCCAAGATTATCTTGATTATGAATGTTCTATCAAATAGTCACTCTTTTCCAAGATCTCTTTGCAATATAGAATTGGCTTCTTTAATGTTTACACATGTGAATGCCTCGGCTGCTACTCCTGCCGGATCCTCATCTGCTCTGAGGACGATATCACCTACACAGCATCTTCAACGCTGGGTCTTGAATGAATTGGTAAGGAAATACCATCAACACGGTACCATCCTGACACTGGAGGCCGATCGACAAGCCCTCCAAGTTAACAACTCACCCTGGTTGTCCGGACAGCGGTGACCAGTGGTAAAAAAGAAAGTGGTTACAACCACTGTTTCCAACTGTTTCGGGACATTATCCCTGGAATGCAACAATCAGTCCCTCCCATATTACAGGGAGTTTAATGAAGAGGTCACTCAAGGCCTAGTTTCAAGAAGGCAGGAGTCATTCCTGAGGACTCCCACCAATAATCACCGCCAGACTCATGCAGTAGTGCACCCTCAACATGATGAGGGTATCACCTATAGGGGTTAGGCTCAGGTCCCTCAGACCCAAGCATGCAAGACGAACCACCAGAGGAAAAATTAGGTCAACAAGGAGTAGGTTCTTACCCCTTCCCCCTCTGAATAAGTTTATCAATCTAACTTTATGGCAAACAACGAGCGGGCATATACACCCATCCGTCCGGATTTCACCGCTCAGCAGACTCGTCTGGAATTAACACACAAATCCCATGAAAAAATTCTGGTGAAGTACTATAGGTAGGCACATACACATGTTTATAATTCATTAGCCAGTCTGTAGGCTCATCTGACTGCATCCAAAGAAGCTCGCTAATCTAATATGGTGGCAACTGGTAAGCAGGAACATACACCTATTTACAATCACCAATTATATCATCAGTCTCGTCTGCTAGTATTGAAAGAAACCTTTCAACCATATGTTATGGAGAATATAGTGCAGGCACATACACCTTCCAATGTTCATCAAGCCTGCCAACAGTCTTGTTTGGTAGCACCCGGAGAAGTCAATCAGAAAGCTCCGATGACAAATTTGGAGCAGACTCAACTCTATGCCCCTATGCATAAGTACTTTCAGAATTCATTGATAGGAAAAGGAGGAAAGGAGCAGGCACATAGACCTAATTTAGACACAGAATGGACGTATATTCCCATTTCGGTAGCTAAAGTCACCAAGAACATTCTGATAATGGTGAAAGAGCAGGAGCAAATCCCTGCCCATATTCTAGATACCTGTCAGAATATTATAACAACTTCAGTGACATCATAAGGAAAAAAACACAAATCTATCCCTATCAGTGGAGTGACTCATCAACATCTCACCCCGAATCAGATACACACCTATGTTCCAGTCCAGGAGGGTTGTGGGGCATACTCTCCCATGTCATACGGACAATCAAGTTGGGCACAAACACCCGATTTAAATGGAGATAATCAGCCTAACTTGACTATTTCTACTGATCAGGCACATACACCTTCCCATAATAACCACTTTATTCAACAAGTGGTTTCCAAATTGAGTATGAATGCGTATAAGAAAAAGACCTGTCCAAAATAGTCAAGAAATCAAAAGACAATCTGCAATAAGGCCTTCCTTGATGTTGGAGTTCTTGAATCCCTTATACAATTGTCTATTGCAACTCTAGATTATACTCCTTCATTTCCAGATTCCGGAAGTGAAAATAATAATTTTGAAGGTCTTAATCAGACACTTCCTTGTGAAGGCTTGCTTCATGACAATTCGATCAATCTCAAAGTATCATCTTCAGATGAGATCCACAATAACCCTCTGTGTGGCCAGAAGACCAAGGAGCAAGAGGTTTCGTCTTTTACTGTAATCCACCATGGTGGTCCTCCCCATGATGATGCATTTAGCTATGAAATTACTCTCTGTAGTAGTAATACGCATTGCCTGGAAAATTCTTCAATGGACAATGCAGTAACGAAAAATCCCTCTTATCTTGAGGCACTTGAAAATGCGAAGCCAGTCATGTATGATGCCTTACCACTAGCAGGTGAAATAATTTCTCAATCAGATGATATCCTGGGGTGTAGGTCATTCTCTGAACCACCCCTGGGTCATTCATCTTCTAATTTGAAAAATGAATTCTCTACCAATATTATTGAATCTGATGAAGCAACAAAGAAGCACCAGCTTTGGTCTAATCAGGTAGAATAATCATCATCAAATGACAAAGAGGGAGTGTTGAATATGAGAAAACAACTAGAAAATGTGAAATACCAGTCATTTTTTGGCCTTTGGCTGACTCTCTGTATGATATTCCAGAAATGTTGACAGAAGATTGTATTCACGATATTTTTCTCAACATATGTAAAACTCTTTGTCACTTAAAAGTGAAAATATTATCTTATAATGAATATCAAAATCATTTCAAGATAATAGAATGGTTGCAATGCCAATTTGACTTGGCATCTCTCTCAGATTCTCGAGACCCAATGTTTGAAAAGCATCAGAGATACCTTCATCGTTCATCCCTTGGCACGTTAAAAAGGTTGCGCCAGTTAATTACCAATGCCCCATCTGGTATTCATATCAGGGGATGGGGTGTTCATGGAGAACTGCATTTCACTGTACTCTCCAGTCAACAAAGCCTGCCAAAAGTGGCCTCGTGCAGTGCTATTTCCCATGGCTAGCCACATCTAGCTTGTTTTGTGCGTTATCAAAGGCTTTCCCAACAACTGTCCTCAACTAGTTCTTCCCAAATTCAGGCATATAAAGAACAAGTTTTTGAATTACTCTTGCATCAAGAAAATGAGAATATCGAACGGGCTTCTCTTTTAGAACATGCACATCACCAGGTGATAGAAGTGTCAGAAATAATTGAACGGTCATCTGATCCAGGTGATTTGAGTGGATGTCAGATGATGCATCCAGCTAATTTCTGGACTAAATTCCACAAAATCAGAAAATATTTTAAGAAAGTTTCAGATGTATCAGCTAAAGATCCACCTCAGCTTTCCAGACTGGGTACACTTTTAATCCAACCCTTGGGATCAACAGATAGGATTCAAGGAGTTGAGAATGAAAAACAGGAACAGCCCCAATCCATTAGACTGGGGAATTTTTCAAATTCCCAATCTCTCCCTCAACGGAAGTCAGTCTTCTCTCGATTAGGGAAGAATCCACAAGAGGAATGTGGATCTGAATTATCAGAAGATTCCCTCCAAATTACGGTTCACCAATAAGTTCATGAGGGATCAACCAAACAAAAGTCAATGTCTCATAAAGGACATGGAGGAAGGAAGTATCGCAGAAGTGCTGACAGAAGGGTTGCAATGCGTTATACATTGATAAATGTCATCAATGTCGTTGTCACTGATCCCCCAGAACATGAGGCTCAATCAGAGGGATCATATGAATAAGTTCCTATTCAAGAGGTTGTGCACACATAAACGAATGTAGGAGGTGTGCATACCAGAAGACAGAGGGTTTCCCAGGGGCAATAAATTTCTTTGAGTAATGCCCTTCCATACTCCAGAAAGGAACATTCCAAGGAAAAGGGTAAAAGTAAGGTTACATTCCACCCTTCCTCTGGAGAAGGCCAATCAATCTCATTAGAGGAAAGTTGCGCACAAAAAGAAGAATAAATGAAGGAATTAAGGAGGTTAAATGCATAACTACTTCAAGGTAGTATTCCTCCTCAGAATGCTGGAGTTAGTCAGTCAAGGGAATTTTTTGCAGCTACTAGGGTGGATCAAGAATATCCACCTTCACAAGTACACCCTCACAGGTCCAATCCTATGGGTCATACGCAACAACAACCATAAATACTACCATTAGTAGTAGTCCCAGTCTCCACACCCATCCAAACTCTATTTATTGCACCTTCTCAGGTCCAAGCTCAACCAAATGTTTCTCAAAAATCAATGACTACCATTGAGTCACTAACATCTTGGTTGGAAGCTATGGAAGGAAATAATGAACAAATTCAACCAAAAAATAGATATTACCCTGAATGGGTGGATGTAATTCCTCCCCCATCAGATTTTGAGAGTACCACATTCCCAATTTTTAATGGTTCGGGAGATACAGAACAACACTTAACACATTTTTTTTCTTGTTTTGATCCTATGATGGGAACTCCTCAACAATAAGAAGTAGTTAAGCTCAGGTGTTTTGTACAGTCATTACAAGGACCTGATTTTTTCTGGTATACAAGCTTTCAATCCCGGTCAATTACTGGGTGAGAAGATCTCCATAAAAGGTTCCTTCTTCAATTCATCTCAACATTTCCAAAGATGACAGTTTTCGATCTTACCAATTGTAAGCAAAGGGAGAATGAAAGAGTTTCAGATTTAATTTCTCATTGTAAGGGATTAACATATTCCTTAATCTTAGCACTCCATCGAGAAGAATTTTTTCCAATCTGTGTGTCAAATTTGCGTGATTAATTGCAAACACCGTTGATCCCTGTAAAATACACAGGAGGGTTTTGAGACCTTACTTCAATCACTCATCATATCAAAGACTCTCTTAAAAAGACCATGGCTAAAACTCATGTAATTCCATCAGTTCCAGGAAGGATAATAGATAAATTAGAGACTGCTATAGTTACACTTAAAAAATAACCTTTGCCTACTCCCACTTCAAAACCTACATCATATCAAATGGCTCCACCTCCTGAGAGTCAACAACAATGGCCACCTCATCAAGATGACCAAAAAGATCAAAGGCGGAAACAGTTTCAAGATTTGAGGAACAAATTTTATGGATGTATATTCTGGGTATAATCAAATACGAATGGCTCCAGAGGATGATGATTCTACATCTTTCAGATCTCCTCAAGGTTTGTTTTTCTATCGGGTAATGCCCTTTGGCCTGAAAAATGCAGGTGCAACGTATCAATGTGCCATGCACCATATCTTCAAACCCCTTTTATGGAAATTTGTTGAATGTTATGTGGATGATTTGGTGGTTAAATCCAGAAAACGTCCTGATCACCTAGACGATCTGGAAATCATATTCAACAAACTTCGACAACACAATTTGAAGATGAACCCCATGAAATGTGCTTTCGGGTTTACCTCAGGGAAATTTATCAGCTTTTTTGCATGCCATCATGGTATCGAAGTTGATCCTTAGAAGACAAAGTCAATCCTTGGTATGTTACCTCCTCGAAATTTTAAATAATTAAGATGACTTCAAGGACACTTGGCCTATATTCGGCGTTTCATTGCCAATTTGGTAGGCAAGTGTTTACCCTTAACCAAATTAATGAATAAGAGTGTCACCTACCAGTGGAATGAAGAATGTCAAGAAGCATTCAATATTCTCAAGAGATATATCTTGAGTCCACTGGTATTAATGCCACATGTTGAAGGAAGACCACTTATTCTCTATGTGATAGCTTTAGAGCGATCATTGGGTGCCTTTCTTGCCCAAAAGAATGATGCTGGGAATGATAACAGCCTTTATTATCTTAGTCAGACTATGCTTGAGGCAGAAACTCGATATTCAAGTATTGAAAAGTGCTGCCTAGCATAAATCTTTGCAGTTCAAAAATTGAGACACTACCTGCAACATCATGAGGTCCGATTGGTATCTCACAATAACCAGCTCAAATTTATCTTGTTGTCCAATGATTACAGGACATCTGGAAAGGTGGGCAATTATTTTGTAGCAATTTAATATCCAATATGTGTCTCAAAAGGCAATAAAGGGACAAGATCTAGCCGATTTCCATACCGAACACCCATCTGTAGAAGATACAACTTTAAATATTGAACTTCCTGATGAGAAGGTCTTCTCTATTCAAGATAATCCTCAAACATGGGAAATGTACTTTGATGGTGCCTTCAGAAGTCCAATAGGGAAGAAAATGGAAGATCCTAAATTCAATAAATTTGGGTTAGGAATCGTGATTATTTCCTGAGAAAAGGCAGTACTAACCTATTCCTTCTTATTGTTGGTAGGTGGTACAAATAATGAAGTAGGATATCAAGCTCTTATCATAGACTTGGAATTGGCACTTCAGGCACATGTGAATCACATGAGGGTAAAAGGTGATTTAGATTTGGTAATCAAACAAATCAATGGGTATTATGACATTAGAAAAGAAGAGTTAATCCCTTTGTGTGATTGTGACAGATATTTAATGGCAGAATTTTATTTGGAACTGACATTTTCTTATGTCTCGCGATCACAAAATGCCCAAGCTGATGCACTGGCTAATATAGCCACAGACCTGGCAGATCCAAATGTGGACGAAACAATCATTAGTATTGCCCACCGTCGTGTAGTTTCACCTTTTGTTTAAATCAGAACATAGGAAATCAATTAAATCACTCCCATTTCTAAACCATATGGTCATACTACAGTATGGATGACACCTATCAGGTAATACCTTCAAAATGGAACACTCCCACCTGATAGAGCCGGGAAAGAACAAGTCTGGCGATGTGTGGTCAATTTTACTCTTTATTATAGCCCAGATCACCAAAACAATTCTCTAAAAGTGAGGTTTTTATGGAATTATCTTCAGATGTATTGATGGTGAAGAGACAATGGTTGTCATGAGTGAAGTTCATGCATGAGTTTGTGGTGCCCACCAGTCTGGACATAGACTTTCTGGTCAAATCTGAAGGCTTGGATACTTATGGCCTTCAATGATACAATATTGTGTTGATTTCACTAAGACGTGTCATTATTTACAAGTATGTGCCAACTTCATTCATCAACCCCCCTAGTTTCTTCATACAGCTAAATACTCATGGCCATTTTCCACATGGGGAATGAATGTAGTAGGACCTTATCCTACAACTACATCCAATAAGTTTAAGTATATTCTTACTACTACCGACTTCTTTTACAAATGGTAAGAGGCATTACCTCTCAAAGAAGTTAGTTCTAAAGGCATTATTAGCTTCTTCAAGTCTAACATCATTACCAGATTTGGTGTCCCTCATTCCATATTGAAGGACAATGGCAAGAACTTTTGTTCATACAAGATGAAAATTTTGTATCAAGAATACAGCATCAAATCCAACCATTTATCTCAGTATCATGTAGCAGAAAATGGCCAAATATAAGCCTTCAATAAGACTCTTTCAAAAATACTACAAAAGATGGTGGATAAAGATAAGAAATCATATCCTGATAAACTTTTTCATGCTTTATGGGCTTATAGGACCACCACCCGCAATGCTACGCGGTCAAATCCATATTCATTGGTATATAGAACAGAAGCAGTCTTGCCTATTGAGGTTCAATTACCTTCGTTCAAAGTATACATTTTTGATCATTTATCTATAGAAGAACAATCTCAAAAGCGATTTGATGAATTGGAACAATTATATGAAAAAAATTGTGCACCCTGCACCACTTGGAAGTTTATCAGAATCATATAGCACGAGCTTTCAATAAAAAAGTTTGTCTTCGTTCATTCATTAAAGGAGAATTGGTATTGGTCCTCAGAACTCCAATGATACCAGGAAAGAAACCTCCAATGCATGAGCCAAAGTGGGAAGGACCTTATTCAATACATAAGTTCTACTCCAATGGAGCTTATTTTTTAATCTCAATGGATAGAGAACTCATTACAACTCCAACCAATGAATGATTCTTGAAGAAGTATTTTTTGTAACAAAAATAAACTTTTATTCCTTACTGCAAGACTTTAAACCGCATGGTCCCTTTCATCCAAGATACAAGACGTTAGACTGCCAAGCACCCCATATCTATGACACATGACATTTAAACTGTGAAACAGTCCCTAACACATCCCACATGACATTAAATTGTGCATCATTAGGGTTGTTGTTACCTCTTGTTTCTCACATCGAGCATGACTCATGTGAGCTTAGAGTAAGCTTCAACCATAACACCCTCTTTGGGCCGCTAACCACGCATAAGTCCCAACGCCATCTTTGGGTTTTCCTCAAGTACAACTCAATCACCAATTAATTCTCAATCAAACTATGTGGACTTTGATCCTTGCCTTCTAGGCTGGGTATGTAGGCAACCTCCTGAGGTTCAAGCCCAAAATTAATATCTTCATATCGTTTCACCTCCATCTCATACGATGTTGATCAGTGAAGATCCCCCCCCAAAACCAATAACTTCGCATTGGTTCATCATCATCATTGTTGAATGATATTAAACAATACTTCTCCCCATTTTCCACGCTGCAAGATATTGAACTACATAGAAATACATCTTAGCTACATGAAGCTAAACTATGCAGCACCGGTCCATGCATATGACCTTAAACTATTTTCACTTTTGTCTTTTATGACAATAAACTACAACAGTCTTTGAAACCCTCACCTGAGAGGGAATCATTATTGACATTGATCTACAGTCATGTTATATTCCAAGGACTACGTGCATACATGGAAATACCTGAAACTTTAATCTTGGATCTAACCATCATTGCACTAAAGTCCCCTTTCACCCTTCACATGTACGAACCAAATCTTTGCAGAGGGTATTTAAAGAACTATATATGGCTTGATTACCATCATTATGGGATACATAAGAACGTTTGAGCATCCCTCAAACCCAGCCCCAAGTCTTTGGGCCTAACCCCAAACTCCACTGTCAGTCCCTTGGCTGAAAAGTCCCCCTGTGAGCACATGAATGTGGTATGAAAGCTATGGTGTTTATTCACATCAGGTTTCTAACAAACACACGATTATTTTTCCTCATTATGGTTTTAACTCTACGATCATAAACTAAGATCTCCTATGCTCTCATATCACATGACATTAAACAGTATTTCAAGAACTAAATATGGCTTGATTCTCATCCTAATGTGATATGTAGTGAAGTCTCGCATCTCAATTCAGGACCCAGCCACAACATGATTATGGTCAGCATTGGTCTATGTATCTCCTTCATGCATTGGACAATACCCATTTTTATGTGTCATACTCCTAACCTTAAATACTTCCAGATCTCCATAACCATTTTCTTAACTTCTGGGCACAAAATGTCTGATACCTGGAAATTCTTTTTCCAGACCTTGCAGCATGTACCCTTAGGCGGCCTTGCATAAGTATTCTACATAACGGACCTGTTAGCCAAAAGATGCTATTATTTGACTATGTATCCAATGCCCTTAAGTGGCCCTACATAATTTAAACCCCCTAACGGGTTTTTCAAACAGTGGTAAATTCATTCTTGGGGGGAAAACCTCTTTTTTCCTTATTGTTCTTAATGACGATATGTAGAGATCTGAAAAAAAAATAGACATCCTTAACATATTTCTCCCATACTCTTTTTCATGATCTGAAAGTTTTCAAGTCTACGGTTTATATTTACCTTCCCTACGTTTGGGTCAGACCTTTGCAAGAGTGAAATTCATCCAATTCTTTGACATTCCTGATTGGGAATATCCTCTCCATATTCAATTACCTCTCTCTATATAGTATACTCTGTGCTTTGTAAAATTTGAATCTCCATAAACTTCCACTGGATTTTAGCAATAGAAAAGTAAAATTTATAAGAGTTCTTTTCCCTGCTATGCAGCACATGCCCCTAGGTGGCTTTGCATAAGTAGTCTACATAACGGACCTGTCAGCCAAAAGATTCTATTATTTGACTATGCATCCAATACCCTTAAGTGGCCCTGTATTATTTAACCCCCTAACAGGTTTTTCAAATAGTGGTAACTTCACTCTCAAGAAATACTTCCTCTAAGGCCTTTTAGCCCTTTTTTCATATCATCCCTCAGATTAAAAATTTCTTAAGTCATAGTTTACATGTTTTCCCCCATACTTGAATGTGGTAATATGTTTTCAAACAAATTATCAAGGAATTGAGTCAATTTTAATACATTTGGTCAAAGCTACTCGACCTTAAATGTTAGCCTTTTTATGTCCGACATGCATGACTTTAAAATACCAACAAAAGAAAGGGTACTCATTAACTTGGGAACTTTTAAAAGGAACTCTAAACAAAAGTCTAGTCCTATCTCGCTAAACATACATATTGTATGATTTAGGCAATATTGAGCAATAAAAGATGTAAAGTTTTTAGGGTTGTTTGTATAATCCTAGAAAAAATAAAAATATGCCTACTAGGACCATTAGATTATGTAAAAGAAATATATAAGTAATTAGTAAAAGAATGCAGGTACAAATGATTGAAGATGAAATGTCTTTTTCATTAATTCACAAGATTAGATGAACATACACAGATTTGAGTATCTTCTCTTTTTCAATAATTAAAGGAGGCTTTCAACATAACTTTTAATTTGATTTACAGCATCCCAAGCTTCATCAGCATCCACTTTAAGTTCATTCACTCGACCAACTTCACTCTTTTCATCTTGATGTAGTGCCCTCTTGGCATCTGTGATGGATTTCATACCATTAGTTTGGACTCCTTCCAATGAATTGTTAAGCTGGTCAAGTTCCCCAATAACATCATATAATTTCCTTTGAATATGCATCTACTGGACAACTTTCTCCTTGATCTTATGCTTCAGCTCCTTCAGCTTTACAGCATGATCAGCCTCATCTCAGGACACCACAGCCTCAAATTCGCAGATATTGGTCAACAGCCTCGCTCTAGTCAGATCTTGACGGCAGTTTTTCTCATGCTCCCTCCTTAAGATGACTTGTTTCACCATGGTATGGATCTCTTGATATCCAAAACAACCATTTCCCAACATGACGAACAAGGATGATAGTTGCGGGATCTTCGAAGACAACTCTTCAAGAGGCACTTCAGATATGATTTTCCATATATTCGTTCATACCTTATGACGTGAGAATTGAAGCGCCTTTTGTACCTATGGGTCTAATTCAACATCACTATCATAGGGAGGAATATAGTTTGGGATTAATTCACTTAAGGAAGTGCCATGTTCTGCTCCTTCCCCCCTGACCCTTGGTACTTCACTTTCTACTACCGTTGGGGATGAGGCTGAGGCTTCACCTATGGATTTATCCAATAAAGTTGACAGCCCTGCATATTCAATTGAAATCTTTTGTTAGTTTCAAAGGATAACAAAAGTTGATTAAGTTGTCTTGCAAATTAAGTACAACCACAAATATTATCATCTTTAACCCAACGGTAGATCAGCAACATGAGAATGATCCTCCCTATCTTTCCTAGCTTCAACAGGATTTCTAGGATGGATTTTAGGAATCTCTGCTGGGTTAAGCTCCACTTCAGCTTGCGTCTCTAAAATGATAGGGTTGTCTCTACCCCTTCAGGCATCAGCAGATCAGGAGCTTGCTCAGATGGAACTGCACATTTCAACCAATCATGGTCAGAGATGTAATAAAAAAATTAATAGGACAAAGGATAACTCTCATGTCCAAAACCTTCTAAATCACATGGTAATTTAACATGATATAAAATTTCTTCAAAATACATGCCAATTTTCATCATTTAATCCAGTGATATCTCAGATTCCCGGTTAGTCTCACCTATGGGAGCATTTGATGTGTCTTATTGGAAACCCTCCTCCTGCAGCCTCCGACCTCAAACATCTTCCTCAGAGAAAATTGTAGAGTCAGTTGCAGTGGTCTCCAAATATTCTGGTGCAGGTGTTGAACCTAAATCATCACAGAATGGAATTCAGTTAATGTATTCATTCAACATTATATTAAGTATTGTTAATTTACAAGAAGCAGACTCTTCTCTCCTTGTAGTAGCAACAGGAGCAGTATTGGGATCCAAAGCTGGCTCTTCTTCTCTCCTCATTTCTTCCGGAGCAGCCACGTCCTCATGAATTTGCGACTGCTCACCATCACCCTACATTGTCCTCAGAGGAGGTTCAGTCCTCTACCTCAAAGGGGAAATCGAAGAAGCCCTTGTAATCCCAAGAAGTATGAGCAATGTGTTTATGAGTTATGATTCATGACTATCCGAAGGACTTACCACTACTGATGAAGCATTTAGTTGTGTACTTCTTCCTTCGATTCCTTTTCATCTTTGAGTTTTCTGGTGTGTTGACATCGTCACCTCCAAATAAAGGTATTGGAGAGTGAAAATCCCTTTCTAGCTCCTCGTCCATGGCTTTCCGACCTGGATATACCTCACCTGGATCATGAGGAGATTTAGCGGCTCCAATAGCAGTGCCACTAGGGTTGTACTACGGTGAAGGGACCTCAGTAGTTCCTTTATTAATAATCTGTAGTATGAAGAAAGTAATTTCCTTGAGTAACAAATCTTTGACTGAAATTAAGTTTCCAAGAAAATAAGGAAAGAAATTTACATCTTCAGGAGCCACGTAATCATGCCACACCTCATCTACTGAAGCACCAATCCCCTCAATGGTGCCATGATTCATCATTTCCTTCACCCTCTTGGTAATAGGAATTGAATCATCAGTGGAATATATGAGCATTTCCAGCTCTATGATGCAAGTCCGCACTTCATCAGGGTTATCCTCGAAGCGGATATTAGTAGAAGCTCGGAGATTCCCCACTCTGGGGATATGTATCCCTTCACATAAGTCCATCTAGGTAGTTTCAGCATCACAATATAAACTCCACCATGTCTGGACAACCTCTAGTCATAAATATTCATCATGTGCACCAGAAGGCCGTGAGGAGGGTCCTATAATCTGTGACTTCAACTTCTTCCTAGCTTCTGGATGATTTGGTGGTTAAATCCAGACAACATTCTGATCACTTGGACGATCTAGAAATTATATTCAACAAACTTCGACAACACAATTTGAAGATGAACCCCTTGAGATGTGATTTCAGGGTAACCTTAGGAAAATTTCTCAGCTTTGTTTTAGGCCATCATGGTATCGAAGTTGATCTTGAGAAGACAAAGTCAATCCTTGGAATGTAACCTCCTCAAAATTTGAAATAATTAAGAGGACATTAAGGACACTTTGCCTATATTCAGCGTTTCATTTCCAATTTGGTAGGAAAGTGTTTACCCTTCACCAAATTAATGAAGAAGGGAGTCACCTACTAGTGGAATGAAGAATGTCAAGAAGCATTCAATATTCTCAAGATATATCTCTTGAGTCCACCGGTATTAATTCCACCTATTGACGGAAGACCACTTATTCTCTATGTGACAGCTTTAGAGTGATCATTGGGTGCCTTTATTGCCCAAAAGAATGATGTTGGGAATGATAACAACCTATATTATCTCAGTCAGACTATGCTTGAGGCAGAAACTCGATATTCAAGTATTGAAAAGTGTTGCCTAGCATTAATCTTTGCAGTTCAGAAATTGAGACACTACCTGCAACATCATGCGGTCCAATTGGTATCTCACAATAACCCGATCAAATTTATCCTTAGTCGTCCAATTCTTACAAGACATCTCGCAAGGTGGGCAGTTATTTTGCAGTAATTTGATATCCAGTATGTGTCGCAAAAGGAAATAAAGGGCCAATCACTAGCCAATTTCCTTACTGAACACCCATCTGTAGAAGATACATCTTTAAATATTGAACTTACTGATGAGAAAGTCTTCTCTATTCAAGATAATCCTCAAACATGGGAAATGTACTTTGATGGTGCCTCCAGAAGTCCAACAGGGAAGAAAATGGAAGATCCTAAATTCCACAAAGTTGGGTTAGGAATCATGATTATTTCCCCAGAAAAGTCGGTGCTACCCTATTATTTCTTATTGTTGGGAGGCGGTACAAATAATAAAGTAGAATATCGAGCTCTTATCGCAGTCTTGGAATTGGCGCTTCAGGATCATGTGAATCACTTGAGGGTAAAAGTTGATTCAGATTTGGTAATCAAACAAATCAATGGGGATTATGCCATCATAAAATAAGAGTTAATCCATTTGTGTGATTATGTCAGAGAGTTAATGGAGTAATTTCCTTCGGAACTGACATTTTCTTATGTCCCGCGATCACAAAATTCCCAAGATGATGCACTGGCTAATATAGCCACAGCCCTAGAAGATCCAAATCAGCATGAAACAATCATAAGTATTGCCCACCATCATGTAGTTTCACCTTTTTTTTCAAATCATAATATAGGAAATCAATGAAATCACTCCCATTTCTAAACCATATGGTCATACTACAGGATGTATGACACCTATCAGGGAATACCTTCAAAATGGAACACTCCCATCTGATAGAGCCGAGAAAGAACAAGTCTGGTGACATGTGGTCAATTTTACTCTTTATGATAGCCCATATCACCAAAACAATTCTCTACAAGTGAGTTTTTTATGGTATTATCTTCATATGTATTGATGGTCAAGTGAAAATGGTTGTCATGAGTGAAGTTCATGCAGGAGTTTGTGGTGTCCACCAGTCTGGACATAGACTTTCTGGTCAAATTTGAAGGCTTGGATACTTCTAGCCTTAAATGATACAAGATTGTGTTGATTTCAGTAAGACGCGTCATTCTTGCCAAGTATGTGTCAACTTCATTCATCAACCCCGAGAGTTGCTTTATACGGCTAAATATTCATGCCCATTTTCCACATGGGGAATGGATGTAGTAGGACCTTATCCTCTGGCTACATCCAAGTAGTTTAAGTATATTCTTACTGCTACTAAATTCTTTTCCAAATGGATAGAGGCAATACCTCTCAAAGAAGTTAGTTCTAAAGGCATTGTTAGCTTCGTCAAGTCTTATATCATTACTAGATTTGGTGTCCCTCATACCATATTAACAAACAATGGAAAGAACTTTTGTTCATCTGAGATGAGAAAATTGTATCAAGAATACAACATAAAATCCAACCATTAATCTCAGTATCATGCAGCGTCCAATGGACAAATAAATCCTTAAATAATACTCTTTCAAAAATACTACAAAAGATAGTGGATAAAGATAAGAAATCATGGCCTGATAAACTTTTTCATGCTTTATGGGCTTATAGGACCACCACCCGTACTGCTATGCAGTCAACTCCATATTCATTGGTATATGGAACAGAAGTATTCTTGCCCATTGAGGTTCAATTACCTTCACTCAGAGTATCCATTTGTGATCAGTTATCTATAGAAGAACAATCTCAAAAGAGATTTGATGAATTGGAATAATTAGATGAAAAAGGATTGTGCACCCTACACCACTTGGATGTTTATTAGAATCGTATAGCATGAGATTTAAATAAAAAAGTTTGTCTTCATTAATTCATTCAATGAGAATTGGTATTGGTCCTCATAACTCTAATGATACCAGGAAAAAAACCTCCAAACCATGAGCCAAAGTGGGAAGGACCTTATTCAATACATAAGGTCTACTCCAGTGGAGCTTATTCTTTAATCTCGATGGATTGAGAACTCATTACAACTCCAACCAATGAAATATTCTTAAAGAAGTATTTTGTGTTACAAAAATACTTTTTTTATTCCTTACTGCAAGACTTTAAACTGCATGGTCCCTTTCATCCAAGATGCAAGATGTTAAACTGCCATGCACCCCATATCTGTGACACATGACATTTAAACTGTGAAACAGTCCCTCACACGTCCCACATGACATTAAACTGTGCATCGTTAGGGTTTTTGTTACCTCTTGATTCTCACGTCAAGCATGAGTCATGTGATCTTAGAGTAAGCTTCAACCATAACACCCTCTTTGGTCCTCTAACCACGTATAAGTCCCAACACCATCTTGGGTTTGTCCTCAAGTACAACTTGATCACCAATTCATTCTCAATCGAACTACACAGACTTTGATCATTGACTTCTAGACTGGGTACGTAGGCAATCCCCTGAGGTTCAATCCCAGAACAAATATCTTCATATCGGTTCACCTCCATCTCATATGATGTTGATCCGTGAAGCCCCCCCCCCCCAAAAAAAACCAATATCTTCACATTGGTTCATCATCGTCCTTGATATATGACATTAAACTATACAGTCCCCCATTTTCCTTGTTGCAAGACATTGAACTGCATAAAAATACATCCTAGATACATGATTCTAAACTATGTAGCACCGGTCCATGCATATGACCTTAAACTATTTGAACTTTTGTCTTTTATGACAATAAACTACAAGAGTCTCTAACAACCTCGCCTGAGAGGGAATCATTATTGACATTGATCTGCAATCATGTTATATTCCAAGGACTACATGGATACAAGGAAATACCCAAACCTTTAATCTTGGATCCAACCATCATTGCACTAAAGTCCCCTCTCACCCTTCACTTGTACGAACAAAATCTATACATAGGGTATTTCAAGGACTACATATGGTTTGATTCCCATCCTTATGGGATACGTATGAACGTTCTAGCATCCCTCAAATCCAGCCCCAAGTCATTGGGCCTAACCCCAAACTCCACTGTCAGTCCCTTGGCTGAAAATTCCCCCTGTGAGCACATAAATGTGGTATGAAAACCCTGGTGTTTATTCACATCAGGTTTATAACAAACACACAATGTTTTTCCCTCATTATAGTTTGAACTCTACGATCATAAACTAAGATCTCTTATGCTCTCATCCCACATGATGTTAAACTATATTTCAAGAACTACATATGGCTTGATTCTCATCCTAATGAGATATGTAGTGAAGTCTAGCATCTCAATTCAGGACCTAGACACAATATGATTATGGTCAGCATTGTCCTGTGTATCTCCTTCATGCATTGGACAATATTCATTTTTATGTGTCATACTCCTAACCTTAAATACTTATAGATCTCCATATCCATTTTTTTGACTTCTGGTCACAAAATGTCTGATACCTAGGAATTCTTTTGCCTGACCATGTAGCACATTCCCTTAGGCAGCCTTGCGTAAGTAGTCTACATAATGGACCATTCAGCCAAAAGATGCTATTATTTGACTATGTATCCAATTCCCTTAAGTGGCCCTGCATAATTCAAACCCCCTAAGAGGTTTTTCAAATAGTGGTAACTTCATTCTTGGGGGGAAAACCTCTTTTGTCTTTATTTTTATTAATGATAATATGTAGAGATCCACAAAAAAAATATCCATACTTAACATAGTTGTCCCATACTCTTTTTCATGATCTGAAAGTTTTCAAGTCTACAGTTTATATTTCCCTTCCCTACGTTTGGGTCAGAATTTTGCAGGAGTGACATTCATCCAATCCTTTGAAAATCTTGATTGGGAATATCCTCTCCATATTCAATTACCTCTCTCCATACAGCATACTCTATGCTTTTGAAAATTTGAATCTCCATAAACTTCCACTGGGTTTTAGAAATAGAAAAGTAAAATTTTTTAGAGTTCTTTTGCCAGACTATGCGGCACGTTCCCCTAGGTGTCCTTGCATAAGTAGTCTACATAACTGACATGTCAGCCAAAAGATGCTATTATTTTACTATGCATTCACTGCCCTTAAGTGTCCCTACATAATTCAACCCCCTAACAGGTTTTTCAAATAGTGGTAACTTCACTCTTAGGAAATACTTCCTCTAAGGAATTTTATCCCTTTTTCATATCATCCCTCAGATTCAAAATTTCTTAAGTCATAGTTTACATGTTTCCCCCATGCTTGAATGTGGTAGTATGTTTTCAAAACAATTATCAAGGAATTGAGTCAATTTTAATACATTCCGTCAAAGATACTCGACCTTAAATGTTAGACTTTTTATATCTGACATGCATAACTTTAAACTACCAAAAAAAGATAGGGTACTCATTAACTTGGGAACTTGTAAAAGTAAATATGAACAAAATTCAAGTCCTAGCTCGCTAAACGTACATATTGTATGATTTTGGAAATATTGATCAACAAAAGATGTAAAGTTTGTGGGGTTGTTTGTATAGTCCTAGAAAAAATCAAAATATTCTTACTAGGCCCATTAGCTTAGGAAAAAAATATATAAGTAATTAGTAAAATAATGCAAGTACAAATGATTGAAGATGAAATGTCTTTTTCATTAATGCACAAGATTAGAAGAATATCCACATATTGGAGTATCTTCTCTTTTTCAAGAATTACAAGAGGCTTTCAACATAACTTTTCATTTGATTTACAACATCCCAAGCTTCATTAGCAGCCACTTGAAGTTCATTCACTCGACCAGCTTCACTATTTTCAGCTTGATGGAGTGCCCTCTTGGAATCTGTGATGGATTTCATACCATTCTTTTGGACTCCTTCCAATGAATTGTTAAGCTGGTCAAGTTCCCCAGTAACAACATCTAACTATTGCTAAAGATGCATCTGCTGGAAAACTTTCTCCTTGATCTTATGCTTCAGCTCTTTTAGATTTGCAGCATGATAAGCCTCATCTCAGGACACCGCAGCCTCAAATTCTCCGATATTGGTCAACAGCCTCACTCTAGTCAGATCTTAACGGCACTTTTACGCATGCTCCCTCCTTAAGATAGCTTGTTTCACCATGTTATGGATCTCTTGATATCCAAAACCACCAAGTCCCAGCATGAAGAATAAGGATGAAAGTCACGGGATCTTCAAAGATAGCTCTTCAAGAGGCACTTCAGATATGATTTTCCATATATTCTGGCATGCCTTGCGACGTGAGAATTGAAGGGCCTTTTACACCTCTAGGTCTGATTCATCATCACTATCATAGGGGGGAATATAGTCCGGGATTAATACACTTAAGTAAGTGACATGTTCTGCTCCTTCCCCCCTAACCCTTGGTACTTCACTTTCTACTCCCATGGGGGATGAGGCTGAGGCTTCACCTCTGGATTTATCCACTAAAGTTGACATCCCTTCATATTCAATTGAAATCTTTGGTTAGTTTCAAAGGATAACAAAAGTTGATTAATCTGTCTTGTAAATTAAGTACATACAAAAATATTATCATATTTTACCCAACGGTAGATCAGTAGAATGAGAATGCTCCTCCCCATCTTTCCTAGCTTCAACAGGATTTTCATGATGGATTTCAGGAATCTCTGCTAGGTTAAGCTCAACTTGAGCTAGTGTCTCTACAATGATAGGGTTGTCTCTACCCCCTTTAGGAATCGGAAGATCAGCAGCTTTCTCAGATGGAACTGCACATTTCAACCAATCATGGTCAGAGATGTAATAAACAATTTTAACAGGATGAAGGATAACCCTCACGTCCAAAAATTTCTAAATCACGTGGTAATTTAACATGATCTAAAATTTCTTCAAAAGACATGCCAAGTTTCATCATTTCATCCAGTGATATCTCATATTCCTAGTTAGTATCACCAGTGGGAGCATTTTATGTGTCTTCTTGGCAACCCTCGTCATGTGGCCTCCGACCCCAAACATCTTCCTCATTGAAAATTGTGGAGTCAGTTGCAGTGGTCGCCAAATGTTCTGGTGTAGGTTTTGAACCTAAAGCATCATAGAATGGAAGTCAGTTAATGTCTTCATTCAAAGTTCTATAAATTATTGTTAATTTACCATAAGTAGACTCTTCTATCCTTGCAGTAGCAACAAGAGCAGTACTGGGAACAGAAGTTGGCTCTTCTTCTCTCCTCATTTCTTCAAGAGCAGCCAGGTCAGCATGAATTTGCAACTATTCACCAGCACCCTACATCGTCCTCAGAGGAGGTTCATTCCTCTCCCTCAAAGGGGAAATCAAAGAAGACCTTGTAATCCCAAGAAGTATGAGCAATATTTTTATGAGTTAGGATTCATGACTATCCGAAGTACATACCTCTACTGATGAAGCATTTAGATATGGACTTCTTCCTTCGATGCCTTTGCTTCTTTGAATTTTTGGGTGTGTTGACATCTTCACCTCCAAATATAGGTATTGGAGAGTGAAAATACCTTTCTATATCCTTGCCCATGGCTTGCCGGCCTGGAGATACCTTGCCCGAATCGCGAGGAGATTCAACGACTCCAATAGTAGTGCCACCAGGGTTGTACTGCGGTGAAGGGACCTCAGTAGTTCCTTTCTTAATAATATTTAGTATGAAGAAAGTAATTTCCTTGAGTAAAATTTTTTTGAATGAAATTAAGTTTCCAAGAAAATAAGGAAAGAAATTTACATCTTCAGGAGCCATGTAATCATGCCACTCCTCATCTACTGAAGAACCAATCCCCTCAGTGGTGCCACAATTCATCATTTTCTTCACCGTCTTGGTAATAGGAATGGAATCATCAGTGGAATATATGAGCTTTTCCAGCTCTATGATGCAATTCCGCACTTCATCAGGGTTATCCCTGAAGTGGATATCAGCAGAAGCCCGAAGATTCCCCACTCTGGGGATATATAGCCCTTCGCATAAGTCCATCCAGGCAGTTTCATCATCACAATATAAACTCCACCATGTCTAGACAGCCTCTAGTTGTAAATATTCATCATGTGTACCAGAAGGCCGTGAGGAGGGTCCTACAATCTAGGACTTCAACTTCTTCCCGGCTCCTATAATCACAAATAAAGGATAAGAAAATGAAACTTGAAACTTGTTGCTTTATAAAATAATGCCGACTAAATTTCCTCAATTATATAACTCACAAGGATTCAATGGAGTAGGTATCTTGACTCTAGCAGGAGGATTATATATGGCACGAGGCCGCTTTGATGCATTTCGTGCCTCATCATCCCCATCCTTGGAATCCGGAGAATTAGCCCTGGGTGAGGAACCCAGTGAATCAGCTCCGGGTGAGGAAGAATCACCTTCCAGATGAAGGGTTTCATTCCTGATGGTTCTATTTTTTGTCCCTACCTGAGGGACCTGATGATTCACTACCTCTTTAGGGTATGATGCTACCAAGTTCTCGTCATACCATGTAGTCAATTGACTTTCCGCTCTAGAAACTGGTAGATCAAACACTACCCAGGTTTTCTTCATAGTTGTTAGAAACCATAGTTGTCGAGAAAAAATTGGATGCTTTTCTGACCTGACGTGCATAGGAATGGATACAACAATCTGCTGTAGACACTTGAATTGGCATACAAATCTATATAGAGCATAGGACTCGTATATAATTTTTCCATCAACTCTGGTGGCCAGTACACCATCTTTGTAAGCCAGCATATATGATCTCAATTCCAAGATAGTTGTTCTATCATCAACAAACCACCCAATTGGTGGGTTTCCATAAGGAAATAAATGAAATTCCTTGAACATGCTTAGCCTCAACTTCAGATCATAGGGATTGAGGTACAACGGAGAAATTGCAGAAAATGCCTGCACCGATGGCCTAAAAGAACTTCCAGGAACTTGTACACCACTCTGTACAGCGTATGTCCTGAAGTGAGTGGCGATCCATCCCCAAAAAACATGGAATGGTCCCACTATTCTCAAAGTAGACTTACCCATATAAACATGGAGTACGCTCCTATGAATCATTGCCAAAATCGGGGTGGCAAACCCAACCATTTTTCTCTCAACCAAATTGGTTGCAACAACTAAGGTCCATGTCCTGATGCCTCCCTTCAAATCCCTAACTAGAAGAAGATAAACACTGAGCCACAAAGATAAAAATCCAGCCAGGCGGGTCTTCTCTGGGATTCTTTGATCCACTTCATACCCCCACTTTTAAAACTCTTCGGCTTCTAGAGTTGGCCAGAATGTGCCAAGAGAACCCCTCTTCTCTTTTCTGGGGAAGCAGGTAGGACGAGTACAGGTGGGCCCTTTCTCCTTCTTCTTGATAAGAAACTTATCCATCCACTCCTATGGATTAATATCCTTTCTAAAATGATTTTTTGTGGACTTTGAATTCTTGAGCTTGTGGAAAATGTTCAATAACTCTCGAGCCAAATTCGGAGTCCTCTCTGAATCGTTCCAAGTCACCTTGGAGGGGGGATGAATTCATCATACATATCTCCCAAAATTGGATCCCCTGAGATCTTATAGACTTCCAAAAGCTGATTCTTACTTCTCCATGAGTTAGATGGAAAGAATTGGTTTCCGGGATCCAATGACTGATTAGATCCGGCACAAAATTATCATTCCTATAGACATATGTTTGCCTAGCCCAGACGACTTCATATATTGCATCTCCCTTCAGATTCTCGACAAATTCTGCACAGGTTTGTCACACCCAATATGCCCACATCCATTTCAGCTTCACACCTCATCCAGGACGGAAATCCCAACTCTTTTTCCATCCCTTGGATTGATCCATCTGAGAATTTTGGAAAATAGAGGGATAGCAATGTGGATTCAGCTCAGGCTTGTGAGGTATCAGATATGGAGCACATGGTCTATGACGCGTTATGAATGCCATCTCTAATATTACATCATTGACAAATGATCCTGCAACTGAGACATTTTCTAAAGTGAAATTGGTGTAAGTCTGAAACTAGGAATGCGGAATATAATTCTTTGTATCTAGAAAATTGACTCCTTTCAGATGACCATGGCCATATAAAGGAAATTAAATGCTCTGTGGGAAATTAACATGATATTTCTTCAAGTACTTGGCCAAATCTAGGAGAGTTTTGTCGCAGATATCATAATAGTCATGGCCAACGATGTTCATCATATCATCAATTCTCTTGCTTGCCAACTCATCAGCCGACCCAATTCTTTTGGGAACCATTGAATCTACACAAAGATCTAACAGTTAACTTTTAAGTAAAGTCTGTTTTTATGAAATACTTGTGAATAAAACAAAAAAAATGGCTAAAGGCATTAAGGTGCACAAGTGTGGTCGCACAAGTGTGTCCACGCAAGTATTGCCGCACAAGTAATGTCGCGCAAGTCAAAATCTTACTAAAGAAGCGAGACACAAAAAAAAGAGCAATCGACCGAGGAGATGCAGACACTTGCTCGATGAGATCTCAAACACTTTGAAGGTAGGATGGTATGCACGAAGTGACACCCATATATATAGGAAATCCCACAACCCTTCGTATCGTAACTTGCATGTCGGAACCTGCTCGCCAACATTTGCGCGCCGCCGAACCCTTGTTTCTCATTTTCCTCAGGGTCAAATCCTCTTTCCTTTTTCGGATCCAACTCTGAGGGGGGACTTTTTTTTACACTCCTTTCCATCATAGAGTCTAATTAATGGAAAAGGTGAATACCTTAAGCACAAAGAGAGTCATCCTTTGAAGAATATCAAAAATTGAAAAAGGCATTAACAAGGAACCCTTTAAAAAGGAGGCGTGCAAGTTTCCTTCTGGTCGCGCAAGTCACTTGTGCACCACAAATGGGTCACGCAAGTATACTTGTGCACCATATTCATGTTTTTTCCCAAGGTGACCAGTGGCCTATAAATATCAATTGTGGGCCCCCCATTTCAAGGATGAATTTTCCAAAACTCATATTCAAGATCTGGTTGCTCGAGTCTTTGTCTGTTGTATTCCGAACACTTCTAAGGTAATTCTTTACCTAGAATGGAATCTCTAAAGAGGAAGAATAATTATTAGAACTCATCAATACTTGTGTGCCTAAGTGTCCATCACTTAAGGGAAGTGAATACACTTTCGCACTACCTTTCCCTCTCAAAGGAACTTGTGCACCACTCCTCTATAAGCCTCTAGGGATGATACTAAGGGCTTGAGTTCAAAGTCGCCCAATTATTACCCTATGGATTCTTCATCGCCCAAGGTGACTCATGTCGCGCAAGTATACTTGCATAACCAGGACTTGCACGCCAGAAAAATACTTGTGCACCTCATTCTTAGTCACCTCCTTTCCTCAAATTCACCTCTCCTCTTTAAGACGTGGCCTTAAAAACCTACTTCAATGCCATTTATGGCATGGTTCCTTTGTTTTATTCTTTATCTGAGAGGAATTCACTGGGCCTCCTTCTTAGGAGTAAGTCTCAATCATAATTTCCTTTAACTCTGGTCCTCCTTCTCAGGAGTAAGTCCCAATCATAATTTTCTTTAACTCTGGACCTCTTTCTCAGGAGTAAGTCCCAGGTTATAAGTTCCCTTTAATTGGGAATCTTCCTCAAGAGTAATCCCCAACCTTATTTTCTTTTTATTTGGGCTTCCTTATCAGGGATAAAACCCAATAATAAGTCCCTCTTAATTTGGGATTCCATTTTAGGAGTAAGTACTGAGTTAAAATTACAAATCTCCATAAAGTACAAATACCTTTATGGACCCTACTCCTGGGCTTCTTTCCTGAACTAAGTCCTGATCTTCATTTACTTGGGTCATCTTACATACTTAAGCCCCACATCATTTCTTATGACTGCATCTTTCATGGCACAATCATCATATTTACTGATACCTCTTGTTTCTCACATCGAGCATGACTCACGTGGGCTTAGAGTGTAAAAGAAATTACGACATCTCTCTTTGTGCCATTAATCATGCCTAAACCTCATAATTCTTCACCCGAACTATGTGAACTTTGATCTCTACCTTAAAATTAGAGTACGTAAGAAGCCTTTCTAAGGTTCAATCCCATCTTCCATTTATTTATTTTTACGTCCCATATGAAATTAAAATATATCCTTCCAATTGAACTATGTGGGTTCTGATTCCTTTCTTTTCAACAAGGATACGTAGGTAGCACATATGTGGGTACGATCCCAAATCTGAAATAATCCATGTCTTTCTGAACGACATTAAACTTCATGTTCCCTACAGAGTGGCTTTAAAACCAGTATGTTTATCATAATGACCAAGAGATTTCTATATAATGTGTTGAAGGATACCATTGACTAAGAATCTCTAATAAATACAGATGATTCTCTATCATTGAAGAACCTCAAATAAATATAAAATATTATCTAAATCCCATACCTATCAATCATAAATTTCTAAATCTAAAGGAAAAACTCATTTTTATGCTTGGTAAATTAATAAGGATTTGTGAACATAACTTAAATCTATAAGAGATTCCCGGAGTAGACAATAATTCCCCTAAAAAAAGTGTGATGAGTCTAACCTCCCATCCTATCGACCAATTCAAATTATTAAGCCTCATCGGTCCACAACTAATGAGCACCTACCTTTGGAATGTAGGTCCAAATGGATATAGAATCATTGGATGTTTCCGGTTCTACGAATAAACCCATTAGAAACCTATTGGAAAGTTTGAACCTTAAAAAAATAAGGTCATCCCCATTTCCAGAAGAAACATACTATAGTCCAAATTTAGAGAATTCTATGTTGGGGTGATATATTATCCAATTACATCAACATGCCAGATGGGAAATACCATTATCTAAGGAAAACGATCATTATCAAGGTTAGGTGTGTAGTATTCTTGATAATGACCACCATCACGGTTGGGCATTCATGTAAGAACCTGGGTTTTTAACCTTTAAGACTTTGAAATTTTCTTAATATTATTCCAGAGCAGGGTGTTCATACGGCGTGTGATTCTGAGCCCTGGTGCGGTCGGAATTAAATTTTTAAGTGAATTCACACTGGACACACCAAGTAAACAGAATAACTCCTAAAAGGTTTATTAGATGGGAAAAAGGATGGCACTGTTGAGTCTGGGACGTGTCGTTTACCCTAGGAGGGGTGTAACTTTCACGAGTGCGGCCCTTCTGTGGAAAATGTCATCAGGGGCATTCTCATAATTTGGAGACCTCAGCCGTATACTTTGTAACATCTGAACAGAGGATCAGATTAAAATTTCGAGACCACCGTTGCGCTAAAAACGTGTTTTTTACCCTTGGGGTGGCTTAACCCCGACCCCACCGAAAGTTCGGGTACGTGGTCTATGGGCTGGGGGGGTTTAAGTGTTTTTTTTATATTTAAACACACCACCCCACCCTCTTATTCCTCCTTTCCCTTATTTCCTGGAGTTTCCCTCTCAATAAGCTCCTCCTCTCTCCTCCACCACTCCGGCAAGGCGCAGCGACTCTGGAAGATCGTCGGTGAACCTACGGGCTACGCCCAGCAAGGTAGGCTCATGCGTTTTAAATTTTAATTCCTGCAACCCCCTTCAAATGATTTTTCTTTCATAGAAATGCTGTCGGATCGATGATTGAATCCCCTGGTTGCGTTGGTCTTGATTTTATCTTCCAAACTATTCTTTTGGATTGAATCTTTGAGCCTCAGGGTGTCCGGGATGGCCCTGGGAAGTTTCTGGCCGATTTTGCCCCGTTTTCCGGTGGTTCTAGGGGTTCCGGCCGGCTTCAAGTGGCTTCCTGAGCGGTGGCGCGGCGGATCCAGGAGGCGCGGTGGTGGATTTTCATGGTGGAGCGGTGGCGGCTCCTCATTGTGGTGGTGGATTCTCAAGGCGGTGTGGTGGCAGATCCAGGTGGCGGTCGAGTTCGTCAGTGCAGAGCACGACCCCGTGCAAGAACCGAGACCCGCCGAAGGCGGGTCTCTGTGCGAGACCATGACCAAACACGAGGGCCGGTCGGCACGGGCATGGACTGGGGGTCATTGTTTGGGTTTCATGGCTGAACCACGGGACAGCTCCGTGAGCCAGGCCGGCCGGCGTGGGCCGGCCCAGGCCAGGCGGACAGACCGGTCCGGGTCGGTCCAGCACAAGGGGGGGTTCGTCCCCTATGACTTCAGAAACCGGTAACATACACTACGGTTGTCTATTTTGAATTCCATCTACAAAAGTGAAATACTCGGATCGAGACAAATCTTTTGATATGGTCGCGAGAAATTTTAATTCCCAAGACGGGGGCTCGGTGGCACGTCATTCTCGTTAAGTACTACGCCGGGTTTCTTCCTTCGAATGGTGCGAACACATCTGGAGTCCGTTTAAGGCATTTTCAACAATTTTGTAACCCTATTGTCAAGAAGAAGGGTTCCAAGGTGGTTCCATGCATTGAAGTCGGAGTTGAGTCATGGGCCCCACATGTCGTCTTTTAAGCTGTGAGCAACGTTTTGCAGCTTTTTCATCAGACGTCCGTTTGGGGTGAATGAGTAGTCATTTTGGCGTGTTTTTTCGAGAGCATCACAATGGCGCAGTTCGCCCAACCTATTTTGGGACCGAAGTGTGGGCTCCACGAGACGTCGTATGGGTATAAAGCAGCATTAAGTAACTTTCTTGTCGGAAGCATGTTTCCAGTGAGTAAGTTGTCTATCTCGCATGTTTTTCTACAAGTATTACAATGGTGTAATCTGTTTAGGAAAGTGCAGCCTCTTTTGTGATCTTGTTAAATGTGGAAATATGAAAGGGCATTGGTTGGATTTTTCTTGATGCACTCTGACCCAACACACGGTCGCGATGTTAGTGACACCCAGTGATGGCACGGGCATCATGGAGTTATCGGACCAGTTCTTGGATTACCATCCATCAGGGATGGGAAGTGGGTTACCCGTTGACCTTAGGGATAACCCTCCAGTGGGGCTGGGTAGTGGGTTACCCATTGACTTTAGGATTTACCCTCCAGTTGGGCTGGGTTGTGGGTTACCCGACGATCTTTTAAGGTTTACCCTCTAGAAGGGCTGGGCAGTGGGTCACCCGATAACCTTTTGGGGTTTTCCCTCTAGTTGGGTTGGGCAGCGGGTTACCCATCAACTTCTTTCAGACCCCTCCCCTTTCGACGAGGATAGTCAGTGGCTTTTCTCTGTGGTTACCGGAGCGGGACTTTTGGTGGTACGACTTAGAGATGAGGCGGCTTTGACGTGTGGGACTGTTTGGTGTCAGTGATGGCTATCCTTAGAACTATTGGTGACTTTTCATGGGCTGAGCTTGGAGTTGGATATCCCCTTACACACTTGTTTGGGTTTCTTGTTGATCATATATAGAAATAAACCCTACTTATTTTCCCACTCCTTGGGTCCGGTTACTCTCCTTCTAGGAGGGGTGAAGGCACGTGGGGCATGCCACATGCTTTCAATGTCTAGATCCTCTTGGTTGGGACGACTCTACTTCCTTTCTTCTATTGGGTTGAGCTGCATTCTATTTAATGTACTCTTTCATTGTTCTTTGTTCTGTCTACTGATCACCGTTTTGGTATCTCCTTTGTTGCTCCCTCAAGCCTTCGGGACATCCTACTGAGTATCCTTATACTCACCCCTGCTTGAGCTTTGACCACACTTGGTGTTCCCTTACAGACGACAGACAGGTCAATCGAGATTATAGAGGACTGTAGAGGACACAGGAGCTTGGGCTGCGTTCGGTGGTAATAGTAGGTCTTTCAGGTGGGGACTCACCAGTTTTTTACTTTGGTTTACCTGTTGCCGGGTTGTGGCACCTTTCTGGTTGGGCATGTGTCTTCCCCTTTTTATGTTCAATATCTGTCAGTACTTTTCAGCACTTTACTATCCCTATTTAATAGTTGATGCATGACTATGGTTGTGTTATAGTAGTTTTCCTTTGGTTTCCTTTTTACTCTGCACTTCTACATTCAGTGGGTTGTGTGTGTGTGTGTACAGGTACTTAAGCGAAGGCCACCCAGAGATTGTTACACCTTCATCACTTTTCGCCAGCCCCTGGCCTACGGAGGTGGGCTTGGGGTAGTTACGGCTCAAGACCGGTAGGGTCGGGTCATAACAAAGTGGTATCATAGGGAGGTTCATTCCTTGAGGTGTTTTTCAGACGTCCCTAAAAATGAATTGGTTGGGATTTAGGGTAATAGTGTCGACATGCCCCGAGAGAGGCTCTCAGGCCAGGGAGTCTAGTGATGGTACAGCGGCCGACGTATCCATTCAC
Source organism: Viscum album (assembly GCA_963277665.1). Classification (NCBI taxonomy): domain Eukaryota; kingdom Viridiplantae; phylum Streptophyta; class Magnoliopsida; order Santalales; family Viscaceae; genus Viscum; species Viscum album. The sequence goes on along the minus strand of OY728119.1, from coordinate 1,175,851,949 downwards.
CAGGACCCTGATAACCCACTTTTCGACTCAACACGCTGGGACATTTGTTGTAGGGAACTTTGGAACATACATCTGGTAGGATTTAGTATTTGAATATCCTTTTTGAGTAAGATCCTATTTTTTATTGCAGATATATATATATATATATATATATGTCTGTGAGTGTGTGTGTGTGTCTGTGTGTGTGTGTGTGTGTGCTCATCTGATCGCAGTATTCCTTGATAATTTTCAGGATTCCCCCACGACAGCAGCTAGTTAGGTTACCCTCTCCAGTTCCTTACGATGTCCTGGAGAGCGACAAGGCATCAGTTCAGGGACCCTCATGTGATCTCCTTCCGCCCAGTGCTTTAGCAGTATCCCCTACACCTGAGGAGCGACTGTTAGTACTGACATCACAACCTGAGGTTGAGCGCAGGCTGAGTGTGCTCTGAGACTTTTAGCATTAGCGACCATAGAAGTTCTGATGGGACACGGATCCCCAAGCAGCGGAAGACTAGATAGAGTCCATAGACTGACTTTTCAGGTTGGTACGGACACCAGTGAACTAGATGGTATCCCTAGATTCCATTCTTTTCCTCGGGACGGCCGGGTGTTGGTGGGGTTGGTTACGCAGACCCACGACGAGTCCTCTCTCACATGAGATAGCTTCCAGAAGCACTTCTGGGAGGATTACTCCCCCTATTTCTTACGCTCTTCTCAGATTTAGGAGCTCTTGGAGATGAAGTAAGGTGGATGACCATGGCGTAGTACTCGGTCCGGTTTACCGATATGACACGCTACTCACAGGATATGATATGTGACAGTTACTTTTAGGCGTGGAAGTTTGAGCAGGGTCTTCGTAGGGAGATTTGTGCTAGTGTAGTACCCTTGTGCACCCATACTTATGTTGGGGTGCTAGAGTGGGTGCTCGTGATAGAGAGCTTCTTGGATGAGGGGCACCAGCTGACATGGCCTAGTTGTGGCCGCTTCAGAGGAGAGTCTTCGGTGACAGGCACACGACAGAGAGCAGATCCTCGGTCGAGGAGGCCCTTCCGTGAGCAGACTCAGGGGAAGGTTCATACACCGTAGTGGCTCCGTGGAGCATCGGGGCAGGAGGGAGAGATCTGGTGTTTTTCTTGTGATGGACAGGGCCACTTAGCACTGGACTGTCCGACAAGGCATACCGATCAGCCATGGCAAGAAGTGGGTGCACCATAGTGGCAGAGGCAACACCGTTACCAGGGATCCCCCAGGTGAGGATAGGGTGGTCCTTGGGGAGGTGGCACAGGTAGATCATTAGGTCCTGTAGGTCTGAGATAGCGTTTTTAGGTCCTTCCATGGCCACCACCAGGTGGCCCACTCTAGGCTTCGGGAGCTGGCGGTTGGGGCTACGGGCAGCTTCAGGCTATGGGTGTTCATGACCCCCCAGCACCCAAGATGGTTCGAGGTACACTTTGTGTTTACTATACACTTTCTTCGGTACTAATAGACACAGGTTCCAACCACTTCTTTATATTGCTGTTGTTGGTATGGGAGTTGGAGCTTCCAGTAGAGGCACTGACACCTGTACTTAGCCTCGAGGTTTCTATAGGAAGTTCCTCATTAGTGACCTTTATCTGCAGAAAGTGTGAACTGTCATTCGGAGGAGGGAGTTTCACGTGGAACCTGCTCTTCATCATGATGGAACCTTACGACTTCATCCTAAGCATGGATTGGCATTCTATGGTTCACTCCCAGATCGACTGTTGTCACAGACGAGTCAGAGGCGTGTTTTCTGATGGGACGAGGTTCACCATCCTTGGTGAACGAGACCTCATGGTAGAGCAGACGGGTACTCTGAGCCAGAGACCACAACCTTTTTCTCACCATTTGGTGAGCATGGCTCTCAGAGTAGTAGATTCTACCAGCACCTGGGTCCCTACCTTTGTAGAGGACTATATGGACGTCTTTCCCGAGGATGTTCTGGGACTACCTCTGAAGCGAGAGATGGAGTTCTGCATTTACTTGCAGCCGAGGAATACCCTGATATCATGTGCATCTTATCAGATGGCACCAAAAGAGATTCAGGAGATACGACTCTAGCTGGACAACCTTCGTGAGAAGGGATTCATCAGGCCCAGTGTGTCCCACTGGTCAGCTTCAGTTTTTTTTGTGAAAAATGAAGATGGGATTCTGTGGCTTTGTGTGGATTATTTTCACCTGAATCGTGACACGATAAAGAATAAGTACCCTTTGTCGAGGATCGACGACCTCTTCGACCAGTTTAGAGGTGCGAAGTGGTTCTCCAAGATTGATCTTTGATATAGCTAACTCCTGTTGTGGGTTCGTGAGGCTGATATCCTGATGTTGTCTTTCCATTATCGATATGGGCATTACAAGTTTCTGTTGATGCCCTTTGGCGTAAAGAATTCCCCTATCGTTTTCATGGCTTTGATGAACCAGATCTTCCAGCCGTACTTGAACAAGTTTGTGGTTGTCTTTATTGACGACATAGTCATCTACTCCGCAACGGAAGAGGAGCATGTGGGGCATTTGAGGATGGTCATGGACTTACTCTGAGAGCACGAGTTGTATGGGAATCTCTCGAAGTGTTAGTTCTAGATTCATGAGGTTTACTTTCTGGTGCATGTCATTACGGAGCAGGGATTGGCTATAGATCCCACAAAGATAGAGGCAGTGCTTTCTTGGGAACCACCCAAGAATGAATCAGAGGTGCAGAGCTTCCATGGTTTGGCAAGGTACTAAAGGAGGTTTGTGGAAAATTTCTCCAGGATTGCTTCCCCTTTGACCGCATTGACATGGAAGGGATGACCGTTCACCTGGACTGATCAGTGCCAGAAGGCCTTCGAGGAGTTGAGAAAGAGGCTAACTAGTGCTCTAGTGCTGAGGCTACTAGAGAAGGGTGTTGAGTTCATAGTATAATACGACACTTCAGGAGCTGGTCTCAGGTGTATGATAATGCAGCATCAAGCAGTGATTTCATATGGGTCGAGGCAGTTGAGGCACCATGAGTAGAATTATGCAACTCATGATTTGGAGCTGGTAACATTGGTCTTCGCCTTGAGGTTATGGAGACACTACTTTCTGGTTGAGCATTTTATGGTCTACTCAGACCACCAAAGCCTCAAGTATATCTTCACTTAGAGGGATTTTAATTTGAGGTAGAGGCGCTAGCTGGAGTTTATGTAGGACTATGATTTCGAGATACTCTACACTCCAGGGAAGGGCAACGTAGTAGCAGATGCTCTTAGCAGAAAGTCCTGAGCTCAGTTAGTGCGGGAAGATTTAGAGCAGTTGGCTTCCCTACGGCTGACCTTGGTGGAGCAAGAGGGCATGACTTTTCTATAGTCAATGGCGTTGACTCCTTCACTCCTTGAGCATGTGAGAGAGTCGCAGTTGGGGGGATGTCGACAGCGAGGTACTGCATGATCAGATATCCATGGGCAATGCACCCGATGGGTATTCTAAAGGATGGAATCATAAGATCCTATTATATGGGAGAGATTTAGTACCTCTGAAGATGCAGGAAGAGGTGATGCGGGAGTTCCACACATCTCCCTTGGCTGTACATCCTGATGTGGGGAAGATGTACAGAGACCTTCAGCGGCAGTTTTGGTGGTCTGGCATGAAGCGGAGTGTAGCTGAGTTCATTTCTCGGTGTCTTACCTGTCAGCAGGTGAGGCAGATCATAGGGTTCTGTAAGGGTTGTTACAGCCCCTTGATATCCCAGAGTGGAAGTGGTATGGAATATCTATCAACTTCTTCACAGGTCTCCCACGAACAGCGAAGGGCCATGATTCCATTTGGGTGATAGTCAACTGACTCACGAAGTCAGTGAACTTCCTTTCCATTAGGGAGTAGAGCTCGATGTAGAGTCTGGGGCAGCTATACATTTGGGAGATCGTCCGCCTTCATGGAGTACCCTCGACGATCGTCTCCGACCATGAAACGCAGTTTACATCGCGATTGTAGTGAGGCATACAGGAGGCATTTGGGGCCCAACTGTAGATGAGTACAGCTTTTCACCCCCAGATGGATGGGAAGACTAAGAGCACTATCCAGGTGTTGGAGGATATACTCAGGGCGTGTGTGTTATACTTTTTCCTGAGCCAGGAGGATCACCTACCCTTGGTGGAGTTCGCGTACAACAACATTTACCACTCTACTATCTGCATGGATCCTTTTGAGGCCCTCTATGGGAGACACTGCAGGTCACCATTGTGTTGGACAGAGGTTGGGGAGACCTCCCTAGTGGTCCCATAGTTGGTGCAGGCGATGACGGAGAAGGTGCAGGTTATCCGTGAGTGGATGAGGATGGCTCAGAGCAGACAGAAGTCCTACGTAGATCTTCATCGCAGGCCTTTGGAGTTAGAGCAGGGGGACCATGTCTTTTTGAGGGTCTCCCCGCGGCGTGGTAATCAGAGGTTCAGGCGGGGAGGCAAGTTGTCTTTGAGGTTCATCAGGCCCTTTTAGATTGTGTGTAGGGTCGGTGAGGTGTCCTACCGTCTTGATCTACCCCCACAGCTGGAGAGGGTGCATGATGTCTTCTACGTGTCGCAGTTGAGGAAATACGTGCACGAACCCACGCATGTTATTGACTAGGGAGAGCTGGACATTGAGGATGGAGCCACCTTTGCAGATCACCCGGTGGTGATTGAGGACTGGCAGGAGCGGACACTACGTGTACGGACCATTCCTTTGGTTCGTGTGTTGTGGCAGCATGGGAGGGTGCAGGAGAGCACCTGGGCACAAGAGATCAAGATGCGGGCTCAGTATCCCGAGTTATTTTTGTAGTTTTTTTTGGGGGGAATAAAAACTTGAAGGAGGGAATGATTTAATAACCCGGGTTTTGAGGTTCTAAGACTTTGAAATTTTCTTAATATTTTTTCAAAGCAGGGTGTTCAGACGGCGAGTGATTCAGAGCCCCGGTGCGGCCGGAATTAAATTTTTAAGTGATTTCACACAAGACTCACCAAATAAACAGAATAAATCCTAAACAGTTTCTCGTATGGGAAAAATGAGGGCACTGTTGAGTTCGAGATGTTCCGTTTACCCTAGGAGGGGTGTAACTTTCGCAGGTGCGACCCTTTTGTGGAAAACACCATTAGGGGCATTCTCGTAATTTGGTGACCTTGAGCGTGTACTTTGTAACTTCTGAACGGAGGATCGGATTAAAATTTTGATACCATCATTGTGCTCATAATTTGGTTTTTACCCTAGGGGCGGCTTAACCCCGACCCCGCCAAAAGTTCGAGTACGGGGTATATGGGCGGGGGGTTTAAGTGTTTTTTTCTATTTAAACACACCACCCCCACCCTCTTCTTACCCCTTTCCCTTCTTCCCTAGCGTTTCCCTCTCAATGAGATCCTCCCTTCTCCTCCACCTCTCTGGAAAGGTTCATCGACTCCGGTGGATCGTCAGCGAAGCTACGGGCTACGCCTAGCAAGGTAGGCTCGTGCGTTTTAAATTTTAATTCCCGCAACCCCCTTCAAATGCTTTTTCTTGCATCGAAATGATGTCTAATCGTCGAGATAAGCCCCTTTTTGTGTAGGGATTGATTTTATCATCCCAAAGATCCTTTTGGATCGAATTTTTGAGTCTCGGGGTGTTCGGGGTGGCCTCGGGAAGTTTTCGGCCGATTTTTCCCCGTTTTTCGGTGGTTCCAAGGGTTCCGGTCGGCTTCAGGCGGCTTCCCGGGCGGTGGCGTGGTGGATCCAGACGGCGCGGTGGTGGCTTTGCACGGCGGTGAGGCAAAGGCTCCTCAGTGCGGCGGTAGCTTCGCATGGCGGCGTGGCGGCGGATCCAGGCGGTGGGCGAGCTCGCCAGTGCGGGGCGTGACCAGGGGTCGCGGTGCGTGACCCCGTGTGGGGACCGACACCCGCTGAAGGTAGGTCTCTTCACGAGACCATGACCAGACATGAGGGCCGGTCAGCACGAGCATGGACCGGGGTTCAGTGTCCAGGCCACATGGCTGAACCGCGGGTCGGTGCTGCGTGCCGGGCCGGCCCAAGCCGGGCGGACCAGCCGGTCCGGGCCAGTCCAGCCCAAGGGGCGGTTCGTCCCCTTTGACTTCGAAAACCTGTAACATCTTCTACGGGCATTCATTTTGCGTGCCATATACGGCAGTGCAATCCTCGGCTCGAGACTAATCTTTTTAGATGGTCTTGGGAAATTTTAATTCCCGAGATGGGGCTCGGTGGCACATCACGCTCGTTAAGTACTACACCAGGTTTCTTCCTTCGGATGGCACGAACACATCCAGAGTTCGTTTAAGGCACTGTCAGCGGAGTTGTGACCATAGCGTCGAGAAAAAGGGGTGTAGGTTGGTTCCAGGCGTTGAAGACAAAGTTGAGGCATGGGCCCCACGGGCCGTCTTTTAAGCTGTGAGCAGCATTTTGCGAGTTTTTCATCAGATGTCCATTCGGGGCGAATGAGTAGTCGTTTTGGAGTGTTTTTATGAGAGCCTCATGATGGCTCAGTTCTCCTGACTTCTTTCGGGACCGAGTTGTGGGCCCCATGAGACGTCATATGGGTGTAAAGTAGGGTTGAGTTACTTTTTCGTCGGGAGCCCGTTTCCAGTGAGTAAGTACTCTATCTCACATGTTTTTCCGTGAGGATTACAACGGTGTAATTTGTTCGGGCGAGCGGAGCCCCTTACGTGATCTTGTTAAATGTGGAAATATTAAAGGGCATTGGTTGGAGGTTTCTTGATGCACTTTTACCCAATGCACGGTCACGATGTTAGAGACACCCAGTGATGGCACAAGCAGCACGGAGTTATCACACCAGTTCCGGGTTTACCCTCCTACAGGGCTGGGTAGTGGGTTACCAGTTGAACCTAGGGTTTACCCTCCAGTGGGTCTGGGAAGTGGGTTACCCATTTACTTTAGGGTTTACCCTCCAGTTGGGATGGTCAGTGGGTTACCCGACGATCTTTTAGGGTTTACCCTCTAGCAGGGCTGGGCAGTGGGTCACCCGACGAACTTTTGGTGTTTACCCTCTAGTTAGGTTGGGTAGTGGGTTACCCATCGAATTATTTTAGAACCCTCCCCTTTTGATGAGGCTAGTAAGTGGTTTTGCTCCATTGTTACCAGAGTAGGACTTTTAGAGGTATGACTTAGCGATGAGGAGGATTTGATGTGTGGGACTGTTGGGCGTCAGCAATGGATATCCTTATAACTGTTGGTGACTTTTCCTAGGCTGATCTTGGAGTTAGAGATCCCCTTATGCACTCGTTTGGGTTTCTTTTTGAGAATATATACATATACACCCTACTTATGGTCCCACTCCTTGGATCCAGTTACTCTCCTTCTAGGAGGGGCGAAGGCACATGGGGTATGCCACCTTCTTTCCATGTCTAGCTCCTCTTAGTTGGGACGAGTCTACTTCCTTTATTCTTTTGGGTTGAGCTGCATTCTATTTAATTTACTCTTTCACAGTTCCTTGTTCTATCTACTGCTCATCGTTTTGGTATCTCCTTTGTTGCTCCCTCGAGCTTTCAGGGCATACTACTGAGTATCCTTATACTCACCCTTTTTTGGTCTTTTCCCGCACTTGGTTTGCCCTAGCAGACAACGGATAGGTCGATCGAGACTATGAAGGAGCATAGAGGACACAAAATCTTGGGTTTCATTTGGTGGTAATAGTAGGTCTTTCAAGTGAGGGCTCCCCAACTATTTACATTCGTTTACCTATTGCTAAGTTATGGCACCTTTCTGGTTGGGCAGGTGTTTTTCCCCTTTTTTGTTCAGTATCTGTCAATACTTTTCAGCACTTTACTTTTCTTATTTAGAGGTTGATGCATGACTATGGTTGGGTTATTGTAGTTGTCCTTTGGTTTCCTTTTTACTCTTCACTTCTTCATTGAGTGGGTTGTGTGTGTGTGTGTACAGGTACTTAGGTGAAAGCCTCCCTGATATTGTTACGCCTAAGACACTTGTCGCCATCCCCTGGCCTATGGAGGTGGGATTGGGGTAGTTGCGGCTTAAGACTGGTAGGTTCGGGTTGTGACAATACAGTGTTACCTTAAAGGTGGTACTGAGATTGAAATATATCGACCTCCTTATCAGCATCGATTTGAAGCAGTTGGGCTCAGGGTTCATGGTTCCTTGGTTTTCTCACTATGACTTGAAACATGTGTGACTATATGTTTATTTTAGAATTTACTTATGTAATAAAATATATTATTATATATTATGATCACTTATGTTAAGGAAACATTGGTAGTTTCTTAATAGGTTTATTACTCATACCCTGTATGGGAATCTCTATGAATATATAGATTTCAAACCAAGGATCTAGTGAATTGAAATGTCCCAATGATAGGGGGTTGAGGACATGGAGGCTTGGAGTAAAAGGTTATTTGATAGTATACTCTAGACTATTGATTCTCCTTTTATTACTCTTCCATCCTTTATATACCTTGGTTTTTCTTCCACATTGGGATCCCATTTTTCTTATTTTTCGTGAATTACATGTTTGTCATTTGATATTATTTTCTTCAATATTTTTTAGTCTGAGTTATTATATTTTATTATTATTTATAAAATAATATGATACTAAGAGTGTAGTCTCCCCACTACCTAAATTTATAACCATAATTCTAGTTGGAAACCTCTTGCGTAAAGGGAGGCACACATGAGTTATTGTAGCTCTCCGTCACAAACAAGGTGGTTTGATTTGGGGAATTACAAAATGGTATCAACTCATAGTTTTATACTTTTCTTTTAACTAACCTAGGACATTAAAGAAAGGTGATAGTTTTATAAGGATCAGGTAGTGGAGTTCCCATGTGCGTATCCATATCATGTGTAATGGACCTATGAGTTACCATTAATGGGATTATTGTTACTTTTTTATGAGATTTTGTATACATTAATTCATCGTGACTAGGAACGTAGGGCCACATTTCATATATATACATGTTTTTATACTGCATGAAATTTCTTTAATTTAATTACTTGATGTGTGCTATCTATTTGGGATAGAATTATATTCTATGTTGTGTGATATGTTTTTTTCATGCTATTTTTATATGGATATAATGACATTAGTTAGTTAAACATGAGCATGGTGTGGTGTTTGTATATATATAACTATGACTAACATGCAGAGATGGAGGACTTGGTTAGTGATAGGGGATATACCTAAGGTTATGGGTTGACTCCTAGTAGAACCTTGTGTGACTCCATAGACTGTTTAGGATCTATCTTGAGTTAGAGACATTATATGTTTAAAACATTTTACTTACATTTTAGATATTCCACATTAGAGATTTTTTATGGGGCTATCAGCTATAGTAGCCTGAAATTCTCTCAAGACATGGCAAATGGTGTTGGAGGATGTACCTTATAAATCTCTTATACCAACATTGTTGATTTAGGATGTAGATCAAGTTCATTGGGGAACCTTTCAAATTTTGCCCTTTCAAAGGGGAAATATCCATAAGACTGTGATCGATCATTCTTGGACTTCAATATTTAGCATCCTATAGGATTTTAGGGTACCAATGGACTAAAGGATGCAGAGCAATGTATAGATATTTTTTAGGGAATTTTTTATCTAGTATTGAATCCTGAGAATGTGTGATTTATTCTAGAGACCTTCATGTTTCAAGGACCTCTTATGATATGGTGGACTACTATGAATCAATCTAAATTATGGGAGGGTATTGCTTATATTACCTTTAATGAACTATTTATTGAGAAATATTTTCCTTACATGATGAATCTAAACCATTCCAAGGAGTCCATGGAGTTATATCAAGGATTTATGACTATCTTTGTATATTCTATTCGATTCATAGAATTACTTTGTTTAGCAACTATATTGGATTGTAATGAGGAAAAGAAGGCTCAAAAGTTTGAGATATACCTTTTACCAGATCTATAATAACCCATATCTTTTATAAAGAATAATTCAATATTTTTTACATAAAGTTACACATAATACAATCCTAGAAGATCATGAAGCATTGTGTCTTTGGGAAATTAGGTACATAATATAATATTTTGAACAATGATACAAAATAATTATTTAAAAAATTACATAGCATGCCCTTAGCTTCCTTTGATCTTCTAAGACTGCATAGGATAACATTGAGATGCACATAAAAATGGGTGATATATAAAACCTCGTGAGGGAATAATCAAATATTATCATGATTAAAACAATAAATATTAGTCAAGAGGAATATCAAGGTAAAATATAGACACGTGTAGGTCATAGTTAGTTTCCTATGAGGCTAACCAAATTTAAATTTTTTTTAGAGGCCTCAAACAGTGCTAATAATTAATTAAAATATATATATAAGTAAGTTTGATATTGAACCTATAAAGACAGAGGAATTATATTTTAATTATTTAAAAGAAAACTATTAAAATACAATTGATTTTGGAGAAATGGATAAAAAACATATTTTATTTTGACAATTTTTTGGAAAATGAGAGCAAATAAAGAAAAAAAGTTTGGTTTTTGATATCAAGTTGGAAGGCATGATAGTGTTTTGTAGATTTTAAGGTTTGGGAGAAAATTTATTTAGAAATTAAATGGATTTTTTCAGGATTGGTGTTGGATTTGAGTTTAGGTAGATCCAATGGTCATGGTATCCCCTAATTAATACAATAATCCCCCTTTCCCCATGGTTAGGTACTTAAGGGTATTTTCAAATCATGTTTCTCTCGATACATTCTTTAAACTTAATTTTCCTAGACTATTAAATGGTAATGAGATATTTTAGAGAAATTAGTTTCTTACTTTTAAAGAATCCTTTTCAGGTTTTTGCTCAATGTTCATGAGAAAATAAAAATAAATATATTGGAATTGAGATTTATAAATTGCAGCAACCCAAAGCATAAATGAAATACATAAATATAATCCAAAAAAACTTACCCCATTATATGTATCACCCTAGAACATGGTGCGAGTTAACCCATAATTTTATTAATGATGTATTAAGAGTTAAGGAGATAAAAAAACATGAATGAAAAAATAGATTAAGACTGATGGAGGACTCTGAAGCAGTACCCCAACTCACCCCATGCTTTGGTATCTGAATCGATCTCTATTAGTATCTCACCAAATCTCAATTTATAGATCTTTAGGGTTATCATGTTTTGTTTAATTACACCATTATTTAAGTCATAATTGAGGCTTTGGTTTATTCTTGTGTTTATTAGTTGTTTCATGCCACAAATAAAAGGCCTCCCATCAAAATACATGTTAACAACTCAAAACTAAGCATGTTTTGGAAAAGTCACTATGTTAAAGTTGGTGTCACACTGTGAAATGTATGGTCACTCCTACTTTTTTTGTTTTTCACATATTCAGTTCATTATTTGTATTCCATGCACACCTATAATTTTATTCATGATGTGAATTCTAATTTTTAAAATTTTGAACCTCTTTTTGATCCTGATTCTTCATTTCTGACCCCTGAAAGAATCATATGATCATCCTACGTCATAGAAATCCTTCCTTCAGTGGAAATATTTATCTTCTTTGGATCCTATTTCTCATTTACATACATTGTTTTTATCCTTCCATAGAGAAATAAACCATTAAACAAATGGGAATGATAGATAAATTAATTAAAAAATAATGTATTTAATATCAAAATATGCATGCATGAAATATATGTATCAAATCCCACCACGATTAAATTCACACTTATCCTCAAGGATAGAATCTAAACATACTACAAAGGATTCTCACATTACCATATTTTAAATTCAATTTAAATATAATCAACTAATAAAATGGGGAATTTAAATGTGTGAGTATCATACATGAAAATTTATAAACTCCTCATTTTTCAAAGAAACAAGTCAACCAAGTATTTTAATTTTCTTATTTTGAAACAACCATACCTTTTTATTCATCCATTTTATTTTTATTTTCATTGTTAATATTCATTCTATTTTTAATTTACCTCAATTTAATTTTTCCTCTCATCATCAGGGTAATAAGTGTAAGTGAAATTTATCTTATATCTCAAGAACATGTAACTTACCATAGTTTTGAAAGGCATTTAACATCTCTACCATGAAAATATAGAGATAAAAGTTAATCATGAGATATTAAATGTGAGGTTTAAATTAATCTAAGACTTAAGGTGGGTTGGTAAATGACTTAGAACAAATAAATGAAAAAAAGGAGGTTATCTCTAAGTTATTTTTAATGATAATAAAAAAAATAGATCAATTCAAAATTTATCCCTTGAAAAAATTCATCTCCCCTTACCAAAACTATAACAAGACTCATTAAAAAGTGTAAAATATCATTAAAGATACACACTCTTTTATTTATTTTTCTTTTTTTAAATTTTTACTTGAGAAAATATCACATCCACTACCTAACCACATACGATCAAAATATCATCGATGTGGATATGGTGGTTTTTTATCCTCCCAAAACACAACACATTTTTAAGAGGGTGTGAAATGAATATAATGTATGAAAATAATGATACTATCACCAAACCCCATGAAAAATCTCCCACACTTCATCAATTTTGATACACATATTCCTTCAACCATGGAACTATCTCCCCCACACTTAATTTTGAAATTCATGAAACCTATTATAAGAAAGGTAGGAATGGATAAAATAGGCTTGTAATGTGGCTTGTTTACTAAAAATTTTATTTTGGATTCTATGGGAAAAATAAAGACTAATGCAAGTTGGTTACTAGGATAAAGGGATAAACTATAAAAATTCCACAATCATGTTAAAAATTATTTTTTAGTTGTATATTTGATAAGATTCCATGGAATTTATAGAAGAAGAAAATTCCCAAGTATCTTAAGAAATATACTATAGAAAGCATGGGAAATATAAAGATCAAAATATGTCTTAGGAATTAAATGAATGGTAGGGTAAATAACTTATGTAATTTAATATTAATAGTAAAACCAATTAGCAAAATATCAGAAATTCCAGGAAATCCAACTCTCATAAAAAATCATTTTCAAAAATCAACTAGTCTCCCAAAATAATTATTTTTAAAATAAAAACACATGATTATTTCTACTAATTGTTCCCCCATTATTCTCATTAAAATTTATTTATAAATAAATATAAAATCATGTCATGGTAATTATCTGAAGCAATTTATATCTCCAAGTTCATTTGATTAAAGAAATAATTAAATGTGTGGAATGCAATTGGTAGATGAAATTCCTAAAATAATGTGGATAATATAAATGAAAAATACATAATAGAAATTCTTACTCCATTTTTTATGAAACTTTAACTTTGTATGAATAGGTTATGTTCACTAAAAGTTCATGATGTGAACCCATTTCATGACTTAAATTAATCTCATGTTGTATATTGTCTATAGAAATTCCATGATGTGAATTCATTTCATGTCATTAATGGATCTCACGATGTGTATTGAATTGATTTCATAACATGAATTGGTTTCATGACATGAGTTGGTAATTAATTTTCTTTTCATGCTACCTTCTAGTGTCTTGATGGACCTAAAGAAAAAAAATTGTAATTATATGCCCTTTCAATAGAAATTTTAAAATATTTAAGGGAGATTTCATACACCAAAAAATAGAGAAAAAGGACTAAAATCTAGGGTTGCATCCTAAAAGTACTCTTTTTTAACATTATTGGCTAAACCTTACCTTTACATATTAGGTGACATATGATTGAAATGAATTTACCTGGTTAGGATATAAAAATGATCTCATATGTGACTTATCTATGTAGTTCATCCCCTTTCCTTCCTCTGAAAATAGCTTAATTCTTCCTATTGGAAGTACGTTATCAATTTCCGTCAATATAATCCACCATTTTTTTCTTAATATTAAAAAACTAAATGTAAATTCATGTACCATACAAACTTAATGCCCATTTTCATACATCGTTGAACCACTTTCCCCCCTGGTGTTAGTAGTCTGGTTCCTCAGATTCCATTTCTTCTTTTCAGTACTCTTATTTTTTGTTTCCTATTATACAAAAGTATCCACCTAATGTACTTCTTTAATATTATAAACACACTTAAATTTGGTTATATTATCCTCTATTATATCATCATTATCTATCACATCATAATTCTTCATCAATTGGTGAATTTTGAGACTTACTTGTTCACTAACAACTCTCATATAGAGTTCTATGTTTTGCACGTCAACCAGTTGTTCTCAACCGATAGCCAAAATGGACTTCCCAAAATGAGAAGGTATATATATTTTTCTAATTTTAGTACTAAAAAATTGACTAGGAAGTTGAATTTAGTGAAATTGACAATGATTCCTTTAACGATACCTTGAGGTTATTTTATTGTTGAATCTACCACCTAGAGTAAAACTTTATTGTTTTCTATCCTCTTTATCCTAATGAACATGAATGTATTGTCTAAAATTATTTTCATGTTGGAACCTAGATCATACAATTATTAACTAATTTTTTTATAAATGATATGAATTGTAATTTAAAACCTACCTAGATCTTACTTTTTTTGTAAGTCCTTTGAAAAAACAATAATACACTCCTATATGTGTGTTATGGTGTCAATTTCTTCCATATTCTTCCTTTTCATCACCAATTATTTCATGAATTTTTTTTACATTATCATGTGGGTGAGAAACTATGAAATTGAAAAATTAATATTCAATTTTTTAATTTTTTAAATAAATTTACCTTTTTATGCATCATTTTTCCTTGTTCTAGACACTCTGTAAAAGGTAGCCTTAGCTTGTACTATGGTGGATATTTTTTTAGTTATTCCTATTTTTCAACTATCATACTTGGATCATTATCTTCTGGTGTTTCACTTACACTTCTTAAAGTGATATATTTCAAATAATCAAGGAGGTTCACTTTTGGGTATCTTGGAAGTACTCCTATGGCCTCTCTCACAGTTTATATGAAATTTTCCTTATTTATAATTTGAGGTTTCATAGTATGGAATTCTAGTTCATTAATTCATCCCTTATCTATTGGATTACAACTCCATTATTGGTCATGATTGTTCCCAAAGTCTCTTCTAAATTATGGATCTAACTTGTAAGTGAAGGAACTTGTAGTGCTTGTTACCGGTATCCCTATGGATTTTTTGGTACCCTAGGGCTTGTGGTGTTATTACCTGTACAACTAAAATTGATTTTTACTACTATAATCAATATAATATTCCTATTAAATATACATACCTTGGGGTAATTAGAGTTACATCATCACATCCATCATTCCATTCACGGTTTACATTTGGGAAACCATCCAACTCTTATCCACCATATTGGCACCTCTTCATTGTGTCCCTTAATATTTTCATTGTAAGTTTTTGTTTTCCATATAATCCAGGATACTGTAGATTTCCTCTAGTAATTTTTTCATCAATGGACCTCTATTTTAAGCATCCAAAAGTGACCTATTACCCTATCCAATACCCTTATAGAAATTTCTTATTATTATCCAAGTTTCTATACCATGATGTGGTAATTTCCAAATTAAATCATTAAATCACTCTCATGCACTTTATAAGGACTCGTCCTCAAATTGATTGAACTTTAAAATTTTTAATTGAATATACAATGAATTATATGGAGTAAATAAGTGGGTAAGAAAGTATCTTGAGAATTCATCCCATATTATAATGGACTGTACTGGAAAACTCTTGATCTAATCCCAAGCTCTCTATCATAAAGAAAATCAGAAGAGATGGAGTCTTACCACAACACTTGGCATGTTTAAAAATTTGAAAGTTTCAAAAATCTTGATAAAACTACAAATATGTGTGTTTAGATATTTATGGGGGAATTCCATAGAAGTTTACCACATTGGAGATAATCTGGATAAGCGTTGGATTGATCTCAAAGTGCATAGTGGCTACTGGAGGTATGAGTATGTAACACCCAGAGGTTTTTATGAAATATTTTCCTTAAATAATTTTTAGCTCTCTTTTCAAAAAATTGTGAATTTAAACTAACCATGAGATACCCTTATTATAAAATTACCATTATATCCTATCTGTTATGTTAGTGGGAATAATTATAACTAACTTATGAAAATGCATTATAAATTCATTTACAATCAATTATTTATGAAAAATATAAATCAATTAGATATTTGTATTTTTAATTTGGTAATTAAATTAATGAGATATATTTTTTTTTATTCTTAATAAAATATTTTTTATATTAATTCTATGGATATTTTAGTCATAAGGTATGAATAAAACCCTATTAATGTATAAAAACCTATTTTTTTAAGGTTAATTTTATATCTTTGAATGGTGAACCCATTTTAAATTAATATTTTGACACATTAATAATTTTTATAATATAGAATAAAAATTTTATTTTGAATAATATTATAAAAATTTACTTTGGATAAATTTTTGATATTTTCGGATAACTTTAATGTTTTGATTAATAGTAAAAATACGCTAAATTTTAATTAAAAACAAATTTTTTCATTGAGATAATTTATTTCATTAAATTATAATATTTAAAGGTTTAAAATTATAATTATAATATATTTTTACCATTCAATATAATTTATTTCTTTATGATTAATTTTACATTTAATTCATAGGTAAAAACATTTCAATCTTTTACAATGTTTTTACTTTTAAAACTCATTTTCTCATTTCAAAAACAATATTAATTTTAAATTAATTACTATAGATTCTGTGTTTTTAAATTTGAAAAATATATTACATATTTGGAATCAGTAGGTCCAAATTATTTTAATAGGCTACTTTAATTTTTTTTCCATTATGAATAGTAACTTTGGTAATTATTTTTATTACCATGGTTAAAGATAAATCATGTAATTAAGGGTAAAAATGATATTAAGAAATTATATTAACACCTATAAAAATCTTATTGGATGGATAAATTCTACCTTTATCCTCTATTTTTAGAAATGGAATAAATTTATGGCCACTTACCTATGAATATGACATGAATGTAATAAAATATAATGAATGTGACAAAATGTCACAATCTCATTTTATATAAGTATATTAATTTTAATATATGGATAACTATAAGATAATATAAACTATATATATTACCTAAAAATATAACATAATTAAATACACCATAGGAATTTATTTATAATTTTTAGATATTAAATAATTACCATTAATGATGACACAATGGTGATGTAAAAATATTTTATTAATAGAAATATCAAATAAACATTTATAAAAATATTAAAATAAATATCATATGAACTAATTAATGTGATCCATGAATTTTATAAGTGACTATTACATGTTATGAGTGTATTGAATATTTTTTATCAAATTTATCTCTTGTTTTGAGTTTTTTAAAGTCAAACAAATGAATCGTTTCAAAATTGACACTATTGATATTTTATGAAAATAAAATTTTATTAAATTATTTAAAAATCATAAAAATATTTAAAAATTAAAAAGTGATAGTTAAAAGATCTAAAATTTGAAAATATATCTATTTATGGTCAATAAACCCCATATAAGTAAATATTTATAACCATTAAATATTTATAATGTTATCAACACAATTAAAATTAACTAGAATAACTAAGTGTCAATTAAAAATATATGGTTCATATTGAAAAAATAACTTGTCTAAAATTTATTTATTGATGCTATTAAAACCCTATATCTTCTCATCTTTTAATTTGGGACACTTTTTTGGTTTTCAGGTAGGGTTTTATTTTATTATAAATTATTATTTATGGAGTTTCCAAAAGTGGCCCTCACCTCATTTATAAAAGGGAACCTCATTTCTCACCTCTTCACTTCGTTTTGAGCCTTCAATTAGGTCCACCCCTGCACTTTTTTCTTTTATACTTACCTATTTTCATTCTATAGGTTCTTTTCATCTTTAAAGACTAACCCTAGTGCTCTAAGATGATATTTAGAGGAGTCACATCGAAGAAGATGTAATATCATTTACTGATTCTTTCAAACTTCATTCTTCTTCTACTTCCTCTTAATTAGTTGTTTCATTATAAAGTAATAACATCAGTATCACTAATATATTGATATGTTACTATAAACATGAAAAAACCATAGTCCATCTTCTACCCATCCTATGAAAAATGTAATCACCACGCGTACGTATGTACGACTTACCGTCTCCACGTCGTGGTGTAATCCGTTTTTCACCACAACCTTATATGGATGGGTATAATGATGGAATTAATAAATATATATTTATATTAATGATATAAAATTATTTTTATTATGATATACTATACACCATCCACTTCAATACCATTCAACAATTATGGAAATGATATCATCGCTCGTGAGTACGTACGGCTTACCATCTCCATAGTGCGATGTGAATCGTTCAGCATAATATTCATTAAAGCATGATTATATAAATAAATTTAATGAATAAATATGATATAAATTATAATAATAACATTTTGTAAATAATATAACTTTAACCTAAAAATAGTAATAAGTACTTATCTGACAAAACGTGCATAAGAACATAAAGTAGTTAATACCTTAATAATGAGTAAAAATGAAATGTTACTAACAAAAAGATGAAAATATAATCATAAATGTTATAATAAAAATGATTATTATTTTGGAATAAATCAGTAACATTATTTAAGTATTTATATAGTAGTTTTGGATACATATGAATCATATTGGACCTAAGGTAAAGAATAATTTTGCAATCTTATTTTTATCCGAGATTGTTTATTCATATGTATTTACTAGGGTATATTTATCATCCATATACATGATTCCTAATTATGTAATATTATTTCTATTCTTATAAATCTTTTTAAATTTAATTTTCCCCTTTGGTGAATTTTTTTAAAATGGTATGAATGGAATCTTTTTTCGTTTTTGATATGAGGTACTTTTTGACTTTTTCAAAAAAAGTACGAGAATAATGTTTTTTTAACATGGACTTTATGAACAGACCTTTACATTTTTATAATGATTTATTTACATGAATATTACCCTATAATATTAAAATTTTATTTTCACATAAAATGATTTATTCTAAAATTTTGTGGCATTTTGAGGAAGGAAAAAAATATTGAAGAAGAAAGGATATTTTCCTCAAGAAATAATTTCAAGTGTTTTCTCAAAATTATTTTCCATCAAAGATGACACTCTTTAAATAGAGTTATATTGATATCCCTATTATTAATATGATTTTATTTTTTTTATGATGTAATGTTATTTTGGAAATCCATTTTTTTTATATCAATTATGATGGAATGATGTTTAAAAACCCCATTTTATTTTATGGGTTATGCTATGGTGAATGTTTTTATGTTTTTGAGGAACACATAAGAATGATTTCATTATGATATGGGTGGGACCTATATCTCCCTCCAATGCATTGGATAAATATTTATATCTTGTGACAGAGACATGACTGGAATAGTAAGTAAATTTGGTTCGGTAATACAGGGTTGGAACAAGGACTGAACTTGGTTCAGTAATAGACTTTGTCTGCTATGATGGTCTCCACAATGAGCCTTGAATAATATGAAATTATATTATATTCTTATGTGTGTATTACACTAAATTTCTTGTCTTATTTTTTGACTATTGGGATTATATTTCACTTTTATGATTTATCTCATGACATGATATTATGATCTTTTACATGTAGGATTAAATTTTCAAATGTTATGTTTATGATTGATATTTCCCTTGTTTACCCTTACTGATTATTTTATCTCACCATTTAATATGACTCTTTTACCCATGTCATGAATAAAGGTCTTAAGTAAGATATTTCAAAAGTGAGTCTAGTTATGAATAAATAAGAAGAAGATAATGTGGATTTTTTATGAATCAATTGTTTATGTTTCCCAGTTTCTAAAGATACTAAACCTATACAGTCCTAGTGTGTTTTTGTTATGTTATGTAATAAATATCCTTAAAATGTTGAATTAATATCTATATGTAAAGTATGGGTTGTCATAGTTGGTATCATACCAAAGTTATAGTTAACCTTTTGAAACTAGGATGAGAGAACCTTAGTAAGAACCCTAAGGATATGTATAAGTATAGGATAAAATACTATCCTATTATTTTAAAGGTGTTCATGAGTAAACTAGGATAAAACCTGAAGTGTTCTAAATTGAAATTTTATTCTTGATTATGTGGTTTTTCTGTTATGATCAGTGTTTCTCACACTATGATTCTTGGTTTTAGTTAATGGTTGGAACCCGAAGGAACTGCATTAATACTAAATGTGATGGGCAATGTAATGATTGTCCCCCTAAGCAACCAAATATTATGGGAGATGGAATAAAAAATGTTTTATCCATGATCACACAACTTTCTCAAGATATTAACCATGCAGGACTTCCAAATGAGAAAAGTAGGGAACAACATTCTGTTGATTCCTTCATGAGACAGTGTCCACCTTCATTCAGCAGGTCTTCTGATCCATTAGTGTATGAACAATGGATTAGTACCTATGAAAATATATTTTTAGTTCAAAATTTTTTTGAACATGATAAATTCATCTTAGCAGTATATCATTTGAAAGGATAAGCTGATCAATGTTGGAATCTTATCTAGAATACGAGGCATGAGTCCATGGAATGGGACGAGTTCAAGAACTTATTTTTCAATAAGTACTTTACTCATATTATTAAAACAAAGATGGAGAAGGAGTTCCTTGAACTTAAGAAAAAGGATAATTAATCCGTTGGTACCTATGAAGAAAATTTTACAAGACTTTCAAGGTACACTTCTAGAATTATTATCCAACCTAAGAGTAAGATTGATCAATTATTTAGTGGCTTAAAACAAAGTCTTTGAAGGGAAATATCCATAAGGTACTTCAATAGCTACGATGAATTTTTTCGATGTTCTCTCAAGTTTGAGATGGATATTGGAGTAACCCATCAGTCATATGGGTTTGATAATGAGAGAAAAATTGAATTCAAAGGAAAATATAAAGACCACACTGAAAAAAAAAAGACGAGTTTTCCCTTATGCTCAAAGTGTATAAAGAAATGTGGAGGGAATTGTCTTAAAGGGACTAGTAAATGTTCTAAGTGTGGAAAACAAGTTCATCGGGTAGTTGAATGCTGAAGTGATGGGGAAAATATGTCTAATGATATGAACAAATAAAATTCTACACATAATGTACCCCCTACACTTCAATGTTAAAATTAAAATTAAATGGGTCATTATGTCAATAAATACCCTAATCCAAGGGTTATTGATGATAATCGATATCAAAAAATTCTAAAGTCCAAAGACAATGTAAAGTCACATACAATAACTATCAGTGATGTGAAGTACGATAATGAAGTGGTGACAAGTACACTTACCATCCACTCTAAAGTAGCATATGTTTTATTTGATTTTGTATCCACACACTCTTTTATTTATGAATAATTTTCTAAGGGTATCTCCATATTACCTCGACAATTAGATGTTGAGTTAGTTGTGACAAATCCTAATGGCACAACAGTCACATATAAAGTTTACAATTCTTATCTGATTGATGTTTGTGGGAAAGTACTTTCTACAAATCTTGTGATCCTTTCTATAGTGTAATTTTATGTGATTCTTGGCACGGATTTCCTTTATCTATATGGATATCACATCATTTTCTAAGGAAGGTAAGTCAAATTTCATATTCCAGATCAATCTATAATCATCTATTGATGCAAGGATGAATATAACCTTCCAGTAGATATTTCTTCTATCTTATGGGTCGTGATTCCAATAATTGAAGGTTATTTATCACAAATGGTTGGGGAAAAAATCATGATTAAGAATATTCCCATTGTATGGGAGTATTATGATGTCTTTCCAAAGTAATTTCCATATCTTCCACAAAATTGTGAAGTTGAGTTTTTAATAGAACTCATACTGGGTGTTATACATATTTCAAATACACCTTATATAATGGACTTCATTGAGTTGCAGGAATTAAATAATCAACTCCAAGAGAATATTTATAAGGGATTCATACACCCTAGTGAATCACCTTGGGGAGAACCTATTCTATTTTTTAATAAGAAAGATGGATCAATGAGACTCTGAATTGATTAACGATAACTTAACAAGATCACTATCATGAAAAAATATCTTATTCCTTGCATTGATGAATTATTTGAACAACTATGTAGAGCTCAATACTTTTCCAAGATTGATCTTCATCCAGGACATCATCAATTAAGGTTCATAAATGAGGATATACCAAAGACAACATTTCATACAAGGTATGAATACTATGAATTTATAGTGATGCATTTTTGTCTTACTAATGCCCCTTATATCTTCATATATCTAATGAATAGAGTCTTTAGAGACTATCTTAGTTAGTTTTTGGTAGTCTTTAGAGATTATATTCTTTTCTATTCAAAGGGAAAGGAAGAACACGAAGATCACTTGAGAATTGTACTGAAGACCCAGAGAAATGGGAAGCTTTATTCTAAAATTACCAAGTGTGAATTTTGGCTTAAAAAAGTTTCATTTTTGAGTCACATAATATCAAGAGAAGGGATATCTGTGGATCTATCAAAAATAGAGTTTATTGAAAGATGGTCGAGACCAACAACAGTAACTAAGATCTAAAGATTTCTTTGTTTGGATGGATATTATTGAAGTGTTGTGAATTTTTTTTCACAATTATCTAATCCACTCAGCAAGTTGACTTTTAAAGGAGTTAAGTTCATTAGGATGGAGTAATGTGCATATAATTTCAAAAATTTAAAAATAATGTCATCCAGTACACTTGTGCTCACACTGCCTTGTAGTGGAGAAGGGTTTGTGATCTATAGTGATGCATCCAAGAAGGGGTTGGGATGTGTTCTCATGAAAAATTATGTGGTGATAGATTATACCTCACAAAAGTTGAAAATTCCTGAACAAAATTACCCAACTCATAATTTAGAGTTAGATATGGTAATTTTCATTAAAGATTTAGAGGCATTATATTATGGTGAAAGTTGGGATATTTATACTGATCATAAAAGTTTAAAGTATATTTTCACACAAAAGGAGATGAATATTCTCCAAAGAATATGGTTGTAGTTGATTAAATATTACGAATTCTCAATACATTACCACCCTGGGAAAGCTAACAAGGTGGTAGATGCTTTGAGTTGAAATGACCATGATAGCTTATCCATGATGAGGATAATGAAAGATATAATATTTATGGATTTGAAAAAGATGGATCTTGAATTTTTAATGTAAGGGGATAAATATTATCTTTTCGAAATGAATGTTCAACCATCTATACAAGTTAAGATTAAAGAGGCACATAAAGAAGATGTAGAGTTACTAAATAAGGTGAGAAATGTTCCTGAATTCAACCTTGATTATGATGAAATAATAAGATTTAGGAACTAGGTTTGTATTCATCCCATACCAGAATTAATAAAGGATTTATTGGATGAGTGTCATAGTTTTTCATTCTCTATTCACCCTAGAAGCATAATGATGTATAGGGACCTAAAAGAGTACTTCTGGTGGGATGGAATGAAAAGTGATGTCACCAAATATGTCTCTCGATGCTTGGTTTGTCATCAAGTTAAGGCTAATATATAGAAGTATAAGGGTATGTTACAACTATTACCCATACCAAAATGGAAATGGGAAAACATCACTATGGACTTTGTCATAATACTTCCCAAAACATCCAAATGTAATAATGATATATGGGTTATAGTTGATCGCCTTATGAAGTCATAAAAATTCATTGTTATTAGAGAGGATTTCCCTCTGGATCATCTTTCCACGATATATGTAAAATAAGTGCTAAGATTTCATGGAGTACCACTTTCCATTTTATTCGATCGGGATTCAAGGTCTACTTCAAAGCTCTAGTGAATTCTTCATCATTATCTAGATTCAGAGATAAGTTTCATCACTACATATCATCCACAGATAGACGTTCAGTCTAAGAGGACAATTCAAACTCTAGAAGACATGTTTGAGATCTTGCTCTATGGATTTCAAAGGTGGTTGGGATCAACACCTACCATTTGTGTAATTTTCATACAATAATAGTTTTCACTCTAGTATTCATATGGATCCTTATAAATCTCTCTATGGAAAGAAGTGAATAACTCTAAATTACTGGGAAAAATTTTGGGAAACATTTCTATTAGGACCTGATCTTGTTGGTGAAATGGAAGAAAATATCAGATCTATTCAATAACACTTAAGAGTAGCTTAGAGTCGAAAAAAATTTATACTGACAACCAAAGAAAAGACCTAGATTTTGAAGTTGGTGATAAGGTGTTCTTACGAATATCTCCCTGGAAGAGAGTAATTAGATTTTTAAATAAGGGAAAGTCGATCCCTAGGTATATCAGTCCTTTTGAAATTCTAGATCATGTTGGGAAGGTAGCTTACCGATTCATGCTTCTACCGAATCTCTCTCAAGTTCATGATGTGTTCCATTTATCTATCCTGAGAAATTACATACCCAATCCTTCACATGTACTAAGCTCAAAATTCATACCACTGGAGCAAGATCTTTTATATGAAGAACAATCGATAGATATTCTGGAGCATAGCGAAAAATTTATACAAAATAAGACCACTCTCTTGGTTAATGTTTTATGGAGGAACCAACAATTTGAATAAGCTACATGGGAACTTGAGGATATAATGAGGTAGAGGTATCCTCATATTTTTGTTTCCATATTATGAATTGCGAGGGAAAAAAGCATTTTAAGGGGGTTAGAATGTAACACCTGGATGTTTTATGAAATATTTTCCTTAAATAATTTTTAGCATGATTTTCACCTAATCATGAGTTTAAATAAACAAAAAGTTTTCCTTATTATAAAATTAACATTATATCCTAGTCGTTAGGTTAGCGGGAATAATTATAACTAACTTATGAAAATACATTATGAATTCATTGGCTATCAATTTATTATGAAAAATATAAATCAATTAGATAGCTATATTTTTACTCTGGTAATGAAATTAATGATATATATATATATGTGTGTGTGTGTGTGTTATATACTTAATAATATATTTTTTATATTCATCCAATGGATATTTTAGTCATAAGGTATGAATAGAACCCTATTTGATAGTGTCGCCACATCTTCAGAGCAAAGACCACTGCTGCTAACTCCAGGTCATGGGTAGCATAGTTCTTCTCATGCTGCCTCAACTGACGTGATCCATAGGTGATCACTGCCTACTCCTACATCAGGACACATCCGAGTTTGTTCCCTGATGCATCGTAGTAAACTACGTACCCCACTCCCTCCTCCGGTAGCCTCAAGATAGGTGTGCTGGTCAATCTCTGTCTCAGCTCCTGAAAGCTCTGCTAACATCTTTCTGACCAGACAAAGGCTTTCCCCTTCTTCGTCAAAGCTGAGAGTGGTGCCTCAATCTGGAGAAGTCTGGCACTAATCTCCGGTAGTACCCATCAAGACCCAAGAAACTCCGCACCTATGTCACTCTCTTGGGTGTCTCCCAAGCTATCATTGCCTTGATCTTCGCAGGGTCCACCGCAACTCTCACCTCAGAGATGATGTGTCCCAAGAATTGGACCTCAAGTAACCAGAACTGACACTTCAAGAGCTTACCATAAAGCTGGTTCTCTCAGAGTGTGTCCAGTACAACCCACAAGTGGTAGGTGTGATCCTCCCCAGTGGTCGAGTATATCAAAATGTCGTCGATGAAGACCACGACAAATCGATCGAGGTATGGCTGAAAGATCCTATTCATGAGACTCATGAACACCACTGGAGAATTGGTTATTCCGAATGGCATAACCAAGAACTAATAGTGGTCATACCGACATCTGAAGGTCGTCTTCTACACATCCTCGTCCCGAACTCTGAGCTGATGATAGCCTGACCTGAGTTCTATCTTTGAGAACCACCGTTCTCCCTTGAGCTGATCGAAGAGGTCGTTAATCCTCGGTAGCGGATACTTGTTCCTCACGGTCACCTGGTTCAGGTGACGATAGTCAACACACAGTCGCAAGCTCCCGTCCACCATCTTGGCGAACAAAATCGGGGAAGCCTAGGGTGAAACACTGGGTCGGATGAATCCCTTGCCCTGCAAGTCCTCCAGCTGTACCCGCAGATCTCGAAGCTCAGCGAGAGCCATCCGATATGATAGGGTGGATATCAGGGTTGTCCCGGGGTATAGGTCAATATAAAAGTCTACCTCTCTGCGAGGAGGTAGTCCTGGAATGTCATCAGGGAAAACATCTGCATACTGATCCACCACTGCAGGAAAACTAGGACTCCGCACGTCAACTGCTCCTAGGATGAGGCTAGCCAACTGATGAGTGATCGCCTGTGATCTCCTCTGCGTGAGTCCATCCGGCGCTGTTAAGGCTCCCTTATCGCTGGTGAAGGTGAACCTGCTCCCATCGGTGCGAACACATCACACCTTGGGCCTAATACAGTCGATATGAGCATGGACTATAGATAACCAATCCATGCCCAAGATGACGTCGTAAGGCCTTGATGCCGCTACAAGAAGATCCCAGCCGAAGCTCTCGCCTCTTAGAGTAAGCTCACACTACTGGTACCAGTGTGTAATCATAGATTCTTCTCCCGTAGGAGTCTCTAGCCGTAAGGATCGAGCCAACGGCTCCATCGGAATTTCCGAGCTCCGAACAAGGGCAGCGGAAATAAAATAATGACTCACTCATGTGTCTATAAGAACTACAGAAAGGGTGGAGTAGACACAGATAGTACCTCGAATCAACTCTGGCGCATCATGGTCGTAGGCCTTCACTGCCTGAAGCTAAGCATGTCTCTGCCCGCCAGCTCCCTGTGGTCGGGGTGGACCTCCGGGTGGTGGTGGTGGTAAAGCCTCAAAGTGTCGCCCACCACCTACTGCTCGGCCAGCTCCTCTGCCTCGTCCGCCTGCTCCCTGCGAACCGCCACAGTCAACCCTCTGCCTCTGCCTGGGTGGCCCCCCAACCATCTGCTGCTCCTCTGCACGGTGGTTCGGGCAATCACGAGCCATGTGGCCCTACCCTCCGCATGAGTAGCACTGTCTGCTCCTCAGAAGGTTGGCTCTACGTCGTGTGCCCCGTACCTCTGAGCCAGTGTCCTGAGGTCATCCGCCTGATGGTCTAGTCCGTCTGGACCCATGTGACGTCCATCGACTACCAGCTACAGACGACTCTGCTACATGCCGCCATGCGGTAGGTCTCGTTGTTGGTGTAGGCTCAGCAAGAAAGCTCTCTATGAGAAGAGCTCGCTCTAGTACTCCTTCCTGTGTCGGAATTCTGAGGGAGATCATCAATGCCCTGATCTCATGTATCAATCCCTGCTTGAAGGTCCGAGCCCGAAAGAATGGGTCTCATACCATGTCCGTCGAATATCGCGAGAGATCGGTAAATCTCGTCAAGTACTGGGCGACCGTCATACTGCCCTAATGTAGTTGTAGTAGCTCCTGGATGCGCACCGCACGGAGGGTGGCTGGGATGAACTCTGAGAGAAGAGGCTCTCAAGTCCGTCTAGAGGAGAGATGTCTCGTCGTGAACTAGGAGCATCAAGTTCCACCATCTACCTGCTATTGTGTGTAGGAGGTTCGCTGTAAGGATCACCATGAGGTCAGCTGGTGTCCCCACTAGCCTGAAAACTCGAACAACCGCCTCTAGCCAATCTTCGGCTGCCTGAGGGTCCGTCTCCCAGCGGAACCTAGGCGGTCTCTGACGCTGAAACTCGTGCAATGAACTAAGGCGACGTGCACTGTCAGTGGCTAGGGATGGTGGCATCGGTGGCTCGGTGGGTAGTGGTTCTGCCGGTGCCTCCGCTGAAAAAGGTCTCTTCACCGAGGCCTCGTCGCTCGGTGGGCTGTCATCTCTCATAAAGCTCGGAACCCTAGCTGGCTGCCGTCGTGGGGCCATCCTGAAAAGAAACAGGTGTGCCACTGTAAAAATAGCATACCTGGTGATCTGACACAAAGTAATCAAAAATAAAACTTTTGAAACACACATGCAATCAATGTTTTCGTGCATTGAGTCGGAAATCAGAAGTCAGGGTCCTGGTGTACGGATACGTCGGCCGCTGTACCAACACTGGACTCCCTGGACTGATAACCACACTCAATACCCTTAACACTATTTCTTTACATAGAAGAAATATCAGAGTCCTGAGTTCTGCGGTAGAATTGAACTCTTCTGATACCAATTTGTCATGACCCGTCCTCGGGTCTCATGTCGTGACTACCCCCAACCCCGCCTCCCATAGGCCAGGGGCTGGCGACTAGCACCAAGGTGTAAATCCCGACAAAAAGGGGAAGGATTTTCCTTTATAAAGTAAGAAAACACCACAGAGTAAGCAAGCAGAAGTAAACACTATGTAAAACTAGTACAATAGTAGTGCGAAAAAGTAAGTGGGCCAGAATACAAACCCAAACTGAAAGTAAAGTAAAAATGGAAAGAAAGTACAACAACTGAAATTAAAGCAGCAACATCGATTCGTCCACTGAAATTCCCACTTGAAGGGTGGGTATAGATAGCCTCCTCAGCTCCTCGGGTCCAGCCGTCTGCTCCGTGTACGTCCCGCCCAATGATCCACCTCCAGGTACCGACTTTCTCCACAAGCCTCAACCACGATCAGTGTTGTCCGTCGTCTGCGTCCAACACAACGTAGTGCGGGAAAATCCCATGTAGGGGTGAGTATACGCTACTTAGTAGGGACCCCGAGACCCCTGAAGGTCTCTCAGAATCCACAAAGAATAATCCACAAAGGAAAGATACAATCACAAAGTAACATCCAACACTACTTAGGTATATGCCCATACATATACCTAAGTCATCAATTCCAGTTCGGCTCAAACATCCGAGCCCAAGTTAGATCACGTCCACACAGGATAGTACAACCCAATCCACACAAGAAAGCATAACCCAATCCACATAGGAAATCAAGTCAATCATATCGAAGATAATGATTGAAAGTCAAGACTCAGCTCACACAGGTATACTTCTTCGTAAGGTGATAGAGATGATCAGATGTAGCCACTGATTCATCTAAGATGGGACCCACGTAGGATACTAAACCAGCTAAACTGTCGGACCCACATAGGATACATGTCCAACTACTCTGTCGGACCCGCGTAGGATACTACAACAGAGGTCAAATACTGTCGGACCCACGTAGGATACAAGAACAGTAATACTTCCAGACCCACGTAGGATACAAGAACAGTAGTCATCGTCGTCGAACCCATGGAGGATTTTAGTACGGTCTTCATTGCTGCCGAACCCATGGAGGATTTCAGTGCAGTCGTCGTCGCTGCTGAACCCACGGAGGATTTCAGTGCAGTCTTCTTCGTTGTCGCAGTCGCAGCCAGCTCTAGGGTTCCTGCACACAACATGCTCATTTCCGTGAGGGTCCTCTCCAGGATCCAAGGGGTCGATACATCAACTGACACGTAGTCTGGAGTTGATGTATCCCAAAGTTCCATCTCGTCGATAGGAACTCAACACAACAGACGGCGCGTCAATCGGACGTCCGGTCTAAGAGTTATCGGTTGTTTCGTCCCAGGGGCCCGGTTGGTTTTTAAGTAAAAACCAACCCGTCCATACTCCAGCAGTGTCCAAACCTTGAGTGGAGTAAGCCAAAAGGTCCGTATCACTAAGAGTAATCCAACGAAGTTGACAGCACGTCAATCGGACGTCCGGAGTTCAAGTTATAAGTGTTTCCGCTCCGAGGACCCGGTTGGTTTCGTGTTCAAACCAACCCGGACATATCCCAAATTCTCCAAAACCTTGAGTGTAATATACTGAAATGACCGTCTCAATCCAAGGATCGTTTTTCAACTGACAGTGCATCTATCGTAGGTCCGTAGCCCAAGTTACGAGCATTTAAACGAACTATCCGGTTTTTAGGGGGTTTTGGGCCCAGACCGACCTGGCCCAAGACCCCTTGGGTCAGCCCGAACCGGGTCGACCCGAACCGGGTCCGGGTCTGGGCCAACAGAGCGCGGCCTGGCCCAGCCGGCACGGCCCGGCCCGGCCCGGCCTGGGTGTCTGGTTGGCCTGGCACGGGCGTGGCCCGGATGGCCGGCTCGGCATTGGCCAAGCTGTCGCGAAAGGGGGGGAATGCTGCCCCCCTATTTTGAAACAGCGGCCCCCATGTGGGGGCTGTTCCTTTTGCCATCCGGGGGTTATGACCCTCGGCCATCTCCGAACGGCCGACCCGGCTGGCCGGTCGGTGCCGCCGCTGCGGGACCCCACGGTCCCGCCCCTCTGACGAGCCGGCGGCCGGCGGTTCTGGCTGCCGCTCCCTACTCCGCCGCGGCCAAAGGTTGTGGCCTTGGTCTGACCGGCATGGAGCGACGGCGCCGCACCCCTCCGCCGCGGCCCCGCACTGGCCGCGGTGTTTTCGTGGTTATCCAGTGCGGCGCGCCAGCGCCGCGCCCCTTCACTGTGGCCCGACTCCGGCCACGGGTTTGTTTGGCCTCAACGGCGCCGCGCGACGGCGCCGCGCTTCTTCGCCGTGATTCTCCATGTTCCCGCGCGGTACCGTTGCACCGCCCTGCCTTTGTTCGTGCCGCAACAAGAACAACAACAAAGAGGGAGGAGGGTCGTCCGTGTTCATGCGGTCCGACCTCCTCCCATTATAACGATAACAGGCGGACCAAAAGAATATATATCCTCATCAATCAAGTGAAAATTTAATCCATAATATTTGAACTCAAACCCCTACCTCGATAACAAGTTGAAGATCGATGAGCATCGTGGAAAGCAGCGTCGCGGGGTGTGGCTCCGTACAGGTCGTCAGTGTTCGCCCGATGAAGAAAACGGTGCATCGTCGTTCTCTGGAAAAGGCGTCTCTCACTGGCTACGGAGAGGAGAGAAGACGGCATGGCAGTCTTCCTTTGCAGTGACGGTGTTCTTCGTCAAGGTCTTGACGTTCTTCACGTTCTTCAACGTGGAGGACGATGTTCTTCGAGACCTCGGTTATTTTCTCCCCAGACTCCACACAACGAACCAACCAAAAACAAATTAAGACTTTGTCTTAATTTAACCACACTTTCCAACATTTTTAAAAATTCAAAAACCTCATTTAATTAATTAACGATATTCAATTGATTGAATGGGTGTGTTGGAATTCAATTAAAGAGAGAGAGAAGGTCAAAAACTTAAGGGGGTTGCTAGAATTAAAGAGGGATTTTAGGGGATTTGAAGAGGTGGGGGATTGTGTGGGCCCCACCTCACTATTAACCTCACATGGGTGGTTAGTTCCACCCAACCTCCATCCTTAGGATTTAACCACTTAAAAGAAATAAAATTAGTAGCACAATTTTATTTCTCTGTAGTCTTAATCCAAAAAAATTTAAACAACTCTTCCCGAGCAAACGCAACTTTGGAAAATGTCTTCCTAAGTAAAAATCGGCACTGCGGTTTCATCGGTGCCCTTAGATTTCAATTCCTATCACTAGTTCAAAAGTTAGGAAAACCCGCTCGTTCGTTTACTAAACGTACCCAAGCTAAACTTCAGAAATTGATTCCGGGCACACCGGGACTCGGAATCAGGTGCCGTCAGAAATTGCGTACTTGTAAAATCCCAAAGAAAATTAAGAAAAAATTTCCATTGAAATTTACAGGTCTTTAAATTACTCTCACATCAGGTATTTACATCCTCGTCAATATACAACAAAAAACTACGGGAAAAAATTAGGATACTGAGCACGCATCTGAGCCTCCCGCTCCCAAGTTCTCTCTTGGAGGTTCCCATGCTGCCATCTGATGCGCACTAGAGGAATCGATTGCCCATGTAGGACCCACTCCTGTCGATCCTCGATCTCTACCGGGACCTCCGCAAAAGTCGCCCCATCGTCAATGTACTACTCCCCATGGTCGATGATATGCATCGGGTCGTGCACGTATCTCCTCAGCTGAGATATGTGGAAGACGTCGTGCACCCAGTGCAACTGAGGTGGTAGAGCCAGGCGATAAGCCACCTCGCCTATCCTACTGAGAACCTGGAATAGTCCGATGAAGAACGGAGATAACTTGCCGCCCCAGCCAAATCTCCGTAATCCACGTCGAGGTGAGACCCACAAGAAGACGTGGTCGCCATCCTCGAACTCTAGTGGTCTCCGCCTCCTGTCAGCATAAGACTTATGCCAGCTCTTAGCTGTCCTCATCCACTCCTGGATGACCTGGACCTTCTCTATCGTGTCCTAGACCATATCTGGTCCCACAAGTGCTGACTCCCCAGGGTATGTCCAGCACAGAGGTGATCCGCAAGTTCGGTCGTACAATGCCTTGTATGGTTCCATCCCGATGGTGGAGTGGTAGTTTTTGTTGTACGCGAACTCCACCAAGGGTAGGTGGTCCTCCCAGCTGCGACCAAAGTCGAGGACACATAGACGGAGCATGTCCTCGAGAGTCTAAATGGTCCTCTCCGTCTGACCATCCGTCTGAGGGTGAAAGGTGGTGCTCAAATGTAGCTGTGTTCCGAATGCCTCATGAAACCCCTTCCAAAGCCAGGAAGTAAAGTGATTATCTTGATTGTAGATGATAGATGATGGCACACCATGAATCTGTACAATCTCCTGAACGTATAGACGTCTCAAACTCTCTATTGATCCCTGCTCTCTGATGGGTAAGAAGTGGGCCGACTTGGTGAGTCGGTCGACAATCACCCAAATGGAGTCATGACCTCTGGAAGTACGTGGAAGTCCAGTCACGAAATCCATAGACATCCCATCCCACTTCCACTCCAGGACCTCCAAGAGTTGTACCAAGCCTGCTGGTACCTGGTTCTCCGCCTTCACTTGCTGGTAGGTGAGGCATCGAAAAACGAACTCTGCTACAGCCTTCTTCATACCCGGCCACCAGTGATGTCGTCTGAGATCCTGGTACATCTTCTCCACTCCTGGATGTACCGCTAAAGGGGAAGTGTGAAACTACCTTAGAACCTCCTTCTGTAAAGCAACTGGTACCGTGGTACGTCCTCTGAAAAGGAAATCGTGCTCTCCTCCAATAGAAAATCCATCAGGTGCCTATCCTGAGGATATATGTGCACACCATGTCTCACAGTCAACGTCCCCACACTGTGCCTCTCTGACCTGCTGTAGTAGTGGAGGAGTGACTGTGAGTGACTGAAGAAAGGCTGCTCCATCTCTATCCCTGAAGGATATCAGCAAAGCGGCTAGCTGCTTCGTCGCCTCTCCAAGTAGCTGAATGCCCGTCCTCCTGCTGAGAGAATTGGCTAATACGTTCCCCTTTATGGAAGTATAGACTATCTCAATGTCATATTCCTAGAGGAACTCGAGCCATCACCACTATCTCAGGTTCAGGTCCTTCTACGAGAAGATGTACCTAAGGCTCTGGTGTTCAGAATAGACTATAAAGCGCTCTCCCATCAGGTAGGTCACCACATCTTCAGAGCTAAGACCACTACTGCTAACTCCAGGTCATGGGTAGCATAGTTTTACTCATGCTGCCTCAACTGACGTGATCTATTGGCGATCACTTCCCGCTCCTTCATCAGGACACATCTGAGTCCGGTCCCTGATGCATCGCAGTAAACTACGTACCCCACTCCGTCCTCTGATAGCCTCAAGATAGGTGCGCTGGGCAATCTCTGTCTCAGCTCCTGAAAGCTCTACTGACATCTGTCTGACCACATGAATGGTTTCCCCTTCTTCTTCAAATCTGAGAGTGGTGTTGCAACTCTGGAGAAGTCTAGCATGAATCTTCGGTAGAACCCAGCTAGACCCAAGAAACTCCGCACCTCCGTCATGCTCATGGGTGGCTCCCAAGCTAGAACTACCTCGATCTTCGCAGGGTCCACCGCAACTCCCGCCTCAGAGATTACGTGTCCCAAGAAGTGCACCTCACGTAACCATAACTGACACTTTGAGAACTTCCCATAAAGATTTTTCTCTTGGAGTGTGTCCAGTACAACCCGCAAGTGGTGGGCGTGCTCTTCCTCAGTGGTCGAGTATATCAAAATGTCATCGATGAAGACCATGACAAATCGATCGAGGTATGGCTGAAATATCCTATTCATGAGACTCATGAACACCGCTGGAGCATTGGTTATGTCGAATGGAATAACCAAGAACTCCTAGTGTCCATACCGACATCTGAAGGTCGTCTTTTGAATGCCCTCGTCCCGAAATCTAAGCTGATGATAGCCTAACCTGAGGTATATCTTTGAGAACCACCGTGCTCCCTTGAGCTGATTGAAGAGGTTGTCAATCCTTGGTAGCAGATACTTGTTCCTCACGGTCACCTGGTTCAGGCGACGATATTCGAAACACAATCGCAAGCTCTCATCCGCCTTCTTGGTGAACAAAATCGGGGAAGCCCAGGGTGAAACACTGGGTCGGATGAATCCCTTACCCTACAAGTCCTCCAGCTGTACCCGCAGCTCTCAAAGCTCAGCGGGAGCCATCTGATATGCTGGAGTGGATATCGGGGATGTCTCGGGGTATAGTTCAACATAAAAGTCTACCTATCTGGGAGGAGGTAGTCCTGGAACATCATCAGGGAAAACGTCTGCATACTGATCCACCACTGCAGGAAAACTAGGACTTCGCACGTCAACTACTCCTTGGATGAGGCTAGCCAACTGATGAGTGATTGGATGTCCTCTCCTATGCGTGAGTCCATCCTGCGCTTCTAAGGCTCCCTTCTCACTGGTGAAGGTGAACCTGCTCCCATCGGTGCGAACACATAGCATCTTGCGCCTAATACAGTCGATCTGAGCATGGACTATAGATAACCAATCCATGCCCAAGATGACGTCATAAGGCCTCGATGCCGCTACAAGAAGATACCATCTGAAGCTCTCGCCTCCTAGAGTAAGCTCACACTATTGGCACCAGTGTGTAATCGTCGAGTCTACTCCTGTAGGAGTCTCTAGACGTAAGGATCGAGCCAACGGCTCCGTCAGAATCTCCGAGCTCTGAACAAGGGTAGCAACAATAAAAGAATGACTCACTCCTGTGTCTATAAGAACTGAAGCAAGGGTGGAGTAGACACAGATAGTACCTCAAATAATCTCTAGCGTGACGTGGTCGTAGGCCTCCGCTACCTAAATCTGATCCTGTCTCTGCCCGCTAGCTCCCTATGGTCGGGGTGGACCTCCGGGTGGTGGTGGCGGTAAAGCCTCAAAGCGTCTCCCACCACCTTCTACTCAGCCAGCTCCTCTGCCTCGTCTGCCTACTCCCTGTGGACCGCGACGGTCGACCCTCTGCCTCTTCCTGGGTGGCCCCCCAACTGTCTGCTGCTCCTCTGCATGGTGGGTCGGGTAGTCACGAGCCATGTGGCCCTGCCCGCCGCATGTGTAGCACTGTCTGCTCCTCGGAAGGCTGGCTCTGTGTCGTCTGACCCGCACGTCTGAGCCAGTGTCCTGAGGTCGTCCACCTGATGCTCTGGTCTGCCTGACTCCATGTGACGTTCGTCGACTGCCAGCTGTAGACGACTCTACTACATTCTGCCCTGCTGTAGGTCTCGCTGCTGGTGTAAGCTTAGCAAGCAAGCTCTCTACGAGAAGGGCTCGCTCCAGTACTTTTGCCTATATCGGAATGCTGAGGGAGATCATCGATGCCCTGATCTCATGCCTCAGTCGCTGCTCGAAGATCCAGGCCCAGAAGAATGGGTCACATACCATGTTCGTCGAATAGCGCGAGAGATCGGTAAATCTCACCGAGTACTGGGCGACCTTCATGCTACCCTTCCGCAGCTGTAGTAGCTCCTGGATGTGCACCGCATGGAGGGTGGTTGGGAAGAACTCCAAGTGGAAGAGGCTCTTAAGTCCGTCCAGAGGAGAGATGCCTCGTCATGCACCTGGAGCATCAACATCCACCATCTTCCTACTGCCGCATGCAGGAGGCTCGCTGCAAGGATCACCATGAGGTCAGATGGTGTCCCCACTAGCCTAAAAACTCGAACAATCGCCTCCAACAAATACTCGGATGCCTGAGGGTCCGTCTCCCCATGGAACATGGGAGGTCTCTGACACTAAAACTCATGCAGTGCACTAAGGTGGCGTGCACTCTCAGCGGATGGGGATGGTGGCATCGGTGGCTCAGCGGGTAGTGGTACCGTTGGTACCTCTACTGAAAAAGGTCCCTGCACTGAGGCCTCGTCGCTCGGGGGGCTGTTGTCACGCACAAAGATTGGAACCCTAGCTGGCTGCCGTCGTGGGCCCATTCTAAAAAGAAACAGGTGATCCATGGTCAAAACAGTATACCTGGTGAGCTGACACAAAGTAATCACAAAGAAAACTTTTGAAACACACATGCAATCAATGTTTTCATGCATTGAGTCGGAAATCAGAAGTCATGGTCCTGGTGTACGGATACGCCGGCCGCCGCACCAACACTGGACTACCTGGACTTATAACCACACTCAATACCCTTAACACTATTTCTTCACATAGAAGAAAGATTAGAGTCCTGAGTTTTGCGGTAGAACTGAACTCCTCTGATACCAATTTGTCACGACCCGTCCTCGGGTCCCGTGCCGTGACTACGCCAAGCCCGCCTTCTATAGGCCAGGGGCTAGTGACTAGCACCAAGGCGTAAATCCCGACAAAAAGGGGAAGGAATTTCCTTTATAAAGTAAACAAACACCACAGAGTAAGCAAGAAGAAGTAAACACTAAGTAAAACTGGTACAATAGTAGTGCAGAAAAGTAAGTGGTCCAGAATACAAATCCAAACTGAAAGTAAAGTACAACTGGAAAGAAAGTACAACAACTGAAAGTAAAGCAGCAACGTAAAGCCGTCCACTGAAATTCCCACCTGAAGGGTGGGTATAGATAGCCTCCTCAGCTCCTTGGGACCAGTTGTCCGCTCTGTGTACGTCCAGCCCAGTGATCCACCTCCAGGTACCGACTTTCTCCACAAGCCTCAACCACAATCAGTGTTGTCCGTCTTCTACATCCAACACAACGTAGTGTGGGCAAAGCCCATACAGGGGTGAGTATACGCTACTCAGTAAGGACCCCAATACCCCCGAAGGTCTCCCATAATCAACAAAGGAAAGATACAATCACGAATTAACATCCAACACTACTTAGGTATATGCCCATACATATACCTAAGTCATGAATTCCAGTTCGGCTCCAACATCCGAGCCCAAGTTCGATCACGTCCACATAGGATAGTATAACCCAATCCACACAAGAAAGCACAACCCAATCCATATAGGAAAGCAAGTCAATCATATCAAAGATAATGATTGAAAGTCAAGACTCATCTCACATAGGTATACTTTTTCGTATGGTGATAGAGATGATCAGATGTAGCCACTGATTCATCTAAGCTAGGACCCACGTAGGATACTAAACCAGCTAAGATGTTGGAAC
Organism: Viscum album; assembly: GCA_963277665.1. Classification (NCBI taxonomy): domain Eukaryota; kingdom Viridiplantae; phylum Streptophyta; class Magnoliopsida; order Santalales; family Viscaceae; genus Viscum; species Viscum album. The sequence continues at coordinate 1,175,814,726 of OY728119.1, read as the reverse complement.
CACGTAGGATACAATTCCAGCTACTCTTTAGGACACACTTAGGATACTACAACAGAGGTCAAATACTGTCAGACCCACATAGGATACAAGAACAGTAATACTGCCAGACCCATGTAGGATACAAGAACAGTAGTCATCACCGTAGAACCCACAGAGGATTTCAGTACGGTCTTCATCGCTGTCGAACCCACATAGGATTTCAGTGCAATCGTCGTTGCTGCCGAACCCACGGAGGATTTCAGTGCAGTCGTCATCGTCGTCGCAGTCGCAGCCAGCTCTAGGGTTCCCGCACACAGCATGCTCGTTTTCGGGAGGGTCCGCCCCACAAGCCAAGGGGTCGATACATCAACTGACACGTAGTCCGTAGTTGATGTATCCCAAAGTTTTGTCTCGTCAATAGGAACTCAACACGACAGACGGCGCGTCAATTGGACGCCCGGTCTGAGAGTTATCGGCTTTTTTGTCCGAGGGGACCAGTTGGTTTTTAAGTCAAAACCAACCCGAATGTACTCCAACTGCGTCCAAACCTCGAGTGGAGTAAGCCATAAGGTTTTTCTCACTATGAGGAATCCAAAAAAGTCGACGGCATGTCAATCAGACGTCTGGTGCTCAAGTTATAAGTGTTTCCACTCCGAGGGCCCGGTTGGTTTCGTGTTCGAACCAACCCGGCCATACCCCAAGTTCTCCAAAACTTTAAGTGTAATATACCAAAACGACCGTCTCGATCCAAGGATCGCATCGCAACTGACGGTGCCTCGATTGGAGTTCTGTAGCCCATGTTATGGGCATTTAAACAAACTGTCTGGTTTTTAGGGGGTTTTGGGCCCGGACAGACCCGGCCCAAGACCCCCTGGGTCGGCCCGAACCTGGTTGACCCGACCCGGGTCTGGATTCGGCCCAACAGGGCACGTCCTGGCCTGGCCTAGAAGGCCGGTTGGCCTGGCACGGGCGCGGCTGGCATGGCCAGCTCGGCGCTGGCCGAGCTGTCGCGGATGGGCGGGGGCACGTCAATCGGACGTCCGGAGCTCAAGTTATAAGTGTTTCCGCTCTGAGGGCCCGGTTGGTTTCGTGTTCGAACAAACCCGGTCATACCCCAAGTTCTTCAAAACATTGAGTGTAATATACCGAAACGACCATCTCGATCCAAGGATCGCATCGCAACTGACGGTGCATCGATCGGAGGTCTGTAGCCCATGTTACGGGCATTTAAACAAACTGTCCGGTTTTTATGGGGTTTTGGGCCCGGACCGACCCGTCCCAAGACCCCCTGGGTCGGCCCGAACTGGGTTGACCCGACCCGGGTCCGGGTCCGGCCCAACAAGGCACGGCCCGGCCTGGCCTGCGCGGCCCAGCCCGGCCTGCGCGGCCCGGCCCGGCTTGGGTGGCCGGTTGGCCTGGCGCGGGCGTAGCCCACATGGGCAGCTCGGCGCATGCCGAGCTGTCGCGGAAGGGGGTGTGCTGCACCCTGTTTTGAAATGGTGGCCCCCACATGAGGGCCGCTCCTTTTTCCAGCCAGGGGTTACGACCCCCGACCATCTCCGAAAGATGGCTCGGCTGGCCGGTCGGTGCCGCCGCCGTGGGACCCTGTTGTCCCGCCCCTCCAACGCACCGGCGGCCGGCGGTTCCGGCCGCCGCTACCTGCTCCACCGTGGCCAAAGGCCACGGCCTTGGTCTGACTGGCACGGCGTGACGGTGCCACAGCCCCACACCGGCCGCAGTGTCTTCGTGGTTCTCCTGCACGGCGCGACGGCACCGTGCCCCTTCATTACGGCCCGACTTTGGCTGCAGGTTTGTTTGGCCTCAACGGCGCGGCGCGACGGCGCCACGCTTCTTCGCCATGATTCTCCATGTTCCTGCGCGGTGTCGTTGCACCGCGTTGCCTTTGTTCATGCCGCAACAAGAACAACAACAAAGAGGGAGGAGGGTCGGCCGTGTTTGTGCGGTCTGACCTCCTCCCGTAATAACGATAACAGGTGGCCCAAAAAGAATAAATATCCTCGTTAAGCAAGCGCAAATTTAATCTATAATATTTGAACTCAAACCCCTACCTTGATAATGAGTTGACGATCGATGAGCATCGCGGAAAGCGGTGTGGCGGGGTGTGTCTCCGTACACGTCGTCAGTGTTCACCCGATGAAGAAAACGGCGCATCGTCATTCTCCGGAAAATGTGTCTCTCACCGGATGCGGAGAGGAGAGAAGACGGCACAGCGGTCTTCCTTTTCAATGATGGCATTCTTCGTCGAGGTCTTGACGTTCTTCGCATTCTTCAACGTGGAGAATGATGTTCTTCGAGACCTCAGTTATTTTCTCCCCAGACTCTACACAACAAACCAACCAAAAACAAATTAAGACTTTGTCTTAATTTATCCACACTTTCCAACATTTTTAAAAATTCAAAAACCTCATTTAATTAATTAACGAGATTCATTTAATTGAATGGGTGTGTTGGCATTCAATTAAAGAGAGAGAGAAGGTCAAAAACTTAAGGGGGTTTCTAACATTGAAGAGGGGGTTTAGGGGATTTGAAGAGGTGGGGGCTCGTGTGGGCCCCACCTCACTATTAACCTCACATGGGTGGTTAGTTCCACCCAACCTCCATCCTTAGGATTTAACCACTTAAAAGAAATAAAATTAGTAGCACAATTTTATTTCTATGTAGTCTTAATCCACAAAAATTTAAACATCTCTTTCCGAGCAAACGCAACTCTGGAAAAGGTCTTCCTAAGCAAAAACCGGCGCTGTTGTTTCATCGGTGCCCTCAGATTTCGATTCCGAGCACCAGTTCAAAAGTTAGGAAAACCCGCACGTTCATTTACTGAACAAACCCAAGCTAAACTTCGGAAATTGATTCCGGGCACACTGGGACTCGGAATCAGGTTCCATTAGAAACTAAGTACTTGTAAAATCCCAAAGAAAATTAAGAAAAAATTTTCCTTGAAATTTACGGGTCTTTACATAAAATTACCTTAACACCTGTAAAAATCATATTTTATGAAAAAAATTGACCCTTATCATCTATTTTTTGAAATGGAATCACTTTATGGCCAATCACTTTATGTAAAATTACTAATTACCTATGATTGATATAAAATTATTTTTATTATCAGATACTATACACCATATACTTTAATACCATTCAATAATTATGGGAATGATATCGTCGGTTGTGCGTACGTACAGCTTATCATCTCCATAATGCGATGTGAATCATTCTACATAATATTCATTAAATAATGATTATATAATTGAATTGAATGAATAAATATGATATATAATATACTAATTACATGATGTAAATAATATAACTATAACCTAAAAATATGAATAATAACTTATCAGACAAAACATGCATAAGTTCATAAAGCATTTAATGCCCGAATAACGAGTAACAATAAAATGTTACTAAAAAACGGGTGAAAATATGATCATAAATGTAATTATAAAAATGATTATGATTCTCTAATAAATCAGTACCATTATTTAAATCATTATATAGGAGTTTTGGATACATACAAATCATATCAGACCTAAGGTAAGGGATAATTTTGCAATCTCATTTTTATCTGAGATTGTTTATGCGTATGTATTTACCAGGGTATATTTATCATCCACATCCGTGTTTACTAATTATGTAATATTATTTATATTATTATAAAAAAATTAATTTAATTTTACCCTTTGGTGAACATTTTTAAAATGGTATTAATGGAATCTTTTTTCGTTTTCGGTATGAGGTACTTTTTGACTTTTTCGGAAAAAGTATGAGAATAATGTTTTTTTAACTTGTACCGCATGAACGGACTTTTATGCTTTTATAATGCTTTATTTCGATGAATATTACCCTACAGGATTAAAATTGTATTTTCATATAAAATTATTTTTTCTAAAATTTTGTGTCATTTGGAAGAAGGAAAAAAATTTAGAAGAAGAAATGATATTTTCCTCAAGAAATAATTTCAAGTGTTTTCTCAAAATTATTTTCCATATAAGATGAAACTATTTAAATATGGTTATATTTTTATCCCTATTATTAATATGATTTTATTGTGTTTATGATGGAATTTTATTTAGTAAATTTATTTGTTTTATATCAATTATGATGGAATGATGTTTAAGAAACCCATTTTATTTAATGGGTTATGCTATGGTGAATGTTTTTTTATGGCACATGTAAGAATGGTTTCATTATGATATGGGAGGGACTTATATATCCCTCTAATGAATTGGGTAAAGATTTATATCTCATGATATAGATATGACTATAATGGAAAGTAAATTTGGTTCAATAATACAGGGATGGAATGAGAAGTGAACTCGATTCAGTAATGGACTTTTTCAGCTATGATGGTCTTGGAAATGATCCTTGACTAATATAAAATAATTTTCTATGATTATGTGTGTATGCCATGAAATTTTATGTATTATGTTATGACTATTGGGATTACATTTCACTTTTATTATTTATCCCTTGACATGATATTATGATCTTTTACATGTAAGATAAGATTTTTGAAATTTTATGTTTATGATTGATATTTCCCTTATTTACCCTTACTAAGAATTTGAGCTCACCATTTCATATGTTTCTTTTCCATAGGTCATGAATAATATTTTTAAGTAAGATATGTCAAAAGGTATTCTAGTTATGAAGTAATAAGTGGGAGATAATTTGGATGTTTTATGAACCAATTGTTTTTGTTTCTCAGTTTCTAAAGACACTAAACCTATATAGTCCTGGTGTGGTTTTGTTATGTTACGTAATAAATATCATTCAAATTTTGAATTAATATCTATATGTAAAGTATGGTCGATTATAGAGTATTCTTGGATACACACCAAAGTTTGATGGTCTATCATAGTCTTTCAGTGCTCATAATCCCATATCTATTCTCCATGCATCACCAGAGACATGATTTATCTCTTTTCCATCATTGGATTTATCTTTTTTATTTCTAATATATTTCTCTATCACAAGTCCAAACTCAAGATATTCATTTCATTTGGCCCAGATGAAGTGATAGTACATTATTTATTTAGAATCTAAAATTTCCAAATAAAATTATCCAGTGTAAATTGAGAAATTAAAAATAAAGTAATGTAATAAAATTTTAAAGAAACCTAAAAACTAGTTTTCAACCATCCCCATAAGTGGTGCCAGAAATTTGAACACCTACAAGGCATAATTAGTCTCTTACAGGTCTAACCAAATTTAAATATTTATAAAAAGACTTAAAAGGTATACGAATTGATTAATATGTAGATAGTAGTAATTTTGAGGTCAATCCCATGGAGATAGTACAATTATATTTTAGGGATTAAAAGAAAAAAATTATTGAATTGATTTAGGATAAAGGGTGAGAGAAATTATATTATATTTTGATTAATATTTGGAAAATGAGAGCAATGAGACCAAGGAATTTTGGTTTTTGAAATAAATTTGGAATGAATGTTAAGGTTTTATTTATTTTGTAGTTTGGGTGAAAATGGATTTATAAATTGACTTTATTTTTTCAAGATTAATGTAAGAGTCAATATGAGGTAGATCCAATAGTCATGATATCTCCTTTTTAACATGAAAATTCTACTTGTCCCATTTACAGGTACATTAGATATTTTCCGAATCAAGTTTGTCTCGATACCATTTTTAAACCTAATTTACCTTGACTATTCAATGGTGATGAGATAGTTTATGGAAATTATTTGGATTATTTTAAAGAATTTTTTCCAAGGTTTTTCTCAATGTTCCTAATAAAATAAAAAGAAAGTTATTGTAATTGAATTTTGGAATTTTTCGAAACCCAAAACATGAATAAAATACATAAATAGAATAAAAATAACCTTAATCATTTATCTAAATCACCCTAGAACATGGTGAGAGTTTCCCCCTCATTCTCGTAATGAGGTATTAAGATGAAAGGTTAAAGAAAGAAATAAATCAAGAATGAAAATTGATATGAATATTGGTGGAGGAATCTGTAGTAGTGTGGAAACTCACCCCAAGATTTGGTATTTGGATCAATATTTGGTAGTAACACAACAAATATCTATTTATATATCTATAGGGTTCTTAGATTGTGTTAATTATATCATTATTGCAATCATAAATTATTCTTGGGTTAATACCATGGTTTATTAGATGTTCTAGGTCATAATGGGAAGATATCCCTTGGAAATCCATATCTACTACTTGAAATTGGCCACGTTCTAGAAATTTCATAGTGTAAAATTTGGGGTCACACTATGAAATGTATGTACCCACCTCCTTTTGTGGTGTTTTTGCTTTTTGAATCCATGAATTTTATTAAATTAACATCTTGAATGTTATTCATGATGTGAATTACATTTTTCTAGAATTTGAACCTCTGTTTTATCTTGATTATTTAGTTATGACCCCTAAAATCATCCTATGAACATCCTACATCATGGAAATCCTTATTTTAGTGGAAATATAGACTTTTTTTGTATCTTCTTTCTAATTTCCATACATTTTTTGTATCTTTTCATATATTAAGAAACAATTAAACAAATAGGAGAGAATAATTAATAAATTAACAAAACTAAATATATTTGATTTCAAAATAGATTTTCATTATATATACATATCAACATAAAAGGGGTGATAATCATAAACATGATACTTGAATCATGATATAAGAAGATAACATTAAGGAAACCTAGGAATGTGGAAACAACATAAAACATGACATCATAAGAATAAGTCAAGGATAACCACAACGTCATTATAACATAGTGTTATATGAATAACCTCATGTTCACAATACAAGGAATATCATGATATAAAAACATTACCCAATTTATTGGAGAGCTATATAATTTTGGGCCCACCTATCACATTCATATCATGTACACGTATTTTTGTTCCATATAAATCATACAATATATGAATGTTTTTAATCACTTTTAACCCCGCTATTATGGAGTGTGGGTTACATACATTTAATTCACAAAATAATTTAATTATGGGTACATATAGTTGAATACTCTTTAGTATAAATGAGGATTTTTATTCACTACAAAAAAATTTGTCATGGAAAAAAATTCACGATAATTTTGACAGCATAACGGCTGTACATAACAATCTATGGAAGTGTTTAATGACAGTTAAATGGGTATATCATCTTTTTTAAATCAAAATTAAATTAATAGGGATATGTAAAAACATTCCCCAACATTAAAAATTTTAAATCAAAAATGGATAAATATAAATAAGGTGCTTGAATAAAGTAGAGAAGGAGAGGATTCCTTACCTTGACATAGCACTTATAACAGATTGGGAGGATATTATTAAGAGAATGGGGACACGTTGGGAGGTATTTAGAGATGTAAAATAATATTAAATTCATGATTTAAGGTTTTTTATTGAATATTATTGGGAGTTTGGGTGGTTTTTTATAGAAAATGAGCGGGGGATTCATTGTTAATGTCTAAACTTAGGTTTTGGACTCTATATGATAAATTAATCAAAATCACAAACCTTACCATGGTTATTTACCATGGGTTAAAATAAAGAGTTTTAGTTTCTAATATTTTATAAGGCTTGTAACAATAATTATTAAAATAATACCCTTGGTGATGCGATGGTGAGTCATCTTCTTAAAATATCAATTTTAAAACCTTAAAATACAATATATGTTTTTGAGGATTTATTAAGTGTTTATAAAATTAATCAAATAACTTTAAAAAAATTATTTTAGAGTTGAGACATAAATTTTATCAAGTATTCTATTTATAGTATTTATTACATCACTATTGTTATTTTATGATGTCATAATATATACTGTCTATTTATATTGTATTTAATTTTTACCCAAAATTTCAATTGTCTTATAAAATTCTGAAAAAATCACTGTTGGATAATTTCAATATGATTATTTCAAAAAATAATATTTATTTTATCAATATAGTACTCTAAATATGATAATTTTCACTTTTAAATTAAAATCCCCATTTAGTGAAAAATATGGTTTTTACGACGACAACAGTTTTATAATCCTTTTAAAAAATATATTCGAATTCATAAAATTATATTATATTTTACATTTAAATAAATATTATTTTATTAAAATATTTTATTAAAATAAAATATAGTTCAAAAATTCTTTAATTCATCATAAAGGGTGTCTTCATTGAAACTATATATTTCCCAAAAAATACAAATTGAGTTTCATCGTATCAAAATCTATTTTTTGTCAAAGTAATCATTTAATCATTTATAAAGTAATAATAAAAAGGATAAATATAGTCATTATTTTATTAAAAATAAAAATATAAAAATTCATACTATTAAGGTCTAGATACATAACCACTTTTTACACCAGTGTATTCCCTAAGGGTAAGGTGTGCGATAGTGAAACTTTCTTGGGGGGGTTTGTCAAACATGGCTTGGGTTGTGATCTCAATAAGATTGAAATTTTTGTATAAATGGTTTCTTTCATGATTTATTTATTTAATATTTTCTTGGGATTAATCAAGGTAAAACCTGGTGATTTTATCTCCCTTTAAATATTTGATAAATGGGATTCATAGCGTATGATCCTAGAAGTCGAGATTATCACTTCTTTTATCTATGTCAATTGGATTTATCATAACCCCTCATATATACTAATAATAATGGTCACTTTACAATGGATATATTATCAATGGTTATTATTCTAATTGGACTTTTAGATCAGATAGGATATAACTTATAATGGTCCAAAATATCTAAAGTAATGCATGTTTGTTCTATAACTTCATTACTTAATAAGGAATTTATTCTTTTTTAAAGGGAAATTCATTGATAAATGTTTGGTTTATTACATTCTTCCCACATTTATAAATATCCCCATGAAATTTTATTTCATTTACTAAAATAGATGAGGGTAGTTATGATTCATTTCTTCTTCCGGTACCAAAGTTTCATCCTCAAACTTGTGGTTTTATGATAGTTATTTGACTTGGTGATTTTTCTTGTTTTTTATAACTTTGTCTCCACGATCTAAGGTCTTCACTAACTGATCTTCATATGAAATATCATTATCTAATGTTATAACCTTTAGATTTATTATATGTTATGGGTTTGGTACGTACTTCCTCAATATGGATACATAAAACATGTCATGTAATTGATATATGTTTGGTCGGAGTTATAATTGATTGGCTAAATCTATGATGAGATCAAGGATCTCAATGGGGTTAATGTATCTTGTAAAAATCTTTCCCTTCTTCCCAAGCCTCATGAATTTATTCCACAGTGATATACAAAGGAACACTTTATCTATGACCTCAAACTCTAGATCACATCTATGATTGTTATCATAGCTTCTCTATTGACTTTGTGTGGATTTTATAAGACATTGATTAGTTCTAACCTTATCTATAATTTCTTGGACAATATTAGTTACCATCATCTTCCACTCTCCAACTTCATCCCAACATGTCAAATTCTAACACTACTTCCCATACAAATCCTCACAAGGATCCATTTTAATGCTAGAATTGAAACTATTGTTGTATGAGAACACCAATAGGGGAAGATGTTGATCATAATATCCTTATAACTCTATTAAACAATATCTCAACATATTTTATAGGGTTTTAATGGTTTTCTCAAAATGACCATCCATTTAAGGGTGATAAGTTGACATAAAATGAAACTCTATATCCAATACTTGCTGAATGATTCTCTAAAACATTTAGGTAAACCTCATATCCTGATTAGATATAATGGAGAGTGGTACTCCATGAAGTCTTACCAATTCCCTTATGTATATCTTAGTGATTTGTTCAAGGGATAAATATTCCTCGATGAAAATGAAATGTGTGGACTTTGAAAGGTGATCAACTACCACCCAGATGTTTTTATTGCCTTTATATGTATTGAAAAGTCCTATGATGAAATACATGGTTATGTTTTACCATTTCCTTATCATTTTTATCAATGGTTTCATCATACCTTTATAATTTTATCATTAATATTTGACATGTTGACATACCAAGCATTGTGACACAAATTTTTCAATCTCCCTCTTCATGTTATCACACTAAAAGATTTTCTTTAGATATCTATACATCATAGTACTTCCTCGATGAATAGAGAAGAATGATCTATACACATCATCCAAAATTTCCCTTTTCAACTCTGTTTTTAATGGGACACATATCTGAGTTCCAAACCTTCTAAATCTATCTTTACTAAATTTTAACTCTGGAATATTCTCTACCATTTTCTATAGCACCTTTTCATCTATATCGTCCTCCTTGATCCTCTCAATAATAGATATTTGAGTTTTTATTTGAGTAAGTTAGGATAACGATCCTTTTATTATTCCCATTTCCATCCTCTTTATGTCCAAGAAGATTGGATCCCTTATAATCCTCATCATGGATATAATTGTAAGATCCTTTCTTCATAGATTATCTACTACTTTTTTCATTTTATCGGGATAGTAATGGATTGAAAAATAATAATCCTTGATCATATATAATGACATTCACTTGTTCATATGGATATCCTTTTGTGTGAATATATACTTGAGTCTTTTTTGATCCATTTATATGTCACACTTCTCCCTATAGAGATAATGTCACCAAATATTAAACATGAAGATCGCTACAGCCAATACCATATCATGATTTGGGTAGTTCTACTCATGGATAATTAATTGGTGGGTTGCATATGTTATTACTTTTTCATCTTGAATGACTACAAAACCTGATCCCTTTTAGACACATCATTGTAGATCACAAATCCTTCCTCACTGGTGGGTAATATGAGCATAGGTGCAGTGATTATCCATTTATTTAACTCTTTAAATCTATCCTTTCATTCATTAGTCTTGAAAAACATGACTCTTTTCTAATTTATCTTGGTTAGTGGTCTTACCATCATGAGAAGTTTCTCATAAATCAATGATAATACCGAGTTAATAAAAAGAAAAATATAGATTTTTGTCATAGATGTTGGTATAAGACATCCTTCAATTTCCTTGGTTTTTGAAGGATCCATAGATATAACTTATCTAGTGATAACATGACCCTGTAATGTTACTTTCTCCATAAAAACACATATTTAATGTACTTAGCATAAAAATTTTATTTTCATAAGGTTTTCAGTACAACATTCAAATACTCTTCATGTTCATCCTTGGTATTGGAGTATAAAAGAGTATCATCTATAAACATTATCACATATTTGTCAAGGTAATCCCTAAAGACTATATTCATCAAGTCCATGAATATAGATGTAGTATTAGTGAGTCCAAATGGAATCACTATGAACTCATAGTGTATATACCTTGTACTAAAATTAGTCTTGGGGATATCCTCCTTTACATTCACTTGATAAAAAACTGATTCAAGATCCACCTTGGAGAAGTATTTTTCTCTACATATTTAATATAACAATACATAAATAATTGGTAGATGATGATTTTTCTCTATCATGATCTTGTTGAGATCACGATAATCAATGTAGATGCACATTGACCCATCCTTCTTCTTAATGAAAAAAGATTGGTGTACCCCATAGTGAAGCACCTGGGCATATAAATCCTTTATCAAGATTCTCATGTGGCTACTTATTCATCTCATACAGTTTAATAGTGGCTATTATATATGGATTCTTAGATATTGGTAAGAACCTAGGTAGAAGTTTTATTGATAACTCGACCTATCAAAAAGGATAAACACCAGTAAATTCTTATGGAAACACATTAGTGGATTTCCAAACAGTGTCCATGCCATCAAGAATGGTCTTTTCCTTAGTATTAATAATTTAATAGAGATACTCTTTCTTATAAGGAAATAATATCCATGATTGAGATGATGATACCAAAGTAGATTTATCCTCCTCCTTGAACTTATATAGAATCGAAGGTTTATTTCCTTCTCTCAGCCATTTATGCTGGTTAAATAGAAGGAAAGACAATCAGTGCCCATAATAGTGTCAACTTCCACTAAAGGGGGTATCATAAGGTTTTTTAGGAAATCCAACCCACAAATTTTTATAGGGGATGAGTTATATTATTAGGATGAAATAATTTAACTATTTATCATCTTCACCAATAAATACAATTACATGTTTTGAAGTGGTGTTTAAATATTATTGTTAGACTTGTGTGATTTAAAAGAATGCATATAACATCAATCAAATGGTACATTTTCTATCCTAGAATAAATATTTAGTGTACCTTTAACCACTTAATTATCAAGATCCACCTCAGTGGTTGTGATGGAATAAAATCTCCCTTTCTCTCAAGACCTTTTAGGTTTTTGTAATCAACTATCATTGATAAGACTTGGATTAGTTAATGGATTCACATAGTTTCCATTTTCCTTGCAGTTGCAAAATTGGAAAATATGTTGAGTGTTGGTCAATGAATCCCTTTCTTCTATCACATTTATGCATTTCTCCCATAAAAAACTCTAGCTAGGTTCCCTTCATTTCTATATCTAAAGCATTTTCTTATCCCATTCAAGAAATATTGGGGAGTCATCATCCTATACTTTTTAAAAGTGGGATGTTGTACTTTCTTTCCCTAATAAAACTTCTCAATCATATCACTAGAATTAAAATCCAACCTCTACTTCCAATCTCCAGACCCATGAGACCCTTGAGATTTATTGATCTCTATTTCAACTTTGAGGTAACATAAAATAATTTCTTCATAGATTTCAAAGTCTTTAATTGATAACAATTTTCATTGACACGACTTTAGCCCACTAAATAATTGGTTAACTTTAATATTAAAGGAGATAATAAATCCATAGGCATATCCTACAAGTCATGTGAAATTTTACTCATAAACCCCAAAAGGTTCATCTTACTTCTGGTTGAGGAAAAATAAATCCCTCTCTATTTTAAGTCAGTGAGTGTCAAGAAAATATTTATTGAAATTAATTTTATGGAATTCTTTCCACTCCATTACTTTTATCTCTTTCACGGGCTTTTGTATTTGGGATCAAAGACTGCCATTGATCAATTTCTCATTTTATATGATAAATTCTTAGTACGAACTTCTATTTATTATAGAATTTAATGATATATAAGATATTTTCAATGGAGTTAATATATTGTTCCACGATTAATGGATCAGAAGATATGTTGAAATTTGGAGGCCTTTATTACATAAAGTTCTCAATTACAATTTGATCTTTCTTATGGGGATGTCGATGTTCCCCTGATTCAAGTTTTTATTTGATACTAGAGTTAATTGAGACAGTATTTTCATAAATTTATTGATTCATACTTCTATAAGGATTATCATCTCATTTGGGATTTTATCGTACTTTCTCTCACATTGGTTGTTGACTCGGTTTCTCTTACTCCCAACCATTAACTAAAATGAAGGTAAAATTAGGGATGATAATTTTTAAACTATTAAACATATAAAAACCAAAAAAATAAAAGGGATAACTCATAAACAACATATATATACCTTAACCCATGAATTTATAGGCTTCAATCTAATTTATCCATGGTTTATAACCTAACATAAAATTGAATCAGAATTTGTGTTACCTTCATAATGGTTTGTATTGATATTATAAATTAACCAAATTATATCCCCAATGAGTGTCTAACTAAGTGTGTAGTAAGGCATTTTTTTATACACCAGGTGATTACTGATGAAAATATCAGTGTTCCCATTTTAGGTTTATTACCCCTAGGTACAACTGTACTGGAGCCACATCAATTTGTAGTATCCATACAGGGATGTATTTTCTTGGAAACCACTTTCTCTATAATTTACCAAAATTTAGGGATATTTTTTTATGTTTTTTTCATATTTTATTCTTTCATTAGGGTTTTCTAATTCTAATCCCCAAAAATAATTGTACTTTCTTCGAATACCAACTATGATAACCCATATTTTTTATACACCTGAATTAATGATTTATTATATAAAGGTACACATAATACAACCCCAGAATATCATGAAGCCTAGTGTCTTTGAAAAATTTAGTATATTAAATAATAACATAAATAGGGATACAACATCATTATTTAAAAATTCCATAACATTCCCATAGGTTCCTTTGATCTTTTGTATGGGATAACCTAAGGATGTGCATAAGAAATAGGTGATATATAAATCCTAGTAAAGGAATAATCAAATAACATCATGATGAAAGCAATAAATTTTATTCAAGACTCATATAAAGGTGAAATAAGATGGGTGATAATCATAAAAATGATCATCAAAGCATGATATAAGATGATAACATTAAGGCAACATAGAAATTTGGGAACAACATAAAATTTGGTATCATACGCATAAGTCAAGGCTAACCACCAAGACATCGTAACATAGTGTTATTATGATAACCTCCCATACACTATAAATGGAATATTATGAGATAAATACATTAACCAATTCATTGTAGGGCTATATAATTTTGGTCACACCCATCACATTCATATAATGTACATGCATTTGTGTCCCACAAAGATCTTACAACATAAGAACATCTTTTATCACTTTTAACCCTATGATTAAGGAGTGTGTGTTAAATAATTGTAAGTAAAATATAAATTAATTATAGGAAAATATATTTTAATACCCTTGAGTGAATATTAGGATGGGTATTCACTAAATAAATGTTTATCTTGAAAAAATCATGGAATAATTCTGACCACATAACGGTTGTACATAATGATTCATGGAAGGATGTATTGATAGTGAAATGGGTATATAATCATTTTTAAATAATAAGTAAATTAATATTTATTTGTAAAACATACCCAAAAAATAACAATTGTAAATCAAAAGGCATAAAATAAAGATGGTTCTTGAATAAAGATGAGAGGAGAAGATCTTTTACCTTGAGATAGAGATTCTAAAATCTTTGGAGGAGCCTCTTAAGTGCATGGATACACTTTGGGAGGGATATAGAGAGACAAAGATAGATTAAAATTTTTCTTAATGGTTTTTGAGTGAATAATAATGAGATCTTGGGTGTGTTTTTATAGTAAAAGATCGAGGAATTTTTATAATTTTGAAACTTAGGTTTTGGAATCTATATAATAAAATAATCAAAACCACAAACCTTACCATAGTTTTTTCCCATGGTTTCTATAAAATAGGAGTGTATTTAAATATTTTATGAGTAAAATAATTTAACAAATTAAAATAATACCCTTGGTGATGTGGAGGTGTGTGATGTTCTCAGAGAATTAATTTTAAAAACTTAAAAGAAAATATATCTTTTTTAGGATTCATTAATGGTTTATAAAATTAATCAGATAACTTTAAAAGCATATTATTTTAAATGGGAAACATAATGTTAGTTATATATACTCTTTATAGTATTTATTTCATCACTTTTGGTCTTTTATGATGTTATAATACATACCATATATTTACATTGTATTTTATTTTTACCCAAAAATTCAACTGTCTTGTAAAATTAAGAAAACATATGTCTAATTTCATTGTGAAAGTTTCAAAAAAAAATTATTTTATCAAGATAATTATATAAATATGATAATTAACACTTTTAAATCAAAATCTTCATTTATTAAAAAATACAGGTTTTTAAGACGATAATAGTTTTCTGAACCTTATAAAAATTATATTTTACTTCATAAAATTATATTATATTTTATATTTAAATAAATATTATTTAATAAGAATATTTTATTAAAATAATTTTTTTTCAAATATTATTGAATTCATTAAAAATATTATCTTGATTGAAACTATATATTTCAAAAAAAAAAAAAATTTGAGTTTCATCGTATCAAAATCTAATTTTTTTTAAACATATTATTTAATCATTTATAAAGTTATAATAATAACAAATAAATATAATCATTATTTTTCTAAAAATAAAAATATAAAAAATCATACTTTTAGGTTCAAGATATAAAACCCTTTATTACACTAGTGTATTACCTAAGGATGAGGTGTGTGTTGGTGACACTATCTTAGGGTGGTTCGGTGAACATGGTTTGGTCCATAATCTATATAAGCTTGAACTTATCTTGTAAATACTTTTTATCATTCTTTAGTTATTGAATATTTCCTTAGGATTGGTCAAGGGAATATCCTAGTGATTTTATCTCCCTCACAAGCTCTGATAAATGGAATTCATAGGGTATAATTCTACTAATCAAGGTCATTGCTTCTTTTGTCTATGTTAATTGGATTTATCAAAACCCTTAATATATACTAATCATAATGGTCACTTTACAACAACAATATTATCAACAGTTATGATGTTTGATGGTATTTTAAATATGACAGGACTTAACTTATAACGGTTCAAAATAACTAAAGTAGTGCATGTATTTTATATAACATCCTTACTTAATAATGAATTTATTCATTTGAAAAGGGAAATTAATTTATAAATTTTTTGTTCATTATAGGAGATCAAACATCGGGTTAGAGGCTTTGACTTTATTCTATATACACAAGTTCTTTTCAAGGCTTTGGTATTTGAGAATAGGCTAAAGGAGGATAGGGCATCAGGATTACTTCTGATTCATAGTGTTCTAGTGACTAAGATTCCTTCTCTTTCTATAGGTTTTTATTCTGGTAGTAGGAATTGGAAGGAATACCAGGAGTAGCATGGTAGTAAGAATATGAGTTAGAGTGGGACTTATTCAGTATCCTTTATGGGATATGACTCTAATAGGAACTTAAATTGTGAGAAAAGTGTCACTATAACAATGCTTTCAATAATCCATCTATTGGGTTTTGCCATTGTGGAAGGGCTATTTATCTTTAGTATTTTTCTTGATATATTCTTAGAGGAGTTTTAGGAGATCAAGGAAGGTTGGTAAAGGAGAAAACTAGTAGAGGATATATAATTCCCAAACTACAGTGACTTGGGGGAAGGTTCATGGATATGGGATAGGTCAAGTCTAGGTAGTGTATCGGACTCCAGATGATGGTGTTGATGGACCATCCACTATGAGAGATATGGTCATAATGAATTCTATATTATTTAATTCCTTATTTTGTATCAATGCTTTATATTCTATTATCTCTTCATAAGTAATTGATGGACTTGACTTACCAATAAATTTTTCTTCTGAGTTACTTTCCCTTGATACACTGTTGGGAATGAAAGTAAACCATCTTCAGTGAGTTTCTTATAGCCATTTTTTGTTATGGATGTTTTTGAGAATTCATGATTATATAGATGATGACCTTTGATGTTATTCTTAGTATAGACTAGCTAGCCATCTTCTTATATCACATTAATTTCTATCGGAGATGGGTATTGTTTACATCACCCAAGCGATATAAGTACATGAAGACAGCTGAATTGGAATTTGGAGTAGGTATATTTGTTTTAGGATTGAGTCAAATTTTCATGATAATGGTTATGGTTTAGGCTATATGATTGTCTATTCCAATGGGATTAGTGGAATACCCCTCATCTTTTACTCCAGCCACGGATCTCTATCAAGATTTATTTATTTATTACTTCACAATAATTCCCCCTGATATAAGAGTTTACTTTGAGATAGATCTCATGACAAGTATGAATCCCATTATGATGCCCATTTATCATATGGTTCTAGATAGGATAAAGGATATCAAGGTTTATCTTGAGAAATTAAATCATAATGGATTTATTTGGATGATTACTTCACCATGGGGTGAACAAATTTTGTTCACCAAGAATGAGGAAGGGTGTTTTTACCTCTTTATAGATTACCATAAGCTAAATCAGGTGATGGTGAATAATAGATATCTCTTTCCCATGATCAATGATATTTTATATTAGTTATGGGGAGCCCAGTGGTTTTCCAAGATTGATTTTTGATCGTGCTATCACCAATTATAGGTTAGAGATGAGGACATAGTGAAGATGTAATTTCGAAGAAATTATGGGTTATAGAAGTACTTGGTGACGTTGTTTGGATTAAATAATATGAAATTACTATTTATAAACCTCATTAAAAAGATCTTACACTGATATTTTGACTTGTTCGTCATGGTGTTCATTAAAGAAATATTCATTTACTCACCGAACCTAGAGCATTATGTTAGAAATATTTAGATAGTCTTGAGTATACTTCAAGAACATTGGATATATTCCAAGATATTGAAGTGAAAAAAATTATTTGGGGTAAAATTATTGGGGAATTTGGTGCTTCAGATAGGTATATATGTGGATCCAAATAAATTGGAGGTGATAATTTCCTAGGCGTGCCCCAAAAATTTGTTTGAGATTAGTAGATTTATGGTTATTTAGATATTACTAATGTTTTATCCAAGACTTATTCTATTTATCAGCACCCATGACTATACTGATGAAAAAGGGAGTGAATTTATTATGGTTAGACTTGTGTGAATAATAATTTATTGAGCTAAAGAGGAGGATTATTGTATCTCTAATGTTGATACTTACCAAGTCGAGGATTGCTTCTGTTGTATATTATGATACATAGGGCATTGGTTTGGGAGAATTAATGATGATAAGGGAGAAGGTAGTAGCTTATGGTTCATTTCATCTCTAATCCCATTAGTGTAACTATCATATTCATGGCTTGGAACAGAAAGTGGTGTTCTGCACTTTGAATTGTTGGTGACACTATCTCATTAGTGAGAGGTATTTTATCTACATATACCACAAGATCCTTTGTTATATATTCACACATTAGACTTGAATATAACGTAGATGCACTGGGTATAATGTCTATAGACATTTGAATTTAAGATGTAAAATGTAACATGTAAAGGTAACATCACTAAAAATTATTTTATTCATAAGATGCAGGTAGAGTGGGATCTTAGTGAATAGATTTCCAAGAAGTGGTGATTCTCAATAATCTTGTTGATTTATGGGAGTATGGATGCATCCAAGTACTATAGATCTATGAATTATGAACCTTTTCTGATAGATACACATGTTTTATATCACTCTTTTGGATATTATTATAGAAGGCCTTAGGGACTCAACTAAGATTGAGAACAATGTACCATCCCAAAACTGATGGTCGGTTTGAGTAGATGATTCATATACTTGAGTAAATGCTACCAAATTTCACCCGAGACTTCGATAGAGCTTAGAGTGATCACTTAGATTTGTTTGATCTTTCTTATAAAAATAGTTACCAAGATTCAATTAAAACTGCACCATATGAGGAGCTTTATGTGAGGTCATCCCATTCACCACCCTATTGGCCCAAGTCTAGTAAGTTAGCAGTTATGGGGCCCATTATGGTGTAAGATACCTTCAAGATGGTGAAACTAATTCAGAAGCGGTTGATCATAGATCATAGATGGAAAAGGTATTATGCTAACCATAGGAGGATACCCTTGGAGTTTTTTTTAGGCATATGGGTTTTTCAAAATGATACTCCTTGATTATGAAAATAATATTTGAGGAAGTATGGAAAGATAGTGTCACACTATGTTATACCCTTTGAGAACATATAGTGGGTTGGTAAAATGGAATACCATCTGGATCTTCCTTCTTCCTATCAAGGTATGCATGAATTATTTCATATATCTCATATTTGGAGGTACATGCCTGATCCTGTGCATATCATCTACTATATGGATGTTTAGATAGAGCATGATTCATTATACATGGAGTTCCCAGTGTATATTGTAGACTGAAGAGAAAAATTCCTTCAAGGGAATATGTAATAACTAGTCTATATTCTATGGAATCATGGATAGATCTAGGAGGAGACTTGGGAGTGGGAGGATGATGCTTAGGCTCAATGGCTTAGGTTGTTTGATCAGATCCTTTAAAGGTTCTTCTTAGGGATGAGAATCCATTATAGGGGGAGAATTATAAAATTCCCTCTAGTTTTTGTTGTACAAGATGTTTAATTTTATGAAATTCTTATTTCCTCTGTTGTTTTGAATTTAATGTCGGATATTACCAGTTTTTTTAGCGGAAAGGTTCCCAGGATTGATGGTTGGTATGATGGTTTGGATCTTGGCCTTGGGTTACTAGAAAATATCCTCTAGGTAGCTTATGGAACCCACCGGCCAATTGGTGGGTTTCAGTAAGTCTGATATCTACAATAGACCCCAATGGATAGTCAGTGCACCCAATTAGAGGGTGCATTAAATTCACCCCATGATTTTTAATTTCATGTTTTTTGACACTTAATTTTATATTCAAATATAAACTCACGGCCCTATTATGAATTTTATAGATCTCCCCTTGAATCAAGATACTCCCATTCTTCTTCTCTTTCCACTCCAACCTTTGACCGATCCAGTGAGGCAAGAATGGTTAGTTTTTATTTATATCAATGAAAAGTACTTATTACTCCTTGAGATATGTGCATGTATATATGTTGGATCTATGAATTCCATGAATATTCATTGATTTTATCTTTATTTATCCATAGATCAGGGGGAAACATGAAAGTTAATGTTGTTTCTTGATCAAATCGTTATTTACCATTGATAAAAAAATGGTCAATGGGTAAGTGTTTATGAATCATCATCCTATAATTATTATTGATAGTGGATATGTGATGGAAACTTAATATTATGATGATTACTAGGTATATTTTTAGAGGATTTGATGTTTCAATGACAAATTATCTTGACCATAGATAAAACCTTCAAGAATGGTGATGTTTCTAGGTAATTATTTTAGAACGATCATTCTGATACCTTCTTCCTTCTAGAATCTATTTTCCATTGATGGATTTTTTATGGATCGATGTTTTTTTGTGGGACCTGAGTATCCCTTCTATAATAAATAATGAATTCATGATATTTTCATAAATTGACCATAGATTTGGTTAATTAGAATACCTTCATTCGACTTATTTTGTATTTGGATTTTTTGATAGACACTATAAGATATGTGATTCTAGAATCAACTACTTGACTTGGTTTCATATTGAGTCTCTATTCTAAACCTATTTCTTGAAAAACTAGATCTTGAATTAGTCATCCCTAACATGTGATCTTGTTCTTTTTGGGTGTGTTAAATGGTTTTACCTTCAATCCTTTTATGAACCTTTAATTTATTCATCAACAACCTTGAGGTAGGATGTTACATTCCATTTAGGGCCTTTTATATGATGTTTACATGACATGTTGTTTATTATTGATAACCCATGCTTATTATGTGTTGCATTTTGGTGTGTGTTGGTGGCATGAGACTTGATTTTTTATGATTATTTGATTGGGTGTGTCCTATTTAGAATTTTTTTGTTATATTTCTTTTTGTTCCTTATTATGATATGTGCTGTTTGTGGTATCACATAGCCTATGGAACCTTTGTTTTTGTATCAAGATGATATGGTGGCATAGTTAACCTTTAAGGCTCCATGGAGGGGGGACATGGTGAAATTATGATGGCTATTAACTATGACTCATTGATAGTATGGTTTGTATCATGAATAATTCTATTTATATAGGAGTAGACAATACATGGGAACTAAGAATTTTTTGCCTATAAGATAAAGTGGTAGAATTTCATGTAGGGGTGATCTTTTATCCAATTACATCAACAAATCATGTTAGATGTACCATCATCTAAGGATAGGGACCACCATTAGGTTGGGGCATGTGGTGTTCCTGATAACAACCACCATCAGGGTGTGTTATGTTGTGTTTCCATAAAGGTATTACTAGGTTTGATAGACATTGGAATCCTTATTGGAATCCTACTAAAGTTGATGGGTCTAACGTTTGTGGCAGCTTCGTTATCACATGATGAATCAAAACATGTGTAACTGTATGTTTATTTGAGAATTTATTTATGTCATTGAATACACTACTATATATTTTTAACACTTATATTAAGGACGCATTGGTGATTTCTTATTGGGTTTATTACTCACTCCCTGCACAGGAATCTCAGTGCACATGAAAATTTCATTAACATGGATCTATTGAAGGGAAAGGGAACTATAATATGGGGTTTAAAATATAAATTCTTGGAGTCAAAGGTGATGTTGGGAAATACTATATAATATTTTCATTTAATTTATTACTCTTCCTTCCTTTGTATACTTGGTTTGTCTTGCCACACTAGAGTCTAATTTTTTTATTTTATTTTTATGACATATGTTCCATTGTATATTATTTTCCTTCTATATTAGTTTCACTAAGTTGTTATATTTTAGTATTATTTGTGAAATGATATAATACTAAGGGTATAATATCTCCGATGATAGACTTCAGACCATCACTACTAGTTAATAGGCTCTTGCATACAAGGAGGTACACATGATGTCTTGTAGTTCATTGAAATGGACCTGGTGGTTTAGGTCAAGTAATTACAAAATCAAATAACCATTTTCATTTTGAACTAATCTATAATAAGATATAAAAATTAATAAAGTTTTACTTTTATGTTTAAGGAAATAAACTCATGTAAATATACTAAAATCCTCAATAATTGTTAGGTCTACTAGGATAGATACCCTGAGAGGGGGGTGAATCAGGGTATGCCAGATTAAAACAACTACCCCTTTTTATCTTGTTTTGCTATTAGACAAAACCCTCTTCTCTCTTCTTCTTGATGCAGAGTATAAACAAACCTTAAAGAATGCACAGGACTCAGTGATTTTTACTTGGTTCACCCTCACTAGGCTATGTCCAAGGATCATACATCGACAGTGTACCGATGTACCAATTCCACTATAAGCACACTGCTATCTACAAGTTCGAAGCGGACTCATTGTCCCTCCTGGTTTACAACCACTCACAATTTGAGAACTCACTACTCTCTTAACTGAAGTGAGCTCACTACTTCTTCAAAATATCCACTCATAGTTTATAGACCTGTATGTCTCTTTATTTTCATGAAATAATGCATCCTCAACTATTTATAGATTCTCTATTGAAGTTCAAAGTTCATCCACTGATGAATACCCCTTTGCCCCTTAACACTGGGTAATTTCTTTGGAAATACCTTCGTAAAGAACCCTACTTCGCGAGGCTCCCAATTTCGCGAAGCTCAAACAAGCCTTCGCGAAGCTCCTTAATTTTCTCAAAGCACAAGCCTTTTCAAATATTAGGTCGTCATGAAGCTCCTGCCTCTTCGTGAAGCACACTTCTTAGAGCACGTGGCCTCACAAAGCGCACTTCCTTCACGAAGCTAGATTAGCCCCCATGAAGCACCTTTCTTTCATGAAGAACACTAACTTCGCAAACCACCTTCATGAATCGAGAGAAAAATATTTTCTTCAAACCCTCTCTACTTCTCTCAAGGGAGTTGACCTCTATTTATAGACGATTCCACTGACACTCGATCCTTCTGCGTAAAGTCAACGCCACGTTATCTCAAATCGCAAAGCTCCGAAGTTTCTGCTGAAATTATCTCAATCTCATGAAGCACCACGACAACAGTCTGATCGCTGAGATTTGACGTAATCATGGAGTATCACCATCAATCCCTTCATGCCTCCTCCATGAAGCTCCCTCACAAATCCCTTCACCGCCGCGATGCGCTTCATCCTCTTTCATTCATGAATCTTGACGTAATCGCGAAGAACACCATCCAAATTCTTCTTGTCTTTGCGAAATTCAATCCATGAAGCCTATATTCATGAAACTCATGCCTTTTCCATATTTAAATAATATCTTCAAGGATATACACTTTTCATGATGCTCACCAACCTCCAAATTTTGGACCCCAGAAATTTGGCAAACACTGGAAAACGACGCCACCTTGAACTTCTCTTTTTGTACCGCCTCCAGATCGTTCATTCCTTTGTCATGGTTCTTTGTCAACATAGATTGTCAACCACATCTCTGGAACATGAAAATTCACAGTGTAAAACTTCTTTTTCAACAAACACAATCAACCCAAAAATACAGTAATGATACCTTGAGGGAATTTTTTTCCAACAATATCCCCCTTTGGGTTTGTTGAGAACTCTTCTCATAATGATTTTCTACACTTTGATACCTCTCTGAAGCTCCTTCTAGTTTATACCACCATTCACCTCTTGTAATTATGATAGTGTTCAAGGATTCACTTAACATGTACTCTAAGCCCACATGAGAAATTCTCGGTGTGAGAAACAAGAGTAGTATGAAAAGTTTCATCAATGAATCACTTAAACTCTGACACCCACTATTGACACCAAACTGCTACCAATTTGTTGGAAATATTTTTACCGCATTCCAACACCACTCTTCTACTTTTATCATATCCTCAGCTATTGTGATATCTATTCTTTGATTGATCACTTCTAGCATCATCAGATTTTAAAACTCTCCCTCTATCTTAATGCTCTCCCACTATCTTGATGTTACACCTGTCAGCTTCTCCACACTATCTCCCCCTTGAACAATTATTGTTTTCTCTCACTTTGTCAACGAACCCAAAGGTCACTCCTTTACAGTCTGTAATAGGGTAAAAAAACATATTAGAACATTAGATAAAAACACACCATACCTCGGGGAGAGGGGGTCGGTCCACTACCACACTCTTTTAAGTGCGGGGAGTCGATTAAACTCCTAGAGCCAGTCAATGCCTTTCAAATGCTTCCTTGGGTAAGTCCTTTGTCAGAATGTCTGCAACCTGTAGTTCTATAGGCACATACTCCAACTTCACAATTCCTTACTCAACCTTCTCCTTGATAAAATGATACTTTATCTCAATGTGCTTTGTCCTTGAGTGATGAATGAGATTTTTTCTAAGATTTATATCACTTGAGTTATCGTACTGGATTCTGATTAGAGACTTCACTTCAACAACCATATCATCAAGATGTTGTTTCATCCACAATAATTGTGTGAAAGCTTGAGTGGAAGCAATGTACCCAGCTTATGTGGTGCTCAATGAAATGCAATCTTTCTTCTTTCTTAGCAAAGAAACACACAATCTGCCAAGATAGAAAGAACCTCCTGACGTTGACTTCCTTTCATCTGCTGAACCATCCCAATCTGCATCAGTATATCCCAATAATTCTGACTGAGATTTTCCACTATACATCAAGCTTAAGTCCATTGTTCCCTTGATATATCGAAGTATTATTTTCACTGCAAGCATGTGGATTTCCTTGGGATTACTCTAATATCTCACTACTTGGCATGTGGAGAATAAAATGCCAGGCCTTGCTGTAGTAAATTATAGAAAACTTCAAATGATTTGCCTATATTTTGTGATATTAACTGTCTTTCCATCCTCATATTTGGACAATTTCATCTAGGTAGCTACCGAAGTCTTCATCTCCTTGGAATTTTCCATTCCAAATCTTTTCAAAACCTCCTTGTCATATTTGGACTGAGAAATGAATGTTCCATTCATTCCTTGTGTCACCTGTAGACCAAGGAAAAATGCTAGCTCTCCAATAATTGACATTTCGAACTCACTTTTTATGAATTCATAAAACTGCCTACACTGAGCTTCATCTAATCCGCCAAATATTATGTCATCGACATAAACCAAGACCATCATCCTTTGATAACTATTGTTGTTGAAATAGAGATTTTAATCAACTCCCCCATGCTGGAAACCAAGCTTCTTCAAGTACTAATCAAGCCTTGAGTACCATGCTCTTGGTGCTTGTTTCAGCCCATACAACACCTTCTTCATCCTGAAAACATTATTCTCATCCTCATGAATGAGAAAACCATCTGGATGCTCAATATACACCTCTTCCTCCAAAACCCCATTTAAAAATGCAGATTTTACGTCTATCTAGAACACTTTGAACTTTTGTTACACTGCGATGGCTAGGAATAATCTGATTGTCTCCAGCCTTGCAACCGGTGCAAATGTCTCATCAACATCTATTCCCTCGATCTGGGAGTACCCCTTGCACACTAGTCGTGCTTTGTTCTGAATCACTGTGCCATATTTATTCATCTTGTTGTGATAGACCCATTTAGTCCCGATGGAATTATTATATGATGGCCTCAAAATAATCTCCCATGTATGATTCTTCTCAATCTGATATAGCTCTTCATTCATTGTTTGAATCCAGTTTTCATCTTCATCTGCATCAACAAAGCATTTCAGCTCAACCTGAGATAGGAAAGTTGTCTGCTGTAGTGACTTCATTCTTCTTGTCTAAACTAGACTTGACTGATCACCAATGATATTCTTCCTGTCAATTTCAGCTCGACTCCTTGGCTTTTTTGCAGATACAAATTTAACTTTCTCATGATCATCATTAGTATCTTCTTATAAATCAACATCATCCACTTCTTCTTCCCCTGTGTTTCTTTCTTACTCATCACTCTCATCAGGAAGTTGTTCACTACACTATTGAATGATCTCCTCATTCTCCACTATAGTGACGTCATTTCTCTCAACTGTTTTTCCCACCCTTTTGTTAAAGCATTTATATGCCTTTATTTTTCCTGAGTATCCAAAGAATATCCCCTCATCTCCTCATGATTCATATTTCCTATGTTTTTCCTTGTTGAGGATAAAACACTTCCAAATATTCGAAATTATTTCACTGTTGGATTCTTTCTATACCACATCCCGTATGGAGTCTTTCCTTCCTTCGAACACAACAGAGCCCTGTTAGAAATGTAGACTGATTTCAAAACTGCTTCCTTCCAAAATTTCTCTGGTAGGTCTTTCTAAATGAGCATAATTCTGGCCATGTTGTTGATGATCCAATTTCTCCTTTCAACCACTCCATTCTATTGGGTAGTTCTTATTAAAGAAACTTGATGCCTTATCCCATGTTTCTTGAGATAGTATTCCACCTTACTTTTTATGAATTTCGTACCATTATCAGTATGAAACTTTAGAATTTTATGTCCAAGCATCCTTTAACACTCCCTTCGGTACTGTTTTAATTATCTAAACACATCAGACTTATGGGTAATAACAAATACCCATGCCATTTTGCTATAGTCATCAATGAAAATAACATAGTACCTCTTTCCGTCAATTGATCTTGGTGTGATAGGCCCACAAACATCAGCATATACTAATTCAAGCACTCTTTTTGACTTCTTTTCTCTTTCCTTAAATGTATTTCTGATGAGCTTCTCTTGTTTTCATGCATCACACATGTGAGTAAGATCACATGATAGCTTAGGGAGGTCTCTGCTGCATCACACTTTACCAGATCTTCCAGAGATGGTTGGCATAGATGACCAAGTTGTTTATGGCACAACTTGTTTTCTTCTTCTCTGGACAGGAAGCACATATCTTCTTCTCCACTTACCAGGTAGAGATTTACATTTGTCCTTTTTTCCTGTAGAACCACTATCTTGTCTCTTCCTTTGATGATACACACCTTCTTAGTAAACCTTGTAGAATGTCCTTAGTCACATAGTTGACTGACATTGATCAAATTGTGACTGAGGCCTTCTACTACTAAGACATCAGCAGGTCTCATCTCTTTGCCCTCAAACTTGGCCTTTCTTGATCCAATTATCTTCAGGCCTTCATCATTTCCAAACTTGAAAACTCCTTCTTTTTCATATTTTATGCTTGTAACAAGATCTTTATTTTTTGTCGTGTGAGATGTGAAACCGCTATCCATGATCCACACACCAGAGCGATCTGATGCTTTAAGGGTAATTTCTGACACCACTACCTTCTCATCCTTTTTCTTCTTGGTCCATATTTTTTCCTTCATACTTGAGATGGATTGAGACTTCTGATCTTTTTCAGAGTATGATGGATCAGATTCATCTTGCAAAGCTAAAAATCTATCTTTCATTTTTAACTCACCTATTGATTCATTGATCTACTGCTAGCAAACATTTTGATCCCCCTTTGGTACATTCCTCTGTATGGTCGAAGTATAATACCTATCCATGTGCCCAAATCCTCTGCACCAAAAACAATGTCCTTCGAAATAAGTTATGGAGAACTGTTCTCTGTTTGGATGTCACCTTTGTTCTTGTACCCTTCGATATCTCTTAGCTATAGAACACACATACTGTGAATGTCCCATCTTTCCACAACAATAACACCTTATATGAGGTGAATACATTTGAGTGACTTCTGCGCTATGATTTTCCCCTTGGGATCTCTGAATATATGATTCTTCCTTGTTCCCAAATCAGCCTTCAATCTCAGATTGGGTGCTTGTGGTTTGACATCAATTTTCACAGCTTTTTGTTTTCGTTCAAGAACTGAATCAGCCTTAACGTATGAGCTCAATTGTTTCTTCTTTCCTGTTGAACTACTAAGCTCCTCTTTCATCTTTTTAGTATTCTTAATGACCTTATTTACCAAGAATGTGTTGGGAATCAAATGTTTTTCTTGGTCTTTAACTTTTCTCCATAGACCAACAACTACCTCTTCAAGCTCTTCGATATGATTGATGTGATCTTTCCTTGTGTTTTTCAAGCTATATATCTCTATTTTCTATTCTTAAATTTTTATTTTACTCTCAATAACTAATTCTAAGTCCTCTGGTGTTGGAGTTTCTCAATTTCTTCCATCAACTCAGACTTCTCTTCTTCCTGTTGTTGCATATAGAGTTTGGCGTCATGAACAACTTTGTTGGATTTCTTTTTTTTACTCTAAAAACATCTATCTCTTATAGATCTGCCTCTAACTCGACTTTCATATCGACTCTTACCTCAAATTCTTCTTCTTCATCAGCTTTGGTTTCATTCTTATTCTGAGAACTATCAAAAACTGCCACCATAGAATTTTCTCCATGATCTTTGTAGTTCTCTATCTCTTCAACTTCTTCAACCTCAGACTCATCTGAACTGTCATATTCTTTTGAAAGAAGGTTCTTCTTCTTAAAGAAATTTCTCTTGAACTATTTCTTACCTTTCCCATATGCTGGAGACTTCTTCTTCGCAATTTATATTTCATTGACATCATCATCCCCTTGAAGATTTTTGGGGCACCTTGCTGCAAGATGTCCAACCTTTCCACATCGAAAAAAAGAAAGTGAAAGATTCCCTTTAAACTTTCCTTTTCCTCTTTGAAGGTTTGAGGAGAGGAATGACATCACCTCATCTTTCTCTTCTTCTTCCTGAGAGTCTTCAATGGTGAGCTTTTTTATGGCCTTAAATGCCACCTCTTTGGATTTCCCCCTTTCCACAACATCGTTATCATCATTTCTCATTTCATATGAAACAAGGGTGTTGTGTATGTTATCCAACGTCAGCTCTTTCGGGTCTTTATCTTCCAAAACTAAAATTTTTAGATTGAACCGAGGTGGAAGTTTCTTCAAGATTCGCTTCTCAATCTTTATGTCTTCAATAAATTCTCCAAGACATCGCATGTCTTCTACTACAAAATTTACCCTATCGAATAATGCATCAACAGACTCATTCAGGTTCATTCTCAGATCTTCATACTTATTCCACAACACTTGCAGCTTTGCCTCTCTGACCTTTGAATCCTCTTTATATATATTCAATAGATTTTCCCACATGGCATGTGATGTTTTTCATGAAATCACCTTTGTATAGATAGGATTCGATAGGGATCCCCCTAAGGCATTGATTCCTTTGGCATCAGCATCCAAATCTCTACGCTCAACTTCTGATAATGCACCACTATTAATATCAGCTGTTATGCCATGTATTGCTGCTATGAACACATCTATTCCTAATGATCGGAAGTATTGTTTCATACAATTCTTCCATAGCTGGAAATTGTTCCCATCGAATATCAGAATCCCTTTATGATTAGTGACCTCCATTTGAGAGAGAAACACTGATATTAACCTTTCCCTCTGATACCAATTGTTAGGTCAACTGGGTTAGATACCCTGAGATGGGGGTGAATCTGGGTATGCCAGATTAAAATGACTGCCTCTTTTAATCTTTTTTTGTTGTTAGACAAAACCCTCTTCTCTCTCATTCTCAATGCAGAGTATGAACAAACCTTAAAGAATGCACAGGACTCAGCGATTTTTACTTGGTTCACCCTCACTGGGCTACGTCCATGGAGCATACACTGGCAGTGTGCTAATGTACCAATTCCACTATAAGTGAACTGTTGTCTACAAGTTCGAAGTGGACTCACTGTCCCTCATGGTTTACAACCACTCCCAATTTGAGAACTCACTGCTCTCTCAACTGAATTGAGCTCACTACATCTTCAGAAGATCCAATCATAGTTTATATACCTGTAGGTATCTTAATTTTCATGAAAGAATGCATCCTCAACTGTTGATAGATACTCTATTGAAGTTCAAAGTTCATCCACTGATGAATACCCCTTTTACCCTTAACACTGAGCAATTTTTTTGGAAATACCTTCGCAAAGCACCCTACTTTACGAGTCTCCCAATTTCATGAAGCTCAAACAAGCATTCATGAAGCTCCTACCTTTTCACGAAGCTCAATCCTTTGCAAATCTTAGGCCGTCGCGAAGCTCCTACCTCTTTGTGAAGAAAACTCCTTAGAGTACGCGGCCTCGTGAAGCACACTTCCTTCACAGAGCTAGATTAGCCGTCGCGAATCACCTTTCTTTCGCGAAGAACACTACCTTCGCAAACCACCTTCGCAAACCGAGATCAAAATATTTTCTTCAAAACCTCTCTACTTCTCTTGAGGGGGTCGACCTCTATTTATAGGCGATTCCACCGACCCTCGATCCTTTCGCACGAAGTCAACGCCACGTCATCTCAAATCGCAAAGCTTCAAAGTTTCTACCGAAATTCTCTCAATCTCGTGAAGCACCATGGAAACTTTCCAATCATGGAGCTTTGATGTAATCATGGAGTATCACTGTCAATCCCTTCATGCCTTCTCCATGAAGCTCCCATGCAAAGCTCTTCACTACCACGATGTGCTTCATCCTCTGCCATTTGAGAAACTTGACGTAATCGTGAAGAACACCGTCAACATTCTTCTTGTCTTCGCAAAATTCAATATATGAAGCCTATATTCGCAAAACTCGTGCCTTTTCCATATTTAAATAATATCTTCAAGGATGTCCACTTTTGGCGATGCTCACCAACCTCCAAATTTTGGACCCCAAAAATTTGGTAAACACCGGAAAACGGCGCCACCTTTAACTTCTCTTTTTGTACCACCTCCAGATCATCCGTTCCTTTGTCATTGTTCTTTGTCAACATGTATTGTCAAAAAAATCTTTGGAACTCAACAATTCACCATGGAAACCTTCTTTGTCAACAAACACAATCAACCCAAAAATACTGCAATGATACCTTGAGGGAATTTTTCCCAACAATAACAACAAAAACATATTTCTTACCAACAAGACTTACTATTTAAATAGTTATAAATAAATATAAATTTATTAGTTCAATAGATCTTATATATTTAACTTTCTTAATATATTTGAAGCTCTCTCTATATTGTTTACATTTTATACAAGCATAAAAAATGTGATTATTTTCAATTTTTAAATTAGGTAACAAAACAACTTATTAGTACTTAGAAAACTTATGTATCCATATAAAATTAGAATGAAAAATCCATTTATTCCATAAAATTTTATTTTAATATAAAATATTCATATAATTGAGTTTTTATTAGTAAATTCAGAAAAAAATGAAATAAATGTAATATTTTTAATTAGAATAAAATAAAATAGATTCATCATTAAAAAAATCCGTTTTAATTTTAAAATTTATCAAACATACTATCATCACATAACTATAAAAGAATAATAAAATTATACTCTAAACATTCAATATGTAAATTTTTTTAAATAATAACATATTCAAAAATACTAATTTATCCAAAACCTGTAACCTTTCCTTTTGTGTTTCCTCAAAAATCCACAGTGCCTCCATCACATATATTTTATGATATGAAAATTTATGGATCTCCATTCATGTGTCTAGAGTTTCCAATATAAATATAATTATCTAATTCCTACAAAAACAAGAATTCTTTCAAGAGGAGATATGAATTGTTATTTGAAAGTAATACCTTCTTATCATTATTTTTCACTTATCTTATTCACCCACCTCTTCTAAATTCAGATTTATTTCTTAAATAAAATATAAATTATATCATTATAGTTTTCTAATGATAATATTTTAATAAAATCACCTCGTAATCATACTTATCCTTTGATTATAACATGTTCTTGTTTGTGCTAATTTCACCACCTACATGCATGATGCTATAACTTTTTACCATGGATGGTTATGGAAACTTAATTACTTGTAATATATTGTATGAATAAGTAAATATTTTTTTTCTAAAATGAAAATATTAATATTTAACTCATTATCAATATACCAGTCTTTATTAGTTAAACATTACAGCAATAGGTGTGTTGTGAATTTAATCTTGGAGAACCTTACCTAATATAACCATGGAATGATATAATAACTTCATAAATAATTATGTTGATTTTATTTTAGTATATTTAATATTATATATATGTAGAACTTGTGAAAATGGAATGATTATAAAAACCGTTATATCGAAATAGACAATGGACTTTTTGAAATTGTTAACAACCAATGATAAATATTAACTAAAATTAAGTAATAAATATTTAATAAATGAATATAAAATATTAATATTAAATTTAAAACACATGAATAAGGTTTATAAATAAATTATTAATTATTTTTAGTTTATTATATATAAGGTTAGAGCACGTTCAACTAAGCAGGAGTTCAAGGTAATGATTTCTTGCCTCAAATTTTCTTCCTTGAGACATGTTTCATATTATGCACCTATTTTCATTTATATGGTGTATATAATTCCCTATTAAAATATAATATCATGATTATATTTTTATGTATGGTATTTAAATTTCTATTTCATGTTCTATTCTAAAATGGATTTTGAATCAAAAGTTACCAAATTCATAAGGGTTTTGTCAATTCAAATTCCTTTTAATTAGGTCATACATTTTTTTTCTTTTATAATGTTATTATATGTTTATTTTATTCTTATTTTTATCTATTATATATTTTATTTACTCTTTATAAATTGGTAAATTACATATTTACATCAAAATATTCTTTTTTGATGGATTTCATCCTCTATAAAAATATATTCTTATTAAGAATAATTTGCATCCATTATAATTGATCTTTTCCCTCCATGTCCATATTCTTTATATTTTTCAACAATACAATTATCTATATTTTAATGTATTTTTAAGGTAACTTGTAACACCCCAAGATTCCACGGTATGCTTCTCTTTGAATAATATAGTAGTGTGTGTTGTACGCAACTTCAAGTTCTAACACACGCCACAACCAATCAAACTAGCCGTTATGAATAGTAATACCCACATTTTGAAATTTTATAAATTTTATCTTTGAAAATGGACTTCATTTTTGAATTATGAATATCTAAATTAGCCTAGGGAGAAATTTTGGTACTTTTCGTATAACTTTTATATTTTGATGAATATTGAAAATTACTAAATTTTAATTAAAAACAACTTTTTTAATCAAAATAATTAACAGTGATAAATTATAAATTTGAGTGGTTTTAAAGTATATTTAGAATATATTTTTACCATTCAATACAATTTTGGTAATTGGACATAATTTCATAATTAAACCGGACATAAACAACTGTCAATCTTTTGATAGTTATTATTTCTTAAAAACGCGCTTTTTGTTTTAACAACAGGAATTGATTTTAAATTAATTTATTCCACTTATGTGTTTTGAATTTGAAAAAATGGATTCCATATTTGGAATCATAATTTCCAAATTTTTTAAGTAGGTAACTTTTATTTTTAGACATTTTGAATAATTACTTCGGTAAATATTTTATTTACCATGGTTAAAGGGTAAATCCCGTAAATAAGGGTAAAAAATAATATTATAATAATAATAAATTACCCTAAAAGGTGTCCTAAACTTATTGGATGATACATTTCCGACCATGGAAATCTTTGGGTCTATTTTGGGACCCCATGGAGCCACTTGTTAGTGATAAGGACACTTTATATTAATTAAGTTAAAATAAATATAAAAATGACAAAAGCATATATCTTTTAGAAAAACAATTTTTACATAAGGTTATATATGTTGGATTTTCGACTATAAATATTACTTATAAAGATAAAAGTATTTCCTACATAATCGAATTTTATTTATAATTTTTAGACATTTAATAATTAATATTATTTATGACACAATAATGATGCAGTATTTTCCTTATTAATGAAAGAATCAAATAATTGGTATTATAAATGTTAAAATAAATATAATTTAAAATTTTTGATAACATCCATGAATTTTATTGGTTAATATGACATTATAGGATTGCTTAAATGAGTTTTGTTTGAATTAATAAAGTTTTTAAGACTTTAACAAAAATCAATTATTGAATAGTGTCAAAATTGACATAAATGAGTTTTTAAAATAAATATTATATTATTAATTGATATTCTATTCCTAAAAATATAAGGTTCTGCCAAAGGACTTATATCATGATATGTGTATCATTAATTGACCACTTTTTGGTCTCTTGTTTGTATATATTAGGTTTATTAACTATATAATATAAAAATACAAAGTGACATGGTAAATTTCAAACTAATTAACTAAGAGTTAAAACTAAAAGATATGGTTAATATAATGACCCAAACAAATCTAAAATCTATTGGTTGAAATTATTTAGACTCATACCCACCTTATAATTTTAATAATCCACTTTTGAGCCATTATAAACCGAATATGAATTTATTATAAAATAATATTTCTAGCTTTTCCAAAGGTGCCACTCACCCCTCTTATAAAAGGTCACTCCCCCTTCTCACTAATTCACACTTTAAAAGCCTTTTGTCTCGTCCAAAACCTTCCCAAATATCTTATAAACTTCCCTAAATTCAACCTAGAGGGCTTAGTTTGATCATAAAGCCAACCTAAAGAGCCCTTTTGATCAAATCAAAAGGAAGAACCCGAAGAAGAGGTAATGTTTTCACCACCCTCTTTCAAGTTCCATTCTTATTCAACTTATTCTTTCTTTGTTATTCTCATTATAAAATAATAAATCCCGTATCATATATATATTGTGATGTTATTAATATGGTACAACCATATTCAGTATTCTATTCATCCTTTGAATGACATGTCACCATATATGCGTACGTACGGCTTACTGTCTCCATGTCGTGGTGTAATTGTTATTCAAAACATTATTATTTGGATGGGTATCATAATGATGTGTAATTCATGTAAATAATAAATATAACATGATAATTATTCTTTATATATGATATACTATCCAATTATATATTATTTTAATATCAAAAGAGTGATATTGTCGCTCGTGCGTACGTACGGACTACCGTCTCCACGAACGCGATGAGATTCATTCCCCATCGTATCCATTCAAGTATAATTCTCATTTGATGATTAAAATAATGTTTAAGGACTTGATATCATTTTGGATATGAATAAGATACAACATATCCATAACAAACATGGCTTATGTAACAAAACATATAAAAGAAAATGAGTAAGTTAACACCCAAAACGACAATAATACTAAGATATTATTAACAAAGAAATGTTAAAAGATCATATATGATATCATATTAATGTATATGATTCTTGTATAATTTAATAACAATTATTTAACCATTATACATGAGGTCATCCTACCATCAACCAAGGAAAATTACAAGGTAAGGGGTTTTCATCTCACTCCTTATTCTCGTGAGATTCATGCCCTATTGCCACTATTACCTTTTGTGTGGTGTGTATACTACCCATAATTGTATTCTTTATGTAATAAACTTTAATTGATTTGTATTTACATATTCATTGTATGATACCTCTTTTATGGGGTGTATGTTTTTTACGTTACCAAATTGGTAAGGGTTAATTTCACAATCTCTTTATTATCCAAGGTTGTTTTTATGTAAGTATCTACTGGGACATATTTATTATCCATGACCATGTTTTATGAAAGAGTTTTAAAAGGGATTATTTTAAGGGAATTTTTACTAAAACATAATTTCAAATGTTTTAAATATTTATTCTTCTAAATCTTTCTCATTAATGTTCATGTCTTTAAAATGGTTTTTAAGGATTTATTTATATGGACATGAATGTTTTTAAAATGTTAATTCCTTTCAAAAGTTTCAAAGTGGTATGGGACAATTTGATTCAAAAATGTCTTTAAATGACTTCTTTTCCAAATTGTGTGAATTTTAAATGTTTTCATGAAAAAAGAGATATTTCTCCCAAATAGTTTTGATTTCATCTATGTCAACATCCTTTGATAAATTTTACACTTGTTTGAAGTTGATTTATTATGATACAAATCTTCCATATTGTATTTAAGGTTTTGTGATATGTTTGACTATGTGTGAGTCATTTTTATGACATTAATGGCTTATGATTAATGTTTTGGCATTTCGTATGCTAGTTTTAATATGAATGTTTATGTTATATTTCATCCTCTTCTTAAGATGAATGTGTTGGACTAGTATGTTATGGGTTGGGGACCGATAAAATTAATCCCTCTGGGTTGGTGTCCGATTATTAGAGGCACTCCGGGTTGGTGTCTGGTTATTAGAGGCACTCCTGGTCGGATTCCGATTATTAGAGGCACTCCGGGTTGGTGTCCGATTATTAGAGGCACTCCGGGTTGGTGTCCGGTTATTGGAGGCACTCTGGGTTGGAGTCCGGTTACAGAGGCTCTTCGGGTTGGAGTCCGGTTACAAAGGCTCTCTGAGTTGGGTTCTGGTTACATTTATCCCTTAGGTCTTTTCATGAGGCCTTGACATAGAAATTAAAGTTCGGCATTATGCATTTCTATCATTATGAAAGTTGTCAGTGATATTTCATGCGATTATTCGACTAGTAGAATATCCATGTGAATAAGTAAATGGAATTATTTCATTTTATCTTTGCCATATTATTTTGAGGTTCAAGTTTTAAAGGATTTTATTTTAGTTATAAATTTTCTCAAATGTTTATGCTTATTTATGAAAGCTTCCGCTATATTATTATCCTTACTGAGCATCTGACCTCCCCCCTTTCTATGTTTTATTTTTCCCAGGATGTGAAGAAATATTTTATGACTGACCTATAGGGATAGTCTAAAGGGGATATTAGTGTGGACTATGGAGACTATATTATTGTAGTTTTTCACTTTATGATGTAATGTAAACCTTATGAATGTATCTAGTGATTCTAAGACTACTAAACTAATCGGTCTTTCGAGATTTGATCTTTTGTGGTCATGCCAATATTATGTAATAATGCACCGACTCTGGGTAACTGGGGTCGGGGCATTATAGTTGGTATCAGAGGAAGTTTAGTACAAACCTTGGAAGCTAGATTTAGACAAACTCTGATTAGATCACATAGACCTAAGATGGAATTTGAGAATTAGTATAGAAGAACTTCCTAGAATTTTGGTATTGTAGAGATTTTGTGAGTTTTCTGAGCAATACATCCCTGCCTAGATACGAGCAAGTAGAGGTGGCTTTAGCATAGATGTACCTAGGGGTAAAACCCAAAAACACTGCTTTGATCTAGACTTGAATGGGAACTGGTGCATGACAACCATCCTTGCTGCACTCTTGGTTACGACACTCCCGAGGGATATGCTTAGGATAATTCTCATTTTCTTTACAAACCATTATGAAGGGTTTATGAGTATATACTTCCTCAAAGAAATCATTCTTTTTATGATTATGGAGTATATCAATAAATATTTCAATTTATGTAAAGTGTTTTACAAGTATGGAATTATGTATTTTGAATAATAAACTGATTTAGTTTATGCCATTGTTTAGAAATGGTGCCTAGTGGAAGGAATGGAAACCATATCAATGCACGCACTCCATGTAGGGATTTCCCTCCAGATCTAGATAATTATAGTGGAGCTGGTTATGCAACTAGTGCTGATCCGCTAATCACCATACTGGGACAACTCACTCAGGTTATGAATAATAACCTTACCCGTATGGAGCACCCTGACCCGCAACGTGGAGGATCAATGTTAGATCGCTTCATGAGGCAAAAACCAACAACATTCAATGGGAATAAAAATCCCTTAGTAGCTGAGCAATGGATAAATTTCTTAGAAAAAATATTCCATGCCTTGGGGAGTAGCGAAAGGGAAAAGGTTGTCATGGTAGTTTACCGCCTCACTGGAGATGCTGATCAATGGTGGTCATTGAATCAAAATATGAAGGAAGATGATGAAGTATCAAATATGGAATGGATGGAGTTAAAAGATATTTTCTTAGAAAAATACTTTCCCCGTGACCATCGAGCAGATATGGAAAGGCATTTTCTAAGTCTGAGATAAAAGGAGGGTGAGAATGTCACAAAGTATGAGGATAACTTTACAAGGTTAGTGAGGCATGCTACAGATTATATACGTAACCTAAGAAGTAAGATTGATCGTTTCTTTGATGGGTTAAAACCATTTCTTCATTGAGCATTAGTCTCACAATCTTTCTCAACGTACGAATATATAGTCTCATGTGCTATCAAGACAGAAAAGGAATTCTCTAAATCATATTACAATAAACTAAATCAAGATAAGAAGAGAATTATAGAGAAAGAGATAGATAAAGGGAAAGAAGTATTTTCCATTATGTGAAAATTGTGGGAAGAAACACCCTGATACTTGCCTAAAAGGAATGGAAATTTGTTACAAATATGGAGAAAAAGGTCACCAGAATCATGATTTCAAGGGAAAGAAGGAGGCTATCAATTTTGAATGCTACATTTGTAGAGAAATGGGGCATTATGAAAATTAATGTCCTAAGAGTCAGGGAAACATACCTTAGAAAAGGCCAAGGGATCAAGGCCAATCTTATGTTGTTACTACAGTTGAAGAGGAATAATTAATGTATTTGTGTTTTTAGACTCAAGGATTATATTCTGGTTATGAGAATAACGTGATATATATAAGGATTGTATTGTAGTAATTTTTGTTTTCATTAAGGTTTTAATATGACTAAGGTAATCATATTTTCATTATGTGACAATCAGATAAACTTTACTCTGTTTGGAGAATCTGATGTTGCGATTGATTTTGGAATTTAGATACCTTTTACAGAGAGTCTAGACAGAGGTACTTTGGATAACTATAATGTTTTGGAATGGATTAAGTTAAACTTTGGATAGTATTGTTCAAGGTTAAAACATTTCTTATGATTATTTTTGGAAAATTATGATACTTTAGTTTTAGGAAAAAGACAACCTGCAGGTCGGGCAATAACTCGTTGCATCGGACAAAGCTGCAGGAATCGAACCGACAACCATAGTGCGACAAGCCTTTATTACATACCACAAACCTACAGGAAGTCCCTGGTCATTACAAAATATTTTTTCATTATAATAGTATGTGTTAATGTTTTTAATCTTATACTATTAGGATAAATCTAATATTTTTTAGTTCTATTATTTTTTGGAGTGAAAGATGAGTTTGTAGTAGAAATTAGTTGAAGGATGAAAACTCTACTTGTCAAAATGTATATATATATATTTATCTTATTCTATGAAGAAATTAATTTTTGAACTTTATGTAAGGGATATTAAGACCAAAAATGTGTTATCCTAATACCTTATGTTTCTTTGAACTGATGATATTTTAAATCATCATAGATTGATGGCTTTGAGGCCCTCAATTCCACACTTGTTTTTGATTGATGACCTCAATCACTCCCTATAAATATTTACATTTTTTCCTCTAATTACGTGTCTATAATTGCCACCAATGTTCTCATATTCGAAACCCTAATTTGGTTGTGAAATTCTCATTTCCCTTTCCCTCTTATTAAAAGTAAATTTTATTAACCCTATTTCTGATATGGGTTTTCCACAAAGGTATTTTCTATTTTAAACCTTTTATTTTCGAAGAACAATTTTAAATTGCAAGAACGCAATTTATTGAAGTAGGGGAGAATTTAACACCCCAAGCTTCTATGGTACACTTCTCTTTGAATAATATAGTAGTGTGTGTTATACACGTCTTCGAGTTCTAACACACACCACAACCAATCAAACTAGCCATTATGAATAGTAATACCCACATTTTGAATTTTTATAATTTTATCTTTCAAAATGGATTTCATTTTTGTATTCGGAATATCAAAATTAGCCTAGGGTGAAATTTTGGTACTTTTCGGATAACTTTAATATTTTGATGAATAGTAAAAATTACTAAATTTTAATTAAAAACAACTTTTTTAATCAAAATAATTAACAGTGATAAATTATGAATTTGAGTGGTTTTAAATTATATTTAGAATATATTTTTACCATTCAATAAAATATTGGTCATTGGACATAATTTCATAATTAAACCGGACATAAATAACTGTCGATCTTTTGATAGTTATTATCTCTTAAAAACACGCTTTTTTGCTTTAACAACGGGAATTAATTTTAAATTAATTGCTATCACTTCTGTGTTTTGAATTTGGAAAAATTAATTCCATATTTGGAATCAGGATGTACAAATTTTTTAAATAGGTAACTTTTATTTTTAGACATTTTGAATAATTACTTCGGTAAATATTTTATTTACCATGGTTAAAGGGTAAATCTGGTAAATAAGGGTAAAAAAATAATATTATAATAATAATGAATTACCCTAAAACATGTCCTAAACTTATTAGTTGATACATGTATGATCATGGGTATCTTTGGGTCTATTTTGGGACCGCATGGAGCCACTTGTTGGTGATAAGGACACTTTATATTAATTAAGTTAAAATAAATACAAAAATGACATAAGCATATATCTTTTAGAAAAACAATTTTTACATAGGGGTATATATGTTGGATTTTAGACTATAAATATCCATTATAAATATAAAAATATTACCTACATAATGGTATTTTATTTATAATTTTAACACATTTAATAATTAATATTATTTATGACACAATATTGATGCAGCATTTTCCTTATTAATGAAAGAATCAAATAATTAGTATTATAAATGTTAAAATAAATATAATTTGAAAGTTTTGATGACATACATGAATTTTATTAGTTAATATGACATTATAGGATTGCTTAAATGAATTTTTTTTGAATTAATAAAGTTTTTAAGACTTTAACAAAAATCAATTATTGAATAGTGTCAAAATTGACATAAATGAGTTTTTAAAATATATATTATATTATTAGTTGATATTATATTCCTAAAAATATAAGGTTTGTCCAAAGGACTTATATAATTATAGGTGTATCATTAATGGACCACTTGGGGGTCTCTTGGATGTATATAGCAATTTTATTAACTATATAATATAAAAATACAAAGTGACATGGTAAATGTCAAACTAATTAACTAAGAGTTAAAACTAAACGATATGGTTAATATAATGACCCAAAACTATCTAAAATATATTGGTTGAAATTATTTCGACCCATACCCACCTTAGACTTTTAATAATCCACTTTGGAGCTATTAGAAACCGAATATGAATTTATTATAAAATAATATTTCTAGCTTTTCCAAAGGTTCCCCTCACCCCTCTTATAAAAGGGTACTCCCCCTTCTCACTAATTCACACATTAAAAGCCTTTTGGATCGGCCAAAACCTGCCCAAATATCCTCTAAAATTCCTTCACTTAAACCAAGAGGCCTTAGTTTGATCAGAAATCTAACCTAAGGATCCCTTTTGATCAAATCAAAAGGAAGAACCTGAAGAAGAGGTAATGTTTTCACCACCCTCTTTCAAGTTCCTTTCTTCTTCAACTTCTTATTTATTTGTTATTCACATTATAAAATAATAAATCCGGTATCCTATATATACTGTGATGTTATTATAAATATGTTAAAACCATATTCAGTATTCTATCCATCCTTTGAATGACATGTCACCATACGTGCGTACGTAAGGCTTACCGTCTCCACGTCGTGGTGTAATTGTTATTCAAAACATTATTATTTGGATGGGTATAATAATGATGTGTAATTCATGTAAATAATAAATATAACATGATAATTATTCTGTATATATGATATAATATCCAATTATATACTATTTTAATATCAAAAGAGTGATATTGTCGCTCGTGCGTACGTACGGACTACCATCTCCACGAACGCGATGAGATTTATTCCCCATAATATCCATTCAAGTATAATTCTCATTTTTTGATTAAAAATAATGTTTAAGGACTTGATATCATTCTGGATATGAATAAGATACAACCTATCCACAACAAACATGGCTTATGTAACAAAACATATAAAAGAAAATGAGTAAGTTAACACCCGAAACGACAATAATACTAAGATATTATTAACAAAGAAATGTTAAAAGATCATATATGATATCATATTAATGTATATGATTCTTGTATAATTTAATAACAATTATTTCACCATTATAAAGGAGGTTATCTTACCCTAAACCAAGGAAAAGTACAATGTAAGGGGTTTTCATCTCACTCCTTATTCTCGTGAGATTCATGCCATATTGCCACTATTACCTTTTGTGTTGTGTGTATACTGCCCATAATTGCATTATTTATGTAATACACTTTAATTTATGTGTATTTACATATTCATTGTATGATACCTCTTTCATGGGGTGTATGTTTCATAAGTTACCAAATTGGTAAGGGTTAATTTCACAATCTCTTTATTATTCGAGGTTGTTTTTATGTAAGTATCTACTGGGATATATTTATTATCCATGTCCATGTTTTATGAAAGAGTTTTCAAAGGGATTATTTTAATGGAATTTTTACTAAAACATCATTTCAATTGTTTTAAATATCTATTCTTCTAATTCTTTCTTATTAATGTCCATGTCTTCAAAATGGTTTTTAAGGATTTATTTATATGGACATGAATGTTTTTAAAATGTTAATTACTTTAAAAAGTTTCAAAGTGGTATGGGACACTTTGATTCAAAAATGTCTTTAAATGAATTCTTTTCCAAATTGTGTGAATTTTAAATGTTTTCATGAAAAAATAGATATTTCTCTCAAATAGTTTTGACTTCATCTATGTCAACATCCTTTGATAAATTTTACACTTTTTTTGAAGTTGATTATTATGATACAAATCTTCCATATTGTATTTATGGTTTTGTGATATGTTTGACTATGGATGAGTCATTTTTATGCCATTAATGTATTATGATTAATGTTTTGGGATTTTTTATGCTAGTTTTAATACGAATGTTTATGTTATACTTAATCCTCTTCTTAAGATGAATGTGTTGGACTAGTATGTTCCGGGTTGGGGACTGGTAAAAGTAAGCCCTCCGGGTTGGTGTCCGGTTATTAGAGTCACTCCAGGTTGGTGTCCGGTTATTAGAGGCACTCCGAGTTAGATTCCGGTTATTAGAGGCACTCTGGGTTGGTGTCCAGTTATTAGAGACACTCTGGGTTGGTGTTAGGTTATTAGAGGCACTCTGGGTTGGAGTCTGGTTACAAAGTCTCTTCGGGTTGGAGTCCGGTTACATAGGCTCTCCGGGTTGGGTTCCGGTTACAGTTATCCCTTAGATCTTAGTAGGAGGCCTTGACACAGAAATTAAAGTATGGCATTATCCATTTCCATAATTATGAAAGTGGTCAGTGATATTTCATGCGATTATTTGACTAGTAGAATATCCAAGTGAAAAAGTAAATGGCATTATTTCATTTTATCTTTGCCATGTTATTTTGAAGTTAAAGTTTTAAAAGATTTTGTTTTAGTTATACATTGCCTCAAATTTTTATGCTTATTTATGAAAGCTTCCTCTATATTTTTATCCTTACTGAGAATCCGAGCTCACCCCTTTCTATGTTTTATTTTTCCCAGGATGTGAAGAAATATTTTATGACTGACCTGTAGGGATAGTCTAAAGGGGATATGAATGTGAACTATGGAGATTATATTATTGTATTTTTTCAATTTATGATTTAATGTAAACCTTATGAATGTATCTAGTGATTCCAAGGCTACTAAACTAATCGGTCTTTCGAGACTTGATCTTTTGTGATCATGCCAATATTATGTAATAATGCATCGACTCTGGGTAACTGGGGTCGGGGCGTTACATAACTTTCCAATATCCTTAAATTTATTTAAAAGTATTAAAATGAATCTGTTTTAACTTTCCTGCATCAATCATTTTTTTCTTTATTTATAAAATATTGAAAATAATATCATTTTCCCTATTTTTTAACCATTTTTTATTAATGAGTATTAATATTCATGTTTTCATGGTTTTAAAAATTAATTTATATTCCCATTATTTTGTGAACATTTAATTTTAAAAATAAAGTTTAATGTTTTAGAAGAATAAACAATGGGTATTCATTCCACTTATGTATATTTTTATCTTCCTCTCAAATAACCTATATTTAAATTCATTTATTCTCAAGGTTTGAATATTTATAATTATTTTAAAATTAATGTTTTAAATATATTTTTTCAACCCCAATAAATTGATTTTTTTTAAGTGACATATAATTTTTTTACTACCATGTTACAAAAGATTTATAAAATTTCATTATCTTTAATTTTCCTCTCAAACCCTAAATAATATATCTCCATTATGTTTATGCTTCATATACAATCGTCTGAATAATTTTATGATGTTTTCATTTAGGTATTTTGAACTTTTGGTTTCAAATAATCCAATTATTGATCTCTTATTTTGTGATACCATCCAAAAGTGTTAAGTGTCTCATCTTCTTAAAAAAGTTATATTCATATATGTAAACATACTTTAATTTTTC
Source organism: Viscum album (assembly GCA_963277665.1). Classification (NCBI taxonomy): domain Eukaryota; kingdom Viridiplantae; phylum Streptophyta; class Magnoliopsida; order Santalales; family Viscaceae; genus Viscum; species Viscum album. Next base: position 1,175,770,250 of record OY728119.1, on the reverse strand, counting down.
TTATAAATCATAGGGGATATGATTTAATGATACCATACACTTCTTCATATGTATGGATTATGATCATGTTTTTTGGAAATCATTTTGGAACCCATTTTCTTACTCATGGGTTAATTAAGTTATGATGGACCTATGAATATTTTTAAGTTGTTATAGCATGTATATGTAATTTTTATCAATTATGTGATAGGTGGGTCTATTATATCCCTCAAATGTATTGGGTAATATTTTATATCTCATGAAATAATGATGGTTTATGAATATATGATTTTGGATAGATTTGTTTATAATTTTTTTTATGGATGTGATTATGGGTATCTTTTCTCACAAGTTTTTCCATGTAAATGATTGTGAGTATATTTATTTAAATTTTATTTACGGAAATAATTTTGGGTGGGTTTGTCCATAATTTTGTGAATAAAAATGATTTTGACTATATTTTTCCACAATATTATTATTTCCTATGATTATATTTATGATAATTTTATATTTTTTTCCACTTTCTTTTGTTATTAATATATGGTCCATGATTATTAACTCATATTTCTATACCCATATTACATAAGATTTAGGTTATTAAAAATATTTATTCCATTAATAAATATTTATAATGTATGTTTTATTAAGTATGATTTTACTATGTTTTCTCCATGATATTTGATTATATACTCACTCTCATGTGCTCATATTATGATAATGTATGATCATATATTGATCTCTCTTATGATTACCCTTACTGAACATTTTATCTCTCCATTTATTATGTTTTCATTTACCAAGTTAAGAAGAAGGGTATTGTGTATGATATGTCTATAATAATATCATGTGTATATAATTTTATGGAAAATGTTGAAGGTTTATTGTAAAATAAGAAGATTATATAGCTAATATATGAATACACTAAACTATTGGGTGTTAGGATTGTTTTTTTATCTATGAGGTGAAATATTTAAATTATGGAAATGATTTAAATTATATGCATGTTATGTTTAAGTTATATAAGTTGGTATCAAATCTAGTGCGTAAAGATTGTGTTTTCATGATCGGATCTAAGAGTATGGGTATGGGTTATTTCAGTTATAAGTCCCAATATTCTACTATATCAATTAAATTTTATATCCCCAAAACTATTGTATAATGTATATTTTATTATCTCATTATTATAGTAAAAAAGTATCCATGAATGTATTTAAAATTTATATTTCTAACTTTTAAAATTTAAATTTGATAAAATGTGAATTTTTCATTGATTCATAATGTTTAAATTTTATTAGGGTGAATTTTTTTAATTTTTCTAAAAAGTTTGGTTTTTGGGTTAATAGTAAAAATATAGTTTTTACAAATACCATAACTTTTATAGCATAATAATGATATAATGTTGACTTAAAAATTTATGAAAAAAAAATTTCAACCAAATATGTTTTTTAAATTAAAATAATTTATTTGAAAATAATATTTTTAATTTTCAAAACCTATTCATTACATTTTGGAACCTAAGTTATATTATATTGTAATTAAAACACATTTTGGTCATTTTCCTTTAATTAAGTATTCACAAGATGTCATTCGATTTTGTCTTCATTTGAAATCTAAATAATCATCATTTTTTAGTCATAAACCAATAAATTTCATGGGAAAGAATACTATTTGTAATCTTTATCCTAAATAAGTATAAGTTCAATTTTATGCTTAAAAATACATTTTTATAAAAACTGTTTTTATTACCTTATGTATACTTTTATTGAAGTTAATTTTTATCAATTTTATAAATTTAATCTAATAAAATGGATTTTATATTTAAAATAATATTTTTTAAGTTAGTTAGTAAGGTTAATTTAATTTTTAGTAACAAAAATAGGTTACCATGGTAAATTTTATTTATCACAGTAAAGGATAAAATATGGTAAAAAGGTTAAGTTATAGGATAATGTCATAAAATATCAAAAAAACCTTATGTTTTTATGGGTGTATGTGGGATTTATTAAACTTACCTTATATTATCCTAATTAACTGATAGTTTTGGATTCACTTGACTTGAATATGAAATTCTTTTTATATTAATAAATAAGAATTTACAAAAATGTCACCCCTCTTCCGCCCCTTCCAAGACACACCTAAAATTAGAATTACTCACTAACATCAACCATATTTCCTTAAAATGTAATCCCCTCATGCATTCTTTATCCCCTTGAATCAAGATAAATCTCTAATTCATTTAAAAATAATATGAATTCCAAGAGGAGATATGATTTTTTTCTTTGTAAGTAATACTTTCTTATCATTATTTTTAATTTATATTATTCATATAGATCTTATAAATTATGTCTTATCTCTTTAGTGAAATATAAATATAATTAGTATACATATAAAATGATATTATTATAATAAAATAATTTCATAATCATGATCATCCATTGATTACAGCATGTTCTTGTCTAGGTAGGTTTTACCACTTACATGAACGATGCTATAAATTTAGAACATAGATGAATATGGAAAATTAATTAATAATAAGATATTATATTAATAAGAAAATAATTTTTTTAGTTCTAAAATGGTAATATTAATATTTAACTCATTATTAATATATCATTTCTTATTTGTCAAAAAATTTCAAAATAAATGTGTTATGGATTTCATCTTGGAGAATCGTACCCAATATTTTCATAGAATGAATCTAGAACTTCATAAATAATTATATAACTTCTATTATAGTACCTAGAATATTATAGAGATAATGAACTCATGAACATGGAATGATGACTGAAACTTTCAAAACAGATAAGGTATTGTTAAAACTATTAACAACTAATGATCAATATTAATTTAAAATAAGAAATAAATATGTAATAAATGAATATAAAATATTAATACAAAAGGTAATACACATAAATAAGATTATTAAGTATTATTTATTATCCACAGGTTAAATGATGTATTAGGAGACTCGAAACTTAAGGTAATGGTTTCTTTTATAATTTCACCTTGAATTCAGGATTTTTTATTTATAAATTATAATTTGATAAAATTGCATGTTTTTTTATTTAATATCCCTTATATTTTATTATCCTATGATTATTTCTAGATTTTACATATCTTATTATCTTTTCACTTCCCTTTGGTTTTCAATTCCATTAAAAGGATATATGTAAGTGTAATTGATCTTATTACTTCTTTTTAGTTGAGAATATTTCTCCTCCATATCCATAGTATTTATATTATTTTATAAATATTATCATTTATACTTAAATTAATTATTAAGGTTATTTAATATTTACTTTTATTTCCTTATATAAATTTAAAAGGAAATTTCTTTATGTTTTCCACATGGGTGATTTTTTACATTCTTTACAAAGGTGTGAAAGGAATATCAATTTTAAAGTTTACCACATGAGAAAATTTTTCCTTTTTTTATTTTTTATTGAATATTAATATTAATGTTTTCATGTTCTTATAAATTAATTTATATTCCCATTATTTTGTGAATTTTTCATTTTAAAATGAAATTTAATAGAGATAAAAGGGTGTTCTTCCCAAGTCTCCATTCTTTTCAAGTATTCATCTTCTATTTCGTATTTTCTCTTCTATAGATCAAGTTAGAGCTCTTGGTATTTTGAATTAATATTTTACTTTCATTTATGATGAATTTATGGTCTCCTTTTCTATCTTATGAATTTATTTTTTATACCTCACCTTGTTCATAGGGTTAAATTATTTATCACTCTTCATTCCTCTCTTGACTTTATTTTCCTCCTTTATGTCCATGTTATTAAATCTCATGGGAATATTATATATAATTTACAATATTTACATATTCCATTTTCTAATATTGAAATAACCATATACACATTAAAATATTTTTTGTCAATTTGAAGGGTTTTTACCAAAACAATTATTCCATTTATTAATTGTGGAAATATTTCTATTCTGTATAGTTATTATTTCAATATGGATGATTATTTATTACTAAGGAATATTGAATATGTATTTAATTTTTTATTAATTTATTTCATATGATAAATGATTTTTAATTGTTTAGTGATGGTTGGGTTCCATAATTATATATCCCCTTGATTCATTGATAGGTCTAATGAGACAAACGAGCTTATGTATTTGGAATTTGGATTAGATATTTATATTTGATGTCTTGGAAAGAGGCATTTATGGTAATATTAAGATTTCTGGTATTATACATTCCATTAATATGAAATCACTTATTATTACCCATGTGATTTTTTATTTTTTTGTGTTATCCATGTATATATTCCACACTCATGTTATTTATAACAGTTTAGAACCCACACTCCTAGATTCAGTGCTGAAATCATAAACTTTACATTTCTATATTTGATTCCAATAGAGGTAACCCAATTTTTTACATCCAAGACATACAATATAAAAATGAAATATTGGTTCAATTACATTCTCTAGGACCATTTAGGTTTTGAGTTTTAGAGAATTATTAAAAACTCAAACATAAACAATACCCATTTCATTAAATGAGAATTTATCCCACTTAATCCATATTTTCAAATTTCATATTAAGTCTTCATCATCATCCATATTAAAACATTCTAAACATAATTCATTCAATATCATTTTTTTCTATTATCTGGAAAAGGAAACATAATAAGGGTGAGATCAAATTCTCAGTAAGTGTAACCATAATCATTAATAATTGAATGTCATCAATTATCATAAGAAGTGTATAAGAGTATAATGACATAATCAGAGAGAATGAGAAAATCATAAAAGAAATAATACCCATTAATACATGGATCATCAAATATAAAAACATAGAAAATGAAAGATTCATTAAAATAAATATTCATGAACCATATAATATCAATCTTGATCATAATAAATATTATAAACCTATATAAAGCATTAAAAAACATATTAGTATCATGGAAAATTTTTCTTCATAACACATGTTAAAATTGTTTCATAAATAATTAGAGCTAAGTTAAATCCATAGGAGAAACCCTCAGGTAACTCACTCCCTCTTTCCTCTCAAGACAAGGTACATTACCCAATTCATTGAAGTGTTATATGGGCACACCAACCGTATAAGATATAATGGGATCACCTCCTGCTATTTGGGCTACCCAATCATATAATATGTAATGGGATAATCTGCTGCTATCTATGAAACCCCATCATAAAAGTTATAATAGTCTCACCTAATTCTATCTGGGTCACCCCATTGTATAAGATGTAATGGGCTCACCCGACGTTATCTGGGTCACCCCATCATATATAATGTCCAAGAACCACAAGTAAAGTTCATAAGGCTTAGACATCATTTTAAATCTCATAAAAACAACCATTAATCCTTTCATAACTTGATTAAACCATGTAAAATAAATTGGTTCCATAATAATCACTTTGAAACATTATTAACCCATGGAAAAGAAATTGTTTTCGTAACAATCTCTTTGAAATAATCATAATATATCCAGTGAAAAAATGTGGATTATATCATTATAAAATATCCCCAATTGAGAATAATTAAAAACAAGTATTATTGATTTTGATGAATGTAAATATAATTAAAATATCAGTAAAAAAAATTATTTAGGTAAATATACTTTCCATTTTGAAAAACACTTTTTAAAACATAAAAAAATTTGTAAGTCATTTTCTTTGAAAATAACCATGAAAACTTATAAATGAATATTTAAGAATAATTTAAAACATTTATTGATGAAAAAATCCATTTTTATTTGATAACAATTTTTAAAACATCTTTTAAAACATTTTCCAAAATAATGGTTTTGGAATAAAAAAGATTTTTAACCAAATAGTGAAATGAATTCATATTTTCTTAAAAACATTTTCTCAATTATTTTGAGTACCAAAGAGATTAAAAATGAAAAATATTACTTTAAAAATATCATAAAAGCCATATAAAAATAAATTTAATGAGAATTATTATGATATATATCATAATAATTCAATATTGTAGTCTTAATCATAAATAATCCCAATAAATGATGACATTATAACATAAGACTCTTACCACTTTGGTAAGATTGAATCGTAATACCCATGAAAGAAAAATATTAAATAAAACCTATAATATAATGAAAATAAGGATATTGGTGATATAAAATTTCAATGGGGTAGTATATATATCTCATAAAATAATATAGGTGTATAACATAACATATGTCTCAAAGAAGACAAATTGAGACAAAAATCCCTCACTATTTTGGTAACTTTGCAACTATAAACCCAATGAAATATAGATCCTAAAATTCATATCTAAATCAAATATATTTAATCATAATAATAATACAATTCATTCATGGATATTATATACATGACATAACAAAAATAAGGGGTGAATATGTAATATATCTTATAGAATTAAAAGTGAGATGAGAAAACCCTTACCTTGAGTACGATTCATCATGCTTGTTATTTATCTTCCTAAATAATAAAATTATGTTAATTATTGAATTTGTTGGGAACATTTATCAATTTTATTATGACTCTTATTTCAATTATTAACAATTTATATACAATTACTTAATCAATTAAGTCTAATTTGGATGTTTGGACCATATTCGGTTTATGTGTCAAAAATGACTTTGGTAGGTTGACTATGGTCAAAGAGGTACTTATTTAAAAATATAAAAAATAATAATATTTATATAATTAAAATATTTTTACATAAATTATACCTTTAAAAAAATTATGAAAAATGGTTATGAAAATTGAACTAATGTTACGATCATGGAGATGGTAGGTTGTATGTACGCATGAGTAACGTTTCCATTTTTCAGTGATCATTATGGAAAGAAGGAAAGTAAAATTTATATTTACATAATGATAATAATGTCATAAATATAATATTATTTAATTATATAAAATTATATATATCATTATTTTGATGTTTTGATGAAAAAAGTAATCACATCACTTTGAGGAGGTGGTAGTCCACACATCCATGAATGACATTATCATTTTTTTTAGTGAGTGAAAAGGTAAAAAGAGAATGATATATTATATTTAAATAATTATAAATATGTCATTAATATCATCAATATTTCATTTATATTGCATATATTTATTATATTTACCCTTATTAACTCCCATGTAATGTGTTAGTGAAAAACTAATCACATCACTTTGCAAGGCGTTAATCCGTTGTACACCGGAACGATGTTATCATATCCCCTAAGATATCGAATATCAAAAATTATATATTATATAATGAATCCATAGGTATAATTATGTTATAAAAATAATATATAATATTTATATCCATCATCATTCCCTACCTTGAGAGGTGGTAATGGAAAAAATAATGACATTGTTTTCCAAGGTGGTAGTCCACCGTACTCACAAAAGATGATTTTGTAACCCATTTGATGGAAGTGTATGTGGTTTTAGGTTTGAACCTTAACATAACAAAATATAATTATATATAAGATAGTATTATTATTATATCAACATGTTATAATAATAATTGAATGGTGTGGATAAAGAAATAAATCAAAAATGCTCGTTGATGAACGTTACCTCTTCTTCAGGTAACTCCTTTTGGTTTGCACTAAAGGAATTCCTTATTTTGATATATTCTCAATTTACGGAATATAGGATTATATGATTTAATTTTATAAATTCTTTTTTATTTATTTTCCAAAAAATGAGGTTTTTAATTTTGAAGAGGGGAGGAGAGCTGGTGTCCATTTATAAGAGAGGTGAGTCTCACACTTAAATTGTTTTTGAAAGAATGAATTTCACCCACATTTATTTCATGTCACTTGGACCCAATAATGATCCATTATCAAGAATATAAGAGATAATTTCAAAATATGGATATAAAATTAGTTTTGGACAAGTTTGTTTTCATTTTTACATATTATATTCTAAGTTAAACCACTAAGTAAACTCATTTTAATATTAATCACTATAATTAATTTTAACTGTTTTCAATAATAATTATGGTAAAAATTAAGTTGGTAATATTAGAAATTATAAATTATTATGATTCCAAATATTTAATCCATTATTACAAATTCTATTCAGGAAGGTGAAAAAAATTTATTTATTAATAATCCCACAGACGCAGTGAGATAATGGGTTTTTAAAATAAGTATTTTTTAGAAAAATATGATTCTATATTTACACTATGGATAATAATAATAATCATTGTATGAAAATAAATTAATATTTATTGATATATAATATATATATATAATTTAAAATATTATACATTATTCATTATTTTAATTAATTAAAACCGAGAAATATTATTCATTTTAAAACAATTTTTTTGAAAAACATGTTTTTAAAACCGAAAACAAACTTATAATAAAGACCAATATAAAGTTTATTAAAAAAATTTTAAGTGAACTAAATATTACTAAATAATAATTAGGCTAATTTAAAACATATTCAAAACACATTAGGACTTTTAAATTACTTAATTTATTTAAAAGAAAACATTTTTACAAAAAAATGGTATTTTTCACTATTCACCAAAAAAATCAATAATTTCTAAAAAGTCCCAAAATTTCACCTAAATAAAATTTAGATATTCTTATTCAAAAAATTAATTTATTTTTATCAAATATGTTTTATAAATTTTCCAAAAAATTAAAATAATTTTTTTATCATGAAAAGAAATAAAAAACATTTTTGAAGAAAACATATTTTTGAAGAATAAAATCACTTTACTAAACATTTATTGACTATTTATTATAAATTTATCAATAATTTATATAGTATAAGATATATATATATTAAATAAAATATTTAATACTATTTATACCCACTAATTTAACGTCTAGATTATAATGATAATATATACCAGGGTCATTTAAGTTTGGTGTTGCGTGTTGAATATGCTATCAAACATAAAAATCCTAGAGTTGTGTTTAATACAAGATAAACTGAGTGTTAAATGTAAAACAAGATAAAATAAGTGTTCATTGTACTTTACACTATCAAATATAATTTTCTTCATTAAAAATCTTTGGGTGTTCCATCATCCCCTTTATTAAATTTTTTCCTCGCAATTTGAACTTTATCTCGCTAATCAATGATTGTACATTTAAAAAAAATTATATAAACTGACATTGTAAAAGGGTTAATAAAATATCCTCTTAATAATAGTTAAAGTTAAGTAAAAAGTTTATATGGAATAGCACGTAACTAGGTTTCCAAATAGGAGAACATAGGTGGTAATGGAGGGAAAACATAAATAATTATAAAGAGTGATTAAGGTCATTGATCACAATAAATTTAATTACCAATAGAAATTTTAGGCCCTAAAAACCATAAATCTATGATGATTGAAAAGAACATTGGTTCATCAAAATTTAAGGTACTGGGATAATAATTTTTTTCAAGATCATTTTCCAAGATTTGAGGAATTCTTTCACTATCTATACTGAAAACATAGTGAAATATACTTACTCATAAAGTATAATTTCATCCTTTAGAAAATTTCCACCAAAATATTATCATTTTTTCTAAACGATGAGTATTAAAGATGAATTTTTCACACCTAAAGCACTAAAATAAACTTTTAAAGACCACGTAACCATAAAATGGATAATCAATCTATTCCATCTATCTTTAGACATTAACCAAAACTAATATGGTTAGTGCATGGTAAGATAATTCCAAAAATAGATAAACCTACATATGTTAAATTCATATTCAAAATTAAACAATAATACCCAAATATGAAACTATATCTTTCCATAAATAACTATCCTTAAAATTATTCAAACATTTCCTCACTAGGATTGAAACCCAGTGATTATAATGATTTCATCATATATTCTTATAAGATGAATCAACTATTATTCCTAAAATAAAATCCCATATTTTTACAAGATAAATTAATAATTACCTATAAAAATGTTATACTAACTAGTACATCATGTGTGTCAGTTGTAGGAATTCAACCCTTATCATCCTTCAGTTGTGGGTTCAAGCCCCACCACCTTTCTAGATGTGATGGGTTGTCACCTAGTATATCGGTTTTCCTTTTTTTCTTTAAACTTGGAAAGTAATTCCTCCCTAAATAACATTTCATTTTGATCCAAGGGGTTACAAATATCTCAACTCAATTAAATATCTTTAAAATTTTCATTAACATCAAAAAATTTACAACTTAAAACCATCAAATGGGGTATCTAAAACTTTAAACTTATGATAATCCATAAGATTATGGACCTATAATAGTATCCATGACTCTTAAGATAACCTCACATGAAAACATTATAACCTCCAAAGTTATATAAACCTTTTCTCTATTACAAACTATAACAGCCTATAAATTGCACTCCCAGATTTGGTGCTAAAATCGTAAACATTATATTTACGAATTTGATACCAATACATGTGAACCAATTTTATCCATATAAAAAAAATACAATATCAAAAGGAAATATTGGATCACTTTCATTCTACATGACCTTTTAGGTATACAATTTTAGTGAATTAGGAAAAACTCCAACATAAACAATACCCATGTGGTTAAATGATCATTTCTCTCAGTTAATCCATTTTTCATTATTTCACATTAAGTCATCATCATTATCTATATGAAACCCTTATATACATAATTCATTCATCATAATTTCTTTATATCTTGGGTAAAAATAAACATAAGAAGGGTGAGCTAAAATGATCAGTAAGGGTAAACATAAGCATTAACAATTCAATGTTATAAATGACCATAAGAAGTGTATAAGAGTGTAACTAAATAATTAGAGTATAAGAGAATCATAAAATAAATCATACCCATAAATACTTAAATCATAAAAATTGAAAAAATGTAAAAGGAAAGAGTCATTAGAATCAACAATCATGAGCCATGTGATTTTGATATTTATCATAAAAAAATATTATAAACCCATAGCAATCATAACAAAAACATATTGGTATCTTGGAACATTTTTCTTCATAACTCATGTTAAACCTATGTAAGATATAACTAGATCTTAGTTAAATCAAAATGAGAAAATCATAGGTAATTGTTGATGCTACTTTCCGTCACAGAGTCTAATGAATGAAAAACTAGAATACCTTCAGCACAAAGAGATTCATCCTTTGAAGAAACATCAAAAATTGACAATGCCATGAACAAGGATTTATTTAAGCATGGGTCACACAAGTTTCACTATGTTCACGCAAGTATACTTGCACGCCACATATTGGTCGCTCAAGTGACTTGCGCGCCCTATTTTATTTTCTCCCAAGGTCATAAATGGCCTATAAATACCCCTTATGGGCCCCCCATTTCAAGGATGAAAAATCCAAAAGTCAGATTTAAGCTCTCGGTGCCCTAGTCTCTACTTGAAGTCTTCTGAACACTTCTAAGGTAATTTATTACCTAGAATAGAAGATATAAAGAGGAGGAATAAGACCTAAGTGTTTTAATTCATCAACACTTGTGCGCCTAAGTGTCCTACCCTTAGAGGAAATGGCCACACTTGTGCACCGCCTTATCCCTTCAATAAAACTTTCACCCCACCCTTTTTGAAGCCTTTAGGGATAATACTAAGGGCTTGAGACAAGTCTCACCCAAGTATTACCTTATGGGTTAACCATCGCCCAAGTACACATGTGTCGCGCAAGTATACTTGCACGACCAGGACTTGCGCGCCCAAACAGGACTTGCGTGCCTGCCTCTTTTTGGGTGCCCCTCCTGCCTATTCAACTCTTTTCTTCAAATCCACCTCTCCTATTCAATATTTAGCCTTCAAAACCTTCTTCAAAGCCATTTTTGGCATGGTTCCTTTGTTGTATTCCTTATCTAAAGGTAATTCTATGGAACATCTCTCAAAACCTCGTGATTTACATATCTTTATGTCACTAAGGTTAGAGATTCCCTCCATTCAACCTCATCCTTTAAGATGAGAAGATCTTTAATCTGGGCATCCTTCTCAGGAATAAGCCCCAAGTTCCCTAATCTGGGAATCCTCCTTTGGAGTAAGACCCAGTCATAATTTCTCTTAACCTAGGCCTCCTTCTCAAGAGTAAGTCCCAAGTTACAAATCTCCTTAAACTTTGGGCCTCCTTCTCAAGAGTAAGTCCCAATCATAATTCCCTTTTTATTTGGGAATCCTCCTTAGGAATAATCCCTAGTCATAATTACCCTTAACCTGGGCCTCCTCCTCAGGAGTAATTCCCAATCTCAAATCCCCTTAACTTGGGCCTCCTTCTCAGGATTAAGCCCCAAGTCTCAAATCACCTTAACTTGGGCCTCCTTCTTAGGAGTAAGCCCCAAGTCTCAAGTCCCTTTAACCTGGTCCTTCTTCTCAGGATTAAGCCCCAGTCATAATTTCTTTTAACCAATCATAATTTATTTTAACCTCGGCCTCCTTTTCAGGAATAATCCTTAGTCTTAATTTCCTTTTATTTGTACTTCCTTCTTAGGAATAAAACCCAATCATAAGTCCCCTATAATTTGGGCATCCTTTTCAGGATTAAGTCCTAAATTAAGTATCCAAATCTCCATAAATCACATATACCTTTATAGAACTTGTTCCTGGGATTATTCCCTAAAGTAAGTCCCGATCTTCATCTATCTCGGTAGTCATACATATGTAAGCTGCACATCATTTCCTATGATTGCATCTTTTGTGGCACAATTGTCAGGTTTTACTGATACCTCTTGTTTCCTACACCGAGCATGACTCACATGAGCTTAGAGCATAAAAGTAATTATGAAATATTTATTTCGGCCATCAATCATGCATAAACTCTATATTTCTTCACTCAAAATATGTGGGTTCTAATTCCTTTAGTAACAAGGATACGTAGGTAGCCCATCTGTGGGTACGATCCTAACTCTAAAATAATATATGTCCTTCTGAACAACAATAAAATTCAAGTGCCTCACTAAGTGGCTTTAAAATCAGTATGGTTATCATAATGACCAAGAGATTTCTATATAATGTGTTGGAGGATACCATTGACTAAGAATATCTAAATAATAAAGATGATTCTCTATCGATGAAGAACCTCAAATACATATAAAAGATTCTCTAAATCTCATACATATCAACCATTGATTTTCAGATCTAAAGGAAAGATCATTTTCATACTTGGTAATTTAATAAGGATTCATGAACATAACTCAAATATATAAAGAGAGTCCCATAGTAGAAAATAATTCCCCCCAAAAAGGTGTGATGAGTCTGACCTCCCATCCTCTCGACCAATGAAAATTCTTAAGCCTCATCGGTCCACAACTAATGAGCACCTACCTTTGTAAAGTAGTTCCAAATGGATATAGAATCATTGGATGTTTCTGGTTCTACGAATAAACCCAATAGAAACCAATTGTAATGTTTGAACCTTAAACAAACAAGGTCATCCCCATTTCCAAAGGAAACAAAAATGGTGAACCCGACATGAATCCTTAACCAAGTTAAAAGATGTTTTACTAATTTGTTAGGACTCTATTTAATTCAATGTAAGGGCCAACAAAGCAATCAATAACATATGTTCTTATACAAAAGATGTAGTGGCTTAACTTATCTTGATTATTTCTGTTATATCAAACAGGCACTCATTTCCAAGATCTCTCTGCGTTACAGAAATGGCTTCTCTAAAGTTCACACCTGTGAATGCATCTGCTGCTTCTCCTGCTAGATCCTCTACCACTCTGAGGACGACATCACCTACTTAGCATCTTAAACGTTGGGTCTCAAATGCACTGGTTAAGGAATACCATCAACACGGTACCATTCCGACTCTAGAGTCCACTCGACAAGCCCTCCAAGTCAATAATTAACCCTGGTTGTCTAGATAGCGATGACCAGTGATCAAGAAGCTGGTGGTGCCAACCACCGTATCCAACCATTTCTGGTTGTTATCCCCAGAATGTAATCACTAGTCCCTCCCATATTATGAGGAGGTGAATGAGAAGGTAACTCAAGTCCTTAATTCAAGGATATAGGAGTCCTTCCCGAGGTCTCCCATCAACAATCACCACCAAACTCGTGCGGTAGTGCGCCCTCAACATGATGAGGGTACCACCTTTAGGGGTTTGGCTCAAGTTCCTCAGCCCCGATCATGCAAGACGAACCGCCAGAGGTGAAATCTGGTCAATAGGGAGAAGGTTCTTACTTTTTCCCCCTCCAAAGAAGTTCATCAAGACAACTTGATGGAAAATAATGAGCGGGAATATACACCCGTCTGTCCTGATGTTACTGCCCAGTAGACTCATCTGGCAGTAACACGCCAATACCGCTAGGAAATTTCAGTGAAGTATTATAGGCAGGCATATACACCTGTTTATAACTCATCAACCAGTCAGCAGGCTCATCTGACTGCACCCAAAGAAGCTCACCAACTTAATATGGTGGCAACTGATAAGCAGGGACATACACATGTTTACAATCAACAATTCTGTCAGTAGTCTTGTCTGCCAGTATTGAAATAAATTTATCAACAATACTTGACGAAGAATAAATAGAAGGCACATACACCTGTCAATGTTCATCAAGCCTTCCAATAGTCTTGTTTGGTAGCACTCAGAGAAGTCAGTCGGAAAGCTCTGACGACAAATTTGGAGCAGACTCAAATGTCTACCTCCACACATGAGTACTGTCAGAATTCACTGACAGTAAAAGGAGTACAAGAGCAGGAATACACACCTACTCCCAGCACAGAATGGAATTATATTCCTGTACCGGCAGCTGAAGTCACCAAGCACATTCTGACAATGGTGAAAGAGCAGAAGCAAATCCGTGTTCATATTCTGGATGCCTGTCAGAATATTATAACAGCTTCAGCAGCATCATAGGGAAGGAATCATAAATCTATCCCTATCAAAGGAGTGACACATCAACATATCACTCTGAAACAGATACATACCTCTGTTCCAGTCCAAGAGGGTTGTGGGGCATACTCCCCTATGTCATACAGACAATCAAGTCAGGCACATACACCTGATTTGAATGGAGATAATCATCCTAACCTAACTGTTTCTCTTGAGCAGGCACATACACCTGCCCATAATAACAACTTTTTTCAACAAGTGGTTCCTAAAGTTAGTAAGAAGGTGTCTAAGAAAAATACATGTCTAGCACAGTTAATAAATCAAGAGCCAATCTGTAATAAGGCTTTTCTCGATGTTTGAGTTCTTAATGCACTTAGACAATTATCTTTTGAAACTCAAGATTCTACTCTCTCTTATTTCCCAATAGTGGGAACAATAATTCCAAAGGTCATAATCAGACACTTTCTTATGAAGGCTTGCTTCATGACAGTTCGGTCGATCTCAAAGTATCATCTTCAGATGAGAGACACGATAACCTTCTACGTGGCCAAAATATCAAGGAGCAAAAGGTTTCATCTTCTGCTATAACACACCATTTAGTCCTCCCCATGATGATGAATTTAGCTGTGAAAGTTCTCTCTGTAGTAGTAATTTGCATTGACTGGAAAATTATTCAAAGGACAATGCAGTGAAGAGAAAGCCCTCTTATCTTGAGGCACTTGCAAATGTGAAGCTAGCCATGTCTGATGCTTTACCACTAGCAGGTAAAATACTTTCTCAATCAGAAGATAGCTTGGGGTGTAGGTCATTCTCCGAACCACCACTAGGTCATTCATCTTCTAGTTTGATAAATGAATTCTCTAAAAATCTTGTTGAATCTGATGAATCAACAAGGAAGTACCAACTATGGTCTAATCAGGTAGAATAATCTTCATCAACTGATAAATAGAAAGTGCTGAATATGAGAAAACAACTAGAAAATGGTGGAGTTCCAGTCATGTTTTGGCCTTTGGCTGATTCTCAGTATGATATTCCAGAAATGTTGAGAGAAGATTGTATTTATGATATTCGTCTCAACATGTGGAAGACTATTTGTCATTTAAACGTGAAAATATTATCTTATGATGAATATGAAAATAATGTCAAGATAATAGAAGGGTTACAACACCAAATTGATTTGGCATCTCTCTCAGTTTCCTGATATCCAAAGTCTGAAAAATAGCAGAGAGCCCTTCAACATTCATGCCTTGGCGCACTAAAAAGATTGTGCCAGTTAATTTCGAATTCCCCATATGGTATTCATATTAGGGGATGGGGTGTTCATGGAGAACTATATTTCACTGTACTCTCTAGTCAAAAAAGCCCTCCAAAAATGGTCTCTTGTAATGTTATTGCCCATGGTCGGCCATAGCCAATTGGTTTTGTTTGTAATCATAGGCTTGATCAGGAACATGACTCAACTAGTTCTTCTCAAAGTCTGGAATACAGAGAACAAGTTGTTGAATTACTCTTGCATCAGGAAAATGAGAATATCGAACAGGCTTCTCGTTTGGAGCATGCACATCATCAGGTGACAGAAGTGTTAGAAATTATCCAACGGTCATTTGAACCAGGTGATTTGAGTGGATGTAGGTTAATGCATCCAGCCAGTTTCCAGACTAAAGTCCACAAAATCAGGAGATATTTTAAGAAAGTCTCAGATATAGTAGCTCAAGAGCCACCTCAGCTTTCCAGAATGGGTACTCTTTTAGCTCAACCCTTGGAACCAAAAAATAGGATTCGGGGAGTTGAGAAGAAACAGCAGGAACAGCCCCAGTCTACTGGAATGGGGACTTTTTCAAATCCTTAATCTCTTCCTCAGTGAAAGTAATTATTCTCTCAATTAGGGAAGAAACCACAAGAGGAACGCAGAGCCGAATTATCAGGAGATTCCCTCCAAATTATGGTTCATCAGGAAGTTCCTGAGGGGTCAACTCAACAAAAGGAAATGTCTCATCAAGGACATGGAAAAAAGACAGTATCACAGAAATGATGATAGAAGGGATGCAATGCGTTATGCATCAATAAATGTCATCAATGTCATTGTCACCGATCTCCCAGAACATGAAGTTCACTCAGAGGAATCAAATGTGGAAGTTTCTACTCAAGAGGTTGTGCACACAGAGGCAAATGAAGAAGGTGTGCGTACACAAAATCCAAGGCTTACCTAGAATCTAGGTATTCCTTCAAGTAACCAACTTCCCCCTCTCCGAAAGGCGTCCAATAAGGGGAAAGAAAAAAAATCAGGTTACATTCCACCCTTCCTCTCGAGAAGTCCAATCACTCTCACTAGAGGAAAGTTTCACGCAACAAGAGGAAGAAATGAAGGAATTAAGGAGGTTGAATGCAGAACTACTTCAAGTTAGTCTTCCTCCTAAGTGCTCTGGAGTCAGTCAGCCAAGGGAATTCGTTGCAGCTACTTGGATGGATCAATAATATCCTCCTTTACCAGTACAACCTCACATGTCTAATCCTATGGGTCATGTGCAACAACAATTGTTGGTGCTACCATCAGTTGCAGTACCATCCACCATACCTATCCAAGCTCCAGTTATTTCACTTGCTCAGGTCCAAGCTCAACCGAATGTTTCTAAAACGTTAATAACTACCATTGAGTCATTAACATCTTGGTTGGAAGCTATGGAGGGAAATCATGCACAAATTCAACAAGAAAAGAGAGCTTACCATGAATGGGTTGATGCAATTCCTCCCCCATAAAATTTTTCAAGTACTAAATTTCCAATCTTTAAGGGTTCGAGAGACCCATAAAAACACTTAACACATTTTGTTTCTCATTGCAATCCTATGATGGGAACTCCTCAGCAATAATAAGCAGTTAAGATTAGGTGTTTTGTATAGTCATTACAAGGTCCTGCTTTTGTATGGTATACAAGCTTGCAATCCCAGTCAATTACTGGGTGGGAAGATCTCCGTCAATGATTCCTTGTTCAATTTAGCTCAATGTTGCCAAAGAAAACAGTTTTTGATCTTACAAATTTTAAGAAAAGGGAGAATGAAAGAGTTTCAGATTTCATTTCTCATTGGAAGAGATTAACATATTTCTTAAGCTTAGCACTCCCTCAAGAAGAATTGTTTCCAATCTGTGTGGTAAATTTGTGTGATGAATTACGCACACCGTTGATCCCTATAAAATACACGGGAGGGTTTCGAGACCTTACTTCAATCGCTCAATAGTTTGAATATTCTCTTAAAAAGACTAAGGATAAAACTCATGTAATTTCATCAGTTCTAGGAAGGATAATGGGTAAAGTAGAGACTGCTACAGTTACACTTAAACAATCACTTGTACCTGCTTCTACTTCAAAACATTCATCTTACCAAAGGAATCTGTAACACCCTAAGATTTTATGAAAAATATTCTTTTAATTTCATTAATGTCTTGTGTTGTATGCTACACCAAGAATACCTTGCGCTATACGCAACACCATATTAGCTTTCATTATACGCAACACTATTCTTGGATCGTGTTATATTCAACGCAACATTGAGTATATATATATATATATATTCAATGTATAAATGAAATATGGTTGGATTCTGTTATACGATACAACGAAGGATTCTTTCACAACACGCAGCCCTGACTTGGCTTGCATTACATGCAATCGCGACCTTCCTCGATAGCATGTGTTGTACGCAATACCGGGTGTTACTAAACAATGATATATTATTATAATATTATTATGAACTAGCCTTTATGAATAGAATTAACAAAATTTTGAATTTTATAACATTATTATTCATATTACACATTTTCTAGAACATGTTATAAGAACAAAATAAATTTTTCAGGTAAAATAAGTATTTTTCAAAAAATACAGTTTTGCCGCCTTTTGATGGTGCAACCACTTTAAATATAGTTTTTGAAATGTTTATAAGTTCCATTTAACAAAATAAAATTATTCTTTGGAATCAAGAAATAAAAATTTACTTTGGATAAATTTTTCATTTTATTCTGATGACTTTCATATTTTAATGAATAGTAAAAACATGATATATTTTAATTAAAAACAACTTTTTTCATCGTAATATCTTATGTGGTTAAATTATAATATTGAATGGTTTTAAAGTATAAATAGAATATATTTTTACCATTTAATATAATGTATGTCATTATCATTGATTTTACCTTGAATTCATAGGTTAAATCAATTCAATCTTTTGCAATGTTTTAAAGAAAAACCCATTTTCTTTCGACAACGGGATTAATTTTAATTTAATTTCTGAAACTTTTGTGTATTGAATTTGGAAAAATGGATTCCATATTTGGAATCAGTGTGTCCAAATTATGTTAATAAGCTACTTTTTATTTTTGGGCATTGTGAATAGTAACTACGGTAAATTTTATTTACTATAGTTAAAGGTAAATCGGGTAATTAAGGGTAAATATAAGATTATAAAATTACCCTAACACTTGGAAAAATCCTATTGGATGACTAAAAGTCGACCCATATCACCTAAGGGTCGGATTATATTCATTTAATGGACTTTTTTCTATGAAAATAATTTAATTATTATTAAAACCAAATAAAGTGAAAACATGTCACTCTCTTAAATACTATAAGTATAATAATTTTAAGTTTGTGATAAACTTCATGAAACTTAGAACATTAATAGTCTACAGAAAGATAAAAAAATTATCTACATCATGAGAATTTATTTAGAATTTTTTGGGATTAAATAATTATCATTAATTTTGACACAATAGTGATGCAAAAATTATTTATCTAGTGAAAAAATCAAGAATATAGTTTTTATTAAACTAATAGTGACCATAAAAGGCACAAAACCCTGACCAAAACTTATAGGTTATGTAAATTTAAACTATAATCATCCAATGGTCGAATATTTGACCATTTGGAGTCTTATACAAGCAATTATGACACTTATATTATTTTATTTTAAAAGATGCCAAAGTTGTCACCTTCATAATTTAATAAATATAACAATTTAACTATTGTGATTTTAAGATGATAAATTCGAGTAAAATTATTATTGTGAAATTTAATAGATTAATATTCATCATAGGATTTTATTTTTAATTTTTATGCAACATATAAGTATATTAAATAATTATACAAAAATGTTGTAGTAATTATTTTATTAAGAGATAAACCAAATAAATGGTTTTGAAAATAATAAAATAAATATTATATGAACTATTTAATGTTCTACACTAATTTTCTAGATACATATGACATTTTATGAATATATTAAATCTTTTATTTCGAACATATCTTCTGTATATATTTTATTTAAATTCAAATAAATTAATAGTGTCAAAATTGACACTATTGTTATTTTAAAAATTAACATATTATAAAATTGTTTAAAAATCACAAAAATATTTAAAAATTATAAATTTAAATTTTTATGGTCTATATTGTTATAAAGTAAATAATTATGGAAAATTCACAACAAATAAGTAATTATTTGTTATAATTTAAAATTTAGAATTTTATTACCACAAATAAACCTAAATAGATTAAATAAGGATAAATCAAAATGATAAGGTTTAAAATAATTTCCAAACATGTCTAAATTTTATTGGTTGATGAGATTACAACCCTATATCATCTAATATTTGAATATGAGTCATTTTGGGAGGTTTTTAAGTGGGGTTAGATTTATTATAAATTAATATTTTTAAGAATTCCAAAGGTGCCCCTCTCCTCCCTTATAAAAGGGCACCTCCTCCCTCTCTTCAACACACCACTTTGAGCCATCAAGCTCGGCCAACCCCCGCCCAATTCACTTATCCACTTCCCTAGAAACATCCTATATGTCCTGGTCTTTTTTAAAGACCAATTTTAGTGCGCTAAGAGGAGGTCTCAAAGAGGCGCTTCAAAGAAGAGGTAATTTCCATTACCGATTCTTTCACCTTTATTTCTTCTTCCACTTCTTATTATTAGGTTGTTTCATTATGAAGTAATAAAATCAGTATCACTCATATACTAATATGTTATTATAAGTATGAAACAACCCTATTTAACCATCTATCCATCCTATGGAAAATGAAATCACCACGCGTGCGTACGTACGGAATACCCTCTCCACGCCGTAGTGTAATCTATTTTCCACCACCACCTTACTTGGATGGGTATAATGGTGTAAATAATAACTATATATGATTATTGTAAATTGATAATGATTATTTAATAGTATACATACACTCCAAAAAAATTCCATGATCATGGGAACGATATCATCGCTCGTGCGTACGTACGGAATACCGTCTCCACGACGCGATGAGATTCATTCTCAATGATTAACCATTCATAAATGATTATAAAGTATATATAATAAGTAATCATTAAATATATGACATAATAATGATACTGTATTTATTTATATATATATATATATATATATATATTTATGTCATCCAATTAATTCCATTCAATTCAATGAGGAAATGAAAACAACGTCCATGCGTACGTACGGCCTACCGTCTCCATGAACGGTGTATTTCTTTCCATTTATCGATCTATTAAATATATGTATATTCTGAATATATATTATATATAAATCATGTTTGACATTTTGGATGTAAGTAATCATGATATAAGTAATCATATGAATAATTACAAGTCAAAACACGGATGACAAATGAAACGATTTTACCCAAAATTCTCTTTAACATGGAATTTACAAAAGAACGGGTAATATAAAGTCATAAGTGAACCATATATGCTATCATAAAAATTAATATGATTCTATAATAAGTCAATAACATTATTTAAATCATTATATAGGAGGTTTGGATACGTACGAAGCATATCATACCTGATGTAAGGGATAATTTTGCAAATCTCATTTTTATCCGAGATTGCATATTTGTAAGTATTTACTGGGGTTATTTCTATCATCCATGTCCATGTTTTATAAAAGTGTTTTCATGTATTTTAAAAGTCCTTTTTACCCATTCTTGACTTTTACTACATGGTATGTAAGGAATCTTTCTTTTTTTTACGTTATGAGGTACTTTTTGACTTTTCTGACAAAAGTATGAGAAGAATGTTTTTTTAACTTATACGGCACGAACGGATTTTTACTCTTTTATAAAGCCTTATTTTCATGAAGCTTACTCCAAAATATTTCATGACTATTTTCAAAAAAACCCTTTTATTGCATGATATTTTGTGAAAAGAGAATGATTTTGAAGAAGAAAGGATATTTTCCTCAAGAATTCATTTCAAGTGTTTTATCAAAACCATTTTCCATCTAAGACGACATTATTTCATATGTGTATGTTTCAAGTTTAATTTCTCTATGATTTACATGGTTTCACTTTTCTTATGATTAAATGATATCCATTTCTGTTATATGGATTATGAGATGATGAGATGATGTTTATGAAACCCATTTTATTCTTTGGGTTATGATGAATGTTTTAAGTTTATTTTGTGGCACAAGTAAGAATGATTTCATTATGAGATGGGTGGGACCTATATCTCCCTCCAATGAATTGGGTAAAGATTTATATATTATGAGATAGACATGGTTGGAACGGCAGGTTAAACCGGTTCAGTAAAACAGGACTGAAACGAGGAGTGAACTCGATTCAGAAAGGGACTTTGTCCACTAAGATGGTCTTGGCAGCAATGCCTTGGCTACTATGGAAATCATTACATGTGATTAATGGATTCCACAATCACATGTTTTATTCCCATGCTATTTTGTCAATCTTAATGTTTCTTTATGATCTATGCCTTACGTACTTCCATGTTTTATGTCATTTCTCAAGCTTTTGATGCTTAAACATTATGTTCATGTTTTTAAGTTTAAATGTATATGGTATGTTTTATTTTATCCATTCTTACCCTTACTGAGCATTTGAGCTCACCCTTTTTATGTTTTCTTTTCCCCAGGATATAAAGAAAGGTTTTAGGTAAGAAAAAAAATGGGAAAGATTTTTATGGGAGATGTTTAAGATCTTTCACCATGATTGGAAGATTATGTTCCAAGTTTCCAAAGACACTAAACTATTACGGTACTTGTGTGTTCTGTTTTTGTTATGTATTAAGTATTCCGCTAAAGTAATGTAATGTTCATGTACGTCAAGCTTCGGGTCTCTATAGTTGGTATCATAGGAAAGGTTTAGTCAACCTTTGGAAACTAGGATGCGAGAACTTTAGTGAGATCCCTAGAGATATTTCTAAGGTATGTCTAGGGATGTCCCTAAGGTTAAGTATAAGCATAGGTTATAGTGCTAGAATTACGGTAACCCAAGATGTTAGATATTGAAGGTACTCCCCCTTTATTATATTGTTTTCCCTAGCGTGATTTTTGCCTCTCACACTATTCTTTTTGGGTTTTAGATGATGGCTGGAACCCGAAGGAACCGTGTTGATCAATGTAATGGACAATGCAATGATTGTACTCCTGAACAAACAAATGTTATGGGATATGGAGTGCAAAATATTATTGATATACTTACACAAGCTATGAATCATTCTAGACTTCCAAATAAGCAGAGAAGGGAACAATATTCTATTGAGTCCTTCATGAGGCAACGTCCACCTTCTTTCAGTGGGTCTTCTGATCCACTTGTTGTTGAACAATGTATCATTACCATTGAAAAGATATTTTCAGTTCTTCAATGTTCTGAACATGATAAAGTCATCTTAGCAGTATATCGTTTGGAAGGTGAAGCTGATCAATGGTGGAATCTTATCAAGAATACGATGCCAAGAGATGAAATTGAGTCCATTGAATGGGACGAGTTCAAGAACTTATTTTTCAATAAGTACTTCACTCGTATTCTTTGAAAAAAGATGGAGAAGGAGTTTCTCAAACTAAAGCAAAAGGATGATGAATCTGTTGGTATATACGAAGCGAATTTTACAAGGCTTGCATGGTATACATCTGTATTTATCATCCAACCTGAAAGTAAAGTTGATCGATTCTTCAGTGTCTTAAAACCAAATATTCGAAGGGCATTAGCTATAAGAGACTTCAGTAGCTATGAAGAAATTGTGCGTTGTGCTATCAAGGTAGAAATGGAAGTTGGTGTTACTTATCCATCTCATAGTTTTGACAAGAAACGAAAGATGGAGTTCAAGGAGAAATCTCAGAGTAATGGTGAAAAGAAGATGAATGTTTCCTTATGCTCAAAGTGTGGAAAGAAGCATGGTGGAGATTGTCTTAAAGGGACTAGAAAATGTTTTAAGTGTAGAAAAGAAGGTCATCGAGCAGCTGAGTGTCGAAGTAATGGAAAAAGGGTTTCTAATGATGTGAATAAAGAAAAGACTGCAGAGAATGCACCACCAACACTTCAATGCTTCAAGTGAAAGGAAATGGGGCATTATGCTAATAAATTCCCTAATCCAAGGGTTAGTGATAATCGACATGAGCAACCACTTAAGGAAAAGGACAAAGGGAAGTCACATGCGATCACTATTGGTGATGTTGAATATGAAAATGATGTGGTGGAATGATTAAGTGTTTATGTAATGGGATTCCAAAATAATGTTGTATATAGTATCATGGAATATTGGAATATTTATGTATTTGTCTATTGTGGTTTTCAATAATTTTATGGTACTGGTAACCATGGAAAGGGATTGAGATATTTTTGGGGAAAAAAAGATGATATGCACATAATGAAGGAAAAATGAGAAAATGAAATGTTCGACAGTACTCATGAGCTCATGATTGATATAAAGACTAAGTGATATCATGGTTTGAGTATATAGAATTTTGAGGATTTTGGTATGTGGAAAGTGTTAACTTTTAACTGCATTCATGTTTTCACTATGGTTCAATGGGTATTCATTTTTTAAGAGAATACATGATTAAGGCCTTAGAATGTTTGGAATGTGACCAACAAGACATATCTTATGATATATGGGGATCAATGATGGTATTAAATCTCTGGTAATCGTTTTCACTATATTATGAGAGTGGACTGCAGTATTATGGATAAGCCTAAAGATTGGAATGAATTATGTTGGACATAAGTTAGTATTATTTAAGGATAGAAGCTTTTTCGATATTATTGATGGGATGTTATAGTAATATAGTTTTAGAAAAAGGACAACCTGCAGGACGGGCGACAGCCCATCGCGTCGAACAAGGCTGTGCGAATCGAACCCACAACCGAAGTGCGAATGGCCTTTATCGCCTACCACTGGCCTACAGGAAGTCCCTGGTTAGTAGAAACTGGTTTCATTTTATTAAGCAGTATGATATATGAAGTATA
Source organism: Viscum album (assembly GCA_963277665.1). Classification (NCBI taxonomy): domain Eukaryota; kingdom Viridiplantae; phylum Streptophyta; class Magnoliopsida; order Santalales; family Viscaceae; genus Viscum; species Viscum album. The sequence goes on along the minus strand of OY728119.1, from coordinate 1,175,745,225 downwards.
AGTTCATTTTTGGAACCATATACGATTAATCTAACCATAAGATGGAATTATAACTTTTGCTAACCTTTTGTTTGAAAGAGATGGAATGACCCATCATTCTATCATATGATCTACTAAGACATCACGAATAACAAATTCAACTTCATTTATTTAAGGGATGAAGTGGAAATTATTCAATTCACGAACAACAGTGAGATTGTACCAAAATCATGCAAGTATTTCTTTTAATTCATCAACTTTAGGGAAATGATCTTGAAAACCAAAAATGTTGTCTTAGTTCTCTTATATCCGATTAATCATATGGTACCTTAGATCATCACAAATCAATGGCTTTGTGATTGTTGGATTTTTCATAGCCATGTTCTCTACCACTCTCCATCAGAACTTGATGGTTAGATTTTTCTTTCATATCCATATTTTCACCTATGTTCTCCTACGGGGAAACCCCGTGATCAGTTAATTTGGGTAACCGTTACATTTCATACTTTAGTTTTTAAAATCCGTGTTTTGGTATTCCTTTTTACGATGTGGGTTTCTATTAAACAAACTTTCGAGTAGTAAACCGTTTATAACCCCGACGAATTTTGAGGGAGAAATTCATTTTAAGGGGGGTAGAATGTAACACCCTGAGATTTTATGAAAGATATTCTTTTAATTTCATTAATGTCTTGTGTTGTATGCTACACCAAGAATACCTTGCGCTATACACAACATCGTATTATCTTGCATTATACGCAACACTATTCTTGGATCGTGTTATACACAATTTTGATAATAGTTACTCTACGCAACATTGAGTCTATATATATATATATATTAAATGTATAAATGAAATATGGTTGGATTCTGTTATACGAAACACTGAAAGATTCTTGCACAACACGCAACCCTGACTTGGCTTGCATTACACGCAATCGCGACCTTCCTCGATAGCGTGTGTTGTACGCAATACCGGGTGTTACTAAACAATGATATATTATTATGAACTAGCCGTTATGAATAGTATTAACTAAATTTTGAATTTTATAACATTATTATTCATCTTACACATTTTCTAGAACATGTTATAAGAACAAAATAAATTTTTCGGGTAAAATAAGTATTTTTCAAAAAATACAGTTTTGCCGCCTTTTGATGGCGCACCCACATTAAATATAGTTTTTGAAATGTTCATAAGTTCCATTTGACAAAATAAAATTATTCTTTGTAATCAAGAAATAAATATTTACTTTGGATAAATTTTTCATTTTATTCTGATGACTTTCATATTTTAATAAATAGTAAAAACACGCTATATTTTAATTAAAAACAACTTTTTTCATCGTAATATCTTATGTGGTTAAATTATAATATTTAATTGTTTTAAAGTATAAATAGAATATATTTTTACCATTTAATATAATCTATGTCATTAGAATTGAGTTTACCTTGAATTCGTAGGTTAAATCAATTCAATCTTTTACAATGTTTTAAAGAAAAACCCATTTTCTTTCGACAATGGGATTAATTTTAATTTAATTTCTGCAACTTTTGTGTATTGAATTTGGAAAATTGGATTCCATATTTGGAATCAGTGGGTCCAAATTATGTTAATAATCTACTTTTTATTTTTGGGCATTGTGAATAGTAACTACGGTAAATTTTATTTACTATAGTTAAAGGTAAATCGGGTAATTAAGGGTAAATATAAGATTATAAAATTACCCTAACACTTGGAAAAATCCTATTGGATGACTAAAGGTCGACCCATATCACCTAAGGGTCGGATTATATTCATTTAATAGACTTTTGTCCATGAAAATAATTTAATTATTATTAAAACCAAAGAAAGTGACAACATGTCACTCTCTTAAATACTATAAGTATAATAATTTTAATTTAGTGATAAACTTCATGAAACTTAGAACATTAATAGTATAAAGAAATATAACAAAATTATCTACATCATGAGAATTTATTTATAATTTTTTGGGATTAAATCATTATCATTAATTGTGACACAATAGTGATGCAGAAATTATTTATCTAGTGAAAAATCAAGAATATAGTTTTTATTAAACTAATAGTGGCCATAAAAGGCACAAAACCCTGACCAAAACTTATTGGTCATGTAAATTTAAACTATAATCATCCAATGGTAGAATATTTGACCATTTGGAGTCTTATAAAAGCAATTATGACACTTATATTATTTTATTTTAAAAGATGCCAAAGTTGTCACCTTCATAATTTAATAAATATAACAATTTAACTATTGTGATTTTAAGATGATAAATTCGAGTAAAATTATTATTGTGAAATTTAATAGATTAATATTCATCATAGGATTTTATTTTTAATTTTTATGAAACATATAAGTATATTAAATAATTATACAAAAATGTTGTAGTAATTATTTTATTAAGAGATAAACCAAATAAATGGTTTTAAAAATAATAAAATAAATATTATATGAACTATTTAATGTTCTCCACTAATTTTCTAGATACATATGACCTTTTATTAATCTATTAAATCTTTTAGTTCGAACATATCTTCTGTATATATTTTATTTAAATTCAAATAAATGAATAGTGTCAAAATTGACACTATTGTTATTTTATAAAAATAACATATTATAAAATTGTTTAAAAATCACAAAAATATTTAAAAATTATAAATTTAAATTTATATGGTCTATATTTTTATAAAGTAAAATATTATGGAAAATTCACAACAAATAAGTAATTATTTGTTATAATTTAAAATTTATAATTTTATTACCACAAATAAACCTAAATAGATTAAATAAGGATAAATCAAAATGATAAGGTTTAAAATAAGATAAAAACATGTCTAAATTTTATTTTTTGATGAGATTACAACCCTAGAGAATCTAATATTCTAATATGAGTAATTTTTGGAGGTTTTTAAGTGGGGTTAAATTTATTATAAATTAATATTTTTAAGAATTTTAAAAGTGCCCCTCTCCTCACTTATAAAAGGGAACATCCTCCATCTCTTCCACAAACCACTCTGAGCCTTCAAGCTTGGCCAACCCCTGCCCAATTCTCTTCTCCACTTCCCTAGATACATCCTAGATGTCCTGGTCTTTTTCAAAGACCAATTTTAGTGCCCTAAGAGGAGGTCTCAAAGAGGCGCTTCAAAGAAGAGGTAATTTCCGTTACCGATTCTTTCACCTTTATTTCTTCTTCCACTTCTTCTTCTTAGGTTGTTTCATTATGAAGTAATAACATCAGTATCACTAATATACTGATATGTTATTATAAGTATGAAACAACCCTATTTCACCATCTATCCATCCTACGGAAAAAGAAATCACCGCACGTGCGTACATACGGAATACCGTCTCCACACGATGAGATTCATTCTCAATGATTAACCATTAATAAATGATTATAAAGTATATATAATAAGTAATAATGAAATATATGACATAATAATGATACTGTATTTATGTATATATATATATATGTATGTCATCCAATTAATTCCATTCAAATCAATGAGGAAACGAAAACAACGTTCATGCGTACGTACGGCCTACCGTCTCCATGAATGGTGTATTTCTTTCCATTTATCGATCTATTACATATATGTATATTCTGAATATATATTATATATAAATCATGTTTTACATTCTGGATGTAAGTAATCATGATCTAAGTAATCATATGAATAATTACAAGTCAAAACACGGACGACAAATGAAACGATTTTACCCAAAACGCTCTTTAACATGGAATTTACAAAAGAACGGTTAATATAAAGTCATAAGTGAATCATATATGATATCATAACAATTAATATGATTCTGTAATAAGTCAATAACATTATTTAAATCATTATACAGGAGTTTCGGATACATACGAAGCATATCGGACCTAAGGTAAGGGATAATTTTGCAAATATCATTTTTATCCGAGATTTCATATTTGTAAGTATTTACTGGGGTTATTTCTATCATCCATGTCCATGTTTTATAAAAGTGTTTTCATGTATATTAAAAGTCCTTTTTACCCATTCTTGACTTTTACTACATGGTATGTAAGTAATCTTTCTTTTGTTTACGTTACGAGGTACTTTTTGACTTTTCCGACAAAAGTACGAGAAGAATGTTTTTTTTAACTTATACAGCACGAACGGATTTTTAATGTTTTATAAAGACTTATTTTCATGAAGCTTCCTCCAAAATATTTCCTGACTATTTTCAAAAAAAATCCTTTTATTGCATGACATTTTGTGAAAAGATAATGATTTTGAAGAAGAAAGTATATTTTCCTCAAGAATTCATTTCAAGTGTTTTATCAAAACCATTTTCCATCTAAGATGGCATTATTTCATATGTGTATGTTTCAAGTTTAATTTCTCTATGATTTACATGGTTTCACTTTTCTTATGATGAAATGATATCCATTTCTGTTATATGGATTATGAGATGATGAGATGATGTTTATGAAACCCATTTTATTCTTTGGGTTATGATGAATGTTTTAAGTTTATTTTGTGGCACAAGTAAGAATGGTTTCATTATGAGATGGGTGGGACCTATATCTCCCTCCAATGCATTGGGTAAAGATTTATATCTCATGAGATAGACATGGCTGGATTGGCAGGTTAAACCGGTTCAGTAAAATAGGACTGAAACGAGGAGTGAACTCGATTCAGAAAGGGACTTTGTCCACTAAGATGGTCTTGGCAGCAATGCCTTGGCTACTATGGAAATCATTACATGTGCTTAATGGATTCCAAAATCACATATTTTATTCCCATGCTATTTTTTCAATCTTAATGTTTCTTTATGATCTATGCCTTACGTACTTCCATGTTTTATGTCATTTCTCAAGCTTTTGATGCTTAAACATTATGTTCATGTTTTTAAGTTCAAATATATATGGTATGTTTTATTTTATCCATGCTTACCCTTACTGAGCATTTGAGATCAACCTTTTTATGTTTTCTTTTCCCCAGGATATAGAGAAAGGTTTTAGGTAAGAAAAAAAAAGGGAAAGATCTTTATGGGAGATGTTGAAGATCTTTCACCACGATTAGAAGATTACGTTCCAAGTTTCCAAAGACACTAAACTATTACGGTCCTTGTGTGTCTGTTTTTGTTATGTATTAAGTATTCTGCTAAAGTAATGTAATGTCCATGTACGTCAAGCTTCGGGTCTCTACAGGATCCACCTCCTGAGCGTCAACAACATAGGCCTTTTTGTCAAGTTGATCAAAGAGATCAAATACGGAAACAATTTGAGGAGTTAAAGAAAAAAATTTATTCTTTTCTAAATGAACAAGTTCTTGGTTACTTCATTTCGTCTCTGGAAAATAATTTGGTTCAGTTTTCAAGTCCTAAAATGCCGAATAGGGAAGGAGATGAAGACCTTCCCAACTATTTCTCATTTCATCAGATGTTGGGTCATCCCATTCAGAATTTTTTATCTTCAAATACCTCCTACAAAAAATGGTAGACTCGGGACAAGACAAACTAAAAGGTTCTTCATCCAAGGTAGTATGTGTTACTACTACAAATCCAGAGGAAGAAGGTGAGTGGCAAGAAGTAAAAATCAAAAATGCGTATAAATATGATGATTGGATGGTCAGAAAAATGATCAACCGAACTCATTCCATTTTACGAATGTAATTGAAGAAACTAATTGTGTCTTATGCTATGAATGCCATAGCAGAAACCTCTTCATCGGATGGAAAATCCTCAAAGAAACTACATAATTCTAAGAAAGAAGAATAGTCAGAAGAAGACGAGTTCATGTTAAAGCCCAAGTTATCTTTGAATTTGGTAGATTTTATGCCATCAAATTCAAAGCCATAGGCACCACTCTACCAAAAGGCATAGACTACACTGGCTAATTAGGAAAAGTCTTCATCAGATGTAGAGTTGATCTTTGGTTCTGTCAATATGATTCACTTAATAGATCCATATTCCAGTCACAATTTTGATCTTGACGAGCCAGATTTCCCTGTATCAAACAGAGGAATTAGAGGGAGTTCCAGAGGTCTAGGATACAGAGGAAGATGTGGATATTCTAGAAGCCACTATTTCAATCCTACCCCTTCTAGAACTATCTATGCAGTAGAAACTTGTGGCAGAGCCCTTCAGCGGGCTCAACAAGAACAAGAAGGTTTTTCCATGCATGCCAGATTCAGTCCTAGAACAATTATTCTGGAGGATGAGTTAGAGGTTACACATTCTTCCTCTCAGCAAATAAATAGACCCAGTCGGTCTAATTTTCCAATGCTAAGAGTATTTCTAACTCCTACACCGATACAAGATGCATCTACTTCCAAAGTGTCAACTTCTAAGGCACCTAAAAACCACATGTTCTTATTGGGAAACGCAGACCTTTAGACCAAAAGTATGATATCTTAAAACATTTTTCCCAAGTACCATCCAATTTATCAATTCTGGATGCCTTGAATCTATCAAAGGATCTTCAGGAGGCACTCATTGAGGCTTTTTCAAGTCCTCAGGAATTCAAAACTGAAATTTCTGCAGCTGAAATCTACCATGTAGAGAATGATCCTGCAGAATACCATGCAGTGATATCTTTTACAGATGAAGATGAAGATGATGTTGTGTATGGAAATATTAGACCTTTGTATTTATCTGGAAAGGTCAATGATATAGACATCCGATGAGATTTCATTGATAATGGTTCAGGAGTCAACCTCATCCCCATTCATACACTTTGTCGATTGGGCGTCACCGAATCTGATTTATCTCCTTCTACTTTGATGTTTCAAGGAGATGATAAAAATGAACAAGAACCTCTGGGTGAGATTACACTCAGAAATCAGTTTGGAGATCTTGTATCCAATTCAGATTTCATGGTTTTTCGTCATGACACAGCCTTCAATATTTTTCTTGGAAGACCTTGGCTACATCAACATGTGACTATCCCTTCATCATACCATCAATGTCTCAAATATTGTTTCAATGGTAAAATTGGGACATTGTATGGTGATAAAGCCCCATTCAAAACATGTGAATCTCAATATATTGAGGCAGGATTTTATCACATGGAGGGAAAGGAGAAATCCACAACAAGGGAGGCTACCAAAGTTAATGCTCAATATGGTTTTGGAAAAAATTCCAGTAAACCCATTCATATGTCTGAGTACATATTATGTGTTGCCTATTAGTCAAATTGACAAGATAGAACCAAATCGAAATAATCTTATGGAAAAATCTATAATGTCAATTATGGCAACCAAGGCAGATAGCATGGGAGAAATTGGTGATTCAACGAGCAATGATGAAAGCTCAAATGGAGATGTCTTCATTTCATCCGCTGAAATCCAGCAATTCTATACTTCATCAACCAGACCAGAAGAAGTTATATCAATGTCAGAGTTAAACGATGATGTCGATTCTCAATCCATCATCTCCTCTTTATTACCCAAGGAAGACCCTTCATCATCAACAGGGTCAGAAATGGAAGCTTCTTATTCAAGATGTTCAAATTTTAACATCTCTCCTGATCAAGGAAATTCTGCTGCATCATCTACTATGAAAGTAGAAATAGAAGAAATAACACTTGTTGACGAAGAAGAGAAAGATCTCAGGGATTCTCCTCCAGCATTTGAAGAAGGTATCTATACCACTGTGGATGAACTCAGAAAAATAAATCTAGGTACAAAAGAAGATCCACGCCCCACTTTAATTAGTGCGTCCGTGACTCTTGAAGAGAAAGAAATGTATATTTCATTTCTAAAGCAAAATCGAGATATATTTTCTTGGAACTATACAGAAATGCCCAGGGTTGATCCTGATGTTGCTACTCATCATTTGAGTTTGCTAGAAGAACATCGAGGATCAAGCAAGCTGCAAGAAGAACACACCCAACTTATGCTTCCAAAATTGAAGCTGAAGTGGATAATCTTATCAAATTTAACTTTGTTAGAGAATTTCAATATAACAAATTGTTGGATAATATTGTCCCAGTGAAAAAGAAGAATGGACAAATTAGAGTCTGCATTGATTTCAGAGATCTTAATCGGCATTGTCCCAAGGATGATTTTCCAGTTCCAATCACAGAACTCTTAATTGATGAAATAGTGGGCTATGAAGCACTTTCCTTCATGGATGTATATTTTTGGTATAATAAAATATGAATGGCTCCAGAAGTTGAATAATATACAGCTTTCAGATCCCCTCAGAGTGTGTTTTGCTATCGAGTAAATCCCTTTGGCCTGAAGAATATAGGCGCAACATATCAGCGTGCCATGCACCATATCTTCAAACCCTTTTTAGGGAAATTTGTTGAATGTTACGTGGACGATTTGGTGGTTAAATCTAAACAAGTTTCTAATCACTTGTCTAATTTGGAAGTCATATTCCACAAACTTTAACAACACAATTTGAAGATGAACCCCTTAAAATGTGCTTTTGGGGTAACCTCAGGAAAATTTCTTGGCTTTGTTGTATGCCATTGTGGTATCGAAGTCGGTCCTGAGAAAACAAAGTCAATACTTGGTATGTCAACTCCTCTAAATTTGAAAGAATTGAGAGGGCTTCAAGGAAACTTGGCCTATATTCAGCGTTTCATCGCCAATATGGCAGGCAAAAGTTTACCCTTCACCAAATTGATGAAGAAGGGAGTCACTTACTAGTGGACTGAAGAATGTCAATAAGTATTCAATATTCTCAAGAAATATCTCTTGAGTACACTGGTATTAATGCCACCTATTGAAGGAAGACCACTTATTCTTTATGTGACAGCTTTATATAATTCATTGGGTGCCTTCCTTGCCCAAAAGAATGTTGCTGGGAATGAAAATAGCCTTTACTATCTCATTCGGACTATGCTTGGAACAGAAACGTGATATTCAAGTATTGAAAAGTGCTACCTTGCATTAATATTTATAGTTCATAAATTGAGACACTACCTGCAACATCATGAGGTCCAATTGGTATCTCACAATAACCTGCTCAAATTTATCCTTAGTCGTCTAATGCTTACAGGATGTCTGGCAAGGTGGGCAGTTATTTTGCAGCAATTTGATATCTAGTATGTGTCTCAAAAAGAAATAAAGGTCCAAGATCTGGTTGATTTCCTTATTGAACACCCTTCAGTAGAAGATACATCTTTAGATATTGAACTTCATGATGAGGAAGTCTTCTCTATTAAACATAGTCTTCAAACATGGTAAATGTACTTTGATGGTGATTCCAGAAGTCCAACAGGGAAGAAAATGGAAGATCCTAAATTCAACAAAGTTGGGTTGGGAATTGTACTTATTTCCCTGAAAAAGGAAGTTCTAACCTATTTCTTCTTATTGTGGGAAGGCAATACAAATAATGAAGCAGAATATCAAGCTCTCATCGCAGGATTGGAGTTGGAGCTTCAGGCACAGGTGAATCACTTAATGGTGAAAGGTGATTCAGACCTGGTAATCAGACAAGTCAATGGGGATTATTCCATCTGAAAAGAAGAGTCAATCCCTTTGTATGATTACGTCAGAGAGTTAATGGAAGAATTTCCTTCAGAACTGACATTTTCTTATGTCTCGCGATCACAAAATTCCCAAGCTGATGCACTGGCTAATATAGCCACAGCTCTGGCAGATCCAAATCGGGATGAGACAATCATCAGTATTGCCCACCATCATACAATTTCACCTTATGTTCAAACCAGAACATAGGAAATCAATGAAATTAGTCCCATTTATGAACCATATGGTCATACTATAGGATGGATGACATCTATCAGGGAATACCTTCAAAATGGAACACTTCCACCTGCTAGAACTGGGAAAGAAAAAATCCGGTGATGTGTGGTCAATTTTACTCTTTATGATAGCCCGGATCACCAAGAAAAATTATCTACAAAATAGGTTTTGATGGAATTCTATTCAGATGCATTGATGGTGAAGAGACAATGGTTATCATGAAAGAAGTACATGTAGGAGTCTGCGGTGCCCACCAGTCCGGACATAGACTATCAGATCAAATTCAAAGGCTTGGATACTTTTGGTCTTCAATGATACAAGATTGTGTTTATTTCACTAAGAAGTGTCAATCTTGCTAAGTACATGCCAATTTCATTCATCAACCCCCAAAGTTTCTTCATACAGCTAAATAATCATGTCCATTTTCCACATGGAGAATGGATGTAGTAGGACCTTACCCTTTGGCTACATCCAAGTAGTTAAAGTATATTGTTACTACTACTAACTTCTTTTCAAAATGGTAAGAGGAAATACCTATCAAAGAAGTCAGTTCTAAAAGCATTTTTAGCTTCATCAAGTCTAACATCATTACCAGATTTGGTGTCCCTCATACCATATTGACGGACAATGGCACCAACTTCTGTTCATCTGAGATAAGGAAGTTGTATCAAGAATACAACATCAAATCCAACCATTCATCTCAGTATTATGCAGCAGCCAATGGCCAAATAGATGCCTTCAATAAGACTCTTTCAAATATACTGCAAAAGATGGTGGATAAAGATAAGAAATCATGGCCTGATAAACATTTTCATGCTTTATGGGCATGTCGGACCACCACCCGCACTGCTACGCGATCAACTCCATATTCATTAGTATATGAAACAGAAGCATTATTTCCCATTGAGTTTCAATTACCCTCACTCAGAGTAGCCATTTTTTATTAGTCATCCACATATGAACAATTTCAAAAACGATTGGATGAATTGGAATGATTAGATGAAAAAATATTGTGCACCCTTCACCACTTTGAAGTCTATCAGAATCGAATAGCATGAGATTTCAACAAAAAAGTTCATCTTCATTCATTCATTAAAGGAGAATTGGTATTGGTTCTTAGAACTCCAATGATACCAGGAAAGAAACCTCCAAATCTTGAGCCAAGTTGGGAAGGACCTTACTCAATACATAAGGTCTACTCCAATGGAGCTTATTCTTTAATCTCAATGGATGGAGAACTCATCACGACTCCAACCAATGCCAGATTTTTTAATAAGTATTTTTTGTAACACAAATACCCTTCTACGTCCAACATGATGTTAAACTATGTCGTCGTCCAACATGATGTTAAACTATGTTGTCCCTGCTACATGACACTAAAATGTGCAACCCCATTGTCCTCACTGCATGACATTAAACTGCATAGTCCTCATATTGTCCTTACTGCATGACATTAAACTGCATATTTCCCCTATTGTCCTTACTGTATGACATTAAACTGCATAGTACCCTCTCTCTCCTAACATGACGTTAAACTGTGTTGCCCTTACTGCATGATTTTAAACTGCATAGTCCCCTCTCTCGTCCAACATGACGTTAAATTGTGTTGTCCTAGCTACATGACACTAAAATGTGTGGCATTGGTCCATACATATAACCTTAAATTATCTATAGTCCTTACTGCAATACTTTAAACATCACAGTACCCAAAGTCCTTACTGTAAGACTTTAAACTGCACAGTCCCTCTTTCATCCAACATGATGTTAAACTGTGTCCTGTCCCTTATGTCCTACATGAAATTAAATTGTGCATTGTTAAGGTTGTTTCTACCTCTTGTTTCTCACATCGATTATGACTCATGTGATCTTAGATTAAATTTCAACCATAACACCCTCTTTGGGCCGCTAAACATGTGCAAGTCCCAACACCGTTTTTTAGGTCGTTGTCCTCAAGAACAAATTTATTACCAATTCATTCTTTAATCTAACTACACGGACTTTGATCCTTGCCTTATAGGCTAGGTATGTAGGCAACCTACTGAGGTTCAATCCCAAAACCAATATCTTCACATCGGTTCACCTCTATCTCATACGATGTTGATTCATGAAGCCGCCCCTAGAACCAATATTTTTTACATTGGTTCACCATCGTCCTTGCTATATGACATTAAAATATTCAAAATTTTGTCATGTATGACAATAAACTACAACATTATTTTACACCCTCACCTGAGATGGAATCATTATTTACATTGATCTACAATCATGTTATATTCAAAATACTACATGCATATATGGCAATGCCCGAACCTTTAATCTTCGATCAAACCATCATTGCACTAAAGTCCCCTTCAACCCTTCACTTGTACAAACCAAATCTGTAAAGAGGGTATTTTAAGAACTACGTGTGGCTTGATTCCCATCCTTATGGGATACGTAGGAACATTTGAGAGTCCCTTGAATCCAGCCCCAAGTCTTTGGGCCAAACCCCAAATTCCACTTTCAGTCCCTTTGCTGAAAAGTCCCCCTGTGAAAACATGAATGTGGTATGAAAACTCTAGTCTTCATTCACATCGGGTTTATAAAACACACACTGTGTATTCCTTATTATGGTCCGATCTATATGACACTGAAATAATATCTTCTATATTTTCATCTCACATGACGTTAAAACTGTATTTCAAGAACTATGTATGGCTTGATTCCCATACTTATGGGATACGTAGTGAAGTCCAGCACCTCAATTCAGGACCCAGCCACAACATTATTATGGTCAGCATTGGTATATGTATCTCTTTCATGCATTAGAAAATACCCATTTTTCATGTATTATACTCCTATCCTTGAATACTTCCAGATCTCCATAACCCTTTTCCTGGGTTCTGGTCAAAAAATGTCCGATACCTGAGAATTCTTTTGCTTGACTATGTTGCACGTGCCCTTAGGCGTCCTTGCATAAGTAGTCTACATAACAGATTTTTCATCCAAAAGATGTTATTATTTGACTATGCAACCAATGCCCTTAAGTGGCCCTGCATAATTCAACCCCCTAACGGGTTTTTCAAATAGTGGTAACTTCATTCTTGGGAGGAAAACCTCTTTTTTCCTTATTTGTCTTAATGAAAATATGTAGGGATCCACAAAAATAGCCATCCTTAACATATTTGTCACATAATCTTTTTCATGATCTGAAAATATACATGTCTATGGTTTATATTTCCCTTCCCTACGTTTGGGTCAGACCTTCGCAGGAGTGACATTCATCCAATTCCTAGACAATCTTGATTGGAAATATCCTCTCCATATTCAAGTACCTCTCTCCATATAGCAGACTCTATGATTTTGAAATTTTGAATCTCCATAAACATTCACTGGCTATTTAGAAATAGAAAAGTAAAATTTTTTAGAGTTCTTCTGCTTGACTATATAGCACATGCCCTTAGGCGGCCTTGCCTAAGTAGTCTACATAGCGGACCTTTCAGCCAAAAGATGCTATTATTTGACTATGTATCCAATTCCCTTATGTGTTCCTACATAATTCAACCCCCTAACGGGTTTGTTAAATAGTGTTAACTTTATTCTTGGGAAATACTTCTTCTAATGCCTTTTATCCCTTTTTCATATCATTACTTAGATTTAAAATTTCTTAAGTCGTAGTTTATATATTTTCCCTCATACTTGAATATGGTAATATGTTTTCAGATAAATTATCAAGTAATTGAGTCAATTTTAATCCATTCAGTCAAAGCTATTTCGACCTTAAACATTAGCCTTTTTATGTCCGACGTGCATGACTTTAAACTTCCCACAAAATACAAGGGAACTCTGAACCAAAGTCAAGTTCCAGCTCACTAAACATACATTTCGTATGATTTATATAATATTGAGCAATAGAAATATTCAAAGTTTGTAGGGTTATTTTTATAATCCTAGCAAAAATCAAACTATGCTTACTAGGCCCATTGGCTTAAGTAAAAAAGTTAAAGAAGGTAGCAAGAGAATGCAGGCACAAATGATTGAAGATGAAAGTGTTTTTCATTGATGAACAAGACTTAAAAGGATATCCATAGACTAGAGTCTCTTCTATTTTTCAGAAATTACAAGAGGCTTTCAACATAACTCTTCATTTGATTTACGGCATCCCGAGCTTCATCAGCAACCACCTGGAATTCATTCATTCAACTGGATATAATAATAGATGCAGTGATACCAGCTCTTCTTGGAACAAATGTAAAAGAATGTTCTTGAGTGTGGTTTGATAAAATTTTCTGCTGATCAAGCAGTGACTCTGTTTCTTTCCAAGAGACTTGGAAGATGGATACATGGATTTGAGAATGGAGCATTGGAATTAAAGATCCATTTGGAGAGAATACTCCTTTCAGATATTGTTCTAATTCCATGATAGTCTTTTCTCCACCAACCAGCAGTGGAAAATATTTCATCCAATGAGTTTTCCATTTTCATATCTGCAAGGAAATGGCATGGAGGAAAAAAATTTGAAAGTCCACACCATTGTTGCTGATCTTAATAAACAGCATAACCAAAATAGAGGATTAGTAGTGCGGATTCATCTCAGACATATAGTTCTTTGCATCTGGAACGTTGACTCCTTGTAGATGACCATTTCCATACAGAGGCAAGTAAATGCTCTGTGGGAAATTAAGATGATACTTCTTCAAGTACTTGGCCAAATCTGGGAGAGTGCTATTGCAGATATCATAGTAATCATGGCCAACAATGTTCATCATGTCATCAATCCACTTTCTATCTAGCACATTAGCTATTCTAATTCTTTTGGGAGCCTTTGAATCTGCACAAAGGTCAAATAATTAACTCTTAAGTAAGTTGATTTTTCATAAAATTTGTGAAGAAAAGTGAAAAAAATGGCTAAGGCATGAAGGTGTGCATGTCCCATGTTAGCGCGCAAATATAATCGTGTTGCGCAAGTATAATCTTTTCACACAAGTTTGGGTGCGCAGGTTTCACCGTGCAAGTCTAAATACCTCTGTAGAAGCATGACACAAAGTTGCAATGTACCACGGATAGTAGCACCTGCGTGAACGAGATCCCACTTTCGCGATGAGAGCGAAGTTCTTTGAAATCCGGTTGCTTTGTGTGAGAATGGAATGCATTTTTATAGGAAAATTTGTACCCCTGTGTGCCGAATCTTCCACAGCTCGCACCTGTGTGCCGCTACCTGTGCGCTCAACACCTGTGCGCCCAATTTCCTTGGTTTTCTCCTTTACCTCAGAGTCAAATCCTCCTTCCTTTTTTGGATCCAACTCTGAGGGGGGACTTTTTTTTATGATTCTTTCCATCACAGAGTCTAACGAATGAAAAAGGAGAATACCTTCAGTACAAAGAGATTCATCCTTTGAAGAAACATCAAAAATTGACAAAGGCATGAACAAGGATTTCTTTAAGCATGGGTCATGCAAGTTTCACTATGGTTGCACAAGTATACTTGCGCGCCACATATTGGTCACACAAGTGACTTGAGCACCCTATTTTATTTTTTCCCAAGGTCCTCAATGGCCTATAAATACCCCTTGTGGGCCCCCCGTTTTGAGGACAAAAAATTCAAAAGTCGGATTTAAGCTCTCGGCACCCTAGTCTCTACTTGAAGTCTTACAAACACCTCTAAGGTAATTTCTTACCTATAATAAAAGATCTAAAGAGGAGGAATAAGGCCAAAGTGTTGGAATTCATCAACACTTGCACGCCTAAGTGTCCAACCCTTAAGGGAAATGGCCACACTTGTGCACCGCCTTATCCCTTCAAAAAAAAACTTGTGCGCCACCCTTTTGAAAGCCTTTAGGGATAATACTAAGGGCTTGAGCCAAGTCTCACCCAAGTATTACTTTATGGGTTAACCGTCTCCCAAGTACACATGTTTCATACAAGTATACTTGCACGACCAGGACTTGCGCGCCCAAACAGTACTTGTGCACCTGCCTCTTTTTGGGTGCCCCTCCTGCCTATTCAACTCTTTTCTTCCAATCAACATCTCCTCTTTAAGATTTAGCCTTAAAAACCTTCTTCAAATCCATTTTTGGTATGGTTTCTTTGTTGGCTTCCTTATCTGAAATGAATTTTGTGGAACATCTCTCAAAACCTTATCATATACATATCTTTATGTCACTAAGGTTAGAGATTCCCTCCATTCATCCTCATCCTTTAATATGAGAAGATATTTAATATGGGAATCCTTCTCAAAAATAAGCCCCAATTTCCCTAATCTGGGCATCCACCTTTGTAGTAATACCCAATCATAATTTCTCTTAACCTAGGCCTCCTTCTCAGGAGTAATTCCCAAGTTAAAAATCTCCTTAAAATTTTATCCTCCTTCTTAGGAGTAAGTCCTAATAATAATTCCCTTTTTATTTGGGCATCCTCCTTAGTAATAAGCCCCAGTCATAATTCCCCTTAACCTGGGCCTCTTTCTCAAGAGTAAGTCCCAATATCAAATCCCCTTAACTTGGTCCTCCTTCTCAGGAGTAATCCCCAAGTCTCAAATCCCCTTAACTTGGGCCTCCTTCTTAGGAGTAATCCCCAAGTCTCAAGTCCCTTTAGCCTGGGCCTTCTTCTCAGGATTAAGCCTCATTCATAATTTCTTTTAACCAGTCATAATTTCTTTTAACCAGGGCCTCCTTTTTAAGAATAAGCCCCAGTCTTAATTTCTTTTGATTTGGACTTCCTTCTCAGGAATAAAACCCAATCATAAGTCCCCTCTAATTGGGGAATCCTTTTCAGGATTAAGTTCTAAATTAAGTATCCAAATCTCCATAAAGCACATATACCTTTATGGACCTTGTTTCTAGGATCCTTCCCTGATGTAAGTCCCGATCTTCATCTCTATGGCCAGTCATACATACGTAATCCCCACATCATTTCCAATGATTGCATCTTTCATGGCATAATCGCCAGGTTTTACTGATACATCTTGTTTCTCACACCGAGCATGACTCACGTGAGCTTAGAGCATAAAAGTAATTATGGAATATTTCTTTGGGCCATCAATCATGCATAAACTCTATATTTCTTCACTTGAACTATGTGGGTTCTGATTCCTTTTGTAACAAGGATATGTAGGTAGCCTATATGTGGGTACAATCCCAACTCTAAAATAATCCATTTCCTTCTAAACAACAATAAACTTAAAGTGCCCCACTGAGTGGATTTAAAACCAGTATGGTTATCATAATGACCAAGAGATTTCTACATAATGTGTTGAAGGATACCATTGACTAAGAATCTCTAACAGATACAAATGATTCTCTATCGATGAAGAACCTCAAATACATATAAAAGATTCTCTAAATCTCATACATATCAATCATTGATTGTCAGATCTAAAGGAAAGATCATTTTCATACTTGGTAATTTAATAAGGATTCACGAACATAACTCAAATCTATAAATAGAGTCCCTGAGTAGATAATAATTCCCCCCAAAAAGGTGTGATGAGTCTGACCTCCCATCCTCTCGACCAATTCAAATTCATAAGCCTCATCGATCCACAACTAATGATCACCTACCTTTGGAAAGTAGGTCCAAATGGATATAGAATCATTGGATGTTTCTGGTTCTACAAATAAACCCATTAGAAACCGATTGGAATTTTTGAACCTTAAACAAACAAGGTCATCCCCATTTCCAGAGTAAATAGTAACTCCCTCCTTCTTTCCTCTCAATACAAGGAGCATTACCCAGTGCTTAAAGTGCTATCTGGGGGCACCCATCATATAAGCTATAACAGGCTCACCCGGAACTATATGGTTTTCCCCATCATATATGTTGTAATGGGTTCACCCATCACTATCTAGGATGCCCCGTCATATAATATTTGTTGGTCTCACCTAGTGTTATCTTGGTCGCCCCATCATATAATCTATAATAGAGTCACGTGTCACTGTCCAGGTCACCCCATTGTAAATAATGTCAAAGACCCACAAGTAAATTTCATAGATCTTAGACATCATCATAAATCTCATAAAAACCATTAATCCTTTCATAACTTGATTAACCCATAAAAAATAATTTGGTTCCATGATAATATCTTTGAAACATGATTAACCCTTGGAAAATAAATGGGTTTCATAATAATATTTTTGAAACAATGATAATCCATCCAGAGAAATAATGAGGATGGTATCATTATAAAATATACCCAATGAATCATAAGTGAGAATAAGGGTTCTCAAATTTGATGAATGGAAATACTGTTAAAATATAATTAAAAATATTTATTGAGTAAAATGTCCTTTCCATTTTGAAAAAAAAAATTAAAATATAAAACATATTGAAAATACTTTTCTTTGAAAATAAACATGAAAACTTATAAAGGAAGATTTAAAAATCATTTTAAAAATTTATTGAGTAAAATATCATTTTATATTTGAAAAGAAATTTACAAAAAATTTGAAAACATTTTTAGAAAACATAGTTTTGGAAGAAAATATATTTCTAACTAAAGATAGAAATGAAGTTTGATTTTCTTAAAAACCTTTTATCATTAATTTTGAGATAGAAAGATTATAAAAATGGAAATATTAATTTAAAATATAATTAATAATCATAGGAGAATAAATTTCATGATAATTATTGTGAGATAGATCATAATATTTCAATATTTTATACTTAATCAAAAAAATACCAATAAACTATGAGATTGTAACATAAGACTCCTACCACTTTGGTAATAATGAATTGTACTACCCATGAAATAAAATATTTAAATAACACTTATAATATAATTAAAATAGTTATATTCATGATATAACATGTTAGTGGGTAACTATATACACCTCATAAAATAAGATAGTTATATAACATAACACACGTCTCAAAGAAGGAAAATTGAGGAAAAAAACCCTCGTTGCTTTGGTAACTTTGAAATTGCAAACCCTATAAAAGAGAGATCATAAAATTCTTATTTAAATCCCCATAAATCTAATTATGATAATAATACAATATATTCATGGGAATTATATACATCATAAAACTAAAATAAGCAGTGAATATGTCATATATCTCATAGAAATAAAAGTGAGATGAGAAAACCCTTACCTCAAGTTAGATTCATCGCGGTTTTTATTTATCTTCCTAAATAATAAACTTATGTTAATTATTTAATTTATTTATAATATTTTTCAAGACGGTTATGACTTTTATTTCACTTATTAACAAGTTATATATAATTACTTAATCAATTAAGTTTAAGTTAGATTTTTTAGCCATATTTAGTTTATGTGTCAAAAATGAATTTGGTAGGCTGACTATGGTAAAAGGAAACATTATTTAAACATATACAGAATAATAATAATAATTAAATAATTATTATATTTATACATAAATTATACTTTTAAAAATAATATTTAAATAGGGTTATGAAAAATGAACTAACATTACAATCATGGAGACAGTAGGTCATATGTATGCATGAGTAATGTTTCCATTTTTCAATGATCATTATGGAAAAAAGATAAGTAACATTTACCTCTAAATAATAATAATATCATAAATAATATATTATTTAATTATATATACTTATATATATCAATATTTTAAAGTGGTGATTAAAAAAGGAATAACATTGCTTTGAGGAGGAGGCAATCGACACGTGCACAAACGACATTATAATTTTTTCAATGTGTGAAAAGGTAAGAATAAAATGATATATTATATTAATATAATGATAAATATATCATTAATATAATAAATATTTCATTTAAATTAAATATATTTATTATATTTACCCTTATTACCTTACATTGATTGTGTTAGTGAAAAACAAATCACATCGCTTCATGAGATGGTATTCCGCGGTACACATGAGAAACATTATCATATCCCCTATGGTATAGAATATAAAAATTTATATATGATATAATTAATCCATAGATATAATTATGTTATAAGTATCATACATAAACTTTTTATCCATCATCATACCCAACCGTGAGAGGTGGTAATCGAAAAATAAATGACATCATTTCATGAGGCGGCAGTTCGCCATACATAAGAATGATGATTTCATAACCCATTTGATAGAAGTGTGTGTAGTTTTAGTTCACAAAGTTAACATAAAAAAATATAATTATATGTAATATAATCAGTTTATTATATCATAATTTAATAATAATAATTTAAGGTGGTGGATAAATACATAAAATAAAAATGTTTATTGATTAATGTTACCTCTTCTTTGGGTAACTTCTTTTGGTTTGCATGAAAGGCCTTACTTGGATGGATTTATACAGAAAGTAAGGATTATAAGATGATATTAGGGAATTTTATAAGTGATTATTTTAGCTATTTTCCCAACCAAATAGTTTTAAATTTGTGAAGACGGGAGGAGAGGTGGTGGCCTTTTTTATGTGAGGTGAGTGGCACACTTGTAATTATTTTGAAATAGTGAATTACACCCACATTTTCTTTATGTCACGAGGTCCCAATAGTGGTCTGTTAATTATAATATAAGGGATATGGTATAAATAGTTCCATAAAATGTCTTTTTGATGAGTTTTGGGTCATTTTTACACCTTATATTCTATGTTTAACAACTATGTAAATACATTTTTACCTTAATCGTTGTAATTAATTTTAAATGTTTTCACTAGTCATTATGGTCAAAAATTAAGTTAGAATTATTAAAAATTATAAATTATGATGAATAAAAATATTTAATACATTTTTTCAAATTAAATTCACATAAGTGGGAAATTTTAATTTAATATTAATCCCACAGATGCGGTGAGACAATGGATTTTTAAGAAAAGTATTTTTTTAGAAAAATATGATTCAATATTAAATTTATGACTAATAGTAATAATTATATGAAAATAAATTAATATTTAATAATATATATTCTATAAATTTCATTTAAAACATTCCCCATTAGGTATCATTTTAATAAATTAAATTGTAGAAAAATAATGCATTTTAAAATATTTTTGAAAACCCCATTTTTAAATCAAAAAACTAACTTATACTAAAAACCAATATAAAGTTGATTACAAGTAATTATGCGGATAAAATATAAATAAATAATACTTATTTTACTTTAAAATATATTCAAAAGAAACTAAAACTTTTAAATTACTTAATTTATTTAAAATAAAATACTTCTTACAAAAATTAGTATTTTTCACTATTCTTTGAAAAATCAATATTTTATAAAAAGCCCCAAAATATCATCCAAAGTAAATTTTAATATTATGATTCCAAAAATAAATTTAGTTTTATCAAATAAATTTTCTAAAATTTACAAAATAATATTATAATTTTTTTCATGAAAATAAATAAAAAACATTTTTGAAGAAAACATATTTTTGAATAATAAAACCACTTTACTAAAAATTGATTAATTATTTATGAACACTTTATCAATAATTTATATTGAGTAACAAATTTATATATATACATATATATATATATATATATTTCATAAAGTAGTTGATACTATTCATACCCACCAATTTAATGGCTAGGTTATAATGGTAATATATATCATGGGTCGTTTAAGTTCATTATTACATCTTGAATATACTATTGAACATAAAAATATTAGGGTTGAGTGTAATAAAAGCTAAACTGATTTTTTCATGTAACATATGATAAAATCAGTGTTGTGTGTATTTTATACTATCAAATATAGTTTTATTATTTTAAAATCTTAGGGTGTTACATTATTAGTTATATGGAATATTTGATTATTACTTATTTCTTACATATTAAGTATTCTTTATTTATTTCGTGATAGCTTCCTTTATACTCTACCACATACTGAGAATATGATATCACCCTTTTATTTTTATTTCTATTCCCAATGGAACCTATAAAATAACTATTAATAATTTCATGGTTATCCTAGATGCAATAAGAAAGATCTCATATATTTATTTAAGTTTTGTTCTAAGCTTTCAAATGTAATGTGTGAGCCATGTATATATCTAATTTCACAATACTAATAAGCTATTGTATTGTGTGTGATATGATATCTTGTATAATATAATAATTTATTAAATTAAATATTGGATTTGGGATAATAGATTTGGGTTTTTTACAACACATTTCTTTCTTAAGACTTCTAAGGCATATTTCCCAAAATTCAATTAGAAGACAGTTTTGGTACCCATGTTACTTTAGGTCCTATGGGGTAAATTAATTTTTGGGAACCTAAAAAATATTTCATACTTGTATTCATAGGTACTCTTTAAGATAAATATATTGAAATTAAATATCTAGTGTGTCCCATAGATTTTGAAAATCTTAAAGGACTCTCACTAGCATAATGAATTTCCATCTTACTTCTAAAATATGTAACAATAAAAATGATTCCCTTATAAATTTTAACAAAAAAGTGTTTATAAATTTCTGGGTAATTTTTTATCATATCTAAGTCTATCCTTATTTCAATTTATTTTATTCATAATCATAATTTTATTAATGTGGTTATTTATGATTAAGTCCAAACAAAATTATCACAACAGTTTCTATAAATGGTTCTCAATGTATCATAATTCTCCATTCATACATGTTTGTTTCTAGTTTTATCTATATCTATTTATAAATATTCATCTTAATCACTAGATTAAATTTTAAACTTTTAAAAATTTATAAAAATTATATAATTTCTTTCCCAAAGCATACAGTCATAAATATATTCTTCTTTTAATGATAAAAAACTACTTTGGAGTTATTCAAATCTTCACAATTATTTTGCTTTTTATTTCCTTAAAATTATTTCACTAGTTAATATCCATAATTAATATTCATGTAATCCTTATTTAATCTCCTTGAGTCTCATTAATTTATAGCTGTAAAGAATACTTAAATAGGAAACACATAGTGTAGATATATATTTGATTAAAACAAATAAATAAATAAAAATAAAGAAATAATTCAATAGTAATTTATAAAAAATGAAAAAATAGAAATTCAAAAGAATCATTTCAGGTAATACTAATTCTATATAGGATTCATTATATGTATGATTTATTTCATGTATGAGTGCTTTTACATATGAGTGAACTACATATAAATCATTTTAATATCCACATATGAGTGAAAACTACATATGTGTAAGAACCCGGTTCTTATTTTTGAGGTATGGGCTTCTTCTTTTTCCTTTTCCTTAAGTGTTTTTGAGATAATATGGATAATGGGTAAAAATCCTAAATTTTGGAACTACACACCGTGTACTTTTTCCACACGCTGTGTACTTTTGGCCGTGTTGGGATGAGTACACGGGGCATGTTGCCTTGTCGGTGAGGAGGGGTGTAGGAACCGACTACGCACTGTGTAGTGGTACCTTACACGTCGTGTAGTTAGTCGGAAAGCTTAAACAGTAAGGTGGTGGAGAAGCCGATAGCTGGGCGACAGTACACGCCGTGTACTTGGGAGTACATGTCGTGTACTCATGTCGACAGATGAATAGTGTGTTGGTGCCGCCAAATAAATAGTTAAATGAAGGAAGTACACGTTGTGTACTCAGGAGTACACGCCGTGTACTTTTTTTTCTGCTTAAAACAAGTAGTAGCCTCCTCATTTGGCAGAGGAGGCGTTTGAACCATTTTGGAGCCAAGGAGGACGGTCGGACCTTTGAAGATCCGTCGGGGGTTCGTCTGGAATCGGTTTCCACCTCAGACGATCCCATTGGAATCGCAAGGGTAAGCCCTATCTTCTCCTGGTACCGTTCTTACCAATTCTTTCCTGAGGGGAAGTTATTTACATTTTAATGGGTTTTTTTCTTTATTAGATCTATGTTGTTATTGGGTGTTTCTGGAGTCGGCGTTCGGGTATAACGTTTGTTGGCGTACAAGGTAGGTGGCTTGGTGTTTATTTTCAAACTGTCATGTGTTTTTGTGCATTTTCATGCAACAAACCCATGTTGGGGTGTCGTGTGGCTAAGTTCGTTGCTATATTAATGCCTATAATTGCATAGGTGATCAAATTGTGATGATAAAATGCTGGTTGGGATCATTGCTTGGATCCGGAACCACCCTGGGGGGTGTATTTCACTACTTAGCCGTTTGGCCAGGATACCCAAGGGTATGCCTTAAATGTAGTAATTGTAGAATTGCCTTGAGAGGAATTTCTTATTTACTACATTTTGATATGTTGGGCATGGCCTAGTTACCTCTTTAGCCTGAGGGAATTATTGTGATTAGCCTGTGGGCACTGCACTGTTTAGCCCGAGGGCTGTAGTTATTTTAGCCTGAGGGAAACTGCTTTCGTGCCTAAGGGCCGTAGACTCTGTTCCTGAGGGTGACACTAACTACGCCTAAGGGAAAAATTATACTACACCTGAGGGAAATTACCTGCGGGTTAGGTTCTGCTTACCTGAGGGTAAGGTTTTTCTTGTCTAAGGATGTGAACTGTTTACGTAGAAATGCACGGTGGTGATTTCTAATATTTAATGGATTGAATGAATAATAAGATGGAAATATAACTGGTAATTAGTGACTTTTGATTACTGCTTACTTTATTGCATTTTACTACTACACACTATCATTGCATGTTTACACGCAGTTGGGAATGGGCCTTTGGTGGGTGCCTACTGAGATATGTTTCTCACACCCTGTTTGGGTCATGTTTTTCGGCCCAAACAGATTATGTTTCTATAGATGTAGACAGCAGCAAGAGTCCCTATACAGGT
Source organism: Viscum album (assembly GCA_963277665.1). Lineage (NCBI taxonomy): Eukaryota > Viridiplantae > Streptophyta > Magnoliopsida > Santalales > Viscaceae > Viscum > Viscum album. Next base: position 1,175,720,873 of record OY728119.1, on the reverse strand, counting down.
ACTTGGCTGTTGTTGTGGAGTAGGAGGGCATGGGACTGAGCCTAGGCCCACGATGCCGCTGCCAGTTGTTTTGCTTTGTTTTTTTGTACTCTGATCTTTGTTGTACTGTATTGATGTTTAACATGTTCTGGATGTTTTCTTAGAACTTGAAACATGTAGCATCATCATTTATATACTGTTGGTTATATTCACTACTGTAGTTTATTTCATTTGTGTATGGTTACTGCTTCCGCTGTCGTTGTATGTTTTCTTTAAATTCCAATGCCCTACACATTAACAAATGAGGGCATAGTTTCCCCACTATTAGACATGGGCCATCGCTGCTAGTCGGAAGCCTCTGGAATTTGGGAAAATGCGCTTGAGGTCACGTGGTGAATCGGTCTCGGGGCACCTGTTGTGTGGCACCTGGGTCTGGGATGTTACAAAGTGGTATCAAAGGAGTTTCTTTTCTTTAACTTACTATTTGGAGCCGTAGTCAGGGATAGGACGAACGGTAGTTGGTAATAAGTTGTACCCAGGAGTAGCTAACCTGTCTATAGGGAAAATCCAGTCTACCTCGTATTTTTCAATTCTTTTGATTTTTCAAATTTTCCAGTTGATATGTTTTCACTGTTGGGTGACACACTTTGAGATTGTGCAGTTTATATTTTATCTTTGAGTTCTATTTAGTTGCAACCTGATTAGATGAGGGTATGTCATCTCATGCATCATATAGGCACATGCTAGGTATCACATGTCATGCATAGTTTCCTTGCCATGTAGGTGCATTAGAAATTGCATGTTGTTGTGATAGTTGTTTTGCTAGAAAAGCATGTCGTTGTGATAGCTGCTCTGATAAAATACCTACTATGTGATAGGGTAATTTTATGTGAGCCTATTTATATAATGGACGCCAAACTTCAGTTTTTGGGGAGTATGGGCCCCCATTGACCGGAATTTGGTGGATCATTGACTGTTTATTTGTTATAACATAGATAAGATGTCAAACATTGATTCGTGGGGAGTATGGGCCCTCACAGATCGGAATTTGACACTTAGGTGTTGGGTTTCCATAATTTCTAGGTTTCGGGTAAGTTTCTGAGGCATACTGTCCAGAAACCCAGTATACACCCCGTGTAGTATTTTATACACGCCGTGTATGCTCTTCTATTCAGGAATAAAAATGAACTTTTTGAGTACACGCCGTGTACCCTGAGTACACGCCGTGTAGTCTCTTCCCATGTCACAAACCGTGTGGGCGGCAACATGGGGTAGGGAAGGGCTTGGGTAAAACACGTCGTGTAGTTTTTGTACACGCCGTGTAGTGTTGCCCCGGAGTCTAGCCGAGTAACTAACAACACGGGTCGGTGAACTCCTTGACAGAACACATTGTGTCAATTATGGACACATCGTGTAGTGTGACCTGGGGACTCGGCCGTGTAACTAACAACACGGGTCGGTGTCACCTCTCCCTGAACACGCTGTGTACCTGGGGGACAGGCCGTGTAGTCTGGTCCGAGGACAGACCATGTGGAGTTAGCCGTGTGGCTGGGAAACGGGGTGGTGTACATGCCGTGTGCGGGTGTAACACGCCGTGTAGTGTCAAACCGATTAGTCGGCCGTGTCACAGATGACACGGGTAGCTAGAAAACAACACCATACACGCCGTGTAGATATTATACATGCCGTGTAGTTTTGTTCAACAGAAGCCATGTGTCTTAGCCATGTAGAAGGACCCGGGCAGGGGAAGGAAAGTCAAGTACACGTTGTGTTGTCATTTTATACGCTGTGTAGTCTTAGTTTTCCAATTTGGAATGCCTTCTTCCTCTTGTTTCCTTTGTGGTTCCTTCTCTTTTCGGTCATAATAATCTTGAATCTGAGGCGTGCTTTTGACCTTGTAGAGTCATGCCGCCTAGAAGACCGCGAGTTGTTCTCTAGGAGAGCGGCGACGAGTATACTCCATAGATGATGGGCCATGGACTACCAGTTGATCCTCCAATAGATCCAGATGTGGTTCCAGCTACTATACCGGACACAGGCGCGGAGGCGCAGTTCCATGAAGGCTTTATGCGGTTCATGCAGACCTTTCAGGGAGCACCGCAGGCTTCCACATCTATGGCTGAGCTGACACGTATCTTCCAGCAGCAGTAGCCGCCTACGTTTTTAGGGGATGGCGGACCACAGGCTGTGGATTCTTGGTTGGGGTTGATGTAGACTATTTTCGATCATCTTGAGACGCCTCCAGGGTGGAGGGTCAAGCTCGCGACATATATGTTGTGTGATTCCGCCAAGAGGTGGTGGGATGTTACCACCCAGTCAGAGCATCACGGGGACATGGCATGGGAAGATTTTCAGGCAGTCTTTTATGAATTCTTTTATCCAGAGACACTGAGGGAAGATAGAGCTCGAGAGTTCATGAATCTACAGCAGGGCGCTATGTCGGTGATGGACTATTCTGCTCATTTTACGGAGCTTCAGTGTTTTGCACCCGTGCTGGTGGGTGATGAGACGTTGAGAGCTAGACGTTTATAGGATGGTCTTCGTTATGACATCCAAGTGTTGGTGAATGTTTTCAGGTTTCCTATTGTACACGCGATTGTGAACCAAGCGTTTATTATAGAGAGGAACCTACGGGAATCGAGTGGTGTGGGCCAGGGCGGTTCAGCACTAGTTACTGGTGTTATTTCTGCTGGCAAGAGGAAGAGACAGATGGACTTCTCTCAGGGCGGTATTACTAGTCAGAAGAATTCTTCAGGTGGACAGGTTATGTGATACCAGTGTGGTAGAGAGGGGCACAAGAGACCGCAATGTCCACGCGATCTAGTAGAGTGCCGAGCTTGCGGAAAGATGGGTCTTTTGCAGCACTTTTGCAGGGCGTTTCTACGAGTGGCTAGTGAGATGGGTTCTGTACAGACTCCGCGTGTAGGAGAAGGACAAGTGGATTCTTACCAGTCAGGGAACTGGAATACGTCAGGGTGTGCAGGTAGAGAAGGTGGTCTTGGCCGTGGTAGCCAGACACCAGGATCGTAGAGGCAGCAGGGCGGGACAACTCAGGTTAGGTAGGCTGTGTCACAGGGTTGCAGCACCGGGCAGGCATATGCAGTGCAACAGACCCAGCAGGAGCCGGATACCGGACCTTCTACAGTCATAGGTACTATTCTAGTAGCTTTTGTTTTGTCTTTAGTACGGGTTCTACACATAGTTTCATATATGTGCCCGTTGTGGAGAGCCTTGGGCTCTGTGTTTCTTCTTCTTATGATATCATGATGCTAGACACTCCGTTGGGGGCTAGGATGGCTAGTGTTCATCAGTGTAAGGAGTACCCCCTTGAGGTTGGAAGGTGTCACTTCCTTTGGGGCCTCTATGTCTTGGAGATGAAGAGATATGATGTTATTCTCGGGATGGAATGGCTGGTTCTCTTTTGAGCATTTGTAGACTGATATCGTCGCAGGGTGAGTTTCACGTCACCAGAGGGTGAAGAGTTTCTATACAAGGGCGAGTGGGATGTTCAGGTGAGTCGAGCTGGACCAGAGCATCATGGGCGAGGTGGAGTCACAGCCCAGATTTCGAGTTTATATCTGGATGACCAGGGGACTTGTCAGACGGATTTCTCTCCAGTTTTTGATCGTTTTAGGGATGTCTTCTAGGAAGACTTTACTGGTCTACCTCCGGTGTGTGAGGTGGATTTCTCTATCGAGCTTATGCCAGGAGTAGCACCGGTGTCCATTCCTCCTTATAGGATGGTTACACCTGAGCTGTAGGATCTCAAGAGGTAGTTAGAGGAGTTACAGGCAAAGGGATTTATCCGACCCTGTACTTCTCCTTGGGGTTCTCTGGTCCTTTTTGCGAAAAAGGTGGGCGGTACCCTCAGACTTTGCATGGATTATCGGAAGCTGAACCAGTTGACAGTTAAGAACTGATATCCCTTGCCAAGGATAGATGATCTGTTTGATCAGATTCGTGGAGCACGAGTGTTCTCGAAGATTTACTTGAGATCTAGTTATCATCATCTGCACGTGAGACCATCGGATATACCGCTTACAGCTTTTTGGAGCAGATATGGTCTGTACGAGTACTTGGTTATGCCGTTCGGACTCACAAACGTGCCAGCGGTTTTCATGGCTCTGATGAATCGTGTGTTCCATTCGTATCTTGATTCTTTTTTGGTGGTATTCATGGATGACATCTTGGTGTACTCTCACACTCAACACAACCATGCCACCCATCTTGAGATCGTATTGAGTACACTAAGAGAGCATTAGCTATATGCTAAGCTCTCAAAGTGCCACTTTTGGATGGACCAGATTCACTTCTGGGGTCATATCATCTCAGAGGCAGGAGTTGCAGTAGACCCAGAGAAGGTGAGAGCAGTAGTTTCATGAGAGCAGCCTAAGAACGTGTTTGAAATATGGAGTTTCTTAGGGATGGATGGTTACTACAGACGCTTCATACAGGACTTCTCCTGCTTAGCAGCACCGTTGACGGGTCTAAATAAGAAGGGTGTGAAGTTCGTTTGGTCAGAAGCTTGCGAGACAGCTTTTCAGGACCTGAAGGGAAGGTTGACATCAGCACCGATCCTAATACTCCCAGAGCAGGGGAAGATCTATACAGTTTACTGTGATGCATCAGGGATTGGGCTGGGAGTCGTTTTGATGCAGGGAGACCGAGTTTTTGTGTACGGGTCTCGGCAGTTGAGGCCACATGAGAGGAATTACCCGACGTATGATCTCGAGTTGGCTGTAGTTGTGCATGTGTTGCGCTGTTGGAGACATTATCTGTTGGGAGAATATTTTGTGGTTTTCACCGACCACAAAAGCCTCAGGTATATCTTTACTCAGCGTGACCTGAATCTGAGGAAGAGGAGGTAGGTTGAGTACCTACAGTCCTTAGATTTTGAGCTTGCCTACACACATGGTAAAGGTAATGCAGTAGCTGATGCACTTAGTAGGAATACTCAGATACAGGCAGTGCAAGAGGCCAGTAGTGAGTGGGAGATTATGGCTTTGTTCTCTGAGATGCATCTGGAGGTGCATGAAATTCAGGGGCAGATTTATCTTTCCTCATTAGCTCTGAATTCCACCCTCCTGGATAGAGTGAGGATGAGGCAGCTATCTGATTCAGAAGTCCTAGTTCTACGGGAGTCAGTGGCAAGTGAGGACCCTCCTCCCGTTTGGACGGTAGGCGACGATGAGTTTTTTCATTTCTATGGATGAGTATGGGTACTAGGGGATATACGCGAGGATCTAATGCAGGAGTTTCATGCTTCATCTTGGGAAGTTCATCCCAGGGTTACCAAGATGTACCATGACTTGAGGCGTCAGTACCGGTGGCCATGTATGAAGAGAGAGATAGCTGGGTTCGTTACGAGATGTTCCACCTGTTAACAGGTGAAGGCAGAGCATCAGAGACCAGTTGGACTGTTATAGAAGTTGCCCATTCCAGAGTGGAAATGGGATGATGTCGCGATGGATTTCGTGATGGGATTTCTGAGGTCACCTCGAGGCAATGATGTCGTGTGGGTTGTTGTGGATAGACTCACGAAGGTAGCTCACTTCTTGCCGATCAATGAGACCTTCGGTGTTGACTAGATCAGATGGATGTATATCTGAGAGATCATACATCTTCATGGGGTCCCTCGTTCTATCGTTTCTGATAGGGATGCCCTATTTACGTCTCATTTATGGAAGAGTTTTCAGAGGGTGCTGGGTACACAGGTGCTTCTGAGCACAACATACCACCCTCAGACAGATGTCCAGTTGGAGCGTACGATACAGGTGCTAGAGGACATGTTGCGAGCATGTGTCCTAGACTTTGGGGACTCTTGGGAGAAGCATATAACCTTAGTAGAGTTTTCCTATAACAATAGTTTTTAGGAAACTATTGAGATGGCACCATACGAGGCTTTATATGGTAGGCTATGTCGATCACCTTTGTGCTGGTTAGAGGCAGGTGAGGGAGCTTTACTGGGGCCACAGCTCGTGCAGGAGACATTTGAGTAGGTCCAGTTGATTCAGAAGTGGATGACTACCACGCAGTCTCGTCAGAAGTCTTATGTTGATCGCTGCAGACGACCTTTGGAGTTCGTGGTCGGGGATCAGGTTTTTCTACATGTTTCACCGAGGCTGGGACACAAATGGATCAGGAGACAGTGTAAGCTTTCACTGAGGTATGTGGGACCATTCAAGATTCTGGAGAGAGTCAGGATGGTTGCCTATCGGTTGCAGTTACCGTAGTGGTACCGAGCCATGAACGACGTCTTCCACATGTCTCAGTTGCATCGCTACCATTCAGACCCGTCTCACACCTTTCAGCCTGAGGAGGTTGAGCTTCAGCATGATGCGTCCTTTGAGGAGCATCCAATCCGTATCGTTGACAAGAGCACGAAGGTTCTCTGAGGTCGGTCAGTTCCTCTCGTACGGGTGTTATGGCAGCATGGCTGAGTGTAGGATGAGACCTGGGAGCGGGAGGCCGACGTACGTGCTCAGTGTCCAGAGCTGTTCTGAGCTTTATCTTCACCACACTTGGAAGGGAAATTTGGGGATGAATTTCTATAAGGGGGAAGTTTGTAAGAACCTGGTTCTTATTTTTGAGGTACGGGTTTCTTCTTTTTCCTTTTCCTTAAGTGTTTTTGAGATAATATGGATAATGGGGAAAAATCCTAAATTTTGGAACTACACACCGTGTACTTTTTCCACACACCATGTACTTTTGGCCGTGTTGGGATGAGTACACGGGGTGTGTAGCCTTGTCGGTGAGGAGGGGTGTAGGAACCGAATACACGCCGTGTAGTGGTACCTTACATGCCGTGTAGTCAGTCGTCAAGCTTAAACAGTAAGGTAGTGGAGCAGCCGACAGCTGGGCGACAGTACACGTCGTGTGCTTGGGAGTACATGTCGTGTACTCATGTCGACGGATGAATAGTGTGTCGGTGCCGCCAAATGAACAGTTAAATGAAGGAAGTACACGCCTTGTACTCAAGAGTACACGCTGTGTACTTTGTTTTTTCAGATTAAAATAGGAATTAGCCTCCTCATTTGGAAGAGGAGGCGTTTGAACCATTTTGGAGCCAAGGAGGATGGCCGAACCTTTGAAGATCCGTCGGGGGTTCGTCTGGAATCGGTTTCCGCCTCGGACGATCCTGTTGGAACGGCAAGGGTAAGCCCTCTCTTCTCCTGGTACCGTTCTTACCAATTATTTACTGAGTGGAAGTTATTTATGTTTGAATGTGTTTTGTTCTTCGTCATATCTATGCCGTTCTTGGTCATTTTTGGAGTCGATGTTCGGGTATAACGTTCATTGGCGTACAAGGTAGGTGGCTTGGTGTTTATTTTCCAACTTTCATGCGATTTTGTGCGTTTTTGCGCCACGAACCCATGTTGGGGTGTCGTATGGCTGAGTTCATTTCTATATTAATTCCTAGAATTGCATAGGTGATCAAATTGTGATGATAAAATGCTAGTTGGGATCGTTGATTGGATCTAGAACCACCCCGAGGGGTGTGTTTCACTGTTTAGCCATTTGGCCAGGATACCCGAGGGTATGCCTTCAATGTAGTAATTTTAGAATTTCCTTGATAGGAATTTCTTGTTTACTGCATTTTGATATGTTGGGCATGGCCTGGTTACCTATTTAGCCTGAGGGCGTTGTTGTGATTAGCCTGTGGGCACTGCACTGTTTAGCCCGAGGGTTGTAGTTATTTCGGCCTGAGGGAAACTTCTTCCATGCCTGAGGGCCATAGACTTTATGCCTGAGGGCGACACTACCTATTCCTGAGGGCAAAATTCTGCTACACCTGAGGGCAATTACCTGCGGGTTAGGTTCTGCTTACCCGAGGGTAAGGTTTTGCTTGTCTAAGGACGTGGACTATTTACATAGAAATGCACGGTGGTGATTTCTAATATTTAATGGATTGAATGAATAATAAGATGGAAATATAACTGGTAATTAGTGACTTTTGATTACTGCTTACTTTATTTCATTTTACTACTCCACACTATCGTTGCATGTTTACACGCAGTTGGGCACGGGCCTTTAGTGGGTGCCTACTGAGATATGTTTCTCACACCCTATTTGTGTCATGTTTTTCGGCCCAAATAGATTACGTTTCTGCAGGTGTAGATAGGAGAAAGATTCCCTATACAGGTACTTGACTGTTTCTGTAGAGTAGGAGGGCATGGGACCAAGCCTAGGCTCACAATGCCGCTGCTAGCTGTTTTGCTTTGTTTTTCTATACTCTACTCTTTGTTGTATTGTATTGATGTTTAACATGTTCTGGATATTTTCTTAGAACTTGAAATATGTAGCAACATCATTTATATATTGTTGGTTATATTCACTGCTGTAGTTTATTTCAGTTGTGAATGGTTACTGCTTCCGCTGTCGTTATATGTTTTCTTTAAATTCTGCTGCGTTACACTTTGAAAAATGAGGGCATAGTTTCCCCACTATCAGACTTGGGCCCTCGCTTCTAGTCGGCAGCCTCTGGTGTTTGGGGAAATGCGCTTGAGGTCACATGGCGAACCGGGCTCAGGGCACCCGTTACGTGGCACCCGGGTCCAGGACGTTACAATATGAGTGAAATCCATATATGAGTGAAATTGAATTTCACATATGTGTCAATTTTCATATATTAGTCATTTAACATAAGAATTAAAAATCATATTATATGTGTTTATAAGGGTCTCATACTTACCAAAGTTCTGAAATGTATGAATTATTCATATAGGGGTACATTAGGTTGGATTTGTCCCTATGGTAGTGCTTCACGTATGAATAAAAAGCTTAGAAAAATTTTGAGTGACTCGACCATGTAAGAGTAAATTGTATTCCATGTAGGTATAATACACTTATAAAAATTTTGATACTTCTAAACTATGTAAGAGTAAAATAGTTTCCCAAAAATTCAAAAAACATTATAAAATAATTTAAAACCAGAACAGACAGAATAATAAGAATGCGAATAAATAAATAATAAAAAACCAAATAATAATTAAAGAATGAATAAAAAATTTAAACGTCATTTTTTATTTATACATGTAGTGAAATTTTTAATCAAGTAAATCCATTAATCTAGCTCATGTTGTATGTAACAACCTGATATTTTGAACCCTTTAAATTAGTATTATCTTCAACAGCTTGTGTCACACGCAACATAGTACTAATGCAACACCCGACTCAAATGAACTACAACATATTAAATTTATGTGAATAATATAATCATTAGTGGATAAAAATATAATAATAAATTAAAATAATTTTATATTATTATTTTCATTGATTAATATTTTAAAATGGATGTCTTTCAAAGAACCATCTAAAAATAGAGGTATTGTATTTTACCTCAATAAATTAAACTTATCATAGTTGAAATTTTATTATAATATGTAATATTTATATTTATATACTAATCTATAAATATTTAGTTATTTATAAATCTATATGAAATAAGATTAAAAACACTCAAAGTTTAAAAGGTTGTTCTTTAATAAAATCAATTTTCTTTTATTTTAATTAAAAATATATTTTATAAATTTTAGAATTTAAATTTGAAAAAATAACTTTATTTTTTTATTATACTTGTCAAAATTATCTTAGCATTAATTTTTGATATTTTCCTAAAAAATGATTTTTAGGTGAATAGTATAATATATTTTTTTTCATATATTGCACATTTTATGGAATTATTAGTTTATAATAATGATTTGGAAATTTATGAAACCATTTTCTTGTCAAAATATGAACTTTAAAATTTATATTATAAATTTTAAAATATTTATTCTAATTTAAAAAACACTATTTAATGTTTTAAAACTTAAGTGGTATTTTGCTCAAGAAATTGTTTTTAATACATTATATACTTATTATGTTAAAATTAATTTTTTAACTTTTAGAAATAGAAATAAATTATTTAAATTTAAAATTGGGAATCATTGGGTCCAATTATAAAAAAAGTACGATTTTATTTTTAAGCATAAATGATTATTTACTTAGGTAAAAACTAGTTACTAAAGTAAAAGCAAATATTATAGAAGTACAAATTTAAGAGTAAGTGACCCTAAATATGTTTAAAACGTGTGTAGAAATGTATTTTTGTGGCTTTTACCATCCTTATAACCTCTTATATTTATTATTTCCAAATTTTTTAGCTACATACCTTGAGAGTGGCCTCCCATTTTAATTTTGTTTGGGTATTTACAAAAAAGTCATCCCTTTTTACTTATAAAAGGATCACCCCTTTCCTCACTTTCCCTCCCAAAAAAACCAACTAGGTTTGGCCCAAAAACTACCTAAGAACTATTATACACCTAAAATAAGTTTTTTTATTCTCAAAATACCATCCCTAAAAGTTTTAACCCCCTTCTTAAAAGAGATAATCCAAGTTTTGAGGTATATATTTTCGACTGCTCCTTTCTCATTTTAATTTATTTATGTGCACTAATTATTAATAAAATTAAATTGAAACTTATTAAAATGTTAAAATTCATATACTTAGTATACTTATATGTTATTATAATCATGGTACAATCATTAACCACTATTTTCCTTTTCTATTAAGAAAATGAAAACATAAAACATGCGTATGTGTGGACTACCACTTCCATGACACACTGTGTTTCATTTTACTTAAAATACTTACATGGATGTTCAAAATTTGGAATTTAATATATAAATATTATATTTAGGATAGATTTTATTTTATTAAATAATAAACCATGTTTCTCAATTTCCTCATTCTATGGAAAACGAAGTAATCATTCATGCATATGTGTAGATTGTCGGCTCTGAGGAATGATTGACTTCTATTTATGTTTTCATACCCACCTTTAATGGGTAGTTCCAATAATGGGTTTAATGGATAAATATGATGTTTATTAAATTATTAAGGTTATTTAAATACAAATTGGACAACCTATTAACAATATGATCAATAAAAAATTATGGTAAATTCAACCATCCAAAAGAGCGTTCTAAGAGAAAACAATGATTTCTTCATATAATAAAATAACTCTGTGTAGTTTATATTATTATTATAATTATTTAAAATTATGATATATCACACTGATAAAAACTAAATATGATCATTATACTTATTTTAAAATGATATTATAATTAAATAACTTTAAAATCATCCATTAATTATGGTATGTTCTTGTTCGGGTTGGTTTAACTACCTACTTGAACAATGATGTAAATTTATATCACAGATGAATGTGGGAATTTAATTTCTATTAATTTATGATATAAATAAGTAAATAATTTGTTTTTCTTGTAATTATAATATAATAATTTAACTCATTATTTAATTAAATATCTTTCATTCGCTAAGAATCATTGAAATATGCTCATCACCAAATTCATCTTTAATGATCATAACCATATCTACCATAGAATGAAATTATAAAATTATAAAAAATTATAAAACATAAATTATATTACCTTTTATGGTATGGAATGTTTAAATTTGGTATAATAACTAATAACAACAACATTATTATAAAACTAGTTCAAAATGATCAAGATTAATCACACGCGATATTGAAAATAGATAATGACTAATTAATATATATGTGGAGAATAATTATAAATTAATATTATAAAACTTTATAGATATGAAAAAGTTTCTAAAATGGGTGATTAATAGTTAATTTTTTATATAGGAGGTTATATCACATTTTGACTAAGCAAGGCTTGAGGTAAGTTGTTCTTTTTCTCAAACTTTAATTCCTTAAGACATGTTTATGTTATACACCATGTTTTTCATTGTACGTTTTATTTAATTACCATGAATTTATATTTATTATATATCTTTATTAATCATGGTAAACACTAATACAAATCATTTCCTTTTCATCAAATGGAATCCAACCCAATTGTTACCCCAATTATAAGTATTTCTAGTAACTTGATTTTCATTCATTGAGTTATAATGTTTCATCTTGAACTTTTCTTGAGTAATTCCACCATAATATTTTACTATATGGTATTGTATATTCCTATTTTTAAAAATTAAGTTTTAATAAAAAATAAATTTTTACTATATGGGTTTTGAATAAAGTTATTTTTAATGTATTGAAAAGGTTATTATCCTTTCATTATCAAATGTTTTATATTTGGATCCAAATTTACTATTGAAAACATTATGTCATTTTCAAGGATCCAATATTAGTGATTCTTTTTAAAATTAAAAGTTTTAAAAACATTTCACTTAAAGATTTCAAAAGTGACTTTTTAATGTGATATATAAGTTTTTATTTTATATCAATGTTAAAAATATTTTATAAAAGATATTTTAAGTTTTCACCTTCATTTTCATTTTCATATTCAAAAGGATTTACACTCATGGTATTTATGTTTTATGATCTTTTATTTAATAAATATATATAATTATAATTTAGAGTATTAAAATAATAGTATAAAAGAATTTGATTACTGATTCCTTCTTATGTGATATTGTTTATATCATCCCTTTACAAGGATGATTTTTATCTATGTCAACATACATTTGGGTTTCCTTTATTAAATTAGGGGTATTTTTTTAAAAACATGTACCTTTATTATATGTATGGATTGTTTAATTTTATTTTCTATAAAATATACCATTCATCACTGCATTGTCATTCCTAACCATCCAATATGAATAGACATATCTTTTCTTCAAATTCATTTTCTTTGTGAATTACCTATTTTCCATTTCATTAATTGAAGGGTGCTCACTTAGATTTCATAAAATGATTAATTAGTGAAATTATTGAACTATCCATATTCGCTTTATCTATAGGGTGTAAATACCATATGCTTTACCTTGATTGAAGGGTATTTACATAGAAATTTACTAAATATCATTAGATATCCATTTATTTTCTATGGGTTTAATATATTGATTATTTATGTATGTGAATCCATTTTAAATGGTTATAAAACCCATTTTCTTCCATGGGGTATTTTTTATGTGATGAATAAAACCTATTTTATTTCCATGGGTTATTTATGATGTGTTTAATGAAATCCATTTTCTTTTAATGGGTTATTTATTATATGATGAATGATTGGTTTCTTATGGATCACATAAGTATGGATGAATAAAGGGTGGGGTCCTATATCACCCAAAAATACATTGGTTAAGAGTTTATATCTCATAAAATAAAGTATTTGTGAGTATGTTTTAGTTTATCTTAAGCATGGGAACTGAAGGTGTGGATCATGAAATTAATGTTCCCAACACTAATATATCTTCCATATTTTAAATACATTTTACATTATTATATTATGATATCATGATGTGGCTCATGAATATAATGTTCCCTATACTGATGTTGTTCCATAGTATTATTCTTATTCTCATGAATATGTTATTCTCTCATGGCTCATGTTTATTGGATAATGTTTCCAAACTCTTTTGATTCATGAATTTTGACTTATTCTATTATTTATGATCTATAATTTTTTGGGTATAACTTTATTATGTATCCCTTGACTAAAAATTACTTTTTTTAATTGAAACATAAGCACCCTTTTAAGGGATAAGGGAGAACCCACAAGACTTCAAGACTTAAAAAACATCAAACCTCCACGGTACACAATCTAAAGGCCCAACCCTGATCAAGACAACAATGAAACACCCCTCCCTAGCATGAAAAATTGTAAATAATAGTTTCTATATTCTCATTTATGATCAGATAATTGTCCCATACAAGGATGCATGGTCCTGGTACCGATGGAAATTGGTATACCCTCTCAAACATCCAAATCTGAAATCAATGATTAGACAAAAACTCTCTACTCTGAACCTCTTTTGGATCATCCCCTTGAAGGTGAACTGTAAAGCACATTAAATCATGAACCATAGGGCCACAGAAACTCAATCACTTCAAGTGATTAACAGTATAATCCAACCAAAATTATCCAAAATGCAAAATCATACAAACCACGCCATAACACAATTCGAAAACCTCAAAGTGCATCAAACCATCATTAGCATAATCATAAAAACACCTAATAAAAAATTCCTCTTGTTCATTTTCCTCATTCATCAAGTCACCATCTTTAACATCAAAAACCTCAACATTGTCCCCCGCTACTCTTCCAAACTTTCAATCGGAGATGGCAGTGGTCACCTATTTGTCTCAACAACAGTAATTCTCACCTGGAATTAATTCAATAGTAATCCAGATATATTCAATCCATTTTACAATGAATCCAACTAACTTACATAGACATAGAAAACTATAAATCACACAAAAATATCCACCGAATACTGTAACCCGGTGCTAGAGAAAAATCCTACTGAAGACATGATACACCCTCTGAAACCATAGTCACATCATCCCAAAGAAGAAGACAAACCAAGGATTGTGAAGCTGAGTCTTTGTCACCCAGGACTAGAAAACCCAACAGCACATCAAGGGATTGTCTCTGTTAAAGGGTTCTGAGAATATATGATCCAGCAAAACCACTCTGGGCATGGGGCCAACCAGATCGAAGTCACAGAAGAACCCTCACCGGATTCCTAATCAGATGAACGACAAAAAGTGGAGGGGACCAGTGATAACGAATAGGGTTTATCTGGTGACATCGACACCAAAAAACACCAACCATGATTCCAACAACAAATCCATCAAAATGAACCTGAAAAATAAAATAGAGAAATAAAAAATAGGAATGAGGAAAAAAATACAAGGGGAGGTGATGCTGAATATCCTCCAGCCAACGCTGAAGGCTTCACGCCCCCCCCCCCCCCCTCCGGGTCATTGTCGATGAAACCCTAGAGTCACTCGAAGGGAGATTGTCTCCACTCAGAGGCCCCATATATCCTTATTATACCCATATTCTCACCTTATTCTCACTTATGATCATTTATTATTGTCATTTATGTTTACCATAACTGATTGTTTGAGATTTCCATTTATTATGTTTTAGATTCCATGGGTTATAATGAAAATTAATAATTAAGATATATCTAGAAGAGTGTCTTGTGTGGAGGATTTGTAAGTGATACTGAATACATATTATGGATTAAGAAGTTTCTTATATAGCTGGGAAAATATTAATTAGTTGAAAAAGTCATGAGTTTTTTTAGTTAATGTTTTTTCCTAATTCTTTAAAAACTATAAACTTTAAAGGTCTTGGGAATTTATTGTAATGAATTATTTTATTTTATTCATGTAATTTAGATATTCATGTTTTTGTATTGTTATATTTGGTATTAGAGCAAGATTTATATAACTTTAAAGTTTATGATGTTATTTGAGGATAATTAAAGGGTTTCAAATTTATGGTTTATCATAATTTTAAATTCATGGATAACCCTTTAGATTAATTTAGGTAATATTGATCATTTTAGGGATTGAGATAAGAGAAATTTAGTGAAAATCATAGGGATATGTCTAAGTGATAAGTCTAGATATAGGATAACATCCTGAATTTTTTGTGAATTTTGGAGTATGTGGTTTTCATATCAATGAAATCCCTATATGGATACAATAGGTGGATTCAGGCACTAGCACAGATGTACCTAGGGTTAATAACCCTAAAAAGAGTATGTTTGGTATTAACTCAATCATCACCTAGTGCATGAAAAAAAGGTATAACTGTACACATGGTTTGACACTCTCAGGGGTATATTCATTGGTTAATCACATTCCCTTTATAATCGATTACAAAGGATTTGTTATTTTAAGGGATTAGGCTAAGAATTATAGGATAAGCTGACTTTAAGAAAATTAAATTTAACTGAAAGTATAAAATGGTGAAAATAATGTGGTGTCAGATAATAAATATTAATATTGAGATTAAATATTCATATGATCATTTAATATGATTTTATTGAAAATCATTTTGGGTTTTAGTATTTGGTTCAAACTGGATCACATAAATGGAGCTGAGATAGGTATATATCTAGAAACAACTATTTTTTATAGCTAAATAAGGAAGCATATTTAAATAGTTTAGAATCCTAGATTGTGCCTGTTATTATTGGAAATGTGAGTTTCCCAGTCTTATTTAAAGTGGTAAGGTCGATATTGTAATAGAAATTTAATCATGATACTCTTATCTATTATTATTAGTGAGTGATATTTTTCAATGATATTATGGTATTTTCTAAAATTTATGAGGATTATTTGAAACATCTAAAGATTTTTCTTCAGTAGTTTTTCTTTAAAGGTTTGTAAAAATATATTAAATGGAATTAATATCCTTTAAAATTGATTTTATGACAATGTTATATTTTTTGGGATAACTATTTAAAATCAATGTTTGAGGGATGGATAACACTTAGGTTTAATATATGATTTATTTGAAGATAATAATGGGTAGATTGATTTTAAAAAAATTCAAGTAGTATTAGTAACCTTTGGATTGATAATTTATTCATGATATTTTTTGTAAAGTTTATCTTATTTTTAGTATTATGTTATATATTGACTAGTTTGAGAATTTATGAACTAGTTTTTGAAGATAAGAGTTAATTTTTAGAAAAATAAATCATTACACTAAGGTTTAATGTCTTGTATATTTATATGGTTTTTGAAAAGGTATATTTTGGATAATGTATGATTAGGGTATATACATATTTGGGAAAACATGTATATGAATGGTTAATGTTGTTTGAGGAAATATGAGTAACTTGGTATAGCATAAGAGAGTAAGGTTGGTGTAATATTAGAAGGTATATCCTTAATAATAGATATGTTAATATTACCCTCACCTACTTTAATCGGTATGTAATAATTAAAATTATAAGGGATTAATTTATTTAAGGGTGTAGAATGTTACGACCTAAGATTTTGGACCATTTAAATTAATACTATATTCAATAGATTATGTCAAATACAACGCGAAACTAAAAAAATACCCTACTAAAATGAACTATGGTATATTAAAATTACATAAATAATATAATGATTAGTAGATAAAAAGATAATAATCAATTAAAATAATTAAATATTATTATTTTATTTTATTAATATTTCAAAAAGGATGTATTTCAGAGAACCATCTAAAAAAGAGGTTATTGTATTTTACCTTAATAAAATTAAAAGATAATAGTTAAAAGTTTATTATAATATGTAATATTTAGATTTATAAACTATTATATCAATATTAAATTACTTATAAAACTATATGAAATAAGATTAAAAATGCCAGAAGTTTAAAAAGGTCATTATTTTTAAAAAAAGTTGTTTTTCTTGTATTTTAATTTAAAATATAATTTATAAATTTTAGAATTTTAACTTGAAAAAATAACTTCATTTTTTATTAAAAATTTTAACATTGGATTGGGATTATTTTTTTAGATATTTCTAAAAAAATGATTTTTAGTTGAATAGTGCAATATACTGTTTTTACAAGTAACATGCATTTTATGGAATTATTAGTTTATAAGAATGATTTTTAAATTTATCAAAACCTTTTTTAGAAAAAAAAATTCACTTTATAATTTATATTATAAATTTAAAAATATTTATTCTAGTTTATAAAACTATATTTAATGTTTTAAAGATTAAGTAATATTTATATCAAGAAATTATTTTCAATACATTATATACCGTTATTTTAAAATTAATTTTTATCACTTTTTGAAGTTGAATTAAATTTAATAAATTTAAAAAAAAATAATAATTGGATCCAATTATATTAAAATTTCCATTTTATTTTTAATCATAAAGATAAATTTACTTAGGTAAGAACTAGTCACTGTGGTAAAAGCTAAAATGGTAAAAGTAAAAATCTAAGAGTAAGTGGCCTAAAACATGCTTAAAAAATGTATGGGAATGTGTGATTGATGACTTGACCAAAATTATCACCTATTATCTCCATTATTTTACAATTTTATAGAAACTTTATTTGATAGTGACTTCCTATTATTAAAAAGTTTTTGGTATTTAGTAAAAATCTATCCCTTTCACATATAAAAGGGAAACTCCTCTCCATAATTTACCTCACATCAAAACCCCCATATTTCATCAAAAACTCTATATAAACCTCCTCTAAACACTAATATAATCCTCAAAGAGGTTTTTTATTCTCAAAATACTATCCCTCAAAGGTTTAACCCCCCTCGTAAAGGAGATAATTCAAGTAGTGACGTATAAATTTCTAACCACTCCATTCTCATTTCTATTACTTTATGTACACTTATTCTTCCTAGAATTAAGTTAAACTATCTTAAAATTTTAAAATAATAATCCTTATTATACTTATATGTTATTATAATATTTTATATTCTTTAACCACATTTTCCTTTTTCCATTAGGAAAAAAATGCAAAACGTGCGTATGTAAGGACAACTGCCTACACGACACAATGTGTTTTTTTTCCTTCAAAAACTTTTGAGGATGGCCTTAATAGCTAACTTAATATATAATTATTATATTTATGATATATTTTATACTTTTAAATGATGAACCATATTACTTTTTTTCCCAATTCTATGGAAAATGAAATCATCACCTATGCATACGTGTGGACTACCGCCTCTATGGAATGATTGATTTCTATTTTTAATTTCATCACCACATTTCATGGATGGTTCTAATAATAATTTAAATGGATAAATATTATTTTTATAAAACTATTAATGTTATGTAGATATAGATTGTACAACCTATTAATAATATAAGTAATAAAAAAATATGGTAAATTCAACCGTCAAAAAGACAATTTCATGATAAAAAATGATTTATTTATAAAATAACTTCTTATAGTTTATATTATTCTTATAATTATTTAAAATTATTATATTTAACATTAATAAATACTAAATAATATCATTATTCATATTTTATAATGATATTACAACTAAATCACTTCATAACTATCCATTAATTATGGTGTGTTCTTATTTGGGTTGGTTTCACCACCTACTTAAATAATGATATAAATTTATAGTATGGATGAATATAGGAATTTAATTTATGATAATATATGATATAAATAATTAAGTAATGATTTTTTTAAATGTTAATATAAAAATTTAACTCGTTATTTAATAAAACACCTTCCATTCTCTAAAGATCATGAAAACATGTTTATCAACAAATTAATATTTAATGATTGTAACAAAAACTCCAATAGAATGAAATTATAAAATTATATATAATTATAAAACATAAATTAAAGTAAATTTAATGATCTAAGAAAGATGAAATTTTGTAGAATAATGAATAATAACACCTCTATTACAAAACTAGTACAAAATAATCAAGATTACTAACACACGATATCAAAAATAGATAATAAATTACTAATAGAAATGTATAGAATAAATATAAATGAATTTTATAAAATTTTATAGATATTAAAAAAAATTATGAAATGGTTGATTAAGATAGTTACTTTTGTTATACAGGAGGTTAGAGCACAGTTCTACTAATTGGAAATTGAGGTAAGGGGTTCTTTGTCTCAAAATTTAATTCCTTGAGACATGTTTATTTTATAAACCATGTTTTTCATTATATTGTTCATTTAATACCAATGAAAATATCTTTGTAATATATTTTTGTTATTCATTGGAACTTCTAATCCAAATTAGTTCCTTTTCATCAAATGGAATTTGACCCAATTATTACCACAGTTTCAAGGCCTTCTGGTAGCTTAACTATCATTTATTGATTTATAATGTTTAGTATTAAACTTTTCTTATGTTATAACATCCTAAAATATTACTATACTTTATTTTCTATTTATATTTCTTAAAATTAAGTTTTAATACAATATAAATTTTTACTGTGTGGGTTTTCAAGAAAGCTAATTTCAAATTATTAAAAGGTTCGTTTACTTTCATTATCAATTGTTTTTTCATTGGATCCACATTTCCTATAAAAACATTTATATAATTTTTAAGGATCCATTATTGGTGATTATTTTTAAAAGTAAAACTTTTCAAACTATTTCACTTCACCTTGTCAAAAGTTAATTTTGAAAGTGACATATAAATTTTTATTTTATGCCAATGTTAAAAATGTTTTCTAAAATAACTTTATAGTTTTCACCTCTATTTTCATTTTCATATTTTAAAGGATTTAAACTTATGGGATTTATGTTACAAGATTTATTCTCTAATAAATATATGTATTTATTATTTGTGGGATTGAACTCATGGTATCAAACAATTCAATTATTGATCCCTTTTTGTGTGATAATGTTCAAAGTGCTCTTTTGCAAGAATATTTTTTATCCATGTCAACATCCTTATGAGTTTACTTTATTACATTATGGATATATTATTTTTTAAATATTCACATTATTTCTATGGATGGATTATATAATTTTATTTACAATCAAATATTTTTTCCATCACTACCTTTGACTTTCTTAACCATCCACCATGAATAGGCATAGCTTTTCTTCCAATTCCTTTAATTTTTGAATTCCATGTTTATTATTTATTTTTGTTAAGGGTGTTCATCTATATTTCATACATCAATTGATTGGTGAAATTATTGACTAAACCATATACCTTTTATCGATATGGTGTAAATACCATATGATTTATGTTTATTAAAGGTAATTTAACTATATAGTTAATGAATATATTTGGATACCCATTTATTTTTCATGGATATAACATGTTGATGATTCCGTATGTGAATCCATTTGAAAAGATTATAAAACTCATTTTCTTCCATGAGTCTTTTTTATGTGATGAATGAAACCCATTTTATTACATGGGTTATTTATGATGTGTTGAATGAAACCCATTTTCTTTCCATGGGTTTGTTATGATATAATGGATGATTTATTTCCTATGGAACAAGTAAGTATGGATGAATAATGTGTGGGGCCCTATATTACTCTTCAATTCATTGGTTAAGAGTTTATATCTCATGAGATAAATTTTTTGCAAGTATGTTTTAGTTGATTGTAAGCATGAGAACTGATGTTGTGGATCATGAAATTAATGTTCTATATACTAATGTATGTTACATATTTCAAATATGTTCTATATTATTATAGTACACTCTCATGATGTGGCTCGTGAAAGTAATTTCCATTGTACCAATGTTGTGTCACAGTATTATGCTTGTAACGAACCAAGTTGGGTCGATATGGGACATCACCTAAGATGACCCACCATAAGGTGGAGATCGACACATAAAAAAAATAATGTCTTAAGTGTAACTAAAAGGAGATAAAAACATAAAAGTACAATGAAAAAGAAAAGTACACATCCAAGAGACATACAAATACAGGCTAAAAGGCTAAACTTGAAAGCCAACACTAAAGAATAATGAAACCATGACTCCATGTGACCAACCATCACCACCAACCCAACTCTCTAATAAGGAAACAACATCCATGAGAATATAGAGAACTACATAACGCCCTTAACTTTACTTGTATCCTATAAAACCAGATTTCTATACATGCAAATATATATTCAAGGTGTGTGGAAGAAGGTCTTTTGGATACCACCATGAATCTATATAATGTCTATCACTATCAAAATGTCAGTTATAAATTTAAAAAAACAATTTTATAATGAAATTCCTTTAAAATCACTTCTCATAAAACATCCTTTGGTTTTCTTCAAAAAAATACATATTCAAATCCTGAATAATATGAACATAAACACAAGTGATAAATAGAGGATATTAATCAAATAAACCACATCTCAAAGATAAACATATGAGCAACCAAACATGAAACAATACCATCAGTTAATAAACCAAGCACGAGTTAGGATCTATCCTATGGGAAAATATACTAGGAAATGTGAAAGAACACTGAGATAGGAATAACTTGAATCCTACTTATATGAAATACTATCACAAACTATCAATATCATAAGAACAAACCCAAGTGGTTCCACACACATTTATATTTATATATATCCATAATCTGACGTACCTAAGGTTCCAAATGTTCTATGTTTTTCAAAAATAATAGATAAAACATGATCTCAATTTTATAAAACATTTTCATAGTAATTAATTACCACCCTCATGCTTAAAAATTCATTTTATATTCAAATTCATCTTTATTAATTTCATCAAACATTAGAAGTTCATAAAACTATTTTTAAAGAAAACCCCATTTAAAATCCCCTTTTCATTCCACCCATGATACATTTTCAAAAATTCACACTTTATTAATATTAAATCAATAATTTTCATGAACCAAACCAAATTAATTTATAATAATATTGAGTAGTTCATATTATATAACTACTGAATAGAGACACCTACCTCACTAATGAAGGAATAACTTGTCACCTTTGAAAATAGATATTGGAATCAAGGATATATGGTCTTCATAAGCCTAGATCTATAAGAAAAATCATCAATTACCCATCAAAAACTCTAGATCCAAAAATAAAAACCCAATTGGGTTTCAATAGAATAAGGAGAAAAGAGACCAAGGAAGGGCCTAGAAATAGAAGAGGTGATCAGATCAAAAATGAAATGTACCTTGAAGAGATCCACTAAGAACAAAGGGAAATCACCAAATATCCAAGGTGAGAAACCTCTAGAGTGTCAAGGAGAGGTTAGGTTGGGATAAATACTGATTATAAGAGGATTGGACATGAAAATGACCAAGATAATCGAGTTAAATTCCAATTTTAATAAGTTCATATCTGGGTGCATGGTTAGGTCACATGGTTTGACAAACTGTGCACCAGCCGTACATTGGCCATTGTCCTTGGACAACCAAGTTTCACAATTTCCTAGAGAATAAAACAAGGTTTGACTAACCATTCTCAATCAATGTGATAACATATATAAAAAATCCCAAACATCTGTATGGTTTTCTTGGAGACTCATACGGTTTGGAAAACCATTCTCATACCATGAAAAATACTACTGGAACCCACATACCCATTTCACATAGTTACAGAATGGTTTGACTAACCATGAACCTAAACTATGTGATTGTCTTGTTTTTTCCAAAACACAAAATTTTCAACCTCTGGTTCTTTAAAACCCTCAAACCTCAAAAAATATAGGTCATTCTCAAAATGAAACATACATGCGACCCAGAGGGCATCACAATGCCTACTCTCATGATTGTTTCATGCTCTCATAGATAATATTTATTAGATAATGTTTCCACACTCTATTGATTCATGACCTTATTCTTATTATAGGATTTATGATCTATTATTTTTTTGGTATAAATTTCTTATGTATCCTGATTATATCCATATTCTAACATTATTCTCACTTACGATCATTGATTATTATCACATATATTTACCATTATTGATCATTTGAGATCACCCTTTCTTATATTTATATTTCCTTGGGTTACAAAGAAAATTAATACATAATATGTTTCTATAGGAGTATCATGTGTTGAGTATTTTTAGGAGATGTTGAAGACTTGTTATGGATTAAGTAGTTACTAATATAATGGAAAATTTCCCATTAATTGAAAAAAGATATGGGTTTTTTAGATAATTTTTTCCTAATTCTTTAAAAATCCAAACCAAAAAGGTCTTGTGAATGTATTGTAATGAAATATTTCCGTTAATACATGTAATTAAGACAATCATGTTTGGGTGATGTTATAATATATGGAATAAAAATTTAATATTTTGTAATTATCAAAACAAATTGAATATAGAGCAAGGAACCACTCCAAAAACTCCAACATAAATAACACAAACCATGACATGTTGACTCTCATCCTTTCATGTTTTATACTTTAGGTTATTTTTCACATAATCTTCCATTTTTACTAAATCATCATAGACTTTATAAAAAACTTCACATATCTTTTTGAATCCATTCAAACTCATTTGGATAATATTATCATATAAACATTTATAAATTATAAATAGTCACATTATACCAAAATTAATCCTTATTTTATAGATAACTATGTGACCTTATGGGCCTCTATAGTGCTGATAACAATTATGAGTTCACTAATCCATAATTGTAATAAAATATAAGCCTCTACAAAAACACCATTTTTACTCGAGATATAAAGGGATCTAGTGTGATATTAATCAAACATGATTATATATCTATATAAATATTCTCACCATAACATGTATCTCAATAAATCATATTCATGATTATATTATTCTTTTCTCTAAGACATTGATTCAAAAACTAAATAAACAAAATGTCAATCAAGTATAGGATAACTCGTACATTTATAATTCTATAAAATAGGATTACTGGTTTAAATGAATATATCACATGTCATGCATACAAGAATTTGACCAAATCATATTTGAATGGTGGATATCGGCCCATCCGATGAAGTTGTCCTAAATGATATTGGTCAATATTGTACAATAGTCTAGAAATTATCATGGTTCTAACTTCTGCAATGAGGTTACTGGGGGTGTTGGGTGTAGCACCCCCTATCTAGAGTTTTGGGATCTGATGGACCCTACCCAAATATTGAAAGGTTTTTAGAAAAGATAATAAATAGTAAAATAACTTTATAGAGACACTGACAATAGGTATTGTAGTTGTATGGACTTACTAACTCAGGTACTTTAGTAGTGTGGAATACTATGTGGATATGATGTTATTACAATGTGGGTTACTTTAGCACCACATTTCTTTATAACCTAATATTTGAGATAATTTTTTTGATATTATGTGTGTACCCTATAAATTTCTCCCATATATAGTGAAATTGTTCTACCTCTTTGTTGATGTAGGGATTATTCATGAACTATATAAATCTCTATGTCTGAATTATTATTATTATTATTATTATTATTCTATATTTTTTCTCTTATTTAATCTTATTCTAGAATCATTTATCATTGTTGTAACACATCGCATATCATTCAACTAACTAGGGTCATGAATTTCATTGTCCTAACACAATCGAGGACCCAAATGTCATGATTTTCATAAAAGTTGAAAAATAATATCTTAGTTTAACAAAATGGATGACATTATTAATAATATACCCAACCACACATGGTTAAATCATCCTAGAGGTTTTCATAAGAAAGGTATCAATGTTTGGAGGTTCACATGCTAAATATCTTGTCAAACTTGGGTAATGGGGATTTATATGAAGCTTACATCCTTATATATAATAATGAACATATGAAATTCCCTATGATATACTTTGGTGGGTCAGTCAAAATAATAGGTCACTTATTATTATATCATGAGTATAATTTGTATCATATAATAAATTTTATTCATTTTAATCTTAACATATCATCACAACCCATAATACTTTATGATGATCGTTGATTATAAACAACTAAAATTTATACACTGAGGGGTTTTATAAGTCTATTATTCATGTCAAATACATATAAAATATGAATAAATAATAAATAGAAATTAATTTTATTATAAAACTATGATTCATTTATTTTAAAAAAATAATTACATATAGTATCTTATGTATCTTATACCCAAATAATTTACATGGCCCTCATGTTTTTAGTGTATTAATGTATTTTTTTAATGGATACACTACATTATCATCTATATATACCCAAAAAAATCGGTACATGAACCCTCTCAATGATTCCTTGAATGAGATGGTATTTTATATGGATTTTTCTAGCCCTTTAGTGAGACTGATGTTCTATAGACTAAGAAATAAATCTATTTTTTCATAATGAAGTTCATTTTTTCCTAAAATTATAAAAACCACTCTAGGTTTAGTGAGGAACTTATTAATTCAAACAAATTCCCTCACAATGTCTGAATTACTAATTTAATCTACCTCTATTATAGAGTCTACTATGGTGGGTTTTTTAGAACTCTTCCAACTAATAGGTCTATAATTATGGAAAAAATTTCATATTATGATATCACATCATTATTGTTTGTTTATAATTCATTATCAATGAAACCCTTTATATTAAATTCTTCCCACCTCTAACGACCAATAAAAGTCATTATTTATTATCAAGTACTTGATTATTTTCTTCACAATGATAAAGTCACTCTCACTAATATTGTATTAGTATCCAATGTTTATCCTCAAAGGATAAGATATATCAATCCAAGTACACAACACGAGTTATATGATAGATTCTATGGAAGAAGTACAATGAATCTTATATATTATTCTCTTTCCTATCTCTTTAAAAGTACATTATGTCTTCATAAGATTCATTCCATGAAATAGTGGAAAAGACCACTTCTTGGATTTATCCATGAAAAAACATTTTTTCATTTCACTAATATAATTGTTCTAACTCAATATTAGAATAATTATATATATATATATATATTAGCATACCTAGTATGTAGGATTTTTCCCCATGTCTTTCATTGAGAAGAATTTTCCCAATCATGCCTTTATAGAATGTAAAGTTGGGGTATCATTTCCGATGAGTAATATGAAATCTACAAACAATAGTAAAAATAATAAAACACACCCACTAACCCACCTATATATAACAAAATCATCTACATTTTTATAAAACCCAACTTTCTAATTTCATCGTCAAAACAACTTTTTAAACTCTAAGAAACTCTATTCAATCAATAAATGTAATGTTCCAACTTTCATACCTTAAAATAATTATTTGGAATATAAAATCTTTTGGTTGTATACTATATGTATCCTCAACTAAATTCTAGTTAAGGAAATCTATTTTGAAATCCATTTGATATATTTCATAATCATAATGATCTAGTATGTAAATAAATATCTTAATGGAATTTATTAACACTAATATTAAAAATGTCTCTTTATAGTCAATATCAAGAATTTATTTATAACCCTTTTCCACTAATAAATTTTTATAAGTATATAATGTGACACCCCCTGGGTCACCAGTATGTATTTATTTTGGTTATTTATTTTATTTATTATATTTTTTGGAGTTTTGAGTGTTGGTGGATTGAAAACATGAAAAATGGGGAAGTGGGTATGGGTGCATGGTTAGTTTTAATTGTGCACCCAAATCATTAATGGGGGGAATATTTACTATATATTTGCACAATTATCACACATTTCTCCTAAACATGCATATTTTATTAAATTTTAAGGATAAATAGTGCATCCTACCTTTACCTAAGCTTTTATTTCCTAGTGAGGTGAATAATTTTGGCAACAATGTGGGAAAACTATGTAGATATCCTTATAGATGGGGGGTTTTCATGATGAAAACTACATAGTTTGTGTATAGTTTACCAAACCATGAAACTAAATTGTGTAGCTTGCCCAGATTTTAAAATTTTTAAATTTTCTATTATTCCCTTGTTGATTTATAACTTGTTTCTCCTCTTACTCCCATATTTGAACATCCTAGAAGTATCTTGGTTGTGGATCTCTCCTCCTCCAACCTCCTTGGTGATCTCTTATGGGTTTTAATGGAAGATATTCATGTTAATTCATGATTTCTTGTGGATTTACTCTCCTATATTCCTTTATTATATTCTCTTTTTATATTATTCATGTGCATTTTCCCTTGTTGTACATGGTTTCTAAGCCCATAACTAGGGATGGTTTTATAATTAAATCACTTTTTTTGGGATTTTTAGGACCCCTTTCCTCCTTATATTGTGGTGTTTGGAGAAGTATAAGATGTTGTTTTAAGAACCCTGTTTTTGGATGCAAAAGACTTTGGAATATTCATGATATTATTCCAAAGCAGCGCCTTCAGACGGCGTGCGATTCTGAGCCCCGGAGTGGCCGGAATTAAATTTTCAGTGCGTTCACACTGGAAATGACAATTAAATTGGATAACTCCTAAACGGTGCTTCGGATCAGAGATCTGAGTGTACGGATGGGTCCGTAATGGGGTGTTTACCCTAGGAATGACATAAAACATGTTGGCATGGGATTTTTGGACCCCTCGCTCTCTTTCAGAATGTTAAATGGATAAATTAATTTATTTATTTATTCTTTTAATGGTGAAAATCAAGTATCTCTTAAACGGTGGCTCAGATTGGAAAAACGAGGGCACTGTTGAGTCCGAAACGTGCCATTTACCCTAGGATGGGTATAAGTTTTGCGAGCGCGGGCCGTCTGTGAAAAATGGCCCTAGGGGCGTTTTCATAATTTAGCGGCTTCAGACGTTAAACTTAATAACTTTTGAACGGGGCCTCAAATTAAAATTCTGAGACCTCCGTTGCGTTCAAAGCGTGGTTTTAAGCCTAAGGGAGGATTAATCCCAACCATGTCTGGAGCTTGGACCGCGTGTGGTGGTCATAGTCGAGTTCCAGGTGGGGAACCCTTCCAGCTGTTTCTTTTGTTTTACCTGTTGCCGGGTTGTGGCACTTTTTGGTTGGGCACGTGTTTTGCCCCTTTTCTTTTTAGTTTACCTTCAACTTGTACTTTGTACTATTTAGAGGTCGATGCACATCTGTGGTTTATATATATATATGGTAGTTGCTCTTTTTCTCTTCTTATTCTTTCTTTTACTCTGCACTTTTTCATTGAGTGTGATGCGTGTGTGTGTACAGGTACTTAAGAAAAGGCCTCCCCGAGTTGTTGTACCTTCGGCACTGGTCGCCAACCCCTGGCCTATGGAGGCGGGCTTGGGGTAATTGTGGCTCGAGCCCGGGTAGGGTCGGGTCATGACAAAGTGGTATCAGAGGTGGTTTGTTCCTTAGGACGCTGTTCGGACGTCCCTAAAATAAAAGGAATTGGTTGGGATTTAGGGAAACAGTGTCAACATGTCTCGAGAGCGGCTCTCAGGATAGGGAGTCCAGTGGTGGTGCGGCGGCCGACGTATCCATTTACCAGTACCTTGATAACCCGCTTGTTGACTCGGCATGCTGAGAAACTTGTTGCTAGGAAAATTGTTTTGTGCATCACATAGGATTTAGTCTTTGATTGTCCTTCTTGAGTCAGCTCCCCATCGTTGTTATTGGTATATACATATATGCTCATCTGATCGCAGCACTCCTTGATAATATTCAGGATGTCTCTGTGAAGACAGCCAGCCAAGATACCAGCTTCGGTGCGTAACGACGACCCCGTGAGCTACGAGGCCTCAGTCCAGGACCCATAATGTGGGCCCCTTTCTCTGGGTGGGCTGGTAGTAGCACCCCCACCTGTTGAGTAGCATACAGCTTCAGCAGAGCAGGCTGAGCTTGAGCGCAGGTTGACTGCACTCTGTGAGTTCTAGCGGCAGGGACCGCTGAGGTTCAATGGTGATCCAGACCCTCAGGCAGCAAAGGTTTGTCTTGAGATAGTGGTTCGCCTTTTCAGGCTCATACAGACGCCGACAGATCGGAGAGTGGCTATGGCAGCCAACCTTTTTCGTGGAGCAGCTCGGCATTGGTGGAGTTTGGTGACTCAGTTTTTTTTTGATGGGTTGTTGCTTTCTTGGGGCGACTTCCAGTTGTTGCTTTGTGAGGAGTTTTACCCCTCCTGCTTACTCTCCATTCAAGTTCAGGAGCTCCTGCAGTTTATATAGTGAGGGATGACGGTGGTAGAGTATGCGGCTAGTTTTGCAGACCGTGAGCGTTTTTTTTTATCCGGACTTGGTCCGCGACGACGACTTCTGAGTGCGGAAGTTTGAGCAGGGTCTCCGCAGAGAGATTTGTGCTGTCATATTACCCTTGTACATGATGAAGCTGAGACGTCTACCGTAGCTAGCAGGCGCCGGATGACAGAACCTCGATGCAGGTGGTCTTCCCACTACTGGTTTCGGAGACGTGGTCGTATACCACTGTGGTGAAAAGGCGCAGGGCCTCAGTCGAGGATGCCCTTCCGTGAGTGGATCCTGGGCTATGGTCATACACCACAGTGGCGTCAGAGGGCACCAGGGCAGCCCATAGAGCGTCGGTGTTATGCTTGTGATGGGCGAGGTCACCTGGCACGAGACTGCCCGACCCGAGTTGATGGGAGCTTCGGGCAGGCAGCAGGTGCACCACCACGGCAGAGGCAATGTCGTGATCGGAGTAGTTCCCAGAGAGGTGGTTCTAGAAGAGGAGCGAGAGGAGATGGAGGTGGGGTACGACGTTATGAGGTCTTCCCATCACCATCAGGTGGTCCACGTCAGGCTCTGGGAGCTAACAGATGGGACCACGGACAGCTGCAAGCCTTGGATGTCTACGATCCTATCGGGCATGGGATGATGAGAGGTACCCCTTGAGAATCTTCTACTTCTTGTAGTATAATTGTTAGACTCTGTGTGTGAAGTGATTTTTCTCCTTTCTCCTTTCTTGAGTTGATACCAGGGTGACGCAGGGCGTCTGGTGTAACCATGTGTTGGTAAAGTAGAAGGTGTGATACCCTTCTCTTTAGTCGATGGTGGTGACTCATTCGCCTTTCGAGCGTGTAAGAGAGTCTTGGTCGTCGGAGATCGACTGTGAATCTTGTGTGACCAGATATCCTTGGGTGCTTCACTATATGGATATTATGAAGGAGGGAATCACCGGTCCTTGTCCCATGTCCAAGCGGTGATTCTAATCGCGGCATGCGACGTAGAGGTTTGATCGGGGATGTGAGCTACCCCCGAGGTCCTTCGGACCGTTTGATACTGTGCAGAGGGATGGCGAGGTTCCCT
The DNA here is from genome assembly GCA_963277665.1 of Viscum album. NCBI lineage: Eukaryota > Viridiplantae > Streptophyta > Magnoliopsida > Santalales > Viscaceae > Viscum > Viscum album. The sequence goes on along the minus strand of OY728119.1, from coordinate 1,175,690,485 downwards.
ACCACCTTGACCTAACCCCAAAGGCTGGTTTGGGTGCATGACATATCCCACGTGACTCACCTAAGAAGAGGTGTGCGTGCTCTTATGCACGACATCAGTGAGGTCAGACCTCGCGTGAACATATCAAATCCTTTGGTCTCTGTGCGGTGGTGTAGAGCTGTGTGGGAGTTCTTTTGGGTAAGGGGGAGCCAGGTGTGGGCTTAGTACCCTGATTTGTTCCCTGGTTTTTCTTTTCAGGGATGAAAAGCTTGAAGGAGGGAATGATGTAAGAACCCTATTTTTGGCTGCGAAAGACTTTGGAATATTCTTGATATTATTCCAGAGCAGTGCCGATTCCGAGCCCCGGAGTGGCCGGAATTAAATTTTTAGTGCGTTCAAACTGGAAACGCCAAATAAATTGAATAAATCCTAAACAGTGCTTCATATCAGAGATCTGAGTGTACGGATGGGTCCAGAATGGGGTGTTTACCCTAGGAATGACATAAAACATGTTGGCGTGGGATGTTTGGACCCCTCGCTCACTTTCGGAACGTTAAATGGATAAATTAATTTATTTATTTATTCATTTAATGGTGAAACTCAAGTATCTATTAAACAATGGCTCGGATTGGAAAAATGAGGGCATTGTTGAGTCCGGAACGTGCCATTTACCCTAGGAGGGGTATAAGTTTTCCGGGCGCGGGCCGTTTGTGAAAAATGGACCTAGGGGTGTTTTCGTAATTTAGCGGCTTCGGACGTTAAACTTAATAAATTTTGAAAAAGGCCTTATATTAAAATTCCAAGACCGCCATTGTGTTCAAAGCATAGTTTTTAGCCTAGGGGAGGCTTAATCCCGACCCTATCGGGAGCTTGGACCGCGTGCGGTGGTTGTAGTCAGGTTCCAGGTGGGGAACCCTTCCAGCTGTTTCTTTTATTTTACCTGTTTCCGGGTTGTGGAACTTTTTGGTTGGGCCCGTGTTTTTTCCCTTTCCTTTTCAGTTTACCTTCAGCTTTTACTTTTTACTGTTTAGAGGTCGATGCACATCTGTGGTTTATATATATATGGCAGTTTCTCTTTTTCTCTGCTTGTTCTTTCTTTTACTCTGCACTTTTGCATTGAGTGTGTTGCGTGTGTGTGTACAGGTACTTAGGCAAAGGCCTCCCCGAGTTTTTGTGCCTTCGGCACTAGTCTCCAGCCCCTGGCCTATGGAGGCGGGCTTGGGGTAGTTGCGGCTCGATCCCGGGTAGGGTCGGGTCGTGATAGATGTAATGAATTTAAGGTAGGTGTCTCTATATAATGATCTCTCTCTTTTCATACTCTTATTAATTGATATTTTCTATTGTTCTATTACCTTTATATGATTGGAAGAAATTTTTGAGAATGTGTTTATGTTCATTCCTTATGTTTATTTTCTTTGTGTTTAAAAAAATGAGGGTTTTTCTATGTTCTCATTCTAAAACCAGTGTTATCCCTATGAGATGTTTGATAAAATGTTTTAAAGATTATTTTTTCTCCAAATAGTTTGTCAAGTGATTTTTTTAAATAGGATTGTGTTTATTTGATCTATAAGTCTTATATTCAGGTAAAGGCTTTTTTGGAAATGTGATTATTTGATATTGATATTATACATATTTTTAACCACTTTTTTTAGTCAATTTTTATGTTTCTTGATATGATTATATGATGATTGGATATATCATGATAATTGATTACTAGTGAGTCTCACATGGGAACATAAGGTATATATTTCTGTAATTGGATTATTGATTCACTAGTTTATATTACTATAGTAGTTAATTCTCCTATTTGAGATTATTTCACTAACTATGGGAATGTTACCTAGGGAGACCACAGGGTAATCCAAGATTGGGTTCTATTTTACCCATTTATTTTTATTTTTATGTCCCAATTACTAAATACCATCTTATATATTGTTGAGATATATCTTTATTCCTGTTGATAATTGATGTTTACATGATATTTCATTCAGTTATATTTCATGTTTTCCATGTTCTTATTTACTTTCAAAGTTTTGTTTGTTAATTTACAACCAAAGATATATAAAATAGATTTTAAAAATTATTATTTAAGGAATTGAAAAGTTATTTTCCTAAAAAGGATTTTTTATAAATGTTATTTTTCAACTAATATTAATTGATTTCATTAGGAAATATATTATCTAGATTCCTAGTGATATCCTACTAGAATTCTTCCTCAAACCCTACATAAATCATGTAGGTGTATATAGACTTGGTTATTTATGACATAATTAAAGAGAAAGGATCCAAATATTTTGGTGGCGATTATTGATTCCTCATTATCCTTCTTGTTATGATGGTTGTTGGTGACCATGGGTCACAAGGAGTTGGCTCTTATAGAGAATTTTGGGGATCCTTGAGTAGTGATTTTAGGATGTTGATGTATCATCCATTTCAGTATCCTATTTATTTTAGAGTCTTTATTCTTATATAATGTTGTGACTCACTTTAATTTAATCCTATAGAGTGAATTTTTCATGTTTAGTTTATTTTTTTGTGTTATTCTCTATTTGGTTTTATTCAAATTATCTCAAACTGATTATTTATTTGAATTCATATCTATTGTATGGATATATCATTCCATATTTATGGGTGGAGTATATGTGGTGATTTTTATGTATTTGAGTGTGAAATCATTATTAATGGTTATATTTGATACCCTCATTGCTTGTCTCTAGCCTATCGAAATCAGGAACATACTTTAAGACTTGTGACAGAGTGGTCTGAGTTATGTGGTAGGTTTACCCATACCGATTCATTACAAAATGGTATTAGGGATCTCTTGATATTTTGTGGAGTATCATTATTATTATAGATATATTATTGTTGGAACTTAGTAATTGAGTGTGGGGGTGTATCAATAACTATTCTTTATGATAAACCTCAAGTTACCATGGGTGGTCGAGAATAGTGGCTTGAAATTGAGCTTGGTTTTTAGATATTTTCGTATCATTTGAGAATATTTACTATTATTATGAGTTTTAAGGGAAACCCCATGTGTTATTTTTGTAAATTTAAAGTTTTGGGTGGAAAGGATAAGAAAATCATAGGCACATCATTTAGACACATGGTCTAGAAAACTATGTGGCCACCATGTGAGTGAATTTATACACCTTTATAGTGGCACTCTCATGGTTGGCACATGGTCCACCAAACCATTCAACAAAACTATATACAATGAATAAATGTTGAAAATATTTATGTTTCCACCCCTTTGGTATTTCAGACTATTGTCCTTGGTGAAGTTTCTTTTTTATGATCTATTATGTGAGGTTTTGTCTTTTATCAATGTTATTTGGAGTTGAATTATATATTGATTAAGTTTTAGGATTCATTTTTTATAAGTGATTCCTAACATAAGGACATCAATAAATAATATAGAGATGTATGTAGAGAATAAACCATAGGCTAACCATCTTGTAGACCTTATTCTTATCGAGTTAGTCATTAAAACCATTCAATTTTTGGGTCATGAAGGTGAGTATGATCAATATCAAGTGGTGGATCATGACTAAGAATATATTAAGTAAAATACACCTATATTTCATGGTGACTGAGGGTCTTAGGAACCCAAATAATGGATAGAGAATATTTTATGCATTTTTAGATTTCTTCAGAGCCCTGAGACTTCCAAGATTAGTTTTTCCATGTATATTTTGGAGGGAATGGGTCATAAATAGTGGGAATCAATAATTTTGGACAAGTTGTATGAGGATTTTACTTGGGACAAGTTCAAGGATATTTTCCACTAGTATTTTTTTCAAATACTTTGAGGGTGGTAAAGGTGGGAGAGTTCATGACATTGTAGTAAGGGAATCAATTAGTGATGGAATATGCCTCTTGGTTTACTAAGTTATTTTACCTTTCCCCTAAGATCTTCAAGGATAACTATCTCAAGGATCAGTGGTTTGAGATGGGTTTTAGACAAGGTGTTATATTGAGTATTGTTCTTTTCTTCATGTAAACCTATTCCAGGATTGTTGATAAGGTATTGATGGATAAGATAGACATAGAAGGTCTAACTACTTTGAGTGGTTCCTTCACTACTATAGGGGAAGTCTGAATTCCTCATCTGGTCAGAAGAGGAAGCACAAGGAATCATGATAAGGTAGTAGTGGGAGTGTGCGTCATCCTTATAATTCCACTCACATGGAACCTTTAGTATGTATTTCAATAGTGTGTTTCCAATTTTGGAAGATGTGTGACACTAAAAAACATTTTCAGGTATCTCCTAAGACTTTCCACCTATATGGGTGACTAGGTTACCTATAACACTTTTTCAAGTAACGTCCTTAAAGTAGTAAGGTTGGTTATTCTTATACCAGTGGATCACATGTGTATTTAAATGAATATAGAGTAATTGGGTATCATCCTTGAATAAAAATATATTCTCATCCTTCCAAGAAGTCTTTTAGTGACGCTAAATTGAGAAATTTATATATAGAAAAGCATGTGTTTAAGGAATCTGGCATTGATAAATGATCATTATAGGTGTTATGTTTATTATATCTTCTATTTTCTTGGATTTATCTGGTATTGGTACATCCCAGTCCTTTATTTCATCTAAATTTATTGATTCTTTGAGATTTTGATCTGATTTGATATCGTATATAATGGATCCTTATACTCCTTTGGGAAAGATGAGGGATTGGGATTTCAAATTCCCATAGTGTCATATGGTAGTTACTAATGTTGAAATTGTATATTATATTAAAGTTCTTAATTTGTATATTTTTTATCTTATTTTGGCATGGATTGGATGGTTAGCTTAAAATTTCATATTTACTGCAACCATCATAAGGTTTTGTTCCTTCCCCCTGATGAAATCACTCATATATTACAAGGTGGTTAGGATCTAAGTTTAGGTAGGGAAGTGCCTATTGTTACAGTTATTGGATTTATCTTGTGTTAGTTATCAATATTTATTTTCAATTTTTTTAATAAAGTTCGGATGGTTAGTTTTTGATGGTGTTGGATAGGTATCCTAATTTTTTTCTTGATGATTTTTTCAAATTTCCATCAAAGAGGTGGGTAGATTTCACTATTGATCTACTCCCTAGGATGATCCCCATTTCTTTACCATATTATCAAAATTATCTTAATGAGTTGAAGGAATTAAATACCTAGTTAAGAGGTTATTGAGGGAAAGAGTTTTATTTTTCCTAGCATGCCACCATGGGCATCATTAGTTCTATTTATAAAGAAGGAGGATGGAATTATTTAGCTTTGCATTGATTATTAAAGTAAATTACTATCAATAATAAGTAATCATTACCCTGAATCAATGATATCTTATCAAATCAAGGGATCGAGATGGTTTTCAAATATTTAACTTAATCTGGGATACCTCCATTTGAAAGTGAAAAAATAAATATTCCTAAGACCTATTTCAGGAGCATTTATTGGCATTATGGGTATCCTGTTATGTGATTTGGAATTACTAATTACCATAATATCTTAATTTATTTGGTGAAATAGATTTTCCAATGGTATATTAACACCTTTATTATGGTGTTTAGTGATTATATCTTGTTTTGTTCCAAGATGAAAGAAGATCATGAGTACCATTAGGATGTTATTTAAAGAAACATCTTCTATATGACAAGATGAATAAATTTGATTCCTATATCCAAGAAGTGAAGTATTTATGTCATGTATTATTATATAAAGGTATTTTTTGGATTCTAAAAAGATCCAAGTAGTAATATCTTGGGAAATAACAAGGAATGTATTTGATACTAGAAGATTTCTCAGTATAGTTGGGTATTGCTGGTGGTTTTTTCAGTCTTTCTCTAAGTTGGAATCTCCCTTGAATTCCTTGGCCCATAAAGGAATGATATTTGAATGGGAATGAAATTTTTAGAGATATTTTGAAGATATAGAAGTAAAAATTGAATCATCATCCATTATAATTTTTATGGAGCCTAATGAGGGCTATTTAGTATATTTTGATGCCTCTGGTATGTGGTTGGCATGTGTATTAATGTATTGTAACCATGTTGTGGTATATAGATCTTTATAGTTATTCCCATATGATAATAACTACCCAAACAATTACCTTTAATTGGTAGTGATGATGTGTTCATTGGAGACATGTCATCGCAATCTCTTTCGGGATAATTCTATTATGTATAATGATGAAAAAAGTTTGAAGTATATCTTATCCAAAAATGTTCTAAATATTTGACAAAGGATTTAGGTGGAGTGTCTCAGGACTTTTTATTTTGATTTATCCTACACACCTAGTAAAGTAAACGTACTATTTAATACCTTGAGAATGAAATTTACAAACTAGGTAGCAAAAGAATCAAAGGATGAATATCTTTTTATGAGATTATTTTCTAAAATGAATTTTCATTTAAAGGAAGATAATGATCATGTATTCTTTATTATTGTGAAATTGACACCCTCCTTTTCTGATTATATTCTAATAGAGGAGGTGGTATATCCTAATTTTCAGTATATATATAGTATAATTTTGAATATTGGGGATACCTAGAGTGATTTTTCTTGGTTTCCCAATGGTACCATTTGTTTTATAAGGAGGTTAGTGGTTCCTTTTACCTCAAGGAAATAGATTATGGAAGGTGGGGAGCATTTTAGTTGATCAATACACTATTGGGATACTAGGATGTTTTATGATCTCAAACATTGGTATTTATGTCCTAAGATAAATTAGGCGATTTTCAAATTTATATATTAATGACTTACCTATCAGAGGATCAAATTTAATCATCAAAGTCTTGTGGTATTATTTTAATATCTTCCTATTATAGATTAAAAATATGATGATATCTATATGGACTTTATGATCGAGTTTCCTCAGTATAATAGTGGGGTGAATTCTATTTGGATTATTATGAACCATTTGAAAAAATTAACTCATTTATACCTATTAGGGAGTTGATAAAGGTAGAATATCTCAAACACCCATATATCCAAGAGATTATAATTCTTCATGGTGTACCTTCGATCACCATTCATGATTGAAACTCATACATCACTTTAAATTTCTAGATGGGTTATTAGGAATCAATGGGTTCTCAATTGATGTTGATCGCATATTATCATCCAAAAATGGATGATCAGACCAAGTGAGGTATTCAGATTCTTAATTATATGATTTGATCTTATGTTCTTGACTTTTTCAGCTAATGGTATAGGCATTTATTATTGTTTTAGTTTTCATATAATAATGGTTTTCCATCCTTGATAAATATGGATCACTTTGAATCACTCTATGGATAACCATGTTAGTTCCCTCTTTTTTTGAAATTGGGTGAGTTTTCTGTATTGGGATCGAGTATCATTCAAGAGATGATGAGTAAGGTTTCGTTGATTTAGAAAATATTATTGATGCCTCAGAGTTGTTATAAATTTTATATCAACTTTTTTCATCATTAATTGTAATTTTCCACTAGTGATTAAGTGTTTCTTTGAGTATCTCCTTGATCTAGACATCGTAAATTGGGAAAACATGGTAAGTAGATGAAATATTATGTCAGGAAATTTGAGATCACAGATCATATTGGGAAATAGGAATAATAGACAGCCTCATATCCAATATGATGTATATTCATGATTTATCTCACATATCCTGGTTAAATAAGTATCATTTGGACCTATTTAAGGTGATTATATTGGAATATTTAGATTTGGAACCTGAAACCACCATCATTGAGTAGCCTATTCATGTTATAGATTATCAAGATAAAGTGTTGTGAGGTAAATCTATTTACCTAGTCTATGTGATATAGTGGTATAGTAGAGATATCAATGAGACTTGGGAGAATGATTCCATGATTAGAAATAACTGGCTTCACTTATTATATGATATAGATAACTGAGGACTTTTGGGGGTAAAAATTGGCATGGTGGGGAGAATTATGGAACCCCTTGTGTGTCATCGGTATATATTTATTTTTACTACTTATTTTATTTATTATATTTTTCAAAGTTTTAGGAGATAGAGGCTCTGAATCATGAAAAATGGGGAAGTGGGTCTGGGTGCATGGTTAGCACGCAATTAGAAGTAACTTCCACCCAAACCATGTATGGGGGAAGGAATATTTCTAGTGGTTTTTTCACACACTATTATCCAAAACCTTTGTATTTTTTTACATATCAAGGAGAAACCATGAAACCTACCTTTATATAAGGTTTTCATTTCAAAGTTAAGTGAATTGATATTGCATGGTTCTCTAAACTTTGTGGTCAATCTGTACAGATATCCTTACATATGGGGGGTTTTCTCATAATGAAAACCACATAGTTTTTCAGGGGTTCTCAAACAATGTAGTAAAATTGTGCAACATACCCAAATTTTAAAATTTTAATTTTTTATTTTATGCCTTGATCAAATTATAAATTATTTCTCCACATACTCCCACATGTGAGTTTCCTAATAGTCTCTCGGCCATGGACATCTCCTCTACCAATCTCCTTGGAAATCTCTTGTGGGTTTTAGTAAAATATATTCAAGGTAACTCTTGATATAAAATGAATTTATAATCCTTTATTTTTTTTGTCATATTTTTCTTATGGATTATTTATTTTATTTTTTCCTAATTTCCCTTGGTGACCAATACTATATCTTCTAGTGTTTAAAGAAATTGGATAGGTTTCATCAAGTTTTTGGTAGGTTTCTATACATAATGATCTCTCCCTTGGCATACGCTTACTGATTAAGACTGATTTCTCTTATCATTATATTATTGTAATAAATTATTGAGTAATAATTTGTGTCCATTACTTACATTTATTATCCTTTTTTGATAAAGTAGAAGTTTTACTTAGTTTTCATTCTAAAAACTATTTTATTCCTATGAGGTGTTTGATAAAAAAAATTAAAGAGTATTTTGTTCTCCAAGTGGATTTTCATTGTATATTTTGAAATTGGATTGTGATACCTTGATTTATAAACCTTTTCTTCATTTAAAGGTCTGTTAGTATGTATGATTATTTGATATTAATATTATATATAATGTTAACAACTTTTTTTGGGTGGAATTTTATGTTTCTTGAGATGATTATATAATTATTAGGTCTATCATGAGAATTGATTATTTGTGGGTTTCACATACAAACATTGGGTATATATTTGTGAAATTTGATGAGTTATACACTAGTTCAGATTAATGTGACAACTAGTGCCCCTATTTTAGATTATTACACTAGATATAAAAATTTTACCCAGGGAGACTGGTCACCCACAGAGAATAATTTATTTCTTATAGTGCTACATAAATTTAATAATTTATATTTTACTCAAACTAACAAGACTAACTATTTAAATGTAGAAATTAGTGAGTTAAAGGTCAAACTCATGAGATGATTTATGTATATTTTATGAAATTTAAATGTAATTATTATTTAAATTGATTAAGGAGGGTGGAGAAAGAGTTTGGTTTTAATTCAATGACATAATATGTGTTAATATTTTCAATTATGGGTTCATGTGCTAGTAAATTGAAGTAAAAATTGGTTCAGTTATGCTATTGTTATATTCAAGGCTAAGAAAGTCCTTGTCCTTGGTACTTTCCCCCTAACTTAGAAATTCCTCCTTTTCATGGTCAGATACTTAGGTTGATTAATGGGTCAAGTGCCTTAAAACTATATTTAAATATAATTACCCTAAACTATGAAATGGTCATAAATAATTAAAGGTAATTAGTTATGAAATTAAAAATATTGGCTTGATTCATTCATAATTTTTTATTAAATATGAATAGGAATGATGTTTTAAATTGGGAAACAATTATATAACCCAATATAAACTCAAATAAAGAAAATAGAACTTCACTAACATGATCCCCCATATTTTCATCACTCAGAACAAGTAGATATTTAACCCCTCGTTATAGAGATTAGAGTGTGATAGGGTGATAAAGTATAAAATAAATCCTAAATAAATGACTTATTATCCTAGAGGAAGACTCTACAGTAGCTTAGCACTTCATAATCATAGCTAGGATTCATTATTTGATCCCCTTAAAAAAGTACATTACTCTTCTATTTATAGGCATAAATTTCACCCCCATGTGTCATAAATTTTCTAAATTCATCCATTTAATGTTTTTAGTTCAATCATGGGGGTCCCTAGGATAATTAAAGCAGGATTTATCCATAAACATTAAAATTTGGATCTTGAATTTTTCCCATTACTCATGTTCACAGTGTGAACCTTGCTTTCATTCCATGAAAAATCATGATTCACCTCCCTTTGAATTATTGAAAATGTTTCTTCACACCCTAAATATTTCCACTTTAACAATGTGAATATGAGTTACACCCTGTGAATGTTGTTGTCTATATTCTTACCACTTCGTTTTTTCTTTCATCTTCCACTTCAATCCATGAACTTATGTCTCGAACATCTCACACCATGAATCACACTTACACAACTTGAATAATAGTCATATTATGTTTTTTTCCTTTGAATTAATTCCAATATATTATACCACTATATGAATAAAACAATAAACAACTGGGAAATAATGATCATTTTAATTTAAAAAATTAGTGAATTTTTAAATCAAAATATATGCATGAAATATCGGCATCAAATCCCACCACACTTCAATTTAGACTTTTTCTCAATAATGAAGTCTCAAAATGCTAAAAAGGATTATAAATCTACCAAAATTTTAATGAAATTTCAATATATTCAAGTTATTAAATGGGGAATTAAATTTTTAAGCATCATAAGGAAACATTTCATAAACTCATCAATTTTCAAATAAATCAAGTCAATATGTGTTTTAATTTTTCTCTTTTGAAGTGACCATACCTATTTATTATTCTATTCATATTTTTAAATTCATTTTCAATGTGAATTAAAATTTTAATTTACCTTTATTTTACATTTTTTATTCATCACATAAGATACAATTGTAAATGGAGTTCTTCTCATTCCTCAAATCATACTTCTTTCCATAGGCTTATAAAGCATCTACATTCTCCACCCAATAGAGAAAAAAATAAAAATTTATTGTTAGATATTCACCATAATATTAAATTACTCTAATTCTATAGGGCAGGTAGATAATATATGTAAAAACAATTAAATCTCAAAAGGGAGGTTATATCAAAATTGCTTTTCAGGATACTTAATAAGATCTCAGAAAAAATCTCCCTTTAAAAATGAACAATCCATTTTTCCCTAAACTTAAAGAAATTCCATGAAGTAATAAATTATTTTGAATGATACACAATCTTATTTTTTTATTTTTTAAGTTGAACTTAGGAAAAATCACACATGCACCTCCCAACCCCAAATGATAAAAACATTGGCCTTGTAAATGGTAATTTTTGACCCTCCTAAACTCAACCCATTTTCTTTTTTTCAAGAGGGTGAGAAATAAAGTACCTTGAATAGAACATAAACTTTAACAATTTATAGAAAAATACCCCCACACTTATCTATTTTAGTATTCAAATCACTTACAATATGGCTTCATATCCCCCACACTAATCTTTTTAAAAATCATCCAAATATTTAGATTAGGGTGGGAAGGGATAATATAGGCTTGTAATGTATATCTTATATATCAAAGGTTTTTAATGAATTATATAGGCTAATAAAGGATCAATGTAAATTTGGTTCTAATGATAAATGGAAAATCAATATATTCCTTGGTCATATTAAATTTATTTTTGTACAATCATGGTTTCCAAAATATGAAAATAAAGTTCTAGAAGAAATAATTCTTGAGTATATTAAGAAATATTCTCAACAAAATAATTGAAATATTAGGATTTGAAAATTTCTCAGGAATTAGAACATGTTATTGGTATAATCATCATGTAAATTCATACAATTAATAAAATCAATTCATAAAAATTTCAAATTTTCAAAGTATGAAAATCCCATAAAATTTTCATTTACAAAAAATAAACAATATCCATAAATCATGACATGTCAAATACAAATACCTTATTATATATACTTATTCATTCCCCCATTTTTATTAATAAATTATATTAAAAAAAATAAATCATGGCATGATGATTATCCTAATTAGTTATTGTAACTTATATTAATGATTAAAACAAAAAAGTTAAAGTATGGGGCATTCATTTTTTAATTAAATATTCTTAAATAGAAATTTAGGGGAGTAACAGAAAATATTAAACTAAAAAATCATACACCCATTTTTGAAATGATTTTATTCAATTAACGGTCATTAAATATGATGATTCCCTACCTTATGCATTCTTATTCCTTCATTTTGGTCTAAAAATAAGAACAAAATTAAGTAAAATTGTAGGCTTTTTTCAATGAGATTCAAAAATGTAAGTGAAGTGTATCTAATTCCTAAAAATTAAAAATTATAAAAAAACTTGGGTTTCCTCCCAAAAATTCTTTTTTTAATGTTTTTAGATTAACCTTACCTCTTCTCAACTCAAGTAATAGGATATTGGAAATATTTTACCTAGTTTAGATCCACAAATAGCCTTAGTTGTTACCTTTCCATATATATTGGATCTTTTCTTTCCTATGAATAAATATTTACTCTTCATGTGGCTAGTATCTTCTCAAACTACTTTATAATGATCCACCAATATTTATTTAATCCTAAAAAACCAAATGCTCGATTATGTACCATCCACACCTATTATCCCTCTTTAAATTTGGTGGGATAATCTTCCCCTTCACTCTCAATGATCTGATTACTTAACTTCTTTCTTTTTTAATTAATGGTTTTTTATTTTTTTATTTTTCATATATAGTATTCACTTGATGTATTTATTTAATTACAAATACATATTCATCTTCGAACATGTTTTTCACTTCAAGATTATCACATCTCACATCATAATTCTTCATCTCCTAGTGAATATTGAAACTCACTTTCTCGCTACTAACTATTATAAATAGCTACCCACTTTTTACATCAATTAAATATTTTTTGGTGTTTAGGAATGGTCTCCCTAAAATAATAGATTTCCATTATTTTTTCATGTCCAGTACTAAGAAGTACATTAAGAAGTAGAATTTATCCATTTTTACTTTGATGTCTTCAATTATCCTCAATGGGTATTTCACAATCAAATCTTTCATCTAGACTATAACTCTTATGTTCTTCATATTTTCTAAAAATAAGATCTTAAATATGTTATAATACATCATTTAATGCTTTCACCTAGGTCAAATAGTGCTTTCTCAATTTTTTTTACCTAATATTTATAATAATTGAAAAGCTATCTCGATATTATGGATTTTTAGGGATATTTTTTATACAACTATCAAGTACTCTATTGTGAGTGGAATGGTACCAATTTCCACCATATTATTTTTTTTGGAAACTATCTCTTTCATGAATTTCAAAAAAATTGGCATGTTGGTAAAGTATTATGTTAAATGGATGTTAATATGTAATTTCTTAAAATTATATAGAAATTTACATTTTTATCCTTTAAGTTTTCATTTTTTTATCCTTTCTAGAAATAGAAGTCTCAAACAATATAGTGGTGGTTATTCTCATTATTATTTTATAGATAATTTATCTTCCTCCAACTTTCTCTTTCCCATATCTTATTCTTCATGTTCATAGCTTGATTTAGGTTTTTATTCAGTTTTTTCCCTACTTCTAAGGGTTATGGCCTTCAAATATCGATATGGGTTGAATTCCAAGTTTCCTGATAATACTCCCTGTGGTATCTCTCTTAGTTTATCTACAATTGATCCCACTTAAAATTTTGGGTTTCAAAGTCTAATTATTTGGTCTTTAGATCCATCCTTAAACTCATTAATATTTTCTCCTTAATATTTTGAATAGGTCTCAAGTTCTTTGATAGAAACCTCAGTGGTCATCACGAATATAGCCAAGGTTTCCTCTAATGTGTGTATTTTTCTTTGACGTGATAGTCCTTAAAGATATTGAAATCCTAGTTGTAATTGTTGATATTATTTCTCTTATTTTTATGCCTGCTTACCCTAAAAATTATTACCATGATTGTAATTATCATAATTTGCTTCTTTGGTGTATATACAAGTGGTTGTTTTTGGAACATCAGGGTGTCCATCTTTTTTTTAGTACTTCCATATAGGCTTCTATCTAGATATTGTTGTCAATCATGTGGATGCCTCTTCTATGTGTTCCCTCACAATATCATTGGAATTTGTTTCTCTCTAACATATCAAATAAATTTTAGCTCTCCTATGGTGATTTTTTCATTAATGATCCACTAGTTTTAGCATCCACCATAGACCTATTTCCCTACAATAGACCATTGTATAATTTTTGAATTATAATCCATATTTCAATACCATAATTTGGCCACTTTATAATAATGTATTTTAAATGAACCCATGTGTTATAAAGTGATTCATCTTCAAATTTATTAAAATTTAAAATATTGAAATGAATATATATTGAATTTTATGGGGGAAATAATCAAGTGATAAAGTCTCTTGACAACTAATACCATGTGGTGATGTAATGGTATAGAAATATTTGAACCCATTATTGTGCTCTCTATTTTAAATAAAATTAGAAAGGAAAAAGTATTACCACATCACATAAAAGGTTTTGAAATTTAAATGTATCACATAGTTCAAGAAAGCTCCCAAAGTGCATGTTTGAAACCTCGTGTGGTAGTTGAGAGAATCAAACGGTGTATGAGATCATATAGATGATAGATGTTTAGACCTAAAAGTGGTTGGTTGTGATGGGTGGGACTAGGATACTCAATTTTAGTCCTTTTTTTATGGTCTCATGTTATTTTTAAGGGTTTAAATCCCTAGATATCTTGCTTGTATGCCTTCGGAAGCTTCATTTTTCTCTGTGATATCCATTGATTCATCATTGTTTTGCTTCTTTGTAATTCCTTAAAGTTTTGATTTGAACTTGGGGATTTATTTTCTTTTTTCTCAGGTGTGGTGGTTGTGCATAAAATATTTAATATGGAATTATAGTATGAGAAACAAGCATGAAAAGGGAAATATAACAATAAAATAAAAGATATTTAAAAAATATAAATCTACTTTAGTCACTTTCCTCAGCAACACTGCTAGAAATTAGTTTGTTCATGGTGAATCATTTTTTTTCTAGAGGGATACACAAATTTAATAATTTATATTTAACTCAAACTAAAGTTATTGACTAATTAAATATATAAAGTGGTGAGTTAAAGGTCAAATCCATGTGCAAGTATATTTTAGGAAATTTAAATGTAATTATGATAGAAATTTATTGATAAGGAGGGAAGAGAAAGAGATTGGTTTTAACTCAATGAGAGAATATGTGATAATTTTTTCAATTCTAGATTCATGTACTAGTGGTGTGTGGTGAAAATTTTTTCAATTATTCTGTTGTTAGAGTCAAGGCTAGGTAAGTCCTTAGTCTTGGTACTTTCTCTCTAACTCATAAATTTCACTTTTATCATGGTTAGATACTTAGGTTTATTAATGGGTCAAGTGCATTGATATTGTATTTAAATATAATTGCCCTAAAAAATAAAATTCTCATAAATAATTCAAGTTAATTAATTATTTAATTAAAAATAGTTTCTAGATTCAAACATAAATGGTCATAAAATAATAATATAAATGAGATTTTAAATTGAAAATTGATTGTATAACCCAACATAAACCAGAATAAAGAAAATAAAACTTCCATAATGAAATCCCTCTTCTTCACATCACTCAAAACAAGTGGAGAGTTGTTGCATCATGCTATTCATTATAGGGTGAGAGGGGGAGAGAGAATAAAAAAAACCTAAAGAAATGATGGAGTAGATTATTGGAATATTGTATAGTAGTGAATCAGTTCATAATCTAGGCTATGATCTGTTCTTTGATCCCCTTGAAACAGAAGTTTTCTCTTCTATTTATAGGCATTAATTTCACCCCTATATTCATCAATTGAATGTTTCTAGGTCAATATCATGGGTCCCTAGGCCAATTAATATGAGAATTTTTCATAAAAATAAAAATTCAGATCTTAGGTTTTTTCTATCACCCATGTTCATGGAACTAACCTTTCTTTCACACCATGAAAAATCATGCTTCACCTCACTTTGAATTCTTCACGGATTGTCTTAACACCTTCAATATTTCCACTTTCAAGATGTGAATCTGGGTGTCACACTGTGAATTTTTCTAACCAGATTCATGTTTCTTTGTTTTTTCTTTCATCTACCTCATTAAGCCACGAACTCATGTCTTGAACTTCTCACATTATAAATCACCCTTTCACAATGTGAATCATGTTTATCTTATATTGTTTCTACATTGAATAAATTTCAATGTCTCCCTCCATAATATGAATAAAATAATAAAAAACCAAGCAAGAATAACCATTTTAATTTTAAAAATAAATTAATTTTTTAATAAAAATATATTAATGAAATATAGGTATCAAATACCATTTGGTAATATAGGGTTAGGTTTTTGTCATGTTCTTGTAAGTCATCCAAGTATTCCATGAGAAAATTCTATGTTACACCTTTCATTTATTTTCATGTCTCAGTGGATGAAGCATGTGTGAGGTATTGTTTAGATATAGCTTTATTCATGTTTATACTTGATGCTTACATGGTATTTCTTTTAGGTATATTTAATACTTTGTTTTTTCTTGTTTACTTTAAAATTTTGGTTTATTTATTTAAAATCAAACAGATGTGAAATGGATTTATGAAGGTCCTCTTTTAGGGGAAAAATATATTTTCCTAAAAATGCTGTTTTTAAAATATTATTTTCAAATTGGTACTAATGTTTTTCATTATGAAATATATTATGTAAATTTATGTTGGTATCTAATAGTGTGTTTTCATCACACCCTACATACATCCTATGGTTTTATATAGACTGGGTTATGTATGATTTATGTAAAGGTAATGGAGTTATATATTTTGGTGGCACTTTTTAATGCATCTTCTTCCTTCATGGAATGATGGTTGGTGATAACCATGATTCATGGCTATTTCACTTCTGTAGATTATTTTAGGGATACTAAAGTGGAAATTTTGGTATGTTGATGTATCATCTATTTGAACCTCCTTATTATTTTGAGTATTTGTTTTTTTAAAGGTTGGGGCCGAAGCCACAATTTTTTATTAAAGAAAAGACCTCTTTTTAGGAACTATTTGGTTTGATTCTTATTATATGTAACTGTTCAATTTTGTGCATGGATGTCCAATTTATATATACACCATGTTGGATTTCTAGTTGGAATCTATGTGGTAGTTTATATGAATTTAAGGATTAAATTGGTCCCAATGGTTGTATTTGATACCCTAGACACTTTTTTCCAACCCATGGTGATTAGGAATGCGCATAAGAACTTATGATGAAGTTTTCCAGGTTATGTGAAAGGTTGTCTTAGTTTGATTTATTATAGACACTCTACTATCCATGTCAGTTTTCTTTTCAAAAAACCCCACTTTCACCCTATGGGTATCACCTCTTTAGGTTCATCAACTATGTTCTAAAATTAGTTAGTGTAAATAGATTCCATCTCAGATATCATGGACACAAACCAATTTTAATAATCAAAAATCTCAGTGAATTATTGATATGTATTAGGTTCATCATCTATGAACATTATTTCTATTGATAACATGAGGCGTTGAGATGTTTTTATATAATTTTTGTGAAATGGGATATAGTTGATGTGATTATTTGTATTGGATTTTATTTTCAATACATAAATCATGTTTAAAAACTCATTTATTATGAGGTGAAGGTGTTTGGAGATGAATTTAGATGATGGTTAAGCCTATTCATAGTGTTTAAATATCAATAAAGTAGTTTATAATGCAAGTAGTTTAAGGAATGAGACTCATGTTACAGATCTTGTTACTGCACTGTAGAAGATGTTTAAAGGAAGACTTGATCTATAAGATAGATGTTTCATCATAGAGGATGCTTGGTAAATTTTTAGTGGCCTTATAAATTTTAGGAAATCCATATTGTGATACACTGCAATTCCACAAAGGAGGCTAGGTTGATGTTGGGTGGCCCTAGAAATTTGAGGACCTCTACACCATAGTGAACCACCAAATTGTAATGGGTGGGAAAACTAAGTGCTTAGGTCATAGAAGCTGGAAAAAAATAGATAATTATAAGTTGATTTTATAGAGGACCTAGAAATATGAGTACCACCACGCCATTAGAAGTGTTTATTCCACTACCAGTTGAGATCAAGGTAGTTTACACTGTAGGAGTGTTGTCCACACTGAGATGCTCAAGTTTTCTAGATTTTTTTGGGATTATAAAATTCAAGAATTCCACACCATAGATATCCATCACACCATAATGTTTTTAGTTAGTTTAAAATTAACTAGTTTGAACTACCATTCTATAATTCAAATGATGAGGCTGCATCGTGATGAGTTTTTTTTTTTGGAAAATCTCTGGGCAGTTCAAGTGGTCATGCTTATTTGGCTTCATATTCGATATTTAGTGGTTATTTTATCCTATTATAACTACTAATTCAAATTTAATAGTCAATATTCATATGGTATATGATCCAAGGGTTATGATTGATTATATGTATTTTAATTTGAAATTCAAATTCAAATATGAATTAGTAGAAGTATGCACTACTATACAGATTTAATGAGTGTGAAGATTGAGAAGGAAAGCTTTTAAAAATAGATACAAGAATAATAAGTTTTATATATGTGTGATGTAGTACATATTTTGTTATTATGCAAAGTAGAATAAAGTAAGAATAATAAGAAGATCAAAAGGTTTTTTGTATGTGTTGTGCATAAAAAATGAAGAAGCAACTTTTTCCTATTCAAGTTTAAAGAATAATATATATTTGTTTCATGCAGTGAAAGTAGAGTGGAATTGGAATAATTAACCACACTCTATGACTTATAGTAAGTATATTTTGTTGAAAATTCTTCAATTATTTTTCAAATTTTTATTATTATAAAGTGTGGAATGCATCAAAACATGGTTGGGTGACATGAAAATTAGCATTTCAATGTTATACCCAGCTCGTTTTAATCACATAATGATTATAGTGGTTTGTGTGAACCTAGAAGAATTTATATCACACCAAGGACTATCCTTATTACATTGAGAGGTGAACCTTTTAAATCTGTTGTGTTTCCCTATGTTGGTACATGTTTGGGTGTGTTGCAACAATCATCGCTATATCTTAGTAGGTGGAGAAGTATATTTTGACAGAAAAATATAAAGTAATATTTATCACTAATTTACCCCCCCCCCCCAAGTGATCCTAAATTGATCGTAAATTTGTTATATAAATGGTATTAGAGTGATTTTTACTTTATTTTTTATTGGCTATTTGAAGTTTCTAGCATTTGAATTATCACTCTCTCAATTTAAAGAATTAGTTACTGATTTTTATTATCTATAATGGATAATTTAAATTCAATGAATATAAAAGGTATTATTACATTTAATGGAAAAAATATATCATATGTGGAAATATAGGATGGTTTGATACTTATTATATATTATTTATGATGTTTTAAAAGTTACAAATGATAGGTTTGTTCCCCAGGTTGACAGTGTTTCTATAACCACAACACATAAGATGAATTTTAAAAATGATATTTGGGAAAATAATGTTATTCATTCATTAATCTCAAAAATTGGTTTCTTTAAAGTCAAACACTCAAAAACACAAAATATATCTAGGATAAACTTTATAATACCTATAAAGGAAATACCAAAGTTAAGCAATATAAATTGAAATTATGGAGACTTAAGTATAAGGATCTATAGATTCATGATGATGAAACTCTTAATGGTTTCTTCACAAGAGTGAAAGAATTTTTGAACACAATTAGAGTATATGGTGAGAAGTTGGAAGATAATGATATTGTTGAAAATATTTTGCATATCTTACCAAATAAGATTGATTCTAAAGTATCTGATTTGGAACAAAAGGATCCAAGTGATGTTCATCTTGATTATTTTCAAATTATTTTAATATATTATGAAATGAGAAAATACATTTATATCAAGAAGAAATTAAAGGATGAAAAATAAATCTATTTTAAAGTCATAAAGAAATAGAAGTTAAAAAATAAGGTTGTTGTTAAAGAAGTATCTTATTGTTTAAATTTAGTAAACATATTTATAGGATATTTTTAATAAGTTATGACTCTTATCTCAAGAAACATGTTAAGAGGTAAAGGAAAGTACAAGGGAAATACTCCCTTTAAAATTTTCAAGTGTGGAGCTATTGGGAATTATACTGAAAACTGTCCAAAATAAAAAACCAATAAAGATAATGGGGAGGAAAATGGTATGTATAGAAGATTCTCAAAGAAAAAACAAAATAATCCAAAGGTTTATTAAAATTATAAGGTTAATAAGTTCTCTAAATTTCATAGGATAAATTTCTTATATAAATAAGGTATAGAAAATGAGAATGAAGATGAAAATGAGTTCCTATCTGATGGTGAAGA
This sequence comes from Viscum album, assembly GCA_963277665.1. Classification (NCBI taxonomy): domain Eukaryota; kingdom Viridiplantae; phylum Streptophyta; class Magnoliopsida; order Santalales; family Viscaceae; genus Viscum; species Viscum album. The sequence continues at coordinate 1,175,670,067 of OY728119.1, read as the reverse complement.
TTCTGAAAAACTACTCATTACTAAAGAGAATGATGAAAATATTTCAAGTGGTGAAATTTTTTCTAAAATTAAATAATAATAATAAGATATTTAGATGAAATTTATGATGAAAATATAATTAAAATAATTTCTTTTAAATATTTCTAAATAGGATAATTAAATCAAAAAATATATGATGGATGATAAATCCTTTAACAACAATGAATTTGTATTTTCAAAATAAAATTCAAATTTTCTTGAATAATTTAAAGGTTTAAAGAAGTAGCTTGATTATTATAATATTATTAATATAAATTTGAAATTAATATTGAAGGATAAATAAAATGGGTTTGATCATTTACAATAAAACTTGATTGGAACATAATAAGATTTTAATAAGTATAGATTAAATGTTTGGAATTTAATTTTGAGAAGTTGGAGAATGTTTAAAGAAGTTTGAATCTCAAGAATACAAACTTAAATTATTCCATATGGATGAGAATAATGTTGAAAATGTTTTTGAAAAAATCATTGAATAATAAACAGTTCATGAAGAATAATGTTGTGGTTAAATCAAGTGATTTCTGAAAATCTAAAAATTATGGGAGCATGAATTTGGTTGAAAATTATGAAAAAAATGGGGTGTTTTAAAGAGATAAAAATAAGATTGATGTTAAGATAAAATAGTTAATATTTTACCAAAATTATGTTTCACAAAAATGATATGAAATTGGTTACTCTAATAAGGGTGGAATATAGTAGATAAAATCTAAAAAACGTGTTAATTTAAAATGTAAATAAAATTTCTATGGTTATTATTGGAATTATGTAGGATTTGGGTATATGAAAAAGAGGTTTTGTTTCAATTACCTATATCATAATCATACTATAAAGTATAATAGGACAGGGTTGATGGAGATTTGGTCCTATCAAATTAAAGAAGTTCATAAACTGGTTAAAACATTAGATCAAAGTCACAGAATAAGTTTGATATAATTAAATAAGTATAGGGAAGGTGTGATCGGTCTAGCAATAATAATGATGATTACCTAATCATTTTATCATTATAATAAAATATGAGTTTATATACTCAAAATCATCATAAGGATAAGGAAAAAGGGAACAGAGAAGGCCTTAATTTTACAAGTATTACTTAAAGAATCCAACGGGGAAATTTCATAGATCTTTAACATTAGATTCTCATCCCATAAGATAAGAGATTTAAAACTCTTGAAATTTTTTTAAAAGTGAAAATAAGGACTATTGAATTTTGGAAATGATAGATCACTCAAGATGAAAGGAGTTGGTTTAGGGTTATTGGAAAAGAAAAGCTCAAATCCAAAAAAAATTATATGTTGATGGATTGAAACATAATTTGTTAAGTGTTTAATAGATTTTTTATTAAGTAAATGAAGTTTTGTTTAGAAAATATGGTTTTTTTTCAATAGGATTGAATATAGAAATATAGTGATAAAAGGAGATTTGTTTCAAGTGGGTGATGTTGGAACTCATGCTATATAAGTATGAGAGAAGAAAATAAATTTTGTAATTGAATACATTTACATATTTACCAAAATAATATGAATTTGATCACTCAATGAGAATATGTTCATGATGTTCCTTTTCTGAGAAGAGAAAAATATTGTATGTTCTCAACATGAAAAAATGGGAAGATTATTAACTCTTTACACAAGAAGGTAGAGACTCAATATACTCAACCCTTAGATTTTGTTCATTTAGATGTGTGCAGGCCCATGAGGAAGCAATAAACTAATAGAGATAACTAATTTATTTCTTTTATTTATGTATTTAATTTTTTTACTTATTTCATGTTTATAAATAAAAAAAATTATTCCTTAAAAATGTTTAAAATTTTATAAAAAAATATATAAAAATAATGTATTTTTTCTCGCAATAAGATTCAAATAGGCAATAGAAATGATTTTTCTAATAGAAATTTTAAATATTATCTAGAGAAGCATGGAATATGACATGACCTCAGTGCACCATACACACCTAAATAGAATGGTGTGGCTAGAAGTAAGAATAGATGTTTGGTGGAGATGGCTCAAACAATGTTGACTAATCATGATAATTATCATTATTTTTAAATACAAGTTATTAGTATAATGATTCTTATATAAAACTGGTGTTTACATAGTCTAAATTTAGATATGTCACCTTATGATATGTATTAAAAAATATCAAAGTTTTAGGTATCATGATGTCACGAACTAGCCTGGGTACCCTGGTAACCCGATAACTGAGCTGGCCCTGACATAGCCTGAAGGTAATTCCCGATCCCCACGGGTCAGCGACTAGCACCTAACATCATATAACATACAAGTGGTAATGATTTTTCCATGATAATGCGGAAGCAAAAGAAAACAAGGTAGTATGCATAATAAAAGAAACTCTACTGGGAGTGATGTACCAGAATATAACATGGCATGAAAAGCCCAAAGTACTACAACCCAAGTACTAAAAAGGAAAAAAACAACTCCAAGGTCTTTAAGGACACAAACCGCCAAGAACAAAGCTCAATAGCTGGATCCACATCCAAGAGATCCCTTCCCTTTTCTCGAACCTAGAAGAAGAAAGTCTACAAATACCCGAAGTAAAAATTAGTTTGTGATCCTAAGCCTAGTAGGATACCACCAAAGATTCCATAATAGATGCTAAATGTAGATTATATAAAGAAAAGCTTTAAATTTTAAATTAAACAAGTTTGGAAATTCAAAAGCATATTTAAAAAAAACATGTTGTACATTTTCAAAATATTGGACAAATGAAAAGGCTTTACAGTGATGGAATATTTATAAAACAATGTCTTAAATGAAGCATTTATATAAAACAGTTTATATAAATTCAGCAGGCATGAAAAGCAGTTCAAAAGCATTGGCATAAATTATATCTCAAATATAAATAAACAAGTGAGAAAAATGGTCATCTGCCAAAAGGTATGATAGTATTAACTAGTTATAGGATTACGCACTCTCTGTGTGAACTCATAAAAATTTTTATACACACATCCCTATGACACTGGCTAAAGGAGACTCGTCACCAACCCATCGGGGATGTGACCCGCCGCAAGTATGTTTTAGAACATTGTTGTAGCATAGAGTGTATCCAAATAAATCACTAACTACCTAAGGATTTCATGCCCTCTTACATGATGGGAGAAATATTTTAAGAATGATTAAAATTACGATCAATCCCATTCTTCTATTTCAAATGTTCCAATTTATTTCCATTTAAAACCAAAACAGGTTTTATTCAAAAACATTCCTTTTTCAGAAGACAAAACCAATGGGTTTCTATCAAATCATTTTAATCCATTTTAACCAGTTTGAAATCCAATCAAAACTAATTCCATCATCACACAATTTATTTCCACAATTAAATTCAACAATTTAATTGAAATCATTTCCATCAAATCCAAAATTTAAATTAAACAATTTAAATCAAAAAATTTCCATAAACACACCCAATTCAATGGAATTGGGGATTTTTCAAATATTCATTCCAAAACCACTTCAAATACCTCGATTCATTGGAATCAACTTTTTATCAATTTAATTGAAAGCAAATTTGAGCAATTGAATTTAAATCAAAAATTTAAATAAATCAAGAAAAAAAGGATAATAAATTTGGCTAATCGGAATGAAACCACCTACCACAATGTTGTTGATGTTAGAGACAATTATAAACCACCATGATTGGTTCAATAACCCTCCATTGCTGACCAATTCATTTTTTATAAGCTTTGATTTTTAACTTTTTAACCATGTTTCAGTTAGCAACACATTAATTGAGTGAAATTAATGACTCCATTTAATTTCTTGGTTGAAATCGAAGATTAAATTGAGGGTTTGGGTTTACCAAACATTTATGCATTTTGGGTTTATTAAATACCCATATTTTTTTGTTCTTGATTTGGATTGATCATGAAGAGTCTCATAGACTTCAGATCTACCCTGTGTGTGATCCGTAAAGATCGTTGATGTTCGGTTCGGACTCCTTGGGCTGATCTCTTGTTCAGTTTTACCTTGGGCAGAACGTGTCTAGGTTTGTTCCTCTTTTATTTATTTATTTTATTTATTTTTATTTTATTTCATTATTTCTTCCAATATTCTTATTTCAATAACTTTTTTGTTATTTATTATAATTGTGTGTCGTCTAGTGGTACTCATTAACGCTCCTGGTTAGCTGATAAGCATGTGTTCGCCGGTTTGATTTGCGAGGGAAGCGAATTAAATCCTCATCGGGTAGGGGACAGTTCCTGCCACATGTTATTTGGGCCAGTTTGAGGTGGGGGCCTGTTATCTTCCCGTGGGGCGAGGGTCTGCTATCTGCCAGAGGTCTGGGCTCGGGCGTGGCTGAGTTTGGTTGGGATTTAGGCCTGCCGGGTTCATTACACATCATGTGTTTGGAATCCCTTGTATTATTAAGGTGTAAGGTTAAAATATTAGAAATTTGGAAAATCAAGGTGTTGATAGGATCTTTATTATATATACTATAAATGGAAGAGGTTATTGTTGTTTCATAAAATAAATTGGGATGGTCATTTATTATACTAATGTGAAACTGCTATAAAAATAAAATAATGAATCTATTCATGATAAATAATGTTCCATAAGTTATGATGATACACTTTTTGTTAAATATTTTGAATAAATTTCAAATATAGATAAAAGTGTTGAATATGTATAGGTTGGTAAAGATTATTTTACCATTCAAGGGATGAGGAAAAATATCACTCATCTCATCCAAGGATGAGGAGGAAATCAAAGCATCAAAAAATAATTTGGGATTATGGAGATCAAGTGAAAACTAAGAGAACTATGAGGATTACAACTCATACCTATTTTTTCACAAGTTGAACAAAAATATGTGGTAAAATATATAGTACATAAAGAGTGTATTGATGCTAGGAATTAATATTTGGGTCAGATTGAAAATAATGAGACTTGGGAGTTATTACCCAAAGCCCAAATATAATAATTTCATTGGAAAAAAATGGGTGTTACATAATAAATTGAATGAGAAAGTTGAAGTAGTAAGAAATAAAAAAATACTTGTTTAAAAAGGATATTATCAAGTTGAAGGAGTGGATTTTGATCAGGCCTTTGAATTGATTACAAGTATTGAAGATATTAGAATCTTTATATTTATTTTATAAAAAATAAAATATAAAATTTTACAAATGTATTTCAATTCTACTTTCCATAATTGTGAGTTGGAAGAGGAGGTATATATTAATAAATTGTGTGGTTTCTTAGTTTGAGAAATGAGATATTTTCTTGGATTTAAAATTTCTAAAAAGAAATATCATATTTTTATTTCTTAAGAAAATTATGATAATGAACTACTAAAAATATTTGTCATGGATAATTCAAAGTTTATTTCCACACCAATTTTAATGGGAACTAAGATATCCAAAGATGATTAGGGAAAATAAGTTGATCAAAATGAGTTTATAAATATGGTTAGAAGTTTTTTATACCTCACAAATTCAAGGATGGATATTGTGTATGTTTTTATAATTTGTTTTAGGTATCCAAGTGTACTAAAAGAGTCGCATTTCAATGCTAGGAAGAGGATTATAAAATAACTAAGAGGTATAATATATTTTTTATTTTAAATATAACAACAAAGGAAATTTTTATTTATTTGGTATTAGGCATGTTGTGTTGATGATATGAGGGTAACATATTGTAGAGTTTTATATCATGGAGATAGGTATGTTTATTGGAACTATAAGAAGAAAATTTCCTTGACTTTAAGAATAGTTTAATTATAATATGTGGGTGTAAATCATGCCATGACTTAGTTAATGGGGATGAAGATATATTTGTAATATTTAAAGGTTGGGGGGAAGTTTACACTTCCCTTGGGATGTGATAATAAAAGTGATATAAATTAATCAAATAATCCATTTCAATATTTAATAATAAATAAAATTGATATAAAATATAATTTCATTAAGGAACTTGATAATAGAAATGAGTTAAAAGTGTAATTTATTCCTATAAAGGAAAAAATTTATAATTTGTTCACCAAAACACTGGCAAAGGAAGCATTTCAGAATCCAAGGTTGATGTTGGGGATTCAACATCATACTTATCAAGGGTAAGGTATGTTTATTTTGTCCCCTATATCTTATTGTATTTGTATATTGTTTTCAAAGGATGGAAATTACAATATAAATATTTATATTTTTCTTCTTTAATTTTTTATAAGGGGTTGAATATTTATAGTGGAAACAACCATTTCTATATGTTTTTATTTAGGGGATCATATATTTTGAGAGAGTTATTAAAAGGGGAAAGGTTTTATTTTATAATTTTTGCATGTGTGTGATTTTTTATAATATTTTATTGATGTATATGTAGGTTTTTTGTTAAAATAATTAATCAACATGAATGATGAATATGTTTATGTTTGAAGGTTATAGATCACTATTATGATATGGATAGCATGGTATTATTTATTCAAAGTTCTTGGTTCCAAAATTAATTTTTCTCATGTATAATTAGGATTATTGAATGGTGATCCATTTATAAGTATTTATATTTTTTATATTATTTATGTTCCTTGGTCGATAAGAAAATCTGAAGTGGTAGATTCTTGAGACTAAGAGGTGTTGAGATTTTTTATGTGAATTTTTTGAAATAAGATAAAGTGGGTGTGATTATTTTTATTGGATTTTGTTTTAAATACATAAATCATGTTCAAATTCACATTTATTATGAGGTGAAGGTTTTTAGAGTTGAATCTATAAGATACTTAATCTGATTCATAGTGTTTTAATATCATGAAAAAACTTCATGATGTTAGTGGTTGAAGGAAGGTTCCTCAAAAATCAGATCTTATTACTAAACTGTAGAAGTTATTTAAGGAATAAGACTTGCATCATAATATAGATTATGCACTCTATAGAAGATTGGGTAAAAATTTTATAGACCTAGAAATTTTAGGACCTCTGCACTATAGTAAAGTACTATTCCATAATGGGGGGACTAGCTAAGTAATCAGACTATAGAAGGAGGACCACGCCATAGTGGAGTATAAATAAAAAAATTTAGTTTCCCTAGAAATTTGAGGACCTACACACAATAGGAATAGACTATGCCACAACTAGTTGATATAAAGTTAGTATACACCGCAAGAGTGGTGTCCACACCAGGATTCTCAAATTGTCTAGATTCTGGTGGGCCTAGAAAATTTGAGACCTTCAGGCCACATAGATCCATCATGTCACAATGTGTGAAAGAATTTAAAAAATAATTGGTTTAAACTACCATTATATACCATAAATTATGAGGTTATTTCATGATGATTATTTTTCTGGGAAATCTATGAGCAGTTCAAGAAAACATGAAATTGATTCATATTCAAAATTTCATGGTTACTTTAGCCTATTATAACTACTAATTAGAATTTAATGGTCAAGATTAAGATGGTAGATGTTACAAGGGTTGTGATCGAAAAGGAGGATTTGAATTTGAATTTCAAATTCAAATATGAATTGGTAGAAGTATGTTCTTTCGTGTAGATTTAATGAATGTGAATATTGAGAAGAAAAGTTAGTAAAAAGAGAGATAGAAGAACAAGAAGTTCGAGATATGTGAAATAGAGTGTATATTCTATTATTATTCAAATTATAAGAAAGGAATAAAAATACCGATATAGAAGTGTTTGTGTGCATGTGTTTTGTATACAAAGTGAAGAAGAAACTTATTCTTATGAAATTTTGAAGGAGAATTTATTCTTGTTTCATACAGTACAAGTTGAGTAGAAGAGGAAGAATTAAATACACTCAAAGACTTGTAGGAAGTCTATTTGTTTGAATAATCCTTAGCTATTTTTAAAATTTTCATCATTATAAAGTGTAATATGCACTGAAGCATAGTATAGAGACATGAAAATTTGAGTTTCAAGGTTATACCCTACTCGTTGTACTCACGTAATGATTCTAGTGGGTAGTGTGATCATGGATTAATCCACGACACATCAAAGACTATCCTTCACATAATGAGAAGTGAACCTTGTAAATATATTGTGTTCCCTTATGTTGGGTTGTGTTTGGATGTGTTTCAGTAATCATCATTATATCCTAATAGGTGGAGAAGGTTATTTTGAGAGAAAAATATAAAACAGTATTTATCACTCCCCCTGTATAGTGATCTTATATTTATCATGAATTGATTCTATAATTTCATCGTCATTTTTCACAAGAAACCCATATCTCTAAAGATTTGGATGAAACTTACCCGATATTTGAGGATCTTATATAACCTAATTCATTTTTATTTTCACAAATTCTTATGGAACCAGGTCAATTTCCATCTCAATAACCAATCCTATATGTTGGCTTTGAATATCTCCAAGTTCAATGTTCCACTACAAAAAAAATCCCTTGTTATATGGGATTATTTTTTATATTATAGGTGTTTATAACCCCCTCTAAACACATTAGAGGTGGTTATGAGAAACTACCTCTAATGTGGTCTCCCTAACTATTTAGGGGTGGTTTTGATGAAGCACTGGTAAAAAGAAGATCAATTTAGCGGTGGTTAAATTAGAGGGGGTTTAAATCCCCTCTAATTCTATCCTAAATAGCCCAAAAACAAATAGATTAGAGGCACTTTAACCACCTCTAATTCAGACATAAGTTCATGGGTGGTTAGAACCGCCCCTAATTGAAGACAAATTTTGGGATGGTTCTCCTCCAACTACCCCTAAAAATTTAGTTTTTTTTTAACTCATGCTCATGGGTTGCACAGGCATGTTGATGTCGCTTATCTAATACCATTTTTTTATTATATTAGATATAATTAATTTATTTAAATTCATAAATATATGATAATATATATATAATTTTGTATATATAAATAAAAATAATATAATATATATGTGCATATATAGAAATATATATCTATGTATATATAATATATATAAATAATTATATTTACATGTATAAATATATATATAAATATATATAATTATTTATATAATATTTATTGATATAATACAATTATAATATATATATATAATTATTTTTATATACTTATATGTGTGTGTGTGTGACTATAATATTATTAATTATTATTTTTATTTTTATTTTATAAACTTTAAAAATTATATGTTGGTTTTATAAATACTATACATTTATTTTATGATTTATTTTATACATATATTATATTAAATACATTTATAATATATATTTATGTATGTAACTATATACATTTATATATGTATACACAAATATATATACACCCAAAATTAAATACATTCATATAATTGGAAATTTATAATATAATTAGATAATATATATATACTTACTAAATTAATTTATAATTAATATGGTATACTATAATATATATAATGTAATTATATAACATATATAAATTTATATATAATAAAATATTTTTAATATAATATATATAATATAATTATATAATATATATTTTTATTTTATTTTTTATTTTTTTCAATATTATATATATTTATATACATAATATAATATAAATTTATTTACAAATAAATATAAAATAAAAATGTATTTAATATAATATATGTATAATATAAATCATAATACAAATTTATTTAATAAATTTATAGTGTTTATAAAATCACATATAAATTTTATATATTTGAATAATTATATTTATAATTACATTTATATTATGTATTCCAATATTTATATATGTATCCATTTTTGTTAATATGTATAAGTATTTATTTAAAATATTTATATAATTTATTTATATATATGTGTGTGTGTTTATAATGTATTTAAATTCATTTATATAATATGTTTATGAAATATATATATATACACACATGCGCTCGCACAGATATATATTATAAAATTTGAATTTATATGTGATTTATTTTAAAAAAAATAGAGGTGTTAAAATCCCCTCTAATCCAAGGGATTAGTAGCGGTTCATGAACCCAACTAATTTCTTAAATTATAGGTGGTTCAAAACCCCTTCTAATTTCATAAATTATAAGGGGTTCAAAACCCCCTCTATTTTAAGATATTAGTGACAGTTCATGAACCCCTATAATGTCTTAAATTAGAGGGGCATCAAAAGCCCCTCTAATCTAATGAGTTATTGGAAATTCTTGAACCCCCTATAATGTATTAAATTAAATAGGGTTGTGAACCCCCACTATTTCCTTTTAAAATTACATTATATATATATCCTCTAAAATCCAAACAAATATTATATATAGCACCTCTAAAATCCAACTGAATATATTACACCACTAATTATTAAATTAGTGGCGGTTTTGACATAACTACCTCTAAAATACAACAAATTTTAAAAAATAATGATAAAAATTTTATAAGGGGTGGTTAACCCCCTCTAAATTTTATGATTAATAGGGGATATTCATAACCCCTCTAATTTATACAGAAAATTAATTTAGAGGCGGTTTTCATAACCCCCTCTAAAAAAACACCACTAATCTACTATTTTGTTGTTGTATTTTTACCACTAAAACATTGGTATATATGTTTATTCTCAAGTAATATACCAAATTGATCCATAAATACTTTGTTGTTAGTGATATTATAGAAATTATATCCCATCATCTCTATAGGTTAACCAATAAAAGGAATTTACCTTATTTAGGGATAAGTTTTTCAAAATCCAAATGTCATACATATTCTTCACAAGCCCAGATCATAATAAATACAAATCGGGATACCTACCATTCTATATTTCATATGGTGAATTTATAACAACCATAGATCGAACATAATTTAGTATAAAAAATATCACTTTAAAATCACATCACTAGAATGATATAGGAATGTCACACTAACTCATCATTGATCAAACCATGTCTAAAAAGATATGACTCCTCTTCTCAGACAAACCATTACACTGAGGTGTTCTAGGATGAGAGAGTTGTGAAATAATTCAACAATCTCTCATATAATCAGTAAATTATTAGATTAAGTGTTCACCAACTTTATCTAATTAGTGAATCTTAATAGTTGTGCCTAGTTGATTTTATACTTATTTTCTAAAATCTTTAAACTTTTCAAAGATATCAAACATGAGTCTCAGAAGAAACACATAACCATAATGACTAAATTCATTATTAAAGGTTAAAAATTATATATACCCACTACTTCCTTAAGTATTCATAGGTCCACTTACATCACTATGTATTAGATTTAATTACCCACTAACCCTTTCACCTTTTTTACTAAAATGTTCTTTAATCATTTTATTTAATAAAAAATATTCAAACTTTATAAGTGATTCACAATCGAATGATTCCAACAACCCATCTCTAGAGTCTTTGGATTTTTTTCTCATTTTTATGCCCAATTCAAAATACCCAAGATAATTTGTGTTATAATCAACATTTTCCTTACTATTTTGAATATTATAGGCCATATTATTCATGTAGATTGTATAAAATATTCTCCATATTCCCAATACCATAAAACAATTCATCGACATATATAAATAAAATCTTTTTTAATCATCAATGAAAATTAATTCTTATCTAAACAAGATATAGAAATCAAATTTCAATTTATGGAAAAAACATTGTAATAATTTTTTAATTATATATTTAATATACTAGGTAGAATTATATCATAAGTGTTTCCTTCAAATTCAATAACTCTTTCTCTATTAACATATAGATCTTATGTAATGACCCAAAGTTTCATTAATGGAAATCCCACTTGATCTAATTAAATGTCAACTTCTTTGGTTTTATGTTAAGAATTGTGACCATTGCTTTTATAGTTGTTGAATAGTGATCACATGATTAGTATAAATATAGGGCTTTAACAAATCCAATTTACTCAGACAAAGGAAGTGATGGCCTCATCCAGTAGAATTGATCCATACGAAGCCCATTTGTCAGAGCTCTGAAAAGAGGTGGTGTCTTTGGGCTTCGCTCTTGACCAAGCCCAATCTGAGCTTCATCATTTCAATCTCGAACGAGACCATCTATGGGAAAATTGGAAGTTGATAGAGATTACCACTCGAGCAATGTTATCTGAGCCACCCCAAGAGTCTGTCACCATCGCACCCCTTACCCTTAGGTCTTATGCGGCTGTTTTAAGGGATTATTTAACAAATTTATAGTACTATGTTCATTTACATTATTTTTGTATATAATAATGAATATGCTTTCTTGTCATTATTGATACATTGTAAATAGTTTTTAAAGTACAAATAGTGTTTTTAGTTATTATTTAATTAAGAATTATATTTTATTAAATTAAGGGATTTTTGAATTAAATATTATTTTAATAAAATATTATTATTTTTATTAAATTAATTTTTATTAAATATAAATGATCTTATAATTTTATGAATGCAATTGTAATTTTTATTAAGGTTAGAAATCCATTTTTGTCAAAACCCGTGAATTTTCGATAAATGTTGGTTTTTATTTTAAAAGTGAAAATTAAAATATTTAGAAAATTATTTAGATAAAATAAATGTTATTTCTATAATCAAGATGTTGAAATTATCCAACGGTGAGTTTTTCATAATTTTCTGAGATAGTCAAATTTTTGGGTAAAAATTAAATACTGTTTAAATATATAATGTGTTTTATGACATCATAATGACCCAATAGTGATGTAATAAAATACTATAAGCTTTATGTTAGGCCAATATATGTTTTACCATTAAAATAATGTGATTTTGGGTTTGTTTTACTTACTTTTCAAAGCATTAATGGACCCCCCAAGACTTATTAAACATCTTGTCTTTTTAAATTATTTTCCATGGGAGTGTGACTCACATCCACATAAGCAACCCCATTATTTTAAGAAGTTTGGACTTTAGACTTATAAAATATTTTTTCCTCTTACCTTTTTCAAAAACCATGGTCAAAAACCATGATCTTATTTGTGGTTTGGATTAGTTCAATGTAAGGGGTCCCAAACCTAAATAATAAAGGATTCAGTCACCTTTCCTATATAAACCCACCCAAGCTCCCACTTACTCTTCACTCAAAGACTTTGGAGTTCGTCCAACCTCTTCCCTACTCTCTCTAGAATCCTCCCAAGGTGCCCCAAGCTCCCAATAAGCCTCTCTAAAGCCTCTCTCAAGCCTTTTAAGCACACTTCCAAGTAAGGGTTTTTTCTTCCTTTCACTTTTTTTTCCAATTTTCTTAATATTGTTATGCCCTTTTAATTTCAATTATAAATGCTGGGGTATGGTTTTTCACCTCCCCCATAATTTCCTATTATTTTTTTAATGATGGGATACCCATTTCTCTCTCATTAAATGCCTCCCATGTACACCTGTTACTATGCCGAAATTCTGAAAGGAACTTCTCTCTCTTCATTTATATTCAAGCAATACTTTTGTATCATGAATCTAAATTCCATTACAATTGTTTGGACATGTATCTATATGACACCCTTAATGTACATTTCATGTAAATTTTATGAGACACTCCTTTCTCTCTCATCAACCATTTTTATGAATTCTTATGTCACGTTGTTACACTGCCAAAATTGCACCGATTTTCTAAGCCAATGCCTTTGTGTAGTGAATACCATGCCCATTTCTCCATCAAGGGTATTCACCTTTATGTACATTTAGTTATTGATTATAAAGTTTCATGTATTAATTCCACATTCCTTTATCGTTTAATAAATGATTATGTTTAATGAATCCATGTTTTATGATCCATGTGGCACACTTATGCATGAAATGAAATGTTTAAGAAGGGTGTGCTCTTATAGCGCTCCAATGCATTGGGTAAAGTATAGTATCATGATAAGTCATGTGCAATGAGTGTTGACTCATTCTAATTTAAGTGAAACGAGGGTTTACTCATGCTTCATGTGCAATGAGAATTTACTCATGCTCTATGTGCAATGAGCCTTGGCTCATGGTAATTCCATGTTAAGTGTTGTTGTTACATTTCCATGTTATGATTATCATGCTTTATCATGCCTTTATGTTCATGTTTCTATTATTCTCTATTGATATTACTATTGTCTAACATGTATTGTACTCCTCATGTATTCCATGTTTATTCCCTTACTGGGCTTTATAGCTCACCCCTTTTCTTATGCATGTCCTCAGGTTATCCCATGAAATGCTAAGTATGGGGGAACGTAGTGGTCATGTAAAGGAATTTTTCAATAAAGATGTTGTATTTCATGTTTTAAGTTGTTATGTAATGATCCTAATCCCCAAATACACTAGAACTCTCGATCTTACATGTTGTATCAAGTGAATATTTTATGAAATAAATCATGTTTAAGTTTGTAATAAAAGCAGGGTAGTCATAGTTGGTATGAGAGGATAGGTTTTGTTATTTTTGGGATTAAGATTAGAAAACCCCGGTAAAGCCTTAGAGACAAGACTAAGTATAATAAAAACATCCCTAAGTTTTTTTAAGTACTGATTGAGTGTTTTATCAAGAAAATACATCCCTATCTGGATACGAGCAGGTAGAGGCGGCTTTGGCACAGACGTATCCTAGGGGTAAAACCTGAAAACACCGCTTTGAGATAGACTCGAATGGGAACTGGTGCACGACAATGGGCTTTGCTGCATTCTTTGTTACGACACTTCCGGGGGATATGTTTTGATAAATTTACATTCTTAGTATGAACCCTTATTAAGTGAATTAGAAAAATCCCCTAAGAATATATGTTAGAAAGTAGATCATGAAAATCCTAGATTGAAGCCTATAGACTCATGAGTTAAGGAAATAAAAGTTTATTTATAAGTTATCAACTTTTTTCTTTGGATTACCCTTTATGTGTTACCCCTAACTTTCTTTTTATTCTAGCCAATGGCCGGTAATAGGAGGACTCGGGCTAATAACTAATGTGAAGATCAGTGTGATGAATGTACTAATGAGATGTCCAATCCAATGGGAGCGGGAATCATGAACTTTTTCATTCTTTTATCTCAGATAACTCAAGATTTGAATAGAAACATGGTTCAAGAGGAACATTCAACCCCCCTAATAAAGAACAAGTCACTATCACGAGCTTCATGAGACAAAGGCCTCCTACTTTTAGTGGATCATTCGATCCTACGATCACTGAACAATGGATCAACTCCATTGAAAAGATCTTCTCCATCCTTCAATGTTATGAACAAGAGAAGGTTCTCCTGGAAGCTTATCATATGGAGGGTGAAGCTGATCAATGGTGGATGTTGATAAAAAATACGAATCTTGAGGAGGAGATCGAGGCATTGGAATAGAAGGATTTCCGGAAGATGTTTTCGATAAATATTTTCCGCGCACCCTCCGGCTTAATATGGAAAGGGACTTCCTTTCCCTCAAGAAAAAAGATGAAGAATATGTCGGAGCGTATGAGGAAAACTTCACAAGGATTGCACGATATGCTTCTGGCTTGGTCATTACCTCTGAATATAAGGTTGACCACTTCTTTGATGGGCTGAAGCCTAGCCTACGGAAAGCATTAGCAATCCGTGACTTCGACAGCTATGAGGAAATTGTCTGATGTGCCCTCAAGATCGAAATGGAGATCAGGTAATCACAGGGGTATCATGGGGACAAGAAGCGTAAGGTGGACTTCAATGCTGGCAGTCTGATGGATAAATCCAACGATGCTAAGAAGATCCATCACCCCACTTTCCAAAATTGCGGAAAGAAGCACCCTGGAAATTTCCTCAAGGGGACGAGGAAATGCTTTAGGTGTGGAAGAGAAGGGCACCTAGCTATTAACTGTCAGTAAGAAAGACCCACGACTGCGACAGAGGAGAGGAACGCTCCGTTCGAACCTCAACTCATTTTTTATTGCTACAACTACAAAGAACTGGGGAATTTTACAAATTAGTGCCCTAATCCAAGGGTTTTCGGAGGCAAACAACAACCTCCAAGGCAGAAAGGAAGATCTTTTTCCATCACTTCTGCCGAAGTGAACCCCGACAACGAAGTGGTGACAGGTACGCTAGTCATTCATTCAATAATAGCAAATGTACTTTTTGATTCAGGTTCTATGCATTCTTTTATATCTCGAAAGTTTAGTAGAACAATCCCAGCACCACCACAAATCATGGAAGTGAAGATGTCGGTGAGTACAGAAAATGGGGAAATCATTGCATCCCATGAATATAAGTCCTCCCCTGTTATAATATGTGGATTTAATTTCCCGGCAAACCTCATCATACTCCCTCTAGTGGAATTTGATGCAATTCTTGGTATGGATTGGATTTCCTTATATAGATCCAACATAAATTGTTGAGAAAGGGAAATCACACTCTATATGGAGAATCGACCCCAGATTATTTACAATTATAAGGAGGAAGATGAATCTCCTTTAGCTCCATCATCTCAAGCATGGATATTACTACCCTATGAGTACACGTATCTGGCTCAGATGATTGAGTCCAAGGAAGAAACCATCCTTGAAGAAATTCCTATTGTGAGGGAATTCGCTAAAGTGTTTCCCGAGG
This sequence comes from Viscum album, assembly GCA_963277665.1. Lineage (NCBI taxonomy): Eukaryota > Viridiplantae > Streptophyta > Magnoliopsida > Santalales > Viscaceae > Viscum > Viscum album. The sequence continues at coordinate 1,175,653,634 of OY728119.1, read as the reverse complement.
AACTACCTGGTCTTCCTCCTATAAGAGATGTTGAATTCTCAATTGAACTTATACCAGGGGATCTACCAATATCCAAGACTCTAAATAGAATGGCTATCATAGAGCTTGAAGATCTAAAGAAACAACTACAGGAGAATCTAGATAAAGGGTTTATACGCCCAAGTGCTTCACCATGGGGTGCACCAGTCCTCTTCGTCAAGAAGAAGGATAGGTCAATGCGGCTTTTCATCGATTATCGTGAAATTAAAAAAATCCTGATAAAGAACAAGTATCCTCTTCCACGGATCAGTGACTTGTTTGATCAGCTGTGTGGAGCAGAATACTTCTCCAAGGTAGATTTGTGGTCGGGATATTATAAAGTAAGGGTGAAGAAGGAAGATGTCCCCAATACTGCTTTTCATACAAGATACGGGCACTATGAATTCATAGTAATTCCTTTAGGACTCATTAATTCTCTAGAAATATTCATGGAATTGATGAATAGAGTCTTTATAGATTACCTTGAAAAATTTGTGGTAGTATTTATAGATGATATTCTAATATACTCCAAAACCAAGGAGGATCATGAAGAGAATTTAAGAACTATACTAGAGACTTTGCGCAAGGAGAAACTCTATACGAATTACATCAAGTGTGAGTTATGGTTGAAGGAGGTCTCATTATTGGGCCATATCATCACAAGCAATGGGATATCTATGGATACCTACAAAACCGATGTAATTGAGGGATGTCCAAGGCCAACATCGGTAACAGATATCCATAGATTCTTGGGGTTAGCTGGATATTATCGACGATTTGTGAGAAATTTCTCACGATTGTCCAACCCTCTTACCAAGCTAACTCTAAAGGGAGTAAAGTTTGCTTGGAGTGATGAATGTGAAGAAAGCTTCAAGGAGTTGAAAAGGAGGCTTATCACTGCACCCATGCTCACTTTACCCACAAGTGGGGAACCTTTTGTGATATTCAGTGATGCTTTGAAGAAGGGATTAGGCTGTGTGCTAATGCAGAATGATAAAGTGATATCCTATGCCTCAAGACAGTTGAAAATCGATGAGCAAAACTATCCAACGTATGATCTGGAGTTGGCGGTGGTGATCTTTGCCTTGAAAATATGGCGGCATTATCTCTATGGGGATAAATGTGAGATATAGACTAACCACAAGAGTCTTAAATATATATTCACACATAAAGAGCTTAATATGTGCCAGATAAGATGGATAGAGCTCATCAAGGATTATGACTATTCAATACATTACCACCCTGGGAAAGCGAACAAGGTGGCGGATGCCCTAAGTAGAAAGGACCCAGCGATTCTATCAATGATGATAATTGAGAAGGATCCAATATTCTTAGACTTGATAAAGACGGACATGGGAATCATAATGAAGGGAACATCATCAATCCTTTCACAAATGATTTCTCAACCATCTCTTTTGAAAAGGTTAAAGGATTCTCAAAAGGATGATGTGGGAATTCAGGAAAAAGTGGAAGCTATCGAAAAAGTGAAATCCTCAGAGTTTAATGTTAATAAAGAAGGAATTGTGCGATTTGGAAAAAGACTATGTGTTATGTCAAGTCCAGAGCTGAAGAAGTAACTTTTGGATGATGCACATAGTTCAAGTTTCTCTATTCACCCACGGAGCACAAAGATGTATCGAGATCTCTGAGAAAAGTTTTGGTGTGATAATATGAAGAAAGAAATCATTGTATATACATAAAAGTTCCTGGTGTTCCAGAAAGTGAAGGCATAGAGGCAGAAGTCTAAGGGGATGATGCAACCATTGCCCATCCAGAATGGAAATGGGAGAACATCACCATGTACTTTGTCACTGGACTTCTAAGGACATCCAAAGGCAACAATGCAATCTGGGTTGTGATGGATCATCTTACAAAGACTGCACACTTCATTTCTATTCAGGAAGATTTCTCATTGGATCAATTGGCATGGATATATATCAGGGAAGTGGTAAGGCTGCATGGAGTATCACTATCTATTGTGTCTGGCCGAGATCCAAGATTCACCTCTAAGTTTTGGAAGAGTCTTAAACATGCTCTGGATACTGAACTGAACTTCAGTATGGCCTATCATCCTCAAACTGATGGTCAATCTGAGCGGACTATCCAAACACTTTAGGACATGTTGAGAGCATTCTCAATGGACTTTAAAGGATGATGGGATCAACATCTTCCTCAGGTTGAGTTCTCTTATAATAACAATTTCCAGTCGAGCATCCAAATGGCACCTTATGAATCCCTATATGGGAAAAGGTGAACAACACCGGCATGTTGGGATGAGGTCGGTGAATGTAAGCTTCTTGGACCAGAAATGGTCAAAGAAATGGTGGAGAAGGTGAAAACCATTCAATAGCATATCAAGGCAGCCCAGAGTTGACAGAAGAGTTATGCAGATAACCGTCTATGAGACCTTGAGTTTAAAGTTGGAGACATGGTTTTTCTACACATATCTCCGTGGAAGAAGGTCATGAGGTTTGGAAATAAAGGGAAGTTAAGTCCAAGGTAAATCGGCCCCTTCGAGATTCTTGATCGTGTCGGGGCTGTGACCTATCGACTAGTACTCTCACCTACCATGGCCAATATACATGATGTATTTCATGTATCCCTCTTAAGGAAGTACATACCGGACCCTTCACATGTAATCTCTTATGAGGTGGTACAGTTGGAGGATGATCTTTCTTATGAGGAGAAACCAGTGAAGATCTTAGATCATAGAGAAAAAGTTCTACGAAATAAGACAATGCCCCTCGTCAAGGTGATATGGCGAAACCACAAGTTTGAAGAAGCGACTTGGGAATCGGAGGAAATGATGAAGCTGAGTTACCCACGTCTATTTTAGTGTGGGAAAAGGAAATTTCAAGGGAGAAATTTCTTAAGGGGGGTAATATTGTAATGACTCAAATTTTCATTAATGGAAATCCCACTTGATCTAATTAAATGTCAACTTATTTGGTTTTATGTTAATAATTGTGATGGTTGCTTGTATAGCCATTGAACAGTGATCACATGATTAGTATAAATATAGGGCTTTACCACTCGATCAATGTTATCTAAGCCACCCCAAGAGTATGTCACCATTGTACACCTTACCCTTAGGTCTTATGTGGCTGTTTTAAGGGGTTATGTAACAAATCACTAGTACTATGTTCATGTACATTATTTTTTTATATAATAATGAATATTCTTTCTTGTCATTATTGATACATTGTAAATAGTTTTTAAAGTACAAATAGTGTTTTTAGTTATTATTTAATTAAGAATTATATTTTATTAAATTAAGGTATTTTTGAATTAAATAATATTTTGATAAAATATTATTTTTTTTATTAAAAAAAAATTATTAAATATAAATTATCTTTTAATTTTATGAATGCAATTGTAATTTTTATTAAGGTTTGAAAGCCATTTTTGTCAAAACCCGTGAATTTTTTATAAATGTCAGTTTTTATTTTAAAATTTAAAATTAAAATATTTATAAAATTATTTAGATAAAATAAATGTTATTTTTGGAATTAGGACGTCGAAATTATCCAATGGTGAATTTTTCATACTTTTTTGAGACAGTCAAATTTTTGGGTAAAATTTAAATACCGTATAAATATATAATGTGTTTTATGACATCATAATGACCCAATAGTGATGCAATAAAATAATATAAGATTTATGTTCGGACAATATATGTTTTACCATTAAAATAATGTGATTTTGGGTTTGTTTTACTTAATTTTCAAAGCATTAATGAACCCCTCAAGACTTATTAAACATCTTGTCTTTTAAAATTATTTTCCATGGGAGTGTGACTCACCTCCACATAAGCAACCCCATTATTTTAAGAATTTAGGACTTTGGCCTTATAAAATATTATTTTCCTCTTCCCTTTTCCAAATACCATGGGCAAAAATCATGATCTTATTTGTGGTTTGGATTAGTTTAATGTAAGGGGTCCCAAACCTAAATAATAAAGAATTAACTCACCTTTCCTATATAAACCCACCCAAGATCCCACTTCCTCCTCACTCAAAGCCTTTTGAGTTCATCCAACCTCTACCCTACTCTCTCTAGAATCCTCCCAAGGTGCCCCAAGCTCCCAAGAAGCCTCTCTCAAGCCTCTCTCAAGCCTTGGAAGCACACTTCCAAGTAAGGGTTTTTTCTTCCTTTCACTTTTTTTTGACCAATTTTTTTAATATTGTTATGCACTTTTAATTTCAATTATAAATTCTGGGGTATGGTTTTGAACCTCCCTCATACTGACCTATTATTGTTTTAATGATGGGATACCCCTTTCTCTCTTATTAAATGCCTCCCATGTACACCCGTTACTATGCTGAAATTCTGAAAGGAACTTCTCTCTCTTCATTTACATTCAAGCAATTCTTTTGTATCATGAATCTAAATTCCATTACAATTGTTTGTACATGTATCTATATGACCCCCTTACTATCCATTTCATTTAAATATGATGAGACACCCCTTTCTCTCTCATCAACCATTTTTATGAATTCTTATGTCACGCCGTTACGCTGCCGAAATTGCACCGATTTTCTAAGTCAATGCCTTTGTGTAGTGAATACCATTCCCATTTCTTCATCAAGGGTATTAACCTTTATGCACATTTACTTATTGATTATAAAGTTTCATGTATTAATTCCACATTCCTTTATCTTGGAATAAATTATTATGTTTAATGAATCCATGTTTTATGATCCATGTGGCACACTTATGCATGAAATGAAATGTTTAAGAAGGGTGTGCCCTTATAGCGCTCCAATGCATTGGGTAAAGTATAGTATCATGATACGTCATGTGAAATTAGTGTTGACTCATGCTAATTCAAGTGTAATGAGGGTTTACGCATGCTTCATGTGCAATGATAATTTACTCATGCTCCATGTTTAATGAGCCTTGGCTCATGCTAATTCCAAGTTAAGTGTCGTTTCCACGTTTCCATGTTATGATTATCATTCTTTATCATGCCTTTATGTTCATGTTTCTCTTGTTCTCTATTGATATGCCTATTTTCTAACATGTATTGTAATTCTCATGTATTCCATGTTTATTCCCTTACTAGGCTTTATAGATCACCCCTTTTCTTAGGCATGTCCTCAAGTTATCACATGCAATGCTAAGTACGACGGAATGTAGTGGTCATGTAAAGGAAGTTTTCAATAAAGATGTTTTATTTCATGTTTTAAGTTGTTATTTAATGATCCTAATCCCAAAATACACTAGACCTCTCGATCTTCCATGTTGTATCAATTGAATAGTTTATGAAATAAATCATGTTTAAGTTTTTAATAAAAGAAGGGTTGTCATATGTTATTCCCCTTTAATCATGAGTTTGTTTTTATCAGCATAAATAAATAATGCACACTCAATATCTAATACCCATGAGAGAAAATTATATAAATTTATTCTTATGACATTCATATAATTTTTCTTTATATCATTTTAGTAAGAAATTTTGTTTAATATACTCCCACTAAAAAAGATGACAGTGTATATCATATCCATTTAGTGGGCTAAGATCCATATTTCACTATGCTTTATTTTATTTGATGCATTTCATAAGATTATATCATGATCAATGTAGTTAAATAAACCCATTTGATTGCCTAATCTATCATCATAAAACTTTCATGTGTTGAAGAACACAAATATAAATAGGCATACCTCTATCACAGAATGTATTGTATCTTTTTTATCTTAATGTAACATGTTTGATGGAGATTACCAAGAAACAATTAATGGACTCTAGTCTCTAAAAGGATGTACATTGACTACTAGAATTCTTGTACACTTCAAGACAATCTTACAAATTCTAATAGGTGTTATGGAACCTTTATAGATGTAGAGACATATAAAAATAGGCTAGAAGATAAATTTAGTTTAGTAAAGATAGGTTCACACACACCCAACAGGAGGATTTCCATCCATTATATAGGCTCCCTTCATTAATTTAAGGGAGTCTAGGGTTATCCCTCTAGAAAAATTTTAGTGTTACTCAAACTATTAATGTTTCTGGTGTGATCTCGATTAAACATACTCATATATCTATATTAACATTTCTATCAAAAATTTTATCATATACATTATATGTACACTTATATAGTATATTTTTCCATGTCATAAAGTGACCACTAGACATAGAACATTTCAATCTACTATAGAACAAATTATATATTCATTATTCTCTGAAATAAACTAACTAAAATAAATGAATACATCACATTTCATTTATCCAAGTAGTCAAGAACATAAAATATTACACAACTAATAATGGACATGAATTTACTCATTCTAATTAAATCAAGGGACTATATGTTTTTTCTTATTATACGAGTGGAAAAATACCATATTTTTTGACCTCCAACCAATGAAATGATCAGAAACACGCCCAACCAAATCATGGTTAGCTAAGCCTCAAGGATTTCATAAGAAATGCATTAAAGTATAAAGGTTCTCGTGTAAGGTATCTATCTAAACTCTATTAATGGGAATTTATAATAAGAATCCATCCCTTAGTATATCAAAAATCATGTGAAATGACATTTGATATACTTTAGTGAGTTAGTCTAGATAATAAGTATCAACTTATTATCTTATGAATATTTTTTTAATATCACATAAAACTCTTTGTATTGTATAAAATATTATACACACACTAATCTTAACATATCATGAAATCCCATAATAATCTATGATGATTATCAATCAGGGACAACTCAAAGTCATAATTTGAGGTGATATTATCATTCCACTATCCATGTAATATAAATACATCACATATAAATTAATAATAAATATATATTTCCAATATTATAAAACCATTATATATTTTACAAGCATTATATCCAATCTCTTGTGTACCTAGTACCAATAGATTCTATTTAACCCTCGTGATTTTGTTTCACTAATGGTTTTGTAAAATGATCTTCTATATTTTTATTTTTATCCACCCAAAAGACCTATAAATCACCCCTATTAATGATATATTGAATAAATGGTATTGTTAAAGGATTTGTTAGTTCTTTTAGTGAAATCAGATCTCTTTAACCTGAGAAATAACTCCATTTTTTCATAGTAAATCTTAATTTATCCCTCAATTCTAGGATCCACGTCAAGTTTAGTTATGAACTTCTTGATCCAAAAAAAATCCTTCACATTATTTAATAAAATTATGTACTCTACCTTTATTTTTCAATTATGTAATAGTGGCTTATTTGGAACTCTTCCACTTATTTCTCCACCATTGAGAGAAAACATGAAACCAGATTGTGATATCATATCATCTTTTTCAGATAGGGAACTAGAATTAGTGTAACCCCTTACAATGATTTTAGACTCACCTCAAAATACTAATAATATATATTTCCTTCTTCTTAATTACTTGAGGATGTTCTTGATAATAATCTAGTTACTCTCACCAAGATTAGAATGGTATTTACTTGCTTTACTCAAATCATAAGTAACCTTGAGTCAAATAAATGACATGACATACATGATAGATATTATGGTGGTCTCATAAGGAATATTATCCATTGTTTCTAACACTTTAGAATGATTTTTAACCTTCCTAATATTCCTTCCATACAATATTAGAGAATACCCCTTCTTGAATTTCTCTATACTAAAACACTTTATCACTTCACCAATATATGTGTTTTGTCCTATTCCAAGCATCCTATTTGATCTATCTCTATAAATCGTGATACCCAATATGTAGGTTTCTTCACTTATGTCTTTTATTGAAAATAATTTCCCCAACCATATCATTATAGAATATAAATTTGGGGCATCGTTTCTAATAAGTGGAAGTAATAACACTCCCACTAACCCACTTGTATACACAAGAATCATCTTTATTCTTAATGAAACCAAACTCTTTGATTGCAATATTTAACTAGATGTTACAACTTAGATAATTTTACTTCAATGCATAAATGGACCGTTGTAACTTTCAAGCCTTAGTAGAATCATTTGTAACTTTAAAACCTTTAGTTTTTATCATATGTGCATCCTCAAATAAATTACCATTAAGGAAAGAAGTTTTAACATCCATTTGATATATATCATAATCATAATGGGTGGTTACAGAAAGAAAAATATAAATGGAATTTATCATCACAACTAGTAAAAAGGTATCATTATAGTCAAAAACATGAATTTTTTTATAACCCTTTTTCTACTAGGTGATATTTATATAAAAACTCAACTATCCATTTCATTTTTATTTTTGAAAACCCAATTTCATCCTATAGGTCTCATCCCTTTGGGTGTATCCACTAAATTCAAAACTTGGTTAGTGTACATGGATTCTATCACATATATCATGTAATTTGACCATTTATTAGGATCATAACTCTAAATGGGATATTGGTAGGTAGTAGGTTCATTATTTATGAACATTACTTCATTATAATTTTCCATCATAAGTTCAAATCTTCTAGGGTCCTAATGAATCCTACCAGACCTTTTAGGTTCTTATGTAACCTGATTTGATTATTCTTCCATAAATCTATGAAATTAGATTAATTTATTTCTTAGTAACATTTCATTTTTTTATTTAACTTCTCTAAGTTCAACTTCCCTCCTACAAACTCCTCAAATAATATATTCCTTCTAAATAAATATATCAGTCTAGTTCTAAGACACTTTTTTCTTTATGGGGTTATAGAAATAATATCCCTTAGTTTCATTAGGATGACTAATAAATAAAAAACTTTCTAATTTAGAGTCAAGTTATTCAGAATCTAAGTGGAATACATATTCTTCAAAACCCAAAATATTAATAAAATACATATTCGGATGTTTATTATTCCATAGCACATATGGTGTCTTTATAACTACTTTAAATGAAAAGAATTTAATTATACATGTTTCATTTTCAAGATCATATCCCCATAATGAAATGGAAAGTTAACACTGACTCGTCATTGATCAAACTATATACAATAGTGTATAATTTCTCCTCTTAGACACACAATTACACTATGTTTTTCCAACAAGAGTGAGTTATGAAATAGTTCCATAATCTCTCATATGATCTATGAATTACTAGCTTAAATATTCTATACACTAATCTAATCATATAATATTAATACTCGTGTCCAATTTATTAGGTACTTCATTCTAAAACACTTTGAACTTTTCAAAAGTATCAAACCTGTGTTTTTTTAGAAAAACATAACTATACCAACTAAAGTCATTAGTAAATGTTATAAAGTATCTATAACCACTACTTGTTTGTGTACTCATTGATTTAAATATATCACTATATATAATATCCAATAGTCCAATAGCCATTTCAACTTTTCCACTAAAAGGTGTTTTGTTCATTTTTCTTAAAAAAATATTCATCATTATCAAACTATTCATAATTTAATTATTCCAAAAATCAAACTCTATGGAATCTCTGAATGAATTTCTCATTTATTTGTCTGAGGTGACAATGATAAATGTAATTGAAATTATAATCAACCTTGAATTTCTTATTCTTAATGTTATAGAATGGATTATCCATGTCCAAAATATATAAACTATTTAACATATTCCCAATTCAAAATAAAATTGCATTCATATATATATAAACTAGTGTTCTTAATAATGAATGAAAATATAATTTTATCTAAAAAATATATAGAAATAAAAAAAATATTGTAGAAACATAATAATAATTTCTTAATTCTGGAACTAATCTACAAGCAAACTTAGATAATAAGTGTTGACCACTTATGTAGCAACACTTACCCCATTATTGAAATGTAAGATCCCAGATTTTCGTAAGGTATGTTTTTGTTTTTTTTAGTTTAAGTCCTTTATTTTTATAAAATAAGTGTTCTCCTAAGTTCATATAAAGGATCGGGGGTGTTTTGGGGGTTTATAGCACGAAATAAGAGGAAAAGGAGCTCTCTGGGCTTGTTGCAAGGTTTGCACATGGTCAGTGAAAACTATGTGGAGCATCTCAGGTAACCATGCAGACTTGGGTAGAGGCTTATGCATGGCTGGTTCATGGTTAAGATAACTGTGCGGAATTCTCAGGTAACCATGTGACCCAGCTCTCCTCATATAGTAGCATGTGCACAGTTTGGAAAACCGTGTGGGTAAACTCTACGGCCCAGTAAAGTTGTAAAAATTTAAAAAATTACCATTATGGGATTTTTATGTTCCACCTGATTTTCACCCCCATTATTCCCCTCTAAACCCTAGTGATGAAAAAATACTTCCAAGATTTTCCTAGGATCGATATCTTATGTTTCTAGTCCATTTTGGACACCATTGGTTGTGAATTGAAGATCCGGTTAAGTTTAATCTTCCTCTTGTTTCTCTTTTCTGTATTAGGGTTTGTAGTTTCTCTCATCTCTTTCCAAATCTCTAAAACTATATTTTTACTATGTAACCTTGGTTTGAACGTCAAGGGGTTTGTATTGTAATCTAAGGCTATATTTAAGAGCGTTTTCATCATCGGATTCGAGGTAAGTGGTCTACAAGTTATATCCCATAGTTTGTTATAGATTTGTGCATGTGTGTTGAGATATTTCCTTCCTCTTGTTGTGAATTTGTTAAATTGAGTATGATTTGGTAAATTGGGTGTCTAAATGATTACATTAACCCCTCACAGTACTCGTGGGATGTGATGAGGATGAATCGAATGCCTTAGGGTTACCCATGGGGTGTGTTGACCTTATCAGACCTAGGAATTGGTAAAGTTAAGTCTGAAATTGACATGTGATAACATAGGTACCTTTTTGAACATGTTAAAATGTTTATTTCAATTGTAAATGGAATTTTGGTATTTATTCCTAGGTTGGTAATGAATTAAGGAGTTGTTTGGAATGACTTATTAATGGTTTAATTGGGTTAAAGGAGATGGTGTAAAAAGGGTTTTGAGTTATGTTGAGTTTCCTAAAAGAATTAGTATATATGAAATGATGAAAGTGTTAAATTGGAAATTTATTGTGAATTGAGAAATATGTGAATGTATTTTCATGAGGGAATTGATGAATATATGGAATTGGGGAATATATGGGAATTATGAGGTATACCTAATGGGTTAAATGTGATAAAGTGGTTGTCTAAGTGATATAAGAATTGTACTTGAAATAAAAAAGTGGGAAAATGATTGTGAAAAAATAAATGGGATAAATGGTATAATTTATGGTAATTGATGAATAATGAATAATAAATGAGAACTAAATATACTTGATGGGTTAAGGCATGAGAATGGGAATTAGTCTAAATAGTTATGTAATGTAAATGGAAAATGTATTAATGGTTACGATATAGTACTAATTTTCACATTGATGGTTCTGGAATAAAAATTCCATTTTTATTGGTTGTGTTTGGTTGTGATAGGGTAATTTTGGGATGGGATTAAGGACTGAGGCTCCTCCCACGGGTCGGGTTTGGACTAATGCTCTAACCCCGCCCTTATATGTGTGGTGAATGGATATATATATATATATATATATAAGCATGTGCACATGGATTGAGGTGTGGGATTAAGGACTGAGGATCCTCCCACGGGTTGAGTTGGATTAATTCTCTAACTCCACCTATAATACACAGTTTAGGTAAGGGGATGGAGCTCTATTCCCTAAATAGTTTCATTCCACCCAGACTAAGGCTTCAAGGTGAGGATAATGTGTGATGTGATGTGTTTATCCCTAGTGACATAGGGACTTGACTTATTCCCTTATTCATAATGATAAATTCCATGAACCTTTTTGTAAATGATCTAAATACCAAACCCATGGATTATATGTTGATGATGAACTAAGTAATGAAGAAGATTTGAGCAATTATTTTTCACTATAGTTAGTAATAGTTAAGTAAAGATTATTAACTAGTAGCCCAAACTATCTTTTATTTGTTTGTTATTTATTTATTACTTTCATGAACTATATATTTAGACTAGATATTTTTTATAAACCATTGGTGTTGGCCTACTGAGTTGTACTCACACCCTGCTCGAGCCACCATTGGGTAGCTGAGCAGATTTCATGGTTGCGGGTCAGGACAAGGGTGATAACCCTATGCTTGGGAGTTGAGTTGGGTTTGGGATGTACATGGATGAGGTTATGGACTTGGATTTAGGACTATTTAGGGATTCATATGTTGTCTTAATTTTGTGTTTTATTCACATTGGCACAGTTATCATAACATAGAATATTTTCTACTTGGTTATGGACTTGTACCCTACTCGGGATTTGGTTGTTAAACATTTTTATTAGTTATTATATATTATTTTTCCTATTTATGTTGTGTTATGTTGTGTCTTACTCTGGTAAAGAGGGTATAGTCTCCCCATGTTACCTATTAGACCCTTGCTGCTAGTTGGAAACCTCTAGCGTACGGGGAGGCACGTTTGAGGTTGTGTTACTACCTGGCTCGGGGAAATGGTTTAGTGGATCTTAATTTGGGTATGTTACAAAGTGGTATCAGAGGATTACATTTCTATGGTCTCATTATTTTGTATGGTAGAAGGAGGTTAGGATATGTCAGTACTTGCTAATGAGCTTGTTCTTGGGAGTATCTAACCCATGTACGAGGGAAAACCCAAGTCCCCTAGGGTGGGAATTCTTGTTCTTGATGTGTGTTATTACAGTTGGATGATATTTCACCATTGGGTGATGCACGTTTCATGTAATTTGACTAATTTATGATATTTTTCTCATGTCCAGAATGGCATGAGGCTGTGTATTCATGTATAATTTTAGGAACCTAAGAATATAGGTGGCATGCATCATGATAGGCACACACAAGATGGGTGTGCGGGTCATAGAGAGTAGAATACATTTTACATATTTGGAAAACTTGAAGAAAATGGTTCCTAATAAGGTTAATGAAAGTGGTTAAATGGAAATAATTAAATGGATAGTTAATTAATATTGTTTATAAATAAATGTTATGATCGGGTTAAAATGTTGGGTTGTGGTAAATTTTAAAGGTTTAATGGTGTCTAAAAGATAAATATTTTCTTAAGTGATTGTGAAATAGTTAATGAAATTTGCCTAATGAAAAGTGTAAATGAGTTAAAATGATGGTTATAACAAGTTTTGATATAAGAAATGTGCCTAATAGAAAATATTCATGTGTAAAAGAGGAAATGGTTTAAAGAGATGTTTGATGAATGGTTTGTGATTAAATAATTTGGTTTTCCATGGGTTGACCATGACCCATGGTAGAAGGTTTTAGGGTAGTGTTAGAGATGTGAACACATCCATTTGAATAGTGTATGTGGAGCGGGATAAAGTATGGGAGGTAGTTCATTCTCCTATTGCGGTCTATACCGATTGTACTTCCTTTGAGATATTTGTTGATGAAAATTTTTAGGGAATATGAATCCAAGTAGGGATTTTGAGAAATTTGTGTAAGTATAATGTTATAAAGCATGAATCTTTGGGTGTTCCTCATTGTGTCTTTATTTAGATGGTGGCCTTGAGGTATTAAGGTTATGTTTCGTAATGTGAAAGTAGAAATCCATGTGGGTTATAATTTCATGGGTTGTACGATGGAAATAAAAATGATTGTCTTGGTTGTCATGTCATTTGAGATGGGTGTTGTTGTGGGTGTGGTGACCCATGTGGGATCAGGCCTTGCGAGTTATATCTCAGACCATAGAGTGGGGGTTTTGGCTTGTGGTGTCTATGTATGTGTACGATTACCTTTGGTGCAAAACCTAGAGAAAATGGTCTCTTGCTTCACCAAGCACAGTGCGTTTCAGAATAAGGGTGAGAGTTTCATTCACAAACATTGATTCATTCATAACTTGATGTGTGTTCGAATCAATGGATTTTGTCCTTCGTGAATCCAGTTTAGGGAATCGGTATCACTCGACCTTCAAGGTGACCTAAGAGAGATGTCGGATAAGGTCCCTAGTGCTCTTGGGTGTGTGTCATATGGGTGGGTGTTGGACCTTGACAGTGGTATGTGTAAGATGTCATCTAGTGTGGGATAGCCTAGAGGGCTTAGTGGTAAGGTCGATGATTTGGTGATGTGACTTGAGTTGCGATGATGCTTTGATAGTTTTAGGTAAATCAATGGTGACTTCATGGGAGGATATCCCAGTGATGTGAGTTCTTTAGAATAGGAGGCATGGGGAATTCTTCAAAGGTGAGATCTATTCATATGAGTGCCTTTGAGATTCTGTAAACAGAATTACATGGATAACTAACCCATTAGTTTAGACAATGGTTAAGGAATACCTTAGTGTTGTTTTTAGGTAAAATAGACTAGGATTATTGAAGCACAGTTAGATGCTCTTGTTGGAAGATGACACCCAATGTGAAGGTGGTCATAGGGATAGGCTTCTTTTTATGAATAGTTTGGTTGTTGGGTGAGATGTTGAGAATGTCTTGGGGATGATGAGGTCAACTAATCAAGAGGAATGGTTAGATAATTAAGAGATCATTAGGCTATGCCAGGTGATGGTTGGCTTGTGGGAACTAAAGTCGGTATGGGAATGGTCAAAGAAAAATGAGAAACCTTGAGGGTTCTAAGTGTTCCAGATGCGGGCATGCACTGATAAGGTGCAATTTCGAATGAGATAAGCATTTGATGTTCTCTATGAATCTAAAGTAGGAAGCATGGTTATGCGAGAAACCGTTAGTTTTTTTAATAGCATGGAGGACCATGGTGATCGATCATTAACAGTTAGGGATGCACCAAAAGAAAATTATGTAGTGTGGCGGAAGTAGTACCTCGGTGAATGTTGGATCATGGCTACTTGACAGATGGTCATAGGGTAGTGGCGAGTCTTGGTTAGCAATCATGCTTGAGTGGTGGTGGTTAAATGTTGATAAAAGGTGTGCAACAGGGAAGCCTAAAATCATTGACATATCATGGTGTTTCATCGTGGTAGGAGATATCAAAAATAGATAAGTTGTTGGTGGTGTTCTTCAACAACTTATTAGTATACCTCATATAGTGCTGATCATGCCCAGCATCTTTAAATTGTCCTAGGTACGTTGAGAAGATCTAGATTTATATCTATAAACTTGAATGTGTTTTGGTTCATTGAGGGACATCATGGAGTTTAGGCTCATGGTGCTGATATATATGGAGATATATGATAGGATTTACACCCTCAATGGTTTTGGGTGAGATCCTCAGGATGGACCGAGTATCGATGAATACAATGGGTGTCATTCATGGTGTTTGATAATGGGCTCTATTTGACGTTCATTTTCTTATCCTGGGAAAATCTAGATATACTTGTCTATTTTTCGGGGTTCAGCTTGTGATTTAGAGTAATCCATGGTGGTTAGAATCTATTTTAGAGAGAAATGATAACTGAACTCCTAAGGTGGGGAGTGAAAAGTCAATTCTGGATGTGGAGAAGAGAATGATGAGTTGATATAGTAATATTAAGATGTTAATGAAGAACCTTTGAGGTGCATGTTAGGTGTCTCAAAGAGGACAGGTGGGCCTTGATTATGGTGTTTTATTGATCCAAGCATTGTATTTGAGCTCAGGGTGGTTCCAAATGAAATTTTAGATTCCTGTGTCTAGTCATCAGAAGGCATGGTGAGATGTGAAAATAGTTGTAGAAAGGGGATTTAGGTTCTATAACTCTATTTAAAATCATAAGTAGACTTGGGTAAGTGTCTTTGGGTGTTATTTTGATGCCTTTTAGTTTGAAGTCACCTTGCCCACATGATGTAGTTTCATGCCAATGGTGAAGTTAAGCATTCCAGGATGAGTCAACTGGGAAAACTCGACTTGACTCTGAGCAAGGGATGAATGTTCAAAGTGGTAAATCACATTTTTTGGATTCATTGGGAGGAATATTGTGTTTCAAATTTTAGAATGGGCATGTGTGATAAATTATCCTTCGTTAGTTAGTGTTTTAATGGTAGGTCTCTAGTGTTGGGAATGTTGGTTGGAACGGTGGAGATAATGATGGTTTGGAGGGTAGTGGTTTTGTGATGAAGGGATTATACCAAAAGTTAGGGAAGGACCTCGGTAGGTGCGTCAATTATGATCTGAAATTCAAGTTGATGTTCTGGTTGTCTTTCATTAAGATTGGAGGTTCTAAGTAAGTAAATATGGTGGAGATACCCATAACTAATAAATGTTTGGTTGATTATGTGATTAGAGTTTCGTTTTGTAGGGACTCGAGTGGTCACTATTCGAGTGATTTTTTTAGGATAGCGAGTATTAGAATAGGTTTAATCGGTCAATTACCTGAGATTTTTGGGTTTTTTTAATGTATAATTATAGAATGGAATCATCAAGAAATGTTTTTGGAATTACCGTGTGTTTTACATCATGTGATACCAAGTTTTTTCACCATTGGATTTTGGAAAATATAGGAAAATGATGCCAACTGATTTGGGTCGTGAGTTGTGCAGAGGGTCAGATAGATGGGGTGTTGATTGGTTTATCTATGATTATATAATTCTATGTACAAATTTTACATGTGTTTTGAGTTAGGAATTTTTTCCTATGTTTTCTCTACAAAGTTCTAGTGGTCGGGTGTGGTTGAAGTTGATACATCCTTAAGGAGTATCTGGTTCGTTCTGGGGGGTTGTGGTGAGGAGGTATTAAGGTTCAAGACCATGCATTAGTTCACTATTTGTTGTAGAATTTTAATTTTCCATGAGAAACTTGGGAAATTAGAATGGATAGGCAGGCCTAGTTTCATGACCTCTTGTTACGGAAGCTCAGTGATGCTCAGGAAGAGCGGCTCGTGGATGAGCCATTTAAGGTGGGGAGGTTGTAAGATCCCAGATTTTTGTGAGGTATTTTTTTGTTTATTTTTAAGTTTAAGTCCCTTATTTTTGGAAAATAAGTGTTCCCCCAAGTTCATATTAAGGATCGGGGGTGTTCTAGGGGTTTAGGGCATGAAAGAAGATGAAAAAGAAGATATCTGATCATATTGCGTGGTTTGCGCATGATCAGTAAAAATCCTACAGAGCATCTCAGGTAACCATGCAGCCTTGGGAAAGGAGTTACACATGGTTGGAACATGTCTAAGATAACCGTACAGAATTCCTAGGTAATTGTGTGACCCATCTCTCCTCAAATAGTATCATGTGCACGGTTTTCATTTGGTTTGGAAAACCGTGTGGGTAAACCATGCGGCCCAGTAAAGTTGGAAAAATTTTAAAAAATTTCATTATAGGATTTTTATGTTCCACCTAATTTTAACCCCCATTATTCCCCTCTCAAACCTAGTAATGAACCATGACCTCCAAAAGCTTCCAAGGATCAATCTCTCACATTTCTTGGCTGTTTTGGATGTCATTGGTTGTAAATCGAAGATCTGGGTAAGTATAATCTTCCTCTTGTTTCTCTTTTTTGGATTTGGGTTTGTAGTTTATCTCATCTCTATATGAATCTATAAAAATCTCTTTTTACAATGTAACCTAGGTCATAACTTCAAGGTGGTTTGGATCGGAATCTAAGTCTAAGTTTAAGAGTGTGTCCATCATTATATTCGAGGTAGATGGTCTATAAGTTATATCCAATAGTTGTTTATAGATTTGTGTGTGTGTGTTGAGATCTTGCCTTCCAATTGTTGTTAATTTGTTAACTTGAGTATGATTTGGTAAATTGGGTGTCTAAATGATTATTTTAACCCCTCACAGTCCCCATGGGATTCATCGAGGATGAATCGAACACCTTAGGGTCACCCATGGGGTGCACTGACCTTATCAAACATATGAATTTTTAATGTTAAGTCTGAAATTAACGTGTGATAATTTAGAGCCCTTGTTGAACATGTTAATATGTTTAGTTGAATTGGAAATGGAATATTAGTAGTTATTCCTTGGTTGTTAATGGCTTAAGGAGTTGTTTTTAATGACTTAGTAATGGGTTAATTGGGTTAAAGGAGATGGTGTAAAACGGGTTATGAGTTATGTTGAGTTGCCCAAAATAATTAGTATATATAAAATGATGAAAATGTTAAATTGGAAATGGATTGTAAATTAAGAAACATGTGAATTTATTTTGATAAGGTAATTGATGAATATGAAGAATGTGGGAATACATGGGAATTATGAGGTACACCTAATGGGTTGAATGTGATAAAGTGGTTGTACTAAGTGATATAAGAATTGTACTTGAAATGAAAGGGTGGGAAAATTATTGGGAAATGATAAATGGGATAAAAGGGATAATTTATGGTAATTGATGAATAATTACTAATTAATGAGAACTGCTAAATATACTTAATGGGTTAATGCATGAGAATGAGAATTGGGCTAAATAGTTATATAATATAAATGGAAAATGTCTTAATGGTTGTGGCATAGTATTAATTTCCACATTGATGTTTATGGAATACAATTTCTATTTTTATTGGTTGTGTTTAGTTGTGATAGGGTAAGTGTGGTGTGGGATTAAGGACTGAGGCTCCTCCCACAGTTCGGTTTTGGACTGATTCTCTAACCCTGCCCTGATATGTGTGGTGAATGGATATATATAAGCATGTGAACATGGCTTGAGGTGTGGGATTAAGGACTGAGGATCCTCCCATGGGTCGAGTTGGACTGATGCTCTAACTCCACCTACAATTCATGGTTTAGGGAAGGATATGGAGCTCTATTCCCCTAATGGTTGCATTCCACCCGGACTAAGGCTTTGAGGTGAGGATAATGTGTGATGTGATGTGTTTATCCCTAGTGAGATAGGGACTTGACTTATTCCCTTATGCATATTGATAAATTCCATGAACCTTTGTGTGAATGATGTAAATACCAAACCCATGGATTATATGTTGACGATGAACTAAGTAATGAAGAAGATATGAACAACTATTTGGCACTATAGTTAGTAATAGTTAAGTAAATAATGTTAACTAGTAGCCAAAACTATATTTTATTTGTTTTTAATTTATTTATTACTTTAATTAACTATTTATTTAGATTGGATATTTTGTATACACTGTTGGTGGTGGCCCAATGAGTTGTACTCACACCCTGCTCGGGCCGTCATTGGGTACCCGAGCAGATTTCAGGGTTGTGGGTTAGGAAAAGGGTGATGACACTATGATTGGGAGTTGAGTCGGGTTTGGGATGTGCATGGATGAGGTTCCAGACATAGAGTCGGGATCATTTGGGGATTAATATATTGTATTTACTTTGGGTTTTATTCACATTGGAATGATTATCATAACGTGACATATTTACTACTTGGTTACAGACCTATACCCTACTTTAGATCTAGTTGTTATGCATTTTTATTGGTTATTACATATTGTTTCTGCTATTTATATTGTTTTCTATCATGGATTACTTTGTTAAAGTGGGTCTAGTCTCTCCATGTTACCTATTAGACCCTCTCCACTATTTAGAAACCTTTTCTATATGGGGAGGTGTGCTTGAGGTCATGTGACGACCCAACTTGGGGTACCAGTTTAGTGGATCTCAGGTCAGGGATGTTACATGACTCATAGATCTAATTTACCTTTTTTAAATTTTCTCCTATCTCTAAGTATATGTTTATCAGCACAAATGTTTGATGCATTCCCAATATCTAATACCCACAAGTTAAAGTTGGATAAATTTAATTCTATAACATTCACATTCATATGATCAGAATGCTTCTCTTTGAGAACACCTTTTAGAATACTTCTCAACCTTATATACCAATATAGAACAGTTTTATATGATATACCTATAAAATACCTCAAAATTATGAACATGATTCATGAAAAAATCTACAAAAAAGATATATTTAAGGGTGATTATCATGTTTTATGACTTTTCATAGATTACTTTTAATGAAAGTACTCCCGCTAAAATGATGATCTCATGCACTATTACCTTTAGTGGGATAAGATCCATATTTCACTATGTTTTAGGAAACCTTAGTGTTTCTCCCATTTCATGGCTATTTAGGTTGGAAATCATGTCAATCAGATCATATATGATTCTTAGATATCTAAGTAGACAATTCTTTCCAAATCCATTAGAGGGCGGATGATAGTACCAGTGACGTTGTGAGAGGAAGTTTTAAGGTATTTTCATACATACCTCTTAGAGGTACATCTAGTTGTGTAAAATATTTCTTGGGACCTTTGATTCCAATTCTAGTGGCCAAGAATGAAGAATTGTATAGCTGATTGTGTCTCTAAATGCCTTATTTTTCAACGGGTGAAGGCTGAGCAATAGGTTCTAGTGGGTTTATCACAACACATTGAGGTTCCAGAGTGAAAGTGGGATATTATATTTATGGACTTTATGATATAAATCCCATGATCATATAGAGTAAATGATTCCATCTGGGTGACCATAGACCAACTCACCAATTCATCCCACTTCCTAACTATCATAGAGTAGAGTTTAGTAGAGAGCTTGGGATTCCTTTACATGTATGAGATAACGCGACTTCATAGAGTTACCTCTATGGTATTTTTATAAAATAATTCTCACTTCACATCATTATTATAGAGAGTATTAAAAGAGGCCTTTGGTATTTACTTTCATTTTAACATAGCATTTCACCCCCAAATGGATAAACAGACTGAGTAGGATATTTAGGTATGGAGGACATGTTTTGAGCTTTCATGTTAGACTCTAGACATATTTTAAAGGATCACCTAAACTTGGAGTAGTTTTCATACAAAAAAAAGATACCATTCAACCATCAGTATCCTACCATTTGAGGCCTTATATGGGAGGACATGTAGTTCACCATTGTTTTGGATCAATTCGGGGGAGTCAGCACTCATAGGCCCAGAGTTTGTGTGAGTGATAACAGATAAGGTAAAGATCATCAAGAATCAGATGAGAACTACCCAAAGACATTAGATGTATTATATGGATCGATGATGGAGTCCTTTGGAGTATAATATGGGAGACCATGTATTACTTTAGGTCTCACCTTATGAGTATTGAAAAAAATTGGCCAAGGTGGCAAGTTATCTCTGAGATTCAATGGCCCTTTCTATATACTATGTAGGTTTGGTGAGGTGGCATAATTTTTAGCTCTACTGCTATACTTAGATTGGCTACATTATGTCTTCCTTGTTTCATAGATAAGGATGTATGTGCACAACCCATCTCATGTTATTGATTGGGGTGAGCTAGAAATTGAGGATGGAGCTACCTTTGCAGAGTACCTAGTAGAGATCGAGGGTCATCAGAAGAAGATACTTTATTGGTGAGTGATTCCATTGGTGTATGTCCTATAGTGGAATAGTAATCTTAAGTAGATAACCTAGGAGTTATAGAACTAGATGTTATCTCAGTACCTTCATCTTTTTGGGTATTCTTTTGTACTTTTTAGAGGAAAAAACCTGATGTGGGGAGAATGTACTGACTATTTTTTTCTTATAAATCCTTGAAAAATTTTTAATAATATTTTTTAGTCCAGGTGCTAAGTTATCATGGGATTCTGATTCCTAGGAGTCTCAGTGTTGATATAATAAAAATGTTAAATATATTATATAGCACACACTCAATTTTTTTGAAATAATAGAAAAACTCCCAAACAGAGTCTCAGATCGAAAATATGATATCTCATTTAAAATCGAAACATGGTTTTTATCCTAGGCAACATAATAACCTAGAATTTTAAAATGATATTTTTTTTAAATAAATGTGTGTTGTATTATATTATATAAGTATTGTACACATAAAGCACATAGAGAATAAAACAACACTTTAATTCATTAATGAAAATGGTTACATTAGTCAATGAGTAAACCCATTAAAATTCCAAATATTTTAATAGTACAAAAAATATAAAATAGAAAAAACTAAAGTGGGAAATTTTGAATCACCCCAATCGGCTAGAATCATCACTCCCATGAACAACATGATAGAAATGAAACAAAATATCAGTAAACCAATTGACATTATAAAAAATAGAAATGTATAACCTTAAGAGAAATTGAGGTGAGTAATGACTTTAGTAATTAAGTGGTATTTATAAGAGGTAATGTGACCATTGGAATAGTAATGTGACTATTAGAGTAGTAACCTAACCATTTGGGAAAGTAACATAACAGTTGGGAATAGTAACTTAGCCATTAGAATAGTAACTTAACCTCAAATTAATAAAACGTTGTATAAATAATATTTATCATGAGTAATTTAAGTAAATATAAATATTATCATTTCATAAAATAAATATCATGATTAAAAAATCAAAGAAAATATAAGTATATTTTTAATAAACTGTATCTTAAGGTATTTTATAAAATATCATAAATTTTATATTAAAATTAAAACGAACTATCTGGGAAAATAATTTTGATAAAATTAATGTCATTTTTTAAATTATAATATTGAAATTTTCCATGGTTTATTTTCTGGTAATTTTTTTAAATAATTCAATTTTCAGGTGAATAGTAAAAAATACATTTTTTTCATAACCTGTGTATCTTAAATTACATAATTCATTGAGTAATAATGAAATAATAATTTTTAGATATTTAGGATATACCAAAACATCTTTAATTTTATAAATAAATAAATAAAATACAATAAACATGTTTTCCAAACATAAAAATTACTTTCCAATGTCTAAAGTCAAAAGTATTTCTTTAAAAAAACAATTTTCTCATTTCTACACTTTTCTTTTTAATAAACTAAAAAATTAGAATTATAAAGGGGTTTAAAATACTAAAAATTATATTTTTTTGATATATAATTCATTATGTCAAAAATATCACTAATAAAAGTTTTACCTTGGATATAATATTTTATTCGGTATTTTATTCTAAAATACCTCTCTCCTCAAGTATAAATAACTCCTCTCCCTCCCCTTTGAAATCCACTCATCCCAAACTTTAAAAAGAAAAATATATTCATAAAATCCACTCTCTTAAGCCTCTTAGAATAAATAGGGACATTTTAGAGTAATCCAACTCCAATCATCAAGGTATTCTAGTGTCTAAAAGGGAAGCAACACCGAGAAGATGGTGTGTTTTCATCAACTCAACTTTGTGTTTTCCTCTTCTCTTCATCTCTTTCTCTATCACTTTCAAAACCAAATCTTATAATAATTATTAGAAATTATTTTAAAATTATATTAATTATTGTAACCTAATTTAAAAAATATCTTTTTGAAGTATTTATATTTTATACCTCTCTTTCTCCTCTTTGGATAGTGTTCTCAATAACAGTCAGTTAACCACCAACAAGGACATTTACAACATATTTCATTACCACAAAAATTAATTATGGATATAATAAATTAATTATGATATATAAAATTTTAAATATATCTATTTTATAATTCCGTAATTAATTCTATTAATGTATAAATGACCTTGAATAGAAAATGTAAAATTTAAGAAAAATGGGAAATTTTTAAGGAAAACATGATATCAAAACATATTCCATTTAACTGAGGTAATTAATAAATATAATAAAATTATTATAATTTATAAATAGTAAAAAAATGTAAATAATTTACTTTTGTTTCAATGCTTTGATAAACCTAAGTTTATTATTCTGGAGGCGTAAAAGAGATGAAATAAAGCAGGATTTAAGTTAAGGGGGTTCTTGAACCCAAATATTTTTCTTTGGGTTATCCATATTTCTCATGATTTTTAGAATGGATATTCCCTTAATATTCCTTAAATATCCTTTCACTATTCTACCCATTTATTTTCAGGGATATACATGCTTTATGCCTTTCCAAAATGATTTTTAAGCCAAATACAAATATTTTTCAAAAAGCATTTTATTTATGAAACACATCCTTGACTCATCTTGTTTTATTTATTATCTAATCAATAATGATTATTTTTTGTGAAAAATGTGTTTTCCTTTGTTCATTTTGGAACCCCATATTTTATTCATTAAAGTATGCTTTATAAAATCCTTATGAAACTCATTCCTTTACATGGATTTTTTACGACTATGATTGTTATATGTTCTATGTGTAATGCATGATTATGAGAATTTATAATGTTATAGGTGGGATTATAATTATATATACCTCTAGTATATTTGGTAATGGGATATATCTCATGATACTATTTTCACTATGTGTAAACATGATGATATCTTTGTTCACAATGATGATGTTATGATTTATTTACATATGTTATGCATGAACATGAGCTAGATTTGTTCATAACTATGTGTGGTATTTGACCACTATGACATGATGATTCATTTTTATGCATATGCCACATTCCATGCCTTTATAAAATGTTTCCCTCATGATTATTCTGAGGATCCTATTATTATGATATAATGATTATTATTATTCTCACCCATGTTTTATTGATTTATGTCCCTTATTTTTCCTCTAATTGGGATTTCAGCTCACTCGTTTCTTTGATGTATATCCTCAGGTGATTATATATACTAAGGATAATGCAAGATTTTATAAGGATAAAGAAGAATTATTTAAATAAATGTTTATATTTTATTATGTATAATTGATGTATGATCCTAATTTCCCCAAGATACTAAACCTTTTGGTCCTAGATTTATAACACTATTATGTTATTTATCTTAAAAATGATGTAATAGTCATGTAAGAAAAATCCAGGTCACTATAGTTGATTTCAGAGAAATTTTAAGTTAATTTTGGGATTATGATTAGAAAATGTTAGTGAAACCCATAAGTATAGGTCTATGTATAGGTAAACATCCTATAATAATCATTTTAGAAAGCTTATAAACATAGGGATCCCATAAGATATGCCTTTAGAGTTAATTTTTTCATAAGAATAAATTATTTATTAATTCTTTGTTGAATTGAATTTTCTACAAACCTTTTATAAAATGGTGGGAACCAGGAGAAACTAGGACAATAACCCATATGAGGTATAATGCAATGATTGTCTGAATGGAATCCCTAATACCATGGGATTTGTAGTTAAAAACATTATGGAAATTCTTACCCATCTATATTAGGATATGATACTAACATGAACCATGTGGAATTTATACCTTCACCTAAGAAGGAACAACTGGCTATTGAGTCCTTTATATAGCAATGACCACCAATATTTATTGTATCTTCCAATCCACTTGTCATGGAACAGTTGGTTAACTAAATGGAGAAGATCTTTTATATGATTCACTATTCTGAGAAGGATAATGGGAATCTAGTCATATATCATTTAGATTGAGAATTTAATCAATGGTGTGAATTGATAAAGAACACCAAGAAAAAGGATGAAATGGAATAGATGGAGTAGAAATCATTTAAGATAATATTTATTAATAAGTATTTCCCTTGAAATCTCTAAATAAATATGGAGAGGGAATTATTAGAGCTGAAGAATAAGGAAATTGAATTTTTCATGACTTATGAGTAAAACTTTACAAGTATTGAAAGATATTCCTTGGGTTTTGTGATCAATAATGATAGAAAAATAGATATATTCTTTAGTGGTTTAAAACCACACCTTCAAAAGGCTCAAGCTACCTAAGACTTTGAGAGTTACGAAGAAGTTCTTATATATGCTCTCAAAGTAGAGATGTATTTTGTTGAATGGTCTTATGGTTATGAATATAATAAGATAAGAATGGATTTTCTAGATGGTTTGTAAAATGAAAAAGTGGGAAAGAAGATCCAACCACCTATGTGTCAAAATGAGGGAAGAAGAATCGTGGGAATTTCCACAAAGGGGCAAGGAAATGCTTCAAGTGTGGGAGAGAAGGCTACCAATATCATGAATGTTGGATATACATGAATAATCTAGACAACATGATGGAGGAAATTAATGCACTGCCTAATTCACTACCTAAGGTTTAATGCTTCAATTATAGGAAGAAATGGTGTTATTCAATCCAATTCACTAAACAACGGGTCCTTAAGGGTATTCACCATCATTAGCCACCAAATACAAAGTAAAAAGGGAAAGATTATGTCATCACTACTACTTAAGTGAATCATAAAAATGAAGTCATACAAGGTTCACTTCCTATTCCCTCTTTAGTACCCCCGGTTTCTAGTATGTAACCCTTACTTGATGCTTTTCATGGTTTTAAAGTTAAGGGTGTTGAATGGGAGAGTCGGGATAAATTGGAATGATGTTTTGAGCTAAAGGGGAAGTCACACGGGAGGTGCACGGTTTGTCTAAACCATGTGTCCAAACTGTGTGCAGTGGGTCTTGGAGGCAGTGGCTTCCGCACGGTCGGCGCACAATTTTTCTAACCGTACGGCCAAACCGTGCGAGAAGGGTGGCCGAGGCAGAAGCTAACGCATGGTTAGCGCATGGTCTGTCAAACCGTGCGGACTAACCGTGCGGTCACTTAAGATTATATCCTTAAATTGTGGATCTAACTCGTTTTACCTCTAATTGCCTCATTAAAGCTCCTAATCATCCCTAAATTAGGATTTTGGTTCTCCTAAGGTCAAAGAGGGTTATCCCATCATTCCGGAGGCAATCCAAAGGTTTCTCTTGGTGAATCTAAGTCGTATTCTTGAGGTATGTGATCGTTCTTGTTTGTTTTCTCAAATATACTTAGATCCACTTCTCCTCCTCTCTCTAATTTTCTTAGATCTACACCCATTATGGGAAGATTTAAGTGTGTGGATGAAAAACATGATGATTTTTAGTATTGGTTGTGTTAGGAGAAGAGATCTAAGGAGGATCCTTGGTGATTCGGCCGGGTTTTCTTATGTGTTTTCCATTTGTTAGGGTTTTCATCAAAACCTTTGAGGTAGGTGGCTTCAATCTAGACTCCTCTTGTTAGGATTGATTGTCTTAGTTTCAAATTGGTTATTTGAATGGAATTGATTATGAAAAGCATGGAATAAATCTTCTATAGTGATGATTTATGGTTTTGATGAAATTGTGAAATCTTGGTGAATTGTGTGAAAAGTGACTTGGCTGTTTGAATTTAAAATACTTATTTTAAATTATGAAATTTCTGAAATTGTAAATGGTTTGATGAGAAATGTGTTTTCAATAAAAATGGTGTTTTATTGAAATGGTTTTGATGGATTTGGTTTTCAATAAAAAGGAAGCTTTATTGAAATGGTTTGGATTGTTTGAACACACTTGGTTTGGATAAAAAATGGTTTTCAATAAAAGGTGTTTTATTGAAAGGATGGTTTGGCATGATTTTTGGGAATGTGTGGTGTGTGTTCATATTGATTTTATGAGGCTTGGTTGAAATATGACCTTGTGCTCGGTGCCAAAAGTTTAATGACACGTGGTAACTATATGTACGAGGCTTGGTTGAAATATGACCTTGTTCTTGGTTCCAAAGGTGTAATGCCACATGGGAAGTAATTACCTTGTGACGACTTGGTAGATCGATGAGAAACCACTCATGAGTATAGAACTATCATAACGATGCATGCATGGTTGATTTCACGGGTTTTTGAAATGGTTGGGAATGCCAAAAAGGGATGTTTGTGAAATGGTTTGGAAATTTGTTTGGTTATTTTTCTGGAAAAATAACGTGTTGTAAAAGCTGGTTTAAATTGAACTTTGATGTTTTGAGCATGGATGGTTTTGGAAAACTTGTTTACATTTAGTTATAAACTACTTTGGTGAAAATGTTTTATATAAACTACTTTTATATAAATGTGGATAACTCTTCTATCCTAGTGGAATGAGTAGGGAAGTCATTGGGGAAAACCTACTAAGTTTTATACTCACCCCTACTTTGGAACTTTGGTGCTTTTGTAGATGTTGTATTCCAAGACACAAGTAAAGGTAAATCATCTCATTATTAATGGCTCATGGTGATGTTTGGGAGATTCTATGGAGCTTGGAGCTTGTGGACCACAGAGTCGTGGTGTCTTTTGAGAGTCTCATGTTGTTCTTCTTCTATGTACCTTGATGTTTGGTTTGGTCTTCCGCTGTTGTATAATTTGATGTAGTTTAATATAAATGAAGTTGTGTTTGGTCTTTCTTTGTTCCATGCATCATATAGTGAATGGTTAATGGATGGGTTTATTTTATTAAAGGGTAAATCGTCCCCCAATGGTATTTGAAACCCTTCGGCATTTATTTCCAACCTTTGGTGTCTTGGGGATGTCACTTAAGGCATAGTAATGATTTGTTGCACTCTCAAGCCAATGAGAATTGGCGGGTCATTACAAACGGTATCAGCATGTTCGGTCCTTGCCTAACAAGTGGGCATCAATGTTCTTGGTCTTGGAGTTGAAATTCCTTCATGTCTATTCCTTGGGTGGTCATCTTAGATAGTAATAGGATTTTTGGAACTTGAAATGTATAGCATAAAAGGACGTAGCTAACCCGTTTATGCTGAACTTCAAGTTACCAGGGTGTTGGGTACATAAGTGTTTTGGATACACTTCTAGAATGTTGGAAATATCATTGTCTTGGGTTTATCCAATGAGAGTAGCATGACATGAATTGTATAGGAATGACTTCCCACTAGGATTTCATATCTCATTATGAGGAATGAGTAATAATTTTGTAAAAGGTGACAAATTTTTAAAAATACAGAAATTTTGTTCAATCGAAAGACTTTGAGAACAGAATATTTGGTGTATTTTGAAAATGGATTGATTTTCAAAAAGTATGTTGAATGTTTTCAAAAATGGTTAAACATGGAAAAAGGTTACTTTGAAAATAATTTTGTGATAGTTGATGTGATAGAATTTAAAATGCTAAGCCAACAGTTGCTATAGAGTGAGATTGATGGAATTTGTTGTTGGTTTAGAAAATGGCACCTGGTAGGCATCATCGAAACCAACCCAAAGAAGCTATGGAGAATGTGGTTGCACCTGAACCACATGTGAACCAAAAGATGGTTCAGAGTATTGTCCCAGATTTTCAAGCTGTGGATACGGGGAACCGAAGGAATGATCCACGACATGTGGATCATACCATCCAGTTCATGAAGCAGAACCCACCGAACTTTAGGGGTGATGCTGAACCCGAGAAGGCGGAGGTGTGGCTAAGCAGGTTGAATCATATATTCGATTTCATTGGCACACTAGTGGAGCTGAAAGTAAATATGGTGACATATATGCTCAAGGATCTTGCACGTCAGTGGTGGGATTTAGCGGTGCATGATTAATTGGATGAAGGCCTTGCATGGGAGTATTTTGAATAATTGTTTAACAAACAATTCTATCCTCACACGTTCAGGATCCAGAAAATGACGGACTTCTTTAGTTTGAAACAGGAGATCCTCTCCATCATAGAGTATGCGGCTAAGTTCGTGAATTGAGTCCATTTTTCACCAGAGGTTGCAGTAAGTGCTTCTTTGAAGGCATGCATCTTCGAATCGGGGCTAAGGTAGAAGATTCGATTGAATATTGCGGTTCTCTGTATTACGGATTATACAGAGATGGTGAACAGAGCAATGGTTGCTAAATGTGATATCTCAGGATCGATAGGAGGAGGCATGATGATACCCACGGGAACGAATGGGAACTCCAATGCTGGGAATAAGCGGAAGAGGGACACTTACTTCCAAGGTGGGAGTGCGAATCAGAACCAGATGGCAGGATCAGTCAACCTTCCTCCATGACCCCAGAGCAAAGCATGTTTCTTTCAATGTGGTTCGACTGATCACATGAAATGAGAATGTACAGCACCACTGAGAGCATGACATAATTGCAACAAGATGGGGCATCTTCAGCGATATTGTCGCAGTGCTCTATGATAGGGTGTTCAGGGACACTTCTCAGGCATCACAAGCATCGTATGCTTCGACAGGGCGAGGACAGAAAAATCAATCTCACCAGCATAACAGAGCTAGTTATGGTGATTCCAGGAATACCATGACTCCTCAGGTGGGGCAATCTCAACAAGGCAACAAGGAGAACAGTGCAGCGATGAAACAATTGTATGGAGCTGAGCAGATGACGTTCGATGATTAGGTTGGACCATCTACAGTGAGAGGTACGATTCTTTTGAATTATACCATCATGAAAGTGTTGTTCGATACTGTTTCATCTCATTCCTTGCTTGATTCTCTTATTGATGATTTTCTAAACTTAAAACTGGAAATGATGCCTTCTGTCTTGAAACTTCAAACTCCTCTTGGTGAAAGAGAATTTCAAGCCTTTTTGTGTAGAGCATGTGATATAACTATTGATGGAGCTGAGCTGAAATGGGACTTCTCTATGTTGAATATGGATATATGTGATGTAATCCTAGGTATGGATTGTTTGAAAACATTTAAGGCCCACATCAACTGTTATAGTATAACGGTTAGTTTCACAACTGAGGACGACATGGAGCATCTCTTCAGAGGAGATATAATGGTAAAGAAAGGTGGAAAGAGCCTATTGGCACCAATGGTGGGAACAACCTCTTACCAATTGTCAGCTTTGACTTTAGCATCATTGGAAGAGAGTGAGAAAAATAGTTTTCCAGCTGTGGTTGATCAATTTCCTGATGTTTTTCTATAAAATTTCTCAGGATTACCACCTGTAAGAGAAGTGGAGTTTACGATTGATCTCCTTCCAGGGACCACTCCTATCTCACTTCCATCTTATAGGATGGCACTAATGAAGTTAAAGGAATTGAAAGTGCATTTAGAGGATCTGGAAAGCAAGGGTTTCATTCGGCCAAGCATGTCTCTATGGGCAGCACCCGTTTTTTTTGTAAAGAAAGCAGATGGAACTCTTCGGCTGTGTTTTGATTATCGTAAACTTAACCAAGTTACGATAAAGAATAGATATCCACTTCTACACATTGATGATCTGTTCGATTGATTAAGGGGAGATTAGTGGTTCTCCAAGATTGACTTGTGATCAGGATATCACCAATTGTGAGTTAGGAAGGAGGATATTCCAAAGATAGCTTTCAGAAGCAGATATGGCCACTACGAATATGTAGTCATGTCTTTCGGTCTAACGAATGTACCAGTGGTCTTCATGGCTTTGATGAATCGGATATTTCATCAATATCTGGATTATTTTTTTGTGGTGTTTGTGGATGATATATTGGTGTATTCAAGAACAAGGGCTGATCATGAGCAACACTTGGTGATAGTGTTGGAAATCTTGTGATACCATCAGTTGTATGCCAAATTATCAAAGTGGTATTTTTGGATACAACAGGAATGTTTTCTGGGCCATGTCGTTTCTGAGAAATGTGTTTCAGTGGATCCAAAAAAGATAGAAGATGTTCTTTCTTGGAAACCGCCAAAGAATGTCTTTGAAATATGAAGTTTTCTTAGTCTAGCTGGTTATTACCGACACTTTGTCCGTGACTTCTCACGACTAGCTTCGCCTATGAAAGCATTGACAAAGAAGAACAGTGTATTTATGTAGAGACCCGAAGCTTGATGTACATGAACATTACATTACTTTTGCGGAATAATTAATACATAACAAAAAACAGACACACAAGAACTGTAATAGTTTAGTGTATTTGGAAACTTGGAACATAATCGTCTAAGCAATCTTTGATAAAAAAATGAGATTTGCAAAATTATCCCTTACCTTAGGTCCGATATGCTTCGTACGTATCCAAACCTCCTATATAATGATTTAAATAATGTCATTGACTTATTATAGAATCATATTCATTGTTATTATATCATATATGGTTCACTTATGACTTTATATTACCCGTTCTTTTGTAAATTCCTTGTTAAAGAGTGTTTTGGGTAAAATCGTTTCATTTGTCGTCCGTGTTTTGACTTGTAATTATTCATATGATTACTTAGATCATGATTACTTAATTCCATAATATAAAACATTATTTATATATAATATATATTCATAATGTACATATATATAATAGATCGATAAATGGAAATAAATACACCGTTCATGGAGACGGTAGGCCGTACGTACGCATGAACGCTGTTTTCGTTTCCTTATTGAATTGAATGGAATTAAGTAGATGACATAAATATATATATATACATAAATCCAGTAGAATTATTATGTCATATATTTTATTATTACTTATTATATATACTTTATAATCATTCTTGAATGGTTATCATGGAGAGTGAATCTCATCGCGTCGTGGAGACGGTATTCCGTACACACGAACGAGCGATGATATCATTCTCATGATCGTCGAATTATTTTAAAGTGTATTTATAATATTACAGAATCAATATAACTTTAAAATAATCATATATATTCATTACTTTCACCATTATACCCATCCAAGTAAGGTGGTGGTGGAAAATAGATTACACCACGGCGTGGAGACGGTATTCCGTACGTACGCACGCGCGGTGATTTCATTTTCCATAGGATGGATAGATGGTGAAATATGGTTGTTTCATACTTATAATAACATATCAGTATATGAGTGATACTAATGTTATTACTTCATAATTAAAAAACTAAAGAAGAAGAAGTTTAAGAAGAAAGAAAATTGAAAGAATCGGTAACGGATATTACCTCTTCTTTGACATGCCTCTTTGAATCCTCCTCTTAGGGTACTAAAATTGGTCTTTGAAGAAGACCAGGACATCTAGGATGTTTCTAGAAAAGTTGAGAAGGTAAATGGGCAGGGTTTGGCTGAGCCTAAAGGCTCAAATTGGTGTGAGGAAGAGAGGGAGGAGGTTCCCTTTTATAAGGGAGGAGAGGGGCACCTTTGGAAATCTTAAAAATATTAATTTATAATAAATATAACCCCACTTAAAAACCTCCAAAAATTACTCATATTCAAATATAAGATGAGATATAGTTGTAATCTCATCAACCAATAAAATTTAGACATGTTAGGAAATTATTTTAAACATTATCAACTTGATTTATCCTTACTTAATCAATTTAATTTTATTTGTAGTAATAACATTCTAAATTTTAAATTATAACAAAAAATTACTTATTTGTTGTGAATTGTACATAATTAGATACTTTATAACATTTTAGACCATATAAATTTAAATTTATAATTTTTAAATATTTTTGTGATTTTTAAACAATTTTATAATATGTTATTGTTTATAAAATAACAATAGTGTCAATTTTGACACTATTCATTTATATGAATTTAAATAAAATATATACAGAAGATATGTTTGAAATAAAAGCTTTAATAGATTCATAAAAGGACATATGTATCTATAAAATTAGTGTAGAACATTAAATAGTTCATATAATATTTATTTTATTATTTTTAAAACCATTTATTTGGTTTATCTCTTAATAAAATAATTACTATAACATTTTTGTATAATTATTTAATATACTTATTTGTTGCATAAAAATTAAAAATAAAATCTTATAATGAATTTAAATATATTAACTTTCAAAATAATACTTTTACTCGAATTTATCATCTTAAAATCACAATATTTAAATTTTTATATTTATTAAATTATGAAGGTGACAACTTTGGCATCATTTAAAGTAAAATAATATAAGTGTCATAATCACTTTTATAAGACTCAAAACGGTTATATATTAGGTAATTATATGTTTATGGTATAGATATACACTAAAAATAAGTTTTGGTCAGGTTTTTGGGCCTTTTAATGGGTATTATTATTTCAATAAAAACTATATTACTGATTTTTCACTTAATAAATAATTTCTGCATCATTAATGTATCACCATTAATGACAATTATTTAATCCCTAAAAATTCTAAATAAATTATCATGATGTAGAAAATTTTATTATATTTCTGTAGACTATTCATGTTCGATGTTTTATGATGTTTATCACTAAATTAAAATTATTATACTTATAATATTTAAGAGAGTGACATGTTGTCATTTCTTTGGTTTTAATAATAATTAAATTATTTTCATATTCAAAAGTCCATAAAATGAATATAATCTTACCCTTAGGTGATATGGGTCTACTTTTAGCCATCCAATAGAATTTTGGCATGTGTTAGGGTAATTTTATAATATTATATTTACCCTTAATTACCCGATTTACCTTTAACTATGGTAAATAAAATTTACCGTAATTACTATTCATAACTCCCAAAAATAAAAAGTAGCCTATTAACATAATTTGGACCCAATGATTACAAATATGGAATCCATTTTTTCAAATTCAATACAAATAAGTTGCAGAAATTAAATTAAAATTAATCCCGTTGTCGAATGAAAACGGGTTTTTTGTTTAAAACATTGCAAAAGATTGAATTGATTTAACCTACGAATTTAATGTAAAATCAATGCTAATGACATAAATTATATTAAATGGTAAAAATATATTTTATTTATACTTTAAAACCATTCAATATTATAATTTAACCATATAAATTATTGTGATGAAAAAAGTTGTTTTTAATTAAAATATAGCGTGTTTTTACTATTCATCAAAATATGAAAGTTACCAGAATAATATGAAAATTTTATCCAAAGTAAATTTTTATTTCTTGATTCCAAAGAAGAATTTTATTTTGTAAAATTGAACTTATAAACATGTCAAAAACTAGATTTAAAGTGGGTGCACCATCAAAAGGCGGCAAAACTGCATTTTTTGAAAAATACTTATTTTACCCGAAAAAATTATTTTGCTCTTATACCATGTTCTATAAAATGTGTAAGATGAATAATAATGTTATAAAATTCAAAATTTAGTTAATACTATTCATAACGGCTAGTTCATAATAATATTATAATAATATATCGTTGTTTAGTAAAACCCGGTATTGCGTACAACACACGCTATCGAGGAAGGTCGTGATTGCGTGTAATGCAAGCCAAGTCAGGGTTGCGTGTTGTGCAAGAATCCTTTGTTGTTTCGTATAACAGAATCCAACCATATTTCATTTATACATTGAATATATATATATATATATATATACTCAATGTTGCGTAGAATAACTATTATCAAAATTGTGTGTAACACGATCCAAGAATAGTGTTGCGTATACTGCAAGCTAATACGGTGTTGCGTATAGCGCAAGGTAATCTTGGTGTAACATAAAACACAATACATTAATGAAATCAAAAGAATATTTTTCATAAAATCTCGTGGTGTTACATTCTACCCCCCTTAAAATTAATTTCGCCCTCGAAATTCATCGGGGTTATAAATGGTTTACTACTCGAAAGTTTGTTTAATAGAAACCCACATCGTAAAAAGGAATACCAAAACTTGGCTTTAAAAACTAAAGTATGAAATGTAACAGTTACCCAAATTAACTCATCATTGGGTTTCCATGTAGGAGAACATAGGTGAAAATATGGATATGGAAGAAAAATCTAACCATCAGGTTCTGATGGAGAGTGGTAGAGAATATGGCTATGAAATAGCCAACAATCACAAAGCCATAGATTTGTGATGATCTAAGGCACCATTTGATTCATCAGATATAAGGGCACTAGAACAACATTTTTGGTTTTCAAGATCATTTCCCTAAAGTTGATGAATTAAAAGAAATACTTACATTATTTTGGTACAATCTCACTGTTGTTCGTGAATTGAAAAATTTCCACTTCATCCCTTAATGAAATGAAGTTGAATTTTTTATTCGTGATGTGTTAGCAGATCACGTGATAGAATGATGGGTCATTCCATCTGTTTCAAACAAAAGGTTTGCAAAAGTTATAAGTCCATCATATGGTTAGATTAATCGTATATGGTTCCAAAAATGAACTTATACTTCATATATCATACCGCTTAATAAAATAAAACTAGTTTCTACTAACCAGGGACTTCCTGTAGGCTAGTGGTAGGCGATAAAGGCCAGTCACACTTCGGTTGTGGGTTTGATTCCCACAGCCTTGTCTGACGCGATGGGTTATCTCCAATCCTACAGGTTTTCCTTTTTCTAAAACTAAATTACTATAACATCCCATCAATAATATCGAAAGAAGTTCTATCCTTAAACAATACTAACTTATGTCCAACATAATCCATTCCAATCTTTAGGCTTATCTAAAATACTTCGGTCCAAGCTCATAGTATAAAGAAAATGATTACTTGAAATGTCACATAACAATCACGTGAATGCCATCATTTATCCCCCATATATCATAAGATATATCTTTTTGGTCAAATTATGAACATGTGAATACCTTAATCATGTATTATCTTGAAGAATGAATACCCATTTAACCTTAGTGAAAACATGAATGCTGTCAAAAGTTAACTCTTTCAACATACCAAAATCCCAAAATTTCTATATTATCAAACTATAATATCACTTAGTCCTTATATCAGTCATGAGCTCATGAATACTATCAAACATTTAATTTTCTCATTATCCCTTCATTATGCGCATATCATCTACATTCCAAAAATATCTGAATAACCTTTCATGGATACTGGTACCATTAATCATACACTTTCAAAACTCAAGGAAAGACAATAGTGTAACAATCCTTAGGTGTCTCTTTATTCCATAGTACCATGAGATTACTTATACAACATTACACTTGATAAACATGTAATCATTCCACTACCTTCTTAAACCATTGACCGAGCTTCAACAATTCTTTCATCTCACATATCATTTGTAGTCTCTTCATCGTCATCAACATAAATACTACCCATACGGCCGTACTGATTCTCTTCATGAGACTTTCCCTTAGGTCATTGGTTTGTATAATGCCCATACATTCCACATTTAAAACATTTAACCATTGTTGATGTCGTATCAATACCATTATCCTCATCCATGGTGTTAACTGAACCTTTTCCTTTGCACTTACTGGATTTGTGTCCTTATTTTCCACACCCAAAGCATCTTCCATTACCCTTGAAACAATCTCCCTGATGCCTCTTCCCACATGATTTACATGAGGGAAATTGAACTTTCTTTCCTCTATGATCATCATGAAACTCTATATTTCTCTTATTATCTGAGTCGGGAAACTTACCAAAGTTGAGATTATTGATCATATTATGAGATTGCTGATTGGGCATAATAATGATGTTTGGACTTCCAAATCCCGTTTCATTTGGTTTCTCATGAATAATATCATTCCATTGTCCGTCATATCCTCCATTATCAGGAATCTTCCTGTTTCCATCCATTTTCTAAGACCCAAAAAGAATAGTGTGAGAGGCCAAAATCATTCTAGGAAAAACAACATAGTAAAGGGGAAGTACCCTCAATATCTAACATCTTAGGTTAAATTCTATGATCGTTACCGTAGATCTAGGACTATATCCTATACGTATACTTATCCTTAGGGATATCCCTATAAATACCTTAGAAATATCTCTAGGGATCTCACTAACGTTTTCTCATCCTAGTTTCCAAAGGTTGACTAAACCTTTCCTCTGATACCAAATGTAGAGACCCAAAGCTTGACGTACATGAACATTACATTACTTTTGCAGAATACTTAATACATAACAAAAACAGACACACAAGGACCATAATAGTTTAGTGTCTTTGGAAACTTGGAATGTAATCTTCTAATCGTGGTGAAAGATCTTCAACATCTCCCATAACGATCTTTCCCTTTTTTTCTTACCTAAAACCTTTCTTTATATCCTAGGGAAAAGAAAACATAAAAAGGGTGAGCTTAAATGCTCAGTAAGGGTAATAATGGATAAAATAAAACATACCATATACATTTGAACTTAAAAACATGAACATAATGTTTAAACATCAAAAGCTTGAGCAATGACATAAAACATGGAAGTACGTATGGAATAGATCATAAAGAAACATTAAGAATGATAAAATAGCATGGGAATAAAACATGTAATTGTGGAAACCATTAAGCACATGATATGATTTCCATATTAGCCAAGGCATTGATTCCAAGACCATCTTAGTGGACAAAGTACCTTTCTAAATCGAGTTCACTCCTCGTTCTAGTCCTGTATTACTGAACTGGTTTAACTTGTCGTTCTAGCCAGGTCTATCTCATGAGATATAAATCTTTACCCAATGCATTGGAGGTAGATATAGGTCCCACCCATCTCATAATGAAATCATTCTTACTTGTGCCACAAAGTAAACATACATCATTCATAATAATCCAACGAATAAAATGGGTTTCATAAACATCATC
The DNA here is from genome assembly GCA_963277665.1 of Viscum album. Taxonomy (NCBI): domain Eukaryota; kingdom Viridiplantae; phylum Streptophyta; class Magnoliopsida; order Santalales; family Viscaceae; genus Viscum; species Viscum album. Next base: position 1,175,615,848 of record OY728119.1, on the reverse strand, counting down.
CCATCATCACATAATCCATATAAAAGTAACGGATATCATTTCATAATAATAAAAGTGAAACCATGTAAATCATAGAGACATTATACTTGAAACATACACATATGAAATAATGTCATCTTAGATGGAAAATGGTTTTGATAAAACATTTGAAATGAATTCTTGAGGAAAATATCCTTTCTTCTTCAAAATCATTTTCTTTTCACAAAATGTCATGTAATTTTAAAATAAAAGTATTTTGTTGAAAATAGTCATGAAATATTTTGGAAGAAGCTTCATGAACAGTAAAAATCTGTTCGTGCCGTATAAGTTAAAAAAACATTCTTCTCGTACTTTTGTCGGAAAAGTCAAAAAGTACCTCGTAATAGAAAGATTCCATACATACCATGTAGTAAAAGTCAAAAATGGGTAAAAAGGACATTAAACATACATAAAAACACTTTTAGAAAACATGGACATGGATGATAACAATAACCCTAGTAAATACTTATGTATAAGCAATCTCGGATAAAAAAAATGAGATTTGCAAAATTATCCGTTACCTTAGGTCCGATATGCTTCGTACGTATCCAAACCTCATGTATAATGATTTAAATAATGTCATTGACTTATTAAATAATCATATTCATTGTTATTATATCATATATGGTTCACTTATGACTTTATATTACCTGTTCTTTTGTAAATTCCATGTTAAAGAGTGTTTTGGGTAAAATCGTTTCATTTGTTGTCCGTGTTTTGACTTGTAATTATTCATATGATTACTTAGATCATGATTACTTAATTCCAGAATATAAAACATGATTTATATATAATATATATTCATAATATACATATATATAATAGATAGATAAATGGAAAGAAACACACCGTTCATGGAGACGGTAGGTCGTACGTACGCATGAACGTTGTTTTCGTTTCCTTATTGAATTGAATGAAATTAAGTAGATGAAATAAATATATATATAAATAAATCCAGTAGCATTATTATGTCATATATTTTATGATTACTTATTATATATACTTTATAATAATTCTTGAATGGTTATCATGGAGAGTGAATCTCATCGCGTCGTGGAGACGGTATTCTGTACGTACGCACGAGCGATGATATCATTCCCATGATCGTCAAATTATATTAAAGTGTATGTATAATATTAAAGAATCAATATCACTTTAAAATAATCATATATATTCATTACTCTCACCATTATACCCATCCAAGTAAGGTGGTGGTGGAAAATAGATTACACCACGGCGTGGAGACGGTATTCCGTACGTACGCACGCGCGGCGATTTCATTTTACATAGGATGGATAGATGGTGAAATATGGTTGTTTCATACTTATAATAAAATATCAGTATATGATTGATACTGATTTTATTACTTCATAATGAAAAAACTAAAGAAGAAGAAGTTGAGGAAGAAAGAAAATTGAAAGAATCGGTAACGGATATTACCTCTTCTTTGACACGCCCCTTTGAATCCTCCTCTTAGGGTACTAAAATTGGTCTTTGAAGAAGACCAGGACCTCTATAATGTTTCTAGGGAAGTTGAGAAGGCAAATGGGCAGGGTTTGGCCGAGATTAAAGGATCAAATTTGTGTGAGTAAGAGAGGTAGGAGGTGCCCTTTTATAAGGGAGGAGAGGGGCACCTTTGGAAATCTTAAAAATATTAATTTATAATAAATCTAACCCCACTTAAAAACCTCTAAAAATGACTCATATTCGATTATAATATTAGATAGAGTTTTAATATAATCAACCAATAAAATTTAGACATATTAGGAAATTATTTTAAAAATTATCAACTTCATTTATCCTTACTTAATCAAGTTAATTTTATTTGTGGTAATAACATTCTAAATTTTAAATTATAAAAAAAAATTACTTATTTGTTGTGAATTGTTCATAATTAGATACTTTATAACATTTTAGACCATATAAATTTAAATTTATAATTTTTAAATATTTTTGTGATTTTTTAACAATTTTATAATATGTTATTTTTATAAAATAACAATAGTGTCAATTTTTACACTATTCATTTATATGAATTTAAATAAAATATATACAGAAGATATGTTCGAAATAAAAGATTTTATATATTCATAAAATGTCATATGTATCTATAAAATTAGTGGAGAACATTAAATACTTCATATAATATTTATTTTATTATTTTTAATACCATTTATTTGGTTTATCTCTTAATAAAATAATTACTACAACATTTTTGTATAATTATTTAATATACTTATTTGTTTCATAAAAATTAAAAATAAAATCCTATGATTAATATAAATCTATTAACTTTAACAATAATACTTTTACTCGAATTTATCATCTTAAAATAACAATATTTAAATTGTTATATTTATTAAATTATGAAGGTGACAACTATGGAATCATTTAAAATAAAATAATATAAGTGTCATAATCACTTTTATAAGACTCCAAACAGTTATATATTAGGTCATTAGATTCTTATGGTATATAAATACACTAATAATAAGTTTTGGTCAGGTTTTTGGTCCTTTTAATGGATATTATTATTTCAATAAAAACTATATTACTGATTTTTCACTTAATAAATAATTTCTGCATCATTAATGTATCACCATTAATGAAAATTATTTAATCCCTAAAAATTCTAAATAAATTATCATGATGTATATAATTTTATTATATTTCTTTATACTATTCATTTTTGATGTTTTATGATGTTTATCACTAAATTAAAATTATTATACTTATAAGATTTAAGAGAGTGACATGTTGTCACTTTCTTTGGTTTTAATAATAAATAAATTATTTTCATAGTCAAAAGTCCATAAAATGAATCTAATCCGACCCTTAGGTGATATGGGTATACTTTTAGCCATCCAATATAATTTTGGCATGTGTTAGGGTAATTTTATAATATTATATTTACCCTTAATTACCCAATTTACCTTTAACTATGGTAAATAAAATTTACCGTAGTTACTATTCATAATTCCCAAAAATAAAAAGTATCCTATTAACATAATTTGGACCCAATTATTCCAAATATGGAATTCATTTTTTCAAATTCAATACAAATAATTTGCAGAAATTAAATTAAAATTAATCCCGTTGTCAAATGAAAACAGGTTTTTTGTTTAAAACATTGCAAAAGATTGAATTGATTTAACCTACGAATTTAATGTAAAATAAATTATAATTACATAAATTATATTAAATGGTAAAAATATATTCTATTTATACTTTAAAACCATTAAATATTATAATTTAACCATATAAATTATTGCTATGAAAAAAGTTGTTTTTAATTAAAATATAGCATGTTTTTACTATTCATTAAAATATAAAAGTTACCAGAATAATATGAAAATTTTATCCAAAGTAAATTTTTATTTCTTGATTCCAAAGAATAATTTTATTTCATCAAATTGAACTTATAAAAATGTCAAAAACTAGATTTAAAGTGGGTGCGCCATCAAAAGGTGGCAAAACTGCATTTTTTGAAAAATACTTATTTTACCCGAAAAATTTATTTTGTTCTTATATCATGTTATATAAAATGTGTAAGATGAATAATAATGTTATAAAATTCAAAATTTAGTTAATACTATTCATAACGTCTAGTTCATAATAATATATCGTTGTTTAGTAAAACCCGGTATTGCGTACAACACACGCTATCGAGGAAGGTCGCGATTGCGTGTAATGCAAGCCAAGTCAGGGTTGCGTGTTGTACAGGAATCCTTCATTGTTTTTTATAAAATAATACACCCATATTTCATTTATACATTGAATATATATATATATATACTCAATGTTGCGTAGAATAACTATTATCAAAATTGTGTGTAACACGATCCAAGAATAGTGTTGCGTATACTGCAAGCTAATACGGTGTTGCGTATAGCGCAAGGTAATCTTGGTGTAGCATACAACACAAGAAATTAATGAAATCAAAAGAATATTTTTCATAAAATCTCGGGGTGTTACAATTTCAATGGACTGAGGAATGTCAGAGATCTTTTCAAGAGTTGAAAGTTCGCCTTACATCAGCACCTATATTAATCTTGCCAGAATCAGGGCAATGATACGTGGTATATTGTGATGCTTCGAGAATAGGGTTGGGTTGTGTTATCATGCTATGAGACCATGTGGTTGATTATGGTTCAAGACAATTGAGGGTGAATGAGAAAAATTACCCAACACATGATTTGGAGTTAGCTGCAGTCGTCCGTGCTTTGAAAACATGGAGACACTATCTCTTTGGTGAGAAATTCACTGTGTTTACAGATCAAAAAATCTTGAAACACATTTTCTCATAGAGAGATTTAAATCTGAGGTAGATGAGATTGATAGAGTATCTTCAAATGTTTGACTTTGACTTAATGTATACATCGGGTAAGGGTAATTCGGTGGTCGATGCATTAAGCAGGAAGTCGTATGCTCAGTTGGCAAAGGAAGATTCAGACGAATGGAAATTGATGTTGGTCTTAGCCAACATGCATGTGGAATGTGAGAACCGAGGTGATGTTGCAGTTTTCTTTTTAGCTACGCTTTTTCCTGATCTGGTAAAAGTGGTTAAAAAGGCACAAACATATGATGTAGAATGTCTGGTAATGAGTTCAAAACTCAATGGTGGGGAGACCATTGATGGCTGGAAATTGGAAGCGGGTTAAGTTTTGTGTTTCAAATATCATATGGTTGTACCTATAGTTTGTCAGGAACAACTCCTTAATGCTTACCACCATTCAAGATGGGTTATACATCCGGGTACACAAAATATGTATAAGGCACTAAAAGTGCAGTTTTGGTGGAGCGGCATGAAAAGGAAGGTGGCCAAGTTCGTCTCACGATGCTTAACTTGTCAGTAGGTTAAAGAAGATCATCAGAGACCAGCTGGTATGTTACAGTATTTACTTATCCCAGTGTGGAAATGGGAGCAGATAACAATGTATTTTGTTACAGGTCTTCCAAAAAAGGTCTGGAAAAATGATGCCATTTGGGTGATAATGGATCGTCTAACCAAGTCGGCCCATTTCATCTCGATTCGTGAAACTCATACGGTGGAAGATCTTTCAAAAATATATATCCGGAAAGTGGTAAATAGATATGGTGTACCAGTGTCTATAGTCTCAGATAGAGATCTGAGGTTCACATCTCATTTCTGGAAATCATTACAGTAAGTCCTTGGGACTCAGTTGACGATGAGTATGGCGTATCATCCTCAGACAGATGGGAAATCTGATCGAACGATACAAACATTAGAAGATATGTTGTGGGAATGTGTAATGGATTTTGGTGGCTCATGGGAGGAGCATATACCCTTAGTGGAGTTCTCATACAATAAAAGTTATCAGGCCTCGATACACATGGATCCGTTTGAAGCATTGTATGGGTGTCCTTGTCATTCTCCACTATACTAGGTAGAAATTTGTGAAACTTCACTAGTCGGGCCGAGCCTTGTCCAAGAAACAACGGAGAAGATTCAGTTTATTAGAAAGAGGATGGAGACGGCTCAGAGTCGTCATAAATCTTATGCAGATCATCGTCGAAGACCGTTGTCATTCGTAGTGGGTGATCATGTATTTTTGAGAATCTCTCCAAGGCTTGGACATCGTCGTTTTGGGAAGCAGGGAAAATTATCTCCTCGTTATATAGGCCCTTTTGAGATACTGGAATGGGTTGGAGAGGTGGCATATCGGTTGGAATTACCACCATGGTTCAGTTCGGTGCACAATGTGTTCCATGTATCTTAGTTAAAGAAGTATCAACCCAATCCAGACCATGTGATCAAATGGGATCACGTTGACCTAAGGCCGGATGCTTCGTTGGTACATATCTCGGTGTCGATTGTGGATAGGCAGGATAAAGTCTTACGTGGAAAAATCATCAGTCTAGTGTGGGTTTTTTGGCAACATGGTCAGATTTAGGAAGAGACTTGGGAACACGAGAAAGAAATAAGAGAGCAGTAGCCAGAACTCTTTCAGACAAGCATGTTGTACCTCTCGTACCCCTCGTGGTTTAATTTTCATGATCACAATCACTCTATTTTTTATCTAATCTAGTTTTAAGTGTTTTTGGATGATAGGCATTATTTCAGGTTGCCAAGGAATTGGGCCAAGAAATCTTAAGGCAAAAGTGGACTGATTTCAGTCCACCGGCCAACCGGTGTCCCATCACCGGCCAGCCGGTGGAACCCAGACAGAAGGGACAGCTACTGTCTCATCACCGACCAACCGGTGGCCTCCTCACCAGCCATCCGGTGGTGCCTGGGTAGAAGGCCTCTCCTTTTCCAAAGCACCGGCCAACTGGTGGCCAAGCACCGGTCAGCCGGTGGAGCCAGTCAAACTAGCCGTTGGGCTTTGACCAGCCTGCTCCCAACGGCTCCGAAGACTTTTCCAACGGCTCCGAAGACCCCGAACGGCCATATGAGGGTTCCCCCTCTATAAATAAAGGACTAGGAAGCCCCGGAACAAGTGTGTAACAATAACCAAGCCAACAGAAGCCAACGGACACATTTTTCATCATTTGGCAAACCTCCGGCGGATTCCTTCAAGGAACCTCAATTGCTCCAACCCATTTCCACATCCAAGGAGCATCACCATAGAAGCTTGGGAGCGCTCTTCATCAACTCCAATCAATCCATTGGCGCCCAAGACTTCTCCACATTACGGTTTTTCTTGTTTTATTATTTTGAGCATCAATTTGGGTTTGTGCCTACAAACCCCTATTTCTCTCATCTTCCTTTTGTTTGGGTTTTCACACCACCTTCAAGGTGTGAAGAGGTTAGTCAAGCCTTCCCTTTAAAAGGCTTGAGTCATAGGTGAGCTAGCCTTCACCTGTAAGAAGGCTATTGGGTTCTTGCTCAACCATTAAAAGCAAGCTGTAATAGGTTCTAGACTACCTTAAAGTCTAGTGGGTTTCTTGCTAAAACCATTAAAAAGCAAGCGGTAGGTGAGCTAGCCTTCACCTGTAAGAAGGCTAGTGGGTTCTTGCTCAACCATTAAAAGCAAGCTGTAATAGGTTCTAGACTACCTTAAAGTCTAGTGGGTTTCTTGCTAAAACCATTAAAAAGAAAGCGGTAGTAAATCTCTCAACGGTTGAGTTGGGAGCAGAGACGTAGGCTTTGGTTTAAGCCGAACTCCATTATCAAGTTTTGTGTCTTGCCTCTTTTATTTCCGCTGCACTTTTATCTTTGATTTTAAATTGTTAATTATTTTTTAAAAGGCAATTCACCCCCCCCCCCCCCTCTTGCCATCACTCTCTGCCCAACATTTGGTATCAGAGCCAAAATTTGAGTAATACCTTCACCGGTTTCAAATTCAAGATCCTTTGTGATGGCTTCAACTTCTTTCGCCCCCGAAGGTTATTCATTGGGTCGTGCTCCATTTTTTGATGGAACCGACTATACTTATTGGAAAACCCGCATGACCACTTTTCTTAGAAGTATAGGTTATCCTATTTATAAAATTGTCATGCATGGTTATTCTCTTTCTTCTCCCGATGAATCCAAATGGACTCAAGCCGATATTAAAAATTTCGAGCTTGATGGCAAAGCCATGAATGCTCTTCATTGTGGGATAGACCGTAATGAATTCAACCGTGTTTCTACTTTCTCATCTTCTTATGAAATTTAGAAACTTTTAGAAGTAACCCATGAGGGCACTAACAAAGTCAAAGCCACATGGAGTGATAGCTCCTCATCCTCCTCCTCCTCAAAATATGACGGTAAAAAATGTCTAATGGCATTTCATGAGGTATCCTCTTCCGACTCCTCTTCCTCCAGTTCTTCAAATTCTTTTAATCATTTATCTTATGAGGATCTCCAACATGCTAGAGATCAATTGGAGGAAGGTTTTCATGAACTTTCTTCCAAATTTATTTATTTGAAAAAGAATTTCAAAAAACTTTCTTCCGAAAAAGAACAACTTCTCAAAAAGAATGAGGAAATTACCCTTAAGATCCAAGATATTCCAAATGTTGATTCTTTGAATTCAACCATTAAAGATCTAAGGGAGTCTCTTGCCAAGTTCACCCAAGGTGAACAAAATTTGACCAAATTACTAGGTTCCCAATGCGTATCTAGAACCACCCAAGGGCTTGGCTATTCCAAGCAAGCTTCCTCTTCCCATGCTCCAACTATTTTTGTAAGGGGGAGCTCTCAAAATAAATTTTGTAATTATTGTAGAAAAACCCGGGCACTTAATTTATGAGTGCAATTGCAAAAATTCCCGGTATGGAAGGCCCAAAACTATTTTCTTTAACGATGAATTTCATAGGAGAAGACTCGCCACTAGACAAGTATGGATTGAAAAATACCTTTTAGCGAGTCTCTCCGGGCCAAAATTTGTCTCGGTTTCAAAAACCTCTCCTCGGTGATTTGTTGTTTTTATTTAGGGGGAGTTAGGGTTGTTTAAGTCTTTTTGCATTTTTCTTTCAAAACTTTCAATTTCAAAACTTTCAATTTCAAAACTTTCAATTTCAAAACTTTCAATTTCAAAAATTTCTTTCAAAACTTTCTTTCAAAACTTTCAATTTCAAAACTTTCTTTCAAAACTTTCCTTCAAAACTTTCTTTCAAAACTTTCAATTCAAAACTTTCTTTCAAACTTTCTTTCAAAACTTTCTTTCAAAACTTTCTTTCAAAACTTTCAATTCAAAACTTTCTTTCAAACTTTCAATTCAAAACTTTCAATTTCAAACCTTTATTTCAAAACTTTCAATTCAAAACTTTCAATTCAAAACTTTCAATTCAAAACTTTAAATTCAAATTTCAAAAATTTCAATTGGTTTAAAATCTCTATCTTATTTTTCAATCCTTTCCCTCAATCAAGTTTTATGCCCCGTGCTATTTTGATAATCACAAAGGGGGAGAAATTATTGGTTGATTGGGGGAGAAATCTTTCTCTCATGATTTACTTTTCAATTTATCCTTTAAAGCATGCCTTTCATTTCAGTCTTTTACATTGCTTGTTTTGGTGATTGTGATCATCAAAATAGGGGGAGATTGTTGTACCTCTCGTACCCCTCGTGGTTGAATTTTCATGATCACAATCACTCTCTTTTTTATCTAATCTTGTTTTAAGTGTTTTTGGATGATAGGCATGATTTCAGGTTGCCAAGGAATTGGGCCAAGAAAGCTTAAGGCAAAAGTGGACTGATTTCAGTCCACCGGCCAACCGGTGTCCCATCACCGGCCAGCCGGTGGAACCCAGACAGAAGGGACAGCTACTGTCTCATCACCGGCCAACCGGTGGCCTCCTCACCGGCCAGCCGATGGTTCCTGGGCAGAAGGCCTCTCCTTTTCCAAAGCACCGGCCAACCGGTGGCCAAGCACCGGTCAGCCGGTGGAGCCAGTCAAACTAGCCGTTGGGCTTTGACCAGCCTGCTCCCAACGGCTCCGAAGACTTTTCCAACGGCTCCGAAGACCCCAAACGGCCATATGAGGGTTCCCCCTCTATAAATAAAGGACTAGGAAGCCCCGGAACAAGTGTGGAACAATAACCAATCCAACGGAAGCCAACGGACACATTTTTCATCATTTGGCAAACCTCCGGCGGATTCCTTCAAGGAACCTCAATTGCTCCAACCCATTTCCACATCCAAGGAGCATCACCATAGAAGCTTGGGAGCGCTCTTCATCAACTCCAATCAATCCATTGGCGCCCAAGACTTCTCCACATTACGGTTTTTCTTGTTTTATTATTTTGAGCATCAATTTGGGTTTGTGCCTACAAACCCCTCTTTCTCTCATCTTCCTTTTGTTTGGGTTTTCACACCACCTTCAAGGTGTGAAGAGGTTAGTCAAGCCTTCCCTTTAAAAGGATTGAGTCATAGGTGAGCTATCCTTCACCTGTAAGAAGGCTAGTGGTTTCTTGCTCAACCATTAAAAGCAAGCTGTAATAGGTTCTAGACTACCTTTAAGTCTAGTGGGTTTCTTGCTAAAACCATTAAAAAGCAAGCGGTAGGTGAGCTAGCCTTCACCTGTAAGAAGGCTAGTGGGTTCTTGCTCAACCATTAAAAGCAAGCTGTAATAGGTTCTAGACTACCTTAAAGTCTAGTGGGTTTCTTGCTAAAACCATTAAAAAGCAAGCGTTAGTAAATCTCTCAACGGTTGAGTTGGGAGCGGAGACGTAGGCTTTGGTTTAAGCCGAACTCCGTTATAAAGTTTTGTGTCTTGCCTCTTTTATTTCCGCTGCACTTTTATCTTTGATTTTAAATTTTTAATTATTTTTTAAAAGGCAATTCACCCCCCCTCTTGCCATCACTCTCCGCCCAACAAAGCATTGGTTTTCTACTTTCTGGAGACGAAAAGTCCAATGGTGGGGAGAATGTAGTACCCCCAGTTTCTGGTATGTAACCCTTACTTGATGTTTTTCATGGTTTTAAAGGTAAGGTTGTTGAATGGGAGAGTCGGGAGAACTTGGAATGATGTTTTGAGGCAAAGGGGAAGTCACACGGGAGGCACACGGTTTTTCTAAACCGTGCGGCCAAACCATGTGCAGTGGGTCTTGGAGGCAGTGGCTTCTGCATGGTCGATGCACGGTTTGTCTAACTGTGCGGCCAAACCATGCGAGAAGGGTGGCTGAGGTAGTAGCAAATGCACGGTTAGCGCACGGTCTGTCAAACTGTGCGAACTAATCATGTGGTCACTTAAAATTAGATCCTTAAATTGTGGATCTAACTCATTTTGCCTCTAATTGCCTCATTAAAGCTCTTAATTGGCCCTAACTCGGGATTTTGGTTCTCCTAAGGTCAAATAGGGTTCTCCCATCATTTTGGAGGTGATTTGAAGGTTTCTCTTGGAGAATCGAAGTCGTATTCTTGAGGTATGTGATCGTTCTTATTTATTTTCTCAGATCTACTTAGATATACTTTTCCTCCTCTCTCGGTTTCTTAGATCTAAGTGTTTGGATTCCAAACATGATGATTTTTTGTCTTTTTTGTGTTAGGAGAAGATATCTAAGGAGGATCCTTGGTGATTCGGCCAGGTTTTCTTGTGTGTTCTCTATTTATTAGAGTTTTCATCAAAACCTTTCAGGTAGGTGGCTTCAGTCTCGACTCCTCTTGTTAGAATTTATTGGCTTAGTTTCAAATTGGTTATTTGAATGGAATTGATTGTGAAAATCATGGAATAAATCTTCTGTAGTGATGATTTATGGTTTTGATAAAATTGTGAAATCTTGGTGAATTGTGTGCAAAGTGACTTGGCTATTTGAATTTAAAATGTTGATTTTAAATTATGAAATTTCTGAAATTTTAAATGGTTTGATGAGAAATGAATTTTCAATAAAAAGGGTGTTTTATTTAAATGGTTTTGATGGGTTTGGTTTTCAATAAAAATGCAACTTTATTGAAATGGTTTGAATTGTTTGAACACACTTGGTTTGGATGGAAAATGGTTTTCAATAAAAGGTATTTTATTGAAAGGATGGTTTGGCATGATTGTTGGGAATGTGTGGTGTGTGTTCATATTGCATGTATAGGGCTTGGTTGAAATAGGACCTTGTGCTCGGTTCCAAACGTTTAATGGAACGTGGTAACTATATGTACGAGGCTTGGTTGAAATATGGCATTGTGCTCAGTGCCAAAGGTGTAATTCTACATGGGAATTAATTACCTTGTGACGACTTGGTAGATCAACGAGAAACCGCTCATGAGTATGGAACTGTCATAACGATGCATGCATGGTCAATTTCACGGGTTTGTGAAATGGTTGGGAATGCCAAAAAGGGATGTTTGTGAAATGGTTTGGAAATTTGTTTGGTTATTTTTCTGGAAAAATAATGTGTTGGAAAAGCTAGTTTAAATTTCACGTTGATGTTTTGAGCATGGATGGTTTTGGAAAACTTGTTTATATTTAGTTATAAACTGCTTTGGTGAAAATGTTTTATATAAACTGCTTTTATATAAATGTGACTAACTCTTCTATCCTAGTGGCGTTAGTAGGAAAGTCATTGGGGAAAACCTACTGAGTTTTATACTCACCCCTGCTTTGGAACTTTGGTGCTTTTGCAGATGTTGTATTCTGAGACACAGGTAAAGGTAAAGCATCTCATTACTAATGGATCATGGTGATGTTTGGGAGATTCTGTGGAGCTTGGAGCTTGTGGACCATGGAGTCGCGGTGTCTTTAGAGATTCTCATGTTGTTCTTCCACTGTTTACCTTGATGTTTGGTTTGGTCTTCCGCTGTTGTGTACTCTGATGTGGTTTAATATAAATGAAGTTGTGTTTGGTCTTTCTTTGTTTCATGCATCATATAGTGAATGGTTAATGGATGGGTTTATTTTCTTAAAGGGTAAGTCATCCCCCAATGGTATTTGAAACCCTTCGGCATTTATTTCCAGCCTTTGGCATCTTGGGGATGTCACTTAAGGCCTAGTAATGACTTGTTGCACTCTCAAGCCAATGATAATTGGAGGGTCATTACACCCTTAATATTGGAAAAAAGTTTTATTTTATTATAGTTCTACGCATTCCTTTATATCTTAAAATTTTTATAGAACTTTTGAATTGAATCCCTGATACCTTAAAGAAGAAATATCTAGAAAAACATCTAATGGTGTGGCATTGAAACCCAAGTGCTAGATTCTTTTCCTATTAACGTATGTGAGAATATTCTTCTAGTTAATCTCGTAATCCTTCCCTTAGTGTAATTTGATGCTATATTGGGCATTGATTGGATCTCGTTTTATAGAGCACACATTAATTGTCAGGAAAAAGAAATATCTTTCTATATTACAAACCATCCAATACTCTTATAAAAATTTAAAAAATATCGTTAATCTACTTTGGATAATCCCTAAATGGTGTGGGTGATGATACCCTATGAAGAAGCATACCTTGACCAAATGGTCAAGTCAAAGGAAAGCATAAACCTTGATGAAATACCCATTTTTAGGGAATACACTGATGTGTTTATCAAAGAGTTTTCAGGACTTCCACTAGATTTTGAGGTAGAGTTATCAATAGATCTTATACCCTCCAAATTCCCCTATAGGATGGACCCTATTTAAATGGAGGTGCTAAATAAGAAACTATAATAGCATTTGGACAAAGGGTTTATATGCCATAGTGCATCACCTTTGGGTGATCTAGTGCTCTTTGTATAGAAAAAGGATGGATCAATGTGGTTGTGTATTGATTACCAGGATATTAACAAGATCATTATAAATAAAAAGTATAACCTAATAAGGATTGATGACTTGTTCGATCAACTATAGGGAGATAAGTAACTCTCAAAGGTGGATCTTTATTCTGGATATCATCAACGAAAGGTGAAGAAGGAATATATTTAGAATATAGCCTTCCATAAAAGGTATGGATGCTATAAGTTCATAGTGATACCCTTAGTACATAATAATTCCACTGAAATATTCATAGATTTGATTAATAGATTTTTAGAGACTAACTTGAAAAAAAATTGGTAGTGTTTATCGATGATATTATCATTTAATCAAAGAGAAAGTAGGAATAAGAAGTGCATCTAAGGATTTTTTTGGTGACATTAAGGAAGGAGAAAATGTACACTAAGTTTAGAAAATGAGACTCTTAGATGTAACAAGTCACGTTCTTGGGGCATGTGATCACAAGTTAGGTAATTTCTATGGGCCCTTCAAAGACAAAAGTAATTTATCAATAGAACAAACCCACTAGTTTCATGCAAATCCATAGTTTTCTTGGATTACAAGGGTACTACGGATGTTTTTTGAGAAATTTATCATGATTGTCTTACCCACTAACTAAGTTAACATGGAAAGTAGTAAAGTATGTATGGATGGAAGAATGTGAGGAAAGGTTTAAGGAGATCAAAAAGAGTCAAATCATTGCACCTATACTCACAATACCAATAAGTGGAGAAGGTTTTGTGATATAAAATAATGCTTTAAAGAGATTCTTGGGTTGTGTACTCATGAAAAATGAAAAAGTGATATCCTACTCCTTATAACAACTGAATATCTATGAGAAAAACAGCTAGATGAATGATTTGGAGTTATCAGTTGTGATCTTTTCCATAAATAGTTTGTGGAAATGCCTCTATGGTGATAATTTTAACATATATATTTATCATAAGAGTCTAAATTATATATTTATATAGAATGATATCAACATGCATCCAAGAAGATGTTTAGTGCTAATCAAGGACTGTGATTTCTCTATTCATTGTCGTCCAGGAAAGGAAAACAAGGTAGATGATTCTATTAGAAAAAAAGAACTCGCTAATCTATCCATGATGAAGATTTATAAAGAATATATCTTCATGGATATAAAAAGGATGGATCTAAAAATCATAAGAGTGGGGAATACATACTACCCTTACTGAATGATTTCCCAACTATATATCCAAGAGAAGATCAAGGTGTAATAATGGAATGATCTAGAGATTAAAAAATGGTGAAAGAAGAAAAGTAAGGGAAGTTTCATGAGTTACAAATCGATAAATATGGTGTGATTTGGTTTAGATCTAGGCTTTTTGTGCCTTTATCACCTGAGATAAATAAGGATCTATTGGATAATGCACATAGATCATATTTCTCCATCCATCCTAGAAGTACCAAGATGTACTTGATCTTCAAAAACATTTCTAGTGGGAGAACATGAAAAAAGATATTTCTAAGTATATCTCAAGACGCTTGGTATTTTAGTAAGTTAAAGAAGAGTTATAAAAGTCCAATGGGATGATATAATCATTGCCTATACCCATGTGAAAATGGGAGAACACCACCATGGACTTTTTCCCTATTCTCCCAAAGAAATCCAAAGGAAATGATGCGATATGGGTTGTGGTGGATCAACTCACCAAGACTACCCACTTCATCACTATTTAGGAATATTTACCACTTGAAAAACTTTCCAATACATGTGTAAAGGAAATGGTGAGGCTACATGGGGTACCACTTTCAATTATCTCTGATCATTATCCAAGGTTCACTTCAAAATTCTATAGAATTATTAAACTTGATTTGACTACTAAATTGAATTTTAGTATGGTATATCACCCATAAACTTATGGAAAATATAAAAGGATGATTCAGGCATTTGAAGACATATTGAGAGCCTGGTCAATGTAATTTAAAGGTGGATGGGACCAACATCTCCCATTAGTTACGTTATCATATAACAACATATTCCTCTCAAGTATTCAAATGGATCCATATAAAGCTCTATATGGGATGTGATGTTGAACTCCTACTTGTTGGGATGAAGTTAGTGAATAGAAGATACTTGGAATTGATCTTGTGCAAGAGATGATAGAGAAGTTTTGATTCATCCAAACACATATAAAATCTACTTAGAGTTGGAAAAATAGCTAGGATGATAACCATCGAAGGGGATAGGATTTTGAATTTGGAGACAAATTTTCCCTTCAAATGTCACTATAGAAGAGAGTCATGCGGTTTAGAAATAAATAAAAACTTATCCCTAGGTACATTGGTCCCCTTTGAGGTCCAAGATTGCTTAGCAGTAGTGGTCTATTGTCTTTCACTACCACTAAATATGTCTTAATTTCATGATGTGTTCTACTTATCTCTCCGAAGAAAGTACATACCCAACCCCTCACACATACTGAATCTGGAGGTAGTGCAAATGGAGAATGACCTTGTAACATCTCGAAATGAACCAATGGGTCTAATCCAGAATGCTACATGACCTCATGCATACCTACCTATACGTAATAGGTTGTCGACTAGAAATAAGGGTCTCAAGTGAAACATTGGGGAGACTATACCATCTGTATCATGTCATAGGATCAATAATAATGAATAAACCAAATAATAAATAATCAGAGTAAATGTGGAAATAGAATAATGACATACATATAAGATCTCCCAAAGTGGTAAGTCTATCTAGAGTATAAAGAAGTTGACAAAAACAAGATAAACATAAATAAATAACCATATGTGTGGTACTCTAGTGTTTGTCTCGGTCTGCTCCAGCTCCATGCTCTACTGCTCAACCATCCACCATATGGCCTTCTCCCTTCACCAGATATCTGGTCATAAAATATACAAGCACACTAAAATTCCTGAGTATAGTGTGAGTACAAGACTCAGTAGGACACCACCAATGCATCCTTACCTGGTTTTCTCAAGCATACAAGTGTATTACATAATAATAATCAATGTGTAACAAGAATATAAACATACAAATCAAAACTTAGCATGGTGCGCTAACCAAGCTACCACAAACCCCCAGTCGTACCTCTTTAGCTCCATGCTAGAAAATAATCATGGAATTTTTTTCAAGAATCATGGACCAGCACATAGATCTTGGAATCTATCTCTCAAAAAAAATGTTATTAACTAAACTAGTCACCAGACTAGTAAATTATTTCTTGAAAAAATCAAAATATCATGTGTGTATGAAACTCGGTTCACCTTGGGCCTCAAGTATGTCATGTTGTTCATAATCTAGTCATCAAGTGTGTCACTCAAAAATCAACTAGGCATCAATCATACTACTCGCAGATCAACTAGGCATCGATTGCACTACTCTCGAATCAACTAGACATTGAGAAACTTGATACTTAGATTCTAGTGCCCTAAGTGAATCTTCAACACTGTTCCATGATCATCGTATCTTTGACCTCAATTATGGAATATTGGTCAAAAATAAACTAAGCATCGAGTACGCCACTCGCAAATCAACTCGGTATCGAGCATGCTGCTCACAAATCAACCAGGCATCAAGTGTGATCCTTGAAAATCAAATAGGCATTGAGCATCCTAATACTTAGTCATCAAGTACAACTTCAACATAAATTTCCATTATATCTCCACCCTGTGCTCAGATCCATCATTGCAAACCAACGCAAGTCGAGTGCACTCCCCCTCTAAGGGGTAAACATGTAATGATGGTCCACCTGTTCTGAGCACCAAAAATGGTACCTCCAAATCAAGGCAACATACATACAAAATATAGCATACCATTACTAGAATATCATAATATATCATCATGAGAAATAAAGAAGCAAACATAACATCATGAAATAACAATCAAACATGGAAAATGATATACTAATATCACTCATGGAATCACAATAGGTCTCATGGGCTACACACACACCCACATGCGATCACAATAGTGCATAATCTCAAATAAGCCGACAAATAAATCAAATATGGAAAACATGTGTAAATGAGATCCTAAGAGATGAGGAACTTCCTACCTCAAAATTTGGAATAAAAACCTTCTCGTAGTTTTATTATCGTCAATAGAGACACGTCAAAGTCTTAATTTGTCGGCACAGTGGTTATTGAGGTATATCAAGTTTTTCCTAAAAACATCTATTTTATTTCAAAAAGAAAAAAAAAGATAAAATATGATAATATTTTATCTTTCCCATATAATTTTTCAAATTATCGATAAAAATATTCCATACGGTAATATTTTATCTTTCCTGGATAGGTTTCAAATAATCAATTAGGTCAAATCATGTGCTCTCTAAATTATACTTTAATAATTTATTAATTATCATTTGATAAATTTTTAAATAAATTATCCCTTTATTATTCCACGTGATTATCCGTTAATAATTTTTTAAAACTTATCTTTGATATTTTCATACAATTGATCTTTGATAATTCATTTCACTTATCATTTGATAATTCTTAACAATTATCTTTTGATAAATTCACAATATTTATCTTTTGATAATTTATTTATATGTATATCCTCTGATATTTGATATAATTATAATTTGATAATTCTTTATCTATCATATGATAATTCATGTAATTATACTTTGTTAATATGTTTAATAATCATTGTCTGGATAAATCTTGGTTTTATCTCCTTTTTATAATTTATTTAAAGATTATCTCTTGATGGTCCAATTAAAATTATCATTTGATGATTTTAGGTTTTTTTCATTTTTTTAAGGATAAACTTCTTATTTTATTTTATTTTATTTCATTTTTTTGACTTTCTATATTAAAGACATGAATAAGGAATAAGAAAGAGAAAAGGGAAATTTAATTAAAATAAAATAAAATAAAGAAAAAACTTGCAAGGAGGCGTACCAAGGTGGAGGAGGACAAGGTCATCATGCCTGAAGACCTAACTAGAAAACATCAATCCAAATGCGGCAAGGGAGTCTAAGGGTATTTTCACTCGATCTGATCCACCATGAATCACAATGATCATTTCGGTTATAAAGGAAACCCCAATCTGTGTGTTCATAAATTCATGAATTTAAATACTCAATTTCAAACAATTATTTAACCAAGAAATCAATATGAAATTGTTGATTTCCACTTAATAAGGTGTTACTGATTTTTAATCGATGTGAAACGCATTAAAATGGAGCTTTCAAATCATTAGAGTGTCATCAATGGAGGAAGGACCGTTGAAGAAGAAGATACCTAAAAATTTATTTTCCATTTAATTTATTAAATTTGGATTTATCATTATATTGATAAAATTAATTATTTAACTTAAAAATTAAAAAACACCAAACGCCTATTGCACATAAAAATTATACCCTTACTAGGGTAAAAAACCTATTCCAAACCCAACGGTGGTCTTGGATTTCACATACAACATACTGTTTGAGAGATATTAATTATTTAATATTTAAAAAATTTATTAAAATTTAATTGAATATAAAAATGGTTATTTTTGTGAGTGAGATGTACAAACACCCGATGCCTACAAATTTTGTACCCCTCCTTGGGTAAAAATCACATTCCGGACCTATCGCTGGTCTCATATTTCTCATAAGATGCACTATTTTGGAGTTATCCAATTTTTTTGAAAAAAAAATGTGTGCTTAATATAATATATTTAATATTTTTATTTTTTCTTCACTGAGTCTTTACGAGCCTTTAAATCTCGCACTAACTCAGTGTCTGACTCCAAAAATATTCAATTGGATATTTAAAAGTGTTAAATGTGATTTTTCTCTTATACATATCCTTTAACACATTATTAAGTTATTTCCCTAATAAATAATTTTTCCCACTTAAGATACTAATAATTTATCACAAGAGGGTTTTATTATCATTGTAAAAATCAGGATATTATAATTCTACCACTCTATCGACTTCTTGTCCTCAAGAAGCATCACTAGTGGTCTTTCTCAAACAACTTAGGCCACTAAACTTGAATGTCAGACTCACATTTCCACATCTTTTCCTAGATCTGTCCATGTTTCCACTGAAACTGGACTAGTAGTATCATTTTCCCTTAGATTACTTTCTCATTCCAATCTTTAATCCACACAGGATACTCATCATAAGATGTAACAGGTACCAAATCAACATCCTTACAATCTATAATATGCACAGTATTGGGCATGTACCTCTGAAGTTGAGAAACGTGGAACACATCATGCATCCTTGATAGCAAGGAGGTCCAGATGATATGCTACTGCCCCTATCCACTTAGTGATTCCCTCATTAGTATCTCACTAAAAGAAGAACTGACTATATATCTCTCATATACTAGGGTTTTATTTCATCATTCAATGACGTATTAGAGGAAGTTAAGTTAGGTAAACATAACTCTTTCATTAAGTCAAGCACAAATATGGATCATAGATATAAAAAAAACAATAGCATTAAAACAAGGCAGAAGATCAAAGATGTGATCTAGTATGTACCTTGTATAGTAACAAGTTCTTTATAATCATCTTCTAGTGCTAGATCTATCGCATAGACATGGCCTTCCACAGCTCCATGATCATATTCATGACTTTCTCAAGTCATCATCATCAGGGGAGTATATATCCTCTATTAGGTTTCTCCACTGCCATCCTATCGTAACCACTTATCAATCCTTTAGGAAACCTATGATAAAAAAATAGAATATGTTCAGCCTTGCCACATTGGTGGTAGTCTATTTTTGGCTTCCTACAAGTGTTGTTATAATTTCCATATTTCCCACAATTGTAGCACCTACCTAAAAAGGTTCTATCCTGAACTGATTGTCCATCACTCTACTACTCCTAGTTTTCCTTTCTCTTCCTACCAACTAAATGGACTCAGTCACTAGCCAATCATGAGTCAGAAGTAAGATTTTTGCCTTATCCTCTTCTAGCCCCTTCTCAAATGTCAACTCCTTGAAAAGCACCTGATAGTACATCATCAGGTAAAATTCCCTAACCATATGTCTAAGCTCTTGTAGTAAACCTATCTTGAACTTTTGAGATTTTTGTGCTTCATTCCCAGGAAACAAAGGAGCAAAGTGAAGTAACTCTATAAAATGTGTAGAGTAAGCATAGATAGTAATATAACCCTGCTGTAACTCCATGAACTTTTGGGCATAGTCCAACTTCATCATTTCAGGGAAGTGAAACTCAAGGAACAACTCCTTAAAGTTCATCCATGTAATTCCTTCTCATCTCCAAGCTTGATTCATGGAAGTCCACCATTTCCTGGAGGGTCCTTGGAACATAAAGGTTTCCAAAATTACTCTCCCTTACTCGAGGGTCTGGACTATCTCAAAAATTCTCTTGATATAGTCTAGTCAATCCTCAACATCCTATGGGCCACCATTAACCTGTAATGTTGGAGGATGATGAAGCTAGAAATCCCTAGCATGGTCAGTCATAGTCCTCTGAATAGATCCACCCTAGATAGGAACCAACCAAAAAAGTCTTGGTTAACAAGGCTCTACGGCATGGATTACTTATGCTAGTACAGGATCATACTAGTTATATCCCATGTACCACAGGTGGTTGCATGGGACCATCCTAGGATGACATAACTGGGGGTCTCATCATACATCTCTGAGGTGATATCTTCTCAAAATTCGGGCACATTAGGAACATAAATAGATCTTAACCAAACTATGGGATCAAACAAGGTTTTCCTAGGAGTCTACCCTTAACCCAAGGTATACCCCTCCTAGAACTAACCCATGTTTTCATCCTGGCACGTTATTCATCATCATCATATATATACTAACACAAAAGCATGCTTTGTTCCATTAATTAATGTCAATAAAGATATATCACACAATATAGAAACACAGATATATCATACAGAGAAACTATCCCGAATAGATAGAAAAAATCAAGGATTTTAATTAATGAATTATTATGCAGCACAAATATATATATATATATATGGAATGTGAACCCATGTGCCTATTCATGATGCATGAACATACATAAAATCTCATAAATCACATATAACATCACGTACATTGCCCAAGGTGAATCAATAGTAACAACAAAACATAAATTTTCCAATTTATGGAAACTTGGAGGTCCACTATTCAATGCTAGCTAGGCACTATCATAGTTCCCCTGCTTAAATATCAATTTACTATCTCATGTATAACATGTTCCAACCTAACATAAGAGAAGAAACAAGTTGGTGGGTGTGATCTTCTGATACCTACCCTTCCTATAGTAAACACCCCGTTCCAGACCTAAAAGTGGTCTCAGATTTCTTATACGGCGTAATGTTTGAGAGGTATTAATTATTTAATATTCAAAAAATGGATTAAAAATTAATTGAATAGTAAAATGATTATTTTCATGAGAGATACATCCAAACGTATGATGATTACAAATGTTATACCCCTTTTAGGTTAAACACCACATCCCAGACCTATTCGTGGTCTCATATTTCTTATATGATGCACTATTTTGAATTTATCCAATTTTTTTGAAAAAATTGTGCATAATTAATATAATATATTTGATATTTTTATTATGTCTTCGTTGAGCCTTTACAAGCCTTGTAATCTCACACTAACTCGGTGTTTGACTCCAAAAATATTTAATTGAATATTTCAAAGTGTTAACTGAGTTTTTTATCTTATTCACAACCTTTAACGCATTATTAAGTTATTTCCCTGATAAATAATGTTTTCCCACTTAAGATATTAATAGTGTATCATAAGAGGGTTTTATTATCATTGTAAAAATCAGTATATTATAGACCTCTCATATGAGGAGAAATTGGTGAAGATCTTGGACCATGAAGATAGATTTCTATACAACAAGACAACTCACCTTGTTAAATTTTTATGGGGGAATTATAAATATGAACTGGAAATATGGGAACTAAAGGAAATAATGAAACATAAGTACCCTCATCCATTCTCAATGAAGAATATTAGTTGAAATTTTAGTGGTGAAATTTCTAAAGGGGGAATAATGTAACAACCCATAATTATCAAATGATTATTTTTTCCTAAATAAATGTGTGTTATATTATATTATATATGTATTGTACACATAGACCGCATAGAAAAACAAACAACACTTTAATTAATTAATGAAAATAATTACATTACTTCATGTCTAAACCCATTAAAATTCCAAATATTAAAAGGGGACAAAAAATAGAAAATATAAAAAACCTACAATGGGAATATTTGGATCGCCCCAATTAGCTATAATCATCCCTCTCACGAACAACACTAAGGAAATGAAATAAAATATCTTCAAACCAATTAACATTATAGAAAATGGAAATGTAGAACCTTGATAGGAATTGAATTGAGTGATAGATAAATGAATGAAGTATCATTTATAGGAGGTAATGTTGTCATTGGAATAGTAATGCGACTATTGGAATAGTAATGTGACTATTGGAATAGTAACATAGCTATTGGGAATAGTAATATGACCATTATGAATAGTAATATAATCGTCAGAATAGTAATTTAACCTCAAAATAATAACATTTGATATAAATATTATTTATTAGGATTAATTTAAGTAAATATAAATATTATAATACCATAAAATAAATATCATGATTAAAAACTCAAAGAAAATATTAGCACATTTTTAGTAAATTGTATTTCAAGGTATTTCAAAAAAATATATTAAATTTAAAATAAAATATTTTAGAAAATTAATTTCATTTTTGAAATCATCACATCAAAATTTTATAAGGGTGATTTTTGGTAATTTTCTGAAATACTTCAATTTTCAACTGAATATTAATAATAAAGTTTTTTTGTAATCAGCATATCTTAAATTACATAATTCATGATTTAATAATGAAGTAATAATTTATAGAACTTTAGGATAAACCAAAACATATTTAATTTCATAAATGAGTCATTAAAATATAATAAACATGTTTCCTGAATCTAAAATTTACCTTCTAAAGACTAAAGTCGAAATTATTCCTTTAAAAAAACAATTTTCTCATTTTTTTCACTTTTCTTTTTAATAAACTAGTGAATTCGAACTATAAAGGGGTTTAAAATCATAAAACCATTATATTTTATTGATATATGATTCATTATGTAAAAAATATCATAATTACAAGTTTTATCTTGGATGTAATATTTTATTCAATATTTTATTCTAAAAATATCCCTCCTTAAGTATAAATAACCTCTCTCTATCCCCTTGGAAAACCACTCCTACCACACTTTATAAATCCCAAGATCTACCAAAATCATCTCTATTAATCCTATTATAATCCATAAGGATGTTCTGGAGTAATATAACTCTAATAACCAAGGGATCTTAGTGTCGTACATGGGAAGAAACACCGAGAAGAGGGTATGTTTTCATCAACTCTTCTTTAGGTTTTCCTATTCTCTTCCTCTCTTTCTTCATCCCTTTCAAAACTAAATCATCTAAGATTAATTAGAAAATATGTTAAAATTATATTAATGGTTTTAACCTATAATAAAATTTATATTTTTGAATTATTTATATTTTTTATCTCTCTTTCTCCTTCTTTAGACAAAGTTCCCGATAACGGTTGGTTAATAGCCAACAAGGAAATTTCTGAAATTTTTTCTTATCACCAGCCTTGTAGATAGTTATAATAAAATACTTATGATATATAAAAGTATATATATATATATTTTATTCTTCTATAATTAATTATACTAATGTATAAATTTCCTTGAATAAAAAATGTGAAATTGAAGCAAAACAGGAAATTTTAAGGAAAACATGATATCAAAAAAATCATTTATCTAAGGGAATTAATAAATATAATCCAATGATTATAATTTATAAATATTGAAATAAATATAAATAATTAATTTCTAGTTCAATTTTTTAATGAACCTTAGTTTATTATTTAGGAGTCGTAAAAGCGATGAAATAAAGCATGACTTAAGGTAAGGAGAATCTCAAGCCCAACTCTTTTTCTTTAGGTTATTCATATTTCTCATCATTTTCAGAATGGATATTCCCCCAATATTACTTAATTATATTTTCATTATTATAGAATTTTCTTTTTAGGTATATACATGTTTTCCACCTTGCCAAAATGATTTTTAAACCAAATGGAAAGATTTTTCAAAAAGAATTTTTTCTGAAACACATCCTTGACTCATCTTGAGTTGTTTCTTCTTCACTCAAGAATGATGATGTTTATTCCAAACATGTTTTCCCTTATTAATTTGGGAACCCCAAAGTTTATTTTTGAAAGTATGATTTATGAAATCATTATGAAAATCATTCATTACTATAATTTTGGGTTTATTTAGTGCTAGCTTTAATCAGTGCTGATAAAAAGAACTGATAAAGGTTGTCTTTATCAGCACTAAAAAAAGCATTAATAAAGGTTATCTTTTATCAGTGAATTTTCTAGCACTGAAAAAGGTTGTTATGGTTCACAGGATTCACATATAGAAATTGTGAATGTTCATCCATTTATTTATATATGATTGTGGCACATCCCAACACCAGAAGTTTGCTACAAGGATGGGCTCCCACATACATGCTTCACACACCTATATGGGTATGTGCCTACATGCATGAGCCTGCATGGGTCTTGGCCCACCCTATGATTCCTTTAAGCTTTATCCCACCCATATTCACATGGGTCGGGTCCTACACAACTCAACCCACCCACCCCCCCCCCCATCCAGCCTATACACGGCCCAAACCACCTTCCCATGTGGGCTATGGCGTCCAATTTTTTAAATATATCAATAAAAATAAAAAATATACAAGTATTATAAATATTTTAAAAATGAAATAATTAAACAAATAAAATTTTAAAATGAATAAATTAAAAATATTTAAAAAATATTAATTAAATAATTATTAATAAATTTAATATATATATATATATATTATGTAGGGGACGAAACCTTTTTATTGTGAAAGAAAATACCTCTTTATATCTGGGTAGAGGGAGGCCCATTACAAAGTCTGAAGGCCCAAGGCCAAGTGGCCTATGAACATGGCCCGCAGACCTAGTGCAGCGTCATGCCTGCATCATTCTCTCTATGTCACCAGGCCTGCATCATGCCTACGTAAAATCCTGCCTACATCATGCCTACATCACCACCTATGTTACTACCTTCATCATAAATACCCCCAAGATGATTTCTAGGATTTGAACTCTGGTCTTTTGGATGTAGGATTATGGAGTTTACCACTCAGGCATCACCCCAACTATAATAAATTTAATATATATATATATATATATATATTAGTAAATAGTATATATTAAATATATATATATAAAATGAATAAATTGAAATAATTAGACAAATAAAAATTAAAAATGAGTAAATTAGAAAAATATATTAATAAAAATAAATAAATTTAATATACTTATATATAAATTATAAATATTAATAAATATTATATATTAAGTATAGATATATAAAATGAATAAAATGTAATAAAAAACAAAAAAATAAAAAATGAATTAATTTAATATATATATATATATATTAATTATAAATAGTAAAAAATAATATTTATTAAATATAAATATAGCAATGTGACTCTCACAACTCCTAATGATGATATATAAATCAGTGATGAGTGTGATAATTTTCCAAAGTTCTGTCAAAATTGCAAATTTTTTGGTCATCTAGATGAGAAATGTAGGAGGAGGGTGTGATTTTAATGTTTTGAAGAGGCATCCTTCAAAGGGATATGGTGTAAACGGTAAAAATAATTCATCTAGGCTGCATGGGCAGTCAGTACCTAAGAAGACTAGGAAGGATTCGGTAGAGTACTTGGATAATCAATCTCATCATGGGGCTACAACGTGCAAGGATAAATCTTAGATGGTGAATCGAGAGTAGTCATGAACTTCACAGTATACTATTAGAATTCCTAAACAGAAGAATTGTGGGTTTCATATGGTTGTTGCAGGCACTGGGATGGAGCAGACTTAGTTTGACAATGTTATCATTGAGCCTGCTGCTGGAAATGAGGAATCAGATTGCAGATGTAGTGATTTTCCATCAATACCTATTCAGAAGATTGGAAACCCTGATTTGATTATCACGCAATTTACTAGTTGGTACGAGATAGATGAGGATGTTGTGTTATGCATGGGTGTTCCCCTTTTCCAATTTATGATCAAGGTTGCTTTGTGAAACCACTGAATGCAGATTTTATAGGGTATGTTCTACAAGATGATGGGACTGGGCAATCTAATGTTCATCAAAGCATGGATTATCTTCAAGAGATTAAGAATGTCTTCAATTCTTTCAGATGATGGAAGTGACAAGTAAAAGTATATGGTTATTCTTGACACTACTCATCTCTGATCTACGATCATTAGTTATCCTATATCTTTTAAGGATATTGTTTTACATGGAAAGGGAAAGATAGTCAATAGTGAAGTTATTACTCTGGTTCCTCCAAAAAGAAGTTCATAGAAGGATTATTCCAGTCTTCTCAGGAATGTGGCTACCATCTCATCTTCTAAAGAATTAAATATCCAGCTCACTATAGAGTAGGAAAGGTCCAAGGAGAGGATCCTTGGGATCCTTAATCAAAAAAATTCACAATTAGATTGGGAAAACAGCTCATGATGATGATTATTATGATTATGATTATTAAAATGATCATGTTTTTCTTGATTTTTAGTTTTCATTCTGGATAAGGGCATTTATCTTTGTATGGACCTATTCATCTTCTTGTTTTCCTATTATCTTTTTCTTCATCTTTAATAAATGGTCAGGGACTTTGGCTCCTGGATGGACCTTTTTCGTTAAAAATTGATATTAATTAAAAATATTGACTAATTGTATCGAGTAATGAACATTTAATTGAATGTTGTTTGATCATTTGATTTAACATATATCAAATGTGTGTTACATTGATTTCACACATACATATACATAATTAATATATTTTTATATACAACACACACACATAATATTTCTATAATTTATTCAATTTTTAATATTAATTTTAGAATTATATTTATTAACATAATATATTTAATATATATTATGTTTCTAATCGGTAAATTTTATCATTTTTTATATTTTTATTCAATATATACTATTTATTACTATTTAATATTTTTTTCAAATTTATTCATTTTTAATATTATTTTTTCATTAATAATCTTAATTTTTTTAATATTTTTTTAATTTATTTATTTTCAATTTTTTATTTTTCAATATGTTTGTAATTTTATCATTTTTCAATATTTATTTATACATGTTTATTCATTAACATCTAATTTTTTCAATATGGTTGTAATTTATATAATTAATATGTATTCATTTCCATTTTAACATATATAAATATTCATTTTTAATTTTTTAAAATAATCTATATAATTAATAAGAGTTATTCATTTTTCAATTTATTCATTCTTATTACTATTTATTTTATTAATATATGCTACATATTACATAATTTCATTACTCAATTTAACATATATCAAACTTGTATATATATATATATATACATTAATTTCACACACACAAATATTTAAGTAATTAACAAAATCCTATATAGAAATACAAACACCTAATATTTATATAATTTATTTAAATTTTAATATTCATTTTAGAATTTCATTTAGTAACATAATATATTTAATATTTTAATATTTTAATCAGTAAATTTTATTTATTTATTTTTAATATTATTACAGTTGGTATTATTTATTCAATTTTAATATTTATTATTTGCTATTTTTTAGAAATTAATCATTTTCTAATATTTATTTATACATATTTATTTACTATGTTTTAATATTTTCAATATTTATTCATCTTAATTTCAATATATATACATTTTTTATTTTTTTAATAATTGGTATAATTAATAAAACTTATCCATTTTTTCAATAATTTTAAAGTCTACTAATTTTTAATTATTCAATTTCACTCATTTTTACCATTCATGAATTTAAGATTATATATTCATTAATAATGTTAAAAATATATTTGTAAATAAATATTTGTAAATAAACATATTTATAAAATTATATTTACTATATTTATAAAATTATATATTTATAATTATAAATAAGTATAATTTAATTTAAAAAATATATTTATATAATTATAAATGAATAATTATATATTTAAATAATTATAAAATTATAATAAATATATTTAAATAATAAATATATTTACTATATTTATATTTATTTATTAAATATATATATAATTATATAATAATATATAATAATATAAATATATTTATAATTATAATTATAAATAAATAGTTAAAATATATTTACAAATATATTTATTTATAAATGTATATTTATTATATTTATAAAATTATATATTTATAATTATAAATAAATAAATATGATTTTTCTAAAAAGTATTTATATAATTATAAATAAATAATTATATATTTAAATAATTATAAATTATAATAAATATATTTAAATAATAAATATAATTAATATAATTTTATTTATATTCCTATATATTTATTAAATATATATATAATTATATAGAAATATATAATGATATAAATATATTTATAAATGAATATTTATAATTATTTTAATATATTTATAATTATATACATTTATATTTATTTATTTATAATTATATACATTTAAATTTTTTAATTATTTTAATTATATTACTAAAATTAATTATATAGGTCTTTATCATCGCTTGTTTAGCATTGATAAAGATGGATTTTATGAGGGTTTATTATTTTAGTGCTGATAAAACCCCTCTATCAGCGCTTTTTTGGAAGTGTTGATAAAACTCTTCTAGGTCTTTTAAAAAGAACACTAACCAAACAGATTTTCAACATGTCGCTCAAGATATCACGGAATTTCATCTCTTCCTCTACTTCCCCTCAATCTTCTCTCGAACGAATCAACTCTCAAATCTAAGGTATGTTATTTTTTTCTCCTCCTCTCTCGTTGCTTTCTTGTTCGAGTTCAACATTGTGTGATAGTACGGTGTTTTCTTAGCTCAGTGGCATCCTGGTTCTATGTTTATGATATCTTTCAATGAAGTCCCCGCCATCATTCATCCTCCTCTGATGGTTCCTTGTTTGTGGGTCTATGCATTCCTAATTTTTTCCTACTACTACCCACATAGGTCATAATATAATGATAGCTGATTCATGGTGTTGTGTTTTAGTTTTTGTGTTGCCCTTATTTTTCATTTTGGTTACTCTTTAACCTCATATTCCCTATTGTCTTATCCCCATCACACATGTACCCATTTTGGTCATGTTATTTGGCTTCAAGGATGATTTTGTATGGTTTTAGGGGCTCCTGTGGTAGTGGACTTGATCCTACAGTGTTTCAATCAACCTGGTTTCTCAAGTTTTTTGGTTTCTCCCTCATCCCATTGAAGTTTGAGGATACACACAAGTCCCCCCCCCCCCACCCTTCATTTAATGGAGTCACTTGTTGGACCCCCATCAACCCTTTTTAAAGGGTTCATTTTGAATATCAAAAAATGGAATTCAGGCTAATAAAATGGTGTGGTTATCTAAGTGAACCTTAAATTAGAGAAATAAAGTAGAGGGTATTCAAATGGTGGAGAGATGGTAATCAATATTTTTATACAAGGGTCATAAAAAAGTGTCATTAATATGAAAAATCTATGTACCAACTTAGAAGGGAATGATAATTAATAGGTCCTATCAGGGCCTTGGTAGAGAATCCATAGGATGTGTGATATTTATATGTAAAGTTGTAGAAGTTGAGAAACCCAACACTTACCTCAGAATTAACCTTTTCATTTACAAGTTCTCAACACCCCTTTTATTTTGGGTTATTATAATTGGGTTGTGATTTGTTTGGTTGTATGAAAATGGTTTTGGTTATGATTTTATTCATTATGAAAGTGTTTGGTTTTTGTAATGATTTCTATTATGATAAAGCTTTGAGTTATAATGTTTTTGGATTGTTGAATTTAGTATGGAATTGATTATATTAAATTAGTTACATGTTTTTTGAGGGATATATATTGGTTCAAGTTTCATAGGGATTTAAAATTGATAATTTAGTTTTGGACCATGTGTAATATGATTAAATGGGAATATTGGGTATGGGTTTGATTGATTTTTCTTATGAATTATGAAAATGTCATATTTAGTTGTTGAATTTCCATGAAATTAAAGACATTTTATAAATAAACAAGTGATATAATGAGTAAAACTCATTAAAACATGTTTTGAGAAGCTAAATCACACCTCTAATAGGTGGATTTTACTATTTAAAGTGTCTCTAAAAAGTTTAAAGTTGGAATTATGAAATATGGGCATCAAATGGGTATTTATAGTAGATGCATATTCTGCTAGAAAAAATGCATAGTTAGTTTACATTATTTGTTTTGATTAATCAATGTACACAACATTAGTATTATTTTTATCTATTATGTATTATTAGGAATGGTTTCAGTGTCACCCATAAAAAGTTCTAATTTAAAACACATTTATCTCAGACACATGTAGGATTAGAAGATAGTGGAAGAATTTTATAAAGCTTATTTTGATCTCCCCTAACCATACATATGGTATGGATTTTATTAAGAATTAGAATACCCTTTTAGATATACCTATGAAGGTTTTGAATTCTAGATGTGGGTGATAGCTTATAGTGATCCATGTCATTATTAGTGGTGGAATCATAATGTTTTAGATCTCAATGATTTGAAATCCATGTTGACTGAATTTTTTTGGAAAGTTTATTATTGGAAAGTATTTGTGTGTTTTTAAGGAAATTAAATAGATGTTTTAGATATTATAGGATAAGGGAAATATACCTAAGATTTATAACTCTAATATTTTTTAAATAGGTTTTTTCCAGTGGGTTATAGTAAAAATATATTTGTTGGTATTCTTATAATACATGGTCTATAATAATCTATAGAAAAAAAGAGTAACATGGAATCCAATTTCACTTTTGTCATCAATAATAGTTTCATCCCTTAATTTCATGAAATTCCAAACTTCTAGACCCTATATCAATATCCAATGATTACATAACCTTGTATATTCCAAGAAAATATATTTTTACTCAAATTTAGAAAGACGGGTCATAATTAAATAACAATAAAGAACAATAATTTCCAAGGTAAGTCTACTATCAAATAATAAATAAATTGTTTTTACCAAAATATTTATTGCCACCTTTTTCCCCACACAACATAAAATCAAGAACCTAGAACAACAGCCACATGTTTACCCCCAGTTTGTTTCTTTCCATATCACCCTTGTTTAAAATAATAAATTATCATGAACCAAAACCAGTAACATTCAAATGTTGGGTTACCCTTATTAGAATTATCTAAAACATTATCCTTTGATTATGAATATCTTATGTGCATTTATTTATTTATTATAAAAAATTAATATTTTATGAACCTGATATGATGAATATTAATCAAAATTTGATTCATGATAATTTTATGACAAAAGATTATGGATATGGAGTTAAAGAGTTCATCAAGTTTTTAATAAAGTATAAATACGACCCTTATCAAATACTTTTCCTATGTTTATATTGTTTTTATTCAAGAAAATTTATTTCAGAAGAGTTGTAAGATGATTTTATTTTTCATGGAATAAATCAGAGCTATAAATGTTGGACTACACATAGGGAAAAACTGAACATGCACACCAATTGGGATGATACTATGGTTTATGGATAGTTTGATAAGAATGCTAGTATAGATGATGATGGAAATCATATGGAAGAAATGAAAATGGAAATTGAACATGACCTTCATGATATTATAAAGTTGTTTGAGAAGTTAAATAGTTGTTCTAAGAGACCATTGTATATTAGTTGTAATAAATACACAACATTTTCATCTATGTTGAAGTTATATAATTTGAAAACTGGCAGTGGATGGAGCACCACGGGCTTTATAGAAATACTTGGTCTCCTGAATGTTATGATAATAAAAGAAAATAAACTTCCTTGTTTAACATATGATGCTAAAAATGCTATATTCAATGGTCATGATTTCTAAAAATTGAATGATTATCCAAATGATTTTATATTTTTTCATAAGGACCATGAATCACCCATAAATTTACCCAAGTGTGGTGTAGATTGATATAATAAATATGAATCAATTCCTTTAAAATTTGTATGGTACTTTTCTATCAATCCTTAGTTTAGAATACTCTATGAATGTCAGGAAACCATAAGATAATTGACATGGCACGTAGATACAATAATTAAATATGGGAAACTACTTCATCTAAAAGACTCTCCCCAATGGAATAAAATTGATTATGAGTATCCTAAATTTGGAAATGATTTGAAAAACTTATGTCTTATGTTATCTATAGATAGAATAAATCTTTCTGTTGTACAAATTATTAATCATGGTATATGGAAATTTATTTTGGAAAATTATAATTTTATGCCATGGTTATGCATAAAGTGAAAATACATTATGTTGTCTCTAATTATATATGTTCCAAAACAACCTGGTAATGGTATTGATGTCTATTTTTCTTCATTGAATGAATTTCTAAAATTGATGTGAGATACAGGTGTTAAAATGTATGATACTCATATAATTGAAGAATTCACATTGAGGACCATATTATATGGGATGCTAAATGAATTTATTAGTTATAGAAATTTTCAGGCTACAACATTAAAGGAATGTTGGGGTATCCCATTTGTAAATAAAGCACACACTTTGTTCAGTTAAAACATTCCTCAAAGACTGCTTTTTTTAAGACAACAGAAATTTTTACCTTGGTGACATAAATGAAAATCCTGGATGACAACATTTTATGGGAATACTGAATAAGTTTCAACATCATCTCCACTAACAGTTGATCAACAGGATGATAAAGTAAAAGATATTGAAACATTTTTTAGTAATCTATTTTTGAAAAACATTATTAAATCAAGTTGGAAAAAGAGATCAATTTTATTTGAATCATTGTACTAGAATTGTTTGTATGTCAGAAATTTTCTTGATGTCATTCATGTAGAAAAAAAAGTATTTGATATTTATATTGGTACATTACAAAATGTTTCTATAAAAACAAAATATGGCATCAAGGTTAGGTTAGACATTATTAACCTGGGGATAAGGGAAGAGTTGGTACCAGTGAAGGGTAAAATTCATACTTTTATTCCTATAGCTTCTTACACTCTATCCAAAAAATATAAATTACAATTTTTTATTTTCCTTAATGGTGTAAAGAAGCTAGGGTTGTATCATAGTGGTAAAAATAGCCTCATAATCATGTATCCAAATATTAGTTTCAAGTACTAGAAACAATGAATTTAAGAGGGGATCTCAACAAATTAGTGCGGGTATATAGGCATGCACTGGCAGTGCATCGGAAATCATATCTATGTCGCATGGACCTGACATCTTTGATGGTATAATCCCGATGATGTGGAAAATATGATAGTGGTGTGTTTAGTATCGATGTGGTTAGTTTTGGTCCTTGGGATGCTTCGGCCAACAGTGGTAGCATTGATGGGGTGACCTTAGACGAAGGCATTAGAAACAAACTGGCATGGAAGGTGGAATCAGATGGGTGGCGGTGGCACAAGGTGGGAGCAGTGGACCTTGATTGGCAGATCGATCATAGCTTCAATAGAAAGAGGGGGGAAATGAAGTCAAATCCTAGGTTTGGCACTAGATTAGGTTCAAAGAAAAGAGCATCCATCAGTAAGGCATGTCAGATTGGATGATTGAGAGGGTATGGATCCTCCATCAGTACCAGGCCTTATGCAGTAGGTTATTTCTTGCTAATCAACCTTGTAGGTAGGGTGCTTCAAAGCATATTTAAATCATAAGCTAGGGAGGGGTTTATATTGGTTGTTTGATCCTTGTGACTTCAAGGTCCATGTATTGGGCCTAGTTCTTATGGGCTTACGAGCCATGTAAGGTTACCCTGAACCCAATTAAAGAGGGTATTATCCAAAAAATAATAAAAATAATAAGGCCTTCTGTCTTTTAGATTAATGGTGTAAAAATTACATAGATTTATTCATTAAATATCAATCATGTCATGTCAATAACTAGTTTGAAGTTATAGGGAATAAAATTAAATGACTGTCATATTTTGATACAAGATTTGATGTACATCACTTTACATTTCATTCTGCCTAAAATTGTATGACATATATTAACCAAACTTTTCTTCTTTTTCAAATCCATATGCAATAAAGCTATAGACCCGGTGAATTTGAAAATCATGAATAAGGAGTTTTCAGTCATATTATTTTAATTAGAGATGTTATTACCACCATAATTCTTTCATATAATGGTCCACTTGATGGTTCACTTGATTAGAGAGGTTCAACTACGTGGTCATGTTCATTACAGATGTATATACCCCATTAAACAGTATATAAAATTTTGAAATGGTACATCATGAATCAAAGTCATCCAGAAGGTTGTATTTCATAAAGATATATTGTTGAAGAAGCTATTGAATTTTTTACTAATTACCAATTAGATTTTGATAGCATCTATCTCCCAAAGTCTTTTCATAACAAACATATTATGGATGAAAGGATTTATGGAATAGATTATATTACAATTACTATCCTAGAGAGGGATAAATATCACCTTTACATTTTACATAATACTGAAAATGTTGATCCATATGTTGAATCCTGAAAATAAATTCTTAGACATTTGTATCCATCAAGGGATAAAGGATGGATATCAAATACACATAATCAATAGTTTATATGATGGTTCTGAGATCATATTTATAAGGAGTAATCTAAAAATCTAAATTCAATTGTCGAATGAATTCAATTTCTATCCAGGGGACCAAATTAAAAATTTATATATTACAATGGTTTTATAATTAATGGTTATACATTCTATAAAAAATAACACGGTGATTGAAGTACATTGAAAAACAGGGGAGTTACGCTTGTTGTGAAATTGATTCGCATATATGGCTCTAAGGATAGAAATCTAAGACAAGCTTTCATCATACAATTTACATGGATGCGGTATGATGGGGATAAAAAGCACACTAGTGAAGGAGGCGACAAAGGCGGGGAAGTAGGGAGGTAGAAGAAGATTATTTGATGGGTGGTCTGGAGAACTCAGGGGTGATCTAGGAGTTAAGATTCAATCTTATGAAAAATTGACTTGTTCTTGTCCTTCTCCTCCTTGACGTCCTCCTCCTTGAAGGTTGTGATGTGCTTGGGGCAGAAGGTCATGATCTCAGTTCCCTTACACTTGTCATCAAGGGTTTCCTCCAACTTCACCTCAAAGGTCACGGACTCCAGGTTCTTGGCCTTTAGCACATCCCCCTCCATAAAGGTGTACTTGTGGAGTAGCCTTGATTAAGGATAGAAATCTAATTTATGTGAATATGTCATATTTCAGCATCATTAGACAGATATACGAGTTTTATTATACAACATTTCATGTGATGATTTTTTATTGCAAATGGGATGACAACAGAAGTGAAGTGGAAGTTGATGAAATGGGATTAATGGAGGTGAATTTCAATGTGGATGGGGAAAAGGATGAGTCGTTCATAATGGAATCATAAGTAATGCAGGTATTTTATGTATCGGATCCAAAAAATAAGAATTGGTCAATTTTCCTACTGGAAACTAAAAAAATATAGGTTCAGATGAAAATTTAATCAAGGATGACCCTTTCATTGAGAGGTCATAATTATTTCATGGTGGTCCCAATGTAGAAAATGTCTTGTATGTTAGAGGGGTCCACAAAGTAGGTATTTGTATTCTCAATAAGGGATCCAAATCCCTTCAATATTTAAAGAAAAGAAAGAGAGTTCAATGACTAGGCTAAAGTGTTTTTTAATATACTATGATTTTCCTCATAATATTATGTGTTCTAGACTATATTTACATAATCTAAATTAAATTTTTGACTAATCATGTGGACAATGGATTTTATACGTGATGATATTACCAATCTTAGGGAAGAACAAACGATTGATGCTGAAACTATAGAATTATTATTGGATCAACACCATGTTGATGGAAAAAAATCAAGAACAATGCGGCATCACAGTGTTGACTAGAATTATCAAGGAAAGGAGTAAGGGTATAAAAATTGAGATTGTCTAGAATCAATGTGGCTAACCTATTGACCCCAATAAGTCAATGTTCATTAATTATATTGGTGTCATAGTGAGGATGAAGGCACCAATTGATATAGATTTGTGGTTTCATGTCCAACCTATAACTAAGGAAACTCTTTGGGAAGATATTAAGGTAATGTTATGATACTTTCTCTATTTTAATAAAAAATTATATAATGAAATATTGATTTAATTTTCATTATCCCTTATAGATTTCATTTATTTTAGAAAAATTTATTAAGAAATATGTCTTAATGGACATTGTAAAATTCCATAGAGTCTTTTGAACACTTATTACCAAGTTTTATCTTAGTCATGCTGAGGATAAACTAAAGCCCCACCCACTAATTAATTATACACACATTATAAAGTAGGAAACATGGAATTATTTCATCTGTCATGTGATGAGAAATCATTTCAGGTGCATTATAGTTGATAATATATTATTTGAAATTATTTATTTATCCAATTTGATTAAAAATTATTAATTTATGAAAAAACAGGAGTGATGAAAATAAAAAACATACATCAGAACCAATGTACCCCTATCGACAAACAAGGATGGGGTATGCTTCACTAAAGAAGAAAATGGTACATATTTTAAATAAATAAAAAAATTATGTGATATGAAGAAATATATGTTCCTTTGTTTATATGCAGATTCAGGAATTAAAATATGAATCCACTTATATCCCATGTCATGTGCTATAGAAGTAGGCTCATGTAAATAAGGAGGGTAAACTAGAATTTCAAAACACAAAAAGCAGTATGGGAAACATGTGTAAATATGACATAATAGTAATTATTTATGATTTATAATAGTATTTCATAAAAATTTCTATTTATTTTCATATGTTTTTTATACAGTTTAGATATAAGAATCAGTAGTGACCATATCGGAAGAAAAACTACTTCCAATAGCTTTAAAGCGGTGAGAATAATATGGTCACGTTAGAGGTTTAGGTTTTGGAGTGTCTCCTTGAACATATTTCATAAATAAAAAATTACAAGAAGATATATATTAGATGATGAAAGGATTGATGGAATAAATAGATGCTTTATAAGATATTATTTTCTAGTATGGTTTGGCATACCAATATATGCAAAAGGATCAAAGCAGACTGGTGGTGGAACAAATATCATCACATGAACAACCAAATGACCCCACTAGATTTTAGGCTATCAATTCCCCTTAACCACATACCTTACCCAAGGTAATCAATTTTTTATTACTATTTCTCCTAAATGTTAATAAAACAACATCTGGTAACTTTATATTACTAAGATTCCATAGGGTAAAGTTGTACATTATTTATATCTATAAACACTCATGCACCACCTTATTGTAAGGGGTATGGTGTATAATATCCTAAGAGACATGCAATATGAAAAATAACTCCCAAAAGATCACATAAGAGTGGGGATTGAAGTATCTCAAGATCCAAGCACTAAGTTTCCTATTTCGGATGATGATCCAAATATTTCAATGGTCAATGATGCTATTGGAACTTTCGTAACATGGTTATCTGATATTATAAAGAAACATGAGGTATGTCCTTAACAAAAAAAATCAAATTAAAAGCCTATAATAGTTGATGAAAAAAGTTATGAACTGAGGTATGGTATTACATATGGATAAAATGATGGGGAAAAAAGGTTAGATAAAGACAATCTAGTGAATTGGACAAGAAAACAAAAATACCTTTTGGAAGTACCTTCTCCTTGCTAGTTCTACTACAACACATATTATCATTACAACTTCATGTATACACCACATTCAAAGATATAGATGTTTCCTACATTCCATATAAACAATAAATATTTGGAACTATCATTACAAACATGGTTGGTCTCGAGAGTATAAATGAGTTTCTCAAGTTTGAATGGATGGGAGTCTCAGTTGTGAATACATATATAAGGTACATTTTCATAATACGTCTATCCAAAAAAATGATATAATATGTTTATTAAATTTAATAATTATTCATATTTTCTATAGGCATTTATATTAATATTATATAAATGGGAAACCCTGTGAATCATGATTTGGATTCATTAATCCCTGTATCATTTCTATGGATGAAATTTCATTTGATTTGAATGAAATTGATAAGAAAAAATATGGGCTAAATGAGGTGTCTGAGAAGAAAATAACAGATGGTAGACTCTTTTTAATGCCTACAATAAAGGGATAAAACTCTATAATCTAATCATATAAAATATATTTTTATTTTTTTCATTACTTATTTTTTTAGGAAGCACTGGATATTGATCGAAATCAATCTGAATACCCCAAATATTTATTTTTCAAATCTAATGTATGGATTTCCATCAAACTAACCACACATGATGTGTATTGTGAATTTTTAATGTACTTAAATCAACATTTTATTGATAAACATTGAATTATATATTTTTGTTTGTGTTTTAACAAGAATTTTTTTTATAATAGGGTGATCTTTAAATATTGGATAAATCATGGTATGAGGTCAGTGATTGAAAATAAGAATCTTATAGATTAATTCAAATTGAAATATATTAAGTTATATATATAAATATTTAACTATCCAAACATATTTCAAAACAATTTACTTATTTTGGTTGATGTTTCTGCAATGTTTGAAGCAAGATAATAATAATGATTGTGGATAATATGTCTAAAAATTTATGAAAGATATCATATACCATCAAAAACTAGCATCCATGAATAGGTAATTTCCAAATTTAATTACAATTTCATTAAAAATATTTCTTAATTGTTTTTTTCTATATTTTCACAGTGCTTCTAAGATTTCCAACAATCTACATACTCAAAAGAAGAAGTAAATTTGTTTAGATATGAGTGGGTAGCGTACAGTGTCGAAATGTTTTTTGACATCAAATTTAGGTGATTACCTACTATATTTATGATATAGTATATTTTATGACCTTATAAGTATATTTTGGGGTGTGAATTGTCATTATTAGAATTCTTATATATTATTTTTGATCTATTTCTCATGGGTAAGTATAATAGAAGAAATAAATATGTTTAGAAATGAATGGGAAGAATACATGGTTTTAGAAAGTATGTAAACATCATGAAGAGGTGACTTCCCACTACTTATTCAGTTAATTTTCACATCATTTTATCTATTTTTTAGTCAATTTCCTTATTATTTTTATCTGGTACTTATTTTTTAAAATTTACACATTATTTCAAAATACACATCACATGCTCAAAACCAAGAAAAAAATCATATTTTTTTGATACTTTATGACATTGATTCATAATTCATTTTTGATGTGTAATAATTGACCCCACGTCAATATGAAACATGATGTGGTCATTATGACTTGAAGTGCATGTTTTCAAGGTAAAAGTGTCATTTTAGTTTGAAACACATTTCATATATACAAAACTAAGAAAATGAGCTCGGATTGTTTTCAAAATTTATAAAAATGATCCATAATTTATTTTTAATGTGTAGGAATTGACTGCACACCAATCTGACACATGATATGGTCATAATGACCCAAATTGTAACATCTCGTTACCATTTTATCAGGTACGCCCTAAACCTCATTGTGGTTTCACCCTCCTTTGAGATTGGGAGGATACCTATAATGGTGAATTTAGAGATTTTTTGGAATTTCAACTTTAACCAGCCTTTTCTGTAGGATTCAGGAAGATTTCATGCCATGTAACTGGGTTATACACCATGTAATTGTTGCTGGGTACAATCTGTGAAAGGGGATCCACATTGTGAAGTATTACACATCGTGAATGGTGGTTTCACATCAGGAATGTTTTAAATAATGGATTTTTAATCTGAGATGAAGGATTTTTCAGCGTATTTGTACACCATGGATTTCATGGTGTTTAACTATATTACACATCATGAAACGGCCCTCATCTAGATTTTAAAGTGGGTGAGCGGCTATTTTTTTGTGGATATTTCTCCATACCTCTTGGTTCTTGAACTGAGGCTCTTCCTAGGCTATTTTCGAAGACACCACTCATCCTATATCAATTAATTCGGTGTTGGATCTCCGTTGTGGTTATGGTGCATCTCTATGAGTAAGAAAACTTTATGATTCTTCATTGCTTTTGATTATGGTATCATCATTGGGTGGTGTCTTTGGATTTTTTTGTTTAAGATGGTGTTGTCTTCTTGGTTTCTCCTAGATCCGTAGTGTGATCTTATCTGGATTCCTTTTTCTTCATTGGTCGTGGTGCAGTAGGCATTCATCTTTGAGGTATGTAGGATTCCTCTCTTCCACCAACCCCTTATCTTCTAAATTTAATCAATATTTATGTTTATTTGATTCTAGGGCCTTATTTGATGTTATTGGGTTTCGTTGATTTTGGATTCCTTTATGGATGTGTGGGATATGAGTTTTGAGGTAGGTGGTTCCCTCGATAGCCTATGATAGTGGATCTTGTTTTTTTTATTTACATAATGATTCATATTGAAATTGGTATGATTATTTTTTTTTTTTTTGAAAAGGGTTTTTAATGAAAAATGGTTTTCCCTCATTATTAATAAATAGAGAGAAAATGGGTATTTTCAAAGCATTGAAATGGAATTTGTGAAATGGTTTTGAAATGGTTTTCAAAGCATTGAATTGAATTCTGAAAAAGAGAACATGGGTTACCTTAAGTACTTAGGTGGAAGATTTAGCTTGGTTTCATCATCCATTGTTTTGTGATTATCAATGAGGTTTGTCTTGGGGATTTCCTCTATTTCTTAGGACTATTGTTCTAAGGGATCGATATTGACATTATTGGGGGGTTTAATCATGGGGTATTCCTATAACTCCTAGGATCATTGTTCTAGGAACTGTTTTGTGCACTTGATTATTATGGTACGAGTAGTCTACAGCCTGGACATGTACTATTCCTTGGTGTTATAATACTTATGCTTCTATTTTTTATTTCTTGGATTTCTGCGTTATCTTTGATATGCATGTTTTTTGTGTCGGTGGCGACAGTGTTGACTTTATTCGGCGTCGAAGGTTCCTATAGGTTCTTGCCATTGTGTCATCCTGCTTAAACCTGCTTTCTATCTACTCTGGATCCAAGAGTCCCCCATTCTCTCTGAGGTGGAGCTGCATGGAGTTCTTCAATGGTCTTTGGGATGTGAGTCTGAGCACGGATTCTGGAGGTTGATGGTGACGACGTTTCAATCATCGATGGCGAGGTTGTGTTCAGCCTCGGCTACGCTAAGTGACGGGTTTCTACGTTCTGGAAGTGGATGTCGGTGATGCGGTCGGCAGTATTATTTTGGTGATGATGATGCCTTTGATGACGTTCAAACCTGATGGCGGTGAAGGATGAGATGTCAGGCCGGTGACATGATGATGGGGCAGTGTGGTGTGGTTTGAGGTCTCCCAAGATATGGATCGATGTGGGTAGCTCGTGGTTCAAAGTTGCCTTTGGAGGGTTTCTGAAACTTGGATTTGAAATTTGAATGTTGTTTTCTTGTTTTTTTTTTTTGAACGAGTGTCATGTGGAAGGGGATATGAATTGCTGGGCTTTCATTGTATGGTTCCCACTTTTCCAAAAAGTGGATTTTAATAAATTAAAAAAAATAGATTGTGGATTAATGGATTCTTATGAAAAATGATATGGAAAATCTTCTTTGAAATTGATATACCTGCTTTTGTTTAGAAGTGTGGAAAAAGGGAAATGTTTACCATATTTTCTATAAAACTGATTTACTTTTTATCATGCCATGTTTTTACTTAAAATGAGAATGTAGGAATTATTATACATAGGATTGTTATGGAACACCTAGGTGGGATCCTACTCAGCATGTTATCTCACACCCTGTGCACCTCTTCAGTGGTGCGTAGACTTTTTTTTGTCTTCCAGTGTAGGGAAAGGCAAGGCACCATAGTGAGGCAGCGAGGTTCATGTCAACTAGTTGGGTATATGGTGGTGAGATGGTGGGATTTCATCCATGCCATCATTTAGAGTAGCTATTTGGCTTGGGTCCTTTGTAGTTGGAATTGTCCTTTAGAGTTTTTATCTACTTTTGTTTTTGCCTATTTCCACTATTTTCTTATAGTTATGGAATATATATCTTGTTCGTCTTCTGTTGTCCCCTTTTTTAGTACATATATGCCATGTGGTTTTTCAGGTTGGGAGAAATCATTCCCTTCATTATTTAGTTCAATTCATGGGTGCTTATCACCAGCCTGTGGGGATTGGGAATGCCCTTCGGGTATGTAATGTAATGGGTTAGGTTCCAAGTTTGAGGTAAACCTGGGTCGGTTTGTTACAATTTGGTATCATAGTAGGTTTGTCCTCACGAGTCCATGTCTTGGGACATCTATTAGACTGGAGATAGGATTGTTAGGACTTGAGAGGTGTATTGTGATAAGTTCCTAGATAGATATTATCATAAAGAGATTCATGTTGCCATGGGATATTGGTATGTGTGTCTCTAGGGTTGGGTTTTTGTTTTAAAATATTTTTTTCTACTTATGGTTTTTCTAGTTTGAATCGATATTCTTTCTATTTTCTGATTGTTCTTATATTTTGGTGTGCAGTAGTATGCCTTTGAGACATCTTCCAAGAGTTCCTCAGGAAGGTGCAGCTGATGCTTCTCAAGGGAACCCACCTATAGATAAGAATCTCATCCAGAATATCATGCGGTTAGTTAATGCTATTGATCAAGATGTACCACGAGTTCAGAACATAGTGGTTGACATACAACCAGGAGATGGATGAGAGAGAGATAGATCGCGAGAATTATTGCGTGAGAAGCCACTTTCATTTAAAGGAATGAATAATCCTCAAGAGGCGGAGGACTGGCTGGACAGGATCGATCAAATATTCAAATTTCTGGAGACACCTGAGAACATCATGGTAAAGTGCGTATCATTCAGATTTGAGGGGTCTGGAAATCAATGGTGGGATTCTATGGTCTAGGCATACATACACGTGGACTTGAATTGGAAGGGTTTAAAACCCTATTCTTTCATTAGTTTTGTCTAGATTCATTGATGCTGGAGAAGTATCTAGAGTTCTTTTCTTTACAATTAGGGGATCGTTCGGTGTCGGCATACACCAATCGTTTTTATAATCTTTTCCATTTTCCCTAGATGTGGTGAAGAATGACCAGCTAAAGGCTCAAAAGTACATGTAGGGTTTGCAATTGGACATCATATCATAGGTGTTTATGTTAAATATGTATACCTATGAGGAGATGGTATACATAGTTATAATGGAAGAAATGAATATAGTAGGCAAGGTTGTATTTTACACCTCTTCTCTTCCATCATGTGGTATCTTTAGTAGTGCACATGGGAAGAAGAGGAAGTGGAAATATCATCACAGGGGTAGTGGAGGTGGGTCTCTATAGCGAGCCTCCTCTGCACCATCTGTTACAGTAGGTAATGTACCTATAACTTGATATCAGTGTGGCAAGGGAGGACACACAAGATGTTCTTGTCCTATTCCTACAAAGATGTGCAATAGTTTTGGATGTGTTGGTCACTTACAACGCTTCTATCAAGCTATGACTTTGCCTCATTATAGTCATGGTTAATCGGCTCCTAAGGCTATTGTGGTGCAGTCAGAGGCTTCAAATACTATAGGGATCTAGCCATAGGCCTCGAGAGTGAAGCATTTTTATGTATTAAATGAGTTTCCAATGGAAGTTGATGTGGGTATAGAAACAGTGAGAGGTACTACCCTTATTGCATCTTCAGTAGCAATTTCTTTATTTA
Source organism: Viscum album (assembly GCA_963277665.1). NCBI lineage: Eukaryota > Viridiplantae > Streptophyta > Magnoliopsida > Santalales > Viscaceae > Viscum > Viscum album. The sequence continues at coordinate 1,175,571,917 of OY728119.1, read as the reverse complement.
ATACTAGTGCCTCCCACTCATTTATATCTTCACATTTAGTTGATTTTCTTGAACCTCCAATGGAAATTATTCCCTTTTAAATGGAGTTAGTGTAAGAGTCGGTATCCTAGAACCAACTGGTTTCACTTTAATTACATGGATATTTAATGTATTTAAATATTAAACATCTTATTACATATTTTTCATTATTATACATGACTATGATGTAATAATATCCTAGAGTATTTGTTGCATTGATATAGTCATGGAAGTTCCCCGCTATGATGAGAACCTTGAAATGCTATAAAAATATTCTTAAATATTATTCTACAGTTGGATTATATACTATGATGGGACACATAGCATGAAGATCTCCAGGTTCAAGTACTCATAATAAGATGAGAATTCCTCTCATAAATTTCTCACTTGGTAAACTCCAAGATAGGAGATTATGAGAATAGACCCGCCAGTAGGAATTCTACATGTTTTGGTGTCATGGGATATTTCTATTTTTGAGCATGTGTAATTATCCTTAGAGTTTAATATTATCATTAATATGCATCATGACTCACACACTTTGATTTACTGACGCAAACCATCATGCAGACAGTTGGTGGGAAGTAGGGTGCGTTGGGTGCGTCATGAGTGGCATGTTATTAATGGATAAGTCGAGGAAAGATTTTTCCCTTCCATTTATGGAAGTTGATATCTCAACCCTTTGATTGAAATAGAACATTCATGTGAAATTTCATGGCCATGGTGTAATGACTAGTTTATTTCAGGTATTCAAAGAACAACATATCAAGCATAAAATTTGATGGCACTATCATGAAACTTACTTGATGAGATATTGCGATAAAGGGATTATATTACATAGTGAGCGTTCATATATGGATTTCATTATTGTGATCAACTTTAATTTATTTCTCTTGGGTGCCTTGAACCATTTCTAAATAGTACACTTGGACTTTAGACAAGCCTGCCTAATTCCAATGAGAAAGAATCCTAGAGGGTCACACACTAAGTGTTTCTGGTGGTCTCAGTTAAATTATATTTGAATTTAATTAATAAATGTTATTCTCAAGACAATGTATTAATTTTATTCAAGTTAAAATTATTGCATAAATTAAATAAATATTTATTCACCTGATTTTGGGTAAAATATATTTATTTATTTTATTGAACATTAAATAAATATTTATTTACTATTTTGTAAATAAAATATTTATTTAAGATAATAACTTAATTATTTATTTATTTAGGTGTTCAATAAATGGAAATGGAGTTAGAGAGGACCAAGGATGGCCCGATTGTAAAATAATTATTTTCAAGATGATAAATAATTATTTAATTAGTTGGAACAAATTAAAATAATGCTACTGTTATTTTGTGACATGGAATTTTATTTATAATTCCATTTTGCGCAAGTTGGAGCACCATAAATAATGATGTGGTATTATTATTAATATAATGGTTTTTCTCTAAGGTTATGAATGTATTTAATTTCCATTACAAAATTAAATATTGTAACTGAAGCCCCATGTCAATAAATAGACACATACGTCTAGTGTGTCATGTACCGAACCACACACCCGGTGAATTGAGAATTGTTAAGCTAAACAAATTATTTCTCAAATCCTCTTCCTGCCCCTCTTAAGAATGAGAGACATTCTTCAAGACCAAAGAACAAGCAATCAAGAACGACCGACATAAGACACTCGCTTCACCGCGTTAGAACCCGGAGAATGATCAGTGTCGATCAGAGGCCATCAGAGCATATGTGAATCACCGCTAGAGGGATTCTAGTTTGGATCCTTGTAGGTGCAATAAGATAATCCGGAAGGGTCATTCCAGATGATCAACATTATCAACGAAGAAAATACTGAAGATCCAGGTATTATTTTCTTTATGAAATTAATTAAATCAATTATAAACATGATGTGAAAGATCCACTCTAAAGGTTTCATGCCCCTTATTTATTTATCAAAATCTTTGATTCTATTCTATGGAGATTGTCATTCATCGTCATATTGATCCCAGAATAATCATTGATCATGGTAAAAATCAAAGTTGGTTGTTGGCCCAACCACACTTTCATTGTGCCCAGAACCTTCAAGTGGTATCAGAGGGGTTACATCATAGTTTATAATTATTTAAATATTTCGTTGATGATTTGCGCATTTAATAATTTAGTTGTTTCAATTCAATTTAATCGTTCTGAAAATATGAATCTCGATATTTTTTCCTCCTCTTTCATTTCTCGTTCACCTTACAGAAATGATCTTTTCTTTTAATTTTGATTAAAATAAAACAGAGGATCTCATTCAGAGTTTCCAGAGGTTCCTAGCCGTACAACACCATAACACACGAGGTGTATTTGGAAATACATGCCGTGTAGCCAAGGTTCAATGCACCGGGTCTGGTCTGCCAAACCAAGTCATGTCAATGGAGTTTTTCTAAGTCTTAATGACTCCGTGTGTTGACCAAGAACTGGTGGCACGTGGTTTCCGGATTACATGTCATGTGTACCACTAGACACAATGTGTAGTCCCTTTGGGTTAGGGTTAGAATATGTACCCCGTACACGGTTTTCCCAGCTAGAGACTGTGTAATGAGTAACTAAAAGGTGTGTGGCCCACTGGACAAGTCGTGTACTCCGAAGATTTCTGAAGTACACTCACACTCTGTTTTCCTGGGCATGTACTTTGGATGGATGGTTAAAAATAGTACATGCCATGTAGTTTGAGCTACACTTCATGTACTCATCCAAATTATGTAGATTTATTAAAATTTATTATTATATTATATAAACCCTTGATACTTGTACCATCATGTGGGCATAAATCTGAGGCATAACACATGATAGGTGTTTTATATATATGTGTTTAATTTAACATATGTGTAATGTTCATTTCTACTCATTAGGTAGTTATGAATAGGAATTCACCAGGTTGCCTCTAAGGTAAAAGTTACATACAAAGATAATTTTAAATGAATTTATTTGTTTAAAATTATGATGGATGAGAATCTTAAGGAAATTTAGAAAAGGGTTTAAGATAAAAGGATTTATTAATTAAAAATTATAATTAATTGATTCTAGAATGATTTATCTTAAATAATAATGATTAAATAATTGAATGATAGTTTTATTTATGTGTAAATATCATTGGATGTATAGATGATCATGAGCTAGACCAAGACCTTTGTATGTGGATGGTTTCTTTTAATTTATTTATTTAAATTAATTTTTTTAGATTTCGAGCCTTCTCCTCATTAATATGTAGGGTATGTGTTCCTGAGGTTTATTTTATGTAAAACCCCTTTTTACCCCTCACCTACATGTGAGTTAAAAAAAGGCATATGTAATGGATGGAACTCCCATGCTAGTGGAGGCGGTTCAAGCTAGAGCCGAGACGAAACCAATACCAGGAGATATAGAGGTGGACAGGTGGAAAGTTGTAAACATGAACCCAAAAGGTTAAAGATGTTTCTCCCCTAAGTTAGGGTTAGTTTATCAACTTCTAGATAAACTAACCATTAGAAAATCTCATGATCATTCCCTTTACTTTATTTTATTTCTGTCAGTTTCATGGTTTATCATTATGGATGTATTGTCACGATCACATAATTAATGAATTAAACAAGCATGAAAGATGGAACTAAAATAAACTAGTTTTATGCGTATATATTATCAAGACATGGTTAATCACTTAATTACGTTCCACTTAATATTAAAAAGCATGTGATAATGATAATAATCAATTCATGAGTAAGAGATAAAAATCCCTCAAATAAAATATTAAGTCAGACCAAGCCTTTCGTTACTTGATTAAGGGAAAAACTCAATAAAACTATGTGTTTAACTAACCCTTTTTGGGACACTTACTTTTATACAGGAATCCCTTATGAAAGGTTTCAGGTTGACTTAACCATATTACATAAAGAGGAGTAGACCTAGAAAGACTTGGTGTAATATAGGAGGCAATAGTTGAGGAAATCCAAAGTCATGATTTTAAGATTGGGGAGTCTACTCAACATATCAAGAAGCTACAAGCCTACAGTTGGCAAATACCTGCCTACCTAAATACCTTCTAATAGCTTGACCAACCCTTGTTGGGGTTATGCGAAGGGGAATATGGATCCTTGCCACTAGAATTTCATGGAAACTGGACATTCCAAGTTCAATGGTGAGGGACATTGGGACTTGATAAAATAGTGGGAGACTTAATAAAATTTATTATTTCTAGTAAAATGTAATCAAGAAAGTATTAATGATCTGATCTTTTAATTGTAGAATAAAAATTACAAGCTCTTCAACCACACTATCCCTACAATCAATTCTGGATAAAGACAACATCCTCACTGGAAGTAACTTCCAGGAATGGTTTAGATGCCTTTAGGTTATCCTATGCCATGAACAGAAGTCTTACATGCTGGAGTCAGCATTACTTGATCCACTTTCTAAAGAGGCGAGTGATGAGGATTTCTTGGTATATGAGAAACATATGAAAGACACGGTCGATGTTCAATGTTTGATTCTATCATCAATGTCTAGTGAGCTCATGAAGTCTCATGAAAACATGGATTCTTATAGAATGATCGAGCACCATCGTGGTCTTTACCTGGAGAGAGAAAGATAAGAAAAGTTTGAGATCTCTAAGGCACTCTTTCAGAGTAATCTTGGAGAAGGCGCCCCAGCTAGGCCTCATGTAGTCAATCTTATTGGATACATTGAGCACCTGGAGGTTCTAGGGTTTAAACTCCGTGAAGAACTGAGCACTGATCTCATTCTCTCATCACTCCCTTATAGCTTCTCTAACTTTGTTGTCAATTTCAATATGAACAACATTGATAAGTCTCTATCTGATCTTCTTATCCTTATTTTCCAAGTGGACAAATATATGAAGCAAGAAAATCCTTTTGTCCTTATGGTGAATAAGATTAAAGGGAAAGAGAATAGATTTAAGACCAAATCTTCTTCACGATCTTCTAAGAAAAGGAAGATCAAAGGGAAGGCAAGGGAATAGGAGGCTCTTTGTTTCGCATATGGAAAGAAGGGCCACTAGAAGAAGAACTGCACCCAGCCTAAGAAGTAAGGGGAAGATTCATGTGTGTTTTTTATTGAATGAAATCTATCTATTTCTAAAAATTCGGTATTAGATATAGATTTTGGTTCTCACATATGTATCCAAATACAAGAACCAAGTAGATTCAGGAACATTGGCTGAGGAGAGGTAGATCTACGAGCATCTAATGGAGCCAGACTTGTTGTTGTAGTTGTTGAGGACAACCACCTCACATTTCCAACTAGGATGATATTGGTGTTAAAGGGTTGTTATTATGTTCTATATGTTACTAAAAATATTATTTCTGTATCCAGATTATATATAGATGGAATTGCTTTCATGTTTGGAAATGAATGTTGCTTCTTTTACAAAGATAGCATTTGTTTTGGTAGGGCACATTTATATAACAGTATTTACGTGTTAGATTGCACAAACTAAGTAATGGAAATCAATAACAAATATGCTTCACATGACTCATACCACACCCAACTTTGGCATCATCAGCTAGGTCATGTAAACGAGAAATGCTTGACAAAGTTACATCAAGATGGATATTTATATTCTTTCAAACTAAAACCGCTTAGCGTATGTCATGCATGTTTACAAGGAAAAATGACCAAAGCCCCATTTAGTGGGAAAGGTGAAAGGGATAAAGAACTTCTTGAATTGGTTCATACCAATGTGTGTGGACCATTTCCAGTTGAAGAAAGGGTAGGGTACTCATACTTCATAACTTTTACTGATAATTTTAGTAGATATGGTTATATCTACTTAATGAGGTATAAGTCGGATTCTATTGATAAGTTCAAAGAATACAAGAATGAATTTGAGAACTATCTTGGTAAGAAGATTAAGAAACTCCACTCATATTGAGGTGGAGAATATCTTAATCAAGACTTCATTGATTACTTACTGGAGTTTGGGATCCTATAACAACTCACTCCTCCATACACGCCCTAGTAGAATGGTGTGAGTGAAAGGAAGAACCGCACCCTGTTAGGCATAGTGAGATCAATGATGAGTCATGAGAGTCTTCCATTATCCTTTTGGGGATATGCATTACAAACAGTGGAACACATACTAACCCAAGTAGCAACTAAATCGATAAATGGTATTCCATATGAGTTTTGGAGTGGAAAGAAATCCATATTATCGAATTTACATGTGTGGGTAAGCGATTCATTTGTTAAGGCCTCTTTAGGTAACAAACTTTCACCATGAGGCACAAAGTGTACCTTTATAGGATACCCTAAGAAAATAAGGGGATATTACCTATAAACCCCCTCAGACAAAAAGGTTATAGTGGCAATACACATATATTAATTGAGAGGGAGCACATATCCAAAATAGAAAGTGGGAGAGAGATAGACTTTGATGAAGTTGAGGCTCAAGGTAAACAAGAGTTGGTACAGGAATAGATTCCACAAATCCCCATGGAAGAAAGAACTGTTATAGAGACACAAGAATTGCGTAGGAGTACAAGAGAGGTTAGAGAATTGAAACGGTATGCTTTTCTAGTTACCAAGGATGGTGACTCATTATTAGTTGATAATAATAATCCTCTAACCTACAAGGAAGCAGTAAGTGGCACAAATGTTGCCAAGTGGTAAGAAGCCATGAATTCTGAAATGGATTCCATGTACCAAAACCAAGTCTGTATTTTGGTAGATCCTCCAGTTGATGTAAATCCTATTGGTTGCAAATGGGTATTCAAGAAAAAACTGGACATGTAAGGACAAGTTAGTACCTATAAGGCACGATTGGTTGTAAAAGGGTTCAAACAACGTCAAGGCATTGACTACGAAGAAACCTTTTCACCAGTTTCAATGCTGAAATCCATCATAATTATATTGGCCATTGATGCTTACCATGACTATGAGATTTGGAAAATGGATGTCAAAACATCCTTCATTAACGGTAACCTTCAGGAAGATTTATACATGAAAAACCTGAATTTTTTATGACTCCAAAGGATGTTGATAAGGTATGAAAGTTGCAAAAATCCATTTATGGATTAAAGAAAACATTCAGGTCATGGAACATTCATTTTGATAAATCCATAACTAAATTTGGTTTTATTAAGAATGAATGTGATCCTTGTGTATACAAAGGGTTTAGTGGGAGTGAAATCATTTTCCTAATAGTATATATTGATAACATATTTGTTTCGGTGCGGATGTGCGTCGGGTTACGCTGTTCCGCCAGGACGCGTTCGCGCGTGCACCCGTCAACCCGAGGGGATGGGCGCGCGGCTTGTGGTCCCGCAGTCCCGCTTTCCAAGGGCGGGCGGCATTCGTCCATTATTCAGGGGTGTCTGCTCCTTGATCGAAACCGGGATGATGGGATGTAGGCTCCTCCTTCCTTGGACGTCTCCTCGGAACTCGTCGCCTAATCCGGGTCTCCCTCATAGACTTAAGAATGTTCGTGAATCTCGTTCCCGGCGCCATATCTTCATGGACACCGGTTAATTACGCAGCTTCCTCCCGGACGCTCCAAGGAGTCTGGGCGGGGCAGCAACCTGCGGTGAGAAGGCCGGGTGGCTCTGGGTGCTGGGGGCGTGTCGTAACATTGCGGCTCTACACGTCTGTCTTCCGTCCCTAATAGGGCTTCTCGAAGGCATGATGGCCTGAGGCATCCCGTACTAGGTGCGGGAAACTGTGTCACCTGAGGTTTTCCTCAGCTTCCCATGTTTAACACGGGGTATGCCGCGAGTTTAACGTCCAGCGGGGACGGCATCGGACCGATCAACACGAAAAGTGGATCGGATGACAGAACCCCTTGCGGGGAACCTCCGACGCTGGGGCCAGCACATGGGCGGCTTCCCAAATGATGTGGAGTGGAGTGAAGTGGCATGACCCCACCGGGATGTGGCGGCCCGGGTAAGGATCAGGATGGATGATGGAGTGAAGAGCTTGGACCCCGTAGAGGCTTCCTACGTACCGCGCGTTAGCACGGATCAAAGTCAACGTAGTTCGGGTATACAGTTTAACGTCATGTTGGACGTCGGCAAGCTGACTCACGAAGAGGTCTAGGCCGCCGGGCGGAGGATTGAACCGGACCACCTCGCACAGAGGGGGATGGAACGGCCGGTTGGATCACAGTTTCACGTCATGCTGGACGACAAAAGGAGAAACGGAAAAAGGGGCTGTGGGAAGGCACAGTGGAGATACACACGGGCAGTCTCCCACAGGGGCGGATTCATAGGTGAATCGACGCAAGCGTGAACCCTGGAGGGGTCCACTGATGGACGAACCGACGTAAATACGACCGGGACGACCAGGTGGTGGGCTTGGACCTCAGGGAGGCTTCCTACGTACCCTGTATAGAAGACAGGGATCAAAGTCCACGTAGTTCATTCTGTCAGGACTTACGCACTTGGGGCAGCCCGGGTGGCAAAACTCAGTTGGAAGGGACTTGGACCGAAAGCAGAAGACACCTCGATCCCAGTCATACCCTCTACTGGCTTCGGCCGTGGGGAGGCGCAATGGAGATACACATGTGCAGCCTCCCACGAGAAACTAGGGGTTTATAATACCCTGCCCCCGTAGGGAAAAGCCACTCCCATTAAATCGTCCCAAAAGGGGGACAATCCCGACATCCCTGCAGAGACGAGCGGGTGGGGGCCACATCCAAACCGGGGGAGACCCTGCGTGTGAGGCACGGGATCGAATGATGCGGACGGTTTAGCGTCTTGCCAGACGAAGTACAGTTTAACGTCGTGTGTTGAGGACGAGGCGGACGGTTTAACGTCTTGCCGGACGAAGTACAGTTTAACGTCGTGTGTTGAGGACGAAGCACTTGGCAGTTTAACGTCTTGCAGCGCGGACGATGGGGGCTAGGCAGTTTAACGTCGTGCAGCCTGGACGTATACAGTTTAACGTCGTGCAGGACGTGGTGCAGTTTAGCGTCATGCAGGACGAATGTGCAGTTTAACGTCATGCTGGACGTAGTGCAGTTTAGCGTCATGCTGGACATATGTGCAGTTTAACGTCATGCAGGACGAATTTGCAGTTTAACGTCATGCTGGACGATTGATTGCCGCCGACGGGTCCGTGTCACTTCGCACGAGCCTGGAAGGCTGCACGGGAAGACAGCGCACGGTGCGGGCACCCAGGATGAGGATCATCGAGCGCCACGCAGGCGGGTACCCGCAGGGGGTCAAGGGAGGCGACCCTGGCGGATTGCGCGCAAAAGAGGAGCTTTGCGCGCAAAACCGCGGATCGGCGCGCAAAATGGCGGGCTGGCGCGCAATTGGGCCAGCGCTTTGCACGCGGATGATTGGGATTGCGCGCACCGGGCTTCGGGTAGCGCGTGGGGGCAACGGCTCATTCTCTAACGAATGGCCACTTTGAAGATGGGGGGGTGCGCGCAATCGGGTTGGATTGCGCGCACCCGGGGGCAATTGCACGCAAGAGGCTTCTTTTGCGCGCAAAGGCCTTCGGGTTGAAGTTTATTCAAAGGGAAGGAGCCAAGGGGATTGCGCGCGAAGGCGGACCCCAAGGCTCTATTGCGCGAAAGAAAGGAGGTTACCTGAAGATCGGCATTGCGCGCGGAAGGGGTTGAATTGCGCGCGCGGGAGACCGTTCGACTTCCAGCAACCTTTGAAACGTTGGGGGTCGCCTAGTATTTATAGGCAACCCCGGGCGCGGAATCCAAGGCGCGAGCGCGGAATTCTCCTCGCGGGCGCGGAATCGGGCACGGCGCGCAAGGGAGTTGCGCGCATCCCGGGGGTTTTGCGCGCAGATCATCATATTTGCGCGCAGACCTCTGAAATTCCGCGCAAGGCCTCCGGGCCCTCCGAAACATTCTTCCGACTCCAAATATGACCTCGCTTTCCGCATCCGGAGCTTCGTTTGGGAACAACGGACTTTTCCGGCGTCTACAAAAGCCCCCCCTCGGAATCTGATCGGCGAGAGGTCGCAACGATCGGGTTCCGAGGGAGACGCCGGAATGCCGAAGTCCTGGGCGGCGCGGGACTTAGGCGCGGAAAAAGGGGCGCCGGTCGCGAAATTCGCCGCTGCGGTCGCGCAAAGCGCTTTCCGCGCGGCGCGGACCCCGGCCTCGCCTATAAATAGGGGCACTGGGTCCCTCCGTGCCGTACACTGGCCTTCCGCGCGATAAGCATCTCTTCTCTCGTGCGCGAAATTGCCTTTTCCGGCGCGGAATTCGCCCGATCGGCGCGCAAAACCGTCCGGATTTCGCCTGTCTTTGCGCGAAAACCCGGAACTTTGCGCGACAGTCTTCCCAATTGCGCGCCGTCCACTTGGATTGCGCGCCAACCTTCAAACTTCTCTACCAGCCTCGTCCGATCCCGCACGCTTCATCCCTTAACCCGCACGACTCCCGAAACTTCTGAGATGGCCGCGCACAGAGGAAATGAGGGGGATGCCGCCACTCGCAGGGCTGAGATGGCGACGAACGAGGAGGTTTACGGAGCCAAGGAGATTGTTTCCAACAATCAATCCTTGTTCGACTTACTGACGCCGGCCCAGAAGGCATATCCACTGTCGGACAACCTGCCGCTCTGGAACTTCGGCATCCTAGATGAGGTTCCGGTGCCAGGGTTCGAGATTGATGCGCCGCGGACCTGGGTGACCCGGGAGGACGAGCTTCTCCGCTATAACATCACCAACAATGGGCATCCTGCCAGGGAGACCAGGCACTTGGACGTCTACGTCCTGAACCCGAGGACGCGAACCATTGACGGGGGTGAGCCTACTGCGGAGAATTCTCCAGCCCTCTACTCGAGCATATATCGCCAGAGCGTCACGGACGACACCAAGGGCTGGCTGAAGGACTGGGACTTGAGGTCTGGGGGCAACTTCACCAGTGAGTGGGCCTGGGCGTTCTGGGTACGCCACACTTGCGATCACTTCGCAGAGGAGCTGCGGTACATCGGCCTGTTCGAGGCGGTGTGGACGTCGCAGTTCCACTTCTACCAGCAGTCCGAGCTCGGGCCGGAGCTGTTCACCCGATGGTCTCCGGATACCAACACCTTCCATCTTCACCATGGGGAGGTCGGCATCGGTCTCTGGGACATCCACTGCATCGGAGGTATCCCGCTGGAGGGCTACCAATACGATGAGTTCCTGCCACCGAAGAACATCTGGGAGGACAGGTCACGGACTCCCATCCTGACCTGGCATCTGCTTGACCTGGCTACGCAGCGGCTCGGGATCAAAGACTTCCAGAAGGACATAGCCTACAAGGAATGGTTCGGCCAGTTCTTGGAGCATGACCCGGCGGTCAAGATGCCAGGCAGGGGGAAGCGGTGCCCGACCGCAGCTCAGAGGAGCCGGAACGGGTCGTACTGGCGGGTCCTGGAGACGGGCGATTACCGCTCATGGGGGTACCGCGTCATTGAGGCCCGGGACCCAAATGTCCGGTACGCGGCGTTCCTGGCCGCCTTTCTGAGTGGGTGGCTCCTGCCAGTGCGGGACGCGAGAATGGGCGTTCGCCCGGCGACACTGGCGATGGCGGGCGCTATGGCCGCCAACAAGAGATACAACCTCGGGGTCCCAGTGCTGGCGAGGCTGTATGCCATCCTGGGACGCATCTCACGAGGGGGGTCGCCACGAAGGATCTGTGGGCCCTTTCAGTTCTTCCACGGCTGGGTGGCTGCTCACCTCGGTGGGTACACGTTTCCGAACGCCATCATTCCTCCGGGCAACGGCCTGCGACCCTCCCTGCTGAACATCGCGGGGGTCGCTCCGATGACCCTAAGTGAGGAGGGCGTGCGGATCCGGATTGGCAATCATGCCAACTTCAACTTCAGTCCGTTCCCCACTCCCGTCGGCCAGATGATCGACAATGGGCAGGGTCCGCTGGAGCAGCATGAATACTTCCTGAACATGCGGGGCGGGGTGCTCGTGGCTCGGATCGACGGGAAGGTGATTTGCGAGCCTTATGTGCCGACCCGGTTCGCCAGGAAGTCCGGGTGCCTTCAACGGATGCCGAAGAGGGTATTCACTGCTGTCCGGGAGGAGACGAACCCTGGCGTCCTTCGCCAGATGTGGCTGATGTTTGCCGCTTTCGGCTCTGGCGACGTCATCACTCTCCCTCCTACCGGAGTTGACGCAGGCTTGGAAACCGAGTACGCCGAACACTGGGCCATCGCGTACCCTGAGGGGCTTTTGCGGAAGCTAGTTCGGCGGCTCGAGGTTACCCGTGCGGAGACCGGGCGTCAAGGAAGGAGGCGGGGCGCCGCCACACGGGGGAGAACGGAGGCGCGCCAAGCAGCGGAGCCGGCGCGGGCAGGGACTTCGGCGGCGGGCACATCGCAGGCTGCCGCTACGACCTCGGCGCCCAGAGAGGGGGCACATGCGGCGGTCGAAGAGCGGCCTGGGAAGCAGGTGAGACGTCTGCTCGAACCTTCCCACGATGCAGTCTTCCCGGCGCTGTGGTCGGCCTGGATGACCCTGCGGCAGTCACTGGGGACCGACGCCATCTGGCGAAAGATTCTCAGAGAAGGAATCCATCTGCCAGAGGTCGGGCGCCTCCACATTGCCGACAGGGTGGACTTCAACCGGCAGTATGCGTATCTGACGGCCATGGACGAGTACGCGCGCCAACGTGGTCAGCGCGCGGAGCCATCCCTTCTGGTGAAGGTGATGCTCGGTCTCGAGCCCGCTCCGGAACAGATGCCGCCGGAAGAAGACGACAGTAGCAACGACTCCGAGGAAGAGGAGGAAATGGGGGAGGATGAAGGCTCCGAGGGAAGATCCCATCAGGGGAGTCCGCGGGAGAGCGGCGAGGTGGCCGGCTCTGACGACGTTGATGTCACTGAGCTCCTTGAGGTCCGCTTCTATCCCTACTCAATCTGCTTCATCCATTCTCTTATGCAGCTTCTAACCCATTTCTCCATCTTTCTCAGGAGCGCACGGATGTTGGTCAGGCATCCTCAGCGGGAGTAGGAGGGGCGCCAGCAGGACAAGGCGGGGGCCAGACACCTATCATTGAATTGACAAGCGCTAAGGGGTCCCCTGCTGCAACTGTTCCTGCGGTGACCGGGGTAGCGGAAGATGACGCTCCGAACTCCCGTAAGTCTCCCTACTTTACTGCTGGTGCTTGCCGTTGACGATCCGTGACTAACCATGGCATGCCCCGCGCAGTGATCTCAACATTGGAGGCTCGTCGGGTTGCCGAACCCGGGCCATCTACGAGTGGACCAGTGGTGGACATGCCGCCTGCTCCGGAACAGACTTCCCAAACCGAGCCGACCCCACCAACTGCTGATCAAGGGGCTCCGGACATCGGCGGTGCTGACATCGGAGAGAGGTTGGGGGCTGACGAGGGTGTCAGCGCCACTGGGGAGAGAGAAGAAGGTCGCCCGGATGTTGGGGAACCTATCCCTCGTGAGGACCTCCCAGGGGCGGACCCTGCAGCAGACCTGCTGGCTGCCTTCCCTGCCTACCGGCCTGCCGATCCCGAGGAGATGGACGACTCAGACACGGAGGCGGTCGAGGAGAGCCGGATAACGCGCCGTAGGGGGTGGAAGTGCATCCAGCGCTTCCTCAAGCGAGACCCATCGGAGTGGCTGGGGCGCATGGGATCACTTCAGACCTGGCTGCGCTTCCTGTGTGCCGGGGGGGCTGATGCTCAACGCCTCCATCTAACGGTCCGTGATTTCATGGCCGAAAAGATGCGCGAGAGCTGCCGGCGTGCCGACGTCACACGAAGTCGGGACATGTCGGAGAACACGCGGGCGCTCCTCGCGGCGGAGCAGGAAGTCCGGCGCCTCGAAGGGCAGGCGGCAGAGAAGGAGGCCTTCGTCGCAACGTGTACCGAGCTTGTGGAGCAACTAGCAGCCCAGCTGGTTGACGCCCAGGTACAGCTGACGGAGGCGGGCCAACAGATGGTCACAATTCAGGTCGAGCGGGAGCGTGCACAGGCCAGAATCGACGAACTGCGTGCTGCGACCGCCGACGAAGAGAGGGCACGCAGAGAGCGAGAAGCAGCTCTGGAGGCCACCAGCCAAAGGGTAGCGGCATTAGAAAGACTCATTCAGCACGCTAATCCCTAAGGGCTTTGTTTTGCCATTCCCAAAACATTTGCTTCCGCTACTTTGATCCATCTGTATGAATCAATATATTTATCTGCATCTTTTGGTTTAATATGCTCAACCACAATTCACTGTCTTGCGGGAGTGTTAACCAAGCATCAGGCATCCATAATTGGGCCTGGATTTCTGGAGAAAAGAGGGAGGTCATTCCTAGGAAAGGGGACCTCAGACCTAATCAATGTACCATTCCCCCAACCTGTTCCAACACACGAGCGGGACAATGCTAGGGGCGTTGAGATTTTATCCGAACATAGGGAAATGAGAAAGGGTGAATCGCGTGTCCCGAATCCAGACATCCACAACGGTCGGCCTTCCAGGAAATGCCCAAGACGGTAGGCGGACAGTGGATCGACCATAACAACTGCAATAGACGGACCGAAAAAGGCCATCATTCATATTGCAGGAGGCGGACCACATGTCATCATGAATACCGCTTTGGGGTTCCTTCAGACACAAGGGTGGAAAATCCAGATCAACAGGGCATGCGAAGCGTGGGGCGAAGTGACGATTTGTTCGGACAGAATCCAACGCTCTCAAAATCGCGCCACCGTGGGGAAAACGTATTAGGCGGATGCACTAATCTGGCCGTGAGTCACCTCAATTCTCAGACAGCACCTCTCTGACGAGGAAACCGTCGCTTCCCACCATTGCAGTGGGGCATCCCGAGCTGAATCGGGGAGAATATCACAACTGCACCACTCTACCCGAAGTCAGGCCAGACGGCCGGCGACGAGGAGGGGCGGGACTTAACGATCCCTGAGGCTGGACCCGAGTCGGAATGCCCGGGCGTTCCTATGTACTCCATCAGGCTGGAGATCAAACCACACGTAGTTCTGAGAGTGCAGTTTAACGTCATGCAGGACGTAGAATCCCGTTTAGGGGAGATCTTAGTTTAAGGTCGTAGAGCTCGGACCATAAGGGTAGATCTTAGTTTAAGGTCTTAGAGCTCGGACCATAAGGGGAGATCTTAGTTTAAGGTCTTAGAGCTCGGACCATAAGGGGAGATCTTAGTTTAAGGTCTTAGAGCTCGGACCATAAGGACTAGATCTTAGTTTAAGGTCTTAGAGCTCGGACCATAAAGAGAGATCTTAGTTTAAGGTCTTAGAGCTCGGACCATAAGGACTAGATCTTAGTTTAAGGTCTTAGAGCTCGGACCATAAAGAGAGATCTTAGTTTAAGGTCTTAGAGCTCGGACCATAAGGACTAGATCTTAGTTTAAGGTCTTAGAGCTCGGACCATAAAGAGAGATCTTAGTTTAAGGTCTTAGAGCTCGGACCATAAGGACTAGATCTTAGTTTAAGGTCTTAGAGCTCGGACCATAAAGACCTCAAAGTACGCCGCATCTGGTCATATCCCCTGGATATGCGAAGATGCACTGAGGGATAGTGTCGAGAGTGCCGAGGTTTCGCCTGGTCAGAATGGGAGGTGGGAAATGTGAATCATGCGGCCATTCACTCGAGGACCGGGAGCACCGGCGTGACGATATGAGAGTACTGCCGACCGTGGCGGAAAAGCAGCATCAACATCGCACTAACCGTTGGTGGAATGAGGCAGCAAACGAGCATCGACCGCTCAATCGCAGGATTCATATCGATTTGCTGCCCGAGGCCATTGGGGGTACCGGCCCGGGTCGGTGGGAGAGCACTGAGGCATTGTGTCCGAACCGTTCACGGGGGCTCCACCCAGGGCGTAGACGATGGGTCCGAATGAAAGGGAGCACGAAGCCTGAAAAGCGGAGGAAACCCGACCAAGCGGATCCTGACCCTCCTGGCAATAAACCAGAGTACTCTTGACACCGGTGGACCACTGCAAGGGGTCGGGGAACGCGCCTTGAGGGTGACCTGAAGGCGGCGGATTCCCCAGAGAAGGGGGAATCTCTAAGAGGTGGGGGGCTGGACCCGAAGTTTCAAACATCCGGGCGTTCCTACGTATCCCATAAGGATGGGAATCAAGCCGCACGTAGTTCTTGAAGCGCGGCGCAACACAATCGGGCACCAGCGCGGGGAAGAGTGCGGGTCTGACCCTCGCACACAAAAGGAGCGGCATTTGATATTTCTTGTTTGTCCTTAGAGATGAATGGTTTTTCTTTGTGCGGCGACATGCCTGTGATTGAGAAATCTCTGGCGTCGCCACAATAATCAAGCCATGGAAGGCATTGATGAATGGCGTGGTTATTAACCAGCGCCCAACATGAGTGTCCCCTGAGGGGAACATCACGATGCAGTGCCGTTTTCTCGTCGGGCGGCCAAGACGATCACAGTTTACGGTCGTGTGGTAGGACCAGACAACACAGTTTAAGGTCATGTGGTTCGGACCATGGAGGAATCCGCTTACCGCGGTACGGCGGACACGGCGGAGGTGGGAGCATACCCAGCCTTGCGGTCACGCACGATTCCAGGAGAAGAGTCTTGGGATAGGGGCCTGCGTATGTCCATCACCCGAGGGGCAGAGATGCTAGCCTCCAGATATACTGGGCTCAGAACGCGATTGTTCGAGCGACTCCTCCCTCCTTATGGGGACGAGGGTCCAGCTACGCATGGCCCTTGGGGAGAACATCCGCATATATCCTTGGTGCTCAGATCATGGGAGTCTCGAACGACATCATTACCTTGGTTGGTCTGCCTAACGTGTAAAGGTGTACTGAAGGTCAGTATGAAAAGAGTGTCCAGATTCCACTACAACGCATAAAGGCGGAGTGTGATGAGGACTGCGCAACCAATGTTCAGAGCCTGAAGGAGCTGACATGGCGATCAAGGATGTTGCTGACGCATTCGCAACACAACATCTGATCGCGTCAGCCTAAGACGGGGCAAGAAAACGAGCATCAACCGCTCAATCGCAGGATTCATATCGATTTGCGGCCCAAGACCCGCCGGTAAATCGACCCGGAGCGGTGGGAGAGCACTGAGGCATCGTACCCAAACCGCTAACGAGGATCCCTTTGAGTGAAGGCTCGAATAAGAGGAAGCGCGAGGCCTGACAAGCAACACAGGACTTGTCGGGATTGAATCTGATACTACGAGTCATAGACTGAAGTACCCAAAACATGTTAACAGATCTCCGGAAAGGGTCGTAGGACTCACCCTGAGAGCAACCAAAAGAGGGCAGATTCCCGTGATCAACCAAGGGACGGGGCTGGACCTGAAACACAAGCGTTCAGGCGGTCCTACGTATCCCATAGGGATGGGAATCAAGCCATACGTAGTTCTTAAGAGGCAGTTTAACGTCATGCAGGACGATGAGGGGTGTGAGGTAGTCCCACACACGGGGGAGGCGTACGGCGCGGCCAGTAGACCGACGTGAATGAGGACATAATCCCCCGCTCACGCGATACGCCTCGCACAAAAAGGAGGGGAACTGGGGCCAGAGTCCCAACGCGGGATAGAGATTCCCGGAAAATGGGGTTGGGCCTGAAACATGAATGTCCAGGCGGTCCTACGTATCCCATAAGGATGGGAATCAAGCCATACGTAGTTCTTGAAGTGCAGTTTAACGTCATGCAGGATGATGAGGGGAAAAGAAGGGGGGAGCAGAAGGCATCCCCAAACGTGGGGGGGCGTACAGCGTGACGAGCAAACCGACGTGAATGAGGGCATAGCCCCGCACTCACACCATACGCCGCACACCCGGGGGCAACTGGGCCAAGGGCCCGAGATGGGATGGAAATTCCCGAAGGATGGGGCTGGGCCTGAAACATGAATGTTCAGGCGGTCCTACGTATCCCATAAGGATGGGAATCAAGCCGCACGTAGTTCTTGAGGGGCAGTTTTACGTCATGCAGGACGAATGCTGAACAGTTTAACGTCTTGTAGCTCGGATGTAGTGCAGTTTAGCGTCATGCAGGACGTGGTGCAGTTTAACGTCATGCAGGACGAAGTGCAGTTTAGCGTCATGCGGGACGATTGAACACTTAGGCAAAGTATTGCTTGAGGAACCTAGCGTTGGTGGGAGGAGTGACACGCTCACCATCCATAGTCGCTAGGGAGTACGCGCCATTGGGATAGACCTTGTGGACAACAAACGGTCCCTCCCACTTGGGCTCCAACTTGGGTGGCTTCCTGCCGGGGATCATCGGCGCTCTTAGGGCTAGCACTAGATCACCCTGCAGGAAGGAGCGGAGGCGAACCTTCTTATTGAAAGCTCGAGCCATCCTGCTTTGATGCCTCTCCAAGTTGTGCAAAGCGCGAAGTCTATTCTCATCCAGTGCTTCCAACTCGACTAGACGGGCTTCAGCAACTCTGTCCGGCGCTTGCTGGTCGTAGACCGCAGTGCGCAAGGACGGTAACTGGATCTCGATGGGCAGGACGGCCTCAGCTCCATACACCAGGGAATAAGGGGTCATCTGGGTGGAATTGCGAGTCGTCATCCGATAAGCCCAGAGGGCGTTGGGGAGCTTGTCCGGCCAACTCTTCTTGTTCTGACCAACCATCTTTTGCAGAATGTTAGAGAGGGTTTTGTTAAACGCCTCGATCTGTCCATTCGCCTGCGCATGATAGAGAGATGTATGGTTCGAGCGAATGTTATACTTGGCGTACAACTTCTTCAACTCGGCTGCTCGGAAATTGGTTCCGTTATCCGTGAGGATAGCGTGAGGCACTCCAAATCGATAGATGATGTTGGAGGTCACGAAGTCAGCGATCGAACAGGATTTGACCTCTCTGAGCGGAATCGCTTCTGCCCATTTGGAGAAGAAGTCCGTAGCGGTCAGAATGAACCGGCACTGGCGAGCTGTCGCCGGCGGGTAAGGTCCCACGACGTCCAGTCCCCAGACTGCAAAGGGCCAGGAATACCTTGTGGTATGGAGAGGCTCCGGCGGCCGATGCACAAAGTTCGCATGAACCTGGCACGCATGGCACCTCCTGGCATACTCGATGCAGTCATGGATCATGGAGGGCCAGAAGTATCCCAACCTCCGAATCTGGTGGGACAGCTTCGGCCCAGTCTGGTGGGCGCCACATGAACCAGCATGAACCTCTTGCATGACTCGTGGGATCTCAACTCCCTGAAGGCAACGGAGGAGAACACCATCAAATCCGCGTTTGTAGAGGATCTGCTCCAGGCCGGGACTGCTCTGGAGGACGAACTGCGATGCGCGGCGTCGAACTCGCTCGCGCTCGGCCCGATCCGATGGAAGAATGCCATGTTGGAGGTACTCAACCAAAGGCGTCCTCCAATCAGGGGCTGATCCGACTGTCATATCTGGGGTACTCGGGGCTCCGGGCATAGGAGCAACCGTGGTGAGGTTACTTACCAACGGGCCGCGATCTTCTTCCGGGATAACGGGAGCGATGAGCCTGCGGCGCGTCACGCGGACGATCAGGTTGTCCTGTTCAGGCTCTGCAAGTGACGCAGCGAGGCTGGCCAAAGCATCTGCTCGACCGTTCTGCGACCGGGGAACATGGACAATTTCTGGCCGAGAAGGGAACCGGGCCATCAGAAGGAGGGTGCACTCCAACAATGGCACAAGTTCCGGCTTCCTGACAACGTAGTCGCCATTGATCTGCTTAACGACCAGCTCGGAGTCCCCTTTCACGCACAGACGGGGCACGTCGATCTCGAGAGCCAACTCGAGGCCGGTGATGAGGGCATGGTATTCCGCCTCATTGTTGGTACAGCCCTCTGACAACAGGAAAGAGTATGGCAGCACGGCTCGCTCCGGGGTAATGAAGACGATGCCCAAGCCCACTCTGTTGAGCTTAGGATTATCGAGTCTTCTACCGGTGGGGCTCCGGGAGGCACCGTCAAAGTGCATCTGCCAGCATGGATCGGCTCGATCAACCGAGAGAATGGTCTCATCAGGAAAGCCTAGATCCAGCGGCTGATCCGCGGAGGTCGGGTGAGCTGCCAGAAAGTCTGCCAATGCTTGCCCTTTGATGGCCTTCTGAGACACATACCTGATGTCGAACTGCTGGAGAATCACAGCCCACCGCGCTAGGCGGCCAGTCAACATAGGTCGGCTCAGGATATATTTCAACGGGTCTATCCGAGAAACCAACTGTACCTCATGGTGCTGCAAGTAGTGCCGTAATTTCTGTACGGCAAATACGAGCGCCATGAAGCTCTTCTCGATGGGGGAATACCTAACTTCCGCATCGAGGAGCATGCGACTGAGGTAATAGAGGTTATTCTCCGTTCCCTCGTTGTTCTTCTGGGCGAGAAGGGCACCCAGGGACCGTTCCAGGGCGGTCACATAGAGGACCAGCGGCTTCCCGGATACAGGCGGCATCAGAACCGGAGGTTGAAGCAGGTACTACTTGATCTCCTCGAAAGCGGTCTGACACTCTTTATCCCATACATAGGTGGCACCTTTCTTCATAAGCCGAGAAAAGGGCTTACACTTGCCGGCCAGATTCGCGATGAATCGGCGTATATAGGCTAAGTGGCCTTGGAACCCTTGCAGTTCCCGGACGGTACCTGGGGGAGGCATCTGGCTAATCGCCCTGATTTTCTCTGGGTCGATCTCAATACCCCGGTATCTTACCACAAATCCAAGGAACTTTCCGGAGGTGACCCCAAAGGCACACTTCAACGGGTTCATCTTCAGGCAGCGAGACCGGAGGAAGCTGAACACTTTCTCAAGATCTTTGAGATGGTCCTGACGCTGGCGCGATTTGACCACCAAGTCGTCGACGTAGCATTCCACCAGTGTGCCGAGGATTGGCTTGAATATGCGGTGCATCGCCCGTTGATAGGTGGCACCTGCATTCTTCAGGCCGAAGGGCATGACCCGGTAGCAAAAGGTACCTTGGGGGGCCCTGAAGGCAGTGAACTCCTCATCCTCAGGGGCCATCCGAATTTGGTTGTATCCGGAGTATCCATCCATGAAGGAGAGGGCTTGGAACCCTGCCGTGGCATCAATCAACAGCTCTGTCACTGGAAGGGGAAAATCATCCTTCGGACAGTGGCGGTTGAGATCGCGGAAGTCGATGCAGACTCTAATCTGCCCGTTCTTCTTCCTGACCGGCACAATGTTGGCCAGCCATTTGGGGTACTGAACTTCCCTCACGAAGTTGGCTTTGATAAGCTTGTCAACTTCGGCCTCAACCATGGCACCGTGGGATGGGTGCATCTTCCTGGGAGGCTGCTTGAACCCGCAATGGTTCGCCGGGAGACCAAGGCGGTGGACGGCTACCTGAGGATCCAGCCCCGGCATCTCGTCATAGCCCCAAGCGAATACATCACGGTGCTGCCTGAGAAAGTCCACGTACTGCTGCCGCTCCTCAGAGGGCATGGCGGCACTAACCAATGTGGGTCTTGGATCGGCCTTGGTTCCAAGGTTCACCTGTATTAACTCATCGACCGTGGCGGGGACGCCCTCCTCGAAGGCTGGGGGTGCGTCTTCCATATCCTCTCCACTCGGGGAGGGATCGTCCACGGGAGAGACTGCGTTGGCAACTGCATTGGGGCTACCAGATCCTGCTGGGCCACTGGTGCTGGCGCGGGCGGTCGCGGCCATCTCATCAGGAGACTCGCGGACCGTCAAGACCATGGCGACGTCCAACCGTCGAATCGGGAGGACGTAAGCGTCATCCAGACTTGCCCAGGGATCACTTGCAACAGCGACAGGCTCAACCTCACCTGCCAGGATCTGCTTATCCTTGCTCTTGTAATAGTCCGCGTCTAGATAGCGGGCTTCACACGAGGCAAAAGGAGAGGCATCTCCTTGAATCACGCCCACTCGACCATTAAGGGAGTATTTGAGGCACTGGTGGTATGACGAGGGAACCGCCGCGTGAAGATGGAGCCATGGCCTGCCCATCAATGCGTTGTACGCAGTGTCCTGAGAGACTACCATGAATTCGGTGTTGGCAACCAAGTCACCGAACTGGGTCTTCAAACGTATCTTGCCGACCGGGGTTTGCTCGGTGCGATCGTACCCCTGGATCCTGAGGTCGGAGGGAATCAAGTCATCCTCAGACAACCCCAATCTCCGGAGCGTCCGAGTTGGAATCAGGTTAATCCCGGACCCCGTGTCGACAAGACAGCGCCGAACTTCAAGGCCATTGAACTGGCCAGTGACATACAGCGGACGAATGTGTCCCTGTATAGGAGGGTCTTCATCCTTACCAGAGAACGAGATAACTGCCTGACATTCGGCGTCCTCGATCGTTTCGGCGTGAAAGGCCTCTGCAGCCGCAACCTCTGTCTCAAACTGGAGGGGGCTTTTCAGGGCTTCAGCGAGTGCCTCGCGCATCTCAGATGACATGCGCAGAGCCTCAAGGATGGAGAGCCTTGCTGGGATGTCGGCCAAGTGCTTCAGGACATCATACTTTTTGGCCAAGCGCGAGCCCCTGGTTGCAGGAGGTTGCTCTGCGGTTGGTAGCATGACGGGCCTTGCCGGTTGGATCGGCGGCCGACTGGTACTTGGCGCATCTCGCTGTTCACCGGTCGCAGTCCGGGAAATGGTCACCGTACTGGAGTCAGGAGGCCGGGATGGACTCGTGGCAGGGCGGAGCTGGTCGCGACGCGGCTGAGGCTGTTCTGCCTGGTCCCACACCACAAACAGTGGCGGAGGCGAATCCGTCATCCCCGAATGGGGGGCCTGCGCACGCTGAGCTCGATCTTGAGCCTGCTGCCTAGTCTCAGTGGCATGCACGGCCTGGCTGGAGGTACCAACGGCTGTGCCCCGGCGACTCCTGTTGTTGCGGTTCTTCCGACGGTAGCGACGACCGGGGACACTAGGGAGGTCCACCTGGTGTTCTTCAATGTCGGGAACCGAAAAGGGATTTACCAGCTCGACGGTGTTAACCGAAGCATACCCAAGACCGTCATCGGACGAATCATCCATCACCGGGCGGATCCGAGGAGGGACCCCCATCTCCGGGGGCATAAAATCGCCGAGAGTGCGGGATAGTGGCGGAACCGGCGGGGCGCGCTCTTCCCTCTTGCGCTGCCGCCGTTTGCTCCTCTTGGAAGAGGCAGGCTGGGACGACGATGCCGAAGCAGCACCCGCAGGTTCTGGGGGCTCAGGCTGATTCAAGCGCGCACGGATGATTCCATGGGCGCGAATGGTCGTCTTGCGGACCATCCAGTTATTGTACTTCTGGGGTCCGCGGTTGGAGACCAGCTGCCATTCGTCCTCGTTGCCACTATCGTCATCTGATCCCACGAATACGCCCGCCACTTGTGCCGGAGCTGGGCCCAACCTGATTACATTGTTGTTAATCTGGTCTTGGAGCCAGTCCTTAAACACATAGCACCGCTGGATGGTGTGCCCCAGGGCCCGGTGGTAGGGGCAGTAGCGGGGGTTATTCGTAAGATGTGCCTCCTCTGGCTTCCAACACTCAGGCAGTCGCACAATCCTCTGCTCCAGGGCGCTCCGGAAATAACCGGGGACCTGATCCTCATGGAATGAGTAAGTCAGGTGTCGCGGGCCCCTTGGAGCGTGGTCTTGACGAGGGGCTGGAGGGGCCTGCCAAGAAGGTGGACCCTGATTATCTCGCCTGGGTTGTGGCGGTACATTACGCGGAGGGGCCGGCCGGTCCTGAGGCTGCCGCTGCTGGGCCGGGAACTGAGCCCGTGGAGGCGGATTCCTGTGAGGCTGTGGAGCTGGCCTCGCCGGAAGCAGCTCCAACGGCCTGGGGGCCTCTATCTGGGCAACAGCAGCGGGCTCAGCCCTACTGACTCTCCTTGCAGGGATCATAGGAGGCAGCGGGTGTGCCTGGCTGGCCTGTTGCAGGGCTTCCTCAAGACGTTGAGCTTTGTCTGAGAAGTCCCTGAACCCTCCGGGGTAATTCTGAGTAATCAGGGAAGGGACCAGCTCGGTCTTGACGTTCCCGACGCACATTTTCAGCAACTGCTCCTGAGTCAATGGCATGTCAAGGGAATACGTGAGACCCTTCCATCGGGCGACGAAGTCCGCGACTCGCTCATCAGGCCTCTGCTTGCACTTGAAGAGGTCTACGATACTTGTCTTCCGGGTCGTGGAACTGAACTGGTAGAGGAACTGTCTACGGAGGTCCTCCCAGCTGGTTACCGACCCGACGGGGAGCTGGCTGTACCAGACAAATGATGGCCCTTCCAGTGTCTGAACAAAGCAGCGAAGCTTAGCGGCCTCCTGCTGCGCCGGAGTCCCCAACATAGGCCCGCACCTCGAGTTGAAGTGGGCTAAATGCTGTGGCGGATCTCCAGTCCCGTTGAAGGGGGCAAAAGTGGGATTCCCGAATCCCGGAGGCGCCGGCATGTCATCCACCCATGCTGGGTAGGGCTTGCCGTCCGGTGGGATCGCCACCTGCCGAGTCTCCAAGGCTTCCAAGCGGGCAATGAGTGCCGCCATCGGATCGTCCGGACATGGGTTCCAGTCCTGGCGAGGATCTCTAACCACGAGCGCATTGCATGGCCCTTCAATCGGGTCGTCGACCAGGTCGTCGAACTCGGCAGCTCGTGGGATGGCGGGCGGAGCGGCCCTTGGGGCAGCGGGAGGAATCCGAGCGGGATCTCTCAGGTAGTCACGCCGCTCGGGAGGGTGTGGCGAAACATACCGCGCCCTCTTGCCGTAGGCAATGGCCTCTCTCCTGTCGGCGAACACGGTGTAATCACGGTTGCCCGGGAGAGTCTCGTCGAGGAGCGGTTGTTCCGGTCCCTGCTGTCCTGGCCTAGGATCACCGTAGTCAGGCCGCCGTTCTGCAGCGCGCTCGGCGAGGAGCTGGTCAACCAGCTTCTTCTGTTCGGCGAGCTGCTGACGTAGCGTAGCCTTCTCGGGATCCTCCTCTGCCCTCTTCATGGAGGCAGATGGGTCGGCGGGCCTTATAGCCTCGCTGTGCTCTTTTCCTTTGCTGACGTTTCGGCTTAACGTCAGTGCTTCAGTGGGTGCGGGGAGCCCCAGGAGGTTTCTCTGATGACGAGTAACTCTCACTGATGGATCTGACGACGGCTTGTCTTCGGGGGGGAAGCCCCCGTCGAGAAGTTCCAAGTCGTTCCCCTCTCCCGACAGGTCAGCCATATTGACCGTTCCTGTCCCTGGGGATATACCCTCAGGGCCACCCAGCGAATCGGGCTGTCGGCGAATCACACTGAAGCGTAGGGCAGCGTACTGCCCCCATCCACGGATATACACGTGGGGAGTGGCTTCCTCGATAACTTTGCGGAGTACTTGAAAGCACTCAACGCATCGTTGTTGGAGGGCCTCGTGGCGCTCAAATGACCCGGGGTGCCGAACCGCGGGGAGCATGGCCAGGTCAATTTGACGGCACTGCTCACCAATATCCTCCAGGTGCGCTTGACTCCCGGGGTATGGCATTTGTAGGCGGTGAAGACAGGAGCGAGTCTCCCGGAGAGTTCGGCGGAAGCATTCGAACTCATCCGGGGTGAGCGATTCGGGTGCATCAAAGCCCGGTCCTGCGACTGGCCAAAACTTCTCAGGGAAGTGGCGATCTGCAAGGACGGTCCAGAAGCTCCACGACTCAAACTCGGGACCCAGATCTCCTTGGTCCTCTTCCATGGCTGGGAACGGACGGGGAACTGGTAGTGGTGCCGAGGCGGGCCGCCGGGCCGACGGGCTGGCCGGCGGTGAATACGGCGAACAGGCCGATTGGCCTCCATATCCCGGGCCGCCCTCTGAGGGTGGCGGTGCCCTGGCTACCACATCACGATAGGACGGGCCGGCGAGCGAACATCCTGCCGTAGCATCGGTGCTCGCCGAGGGTGCACTAGATCGTGGTTCGACCGTCGGTCCCCAGAAAAAGTCTCTGGCTTCTCCGATCGAGGCGGAAGGCACTTCCGGAGGGGCCGGTACCAACCGCAAGCTTGATCCCTGGGGGTCTACCAGGCCCTCGTTACTCCGGATATACCTTCGGAGAGACGCGGGGATCACATCGATCTCACTCTCGGGGAGCACGAGGCTGACGTGCCGCATTCCTACCCCTGCCCTTGACTGGCGGGATTGGGGAAGGGGCTCTGTCGCCGAATCGTACTCCGCCTCTGAGTCAGAGAAGCAAACCGGCCGGATCTCTGTCCGGAATTCCGCAACATTCTTCCCTCGGCGTCGACGCCTTGCCTTCCTGCCCCTGGGTGGTTATTCGGGGCAGGGCTAATCTCTGTCCTGGCGTCCTCCGGCCGCACTGGTGCTGGGGCCGAGAGGACTGGGAACCAAGGTGCGAGGGGCACCGGGACAGATATCAAAGGGGACGCGGGGAGAGATGATTCCGGGCAGGACTCCGGGCCGGGATCGGAAGGTGGGATGACCCATGCCTCTTGGATCGGCCACACAGAGTAGATCCTGCCGGTGAATAGCGCCACCGCGAGGTGGTCCGTGGTGGCTACTGCCAGTGCCAGCAACCGGGAGAGTCGACCCAACCTGCCTTTGGGGCGGTCGGGGCCTCGATCCAGGTCGGGCATAGGAGTTCCCCTGCTCAGGATGCGCAGAGGCCTGGCGACTGGAGCCAGCAGTGGCTTGGGCCAATGCGGCCGCTGTTGCTAGAGCCCCAAGGTGGGCATCCTCTTCCGCTCGTGCCCGACGTTGGCGTCGAGACAGACGAGTCGGGATGAGCGGCGCGGGCAGGTGGAGAGCCCGCTCTTCGACTGGAGAGGCCTGGCGGCGGTGTCGCCGTGGCCTGGCGGGAGTCCTTACCGTAGATCCCTGGAGCGAATCCCGGATAGGGTGATCCCGGGCCTCTTCCACCTCATCCGCGTAGGGAAGGGAACTGTCAGAGCGCTCCGGGGATAAGCTCCCGAAGCGGTTGGACGTTGAGGTAGGCAGCGGTGCCTCCCTGCGCGGCCCTCGGGGGCGGCGGTGGTGGCGAGGCGCAGCCTCCTCAAGGTCTAGGCGAGCCATTTCCCTAGTGGGGATGACTCCCTCTTCCTCGTATCTCCGCACCAGGGTGTTGATCACCCTTCTCTGGATGACCTCCGAGGGGGAGAGAGGGCGTGGTCGTCCCGCAATTGCGGCTGCTGGGACGGCTGTGGAACGGGCGGGACCGCGCGGAGTAGCCGCGTCGGTGTTTCCCCTGTCCCTGCGCCAGTGGGCGGGTGGCGATCGGGCACTGGACCGGGCGACCTGATTTCTGAAAGCAGGGAGAATGACCCATTAACACTGACAGGAAAAAGGAATCGACAACCAACCATTAGCGCCACGACGCCTTCCGTGGGGGGAACCCAGGCCCTCGACGTTGCGAGACGGAGTGCCCGATGTCCCTTCCCCAGCCCCTGGCGGGTAAGACTGAATGCTTGGCCGGGCAACATGCCGGTCTTCCAACACCTCTGAAAGCCATCGGTCTTCGTATCGAGGAGAAGAGATTCACGTCGGGTTCACCATTTTTCTGTTTCGGTGCGGATGTGCGTCGGGTTACGCTGTTCCGCCAGGACGCGTTCGCGCGTGCACCCGTCAACCCGAGGGGATGGGCGCGCGGCTTGTGGTCCCGCAGTCCCGCTTTCCAAGGGCGGGCGGCATTCGTCCCTTATTCAGGGGCGTCTGCTCCTTGATCGAAACCGGGATGATGGGATGTCGGCTCCTCCTTCCTTGGACGTCTCCTCGGAACTCGTCGCCTAATCCGGGTCTCCCTCATAGACTTAAGAATGTTCGTGAATCTCGTTCCCGGTGCCATATCTTCATGGACACCGGTTAATTACGCTGCTTCCGCCCGGACGCTCCAAGGAGTCTGGGCGGGGCAGCAACCTGCGGTGAGAAGGCCGGGTGGCTCTGGGTGCTGGGGGCGTGTCGTAACACTGCGGCTCTGCACGTCTGTCTTCCGTCCCTAATAGGGCTTCTCGAAGGCATGATGGCCTGAGGCATCCCGTACTAGGTGCGGGGAACTGTGTCACCTGAGGTTTTCCTCAGCTTCCCATGTTTAACACGGGGTATGCCGCGAGTTTAACGTCCAGCGGGGACGGCATCGGACCGATCAACACGAAAAGTGGATCGGATGACAGAACCCCTTGCGGGGAACCTCCGACGCTGGGGCCAGCACATGGGCGGCTTCCCAAATGATGTGGAGTGGAGTGAAGTGGCATGACCCCACCGGGATGTGGCGGCCCGGGTAAGGATCAGGATGGATGATGGAGTGAAGAGCTTGGACCCCGTAGAGGCTTCCTACGTACCGCGCGTTAGCACGGATCAAAGTCAACGTAGTTCGGGTATACAGTTTAACGTCATGCTGGACGTCGGCAAGCTGACTCACGAAGAGGTCTAGGCCGCCGGGCGGAGGATTGAACCGGACCACCTCGCACAGAGGGGGATGGAACGGCCGGGTGGATCACAGTTTCACGTCATGCTGGACGACAAAAGGAGAAACGGAAAAAGGGGCTGTGGGGAGGCATAGTGGAGATACACACGGGCAGTCTCCCACAGGGGCGGATTCATAGGTGAATCGACGCAAGCGTGAACCCTGGAGGGGTCCACTGATGGACGAACCGACGTAAATACGACCGGGACGACCAGGTGGTGGGCTTGGACCTCAGGGAGGCTTCCTACGTACCCTGTATAGAAGACAAGGATCAAAGTCCACGTAGTTCATTCTGTCAGGACTTACGCACTTGGGGCAGCCCGGGTGGCAAAACTCAGTTGGAAGGGACTTGGACCGAAAGCAGAAGACACCTCGATCCCAGTCATACCCTCTACTGGCTTCGGCCGTGGGGAGGCGCAATGGAGATACACATGTGCAGCCTCCCACGAGAAACTAGGGGTTTATAATACCCTGCCCCCGTAGGGAAAAGCCACTCCCATTAAATCGTCCCAAAAGGGGGACAATCCCGACATCCCTGCAGAGACGAGCGGGTGGGGGCCACATCCAAACCGGGGGAGACCCTGCGTGCGAGGCACGGGATCGAATGATGCGGACGGTTTAGCGTCTTGCCAGACGAAGTACAGTTTAACGTCGTGTGTTGAGGACGAGGCGGACGGTTTAACGTCTTGCCGGACGAAGTACAGTTTAACGTCGTGTGTTGAGGACGAAGCACTTGGCAGTTTAACGTCTTGCAGCGCGGACGATGGGGGCTAGGCAGTTTAACGTCGTGCAGCCTGGACGTATACAGTTTAACGTCGTGCAGGACGTGGTGCAGTTTAGCGTCATGCAGGACGAATGTGCAGTTTAACGTCATGCTGGACGTAGTGCAGTTTAGCGTCATGCTGGACATATGTGCAGTTTAACGTCATGCAGGACGAATGTGCAGTTTAACGTCATGCTGGACGATTGATTGCCGCCGACGGGTCCGTGTCACTTCGCACGAGCCTGGAAGGCTGCACGGGAAGACAGCGCACGGTGCGGGCACCCAGGATGAGGATCATCGAGCGCCACGCAGGCGGGTACCCGCAGGGGGTCAAGGGAGGCGACCCTGGCGGATTGCGCGCAAAAGAGGAGCTTTGCGCGCAAAACCGCGGATCGGCGCGCAAAATGGCGGGCTGGCGCGCAATTGGGCCAGCGCTTTGCGCGCGGATGATTGGGATTGCGCGCACCGGGCTTCGGGTAGCGCGCGGGGGCAACGGCTCATTCTCTAACGAATGGCCACTTTGAAGATGGGGGGGTGCGCGCAATCGGGTTGGATTGCGCGCACCCGGGGGAAATTGCGCGCAAGAGGCTTCTTTTGCGCGCAAAGGCCTTCGGGTTGAAGTTTATTCAAAGGGAAGGAGCCAAGGGGATTGCGCGCGAAGGCGGACCCCAAGGCTCTATTGCGCGAAAGAAAGGAGGTTACCTGAAGATCGGCATTGCGCGCGGAAGGGGTTGAATTGCGCGCGCGGGAGACCGTTCGACTTCCAGCAACCTTTGAAACGTTGGGGGTCGCCTAGTATTTATAGGCAACCCCGGGCGCGGAATCCAAGGCGCGAGCGCGGAATTCTCCTCGCGGGCGCGGAATCGGGCACGGCGCGCAAGGGAGTTGCGCGCATCCCGGGGGTTTTGCGCGCAGATCATCATATTTGCGCGCAGACCTCTGAAATTCCGCGCAAGGCCTCCGGGCCCTCCGAAACATTCTTCCGACTCCAAATATGACCTCGCTTTCCGCATCCGGAGCTTCGTTTGGGAACAACGGACTTTTCCGGCGTCTACAATATTACTTACTGGAAATGAGATACCAGTATTACAGTCTGTTAAGGCATGGTTGAATCAATGCTTCTCCATGAAGGACTTGGGCGAGGAATCATATATTCTTGGGATCAAGATCCATAGTGATAGATCTAAGAGATTTTTGGGTCTAAGTCAAAGTACATACATTAATAATATACTGAAGAGATTCAGCATGGAACAATCCAAGAGGGGATTGTTTCTAGCATCAAATGGCATTCATCTTTCCAAGAAAATGTGTTCTAAGACACACGAGGAAAGAAAAATAATGTCAAGGACTCCATATGCATCAACGATTGGGTCAGTCATGTATGTCATGCTATGTACTAGGCTGGATTTCACCTATGTATTGAGTGTGGTAGACAGATATCAAGCTGACCCAAGTGACCGCCATTGGATGGTAGTCAAGACTATCCTAAAGTATCTGAGGTGTACTAAGGATATGTTCCTGGTTTATAGAGGAGATGAGGAACTAGTCATCATAGGATATAAAGATGCTAGTTTCCAGACAGATCAAGATGACATGAAGTCGTAAATGGGATACATCTTCACTTTGAATGGAGGTGCAGTGAGTTGGAAGAGCTCAAAGCAGAGTGTGGTCACAAATTCTACAGTAGTGTCTGAGTATATCGCAGCTTATGAGGTAGCTAAATAAGAAGTTTGGATCTGAATCTTCATCCAGGAGTTGGATGTGATACCTAGTAGTAAAGATTACAACACATTGTACTATGATAATACTGCAGCAGTGGCTCTCACAAAAGAGCCAAGGTCACATCAGCAGAAGAATCACATACTTTGGAAGTATCATCTCTTGAGGGATTTTTCTTAGAGAGGTGAAGTTGCAGTGAGCATTATTTCCACAGAATACAACATGGAGGAACCCTTGACTAAAGCCTTGACTCAACAGAAACATGATCACCATGTGAGGTCTAGCAGACTGAAAGTCATAGGCAGTTGGATCTAATCCAAGTGGGAGTTTGTAAGATTTGGTGTCCTAGAACCAACTTTTTCACTTTGATTACATGGATATTTAATTTATTTAAATATTAAACATCTTATTACATATTTTTCATTGTTCTTCATGACTATTATGTAATAATGTCCTAGAGTATTTGTTGCATTGATAAGGTCATGGAAGTTCCTCGCTATGATGAGAACCTTGAAATGCTATAACAATATTCTTAAATATAGTTCTACAGTTGGATGGAATACTATGATGGGACACATAGCATGTAGACCGTCAGGTGTGAGTACTCGTAAGTATATGATACTTCCTCTCATGAAGTTCAGACTTGGTAATCTCCAAGACAAGAGATTATGAGAACAGACCCGCCAGTATGAATTTCGTGTGTTTTGGTGTCATCGGATATTTATATATGTGGGCATGTGTAATGATCCTTAGAATTTAATATTATCAGTAATTCGTGTCATGACTCGCACACTTTGATTTACTGACAAAAACCGTCATGCAGACAGTTGGCGGGAAGTAGGGTACGTTGGGTGCATTACGAGTGGCATGTTATTAATAGATAAGTTAATGAAGTATTTTCCCTTATATTTATAGAAGTTGATATCTTATCCTGTTGATTGAAATAGAACCGTCACATGAAATTCCATCTCCATGGTGTAACTATGAGTTTATTTCAGGTAGTCAAAGAATGACATATCAAGTATAAAAGTTTATGACACTTTCATGAAACCTTCTTGATGAGATATTGTGATAAAGGAATTATATTACATAGTGAGCGTTTATATGTGGATGTCATTGTTGCAACATTAAGTTATTTCTCTTGGGTTCCTTGACCCGTTGCTAAATAGTACTCCTAGACTTTAGGCAAGCTCGCCTAATGTCAATGAGAAATAATCCTAGAGAGTCACAAACTAAGTGTTTCTGGTGGTCTCGGTTAAATTCTATTTGAATTTAATTAGTAAATATTATTATCAAGATAATAGAATAATTTTATTCAAGTTAAAATGATTTTATAAATTAAATAAATATTTATTCACCTAATTGTGGGTAAAATATATTTATTTATTTTATTGAACATTTAATAAAAATTTATTTACTAGTTTGTAAATAAAATATTTATTTAATATAATAATTTATTTATTTATTTATTCAGGTATTCAATAAATGGAAGTGGAGTTTGAGAGGACCAAGGCCGGTCCGATAGTAAAATAATTATTTTCAAGATGGAAAATATTTATTAACTAGTTGGCACAAATTAAAATAATGCTACTATTATTTTGTTACACAATTATATATTGTAATTGAAGCCCCATGTCAATAAATAGACACATACATCTATTGTTCCATGTACCAAACTGCACACTCGGTGGATTGAGAATTGTTGAGCTAAACAATTTCTCTCTCAAATCCTCTTCCTGCCCCTCTCAAGAATGAGAGATGTTCTTCAAGACCGAAGAACAAGCAATCAAGAAAGACTGACACAAGATACTCATTTCACGGCACTAGCACCTAGAGAACGAGTGGTGTCTATCGGATGTCATCGGAGCACGTGTGGATCACCACTAGAGGGATTATAGTTTGGATCCTTGCAAGCACAACAAGATAATCCGTCAGGGTCATTCCAGATGATCAACATCGTCAACAAAGAAAATACTGAAGATCCAGGTATTATTTTCTTTATGAAATTAATTAAATTAATTATAAACATAATGTACAATATCCTCTCTAAATGTTTCGGGCCTCTTTCTTATTTATCTAAATCTTTGATTCTATTCTATGGAGACTAGCATTCATCATCGTATTGATCCCAGAATAATCATTGATTATGGTAAAAATCAAAGTTATTTGTTGGCCCAACCACGCTTCCACTGCGCTCAGAACCTTCATTTAGTGACATATCTTTTCAATAGGAGAGAGTAGGAGTTTCTGTGTCTTTCTTATTCGTTAATGATAGCCGATACGAAGTTTGTCTGGGATTTTATCATTATTGATCTAGATCTATTTGATGTCATCATCAGTAAGGATTTACTTGTCACTCATTGAGATGAAGTTGATTTTTATCATCATCATGTCTTGTTTCTTACTACCGATGGGAGCTCTCATGTGTTTCAGGGGGAGTGGGATCTGAGATCAAGTCGTGCAGGACCTTCCCACCCAGAGCTCTGGAGTTTTTTTTCTATTGTTGTGTTTGATCCTGATGAATTTTCTCTATTTTTTTATCTTCCCATTGCTTTTTGAGACTTTCCTGAAATTTTACTAGATGATTTGTCCAATCTTACTTTAGAGAGAGCTGTAGATTTTACGGTTAACCTGGTGTTAGGTACGCAACTGATATTGATACCTTCTTATCATATGGAACCAGCAGAGCTGAAAGATATCAAGATTCAGTTGGATGACCTATTAGATATTTTTTTTTTCCCTAGAATTTCACCTTGGGCATCCCTTTTACTATTTTCCAAGAAATTATATGGTTCAATTCATTTATGTGAGGACTATCGGAAGTTGAACTGGGTAACGGTTAAGAACAAATATCCTTTACCTCGTGTGGATGATCTATTTGATAAGTTAAAGGGGGAAAAGTGGTTTTCAAAGATTGATCTTTGGTCGGGTTATCATCAGCTCAGAGTTTGAGAGTTTGATATACCAAATATAGCTTTCAGAATAAGGTATTTCCATTATGAATATCTTGTAATGCCTTTTGGTCTAACTAACTCTCCTATAGTTTTTATGGCCTTGATAAATCAGATATTCCATCAATATCTTGAAACTTTTGTGGTAGTTTTCATGGATTATATTTGATATTATTTTAAATTAGAGTGTGATCATAAGAACCATTTGATTTTGGTTTTGGAAATTTTGAGAATTCACCATTTGTATGGAAATATTTCAAAATGTAGTTTCTGGATTTAAGAAGTGAAGTTCTTAGGGAACATAATTTCTGAGCATGGATTATTAGTTGATCCAAAGAAGGTAAAGGTTGTTTTTTCATGGAAGGAACCATGGAATGTCTTTGAGATATAAAGCTTCCTTAGTCTTGATGGACACTATTGACAGTTTATCAAGGAATTCTCTAAGCTAGTGTCACATTTAACAGCTCTTACCAAGAAAGTGGTAAAATTCACATGGGATGAAAAGTTTAATTCTTATTTCTATGAACTAAAATGACTTCTAAAATCAGCTCTTATTCGGATCTTACATGAGCCCAGTATGGGGTACATGGTGTTTTGTGATGCTTCAGGTGATGTTTTGGGATACGTGCTTATACAGAATGATAATTTGGTAGATTACAACTCTCATCAGCTTTAAAATCATGAAAATAATTACCCCACTCATTATTTAGAGCTTTTTGTAGTCATGCATGCACTTAAATGTTAGTGGAACTATCTCTTTGGGGAGAGGTTCACAATCTTCTCTAATCATAAGATACTGAGTTATATCTTTTCTCATAAGGACTTGAATCTCATACAAAGACAATGGGTAGAATAACTTCATACATTTGACTTCAATATTTCCTATACCCTAGGGAAGGGAATCATTGTTGCGGATGCTCTTATCCAGAAAGTACCATCACGGGCTATTCTGGAATCGAAGGAAGAGTGGAACCTTATGAGGATTTTCACTCAGTTGCATCTAGATGCTTAGGAGAATGGTTTTGACCAGTGTCAATTTATCATTATCTCTCCTGGAGTCTATTTTGTAGAGTCAGCAGAAGGATGATGAGTTTCAGAAGACTCAAGAAAGCCTTTATGGTGGAGAGACTGTTTCAGGTCGGTATCTCTCTTTAGATGGTATGATTCACTTCAGGAAAAGTATTTTCATCCCAACATCTATGAAGAGTTTAGTATTATTCGATTATTACATCTCTTCATGGGTCATTCATCTAGACAATATGAAGATGTAATATGACATGAGGTAGTTATTCTGGTGGTCGGGTATGAAGCATGACATCACAGAGTTTCTATCTCATTGTTACACCTACTAATGGATAAAGGCAGAGCACTTGAAACCTTCTAGTTTTCTTCTACCTCTTCCAATGCTGATCTGGAAATGGGACAAGATATTAATGGATTTTTTTGTTAGATTACCATGGACTCCCTAAGGGAATAATTCTATCTGGGTGTTTATTGATCGATTGATGAGTTATACTCATTTCATTATGATCAAATACACCACTAAAGTTGAAGATATGGGTAGGATATTTTTACATGAGATTGTGAGGTTACATGAGAGTCCTTATTCCATTGTTTCGGATAGGGATCTTAGGTTTACCTTGAGTTTATGGAGGAGTATTCAAGAGGCAATGGGAACTCAGTTCAATTTGAGCATAGCTTACCATCCACAGATAGACAGTCAGATGGAGAATGTGATTCAGATATTGGAGGATTTTATCTACACTTGTGTCTTGGGTTTTAGAGGATCATGGGATAGCCATCTAGGACTGGTTGATTTTTTTTACAACAACATTTATCAGTCATCGGTAAGAATGGATTCCTTTGATGCATTGTATGTTCACTCATGTAGATCACCTCTTTTGTGGGATTAGGTGGGAAAAGTATCTTCAGTTGGACTAAGTTTGGTTTAGGAAACGTTTATGAATATTCAAGATGTACATCAACGTCTGGTTACAGCCCAATGTTGATAGAAATCATATGCAGATCGATAATGGTGACCTTTAAAGTTTTCCATAGGTGATTGGTTTTTCTTCAATGTTTCCCCTCAGTTGAGTCATCGTCAACTTGGAAAGTATGGAAAGTTGGCTCTAAGATATGTTGGACCGTTTGAGGTCCCTGGGCATCTTGAACAAGTTTCTTATCAGTTAGCATTTTTGGTTTAGTTTACATGTATTCATGATGCTTTACATATATCTCAGCTCAAGAAATACCACCCTGATCCCGCTCATGTTTTGAGTTGGAAATAAATTGAGTTAAATCCAGATGTCTCTGTTTTAGAGAAACCAGTAGAGATCATTGACTCTCAAGAGAAATTATTTCATGGGAAGTCAATTCTATTGGTCAGAGTGTTATAGAAACATGGATTAGATTCTCATGAGACTTAGGAACATGATTCGTTGATGAGGGAGCAGTGGCCTTATCTTTTTTCAGGGATTATATCTTCCACATAACTTCCCAAGGATGAAAAGTATTTATAGTGTGGATTTTGTAACATCCTATTACCATTTTATCTAGTACACCCTTAACCTCATCATATTTTTCTCCTCCTTTAAGATTGGGAGGATACATATAATGGTGAAGTCGTATATTTTTTGGACTTTCAACTTTAACTAGCCTTTTCTTCAGGATGTAGGAAGATTCCATGTCGTGTAACTAGGTTACACGCTGTGTAATTATTGATAGATATAAGAAGTGATAGGGGATTCATGTTGTGATGTATTACACATCATGAATTGTGGTTTCATGTCATTAATGTTTTTAAATAACATATTTTTAATATAAGGTGATGGTTTTTTGACATATTTGTACACCGTGGATTTCACAGCATGTAACTATATTACACATCATGAAATGGCCTGCATCTAGATTTTAAAGTGGGTGAGTAGCTGTTTTGTCGTGGATCTTTCTCTGGGCCTCTTGGCTCTCAAACTGAGGCTCATCATATGTGATTTTTGGAGACACAACTTCTCCTAGATTGATCTGTTCGACGTTGGATCTTCATTGCGGTTATGATGTGTCTCTCTAATTAAGTGGAATTTCTACTTATTCATTACTTTGGATCACGGTATCGCCATTGGGTGGTGTCTTTTGATTTTGTTGGTCGGAGTGGATACTCAAGAGGGGGGGTGAATTGAGTTCCTATTTAAAATTTCTGTTTAAAAGATTTATATTGAAATCCCCCAATTTAAAAAACAAGCTGAACTGTAGTGAATTTGCAATATAGTAAAGGTTCAGTTAGGTTCTCAAGAGAGTGATTAGTTCTCAGTTAATCTAATATGAAGATTATATTAGCTTTTGAAACTTACCTACTGTTTTATAATAAATACAAACACTTTCTATTTTAACTATCAGAGTAACTTTAAAATAGATTTATATTTAAAGAACTTAGTAGTGGAATAAAGAGAATATCTTAAACTAAAATAATATGAACAGTAGATTAAACCAAGAGTTTCAGTCTCAAGCTAATACTTAGTCCTCTCAAATGGTTTATATAAAAATTTTATCCACACCCTGGATCGGGGTTTACAAAAATACTCAGACTGTCCAGGTCCTCAGACCTCTACCACAGTTCTATATGGGAAAGAAATAATAACAACAGCTCACAGGCTATCCAGGTCCTCAGACCTCTACCACTATCCACAGTGGGATACAGGAGTGTAAAGAAAAGATTTAGTGAGGATTTAGAAATCCTCTAGTGCAGCTTATGAGTTTGTGTGTGTTCAAACAGAGATAAGCACACACTGCTTGTAATGTAAAGAAAATGATGATCACAGTCAAGCAAGAATATAGAGATGACTTTAGAATGCTATTGTGTGATGTCAATGTAGTTTTGGACTCTTTTGGATTGAAGAAGATGAAGCTTTGAGTCCTTTTCTGGAATTTTTGTGAAAAACAGAGTGTCGCAAATCTTCTTGTGTTATCCATGAGGTTCAGTCGAGTGAAGAATTTCTTTAGTCTTCAAATACGCTTTGTATGTTTAGCCATGTCAAGTTGCATGTAGTGTGACTTTCTTCTGAAACTCCCTTCAAGTATGTTCTTCGTTCTTGTGCTCACTGCCATGATTTTTGTTTTCGTATCGCGCTTTTTTATTCTTGGTCACACTTTTCTTTTAACTTGGAATGCATGTGTTGGAGCTGAAAGGTTGCATGTGTTTTATACCTCATACCTCGTACTGTCTGATGATATGTCTATAATGAAGCATTAATTATGTCAGTGCATTAAAGTCGTCAAATATGACCGTTAAAAATTAAATTGAAAAATAAAAAAAAGTAGTTTAGGAAACGGTGTCACAGTAAGTCATGGAAACGGTGTCTCCTTCACACGGTGTCTAGGTTGTTCACGGTGTCTAAGTGTCAAGGTGTCTTGTTCACGGTGTCTCAGGGTCATGGTGTCTTGTTCACGGTGTCTTAGGGTCACGGTGTCTTGTTCATGGTGTCTCAGGGTCATGGTGTCTTGTTCACGGTGTCTGGCTTCACTGTGTCTTGTTCACGGTGTATGGATTCACGATGTCTTGTTCACGGTGTATGGATTCACGGTGTCTTGTTCACGGTGTCAGAAATACATATTCAGTGGCAGACTCATGGTGTCTTAGACTTTCAAAAGTAACTATGTGAATACTTACATAAAGATAATAATAGAAATAATTAGGCTTAATCATTTGTTAAATAAGTTATTCTGATAGTAGATTAAAGATATTATAAAGTAAGTAAAATGAATATAGAGCAATTAATATCTTTCATGGCTCTTCTTAAATCATGAGAAAACTTTAGATATAAATACACATGAAATATATACATGATTAAATAAGATTTTTGATCATTAAAACATGATTAAAATATGAGGAGTCCAAAAATATCCCCCTTTTGTATGATCACAAATCATATATAGTTAAAGAGTATATAGGATTCAACTATAAATATAAATTGCTAACATAATATATAGAAACTTCTCCCCCTTTTGGGATTATAAAAAATATGAACTAAGAGAGGGAAAAAAGGTTCACAATCCATTAACATCAAGCAAGTGATAGTACAACAAAAAATAATATAATACACAACCATTAGTATCCCTATCAAAAAGAGTAAACATTGTTTTTTCTTCAAGGGCTGGCCTTATCTTTGCCTTTTTCAGTAGCAGAAGATGAATCCATAGGTGCAATGGTTGAGGTAGAATAAGGCAGAGATGTGGTTGATAAAGAGGGTAAAGGAAGGCCTTCAAATACTGAGGAAGATAAGGTAGGATAAGTAGAAGATCTAGGCAGTTTCTGATCAAGAATCACATGCCTGGTCTGACTGAGTGCTTGGCTGATAGAGATGGTGGTTGAGGCTAGGGTAGAGGTGAAGGTAGGAAGCCCTGGTCTAAGAGGTGTAGCTGCTGGAGCAATAATAGTTATACTCTAAACATGAAGATAGGGTCAGAGGAGTTTGATGAAATTGGTAATGATCTCTCTAGCATACTGCATGGCTTTCTCAAAATATTCCTTGTTTTCCATAAACTTGTCCAACAAACAAGTTAACTATGTGATTTTCTGGACATGGTTCTTGAAAGCTTGAGTCACAGGAGGAATCCACAGATTTTCTACAAGGTACTTAAAATGATCTATCATATCAGTCTTGGAGAAAATTCTATTGAAGTAGAAATCCACTTTCTTGGTAATCTCTTATTGAGCATCATTAGAAATTTTGGAGTGGATTTGTGCTAAGTCAAGAACTCTATCACTGTTTTTGACTATTTCAAATAAAGAAGCCACATTAAAGCCACTGAAGACATTCTGAAGCTCTTATTTAACTACAGATCTAAGAAGGTCATTTTCCAAGGAAGGTTTAGAGGATTTATTATATGCTTCGACAGCTGTAGTTAGGGATTTTAGTTGATTCATCACCTTTTGAATACATCTTGTGTACTCATCAGTGAGTTTATTGAGGTTGGCAATAATATCTTTCATTTACTTCACAATTTTCTTGTTCCTTTCAGCAATCTTTTCATCTAAGGATACAAGATAAGGTTGAATCTGAGACACACCAACTTGTGAGATTTGAGGAGCAGCAGGTTCTACAGGAGGAGCAACAGATTCAGATCTCGAATGCATCTCTCTCTGCATGTCTTCAACCATACTTCTTAGGGACTTAACTTAATTACTGAGTAGTCTATTTTCGATTCTTACCTCTTGAATCTCATGGAGCATCTTAGGTTTTATTTTCCAAATAATCTTCTCCAATAATATTGAGACATCTCTCTCACTTAAATTTGTCACAGTAAGAGGCTGGGTATTCATGAGTTTCTCAACTCCAGATAAGAGAGTATCTCCAAATTCCTTTAGATCATCCTTACTCACAAAAGATGGTTATTCAACTAAGGGTTTAGGAGTAGGAACTGGTACAGGTTTAGTTTCCTTCTCAGATGAAAAGTTTGCGATTGATTTTAACTGGAATAGGGAGGAGATATCAATCCCGGTTTCTGTAACCTGTTGAGATTCATTCACATCATAGAAACTAGGAAATTTTCACTGAATGTTTGCAGGACTTGACTTAGATGGATGTGAGGCTTCTATAGACTCAGGATTCTGGGTTTTCTCCCCCTCAATAGGTGTTTCCTTCTTAGGACTGAGAGGATTAGGAGTTTGGTCTAAATCCATAGACTCAGCTCTAAGTTCCTCACTCATTTCCTGTCTAGACAGTTGAAAAGCTAGCTCCATCCGTTCTTCAGCAGAAGGTATGATTTCAGGAACAGATTCCATAGGGAGTTCCTCAAGATTGAACTCTTGTAGAATAGGTAACTCTTCCACTATAGGCTCTTCTATTATAGGATTTTCCAAGGTATGATTTTCTGAATCTTTGGCAACTGATTCGGTTATAGCTTCGGGTTGAGTTTCCAAATTAACAGCTTCTTTAGGAGTAGGAACTTCTTCATCAAGAAATTCATGAGAAATAGTAGTTCTATCTTCCTCAACAACAACAACCTCCTTAGGTGGCACTATAACCTCTTCTTCCTCTTCTTCCTATTCTTCTTCTTCTTCAGGATACTCAACAAGCTCATTTGGTTCCAAACCAGGATCAGAAATTTCTTTTATCCTTGAGGGATAATCCACAGGATTGAATTTCTCATAAGCTTTATCATTGTCTTACACCCATTCCTTTTTCCAAGGATTATAGTTTATCTTCATTATTTTGATAGTATATTTTGAAAGGCAGTACTCATGGTCCATAATGACTTCCTCATTAGGTCCAACCACACCTTTTTCAAGAAGCATGGCTGATATAATCTGAGATTAGAACAGAGAAGTTGACTTGGATATGACTTTGATCAACTCACACATGTGGTGTATGATATACTTGCACAGGTTGATCTTATGTCTATTTTTCATGAGGTGAATCAAAAACACATCTTGATATTTTAACACAGCAAAATCACCTTTTCTTGGACTTACCAAATTCTGTACAAACTTAAACAGAAGCCTTGTTTCTCCATCTAATTTAGCAGCGATGGCTCTTCTCTAGGTTCCATTTCTAGTTAGGGTTTTTAGATCATCTTCTAGATCTAAGAAATCTGTTAAAGGTGGAGGTACTCTCTGATAATCCTCATATATACCCTCATGAGGTATCTTAAGGCATGAAGCCCATAACCTCGAAGAGAAAGAGAATCTCTGGCCATTGATCTAGCTCCTTACAACATAACTTTCACTAGAATCAAATGAGAACTATACGTATTGGTAAAATTAAGCCACTAACCTAGGATATATGGGTCTATCCTCCTTCGAGAACCATTCTAACCAACCTTGTTGTTCTAACACTTTCAGTACCAGCAACTTACTAGACAGAAGCCACTTGGGGAAAATTTCTTTCTCGAGTACAACAACGCGGTTTACCAGATTTGGATTTAAAGGTCCTTCAGGTGTCATCTTAGGT
Source organism: Viscum album (assembly GCA_963277665.1). NCBI lineage: Eukaryota > Viridiplantae > Streptophyta > Magnoliopsida > Santalales > Viscaceae > Viscum > Viscum album. The sequence goes on along the minus strand of OY728119.1, from coordinate 1,175,530,273 downwards.
GCAATATTCTTCTTCTTCGAGCTATGCTTCTTGAGTGTCTATGATGACGGATGCTTCATCCTTGGAATTTACTGACGGTTTGAGCGAGAAAAAGGTTTCAATAATGAAGAAGGGTTCAAAAAGGTAGGTAAAAGAAACCTTGAGTGAATAATTAAGTGATACTTGCTTTGTTTTATCATTTAGGAATACCAAACGTCGCTAAAATAAAAATGCGGGAAACATAAAAGAGGTGAAATAATAAATACCACAATACGGGTTTAAAGAAAAACATAAAGAAATTTTTTTACGGTGAGACCATGAGTGGTCATTATGGTGAGATAGTGAGCAATTATTATTGTGAGACAGTGAGTGAGTTTCACGGTGAGACCATGAGTGAGCTTTTCAGTGCACGTTACGGTGAGACAGTAAACGTCAGATTGTAAGTACAAAATGCTAACGGTGAGACCTTAAACATAAAACTTTATGGTGACACAGTAATCATGAGAGACAGTAACTGAGAAACCATAATCATGAAACAGTAAAGAATAACACGGTAAGATATCGCACTGTAAGACTTGAAACTGTAACAAGTAAGGTCTCTATTTGAGATTTATCATGCCTAGTTCATGTATGATATAGTCTATTCTCTCATAGTTTAATGGTTTAGTGAATATATCAGCAATTTGATATTCAATTCCAATGAATTCCAAAGTGATATCACCTTTTTGATAATGATATCTCAAAAAGTGATGTCTTACATCAATATTCTTTGTCCTAGAATGTGAAATAGGATTCTTTGAGATGTTAATAGCACTTGTGTTGTCACAATTTATAGGTACATGTCTGAATTGATATCCATAATCTTGTAATGTGTGTTTCATCCACAAAATTGGTGCACAACAACTACCAGCAGCTATGTATTCAGCTTCTATGGTAGATAATGAAATAGAATTTTGTTTCTTACTACACCATGATACTAGTGACTTTCCTAAAAGGTGACATGTTCTAGAGGTGCTTTTTCTATCAAACTTACATCCACCGAAGTCATCATCAGAATAACTAACTAACTCAAATGTTTGTCCTTTAGGATAAAACAGTCCTATATTGGGTGTATGCTTAAGGTATTTGAAAATTATCTTTACAGCATTTAGATGAGATTCCTTATAGTTTTCTTGAAAATGAGCACACATACACACAAAAAACATAATGTCAGGATGACTAGAAGTTAAGTAAAGTAAACTTCCAATCATTCCTCTATAAGTGGTTTGACCAACAGATTTTCCATCTTCATCAAGATCCAACTTACAAGTGGTACTCATGGTAGTGTCACTAATTTTAGTGTTATCCAATCCAAAATGTTTTAGAATATCCTTTTTATATTTAATTTGATTTAAAATGATACCATCTTCAATTTGAAAAACTTGAAATCCAAGAAAATATTTGAGTTCTCCCGTTAAACTCATTTCAAATTCGTTTTGCATCATTTTAGAAAAATAAACACATAAATAATTTTTCGAAGATCCAAAAATAATGTCATCTACATAAATTTGAACAGCTAAATCATCATTAGAAATTATTTTTATAAAAATATTAGGATCAGTTATTCCTTTTGTAAATCCTTTGGAAATAAGAAAAGTACTTAATCTGTCATACCAAGCTTGTGGAGATTTCTTTAAACCATATAAATATTTTGATAGTTTAAAAATATGATTTAGAAAATGAGGGTTTGTAAATCCAGGGGGTTTTTCAACAAAAACACCCTCAGCTATATACCCATTTAAGAATGCACTCTTAACATCAATTTGATATAGTTTGAAATTTATATGTGTAGCATAGGCAAGTAGGATTCTAATGGCTACAAGTCTAACTATTGGAGAAAAGGTCTCTTCATAGTCAATTCCTTCTTCTTGACTATATCCTTATGCAATAAGTCTATCCTTGTTTCTAACTATGTTACCAGCTTCATCAACTTTATTCCTAAAAACCCACTTAGTGCCTATGGTCAAAGTGTCATTAGGTCTGTCTACTAATTCCCAGAATTTGTTTCTTTTGAATTGATTTAATTATTCTTGCATATCCATCACCCAAAATTCATCATTGATTGCATCATTGATATTTTTAGGTTCAAGCTGTGAAAGAAAAGCTTGATGTTCAACCTGATTTCTTAAAGAAGCTCTAGTTTGTGTTCCTCTATCTAAATATCCTACTACAGCATTTAAAGGATGGTTCTTAAGGGTCCTAGTTGGTATAGAAAAGATAGTGATATATATTTCAAGTTCATTTATAGGTTCGGGTTCAACAGAAGCAGATTCTGGAACATTTCCAGAACTAGTTGTCTTAACAATAGGTTCACTATTTTTGTCATTAGGGTCTATAATGGACATATCTTCTTCAAGATTTTCAAGAGAGGTATTAGGTTCATGTGATTCAGTTTCATAAAATTTGATGTGTACAGATTATTCCACACATTTGGTTTTCTTATTGAATACTCTATAGGATTTACTTGATATTGAGTAACCTAGGAAAATTCCTTCATCACTTTTGGAAGAAAATTTGTAAATATTATCTTTAGTATTAAGGATAAAGACTTTTCAACCAAAAACTTTGAAGTAGTTAACCTTAGGCTTCCTATTGTTCCAAAGCTCATAAGGGGTCTTTTTAAGAATTGGTTTAATCAAGACTCTATTGATAATGTAACAAGCTGTATTAACAACTTCAGCCCAAAAGTAAATTGGTAAATCATATTCATTGAGCATTTTCCTAGAAATATCTTGAAGATTCATATTTCTTCTTTCTACTACACCATTCGGTTGAGGTGTTCTAGGAGCATAGAAGTTGTGACTATAGCCATTATGTGAGCAATATGATTCAAACTCTTGATTTTCAAATTCACGACCATGATCACTTCTCAAGGTCTTGATCCTAAGTCCACTAAGGTTTTATACAGACTTGGAATATTTAATAAAGTAAGAACAATCTTCACTTTTTTGAGATAGAAAATATACCCAAGTGTACCTAGAAAATCATCTAAAAGAACATAGACATAGTGATTCCCATTTAATCTAGAAAATCTAGATGCTATAAATAAATCCATGTGAACCAACTCAATAGGTTGAGAAGTAGAAACTTATTTCTTCGATTTGAAGTAAAATTTATGTTGCTTTCCCTTTTTACAGGGATTACAAACTTTTTCAGCTGGGAATTCAAGTTTAGGTAGGTCTCTAACTAAGTTCTTCCTAGTCAGTTTTCTAAGTGAGTGTATATTTCAGTGTCCTAATCTTCTATGTCAAATCCAAGATTCTTTATGAAAGGCATTTAAGTAGGTTATGTTTTGCTTACCTAAAGAATTCAAATCTACAGCATAAACATTTTCATTTCTCAATGCAGTAAATATCAGAGCATTTTTAGAATCAAACACATTGCAAGCATCGTTTTCATATTTAACATTGAAACCATCATCACACAATTGTGAGATGCTTAATAGATTATACTTTAGTCCATCAACAAATAAAACTTTATATATTAAGATTGAATCAGTGTTACCAATCTGGCCTAAGCCGAAGATCTTTCCTATTGAGTTATCTCCAAAGGTGACATATCCACCATCAACCTTGATTAATATTTTGAAGCATGAAAAGTCTCCTATCATGTGTCTTGAACATCCACTGTCCAAATACCATGTATTCCTACAAGAAATTTTTAAGCAGGTTTCCTACAACACAATTTTAGATAGAAAATGATTTTGGTACCCAAATTTTATTGGGTCCAAAAAGGTTAGCAAGTAAAAATTTAGGCACCCATATTTGTCTAATGGGTTTACTATAATTAATAGATTCAAAAGATGTTGATAGATAAACTTTGTTTGGTCTATAAGAATTTGAATAGCTAGATGAAGCATAAGAACTGCCAAAATTTGAACTAGCAGCATACTATCCAGATTTTGAAATAAATTGATTTTTAACAAACTATCCCTGTCCAGGTTGGTATCCTAAACTAGTAGTATACTTTGGTGCAACTTGTTTTCCAAGAATTTGAGTTAGAGTGTTATTTCCATTTGTGAACTTCTCTAAGTCTTTTCTAAGTTGCTCATTGGACAATTTAAGTTCAGTATTCTTTAACAGTTGATCATTCTTTTCCTTTTCTATACTAAGATCAGATTTAATGGTACTAGTCAAGGCATACTGTTTCTTTAATCATTTGTACTTATCTTTTAGCTCATTACAAGTATCTTCTAACATATTACAGTATTCAAATAATTCATCCTTATAAATATTATCATCATTATTTGAATCACTTTCATTCCCAGAATAGTAATCATTCAGCATAGGGGAAACAGGTACCTCAGATGTTTCAGTCATGAAACACATGTTAGCTTTTTGAGATTTTTCATCCTGAGTGGAATAAGAATCACTTGAACTATCTTCTGAAGCACTCCAGGTTTCTTTCATATCTTTCTTATATTTTTTGTCCTTGTACTCATATTTATTCTTGTACTTTAACTTTGGACAGTCAGCTTTCAAATGTCCTTTCCTCTTGCATTCGTAGCAGACTATATCATCACTTTTATCAGTCTTTTTCCAATCCTTATTCCAATGACCTTTATTGTCATACTTTCCCTTGTAATTTGATTTTACGAAAAACTTCTTTTTCCTATAAAACTTCTTAAATCGTCTGGCTATCTGAGCCATCTCAGCATCGTTGTCTGATGCACTCTCTTCACCACTAGAACTACCACTTGTAGCTTGAATTTTCTCTTTGTCCTTGATTTTTGAAGCAGAGTTCTTGAAGGCTACTGATTTATTTATTAGTTCATCATCTTCTTCTTTGTTTACTTTCAATTCTTCTTTATACATCATCAACTTACCAATTAGCTCCTTAATAAGTAGCATGTCAATGTCACATGATTCTCTTATTGAGACTGATGTGCCTCTCCATATCTCTGGCAGGCATCTTAGTATTCTCATGATTTTCTCCTTTGCTGGAACAGCTTTTCCCAGTGAGCTCATTGTATTAACTATCTCAATAAACCTCAGATACATATCATAAATAGATTCATCAGATTTCATTTTAAAATTATCATACTTAATAGTGTATGTATTTAGTCTCATTTATTTGACATTGGTTGTTCCCTCATGGGAAACAGTCAAAGTATCCCATATTTCATAAGCTTAGAAATATGAATTGTTTCAAAATTTAGGAAAAATATCCTTAAGGAGTCCTCACCAACTGGGTTGAGGCTCATGTGCAAGCTTAGATTGTTTCAAAATTTAGGAAAACTATCCATAATTCATTTTTCATGTAGGAATTGACCTCACATTAATTTGACACATGATGTGGTCGATATGAATCGAAGTTCATGTTTTCAATACAAAAGTATCATTTTATTTTAAAACACACATCAAATAGACAAAATTGATAAAATAAGATTGAATTATTTTAAAACTTTAGTAAAATGATCCATAATTCATTTTCTGTGTGTAGGAATTGACTACACATCAATATGATGCACGATGTGGTTGATATGACTCAAAGTATGAGTTTTCAATATTAAAGTGTCTTTTTAGTTTAAAACACACATCAAATAGCCGAAACCAAGAAAATGAGCTCTAATAATTTTTAAACATTAGGAAAACAATTCATAATTCATTTTTCATGTGTAGGAATTGAGCTCATATCAATCTGACACATGATGTGGTAGATATGAATCGAAGTGTGTGTTTTCAATACAAAAGTTTCATTTTAGTTTAAAACACACATCAAATAGACAAAACTGAGAAAATAAGCTCAGATTATTTTCAAACTTTTGGAAAACAATCCATAATTCATTTTTTCACATTTAGCAATTGACTACACATTAATCTGACACACGATGTAGTCAATATAACTCGAAGTTCATGTTTTCAATACATAAGTTCCATTTTAGTTTAAAACACACATCAAATAGACAAAACTAAGAAAATGAGCTTATATTATTTTCCAACTTTATGAAAATGATCCATAATTCATTTTTCATGTGTAGTAATTAACTTCACATCAATCTGAAACAGGATGTGGTCGATATGGATCAAAGTGCGTGTTTTTAATACAAAAGTGTTATTGTAGTTTAAAACACACATAAAATATCCAAAACTAAGAAAACAAGCTCAAATTTTTTTCAAACTTTAGTAAAACAATCCATAATTCATTGTTAACTTATATAAATTGAATGCACATCAATCTAACACACGATGTGGTTGATATGACTTGATGTGTGTGTTTTTAATACAAAGTGTCATTTTAGTTTAAAATACACATCAAATATCCAAAACTGGGAAAATGATCTTGAATTATTTTCAAACTTTAGAAAAATGGCACATAATTCATTTTTTAAGTGTAATATTCAATCGTTCATCAATCTGACATGTGATGTGACTGATATGACTCAAATTGTGTGTTTTCAATATAGATGTGTCATTTTAGTTTAAAATGTGTTTCACTATCCAAAACCAAGAAAACAAGATAAGATTGTTTTCAAACTTTAACAAACTATCCCTGTCCAGGTTGGTATCCTAAACTAGTAGTATACTTTGGTGCAACTTGTTTTCCAAGAATTTGAGTTAGAGTGTTCTTTCCATTTGTGAACTTCTCTAAGTCTTTTCTAAGTTGATCATTGGACAATTTAATTTCAGTATTCTTTAACAGTTGATCATTCTTTTCCTTTTCTATACTAAGATCAGATTTAATGGTACTAGTCAAGGCATACTGTTTCTTTAATCATTTGTACTTATCTTTTAGCTCATTACAAGTATCTTCTAACATATTACAGTATTCAAATAATTCATCCTTATAAATATTATCATCATTATTTGAATCACTTTCATTCCCAGAATAGTAATCATTCAGCATAGGGGAAACAGGTACCTCAGATGTTTCAGTCATGAAACACATGTTAGCTTTTTGAGATTTTTCATCCTGAGTGGAATCAGAATCACTTGAACTATATTCTGAAGCACTCCAGGTTTCTTTCATATCTTTCTTATATTTTTTGTCCTTGTACTCATATTTATTCTTGTACTTTAACTTTGGACAGTCAGCTTTCAAATGTCCTTTCCTCTTGCATTCGTAGCAGACTATATCATCACTTTTATCAGTCTTTTTCCAATCCTTATTCCAATGACCTTTATTGTCATACTTTCCCTTGTAATTTGATTTTATGAAAAACTTCTTTTTCCTATAAAACTTCTTAAATCGTCTGGCTATCTGCGCCATCTCAGCATCGCTGTCTGATGCACTCTCTTCACCACTAGAACTACCACTTGTAGCTTGAATTTTCTCTTTGTCCTTGATTTTTGAAGCAGAGTTCTTGAAGGCTACTGATTTATTTATTAGTTCATCATCTTCTTTTTTGTTTACTTTCAATTCTTCTTCGTACATAATCAACTTACCAATTAGCTCCTTAATAAGTAGCATGTCAATGCCACATGATTCTCTTATTGAGACTGATGTGCCTCTCCATATCTCTGGAAGGCATATTAGTATTCTCATGATTTTCTCCTTTACTGGAACAGCTTTTCCCAGTGAGCTCATTGTATTAACTATCTCAATAAACCTGAGATACATATCATAAATAGATTCATCAGATTTCATTTTAAAATTATCATACTTAATAGTGTATGTATTTAGTCTCATTTCTTTGACATTGGTTGTTCCCTCATGGGAAACAGTCAAAGTATCCCATATTTCATAAGCAGTCTTACAAGCAGATATTTTATAGTATTACTAACATAAATTTTTTTTTCTTATACAGGTGAATTCTTTTGCTTGAGCTGGGGTGGTTTGTTCGACAACTAATAGCATGACTGGGGGTTAGGGTCCAAAGGCAAAGGAACGTTAATGTTTTTGAATATATGTTATAATTTGTACTTACTCATGTAATTGTACAAACCAATGTTTGAAATATCTATAATATAGTTTTTTCTTGTACTTTTGTTTTAAATTTTATTTTAATTAAATTCTATATTTTCTCCTGTATTTTCTATTTTTACTGCTGATGTGTGCTGTAATTTTAAAAGCACACTACAACAGTATACCCCTTTATAAACATTATTAAAAGAACTGATAAAGGGATCATTTATCAATTCTAAATAAAAGCATTCATAAAGGGGATCCTTTATCAGTACTTAAAGAAACACTGATAAAGGTTGACTTTATCAGTTCTTTTTGTAGCGCTGATAAAAGCCTAGGGATTTTAATCACACTCTGATTGTTAATGCTTTTTTTCACTGACAATGGCTTATTTTATCACTGTTAAAGGCATTATTTGTAGTATTGATTCCTTTTCATGGGTTATTTTATGAATATTATTGTTATATGTTATATGTGTCATGCATGATTATGAGCATTTATGATGTGACGGGTGGGCCTAGAATTATATATCTCTCCAATGCATTGGGTAATGTGATGTATCTCATGAGAATATATGCAATATGTATGAACATGATGTTATCTTTGTTCATAATGATGGTGTTATGATTTATGCACATATGTTATGCATGAACATGATATTAACTTTGTTCACAAATATGTGTGGTATTTGACCAATATGACATGATGCTTCATTTTTATGCATATGACACATTCCATGACTTTATTAAATGTTTCCCTAATGATTATGATTATGATATTGTGATTATGATATGATGATGATTATGATTATGTTCACTCGTGTTCTATTGATTCATTTCCCTTATATCTCCTCTTATTGGGATTTTAGCTCACCCCTTTCTTTGATGTATATCCTCGGGTGATTACATGTACTAAGGAGAATGGGAGCTTTTAGAAGGATAAAAAAGAAGGATTTAAATAAATTTTATGTTTTATTATGTACAGTTATAAGCCTAATTTTCCCAATACACTAAACCTTTGGATCCTGGATTTGTAACACTATTGTGTTGTTTATCTTAAAAATGATGTGATAGTCATGTAAGAAAAATTTAGGTTGTTATAGGCACGACATAACCGTTTTTAACATTGGGTGTTTTGTTAAAGATTTTTCATGGTTGAATTAATAAACGAATTGATTGATTAATTAATTAATTGTTTATTTAATTTTCTAGACATAACCTCCTCTTTTTAATCCCTATTATGGAAAATCCCTACGGTTAACTGCATAACCCTAGGGATTAAGAGACGAGTCGTTAGAGGTGAGTTCTCAGACGAATGGCAATGGATCATGCTTTGGAAATCGGTGTACCAACGGAGTTCATGGATCTCACCAACGACATCAAATTATGAGTGGATTGGATGGATGGAATCTGATCACCAGTGGCGAGGCAAGCACAATCAGCCTAGATTCATGATTCAGGGTGAGAATCGCAGCGGACCTAGCAGCGGCAGAACCGCGTAAAGAACCAGCGATTCTGGAAAAATCAAAACTACACTACATGTAATCTGAAGAATACACATCATGTGGGACCCTACCTATGATGGATAAGGTTTCAAATAAAATAAAATATCACAAGTTGTGTGGTACTCACCACACGTCGTGTGATCCTTGTCTGGCGACTCAACTTGTATCCATAGGGAACACAGGCATGGACACAGCCAGGTTCATGAGCATGATCGGAGTACACAGGCATGATTTGGTACTCAGACACAACCAAAGCACTCAAACATGGCCAAGTACTCAGGCATGGCCCAGTACTCGTATAGGACCAAAGTACCCAGACACAACCAAAGTACGGCCAGGTACATGGGCACAGCCGGAGTGCATGGGCATTGTAACATCCCAGGTAAATAAAGAATAAAGAATTTTCATAATTATTAATATTTGCGAATTAAATATTAATTTTATTTTAAATGGGTTTCTATGTTCGATAGCGTACCCGATACGCAACGATGAGTTTCTTTGAAACTTACGTAGCACACTAGTAATAAAATAATATTATTTTAAATGTTAGTTAACAAGTAGTCGTTGTACTGGCGGGAATGGATAGAAATAACTAAAATATGATTAGATATGTTTTTAAATGTTTATACATTTACCCAATAAAAGATAAAGGCTTAAAATACGGAAAGAGTTCAATTTTAGGCATATATACTTTAATTTTCACTAAAGGTTCACTTATCACCTTTTAATGGTGAACCGTCATTAAATATAGTTTTGATCGCTCTTATACTTTATTTTGGACCAAATAAAACTCTTATTAAGAATCGGGACATCAAATTTTACTTTGTGTAATTTTTTGGTATTTTTCCGATAAAGTTCATTTTTTTATGAATAGTGTAAAATGTTGTATTTTAATTCAAAACCTCTTTTTAATCTAAATTATTTATATTATTAGATTATTATTTTAATTGGTTTTAAATTGAAATTAGAAAATATTTTTACCAGTTAATCCAATGGTGGTCATTGGAATCAATTTCACTTTGAAATTGGACTTAAACTGGTGTCAATCTTTTGATACTTATTGTTTCACAAAAACACGCTATTTGTCATGACAGCGGGAATTAATTATTAAATTAATTAATTTGACTTATATGTTTTGAATTTTGTAAAATGGACTTCATTTTTGAATTCGGAATATCAAATATAGCTTAGGGTGAATTTTTTGTAATTTTCTGAAAAACTTCAATTTTTGATGAATAGTGAAACCACTAAGTGGTAATCAAGCAAACTGATTTTTCAGTTAAATGAAAGTTTACCACTAATGTGTACTGAATTTTGAAAATCTGACATACATGGTTGTCATTAAGAAGTAAAATGTGGTTCAATGAGATTAAAATAATTTTTTGGTGAATAGTAACTTTTTTTCATTAATCGCGATTAGAGGTAATTAGTGTAGTTTAAGGTACAAATGGTATTATAAGAATGTGAAAACACCATGAAACTTTCCCTAAACCTATTGGGTGAGTCATGGCCGACCAAGACAAGCCATGGGCCAACTTGGGGACCCCATGGAGCCACTTTAGTTGGAAAATGACATTAATATATTTTTATTTAATGTTAAAGTGAAAATGACACTAACATAAATTGTTTTACTAAAATAATTTTTGAGTTGGGTTATACAAGTCCAAATTTTTATTATAAATAGTCATTGGAAAGATAAAAAGATTTCCTACATCATAGTAGTTTTTTTATAATTTTTATACATTATATAAATTAAATTATATATGACATAATAATGATGCAGCGATGACATCATTATTTGACGATTTAAATAAAATGGAAAGATAATGAAAAATCTAAAACCTACACATGGCCAAAACCAATTGGATGAGTGGATTTCGAACCCTTATCACCTTATCCACTAATTATATCAATGTGGGACCTTTTAAAACCGAAACACATTTTCAAATAAAGTAATATTTCTTTACTTTCCAAAAGTGCCCCTCCTCTTCTCTTATAAAAGGCCCCCACCTCTACCTCATTTTACACACTCCTCAAGCCTTTGGCTCGGCCAACCCCTGCCCAATTACTCTCTCCACATCCCTCTACTCATCCTAGAGGATTCCCTTTGGGCAGAATCCTTTCAAAGGAAGCCTTTAGGCTCAAATCAAAAGGGAGTTACACTTTTAAAGGACGTTAAAGAACGATCGAGTCAAGTCGGACCCAAGGTAAGGGACTTCGTCTCAATCTCCTTTCATTGAGGCATATTTCGTTTTATACAAAACTTTCTTTTATACGGTGTATAAACTCCTTTGACTTTTACTTTTATACAAAAGGAATCTTTTTCTACGAAGCGTTTTACTAAACGACAAAAAGGAATGTTTTTTTAACGTACGCGGTGACAACGACCTTTTCCACCACCGCGAGTATTATTTGATATTTGGCTTCCTCAACAAGCCGTAATGTTTTTAGAATAAAATAAATACCATATACTCTTTTATGTATTTTGGTATTGAAAATGGTTTTGAAAAAGGATTCTATTATGTCAATATATTTATGATATATTGTGATTGAAATGTGGAAATGTTATCATTCCTTTATATTTGTTTAATGTTTTATGATTTTATACTGGTACTTGGACATTTTAACGGGTGGTTACGTTATAAACCATATGACGGGTGGTGCCGTGAATACCAGGACGGGTGGTTACGTTATAACCTCCAATGCATTGGGTATGGAAGTCGGCCATATGGCTATTCCATTAAGTATGTATGGAAATTGGCCATATGGCTATTCCATTAAGTGATATGTGTGGAAGTCGACCGTATGGTTATTCCACTTAAGTATGTTTATGTCCCAAGTTACCTTTATATATGTTTTGTTTTCTTTTTATGGATTTTATGGTAATCCTTTGGTTACAAAAAGGTAAGTAATGATACTTTATTCAGTAAAGAGTTTTTACTACTTCATGAAGGTGAAGGTATTACTTTGATATAGTATACATGGTTTACTTGATGTTTGAAAAAACTAACAGTTTTCATTCTTTTTGTATCCCTTACTGAGCTTTTTATGCTCACCCCAAGTTTTTCGAAATGTTTTTCACAGGACTTAAAGTGGAATAAGGTCAAGGATGGGATCAAGGGAATTTCATGCTATCTAAAACATGGAATCTAGACATCTTTCTGTTTAAGAGTTTTTATTTTATGGAGACTTAGTAGAAGTGTCTACTTTGTAATCTTTTAAGATGTAATAGTTATGTTCTAATTCTCTAAAACTCTAAACCTGAAAAGATCCTCAATGTGAATTATTCATTTAATTCAATATTAAGTAAGGTTTAAGGATGGGGCCTTATAGTTGGTATCAGAGGACGGTTTAGACAACTTTAGGAATTAGAAAAGTGTTAAATTATAATATGATTGAAATGATATAGCATTTACGGATTACCATGTTGCTTCGCCTAAGATATTTCTGTGTTCAGAATGGTTTTCCGCAGAGGAAACAAAGAAGCTATGTTGGGACGACATCAGGAGGAAGATAACCTTCCAAATCAGCACCCTGAGATGGTCGGAATCGGAACTGAACAGTTTGTTGCAGTGATGGCACAGTTGACTCAGGCTATAAATGGTGGTGGTATCCATGCACGAGATCATCCAGATCAACCGCAGAGGAACATGTCAGTGGTGGAACATTTCATGAGGCAACATCCCCCATCATTCAGAGGATCATCTGACCCTGTGCAAGCTGAAGGGTGAATTAAAGCACTGGAGAAGATTTTTGATGTCATGGGGTGTTCAGAACATCAAAAGGTTAGTCTTGCTGTTTACCGTTTTGAAGGTGAAGCTGATCAGTGGTGGTCGATGGTGAAAAATATAAGGGATAGTGATGAGATTGAGGATCTTCACTGGGACGAATTCAAAGGTATGTTTCTTGAGAAATATTTTCCTAAGGTGGTTCGTCTTAGGATGGAAAAACAGTTCCTAGAATTGAGGCAGGAGGATGATTCAGTGGCTGCTTATGAAGAAAAGTTCACTCGATTGGCAAGGTATGCTCCAAACTTCATACGAGATCTTGATAGTAAAATAAACCGTTTTTACTCAGGGTTAAAGCCAAAGTATCAAAGGGCTTTAGCTTATCGTGAGTTCAAAAGTTATGAAAAACATGTTTGATGTGCGGAGAAGGTGGAAATGGAGTTTGCCGATGATCAGGTGTTCTATGACAAACAACAGAATAAGAGGTCTAGTTGGCAGGCAAAGGGGAAGAATTCATCAAAGAAGCAAGGAGGTAAGAAAACCAAATATCCATCCTGTGAGAAGTGTGGTAAAATGCATCCTGGAGAATGTTTATCCAAGTCTTGTAAGTGCTTTCGGTGTGGTAAGTCTGGTCATACTGCTCGTAACTGTAAGGAAGATGATCAAGCAGGAAATGAAAAGCCAACGGTAAGATGTTTTAAGTGTAATGAAATGGGTCATTATGCAAACGAGTGTCCAACGAAGAACTCAACTGGGGGAATGCAGCCAGACTACAAGCAGAAAGGGGTGGTGAAATCCTTTGCAGCAACTTCAGCAGATGTTGGGCCATCGAATGAAGTGGTATCAGCTCCAGGGAGCTCAGTATTTTTCGAAGATTGACTTGAGGTCGGGGTACCATCAGTTGAAAGTAAAAGAAGCAGACGTTCCGAAGACTGCGTTCCGTACTAGATATGGCCATTATGAATTTTTAGTTATGCCTTTTGGGTTAACCAATGCACCTACTGTATTCATGGACCTTATGAATAAAATTTTCCATGAGTTCTTGGATAAGTTTGTGTTTGTGTTTTGAGGTTTGTGAAGAGGTTATGTGTGCCTTGTGATTCACAGTTGAAGAATGAGTTGTTTTTTCATCCTGGCAGTACTAAGATGTACAGAGGTCTGCGGGAGTATTACTGGTGGGATGGAATGAAAAGAGACATTGCTGATTTTACTGTGAAGTGTTTGACATGTCAACAGGTTAAAGCAGAGCGGCAGTTACCGAAAGGGATTCTTCAGCCTTTACCAGTGCCAGAGTGGAAATGGGAGAATATATCCATGGACTTTGTTTTGGGATTACCGAAGACATCTCGAGGTAATAATGAAATCTGGGTTATTGTTGATCGCTTGACCAAATCTGCTCATTTCCTTGCTATACTAGATACTTTCTCTCTAGATCAACTTTCCCGTTTGTATCTTAAATAGATAGTCAGGTTACATGGAGTTCCTCTCTCCATTGTATTTGATCGTAATCCCAGGTTCACATCTAACTTTTGGAAAGGCCTTCAGAAGTCGTTGGGTACGGAATTAAATTTTAGTACAGCTTTTCATCCTCAATCAGATGGGCAGTCAGAACGAACAATCCAGACATTGGAGGATATGCTACGAGCTTGTTCTATGGATTATCAGGGAAGTTGGGACCAACATCTTTCTTTGGTTGAGTTTTCTTATAATAACAGTTTTCATTCCAGTATACAGATGGAACCATTTGAGGCATTATATGGGAAGCGGTGTTGAACTCCAGCATTTTGGGATGAAGTGGGTGAAAGGAAACTGATGGGACCAGAATTGGTAGAAGAGATGACAGAAAAAGTTCAGTTGATTCAGAAGCATATGAGAACAGCTCAGAGCAGGCAGAAGAGTTATGCGGATAACCGGAGGAAGGATCTATCTTTCGAGGTAGGTAATCATGTTTTTCTCAAGGTTTCTCCTTGGAAAAGTGTGATGAGATTTGGTAAGAAAGGAAAGTTGAGTCCAATGGTCATTGGACCATATGAAATTCTGGAGAGAGTTGGATCAGTTGCATACCGGGTGGCTTTACCTCCGAGTTTATCTCAGGTACACAATGTTTTTCACGTTTCGATGTTGAGAAAGTATATGCCAGATCCATCTCATGTTTTGAGCCCAGAGGTAGTTCAGCTGGAAGAGAACCTATCTTATGAAGAACAACCAGTCCAGATTCTTGACCACAGAGAGCAAGTGATACGGAATAAGGTGATTCATCAAGTAAAGGTTTTGTGGAAAAACCACGTGATTGAAGAGGCAACGTGGGAATCTGAAAATGCTATGAGGGATAAATACCCCCACTTATTTTGATAAGTGAATAAAATTGCGAGGACGCAATTTCCAAAAGGGGGGAAGGATGTAACATCCCAGGTAAATAAAGAATAAAGAATTTTCATAATTATTAATATTTACGAATTAAATATTAATTTTATTTTAAAGGGGTTGCTATGTTCGATAGCGTACCCGATACGCAACGATGAGTTTCTTTGAAACTTACGTAGCACACTAGTAATAAAATAATATTATTTTAAATGTTAGTTAACAAGTAGCCGTTGTACTGGCGGGAATGGATAGAAATAACTAAAATATGATTAGATATGTTTTTAAATGTTTATACATTTACCCAATAAAAGATAAAGGCTTAAAATACAGAAAGAGTTCAATTTTAGGCATATATACTTTAATTTTCACTAAAGGTTCACTTATCACCTTTTAATGGTGAACCGTCATTAAATATAGTTTTGATCGCTCTTATACTTTATTTTGGACCAAATAAAACTCTTATTAAGAATCGGGACATCAAATTTTACTTTGTGTAATTTTTTGGTATTTTTCCGATAAAGTTCATTTTTTTATGAAGTGTAAAATGTTGTATTTTAATTCAAAACCTCTTTTTAATCTAAATTATTTATATTATTAGATTATTATTTTAATTGGTTTTAAAGTGAAATTAGAAAATATTTTTACCAGTTAATCCAATGGTGGTCATTGGAATCAATTTCACTTTGAAATTGGACTTAAACTGGTGTCAATCTTTTGATACTTATTGTTTCACAAAAACACGCTATTTGTCATGACAGCGGGAATTAATTATTAAATTAATTAATTTGACTTATATGTTTTGAATTTTGTAAAATGGACTTCATTTTTGAATTCGGAATATAAAATATAGCTTAGGGTGAATTTTTGGTAATTTTCTGAAAAACTTCAATTTTTGATGAATAGTGAAACCACTAAGTGGTAATCAAGCAAACTGATTTTTCAGTTAAATGAAAGTTTACCACTAATGTGTACTGAATTTTGAAAATCCGACATACATGGTTGTCATTAAGAAGTAAAATGTGGTTCAATGAGATTAAAATAATTTTTTGGTGAATAGTAACTTTTTTTCATTAATCGCGATTAGAGGTAATTAGTGTAGTTTAAGGTACAAATGGTATTATAAGAATATGAAAACACCATGAAACTTGTCCTAAACTTATTGGGTGAGTTATGGCCGACCAAGACAAGCCATGGGCCAACTTGGGGACCCCATGGAGCCACTTTAGTTGGAAAATGACATTAATATATTTTTATTTAATGTTAAAGTGAAAATGACACTAACATAAATTGTTTTACTAAAATAATTTTTTAGTGGGGTTATACAAGTCCAAATTTTGATTATAAATAGTCATTGGAAATCTAAAAAGATTTCCTACATCGTAGTATTTTTTTTTATAATTTTTAGACATTATATAAATTAAATTATATATGACATAATAATGATGCAGCGATGAAATCATTATTTGACTATTTAAATAAAATGGAAAGATAATGAAAAATCTAAAACCTACACATGGCCAAAACCAATTGGATGAGTGGATTTCGAACCCTTATCACCTTATCCACGAATTATATCAATGTGGGACCTTTTAAAACCGAAACACATTTTCAAATAAAGTAATATTTCTTTACTTTCCAAAAGTGCCCCTCCTCTCCTCTTATAAAAGGCCCCCACCTCTACCTCATTTCACACACTCCTCAAGCCTTTGGCTCAGCCAACCCCTGCCCAATTACTCTCTCCACATCCCTCTACTCATCCTAGAGGATTCCCTTTGGGCAGAATCCTTTCAAAGGAAGCCTTTAGGCTCAAATCAAAAGGGAGTTACACTTTTAAAGGACGTTAAAGAACGATCGAGTCAAGTCGGACCCAAGGTAAGGGACTTCGTCTCAATCTCCTTTCATTGAGGCATATTTCGTTTTATACACAACTTTCTTTTATACGGTGTATAAACTCCTTTGACTTTTACTTTTATACAAAAGGAATCTTTTTCTACGAAGCGTTTTACTAAACGACAAAAAGGAATGTTTTTTTAACGTACGCGGTGACAATGACCTTTTCCGCCACCGCGAGTATTATTTGATCTTTGGCTTCCTCAACAAGCCGTAATGTTTTTAGAATAAAATAAATACCATATAATCTTTTATGTATTTTGGTATTGAAAATGGTTTTGAAAAAGGATTCTATTATGTCAATATATTTATGATATATTGTGATTGAAATGTGGAAATGTTATCATTCCTTTATATTTGTTTAATGTTTTATGATTTTATACTGGTACTTGGACATTTTAACGGGTGGTTACGTTATAAACCATATGACGGGTGGTGCCGTGAATACCAGGACGGGTGGTTACGTTATAACCTCCAATGCATTGGGTATGGAAGTCGGTCGTATGGCTATTCCATTAAGTATGTATGGAAATTGGCCGTATGGCTATTCCATTAAGTGATATGTGTGGAAGTCGACCGTATGGTTATTCCACTTAAGTATGTTTATGTCCCAAGTTACCTTTATATATGTTTTGTGTTCTTTTTATGGATTTTATGGTAATCCTTTGGTTACAAAAAGGTAAGTAATGATACTTTATTCAGTAAAGAGTTTTTACTACTTCATGAAGGTGAAGGTATTACTTTGATATAGTATACATGGTTTACTTGATGTTTGAAAAAACTAACAGTTTTCATTCTTTTTGTATCCCTTACTGAGCTTTTTATGCTCACCCCAAGTTTTTCGAAATGTTTTTCACAGGACTTAAAGTGGAATAAGGTCAAGGATGGGATCAAGGGAATTTCATGCTATCTAAAACATGGAATCTAGACATCTTTCTTTTTAAGAGTTTTTATTTTATGGAGACTTAGTAGAAGTGTCTACTTTGTAATCTTTTAAGATGTAATAGTTATGTTCTAATTCTCTAAAACTCTAAACCTGAAAAGATCCTCAATGTGAATTATTCATTTAATTCAATATTAAGTAAGGTTTAAGGCTGGGGCCTTATAGGCATGACTCGGTACTCGGACACGATTAGAGTACTCAGGCACAGCTAGGTACACGAGCATAGCCATAATACACGGGCATGGCCCAAAGTACACTAGCACAGGCCGAAGTGTATGGGAAGACCCGGCGTAGAGAAGACAAGTCGTGTACTCCCAGTACACACCTTGTACTTTCTCCAGAGTAGTTTAAGGCCCTAGTTCCCTTTAGTACAGTGAGGCGTCATGACTTAAGCATAGGATGTGATCCCCTCTATAGGATTAGTCTTGGATAGAGTTTGGGAATCCCTATGTGTGGCCCAAGGAGTGATCCTATATCATTTCTTCTTCTTCCCTATGTGGGGTTTTAGGAATCGTTGTGACCAACATACACAGGCCTATGATCCCCTACTTAGTAGGTTATTCTAGGTAGGGTCTGGTATACCCCAAAGGCCTTGGATGAGATCCCCTATCTGTGAAATGAGATCTTTTGAGTTCTATAAAGTACTTCTTCATGGTGAAGCCCGACAATCATGACTCCTTGGATGAGTGCCATCAATGTTATTAGGCTCGTGGAGTGAGTTCTCCCGGGTGAGCGTTACCTTAAATCCTCAAGCATAATCCTATAGTTGATAGCATGGTTTTGAACTCCTTGAGACTTGGTTTCTATCTTGAGTATATTTAGGTTATTGTATTGTTATTATGTCTCATATTCTGTTTGACACACCTCCATGTTGATGAGTTGACTACTCTCTTGATGCTTTTATGTTTGGTGATTTCAGAGTGTCCTACTAGGTATTGTTATACTCACTCATGCAGGGGCTCTACCCTTACATGTTGTGTCTTACGCAAGCAATATAACTTTCAATGGTGTCCTAGGAGGACCAAGGGTAGACAGAGCATAGTGAGCTAGACATACTAGGTTCATACCAGGTTTTTCATTTGACAGTAGTCCCCTCCTTCTTAGTAGGTTGGACTCCTTTTTACAGCTTTGGTGGGCATGTATTTGGCCCTTATGCTTTCCATAACTTTTTTCATACTCTAATGTGGGATATAGATATATGCATGCATTATTATGGTATCAGTTGTATTTTACCTTTCAACATAGTGTTGGTGGTTTGGATATATGTGTGTATGTGTGCGTACAGGTACCTTAGGCTAAGGTCTCCCATGTGTGTGTGATATGCCTATGTGGCATTAGTTGCCAGCCCATGGCATATTAGAGGTGGGTTTGAGGTGTCACAATCGGCTTACCACTGACCTGGCGAGCCCCGGTGGGTCGGGTCATGACAATTCATTCAATAAATAAATAAATATTATATTCACTAATCTTGCGAATAAATATTTATTTTTAATATTCACGTAACTAAAAAAATATTTATATTAATTTATTCACTAAACTAATGACTAAATATTTATTTATTTATTATCTTGTGAATGTGAAACAAGAGATTAAATAAATATTATATTCACTAAACTTGTGAATAAATATTTATTTTAATATTCGACTCACATATTATTAACTTGAATATTTGGTGATTGAATTTATAAAACCAACTTAACTTGAATAAATATTATTCCACAAGTTTAGAAAAATATTTACTCTTAATATTAAATTCAAATAAAATTTAACTAAGATTCTAGTCACCCATAGAGAAAGAAGTTAATGTCACAACAACAACGACCTCCTACGAATGCTTTTGTGTAATATAATCTCTTTGTCTCGGTATCTCATCAAGCAGGTTGCATACTTATGTCATCAATATATATGCTTTATTTATTTTTCTTTGACTACCTAAAATAAACCCATTGATAAACTACCATGGTCATAGATTTAATCAGATAGTTCCATTTCAATCAAAGGGCCAAATATATTTTCTTTCATTGACTCAGAAGGGACAAATCCTTTCTTGACTTGATGTCACATCACTTATGACACACACAATGTATGTTGCCTTATCGTGATCACATGTTGTCATAGTTTTCATCCATACATCAAAGTACGTGATTCATGATATACGTCAATAACAATTCCAAGTGCAGACTTTATGAGAAGTCTCAATGTCTTATCACATCAATGTTATGCAAAAGAACATTCATCATGTGATAAGATATTTATTAATATTCTGATAATCGGAAGTATAAATTTAGTTGGTTCTAAGGCACCAACTTCAACAAAATGGTCACACCATAAACCATGGCTTGTTAACATTTTCCACATCATGGTTGTTCCTCATGGAAATTGAATTTCTTTCAACCATGACCATTTTCATCAAAAAACATTATGTTAAAATTTCAATTTTACAATGCTTTGTTTTTCAATAAGAAAAACCCCAACATTTTTTTTCAAAATGATGTTGTTTTTTCTAAATATTTTCATAAATCGCAATGCGGTTATATAACCATGGTCGTGGTTCTGGAAAAAAATCAAACTGCTTTTCTTTCTTCAATCTTCATCATATCGATTTTTCACCGGTACTCAGAAAACACAAAAGTTATCTACATGGTCTATCAGGAGAGAGAATGATAAAATAAAATTAAAAACTATAAAACAATGTATTCCTTGTTGTTCATGTTGAATCTCCATGAACAGTGAGTTTGATTGAGATCTCTTAGTAGCAATCAATGGATTTCTACCACTAAAGGAATTCACCGACTACTGAAATCATTGAACGCTTCGATAGGACCCCTTCTCCTTCAAAGGTGTGGTAGCACCTTCCCCGTAAAGGCAAATGAAGAGAAGAGTAGGAGAAAGAGCTTCAACTTTAGAGAATAGTCTCCATTATCTATGAAAATGAGGTCCATGAATTTATTATATAGAACTCCATTGAATGAAGGGGGCTATTAGAGTTCAAATGTTTCATACGTTATGAAAGGGCCAACTTTGGCTTTCCGCCTTTGTAACATTTACAACATCCCTCATTTATGTATGTGACTGTTAAACTCTTTTAACAATCAATAAATCATCTAC
The DNA here is from genome assembly GCA_963277665.1 of Viscum album. NCBI lineage: Eukaryota > Viridiplantae > Streptophyta > Magnoliopsida > Santalales > Viscaceae > Viscum > Viscum album. The sequence goes on along the minus strand of OY728119.1, from coordinate 1,175,508,873 downwards.
ACATCATCACATAATGTGTCATAAGTCGAAATGTCATGTTAATCAACATAAGAATGTTAATCGAATGATAACTTATAGCATTCATCATAAACACCACAATGTGATACCAAGAATCATAATATAACACAAACCACAACGTCATGACTCTCACCACGTTGTGATGACTCTCACCATGTTATGATTTATGATTTAGTACATATTTACAACAAGTTGTTAGTTTGATAAGTATATTTCCATTCGGGCACATGGGTGGGGCCAATGGATAAGACAGGACATGTATACGGGCAATTGAGAGTATTGGTCGAACAAAGTCCCAAAGGACATATGAGATGGCGGTGGTGCATGTGATGATCAGCGAGACTCAGTTGTTACAAATGGTATTAGAGTCAATACTTGCAACAGTGCGGGGGAGGGGGTTACAAAGAAACAAAGTTATTGCACCTACAAGTAGTCAGGGAGACTCGACCCCGAGACCTCTCACGAGACCCGTTAAAGTCAATACTTAGTTGGAAGTATAGTGACATTGTCAGGGTTTAACATGTGGGATCAATAACAAGGATGTTGTGCTTTACAGACCAAGAGACTTAACAACCCCAGAAAAGCAAAAAAAACTTTCTAATTGGTACTACCCATGACAACAAGGTACATCTTTCTTTTGTGAGGGTCTACCTGATAAAAACTCTACAATTAAGCATGTTTGACTTACAGTACGGTTAAGCATGTTTGACTTAGTAATTTCAAGATGGGCGACTTCCTCATAAATTTTCTAAAGACGTGCATGAATAAGAACAAAACCCAATAAAAAATATCATGTGTTGGACTATGAGAATAGTCATTAATTGAACGAGTAAACACATTTTCATCCAGGCACATGGAGAGAAGAACCTATGCTTACAGACAATTGATAGGTTTTGAGGGACTAAGACATGAGGGTCATATGGGATGGTGAGGATGTCTTTATTGATCAACACCCCGATTGTTACAAATACTACATGAATCCTCAAATTAGTAGAATATATTATTTTTTTACATCACACAAAACCATCCAAGAGTGAATTGATGTTTCCAAACCGACTTCGCCCTCCCAAAACCTACTTGTTCTATTGAATTGACGTTTCCAAACTGTTTGACCTCAACTCAAGTTTGGTATTGTTAGGTGAAATTGGCTACCTTTGCACCCATTGACAAAAAATGGGAATGAGCAGGGAGGACTTGGATGTCACAACAAGGGTCGTCCTAAGGTTTGACCTTTTTTAACTTGAACACACACATACATACATATATATTTATTTATGTAATCCTTGAATAGTATAATTTCATCGGGAATGTTAATTGTATGAGTCTTTTACATCTTATAGTGTTTATAATATTCCGGTTGAGCACAAGACATGAATAATATCAATCCGGATGCGCAGACTAGACTAATCATGAAAAGCTGGCAATTTTCACCGAACACAATTCGGTATAACCATACATTTCTAATCAAACTTAAGCATGGATGTAATACAAGTCCTACAAGTGAAAACATGAAAGTTCTAATGTCGGATCATCACCTGTAACCTATGAGAGCAGTCTATACAACTAATATTGTATACAAACTCTGTTCGCACTAACCTCGTATCACGACCCATATACACCAGAACATAACCGATCAAAAAAGGGTGTCCTTAAAATGCACACTTCTTCCTATCCTTTTCCACTCTTCTGTGGATTAAATTAGCCAAAACAACAACAAAACAGCATCAAGTGGCTCCTTTATACCAACCATTAGCCGCATCAAAAAACCACTTATACAAGATGCAGCAACTTGAGTAATACATTTGCAGGCCAGTAAACCTAAACCCACCCACTGCTTCATTCACAGAGCCACTTCACAGAAGCTGCAATACCCAAAAAATCAACAATTACCCTCCATAAATTAGGTGACAGAAAATTTATGAAAATTTACCTGTCCCAGCCGAGCAATGTACAGGGTGTGCATTGCACATTTAAACTAGCAACAGTTAAATACCGAGCAGCTGCCATGGGATCACGGCACATCTTGCCGGGCCTGTAGACAGGGCCTGGGCCTGGGTCTGTACAATGTCTGATCACTGTGTCTGATCCATTCCGAGAGTCTCCATGGCTTCTGCCACTTCCATTTGAACTGCAATAGCCACTGGTGATGGCTCCTCTTCCACCGCCACAGCCGCCCTCCGTGTCCCATCATTTCAAGCTTTCTCCGCGATACCTGCCCGATTGGTACCATCTGGATTGAAATATACATAACACAAAATGGTGGTCAGGAAATTAATTTTGCACGTGGTTTTAGAAAATACGTTATGTATTTAGATATTTAGGATATGGGTATCCCCCCTTTCTCCTCTAGTCCGATTTTTGTATTCTATCTATCTCTTGTATCCCAGACCTGTCTATAGTGTCCCATCCTCGTTCGAGAGGAACAGTTTCTAGGTCTACTCTTCCTACATGTTAAATAGCAGAGGAAAACACGTGTGTGATTTATCTTTTCTAACATTTGAAAACAATTTTTTTCCCAAAAAGCTCTCACTTCCATTTTCATTTTTTAAAATATGTTTTTCTTCCATGCGTAGTGTTGTGTTCTGCGGTGTCGGATGTAATCGACCTATTATAAAAACCAAACAGAGCCTAACCTTTCGGGTCTGGTCAAAGAAAGCAGCTGAGTCGCTCACCAGGCCATTAGCAATGCCTGCTGTATATTTGAGCTGTTTCTGTGCTGGCAGGGATGTGGATGATGTGGGACTGTTTGTGCGATCAACGTAGTGTTTCACTGAACCATCTGAGTTGGCCTGTAAATTGCATAATTTGTATAACAGGTTCTGATTTGTTTTGGAAAAACAATTTATGTTTTGATTTTCTACAAAATATATTTAAATACGTGTTCAATTATGTAAATTGATAATATTTATTTAAATGAAAATAAAAATGGTAGATTTCTCAGAATAAAAAAAAAAGGCAGCGTTTGGTTTTCGAAAATTCAATTTGTTTTCATAAACTCACCGAAGCAGAGGTAGCCAATGCAATTGCAATGTCTTGCTCTCTTAGTTTCAGCTCCTTCTCAACCTCCGTTCTTCGGGCCTCGCTCTGTCGAAGTAGGCCTACAAGTTCTTTCAATTGCTCTTTCATTTCCTTGATTTCAATTTCCTTCTCCCAAGATTGGCACCTAACATGAAAAATAATTAATTTTGTAATATATTTTATCCATAATAGTCATGGATCGTTAATGATTTCAAAAGCAACTCCTAAAATCATTCTTTAAAACAAAAATGCTTCTGGAATCAAATTACAAAAGAGTAATAGGAAAACATAATGAAATTCAAAGACAACTTTCACGAAATCAGTATATCTACAGAAAACAAACCTTGCATCTGCCAAAGAATTGAACATGTAATGAAGCAAGCTCTTTGCATCAGCCATAGAACGCAGCAAGTTCCAGCGTCCACGGCTATTATTAAAGGCACGCTCCCGTTCTTCAGCCTCTGAAAGCTGTGAAGCCATTGCTACAATCGAATTTGAGGAAACACTCATCATGTTCTCAAGTGAAGATATTCTTTCCATTCTGGCATTTGGTGACATGGAGGATATTCTAGTCAAGCAGGACCAAAAGAACATTAAAAACAAATTATTCCAAAGGAACATTAAAAAGAAATTATTCCAAATAATCGAAAGGCAGATGTGTTGTGCCGACAAACAAACCTCGAAAGTCCATTCTTTCCTCTTGGAGGACTCAATCCCTTAGAAGCAAATTCATCCACCTGCTTCACGATTGATAATTCTTCTGCTAGCGCAGCTCGTCTGCAAAAACGCAAACTTAATTTCATAATAAATGTCATAATTAATAATTCTTTCAGAACCAAGGCTCCATTTGGCAATACTTAAGTGCTTATGTATTAGTGTTCTCTATATTGCATACTGAAAAGGTGCTTTTCAACCACTAATTTAAGTGTACGCGTTCTTTCAGAAACAGAAAAAGAAAAAAGAAAAAAAAATAAGAACATACAATTGGCTTTGCTTATCATATTCAAAACGAACTTCATGCACGTTGACCATGACTTCGAGCTCGTGATCAAGCCAACGTTGTAAGAATTTCTCATTAGCCACCTAAACACGCAAATTAGATTAAGAGCAACCTTGAATTAAAGTGGCGAGTTAGTATATTTTAAGAACATAAAACATCGATCCCACCTGCCCGTTTGTGTTATTTCCATTTGCAATGGCTGGATGATGGAGCAAGATTAGAGAAGATAAATAACATTAAATGTTTTAAGATAAAGAAATAACTTCACGAAAAATAAACAAAAAGAAAAGAAAAAAGAATACCCATGTTGTCCCGTGTTGATGATTTGCGGGCTTCAAGCAACTCCTTTAGCCGCTTTGTGGCCATCGCAGCCTCTTCTGTCTTTCTATGAAGAACCTAGAAAACTACAGTAATTGAGTCCATTATCATAGAATTTGTCTTCAACACATACAAAGCACAAATAAATGTTTCTGTGTAAGCGATTCCAAATTGTTTATTGAAAAAGTGATTTTCTGCCACTTATTTAAGTGGTTTTCTTTGGGAATTTAAGTGCAGGTGTTTTTTCAGAAACAGAACAAACAACAATTATTTTTTCCAACTGTTCATTATAAAGTGCTATAAGCAGCTTTCAATAAGTGCTGCCTAAAGGATCACGTTCTTTCCTGAAAACAGGTTTAAGTAAAGCAGAAACAGACAAGGAATCACCATCTTCTGGCGCTGATTTAGGGCTTGCAATTTATGCCTTTCATACTCATTCCTCCTCCCCTCCTTCTTCAACTGCAAAAAAGATGGTATCATATGATATCATTAAAGATGAGATTTTTTTTTTTTGGGGGGGGGGGGGTTCAAGGACCAAGTTCTTATTTTCTTACAAATAATTCATATATTAATAAATATTATTAAGCAATAAAGTACCTGCAGCACTTCTTTCTCCCTAGAGGCTTTCCATTGACGAAACTGTTCAGCCTCTTGTTTTATCTTTTGTTGCAATTGAACCTAAAATTTCAGATAAAGCCATGAATACAAATAAGATTGAATATATTGAGGATGAAGATAAAACCAAACCTTCTGCGCCTTGATAGATTGTATTTCATCCTGCAATCTCTTTGCTGCCTCATCACTTCTTTGTTTTTGCTTCAAAATATGAACCTGGCTTTCTTGTTTCTTCTTAAGATCCAGTATCTAATGTGATAGATTGTAAAATTAATATTTTTGAATAATTAAATAGACATCTATATGTAACTGTATCGCCCACCTGTGCTTCAAGTGCTTTTAATTTCTGGGCATGACTGTCATGCAGTCTCTGTGTGTGGCCATCGGGATTTGCAGAAAAAGTCTCAACTTCTGCCAACAAACAGTCCCTTTCTTGCTGCAGAAAAACAGTCAAATGATTTTAAAGCTGGTAGTGAAAAGGGCAAAATATTCTGCACTTTGAAATTACCTGTACAGTTCTTTTTTCATCCTCTAACTCGATGATTTTCTTTCCAAAATGCTGTTTAAGTGCCATTGTGTCTAGCCCTCCAAAATGTTTCATCTCTGACTGTATTATTGGGAAATTGTAAAGTAAATAAATCAAAAAGGACAGGAACCCAATTTCAAGGAAAATCTAATTAAAAGGCACTTCATTTTTGGTCAGGAGAAAACGTTAAAATATGTCCAGAAATTCATATCTTAGCTTAACTAGAAACACAAGAATATGATGGTGTTCGCGAAAGTATTATATTTCAACTAATCAATGCCAGTCTCTATTGATGCATGAACCCGTTAGTTTCAACTTTAAAAATAAGTGATTTTGTAGTGATTTATAAAAAATTATAAGTAATTTTAAAATTATCGAATCAATGTTTGAAAATTATAAAGTTACAATATAAAACACATTCATTAAATTACCGTAGAAACGCAAAAGTATGATGCTGTTCACAATAGTACTAAATTTTAACTGATAAATGCTGAACTCTATTGATGCATGTGATTCAAAGCTCATTTATTTCAAATTTAAAAATAATTGATTTGGGGGTAATTTGAAAATAAACAGAAGCTATTTTGTATTTTGAATTATAATCAGAAAAAAAACTTCACATAAAATTGGTGTTTCAAGCTCTTCCATTACAAAATCAGTTTTCAAGAAGCTATCATAATAGTTTAAAAAAAAATGATAAGTGGATTTTTTAATATTTTACCCTTTGAAAAAAAATCTTAAACAAATGGACACTTAATGGTGGTGTAAATAGTGGTCTGTGCATAAATAAAACTCACGACCTCTTTTTGCTCTAAACGCCGATTTAACTCATTCAACTCTTTGTCCAGGGTGTTCTGCAACAAGTTATGCTCAAACTCTTTTGCAACTTCATCAATTTCCCTCGAATCATCTGTCAAAATTGCAAACTAAGGAAAATTTCTTCTTTCCCTTGGAGTATCTTCATAGGAAAACAATAATAGTATACCACTAACAGCTATACATTTATTACATTTGTTATGATTATTATACCAAAAGGTAAATTGTCCATTACAATTAACTATTGTAGTTTCACCAAACCCTATATGCAGTGAGCTTCAGAAGAACAGCTCAGCAAGTTAAAATCAGAAATTTTTCTCTCTCTAAAGCAACTATTCTCTAAATACTCTGGTTTTGCTTTACCTGGCATTTGAAGGTTGCAGAAAGTCCAAATTTCTTGGCATTTTTTTACACATGCTACATTTGACCAAGCACAGCTTCACTATACTTAAAAATTTCTTATTTATTAGACATTTTATAATTAGTGTTAAACCCTCTTTTGTATTATTATGGGTATTTCCGAGTCCCACATCGGAATACTCCCTTGTACATTCCGTTTTTTCATTCTATAAAAGAATAGCCCCACCTCACCTTGAAGGTAAGTGGGTTTCTCCATTCTACATGGTATCAGAGGGATTTTTATCCCGAACCCTCCCTCCCTTGCGGCTTCCCGGCGTTCTCCCGGCCTCGCCTCTCTCCCGCCTGCCCTAACCTTTCCCGGCAGGCCCTTCCTCTCCGGCCCTCCCGTCGCACCGCGCTCCATCTTCCCGGCTGCCCTGCGCGCTCCCTTCCGGCGGCATCACCCGCGCGCCCCGCTTCTCCCCGACGGCGCTCCCTCCCCGCGGTTTCCCGCGGCTCCCGCCGCCTTCACCCGCGCGCCCGCCGGCGGCCTCCCGCTGCTCCCGACGGCCTCACCCGCGCGCCCCGGCGGCCTCCCGCTGCTCCCGCCGCCTTCACCCGCGCGCCCTGCCGGCGGCCTCCCGCTGCTCCCGGCGGCCTCCCGCTGCTCCCGACGGCATCACCCGCGCGCCTCGGCGGCCTCCCGCTGCTCCCGCCGCCTGCACCCGCGCGCCCCGCCGGCGGCCTCCCGCGCCTCCCGCGCCTCCCGCGCCTCCCGCGCCTCCCTCTGCTCCCGCGGCCTCCCGCGGCTCCCGGCTCCCGGCGCACCTCTCCTCCCCGCATCCGCCGTCCTCCCGCGGTGCGCCCTCGTCCCAGTCGGCCTTCGCCCGGCGCCCGCGCCCTCTCCCGGCGCACTCCTCCTCCCCCCTGCGCGGCTCCCGGCTCCTCCCGCTGCTCCTCTGCGCCTCCCGCGGCCCGCTCCTCCTGCGCGCTCGTCCCGTCGCCGCGGCTCCCAGGCGGCCCTCTGCCTCGTGTCCCGCCTCTTCCCTGCCGGCTCCCGGTCGCGCAGCCCTCCATCGCGCAGCCCTCCATCGCGCCGGCCCTCCATTCCCCCGGCGCCTCCTGCTGCTCCCGCGCGCTCCCGGCAGAGCCCCCTTCTCCCGGCAGCACGCCCTCATCCCCGCCGAGCGCCCTCGTTCCGGCAGCCCTTCCAGCACGCGCACGTCCTGCGCCCGCTCATCCCGCCAACCCGCTGCCTCAGCTCCCGCCGCTTCCATGGCGGACTTCTCGGGACGTGGTCGTGCTTCACGTCGTCCACGTCCCTTCTGTCACCATTGTGGCACGTTTGGCCACCTGATCGCCCGATGTTGGGTCCTGCATGGCCGACCCTCTCAGCACCTGCGGCAGGAACAGCCCGCGGTCCGGGACGTGTCCTCGACTGTCGCCTCTCTTTTCCCGTCTCTGGCCCTGTCTATGGCCGACCTCAGGCGGCCTCATGATCCACCGGCCTCTGTCCGCCCCGCTCCCTCCTCGGCTTCTCTGGCCCGTACGGTTTGCCCCACTGCCTTGGTCAGCCATTGCTCCCCTGCATGGCTGCTGGACTCAGGTGCCTCCGACCACCTCACCGGTGATGCTGGTTTGTTGACGTCTTATTGCCCTTATACCGGTTCTTCAGCCATCACCGTCGCTGATGGGTCCACTATCCCCATAGCGGGCTTCGGCGCATGCTCCCTGACTCCTTCGATACATCTACCCTCTGTGGCACATGTGCCCCGCAGTCCCTTTAATCTGCTTTCCATCAGTAAACTGACTAAGGATTATAACTGTGCGGCCATATTTACCTCCTCTGGTGTTGTGTTTCAGGAGCAGGCTACGAACCGGGAACTTGGTCGAGGTCGGCTTCGCGACGGGGTCTACATGTTCGAGGGGCCCGCGCCCCTTGCTTGCACATCTACCTCTTCTCGGGCACTTGATCTCCATTCCCGGTTAGGGCACCCGCCTGCATCCACCATTCATCAGATGTTTCCGGACTTCCGTAGGACTCCTACTTTTCATTGTGAGTCATGCTCTTTTGCGAAACATCATCGCTCTTCCTACATTCCTCGCACGGATACACGGGCCTCCCACCCCTTTGATCTGGTTCATTCCGATGTTTGGGGCCCGTGTACCGTTCCGAGTCACTTGGGCTATAAATACTATATCTCATTCATTGATGACTATTCGCGAATGACGTGGCTTTACCTTCTTCGGGAACGCTCCGAGGTGTTCTCCACCTTCCAAACCTTTTTTCATGAAATTAAGAATCGTTTTTCTATCTCGGTCAAATGTCTCCGCTCGGATAATGGGCGCGAGTATCTCTCCACTTCTTTTCGGCAGTTTCTCCGGGAGAATGGCATCCTTCATCAGACCTCCTGTCCTGATACACCCCAGCAGAACGGCGTGGCCGAGCGGAAACACAGACATATTCTAGAGACTGCCCGTGCCCTCATTTTCCACCGACAGGTGCCTCTGCTCTTTTGGGGCGATGCCATTCTCACTGCTACCTACCTCCTCAATCGCCTTCCTTCTTCTATCCTTAAGGGGGAGACTCCCTTTCGGGCTCTTTTCCCCACTCTCCCTCTTCATTCCCTCCCTCTTCGAGTGTTTGGCTGCTTATGTTATATTCGTGACACTCGCCCTGGCCGCACCAAACTCTCTCCCAAATCTCTCCGCTGCATATTCCTCGGTTATTCCCGCACTCAGCGCGGATACCGCTGCTTCTCCCCGGACCTTCGCCGGTATGTCATCTCCGCAGATGTCTCCTTTGTGGAAAGTTCTCCATTCTCCTTTCCCTCTCCTCCTCCTGACTCTGCCATTGATGACTGTCTTCCCCTCATCCTCCGGCCTCTTCCGGATTTGCCTCCTCCTACCTCTCCTCCTCCTGACCCTGTCCTCGATGATTGTCCTCCTCTCCTCATCCATCCTCCACCGGCGTCAACCCCTGTTGACACCCATTTTGGTCAGGTCTACTCCCGCCGTCCTTCGACTGTATTCCCCGTTCCGGCCAGTGACACTGATGCTCCCGCTTCGTCCGCTGCTCCTGCTCCGCCACCCGTGGACTTGCCCATCGCCCTACGGAAAGGTACTCGCTCCTGCCAGAGTACTCCTCTATTTGCATCTTCTTACAGGGGTTTGTCCGCTCTGGAGACGGTTTCTATACCTCGCACAGTTGGTGAGGCCAAATCTCACCCCGGGTGGCTCGCAGCCATGCGGGATGAATTGCAGGCTCTGGAGGAAAACCATACTTGGGATCTTGTCTCCCTTCCAGCAGGAAAACAGGCAGTGGGCAGCAAATGGATTTACACGGTCCGGCTGAATCCCGATGGTACTCTCCATCGCCTCAAAGCCCGCCTTGTGGCCAAAGGCTTTGCTCAGACATACGGAGTTGATTACTTTGATACCTTCTCCCCGGTTGCCAAGATGGCCTCTGTCCGGCTATTCATCTCTCTCGCCGCCCATCATCGGTGGCCTCTTCATCAATTGGATGTCAAGAATGCATTCCTCCATGGCTTCCTTGAGGAAGAAATCTATCTCCAGCAGCCCCCCGGATTTTGTGCCGCCGGCGCTGAATCTCGTGTCTGCCGTCTCCGCCGCTCTCTTTACGGCCTCAAGCAGTCTCCCCGTGCTTGGTTTGGTCGCTTTAGCACGGTCGTCAGCGACTTTGGGCTTTCCCGCAGTATGAAAGACCACACTGTCTTCTACAGGATGACTCCACATGGCTGCATCTTATTGGTCGTCTATGTGGATGATATCGTCATCACCGGCAGCGACTCTGTGGGTATCACCCATCTCAAGGCTCATCTTCACCAGCACTTCCACACTAAGGATCTTGGTCCTCTCACCTACTTCCTCGGCATCGAGGTTTCCTACTCCTCTGCCACCATCTCCCTCTGCCAACGGAAGTATGCTTTGGATATATTGCAGGATGCTGGGCTGACTCAGGCCACTGCGGTCGATACTCCTCTGGAGCCTGGCGAACGGTCTCTTTATGCCTCCTCGGCTCCCTACCCCCATCCCGAGCGGTACCGTCGATTGGTGGGCAAACTCAATTATCTCACCATGACTCGACCCGACATTTCCTGTGCGGTAGCCAAAGTGAGTCAATTTATGGAGCATCCCACCACATCTCAGTGGGATGCTGTCATCCGCATCGCCAAGTACATCAAACGGGATCCTGCCCGTGGTCTTCACTACTCCCAGCATCCTCATCAGCATATTGAGGCCAGCTCAGCAAGTTAAAATCAGAAATTTTTCTCTCTCTAAAGCAACTATTCTCTAAATACTCTGGTTTTGCTTTACCTGGCATTTGAAGGTTGCAGAAAGTCCAAATTTCTTGGCATTTTTTTACACATGCTACATTTGACCAAGCACAGCTTCACTATACTTAAAAATTTCTTATTTATTAGACATTTTATAATTAGCAAGGCATTTTATAAGTAGCAAGGGTATATTTCTTTATATAATCTGTTCTCATCAAATAGTAACACTGTATATATCAAGATGTCTAGAAACAAAAAAAAACATGCTTGTCTGCCAATAAATAAAGTATAAAATAAAACCAGATAAAAGTCATGCCTACTAGGATTTCGCCCATTTGATATTCGGAAGACTCTAGATTTTGCAAGCCCCGCTTATGTCCATCACTTTTCAAGGAAAAGGCATATCCATTCTGAAGAATGAAATTTCAAGTGTATATAAATAAGCAGATTCATATCAAGGAAAAAGTTTACTTCAATTGCAACAAAAATGATTTAAAAAAAATCACCAATGGTAACCCAAAAATAATTCAGAAAGTGGTACAAAGTCCAAATAATAGAAGTTATGAAATTCCCAAGAGTTACCTGAATCCCTGGCTCGCATTGCTCCATCACAGGGAACTTGCTGCGATATGCATGAAGCTCCTGACAAAGATCCTTATTTGCTGCTTCCAGCCAGACAATCCTTTCCTTGAGCACCTACCAAATTAAACAATTGAAAATTCCTTAAATTATCTTCAGGCTATTAAAAATTGCACATTTAAGGGCCTGTTTAATCTGCAAAATCATCTGGAATGAAATGTGACATAAAGATACTGTTGTTTTTTTGCATGCTGTTTCTGCTACAAATTAAATTGTAGTTATTTGATTTGTTGATGTCATGTTTTGTCTTCACGCTGCATGTGTCTACTGGCCATGCATTTTGTTTGTTTTGTTTTGTTTATTATGCAAATATTTGTTTGTGGCTGGCTGTTGTTGTTTGTTGGGTGCGTTTTTTTGTTTGATCTTATGTGAGATGCAGGTTAATCTGAGGTGAGGTGCAGATGAATCTGACATGGAGTTGGCTGGGTCATCCAGGCATAGCCCCTATATTCAAAAGTTTAATCACATGCAAGAGTTGCTTCACCTTCCGTAGCCTCTCCTTACGCGAGGGCGGTTTATTCTGATGTAGATGGGCAGCAGGCAAGTTCACCTACCCTGTGCCTGGGTGAGCCATTCACACGTAGCTGGGCAGCGGGGGTGTTTAATCATCCGCAAAGGATGTGTTTGGCGGCTTATTCTTCCGTAGTGGGGGACTTCATAGGACACGGTGGGGGGGGGGAGGACTTCTGTTTTCCCTCTCACATGAGCGTGGGCGAAAGTTTAAGCTTACATCGCGTGTCGAACCAACTGTTCGAGATTTGTTGCAACGGCCGCATCTTCCGCGAGCCCTTGGCCGAACACGTGTCCCTCCTGCCGTTACGCGTTTTGATTGCTTTGGCTTTATTAGTTCCCAAGGAACCCTTTTTCGAAGAGAGTTGGCAATTTGTGATCCCTAATTTCGTGCATCTGAGAGGGAAAACAGAAAAGAGTTTCAAAGAGGAGCTTGATGGAACTCAGCACCACCGGTCTGCTGCGTCTGTTAAGATGAATAAGCTTGATCGTTGCGAGCTTGGAGGAGGACGAAGACAGTGACAACATGTTCGGCCAAGGGCTCCTCGCATTGCAAGTAGGGGTGCTCCTCGCATTGTTTCTCTGCTTAGGTTTTTGTTTGTTTTCAGCTTGTGGTCTGCCATTGTTTTGTTCTGCGAAATATAAGATAGATCGTGGAGAGTGGTGTTCCTTCCGTGCATGTAAAGTGGTGTTTGTTTTGTTTTACATTTGAAGAACATTATTGAACTCAGCCTCTTGTTTTACATTTGAGGAGCATTATCATGGACAGTGGTGTTCCCCTTCAGTGCATGTAGGTCCAACATGGGCTGAAACACGTTACATCTTGGTGTTCTTTACTATCTTAGCATCTTGTTTGTGCGCTTTGATTCTTTCCTATCTTTGTTGCTCTCTTCGGACCTTCATGTGTTTTGTTTTACATTTGAAGAACATTATTGAACTCAACCCCTTGTCGCATCTGTTGAGTGGTCGTGATGTCTTTGACAGATCTTCCTCCCCCCAACAATTAGTATAAGAGCTTCTGCTTTGGTTTCAATAATGTCTACTGTTAAGTTCGAGATTCAGAAGTTTGATGGAGAGAACGATTTTAATCTGTAGAGAGTTATGATGCATGCTCTTTTAGCCCACAATGGACCTGAAGATGCTTTGTGTGATTTAAAGAAGAAAGTCAACGTCGTGTCTGCCCAAGGGCATGTCATAGAATCTTATGATGATGTTGACCCTGATATGCTTAAGAACATCCACTGTCTACTATTAGAGATGGTGGAGCTCAGTCGAATGTGGTGCAACACCCCGGTTTTGATGGGGGGGGGGGGTCTTCGCCTAACGCCGTAACTGGGTAGCGCGGAGCTCATTCTGACGCAGCGTTTCTCATTCATGGGGGGACTTCTCCTGACACAGCGCCTCTAAGTTTAATCTCACACGCCGCACGTCAAACCAACTGTTCGAGATTGGTTGCAACGGCTGCATCTTCCACAAGCCCTCAGCAGAACACATGACCCGGGTGCAGTTAAGCGTGTTGATTGCATCAGCTTTATTAGTTCCCGAGGAACCCTTTTTCGAAGAGAGTTGGCAATTTCCGATCCCTAATCTCGTGCATCCGAGAGTGAAAATAGAAAGTGTTTCAAAGAGGAGGACCTTGCTGGAACTCAACACCACCGGTCCACCGCGCCTGTTCCGGTGAAGCTTGATAGTTGCGAACTTGGTGGAGAATGAAGACAGTGCGTTCATCATTTTCGAGGATCACTGCCTGGGTTCTCCCTGGGTTTCCTTTTCTCTGGGGGGTGGGGGTGTGAGTAGGGGTGTGTGAGCGAGTAGGGGTGCTCCACGCATTGTTTCTCTAATTGCGTTTTTTTTTCCGTTTTCAGCTTGTGGACTATCATTGTTTTGTTTTGCGTAATATAAGATCATACGGGGTGGTGTTCTTGCCATGTAGGTCCAACGTGGGCCAGAGCACGTTACATCTTGGTGTTCTTTACTGCCTTAGATTCTTGTTTGTGCGCTTTGATTCTTTCCTGTTTTTAGCGCGCTCTTCTAGCCTTCATGTGTTTAGTTTTACATTTGAAGAACATTATTGAACTCAACCCCTTGTCGCCTCTCTTGAGAGATCGTGATGTCTTTGGTGGTCTTCCCTCCCCCCAACAGATACATTAAAATAATTATTTTTATTTGAAGCAAATTGATAGAATCTGATACCTGTACATCATCAGATGGTTCTCTTCCTCCTCGAGCACAAAGTTCGGCTTGCAAATACTCCAATTGTTGTCGCATTTTCACAATCTCACTAGATACTGGGTCTCTGTTGACCTGGACAGCAGGAAAGAGGAATGAAATATACTTTCTGAAAACACTACCCAAGGTTTTTTCCACTTGGATGAAGTACGAAAACAAATTTGGACTTCATAAAAAAAAAATCCAGAAGACTTTACAACAAGCTTGTTCTGGATGTTGCGAGCACGATTTGCATATTTCAGAGTATTTAGAGTTTCCTCTGCATTGATATCAGCTGGACTAATGCAAGCTGGATAAGAAATTTTGAGCATATGAGAAGCCCTGAAAAGACCTCCCAGACAACAAGGATAAAAAATAAAACATATGAAATGAAATAAAACAAAGGTGGTGGTGGGGGTAAGGTAACCAATGGTTGCCTTCACAAAACAAGAAACAACATTAGTCTCAAAGAAGCAATCAACATCCGATGAACGGTGCTTGAATAAGATCCTATTGCAAATTTAGACCTTGTTTGTTCCAGCTTAAAAAAAATAATTGATTTAGAGGTAAATTTAATGTGATTTTAGAAAAATATTAATCACAAAGAAGCAATCAACATCCGATGAAAGGTGCTTGAATAAGATCCTATTGCAAATTTAGACCCTGTTTGTTTCGGCTTAAAAAAATAATTGATTTTGACGTAAATTTTAAGTGATTTTAGAAAAAATGGAAACTATTCTGTATTTGGGCTGTCATAAAAAAAATCATTTTTTAATTTCAAACGCAAAATCAGTTTAAAAAAGCTTATAAGAATAGCTTTTCAAAAAATCTTAAAATTGTTTTCTTTAGATTCTGTTTTTTGAAAAAATCTTAAACATATACACAATAAATTTAGATTTTTTAGCTCTGAAAAAAACTCAAACAGACGGCCTCTGAATGGATAGAGCAGTTCTTTTAAATGCATTTTTCTTGGGTTGAAAATTTTTACCGGACATAGTCAGATAAAGCAAGTAAAACTATGGTTAAATTAATATATCAAACATGCTGCCACATGCACTAATTTTTTAAAAATCATCATTAAAAAATATTACCTATCATAACAGTCCTGCTATTACCACCAAGCGAATCCTGCCAAAATGATTAGCGTTCAGCGACAAAGTAAACAAGACCATAAGTACATTCTTTCCTGTAAAGAGTATGCTGAATAATAATACAATACAAAGTTCTAATTTATTGTTGGGTTTGAAAAATTTCCACAATATATCCAACTTCCCAGTAAATTTAGTAACTATTCTATTAGGTAAATAACAAGAAAATTCATTAGTCTCTTCAGTTAAAAAAGAAAAGACAGAGAAAGGCGTGAATAGGCATAATGACCAGAAAATTGCATTAGAAATTTTGAGTCGCAAAATATGGCATTTTTGGGCACAAATGTTACCTTCATCAATAAAAATATGTCAATGCTACCTATAGTAACGGGAGAAGAGAATTTATTCTGCATACTGTTAGAACCGAATGAAAAACAAAGGAATGTAATGAATCCTATGTCAAAAAACCTCACAAAGATGATTTAATCATCAAAATAGCATGGCAGACCTGCAATAGCCGAGTAAGCTTGCTGTCCCGGTAAGGAATATGTAAGCCTTCTTTACGTTTTTTATCATCACCAAGAGAACTGATAACATTACCAAGTGCTAGAAGGCCCCTATTAATGTGAACTCCTGTTTCAACGAGTCCATCAGTAAATTAAACAGACTAAGAAAACCCATGTGTGTTTAAGATTTTTTTGAGCTAAAAAATTTTCTTCTAAAAAAACAATTTTCTTCAAATTTAGGTAGTTTGATAAAGATTTTTTCAAAAAAAGAAAATATTAAAAAAGCACTTTTCAAGTTTTTTTTAAAGCAATTCTAATTTTCTTTTTTAAAAACTGATTCTGACATCAAAATTAAAAGGTGATTTTTTTTATTACAACACAAACACAAAATAACTTCAATTTTTTCTAGAAACACTTTTATAAACTGTCCAAAAATAATTTATTTTTTAATTAAAAAAAACAGTCCCACAGAAAAATGAGAAAAGTTAAAGAATGTCATGCAAACCTTCCTTAAAACGCAGGCCATCAGAACCTGTTCTTTTGGCACGTTCAGATCCAGCAAGATCAACCAGATGCAGTTTAGCACATAAGAATTCCTCAGTCATTCCCACATCAAGACAACTGTTGTCGGGAGAATTTGGTGCGATCTTACGCATTTGCTCCATGGTAATGGTAAAAATAGCATGCGAACGGCTGTTTACAGGAAACATTGCAATTGTTTAAGGATTAATGTATATATCAATTTCATGAACATAAATGGCAAGACATAACACCAAAAGTTTCTAAATCCATTCAAAATATGAAATAGGAACCCAATCGACTAAGGTTATGTTTGGCAAGACATAACACCAAAAGTTTCTAAATCCTATAGAAGAATATGAAATAGGAACCCAATCGACTAAGGGTATGTTTGACAACACTTATTGAACATTTCTTAATGAACACATCGCTTATGATAAATGCTTCTATATAAGTATTTCCAGATTGATTATTGACAAAATGCTTTTCTGCCACTTATTTAAGTGGTTTTCTTTTAGAAATTAACTTTAAGGATCTGCTTGACAGCCTGTATTGAAAATTGCTTGCAGCACTTACCACTGATGAAAATCAATTTGAGAAAATGAGTTCTGTTTGCTATGACTCATAAAAAAAATTGTGCTTAAACTTTTACAATAAAACTTAAATAAGTGGCAGAAAAACACTTTTTCAATAAGCAATCTGGAAACACTTGTAGCAGTTTTCAATAAGAGATGTTAAACGGAGCCTAAAAAGTGCTGACAACACTAATCACTCATGATAAGCTGTTTGAAAAAATAAGTAGTTTTTGATCCGTTTCTGGAAAAACACTTACAGTTAAAATTCCTGAAGAAGACCGCTTAAATAAGTGGTAAAATTGCACTTTTTCGGTAAGTAATCTGGAAATACTTGTACAAAAGCACTCATCATAAGTGATAAGGCCCCATTTGACAACATTTACTGAAAACTTCTTATAGTGCTTATCACTTGTGATAAATGCTGAAAAAATGTTTCCACATTGCTTATTGAAAGTGTTTTTCTGTTACCTATTTAAATGGTTTTCTTCTAGAATATATGTGTCTTTTCAGAAACAGAACAAAGACCACTTAAGTGATTTGTCAGAAACAGAACAAACATTGTTTATTTTTCAAACTTTAATCCTTGACTAAAAAAGACACAAAATCAAAGGGAAAAACGGGGTTAAATTAAAAAAAAAAATCCAAGACCTGCACAAAATTAATCCTTATATGCATAACCTTGCATTATATGTTACCAAAAGAGTCTCGCCAATTAAATCATTAAATACAAAGAAAGCCTCGCCCATCAAATAAGCTCTGTCTATCAACAGTGAATGTTCATAGGAACTTAGTAATGGTATCTTTAACTTAATTAATCTTAATATATGTGTTGCCTTACACAACATATTTTACAAGTTCTAGAATATCCGATAGAAAGGGAATGAAATTTTATTCCATGAGTTTAATGTCTAAAACGACAAAAATGATAGTTGTTAGAGGGTGTGTTGAGTAAAGTCCCACATGAGACATTATGTAATATGTCATCATTATTATTATTTTATTCCATAAATTTAATGTCTAAAAAGACAAAAATGATGGTTGTTAGAGGGTGTGTTGAGTCAGGTCCCACATGAGACATTATGTAATATGTCATCATTATTATTCTCTATAAATAAAGGCCAATGTCACCCATTGGAGGAAGCTCAGGCATTAGATTACAGGGCTCCTCCAATCTACCATGGCCCCATTGCGCCCATCTCAACCAGACAACCATACGAGGAAGTTTAGGCATTGGATTACAGGGCTCCTTGATTCTAACAATGGTCATCATTCACACTACTTTTTGGCTACAAATTAACATCACATGATAAATAAACAAAGACTAATGGAAAATGCAAAATTAACCTCGACTGGTTGTTCATATTTGTACTCCCTGTAGCCCTGCTCAAGGACCCTTGTTCTAAGCAAGCAGCCATTTCTTTTAGAGTATTCACACTGACTTCAGTGGATCCTGCCAGGGTAATAACACCATTTGAACTTTCCCGAATTTGTATAGGTGGTTTGCCAGGAACATTCATTTTCCCTGCATTTCCATTTGAATTCTCTGATTTGTTCATAGAAGGAGGGTCCAGTAAATCTCGTACCTCTTCTTTTAAGATCTTCAAGCATAAATGATGTAGTTATTGAAAACAGAAAAGGAAAAACACTAATCATAAATATATAATCGAACAAAACATTACCACATGCCATAGCAGCATTAAAGAAGTTCAAACCATCAGTTGATACAGTAAAAGACAGAAAGTACTATCAGTTGCAAGGATGGATCACAAAGTATTTTCATAGGTCAAATCAATATAACAAGTGGTTAACACGGGTTAGAAAATGCTTTATTATGATATAATTTTAAAAAACAATCAAAATCTGGATATTTGACAATAGAAGTGTCGTGTGGCAATAAATATTTTAGCACTTATAAGATCTGGCCCGGTTATTTTCTGATCTCTTAGAGATCTCAGAGACTAAAAGTTAACAAAAGTGTTTTGGCAGGGTTAACACGGGTTAGAAAATGCTTTATTATGATATAATTTAAAAAAACAATCAAAATCTGAATATTTGACAATAGAAGTGTCGTGTGGCAATAAATATTTTAGCACTTATAAGATCTGGCCCGGTTATTTTCTGATCTCTTAGAGATCTCAGAGACTAAAAGTTAACAAAAGTGTTTTGGCAGGGAATTATTCAAGAATACATCTCAGTCTGTCTTGTATTTGTCATTCATGCTGCAAATGGCACACTGGTAAGGATAATGACAATTTGATTGGCTATCCCCACGTGTCATAAAATCAACGATTACATAAAAATACTTGGGTCCCGTTTGGTTCAGGGAATCTAGTACAATGGAATGATGAATCCGATGATATTCGAAAGTGTTTAATGTTTGGTATGTTAAATTAATGGAATGTTTGGTATGTTTGGTATATTCTTAAGTGTTCAATGTTTGGTAAGTTAAATTATTGGAATGTGGATAATCCTAGGAAATCCTGATGACCACATTTTAAGGAATCTAGATTCGTTCACAGGCTAGGTAATGGGGATTCCAGGAGTGAATTCAATTTTTGACAACTAAATTGTCCTCGCCAATATAGTAAAAAAAACATCAACATCCATTTAATATGTGAAAATGTGTCTTTTTGGTTAACAACTTAAATCAATTCTCACCTTTATATTGCTCGACAAATGGCTTGTCAAAATTTATCATCTTTCATTTCTTATGTACTAAACGCAAATAATGGTTTACATGATTCCATTTCAACGAACCCCATCCCATTCTATTTCGTTTCATTCCATTAATAAAGTGGAACCAAATGGGGGCTTATAAATGTGTTGAATATACTGATTAATGGTACCAACTCAAAGATGAGCATCATAAGGAAAGTGAAAATAAGATATTCTAATGAACCTCAATGAAGGAAACGTGCAACTGAAATTCAGTTTGATGCTTCAAGGTGTCCATCTTCAGGAACAAAGCATTCATAACTTGTGGTATCAGTCCAGTTTGGCAACCATATTTAAAACCTGTACCCATGGTGTATGTTTTCCCAGAGCCTGTCTGCAATACACCAGAAATTGAAAAATGAAAAGGCCCACAGTAAAAAAAATGTCAACGCATCACTTAAAAAGCTACATTGATTGAGACAAATTAGTACCTGACCATAAGCAAGAACAGTAGCATTATATCCTTGAAACAGACCTTCAACCAGTGGAGCTGTGCATTCTTCAAACATTGCAGATGGAGGAGAGCCACTGCTCCCATAGACATGATCAAAAGTGAAGTAATGAGTACCGATTTGTACCTGTGCCATAATGGAAATCAACTAGTAGAAAAGCTGGAAATAAAGAAAATAAAACTACAAAATATCTGGATTTCAATAAAAAAAAGCTTCAGCAAACAACATAAAGGTGAAATGTTGGGGGCGCCTCCTCAAATGGCGCACGTGGGGTCAAAGAAGCGTTTTTGTGGGAGTTGCATTTTTTAACGCATATGTTTTTGATGCAGATAGTTTTTGACGTGGGCCATTTTTGTTATAAAAGGAGGCATCGGCTTGTTTCTTCAACACACCCACAATACGAGGACCAGAGCCATTTTGGTGATCGCCTTTGATCGACGATCATTTTTCCTTATGTTGCATCGAAGAGTGGTACTTTTGAGATCTCTTTCATTTTTGGAGAGTCTCTACCGTGTACTCGTTGATTTTAGTGGATCTCTCTTTCTGGACTAGGTCCTGTGGTTTTTTCCTTTTGGGTTTTTCACGATAAAAAATTTCGGTGTCAACATTTATATTCTGCACTTTTTTTTGTCGCTGCGCATCCGCTTTTGTTTGGAGAAAAAAAAATCGTTGCGCATTCACTTTGTTATTGTTTGCGCGTTCGTTGCTTGCCGTTTTTTCCAACATCTAGTATCAAAGGGTTTGGTTTTTATTTCATATTTATTATGAAAGTCAATTACAGTCAGATGGTTTTGTTAAACGGTACCAACTACCATATGTGGAGACTAAAAATGAATAATCTGCTTTTTGTCAAGCAAATGCATCTTCCGATGTTTAGTACCCAGAAGCCAGAAAGAATGTCAGATGAAGAATGAGTGTTCGAGCATTAGATGGTTTGTGATTTCATTCGCCAATGGGTCAAAAATAATATGACGAACCATATTGTCAACATCTCTCACGCCAGAACTTTGTGGGAGAAGCTTTAGACTACTTATGCTTTCAATAAGCAAGACAGGAAACAGTAAGTTGTTTCTTCTCAAACAAATGATGAATTTGAGGTACAAAGAAGGTACGTCTATTTCTGACTATTTGAGTGAATATCAAGGATGTTTTGATCAATTGTCTGGTATAAGTATTAATTTTGAGGATGAAGTTTTAGCACTTTTGTCGCTCAACACTTTACTCGATTCTTTGGAGAATTTACGTGTTACTCTAATCGATTCTGCTCCTAATGGTGTTGTGACATTCAGTTTTGTTAAGTTGGCTGTTTTGAATGAAGAGGTCAAGAGACGTATTCAGGAAAAATCCGCTTCAGAGCTTTTAATCACAGAAAACAAGGGGAGAAGCCAGGAAACGAATCAGGGACAGAGCAGTCGAGGTAAGAGCAAAGGCAAAAGCAAATCTAAGTCGAAGCAGATAGAATTTGAATGTCATCGTTGTGGTAAGAAATGACATGTTAAGAAGTTTTGTTATCAGCTGAAAAGAGAAAATAGAATGAAGGAAAATCAGCAGAAGAAAAATGGTGATGGAGATGATCGTGTCGCCGTCGCTACAGGGGTGATCTTGTTATGTTTATGACTCCATTAATCTTGCTTCTGATGATTCTTGTTGAGTTATTGACAGTGGTGTCTGTTTTCACGTGACATCGAGGAAGGAGCTCTTTACATCTTACAGCCCGTGTAATTTTGGGGTTTTGAAGATGGGGTAATGATGGTCATGTTGATGTTGTAGGTATCGAGACAGTTTGTTTAGAGACCAATACAGGAAGTAAGCTGATTTTGAAGAAAATGTTCGACATGTGCCTGAGGTTCGCTTGAATCTTATTTCTACCAGCGTTGTTGATAGTGAAAGGTTTATCAGTACTTTTGATGATTTCCAATGGAAGCTTTCCAAGGGTTCTTTGATTGTGCCTCGAGGGAAGAAGCAGTCAGGTTTGTACTAAACTAGAGCTTCTTTTTCTTGTGATATTGTTTGCGTTGTTGAGTGCAGTGTTTTGTCAAAGTTATGTCATAAGAGGCTTAACCACGTAGAAAGGGTTTGGTTGTTTGGTCAAGGGAAATCTTTTTCCAGATTTGAAGAGTGTCAAATTGGACATGTGTGATCAGTGTATGGCTGGAAAACAGCGCAGAGTGAGTTTCATCAGTCGTCCTTTGTACAAGAAGTCACAAGTACTTGAATTAGTACATTTAGTGGCGGTCTTTATTTTGTGACATTTATTGATGACTACTCACATAAGTTCTGGGATTATGTTTTGAATACCAAAAATCAGGTGCTTCGTGTTTTTAAGCAATTTCAGGTTTCTGTTGAGAGAGAATCTGATAAGAAATTGAAATGTATTCGCACTGACAATGAGGGAGAGTATTGTGGTCCGTTTGATCAATATTGCAGGCAGGAAGGTATTCGGCCTCCTAAGACACCACAGCTAAATGATGTAGCTGAGCGGATGAACAAGACTTTGTAGAAAAGGGTTCGTTGTTTGCTTTCGGAAGCTAAGTTGTCTGGACATTTTTGGGATGAGGCTTTAATTACTGTTACTTATATTATCAATTTATCACCTGCGGTTGCTTTGCAGACAAACACTCCCGACAAGTTTTGGTATGACAAAGAGATCAGGTACGATCACTAGCGTGTTTTTGATTGCAAGGTTTTTGTTCATGTGGCTAGAGATGAAAGATCCAAGTTGGATGGTAAGTCACGATAGTGTATTTTTATTGGCAATGGACACGATGAGTTTGGGTACAGGTTCTATGATCTTACTTTGAAGAAACTTGTCAGAAGCCGTGATGCAATATTTAAGGAGGATCAAACTATTGCAGATATTGATAAAGTAGAAAAATCTATTGCTCCAACTTTTGATTGTTTTTTCATTTTTGAGCCAGTTCTGTTTCACATTTATCTCATATTGTCGATTCTGATGATCATGTTGATGTGCAGAATGATGTTCATGGTGAACAAGTTAGAATTGATGTTTTCGATGCACCTTTTGTTTCTGATGATCCGATTTCAAGGGTTATTAATGAACCCGCAATTCCACTCCAGAGGTCATCTCAGAATCGTACAATTTCTACTTGGTATTCACCTGATGAGTATGTGCTCCTCGCTGAAGGGGGAAAACCAGAATCTTTTGAATAGACAATGGAAAGTGAACAGAAAGACAGATGGATTGCGGCAATGGATGATGAGATGAGATCATTGCACAACAACCATACGTTTGAGCTGGTGAAGTTATCTAAAGGTAAGAGACCTTTGCGAAATCGGTGGATTTATCAGATTAAAAATGAAGAATCCAATTATGTTCCACGATACAAGACAATGTTAGTTGTTAAAGGCTTCCATCAGAATAAAGATATTGATTTTGATGAGATTTTCTCACCTATTGTCAAAATATCTTCCATTCGGATTGTTCTTGGCTTGGCTGTTAGTTTGAATCTGCAGACTTAGCAGATGGATGTGAAGACAGTTTTCCTCCATAGAGATTTAGATGAGGAGATTTATATGGAGCAGGTAAAGAGAATCATGTATGCAGGTTAAAGAAGGGTTTATATGGTTTGAAGCAAGCTCCGAGACAGTGGTATAAGAAGTTTGAATTTGTCATTTTTCATCAGGGTTTCAAGAAGACATCTTCTGATCATAGTGTTTTTATTCAAAGATTTACCGATGATTTTATTATATTGTTGCTTTATGTTGATGATATGTTCATTGTTGGTCATGATGCTTCTAAAATTGACAGATTGAAGAAGAATCTTTGTCAGTCTTTTGCTATGAAAGACTTAGGGTCAGCATGACAGATTCTTGGTATGTCGATTTCCCATGACAGAAAGGCCAAAAAATTATGGTTATCTCGGGAGAGATATATTGAGAAGGTTCTTTAGAGATTTTCTATGGATAGAGCGAAGGTGGTTAATAATCATCTTGCTTTACATTTTAAGCTCAGTACCAATCAGTCACCTTCTACTGATGAAGAGAGAGATGAGATGCAACACATACCTTATTCATTTGTCGTTGGTTGTTTGATGTATGCGATAGTATGTACTAGACCTGATATAACTCATGCAGTTGGTGTGATCAGTCGTTTTCTATCTAATCCAAGTAGAGAGCATTGGAGAGGAGTGAAGTATATATTTTGTTATCTTCATGGTGAATCTGATATGAGATTGTGTTTTGGCAAAATGGGACCTATGCTGTGTGGATTTACAGATTCAGATATGGCAGGAGATATCGATTCGAGAAAATTTACTTCAGGCTATTTGATCACTTTTGTAGGGGGAGCTGTGTCTTGGCGGTTTAAATTACAGAGATGTATTGTTTTATCTACCACAGAGTCAGTGTTTATTGCAGCTATAGAAACGTGCAAAGAATCGTTGTGAATGAAAACTTTTATTCAAGAGCTCAATTTTAATCATAACAGGTATATTTTATTTTGTGATAGTCATAGTGCTATTTGTCTGGAAAAGAATTCTATTTTTCATGGTAGGTCGAAACATATTGATGTTCGGTATCATTGGATTTGTGACGTCCTTGATTCAAGATAGTTAAATTTTGAAAAGATCCACACTGATGACAATGAGTCAGACATATTGACCAAGAGTTTGCCCAGAGGTAAATTAGAGACTTGTCACCTGATTGCAGGGTTGGCGGTGATCCCCACTTGAGTCAGAGGAGAAGTTTGTTAGGGGCGCCTCCTCAAATGACGCAAGCGGGAAGAAGTGTTTTTGTGGGAGTTACATTTTTTAATGCGGATGTTTTGACGCGGATGGTTTTTGACGCGGACCATTTTTGTTGTAAAAGGAGGCATCGGCTTGTTTCTTCAACACACCCACAATACGAGGAGTGGAGCCATTTTGGTGATCGTCTTTGATCGACGATCATTTTTCCTTCCGTTGCGCGTTCGTTTTGTTATTATTTACGCATTCGTTGAAAAACAGATCCAAGGTTTGGAATCATCTTTACAACGTTAAAAATAAAAAAAAATGATGATGATTTTTTTTCAAAATAAACTCATTGGTAGCAGGCGTGGCAACCTTTTTACTAAAAAAATGTAAAATGACATTTAGCCTTGCCTTCTTTAGAGGTTTTGATTATGTAACAAAGCGACAATTTGTAACAAATACTTGGGAGATTGAGACAATGAAAAACTTGAGTGGCCAAGTAAAAAAAAAAATTAGCCAAACCCTCAAATTAATTTAACAAGTGGTACCTAAAACAACATCTTTTTCCAGCCCTCCAAACATTTACCCATCAAACCCACAAAATACTCCAGAGCTATATGATCAATCACCCAAACCAATGTAATTAAAATAAGAATGTTGGAACATGGTAATATAGAAGATTAGTGTGTTACGTGTCCGAGGTGTGTGTGTGATTTCGAACAAGGAATGGTACAAGCGCAACAGTATAAAGCAACAGATATTACCAATTTTGCAGAGTTACAACAATGGAGATGAGAGATACACAGAGGGAATTGGAGAGTCCTCCTCCAGAAGATCCGCCTGCTGTATCTGGGATGAAATCAGGAGCCTGCCCACAGCCTCCTGCCTTTTCTGTTCCAACAGAATGAGCTCCTTTTTCTAGCTGTCTTTCCTCCAGTGCACCACTCCCCTACAAGTACTGGCCGAACGGCCTACTGGGCCCCGCCTGGATTCCCCCCCTTCCCACGATCACATGGGGACGTCCCCTTTTTACCCTTCCGCTGGTAAGTGTGGAGGATAGGCGGGCAGGGGCATAAATGGGATGCACCTCCTGGGTCGGAACCCGAACCCGTATTGCTAACAATTTCCCCCTCGCCAATTGGCACCTTGTCCTCAAGGTGCAGGTCTAGAAACTGGGCCATAATGTGTTCCGCATCCTCCCATGTGGCCTCTTCCGAGGGTCTACCTCGCCATTCTATTAACCAGAGTCCCTGTGGGTGCCCGGACGCTGGCTTGGCGGCTAGAATTACTGCTGGGAGGGGAATGTTGGGAGGAGCGCTGTCCCAGAAAGCTGGCAGTTCAGAGTGCACTGGTGTGGTTCCTATGGCCTGTTTGAGTTGGGAGACATGAAAGACTGGGTGTATCCGAGTTGCAGCAGGCAACTTGAGTTTGTAGGTCACCGTACCGACGCGAGCTTCAATTGAAAAGGGGTCGTAGTAACGGGCTGCTAACTTAGGAGTGGACTTGTTCATTCGGGAAGACTGGACTGAAGGTCGAAGCTTGAGAAACACGAGATCGCCCACATTATATGTAACATCCCTGCGGTGTTTGTTCGCTGCCCGAACCATGATCAGTTGTGCTCGGGTGAGGTTATGCCGAAACTGTTCTAACATGAGGTCACGTTCAGCCAGGAGAGTAGATACCGTATCAACCGGAGTGGTGTCCCGAGTAACACGCTGTATAACAAGCGGTGGACGGCCATAAACTGTCTCAAAAGGAGTCATCTTGGTGGAAGAGTGGGAGGCGGTATTGTAACAATACTCAACCCAAGGCAGCCACCGGTACCAAGCGTGAGGGCGTTCGGAAGCAAAACAGTGAAGGTAAGTTCCGAGGCACTTATTAACTATTTCTGTTTGCCCATCCGTTTGGGGGTGGTATGAAGAACTCATCTTAAGTGTGGTACCCTCCAGGCGGAAGAGTTCCTTCCAAAAGTTACTGACAAAGACGGGATCACGGTCACTCAAGATGGAGCTTGGAATACCATGTAAACGCACCACTTCCTTCACAAATAATTTTGCTATCCCCTTGGCCGTGTATGGATGTTTTAGTGGCAAGAAATGGGCGTATTTTGTGAAACGGTCAACCACAACCAATATCACCGAATAACCGTGGGATTGTGGCAGGCCAGAGAGAAAATCCTTCAAAATATCATCCCAAACCTGTGCTGGAATCGGAAGGGGTTGGAGAAGCCCGGCTGGAGACAAGGCTTCAGTCTTGTGGCGTTGGCAAACACCACATTCCCTCACAAACTGCTGAATCTGCTTTGTCATGCCCCTCCAGAACAGTCCCGCAGCCAGCCGTTTATAGGTCTTATGGAATCCGGCATGGCCACCTACCGGCGAAGTGTGATAGTATTGTAGGAATTTTGGTATTAGGTTGGATGTCGGAGACAAAACAAGCCGATCCTGGAAATAAAGCAGGCCACTGCGCACCGAGTATCGAGGCTGTGAAGTGGGTTGTTCCTGGAGAGCAGTAATAAGCCTTTTAAGCACTGGGTCACGTTGAAGCTCCTCTTTAATAACATCCAACTCAATCCAAAGAGGTTCTGAAACTGCAGATCCCAAAGTGACAGATTCTGGTCTGGTATCGCGAGCATCCGCTGCCTGGCGAGACAGAGCATCTGCAGCTTGATTGAGCCGTCCTGGTTTGTAAATAATGTCGAAATCGTAACCCAAAAGCTTTGCTTGCCAATCCTGTTGGTTCGCCGTGTGGAGCCGTTGGCTGAAAAGATGCTTTAGGGCTTTATGATTTGTATAGACAGAAAAATGTTTACCAACCAGATATTGTCTCCAATGTTGCACTGCCAAAACAAGAGCCATGACTTCCTTCTCATACACCGATTTGGAGAGGTTAGCATCAGACAAGGCCTTGCTAAAATAAGCAATCGGTCTTCCGGCTTGCATGAGAACTGCCCCTACTCCAAGACCCGAAGCATCACATTCAATAACAAAGGATTGCTGGAAATTTGGCAAGGCGAGAAGAGGAGCAGAAACCAGACACTGTTTGAGTGAGTTGAAGGAGTGTTCAGCCGCCGTAGTCCAATGGAAATTATCCTTTTTGGTCAATGCCGTAAGAGGTTTAGCGATCTTGCCGTATCCTTTTACGAATTTCCTATAGTACTCGGTCAGCCCCAAGAACCCACGGACTCCCTTAACGGTGTGTGGTCGCGGCCAGCCGAGTACACAATCAATTTTCTGCGGATCCACTGAAACTCCTTTGGCGGAGATGACGTGCCCCAAATATTCCACCGATTGTTGGGCCAAGAAACATTTCTTTTGGTTAAGGTAGAGCTGATTTTTCTGAAGTACTTGAAAAATGATTTCCAAATGATGCAAGTGTTCCTTCCAAGTCTTGCTAAAAATCAATATGTCGTCGAAGAATACTAAGACAATTTTTCTCAAGTGCTCCTTAAACATTCGGTTCATAGTAGATTGGAACGTGGCTGGAGCATTCATTAAGCCGAATGACATGACAAGAAACTCGTAGTGTCCCTCGTGAGTTCAGAAGGCTGTTTTATGTACGTCTGCCATTCGGAGTCGAATCTGATGGAATCCGGACTTCAGGTCCAACTTGGAAAAGTAGGTCGCCCCTTGCAACTCATCCAGCAATTCCTCGATAATAGGAATAGGAAACTTGTCCGGAATAGTAAGTTTGTTGAGCGCCCGATAGTCAACACACAACCTCCAACTCCCATCTTTCTTTTTAACAAGTATGATAGGACTAGCAAAAGGGCTGCAACTATGCCGAATTATTTCTTGCTCCAGCATGTCTTTGATTTGTTGTTCGACCTCATCCTTCAGGCTATGGGCCAATTTGTATGGTCGGATACTAACTGGTGCTGCTCCTGCCTCTAGTGTTATGGCATGATCCGTCTCCTGCTGTGGAGGTAAGCCCCGGGGTTTACCAAAAATAGACTGGAATTTGGTCAGAACCTCCCTCAACTCCATCTGGCTGGGAAAATCGACTTCTGCCGCGTCTGCTGGAAGTCGTAGACGCGCTAACCAGGCTCATCCCTCGATCAACAGAGTTTGTGTGTGTACCTGGTTTTGCTGCTCCCAAGGGTTCTCAGTGCTGATCAGTTGACCCTGCAGTTTGACCTCCTGTCCTTGCCACAGGAACTCCATTGTCTTGTATCCCCAGTTGGTAATCACATTGCCTAAGCTCCTCAGCCATTGCATCCCTAGAACCACATCTGGTCCCCCTGTATCAAAGACGAAAGCATCGATGACAGCTGTAAAATTTTCTATATTGAGCTGAATCTGCTTGCATTGCCCTTGAGAGAGAGCTCGGGAACCATTGCCGAGGGTTATACCAAACGG
This sequence comes from Viscum album, assembly GCA_963277665.1. Taxonomy (NCBI): domain Eukaryota; kingdom Viridiplantae; phylum Streptophyta; class Magnoliopsida; order Santalales; family Viscaceae; genus Viscum; species Viscum album. Next base: position 1,175,479,667 of record OY728119.1, on the reverse strand, counting down.
TTTGGTAGGATGGACATGAATTTGTGCAAGCTTGATGATTCGCCTCGAGACAAAGTTGTGGCTGGCCCCGCTGTCCACTAACACCATAACTGGAACTTCGGTGATATACCCAGCTAGCAACATTGAATCAGCCCCAAATCCACCCATGTTACGCAGCTGTACTTGCTCCCCTATCCGCGCTCCTGGCTGCCCATCAGGTGCGTCATCTCCCTCCTCCAAACCTTCGCCTTCTGCTTTCTCCACGTTCTCCTCATCTGGCGGCCTCTTGGGTTCTTCATATTCCCAAACCAGCACCCATAGGTGCTTGTCTGGACACTTGTGCATTGGCCCAAAGGGTTGTGCACAACGGAAACACAGCCCCTTTTGCTTTCGCTCTTCCCGCTCCTGTCGACTGAGAGCACGCACTCCTCCCCACCGGTCTTCCCCCACAGCTCTCCGCAATTCTTCGTCTCGGCGTGTGCGATCATTAACTGGACGATTTGTCGGTTGGGTGGTGGTGGAAATCCCTGGATGTCTATGAATAGGTAGCCCCAAGGATCGTGGTCGAGCTCCCCGCAACACCCCTTCGCTGATCAATTCTCTCTCCACCTTCCTCGCCAGAGTTATCATGCGGAATTTGTTGATCGGTTCATGTGTGGAAATGCGATTTTCGATCTCCGGGCGCAATCCTCCCATGAATAAACTCATATACCAGGCCTCAGGAAAATCCGGCAGCCTTAGTGCTACCTTTTCGAACTCCTCTATGTACTCATCAACCGTATTCTTTTGTCTCAAATTCTTCAAGAACCTCAATGAATCCCCATCTGTATTTCTGCCATACCGGTCCAGCAAAGCCGACTTGAAGGAATTCCAAGTTGTTCCTGGTGTAACATTGTACCAGGATAAAAACCAATATAAGGACGTACCTTCCATGCAAATTTGTGCATAGTGCAATTTCATTTCCTCCGGCGTCTGATAAATCAGAAAATAAGTTTCAGCCTTAGTAACCTATCCCAGGGGATCCTCTCCAGAGAACGTTGGGAGTTCCACTTTCCTCGCGACTCCTCGAAGCTCCTCCGACTGATCATTCACTGCAATATTCGGACAATTCTGCACGCGCCTCCCAAACTCCGTACCGCCAGAACCACGGCTCTCACCGATCTTCAGCTCGCCGAGACTCTGCTTTCCACTCCCTGAACCGCGCTCCCCGACTTGTGACCCCATTCCTTTCAACCTTTATGTGGTAAATTCCTCCAGATCACGGACCCGAAGCAAGACTCATTCCTCCACTTGTTGCGCTACATCAAGGACTACCCGCTGGCTATCGTTCTGCCCTCGCATCACTTTCTCCATATTTTCCTGTATAGAAATCAGAGCAGCCTTGATGCCTTCCACTGACGATTCGATCGAAGCTACCCGGTGTTCCATTTGAGTTCAAAAATAAGCTTCCCTTCCCACGGACAGTGCTACAACAAAAAGAGAGTAACAGGAGAAGATTTCCCAAGCTCGACAGCGCTTACCCTGGACCGTCTCTTGATGGTTCCCCAGCGGAAGGGCCAAAGTTGTTACGTGTCTGAGGTGTGTGTGATTTCGAACAAGGAATGGTACAGGCGCAACAGTATAAAGCAACAGATATTACCAATTCTGCAGAGTTACAGCAATGGAGATGAGAGATACACAGAGGGAATTGGAGAGTCCTCCTCCAGAAGATCCGCCTGCTGTATCTGGGATGGAATCAGGAGCCTGCCCACAGCCTCCTGCCTTTTCTGTTCCAACAGAATGAGCTCCTTTTTCTAACTGTCTTTCCTCCAGCGCGCCACTCCCCTACAAGTACTGGCCGAACGGCCTACTGGGCCCCGCCTGGATTCCCCCCCCCTCCCACGATCACATGGGGACTTCCCCTTTTTACCCTTCCGCTGGTAAGTGTGGAGGATAGGCGGGCGGGGCATAAATGGGATGCACCTCCTGGGTCGGAACCCGAACCCGTATTGCTAACATGGTGCTCCAACAAGAAACCAGTACTAAATAACTAGATTACAAAGCCTAGCAATGTGACAACTGATCCAAGGTTTGGAATCATCTTTACAACGTTAAAAGTCAAAAAAAAATTGATGATGATTTTTTTTTTCAAAATAAACTATTTTTGGAAACTGGTTTTATAACTGTCCATCATTGGTAGCAGGCATACAGGCAACCTTTTTACTAAAAAAAATGCTCAACGACATTTGGCCTTGCCTGCTTTATAGGTTTTGATTATGTAACAAAGCGACAATTTGTAACAAATAATTGGGAGATTGAGACAATGAAAAACTTGAGTGGCCAAGTAAAAAAAAAATTGGCCAAACCCTCAAATTAATTTAACAAGTGGTACCTAAAACAACATCTTTTTCCAGCCCTCTAAACATTTACCCATCAAATAAACCCACAAAATACTCCAGAGTTGTATGATCAATCACCCAAACCAATGTAATTAAAATAAGAATGCTGGAACATGGTAATATAGAAGATTGGTGCTCTAACAAGAAACCAGTACTAAATAACTAGATTACAAAGCCTAGCAATGTGACAACTGATCCAAGGTTGGAATCATCTTTACAACGTTAAAAGTCAAAAAAAATTGATGATGATTTTTTTTTCAAAATAAACTATTTTTGGAAACTGGTTTTATAACTGTCCATTGGTAGCAGGCATACAGGCAACCTTTTTACTAAAAAAAATGTTCAAGGACATTTAGCCTTGCCTACTTTAGAGGTTTTGATTATGTAACAAAGCGACAATTTGTAACAAATAATTGGGAGATTGAGACAATGAAAAACTTGAGTGGCCAAGTAAAAAAAAAATTGGCCAAACCCTCAAATTAATTTAACAAGTGGTACGTAAAACAACATCTTTTTCCAGCCCTCTAAACATTTACCCATCAAACCCACAAAATACTCTAGAGCTGTATGATCAATCACCCAAACCAATGTAATTAAAATTAAAATGCTGGAACATGGTAATATAGAAGATTGGTGCTCCAACAAGAAACCAGTACTAAATAACTAGATTACAAAGCCTAGCAATGTGACCAACTGGGTCCCGGTGACAGCATAGACACCCCGCCTTAACATGGTCGTCGGGTCTCAGCCCGCTAGGTACCACCAGTTGCCCCGCAGACACGTGGTCCCCACCCTGGGGCCCACCCACGTGCCCAAACGAGTCATCTGACTAATGACTGTGCCCACAGGCCAACACATGTCTTTTCCAGTTACATTCACTCACCCCCCTCTTTAGAGCACAACATCCTCGTTGTGGGCCCTACATCTCAACCCAGGCAGTGCACCGCACTTAAAGCTGGGTACCACCTCTGATACCAAATGTGACAACTGGGTCCCAGTGACAGCACAGACACTCTTCCTTAACATCGTCGTCGGGTCTCAGCCCGCTAGGTACCACCAGTTGCCCCGCAGACACATGGTCCCCACCCTGGGGACCCACATGCCCGAACGAGTCATCTGACTAATGACTGTCCCCATAAGCCAACACATGTCATTTCTAGTATGGTTTGTCCTCACTCACACACATTATGAGAAACTTCTCAGAAGGTCACCCATCCTGATCACTACTCTAGGCCAATCACGCGTAACTGTGGAGTTCTAATTAGGTAGCCTCCTGAAAAAAAATGTGCACCTTGTTGACATGAGTGATATCATTTAGTCATTTAACCATTTATCATTTGGGGGTGTTATAAGCAATGCCCAAACTCATGCAAAAAAAAAAAAAAAAAACAAATGTAAAGAAACTCAATCCCAAAAACAAAAGTAAAAAAATAACCTAGAGCACAGATTGTAGAATTAATAAATGAAATGAATTTAAACTATTAAATTTCAATTTAAACTATTAAATTTCAATTTAAACTATTAACTTTCAATTTAAACTATTAAATTTCAATTTAATCACATCACTTCACCCCATAGATTCCCACATTCAAATTCCAGAACTGGTGAAGAAAAGTATAAAGAATTATTCCCGTAAAGCAAGCAAATAAATAAAATTCAATCCCGTGTAAATTTATAGCTTCGATAATGATCGAGTTCATCAAAATAAATACTTTATCAGTCAGAGACCCACAACAATTTTAAAATTAAATTCTTATAAAGACGGAGCCAGCTTTACCGAAAGTACGCCAGTTCTCGAGACCAGATTACTTGTAAAAATAAAATATTCCCACTAGCTTGCAGAAGAAGCAAGTAATATGGTCGTTTTTAAATTGCACTATATGAAGAGCACTTCATTTAATAGAAGCTTTGTCCACATGTGATTTAAATTATTAAAAAGGAATAATGTATCATAAAAACAGTTCGCCGGCAGAAGAAATGGGCACCTCCTTAACATAAAAAAAAAAAGAGAGAGAGGGGGGAGGCAAAAGGAGGCTTAATGCATTTGCATAAAGAGTTCGCAGGAACTGACATTACTCGGAAGCACTTGCCCAATCGAGGCGTATGATGAATTGCAATCGCCCGATGCATTGATCAGTAAGAAAAAATCAAGAAAATCAATCGCAGATTCCATAATTTCATTAATTCTACTTGTAACACATAACCACGCAATGACGGGATGCCGGTTATGATTCATGCAATGACCAAAACGCGAAACCGAATCGTCGGAGACAAGGAGTGATATTAGGATCCAGAAATGTCACTGAAATTCGGATCACCAATGAACGGTGATCCTCCCGCACACGCTTACAACCACCATGAGTGAGCGCAAGGCGGAAGACCGTACCTGAGGCTTCCCGGGGGTGACTGCGACACAGTCCTTGCATCCTTGGAGGCGCTCATCGGAGATGAGTGGACGGATGTGAACCGCAACCTTAACGCAGCAATCCTCGGCAGCTTCCATCAGAAGCAGATCGCTGGGTAGAGCGAGCAAGAGAAGGATATAGAGCTGGGGAATGTGAGAGTGAAAGGATGATTTCTTCAGAAAATACTTCTCATTGTCCAAAAATCCAACCAAGACAGCGACGCACTAACAGAGAGAAGACCAAAACGAAGAAACCGAAGCACAAGAGGAAGAAGACGATGATGGTAAGTTCATGGGAGGGAGAGCGAGGAGTTGGAGCGTCGGGTGGAGGAGCAGTTGAGAGAAAGGACGATGACAACAACCTATCATTTTCCTTGGCCTTCACTGCACCCCTACTGCCCGCCACCACCCGCCCGCAGGCAGCTCACCCCTCCCGGCTTACGTGGCCATCCATGTAACTTTTCACTCGACTTTCCGAAAATGCCCCTCTCCCCCCGCCCGCCCACCGGTCGCTCTTCCTCCTTTTATATATTTTCCGTTTTTTTAGTGTGCTTTAGATAATTTTACGGATTAAAAAATATATAATTGAATATCATGTTGAATAAGTCTACAAATTTAATTTTTTATTAAATCTTCCATTGATTATGAATTTTGGATTATTTTTATTTAATTGAGAGTTTTTTTGGGAAATTCAGATTTATTTAATTAAGGAAGCTGCGGTGCACGCACCCAAATTACCCTGCTTTTGAGGGAAAGTAAATGATTATTAAATATCACTTTAATCATTTGACTAATTAAATGGTAGTATATAAACCCATCATGATCTGACGGCCAAAACCTTGTTACCGCAATTTCCCATATATAAAAACAAAGTGGTGGGTGCCATTATTACCGTTGATTAATTTCCGCTTCCTTTGTCTTCTTCCTCAATTCATTATAATTCTCGTCGCTTTCTTATACGAGCCACGACCACGACGTGTTATAATAAATTCAGCAAAATCGCGTAAGCCCCTCAAATATGGCATTTTATTGTATCAATTAAACATTTTATTATTATTATTAAATCAAGGTTTGACGTGGATATAACCGTGAGCTATTTTAAAATTGGAAATGTTGTATCAATTATAGACGAAGCTCTAAAATGGAGAACTAATACCACTCAAACAAAAACACAGAAATGTATCTGTAATTGAAAATTTTTTTATAAATAGCAAGATTGCATAAAAAGATCTCGTTTAGAAGTGTGCCGACGGATCAATAATCCTTTAACTTTTAACCAATCATAGAAATGTATCTGTAATTGAAACGGGTAGTATATAACTAACGGTAAACAGTATTGGTTTTATTAATAACACTTAATAAATTTAAAACTAAATAAAAATAGTAAAATATGCATTAAGTCATCCCGATCACACCGCACATCTAAATGATATAATGTTAATTTCTATACGACATAAAGAAATCAATGTTTGTTGTTATGAAGTTTCATGACAATCTGAATGTGTTTTCTCGGTTTTAAGCACGTGACATGCATGTTGAATTAGAATACGGCTTATATATTGAAAACACACGCTTTCAATCTATCAATCACGCTGCGCATTGTGCAGTTTATTTCAACAGGTCATAAATGATTCATCAGTAATTGTCCTAGAGTTTCATGTCAATTTGACATCGTTTGCTCGACTTTGAGCATGTGATGTATGTTTTGAACTAAAAAATCACTTTAAAATTTAAAACATGTAATTTTAATCATATCGATAACATCATGCATTTGAATGATGTGTAATTCACCTCCTATATGTCATTAATGATTCATTGGTCGTTGTCATACAGTTTCATGAAAATCTGAGCATGTTTGCTAATTGAGCATGAATTTTATATATTTTCAGTTGTAATTCACTATCTATATCTCCGCCAAATTCTCAATTTATAGGAATTTACCACATTTTCAATATTTTCAGAATAATTTGGAGCTTATTGCAAATATAACTTATAAACATGAATTTAATGATTAAATTGATAAATAGAGCTTTATTGTTATGATTGTACCTTAAATCACGTGTTTTGATGACTTTTACAATTGAAAGAAGTCAAAATAGATCATAAGGAGATTGAAAATCAAATGGGCTATTGAAGAGATTGCGAGTAACACAAATAACATCCATAAGCCAATGCAGTATGTGTCAGAGTCTCAAAATACATCAAAACATGGACATAGGCTATGTTAAAACTTAAGGTTACATCCTCCTCCACTGTAACCTACATCTCTGATCATGAGAAGGCATCAGACCCCCAATACTACCATGCGTTCACTCCTGAGGCTATGTCCACACCAACAAATGTTGTGCCAACAAGTTGGGACAACATTACACGCTAACATAGTCTCAACACCCAACACACATTTTGTCATCACTCCAACGAAGCTTTAATCTCCAACACACATTACGTACCTCATGCAACGTAACCGGTGTTGACACCATATTTTGGGGAATTCCTACCGGTGTGCCAATGCACATTACATCCAACAATGATGTAGTCACAACCCTCAGTATTGAAGCGCTAATGCACCGATGTAGGTTGTGTAGGAAATACAAGTTCTATCCTCCCACCAGTGCAGTCTTAAGCTCGAGCTTAAGATTATGAACTCGCTCCAATATACTCTTGTGAAGCCAATACATGCTACATCGACATGCCAACATTGTCGCTCCTCTGATGCCTCTAGAAGCTTCCACGACACATCCAATAGAGAGAAAAAGGCCAAATCACCATGATTGTTGATCATTGATGTTTTCCATGGTGGACATGCATCCTGAGGGGACCACCAAAGATTCCTCATACCAATTTCCTAACCAAATCAGGTAAACACTCAAATAACTTGGTCTCATGGAGACCGATCCAAGAGAGAGAAGTAAAGGAGATCTAGGGATATTTCTAGATTCCATGCCCAAAGCACAACAAGGAAGAAAGGGAGGACTATGTATAATTTTTAAGGGAAGTCCACTGTGATGGTGTTTTAAAATTCCTGGATTAGGCAGGTTTCCTGATGGAGATTGTTTCTTTTATTTTATGCATTCATTCTGTCTAAATCGAAGTATGTGTTTCTCTTCACTATGTGTGTGAACTCTACATCTATGATCATGAAGATCTAATCCGAGGTTTTCTCTAAGAGAGGTGTTGTGAGTTTCCAAAGTCCTTAGGCTTTCAAATTATTTTCAAGTTCAATCTTTGAGGATTCAGAAAGTTGTAGGGATGAGAGGTTGGTGACAATACTTCTCATCCTTTTTTCATAACTGTATTCTTCTCCCACTGTACCATCAATTTCCCTTCCTCCATTCAGTTCAATGGTATATGATGGAATCAATGGGTTAAGTGAAGAATGGCGAGTGATTTATTTTTAGGGGATTAGGTTGGATGTTCTCTCGATTAAGGAGTATTTTATTTTCTTCCCACGATGGTGGTGGATGAACAATATGGTCGAGGATCCTTAGGCAAGTTGGGCATTTACACATCAAAAGTATGGTGAAGGATGTTCATTCATACGGTGGAGTGTGAGCATCGAGTGAGGATGAGATTAATTAGAGTGCGATAGTGAAAGAACTCATTATACTAATCCCAAAAGTAACCCATTTCTTCCTAACATCTGTGTTTGAATCTACATTTGTCATCATTTTACTTTTTCATTTCATGATCAACAACAATGTCCCCCCTATATTTGAGTTTTAATATTCTTTTGTAAATAATAATAAGTGAGGAATATCAGTAAACAACAGTGGTCCTCTTTAAGAGACAACATGTGGTCAGTACCATTGCTGCATTTATAAAATTCTATTCACATCAAAGCCCTTCTAAAAGGTTTTTCTTTGTCAATTTTCCATCGCTTTCAGGGAATAAACAACTCTTGTTTTCTGTTCTTCATTACTATAATCATTATTTGAAAAAAGTGAAAATACAGAAAATCTAAAAAATGGTCATTGTTTTGGACTCACCCTCTAATTTTAGTGATGTAGTAACACTTTTTTTCATATAAGTGAGGGGAATTCGATGATTTGGATAAAAAAGGAGGTCTTTTAAGAACTCATTGATGATATCAAAGAAGATATGAAACCTCAATTCCCTGAAGATTTAGTCAAGGAACCCGATGAGTTATTAGAGTACTTTATAAAACTTTAACAACATGTGGTAGAGGAGAAAATAAGGCAATTGAAGGGTTTCTAAGGATCGAACAAAACTCGTTTAAGGTAGAAAAAGCAATTAGAAACCTCATTCCCAAGATCTAACATGTATGAAAATGAAACCATGTATAATTATAAAATGAATAAACTACGTACCTTTCACCGATGAATCGCTTCTATAACTTTCTTCAATTATATGGTTGATAAAGCACACTAAGAGGTAGTTATCAGACTCCCTCCTCTATGGCGCATCCATTGGTTAAAAATACCACCTGATGCTTGGGTGGGATTCTCCTTCATTCTATGGCATGCCAATGCCTCACATGGTAAAGTAGGAAGAAGAAGAGAGCTCTCAAGAAATAAGGAATGATAAGATGCTAGGCAATCATGGAAAATAATCACAATGGGTATTGCCTCCTCTTATAGCCCTCGAGGATGCTTCGCAATGTTCATGCATTTACGCATACACTGCATGTAAATAGTTTTATTTACTACTCTTTATAACTCTCTCCATATTCATTCTCACCAATATGTCTCATCATATGAAACATTATATATCAATGATAGTTATGGAAGATTATTGAACGTTAAAACTTCAAGTTCCGCTTTCAATATCAATCGTAAACATGCCACATGAATCATACTTACGATTTTAAGCATTACAATACGCTCATAATGTCTAATATGATAGACTATGGCAGTAACATGATAATCATGCTTTACAATATGCCCTTATTTTATAATACAATATAGTTAAAATCATCTCATGGTTTTCGGACACATATCCAAAAATCTCCCACCAATACTAAACCCTTATAGATTTTGTTTCATTTTACCTTATATTGTATCACACACAAAAAACTTTTGAAACTATATCCAAAACTCCTTTTAGATATTTCCAAAATACTTTTGGTAAGCTATCATCAATTTAACCTCGTATCACACCACATGAAATAGCTTGTGAATACCCATCCAAAATTCCTTTCAAATAAATTCTAAAACACTTTTAGAGAAACTCTTTGAGTTAAAACTCAATCCCTATTCAGTTAACCACAAAGTGTGCCCCCATGGACCTTTATAGAATTGACAAAAAACATGAATTCTCGAATTCATAAATGTAAGTAAAGGGCGGTATCTAATAAAGCATCAGTAAAGCTCAAGCTACAAAAGGATCTGGTGTGATCTTCATCAAACACATGCATATCTATATTTCTGTTTAATAGCTATATATTATACATGAATTCATTTTCATATGATCCAAGTGTCCAAGACATCGATTAACCACAAGAGATAGAATATTTCAATCTAATATAACTACCCATATGCTCTTGATTCTCTGAGTATAGACTTACTAAGTTTATAAATAAATCACGTGTCATTCATCTAAGTGGATGAGAATAGTGAAGATTCTAGGGAACAATAGAACTGGTTGGACCTCTTCCCAATAATGGATTTTCATCAACTCATTCATATTTATCCTCAGAACTAGATGAAATAACAACCCTAGAATCCATCAGATATGATCATCACATATAATTTATAATTAATTTATATAAAATAAGAATTACCACGCTTTCGAATTCTTTCTCCATTGAATATTCAATAGACCACTTCTTAAAATACCGTCACTGGGATGAGAGTATTCAAGGGTAGAATCCCTTTAGTAATGATCCACACATGCTCCATAAACCTCTGAACGTCACTATAGAAATCCTCAGGTGTTAGCGTAGAAGGCTCTAACGTTTACATCGTTCATTGTTGACCACCACAAGAATCTCTACAAGGATGAAGGATTCTTTTGTTCTCTCTTGAATCAGGAGGGTGGAGGAGGAGGATCAATCACTGTTTTTTTAGAGTTTTAGGAGTACATCTCTCTAGGTATCGAGAGGATTCTCTTTAGAATTCATTAGGAAGAATGATTAGAATGGATAGGTTAAAGTTAGAGAATGACATAACCAGGTATTTATAGACCTAGGGCTAAATAATAAATAATTACACATAGGCCCTTATTATTATCTTAATCCTTGGTGAACGCCATGAATAAATAATAATAATAATATTATTATTTAATTGACTTGTGCTAAACTTAGGGATAAGTAACTATTATTTCTTAAATAAATAAATTAATATTTATTCAAATAATATTTAATATATCATTTCTCACTGAACTATTAACTCATCCCATCATTCCTCTTCCACATTTGTCGAACCTTAACTAATGACTATTTATTTAAATAAATAAATTTCACTCAATTATTCACCGATAAATAGATAAATATTATTATCAATAAAATGGAGAATAATATATTTATTAAATATTCAACTCACATATATTCTCTCAATTATTTTGTGATTAAATATTTGTGATCAACTAAACATGAATAAATATCAAATCACATATGGGAATAATATTTATTCAACATGTTAAATTCATATATAATTTAATCAAGATTTTGAATAAACATAGTGTGTGACACTCTAGGCATCTTCCTCAGTAGAATTAGGTAATACCGCATAAATTCTAAGATTAAAATCTAGGAACACACCAAGACACCCCCAGAGAAAGTGGTTAAATGTTAAAATGAAAATAACCACATACAAATACACATTGTGTAATATAATCTTTTTATCTCAAAATCACTAATCAAGCAGGTCACATACTGGTGTCATTAACCTATTCACTCAGTGTCTCTTTCTTTGAATTTTTAGAAATGAACTTGCTGACAGAACTCCATGGTCATGGACTTGATTAGGCAGTTGCATTCCCATCAAAGGGCTGAGATATCAAATTCCATTAAATAATAGAAGGAACAAATCTTTTCCCACATTATTCATTAATACATATTACCCATGATGTACCCAACACACCCTAATTCCTATGGACATATTTCATCACAATTTTGGTTAGTACATCAAAGTGAAAAACTAATAATATTAATTAATAATAATCTTAAAGTCTAAGGACCATTACACACATAAAAAAATAGGAACATCCAATGACACATATAAATGTGGATTTCCTACTGGTAGACCAAGTTCTTATAATCTTTTTTCTTGAGATTAACAAGGGAATATATAGAAAGCCTATCCTTTTACACATATTATTACATGATTTTAAGCACAATTATTCATCAAATACAAACCAAGGATCGTATAGTCTACTGTATTTGGAAGATTAGGTACATAAGATTAAAAATATAAAACATATATTTATTAATCTTCCATAATGAGATCCTGACTTCCTTTTATCTCCTACATCTATATAGGATAACCTAGGGAATACATAGACAAAATGGATGAACTAAAAATCCAAGTAGGGGAAAACATGGGAATAAAGCATAACATGTGAGTTAGAAGGAATAATATGATAACATAAAAGGCATGGTACTTGAATAATCTTATGGAAGCATATCACATAGAATATGGAATCATATGATCATGACAACATAGTAATGTAGAAGCAACATAAAACATGATATAAACATGATTCAAGGATAAATTCTAAGACTATATCACATGGTGGACAAAGTCCCATAATGGATTAGGTTTACTCCCTAATCCCATACATGATGTCTCATGAGACTAAACATTACCCAATACACTAGAGTGCTATTTGAGCACAACCATCATAACATGTTCACGCATATGTGTTCCACATAAATAATCAAACATAAGGAAGATGCATAAGGGTTACCCATGGAAAGAAATGGGTATCATAATCATATCACGAGGTATAACCATAGGGTGTATCATAATGGTGTCCATGAAAGAATGGTTTTAAATCATACTTGGACATTAATAAGGTAAAATAAGTATAAATAATGATAAATTATGCCCAAATGAAGTGAAAACATTTATAAATAATGGTTAGGTAACATTGGAAATGTATCGCTTCAATACGATTTAGGGAAGCGAATAAAGAATTTTTAAAAAGGATAAAGACATAATTGTTTGCATAAAACCAGAAATGAACTAAGATACATTTTCATGATAAAAAGAGTTATTTTATAAAAGTATTGGTGGATTAAAACAATTTATGAAGTGTTGACACGTGCCTGTCGTGGGGTGTGACAAAAACAAATATTACCTAAGTTAAAATGCAGTAGAGTGGATTACCTAGGTTGTCTCCAGAGAGGAGTGCACAACAATTAAGCTGTCACCTTAAAATAGAAAGAAGTGAGGTTGTTTTTATAAATTGTTTGATTTAGAAAATACAAGAAAGAAACTAAATAAAGTAAAGTAATTAAGTGAAAGTTTTGAAACAAATTGACAAATGATGTGATCTAAATCAGTGATATGAAATGGTGATCAGGTTAGGGTCAGTTTTCCAGTTGTAATTCTATCATTGTTCATTTTACCCAATTCTCCTCTGCTAAATCGTTAAGAGTGAGAATCCACAATCGTTTCTTCTCACTCCCTTGGTCAAAAAAAATGTGAGAATAAACCTTACTAAAATCTTAGGTTGGTCTACTCTCCTTCCAATGTGTAATAGAGTTGTAGAAAATACCCCCAATTATCTTAGGCAATTCCCAATCGGGTCTTGTTTATCCCAAGTAATCAAGAACATTCACTACTCCTCACACACGTACCGGTGATCACCGAGTACTACACCACTAAATCATGGTCTATTCCATTGTTTATAAACCAGAACCTAGTGGAGGGAGATATTGATCATTGACCAAATATAAATGAACAACAGAATCTAAAATCAGATACAATCGTACATGATAATAAAAACTGTTATAAGAAATTGAAACAGATTCGCAGAAGAGAAAAGAGGATTTTAAAACATTAATAGAAGGAACTCATGAAATACAATATGGAAAACCTCTCCTTCCCCAATCACACAGAAGTTTACCCCACCATGGTAAGGGTAATTGTGACTAAGGTTAAAGAATAATTCATTACAAAACTAAGAAGAACAAAAGAGAGAAAAGAAAGAACATAAATTTGATCCTCCAGAATCTGTCTTCCAAAAGTTTGCCTCTGTTCCGCCCACCATCAGGCCGAAACTCACTGAGGTCCCTTCTTATAGAATGTTGGAAATGAAGTTTTATATCGACCCTTAAAATTTGAGAGTCATTGGACATGTGTAAAGAAAGATATGGCCGAATTAATTACCATTAATTTTCTGGCCGCCAAACACTGTTTCACCCACTCCACTTGGACGCGCCAAAAGGATGCATTAATGAGCTCAATAATTTAGGAAATTTAATGTGAGCCGTCCTTTGGAAGTCCTCTGTCGACACCAGCTGTAATCACTTCATTCTAAGGTCGGATGAAGGAGATATTGCATATTTAATAAAGTGGGGTCCATTCTGCCTTCCAAACTGATTTCTCCACTTGATTGAATTTTCTATACCATTGGGTTTCGAATTGGGTCTTGGTCCAGAAGGAACATTTTAAGCCCACAAGGATAGGAATCCTAAAAAAAAGATTCACTTAAATTGGACCTATATTATAAAAGTTATGACCGAAAAATAGAAGCTCTATAAAACTGACAATTTTACAGAATTACCCCATTTTCACATTTAAGCCCAAAATACACCAAAAACACATAAATGATGCAAATACACTCACATTGAATAATTAGGAGGGATTAAATCATTGAAAAACATATAAATGATAATGAAAATATTAACTCTATCAATTCCCACACACTTATCACTTGGTCTCCTGGACAAGTCAGAATCAAAATAAATTCAAAGTAAATTCAAAACACATATCCATGAGATCCACAAATTTGAAAACAAGAAACAAAATATATCATGCCTCCTAAAACTCTATTATTTTATATTCTTAAGTTAGGATCATTCAATAAATTTACTCTTCATTTATCCTCCCATGCACACAAAACACTTACCTAACTTTCATTATCTCTCATTACACAAATTTCAATTTTTTAGTAATGTCTTTCTCATCCAAACTCATACAAGGGTCACCATAGTCTTGATAAATTCCTACCTCTCCACCAGATGTGAGTCAAAGACATATGTTTATCATGAGGACTTGTTAAGGTTGTTCTGTGGCTTTAGGTTGTTAGGATTTATATGTAAACATTCTGAGGCTGAATGAAGAGGGCTTGGCTCTTTTTGAAGCAAAATTGCATTACTCTAATTTTCACAAAAGTATGGTCTTCTCTTCACCCCCCTTACTAGAAAATACACTCCTTCTCCATGGAATATCAAGGAATGTTCCCATATTTCATCATTTCAGCAGCAAACATTTCAATCTTCTCAAATATAATATTTCTTGAAAGCTCCAGAAAAGGCACAACTTCCTTTTTACATTAGAAGCTCCAGAAAGGCACAGCTTCTCTCATCATGAAAGTTCCAGAAAAGGCACAGCTTTCAGCAGAATGATTTTTTTTTACAGCAATAACATCTCTTCAACATTTTTTTTCACCCAAAGTATCCCCAAATAAGGTAGTACAATACAAGACATCTTCCCCCCACACTTATGTTCAAATAGATCATGCAATTTCACTTCAAGAGCAGGTTGGATAGGGAATATTGGCTTGTAATGTGGCTAAACTAACAGGATTTTCATGGCTTCTATGGGCTACAAGGATTAAATGTTCAAGGTAGGCCATTATGAAAGGGATTATCTTGAAAAGGGGGCTTTCAAACCAATTAAATGCCTCAATCATTTAAAACACAAGTACCTCAAACCCTCAAGTTTTGACAGGAATAAATCAAATTCTGGTTAAATCAAGCATGATTTGGTTCTCTCAAGAAGTGAGGTGAATGTAAAGAATATGAAAATAATAGGTTTAGAAGCCTCACGGGAATGTGATTTCAAATATAAAGACAGTGATATGTGGCATGGGATTCAAAAACAGAGTATTTTTCATGAAATTCCCAAATAATTGAACTTGAAACAATGTCATTTTCAACATTCATTTAAGCTCAGTTTCAAGGAATAAATTATTTCACTCATGGAGATGGGTTTCAAAAATACCAATGATAATCATTTTAGCTCAAAAGTTTCAAAAACACATAAAAATTTAAAAATAAGCACACAAAATTTTAAACACACACATGTTTTTTTTAAAACAAATAGGAAAAAAAACAACACGTAAAAATCCTACACTACAAAGGTTCCCTCCCCCACACTTAAATGATGCAGTGTCCACAATGCATTCAAATGTATTTAACATGTAAGAATATTGGAAATTGAATCACAAAAATCATGAAAATATAAAGGAGAGGTACGACCTGATGGATTTTATTGATAAACAGGTTGGAGGAGTGTGATCTCCTCCATTGGCTCTGATGGCATGGTCCCAATGAATTTCTTCAATCTATGCCCATTAACAGTGAATGGATCCTTCACTCCATCCTTCACAATCTGCACAACACCAAAAGGATATACATGAGTAACTATAAATGGACCTTCCCACCTGGAACGAAGTTTACCTGGCATCAGCTTGAGTCTTGAATTGAATAACAACACTTTGTCTCCTGGATGGAAGTCCTTTGGTTGGATCAGTTTGTCATGAGCCACTCTTGTTCTCTCTTTGTAAATCTTGGAATTTTCAAATGCTTCCCTTCTAATTTCTTCCAGCTCTTGTAACTGCAATCTTCTCTCTTTCCCAGCACTTTCAAGATCCAGATTCATCTTCCTCACAGCCCAGTATGCCTTGTGTTCCAATTCCACAGGTAGGTGACAACTTTTCCCATAAATCAGCCTATATGGACTCATTCCAATTGGAGTTTTGTAGGCTGTCCTGTAAGCCCATAATGTGTCTTCTAACCTTTGGCTCCAATCCTTCCTATTTGGATTAACAGTCTTTTCCAAAATTCCTTTTATTTCCCTATTGGACACTTCAGCTTGCCCATTAGTCTGTGGATGATAGGGAGTTGATGTTTTATGATGAACCCCATACTTTTTCAACAAAGCCGCCATTCTCCAATTACAAAAGTGAGTCCCTTGATCACTAACGATGGCTCTAGGAACTCCAAACCTACAAAATATGTTAGCCCTGAAAAAATCACAAACAACTTTAGCATCGTCAGTCCTGGTGGCTTTTGCTTCTACCCATTTGGAAACATAATCAACAGCAAGAAGAATATAAGAATTTCCAAATGACATTGGGAAAGGTCCCATAAAATCAATCCCCCAAACTTCAAATATTTCACAAAAAATAAGTGGCTTTTGGGGCATTTCTTGTCTCTTTGAAATATTTCCTGTAAACTGACATTTTTCACACCGTTTACAAAATTCATGAGAATCTTTGAAAAGTGTTGGCCAAAAAAGTCCAGATTCTAAAACCTTTCTTGCAGTCCTTTGAGGTCCAAAGTGGCCTCCACAAGCTAATGTGTGACAAAACCTAAAGAATGATTCAATTTCATTTTTAGGCAAACATCTTCTGATCATTTGGTCATTGCAAATCTTCCAAAGAAATGGATCATCCCAGATGTAATATTTAGATTCAGATTTCAATTTGTGAATTTGGTGAGAATTTAAATGAGATGGGACCTGAGATGTTACCAGATAATTGACCATGTCAGCATACCAAGGTACTTCTCCTTCAATCAAGTACAACTGCTCTCCTGGAAGGCGATCATTTAGTGGTTCAGTGTCTGGAATCTCAACTTCAGCGGTGTTGGGTAGTCTACTTAAGTGATCAGCCACTTGGTTCTCAGATCCCTTCTTATCTTTGATTTCTATGTTGAACTCCTGTAGTAGTAGTATCCATCTCACTAGCCTTGGTTTTGCTTCAGCCTTCTTCATCAAGTACCTAAGAGTTGCATGATCAGAAAACACAATGACTTTAGTTCCAAGCAGATACGATCTAAATCTTTCTAAAGCAAAAACAACTGCTAAAAACTCTTTTTCTGTTGTTGTGTAGTTGAATTGGGCCACATCTAAGGTTTTCGAGGCATATGCAATGACTTGTGGCCTGCCCTCAATTCGCTGAGAAAGGACAGCTCCAACTGCTTGGTTTGAAGCATCACAAAGTAGCTCAAATGGTTCTTCCCAATTTGGTGGCTGCATCACTGGTGGTGTAATCAATTTCTTCTTCAACTCATCAAATGCTTCCCTACATGAACCGTTGAAATCAAAATCAGCATCTTTCAAAAGTAATCTAGAGAGAGGGAGAGAAATCTTACTGAAATCTTTTATAAACCTCCTGTAGAATCCTGCATGTCCTAAAAATGATCTAACATGTTTCACACAAGTTGGGTAAGGCAAAGAATTTATCACATCAATTTTTGATTTATCAACCTCAATGCCTTTCTGTGAAATGACATGCCCAAGGACAATTCCTCTCTCAACCATAAAATGGCACTTTTCAAAATTCAAAACAAGGTTCTTTTCAATGAAAGTTTTCAAAACTTTTTCCAGATTTTTCAAACAATGGTCAAACGAATTTCCAAAAACTGTGAAGTCATCCAAGAAAACCTCCAAGAAATCTTCAATGTGATCAGAAAATATACTTACCATACACCTCTGAAATGTACCTGGAGCATTACACAATCCAAATGGCATTCTTTTGTATGCAAAAGTACCGAAAGGACAAGTAAAGGTAGTCTTCTCTTGATCCTCAGGGGCAATGGGTACCTGAAAATAACCTGAAAATCCATCCAAAAAGCAATAATGAGTTCTCCCTGCCAATCTCTCTAACATCTGGTCAATAAACGGGATAGGGAAATGATCTTTTCGAGTGACCTGATTCAGCTTCCTAAAATCGATGCATACTCTCCAGCTATTCTGAATTCTCACAGGGACTAATTCATTCTTTTCATTCCTCACAATGGTTAGGCCAATTTTCTTTGGGACTACATGGATGAGGCTAACCCATTGTGAATATGATATGGGATAGATGATCCCAGCTTCTAATAACTTCTCAATCTCTTTTTTTACAACCTCCATCAGGGTAGGGTTCAGCCTCCTTTGGGGTTGTCTGACAGGTTTGGAATCTCCCTCAAGAAAAATTCTATGTGAGAAAATGTTTGGGTTTATTCCTGGGATATCACCTAAGATCCACCCTATTTCTTGGACATTCTCTCTCAAAAGCTCAATCAATGATTTTTCTTGAGTTTTAGATAGATTATTAGCAATTATTACTGGTAATTTCTCTCCCTCCATAAGGTAAACATATTTTAAATCAGTGGGGAGTGGTTTTAATTCTAGATCAGGAGGATGCTCAAGAGATGAAACTAAATTGAGGTTCTCCACTTCCAATGGTTTGACATCCTTCACACAAGAAATCATATCATCTTCATCATCCTTTAACAAATTATCAAAGAAATCAGATTTTACCTCTTCTTCCAACAGGAAATCAGAACCTCCAAGAGTTTGGGAATCCATATGTTCAGTGATATCTTTAATGGAAAAATTATCTCCTAATGATAAAAATTCATGAAACATACCTGATTCTTCAATTGGTTCTATGTCATCTTCATGGGAGAGTGCGAAGAGTGAATGATCATCTGATGGGTGCCTCATGGATTCAAAAATATTGAAGTGGACAGTGCTATCTCCAAACTCCATGGTAAGTGTCCCTTCATGGACATTGATGATGGTTTTGGCCGTCTTTAAGAATGGTCTCCCCAAAATTATGGGCGAGTGTGATGGGATCCTATCATCTTCCATATTTAACACATAAAAGTCAGTAGGGAATAAAAGATCTTTGACTTTTACCAGGACATCCTCCAGAACTCCTGCTGGGAAAATTGTGGATCTATTTGCAAGCTGGACCACCACTCTTGTGGGCTTCAAGTCTCCCATCTGCAAAGAAGTATATACTGAGTGAGGCAATACATTAATTGATGCACCTAAATCGCACAAAGCATTAGAGAAATTTAATGAACCAATGGTGCATGGAATAGAAAACGTCCCTGGATCTTGACATTTGGTTGGCAATTGTGGTGTGATAAGGGATGAGACGCTTCTTGCCAAATTGATCCTCTCATTCCCTTGAAGTCTCCTTTTCTTGGTACAAAGATCCTTCAAAAACTTAGCATACTTTGGAATTTTTTTGAGTGCTTCAAGCAGAGGTATGTTGATTTCCACTTTCTGAAAGGTGTCTAGAATTTCTTTTTGCAGTGCTTCTTCTTGTAACCTCTTTGATTCAATCATCCTTGATGGGAATGGTGGTGGTATATATTTCTTCTCTCTTTGTTGCCTTTGAAATGGTGTTTCTTATTTCTTCCTTCTTGTCCTATCATTATCATCCACCTCTTTCTTATCTTCTTCCCGATGCATTTTTATAGAATTTTCATCATTTCTAACTTCATTCTCACCCATATTAGTTTTTCTTGTTTCAGGTTCAATGGTGGATGGTGGTTGAAGTTCTTTTCCACTTCTTGTAGTTATAATACTAACATTCTCTTTTGGGTTTGAGATTGTTTGGGAAGAGAGTTTACCTGGATTTTTGGTCAGAAAGTCCATGAGACTCTCAAACTTATTGGACAAATCTTTAACAGTGTCTTTCAGTCCTTCAAACTCAGATTTTTGTTGGTTTTGAATTGGAGGCTGGGCACTAGTGGATGGTTGCTCATAGGGTCTTTGGATATTGGTTGGTTTTTGGTATGAAGGCTGATTATAAGATGTTTTTTTTTTGAAATGGTGGAGGGTTCTGGAATTGATTCTGGAATGGGGGTTGGTTTTGAAACTGATTTTGGTACGGGGGTCTAGCTTGATTCTGTTGATTTCCAAATCCATATTGGACTTGGTTAGGCTCTCTCCATCCTTGATTTTGCTGGAACTGCCTTGGTTGAAAGGCTGCTGCACAACTTTCCATTCCCTATATTTCAGCACACTGGTCAGTGAAATGATCAGGAGATGAGCATAAACCACATACCTTAGCTGGTTCTTGTTGGTCACTAACTTGCTTCAAGGCCATCTGTCTCACCAAACTAGTAAGCTCTTCAATCTTAGTTTCTAATAAGGGTGATGGATGAGAAGTGCGTACCTCATGAATACCTCTTGTTCCAATACCTCTTGTTCCAAATTGCTGTGAGTTTTGGGAAATCTTCTCAATCAAGCCCTTGGCTTCTTCTGGTGACTTGTCAATCAGTGCACCTCCAGATGATGCATCAAGAAGGTTTCTGTCATTGTCCAGTAGTCCTTGATAGAAGAAGACAAGAAAGTGGTGTTCCTCAATGGCTTGATGTGGACAGCTGGCACATAGCTTCTTAAATCTCTCCCAGTACTCGTAAAGAGTTTCTCCAGATGATTGTCGTATGGTATAGATTTCCTTCCGAATGGCTGTGCTTCTAGAGGTGGGGAAGAATCTTTGCATAAAACATCTTACCAGGTCATTCCAGTCATGTACGTCTCCTGGTTATAGGCCGTACAACCATTCTTTAGCAGCTCCATCCAATGAAAACGGAAATGCCTTCCACTTTACCTGCTCCTCGGTAATTCCATGGGGTCTGAAAGTTGAGCAAACATGTGTGAACTCTTTAATGTGTTTGTTTGGATCTTCACCATCCAAACCATGAAACTTTGGAAGAAAAGGAATCATGTTAGGTTTCATTTCAAAATCATTTTGTAACACTGGAATGACAAGTTGATTGTTTTGATTAAGGAATTGTGGTGCACAGAGGTCTCTAAGTGTTTGGTTTTGATTTTCAGCCATGATGACAGGCTCAGAGTGAACACTTGAAGTTTCACTTGAGTCTGCAAGGGGAACATCCTCAAATTCAGATTCTAAATTAATGTTTCTAAGTATATTCAACAAGGTTATTTCAATTTCAGGATCTATGGGTAAATGTTCAGTTTTTGAGGTTCTAGTCATGCAATTTTGAAGAGAAAAGATGAAAAGAGAGAAAAGAAAAGAAAAGAAATGTTGGCACTACCTCCCCGGCAACGGCGCCAAGTTTTGACACGTGCCTGTCGTGGGGTGTGACAAAAACAAATATTACCTAATTTAAAATGCAGTAGAGTGGATTACCTAGGTTGTCTCCAGAGAGGAGTGCACAACAATTAAGCTGTCACCTTAAAATAGAAAGAAGTGAGGTTGTTTTTAGAAATTGTTTGATTTAGAAAATACAAGAAAGAAACTAAATAAAGTAAAGTAATTAAGTGAAAGTTTTGAAACAAATTGACAAATGATGTGATCTAAATTAGTGATATGAAATGGTGATCAGGTTAGGGTCAGTTTTCCAGTTGTAATTCTATCATTGTTCATTTTACCCAATTCTCCTCTGCTAAATCGTTAAGAGTGAGAATCCACAATCGTTTCTTCTCACTCCCTTGGTCAAAAAAAATGTGAGAATAAACCTTACTAAAATCTTAGGTTGGTCTACTCTCCTTCCAATGTGTAATAGAGTTGTAGAAAATACCCCCAATTATCTTAGGCAATTCCCAATCGGGTCTTGTTTATCCCAAGTAATCAAGAACATTCACTACTCCTCACACACGTACCGGTGATCACCGAGTACTACACCACTAAATCCTGGTCTATTACATTGTTTATAAACTAGAACCTAGTGGAGGGAGATATTGATCATTGAACAAATATAAATGAACAACAGAATCTAAAATCAGATACAATCGTACATGATAATAAAAACTGTTATAAGAAATTGAAACAGATTCGCAGAAGAGAAAAGAGGATTTTAAAACATTAATAGAAGGAACTCATGAAATAAAATATGGAAAACCTCTCCTTCCCCAATCACACAGAAGTTTACCCCACCATGTTAAGGGTAATTGTGACTAAGGGTAAAGAATAATTCATTACAAAACTAAGAAGAACAAAAGAGAGAAAAGAAAGAACAGAAATTTGATCCTCCAGAATCTGTCTTCCAAAAGTTTGCCTCTGTTCCGCCCACCATCCGGCCGAAACTTACTGAGGTCCCTTCTTATAGAATGTTGGAAATGAAGTTTTCTATCGACCCTTAAAATTTGAGAGTCATTGGACAGGTGTAAAGAAAGATATGGCCGAATCAATGACCATTACTTTTCTGGATGCCAAACACTATTTCACCCACTCCACTTGGACGCGCCAAAAGGATGCATTAATAAGCTCAATAATTTATGAAATTTAATTTGAGCCGTCCTTTGGAAGTCCTCTGTCGACACCAGCTGGAATCACTTCATTCTAAGGTCTTCTGAAGGAGATATTTTATATTTAATGAAGTGGGGTCCATTCTGCCTTCCAAACTGATTTCTCCACTTGATTGAATTTTCTGTACCATTGGGTTTCGAATTGGGTCTTGGTCCAGAAGGAACATTTTAAGCCCACAAGGATAGGAATACTAAAAAAAGATTCACTTCAATTGGACCCATATTATAAAAGTTATGACCGAAAAATAGAAGCTCTATAAAACTGACAATTTTACAGAATTACCCCATTTTCACATTTAAGCCCAAAATACACCAAAAACACATAAATGATGCAAATACACTCACATTGAATAATTAGGAGGGATTAAATCATTGAAAAACATATAAATGATAATGAAAATATTAACTATATCAAGTGTACTTGAAAATGGATGGGAAATGAAGAAGTTCCCTTTAATTAGGCTTGCTTATCAGAAGAAATTGAGAAGAGGACCTTATAAAACATGTATTTCCCCATAAAAGAAGGATGAATTGATCTAGATACATAATTATGAAACATATTCACATAATTTATAAGAATTATTTAAGAATAAATAAGAAATAAATTGAGATAGGGAGAGATAAAGTGTAACCTAAAGGAAAAATGGAGGTTCAGAGAGATCCCTTACCTTATGTTTGAAAGCGTTACGCACTTGCACTTAATGTCCTGGATAATCAAATTAGATCTATTAGTTAATTAATTAATAATATATTATAAATTTATTTTATTTATTATAATTTTATTAAGTTCATTTATGGCTATTCTGATAAGTTAAAATGTTAATTTTTTTTGTTCTAGAAGCGTTCGTTTCATGGCTTTATGGTCGATTCCCTTGAGTATAATCATGTGAGTTCTTATCAAATTGAAGAAAAACTCTAGAAGTGGAATTATATGGTAATTATGAAATTACATACTTATAAATGGTTCCATATATGATTTTTTTCTCTGGTATTAGGTTGATTCATTTGACAAAATGTTAATGATAAACATTTAGTTTATTTTTGGCGGTTTTTCGATTATCACAAACTAGTTTTGTTTTAATATTTAATATCATGTATATATATTAGTTTGAGAACATAAAAAAAGTTATAATATACATTTTAAAATCTATTTTAACCATTATACTGGTTTTATGACCATCCTTGAAGGCGGTAATAGAAAACAAAAAAAGTTTGTCCACGAAGGCGATGAATCGACACATCACAAATGATGTTTTCATTTTTATGATAAAAGGGGAAGAGAAGAGAATTGATGATGAATATTCCATTAACATAATAAAATTACAGTATATTCATGATTATAGAGTTATCATGTCACTTTGGATAGGTTAAGTGAGGATAAGGTTGAAGAAAAAATGAATTTAAAAGGGAAAGAAGGAGGATTTTACCTCTTGAATATCGTCTCCTTGAGAACCTCCTTAAGGAACTTGAGTTTGGTATTTTGTTGAGACCATTAGATCTTGAACATGGGGAGGAGTTTTGGGAAGGTAATTGGGTATAATTTATACAATCTTTAAGGATTATAAGGTGTGAGGAGAATAGGTGGTGAGAGGTGGTATTTATAGGGGGGAGAGGGGTGTTTTTAATTATTATATTCATTAGTTTATTATTTTGTCTCAAAATTATCAACAGTGTTGATACTTATCACTAAATAAATTAAATAATTAAGAATAGTTTGAGATAATGGTGCTTACATCATCTATACATCACCCATGACTCAAAAATTTATGCATTTAGCTTATACCGTAAATTATCATATTTTATTATTCACAAAAAATTCAACTATTTTAGAATAATCCCAAAAATTAACCCTAACCATTTTTCAATGTGTAGATATAAAAAATTGAATATATTTTATGAAAATAATTTTCTAAATATGAGAAATTTAATTTTTAATTAAAATCATCATTTATTAAAAAAATACTGATTTTAATATTATAACCGATTTTATGACACTTTGAAAAATTAATTAAGGTCTTATAAAATTATCTTATAATTATAATACAAAAAAATATTAATTTATGAATCCATTTTATGAAAATAAATTATCATTTAAATCATTCTATTAATTATAAAATTGCAAAAAAACATTTACGTTTCACAAAAATACTAACACATAATTTATCATTTTTAAAACATTTGTTTACTTATACCATGATATAAATAAATCATATTTTAATTTATAAGATACCTAAATTTTATTTATACTTTAATATGTGAGGTTACTATTCTAATGGACATATTACTATTCTTAATGCTCACATTACTATTCTAACGGTCATGTTACTATTCTATCGGTAAATGTTCTTTAATTCCTATAAATACCACTTATTTCATTATTCATTTATTATAATAATGTTTTTATTGAGTTATCTATATGATTTATGAGATTAATACTATATGAAATAATTATAAGAAGAGAATTTCCATTGATAAAATTTTAGGTCGTTATAGCGTACACTATAAGAAAGTGTCTAGAAGTCCCATGAGTCTCCACCCCTGATTGCCTATATCATTTGTAACCCACCAAACTATATCACATGGTCATAGAAAATATATTTAAGAATACTATAATAACATTTCATGGTTCTCATCAAATAGGGTAACTACAATGACCTTTTGACATGATAAGCATTCAAAGGATATTATCACATTCATTGTCACATAAAATAATGATCAAGATATGATAATATGTTAACTAATATCCAATATCATGAGTATTCTGGAAATCAAATGTAGACATTATTTGGTCCCAGGGAACCAACTCCAACAAAATATCACTTTCACTTGAGTCAACTCCTAACAACTCAATTGGTTGGAATCACAATATAAACATGCTTCTAATGAGATATGGCTATAACTATTGAGACTAACATGATAGTTATGGTCAATCTACATACCAAAACCTCATTTCTCTAAGAAAAAACCCTCAAGAGATGATATGAATGAGTATATACTTTTGTCCTATGTAATCCCTGATATCTTGAATAATACCATAGTGAAAATTTCATCATAATATGATTAAATTTTACTATCTTGGTATAAATCCAAAATCTGGAACAAAAATGTTGCTAAAAGCACTTCTTAAGTTATATCAAAAGCCGCAACATACTAAATCTATTATAGATATGGAAACTAAAGGCTGTAATATGATCTACCCTTTTATATTACTTTATACTTACTATGATTCCATATCGAACTGATCTAAATAATACTTTTATATTCCCAAAAAACTAGTATTCTCATTTCTCCAATTTCCAGGAACCCATCCATTTTTGTTTCCTTAAGCACCGTCAGATAGTCCTGAATACCAACCTATGTAGTTATCTTGATCTCGTTTGATATTTCCATTCTATGATTTATGAATAAGCAAGATCAAACATGTGTATATATCATGACATGTGAGATAGTTTTCCAAACCACTCTTAGGAATATATAGTCTACATGTCACAATAATACCATGTGATACTAAAATAATTCAGGTGTATTGTTCCATCATGTATTTTAATACCATGTTAGCCATGTATAACGACTTATATTAAGTAACCCCTTAATCTCTGATTGAAGATATTGTTCCCTATAACTTGGGTTACTACTTAAGTCATATTTGGGAAATTAACCTTAGATATTAATTAGCCATAAGACTATTCACTTGTTTTCTATATTTTTTCAAACATATCATCCTTGAAAAATATAGTGCTCACTGTGACAACTGGGCCCCGCTGATAGCACAGACATCCCGCCACCAGGTACCATCAATTGCCCCGCAGACACGTGGTCCCCACCCTGGGGCCCACCCACATGCTCGAACGGGTCATATAACTAATGATAGTCCCTGCAGGCCAACACATGTCCTTTACAGTGTGTTTTGTCTTCACTCAGACACACCTTGGGAAACTTCCCAAAAAGTCACCCATTCTGATCACTACTATAGGACAAACATGCTTAACTACGGAGTTCTAATCAAGTAGGATTCTGAAAAGGAAGGTTCACCTTGTTGACATGAGTCATATCATTTAGTCATTTAACCCTTTATCATTCTGGGGTGTTACATTCATCCCACTTTAGAGCACAATGTCCTCATTGTGGGCCCTATATCTCAACCTAAGCAGTTCACCACACTTAAGGCTGAGTACCCCCTCTGATACCAAATGTGACAACTGAGCTCCACTAACAACACAAACACCCTACCCTAACATGGCCGTTGGGTCTTGGCCCGCCAAGTACCACCAATTGCCCCACCCTGGGGCCCACCCACGTGCCTGAATGGGTCATCTAACTAATGACAGTCTCTGCAGGCCAACAAGGTTCACCTTGTTAACATGAGTTATATGATTTAGTCATTTAAGCCTTTATCATTCTGGGGTGTTACACTCATACTAACCTCTTATATACATGTGGGAACACATTCATTCAAAACGAATGTCCTATGATCATTATGCATGTTTCAAACCATAAATGGATCCTTGAAGCATATATATCATATTGGTATTTCTTTAGTCCACCTACCTTTCTAGTTGTGTCATATAGATATCTCCTATAAGGTTTCCTTTAAGGAGCATGGTCTTGATATACTATACCCAATAAAACGATCATTAAAAATCCATGAAAAGTAAATTTTGAATGGAATTTCACATGTTGATTAGTGAGAAGGTATTATAACCCACTACGGTGAATATAGACTTTTTATAGATATTTTAAAACTTTCATTCATCATATATTCTTTTTTATTATGAACTTTATCATCCATGTATGGTTTCTCTTGAATACCTAATAATGTATTTACATCAACAAAAGAAACTACCAAAATGCAGAACTTGATTTTGGTACATGGAATCTATCTATAATTTTGAATGAACTTGTCAATCATAGTTAGCTTCCACTTACCACTTCTTGTATAAATCATTATTCTCATCGAATAATATATATCACCCACCACAGTGAATATAAAACCACTACCATATTTTTAAATTTCTTATGTAGTATGCATAACTAGAATAATTATTCCCATTATAACTTGTGAAGTTAACTATTCTTATGCCAACTTGTGCATCTAGAGTCAAGATTCAACCTTTCTCCCATTACCTCAAAATAGATATACTTCTGACATAGAAATGTATTAGGTATGATTAATACCTTCCTATTTTAGGGATATTAACATCCTTCGAAATTGTAGGATAATTAAATAAGATGAACTTTGGGTCTTTCATGATGTACATTTGAATCTTTCACTAAATTTATAAATGGATCCCATAAAAAACACTTGGGGATGTGACATAATGGACTTCCATCATATCATAACTCATATGATATCCATTAGAAAATTTAGTTGGCATATGGATAGTTTTTATGATGCTATATTGTAAAAAATGTCTGAAAAGGTATCATGGAAGACTTGAAATATATATATATATATATATATATATATGACTCCTCATTAATCCACCTTGTGTTATCATCATCTCTATTATGTGAATAAGTCAATGTGAGTTTAGGAAAAACCTTCACTCTACATTTAATGATCGATGAATACCTGTTTAATACATTCTTCAAAAAATATGCTCGTAGGATCCTATATATTTTACCAAGAGAATTTATTACTTTCAATTATCATTATTAAAATTTATTAAATTAATTTAATGAAAATTATCTAAATTTACCTCCAACTCCACCTTAGAATAGTTCACACTATGTAGCTAAAATAACTCTAGAAGCTTTGTGGAATACCTTTATTTTTAAAGGTTTTTATCTAAAGCTAACAAGTAAGTTTCTCAGCATATATAACACCATGATATTTTATGATATATATCTATTTAAATAAATTTTATGTGTTTTATAACTTTATTTATACACAACACTGAATTTAAATAAGGCCTTCAGGCCACCTCAAGGGCTTCGGGCCACCTTAAGTGCAGATGCAAACCAGAAAACCTACAAGGAACAAGCTCCAGAAGGAGGTTAGCAAAGAGCTTTCACCATAGAAGAAGCTAAATGTATTTCAAGAATTAGAGGGTATGGAACCTTCCATCGGGACAAGCCCGTGCATGCACAGGAAAGCCTAGCTGAACAACCATGCGAAGGTGGAGAGTTGATTTCATGATGAAGATGCTGGGGAGGAGCAGTTCCAAGTAGTTAGTCTAGGTTGTATGTAATGCTTAAATCCTACAGGCAATGAATTATTATAAATCCTACATTCCATGTAATACTTATGTATACGGTCCTTGTAAGGGTTCCACCTCACCCCTTGAAAGGTGGATGATCAAAATCAATAAAAAATGAAGGCCTTCGGGCCATTGGAGGAGATCTTAGTTAATCATTAATGATGAATTATTTTAATGTAATGTGTATATAATTATTAAATAAAATAAATTAATATTCATATAATGGTTTTTACTAGGAAAGGAATGAGAATAAAATCATTTTTATGGTCAAAAATAATTTTTCTCTAAAAATGGGTTTTACACATTTTGTGTATGGAAATTAGAATTAATTTCATTCAATTATAGGAATTGAATATTATAAAATGGATTTCATATTTTAAATTATAATAATTAATATTAGTTAATAATTTCACCTTAATTTCTATCCATAATGAATAGTTACCATGGTAAAAATTTTGTTACCACGGTAAGGGTTAAAATGGTTAAATGAGGGGTTAACCTTAGAGATAAGGTTTAAAATATCACAAAACACTTGATTTAATTTTATTGGTAGATTTTATTTTGACCTTAAACTTATTATATTTTAATATTTTGAAATTTGGAGCCACTTTCCCATGAGATTGACATTATTATATTTTAATGTTCTTAATATTTACAAGTTTTCCACCAACCTCACTTATAAAGGAGCACATCCTCTTATCACTTATACAAACCAATTGAACCCTTTATCTCAAAAAAATATTTCCAAATACTCTCCCAAAATCCTTATACAAGTCCTTTAGTTTCTATTCTTTCCAAAATACCCATCCAGGAATCCTTAAGGTTCTTTTCAAAGGAATATACTCGAACAAGAGGTATGTGTTCTCACTGATCCTTTTCAAGTTTCTTTCTTCTTAAACCTCCTCCAAATGTTATATAACCATATTAAAATGATATAATAAGTATATTCAATATAATTATAGTTTTTTATAATAATTTTATATCTATTTTATATATATCATTCTCATCCGTTGGAAAATGATAACACTGCTCATGCATATATGTGAACTACCACCTCCACAAAACGATATAATTTTTTTCTTTTCCTATTTACATGGTTGGTCACAAGGATAGATTTAATGAATATATATAATATTTATTATATAATTATGATTATAAAAAGTTAAATTATTATTTATATTTTTTTGTCTCATCCATATAAAAGTTGAAGCATCACTCCTACATACATATGAACTATCACCTCCACGAAGCGATGTAAGTCATTTTTCATAACCACCTTATATAGATGGTTATAAAATCATATATAATGAATAAATATTATAATTATGGCATTATTAAGATTCTAGATATGATTAAAACATGACCATAATATAAGTACTAAAACCATTAGACCGAAACATGCATGAAAAACAGACCAGTTCTCACCTGAATGTTCATTTATATGAAGAATTATTAATAAAAGGGTAACTAAAAATTATAAATTAATGATATATATTAAGTTATATAGGAATATATTTTTATAATATATGTATAATAAATCTATATTTATTATATATTAGTTTCTGAATGCGAACAAAGTAAGGAAGGACTTGAGGAAAGGGTTCTTTATCGCAATATTGCTTTGCTGAGGCATATTGCATGTTATGAACCTATTTATGTTTATATGAGGTATATAATATTGGAATGGTGTAGTAAAATCCTTTGGATAAAGTTAGTATGACTACTACCATCCCACACTACACACTTGACTATAACTTTCATGGTTTGACCTTCACAACGAGGTTGTCGGGGGTTGTAGGGGCAGTGTGCCCCTACTTAGATGTCTGGGGGATGAAGGAACTTGAGAAATTTTTTTGGGAACTATAGAAACTTTGAGAAATTGTATCATTTTTTACTGTAAACATCAACAAGGCACTATAACAGTGTATAATTCAATATAGTACTATAACAATATGTGACTAGTGACATCGACAACTCACTGTAACTCTGAGGACTTCCAACCATCGGTTACTATAACACAACGAACTTACTATGTGGTTGGTGGCACTATGACAATGTGGGTTACTATAACATTGTGCTAATTTATAAGCTTATTTGAACTAATGTTTCGATATGTATGATACTATAAAAATTTCACTGTAATTCTACTCCCCAATTAGTGAAATAATTCTACTTCTCTATGGACATAAGAATCATTTCCTTAACCACATAAATTGTTGTGTCATGTGATCTTTTTCTTGTTATTTTTTTTCCTATTACTATTATTTATAGAATCATTCATCATTGTTACTACTAAAATTTCCACAACATATACTGAAATTTTGATATTTTATATCATGAATATCTTTATATTCATAGTATTTTGAGTTTTATTTAAAGTTATTTATTTCAAGGGGGTTATGATTCAAAAGCTACCAAAGCGGTAAAGGTTTATGTTACAATCTCATTTCTTTTTGGTATCATCTATGTTAAATTTACATTGAGGGAAATTATATGATACTTATCCTTTAAACCCCATCTATTATATTTTCCTCTGGTTATTTCTAGAATTTTCAAGTATTAGTACCATTTTCCTCTCTTTGATACTTAAAATGGCTGAGAAAATGTTTTTAAGAAAAGCCAACCTTATTTCTTCTTTTTGGATTGGGAATCTTTATCCTCTATGTCCATGTTATTAAAAAAATTATAGAAGTTTTTAATTATACTTAAATGATCAAGAAATATTATTTTTACTACCTTTGGCTTTCTTTACAAATGAGAAAAATGAATCTTTTCAAATGCTTTACATATGAATCACTTTTGACTTTTTACAAAAGTTTGAAAATAATTTTCTATTTTGGAATAAACAACATGAATGAATTTTACACACTATCACAACCATTCTTTACTTTTAAGATTCCTTTACATGTTTCTATGGTTATTTTCAAAGAATTTTTTTCCTCAATATTTTGTGAATTTTTAGTTTTTAAAAACATTGAAAGAAAAAGGTATTTTATCTATTTTTAAAGAAATATTAAAATAACATTTTAAAGTTATTTTTATCTATGTAAACGTCATTTAAGAATCATTATTCTTTATTGGAGATATGATCTTATGATACTATCCACTTTATTTCTCTAGATATATTATGTTGATAATTTTAAGGATGATTCTGTGAAACCCATTACTTCCCATGGGTTAATTAAGTTATGATGAAATATCTATGAAACCAATTTATTTTCCATGAGTTATGCTATGATGAGTGTTTTTATGATCTTGTGTCACACTTATATATGCTTTTCATTATTTTATTAGTGGGCCCAAAATTATATATCCCTCTAATTCATTGCATAAATATTTATATCTCATGAGATAATATGGAATGGAATAGGGAGTGAACCTTGTTCATTAAGGGAATCTGTCCACTATGATAGTATTTATAATAATCCTTGACTATGGAAATGATAAAATAGGTAATGAACCCAATTCACTATAGGACTCTGTCCACCATGACAATCTTAGAAGTGATCCTTTAATAAGGAAATGATTTTCTATACTTATGTGTATGATACAAACTTATGTCTTATTCTTATTATATATTATCATGGATCATGATTGACTATTGATGATTGCACATTATTATGAATTACATATTTTGTTATAAAAAATACTTATGACATGAATCACAATTAATGATATTTAACTAATTGGGTATGGTTTTTTTAAGTTATTAACATATTATCATACCCTTATTCTTATATGTTGATCACTTATGATCATTGATTGATATCTCCTATGTTTACCCTTAATGATCATCTGATATCACCCTTTATTATGTTTTCATTTCCCCAGGTTATGAAGAAAGATTTTAAGTAGGGTATATATAATAAGGGTGCTATGAGGGAAGAGTTTTTTGGGAGATTTGAATATATTTCATGAAATGAGTTGATTATATATCTAGTCTCCTAAGACACTAAACCTTTACGATTTTGGGGCATGTATTATTATAATTTGTATTGAATATTAATCTAAAATGATGTAATATTTATGTATGTTATGTTTAGGTTTAATCTGTATACCTAGTGTTTTGGATCAATGAGACTAAACACTCTCTAGGGTATAAAATTTTCAACTATTATCAGTTATACTTGAAAAAGAATTATCTTACCAAAATTGGGTATGAGTATTATATTTTATATTTCATCATTGATTGTCTGTTTGGATATCTATGATTCAAGAATTTTTGAACTATTAGTTAAGTATATAAATCCACAAAACAATTATTCCATAAATAAAATAATGTATTATTGTGTCTAATTTGACACTAAGATAAATGTTTTGGTAAAATATATTAAAAAATAATAATTTAACTTAAATAAATCCTATTGAAAATAAAGTTGGAAAATTTTCATTAATGCCATAGGAATCACCTTTTTTATAACCTCTTGAAGAATTCAACCTTAATTCTTGAAGTCATGTGCTTCTCATGACTAACAAATGAATCACCCTTCCCCAACTCATAAGATAACAAACCTTACTTCTTATAATGTTTCCTTATTGGTTTTAGTATTTGAATATAAGTTTGTATTTAATACCTAGGAAGTGAAATAAAAACAATATAATCCATGAGGAATATACTTTAAGTAGATGCAATTTCTTGAATCTTTTTTAATTACAATTCTTTTCAAAATGACCTTTCTATCCACATGAGAAGAAAATGGCCTCATATTTACCGCACTACCTCTAAATATCTTGTCTCATTAAAAAGTGTTGCAAGGGAATCATTTACCATAAAATATTTATGGGATTTTCAACATTTCCTTTCAATTTTTAACCATAAGGGTTATGGAACCAAGTTCCCCACAACCCTTATCTCCCCAGGGAAGCTTAGTTAAAATATTCCTGATCCATTTATCCATACTGTTCATCTCATAATACTATATGAATAAGGAGAACCTAAAAGGTAAGGATGGTAATATGATATTAATGGATACTTTCTTATCCATATGGAAGCAAAAATTTTCCAACATACCAATGTATTTTAGTATATTTAAGATAACATCATTAGGTAAATGCCTTTTTCCAATTTAGACTAAAATAGTGTAGTGAAAATATCATTTATCTAAATCCTATATTTCTCTTTATCAAAATATAGGAAGTGAGACATCATAGTATAAGATTATACATCTTCACGTTTTATTATTAGTTCTCTATACATAACTAATATCAGATGAAAATAGATAGTAGGAGCATACCTATTTGCTTCCTATCCTTTTCTTACTTAGTGAGATGAACAAGTATAAGGGATTCTAAACATAATATAATTTTTCTTATAGTAGTTCAGTGTATAAACAACTGTATTACCCCTTTGAAATATGTGTTGGCATGGGAAAAATCTTTTTCCAAATGATCACAATGTTATGATGATTTTTATTACCATGTTCTATATTAATTAAAAGAAAAATTTACTTTTTTTTAAATCTCAATTAAAAAAAGATATGGTATAATAAATTGTATTTATTAGTCCCCCACTATTTTATCGAAACACAAAAGCTATTACCATTGGTTTTGGAATATCATATCACATAGATATTCTAGTATAAATGATTCATATGTCCCTTCTTGTAACCTAAGAAAAGGCCTAGTCAATTACTCAAAGGTATTTAGGTAAGAAAGTATTTTCCAACTATATTAACTCGCAGCTCCAAAGTCTAGTGAGATCTACTTCTCTTGATGAAAATTTGGTTAAGTCAACCCATAACCTTCTTTAGTACTCCTCATTAAATTGTAGTGTCCTAATAAGGGCCATATTAAATACCATGATCTAGTGGTTCCATTCTAAATCAAGTAATAGAAGGCTATATTGACTTAATATTTTAATTTGATGGATTTTTAACATTATGTGTAAATGCCTATTTTATATTATTACATTATTGTTAATATTAAGTGGACTTTACTTAAATGATTAACCATTTCTAGATAAAAATCATGCACATTACAATTTATTTTAATTTCATCTTACATGCTTGTTAATTCATTAATTAAGAGATAACGATAAAAAATTCATAAATAATTAACCATGAAAATAAAATAAATAAAATAATAAATACAGTAAGATCATGAGATTATTTACTAGTTAGTTTATCTAGAAGATGATAAACCAAACCTTGAATTGGGGGGGGGGGGTACCTTGAACCATAACTAGGTTTGAGCTGCATCATTCCATCTTTACTCCAATGTAACCCCAAATTTCGTTTTACCTTAGATTTGATCTTTAACTACCTCCAATCACTTAATAGCTCTATCCATTACATAAGGTTTTAATCACATACAGACGAGAGAAACTAAAGGATTAGTTATAGGGTTTACATAAAATAAATTGCGAACAAACATACCCTTATATAACAGAGGAGGGGATGACATGTAGACCATCATTTTAATTTAATAAAATAATTATTACAAAACTTATGTAATAATAATTAAATAAAAAGAAACCAAGAACATACATTGGTTGTTCTAATCCCATGATCATCCACACATGCAACAAATATATATTTTTACACTAGATTGCATTCTTTTATTAAGATAAAATCACCTTTAATTAATTCAATCAATTATCTCATTAATTAATTAATCCATTCATTTTATATAATATGAAGATTCCTAAAAATTCCATCATCCATAATATTAAATAAATTAATTTTATTTAAATTAAATAAGTATACAATGTGTACTTGGAGGAAACACAAATAGAAGTTCCAAATTTAACACAGAATTAATTGGACTTTTAATATTATTTAAACCATTTGTACTTGTCATATATCCTAGTTTAATACTAAATTTAATTTTATTTCCATGTAAATTAATTTATGTGTGTACAACCTGGAACAATGTGAAAATCACATTTTTCAAATTAATTACACTGTATGTATTAAATACCCCATGTGTGTATCAATAATACACCTCATGTGTATTAATTACAACATGTGTGAATTAATTACACAATGTGTGAATTAATTAATTAAATCACATGAGAATTGATTACAAATCAGACATGAATTAATTACACACCACATGTGAATTAATTACACACTATATGTAAATTAATTACACATCATCTTCATTACACTACATGTGAATTAATTAAATGATCACTCCATCATTTGTATTAAATACACCTTATGTGTTTTAATTACATGACCACTACGTCGCATGTGTAAAATACAACGCATGTGTATTGATTACATGACCACTGCTTCATGTGTATTAATTACAATGTGACTCAACCATCAGTCCCACACATCATATAATAAACACATGACACATATTTAACCACATGGATTATGTGATTTACACTATGAAAACATGTAGAATACACAGTGTGTATGATAGTTACATATTGTGTAATATGACAAACCATATGCTAGTCCAGCTAGTCAACAC
Source organism: Viscum album (assembly GCA_963277665.1). NCBI lineage: Eukaryota > Viridiplantae > Streptophyta > Magnoliopsida > Santalales > Viscaceae > Viscum > Viscum album. The sequence continues at coordinate 1,175,443,087 of OY728119.1, read as the reverse complement.
ATGAAATATAATAAATGCACCACATGTTGACTTGTTGTGGAGGGTCATATAACCCACAAACTGTCTAGATTCAGTGAACTTAGGTACACGACATGCAATTTTCAATTACACACTGTGTATCTATGTCATCCAGCTAGAATCTTCTACATATCCTAATAAATTCCATTAACTCATTCTTTATTGATCTTTATTCTATTCTTGATTACATGAATGATCACATAAAATTGAATTTTTGATTAAAAGAATGAATTAATTAAAATGAAATACTAACAACAAATATACATATAAATCAATAAACAAAAAATAATTATAAATTATCATGTGACTTCTCTAATACCACTTGAAGGTTCTAGGCCACATGGGAAGTGGTCTGGCTTGTGGACAACAATGGTTTTCATCAACTCCTTTGGATTTATCATTAGAACCAAATGAAATAGAAACCTTGAAATCTATGGGGAGGGATTATCACATATAATTTATAATTAATTTATATAGATTATAAATTACCTTTCATTGAAATTCATTCTTCGTTGAAGATTTGGTAGACCAATTAATGGAATACTGTCATTCAGATGAGAGTATTAAAGGATAGAATCCATTTAGTAGCAATCCATGTGTGCTCTAAAAACCTATAAACATCACCATAGAAATTCTCAAGTGCCAGTGTAGAAGAGTCTAACACTTGTGTTGTTTTTTTAATCACCATAAAAATATATTCAAGGTAGAAGGACTCTTTTTTTATCTCTTGACTGAAGAGAGTGAAGGTGGATATCTCTCTCCATTCTTAAGATAATTCCAGGTGTAGAGATCTCTAGGGTTGAGAGGATTATTTATAGAATTCATTGTTCACAATGATTAGAATGGATAGGTTAAAGTTAGATAATGACATAACCAAGTATTTATAGACCTAGGGTTAGAGAATAAATAATTTCACATAGGACCTTATCATTTTATTAATCCCTGGTGAACCCCATGTCTAAATAATAATGATAATAATATTATTTACTTATCATGAACTAAACTCATGAATAATTAAATATTATTTATTGAATAAATAAGTTAATATTTATTCAAATAATATTTAATATATCATTACTCATCGGACCATTAACTCGACCCTTCATTCCTCCTCAATATTTACCGAACCTTGATTAATGACTATTTATTTAAATATAGAAATATCATTGCATTATTCACTGATAATTAGATAAATATTATATTCACTAAAATTGAGAATAATATATTTATTAATTATCCAACTTATATATATTCTCTAAAATAACCAGTGACTGAATATTTCCTATCAGCTAAACATGAATAAATATTAAACCATTCATAAGAATAATATTTATTCAACATGTTATCCTTATTTACATTAGGAAATACTGTCTAAAGTCCAAGGTTAGCATCTAACTATATGCCAAGACACACATAGAGAAAGAGGTTAAATGGTAAAATGATAATAACTACATATAAACACACACTATGTAATATAATCCCTTAATCATAATATCTCTAATAAATCAGGTTGTATATTGGTGTCATCAACCTATGTGCTTGATATCTCATTCTTTGACTTTACAAAAATTAACTTGATGATAGAATTTCATGTCCATAAACTTGATAAAAAATTTCCATTCCCATCAAAGGGCTTGAGATATAAACTTCTATTAAAAAATAGATGAGAAAAATCCTTTGTCACATTATTCATTAATACATATCACTCGTGACATACCCAACACGTCCTACTTCTTATGAACATATGTCATCATAGTTTTAGTCAGTATATCAAAGTACATGACTAATAATATACATTAATAATAAATTTAAATTCTAAGGACCATTACACATGTTCATAGATAGAAAAATCCAATGACGCATATAAATATTAATTTTTCTACTAGCAGGTCAAGTTCTCATTGTCTTCTTTCTTGAGATTACCAAGGGAGCACACCATGAAAAAGCATCTCAAAATATTATAAGTCTCCACCCCTGATATCATGCATCATTTTTGTCCCATAAAATGATATCACCTGACTATAGGGCATGTATTTAAGAATAATGTCATATCATTTTAGGGTTCTCATCATAGCGGAGAACTGCTATGACCTTTTAGTGCGATAAATATTCTAAGGACATTAGCACATTCATTATAACATAAAATAATGATCTATATATGATAATATATTAATTAATATTAAAAACCATGAATATTCCAATAATAAAATGTATATAGTAGTTGGTTTTAGAGTACTAACTCCAAAACACATCACATCCCCCTCACCCAAATAGATAAACACATCATATGTCTTATCAAGGTATGGTCGTACACTTTCTTAATTTATCTTAATTGAGGACCCATAAGTCCCAACACATGATTAGATAAGCCTAAAGTCTTGTGTAATAAATATATCAAGGTACGAAGGTTCTCATGCTAGGTACCTCATCAACCTTAGGTATGGGGAAATCCAAATATAAACCATACACCTATGGCACACCAAAGACATAGTGTATGACACTCCATGCAGTATACTTCACGGTCCATCCAATGAACAAAACTCATTTTTGTTCCTCATGATCATATTTTGTATCTTGATACAATAATTATACTTACACTAACCTTAAAATTTCATCACAACCTATGACACTCCATGAAGAACATTAGTTAAGGATAACTCAAATTCATACTTTTAGAGGTTAATTATCATTTCACTTCATGAGATATGTGTAGCCAAAATAAAAAAAATGATAAAATAGATATTTTATTTTATTTAAAATGATATATTTCATATTATTAAACTCTTTTAAGAACACTTAACAAAAATATAAATAAATTCATGTCTTATAATATCACATATGATAGACTACCAGACCAGCCTTATTTTTGATACACTTTTAGGGTTTTATTAAACTCATTACATATCTATGTAATTCTCACCACATCTCTATATAACTATTTGATAAAAATTATCCCACTAAACTCTTCAGTGAGTAACATATATGGAGAAATAAATTTTGAATAATGGAAAGACTTAGGAATCATATTCTTAATGTTCAACTCTTTAAACAAAGTATTCAAACTCCTTAACTTCACAACACCCAATGTTATGATGTTAATGACTTATTTTTTCTACTTAGAAATATATATATGTTTATCATCATCATCATTCTTGGAACCTTTTTACAATAAACTTTTCCTTAAAATATTTTGGTACCTAATGTAACAATTTACATTACTCTCTTATCGACACACCCTAAACCTTTTAGGATATTTAGTGACATTAAATTTGTATTTTTATTGGTATAATCAATTATTTGTTAACTTTAAACTTCTCAAGGTATAAACATACTCCCATTAGTCTGTTAGAAACTATATTCTTTTTATAATATCATGCTGTGAAACACAAACTCCTTTTTGTTAGGAAATAACTCTAATTTCCTTTAGTGGGAATAGTTAAAAAAAATTATTAACAACCACATCTTATATGTTAATCTACGTGATTAGAGAATTTCTTCAAAAATTTTGTTTTCATTATTTAAAATATGTTACTAATAGTGGGGGGATAAAATCCCTCATATCTTAAAAAACAACCAAATAACCAATTTTATCTCATATAAAACATTTTATCCTTATATCCTTCTCAAAACATGTTATATAATCTGATTAATCATAAACCTTATATATTAAATCAATTATCTCATATTGTCCATAACAAATTTTTGTTAATAAACAACTTTTATTATCATATAAGATAAATGTTATGAAGATACACATACTTTACTTAGATCCATATATGCTTGATATGTTCCTTTATATTCAAATCTATGATTCAAAAACCCTTTTTTAATTATTTGAATATAAAATACAAGCTTTATCAATTCTTTCCATTTTTTGAACTATTTTATATTTACGTTATTTAAAGTATACATTTGGTATCACATGAACTTAAAAACTAAGGAATTTATTTCTATAACACCAATACCTGACATGGACTTTCCATGGAGTTTCTCAAACTTCTTCAGGGTATTCCAGAAAATTTCATACTAAATATTCATTACTCTTACTTCCAGACACCTCCTTTAGGTTTCAATGACCTTAACTAGATACTCAAAGAAACATTATTGGAATTTCCAACAAACTTATCTTCTTCCAATTTGAACTTTTATCCACTTGTACTATAAATGAGTGCCAGAACCTGTACATCTCATACCCATTTCATCTATCCTCAACACTTTTATAATATTTGGTAAAACTTATTTAAACTTATTCACATTGTCAAAATTTCCAACAATTATTCCAGAATTATTTTCATAACCAGAACAATCCATTGAGATTATCTTCAATCTCACAAAGTCATTAAAATACCCAATAATATTAAATATATGAGTGGTGACTAAAGTTTCTTAGTATATCTTGCATCATATGCTTTTAAAACCTATATTGAATCATTTTATTTTTCTCATAAGCATTTAGACTCAAGTGTTGAACCAACTTCAATAGTAGGTAAATTAGGAATGAGTTTCTTTAATATATATATTTTTATAACTCATTTTAGAATAAATATTAAGTTTTATATCTATCTAAGAAGTTATTACATTAATATTATCTATTCTAAACATTGATCTCAAAGTAATGTTTGATGATAATGGTGTAATTTATCTATAATAGAATATTTTATCAGAATAGTATCATGTATTACACTCATTTAATAAGGAATTTTATTAAATGTGTTCCCACAAAAATGAATACCTATTTTAAACCATCATATACATCAGTGAACAAAGATCCATATTTTACTAAGGAGTATTCTTTGGAATTATTCTCAAAAATTCGTTATTTAGGTAGGCTATCATGCCAATCATATTATATATGACTCTTGGATAATTGAGTCGACAAATCTTTGTCCAATCCATAAAATGGATAATCTCAACACCATTACTCTGGTATCCTTCCCAAGAGTTTCATAGATAAGTGTAACCCAACACTCAAAATAAGATTTGGTTACCTAACTCTTTGGGTTATCCATTTTCACCATGTCTTACACAAGATAATCCATGAGCACATTGTTTTGGCAGAACCTACCCGATTGAATGATCAAGGTCTTAACATGTGTTTACTTTTGAATAAATCTAACACTTAGTATTATTTTAAGTGGATTTAATCTCACCATCTTATCTTATATAACACTTAGTATTATATGTATGCATGGTTTTAATGAGTTAGTTTAGTATGTTATTCCTTCCACTAAATCAATATATTTAAACCATATTGATGTGTAACTCTTTACACAACTCATAAATTGTTCTATTTACAAAAATTATAAGCTAGACACACACACACACACACACACACACACACACACACACACATCCAAACGCATCTAGGGTATAAAGTATATGAAATCCTTCCATGTCGTAACACCCCATATATGTACGAGGTATTAATTCCTTTAGATTTATGCTAAAACTCATGTATTTTAGCTGATAATGGGTGTTTGAGGAGTTAGAGGGGGAATGATGGATCATTTATAGAAAACGAGCCTAGGACTGGTACATTTGTGTTTTGACAGATGCCACTAGGTACCTGAGAGCTTAGTACTGGGTACCCAGTGGGGTAGGTAGTGAGCCTGCAACTCCAAGTGATTCATCAGCCACCTGATTACCCTAGAGTAGGTACTCAGTGTAGTTTTGGGTACCTGGTGATAGGTGAATGAATTCTTAGTGTCTATTTTCTTTGTTTTTTTATTAAAAAAAATAAATTAAATTATTTAATTAATCATAGTTTTACTTAAATGAGATATTGTTTCTTATTTTGAGTTAGTAAGTGGCTCGACCCCCTTGATCTTATCTCCATTATTACATTCCAAGTTTCATTTCCCTCATATTTATTTTTGATTTTAGGTATTATCAGTCCTAGTGAGTTGCCTATGGTAAGGCTTTGACTTCTCTTTGATCTATTCACTGCTTCTTTTTTGATTTCCTTATGTTCTGGAATTTACATCCCAATTTGGGGGTTTTTCTAGATTGTGATATCTACTATTTAGAGAAAATTCATCTAATGATACTCAATGAGTGGGATTACATTAGATTTAGACTGGTGGTATCTAATAATTTCCTATGATTTTTTCATGTTTTCTTATATTGTGTGATATGTAGTTTTACTTCCCTTTGAGTGATTGACCCAAAGTTAATATGAAATTTCTTTCTCTAACCTATATGAGTAGGGAAATATTGTCTACACTATAATAAAAATAGTATTTAGTTATGTTTTAAACCATATCTAAATTATTCATTATACTTTTTATAAACCATCGTGAATTTATGTGTTGATATTCTTTTAGTGATAGTTTTTATTTTTTATTTTTAAATGTTTTTTAATTTTTTATTTATAATAATTTATTTATTTATTATTTATTATTCTAGGCCCACCCAAAACTAGCCCTACCACACCCTAGGACTACCTAGACCTACCTTGTAAAATCATGCATATATATCTATAGAGTGAGATTTGAACACCTTACCTCTTGGTTATTCTAAAAAGCCTTTACCACTCCACTAAAATATTTATTTAATAACTAAGAAGGCTTTAATATACTTATATATATGTAGAAAATAATTTCAAATACATATACATGTGCACATATATTTATTCATAATTTATAAATACATACATATAAAAATATCATTACATATAAATATACATATATATATACATATATAAACTGATATAATAAATATAAATGTATATAAATATAAATAAATATATATAAATATCTATAAATATATTTCAATTCATATAAATACACACATTTATATATATAATTAAATATAATTGTATGTACATACATGTACATAATATATATAAATATATATAAACACAAATAAATAAATACATAAATAAATATATATAAATACATACAAATAACTATATATATAAACTTCAATTCTATTTTTATTTCATTTATGGATAATACCTCTTTTTAACTGGGTTGTGAAGGAATCCTTACATGACCAGAAGGCCCATAGGTAAAAAGGCCTTATAAATACATGGTCTGAAGGCCTTAGTTGCATAAGACTTAAATTACAACAACTCCGCCTATATGACCATCGTCATTCCCTTCCAGTTTCCTACATTTATATCCCCTCCATTTACCACATTAACATTTTTGGGTTCTCTTTGTAGAAATTCATTGCTTCCAATGATTGGTCATACCACCGCTGCACCCTCAATGGACTCCCTGTGTTTAGACTCACTAGACAACCACTACCAACACTCCACCTAATATGTTCCATGGCCTAGAGGATTTGTGGACTAAAGGAAATTTATGAACTAGAGGCCATGTCACCTAAAGATTCAATTTTATGGCCTAAAATCTCACTCAGGATGAATAGTACCATAACTACAATAATTTTCTACAGTATCCATGCCGATATAATGCAATATTGCTATTATAGTACCTATTACAATATTGCTACAGTACTTGTGGAAATTCATTCCAACATGGTTATGAAACCATGGTTTATGTGGGATTATAAGGTGAATTTACCACTCAAGTGAGTCTCCAATGACACCATGCCTCTCATATATTGCTGGTTTTAGTTGTTTTGGGTTTATCAGTGTACAATGATGCAATATAGTGTTTATCTCAGTTTGGAGGTCCCGTGGTTATGTGTTTAGGATATCTATCAATAAATCCCACACCATTATTTATTATCCTTCAATAATTACTCATTTAAAGGTATTTTCATTCCATATTTTCCCCTAAAACATCTCTCTTAGGTCCTACTCTAACAGTGTTAATCCTTAGTGTGGTGATATGTTTTTTCATGGTTTCTTATTCTATTTTTTCTCAATCCTCCTCTTCCTTGTTGTCATATTCCTTCATGCATATCCCCATTATAGTGATGTTTCTCAGCTTAGAAGGTGATTTGGGATGGTGTTGGTGGATCTTGTGGGAACTGAATTGATCCCAGGGTGGTTTTTTCTTAGTATCAGGTTTATCCCCTCAGTGTTGGTCTTAGTGGTTCTCTCATTGAGGTTCATGTTTGCTTGCATTATGGTTTGATTCTTCATTACTGATGGTGAAAATATTCTCCAATATCATGTGTTGGTGGTTTCCCAAGGTAGGGTGTGGATTGAGGTGGATTTTTGTGCTTCCAATTCTATTGTGGGTGGTTCTGTCGGGTGCAATCTCACCCTTAGTGGTGATTAACATTGACAGTCAGCAATGGCTCTATGGTGATGGAGAGAGGTGGTGGATCCAATGATGCTAGCGCGAGGTGACAACTATGAAAATGATGGTGTGTCTATGGGTCTTTATGTTTCATGAACCTCAGTCAGTGGGATTAATTAGTCTTAAGGCATGTCCTGCCCACTACGTCTCGACCTCCATACTTTTTTCCTGTTCGACCCCCCTCATCAATGGGTTGGGTTTTGTGTTTTATAGCTGTTATGGGCTGGGCCACCCTTTACAACTATATTGTTCACTTTTCTTGTGGATTTCCCCCATCCCACATAAAAAGCAGGGTTTCATATCGGTTCCCCCTCAATCAAATTTAAAAGTGGTCATTTGAAAAATACAAAATAATAGATTTGGACTTATATATACACCCATGTAATATATATAAATACACACACACACACACACACACACACACACATATATACATACATATACATAAATACATATAAATACATATAAATATCTATAAATATAAATATATTTACATAAATATATAAACACACACACACACATAATTAAATAGAATTATATAAAGATAAAAATAATGTATATATATAGGTATATGTGTGTGAATTTATATATAAATATATACATATGTAAATAATTAGTAACTAATTAATAATTAATAATTAGTAAATAATTAATAATTAATAATTAATAATTAGTAAATAATTAAAAATCAATAATTAAAAATTCATATTTGTTTAAAATTTTAAATAATAAATAATTTTAAATAATAATTAATAATTATTAAATAATAGGTAAATAATAATTAATAATTAATTATTAATAACTAATTAAAATTTTAATTATTATTATTAATAATGATTAACTATTATTAATTTTGTGATAGTTTTTTAGAAACCACAACTAAGAAAATAAAAAAAATCAGATTTAGAGACCGTTTTAAACGTTGCTAAAAAACTACCGCTATGTAAAGACCCATAAATTTCAAGAATTTTTTTTTTCTAAATTTTCTTTGGAATTTTACAAGAACGCAGTTTCTGACGGCACCTGATTCCGAGGCCTGGTGTGCCCAGAATCATTTTCCGAAGTTTGGCTCGGGTACGTTCAGTGAACGGACAAGCGGGTTTTTCTAACTTTTGAACTGGTGCCCGGAATCGAATTCTGAGGGCACCAATGAAATCGCAGCGCCGGTATTTTCTTGGAAACGCCTCTTCCGGAGTTGCATTTGCTCGGGTGTGGTTTTTAATTTTCGGGCTTAAAGTTAAGAAATAAAATAAATTTTAGGACTTAAGCCACTTGAAGCCACTTGAAAGCCACTTAAACTGAGTTTAAACGGATAGGGTGCTATCCAGAAATATCCTACCCCCTTGGTACGATATTTGTGAGGTGGGTCCTGCACGAGCCCCGCCGTTTCTTTCCGCTAAGTAACGCACCCGCAAATACCCGTCATTATGAAAGTCAACTGACGCGTTTTCTTAAATTCTTAACAGACCATTTAATTGGGCGGTTTATTTCGTGAATTAAATGGGCAGTTTCTTTCGTTGAATTAATTCAACGAATTAATTCAATCGTTTCTTAACCAGTTTTCAATTCGTTGGCGTAATAATAAAATAAGGCCAACGCACGACCTCTGGTGATTTGCGCGTTGAGAGGATTTGACAGAATCCTTGTATCTTCTTTCTCCTTCGTGAAGAACGCAAAGAACATGAAGAACGTGAAGAACGCCGTCATCCGCGGAAATCAACGACGCCCAATCCGAGACGTTCTTCCCCGCCCCGATCTCCGATCACCAACCGTTTGATTTCGCCGACTCAACGCCGGATTCCGCGACGACGCAACGCCTTCCCGCGACGACGCTACGATCCCCCTCTTCCACGATGAGCAATTCCGCGAAGAACGCTCACACGCGACGACTACGAGGTAGGGAATTATTTTGGAATTACCCCCCCATTTTATATTCCCGTAAATGTTTCTTTAAAAAGTTAAAGAACCGGATTTGTGAACAATTTTAACTTATTAAAATTGTTGTTTCCTGTGTGGAATAAAAATTCTCCCGTTGTTTATATCTAACGCAGAGGGTGCGGGCCAAACGAACACGGCCCGACAACCCTCCGTCGTTCTTTGTTCTTGTGTGGATTTGACGGGCGACGACGGAACGTGCCGCAACGGAAGTTTGATGATCCCGAAGTGAAGAACGAGTCCCGGGAGGAGTAACGGCGCAGACGGGAAGAAAAACGGGCCACCGGAGCGACTCCGGTGGCCCGCGGAAGCCGGCGGCGGCGGCGCCCGGCGCGCCGCCGGACGAGACCGCCGCGGCACCGGCCGCGGCGGCGGCGCTCGTGGGACGCGGCTGAAGCCACGCCCGGCGCCAGGGAGACACCCCGCGGGTGTCATGCGGGGGCGGCGGCTCCCCCCGCGTCACTCGGGACGTGGCTTCAGCTGCGTCCGGTTGTCTGGCCGACACCCCGCGGGTGCCGCGGGGGTGTCACGCGGGGCGGCGGCTCCCCCCGCGTCGGCCACTCGGCCGCTCGGCCGAGCCGGGCCGGGCTGGCCGAGCCAGACCGGTCCGACCGGGTCGGACCGGGTTGGACAGGGTCGGACCGGGTTCGGCCGACCCAGGGGGGGTCGGGCCGGGTCGGCCCGGGCCCGGACCCCCGTCTTTGGATGGTTTTCGTTCAAATGGCCGTAACTTGAGCTACAAGCCTCCAAATGACTCGCCGTCAGCGGCAACACGATCCTTGGATTGAGACGGTCGTTTTGGTATATCGCACTCAAGGTTTCGGAATACTTTGAGTTCAACCGGGTTGGTTCGTACACGAAACCAACCGGGCCTTCGGAGCGAAAACACTCATATCTTGAGCTACGGACGTCCGATTGACGTGTCGTCAGCTTTGTTGTTTTCCTCTAAGTGAGACGGATCTTTTGGCATACTCCGCCTGAGGTTTAGACGTAGGTGGAGTATGGTCGGGTTGGTTTTGCCTTTAAAACCAACCGGGCCCCTGGGACGAAAAAGCCAATAACTCTCAGACCGGGCGTCCGATTGACGCGCCGTCTGCGACGTAGAGTTCCTGTTGACGATACAGAACTTTTGGATACATCAACTTCTGACTTTTTTTTCAGTTGATGTATCAGCCTCTCGGCTCATGGAGTAGACCCTCCCGAACAAGCTTGTTGTGTGCGAGAACCCTAGAGCTGGCTGCGACTGCTTCCTTGATAGCGACGACTGTGCAGAGATCCTCCGTGGACTCCGACGACGACCGTGCAGAGATCCTCAGTGGACTGCGGTGACGACTGTGCAGAGATCCTCAGTGGACTGCGATGACTACGGCACTCAGCGATCCTACCTGGATCAGTGCTACAGGTCCTGTGTGGGCCCGATCCTGTGTGGGTCCGATCCTGTGTGGGTCAGCACTCAGCGGTTCTGTGTGAGCCAGCGCCTATAGGTCCTGTGTGGGCCCGATCCTATGTGGGTAATTGCGGGGGTTAGTTACCTATCGATCCTTCGTGGGTCCGACGACTTAGATGGATCAGTGATCATCTTTATCGTCATTTGAAGAAGTATACCTGTGTGAGCTGAATCTTGTGTTCCTCTCCTTTGTGGATTGTGTTGAGCTATCCTGTGTGGATTTACTGTTTACTCTCCTTGGTGAATCTTGTGTTGAGCTATCCTGTGTGGATTTACTGTTTACTCTCCTTTGTGGATTGTGTTGAGCTATCCTGTGTGGATTTACTGTTACTCTCCTTTGTGGATTGTGTTGTGCTATCCTATGTGGGTATACGTTTGCTTTCCTGTGTGGACTGAGTTGTGCTTGGGCTCAGACGTTGGAGCCGAACGGGAATTGATGACTTAGGTATATGTATGGGCATATACCTAAGCCGTGTCAGATGTTACTTCGTGATTGTATCTTTCCTTTATGGATTATCCTTTGTGGATTTCGGGAGACCTTCGGGGGTCTCGGGGTCCCTACTGAGTAGTTTATACTCACCCCTGCACGGGTTATGCCCGCACTTCGTGGTGTTGGTTGCAGACGACGGACAGCGCTGATCGTGGTGGAGGCGTGCGGAGCAGGACGATACCTGGAGGTGGACCACTGGGCGGGACGTACTCGGAGCGGTCAGGTGGACCCGAGGAGCAGTGGAGGCTATCTGTACCCACCCTTCAGGTGGGACTTCCCGAGGACGGCTCGACGCTGCGGCTTTTCCTTTCAGTTGTTGTTTTTCCCTTTCAGTTGTACTTTACAGTTGGGCTTGTTTTTCCGACCCCTTTTACTTTCAGCACAGCTTGTACAGTTTTTACTTAGTGTTTACTTTTCCGCTTGCTTACTCTGTGGTGATTGTTTACTTTTCAAAGGCAATGCCTTCCCTTTTTGTTGGGATTTACGCCTTGGTGCTAGTCGCCATCCCCTGGCCTATGGAAGGCGGGCTTGGGGTAGTCACGGCATGAGCTCCGAGGACGGGTCGTGACAAATTGGTATCAGAGGTGGTCGGTTCTACCACAAATTCTGAACTTTCTTCTATGAGAAGCAATAGTGTTTAACATATTGAGTGTGGTTATTAGTCCAGGGAGTCCAGTGTTGGTGCGGCGGCCGACGTATCCGTACACCAGGACCCTGACTTCTGATTTCTGACTTAATGCACGAAAACATTGATTGCATGTGTGTTTCAAGTTTTCTTTGTAATTACTTGTGTCAGCTCACCAGGTATACTGTTCTGACCGTGGCGCACTTGTTTCCTTTTCAGGATGGCCCCACGACGGCTGCCAGCTAGGGTTCCGAGAGTAGAGCGCGACGACAGCCCGCCGAGCGACGAGGCCTCGATACAGGGCCCGTTGACAGCAGAGGCACCGGCGGTACCTTTACCCGCCGAGCCCCCGATGCTTCCAGCACCAACCGCTAAGGATGCATGACGCCTCGGAGCTCTGCACGAGTTCCAGCGCCAGCGACCACCCAGGTTCTGTGGGGAGACGGACCCCCAGGCTGCCGAGGACTGGCTAGAGGCGGTCGTCTGAGTTTTCAGGCTAGTGAGGACACCAGCAGACCTCATGGTGATCCTCACGGAGAGCCTACTGCACGCAGCAGCAGGGCGATGGTGGAGCTTGATGCTCCAGGTACACGATGAGGCCTCCCTCATCTGGACGGACTTCGAGAGCCTCTTCCGCTCAGAGTTCGTCCCAGCCACCCTCCGTGCGGTGCGCATTCAGGAGCTTCTTCAGCTACGGTAGGGCAGCTTGACGGTCGCCCAGTACGCGGTGAGGTTCACCGACCTTTCTCACTACTCGACAGACATGGTACGAGACCCCTTTTTCCGGGCCCGGACCTTCGAGCAGGGTTTGAGACACGAGATCAGGGCGTTGCTGATCTCCCTCAGCATCCCGACCCAGGCAGGAGTGCTAGAGCGAGCCCTTCTGATCGAGAGCTTCCTGGATGAGTCCACAGCGAGACCTACCGCAGGGCGGCAGATAGCGGAGTCTTCGGCAGCAGGTAGCCGACGGATGACTCAGGGTTCCAGGAAGACCAGGCCTTCCGGCAGACGACCTCGGGACACTGGCTCAGCAGTGCGGGGCACACAGCGCGGAGCCAGTCTTCCGAGAGGCAGACAATGCTATGAGTGAGGCGGGCAGGGCCACATGGCTCGTGACTGCCCGACCCGCCGTACCGAGGGGCAGCAGACGGTGGAGGGGCCACCTAGGCAAAGGAAGAGGGTCAACCGTGGTGGTCCGCAGGGAGGAGGCGGACGAGGCAGAGGAGCTGGCCGAGCAGCAGGTGGTGGGCGACGCTTTGAGGCTCTGCCACCACCACCACTAGGAGGTCCGCCCCGACCACAGGGAGCTGGCGGGCAGAGACAAGCGCAGCTCCAGGCAGCGGAGGCCTACGACCACGGCGCGCCAGAGATGATTCGAGGTACGGTCTGTGTCTATTCCACCCTTTCTACAGTTCTTATAGACACAGGAGCAAGTCACTCTTTCATAACCACTGCCCTTGTTCGGAGCTCGGAGATTCCGACAGAGCCGTTGGCTCGATCCTTACGGCTAGAGACTCCTACGGGAGCAGACTCGACGATTACACACTGGTGCCGGAAGTGTGAGCTTACTCTAGGAGGCGAGAGCTTCGGCTGGGATCTTCTTGTAGCGGCGACAAGGCCTTACGATGTCATCTTGGGCATGGATTGGTTATCTACAGTCCATGCTCAAATTGACTGCTTTAGGCGCAAGGTGCGATGTGTGCGTACCGACGGGAGCAGGTTCACCTTCACCGGCGAGAAGGGAGCCTTAGCAGCACAGGATGGACTCCCGCAGAGGAGAGGACATCCCATCACTCATCAGTTGGCTAGCCTCATCCTTGGAGCAGTTTACGTGCAGAGTCCCGGTTTTCCTGCAGTGGTGGATCAGTATGCAGACATCTTCCCCGACGACGTTCCAGGGATGACTCCTCGCAGAGAGGTAGACTTTTATATTGACCTATACCCAGGGACATCCCTGATATCCACTCCAGCATATCGGATGGCCCCCACTGAGCTTCGAGAGCTACGGGTACAGTTGGAGGACTTGCAGGGCAAGGGGTTCATCCGACCCAGTGTTTCACCCTGGGCTTCCCCGTTTTTTTTCACCAAGAAGGCGGACGGGAGCTTGCGAATGTGTGTCTACTATCGTTTCCTGAACCAGGTGACTGTGAGGAACAAGTATCCGCTACCTAGGATTGATGATCTCTTCGACCAGCTCAAGGGAGCGCGGTGGTTCTCGAAGATAGACCTCAGGTCAGGCTATCGTCATCTTAGAGTTCGAGATGAGGATGTGCAGAAGATGACCTTCAGGTGTCGGTATAGCCACTATGAGTTCTTGGTTATGCCTTTTGGCGTAACCAACGCTCCAGCGGTGTTCATGAGCCTCATGAACAGGATCTTCCAGCCATACCTCGATCGATTTGTCGTGGTCTTCATCGATGACATTTTGGTGTACTCGACGACGGAGGAGGAGCACGCATACCACTTGCGAGTTGTACTAGACACACTCCGAGGGCACCAGCTTTATGGAAAGCTCTCGAAGTGCCAGTTCTGGTTACGTGAGGTCCACTTCTTGGGGCATGTCATTTCTGAGGCGGGAGTTGCAGTGGATCCCGCGAAGATCGAGGCAGTGCTAGCTTGGGAGCCACCCAGGAGCGTGACGGAGGTGCGGAGTTTCTTGGGCCTAGCCGGATACTATCGGAGATTCGTGCCAGACTTCTCCAGAGTTGCGGCGCCACTCTCAGCTTTGACGAAGAAGGGGAAACCCTTTGTGTGGTCGGACAGATGTCATCAGAGCTTCCAGGAGCTGAGGTAGAGATTGGCCAGCGCACCTATCTTGAGGTTGCCTGAGGAGGGATTTGGATATGTAGTCTACTGCGATGCATCAGGGACCGGACTCGGGTGTGTCCTGATGCAGGAGCGGGCCTTGATTGCCTATGGATCACGTCAGTTGAGGCCGCATGATCAGAACTATGCTACTCATGACCTGGAGTTAGCAGCAGTGGTCTTCGCCCTGAATACATGGCGGCACTATCTGATGGGCGAGCGCTTTACAGTCTTTTCCAACCACCAGAGTCTCAGGTACATATTCTCTCAGAAGGACCTGAACCTGAGATAGTGGCGATGGCTCGAGTTCCTCCAGGACTATAACTTTGAGATAGTCTATACTCCTGGGAAGGGGAACGTGGTAGTCGATGCCCTCAGCAGGAGGACGGGCATCCAGCTACTTGAGGAGGTGACAGAGTAGCTAGCCGCTTTGCAGATATCCTTCGTGGATAGAGATGGATCAGCCTTCCTTCAGTCTCTCATAGTCACCCCTCCACTACTGCAGCATGTCAGAGAGGCACAACATGAGGATGCTGACTGTGAGACGCGGCGTGCACAGATATCCTCAGGACAGGCACCTGATGGTTTCTCCCTTGGAGAAGATCACGACGTCCTTTTCAGAGGACGTACCCTAGTACTAGTTGCTTTATGAGAGGAGGTGCTGAGAGAGTTTCACACTTCTCCTTTGGTGGTACATCCAGGAGTGGCGAAGATGTACCAGGACCTCAGACGACAGCACTGGTGGCCGGGCATGAAGAAGGCTGTGGCAGAGTTCGTCTCATGGTGCCTCACCTGCCAGCAGGTGAAGGCAGAGTATCAGGTACCAGCAGGCTTGGTACAGCCCTTGGAGGTCCCAGAGTGGAAGTGGGACGGGATATCTATGGACTTCGTGACTGGACTTCCACGCACTTCCAGAGGTCACGACTCCATTTGGGTGATTGTTGACCGACTCACCAAGTCGGCACACTTCTTACCCATCCGAGAGCAGGTCTCAGTGGAGAGCTTGGGGCGTCTCTACGTTCAGGAGATTGTACGGCTTCACGGTGTGCCATCGACTATCGTCTCCGATCGAAATGCTCTCTTTACTTCCTGGCTTTGGAAGGGGTTGCAGGAGGAGTTCGGAACGCGGCTACGTCTGAGCACCGCCTTTCACCCTCAAACAGATGGTCAGACAGAGAGGACCATTCAGACTCTCGAGGACATGCTCCGCGCATGTGTCCTCGACTTTGGTCGCAGCTGGGAGGACCACCTACCCTTGGTGGAGTTCGCGTACAACAACAGCTACCTCTCCACCATCGGGATGGCACCATATGAGGCGTTGTACGGCAGACCTTGCAGATCTCCTTTGTGCTGGACAAACCCTGGGGAGTCAGCACTTGTGGGACCAGAGATGGTCCGTGCCACGACAGAGAAGGTCCAGGTCATCCAGGAGTGGATGAGGACAGCTCAGAGCTGGCAGAAGTCATATGCTGACAGGAGGCGGAGGCCACTAGAGTTCGAGGATGACGACCACGTCTTCTTGCGGGTCTCACCTCGACGTGGTTTGCAGAGATTTGGCCGAGGCGGCAAGTTGTCTCCACGCTTCATCGGGCCTTTCCAGGTCCTCAGTAGGATTGGCGAGGTGGCTTATCGCCTGGCTCTGCCACCTCAGTTGCACCAGGTGCACGACGTCTTCCACGTATCTCAGTTGAGGAGATACGTGCACGACCCGACGCACATCATTGACTATGGGGAGCTAGACGTGGATGATGGGGCGACTTTTGCGGAGGTCCCAGTGGAGATAGAGGATCGACAGGAGCGGTTCCTACGTGGGCGATCGATTCCTCTTGTGCGCATCAGATGGCAGCACGGGAACCTCCAGGAGAGCACATGGGAGCGGGAGGCTCAGATGCGTGCTCAGTACCCACATTTGTTACCCTAGTTTATGATATATCTTTACGGGGACGTAAAGCCCTGAGGTGGGAGTAATGTAAAGACCCGTAAATTTCAAGGAATTTTTTTTTCTAAATTTTATTTGGAATTTTACAAGAACGCAGTTTCTGACGGCACCTGATTCCGAGGCCCGGTGTGCCCGGAATCATTTTTTGAAGTTTGGCTCGGGTACGTTCAGTGAACGGACGAGCGGGTTTTTCTAAATTTTGAAACCGGTGCCCGGAATCTAATTCTGAGGGCACCAATGAAATCGCAGCGCCGATATTTTTTTGGAAACGCCTCTTCTGGAGTTGTGTTTTCTCGGGTGTGGTTTTTAATTTTCGGGCTTAAAGTTAAGAAATAAAATAAATTTTACGACTTAAGCCACTTGAAGCCACTTGAAAGCCACTTAAACTGAGTTTAAACAGATAGGGTGCTATCCAGAAATATCCTACCCCCTTGGTAGGATATTTGTGAGGTGGGGCCCGCACGAGCCCCACCGTTTCTTTCCCCTAAGTAATGCACCCGCGAAAACCCGTCATTATGAAAGTCAACTGACGCGTTTTCTTAAATTCTTAATAGACCATTTAATTGGGTGGTTTATTTTGTGAATTAAATGGGCAGTTTCTTTCGTTGAATTAATTCAACGAATTAATTCAATCATTTCTTAACTAGTTTTCAATTCGTTGGTGTAATAATAAAATAAGGCCAACGCACGACCTCTGGTGATTTGCGCATTGAGAGGATTTGACAGAATCCTTGTATCTTCTTTCTCCTTCGCGAAGAACGCGAAGAATGTGAAGAACGCGAAGAATGCCGTCATCCGTGGAAATCGACGATGCCCAATCCGAGATGTTCTTCCCCGCCCCGATCTCCGATCACCAACCGTTTGAGTTCGCCGACTCAACGCCGGATTCCGTGATGACGCGACGCCTTCCCACGACGACGCTACGATCCCCCTCTTCCACGACGAGCAATTCCGTGAAGAACGCTCACGCGCGACGACTAAGAGGTAGGGAATTATTTTGGAATTACCCCCCTTTTTATATTCCCGTAAATGTTTCTTTAAAAAGTTAAAGAACCGGATTTGTGAACAATTTTAACTTATTAAAATTTTTGTTTCCTGTGTGGAATAAAAATTCTCTCGTTGTTTATATCTAACGCGGAGGGTGTGGGCCAAACGAACACGGCCCGACAACCCTCCACCGTTCTTCGTTCTTGTGCGGATTTGACGGGCGATGACGGAACATTCCGTAATGGAATTTTGATGATCCCACAGTGAAGAACGAGTCCCGGGAGGAGTAACGGCGCAGACAGGAAGAAAAACGGGCCACCGGAGTGACTCCAGCAGCCCGCGGAAGTCGGAGGCGGCGCCTGGCGCGCCGCCGGACGAGACCGCCGCGGCACCGGCCGTGGCGGCGGCGCTCGCGGGACGCGGATAAAGCCGCGTCCGGTGCCAGGGAGACACCCCGCGGGTGCCCCGCGGGTGTCATGCGGGGGCGGCGTCCGGTTGTCTGGCCGACACCCCGTGGGTGCCGCGGGGGTGTCACGCGGGGCGGCGGCTCCCCCCGCGTCGGCCACTCGGCCGCTCGGCCGAGCCGGGCCGGGCTGGCCGAGCCAGACCGGTCGGACCGGGTCGGACTGGGTCGGACCGGGTTGGACCGGGTCGGACCGGGTTCGGCCGACCCAGGGGGGGGGGGGGGGTCGGGCCAGGTCGGCCCGGGCCCGGACCCCCTATCTTCGGACGATTTTCGTTCAAATGGCCGTAACTTGAGCTACGTGCCTCCAAACGACTTGCTGTCAGCGGAAACACGATCCTTCGATCGAGACGGTCGTTTCGGTATATCGCACTCAAGGTTTCGGAATACTTTGAGTTCGGCCGGGTTGATTCGTACACGAAACCAACCGGGCCTTCGGAGCGGAAACGCTCATATCTTGAGCTACGGACGTCCGATTGACGTGCCGTCAGCTTTGTTGTTTTCCTCTAAGTGAGACGGATCTTTTGGAATACTCCGCCCGAGGTTTGGACGTAGGTGGAGTACGGTCGGGTTGGTTTTGCCTTAAAAACCAACCGGGACCTTGGGACGTAAAAGCCAATAACTCTCAGACCGGGCGTCCGATTGACGCGCCGTCTGCGACGTTGAGTTCCTGTTGACGATACAGAACTTTTGGATACATAAACTTCGGACTTTGTGTCAGTTGATGTATCAGCCTCTCGGCTCGTGGAGCGTACCCTCCCGAACAAGCTTGCTGTGTGCGGGAACCCTAGAGTTGGCTGCGACTGCTTCCTCGACAGCGACGACTGTGCAGAGATCCTCCGTGGACTCCGAAGACGACCGTGCAGAGATCCTCAGTGGACTGCGGCGACGACTGTGCAGAGATCCTCAGTGGACTGCGATGACTACGACACTCAGCGATCCTACGTGGATCAGTTCTACAGGTCCTGTGTGGGCCCGGTCCTGTGTGGGCCCGATCCTGTGTGGGTCCAATCCTGTGTGGGTCAGCGCTCAGCGGTTCTGTGTGAGCCAGCGCTTACAGGTCCTGTGTGGGCCCGATCCTGTGTGGGTCATTGCGGGGGTTAGTTACCTATCGATCCTTCGTGGGTCCGACGACTTAGATGGATCAGTGATCATCTTTATCATCATCCGAAGAAGTATACCTGTGTGAGCTGAATCTTGTGTTCCTCTCCTTTGTGGATTGTGTTGAGCTATCTTGTGTGGATTTACTGTTTACTCTCCTTGGTGAATCTTGTGTTGAGCTATCCTGTGTGGATTTACTGTTTACTCTCCTTTGTGGATTGTGTTGAGCTATCCTGTGTGGATTTACTGTTACTCTCCTTTGTGGATTGTGTTGTGCTATCCTGTGTGGGTATACGTTTTCTTTCCTGTGTGGACTGAGTTGTGCTTGGGCTCGGACGTTGGAGCCGAACGGGAATTGATGACTTAGGTATATGTATGGGCATATACCTAATCCATGTCAGATGTTACTTCGTGATTGTATCTTTCCTTCGTGGATTATCCTTTGTGTATTTCGGGAGACCTTCGGGGGTCTCGGGGTCCCTACTGATTAGTTTATACTCACCCCTGCACGGGTTATGCCCGCACTTCGTGGTGTTGGTTGCAGACGACGGACAGCGCTGATCGTGGTGGAGGCATGCGGAGCAGGACGGTACCTGGAGGTGGACCACTGGGCGGGACGTACTCGGAGCGGTTAGGTGGACCCGAGGAGCAGTGGAGGCTATCTGTACCCACCCTTCAGGTGAGACTTCCAGAGGATGGCTCGACGCTGCGGCTTTTCCTTTCAGTTGTTGTTTTTCCCTTTCAGTTGTACTTTATAGTTGGGCTTGTATTTCTGGCCCCTTTTACTTTCATCACAGCTTGTACAGTTTTTACTTAGTGTTTACTTTTCCTCTTGCTTACTCTGTGGTGCTTGTTTACTTTTCAAAGGCAATGCCTTCCCTTTTTGTTGGGATTTACGCCTTGGTGCTAGTCGCCAGCCCCTGGCCTATGGAAGGCAGGCTTGGGGTAGTCACGGCACGAGTCCCGAGGACAGGTCGTGACACGCTAAAGAAATAAAAACAAAATATTTAGAAGTGGTTTTAAAAACTATCACTAAAAAACCACCACTAAATACCATTTTTCTTATAGTTCTAGGGTCATGTTGGACCCTCTAATTATTTTTCCTTGATGTTATGGTATCAGTTGATCACAAGCTTGATATAAAGTGGGTTGAGCCTTATACTTTAAGTCCAATGACATGTTCTTTGAGTTATATATTGGTGTAATAGACCAAGTTATGTTCCTTTAACCTCTATTGAGTTTGGATAGTTGTAGATTCACCCTAGTGGTTTAATAGGGTTATCATTATGGAGGGATAATGTGATTCCATAGTTGAAGGGATTCATTAGGGTCTAATATTAATTATTAGAATAGGAAGAAGTGATTTTATCCCCTTTCCAAGATATATCATGTAAGAAATATGAAAAAAATTCATAAAATGAAATGAATAAATAATGATAACATGTACCATTGACTAAAGAATTGACTACTACATCTTTAAACACCATCACATGATTTTGAGAGAGATCATTGAATGGTATCCAAAAGACACCCCACCTTTGGAGAAGCCAACAAGTAAAGATAAATCACACATCATATGTGAAAGACCCTCCATCCTCCATGATTTGATAAAATATCATGATGTGAAGGTGGTAGGAGAAAGATAGATTCTGGTTTTAGGGAGGTTTGACCAAGCATTATCACACACAACAACACACCACTTCCATCACATGGTAGTGATATATATAATCAACTGAGGACACTCCTTAGGTTTGGTCCCATTTATTAATGCATTTTAACACATGAATAAATTCTATGGCCAACACATTCATTTATCGTATTAATGCATCTCCTCCTAAACGTTTCATATTATGAAAAAATTCTTTTAATAATAGCCATCATGAGAGAATGGCTCGAGTAAAGGATGCATGCATGAAATCTTATTTCATGTATGCCTTATGAAAATCACATTTTTAAGATACCTTTCAAAATTCCATCATACTATATAATATAAAAAAGGATTTAGGGCATACAAAATTCTCTAATATTTCACTTGCACTAAATACTAAAATACCTTATTCCATTCCACCTTATATTTTATTATACACAATAACTTATGAAATCACATAAAAAATACCTTTTGGATATTTTTTTAAAACATTTTTGGAATACTAGAATTAACTTATCCTTATATCACATAGTATGTAATAACTTTTGGATACCCATCCAAAACACCTTTTTGTATTGATTATAAAAAACTTTTAGAGAAGCTCTCTGTGTTAAAATCAATCCCCATTCAGTTAACCAAAAAGTGTGACTTCAAGGGACTTTATAGAATTGACAATAAATAAAAATAACCTGATTAATAATTGTAATAAAAGAGAATCCTCTATAAAAGCATAAATATTACTCAAGATATAAAGACATATGGCATGATATTTATCAAACGCACGTATCTCTATACCTATTTCTACCAATATGCATCATATGAAAACATGAATTCTAATATTTACCCTTTGTATAAGACATCTAGTGATCATGGGACATAGAGTATGTCAATACCATAAAGCTTACTCAAATGTTCTCGATTCTCGAAGTATATAATGAACTATTTAGTGAATACATTACATATAATTCACCCTAATATATAAGCACATCACATGTAACTTATCTAGATAAATATATAATATCTAGGTGCAACCACACCCTCCCATAGTCTATCTCAATTGAGGGTCAAATTCCATACTCATCATATGAGAGAAAAAATCTAGTTGTGGTCGATCTCTAACCAATGACATGATCATCAACATATCCAACTAACCTATATTAGCTAAGTCAATATGTATACTTGTGTAAGTTGGGTATCACAGTAAAAATTTTATCATTCTAGGTATCTCTCCAACCTCAGGTAGTGGGGACTCAAATATGATCCATGAACCTGTAGTATACTAAAGAAATATGCATGACACTCCATTTGGTATACTTAGTGGGTCATCTAATGCATATTAAATTTTTTATTTTTTACACCTCATGAGAATATTCCATATCTCTATACAAGAATCCTACTCATAAAAAACTTAAAATTTTATATAACCTATAATACTCCATACAAAACATCAGTTAAGGATAACTCAAAGTCATACTTTGAGAGTTTAATTATCATCACACTATATGAAATGTATATCTATATATAAATTTATGAATCTAATGTGAAATAATGATAAAGTGTAGTTTTCCTCTAATATGAAACATTTAATATTCTTAGACTCTTTTAAGAATATATAAAAAATCCAACATAAGTTTCTATCTATCATATCATATATGATAAACTACTAGATCAACCTTATGTATACTTCACTTTGAGTGATTTTGTTAACTGATTACATTATATGTAATTCCTATCACATATCTATGTGACTATATTATAAAACCCTCCCACTAAACCATATTAGTGAGTAACATCTATCAAGGAATTGAGTTTGAATAATGGTGATATTTAGGGATCATATTCCATACCTTTAACTCTTTTAACACATTCAAAATCCTTCACTTCATAACATCAAATGTTATAATGTTAAATTATATTGACTACTTAGAACTATTTCTAAGTTCACCATCACCATCCTTGGAACCCTTTCCATCAAAATTTTCATTTAATTAATGTAACCACTTACATTATTTATTTACCAACACATCCTAAACCCTTTTAGGATAAAGTGACATTTACTTTGTTATGAAAACTAATATAACTTTTTACATTTATCTTTACCGATATATCATAAAATCTTTTAGGATAAAGTGATATTAATTTTGTTATGATAACTAATGTAACTCATTAAATTTTTATTTACCTCGACACCCTAAACTCTTTTAGGATATGAATTATAATTCAATTTATAATTTTATTGGTATAATCCTTTAGAAAATAGTGATATTCACTTTTCATGATAACTAAATGTAACTTTTTAATTTTTTTATCATCATATATCCTAAAATATTTAGGATATTAAGTGAAGATCACTTTAAACTTAGACCGGTATAATTCTTTAGTAAATAGTGATATTTAATTTCTTTAGTAATTAAATGTAACTCTTTACATTTTTCTTTACCATCATACATACTATTGAAATGACTCTAAATTTAGACTGGTGAAATTCTTTATTTGTTAACTTTGAACTTCTATAAGTACAAAAATACTCCCACTAACCTCTTAGTCGCTATATTTTTCTCAGAATATCAATCTAAAGAACAAAACAAACTCTTCGTGTTTAAGAAGTAACACTTATTTTCTTATAGTAGTAATATTTGAAAAATAAACTATTGTTTCCATGTTATATATGGTATTACACGTGTTTTGATAATTTTCCTTAAAAAGAATAAAATTCATTAAAATATTCCAATGATGGGTGGAAGAATTGAATTCCTTTATATTTTAACAAATATCTTGATAAACACTTTATCCTGGATAAAACATTTTATCCTTGTCTGCATTTTCAAAACATGTTATAGAATTAGATGAATCATAAACCATGTGTATAGAATCAATCATTTCAATCCCATTCATAGAAGTTTTTATTGAACTACTTCTCATATAATATAAGAGAATTGAGATAAATATACACATCCTTTAAAAAAATTCATCTGATCTTGATAAATTATTTTTCAAATAAATATTTGTTATAACAACTCTTTACTTCATTATTTGAATGTAAATTACAATATATAACAATTATTCCCTTGATTTTTTAATCCTCTATATTTAAAACACCTGTAAAATATACATTTTGTATCATATATCATTCAAAATTAAATAATTTATTTTTAGAACACTTATACCTGAAATGGACATTCCATGGAGTTTTCTAAAACTCATTAAATTATGTTAATAATAAATTATATGTAATTATTAACCATTCTCCTAAAAAACCCTAGGTTTCAATGACCTTGAATAGATTCTTGTATAAAAATTATTGAACATATTTAGCTAACTTTACTTCTTTTAGTTTTAACTTTTACCCACTTCTATTGTTCACATAGTATCAGAACTGAGACTTCTTATGACCAGTTCATCTATTCTCAACACTTTGACAATATTGGTTAAACATTAATATTTTTGGAACATTTCCATAAATGACAATAAGATGAATTTCTCAACTATAATAATCCATTTTCACCCCTTTAAATAATGTTATAGAATTAAAGAAATAATAAACTATGTGTTTTAAAAACACCCATATCATTTTATTCAATAATTTTTTTATATGATCTTCTCAAGAGTGAAATGAGATGATACAAAAATTATGAAAAGTTTATCCAAGTTTGAAGCATCTAAGTTATCAATGCATCAAATACTTTTCCTCATTTCTTTAAGACCCATTCTCTAATTCTTTTCTCTTTCTAACCTTTTTTATATTTAAAACACTTGTAAATCATATACTCGATATCATGTATCTATCAAAACAATAACATTGAATTATATAAGCAATAAATATTTAAGTAAACCTTTATTATCACCAAGAAATTAACTTATTCAAATTTTATTGAATATAATTCGACATACCCAGCCTTATTTAGTATATGAGACTAAAATTCTTTAGATTATTAACCTACCAAATCATATTCAATATATGTGTGTAGAATAATATTCCTTTGGTCATTTTTTATCCAATTATTTTGAAACCTTAATTAAATCATTTTAAGTTTACATATTCTTATAAATTCATATGTCAAAACTTCATTACTCAAGAATAGTTATTTCTATAAGTCATAGAATATTTCTTGTACTTTAAAAACTTTTCAAGTTATCAGTCGATCTTAAGAACTTTTCTTAATTTAGAAATCATAAGAGAAGATTACATTAAGATTATTCTTACAAGGATTAATTTCATAGTTTAGTTTGATGATGGTGATGCTATTCATCTATAATAGAATATTTTATCTGTTGAGAATCATGTTTTATAACCATTCAATAAGGAATTTTATTATATAGGATCCCACTAACATAATGAACCCTTTTTAAAAAACATCATATCCATTAGTAGTCCATGATCTATATTTTACTAATAAATGAACCTGTTATGGTAGTTCTATCACCACTTATTTAGTTAAGGAATCCTCCCATTCATATTATATATGAATCTTAGATATTTGAGTGGAAAACCCTTTATTTGGTCTATCACATGAATACAATCAAATTTATTCCTTTGATAAACAAATACTATTAGGGTCTCTCAACTAGTGTAACTAAAAACAATCACTAAGAATAAGATAACAAAGGAAAATCTAGGGGCATCCAGCTATGGAATTACTTACTCAAGGATGATCCAGTTTCACCCATCCATATTTTTCTTACACAAGATAATCCAGGGGAACCCAGCTATGGCATAACCTAATTGTTTGGATGACTGAGGTCTTAAAAATTTACACTTTAGAAGGAATATCATACTTTATATTTTATTATCTCATGATATTAACTTTTATGTATGCATGCTTCTAGTGATTTAGTTTGGAATCCTATTCCCTCCACCAAACCAACATGTTCAAACTATATTGATGTGTAACTATTTACACAACCCAAAATTTGTGTTACTCACCCAAAAATAGAAGTAAAATATATTCATACATATCTAAACACATAAATGCATAAGGTTTATGGAATTTTCATGTAAAGGCATAGAGTTATATGGGATTGAAAATCTCTACATGAGTAAGCAAAAGTAAAAAATAGCCAATCCCATTAACCTTTCTAAACAAGGCATAATCCTCCAGACTTGTAGGTTTTCAAACCCCAAGTCCCTATACCTAGGTATAATTAGTTATGATAGAATAAAATTAATCATAACTCTAAAATATAATATGAATAAACCATATTAAACAACTAAATTCATGTTCATAACTTTTTATTACAAACTGAGGTCAAGGTAGATGAAAAACTATATTCATTATGGAGTCATTCCTAGCATGAAAATGTAATGATTCATCCTAGAATAAATTTATCATATAAATTTTATAATAAAAATATTCATAATATAAACAATTTACAACCATGAAAAAATAGATAATACGTAACACCCCGACCCCAAAATCCCAGAGCTTGTGCATTATTTTAATACATTGGCATGATTACAAGTAATCAAGTCTCTAAGGACCAATCAGTTTAGTAGTCTTGGAAAATAGATTACATATATGAACATTAAATTACACTTTATAACATAAAACACAACATAAATAATCCTTTGAGAATGCCATTAATTCTCTTGCTTAACCTTTCAAGTCAGTCATAATATACTTCTTTGTATCCTAGAAAAAATAAAACATAGAAAGAGGTGAGCTTAGATACTTAGTAAGGATAACAATATAGTGGAAACTTTCTTAAATAAGCATAAAAATTTAAGGCAATGTATAAGACTAAAATATATGCCTTTTAAACTTAAACTTCAACATAATATGGAAAAGATAAATCAAATAATTCCATTTACTTATTTACATGGATATTATATTAGTCAAATAATCACATGTAATATCAATTTCTAATTTCATAATGATGTAATGCATAATGTCGGACATCAAAACCACATAGTCAAGGCATCTTTCCAAGAATACAAATAATATTTTGTCAAGGCCTTATGCCAAGACACTATTTTGTCTCATGAGACCTACTGATGCATCGAGGAGCTATAGCAGGCTCCACCCATCACTTACAAAGTCCAATGCATTCCTCATATGAAAATTCTGAAACATAACATAAAAATTCATATTAAAACTAGCATACGAAATGTCAATACTTTAACAATAAACCATGAATGGTATAAAAATAGCACATCCACAGTCAAACATATCATAACTCATTCAATACAATATGGAATATTATATTATAATAAATCAACCTCAATCAAGAATAATATCTAGTAAAGGATGTTGACATAGTTGAAAATGATCAGTAAAACTCTTTGGGAGAAATATCCCTTTTTGTGAAATCATTTAAAAGTCACACATTTATAAAGGAAGTAATTTAAAATATATTTTTTAATCAAAGTGTCCCATACAAATTTGAAACTTTTGAAAGTAATTAACATTTTAAAACAATCATGTCCATATAAATAAATCCTTAAAATCATTTTTAAAACATTGACATTAATTAAAAAGATTTAGAAAAATAAATCATTAAAAAATTTAAAATTATGATCTTGATAAAGATTATATTACAAAAAACCTTAAAATATTCATTTTGAAATTTTTTTTATGAAACATGGACATGGATGATAAAAATGTCCCAATAAATACTTATACATAAACAATCTCAGATAATAATGAGATTGAGGAATTAACCCTTACCTTGTACTTTCTTTTAATCGAGGGTACGTTTAGTATCTTGTATAATGACCATAAGCATGTTATTAAATTATAAAATAACAATATTAATATTTATTATATCATATATTATTCATTTATGACCTTATACTACTCATTTAATAATAATTTCCATGTTAAAGTAACATTTTGGGTAATAATTGCTTTCTTTATCGTACGTGTTTTAACTTGTTATTCTTGATCATATCACTTAGATCATGATTTAAATACTTCAAGAATATAGAACATGATTTATATATCATATGTATTCAGAATATAAATATTTATAATAGATAGATTTATCAAATGAAAACATTGTTCATGGAGATGGTAGTCCGTACATACACATGAAGGTTTTTTCTATTTTCTTATCACATAGTATGAAAGTAAGTAAATGACATATATTTATATACATAAATATATATTATTATAGAGAAATATTATTTCATATATCTCATACTTAATCAATATATATATATATTTATAACAATTCTTGAATGGTGATCGTTGAAGATGAATCTCATTGTGTCGTGGAAACGGTAAGACGTGCGTACGCACAAGCAAAAATATCATTCTATCGATGATAAAACGATATTTAATTGGATGGTATATTATATATAAAGAATAATTACCATGTTATATTCATTATTTAAATTAATTATACTCATTATTATACCCATCCAAATAATGTAGTGTTGAATAACAAACTACACCACGACGTGAAGACAGTAAGTCGTACGCACACACGTATGGTGACTTTGTCATTCATAGGATGGATAGAATAATGAATATGGTTGTAACATATTTATAATAACATAACAATATGTATATGTTACTAGAGTTACTATTTTGTTATGTAAACAACAAAGAAAGATGAAGTGGAATAAGAAAAGAACTTTGAAAGAGGTGATGAAATAATTACCTATTCTTCGGGTGTTTCCTTTTGATTTCAACAAAAGGACTCCTTAGGTTGGATTTTTGATAAAAGTAAGGAATATAGGTTGAAGTGAGGATATTTGGGAGAATATTTGAGTAGGGTTTGGTAAAGACAAATGGATTTGGATGTGTGAAATTAAGATAAGGGGAAGTACCATTTTATAAGAGAGGTGAGGGTCACTTTAGAAAAAACTTGAAATTTTATTTTATTTTACAATAATATTCAGTTTATAATGGCTCCAAAAGAATTTATTTCAAGGATAAGGTGGGTATGGGTCAAAAACATCTCAACCAATAGGTTTTATACAGGTTTAGGTCACCATATTAACCTTATATTTTATATTTAACTCTTAGTTAAATAGTTTAACTTTTACCATGTATTCTTGTATTATTATAATAAATGGTTAATAAACTTACTATAAAAATAAAAGAGAACCCCAAGTGGTTCATTATTATTATATATAACCTTATCTAAGTCCTTTGGAAGAACCTTATATTTTTAGGAATATTATATCAATTAATAATATAGTATTTGTTTTAAAAACTCATTTATGTCAATTTTGACACTTTAGTATTTGGTTTTTATGAAAGTCATAAAAACTTTATCACTTCAAAAAAAAAAAAAATTAATCAACCCTAAAATGTCATATTAACCTATAAAATTCGTAGAATACATTAAAAGTATCAATTTACAATTATATTAATATTTATAATATCAATTATTTTAATCTTTAAAAAATAAGGTAATTACTGTATCATCATTGTGTCATAAATAAATTTAATAATTTAATGCCTAAAAATTATAAATAAAATAAAATTATGTAGGAAATATTTTTATATTTCTTATGAATATTTATAATCTAATTTATCTTATTTATAACCCTATATTAAAAATGGTTTAGTTATTAATCTATGAATTTAACACTTTTAACTATTCTTTAAATAAAATAATAATAAATATCCTAATCTAATCCAAGTGGACCAAAAGGGTCATATTTTATTCATAAGGTTGATTTTGGTCGAAATAAACTTATCCAATAGAATTAGGACATGTGTTAGTGTAATTATAATATCATTTTTACCTTTAATTACCCTATTTACTTTTAACCGTGGTAAATAAAATTCAAAAGTTACTATTCACCAAAAAATATTTTCATCCTATTGAACCAAATTTTACTTACCGATGTCAACTGTGTTTCTCAGATTTTTGAAATTTAATTCATAGAAGCGGTAAAATTATGTTTTATGCAAATTTGCAAATGTGCCTAGAAGGTGGGTAAAAGACGTTAAAAGTTCAATAAAATTTTATATATCTAATCTTATTATAAAATGACTCCAATGAATTACATTAAAAATATATAGGTATTATGTATCTATTTTGACCTAAAATAAATTTAAATAAAATAACTAATTATTTAAATAAAAAGTCAGTTTTAAACAATAACGCAATGTTTTTCACTATTCATCAAAAATTGAATGTTTTTAGAAAAATACCAAAAATTCACCCTAAGATAATTTTGATATTCCGAATCCAAAAATAAAGTCCATTTTGAAAAATAAAATTTATAAAATTTCAAATAGTAGGTATTACTATTTATAACAGCTAGTTTGATTGGTCGTGGTGTGCTGGAACTCGAAGTTGCGTACAACACAAGCTATCGTATTAATTTAAAGAGATAACGTACTATGAAATCCTGGGGTGTTACATAATAACCTTTAAATAAATGAATAATTCAAATATTTAAACATTAGATCACCATTGATGAACAATTCATAAATAAAAGATAGCTAAACCCTTTTATAAATTAGATAAAATTATAGAAATCCCATAACTTTGAATATAAACTCTTTATAGTCACTTTAATATATACTATTTTATTTTGATTATTATGTGGAATATTATTTTTAAACATATTATATTCTTATGAATAATAAAATATTTATAATTCTAATTCTATTATGGATTTTTTTTTACATAATTTATATATCACATATATTTATTATTTAACCACAATCAAATCAATCACTAAAACCCTTTTGATGTGGATTAAATAATATTTAAAATAAGGCCCCTTATTTTGAACATTTCAAAATAACCAATTATGAATAATTCCTAAATTAGAAGCTAAATATAAATAGTTTATAATTTTAGCCTTATTTGTGTAATTTATAAAAACTTTATAAATCACACTTTTGATTTCTAAATAAATACTTTTATTTATAGATCATAAGACATGCCATATAAATTATTAAAAGTTGTTTTAAATTTTAATAATTGATATTTAAGGAATATTTAAAGGTTTTATAAATATTTATTAATTACTTATAAAACATTTATAATTAATTAATCAATAAACTCTTTATTAATTAATAAATTTCCCCAAAATAAATTTGTAATATAATTTATAAATAATTTATAAATTATAAGTGAACTTAACAAAAATAATTTTTTAAAAGTTTATGTTTACCTTTATGTAAAGTCATGTAATGGTAGAAATTCATGATCCTTATGCATTGCATACTGCATAAGGGTACTCTATATATATACCTTTACAAGAACCCTTATATAAATTTGAATCTTGAATTACCCTTACTTGAAATCCCTCATGTAAAGGTAGATAAAAAACTACTTTTATGTGAACTCTTTATGTAAAGTTAATCCTCATACTACCTTTATATGAACCCTTCACATAGAGGAAAGTCTCTGACTAACTTTATATGAACCCTTAACTTAAAGGTAAGTCATAAACTGCCTTTATGTGAACCCTTAATTTAATGGTAAGTCAAAAATTACCTTTACATGAACCCTTCACATAAAGGCAAGGATTTAAATTACAAAAAAATGTTAGAAGATGAAAAACAATAATATTTTTTCATTGTTCATCATTTTTCATATAGGATTTCACAAATATGAAACATAAGATCACTCCGATATAACTAAAGGGATTTTTTAAGTTATAATAACAATTATTAGAACATGTGAAAGAGATTTTATACCTTTCCCAAGACCATCCATGTATGAAATATAAAAAAACAATATAAAATAAAATGAAGAAATATGATAAATGCATACCATTCACCGAAGAATCCAATGACACATCTTCAAACTTCATCACATGAGTTTGAGAGAGATCATCGAGTGGCAGCCAAAAGACATCCCACCTCTAGAGGTAACCATAGGTTAATCTGAATTGCACATCGTATGTTTGGGACCCTCTATCCTCCATGATGTGCTTGCATCTCATGATGCAAAGGAGGTAGGAGAAATAAAGATTTTGGGTTTAGGGAGGTTTAACCAAGAATCATCAAACACAATCACACACCACTAGTATCAAATGAAAGTGATATATATAATCAACCGAGGATGCTTCTTGGGTTATGTCTCATTTATTCATGTTTTATAACGCATGAATAAATTCTATGGATAATACATTCATTTACTACATGAATGTATCTCCTCCCAAATATTTCATCTTATGAAATGGATATTTTAATAATATACATTGTGAGAGAATGGATTGAGTGAATTCTATATTCATGAAATCTTATTTCATGCATGCCTTATGAAAATCACATTTTTATGCCACTTTTCAAAATAAAAATGTACTGTATAATATATAAAAAGTATGTAGGGAATACCAAATCCTTTAATATCCTCTTGGCTTGTTAAAATATAGGAGGTATGAGTGAATTCCTCATTTACACTAAATGATACCCAATGGGTTATACTTGAGGTTGTTTTATAAATGGTTTCAGTGTGGATGGACTAGAATTGATGATTTATAGAGGTTTGAAATGTGTTTTGTAATGACCTGACCCTAGAAGGCCAGAGTTGGTGTATTATTTTATTACATTGGCATGATTACAAGGAATCAAATCTTGAAGGACTGATCATTTTAGTAGTTTTAAAAAACCATATTCCATACATGATACCCATAATACATTGGGAAACAAAAAATAAAAACATAATACATAATAAAATAAAATAAACAGCATCCTTGAAACCCATTCAAGGGAATCTTCTTCATAACCCGCAGAAAGGAAACATAATAAGGGTGAGATCAAATGCTCAGTAAGGGTAATTAAAATGAAATAAATAATTAATTCATGAGAATAATAAACATAGAAAGGTAAATAACTGATAACACATTTCATTTCAAATAACTAGATAAGGAATAATCAATATAAAAAGGTAAGAAACTGAAACATATGCAATTTAATCAATAAACTGAGAATAGAATGCATCCATAAATATGTCAATGAAAAAATCTCATGGATAAATAATAAATTAATATAAATTATAGAAATTCTTAATTATTTGATGCCATGTTTCCTAGGTACATGGTATCATTACTATCAAGACCTTTCATTAGAAGGTTTAGAATATTAGGTAAAAACCCATCTAATTTTATCAACTAATTCATCTCATGAGACTACTGATGCATCGAAAGACTATCTATAACTGGGCCCCACCCATGCCGTACCTAACCAAAGAATTACTCATATATCTAATAATTGATTTAACTCATGAAAAATATGCCTTATCAAATGTTTATATTGAATAAAATATACATATTTATCAATAATTCCCCATTTAATCAAATAACTGTCAAAGTGAATGTTGTATGTAAAATGGTATACTAATTAGGAAATAATAATATACATTGCATAAGAATATGGATATTTAAGACAAATTTAATGTACCATAAAAATTCTCATAAATAAAGTGATTACTTTAAGATAAAGTTAACAATCACAAAATAAAGTGAGATCAAAAAGGTAATCATTAAACATATTCTTAAGGAAAATGATCTTTAAACATTCCAAAGTGTCCCACACTACTTTGAAACATTTGAATTATAATCCTCATGAAGAAATAAAATTAAAAGAAAGTTTTTATACCATTAAGATAAAAGGGTTCATGATATAATATATAAAAAGGGATAGTAGATACACCACACAAAATAAGTAAGTGGTGAATATGACATTTATCTCAAAGATGTAAAAGTGAGATGAAAATCTATTACCTTATCATTTATTTTTGTTGTGTGGTATTTAACATCATTTATATTGATTTAAAACATGTTACTAACTTATAATATAACTATACTAATATTTATGATATCATATATTATCTTCTTATAATATCTTAATACCCGTTTGATAACAATCTTTCATTATTTTCACTATTCTGAGTGTTAATTGCCTAGTTTGTCAAGTATATTTTAACTTGTTACTTATTGTTCTTATTAATTATATCATGGTTTAATCATATCCAGAATGTAAAAAATGATATAAATTTCATATATATTCATTATATATGTATTTATAATAATTCATAATATTTGGAGATAGGGAATAAAATGCACTGTTCATGGAGATGGTTGGTCGTACGTATGCATGAACTCTACTTTCATTTCTTTATCATATTAAAAGAATAAAAATTAAATGATATATATGTATATTATAATTATATAATTATATTTTTATCATATATTTCTCATAGTTTTAGTAAAACTATCCTTTATACATTTCATGTATAGTGTGGACAAATCACATCGCTTTAAGGGGGCGGTAGTCTACACTTCCACTCACGATTTTATCCTATTTACAAAAAATAGAAAGCATAAGGGAATGTGTTATATAAAAATTAAATAAGAATAAATAAATTATAAATATAATATATATAATATATAAATATCATTTCCATCATAATTTCCATAATGATAGGCGATAATGGAAAAACAAACAATCATCATTTCATGAGGTAGTACTTCTCCGTATACATAAATGGTAGGCTCGTTACCATTATATGGATGTGTGTATAAGTTAAAGTCTAAAAATTAACATAAAAACATACCAGTATATCGATGATACTTATTTTATTACATAATATTTTAATAATAATATTTTAGGGGGTGGATAATGAAAATAAAATAAAGGATCTTGAGGAAGGAAGTTACCTCTTATTCAGGTAAATCCTTTTAGTTTTCACCAAAGAGATTCCTTGGATGGATTTATGCCCAATTTGAGGATTCAAGTTTTAGGTTAGGAATGTTGAGTAGCTATTTTTATAGATCTTGGTCTATCCAAAGTGGATTTAGAGGTGTAAGGAAGGGGAAGAGTGAATTCCTTTTTATAGTGGAGGAAGAGTGACATTATTGCAAATACCAAAAGGTATACATTATTGGGAGGTCTACCTTACCTCATGTGCCTCCAAAATTAAAAAAATAATGGATTAAAGTATAATTATGGTTGATAAAAACCCCCAACACACAAAAATAATTCCATTTTTACAATTTTTCCCTTAACTTCTATGTTTCCCCAATTTTATCATTTTTGGTTTTTATTAAAGTAATTAGTTTTCTAACCTAAATAATTTAAGCATTAAGAATAAATTAAAGTGATATTTATTAGAAAATATAGATCCACTGAATTATAAATATGATATCTAATTTATAAAATGAAAATTCCTTGTGTGTTGGAAATTAATTTTAAAACAAGCGCATGTAACGTGCAAAAACACTACTTTAACCCGGACCGTGCTAACAATATTTTTACCATCTATGGGTAAATATGTTAATTATAAATGATAAATTGGTCCATTAATAGAACATATTTTATATTTATTTAAACTTAAAAACAAATTTAAAGAATACATGATTTTTATTAATTTTAAATCATTTAATAAAATATCATTTATTGTAAAATAACATTAATGTCAATTTTGACATTATTTATTTAATTTTAATTTAAAAATATCAGAAAAATATTTTTATTTAAATATATTAAGTTAAAAGTTTGTAACATGATATATTAATCTTAAAAAATAATTATATACAATAAATAAATCAATTTACTTCAATTTTAATATTTGCAGTATCATTTATTTTAGTTAATTATTGACTAAATAATCACTGCATTGGCATTTCTTAAAAATTTTAACTAATTCATATTTAAAAATTAATGATAAATTATTATGATAAAAATACCCCATTTATATTTTAAAATTATATGTATAACTTAAAATATGATATTTTTTCTACATATTAAGGCTTTATAAATGTTAAAGGTAAGGAATGTTCCCTTTTTGTCCT
The DNA here is from genome assembly GCA_963277665.1 of Viscum album. Classification (NCBI taxonomy): domain Eukaryota; kingdom Viridiplantae; phylum Streptophyta; class Magnoliopsida; order Santalales; family Viscaceae; genus Viscum; species Viscum album. Next base: position 1,175,406,700 of record OY728119.1, on the reverse strand, counting down.
TTTCCTTAATTAAATTATTATATAGGGAACTTGCATGGAATATTGTCCCAATAACTCATAAAATTTGAATCAATAGGGTAAATGGTAGAACTATTGGAATCCAATGGATTTTTGACAAGGTTCTAGGTCATTTTAGCCCTTAAGTTTAAAGTTTAATCTCTTGTTAAGCTTAATTTTACTTTAATCATTGTAATTGATTTTAATTACTTTCGCTAATATTTTTGGACAAAAAATAAGTTGATATTATTAGAATAAAAATATTGTACTGATTAAAACCATGTATGTATATTTTTCCAAATTCAAATCAGAGAATTGGAAAAATTAAGTTTAATGCTAATCCCACAGATGTGGCAAGAAAGTGGGTTTTTTAAAATGAAAATGTTCAAAAGTTCATTAAGTCTTTATATCTAAATTGAATATAAAAACGATTAAAATGGACTAAATTGAATTAATAGGTATATAATTTATCTATTTTTACTTTAAAATAAATTTAAAATATAATTTAACATTGATAATTATTTATACAAAAAGATTTCTTTTAACTAAAATGCAGTATTTTTCACTATTCATCAAAAATGAAATTTCTCAGAAAAATACCAAAACATAATCCCAATATAATTTGACATTATGAATTAAAAAATGAAGTTTATTTTTACAAATAAAAATTATAAAAGTTTCAAAATTTAGTTTTAAAATAGGTGCGCCATTAAAAGGCGTTAAAACTCGGTCTTGCATGTAACACAAGTTAACTCAGTGTTGTGTGTAGCATAAGATTAACATGGTGTTTCATATAATATCAAAATAAAATTTATTCTAAAATGAAAATATTTTAAAGTCTTGGGGTGTTACATTCTCCCCACCTTAATTTAATTGTGTCCTCCCAATTTAAACTTGATCTCGGTAATCAAGGGTTTGATATTTGAAAATAAACTATTGTTGAAAAACCCACATCACGAATTGGGTTAATAACACATATTCTTAATAAGAAAGGAATAGAAATACAATGGTCACATAACTTTCTCCCCTAGTATGAGAACATAGGTGGGAAATGAAAACAAGGATATGGAAGAAAAATCTAACAATCAAGTTTTGATGGAGAGTGATAGAAAACATGTTTAACTAAAAGTTGATGACCAAAAAACCTTAAACCACTATTATGTAAAAGGTCATTGATATCATAAAAAATAATGATAATAGGACAAATTTTTTGTTTCAATACCATTTTCCTATATTTGAGGAATTCTTTCACACTCTAAGAATATAAAAAAATATACTTTTATATAAACATAGTTTTTTTCTTTGATTACAGATTTAACTATTTTTACTTCATCTCTTAGAATAAGATGCTTCATACAATGAAGTAATACATTAATATTTAAAACATCATTCAAAGATAAACTTAAACCATTTCATAAATGGCCAACTTTTTCAAACAGTTATGATCCAACACTTTTAGATAGAAGGTTGCTGAATTTCCAAAATAAACTTATCATTAGCCTTGAATCAACATGAAGTAGCTCTTTAATCATTACATACCAAGTATGTGAACACCTTCATCATGTATTCTCTTAAAATATGGTAATATATTGAATTACCATATAAAATTATTGAAAACATGTATTCTTCTAATTCCTTAAATAGAATACAAATTATTGGATATATTCCTTAAATCCAAAAATGATGTAAACCCCATCAACGATAGCATCAACCACTTTGTCAATAAATCATTACTCAGTTCCATGGTAGTCAAAACTTATCCAATATATGTTGTCCAAACCAATAATTTATTTATCCAAACATCATTGTCTTAACATTACAAATATATTAAGGGTAATCTTTCCCTCAACGATGTGTTTTCCAAAAAAGTTTTACTTTCTACTGAATAACTTTTTTTGGTACCATTCAACATATGATCTCAAATCCTTATAAAAAAAGTACAGTAGTACAATCCTCATATATTCCATAATTATTATAACCAATACATAATTGATAAAATAATAAAATGATATAATTATTGAATAAAAAAATAAGCACATTGATCATTCCTCTTTGTCCGTGGTAGTATCATAATCTTAAAAATGATCAATTATCCTCTTTTAGGGTATATGCCTTTGATTCATGAGACATTGATTTGCATAGTGTCCCATATCATTGTAGTGGAAGCACTGCACATTATAATTTTCATTATTTCCTGTTAAATCACGAACTCGGTGGCCTTTTTCTCCACACTTATAATAAACTCCCATTCCCTTCAAAAAAGTACAAGGGTGTTTCTTTCCATAATTATTACATGTGAGAAAATACTTATTTCCCTTATTCCCTTTATACATATTTTGACCTAAAATCCTCTTATTTTCTTGATTTCCTTCAAAGACATAAGACTTGAAGAATTCTTTACTCATCTCGTTATCACATGACATTATGTCCTCATATGATGAGAATGCATGGGAGATTATTTAGCTTCAAAATATTGGCCTAAGGCCATAAAATATATGATAATTATTACTATTTGGATCATATTCATTGGTGAGGTTCACATTACTTCTACTAGGCTCCATTTCTAAATGATGAAATACACTAAATTAGTTCATATCATTATAAAACCTAATTTATAATAAAAAACTAGTAAACTAGTTAACATAAATTTAAAAATTCATCCACAACTAATCTAATAATCATAAAAATGGTTTCTTTAGGGATGTTTTTTACTTTTTAATCCTTCATAATGGTTTATAAAGAAAATGAGAATTATCCTAAGAATATACCCTAAGAGTTTCAAACTAGGTACATAATAAGTTCAATTTTCTTGTACCAGGTTATGCTGAGTCACGCCTGACATGTAATGTCCTGGAATTACATGTAATTTTTTTAAATTATATTGGATTATTTCAAGATCAGGCTCTGAGACAGCATGTGATTTTGAGGCCTGGAGTAGCCACAATGTATTTTTGAACTATTTTTAAAGTTAATTAAATAATTGTGTGAGCGGGATTTTCTAACTTTTAAACCGGTGCCTGAATCAAAAATATGAGGGCACCATTGAAATTAGATCATCAGGATTCACCTAGGAAGGTCTTAACATCGACCAGTGTGGGTTGACCGAAAAATATAGTTTTCGGGACTTTGAGAAGAAAAATAAAATAAAATAATTTTTTTATTATTTTCTCTTCATCGTTACATAGCGACTCGTCAGCACTGCGGTACAGTGACGAGGCTGTAGACACCGGAAAAGTCCGTTGCTCCTCAAACGAAGTTCCGGATAAGGAAAGCGAGGTCATATTTGGAGTCAGAAGCACGTTTCAGAAGGCCCGAAGACCTTGCGCGAAATTTCGGAGGCCCGCGCGCAATATTGGGTATGCGCGCACAATCCTTCTGGGATTCGCGCAATGGGCCGAGTCGGCGCAGAAGTTTCCGCACCCGACGCCCGTGCGCGGCCTTATTGCGCGCCGGGACCCTATTTCGCGCCCGCGCCACGTTGCGCGCCCGCGCGCCGAATTGCGCACCCGCGAGCCGAATTGCGCGCCCGCGAGCCGAATTGCGCGCCCGGGGTTGCCTATAAATACAAGGCGACCCCCGACGTTTTGAAGTTTTCCAGAATTCGAAGGGTCGCTCGTGCGCGCAATCCCGCCCCCCTCCGCGCGCAATTCCGATCTTCAGGTAACCTCCTTTATTTCGCGCAAGCAAGCCCCAGGGTTCGCCTTCGCGCGAAACCCCTTTGGCTTCTTTCCTTTGACCAACTCCTCGCCCAAAGGCCTTCGCGTGCAAAAGAAGACTCTTGCGCGCAATTGCCCCCGGGTGCGCGCAATCCAGCCCGATTGCGCGCACCCCCCTTACTAAGTGGCCATTCGTTAAAGAATGAGCCGTTTCCCCCGCGCGCTATCAAAGGCCCGGTGCGCGCAATCTCCATCTTCCGCACGCAAAGCGCTGGCCCAATTGCGGGCCAGCCCACCCAATTGAGCGCCGACCCGCGATATTGCGCGCCAACCTCCTCTTTTGCGCGCAAACCGCCAAGGGTTGCCCCCTTTGACCCCCTGAGGGTACCCGCCTGCGTGGCGCCCGATGATCTTCATCCCGGGTGCCCGCACCGTACGTTGTCTTCCCGTGCGGCCCTCCAGGCTCGCGCGAAGTGACACAGACCCATTAGCGGCACCACCTCGTCCGCGCTGTAGGACGTTAAACTGCCAAGCATCCATCATCCGCGCTGCAGGACGTTAAACTGCCAAGCATCCATCGTCCGCGCTGCAAGACGTTAAACTTCCAAGCATCCATCGTCCGCGCTGCAGGACGTTAAACTGCCAAGCATCCATCGTCCTGCATGACGCTAAACTGCACCTCGTCCAAGCTGCACGACGTTAAACTACCTAGCATATGGGCCTCCACCCTGGAGTAAGTCCCGACACTGTGGGCCACCTCAGAGCGTAAGCCCCATCCATTCGTCCCGCACGACGTTAAACTGCATTCGTCCAAGTTGCACGACGTTAAACTGCCCAGCATATGGGCCTCCTCAGAGTGTAAGCCCCAAACCCTTCGTCCGCGCTGCAGGACGTTAAACTGCCAAGCATCCATCGTCCTGCAGGACGCTAAACTGCACCTCGTCCAAGCTGCACGACGTTAAACTGCCTAGCATATGGGCCTCCTCAAGGTGTAAGACCCAAACCCCATCGTCCAACATGACGTTAAACTGTACTTCGTCCGGCAAGACGTTAAACCATCCGCTTCGTCCTCAACACACGACATTAAACTGTACTTCGTCCGGCAAGTCGTTAAACCGTCCACATCACCCGATCCCGTGCCTCGCACGCAGGGTCCCCCCGGTTTGGATGTGGCCCCCACCCGCTCGTCTCTGCAGGGATGTCGGGATTGCCCCTCTTTAGGGATGATTTATTGGAGTGGCCTTCGCCCACGGGGGTAGGGTATTACAAACCCCTAGTTTCTTGTGGGGGACTGCACAAGTGTATCTCCGTTGTACTTCCCCACTGCCGAAGCCAGTAGGGGGTGTGACAGGGATCGAGGTGTCTCTCACCTTCGGCCCAAGTCCCTCTTCAACTGAGCCTTTCCGCACTCAGGTTGCCTCTGTGCGTAAGTCCTGACAGAATGAACTACGTGGACTTTGATCCCTGTCTCCTAAACAGGGTACGTAGGAAGCCTCCCTGAGGTTCAAGCCCACCACCTGGTCATCCTGGTCGTATTCACGTCGGTTCTTCCATCAGTGGACCCCTCCCGGGTTCACATTCGCGTCGATTCACCTCTGAATCCTCCCTTGTGGGGGACTGCACATGTGTATATCCATTGTGCTTCCCCACTGCCGAAGCTAGTAGAGGGCGTGACAGGGATCGAGGTGTCTATTTCCTTCGTCCCAAGTCCCTCTCCAACTGAGCTTTGCCACATATGGGCCTCCTCAAAGTGTAAGCCCCAAACACCATCGTCCAGCATGACGTGAAACTGTGATCCACCCGGCCGTTCCATCCCCCTCTGTGTGAGGTGGTTCGGTTCAATCCTCCGCCCGGCAGCCTCGACCTCCCCGTGAGTCGGCTTGCCATCGTCCAGCATGACGTTAAACTGTATATCCGAACTATGCTGACTTTGATCCGCGCTAACGCGCGGTACGTAGGAAGCCTCTATGGGGTCCAAGCTCTTCACTCCATCATCCATCCTGATCCTTACCCGAGCCACCACATTCCGGTGGGGTCATGCCATTTCATTCCACTCTACTTCACTCAGGAAGCCTCCCATGTGCTGGCCCCAGCGTCGGAGGTTCCCCGCAAGGGGTTCTATCATCTGATCCACTCCTCGTGTTGATCAGTCCGATGCCGTCCCCGCTGGACGTTAAACTCATGGCATACCCCGTGTTAAACATGGGAAGCTGAGGAAAACCTCAGGTAACGTAGTTCCCCGCACCCAGTGCGGGATGCCTCAGGCCATCACGCCTTCGAGAAGCCCTATTAGGGACGGAAGGAAGACATGAAGAGCCGCAATGTTAAGACACGCCCCCAACACCCAGAGCTACCCGGTCTCCTCACCGCGGGTTGCTGCCCCGACCAGACTCCTTGGAGCGTCTGGGCAGAAGCAGCGTAATTAACCGGTGTCCATGAAGATATGGCGCCGGGAATGAGATTCACAAACATTCTTAAATCTATGAGGGAGACCCGGATTAGGCGACGAGTTCCGAGGAGACGTCCACGGAAGGAGGAGCCGACATCCCATCATCCCGGTTTCGATCAAGGAGCAGACGTCCCTAAATAAGGGACGGATGCCGCCCACCTTTGGAAAGCGGGACTGTGGGGCCACAAGCCGCGCTCCCATCCCCTCGGGTCGACGGGCGCACGCGCGAACGCGTCCTGGCGGAACAGCATCGGAACAGAAACCCGACGCACATCCGCACCGAAACAGAAAATGGTGAACCCGACGTGAATCTCTTCTCCTCAATACGAAGACCGATGGCTTTCAGAGGTGTTGGAAGACTAGCATGTTGCCCGGCCGAGCATTCATCACCGGGGCACGGAACCCGCCAGGGGATGAGGAAGGGAAATCGGGCACTCCGTCTCATGACGTCGATGGCCTGGGTTCCCCCCACAGAAGGCGTTGTGGCACTAATGATTGGTTGTCGATTCCTTTTCCTGTCAGTATTAATGGGTTCTTCTCCCTGCTTTCAGGAATCAGGTCACCCAATCTAGTGCCCGATCGCCGCCCGCCCACTGGCGCAGGGGTAGGGGAAACACCAACGCGGCTACTCCGCGCGGTCCCGCCCGTTCCACAGCCGTCCCAGCAGCCGCAACTGCAGGACAACCACGCCCTCTCTCCCCCTCGGAGGTCATCCAGAGAAGGGTGATCAACAACTTGGTGTGGAGATATGAGGAAGAGGGAGTCATCCCCACCAGGGACATGGCTCGCCTAGACCTCGAGGAAGCTGCACCTCGCCACCGACGCCACCCCCGAGGGCCGCGCAGGGAGGCACCGCTGCCTACCTCGATGTCCAACCGCTTCGGGAGTTTATCCCCGGAACGCTCTGACAGCTCCCTCCCCTATGCGGATGAGGTGGAGGATGTCCGGGACCACCCTATCCGAGATTCGCTCCAGGGATCCGCGATAAGGGCTCCTGCCAAGCCACGTCGACACCGCCGCCAGGCTTCTCAAGTCGAAGAACGGGCTCTCCACCTGCCTGCGCCGCTAATCCCAACTCGTCTGCCTCAACGCCAACGTCGGGCACGAGCGGAAGAGGATGCCCGCCTTGGGGCCCTATCAACAGCGGCTGCGTTGGCCCAAGCCACTGCTGGCTCCAGTCACCAGGCCCCTGCGCATCCTGAGCAGGGGCACTTCTATGACCGACCTGGATCGAGGCCCCGACCGCCCCAAAGGCAGGTTGGGTTGACTCTTCTGATTTCTGGTACAAGCAATAGCCACCGCGGACCACCTCACGGTAGCGCTATTCACCAGTAGGGTATACTCCGTGTGGCCGATCCAAGAGGCATGGGTTATCCCACCTTCTGATCCTGGCCCGGAGGCCTGCCCGGAACCATCTCTCCCCGCGTCCCCTTTGATATCTGTCCCGGTGCTCCTCGCACCTTGGTTTCCAGTCCTCTTGGCCCCCGCACCGGTGCAGCCAGAGGACGCCAGGACAAAGATCAGCCATGCCCCGAAGAACCACCCAGGGGCAGGAAGGCGAGGCGTCGACGTCGAGGGAGGAATGGTAGGGAATTCCGGACAGAGATCCGACCAGTTCGTTTCTCTGATACAGAGGCGGAGTATGATTCGGCGACAGAGCCCTCCCCCCGATCCCGCCAGTCAGTGGCAGGGGTAGGAATGCGGCACGTCAGCCTCGTACTCCCTGAGAGCGAGATCGATATGATCCACGCTTCTCTCCAAAGGTATATCCGGAGTATTGAGGGCCTGGTATGCCCCCAAGGATCAAGCTTGCGGTTGGTACCGGCCCCTCCGGAAGCGCCTTCTGCCTCGATCGGAGAAGCAGGAGACCTTTTCTGGGGACCGACGGTCGAGCCACGATCTAGTGCACCCTCGGCGAGCACCGACGCTACGGCAGGATGTTCGCTCGCCGGCCCGTCCTATCGTGATGTGGTAGCTGGGGCACCGCAACCCTCAGAGGGCGGCCCAGGATATGGAGGCCAATCGGCCTGCTCGCCGTATTCACCGCCGGCCAGCCCGCCGGCCCAGCGGCCCGCCTCGGCACCACTACCAGTTCCCCGTCCATTCCCAGTCGCTGAAAGGGACCAAGAAGACCTGGGTCCCGAGTTTGAGTCGTGGAGCTTCTGGACCGTCCTTGCAGAGGGCCACTTCCCTGAGAAGTTTTGGCCAGTCGCAGGACCGGACTTTGATGCACCAGAATCGCTCACCCCAGATGAGTTCGAATGCTTCCGCCGAACTCTCCGGGAGACTCACTCCCGTCTTCACCGCCTAAAAATGCCATATCCCGGGAGTCAAGCACACCTGGAGGATATTGGTGAGCAGTGCCGTCAGATTGACCTGGACACGCTCCCCGCGGTTCGGCACCCCGGGTCATTTGGGCACCACGAGGCCCTCCAACAATGATGCGTTGAGAGTTTTCAAGTACTCCGCAAGGTTATCGAGGAAGCCACCCCCCACGTGTACATCCGTGGATGGGGGCAGTACGCTGCCCTACGCTTCAGTGCGATTCGCCGACAGCCCGACTCGCTGGGCGGCCCTGAGGGTACATCCCCAGGGACGGAAACGGTCAATATGGCTGACCTGTCGGGAGAGGGGAACGGCTTGGAACCTCTCGACGGGGGCTCTCCCCCCGAAGACAAGCCGTCGTTGGATCCATCAGTGAGAGTTACTCGTCACCAGAGGAACCTCCTGGGTCTCCCCACACCCACTGAAGCACTGATGTTGAGCCGAAACGTCATCAAAGGTAAAGAGCACAGCGGGGCTATAAAGCCCGCCGACCCATCTGCCTCCATACAGAGGGCGGATGAGGATCCCGAGAAGGCCACGCTATATCAACAGCTCGCCGAGAAGAAGAATCTAGTTGACCAGCTCCTCGCCGAGCGCGCTGCAGAGCGGCGGCCTGACTACGGTGATCCTAGGCCAGGACAGCAGGGACAGGAACAACCACTCCTCGACGAGACTGTCCCGGGTGACCGTGATTATGCCGTGTTTGCCGACAGGACAGAGGCCATTGCCTGTGGCAAGAGGGAGCGATATGTTTCACCAAACCCTCCCGAACGGCGTGACTACCTGAGAGACCCTACTCGGATTCCTCCCGCTGCCCCAAGGGCCGCTCCGCCCGCCATCCCACGAGCTGCCGAGTTTGACGACCCGGTCGACGACCCGATTGAAGAGCCATGCAATGCGATCGTGGTTAGAGATCCTCACCAGGACTGGAACCCATGTCCGGACGATACGATGGCGGCACTCATCGCCCGCTTGGAAGCCTTGGAGACTCGGCAAGTGGCGATCCCACCGGACGACAAGCCATACCCAGCATGGGTGGATGACATGCCGGCACCTCTGGGATTCAGGAACCCCACTTTCTCCCCCTTCAACGGGACTGGAGATCCGCCACAACATTTGGCCCATTTCAACTCGAGGTGCGAGCCTATGTTGGGAACTCCAGCGCAGCAGGAGGCCGCTAAGCTTCGCTGCTTTGTCCAGACACTAGAAGGGCCAACATTTGTCTGGTACAGCCAGCTCCCCGTCGGGTCGATCACTAGCTGGGAGGACCTTCGTAGACAGTTCCTCTACCAGTTTAGTTCCACGACCCGGAAGACGAGTATCGCAGACCTCTTCAAGTGCAAGCAAAGGCCTGATGAGCGAGTCGCGGATTTCGTCGCCCGATTGAAGGGTCTCACGTATTCCCTTGACATGCCATTGACTCAGGAGCAGTTGCTGACAATGTGCGTCGGGAACATCAAGACCGAGCTGGTCCCTTCCTTGATCACTCATAATTACCCCGGAGGGTTCAGAGACTTCTCAGACAAAGCTCAATGTCTTGAGGAAGCCCTGCAACAGACTAGTCAGGCACGCCCGCTGCCTCCTATGATCCCTGCAAGGAGAGTCAGCAGGGCTGAGCCCGCTGCTGTTGCCCAGATAGAGGCCCCTAGGCAGTTGGAGCTGCTGCCGGTGAGGCCAGCTCCACAGCCTCACAGGAATCCGCCTCCATGGGCTCAGGTCTCGGCCCAGCAGCGACATCCCCAGAACCGGCCGGCCCCTCCGCGTAATGTACCGCCACAACCCAGGCGAGATAATCGGGGTCCACCTCCTCGGAAGGCCCCTCCAGCCCCTCGTCAAGACCACGCTCCCAGGGCCCCGCGATACCTGACTTACTCATTTCACGAGGATCAGGTCCCCGGTTATTTCCGGAGCACCCTGGAGCAGAGGATTGTGCGACTGCCTGAGTGTTGGAGGCCAGAGGAGGCACATCTCACGGATAACCCCCGCTACTGCCCTTACCATCGGGCCCTAGGGTACACCATCCGGTGGTGCTACGTGTTTAAGGACTGGCTCCAAGACCAGATTAACAACAATGTAATCAGGTTGGGCCCAGCTCCAGCACAAGTGGCGGGTGTGTTCGTGAGATCAGATGACGATAGTGGCGACGAGGACGAATGGCAGCTGGTCTCCGACCGCAGATCCCAGAAGTATAATGACTGGATGGCCCGCAAGACGATCATTCGCGCCCATGGAATCATCCGTGCGCGCTTGAATCAGCCTGAGCCCCCAGAATCTACGGGTGTTTCTTCGACATCGTCGTCCCAGCCTGCCTCTTCCGAGAAGAGAAAACGGCGGCGGCGCAATAAGGAAGAGAACGCCCCGCCAGTTCCGCCGCTATCCCGCACTCTCGGCGATTTCATGCCCCCGGAGATGGGGGTCCCTCCCCGGATCCAACCGGTGATGAATGATTCGTCCGATGACAGTGTTGGGTATGCTTCGGTTAATACCGTCGAGCTGGTAAATCCCTTTTCGGTTCCCGACGTTGAAGAACACCAGGTGGACCTCCCTAGTATCCCCAGTCATCGCCACCGTCGGAGGAACCGCAACAACAGGAGTCGCTGGGGCACGGCAGTTGGTACCTCCAGCCAGGCCGTGCACGCCACTGAGACTAGGCAGCGGGCTCAAAACCGAGCTCAGCGCGCACAACCCCCCCATCTGGGGATGACAGATTCACCTCCTCCACCGTTTGTGGTGTGGGACCAGGCAGAACCGCCTCAGCCGTGCCGCGACCAGCTCCGTCCTGCCACGAGTCCATCCCGGCCTCCTGGCCCCAGTACGGTGACCACTTCCCGGGCTTCAACCAGTGAACAACGAGATGCGCCGAGCACCAGTCGGCCGCCGGTCCAACCGGCAAGGCCCGTCATGCCTCCAACCACAGAGCAACCTCCTGCAACCAGGGGCTCGCGCTTGGCAAGAAAGTATGATGTCCTGAAGCACTTGGCCGACATCCCAGCAAGGCTCTCCATCCTTGAGGCTCTGCGCCTGTCACCTGAGATGTGCGAGGCGTTCGCTGAATCCCTGAAGAGCCCCCTCCAGTTTGAGACAGAGGTTGCGGCTGCAGAGGCCTTTCACGCCGAAGCGATTGAGAACGCCGAATGTCAGACAGTTATCTCGTTCTCTGGTGAGGATGAAGACCCTCCTATACAGGGGCACATTCGTCCGCTGTATGTTACTAGCCAGTTCAATGGAATTGAAGTCCGGCGCTGTCTTGTCGACACGGGGTCCGGGATTAACCTGATTCCAACTCGGACACTCCGGAGATTGGGGTTGTCTGAGGATGACTTGATTCCCTCCGACCTTAGGATCCAGGGGTACGACCGCACCGAGCAAACTCCGGTCGGCAAGATACGTTTGAAGACCCAGTTCGGTGACCTGGTTTCCAACACCGAATTCATGGTAGTCTCTCAGGACACTGTGTATAACGTGTTGATGGGCAGGCCATGGCTCCACCTTCATGAGGCGGTTCCCTCATCATACCACCAATGCCTTAAATACTCCCTTAATGGTCGAGTAGGCGTGCTTCAGGGAGATGCCTCTCCTTTTTCCTCATGTGAAGCCCGCTATCTGGACGCGGACTATTACAAGAGCAAGGATAAGCAGATCTTGACAGGTGAGGTTGAGCCTGTCGCTGTTGCAAGTGATCCCTGGGCAAGTTTGGATGACGCTTACGTCCTCCCGATCTATCGGTTGGACGTAGCCATGGTCTCGACGGCCTGTGAGTCTCCTGATGAGATGATCGCGACCGCCCACGCCAGCACCAGCGGCCCAGTAGGATCTGGTAGCCCCAATGCAGTTTCCAACGCAGTCTCTCCTGTGGACGATCCCTCCCCAAGCGGAGAGGACGTGGAAGATGCACCCCCAGCCTTTGAGGAGGGCGTCTCCTCCACGGTCGATGAGTTAGTACAGGTGAACCTTGGAACCGAGGAAGATCCAAGACCCACATTGGTCAGCGCCGCCATGCCCTCTGAGGAGCGGCAGCAGTACGTGGACTTCCTCAGACAGCACCGTGATGTGTTCGCTTGGGGCTATGAAGAGATACCGGGGCTAGATCCTCAGGTAGCCGTCCACCGCCTTGGTCTCCCGGCGAACCATCGCGGGTTCAAGCAGCCTCCCAGGAAGATGCACCCATTCCACAGTGCCATGGTTGAGGCCGAAGTTGACAAGCTTATCAAATCCAACTTCGTGAGGGAAGTTCAGTACCCCAGATGGCTGGCCAACATTGTGCCGGTCAGGAAGAAGAACGGGCAGATCAGAGTCTGTATCGACTTCCGCGATCTCAACCGCCACTGTCCGAAGGATGATTTTCCCCTTCCGGTGACAGAGCTGTTGATTGAAGCCACGGCAGGGTTCCAAGCCCTCTCCTTCATGGATGGATACTCCGGATACAACCAAATCTGGATGGCCCCTGAGGATGAGGAGTTCACTGCCTTCAGGGCCCCCCAAGGTATCTTTTGTTACCAGGTCATGCCCTTCGGCCTAAAGAATGCAGGTGCCACCTATCAACGGGCGATGCACCGCATATTCAAGCCAATCCTCGGCACACTGGTTGAATGCTACGTCGATGACTTGGTGGTCAAATCGTGCCGGCGTCAGGACCATCTCAAAGATCTTGAGAAAGTGTTCGGCTTCCTCCGGTCTCGCCGCCTGAAGATGAACCCGTTGAAGTGTGCCTTCGGGGTCACCTCCGGGAAGTTTCTTGGCTTTGTGGTAAGATACTGGGGTATTGAGATCGACCCAGAGAAGATCAGGGTGATTAGCCAGATGCCTCCCCCAGGTAACATTCGGGAACTGCAAGGGTTCCAAGGCCACTTAGCCTATATACGCCGATTCATCGCGAATCTGGCCGGTAAGTGTAAGCCCTTTTCTCGGCTCATGAAGAAAGGTGCCACCTTTGTATGGGATAAGGAGTGTCAGACCGCTTTCGAGGAAATCAAGCAGTACCTGCTTCAACCTCCGGTTCTGATGCCGCCTGTATCCGGGAAGCCGCTGGTCCTTTATGTGACTGCCCTGGAACGGTCCCTTGGTGCCCTTCTCGCCCAGAAGAACAACGAGGGAACATAGAATAGCCTCTATTACCTCAGTCGCATGCTCCTCGATGCAGAAGTTAGGTATTCCCCCATCGAGAAGAGCTGCCTGGCGCTCGTATTTACCGTACAGAAATTACGGCACTACTTGCAGCACCACGAGGTACAGTTGGTTTCTCGGGTAGACCCGTTGAAATATATCCTGAGCCGGCCTATGTTGACTGGCCGTCTAGAGCAGTGGGATGTGATTCTCCAGCAGTTCGACATCAGGTATGTGTCTCAGAAGGCCATCAAAGGTAAAGCATTGGCGGACTTTATGGCTGCTCACCCGACCTACGTGGATCAGCCGCTGGATCTAGGCTTTCCTGATGAGGCCGTTCTCTCGGTCGATCGTGCCGATCCATGCTGGCAGATGCACTTTGACGGTGCCTCCCGGAGCCCCACCGGTAGAAGACTCGATAATCCTAAGCTCAACAGAGTGGGCTTGGGTATCGTCTTCATTACCCCGGAGCAAGCCGTGCTGCCATACTCTTTCCTGTTGTCAGAGGGCTGTACCAACAATGAGGCGGAATACCATGCCCTCATCACTGGCCTCGAGTTAGCTCTCGAGATCGATGTGCCTCATCTGTGTGTGAAAGGGGACTCCGAGCTAGTCGTTAAGCAGATCAATGGAGAATATTTTGTCAAGAAGCCGGAACTTGTTCCATTGCTGGAGTGCACCCTCCTCCTGATGGCCCAGTTCCCTTCTCAGCCAAAAATTTTCCATATTCCCCGATCGCAGAACGGTCAAGCAGATGCTTTGGCCAGCCTTGCTGCGTCACTCGTAGAGCCTGAACAGGACAAACTGATCATCCGCGTGACGCACCGCAGGCTCATCGCTCCCGTTATCCCGGAGGGAGATCGCGGCCCATCGGTAAGTAATCTCACCACGGTTGCCCCTGTGCCTGGAGCCCCGAGTACCACAGATATGGCAGTCGAACCAGCCCCTGATTGGAGGAAGCCTTTGGTTGAGTACCTCCAACATGGCATTCTCCCGTCAGATCGGGCCGAGCGCGAGCAAGTTCGACGCCGCGCATCGCAGTTTGTCCTCCAGAGCAGTCCCGGCCTGGAGCAGATCCTCTATAGATGCGGATTTGATGGTGTTCTCCTCCGTTGCCTTCAGGGAGTTGAGATCACACGAGTCATGCAAGAGGTTCATGCTGGTTCATGTGGTGCCCACCAGACTGGGCCGAAGCTGTCCCACCAGATTCGGAGGTTGGGATACTTCTGGCCCTCCATGATCCATGACTCCATCGAGTATTCCAGGAAGTGCCATGCGTGCCAGGTTCATGCGAACTTTGTGCATCAGCCGCCGGAGCCTCTCCATACCACCAGGTATTCTTGGCCCTTTGCAGTCTAGGGGCTGGACGTTGTGGGACCTTACCTGCTGGCGACGGCTCGCCAATGCCGGTTCATTCTGACCGCCACAGACTTCTTCTCCAAATGGGCAGAGGCGATTCCGCTCAGAGAGGTCAAATCCTGTTCTATCGCTGACTTCGTGACCTCCAACATCATTTATCGATTTGGAGTGCCTCATGCTATCCTCACGGATAACGGAGCCAATTTCCGAGCAGCCGAGTTGAAGAAGTTGTACGCCAAGTACAACATTCGCTCGAACCATACATCTCGCTATCATGCGCAGGCGAATGGACAGATTGAGGCGTTTAACAAAACCCTCTTTAACATTATGCAAAAGATGGTTGGTTAGAACAAGAAGAGTTGGCCGGACAAGCTCCCCAACGCCCTCTGGGATTATCGGACGATGACTCACAATTCCACCCAGATGACCCCTTATTCCTTGGTGTATGGAGCTGAGGCCGTCCTGCCCATCAAGATCCAGTTACCGTCCTTGCGCACTACGGTCTACGACCAGCAAGCGCCGGGAAGAGCTGCTGAAGCCCGTCTAGTCGAGTTGGAAGCACTGGATGAGAATAGGTTTCGCGCTTTGCACAACTTGGAGAGGCATCAAAGAAGAATGGCTCGAGCTTTCAATAAGAAAGTTCGCCTCCGCTCCTTCCTGCAGGGTGACCTAGTACTGGCCCTAAGAGCACCAATGATCCCCGGCAGGAAGCCGCCCAAGTTGGAGCCCAAGTGGGAGGGACCTTTTGTCGTCCGCAAGGTCTATCCCAATGGCGCGTACTCCCTAGCGACTATGGATGGTGAGCGCGTCACTCCTCCCACCAATGCTAGGTTCCTCAAGTAGTACTTTGCCTGAGTGCACTTCGTCCGGCATGATGTTAAACTGCACTCCATCCCGCATGACGTTAAATTGCACTTCATCCCGCACGACGTTAAACTGCATTCGTCCACACTGCAGGATGTTAAACTGCATGCTCCATCGTCCCGCATGACGTTAAATTGCACTTCATCCTGCATGACGCTAAACTGCACCACGTCCGAGCTACAAGACGTTAAACTGTTCAGCATTCATCCCGCATGACGTTAAACTGCCTCTTAAGAACTACGTACGGCCTGATTCCCATCCTTATGGGATACGTAGGACCGCCTGGAAGTTTGTGTTCCAGGTCCAGCCCCGTCTCTTGGTTGATCACGGGGATCTGCCATCCTTTGGTTTCTCTCAAGGTGAGTCCTCCTACCATTTCCGGTGATCTGTTAGCATGTTTTGGGGTACTCCGGTCTATGACCTGCAGTGTCGGATTCAATCCCGACAAGTCCTGTGTTACTTGTCAGGCCTCGCGCTTCCTCTTGTTCGGGCCTTCACTCAAAGGGATCCTCATTAGCGGTTTAGATGCGTTGCCTTAGTGCTCTCCTACCGCTCCCGGTCGGTTTACCGGTGGGTCCTGGGCAGCAAATCGATATGAATCCTACGCTTGAGCGGTTGATGCTCATTTTCTTGCCTCATCCTAGGCTGACGCGATCGGATGTTGTGTTACGAATATGGTCAGCAACATCCTTGATCGCCATGTCAACTCTTTCAGGCTCTGAACATTGGTTGCGCAGTCCTTATCACACTCCGCCTCAGTGCGTTGTAGTGGAAACTCGACACTCTCTCTTCATACTGACCCTCAGTACACCTCTACACGTTAGGCAGGCCAACCAGGGTAATGGTGCCATTCGAGGCTCCCACAATATGAGCACCAATGATATATGCTAATGTCATCCCTAAGGGCCATGTGTAGCTAGACCCTCTTCCCCATGAGGAGGAAGGAGTCGCCCGAACAATCGCGTTCTGGGCCCAGCATAGTTGGAGGCTAGCATCTCTGCCCCTCGGTTGATAGACATATGCAGGCCCCTATCCCAGGATCCTTCTCCTGGAATTGTGCGTGACCGCAGGGTTGGGATGTGTCCCCACCTCCGCTGGGTCCGCCGTATCGCAATAAGCGGATTCCTCCATGGTCCGAGCCACACGACCTTAAACTGTGTTTCCTGGTCTTACCACACGACCGTAAACTGTGATCGTCTTGGCCGCCCGACGAGAAACGGCACTGCATCGTGATGTTCTCCTCAGGGGACACTCACGTTGGGCGCTGGTTAATAACCATGCCATTTATCAATGCCTTTCATGGCTTGATTATTGTGGCGACGCCAGGGATTTCTTAATCACAGGCATGTCGCTGCACAAAGGAAAACCATCCACCTTTAAGGACAAACAAGAAATATCAAATACCGCTTCTTCTGGGTGCGAGGGCCAGACCCACACCCCTCCCCGCGCTGGTGCCCAATTGTGTTGCGCCGCGCTTCAAGAACTACATGTGGCTTGATTCCCATCCTTATGGGATACGTAGGAACGACCGGATGTTTGAAACTTCGGGTCCAGCCCCCCACCTCTTAAAAGATTCCCCCTTCTCTTGGGAATCCGCCGCCTTCGGGTCACGCTCAAGGAATGTCCCTTGACCCCTTGCAGTGGTCCACCGGTGTCAAGAGCACTCTGGTCTATTGCCAGGAGGGTCAGGTTCAGCTTGGTCAGGTTCCTTCCACTTTTCAGGCTTCATGCTCCCCTTCATTCGTACCCATCACCTACGCCCTGGGTGAAACCCCCATGAGCGGTCTGGATACAATGCCTCAGTGCTCTCCCACCGATCCGGGATGGTGCCCCCAAGGGCCTTGGGCAGCAAATCGATATGAATCCTGCGCTTAAGCGGTTGATGCTCGTTTGCTGCCTCATTCCATCAACGGTCAGTGCGATATTGATGCTGCTTTTCCGCCATGGTCGGCAGTACTCCCATATAGTTACGCCGGTGCCCCCAGTCCTTGAGTGAATGGCCGCATGATTCACATTACGTTTTCCACCCCCCATTCTGACCAGGCAAAATCTCGGCACTCTTGACACTATCCCTCAGTGCATCTTCGCATATCTAGGGGATAGGACCACGATGTGGCGTACTTTGAGGTTCTTATGGTCCGAGCTCTAAGACCTTAAACTAAGATCTGCCCCTATGGTCCAAGCTCTACGACCTTAAACTACGATCTCCCTAATCGGGGTTCTACGTCCCGCATGACGTTAAAACTGCACTCTCAGAACTACGTGTGGCTTGATCTCCAGCCTAATGGAGTACGTAGGAACGCCCGGGCATCTCGACTCGGGTCCAGCCTCAGGGGTCGCTAAGTTCCGCCCCCCCTCGCCGCCGGCCGTCTGGCCTGGCTTCTGGTAGAGTGGTGCGGTTGTGATATTCTCCCTGATTCAGCTCGGGATGCCCCATTGCAATGATGGGAAGCGACAGTTTCCTCGTCAAAGAGGTTCTGTCTGAGAATTGGGGTGATTCACGGCCAGATTGGTGCATCCGCCTAATACGCTTTCCCCACGGTGGCGCAATTTTGGGAGTGTTAGATTCTGTCCGAACAAATCATCACTTCGCCCCACGCTTCACATGCTCTTTTGATCCGTATTTCCACCCTTGTGTCTGAAGGAACCCCCAAAGCGGTATTGATTATGACATGTGATCCGCCTCCTGCAATATGAATGATGACCTTCGGTCTGTCTATTGCAGTAGTATGGTCGATTGATCCATTGTCCGCTTGCCGTCTTGGACATTTCCTGGAAGACTGACTGTCATGGATTTCTGAATTCGGGACACGCGATTCACCCTTTTTCATCTCCCTATGTTCGGATAAAATCTCAACGCCCCTAGCGTTGTCCTGCTCGTGTTTCGGAACAAGTTGGGGGGATGGTACATTGATTAGGGCTGAGGTCTCCTTTCCTAGGAATGACCTCCATCTTTTCCTTAGAAATCCAGGCCCAATTGTGGATGCCTAAAGCTTGGTTAACGCTCCCGCAAGACAATGAATTGTGGTTGAGCACGTTAAGCCAAAAGATGCAGATAAATATGTTGACTCATACAAATGGATCGAAGTATTGAGTAGCGGAAGCAAAAGGTTCTGGGAATGGCAAAAACAAAGCCCCTAGGGATTAGCGTGCTGAATGGATCTTTCCAACGTCGCTACCCTTTGGCTGGCGGCCTCCAGAGCTGCTTCTCGCTCTCTACATGCCCTCTCTTCGTCGGCGGTCGCAGCGCGCAGCTCGCCGATCCTGGCCTGTGCACGCTCCCGCTCGACTTGAAGTGTGACCATCTGGTGGCCCGCCTCCATCAGCTGTGCCTGGGCGTCATCCAGCTGGGCCATCAATTGCTCCACAAGCTCAGTGCACGCTGCGACGAAGGCCTCCTTCTCTGCCACCTGCCCTTCGAGGCACCGGACTTCCTGCTCCGTCACGAGGAGCGCCCGTGTGTTCTCCGACATGTCCCGACATTGTGCGACGTCGGCACGCCGGCGGCTCTCGCGCATCTTTTCGGCCATGAAATCACGGACCGTCAGATGGAGGCGTCGAGCATCAGCTCCCCCAGCACACAGGAAGCGCATCCAGGTTTGAAGCGATCCCATGCACCCCAGCCACTCCGATGGGGGTCGCTTGAGGAAGCGCTGGATGCACTTCCACCCCCTGCGGCGCGTTATCCGGCTCTCCTCGACCACCTCCGAGTCCGAGTCGTCCATCTCCTCAGGGTCGGCAGGCCGGTAGGCAGGGAAGGCAGCCAGCAGGTCTGCTGCAGGGTCTGCCCCTGGGATGTCCTCACAGGGAATAGGTTCCCCAACATCTGGGAGACCTTCTTCTCTCGCCCCAGTGGCGTTGACACCCTCTTCAGCCCCCGACCTCTCTCCGATGGCAGCACCGCCGACGTCCGTTGCCCCCTGATCAGCAGTTGGTGGGGCCGTCTCGGTGTGAGAAGTCTGTTCCGGAGCAGGCGGCATGTCTGCCACTGGTCCACTCGTGGATGGCCCGGGTTCGACAGCCCGACGAGCCTCCAGTATTGAGATCACTGCGCAAGGCATGCCGTGGTTAGTCACGGATCGTCAACGGCAAGCACCAACAGTAAAGTAAGAAGACTTACGGGAGTCCAGAGTGGCATCTTCCGCTGTCCCGGCCGCCGCAGGAGCAATTGCAGCAGGAGACCCCTCAGTGCTTGTCAATTCAATGATGGGTGTCTGGCCCCCGCCCTATCCTGCTGGCGCCTCTCCTACTCCTGCTGAGGATGCCTGACCAGCATCCGTGCACTCCTGAGGAAGATGAAGAAACGGGTTAGAAGCTGCATAAGATAATGGATGAAGAAGGTTGAGTAGGGATAGAAGCAGACCTCGAGGAGCTCATTGATATCGATATTGTCAGAGCCGGCCACCTCGCCGCTCTCCCGCGGGCTCCCCGGATGGGACCTTCCCTCAGAGCCTTCATCCTCCCCCGTCTCCTCCTCTTCCTCGAAGTCATCATTACTATCACCTTCCTCCGGCGACATCTGTTCTGGAGCAGGCTCTAGACCGAGCATCACCTTCACCAGAAGGGACGGCTCCGCACGCTGACCACGTTGGCGCGCGTACTCATCCATGGCCGTCAGATACGCATACCGCCGGTGGAAGTTCACCCTGTCGGCGACCTGAAGGCGCCCGACCTCTGGCAGATGGATTCCTTCTCTGATTATCTTCTGCCAGATGGTTTTGGTCCTCAGCGACTGCCGCAGGGTCATCCAGGCCGACCACACCGCTGGGAAGACTGCATCGTGGGAAGGTTCGAGCAGACGCCTTATCTGCTTCCCGGGCCACTCCCTGACCACCGCATGTGCCCCCTCTCTGGGCGCTGAGGTCGTGGCGGTAGTCTGCGATGTGCCCGCCGCCGAAGTCCCTGCCCGCGCCGGCTCCGCTGCTTGGCGCGCCTCCGTTCTCCCCCACGTCACGGAGCCTCGCCTCCTTCCTTGACGCCCGGTCTCCGCACGGGTGACCTCGAGCCACCGAACTAGTTTCCGTAGAAGCCCCTCGGGGTACGCGATGGCCCAGTGATCGGCGTACTCGGTTGCCAAGCCTGCGTCGACCCCGGTAGGAGGGAGAGTGATGACATCGCCAGAGCCGAAAGCGGCGAACATTAACCACATCTGGCGAAGGACGCAAGGGTTCGTCTCCTCCCGGACAGCAGCGAATACCCTCTTAGGCATCTGTTGAAGGCACCCGAACTGCCTAGCGAACCGGGTTGGCACTTAGGGCTCGCAGATCACCTTCCCGTCGATCCGAGCCACGAGCGCCCCGCCCCGCATGCTCAGGAAGTATTCGTGCTGTTCCAGCAGACCCTGCCCATTGTCGATCATCTGGCCAAAGAGAGTGGGGAACGGGCTGAAGTTGAAATTGGCGTGATTGCCAATCCGAATCCTCACTCCCTCCTCATTTAGGGTCATCGGAGCGACCCCCGCGATGTTCAGCAGGGAGGGTCGCAGGCCGTTGCCCGGAGGAATGACGGCGTTTGGAAATGTGTACCCACCGAGGTGAGAAGCCACCCAGACGTGGAAGAATTGAAAGGGCCCACAGATCCTTCGTGGCGACCCCCCTCACGAGATGCTTCCCAGGATGGCGTACAGCTTAGCCAGCACTGGGACCCCGAGGTTGAATCTTTTGTTGGCGGCCATGGCGCCCGCTATCACCAGTGTCGCCGGGCGGACGCCCATCCTCGCGTCCCGCACTGGCAGGAGCCACCCACTCAGAAAGGTGGCCAGGAACGCCGCGTACCGAACATTTGGGTCCCGGGCCTCGATGACGCAGTACCCCCATGAGCAGTAGTCTCCCATCTCCAGGACCCGCCAGTACAACCCGTTCCGGCTCCTCTGAGCCACGGTCGGGCACCGCTTCCCCCTGCCTGGCATCTTGACCGCTGGGTCATGCTCCAAGAACTGGCCGAACCACTCCTTGTAAGCTATGTCCTTGTGGAAGTCCTTGACCCCAAGCCGCTCCGTAGCCAGGTCCAGTAGATGCCATGTCAGGATGGGAGTTCGTGACCTGTCGCCCCAAGTGTTCCTCGGAGGCAGGAACTCATCGTATTGGTAACCCTCCAGCGGGATACCTCCGATGCAGTGGATTTCCCAGAGACCGATGCTGACCTCCCCATGATGAAGATGGAAGGTGTTGGTATCCGGGGACCAGCGGGTGAACAGCTCCGGCCCGAGCTCGGGCTGCTGGTAGAAGTGGAACTGCGACGTCCACACCGCCTCAAACAGGCCGATGTACCGCAGTTCCTCCGCGAAGTGATCGTAGGTGTGGCGTGCCCAGAACGCCCAGGCCCACTCACTGGTGAAATTGCCCCCAGACCGCAAGTCCCAGTCCTTCATCCAGCCCCTGGTGTCGTCGGTGACACTCTGGCGATACGTGCTCGAGTAGAGGGCTGGAGAGTTCTCCGCAGTAGGCTGACTCCCGGTAATGGTTCGCGTCCTCGGGTTCAGGACATAGACATTTAAGTGCTTGGTCTCCCTGGCAGGATGCCCATTGTTGGTGATGTTGTAGCGGGGAAGCTCGTCCTCCCGAGTCACCCGGTCCGTGGCGCATCAACATCGAACCCCGGCACCGGAACCTCATCCAGGATGCCGTAGTTCCAGAGTGGCAGGTTGTCCGACAGCGGATACGTCTTCTGGGCCGGCGTCAGCAAATCGAACAAGGATTGATTGTTGGAAACAATCTCCTTGGCTCTGTAGACCTCCTCGTTCGCCGCCATCTCAGCTCTGCAAATGGCGGCATCCCCCTCATTCACTTGATTCGCGGCCATCTCAGAAGCTCCGGGAATTGTGTGGGTTAAGGGATGAGGCGTGCGGAATCGGAGGAGGCTGGTAGAGAAATTTGGGAGTTGGCGCGCAATCCTAGTGGACGGCGCGCAATTGGGAAGTCCGTCGCGTAAAACCCCGGGTGTTCGCGCAAGACAAGCCGAAATCCGGATGGGTTTGCGCGCCGAACGGGCGAATTTCGTGCCGTCAATGGAAATTTCGCGCACGAGAGATTGGAAGCTTATCGCGCAGAAAGCCTGTGTACGGCACGGGGGACCCAGGGCCCCTATTTATAGGCGAGGCCGGGTGTCCGCGCCACGCGGAAAGCGCTTTGCGCGACCACGGCAGCGAATTTCGCGCCCGACGCCCTTTTTGCGCGCCAAAGTCCCGCGCCGCCCAGGACTTCGGCATTCCGGCGTCTCCCTCGGAACCTGATCGTTGCGACCTCTCGCCGATCAGATTCCGAGGGGGGGCTTTTGTAGACGCCGGAAAAGTCCGTTGCTCCTCAAACGAAGTTCCGGATAAGGAAAGCGAGGTCATATTTGGATTCAGAAACACGTTTCGGAAGGCCTGAAGACCTTGCGCGAAATTTCGGAGGCCCGCGCGCAATATTGGGTATGCGCGCGCAATCCTTCCGGGATTCGCGCAATGGGCCGAGTTGGTGCGGAAGTTTCCGCGCCCGACGCCCGTGCACGGCCCTATTGCGCGCCGGGCCCCTATTTCGCGCCCGCGCCGCGTTGCGCGCCCGCGAGCCGAATTGCGCGCCTGCGAGCCGAATTGCGCGCCCGCGAGCCGAATTGCACGCTCGGGGTTGCCTATAAATACAAGGCGACCCCCGACGTTTTAAAGTTTTCCAGAATTCGAAGGGTCGCTCGTGCGCGCAATCCTGCCCCCTCCGCGCGCAATGCCGATCTTTAGGTAACCTCCTTTATTTCGCGCAAGCAAGCCCCGGGGTTCGCCATCGCACGAAACCCCTTTGGCTTCTTTCCTTTGACCAACTCCTCGCCCAAAGGCCTTCGCGCTCAAAATAAGCCTCTTGTGCGCAATTGCCCCCGGGTGCGCGCAATCCAGCCCGATTGCACGCACCCCCTTACTAAGTGGCCATTCGTTAAAGAATGGGCCGTTGCCCCCGCGCGCTATCAGAGGCCCAGTGCGCGCAATCTCCATCTTCCGCGCGCAAAGCGCTGGCCCAATTGCGCGCCAGCCCACCCAATTGCGCGCCGACCCGCGGTATTGCACGCCAAGCTCCTCTTTTGCGCACAAACCGCCAAGGGTCGACCCCTTTGACCCCCTGAGGGTACCCGCCTACGTGGCGCCCGATGATCTTCATCCCGGGTGCCCGCACCGTACGTTGTCTTCCCGTGCGGCC
Organism: Viscum album; assembly: GCA_963277665.1. Taxonomy (NCBI): domain Eukaryota; kingdom Viridiplantae; phylum Streptophyta; class Magnoliopsida; order Santalales; family Viscaceae; genus Viscum; species Viscum album. The sequence continues at coordinate 1,175,382,782 of OY728119.1, read as the reverse complement.
CTCCAGGCTCGCGCGAAGTGACACAGACCCATTGGAGGCACCACCTCATCCGCGCTGCAGGACATTAAACTTCCAAGCATCCATCGTCCACGCTGCAGGATGTTAAACTGCCAAGCATCCATCGTCCGCGCTGCAAGACGTTAAACTGCCAAGCATCCATCGTCCCCGCTGCAGGACGTTAAACTGCCAAGCATCCATCGTCCTGTATGACGCTAAACTGCACCTCATCCAAGATGCACGACGTTAAATTGCCTAGCATATGGGCCTCCACCCTGGAGTAAGTCCCGACACTGTGGGCCGCCTCAGAGCGTAAGCCCCATCCATTCGTCCCGCATGACGTTAAACTGCATTCGTCCAAGCTGCACGACGTTAAACTGCCTAGCATATGAGCCTCCTCAGAGTGTAAGCCCCAAACCCTTCGTCCGCGCTGCAGGACGTTAAACTGCCAAGCATCCATCGTCCTGCAGGACGCTAAACTGCACCTCGTCCAAGCTGCACGACGTTAAACTGCCTAGCATATGGGCCTCCTCAAGGTGTAAGCCCCAAACCCCATCGTCCAACATGACGTTAAACTGTACTTCGTCCGGAAAGACGTTAAACCGTCCGCTTCGTCCTCAACACACGACATTAAACTGTACTTCGTCGCAAGATGTTAAACCGTCCACATCACCCGATCCCGTGCCTCGCACGCAGGGTACCCCCCGGTTTGGATGTGGCCCCCACCCGCTCGTCTCTGCAGGGATGTCGGGATTGCCCCTCTTTAGGGACGATTTATTGGAGTGGCCTTCGCCCACGGGGGTAGGGTATTACAAACCCCTAGTTTCTTGTGGGGGACTGCACATGTGTATCTCCGTTGTACTTACCCACTGCCGAAGCCAGTAGGGGGCATGACAGGGATCGAGGTGTCTCTCACCTTCGGCCCAAGTCCCTCTTCAACTGAGCTTTGCCGCACTCAGGTTGCCTCAGTGCGTAAGTCCTGACAGAATGAACTACGTGGACTTTGATCCCTGTCTCCTAAACAGGGTACGTAAGAAGCCTCCCTGAGGTTCAAGCCCACCACCTGGTCATCCCGGTCGTATTCACATCGGTTCGTCCATCAGTGGACCCCTCCCGGGTTCGCATTCGCGTCGATTCACCTCTGAATCCGCCCTTGTGGGGGACTGCACATGTGTATATCCATTGTGCTTCCCCACTGCCGAAGCCAGTAGAGGGCGTGACAGGGATCGAGGTGTCTCTTTCCTTCGGCCCAAGTCCCTCTCCAACTGAGCTTTGCCGCATATGGGCCTCCTCAAAGTGTAAGCCCCAAACACCATCGTCCAGTATGACGTGAAACTGTGATCCACCCGGCCGTTCCATCCCCCTCTGTGTGAGGTGGTTCGGTTCAATCCTCCGCCCGGTAGCCTCCACCTCCTCGTGAGTCGGCTTGCCATCATCCAACATGACGTTAAACTGTATATCTGAACTACGCTGACTTTGATCCGCGCTAACGCGCGGTACGTAGGAAGCCTCTACGGGGTCCAAGCTCTTCACTCCATCATCCATCCTGATCCTTACCCGGGCCGCCACATCCCGGTGGGGTCATGCCATTTCATTCCACTCCACTTCACTCAGGAAGCCGCCCATGTGCTGGCCCCAACGTCGGAGGTTCCCCGCAAGGGGTTCTGTCATCTGATCCACTCCTCGTATTGATCAGTCCGATGCCATCCCCGCTGGACGTTAAACTCGCGGCATACCCCGTGTTAAACATGGGAAGCTGAGGAAAACCTCAGGTAACGCAGTTCCCCGCACCCAGCGCGGGATGCCTCAGGCCATCACGCCTTCGAGAAGCCCTATTAGGGACGGAAGGAAGACATGCAGAGCCACAGTGTTAAGACACGCCCCCAACACCCAGAGCTACCTGATCTCCTCACCGCGGGTTGCTTCCCCAACCAGACTCCTTGGAGCGCCTGGGCGGAAGCAGCGTAATTAACCGGTGTCCATGAAGATATGGCACCAGGAACGAGATTCACGAACATTCTTAAATCTATGAGGGAGACCCGGATTAGGCGACGAGTTCCAAGGAGACGTCCACGGAAGGAGGAGCCGACATCCCATCATCCTGGTTTCGATCAAGGAGCAGACGTCCTTGAATAAGGGACAGATGCCGCCCGCCTTTGGAAAGTGGGACTGCGGGGCCACAAGCCGCGCTCCCATCCCCTCGGGTCGACGGGCGCACGCGCGAACGCGTCCTGGCAGAACAGCGTCGGAACAGAAACCCAACGCACATCCGCACCGAAACAGAGGCGATGATGAATCCATTAATGAACCTCATTAATGAATCAGCGTGGAGACCCTTCAATGTACAGTGCATCTTCCTTATTTAATTAAACAAGGATTCTGGGTTGACAAACAACCCTAGAATTCCTCTGACGAACGATGAAGGAAACCTATCCAACGACGAATGCTGATGAATCAGAAAGCAGAGACGACAAACTTGGAGACCGGATTCGAGACTAGAGATTTATGGACGATTATAAACAATCATCCTCAATCAATATCATTTTTCCTAGGTAGGGGTTTAAATCTGAGTGATTGTTTTTCCCCAGTTCTTCCCTTCAAATCGAAGAACGTGAATCAACTCACTAACTAGTTGATCCGAGGATGAATTCTTCTTGCAGGATTGGGAAATATTATTGTAGGTTTGGTATTAGGAACTAAATCTTAGTGATTTATATTTATGATTCTTGATCATGATGACAAGAAAAATTACGAGCCAACATGAACAAAAGCCAGTTTATTCATTGGGTATTCTCTATGATCCCCCCCTCTCTCCTTGTTCTTCACCAACGAACCCACGAGGTCGTGTCAGATCTTTTTTGGGGAATTCCAAATGAGGTCGGACCCTCAATGCAATGAAAAAACAACGAGGAGTACGCGATGGTGATGGTGACGCCCCATGAAGCCTAAAAGCACAGACGGATCGGGAAACGGACTACTGGAGCAAGTCCGGTAGCCCATGGAGGATATCACTGGCAATGGTTGTGGGTGGGAGGTAGCTCACCCCGGTGAAGGTTGGGGTCAGTAGGGACCGCAATAGTGAAGGGTGGAGATACCATTTGGACACCAAGTCAGGTGGAGTGGCCTACAGAATGCATGGGCACGTAGTCCATGCTGGATCACGTATGGAGGGAGGCTACCGACCTCAACTGGCCGCATGGTTGTGCGAACCAGATGCTAGTGGGTGTCCGAGCTGGGCCCAAGATGACCCACCAATGCGGGCCAAGCTAATGGAGTAAACCGGGCCATTGGGCGGTCCGGGCCAAAGAAGAAACGGCCCGCAAAATTGCGGGTAGGGACAAATGGGAAACCGGGCCATTGGGTGGCCCAGATGGTCATAATCGATCTGACTAAGTCAGACTAGACTAGATGAGAACCAGGTCATTGGGCGACCCAGTGGGTTGGACCCACGACTGAACTGGGTCGGGTCCAGTAAGGCCCAATGGGATAGGCCGGACTAGGTCGGACTAAACCCAACCGGATTGGGTCGGGTTGGATGAACCAGGTCGGGTCATGTGGGACCCATTGACTGGATTGGTCAGGTCGGTCCAACCAAGTCGGACTGGCCCCAAATGCAATTGGCCCCTGTTTACTAAAATGCCAATATCTTTCATCTCGGGCATCCGATTGATGCACCATCTACGAAGTTGGGACCATTGCAACGAGGTAGTCCTTTGGGTATACTTTAAGTGAGACTTCACGATATTTGAGATGCGACTAATGGATTGAGGAATATATTCTCCTAGAATCAAGCATGCTATGGGCGAGAATCCTACGGTTGGTTAGGACAGGAAGGATATAACGAGCGGGACCTCGGTGGCCTAGTAGTAGTGAGAATATCGATGGTCTAGTATCCGAGCGGACCTTAGTGGTCCAGTAGCCTAGCGTACCTTAGTGGTCCAGTATCCGAGTGGACCTTAGTGGTATAGTAACTGAGAAAACCTCAATGATCCAGTAACTGAGCGGACCTCAGTGGTCCAACAGCCTAGTGTAACTCAGTAATCTAATATATGAGTAGACCTCAGTGGTCCATTAGCTGAGTGAAACTCAGTGAATCATCAGAGATGAGTCCCTCAGTAGTATAATATGATTCATCTTTACGAATGATAATCTTACTTTCTATACTTTGAGTTATACCTGGTGTGAGCTATCTTTGCTTTGTGGTCCTTGCTTTGTGGTCTTGCTTTGTGGTCTTTCCTTTATGGTTTGGGGTCCCTAATGAGTATTGTGTTACTCATCCCTGCACAGAATTCTCCCGCACGTGTCGTGTCTTATGCAGGTGATTGAGGTTTTGACAAAGACCTTGGTAGTCTGGGACTAGGTGGTTCTCAGTGAGACGAGACATACAGACATACTTCTACAGCTACATAAAGCTACCCTTCACCTACCCTTCAGGTAGGGTCTCGAGTGAACAGATTGTGGAAGTTTTACTTTCCTTTGTGGTTTTGGTCTTGTATTATGGACCCTTTGTACTTTCAGTATGTACTATACTCTTAACAGTTGTCTCAGTGACAGTTGTGGTTTACTTTGTGTTTACTTTCCACAGTTTGTGATTTGTGCGTGTGTACAGGTTTAAAGGAAATTCCTTCCTTTTGTTGGGATATGCCTACTCGGTGCTAGTCTCCATCCCCTGATCTATGGAAAGAGGGCTTGGGGTAGTCAAGACACGAGACCTGGGGGATAGGTTGTGAAAAAGTGGTATCAGAGGGTAGTCAGTTATACCATAAGAATTAAGAGTCTATAAATTTTTATGGGGAAACAATGTTAAGTGTTTTGAGATTTGATTTTAGTCCAGGGAGTCCCGTATTGGTGCGACGGCTGACGTATCCATACAACAAGATCCTGAATTCTACTTTCCGACTCGGTACATGAAAACACTAGTTGCATTCATCTTTTAATATTTTCTCATGATATTTCTGAGTCAGAGTCATATCACCAGGTATAATCTATTAATCGTGATTCATCTTGATCTCATTTAGGATTCCTATATGTAGACATCCAGCCAGGACTCTAGTGCGTGACCACAAGGATGGTCCATATAGTGATGAGGCTTCTGTACAAGGACAATTTCCTAATATGGTACATTTGGGTGGTGTCCCAGTGATACCACCACCCATTGGTCAACAGTTACTACTAGAGCTACCGGTAGAGGACACACATAGGCTCAGTGACTTACACAACTTCCAGAGACAGAGACCTCCCAGGTTCAGGGGATAGATAGATCCTCAGATCACTGAGGATTGGCTAGAGGTGGTGACGCGAGTCTTCCAATTAGTGAGGATTCCACTTGACCAGATGACTGTTCTAACTATGAGCCTTCTGCAGGTCTTGGTAGAGATATGGTACAGTTTGATGATCCAGACACATGAGGAGGCACCCGCCACCTGGTCTGACTTCAAGAGACTTTCTAGGGAGGAGTTCTTCCCCATGACTTTTCACTTAGTGCACATACATGAGTTTCTTCACCTACAATAGGGAAGACTGATAATAGATGAGTACTTTGTGAGGTTCACATACCTCTTCCGTTACTCTACAGATATGGTAAAAAACCCTTTCTTTAGGGCCCAAAACTTTGAGTATAGACTCTGATGGGAGATCAGGGCATTGATGATTTCCCTCAGCATCCCTATACAGACTGGGGTGCTGGATCGAGCTCTACTAGTAGAGCTTCCTTGAAGAGCAAGCACCGATGGTGGGAGATGCCATCAGGTGACAGGTGGCTGAGTCATCCGTGGTGGGTAGATGATAGATGAAGTAGAGGACCAAACAAGCCAGAACATTCAGAGGATGACATAGGGACTTAGGTTCAGTGGTACGAGGCTCCTGGGGAAGAGGGAATCATCATAGGAACAGAGTATGCTACGTGTGCAGTGGTCAAGGGCACATGGTTCGGGATTTCCCAACTCACCATGAAGAGGACTTAAAAATAGTCAAGGGACTGCCGAGGCAGTGGTATAGATAGGAATAGGGTGGTCTACTGGGTGGTGGAAATGGAAGAGGAGTGGGACGAGCAGTAGGAGGTGGGCGTAGGTATGAGGTACCACCACCACCAACCTTAGGTGGTATACCATAGGCTTTAGGAGCAGGTGTACAGGGGTGGGATCGGCTTTAGGCAATCAAGGCCTAAAACCCCGACATCCTAGAGATGATACGAGGTATGATCTGTGTCTTCTCCACTTTAGTTTTAGTTCTTATAAACATAGGTTCTAGTCACTCTTTCCTTTCCATGGACCTTTTTCAGAGCTCAGATATTCCGATCAAGCTGTTGGATTAATCCTTATAATTAGAGAACCCTAAAAGAGGGGATTCGACGACCACCCACTGGTGATGACAGTGTGAGCTTACTCTTGGAGGTGAGAAATTTGGATGAGATCTCCTAGTAGCATCATTGAGGCCTTACGACATCATTCTGGGTATGGACTAGCTATCAGCAGTTGATGCTCAGATCGACTATTTTAGACATACAGTGCGGTGTGTCTGCAGAGATGGGAACTTGTTTTCCTTTGTCGGCAAGAAGGAAAATGGAGCAGCGCAGAATAAAATCACATATAGGAGGGTGAAATCGTTCACACATCAGTTGGATAGAATGACCCTTAGTGTATTGGATAAGACGAGTCCATAGTTTCCTATAGTGGTGGATGAGTATGAGTACATCTTTCCAGAGGATGTTTCAGGACTACCTACTCATAGAGAGGTAGAATTATGGATTGATCTATACACTGATATGACACCGATATATACTCCTACATATCAGATGGCTCTTGCAGAGCTTTGGGAGATAAGGGTATAGTTAGAGAACTTACAGAGGAAGGGGTTTGTAAGGACCAACATTTCACCATGGGCAGCCCTGGTGTTGTTTTCCAAGAAGGCAGAAAGAATCTTGAAGTTATGCGTGGACTTCTGATGCCTGAACCAGGTGATCGTGAAGAACAATTATCCTCTACCAAGTATTTATGATCTATTTGATCAGCTGAAGGGATCAAGATGGTTCTTGAATATAGACCTCATATCAAGCTATCACCATCTTTGAGTATGAGATGAGTATGTATTGAAGATAGATTTCAGATGTCACTACGACCACTAAGAGTACTTAATGATGCCATTTTGCATGAATAAATCCACAGAAGTGTTCAATGGACTCAAGAATAGGATCTTTCAGCTGTACTTAGACTAGTTTGTAGTGGTCTTCATTAATGACATCTTAGTGTATTCAACATACGAGGAGGAGCACACGATACACCTAAGGATGGTTCTGGAAACACTCCTAGAGCACCAAATTTACAGAAAGCTCTTGAAGTATGATTTCTAGATATGAAAGGTCCACTTCTTAGGAAATGTCATCTCATAGGATAGAGTGGTGCTGGATCCAGTGAAGATCAAGGCAATGCTTTCTTGGGAGACACCCAAGAGTGTTACCAAGGTGCGAAGTTTCCTTGGGCTAGATGGGTACTATCAGAGGTTTATACCCGACTTATTCAGAGTGGAAGAACCCATGATGGAATTTATGAATAAGGGAAAACCCTTCATGTGGATAGAAAGATACTAGAAGATCTTTTAGTAGCTAAGGCAGAGCTTGACAAGTGATCCTATCTTGAGGCTGCCAGAGGAGGGCACCGACTGTGTGGTGTTCTATGATGCATTAGGAACCAGGCTTGGTTGTATCCTAATCCAGGGGCAAGAAGTGATTTCTTATGGCTCATAAAAATTGAGACCACATGATAATAACTATGTGACTCATGACCTTTAGTTGGAAGTAGTAGTCTTTGCACTGAAGATGTTGCAACACTACCTTATGGGAGAACGATTCATCGTATACTATGACCATAAGAGTATCAAGTATATCTTTTATCATAAGGATGTGAATATGAGACATCGACGTTGGCTAGAGTTACTATAGGACTATGAATTCAAGATAGTCTATACTCCTAGGAAGGATAATGTGGTGGCAGATTCTCTCAATAAAAGATCAAGTTCACATATACTGAACGAGGTATTAGAGTAGTTGGCCTCACTTTAGATATCCTTTGTGGATAGAAAGGAGAAAACTTTTCTTTAGTCGATGGTAGTTGCCCCTCCACTTTTATAGAAAGTTAGGGAGGCACAACTCATAGATGATAGCTGCGGGACTACACGTGCCCAGACGTCTATAGGGCATGCCCCTAATGAATATTCGAAAGGTGGGGAGCACGTCATCCTTTTCAGAGGACACACCATAGTACTAGTGGAGTTGTGGGAGGAGGTGTTAAGGGATTTCCATACATCCCATTTGGAAGTACATCCAGGTGTGGCGAAGATGTACCATAACCTCTGACATCAGTACTGGTGGCTGGGGATAAAGAAGATAGTGGAATATTTTGTCTCGAGATACCTCATTTGTTAGCAAGTTAAGGTTGAGCACCAAGTTATAGCAGGTTTAACACAACCCCTCGAGGTACCAGAGTGGAAGTGGGATGAGATATCTATGGGCTTCGTGATGGGATTACCATGTACATCCAGGGGGCACGATACCATCTGGGTGATCATAGATCGACTCACTAAGTCGGCCCACTTCCTACCCATTCAGAAGTAGGGTTCAATAGAGATCTTGGGACACATCTACGTATAGGAGATAGTTTGACTCAATGGAGTCCTGTTGGGAAAAAATCCCTCAAGGTATCATTGAAGCATTTTTGAGGTGATTGTGTTTGTTGACAAAGCAGACATCTATGTTGTGTTTGTTGACAAAGCAAACCATGATGAATGAGTGTGTTGACAAAGGGGGTTTAAATGGTGATTTGTAGGGTTCAAGGGATGCTTTCAAAAATCCATGATTGATTGAAGAACCTTGACAAAGGAATGGATGATCTGGAGGCGGTACAAAAAGAGAAGATACAAGGTGGCGCCGTTTTCCAGTGTTTGCCAAATTTATGGGCCTGAAAATCGCCAATGGAAAATGGAGTGATATGTTGTTGGCAAAGGTTGAGGAGAGAGAAATGAAAGAGGTGCGCGGAAAAATTAAGCGTGGTGCGCAAAATTAGCGGGTTCCGCGAAATCTTGAAGTGTGGCGCGCAAAACAGCGGGTTGCGCGAAATTTTATTTCGCGCAAAAGATGTTTCAAGGCCGGAAGCTTGAAAATCGGCAAAGGCATTAGGCGCGCGCAATTTTGGAGACCTGCACGAAATAATTACGCGGTGCGCGAAAGTCGTGCGGGTTGCGCGAAATAGCGGATGAAGTATTTCGCGCAAAAGATGTTTCGAGGTCCAAATCTCAGAAAATGGCAAAGGCATGAGGTGCGCGAAATTATGGAGCAGTGCGCAGAAAATGGTTGTGCGCGGAAGATTTGTATTTCGCGATCAAAGCGGATTACACGCTCAAGGAGGGTTTTTCGTGCGGGGTCGATTTTGCCTATAAATATGAAGTGACCCTCCTCCATTCAGTAGAGTTCAAGACATAGAAAATACCCGAGCTCTGGTGCGCGAAATTGAAGTTAGAAAGGGTGTTGCACGTAAATTTAAAGTTTGCGCGTAAAGTCAGATTGCGCGAAAAGCAAAGGCTACGCAGAAAGTTGGTGTTGGCGCGTAAAAGGAAGATTGCGCGAAAAGTGGATTTCGCGCAAAAGCAGTGAATTGCGTGCAAGGCAGTTTCCAGGCTGCGCATAATATTTGGAGGTTGCACGAAAAAGGAATTTCGCGCAAATCATAGAAATTGCGCGTAAGACACCGTAAGGGTTGCGCGTAAAAACTGAGGTTGCCCGGTACATCCGGTGCAAAGTGAGATTCATCTGCGGGTGAAAGTTGGACTTCAACAGAGCATCTACATACAGAGGAAGATGCAGTCCTTCATGAAAATGAAGAGACCTACAGGTCTATAAACTGTGATTGGATTCCCTTTTGGAGCAGTGAGCTTAGGAAGAGGAAGAAGGTGATCCTCTCCACCGGCAGTGAGCCAGAGAGAGAGAAACAGGGAGTGACCCTTGGGAAAGCAGTGAACTGACCCTAAACCTTGTATAGGCAGTGAGCCTGGGCATAGAAGTGATCTAGCCCGAACATTGTAATCCACAGCTAGTGAAGTCTAGTGGAATTTGGTACGAACCGACAACTTGTCAGCGTATGCTCCTTGGACGTAGCCCTTAGCGGTGAACCAAGTAAAAATCTATGTGTCTGCCTACTTACTTTCCTGCATTGCATTCAAAGCATCATCATCAGGTAAAGGAGACAAGTGATCATAGTAACCACACAAGTGCAAACAAAGTGACCCTTGTAACAAAGAGGTCAAGATCCAGTGGGGCAGGAATAACTTTGAAAAAGAATATTCATACCCTGATTCACCCCCCTCTCAGGGTATATAGGCCCCTATTGGCCCTAACAATTGGTATTAGAGGGATATGTTTCTTTTATCATATTTGTTTGCTTCGACTTGGTATAGTTGATCTGTGTGGTTGAAGATACAGTTTTATCTTATCACAATCTGCCATGGGAAAAGGAAAAGAATCAAAGAAGAAGCAGAAGTCAGGTGGTATTCCTCAGTGTGGAAGTGTGTATAGAAAAAGTGTGATTCAATTAAAAGAATCAAACAGTTTGCTGAAGGAAGGTCTGGATGAATCTGACAGGGAAAAGATTGATTCACTCAAGCATGATGCAGGAATGAGTTAAGTACATGAACTTCAAAGTGATATTGAAACAAGTGATGATGAAGAAGAAAGAATTGAAGGAAGAATAGATATGAAAGCTGAGTTAGAGGCTGCTCTTGAAGAAATAGATGTTTGGAGAGCCAAAACCAATAAAGCTAACAAAGTGGTTCGTGATGCCAAAGTCTATATGCAGCAGCAGGAAGAAGAGAAGCCTGAGTTGATGGATAAAATTGAGAAACTCAAGTTATCAGCACCAGAGAACTCAGAATCAGTTTGTGAGTATAAGATTAAGATTGAAGAACAGAAAAGGGAGATCGATGGCTTGAATAGAAATGTGAAAAATAAAGTCAAGTGCATCGAAGAACCTGATATTCCAATTGACTTTGGAAACACCGAAGAAGTTAAATCCAAAGATATCAGGATCAAAGTATTGGAGATTGAGGTCAACAAGCTAAAATGCTTAAATCAAAGGCTTATTGATATAGTTACTGACCTAACAGAGAAGAATGATTCACGTGTTGAAGAGCTGCAGAAGATGGCCAGAATGAAAGGAAAACAAAAGGCTGGTGATTATGAAGAGAGTCAAATGTCAGATGAAGCATAGAATCTTAAAGCCAGAAATAATGATCTAGCAGCACAGTTGTCTGAAGAAGTTCATAAAAATCAAAGGCTACAACAAGAGAATGCATGTTGCTCTGACTCTGTCGCTCAAGAAAAATTGAAGGTAAAGGAGAAAAATGACATGGTTGATAAGCTGAAGCATGAACTGGAAGATGAGGTAAGTAGAGGGAAGCTTCTCAAAGAAAAACATGATGTCCAACTTGAATCAAGGGATATAAAGATTCAAAAGTTGGTAGAAGAGCTCGAATCAGTCAAGCAGGAAATAGAGAAGTCTAAATCCAAAGATAATCCCAAGTTGAAGGATGCACCACACTTGCTATTTGATCATCCTTCGACAAGTGATGATAAAATGAAGAACAAATATGCTGTTTCTGAAGAGAAACAACATAATATTTTCTCAGCTCAAAGACCAGCAAGTTTTGGAAATGCTGGTATTGGATATGATAATCCCACTCCTATGGATGATAAGAAAAATGCAGTGAAAATTTACAAAGGTAAGAAAAATCCTGTAGGTGCTGGAGATAGGCCTATGAGGATAGTTTCAAGGAGTGATGATGTGTGCTATTTCTGCGGAGTTCATGGCCACACATCAAGATTCTGTACAGAGGCTCTGGAGTACATTTCAGGATGTGAAAAGAGAAACATTAATAAATCTGAGAAAAGGAAGAAGCATCATGAGAAATTAGAAAGAAGAGCTTCTCAGAGGAAAGCATATATTAGATGCTATTACTGCAGAAGAATGGGACACACTATGATCATGTGTCAGGAAGCTCAGGAGAACAATATCAGAGGAAGAACTCAAGGTGCATCAACATCTCAGCAGAGAGATGATAAAATGTGGTATGCCTTTGAGGGAAAATGTTTTATATGTTCTCACTATGGGCACATGGCGAGACATTGCAGTAAGAAGAAAGCAGGAAAGGGAAAGGAACAAGAAAAGAGATCTCCACCACAGGAAGTGTACAAGAAAGAAGCCTGTACTGGGAGACAAAGTGGTAAGGAGAAGAATAGGCTTCGAGCCTCAGGGAAATCACATGGAGCTGAACGAAAGGTGTATCAGTCACCTCCTCTATCATACTCACAACAGCTCTCAAGGAGAGAATGTGAGCAAACCTGGAAGATTAAGGGGAGATCTACTCCAGAAGTGATAAAGAAGAATGGACGTTCAATGGAGGACCCACCACCAATGAAAAATAGGGTGGTGACTCATAAATCTGATAAAAGGAAGATAAGCAAAGAACACATTGAAAAATATGCAAGTCATGTGCCACAACAAGCAGTGGAGAAAAGGGGAAGATCCCTACAATGGACAAAGAAGAAGAAGGGGAAGATGCCAAACAGAGAGGTTCCCACTCAGAGAAATAATCAAGGAAAATGGCATATTGATAGTACATCAAAGACAGAAGTGTGTACAAATGGGTTCAGACCCCATATTGTGAAAAATGTCAAGCCTACAGAATCTTCATATGAGAAAAAGACTCAGCATGTGAGTAATGAATGCTTAGTCATATGGCCAGAGCAATTGAAGTTGGCTAGGTAGCTGGAGGAAGCAAGAAAGGAGTGTGATTCCCTCCATGAAAGAATCAAAGGGTTGACCCATCATGATCAACCATTATCCTCATCTTGAGGATTCTGGAAGAGAACCCCCTCTCCCTATGTATATAAATGATATTAACTAATGATTGATGTGTTTCAGGTTTTAGGGAGATACGATCCAAGGGGAAGTGGCATCTAAAGATGCAAAATGGAAACGTGATATGCTTCAGTGTTTTGATTGACTCAAATCAGTTATCAAAGTTGATGATAAAAGGGAGAAACAGAGCACAACAGGAAGTGAGAGCACAACAGGAAGTGATTGTGTTATTGACTTTGTCTCTTGTTTCCTACATCGAGTTCCAACTCAGTAGGCTTAGAGATTTGGTTAATGGCTCAATGATGAGTGCTAGATTGGCACAAAACATACAGGTGGAAGATAAGAATAAATGATGTAGGAGAAGAATGACGTTTATGGGTATAAACAGTGGGTCTAACCCCAGGAAGTGTTGCATAACACAGGGGGAGCATTCAACAACAAAATCAGATGCCAGATCCATCAAGGAAATAATTGGATGACCCAGCTCAAGTGTTGTCTATTGAGAGAAGACATACTATGGGAGAAGCAGCAGTGATCAAGCATTTCATGCTTATTTATTTTGATCTAACATTGTGGTATCAACTGACTGTTTTCAGGATACCAAGAAGCTGCGAGAAGAAGTCGAAAGGAATGATTTCATTGAACAATGAAATACAGAAAAGCAGCTGAAAGAAATGAAGCCACTGAAAAATGAGTCAGTGAACAATTTCCTGACAAAAGTGTTGAGGAAGAAAGCAACACAGGGGGAGAAGAAGTAGTTTAGGCTGACTCAGAAGAAGATACTGATGATGAACAAGAAAGTATCAAGTCTGTATCTGCAAGGAAGCCAAAGAGTCGAGCTGAAATTGATAGGCAAAATATCATTGGTGATCAGACAGCTCCAGTTCAGACTCGAAGAATGAAGTCATTATAGCAGACATCGTTTTTATCTCAGGTGGAGCCAAAATGTTTTTCCGATGCAGCTGAAGATGAAAACTGGGTTCAGGCTATGAACGAATAACTTGGTCATAATTGAGAAGAATCATACCTGGGAGATTGTTTCGAGGTGAGATGATAAAAACGTCATCATGACAAAATGGGTCTATTTAGATAATATGAACAAATATGGAACGATGATTCAGAACAAAGCACGACTGATGTGCAAAGGAGACTCCCAGATCAAGGGAACATATGGTGATGAGACATTTGCATCAAATTCCAAGCAGCGAGATATCAAAGTAATCCCAAGGAGAGCCACATGCTCGCAGTGAAAAGAATACTTTGGTATATCAAGGGCACGGTGGACTTCGGTTTGACATACAACAACAAATTTCAGACAGAGTTATTGGGATATACTGATGCAGACTGGGCCAGTTCAGCAGATGATAGAAAATCAACGTCAGGTGGTGCATTCTATCTTGGTGGATTGTGTATTTCTTGGCTAAGCAAGAAACAAGATTGCATTTCATTGAGCACCGCAGAAGCTGAGTATATTGCGGCCACTCAAGCATGCACACAGTTATTGTGGATGAAGCAGCAGCTTGAAGATATGGGAGTTGAAGTGAAGTCTCCGATCGGAATCCAGTGTGACAACTCAAGTGCTATAAATCTTAGCAAAAATCCCGTCCATCATTCAAGGAAAAAGCACATTGAGATTAAGTATCATTTTATCAAGGAGAAGGTTGAGCAGGGAATCGTGAAATTGGAGTACGTGCCTACAGAGCTACAGGTTGCAGACATTCTGACAAAGGCCTTACCCAAGGAAGCTTTTGAAAGGCATCGACTGGCTCTGGGAGTTCAGTCAATTCCCCACACTTGAAATAGAGTGGATGTGGGTCACCCCCTCTCCCCGAGGTATGGTGTGTTTTTCCCTAATGTGATACTTTGTGTTCTCTACTCTGTTATAGACTACAAAGGAGTGAACTTTGGGTTCGTTGACAAAGGGGGAGAAAATAGAACTAGTTTTTGTTAAAAAGGGGAGAAAATGGTGACTGGGAGACAGTGTGGAGATTTGATAAATCATATTTGATACGGGGAGAAGCTGACAGGTAGAGCAGCCAGAAAGGGGGAGCAATGAGAAAGGGGGAGTGTACTAAATCAGACGATGCTAGAAGTGATCGATCAAAGCATAGATATCACGACAGCTGAGGATCATGATAAAAGTAGAACAGTGATGTTGGAATGGTGTGAGACGGTGTCCAGCTATCAACAATTGGTATCAACTTAAGAATTCACCAATTGGTATCAGTGTGGTTCAACAACTGGTTTTATTTTAAGAATTGGTATCTGGGTGGAATCAACATCTGTGGTCTAACATGAAGTGATTCATTGATGAACTTTTCATACTACTCTTGTTTCTCACGCCGAGCATTGCTCATGTGGGCTTAGAGTACATGTTAAGTGAATCCTTGAACGCTATCATAATCGCAAGAGGCGAATGGTGGTAGCAGCAGGAAGAAGACTCAGTGAGGTATCAAAGTGCAGAAAATATTTCTGAGCAGAGTTGTGAAGAGTTGTCAACAAACCCAAAGGGGGAGATTTTTGGGCAAAAATCCCTCAAGGTATCATTGAAGCATTTTTGAGGTGATTGTGTTTGTTGACAAAGCAGACATCTATGTTGTGTTTGTTGACAAAGCAAACCATGGTGAATGAGTGTGTTGACAAAGGGGGTTTAAATGGTGATTTGTCGGGTTTAAGGGATGCTTTCAACAATCCATGATTGATTGAAGAACCTTGAAAAAGGAATGGATGATCTGGAGGCGGTACAAAAAGAGCAGATACAAGGTGGCGCCGTTTTCCAGTGTTTGCCAAATTTATGGGCCTGAAAATCGCCAATGGAAAATGGAGTGATATGTTGTTGGCAAAGGTTGAGGAGAGAGAAATGAAAGAGGTGCGCGGAAAAATTAAGCGTGGGGCGCAAAATTAGCGGGTTGCACGAAATCTTGAAGTGTGGCGCGCAAAACAGCGGGTTGCGCGAAATTGTATTTCGCGCAAAAGATGTTTCAAGGCCGAAAGCTTGAAAATCGGCAAAGGCATTAGGCGCGCGCAATTTTGGAGACCTGCGCGAAATAATTACGCGGTGCGCGAAAGTCGTGCGGGTTGCGCGAAATAGCGGATGAAGTATTTCGCGCAAAAGATGTTTCGAGGTCCGAATCTCGGAAAATGGCAAAGGCATGAGGTGCGCGAAATTATGGAGCAGTGCACGGAAAATGGTTGTGCGCGGAAGATTTGTATTTCGCGATCAAAGCGGATTACGCGCTCAAGGAGGGTTTTTCGCGCGGGGTCGATTTTTCTTATAAATATGAAGTGACCCTCCTCCATTCAGTAGAGTTCAAGACATAGAAAATACCCGAGCTCTGGTGCGCGAAATTGAAGTTAGAAAGGGTGTTGCGCGTAAATTTAAAGTTTGCGCGTAAAGTCAGATTGCGTGAAAAGAAAAGGCTGCGTAGAAAGTTGGTGTTGGCGCGTAAAAGGAAGATTGCCCGAAAAGTGGATTTCGCGCAAAAGCAGTTAATTGCGCGCAAGGTAGTTTCCAGGCTACGCGTAATATTTGGAGGTTGCGCGAAAAAGGAATTTCGCGCAAATCATAGAAATTGTGCGCAAGACACCGTAAGGGTTGCGCGTAAAAACTGAGGTTGCCCGGTACATCCGGTGCAAAGTGAGATTCATCTGTGGGTGAAAGTTGGACTTCAACAGAGCATCTACATATAGAGGAAGATGCAGTCCTTCATGAAAATGAAGAGACCTACAGGTCTATAAACTGTGATTGGATTCCCTTCTGGAGCAGTGAGCTTAGGAAGAGGAAGAAGGTGATCCTCTCCACCGGCAGTGAGCCAGAGAGAGAGAAACAGGGAGTGACCCTTGGGAAAGCAGTGAGCTGACCCTAAACCTTGTATAGGTAGTGATCCTGGGCATAGAAGTGATCTAGCCCAAACATTGTAATCCACAGCTAGTGAAGTCTAGTGGAATTTGGTATGAACCAGCAACTTGTCGGCGTATGCTCCTTGGACGTAGCCCTTAGCGGTGAACCAAGTAAAAATCTCTGTGTCTGCCTGCTTACTTTCCTGCATTGCATTCAAAGCATCATCATCAGGTAAAGGAGACAAGTGATCACAGTAACCACACAAGTGCAAACAAAGTGACCCTTGTAACAAAGAGGTCAAGATCCAGTGGGGCAGGAAGAACTTTGAAAAAGAATATCCATACCCTGATTCACCCCCCCTCTCAGGGTATATAGGCCCCTATTGGCCCTAACAAGTCCCATATAAAATAGACTCAGATCATGATGAAAAATTTACATACCAATTGTGGAAGGGATTATAAGAGAAATTTGGGACTCATCTATGCTTGAGCATTACCTTTAATCCACAGAAAGATGGTCAGATGAAGCAGACGATATAGACCTTGGGGGACATGCTTTGTTCTTGCGTTACTGATTTTGGTCATAGTTGGGAGGACCAACTACCACTGGTGGAGTTTTCATACAACAACAACTACCACTCCACCATCAGTATGGAACTATTAGAGGCATTGTACAGACGACCATGCAGGTCACCGTTATGCTGAACAAACCTAGGGGAGTCAGCACTCATGGGTTTGGATATGGTATAAGATACCACTGAGAAGGTACAGGTCATCTGAGAGTAGATGAAGAATGCATATAGCCAACATAAGTCTTATGATAATAGGTTATAGATACCCTTGGAGTTCGAGGAGGGGAACCATGTATTCCTATGGGTCTCTCCTTGACAAGGGATACCGATATTTGGCTGGGGCAGCAAGTAATCTCTAAGATTCATTGGACCTTTCCTGATACTGTGTAGAGTGGATGAGGTGGCGTACCGCTTGGATCTACCACCATAGTTAGAGAGGGTGAAAAAAGTATTCCATGTATCCCAGCTGAGTATATACGTGCACGATCCTTCTCACGTTATCGACCATGGTGAGATAGAGATTTACGATGGGGAGACATTTGCAGAGTACCCAGTGGAGATAGAGGATTGAAAAGAGTGGATCCTTCATGGATAATTGATTTCTCTGGTGTGTGCTTTTTGGCAGTATAAGAATCTCTAGGAGAGAACATGGGAGCAGGAGGCTCATATTCATGCTCAGTACCCCAATTTGTTTGATTAGACCTTGTTTTGACTTACAAGGATGTAAATCCCTAAAGGCGGGGGTAATGTAATGTCACAAAATTCCATGATTTTTTTTTAAAAATTATATCTAATTATTTCGAGACCAGAATCTAATATGAAACATCATTCCGAGTTCTATAGTGACTTGAATGTATTTTCAAACTATTTTTAAAGTTCATTAAATAATTGTGCGGGTGGGTTTTTATAACTTTTAAACTGGTGCCCATATAAAAAATTTGAGGGCACTGTTGAACTCAGAGCATCGGGATTCACATAGGAAGGGTTTAACATCAACCAGTGTGGGTCATCTAAAAAAGATAGTTTTTGGGAATTTGAGAATAAAAATAAAATAACTTAAAAAAGTTATTTTAATATTTTATCTTCATCATTGCGTAGCGACTTGTCAGTGCTACAGTACAATGACGAGGCGACACTGAATCCATTAATGAACCTCATTAATGTATTAGTGTGGAAATGTTGCAACACGCAATGAATCTTCCTTCTTTAATTAAATAGGGATTCAAGGTTGATGAAAATCCTTGGAAGTACTCCAAAAAATGATGAAGGAAACATCTCCAATGACGAACGTTAGCAAATTGGAAAGCAACAACTACACCCTTGGAGAGAGGATTCAGAACTATAGATCGAAGGATGATGATGGATGATCATCCTCAACCAATCTCCTTTTTCCTAAGTAGGGGTTTAAATCTAAGTGATTTTCCCCCAGTTCTTCCCTTCAAATCAAAGAACATAGGTCAAATCATTAACTAGTTGATCTATGAATGAATTATTCTTGCGGGATTGGGAAATATTATTGCGGGTTTGATATCGGGAATTAAATCTTAGTGATTTATATTTATGATTCATGATCCCACTGAAAATATAAATTCTAGGCCAAAATGAACAAAGTCTGGTTTGTTCATTGGGTTTTCTCTGTGATCCCCCCTCTCTCCTTGTTCTTCGCCGATGAACCCATGAGGTTGCGTAAAATCTTTTCTGGGGGGGGGATTCGAAATTATGTCGGACCCCCAAAGTGATGAGAAAACAACGAGGAGTAAGAAGAAGTGATGATGATGCCCCAAGAAGCCCAGAAGTGCAAATGGATCAGGAAACAGACCACTGAAGCAAGTTCGGTGGCCCGTAGAGGCCCGCGGCGACAGCCGCGGCAGGGAGGCGGTGCACCGAGGTGGTAGAGGCTATGAGTAGCAGGGGCCATGGGGTGTAGGGTAGATGTGTCAGTTGGGTGCCGCGTCAGGTGGAGAGGTCTCTGGGGCGGGCCACGACATGCGCTGGAATGCGGTCCATGCTAAACCGCATGTGAAGGGAGGTGATCCGCCTCAACCACCCATGTGGTTGCATGAACCAGACATGAGCGAGCATCCGGGCAGGACAGAATCCAACCCTCTGATGTGGTTCTGGACGATGGAGTAAACCGGGCCACTGGGCAACCCAAGCTAGAGAAGAACTGGCCCGCCAAATTGCAGGTCGGCCGGATGGGAAACTGGGCCGCTGGGCGGCCTGGCTGGTCAGAACCAGTCTGACTAAGTCAGACCGGACTAGATGAGAACTAGGTTTCTAGGTGACCCAGTGGGCTGGACCCACAACTAAACGGGTTCGAGTCCAACAAGGCCGAATGAGCCTGACCACTAGACCAGGTCGGACTGGGTCGGCCCAGAACCAACTGGGTCGGGTTGAGTTAGGTCATACAGGACCCCCCGGTCAGGTTGGTTTGACCAAGTTGGACTGGGCCCAGATGCAACCGACCCCTGTTTACTAAAACACCAATATATTTCAGACCGGGCATCTGATTGACACATCGTCTGCAATGTTGGGACCCTTGTGACAAAACGGTCCTTTGGGTATACTATAAGTGAGACTTCATGAAATTTTATATGAGACTGATGGATTGAGGAGTATATTCTCTTGGAATCAAGCATGCTACGAGTAGGAATCCTATGACTGGCTGTGACAAAGGATATAACAAGCAGGAGATCGGTGGATGAGTAGCAGAGCATAACTGGGTGGTCAAATAGCCGATCAGACCTTAGTGGTCTAGTATCCAAGTGGACCTAAGTGGTCTAATATCTCAACATACCTCAGTGTTCCAGTAGCAGAGCAGACCTCAGTGGTTCAGTAGTTTAGAGGTACTCAATGGTCCAATAGCAGAGCGAACCTCAGTGGTCCAATAGCCCAGAAGACCTCAATGGTCCAGTAGCTTAGCGAACCTTAGTGGCATAGTAGCTAATAAAACATCATTGTCTCATCAAGGATGAGTCCCTCAATAGTATAAGATGATTCATCTTTATGACTGATAATATTAATTCCTATATTTTGAATTATACCTAGTGTGAGTTGTATTTGCTTTGTGGTCATTGCTTTGTGGTCTTTCTTTGTGATCTTTCCTTTGTGGTTTGGGGTCCCTATTGAGTATTGTGTTACTCACCCCTACACAAGCTTTGCCCACACATGTTGTGTCTCATGCAGGTGATCGATTATTCAACGGAGACCTTGGTGGTTTGAGACCAGGTGGTTCTCAATGAGATAGGATGGATGAACACACTTCTATGGCTACAAGCATCTACCCTTCACCTACCCTTTAGGTAGGGTCTCGACCGAATAGACCATGAAAACTGTACTTTCCTTTTTGGTTTTTGGCTTGTATTATACCCCCTTTTTTACTTTTAGTTTATACTGTACTCTCATTAGTTGTCTTAGTGATAGTTGTGGTTTACTTTGTGTTTAGTTTCTGCAGTTTGATCTTTGTGTGTGTGTACAGGTTTAAAGGTAATGCCTTATTTTTTTGGGATATGCCTAGTCGGTGCTAGCTTCCAGCCCCTGGACTATAGAAGGATGGTTTGGGGTAGTCATGACATGTTCCCTAGGGGATGGGTTGTGACATGACGCACATTTTCGGAGTTGTTACCCCTAGGTACATCCATGCAAGAACCATGTCTACTTGTAGCATCCAGATAGGAATTTATTGCTAAGAAGACCCACAAAATCTATACCTTACCAAAATTATAGGATATTATTCTATAATTATCCTCAAATTCTATTTTATGGTTAAGTTCTATATTTATGTTTTTTAAATCTAGTTTCCAAGGTTACTGCTAAACTTTATTTGATACCAACTGTAATGCCCCAACCCTAGAATCCCAGAGATGGTGCATTATTTTATTACATTGTCATGATTAAAAGGAATCAAATCCTGAAAGACCGATCAGTTTAGAAATTTTGGAAAACCATATTACATACATGATTCCCATAATACACTGGGAAAATAAAATAAAAACATGATACATAATAAAATGAAATTAAAAATATCCTTGAAACCCATTCAAAGGAATCTTCTTCATAATGTGGGGAAATGAAACATAATAAGGGTGAGTTCAAATGATCAGTAAGGGTATGTAAAATGGAATAAATAATGAATTTATGAGAATAATAAATATGGAAAGGTAAATAACTGATAACACATGCCATTTCAAATAATTGGATAAGGAATAATCAATATGGAAAGGTAAGAAAATGAAACACATGCCATTTAATCAATAAACTGAGAATAAAATGAATCCATAGATATGTCAATGAAAAAATATCATGGATAAATAATAACTAAATATAAAAGAGGAAAATGATTAATTATTGGGTTCCATATTTCCAAGGTAAATGGTACCTTTACCATCATGACCATTCATAAGACGATTTAGCATATCCGGTAAAAACCTATCTAATTTAGTCAACTAATTCATCTCAAGAGACTACTGATGCATCGATGGTCTATCTATAACTGAGACCCACCCACGTCATACCTATCCAAATTATTACTCATATATAAAATAATAAATTTAACTCATATGAAAAATTTTCCATATCAAATATCTATATTTAATAAAAGATACATATTTATCAATAATTCTCTAGTTAACCAAATAACTGTCAAAGTGAACACCATATGTAAAATGGTATATAGATAGGTAATAATAATATCCGTTGAATGAGAATATGGATATTTAATAAAAATTTAATTTACCATAAAAATGATTGTAAGGAAAGTGATTGTTTCAAGAGAAAGTTAACAATCAAAAAATAAAGTGCGATCACAACGGTAATCATTAAATATATTCTTGTGAAAAATAATCTTTAAACATTCCAAAGTGTCTCATAACACTTTGAAATATTTGAATTATAATCCCCATAGAGGAATAAAATTAAATTAATGTTTTGGATACCATGAAGATAAAAGGGTTAATTATATAATATATCAAAATGGTTAGTAGATACACCACACAAAATTTGTAAGTGATGAATATGATATTTATCTCAAAGATGTAAAAAGTGAGATGAAAATATATTACCTTATCCTTCTCTTTTGTTGTGTGGTATTTAACCTACTTTATAGTGGTTTAAAACATGTCACTAAATTATACTATAACCATACTCATATTTATGATATCATATATTATCTTCTTATAACATCTTATTACCCATTTGATAACAATCTTTCATTATTTTCACTATTTTGGGTGTTAATTGCCTAGTTTGTTGAGTATGTTTTAACTTGTTACTTGTTGTTATTATTAATTAGATCATGGTTTCATAATATAAAAAATGTAAACCATGATTCAAATTTCATATATATTTATTATATATGTATTTATAATAATTCATAATATTTGGAGATAGGGAATGAAATGAATTGTCTATGGAGATGGTAGGCTGTACGCACGCATGAACGCTACTTTCATTTCTTTATCGCATTAAAAGAATGAAAAGTAAATTAAATATATGTATATTATAATTCTAGTATTATATTTATGTAAAATATATCTCATAGGTTTAATAAAACTATCCTTTATACGTTCCATGTATAGTGTGAACAAATCACATCGCTTTGAGGGGTCGATAGTACATATTTCCACAAACGATGTTATCGTATCGAAAAAAATAAAAATAATAAAAGTATGTGTTATGTAAAAATTAAAGAAGCATAAATAAATTATAAATATCATATATAAACATCGTTTCCATCATAATTCCCACCATGAGAGGTGGTAAATAAAAAACAAACAATCATCATTTCGTGAGGCTGTAGTTCGTCGTACACATAAATGGTAGGTTAGTTACCCATTAGATGGATGTGTGTGTAAGTTCAGATATAACCATTAACATAAAAACATACCAGTATATTGAGGATAATTATCTTATTATATAATATTATAATCATAAGATTTTAGGGGGTGGAAAATGAAAATAAAATAAAAGATCTTGAGGAAGGATGTTACATCTTATTAGGGTAACTCCTTTTGGTTTGCACCAAAGGGATTTCTTGGATGAATTTATTCCCAAGGTGAGTATTCTATGTTGAGGGGAGGTATTTTGAAAATCTATTTTGGTAGATATTGGTCAATCAAAATTGTCTTGAGAGGTGTGAGGAAGGAGAAGAGTGAATGCCTTTTTATAGCGGAGGAGTGACATTCTTGTAAATATCAAAAGGTATATATTATTTGAAGGCAGCCCTTAACTCATGTGACTAAAAAATGAAAAATAATTCATTAAAGGTTAATAATGGTCAATAAAAACCTCTACACACAAAAAAGTCTATTTTTATAATTTTGTTCCCTAACTTCTAAGTTTCCCCAATTTTATCATTTTTTGTTTTTATTAAAGTAACTAGTTATCTAACCAAAATAATTTAACCATTAAGAATAAATTAAAGTGAGATTTATTATAAAATATAAACACACAAAATTATAAATATTATATCTAATTTATAAAATAAAAATCCCTTGTGTGTAGGAAATTAATTTTAAAACAAGCGCACGTAACACGCAAAAACACTACTTTAACTCGGACCATGCTAACATTGTTTTTATTATATATGGGTCAATATGTTAATTATAAAATATCAATTGGTGCATTAATATACCATATTTGATATTTATTTACACTTAAAAATCACTTGTAAGATTACATGTTTTTTTATTAATTTTAAATCATTTAATAAAATATCATTTACTGCAAAATAACATTAATGTCAATTTTGACATTATTTATTTAATTTTAATTCTAAAATATCAAAATAACACTGGAATTAAAATATATTAATTTAAAAATATTTTTAACATGATATATTCATCTAAACAAATAATTAAAGACAATAAATCAATCAATTTACTTCAAGTTTTATATTTATAGTATGATTTATTTTCAGATAATTATTAACTAAATAATAACTACATTGGAATTTATTAAGCATTTTAAGTAACTAATTCATATATTAAAATTAAGGATAAATTATTATGATAAAAATAAACCATTTATATTTCAAAAAGATATGTATATCTAGAAATATGATGTTTTTTCTATATATCAAGGATTTATAAATATTAAAGGTAAAGAAGGTTCCCTTTTTTTCCTTTTCCTTATTTAACTTATTATATTGGGAACTTGTATGAAATATTATCCCAATAACTCATAAAATTAAAACCAATAGGGTATATAGTAAAAATATTAGCATCCAACGTATTTTAGTCAAGTGTATAAGTCATTTTGGTCCTTAAGTTTAAGGTTTAGTCCCTTGTTAAGTTTAATTTTACCTTAATCACTGTAATTAATTGTAATTACTTTTACTAATATTTTTGGTTAAAAAATAAGTTGATCTTATTAGACTAAAAATATTTTATTAATTACACTTTTTTAGGTATGATTTTCCAAATTCAAATAAAATATGTGGTAAAATTAAGTTTAATGCTAATCCCACAGATGTGGCGAGAAAGTGGAGTTTAAAGTGAAAATGTTCCAAAGTTCATTAAGTTTTTAAATATAATTTAAATATAAAAATTATTTTAATGACCTAAATTGGATTAATAGTTATATAATTTATCTATTGTGTCTTTAAAACAAATTTAAAATATAATTTAACATTAATAATTATTTATAAAAAAGGCAGTTTTTTAACTAAAATGTAGTATTTTTCACTATTCATCAAAAAATGAAACTTCTCATAAAAATACCGAAAAAAATACTTATCTAATTTTGAAATTCCTAATTCAAAAATAAATTCTATTTTGACAAATAAAAATTATAAAAGTGTCAAAATGTAGTTTTAAAATAGGGGTGTCATTAAAAGACGTTAAAACTTGGTCTTGTATGTAATACAAGTTAACTAAGTGTTGTGTATAACATAAGCTTAACATGGTGTTGCATATAAAGAAATATAGCAACAAAATAAAATTTATTCTAAAATTAAAATATTTTCACGTCTTGGGGTGTTACATGTTTCCTAACCTTATTTTAATTATAAATGACTACTATATTATATGCTTTGGGTGGTTGACATAAGGGGTCTAGAAATAAGAGGGCTGAGACTGATATAGATTCCCACGGTGTTAGAACTTAGTGGAAAGGTTATGTGTTGGTTTTACCTCAGCTTAACATTTCACTTGTACTATATTATAACCCCTGAGTAATATTCCCCTTGGCTTTAATCTTGAGTTTCCACCACTTCCCAAAGAGCTCCATACATTTCATAAGATTTTTCTCACACACAAGGAGTGTATTCAAGGAATACTGTAGTTCTAAATGAGGGATCATATAGTGTTATACTGAGCATCCATGGTTATATATGGACTGAGTTATAGGTGGGTCTCATCCTAAGAAATCTATATCCTTGAATTCGGAATGGGGTGCTTGAGTGCTCAAGGCATTCCCTTGGGACTCCAAGCTAAGATCAAGTCAGTCCATTCCAATTTTGATAATAAAGTCATATATATTTCATAATGTTCAATTCATTACTTTTCATTAGTGTGGAAATTATAATTGGACATGTAAGCATTTAATCTATTTAATGCATTTTAATGAACAAAGGTTCATTCTTATTCCTTGCATTAACATAGTATGGGGTGTTACAGGCACGAGACATATTATACACTTATATTTAATACGTCCAAGTCATATAATTATTATATATGACAATTTCTATTCCGCATTTAATTATAACATTGAATCACTTACCTTAGGTGGGCCAAGTGGTGAGTGTACATGGTACTTACTATTATGAACTTCCCAAGATAAGTCAAACCATTTAATATAGAAAATATTACCCTTAGAAAGGTCAAGCCCTAGCACACCCGAACGGTGGCTCAACCATTTCAAAACACTGAAACAATAATTATGTGAGAACATCCTATATGAATGCATGCCATCATTTTAATTTAATAAAATAATTATTATGAAACTCATGAAATAATAATTAAATTAAAATAAACCAAGTACATACATTAGTTAGTCCAAGATCATGATCATCCATGCATGCAACGAATACATATCACTTTAATTCACTATTTTATTAAGATAAAATTTCCTCAAATTAATCTAATTAATTATATCATTTATTAATTAATTCATTTTATTTTATCTGAAAAGTCCTTAAAATTCCATCATCTATAATATTAAATAAATTAATTTTATTTTAATTAAATAAGAATACAGTGTGTACTTGGATACAACACAGAGAGTAGTTACAAATTTATCATGGAATTAATTGGTATTTTAATATTATTTAAACAATTTATACATGGCGTATATCCCGATTTAATACTAAAATTAACTTTATTTCTGTATAAATTAATTTATTCGTGTATATCTTGGAATGACGTGTACATCGCAGAAAAAAAAATTACACTATGTGTATTAAACACCCCTCATGTGTATTAATAATACATCATGTGTGAATTAATTATACAGTGTGTGAATTAATTACATAGTGTGAGAATTAATTAATTAAAATATGTTTGAATTAAATAAACAATATGTGAATTAATTAATTACATCGTATGTGAATTAATCACAACTCACACATAAATTTATTGCACACCATATGTGAATTAATTACACATTATATGTGAATTAATTACACACCATGTTTATTACACTACATGTGAATTAATTAAATGATCACCATGTCATTTATATTAAATACACCACATGTGCATTAATTACACAACCACCACATCGTGTATATTAAATACACCGCATGTGTATTAATTACATGACCATCACATCTATGAATTAATTACCATGTGACTTAGCTGCCAGTCCCATGTGTCCTTTAATAAATACATGACACATCTTTAACTATATGGATTTTTTGATTTACACTATTAAAATTCATAGACTACACGATGTGTACTCTGACTACACATCATGTAATATGGAAAGCCATGTACTAGTCTGACTGGTTAACACATGACATATAATAAATAAACCATATGTTGACTCAATGTGGTGAGTTTTGTACCCATTAGCACATCCATATTTTATGAACTTAGGTACACAACATGTACTTTTTAGTTATACACCATCCATTTTATTTGTCCACAATATCAAACACCTCTTGATGGATTCCATCAACTCATTATTTATTGATATTTAACTTTTTCTTGGTTACATGAAGGTGAATGATCAAATAAAATTAACCTTTAGATTAAAAGAATTAATTAAGAGAAATTAAATGCTAACAAAAAACATTCATATCAATCAATGACCAATAAATAATTATAAATTATTATGCAGATACTTTGATACCACTTTAAGGTTTTGGGGTGTATCATAAGTAGCCAAGATTATGCCCAATAATAAATTTTCATCAACTCATTCATATTTCTATTCAAAACTAGATGAAATAGAAACCCCAAAATCCAAGAGGTGAGATCATCATATATAATTTATATAGATTAATAATTATATCTTGTGGGAATTATTTTTTCATTAAAGATTCAGTATAACACTTCTTAGGGTACCATCATTGGGGAAATGTAAGTGTATAATTACTCTAGTATAAATCCACACATGCTCCGCGAACCATTGAAAATATCTATAAAAACCCCTAGGTGATAGCATGAAGGACTATAATGATTGTATTATTCATTATAGATTACCACAAGAATATCTAAAAGGAAAAAGGATTATTTTGTTCTCTATTTACTTTAGAGGGTAGAGGATGATTTATCTTCATTATTAAGAGTGTTCTAGGAGTATAGATCTCTAGGGATTGAGAGGATTCTGTTTAGAAATCATTATATGTAATGATTAGAATGACTAGGTTAATGTTGGAGAATGACATAACCTAGTATTTATAGACCTAGGGTTAGAGAATAAATAATTGAACATAGGCCCTTATTATTCACTTAATCCTTGGTAAACCCCATGTTTAAATAATAATAATAATATTATTTACTTTACATGTGCTAAACCCACAGATAAATTAATATAATTTCATGAATAAATAAATTAACATTTATTCAAATAATATTTAATATATTATTTCTCACCAGATCATTAACTCAACCCATTACTCCTTATAATTTATCAAACCTTGAATAATGACTATTTATTTAAATAAATAAATATCACTATATTATTCATAGATAAATAGATAAATATTATATTCATTAAAATAGAGAATAATATATTTATTAAATATTCAACTCACATATATTCTCTTGAATAACTGGTGACCAAATATTTGTGATCAACTATAAATGAATAAAAATTAAACCATGTGTGAGAATAATATTTATTCAACATGTTAAATTCATATAAAATTTAACTAAGATTCTGAATAAACATAGTGTGTGACCTACTAGGATTCTTCTTCAGTGGAATTAAAAAATACCATCTAAATTCCAAGGTTAGTGTCTAGAAACATGCTAAAGAACACATAAATAATAAGGTTAAATTCCACAATGATAATAACCACATAATAATATACACTGTATTATAATATATTTATCTTGATGTCTCTAATCAGGTAGGTTTTATACTAGTTTCATCAACCTCTGAGCTCAATGTCTATTTATTTGAATTTCCAAAAATGAACTTGCCGATAGAACACCATGGCCATGAACTTGATTAGATAGTACTATTACTATCAAATATCCTAAGATATCAACTTTCATTAAAGAACAAAAGGGAAAAATCCTTTCTCTCATTATTCATTAGTACATATTACTCATGAAAAACACAAAACACCCTACTTCCCAAGAATATATGTCATTAAAGTTTTATTTAGTAATCATAGTACGTGACTCATAATATGAATTAATAATAATATTAAATTATAAGGACCATTAAAAATGTCCATAGATGAGAACATCCAATGGAACATATAAATATGAATTTTTTATTGGTGGTTCAAGTTATCATAATATCCTTTCTTGAGATTACCAATGGTGCACACCATGAGAAAGTGTCTCAAGTCCTATGATTATCCAACCCTGATAGCCTATATCATTTTTATCCCATCAAATGATATAACTTGACCTTATAATATATATTTAATAATACATTCATATCATTTTAGTATTCTCATTGCAGTAGGGAAATGATATGATTTTTTTTGTGAGAAAAGTACTCCTAATACATTTTTATATTAATTTACACACAAAAGAATACTCAATATATGATAAGATATTAATTATTATTCAATAACATGAATATTATGGTAATAAAATGTACATAGTAGTTGGTTCTAGGGTACAAGCTCTAACAAAATCCCACTTGCACTAGGTCCAACTACTAACAACTCAACTGGTCAACCTCACATGATAAACATGCTTATACTAAGATATAGATATAGTTGTTAAGATCACCATACCTATTTCCAATTTGAAACTGAAACCTCATTTATTTTAGAAAATCCCTCCAGAGATGACATGATTGAGTATATAATTTTTTCCTCTAGCATCTCTGATATCTTGTATAACACCATAGTTAAAATTTCATCATAATATACATTTTTCCTTCCCCATTGTCCTTTTATTTGAGATATATTAGGATCAATATGATTGTGGGATGAGATCTATTTGGAGTTGAACCACATTCTTATTGGTTACTACCATTATTCCTTGGTTAATATGCCTATTGGGTGAGACCTTAGTGGTGAGGTCTACTTATCCTCTTCATTTAACGATGTTATTTCATGGTTGATATTCCTATAGCTTGAGACCTTGTAGAAAGGGATATTATATCCCCTTCATTTAATGCTACTATTATATGTTTGATATTACCATGGGTTGAGACCATATAGACCAAGGAAACTTCTCACCTTTTTTAGTTGTTGTGTTTTTTTAATTGAGATACTTTTGGGTTGAGATCCCTATAGCCACATGCCACCTTTCTATTGGGTTTACACTAATTTAAGATAGGATTGAGATGCCTTAGGACCTAGATTATATAGGCAATGGATATATTTACCCTTGTACTTTTATTATTATATGGTGGTTGAGATACTATGATTTTAGATCTTACAGTAATGGTAACTCACCACCCCATTGAACTTGATATTTATTATGATTTGTTCAAATACACCCTCACATTGGACAAAGTAGATATGGTCACACTCCAGGGAGATATTTGAGAACTCAAGGGAAAAACCTTATGTATATATATTTTTTATTTAATTATTATCATTTAATATCACTATGAACATGCACTGTATTTACTGGATATGTTTATAGACACTATTAGTGGCAACCTATTAATTTGTACTCTTACCTTTCTCGGGTGCTAGATAATCGACCAAACTTTATGGTCTATGATCTATGCTGGGACAAGGGCCCTATAGTTGATGGGAAACCTTTGAATCATAGTAGGATCTAGGAGATAAGATCAATAATGTAATCAATAATAGGGTTTCTATCATCTCTAGTCTTTTTTCTTACTTACGGTACTTCAATTAAATGTTTTTTTCCATGAGAGATCTTTTTTATACATGTATGCCTTCCTGAAATTGTATTTGATCATTTTTATAGCATGGGTGATGTTATTATTGAATTTAGAAATTATCTATGATGTATTTATTTTATGATTTTATTTATGCAATGACAATTGATTATTTTTCTTCCACTGTGATTTATGGATACCATTATCAGAGTGGGTATAGTCTCTCCACTTCATACATAGACCTTTTCCACTTTTCGATAGCCTATGAAATATAGTGATTCATGCTTGAGGTTTGTATAACTTGGTTCAACCATAGTGGAGGTGAAATAAAATGAGGGTGTTACACATTTAATGTATTAAAATCATATGAAATTAATAATACTCATAATAGTAAGTTTGGAGTGATAAATATCCACCCCAACTTTTCTAGATAAGGCATAAGCCACCAGACCAATGAGCAGTCTGACCAAAATTCCATCCACTAAAGGATACTATACTCATGTGATAAATCAATTCCATTATAATTCTAACACCTAATACATATAAAATATAATAAACTACTTAATTCAATCTCATAACCTAGTACAATCCAAAGTCAAGGTATAAGAAAACTAAATCAATTATTATACTTAAAATATAACTCCTTAAAAGCATATATGATATTTTATAGAATTAGTGTAACTCGTTAAACTAAAGAATACATATATTCATAATATAATAATTATATTCATGAATAAAACAAGAAATAAAATAAATAAGTGAAAAATTCATATATTTATACATGAGATAAATATTTTATGAATAATTAATATATAAAAGCAATTATAAATACTTTATAATTTGTCATGAATTATGAAATTCCATGATTAAATAAATATAAACACTTTATATTTATATCTAATATGAACTCCTTCATACTATCCTAATATGGAATTTAATTACATATATAATATTAAATGAAATAAAAACATTTTATATTCCAATCCTAGTATGTAAATGATTTATATAGTATTAAATATTATATATTTTTAACATTATTTAAACCTTGATCATATCAATTATCAATTCTCCTTTTGATATGGTTTAAATAATTTCTCAAATAAGAAATTAAATTTGAACAATTCAAATTAATAATAATTATGAACAATTTATAGTTAAATATAAAACCCCTTTACATTTTTCCTTATTTTGTACCTTATAAACACTTAAATAAATACTATGATAATTTCCATATAAAAAATATATATATAAAAGTCATTCTATATTGTTATAAAAAATCACTCAAAATTATTTTTAGGTTGTGTTTGTTGAAAAGTTTGTTAAATGATGCTTCATATGAATTTGAATAAACTAGGTTCTCATATTTTGTAAACTAGGTCTTCAAAATAGATAGGACCACACCCTGGTTGCACCAGTGGTTCTTGTGGTGTCTTTCTATGAAAAAATGGGGATTCCCAAAAAGGGTATGGTGGTGTTGTTTATGGTCATGGTCAATAGAAAGTATTTTAATACAAAGTGTATTTATTAGGAAGCTATGACTATGGTATTGGTCTTGTTAAAGGAAAATGACCAAAATGTTTACACTAGGATACAGAGAGGAAGTTGTGCTCAGGCATGCATTTGATGGAGGTTGACCTGAGTGACATCACACCATTTCAGTTGCCATGATTGAAAGTGGTTTGTCCTGAGAGAAATAGGATTTCCCCCATGGGAATACATCAAGGCGTGGAAAAATTATCTTCAATTGTGATCCACAAGGATCCATACTATGGTCATTTCATAGGTAATGTATTAGAGAAAGGCTACCTATGTGAAATAGATTCAATAGGAGGCTACACCCATGGTGCTAGGTGTGTTAAGGAAAAACTGATAGATGTTGTATACTATAGTGTCTTGCATTATCTTTCGGTTCTTGGTTTCTAGATTTTCAAAAATGTGTGGCATTGAATCTTAGCTTTGATGAAAGTTATAACCACCAAGGAATAAGTGGTTTCAAATTAGTTTTAAAGGATTTTAATCTATGCATTGAAAGAATGGAATACACACAACAAGAGAATAATTTTTAAGTGGAGTTGAAAAAAGGATGATCTACTATATGACTTGAACATTTTATAAAGGGAAAAATTTTATATTGTTAATATAGATATAATATTGAAGATTGAAGGTTAAAGAAGTTTTTATTCAAGGAGTTTCATTCTATCACTGGAATTTGACATTTTATATGTTGAAGAGTACCACCATTATTGGTGTATGTTTACATCATCTTCATGCAGAGAAAAAAAGTTTCAAAAAACAAAGTAGTGAGTTATTTGTTTAAGGAGGGTAGTGAGTTCTCAAATTATTCATGGTAGTTAACCAAGAGGGTCAGTGAGACCAATCAAAATTATACTTGCAAAGTAGTGAGATTCTAGTGAATTCAGTGACATGCACCATCCAATATTAAATTTTTATTAAACACAAAATCACTTTTAAGGGGGAAGTGGGAACCCTCACAGCTCAAGGTTCAGAACCAAAGGACACAACAAATTTGTTAAAGAATAGAGTGAGTTGTTTGGAAACAGTTTCCCTAAAAAACCCCCAAGGAATAGAATTCAAATGAGTGTTGGGTGGAAATTTCAAGGTACCCTCGAATTGAAGTGCCAAGTTTTCCCAAGATTTCTTGTATTCCTCCATGATAATCTTCCCCATGTTGAGGCCTCTATGCAGGATGCGAGCCTACTTATCAACCCACTCGCTTTTCTCCTTTGTAGTGGCCACCTGGATCGGTCTCATCTTTTTCAGTTCCTTAATATCCAAAGTAGCTTCAACCATTTATTCATCCGAATGCAAGAGTAAATCCCTATATTCTAGAACTGTGGCCATATATCATTTAGAATCATATTTGGAACCTTCTTCGCGCATCTTCCCCTGACCACCCAACTTCACACCACCTGCAGGAGGAGCGGGAGAAGCATCCTCACATCCTTCCCTAACCAGGTCCTTGGTGATGGCAGTCACCTCCTATTGTCTAGGGGCTTTGGGCCTGTTCTAGGTTTTGAATCCAACCTTAGTAGAATACTTCAGTGACAACTTTCCCTTGCACGCAGATCTTGTGATGGGAGGATTAGGGAGATTGGAGTAATCCTTCCTTCTACATGCCCTTTGATTGTTTGAAATGAAGCCGTCCGAATCCATGGTTTTGTTCTTTCCCTTCCGTATAGAGGATCTAAAATATTCCTCCTATAAGGCCAGTTCCTTGGACTCATCATGGTCCGAAGTCTCAACCATTTCCTCTTGAGGTAATTCTGTTCTAACAGGAGTGTCTTGTCCATGATCTCCCCCTGCTGCTTCCTTGTTGTTAATGAACTTTTCTTCATCCAGCACTGCAAAACGATTCTGAGAGATCCTAATTGTCCCCCATACTTTGAGATTCTCAGCATAAGAGGATACCTGTGGGACCTGCTTTGGTTTGAATGGAACTTCTAGTTGCTCAAGACCACGACCCATGAATTGAAGATGGTTAGGGTTGTTTCTCACATCCATTCGTTGTGCATCCTCACTGGTGGAAAGACCTTTGATAACATCCTTCAGAACAACTCCCTCGGCTGTTGAAGGAGTGACATCCGGTAATGCTTTAGCAGAATCCTGAGGGACCTCCCTAATATCCTACCCCTCCCTTTGCCTATCCTGATTAGCATCCATGGGCGAGGGCCCCTCGACATGCCAAATCCCGCACGCCTGCATGTCCTCGCCCGAATTACTTGGCAAGGAGATTCCACCCAAGTCGCGACGCAACCGGTCAAAAATCTCTGAAACAAGAGGCCCAAACGCCTCTAAAACTCCTTTCACAGCAGCAACCGAGGCACCTCCCCAGCCTGTGCTCACCGTATGGACATCCTAGTAAGCCTCAACTGGGAAAGACTGAGGAGGGGGAAGACCTGAAACAAGGACCACCCTGCACCCCTTCTCGCACCCACCTGGATCAGTAGCATTTCCAGTATAGGCTTCATCGATCACTGAAGGCCCTTCTTCCAGAACAAAAGGTTCAACCAAACCCTCCTTCCAAGACCTTTTGCGACACTCTGATTGATAGTGTACCTGCCCAGAACAATAGGTACAGAAACTCGTCCACGAATCATAAACAACAGGTTGCGTATACCTATATTCGCCCTCAATCACAATCCAAACCACCTATGGAGGGGGCTAGGCAAGGTCCATTTCGACGCATATGCGTGAAATAATGGGGTGCATCAAGGAAGCGGTCCATCGATCAGCACACAGGAAGTGGACGATGGAATTGCCAACAGACCGGAGGAGACCTGGGTTCTGGAAAGGCTGCGGTAACCCAGGAAGCTAAAGCCAAATTGTTGAAGTAGACGAGTCTCGATTCATATGAAGATCAAACAACCAATGAAGGATATGAAAATGAAAACCTCAAATGGATCTGCTAGCTCTGGACTAGGCCTGACCCAGATCATCCTCATCAGTGAAGCAAATGAGGATTTGCCGTGGCCTCAGGAGACCGATGACCGCACGTTAACTTAAACCCCATTCCTCATGCACGTACCTGTCAGACATCTCCACAGGAGGCCGGCACCAAACGAACTTCACGACCAGAGCCATAGATAGTATCGAGGAAGCTTCGAAGAATTCCTACGGAGAGATCGGGACCACTGGATGACC
Organism: Viscum album; assembly: GCA_963277665.1. NCBI lineage: Eukaryota > Viridiplantae > Streptophyta > Magnoliopsida > Santalales > Viscaceae > Viscum > Viscum album. The sequence continues at coordinate 1,175,347,381 of OY728119.1, read as the reverse complement.
ATTAAAAATTCCAGGGACCTTTGGAGAGACATTAATGCTAGGGAAACGAGGGAAACCCCCATGCTGGAAAACCTGAGGAAAAACGTTGAGCGCCTGAGATTGAGTCCCCTCCTCAGGAGGAGGAGGGGCCGCTGAGGCCGCCATCGAGATTTGGGCATCGCCTGACCGCCAGGGAGGAGAAAAGATGCACTATCACATTCACCCCAATTATCCTTGGGCCCCTTAGGGACATGCACATTATCATGCATGCTCCTTGGATATAGCCTGATACGAGTAATCTAAGTAAAACCCATCATGTCATTTACTACTTTCATCACTAATTGAGATTAAAGAGAGGTAAATTAAAGTGTTCCTAAAGGTGAGGGAAAAATATCCTCATTCAAAGAAGAATTGATTTATACTTCTATACCCTAATTCACCCTCTCTCAGGGATTAATCCTCTATAAGTATCTAACAAGTGGTATCAAAGAATTACTTATTATTTTTATCTCTTAGAAGTATAATGATGATTATAAATCACAAAGTTATTCCCATATTTGGAGGTAGTAATTTATAGTAGCAGAAAATCTAGATGCAATACTATTTCAGGTATTTGGGAGTGGAAATATATATAAAAACCATTTATGGAATCACTATTAATATTTAGAGTAGAACTTTAAAAGAGGTAGATCATCCGTAATTGTTTGAAGATTATAAAGCCATAAATTCCTTGGTAAGTGGTCTAGACAATCATATTATCAAAAAATTAATGTCATAAAAAACCTCTCATGTTATATGGGAAAATATTCTGAATATTTATGAATGATATTCAAATTCTTGAGAGGTAAATTTTTAGGTTATATGGAATAAATATAAATATTTGAGAATGAATTAAAATTAGATGGTTGATACCTATTTTGATCATATAAATGTTCTTATTAAAGATATATGAGGCCTTAGTGAAGATATAAAAGATGAAAAGACCATTAAGTGAATCATGAGAAGACTCCCTCCATATTTCAACGAAAAAGTGTTGGTTCTAGATGACAAATATCCAAAATAGATTTCATTCGATAGTTTTAATTATACTCTTGTGGTTTATGAGATGAGAAACAAAGAAAATGAGTCAAGAGTGAAAAAAAGTACCCAAGAGGTGGACTTTAATTCCATGAGGAAGATCTCAATCAAGGTGAATCCATATGTTTACAAAGTTGATGAAGCTAAGTAATTACCATACTATAATATTAAGAGAGGAAGAGGATATTTTAAGGGAAATATTCCTCTTGATTGTTTTAAATATGGAAATTTGGGAAATCATGTGGCTAAATGTCCCAAAAACTATCAAGAAGATAATTATGAAGAAAAACAGACCAAGAAGATGTTAAATTAAGGTATAAATAATTCATGATGACGGTCCCTAAAAAAGAAAAAATTTATTTCTAAAGAAGAAGATAATTATAAAGAAAGTGAAGCAGAAGAAGTTTAAAATTTTAAGGATGAAGGTGTGTTAATGACTATTGAAAATATGCAAAGAGATAATGATAGTGATGATGAGAATGAAGGAGTTATATAAAGGGTTGATATATAAGAAAAACTTATAAAAGATCTTTAAGAACTTGATGTTTTGAGAGAAAAGACTAAGAAATCCAATGTAGTGGTTTATGATTCCAAGATCTACATGAAAAATATAAAAGAAAATTCAGAATAAAAGTTTGAAATTGAAGAAATAAAAACTATAATTTATGGAAAATAGGAAACCGAATCTAAACTAAAACTTAAAGTTGAAGAACAAATACAATTTATTGATGGGTTAGAGAGTTGAGTGAATTAAGGATCTTAAAGAAGAAGTTTTGAATTAGTGTTGGAAGTGTGAATATCAAGGATGATTATTGAAACATGATATAATGGTAGTGAATTCAAAGGAATTTTTATAAAGTCAATACAAATTATTTTTTAAGGAAAATCATATACCTATCCCTCAAGTTTACTAGTTCAAAGATAAATGAAAATCTATAGTAAAACATGTTGAATAGAAGAATAAATATATGGTTGTTTCAAAACCTCAAGTGCCGACTCCTTGAAAGAAGGTATATATTCACAACACCAGAAAGGAAAAAAATCATGTGGCCAAAGTGAACTCAAATGAATCAATATTTAAATGTTTTTACTATGGAAATTTGGGACACAATTACTATGAGTGTTCTATTTCTAGCAGGTCTTTCTAAGAGAAACTCCAATTGGAATAGGAAAGGAGAATTTCCAGTCATTCTTTTTCTTTTAATGGATACTATTTTTTTATGATGGATTCAAACATAAGGCAATAAATTGTGCATCAAGGATGTAACATAGGTTATCAATAATGTATAAAATTCGAAGAAATAAAAAGCTATAGTCTCAATCCAAAATCATAAAAACTTAAAAATATTTTCAATATTGAAAGAATAAGAAGAGTACATGGAGATAGATTTTGAGAAGGACTGTTCATCACCAAAATGGGTGAAGGAATGAAGTTATTAGAAGGATAATGTTTCTAAAATTACCTTAAGGAAATAGAAAAGTTGATTTTATGAATATTTTATAATGGCTTCACATCACACATGACTGGAAATAAAGACTTTATTTTTTATATAAAGAAACAAATATGGCGTCATTCATTTCAGAAATGTAGAAGGTCTCATGATTGTTGGTTCTAGAAAAGGTAAAATTGGATACAAATATCTTAGGTGAGCTGATGTTATTTTGGTTGATGGGAAAAGTCATAATATTCTCGGTGTTATCCAACTGTATAACTCCTAACTTGTGGAGGAATTCAACAAAAAGGTATGTTATATTAAAGATAAACATGGTTCAATAATTTTACAAGATACAAGAACTAATGTAAATTAATACCTTATCGGAGAAGAAAATTTATATATGTTGTCCAAAGAGAAGGATAATAGGTTATGGAATAGAAAAATTGTCCATTTGATCCTAACATCCTTAGATAACTTCTCAAAGAGCGGTGTGGAATGCGACATTCTCTATTTTACATATGATCACACTCACATATGGGATTTATGTCAGCATTATAAAATATTTCACTTTTTACAATAGGAGCATATCTGTTGGTAAAAGTTAATTTTCTGTTGGTAAAACTTTTTACCAACATATATGTCTCTGTCACTAAACTGTTGGTAAAAACTCTGTCGCTAAATGTTTTTGCGAAAAATAAAATAGCTCTGTTGCAATTATAATAATACCAACAGATAATATATATGTTGGTTAAAGTGTTTAACAATAGGTTCTGGTGAAAAATTTATCTTTTTGTAATAATATTACTATTATATAATAATTTTTTATAAATTACATTTACATAAAAATTATAAATTTTTATTGTTAGTAAACTTTCAAATTTTATTTATTAATTTATCATATATAATAAATATGTTTTAATTATTAAATCGAGCTCTATTTAAATACATGTTCAAAACTAGACAAAAAATAATTATATTAATAAGTAAATTCATTACAAGCAGAACCTGTTGAATCCCCACTAGAAACAATCATGGAAAACCCTACCCACCACCACCCCACACACACAATTTTTTTACACAATTCTAGAGCTCGACCACCCTGCCCATGCCCCCCCCACCATGTTGGATCCCCCAAACAGGATCAACCGCCCATCAACTCCATCCCAACATTGCTAGCGACTCCCACACCAACCCATCCATTCCAGGTCGAACATCATCCATGCCATATCCAGTCTATTTTAGCTCTTACAACTCTATCCCCATCCAAGCCAGCTCCAGCTCTAGCCAATCCATGCCAACACCAGTCTATGCCAGCTCCAGCTCCAGCTCCAGCCCCAACCCCATTCATACCAGCTCGAGTCTAGGCACAAACATATGATAAAACAGATAAGAAAAGGACTCATATATATTTGAGGAACGTACACAAACAAGTGACAGAAATAGCTTACACCAAGGATAACATTAGTACCTTCACAACAAGGAATAAAATTTTTTGTTGAACTTCTTGCAATTGTGTTGAAATTTATTTTTACTTTTCAACTAAGGTAGTAATTGCACAATAAAGAAATAAACATTTAAATATGACCTTTTATTGAACAAATAAATCATTAAAAAAAGTAGAGTAACATAAAATGAAACAAAAAATCAAAAAAAAAATACAAGAAGAAAGGAAAAAAAATTATAATAAAATAAAATACAAGAAGGAAAATTTGGTAGGAAAAAAAGGTAAAAAATAGAATAAAGCAACAGGGGGAAAACAATCTGGAAGTAGGAAAATATCTTAAAAATACAGGAAAAATATGGTTTAGAAAATAAATAAAGAACTGAAAGTATGATAGAGGAACAATAATAAACAATATAAAATCATTAGAATAAAAAAAACAAAGCAATGGAAAGCCGTATTGCATTTGTGATTGGGTGTAGTTTGGAGGGTAGAGGAAAAAGTGGGGAATGAGTAGTGACTCCAGAATTGTTAAGGTTACTACTGTACAAAAGTTTGAAATTGTGAAAAAAAAATAATGAAACCCTTAAGAAACAGGTCAACTGACTCAAAATGAAAACCTCAAGAGCACAACATACATAGGTCCCCATCAATCAAATTGTTTAATATTTTTCATGGTAAGATACTGGAGGGTTCCACCTAGATTACAGGGAACTAAATTTAATTCCCCTATATTCTGAATATAATGAACAACCTTATATACCCCCCAAGGGGACCATCTTCCTCTACTACTACATTGTTCTCCTGAATCCTATTATTATCAAGACTGTTTTACTTACTCAGTTTTATTCTATCCTGTTGTTTTATCTTCTAATTTCATACTAATTCCATCAACCAAATTTATCAAAGATAAAAAGAAAATAGTTAATTATTTTTAATGGAATGTGCACAAATAATGTGACTACATCAAAACTATGAATAAATTAACGATAGGAAAAACACATTAGAATATCAAACCATTATCCAAAGAAACCTTCATAAAATAATTAAGGACATTCAAAAAAACTAAAATTTCATGGGTTTAGAAAGAAGCTTTCTGGTTAGATTCTACAAGCTACATGGGCTAGCCTCCCTCAAATAAAATGATAATTACCTATACACCGTGCCACTGAAATTCCAAAAAACAGCATGAGAATCAAGGAAAAGAAACGAAGACTTGCAATGATGGGTCACAACACTCATTAGTACATGAACCTAGATGATCCCTTTGAAACAAGTAATGTTGCACCATGGGCCAGACCATGTGGGCCTGGCCTTCGATGCTCATGCTCTCCCTGCAATGAAAATTCCATATTTCACAAATAATACATAGATTCTATATTTCACACACACTAAGAAACACACCTGGATTCTACTTAGATTGCACACATGGATGAGGCTTAGATTACATAAATGAACAAGGAATCAATATATTTTTAGTGAGAACACTAAAAAAGATTCCAGATTTCAATACAAGGAATTATAAAGAGGTGAGAGGAATTATTATGTTAGTGAGAACACTAATACAGTAATGATGCATCAATATATTACCTTAAACAAGCGGTCCTAACTACTCCACACATTCCATGAACAACTACAAATGAAGTAACACCTTATGTCTCTTCATGATATACATTATCAATTCATTAATGAAATACTAAATGTCCATGTCAACATCTCCGAAAAAATTATTCTCTTCATCGACAAGAGGTAGGGGAATCTGCATGTAAAAACACAGGTAAAAATGACACAATTCCTATATTATTATCAATACCAGGAACATTGAAAATATGTTTAATAAAACAATATTTTTTTATGATGTATGTCAATGTGAATGATCATGTTGTAATTCTTGTACTGGTGAAGAGTTTCATTGGTACAAAATTTACTAGCCAATTCAGAGATCTCATATCAGATTTAGCACTCAATGCTATGACAATAGTTGGTGTGGACCTTCATCAAGCTTTTCAAGAGCATGAAATTATATATATAAATTTTAAAAAAATTTGTCTGCCAATTCTTGGATTTAAATATTATTAAAAGAATAATTTTCAACAGAGACTTTGTTACCCCTAAAAAATGAGAATAAACTTTGTTACCCCTGAAAAAATGAGAAAAGGGTTGTGAACCCCTGCATCTTTCTTCTTGATTTTCCTCTCGAGTACAAGAGTTTGAAGAACCAAACAAATGTAGAGTTATTGAGAGAATATTATTTGAGTGTATGATAAATGAAAAGTACATTGATAATCTTGACATACAGATCAAAATGTTCAAACCTTATTTCGCTATAAACGAGAGAGGGTTGAGTGATTTTTCATGCCATTACTTAAGAAAATATCAAGTGAGTGCCCTCATATGGTTGAGAAAAGAAGATGACAAGGTAGTGCAGTCTTGTGGAAATGTTTTTTTAAATAGATACAGTGAACATTAGAAATCCTATGTGGGAACAAAAGATGGTATTTTTTAGGTCAAGTGGATTAGTGACCAGTTTGTTCTTTCATCGTGGAGAGTTCAGAGCGAAAATATTGCATGGTTATTCTAATGGGTGTTATAAAGGATCTTCTAAATAAATTTTAAAGGAATTTTTATGTTTTTATACCTTATTAAGAAACATTATCAAGAATCAAAAGTTGAAACCGGGTGGTAGTGCTTCTAGGATTACCATGTATTCCACTTTGAATTAGAAGAGATCGTTTATTGAAGGCATTGAGAAGCGGCCTTACAAAGCTGCTACTATTTCTTTTAAGTCATTACCCATAACCCTAGAACAAAAAAGTGGTGTTAATGTGATTAGTCCTATTAATTACCAACAAGTAAACATGAAAAAGGTGAAAATTCATGGATTGGAAAACACATGCATACGAGTGTCAGTACGGGTGTCATTGCTGACATGAAAGAACACAAGATATGGGATTATTATAACCTGAAGGTGCAAAAGACATGAGATTCTTGCAAAGAAAAAGATGTTAAAAAATAGATGTAAAATAACAATTATATTCTAGATCTGAATAATGCAGTGCTTACCAGGCCAGGGTAGTGAATAGGAGCCTTAATGTTTCCAATTCTAAGAAACCATAACAATGTGATAGAATCATCGAAGAACACTATGAAGAACATTATATAGGACATCCTCTATCATCCTTTCATTCCTGTCATCAAAAGGACATCATACTAACTCTCCTACAACATCTACGCTATTTCAATGACCACCTCTGATGAACTATGCATAAAACCCCTAATTCCTAAAAAACACTCTCACAAATAAGATAAAAATATCCAAAAACAAAATAACTAAAAAATAAAAATAGAACCAGAGAACAAAGGTGTTCCCATCATAATATTCTCATAAAACATTTATAGAGAACAAGATTTCATCATCCCCAATACCCCACCACAAAGTACCATAATTAACGAGCATTCAAAATCATAACTGAACCAAAAATAAAAGAATGAACATGAATAAAACCTTGACAACCAAAAATTAAATTGGAATGAAACAAAAAGTAATAAACACAACAATAGGAATTGCTATTAAGATTCCCATTTTCTATGAAAACTAGTGGAGATCAAACTTCTTTTATATTAATATAATGCTGAACACATGTTCCACACAATGCACTAACCTGCCAGAGACAACAAATCCATCCCAGAATCACTTCCATCTTCAATTTTTAGTGTATTATTTTTTAGTAAAAAAAACATGTGAACCAGAAAAAAAACCAAAAGAGGGAACTGACCTATCTGAATCAGCTCGTTTAACAACCATTTGATAGAAAAAAAACTCCAACAAACACCAGCTCTGTCACATCCACCTACCAAATATATAGCATGAAATAGAATACTAGCAATGACCTAACCACCATTCACTACCTGGGAGCATGATCATGAAGAAGCATACCATTCCCGTTGGATTAAGATCGACAGAACAAAACTGACCTGGTCTTGGAGGGACATATTCAAGACCTATCTAGACCTCTGTAGATGGCACATGAATCCACTGTTAATGAAAGGGGGTCTAAGCTAGTTTAAGGGTAAATCAACATACCTGGAAGGGAAATCGAGAAAGGGAAGATAAAATCCAGCCGAGGGTCGATCAAAAATGAGTGGGAATAAACCCTAAAAATAAAACACCAACAAAAACCTAAAAAACACCGAAATCACCAAACAAGACGGACCCTGAACAGTATCACATTCAAGAAGAAGAACACGTCCCAGAAGGCGAATGAAGATAAAACCATGGAAGAAGTGGAAATCCATGAGAGGGAGATCATTTATTGGAGAGGACGACGATGAACTGGGTTTTTGCGTGTAGGAATAGATTGCTGGTGCGTGGAAGCGGGTGAAAAATAACTGGGGAGAATGGAGGTACAAGGAAGTCATGAGGATTGGGGGATGAGAGGGTGAAGGGAGGTGGGGTGGGGCAGCAGGAGGCAATGCGGTGTGGCGGGAGGTAAGGCAGGGCAGCGGGGTAAGGGTTCAGTGAAGACATAAGGATTGGGGGATTAGGGCTGTGTGTGTTTTTAATAAAAAGTATTTTAATGTTTATTAAATAAATAATATTGAAAAATATAAAAATAGTTAATATTTATAGAAAATTGAATAAAAAATATTGAAAAATATAAAAACATATAATATTTAAAGAAAGTAGAAAAATGAAATCAATTATGATATGTTTTTAATAAAACCCAAGGAATAAAAATTACTTTGGTCATAAAAATAATATATATACACACACTAGGTTTTTATTAATTTATTATTGATAAAATATTTTGTTGTTGTTGTTATTGTATGGTTTATTATAACATTTTTTATTGACAGAAAAATATTTGTCGGTAATAGTCATTATTAATAATAGATTCATGTGTTAGTAAAAAAAATTGGTATTATCATGCCAAAGCAATAGATTCAACTATTGGTAAATTATATGTTAGTATTGAACAACCAATACCAATAGATATATCTATTGGTAAAAGTAAGTGTTGGATTTAAAAATTAATACCAATAAAACATAATATCTGTTGGAAATGCTAATTTTTACCAATAGATATATTATCTTTCAATAAATTTCTATTGGTATAAGCCATTTTATTTATATTGAGGGAATATTATTCAAAATTATTACAATCCAAAGAAGGTGAAGGAACCAAGGTTTCTTAAGCTAGTGCATATGGTTGTTTGTGTGCCAATATCACCTAAAGTGATGGATGGAAAAAGGTATTATGTGTTGTTTGTTGATTATTTTAGTAGGATGTTATGGATTATTACTATCACACAAAAGACCTAGGTTTACATATGTATCACTCTATCTTGGAGGAGAGCTAAAACTATACTTGGTGTGAAGATTTAGAAATTCCAAACTGACAATGGGATCAAATTTATAAATCATCAAGTTGAGGAATATTTGTAGAAGCATAGAATTCAATATAAAGTATCAACCGTTAGAACACCCCAAAAAAATAGGGCAGTGGAAAGAAGATATGAAATAACCAAAAACATGGATTAGAAAATGATTATATTGAATTATCTTCCATAAATATATTGGAAAGAAGATATTATTTAAGTAGTATATATATCTAACATAACATTTCTATTTGAAAATAAAGAGAAAACTCCATATGAAATATGTTATGGAAAGAAACCTATACTCAAGTCCTTCTAAGAATTTAAAAAGTAAATGTTTTATTCTCAATAAGTATAAGAGTAGAAAGTTTTATGATTAGGGTGAAGAAGGAATATTTATTTGATACTCATAAAATAAAATCATACATATACTACAAAAAAATAATTTAAAAGATGATTGAGATAAATGGAATTGTACTTTTTTAAATTAGGAAAATGATAGAAACACATTAGCATATTTTACATGATAACCAACAAATTTTTGAATTTGAAAGTGATGAAGAAGAACAAGGTTTAGGGGGTGTTTCAAGGAATTAATATTATTATGATGATTTCATAGATGATGAAGATGATATAGAAATTCCAACATGTTCAAGAATAAGAATGAGAAGGGATGAAATCATTGAAGGAAACATTGTTGGAGACTGAATAACCCCATTTCAAATGAGAAAAATGAAACCATAATATAAGGTTTTTTATTATCTTCAATGAAACAAAAATTATTTAAAGTTATTTTATATGATGAGGGTTGGTTCAAGGCTATAAATTAAGAGATTTCCCAAATAGAGAAAAAAATACATGGGAAGTTATTCCAAGGCAAAGTGACAAGAATGTTATCAGAACCAAGTGGATATTCTAGAATAAACTCAACAAATATGAAAAGGTGATTTGAAAAAAAACTTGTAAGAAAGGGGTATTCCCAAATTAAAGGAATAAATGTTGATGAGAAATTTTCACTAGTGTCACAACTTGAAACGATAATATTATTCTTGTCCATAATGGTGAAGAAGGGATTCAAGGTGTACCAAATGGATACCAAATCATCATTTATTAATGGGATCCTTGAAGAATAATTCTACATCAAGAAACAAGATGGATTTATCATTTATAATGATAAAAATGAGTAATGCTATTTGAATAAGGCCTTGTATGGGCTAAAGCAATCACTAAGAGATTTGTACTCAAGGTCGAACCAATATCTAAGAAGCTTGGATTTCAAAGGGGAGGAGTTGATCAAAACCTCTATATCAAGAAAGAAAATAAGTAGTTGATGATAGTGCTTGTGTATGTGGATGATATTATCTTTGGAGGATTATATGATATCCAATCTAATAAATTTTTATATTTCATGAGGCGAGAATTTGAGATATCACTTATTATTGAATTATCATTTTCCCTTAGTTTATAGGTTATTCATGGAAATTATGATATCTTTATATCTCAAAATAAATATTATAAGTAGGTGATGGAAAAATTTCATATGGATGGTTCAAGACTAATGGAAACTCTGACCGAGACCCAGACAAAATTATTCAAAGATAAAGAAGGTAAAGTGGTTGATGCCAAACTTTATAGAAAAATTATTGTTAGTTTACTCTATTTGACTACCATTTGACTATAAATTGCGTTTTACACATTTCAAGATGTACAATTTCAAATTTATCGCAAATAAAGTAATATGAATGCTGTGAAAAGGATAATTAGATATGACAATCATATGGTGTATTATGTACTATTCTACAATATAAACCCATAATAAAGTTTGTTGGTAAATTTAGATGTGGATTGGGCTAGTTTTGTAGATGACCGAAAATCCACCTCAGGTGGTGCATTCAATCATGGGATCTCATGTATATCATGGAAAAGTAATAAGAAAGATCGTATATCTTTGAGAACTATAGAGTCCGAGTATATTCCTTCCACTCAAGCATTCACCTAATTGTTATGGATGAAATAACAACTTGATGATATGGGTGTTGAAGTAATTTATCCTATTATAATAATGTGTGATAATTCAAGTGAAATTAATATTTGGGAAAATCCTATTCAAAATTCATAGAACAATCACATTAAGATAAAATATCATTTCATAAAGGAGAAGGCGAAGCAAGGAAATGTGATATTGGAGTATGTTTCAACTAAAGATCAAGCCGCAGAGATCATGACAACGGAACTACCAAAAGTGTATTTTGAGAAGCATAAGTTATCTCTTGGAGTCTAACCAAATCAAACTAACTATATATATTGTGAAGGAACCCCTACTCTCAATGGATTCTATCAAGATAAAGGTATGTTTTCTTTTCTCTAATTGTTGTATTTCTAATCCTCTCTTGTAAAATTTTCATATAAATGTTGTCTTTAGGTTCATTTCTAAAGAGGAATAAATTTTCATGTGTGTTTGGAAAGGGTATAAGTGCAATAAGTTCTAATGGGGGATTAAGTTTATGATAAATTAGGGGGAGATATATATAGTGGTTGAAATATGTATGGAGTTTGAAAGAATTCAAGGTAAGTGGCCATGAAAAACTTTTCATTCAATTCTTGTTTCTCACATTGAGCATGGTATAACATGTTTACACTAGTACATATAGAATAATCCATGGTTAGAAATGTAGTTGAAGGAGGTTTCCATGGGAGAGAACATGCTATTTTACTTAGAGTAGTGGAGATTGGTTCATCTTGTGAGAAATGGGATTCCCCCCATGAGAGTGGATCAAGTCATGGAAAAATTATATTTCACCTTTGATCCCTGAGGAGTAACACTACAACCATTTTAGTGGTCATGTCTTGGATAAATGGTACCTATGAAAAATAGATTCAATATGAGGCTATGCTTTTGGTGTTAGGTATGTTAATAAAAAATGTCCACATGTTGTGCACTACAACATGCTGCATTCCATTTTAGCACACAATTTATAGATCTAAAAAAATTCATGGAATTGTCTCTTTGATTTTATGGCATATGAAACTACCATTGAATGACCAGTTTAAAAGTAGTTTTGATGAAATTTAATCTGTGCATTCAAATCATAGAAGTCACACATTAAGAGAATAATATTTAAGAGAATTTAAATGAAGGGTGATCTACTAAATTACTAAAACATTTTAGAAAGGGTTTAATTTTAGAGTGTTAATCAAGATCTCATCTAGAGGTTTTAAGGTCAAAGAAGGTGTTATTATAGGAGATTTATTTTCTCATTAGAAGTTGACATTTTATGTGCAGAAGAGAAAAACTATTCTTAGCGTGTGTTTACATCATCTTAATGTAAATAATAAATGTTTCAAAAAAATAGATAAGTGAGTTTTTTATTGATGGAGGGTAGTGAGTTCTCAAATTTTTCATGGTAGTAAGCTAGGAGGATCAATGAGACTTCTCTAAATTTTACTTGTAAATCAGTGATCTTCTAGTAAATTTGGTGCACAATCACATTTCCATGCATTCTCTTTGGACGTATCCCAGTGTAGGTGAACCAAATTAAACCCCACTTATCATTTTTTTATTTTATAACTTATCAAGATAAAATAGAGGGAGAGAGAGAAATTGAAGTGTTCCTCAATATTAGAGAATAAGATCCTCATTCAAGGATGAATTGATTTATACTTCTATACATAGATTCACCCCCTCTAAGGGTGTAATTATAAGGAACCGACCTTAAAAATTAAATAATCTAGTGTCTTTAGACTATAATTAACTTTATTGAATTATAAAATATATTTTAGGTTTATATTTTTAGAGAATTAGGTCATGACTCTTACACAACAAACCTAATATATTAAAAATTGATAATATCCACTCAGTATCCATTTTTTCCCTCAATATGAATCTTTTAAAATAAAACATGTTTTATTTTCATGACTAATATTCTTGAATTTCAACTTGAATTCTTATTTGTTATTAATCATCCTTAAAACCAATGAAAAATATTTTAAAATGTGGGATTAGAATGAATAACTCAATAAGGGATGAAAAAAGAATGAAAAAATCTATTTAAATCCATGAGACTGTAAATAGAGTTTTCCTTTAACATAATAAACTCTGAGATCAAAATAATTATTTAATTACACATAAAATCAGAATTACTAACCAAAATTTTCATAAAACACTTTATAAGAAAACATAAAGTCAAAATCATACTCAAGGGGGTTTCTTAGAAAACATAAGAACCCATGAAAAACATTTTCTTAAAGAAAAAATACCCCTTTACCTAAAAAGGGAATAATACTTCCTTTAAAACAAAATATCATTAACCTACCTTTTGAAATCAAATTATTTCCATGATAACTCTTTATAAAGAATATAAAACTCATGTAGGTGCCTTGGGACATCATCTTTATATCACTCTTACAATTACTCTTATATATGGAATAACTAATACGATTAAATTACAACATAATAATCATGAAAAAATGTATTTAAATTGACATAATTTAAAGATAGGATGAGTATGAGTTATTATATTCTCATAAAATAAAATTTGTACACGTTTAGGTGATATTTTCACCCTTATCGTTTTTGTTTTAACCTCTGTTAACCCTTTTGTCAATTACCATTATATTAAAGTTTCTTAGTCTAAAGGAGTCAATAAAGTTACTATAAAAGGAAAAGTGACCCATAGATAGAACATGGTTTATATTCTAATACATATCCTATTAAATTGTTTGAATATGATATTTTCTGGAATTTAAAATCATTTAATAAAATATTATTTATTATAAAATATCATTAATGTCATTTTTGAAACTATTCATTTAATTTGACTTTGAAAACAACTTGAAAATGAAGGAATTAAAATCCAATGCATCCACACATCCTTGATATGTTATATATATCTATAAAATTCTTATAACACTATAAATCACCCAAAAAATATTAATTTTGTTGTTTTTAAAAATATTTACTTTATTTTTCTACTACTTACATAAGTACTGTATCGACATTTCATTAACATTTAAGTTAATTATTTCATCACTAAAAATTGAAAAATAAATTAATATTATAAAAAATCATTTTTATTTAAAATAACCATTTAGAATTGAACACAATTTTTTTATCCCTATCACACAATTTTATAGATATTAATAGTAAGAGAGTGATATATTTGGATTTATATTTACTTAAAATAATATATAAGTCATTTTTAAAGAAAAATGGCACAAAAATTCCATAAATTTGAATATTGGATTATAATGGTTGAAACCCACTAATAAAATATATTAAGGTCAAGTGTTAGGGTAATTTTTAGTTTTTATCATATTATTTTTAATCTTAATTACCCAATTTACCCTTACTATGGTGACAAATATTTACTATAGTTACTATTCATATTGACAAAAAATAAAAGAGAACTATTAACCAAATTTAGAACTATTGAATAAAAATATGCAATAAATTTTTCAATATTCAATTTTTATAAGTGGAATAAATTAATTTAGTATTAAAACAAAAAACATAATGAAAAATTGTTTTTAAGAAAATGATTTTTTAAGTAAAAAATGTACTTATACCAAAATTAGATATAAAGGTGATTAAAAAATAATTAATCAGATTATATATAAATAAATAATACTTATTTTACTTTTATATGAAATTTAAATCACAATGGTACTTTTAAATTACTTTATTTAATGAAAAGAGAAGATAGTTTTACAAAAATCACTATTTTTTACTATTCATTAAAAAATCAAGCTTTTCAGAAAAATACCAAAAATTCAACCTAATATAATTTTGATATACTAATTTTAAAAATTAATTTCATTATTTCAAATTCAAATTATAAAATTTATAAATAAAACTTTTATATAAAACTATATAAGAAAAGGATTTTAATGAGAATAAAACTATTTCCTTTTTTATTTAAAAATTACTTAATATTATTATATTTAATATAAATATCTAATTCATGAATATTAATATGGAATGAAATTGATTATTAACTTTACATGGGTTGTTACATTCTTCCCCCTTTTCGGAAAAAATTTCCTTGTAATTTTATTCATTTCTTAAATTAATGGGGATATCTTTCCCTCATAACATTTTTTGATTCCCATGTTCCTTCTTCAACCATATGATTTTTTCACAAAACCTTAAATTTATGAATTAAATTATTCTAAAATAATTAATCTTTATAGTAAAGAATTTATAATGGATGTTCCTCATAATAAATGTTTTTTTCCAACTAAACTACTTTAGGGATCAAAACAAGCAATGCATTTGATACATATTTTCTTAAAGAAGAAACATGAAATACATTAGGCACCTAAGATAAACTCAGAGACAAGGACACTCAGTAGTAAAATGATGCAAATTTCTATAGTATTTCATATGGTTCAATGGAATATAGAAACATATTCCCCTTTTTACGAAAACACACAACACTTTTCCATGGAGATAGTTAAAAAAAACATGATCACCTACCATGAAAGATAGATATTTTCTTTGGTTATCCACATAACTTTTTTGACCACTCTAAGACATACTCAAATATTACTAAATCATCTTTACTTTCTCAACCATTTATTCTACCAACTATGGTCCCAACAACTTCCTTCCACCTAATTTACCCCAAAACCTGAAATCCGAAATCATTTTCCATATGATGCCTCAAAAGGTTCCATATGTATAATGGAATAAAAATTTTTATTATAAGAAAACTGAAATAATGAAAGTTTTTGATCCAAAATTCCCTGGTAATCTATTGAATAATATTGAAGCATTTCTTTCAAGGTCTAAATTGTTCACTTGGATTATCCATCACATTGAGGATGAAAAAATGTACTAAAATTTAATTATATACCTAACGAATTCTGAAGGCCTTTCCAAAAATTATATGTAAATCTAGGATCATGGCTAGACATGATAGAGAGAGGAAATCCATATAACTTGACTATATTCTTTAGGTACATTCAAAAAAGTTGATGTAAAGGTATAATATCTCGAATAGGAAAGAAATGTGAATATTCAGTTAATTGATCAATAATAACCCAAATAAAATTATTACCTTGAGATGTATTTGGTAATCCCACCATTAAATCCATGGATATATTTTCTAATTTCAACTCTGACACTAGAGAAGTATAAAGCATCCACTTTTTTAATTTTAATTTGGATTTAACCTATTTAAAATTCAAAAATTTCTTGATAAATTATGCAATATCTATTTTCATTTCATCCCACTAGTAGTACTCCCAAAGGTCTTTATGCATATTAGTGATTCTAGGATTAATAGAAAATATTGAACAATGAGATTCACTTAGTAATTACTTATTCAATTGGGAATCAAAATAAAAACATAATCTTTTTACAAATATAACAACACATTATTAATCAAAATTAATCTTTGGAAACTTACCCTTCATTATATATTATACCTTTTCCTTTAAAATGTGATCCTCCCTATAAGCTTGGTTAGTTCTTTATGAAAAATAGGATTGTACCGAAACTTGAAAAAAATAGAGGAATTTCCATTATGCAGAATTTCTAGGTCAAAATTCATCAAATCATTAACCAAAGGGACATATTCCAAATGTAACATGATTAATGTAAAATTATATTTATAACTCAATGCATCAGATAATTTGTTTGATTTTATTGGATTGTAATGAATCATGCATTTATATTACATAATCAGGTCCATCCATATTCTTTTTATAATGTTAAACTTTTTTTAAGTTAATATATACTTCACATTTTTATGATCAGTATATATTTTGTACTTTACTCCATATAAATGATGCCTCTAAATTTTTAAAGAAATAATTATAGAATCTAATTCTAGATCATGTGTAGGATAATTTAACTCATGAGGTTTCAGTTGATGTGAAGCATAAGCAATTACCTGGATATTCTATATCAGGTCACAACCAAGTGCCTTTAATGAAGAATCACTATAGATGAAAAATTAACCATTTCTAGAGGTTAGGGGAAAAAATGGATCATTCACCATCCTTTCTTTTAGTTCATTGAAAAAATTATCACACTCTTTCATCTAGATGAATTTAATTTCTTTTTAAGTTAAATTAGTTAGTATGAAAGATAACTGAGAATTTTTTTAACAAACCGATGGTAGTAACCGACTAATCTAAGAAAACAATGAATATATATGACATTATTAGACCCTAAACATTATTTAACAACTTTAGATTTAGAAGGTTCAATAGTTATGCCATATTTAGAAACAATATTACCGAGGAAATAAATTTGATATAAATAAAATTCACACTTACTAAATTTTCTATATAGTTTATTTAATTTTAATGTTTGAAAAAAAATCCATAGGTTTCTTTCATGATCCTTGTGTCTTTTAGAATATATCAATATATCATTAATAAACATAACCATAAACCTATCTAAATAGTCATGGAAAATTCTATTCATAATATCCATGAATATAACTAGTGAATTATAAAATACAAATGGAATAGATACAAACTCATAATGCCCATATCTAGTTTGAAATGCCATCTTTGGAATATATTCATCATTCAGCTTTAGCTGATGGTATCTTAAGCTGAGATCAATCTTTGAAAAATGCTATGATCCCAAGATTTGATCAAAAAAATAATTGATATGAGGCATATGATACTTGTTCTTAATACTGATTTTATTCAAGTCTCTATGACCAATATAGAGTCTCATTGAACCATCTTTTTATTTAACAAATAAAACAAAATCACCCCATGGTGAATCACTCGAATAAATGAAACCTTTATCTAGAAAACCTTTAAACTATTTTTTCAATTCCCAAAGTTATACATGATCCATTTGGTAGGGGGTTTTGAAATTAGATTAGCATGAAGAACTAATTATATTGTAATATCAACACCTCAATTAGGAATAACACCTAGAAAAGTATTAGGAAATAAATCCATATATTTTTTTACTACTAGAACATCAATAATTTTAATAGTTTCTTTCCTTTTAACAATATGAGTTAGGTAAGTCTCACTTATATATCTAATTAATTACTTAGCTTATTGATATGTTATAAAAGGTATAAAATCATTGAATATAACTTTATTAGATCTATAATCTATCTTATCATGATAAACTGAAATTCAATCCACACTGAAAATAATATCAAACTCTACTATGGTCAGTTCAACAAGATTTGAAAGAAATACCATCCCACTGATAATAGTATATAGATTTCTATAAAAATATTTTCTTTAATATTTCCACCTAGAGTTTTCACCAAAATTTCTATCTTGTTTTCAAAAGGTGATATTCCCATTTTACTTACAAATTTCTATGAAATAAAGGAATGAAAAAATCTAGAGTCAAATAGGGCATTAAAAAAAATTTGAATAACAAAGTAACGTACCTATCAACACTTTATTTGATGGCCCAAAATCAATTTTATTAGTATCAAATGAATTTTACTCACCCCTTTTATTTAGATCTTGATGATTTTCAAACCGTGTAGCTAACTTCAGACATACTTTATAATAATTCACAAACTCATTGTAATTAAAACATATCACTACTATATGGCTATCTATTACCCCATTCTTGGATTATCCAGGACTATTTTCATTATAATCATGAGACCTATGACTAAACTTTCCACACCTAAAAAACTTACTATATTTTATAAAACATTCACCAGGTTTCTTTTTAATACACCTATCACAAAATATAAAGTTGACTTTCTTAACTTCATATTTATTTAATGGATATTACCCCATTCCCTACCATCTGGGCATTTTCTTCTACTTTCAGATTTATTTTATGTATACTACCCCATTTACTACTATCTAGACATTTTCTTTTTCATGTTTTAATGGAACACATGATCATATAAAAACTCCATTTCCACCTTCTTGACACATCAAATAAGTTTCTAATAACTCTCAAAGTAATGGGAATCTAATTTATTTTTATATCTTGGCTTCAATATCGAGTAAAAATGATTAATTTTACTATTAATATTCTGAAAAAATTGGTGTTCACCTTTCCAATTGGGTGAGGTTTTATTTATATGCAGCAACTAAATCTTCCTCATTATATCTTGATTCTAACAATTATTTTTTCCATCCTAAGTAAAAAAACCTTAGGAAAATATTTCTCAAATAAAATATTCTTAAATTCATCTCATTTCAAGGCATATATCTATTCTATTTATTTGATATTCTTAACCATTTATCACCATTGATTAAATTCACATTAAAAATGGTAAATAGATAGAATTACCATTTGATGATCCAAAAAACCCATGACATAAAATATATTTTCTAGATATTTAATCCATCACTCACCCACAACTGGGTTAGAAGATCCACTAAATTCTAGAGGGTGATGTTTTATGAAATGATCTACTATTTACATGTTCCTCTATGGTGTATGTGGTTTCTCTCTTGCATGGACACCACCAGTATTTATAGCTTGTGTATACTAATCCATATCATCAAAAAACTACTCTATACCAATTCCAACCATTCTAGGTTCCTAATTTGGAAGGATATTTTCCTCTTTGTACCTTATTACATTATCTTCTCTATTTCCTTAGTCGAAAAATATTTTTAACAGACACAGTTTAGATGAAGAAACATGGTAATATTAAAATTTTATATCATGATAACCATAAATTATAATCTCTTAAGGGTACTCACCTACATTATTCTATATGAGAAAATTATCTAAAACTTTTCTTTGATACCAACTACAAGTACCCAACATTAAACATTACATAATATAGTGTATTTGGGATAAAATTCACTTTCTTTCATTATCAAAGATCATTTAGTTTTATATTTTTTGATAATTATTCCATAACTCTTACATAATAAACCCAATATATTACAAAAGTATACATAACCACTTAGTATCCATTTTTTCCACAATATGAAACTTTGAAAATTAAATATATTTTCTTTTCATGAAACAATGTTCATGAATTTAAACTTGAATTATTATATGGTCTTACTTATCCTTTAAAGCTATGAAAAAATTTGAAAATTTTGAATGAGGAAAAATAGCATAGTGAGGGATGTAAAAAGAAAGAAACCTATTAGTCTATTTTAGAACCCTGAGATCATAAAATTATTTTTCCTTTAACATAATAAACTTTAAGCTCAAAATAATCATTTAATTTCACATGAAGTCAATATTACTACCAAATTTTTTTCATAAAAAACTTTATAAGATAACATAAAGTCAAAATCATAGTCAATAGAGTTTCTTAGAAAACATGGGAACCCATGAAAAACATTTTCTTAAAAAAATACATTTTACCCAAAAGGGAATAATCATTTATTTAAAAAAATATCATTATATTACCTTTTAAAATCAAATAATTTCCATTAAAACTCATTATAAAACATAGAAAATTCATTTAGGTGCCTTGGGACATCATCTTAATATCACTCTTATTATCACTCTTACATGTGAAAAAACTAATATGGTCAACTTACAATATAATTCTCACTGAAAAATGGATCAAAATTGATATAATTCTAAGATAAAATGAGTAATATTCTAAATTTTCTCATACAATAAAACTTAGAAAATTTTAGTTGATTTTTTTACCCTTATATTTTCATTTTAACCCCCATTAACCCTTTTATCAATTGTAGTGGTATTGGTGTTTTTTACACTAAAGGGGTCAGGAAAGTTACTATAAAAGGACACGTGACCCATAAATATACCATGGTCGATATTCTTAACCATATCCCATTCCCTTGGTTGAATATAATATTTTTAGAAATTTTAAATCTTTTAACAAAACATTATTTATTATAAAATATCATTAATGTCATTTATGGAACTATTCATTTAATTTGGCCTTGAAAACAATATAGAACCAAAGGAAGTAAAATATAATCCATTCAAACATACCTAATATGTTATATCTATCTATAAAATTCATGGAACACTATAAATAACCTAAAAATATTACTTTTAGCGTTTAAAAAAAATATTTACTTGATTTTTCTACTACTTTCACAAGTACCGTGTCAGCATTGAATAAGAATTTAAGGTAATTATTCCATCACGAAAAACTAAAAATAAATTAAAATGATGAAAAAAATCATTTTTATTTAAAATAACCATTTATAGAAAAACATAATTTGTTTTTATCCCTATCACATATTTTTATATATATCAAAAGTAAGAGAGTAATATTTTTGAATTTGTATTTACTTAAAATAATATATAATCCATTTAAAAAGGAAAAAATGCTATAAATTTGAATTTTGGATGAGGATGTTCTAAATAAACTCATTCAATAGATTAAAAGAAAGTTTTAGGGTAATTTTTCATCTTTATCATATTATTTTTAACTTTAATTACTCAATTTACCCTTACCGTATTGAAAAATATTTAGTATGATTACTAATCATATTAAACAAAAATAAAATAGAAATATTTACCAAAATTGGACCTAATAATTCTAAATATGTAATCCATTTTCAATATTAAATTTGTTAAAGTGTTAGAAATTAATTTAAGATTAAACAAAAAATGAAACGAAAAAAAGTTTTTAGAAATCCCCAAAAATGTACTTATACCAAAATTAGATATAAAGACAATTCATAAGTAATTAATTAGATTATATCTGACTAAATATTACTTATATTACTTTGATATCGAATTCAAATCACAATGGTACTTTTGAATTACTTTATTTAATGAAAAGAAATGGCACTTTTACAAAAAATTATATTTTTCACTATTTAATGAAAAATCAATCTTTTTAAAAAATACCAAAATTACACCCTAAGATAATTTTGATTTTATGATTTCAAAAATTAAGTTCATATTTTCAAATTCAAATTAAAAAATTTAGAAATAAAACTTTTAAATAAAACCTTATAATAAAAGGAGTTTAATAAGAATAAAAACATTTCCTTTTTGATTTAAAAATTACTTAATATTATTATAATGAACATACTTATCTTATTAATTAATAATAATAATAATAAGGAATGAAATTTATTTTTAAATTTACTTGGGTTGTTACAATAATCCTCTATAATTATCTAACACATATAACTTTAAAAAACGTATTTGAATATTAACCTTTAATATTTAGGGAAAATTTATTTATTAAATGTTTTAGAAATAAATAATAATTAATTATGAAAAAATTATAATTAATTAGTTTATAAAAACTATATAAATTAAATCAATATAATAAAATACCTCTTCTTATAATTTATAAATAACTTATAAACCATATATTTTAATTAATAATTATAAATCTTTAAAAAATTAAAATTTTCATGCATATCATATTCTATGATATCTGCTATATCATAAGATGAAATTAGATTTATTATTTATCATATTTAATTATTATATTTTGATATTAACTTTAAAACATTGGGTTTCATAATGTACAATGTTTTCTATATCGTAAGGGAAATACGAAGCTCTATTTTACAAACATGGGAGATCACTATCATCCCATATGATATTTCCAATCATATGCTATAATACATGAAAAACTGAAGGAACCCAACTGACATGACACATATAATATCCTATATCATAATTCATTCCTATATCATGACTTATGATATCCTATATCATATAAAAAACTATATTATAAATTTTTTAATAATTTTTGACGATAGACAATACGATATTATTACAATATAAAAATTTCTTCATTTTTCAACATGATTTTGTGAATCCAACAACTTGGTGATTATTTAATGCCACTAAAGGTTTTATAAGTATACAAAAACAATTATTAAAGTATGAATAAGAAATTAGAAATCTAAATCTCAAGATCTAACATGAATAAAATTGAAACCATGTATACATATAAAATGATGAAGCTATGTACCTTTCTCCGATGAATCACTGATTCCACTATCTTAAATTATATGGTTGATGAAAAATAATAAGATGCATCCATAAAAATACATCCCCTATGATTTATACATGAGTTAAAATAATCTCCCAACACCCAGGTTGGATTCTTCTTAACTCTACGACGTGCTAGTGCCTCATATGAAAAAATAAAAATAAAAATAAAAAGATAGATCATGGGAAGGGAGGAATGATAGGAGGATAGGAACGCACATAAAACCACCATAATGGGAACTTAATACACTTATATATCTTGAGGATTATCATTGGGTGCACATGGATTTACTCATATATTACTAGTAAGTGAATTTAGTTACAATTCTTTATAACCATCTCTCTATTCATTCTCCCCAATATGTCTCATCATATGAAATTTTATATATAAATGATAGATGTGGAAGATTATTGAATGTTAACACTTAATTTTTCTATTTTTAATATAAATTAGAAGTGTGACACATGAATTAGACCTTATAATTATATACATTATGATGTGATTATAGTGTCTAATATGATAGTCCATGACAATATCATAATCACAATTTATGATATGTTCTTGTCGTACAATATGATATAGATAAAACCATCTCATGGTTTTAGGTAACATCTCTAATATCCACTATAATCCCCTTCCATTCCCAATGAAGTGATATAAGAGGTTGAGGATACACTTGAATATAACTCACTACCTAACCATTCCAAGTACCTATCTTAGGCACTCAATGTTCCTTACAAGATTCAAGTTGAAACAATAAAGAGATATTATAAAAATTTAGATTCTTTAATTTTTATCTTATCTAAAATTTGATTAAAAATTATTTCTCCCTATTTTGAATCGACATATGTAGTGATTTTAATGTTTTATATGGTAGATGAAGAAGTTGAATCTATAAAAAGTGTATATTTTATAAGAAAATATGGATTATTTTAAATTATGATCCACTAGAACACCTGGGGATGATAGTACCAAGATACAAATCATTGTAGAATTAAATATTGGAAATAAATCAGAAGAAAATACCAATAATGGAGTAAAAATTAAATCATCATTGGCCATCACTCCTCGATATGATGAAGAAGTGTATTTAACCTATATACTATGCCCACCTCTATAATTATAGAAGAATAAATTAAATTCTAATAAGTGGGACAAGAAATAATCTATCTAGCATATTTTTTACTTCTAGTAAAAAATAAAAAAGAATTGGATCATAGGAAATGTGGTGGTTCTTAATAGTATGAAGCAATGGATAAAATGAAATGTCATAGTACCTACCACATAAGAATCACCCCCTTCGGATTAGGTATGACCTTGTAATTTTCCATTCAAGATAGTTGTATCACTAAGAGGGGGAGGGGGTGAATTAGTGATATATTTTCCTTTTATATTTCCTTACTAATGAAACAACCTTCATATCCTATTAAATATTTATTTTCCTACTAAAAACAAAACAAACACACATCCATAGGAACACAAGAATTTACAAGGTTCACTACTCAACAAGAGTATCTTTTTCCTTGGTATAGTTTGGAAATAATCCAATACCACACAATAAACTAGAAAAAAATACACTTATGTGGAATAAAATGAGTAGGATATTACATTATACTCATATAGCACTATATTTAATACAACAATGTATGTACTTCAAGTAGCACGAAGATATAATAAAAAGTTTTTGTAATAAGCATGTTACAGTGCTGTATGATCAATTTTCACAAAATATAAGCTTCAAAAGAATTCTTCACTTTCTTACCCAGTAGTAGGAAAGAACTTCATGGACTTTGTAATGATACTCAATCTGATTTCCAAGTCTGATTGCTCAATATAGAAATATAGCTCTATCAGAATACCTCTGAGAAAATTCTAAACTGATTCATTCTGAATCCAAAAATCCCAGTATAATTTATCAACCCGGTCTATAAACCTTGAATATGATATTTTCTCTTATCATTTCTTATTTTATCTAGATAACTTTCTCAAGAATATCCAATCGAAAAAATTCTTCTCCTTAGAAATTCAGAGCTTCTCTCTCTTCACCTGTGAACAATACCTGTGTCAGAAAGTAAAAAGTACTTTATCCTTTTATAGGTGAGACAAATAAGATTTAGGAGAGATTATAAAAACTTTTCCCACTAAACCAATTTTACCAAAATATTTATTTCCCTTGAATTTCAGATATATTTACAACTTCTTCAATACTTCTCAACTCTTCTAGAATCTTTTTTAATATTATATTAACTTCAAATCACTTCAAACTTATTAATAAAATTTATTCCAATTACAATTCTGATTCTCATTACCGAACATTATTTCTTCATTATGACAAAGGAATTTGGTCATTCTAATTTTCTTGACCTATTTGTAAACAAAATAGAATTGAAGATATCCCATTATATTTTTTTGCACCAATTGAAATACTAATCTTCCCATTATAATTTACTCATTATGATTAAGACAATAGATTATTCAATATGTTGATCTTATACCAGAAGTGAAAAATGTAAAACATATGTCTTCCCATTATTATTCTTCTTAACAACTGATGAAAACAAAAATATTCTTCCTTAAACTCTTCAAGCTTCATTTTCCTATTTTATAGCACTTACAAAAATCTCTAAGAAAGATTCTCCTTATTCTTTTCTTCAAACCAATAATCCTAAATCCAATGAAGTTATCGGTGTCAAGTTACATCTGATTATCAATATAATTTTTACTATGATGAATTAATGTCTTATACAATCCTATGGATCTTGACCTAATTGTTAAACATATTAGAGAAACACTAAATACTTATATTTCTTTTATTTTAACCCACTTGATACTAAAACAAAACAATTCAACCAACAATTAATCTTGATTAAAATGGTTTACTAAATTATTTATCAGTCTCTGACTTTATTTTCATATCATCCCCCTATAACTTTACTTATTTTATTTTTCATTAGTCCCAACTACTCCCAATGATTTTTTTCCTTTGATGATTACAATGTAATACCAAGTATGATAGACCGATATCAACATATTTGACTTCAACAACTTATTTATTTTCTAAATATGATACTCACAAACTTCTTTAAAAAAATATCTATTTGGTAATCCCATACCAATGTAATGAGACCAAAAATATTTTTTTATAAAAACTTTAATATTCTTAAACTTCTTTCTTTGTAATAATGACTTCTTCATGAATTTAAAAAAAATTAAGATCAGATTTAGAATCATATAACTTATAATGGAAATTTTTATCACTTCCTAATGTTACAGCAATATACTTCTTTCCAACCACCTGAATAAAATTGGAAACACCTTTTATCCTTTTTTCTTTCATCAAGATAGTATAAAAAATTTTACAACTTACTTATAATTTTTGAGAAATACAAAATAGAAAAGCATCATAAGATTTACATCAGATCCATGCATAATCTGATTACCTTTCTTATTGTGATATTCCTTACATTATAAACCCAATATGAGTCTGATAAACCTTTTCTTCTAGAAAACACCTTCCCAATCCGATGGAATTTTTAAAGAATTGTGAGTTTTATTTCCCGAATTTGATGGTGAATCTGATTACCCTCTTTTACAAATTGAGGTGATTTTTTCTTCTTAATCTCACTTGAAAACAAAATAAAACTCTTAAATATGATCATATTCTTTAACATTTTGGTCCTCACAATATTCCCATTTGGATTTTTTTGTCAACCAAGGTTCATAAATCACTAAAATTTATAACCTAAAACTATGGATTTATTATCAACAATTATAAGCCTATGTAATCTAAACTCATTGTAAGAAATAAGAATTATTTATAGTAAAAACATGCTATCTAAAAATAGTGATCATGATAACCTCCTAATATTTTCTTCACATCTTTATTCACTTATTCACTTACCTACTTAACAAAATTTCCCTACAACTAATCCAAAAAATAGTTAGAATAGTTTACACATTTACAATATGGAAATAACAGCTTACCAACAACTCCCCCTTTTTAAAAATTTATTTAAAAGGTTTAGTATAAAATATTGGATAGATTTATGAAACATTCTCCCCCTTTGAAAACACTATCTAAATACAAGATGAGAGAGGGTACAAAATTATGTACCTAAAACTTGATAAGAAATAGGTTGGACTCCCATGTTCAACCTCAATTTAGAAAAATATTCCTTTGGTAAAGGTTTTGTGAAAATGTCAGTAACTTGTTCCAATATAGGAACATACTCTAGATTCAGTTCATTATTCTCCACATGATCTTTGATAAAATTATTTTTGATATCAATATATTTTGATCGATAATGTTGTACCAAATTTCAATTAAGGTTGATTTAAATTTGATAATCACAACCCAAGAATAAGGGTAACTTAACTTCAATAAGTAAATCTTCTAATTGAGTCTTTATCCACACAAGTTGGGTAGAGTCTTGAGTAGCAGCAACATAACCAGCTTCAGCCATACCAAGAGTTAATAAATTTTGTTTCTTTGTATGCCAATTAATATAGATCTTCCCCATAAAGAAAACTCCACCATATTAGGATCTTCTATCATCAAAATTTCCTACCTAATCAATATCTAAATTCCCAAAAAAGTAAATAATTTCTGAGATATCATACCTAATTACAAATTTTTTTGTGCCTTTTATATATCTGAGTATTTTTTTCTATAAAGTAAATGTGATTCTTTAGGATCACTATGAAATATTGTACATAAGGCACCAACATAAAAAATGTCAAGTCTTGAAGAAGTCAAATATAACAAAATTCAAATCTACTTCAAAAACTCTTTATGATCAACTCTCTTAAATTATCCATCTTTACTCAACTTGGTTCCCACTAAAATCAGTGTGGAAACTAGTTTTGATTTTTCCATTCTAAACTTCTTGAGAACTTCCTTAGCATAATTTTTCTCAATAAAGAAAAATGTGTTTCTTATTTTTTAAAATTTTTAACCCAAGAAAGTATTTCATTTCCCCAATCATAGAAATCTCAAACAAAATTTTCACCTCTTCAGCAAATCTTTCACATGTTCTTTCATCATTCCTAGAAAAGATAATGTCATCAACATAAAAAATTACAATTATGGAAAAATCCTAACTTTCCTTGTTGTAAATATTTTCATAAACTCTTCCTTTATTAAAATTCATCTTCCTCAAAAAATTATCCAATTTTGAATACCATGATCTTAGAGATTGTTTGATCCTATACAAGGATTTCTTTAGCTTATAAACATAAATTTAATCTTTACCAATAATAAATCCATAAGGTTGTTCAATGTAAAATTCCTCATCAATATCTCTATTCGGAAATGAGGACTTCACATCCATTTGAAATATTTTGTAAATTTTTTGTGTAGTAATATAAAGAAATATTATGATTGTTTCTAACCTTTCAAATAAAGAAAAATTATCATCAAAATTAACACCTTCAATTTGTGCGAAACGTTTTCACACTAATCTTTCCTTATTCCTTATCACTTATCCTTCTTTATTCAGCTTGTTTGGGGAAAACCATTTTTTACCAATTAAATTTTTGTTATTTGGCTTGGGTATGAGTTCCCAAGTATAATTTTTTTCTATTTGGTTGATATCTTCATTCATAGCATGAACTCATTTCGGATGCTCAAAATTTTAATTCACATCATTCATATAGAATTTTGAATACAATGAAGTGTGTGTAATAACTTTTGATGTTCTTCTTGTTTGAACCTTATGATTTTGATCACCAATAATGTTCTAAGCCTGCACTTTCTTCCCCAGACTAGGATGATATTTTTGAGTTTCTTCCTCACAAATTGAAATAAATTATTTTTATTCTTCTTCTTGAGTAAGATCACTATTATCAGTATCCATTTCAGAATCATTAACAAAATTTTTGTTATCTTTCTCAAATTATTTATAAGACCAAGTTTGATTATCTTCCTCAACCTTTTAAATAACTTTCATATCAAAATATTCAAATATTATTATTTTTTCTTTATTGAAACACCTGTATACTCTTCCTTCCGGAGCATAGATAAGAAAAATTCCATCTTCACCTCTCTTCTCAAACTTTACAAGGTTTCCACCATTCTTATTTATGATTCATGGAATTTCAAAAACTCTTAAGTGTTTCATACTTGGAGTTTTTCCATAAAATTTTTTATATAGAGTCATATCTAAACTTGGAATATAGAAAAATTAGTTTGGTATATACACAACATTGCTCATGGATTTCCTCCAAAATTAATGAGAAAGACCATGTTCAAGCAACATAGTTCTCCCCATTTCCCCCAAACTTTTATTATTTCTTTTAGTAGCCCCATTTTGCTGAGGAGTGTATGGTGAACTGAACTCATGATGAATTCCATTCTTATCAAGTTAATTTTCAAATTATTAATTTCTATACTCACCACCATTATCATTTATCAACTTCTTCACTATATTCTCACATTATTATTAGATTTCCTTTTGTAAATTCAAAACATTTTCAGTGCATATAACTTATGTTTCTTATACATAACATAAGTAATGTGAGTAAATTCATCAATTAAAGTGATGAAGTACTTATCTATATTAGTTTACTATTTTATAATTGGCCCATAAATATTATAATGAATAAGTTACATGAGTTATTTTGAAAAAATCTCAACTTTCTTATGCACTGAATTAGTAATTTTTTTATTTCCAATAAATAAGGAAACACCAATATCTTATTCTGGACATATTATGAATATCTCAGACACTATATCTATTTGAAAACTTAATCATGTTTATTTGACACATGTGTCCTAGCCTTTTATTCCACCACTGATTCTCTTCTACCATGACCAAGTAACAAAAGTTTTGTCTTTCACCAACTTGAAATAAGTTTCCTTTTGTCCATTGGTCTCTTGTAACTATCTTTCTATCTTCTTAAATCTTAAAAAAACCCCATATTTTCTAAAAATAACTTTCTTTCCTTCATCATATAGTTTTGAAAAACTTAGCAAGTTTTGTTTCATCCCATCAATATACAAAGTTTTATTTGAATTCAACTTTTTCTTTTGCAATAATGGCTGATCCAACACATTTGATTCTCAGAGATTCATAATTTCCAAATTTCACCATTCCTTCTTTGAATTATTTCACATTCTTTAAAAAATTTAAGTATATTATAAAATAATAATAACACCCAATATCCAAGATCCACGTTTTTTCTTCTTTTATATCTTTCAGAGCAGTTTCTACAATGAGATATTTTTCTTTCCTTTTATCTTTCTTATCTTCCAGCTTCAGAGAATTGTTGACAAAATTTTATTGTTCTGGTAATAAAAAATACATCTCTTTTCAATATTTCTAGGTTTCTCACACCTTTCAAAAATAGTATCCATGGTTTGGAACCTATTTTCAATTTTCACTCCAAACTTCTCAAGTTTCTTCATAACATCCTTCTCAGACTTCTTCTTTTGAGGGTATTGAAACTCCCACAAACTTTGCCTTCTATAATTTATGAAATAGTAAAAATGGTGTTGGTTGAACCAAAAAATATTTTCCATATGTGAAAATCCCCCACAATACCAATAGTATCCATAGAAATAATATTTTCCTCTAAAACTTCTATACTGATTGGAATTATGACAATGTTTCTCAGAAACCTTCTTATCTTTCTTATCTAAACTTTGTTGACCAAACAATATTTCTGTTATTAATAAGAATCTTATTATTCTTATTGGTTTTCTTTTTAACCTTATCTGAAATAGAAGTAATAATTTTTTTTGGACTGAGGGTTTTTAGAAACTTATGACTTCTTGAATTTGTTGGTCTTGGCCACATACATAGCATTCCAGATTTCTTTTTCTTAGGAACAATTTTCACTTTCTTCTCAACCTTTTAAGGTAATTTTTAATCCTTATCAGGTTTAACATTTCTAAATCTTTCACCAACTTTAGAGATAGAATTATTGAAACTTATAACCCTCTATTCATCTTTATAATGTTTTTGTTGGACAAGTTCCAAATATTCTTCTTTTGTCTTCAACTTCACTTACAAATGTTCATTACAATTATTTTATTTATCAATATATTTCTTCTAATCATAAATATTTTTTAGAAACTTAATCCATCATTAGGAAAACCTTATTGATTGTTTGTTAAAGATTATTCACTTTTCAGATTCCTAATTTCCTTTTCAAGTCTCCAAATCTTTATCAAACATGCTTTCAATTATTCCTTTAGATTAAATTATAATTGAATTTCTTCTTCTTCAGAACCAATGCTTCCAAAATATTCATTGTTCACTATTTCAATAAAACTATTTCTCCAGCCTTTTCAAAATATTTTTCTGATTTAGCATCACCATCCACTTCATTATCATATTTAGACAAGAAACTTCTCCTTTTGAATTTGGATAATTTTCTATACTTTAATGTCACGACCCGTCCTCAGGGCCCGTTCCTAGTAGAGGCAACAAGTACTAAAAAAGAAAATTCAGGTGTGATGAAAGTAATTGGGCCAGTATACAAACCCAACTGAACAACAAGTAAAAGTACAAGTAAAAAGGGAAAACAGCTCCTGGATCATCCGCCCGGGAATCCTACTTGAAGGGTAGGTACAGAACTCGATCAAATCGTCCCTGCAGTACCTCCTGCCTAGTCCAGATCCGATCAGTCTCCCATCCATCACCCTCAGCCTCAATCACTGCCATCCTTCGTCTACACAGAACACAACAAGGTGTGGGTGAAGCCTGTGCAGGGGTGAGTAAAAAAATACTTAGTAGGGGACCCTGAGACCCCTGAAGCTCTCCCAGAATCCACAAAGGATAAACCACAGTAGTAAGATACAAACATGAAGTATCAACCAACACTACTTAGGTATATGCCCATACATATACCTAAGTTACCAGTCATAATATGGCTCCAAATCTCGAGCCCAAACACAACCCAGTCCACAAAGGAAGTAAATTAAATCACATCGATGATAATGATTGAAAGACAAGACTCAACTCACACAGGAATACATATTTCGTAGAGTGATAGAGATGATCATAAGTAGTCACTGATTCATTTAAGCTATCAGACCCACATAGGATACAGGGCTAGCTAAGCTGTCAGACCCTCACAGGATTCTGGACCAGCTACTCTGTCGGACCCACACAGGATACAGGAACAGAAGTCATAACTGTCAGACCCACGGAGGATCCCGGTTCAGTATTCATCACTGTCGAACCCACAGAGGATTCCGATACAGTAGTCATTGCTGTCAAACCCATAGGGGATTTAGGTAAAATAGTCTTCACTGTCGAACCCATGGAGGATTCCAGTACAGTAGTTATCGCAGCCAACCCTAGGGTTCGTGCACATAGCACACTCAATTCCGGGAGAGTTCTCTCCTTGAGCCAAGTTTTGATACATAAACTATCACAAAGTCCTGATTTTATATATCCCGTAGTTCTGTCTCATCCTAAGGAACCCAACATGATATACGGTGCGTCAATCGGACACCCAGTCTGAGAGTTATTGGCATTTACGTTCCAGGGGCCCGGTAGGATTTACGCTCGATCCAAACCCGAGAATCTTCAAAATTTGTCCAAAACTCACTTAGAGTATCCCAAAATGACCGACTTGTTGTGAGGGTCCCATTTCCGCAGACGACGCATCGATTAAATGCACAGTCTAGAAGTTATTCCCATTTAAGAAAAGAAGGGCCCGACCCGTCAAGCCCAGTGGGTTAGCGGGTCAGCCCGACCCGACTCGGCGGGTCCAACCCGGCTGAGGGTTAGCCTATCCTAGTGGGGTATGACCCACCCATAGACCTGCCCCACTCTACGGGCCGGTCCGGTTTAGTCGGCGGCGCCGCCTCCTTCTCTACCCAGCTGGGCGTAGCCGGCCAGTTCGGCCCAGTGCATGCTGCCCGCATTATGGGCCACGGTTCTCCACACGCGGTGCTTGTGGGCGCTGCGGTTCTCCAGCCTAGCCGGTTCACCCAACCGAGCGGCCCTCGGATGCGGGCCGCGTCCTCCTCCGCGCGGTACCTGCGGGCACCACAGTTTTCCAGCCCGGTCGGCAGGCGGACGACTTGTTCTTCCAGCCGAGCAGCCCACGGTTGCAGGCTGCGGTCTCCCTCCACACGGCACCTTCATGCGCCGCAGATCCTACACACGGACCAGCTGGATCGGCTGGCCGGTTGTCCCATGGTCTGAACGACCCGAACGGGCACCGGTCTCCCTCCACGTGGCCGGCTTTGCCGCTGCCGCCTCCGGTCTCCGACGCTGCCACCTCTTCTGCCCCGCGGTTCTTCTCCGGAATGGTGCGATGGCACCACGCCCTTTTAGATTCACCTCTAATGTCAATCAAAAAAACCAATGGAGGGGTGTTGATCCGTGTTGGTTCGGCCCGTACCCTCCGCATTAGGCGATAATAAGTGGCCATCAACGATCCCAAACAAACAACGAAGAACGAGGGTACAATTTATACATTAAAATAATCAAAACCCCCTACCTCGTATTTGTCATTTTATGTTGATGTGTCACGGAAGACGGACGTCACGGAAGACGGACGTCGTTCCGTCAACGTCAGAGGAGGTAGAGCTCAGTGAAGTCGAGTTGAGTCAACACCGTTAGTGTACTCCAAAGACGGCGATGCTTCCCTTCCTTGCTCCGGGTGAAGAAGGAAGAACTTGATGCTCGTTTTTCTTTAGAGAAGAGAGGCGTTCTTCGTTAGAATAGAATGGTGTTCCTCCAAGAGTTCTCTAACAAAAGTTAAGACAAAATAATAGAGGTAGTTCTCTATTATTTTTATGGAACAATAACTCAAAATTTGTCTTTCATTAATTGTGACAACACATTAGATTAATTACAGAGGGATGGATTCGAAATTCAAACAAGGGAGGTGGAAAGTTTCAACATTAAATTGGGAGAGTTAGAAGTTTAAGAGACTCTCCAAAATTAAATGTGAGTTACATGGGGGTTTAAATTGGGTTCAAGGGGAGTTGAGGAGTTTGATGCTCGTGTGGGCCCCACCACATAATATCCCCCCATGGAAGGTTATGTGGGGGTGGGCCCCACCTCCAAATCCCCCTTGGAGGATTTAACCACCACTTAAATAAAATTATGTCACACATAATTTTTATTTAATTTATTAAGAATACCCAAAAATTAACTTCCATCCTCGATAAAATACAACTATGGTAAAAGGTATCCTTAAGCGAATACCAGCGCTGAGAGTTCAACGGTGCCCTCAGATTTACATTCCTAGCACCTATTCAAAAAATATAAAAACCCGAACGTATGTTTACTGAACGTACCCTAGAAAAACTTCAGAAATTGATTTCGGGCACACCGGGCCTCAGAATCAAGTGCCTTCAGAAACTGCAGACTCGTAAAATTCCCATGTATTTAAGAAAAAAATTTCCAGGGAATTTTCGGGTCTTTACATTCTCCCCACCTTAGGGATCTACGTCCCTGTAAGCTACAACACACACTAAGGGAACAAATTGGGGTACTGAGCACACATCTGAGCCTCCCGCTCCCATGTTCTCTCCTGGGGGTTCCCGTTCTGCCAGTGAACGCGCACCATAGGAATTGACCGTCCATGCAGGAACCGATCCTATTGATC
This sequence comes from Viscum album, assembly GCA_963277665.1. Lineage (NCBI taxonomy): Eukaryota > Viridiplantae > Streptophyta > Magnoliopsida > Santalales > Viscaceae > Viscum > Viscum album. The sequence goes on along the minus strand of OY728119.1, from coordinate 1,175,312,624 downwards.
CTCAGTCTCCACTAGAACCTCCATGAAAGTCACCCCATCATCGATGTCCAGCTCCTCGTGGTCGATGATGTGGGATGGGTCGTTCATGTATCTCCTCAGCTGAGATACGTGGAAGACGTCGTGCACCCGGTGCAACTGAGGTGGAAGGGCCAGGTGGTAGGCCACCTCACTTACTCTGCTGAGGACCTGGAGTGGTCCATTGAATGGCGGATATAACTTTCCACCTCATCCAAATATCTTTATACCTCATCGAGGTGATACCCGTAGGTAGACGTGGTCTCCATCCTCGAACTCCAGTGGTCTCTGTCTCCTATAAGCATAGGACTTCTGCCTGCTCTATGCAGTCCTCATCCACTCTTGGATGATCTGCACCTTCTTCGTCATAGCCTGCACCATCTCTAATCCTACAAGTGATGACTCCCCTGTGTCAGTCTAGCATAGTGGTGATCTGCAAGGTCGGTCATACAGTGCCTCGTAAGGTGCCATCCTGATGGTGAAGTGGTAGCTATTTTTGTACGCAAACTCTACCAAGGGAAAGCGATCCTCCCAGCTGTGACCAAAGTTGAGGATGCATGCACGGAACATGTCCTCGAGAGTCTGAATTGTCCTCTTAGTCTGGCCATCCATATGAGGATGAAAGGTGGTGCTCAAGCGAAGCTGCATCCCAAAAGCCTCCTACAACCCCTTCCATAGTCGGAAAGTGAAACAAGCATCTCGATTGAAGACGATCGTCGATGGAACACCATGAATACATATAATCTCCTGTATGTGGAGGCATCCCAAGATCTCTATCGAGCCCTACTCTCTGATCGGTAGGAAGTGGGCTGACATGGTGAGTTGGTCGACAATCACCCAGATAGAGTCGTGTCCTCTGGATGTACGTGGAAGTCCCATCACGAAATCCATGGATATCCCATCCCACTTCTACTCTGGGACCTCTAAGGGATGAACCAAGCCTACTGGAACCTGGTGCTCTGCCTTTACTTGCTAACAAGTGAGGCATCACGAGACAAACTCTTCTACTGCCTTCTTCATACCCGACCACTAGTGCTATCGTCTGAGGTCCTGATATATCTTCTATACTCCTAGATGTACTGCTAAAGGAGATGTGTGGAACTCCCTCAAAACTTCTTCCTAAAGTGCAACTGGTACCATAGTACGATCTCTGAAGAGAATGATGTGCTCCCTACCTTCAGAAAACCCATCAAGTGCCTGCCCTGAGGATATCCGAGCAAGTCGCATCTCACAGTCAACGTCCGCACGTTGTGCCTCTCTGACTCCCTGAAGAAGTAGAGGAGTGGCTGTGAGAGACTACAGAAAGGCTGCTCCATCTCTATCCACAAAGGATATCTACAATGCGGCTAGCTTCTCTGTCGCCTCTCCTAGAAGCTGAATGCCCGATCTCCTGCTGAGAGCATCTTCTACAATGTTCCCCTTCCCAGGAGTATAGAATATCTCGAAGTAATAGTCCTAGAGGAACTCAAGCCATTGTCACTGTCTTAGGTTCAGGTCCTTCTGCGAGAAGATGTACCTGAGACTCTGTTGGTTAGAGTAGACTGTAAAATGATCTCCCATCAGATAGTGCCACCACATCTTCAAGGCGAAGACCAATGCTGCTAACTCCAGGTCATGGGTAGTGTAGTTCTGATCATGCTATCTCAACTGCCGTGATCCATACGCGATCACTGATCACTCCTGCATTAGGACACACCCGATTCCAGTCCCTAATGCATTTCAGTAAACTATGTACCCTACGCCCTCCTCCGGTAGCCTCAAGATTGGTTCACTGGTCAAACTCTGCCTTAGCTCATGAAATCTCTGCTTGCATCTATCTGACCACACGAAGGATTTCCCCTTCTTCATCAAAGATGAAAGCGGTGCTGCAACTCTGGAGAAGTCTGGAACAAATCTCCGATAGTACCCAACCAGTCCCAGAAAACTCCGTACCTCCGTCACACTTCTGGGTGGCTCCCAAGAAAGTACTGCCTCGATCTTTGCTAGATCCACTGCAACTCCAGCCTCCAAGATAACGTGTCCCAAGAAGTGAACCTCTCGAATCCAAAACTGGCACTTTTAGCGCTTACCATAAAGTTGGTGCTCTCAGAGTGTGTACAGTACTACCCGTAAATGGTAGGCATGCTTCTCCTCAGTAGTTGAATAGATCAGTATGTCGTCGATATAGACTATGACAAAGCAATCGAGGTAAGGCTGGAAGATCCTGTTCATGAGACTCATGAACACTACTGGTGCATTGGTTACACCGAAATTCATAACCAAGAACTTGTAGTGGCCATACCGACACCTGAAGGCCGTCTTCTATACATTCTCATCTTGAACTCTGAGCTGGTGATAGCCTGACATGAGATCTATCTTTGAGAACCATCGTGATCCCTCGAGCTGATCAAAGAGGTCTTCAATCCTTGGGAGTGGGTACTTGTTCTTCACAGTCACCTGATTTAGGTGATGGTAGTCGACAAACAGTCGCAAGCTCCCATCCGCCTTCTTGGCGAACAAAATCAGAGATGCCCAGGGTGAAACACTGGGTCAGATAAATCTATTCCCCTGCAAGTCCTCCAGCTTTACCCGCAACTCATGAAGCTCGACGGGAGCCATCCGATATGCTGGAGTAAATATTAGTGTCGTCCTAGGGTACATGTCAATGTAGAATTCTACCTCTCTATGAGGAGGTAGTCCTAGAACGTCTTCAGGGAAAACATCCGTGTACTGATCCACCACAACAGGAAAACTCAGGCTCCACACATCAACCGCTCCGAGGATGAGACTAGCCAACTGATGTGTGATCGGCTGCCCCCTCCTCTACGTAACTCCATCCGATGCTAAAAAGGCTCCCTTCTCACTGATGAAGGTGAACCTGGTCCCATCCATGCGGAAACACCGCACTTTGTGCCTAATACAATCAATATGAGAATGAACTGTGTATAACCAGTCCATACCCAAGATGACGTCGTAAGGCCTCGATGCCGCTACCAGAAGATCCCAGCCGAAACTCTCACCTCCTAGAGTAAGATCACACTTCCGGAACCAGTGTGTAATCATCAAGTCTGCTCCCATAGAAGTCTCTAGCCGTAAGGATCGAGCCAACGGCTCCGTCAGAATCTCCGAGCTCCGAATGAAGGCAGTGTAAATAAAATAATGACTCACACCTGTGTCTATAAGTACTACAACAAGGGTGGAGTAGACACAGATAGTACCTCAAATCATCTCAGGTGCGCCGTGGTCGTAGGCCTATACTTCCTGGATATGATCCCGCCTCTGTCTGCTAGCTCCCTATGGCTGGGGTGGACCTCCTGGGGGTGGTGTTGGTAGAGCCTCGAAACGTCGTCCACCACCCGCTGCTCGGCCAGCTCCTCTGCCACGTCCGCCTGCTCCCAGCGGACCACCAAGGTCAAACCTTTTCCTCTGCCTGGGAGGTCCCTCTACTGTCTACTGATCATCTGCATGGAGGGTCAGGAAGTTTCGAGCCATGTGGCCCTGCCCGCCGCATGCGTAGCACTGCCTAGTCCTCCTATAGCTGGATCTGTCTCGTATGCCCCGCACAACCGAACCTATATTCTGGGGTCTCCCACCTGATGGCCTGGTCTGGTTGGACCTTTCTGACACCTTTCTACTGCTGGCTACAGAAGACTTCGCTACGTGTTGCCCTGTGGTGGGTCTCGCAGCTGGTGTCTGCTCAGAAAGGAAACTCTCCACTAGAAGGGCTCGCTCCAGCACCCCCGCCTGCATCAGGATGTTGAGGGGAATCGTCGAAGACCTGATATCATGCCTGAGTCCCTGCTCAAAGGTCCGAGCCCTGACGAATGAGTCCTGTACCATATCTATGGAGTAGAACGAGAGGTCAGTGAACCTCACTAAGTACTGATCTACTGTCATGCTGCCCTGCTACAGATGAAGTAACTCCTAAATCCGCACCGCACGAAGGGTGGTTGGAACAAACTCTGAGCGAAAGAGAATCTCGAAGTCTGTTTAGAGTAATGATTCCTTGTCATGCACATAGAGCATCAGGATCCACCATCTACCTGCTACCGCATGCAAGAGACTCACAGCAAGGATCACCATGAGGTCGACTAGTGTCCCTACCAATCTGAAAACTCTCACGATAGCCTCCAGCTAATCCTCAGCTTTGTGTGGGTCCGTATCTCCCCAGAACCTGGGTGGCCTCTGGTGCTGGGACTCGTACAATGCACTCAAGCGGCGTGCACTCTTTGCTGCTGGAGCTGGTGGTATCGGTGGCCCAGTGGGTAGTGGTACTGCTGGTACCTCTGCTGTGATGGGGCCCCGCACCGAGGCCTCGTCGCTCGGTGGGCTACCATCTCTTACGTAACTCGGAACCCTAGCTGGCTGCCTTTATGGGGCCATCCTGAAAAGAAATAAGTGATCCATGGTTAAAAAAGTATACCTGGTGAGATGACACAATTTAATCATGAAGAAAAACATTTTCAAAGGAAACACACACGCAATCAGTGTTTTTGTGCACTGAGTCGGTAATCAGAAGTCAGAGTCCTAGTGTATGGATACATCGGCTGCCGCACCAACACCAGTTTCCCTAAACTGATAACCATACCCAAAACACTTAACACTATTGTCGTTTAAAGAATCAGATTCCAAGTTTTGTGGTAGAACCGACTCCTCTGATTCCAATTTGTCATGAACCATCCTCGGGGCCCGTGCTGTGACTACCCCAAGCCCACCTTCCATAGGCTAGGGGCTGGCGACTAGCACCAAAGGCGAATCCCTAATAAAAAGGGAAGGCATTCCCTTTAAACCTATAAAACACATAGTCTGAACAAAAGCAGTAGAGGCAACAAGTACTAAAAAAGAAAAGTAAGGTGTGCTGAAAGTAAGTGGGCCAGTATTCAAACCCAACTGAACAACAAGTACAAGTACAAGTAAAAAGGGAAAATAGCTCCTGGATCATCCGACCGAGAATCCTACCTGAAGGGTAGGTACAGAACTCGATCAACTCGTCCCTGTGGTACCTCCTGTCTAGTCTAACTCCGAGAAGTCTCCCATCCATCACCCTCAGCCTCGATCACTACCGTCCGTCGTCTGCACAGAACACAACAAGGTGCAGGCAAAGCTCGTGCAGGGGTGAGTATAACAATACTCAGTAGGGGACCTCGAGACATCCAAAGGTCTCATGGAATCCACAAAGGATAAACCACAGTAGTAAGATACAAAAACAAAGTATCAACCAACCCTACTTAGGTATATTCCCATACATATACCTAAGTTACTAGTCACAATCCGACTCCAACTCTCGAGCCCAAACACAACCCAGTCCACAAAGTAAGTAAAGTCAATCACATAGATGATAATGATTAAAAGACAAGACTCAGCTCACACAGGCATACATCTTTTGTAGAGTGATAGAGATGATCAGATGTAGTCACTGATTCATCTAAGCTGTCAAACCCACATAGGATACAGGGCCAGCTAAGCTGTCGGACCCACATAGGATTCTGGACCAGCTAATCTGTCAGACCCACATAGGATACAGTAACAAAGGTTAGAATTGTTGGACCCATAGAGGATCCCGATTCAATAGTCATCGCTGTCGAACCCACGGAGGATTCCGGTACAGTAGTCATCACTGTCGAAACCACGGAGGATTCTGGTACAGTAGTCGTCGCTATTGAACCCACAGAGGATTCCGGTATAGTAGTCGTCGTAGCCAGCCCTAGGGTTCCCGCACACAGCACACTCGATTCCGGGAGGGTCTGCTCCTCGAGCCAAGTTTTGATACATCAACTATCACAAAGTCTTGATTTTATGTATCCTGTAGTTCCGTCTCATCAAAAGGAACCCAACGTGACAGACAGTGCGTCAATCAGACGCCCGGTCTGAGAGTTATTGGCATTTTCGTTCCAGGGGTCCAGTTGGATTTACGCTCAATCCAAACCCAGATGTGTTCCAAATTTGTACAAAACTCACTTATAATATCCCAAACGGACCGCCTCGTTGTGAGGGTCCCATTGCCGCGGACAGTGCGTCGATCGGACGTGCGGTCTAGAAGTTATTCTCATTTAAGCAAAGACGGGCCCGACCCGTCAAGCCCAGTGGGTTGGCATGTCGGCCCGACCCGGCTCGGCGGGTCCGACCCGGTTGGGGGTCGGCCCATCCCAGTGGGGCGCGACCCACCTGCAGACCCGACCCACTCTGCGGGCCGGTCCAGTTAGCCCGGTGGCACTAAGCGGCGCTGCATCCTTCTCTGCCCGGCCGGTTGTAGCGGGCCGGTTCAGCCCAACGCATACGGCTCGCGTTGCGGGCTACAGTTCTACACATGCAATGCCTATGGGCGCCACGGTTCTTCGACCCGACCGACCGGTTCACCCATCCGAGCGGCCCATGGATGTGGGCCTCGTCCTCCTCCATGCAATTCTTGTGAGTGCCACAGTTTTCCAACCCGGCCGGCAGGTGGCCGGTCGGTTCTTCCAGCTGAGTGGCCCACGGTTACGGGCCACAGTCTCCCTCCACATGACACCTTCATGCATTGCGGCTCCTACACGCAGACCGATCGGATTGGCTGACCGATTGTCCCGTGGTCTGGGCGGCCCGAGAAGCTATTGGTGTCCCTCCATGCGGTCAGCGCGCAGCCGCCACCACGTCCGGTCACCGACGCCGCCACCTCTTCCTCCCCGTGGTTCTTCTCCGATGCGGTGTGATGGCACCGTGCCCTTTAGGCTTCGCTTCCGACATCATTCAACAAAAACCAATGAAGGGGCTTCGAGCCATGTTGGTTCGGCCCCCACCCTCCGCATTAGGCGATAACAAGTGGCCATCAATGATCCCAAACAAACAACGAGGAACGAGGGTACAATTTATACATTAAAATAATTAAAACCCCCTACCTCATATTTGTCATTGTACGTTGACGAGTCGCGGAAGAATGACGTCACGGAAGACGTACGTCGTTATGTCAACGTCGTAGGAGGTAGAGCTCGGTGAAGTCAAGTCGAGTCAACACCGTCGGTGTACTGCAAAGATGGCGATGCTTCCCTTCCTTGCTCCGGGCGAAGAAGGAAGAACTTGATGCTCGTTGTTCTTCAGAGATGAGAGGCATTCTTCGTTGTAATAGAACGGTGTTCCTCCAAGAGTTCTCCAACAAAAGTTAAACCAAAATAATAGAGATAGTTCTCTATTATTTTTATGGCACAACAACTCAAGATTTGTCTTTCATTAATTGTGACAACACATTAGATTAATTGTGGAGGGATGGATTCAAAATTCAAACAAGGGAGGTGGAATGTTTCAACGTTAAATTGGGAGAGTTAGAAGTTTAAGAGACTCTCCACAATTAAATATGAGTTACATGGGGGGTTAAATGAGGTTCAAGGGGAGTTGAGGAGTTTGATGCTCGTGTGCGCCCCACCACATAATATCCTCCCATGGAAGGTTATGTGGGGGTGGGCCCCACCTCCAACTTCCCCTTGAAGGATTTAACCACCACTTAAATAAAATTACGTCACACATAATTTTTATTTAATTTATTAAGAATCCCCAAAAATTAACTTCCATCCTTGATAAAACGCAACTGCGGTAAAGGTCTCCTTAAGCGAATACCGGCGCTGCGAGTTCAACGGTGCCCTCAGATTTCCATTCCGAGCACCAGTTCAAAAGATATAAAAACCCGCACATATTTTTACTGAACGTACCTGAACAAAACTTCATAAATTGATTCCAGGCACACCGGGCCTCAGAATCAAGTGCCGTCAGAAAATGCAGACTCGTAAAATTCCCATGTATTTAAGAAAAAATTTTCCATAGAATTTTTGGGTCTTTACATTTAATCTAGAATAAGATTTAACCTTATCTCCCTATTTCTTCCATGACCTTCTTGTACTTCTTTCTTCTTCATCAATGTCTTATTCTTTCTTATTTTTAGGACAATTCGCCACAAATTTCCCAATAGATCCATATTCAAAACACTTAAAAGGAAGTTTCTCTTTATATTTATGTATATATCTTCTCATTTTTTTAGAAAAAAAGATAAAAATTTATCAAGTTTTTTACAAACCTCATTTTTGGAGTTAGAGTTGGAAACATCATATTCCTCAAGAACATTATTAGACATTTCTTTCTTGACTCCCTTAAAATACATTTCTCTATCAGCTTTTTTTTTACCTTCCTAACTTTCTCCCTTATCATATCATAAGTAATGAGAATGCTATGAACATCATCCAGAGATAGTGTTTTAGGATATATAACATTCAATGAGAATAATTTAACAAAAAAATTATCAAGAAGAATTATTAAGATATTTTTAACAATCGTAGAATCCTATAAATTTTAACCAAGACATCATATAGTGTTGAAAATGTCATTTACCCTAGTAAAGAAGTCCCCAATGGATTCATACTCACCCATTTTAAGATCTTTATATTTTATCCTCTAAATTTTTAATTTTTACTTCTTCACCTTTGTATTGATTTCATATTTTTTTTAGCTTATCCTAGATACCTTTGGTAGTGAAAACACCCTTCACCCTTAAAAAATAACTTTTAGAAAGTGATGAGAGTAAATAATTATTATCCATTCCATAATTCACAAGATTATTCTTGTCAACATATGTAAGAGGAAATTTATCATTAATAAAAGGAAATCCATCTATTGCAGCTTCAAGAACATCATACCCAGGAGACATAAGATAAGGAAACATTCTATCTTTACAGATATGATTGTTCTTACCATCAAAGACTGGAATAACTTTACTTTTGACACAATTTATATTCTCCATCAAATTCTCTTCAAAAACTTTATAAAATAATAAATAAAGGGAACCTTTATCTTTGATAACACTTGTAATTTACCAATCAAGATAGTTATATCATTGAGAGGGGGAGGGGTGAATCAGTGATATTTTTTTATTTTATATTTCCTTAGTTATAAAACAACCTTGTCCTCCTGTTAAATATTTATTTCACTACTGAAAACAAAAACAGACACATCTATAAGAAAATAAGAATTTACAAGGTTCCCTACTCAACTAGAGTAGCTACATCATTAGTATGGTTTATAAATAATATAATATCACACAATACACTAGAAAACAATCATTCTATGTGGAATACAATGAGTAAGATATGCCATTACATTATTATAGAACTATTTTCAATACAATAGTTCATGTGCTTCAAGTATCATGAATATGTAATACAAAGGTTTTTTAAAAATCATGTTATGATGATGATGTACGATCAACTTTCACAAAATATAAGCTTCAAAACAATTATTAAATTTCTTACCTAGTAGTAGGAAAGAAATTCTTGGACTTTTTAATGATACTCAGTCCGATTTCCCAGTCCAATTACAATGTTATATTGTTCAATACAAAAATATAGCTCTGTTAGAATACCGTTGAGACAATTCTGAACTGCTTCAGTTTGAATCCATAAATCCCAATATAATTTCTCAGTCCGGTTTGGAAACAATGAATATGATCTTATCTCTTCTCCTTTATTTTTATTTCTAGATAAAATTATCAAGAATTTCTAATAAAAAAACTTCTCTCCCTAGAAATTCAGAGCTTATCTCTCTTCACCCATGAACTGTACTTATTTTAGAAAGTAAAAAGTACTTTCTCATTTTATAGGTAATCCAAATAAGGTTTAGTTGGGGATCTAAAAACCTTTCATGCTCAACCAAATTTCTCAAAATCTTTATTTCCCTTGAATTTCAGATACATTTATGACTTTTTCAATGGTTCTCAAATCTTCTTGAATCTTCTAAAATATTTTCTTAACTTCATCTCACTTCAAAATTCTTAACAAAATTCAGTCTGATTCTAATTCTGATTTTGATTTCCAAATATGATTGATTTATTATGATAAATGCATTTAGTCATTTTTGATTTTCTTAACCCATTTTCAAAAAAAATATAATTGAAGATATCCCATTACATTGATCTGTACCAATTGAAAGAATAATCTTCCCATTATAATTTTTTAATTACGATGAATAAAACATATTGTTCAATACGTTACTCTTATAACAAAAGTGAAAAATGTAAAACATATGTCTTCCCATTATGATTATTCATACTAACTAATTAAAACAAACATATTATTCTTTATACTCTTCAATATTCCTATCCCTCTTTGATAACACATCCAAAAACCTCTAAGAAAGGTTCTAATTATTTTCTTCAGAACAATGATCCAGAATCCGATGAAGTTATCAGTGTCAGGTTAAATATAATTATTAATCTTGTCTTCACTATAATGAATCAATGTCTCCTCCAATCCAATGGCTCTTGACCTAATTGTTAAACATTTTAGAGCAACACTGGATACTTATGTTTATTTTCTCTTGACCCACTTAATAATAAAACAAAAAATTCAGCCAACAATTCAACTTGATATAGTTGACTACATTATTGATAGTTATATAAATTTCTTTCTGTATTTCCCCCAACAACTATAATTACTTTTTTTCATTAGTCCCAACAAATTCCAACAAAAAAAATTCCACCTCTGATGATTACGATGGTATATTGAGTCCGATGGATGAGTATCACTAGGTTCGATTTCACCAACTTCTTTATTTTATGAATATGATACTCATCAACTTCTTTAAAAAAATATATGACAAGTGATACCATACCAATGTAATAAGACCAAAAATAGTTGTTTACACAAATGTTCCTCTTCTTCAACTTCTTCTTTTGTAAGCATGACTTCTTTATGACTTTAAAAACATTTAAGATCATCTTTAGAATATTTTGACTTACAATGGAATTTTTTGTAACTTCTTACTATTATAGAAACATATTTCATTACAAGAACATGAATATTATTGGAAGCTACTCTTCTCCTCATTTCCTTCATCAAGATTGCATCACAAGTTTTACAACTTACTTATGATTTACGAGAAATAAAAAATAGAAAAACATCATCATATTTACATTAGATCCATGCAGAATCTTAATCCCTTACTCATTAAAATCTTTATTACATTCCAGACCCAAGTTGAGCTCAATAAAACTTTTCTCCCAAAAAACACCTTCCCAATATGATGGAATTTCTTAATAATTTTGAGTCCGATTTCTGAATATGATGGTGAATCTGATTACCCTATTTTACAAAGTGATGTGATTTTTTCTTCTTAAACTCCCTTTACTAAAAAATATATCTCATGAATATGATCATATTTCTTATTATATTTGTCCTAATATACCTAATGAAATCTCTTATATAAATTTAGTGTGAAATTATCACTTGTTTAAGGGTTAAACAAATATTTCCTTTAATTTTTTCATTTTTCATTTTTTTGTAGTCTCAATAAATTACTACCATTTTTTGATATTTATTTATAGATTCATGATGGACCATTGAGAAAGGATCTTAACTCTAGATGACACTGTACAATAACCATAAGGTTGTAACTATCCATAGCATTTACTTTTTTTTGTCGAATTTATGATTTTGTTTCTTCTTTTATATAAACTTTCGAGTTTCAATGGGAGTAGTAATAGAATAATCCTATGTATGTGTGGGGAAGGGGGTATTAAATTCATATAGGATTTATATGTTTTTGGTTTTAATTTTTTGTATATTTTTAGTTTTACTTTGAGATAAATTGGTATCCAGGTCATTTTTTCACACTAAAGATGAATCACATAGAAGACATAGATTTTATTATTAAGAATAGAGAGAATGGAATTTAATTGAAAATGTTTTAGTAGGATTGTATTTTGATATGTATTTATTTAATTTTTTAACTTTAACTTGGGAAAATAATCAATGTGATGAAATAACACCTCAAAAATCCAACTTAAATGAAAATTTTATAACTCATTTGAATTAGATTAAAATTATACATTGTGATTCGATTTAAATTTTATTGAATAAACTAGGCATAGTGTGTGTGTTTGTGTGAAAAATAAAAGATATAAATTAGATATAAAAAGAAATTTGAGATCTAACTTCATTATTATACTTCATTTACCTTCTTATTATAAATAAACTTCATGGATTATTATTGTAAAGGATGGTTTAGTACTGGATTATCCCTACTCATTGAATACGTTTTATACACATAAATGTCTTGGAAAAATACAATAAGTTCCTAGATGTTAAGAGAGATAGATAATAAGGGGAATAATAATCTTAGATAATGAAGGGATAACTTAATTATCATATATGTTACACCCTGAGGTCCCAGTGAATATCCTAATATGGGAGGGGGTATTAGGATGTCTTGAAATTTATTATTATATTTTAAAAAATGGGTATTGTTTTCATGTTGGAAAAAACGACTTGGATATATTATGATGTTCACACACATGTAACGACCAAATATAGAAATATAAAGAGTATGGACACACCATTTTACTTGGTTCACCCTTAGTAGGATAAATATAAGGATCACATATTAATGGTGCGTTGATATTACAATTAATCACTACTCAAATGGTATTTGATTAAATTTTTTGGAGAATATCAATACTCATCTAAGGTCTATATCCTCTTACTCTCTTATAGTGAATATTTTCAAGAGGGATACCAGAATATAGTTGACATCCAGGTAAAACTCAAAATATATCAATCAAAATAATCAACACCAAACAACAAGGGTGTTTTCCATGATACTTTATTATTAAATTCCATATCTTCAATGATATGTACAATAATTTTATCTTTTAATTCCAATATTCAACATAATTCATCCCACTCACACTTCTATTCATAATACTAGATATTCAATAAAACCCCATTTCTGATACACTATGTTTTTGAGTCTTCAAGAGTACTCTATTTGTTTTTTTTGTGGGTGATAGTATTCTTCTACACAAAAAGATCCTCTATATCCAAATAATTTTTTAATTTAAAATTTAAAATTAAAACTATAAACAACCCCAACTTCCTATAATTCAAATACAACTATTAGATCAACTCTTAATAGATATCTATAATAGAAATTCAAATATGTAGTTATTGATTTCTTAAATAACCACAATTCCACCATGAGATAATCACATAATCAATTCTATTTGAACTATTTAGATTTCAGTAATCATGGTGAAAAATCCTATCTCATGGTGTGACAAGTCAGTTTCTTCTTTAACTGCTAAATGATCCATGACATGACCGAATTATCCATGATGTGTACCTAAATCTAGATCCAACAATCACAAAGATTCAAAAATCATAGACTTGTAGGATATCCATGATTTGTAATCATTTCATAGTCTCAACCTATTTGCAATGTGATATTAAATTTATGACATGACACTATAATAGATAGTAGCATTAAAAATATGATCACATTATGTTGTTATGTGGAATGTCTTTGATGGAACGAGATGTATATTTATATAATAACTAAAATTCACTGTATAAATTTTCATGGAATGATGTATGTATCACAATGTGTAACATGAAACTCTATAATCATTGAAATATACCTAAACATCCTTTGTAGAGTGACCTATTGTGTCATGACGTGCAACAAAAATCCATAATTTATAAAAGTAAGACATATTATGTATCAAACAAAATGATTGATATGTAATATAAATGATTTTTCTATTTTATAGATATTAGCTTCATTTAAAACATGATAAATATAGTTGCAACATGAACGAATTTGATGAAACAACCTAATAAATCTTATGAAATGAAACTTTTCCAATTTTATGAATTCAATTTCATTCACGACACAACATATGAGGTCATGAAATGATCTTTCCTTTTCCTATCAATTCTATAATCTCCTCGAGACATCTCAAATAAACTCCTAATCAATACCACATACTTCAGGCTCCTTTATATGGATCCTAAAAAACTTAAAATTGAAAAAAATAAAACTATTCAACTTGTGGTTTCAACAATATACACTTTTTTTTCAATTCATCATTTATGATATAAAACTTTCATTTGAATTCTTCCATCATTTAACTTCTTCAATGATTTCATGTTCCCCCTGACTTTTCCCATGAAAACTCCTTGTAAACTTTGAAGCCACTCCAATATCTATATACCCTTTAGTAATTATTCCTCTTTAGTATTCCAACCCATTGATAATAAAATTAAAAGAGTTCTCATTTCTAGATTTGGTTAGTTTAAACAATATGAATCATTCACTATTATATACATAGTAAAAAATAATAAACAGAATCCCTAAGCCTGTGAGAAATAAAAAATATTATAGGAAATAAGAGAAAAGGTTAATTACTACTTTTCTATCCATATTTCCTTTGATCAACCTCATTATGATACTAGTACTCATGGATAGTATCTTCCCTTATCTTCTTCTACCCAAAAAAAGTTAAATACACACAAAAAATAGCATCCAAATATAATAATAAATATAATGGGGAGAGAGGCCTCCACACCTCTTCATTTTTAAGGAATTAGTTGATCTCCATGGTTGAACTTGTTCTAAAAAACATGTGTGGATAATGGTTTGGTTAATATATCTTCCACCTGATTTTATGTTTGAATAAATTCCACTTTTATAATTTTGTTTCCTTATATTTTATTCACATATTTATTCACTTATTCACTTAAATACTTAACAAAAGTTCCCTAAAACTATAGGTACTGATACTAGGCATCATGTATAACCAACCTATCATAAATTATAATAGTAGTTCTTGGAGCCTCAGTCCAACATCCATCTATACATAAACATCGATAGTGCCTAGATTACCAGTTTGGACTAACCCAAAAGATAAGGAGAACCGGTCCAATATCCTCTTCCACATAGTATAACATTATTTCCTAGAGAATTTGTCCATCACTAAAACCATGAAGTATACTATTAGTGTCCAAAACCTCATTTTTACACCTTATCAATATAGTATACCACCCAAGCATGGAGCATAAATTAGGAATATCAACAATTATTTTAAAATGCTTTCTTAGTTACCAAGGTTCAAAAAAATAACCTTATAAAACATTAAAAAATAAAAATAACCCTTTTTAACCATTAACTATTACCAAGGTCTCTATGAGACTTCAATACTATAGTAAGATCAAATCCTTTATTTCCATCAAACCATTAAAGGTTCCTTCAAGGAATATTCCAAAAAGGGAAACCAAACACTCATTTAAAATCAACATTTGAAATCCATTTATAAACTCCTATTGATAAACTACTTTGATTTCAACACCTAATTTCAAAACAATATCCATTTTAAAACATATCTTTCCCCCTTTGACACCCAAAACCTAGTAAAATATCAACACATATAGTTAAAACCATTTCAAGATTCCGATAAACATTTCAAAAAACCCAACCCATAAATCACCACATTTTATCCTCTTATAAGTCACAACCATTTATTACCAAGTTCTACCCATTAGATCTATATCCATTTAATTAATCCAACCCATGATCTTAACCAGTTTAATCTCATAACCCACCTATTTTACCCTTCAATTTTTTTTCATGGAATGAAACACCCCATGGGAAGCTGTAGGTTTGGTCTTATAAACACCAATGGATCCAATGGTATTTGTGGAAGATATAAGGTACTAATTTAAATCCCCAAACCATTAAATTAAAAAAAGGAATAAAACACCATACATGGGATTTATGACACATACCGCATTCACATACTAATAAACTAATAATACTATGGGTAAGGTAAACATCTTAGACCACCTGCCTCATTTTTGAAGCTTTCCAATATTTTTCTAAAGCATGACAGCCTTACGAAGGCCTATCTAAGCATCGTCCAAACTCCTAGGCACCCAACCAATCTTGTCACCACCACCAAATATATATTCTGACACCAAGAAACCAAAAATAATTAATTATAAAAAATATAATTAATTAATAAATTAAACCCTAATATAGAATAATATAGGAAAACTCATTGGGTCAATAAACTCTTATAAAAACTCCAAGAAACTGCCATAAGAGGTCCACAATAGACTCTAGACACCATTCCTATGGAAAAACCTAAGAGTAAATACCATTTCAAAACTTAAATCAATTAATTAATCATAAAAAACCTAATAAAATTCATCATGAACCCATACATTAATGAAATTCCATGAAACTCCATGTATAAACCATATCGAGATCTCTTCTACCCAAGCCGACTAAAATCCCCATCATCCTTGGCTAATTCCACCATGCTCTGGTGTAATTGAAATAAAATACCTTAACCTATACATCTAAAATTATAAGGAACCAAGTAAAGTGGAAAATGGAAGGAGGATGAAGAGAAATATCACCTTAAATGACAAAGGAACACCATGAATGCACCATAAATCAAAGGTTGGAAGAAGGATTAAGGGGTTTGGTAACACCTAGTTAGTGTGGACCTAATGGGGAAGGAAGAGTTTGGAGTGGATAAAAATCATGAGCGGTATTTTATCATTTACTCATTTTTAATAAAATATTGGAAACTTCCTAGTTTGGTCACATAGATTTCCAAACTGTGTACCCCCTACTGTCCAACATTCATGCTCCTCATGATTAGACTGAATTGTTTGAAAAACCGTGCACCATCTATGCTGTCATCATTTCCTCCCTTCAACATTAAGGTGCACATTTTTTCTGAAACTACATGTATAATGTGTGCTATACCTCAGGCCATCCACAACCTCATGCAGATTCCCCTTTTTCCTTTCATGGTTTACCCCAATCCATTATTGAACCATGTAACTGAACCATGCATATTTCAAAGTGAACTGAAAACCTAATGAGTATAAAGGTGTCATATGGTTTCACCTAAACCATGAAAAACAAACCATGCATTTAGGAAAACATGTTGAAACTTCCTGAATCTTAACCCAAATATTCCAAAGATCGTAAAAAAAACCTAGGATATTTCCCAAAAATCACTCCTTATCTCAAAAATTAATTTGAGGAATTCTAACTCTCAGAATCTCATTCTGAGTCTTGATCCAAAATTTGAACCATCTAATAAGAGATAATTCAAAATCCTTCTAAAATTTTCAACCCATCTAGATGCGGAATCTTACAACCTCTCCACCACAACGCTTCTTATCCCTAAGAAGCCTTGGTGGTCATCTATCTACACTACCTGATCTACATTAGTCACCAGTTATAGACAATAACCACATTACCATTTTAAATTCTAGAAACACAACCAAAGAACAACCTCTAACTGAAGGCACTCAACCTATCAAAATTCAAGACAACACTCATATTAAAAAACCAAAAAACCAAGACGAAGCTTACCCAAGTCCATCTAACCAAAAAAACAACTTTTTTTATTACCTGATCACTTATCATATCTACAGTTATCCCCACTATAAGCCTCAAATAATCACTAAAAACCTACTACACTTATCACCTATTCTGTTTAAAAATACTAAAAGAATATTGAACTCGTACTCCTACAGCACACCCAACACGGTTCTCAACTTACCACTCCTAAACACCCATGATAATTCCAATAATCATCGGCACCCATCCTCATAATCAAAAACCAAACAAATTGGATGCATAACCACCATCCATGCATGAAATAAAAACATGTTGGATTTTCCTATAAATCCCAAATCAAACTCGAAACACACATTTCATTCCCAAAATGACATACTAGATGTGTCTTGAAACATTCTACACCCACATTGTGTGATAAATCAAGTCAAAATATCCTCGACCAACTCATCCACAAAGCACCTGGCTCCAACTACCAGTTTTTCACCATCTCACTTGATCATGATTCTCTCACACCCAGAGGCATTCCACAACCACCCAAAATTTCTCACTGTAGTCCATACCTGACCCCTAGTGAGATTCCATAGTGAGATCCTCTAATGACTCAAAACTGTAATTATGTCCTAACTCATGTATTATTTCCTCTAGCACAAGTACCTCAAATTACTTTTTGGTATCTCTTAGAGACTGAATCCAACTCTCTACTCAATCATCCACCATAACTGATTTCCTATTATAGTTTTCTTCCAAATTTAAGCACACACCTCAATGATTCTTCACATGCATCAAAATTACACCACAATTGATCCATGGACAGTTCCATACACCTATGAACCTTCCAGTATGATGGTTACATTTCCATGACTGAAACGTTACTCCCCACTATAGTTGTGACATATTCATCACCTCACTCAAGAAACTCCCACCACCACATGCCATATTCCATTCATTTCAAACCTAAGAATTGGATGTGAAAAAATATATCTCACTAGAGAAATAAAACACAATGTCAACTATCACCTGTCTCTAGCTTCTGAGAATAGTATCCTTGGTATTCTTAATTATCCAATCCATTACACTGCTCCATGAGTTCCACCTCTAAGAAGATCCTACATCAAACTATAACCAACATTAAGTTAGACACATTTATAACCATTTCCCTCAGAGAGTACTCAAGACAATGTCAAGATATTATGAATGATCATATCTAAAACGATATTACATTAATATATTATCTATGAATACCACCATAACTTATCCATCACTAATGTCAAATTTAACTATAGGGAATTAACAAACCCATTCAAAGTCCCTGATCCTTCCTACTAGTAAGAGACTTATATTATTCACATCAGTTATCATCCTACACAAGTCTGCCTGCTCTACTCAAGCACCTTGGGTGTATGCTCTTGTAAAATACAATAAACAAACCAAATGACACAACATGTCACTATCCTCTCATGCCTCTAAGATCCCATTAACATATAATATTCACACACACTCTTGTGTGTCCCCACTATAGAAACTCATTCCGATTCTAACGAGTCTATATTTTTGAAACCTCATCTCACAGTCCATATCCACTAGCCATGCCTCTACCACATTTCACTCTTACCCAAAGAATATCACTCTTAGTGATTCCAAAAACCTAAAGAAACTCATGATCCAAAACCACTTACTCAACCACTCAAAACCTGAGCTTCATTTAAAGTTCCACTAAGACCATATACACTCTCACTGCATTCCTGGAAACACATATAAAGATAAATAGTTTAGGAACCTAACTAGTCTTTCCCCCATAAACCCCATGTGACACCAAAGCATTAACCCTCCAACTTATTTTCATCTCAAAGAAACCAAAAATCTCCATGTTCCTCTCACTACGAACATACCAGGTATACCTCACAGGTATAATTATCACCCAAATCAAACCTACACACCTGGAACTATATAACCACAAGCACCTCTTATGCTCCCAATATAGCTCATAACTAATTGAAACAACTATCAATACATACATTACCTGGGATAGTCACTGGAATGAACCCACCCCTTTAGAAAACAACCACAAGGTTGAAACACTAGCAATCAAGTTCTATTTCTCAAATCCAAAGGTATCCTATGTGCCCAAATCCCATACTAGGATGTACCATTTGTTCATTGTTATAAAAGGTCCAAAATATACATATTTACCCCATGCACCCAAAAATAAAACATAACCAAGACAACCACTCTCACAAGTCACCCTTGAAAGCTACATGGCAGTAATATCAAAATTAGAGTCACATCAAAAGGCCGCTAGGACCAACCACCCAAGGTATAAACCATATTACAGAAGAAAAAACTCACAAGGAATCAAATATGTTATCTTGTCATTTTCACATGACATAATTAAGTCAAAACACCCTCCTTTAGATTCTCACACCATAAAGGTGTCATATACCAACCAATTTACAACAACTAGGGCACATGTCCTCTCTGAGAATTTTCTCATCAAATTTCTCCCTGGAGGACTGGGACATAAAACTGATCTCGAACAAAAAAAAAACCCAAAAGGGGTCCAATGGTACTATACTTATACCATACTAACCCACCAGGGTCACTACACTAACCAAGCATGAGAACCAAATTAGTGCCCTCATCATCGAGTGTCTCACCGTAGATCCACATAACCCACCATAATAAGGAAATCCATAAAATCACAAACTAACAGGACTATAATATGTGGATCCTACATGCCTAATGTAATGCATGAGATTCCAACTGCCTTTAAATTCCAAGAGTAAAAATCAAATCATAAGCCTCTTGTTAATGGGCCAAGAGCGAAAAATCTATCATGAACCATCAAATCCAAACAACATGTGCATCACCCAAAGAAAAAATCATATATAACCATGAAATCACAAACCTATAACATCAATCCCAAACTTAGTAAGTAGTACTTCCTAATGAAACAAGTTTTCATGACCCACCATCCCAATATCCATCTCAAGATTCGACAGATTCCTACATCTACAGTATACCAAACCCTAAAATAGTAAAATAAAAGGAAAGTAACTCATCTGATACCACTTTGTAACATCCTATCCTAGATAAAACTATAATAAAAATGAAATTTAGTGAAGACCCGAACATACATGACATAGATACATCACCGATCACCCACTAGTTTGATCACACATATAAAAGATAAACTGAAAAATACATCAGCCTCTACAACCAACACCGATACATATCATATACTTGGTCTCTAGAACCTTAATACCATCTGAGCTAACCTTTCTATCATGAAACATTCAACATGAGGCTCAACCCAAACCTATGCCTACACTAAATATATGAGAACTACTTGGTTACCTATGTGCAGTGATGACCTGATCAGGGTGTGAGTACAAGTTAGTAGGCCACCACCAATGGTGTCTAAAGAAAAAACTAGTTAGTAAAACAGTATATGATTATAAATAGTATAATAAATAAATTGTATAAAAAAAGAGAAATAAGTAAAGGAAAATTGAAAACTCATCTATTACCCACCAACCCACGGGTTCTAAGGTGACACCTAGGCCAACCAAAACTATAACAACCTAAACCAGTCATCTAAAGAATAACATGAGAGGGTACATACTATAAAAGTAAAAAATGCATTTATTATTATTAATTTAACTTATGGAGGCATTAAACATATATCCATGACACCTATCCCATGTACCCATGTCATTAGATCCTAGAACATCAGTTTAAAATTTAAAACAAATTAAATTAACATCAATAACAAACATGGCTGGAACCTCTATCCATCACCTAACTATGTACAAAACTACGGGTATTGATACTAGGTGTCATGTCTAACCAACATATCATAAATTATAATAGTAGTTCACATAGCCTCAATTAGGTATCCATCTATATATAAACATCAGTGGTGTCTAGAACATAAATCTTTCCCAACCCCAAAGATGAAGAGCCTTAGTCCAATATCCTATTCCACATGGTATAAAATCATTTTATAGATCATTATTATGGAAATAAAACCATGAAGTATATAATCAGTGTATAAAAAATTGGTTTGAAACCTTATCTATATATTATACTACCCAATCCTTGAGCATCAATCTAACATCTCAACTACTCCATTAAACTACTTTCTCAATTTCCAAGGTTCAATAACTTAACCTTACAAAATATTTACAAATCACAATAACCCTTTTTAAAACCATTAACACTTACTAAGGCCCATAAGGGTCTTCATTACTAAAGTAATTAAAAATCATTTCTTTCTGTAAAATCATTAAAGGAGCCCTCAAGGAATCTCCAGAAAAGGGAAACCACACACTCATTTCAAATCAAAACCCCTACTGATAAACCACGTAGAGTTAAACACCTCATTTTAAAACAAGGGCCATTTCAAAACACATCTTCCCCCCATTGAAACCCAAAACGTAGTCAAAATTCAATGCACATAGTTAAAATCATTTCTAGATTCCCATATGGATTTCACAAACCTCAACCCATAAAACACCAAATTTTATCCTCTTACAAGTCACAACCATTTATTACAAAGTTCCACCCAATATACCTATATCCATATAATTAATACATCCAATGATATTAACTGGGTTAAGCTAATAACCCACCTTTTTTACACTTCAAAACCAAACTTACCAATTTTAGGGAATGAAACACCCCAGGGGTGGCCATAAGTTTGATCTTATAAATACCAAAAAATCCAACATGACCTTTAGAAGGTATAAGGTACCAATTTAAATCCCAAAACCACTAAATTAAACCAAGGAAGCAAACACCATGATGGTGTTTTATGACACATACTACACAAACATACTAATAAATTAACAAGAATATGAAGGACCACTAAACACCATGAGAGGGGAGGGGTGAATAAGGGTGTCAAATTTTTCTTTTAAATTGATGGATCTTGTTCCCATGTTGGTAGGAACCTGTTAAACCTATCTGAAGAGGAAGTGTAGAAAATAAACAATCACATGAAAAGCGATGACACAATAATTTTATTTGGTTCACCATTAAGGGTAACACCCAAGGATCATACGCCAAAAGTGTGTAGGTCATACCAAAAACTACTAATCTTTGCAATTTGTGGATTAAAAGTGATTCGTATAATCACTCTATGTCGGGCGCACTGCCTTTACAAGGTTTTAGGGATAGCACACTGCGTCCCTTGGATCACTTCCACTGACTCCCCCTTACTCACTGTGTTGGAAGAGTATTCACTCAGTTTATCAACTTGAAGGTTGCTTTATTGGTTTAGAATTAAATCATGCATCCTCAACTGTAAATGGATGCTCTGTTGAAATCCAATAATCACCCAAAAATGTAATTTATTTTTCTTTATAATGATATTTTATGGTACTTAATTTCTAAAAATGATTTGGTCAATTTTTAGGCTTCCTTGGGTGTTCTGTGTACTGTGTTCTGGGTATGGTGCATGGACCACCTCCTCTGCATACCACTACTATTTCCACGTACTATCCAGCTCCTCAGCAAACTGCCCTACTCTGCATACTACCTTCCTCCACGTACTGGTCAGCTTCTCTACGTACCACCATGCTCCATGTGCTGCCTTGATCCACCAAGTACTGATCAACTTCTCCGTATACTACCCTAATCCATGTGCTACCTTTCTCTGCTGTGTACTATGAGAGCTTCCACTACGAACTTCACTTTATCCCACAGACTGTTTGCCTTACATGGATGGTTCTCTCAGCGTACCGTCTTCTCCTCCACATACTACTTCTAAATTTACCAGATTTCTTCCTGAAATTTTAATCTCTAATATCATCTCTAACAAAGGGGATTACTGCTCCTTAAACAGACACATAACTCCACAAATTTAGCTAATCCAATTTACCCAAATCTTCAATGTGGGAAAATATGTAAACTGAACTCCATCTACGCACTGTTAGCCTTCATCATGTACTGCTCCTATTTCGTGAACCACACAAATCTCACCAACCTTCAACATTATGCATACCACACACCTTCCCTACGTACCGTCGCTGCAAATCATTTTCAGCAGCATTATGTATACCGCACACCTTCACCGTGTACCATTGCTGCAAACTGTTTTCGGTTCTGCGCACTGCTCTGCGTACCATTCCTGCTTCCTGGGATGCGGCCACAAACCATTCCCAAAACATGGTATGCTGTCCATGTTCTGAGGTATGCGGTTCTCTTATTTTTCCAATTTTCTTTTTTGTTTCACATACCATTTACTCCTATCTGAAAAAACTTTGTTTTCCAACACCAAGCTCCCGATTTTGAGGCCCAAAATTTTTGGCAAACACTGGGAAATTGTGCCACCTTCAATAATGCTTTAAGCCTCAAATTTATGACCTCATTCCTTGAAAAATACTCAGTTATCCATGTGTAGAATGACAATAGACACAAACTAAACTCCATTATTAGCAACAAACAGCCTTGGTTCTAATAATCTCCCCATTTGGGGTTTTTTAGAAATCTCTAGATAAATTCACTGATGTTCCAGCCACGATCAAAACATGAAACTTCCAGAAACAACTCAACCATCACTCTAAGTATATGTAAGTAGTGATTAGTGTAGAAAACAAGAGAGAGTACATGAATTGAGTTCTCATCATTTTCTTTTCTCCCCCATAGTTTCATTTCTAGATTTTTCTATTCTCCATGTTTCTTATATCCAGAAATAAAGAGATCACTTTCCATCAAATTTATCCATTTTCCCTCATTAGAAATAAACCCAATGAACTGAATCTTGACATGTATAGTAAAAAACACATGATTCACTTGGATCGTATCTCCCCCATAAACCTACATCATTTCCATAAATAGATTAAAAATAGTTAAAACAACCGGGGAGAGGAGAATATTTTAACCTTCTTATGCATTGGTAGGTGGATGAACACTGAGGTTCAACCAATGTTTCTCAAACATAGTTGCTGATAGTGGCTTGGTCATAATGTCATCCACTTGCTCATCAGTTCCGACATGGTCTATTTTGATCACCCCTTGTTCAACTTTTTCCTTTATGAAGTGATATATGATATCAATATGTTTCATATGAGAATACTAAATAGGATTCTTCATACGATTAATTGTGCTATTTTTATCACAGTAAATCACCATTGGTTGTTTCACCTCATCACCTATGTCAATCAGTTACTGCTTTATCCGAAGTAATTGAGTGCACGCCTTGGTAACAGATATATATTCATCTTCAGTAGTACTAAGTGAAGTAATTTCCCATTTCATACTTAACCAATCTACACATTTCATCCCAATATATAATGATCCACCACTGGTATACTTTCTGTCCACTACATCTCCAACCCAATCAGCATTAGAAAAAGCTGACAGTTCACTATCTCTTCCTACAACAAAGTATATCCCATAATTATGTGTACCTTGAATGTATATCATGATTCTTTTCACTCCCTCCATATATTATTCCTTTGGATTACTCTGAAATTGGGATGCTAGGAAAGTTTCAAAGACACTATCTATCTATGTCTCCGTTAGGTACAATAGGATTCCAATTATTCTTCTGTACATGGTGGGATTCATAGAAGTCCCTTCCTCATGCTTTTTGAGCTTTGATCCAACTACAATCAGAGTCATCATTGGTTTGGAATCATCCATATGGAATTTATTCATCATATCTCTTGCATAATTTTCCTGAGAAATGAAAGTGTAATCCTTCTTTGGAAGTACCTGTACCCCTAAAAAGTATGTGAGTTCACAAATCATGGAAATTTTAAAATTCGGATTTCATGTGATTAGAAAATTCATCCACTGGTCTCTATCTACTTCCATGAAAAATAATATCATCCACCTATACCAATACCATGAACTGATCCTTTTAAGAGTTCTTCACATAGATATTTTGATCCACTCCTCTTTTAAACTCAAACGTTCTCATATAAGAGTCCAATTGAGAGTACCAAACCCGTGGTGCCTGTTTCAGACCATAAAGAGATTTCTTTAATTTGAAAACCTTCAGTTCATCATTTCCAATAAATAACCCCACAAGTTGTTCAATGTAGACTTATTCTTCCAATAATCTATTTAATAATATTGTTTTGACATCCATTTGATACACTTTATAACCACTTTGGATTTCCATGACAAGAAATAGACTGATTTAATTCAGTCTCGCTACTGGAGAAAATGTCTCCACAACATCAATGCCTTTTATTTGTGAATATCCTTTACAGACCAAACACACCTTATTTCTAATCACATTTCCATGTTCATCAAATTTGTTTTTTAAAATCCACTTCGTACCAATCACATTATGATATTCAGTTATTTTAACAAGACCCCATGTCTGATTTTTGTCAATATGATCTAACTTTTCATTCATTGATTTCACCCATGACTCCTCTTTTGAAGACTCTTCAAATGAAGATGGTTCTACAACTAATAGAAATTAATATTGTGCATTATTCCTCATTCTCCTCATCCATGTAGATGCATTATGTTCCACAATAATGTTGGACTAATGAATCTCTTCTCTTTGATTTATCCTTTGGGGGTCGACCAAATTCTCTCTAGCTATGGATTCCTCTTCTGATTCTTCTTCTGAGTCAAAATCATGATGTGACTCTTGAGAGTTTTGTAAATATTCCTATACCTTTGTATGAGAATTTGTTACCTATTCACATTCTTCCTAATCTTCTGTCACATTAGCATAATAATTCCTTGAAGCAGTAGTATTTTTATTTTCAATGAACTTAACATCAATGCTTTCCACAATTATTTCCAATCACTTATTGAAACACTTGTAGGATTTTCTATTCATTGAGTATCCAAGAAATATTCCTTCATCTGCACTGTCACCAAACATCCCTTTATTTCCTTATTTGTTTCGAATGAAACATTGGCTTCTAAAAACATGAAAATATTTCGAGGAGGGATTCTTTCCCTGCCACAATTAATATGGTGTCTTTGTATCACCCATATATAGCCTGGTTTGATTTTGAATATACACTACAGCTTGTACTTCCTCTTTCTAGTAATGTTGAAGAATACGACTCTCAATCAGCATAGTTCTGGCCACGATGTTTACCTGTCGATTCCTGTTCTCAACAACTCCATTTTGCTATGGAGTTCTCATAACTTCCACCTCATTTTTTATCCCATGCTTATCTAGGTAATTTTTAAATTCAATGGATGTGTATTACCCTCCATTATCAGACTGCAAGACTTTGATCTTCCATCTAGTATCATTCTCAGTGATTTGACGATAGGTTTTTATGCAATCAATCACTTTTCGCTTCCTGTGTATAACGATCACACATGCCATTCTACTATAATCATCTATGAAAAGAAAAAAGTACCTTTACCCATGTGTACCAAAAACATTTATCGGGACACATACATATGTATGGATGAGGTCAAGAAGATTTTATGCTCTTTTATTCTTTGGTCGGTAGGAACTGCTGACTGGTTTCCCTCACATGAAAGCATCACAGGTCTTTTCCCATTCACACTTCAGATTAGGGATATCCATGATTATATTTATATTAGATATCTTTTCCATGTCTTGATGATTGATGTTCCCTAATCTATGATGCCATACGTTATTTTCCTCTTCAACTGTTAAGTAGTAGATGTTCTCTTTGATGTCAACCAAATATAAGTTTCCATCTGTTCTAAAACCTTTCATGAGAGAATTCCCAAACTTTCCTCATATAGGATAACCATTCTGATTGAATGTCACAACAAGACCTGAGTTGCAGCGTTGAATCACACTAATAAGATTGTGATGTAGACCATCTACATAAAGGACTTGATTTTTCTCCAGATCTCCATTATCTAACTTAGTACTTCCACTTCCTTTTATTTTCAAAGAACCATCGTTACCGAACCTCACTGTTTCATCAACCTTTTTCTTGACATTCATTAATAGGTCTGCATTACCCATCATGTGGGATGAACATCCACTATCAAGAATCCTAGTGCTGTTGTTCTTCGTAGCATTTAGGGATACTTCTGTAAAATTGGATTTTTCAAATTTCCTCTTTTCTTTCCATGAGATATTGGATTGAGCATAAGACATTGATGGTATTTCAATTATCTATTCCATGTACATGGGTTCTTCATATTCAAATTATTTTTCCAGAGGAGAAAACCTATTTGAAATAGCAACACTGTCTGGTTGAAAAGTATTGGCTCATCTCTGAGCATTGAAAGAATTTATCTTGTCATACCTCTTCTTGTGATTCACAAATTTATGACCAAAGTTAGAATAGTGAAAACAATATCCATAGAAATTATTTCTTCTATAAGAAGTAGGATATGACTGTTTTCTCCTTTGTTAAACTCCTAACTCTTCCCCATTCATATATCTCCTTGCCTCTTCACTGTATGACATGGTATGGCACAAATAGCCACAGAACCGACACTTCATAAAAAGAAATGTCTTCTCACTTCTATTTATCCCCATGCCTTCTTCCTTGGGAAAATAGTTTGAATGCCCATCATATCTGAAAATATGAGGATAATATTCAGTTATCCTTTCAGTTTGATTTAAGGATTCCCTTTTTAGCACTTCTGGAGGCTTTTTAATATAATCAACTTTCAAATTGCCTTTATTTTGGTTCACTTTATTTATAGAATTTAACATTTTGGCATCATAACCAATTACACTATTTCCCATGCATGCGGGTCTTTGATCACTCAAGATATTTTCAACTACATCAGAACCATGTTTTTCTCTCTCTAGTAGATCAGCATCCAAGAACCTTCCAAATTTTATTTTCTTCTTTACTTATTTTGAAATTGATTCACTTTCAAGTTTACTTCTCAGAGTAACAACTTCTTCTTCGAGCCCCTCAACGGTCTTGGATTTCTCCTCTAGTATCAAGGTAAGGTCATTGCTGACCTTTTCTTGTTCTTTAATTTTGAGTTTTAGTTCCACAACATAATCAGTGATTTCAAGGATTGATTATTTTACTTTCACCAGTTCTTCCAGTCGTTCAATTTCCACTTCCATCTGATCAATATATTCTAAAGATTCCTCCACCATTGATTTTCACTTATTGAATCTCTTACATTTATTATAAAGATTACCAAAATCATCCTTAAGTTGAAACTTGGGATCAACATTAGTTTTCAATTGATTATCTCTATCTTTATCTATCAATGGTTATAACTTTTCAATGGTATCCATCATGGAAGCATGGTTCCCTAATTTGAATTCTGCTTCCTCTTCCTCAAAGAGTTCATTGTCATCATCTTTTTCTTCACAAAAAAAAAACTCTTTCGTTGAAACTTATTTCCATATTTTAAGTCTCTATTTTTTAAAAACCTTTTTTTGAGGCTTTTTAATGTCTCCATATTTTCTTTCTTTATCATTGAACTTTCTTGGGAAATGAGAGGCAATGTGCCAAACTCTTCCACAATGAAAACAAGCCAGAGGTAGATTTCTTTCAAATTTCCCTGTTCCCTTCTTGAGTTTCTTGGCAATGAGAGAAATAACTTCTTTTTACTCATAATCTTCATTTAAAAAATATCCTAAAATTTCAAGTTTTTCTATGGATTTGAATTCCATTTCCTTGCTTACGTGAGTCGTTGCATCTTCTGGGTTGAGTCTCATCTCATATGCCACCAGGATGCTCAAAAGATTATCAAAAGAAAGTTTGGAAAGATCCCTTTCTTCAAGAGTTGAAACCTTTAAATTATAAATGGGTAGAAGTATTCTCAAGATTTTATTTACAATATCAATGTCTTTTATCTCTTCTTTAATCCCTAAAATTACTCCTACAACTTTAGAAATTTTATTGAAGAAAGAATCTGCATTTTCATTAGGGTGCATCTTCGGATCATCAAACCTATTGTGTAAAACTTGGAGCTTCACCTCCTTCAATTTGTTGTCACCTTCATAAATATTATATAGTTTCTCCCACATAAAATTTTCTATAATAAATTTCATCACCTTCAGACATATTTGATTATAAAGAGCTACAATTAGGGAATTCTATGCTTTATCATCAGCATCCGACATTTTCCTATCTATATCTATCTAGATAAACCAACTGAATCAGTGACATGTATTCCTTTTGAAGTGTAAAATAGTAAATCAATTCCAAGATATATTAGATGGGATCTCACCCTGTTCTTCCATATTTTAAAGCCACTTCTATAAAATAAAGGAACTCCTATGACATTAACTGTATTCTCCATGTCAGAAAAAAAAGACAGATTTAACACCATCAAGATGCATCTGATACCACTTGAAGGACCCCGAAACACCCTGAGAGGGGAGGGGTGAATTAGGATGTCAAATTTTTCTTTTAAATTTATGGATATTTTTCCCACATTGGTATGAACCTGTTAAACCTTCCTGAAGAGGAATTACAGAAAATAAACAATCACATGCAAAGAAATGACACAAAAATTTTACTTGGCTCACCACTAAGGGATACGTCCAAGTAGCATACGTAGATAGTGTGTTGTTCATACCAAAAACCACTAATATTCACTAGTTATGGATTAAAAGTGATTAACATAGTCACTATGTGCGAGGCACACTACTTTTACAAGGTTTTAGGGATAACACATTCTGTCCCTTGGATCACTTCCATTGACTCCCCATTGCTCACTGAATTGGAAGAATAATCACTCAGTTTATCGACTTGAAGGATGATTCATTGGTTTAACATTAAATCATGCATCCTTAACTATAAATGGATTCTCTATTGAAGCCCCATAATCACCTGAAGATGTAATTTATTTTTTCATATACTGATATGTTATAGAACTTAATTTTTCAAATTGATTTGGTCAATTTTTAGGCTTCCTTGGGTGTTCCACGCACTGTGTTCTGGGTATGGTGGGTGGAAAACCTCCTCTGCATACCACTTATATTTTCGCATACCGTCCAAATCCTCAGCAAACTTCCCCACACCACGTATTACCTCCCTCAGCGTACTACTCAGCTTCTCTGCGTACTATCCTACTCAGTGTGCTTCCTTACTCTGTCATGTACTGATTAGATTCTCCATGTACCACCATGCTTGTGTGCTACCTTGCTCCACCACATACTACAAGAGCTTCCTTTGTGAACTACACTTTCTCCCACAGACTGTTTCCCTATGCGGATGGTTCTCTCAGCATACCATCTTCTCCTCCGCGTACTACTTTGAACTTTACTGGATTTCTTCCCGAAATTTTAATCTCTAATCCCATCTCTAACAAAGGGGATTTCTACTCCTTAAATAGGTATATAACTCCACAAATTTCACTAATCCTATTTACCCAAATCTTCAACGTGGGAAAATCTCTAAACTGAACTCCATCTGCATACTTTTATCCTCCATCGTGTACCGCTCCTATTTTGCATACCGCATCAATCCCTCTAACCTTAAATATTCTACGTACCACACGCCTTCACAATGTACCATCACTAATAATCGTTTTCAGAAACATTTTGCATATCACGTGCCTTCACTATATACCATTGATGAGAACTGTTTTTAGTTCTACGCACTGCTCCATGTACCGTTCCCACTGCCTGGAATGCAGCCGTAGACCATTCCCAGAACATGGTACGTGGTCTATGTTTCAAGGTATTCAGTTCCCTTATTTTACTAATTTTCATTGTCGTTTCACATACCATTCACTCATATCTAAAAAAACTTTGTTTTACAACACCAAACTTTCGATTTTGAGGCCCAAAAATTTGGAAAACACAGGGAAACTGTGCCACCTTCAATACTGCATTCATCATCAAATGTATGAACTCATTCCTTGCATACTCCCTAATCATCCATGTGAAGATTGAAAAAAAACACAAACCAAACTCCATTATCAGCAACAAACAATCTTGGTTCCAATAGACTATGGGTAAGGTAAAGCTCTTAGAACACCTACCTCATTTCGGATGCTTTCCAATATGTTTTCAAAGCACAATAGCCTTTCTAAGGCATATCCAAGCATTGTCCAAACCCCTCAAAACCCAATAGATCTCACCACCACCACCCAATATCTAATATCAAACCAAGTAAAAAAATATTTAATTATAAAAAATATAATTAATTAAGAAATTAAACCCCAAGATGGAATAATGCTAGAAAACCCACTAGGTCAATCAAATCTTATAAAAACTCCAAGAAACCACTATAGGATTTCCTAAAAGGAATATTTACACTATTTCTGGACAAATCCCTGAGATGAGATACCATTTCGACACTTAAATAAATTAATTCATTAGAAAAAACCTAAGAAAATTCACCATGAACACATACCTTAACAAAATGACATGCAGTGACATATGAAACCCATCTTCGGATATCTTGTATCCAATAAGACCAAAATCCACATCATCCTTGGCTAATTCCACCATGATAAAATTTAATCAGGATTAAATCCCTAAACCTACACATATGAAATTATAAGAAACCAAGGAAAGAAAGGGAAGGAGGAGGAAGAGAAATCACACCTTAAACACTAAAGTAACAACATAAATTCACCCTAAATCAATGGGTAGAGGAAAGAGGAAAGGGTTTGGGAACCCCCTGGTTCATGCACACCTAATGGGGGAGGAAGAGGGTGGATTGGATAAAAATATCAAGGGGGATATTTTTGTTATTTCCCCCCTTTTAATTAAATATGGGTAGCCACACAGTTTTCCAAACTATGCACTATCCATGTTTCTATACTATCTAACACCCGATCCCTGAATGGTTTGACAAACCATGTTACAACTATGATATCAATACCACCTTCCTTCTATAGTAAAGTGCATAGTTTTTCTGAAACCATACACAACCTATGCACCAAACCTTATACCCTTCTCAACCTCACACAATTTCTTCTTTTCTCCCATAATATTTACCCCAAACCATTTTAAAACTGTAAAACTCAACCATGTGAAGTTAAAAATGAACTAAAAATCTTTTGAGCACCAAGGTGTCACATGATTTCTCCTAAATTGTGCACACCAAACCATGCACCTGGGAAAAACTTGTTGAAACTTCCAGAAACTTAACCCGAAGCCTCCAAATCTCAACCAAACACCCAAGATACCTCATGAGCATCACTACTCATATCAAAATATTACTTTGAGGTATTCAAAATCTTGTAATCTCATTCCAAATCTTGATAAAAAATTTCACCCATCCAGCAAATGAAAATTCAAAATACTTCTGTAATTTTTGACCCATCCGGACTCAGTATCTTATATATATTTATATCTTAATCTTCCTAAAACAATTATACAGGAATAACATTACCAAAATTTTATTTGGATTAATGTTCAAAAACCTCTACATAACAACTATCAATATTTTTTATGCCTTTTATTGTAACAGTTATAAGATTTACACTTTGATGAGTATCATAGGAGTATGTATTCATCTACTACATCATTATATCCTCCCTATTTTCTTTATTTATTTTGGATAAATGATTTACTTTCAAATACTCTAAGATTTATTAAAGGGTATTTCCATCCATTAAAAAGTATGTATGAAATCTTATATACTCTTGGATACAATGATTCTCTATTTTGTGTATACATAACCACTTACACTACTTCTTTTTAGCAGTGATGTGTGATGCCAATATATATTAATAATTAATTTCATATTTGGTTCACCATATGATTTCCTCTTTTCACAACCACATTTATTTAAGGGGTTCTTATAAAATGTACTTCATTCTTAATACCATGAATTTGAAGTTAATTTTCAACCTTATAAGATAGGTTCCCAGTTCCATTATATGATCTCATAATTTTCATTATTCTTCCAATTTCATTTTTTTCTCTTATTTGGAAACTTTTTATGAAATATATCACTTCCATATTTACATAAACATGGAATATCTCATCATACTATAACCATCAAAAAATAAGATAAATTACTTCTAACCATATGTTCCTGATTAAACGATTAGAAAACTTATATAAATGTAGACCAAATTTAGAAAACTTGATGCTCACTTCTTCTTCTATAGATATGGTTTTCAAACAATCTTTCTTCTCATTAAAGAATCACAAATATTTTCCTGATATCATTTTATTTTAGTAATATCCAAAATATCTTTGAACTTGGACAAGTTCTCCATACTTTGTTGATTAATTCCGCGTAGACTCTAGTCCCAAAAACTTTTTTCTTATTCAAAAATTAAAATACAAGTATTTTATTTTATATTTACCTAATATAGATTTCCATTTATCATTCGACCTTTCATAATATAATTATCAACCTTTTACTTTGATGTTGTAACCTTTTTTCTTGAATATTACTTCTAAACCCGGGTCATAAAATCAATTTAATATCAATATATAGTGACAAAGTCCATCAATATAAAGTACATCAGTATTATTTAAAATTTCACTAGCTAATTGGTTCTTTACACTAAATTTAGTCTTCAAAGCTCCATAATTTATGAAATGCACTATTACATCAACTTTTTCATTTATATTCTTTAATATATTTATATTACCTGTCATACGAGATGAAAAATCACTATATATAATTCATATTCCACTATAAATTGAAACTTTTAAGGAAATTTCATCCAAAATTTCCAAATCAATTTTTTCCTTTACTTCCATGATAATACAAAATGATTTGAGTCTTTTTTTTGTTTTATTCTTATTTTCTTTAGTGTAATCAATAAAATAAAATTATAATTCTCTAAGAGGACAAAGCCTATTTTTGAAAATAATTATATTATATTATTTTGAATAGATTTTACTTTTACTTCCATATAAATATCTACTTATTAACTTCCTTAAATATATTGATTTATGATCAAAATTTTCATAATTATAATAGTATCCACAGAATGAATTTCTATTCTAATATATATGATACATTATAACTATCCTTTTATAACTTTCAATAGATTTATCTCTTAGATAAATTTCAACTTCATAGAAATAGGATATAGTGTGGCTATAGAGAGAACAAAAATAACACTTTATCAATGGAAATATCTTGTTTCTACCACTTCTATACAAATTAAATACCTTTAAATACATCACTGAATGTTGGTAAGTTCTTGATGGTTAATAAAATTCTCCTTTCTTTTGCTTCAATGTGATCTTAATATTTATTTACTTTGACTTTTATGTTTCGACATCATATCTAAGACTAGTTTTACTCATGCCACTTGGTTTTTGAGAATTCAAAATTTTTTAAAAGTTATTTTTCCTCGATCTTCCCTTTATTTCAATACTTAATATGAGAGTTTCCCAAAATAAATCTTCTTTTTTGAACCATATTTTTTAATATCTTATTCAAGATTATTTATTAAGGATATGAGTTCCTCCTCAAGTATTTATATTTTCATAACATTCTCCTTGACAGAATCATTAATATCATCATCATGGTCTATCCCTCAATCTTCAATCTATAGTTTATAGATTCTTTAGACTTCAATTGATTCTTCTCACATTATTACACTACCTTTTTATGAAGATAAACTTATTATTTAATTTAATAAACACAAATTGAAGTTTTATTTTAAAAACTCTAATTTATTTTCTATTTTTTTATAAACCAATATCCTCAATATCACCTTATAACTCCACTTGGAGATATAAAAATCCATTCGGTTGAACACCCTCTTCAAATATAGCATTTTATTTTACACCAATTCCATCATTACATCTTCTACATCTGAGATAAACTCAATATCAATGGATATTTATTGATATATTACTCTTTTTTTAACCAACAAATTTCTATAAAACTCATTCTCACTTGAATTTACATAATTGAAATTACTTTAAGGGGGGAACTTGTTCTTCTGTTATATTGAGAATTCAAACTTAGTATCCACTTCATCTAGAAGCGATGCATTTAATATTCTCAAAATAAAAACAATCTAGAGGTAGCTCACCATCAAATATTTCTCTACCTATTTTGAACTTATTTTCCATGAGTGATAATAAATAAACACTTACATCATCTTCCTTTTTAGCCAACAAAAATTTCTCAACTTCTTTGATTGTTATCTCTTTAGATAAATGCTCTAAAGAGATATATGAATTTAATCACATTTTATATATGAATGACTTTATAATTACCCAATATAAAAATGCATTTATTTTATATCATTTGCATATGTTAAACATTACATATCACAAATAACCAAACAATCCCAATAATGAAAGGTTTAGTGTATTTAAGGAATAGATACATAAGAAAATTATTTGACAACCCTTATGAACATTTCTCGATAATTGAGGAACACTAAATTACATACTATAATTATTTTATGTTATACTCATTTTCATAACCTAGGGAAATAGAAACAAAAGAAAGGGGTCATTTTAGATGCTCAATAAGGGTAAATATAAGTGATAACAATAAAATATCAAAATTGAACATAAGATAATCATATGGGTATAATCATGATACAAAAGAAAATTCATACCCAACAAAGCATAAATCATAAATCATGGAATAATAATAGGAATAATATAAGACATGAATTAAAAGAGCATGGAAACATGATTCAATAAACATTATCCATGAGTTCTTGTCACAATAATGATAATAATAATAATACTATAAAACATATTTGAACTTTGGTAATGTAAAGACCTGGAAATTTCAAGGAATTTTTTTAAAAATACTTTGAAATTTTACGAGTACGCAGTTTTTGATGGAACTTGATTCCGAGGCCTGGTGTGCCCGGAATCAATTTTCGAAGTTTAGCTCGGGTACGTTCAGTGAACAAACAAGCGAGTTTTTCTAACTTTTGAACTGGTTCTCAGAATTAAAATCTGATGGCACCGATGAATTCGCAGCGCCGGTAATCGCCTAAGGGGGCACTTACCGTAGTTGCGTTCGCAAAAGAGGAGAAGATAATTTTTGGGGGTTTGTTTAAGAAATAAATAAAAATTGACGGAACAATTTTTTTTATTTTTTTTGTAAGGGTGGTTTTCCCCCCCCCATGGGTAGTTAAGGGTGGGGGCTCGCAACCACTTAACTACCCAAGTGTGGGTGTTAGAGTGGTGGGGTCCGCATGACCCCCACCATTTAATTCCCTCTAAACCCATTAGTAAACCCCCATTAATTTGAAAAACCTTTTTTTATTGTCGCCTAAATGCATTAAATTATGTCAACTAATAATTTAATGAGAAACCTTCCTTTTCCCCTTTTTAATTTAAACTGCCAACGTGTTTAATTATGGGGAACCTTCTTTCTACCAACCTTAATTAAATGACAACACATTTTAATTAAGGTGGTGATTTAATTCTGAGGGAGTTCCTTTGCGTGGATAATAAAATAATAGGGAAGCCTATTATTTTGGTGATTAAGGGAGAGAGATTCGTTGTGCGACGAAGAACGCCGGCCTCCGACGAAGGACGACGAAGAACACTGGTTCCTCGAAGATCGACGACGCGACACCGCGTACTGCGACGCCTACGATCCTCTTCTCCACGACGTCGAGTACCGCGATGCCTATGATCCTCTCCTCCACGATGCCGTGTACCACAACGCCGACGATCATCTTCCTCGACAAGGTAGGGGATTTTGGAATTTGTATGTTCTTTCCCATGAGAGTTATACCCTCGTACTTGGTATTATTTTTGTTTGGTGGTGCTTAAAACCTCTGACGCGGTGGGTGCAGGTTAACGAACAAGCTCGACTCACCGCTGCTTTGTTCTTGCTGTGTGGAACAATTGGAAATGGAAAAGGAAGGCCGTAATGGAGATTGGAGGCCTTTGCAGTAATCTACGGGACCCAAGGGGACCACAGATGCATTCGGGAGCCAGAACGGACCACCGAAGCGGCTCCGGTGGCCCGAAGACATCTCCGGCGGCACGGGTCGCTAGAGAGGCGGCATCGGCGTGCCGCCAGAAGGAACCACCGCAGCTGCAGGCGGCCGGATCCCATGGCCAGGCGAGTTCCGGAGGAGGAGGACGCGGCGCCCACCGCGTCCGTGGAGCGCAAAGGGGGGAAACGTGTCCCCCCTGCTCGGCCCGTTGGCCAAGCCAGCGCACCCCCCTGACCGGGCCGGGGTGGGTCGCGCGGACCGGGCTGAGCCACGCCCGGTCGGGCCAGACCCGGACCCAGTAGGGGCCGACCGGGGGGGGGGGGGTGTGGGTCGGGCCGGGCCGGGCCCAGACCCCCCATTTCGGACTGTTTTCAGTCATTTGCCCATAACTTGGGTTGCAGACCTCTGATCGACGCACCGTCAGTTGTGTTGGGATACTTGGATAGAGAAAGTTGTTTTGGTATATTAAATTCAAGGTTTCAGAGAATTTTGGGTATGACCGGGTTGGTTCGAACATGAAACCAACCGGGCCCTCGGAGCGGAAACACTTATAACTCGAGCTCCGAACGTCCGATTGGCGTGTCGTCGACTTTGTTGGTTTTCTCTTAGTGAGACAGTTCTTTTGGATTACTTCGATTGAGGTTTAGATGCAGCTAGAGTACATTCAGGTTGGTTTTAGCTTAAAAACCAACCGGACCCCTTGGACGAAAAAGCCAATAACTCTAAGACCGGGCGTCCGATTGACGCGCCGTCTGTCGCGTTGAGTTCCTATTAACATGACGGAACTTTGTGATACATCAAATTTGTACTTCGTGATAGTTGACGTATCGCCCCCTTGGCTCATGGAGCGGACCCTCCCAGAATCGAGCATGCTGTGTGCGGGAACCCTAGAGCTGGTTGCGACTACGACGATGACGACTGCACTTGGATCCTCTGTGGGTTCGGCAGTGCGGACGACTGTTCTTGGATCCTCCGTGGGTTCAGTAGCGATGACGACCATAATTGGATCCTCCGTGGGTTTGACGACGATAACTACTGTTCTTGTATCCTATGTGGGTCCGGTAGTATTTGACTTTGTACTTGTATCCTATGTGGGTCCGACAGAGTAGCTGGTCTTGTATCCTTTGTGGGTTCGACGACTTAGCTGATCTTGTATCCTATGTGGGTCCGACAGCTTAGATGAATCAGTGGCTACATCTGATCATCTCTATCGCCTTACAAAGTGTTTACCTGTGTGAGATGAGTCTTGATTCTCAATCATTATCATTGATGTGGTTGACTTGCTTTCCTTTGTGGACTAGGTTGTGATTTTCCTGTGTGGACTGAGTTGAGCTATCCTTTGTGGACTTCGTGGTTCTTGGGATTTAGAGACGAACTGTAACTAAGGACTTAGGTATATGTATGGGAATATACCTAAGTAGTGTTGATGAAACTTCGAGATTGTATCTTTCCTTTGTGGTTTATCCTTCGTGGTTTCTGAGAGACCTTCAGGGGTCTCGGGGTCCCTACAGAGTATCATAGACTCACCCCTGCACGGGATATGCCCGGACTACGTTGTGTTGGATGCAGACGACGTACATCACTGATCGAGGTGGAAGCTTGTGGAGCTGGACGGTACCCGGAGGTGGACCACTTGGCGGGACGTACGTGTAGCGGACGGTCGGACCGAGGAGCTGTGGAAGCTATCTATACCCACCCTTCAGGTGGGAGTTCCAGAGTATGGCTCAGAGTTGCTGCTTTACTTTTTTGTTGTTGTACTTTCTTTTCAGTTGTACTTTACTTCCAGTTGGGTTTGTATTTTGGCCCATTTACTTTCCAGCACTACTTCTTTTGTACTAAGTTCACTTAGAGTTTACTTCAGCTTGTGTACTCTGTGGTATTTGTTTTCTTCTATAAAGGAAATGCCTCCCCTTTTTATGGGATTTATGCCTTTGGTGCTAGTCGCCAGCCCCTGGCCTATGGGAGACGGTCTTGGGGTAGTCACGGCATGGGCCCCGAGGACGGGTCGTGAAAAATTGGTATCAGAGGAGATGGTTCTACTGCATAACTTAGGACTCTGATAATTTTCTTCTCTATGGGGAAATAATTTTTAGAGTAATGAGTGTGGTTATCAGTCCAGGGAGTCCAGTGTTGGTGCGGCAACCGACGTATCCATACACCAGGACCCTGAATTCTGATTTCCGACTTAGTACACAAAAACATTGATTGCATGTGTGTTTCAAAGGTTTTCCTTGTGATTACTTTATGTCAGTTCACCAGCTATACTGTATTAACCGTGGCGCACCTGTTTCTTTTCAAGATGCCCCCATGATGGTAGACAACTAGGGTTCTGATCTTTGTGCAAGACGAGAGGCCACCGAGCGACGAGGCCTCGGTGCAGGGGCCCATTACCACGGAGGCACCAATGGTACCTCTACCTACCGAGCCACCGATGCCACCCGCCCCAGGGGCGGAGAGTGCACGCCGCCTGAGCGCATTGCATGAGTTTCATAGGCAGAGGCTGCCCAGGTTCCATGGAGAGACGGATCCTCAGGCAGTCGAGGATTGGCTGGAGGCTGTCGTCAGAGTCTTCAGGTTGGTAGGGACGCCAATAGACTTCATGGTGATCCTTGCTGCGAGTCTCCTACACGTGAATGTAGGTAGATGGTGGAGCCTGATGCTCTAGGTGCATGATGAGGCATCTCTTCTTTGGACGGACTTCGAGAGCCTTTTCTGCACGGAGTTCATTCCGACCACCCTCCGTGCAGTGTGCATCCTGGAGTTACTACAGCTGCGGCAGGGTAGCATGTCAGTATCCCAGTACTCGACGAGATTTACCGACCTCAGGAAATGGGTTCGGCTGTGCGGGGCACAGGGCGCAGAGCCAGCCTTTCGAGGAGTAGACAATGCTATGCATGCGGCGGGTATGGTCCCATGGCGCGTGACTGCCCAACCCACCATGTTGATGAGCAGCAGATAGTGGAGGGACCTCCGAGGCAGAGGCTTGACCGTGGCGGTCCGCAGGGAGCAGGCAGACAAGGTAGAGGATCTGGCCAAGCAGCGGGTGGTGGACGACGCTTCGAGGCTCTACCACCACCCCCCAAGAGGTCCACCCTGACCACAGGGAGCTGGAGGGCAGAGGGAGGCTCAGCTCCAGGCATCAGAGGCTTACGACCACGGTGCACCTGAGATGATTCGAGGTACTATCTATGTCTACTCCACCCTTTCTGCAGTTTTTATATACATAGGTGTGAGTCATTATTTTATTGTCGTTTCCCTTGTTCAGAGATCAGAGATTCTTACAGAGTCGTTGGCTTGATCCTTGCAGCTAGAGACTCCTACGGGAGTAGAATCGACAATTTCACACTGGTGCCAGCAGTTTGAGATTACTATAGGTGGTGAGAGATTCAGCTGGGATCTTCTTGTAGCGGCATCGAGGCCTTATGACGTTATATTGGGTATGGACTGGTTAGCTACAGTCCATGCACAGATCGACTGTATTAGGCGCAAGGTGCGGTGTGTCTGCACGGATGGGACCAGGTTCACCTTAACCGGCGAGAAGGAAACCTTCATAGCAAAGGATGGACTCACGTAGAGGAGAGGGCATCCGATCACACATCAGTTGGCTAGTATCATCCTCGGAGCAGTCGACGTGCGGAGTCTGAGTTTTCCTATAGTGGTGGACCAGTATGTAGACGTTTTACCTGATGATGTTTTAGGACTACCTCTTCTTAGGGAAGTAGATTTCTACATAGACCTGTACCTCGGGACATCACCGATATCCACCCCAGTGTATCGGATGGCTCCCACTGAGATTCGTGAGCTGCGGGTATAACTAGAGGACTTACAGGGGAAAGGTTTCATCCAACCCAGTGTTTCACCCTGGGCTTCCCCGGTCCTTTTCACCAAGAATGCGGATGGGGGCTTGCGACTGTTTGTCGATTATCGTCGCCTGAACCAGGTGACTGTGAGGAACAAGTATCTGCTTCCGAGGATTGATGACCACTTTGATCAGCTCAAGGGAGCACATTGGTTTTTGAAGATAGACCTCAGGTCAGGCTATCATCAGCTCTGAGTTTGGGATGAGGATGTGTAGAAGACAACCTTCAGGTGTCGGTACGACCACTATGAGTTCTTGGTCATGCCCTTCGATGTGACCAATGCTCCATCAGTGTTCTTGAGTCTCATGAACAAGATCTTCCAGCCCTACCTCGATCAGTTTGTCGTAGTCTTCATTGACGACATACTTATTTACTCGACGACTGAGGAGGAGCACACCTACCACTTACGGGTTATACTGGATACACTCTAAGATCACTAGCTTTATGGTAAGCTCTCAAAGTTCTAGTTATGGATTGAAGAGGTCCACTTCATGGGGAACATCATCTCTGAGGCAGGAGTTGCAGTAGATCCCACGAAGGTAGAGGCGGTGCTTGCTTAGGAGCCACCCAGGAGCGTGACGGAGGTGCGGAGTTTCTTAGGTCTGGTTGGGTACTATAAAAGATTTGTGCTAGACTTCTCCAGAGTTGCAGCACCACTTACAGCTTTGATGAAGAAAGGGAAACCCTTTGTGTGGTCAGACAGATGTCAGCAGAGCTTCCAGGAGCTGAGGTGGAGATTACCAGTGCGCCCATCTTGAGGCTGCCGGAGTAGGGCGTTGGGTACATAGTTTACTGCGACGCATCAGGGACCAGACTCAAGTGTGTCCTGATGAAGGAGAAAGTAGTTATTGCTTACGGTTCACAACAGCTGAGGCCGCACAAGAAGAACTATTCCACCCATGACCTGGAGTTAGCAGCAGTGGTCTTCGCCCTGAAGATGTGGGGACACTATCTGATGGGAAAGCTCTTTACAGTCTACTCTGACCACCAGAGTCTCAGGTACATCTTCTCACAGAAGGAACTGAACCTAATAAAGTGGAGATGGCTCGAGTTCCTCCAGGATTATGACTTTGATATTGTCTATACTCCTGGGAAGGGGAATGTTGTGGCTTATGCTCTCAGCAGGAGATCGGGCATTCAACTACTTGGAGATATGACAGAACAGTTAACTGCTTTGCAGATATCCTTCATGGATAGAGATGGGGTAACCTATCTTCAGTCCCTCACAGTCAGTCCTCCACTACTTTAGTGGGTCAGAGAGGCACATCTTGAGGACATGGACTGTGAGACGC
Source organism: Viscum album (assembly GCA_963277665.1). NCBI lineage: Eukaryota > Viridiplantae > Streptophyta > Magnoliopsida > Santalales > Viscaceae > Viscum > Viscum album. The sequence goes on along the minus strand of OY728119.1, from coordinate 1,175,270,554 downwards.
GATGTGCACAGATATCCTCAGGGCAGGCACCTGATGATTTTTCTGTAGGAGAGCACATCATCCTTTTCAGGGAACGTACCATGGTACCAGTCACACTACAGGAGGAGGTGCTGAGGGAGTTCCACACTTCCCCTCTAGGGGTACATCCTGGAGTATATAAGATGTATCAAGAACTCATACGACAGTACTGGTGGCCGGGTATAAAGAAGGCTGTGGCAGGATTCGTTTCTCGATGCCTCACTTTTCAGCAAGTGAAGGCAGAGCACCAGGTACCTACAGGCTTGGTACAACCCTTATAGGTCCCAGAGTGGAAGTGGGATGTGATATACATGGATTTCTTGATGGGGATTCCATGTACCTCCAGAGGACATGACTCTATTTGGGTGATTGTAGACCGACTCACCAAGTCGGCCCAATTCCTACCAATCAGAGAGCAGGGATCAGTAGAGAGTTTAGGGCGTCTCTACGTTCAGGAGATCGCATGGATTCATGGTGTTCCATCATCTATAATCTCTGATCGAGACACTCGCTTTACTTCTCGGCTTTGGAAGGGGTTGCAGGAGGCCTTTGGGATGCAGCTACGCCTGAGAACTGCCTTTCACCCGCAGACAGATGGCCAGACAGAGAGGACCATTCAGAAACTCGAGGACATGCTCTGTGCATGTGTCCTTGACTTTGGTCGTAGATGGGAGGATCAACTACCCTTGGTGAAGTTTGCATACAACAACAACTACCACTCCACCATTGGGATGACACCTTACGAGGCACTGTACCTCCGACCTTGCAGACCACCTCTATGCTGGACAGACCCTGGGTATTCAGCACTTGTAGGACCAGAGATGGTCCAGGCTATGACGGAGAAGGTGCAGATCATCTAGGAGCGGATGAGGACTGCTCAGAGCAGACAGAAGTCCTATGCTGACAGAAGGCAGATACCACTAGAGTCCGAGGATGGCGACCACATTTTCTTACTGGTCTCACCTTGACGTGGTTTACAGAGATTTGGCTGGGGCAGCAAGTTGTCTTCGCGCTTCATCGGACCATTCCAAGTTCTCAGTAGTATAGGTGAGGTGGATTATCGCCTGGATCTTCCACCTCAGTTGCACCGGGTGCACGATGTCTTCCACGTATCTCAGCTGAGGAGATACATGCACAACCCGATGCATATCATCGATCATGGGGAGATGGACATCGATGACGGGGAAAATTTTGTGGAGGTCCCAGTGGAGATCGATGATCGATAGGAGCGGGTCCTATGTGGACAGTCGATACCTCTGGTGTGCATTCGTTGGTAGCACGGTAACCTCTAGGAGAGCACATGGGAGCGGGAGGCACAGATGCGTGCTCAGTACCCTCATTTGTTCCCCTAGTTTTTGTTGTAGCTTTACGGGGATGTAAAGCCCTGAGGTGGGAGTAATGTAAAGACCCGTAAATATCAAGGAATATTTTTTTTAAAAATACTTTGAAATTTTACGAGTATGCAGTTTCTGACAGTGTTTGATTCTGAGACCCGGTGTGCCCGAAATCAATTTTCGAAGTTTAGCTCGGGTACGTTCAGTGAACGAATGAGCGGGTTTTTCTAACTTTTGAACCGGTGCTCGGAATTAAAATCCGAGGGCACCGATTAACTCACAATGCCGATAATTTCCTAAGGGGGCACTTACCATAGTTGTGTTCTCAAAATAGGAGAAGATAATTTTTGGGGGTTTGTTTAAGAAATAAATAAAAATTGACGGAACAATTTTTATTATTTTTTTGTAAGGGTGGTTTTTCCCACCCATGGGTAGTTAAGGGTGGGGCTCAAATCCACTTAACTACCCAATTGTGGGTGTTAGAGTGGTGGGGTCCGCACGACCCCCACCATTTAATTCCCTCTAAACCCATTAGTAAACCCCCCATTAATTTGACAAACCTCCTTTTTAATGTCTCCTAAATGCATTAAATTATATCAACTCATAATTTAATGAGGAACCTTCCTTTTCCCCTTTTTAATTTAAACTGCCAATGTGTTTAATTATGGGGAATCTTATTTCTCCCAACCTTAATTAAATGAAAAAACATTTTAATTACAGTGGTGATTTAATTCCGAGGGAGTTCCTTTGCATGGATAATAAAATAATAGGGAAGCCTATTATTTTGGTGATTAAGGGAGAGAGCTTTGTTGTGCGACGAAGAATGCCGGCCTCTGACGAAGGACGACGAAGAACACTGGTTCCTCAAAGATTGACGATGCGATGCCGCGTACCGCGACACCTACGATCCTCTTCTCCGCGACGCCAAGTACCGCGCCATCTATGATCCTCTCCTCTGCGACACCGTGTACCGCGACGACGACGATCATATTCCTTGACTAGGTAGGGGATTTTGGAATTTGTATGTTCTTTCCCATGATAGTTATACCATTGTGCTTGGTATTATTTTTGTTTGGTGGTGCTTAAAACCTCTGACGTGGTGGGTGCGGGTTAACGAACAATCCAGACTCACCGCTACTTTGTTCTTGTTGTGCAGAACAATTGGCAACAGCGAAGTAAGGCCGTAATGGCGATTGGAGGCCTTCGTAGTAATCTACGGGTCCCTGGGGGACCGCAGACGCATTCGAGAGCAAGAACGGACCACCGATGGCCCGCTGACATCTCCGGCGGCGCGGCGCCGGCGCACCACCTGGAGGAATGACGACTGCGGCAGGCAGCCGGATCCCGCGACCGCAAAGGATCCGGAGGAGGAGGACGCGGCGCCCGCTGCGTCCGTGGAGCGCAACGGGGGAAACACGTCCCACCGGCCGGGCCGGGGCGGGTCGCGGGGACCGGGCCGGGCCGCGCCCGGTCCAGCCGGACCCGGACCCGGGTCGGGTTGACCCGGGGGGGGGGGGGGGGGGGGGTTGGGCCGGGCTGGGTCGGGCCCAGACCCCCCATTTCGGACTGTTTTTAGTCATTTTCCCATAACTTGGGCTGCCGACCTCCGATGGACACACCGTCAGTTGCATTGGGATCCTTGGATCGAGACGGTCGTTTTGTTATACTACATGCAAGGTTTCAGATAACTTTAGGTATGACCGGGTTGGTTCGAACACGAAACCAACCGGGCCCTCAGAGCAGAAACACTTATAACTCGAGCTCCGGCCGTCAGATTGACGTGTCGTCGACTTTGTTGGTTTCCTCTTAGTGAGACGGTTCTTTTGGCTTACCCTTCTTGAGGTTTGGATGCAGCTGGAGTACGGTTGGGTTGATTTTAGCTTAAAAACCAACCGGGCCCTGGGACGAAAAAGCCAATAACTCTCAGACCGGGCGTCCGATTGACGTGCCGTCTTCCGTGTTGATTTCCTATTGAAGTGAAGAAACTTTGTGATACATCAACTTTGTACTTCATGATAGTTGATGTATCACCCCCTTGGATAGTGGAGTGGACCCTCCCAGAATGGAGCATGCTGTGTGCAGGAACCCTAGAGCTGGCTGCGAATGCGACGATGACGACTGCATTTGGATCCTACGTGGGTTCGGCAGCGAGGACGACCGTACTTGGATCCTCCGTGGGTTCAGCAGTGACGAAGATCATACTGGGATCCTCCGTGGGTTCGATGGAGATGACTACTGTTCTTGTATCCTATGTGGGTCCGACAGTATTTGACTCTGTACTTGTATCCTATGTGGGTCCGGCAGAGTAGCTGGTCTTGTATCCTTTGTGGGTTCGACAACTTAGCTGGTCTTGTATCCTATGTGGGTCCGACATCTTAGATGAATCAGTGAATACATCTGATCATCTCTATCGCCTTATGAAGTGTATACCTGTGTGAGCTGAGTCTTGATTCTCAATCATTATCATTGATGTGGTTGACTTGCTTTCCTTTATGGACTGGGTTGTGATTTTCCTATGTGGACTGATTTGAGCTATCCTTTGTGGACTGCGTGGTGCTTGGGAGTTGGAGATGAACTATAACTAAGGACTTAGGTATATGTATGGGCATATACCTAAGTAGTGTTGATGAAACTTCGAGATTGTATCTTTCCTTTGTGATTTATCCATCGTGGTTTCTGAGATACCTTCGGGGGTATCGGGGTCCCTACTGAGTATCGTATAATCACCCCTTCACGGGCTATGCCCTCACTACATTGTGTTGGATGCAGACGACAGACAACACTAATCGAGGTGGAAGCTTGTGGAGCTGGACGGTACCGGGAGGTGGAGCACTTGGCGGGACGTACGCGCAGCGGACGACCGGACCGAGGAGTTGTGGAGTCTATCTGTACCCACCCTTCAGGTGGGAGTTCCGGAGGATGGCTCAGAGTTGCTGCTTTACTTTTCTTTTGCTGTACTTTCTTTTCAGTTGTACTTTACTTTCAATTGGGTTTGTATTCTGGCCCATTTACTTTCCAGCACTACTTCCTTTTTACCCAGTTCACTTAGAGTTTACTTCAGCATGTGTACTCTGTGGTATTTGTTTTCTTCTATAAAGGCAATGCGTCCCCTTTTTCCCGAATTTATGCCTTTGGTGCTAGTCGCCAGCCCCTGGCCTATGGGAGGCGGGCTTGGGGTAGTCACAGCACGGGCCCCAAGGACGGGTCGTGACAAATTGGTATCAGAGGAGACGGTTCTACCACAGAATTTTGGACTCTGATAATTTTCTTCTCTGTGAGGCAATAATGTTTAGAGTAATGAGTGTGGTTATCAGTCCAGGGAGTCTAGTGTTGGTGTGGCGGCTGACGTATCCATACACCAGGACCCTGACTTCTGATTTCCGACTCAGTACACGAAATCATTGATTGTATGTGTGTTTCAAAAGTTTTCTTTGTGATTACTTTATGTCAGTTCACCAGGTATACTGTATTAACCGTGGCACACCTGTTTCTTTTCAAGATGACCCCACGATGGTAGCCCGCTAGGGTTGTGAGCTTTGTGCGAGACAACATCCCACTGAAAAACAAGGCCTCGGTGCAGGGGACCATTACCGCAGAGGTACCAGTGGTACCTATACCCACCGAGCCACTGATGCCACCCGCCCCAGCGGCGGAGAGTGCATGCCACCTGAGTGCGTTGCACGAGTTTCAGAGGCAGAGGCTGCCCAGGTTCTATGGAGAGACGGATCCTCAGGCAGCCGAGGATTGGCTGGAGGCTGTCGTCAGAGTCTTCAGGTTGGTAGGGACGCCAACAGACCTCATAGTGATCCTTGCCGCGAGTCTCCTGCATGCAGTAGTAGGTAGATGGTGGATCCTGATGCTCCAGGTGCACGACGAGGCATCTCTTATTTGGACGGACTTCGACAGCCTTTTCTGCTCGGAGTTTGTTTCGGCCACCCTCTGTGTGGTGTGAATCCAGGAGTTACTACAGCTGCGGCAGGGAATCATGTCAGTAGCCCAGTACTCATCAAGATTTAACAACCTCAGGACACAGGTTCGGCTGTGCGGGGCACACGGTGCAGAGCTAGCCTTCCAAGGAGAAGACAGTGCTATGCATGCGGCGGGCTGGGTCACATGGCGCATGACTTCCCAACTCGCCATGCTGACGAGCAGCAGACAATGGAGGGACCTCCAAGGAAGAGGCAGAGGTTTGACCATGGCGGTCCGCAAGGAGAAGGAGGACGAGGCAGAGGAGCTGGATGAGCAGCTGGTGGTGGAAGACGCTTCGAGGCTCTACCACCACCACCCCCAGTAGGACCACCCCGACCACAGGGGGCTGGCAGGCAGAGGCAGACACAGCTCCAGGAAGCAGAGTCTTATGACCACGGTGCACCCGAGATGATTTGAGGTACTATCTGTGTATACTCCACCCTTGCTGCAGTTCTTATAGGCATAGGTGCGAGTCATTCTTTTATTGCCGCTGCCCTTGTTCAGAGCTTGGAGATTCTGACAGAGCTGTTGGCTCGATCCTTGCGGCTAGAGACTCCTACGGGAGCAGACTCGATGATTACGCATTGGTGCTGGCAGTGCGAGCTTACTCTAGGAGGAAAGAGCTTCTGCTGGGATCTTCTTGTACTGGCGTCGAGGCCTTAAGATGTCATCTTGGGTATGGACTGGTTATCTACAGTCCATGCCCAGATCGACTGTATTAGGCGCAAGGTGCGGTGTGTCCGCATGGATGGGACCAGGTTCACCTTAACCGGTGAGAAGGGAACCTTCACAGCACAGGATGGACTCACGTAGAGGAGAGGGAAGCTGATCACACATCAGTTGGCTAGTATCATCCTCGGAGCAGTCGACGTGTGGAGTCCGAGTTTTCTTGTAGTGGTGGACCAGTATGTAGAAGTTTTTCCTGAAGATGTTCTAAGACTACCTCCTCATAGGAGAGTAGATTTCTATATAGACCTGTACCCCAGTACATCACCGATATCCACCCCACCATATCAGATGGCTCCCTCCGAGCTTCGTGAGCTGCGAGTACAGGTGGAGGACTTATAGGGGAAAGGTTTCATCCGACCCAGTGTTTCACCCTGGGCTTCTTCGGTCCTTTTCGCCAAGAAGGCGGATGGGGGCTTGCGACTATGTGTCGATTACCATTGCTTTAACCAGGTGACCGTGAAGAATAAGTATCTGCTTCCGAGCATTGACGAAGATAGACCTCAGGTCAGGCTATCATCAGCTGCGAGTTCGGGACGAGGATGTGCAGAAGACGACCTTCAGGTGTCAGTACAGCCACATGAGTTCTTGCTCATGCCCTTAGGTGTGACCAATGCTCTAGAAGTGTTCACGAGTCTTATGAACAGGATCTTCCAGCCCTACCTCAATCAGTTTGTCGTAGTCTTCATTGAAGACATACTGATTTACTCGATGACTGAGGAGGAGCACGCCTACCACTTAGGGGTTATACTGGATACACTCTGAGAGCACCAGCTTTATGGTAACCTCTCGAAGTGATATTTCTGGCTTCGAGAGGTCCACTTCTTGGGGCACGTCATCTCTAAGGTGGGAGTTACAGTAGATCCCGTGAAGGTAGAGGCGGTGCTTGCTTAGGAGCCACCTGGGAGCGTGATGGAGGTGCAGAGTTTCCTAGGTCTGGCTGGGTACTATCGGAGATTTGTTCCAGACTTCTCTAGAGTTGCAACACCTCTTACAACTTTGAAAAATAAGGGGAAACCCTTCGTGTGGTCAGACAGATGTCAGCAGAGCTTCCAGGAGCTGCAGCGAAGATTGACCAGTGCGCCCATCTTGAGGCTTTCGGAGGAGGGCGTAAGGTACATAGTTTACTATGACGCATAAGAAACCAGATTCAGGTGTTTCCTGATGCAGGAGCGACCGGTGATTGCTTACGGTTCATGACAGATGAGGCCGCACAAGAAGAACTATTCCACCCATGACCTGGAGTTAGCTGCAGCGGTCTTCGCCCTGAAGATGTGACGACACTATCTGATGGGCGAGCGCTTTACAGTCTACTCTGACCACCAGAGTCTCAGGTACATCTTCTCATAGAAGGACCTGAACCTAAGATAGCGGCGATGTCTTGAGTTCCTCCAGGATTATGACTTTGATATTGTCTATACTCCTGGGTAGGGGAACATTGTGGCTTATGCTCTCAGCAGGAGATCGGGCATTCAGCTACTTAGAGAGATGACAGAGTAGTTAACCGCTTTATATATATCCTTCATGGATAGAGATGGGGAATCCTATCTTAAATCCCTCACAGTCACTCCTCCACTACTTCAGCGGGTCAGAGAGGCACAACGTGGGGACGTGGACTGTGAGACGCGACATGCACAAATATCCTCAGGTAAGGCACTTTATGGATTTTCTGTAGGAGGAGAGCACGTCATCCTTTTCAGGGATTGTACCATGGTACTAGTCACACTACATGAGGAGGTGCTAAGGGAGTTCCACACTTCCCCTCTAGCGGTACATCATGGAGTAGAGAAGATGTATCAGGACCTCAAACGATAGTACTGGTGGCCGGGTATGAAGAAGGCTGTGGTAGGATTCGTTTCTCGATGCCTCACTTGTCAGCAAGTGAAGGTAGAGAACCAGGTACCTACAGGCTTGGTACAACCCTTAGAGGTCCTGGAGTGGAAGTGGGACGAGATATCCATGGATTTCGTGATGGGGCTTCCATGTAATTTCATAGGACACAAATCCATTTGGGTGATTGTAGACCGACTCACCAAGTCGGCCCACTTCCTACCGATCAGAGAGTAGGGCTCAGTAGAGAGCTTAGGGCATATCTACGTTCAGGATATCATATGGATTCATGGTGTTCCATCATCTATCGTCTCCGATCGAGATGCTCTCTTTACTTCCTGGCTTTGGAAGGGGTTGCAGGAGGCCTTTGGGACGTAGCTACGCCTGAGCTCTGCCTTTCACCCGCAGAAAGATGACCAGAAAGAGAGGACCATTAAGACCCTCGAGGACATGCTCTGTCCATGTGTCCTTGACTTTGGTTGGAGCTGGGAGGATCACCTACCCTTGGTGGAGTATGCATACAACAACAGCTACCACTCCACCATCAGGATGGCACCTTACGAGGCACTGTATGACCGACCTTGCAGATCACCTCTATGCTGGACAGACCCTGGGGAGTCAGCACTTGTAGGACCAGAGATGGTCCAGACCATGATAGATATGGTGCAGATAATCCAGGAGTGAATGAGGACTTCTCAGAGCAGACAAAAGTCCTATGCTGACAGAAGGCGTAGACCACTAGAGTTCGAGGATGGCGACCACGTTTTCTTACGGGTCTCACCTCGACGTGGTTTACGGAGATTTGGAAGGGGCGGAAAGTTGTCTCCGTGCTTCATCGGACCATTCAAGGTTCTCAGCAGGATAGGTGAGGTGTCTTATTGCCTGGATCTTCCACCTCAGTTGCACCAGGTGCACGACATCTTCCACGTATCTCAGCTGAGAAGATACGTGCACGACCCGACGCATATCATCGATCATGGGGAGCTGGACATCAATGACGAGGAAACTTTTGCGGAGGTCCCGGTGGAGATCGAGGATTGACAGGAGTGGGTCCTACGTGGATGGTCGATACCTCTGGTGCGCATTCTTTGGCAGCACGAGAACCTCTAGGAGAGAACATGGGAGCGGGAGGCTCAGATGCGTGCTCAGTACCCTCATTTGTTCCCCTAGTTTTTGTTATAGCTTTATAGGGACATAAAGCCCTGAGGTGGGAGTAATGTAAAGACCCGAAAATTTCAATGATTTTTTTTTAAAAATACTTTGAAAATTTTCAAGTATGCAGTTTCTGACGACGCTTGATTCTGAGGCCCGATGTGCCCGGAATCAATTTTTGAAGTTTAGCTCGGGTACGTTCAGTGAACGAATGAGTGGATTTTTCTAACTTTTGAAACAATTCTCAGAATTAAAATCTGAGGGAACTGATGAATTTGTAGCGCCGGTAATTTCCTAAGGGGACACTTACCGTAGTTGCGTTCGCAAAAGAGGAGAAAATAATTTTTTGGGGGTTTTTTTAAGAAATAAATAAAAATTGACGGAACAATTTTTTTTGTAAGGGTGGTTTTTCCCTCCAATGAGTAGTTAAGGGTGGGGCTCTCATCCACTTAACTACCCAAGTGTGTGTGTTAGAGTGGTGGGGTCCGCATGACCCCCACCATTTAATTCCCTCTAAACCCATTAGTAAACCCCCCATTAATTTGACAAACCTCCTTTTTAATGTCGCCTAAATGCATTAAATTATATCAAATCATAATTTAATGAGGAACCTTCCTTTTCCCCTTTTTAATTTAAACTGCCAACGTGTTTAATTATGGGGAACCTTATTTATCCCAACCTTAATTAAATGACAACACATTTTAATTAAGGTGGTGATTTAATTCTGAGGGAGTTCCTTTGCGTGGATAATAAAATAATAGGGAAGCCTATTATTTTTGTGATTAAGGGAGAGAGCTTCGTTGTGTGATGAAGAACGCCAGACTCCAACGAAGGACGACGGAGAACGCTGGTTCCTCGGAGATCGACGATGTGACGCTGCGTACCACGATGCCTACGATCCTCTTCTCCGCAACGCCTACGATCCTCTTCTCCGCGACGCCGAGTACCGCGACGCCTACGATACTCTCCTTCGCGACACCGTGTACCGCGACGCTGACGATCATATTCCTTGACAAGGTAGGGGATTTTGGAATTTGTATGTTCTTACCCATGAGAGTTATACCCTCGTTCTTGGTATTATTTTTGTTTGGTGGTGCTTAAAACCTCTGACGCGGTGGGTGAGGGTTAACGAACAAGCCTGACTCACCACTGCTTTGTTCTTGTTGTGCGGAACAATTGGAAATGGCGATTCAAGGCTGTAATGGCGATTGGAGGCCTTTGTAGTAATCTACGGGTCCTGGGGGGACCGTAGACGCATTCGGAAGCAAGAACGGACCACCGGAGCGGCTCCGGTGGCCCACAGACATCTCCGGCGGCGCGGGTCGCTGGCGCGGCAGCGCCAGCACGCCGCCCGAAGGAACCACCACGGCTGAAGCCGTGACGGCAGGTGGCCGGATCCTGAGGCCGCGCGGGATCCGGCGGAGGAGGACGTGGCGCCCGCCGCGTCCGTGGAGTGCAAAGGGGGGAAACACGTCCCCCCTGCTTGGCCCGCTGGCAGAGCCAGCGCACCCCCCCGGCCGGGCCGGGGTGGGTCGCGCGAATCAGGTTTGGCCATGCCCGGTTGGGCCGGCCTCTGATTCGGGCGGGTCGACCCGGTAGGGGCCGACCCAGGGGGGGTCGGGCTGGGCCGGGCCGGGCCCAGACCCCCCATTTCGGACTGTTTTCAGTCATTTTCCCATAACATGGGCTGTAGACCTCCGATCAATGCATCGTCAGTTGCGTTGGGATCCTTGGATCGAGACGGTCGTTTCGGTATATTACATTCAATGTTTTGGAGAATTTTGGGTATGGACGCGTTGGTTCGAACACGAAACCAACCGGGCCCTCAGAGCGGAAACACTTATAACTCGAGCTCCGGACGTTCGATTGACATGTCGTCGACTTTTTTGGTTTCCTCTTAGTGAGATGGTTATTTTAGATTACTCCACTTGAGGTTTGGATGCAGATGGAGTATGGTCGGGTTGGTTTTAGCTTAAAAACCAACCGGGACCCTAGGATGAAAAATCCAATAACTCTCAGACCAGGCGTCTGATTGACACGCCGTCTGTCGCGTTGAGTTCCTATTGACGTGAAGAAACATTGTGATACCTCAAATTTGGAATTCGTGACAGTTGATGTATCGACCCCTTGGCTCGTGGAGCGGACCCTCCCGGAATCGAGTATGCTGTGTGCGGAAACCCTAGAGCTGGCTGCGACTGCGACGATGGCGACTTCACTTGGATCATCTGTGGGTTCGGCAGTGAGGACGACTGTACTTGGGTCCTTGGTGGGTTCAGCAGTGACGATGACCGTATTGGGATCCTCAGTGGGTTCGACAGTGATGACTACTGTTCTTGTATCCTATGTGGGTCTGGCCGTATTTGACTCTGTACTTGTATCCTATGTGGGTCCGGCAGAGTAGCTTGTCTTGTATCCTTTGTGGGTCCTACAGCTTAGCTGGTCTTGTATCCTATGTGGGTCCGATAGCTTATATGAATCAGTGACTGCATCTGATCATCTCTATCACCTTACGAAGTGTATACCTGTGTGATCTGAGTCTTGATTCTCAATCATTATCATTGATGTGGTTGACTTTCTTTCCTTTGTGGAATGGGTTGTGATTTTCCTATGTGGAATGAGTTGAACTATCCTTTGTGGACTGCGTGGTGCTTGGGAGTTGGAGAGGAACTGTAACTAAGGACTTAGGTATATGTATGGCAATATACCTAAGTAGTGTTGATGAAACTTCGGGATTGTATATTTCCTTTGTGGTTTATCCTTCGTGGTTTCTGAGAGACCTTCGGGGGTCTCGGGGTCCCTAATGATTATCGTATACTCACCCCTGCACGAGCTATGCCTGCACTACGTTGTGTTGGATGCAGACGACGGACAACACTGATCGAGGTGGAAGCTTGTGGAGCTGGACGATACCCAGAGGTGGACCACTTGGCGGGACATACGTGCAACAGACGGTCGGACCGAGGAGCTGTGAAGGCTATCTGTACCCACCCTTCAGGTGGGAGTTCCGGAGGATGGCTCAGAGTTTCTTCTTTACTTTTCTATTGCTGTACTTTCTTTTCAATTGTACTTTACTTTCAGTTGGGTTTGTATTCTAGCCCATTTACTTTCCAGCACTACTTCTTTTGTACTCAGTTCACTCTGAGTTTAAGTTAGCTTGTGTACTCTGTGGTATTTGTTTTCTTCTATAAAGGCAATGCATCCCCTTTTTCTAGGATTTATGCCTTTGGTGCTAGTTGCCAGCCCCTGGCCTATGGGAAGCGGGCTTGGGGTAGTCATGGCACAGGCCCTGAGGATGGGTCGTGACAGGTAAAAACATTAGTATATGAAACATTAACTTCATGAGATACACCATTAGTGTCCATTCTTACAATCAAATAAAAAATGTACTCACAAATACACTATATTCTAAGATATAAATATAAACTAATGCATTAAAGGTTGATATAGGACCCCACCTATCATTATCCATACTTATGTGTGCCACTTGAAATCAACAACTTATCACATCATAAAAACCCCATGGAAATAAAACAGGTTTCATAAAACTTTACAAATTACAATACTAAAATTTTATAGCATAAAGAACCCATGGAAAATGGGTTTTATATGGTTTCACAATAGGAAATCATTAATAATTCCATCAATAATAATAATACTAAAAATCCATGGAAAATAAATGGCATCTAATGACATGAAGTAACTTTCTAGGTAAATACCATTGAATCAATATAATAAATTATTTAGTATTTTAACTATATATTTAATGTGTATATGATTATTTCAATATTTTACCCAAATCAACTGATGTATAACATCTTGGTGAATATCCATTAATTATATGAATCAAAATAGGGTACTCACAAAGGAAATACTTGGAAAAAATTTATAGTTATACATCAATAATGATTATGAGAGACAAAGAAAGTGATGTATAATTCCTCCAAAATAGAAGGATATTACATAATTCATTTTGAGAAATAAGGTGTATGGTTACATTTAAATAATATCCTTGATCAAGCATAATATATGAAAAGGGAAATTTTTTAGATGAAATATACATTTTAGGATTTTTTTAAAAATCACTCCAGAAATAAGAAAGATACATGATCATTTGAAATAATTATAAAAGAGATATTTTATAAATCTAGGAGAAAAATAATTTCTTTGGAAACCATGAAAATTTAGAGATACAGATTTTATATAAAATGATAAAGGTGGAAAAGTGAAATGTTCACACATAAATATTAAAAAGAGATTATTTTCAAATTTTTATGAAAATGACCCATACAAGAAATGTTAAAATATATTTAAAATTATTAAAATAAATAAAAATAGTATAAAATACCATTAATAAATTATTAGATCATAGATAAGGACACTTTAAAAAGAATATAATGAAAAAATATATGTAAAAAGGGAGTTTCTTGATCGAGAAGAAGAGACAGAGTTAGCTTCACTTACAGGAAACACTTCGAATAAAAGATGAGTCAAGTGGAAATTATATATAAAGGGAATATATAAAAATCTATGAATATACAATGAAAATTATTATAGGTTTTATAAAGAATAATAATTCCCTAGATGTATTATCTTTCAAAAACAATATTGATTTCAAAATACTATTGGCAATTAAACCCTTATGGTTTGAGTAACATTTTGATCAAAACCACTTTTAACTTGGGGTATGTTTTAAATAAATGAAAATTTAAATAAATTACATGATATGGCTATTAAAACCCCATGAATATGGTAAAATAATTTATTAGTCATTAATCACACCATATTAAAGTTATCATTGTGCACATTAAAAAATAAGTCTCATGAAATTAAATTTGAGACAAAGAACCCCATACCTTTTTTCTAGGATTAGTTTAATATACATCAAGATACAATATAAAAAACATAAAAATATTAATTACCTGTTTCATAACCTTTTTCATAAACAAAAACTTTTATAAACCCCATTTATAATTATTATCCATATTTATAATAGTTTTTTGTTACCTATTTTCGATGTTGGGTGTGGGTAATTTTGATCGTTTTGAAATAGTATCATAATAATGGAGTTTTTATTAATTATTCTTAAAAATTTCATCATTAAAAGTTAATTAAATTTACTTTAATGGATGTATTATAATTATTTATGAAGTTTAAATTTACTTTCATGAGTACTTTATCCTTTATCCTATAAGATGAAATCAACAACGAACATTTTTTTGGTGATTTTTATCCCATGAAGGGTGTTTTCTTAATTAATGAGTTAAATATTGATGTATATTTTACATAAAGAAATAATTATTTACATATTTATATCATATTATTCAATTAATTAATATTTCATAATCATCCATGATATAATTCCATAACATTGTTCAAGTAAGTGGTAATACCGACCCAAACACAAACATACCATGATTGTTGATGATTGTGCGGTAATGTAATTGAAAAATCATTACATCAATAGAGTAATGATATCATTTAGTTTTTATTAGTGTGATATACCAGAATAATAAAGTTTAAATAATAAGTAATGGATATGAAAATATTATATAATTTGAATTAAGTATTTTCCTCTTAGTAAGATTATTTTAAATGATCAAATTAATGATAATCATTTGTTTATCATATCATTAATATGTTTTAAAATTTATAATAACATAACTTTAATGATATAATAAAAATAATATTTATATAATAAAACTATTCTCATGACCAACCATGTAAGATAGTAATGAAAAGAAAAATGAAAACCAACCATCCTATGGAGGAGGTAGACCACACTTACGCATGGTTGATGATTTCATTTTACATAGAATGAGAGAAATGAATAATATATTTTATAATTTAAAAATATAAAATATGTTATAAATATTATACTTATTTATTAAATTTAATATCAGTACCATTTATGTAAGGTGGTTAAGGAAAACAATATAAGTTGTTTTATGGAGGCAGTAGTCCGCCCACACACAAATGTCATTTTTTTTAATTTTGTAGAGAGAAAGGGAAGGGTGGTTAAAGATCATACGATCATTAAAATAAAATATCAGTATAATAAGGATACTTATGTTATCATTTTTATAGGTTGAAATAAATTTGAGAAAGAATAAATTCCCATTAGGGAAAATAAAAGAGGAAGAAGCAGTTAGAAATCTATACCTCACTACTTGGGTTATCCTCTTTACGAAGGGGGTTAAACCTTTGAAGTATGGTATTTTAAGAAGAAAAAACCCCCTTAACATGTCTAGTAGTTTTTATAATATTTTTGGGAATATTGTTTTTGTCTAAATAAAGGTGTTTTAGTGTGAGGATTAGTGAGAGATGAGAGTCCCTTTTATAAGAGAAAAGGAGTGACAATTGTTTAAATACCTGAAACTTTTCAATAATAGAATGTAAATCTCAATGAAAATTAATAAAAAAAGTTATAAATAACATATATTAGAAGATAAAAGATCTATGAACACCCTAAAAACTCAATTAAAACATATTTTTAACATATTTAACTCTTAGGTTACTCATTTTTACAATTTAGTTTTTCACCACAGTAACTAGTTATTACCTAGGTAATTTAACCTTTACACAAAAAAATAAAATGGTAATTATTATATAATTTGGATATATTGATTAAAAATTTTAAATAAATTTTTTTATTGAATTTTTACAATTTCTAAAAATTAATTTTAAAATACTAAATATATAATGTATTAGAAATATTTCTTTTTGAAAAATACAACTTAAATTCAGAAATGTCAAATATGGGTTTATAAATTATTTTTAAAAAAAATATAAATTCACTTATAAAATAAATATTTATTCTTAGAAAAAAAATTCATGAATTTCCTATGAATACTTATACAATAATAAAGTCATAAAAATCATGTTATTCATAAGAACGTTATTTTACACTATTCACATAAAAATAAATCTTTTTAGAAAAATCTCAAAAAATTATCTTAGGTTTGTATTGTGATGATAAATAAAAAAATGAATTTATATTTATATAATTCAGATTATAAAGTTTATAAATTTATTTTTTAAATGAAAATAAAAAATTTAAAGAAAAATTGCTTTGATTGAAAAATGATGTTTTTAAACATTAATTGTTCTTAATGTAGGATCAAAATGATGAATGATACTGATTGAATTATCGTAATAATGTATATTATCAAAATACAAGAGGGGGGGGGGGGTGAATCGTATACTTTAAAAAAATTCCTTTGGAACATTTAAATATGGTATTGTTTAACAAAGTTAAATAAGGTAAATTCACAAACCTCTAGTTCTACAAACTTGCTTGATTCTGAAAATATGATTATGAGAATGTAATTCCAAAAATGTGGTTCCAGAAATGAAACTTAACAAAAGTTTACAAAGATAAAGATTCTACCTTAAAGCGTATATAATATGACTAAATCAGAGTATACAAGTATAAGAAAGTATAAGATAATTATACTTTCCTCAATAACCAAAATGCAATAGAAAACTTGAAACAAAACAAGTAACAAGTAATAAATCTTATAACCCAAAGAGAAGGGTATCCAACAAACTTGGATAAAAGTCCCTTGATTTATACTTTTAAGAAATTCCATCTTACCCACACTAGGGTAAGCCCTCGATACGAAGATCAAAGTCTGTCTTGCTATTCCCACAAACCCTCAAATTGAAGGTAGTCGACACCTATGTCTTCATTAGTAAGGAAGTCCTAAAACTTTAAGGTAGTCGACACCTCTGTCTTCCTATCCTCGGAAGCCCTCGAATGTAATCATAAACATTCGGAGTCGCACGAAGAAAATATAAATAAGAAGTTCAGTACGCACAAAGCATTAAAGTCTCTCTCACTAGAAATCACTTCAACAACATGTAATCTCTAGATTGATCAACTTGTTGTCAAGTTTTGAGCTCGTTAAAATGAGCTCCTATTTATAGGCACAACTCCAATGGTCGGATCCCTCCTCCAACGGTCATATTTTTCCTTGAATTTCAGAGGGACCTGTACACATGTCACTCAAACAACAGTTAGTTAGTAACTGAATTAATGAAATAATTTTATAACCAAAACATGAGTAAGAAAAAAAATAGTTGCTTAACCAAATTCATTTTTCAGAGTGTAAGGAAAAATGAAATTTTAGAGTCTAACCAAAAAAACATTTGGTGTCTATAATACAAGGATATTTGGATTCTATCTTCAGAAGAATTTGGAACCTGAATTCTATAGAATTCCAGAGTCTGAATTTTAAGGAAATTTGGAGTCTTGAATTCAGTAGAATTCGGAGTCTGAATTCATAAGAATTCAGAGCATGAACATAAAAAGTTTGGAGTCTAAATTTAGAGAATTTAGAGACTGAACTTAGAAAGTTTGGAGTCTAAATTCATTAGAATTTGGAGTCTGAACTCGTAAGAGTTTAGATTCTAAATTCAGAGAACTCGGAGTCTGATCACGTAAGAGTTCAGAGTCCGAATTTAGAGAAATCGGAGTCTGATCTCGTAAGATTTCAGAGTCTGAATTTATAGAACTCGGAATCTTAACTTAGAGAGTTCGGAATCTGAATTTAGAGAACTTGGAGTCTGAACTCAGTAGAGTTCAGAGTCTCAATTCATAGAGTTCAGAACCATAATTCGGATCCTGAAAATAGAATGCTCTATATCTAAGTATTATAAGATTCCAAGTTTTTAGTTATGAAACCTAATTTTATACTTAGACAAAATATGAACAATGAAAAACATGGTAAGGATAAATTTCCTTGGGGAAGGAAAATTTCCCTCTCAAGATAAAGAAAAGGGTAAATGAAATTTTCCTTAAGATAAGGTGTTTGTGATTTTCAAAACAAGAAGGAATGGAAAAGTCATAAGGAAACATTATTGACTCAACAATATCCCCCATTTTGGAAATTAAAAATATCCATATGAAAAAGAATATAAGGACATAGAAAATAAACTTATCTCCCTTAACATATGGGAAAAGATGAATACAACTAACTCCCCATTAGGATTTGGAAACACTAAGGATCATATTCTAGAATTCCTGAATGAGATTTTTCATTATCTTTCATACGAGAAACTTCATGACGAAAGCTCTCCCATAGATAAACCCCCACTTACTTAAGCTTAGTATTATTTTTGACATTCCTTTCTCCCCCTTTGTTATTTTCAAAAATGATTAAAGGGAATAGAAAATAAATTATGGTACCTGAAATATTAGTACAAGACAACCAAAAATATACAAAGTGAAATGAAAAATTTCATTAAGATTGGAGAAATTTATACAATAAGTAAAATAAAACAAAAGATCATATTTAAACAAGGTTATCCCTCCTTTTCCTTGGGAATCCTCTTCTTCACTATGGTCTTTATATTTTTGAGTTCCTTGTGGTCTTCCTTTATTCGTTTAAGAATCGGATCCTGATCCTCTATTTTCTTCTCTAAGGCTTTGATTTTTTCTTCTTAAGCCTTAAGAATATCAGTCTGAACCATCAAGGATTCTTTCTATTTGACAAGATTTTCTTTTTTCTCAATCCTGATATCTCTTTCTCTCTTCTAGATTTGAGCAACTTAATACAACTTCCCATTCATATCTTTCACTTCTTGCATCTGAGAGTTATGTTCTAGAGACAACTTTTTCTCAAAACTATTTGTGAGATCATTGATCATCACATCTTCAGTGTCAAAAGAATCCTTGACACTATCTTGGAAATCATCAATAATTCTCATGTCCTCTATAGTTTTCCTTGACTATCTGTTTATTTTCTTGAAAGATCTTTTATGGGCTTCATAGTTTATGAAAAACGTTTTGAAATCAGCCTCAAGATTGACACACTTATTGTAAAAACCTGAGATTTTATGACAATTATTCTTTTTAATTTTATTTATGTATTGTTTTTTATGCTACACCAAAATTATCTTGTGCTATACGCAACACCGTATTAGCTTGCAGTATACGCAACACTATTCTTGGCTCATGTTACACAAAATTTCAAGTTTGTTTTGTAGGAATTATTCTGTGCAACATTAAGTATAGATTTTGTTTAATGTATAAATGAAATAAGTTTTGATTAAGTTATACACAACACCAAATGGAGCTTTCACTACACGCATCCATGACTTGGCTTGCATTACACGCAATCACGATCTTCCTCGATATCATGTGTAGTATGCAATACCGAGTTTCACTAAACAATGATATATTATTATAATATTATGAACTAGATGTTATGAATAGTATTAACTAAATTTTTAATTTTTTAACATTATTATTCATGTTACACATTTTCTAAAACTTGGTATGTGAACAAAATAAATATTTCAGGTAAAATTAGTATTTTTCAAAAAATGCAATTTTGCCCCCTTTTGATGGCGCACCCACTTTAAATCTAGTTTTTGACATGTTTATAATTTCAATTTGACAAAATAAAATTCTTCTTTGGAATCAGGATATAAAAATTTACTTTGGATAATTTTTTCATATTATTCTGATAACTTTCATATTTTAATGAATAGTAAAAACACACTATATTTTAATTAAAAACAACTTTTTTCATTGCAATAATTTATATGGTTAAATTATAATATTGAATGGTTTTAAAGTATAAATATAATATATTTTTACCATTTAATATAATTTATGTCATTACCATTAATTTTACATTGAATTCATAGGTAAAAACATTTCAATCATTGGCAATGTTTTAACTTTTAAAACCCGTTTTCTTAACAACGAGATTAATTTTAAATTAATTACTGAAAATTCTATGTTTTGAATTTTGAAAAATCAATTCCATATTTTATTTCAGTTAGTCCAAATTATGTTAATAGGTTAATTTTATTTTCTTGATATTATGAATAGTAACTACGGTAATTTTTATTTACTGCAGTTAAAGGTGAATCGGGTAATTAAGGGTAAAAATAAGATTATCAAATTACCCTAACACCTTCCAAAATTCTATTGGATGATTAAAAGTCGACCCATATCACCAAAAGGTTGTAATAGATTAATTTTATATACTTTTGACCATTAAAATAATTTAATTATTATTAAAACCAAAGAAAGTGACAACATGTCACTCTCTTAAATCTTAAAAGTATAATAATTTTAATTTAGTGATAAAATTCATAAAACCTAAAATATAAATAGTCTCAGGAAATATAATAAAATTATCTACATCATGATAATTTATTTAGAATTTTTAGGGATTAAATAATTGACATTAATGGTGACACAATAGTGATGCCATAATTGTTTATTTAGTGAAAAATCAATAATATAGTTTTTATTAAACTAATAGTTACCATAAAAGGAACACAAAACCTGAACAAAACTTATTTTTCATGTACATGTAAACCATAATCATACAATTGTAGAATATTTGACCATTTTAAGCCTTATAAAAGTGATTATGACACTTATATTATTTTATTTTAAATGATGTCAAAGTTGTCACCTTCATAATTTAATAAAGACAAAATTTTAAAAGTGGGATGTTTTAGAAGATAAATTCAAATAAAAGTGTTCTTATGAAATATATTATATTTATCTTCATCATAGTATTTTATTTTTAATTTTTATACAACAAATAAGTATATTAAAAAATTATACAAAAATGTTATATTAATTATTTTATTAAGAGAAATATCAAATAAATGATTTTAAAAGTATTAAAATAAATATTATATGAACTAATTAATGTACTACAATAATTTTATAGATGAATATTAATTTTTATTAATCTATTAAATATGTTTTTTTCATTCTCTGTGGATTTTATTTAAATTTAAATAAATGAATTGTCTCAAAATTGACACTATTGATATTTTATATTATTAAATTGTTTAAAAATCACAAAAATATTTAAAAATTACAAATTAAAATTTATATGATCTAAAATATCATATGATATCAAATTATGTATAATTAAAAAAACATAAGCAAGTATTTATAACCACATAAAATTTATAACATTATTACGACAAATAAAACTAAATAGATTAAATAAGGATAAATAAAAATTATAAGGTTTAAAATAAAATCAAAAAATGTATAAATTTAATTGGTTGATGATATTACAACCCTATATTATCTAATATACGAATTTTAGTCACTTTGGAAGTTTTTATGTGGGTTTTGAGTTTATTATAAATTAATATTTTAGAGGTTTCCAAAGGTGCCCCTCTCCTCCCTTATAAAAGGTCACCTCCTCCATCTTCTCTTTACACCACCTTGAGCCTTAAATCTTGGAAAAACCATGCCCATTTTCTTCTACACTTCCCTAGAAACATTCTGGAGGTTTTGGTCTCCTCAAAAGACCAACTCTAATGCCTTAAGAGGAAGCTTAAAAGGGGTGCGTCGAAGAAGTGGTAATCTCTTCTTCCGATTATTTTAAGTTTCTTTCTTCTTAAACTTATTATTATTTATTTGTTTCATCATAAATTAATAACATCAGTATCACTCATATACTGATATTTTGTTATAAATATGAAACAACCCTATTTCACCTTCTATCCATCCTACGAAAAACGAAATCACCTCGCGTGCGTACGTACGAAATACCGTCTCCACGCCATGGTGTAATCTATTTTTCCACCACCACCTTACTTGGATGGGTATAATGGTGTAAATAAGAACTATATATAGTTATTATAACTTTATACTGATTCTGAGATATTATATCATCCAATCCAATTCAATTCAATAATTATGGGAACGATATCATCACTCGTGCGTACGTACGGATTACCGTCTCCACGACACGATGAGATTCATTCTCCATGTTAACCACTCAAGAATGATTATAAAGTATATATAATGAAAAATAATGAAATACATGACATGATAAAGCTACTGGATTTATGTACATATATATATATGTCATCTACTTACTTCCATTCAAGTCAATAAGGAAAAGAAAATAGCGTTCATGCTTACGTACGACCTACTATCTCCATGAACGGTGTATTTAATTTCATTTATCTATCTATTATATATATATATACTGAATATATATGATATATAAATCATGATTTAAATTTTGGAAGTAATTAAATCATTATATATGTAATAATAATATCAAGAACAACAAGTCCAAGCACGTACGATAAATGAAACAATTTTATCAAAAATGCTGCTTTAACATGGAATTTACCAAAGAACGGGTAATATAGAGTCATAAATGAACAATATATGATATAATAACAATGAATATGATTCTATAATAAGTCAATGACATGATTTAAATCATTATATAGGATGTTCAGATACATACGAAGCATATCAGACATAAGGTAAGGGATAACTTTTCCAATCTCGTTTTTATCCAAGATTGTTTATTCGTAAGTATTTACTAGGGTTATATTTATCACCCATGTCCCTATTTTATAAAAATGGTTTCATTTATTTTTAAATTCCTTTTTACCCATTTTTTACTTTTACTACATGTTATGTAAGGAATCTTTTTTTTACCATATGAGGTACTTTTTGACTTTTCCAGCAAAAGTACGAGAAGAATGTTTTTTAACTTATACGGCATGAACAGATTTTTACAGTTTCATAATGCCTAACTTTCATGAAGATTCCTATACAATTTTTCATGGTTATTTTCAATAAAATTATTTTCTTTTAAAATTTTGTGCCATTTTGTGAAAATAAAATGATTTTGAAGAAGAAAGGATATTTTCCTCAAGAATTCATTTCAAGTGTTTTATCAAAACTATTTTCCATCTAAGATGAAATTATTTTTCATGTTTATGTTTCAAGTATAATGTCTCTATTATTTAAATGGTGTGATTTTTCTTATGATGAAATGATATCCATTTGTTTTATATGGATTATGTGATGATGAGATGATGTTTATGAAACCCATTTTATTCTTTGGGTTATGATTAATGTTTTATGTTTATTTTGTGGCACAATTAAGAATGATTTAATTATGAGATTGGTGGGACCTATATCTCCCTCCAATTCATTGGGTAAAGATTTATATCTCATGAGATAGACATGGCTGGAACAACAAGTTAATTTGGTTCAGTGATACAGGACTAGAATGAGGAGTGAACTCGATTCAGTATGGGACTTTGTCCACTAAGATAGTCTTGGTAGAAATGCCTTGGCTACTATGGAAATAATATCAAGTGCTTAATGATTTTCCACAATTACATGTTTTATTCCCATGCTATTTTATCATGATTTATGTTCCATTATGATCTATTCCTGACCTACTGCCATGTTTTATTTCGTTTCTCAAGATTTTGATGTGTAAACTTTATGTTCATGTTTTGAAGTTCAAATGTATATGGTTTGTTTTATTTTCTTCATGCTTACCCTTACTGAGAATTTGAGATCACCCTTTATATGTTTTCTTTTCCCCAGGATATAAATAAAGGTTTTAGGTAAAAAAGGGAAGATCATTATGGGAGATGTTGAAGATCTTTCACCAAGATTAGAAGATTATATTTTGAGTTTCCAAAGACACTAAAATATTATGGTCCTTTGGTGTATGTTTTTGTTATGTATTAGGTATTCCACAAAAGTAATGTAATGTCCATGTACGTCAAGCTTTGGGTCTCTACAGTTGGTATCAGAGGAAGGGTTTAGTCAACCTTTGGAAACTAGGATGCGAAAACTTTAGTGAGATCCGTAGAGATATTTCTAAGTTATGTCTAGGGATGTCCCTAAGGTTAAGTATAAGTATAGGTTATAGACCAAGAATTATGGTAACACTATTATAATTAAACCTAAGATGTTAGATATTGAAGGTACTCCCCCTTTATTATTTTGTTTTCCTAGCATGATTTTTTCCTCTTACTCTATTCTTTTTGGGTTTTAGATGATGGATGGAACCCGAAGGAACCGTGTTGATCAATGTAATGAACAATGCAATGATTGTCCTCCTGAAAAATCAAATGTGATGGGATATGGAGTGAAAAATCTTATTTCTATACTTACACAAGCTATGAATCATTCGGGACATCCAAATGACCAAATTAGGGAACAATATTCTATTGAGTCCTTCATGAGGAAACATCCACCTTATTTTAGTGGGTCTTCTGATCCACTTATTCCTGAACAGTATATCAGTACGATTGAAAAGATATTTCCATACTTCACTGTTCAGAACATGAAAAAGTCATTTTAGCTGTTTACCGTTTAGATGGTGAAGCAGACCAGTGGTGGACTCTAATTAAGAATACAAGGCCCTAATATGAAATTGAATCCATGGAATGGGACGAGTTCAATAACTTGTTTTTTTCAGTAAGTACTTCCCTCGTATTATTCAAACAAAGATGGAAAAGGAGTTCCTTGAGATTAAGTAGAAGGATGATGAATCTGTTGGTATATACGAAGAAAATTTTACAAGACTTGCAAGGTATGCATCTGGCTTTATCATCTAACCTGAAAGTAAAGTTGATCGATTCTTCAGTGGCTTAAAACCAAGTATTCGAAGGGCATTAGCTATAAGATACTTCAGTAGCTATGAAGAAATTGTGCATTGTGCTATCAAGGTAGAACTGGAAGTTGGTGTTACATATCCATCTCATGGTTTTAACAAGAAATGAAAGATGGAGTTCAAGGAGAAATCTCATAATAATGGTGAAAAGAAGATGAATGTTTCTTCATGCTCAATGTGTGGAAAGAAGCATGGTGGATATTGTCTTAAAGGGAATAGAAAATTTTTTAAGTGTGGAAAAGAAGGTCATCGAGTAGTTGAGTGTTGAAGTAATGGAAAAAGGGTTTCTAATGATGTGAATAAAGAAAAGACTTCAGAGAATGCACCACCAACACTTCAATGCTTCAAGTGAAAGGAAATGGGGCATTATGATAATCAATGCCCTAATCCAAGGGTTAATGATGATCAATGTGAGAAATCTCTTAAGGAAAAGGATAAAGGGAAGTCACATGCGATCCCTAATTTTGATGTTGAGAATGAAAATGATGTTGTGTAATGATTAAGTGTTTATGTAATGTGATTTCAAAATAGTATAATAGAATCTCATTTATGGTATCGTGGAATTTTGGAATATCTATGTATTGGTTTTCAATAATTATATGGTACCGATAACCATGAAATGTGATTGAAATATTTTTGGAAAGAAGATGATATGCTCATAATTAAGGGATAAAGAAAAAATGAAATGAGATCATGACTGATATAAGGACAAAGTTATATCATGGTTTGAGTATATAGAAATTTTGGGATTTTGGTATGTGGAAAGAGTTAAATTTTGACAGCATTCATGTATTCACTAAGGTTCAATGGGTATTCATTTTTCAAGAGAATACATGATTAAGGTATTCACATTATTGGAATGAAATCAACAAGATATATCTTATGATATATGGGGGATAAATGATGGTATTCATGTGCTTGTTATGTGACCTTTCAAGTAATCGTTTTATTTATACTATGAGATTGGACAGATGTATTTTGGATAAGCCTAAAGATTGGAATGGATTATGTTGGACATAATATAGTATTATTTAAGGATAGAACTTATTTTTAGATATTATTTCTGGAATGTTATAATAGTATAGTTTTAGAAAAAGAACAACCCATAGGACGAGCGACAACTCGTCGTGTCGGGCAATACTGTGGGAATCGAACCCACAACCGAAGTGAGACAAGCCTTTATCACCTACCATTGGCCTATAGGAAGTCCCTGGTTAGTATAAACTAGTTTTATTATATTAATAAGTATGATATATGAAGTATAAGTCCATTTTAGGAACCATATATGATTAATCTCACTATAGATGAACTTATGTATATTTGATAAATTTTTCTAACCTTTTGTTTGAGACAGATGGAATGACCCATCATTCTATCACATGATCTGCTAACACTTCACGAATGACAAATTCAACTTCATTTCTTTAAGATATGAAGTGGAAATTTTCCAAGAAACAACCAACGGTGAGATTGTACCAAAATCAAGAAAGTATTTCTTCTAATTTCAATTTCATCAACTTTAGGAAAATGATATTGAAGACCAAAAATGTTGTCCTAGTGCCCTTATATCTGATGAATTAGATGGTACCTTAGATCATCACAAATTTATGGCTTTGTGATTGTTGGATTTTTCATAGCCATGTTCTCTACCACTCTCCATCAGAACATGATGGTTAGATTTCTCTTCCATATCCATATTTTCACCTATGTTATCCTATGTGGAAACCCAGTGATGAGTTAATTTGGGTAACCATTATGTTTCTTACTTCACTTTTTAGAATTAAGTTTTAATATACCTTTTTATGATGTGGGTTTCTATGAAAGAAACTTTCAAGTAGTAAACCATTTATAACCCCGACGAATTTCGAAGGTGAAATTATTTTTAAGGGGGTAGAATGTAACAACCCAAGATTTTATGAGAATTATTATTTTTAATTTCATTGATGTCTTGTGTTGTATGCTACACGAAAATTAGTTTGCGCTATATGCAACACCGTATTAGCTTGCAGTATACACAACACTATTCTTGGCTCGTGTTACTCACAATTTCAAGTTCGTTTTGTAGGAATTATTCTACGCAACATTAAGTATAAATTTTGTTTAATGTATAAATGAAATAAGTTTTTATTAAGTTATACGCAACACAAAAGGGAGCTTGCACTACACACATCCCTGACTTGGCTTTCATTACACACAATCGTGACCTTCCTCGATAGCGTGTGTAGTACGCAATACCGGGTTTTCACTAAACAATAATATATTATTATAATATTATGAACTAGATGTTATGAATAGTATTAACTAAATTTTGAATTTTATAACATTATTATTCATCTTACACATTTTCTAAAACATGCTATGTGAACAAAATATTTTTTTTTCGGGTAAAATAAGTATTTTTCAAAAAATGCAGTTTTGCCGCCTTTTGATGGTACACCCACTTTAAATCTAGTTTTTGACATGTCTATAAGTTCAATTTGACAAAATAAAATTCTTATTTGGAATAAGGATATAAAAATTTACATTGGATAAAATTTTCATTTTATTCTGATAACTTTCATATTTTAATGAATAGTAAAAACACGCTATATTTTAATTAAAAACAAATTTTTTCATCGTAATAATTTATATGGTTAAATTATAATATTGAATGGGTTTAAAGTATAAATATAACGTATTTTTACCATTTAATATAATTTATTTCATTACCATTAATTTTACATTGAATTCAGAGGTAAAAACATTTCAATCTTTGGCAATGTTTTAACTTTTAAAACCCATTTTCTTAACAAAGGGATTAATTTTAAATTAATTAATGAAACTTATGTGTTTTTAATTTTGAAAAATGGATTCCATATTTGAATTTAGTGGGTCTAAATTATGTTAATAGGTTACTTTTATTTTTTTTGATATTATGAATAGTAACTACGATAATTTTTATTTACTGCAGTTAAAGGTAAATCGGGTAATTAAGGGTAAAAATAAGATTATAAAATTACCCTAACACCTGAAAAAATTCTATTATATGAATAAAAGTAGAAAAATATCACCTAAATGTCAGAATAGATTAATTTTATGGACTTTTTACAATGAAAATAATTTAATTATTATTAAAACCAAAGAAAGTGATAACATGTCACTCTCTTAAATCTTATAAGTATAATAATTTTAATTTAGTGATAAAATTAATAAATCCTAGAATATAAATAGTCTCAAGAAATATAACAAAATTATCTACATCATGAGAATTTATTTAGAAATTTTAGGGATTAAATAATTGTCATTAACGGTGACACAATAGTGATGCAAAAATTGTTATTTAGTGAAAAAAATAATATAGTTTTTATTAAACTAATAGTGACCATAAAATGAACAAAAAACCTGATAAAAACTTATTTTTCATGTACATGTAAACCATAATCATCTAATGGTCTAATATTTTTCCATTTTAAGCCTTATAAAAATGATTATGACACTTATATATATTTTTATTTTAAATGATGTCAATGTTGTCACCTTCATAATTTAATAAAGATAAAATTTTAAAAGTGGGTTTTTTTAGAAGATAAATTATACTAAAATTATTATTATAAAATATATTATATTTATCTTCATCATAGTAATTTTTTAATTTTTATACAGCAAATAAGTATATATTAAAAAATTATACAAAAATGTTGTATTAATTATTTATTAATAGAAATATCAAATAAATGATTTTACAAGTATTAAAATAAATATTATATGAACTAATTAATGTACTCCACTAATTTTATAGATGAATATTACTTGTTAGTAATCTATTAAATAGGTTTTTTTTTGAAAATATATTATCTGTTCAGTTTATTTAAATTCAAATAAATGAATTGTGTCAAAATTGACACTATTGATATTTTATATTATTAAATTGTTTAAAAATCACAAAAATATTTAAAAATTACAAATTAAAATTTATATGATCTAAAATATCATATTATATCAAATTATGTATATTTACCAACCCATAATCAAGTATTTATAACCATATAAAATTTATAACATTATTACGACAAATAAAATTAAATAGATTAAATAAGGATAAATCAAAATGATAAGGTTTAAAATAATATCAAAACATGTCTAAATTTATTTTTTTGATGATATTACAACCCTATATTATCTAATATCCTAATTTTAGTCACTTTGGAAGTTTTTAAGTGGGGTTTGGGTTTATTATAAATTAATATTTTAGAGGTTTCCAAAGGTGCCCCTCTCCTCCCTTATAAAAGGGCACCACCTCCCTATTCTCTTTACACAACCTTGAGACTTCAAGATCGGCCAAAACCTACCAATTTATCTTCTCCACTTACCTAGAAACATTCTGGAGGTTCTGGTCTCCTCAAAAGACCAACTCTAATGCCTTAAGAGGAAGCTTAAAAGGGGTGCATTGAAGAAGAGGTAATCTCTTCTTCCGATTCTTTCAAGTTTCTTTCTTCTTCAACTTCTTCTTCCTTATTTGTTTCATCATAAATTAATAACATCAGTATAAATCATATACTTATATGTTATTATAAATATGAAACAACCCTATTTCACATTCTATCCATCCTACGAAAAACAAAATCACCGCACATGCGTACGTACAAAATACCGTCTCCACGCCGTGGTGTAATCTGTTTTTACACCACCACCTTACTTGAATGGGTATAATGGTGTAAAGAATAAATATATATAGTTATTATAACATCATAATGATTCTGAGATATTATATCATCCACTCCAATTCAATTCAATAATTATGGGAATGATATCATCACTCGTGCGTACGTACGGATTACCGTCTCCACGACGTGATGAGATTCATTCTCCATGTTAAACACTCAAGAATGATTATAAAGAATATATAATGAATAATAATGAAATATATGAAATGATAAAGCTACTTTATTTATGTATATATATATATATGTCATCTACTTACTTCAATTCAAGTCAATAAGGAAAAGAAAACAGCGTTCATGCATACGTACGGTCTACCGTCTCCATGAACGGTGTATTTAATTTCATTTATCTATCTATTATATATATATATATATACTGAATATATATGATATATAAATCATTATTTACATTCTGTAAGTAATTAAATCATGATATAAGTAATAATAATATCAAGAACAACAAGTCCAAGCACGTATGATAAATGAAACGATTTTACCGATAACACCGCTTTAACATGGAATTTAACAAAGAAAGGGAAATATAGAGTCATAAATGAACCATATATGATATCATAACAATGAATGTTATTATTTAATAAGTCAATTACATTATTTAAATCATTATATAGTAGGTTTGGATACATACGAAGCATATCAGACATAAGGTAAGGGATAACTTTTCCAATCTCGTTTTTATCTGAGATTATTTATTCGTAAGTATTTACTAGGGTTATATTTATCATCCATGTACCTATTTTCTAAAAATGGTTTCATGTATTTTTAAAGTCCCTTTTACCCATTTTTGACTTTTACTACATGGTATGTAAGGAATCTTTCTTTTTTTACCGTATAAGGTACTTTTTGACTTCCAGAAAAACTACGAGAAGAATGTTTTTTTAAATTATATGGAATGAACGAATTTTTACAGTTTCATGACGCCTAAATTTCATGAAGCTTACTCTACACATTTTCATGGTTATTTTCAATAAAATCCTTTTCTTTTAAAATTGTTTGGCATTTTGTGAAAAGAAAATGATTTTGAAGAAGAAATGATATTTTCCTCATGAATTCATTTCAAGTGTTTTATCAAAACTATTTTCCATCTAAGATGACATTATTTAGCATCTTTATGTTTCAAGTATAATGTCTATATTATTTAAATTTTGTGATTTTTCTTATGATGAAATGATATCCATTTTTTTATATGGATTATGTGATGATGGGATGATGTTTATGAAACCCATTTTATTCTTTGGGTTATGATGAATGTTGTATGTTTATTTTGTGGCAAAAGTAAGAATGATTTCATTATGAGATGGGTGAGACCTATATCTCCCTACAATGAATTGGGTAAAGATTTATATCTCATGAGATAGACATGACTGGAATTAAAAGTTAATCTGGTTCAGTGATACAGGACTGGAACGAGGAGTGAACTTGATTCTGTAAGAGACTTTGTCCCCTAAGATGGTCTTGGCAGCAATGCCTTGGATACTATGGAAATCATATCAAGTGTTTAATTATTTCCACAATTACATGTTTTATTCCCATTCTATTTTATCATGATTGATGTTACATTATGATCTATGCCTTATGTACTGCCATGTTTTATTTAATTGCTTAATATTTTGATGTGTAAACTTTATGTTCATGTTTTGAAGTTCAAATGTATATGGTTTGTTTTATTTTCTCCATGCTTACCCTTAATGAGAATTTGAGCTCACCCTTTATATGTTTTCTTTTCCCTAGGATATAAGGAAAGGTTTTAGGTAAAAAAGGGAAGATATTTATGGGAGATGTTGAAGATCTTTCACCAAGATTATAATATTATATTCCGAGTTTTCAAAGAAACTAAACTATTACGGTCCTTTGGTGTATGTTTTTATTATGTATTAGGTATTCCGAAAAATTAATGTAATGTCCATGTACGTCAAGCTTTGGGTCTCTACTCTTATCCATCACCATGGATACTGAATCTAATTTTTAATTTAAGGTGTGTTGAAGCATCTGGCATCCCAAATCAATGATTGGAAATATAGGGATAGTCCCAACAAGCTTCTTCAAAGACTGAACTACGAAATCATGTCCAAGAGAGGACGATTCCGAATCTGAGACTTTACTTGGTGAGGGATATTTCTCTATTTCACCTGTCTTTCTCTTCGATGATCCACCAACTTCTTTCTTCTTCACAATGGCTTTACTAGGTGTATCAACAACCACCTATTTTCCCTTATCAACCTTCAGAATGTCTTCTTCTTAGTTAAGAGATATATGTTCACTATCAGACAGCTAAAAAATTATGTATTCATCAACCTCTTCCTTCTCAGGTCATGCCTCAACATCATCTAGTTGAATAAATTCATGATTATAAATTTCTTCTTCAGAGAGCTTATTCACTTCTTCTTCAACCTTGTCATCTTCACCTTTCTCATCTTTCCCAGGGGTAGAAAGCTTTGAAGACTCAGCTTCGGAAGTTTGGATTGAAAGCTTCTTAGATGGAATTTCCTTCTCATGAAAATATTCTACTTGCTTAATGATATCATTAGTATCACCACTGCCCTTATTCTTCCTCTTCTTCTTATACTTCTTCCACTACTTTTTCTTGGACTTTTTCCGGAGTCACAAATTTCTTTCCCGGTGTCTGGTAAAGATTATATCAGGAAAGATTCTGGTACCAGAATGTTCTCAGAAGCTCTCTCAGTATCCTTCAGAAGGGATTGAACTGTATTTTCTTCAGTCATCTTCTTCTTCTATTTATTTTCTTTTACTTTCTTTTTAATCTCATGGGTAGTATTCTCCTTCAGATATTTTTCTTCAGCATGGTCCATGCCAAACTTGGGTTCCCCTTATTTCCTGTTCTTCTTGTCTTCCCTCCACTTATCTACTACTTCATCCAAATATGCTTTTTTTCTTCTTAGACTTTGGTGGTGTGGATTGGGTTTCCTTAGGCTATGGGTATTTTTCTTTCTCTTCTACCTCCTTCATCTTTATCTTCTTTCCACTATTTTTAGAGGGTTGATGCACCTCTTGTTTCTTTGATATGGCTTCAATATCTTCTTCAGGCAAGTCAAAGAATTCTCCAGATTATTTAGAAAAACCTACTTTCATCCTCTTCAGAGTATCATCACTTACCAGCATAACTTTTCAATTTATTGGCTTATAACTACAAGGTATTTTAAAGGACTCTAAACACCGAACAATTAGCTTTTAAATAACGGATGAATACATAATAATCCGAGCCATCAGATTTCTACTATTTATATTCTCAATTGTAATCAAAATATGCTTAACTTGGTTAATCTTCCTTAGATACACTAAGAAATCCAGGATATACATGTCACTCTTTTTTAAATTATCCTTGTCCCCTTTTCTCAGAATGATGAATCCTTGAACCCATAATTCAAGAATCTGAATGTTTGTATATAGGTGAACAATATTCAGAGTCTTTACATCTGAAAGTCCAAGGCAAGCCATAGCCTTCACCTTATCAAAACTTCCTTTAACTTCAGGAAACTTATGTGAGTAGAGATCTGCCTCACCCTCATTGGGAATACCAATCAAACTGGCTGCCTTGATATAAGAAAGAGCATAAGTCTTCCTATATCTCTTGAAAGAAAACTTTTATTTTTCTTATTCTTTGAGAAATATTTATAACTAATAGAACTCAACCAAAAAGACTAGATACACCATATCTTGTGCCTTTGGTTTGGATAAGAAGACACTCTCACATCTATTCATCTTGATATTATTCAAGATTATAGAATCATACTTAGAAAAGAAATTTCGATGAACCAACATTTCTCTATAAATATTCCATTAAAAAATTAGCTTGACAGTTGACATGTCTTTCTGAGAATATACTTCGACATACATTCGGAATTGAGGAAGATCTGAGAAGTTCAGAATGGGATTATGTAGGAGGGTGGAGCTTCATCACACAAGAGCTTTAGTTTCGATATGGGAAAACCATCGGGGGTCCTTTATATAGGTGTTTGAAGTGACGGTTCAGCTTCCATACTCAATCCAATAGTTGAAAAATCTTCTGCTCAGATCTGACGGTTGATATGATAGTCGCAAGGAAATCTTTGTATGTTCCGATCTTTTGAGGTTTAAAAAAACATTCGGATTTAAGAAAAAGAGAATTCGAAAATTTTAAAAACGGATAAAAATACCAACAAGTAAAAAATGATTAAGAAAATTCAAGAAAGGAAATATACCTTTCAGATTTCTAAGAATATTATTCGTATTGAGGAGAATTCTTCTTGAATAACTTCAGATTCCAAAAATTTGATTAAGATTTTTTTTGAAAAACTGACTATGAAATTTTAGAAAATCTTCATTATAAAAAATTTGAAAAATCATCATTATTAAAATTTAAAAAATCTTCATTACGAAAATTTATAAAATCTTCATTACGAAAATTTAGAAAATCTTCATTACAAAAATTTAGAAAATATTCATTACCAAAATTTAGAAAATCTTCATTATGAAAATTTAGAAAATCTTCATTATAAAAATTTAGAAAATATTCATTATGAAAATTTATAAAATCTTCATTAGGAAAATTTATAAAATATTCATTACAAAAATTTAGAAAATCTTCATTAAAAAAATTTTTAGACTACGAAAATTTTTAAAATTAAATAACAATAAAATGTACTCCCCAATGAAAAAGAGTTTGTTACTATAAGAAGATTGATTTCAACATGAAGTTAATAAGTAAGATTACCTTACAATTATCATTCCTAACTTCTATTTAATTTATTCAAATATATCGGATGACAAAGATTTTGTGAAAATATCAGCAAGTTGATATTGTATTCTGATAAATTGAAGAATGATATCTCCTTTTTGTGTGTGATCCCTAAGAAAGTGATGCCTAATATTTATGTGTTTTTCATGAGAGTGATGTGCGGGGTTTTTACTTAGGGAAATGACACTAGTATTATCACAAAAATTTGTGTTTTGGTAAAAATCATGCCATAATCAAGAATGATCTTCCTTTACACTAAGTCAAGGTAGGTATTGACTCACAGGGTCTTCTAAGTTTAGTGTGTAAACATTCTCTTTCCTATTGGAAGAAAGAATAAACTCTTCCTTGGAATTGTGTACTAAGCACTTATCGTTCCTAAAATTCACAAGGTAACCTTCATCACATAATTGAATTATGCTAATGAGGTTGTGATTAAGACCCTTAACAAATAAAACATTTGAAATCAAAGTTTTTCCAAGAAGAACAATGTTACCTATACCAATAATTTATCCTAGAGCATTATTTCTGAAAGTTACTTTTCCTCCTTTCGTCTTTATAATCTTTTCAAAGAAGTTTTTGTTACTAGTCATGTGTTTGGAACATCCACTATCCATGTACCAAGTATTGTAGTTGGTACATTCTTTACTTTCCTGAAAATAAGTAGGTTAGACTTTCGGAACCCAGACTTTATTAGATCCAGAATCTTCAGAAAGAAAAATCTTAAGAATCCACATTTTCCTTGAAAAATAAGCATTATGAAAACCTAAATAATGAGTTTTGTTTAAGGAACAATTTTTTCCCAATTCCCACCACACTCACACTTATTATAGAAAGGAGCACTTTGAGGAACAAAA
The DNA here is from genome assembly GCA_963277665.1 of Viscum album. Classification (NCBI taxonomy): domain Eukaryota; kingdom Viridiplantae; phylum Streptophyta; class Magnoliopsida; order Santalales; family Viscaceae; genus Viscum; species Viscum album. Next base: position 1,175,235,784 of record OY728119.1, on the reverse strand, counting down.
TAATTGTTACTAAAAATCATTTTTGAACTAGTATAACCAAATCCAGAATTATTCCTTAGTGGTCGAATTTGAGAATACATCTTATCAAAATTTTCCATACCTAAGGTAAAGTTTGGAAAAAAATTCCTCAAAGAAAATATTTATGACTTAAGTCTAATAACTAAGTTCTTATCTTCCAAAACATTAGCTTTAATACTAGAGTTAGGCTCGAAAACATTTTTCTTAGAAATTAATTTTTCTAGATCCTTAGAAAGTTTATCCTTCTCTGAATTAACTTCCTTAATATTTTTTGAAATACTTTCAAAATCAAGGGTTTTCTTATCAATATCTTTTGAAAGATCTGATATTTCCTTAGTAAGAATAGTATTTCTTGAATTTTATTTTTCAAGATTTTTCTTGAGTTTTGAATTCTCATTCTCAAGAAGTTTAGAAAACCTAGAAACTTCTTCATAGGTAGGTAAAGTATTATATTCATCAGAAAAAGATTATTCATCTGAGGATTCATATTATTTACTATTACTATTTAAATATAAATTAGTGATGGATTCAGCATTGTGTACCTTATCTATTAAGCAATAATTTTCAATAGGTAGTCTGGCTATTAAACCAAGATTCTTCTATCTAGAAGATTCATAATATGATGATTCATATGAAGAGTCACCAACACTGGAACTCTAGGTGTAATTAGCTTTTAGAACTTTCTTAGCCTTAGCTTCATAATACTTCTTTCTATTTTTCTCAGAATTCTTTTCCTTTCTTTCCTTTTTCTTAAGCATAGGACAATATGGCCTTATATGTCCAGCTCTCTTGAATTCGTAATGTGTGACTTCTGAGTCTTTCTTATCTTTCCTTTCTTTCTTCTTGTATTTGGATTGAAAGTTATTCTATCCAAAAATATTGTTCATCCTATGAGCATGATTGGCTAATTCATTATATGAAGATTCACTTCCACTAGATTCAGATTGAATAAAAACCTTCTTAGATTTAGATCTTTTAACTCTCTCAAGAGTCTTGGCTTTCATATGATTTGAAGTTGTTGTAAAAGAAAAACTACCATTTCCATTATTCTTTTTAATATTATCATCATCTCTCTTAATTATATTATCATTTTAAAGAAGTGTTCCAAAAAGTTCATCAAGAGAAATCTGTGTAACTTTTCTATTCTTATCTATAGCTGTTCTCTTAGATTATGACTCATTGGGAATGATGTCTATGATTTTTTCCACAAGAGATTCAAAATCTAATCCTTTCTCACCCATAGATTGTAAACTACTAACAATATTCATGAATCTTTATTGCACCTTACATATGAGTTCTCCATAAGGAAAGCGGAAACCATGATATTCAGCTCTGATCATGGCTCTTCTAGTTTCAATAACTTTTGAAGTTCCAAAGTGTGTAACTTCAAGCTTCTTCCAAATACAATTTTCTGCTTCACAAGATGAAATCTGGCTATATATATTCCTGGTCATAGAACAAAGTAAAGTATTGTGTACCTTATAATTCAGTTGATATTCATGCTTTTCTTGGTTGGTGAAGGTACTAACTTCCTTATCAGGGATTTTATATCCTTCAGTAAGCATAACAAAATTGTCTACTCCAGTATTGATAATAAATGTCTTCATGAGATCTCTCCAATATTCGTAATCATTCCCATCAAAAATAGGTGGTCTATTAGGATTTATGTTATCAATGGAACCAACATTGATTCCTATCATGTTAAAGAAAAAATATTTCCACACAAACTTGTCAGTAAAAGTTTGTAAACAAGAAAAAAATCCAAAGAAAGGAAAAAATAGAACAATGAAAAACTTGAGCAAGAAAACTTATATGTGAATATAAGTATTTTAGAGACCTACTCTGATACCAATTGTAGGACCGAAATAATGAACGATACTGATTATAATATCATAACACTGTAGATGCTCAAAATACAAGAGGGGGGTGAATTTTATACTTTAAAAAAATTCCTTTGGAACTTTAAAATATAGTAATGTTTAACAAAGTTAAACAAGGTAAATTCACAAACCTCTAGTTCAACAAACTTTCTTGATTCTAGAAATATGATTCTGAGAATGTAATTCCAGAAATGTGGTTCTTAAAATGAAACTTAACAAAAGTTTACAAAGATAAAGAATCTACCTTAAAGACTATAGAATCTTACTAAATCAGAGTATACAAGTATAAGAAAGTATAAGATAATTATACTTTCCTCAACAACCAAAATGTAGTTGAAAACTTGAAACAAAACAAGTAGCAAGTAGTAAATATTTTTACCCAAAGAAAAGGGTATCCAAGAACCTTGGATAAAATTCCCTTGATTTATACTTTCAGGAAAGTCTATTTTACCCACACCAGGGTAAGCCCTCGATATGAAGATTGGAGTCTGTCTTGCTATCCACGCAAGCCCTCAACTTTAAGGTAGTCAGAACCTCTGTCTTTCTCAGCAAGGAAGTCCATGAACTTTAAGGTAGTTGACACCTCTATCTTTCTATCCCTATAAGCCCTCAAATGTACTCAACAACATTCGGAGTCACACGAAGAAAATCTGAACAAGAAGTTCAGTACACACAAATCATTAAAGTCTCTCTCACTAGAAATCACTTCAGTATCATGTAATCTCTAGATTGATCAACTTTTTGTCAAGTTTTGAGCTCATTCAAATGATATTTTATTTATAGTTACAGCTCCAATGGTCGACTCCCTCCTCCAACGATTATATTTTTCTTTGAATTTCAGAGGTACCTGTACACGTGTCACTCAAACAATGGTTAGTTAGTAATTGAATGCATGAAATCGTTTTATAACCAAAACATGAGTAAGCAAAAAAATGGTTGCTTAACCAAATTCATTTTTTGGAGTGTAAGGAAAAATGAAAGTTCAGAGTCTTTCCAAAAACACATCCAGTGTCTATAATACAAGGATATTCAGAGTCTGTCTACAGAAGAATTCGGAACCTGAATTCTATAGAATTCCAAAGTCTGGATTTCAATGAAATTTGGTGTCTAGAATTCAGTAGAATTTAGAGTCTAAATTCATAAGAATTCAGAGTCTGAATTCATAAGAATTCATAGTCTAAACTTAGAAAGTTTGGATTCTAAATTCATAGAATTCAGAGCCTGAACTTATAAAGTTCAGAGTCAGAATTCATTAGAATTTGGAGTCTGAACTCATAAGAGTTCAGAGTCTTAATTCAGAGAACTCGGAGTCTGATCTCGTAAGAGTTCAGAGTCTAAATTCAGATAACTCAGAGTATGATATCGTAAGAGTTCAGAGTCTGAATTCAGAGAACTTAGAGTCTAAACTCAGAGAGTTCAGAATCTAAATTCAGAGAACTCGGAGTCTGAACTTAGAAGAGTTCAGAGTCTGAATTCAGAGAGTTCAGAACCATAATTCCGATCCTGAAAACAGAATGCTCTATATCTAAGTATTATAAGATTCCGAGGGTTTAGATATGAAACTGAATTTTATACTTAGACAAAATATGATAAATAAAAAACATGGTAAGGATAAATTTCCTTGGGGAAGGAAAAGTTACCTATCAAGATAAAATAAAAGGTAAATGAAATTTGCCTTAAGATAAGGTGTTTGTGATTTTCAAAACAAGAAGGAATGGAAAAGTCATAAGGAAACCTTATTGACTCAACACTTAATATTATTTCATATAAATTTGAAATTTAAAATATGTCAATATATTTGTTCATATATAATATTTCAAAGGTTTTAAATTTAATATATTAAGAAAAAATATACAATACATAACAAAACGTTTCTTTGAGAAAATTAATATTACTTTTATACTAAATATGATTTAAAAAATACCATTAGAATTAATTATTTATATTTCAAAATTTAATATTACCACTCCCCTGATATTAAAATATTTATTTAAATTTTATATATACATCATATAATATTTTAATAATAATAATAATAATAATATTTATATTCAATGCATAAATAAATAAGAAAACAAATAAATAAATAATAATACTATTTTAATATCAAATTTTTATTTCACTATGAGTTATATTATTTTAAATTTACTATTTAAAAATACACAACTTTAGTATACCTATTAGATATATGACCAACAACTATATTTTTAATTATTATATTTGTAACTACTATATTTTCAAGGACCATATTTGAAATGACCATATTTATAATAGACACATTTTATTCCTATATATAGACTTAATGAACAATTAATTATTTCCAATATCACTTCGAAAGGCACTATTCTTATTTTATATTATAGATTTTGTATGATGTTTTTTCCTTTTCATGGAAATCTTCATCATTATAGATTTTTTTGGCTATTGGTGATCCTTAAGGTTAAAGATGATCTTGAAGATTTCCTAGTCATAAATATTTGATTCTTTTATATCTATTTTCCCCTATTGATTTATGAAATTTTAATAGATGTACTTCAACTATGGTGATTAATAATCTATAGTGTGCAGTACTTAGTTTTATGTGTTTTTTTGTAATGTCCCAGTTATGAATAGGTAAGGTGTCTCTAGTTTGGTTCACATTTTGTGGGGCACATTTTCTAATTACATTTCAATATTTTTGAAAGAATAGAGAAACATTATATAAAATTATAGACTAAAAATTCACCTTTTTTTGGATTTTTAAAATGGATGCTATGTGGTCGATCTGTAGCCATAAAAACATACTCAAAACATCACATGATATACAACAACAGTGAGAAAAATTTGAAATTAAAAATTAAAAAATTTAGAAACACACTAAGAAGAGATCTTAATCCATGATATTCCCATACCACTTTAAGTCACATCTCCTACCATAATCAAACAATATAGTTTTAATGACCATCCAACTCCATCATCATTGTCACCTACTAATCACCACACTAGACTTCTGATGAAAACCATTCGTTGGAATCCATCATCACCACCAAGAAAAACCATAATCGAACACCACAGAAAAAACGAAAGAACACCAAATCCAGAAAATACATTCTTTTAGGACCACCAACATATGGACCAATCCACTTTTCACCATTTATAACTGAGCCAACATTTTCGATTATGATATTTCGATTGTAGACACATCTACCACCATCAAATCAAACATGCGAATGAAGGTCTCACCTTATGGAAACCTATGGCCGCTCAAGCACCACATCCCAATGATCTAGAGAACCACCACACCATAATGACCTAGGGAGGAGAGGTGGGACACAAAACCATGGTAGAGAAGAGTGGATTAAGTCCTCTATATAGGATAGAGACCTACACCAAGAGCAAGCCTAAAAAAACCAAAATCAACACATAAAAACCTTTGAGAAAAAAAATCCATCTGAACAAGACCATGGAAGTTGAACAAATAAACAATTGAAAACAGATCCAAAACCTTAGGAAGAAGATCAAGACCAACAGAATAGGTAGGAACTGGGATGAGGTGGAAAAAAACCAAAGCTAATGAAGAACAATACTAAGAACACTACCAACCCCCTTCAACACTATCCCAAGATGACCTGATACCCTCATCAAGACCGAACAAGATGGGGTTACGCTCTATGGGTTGTCCATTAAGTACAATGGAGGAGAAGAAAATAGGATTCCACCACCAAAACTGACCCAATACACCTGAAGAACCTATACCAAGACCCAAAATGGAGGTCCAAAGTGCATATATTAGGTGGAAAGATTGGTGGTGATAGATGAACACTTTTTGCACCAACAACAACTCTAGGCTCGGGGGGGGGGGGGAGAAGAATAAACTAGGAAGAGAAAGAGAATGTCGGTGAGGTAAGGAGTTCCATAGCCACCGAAAAACAATGGAAACCCTAGAAGGGAGGGGAAGGAGAAGAGGAGACATGAGCACTAGGAGCCTTAGGTGAGTGGGGAGCCATCCAATATAAAATTATAAACATAAATAATAATAATAATAATAATAATATTATTATTATTATTATCATTATCATTATTATATATCCTAAAACCTGGGGTGTTACATTCTTCCCACCTTAGATAATTATGTCCTCAAAATTTTAATTATCACATAAAATTGGAAATAGGTAAGGTAATCTAAATCCTAGTGATGAATTAAGATATAATTTATAGAGAGATATCAACCTTACAAACTTGGGAAACATATCTCTTTCCTTAGAATATTATTATCTATAATATTGAGTTTTTCTCTAATCATTTGGACCAAGAGTCTATAGTTATTTTGTATCAAGACCCACATTATATAACCTTTTCTAGGATAATTTTTATTATTATCCTTTCAGAGAATATCATAAGTTAATATGAAATGTGTTTTACTTACTCTAGATAATTTATCCTTTAAGTGGAAGGAACTAATCCATCACTAAAATCACATTAATTATATATAAAGGAAGGATAATAATATCAACACAAGGAACATACCTTTAAGCTTTAACTTGAAATATAATAATCACACCATCAAAATATTTCTTCAATATTCAAATCATTGGGGTGGTGATTCAATGATCATAGAAAAATTCTTAGATATAGTAGAGTTTCTATAATCAAATTCAAAAAAAGACATCTATAGATTCAAATTGGAGGGTACATATTCCTTAAATATCATGATCCACTTTGGGAGTAATGCTTGTATATTCATTCCATTGTACTCTTTGTATTATAGGTTCGTGATTCCTATTATCTTAGATAATACTTAGATTAGGTTATTTACTTGGATAATGAACAAGTTCCCCACACATGATACATTAAACTATTAATGAAACCTTAGGATGAACTTTATTTGTTTCAATCTTGTTAACCAAAATCTTTATTTTCTTATAGTGGTTTAATTCTTAATGACTCCATCTTCCACAATTAAATAATATTACAGTCTCCTTGAGGCAATTCTCTTGGTGATTATTGTCACATTTTTGACAAATAAGATGTTGAATATTATTTCCCTTATCTTCTTCATCACCCATGTTCCCAAGAGACTCCATTATTATTTTTTATTTGTTGGGTTCAAGATTTCAAATATGCTCATATGGTTAATCATATTTTGTGATATTTGGTTTGGAATAATACCATGGGTTCTCATTAAAACTCTAATTATTATGGGTTCTTCATTGAGGTAATATTTTCATTATCTCTCACACCCATGGTTCCTTCTAGTTATATCCATTACTAAAAAAATGGTTGACACGAGTGAAAAATTTGACAATATAAGTGAATTATAATAATCATAAAATGAATTTAAATATTTAAATTCCTTTTTATTTTATACTATCATGTTTTCATATAGTTACTTTAGTTAAAATTACATCAATATTAGTTTAACCTATGTCACTTTAAGTTGGGTTATGTTATAATTATCAACATAATTCCTCAAAATAACTAGGAAATAAATAATTTACAATTGTTCATATAGATTAAATTATTAACCAAATAATATCTCATAGAAGTTTCTATCCATGTGTGTAATCTTAGGAAAACTCTTCTAGCATCAGGGTGTTGACCGAGTTAATAATCAACCAACCTTTTTTGGGATAATTACCCCTAGGTTCATCTATACCATATCCACATCCACTTTCATTACCCTTAAATGGATGTTTTCCTAGGAAAACCACTCAATCAAAACTTTACCAATATTTTAGGATATCACCTTATAAATAGACTCATATATATGGTTTTCCCTAAGTTTCTCTACATATAATAATAATAGTAACTAAAATAATATTAAAAAAATAACTAATCCCTACTATGATACCAACCATAGTGACCCAAGCTATACATGACTTTATTTAACATCATTTATATAAGGTTAACATTATATCTCATAAATAACCACACAATCCCAAGATCGAAAGGTTTAGTTTCTTTAAGGAATTTCTATATAAGTAACTTATTTTACAAGCTTTGTGAACATTTTTCCATAATTGAGCTATTATAGTCTCCCTTTTATACTTCTTATACGATATACAAATCTTCATAACTAAGAGAAATTAGAACATAAGAAAGGGATGAGACCAATTTCTCATTAAGGGTAAAAAAAGTGATCACAATCAAATATAATAAGTGAATATAAGATAAATATATAAGTATAATCAAGGAACATAAGAAAATTCATCCCAAAAAAGAATATATCATAAATTATAGAATATAACTTGGAATAACACAATACACGAATCAAAAGAGTTTAGAAGCATGAGTTAATAAACTAGATCCATGAGATATTAATAAAGGAATGAGAATAAGTATAAAAATATGAAACATCTTTCATGTTTAGAACAAACATTATTATGGGTAACATTACTTTGATGATCCACACTATCAGTTCCCATACTTACAAGAAAATAAAAAAGGTACTCATGAATAAATTATCTTACAAGATACAAACTTTAAACTAATTAATTGGAGGGTGATGTATGACCCAACCCATTATCATACACACTTACAAGTTACCGTTGAAATAAATCACTTATCACATCATAAAAAAACCAAATTAAATAAAATATTTTTCATAACAATTTCCAAATGATAATCATTCATTTTTATAGAATAAAGAACCCATGTAAAGAAAATGGGTTTCATATAGATACACATAAGGAAATCATTAATAATTCATTAAATAATCAAAAAATGATAAACCCATGGAAAATAAATGGGCATCTAATGACATCAGGTAAATTTATAGTAAAATTCTATTCAATAAAGATAATAAATCATATGGTATTTACACCATATAGATAAAGGGTATATAGTTATATCAATGATTTATCCAATAAATAGATGTATGGAATATAGGTTAATACACTTTAGTAAAATTTATAAAAATAGTGTATTCAAGAAGTAAAATATTTGGAATAAAATTTAGGGATATAAATTGATGGAAATTAGGAAAGACGAAGGCATTTATGGAAAACTCCTCCAAAAGAGAAGGATATTACATAATTACTTGATCATTTGAAATCATTTTAAAAGTTATATTTTATAAAACATAAAGAAAAATAATTTACTTAGAAACCATGAAAATATTTAGAGAAATATTTATAGTTAATGTCAAAGGTGGTTAAATTACATGTTTACACATAAACAATAAAAATATAAACTTTTCACATTTTGACAAAAATGACCCATATAGAAAATGTTAAAATTTCTTTAATTTTTTTAAAATAATATAAAGTGATAGAAAATGAATTTAATAGATTATTAGGGAATATAAAAGGAAACTTTAAAAGTCATCCAATTAATATAGATATGTAAAAGGGATGTTCTCAACTAAGAATAAGAGATATGGTCAGTTTCACTTACAAGAGACACTTCAGGTAAAATATGAGTTAAGGGGAGATGAGATATCAAGGGGATATCTAAAAGAAACTGAATATCAAATATAAATTATTAGAGGTTTTATAAGTAATAAAAAATCCCCATATGTATCATCTTTTTAAAAAAATATTTATGTGAAAATAATATTAACAATGAAACCCTTATGGTTTTAGTAAAATTTTGATCAAAACCACTTTAATGTTGGGTATATTTTTAATAGATGGAAAATTAAATAAATTAAATCATATGGATATTTAAACCCCATAAATATGCTAAAAAAATTAATTATGTATTAGTCACTACATATTAAATGTATTATGTTGCACATTATGAAAAAATATCAAGAAATTAATTTTGAGACAAAGAACCCCTTACCTTGTTTACCCACTGAGTTGAATGCACTCTATGATTCTATTTAAAAAACATAAATATCCTAATCACCTATTTAATTACATTTCATATACTTAAAATTTTATAAACATCACTTATAATTATTCTCCATATTTATATTAGTTAGTTATTACCTATTTTCGATGTTAGGTGCAGGTAATTTTGGTCATTTTGAAGTAATTTCATAATAGCAGTGTTGTTATTAGTTCTTCTCCCAAAGTTCATAATTAAAATTTAATTAAAGTTACTCCAATTTATGTATTATAATGATTTATTATGTTTAAATTTCAATTAATGAGTATTTTAGTCTTTATCCTAGAAGATGAAATAGATAATAAACATCTTTTCAATGATTTTTAGCCCACGAAGGGTGTTTTATCAATTAATGAATTAAATATTGATGTATATATTATAAGACATTTTTTTAAATATGGATATCATATTATACTATTAATTCGGTTTTCATAATCATCCATGATATAATTTCATACGATTTATTAAGTAGGTGGTCAAACCGACCCAAACATAAACATACTATGATTATTGATGATTATAAAGTGATTTTGTTGAAATATCATTAAAATAGTATCATAATGATAGAATTTAGTTTTTATTATTGTTATATAATATAATTATAAAGTATGTATAAGAATAAGTAATGGATATAAACATATTATATAATTCTAATTAAATATGTTCCTCTTAGTAAACTTATTTTAAATAATTGAATTAATAATAATAATCAATTGTGGATATTATAATTAATAGGTCTTAAATTATTAAAAAAAGAACATTAATTATATCATAAATATATTATATATCCATTAAACCCATTCTCATGACCATCTATGTTAGGAGACTATGAAAATAAAAATTTAAATCAATCATCCCATAGAGGCTGTAGTCCGCACGTATGCGTGGTTGGTGATTTCATTTTCAATAGAATAGGAGAAATGAATAATATGTTTTATCATTTAATAATATAAAATATGTTATAGATATCATAATTATTTATTAAATTCAAAATTAGGACTATATGTTTAAGGTGTTTAAGGAAAAAGAAACACGACTTTTTGTCAAGAGGGCAGTCCTCCCACATACGAATGTTGCATTCTCTTTTCGTAGAAAAAAATGGAAGGGTGGTTAAATCTTGTAACATCATTATAATAGCATAAAAATATTATAATAATAATAACTATGTTATCATTTTGATATGGTGAAAATAAATTTTAGAAATAATAAATGAACATAAGGAAAAATAAAAGAGGAAGAAGTGATTAGAAATATATACCTCACTACATGGGTTATCCTATTTACCAAGGGGGTTAAAACTTTGAAGTATGGTATTTTGAAACTAATAGAAAAAGGACCTATGATAATGGTTTGAACCATTGGTATAGGATGGAGAATTTTTGGTATATCCTATACTGAAAATTCTCTAAACTGTTGTCTATAATTTCATGGGTATTGATCTATACCAACAATTTTCAATAAACCGTTGGTATAGGTCACCTGGTTTTACATTTTACCAATGGTTTCATTAAACCGTTGGTATGGTCCTATACCAAAGGTTTTTTTAAACCATTGGTATTTCCTTTCCTATGTTGACTCTTTACCAATTATTTATTAAAACTGTTGGTATAGGTCTATACCAACAGTTTTGTAGACTGTTGGTATATCCTTTCCTTACATTGGAAGCCAACAACACCCCCACCTTGGCCCAAAACTTTTATAAAAAACCAAAATACATACAAAAATAAAAACACCTACCCCCAAAACAAGTCCATGTAATATAAGAAATTAGAGAAACTAATTATGCATTTAACTACTGATAACACAAATTTAAAATATCACATATATGCATTCACATCCAATCACAAAACATCATGTGTCATCAATATCAGTAAAAAATATAAAGGATCAGTATCTCTATTATCAATATCATCATCATCATCATCATCATCATAATCATCATCAAAATCATAATCATCATCATCATCATCATCATCATCATCATCATAATCATAATCATCATCATCATAATCATCATCATCATCATCATCATCATCATCATCATCATCATCATCATCATCATCATCATCATCATCATCATCATCATCATCATAATCATCATCATAATCATCATCCTCAACATCATCCTTGACATAATCCCCAACATCATCCTTAAAATCATCCTCAGTATCACCATCACTATCACCATCACTATATCCATTACAGAGAACATCATCATCCCAACCACCACTAGGTCTATCACCACCATCACCCGATGCATCATATATTAATGAATCTTCTACATTTATGTATAAAAAACCATGGTGGTATCTAATTAAAGTGATGGACATAAGTCTGCCATAACTTTAATAAATTCATCATTGTCCTTTTGACTCCATTCGTGCTCTTGAATGGCTATTTTTTTCCTCTGTATGAGCTTGTTCTGACTCTAAATGAGATGTTTCCAACTTAGTTCTACCAAAACTAGAACCTAAATTGGGAAGATATCTAGTGGGTAAAATAATTTTCCATGTTAAACACCATACTCATATATGGTTCTCATCTTCTAACACCTGGTGAAAATGACCATTTGACCTGAAGTTGTTAGATTTCTACTCATCAATGGCCTCCAAAGATGACTGTTGAAAATATAAATGAACTATTTTGTTGAAAAATATATATTAAAATTTAAAATCAATAAAGTAAAACTTATAATCATCTATTTTATCTGTTCATTTACCAAACTTCCATCTATCTTCTTTCTACTTAAGAAATTTTCTTGAGACACACATCCTCAAATATTCAATATCACCCTATACAATGACATTTAATGTAGAAAAACATTATTTTAAAAGTATAAATGCATTATTCTACTAGTGAAAATGAATATAACCAATGAAAACTAATTTTTTTCTTGTTGAAAAATAGATCATGAAAAATTATTATAATAGTAACCCAAAATGACACCAAACTCTGTAGTCATGATGTATTTCAAATAAAAAATAATATTTTCAATTTATATGATTTATAGACACAATTAAGTGTTTATCAATATGTAAAGTATATCATAGTATAAGAATAAACACTAAACAATTAATGAACAATAAAATAAATTATAGGCCTATCAAGCAATATGATGAAATAGATTAGAAAATTTAACAACATACACAATTTTCATTATCAATTAAGTGATTTTAATATAAATTAAAAAACAATTTCAAAGTTAGAATGTGATAGTTTTGAGAATTATAAAATCTAAAATAGTATTAGAGAGAAAATAAATCTCCCTTTATTTGAAGCTCAAGTACTTTAGTATTCATCTTATGTAATCCATAAAAAAATATTGTGTCTTACCTTGATAGAATCTAAAATTATTCTCTTTTAGGTAAGGCATGGCATATTAATCTTCTTTAATAGACACCAAGGGTAATGAGAGATTTATTATGGATTTAAGAGATATGACTTCCAAGGTATGGGATTTGTAATTGATTATGTCAAGATTCCGACAAAGGGATTCATTTCAGATTGTGTGAGAATATCAATGATAGATTTATTATAGATCAGGAAGATACTAAATATGAGATTCATTATTGGTTTAGTGATATTAAATGTGATGGATTTATTTTTGTTTATAAGAGATTTAAACCATGTAATTGTCTTATATGAATGGGTTGGGAATGGTTTCATTCTAGATTTGTATGATTTTGGATAGTTTATAATTATTCCATGAAGGATTATTTAGTGGGACATGATCATGTAGGTGGATGAGTTACAAACCCGATAACTATATGATGGGTTCAAAATGTAAAACTATCACTTATAAAAGGTTGTATGAATAGACCATTAGGGTGGATTACTGATCATATAACTTTATGATATGTGTATCCATATATAGTTATAGATATTATTTAATTTTTTATATAGATGAAGATACTTATATTGAAACCATATACTTGAAAATTAGTGAGTGTATAAAATTTAAATTAAATTATAGGTCAGTGTGATGAAAAATTTATTGGAGAGTGTGATAGAGGGGACACACAAACACACACAATTATAAGGTAAGGTTGTGGACAATAAATGTTTACTCTATTTTTTTCCATTTTTTATATTTTTTTACTTGATCATCTCCTTGGTTTTCCTTTTATTAATATATGACTATATGATTTAAAAGACAATTATTTTCTTATAAAATGGTCTATGGTTTTATTTAGGGATTACTTTAATATAAAATTAAAATATTATTTAATTTATTACAATTTTAAAATATATTTTTTAGTCATTTATTTTATATATATTTTTATATTACTAAGGTTATCTTCTACCCAAATGGATTTATCAGTCCCTTATCACTATCAAGAAAACTATTTCATATGTTGTGGAATTCTAGAGGTTAATGTATCTATATCTCAGAATAAATGGGTGATGTGAGCGTTTTTGTCGTGAAACCCTCAATCAATATTTTCCCTTTTTATGTAGCACAGTGGTGACCACAGGGCTGTCTCTCGAGGAGGTTGCAGTTCGAGTTGTAAAACTGTCACTTTTGTTGTTTTGTTTGTTTTTAATGAAATGAAAATGGGGGTTTGATTAACAATTTGAAAATAAAATTTTAATTAAATTCTAAACGTAAATAATTTTAAAGGAAAGATAATGTGGGTTTGAAATCAAGAATAAAAATAGCAGTCGCAGACAAGCTTCACCCTCTCGGACACTCCCCTCTTCCTTGTTTATAAAAAATATCTCTTATTTTAAATTCCTAAATGTACCCCCAAGGACCCCCAGGTTTACACTCAAATTTGAAAAGACGCCATATTTAAGACATCAATATGACTTTTGTCCCGCCTATAGAAGTGATTCAATTACTTAAATACCTCCAAGTAATTGAACCTAATTGAATTCGCTATGCTCAATGACAAAACCTCACCAAAGAATTTTAAATAGCGAAGTCAATTGTTCTGCTTTATAGATGGAACAATGGTCAAATCAAATTTGTTGAAAATATATTTAAGAAAGAAAACAACCAGATTCATTCAAAAACATAGGTTCAAGAGAAATTCAAAAAAAGAGATTACACATTAAAATCCAAACTCGGAAGAGAGTGTCCGTCGGGTGTCGCCGTCCGCAACCACTTGCCGCTTAGCCTTCCATCACTTGAGAAGCCTTCATATTTTCTTTTGAATATTCAAAGAATTTCATCTTCTTAAGGATAAAAATCTCCACCTTCCCCTTCTCTCTCTCAAGCCAACTCCCTTTTGTGGGGGATGGTGTGGTGAAAAATAGAATAATTTGAGAGGTAGGAGCTCCCCTCCTTTTATAGGCAGATTTCGACCCCCGAAAGTTGTCGCGTTTTGGACCCCATAAATGACCTCTTCACGCGTTGAGGCCTTCTTCAATGTTGTTAATAATTGTCTTGTCCGTGTCCCCTCAAAAGCTCAGAGGCGTTGGATATGTATTCCGAGAGTTATGGCCAATTTCCTCTGACAATTTATTCTGTCCAGTCAGAATCATCAAACCGAAAAACACCGTTTTGTACTGAATTAATGTCCCTGAAAACGGCCATTTCAGGTGTGTCCTCCTTAATTAAACTTGTTCCAAATATTCTTAACCGTCTATCCACAAAATTTCAGCTCCATTAAAGTCGTTTTGAGCGAGTTATGGATATTTCACTGAACCTTTTTTTTCTGGAAGAAATTTCCTGGAAGCTTCCTTGGTGTTCCTCAAAAATCTTCAACTTCATTGAATTGTTTGGACCTCAAGATGGTAGAATCAGATCCTGGTCCAGAAGACAAAGTTTAAGGAAGTTAAATTAGGATTATAAAGAAATTATAATCATAAAATTTGGATTTATATTTTTTTGTAAATGACCAAAATACCCCTGTGATAAAAAGCTGTTAAAAATCCAGAATTATGAAATTTAAACTTTTTATCCCAAAACACACTATAAATCCAAAATTGTTACAAATAAGATCAAATTGTTAAATTTGTGAGGTTTAAATCATTTAAATAGACATTAAAAATATTGGAAATATTATCTCTATCAATGGGTACGTTCTAAGATGAGCAAATTAAAATTTTTAATTTGATATTTTTTTGTATTTATATTACTTTTCATGACACGGTGGTTGAAGCTAGGATTAGTTATAGCTTAGGTTTTAGGCTATAATTATCCCTAACCAGCACCTTCATAATCTCTAATTAATGTTTCCTTTGAGTTATGAATTATTTTATTGTATTTAATTTTTAACAATTTGTTGATTATGCTAATGTATAATATTTATGGTTGTGGTTTATTACTTATCTCTTGGACTGGATGGAAAGAGGTATGTATACATGCATCATACTTAGCATAATGTACCACATGATATGTGCATGTTTGTGTGTATTTGAGAATCTAGATTTAATGAATGAAAAGAAATATTCGGTTATTAGAAACATTAATAATGAAATATTTAGTATTTTTTTAATAAATTATGATTGAAAATCTATTAAATTATCCCATCACTTGTATTAATTCTATGACATGAATCTTCTAAGAGAAGGTTCACTGATATATAACTGGATGTGAAACTGAATTTTGAGTGAGTTTTGTGGCTATAAGCATACTTGATTTGGTGTAGAATATTAGTATTGGTTGTAGGATAGATTTTAATAATCATAAAATATCAATTTATATATTTTAATTGTCATGTTATTCCACTTTATATAAAAATGATTTTTTATAGATTTCAATAGCAGTATAGAATAAGTAAAAAATGAAGTGATTGGGGGTGTACTTCCAGGTGTACGCTGTAACATCCCAAGTAAGTAATGAATAATATATATTTTTATCTATGTCTATTAATGAATTAGATAGTGTTTTAGAGGCTTAAAATGAAAATAAATCCAATCTTAAGCATGAAATACACTAATATTTTTTAAAGATTGTTTTACTGCCTTTTGATGGAAAACCATTTTTAAAATATATCTTTTGACAATTTTATAAGCTATGTTTGTCAAAATAAACTTATTCTTTATGATTGGGACATCAAAATTTAATTTGTGTGAATTTTTGGTATTTTTCTGACAATGTTATTTTTTTTAATGAATAGTGAAAAATACTGCATTTTACATCAAAACTGCTTTTTAATCTAATTTATTTATATGACTAGATTATCTTTTGAATTGGTTTTAAAGTTAAATTAGAATATATTTTTACCATTTAATCCAATGGTGGTCATTAGGATTAATTTCACTTTGGAATTGGGCATAAACTAATGCCAAACGTTTCATAGATATTGTTTCAAAAAAACCCGCTATTTGTTTTGACAACGGGAATTATTTTTAAATCAATTATTGCAATTTCTGTGTTTGGAATTTGGTAAAATGGATTAAATATTTGGAATCATAAGGTCCAAATTATGTAATCAAGACTCTTTTGTTTTTGGACATTATGAATAGTAATGATGGTAATTATCTTTAATTATCTTGATTAATGAGTAATCGGGTAGTTAAGGATAATAAAATAATAAAATAATAATAAAAAAATGACACCAACATGTGTCCTAATTCTATTGGTTGTCTCATGGCCGACCATGGGATGTCTTGTGCCAAACTTGGAGACCCCATTGAATCACTTTTGTGGAAAGTGACTTGTTATCTTTTTATTTTTTTTAAAGAAAGTAAATATAACAAGAATGTATCACATGATTAAAACATTTTTAATTTTGTCTACATAGATGATATTTTAGACTATAAATATTCATTGAAAATATAAAAATATTTCCTACATCATAGTATTTTTTTCATAATTTTTAGACTTTAAATAAATTAAATTATTTATGACATCATGATGATGCGGTGATTACCTCATTAATAAAGGATTTAAATAAAATGAAATGATAATGTAAAATATATGACCTACACATGTACAAAACCTATTGGATGGGTGGATTTCGAACCCTTATCACCTTACCCTCGAATTATATCAATGTGGGACCTTTTTAATCCGAAAATCATTTTCAAATAAAGTAACATTTCTTTACTTTCCAAGAGTGCCCCTCCTCTCCTCTTATAAAAGGCCCCCACCTCTACCTCCTTACCCACACTCCCAAAGCATTTGGTTCGGCCAACCCCTGCCTATTTTGTCTCTCCGCATCCATATATTACTCCTTGAAGCCTCACTTTTGGAATAAGTCTTCCCAAGGAATCCTTTGAGCTCAAACCAAAGGGTGTTACCCGATTTTAAGGTAATGTCTTCACTTGAGTTCTTTTGTTTTATTTTTCTTCTCCAACCCCCTAAACTCTTTTTATTCATTTCTTTTGTAACAACTCAAGTATCTTCAATATAATAGGATGTTGTTATAATAAGTATTCGAGCTACACTTACACACACCTACATCTAATGGTTAAAGGACATACTGTTTCCGTGGATGGTGAATTTATGCCTCCCGAAATGATGATTGTTCAACATTGTTTTAACACCTTTAAAGGTGGACATTAATATGACACTATATTTATATATGATATATAATATGTTTATGTTTCCCTTAATATTCTGTATTTTTCATTTTGGTCATACCTTTATGGTTTCCATTATGGGTAAACGTGATATCTTTATTTAAGGAAGTGCGGACTACCACCCCCTCAAAGTGATTTGATTCGTTAAATACCATATGTGGGACGTATAAAGGATGGAACTATGATATTATATATGATATTATACTGGAATTATAATATACCTTTATATCATTATGATTCCATTCTATAAAATACGAAATAGAAATGAAAGTAGCGTTCATGCGTACGTACGACTTACCGTCTCCATGAATGGTGCATTTCATTTATTACCTCTAAATGATTATGTAATATTATAAATGAATATATATACTGGATATATATTATATATAAATCATGATTATAACTCTGGATATAATGGATACATGAACAAATTGTAATTATAAAGAGCATATTTTGACTCAAGTACCAATGATCGTTAAAACGACTGTTATTAACTAAAATAATTACATAGTGTTCATGACATGGTAATAAGTGATATAAAAGGAATAATGAACTTGAAGAAGGTTCTTAAGAAAGTAGAAATTAACTCAAGTTTATTATTCAGGACATTAAAGAACGATCGAGTCAAGTCGGACCCGAGGTATGGAACTTCGTCTCAATCTCCTTTCATTGGGGCATATTTTGTTTTATACACAACTTTCTTTTATACGGTGTATAAACACCTTTGAATTTTAAGTTTATTCAAAAGGAATATTTTTTATACAAAGAGTTTACTAAATGAAAAAAGGGAATGTTTTTGTCGTACGTATGTGGTGACAATGACTTCTCCACCCCCGTGACCATTATTTGAGTTTCGGCTTCTTCTACAAGCCATACCTATTTTTTAAAAAGAAAAAATAAATACCATGTTTTACTTTTCTTTTATTTTGGTATTGAAAATGGTTTTCATAATGTTTTTATATCAACGTGTTGTATTGATATATTGTGATTGAAAGGTGGAAATGTTATGTTTCCTTTATTCATGTTTTATATGATACGATTATGTTGAGGTTTTTGGGCATTATAATGAAGACGGGTGGTTCCGTGATAAACTAAGGGTCGGTGAGCCCGATATAGATCTCCAATGAATTGGGTAACGCGAAGGAGTGAAACGTTAAGGTTTCTCCGAAGAGATTTAGGGAATATACTGTGATGGGTATTCCAAACGTAACCAAGAGGGTTACTACCTACGTAAGAATGTTATGAATGCCCCAAGTCACCTTTATGTATTATGATTTCTATGATTTATTCATTATTTGATGAGGTATGTTAAAGTTATTATGTTTTATGGGTAAAGTATGATTTCATTCTTATGTATATATGTACCCATGTTTCCTTTCCATATTTTTATATCCCTTACTAAGCTTTTTATGCTCATCCCAAGTTTTTTGAAATGTTTTTCACAGGTCAAGGGAAAGGTACATGATATGATGATTATGTCAAGGAAGTTTCAAGAAAGAATCCATGGTTTATTTTAAATATGTTTCCATTGATGGGAAAGAATAATACTATCTTAATGTAACCACTTTGTTTATATGTGGAATGTAATGCAAGTTTATGATCTAATTATCTAAAACTCTAAACCCGAAAAGATCCTCAATGTGTAATCTTTTAATAACTCAGGATTAAGTAAGGTTTAAGGATGGGGCCTTATAGTTGGTATCAGAGGTCGGTTTAGATAACTTTAGGAGTTAGAATTCTATTAAATGATTATCCAAAAATATTTTTTTTATTTTTATTTTTTTTATGGTCAAATTGAAGTGATATAATATTTGAAGATTACCATGTTGCTTCATCTAAGACATGTTTGTTCAGAATGGTTTTCTGCAGAGGAAACAGAGAAGCAGTGCTAGGAAGGCATGCATAAGGAAATAACCTTCCGAATCATCATCCTGAGATGGTCGGAATTGGAACTGAATAGTTTGTTGTAGTAATGGCGCAGTTGACTCAAGCGATAAATGGCGGTGGTATCCATACACGAGATCAGCCAGATCAACCGCAGAGGAACATGTCAGTGGTGGAACATTTCATGAGGAAACATCCCCCATAATTCAGAGGATCATCTGACCTTGTGCTAGCTGAAGGGTGGATTAAAGAACTGGAGAAGATTTTCGATGTCATGGGGTGCTCAGACAATCAAAAGGTTAGTCTTGATATTTACCGTTTGGAGGGTGAAGCAGATCAGTGGTTGTCGATGGTTAAAAATATTAGGGACGCTGATGAGATTGATGCTCTCGACTGGGATGAATTCAAAGGTATGTTTCTTGAAAAGTATTTTCCTAAGGATGTTCAACTAAGGATGGAAAAACAATTCTTGGAATTGAGGTAAGAGGAAGACTCAGTGGCTACCTATGAAGAAATTTTCACTCGATTGGCAAGGTATGCTCTAAATTTTATCCGAGACCTTGATAGTAAAATCAATCGTTTTTACTCAGGATTAAAGCCAAAATATCGAAGGTCATTAGCTTCTCATGAGTTTAAAAGTTATGAAAAGATTGTTCGATGTACTGAGAAGGTGGAAATGGTGTTTTCTGATGATCAAGTGTTCTAGGACAACCAGTAGAAGAAGAGACCAAGGTGGCAGGAGAAAAGGAAAGAATTATTCAAAAAAGTATGATGGTAAGAAATCTAAGTTTCCAGTTTGTGATAAATGTGGCAAAAGGCATGCTGGGGAATGTCTTCTAAATTCTGGAAAGTGCTACCGTTGTGGTAAGATGGGACATAAGGCTCGTGATTTCACTAAAACAGATCAAGGTGAAGGTAAGACCAAATTTGATTTACAGTTAGTGAAATGTTTTAAGTGCGATGAGATGGGTCACTATGCAAATGAGTGTCCGACAAAGAGCTTGAGTGATGAGAAGCAGTTAGACTACAAGCAGAAAGGGGTGGTGAAATACTTTGCAACTACTTCAGCAGATGTCGGGCCATCAAATGAAGTTGTATCAGGTACTTTGTTTGTTTTTTTAGATTATGCCAGTGTGTTGTTTGATTCTGGGTCTACACATTCTTTCATCTCTGAAACATTTTCTAGTAAAATGGGAATACCATCTCAAGAAATGACTCCTGAACTTTTGGTAAAAACACTTGGGGGAAATGTTGAGGCAAAAATAATTTATAAGAATCTTCCTATCCTTATATGTGGAAAGAACCTACTTTCAAACCTTATTGTTCTACATCTAGTAGAGTTTGATGTTATCCTGGGTATGGATTGGCTCTCTATTTACCATGCTAAGATTGACTGTAGAGCTAAAGAAGTTTATTTTCAGAAAGACTTTCAGTTTGTGTACAAGAATGAACCCTTACTTTTGATAACTTATCAAGAGGACAAGAAACTTGTAAAATATGGAAATGAATGTTACCATGCACACATCGTTGAAAATAAAGGAACTGTTCAGATTAATGATGTGCCAGTGGTAAATGAGTATCCTGATGTTTTTCCTGATGAGTTGCTTAGAATAATACCTGATCGGGAAGTTGAGTTTACCGTTGACTTAGTTCCTGATGCTAAGCCAATTTCAAAACCCCCTTATCGAATGACTCAAATAGAACTTTTAGAGTTAAAGGAGAAATTGCAAGATTTATTAGAGAAAGGTTTCATTCGACCTAGCACATCACCATGGGGTGATCCTGTTTTATTTTTTAAAAAGAAAGATGGTTCAATGAGACTTTGCATTGATTATAGAGCCTTGAATAACATCACTGTTAAGAACAAATATCCTTTGCCTCATATCGATAATTTGTTTGATCAGCTCCAGGGAGCTCAGTATTTTTCAAAGATTGACTTGAGATCGGGGTACCATCATCTGATGGTAAAGGAAGAAGATGTTTCGAAGACCGCGTTCCGTATAAGATATGGCCATTATGAATTTGTAGTAATGCCTTTTGGGCTAACCAATGCACCTGCTGTATTCATGGACTTAATGAATAGAATTTTACATGAGTTCTTGGATAAGTTTATGGTGGTTTTGATTGATGATATTTTGGTGTTTTCTAAAAGTAAAGAGGAGCATGAAAGACATTTAAGGGTTATCTTTCAAACCTTAAAAGAAAAGAAACTGTTTGGAAAATTCAGCAAGTGTGAGTTTTGGTTGCAACAAATTTCTTTCCTTGGTCACATTGTTTCTAAAGATGGGATAACTGTTGATCCTACAAAAACAAAAGTTGTGGAAGACTGGCCAAGACCCACAAATGTAACTGAGAGTCGTAGCTTCCTTGGTTTGGCAGGCTATTACCTAAGGTTTGTTAGAAATTTTTCACGGTTATCTAGTCCAATGACTAAGCTAACTCGGAAGGGTGTTAAGTTTATCTGGACAAAATAATGTGATGATTGTTTTTAGGAATTGAAAAGAAGATTGGTGAATGCTCCAGTTTTGGCACTACCTTCCAGGAATGGTGAGTTTGTTATATACAGTGATGCTTCATTAAAAGGACTTGGTTGCGTTCTAATGCAGAATGATCAGGTAATTGCTTATGCTTCACAACAGTTGAAAACTCATGAGGTAAATTACCCTACAAATGATTTGGAATTAGCTGATGTTGTTTTCACTTTAGAAATTTGGAGGCATCATTTGTATGGAGTAAAGTGTGAAATATATACTGATCACAAAAGTTTAAATTATATATTCACTCAGAAAGAGTTAAACATGAGACATAGGATATGGCTGGAATTAATCAAGGATTATGATTGTACAATTCATTACCATCCGGGAAAAGCAAATAAAGTGGCTGATGATTTGAGTCAAAAAAGTAATGATTCATTAGCAATGTTGCGTTTGGAACGTGATCCTTTGGTTAAGGATTTGATGAACTTTGGCATAGAAGTTGTTGGTGCAGGAAGTTCTTCTGTTTTGTTTCAGGTATCAGTGAGATCATCTCTATCAGATAGAATCAAGTAAGCACAGAAGCAAGATAGTGAGTTGTAGAAAAAGGTAGAGCTGGTTCAGAAAGGTAAGTTGCCTGAATTCAACATTGATAATAATTGCGTTTTGAGATTTGGGAAGAGATTGTGTGTGCCTTGTGATTCACAGTTGAAGAGAGAGTTGTTATGTGAAGCTCATAGTTCTCCGTTTTCAGTTCATCCTGGCAGTAATAAGATGTACAGAGATCTGTGGGAGTATTACTGGTGGGATGGAATGAAAAGAGATATTGCTGATTTTACTGTGAAGTGTTTGACATGTCAATAGGTTAAAGTAGAGCGACAGTTACCGAAAGGGATGCTTCAGCCTTTACCAATGCTAGAGTGGAAATGAGAGAATATATCCATGGACTATGTTGTGGGATTACCGAAGACATCTCGAGGTAATAATGCAATCTGGGTTATTGTTGATCGCTTGACTAAATCTACTCATTTCCTTGCTATATGAGATACTTTTTCCCTAGATCAACTTTCCCATTTGTATATTATAGAGATAGTCAGGTTACATGGAGTTCTCCTCTCCATTGTATTTGATCGGGATCTCAGGTTCAGTTCTAACTTTTGGAAAGGCCTTCAGAAGTCATTGGGTACTGAATTAAATTTTAGTACAACATTTCATCCTCAATCAGATGGGCAGTCAGAATGAACAATTAAGATCTTGGAGGATATTCTACGAGCTTGTTCGATGGATTATCAGGGAATTTGGGACCAACATATTTCTTTGGTTGAATTTTCATATAATAACATTTTTCATTCCAGTATACAGATGGAACCATTTGAGGTGTTATATGGGATGCGGTGTCAAACTCCAGCTTTCTGGGATGAAGTGGGTGAAAGGAAGTTGATGGGACCTGAATTGGTAGAAGAGATGGCAGAAAAAGTTCAGCTGATTCAGAAACACATGAGAACAGCTCAGAGTAGGCAGAAGAGTTATACAGACAACAGGAGGAAGGATCTAACTTTTGAGGTAGGTGATCATGTTTTTCTTAAAGTCTCACCATGGAAAAGTGTGATGAGATTTGGTAAGAAAGGAAAGCTGAGTCCAATGTT
Source organism: Viscum album (assembly GCA_963277665.1). NCBI lineage: Eukaryota > Viridiplantae > Streptophyta > Magnoliopsida > Santalales > Viscaceae > Viscum > Viscum album. The sequence continues at coordinate 1,175,211,595 of OY728119.1, read as the reverse complement.
CATTGGACCATATGAAATTCTGGAGAGATTTGGATTAGTTGCATACCGGGTGGATTTACCTCCGAGTTTATCTTAGGTACACAATGTTTTTCACGTTTCGATGTTGAGAAAGTATATGCTAGATCCATCTCATGTTTTGAGTCCAGAGGTAGTTCAGCTGGAAGAGAACCTATCTTATGAGGAACAACCGGTCCAGATTCTTGACCACAGGGAGAAAGTGTTACGAAATAAGGTGATTAACCAGGTAAATGTTTTGTGGAAAAACCACATGATGGAAGAGGCAACATGGGAATCTGAAAATGCAATGAGGGATAAGTACCCCCATTTGTTCGATAAGTAAATAAATTACGGGGACACAATTTTCTAAAGGGGGGAAGGATATAATATCCTAAGTAAGTAATGAATAATAGATATTTTTATATATGTCTATTAATGAATTAGATAGTGTTTTAGAGGCTTAAAATGAAAATAAATCCAATCTTAAGCATGGAATACACTAATATTTTTTAAAAGATTGTTTTACTACCTTTTGATGGAATCCATTTTTAAAATATATATTTTGACAATTTTATAAGCTATTTTTGTCAAAATAAACTTATTCTTTATGATTGGTACATCAAAATTTACTTTGTGTGAATTTTTGGTATTTTTCTGACAATGTTCTTTTTTTAATGAATAGTGAAAAATACTGCATTTTACATCAAAACTGATTTTTAATCTAATTTATTTATATGATTAGATTATCTTTTGAATTGGTTTTAAAGTTAAATTAGAATTTATTTTTACCATTTAATCCAATGGTGGTCATAAGGATTAATTTCACTTTGGAATTGGGCATAAACTAATGCCAAACTTTTCATAGATATTGTTTCAAAAAAACCCGCTATTTGTTTTGACAACGAGAATTATTTTTAAATCAATTATTGAAATTTATGTGTTTGGAATTTGGTAAAATGGATTAAATATTTGGAATCATAAGGTCCAAATTATGTAATCAAGACTCTTTTGTTTTTGGACATTATGAATAGTAACGACGGTAATTATCTTTAATTATCTTGATTAATGAGTAATCGGGTAGTTAAGGAAAATAAAATAATATCATAATAATAAAAAAATGACACCAACATGTGTCCTAATTCTACTGGTTGTCTCATGGCCGACCATGGGATGTCTTGTGCCAAACTTGGGGACCCCATTGAATCACTTTTGTGGAAAGTGACTTGTTATCTTTTTATTTTTTTTAAAGAAAGTAAATATAACAAGAATGTATCACCTGATTAAAACATTTTTAATTTTCTCTACATAGATGATATATTAGACTATAAATATTCATTGGAAATATAAAAAGATTTCCTACATCATAGTATTTTTTTCATAATTTTTAGACTTTAAATAAATTAAATTATTTATGACATCATGATGATGCATCGATTACCTCATTAATAAAGGATTTAAATAAAATGAAATGATAATGTAAAATCTATGACCTACACATGTCCAAAACCTATTGTATGGGTGGATTTAGAACCCTTATCACCTTACCCTCGAATTATATCAATGTGGGACCTTTTGAATCTGAAAATCATTTTCAAATAAAGTAACATTTCTTTACTTTCCAAGAGTGCCCCTCCTCTCCTCTTATAAAAGGCCCCCACCTCTACCTCCTTACCCACACTCCAAAAGACTTTGGCTCGGCCAAACCCTGCCCATTTTGTCTCTCCACATCCATCTATTACTCCTTGAAGCCTCACTTTGGGAATAAGTCTTCCCAAGGAAGCCTTTGAGCTCAAACCAAAGGAAGTTACCCGATTTTCAGGTAATGTCTTCACTTGAGTCCTTTTGTTTTATTTTGCTTCTCCAACCCCCTAAACTCTTTTTATTAATTTATTTTGTAACAACTATAGTATATTCAATATACTAGGATGTTTTTATAAGAAGTATTCGAGCTACACTTACACACTCCTACATCTAATGGTTAGAGGACATACTGTTTCCGTGGATGGTGAATTTATGCCTCCCGAAACGATGATTGTTCAACATTCTTTTAACACCTTCAAAGGTGGCCATTAATATGAGACTATATTTATATATAATATATAATATGTTTATGTTTCCCTTAAGATTCTGTATTTTTCATTTTGGGTATACCTTTATGGTTTCCATTATGGGTAAACACGATATCTTCATTTAAGGAAGTGCGGACTACCGCCCCCTCAAATTGATTTGATTCGTTAAATACCATATGTGGGACGTATAAAGGATGGAACTATGATATTATATATGATATTATACTGGAATTATAATATAACTTTATATCATTATGATTCCATTCTATAAAATATGAAATAGAAATGAAAGTAGCGTTCATGCGTACGTACGACTTACCGTCTCCATGAACGGTGCATTTCATTTCTTACCTCTAAATGATTATGTAATATTATAAATTCATATATATACTGGATATATATGATATATACATCATGATTATAACTCTGGATATAATGGATACATGAATAACTTGTAATTATAAAGAGCATATTTTGACTCAAGTACCAATGATCGTTAAAACGACCGTTATTAACTAAAATAATTACATAGTGTTCATGACATGGTAATAAGTGATATAAAAGGAATAATGAACTTTAATAAGGTTCTTAAGAAAGTAGAAACTAACTCAAGTTTATTATTCAGGACATTAAATAACGATCGAGTCAAGTCGGACCCGAGGTATGGAACTTTGTCTCAATCTCCTTTCATTGAGGCATATTTTGTTTTATACACAACTTTCTTTTATATGGTGTATAAACCCCTTTGACTTTTAAGTTTATTCAAAATGAATCTTTTTTATACAAAGCGTTTACTAAATGACAAAAGGGAATGTTTTTGTCGTACGTATGCGGTGACAATGACTTCTCCACCGTCGTGACCATTATTTGAGTTTCGGCTTCCTCTACAAGCCATACCTATTTTTTAAAAAGAAAAAATAAATACCATGTTTTACTTTTCTTTTATTTTGGTATTGAAAATGGTTTTCATAATGTTTTTATATCAATGTGTTGTATTGATATCTTGTGATTAAAAGGTGGAAATTTTATGTTTCCTTTATGCATGTTTTATGTGATACGATTATGTTGAGGTTCTTGGGCATTATTATGAAGACAGGTGGTTCCGTGATAAACTAAGGGCGGGTGAGCCCGATATAGCTCTCCAATGCATTGGGTAACATGAAGGAGTGAAACGTTAAGGTTTCTCCAAAGATATTTAGGGAATATACTGTGATGGGTATTCCAAATGTAACCAAGAGGGTTACTCCCTACGTAAGAATGTTATGAATGCCTCAAGTTACCTTTATGTCTTATGATTTCTATGATTTATTCATGATTTGATGAGGTATGTTAAAGTGATTTTGTTTTATGGGTAAATTATGATTTAATTCTTATGTATATATGTACCCATGTTTCCTTTACATATTTTTATATCCCTTACTGAGTTTTTTATGCTCATCCCAAGTTTTTTGAAATGTTTTCACAGGTCAAGGGAAAGGTACATGATATGATGATAGTGTCAAGGAAGTGTCAAGAAAGAACCCATGTTTTATTTTAAATATGTTTCCATTGATGGGAAAGAATAATACTATCTTAATGTAACCACTTTGTTTATATGTGGAATGTAATGCAAGTTTTATGATCTAATTCTCTAAAACTCTAAACCCGAAAAGATCCTCAATGTGTAATCTTGAAATAACTCAAGATTAAGTACGGTTTAATGCTGGGGCCTTATATACTCTGCTTGGTAGTGGGCTAGATAGGAGTTCACTGCATGGTAATGTGTTGGTTGGGATTGCACTACTTGGTATTGGGATAGATGGGAGTACACTTCCAGCTGTTCATTTCTTGGTAATGTGTTGCCACTTTCTAAAAAAAGGTGTGTTTTTCTATAAAAATGGTTTGCACTTCTTAGCAGTGGGATAGATGGGAGTGGCTGGGGGTGTGATTACAGGTGTGAACTTCTTGGAAGTGTGTTGGATGGGAGTGGTTGGGGATTCCATGTTTTGTTAGGAGTGTGAAGTCTATATAATGGCTATTTGTATGAATTGATTTGTGTGTGTTTTTGATACATTATGATCAAAATAAGTAGAGTTTTTATCCAAAAACTAATATACAATGAGAGATCCTTATTAAAAGTGGGAGGGTGAAACACTCTAAAGTTATTACGACCAATGTTGAATAATTCCATAGTGAAAGAGGTAAATAATTCATGCCCATTAAGCCTAAGTACATGCCCATAGAGTGTTCCATGGACATCACCTCAAGGGAGGGAAGGTATTATGAGAATATCAACCCACATGAAAACCATTATGAGTTTATAATAGAGGAAAAACAGACTTTAAATTCATATTTTAAGGAAACTACCATTGAATAAGACCTTGAGGAAGGAAACCCACTTGAATAAGTTTTTAGGCTATTTACTAAGGAAGAAACTATTGAATTTGTATAACGGAAACACATTTTCATGGGATAAAATATAGTGGACGATCCACTTAAATTTAGGATTTAGTGTAGCCTACTAATGAAGAATAAATTATTTATGTTGAGGATATTAATTCATATCTAAAACCACACATAAAAAGTGAATTTCTAGATTATAAATAGATCAAAAAGTGGAAAAGAGGCTAGGAAGATGTTGAATTATTTAATAACGAGATATAATAATTAGGGAATATTAATATAACAACTAAAAGAGACTTATAAGGGACTCAATAATTCATATTTATACTAGGAAGAATGATTATATCTTCATGGGAAGTTCAAAATTCTATACAGTATTGGTTGCTGATTCCCTAAGTATTAAGAGTTCAAGAGGAAAAAATATCCCTAAAGAAGTAAAAAATTAAAGGTTGAATGAAAAAATATTTCAAGGGTGAAAATATAAAATATATTAGGGGGGACTATGAAAAATAATTCACTAATGTGCTACTATTTAAAGCTATTGGAAATAGAGGGGAAAATTAAGATCAATGATTCATACCTAAAGTGGGCATGCATGAAGATAGATTCAAGAAATATATGAATGATTTGTAAGTATTGAGCATTAAAGAATAATCATTCATGGAATAATATATAGATAAGTAGTAAACATTAACTAAATCAATAATCCTTAAGATGAAAAGAAATATAGATTTTCAGAATTTATATGTAATTAAATTCAAGTGTCCAAGAAAAATATCTACTTCGTCTCATGTTTTGATATTGTAGTGCACCCCAAAGTGTGGAGGTTTTAGAATCCTTGTTTATTTATTTATTTATGATTCTTACTAATTTTTTTATCAATAATACAAAATATATTATTAATTAAATTCATCATAACTTTTATTCAAAAACCTCAAATTTGATTAATACTTTAATCTCATTACTGTTTTAATAAGTAATAATTTTCTGATAATGTGTTGTTGAACAATAATTCATGATAGGTATGGCCTCTAAATCTATTCCAACTCTATAAATACAACCATTATAAAACTCATGCTTATATTATCTCTATAGCTCACTTAATTCCAAGAGTCATGCAATTTTCACATCCTCACTATCAGGAAAATTATAATGAATCCACTGAAAAAATATTAATACATATAAATAAAACAATAATATAACATTAAATATAATGATTTTTTTACCCAGACATTATAATTTAATTTATTTTGAAGCTGCATCTAGGAGAGTGGGATGAAAGGAATTATTTCAAAGTATCTGGAAAGAATCACCATAAAACTTTTGCATTCTAACCATGTTTTACCAATCATTTTATTAACCTCATTATACTCAACCATCAATTATATGTGAAAGTTTCACACTTATCACAAAAATGTATGTCCTGTTGGGACCACTTTGTGTATAAGGTTTTATTTTTTGTCAAGATTTGTCAATGAAGATCAAAATGAAGAAGGAGATGAAGAAGAACTCCAAAGTTTTTGAGAGTGGTAATTTAGGGGATTTTTGAACTGATATTATATTCAAAGTACATACATGAAAGGTGATACATTGTCTACAACAATGAAACCATCTCAGAGAGTGTTTAAGGGCTTGAAGTTATAAAGTGATCATGTAACATCTCACTATTTAAAGTGACCATGAAAGAGCCTACCTGAAGAGACATGAATTATTTCATGAGGGATCATGTGGGGATTTGAATATTTAAGAATGATAATACAAAGCTAAGAAGATGATGGAAGTCATATTTAGTGTTGAATGGAAAGACTGATGTTTCTGAAAGAAAGGGAAGTTGGGAAGTTTCAGTATTTTCCCTGGAGAATCTAACGATGCTAAAACTGATCATTCAAAGAGTATATATCATGGTGGAATGAGTTTGTGATGAAAGCCGATGACAATGAAGAAGCATGTCCAAATATGATATTTATGGTTGAGTCATTTCATAGTATTTTCCAAATTTTTGGACCTCCAAATTGGGATTTTGTTTTTGGAAATGGAAGGATTTTTTTATAGGAGTGAACAAGATGCAGAATGATGAAGAAAATAGGTAAAGGAAGAAAAAAACGTACCTCGGAACATGGACCGCGTACCATGTCTGGGAACAGTTCATGATCGCATACTATATAGTGGGAAAGGTACGCGGGATAGTTCGTAGAACAGGTCATGGTACAAAAATGGTTCATGACGGAGCAAGTTGTAGTATGCGGGATGACCCTTCATTGGTAGAAAAGATGCAGTATGCAAACCAATAGGATTACGGTACACTGAAGGTTAACAATACGTAATTGAGGATTACAATACACAGATGGAGTTTAGTATGTGGTGAAGATTTTCCCACATTGAAAATTTGGGTAAAATGGATTGGAAAAATTTGTAGATTTATTTTCCCATATAAGGAGTGCTAATCCCATCATTAGAGAGAGTGAATTCGATAAGAAAATATCATCGCTGTGGAAGTAGCAGTCCATGAAAGAGATTCTACATAGGAAAAAGTGGTATGAGAGAGACAAAATAATTCAAATAATTTGAAGAAGAAGTCTGTGGAAGGAAGAAACAGTTTGTGAAATTGGAAGAATAGTCCAAAAAAGAAGGATTTCTGCAGAAGTAGAATCTATAAGAAGAAATGATACATGGAGGCGGTACAGAGAGGTGGTACATAGAGGTGATACACAGAGTAGGCCAAGCAAGCACGGTACGTAGTGCAGGCGTGGTACACAGAGTAGGCGCGGTAGGCCAAGAAGGCACGGTATGCCGAGCAGGAATGGTACGTGGAGCAGGTGCGGTATGCGGAGTAGGGGCCATATGCGGAGCATGTGCTGTACATGGAGGAGGAGTGGTATGCAGATTAAAGACAATAAATAGAATTAGGGAAAGTTCACAGAAGTTGAAACATCATAAAGGGAGATTTTTATTCTAGTGAAAATAATAAAAAGTTTTAGTGTATTCTGTAATTTCACTAAAGGATAAAACTTAATATAAAATAGCATCAATTCAGGACTTCGATGCAAGAAACATCTCATGCTGAATTGAGACAAATACTTTCATTCCAATCTGTTGAAGAGACCTTGAAGTTGATAAAATGAGTGAGACTTCTTCAAAGGCAGTGAGCTAGGGGGAGTCAACAGAAGTGGTATGAGGGAAGTAGTGAGCTATCCCTGAACCTTTGTAAGGGAAGTGTGCCTGGGACCGAGTGACTATGCATGAACCTTTGTAATCCACAGCTAGTGAAGATTAGTGGAATTAGGTACGACTGACAACCTGTCAATGTATGCTCCTTGTATGTAGCCTTTAGCGGTGAACTGAGTAAAAGTGTTGTGTTTTCCTTCTATATATGAATGTTTTAATTACTTCAAATGTCCATAATATAGGTTTAAACAAGTTCCTACCAACATGGGAACCAAATCCAATAAAGAAGAGAAAAAATTAACAATCTGATTCACCCCCCTTTTTAGGGTGGTATAGAGTCCTTAAATTGGTATCAGAGCACAAAGGTTTACGTATGTTAGATAATCTTCAGTAATTCTATTTAGAAGAGGATTTGAGTTTTCCTTCCTAAGTTAACAATGAAGAATAGTCTTGATGAAAGTTCATTTATCTCTGAGCAGAAGTCTATACCCATAAAGATCATGATGAACATGAAAAAGAAAGATAAGAGACAGTTGAAGAAGTCCCTCTTATCTAAATAATAGGTAGCATCTGGTTCTTTATTCCATTTAGAAAATGATGATTCTGTAGGAATGAAAAGAAAAGAGAAAGGATATTTGGAGGTATGTGTCTTCACCCTTGATCAATCTTCATCCTTAGATGACATTGATAGACTACAAAAATACCTTTATGATATCTCCAAAGATAGAGTCTTCAATATTTTTAGAATATTTCAAAGTCTGCAGGAGGAAATCAACCAGCTAAGAAAATAAGAAAATTCTATGGAGGAAGTCTTGGTAAATAAAATATCATAATGCTATAAGCTCTCCAGACAGATTGAATCCTTTGAATAAACAAGTAGGAAACATGAAATAAATACATCAAAATGTCTCAAAGAAGTTGAAGAGGAAGAGAGAGTTATAAAGTATCTTGAAGAAAAGATCAATGTGCTTGAAGGGAAACTGAAAAATTGCATTGATGTCAAGGGTCTATAATTGGAAGGGATATCTAAAAAGGTCAAGGAACATTACTCTTTGATTCAGAATAAAATGATGTTTCATGAGGAATAATTTGTTAGAATTAAGAAGGATTGTGAAGAGAAGATGACTATGATTGAATATTAAAAGGTCATTCTCAATAGGAAATATCTATAATGGGATGCTCAATTGACCAATCTTGAGAAGACACATATTGAGACTAAAAAGAATAATGAAATAGTTTCTATTGGTACTCAATGCTCACTAGAGGATTATAAAGCTGAAATACATCCAATATTTGACAAGAATATTATGACAACTTTTGATTATCCATCTCAAGAAATAGTTTTTTTTGCTACTCAATGCTCACTGGAGGATTATAATTTCAAAATACCTCCAACACATGATAAGAAGATCATGGATTCACTCATTGATATATCATAAGTAGCTATGAAGAATAAGGTACCATCCAAACCATATTGTACTCATGTTTCTAAATATGTTTCCACAAGGAGTGCATGTTGGAAGTGAAATTCAAAACAAGTATGGATGAGGAAAGGTGAGGAGTTACCTATCATCATGTCTGGGGTGAATAGGAAGAATAATGTGGAAGGTGGTTCTACATAAAGAGCACACCAAGTCAAGAAAATGGCCCAACAACATAATACAAAGAAATCAATATTTTTGGGTCAATGTTGGTGCTACAACAGATTTGGGCACTGTGCAATAAACTGTTGGTACAATCCTCATAATGTAAAATCACAAAGGAAGCAAACCTCATGGGGAAGAAATCCAAAGAATAATAAGCAACATCCATAGGTCCAAAAGCATCTATTTACTACAAATAGATTTGGAATGCTTGATAAAATATCTGATATATGCAATGGAAATGGTTACGAGGTAGGTACATTCCCCTCTAAACATGCATTCATCGTTGATAAGAAAAGAAGACCTCCGACGACAGCTAAGTATGAAGCATATTCCTTGGGAAGAAGATAGAATAATATTGTGAATATAAATTTCCCCAAGAAGATCTCAAGTAGGGAAGCTAAGAAGACCCTGGATTTTAGATCCATGAAATTGAAGGGCAATTCATCCAGAGTAGCAACTAAGAGGGAAGACATTCAGATGAACTCGTGTCAAATATCTAAACTTACTGCAATAATTCCAAATGACATGTTGGTCATCTAGCTAGAAGATTTGGAAATAATGAGGAAACTTGAAGATAAAAAGGCCCATACTGGTGCTAAAGGAAAAAATAAAACTTTCATGTGATGAAGATAACGTGAAAAAGAGAGTGAAAACCAAATGAAACACATGTGTTAAAGAAGTTTTGTGTGAAAGATGTATGAAATATGGTCACATTGCAAAAGGTTGTCTAACCTTAATACTAGAGCAAGAAGAAATCCTTAAAAGGAGTAAGATTGTATCATTCATGATGGATGTTAAGAAGAAAAACTCTCCACGCAATATAGAAGAGAATGTGAAAAGATCCATGTCACATTAGTACAGATCAGAAAATATGTTCAGATATGCAAGCATAAAGATTGGAGGAAATAGAGAATGTTGTTTGAGGAAACCATCTCATCCTTCTTTCTCACATTGAATAAGAAAGGATTAACCAACTTATTCCCTTATCATTTGTGTATTGTATTTGTGTTGATAATATAGGTAATTGAAGGTGAAACATGCTCTTAGGGGGAGAACCTGAGAAGTAGCAAATATTGTCAACTCTTGATAGCTAAGATGAAGAAGTTTACATCCTTGGAAGATTATTCAATTGACATTAAAAGATTAAAATTATGAAGGATCATCCTTGATGAAGATTATGAGGAGTGTTTACCTTGTGGGGGAGATAAATGAAGAAGCATCCAGAATTAGTATTTCAATTACTATCAACTTTAGTTGGTATTAAATTCAATTACTCTATAAATTGCTTGAAGAACATGTCATCGTAAAAGGTATGTGATTTTTCAATCACCCATCCTAGGTTACTCAGAATGAAGATCATTTTAAAAAGGTAAATTAACCGAATTAATTAGTGACATACGGAGAATGAAAGTTCCACAAGGACACTTATTCTACCAATTGTACTTAAATGTTTTTTATCTTTTTGTTGAAATTAGTGAAAGAGTATAGGGTTGATTATTCCCTATCATATTCATTTTCTTTATCCTGGAATGCAAGTGGAAAACACTTGAAGACAAAGTACAAGAGGTTTCATCTCATGTGGTATCATGATTAGTGAATAATGGATAACCTTGTTGTCTAAATCAAATCCTATTTTTTTATACACCTAACATTGCTCAAGTAGACATAGAGTGAAATGATTGATGGAAAATTTATTAGTATGGATTGATACCCTTTTACTACGAAATTTTTATTTCTTTTTAATAAGGGGGATAGAAGTGAAATGTAAGTAAGGGGAGAGATAAGATTCTAATTTTGATATTGGCACATTCATTTGAAGAGAATTTTAAGGTATTGAAAAAAATACAAAGGGGGATATTGTTGGGACCACTTTGTGTATATGGTTTTATTTGTTGTCAACATTTTTCAATAAAGATCAAAATGAAGAAGGAGATGAATAAGAAATCCAAATTTTTTGAGAGTGGTAATTTAGAGGATTATTGAACTGATCTTAAGTTCGAAGTACATGTATCAAAGGTGATACATTATATACAACAATGAAACCATCTCAAAGAGTGTTGACGGGCTTGAAGTTATAAAGTGATCATGCAATATCTAACTATTCAAAGAGACTATGCAAGAGCCTACCTAAAGATACATGCATTATTAAATGAGAGATCATATAGAGATTTGAAGATCTAAGAATTATTATACAAAGATGAGAAGATGATGGAATTCATATTCAAAGTTGATTAGAAAGACTGATGTTGTTGAAAGATAGGAAAGTTGGGAAGTTATAGTACTTTACCTGGAGAATCTGACAATACTAAAACTAATAGTTCAAAGAGTATATATCACAGTGGAAGGAGTTCGTGATGAAATCTGACTACAGTGAATAAGCATGGGTGTTCTTACCGAATTTGATATTTATGGTGGTTTTGTTTCTCATCATTTGTCAAATTTTTGGACCTCCAAATTGGGATTTTGTTTTTGGAAATGGACGGATTTTTGCATGGGAGTGAATGAGATGAATAATGGAGAAGAAAATCGAAAAAGGAATAAAACCACATACCTCGGAACATGGACCACATACCATGTCCAAGAACAGTTCACATTCATGTACCATGTAGTGGGAAAGATATGTGGGATGGTTTGTGGAACAGGTTGCAGTACCAAAAATGGTTCGTGGAAGAGAGAGTTTCGATATGTGGGATGAATCTTCATTGGCGGAAGAGATGCAACATGCATACCGATAGGCTTATGGTGAATGGAAGGTTAACAAAATGCAGTTGAGGATTACAGTATGCAGATAGAATTCGGTATGCAGTGAAGATTATCCCACATTGAAAATTTGGGTAAAACAGATTGGAAAATTTTCAGATTTATTTTCCTATATAAGGAGTTCTAATCTTATCATTAAGAGGGAGTGAATTCAATAATAAAATATCATCACTGTGGAAGAACTTGGCTAGGTCCGAAAGTGGTACGCGTGATAGATTTCGTATAGGATGAAGCGGTATGTGAAAGATGAAATAGTTCTTGAAATTGGAAGGTGAAGTCTGTAGAAGGGATTCTGCATAGGAAAAAGTGGTATGCAGAAGATGAAATAATTCACAAAATTTGAAGAAGAAGCCCACATAAGGAATAAATGGTTTTCAAAATAGGAAGGAACATTCAAAAGAAGAATTATTTCCACAGAAGTAGAAGCCGTAAGAAGAAATGATATATGGAGGTGATATGTAGAGGCGATACATAGAGGCATTACATAGAGGTGACATGTGGAGTAGGAACGGTATGTAGAGCAGGAAAAATACGTGGAGAAGGCACAATATGCGGAGCAGTAGTGGTATGCAGAGCATGTGCGGTACACCGAGCAGGCGCGGTACACGAAGAAGGCGTGGTATGCGAAGCAGGCGTGGTATGCAAAGCAGGCGTGATATGCAAAGTAGGTGCAGTACATGGAGCAGGTGCAGTATGCAGATAAGAGAAAATCCATAGAATCAGGGACGGTTCCCAGAAGCTGAAACATCATAAAGGGGTTTTGTGATTCTAGGAAAAAGAAGAAGAAGTTTTAGTTAATTTTGTAATTTCACTAAAGGAGAAAACTAATTATAAAATAGCATCAATTGGGTAATTTGATGCAAGAAGTGTCTCATGTTGAACAGAGACAAAGACTTTCATTCTAATCTGTTGAAGAGACCTTCAAGTTGATAAATTGATTGAGACTTCTCCAAAGACAGTGAGCTAGGGGGAGTCAATGAAAGTGGTCCGAGGGAAGAAATGAGCTATCCTGGAACCTTTTTAAGGTCAGTGTGACTTGGACAAAGTGACTATGCCCAAACCTTTGTAATCCACATCTATTGATGATTATTGGAATTAGGTACGACCTGAAACCTGTCAGCATATGCTCCTTGGACATTTCATTTAGTGGTAAACTAAGTAAAAGTGTTGTGTTGTCCTTCTTCATGTGAATGTTTTAATTACTGAACATATCCATCATACAGGTTTAAACAAGTTCCTTCCAACATGGTAACAAGATTCAGTAAAGAAGAGGAAAAGCTGACACCCTGATTCACCCCCTCTCAGGGTGGTATAGGGTCCTTAATTTCCATTCCTCTTAGTAGAATATATAGTTGTAAAAGAAAAAAACAAATATTATATCAATACACATTATAATGAAAATAAATTATGTTCATAACAATTTACTAGGGCACTATAAATATACCTCAGTTAGTATGATTTGTGTATACTATTGGATTCCTTGGATCTAAAGGATCATTAACCTATACAATAGAAGTGGGGTCCAATGTCTACTTATGAGGCTCAAAATGTGTCAGAGTAGAATTCTATGGATAATGAATGTAAAATTACATAGATAATGAAGGAGAAGGAAAATAAGCTGACATAGATATTTGTAGAAAATTATAATATGTATGGGGAGTGGGATCCATCATCAGATAAGGAAAAGAAATATGAGGTGGCTCAAATATAAATGGTGGTTCTAGTATAGGTAGTCTAAATATACCAAGTGACTTTAATGAAACCATGTGATAATATAGTGTGCTATATGGTATATCTGGTAAAGGGATAGTGTTTGGTTGATTATGAAAAGTGGTGCGAGTATCTTTAGTACCATTTCCTCTCTCATCACCTGATTGAGCACCACTACTAGTAGCTTGGCCCGAGAATAATTGTTTCCTGGTTGGTGGATGTAGATTTTTTTTAAATTAATGAAAAAACATTATATGTTATTGATATATTTATATTTTAAATAGAATACTCAAAATAGGAACCAAATACGGAATTCCCATCTCTTTCATGCAATGATTATTGTCCGATATTTTATTCCTTAACACCTATTTAATGTTTTTCATTTCCTAAATTTGAAAACAAATATCTATTTAATTATAAATTCATAATAAATGTATAATACAAACAAGAAATAATGTGTGATATGACTTAATTAAGGAATATTAATTTCTAATAAAAATAAGGGATACATAGTGACAGAACAAAAACATATTATATTATGAGATAAGAATATCAAAATATAAAATATGAATCATAAAAAAATAAACATGTTCTAATTAGTATGACTCAAAGTGTGGGAAGTAATGATAAATTGTGAACAATGAGTTTATGATATAAAATAGTGAGAAAGTGAAAGTGGTAATGACAACATGATTTAAATCAATGAAATTATTCCAATGGGGCTACATTTGATTTTTGTTACTTGAAATTGTTTTCCGGACATAAGTTTTTATTATAGGATAACTGATCCTTTTATAATGTATTAGTGACCTCCATCAAGATTTGTTAACCAATCACTAAATATCCAAGATATTTTCCAAAAAATACCGACTAGTAATAATAATTTAAGTTATTTTAACAGGTAAGCACAATTATCTTTTTTTTACATGAAATTAGTATAGTTTGACTCATTAGTGCACTGTAGGTCAACCTATCAATTTATTACTCAAGTATTCTTTTTGATTCATTGAAAGATTGATTTTATCACACTACAGTTTTTATTAGAAAGTTGAAAATAAAAAATGACAAGTAAAAAACTTTCCAAGAGAGTCAAATTTGATTCCAAATATCAAAAAAATAAAGGATGGTAATTAGAGTGAACAACCCATCACTAAAGAAGTCCCCTAGAGGGTTTGAAATAAGAAAATAATCTAATGAAAAACTAAAATTAGATATATTGAAATAGTAAATGTAGAAAACCAGAGAAATAAAAAAAGTGAACATTTAGAAAATTAAGAAATTCTCCTCTAATAGAAGTATGGATAGACGTCATTTTAATAGTACACAAGAAGATTTCTAAAAAACAAAACAAATAAAATGCTGAAAAAAATATAGTTTAGTGTTTTTGACCTAAAAAAATGAAAATAATTGTTGATATAATATATGAATGATTTATAACTCACCTATTTAATTTTCAATAAAAATGGAATTAAAACATGAATTGAGGAGAGATTGTTTCAGATGTGGAAGAAAACTAAAGGCCGCACGCTGCTTGGGTTCAATGTGGCTATAAATGAGATACGAGGATGTGGGCCTATGTGATGGGTAAATGAGGAAGTCTATACAATTTTTTAAAACCATTGGTAAATATTTACTCTATACCAATGGTTTTATAAAACTATTTGTATAGGCTTCCCATAAATATGCTATACCAACAGTTTTATAAAACCATTAGTATAGGTCCATTGGTAAAGGTACATTTTATATTAGCGTGACAAGAAAAAAACCTCCATAAGGTTCCTAGAAGTGTTTAATATAGTTTTGGGTAGAGTTTGGGTTGAAATAAGGGTGTTTTAGTGTGATAGTAATTGAAGGTATGAGACCCCCATTTAAAAGTGAAAATGAGTTTCAATTTTTTAAATACCCAAATCTTTTCAATAATGGAAAGTCACACTCAGGAGAAATGAATCTTAAATTTAGAAATAATAAAGAGAAGAATATATAAGGTCAATACACACCTAAAAAAGTTAATTAAAACATTTTTTTAATATTTTCGACCCATTACCACTTAGGATACTCATTTGTACCATTTTGGTTTTTACCATAGTAACTAGTTTTTACCTAGTTAATTTACCCTTTATTACAAAAAATGGTTCTCATTATATTAATTGAATACAATTATTCCAAATTTGAAATAATATTTTTGATTCAATTTTTATAAATTATAAATATTAATTTTAAACTACTAAATGTATAATGTATTAAAACAAGTTTTTGTAAAATATAACATAAAGTCTAAAATTTCAAATATGGTTTTATAAATTAATTTTTTTTAAATTATAAAATCACTTATGAAATAGATATTTATTCTTATAAAAATGTTTCATGAATTTATAATTCAAGCATACATACTAATAAAATCATAAAATTCATGTTATTTGTAAAAACATTATTTTTCACTATTCACCTAAAAATCAATCTTTTTTAAAAACTCTCAATAATCCATATTATGTTTATATTTCCATGATAGATCAAAAAATGAAGTTATATATATCTAATTCAGATTATAAAATTTTTTAATTTAGTTTTTAAATGAAAATACAAAATATAATGAAAAAATGTTTTTATTAAAAAATGACATTTTTATGCATTAAGTGTCCTTAATATTATTTCATATCAATTTATAATTTAAAATATTTTTATATTTTAGTTAATTTATAGTATTTTAAAGGTCTATACTTTAATCTATTAGGATAAAATATACAATACTTAAAAAAATGGTTCTTTGAAAAAGAAATCATTACTTTTATACTAAATACGATTTAAAAAATAAAAATAAAATTAATTAATTATATTACAAAATTAAATTTTACTATTCCATTGATATTAAAATACTCATTTGAATTATATATATGTATATATATTATATCATATTTTAATAATAATAATAATATTTATACGTAACACATGAATAAATATATATTTATAAAATTTTAATATCATATTTAATTTCATTGTGAGTCATATTATTTTAAATTTACTAATTAATAATAAAAAACTTCATTATAACTATTATATTTATGACCAATGAACATATTTACAATGAATCTATTTTCAAAGACCATATTTTCAATGACCATATTTGTAATAACCATATTTATTACGACTATATTTCATTCCTATATATAGATTTAATAAATCATTCATTCATTCCACTCTCACTTCACAAGAAATATTTAATATTTAATATTATATATTTTTCATAATGATTTTTCCTTTCATGGTTCTCTTCAACATTATAGGTTTTTTTGGTGATTGGTGATCCTCAAGGCTGACGATGATCCGAGAGATTTCCTAGTTATGATGATTTTATTCTTTTCTATCTATTGTCCCCTATTTATTTATGAAATTTTAATGGATTTACTTCGTATATGGTGAGTAATAATCCATGGTTTTTAATACTTAGTCTTATGTGATTTTTTTATATCCTACTTATGAATTAAGTGTCTTTAGTTTGGTTCATATCTTATAGGAAACATTTTCTAACCATGTTTCATTTTTTTGAAAAAATAAAGAAGTTATATTTAAAATTATAGACATAAATAATAATAATAATAATAATAATAATAATAATAATAATAATAATAATAATAATAAATCCTAAAACTTTGGTAGTTACACTCTTACCATGTAATTCCTCAATGGATAATTCTATAAGGTTCATTTCTTTAAGCACCAACACTTTTGGGTTGTACTTAGGTGATAAACTTATGATGATTTTAATTATAATATAAGAATACTTGATCTCTTGGAAAAGTATATGTATAACACCAATAACTTTAGTAAGATTGTGAAATATACCATACACATTTTCATTGGAACTCATCTTCAAATCATAAAACGTGTTTTGTAAAACCTGTAGTTTTTCTTCTCTCTCTTTTGAACCTCCTTCATAAATCATATAAAGTTTATCCCAATATCATTTTACTATGGGATAATTTATAAATTTAATATTAATTTGATTAGATAATTCTCTTGATGGATCATATTTTAAGCCATATCTTCATTATTAAAAAACTTATTATCATCTTCAACTATTAATCTTATGGTGGAATCACTTATATGAATTCAATGAATTGTTTTTGAGTATACATACAACTCAAGATATCATAGATGTGATTTCATTATATTTTTCAAAATATAATAGTTGTATCAATTGAATAATGACACTCTCTTAGAATTGAAAATATTCTCCATGAAAAAAACTTTCTATCTATAGATTCAATAAATAAATAGTGGATTTGATACCACTTTTTATACCTTGAGGTACCATTGAACACCTTGGTGGGATGAATTAGGGTGTCTAGAAATTTATTATTAATTTTTTTAAATACATATTGTATCCATGTTTGAAAATACAACTTGATCTATTATGATGTTCACACACATTCAAAGACCAAATGAAGAAATATTAAGAGCATGGACACATGATTTTAATTGGTTTATCCGTAATGAGATACATCTAAGGAGAACTTATAAATGATGTGTTAATATGAAAATTAAACACTACTCCACTATATTATGATTAAAAATTTAAGATAATCTCAAAACTCATAATAGGTCCACAACCCCTTCCCCTCTTCCACTCACCACTTTAATTTGGGATATAAGAATATAGTAGACATGCAATTTGTACTCAAAATATACCAATAAAAAGAATAAACTACAAACAAAAATAGTGTTTTCCATGAATCTTTATTCTTCAATTCCTAATCATTAATGATATGGAAAATAATTCCATCTTCTAATATTAATATTAAATGTATCTAAACCCACTCACACTTCGCTTCACAGTCCCATATATTCAATGAAGGTCCACTCGTGATACTCTCTATTTTGAATTCTCTAAGAACACTCTATTTATTTTCCATGAGTGATAATCTTTTTCTACATAATAAGATCTTATTTATCTAGATAATATTTGAATTTTAAATTTTAAATTGAAATTATAACCAACTTAAAACCTCATTTAATTCATATCCATCCATTAGATCAACTCCCAATATATATATACCATATAAATTCAAATAGGTAGTTATTGATTTCACAGAAAAACACCAAACCATCATGTGATAGTCACATTATTAATTTTTTTTCCAACTCTCCAAATTCAAAAAATCATGGTATGACATCCTATTTCATGTCGTGGCATGGCAGTTTCTTTTTGAAATTATTTTAACTACCATATGAGTCATAAAGTGGAATAATGCTCCATAATATGTACCTGAATCTAGTGCCAACCATCATAATTATTTCAAAATCAAATCCCTGTATCATTTCAATGGATTATGGATACAAAATGGTCTAATCCTCTTTATAAAACAATATTGGATTCATGGTGTGATGATCCAATAAATAGTTCCATTAAAAATATGATAATGTTATATCGTGACACAACATGTCTTGCATGATGCAGGCTACAGACTTCCAAAATAACTACAATCCACCCAGGAATCCTTCATGGGATGATTCTTGTGTCACATAATGTAACATGAAACTCTATAATCACTTAAATCTATTTGAAAATCCTTTACAATATGACCTATCATGTCATGAAATTTAACAAAAATCTCCAAAATTTATAAAATTAAGAAATATTATGTATTAACCAAAATGATCCATATGTAATATAAATGAATTTTATTTTTTCCAAAATTCAAATTCATTCATGGAATGATGAATATAGCTATGGTGTGAATAAATCTGATAAAACAACCCAATGAATCATATGAAATAGATCTTTTCCATTTTTCTAAATTCAATATCATCCATAGAATAACACATTAGTTTGCGATGTGATATATCATTTTCATGCTACTTATAGAATCTTCTATAGACATCTCAACTTGATTACTAATAAACCACACATAATTAGGCCTCCTTAACATTAATTCTAACAACTTACAATTAAATAAATCCAACTAATCAACCTATGGTTTCAATAATGTGATAAAAATATATCCAAACCTCCATACATGATACTTTCTATTTTGACTCACTGCCTCATGAAATTAAAAAGTCCTAATTATAGGGGATATGTATATCATATAGCATTGTGTATGAAGGAGTGGTGGGACCTATAGCTAGTATTAAAGCACATGGTTCGGGTTATAACCACTTAGGTAACACTGGGGGGATATTGTTACATCAGGGATTTTATAATTCTCCTTAGGGTTCATAATATGGGATTAACTACCATATTATCTGGATTTTACATAGTATACTGTGACCCTAACAGGTCACACCATGATGCTAAACTAAGAGTCCCACATGGGAAGAGGGGGAGTTACACAAACTATATAAATAATATATGGGTGATGTCCCCCTTCAAGAGTCCTTTTCAAATCCACTATGTGATGATCCAAAGCACACATTATCATATATAGAGGGGTGGAAGGATATGTGTTTCTACCCCTCTAAACATGATACTGCCCTCTTTGGTTCACTTCCTCATGACTTTGAGAAGGCCTCATACACAGGGAGAGCTACTATATTGTATTTATATAATTTTTATAACTCCCTAAAACATCCCTATCCTGGTATCCACTATATCTAATGCCATGTGCTGGGTCACCACATGACCTCATGTGTGCCTCCCCATATACCAGAGGCTTCCGACCAACATCGATGGTTTAATTGAACATGTGGGGAGACTATACCCTCTATATCCAAGTAATACATAATATATAGATACAAAATAAAGAAAAAAAACCCCATAAACATGCATCAAAATACATTTCCCAAAACTGGGTACAAGACCACAAACAATAGTAAATTTGTTATGTCATGTCATACAGTGCCAAGTGTAAGAAAACCCAAAATAAAGACATACTGAATAAATCCTCAAAATGGGTTTTGATTTCAATTCTAGATCCCTTCCCTATGAACATACCCTTCCCAAATCAACCATCTATAATAGGGCTCTTTCCCTTATCCTAACCTATAATAATGAACTCTACTCAGGTACCCAATAATGACCTGTATAGGGTGTGAGTACAACTCAGTAAGCCACCAACAAAGATGTCGAAAAAATATCCAATCTAAATAGATAGTGTATGCATGTAAATAATGAATAAAAAATAAAAATAAGATAAATATGGTTCTACTAGTTAACAAGGTTCAATTTATCCACTTTTATCATTAGTTACAAGGATTAACCATTTTCATCAATTACACTTCAGCCTATGCCAATCATGTAAACTATGTATAAGGGGAAGAAATTTAAGTTCCCAATATCACTAGTGAAAACTATACAAAAAACATTATATAACACTTACCTAAAGCCTCAGTCTAGTTAATAAAATCCCATTAATCCATTCGGGACATAGAGAATCAATTCGACTCCCCAACCAATGCATTGTATAACACTTACCTTGGAGTCTTAGTCTAGGTAATCACATCCCTTGAATCTGTAGGGGGTATAGAGAATTAGTTTAACACCCAAAACCATACATTATTGGGGTGGACTTAGAGAATCAGTCTAACCAAACACACGGGAATAGAACCTCAATCATACCCCACAACCCACAAATCCATGTGCACATGCTTATTTCACTATTTCACACATATAACATTGACTGATGAGAATTCATTTGAAAAAATCTCTATTTATAACCATTTTTCATTGAAAACATTTATAATTTACTAACAATAGTTCTTTAAACACATAAATAATCTTCATAGCTTGACCCATTTACACATTTACCATTTATATTCTTTAACCCACTTACAAATTTACCCGTTTCTTCCTTATCCCATTAACACATACTCATAATTCACATAACCCATTCACATTATATCAAAATCCCCTTATTCCTTAACAACCACTAGATACAATTATTGTTAATCCTACTTCAT
Source organism: Viscum album (assembly GCA_963277665.1). Taxonomy (NCBI): domain Eukaryota; kingdom Viridiplantae; phylum Streptophyta; class Magnoliopsida; order Santalales; family Viscaceae; genus Viscum; species Viscum album. Next base: position 1,175,189,970 of record OY728119.1, on the reverse strand, counting down.
AAATCAAGTTAACATATCAACATAATTATCATGTTCTCTATCTTGTTACAATTCAATTCCACACTTAACAAATAAATTTCATGTTCAAGAATTGTCACACCCCATGGGTGGCCCTAAACCTAGTAAAATCAACCTTAATGCATCCCATAGGGATCATAAGGGGTTGAATTCATCATTTATCCAACAATTAATCATTTATACCAAGGAAAACCAAATGAAAAATACAATGACACAATTGTATATCCACATACACATAAAAAATCAACAAGACTATGAGATATAACTTATAGACCACCTACCTCAATTCCATAGATAACCACATAATTAACCTTAGCCTTTGATTTGGAAACAAACCACCCTTTAAGTCATAACCTAGAAACCGCTAGAAAAATAGGGTTTCAGGGATTCAAAAGAAGAATGGGTCTACATTCCCTAATCTAGAAAAAAAGGATAAAACAGGAGTGTTAGACTCACTCAAAGCATATATCCATACCCAAAAACTATAAACAACTTATAAATTAGGGATGTTGATCCTTGGGAAGTTTGGTAAGAAGGGTTCATCACCCTTGGATGATTCAGGAGAAATGGGGAGGAAATTTGGGTACGATTTCTTAAGGCTAGAGGTCTAAAAATGGTAAAAACCCACATTTTTATGTGGTGCATGGTTTGGCCACATGGCTAGAAAAACCGTGCACCAACTATTAATTACCCTCTATCCAAGTGGGGCCTAGGTTTCATGCCTTCTTAGGGAGACAATATAGTTTGAAAAACTATGTAATGAACATGTGGGATGGCTCTATCCAAGCCCCCACAATTTTCCCTCTCCCCTTGCATGATTTTATAAACCATGCACCCCACCTCTAGGAAAGCACGATTAGGGTACACAATTACTACTAACCATGCACCAACTATGCAACATGCACTAGATGGACACCTTCTCCCCTATTTCATGTCCCAATCCCCTTGAACACCCATGATATTTCTCATACACCTATTAAACATTTTATTACCTAATTCAATGAGACTTAAACCAAAAATTAACAATAAAATTACTCAAAGAAAGTCTGGGATATTACAACCTCCGCACCTTATATTGTCTCATCCCTGATCCACACTACCAAGTATCTTTGAGTCTACAAGGTAAAGAGATCTAGACATTAAAACCACATATCCACCTCCCTCTCCCAAGTTTTCTCCTAAACATTTCCTTTCTTACACAACAATCAAACCAACACCATGGTTTTCTCCTGCAAGAATTTTTCACTATGATCCACAATATGAACCAGATGCTTCTCAAAGGACACATCTACCTAAAACTCAACATCATCAACTTCTATCACATGAGATGGGTCAGGATGATACCATAAAAGATGCAACTCATGAAAAACATCATGCATGCCACTATACCACTATATAATATCCAATCAATACACCAATAATCTGATCTTCACCACAATATCAAATAGCCCCATGTACCTGGGCACCAACTTTCCCTATTTCTGAATTCGATGGTGACCCAACCTTGGGGAAACCTGAAGGAACACACAATCACCCTCCATGAACTCAATAGGTCATTAGTGTCAATCAACATACAACTTATACCTACTCTAAGTCATAACCATACATTTCAAAATCAACTGAACCTCTTCTGACATCTCCTACTCGAGAATCAGCCCAACAAACCCCGATTCCCCAACTTCCATCCAACATAACGAATATTGACCTGTCCTACTATGTAGTGCCTCATAAAATAACATCTGAATAATCATTTTTCAATTATTTTTATAGGTGAAATAAAAAAGTTCCAAGTGCTTATCCCAATATCCACTAAATTTTAAGACACATGACCTCAACATAGAATCCAACACTTGAATAACATGATCTAACTAATCATCTATATATGAGTGGAAATCCATACTCAAAAACACTTGGGTACTAATCACCTTCTATAACCCTTACCAGAAGTGAAAAGTGAAATGTTGTTCATGATCCAAAACAATATCCCATGACACCCTATGCAACCATAATAACTCCCAAACATACAACTCACCCAACTAGTTAATAGTGAAGGTCTCTCATATCAGTAATAAATGTGCCACCATGGTTAACTAATCCAAAATTATCCATATTTAATCATTTGTATAAGGAATCCTCAGGAAACCTACTACAAAATTCATCATGATGTCATCCCACTTCCATTCTAGAATTGTAAGTAGATATAAAAAACCACTAAGTTGCTGATTCTTGGCCTTCACCTACTGATATGTATAACATCGCGCCATAAAGCCTATGCCTTCATTTTTCATCCCCTTCCACCAACACTATCTTCAAATATCATGATACATTTTGGTCAAAATAGGGTGTACCTCCTAGTTCGAGGCATGAATCTCATGAATATAATCTTTACGCATACGAGTTGGCACAAAAAAACAACCACAAACATAAAGGATATCATTATTATCAATAGTCCAAATGGAAGGTGACACCACACTTTCAAGTAATTCCATCAAGGATAATCACTCTAGATCCTCATAATGCATCTCCTTAATCTATCTTAACAACATAGACTCAACTACTAAGGATTCAAGGGTTATCTTCCCTTTACCATCCTAAACATCTAGATGTATCTCAACAAACAAATCCATCATCCTCCACTCGAAATTGGATTCCTGAACCGCCTGATTTTGAGTCTTCCGACTCAAAGAATCTACAACACTATTTCTATTTCCCAAAATGTAAAACAACTCCAAATCGAAGGACTATATGTAATACAACCTTATTCATTTTTGAAGATTCAAATCACACTAAGTGAAGATGTACTTCAGGATTTTATGATTGGTATACATAGTAATCCTTTATCCTAAAAAGTAATTCCACCGGTACTTTAAAGCATAAACCTCCACATCCAACTCAATATCATGTGCATGGTAATTTATTTCATGGGGCCTCAACTACCATGACCCATATGCCACAACCTAATCATCCCACATCAACAATTCCTGAGGACCAACACTAAACACATCACAAAACAAGGTATAATCCTTAACCAACTCAAGTAGGATCAAAACTGGTGAAATAGTCAACTACATGTTTAACTCATGGAAATTATTATCACATTATCCTAACCATTCAAACTTGATTCTATTCTTGGTCAAGCTTGAAAGAAGCACTGTCAAATGGGAAAATTATTTGATGAACCTTATATAATATCCCACCAAACCCAAAAAGCATCAGATATGAAAAAACTTATTGGGCTACACCAAAGATACAACTTACTTCATGTTCTTTGGGTCCACTGACCCACCTTACTTATAGATGATGAAACCTAAGAAATGTACCTTGTCAATCCAGAAATAAAATTTAGATAGGTTGGAATATAGGATATTCTCTCTTATTATACTCTGGACAATGTCAAGATTTTTGGCATGATCATCATGATTCTTTTAATACACCAATATTTCATCCAAAAAATACAAACTGCTCTAGGTATGAGTGAAAGATTTAGTTCACCAGGGACATAAACACTACTGGCACATTGGTCAACCTGAACAACATCACAACAAACTCATACAAACCATACCTACTCTTAAAAGTAGTCTATGGTATATCAGAAGGTATCACCCTCAGATGATGATACCCTAATATCAATTCAATCTTAGAGAACATGGAATCACCTCTAAACCAGGAAAAAGACCATAAATTCATGGGAGTGGGTATTGGTTCTTAACTGTCATTTGATTCAACCTACGATAATTGAAACATAACCTCAACATCTCGTCATCCTTCTTGAAAGAAAAACTAGAGATCCACAAAGTGATGTACTTAGATGAATTAAACCTTTATTATCCAATTCCTCCAATTGAGTTTTAAGTTCCTAAATATCTTCTAGTTCCATGCTATATGGAAGAATATAAACAAGTTCTAATCCTAGAAGCAACTCCATCGTGAAATCAACATCCCTATCGGGTGGAAGACTTAATAAGTACTTCAGAAACACATCCTGAAACCATTCCACTACAGGAGGAAAGACATCTTACTTGATACCCTCATCATCAATTACAAGACATTCCACTTGGGCTATGAGATCACCCAACTACTGACAAGCGGGCCCTGCACGACCAGCCTGAATATACCATTCCCCATGATGAACATAAGTATTACCCTCAAGGGATATGAATTTTACCCTATATTGGTAATATTAAATATGGTCCTAGTATAATACCATCCAATCCATCCCCAATATCAAAACAAAACCTGAAATATTAAGCACAAACAAGTCCCACATGAATTGGTACTTGCTAACCTCAAGCGTGCACTCCTTACATTGCTAGATATTTTCTACTCACACACCTAATGGTGTGTCAATTGATATACAAAATCATAATGGATACAGTCAAATATCTATCACTACCCTCATCCATTCCTACCATGGGCCATGGTCTACATGGGGTAAACCAACTTACATCACACAACCCTTTTTCCAGACACCCTTTTCAGCCATTTCCACTTTCATAAAATAATTATTTCTTGTTTAGGAACCTTTCCATATTTACAACTCATAAAAAAAATGTTTAACCCATTTTAACCCTTCACCAGGAATTATTTTTTTAACCATTCTTTCTCATTCTTTCCATTTATCCATTCACACCATCTTCATTAGTCACCATATCATTTAAGTTTCAAGGAAAACAAAATGAATCTTATCCCAAACATCCCACATTTCTTCCCGTGTGTTCCCACCATAATTCAAGCCACCTATATCCCTAGGTTCTTAAAATTATGCATGAATGATTAACCTCGTACCATTTTTTCCATGATAAAAATATCATAAAATAACTACATCACATAATAATTTTATCACCCAATAGTGAAATATCATCCAACCATAACAACAAACATCAAGAAAAACAATTCCACATGGGTACTTGGGGTTTCCCTCATACATGGGTTAGCTACTCTCATGCACAAGAACATTTCCAAGGTTTTAAATTTTATAGTCTCCCATATACCATAAAAAAATATCAAGATAATAGAAAATTAACCTCTTATACCACTTTGTAATGTCCCAGGCCTGGTAGCCACTATATCCATTGCCCTGATCCAAGTCACTTCATGACCTAAGGGGAACCTCATCATATGGAAGAGGCTGCCGACTGGTAGCGAGGGTATAATAGAACACATGGGGAGACTATACCCTCTTTATCAGAGTAAACCACAGTAGATAGATATGAAATAAAAGAAAAAAATAAAACATAAAAAAGCACCACAATCCATTCCCCAAAACTGGCTACAATCCCACAACCAATAATAAATATGCTATGTCATGTCATACAATTCCAAGTGTAAGAAAACCCAAAATGAAGACACACTGAATAAATCCCAAAAATAGGTCTTGAATGCAGTTTTAGATCCCTCCCCCATACACATACCCTACCCAAATAAACCATATAGCATAAGGATCTTTCTATTTCTTTCCTTGAAACCATGAAGTCTACTCGGGTACCCAATGGTGGCCCATACAGGGTGTGAGTGAAAATAAATAGGCCACCACCAACAGTGTCCAAAAAATATATAGTCTAAATATTATAGTGTGTTAATGTACATAATGAATAACAATATAAATAGAAGATGAGAAGCATTCCACTAGTTAACTTATTTCACTTTAGCCACTTTTTTAATTAGTTGAAATGGTTAACCATTTTCGTTAATTAAACTTTATCCTATGCTAGTCATGTAAACTATGCATCAGGGGAAGGAATTTAAGTTACCTACAACAAAAGGGAAAACACTATAAAAAAATTACATAACAATTACCTAAAATGTCATTCCAGGAAATCAAATCCCATGCATCTATTGGGGGAATATATCATCAGTCCGACTCCCCAACCTATTCATTGTATAAAATTTACATTGGAGCCTCAGTCCAGGTAATCAAATCCCATGAATATGTTGGGAGAATTGAGCATTAGTCCAACTCCCCAACCCATACATTATAAGAGTGGGATTAGTGCATCAGTCTAACCCAACCCATAGAAATATAACCTTAGTCATACCCCACAAACCACCTAGCCATGTTCACATGCTTCTTTCACCACTGCACACATATAATATTTACCGACCGAAATTCATTAACAAAAATCACCATTTACAACCATTGTTCATTGATCATATTTATCATTTAATGACCATAGTTTTTTTTGACACATATATAAATTTAATACCTTGACCTATTTACACATTTACCATTTACATGATTTAACCAACTTACACATTTACTATTTACATGCCTTAGCCCATTAAAAAACACCCATATTTCACATAAACCATTAAAATTATACCAAAACCCCCTTATGGCATAAAAATTACTAGATAAAATTATCATTAATCAAAATTCATAACTCATGTTAACATATCGACATAATTATCATGGGTTCTATCTTGCTACAATTCAAGTCCACACTTAACAAATCAATTTCTTGTTAAGAAGTGGCAAAACCCATGTGTGGCTATTATCATAGTAAAATCAACCTAAATTATTCCCCTGGGGATCATGAGGGGTTCAATTAATTATTTATACCAATGATTTCATCATTTCTACCAAAGGAAACCAAATGATCAGAAAAATGACATAATTTCACAACCACATACACATAAGAAAAATCAACAAGAATATGGGAACTAACTTGTATATCACCAAACTTGATTCCATAGACAACCACACACTTAGCCTTAGTGTTTTTTTCAGAAACAAATCACCTTTTAAGGCACAACCTAGAAACCATTGTAAAAAGAGGGTTTTAGAGATTCTGAAGAAGAATAACCAGTCCATACTACCTAATCCAGAAAAAGGAGAAAAGAAAAGTATTAGACTCACTTGGAGCTTCAATCCGCAACCGAAAACACTCTAAAATGTTTCAAAATGAGAGAGATCGATCCTTAGAAAGTTTTATAGGATGTGTTTATAACCCTTGGATAATGTAGGAGAAATTGGGGGAGATTCATGTATGATTTCTTAAGGATCGAGGAAAAAAATGGTAAAAGCCACATTTTTAATGGGGTGCATGGTTTGGCTACATGGTTGGCCAAACCATGTGCGAAACCTGGGTTGTCCTATGTCCAATAGGGGACCAATATGAACAGATTCCTAGGGATCCCACACAGTTTGAAAAACAATGTAGTAACCATGCAATATGGATCAATCCAAGCCTGAATGGTTTAGAATCCCCCCTTGAATGATTTCATAAACAATGAACCCTACCTTTAGGCAATCACTTTTAGGGAACATGGTTACTACTAATCTTAATCCAATTGCACAACTGCACTAGATAGCCACATTCTCCTATCTTTCATCTTTTGAACCTCCAGAACACCCCAAGACTCCTAATACACCCAGTAAAAAATTTATTAACCAATTTAAAGAGACTTAAACCCAAAATTAAATAGGGAAATACCTAAAAATAAGTACAAGATCATACACTCCCCATCACTACATGTGGGAGTAGTGGTTTAGTATTATTCCATAACATGTTAGGATTGTTGCACGATTTCTGGAACCTAGATAAGAGGGTGGTTAAGCCCATGCTAAAAACACCAGGGAGTACTAAAAAACCATGAATCCAACAATCTCCCCCCTTATCTTTACCAAGGTGGTTCAAACCCACTCACTACATTATGATACCAGCTAAATGTCCCACTAAACCTCCATACATAGAAATATCCACTTTGCTTCATTGCCTAATGGATATGAAAAGGCCCCATGTAGGGGAAACTATCATATATGGTATTTATATGATGCTTGGAACCCCCTTTATCTAGGTGGAACTCATGGTTTAGTGTCATAGAGTGACCTGTTAGGGTCATAGTGTGAAACCTAGTAGCCAAAAATAATGGTGGGTAATCCCATTTCCAAAACCTCAGGGTGTTTTGGAAAACACTATATCTAATAATATTATTGTATAAGTTGTATAAAGAAAGTGTGATGCTAAACAGTGGGTGTGAAACTTGAGGGAAAGGGATTTAATGAGGTGTATTATATTAGAATATTGATTAAACTAATCTCTTATCATTAAACACTCATTGATATGGGATTAGAACTTGGGACAAGGTGTAATCATTGTGTGACTTATATGTTTTCCCATGAGTCTAAAAATATAAGTGCAAGGGAAGTAATTGAGCACACAATTTATATATTTTTTAGAAATAATTAATTTTTATATCCCTGTATGTTATGACCTAACCCACCAGGGTTTGAACTATGACTAACCCAAGACTACCTTTAATATTCCATGGGTTGGAAACCAACATTGAGAAGGCATATCCCACACATGGGAGACACTAGCCTACTGTACCTGTATGCACACACACAAATCTACAAGCCCATAAAATGATGAAATGAAAAATAATATAAACTAATGTATGCATATATCTATGATCCCAAAAATAATGTATGACAATAAATTATTTAAAGCGAAAAAGGGTCCAAATACAAAACCAACAAAAAACTGTAGCGATTCCAACTAGATTTAAGGGAGAGGACTATGATCAAATAAAAGCACCCTAAAAAGACCTCAGTCTGTCAAGATCAAGCTATACCCCACCTACTTCATGTCCTCCCAGGATACCATCAAATGGTATATCATCTGCATAAGACATGACATGTACAAGAAAAGCCAATGTGTTAGGACTAAGTTGACAAGAAGTTGTTTTTGAAAAATGGAAGAGGTTTTTGTTGTATTTTGTTATAAAATAAGGTAAATAAGAAGATAAATAAATTCACATTGCAAAGTCTGCCAATCATACTGAATATTGTATTTAGAATATTGAACTCAAAATGCTTAAGAAAGTCCATCAGATTGGAGAGATGTTTTATGGAAGAAAAGGTTTATCGAAATCACCTTGGGTCTGGAAAGAAAGAAAGATCGTAATGAGGAAGAGAATTAGATTTTGCATTTATCTGATGTAAATTTAATGATGATTTTATGATCTTGGAATTCTCATAAATCATGAGTTATTTTAAAAAATGTGATGTAAGCGTTATGAAAAAAAGTATAAGTGCTTTCAATTATATTGAGGTTCATATTGGAAAGAAAGAAGTTGTTGATAAGAATGATAAGTTACAATAATTCCCAATGCAAGCCAAAAAATTATGGAGCTGATAATAAAATTTTTCAAAGTCATGATGAATTCATGATACAAGAAAAAATTTATGAATGAAGAAAGTTCTTGAAGCTGAATATTTCTAGTCTCAGTTCATGGGTGTGAGATCACCAGACACAGATTTTTTTGAAGGCTAAGAATGTTGGTCAAAATTTGAGAAGAAGAAGATTATTGTTTTTAGATAGACTAATAATTGATGAGAAATAAATATTCAGAGAACGAAGTTGTGTGAATCATAATCAAAGAAGGAAATAAGTTACTAAAGTCAAACTGTTGAAACCGGTCCATCGAACATGGTGTGAAATTGATTATCGGATTTATACTGACACAGATCATCAGATGAGAATCCTAGGTAAAATTACTTTATTGGGGATTATTGGAACCAATAAAAAGAAAATAAATTGAGATTTTTTGATACTAATGAATACATAGAATAAGAGAAGTTTTTTATGACCAATACGAAGAGGAAAATCAGAGATCAATCAAAAATGTAGTCAACCATTTTTCATCAAGATGAATTGTTGATTGTTTTTCAAGTGGGAATTTTTTTCTTTAACATGTGGGTCAGGATAAATAAGAAATCTGATATATTTTCCTTTGGGGAATGAGATAAACTATTTTTTGACTTAAAATATTGGGTAAAGATCCATATGAATTGCATTATCGAAGTGAATTAGAGACCGGTCCGTCTGATACAGGATGATACCAATAAAATCATTAGATATAGGATCATCAATCCAAAGAAATGAAGAAAAAAAGAAATGTTTCAAGTAGTTTTAAAAGTATTTTCAAGGGATATATTGAAAGAATTCTTTTGTTGTTATTTTTGAAGTATTGTCAAAGGAGGTCTAAAAAGATGATAGAATGGTTTGAATATCTTCAAGTGGTTATCGTAATGGTAAGTCTTTATTTTTGATGAATTTTTTAAGTAGATTAAGAAAAATTGGAGTGTCCAAATGCTTCCATCATAATGAAAAAAAATAAAGAATCAAAATCAAACTAAATATTGAAAAGAAAATTGAAGTGAGCTGAATTTGAGAGAAGATTAAAGAATTTTGGAGAATATTCAATAATCATTGAAGAAGTCAAGATGCACAAAAAATTTAAGGATAATTTATGTTTTGGGAAATTTAGTTGAGCAGAAAAGATTTTCAGAATCCCACCCAAAATTTTTTTGGGTTGCCTATAAATAGTGGAAGTACTTTTTTACTTTATTGATATGGAAGTACTGTTGAAGAGAGAAGGAGGGGAACTTAATAATTGTTGAGAGAAGAAGTTTTTAGATATATCATTTAAGAGTAAGTATTATAGATATAATAATAAGAAATAAGATATAAGATAATAATTAGATTTTTCAAATCAAACCGAGAAACTAGACTAGGATATTTGGACTCAGACAGAAGCAGTTCAATATTGTTTCAGTGGTATTATCATAGATTATTATTATCTGACTGAATAATCAGACTAGGAAATCAGACTGTGTGTCATTATAAATTCTAGGAAGTTATTTGATTCTATTGGGTAATAAAGTGAAGAATTATTTTGAGGAACATATTAGTAAAAGTTGAAAAGGAAACACAATAACATGTTTCCTAGATTTTTACAAAATATTTTTTTACATAATTTCATGATACCTAAAGCACACGCACTGTTGTATTGAACATAGTTCTAAATGAGTTTAAGGGAATGTCTTACTCATTTTATCCACACAAAATGATTGTTTTCTAGTGTATTTTGTGGTATCATAGTGTTTCTATACCAAACTAAGGACGTAGCTGCTTTTGTTGAGTAGAGAACCTTGTAAATTCTTATGTTTCTGTGGATGTGTGACTTGTTTTGTTTTCAGAAAGACCACAAATCTTTAACAATTGGTGAAGTTTGTTATAAAATGAATTATACTTAAAATAAAAATATATCATAAATTCACCCCTCCCCGTCTCATTGATACTTGATCTTGATTGGACACTTACAAGTGGTATCAGAGCATAAGGTTCCATTCATTTACTCTTTTTTGAAGTTTTGAAAAATAAAGTTGTGATAAATAATATCAATTATGTAAAAATTAAGGGTATTCTAGTCTTTAATGGTAAGAACGATCATATCTGGAAATATAGAATGTTTTCTTATTTTATGTCTATTGGGTATGATGTTATTTAAGTTTCAACATATGGATTTCCTTCCTTTGATGGTAAAGTTCCCATAACATCTGTTGACAAGAAGAATATTGAGAATGATGGAAGGGCCAATAATTCTTTAATCTAATCACTTTTTGGAAGTGATTGTTTAAGAGTGAAGGGTGTTTCCACTATCAGAGGTATCTGGGATAAGCTTAAAAAAATTTATAAAGGAAATATAAAATTAAAAAAGGTAAAGTTTAAAATTTGGATGCTTAAGAATGAAGATCTCAAGATGGGTGAGTATGAATCTATTGGTGACTTATTTACTAGGGTGAATTACATTTTCATCACTATTAGATTTCTTGGGGGAAAGTTAGAATATTATAAAATCTTTAAAAAGATATTGAGAATTCTTACTGACAAGTTTGAAGCTAAAGTTTTCTTATTAGAAGATAGAGATCCAAAAAATTCATCTCTGGATGATTTTCTTAGGACTCTCATTACTTATAAAATGATAAGGGAAAAAGTTATGAAAAGAAAAAATAAAATTTGATAGAGAAATTTATTTCAAGTCTACTAAGATGTAAAAGTAAAAGAATATTCTTATCGAAGAAGAAGATGGTGAATCTGATTCTGAAAATGAGGTATGTAAACATCTTGATGAATTTTTAACCTTTTTTTCTAGGAATGTGAAAATAGGTAAAAAAAATATAAGGTAAAACATCCCTTGAAATGTTTTGAATGAGTATTTGTTGGTCACTTTATGGCTAATTGTACTTTAAGGAATAAATAATAGGATAGCGAGGAAAATAATAGAAGGTTGATAAGACCATGGAAGAAATAAGATGATAGGGATAAATCTTATTCCAAAGAAAATGATATAAAATTCTCTAAATCCAAAAGGATATGTTTCCTATCTAAATATGATAAAGAAGTAGAAATTGAAGCTAAATCCAAAATTTCTATTGATAATGCTGATATTAATTTTATTTTAATAATTAAGAATGGAGATTTCAAAATCAGTAGTTATTAAGAAAAAGAAACTCAATTGGAATTTCATCTTAAATAATAATTGAAAGCATGTCTAAGAAAGATTGAGAGGCTTTATTAAGAAATTAAGAAGATAAAAAGTGAATAATATTCAATAAAAAATCAAGAATGTTTTCCTACTAAGAAAGTCAAGTTGCCGGAAGAGATTGATTATTTGAAGAAATGTATTAATAAGGAAAAGAATTGTAATGAACATCTGGAAGTAAAGTTGAAACCAAAAGAAGAAGAGTTGGAACTTGTCCAATTTTTTTCTAAATATAAACAGAGGGTTAAAATATTTAATAATTATATCTCTAAAGTTGATGAAATATTTGGAAAGAGTAAACTTGAGAAGGATAAAAAATTACCTTTAAATGTTGAGAATAAAGTTGAAATTGTTTATGAGAAGAAGAAAGATGAGAAAGTTATGTATGTGGAAAAGACTGAAATAGTGAAGAAATCATAAGTTTCTAAAAATAATGAATCATAAAAAGTTTCTATTAATTTTAGTTCTGATAAGGCTGAAAAGAAAACTAATCTTAAGGAGAATATTCCTATTGATAATATAAAGGTTGGTGTTCAAATTTTTTTTGACAAGAAGTTTGCTGAGAAACATTCTCACAAATCCTGTAAGTATACAAGTTTTAAAGGAAAATATTATTTCTATGGGAATGGTTAGTATTGTGGTGGATTTGGGCATATAAATAATATGTTTTGTTTTAATTAACAACATTACTAATATTAAAAAAACTAAAAAAAGGAAAAGTTTGATGGGGAGTCAATTCCCATAAATGAAAAATAATGAGAACAATATTCTGAAAAAACATGTAAAGGTGGGTGTAAAAATTGAAAATAAGTTCCAAACTTTGGAAACTTTTTGAAAATATGTGAACAACCTAGACACCAAGTTATCTTTTTTTGTTACTGAAGAAATTTTTTTATTAATAATTATTAGAATCTGGTAATAAATAAATATAAAAGGAAAGAAAAAGATCTTATTATAGAAACCACTGTAAAATCTACAAAATGAGAATGCCCTTGGATTTTGGATAGTGGTTGTTCTTATCATATGACAAGAAACCTAAAATTATTGAAGAATTTGAAATACTTCAAAGATAGAATGGTTAAATTTGGAAATGATGAATCTCTTAGAATCAAAGGTGTTGGATCAACCATAAAAAGTTAAAATAAAAAAAGGCTTGGTTTTTTGATGGGATGAAACACAACTTACTAAGTGTTTCAAAAATTTGTAATGAAGGAAACAAATTTATTTTTATAAAATATGGGTTTTATGTGAAAAGTGAAGAAGATGTTAAAATAGTTACAAGAGCCCAACACACAAATAGAAACTTGTTCCAAGTTAGAGAGGCTCAAAGGTCCTGTAACTTGGGCATGGAAGAAGAGAATCAGTTGTGGAATAAATGTATGGGAAAAATGTTTCAGAGAAACATGATAAAATTATAAAAGTGAGATAGTGTTTGGGGTATTCCTGATATGTCAAGAATAATAAATTAGTGCTATAATATGAAAAACTCTATTCATACAAAAGTTGACATTTTTTCAAAATAACCCTTGTAAATTATTTATTCTAATATATGTGGTCCCTTGAGAAAACAATCAATTCATGGAGATAAGTAATTCATTAATTTCATTGATTACATTACTATCATTACTTGTGTTATGTATATGAAACATAATTCATAAGCTCTGATTTTTTTAAAAGTTTTAGAAAGAAATATGAAAAATATTGTGAGTATTCAGTGAAGAAGTTGAGAACTGACAATGTTGGTGAATACAAAAATTAATAATTTTAATTTTATCTTGAAAATCAGGGAATTAAGCATGATTTCAGTACACCATAAAATCCACAACAAAATAGTGTTGCTGAAGGGAATAATAGAAGTCTGGTTTAAATAGAAAGAACTACGTTACTTGAACATAGTCTCTTTCATTACTTTTGGAGTCAATCCTTGAGCACTTATGAGTATTTTAAAAACTGATGTTTCTACTTGCTAAGTATAAATATGACTCTATATAATATTTTTTATGGAAAAACTAAAATTTTTAAGCACTTAAGAGTTTTTATGGGTCCATGCATCATAAAGAACAAAGGTGTAAAACTTGGAATGTTTGAGTGGAGAGGTGAAGATGGAATTTTTGTTGTCTATGCTCTGGATGGAAGAGGATATAGATGTTTTAATAAATATTCAGGAATATTAGTTGACTATATTGATGTGAAATGTATTAAAAAATATGAGGAAGTTAAAAAACACTTATGCTGATAAGGATGATAAATAGGAATAAATAATGTTTGGTAAAAATTATGATAAAGAAATTGACAGTGTTTATCCTACTCAAGAAGAAGAATTAGGCTCATCCATTTCAAGTGATGAGGAAAAATCTTGAAAATATCATCCTAGGCCGAGGAAGAAAGTGGAAGCTCAAAACATTATTGGTGATCAACATCAGAAGGTTCAATCAAGAAGAACATTAAAAGTTATTAATCAAACATAATTGTATTAAAAGTTTGATATGAAATAAGTGAATAAAGATTTTGAGAACCTAGAATGGGTTTAGGCTATGAATAAAGACATTGATCATTTTGAAAAGAATGATATGTGCGAACTTGTACCTAAACCAAATGAATTTTTTTTATTGGTACCAAGTGGGTTTTCTGGAACAAGATGAATGAATATTTAAAAGTTATAAGAAATAAATTAGAAAAATCAAAATCTTTATTTATATTTTTGCACAAAAAAGTTAATTTTTTTAGAAGGATATGGAATAAGAATTTTTGAGTGCTGATATTGATGAGGAAATTTATATTGAACAACCATGTAGATGTTTTTTGGAAAGATGAGAGTTATGTGTGCAAGTTAAATAAAGACTTGTATGGTCTAAAATAAGAACCAAGGAATTGGTATTACAAATTTGATACCTTCTTAATAAAGATTATTTATAAGAAGAAAATATTTGATAATAATATATACTTTAAAATATTAAGTAGTTTTCTATCATTGCAATTGTTTATGTTGATGACATTATCTTTCTTGAGAATGATGAAAAAATTTGTGAAAGATTTTATAAAGATATGAATAAGTTTTTAAGATGTCCATGCTAAGAGAAATGAAATAATTTTTTGGGTTATAAATATTGAAAAATAAGAAACACATTTTTCTTTCTCAAGAAAGTATGTTAAGGAACTTCTTAAGAAGTTCAGTATGAAATATTCAAAACCTATTTCCACACCTATTTTAGTGGGAACCAAGTTAATGAATGATGGTAAAGGCAAGGAAGTTGATTCAAAAGAATTTCTAAAGATGATTAGAAGTTTTTTATATTTGATTTCCTCAAGACCCAATCTTGTTTATGCTATTATCTAATGTTAAAGCTTTCAGAGTAATCCAAAAGAATCAAATTTGTTGGCTGGAAAAATAATTCTCAAATATATCAATGGAATATCAAATTTCAGAATAAGGTATGAAAAATTTTAAAGTATTTAATTATTTGGGCATTCAAATACTGATTGGACTATAAATATTGATGATAGAAGATCCTCATTTAACGCCTCGACCCTAGTTACCCAGAGTTGGTGAATTTTTACATATCATTAGCATGATCACAAGAGATCAATTCCCAAAAGGCCTATTAGTTTAGTAGCCTTGGAAGTACTAGATACATACATAAGTTTTATATTATATCAAGAAATAAAGAAAAACAACGTTGTATCCTTTTTGAACGCACTCATATCCATTGGCCTATTCCTATAGGTTAATCATGATATACTTCTTCACATCTTGGTAAAAATAAAACATAAAAAGGGGTGAGCTCAGATGCTCAGTAAGGATATCAATATAGTGGAAAATTTCATAAATAAGTCTAAACATTTAAGGAATTGTATGAGACTAAAACACAAGACTTTTAAACATAAATTTCAGCATAATATGGAAAATATAAATCAAATAATTCAATTTAATTATTCACATGGATATTCTACTAGTCGAATAATTCCATGTAATATCAATAGCTAATTTCATAATGATTGAATGCATAAAGCAGACATAATAACCACATAGTCAAGGCCTTGTTCCAAGAATACAAATAAGATTTTGTCAAGGCCTTGTGCCAATACACTAGTTTGTCTCATGAGACCTACCGATTCCTCAAGGAGCTATAGCGGGCTCCACCCATCACTTACTAAATCCAATGCATTTCTCATATGAAAATCTTGAAACATAATCTAAAAACTCGTATTAAAATGAGCATATGAAATGTCAATATTTTAACCACAAACCATGAATGGTATAAAAATATCACATCCATAGTAAAACATAACTCATTAAATACAATATAGAAGATTGTATCAACCTCAATCAAGAATAATTAAGGATATTGATGTAGATGAAAATAATTAGTAAAACTATTTGAGAGAAATATCTATTTTTTCTTGAAAACATTTAAAAGTATCACTATTTATAAAGAAGCTGTTAAAAATAGATTTTTGAATCAAAGTGTCCCATACCAATTTGAAAAATTTAAAAGTAATTTTAATTTTAAAACATCCATGCCCAAATAAATCCTTAAAACTATTTTTAAAACATGGACATTAATGAGAAATATTTAGAAGAATAAATCATTAAAAAATTTAAAATGATATTTTAGTTAGAGTTCCTAACCAAATGAAAGATGTTTGAATACAAATTATTGAGGTCATGAAAACCTTATAATATAACGATAATAAAGGTATTCATGATATACTATGTCAAAGTACAGTATATACACTATATAAAAGTGAATTGGCACAAAAGAAAAAAAAAGTATCAATGGAATTTAAATTGAGATAAAATCCCTTATAAAGACGGTATCATTATGTTAAGGATAAATCAATGACATAATTATGTGTGACATATATAAATACACTCAAAATTATTGGATATTCAGTGTAAATCAATCAGAGTACATTCGCACATATTCTTGTAAAAACAACACCAATGACTTTGATGTTTAACTCAATGAATGGAAATTGAGTTAAGATTATTATTATCAAGTTCATATCGATGAATTGAGAATTTATCAATGGAATTATTATGTGTATAAAAAGTATATCCACACAAAGGGGAGTGGATATTACTACATAAATAAACAAATAGTTATTTCACACATAATCTTGGAGTAAAATAATCACTGAAGTTTGCGTAAAACCCAATGAGTGGAAATTGAAATTAGAGATTCCCTTAATAATTTGGTAACTTATGAAACATACACCCCATGAAATAAGGGACATACAATGAAGTTTTAAATACCCATAAATTAAAGTATATTACACAAATAATACAATCATGGGTAGTACATACACTACACAACTGGAAAGAGTGTCAAATATATCTTGAATCACATGGGAATAAAAGTGAGATGAAAACCCATTACCTTATACTTTTAATTAGTTGAGGGTATGTTAAAATCCTGTATAATGGTGAAATAATTTCTATTAAATTATACAATAACCATATATATAAATATTATATCATATATGATCTTTTAATATTACTTTGTTAATAATATTTCAGTAGTATCATTGTTTCAGGTTTTAACTGATTCATTTGTATTTGTATGTTTTGTTACATAAGTCATGTTTATTATGGATAGGATGTATTTAATTTTTATACAAAATGATATTATGTTCTTAAACATTATTTTTTAATCATAAAATGATATTTATTCTTGAATGGTTATGATGGGGAATGGATCTCATCACGTTCATGGAGACGATAATCTGTACGTATGCATGAGCGACAATACCATTCTATTTATGGTGAAATAGTATGTAATTGGATGGTATATAATATATATAGAATCATTAACATGTTATATTTATTATTTACATCAATTATAATCATTATTATACCCATCCAAATAATCAAGTGTTGAATAACAAAGTACACCACGACGTGGAGATGGTAAGCCGTACGCACGCACGTATGGTGACTTTGTCATTAGTAGGATGGATAGAATAAGTAATATGGTTGAACCATATTTATAATAAATAAAATTATGTATAAGGTATTGGATTTATTATTTTGGTATGGAAAAAACAAATAAAGAAGAAGTGGAAGAAGAAAAGAACATTGAAAGAGGTGATGAAATAATTACCTCTTCTTCGGGTGCTTCTTTTTTATTTGATCAAAAGAGATCCTTAAAATGACTTTATGATCAAAATAAGACCTCTAGGTTAAATTTAGGGTAGTTTGGAGGATATTTGAGCAGATTTTGGATAATCAAAATGGCTTTGGAGGTGTGATTTTGAGAGAAGTTGAAGTACCCTTTTATTAGAGAGGTGAGGGTCACTTTAGGGAAACATTGAAAAATTATTTTATTATATAATTATATTAGGTTTATAATGGCTCAAAAATGATTTATTTTGAGTATAAGGTTGGTATTTGTCTAAAACCTCTCAACCAATTGGTTTTAGAGAGGTTTAAGTCACCATATTAACCTTATCTTTTAGATTTAACTCTTGGTTAAATAGTTTAACATTTGCCATGTATCCTTGTATTTTTATATTATATGGTTAATAAACATACTATAAAATGATAAGATAACACAAAGTGGTTCATTAATGGCATATATATTATTATATAAGTCCTTAGGCGAAACCTTATATTTTTAGGACTATTATATTATTTAATAATATAGTATTTGTTTTAAAAACTCATTTATGTCAATTTTGACATTATTTAGTATTTGGTTTTTGTAAAAGTAATAAAAATATTATTTCTTCAAAAAAAATAAATTTAATCAACCATAAAATGTAATAATAACCTATAAAATTTGTTTAATGCATCAAAAGTCTCAATTTACATTTATTTTAATATTTATAATATCAATTATTTTAATCTTTCATTAATAAGGTAGTTACTGTATCATCATTGTGTCATAATAAAATTTAATTATTTAATATCTAAAAATTAAAAATAAAATAAAATGATGTAGAAAATATTCTTAGATTTCTAATGAATATTTATAGTTGAAACTAACTTATGTATAACCCTATATTAAAAGTGTTTAAGTTATTAAAATTTGAATTTAACAATTTTAACTCTTCTTTAAATAAAATAAAATAAATGTCCCAATATAAACCAAGCGAACCAAAAGGATCATATTTTATTTCTAAGGTTGATTTTGGTCGAGATACACTTATTTAATAGAATTATGACATGCGTTAGGATAATTATTATATCATTTTTACCTTTAATTACCCTATTTATTTTTAACTGTGGTAAATAAAATTCAAAAGTTACTATTAATAAATAATTATTTTTATATTATTGAACCAAATTTTACTTACTCATGTAAACATTGTCTCAAAGATTTTTTAAATTCAATTCACAGAAGTGGTAAAATTACATTTTATGCAAACTTGCTAATGTGCCTAGAAGGTGGGTAGAAGACGTTAAAAAATTCAATAAAATTTTATACATCTAATTTTATTATAAAATGACTCCAATGAATTATATTGAAATAATATATGTATTATGTATATATTTTTTCTAAAAATAAATTTTAATAAAATAAATAATTATTTAAATTAATATTCGGTTTTAAACATTAGTAGAGTTTTTACTATTCATCAAAAATTGAATGTTTTCAGAAAGATACCAAAAATTCACCATAATCTAATTTTGATATTCCTAAATAAAAAAAATTATTTCTATTTTAGCAAATTAAAAACATAGAAGGTTCATTAATTAATTTAAAATTAATTTCTGTTGTCAAAACCAGAAAGTGGGTTTTTGAGAATCAAAAACTATCAAAAGATTGATATGTGTTTATGTCCGGTTTAAAAGTGAAATTACTTTCAATGACCAAAATTGTATTAAATGATAAAATTATAATTTAATTATACTTAAAAATCATTCAAATGTATAATTTAACACTATAAATTATTTTTATTAAAAATGTTGTTTTCAATTAAAATTTAGTATCTTTTACTATTCATCAAAATATGAAAGTTATCAGAAAAACACCAAGAATTTATCCAAACTGAAATTTTATGTCCCTATTCTAAAGAATAATTTAATTTCAACAAATTGAATATATAAATTTTTCAAATATTAAATTTATAAAGGGTTCACCATTAAAAGGTGGAAAAACTGCATTTAAAAAAAATACTTTTTTTATCTGAAAAATTGAATTTGTCCTTATATTATGTATAAGAAACAAAAAATATGCATATTAAAATTATATGGGATATATATAAAATTTAAAATGCGGTTATTACTATTCATAACCTCTTTCTAAATGGTTAGTTTGATAGGTCATTGTGTGCTTGAACTCGGTGTTACGTACATCACACACTATTGTATTATTCAAATAGAAGCATAACGTGGAAGCTTGGGGTGTTAAATTCTTACCTCTTTTAATAAATTGCATCCTTGCAATATGAAATTGTTCTTCAGAAATAAAAGGTTAAAAAAATAGAAAATATCATTGTGGAAAACCCACATCAGAAATATGGTTAATAAAAATTAGTCTTGATAAGAGGGAAAGAGAAATGAAAAAGTCACAACCAAATTAGGATTTCGAATTATATAACATTGGTGGAAATTATAATTGGAGGAAAAACATAAATATTTACAGGGAGTTATTGAGGTCATCAATAACAAAAAAGTGAATGGAAAATTGAGGTCCTCAAAGCCATAAATCTATGACGAATAACGTAAGGTATTAGGATAATACATTTTTGGGTTTAAGATCCTTTCCATAAGGTTTAAGAATTAATTTCTTCATAGAACAAGAAAAAATAATACTTGATATGTAGAGTTACATCCTTTAAGTAATTTCTACCACAAAATCATCTTTTACTACAAATGATGAGTATTCAAGATGACTTGGTCACACTTAAAGTGCTAGAATCATCTTATAGAGAATCACATAATCTAAAAAGGCTGAACTATATATTTCCCTTGTCTTTAGAGATTAACCAAAAAATGTCCAATACAAGATTAGATGATACCCAAAAAGAATAATTCTTTAGAGAAAGAAATACTAATCTGAATTTCTAAAATTAAACCAACAATACCCAAATTTCAATAAATACTATTCAATAAACAATTTTCCTTAAAATCCTTCAATATAATCAAAACTAATATTGAAACCCAAAACTCAGAAGAATTTGATTACATATTCTTCCATGTTAAATTTTATCTCTAAATAACATTGACTACTCTTAAATTCACCTACTTAAAAGTAATTAATCCAATCAAATATTCTTTATGATAGGTCAATCATTTCCATAAATAACCCAAATCGCTATAAATCCACAATAAAAACTTAGATCAAAATCCACCATTACTCCTTAAATGAAATCCTATATTATTCTATTTTCCTTAGTCATATAGTGTTCCAAATAGAGCGAACGTCTTCCAAAAAAACATTTATCACTTAATCACCAAATCATTTTTATACACTAAGGATATCCATTTGATAAAACATAAGATACCAAATAAACTTATTATTGATAAATAAAATCATTTAACTAAAAAGAATTAGTCACACTAACCAGGGTCTTCACGTTGTCCAATGGAAGGTGTTAAATCACAGTCGCACTTTGGTTGTGGGTTTGATTCCTGTAGCTTGGTCCAATGCGATGGGTTATCACACAGTCTGTGTGTTGTACTTTTTCAAAAACTATATTTTATAACATTCAAAAAATCAGATAAATTATTCAAAATAACCATAACATAATTTAACCACAAATGTTATCTCATACCTCAAAATTTCATCCCAAAAATTAATAACCTGCAATTGCCTCAAATTCAAGGATCATATAAACCCAAATGGTTATTTATAACTATATCCACAAAAGAATAGATAATTCTTCCTCGAGTAGAATTTTCACATAAGAAACTGCAGGGTTTCACATACAAGAGAGAAGTCTTTCAAAGTAATCCCATTAACAAATATCACTAATACTTCTGAAAATTTCTCCATCCATTTATTTTCATAAAGGTTCTTCCTTGAACAAGAGGTTATCCTACATAATAGGGCATTGAATCGGGTAATGCCCAGGTCCCCTACATTTATGGAAAATTGATTTAAATGGATTATTGGGATCATTTTTATTTTCTTCCATAGTAATCTTCATTTTTCCTTGGTAATTATTTAATTTATGTACTTCTTTCCCAAACATAAATTATTTCTTTGTTCCATTGATACACTTTCCTATGTTTCTCCTTCAACATTTCCTATATCATGGAAATCGAGCTTTCTTTTCTCCATGATCTCCACTGCTAGAGCTCTTATCATTCATTGCCTTTCTATTATTTTTTGAGTTTGGGAGTTGGTTAATATATATGTTATTGATCATATTTTTGGAAAACTTATTCATCATGAACAAAATATATTTTACGCCTATCAATATTCCATTTCTTTTCTCATTTTTATCACTGTTCCCACCTTGTACATCATGTTCAATGTTACTATGACTTCCTTGGAATATAGCCATTGACTAAAACCAAATAGCATTATGTGAGTAACAATAGTCATAAAATCATTTAGAGAATATCATGACACCTTATTTTCAATATAAAACACCTTAGGATTAACCAAGGTTATTTATTCTCATATTATATTAAAATCCTTCAAATCAGTTTGTAAATAAAATGTGAATTATCCTAAGCATATCCCCTAGGATTGTTGTAACCAAGAGTGTAACAAGACCCATTGTCATACACCAATTCCCATTCGAATATATCTCAAAGCGGTGTTTTTGGGTTTTACCCCTAGGTACATATGTTCCAGAGCCACCTCTACCTGCTCGTATCCAGATAGGGATTTTTTTCTTAGAAAACCCACATAAAATTTAAATTACCAAATTTTTTGGATGTTCTACTATACTAATCCCCAAAGTCTATCTTAGGGTAATGTTATCTAATCAGAGTTTTTCTAAATCTATTTTCCAAGGTTTGTATTAAACTTCCTTTGATACCAACTGTAACTCCCCGAACCTAGTTATCCAGAGTCAGTGCATTATTACATATCATTGTCATGATCATAGGAGATAAATTACCATATGACCAATTAGTTTAGTAGCCCTGGAAGTGATTGATACATACATAAGATTTACATCACATCATTAAATAAAGAAAAACAACATTGTATCCCCTTTGAACACACTAATATCCCTTAGCCTATTCATGTAGGTTAATAATGATATACTTATTCACATCTTGGGAAAAATAAAACATAGAAAGGGGTGAGCTCAGATGCTCAGTAAGGATAACAATATAGCAGAAACTTTCATAAATAAGAATAAACATTTAAAGAAATGTATAAGACTAAAACCCAAGACTTTTAAACTTAAATTTCAGCATAATATGGAAAACATAAATCAAATAATTCCATTTACTTATTCATATGGATATTATACTAGTCGAATAATCACATGTAATATCAATAGTTAATTTCATAATGATGGAATACATAATATTGGACATCATAACCACATAGTCAAAGCCTCATGCCAAGAATACTAATAAGATTTTGTCAAGGCCTTGTTTCAGGACAATAGTTTGTCTCATGTGACCTACTGATGCATCAAGGAGCTATAGCAGGCTCCACCCGTCACTTACTAATTCCAATGAATTTCTCATATGAAAAGGCTGAAACATAATCCAAACATTCGTATTTAAACAAGCATATAAAATGTCAATATTTTAACCACAAACCACGAATGGTATAAAAATAGCACATCCATAGTCAAACATAACTCATTAAATAAAATATGGAAGATTTTATCAACCTCAATCAAGAATAATTAAGTATATAGATATATATGAAAATAATTAGTAAAACTATTTGAGAGAAATATCCACTTTTACATGAAAACATTTAAAAGTATCACTATTTATCAAGTATCTGTTAAAAGTATATTTTTCAATCAAATTTTCCCATACCACTTTGAAATATTTAAATGGAATTTTAATTTTAAAACATCCATGTTAAAATAAATCCTTAAAACCATTTTTAAAACATGGACATTAATGAGAATGATTTAGAAGAATAAATCCTTAAAACATTTAAAAGGATATTTTAGTTAGAGTTCCTAACCAAATGAAAGACACTTGAATAAAAATAATTGAGGTAATAAAAACCTTATAATATCATGAGAATAAAGGGATTCATGATATACTATGTCAAAGTATAGTATATAAACTATATAAAAGTGAATTGGTACATAACAACAAAGAAGTCTCAATAGAATATAAATTAGGATGACATACCTTATAAAGATGGTATCCTTAGGTTAAGGATAAATCAACGACATAATTATGTGTGAAAAATATAAATACAATCAATATGATTATATATTCAGTGTAAATAAATCATAGTACATTAACACATATTCTTGTAAAAACAACACCAATGACTTTGATATTTAACTCAATGAATGGAAATTGAGTTAAGATTACTCTTATCAAGTTCATATCGACGACTTGAGAATTTATCAGTGGAGTGATTATGTGTATCAAAAGTATATCCACACAAAGGGGATTGGAAATTACTATATAAATAAACAAATAGTGATTTCACACATAATCTTATAGTATAATAATCAATGAAATTTTAGTAAAACCCAATGATTGGAAATTGAAATTAGAGATTCCCTTTCTGATTTGGTAACTTACAAAACATACACCCCATGAAATAAAGATCATACAATGAAGTTGTAAATACCCATAAATTGAATTATATTACACAAATAATACAATCATGGGCAGTACATACACCACACAAAAGGAAATAGTGGCAAATATAGCATGAATCTCACGGGAATAAAAAGTGAGATAAAAACCCCTTACCTTGTACTTTTCCTTAGTTGAGGGTACGTTAACCTCCCGTACAACGGTGTAATTTTTTTATTAAATTGTAAAAGAACCATATACATACATATGATATCATATATGATCTTTTAATAATGCATTGTTAATAATACTTCAGTAGTATCACTATTTCAGGTGTTAACTGATTCATTTTTCTTTATATGTTTTGTTACGTAAGTCATGTTTTTTATGGATAGGATGTATATGATTTGTATCCATAATGATATTATGTTCTTAAAAATTATTTTTTTAATCATAAAATGATATTTATTCTTGAATGGTTATAATGTGGAATGAATCTCATCGCGTTCGTGGAGATGGTAATCCGTACATACGCACGAGCGACAATACCATTCTATTGATGGTGAAATAGTATGTAATTAGATGGTATATCATATATACAGAATCATTAACATGTTATATTTATTATTTACATCTATTATACTCATTATTATTCCCATCCAAATTATTAAGTTTTGAATAAAAATCTACACCATGATGTGGAGACGGTAAGCCGTACGTTCGCACATATGGTGACTTTGTCATTCATATGATGGATAGAATAATGAATATGGTTGTAACATATTTATAATAACATAAAAATATGTAGATGGTATTGGAAATATTATTTTGGTATGGAAACAACAAAGAAATAGGAAGTGGAAGAAGAAAATAGCATTGAATGAGGTGATGAAATAATTACCTCTTCTTCTGGTGATTTCTTTTGATTTGATCAAAAGGGCTCATTACGTTAGATTTTTGATCCAATTAAGGCCACTAAGATGAATTGAGGGTATTTGGGAGGATATGTGAGTTGGTTTTGGATGTGACAAATGGATTTGGAGGTGTTATTTTGAGAGAAGGGTAAATACCCTTTTATAAGAGAGGTGAGGGTCACTTTAGGAAAACCTTGAAATATTATTTTATTATACAATAATATTCAGTTTATAATGGATCAAAAAGGATTTATTTTGAGGATAAGGTGGGTCTGGGTTGAAAAATTCTCAACCAATTGGTTTTAGTCAGGTTTATGTCACCATATTAACCTTATATTTTATATTTAACTATTGGTTAAATAGTTTAACATTTACCATGTATCCATGTATTTTTATATTATATGGTTAATAAAATTACTATAAAATGAAAAGAGAACCCATGATGGTTTATTAATTACATATATATTATTATATAAGTCCTTTTGTGGAAACTTAGATTTTTTGGACTATTATATCATTTAATAATATAGTATTTGTCTTAAAAACTCATTTATGTCAATTTTGACATTATTTAGTATTTTGTTTTTGTGAAAGTAATAACAATCTAATTTATTCAAAAAAGAAAAAAAACTTAAATCAACCCTAACATGTAATATTAACCTATAATTTTTTGGAATGCATCAAAAGTCTCAATTTAAATTTATTTTAATATTTATAATATTAATTATTTTAATCTTTCATTAATAAGGTAGTTACTGCAACATCATTGTGTCGTAATTAAATTTAATTATTTAATGTCTAAAAATTATAAATAAAATACCTTGATGTAGGAAATATTATTATCTTTCTAATGAATATTTATAGTAAAAAATATCTTATGTATAACCCTATATTAAAAGTGTTTTAGTTATTAAAATTTGAATTTAACACTTTTAACTCTTATTTAAATTAAATAATAATAAATGTACTAATCTAAACCAAGTGGACCAAAAAGATCATATTTTATTACTAAGGTTGATTTTGGTCGAAATAAACTTATCCAGTAGAATTTTTACATGTGTTTGGGTAATTATAATATCATTTTTACCTTTAATTACCCTATTTACTTTTAACCGTGGTAAATAAAATTCAAAATTTACTATTCACAAAAAAATATTTTCATCTTATTGAACCAAATTTTACTTAATGATTTCAAATATATCTCTTATATTTTTGAAATTCAATTCACTGAAGTGGTAAAATTACGTTTTATGCAAATTTGCTAAGGTGACTAGAAGGTACGTAAAAGACGTTAAAAAATTCAATAAAATTCTATACATCTAATTTTATTATAAAATGAACTCAATGAATTATATTGAACTAATATAGGTATTATTTATTTATTTTTACTTAAAATAAATTTAAATAAATTAAATAATTATTTAAATAAAAAGTTGATTTTTAAACAATAACGGAGTATTTTTCACTATTCATAAAAAATTGAATGTTTTCAAAAAAATACCAAAAATTCACCCTAAGCTCATTTTTATTTTAATAAAACAAAAATGATGTTTATTTTATGAAATTAAAAACATATAAGTTTCATTAATTAATTTAAAATTAATTTCCTTTTTCAAAACCAGAAAGCGGGTTTTTGAGAAGCAAAAACTATCAAAAAGTTGATATGTGTTTATGTCCAATTTAAAAGTGAAATTACTTCCAATGAACAAAATTAGATTAAACGAAAAAATATAATCTAATTATACTTCTAAACCATTCTAACATATAATTTAACACTGAAATTTATTTTGATTAAAAAAGTTGTTTTCAATTAACATTTAGTATCTTTCACTATTCATCAAAATATGAAAGTTATCAAAAAAACACCAAAAATTTATCCAAACTAAATTTTTATGTCCCTATTATAAATAAGAATTTAATTTAATCAAATTGAATATATAAATGTATCAAATATTATATTTAGAAAGGGTTTTCCATTAAAAGGTGAAAAAACTGCATTTTTTGAAAAATAATTTTTTTATCTAAAAAATTGAATTTGTCCTTATATTATTCTAAGAAACAAAAAAGATGAATGTTAAAATTATATGATATATATATAAAAGTTAAAATGTGGTTATTATTATTCATAACCGCTTTCTAAATAGCTAGTTTGATAGGTCGTGGTGCGCTTGAACTCGGTGTTGCATACATCACACACTATTGTATTATTCGAAGAGAAGTATACCGTGGAAGCTTGGGGTGTTACATCTCATATGGAAGTTTTTTATTTATGGTAAAAAGTTGTGTTAGTTAGAATATAAAGAAACAAAATTCAGTAACTCTTAGAATGGTTAAAGCTGATTATGTTTCTTCCACTCAAGATGTTACCCATATTATATGGATAAAGACTGAGTTGGAAGGTTTACTTGTTGAAGTGAAGTTACCCTTGATCTTGGGATTTGATAATAAAAGTGAAATCAACCTTACTAGAAATATTATATAACATTATTATTCCAAAAATAAGGATATCCAATATCATTTCATCAAAGAGTATTTGGAGAAGAATGAATTGAATCTGGAGTATATTCCAACATCGGAACAAGTTGATGACATTTTCACAAAGACTTTAACAAAGTTACCATTTTTCTAAATTATGGTTGAACATGGGAATCCAACCTATTTATCATCAAGGTTGATTTATGAATTTTTATCCCCACTCTCATCTACTATTTGGATAATGTTGTCAAAGGGTGATAATTGTTTCATAATTCTATCCATTGTTTTGTGCTAAACCTTTTAAAGAAGTATGTAAATAGGGGGAGTTGTGGGTAAGGTATGATTTTAGCATTGTAAATGTGTGAACTATTCTATCTATTTGTGGAAGTGGTGTTAGGAAAATTTTTTATAAGAAAGTGGGAGAAAAACAATGTGATTAAGAAATATGTGAAGAAAATATGAGGAGGCTTTCATGAATCACTAATTTCGGACAACATGGTTTTTCTATCAATAATTATTGTTTTCTAAAATGAGTTAAATTTTTTAGGCTGAGAACTATTGTTATGTAATCCATTTATAGAGGTTATAAAGTTCAGTGATTTATGATCCTTGGTTGGCAAAAAAATCTAAAGGGGTAGATTGTTAGGACCAAGTTGAAATTAATTTGTTTTTGAAAGATAGAAGAAGTTTGTGTTATATTTTTTTTATCAAAGAAGGTAAAGACGAAAATAAATAAATTCACATTATAAAATTTTCCAATCATACTATTCATTATATTTAAAATAACAGACTTCCATTGTATAAGAAATTATATCAGATTGGAGAGATGTTTTCTTAAAGAAAAGGTTCATCAGAATCACCTTGAGAACATAAAGAAAGGAATATCATAATGAGGAACAAAATTGGATTCTACATAGATCAAATGTAAATCTATTGATTCTTTGATGATCTTGGATTTATCATAAATCCTGAGTTATTTGAAAACTTGTGTTGTAATATTTATGAAATAAATAAGAAGTGATACTGATTATATTGAGGTTTATATTCAAATGAAAGAAGTTGTTAATAAGAATTAGAAGTTACAATACTTCACAATTAAAGACATATGATACTGAATCTGATCGTAAAAGTTTTCAAAGTCATGAGGAAGTCATGATGCAAATATAAGTTTGTTAAAGAAGAAAGTTCCTAAAGCCAAATCTTTCTGGTATTAGTTCATTAGTGTGAGATCACCAAATGAATTTTTTTTAAAGGTAGATATGGTTGGTAATAACATGAGAGTATGAATATTTTGGATTTTAGTTAAATCAATAAGCCATGAGAAACAAATATTTGGAGGAATAAGCTTGGTGAATTGTAATTAGTGAAGGAAAGAAGATACTGAAGTTGAAGCTGATAGAATCGATCCATTGAACATAGAATTCCACTAATTATCGGAGACATACTAACACCGATAATCAGATGAAAAATGAGGTAAAAATATTTTATGGGGGATTATTGGCACCAATAAAAAGAATAAAAATTTTGAGTTGTTGGGATCAATTAATATAGTGAAGAAGAAAAGTTTGTTATGACCAATAAAAAGAAGAAAATCCAAGATAAATCAACAATTTAGTCAACCATTTTTCATCAAGATGATTTTTTTATTGTTTTTCAAGTGGGAAATTTGTTTTCCTTGACACGTGGGTCAAGAGAAACAAGAACTATGATATGTTTTCCTTTAAGGCATGAGATAAACTATTTTTTTCTGATAAAAATTGGTTCAAGATCCATCAGACTTGTATTATTGGAGTGAAGCATAGACTGATCCATCAGACATAGTTTGACACTAATTACATCATTAAATATAGGATCGTAGATCTGAAGAAATGAATAAAAGAATAAATGTTTCAAACAGCTACAAAAGTATTGTCAAGAGAGATCTTGAAAGAATTTTGTTTTAGTAATTTTTTGAATTACTATCAAAGGAGGTCTGAAAAGTTGATAAAATGGTTTGAATATGTTCAAGTGGACATCATAATGGGAAGTCTTCAGTTATGATGAATTTTTAAGTAGATCAAGGAAAATTGGTGTGAATAAATTACTCGATCATAATGAGAAAATCAGAATGAATAATTAGAATCAAACTGAAGATTGATAAGAAATTATAAAGTGAACTAAGTTGTGAGAAGATTCGATAAGTTTTGAGAAGAGTTGATAAGAGTTGAGAAGCATTGAAGAAGTAAATATACACTCAAAATTAAAGGATAATTTATGTTTTAATAAATTTAGTTGAGTGGAAAAGATTTTTAGAATCCCACACAAAAACTTTTTGGGTTGCTTGTAAATAGTGGAAGTACTTTATAGTTTCTTGAAATAGAAGTACTATCGAAGATAGAAAGATGATCTATAAATAATTGTAGAGAGAAGAAGTTTCTAGATCAAGCATTCCTAAGTAAGTTTTCCAGATATAAGAATAAAGGATAAGGGAGAAGATCGTAATTAGATTTTTTTAGATTAGGCCGAGAAATAGGACTGGGATTTCTAGACTTAGAAATAAGAATTCTAGTATTGTTTCAGTGGTATTCTAACGAATTATTATTATAGAAATGATAAATAAGACTAGGAAGATCAGATTAGTAAATTGTACTGAGTTTCATTATGAAGTACAATAAGTTATTGCATGATATTGGGTAATAAAGTGAATAATTGTTTTGAAAAACATATTTTTGAATGTTGAAAAGAAAGCACAATAACATGTTTCTTAACTTATTACACAAAACTATATTACATGATTTATTGCTAATTGAAGCACACAAATTGTTGTATTGAACATATACCTACATGAGTGTAAGGGAATATATTACTAATTTTATCCACATAAAAGGATTTTTTTAGTGTATTGTGTGGTGTTATATATTTTTTCATACCATACCAAGGATGTAGCTACTCTTGTTGAGTAGTGAACCTTGTAAATTCTTGTGTTCCTATGGATGTGTGATTGTTTTTGTTTTTATCAAGGTAATAACTCTTTAATCGGAGGCATAATTTGTTTAAAAATAAAGTAATCTTAAAAGAAAAATATATCACTGATTCTCCCCCTCCACCTCTCTGTGATGCTTAATCTTGATTGGGAACTTAAAAAATGCAGGGGTGAGTATATCAATTCCCAGTTATACACCTCAAAAACACTAAAAATAATAATCAATAATAGTCATATCATATCAAGGATATAATAATCAATTCATAATAAGATAAACCCAGATATACTCATGAAGGACACCACACCACTAGGAATTCAGAACTAATTTCCAGCCATAGGATTCTGCTTGAAGTAATGTTTTTTCTAGGAGAATCCACTCCACGATCCATGACTTCATTAGAGAATCTCATCCAAGAGATGAAGATAATTGGACCATACCTAGGAAATATCACTGGTCTCAAAGGGCCTATATACTTAGATAAGGGGTCACACCCATGACCATTGGGGGGCACCACAAGCTGAATCAAGATCAACTCGCTATGTAGACGATCATATTCCAATGATATTGTGAACCCTACCGATATGAACTACTAGATGGAGGATCAAATCCTTGATCAAGGATGTCACACTGATTCCAAAAGTCCCTCCTAGGGTAAAAAGATGATAGAGGATCACTCTCTAGTCTCACAGAGGGACACCAAGAACTCTATCCGAGACTCATCCTCTAGAGGGGATTAAAATCTTGATATGTGGAAATAATATTGAACCATACCCTAAAGGGAATAGACCATAGTTACACACTGAACCAATAATAGTTCATATTGACTAAATTAAGGGCTACAAACACCCTTAAATGGGGTAAATGATGCGTAGTGTGTGTGGGGGGGGGGTAAGAGACATGCCCATGAATACCCTTGTCTACCCACATGGTGATACCCCACAAAAAATGTAAATATCCATATACATTATGTGTAGGAACAGTAAAAAACATGTAAATATCACCCATAACCTTTCCTTTACTGTTTTCCTATGCCCGTGTACTTATTACCAAGCCCGTGTACCAACCTGTGTACATATGGCCATTCCTATGTAAACCTAGCCATGTATGTGGCTATGTACACCTAGACGTGTACTCTGGTTGTATTAGTATAATTGTATTTCCATTCCCATCTATTATTTTAGATATATTATAATATTTCAATCATGATTCACCTGGTGTGAAATAGGGCCACACGATGTGTGATATTTAACTCTCCATGGAAACCCTAGCACTGTAGCTAGGGGGATGAAAAAAGATTACATGTTGTGTAATACAATATTTTTCAAATCCATCAAGATCTCTTTAGATTCATTTTAAAGGTCTACATTGCTTCCCATATCAGCAAAAAACATAGATCTGAGGTCATTTGACCATCCCATTACTGGATATTCAGATTCTGAGCCTTGAATCCACTCGGGTAAGGCCCACTCGCATCGTCCGTAGTCACACTATTGAAACCAGGATAAACATAAACTGAAAATTCATTCTGATTCACCTCCAATCATTCTTCACCATTGTCTCACCTTAATCATACCCTCGATCACAAACCACACCTGCATTATTGATCTTTTGTGTCAAAGAATGATCGCACAACAACTGAATACTAGGTATTCGTCAAAACATGAGCTGAAATAATTACCTGTGATGAGCATGTGAAGAAAAATGGGATAAATCCATGAGCCATAAAGTGCTAAGAGACAAACTCATCCTTTTTTCATTCATACTTGATCTGTTTTCATAGAAATAAATAAACGAAGAGAGATAAAACCAATGAACAAGAATAAATCCATCAATTTAATCTACCATTGATGCATGAATAAATTATTATTTATGGAATTGATTCTTATTTAACTAGGATAAAATAATAGGATTGAAATAACAAACCAACATCTTACCTAGAGTTTGGATCAATCAGTGAAAAATAATGGTCTTATATTTCCATTGTTAGTGAGATCCCCTAACTCTAATGACGCAACGATCCTCGATACTAATCTGATCTAATATCATCTACCAAGAACACTCTCTAATGATTGTCAAGGTCTCCAGGGTTTTAGCGGACAACCCCAAGAAAATTACACAACTTTATATTTATAAAATAGATAAATTACTACATCAAAACAAATAAAATATATAAATAAATGAATTTATTTTATTCATTTTCACTTATGACAACTTTTTTAAAAATGAATCACACTGAAAAAGGTTATGTCATGCCTAGGAAAAAATCCACATTTTGAACTCAATGGTCCCCTCAGATTTATGATTCGGTCCCCCATTCGGGAGTTATTATAATTTTTTAGGAAAAATGCACACACACACATGTTATTAATATATTTAATATATTTCAAAAATTTATTATAGGACCACCAAGCCTCGAATTCAAACCCCATATCAACACCTGTTCTCAAAAATATTCTATATAATATCCAAAAATAATACTTAGAAAATATGACTCATTATATTCTCCCCACCTTAGTTATTTTTTCCCAAAAAAGAGAAATATAGTAAAAAATATGAGGGTACTGGGCTCAGATATGGGTCTCCCGCTCCTAGGTTTTCTCGCAAAGATTCCCATGCTGCCACTAGAATGAACTAGGGGAATCAATCTCCCATGAAGGATCATCCTTTTTCGATCCTTGATCTCCACTGGGTACTCAACAAAGGTAGATCCATCATCAATGTGATTCTATCCCCAATAAATAACATGTGACAGATCATGAACATACCTTACCATGTATTTCTAGTGTACATGATTCCATATGGGTGATCGTAGACCAACTCACCAAGTCATCACACATCCTATCCATTCAAGAGTAGATTTTAGTAGAGATATTGGGATGCTTGTATGTGTATGAGATAGTCCAAGTCCATGGAGTTCCCTCAATGATCATTTTGGACCATGATAATAGTTTCATGTTAAGATTATAAGGAGGATTGTAGGAGGCCTTTAGGACCCAGTTGTGCTTGAGCTCATCATTTTACCCCCAGACTGATGGTCATACTGAGTGGACCATCCTGGTCTTTGGGGAAACACTACAAGCTTGCATGTTGGGATTTGGCTAAATTTGGAAGGATTATCTACCCTCATTGTAGTTTCATACAATAAAAGATACCATTCTACCATTGATATGGAACCATTCGAGGCCTTGTATAGGATACCCTATAGTCACCACATTTTCGGACTGATCTATGTAATTAAGTACTCATGGAACTAGAGTTATTGTGAGCTACTATAGAGATGGTTCAGATCATCTAGTAGCAGAGGGGGATTGCACATATACATCATAATTCCTATGAGAACTGATGATGGATACCTATGGAGTTTGAGTAGGGAGACCATGTGTTCTTGAGGGTCTCATATTGATGTGGATTACAAATATTTTCCGAAGGAGGAAATTTATCTTTAAGATACATTATCCCTTTCCAAATACTGCATTGAGTTTGAGAGGTGGTGTACTATCTGGATCTAGCACCGCAGTTAGACTGGGTACATGATGTCTTCCATGTGTCACAGTTGAGGAGGCACTACGACAAATATGACCTTTATTAGTGCTAGAAAAGGGCATTAACAACGCTAGAAAAGCGCTGTTAATCGAGGCGAAGATAGGGGGTCCCTTTTATCAGCGCTTTGAAAAGAACTGATAAAGGCCCCTTTTATCAACGCTAAAAAAAGCACTGATAAAAGGTCAACGCTAAAAAAGAGAGCTTTTTTTAAGCACTGTTAAAAGTCATTTAAAAAAAATTAAAAAGAATTTATTAATGCGGGGAGCTTTTAATAGTGCTTGACCCACCCTTTTATCAGTGCTAGGCGAATCCCCCTCCCTCTCACGGCATGTTGTAGTTGCCTACGCAACCCCACCCCACTTGCCCGCGTGCCCCTGTTTCCACCAGAACTCTAACCCAAGACCTCCCCCCTTGTGCACCTACACCTTTACCACTATGCCATTTTGTTTTTCTCTCCATTTAATGATATATATATATATAGTTATATTTATTTGTATATTAATATAGATTCATATTAATATAAATATATTTAGTCATATTAATACATATATATTTATTCATATATTAATATATATATATATATATATATATTTTGATTCATATATTAATATATATTTATATCTATTTATATATATATTTTTTAGTTATAAATTTTTATCCATATATTTATTTGTATATTAATATATATTTATAAGACTAGTTTTAAATACATTTATAAAATATGTTTTTTATGTGTGTTTAAAAATAAATAAATACATACATATATACAACACACACACATAGACACAACCACACACACACACATATATTTACGAATAAATACATATATATGTGTATCTGAAAATCCATAGAATGTTAAAATGATCAAAAATTCTAATCCAAAAGTCCATTTCAACTCCACAACCAGTCAAATAGAACAAAATAAAAAAATATTTGATATGATATGTTTTACAGGCCTATATGACATCCAGATCAGGAGTTATAGCTGTTTTAATGTTAAAAAATCAGGTTACCCCGAATAAAAACTCATTTTCGGAGGTCTTATGGGCCTTTTTGGCCTCTAAAAATGTGACATAAGGTTCTCTTGAGTCACTATCCTATAGATCTCATCACAGTCTTCGATTTGATATGCTGTAGAGATCAAACGGACACCCAGATCAAAAGTTATGACCGTTTGAAGTTTGAGTTACATGTTCAACTTATTTTAGATATTTTCTATTTTTTTTATTTTTTTCTTCAAATTATTATTAAATTATTATTAGTTAATGATAATTAACGAATTATTAATTAATAATATTTTTTAATGTATTTTAAACCCATTTTCACTAAATTTCTTATATATTAAATGTAGTAGTCTATTTATACTTATCTAAAACATATTTAAAAAACATATATTATATTTATATCAATATAAATATAATTATATATAAATATATTATTTTGCACGATTTTTTTCTGAAATATAAACTTTATTAGCGCTAGGAAAAAGTGTTGATAAATCCTCCCTTTATCAGTGCTACTAAAAAAAGCGCTAATAAAGGGGTCCTCTTGAACAATGCTAAAAAAGCACTAATAAAGGGTGGCGCTGCAGAAAACTAGTTTTGTGGTAGTGTAAACCTGTCATGAAGTCCATGGATATCCCATACCACTTCCACTTTGGAACCTCTAGTGGTTGAACTAAACCCATTGAAACCTGGTGATCAACCTTCATTTGCTGAAAAGTGAGGCATCAAGAGACAAAATCTACAACCAAATGGTTCATGCCTAACTACCAAAAATGACATCGGAGGTACATGTACATATTTTTGAAACCAATATGTAACTCCAAAGGGGATGTATGAAACTACCTCAATACTCCACTTGTAATCCAAAATGTACCATCATCTATCCTCTAAAAACGATAGTGTCCTCCCCACGTTCTGAATATATATTAAGAGTTCTTCTAGTGGATATATAATTAATTAAGGTATTATAATTAATATCTCC
This sequence comes from Viscum album, assembly GCA_963277665.1. Taxonomy (NCBI): domain Eukaryota; kingdom Viridiplantae; phylum Streptophyta; class Magnoliopsida; order Santalales; family Viscaceae; genus Viscum; species Viscum album. The sequence continues at coordinate 1,175,153,104 of OY728119.1, read as the reverse complement.
ATACTGAGTATCCTTAAAGCACTATAAATTTGTAGGGATAATAACCATTTACTGTAGAAATGAAGCATCATTATTTTCTACTTACAACAATGAAAATGAGGCTAACTACTCTAACACCTCAACCAAAAATCGAGAACACTATATCCTATTGAGAGCATCTACCATCACTCTCCCCTTCCCAAGAGTACAGAAAACCTAAAAGTCATAGTCTAGGAGTAATTATAATCATCAACTATATCTCAAGTTAAGATAATTTTGAGAGAACATATACTTGAGAATATTGTAGTCAGATTAGATGATAAATTACTTTCTCCTTAGGTAGTGTCACCACATATTCAGTGCAAAGACTACCGCTACTAAATCAAGATCATGGGTCACATAGTTCTACTAATGTGGTCTCACCTGACATGAACCATAGGAAATAACCACCTATGTATGCATCCGAACACAACCAATCCTGGTCCCTGATGCATCGAAGAATAATACATACTCGACACCCTCCTCTAAAAATATAAATATAGGAGAACTCATCAACCTATATATCATCCCTGGAAAAAAAAATTTCACCTTTATATCCATATGAAAGGATTCCCCTTTAGGGTCAATTTTGTTAATGGTGATACTACTCTAGAGAAATTGGTCACAAACCTATGATGGTACCCTTCCAACCGAAGTAAACTCTACACCTCGGTAACACTCTTGGGTGGCTCCCAAGCTAGCACTGCCTCAACCTTCATAGGGTCCACAACCACTCTTGCCTCTAAGATGATGTGTCCTAGGAAGTGGACCTCTCAAATCCAAAACTAACACTTAAAGAGATTCCCATAAATCCATTTATATTAGAGTGTGTCCAAGACCATCCTCAAGTGTCTCACGTGCTCCTCCTCAGATGATGAGTACACTAGGCTATCATCAATGAAGACCACTATGAACTAGTAAAATAAGGTTTGTAAGATCTAATTCATGATTCCCATGAACACTCCTGGGGAGTTCTTCATTCTGAAGTGAGTCACTGAATACTTCTAGTGACCATAGAGATATTTAAATATTGTCTTCAATATATCCTCATTTTGTACTCACAGTTGGTGATAGCCTAATTTGATGTCAATCTTCCAAAACCATCACACCCCTCTAAATTGACCTAATATGTCTTTGATCCTTGATAGTAGATACTCATTCTTCATGGTCATCTAGTTAAGAACCGTTAATCCACACATAATCTCAATATCCCATCCTCCTTTTGGGAGAACAACATAGTGGATACCTAGGGGAAACAATGGGTATCACAAATCCATTCTCATGAAAGTCCTATAACTAGACCCTCATCTCACAAAGCTCTATGGGAGCCATTTGATATTTTGGTGAATATATCTGAGCCATTCTCATAAGTATAGCTCATGGTAGGAAGGTAATCGCAACACTTCCTCAGGAAATACGTCCTTATTTTCTGCCACTACTGTAGAGAACTAGTAGCCCATAACATCTACTACTCCAAGAGTTATTATATCCAACTAGTGAGTAATTGGATACAATATCATATGTCTGATCTCATCATACTATTAGAAGGTTTCTTTTTCACCCAAAAAGGAAAAAATCATCCCATTACTACAGACACATCATATCCTTTTCCAAAAATAGTCAATTTGGGCCTAAACTGTGGATATCTAGTCTATACCTAAGATGACATCATAAATTCTCATCTATAATTCAAAGAGATACCATACAAATATATTGAATCTAAGAATCAGATCACACTATCTACAGAAGTTCAAAATCGCTAAGTCATTAGCTGTTGTGTCCCTAACCGCAAGGGTTGAGCCAAAGGTTCAACCAGAATATCTAAGTCTTGAACCAGATAAGTGGAAATAAAGGAATGAATTGCACCTATGTCTATAAATACTGCAACTAAGGTATAAAATAAATATATCATAACTCATATCATCCCCAGATCCTTGGGGTTATAATCCTCCATAACCTATATTTGGCCTCATCCCTGACCACCAGATCCCTGATCCTGGCATGGACCACCTGGGGGTGTCGTGGTAATAGGTCAAACCTATGACCAAATATTACCACTCTACTTACCAATATTCTATGTTTTTCCTCCTAAGGAAGACCCTAATCCTTCCTTTTTTTATACTTCAATGGTCCCTCATCCACCTCTCGATTAGTTTTATGATGGGTTGGACAATCTTGATCTAAATTTCCCCAACCATCAAAGGAGAAGAACCGCCTATCACTCGGCTGATTTGAACCATCCTGAGAGCCCTGCACCATTTTACCCATGTCTTGATATTTCCTCCTAAATCATATGATATGATTGGATCCTTGCAACTACCATTGGCTACCCATTTCTGAGGTCTCAACTCCTAGGTTCCCACTACTATCCCCCATTATCAACGACTATTATGATAAGAAGTTCTCCACCACCAAGGACCTCTCAAGAATTCCGGCATAGGTGGAAATTCATATAGATATCACGAAATCCCTATCATGGCATAAGACCAACTCAAAGGTCCATTATCTATAAAACATATCCTAAAACATATCTATGAAGTATCATGATAGATATAAAAACTCTCTGAATACTCCACCACTATCGAAATTCCTTGATGAAGATGAAGAATCTTATGTATGCACACTGATCACAATATGGATAGATAAAACTTTTCCCTGAAGAGACAATTGAAGTATGACTAGGAGACAGTTGTCTCATCATGTGACTGAGTCACTAAACTCCACCATCACCATGCAGATCCTTAAAAAAGACTCACCATGAGGATCACCATATAATCTATAGGAATCCTCACAAGTAGGGAAACTCAAGTTACTACCTCTAGAGAGTCCTCATAAACATAGGATTCTATCTCAGACTGAAGCCTATGAGGTCACTACATTTGGAATTCATATAGTGCACTCAGCCTACGTAAAACCTCATCTAATATTACCAATTCTATCTGCTACTCAACGGTTAGTGGTATAGATGGTAAACCACCCAGAGATGCGATTTCTTGTAAAGACCCCTGTACTAAAGCTTCATCACTCAAAAAATCATCCTTGTGATCTATAGTGGAATCCTAGATGTTTTCTACATAAAATAATCCTAAAATAAACAAGATGTACCATAGTCAAAGAGCATATCTTGGGAGTTGACTTAATAACGACATAGAAACCATAACCCATTCCTATATGATACATGTGCCAATGTTTTCCCTATAAACAATTTCTACATGTACTGAGTTTAAAGACATGTAATTATCAACCACCTCATGAACACTTGAGTCCTTGACTACAAAGATGAACTCAAAAGACTTAACACTGTTTGCCCAAACCAATCTCATAGACTCTTTCCCTTAGGTAGAATGAATGCTCTAATACCACTCTATCATCACCTGACCAACTGGAGTCTGAACCGTGACTACCCCAAGCCCACCTCCAATAGGCCAAGGGATGGTGACCAACAATGAGTAGCAATATCCCACACATGGTCGGAATTAGCCTAATGTACCTATACACACACCCATCTCTAAACCCATACAGTAATGAAATGTAAAACAACTAAAACCAATGCTTGAATAAAACTATGATCCCAGAAAAGAGTATGAAAGTAAAGTACTAAAAGTGAAAAGGAGCCAAATACAAGCCCAACAAAAAACTGTAGATATTCCAACCTTTTCCAAGGGAGAGTAATATGATAAAATTCAAGAAATTGTTAAACACCTCAGTCTTTCAAGATCAATCTATTATCCTATTTCTCTCTATCCTCCCAGGACACAGTCAAATGGGCCATATTCTATATAATACACAACACGTGTGGGCAGAGCCCATGTAGGGGTGAGTATAACAATACATAGTAGGACATCATAAAAAATATAAATATGAATCATAAAGAATATTCATCACATATTAAGGATATAACAATCAATGCATAACAAGATAAACCCAAATATACTCAGGAAGGAAACTGCACCACTAGGAGGTCACAACTGACTACTAGCCATAGGATTGTTCTCAAAGCAATACTTATTATAGGATAATCCACTCTATAAGCCATGAATTCATTAGATACTATCATAAAATAAGTGAAGATCACTGGGACCTACCTAAGAAAGCTCACTGGTCTTAGAAGAACCTAATACTTCAATATGGGGTCACGTCCAAGACCTCTAGGGGACACCACCAACCCAATATAGATAAACACACTACATAGAGTATTTTATGCCAACGATACCATGAAACCTACTAATATGGAATTCTATATAGAGGATTGACACCCTACTCAAGTAGGTCACACTGATTATGTAAACCCCACCTAGGGTAAAAAGACGATAAAGGATTACACTCTAGTATCACAGAGGGACATGAAAAAATATATTTGAAACTCATCCACTAGAGGGGATCAAAACTATGGGAGTGGACTTAATACTGCACTGAACCCTTGAGGTAATGGACCAAGGGAACACACTCAACAATGATTGTTCTAGATTGAAGAAACAAAGGGCTACAAACACCCTCAAAGTGGGTACACGATGTGTACTGTGGGATACAAAACATGTCCAGCCAACCCCTGGTCTACCTGCATGGTTCTTCCCCACATGACATGTATATATCTATATATATAGTGTGTAGAGATCACCCAAAACCTTTCCCATGTCGTCTAGCCATGCTTGTGAACCATTATTCATGCCTGTGTACCAACCTGTGTACACCTGGCCATGTCTGTGTACACCTGGCCATGTAATATGGACATGTAATATAATTGTATTTACCATGATCATGTATCCTCTAAGATACACACTGATCCATCGAGCATGTGTCACACGATGTGTGATATTTAACTCTCGGCGGAAACCCTAGAACTACAGCCAGGGGGTCCCACATAGTGTGTAACATTGGATTACATGATGTGTAACCTAAGATTTTATAGATCCATTAGGATCTCTTAAGGGTTATTCTATAGGTACCCATCACAAACTATCTCACTAAAAACATAGATTCAGGGTTAGCTGACCTTCCTATCATCAGAGATCGGGATTTCGAGCTTCAAATCTCATTAGAAAATTCCCACTTACACCATTAGTAGCTGCACCATCAGAATTGGGATGAACATAAACAAAAAATACATTTCAATCTAACTTCAAACTTAATTTTCATTATCACACCTCGATTTTACCCTTGATCATGAACCACACCTGAAGTATCAATCCATTGTGCTAAAGAACGATCACACAATGACCAAATACCTAGTATTCATTGAACCACCAGCCAAATGAATTTCTCATAATGAACATGTGAAGAATAGGGGATAAATACATAAGAAATAAAATGCGAGGAATAAACTTGTGCCTTTATTCATTATTCCTTGATCCATTTTCATAGTAATAGACAAAAAAGAGAGATAAAATCAATGAATAAGAATAAATACCTGAATTTAATCTACCATTGATGCATGAATCAATTTTTGTTCCTAGAATTGATCCACATTCGATCAGAATAAAATAATTGGATGAAAATCACAAATCAAAATCCTACCTAGAGTTTGGATTGATCGCCGATGAAGAACAATCTTGGGTTTCCATTGCTAGCGAGATCCACAAACTCTAATGGTTCAAAAATCATTGATCCTGATATGATTCAGCGTCATCTACCAAAAATGATATCCAATGTTCATCTAGGTCTCCATGGTTTTTCATCCAACCTTGTGAAAATTTTATAACTGTATATTTATAGAATAACTTGGTCACCATGTAAAAATAAACAAATAAAAAATAAATAAATTTATTTTATTCATTTTCACCCATGACAACATCTTCCTAAACTCCTCGTGCTGACAAAGGTTATGTTACTCCTAGGACAAAACCCACATTTTGAACTCAATGGTGACCTTGAATTTCTAATCCAGGATAAATTTTGAGAGTTATTCCATTTTTTTAGTAAAACTATGTACATATTATATTAATATATATAATATATTTCAAATATTTTTTATGGGATCACTAGGCCTCAAAATCACATGCCATCTCAATGCCTGGTCTCAAAAATATTCCATATAATATCCCAAAATAATACATGTAAAATCCAAGTAATTACATTATAAAAACCACAATTTACGGGAATATAAAATATTTTTAGTATTTAGGAATAATTTACAATTGATTAAAAATACAATAAATAATCACGATTTTAATAATTAAACTGATAAACCAAGCTTTAGTTCCATGTATATACTTTAAATCATGAATTTTGGTGAATTTGTAGGTGAAGGAAGTCAAATTAGTCCATAAGGAGGTTTAAGATAATATTGTATGATAAAGATATTTCTGATTGATATAAACAACATTAGTAAGCCACCATAGTCTTCATTAGTGTCTTAAAATACATCAAATCCAAAATGTATACTACATTAGAACATAATTATATATCCTCCTTCAATGTAGAAAATATCTTCAATACCAATGAGAAATAAAACCTCCAATTCTACCCTATATTTATTCCCAAATATATACACACACTAACATATGCTACATCAACTAGTTGGGACAATACTTTACTCTAATGTAGTCTCAACACCCAACACACACTATATTACCACTCAAACGGAGACTTAAAAACCAAAAAACATTATAACCATTAGGATGTGTTACTAGTACCGTGAAACCCTATTTTTAATAATCCCAATCGACATGTCAACACATATTACATTTAGTAACAATGTAGTATCAATCAAAAATATTGAAGTGCCAATTCATTGACATAAGTTATAGAGGAAACACATGCTTTGTCTACCAAGTGACCACAAAATAGTCATAATCCCAAGATTAAGATTAAAAACTCTCTCCAATATACTACAATAAATCCAAAGCATGCTTAATTAGAAGAACAACCCAATTGCTCCTTTGATTCATCTAGAATACTCCATGATGAGTCCATTAGGGAGAAGACGACTGAATCACAAAGAAAATTAATCAAAGTTTCTTTCAATGTAGAACACATGTAACCTGATAGGATCATAAATTATTCCCCATAATAATTACCTAACCAAATCTGGTAACCAATTAAATAACTTGTCCACATGGAGATCGATCCATGGGAGAGAAGATGAGGATATCAAGGGATATTATTGAATTCTAAGATTGAAACTCAAAAAATAATAAAGGTAGGATTTTTTATAAATTTGGAGGGAAATAAATTTTTATAGGGATTTTTTATTCTTGTATTAGATAGGTTCCATAATAAGGATTGTTTATATTATTATTTTTAATTTATTAGGTTTAAATTAATGTTTGTGTTTATCTTAACCGTGTGTGTGAACTCTACCTCCATGGACATGGAAAGGTAATCTAAGCGTTTCTCCAAGAGAGTTTCTATGAGTTTCTTGAGTCTTTATAGTTTCAAATTATTTTTGAATTTAATTTATAGGGATTTAGGAATTTTAATGGATAATAGGATGGTGGTATTTCTAAATGGGATGTTTCCCTAAAGGATGAATCCAACCCTATAAGGAGATTCTATTCTTGGTTTGTATTATAGTAATTACATAATTTCCCTCAATTTAATGCTTCTTCCTAGATCAATTGATGTATCCTTATTGGAACTTGTTCGTATCAACCACGAAGTATAAGGACCCAACGTTAAAAAATTACACAAAAAAATGTTTACCCTTTCCACAATACTCATTGGTAATATGAAATAAATCATATCCACATAGAGAAAATATTTTTTTTCTCAAAGAAAAATGATACCCTTGTAGGCATATTAGAGCACTATATTCAAAACCCATGTCTACTAATGTCATAATTAACTAGATACTAGTCAAATATATAGGATAAACCTCACTGGTTAACTCTCTCTTTCTTTACTTTTAGGACAAGGACCCTTACCAATGCATTAGAGAGATATATTAGGCTCACTCATCGTATAAACTATATCAGGATCACCCGTCATATAAGATATATCAATATCACTCATTGTATAAGTTTTATTAATATAAACCATAAAAATATATAATTATCAAGTATCATATCATGAATAAAACATTTTAAACTTGTACCTTTTCATCAAAAAACCTTGAAAATATCTTTGGAACCAATATACAAAACACTTTCAGATATCAAAATACTATTTCCTTTTAAAAACCCATTTTCAAAACTAAAATACCTAGAACAAAGGGAATAAGGGTTTTATATGAGTAAAAAATAAAAAATCATAAATTAATTTAAACATAAAATAACGGTTATGGTGGTAGGATAATTTGCTGATGATGTATGTGTTAAAATAGAACAATCCTTTTTTTCCTTTTTATAACGAAATTCAAAATGTTCTGTATAAAATACATACAAATATTTCTTTTAATTTCTTTTGAAAGAAAGTCAACATATAAATGAAATTTTATTTATAATTAATTTGTTTCTATATTAATACAATCATAAAATGATTTTATGAATATGTATATGTAATGAAAATATTTTGAAAATAAATATTTAGAACATTTAAAAGGAGGGTTTAAGGTAAAGTGTCCCTTAGCTCAAGTCGGAATCGTCACGTAAATTCTTTATATTACTGAATAATAAAATTATATTAAATATTTACATGATTAATAATCCTTTTCAATTTTATTATTTATTTTATTTTATTTATTACCATGTTATATTCAATTACTTAATCAATTAATTTCACTTTGGACGTTTTGATGATATTCAACCCATATATCCAAAAAAAAATTAGAAGGTTGACTATGGTCATATGGATCATAATTATATAATTTAAATAATCTTAATCATGATGTAATTATCATTTTTATACATTATTTATACTTTTAAAACCAATAATTTAAGGTGGTTATGAAAAATTAATTATGTTGTAATCATGGTGACGGTAAGTCATATGTACGCATGAATAACGTTTCCATTTTTCAAAGAACATGATGGAAGTAAGGTAATTATTATTTTATCTTTCATGAATAATTATTATATCATAAATATCATATTATGTCTTTAAATAAACCTAAATAAATTCCACATGATGTAGTGAAAGAAAATAAAATACATTGTCTCACGAGGCAGTAGTCCACCATACGCACAAGAGATGTTTTTATTTTTTATACGGATTATAAATAAATAAGTAATATATTATTTGAACATATAAAAATTGAATTTATATAATTTATATCACATTATATCCATAATATTGACCATAAATAAGAGGTTGTGATTAATAATGATGTACATCATCTTATGAGGCGGTAGTCCACACGTATGCATGAGCGATGTTTTAATTTTTTTCATTAGATGGTTAAGTAGATAAAAAAGGGTTATTAAATAAAAATAATAACATTAAAGTATATGTAAGATATTTATGTTATTATTTAATAATGTTTGATGAATATTTTATGGAGGTAGAAGAATAAATAAAATGAAAATGCTTGGTTAATAACTATACCTCTTCTTTGGAAAACTTCCTTAGGTTTTCACCTTTGTCCTTCTAAGGTGGGTATTATAATAAAACAAATCCTCTAAAAAATGGTAAGGGATATTAATAATGGATTTGTTAATGTATTTGATGACATAAAGGGATATTTAAGTGTATAGAAAATAGGATAGAATGTGTCATTTTATAATTGATGGAGATGACACACATAATTTTTTTTCAAAATATCTAAATATTATTAAGTCATTTTTATGTGCCAACGAGCTTGTAAAAAAGTGGAACATGATCTTTCTTGGCATCCAAAATACCCATGATCAAATATGGGCATGGATGAATTCTAGGGATCGTAGTAGTACTGTAGAAGGGCACTGTAGTAGTGACGGAACTGTAGCAGCGGTGACACTGTAGCGACAGAGGCACTGTAGTAGAAACTGTAGTGGAGGCAATACTATAGAAGGGACTGTTGCAACCTAGGTACTGTAGTAGTTTTGTTCACCGAGGGGCCCTTTGGGTCAAATTATGGGCTTTCAAGCCTTTTATTCAGGCCATTTGGCCTTGGGTCTTAAGGCTATATAATGGGTCTTCCTTTACCCAGTTAAAAAGATGTATTTGATTTAACAATAAAATGAGGCTTCAGCCCCATTGTTTTTTAAAAAAGTCATTTTTATGAAAAAATATCCCATAAAAAATTAAATTTCAAGAATAAGGTGATAAGGGTCAAAAAACAACCATAAAATCATAATTAATTTAAAATTTTATGGCCTTATCACTTAGTTTTAACCTATATTAACCCGATTTACCCTTATACCATGGCTACACATTTTTTTACCGAAGTTACTATTCATAATAACCAAAAAAGAAATTAACCTTATTAATTAATTTGGAAATTATTTTTAAAAATATGGAATTAATTTTTAAATATTAAATATCTAGAAATGGTATACATTTATTCAATATAAAAACACAAAATGCAATAAAAAGAGTTTTATGGAAAATGAATCTTTAAGTATAAAGGTGATTTTATACTAAGACCAAGTATAATGTTGATACAAAAGGGTAAAATTAAATTAATTTTTAAAAAAATTAACTAATGAAATTTCAAAACTAATCCAAAAGAGTCTTTTAAAAATTAGAAAATAAAGTCAGTTGTCATTAAAAATTAGAATATTCCACTATTCACCCAAAATATAAGTTTTCAGAAAATTCAAGAAAATTAAATCTTACATAATTTCAACATGATGATTTAAAAAATATTATCTTTTTTATCATTTTAAATTTCTAAAATTTAGAAATTAATATTTTAAATGCAATAATATAATACCTGAAAATATACTTAGTACAAATAAAACAATTTAACTTTTGATTGAAAAATTACTTAATATTATTATCATGAATAAAACTGAAATTAACTAATATTAATAAGATAAGAAATTTAGTTAATATTAAAATTAACTAGGCTTTTAAAAGAATACTCCTTGATTTATACTTTTAACTCCTCTAGTTCCATGAATTTTATTTATGATCTCCCACAAAGCACTCTTATTTCCAAGAACAAAAGATATAAAATATACTTTGAAGATACTCTTGACTGTAGTGGAGTTAAAACCTTGAATAAGTAGAAGTCCTATTTCAGTATGATCTCATCCATTTTAAGTCTAAATAAAAAGGTGTCCAAGTACAATAAAAATGGTTAAATGGTGTTTGTTTTCATAGATATTTCTAGGGGAATAGGGTCTCCAACAAAATATGAATACATCACTATGAAACTATGAATTCAAAGGTCCTATTATTAGATACCAAAAAACCAAAACATAGTTCTAATTGCATCCAATATTTTAAATTAAATATTAAATTCATACATTACTTTCTTGATAACCCTTCTAATGAACACATATGGATATTTTAGAGAAAGAACATCCTTTTTGAGATTGTAAAATATTATTCCCAATATTTGATTATAGAGGGGACCTATACTAACCAATATATTTTATTTTCGTTTATGTATGATAAATGTGAATCAATTGATCATGAAGTTCTCTCCTCTATCAACTCAGAGGCTCTCTCTTAGTTTATTGGTGGGTATTTGAACACTATCCTCAAATATTTTATGTATATAGGTGGATAAATATATTATAGGAAGGAAATATATGATTTAAATATAATATTGGATTCTAATAAATTTATATAATTGGGATTCTTGGGTGATCTATTTACTTGGTGAAATAATAAACATGAAAAAATTAGGATTTGGAGTCTTCTAGATAGGTGTATGTCTAATCATCTATGAATCTATTAGTTTCTAAAATATTATATATCCCACTTGAATATGTCTCCATTAGATCATTCTCTATATTTAATCACACCAAAAGGACCAAGTGGTGATGATAATAGGATTGTTTTCTCTATGTTCTAGACCCAGTAAAAAAATTTCTTAAGCATGGTATGACTATTATAGAATGGTACCATGCATAGGAAACCATGGGATATTATATAAAGGAAACTCAAGTGCCTTAAATAATTTCTTCATGTTTGATCTTCTCAAAAATACTCCACTACTCTTAGAATCAAATATTTTTGTTAAATAATATTAATATTATAGATATAATTTTCAAAAAATTATTGGAACGATGAAACGTTAATCCTACTTATGGAAAAATTTATAGATCTTATGGATAAACTATAAGAGGTGGAAAGAAATGATTTAAAAATATATCTAATTAAATATCTTAAAGAAGGACAAAATAACACCACATAATTTCATTCCTACATAAAATAAAGGAGGTTTATTGGAAACCTTAACTTATAAATGGAGGATATATCCTTCACAAATCATCTAAACATCTCAGGAACTAAGATAAATGTCAAATTTTATAAACATTTCATATGATCGAAGAATCAGGTAGGATACCCTAGATAAAAGTATAATGAGTTTTTTTTTTCAATAGGGTTCCTTATAAAATTGATTTCTATATGAATTTATAGATTGAGAACCATCCCAATACAGATAAAATTCTTAATTCTATCAAATCGCTAAATTTAGAAAGTTCCCCATGCCCGAATAGGCTTCATATTATCTTCTTTATGTTAGTAAGAGACATAATCAAATAAAATCTTATATGATATATCCAATATTGCTTCCTAGGTGGAATTATTCCAAGATCTACCTGTTCTATACTCTTATTCTCTTTCCAGAAGTGAAACATCCTAGATCATTTGATCATTTTTATCCAACCAGTTTGTAAATATTCTCTTATAAATTTCTATATAAAATCCTTAAAAATTGGATTTAATATCCTTTACCCTTGATGATATTAGTTGAACAACATGTATTTTTCAAGAATAAAACATATATATTTATATTTCATAAAAATAATAAATGATTCATCATATCAATAAAAACGTATTTGGTTCCTACATTATGGTGAAGGTGGATATTGAAAAATATTATGATATAATCGAGTGTAATTTTATTATTAAGATCATGTGATACTTGTGATTCTTGGAATGTTTATACTATTTTTTCTTTTGATATTTTTATTCCCCTTGGTGATTTATCTCATTAATGGGAAGAAAATTTGATTTCTTTAAATCTATCATAGGTTTTTAAAAAGGAAATTCCATTTCACCTTGTTTATTTATTCTTAATAAAGACTCTCTTATTAGGAATATATATAATTCTCTCTATTCTGGACTTATTATTCCTTTAAAATGTAGGTATGGAAACCCTAGTATTTCACACTTATTCTTTGCAGATGATATGATATTTTTTATAAATGGAAAGCATAGTTCAATCCAGGGATTCAAAGGTATCATAAATGAATAAAAAAAGATTCAAAAAATGGGATAATAGGTTCAAGATAAATATGTATATTTATATCTATTTCATGGTGATTAGTGTCATTAAATTTGAGAAGTGGTTGGGTTTTACTCAAAACTATTTTTCTCTAGATTATCTTGGTTCTTGATTTTTTTTAAGAAATGGAATTCATTATTTTGATAACCTAGTCTATATAATTTTGAGTATATGGAAGATCCATCTCCTCTCTTTTGGTGGGAACATCACTCACATTACCTCTATTCTTATTTTCATATCCATTCATATTATCTCCATTATCAGTGTTTCCAAGAATGTTTTAAGATTATTAAAAATACTATCAACACATTTCTACGAGACTCATTACATATAAGAATAAATAATTGGGCCTATTTTATAAATTTCTATAATCCAACCAAATAATGTGGTATATAAATAAATATAATTAATGTTTACATCTAATACATGCATGCAAAAATTGCATGGGAAGTGATAGTGGGAGAATCCCTTTGTGCTATGTTTACTAGAATCAGATATGAAAATACCTCAGATGAAACTCAACATGCTCCCTATTTCTCATCTCTTCTATATAATATCATATATGTATTTATTTACATACTCCTTGAGAATTATGTTTGAGTTATTGTATGTAAATGGAATCACTTTTGGAATGTTAATTTGGAAGATAGTTCTCTTTTCTTTACATCCAACCCCAATTCAAATAACACTCTCAAAGAGGATAAGATTCTTCATAACTTTACCAATGGAATTATTTCTAAATATTGAAGATAACTATTTAATAGTATCTATATTATAGATTATGAGGACCATTTCTACTTCACTTTTTCTAGATTGGGGACCTTTATCACCAAAGACTACTGGTATCTTAATTCCTCTCATGGGTCTGATACTTAGGGTATGTTATACTAGGATATGGTCATTCCTACCAATTATAATTTTATTATTTGGTATTATCTTTATCAAAATATATCTACTCATAACTTCTTCTAAAGTGGAGGAGTTTATTTAGCATCAAAATGTCATTACGACACTTATTCTCAAATGGAGATAAAAGATAACCCATTCTTAATAGGCAACTGGGTATCCTATGTTTTGGTATTTTCTTAGGGAATGATTGAGTATAAAACTATTTTTTATTTTTTATAACTTATTATAATCATGGTTTTAAGGTTTAAGTCTATATTTAAATATTGATAGTCTCCACAAGGTATCTATTATCACCGACAATTGGGTAATTTGGGACCATCAGAATGGCTATAGGAACCATGGAATGCATTTCACTCCTCAAACTATAGAATTTAATTTTATCATGATGATATATTATTTGGGGATCCTATTTAATGATAAATATCTCTGAAACTATTACTTTGCATTTAATTTTTTCCACTAGATTGAAAAATATAATCTCGACCATTAGGTCCATCAGACCCCTCCTATCTCAATATTTAATCTCAACACTTAGAATTATTCTCTATGGTAATTATGGGAAGTGGAGGCATTGTATGAGATAACCGTGGATTATTTATCCTATCATATAATGTGTTTTATGGAGAATGTAACCCGTTATAAACTAATCCTTGTCATCTCTTAGTGTTATTTATATCTACATATACAAGATAATTAATCTTTCAATGATGGAATCTAAATTAACATTGATCATAAAATTTTAAGAAGGATATTTTTCAACCTATTGGTCTATTTTTTATATAATTTGGGAATAAAAAAATGACTTAATAAGAATGTAGTGAAATATCATAATAGGAATGAGAGAAACAAGGAAATATAATTTTTTTATTTCAAATTAAATGAATCCACATCTATAATTATTTTTCCTTCTTTATGCCCATTTCCAAAAGATTTTGATTTTATGGTGGTTGAGGATGCTCTTGGCTACCCCCACTACAAACCACCTTAACTTATTTATGTAAATTATTCTTTATTTAATTATTTTTTTTGTAAGTCAAGGATGTTCATGCATATAATGGAGTTTGAATATTGTTACCCACCTTTTTAATATATGATTTTTATCATAATTCCTTAAAAAAATTATATTAATAAATTTGAAGTGCCTTTTGAGGTTTAGTGTCTTGGAAAATGAGTACATAATATATAAATTACATAAAAGAAACATAAATAGAAACTTTATTTAATCCTCTTTAAATAATCATTTATTAATCCATCATAGTCTACCTTGCTGCAAGTGATTTCTTGGGGACATATATCAAAATAAAATGGCGATCACAATAGTTCAGTAATGGATAAAAAAATAAAATAGATCATGAGTGATTAAAATGGATAAAACATGAGGCATACCATGAGAGAATAATCATAAGTATGTGATAAAAAAATTTAAATGTGGAAACATTATAAAAATGAGACATTTATAAGTATATCACTATGTTTTAATACCAAGGTGTCAAAAAACATATTACCAAGGTTATTAACCAAGGTTTCTTAAAACATGTCATATCCAGAGATTGATAATTTACCCAATTCATTGGAGTTATATTAGGGAGAATCCTTCATATATATTAATTCATGTATGAAACATATACCATATATCATAATAAATCATTTCATCAATAACCCATGGAAGATAAAGAACAAGTTTCATGTAAAATCATTAAGTACACAAGTGCTTAATGAATTCAACATTTCACAATTTTTAACAAAAAATAATGAAATGTTGGATTATAATATATAAATACCAAATAAATCAAGTATAATTACATATATATATATATTTACAATTGAATAAAAATATGGTTGGTTATTCATAACATAAAAGGAGAGGCATGGAAAATTAAAGGATGATTTCAGCAACATACAAGTATGTAAAGTTGTTTATAGAAAGGGATTAGTGAGAGAGAATGTAAGTCTATCATCGATAAAAAAACATTTGGATAGTAATTTAATGATCATAAGTACATGATAACATAATAACTTTGAAATTATAAGACTAATTACAATGGAAGTATTTGGATAAAAAGGAGAGGAAGACAATCCCTTACATTGAGAGATAAATCCTTAAAGATTTTAGAGAGTTCCATAGAAACTTAATAACTTATTAGAAAGGATATATAGATAAAAAATGAGGGGAAAATTATTATTAATGTATTAATAGGGAATAAAATGGGGTGGAGAGGATTTAATTTATATAAAATGGGGATGGATTTCTTATTATTATTTTTTAAATATTTTCTATGGAAATCTAGGTTCTGGAAAATGGAAAACCGTTGGATTACCCTTGGTTTTAGCTCATAGTTTGGGATATTTAAGGAATGTTTTTTGAATTTTATTCATGATAGAAATAAAATAATTTTTTTTAATATTTCTTTGTTCTTGAGTAAGTAATGTTCCCACAAAATATAATTTTTAAAATATTAATTTTATTTTAGACATTGGAATGTTATTTATAGGTTTATAAAATAATTTAATTCATTAAAATAAAATATTTTAATAGAATAACTTATTTTTGACTATAGATTCAGTTTTATTCATTATTTCATAATTTTTACATATTTATGAAGTCATAAAACATACTGAAAACACAAAACTCTAGGCTTACTATTTAGTAAAAACTAAGTATTTTAGAAAATTATCAAAATTTCACCCTGAAATAATTTTATTGTGATGATTTCAAATATAATTTTTATTTTATCAAAATAGTTTTATAAATATTGATAATTTTAAATTTTAAATAAAAAACTATTCATTAAAAAATAAAAGTTGTTATAACCTAATCAACTTTTTAACTCTTATAAAAATTACATCATCATTTATATTTTAAGAAATATTTTTTATAACACTATTTCTTGAAAATAAATTTTAATTAAAATAAAAAAATTTATCATAAAAGTGTATTTTAATTATATACTTTTAAAAAAAATACAATTATGTATTCCTTATATCCAAAAAATATATTTATTATATTCATATTATATTCAATGTTAATTTGTTAAATAAAATAATTCTAAAAATTGAATTGAAGAGTGAAATATTTATTTTAAAAAATTAAAATTAAAATTTTATAATACTAAGGTATAGATACACAATCCCTTATTACATGAACATATTCCCTAAGGATAAGTTGTGAGATGTTGTTACTTTCCCTGAGTGAATCAGCTAACATTGATCTAGTGATAAATTGGCTTCAAAATGTATTTGAGGCTATGATTTCAAACTTCCACATCAGTTACATTTTTTCATTAGTCTTTATATACACTAATTCTAATGGTAAAATTATTACCAACATTTATAATTACTAACACACATATTAACCAAGATTCAGGTAACGGTCAGATCCTAATGTCCACTTTACCATTTATACTCTCTATATGTAATCCACAATTCTCATATATCAACATTAATTAATTCACTTATAAAGATTATACACTTCCCTTGATATTGCATTTAATATTTCTAACTCTTTTATTTCTTTTTACTATTTTTATATAAGGATTTATCCTCATAAAATAATTCAATCTTATGGATTTTATATTATTGTGGACATTATTATTTTTTGTTTACATACTTGTATTGTTTATTACTATTATAGTCAATATTAATTCATGATATGTAATGAAATGTAAAAGTTATTCTATGTAATTCCATTATAAAACATAATAAAATATTCACTATGGAACATGAATTCTTTTATTAAGGAAACTTTTGGATTGTTACATTGGACATTGAGTGAGGATGAGATCAATTACTGTGTGATAGTGAGGGAACTGATTAGTATTAATCCTATTTGTGACTAATTTCTTCCTAAAATTTATTTTTTAGTATTATTATTTTATCATTTTAATTTTTCATTTCATGATCTACTACTCCACCACCTATATTTGAATTTTAATATTTATTTATAAATAGTAATAAGTGATAGAAAAATCATTAGACAATAATAGTCCTCTTTAGGAGAAAACTTGTGGAAAATAGCCTCGGTTATTTCATGAGATTATAAATTCCATTAACAAAAAAATGATTTGATTTTTTTTCTATAAAATGATAAGTTTTTATTTTTGAACTAAAATATAACATATAAATTGAAAAAACATACTTTTATTCATGCATGCAACATTGCATTGTGGGATAATTTTTGGTTTATTACTACATGCCATAAATGATTCATCAGTAATTTTCCTATAGCATAACAATAACCAGATATCATTTTATTAGTTTTGATCATGTGACACATATTTTGAATGAAAATTTGACTTTTAAATTGAAAAAATTTACTTTATATCATCCTTTACATACTACACATATGAGTGACATGTGGTTAATTCCCAAATGAGAAAAATGAAAAAAATTCATTATCATATAGTTTTAAAAAAATATGTGAATATTTTCTTACTTTTCATTATGAGGTGTGTGTTTTGAATGGAAGTATGACTTACAAATTAAAAACATTCACTTTCAGTGATACCGGTCTTAACATGACCTTGAATGATGTTTAGTTCATTATTATAGATTAAAATAATTCATTAGCCATTATAATAGAGTTTCATGAAAAACCATGATTCTTTTCTTGGTTTTGAGCATGAAACACATGTTTTGAACTAAAATATGAATTTTTTATTGAAAATAAACACCTCAACTCATATTGTCTGTATCATGAATTAGAATAACATGAAGTTCATTTCTATAGGTCACAAATGATCCATTGGACATTATTATAGTGTTCCATATAATCCAAATATTATTTTATCAATTTTGAGAATGTGATGTACGTTTTGAACTAAAATCTTACATTAAAATTAAAAACATGTATTTTTATTTATATTGGGTACAACATGGATTAGAATGACACGTGATTAATTAATATATGAAAAAAACTAATAAATATTAATTTTCATATAGTTTCATGACAATCTAAACATTCTTTCTTGGTTTTGAGCATATTACATGTGTTTTAAACTAAAACATATCCACTCATTGAAATCACACATTTTCATTACATGAAACTAAAATAATTATCATTTAAAAAATAAGCTATTAATAAATAAATTTTAGTATTTTTCTCATCAGGGTGAGTACCATATTGAGGTTAGAAAAATAAATTAAAAAATAAGTTTTCTGTTAAACACAAATCACATTAATAGGTCACATATTATATATAAAAAAACCAAGTAACAATATACCTTTATTTTATAATCTTCAATTTTATTAATGCTCGAAGTGTTTTTTCACTTTATTTATTATCAAAATTCCATCTTTATGGACAATTATAACATAGTATAGATCATCTCCACTATATCCAACATAACATTCTTGTGAACTACCAATAAAAATGTCATCATAAAATAAATTGATACTCAATGCTGCATTCGATTTTATTTCCAAAAGAACAATAGAATAATTTTATTTTTTATGGTTATGTGTAAAAAAATCTATATTACTTGTGATGTTATCAAAATGTAATGTATATGTATCCTTACTTACAATAATTTACTTTTATAAATCCTAATTCATCAAATTTTACCAAAATCCTATTATCAACCCATCTGCATCAGAAAAGTAGTACATGAAATACCATATATTCCATCTCTCACATTTTTTTCCATGATAAAAAAGTGTGTTATATTCTCATAAATTGAATTTCTATCCCTGAAACCTAATACATGAAACACTTTAGCTATAATTGTGACTATACTATTTAAAACTATACTATGATCATTAGGTTTCTTTATTTAGAATGTATAACCGTTAATTGTGTAACAATTTTAATATAATACATGAATATTTGGTATTTCAGATACCTATCATAATTTTCCATAAATAAATTTAGCGTTTTAAGATAACTGTCTATAAATTTGGTCATGGAACCAAGTAACAAACTATTGGTTATGTGTATATGATATATAAAATTTTAACCTTATTGAATTTGAATTATTAATAATTTCCTTATCAATTTGAAAATATAGATCAAACAATAAACTTTTATAAAAAACATATAGGCGAGTCCTGTAACATTATGAATTGGAACACTTTATAGTAATAATATTAGAGAACCACATGACCTTAGACACACCTCCCTATCCACTAAATGATTCCAACTAATAAAGAAGTTCTGATGTGGTACTGTGGGGAGGCTATACCTTCATATCAGAGTAGAAAAACACAACAACAAAAAAGATAGAATATGTCATCATGATATCCAATGGAATAAAACGAAGAATCATAATCACAACCAACTAAAAGAATAAAACAAACCAATTTATATAACATAATGAGATATACAAAATTTCATATGAGTAAGGAAGACTATAATAAGATATCCTGTGGGTAAATAATATCCAATACAAATTATAAGTAAAAAAACTAGAAAACCTCAAACTAATCCTAAGTCTAAAACTGGTTCCATATCTTGAATATTTCCAAGCTTTCCAAATCACAAATATTATACTAGCCCTATATCCTACCTGTACTTATGATCACGAGGTATTCTCAGGAACCAATGTATCAAGGATTCCTGAGCAGGGTGTGACCATAACTTAGTAGGCCACCACCAATGGTTTCCTTAACATAACCATTATATGCATTTCATATTCAATGTGATATTCCTAGAAATAATAAACAATAAATATATACAAAATACATATCATGACCATTAATATTATAAAAGTCAGTTAGGTTTAATCATACCCATTAAAACCAATGTTGGGGTGTCTCTGAGAAAGTTACATAACTATAACAGGGGTCAAAATAACATTCACCCATAATATCATCATGTATCATACACATTGAGGTGATTAACACTCACTGTGGATATCAACATATATCAAAATCACTAAGGGGATAATAAACACACCCAAATATCACCATAATAATTTGGGGGAAAAGTGTCCCACCTAGATATCGACCTATATCATACTCATTAGGCAGATAAGTGGATCTTTTGTGTACCACCACATATCATATTATTAGGGGGATAAGTAGCCCACCCAATATACAATCATATATAGTCATTAGGGGGATAAATAGTTTTCATAGTATCACCATATATCATAACCCTCAGAGGGAAGAGTAGAACACCTATAATATCACCATATACCACACTCATTAGGGGATAAGCGATTTCATATTATACCATTATATATTATCATCATGGGGATAAGAATCCCACCAAATATAACCATATATCATAAAGGTCATGTTGGTTTGTGACTCTCCCAAACCCAATATACAATACATAATTTCGAATCCCAAGAAGAAAACCTATTCCCATCACTACATTCATATTAGATTATAATAAATTAAACCTCTTATTCTAACTCTCTCTAGAGTTAACACAAGAGTGAGGAACTCTTTATGGTCCCCTAAGTCACATCAAGGTATGGAGACCCCTTATTGTCTATTTATCTCATTTCCTTCACTAGGGTTAAATACTATCACTCAAATGTAATAACATTCCTCAACATATCCATGATTGAATCACAACCTAATCATCCACTTAGGCAAAAACATATAAACCAATACAAGGAAGGGTATAATGACCACATCAATTCCAAAGTCAATCTATGCTTTCCCTTTCACACTCGACCTATACATAAATCATTAACATGGAGTACCCACTTGGATACACACACATACCTGTAGAGGAGGAACAAATATACTACACACTAATCAACTGGACATAAAGCTCTATAGTATCCAAATATACCATACGGCCTACCCCTAGGACAACTAATCTCAAACCATCACACTCCCCTACTTAGAGGAGACTAAAAGAACCTATCCCCAGGTCTAATATGATTCATTCCTTTAATTTATACATATATAGCGTCTATATATCACATAACCCTAATTTATAGTTAGTAAATGACCATCGATGACTGGTGAAACAAGTTTAGTGTTCAAGGGTCCATCATAGATCAAGAAACTTATGTTCTTCTCATAGGGATTAAAAGAAAACAATTAATTTTTTAATTCAAGGTTGATCATACACAAGTGGTGAGATCATTTATTACATGTTACATAACAAAGTTAATAGCCTTAGGGAAATATTTAGGCCCCCCTACCACTACTGGAAATAATGGCATTTGCGACGGGGCATTTGCGTCGGGATCCCGTTGCTAATAGGCTTTTGCGACGGGGGTCCGTCGCAAATAGCCCATTGCGGAAAACGGTGTCGCAACAACAATTATTTGCGACGAGCCCGTCGCTAAAAGTATTATTTGCGACGACGATCCTTCCCGTCGCAAATATTAGTCTGTATATTTATAAAAACTTTTTAAAACAGTATTTGCAATGGGTCCGTCGCAAATAGTAATTGCGACGAGCCTGTTGCAATTACCCTTTTAAGAAAAATTTAACAAAAAATATTAATAAATTATTTTAATTAATATAATAATAATAATATTTGCGACGGGCATAGTATCCCGTCGCAAATACTATAAAAAATAAAAAATAAATTATTAATAAATTATTTTAATTAATATAATAATAATCCAAATATAATTCAAAAATAAAAAAATATTAATAAATGATTTTAATTAATATAATAATATAATTATAATTCACAAATAAAAATAATAAATTATTAATAAATTATTTTAATTAATATAATAATAATAGAATTATAATTCAAAAATAAAAAATAATAAAAAATTAGTAAATGATTTTAATTAATATAATAATATTAGAATTATAATTCATAAATAAAAAAATATTAATAAGTTATTTTAATTAATATAAAAATAATAGAATTATTTTACATTCAAATATTAAAATAATTTGAATATTACAAAAAAATATAATTAAATTATAATATTATAAAATTTTAATATATATATATAAAATTTAATATTATAAAATATAAATTATATTATTATTCATATTAATATTGTTATTTCAAAATATAATATTATTAATATTTTATAATGAGACAGAAACTACGAATAGAAAAAAATTCATATTTTGATTTAACAAACTTTATAACATAAAAACAAACTCTAATCTGAAGGAGGGGGGAGGGGGGGGGATCTGCAGATGCTGGTGGAGGAAACTCCATCCCTAAAGCATGAGTGAGTCGGAAAATGTACTCCATCTGCTGCTGCTGCTGTTGCTGCCACCGACTCATCTTCTCCTCGTACAACTGTTGCTGGCGTCGACGCTCCTCCTCATGCTACTGCTGCTGCTGACGCATCTGCTCCTGCTCCTGTCGGAGACTCTCTATCAGTGCAGTCTGAGATCGCAACTGATCCTCATATTGTGTAGCAAAAGAAGATGCACAAGCTCCTCTCAAGTTGGACGCCGACATCGCAACACTGCCATAATAATCTCCAGGAGTCAGTCAAGAGTTGATACTAACTACCCGGCCCTTCTCGAAGGCATACTGGGTGGCTTGCATCCATGCCGCCTCATCAAACTGATGGCCAGTGGTCTGATCTGATGACTCGGCCTGACTCTCAGGCCGGGTCTGTGACACTGCGGCCTCATATGACTCCTGTAGTTGCAATTTAAAATTAAAATTGTGAATATATTATATGCAGTTGATTTTTAAACTTGAAAAAAATAACACTGACCACGATGTGACGCTGACGATCACCTCTGAGCTCCCCAGTAGCAGGATCACTATACATCCTCCAATATACACCGTACTCCGTAATATCGGGGTGATCGACAGACTATAAGAATAAAAAATAAACTATTAATATTTATAGTTATATAAAATATTTATAAATAATGTACGTACCAGATGCTGTCTATGAATACTAAAAGTACGACTCCCAGCTCGATGAGTCACCTCCTGTCTCCCCCGATTATGCCTCCCCACCGATGATCTTATCTGAAAGGCATCACTCAACCAGTGCGCACATAATCCATCCCATACGTGGGATGAAATGTACTGTGGTTGGTGCGCTCTACAGGAGTCATCAAAAATGAATACTCCTGCTTTCTTCATGGCCGCTCTCCTCAAGTTGTGCAAAAACTGACAAAAGCGATCACGCATGACCACCTCCCATGCCTCATGGATGGCGCCACGCATGGTATCCTTGATCGGATACCATAAACCCTACAAATAAATCAAAATATCACGTTAGAAATGAAATAATTTTTAAAATAAAAATTATTTAGTTAAGTACGTACCAACCAATGGCCAAACATGTCCTACTGCACATAAATGGGAATATGCTCCCATGTGGTCCAAGGCTGAGAGAAATAATTATGCAAAATAGCGCTGCCCTGTCTGACTGCTATATGCGGAAAACTGTAAAAATAATAAACATTTATTATGTGAATAGATTAATGAAATCTTAGTCAAATCCACAGGTTATCACACAGGTTATCACACCTCCGTGTGCGTGGATCAAACCCAAGACGTGGACATCGCTCGGGGATGGGGTCAGGAATCATCAATCGTGCAAGACTGTGCCCCCTCCGCGTACTCCCTAAAGCGCCTGCAGGCTGAGGGTCATCTGCCAGCAACTCATCCGCATCGAAAGGCAGGTCAGTATCCGCCAACTCACGAAATGCGTCGTCGTCCATCTGAAACAGAAAATGTTAATGTTGTTAGCAAATAATTGATAATTACTATTATATATACATATATATTAGTTGTTATTGTATATAACTACAATGTAATTCTATCAGTGTTCATCTTCATCATCATCTTCATATATGTCAATGTCATCTTCATATTCCTCCTCAACATCATCGATATCCATTCGAGTTCCAGTTGCTTCATCTCTTACCATTTCAAATTCATATGTGACATCATTAACACCATTGTCACTTAGAGTTATTCACTTTAAGGAAAGTTTGACCACTATTGATCAATATTATTTAATACTTATAGTCTTTTTACTATAAAAGAGTCCCTAACTCTCTCAACAATTACTATAGGAAAATAAAAAGTTATAAGTTTTTTTTTCTATTTTAATGGAATTTAAATTCGTCTCTAAATCATTTCATGGTGGTTTTAAACAACCACTACTAAGTTATTCATCAATGATTATTTTATGAACATTTTATTGTTTTGTCACAAAAAACACTTCATAGTGGTTGTTCTTATTTAGCATTGGTTTTATCAAATACTTATAATGTTATATACAATGTTACATATTTAATGAAAATTAAAACCACCTCTAAATACAGTATAATAAAATATAATAAATTCCCAGGCAGCTTCTTAATACACTCTACTCATTAAAACAAAACAAATTCAAAATAATCTAGCTAGTATAACATAATAGTAAAATCAATTCCCAGATATAAACATAATTTTTTTATAAAACATAATTATATAATATTGTAATTAAAAGTAAGTTAATTTAACCAGACATACAATATTTTAATATATGTTATCGGACATTACTTCCCATCTCCCTCACTCTCTATAGATAGGTCATACTACTGATCACATCCTTTTTTTATTCCTACCTATGTTTCCAATGCTTGAAGTAGTTAAATACACATTAGTAATCAATATGTTCCAAAAAATACCAAGAATAACATAGGGGAACAAGTGATGACCTAAAAACCCATAGAATAATATCTCAATTAAAGGAAACAAAACTTAAAATGAGTTTAAAATAAGTAGAACCACTAAAACATTTTCAAATATTTTATTTCACATGAATTATATGAAATAACATTAATAATTCATTTATAAATAAAAAATTAATTTAAAGAAGGAAAATGTAATTAAAAATTAATTAAACAAATCAATTTATTTCCCAATTAATTACAAAACAAAAAATTAAAATTTTTAATGAAAAAATAAATTTCTGGAAAATAGATAAGAACATTAATTTATACAATTTAAATTAAAAATACATATTATATTATAACTATATAATTACATGCACATTTTCAATTCATAAAATTTCCACACATTCACACTATCTCTTATTAGATGCTCTATAATTCATAATGGGTTTTGATGATAGTAATATAACCCATCCACATACCAATAGGGGTTCATAGTTAAAGAAAATGAGGGATGGTATACTGGTACATACACGAGGGAGATGGTGAAGGGTCAGTTGTGATGGTTCAAAGTATTATAGTGGCTGCCTAGACTATTTTTGGTAGAGTAGGATATCTTTTTTGTGGGAGTGTGATGGTTTGTTAGGAAAATATATTGTAATTAGAGATATGGGAGATTGGGATATTATAGAGAGGGTGTAAAAGGTTTGGATCATTTAAGGGGTTTAAACCAAATGGAATTAAACAATATTAAACTGAACAAAATAGAGATAAACGTAACTAAAATAATTCAAACCAATAAAAAAACATGATTAAAAATAAATTGAACTAAAAAAATTAACATAATGAAAAATACTTGAATGAATCCAAAAGTAATTGAATTGACCAGAATTGTCCCAAATAAAACTGATCTAAACATACCTAAATGTAACACCCCAAGCATCCATGGTATGTTTCCCTTTGAATAATACAATTACTTGTGTTGTACGCAACATCAAGTTTAAACACACAACAACCAATCAAACTAGCCATTATGAATAGTAATACCCGCTTTTTGAAATTTTATAAATTTTATCTTACAAAATGGAATTCATTTTTGGATTCAGAATATCGAAATTATCTTAGGGTGTATTTTTGGTATTTTTCTGAAAACTTTCAATTTTTGATAAATAGTGAAAAACACTGAGTTATTGTTTAAAATAGACTTTTTATTTAAATAATTATTTATTTTATTTAAATTTATTTTAGGTCAAAATAAATACATAATACCTATATAAGTTCAATTTAATTAATTGGAGTCATTTTATAATAAGTTTAGATATATAAAAATTTTATCGAACTTTTTACCGTCTTTTATCCACATCCTAGGAGCATTTGAAAATTTGCATAATAATTAATTTTACCGATTCTGTGAGTTGAATTTCAAAAATCCCAAAGACATAGTTAATATCAGTAAGTAAAATTTGGACCAATAAGATGAAAATAATTTTTTGTGAATAGTAACTTTTGACTTTTATTTACCACAATTAAAAGTAAATAGGGTAATTAAGGGTAAAAATGATATCATAATTACCCTAACACATGTCCTAATTCTATCAGATAAGTATAATTCGACCAAAAACAACCTTAGGAATAAAATATGATCCTCTTTGGTCCACTTGGATTAGATTAAGACATTTATTATGATTTTATTTAAAGAAGAGTTAAAAGAGTCAAATTCAATGTTTAATAACTAAAAAAATTTTAATATAGAGTTACAAATAATATAAATTATACCATAAATATTAATTATAAATATAAAAATATTTCCTACATAATTTTATTTTATTTATAATTTTTAGACATTACATAATTTAATTTATTTATGACACAATGATGATGTAGTAATTACCATATTAATGAAATATTAAAATAATTGATATTATGATTATCCAAATAAATTTAAATTGAGACTTATTATGAATTAAACTAATTTTATAAGTTAATATGACATGTTAGGGTTGGTTAAATAAATTTTATTCGAAGTGATCGAGTTTTTATGGCTTTCAAAAAAATCAAATACTAAATAGTTTCAAAATTGACATAATTGTGTTTAAAAAAATACTATATTATTAATTGATATAATATTCCTAAAAATCTAAGGTTTGGAAAAATTAATTATATAAGGTTATATATATTAATAATGAACCCCATTGGGTTCGTTTTTCTTGTTATAGTAAGTTTATTAACTATATAATATAAAAATACAAAGAGACATGGTAAATGTCAAACTATTTAACTAAGAGTTAAATATAAAATATAAGGATAATATGATGACCTAAACCTGTATAAAACCTATTGGTTGAGAGTATTTTAGCCCATACCCACCTTAGCCTCTGAATAATTCATTTTGGATCAATTAGAAACCGAAAATGATTTTATTATAAAATAATATTTCAATCTTTTCCTAAAGTGACCCTC
Source organism: Viscum album (assembly GCA_963277665.1). Classification (NCBI taxonomy): domain Eukaryota; kingdom Viridiplantae; phylum Streptophyta; class Magnoliopsida; order Santalales; family Viscaceae; genus Viscum; species Viscum album. The sequence goes on along the minus strand of OY728119.1, from coordinate 1,175,124,945 downwards.
ACCTCTCTTATAAAAGGGGACTTCCCATTCTCTTAATTTCACACCTCCAAAGCCATTTTTCTCAGACAAAAATAGAAAAAATATCCTCTAAACTATCCTCCCTTAAACCTAGAGGCATTAATTTTATCATAAAGACAACCTAAGGAGCCCTTTTGATCAAATCAAAAGGAAGAACTCAAAGAAGAGGTAAATATTTCATAACCTCTTTCAAGTTCTTTTCTTCGTCCAATTCCTCTTTTTTTGTTGTTTCCATTATAAAATAATAATTCCAATATCTTCTATATAAGTTTATGTTATTAAAATGGTACAAAAATATTCATTATTATATCCATCATATGAATGACAATGTAACCATACGTGCGTACGTATGACTTACCGTCTCCACGCCATGGTGTAGTTTGTTATTCAAACACTTAATTATTTAGATGGGTATAATAATGAGTATAACTGATTTAGATAATAAATATAACATGTTAATGATTCTTTATATATTATATACCATCCTATTACAAATTATTTCACCATCAATATAATGATATTGTCGCTCATGCGTACGTACGGATTACCGTCTCCACTAACGTGATGAGATTCATTCCCCATCGTAATCATTAAAGAATAATTTTCATTTTATGATTAATAATAATGTCTAATAACTTAATATCATTATGGATATGAATAAAATACATCCTATCCGTAAGAAACATGTCTTACGTAACTGATCATATAAAGGAAAATGGATCAGTTAACGCCCGAAACGATGATACTACTAAAATATTATTAACAAAGAAATATTAGAGGATTGTATATGATATCATATTTATGTATATATTTCTTGTATAATTTAATAACAATTATTTAACTATTATAAATGAGGTTAAAATACCATCAACCAATGAAAATTACAAGGTAAGAGTTAATTCCACAATCTCTTTATTATTCGAGCTTATTTTTACTTAAGTATCTACTGGGAATTCTTTATCATCCACATCCGTGTTTTCTTAAAAAATTATTTCAATTTTTTTTACTATTTACTAGACAACAGGTTAAAGTCATTTATACCATTATTTTACCTTATATGTTTTGAAATGAGTCTTTCCGTCGTTTTCCAAACAATGTACTTTATAACCTTTTTCGACAAAATTAAGGTTAGAATGTTTTTTTGACTTATACGGAGAGTGTGGCTATTTTCTTCCATCATAACATTGTCAAAGATTCTCTTACAAGATTATAATAATATTTTCATAATAAATGTTTTATTTTATAATTATATGACTTTTAAATGATTTCAAAATATAAAGAGTTATTTCTCTAAAAGAATGTTTTAATTTCATCTATGTCAACATCCTTTTGATAGATTTTAAGCTTATTTGAAGTTGATTTATTATGATACAAATTGCCCATATTGTCTTGAAGGTTTTGTGATGTGTTTTACTATGTATGTGTTATTATTATATGTTGGGCAAAAATCCCTCAAGGTAACATTGCAGTATTTTTGGGTTGATTGTGTTTGTTGACAAAGCAGGTTTCCATGGAGAATTGTCGATTTCCCGAGAAGTTGTTGACATTCCATGTTGACAAAGAACTTTGACAAAGGAAAGGACGATCTGAAGGCGGTACAAAAGAGCAGTACAAGGTGGCGCCGTTTTCCAGTGTTTGCCAAATTTATGGGCCTGAAAATCGCTAATGGAAAATGGAGTGATATGTTGTTGGCAAAGGTTGAGGAGAGAGAAATAAAGGAGGTGCGCGGAAACATTAAGCGTGGCGCGCAAAATTAGCGGGTTGCACGAAATCTTGAAGTGTGGCGCGCAAAATAGCGGGTTGCGCGAAATTGTATTTCGCGCAAAAGATGTTTCAAGGCCGAAAGCTTGAAAATCGGTAAAGGCATGAGGCGCGCGAAATTTCGGAGGCGTGCGCGGAAAATTGAAGTGGCGCGCGAAATAGCGGATGAAGTATTTCGCGCAAGAGGTGTTACGAGGTCCGAAGCTCGTAAAATGGCAAAGGCATGAGGTGCGTGAAATTATGGAGCAGTGCGCGGAAAATGTTTGTGCGCGGAAGATCAAAGCGGATTACGCGCTCAAGGAGGGTTTTTCGCGCGGGGTCGATTTTGCCTATAAATATGAAGTGACCCTCCTCCATTCAGTAGAGTTCAAGACATAGAAAATACCCGAGCTCTGGTTCGTGAAATTGAAGTTAGAAAGTGTGTTGCGCGTAAACTTAAAGTTTGCGCGTAAAGTCAGATTGCGCGAAAAGCAAAGGCTGCGCAGAAAGTTGGTGTTGGCGCGTAAAAGGAAGATTGCGCGAAAAGTGAATTTCACGCAAAATCAGTGAATTGCGCGCAAGGCAGTTTCGAGGCTGCGCGTAATATTTGGAGGTTGCGCGAAAAAGGAATTTCGCGCAAATCATAGAAATTGCGCGCAAGTCACCGTAAGGGTTGCGCGTAAAAATTGAGGTTGCCCGGTACATCCGGTGCAAAGTGAGATTCATCTGCGGGTGAAAGTTGGACTTCAACAGAGCATCTACATACAGAGGAAGATGCATTCCTTCATGAAAATGAAGAGACCTACAGGTCTATAAACTGTGAGTGAATACCTTCCAAGAGCAGTGAGCTTAGGAAGAGGAAGAAGGTGATCCTCTCTACCGGCAGTGAGCCAGAGAGAGAGAAACAGGGAGTGACCCTTGGGAAAGCAGTGAGCTGACCCTAAACATTGTATAGGCAGTGATCCTGGGCATAGAAGTGATCTAGCCCGAACATTGTAATCCGCAGCTAGTGAAGTTTAGTGGACTTGGTACGACCGGCAACCTGTCGGCGTATGCTCCTTGGACGTAGCCCTTAGCGGTGAACCAAGTAAAACTGTTGTGTCCTGTGCTTGCTTTACTTTCTGTTTATATTGTGCAGTAGGAAAGAGAGAGAAGAGTGTTTTGCTTAACAGCGAAACAAGATCAGAAAGGGCTTTAATTTTTAATTAGTCATACCCTGATTCACCCCCCCTCTCAGGGTATTCAGCCTAGTGGACCTAACAAGTGGTATCAGAGGGAAGGTTAACAGTTGGTCTTCTCTCAATGGAGGTCACTAATCATAGAGGGATTCCGATCTTCGACGGATGTAATTTTCAGATATGGAAGAATCGAATGCAACACTATTTCCGATCTCTGGGAATGGATGTGTTTTCAGCAGCTATGCATGGTATCACAGCTGATATTACTAGTGGTGCATTATCAGAAGCTGAGCACAAAGAGTTGGATGCTGATTCCAAAGCAATAAACGCCTTAGGTGGAGCCCTCTCTAATCCCATTTATACAAAGGTGATGTCATGCAAAATGTCACATGCCATGTGGGAAAAACTTTTGAATATTTATGAAGGGGATACAAAATTCAGAGAGGCAAAGCTGCAAGTGTTGTGGAACAAGTATGAAGATCTCAAAATGAACCCGAATGAGTCCATTGATGCATTCTTTGGCAGGGTAAATGCTGTGGTAGAAGACATGCGGGGTCTTGGAGAAATTATCGAAGACATTAAAATCATAAAGCGCATCTTGAGAAAGCTTCCACCTCGGTTCAATCCGAAAGTTTCTGTGTTGGAAGATAAAGATCCGAAAGAGCTAACATTGGATAACCTACACAGCACTCTTGTTGCATATGAAATGAGAAATGATGACAACGATGCTGTGGAAAAGGGGAAATCCAAAGAGGTGGCATTTAAGGCCATGAAGAGGCTCACTATTTAAGATTCTCAGGAGGAAGAAGAGTCAGATGAGGTGATGTCGTTCCTTTCTTCAAATCTTCAAAGAGGAAAAGGAAAGTTTAAAGGGAAACTTCCACTAGCATGCTTCCGATGCGGAAAGGTTGGTCATCTTGCTGCAAGATGCCCCAAAAAGTTTCAAGAAGAAAGCGATGAAGATGAAGTTAAGACTCCCATAAAAAAATCTTCATCCTATGTGAAAGGGAAGAAGCAGTTCAAGAGAAATTTCTTTAAGAAGAAGAATCTTCTTTCCCAAGAAATTGACAGTTCAGCTGAGTCTGAGGGTGAAGAAGTTGAAGAGATAGAAAACTGCAAAGATCATGGTCAAAATGCGATGGTGGCTGTTGCTAGTAGTGCTCTAGAAAAGAAAGAAACCGAAACTGATGAAGAAGAAGAACAAATTGAAGGGAGAGTTGACATGGAAGCTGAATTAGAAGCAGCTCTTGAAGAGATAGATGTTTGGCGAGCAAAAACAAAGAAAGCCAACAAGATAGTACGTGATGCCAAACTCTACATGCAACAACAAGAAGAAGAGAAGTCTGAGCTTGAGAAAGAAATTTAGAATCTTAAGTCTTCCAGGCCAGAGCGCACAGAAAAGTTTTATGAGCATAAGCTCAAGATTGAAGAGCAGAAAAGGGAGATCGATTGCTTGAGTCGAAAAGTGAAGGATCACGTCAAGCGTATTGAAGAGCTTGAAGAGGAAGTTGTCGGTCTGCGAAAAAAAGTTAAAGACCAGGAAAAACCTTTGAATCCCAACACATTATTGGGAAATCAGGTCGTTACGAAGACGGAAAAGAAGAAAGAAGAGCCTAGTAGTTCAGCAGGAAAGAAGCAGCAATTGAACTCATATGTTAAGGCTGATTCACGACTTAATCAGAAACAAAAATCTGCGGCAGTTGAAGTTAGACCGCAAGCACCTGTCCCGAGATTGAAAGTGGATTTGAGCACAAAGAAGGATCAAAATACTCAGAGATCCAAAGGGGAAACTCGTAGTGCTGAAGTAACACGAAGGAATGCACCTTATATCAGGTGTTATTATTGTGGAAAGATGGGGCATTCACAGTATGTGTGTTCCATAGCCAAAAGATATCGAAGGGAACAAGAACAGAGATGGCAGCCAAACAGAGAACGGTTTTCCAGAACATTTTTTGAAGGACACTGTTTTTGGTGCGGAGGATTTGGACACATGGCTAGGTACTGCACTCCGACCATTCAGAAAAATGTGCCAAAACAGAATCAAAATGTTCGCAAGCAGCAGATGAGTAAACCGACAAATGAGTTAAAAGTTCAGAACAGATTTGCAGTTTTGCAAGATGAAGCTGGTCCATCATACTCTGAGAAAGAACAGAAGCCTCAATCCATGCTGAGTATGAAAGAAAAAGTATGGACTAGGAAGAAGAAAACTGAGAAGGCCGTAGTTGCTGAAATTGCCCTTAAATCATCAGATCGTTCTGGTGTTTGGATCCTTGACAGTGGTTGCACATCCCACATGACGGGTAATAAGGATCTGGTTACAGGCATAAAATATGACAAAGAAGGAGTTGTCAAGTTTGGAAATGATGAAGGCCTGAAGATTGTTGGCTCAGGAAAAGCCAAGTTTGGGGGCAAAGAAATGAGACATGCTTATGTCTTGGTGGTAGAGGGTCTCAGTCATAATTTGCTTAGCGTCAGTCAACTATGTGACTCTGGGCACTCTATACTTTTTACCAAGAAGATGGGTATTGTTAAAGGAAAAGATGGAATAGTCATTATTCAGGGAAAACGAACAAAGGGGAATCTTTACCTGGTAGGTGGGGAAGAAGATTCATGCCTTTTATCCAGAGAAGAAGAAAATCAGCTGTGGCATAAGCGACTTGGTCATCTATGTCAACCATCTATGGAAGATCTGGTAAAGTGTGATGCTGCTAGAGACCTTCCCAAACTATCACGTGATCGCACTCATACGTGTGATGCTTGTCAACAAGGGAAGATCATCAGGAAGACATACAGGCCAAAGGAACAAAAAGCAACTCGAGTGCTCGAATTGGTGCATGCTGATGTATGTGGACCTATCTCACCACAAGCTATAGATGGGAAAAGGTACTATGTTATTTTCATTGATGACTACAGTAGAATGGCCTGGGTATTCATCATTACCCATAAGACAGAGGTGTTCAGTTGCATAAAGCAGTACAGGAGGGAATCAGAAAAGATGCTTGGGCGGAAAATTCTGAGGTTTCGTACTGATAACGGTACAGAATTTACAAACAGTCAGGTTGAAAACTATCTCGAGAAACATGGGATAAGGCATCAAGTTTCATCAGTAAGAACTCCCCAACAGAATGGAGTGGTAGAAAGGAGGAATCGGATCATTAACAACATGGCCAGAACAATGCTTATTGATAAGGACCTACCAGAGAAATTTTGGAAGGAAGCAGTTTTGACATCGGTCTATGTTTCAAACAGGTCCCTGTTATGTCCGAAGCAAGGGAAGACTCCGTATGAACTGTGGTACGGAAAGAAGCCAACGTTGAAATACTTTCGAATCTTTGGAAGTAAGTGTTTCATTCTCAACAAAGAACATCATAGGAAGTTTGAGGCACGAGAAGATGAAGGGATATTCCTTGGCTATTCAGGGAAAAGCAAAGCATATAAATGCTTCAACAAGAGGCTGGGAAAAATTGTTGAGAGTAATGATGTCACTATAGTCGAAAATGAACAGACTGCTCAACGACCCAGTGAACAGTTCCTGGATGAAAGTGATGATGAGGTAAGCAACCCAGGGGGAGCAGAAGTGGCAGAAGCTGACTCAGAAGAAGATACTGATGATGAAGAGGAAAGTGTCAAGTCGGTGTCTGCGAGGAAGACAAAGAGTCGAGCTGAGATTGATAGGCAGAATATCATTGGTGATCAAACAGCTCCAGTTCAGACTCGAAGAATGAAATCATCACAGCAAGCATCGTTTTTGTCTCAAGTGGAGCCGAAATGTTTTTCTGATGCAGCTGAAGATGAAAACTGGGTTCAGGCCATGAACGAAGAGCTTGATCAGATTGAGAAGAACCAGACATGGGAGATTGTTTCGAGGCCAGCGGATAAGAATGTCATTGGGACCAAATGGGTCTATCGCAACAAGATGAATGAAGATGGCACAGTGATTCGGAACAAAGCACGACTAGTGTGCAAGGGGTACTCCCAAATCGAGGGAATTGATGTTGATGAGACATTTGCACCGGTTGCAAGGCTGGAGACAATAAGATTATTCCTAGCCATCGCAGTGCAAAGGAAGTTCAAAGTGTTCCAGATGGATGTCAAATCCGCATTCTTGAATGGGGTTCTGGAAGAGGAGGTGTATATTGAGCAGCCAGATGGTTTTCTCATTCATGAGGATGAGAACAAAGTTTGCAGGCTGAAGAAGGCATTGTATGGGCTGAAACAAGCACCAAGGGCATGGTACTCAAGGCTTGATCAGTACTTGAAGAAGCTTGGTTTTCAGCGTGGAGGAGTTGATTACAATCTCTATTTCAGTAATGACACTAATAAAAGGATGATGGTGTTGGTTTATGTCGATGACATAATATTTGGTGGATCAGATGAAGCTCAGTGCAGACAGTTTTCCGAATTCATGAAAAATGAGTTTGAAATGTCAATGATTGGAGAGATAACGTTTTTCCTTGGTCTACAGGTCACACAAGGAAGGAATGGAACATTCATTTCTCAATCTAAATATGCCAAGGAGGTCCTGAGAAGGTTTGGAATGGAAAATTCCAAGGAGATGAAGACTCCGGTGGCTACCCGGATGAAATTATCAAAAGATGAGGATGGCAAGGTAGTTAATATCACAGAATACAGGCAAATCATTGGAAGTCTGTTGTACTTAACCGCAACAAGGCCTGATATTGTTTTCGCCACATGCCAAGCAGTGAGATATCAAAGTAATCCCAAGGAAAGTCACATGCTCGCAGTAAAAAGAATACTTCGGTATATTAAGGGCACGGTGGACTTCGGCTTGATATACAATGACAAATCTCAGACAGAGTTATTGGGGTACACTGATGCAGACTGGGCCGGTTCAGCCGATGATAGAAAATCAACGTCAGGTGGTGCATTCTATCTTGGTGGATTGTGTATTTCTTGGCTAAGCAAGAAACAAGATTGCATTTCATTGAGCACCGCAGAAGCTGAGTATATTGCGGCCACTCAAGCATGCACACAGTTATTGTGGATGAAGCAGCAGCTTGAAGATATGGGAGTTGAAGTGAAGTCTCCGATCGGAATCCAGTGTGACAACTCAAGTGCTATAAATCTTAGCAAAAATCCCGTCCATCATTCAAGGACAAAGCACATTGAGATTAAGTATCATTTTATCAAGGAGAAGGTTGAGCAGGGAATTGTAAAGTTGGAGTACGTGCCTACAGAACTACAGGTTGCAGACATTCTGACAAAGGCCTTACCCAAGGAAGCTTTTGAGAGGCATCGACTGGCTCTGGGAGTTCAGTCGATTCCCCGCACTTGAAATAGTGTGGATGTGGGTCCCCCACCCCCCTCTCCCCGAGGTATGGTGTGTTTTTCCCTAATGTGCTGATATGTGTTCTCTACTATGTTACAGACTACAAAGGCGTGACCTTTGGGTTCGTTGACAAAGGGGGAGAAAAGTTCTTGAAAAGTGCTTGACAAAGGGGGAGAAAAGTGTTTGTTCAAGGGAGAAAATAGTGCGGAGATTTGATAAATCATACTTGTTACGGGGAGAAGCTGACAGGTGGAGCAGCCAGAAAGGGGGAGCAATGAGAAATGGGGAGTGTATGAAATCTGACGATGCTAGAAGTGATCGTTCAAAGCATAGAGATCCCGACAGCTGAGGATCGTGATAAAAGCAGAATAGTGATGTTTGAATGGTGTGAGACGGTGTCCAGCTATCAACAATTGGTATCAACTTAAAAATTCACCAATTGGTATCAGTGTGGTTCAACAACTGGTTTTTCTTTTAAGAATTGGTATCAGGGTGGAATCGACAATTGGGGTCTGACATGAAGGGATTCATTGATGAACTTTTCATACTACTCTTGTTTCTCACGCCGAGCATTGCTCATGTGGGCTTAGAGTACATGTTAAGTGAATCCTTGAACGCTGTCATAATCGCAAGAGGCGAATGGTGGTAGCAGCTGGAAGAAGACTCAGTGAGGTATCAAAGTGCAGAAAATATTTCTGAGCAGAGTTGTGAAGAGTTGTCAACAAACCCAAAGGGGGAGATTGTTGGGCAAAAATCCCTCAAGGTAACATTGCAGTATTTTTGGGTTGATTGTGTTTGTTGACAAAGCAGGTTTCCATGGAGAATTGTCGAGTTCCCGAGAAGTTGTTGACATTCCATGTTGACAAAGAACTTTGACAAAGGAAAGGATGATCTGGAGGCGGTACAAAAGAGCAGTACAAGGTGGCGCCGTTTTCCAGTGTTTGCCAAATTTATGGGCCTGAAAATCGCCAATGGAAAATGGAGTGATATGTTGTTGGCAAAGGTTGAGGAGAGAGAAATAAAGGAGGTGCGCGGAAACATTAAGCGTGGCGTGAAAAATTAGCGGGTTGCGCGAAATCTTGAAGTGTGGCGCGCAAAACAGCGGGTTGCGCGAAATTGTATTTCGCGCAAAAGATGTTTCAAGGCCGAAATCTTGAAAATCGGTAAAGGCATGAGGCACGCGAAATTTCGGAGGCGTGCGCGGAAAATTGAAGTGGCGCGCGAAATAACGGATGAAGTATTTCGCGCAAGAGGTGTTACGAGGTCCGAAGCTCGTAAAATGGCAAAGGCATGAGGTGCGCGAAATTATGGAGCAGTGCGCGGAAAATGTTTGTGCGCGGAAGATCAAAGCGGATTACGCGCTCAAGGAGGGTTTTTCGCGTGGGGTCGATTTTGCCTATAAATATGAAGTGACCCTCCTCCATTCAGTAGAGTTCAAGACATAGAAAATACTCGAGCTCTGGTTCGCGAAATTGAAGTTAGAAAGTGTGTTGCGAGTAAACTTAAAGTTTGCGCGTAAAGTCAGATTGCGCGAAAAGCAAAGGCTGCGCAGAAAGTTGGTGTTGGCGCGTAAAAGGAAGATTGCGCGAAAAGTGAATTTCACGCAAAATCAGTGAATTGCGCGCAAGGCAGTTTCGAGGCTGCGCGTAATATTTGGAGGTTGCGCGAAAAAGGAATTTCGCGCAAATCATAGAAATTGCGCGCAAGTCACCGTAAGGGTTGCGCGTAAAAATTGAGGTTGCCCGGTACATCCGGTGCAAAGTGAGATTCATCTGCGGGTGAAAGTTGGACTTCAACAGAGCATCTACATACAGAGGAAGATGCATTCCTTCATGAAAATGAAGAGACCTACAGGTCTATAAACTGTGAGTGAATACCTTCCAAGAGCAGTGAGCTTAGGAAGAGGAAGAAGGTGATCCTCTCCACCGGCAGTGAGCCAGAGAGAGAGAAACAGGGAGTGACCCTTGGGAAAGCAGTGAGCTGACCCTAAACATTGTATAGGCAGTGAGCCTGGGCATAGAAGTGATCTAGCCCGAACATTGTAATCCGCAGCTAGTGAAGTTTAGTGGACTTGGTACGACCGGCAACCTGTCGGCGTATGCTCCTTGGACGTAGCCCTTAGCGGTGAACCAAGTAAAATTGTTGTGTCCTGTGCTTGCTTTACTTTCTGTTTATATTGTGCAGCAGGAAAGAGATAGAAGAGTGTTTTTCTTAACAGCGAAACAAGATCAGAAAGGGCTTTAATTTTTAATTAGTCATACCCTGATTCACCCCCCCTCTCAGGGTATTCAGCCTAGTGGACCTAACATTATACCATTCATTGTTTATGGATAAAGTGTTGAAATTTTGTATGCTAGTTTTAATATGAATGTTTATGTAATGTTCAAACCTTTTCATATGAGGAATGCATTGGAATTAGTAAGTGACGGGTGGAGCCCGCTATAGCTCCTCGATGAATTAGTAGGTATCATGAGACAAAATAGTATCTTGGCATAAGGCCTTGACAAAATCTTATTTTTAGTCTTGGCATAAGGCCTTGACTATGTGGTTATGAAGTCTGGAATTATGAATTCCATTATAAAGAAAGTGGCTATTGATATTGCATGTGATTATTCGACTAGTGGAATATCCATGTGAATAAGTAAATGGAATTATTTTATTTTATCTTTTCCATATTATGATGAATTTTAAGTTTAAAAGGATTTTTTTAGTCTAATACATTTCCTTAAATGTTCATACTTATTTACGAAAGTTTCCACTATATTTTTATCCTTACTGAGCATCTGAGCTCACCGCTTTCGATGTTTTATTTTTCCCAGGATGTGAAGAGGTATTTAATGGTTGACCTACATGGATAGGCTAAGGATATAAGTGTATTCAAAGGGGACAAAATTTTGTTGATGTTTTTATTTCATGATGTAATGTAAAACTTATGAATGTATCTAGTACTTCCAAAGCTACTAAACTAATTGGTCTTTTGGGACATGATTCCTTGTATCATGCCAATGTTATGTAATAATTCACCAACTCTGGATAACTGGGGTTAGGGCGTTATAGTTTTTATTAGAGGGAGTTTAGTACAAAACTTGGAAACTAGATTTAGAAAAGCTTTTATTAGAGAACACCACCCTAAGATAGAGCTTGAGGATTAGTATAGAATAACTTCTAAGAATATTGGTACTGTAGAGATTTTGTGAGTTTTCTAAGAAATACATCCATGTCTAGATACGAGTAGATAGAGGTGGCTCTGGCATAGATGTACCTTGGGGTAAAACCCGAAAACACTGCTTTGAGCTAGACTCGAATGAGAATAGGTGCACGAAAACAGGCCTTGCTGCACTCTTGGTTACGAAACTCTTGGGGGATATGCTTAGGATAATTTAAATTTTCTTTACAAACCATTATGAAGGATTTATAAGTACATACTTCTTCAAAGAAAACATTTTTATGACTATGGATTATATCCCTAAACTGTTCAATTTATGTTAACTATTTTACATGTTCAGAATTATGTATTGAGGTTCATAAACTAATCTACTGTATACCATTATTTATAAATGGATCCCAATGGAAGGAATGGAAACCATATCAATGCACATAATCCATGTAGGTATTTCCCTCCCACTCAGGATAATTATAGTGGAGCTAGTGATTCAACTGGTGCTAATCCGCATATCACCATACTGGGACAACTCACACAGGTTATGAATAATAACCTTACCCATATGGAGCACCCTAATCCACAACATGGAGGATCAATGTTAGACCAATTCATGAGGAAAAAACTACCAAAATTTAATGGAGCTATAAATCCATTTGTAGTCGAGCAATGGATAATTTCTTGAGAGAAAATATTTCACTCTTTGGGGAGTAGTGAAAGGGAAAAAGTTTTCATGGAAGTTTATCGCCTCATGGGAGATGCAGATCAATGGTGGTCATTGATTCAAAACACAAAGGAAGATGATGAAGTATTAAATATGGAATGGAGGGAGTTTAAAGAGATTTTCTTAGAAAAATATTTTCCTCGTGACCATCGAGCGGATATGGAAAGGCAATTTTTGAGTCTGATACAAAAGGAGGATGAGAATGTCACAAAATATGAGGCTAACTATACATGGTTAGAAATGAATGATGTAGATTATATAAATAACCGAAGGAGTAAGATTGATCTATTATTTGATGGGTTAAAACCATTTCTCCAGTGAGTATTAGTATCACAATCCTTCTTATCATACGAAGATATTGTATCATGTGCTATTAAGATAGAAAAATAATTCTCTAAGTCTTAATACTTTAAGGTAAATAAGAGAAGAAGAGATCTACTGAACACTCTGGAAATGAAAATAAGGGGAAGAAGGGAGAAGTTGAATGTCCATCCTGCGGTAAATGTGGGAAGAAACACCCTGGTACTTTCCTGAAGGGAATAAGAGTCTGTTAGAAGTGTGGTGAAAAAGGCCACCAAGCTCGTGATTGCAAGGGGAAGAAAGAGACTGTCAATGTTGAATGCTACAATTTTAGAGAAAAGGGTAATTATGGAAATGAATATCTTAAGTGCCCAGGAAACTTACCCTAGAAAAGGACAAGGGAGAAAGGACAAGCTTATGTGATCACTACTACTAAGGTTGAAGCTCTTAAAGACATGGTGGTAGGTAATTTAATGGTTCCCTCAAGTTTATCTAATGCATTATTTGATTCTGAATCATAGCATTGTTTCATATCTTCCCAGTTTGCTAAGAAAATTAGATATTTCCAATTTGATTTAACAAGATAGTTGTTAGTCAAAACTCCAAAGGGAAGTATCATTTCAACAAAGTTTTGTGAATCAGTTACCATTAGGGAATATAAATGTTCTTTATCTACTGATCTTATTAACATACAAATGATTTAATTTGATATAATCCTTGGTGTAGATTGGCTTTCGAACCATGATGCGAAAATTTCTTGTAAGAAGAAGGAGGTTACAATTCTCTATGATGATAAAAAGTACCTTATCTTTAGAGAAGAAACTTCACCACCTAATTCTTATCTAGATCCACCCCCAGTAGCTCAACTAAATTCAATTGTTTGGGAGGAAGAGAATGAAATAACTATGGGTGAGTAAAGGAATGTTAAAATAGAATATGTACCTATTGTGTAAGAATATGTTGATGTGTTTCCAGAGGATTTAACTGGAAATCATCCAAAACAAGAAATTGAGTTTTCCATTGATTTAATTCCTGGTTCAAGGCCCATATCGAAGACCCCTTATAGAATGGACACTGTGGAATTAGTGGAACTAAAGAAAAAACTAGAGGAATTGAGTAATAAGGGATTTATTCTCCCTAGTGTTTCTCTATGGGGTGCCTCTGTTCTTTTTGTTAAGAAGAAAGATGGATCTATGAGGTTGTGCATTGAATATAGGGAGATAAATGCTATAACAATAAAGAACAAGTATCCCCTACATCGCATTGATGATTTGTTTGATCAAATTCATGGAGCTCAATATTTTTCAAAGATTGAAATTCAATCTGTATATCACCAGTTGTGTGTGAAGAAGGAATACATTCTGAAAACAACATTTCGAACTAGGTAAGAGCATTACGAGTTTACAATAATTCCTTTTGGATTGACTAATGAACCCTCTGTCTTCTTAGATCTAATGAATAAAGTTTTCAAGGAATATATTGATGAATTTGTAGTGGTATTTATTGATGATATTTTTGTATACTCAAAAAGCTACAAATATCATGAAAATCACTTGCACATTATCCTAAATACTCTTAGAAGAAATGAATTATATAGGAAGTTTAGAAAGTGTGAATTCTGGCTTCAGGAGATTTCTTTTCTTGGCCATATTGTCTCTAAGGATGGAATCTCTTTTGATCATTCTAAGACAAAGGCAATCCAAGAATGGCCAACACCGATGATTATAACTGAGGTACACAGTTTTATTGGTTTATCAGGTTATTATTGGTGTTTTGTCCAGAATTTCACCCGATTGGAAAACCCATAAACCAAGATCACATGTAAAGAGGTTAAATTTTTTTGGACAAAATTTTGTGAATTGTTTTGGAAGGACTGAAGAGAAGATTATTCAATGATCCTATATTGACTCTACCACCGGGGAATGATCAGTTTGTTATTTATAGTGATGCTTCAAAGAAAGGACTTGGTTATGTCCTTATGAAGAATGATAGATTTGTTGCCTATGCATCATGAAAACTAAAAATTCATGAGAAAAACTATCCTACTCATGACATTGAGTTAGAATCTGTAATATTTGCTCTGAAAATATGGAGACACTATCTCTATGGTAAAAAATGTGAGATTTATACTGATCACAAGAGTTTGAAGTATATTTTCTCACAGAAAGAACTGAACATGAGGAAAAGATGATGACTTGAACTACTCAAGGATTATGATTAAACTATACACTACCACCTATGGAAGGTAAATAAGGTGGAAGATTCTTTGAGTGGAAAGGATCATGGAGTTTAGAACAAGATGAGAGTTGAAAGGGATCCTATTTTCATGGATCTAGTAAAGATGGATATGGGAATAACCATGGAAGGGGAAACATCAATACTTTTTCAAATGGTCGCCAAACCATCTTTACTAGAAAGGATAAAGAGTTCTTAGACCAGTGATGAGGACCTTCAAAACAAGATTAAAGCTGTGAATGATGGGAGATTGAGTGACTTCATATATGAAGATGAAATTTTGAAATTTGGGAAGAGGCTTTGTGTTCCTAACATACCTGATCTAAAAAGGGAATTGTTGGATGATGCTCATAGATCCAATTTCTCTATACACCCTGGTAGCACCGAGATTTATAGCAATTTGAAGGAACATTTTTGGTGGGACAACATGAAGAGGGAGATTTCTGATTTTGTGTCAAGATGTATGGTTTGTCAACAAGTGAAAACTGGAAGGAAACAACCTAAAAGATTCATGAAACCTCTTCCCATACCTGAGTGGAAATTTGATAATATTATGATGGAATTTGTAATGGTGCTACCAAAGACTCATAGAAGGAATGATGAAATATGGGTCATTATTGATCATCTTACCAAGTCAGCACATTTTATTTATATAAGAGAATATTTACCACTTGAATGTCTGATAATACTATATATTAATGAAGTTGTAAGACTCCATGGTGTACCTCTATCAATTGTTTCTGATCGTAATCCCCGTTTTATATCAAGATTCTAGAAAAGTATTCAGAAATCCCTAGATACTGAACTTCGTTTGAGCACTGCCTACCACCCTCAAACCGATGGTCAATCAGGACGAACTATTCAAACCTTATAAGACATGTTGAGATCTTTCTCACTTGACTTTCAAGGTATGCGGAATCAATATTTACCTATGGTATAATTTTCCTATAACAATAGCTTCCATTAAATTATTCAGGTGGAACTCTATTAACCGTTATATAGAAAGATATGTCACACACCAACTTGTTGGGATGATGTTGGTGAAAGAAAAATCGTAGGCCCAGAACTTGTCAAGGAAATTATGGAAAAGGTGAGGGTTATCCAAACCCACGTCAAAGATTCTCAAAGTAGGTAGAAGATCTATAGCGATAACTGAAGGAAGGATTTGGAATTTTAGGTAAAAGATCATGTTTTCTTGAAGGTATCCCCATGGAAGGGAGTTATAGGATTCGGTAAGAAGAGTAAATTAATTCATAGGTACATTGGAACTTTTGAAATTCTAGAATGAATTATGGTTGTAGATTACTGTTTGGAAATGCCGCCAAGTCTCTCCAAAGTTCACGATGTGTTCCATGTATCACTGTTTAGAAAATAAATGCCTGACCCGACGCATGTACTCACCTATGAGGAAATTGAACTAGAACCAGATCTATCTTATTTTGAAGTGCCTATCAAGATTATTGATACAAGAGAACAAGCACTGAGAAACCGGACGACTCATCTAGTAAAAGTTCTATGGAGAAACCATAAGATGGAAGATGCAATGTGGGAACTCGAGGAACTTATGATGTAGAACCACCAAAATCTTTTTATGTAGTAATATTCTAGAAATTTCGAGGACAAATATTTTTTAAGGAGGGGATAATGTAACTCCCCAAGATTCCACAGTACGTTTTCCTTTGAATAATATAATAACTTGTGTTGTACGCAACTTCGAGTTAAAATACATCACAACCAATCAAACTAGCTGTTATGAATAGTAATACCCACTTTTTGAAAATTTATAAATTTTAACTTTCAAAATGGACTTCATTTTTGGATTCAGAATATCAAAATTATCTTAGGGTGAATTTTTGGTATTTTTCGAAAAACATTCAATTTTTGATGAATAGCGAAAAAAACGGAGTTATTGTTTAAAACTAAATTTTTATTTTATTTAAAATTATTTTAGGTCAAAATAGATACACAATACCTATATAAGTTCAATGAAATTCATTGGATTTATTTTATAATAAGTTTATATATATAAAAAAATTATCAAACTTTTTACTGTCTTTTATCCACCTCCTAGGAGCATTTGAAAATTTCCCAAAAACTTAATTTTACCACTTCTGTGAGTTGAATTTAAAAAATCTGAGAGACATGTTTAATATCAATAAGTAAAATGTGGTTCAATAAGCTGAAAATAATTTTTTTGAATAGTAAATTTTGACTTTTATTTATTACAATTAAAAGTAAATATGATAATTAAGGATAAATATGATATCATAATTACCCTAAAACATATCCTAATTCTATTGGATAAGTATAATTAGACCATAAAAAACCTTAGGAATAAAATATGATCCTCTTTAGTCCACTAGGATTAGATTAGGGCATTTATTATTATTTTATTTAAAGAAGAGTTAAAGGAGTTAAATTGAATGTTTAATAACTAAAACATTTTTAATATAGGGTTACACACAATATAAATTTGACTATAAATATTAATTATAAATATAAAAAGATTTTATACATAATGGTATTTTATTTATATTTTTTAGACATTAAATAATTTAATTTATTTATGACACAATGATGATGTAGTAATTACCTTATTAATGAAATATTAAAATAATTGATATTATAAATATCCAAATAAATGTAAATTGAGACTTATGATGAATTAAACTAATTTTAAAGGTTAATATGACATGTTAGGGTTTTTTAAATAAATTTTATTCGAAGTTATAAAGTTTTTATGGCTTTCAAAAAAATGAAATACTAAATAGTGTCAAAATTGACATAATTGAGTTTTTAAAACAAATACTATATTATTAATTGATATAATATTCCTAAAAATATAAGGACCAGAAAAAGTACTTAGATAAGATTATATACATTAATAATTAACCACATGGGGTTCTCTTGGCATGTCATAATATGTTTATTGACCATATAATATAAAAATACAAAGTGACATGGTAAATGTCAAACTATTTAACTAAGAGTTAAATCTAAAAGATAAGTTTAATATGATGACCTAAACCTATCTAAAACCTATTGGTTGAGAGTTTTTATATACATACCCACCTTATCCTCTAAATAAATCATTTTGGAGCCATTAGAAACCGAAAATGATTTTATTATAAAATAATATTTCAAGTTTTTCCTAAAGTGATCCTCACCTCTCTTATAAAAGGGAACTTCCTCTTCTCTCAATTTCACACCTAAAAAGCCATTTGGATCAGACAAAACCTACGTAAATATCCTCTAAACTATCCTCCCTTCAACCTACAGGCCTTACTTTGATCATAAATCTAACCTAATGTCCTTTTTGATCAAATCAATAGGAATAACCCAAAGAAGAGATAAATATTTCATCACCTCTTTCAAGTTCTTTTCTTCTTCCACTTACTATTTCTTTGTTGTTTCCATTATAAAATAATAACTCTAGTATATTTAATATACTGTGATTTTATTAAAATGGTACAACTATATTCATTATTCTATCCATCATATGAATGATCAAGTCACCATACGTGCGTACGCACGGCTTACCGTCTCCACATTGTGGTGTAGTTTGTTATTCAAACACTTCATTATTTGGATGGGTATAATAATGACTATAACGGATTTAAATAATAAATAAAACATTTTAATTATTCTTTATACATGATATACCATCCAATTAAAAATTATTTCACCATCAATATAATTATATTGTCGCTCGTGCGTACGTACGGATTACCGTCTCCACGAACGCGATGAGATTCATTCCCCATCATAATAATTCAAGTATAATTTTTCTTTTATGATTAAAAATAATGTCTAAGAACTTACTTTCATTATTGATATGAATAAAATACATCCTATACATAACAAACATGGCTTATGTAACCAATCATATAAAGGAAAACATAACAGTTAACACCCGAAGCGATGATACTACTAAAATATTATTAGCAAAGCAATATTAGAGGATCATATATAATATCATATTTATGTATATAATTCTTGTATAATTTAATAACAGTAATTTTACTATTATAAAATAGGTTAACGTACCCTCAACCAAGGAAAAGTACGAGGTAAGGGTTAATTCCACAATCTCTTTATTATCCGAGGTTGTTTTTACGTAAGTATCTACTGGGACTTCTTTATCATCCACATAAGTGTTTTCTTAAAAATGTATTTCAAAACATTTTTACAATTTAATAGACAATGAGTTAAATTCATTTATACCCTTATTTTACCTTATATGTTTTGAAAATAATCTTTCCATCTTTTTCCAAACAAGTTACTTTATGACCTTTTTGACAAAATTAAGGTAAGAATGTTTTTAAACTTATTTGGCGAGTGCAGCTATTTTATATCATTATAACATTGTTGAAGCTTCCCTTAAAAGCTTATAATAATATTTTAAAAATAAATGTTTAATTTTATAATTGTATAACTTTTAAATAATTTCAAAATAGAAAGATATATTTCTCTAAAAAAAGTTTTGATTTCATCTATGTCAGAATCCTTTTGATGGATTTTAAGCTTTTTTGAAGTTGATTTATTATGATAAAAATCTTCAATATTGTATTGAAGGTTTTATGATATGTTTTAATTTGGATGTGTTATTCTTATACCATTCATGGTTTATGGATAAAGTATTGACATTTCATATTATAGTTTTAATACGAATGTTTATGTTATGTTTAAACCTTTTCATATAAGGAATGCATTGGACTTAGTAAGCGATAGGTGGAGCCCGATATAGATCCTCAATGCATTGGTAGGTATCATGAGACAAACTAGTGTCTTGGCACAAGGTCTTGAAAAAATCTTATTTGTAGTCTTGGCACAGGCCTTGACTATGTGGTTATGAAGTCTGACATTATGCATTCCATCGCTAGGAATGTGGCTATTGATATTTCATGTGATTATTAGACTAGTAGAATATCCATGTGAATAAGTAAATGGAATTATTTGATTTTATCTTTTCCATATTATGCTGAATTTTAAGTTTAAAAGGCTTTTGTTTTAGTCTAATACATTTCCTTAAATTTTTATGCTTATTTATGAAAGTTTCTGCTATATTGTTATTCTTACTAAGCATATGATCTCACCCCTTTCTATGTTTTATTTTTCCCAAGATGTGAGGAAGTATTTAATGGTTGACCTGCAGTGATAGGCTAAGGATATAAGTGTGTTCAAAGAGGAACAAATGTTGTTAATGTTTTTATTTCATGATGTAATGTAAAACTTATGAATGTATCTAGTACTTATAAGGATACAAAACTAATCGGTCTTTTAGGACACAATTCGTTGTATCATGCCAATGTTATGTAATAATGCACAGACTCTGGGTAAATGGGGTCAGAACGTTACATAACCCAACCACACCCAACCTATATAAACCCAAAATTCATTTTAATTTATCAAAATGAATTTAATAAAACCTTATTTACTAAAGTTATAATAAAATATACCAAACCAACCTAAATGGATCCATACCAAACTAAACCAAACCCAAATAGACAAGAAAAATGAACACAACCAAACTGAATTGATATAAACTGATTTTACTTGAAGCAAATGATGGATTACTATATTGAATAACACTGTACTGATTTGTAATAAACTAAACTAAATATATTGAATTAAAATTATACTTAACAAAAATGGATAAAATATATTAATCCAAACTAAACCAATATAACTTAAACATATAGTCGAATCAAACTAAACTAAACCAAATTGAAAAAATACAACAAAGTCTATCCAAACCCATTGAAATCAAACCAATCCAAAATAATGGATCTAATCTAACCCAAATTAAAAAAAATAAGAATACCATAAATGAACATATCTAATCAAATTAAATTTAATTTACCCTAATCAAATAGATATTAATAAAAAGGAATCCAACCAATCTAAATAAACATAAACATAATTGAACCAACTTTTCTTAGACGAACCTAGAATGGACTCACTTGACCAAAATTGGGTAGATGTAACACCCACAATTTGAGGTATTTCCCCATTTTTTTAAAGTAATATAATTTTTAGGTTACATTTAGGGATTTCATGGATGGTTTTAGTATGTTTTAGAAGCATTTTAAGGGTGAACAGTTTAAGCATGATTAAGGGAAATTGTTCTACTTCTCTTGGAAACCATGTGAGGGAACCCGGATGTTTCTAGGAAGGTACATGATTGGAATAAAAAGTTTCCAAACCATGTGAAAAACCATGTGGATTGAATTTTTTTTTGGATAGTTGGATTTTTCATGGCTGGTGCAAGGTTTTCTAAACCATGCAGCATAATCATGTTGCCTTGGGTGTTGTACAGTAGCACTCAGATGGTTGGACCATGTTTTGTTAAACCATGCATCCTAACCATGAAATTACATTATTAAAATCTAAAAATTGTAATTTTATTCCATTACAAGCCCTAAAAATCTAATTCCTCTCTTGTTGACATAGGATCTTAAACTAGAAAACTCTTCTAGGTGATTTTGGAAGATCTTCTCTGTCTGGAAAAAATTTTCATCAGATAAAAGTGTGTGGGATCTAGAAGATCGAAGGTAAGAGATTTGTTCTTCTTCATTTTTCTAGACATACTAATTTTAATTTTAACATAACCATAGACTAGGGATCATATTCCTAGATCTAAGGTATTAGTCTTTTTTTGACAATTCCATTAAGGTATTTGTTGAAGGAACAAGAAAACGAGTCTAGACCAACAAGATATTATTTGGATTCTTCATGTCCATTGATATCCTCAATGAGGTAGGTGTCTTCTCCATTTTCTCCACTTGTTATATAAATTTAATTATTAGTTTTATAAAAAAATTCTTTGATTTTAAATGGAAACATAGATTGATTTCTTTAAGGATTACCCTTTTTGTTTATGGTTTTGAAACTTTAAATTTTGAATGTTTTTCAATACCCATTATATTTTTTAATTTAAATTATGGTTTTAGTTAAAATAAATAAGATGTATGATTAAATGTTTTAAAGGGAAGAATTAATTTTGGCGAAATAAATGGATTTGAGAATATAGAATATGAAGAATGGTGTGAGTTCATTTTCATTCAACATGACCATTAAATGGGGTGTGGTTCCATGCAGGAGGCACCATGAGGATTATAATAAATGAACATTTTGGTGGATGGATAAGTTATTGGTCATGAGTATTGGAAATGTCATGGAATGAATATATATGTGTGTAAATGTGTGAACATGGAATGGGTATACCAAGTACAATAAATGGATAAATTACTTACAATCTTAAGTTAAATTGTTTTAATTGATAAGATATTTTTGATGTTTATCTATTTTGTTTTAGTTTTACATTTTAAACCTTGAGAAAACATGTTCCTATTCTAGTGGAATGAGTTGGAAAGAATCTTGGGTATTTATTATTGGGTATGTTTACTCACCCCATACATATGAACATTGTTGTATATATAGAAACTATTTTCCATGACATAAGGAAGTGGAAGATTTCTCATTTCTCTAAGGGTGAATCTTGATGTGACTTTTTGGAGTCAGAGCTATGGAGTTGGACATGTCATTGGGGTCTATAGTAGTGCCACCTTGGTGCCCATGTCATTATTTATTTTATTGTCTTGTTGGTCTGGTTTATTGTTTCCATTGTCACTCTAATATTATTGGTTATTAGTATTTTTTAGTTATATTATTTACAATTCATGCATCATATAGTTTGATTTGGTTGTTTTATTTTTTTTCTTGAATGTTTATGATTGTTTAAAAAGTTAAAATCACACCCCATGAATTTAATAATCCCTTGGAATTTATTTCCACCCTTTGGAGTCCTAGGTATGTCACCTAAGCTTAATATCTCCTAGGATATTTACATTCCAATGGATAGTGTTAGGATGATAAAAATGGTATCAATTTTGGTTGGTCTATTATATTAGGATGGTAAAAAGAAGATAGGAAAAGTAATAACTTAAAGTGTATATAATAAAAAGATGTAGCTATCCTTTTTATGATGAAATTCAAGTTACCAAAGTGTTATGAGTAAAAAAAGGAATTTTTAAATACCTATAAGATTGTTTTCATCTCATAATTATGGGTTTAAAAAATGAGTATAGAATATCATGCATTAGTAATGAGACATCCCACTAGGTACACATTTATTATATTATGTTTTATGATTATTAGAAATTAGTTATAATAAGTGTTTATTTTTATTATTTGAAAAATCCTAAACCTTTAATTTTATAGTTAATAAGTGCCTATGTAGTGTTTCTTTCTTACTATAGAGAAAAGGAAATGGTCAAGAGAGAAAGAGAAACAAAAAAAGTTTCCTATAAGAATGTGGTTTAACCTAAACAAAAGGGGAACTGACAACTCGTTTAAATAATTATACAAGAATTTCAATCTATTAATAAAGGAAAAAATTGATGAACCAAAATATGTATATCTTTCTATGTAGTTTCAGAAACAAAATCCACCAATATTGGGGGGGGGATCTAGAAGCTAGAATGGAAGAAGGATGGATTAACATAATGAATTAGATCTTTTATTTCCTTAAAACCCTAGTTGATATTAATTTTAAGTTAGTAGTCTTTATGTTGGAGGATGTCACACAACAATATTGGGATTGGGTATTCTATGCTAAATTCAACTAAGGCCTTATATGTGAAGGATTTGATGAATTATTTAACAAAAAATTATACCAAAAATCCTTCAAGATATCTTGAATGATTACTTTATTTTTTTTAAAGAATGAAAATGTATAAATGATGGAATATTCATCTAAGTTTATAAACTGAGTTCATTTTTCAATAGAAGTATCTAGTAGAGTATCCTTGAAGGAATGTATATTCGAGTTTGTATTAGGAACAAAAATTCATTATAATATATCTAAGGTCTGTATTACTGATTATGTCAACATATCTAATAGATAAATAGTGGTATAAATGGATATTACTAGAAATCTTACTGGTAGAGGCACATTGGTCTACAAGTGGGAACTCTAATGATGGGAACAAGTAGAAGTGTGAAACCTTATTCCATGGTGATAGAACTTCACATAATCAAACTAATGGATCAGCTAATTTTTCTCCATACCCCAGTAAAAATCTAGAATGTTTTCAATATGGTTTATTAGAGAATAAGAAATGGGATTGTATGGCACCACCCAAAATATTTCATCGCTATAATCAGATAGGACACCTTTGTCATTACTTCCATGACACTACTAAGTTTGTTTCTAGAAATATCTCTCATGTGTCTCATACATATTATGATTCAACTAGATAATCATATCAAAATAGTCCATTTCCTCATAAATGATTGAACTAGGGTGATTCTAGGAATTCCCCAACTCCTCAGACAATACAACCCAAAATGGGAAGCATGGAATATAGAGTAATGATCATGTAGTTATATGGTGTTGAGTAGATGATAATGGATGATCAATCAATTCCTTTTATTTTATGAGGTACCATTCTACTTAAGTAAACAATAAATAACTTTTTTTTTGACACTGGTGCATCCCCATATTTTATTATTTTATCTATCATTAATTAGATAGGGTTGAGTATTACGATAATTTCACACATGATGAGAATCTAAGAACCTACTGGGTCTCTAGAGTATAATAGATTTAAGTGCATATATTATTTGATAATAATCAATATAGTATAGTTTATTTGGGACTTTTATGTTTTGGATATGTATATCTTTGACTTACTCCTAGGAATGGATTTGTTAGATTCTTTCAAGGCTCATATTGATCGTTATACATGATGTGTAAAATTTACATATCCTGATGGAATAGTTCATAACTTTAAAGAAGAATGGGGTAGGAATTCTGAAAATGTAGCACCTTAAGAACCAATGGATAGAACAATTTCTTATCTTTTAATAGCGGTCACTTTGGGGACTAATGATATAATTGAGATTAGAAAGTTTCCAATCTTTGTGGAATGGTATCATGATGTTTTTCCTAAAAACTGTATTGGTTTTACAACTAAAAGGGAATTGAAATTTTCAATTGATATTATTCCTAGGAAAAATTCTATTTCACTTATATCATATAGAATAGAACCTATGTAAATTAGGGAATTGAATGTATAATTGGAGGAATTGAAAAGTAAAGGCTTTATAAGAATGAGTATGTCACCTTAGGATTCTCCAGTTGTTTTCGTAAAGAAGGTAGATAGTTTATTATGTATCTGTGTTTATTATCATAAAATAAATCAGTTTATGGTAAAGAATAGTTATCCTCTCCTAGAAATTAATGATCTATCTGATCAACTAAAATGATACCAATAAATCTCTAAAATTGATCTACCATGTAGGTATCACCATCTCTGGGTAAGGAAAGAGTATATTCTGAATAAATATCTCTATAGTCATTATGAATATTCGTTCATTCCCTTTAGTCTTACAAATTCACTAGTAGTTTTCATGGAATTGATGAATCATGTATTTTGAAGGTACCTAGACTCTTCTATTGTAGTATTTGTGGATGATATTCTGGTGTATTCTCAAACTGAAAAAGACCATGAAGAAAATTTAGAGATTTTGTTAACTACTTTATATGAGCACTGATTTTATGAAAAATTATCTAAATGTTATTTATAGATAAAATATGTTTTCTTCCTTATCCATGTAATTTATGAGAATGACGTATCAGTAGACCCTAAAAAGATAGAAGTTGTTCTCTCTTGGTAACCATTAAGGAATATCTTTGATATTTGAAACCTTTGGGGACTAGTAGACTACTATTTTTTTTTGTGGTTTATCATGTATTAGATATGTAATGGATGCACTAATAAGAATGGGAAATCCATTCAATTGGAGTGAGGATTTTCATCAATCCTTTTTAGATCTTAAAACCAGGATCACTTTGACACTTATTCTTATCTTTCTAGTAATTGGAAAAAGTTTTTTGGTTTATCATGTCACATATAGATCTAGAATTAGTTAGGTTATCATGAAATGAGATCATGTCATATATTATAGATAAAAATACTTACAAATTCATGAAGAAAATTATTTGACCCATGACTTGGAATTGGTTATAATTGTTTATTCTTTAAAAACAGGGCATCATGATTTCTTTATAGAGAAGTTCACAATATTAAGATAATATAAAAGTTTTAAAAACATTTTTCAAAAAGGAATTTGAACATGAGACACAAGAAATGGATGTAATATATCTATGATAATCTTTGACTTGGCCTATACACCCATCAAAGGAAATTCCATGACTGATTAATTTTAATGAAAGTTTTATATTCAATTATCCAAATAATCTTGTGATTTGTGAAAATTGATGAATATGATTCCTAATATTCATTTAAAATTTTCTAATCAAAATGAGGTTTTAGTCTTCTTTTCAGTGACCCTTATATTATATTTTGTTGAAAAAGTTAATAGTTATAAAATATTTTATCATGATTGCCTTACCATTATGTTAAAACATAATGGTGGGGGGACTGTTACCAGATTGAAACAAGATGAAAATTTAGTGTTTCATTTTTCGAAAAAAATATTCATTCTGACATCTTTTGAAGGACAAATTCTTTATATTTATCACCATTTTAAGAGGTAAATTCATCTAGTAATATAGAAGATATAAAGGCTTTAAGGATCCATTTTTGGTGTCTGGGAATCAAATAAAATATAGATGGTTAGGTGACCAAATGCCTAACCTGTTAGTGGTTTAAGGATGAGAATCAATTATGATCTATAATGTTATAATATTTACCTATACACATATGTAAATGGTATTAGATCACTATAGAATTTGTCATTGGTTTAATGATAACTATTCCAAAGCATAATTCAATCTGGGTGATTATTGACCCACTCATAAAGTCATCCTACTTTATTTTGATTAGTGAATCCAATATGGTAGATGACATGTCAAAGTTATACATTAGAGAAGTGGTAGAGTTACATGGAATAATAGTTAAATCATATATGAATAGGATCCTTGATTTATCTCTTGTTTTTGGAAATAGTTTTATCAATATTTGGGTATCCAATTGACTATGAGCACAAAATATCATCCTCAAATGGATGGGTAGTTATAATGGATGGTTCAAACACTAGAATACATGATCCAAGATTGTGTTATGGATTTCAGTAGATCATGAGAGGATCTCTCACCCATAATATAGTTTTCATATAACAACAATTATTAAGAAATGATATATATTACTATATTTGAAGTATTGTATGACCTTCCACTATGATCTCCGATTTGTGGGGTAGATACTAAAGAAACTGCACATTTGGGACCTAGCTTCATTCATGAAATTTCTCAAAAAATCTAAAATGATCAGAAAATAGATAGATTTATCCCAAAGATATTATAAATATCATATTAATCGTCATCATAACTCTCTATCCTTTTTCATGGGATATAATTTATTCTTGAAGTTTCTTTTGAGTTGGAACATTGTTGATTGGGTAAGAAAGAAAATTTGTCTCATTGTTTTTTCAGAAATTTTGAGATGCGTGAACAATCTCTCTTATCAGTTGGATTTACCACCATGGTCTAATTTGATTCAAAATTTCTTTCAGGTATTCTAATTGAGGATGTAACAACCTAATCCTAGTCATGTGATTCAATAGGATAATCATGATCTTGAACCATTTTCTACATTTTTTCATTCAATAATTCGTATCATAGATAGAAAAGATAAATTGTTCCCTTGAAAACATTTTCCTATGGTCTGATTATTATTAAAAAATAGAGACATTCAAGATGAAATATGGGAATATAAGAAAGAGATGTTGGAGAAATGGCTATAACTCTTCCAAAACTGCACTGATCTATAACTTTATGGGGATGGATAACCTGATACTGGGGAGAATTTAAAACCCATGGTTTGAGGCATTTCACCCATTTATCAGGTATTTTTGATGTTATATTGTGTTGGGTTGAGTTTTTGGAGTTTTAAATGGATTTAGTTTGTTTAAGAAGTTTTTATAAGGGTGATAGTTTAAGAGAAACCCTGAAACTTCTCCAGGAAACTGTTCAAAAGAACCTAAAAGTTATTGGATAGGAACACGGTTAGCATATGGTTTGGCCAAACTGTGTGAATTAGGAAATTTCAGTGTAACGCCCCAACCCCAGTTACCTAGAGTTAGTGCATTATTACATAACATTGGCATGATCACAAGAAAGATCAAATATCGAAAGACCGATTGGTTTAGTAGCCTTGGAAACACTAGATATATTCATAAAGTTTTACATTACATCATAAAGTGAAAAAATACTACAACAACATATTGTCTCCATAGACCACACTATTATCCCCTCATAATATCCCTACAGGTCATTCATAATTTACTTATTCACATCCTGGGAAAAATAAAACATAGAAAAGGGGTGAGCTCAAATGCCCAGTAAGGATAACAATATAGCAGAAACTTTCAAAAATAAGCATAAACATTTAAGGCAATGTATAAATAAATAAAATCCCTTTTAAACTTGAACTTCAACATAGTATGGAAAAAATAAAATTAAATAATTCCATTTACTTATTCACAGGGATATTCTACTAATCGAATAATCACATGCAATATCAATAACCACTTTCATAATGATGGAATACATAATTCAAGACTATCATAACCACATAGCCAAGGCCTCGTGCCAAGACTACAAATACAATTTTGACAAGGCCTTGTTCCAAGACACTAGTTTGAATCATGATACCTACCGATGCATCAAGGAGCTATAGCGGGCTCCACCCGTCACATATTAAGTCCAATGCATTCCCATATGAAAAGGTTTAAACATAACATAAAGATTCGTATTAAAACCAGAATACGAAATGTAAATACTTCATCCATAAACTATGAATGGTATAAAAATAACACATACACAGTCAAACATATCACAAAACCTTCAATACAATATATAAGTTTTGTATCATAATAAATCAACTTCAAATAAGCGTAAAATCCATAAAAAGAAGTTGACATAGATGAAATCAAAACTCTTTTTAGAGAAATATCTCTTTTTATTTTGAAATCATTTAAGAGTCATATATTTATAAAATAAAACATTTTCTTTGAAAATATTTTTATAATATTGTAAGAGAAGCTTAGATGATTTTATAATGGCGTAAAATAGCCGTACCCACCGTATAAGTTAAAAAACATTCTTATCTTAAATCTGTCGAAAAGGTTAAAAAGCACCTTGTTTGGAAAACGACAGAATGATTCCTTTATAAAACTCTTATAAAAATTCAAAAAAGGGTATAAATGACTTTAATCCATTTCTTTTAAATAGTAAAAATGTTTTGAAATACATTTTTAAGAAACATGGATGTGGATGATAAAGAGATCCCAGTAGATTATTACGTATAAACAACCTCAGATAATGAAGAGATTGTGAAATAACCCTTACCTTGTACTTTTCCTTGGTTGGGGGTAGGATAACCTCCTTTATAATGGTGAAATAAGTTTTATTAAATTTTACAAGAATCATATACGTTAATATGATATCATATATGATCTTTTAACATTGATTTGTTAATAATATCTTAGTATTATAGTTGTTTTAGGTGTTAACTTACTCATTTTATTTTATATGTTTTGTTATGTAAGTCTTGTTTTTCATGGATAGGTTGTATATTAATCATATCCAGAATGATATAAAGTCCTTAGATACTATTATTAATCATAAAATGAGAATTATACATGAATTGATACGATGGAGAATGAATCTCATCGCGTTCGTGGAGACGGTAGTCCGTATGTACGCAAGAGCGACAATATCATTCTTTTGATAATAAAATAATATATAATTGGATGGTATATAATATATACAGAATTATTATCATGTTATATTTATTATTTACATGAATTATAAATCATTATTACACCCATCCAAATAATAATTTATTGAATAACAATTACACCACCACGTGGAGACGGTAAGCCGTACGTACGCACGTATGGTGACATGTTATTCAAAGGATGGATAGAATACTAAATATGATTGTACCATATTTATAATAACATCACAGTATATATATAATATACTAGAGTTATTATTTTATAATGGTAATAAAAAAGAAGGAAGAAGTGGAAGAAGAAATGAACTTGGAAAAGGGTGGTGAAATCATTACCTCTTCTTCGGGTTCTTCCTTTTGATTTGATAAAAAGGGCTCTTAGGTTGGATTTATGACTAAAGGAAGGACTCTAGGATGAAGTGAGGGAAGTTGAGAGAGTATTTGGGCAGTGTTCGGCTGAACCAAAAGGCTTTGAAGGTGTGAGTTAATGAGAAGGGGGAGTGCCCTTTTATAAGAAGGGTGAGGGGCACCTTTGGAAAAGCTAGAAATATTATTTTATAATAAATTCATATTCGGTTTCTAATGGCTCCAAAGTGTATTATTTAAATTTTAAGGTGGGGATGGGTCGAACACCACTCAACCAATAGAATTTAGACAGGTTTGGGTTACTATATTAACCTTATCTTTAAGTATTAACTCTTAGTTAATTAGTTTCACTTTTACAATGTCTCTTTGTATTTTTATATTATATGGTTAATAAACATACTATAAACATCCAAGCGACGACCAAGTTGTCCATTAATGATAAAACTATCATGATATAAGTCTCTTGGCCTAACCTTAGATATTTAGGAATTTAATATCAATTAATAATATAATATTTGTTTTAAAAACTCTTTTATGTCAATTTTGACAATATTCAATAATTTATTTTTGTGAAATTCATAACAGAATGATTACTTCGAAAAAAGTTACTTAAGTCAATGCTAACATGTCATATTAACCTATAAAATTAGTTTAATTCATAAAAAGTCTCAAATTATATTTATTTGGGTATTTATAATATCAATTATTCTAATTTTTATTTAATTAGGTAATTACTGCATCATCATTGTGTCATAAATAAATTAAATTATTTAATGTCTAAAAATAATAAATAAAATACAGTTATGTAGTAAATCATTTTATATTTCTAATTAATATTTGCAATCGAATTTATATTATGTATAACCCTATATTACATTTTTTTAAAATAAACTTTTATTTTAACTCTTTTAACTCTTCTTTGAATTAAATAATAATAAATGTCCTAATCTAATTCAAGTGGACATAAATGATAATATTTTATTCCTAAAGTTGTTTTTGGTCTATATACACTTTTACAATAGAATTAGGACATGTGTTAGGGTAATATTAATATCATTTTTACCCTTAATTACCCTATTTACTTTTAACCGTGGTAAATAAAAGTAAAAAGTTACTATTCACCAAAAAATATTTTCATCTCATTGAACCAAATTTTACTACTTGATATTAACTGTGTCTCTCGGAATTTTGAAATACCATTCACAGAAGCTGTAAAATTAAGTTTTATGAAAAATTCAGTTTTTTAACTACCACTTAGTGGTTTCACTATTCATAAAAAATTGAAGTTTTTCAGAACAATGACAAAATTTCATCCTAAGATATAATTGATATTTCGAATTCAAAAATGATTTATATTTTACACTATTCCAAACATATAAGTTTCATTAATTAATTTTATAATGAATTCCCGTTGTCACAACAAATATCGTGTTTTTAAGAAACAATATATATCAAAAGATTGACAATTGTTTATGTCCAATTTCAAAGTGAAATTAATTCTAATGAACACCATTGGATAAAATATTAAAAATATATTCTAATTTTACTTTAAAACCACTCAATAGTATAATTTATCACTTTAAATTATTTTGATTAAAAATGTTGTTCTTAAGTATTTTTCACTATTCATAAAAATTGGAAGTTCTCCGAAAAATACCTAAAATTCAACTTAGGATAATTTCGATATTCCAAATCCAAAAATGAAGTCCATTTTGAAATATAAAATATATATAATTTCAAAATGTAGGTATTACTATTCATAATGGATAGTTTGATTGGTTGTGGTGTGTTAGAACTCGATGTTGCGTACAACACACGCTATCACATTATTCAAAGAGAAGCGTACCACAGAATCTTGGGGTGTTACATTCTCCCCCCTTCAAATAATTTCGTCCTCAAAATTTAGAGAATACTACCGCATGAAAAGACTCGGGTGGTTCTTCATCATAAGTTCCTCGGGTTCCCACATTGCCTCTTCCATCTTATGGTTTCTCCACAAGACTTTTACCAGACGAGTCGTCTAGTTTCTCAGTACTTGTTCTCTCGTATCAACAGTCCTGACATGCTCTTCATAATAGGACAGATCGGGTTCCAGTTCTAATTCCTCATAGGTGAGTACATGCGTTGGGTCAGGCATGTATTTTCTCAATAGAGATACGTGGAACACATCGTGAACTTTGGAGATACATGGCGGCATTGCCAATCGATAAGCTACAGCCCCAATTCGTTCTAGAATTTCGAAAGGTCCAATGTACCTGGGACTCAATTTACCATTCTTACCAAAACGTATGACTCCCTTCCATGGAGATACCTTCAGGAAAACATGATCACCAACTTGAAATTCCAATCCTTCCTTCGATTATCGGCATAGCTCTTATACCTACTTTGAGCTGCTTTGATGTGATTTTGGATTACATTAACCTTTTCCATCGTTTCCTCCACCAGTTCTGGACCTACAAGTTTTCCTTCACCAACGTCATCCCAACAGGTTGGTGTGTGACATATCTTTCCGTATAACGCTTCATATGGTTCCATCTGAATACTCTAATGGAATCTATTGTTATAGGAAAATTCTACCATAGGTAAATATTGATCCCACATAACCTAAAAGTCAAGTGAGCAAGATCTCAACATGTCTTCTAAGGTTTGAATAGTCTGTTCTGATTGTCCGTCTGTCTGAGGGTGGTAGGCAGTTCTCAAATGAAGTTCAGTATCCAAGTATTTCTGAAGACTCTTCCAGAATCTTGAAGTAAAACGGGGATCACGATCTGAAACAATCGATAGGGTTACTCCATGAAGTCTCATAACTTCATTAATATATAGTCTTTCTAGACATTCTAGTGGTAGATCTTCTCTTATAGCAAGAAAATGTGTTGACTTGGTAAGACGATCAATAATAACCCATATTGCATCGTTCCTTCTAGTAGTCTTTGGTAGCCCCATGACAAAGTCCATCGTAATATTGTCCCATTTACACTCTGGTATAGGAAGAGGTTGCATGACTCCTCCATGCTGTTGCCTTCCAGCTTTCACTTGTTGAAAAACCATACATCTTGACACAAAATCAGTAATTTTCCTCTTCATGTTGTCCCACCAAAAATGTTCCTTCAAATATCTATACATTTTTGTGCTCCCAGGGTGTATTGAGAAATTGGAACTATGAACATCATCTAACAATTCCCTTTTTAGATCAGGTATACCGGGAACACAAAGTCTCTTCCCAAATTTCAAAATTCCTTCTTCATACACAAAGTCTCTCATTATCCCATCATTCACAGCTTTAATCTTCTTTTGAAATTCTTCATCATCAGTCTAAGAACTCTTAATCCTTTCTAGTAAAGATGGTTTGGAAACCATTTGAAAAAGCATTGATGTTTCACCTTCCCTGGTTATTCCCATGTCCATCTTCACTAGATCCATGAAAATTGGATCCCTTTCAATTCTCATATTGTTCAAAAATCCATGATCTTTTCTGATCAAAGCATCTGCCACCTTGTTTTCTTTCCCCAGGTGGTAGTGTATCGTACAATCATAATCCTTGAGTAATTCAATCCATCTCCTTTGCCTCATGTTGAGTTCTTTTTGTGAGAAAATATACTTCAAACTCTTGTGATCAGTATAAATCTCACAGTTTTCACCATAGAGGTAGTGCCTCCATATCTTGAAAGAAAAGATCACAGTTGCTAACTCAAGATCATGAGTAGGATAGTTTTGTTCATGAGTTTTCAACTATCGTGATGCATAGGCAATAACCCTATCATTCTGCATAAGGACACAACCAAGCCCTTTCTTCAATGCATCACTATAAATAACGAACCCATCATTCCCCAATGGTAGAGTAAATATAGGATCATTGACTAATATTCTCTTCAGTTCTTCAAAACATTCTTCACACTCTTTTTTCGAAACAAATTTAACCCCTTTACGTGTGAGCTTCGTTAATGGGTTAGCCAATCGGGAAAAATTCTGGACGAAACATCGATAATAACCTGCCAAACCAATAAAACTGTGTACCTCAGTTATACTCATAGGTGTTGGCCATTCTTGGATTGCCTTTGTCTTAGAAGTATCAACAGAGATTCCATATTTAGATGCAATATGGCCAAGAAAAGAAATCTCATGAAGCCAAAATTCATACTTGCTAAACTTCCCATATAATTCATGTCTTCTCAGAGTCTTCAAGATAATGCGGAAGTGATTTTCATGATCTTCGTAGATTTTGGAGTATACCAAGATATCATCAATAAATACCACCCCAAATTCATCGAGATATTCCTTGAAAACTCTATTCATCATAACCATGAATACAGAGGGTGCATTAGTCAATCCAAAAGGCATTACTGTAAACTCGTAATGCCCGTACCTGGTTTAAAATGCTGTCTTTGGAATGTCTTCCTTCTTCACACACAACTGATGATATCCAGATCGAAGGTCAATATTTGAAAAGTTTTGATCTCCATGCAGCTGGTCAAATAAATCATCAATGTAATAGCATTGATCTCCCTGTAGTCGATACATAACCTCATAGATCCATCTTTCTTTTTAACAAAAAGAACAGGGGCTCCCCATGGAGAAACACTAGGGAGAATAAATCCTTTATTACTCAATTCCACTAGTTGTTTCTTTAGTTAGACTAATTATACAGTGGCCATTCTATAAGGGGTCTTCGATATAGGACTTGATCTAAGAATTAAATCAATGGAAATCTCAACTTTTTGTTTTGGAGGATGTCCAGGTAAATATTCCAGAAATACATCTACATGTTCTTTCACAATAGGTACATCCTCTATTTGAACATTCCTTTCCTCACCCACATTCATTTCTTTCTCTTCCTCCCCAATAATTGAATTTAGTTGAGCTACTGGGGGTGGATCTAGATAAGAATTAGGTGGTGACGATTCTTATCTAAAGATAAGGTGTTCCTTATCATCATCATCATCAAAAATTGTAACCTCCTTCTTCTTACAATAAAGCTTCGCATCATAGTCCAAAAGAAAATCCATACTAAGGATTATATAAAACTCAATCATAGGTATGAGGATGAGAACAGCAGATAAAGAACATTTATGTTCTCTAATGGGGACTGATTCACAAAACTTTGTTGCAATGATACTTCCCTTAGGAGTTTTAACTGAAAACTACCTTGTTAAATTAAATTGGAAATATCTAATTTTCTTAGAAAACTGGGAAGATATTAAACAATGCGATGATCCAGAATCAAATAATTCATTTTATAAACTTGAGGAAACCATTAAATTACCTGCCACTACGTCTTTTGGAGCTTTTACCTTGGAAGTAGTGATAGCATAAGCTTGGCCTTGATCCCTTGGCCTTTTCTGAGGTAAGTTCCCCTGACTCTTAGGACATTCATTTTCATAATGTCCCATCTCCCTGCAATTGTAGCATTGAAAATTGGTAGCTTCCTTCTTCCCTTTTCAATCATGAGCTTGGTGGCCTTTTTCAACACACTTGTAACAGATACCCATTCCCTTCAAGCAAGTACCGGGGTGTTTCTTCCCACATTTACCACATGATAGATATTCAACCTTTCCCTTAATTCACTTATTTCCATTCCCATATTGATCAGTATATCTCTTCTTCTATTTCTTTGCTTTCAAGTCATAATACTTAGAGAATTTCTTTTTCGGTCTTGATAGCACATGAGACAATGTCTTCGTATGATGAAAAGGATTGTGAGACTAATTCTCGATGGAGAAATGGTTTTAACCCATCAAAGAAACGATCAATCTTACTTATGGGGTTATATATATAATCTCCATCATACCTTGCTAACCTTGTAATGTTAGCCTCATACTTTGTGACATTCTCATCCTCCTTTTGTCTCAGACTCAGAAATTGCCTTTCCATATCTTCTCGATGGTCGCGAGGAAAGTATTTTTCTAAAAACAGATCTTTGAACTCCCTCCATTCCATATTTGATAATTCATCATCTTCCTTCATGTTTTTAATCAATGAACACTATTGATCAACATCTCCAGTGAGGCGATAAACTTCCACGATAACATTTTCCCTTTCACTACTCCCCAAACCCTGAAATATTTTCTCTTGGGAATTTATCCATTGCTCAGCTACTAATGGATTTGTACTACCATTGAACGTTGGTGGTTGTTAACTCATGAATCGATCTAACATTGATCCTCCAAGCTGCAGATCAGGGTGCTCCATACGGGAAAGGTTATTATTCATAACCTGAGTGAGTTGTCCCAGTATGGTGATTAGTTGATCGACACCAGTTGCATCACCAGCTCCACTGTAATTATCTTGAGCAGAAGGGCAATCCCTACATAGAGTGAGTGCATTGATACAGTTTCCATTTCTTCCACTAGGTTCCATTTCTAAACAATGGCATAAACTAGATCAGTTTATGAATCAAAATACATAATCCCATACTTATAAAACACTTAAAATAAATTGAACTATTTATTTATATAATCCATAATCATAAAAAATGTTTTCTTTGAGAAAGTATATACTCATAAACCCTTCATAATTATTTTTAAAGAAAATGAGATTTATCCTAAGTATATCCCCCGGGATTGTTGTAACCAAGAGTGCAATAAGGCCCATTGTCATGCACCAGTTCCCGTTCGAGTCTAGCTCAAAGCGGTGTTTTTGGGTTTTACCCCTAGGTACATCTGTGCCAGAGCCGTCTCTACCTGCTCGTATCCAGACAGGGATGTATTTCTTGGAAAACTCACAAAATCTCTACAATACCAAAATTCTAGAAAGTTCTTCTATACTAATCCTCAAAGTCCTTCTTAGGTCAATGTGCTCTAATCAGAGTTTATCTAAATCTAGCTTCCAAGGTTTGTATTAAACTTCCTCTGATACCAACTGTAACGCCCCAACCCCAGTTACCTAGAGTTGGTGCATTATTATATAACATTGGCATGATCACAAGAAAGATCAAATCTCGAAAGACCGATTGGTTTAGTAGCCTTGGAAACACTAGATATATTCATAAAGTTTTACATTACATCATAAAATGAAAAAATACTACAACAACATATTGTCTCCATAGACCACACTATTATCCCCTCATAATATCCCTGCAGGTCATTCATAATTTACTTCTACACATCCTAGAAAAAATAAAACATAGAAAAGGGGTGAGCTCAAATGCCCAGTAAGGATAACAATATAGCGGAAACTTTCATAAATAAGCATAAACATTTAAGGCAATGTATAACTAAAAAAAAATCCCTTTTAAACTTGAACTTCAACCTAGTATGGAAAAAATAAAATGAAATAATTCCATTTACTTATTCACATGGATATTCTACTAATCTAATAATCACATGCAATATCAATAACCACTTTCATAATGATGGAATGCATAATGCCAGACTATCATAACCACATAGCCAAGGCCTCGTGCCAAGACTACAAATAAGATTTTGACAAGGCCTTGTGCCAAGACTCTAGTTTGTCTCATTAGACCTACTGATGCATCGAGGAGCTATAGCGGGCTCCACCCATCACATATTAAGTCCAATGCATTCCCATATGAAAATGTTTAAACATAACATAAAAATTTGTATTAAAACTAGCATACGAAATGTAAATACTTCATCCATAAACTATAAATGGTATAAAAATAACACATCCAAAGTCAAACATATCTCAAAACCTTCAATACAATATAGAAGTTTTGTATCATAATAAATCAACTTCAAATAAGCATAAAATCCATCAAAGGATGTTGACATAGATGAAATCAAAACTCTTTTTAGAGAAATATCTATTTTTATTTTGAAATCATTTAAGAGTCGTATATTTATAAAATAAAACAGTTTCTTTGAAAATATTCTTATAAGCTTGTAAGGGAAGCTTCAACGATTTTATAACGGTGGAAAATAGCCATACCCGCCATATAAGTTAAAAAACATTCTTACCTTAATTCTGTCGAAAAGGTTAAAAAGAACCTTGTTTGGAAAATGACGGAAAGATTCCTTTATAAAACTCTTATAAAAAGTAAAACAAGGGTATAAATGGCTTTAAACCATATTATTTTATATAGTAAAAACGTTTTGAAATACATTTTTAAGAAACATGGATGTGGATGATAAAGAGATCCCAGTAGATTATTACGTATAAATAACCTCGTATAATGAAGAGATTGTGAAATAACCCTTACCTTGTACTTTTCCTTGGTTGGGGGTAGGTTAACCTCCTATAAATTGGTGAAATAATTGTTATTTAATTATAGAAGAATCATATACATTAATATGATATCATATATGATCTTTTAACATTGATTTGTTAATAATATCTTAGTATTATCGTTGTTTCGGGTGTTAACTTACTCGTTTTCTTTTATATGGTTTGTTACGTAAGTCATGTTTGTCATGGATAGGTTGTTTATTAATCATATCCATAATGATATCAAGTCCTTAGATACTATTATTAATCATCAAATGAGAATTATACTTGAATGGATACGATGGAGAATGAATCTCATCGCGTTCGTGGAGACGGTATTTCGTACGTACGCACGAGGGACAATATCATTATTTTGATAATAAAATAATATATAATTAAATGGTATATCATATACAAATAATTATTATCATGTTATATTTATTATTTACATGAATTATAAATCATTATTATACCCATCCAAATAATAATTTATTGAATAACAATTACACCACGACGTGGAGACGGTAAGCCGTACATACGCACGTATGGTGGCATGTTATTCAAAGGATGGATAGAATACTGAATATGATTGTACCATATTTATAATAACATCACAATATATATATAAGATACTGGAGTTATTATTTTAGAATGGTAATAACAAAGAAGGAAGAAGTGGAAGAAGAAAGGAACTTGGAAAAGGGTGGTGAAATCATTACCTCTTCTTTGGGTTCTTCCTTTTGATTTGATCAAAAGGGCTCTTAGGTTGGCTTTCTGACTAAAGGAAGTCCTCTAGGATGAACTGAGGGAAGTATAGAGAGTATTTGGGTAGAGTTTGGCTGAACCAAAAGGCTTTGAAGGTGTGAGTTAATGAGAAGGGGGAGTTCCCTTTTATAAGAGGGGTGAGGGGCACCTTTAGAAAAGCTAGAAATATTATTTTATAATAAATTCATATTCGGTTTCTAATGGCTCCAAAGTGGATTATTTAAAAATTAATGTGGGTATGGGTCGAAAAAAACTCAACCAATAGAATTTAGACAGGTTTGGGTTACTATATTAACCTTATCTTTAAGTATTAACTCTTAGTTAATTAGTTTCACTTTTACAACGTGTCTTTGTATTTTTATATTATATGGTTAATAAACTTACTATAAACATCCAAGAGACCCCCCAAGTGGTCCATTAATGATACAAATATCATGATATAAATCTCTTGGTCTAACCTTATATTTTTAGGAATTTAATATCAATTAATAATATAATATTTGTTTTAAAAACTCTTTTATGTCAATTTTGACAATATTCAATAATTGATTTTTGTGAAAATCATAAAAGAATGATTGCTTCGAAAAAAGTTACTTAAGTCAATGATAAAATGTCCTATTAACCTAGAAAATTAGTTTAATTCATAAAAAGTCTCAAATTATATTTATCTGGGTATTTATAATATCAATTATTCTAATTTTTCATTAATTAGGTAATTACTGCATCATCATTGTGTCATAAATAAATTAAATTATTTAATGTCTAAAAATTATAAATAAAATATAATTATGTATTAAATCATTTTATCTTTCTAATGAATATTTGTAATCAAATTTATATTATGTATAACCCTATATTAAAAATGTTTTATTAAATAAACTTTTATTTTAACTCTTTTAACTCTTCTTTGAATTAAATAATAATAAATGTCCTAATCTAATCCAAGTGGACCTAAATGATAATATTTTATTTCTAAGGTTGTTTTTGGTCGAGATACACTTTTCCAATAGAATTAGGGCATGTGTTAGGGTAATATTAATATCATTTCTACCCTTAATTACCCTATTTACTTTTAACCGTGGTAAATAAAAGTAAAAAGTTACTATTCACCAAAAAATATTTTCATCTCATTGAACCAAATTTTACTACTTGATATTAACCGTGTCTCTCAGATTTTTGAAATTCCATTCACAAAAGCGGTAAAATTATGTTTTATGAAAAATTCAGTTTTTTAACTACCACTTAGTGGTTTCACTATTCATCAAAAATTGAAGTTTTTCAGAACAATGCAAAAATTTCACCCTAAGATATAATTGATATTCTGAATTAAAAAATGATTTCTATTTTAAAAAATTCCAAACATATAATTTGCATTAATTAATTTTATAATTAATTCCCGTTGTCACAACAAATAGCGTGTTTTTAAGAAGCAATATATATCAAAAGATTGACAATTGTTTATGTCCAATTTCAAAGTGAAATTAATTCTAATGAACACCATTGGATAAAATGGTAAAAATATATTCTAATTATACTTTAAAACAACTCAATAGTATAATTTATCACTATAAATTATTTTGATTAAAAATATTGTTCTTAAGTATTTTTCACTATTCATAAAAATTGGAAGCTCTCAGAAAAATACCAAAAATTCAACTTAGGATAATTTTGATATTACAAATCCAAAAATGAAGTCCATATTAAAATATAAAATATATATACTTTCAAAAAGTAGGTATTACAATTCATAATGGCTAGTTTGATTGGTTGTGGTGTGTTAGAACTAGATGTTGCATACAACACACGCTATCACATTATTCAAAGAGAAGCATACCGTAAGAGCTTGGGGTGTTACATTCAGGATATATGTTTTTCTCATGGATTACACATATTTTTCCAAAACTACGAAAGAAAATTATGAAAACTTGGGTGTTTTCTAGTAGGACTCGCACAATTGGTGAAAATTTTATTATATAATTTCATCCAACCACGTGATGACATTAATGACATCCCAAAATTAAATTTTTATTCAATTATATTCAAGAAAACTCTTATTCTTCTCCTTATGACTGAAAATATTTAATGAGAGGACTCCTCTAAGGGATTTTGGAAAATCTTATCTCTATAGAACCCATTTCTATTAGATCAAAGTGAATTAGATCTTGTAGATCAAAGTTAAGAGCCTTGTTCTTCTTCATTTTCATGATCTTTTTCCTTTGAATGAAACCTTAGATTATGGTTTCTACATCTAGATCTAATGGATCTGTCATGTTTTGAAAATTCTTTTTGGGATTTGTTAAATGAATAGTAAAAGAGTATCAATTGGCTAGAGTGAATCTTGATTCTTTGGGTTCCCCAAGATCCATCATAATGTTGATGGATTTTCTCTTTTCTCCACTTGTTTTAGAAATTAAAGGTTTAGTTTTATTAAATTATTTATTGAATTTTCAAAGGAATCATATGATGATTTATTTAAGGTAAACACTTTTGGTTTATGGTTTGGGAACTTTTAATGTTTTTGTAAAACCCCTTTGATTTATGGTTTTAAATTTTGGTTTTTGTTAAACATAAGTAAGTCATTTGATTAAAAGTTATAACGGTATGAATTATTTTTTGTGAAATAAATGGATGTAAGAAATTGGAATTTACAAAATGGAGTTCATTCATTTTAATTGTATGTGGACATTAAATAGAATATGGTGATATACTAGAGGAACAAAAATCATTATCATCGATGATCGTTTTGATAGATGGATGAGTTACTAATCATGAGTATTGGTACAATCATTGTACTGTTCCATTACTTTGTTATAGGTACTTTTTAACCCTTGTTTTGACCATGTTTTAGTTGGGTATTTATTTGAGGTTGTTTTTGGAGTTTTCAGAAAATTTTGGGAGACCATTTGGGATATGAATAGTTAGAGAATGGTTAATGAAAACCTTATAGCCTGTCTTAGTAAACTATGTGGCCAAGTATGGTATACTATAATGAGGCATATAGTTTTTTTCCAAAATTTACGACTGCACCTCAAAACTATGCACCCCTAGGTAGAGGGGTTAATCATGTATGGAACATGATTAAAGTAACCGTATGGAAAATCTATACACCCAAAACAAAATCTTTGTATAGTCAACATGGTTAAGGTACACAATTACACATAACTGTGTGGCCTCTCTAGTGAACCATGCATACAGACTTTTAATTATACAAATTTGTAATTAAAAAAACCTTGGAACCCTAGTTTAACCTCCAATAACCATGTAATATTATATTGGATCAATATAATACTTCCCTGATCATCTAGATACTTCTCTATTGGGATTTAATGTGGATTTACATCATTATTGATGGGTAAACTCAATGTATGTTGCATTTTTTATCATGTTTTTCCTTTTCTTTTTAGATCCTCAATGGATATATTCTTCTATCATATTGTGGAACCATAAAGGGATATATATGCTAGATATAATGGGTTGGATAGAGTATGTATATGTTTCTTATGTATCTAGGATCATGAGTACCTGATCTACTCTTCCCCTATATTTGTTTTTGAAGGTGATTAGTTCTACCATCGATCTTGAGGTAGGTATTTCTATACAAAGGGATAATTCTATCAGTTTATGATTGTTCTTTCAAATTCCTTTGGTTTATTCAATGAATGGATTTTATTTTTTTGATTAAAATGGGTTTGTTGTAAATAAGTCTTGTATTTAAAGGTATTTTTTTTAAAAAAAATGGGTTGTGCACACGAAGTGTTTGATAAAATACTCGAATGGTAGTTTTGAATAAAAATGGGGTTTTTCTCAAGAAACTAAGAAGATTTGATTTTATTTGAAAATGTTTTATAAATAGTTATCATATCTTTGAAAATGATTTTAAAAAAATTTAGCTCATTGGGTAACCTTGGGTGTGTTTTGAATAGAAATTCCACTCATAGTGTGTGTAATTCCATATGATGTTTTCTTTCACTTTAGTGTGTGTAATTCCACTAGAGGTTATACCAGTTGGATCCACCATAGGCCTAAATTGGAGATTTTTTTATGTCGTGTACATATACCCATAGGTTAGAGATCAAATGTAATGCCTTTTCATTTATGATTGGATTTTCACAAGATTGATTGGTCATGTTTATTTGATCACATTTTTTCACATGATGTATTAACCATGGTTATTTGATCACATGCTTTCACATGATGGATTGGTCATGGTTATTTTCTCTCATGATTTCACATGATGGATTGGTCATGGTTATTTGCTTATGTGTTTATCTTGTTGTGTATCTATGGCTTTTATTGATTAAGATTTCATTCTTCATCACTTGTTATATTATTTTCATTGACAATATGAAAGGATTTTATAAAAAACAAAGGTATGATTTAAAAATAGGTTTGAGTTATGAAAAAGGTTTGAAAAAATATATTTATTTTGAAGATACAATTTTGGAATTCTTAAAATATTAGACTTTGTAAATACTCTGTGGTGTAATCCAGCTGGGATTTATAT
The DNA here is from genome assembly GCA_963277665.1 of Viscum album. Taxonomy (NCBI): domain Eukaryota; kingdom Viridiplantae; phylum Streptophyta; class Magnoliopsida; order Santalales; family Viscaceae; genus Viscum; species Viscum album. The sequence goes on along the minus strand of OY728119.1, from coordinate 1,175,081,734 downwards.
TGACATCATACTTTTGATTTTTGGCAGTTGTCGATGTTGTTTTTGAAGGATTTTGGTAAATAGAAGGAAATTATATACCATGCCATATTCTCTTCTCATTTCATCCTTCATAGTGGGATGTTTTGGAGGTGGTGGTTGGTTAGATAGAGGCTTTTTGGTCTTTTATTATCATACTTTATGGTTTAGCCATTCTGGATTGTATTGTATGGACCTTGGTTGAATCTATTTCTTCCACTTTGTACTCTGGTTGTATGTATTTCTTTTTTATATATGATACTTGTTTCTCTTATCTTACTGCAACTCACTACCATGAAGGGATGCCTTGTGTGGCTTATCTGGTTGACTCAGTTTGGTTCATTATAGAATGGTATCAAAGGAACATGATTATCCTAAAGTGTGTTAACCCTTCCTAAGTTTGTTTTGATATCTTGGGTATATAGGAGTTTGGATTTTTGGGATTTATATAGTAAGTTCGGGAGGGTTCTTAGATAGTTGACTTCAGTGTCTAAACTCAAGTTTCCATGGGCAGTTGAATTTTTTTACCAGGATTGAGACATGGTGTTTGAGGTGATTTTTATGAGCTAGATAAGGAGTTTATTTAAGTGGACCTATTACTTCTTCAGGTAATGGTTTTCATCAGTATATGTCATATTTCTTTAAATTATCATTAAATTAAATAATTGACAAGAATTCTTGAAGTTGGATAAATTATTTTGTATTTTTTCTCAAAAAAGGGATTGGTTATTCTAATGTGGTTATTAGATGATGTCTACTAGAAGAGATCTTATGAATCTAGGTGAGGACACTATGAGACAATTTCCAAAGGAAAATCCTCCAATGAACCCTTCTTTGGTAGAATATGTAATATTCAATATTCAGACTTTGGGTCAAGAAGGTATTAGGAACCCAAGGCATGCAGTGGATCATGGATTATAATTCAATGAGTATTATCCACCCATCTTCTGTGGTGACAAAGGAACCCAAGAATATGAGGAGTGGATTAAGATGATTAAGATGATTTTTAATTTCTTTAATACTCTTGAGGAATCTAAGGTGGTTTTTGTTTCACATACATACTCGATATACCATAAAGGAGGTGATGGGAATATATTGTGATTGAAAATTTTCACAAGTATATTACCTATAATTCTTTAAGGAAAAATTAAATCATAAGTTTTACCCTAAGATATCATGTATTGTGAAGACCCAGGAGTTTCTAACCCTAGAGTAAAGAGATCATACTATTCTGGAGTATTCCACCCATTTTTCTAAGTTAGTGTATTTAGCACCAGTGCTAGTCGCTAATGAGTGCCTAAATTCTTAGAGGGTTGAGTTTGGATTGAGGCCTAATATTTGATTGATGTTGATTCTCACGTTCCTTATGAACTTTGTGGAGGTAGTAAAAAAAGTAGCTTTGGTAGAGGTTGACATAGCTAGAAACCATGGATTAGGTGGAGCTTCAGTTAGTGCAGTTGTCAGCCAAGGTATGTATTCTATCCAAAAAAGGAAGTCTAAGGGTGGTTCGTTTTATTCAGGACTAGTTTTAGGGGCTTTATCAGGACAATGGTTGTTTTTCTACCAATATAGAAGGCCTGGTCATAAAAATACTAACTATACAGAGTCTCCTAATAATTTTCATTGTTGTACACTATTGTTCCATCTAAGGAGTTTTTTTGAAAGGATATCCCAGGGTAATAAAGATAGATCTACTCTCACCAAGGGTTTTGAAGGTTCATACTGATGCTTCTAAGGCTAGTGGGTATGGTCCTCTTGGTAAGGGGTATTTTCTTGTGGATAAGATTGAATGGATCTTTGTAGTAGAGTGTTCTCTATAGGAATATGAAGTAGGTCCAACTACTATTATAGGTGTGGTGTTTATTTCATCTTCTACGCTTCTAGATTTATTTGATACAGGTACTACTCTGTCACAAACTAGGCCAGGTCGCCATCCGACCCGGCACCCGACCCGGTCCGTGACATGGCCCGAAGAGCGTTCTCGATCCCCACGGGCTGGCACACTTGCCTGGGTATCAAAAATAAAACATGGGAATGATTTACCCAAATTAAACATCTTAAAATGACCAACAAAAACTAAAAATTCAGATCTAATAAATTCAATCAAACATGCCCTTAACAACTTTCAAATTTAATTATTTACAATGTTAGACAAAACCACAAAGTACTACGACAGAGGAGTAACAAAACTCTATAACAAACCCCCACGCTACAAGAGAGGTGTAACATCCACAAGCTACGACCAAGGACTTGCATGAGAATGACACTAACAACTCAAACCACCATCGCTCAGCATGATGTCACAACCTAGAATACACAAGAAACAAGGTCTACATACACCCGAAGGTGTATGCAGGGTGTGAGCGAAAGGCCCAGTAGGATGCCACCCAATGAAAAGATTCCATTCCACAACATCCAAGAGACAATTTAATGTGTTTATTAAAAATTATACTTTCAAAAATCTTTTAAAATAAAACATTTACAAGATAAATGATAAAATAAAACACTAAGAGAAACCATTTCACAAACAATACTTTAAAGAGGAAAGAAGAAAAAATTCATTAAGAATATACACACACACATACTGACACACGCACACACAAGTGATCCTCCATATGCCGATAGAAGGCACTACGTCATGGATGGTAGAGCACTATGGGTAAATCCCCTAAGGTTCATCTAGCTCGAGTGGGACCCAAGAACCTCGTTTTTTGGTGAAACGTGGCTTAGAAACGATGAACCTTAGCAAACATGGATTAAAAGACCACGACCCTCAGAAAACGTGGCTTAGAAGACCACGACCCTCAGTAGTTCACATGTTTAGTTAGTGTTACAATCGTCAATCCAGCTAAGTGAAACAGGGACAATACCACTTCGGATCACTAGCGCACTAGTTCTAGTCCTCCCGCCTAGATACACAGGGTTTTCTCTTGTGCTCAAACAAGTTCCAAATTCACAGAGTATATTTATTTCTCATATCACATACCAAACAAGATATTACACACAAAAGTCACCATTTTCATACCCAAACAACATTTCAAAAACTCACACAAACCAAAATACCTTTCCAAAAATATATATTTCATTACGTAATCATTTTGCAAATCCACATTTGGCAACAATCAAATAAGAACATAAACAATTTTCACAACTTAGAAAGCATTATTTAAATAACACAACAAGGGCCAACACAAATTAACACACCCAATTGCAAACAAGAGAGTCGTTCAAACCACTTTCTTAATAAATTGTCCTTAAAACTAGTTTCACGCCATCTAAATAAGTCAAAAAATCATTTGAGCTATCTCTGAAATCATTTCAATAAAACCCAAGAAGACTCCAACCAAATGCCGCTTTGAAGAAGCCACCATTTTTTTACAAGTAAACATTTTTTTTCACAACAAAAAACCAAGACAAAATGCTTAAAATAATTCACTACACATTAAAAATCCACATTTAGACATTTACAACTCAATTACCCTTAAAAAATAAGTTCTCACCAACCAAACATCACCTAGAACCCAACTTGAAAACATTGCACCAAAACAACATAGATGTTTACGTGTGAAGACCATTTTAAAATCAATTTCATAGTCAAATATTCTAAAACTTCACTTGAACCATATGAACAATTGATTAAACAATTTTAGGATTTATGCCAATAAGGTCGAAATGAAAAACATGATCATTTCTACAGAAATTGAAATTTTCATAACGCATGCATGTCAAATAATTTTTTTTAAAACGCATTTCGCACAACCTATAAATCACGACCAATCATTTATACAACAAAAAAATATAAACAACAAGACCATACTATTTTGGAAATTCTATTTCATCAAACGAGCATGACAAACTATTTTAAACCTAGATCGAATCATGAAATTAACTCATAGAACATATTAAATTAACTAAACAACCAAATTAAATTATCTAAAGGATGTCAAGGCATGGAACCACCTACCTTGGGTATCGAAGACCCCAACACTCGGCGTGAAAATTCAATCGCTTGTCGTTTTCCCCACATAAAACCAAATGCGAACCCAAAAACATGAATCCGAACCAAAAACTTCAAGTCAAAACCCCCAAAATCAGAACATAAACCCGCTGAAAAAAAACAACAACAAAACTCAAAAGAAAGAAAAAAAAAGGAAAGGAGAAGGAAATAACTGGGGGTGGGGGTCAACGCCGATGACCACCAGACATCAGCATGCCAGGAGGAGGAAACGAGCAGTGTGCGCAAGAGGAGGCTGGCGGGTTTGTTCCGACAGAGGATCAGGGACGGGTTTGAGCAGGAAGACTGAGAGGGTGACGATGTGGCGGCTGGATGGGTGGAGCTAGGAGGGGTGCGCTGGGTAGAGGGTAGGGGCACAGTGCGCAGGGTGGATCCAGGAGGAGGAAACACTGAATGGAGGTGCGGCGCGTCGGGCTGGTGGCCGAACGGGAGGGGCAGGGGCGGCGCAACAGGGTTCTAAGGGGAGCGGCGCAAATTGGAGGATGGGAATGGGAGTTCGGCGGCCATCCGTGGAGGGGGAGACGACACGATGGGGAGGGCCGGATAGGGAGGTGTGGTCTAGGTGAGTCCAGGGGAGAGGAGTTTCAGTGCGATGTTAAATGGGGGAGGAGTATCGGCAGCTCGAAGAGGTGCAGGGCGCGATGCCCACTGGTCGGCCGGGAGGGTGGTGCGCACCAAGGCCATGGAGGGGGTACGATGGAGGATGGTCCAGGGAGTAAAGGAGGGGAGTGCAGTGCAAAAGAGAGGTAGGGTTGGGGGGGGGGGGTTGGGGCACAACGGGTTAGAGATAAAGGGGCATGGGGGAATAAAAAAAAAGAAAATGAAATAAGGTAAAGAAAAAGGAAAAATAAAATAAAATAAAATAAAGAACCTAAAAAAATCAACATAAATATATTAACCAAACTAATTTGTAATGATAATATAAAAAAATAACAGTGATAATTATAATAATGATAATGATAAATAAATTGACAAGAATAATGATAATATTAATAATAATAATCATAATAATAATTGTAATAACCTTAACTTGATGTTAACGAACATAATAAACTGAACAAAATTTAATAAAAGGTTAATAATAATAACTTAATAATAATAGTCCTATTAATAAACACAACAGACATAATAATAATAACAATAAGATAATAATAAACTTAATAAAATAAATAATAAACTATACAATAATCAACTTAATAAAATGTTATTTATAAAAATAATACTCTCAATTAAGTTACTATCCAAGGTAGTAGTAATAATATACTCAAGTGACATTAATAATAATAATGTTATTAAATACATGATTAATTAATTCTATTTCATTAATTGACTATCGATAAGGGCATGCGGTGAACCGGGCGAGGTTGCGCGACAATCAAAGTGAGGTCACGCGGCTTCAACCGCGATGCACTGGACACAGTCAAGGATAAAACACACGTTTTAAAATAATAACTTAAAAATTTTAAGGTCGGGCTTCAACCTGGACTACCCAATGCCCAAAGAAAGATAAAAAAATTGAAATAACTTATTTAAAGATGACGGGTGTGACATACTCACTCTTTTATATCATCAAAGTTAGTTCAAATGTTGGAATTACACTCAAAACTTAAGTTTTTATTTTTGGAACTTTCCATGCCTTTGTGAAATAGGTTTGAACAAGGTTTCAAGTGTCCTATGTATTGGGTGGTGATAACTGACTTCTTGGGGGTGTGGTACCTTTTTAGTTCTTGATATTAAAATATTTGACTTGATACTTGACATGTATTAGATGATTATAATTAAGGAATAGATATAATGTTATCGTCATCTGATTTAGTTTTTATCTTACAATGGGGTCACTCAAGTTTTTCAGGGCGAGTTGGAACCTAGATCTGTAAGGGTGGGTCCTATTGTTCCTTTTTATAGGGTAATCTCAAGAAAGTTTTAAAAGATGTTTATTGATCTTGTTGACCCTTTTTTGGGAGGTCTTGTTCCTGCAGTGGTGTTTTCATAACTTGAGGTCTTTCCAATTTATTTTTTTGGTTTACCAAAATAGAGAGAGGATGTTTTTACTATTTACATGCTCCTTGGTATGATTCCAATTTCTATGCCATCTTATTGAATGGATCCTGCTGACTTTGTGGATTTTAATGTCCATATTGAGGACCTAGAGGCTAAGGGATTTAATTTTCCTAACATGTCACCATGGGATTCACTTTTTCTCTTTGATAAGAAGGAATATAAGAGTCACAAACTTTTCATAGATTATTTAAAGTTAAATTAGGTGAATTTTAATAAAAAATATCCTTTATCCATGATTGGTGACCTCTTTGACCAACTTAGTGGGGAACATTGGTTTTCAAGGATTTACCTTTGGTCGGGGTACCGCTAGTTGAAATTCTAATAAGAGGATATACCTAAGAGATAGTTTAGAAGCTGGTATGTGTATCACAATTTCATTTTTATTCCATTCAATATAACTAATTATCCTATGGTATTTATGGATTTAATGAACCATTTTTTCATCAGTTATTCGAATTTTTTGTTTTTTGTTTATGGATGATATTTTTGTGTACTACAAGTTAGAGTATGAGAATATAATCCATTTGGATATCATTCTTCAAACCATTAAGGAACATCATCTATGTGGTAAGATTTCCAAATATGAGTTTTGGATATGGAAATTGAAATTTCTTAGGAAATTCATATCTCAGAGGGCGTATTAGTGGATCCTGAGAAAGTACATGATATTATTTCTTGGGAGCATCCTATAAATGTGTTTGAGATCTATATATTCTTGGATTTGGATGATTTCTATAGGAATATTTTTCAAGATTTATCTATAATTGAATCTTTGATGAAAACTTTAACCCAAAAGGGTGTAAATTTTGAATGGAATGAAAACTTTAAGAGATATTTTGAGGATCTAAAGGTGAGGTTGACTTCAACAACATTTTTTATTATTCCAGAACTGGGTTTGGGTTATGATGTTTTATATGATGCTTTTGGAACTAGTTTCGGATGTGTCTTGATGTAGAGGAAACAAGTGGTGGCCTATGGCTCTCACTAGTTATACCCTCAGGAGAAAAACCACCCTACCCATGATCTTGAGTTCGATATAGTTTTTAATTTACTCAAAACATGGCATCACTATCTATTTTGGTGGTGATTTATAGTGTATTACTTTCATAAGAGCCTGGAATATATTTTTACTCAGAGAGATATAAACTTATGATAGATACATTGGGAGGAGTATATTTAGAATTTTTATTTTGATATTGTATACACTCTTAGGAAAGGGAATGTTGATGCCAATGCATTGAGTAGAAAAGTACTGACACAATCCATGAAGGGATTGGTTGAGGAGTGGTCTCTGATGAGTTTGTTTACTAAGACGATCTTATGAGTGGAAGAGGTTGGTGGACTTGTGTTCTTGGTATCAATAAAAGGCGACTCATCTTTTTATGAGTGAGTTCATCTTGAGAGGGTGATAAAAACCAAGTTCCAATGCTTATGTAAAAGTCTTTATGGAGGGGAGACCTTAGGTGAGTTGTCTCAGACTACTAGTAGAGATTTGTGATTTTGTAGCAGGTTGGTTGTTTTATTTTATATGAGGAAAGAGTTGATGGATAGTGGACCCCAGTCATGTTGCTCCATACCATTAGGGATACTAAGATATATCATGAACTGATATATCATTATTGGTGGTCAGGGTCAGGCAGTTGATTTCATATTTTGTTTCATGACGTCTCACTCAAAACATTAAGACGAAACATGAGAGACATAGGTTTTTTGCAACCTTTACACATTCTGGTATGGAAGTGGGATGAGATTTCTATGGACTGCGTCATTGGTTTTCTATAAACTCCTAGTAGGAAGAATGTGATTTGAGTTATCATTAATCAACTTATGAAATCATATATTTTCTTTCCAATCAAGGAGACTATGGAAGTAGAATAACTCAAAGACTATCACATCTGATAGATTGTTAGAATTTATGGGGATCCCTTTGTAATTGTTTATAACTAGTAATCGAGGTTCACATCCATGTTTTGGAAAGGGTTTTTGGAGGCGATTAGTTCCTAGTTGAAATTGATAATGACTTATCATCCGCAAATAGATGGAAAGATTGAGAGAGTTATCTATGTTCTTGAGGATAAGATTTAGGATTTAATGCATGATTTTGGTGGATCATAGAAAAATAATTTTACTCTAGTAAAATTTTATTATAATAATAGTTATCAATATTCAATAATGATGGTTCCCTTTGAAGAATTGTATTAGTATCCATTTAGATCTCCCTTATGATGGGAAGAGTTGAGAGAGTGGTCTTTGTTTGGGAAAAGTCTTATTTAAGATATGACAAAAAAGGTGCAATTGATCTAGAAGATGTTGATCATAGTACAAAACCATCAGAAATATTAAAAAAACCATCATCTTTAGATTCTCAAGTTTGAGGTTTGTGATCAGGTTTTCCTCATAGTTTCTCCTTGCATCGGACAATGTTGGTTAGGTAAGAAAGGTAAGTTGGAACTAAGGTTTATTGGACCCTTGAGATCTTGGAGTGACTTGGAAATGTGGAATATCAGCTGGGATTACCATATCATTTGACTACATTTAAGGATGCTTTTATGTTTTCCAAATGGGGAGGTATTAATCAGATCCTTCATATGTTATTAAATGGGATGATGTTGATCTTGAGCCTGATACCACTGTTCTTGAGCCCCCAGTTGAGATTATGGATCATTAGGATAAGGTGCAGTGTGGTAAAATGATTATTTTATTCAAGGTAATATAGAAATTAATATGTGATATCCATGAGATATTAGAGTGGGGATCATTGATGAGGCAGCAATGACCTACTATTTTTATGAGTCCATAATCTTTATCACTTTTTGGGGATAGAAAACCTTTATAGTGGAGAGATTGTAATATTCTATTACTTTAATTCAGGTAATTATCAACCATTTCTATCACATACATGATTTATTTTAAATTTATTTTCTTTTATTTTCCTTTGTTGCTTTGTATTGGGGGTTTCCCATGCATTTTTGGAGTGAATGGTGGGTTTTCAAGATTTGGGCCAAACCGTGAGTTTATTTCCAGTTTTAAAAATTAATTTTTTTATTTAATGTAAAGACCCGTAAATTTCAAGGAATTTTTTTTCTTAATTTTCTTTGGAATTTTACAAGAACGCAGTTTCTGACGGTGCCTGATTCCGAGGCCGGGTGTGCCCGGAATCATTTTCTGAAGTTTGGCTCGGGTACGTTCAGTGAACGGACGAGCGGGTTTTTCTAACTTTTGAACCGGTGCCCGGAATCGAATTCTGAGGGCACCGATGAAATCGCAGCGCCGGTATTTGCTTAGAAACGCCTCTTCCGGAGTTGCGTTTGCTCAGACGTGGTTTTTAAATTTTGCGGCTTTAAGTCAGAAATAAAATAAAGTTTGTGCGACAACTTTATTTTATTTCACTTAAGCTGCTTGGAAGCCACTTGAAGCCACTTAAAGGTGGCTTGAACTGAGTTGAACTGGATAGGATGCTATCCAGAAATATCCTACCCCCTTGGTAGGATATTTGTGAGGCAGGGCCCGCACGAGCCCCGCCGTTTCTTTCGCTAAGTAACGCACCCGCGAAAACCCGTCAAAGTAACTGAAAAGTCAACCGACGCGTTTTCTTTAATTTTTAACAGACCATTTAATTGGGCGGTTTATTTCGTGAATTAAATGGGCTGTTTCGCTCGTTGAATTAATTCAACGAACTGATGGGTCGTTACTTACGCTTTTGCGTTTGTTGGCATGTTTATAAAATAAGACCAACCTAAAAATCCTTTGAAAGGATTTGAGAGAATCTTGTTTCTTCGGCTCCCCGCGAAGAACGCGAAGAACGCGAAGAACGCGAAGAACGCGAAGAACGCCGGCGACCGGAATTCGACGACGCACACCGAGATCTGCGACGTCGACGAGCTTTACCCGCGACGTTCTTCGGCGACGCCTCTTCTTCCGCGGCCGATCCTCGTTCGGCAACTAAGGTGAGAATCGGATCGTTAATTCTCCCTTTTTAAATTTCATAACAACGGATTTAATTAATTAAACCGTTTGATCTTGATCCGGAGATTGGCGACGCGACGCCGGATACCGCGACGACGCGACGATCCCCCTTCTTCCGCGACGAGCAATCCCGCGACGATCCCTCGATCGGCAACGACGACGACAAGGTAAGGGTTGATTTGAAATATTTTCCTTTCCCGTGATTTTATTTCTTTTAAAATGAGGAACCGATCACGGAACAATTTTAAATTTATTTAAAATTGTTGATTTGGTCGTTTCTTGTTTCTCCCGTGGTTTATGACTAACGCGGAGGGTGCGGGTCTAACAAACAAGACCCGGCAACCCTCCGCCGATCTTCCTTTTTGTGCGGATTTGGCGGGCGACGGCAAAAGCACGACGCAAGGGCCTTTGGTTGATCCCGCAGTAAAGAACGGAACCCGGGAGGAACAACGGCGCAGACGAGAAGGAAAACGGGTCACCGGAGCGACTCCGGCGGCCTGCGGAAGCCGGAGGTGGCGCGGGTCGCCGGCGCGGCGGCGCCGGCGGCCGGAGGCGGCGGCACCCCGCGGGTGTCCAGCGCGACACCCCGCGGGTGTCCAGCGCGACACCCCGCGGGTGCCGCGGGTGTCCAGCGCGACACCCCGCGGGTGCCGCGGGGTTGTCACGCGGCACCCCGCGGGTGTCCAGCGCGACACCCCGCGGGTGCCGCGGGGTGGTCACGCGGCACCCCGCGGGTGTCCAGGGCGACACCCCGCGGGTGCCGCGGGGTTGTCACGCGGCACCCCGCGGGTGTCTGGCCGACACCCCGCGGGTGCCGCGGGGGTGTCACGCGGGGCGGCGGCTTTCCCCCGCGTCGGCCGCTCGGCCGCTCGGCCGAGCCGAGCCGGACCGGCCCTGGCCGGGCCGGGCCGGGCCAACCGAGTCGGACCCGACCCAGTTCGGGCCAACCAGGGGGGGGTCGGGCCGGGTCGGCCCGGGCCCGGACCCCCCGTCTTCGGACGGACTTCGTTCAAATGGCCGTATCTTGAGCTTCGGGCCTCCAAACGACCCGCCGTCAGCGGCAACGCGATCCTTGGATCGAGACGGTCGTTTCGGTTTATTATAATCAAGGTTTAGGAAGACTTTGGGTTCGGCCGGGTTGGTTCGTACACGAAACCAACCGGGCCCTCGGAGCGGAAACGCTCATAACTTGAGCTACGGACGTCCGATCGACGTACCGTCAGCTGTGGTAGTTTCCTCTAAGTGAGACGGAACTTTTGGCATACTCCACCCGGGTATCGGACACAGGCGGAGTACGGTCGGGTTGGTTTTGCCCTAAAAACCAACCGGGCCCCTGGGACGAAAATGCCAATAACTCTCAGACCGGGCGTCCGATTGACGCGCCGTCTGTTGCGTTGAGATCCTGTTGTCGATACGGAACTTTTGGATACATCAACTTCGGACTACGTGTCAGTTGATGTATCAGCCTCTCGACTCGTGGAGCGGACCCTCCTAACGAGCTCGCTATGTGCGGGAACCCTAGTGCTGGCTGTGGCTTCGACGACAGAGCAGAGATCCTCCGTGGACTGCGACGACGACAGAGCAGAGAATCCTCCGTGGACTGCGACGACGGCAGAGCAGAGATCCTTCGTGGACTGCGGCGACGACTGTGCAGAGATCCTCAGTGGACTGCGTCGACTACTGCACTCAGCGATCCTACGTGGAACAGTGCTACCGAACCTGTGTGAGCTGAATCTTCTTTTTACCTTGAGCGGTGGAGCGCTTGGGTGTAGCGGCGGACCCGTGGTTCTTAACAGTGGTGGTGCGCTTGGATGCAGCAGCAGACCCTTGGCGGTGGAGCGCTTGGTTGTAGCGGCGGACCCGCGATACTCTACGGAGTGTGTGCGCTTGGTTGTAGCGACAGACCCGCGACGGTGGAGACGCGCATGCGGAGTACGGAGACCGTGTAGATGACTGAGACCTGACGACTGCTTGACCGACTCGACTTGGAGTGAGTCGACTAGCCCAGTGGACGGAGCGCCCAGTAGTTGGCAGCAGACCCACGGCGGACGGAGCGCCTGGTAGTTGGCGGCAAACCCGCGGTACTCGACAGGAGGAGTACCTCAGTAGGCTATCTGGGTGAGCGCCCGGTATTTGGCAGCAGACCCTTAGCGGACGGAGCGCCCGGTAGTTGGCAGCAGACCCGCGGTACTCGACAGGAGGAGTACTTCAGCAGTCTTAGGTTAGTGAGCAGTACCTCGGAGTCGTGACAGGACCACTGTACACTTCAGAGATGGGGCTCTTCAACATTTACGGTTTCGATAATGAAAATCCTGGTTGAGCTGAATCTTATGTTACTCTCCTTTGTGGATTGTGTTGAACTATCCTTTGTGGATTTACTGTTTACTCTCCTTGTGGATTTGAGTCTTGCTTTCCTTTTTGGATTGAGTTGTTCTTGAGCTCGTGAGCAGAGCTAGAATTGGGGACTTAGGTATATGTATGGGCATATACCTAAGTCAAGTCAGATGTTACTTCGTGATTGCATCTTTCTTTTGTGCTATATCCTTTGTGGATTTCGGGAGACCTTCGGGGGTCTCGGGGTCCTTACTGAGTAGCTTATACTCACCCCTGCACGGGCTATGCCCGCACTTCGTGGTGTTGGTTGCAGACGACGGACAGCGCTGATCGCGGTTGGGGCGTGGAGCAGGACGGTACCTGGAGGTGGACCACTGGGCAAGACGTGCTCGGAGCGGACGTGGGACCCGAGGAGCCTGGAGGCTATCTGTACCCACCCTTCAGGTGGGATTGCCAGTGGACGACACGAGGCCGCCGTCTTTTCTTCAGTTGCTGTACTTTACTTTTCAGTTGTACTTTACAGTTGGGCTTGTATTTCCGGCCCCCTTTACTTTTCTGCACTCTGTAGTTACTTTCCGCTTGCTGACTCTGTGGTGCTTGTTTACTTTTCAAAGGCAATGCCTTCCCTTTTTGTTGGGATTTACGCCTTGGTGCTAGTCGCCAGCCCCTGGCCTATGGAAGGCGGGCTTGGGGTAGTCACGGCACGGGCCCCGAGGACGGGTCGTGACAAATTGGTATCAGAGGTGGTCGGTTCTACCGCAGACTCTGATCTTCCTTCTATGTGAAGCAATAGTGTTTAGCGTATTGAGTGTGGTTATCAGTCCAGGGAGTCCAGTGTTGGTGCGGCGGCCGACGTATCCATACACCAGGACCCTGACTTCTGATTTCCGACTTAATGCCCGAAAACATTGATTGCATGTGTGTTTCAAGTTTTCTTTGTGATTACTTGTGTCAGCTCACCAGGTATACTGTTCTGACCGTGGCATACTTGTTTTTTTCAGGATGGCACGACGACAGCAGCCAGCTAGGGTTCCTAGAGCAGGGCGCGACGACAGCCCGCCGAGCGACGAGGCCTCGGTACAGGGCCCGTTGACAGCAGAGGCACCGGCGATACCTTTACCCGCCGAGCCCCCGATGCTTCCAGCACTGGCAGCTGACGACGCACGACGCCTCGGAGCTCTGCATGAGTTTCAGAGCCAGTGACCACCCAGGTTCCATGGGGAGTCGGACCCCCAGGCAGCCGAGGACTGGCTGGAGGCGGTCGTCCGAGTTTTCAGGCTAGTGAGGACACCAGCAGACCTCATGGTGATCCTCGCGGCGAGCCTACTGCACGCAGCAGCCGGACGCTGGTGGAGCCTGATGCTCCAGGTACACGATGAGGCCACCCTCATCTGGACGGACTTCGAGAGCCTCTTCCGCTCAGAGTTCGTCCCGGCCACCCTCCGTGCGGTGCGCATCCAGGAGCTTCTTCAGCTGCGGCAGGGCAGCTTGACGGTCGCTCAGTACGCGGCGAGGTTCACCGACCTTTCTCGGTACTCGACAGACATGGTACGGGACCCCTTCTTTCGGGCCCGGACCTTCGAGCAGGGATTGAGACATGAGATCAGGGCATCGCTGATCTCTCTTAACATACCGACTCAGAGAGGAGTACTAGAGCGGGCCCTTCTGATCGAGAGCTTCCTTGCTGAGTCTACACCAGCACAGAGACCCACCGCAGGGCGGCACGTAGCGGAGTCTTCGGTAGCAGGTAGCCGACAGATGACTCAGGGTTCCAGGCAGACCAGACCTACCGGTGGACGACTGCACGACTCAGGCTCAGTTGTGCGAGGGAACCGGGGTGGAGTCAGAGCCAGGCGTGCCGAGAGTGGGCAGTGTTACTCCTGTGGCGGGATTGGTCACATGGCTCGTGATTGTCCGACCCGCCATGCTGATGATCAGCAGTTAAGTGAAGAACCTCCCAGGCAGAGGCAGAGGTTCGACCGTGGCGGTTCGCAGGGAGGAGGCGGACGAGGCAGAGGAGCTGGCCGCGCAGCAGGAGGTGGGAGACGCTTTGAGGCTCTGCCACCACCACCACCAGGAGGTCCGCCCCGACCACAGGGAGTAGGTGAACATGCGAGAGCTCAGCTTCAGGCAGCCGAGGCCTTCGATAATGGAGCTCTGGGAGCAGATGGACAGGAGAGGAACTAGCTCCAGACCTGGAGACTTTTGTTCATGTTGCTTCTAGTTTTGTTGATGTATGTTTGTAGATGCTTTGTGTCTTTGTACTTGAGCTGTAGTAATAAAAGACACCCTTTATTGTGGCATTTACTTCCCTGTCCTCTCTTGTGTTGTTACTAAGAGGTTCCAGTTTTGACTGTTGACTTGACCCTCACTTGTGAGACATCTACTGGAGGAGACCCAGTTACCACACACTGATGCCGACAGTGTGAATCAACCCTTGGAGGCGAGAGTAACGGTCGGATCTCTTGTTAGTAGCGTCGAGGCCTTACGACGTCATCCTTGGTATGGATTAGTATCATCCATCTCGGGATTGACCGTATTAGGCGAAGAATGTGGTTCATCCAGGGGATGAGACCAGGTTTCTCTTATCGGCAAAGAAGAAATCTAGCAGCTCTAGTGGGACCAGAGGTGGTCCGGGCCACGATAGAGAAGGTCCAGGTGAGCACATGGAGCGGAAGGCTCAGATGCATGCTCAGTACCGCCTTTTGTATCCCTAGTTTGTGTTGAAGCTTTACGAGGACGTAAAGCCCTGTGGTGGGAGTAATGTAAAGACCCGTAAATTTCAAGGAATTTTTTTTCTTAATTTTCTTTGGAATTTTACAAGAACACAGTTTCTGACGGTGCCTGATTCCGAGGCCGGGTGTGCCCGGAATCATTTTCTGAAGTTTGGCTCGGGTACGTTCAGTGAACGGACGAGCGGGTTTTTCTAACTTTTGAACCGGTGCCCGGAATCGAATTCTGAGGGCACCGATGAAATCGCAGCGCCGGTATTTGCTTAGAAACGCCTCTTCCGGAGTTGCGTTTGCTCAGACGTGGTTTTTAAATTTTGCGGCTTTAAGTCAGAAATAAAATAAAGTTTGTGCGACAACTTTATTTTATTTCACTTAAGCTGCTTGGAAGCCACTTGAAGCCACTTAAAGGCGGCTTGAACTGAGTTGAACTGGATAGGATGCTATCCAGAAATATCCTACCCCCTTGGTAGGATATTTGTGAGGCAGGGCCCGCACGAGCCCCGCCGTTTCTTTCGCTAAGTAACGCACCCGCGAAAACCCGTCAAAGTAACTGAAAAGTCAACCGACGCGTTTTCTTTAATTCTTAACAGACCATTTAATTGGGCGGTTTATTTCGTGAATTAAATGGGCTGTTTCGCTCGTTGAATTAATTCAACGAACTGATGGGTCGTTACTTACGCTTTTGCGTTTGTTGGCATGTTTATAAAATAAGACCAACCTAAAAATCCTTTGAAAGGATTTGAGAGAATCTTGTTTCTTCGGCTCCCCGCGAAGAACGCGAAGAACGCGAAGAACGCGAAGAACGCGAAGAACGCGAAGAACGCCGGCGACCGGAATTCGACGACGCACACCGAGATCTGCGACGTTGACGAGCTTTACCCGCGACGTTCTTCGGCGACGCCTCTTCTTCCGCGGCCGATCCTCGTTCGGCAACTAAGGTGAGAATCGGATCGTTAATTCTCCCTTTTTAAATTTCATAACAACAGATTTAATTAATTAAACCGTTTGATCTTGATCCGGAGATTGGCGACGCGACGCCGGATACCGCGACGACGCGACGATCCCCCTTCTTCCGCGACGAGCAATCCCGCGACGATCCCTCGATCGGCAACGACGACGACAAGGTAAGGGTTGATTTGAAATATTTTCCTTTCCCGTGATTTTATTTCTTTTAAAATGAGGAACCGATCACGGAACAATTTTAAATTTATTTAAAATTGTTGATTTGGTCGTTTCTTGTTTCTCCCGTGGTTTATGACTAACGCGGAGGGTGCGGGTCTAACAAACAAGACCCGGCAACCCTCCGCCGATCTTCCTTTTTGTGCGGATTTGGCGGGCGACGGCAAAAGCACGACGCAAGGGCCTTTGGTTGATCCCGCAGTAAAGAACGGAACCCGGGAGGAACAACGACGCAGACGAGAAGGAAAACGGGTCACCGGAGCGACTCCGGCGGCCTGCGGAAGCCGGAGGTGGCGCGGGTCGCCGGCGCGGAGGCGGCGGCGGCCGGAGGCGGCGGCACCCCGCGGGTGTCCAGCGCGACACCCCGCGGGTGCCGCGGGTGGCCAGCGCGACACCCCGCGGGTGCCCAGCGCGACACCCCGCGGGTGTCCAGCGGCACCCCGCGGGTGTCCAGCGCGACACCCCGCGCGGTTGTCACGCGGCACCCCGCGGGTGTCCAGCGCGACACCCCGCGGGTGCCGCGGGGTGGTCACGCGGCACCCCGCGGGTGTCCAGGGCGACACCCTGCGGGTGCCGCGGGGTTGTCACGCGGCACCCCGCGGGTGTCTGGCCGACACCCCGCGGGTGCCGCGGGGGTGTCACGCGGGGCGGCGGCTTTCCCCCGCGTCGGCCGCTCGGCCGCTCGGCCGAGCCGAGCCGGACCGGCCCTGGCCGGGCCGGGCCGGGCCAACCGAGTCGGACCCGACCCGGTTCGGGCCAACCAGGGGGGGTCGGGCCGGGTCGGCCCGGGCCCGGACCCCCCGTCTTCGGACGGACTTCGTTCAAATGGCTGTATCTTGAGCTTCGGGCCTCCAAACGACCCGCCGTCAGCGGCAACGCGATCCTTGGATCGAGACGGTCGTTTCGGTTTATTATACTCAAGGTTTCGGAAGACTTTGGGTTCGGCCGGGTTGGTTCGTACACGAAACCAACCGGGCCCTCGGAGCGGAAACGCTCATAACTTGAGCTACGGACGCCCGATCGACGTACCGTCAGCTGTGGTAGTTTCCTCTAAGTGAGACGGAACTTTTGGCATACTCCACCCGGGGATCGGACACAGGCGGAGTACGGTCGGGTTGGTTTTGCCCTAAAAACCAACCGGGCCCCTGGGACGAAAATGCCAATAACTCTCAGACCGGGCGTCCGATTGACGCGCCGTCTGTTGCGTTGAGATCCTGTTGTCGATACGGAACTTTTGGATACATCAACTTCGGACTACGTGTCAGTTGATGTATCAGCCTCTCGACTCGTGGAGCGGACCCTCCTAACGAGCTCGCTATGTGCGGGAACCCTAGTGCTGGCTGTGGCTTCGACGACAGAGCAGAGATCCTCCGTGGACTGCGACGACGACAGAGCAGAGAATCCTCCGTGGACTGCGACGACGGCAGAGCAGAGATCCTTCGTGGACTGCGGCGACGACTGTGCAGAGATCCTCAGTGGACTGCGTCGACTACTGCACTCAGCGATCCTACGTGGAACAGTGCTACCGAACCTGTGTGAGCTGAATCTTCTTTTTACCTTGAGCGGTGGAGCGCTTGGGTGTAGCGGCGGACCCGTGGTTCTTGACAGTGGTGGTGCGCTTGGATGCAGCAGCAGACCCTTGGCGGTGGAGCGCTTGGTTGTAGCGGCGGACCCGCGATACTCTACGGAGTGTGTGCGCTTGGTTGTAGCGACAGACCCGCGACGGTGGAGACGCGCATGCGGAGTACGGAGACCGTGTAGATGACTGAGACCTGACGACTGCTTGACCGACTCGACTTGGAGTGAGTCGACTAGCCCAGTGGACGGAGCGCCCAGTAGTTGGCAGCAGACCCACGGCGGACGGAGCGCCTGGTAGTTGGCGGCAAACCCGCGGTACTCGACAGGAGGAGTACCTCAGTAGGCTATCTGGGTGAGCGCCCGGTATTTGGCAGCAGACCCTCAGCGGACGGAGCGCCCGGTAGTTGGCAGCAGACCCGCGGTACTCGACAGGAGGAGTACTTCAGCAGTCTTAGGTTAGTGAGCAGTACCTCGGAGTCGTGACAGGACCACTGTACACTTCAGAGATGGGGCTCTTCAACATTTACGGTTTCGATAATGAAAATCCTGGTTGAGCTGAATCTTATGTTACTCTCCTTTGTGGATTGTGTTGAACTATCCTTTGTGGATTGTGTTGAACTATCCTTTGTGGATTTACTGTTTACTCTCCTTGTGGATTTGAGTCTTGCTTTCCTTTGTGGATTGAGTTGTTCTTGAGCTCGTGAGCAGAGCTAGAATTGGGGACTTAGGTATATGTATGGGCATATACCTAAGTCAAGTCAGATGTTACTTCGTGATTGCATCTTTCTTTTGTGCTATATCCTTTGTGGATTTCGGGAGACCTTCGGGGGTCTCGGGGTCCTTACTGAGTAGCTTATACTCACCCCTGCACGGGCTATGCCCGCACTTTGTGGTGTTGGTTGCAGACGACGGACAACGCTGATCGCGGTTGGGGCGTGGAGCAGGACGGTACCTGGAGGTGGACCACTGGGCAAGACGTGCTCGGAGCGGACGTGGGACCCGAGGAGCCTGGAGGCTATCTGTACCCACCCTTCAGGTGGGATTGCCAGTGGACGACACGAGGCCACCGTCTTTTCTTCAGTTGCTGTACTTTACTTTTCAGTTGTACTTTACAGTTGGGCTTGTATTTCCGGACCCCTTTACTTTTCTACACTCTGTAGTTACTTTCCGCTTGCTGACTCTGTGGTGCTTGTTTACTTTTCAAAGGCAATGCCTTCCCTTTTTGTTGGGATTTACGCCTTGGTGCTAGTCGCCAGCCCCTGGCCTATGGAAGGCGGGCTTGGGGTAGTCACGGCACGGGCCCCGAGGACGGGTCGTGACATTTAATAAATTCTTCGTTTTCAGCATTTTTCACCCATTCAACTTCCACAATGACTTCCATTGAACTATTAAAACTACCATAGCAATTTGGACCCCTTAAAAATTCATTATCATCTTGGATTTTGGAGATCTAATTAAGTATTGATTCAACCCGTAAGCCCATTTTTTGTTTTAAAATAATTTTTTTTTATTTCATAAATTTTTCATTTGTTATTCGTTTTTAGTGATTCCACCTCTCACCTGATCCCACTAAACTGATGAAAACCCACAACTTAGTTTCCCCCTCTTTGGATATTGTATCAGTCGAGAATTAGGGCCGACCTTCTCAGGTTTCTAAAATATTCCATATTCCTCAGGTAAGTGTCTATCCCTCTAAGTTCCTTCCTTTTCCTTAAGATTTAACCATTTTTTCTTGAATCCACAAATTTCCAGAAGATATGGATTCGTACCTAGGGTTTTAGTTTGAGTTTCTTGGTCCAACCCTCTGGTTTTAGGTTCAATCTCACTCCCTTATGGTGCGGTGGTGGTGCGGTTGAAGTTCCGCACTAGGATTTTCGGTTCTTGACTCTTTTGGTAGGTTATTACATATGTATGTATTATAGAATAAGTTGGATTTATGTATTTATGTTTCCTTTATGTTGCTACTTCATTATTTAGACTTCTAAAATTTATTTGGGTAGCATTTACAAAGTGGTTTATTTTTAAGTGCCAATTTTGTGGGAAAAGGGGTGTTTTACATATGCAACCCATGTAGTGCCTCTTGGTGTTCTTTTATAATTCATGGAATGGATTTATAAAAAAGTTTTTATGCTGAAATTTCTGTTTTTTTATAATTTTGGTCTCCATTTGGTTTTAAAAGAGGTATTTTAGATGAATTTAATGTGAAAAATTTGGTTACTTTTCTTGAAATTTTTTTATGGAAATTATAAGTGGTTTGTTGAGTTATATAAAAGGTGAAAAGATTGTGTAGTGTTGTGACCATAAATAATGTTTATATATGAAAGTGGATTTTGGTAACATGCGGTAACTATTTGAGCACTAGATGGGAAACCTGAGTAACTGGGTGGGCTAATGTGTACTGTTACACTAGTGAACGAAGGGGTTTTGACCACGGTTCACTTAGAAAGTTTGAAAAATATAACAAAAAAAATAATGCAGATTATTGGAGACCAATAGGTTGTGGGTATGATCCCTACTAGTGGATTGTGAATAGGAACGAATCTTATTATGGTTACTTTCACCGAGGTACGCGGTACTTAAGGATCACAATTAACTAGTACCTAGGGGTGTTCCTATGCTTGGTGCTCGTGACCTTTTTTGAAGTTATTCTTTCCTTATAGTATTTTTGGATGTGAAAACCAGTATCTTACATGATTTATTCAAATTCACTCATTCTTTAAAGTTATTCCCATTTAAAGATATTTTAATTTCAAAGTTGCACTTTTAGAAATAAATGCTACCATTTTCTGTTTATAACTCTTGCAAGATTTTTATTTTATAATGACTATCACTTGGAATACTTGGCTGATATCCCATTGTTATTAGTCTCACACCCTACTAACAACTTTGGGTGTAAGTAGACTTGATCATGTTTGACGCAAGAAAAGGAAATGCCTTAAGTGATGGCAGTTCGGGTTGGTAGTTTCTTTCCATGGTGCGGTGTTGTGGAGACGGCTTGTGGGTGATGACCCCTTGTCATGTAGAGTCTCATGGGATGTTTTCTGCTACTTTTATGTACCTTTGGACCCCTTTTTTATTGATTAAACCCATATACTCAATTCTGGGTTTTATTTAGGCTTGTTTGGCATAATTTTTCTGATTTGGTATATTGTTTGTTTTTGGTTATTTTATTTAACCAAACTTGAGTAAATCATTACCACATACATTTTTATGACACCCAGGAACTTGTTCCATCCTGTGGGGATAGGGAACTCCCTTCGGGACTTTCCATGGGCTTGGATTGGTTCCGGTTTGATGGCGACCATATTCGGTTCGTGACACTTGCTGTGACCACAATTTTTTATAAAATTTTGGGATCCATTGGGGCTATGCATAGTTGGAAAATAGTTAGGGAAAACCATGTGGTTTGGCCCATAAAACCATGCAACCATGTATGGTCTACCTGAATGGGGCACA
Source organism: Viscum album (assembly GCA_963277665.1). NCBI lineage: Eukaryota > Viridiplantae > Streptophyta > Magnoliopsida > Santalales > Viscaceae > Viscum > Viscum album. The sequence goes on along the minus strand of OY728119.1, from coordinate 1,175,060,398 downwards.
CAGTTTGTCCAAACTATGTAGTCAACCCTCCAAACTGTGCACCCCTAGGTGGAGGATTTATGCATGGTTGGTGTGTGGTTAAAGTGAACATGTTGCCAAAATGTGCACCCTAAATAAAATCTCTCTATAGGATGCATAGTTAATGTGCACGATTACTCCTAACTATGTGTCCTCTCTAGAAAATCCAACACGCAGACTTTTAATGCACTGAATTTTTAATTAAAAATATGCAAGAAACCAATTTAACCACCAATGACCCCCTAATCCCATATTGGTTCAACCTAATACTTCCCCAATATTATAGAGGCTTTTCTCTTGTGATTATAAGTGTTTTTTCATTCTCGATGGATCAACTCAAGGTTTATTACATTTTTTATTTGGGTTTTCTATTTATTCTTAGATCCCCATTTGGATTTCTTCTCCTCTCATCTTTTGAAACCTAAAGGGGCTGTTTATTATATATCTAAGGTTTTTGTAATAGAATTGATGTGTTTCTTATGGATCTAGGATCATGAGGTCTCAATCAACTCTTTCCCAATCTCCATTTTCAAAGGCAATTAGTTCTGCCTCCATTCCTAAAGTATTTGTTTCTATACAAAGGAATACTTATATGAATTTTTTATTTTTGTTTCAAATTTATATGGGTAATTCTTTGAATGAATTTGATATGTGATTAAAATGTATTTTTTAGAAATAAATCATGTTTTTAAATGTGTTTTTCTTTAAAAATGGGTTGTGTACACCAAGTGTTTGATAAAATGATTGAATGGTGGAATTGATTTAAAAATGGGGTTTCTAGCATCAAAAAGGATTATATTTTATTAGAAAATGTTTTTAATTTATGAGAATAGATTTTAAATTGGTTTTGGACAAAATTAACACATTGGGTAACATTGGGTGCTTTGGGAATATACATATCACACTTAGTGTGTGTAATTTCACTTGATGTTGTCTTTCACTTTAGTGGGTGTAATAATAATAGATTTTATACCAATTGGATCCAATATTTTCCTATATTTGATATTTATTTTTATGTCTAGTATGTATAACCATAGATTAGATCCCAATTGGTGTGATTTTTCTATTTTTGATTAGATTTTCACATGAGGGATTTTTCATGGTTATTTTCTCATACACATTCACCTGATAGATTAGTCATGATTATTTTTTCACATTCTTTCACATGATGGATTTGTTATAATTGATTTCTATCATTCTTTCACATGATTGATTGGTCATGATTATTTTTTAAATGTTTAATTTCTGGTGTATCCATGGATTTTTTTATTAATCTTTCATTCTTTATCACTTTTCATATTCCTTTCTTTGAGAATATGAAAGGATTTTATGAAAAACCAAGGGATAATTTACAAATGGTTTTGTGTTATGAAAATTCTCTGAAAACTGTATTTGTTTTAAATCTAGAAATAATACATTCTTGATATTAGACTTTTTATAGATTCTATAGTGGATTCCTACTCAGTTTTGTGTTTACACCCTAAATTTTCCTTTGGGTGGTTGTAGACATTGTTTTGCAGGATTTAGGTAATGGGAAGGGAATTATGTAGCATATTGAATTCTCTTATCATCCCAACCTTCATAACAGGATGTTTTTGAGGTGATAGTTGGTCACACAGAGACTTTTTGGTATTATCTTATCATAATTTCTTATTTATCTAGTTTGGATTGGATTTTATGGACCTTGGTTGTATCTCATTCTCTTGCTTTGTACTCTTTTTGTATGTTTTTTTATATAAAACGTGTTTCAATTATACTATTACATCTCACCACCATGAACAGCTGGCTTAGGTGGCTTGTCTAGTTGACTCAGGTTGGTTCATTACAGTCATGACATTCATATGTGTGTGTAAACATGTAATGGTTATGCAAAGTAAAATAAATATATAAATTATTTATTCAATTAAGTTAAATAATTTTAATTGATAAACTATTTTTTATGTTCCTATCTTTTTTTAGTTTTATATTTTTAATAGTGAGATAACATGTTCTTGTTATAGTGGAATGATTTAGGATGTATCTATGGGATTTCCAACTAGGTATGTTTACTCATCCCTTGAATATTCACTTTGGTGCATATGAAGATATTGTTTTCTATGATATAGAAAAGTGGAAAATTTTTTATTTCTCTAGTGGTGACACTTTATGTAACTATCTGGAGTCAGATCTTTATTGTTGGAAATAACCTTGGAGTTAGGAGTGGTTCCATTTCGGTGACTATGTCATGTTTTTATTTTAGTGTCTTGTTGTTCTGGTTTATTATTTACGTTGATATTATTGGTTATTGGTACTTTTGAGTTGTATTTTTTTTACATTTCATGGATCATATTGTTTGGTTTGGTTATTTCATTTTTGTCTTGATATGATGTTCTTGTTCAAAAATGGAAAATCATCCCAAAATTATTTCATAAGATGTTGGCATTTATTTCCATCCTTTGGTGTTTAGGGGATTTCACATAAGATTAATAGAACCTCATCTATTTCCATGCTAATGGTTAGGGTTGGGATGTTATAGTAAAAGGATAAAAAATAATATAATTGAATAAAAAACTAAAAAAATACTAAATCTACCTTACTGAACCATGCTGAAAATAACTAATCCCAAAAACAAATCCCATGAAAACCAAATAGAATAAAACTCAATTTAAAAAATGGAACCATACAAAAAAAACTAGAAAAAACTTAAATAGATCCAAAAAATACAAAATGACATGAACTAAACTTAAAGAAATCGATATCAACTAAATAACACCAATCAATATCACAATATAAAAAAATATAACTAAAATAAATTAATATTTAACCAACTTTAATCAAATCAAGATAAATAAAACATACCCAAATAGACTATATCAAAAATAAATCATAGAAAATAAAATTTAATCAATCCAAACCAAAAACAACCAACTCAAACTAACTTAAATTTATGTGGCCTGGACCAAAATGAATAAAAATAAACTATATCAAAATAAACTAAAATAGATTGATAATAATAGAACTAAATTGAAAAAAACTAAATAGATTTGAACTAAAATAGGTTGAACCAAATCAAAAAAATTGACTTGAAAAAATAGAATCTAACTAAATTGAACTAATCTAAACTAAGTAAATAGATTTTGATCCACACCAAATTAGATAGATCTGAACTAAACATTTAAAAACCAAATTGAGCCAATATAACCTAATTCTACCAATACCGAACTAATAAATTCTAAATAAAATTGAACTAGACTGATTAAAATGAGCTAGCTATAAGATAAAAAGAAACCAAACCAAAATAAAGAAAACCAAAGTAAATTAATGTAAATTGAACCAAAATATATTTAATTAAACAAATCACACCCAAGTAGACACAGAAATATAATAAAAATGAATAGAAATTAATTAAACAAAACTAAACCAAACTAAACTTAACTAAATATACATGAAAAAATATAAAAAAAAAACTAAATAAAATAGAATGGAACCAAATTGACATGACTAGACACAAAATAAATTAAGGTAAATCAAATTAAACTAAACCTAAACATACTGATATAAATTTACTTGACTCAAACTCAACATAATCAAATATATCTAAAATAAACTAAACTGAATAGAACAAATCATAACTAACCTAAGAAAACTCACTTAACCATAACCAACCAAACCTGAAAAAACCATACGTAATCTAATAAAAATGAACTAAAATAAATTAAATTTCCCTAAAATCACCTAAAACATATCAAATAATAATGAAATGAAATGAACGTAAACAAATTGAGTAAATTGAATACACTTGACTTAAATAGATAATAATGGGATCTTATAAAAAATGAAAAAATTTAGAAAAAGATAGAGCAGAATTGTGAATTTATACAATTTACATGTGTGCAACAAATAAGGATACTCTACTGAATAAAATTTAATTAAGAAAATACAAAATAGAAGTGTAAATTTAGAAAGTTTACAAGTTATGAATTCCCAATAATTATTGCTATTTCTTCCAGAATACTTTCCATCATCCCCTTGAGCATAATATATAATTCACTATTCAAAGCTTGACCTTATATCTGAGGTTAATGAAAAAATGTATGAGACCTACCAAAGACCCATGATAAATATGGAACCCAACCCACCCCCCTCACAAGAGTGCAATTCTATTTTCCTAACACTTGATCCATAACACCCTCTGAGGGTATTGAAACTGAGAGTTAAGAGTTAAAATCACTCACTTATTTGATTTTATGTTGAAAATATAATAACATTATTAAAATCTATTTAATTTAATTACATCAATGGGTAATTAAAATTGATTACTATAATTTATTCTATAGGGACATTCATAAACTTCCATCTTTTTTATGTACATCTATCCACATCCTCTTCTAGATAATTTTATGACCTACCTCCCCCACATATATAAAAAAATATATAAAAAAATTAGAAAAAACAATATTACTTGTAGTGGTATAAATATATATTATAATAAATCAAATAGTACCACTCCATCTCATTTCATAGAGAAACTCATCAATCCAGTTGTGTAGAGGAATTACTTTCTTGTTATGACTAGTCATATTTATCATAAAATGAATCTAAAATAATTATATATAAATAAAGTTTTAAATTCTATTAATATAATTTTATTAATCTGCTAACATATAATAATATAGCTGTTGTGATTTTTACTAGTGGTGATCAATACCCATCTTCCCCATGTCCCTAGGATTTACCTTAAGGACCTTATCATATAGTTATGACAATAATAAGAATGTGTCATTAAATTCAAAATATCCCCTTAAAATATTTATATTTATTTCCTAATTTTTTTACATCCATAACTATGAAATAAAGTTAGACACATCAAAATAGAATAACATGTAAAACTAAAATATATATAATTAATTAGGTTATTAACATACTATTTTTTTAATTTAATCATATATGAATACAAAATTAAGATAGCACCTTTTTGTGACTATCAAAAAACTCATTCTTCCGTGATAATGGGATATTCATCCAATCAGAATAATGAATGGGGATGGATGCTTCCTCACATGCCAACTATCATAGAATCTACCCATATATTTTTCTGATATCCTTGGTGGTTACCCCATATAAAACAAATGGGATGAATGTATTTAAGTCTTTGAAATTACAAATATCTTGCATATTGATTTTTGTATCTCTTATATTGATACTTTTATATATTTAACATATAAATTAACCAATTAGTATAAATATTAAAAAACCCAATGTTAACAAATTGTAATAAATACTAATAAAAATGACATGTTAGTAGCCTTTGGATGGTAACCGAGGCATGTTTTGAATGTCTAATGCTCCAACATCCTCAATAGTATGAATACTTGTGAATGAATGCGTAATAGGACAAGATAATATAATAAAAAAAGTATAAAAGTTATGTGATGAATTGTACATTGTGTAACATCAATAGATTGATTGTCTGGTACTCTTTATGTACTCTACATGGTACAAGTATAATGGATATCCTATAAAACCAGTGGACCCTATGTAACATCATTAGATCCACTCTCCTATACTTATGGTTCACTCTTGGTAACATGAGTAGAATGGATATCCAATTCCATAGATCAGATACCATATCAAAATCTTTAAAAGTGCATACTTATTGAAAAATATATATTTATATAAATATATAGTTATTTTAGGGACATAATTTTTTTATCCATTTCCTCCCATATACACTACACATGAAAACCCAATGATTTGGAGTAATTTAACCCTCATATATACAAACCTAGTTTGATATATGTGACCAACATTCATCTTGATGGATTAAATATTAGGTTTTTTAACCTTATAATTATAAATCTTGGGAATATAGACTCTACGACATTAAATATGTGGAGGTTGATAAGGTAAGGGTGGTGAAATCAGAGTGAATATTGATAAGAGGTTGTCCATAGAAGATGTCAACCAAAAATAGAGATGATATAAGAGTTTAGGTTTATGGTATGATGACCACATAGGAGGTAAAACATAGAGGGTAGTGACGTTAGAGTATAGGATAAATAGAGGTCGACAGAAGGAGAAAAACATGACTAGGTCACATGGTCGAGTTTGAGGCCAAAGGGGAAAGGAAAAGGAAGGTTGTTTTATATTTTTAGGAATAATTATGGGTGTTATAATAGGAACCAACTGTAATAATTATTTATCATAAGTTTGAAATAAAACCACCCTAAATACATAAATTAATGATTCATTTAAAAATAATCATTTAAATCAAATATTCAAATATTTAGTGAAAGTTTTGGATAACATCACTAAATAACTACCATTAACTACATATTTTGTTATAGTGAGTCATAAAAATAAATTATAAAATAATTATAATTAATTTATATAATAAAAAACATTAATTACAAAATAAATACCTAGGTAATAATCAAATAATTACTCACTAGGTGATATCATTTGGAAAAAACATGAGAAACGGGGTGCACATCACCCCTAATATCAAGCCAGACCTATGGCACACAAAATCCAAATATTCTCATTTTAAAACATTCATCAATTTCACTAAAACAGATGGAGGTCCATAAATAATCCATAAGAGTGACATACCTTAAACGATATGGAAAAATACCAAGTGTATTCATTTTCCCAGAATCTCCTCTAGCTAAGAAAAATGAAATCCCCATCTTATCTATGCCCATTTCACCATGTTTTAGTGGAACCGGTATCAAACCCTAACCCAAACCATATAAAATCATTATAAAACCAAGTTAAGGAAGAATTGGGGAAGTAGGAAAAAATATTTCCTTAAATGTTGAAGAAAACCACCTCCAATCACTATTAATTAATGTGGTTGACAGGGATAAAATGAAGGGGAAAAGTTCTCAACCTATCCTAGTTCGTACATACAAAAAATAAATAATCCTAAATCAGGGTTCCAATTTAAATTTTCATAATAAAATTATCCAATGGATTAAAAATAAATTGGGTAGAAATCCCATTGTTGCTTGACCCATAAAAATTATGGTGCAATTACTTTTCCAAAAACCATTCCCAGTGTGACCCTTCATGTCATGATGTGGCACAATAATTCATCCTACCCATTATAGGGTAAGTTTTACCCTCGAGAAACTCTCACAATATATCCCTTTGGTGTTACAACATGACTCCCTTCCTCCAGAAAGAACCAGAACTCTTAGGAATATATCCTTCATTGTGTGGCCTCCCCATTCATGGTATAACCAATAGAATCCTTTTATATTTTAGTCCATTAAACTCAAATTTCTAGAAAATTATGGATTTACCCATAAAAATCATAAAAAAAAACCCATACACATCACTATATATATACTAGAGTACCCTTATGTATAACAGTAACCTTTACACATTGCGGAAGATACAAATTCTTATAAACCTTACGTATAATTAAGGTAACCACAAATTCTAATTATCCTTATGTATAATCATGGTAACCCTTAAATATCAGGGATTTTACAAATTATTTTCCTCTAATATATCTTGGTAATTATTATGTATCATCCAAATTAACCCTTATTCATTTTAAACATTATAATTTTTCCAACCCAACTACAGTAACCCTTATATACTACCCTTAGGTAAAGGGTAACCCTTAAATATATCATAATTTTCTTTTTTATAATGATAATGTATTATATTAACACTAATATATCACATGAAGACCTGAAGTTAGCCTTACATATCCCAAGGTAAGCATTACACATCACGTGGTTAACAATTACAATTTCCTATACCATGGATCAACCAAAATGTATTAAAGGGTAACACTTAAGAATCAAAGGGTTAACCCTTACATATACTAGTATGTTTAATACCTTTCAAAAATCTCAATACTCAAGGTCTAGGAAACTATTATATATTTCATTTTCCATAGGGAAACCTTTAAATATAAGATGTATACCTTTACTTATGAGGACACTTCTACATGGTGACTTAACTAATTTCTATAGACATTTACATATATCATTCAATCCTTTACACCATGGTTCTACCTAGATACGATGTGATTTGAATCTATCCTAATAGTTCATTAATCATGTAACCCCACACCACATCTCAATTTCCTATCTCATGAAATGATTTCCAGATTGCTGTAGAAATTCATAGAAAAGCCACCCTGACCCTACTCCAATAGCCACCCGCGAACTCAATACACATCTTAGTCCTCATATCATATTAAAAACGCTTTTAAGAGATGTTAAAACTCTAAAAATCTTGATCCAAATCCTAATTCTCAAATCATCCTCTGAACTGAGACTAAAAATATAAATTTCCCATATTTTTACCAACTTATATCAATGTGTGCCATTATAAGTATATTAACAATATATGATGGTTATTATCAAAAAATATCTTCTTAAAAGTACTCCAACTATAATGAACCCATTATGGTGATATTTTAATAGACTGATTATATCCATGAAAAATATGTATTTAGTTAAATATTTAATGGGTTATTCTACAATACACCTCTTTATAATACAAAATTCTTGTTGGATTTTATTTCTAACAAATCTTTCAATATATTCAAAAATATTTCAATAGGGTACTCTTATATGAAATATAAGGGTCCAAAAATTTATATCTCCTTTACAAAATGAACTATCAAGTGTACCATGATATCAAATAATGATGGTGGGAAGAATATATATATTTTAAAAAAGTCATAGTATTCACTTTTTCCATTTTTGGAAAATAATTTGCGTCAATAACGCGAATATCCCACAATAGTTTCAAATCTTCAATAAGTTGATCCAAATAAATGTTAATATCACACTATAATAAAAATCTTATTTAGCTAAATTTGTTACATTAGTTTTGTTAATAAATGTAACTATTGTATTTACCTGTGTTTGAAAAAAACTCAATTAAATGATTTGTTGGTAAATTATGAAATTTTATAAACACAATTAATTAGATAGTTTCTGAAAATATAGTTAATTAGAAATGTTTATGAAAACACAACTAATTGGATAAATTTTTGAAAACACAGCTAATTAGCCTTTTTTCTGGAACCATCGCTAATTACTTATGTTTATTAACATGGGTAATTATCCACACTCAATTTTAAAATATTTTTAAAAAATAATGTAATGAGGGTTCTATAAACATAGATAAATATTATATGTATGTATATATATATATATATTACCAGTCCCCTCAATTCATATACAATCCCCATTAAGACACCTCTATTCATTTTCCTGTACTAGTAAAATAATCCCACTTCAAATCATGTCCATTTACTAGCCCATGAGCATATATCACAACCCAAACATGACCAAAGAAGTCATCCTACCACTCATCCACCTGTAAGAATTCATTAACCAGAGTGTTTCACCCATCATGTGTAACACAAAAATTCAAGAACTTGTATTCATGTAAAAATATAATAAAATCAATGGAATATGATACCCCTATAATGGATTATAAATTTATGGGTCATTTTTAGGTGTAATTTTAGTTTTTGATCCTAGAGGGGGGATGTTTTGAGAATTGGGATTCAAATTAGGATTTCAAGAGTTGTAAAATCTTTAATAGTTTTTTTTGGAAATTATTTTAAGTTTTTAAAATTAATTACAGGTGAGTTAATAATTTTGGAGAAAAATTATAGAAAATTTGGGCCGCTTAGTAATAGGGTATGGTTGGTTTATATTGTGGTCTATAGTTGTTTTGGGAAGTTTTATATTTATGGGTCAAAAAATTGGCTATTTCCCCATACATATGGGTAACTATTCACAAAGGGTACAATTACACATGGGTACCTTTATACACAACATTCAACATGAATAAGGCTTCTCTATTATATATGGGTTCCTGTATAATCAAGGGATCTTCACTTGTTTGTAAATCATTTATGTGTTGGATTTATAAGAGTTTAATCTTATGTATGGGTAGCCACATACATAAGGGTCATCATTCATGAGGGTTACTCTTACATATGGGTACCATCACACATAATGGTCCAATTATTTTTGAAAAAATGAAAAAGTAAATAGAATATAAGAGTTTACTATTACATATGGGTACTCTCATATGTAAGGTCCCACTTGTTTTTAGAAAAATGGTAAAGTATTTATATGTAAGAGTTTATTCTTACAAATGGGAACCCTCATACTCAAGATTCATCCTATTCAAGAAAATGTTAAAGTCCAAGATTTTAAGAATTTAATCTTATATATGGGAACCCACATACATAATGGTCCTACCATCATCAGAATAATGGTAAAATTTTAAAACATAATACTTTGATCTTACGTATGGGTACCCTCATATGTAAGGTCAATCATTCATGAGGATTACTATTAGGTATGGATACCCCCATACATAATTATTTTCCTCTTCTAAAATTAGCTATGTGTTGGGAGAACCCTGTGAAATGTAAAGGTAAATTTGATTATAATTAAGGGTAAATTCTTTGATATATAATGGTATCCCTATATACGAAGGATATCATTGTAGGTTAGAAAAATGGTTATGTGTGGGAAGCCCTATAATACACTAGGGTTCTCATATATAAGGGTTGGTATATACATAAGGGTTAGGAACATTGATAAAAATTGAGTGCGAAAAGTTTTCTTAAAATAATAAATTAATTATTTAAATGAAATATATTGTTTTTTACCATTTTTTCCAGAATATAGTGTGAACTTTCATATTTCCCTCTATTTTACAATCCTATGGGGACATATTTATTGATTATTTTCCATTAATCATGACATTTATTTTATAGGGAGATACAAGTAAGGATAAATGATATTGGGTTATTATTTTTAGTTTCTATTTATATTTCATTACTTTATATCCATTGTTTCCTAAATTTGGTTTTTTTCTTTAGATTATCAGATTTTTTTTGATTGGAGTTGGATCAACTAGAGTTTCTCAGTGATTAGGATCTGGTTAAATCCAAATGAGATAAGCGTCCTTTAAATTGACGAGTTTCTTTCTTATTTGGTGATTTTATGTTCGTGTTCTTTCACTATGGTTGTCATAATTTATGACTTGTTTGATATTGATCTATAATTTGGGATGGGTTTGTCTTATCCTAATAATAAACTGGCACCACATAACTTTCTAAACTATTTTTTGCAGCACAATGACTGAACGAGTGTCATTGGTTTGTTTTATTTTTTTAGTGGGGTGATTTAAATCGTTAAGGAAAATGTGTTTTAATTTTTAATCATCTTAAAAAAAATTATCTAGAAATGAATTTTTAGAGGAAAATGGTTTCAAATGGAATTTTAAGGTAAAGGGGATGATTTCAGATGATGGGTTTAAAATTAAATTTCAAACCAAATGTGGGGTTTTCTAAAGAAATATATCATTGAGAATTTTCACAAGGTCCTAAAAGAAGTAAATAGGGCTTGCGATGCCTTTTTAATGCCTTATAAAGAGGATTTTTACTTGGATTTCAATGGAAATTCAGAAGGGATTATTTAAGATATGTTTTGATATATTTGACCTCATGTGGGAAATAAATTTTTTTCTATGGCTTGTATGATTTTGTGTTCTTTATTATTTTTATTTCCTAGTATTTTGTTCTTGTTTCATAATGATTCATGATTTTATTGGAATCTATTACCATGTTATGATATTTATATGAAATTGAATAGATTATTGTGCATACGGGTTTGTGAGTTGACCTAATGATGTTATGATTTTGGTATCAAATTTTTACTGTTAGTATGAATTATTGTAATAGATCCCCTATAGGGTATAAATGAAAAGAATGGATTGAGTTCAATGGAACCCTATTTGGTTCCATGAAGCGATTTAGGGATATACTCTGAGGTAAAATGATCATAGAGTGAGTTGTTTAACCATGATCAAGGATTGAGTGACCTAGTGGTTTGGATTATGGGTTTGGGCAATGAATCCTTCATTTATGGAGGTTTTAGATTAATGAAGATAACTAGTATGGGTAACCTTGAGAGTTTTGTGGGATAAGAGAAAAAGGGTCATACTTATGGTACTTTTATTCTTGGGATGCATTATTGGACTAGTTTTGGATTGGGATGTGTGTGAGACCCAGGATTGAGTGACTGGGTGTGGTTAGGGATTTGATATGATTATCCATGAGATCCACCCAGTAATGGTGTGTTTAAAGTTATTCTATGGGACCAAACCTATAATGAAACAACTCGAGTTAACTGGACAAGCCACATGAGATGTCCCACCACAGTGGTTAGGTGTAACATGATAATGGATACAAGTCTCATATAAAACAAAACAAGATGCAAAACTAGAGTAAAAAGTTGAAGAAAAAGATACTCTCATGATTCTTACAATCCAAGTTAAACTATCCAGACTACAAATTATGACATTACTAGACCAACAAGTCTCTATGTGACTAACCATAACCTCCAAACCATCCCACTATGATGGAAATGATAAAAAGAGAGGCCGATATACTACACAATTCTCTTACCTTTACTAAGGTCCTACAAAACAACATCTACAACCAGCTAAAGGAAAATGTATGATGTGAGCACTAAGTCTAGTAGGATTCAACCACATAATATATAAAAATTCTAATATAAATAATTTAGTAGTTCTATATTTTAAAATAAAAATATTTTTACAAAAAAAATTCATAAATCAAAATCATTTGTAAATTATCCCTTGGTTTTTCATATTTTTTTTATATTCTCAAATAAAGGAATATTAAAAGTATACATGAAAATAATGAGAGCATAATCAATACAATTCATGAATACAACATAAGGTAAACATGTAAACAATAACCATAACCAATCTATCATGTGTGAGAACGTGAGCAAACAATCATGACCATTCCATGTTGTTAAAACAAGTGAGAAAATAAAAATTATCAATCCATCACATGAATGTCTAATCATAAATAAAAATTCACATATTTTGGGATCTAGATTATGGGTATACATACTAGAGATAAAAATAAATCCCCAATATAGACCTATAGTGGATTTAACCAGTATAACCTCTAATGGCATTACACACACTAAAGTGAAAGAAAACCTGAAGTGGCATTACACACACTATGAGTGACATGTCTATTATTGATGTACCCAAGGTTCCTAATGTGCTATTTTTTTTCAAATAAATTTAAATATATTCTCACAACTTATAAAAAAATTTCAAAGTCATGCCAATCCACTTAGTTTCTTGAAAACACCTTTTTAAATCAAAACCACCATTTATGTATTTTATCAAAGAATTGGTGTAAAAAACTATTTTTAAAAAAAACATATTTAAAAACATGATTTCATTATAAAAAATCCCTTGAAATCACAAATTAATTCAATTAAATTAATAACCCAAAGTAATTTATAATAAAAATAAGAAATTAATAGATTTATCCATTTATGTAGAAGAACCTACATGAAGAACAGGGGTAGATATAACAACATTAAAAAAAGAGAATGGGGAAGGGTAGATCAGGTCCTCGTGATCCTAGATACACAAGAAACACATAAATACTCTATAAAATCCCTTATATTCTACATACACACGACCCTTGGGCTCCAAAATATGATATGATAAGTTATCGAATGAGGATCTAAGAAGAAAAGGTAAAACCATATAAAAACACAATATACCTTGAGTTGATCTTCCAAGAATGAAGGAAATCCACATAAAATCCCAAAGGATAAGAATCTAGACCACTAGGGAAGGATTAGTTCGATCCAATATGAGATTAAGGGGTGATTATGAATAAAACAAATCAAGGGTAAATGGGTAAAAACAATCTTTTTAAAGGTTCAGCGTGCCACACATTATTAGGCCACACAGTTATACAAATTGTGCACCAACTATGTGTGGATACCGTCTCTTTAAAAAGACTATATGTACAGTCTCTAAGGACAAATCATATGTTTTAGTCAAACCATGAAACCCCTTGAAAAAACACCCAGAGCACACATGGTTTTCCTTAGTGATCCAGATTATTTATTTTAACTATCATTAAACCATGAAAAACCCCACTATTAAAACATAAGTCCATACTATATGGTTTTCGGTTAGTTAACAATAACTGTGAAAAAACCATGTGAATGGTATGTATCCTAAAAAAATATCCATTTTCAATCCTTATTTCCACAAAACCACTAGAATGAATTTATAGACAAACCAAGATTAAATTAAAGCATACATGAGATCTAGTGGGTGATACATACTACGAGGGGTATGGTTTAGATTGTTTGGGAGGTTGGATATTATGATGAACTCCTATAATTGATTGTTTTAAAAGTTATTTATATCTGAATAATCATGGGACTCACCTAGTTATGGTGTGGTTTATCTTATTACATGCGACCTACTCTAAGGGGCTTGGTTTGGATTGTGTGAGTGATTGGCTATTGTGATTCTCTCCAAGGATTACTTGTTTTCCGAGTTTTGGATATATGAATAACCATGGGACCTACCTAAAGAGGGATAGTTTGAATTGTTTAAGAGGTTTTTTATTGATATTTCCTCCTTAGATCACATTTTTTATATTGAATAGTATATATGATACATGTCCTAGGGGCCTTTCCCTGGGAGGATAGCTCAGCCAGTGAGAGTGGTTGCCTATTGTGATGCTTTAATATGATATATTTTTATACATATTGAGTTTTCTATATGTAGGTATGGATGTGTTATGGATTTCCTATGATGGTATTACTATCCTGGTTTCCCCAACAATCATGTTACTAGAATTGGCTGAAACAAGTGATGTTAGGTGTCAGGTGTCTTGGTTAACACATGATGACCTGATGCATATAATTGTGTGTACATTTTGTGTTATATTTCTAGGTGGTGTATTTAATGATAATTAATTGCAATATTTATATATATCTCATTCACATATACCTGATCACAATAGAATTCAGTGTGTTAAGGTGATGTGGAATCATACTAGGTCATTAGACTCACCCCTTCGAACATACACGACATGGGTTTTGATGTACATGGGTATATTTTCACGTTCTCTTTCAGGAACATATATCACCTTGATATGGATATTTTGTTAAGTTCTAAAATATTTTGGAGATCGAGGATTTGAAAAGGATACTTTTTTGAGTTTGGATAGAGGCCACTTTATTCTACCTTCCATTTATTTTTTTACTTATGTACTGGCCATTGTGCCACTATTTGATTTATATGATGGTGCCTTTTATGCATTTTATCTATTGTTGCTTTTTTATATTATGATGCATCATATATAATATTCACTACTTTACATTCTAGACTATGACGGGTTTCTTGGATCCATTCTTATTCTCTATAAGGTCTTGGGATGTCTGTTATATGGATGGGAAATGATGAATTTTTAGAATAATTGAGAATGAACTTAGTTATTTAATTATTAAATCATAGTATCCCTATAATGTTTTAGTCCCTCTTCACTGGTTGGTATCCTATGGCATATATGGAGGTGTTCTTGAGGCCTTACATCACCCCCACATGGGTGATATTAAGGAGATCTGGGATAAAGAGTAAATTTTTTTAATTATTTTTTTTGTTTAGTTAATAGAGTATCATTTATAGGTGGAGTCACAATATCATTACTCATGAGGTATATCTATATGATTCTTGGCCAGTTTGGATTCGTTTGAAAACCAAGTTTCTAGGGGATATCAAATGTTGGGATTAGACACTCTAGGATGAGTTATGCAGTGGACTAATAATCCCATTGAAAATGGATGAGACACTAAATGATAGATATTTTCTAGGATCTAGTGATTGTTTCATGAATCATAATAGTGGTAGGCTTAGGACATGACACACAATCCTACAGGTGTCGTTTTTAACATATTTACTCATTGCATTCCATATATAATTAAAGAAACTTATAATATGTTAAATTATTTCTCAAATACATTATAAGGGGTGATTATATTAACATGGATTCTTGAGGATTTGTTTATTGGATGTTGATTGTGATTATTCAACAACCAATGGGAATTGGATTCGTGGGATTTTTTAATTTTTTAAAAAACCCTATTTTAAGAAGAAAACTCATGTGGTGGAATGATAATTTTAAAAAATGGTTTTCTAAGTAGGTTTTGAATTTAGTAGATTACAAAGTTAATTATTTTGAAATTGTTTAGGATTTTCTTATTCTGATAAAATTTGAGGAAAATGTATCAAAATTCAGTTTCAAAGTGAATATTGGAAATATGGTTGGTTTTTAGTAAAGGTAAAGAAAAAATGGTAAGGAATTTATATTATAAATTTTGATGAATAACCCCTATATATCCTGGGGTGTTTTGAAATCCCAAATGAGTTTGTCTGTGTAAAAATATTTAAGTGGGTTTTTAAAGTAAGGAATCAATATCAGTGTTCACTAAGAAGCTTGGATTTTAGTGTTTGGTAGGGAGTGACTCAAAAGTTTGAATTGTATTATAGTTTGGTGTATCTTGTTTGTTTTGAAAGAGCAAAGTGGGTGTAGAGGGTATGAATTGGTTTGGTTTGATTTTTGTAAAAATAATTATTTCCTATGTGGACCAAGTTTACTTGATTTTCAATGGTTGGATGAAAGTGACCTAGGAGGTTCAATTTTTCATTCAGTAGTTATTTTGGGGATGTTTTAGGAGATCTGTATGTTTTATGATCATGGGATGGATGTTTTCTGTAGGGAATAAGTAACTAGATGTGATTTTGGATAGGATTATAGTTTGGACCAGTTTATTTGGGTTTTGATATTCAATTTCTATGGTTGGGAGAACCATTAATCATAATCAACCATTGGTAGTTTTTCCTTATATCAAGTAGTGCCATATGAAGAGGGTGATTTATAAGACACTTATAGGAATGGAAATTCTGGTTTTTGTGAAATTAAAGGTATTTATCTACTGTAATAGGTAACATCAATGATGGATCTAAGTAACATGGTACAACCAATCTGATCTTGGTCCTTAATAGGGGTTGTTAGGGTTGTGATAAGTCTGGGTTAGAAATAGCGAGATGCCTATAATGATAGAAGTTATCAGGTGATTTGCTAAATGGGAATTGTAAGGGAAGATATATGATGAGGATTTCACTATTAACTATTGAAGGGTGTGACCCTCACTGTGCTTAAATTTTGGTGAATATTAGGAATGATATTCTTGGTCAATTAGGAATGAGTAGAAATTAATGTTTTATACTGGCAATCAAGCATAGGTGGGGTGGTCATGTCTAGTCATTATGTTTGGAAATCGATATGACATGGGATTTGAACATTAGATATTTTATTTTATTGAGGAAACAATAAGGATACTCCTATGGTGGAGAGAATCAAATCAGTCATAGATTTATAACCCATACATCATAAGGTCCATGAATTCATTAAAATTGGTTTGTTTATTTTCAAGAGGACATTAGGATGTTGGTGAGAAGATAAGTTTTATTAATCAATTTCCATGGTAATTATCAAACATGGGATTTATATGTGATGAGGTGTAAAATTACTCAAAAGTGTTATTTAGGATGCGAATGATGTGCTTGAAGGATTAAACTGGGGATTTTTAAGGAAAATTTAGTTTGTTCGGGTTCAGTGAATGGGTAGTTGAGAAATTTTAATTTTAGTTTGGAATCCAGAATGAAAAGTGGTATCAGATTCTAGATAATGGATTGGAATTTGGGAGATGTTCTCAGGTGCCTCTCATGGATGAGACACCTTATAGTGGATATTTTTTAATGATTCACAAATTTTTTGGTCATTATTTTAGGAGGAAATTAGTTTTTTACTGAATTAGGGAATTTTTTAATAATTATTATTTAGATCAATATTATAAGAGTTATAAAATCTTTGAGAGGTGTTTTGAAAATGATTTAATGTGGTTTAGATTAATAACAGATGAGGTGAGAATCTTGGAGTAAGGATTTAGATAAATTTTATTTCCTAGTTTTTGGGTATGATTAGTGTATATCATAGGATAAAAGTGATCTTGCAAGTTGTATACTTATGATTTAAAAAGTGTCCAAGTCCCTATACATAAGGTCCACTAATTGAAAAGTGCACTCTTACAAATGGGTACCCTCAAACTTAAATGTCCCCATGTGTTATAGTTTAGTCTTACCAATAGTTACCACTATATGTAAGGATACTCATCTTGTTATAAAATCAGATAAGTGTTAGATATATAGGAGTTTACTCTTACATATGGGTACCCACATACGTAAGGGTCCTCTTATTTTTGAAAAAACACTAAAGTCTTAGAATGTAAGAGTTTATTCTTATGTACGAGTAACCTCATGTGTAAGGGTCCTCCTATTTTTCAAAAAATGGTGAAGTCTTAGAATGCAAGAGTTTAATATTATGTACATGTAACCACATACAAAAGGGACCACTTGGTTAAAAAATAGTAAATTCTTAGAATATAAGAGTTTACTCTTTTTTATGGGTACCCTTATATGCATGGGTCCTCTTATTTTTGTAAAAACAATAAAGTCTTGGAACATAAGAGTTTACTCTTGCATATGGGTACCCTCACACGTAAGGGTAATCATGTGCGATGGTTACTCTTACATATGTTTCCCCCATACTAAAGGGTCATACTCTTTGAAAACTAGCTATGTATTGGGAGGTCCATATGATACATAAAGGTAAATTTTATGATATGTAAGGCATAACTCTTTGATGCATAAGGGTCACTCTATACACAAGGGTTAATCATGTTAGATTGAAAAATGGTTAAGTGTGGAAAACCTTATGATACATAAGGGTTCTCATATGTATTGTTTGGTTAATATGTATGAGTTAAGGAATTTTCTTAAAATTGAGTGTGATATTTTTTTAAAATAATCAATAAATTGGTTAAAACAAATATAAAGGGAGGATTTTACATTTCATCCAGAAAAGAGTGAGCTTGCCCAAATATTCCACACTCTTTCAGTTTCTATTACTCATGGATGATCATTACTGGTTGTTCTTCATTACTTATGATGATTTCCTTTGGGGTATCTAGGGGAAAATATATCTTCCCTTAGGTTTTTATTTTTTATTTCACTCTCATTTTCCTTATTTTCTACAATCTATTCCTTAAATTAATGATTTTATCAGATTATCAAATTTCTTCTAAATAGAGTCAGGTCGACTAGAGTTTCTTAGGGATTATTATCCATTTAACCCTTAATAAGGTAGGCGACCTTTATATTTCTAAGTTAATTTATCATTTTTTGATTTTATGTTCATGTGATTTAACTATGATTATTTATAGCATGTTTCATGACTTCTATGATATTTCTCAATAAATTGGGATGATATTTCATTGTCTTAATAATAATTAGTATTGTATAAATTTATAAATGATTTGTTGATAGTCCCTTGGGCTAATGACTGTTAGTGGCCTACATTATAGTTTTTAGGTGGTATGAGTTGAATTATCAAGGGAAATGGGGTTTCATTTTTAAACATGGATTTAAAAATGTGGTTTTAAGGATAAATGTATTTCTAAGGTAAAATGTTTTCAAATTGATTTTAAAGATGAATGGGATGATTTTAGATGATGGATTTTAAATGGTATTCCAAAAAAATATAGGGTTTTCTACCGGGCTGTTTCATCGGAATTTTATCCAAGTCCAAAACTGAGTAAATATGGTATGTGATGCCTTTTCTAAATGCGTTATAAGGATGATATTGACTTGGTTTTCAAGGTAAAATAAGAATTGATTAGATGACATTTGTTTTCGGTCAGTTTGAACTCGTGTGGGAAATTCCCTATTTTCTTTGGATTTTATGATTTATTGTGATTTTTTATTATGATTTCCTAGTATTTTGTTCCTATTAAATGATGATTCACTCTTGTATAAGAATCCCTTACCATGTAATAATATTTATATGTGGTGGTATGGATTGTTGTACATGTTGGTTCTTGAGTTGTCCTGATGATGTTATGAGTTTGGTATCAATGTGCCTTGGTTTCCCTGAATTGATGTAATTGAACCCTTAGAGATTTGATATGGGTAGAATGACATGGTTTTAATAAAACCATAATTGGTTCCGAAAATTAAGGTATGGTGGTCTTCTATGGTATAATAAGCCTATAATGATCTATTCATACATGATTATAGATAGAATTAAACAATGGTTTAGTTTATAGGTTTGGGTGACGAATCCTTTATTTTTAAAGGTGTTGGGTGAATTAACATAACCAGTGTAGGTAACTTGAGATGTTGGTGAGGGAGAAGCCCAAGGATTATTATTTTAGTACTTTTATTATTGACATATGCTATTAGGCTAGTTTTTTCTTTTTTACACTGCTTATTAATTGTTATTAATTCTTATCGGGTAATGTTTATGAGACCCAAAACAAAATGAGAGGGTGTGGTAAAAAATTTGATATAATTAACCATGGGACTCACCCAATGAATTTGTGGTTCAGATTCTGACATGGGACCTACCATGAGGGGTTTTTTCAACTCGTAAAAGTGGTTGACTATTGTGCTTACCTCTGCCGATAGTTTAGTTTTTGAGTTTTAGATATACAAATGGCTATAGGATCCACCTAGTGATGGTGTGGTTTGGTTTGTGTCAGGAGATCTACCCAAGGGTGATGGTCATCTTGTGAGAGAAGTTGGCTATTATGATGCCCTCCTCCAATCACTTTATATTCGAGTTCTGTATATATGAATAGATGTGGGACCTATCTAAAGGGGGGTGATTCAAATTTTTTAAGAGATTGGATATTAAGATTAACTCTTCAAATCACTTGTTGAATGTGGAATAGTGAATATGAGATGTGTCCATGGGACCTTTCCCTGAGAGGATGACATGAACTATATAAGTGGTTGGCTATTGAGATTCCCACCTTAGATTTCTTATTGTATCTAATAAGTTTTCTATACACTAGGACTAGTTACATTATGATTTACCATGATGAGCATCATATAATGGTAACTATAATATTTATATAACTAAAATTGGATAAATTAGGTTAGGTCAGGTGTCATGGCGGTTAGGTTAGAATGTGATGACCTGGAATGTGGGATTGTGTGTACATTGGGTTATATTTCTGGGTGGGTGTGTCTCATGATAATAACTTGAACTCCTTATTTTTATTCCATTAACATATAACTGATCACAATACAATTCAATATGTTGAGGTGATGGGGAATTGTATTGGGTCATTGGACTCACCCCTACCCATGTATATGACATTGGTTTTGATGTACTTGGGTAGAACATCATATGTTTATTCAGTCACAGGTTTTACATTGAGCTAAAAACATGGTTTAGATCTAGTAGGTTTTTGAGGCTTAGGATTTGATATAGATGATTATGTGAGTTGGTTTGGAGGCCATTATTTTATACCTTCTAGTTATTGTTCTGCATATATACTGGAATGTGTTCTTCTATTATATTTATATTATAATGCCTATTATGCATTGTATTTGCAGATTCTACTCTATTATGTTTTGATGCATCATATAAACTGTTTAGTAATTTAACTTTTGGAATTTATTGGCCCTCTTGGCTCTTTGTGTATTTTCCATGGGGCTTTGGTATACCTATTACATGGATGGGTCATGCTGAATTATTTGGACACTCAGACATAACCTCAAGGATTTACTTTTTAGGGAACAATATCCCTATAAGTTTTTTATTCCGCTTTCACTATTTGGCAGAATTTTACATATAGTGAGGTGCACCTAAGGTCTTGTAGTGTCCTTGCATAGGTGTCATTTAGATGATCTTGGATGATGTGTTACAACCTGATCTGCCTACTTACGGGAACTGAGATAAAGGCATGGACCAACTAGTCTAGCTGTATAATTTGAAATATGTAGTTCATATATATAGATTTATAAGTATAATATTTTTATAACATGTCTGTGTGTACATACATATGCATAAATAGTGTTATATAACATGTCTGTGTGTATATATATGCATATGTAAGAGTGTACAAACACATATTTGTTTCTATTTTTAAATGTAAATTTATAACACACACACAAATATATATATATATATATATATATATATATATATATATATATATATATATTTGTCTTTAATATATATCACTTTTAATATTATATAATTATAACATATATATATTTATTTATATATCATTAATATATATATATTTTTATATTTAATATATATTATTTTTAATTTTATAGAATGCTTATAACATCTCGAGTTTTAATAAAAGGATTATTAATTTAAATAATAATTTAATATTAGAAATAATAATTAAAAAATTGCAATTAATATTAATTTAACAATTAAGAATACAAGATAATAAATAAATAAATTAAAATAAAACTCTTAAATGAAACTATTTAATAAATAATTGATTTGATTTAGTTAATTTTACCAAATAATTATTACTTGATATGTTTTAATATAATGAATTAAATTTCATAAATTATTAAATTATTTTGGTTTATATAACTTTTTTTTAAATAAAAAATAGGAATTTTAATTTAAATAAAATAATGATTTATAATTATAAATGTTTAAATTCGATAAATTAATTTTATAAAATTAAAGGTAATAATAATAATAATTAATGGTAAAACGTTTTGTTTTAAAAGAAAATTATTATTATTTTTAAGATAATATATTTTATAAATATATAAAATTATATTATGTTTTTGTTTTATAAAATTTTGAAATTATAAATATATATATATATATATATATTAATATAAAAAAGAGATATGAATTCTTTAAAAACAATTAAAAGTAAATAAAATAAAGAAAAACATGGTATAAGAAATGGAGAAAAGAGAGAGAGAGAAAAAAAGGGAAAAGAGAGAAAAACGTCAAAGAGAGAGAGAGAGGGAAAAGGGAAAATGATAAGAATAAAAAAAGGAAAAAATGCGATACAAAAAAAAAATACTAAAATTATTAAACAAATAGAAATGATATTAAAGAATATAATAACGATAGTAACATGATGATAATAAAATATAAGTATAATAAAGGTAAAGAGAGATAATGATAGTAAAATAGCATAGAATAATAACATGATTGAGGAAAATGGCTCACATTTTTGGCTCCATTGGATGTTCCAATGCCTATATCTATAGGAATAAGAATATATATATAATATAAATAATGCATTTGTGTGTTGTGTAAGAGTAAATAAAAATATATGTTTTGTCAAACCTGATTGATTTTGCTCTCCAAACCATATTTGTGACCATTTACAAAATGAAAAAAGTTATAATTTATATATTTATGTGTGTAGAATAATTAACATTATATAAAGGTCTTTATTTGGGTCTTCAACAAAGGATACCACTTATATTTTGAAGAGAGTTAGTGTCTGAAGCTCTACATAAGTTTGTTTTTGGATTTTTCTACAAACCAAGTACGGGTTTTATTTTCATATTTTATAAATTTAATTCTTTAGAATTATAATGATGTTATTAAAAAACCCTGAGTAGGGGATAATTACTTATTTATATTTGATTCTTTTTTTTAAATTTATTTATAAGGGAAATACTATCATTTTTAAAATTAATATGTATGTTTATATGTTTTCTAAAATTCTATTTTAAATGTTCCCTAACAACGAATTTATTTTCTAAATTTAAAATGAAATTAGGTTTCAATAAAATTAAGTATGGGTGTATACATATAAGTATATATATTATTTTCAAGATTTCAAGTTATAATAATATCTGAACATATCTATACACATGTTAAATTTAATTTTCAAGTTAATTTATTTTTAAGACTTCTAATTTTTAAGATAGAGTTATAATGTTTTTAACATATATTTGTTTATTATAATTTCAAATTATGATTACATGGTATTATTTACAAAATTTAATATTTTCAAGGTCTTGTATTTTATGCATTATTCTCAGGCAATGGAACCATATCATTTCAATTTATCATTTTACATACATGTCATTCAATATCATATTTATGGATATATTTATTGATTATTCATGACACTCTATACATCTGTTTGTGTATTCATATACAATTAATTATCATTGAATGACTTTAAATAAGTAATATTTTATTTGAATGAAAATTCATCGTAAATTCAGGTTATGATCTTGATTATTTTAATATTTTTCAAATTATGTAGAAATGAAATGTTTTATATAAAAATATCACTTATTATAATTTTATGTGTATTATATAAAGTCTCCCTAAGTTAAAATGCAGGTGGGAGAAAATTTACACAGGAAGGCGGTGATGCAATCATGACGCATAGCATAGGGAGGTGGTGACGCAGATAATATAACAAAGGAATGACACTACACTGGGCCCTCAGGATATTTTGTGTTCCTTTGGGATATGTAATGGGTTTCATGCCCAATGGGCCTTTGAGCTATGTACTCAGTAAATAAGTCTTGATGGGTGGACTATCCATTGGGGGTGGGAGGTTATAACCTACCTTTATGGCCTGTTTATGTGATGTGTGTTTGTTTAATGTAATGTTACCCCAAACACCTAATATATATAATTATGAATATTATTATTCTAAGAAAACAAAATAAAAAAATCTAACATTTTATATTAATTACAATTTACATTTTCTATTATTTTATGTGTTGATTTTATAAATTTATGTCATTATTGTATGCATAAAATCAATTAATCCAATGCATATTTAATATTTTTATTCAAGATTTCATTTTAAATGATAAAATTCAACACTTTATATAAAATTTATTTCATGAATTAATGAATGAAATTTCGAATACATGAATGTTCATTATTATTAACAGTCCATGAAAAGGAAAAATGACATGACTTTTGGTTTTACCAAGACTCACAAGTGATTTCCAATGAAAGTTCATATTTATATATATACTTATATATAAATAAATGTGTTTATATGTATTTAATGCATGATTATGTTTCTAGAGAAAAAACTCCAATGAAGGATGTATATATATGTAAAGAATGTTCCAAATATATTTAAAAAAATTGGCAGTTGGACATTGTAAATATGATAGGGAGTGGGGAGTGAACTCGTCCCTTAAAAAAGTTGGTATAATCAGATAACTTTCAATGTTTCAAGTTACCACATGGTTTTTTTAAATTTTTCTTAATTTTTTCCAAAAAAACAATCACTGGATTATTTCTAAATCATTTTAAAAGAATAATTATTTTTAAATTATTATAATATAAAGTTATTTTAAAAATTAATTTCTCAATGGACTTTTAAGAAACCCATTACTGGGAAAATTAATGCCCACCCTATGTTTTAAATTTATTTTTCACTGGTTTAATAGAATTTTATGAAGGTGTTCACTTTACTTATAGAGTTAGAACATCCAAAAAAATTTAGTTATTTTATTTTACTTCTATAAAACTATGTAAAATTTTAATGTATATGTCTAATTATCTACAACATAGACTGAAAATGTTCCTTGTATGTAAAATGCTTTGTGTATTTTTATTTGTCTTTTTTTTCAAAAAACAACAGAACATATTTTGATGTGTTGATCCTAAAAGCGTGGATTCGAGGATTTATATTTGGTATCAGAAAAATGATCTAGAAAACTTTGGAGATTAGATATTATCACTTAAAATCTAAACAGTAGAGTATAGAAGTTTAGCAATTCTAGTTTTTCTCTGAAGATGAAAATTAAAAATTTTCTTGAGTCCGATAATTGAATTTTGAGAGTAAAATTCTTTTAAGGGGGTAAGAATATAACATCTTGAGTTTTAATAAAAGGATTATTTATTTTAAAAATAATTTTATATTAGCAATAATAATTAAATAAATAACAATTAATATTAATTTATCAATTAATAATGTAAATAAATAAATGAAGAAATTAAAATGGCACTCTTAAATGAAACTTTATTAATAAATAATTGATTTTATTTAGTTAATGTTATCAAATAATCATTACTTGATATGTTTTTATATAATGAATTTATTTTCATAAATTATTAATTTTTTTATTTATATAACATTTTTTAATAATATAATTATTTGAATTTTAATTTTAAAAAAGAATTATTTATAATTATAAATGTTTAAATTGGATAAATTAATTTTATGAAATTAAAGGCAATAAAAATAAGAATAATAATAATTAATGGTAAAACATATTGTTTTAATAAAAAATTATTATTATTTTTAAGATAATATATTTTATAAATATATGAAATTATATTATGTTTTTGTTTTATAAAATTTTGAGGTTATAAATATATATTATTATATTAATAAAAAAGAGATATTAATTCATTAAAAAATTTTAAAAGTATATAAAAAGAAAAATGTGATACAAAAAAAATGAGAAAAAATAGAGAGAGAAAAAAAGGATAGAAAAGAGATAAAAACATGGAAAAAATGGAGAGAAAAGTGAAAACGAGAAGAATAAAAAAAACGTGATATAAAAAATACTACAATGATTAAAAAATATAAATAATATTAAAAAATATAATAATTATAGTAACATGATGATGATAGAATATAAATATAATAAAGGTAAAGAGAGATAATGATAATAAAATAACATATGATAATAATATGATTGTGGAAACCAACTCACTTTTTTTCCTATGTTTGATGTTACAACACCTATATATATAAAAATAAGTATATATACATATATATAATATAAAATAAAATATATGTGTGTTGTGTAAGAGTAAATTAAAACATATGCTCATTCAATCCAGATTGAGCATGCTCTAAAAGCTGTATTTATGCACCGTTCAAAGAACAAAAAAGATATAATTTATATATTTATATGTGGAGTATAATTATCATTATATAAAAGCCTTTATTTAGGCATTCAACAAATAATACCACTTAGATTTTGAAGTGTATTAGTCTATGAAGCACTGCATAAGTTGGTTTTCTAATTTTTATTTGCAAAGGAAGTATGGGTTTTTTCATAGTTTATAAATTTAATTCTTCATAATTGTAATGATGTTATTAAAAAACCCTAAGTAAGGGATTAATTTCTTATTTATATTTGATTCTTTATTTTCAAATTTATTTTCAAGGGAAACAATATCATTTTCAAAATTATTATGCATGTATATATGTTTTCTAAAATTCCATTTTAAAAGTTCCCTAATAATGAATATATTTTCATAATTTATAATGAAATTATTTTAGAATAAAATTAAGTAAGGGTGTATATATATGAGTATATATATAATTTTTAAGATTAAAAGTTATAATAATATCCAAAAATATTTATACATTTGTTATATGTAATATTCAAGTTAATTTATTTTTAAGAATTCTAGATTTCAAGAGAGAGTTATAAATTTTTAAACATATATCTTATTATTATAATTTCAAAATATGTTTACATGGTATTATTTAAAAAACATTATATTTTCAAGATCTTGTATTTTATGTATTATTATCACGCATTGGAACCCTATCATTTCAAGTTATCATTTTACATACATGTCATTCATAATCATATTTTTGCCCATATTTATTGATTATTCATGACACTCCATACATATGTATGTGTGTGTATATATATATACATACAATTAATTATCATTATATGACTTGAAATAAGTAATATTTAATATGCATGAAAATTCACTACAAAATTAGGTTATAATCTTACTTAATTTGATAATTTTCAAATTATATAGAAATAAAATGTTTTATTTAAAAAAATTACTTATTATAATTTTATGTGCATTATATAATTATTCCCATCATTATTATAAGAAAACAAAACAAAACATCTATTATTTTATGTGAATTATAATTCATAGTTTCTATTATTTTATATGATGGGTTTGTTCATTTATGTTATTATTGAATGTATAAAATTAATTAAGCCAATGTGTCTTTAATATTTTTATTCTAGATTGCATTTTAAATGATAAAATTTAACAATTTATATAAACTTTATTTCATGAATTGATGAATGAAAGTTTGAATACATTGATGTTCATTATTATTAACAGTCCATACAAAAGCTAAATGATATGAGTTTTGTTTGTACTAGGAATCACAAGTTTTTTCCAATGAAAGTTCATATATATATATATGCTTATATATAAATAAAAGTATATATCTATATTAAATATATGATTATGATTCTAGAGAAAAAACTCTCGTGAAATATTTATATATATGTAAGTAAAACTCAAAATGTTTTCATAAAAATTGGAACCTAGACATCGTAAACATGATAGAGAGTGGGGAGTGAAGTTGTCCCTCAATAAAGTGGATATTCCAAGAAATTCTTCAATGTTTCAAGTGTTCTCATGATTTTATTTTCAAAAGGTTGATTAATATTTTCCAAATAAAATCAGTGGATTATTTTTAAATCATTTTGAAAGTATAATTATTTTCAAAGTATTATAATATAAAGGTATTTTATAAAGTTATTTCTCACCAGCCTTTTATAAATTCTCTTACTGGGAAAATTAATTCTCATCCAATTTTTTAAATAATATTTTCATTGGTTTAGTATAATTTTCCGAAGGCGTTCACTTTGCTTATGTGTTAAGGTTGGTATCTTTAGAACCAGCTATTTTGTACTTTGATTACATGAATGTCCACTTATTATATATTGTTCATTTTTCTGCATGACTATAATATAATAATGTCCTAGAATATTTGTTGCATTGATAAGATCATGGCAGATCCCCTCTATGATGATAACCTTTAAATGCTATAACAATATTCTTAAATAGAGTTCTATGGTTGGATGTAATATTATGATGGGACACATAGTATACAGACCGTCATGTGCGAGTACTCATAAGAAGATGAGACACTCTCTCATGGAGTTCGCACTTGGTAATCTCTAATATGGGAGATTATGAGAACATACCCTCCAGTATCAATTCCGCATGTCTTGGTGTCATCAGACATTGCTATCTATGAGCGTGTGTAATGATTCTTAGACTGGAATATTATCATTAACTCATTTCATGACTCGCACACTTAGATTTGATGATGAAAACCGTCATGAAGAGTGTTGGTGGGAAGTAGGTTATGTTGGGTGCATCATGAATGACATATTGTTAATGGATAAGTCGAGGAAGGATTTTTCCCTTCCATATTTATTGAAGGAGATATCTCAGACCCTTTGATTGAAATAGAACTGTCCCACAAATTCCATGTTCATGGTGTCAGGATGAGTTTATTTATGGAAGTCAAAGAATGACAGATCAAGCATATAGGTTTATGAAACTACCATGAAACTTGCTTGATGAGATATTGAGAAAAAGGGATTAAATTACACAGTAATCATTCGTATGAGGTGACATGTTAATGTGGCGCCAACTTCTTTCTCTTGGGTGCCTTGACCCGTTGCTAGGAAGTAATCTTGGACTTTAGGCAAGCCCGCCTAATTCCAACGAGAAAGAGGCCTAGAGGGTCACATACTAAGTATATTAAAGTATCTCAAGTAGAATAAATATTATTCTCGTATGTGGTTTAATAATTATTCAAGGAAGCCTAAATCATTTTAATGTTGGAGGAAGAATAAAATGAAAACAAGTACACGCCGTGTATTAATGATTACACGCCGTGTAGATTCTATTTTGAAAACAAGTACAAGACTTGTATTATTGAATGTATATGCCATGTAGTTTTCATTTTGTAATGGAAATGAATAAATTAAGACAAGATATACACTCCCTGTACATTGAATTTACACGTTGTGTAGTTTTCAATGAAAAACAAGTACATGCCCTGTATTTATGATTACACACTGTGTAGTTTTTCAATTAAGAATTTTGAGGAAATGTCATTTTATTAAATGATATTTATTATAATCAGTGTTGGAGCATGTCAAGGAATTAATGAATCGACATGGGGTTTTCAAAAGAGTTAATGAAATAAATAAAATGCGTAACATGTTTATTTATTTCCATAACTCTACTACCTCAAACCTGATTAAAAATATCCTCACAACCCCAACTCTTTTCCTAAGAGAATCGTTGTGCACAACAACTTTGGAGAATTATTTCAAGGCCAAAATAACCTCTTCCTATAAGAATTCTCTCAATACCAAGAGAGATCCTTTTCCATCAGATCAAGATGATCTAAGGCAGAAAACTCATGCAAATGTTTCTCCATGCTAGCACCCAGAGACTCCTTTGGAGACATCCAAAGATACAAGGTGCACGTGTGGATCACTACTAGAGGAAGCCTACACTTGGCTTTTGCGACGCAATGTCGAATAACATCAAAATGTGATCAAGAATATCTATGAAGAAAGAACAACCAAAAAATACTTCTTGTTAATTAATTAAATTACTTATAATAAACCTGTGACGATCCAATTTTATGGTTCCAGGATTATTCCTCTTTTTTTCTATTTCTGTGATTCGATCCATGGAGTCTAGAATTTATCATTATATTGATCCCGGATTGATCATTGCTAATGAAAAAAAGCCCAGTGGGAACATCCACCCATGAGATTCCGCTGCACCTGGGACCTTCATTATGGAGTTAACACACCTAAAGCATTTTAGTTGTTTTATTTTATTTGTTTACTACTTTTTTAATTTATAATTAATATTTATAATTCTTTAAAATCAATACTGTAAAAGTTCATGGTATGTAAAATGGTTTGTGTATTTTTTTCTAGCCTTTAAAAAAATTACACATCATTTTCACATGCTGAACCCATAAACATGAGTTTAAGACTTTATAATATTATAATATATATATACAAAATAAATATATATACATAAAATTTTCATTATTTATAAATAATAATTTATATATTTTATTATATGATAAAACACATTATATTTTCTAATTTCAAATATAAATTTACTTAGGTGTGTGTTAAAATATTATTAAAATTAAATATTCTTCTTAAATAAATAAATTTATTTTGATTTTATAAAATCTAAATTATATATATGAATTTGTAGTAAAATATATTTATATTAAAAAAATGATTTAAATATAAGTATATATATATAATAATAATTTAATACATGCATTATATACTAACAAACATATAGTCACATGATTTAAATTAAATTTCCATTTAAAATTTAAATTTATTATGATTTTATAAGTTATAAATAATATAAATCTATGCCTGTGTGTGTCTATGTTAGAATTTAATATATATATATATATATATATATTTATATTAGCTGTATTTAAATGAAAGAAAATTATACGAGGCATATTTTTAGGAAAGTGAAGCAGAATTATCCATATTTTTATGATAACATTATTAAATTAGAAACATTTTAAGAAAATGAAACTGATTAGATATTATTTCTATAAAATATGGATAATTATCCATGTTTTTTAAAAACCAAATCTAATTAACCATATTTATTTAGAAAACATACCCAATTAGCCCCATTTTTAAAATATATGGCAAAGAAAATCACTAATTATTGTTTTTTGTATTGTCAGTATGAGTTTGTATTAATCCTGAAATAAGAAATGAAAATATAATATATTATTTCTTTATTTATAACCATGGTTAAAAATTATAATTTACTAACTTAACCAGTATGTTGATACCACTATTGATTTGTACATCATGGGAATTAATTCCATTTTCTGGTAATGCAAGATGAAAGCTTTACGAATCATTCCAAAATTCTGGATACCTATATTGAATTTTTTTCAATTGAGGTGCATCGATTGGGTATCATAATTTACCATCCTGGATTTTTATATCTCTGTGCCATAAAAACTAACTTGTAGTATCCAAACATCCATACATTCCCTAAAATCTAGGAATGACTATAAAATACTATAAAACTTTTGAAAAAATGGATTTTATTTTATTTTATTGAGATGCAACGAACTTGGGAAATTTTAATAGATACTTGTACTAATTTTTAAATGATATGTAGTTAGTAAGGAAAACTTATATTTATCATCTCTCATATCCATGGATAATAATTTTTTTAGCATCATTTGTTTAACAAGTAATTTCATTTCTATCTAAAAGTATATCCTTTAACAGAGAAAGAAACACTGGGAAAATGGTATCACACCATCCCTTTCCTACTTTTAGATTATATAGTTTTAGAACTACTGATAGGGTTGTATGTTTTGTATAACCATAAAAAAAATAGAATCTCTAATTTTTTTTTAAATTTATCAAACATTTTCAAACAATATAGAACTTCATATTCAATAGTTATTTTCATTTTATCAATACTATCTACATCATCATACACACTTGTATAAATATCTAATTATTTATAAAAAGTTTTTTCATTCAACTTGAAAGGTACATTTACTTATTATTTATGTTTTTCCAACATTTATAACTATGATATGTAAGATACTTCCCTTCACCAAAGTACATACCCATTTAAATATTTTTGAACTGCATGTAATTACTCTTAATTGATGCATTTTCAAGGGTAAATGGCATGTTGAGAGTGTTTCAAGGGTCAAGACATGGATTCAGGGATCTAACATGATGCTATAGCACCACTGGTTCTCCATTATTCAAAAATAGAACCCAAGTATTATCATGAATCCACCAGGTATCTAGTTTCCTACTGGATTGTTTTTTTAGGTCACACATATAATTTAATATTAGATCCCTCTTTTTGGATCATTCAACCCCTTTATTCTCCCAATAGAAGTACTTCTCGACCCCTAATCTACTCCCTCTATTTCATGGGATATCTTCTTCCTCCCTCGTTCATTTAAAGTGACACCAGGTGTGTTGGAAAAATCTGGGTAAGCCTATGACTTCACCTTAGTCAATTACTTGTTTTCCTCAATTCCTTTTCATCATTTTTCATTTTAATCTAATATACACCATTTTTAAGGATTTTTTTCTTCAGTTTATTGATTTATTCCTATTCAGGATGAATTGAGGCCCAATATTTGATGTTTTGTTTTTTCTAAGCATAATATAGTTTTTTATTAAAATTAACCCATAGACTCACTAGTTTTTTCTGAGTGTATATATGATGCAGTCAATATGACCATACTATACATGGCCTTTGTTTAATTAAATGTTTTAAATTGTGTGTGACCTAGTAAAATATCTTATTTAAAATGCCTTGAACTATAGAATAAGGATATTATGAAGTGATATGACCTTATTTTATCATTGACCTTGAATGGGCTTGGTATTAAAAATTATTTTATAAGTTTCAAGGTTAAATGAGAGATTTTTTTTGAATCGATGGGTTTTAAATTGATTTTCACAACCATATATAATTATAGTTGGATTTGAAATTTGTATTGAATCTAATAGAATAGTAATTGGTGAATAGAGAAATGTTGTGTTATGTTTTAATAAATAATTAGAAAAGAAAATGGTAAACCCAAAGGATAAATTGAGATGAAATTTTTTAAAATGATAAATGGAATTATTTGATTTTAAATTATTTCCTTAGTAATGTTAAAGCTAAAAGAATCCCTTAAGTAATGGGATGATATTTATATAATGTCTTATTTTCTTGATAATTTATAGAAATGGTCCATGATTAGGGATGTAGGGGTTTGTTCTTTAATAAAGATTTCCTTGATATAAAATGATTTCTTGGTAAATAATGATTTTTAATTGAGTGACTCTTGATATGATAATGGTTTTGAATTCCTTATGAGGATTACATCGAGTAATATTGGACCTTGATGATGTGGAATGTTGTTATTAAACCTTGTATTCCATTAGGGTACACATGTTAATTCTATGGTGTGATGATGCCTTTGGATTCAATGTAACTTGATGCTATATAATTCCTTGATAAACCCATTAGATTCTATTTAGATTCATTACTAGGAATTCCTTGGGATAGCTCCCCCTTAGATTCAAGTGATGCATATATTTATCGAATTCCATTAATTAATTTCATGAATTCTTAAATGACACCTTGTTGAATACTATGGGATGAGCTCCCCAAATTCATATTAATTTTATTGGGGTGGAATACATCGAGTGTGATATATGTATTACCATCCCGCCATAATTTTGAATTCCATAGACGAGTGCTTATGTTTAAAATGGTCAATGAATATTTAGAAATTACGAGGGTCACCCCATATATTACCTATGGGATTTATTTGAATGGAATGCCCAGTTGTGTCACAACCCCCTCCCACCAAAGATGCCCCTCCTGAGCTGGCAATGGTGAAAGGGCGATAATGAACCCCGAGTCCCACCTCTAGTCGGCCCCGGGGTGGCGACTAGCACCAAGGGTATGCGTTTTCACAAGTATGGGTGGCATTACCCTTTATTATTTAGGATTGGGAAATAGGACAAGTCAACCACAAAAAAAAGAACAAGTGTATAGAAATAAACCCAAACCAAGCCCACATGCATGTTTAAACAATTTTATAACAAGGTGCAAGTACAAGAAAGCTTAAAGTACAATACCAAAAGAAAACAAGAGTACAACAACAGCAACAACTCCAACTGTCTGACTAGTAG
Organism: Viscum album; assembly: GCA_963277665.1. NCBI lineage: Eukaryota > Viridiplantae > Streptophyta > Magnoliopsida > Santalales > Viscaceae > Viscum > Viscum album. Next base: position 1,175,026,099 of record OY728119.1, on the reverse strand, counting down.
GGTCCCGCAAGACCCTGGTAGTCCTCCTGGAAACTTGAAAGTAAACGTAGGGTGAGCATACAAGTATACTCAGTAGGGAAACCTAAATCTCTCGTGCACAAGTGGGGAGACATCCTAATATCCCGTTAGAACAATGGAAGAAACCTAGCAAGGAAATTCTATCCACCCAACCTCACCAGCCACACTCACCAAAAACACAATCACAACAGGTAGTAGTATATAAGAACAAGAGTATTGGGTACCCCGCACCATTTCCATTTGGTAAGATTCTCTAACTAACGGAGAACATCCTGACTCTGCCACACTCTCCCCACTCGCTCACACCTGGGCCTCACAACCACGTATCTCACCCGCACACACCTGGGCCTGACAACCATGTATTCTGCTTGCACACACTTGGGCCTCACAACCACGTATCCTACCCGCACACACCTGGGCCTCACAACCATGTATCCCGTCCACACACACCTGGGCCTCACAACCTCGTATCCCGCCCGCACACACCTGGGCCTCACAACCACGGATCTCGCCCGCACACACCTGGGCCTCATCCCGAAGATTCTTGGGAAACAGTAAAACCTGCCCGAAGAGTCTTGGGCTAAAACCACCACAGTCGAAACCTACCCAAAGAGTCTTAGGTGTAAGGTCGCCTCAAGCCATCACAGCCTAGGGGAGAAGGAGCAGGAAGGAGCCACTAACTAAGGGAAAAACACCCTCTCCCATGAAATGGGTGTGTTTGGCACTAAGTGCTCAATATGGGTGGGGTGCGATAAAACAAAAAAGATATATATATATATATATATACCAAACACACAGCCCAACCTATGGCTTCTAAACAGTGAAACTGAGCATGTTCCTCGACACTGCTACTACGAAGCATGCATACAACAAACAACCCCAACCCCATTTAGGTTTTCACGTTTCAGCAGAAGTAGATTATTTATTTCCTTAACTACTAGGAAACTATCCACAACCAACCGCATCGATCGTTTGTAAAACATATCCCTTCCATCCACAAATCATGTTAGGAAAACACATGTAAGACAACCAAGTCCTTCTTATTAACCATCCAACCCCATTGATTATTAATTCTGTTCCATTACCATGACCCACCATTTATTAACTCTTACACTTTTTATTTATTATTCACAACCCATAGCCCGCTCACATTCAAACCCATCCCTGCAGCCCTGCTGCCAACTTCCATAACCACAAATGCACAGTACATCATTATCCCTTTAATACCACTTATCACCGCCCCACTGCCCGTTACCAACCCAACATTCACACCAACCCACAACCAAGTCAACTGCAGCTCCGATGCTCACCCTATCCACAACAACCCACAAAACACCCCCATCACATGCCACGTATCCAAACCAACACCCATATGTTCATTATTCCATTTTTGTTTAACCGAGGTGATCATACCAGGGTTCCAGATTTTAACAGCCAACTTTACGTGATTAACTAATTTCCACATTCCACAAATTTTCCATCCATAAGAAAATCTAGAAGGAGAGGGAAACATTTAATTGCGTAATCAAAGGCCCCCAACGACCGTGATTTTAATTAGGTATAAGCTCATTCAATTCACAACATAATATCACAGGATATAAAGTAACATCAATCACAACTTTCCAACCCCGTTATATAAGAAAGTTATTATCTTTATTAAACCGGTTCAGAAGTGTTTCACATAAACAGGAGAACACCCACCCCGCATGATGCAAAAACTACAAAGATGAAGGTAAGAACTCTACCTCAATAGGTTCTGATCACAGCGCTCCCCTAGATCAACTTTAGAAGATGTCCATCGGCGTCCGTCACTTCTGTCGGGTCCCAGAAAAAAATCCTCGGGTGGAAGTTGGAAAGGAAAGGCATAAGGAAAGACAACGGATCCAAGCTCGGAAGTGTTGCCTCATCATTACGATCCCGTGGCCGCTGATGGATCATAAATCAGATCTCGAACGAAGAAGTTATGGAAGAAAAGGAGCCTTCGAGTCTCTTAGGAGAGCTCTGCTCAGAGGAAAGGGGAGGATAGGAGTGAATTTAAAAGGAGGAGGGGACCCCTCCTTTTATAGGCGAGAAAAGGAAACGTACACGGCGTGTACTTTATGGTACACGGTGTGTACTCGGTTATTTTACACGGTCACCACGTGGCTTCCAACATGGCTCTGCGGCCGTTGACTGGTCAACACATGGTTTGAGGGTAACACATACGCGGGGAAGGACTACACGTCGTGTAGTTTAGACACACGGAGTGTACTCATTTATTGCACACGGAAACGACACGGATCCAATAGGGTACACGACTGTTGACTGGTAACGCGTACACGGGGAAGGACTACACGGCATGCACCCATTATTCCACACAGCAAGGACACGGTCTTCAACACGGGGTATACCCGGGAAGGGGGTACATGGCGTGTACTCAAACTACACGGCGTGTAGTTTCAAAATTCTGGAAAGTGTGGGAAAAGTCCATTTTACCCTTCAGAACACTTCGTGACCTTCTTTTTGACAAATGAATGGGCCGGAGAGGTCTGGGCCATTACATCAGATACCTCTTAAAACATTATCATCCCCGAGAATTCAAAAACCAACCTAGAGGGACCCAACAGGATACCTCTTAGGGTTCTCTTTATAACAGGAACCCAACCAACAACCCTAATCATATGTGTTAGGAATTCTTTCTCCTATGTCAAGATATTATCCGCATTAGGCGGCACTGACTCGCCTGCACGGGTTTAATCGCATCCTCATTAATGCGTCTCGATTAAGAATTGAGTCTTCCCACTTTCATACATTAGGATTTTTTTCAACTCGCACTACCCACAACACCACACAACCAACACACTGCCCAAACATGTGGTTTGGGAAAAAAATCCTTCTCCTATGTCGAGATATTATCCGATTTAGGCGGCACTGACTCGCTCGCATGGTTTCAATCGCATCCGCATTAATGCGTCTCGATTAAGGATTAGGTTTCTCCCTTTCCCCACACATCCGGACATGATACACACTTCTAGAGAACAAGGAAACAAAAGATCTCACAACCAACAAGCCAAGAATTCCATACATCAAAGGTACATAGTAAAACATCAACACAAAGATCAGAAGAACAAGGGAAAACACAAGTCAAAATCAATCCGGGTACTGAGCGTGCATATGGGTCTGCCGCTCCCAAGTGCTCTCCTCAAGGCCACCATGCCTCCATAACACACGAACCAATGGAATGGTTAATCCATGGAGCACCTTCTCTTTACGATCCTCGATCCTGACTGGTCATTCCTCGAAGGTCGCGTTATCTCCCATATCTAAATCTCCCTAGTCGATAACGTGAGAGTCGTCGTGTAAGTACCGAAGAAGCTGTGAGACGTGGAAGATGTCATGAAACTTCTCCAACTGAGGTGGCAGGGCCAGCTGATATGCCACCTCGCCGACCCACCTCAGCACCTCAAAAGGTCCGATGAACCTAGGTGAGAGCTTGCTCCCTTTCCCAAACCTCCACTGCCCCCGTCGAGGGAAAACCTTCAAGAAGACATGATCACCCACCTCGAACTCCAAGGGCCTCCTCCGACGATCAACATAAGACTTTTGTCGGTCCTGAGTTGCTTTCATCCTCTCACGTACAAGCTGGACTTTCTCTGTGGTGCTCTACACTACCTCTGGCCTAAGAGCACCTGTCTCACCAACCTCTGCCCAGAAAATGGGTGAACGAAATGGTCTTCCATACAAAGCCTCATATGGTGCCATGACAATAGTAGAGTGTAAGCTGTTGTTGTAGGAAAAATCTACTAAAGGCAAGTGTCATACCCATGATCCTCCGAAATCCAGGACTCATGCTCGCAGCATGTCCTCCAACATATGGATAGTCCGCCCCGTCTTCCCATTGGTCTGGGGGTGGAAAGTAGTGCTAAGGCGTAGATGGGTGCCAAAATCATGCTGTAACCCCCTCCAGACTCATGAGGTAAACCGAGTATCCCGATCTGAGACGATATTCTTTGGAACTCCATGCAAACATACCACCTCGTCTATGTACCTCTGTGCCAAGTTACTCACCGAGCCTGACTCCTTAATTGCTAAGAAGTGAGCTGATTTCATCTGTAGATCCACCACCACCCAGATAGCATCATAACCACCCTGAGCTCTGGGTAGTTCTGTGACGAAGTCCATTGAGATGTCATCCCACTTACACTCAGGTTTATCTAAAGGGTGCAACAAACCATTGGGAACACGGTGTTCAACCTTCACTTTCTGACACACTAGGCATTTAGCCACAAACAAAACCACTACCCATTTTATCCTGGGCCACCAAAACTATTCCCTCAGGCCTCGGTAAATTTTCATAACTCTTGGATGTACTGCCAAGGCTGCGCTATGGAACTCACGGAGAACTCCCTCACGCATTGCCTCTGGAACAAAAAACCTTCCATGGAAAAGCATTCGATGTCATCTGTCCTCTGACCATCCCTCTAGAGCATTCCCCTGATCGACACGATCACGCATCAATTCCGCCTCAGAGTCCCCCCACTGAGATTATTCCACCTGCTGCAACAAAGAGGACTGCACCGTCATCTGAAACAAACAGCCTCTAACACCTTCTACCCTGGCATCCAAGTGCAAGGCAGCCAACTCTCCCATCGCCTTCCAAGCATAAATGGATTCCCGAACTACTTCCTGATGCGACTTCCTGCTCAGGGCATCATCCAAAACGTTTCCCTTACCTTCAGTGTAAGAGATGTTGAAGTCATAGTCTTGGAGAAACTCGACCCATCTCTGCTGTTGTAAGTTCAAGTCACACTGGGAGAAGATATAACGCAGGCTCGTGTGATCTGAGAAGACCACAAAGTGCTCCCCAAAGAGGTAATGTCGCCACATCATTAGTGCGAACACTACATCTTCAAGCTCTAGGTCAAGGGTGGCATAGTTACGGTCATGAGGGCATAACTGCCTAGACCCATAACAGATCAATCCCTTCTTCTGCATCAGCACGCACCCCAGACCAAGGCCAGAAGCATCACAAAACACCTCATACAACAACCCTTTCCTCTGGTAACCTAAGTACGAGAGCACTGACCATCTTCTCCTTCAGGTAGTCAAAAGATTTCTGGCACTGCTCGCTCCATAGGACGACCTAGTTCTTCATTGTCAAAGCTTTCAATGGAGCAGCAACTCGAGAGAAGTCTGAAACGAACCTCCAATAGTAACCTGATAACCCCAGTAAACTATGAACTTCTGCCACACTCTTGGGTGCTGCCCAAGAAACAACTGCCACCACCTTCGACAGGTCCACTGACACTCCATGATGAGACACAACGTGCCCAAGGAAGTGTACTTCTTGTGTCAAGAAATTACACTTTGACAATTTCCCGTAAAGCTGGTGGTGTCGAAGGACTCCCAAGACTGCCCTGAGATGCTCAACGTGCTCCTCCTCTGGCCTTGAGTAGATCAGGATGTCATCGATAAACACAATGATGAACCAGTAAAGAAACTCCCGGAATACAAAGTTCATAAGTCCCATGAACACAACCGGTGCATTCGTAACTCCAAACGACATCACCACAAACTCAAAGTTCCCATACCTGCACCTAAAATCCGTCTTCGAGATGTCACTACCTTTTACCCTCAGCTGATGATATCCAGATAGTAGATAAATCATGGAAAACCAACCTGCTCCCCTCAGTTGGTCGAAGAGATCATCTATCCTTGGAAGGGGGTAACAGTTCTTGACCATTACCTGGTTCAAACTTCAGTAGTCTATGCATAGCCTGAGACCACCATTTGCCTTCTTCATGAAAAAAACTGGAGCACCCCATGGCGATAAACTGGGTCAAACAAAACCCTTCTCCATTAGATCGTCAATCTGAATCTGCAACTCCCGCAACTCCGAAGGTGCCATCCGTTATGGGGCCATCGAAATCAGACGGGCACCAGGCTGCAAGTCTATCTCGAACTCAACATCACGTCGGGGTGGGGGGGGGGTAGAGTCACAACCTCCTCAGGAAAACATCGAGGAACCCCCAACAACCTCCAGGACATCCATCATCTTTGTATTAGCTGGAACCACTGATAGCCCACCTAACAAGGAAAGGAGAGGCTCCACACTCCGACTTCCCACCTGATATCTCCTCTCACCAACAAAAGCTATACACTTCCTGTCCACGTCAGATAACACGACTCCTCTCCGGAAGTAGTCGATAACGACACTAACAGAAAACAACTAGTCGATGCCTAAGATGGCATCATATGGCTGCATCTGTAACATAAGAAGGTCCCCACTAGATGGATGTGGTCCCAACGTCATCCCACATCCCTGGAAAACACAAGATATGCTGGTCTAGCCTCCAACTGGTGTACTCAGCACCAGTGGTATGGAAAGTCTCTCTACGTCTAGTCCCAAAGCATGGGATAGACCAAGTGTTACAAAGGAGTGTGAGGCTCCCAAATCGAACAAAGCAGAAACAGGAGTGCTGAACAAACAAATCGTACCTCTCACCACCTCTGGTCCTGCTGGAGCTGCCAACTCTACTGCGTGCAACTGTCCATGCCCAGCTCCTATGCCTCTCTGATGTCATCCACCTCCCCGAAAACACCTTGGTCGAGGTCCCTGAGAAGAACCCTGAGGTTGGATTCCTCCCGCAAAGTCTTCCCTCAGAGGAGCGTGGTCCTGCTGCTCTGGAAGGGCCTCGCCGGCAACTGGTGCTACTGAGGTGGGCGCTGAACCTGTCCACCTCCACCGTACTCAGCTCGGGTTGGGCACCAACTCTGAACGTGCCCAAAAACTCCACAAGAAAAACACCTCGGTCCTGGGCTTGTGAAAAAAGGGACGAGGACCCGAAGATATGAACTGGAACTCCTGGGGCCTGCTTCATATTGGCCTGAACCTGGAAGGTCCCATCACAGGAGACCTGTTACTGACTGATTTCCCCTTCGACGAGCCTGGCTGGTTCCCCTCACGTGGTGCACCTCCCAGTGAGTGCATCCTATTTACAACCTCTGCCTTCTTCTGTACTGCTAAGTACGTCGGAAGGGTGAAGGGGGTGACAACATACTGGAGCGAAGGAAGAAGCGCCTCCTCCAAACATCTCAATTGAGACTCCTCATCTGGATATAGATCCGAAGCAAAGTGCAGGAGATCCTTGAACTTGATCCCCAGCTCTCGTACTGACATACTCCCCTGCTGAAGGGAGAGTAACTTCTGCCGATTCTCTTCCTTGATCATGGAATAAAGGAGTTCCTCTCAGAATTCCTTCTCAAAGTCATCCCATGGAACCTCTGCCTCTATCCTCTCTCTGAGGTAGAGTGTCCACCACTATCGCGCCACACCTCTCAGCTGACTGATTGATAGGGGAACCCATTACTCCCTTAGAGCACGAATCAAGGTAAAATCAATCCCTACCTCCTCAAGACACCCCTCCATCTCCATATCCGAAGTACTACCCTCGTACTTCTTGAGGGTCTACCGCTGGAAAGAACTGAGAGTCTTTTGCCACTGGATATCTTCCTCCTCTCGGTCAATCCTCAACTAATCGATCGCCTGAATCTGTCGGGCCTCGGCCGTCTGAGCCACCCGAGGACGACGTCCAGGTGCCATAGCTGTACGGTAAACAAGGATCGCCCAAGACCAAGTATTAAGAAAAATCTCAAGGTTTTATTTTATCATTTTATTTCAATTTCTTTCCCCGAACACCCAAATCAAGTAAAACACAATCATGATGATGCATATACCTTCCCTAGGGTCTCTAACTTGCAATAAATGTAGTCTCACTTGGTCGTTTGGTAGGCTCAGAGTCCATGCATCAGATCACGGGGGGCCCTAAAATCCCGTGTCCTAGCCGGTCTTCCCTGGCCTATGTCACGCACCATGATTGAATAACATTGTTACCTTACCATCCCATGCAATCCTCACTGTTCCTAACTTCAGAATCCATCCTATCTCTCAACCACCAGCCTTTGATACCATTCTGTCACGACCCCTCCCACCAAATATGCCCCTCCTGAGCTGGAAATGGTGAAAAGGAGATAATGACCCCCGAGTCCTGCCTCCAGTAGGCCCCGGGGTGCCGACTAGCACTAAGGGTATGAATTTTCACAAGTATGAGAGGCATTACCCTTTATTATTTAGGATCGGGAAATAAGACAAGTCAACCACCAAAAAGGAAAAGAACAACTGTATAGAAATAAACCCAAACCAAGACCACATGCATGTTTAAACAATTTTATAACAAGGTGCAAGTAAAAGAAAGCTCAAAGTACAATACCGAAAGAAAACAAGAGTACATCAATAGAAACAACTCCAACTGTCCGACTAGTAGGGTCCCGCACGACCCTAGTAGTCCTCCTGGAAATGTGAAAGTAAACGTTGGGTGAGAATACAAGTATACTCAGAAGGGAAACCTAAAGCTCCTGTTCACAAGTGGGGAGATATCCTAATGTCCCGTGAGAAGAACGAAAAAAACCTAGCAAGGAAATTCTATCCACCCAACCTCACCAGCCACACTCACCAAAAACACAATCACAATAGGTAGTTGTATATAAGAACAAGAATATTGGGTACCCCACACCATTTCCCTTTGGTTAGCTGCTCTTCCTAACGGCGAACGTCCTGACGCTGCCACACTTTCCCCGCCCGCACACAACTGGTCCTAACAACCATGTATCCCTCCCACACACACCTGGGCCTCACAACTATGTATCCCACCCACACACACCTGGGCCTCATCCCGAAGATTGTTGGGAAATAGTAGAACCTTCCCAAAGAGTCTTGGGCTAAAACCACCCCAGTAGAAACCTACCCGAATAGTCATAGGTGTAAGGTCACCTCAAGCCATCACAGCCTAGGGGAGAAGGAGCAGGAAGGAGCCAGTAACTAAGGGAAAAACACCCTCTCCCATGAAATGGGAGTGTTCGGCACTAAGTGCTCAACATGGGTGGGGTGCGATAAAACACAAAAGATACATATACATATATATATATATATACCAAACACACAGCCCGACCTATGGCTTCTAAACAGAGAAACTGAGCACGTGCCTCGACACTACTACTACAAAGCATGCATAAAAAAAACAACCCCAACCCCATTTAGGTTTTCACGTTTCAGCAGAAGTAGATTATTTAGTTCCTTAACTATTGGTCAACTATCCACAACCAACCACATCGATCATTCATAAAACATATCCCTGCCATCCACAAATCAAGTTAGGAAAACACAAGCAACACAACCAAGTCCTTCTTATTAACCAACCAACCCCATTGATTATTAATTCCGTTCCATTACCATGACCCACCATTTATTAACTCTTCCAGTTTTTTTTATTATTCAAAACCCACAGCCCGCTCACATTCAAACCCATTCCTGCAGCTGCGCTGCCAACTGCCATAACCACAACTGCACCGTACATCATTATCCCTTTAATACCACTTATTGCAGCCTTGCTGCCCGTTACCAACACAACATTCAAACCACCCCACAACCAAGTCAACCATAGCCCCGATGCTCACCCAATCCACAACAACCCACAAAACACACCCATCACATGCCACGTATCCAACCCCACACCCACATGTTCATTATTCCATTTTTGTTTAACCGGGGTGATCACACAAGGGTTCCATATTTTAACAGCCAACTTTATATGATTAACCAATTTCCACATTCCACAAAGTTTCCATCCATAAGAAAATACAGAAGGAGAGGGAAACATTTAATTGCATAAGCAAAGGCCCCCAATGACCGTGATTTTCAGTAGGTAGAAGCTCATTCAATTCACAACATAATATCACATGATATAAAGTAACAACAATCACAACTTCCCAACCCCGTTATATAAGCCAGTTATTATATTTATTAAACCGGTTCAAAAGTGTTTCCTATAAACAAGAGAACACCCACCTCGCATGATACACAAACTAGAGAGATGAAGGTAAGATCCCTACCTCAACAGGTTCTGATCACAGCACTCCCCCAGATCAACTTTAGAAGATGTACGTCGGCGTCCTTCACTTATGTCGAGTCCCATAAAAACCTCCTCGGGTGGAAGTCGGAAAGGAAAGGCCGAAGGAAAGAAAACAGATCCAAGCTCAACAGTTCCGCCTCATCATTACGATCCCGTGGCCGCTAACGGATCGTAAATCAGAGCTCGAATGAAGAAGTTATGGAAGAAAAGGAGCCTTCAAGTCTCTTGGGAGAGATCTGCTCAGAGGAAAGGGGAGGAGAGGAGTGAATTGAAAAGGAAGAGGGGACCCCTCCTTTTATAGGTGAGAAAAGGAAAAGTACATGGTGTGTAATTTATGGTACATAGCGTGTACTCAGTTATTTTACACGGTCTCCACGTGGCTTCCAACACGGCTCCACGGCCGTTGACTAGTCAACACACAGTTTGAGAGTAACGCATACGCGGGGAAGGACTACACGACATGTAGTTTAGACACACGACGTGTACTCATTTATTGCACATGACAAGGACACAACTCCAACACGGTACACGACCGTTGATTGGTAATGCGTACGCGAGGAAGGACTACACGGCGTGTAGAACTGGGCACACGACATGCACCCATTCTTCCACACAGCAAGGACACGGTCTTCAACACGGGGTATACCCGGGAAGGGGGTACATGACGTGTACTCAAACTACACGGCGTGTAGTTTCAAAATTCTGGAAAGTGTGGGAAAAGTCCATTTTACCCTCCAGAACACTTCGTGACCTTCTTTTTGACAAAGGAATGGGTCGGAGAGGTCCGATCCATTACAAGTTGTGTCACATGGATTCCTTTGAGTTGTTGTGATTATGGATTCCTTGGTGGTATACCTTAGAACTACACAATTCCTACCGTATATCATGGATAAAGATACACTAAAACTGGACAAAGTGGGTAGGTAGGACCTCATGTGTCAATGTAGAGCCTGAGCTCATAGGTTTTTTTATTTTTTATTTTTCATTAAATTAATTTTTTTTAACCTTGTGACCCTTTCATGCACTTGTTATATATACTAGTTATTTTAAGGGAACTGTTGGTCATAGTGTACTGAATTGTAATCACACTATGATTAGGTTTATATGGAACTTGGGTATCTAAGTATAAGACTATATTCTTACATATTCCAGTATAGAAAAGTTCCCAATGTGGATGATTGCTTTGGTTTTACATGGAGTGGGGTATGGATGATTGGACCGGGCATGACTTAGAACCATCATAAGGCAAAATTTAGTCTTAGTTTTATTTTTTTTCTTTGATTATTCATTGTGTGTGATCCTCCCACATGGGATCAATTATAAAATGTATAGAATATTCCTTGTTACAAAATTATAATATTGTAGTAACTGTTATCACATTCCCTAAATCGTATATGGTGTTCCTATGCTCTGGTTTATATGATTTATTATTGTTTATTTTCTATTTCGACTCTGAAAAAAGGTTATAGTATCCCCACAATATTCATATGCACCCTCATTTCTAGTATATAGCCTCTGACATATGGGGAGGCATGATTGGGGCCATATAACACCACCAGACGGACTATTGTTCATAGTGAGTTGGTGAGGGGTGTTACCTAATCAATTCTGTAATAGATCAAATGTTTTTCAAATTTTTTCAGGCCAATTCTCTTTGAATATCAACAATTTCGACACATAAACATGATTCGAGAAGGGTCGTTCACATTTTCTATTACGAATTTGATGAACTCTTTGAAACATTTTCATAAAATTTGTACATATGATTAAAATGCATTTATTTTTTATTCATTTTAATCTTATTTAATTCAATAATTCATTAAACTTATTAATAAAAGTATCATAAATTTCTATATATAATTACACATAGTCATATATATATATATTGATAGATACTAAAACATGTATACACATATTATATAAATAATATATATACATATAAACTAGAAATATATACACATATACACTAACAATAATATATATATATAAACACATACATATAAACATAAATATACAATCCATATATATATATATATTAAAAACACAATATAGATCCATATATAATTATAAAAAACATTATCTAAACAATATAAATACAAAAACACCATGAAAAACACACACAAAATAACACATATATACATCTAGAGGTATTATCTATAAACATAAATATAATAGTCACATACACACACAAATAGTAGCAATCAAGGGGTGGTGATTTTATAGGGGCGATTGAGTTGTGGTAGTACGCAGAGAAGAAAAAAAGTAAGAAGGGGATAACTAGAAATTTTATTAGGGTGAGGGGGTAACCTTTATGAGAAATACAAGTAAAATATTTGAGAAATGGTACCTTTATCAGTGCCTATTTAGAATTGAGAAATCCCAATATTTTTCCTCTCTATAAAAGCACCGAGAAAGGTATCCATTCTTAGTGTTTTTTTAAAGTGTTGATGAATGGAATTAATTAACAATGTTGAATCTAGTATAATAATAAATTCTTTATACAATGTCCGTATATATCTACCAATAATAAAGGTACAAAGAAGGAAAATCCAAGGATCATATCCATGATATACCAAACACACAACATCATTTAACTTCTCGGGCTGAACATAAGGCCCGAACAAACCCTTGGATCAGAAAGCAATATCTCATATAGAACCAAAAATGAAGGCTCTATGTAGGTGACAAAATTTATAAAAATTTTCAAAATAAAATATCCATTATAAAAATACCAAACATAACATTATTTTTAGTACCACAATATTCCATACTTCCTTTTTATTTAATAACATTAAATTATATTTTAAAAATAGAGGATCCTTTAAAGTTAATTTCTTGGAAAACAGGTACATAATATATGAAAACATAGAAAATTAATTTAATCCACTTGAAATATTATTCTTTGGTTCAACCTAAGTAAAATTACTACATCTCATAACCTAGGGACATACATAAAAGGACATGATGAGCATTAGGACCTCTAAGGGAAAGCAAGAGAAACAATTTACAAGTGATCATGAGAATTATCGATAAGAAGTTGAAGAATATCATTAAAGAATGAGAAAAGAAAAAAGATACATATCATATTAAAAATAACATGAATAATAACACATAAATGTGGCTAAAAAATTTAATTGATTCATTCATAATAATATCACCAATATTTATCACCGAGGTATCATTAACATTTCCAAGTTTATTAACCAAGGTATCGTAAAACATGTCCTCTCAAGAGATTAAATTCTTTACCTAATGCATTAGAATAATATCAGGGTACACCCTTAATTTTTATTAATTAACATTAGCCAAATATATTATAATAAAAAATTTCACAAATAAGTTATGAAGAATAAAAGAAATGGGTTTCGTATCAAAATCATGGCATTTAAAAAGTTTATAAAGAACATGATCATTGTGTCATGTTTAACCCAAAGAAAGGGATTATGGGTTTTATGTACGTCAAAAACCAAATAAAATAAATAATTTAATAATATTATTTAATACCCATAGAAAATAGAGAGTTTTATTATTTTAAAAAATAATATAAAATAGAATTTCTCGATGAGAAAAGGGAAATTTTGAGAAGTAAAATCGGCAGTATAACTGTTATAAAACATGGTTTTATAAAAGGGTAAAAAGGGAGAGGAAAAGGGTATAACATTCATAAAATAATATTAATGAATTAAAGGAATATAATAAAATGGATAGAAGAACAAATTTTATAAATTTAAAATATATTTCACATAAAAAGGAAACATTAAAGGAAAAGAGAAGTTGAGATATCCCTTACCTTGAAGAGTGTTCCTAAAACATGAGGATCTAGACCTTGGGGGCTTGAGGAAACCTTAAAAAGACTACTTCGGATGTAAAAATATCATAGATTCATTCAATATTAATTTTAAGTGAATGTAAATGGATATAGGGGTGGTTATTTATTGCAAAATAGGAGGATTTGTATATTAATTTCATTGGGCACCTAGGTAGATGTAAATGCTAAACAAAGGGAATGACCATGGTATTTGCCCATGGTATTTAAAACTCAGGAAAAATGTTATGATATTTTAATCCAAAATAGTCAAATAAAATTTTATATTACTTATTACATCATTATTATGTCATTAAACATACCAAAAATCCAAAACTATATTTTTACTATTCATGAAAAACTAAAATATTTAATTTTTTTTCATAAATTCACTCTAACCTAATTTAGAAATGATGATTTAAAAAATGATATTTATTTTATCATAATAATTATCTAAATATGATAATTTTAACTCTTAAATATAAAAATCCATATTTATTAAAAATAATAGCTTAGAGAAAATGCATAGTGAAACTGAATAGTGAAATTTCTAACACTTGAAAAAAATAAAATTATTTTATCATTTTTATTTAAATTGGAGTTTTTAATCATAATATTTCATTAAAACAACTATTATTCATAATATATTATTTTATTATGATATTTATATATTTTATGAAAGGTAGAATTTCCGTCTGAAAAATCAATTTGTCAAATTCGAACTCAGTTTTATTAAGAAAAACTATTTTTAAAACTAAATTGATAGAATTTTGTTTATTTATGAAATTTTATTATAGTTTAGGTATTTAGGGACTCAAAATGATAACCCTTATAACACTTTTATACAATGTAAGGGTAAGATGTGTGATGATGATAGATTCTTAGGGTAGATTATATAACATCGCTCGAGTGGTAATTTATACTAACTTGAACTTCTCCCATACGTGATTTCATTTAAGATTAACATGTTTAAGATCGACTTAGGATTGGGCAAGATAAAATCCCAGTGACACTACCTCCCTCCCAATATCTGAAATATGGGCTTCATATGACATTACTTTACTAGTTAAGGCCATAATTTCTTCTTTCTTCATTAATTAAAAATTATCATTTATATTTATAACACTAATTATAATGTTATAATTTTTATGAAGAGTTTCCAATGGTTATATTTAACAATAGTCAAATAATGGTCGAAACCCAAGGTTCACATTTCAATGTATACTCACATCATTATTAATGAGATATAATTTTGTTGAGTATAATATAACACACATTTTTAGGAAACAATTATCATTCAAAAAGTTAGGGTTGTTACATTCTTCCCCCCTTAAGAAATTTTGTCCCCGAGATTTCCTCTCATTCCCATCAGTTGAGAAAAGGTGTGGGTAATTCTACTTCATTATTTCCTATGGATCCCTTGTGGATTCTTCATATTTGTGGTTCCTCTACATTACTTTAATGAGGCGGGTAGTCTTATTGCATAGAACCTTGTCTCTATGGTCTAAGATATCCACTGGATGCTCCTTATAAGGGAGGCCATGTTACAATTGTACCACCTTAGGATTCAATACATGTGAAGGGTTATGTATGTACTTCCCCAAGAGAGATATGTGGAAAAAATAATTAACTTGAGCTAAGTTTGGTGGAAGTTATATCCAATAGTCCACTGCTCCTATACGATGAAGGATTTCATAGGGTCCAATGTACCCAGGGCTAAGCTTCCCTTTATTCCCAAACCACATGACTCTATTTGATGGTGAAATTCAAAGAAAGATTTTGTCACCAATATCAAACTCCATGTCCCTTCAATGGTTATCAGCATATCTCTTGTGCTGAATCTGAGCGACCTTTATGTGTTGTCGGATGTCTTGAGCCTTTTCTATCATATCTTTCACATGATTAGGCCCAAGAAGCTTTATCTCACCAGCATCATCCCAAAAAGTAGGAGTTCTATATCACTTCCCATATAGAGCTTCGTAGGGTGCCATTTGAATACTCTAATGGAAGTTGTTATTGTATGAGAACTCAAATAATGGGAGATGTTGATCCCATCCACCTTTAAATTACATTGAGTATTTAATTATATTTTCCTCAAGAGTTTGAATAATCCTTTAATATTGGATATCAATTTGAGGGTGATAGGCTGTACAAAAATTTCGTTCTGTATTGAGAGTATGTCGAAGACTTCTCTAGGATTTTTATGTGAACCTTAGATCATGACCAGAAATGATGGAGAGTGTCACACCATGCAACCTTACCACTTCCTTGAATCATATCTTGGAAGTTTTCGCAATAGATAAATCTTCATAAATAGAGATAAAATGGAAAGTCTTGGTTTGATGATACACTATAACTCATATTGAATTGTTTCCTTTGGATGTTTTCAGAAGAGAAGTGATAGAGTCCATAGTGATATTGTCCCACTTCCATGCTAGTATGGGTAGTTGTTGTAATACATATTTTGGAAGTTGTCTTTTTTTCCTTCACCTTTTGACACACCAGACACCTTGTAGTGTAGTTGGAAATCTCCCTTTTCAAATTATCCCACCAATAATGATCACAAAGGTACCTATACATTTTCATGATTACACGATGTATAGATTAAGTAGAGCTATGAGCATCATTCATAAGTTCAATCATTATTTTCAGAATAGATGGACCATATAGTCTTGTATGAAATTTTAGTACACCTTCTTGATAAATATTGAACTCAAAAAACTTCCCATTATTCAAAACCTCTATCTTCTTTTGAAAGAAAGGATAATCTCTTTGAAATTTCATAATCTTCTCTACTAATTATGGTTGAGAAGTAATTTGAGATAGGGTTGATGATGGCCCTTCCCTTATGATTCCCATGTCTAGTATTACTAGGTCATTGATCAAAGGATCTACTTCAATCCTCTTAATTTCTAGCACAACATGGTCTTTAATCCTTAATGCATCAATGGGTTTTTTTCTCTACTAGGGTGATAATGAATGGAACAATCATATTATTTAAGATGTTATAGAAATATCATGTGTCTCATGTTTAATTTCTTTTACATGAAAACATACTTCAAACTTTTATGGTCTATTTATATATCACATTTATCCTCATAAATATAATTCCTTCATATATTTAGAGTAAAAACAACTACAACTAGCTCTAGGTTATGTGTAGGATAGTTCTTCTCATGAGGCTTCAACTGTCAAGATGCATAAGAATTCACCTTGTTATTTTTTATGAGGATGCACCCAATCCCTTTCAGATATGCATTGCAAAAAAATAACAGATCCTTCTCTGATAGAGGGTAGAGTTAACATAGGTGTAGTAACCAATCTCATCTTCCGCTCTTGGAAAATTTTTTCACGATCCATTATCTAGATAAACTTGACCCCTTTTCTAGTTAACTCAATTAGAGGATCATAAATTCATGATAAGTTTTTCGCTAACCTCCTATAATATCCCACTAATCTTAGGAAACCAAAAATCCCAGTCACTATTATAGGATGAGGCCAATCCTCAACAACTATTATCTTGGTAGGATCAGTTGAGATTCCTTCATCAATTACAATTTTACCTAAGAAAGAAACTTGTTGTAACCAAAATTCACCTTTTATGAACATTACAAATAACATTTCTTTCCTCATAGTTTGAAATATTACCCTTATATGATCCTCATTCACCCCAATAATTTTGGAATATATCATAATATCATCAATAAAAACTACCACAAAGTTATCAAGGTAGTACTTAAAGACTATATTCATAAAATCCGTAAAATTTTCAAGAGCATTAGTCAAGACTATGTGCATAACAATAAAATAATAATTCCTATATCTTGATTGGAATGTGGTATTTGGAATATCTTATTTCTTCACCCACAATTTATGTTAACCAGATCGATGATCAATCTTAGAGAAGAATTGTGCCCCATAATGCTGGTCAAATAAATAATAAATTCTTGGAAGAGGGTACTTTTTCTTCACTGTGATCCCATTATGTTCTCTATAATAAATTCATATCCTCATTTATACATCCTTATTTTTTAAAAATATAATAGGTTATCTATAAGGAGACACAATTGGTTAGATAAACCCCATCTCCAAAAGTTCTTGGAGTTTTTTCTTTAATTCCTATAGCTCTAGATTTTATATTCTATACAGGGTCTTTGAAATCATATTATAACCAGGTATCGGATTAATAGAGAACTATACCTCTCTTTTTTAGGGAGGTCCATGTAACTACTCAGGAAATACATCAATGTATTCCTAAACTATGGTGATGTTCTCTATTTATACATGTTCATTTCATTCTTCATCTTAACAAATCATTTTTATAAAGAAGGATACGAGAGGTGTTTCTAAACAAATATCAGATTGAGATGTATATCCTTTGAAAACAACTATAGGTTTTCCATTCCAGACTACTGATATTTCCTTTCCTTTATAGTTGATCTTAGAATTATACATTGATATCTAGTTTATCCCTAGTATAATGTAGAATTTCAACATGGGAATAACTATTAGATTTACGATGAGATTATGCTCACCAAAGTAAATACTAGAGAGATTCTATATATTGTTGATACTTGGATAATTCCTCTAGGAGTGTTGATTGATAGTTATACTTCCAGAAGTTTAGGGATTGATTCTATATTCTTTACAGACTTGGAGGAAATAAAGAATTGTGTTGAACCATAATCAAACTAAGTACTTACTAGCTTCAAGAGAATAATGAGAGTAACTTCCACCACATCATTTGGAGCTTGAACTCCAACTACTGTTATAGAAAAATCACAACCTTTATCCCTTGGAATATGTTGAGGTTGATAGTGATTACCCACTATTAACTTTGTATTTGGACAATGATTGGAAAAGTTCCCAAGTTGTCCACACTTAAAGTATTGAAATTCAGTCTACGCCTACACTATCATCCATTTTTCATTAGTTTTGAGATGTTGAGGCTTCAAATCACTTAGATAGTTCTGAGAAATATGGAAATATCTTCCACACTTCTATCATTTCCCACTATTGAGAAATAAGTTCCCCAAATTCTTATTCCCACATTTGTTGCACATGGGAAGTCACACTTATTTTCCTCCTCTTCCATGATGAAATCTCCTACCCAAGTTTGGATACAAAGATATATTCTTTTCATTGAATATATGGGACTACTGCATCTCTCCAAACTCTAGTTTAGTATTCATAGTACTCCTCATGATCACCTCATTGTTTTTGTAGTCTCGGTTAACTAGATTCTTCCATATATGGGGTCTTAGACAACCATATAATCTAGAAACCGTCCCCTTTGGATCCATGAAAAATATAGATCTATAAAATGAATGTCTTGTGAAGTTCATATCATAGATTCCCATATATTAATTTTCCTCTTTCTTTAGTTTTATTAATTCTTTCTCTATTTTCATTAGCATTGAACGAGGGAATTATTTTTTGAAAAAGGTTCCCATAAAACCTTCCCACTCCATTACAACAATATACCCTCTTGGATTCTTGATCTTAACCAATATACACCACTGATAAACTTCTCCCTCTAAGAAGTACATAGCCAGGGTGACTTTCTCTTATTCTAAACAACAGATTACATGAAATATATTTTCTATAAATATTATCCATTGTTCTATAATCAATGGGTCAGTAGATCCACTGAAATAAGGTGGTCATTGACACATAAAGGAATAAATATAATGTTTATCCCTTTGAGGTGAATCCAGTATATTGTCTTATTAGAGTTATTTTTCATAAATAAAGTCTGTTTATTTATCATTCTCATGAAGTTTTCTATTCCAGATTCCATTGGAAGAATTCTGGCACCCTGTCTATTGTGTTCACCATGTACGTAGATTCTAATATTTCCCTCCATTCTCTAAAATAATATAACCTTAATGATAAATGTGTGTCATTTAATAATATTATAATTTTAAAGGAATTTAATGTCTTAACTAATCATGATTAAATATTTCATTATTTAACAAAAATTACATTTTTTATAAATCCTTCGTAATGGTTTATAAAAAGTTTGTGATTAACCAAAAATATCCCATGGAAGTGTCAAACCAGGTTTGTGTAGTAAGAACCATTTCTGTGTACCATGTTACACCAAATCAGGCCCAATTCACCTTTTCAGAGTTTTTACACCTGGGTACATATGTTTCTGAACCACTTCCACATTTTTGCATCCAGTTTTGGATTTCTTTGCTCAAAAAACACTTACTTAATACTTAAATATAATACCATGATGTTTTCTTATATTTAAACTTCTCCATAGTGTTCTTCCTAAGGTTTTAAAATACTAATTTCCATGAATTACTTAATTGTACTTTGATACCAACTTTGGAATCCTACCTTTCTATTACATAACTTTACATTACATTTTACAAATATAAGATCTTTTAAATTTTAGTTTCTTGGAGAAAAGGTACATAATAAATAAAAATATAAAAAATAACTTTAATTAAACTTAATTCCTTATTATTTGGTTCAACCTATGTAAAGTTTCTACATATCATACCCTCGAGACATACATCAAAGGAAAGGGTGAGAATAAGGCCCAGCAAGGGAAAGCAAGAGAAACCGTTTACAAGTGATCATGAGAATTATTGATAAGAGCTTAAAGAATATCATAAAGACATAAGAAAAGTAAAAAGAGACACATCATAGTAAAAAAAAGGAATCATAAAATTGATTTTTTCTATAACATTTAATTCATTCATCCATAAGAATATCACTTTGGTTTATCACTGAGGAGTCATAAAAATTACTAAGGTTATTCACCAAGGTATCGTAAAACATGTCATATTTCGAGATTAAATTCTTTAACAAATGAATTAGAGAACTATCAGACCACAACCTTAATATTTTTTTAATTAATGTGAACTAAATATACCATAATAAACATTTCATAAATAACACATTTAGAATAAAATAAATGAGTTTCGTATCAAAATCCTAGTATTTTAAAAAGTTTTTAAAGAACATGATCATTATGTCATTTTTAACCCAAGAAAAGTGAATGAGGGTTTTATGTATGTAAAAAAAATTTAAACAATTTGGTGAATATACCTAGAAAATAAAGAGGTTGTGTATTCACAATAATTAAATAAAATAGAATTTATTTAGGAGAAAAGAGAAATTTTGAGAAGTAAAATTGGCACCATAACATATATAAAATGTGGTTTTAGAAAAGGATATAGGGGAAAGGGTATAAAATTCATAAAATAATATTAATATATTAATGGAATATAATAAAAATGGATATAAGAACATAATTTTTAAATTTTAAAGACATAACACATAAAAAGGAAACTTGAAAGTGAAAGATAAGTTGAGATTTCCCTTTCCTTGAAAAGTGTTCCTAAAACTTGAGGATTGATACCATTTGGGTATTGATGACACCTTGGGAGGAATAATTGGGAGGTAAAAATATCATATATTCATTTAGGATGAAATTTAAATGAAAATAAATGAATAAATGGGTGGGTATTTATAGTAAAATATGATGATTTGTTTATTGTGTTCCTTGGACACCTTAGTAGTGGTAAATGAAAAACCATAGGATTTCCCATGGTATTGGAAAATAGGGACACATATTATGATATTTTAATCCACAAAAGATGACCAAAATTTTATATTACTTATTATACCATTATGATGCTGTAAAACATGCTGAAAACCCAAAAATTTATTTTTACTATTCATAAAAACTAAAGTATTTTATAAAATTCTCACAAATTCACCATAACCTAATTTCAACATGATGATTTCAAAAATGATATTTATTTTTCCATAATAATTATCTAAATATGATAACTGTATCTTTTAAATATAAAAATATGAATTTGATCAAGATAATAGCTAATAGAAAATGCATAGTGAAATTTCTAACACTTGAAAAAAATAAAATCATTTTATCATTTATATTTAAATAGGATTGTTTTAGTCATACTATTTCATTAAAATAATAATTATTCATAATATCTTATTTTATGATAATATTTTTATCTTTTTTAAAACGTACAATTTCTCTCTGAAAAATCAATTTATCAAATTTCAACTCAATTTTATTAAGAAAAACTATTCTTAAAACAAAATTTATAGAACAAAAATTTTATTTATGAAAAATCATTAAAATTTAAGAAACTAGGGCCTAAAAATATAACCTCTTATAACACCCGCATATGACCCAAGGTTAAGGTGTGCGATGATTATATATTATTGGGGAAAATTAGATAACATTGCCCGAGTGGTAATTTCCACTAACTTGAAATTATACCATAGGTGATTTAATTCAAGATTAACATGTTGAATAAAGACTTTGGATTCATTAAGAGTTAAGACAAGTGATGCTACTTCCCTCACAAGCTCCGACAAATGGGATTCATATGAAATGACTCTATTGGTTGATGCCATTATTTCTTTTTATGAATTAATTAACCATTATCCTTTATATTTATATCTCTAATTATAATGTTAAAAAAATTTAAGAGTTTCCAATGGTCATATTGAACAATGGGAAGATAATGTTTGAAACCTTATGGCCACATTTAAATTTATACTCACATCGTTATTAAAGAGATAAAATTTGTTTGATTATAATATAACACACATTTTCAAAAAATAATAATCATCCAAAAAGTTTAGTTCATTACACAAAATCCATATATCAAACCCATGGTTATCCATTATGAATTAAACATTCAAATTATATAACACTTGTAACTACAATTAATTTTAATCACATTTTTATGATTTAAGAAACTATTTCTAGAAATTATAATGCATAAAAAATACCTATTTAAGTCACTTTAACCCACTTCTCATTCAATTCAGTGTTCAATAATAATTTATCATTTATGAAGCACTTTATATGTCTATAAATGAAATTTATAATAACCAATAATCACTTTAAATTACAATATTTTCATAAAAAATCATTAAAAATCATAATTAACACCTTTTGTACAATAGTTGTGGTTATCTATTTTACACATGTATTTCTGCATAAATATATCATTATTAAAATCATTAACCTAAAAAAAACATTCATAACATCAATAAATGAAACCAAAATAATTTACTATAATTCATTCATTCATGGAATAAATTTTTATAGTAGTGAATACAACTTTAACACATCAATTTAATAACAAGAAATTAATTTCAGCACTAACACCAACAACAAAATACTACTATTAATGATTAAGTTAAATTAAAAATATATTCTTTCATTTACATAATTTATGCCTAAATTAATACTTGAGATTATATAATATCATAATTAAAACACATTTATAAAATATTCATATCACTTAACGTTTCATGAAAAATTAATCTACATCATTAAAACTAATTTTTCATATCACTTAACTCACATGAATCATGGAATCGTAAATACAGTGAATGATTCATATAAATCCACTCAATTAAAAACAAAACAGTATAAGAGGTAACCTAACTCACATTAATTAAGTAATTTTTGTGAATAGAGAAGGATTAGTTTCTATTTGAATGCAAGGAATCTATAAAATCATCAATCTAGAAGCAAAGAGAGATAATTAAAACATAATAATTACTAAATCTTGATACCCATACAAAAAGCATAAGGATATTGTGGCTATTATTGAGATGAATCCAACTCTATTTAAAAATCATAATTCTGAATAGAAGTGAGGGAGAAATTACTTCTTGATGTTTGAGGGGGAGAGAAATATATTATAGAGAGAAATTCCTGTTAAATGATCCTCTTTGATTAGTAATGACAAGTGTTTAATCGAAATTCAAGGAGAAAAAAAAATACATAATTACCCAGCTAAAAAATAGATCTAGAATACACTAGGTTCCCTATAACTAGAACTTAATACCCGATGGCTCACTAGATACTCAATAAATATCCACTGACCACCTGGTGGTTGGTCTAGAAGGACCTGATCCTCTTCCTCTCCATTGGGTACCTAATAACCTACTAACAGCTTCCAGATGGACTCTTCTTCTTTATTCCAATAAATTCACACTTGAATTACCCCTATCATCTCCTTCCTTCAATCACAACCCCCAAAACCAACATAAAATTAATCGAAATAATTTCAAAGACACCATTATATTAAAGTCAAAACATACCTCAAATACTCAAGGTTGTTACAGTGTATGTGTATATAATATATATTTAGAAAGATAAATTTAAAATATTATTATATATATTAAAAAAATTTAAGTTTTTAATATAA
This sequence comes from Viscum album, assembly GCA_963277665.1. Lineage (NCBI taxonomy): Eukaryota > Viridiplantae > Streptophyta > Magnoliopsida > Santalales > Viscaceae > Viscum > Viscum album. Next base: position 1,175,002,103 of record OY728119.1, on the reverse strand, counting down.
AATAATTGAAATTTAAAATTAAAATATATATTTTATAAAATAAAATATATAATTATTATCAAAAAATATTAATTATATTAAAATATAATTAATAAATTTTGTTTAAATTTGTAATTATATTTTAATATATCTATTGTAAAGTTATTTATATAAATAAATATATATAAAAATTTATTATTTAAATATATAAATAATTTAAATATATATGAATAAAATTTATATAATTATATATCAATATTAAAATATGTCTTTAATTTTAAATTTTATTTTGAAGAAAAATAAATTTAAAATTGAAATCAAAATTAAAAATATATTTGTATAAGTTTTTGTGTATTTATTAATATAAGATATAAGATATACGATATATATATATATGTGTGTGTGTGTGTGTGTGTGTGTGTGTTTATAAACACAATAAATATATATTTCTTACAATAGGCAAGAGAAGGGGGTAAAAATCAATTAAAATACTCACACCCACATGTTGCAAATAGGGGAGACTCAAACTGAAAACCTTTTTGACACCCCATAGGGTATCTCCCATAGATATTTGACATGGGGAATAGTCAATATATTTATTTAAATACATAGATTCTTAACCATTTATTTATAATTATATTAACATATATATATTGTTTCCCTCTGGAATTGGGGATGACCTCATTGATTGAAGGTTCAAACATTCCAATCAGTTTCTAACGGGTTTATTCATAGAACTGGAAACATCCAATGATTCCATATCCATTTGGACCTACTTTCCAAAGGAAGGCACTCATTAGTTGTGGACTGATGTGGCTTAGGAATTTTCAATGGTCGAGAGGATGGGAGGTCAGACTCATTACACCTTTTTGAGGGGAATTATTGTCTACTCTGAGACTCTCTTTATAGATTTAAGTTATGTTCGTGAATCCTTATTACATTACCAAGTATAAAATGAGCTTTCTTTTAGTCTGACAATCAATGATTGATATTTAAGAAATTCATATAATCTTTTATATGTATTCGAGGTTCTTCATCGATGAAGAATCATCTATATTTATTAGAGATTCTTAGTTGATGGTATCCTTAAAATACATAAAATTCTATTGGTCATTATGATGACCATACTGGTTTTAAAGACACTCATTGGGGCACTTGAAGTTTATTTTCATTCATGAGGACATGAATTATTTCAGAATTGGGATCGTACCCATTGATGGGATACCTACGTATCCTTTGTTTTGGAAAAGGAATCAGAACCCATGTAGTTCGAATAAGGGAGTATGATTTTTATGATTGGTGGCTCAAAGAAAGATGTCATAATTACTTTTACACTCTAAGCTCACATGAGTCATGGTCGGTGTGAGAAACAAGAGGTATTAGTAAAACAAGACAATTGTGCCATGAAAGATGCAATCATAAGAAATGATGTGGGGCTTATGTATGTATGACTACACAAAATTGATGAGGATTAAGATTAACTTCAGGGAAGAAATCCAGGAACATGGTTCATAAAGGTATATGTACTTTATGGAGATTTGGATACTCTAATCTTGGGACTTACTCCTAAGGAAGATGCCCAAGTTAGGAGGGGACTTATGACTGGGGCTTACTCCTAAAAAAGAGGCCCATGATAAAGGGATTTGAAAATTAAAGGGACTTGGGGCTTACTCCTAAGGAGGAGGCCCATATTTGAGATTGGGTCTTACTCCTAAGAGGATGCCCAGGTTAAGGGAATTATGGTTGGGGCTTACTCCTGAGGAGGATGCCCATATTTGACACTTTAAGGCCGGGGTTTACTCCTATGGAGGATGCCCAGATTAGATGACTTGGGGATTACTCCTAATGAGGATGCCCACAGTAATGATAATTTGGACTGGGGATTACTCCTGAAAAGGAGGCCCATATTTGAGACTAGGGCTTACTCATGAATAGGAGGCCCATGTTAAGGGAATTATGGTTGGGGCTTACTCCTAAAAAGGATGCCCATAATTTGGGGAATTATGACTGGGTATTACTCCTGAAAAGTAAGCCCAGGTTAAAGGGAATTGAAAATTAAAGGGACTTGGGGCTTACTCATAAGGAGGAGGCCCATATTTGAGACTGGGGCTTACTCCTAAGGAGGATGCCCAGGTTAAGGGAATTATGGTTGGGGCTTAATCCTGAGGAGGATGCCCATATTTGAGACTTTAAGGGTGGGGCTTACTCCTAAGGAGGATTCCCAGATTAGAGGTCTTGTGGCTTACTCCTAAAGAGGATTCTCACAGTAATGAGAATTTGGACTGGGCCTTACTCCTGAAAAGGAGGCCCATATTTGAGACTAGGGATTACTCCTAAAAAGGAGGCCCATGTTAAGGGAATTATGGTTGGGGATTACTCCTGAGGAGGATGCCCAAAATTTGGGGAATTATGACTGGGGCTTACTCCGGAAAAGGAAGCCCAGGTTAGGGGATCTAGGGCATAATCTTGAAAAGGAGGACTGTATTTGAGAATTATGACTGAGGCTTATTCCTGAAAGGGAGGCCCAGATTAAGGATTCTCTCATCTTAAAGGATGCGGTTGAATGAATTAAATCTCAATCTTTAGTGACATAAAGATGTGTAAATCACTAGATTTTGAGAAATGTTCCACAAAGTTCCTTTTATATAAGGAATCCAAATCAAGAAATCATGCCATAAATAGATTTGAAGAGTGTCTTGAAGACTGAATCTTGAATAGGAGAGGTGGAAAAGAATAAGAGGGGTGAAATGGTCAGGAAAGGAACCCAAAAAGGTAGGGGCACGCAAGTCCTGGCAGGCACGCAGGTACTGCGTGGGCGTGCATGTCCTGGTCGCGCAGGTATACCTGTGCGACACATGGGTACTTGTGCGATTTTCAGTCCTTGAGTAATACTTTGGGCGAGACTTGGCTCAAACCCTTGGTATTATCCCTAGAGGCTTTCCATAAGATGGCGCGCAAGTTCTGATGAATAAGTAGGGTGGCACGCAAGTGTGTTCATTTCCCTTAAGGTTAAAACACATAGGCACACAAGTGTTAGTGAATTCTAACACTTAGAACCTACTCCTCCTGTTTAGACCTTCCATTCTAGGTAAATAATTACCTTATAAGAGTTCGGAAGACCTGAATAAGAGACTTGGGTGTTCATAGCTTTGTATGTGAATTCTAAAAAAAATTCCTCCCGAAATGGGGGCCCCACAGGGTCTATTTATAGGCTAGAGAAGACCCCGGGCAGTTATCCTTCAGGGCATGAAAGTCACTTGTGCGACCATTAGGTGGAGCGCAAGTATACTTGCGCGATAGTGAGGGAACTTGCGTGAACCTTGTGCCTTTGAAGCCTTGTTCATGCCTTTGTAGATTTTTGATGATTTCTTCAAAGGATGAATCAATTTGTGCTAAGTCATTTCCCTTTACATTCTTTTAGACAATGTGATGAAAAGGAGCATAAAAAAAGGTCCCCCATCAGAGTTGCATCCGAAAGAAATGAGGATGTGACTCTGAGGAAAAGAAGAAAACTAAAGGAAAGGCGGTGCACAAGTGTTCAATGCACAACACTTGGTGCACAAGTTCGAGTTGCGTAGGGCTGGAGCACGTTGGATGGAGCGCGCTGGGTGTAGGCGCGCAGGTGGGCCACCTGACATATAAATATGTGGTCATTTTCCATGCATGGAATCTGATTTCCGGATTTTTGAGCTCTCTCGCCATGCAGGTCCCCTTCGCCGCATAATTAACTCTTTTTCTGCTGTTTCTTCGCTTTCGTGCTGTTGTTAAGGTAATAGGACTTGCATGGTGATACTTGTGCACCAAAAACTTGTGCGACACATTAACAGTTGCGCGATACATCCATACTTGCGCGCCAAGTTTTAGACTTGCGTGCCTTAATGCCTTGGCCATTTTTTTGAAATTCCTTCACAAATTTTATGAAAAATAAAATTACTTAAAAGTTAATTTATTCCACTTTTGTGCAGAAAAAAATGTCTCTTAGAACCGGAATAACTGATGAACTTGCTAGCAAGAAGATTAATGATATAATAAACATCATTGGCCACGATTATTATACCATCAAAAATAGCACTCTTCCGAATTTGGATAAATATCTAAAGAAATATCATCACGTCTTCCTCCAAAGCATTTGTTTGCCTTTATATGGCTATGGCCATCTGTGGGAAGTTACTATTCCAGAAGTAAAGAACTATCTCCCATTTTCGTGGTTTCAGAATTATATTAACTTTGATTCAGTAAATATCTCATTTGGAGGAGTATTTCTAAGTGCTAGAATAGTGCAGAAGGCCCACATGATGCATCATAGCCCTTGTATGCCAGATCTGAAACCTCATATGCCTGAGCTGCAACCACATTGTTATCCTTCAATCTTCCGAAATGCTCAGATGGATCAATCCAAAGGCTGGAAGAAAATTTGGGACTTCCGTCCTGGGGGAGGTGTGAAGCCAACATGGATGTGGGCATACTGGGTGCGACAAACCTATGCAGATTTTGTTGTGGATCTGAAAGGAGTGGTGACATTCAAAGCTGTTTGGGTTGGGAAAACATATGTTTACAGACATGATAACTTCGTGCCAGAGATACTCAGCCACTAGAGCCCAGAAACTAATTCTTTCCATCCGACTCATGGAGAAGTAGGTCTCAGTCTGCGGGATGTCCACAAGATCTCAGGGGATCCAATTTTGGGCGATATATATGATGAATTCATTCCTCCCAAGGTGACTTGGAATGATTCAGAGAAGACTCTTGCTTTAGCTCAATAAATATTTAAGATCTTCCACAGGCTCAAGAGTTTAGAGACCTCATTAACTCATTCTAGAAAGGATATTCCTCCGAAGGAGTGGATGAATAAATTTCTTATTGAGAAGAAAGAGAAGGATCCAAAGGAGAAGGATCCAAAGGAGAAAGGATCGAAGAAAAATAAATCCAAGGATAAAAGGCCCAAACGTCCTACCACCTGCCCAAAACCTGAGAAGAGGGGTGATCCTGGCACATTCTGGACAACTCTAGAAGTAGGAGAGTTTGTGAAATGGGGATATGAGGTGAATCAAAGGATCCCAAAGAAGACTCGTCTGGCGGGTTTCTTGGCTATGTGGCTCAGCGTTTATCTCTTTCTAGTTAGGGATTCGAAGGGAGGTGTCAGGCCCGAGACCTTTGTCATTGCGGCAAAGTTGGCTGAGGGAGAAATGGTTGGGTTGGCTACCCCCATTTTAGAAAATATTCACAGGAGTTTACATCATGTATTCATGGGTAAATATACTTTAATAATAGTGGGACCATTCCATGTTTAATGGGGATGGATTGCCACCCACTTCAGAAATTACAATGTACAGAATGGATTACAAATTCCTGGAAGTTCTTTCAGGCCGTCAGTGCAATAATTCTCTGGAGTTTCTCCATTAGATGTTAATTCATATGACATGAAAGTGAGGCTGAGCGTGTTTAAGGAATTCAACTTCTTTCCTTATGGAAATCCGCCAACCGGGAGGTTTGTTGATAATGGAACAACCCACTTGGATTTGAGGGCTTACATGCTAGCTTGTAGAGATGGTGTAATGGTTTCCTGGATTGACAGAGAAATTATATGAGAGGCCTATGATTCATATAGATTTTCATGTCAATTTATGTGTCTGCAATAGACTGCTTTATCTCCCCCAGTACATGTCAGTTTAGAGCAACATCCGAAGATTGCTCGGCAACTATGGCTGCTGATGTCAAGGGAGAAGAATGGGGTGGTATTTGATCTACCAGTTGAAAAATCAGCACATAACTTGACTACATATTATGCCGAGCACTGTATAGAATCGTACCAAAAAGGGATACTGAATCACCCATTTTATCAGGTGGGGAAAAGGAAGAGGACTGTGGATAAAGAAACCCTCCCTCATCAAGGTGATGCTTCCCCACCTGAAGCTGATTCGCCAGACTCCTCCTCTAGGACTGATTCACCGGATTCCCATGATGGGGATGATGAGGCACAACAAGTGGAAAAGTGGCCTCATGCCCGATATTATCCTCCGGTTCGAATCAAGAGACCCACTCCATAAACTCCTTGTGAGTTACTTCATTGTGGTAATTTAATCACTGCTACTTTATAAAGAAATAAGTCTTATTTTCATATTCTCTATCTACAGTTGCAGGGGCTGGGAAGAAATTGAAGAAAAAAATTGTAGGACCTTCCTCACAACCTTCATATCTAAGACCAGAGGATGTCCAATTATGGAAGAGTTTATACTGTGGTACTGAGACCTCCTGGCTGGATTTGTGTGAGGGCCTACAACTTCATGGAATAGGGAATCTTCTGGATTCTAAAGATATCCAATATGAAGATAACCCTAATGAATTGCGGGCATACATCAGAGAGCTTTAAATGCTAATATATGCCACTGATGAGTCTGTTCCTGTCACCAGGCGGGTGAAGGAGTTGATTGATCGTGGCGCCGCTAAGGGGACTGATGAGGAGTGGCACGATTATGTGGCTCCTGAAGATGTAAGTTTTCTTTCCTTATTTTCTTCGCAACTTGATTTAAATCGAAGCTTTTTTACTCAAGGAAATTGTTTTCTTCATCTTGCAGCTTGCTAAAACTACTGATGTTCCTTCGCCTCAGTATAGCCTTGGTGGTACTGCCATCGGGGCTGCTGCTGAATCTCCTTGCGAACCAGGCAAGATATCTCCAGGCCAGTAAGCCATGAATGAGGATTTGAACATGACCTTCCATTATCCAATTCAAGTGCCAATAAGGGAGACTGTCTATACTCCCAAAAAACCAAATAAGTGAAGGAAACGAAGAATGGAGTCCACAACTAAATGCTTCATTAGCAGCGTTAAGTCCTTCGGGTAATCATGAGTCTATACCCATGAAAAGGTTTCTCATATTTATGGGGATTACAGGGGCTTATTCAATTTCCCATCTGAGGGAAAGGACTGATCCTCCCTTAAGGACCACGGAGGGTGCTGTGGAATAAATGCAAATTCAGGCTGACTTGGCTGCTTCTGAAAAAGAGCCAACATCTATTCTCAGTACTGCTCCGGTAGCTGCTATAAGTAGAGAAGAACCTGTACTAGAATCATTGGTGGCCGCAGTAACAGAATCTTCCATCCTTCCTGAAGAAGTTGTCCAGGGTCAGGGGCCGCAGAATGAGGGTCGCCAAGAGGATACATCAAATGCTCCCACCGGTGAGACTAACCAGGATTCTGAAAGATTATTGGATGAAATGATGAATTATGGCATGTCTTTAGAAGAATTTTATGATCATGCTAGATTATCATGTGATTTAGAAGACCTTTGGTGTGAGTGTTATCCTTCACCCAATAAATTTTCTTATAATTTACACTTCTAATCATGACTGAAAATAATATGTAGTCCCATCCATAGAAGCTGCTGAACTGCCAATTCCTGAAGAGGGTGTGGACATTGATGTCAAACCTACCATTGCAGAAACCTTAGCTCAAGTGGATCTAAACCCAGTAAACCCTCATGAGACCCATCGTGAAGATCCTTTTGAAACTGGGAAAGATGGGGAGGAGTTTTCTCAAGCTGTTGATCTACTGTTAGTTAATGATTGGACTGAGTTTTCAAGATAGATAGCCAACTTCCATAATTCTATGAAACTAACCATAATTTTAGTTGATCAAACAGGGATATCATCTTCAATGGTTAGAACTAGAGGTGTGGTCTCAAATTACATCCAAAAGGCAGTAGAAGGTGAATAAACCAGGTTTAGGGGGGAATACACAGAACATGGCACTTCCTTAAGTGCATTATCCCAGATTACATGCCCCCCTATGATGATGATGTTGAGTCAGACCCAGAGGTGCTTAAGGCTCTCAACTTCTCATGATGCAAGGCATGGAACAACATATGGAAAATCATATCTGAGGTGCCTTTAGAAGAGTTGTCATCAAATATTTCCCGATTGTCATCCCAGTTTATCATGCTAGAACTTGGCGGTTTTGGATACCAAGAGATCCATACCGCGGTGAAACAAGTCATCTTTATGAGGGAGCAAGAGCAAAAGTGTCATGAAGATCTGACCAGGGTGGAACTGTCAATCAACATCGGCGAATTTGAGGTTGTGGTATCCTAATCTGAGGCTGACTATACTGCCAAGATAAAGGAGCTGGAGCATAAGATCAAAGAAAAAGTCGTCTAGAAGATGCACCTTCAGCAACAGTTAGATACTGTTACTGGGGAACTTGACCAACTAAATAATTCACTAAAGGGAGTTCAAACGAATGGTATGAAGACCATTGCAGATTCCAAGAAAGAACTCCATCAGGCTGACAAGAGTGAAGTTGGTCGAGTGCATGAGCTTCAAGTAGCTACTGATGAAGCTTGGGATGCGGTTCATCAATTGAAGACTCATGTTAACAATCTTTTTTAATTTCCTAAAAAAGAGAAGAGGCTCCCATATGTGGATGTCCCTCTAATTCTTGTGCATCAAAATGGAAATAATTCTTTTATCTTCAATCACTTGTGGACGTATTTTCCTGCTACCCACTTTAAATATTACCTAAGCCAATGGGCCTAGTAAGCATAGGTTGATTTTTTACTAGGATTATTATAAATAACCCTAAAAACTTTGAATATTTTAATTTGATCAATATTACCTAAATCATACAAAATGTATGTTTAGTGAGTTGTAACTTGAATTTTATTCAAAGTTCCTTTTTATTTTGTGGGAATTTTAAAGTCATGCATGTCGGACATAAAGAGGATAACGTTTTAAGGTCGAAATAGCTTTGACCGAATGAATTAGAATTGACTCAATTCCTTGAAAATTTCTCTGAAAACACATTAACACACTCAAGTATGAGGGAAAATATGTAAAATATGGCTTATGAATATTTGAATCTGAGGAATGATATGAAAAAGAGCTAAAAGGCATTAGAAGAAATAGTTTCCAAGAATGAAGTTACCATTATTTAACAAACCCGTTAGGGGGTTGAATTATGCAGGGCCACCTAAGGGAATTGGCTGCATAGTCAAACAAATAACATCTTTTGGCTAACAAGTTTGTTATGTAGATTTTTTATGCAAGGCCACCTAAGGGAACATGCTGCATAGTCAGACAAAATAACTCTCAGAAATTTACTTTCCTAGTGCTAAAAAGCCTGTGAATGTTTACGGAGATTCAAATTTTCTAAAGTATAAAGCTTGCTGTATGGAAAGAGGTACTTGAATATGGAGAATATATTTCCAAACAATATTATTAAAGAACTGGATGGATATCACTCCTACACAGGTCTAACCCAAATGTAGGGAAGGAGAATACAAACCATGGACATGAATACTTTCAGATCCTGAAAAAGGATATGGGACAAATATTTTAAGGATAACTATTTTTTGAGGATCCCTACATACTTTCATTTAAGACCAATAAGGAAAAAAGAGGCTTTCTTCCCAAGAATGAAGTTACCAGTATCCGACAAACTCGTTAGGGGGTTGAATTATGCAGGTCCACCTATGGGCATTGGCTGCATAGTCAGATAATAGTATCTTTTGGCTGACAAATCTGTTATGGAGACTGTTTATACAAGGCTGCCTAAGGGCATGTACTGCATAGTCAGGTAAAAGAACTCTCAGAAATTTGACATTTTTGTGATTAAAAGTCATGAAAAGGGTTATGAAGATCTGAAAATATTTAAGGTTAGTATTATGACACATAAATATGGGTATTTTCCAATGTATACAGAGATACACAGATCAATTCTAACCATACTCATGTTGTGGATGGATCCTAAATGGAAATGTTGGACTTCACTACATATCCCATAAGGATGGGAATCAATCCATACATAGTTCTTGAACTACAGTTTAGCGTCGTGTGGGACAAAAGCATTAGATATCTTAGTTTAGGGTCATAGAGCTTGTACCATTATTAGCAATATACATTTTGTGTTTTCATGGGGACTTTTCAGCCAAGGGACTGAAAGTGGAATTTTGGGTTAGGCCCAAAATACCTGGGGATGGATTTGAGGGACACTCGAACGTTCCTACATATCACATAAGGATGGGAATCAAGCCCACGTAGTTCTAGAACTAACCTATGTACAAATTTGGTTCGTACATGTGAAGGGTGAAAAGGTACTTTAGTGCAATGATGATTTAACCCAAGAAAAAAGGTTCAGGCATTGCCATGTATGCACATAGTCTTTGGAATGAAACATGATTTAAAATCAATGTAAATAATGATTCCCTATCAGGTGAGGGTATCAAAGAATATTGTAGTTTTATTATCATACAGGAAAAAAAGTTTTGTACATTTTAATGTCATATAGCAAGGACGAAAGTGAACCAATGTAAAGATATTGATTCTAGGGGTGGTTTCACGAATCAACATCATATGAGATTGAGGTGAACCGATGTGAAGAGATTGGTTTTGGGCTTGAACCTTGGGAGGTTGCCTATGTACCCATCCTGGAAGGCAAAGATCAAAGTCCACGTAGTTCAATTAAAGAATGAATTAATGATCAAGTTGTTCTTGGGGACAACGACCTAAAAAATGATGGTGTTGGGACTTACACATGGTTAGTAGCCCAGAGAGAGTATTATGGTTGAAGTTTGCTCTAAGATCACGTCAGTCATACTTGGTGTGAGAAACAAGAGGTAACAACAACCTTAACGATGCACAGTTTAATGTCATGTAGGACATATAAAGGGACTATGCAGTTTAAAGTCTTTCAGTTAGGACTATTAGTGCTGCACAATTTAGTGTCATGTAGCAGGGACAAAGTACAGTTTAATGTCATGTAGGACATATCAAGGGACTTTCTGTACAGTTTATCGTCATGTAGTTAGGACGATGGAGACAACATACTTTAATGTCATGTTGGACAAAAAGACGATTGTGCAGTTTAATGTCATGCAGTAAGGACGAAAGAGTACCCCATTTAACGTCATATTGGATGTATTAGGGATTTTTTTCATAGTTTAACGTCATGTTGGATGAAAGTAACACAAATAGTTTAAGGTTATATGTATGGACCATTGATGATGTAGTTTAATGTCTCAGTAGACATAAGGGACTTCTGTACAGTTTAACGTCATGTAGTTAGGACATCACAGTTTAACATCATGTGAGACGAAAGGAATACAAATAGTTTAAGGTCATATGTATGGACCGTTGCTGTATAGTTTAACATCATATAGTAAGGACGATGAAGGGGACACAATTTAACGTCATGTTGGACGTATTTGCAAATAGTTTAGGGTCATATGCATGGACCATTGATGATGCAGTTTAATGTCTTGCTAGACGTAAGGGACTTGCAAATAATTTAGGGTCATATGCATGGAACTTTGATTATGAAGTTTAACGTCTTGCTGGATGGTGGTGCAGTTTAAGGTCATACTGGACCATTGCTGATATATTTTGTGTTTATAAAAAATACTTCTTCAAGAATCTGGCATTGGTTGGAGTAGTTATGAGTTCTTCATCCATCGAGATTAATGAATAAGCTCCATTGGAGTAGACCCTATGTATTGAGTAATGTCCTTCCCATTTTGGCTCAAACTTAGGAGGTTTCTTTCCTGGTATCATTGGAGTTCTGAGAACTAATACCAATTCTCCCTGAGTGAATGAACGAAGACAATCTTTTTTGTTGAAATCTTGTGCTATTCGATTCTGATAGACTTCCAAGTGGTGCAAAATGCACAATATTTTCTCATCTAACTGTTCCAATTCATTCAATCACTTTTGAGATTGTTCATATGTAGATGACTGATCACAAATGGAAACTCTGAGCGAGGGTAGTTGAAATTAAATTGGCAAGACTACTTCTGTTCCATATACCAATGAATATGGAGTTGACCGCATTGCAGTGCGGGTAGTAGTCCGATAAGCCCATAAAGAATGTAAGATTTTATCAGGCCATTATTTCTTATCTTTATCCACCACCTTTTTCAGTCTATTTGAAAGAGTATTATTGAAAGCTTCTATCTGGCCATTGGCCACTGCATGATACTGATATGAATGGTTGGATTTGATGTTGTATTCTTGAAACAAATTCTTTACCTCGGATGAACATAAATTAGTTCCATTGTCTATCAATATGGTATGAGGGACACCAAATCTGGTAATGATGTTAGACTTGATGAATCTAACAATGCATTTATAACTGACTTCCTTGAGAGGTATTGCCTCTTCCCATTTGGAAAAGAAAATAGTAGAAATAAGAATATACTTAAACTGCTTAGCCGTAGCTGAAGGGTAAGGCCCCACCACATCCATTCCCCATGTGGAAAATGGCCACGAGTAAGCTGTATGAAGAAACTCTAGAGGTTGATGAATGAATTTGGAATGCACTTGGCATGAATGACACTTATTTGTGAAATCAACACAATCTTGTATCATTGAAGGACAAAAGTATCCAAGCCTTCTAATCTGATCAGACAGTCTACGTCTAGACTGGTGGGCACCACAGACTCTTGCATGCACTTCTTTCATGACATCCATTGTCTCTTCACCATTAATGCATCTGAAGAGAACTCCATCAAAACCATGCTTATAGAGAATTTTCTCTAGGTGATCTGGGCTATCATAAAGAGTAAAATTGACCACATGTCACCAGATTTGTTCTTTCTCGGCCCTATCAGGTGGAAGTGTTCCATTTTGAAGGTATTACCTGATAGGTGACATCCATCCTATAGTATGACCATACGGTTCAGGAATGGACTAATTTCATTAATATCCTCTGTTCTGATTTGAACATAAGGTGAAATTGCATGACGGTGAGCAATACTGATGGTTGTCTCATCCCGATTTGAATCTGCCAGAGCTATGGCTATATTAGCCAGTGCATCAGCTTGAGCATTTTGTGATCGCAATACATAAGAAAATGTCAGTTCCAAATGGAATTCTTCCATTAACTCTCTGATGTAATCATATAAAGGGATTAGTTCTTCTTTTCTGATGGAATAATCCCCATTGACTTGCTTGATTACCAGGTCTGAATCACCTTTCACCTTTAAGTGATTCACTTGTGCTTGAAGCACCAATTCCAAGCCTACGATGAGAGCTTGGTATTCTGCTTCATTATTGGTTCCACCTTCCCACAATAAGAAGGAATAAGGTAACACTTCCTTTTCTGGAGAAATGAGCACAATTCCTAAGCCAACTTTGTTGAATTTAGGATTTTCCACTTTCCCCTCTGTTGGACTTCTGGAAGCACCATCAAAATACATTTCCCATGCCTAAGGAATTTCTTGAATATAGAAGACTTCATCATCAGGGATTTCAATATATAAAGATGTGTCTTCCACCAAAGGGTGTTCAGCTAGGAAATCAGCCAAAGCTTGACCCTTTATTTCCTTTTGAGACACATACTAAATATTGAATTGCTGCAAAATAACTGCCCACCTTGCCAGATGTCCTGTAAGTATTGGATGACTAAGGATGAATTTGAGTGGGTTATTGTGAGATACCAATTGGACCTCGTGATGTTGCAGGTAGTGTCTCAACGTCTGAACTGCAAAGATTAATTCTAGGCAGCACTTCTCAATACTTAAGTACTGGGTTTCTGCTTTAAGCATAGTCCGACTGAGGTAGTAGAGGTTGTTTTCATTCCCAGCATCATTCTTCTGAGTAAGAAAGGCACCCAATGATTGCTCTAAAGCTGTAACATAAAGGATAAGTGTTATTCATTCAACAGTTGGCATGATTACTGGTGGACTCAAGAGGTATTTCTTGAGAATATCGAATGCTTCTTGACATTCTTCAATCCACTGGTAAGTGACTCCCTTATTTATCAATTTGGTGAAGGGTAAACTTTTTCCTTCCAAATTGGAGATGAAACACCGAATATAGGCTAAGTGTCCTTGAAGTGCTGTGGATTACTTGTCTTCTAGGTCCATTCGGATTTGATTATATCCGTAATATCCATCCATAAAGGAAAGTGCTTCATATCCAGCTGTTGCATCAATTAAAAGTTCTGTAATCGGAACTGGGAAATCATGCTTAGTACAATGCTGATTAAGATCTATAAAATCGATGAAAACTCTAATTTTTCAATTCTTCTTCTTTACAGGAACAATATTAGCCAACCAATTGGGATATTGAACTTCTCTGACGAAGTTATATTTGATAATCTTATCTACTTCAGCTTCAGTTTTGGAAGCATAAGTTTGGTGTGCTCTTCTCGCGGATTGCTTAAACCCTCTCGATGTTCTTCTGGTAAACCCAAATGATGAGTAGCAACATCAGGATCAAGCCCGGACATCTCTGTATAGTTCCAAGAAAATATATCTCTATTTCACTTTAGAAAGGAAATATACATCTCTTACTCTTCAAGAGTCATGGCCGCACTGATTAAAGTGGGGCGTGGATCTTCTTTTGCACCCAGATTTATTTCTTTGAGTTCATCCACGGTGGTAGAGATACCCTCTTCAAATGCTGGAGGAGCATCTCTAAGATCTTCCTCTTCTTCTTCATCATGTGTTATTTCTTCTGTTTCTACTTGCATAGTAGATGATGAAGCTGAATTTTCATTATCAAAAGAGATGTCAAAATTTACACATCTTGAAGAAGAACCTTCCATTTCCGACCTGATTGATGATGAAGGGTCTTCTTTGGGTAATAAAGAGGAGATGATAGATTGAGAATCGACATCACTGTTCACCTCTGATGTTGATATAATTTCTTCTGGCCTGATTGGTGAAGTATAGACTTGTTGGATTTCAGCAGATGAAATGAAGATGTCACTATTTGGGATTTCATCATTGCTTGGAGGATCACCAATTTCTCCCATGTTGTCTGGCTTGATTGCCGTAATTGACATTATGGATCATTCCATAAGAGTATTTTGATTTGGGTTTATCCTGTCAATTTGACTGATAGGAAACACATAATCTGTACTCACATGCGCAAATGGATTTACTGGAATCTTCTCCAAACTATATGTAACATTAACTTTGGTAATCTCCTTTGTTGTGGATTTATCCTTTTCTTTCATATGATAGAATTCCACCTCAATGCATTGATACTCACATGTCTTGAATGGGGCCTTATCACCATATAATGTCCCAACTTGACCATCGAAACAATATTTGAGACATTGATGGTATGATGAAGGGATAACCGCATGTTGATGTAACCAGGGTCTTCCAAACAAGATGTTGAAAGATGAGTCTTGATCAAAAACCATGAAATCTGAATTGGATACAAGATCTCCAAACCGAGTTTTGAGTGTAACTTCGCCCAGTGATTCTTGTTCATTTTTATCATATCCTTGTAACATCATGGTAGAAGGTGATAAATCAGATTCTGAGTGGCCCAATCGATGAAGTGTATGAATGGGCATGAGGTTGACTCTTGAACCACTGTCAATGAAAGATATTTGGATGTCTACGCCATTGACCTTTACAAATATGTACAAAGGTCAAATATGACCATGAAAAATATCATCTTCATCTTCATCAGTAAAAGATATCACTACATGGCATTCTACATGATTATTCTCTATGTGATAGACTTCAGCTGCAGCAATTTCAGTTTCAAACTCCTAAGTACTTGACAAAGCCTTGATGAGTGCCTCTCGAAGATCCTTTGATAGATTCAAAGCATCGAAAATTGATAACTTGGTGGGTACTTGGGCCTGGTGTTTCAATACATCATACTTTTGATCTAGAGGTCTGTGTTTCCCAACAGGAACATGTGGTTTAGCAGGTGCCTTGGAAGTTGATGCTTTGGAATTTGATGCATCTTGTACTAGGATAGGAGTTGGTAATACTCCTGACTTTGGAAGATTAGACCAATTAGGTCTATTTACTTTCTGAGAGGAAGAAGATGGAACTTTCAACCGGTCTTCCAAAATAACTGTGCCAGGACTGAATTTTCTACTGGTGGAAGAACTTTCTTGTTCTTTCTGAGCTCGTTGAAGGGCTCTACCACAAGTTTCTACTGCGTACACAATTCTAGAAGGGGTAGAATTGGAATAGTGTCTTCTGAAAGATCCACGTCTTCCCCTGTATCCTGAGCCGCTGGAACTTCCTCTGATTCCTCTTTTTGATACAGGTAATTCAGGCTCATCGAAATCAAAATTGTGACTGGCATAGGGATCTGTTAATTGAATCATATTAACAGAACTGAAAATCAACTCTTCATCTGATGAAGACTCTGCCTCATTAGCCTGTTTAGGCTGTGTCATTTGGTGGGACAGTGCCCGTTGATTTGAAGTAGATGGCATGAAGTCTACCAGAGTCAAAGAAAACTTAGGTTTTGACACATACTCATTTTCTTCTTATTCTTTTTATTTCTTTGAATCATGCCGTTTCTTTGAATATTTTCCCTCTGATGAAGAGGGTTTTGCTGCGACATTCATGGCAGAAGTTACAATTGGTTTCTTTAATTGCGTTCTCAAAATAGCATGAGTTCGGTTGATCACATTTCTAATCATCCAATAATCATATTTTTGTGCATTTTTTCTTTTGAATTCTTTCCACTCTTCTTCCTCATCTGGAACTGTAGTAGTAACACATGCTACCTGGGCTGAAGAGCCTTTTAGTTTGACTTGTCCCGAGTCGACCATCTTTTGCAGGAGGTCTTTGAAGACAAAACAATCCTGGATGGGATGTACCAGCATTTGATGAAAGGGGAAATAATTGGAACGATCTTTATATCCTTCCTTGTTTGTCCTTTTAGGCCTTGGCAACTGAACCAAATTATTTTACAGAGCCGAAATGAAGTAACTAGGAACTTGTTCATTTCGGAAAGAGTATGTTTTTCTTTTCAGATCCTCAAATTGTTTTCTTCTTTGATCTATTTGATCTTCTTGATGAAACAGCCTTTTTGTGGTACTCAGGAGGTGGAGCCCTTCGAGAAGATGAAGGTTTTGAAGTAGAAGCAGGAACAGGTGCTTGTTTAAGCATAACTGTAGCAGTCTCTGCTTTACCCATTCTCCTTCTGAGAGCTGATGGAATTACATGATATTTAGCCTTAGTCTGTATAATAGAATCTTAAATCTGTTGAGAGATTGAAATAAGGTCTCAAAACCCTCCTGTGTATTTCACAGGGATCAGTGGTGTGCATAATTCGTCACGCAGATTTTCCACACAGATTGGAAACAGTTCCTCTTGAGGGAGTGCTAATCTCAGGTAATATGTTAATCCCTTCCAGTGAGAAATGAAATCAGAGACTCTTTCATTCTCCCTTTTCTTATAGTTTTTAAGATCGAAAACTGTTTTCTTTAGAAAAGTTGAGCTGAATTGAAGAAGAAATCGTTGACGGAGTTCTTCTCATCCGGTAATTGACCGGGATTTTAAGCTTGTGTACCAGAAAAAGGTTGGTCCTTGCAAGGTTCACACGAAGCATATGAGTTTCACTGCTTCTTGCTTCTCTGGAGTTCCCATCATAGGATCGCAATAAGACACGTAATGCGTCAAATGCTATTCATGGTCACCTGATCCATTAAAAATAGGGAATATAGGGTTCCCAAAATTTGATGTGGGAGAGATTGAATCTACCCATTCATGGTAAGCTTTCTTTTCTAGTTGAACCTACACACGCTTCCCTTCCATAGTCTCTAACCGAGCTGTTAATGACTCAATGGTAGTTATTAACTTTTGAGAAACATACGGTTGAACTTGGACTTGGGAAGGTGTAATGACTGGAGTCTGGATAGGTATGATGGCTGGTACTGCAACTGATGGAAGCACTGCCAATTGTTGTGGCACTTAACCTGTAGGATTAGACCTATGAGGGTTTAATGATAAAGGAGGATATTCTTGATCCATCTCAGTAGCTACAACAAACTCCCTTGGCTGCCTGACTCCAGCACGCTTAGAAGGAAGACTACCCTGAAGTAGTTCTGCATTCATCCTCCTCAATTCCTTCATTTATTCCTCCTGTTGTGAAAATATTTTCTCTAGTGAGAGTGATTGGCCTTCTCCAGAGGAAGGATATGTAACCTAATTCTTTCCCTTCCCCTTGTTTGATCCCTTTCAGAGAGGGGGAAGTGGGTTATTTGAAGGAACATCCAGATTCTGGGTAAACCATTGATTTCGTGTACGCACACCTTCTTCATTTGTGTCTATGCGTACAACTTCCTAAGCAAGAACCTCTTCATCTGAGTCCCCTGAGTGAGCCTCATCTAGTGGATCAGCAACAACGAAATTGATGACATTGATTGATGTATAACACATCGAATCCCTTCTATCACCATTTATATGATATTGTCTTCTTCCATGTCTTTGATGAGACATTGCCTTTTGTTGATTCAATCCCTCAGGAACTTCTTGATGAACCATAATTTGGAGGGAATCTCTTGATAATTTGGCTCTTTTTTCCTCCTGTGTCTTCTTCCCCAATCGAGAGAAGACCTACTTTCATTGAGGAGGGGATTGATGATTTGAAAAAGTCCCCAGTCCGGTGGACTGAGGCTGTTCCTACTATCTTTGATCAACTCCTCAAATCCTATTTTTTGATTCCGAGGGTTGGTTTAAAAGAGTCCCCAGTCTGGAAAGCTAGGGTGGCTCTTGACATGCTATGTCTGAGACTTTCTTAAAATCTCTCCTGATCTTGAGGACCTTAGTCCAGAAATTTGCTGGATGCATCAACCTGTATCCACTTTTATCACCCGGTTCAAAAGACCATTGGATGATTTTTGACACTTCTATCACTTGATGATGTGCTTGCTCCATATGAGAGGCCTGTTCAATATTCTCGTTTTCTTGATACAGGAGTAATTCAACAACTTTTTCTCTGTATTCATGATTTTGAGAGGAACTAGTTGATGCTTGTTCTTGGGCAAGACTTTGATTACAAACAAAGCCAGTTGATTGTGGCCGGCCACGGGCAATAACATTGCATGAGACCATTTTCGGTGGGCTTTGCTGACTGAAGAGCCCAATGAAATGTAGTGCTCCATGAACACCCCATCCTCTAACATGAATACCAGATGAGGCAATGGCAATTAACTGGCGCAATCTTCTTAGTGTGCCAAGGCATGAACACTGAAGGGCTCCCTGATGATTTTCAGCCTTCAGATATCGAGAGAATGATAGAGATGCCAAATCAATCTGACATTGTAACCCTTCTATTATCTTAAGATGATTTTCATATTCATCATAAGATAATACTTTCTTTTTCAACTGACAAAGAGTTTTCCATATGTTGAGACGAATATCAGGAATTCAATCTTCTGTCACCATCTTTGGAATGTTGTACTGAGAGTTAGCCAGAGGCCAAAACAAGACTGGAACTTCACCTTTCTCCAGTCGTTTTATCAGGTTCAATATTGCCTCTTTATCATTCAATGATGACTCCTCTACCTAATTTGACAAGATCCAGTGCTTCCTTGTTGCTTCATCGGATTCAACAAGATTGGTAGAGAAATCACTGATCAAAATAGAAGATGCATGACCTAGGGGTGGTTCAGAGAATGACCTACACCCTGGGCTATCTTCGTATTGAGAAAGTATTTCACCTGCTAGCTATGAACCATAAGACATTACTAGTTTCTCATTTGCAAGTACCTCAAGATAAGAGGGCTTTCTCAGTACTACATTGTCCACTGGAGCATTTCCCGGGCAATGTGCATCACTACTACGGAGAGTACATTCGCAGCGAAATTCATCATCATGGGGAGGACCACCATGGTGGGTTACAGCAAAAGATGAGATCTCTTGCTCCTTGGTGGTCTGACCACACAGAGGGTTCCTATGGCTCTCATATGAAGATGAAAATTCGAGATCGACCAAATTGTCATGAAGAAAGCCTTTATGAGTAAGTGTCTGTTGAAGACCTTCGAAATTAATGTTCCCACTATTTGGAAATGAGGGAGTAGAATCTTGCATTCCAACTGATAACCGTCTGAGGGCTTCAAGAACTCCAGCATCGAGCAAGGCCTTGTTACAGATTGGCTCTTTATCTTTTGACTGTGCTGGGCAGGTCTTTTTCTTAGACGCCTTCTTACTCTCCTTGGAAACCACTTGTTGACGAAAGTGGCTACTCTGAGCAGGTGTATGTGCCTGATCTGGAGAGATGTCTAGGTTAGGCTGATGATCTCCACTCAAATCAGGTGTATGTGCCTGACTTGGTTTTCCATATGATATGGGGGAGTATACCCCACATCCCTCTTGGACTGGAAGAGATGTGTGTGTCTATTCCGGAGTGAACTGTTGATGTGTCACTCCACTGGTCGGTATAGATTTTCATTTCTTTCCCTATGATGATGCTGAAGCCGTTATAATATCCTGACAGTCATCCAGAATATGAGCAGGGATTTTCTTCTGCTCTTTCACCATTGATCGAATATGCTTGGTGACTTCAGCTGCGGAACGGGGATATACGTCCATTCCGTGCTTGGAGTAGGAGTGTGTGCCTGCTCCTGTCCTCCTTTTCCTGTTAGTGAATCCTGACAGTACTCAAGTGTGGGGGTAGAGAGTTGAGTCTGCCTCCTATTTGTCGCTGGAGCTTTCGGACTGACTTATCCATGTGCTACAAAGCGAGACTGTTGGTAGGCTTGATTAATACTAGTAGGTGTATATGCCTGCTGATTGCACTTCACCGAACGTGGTTGACGAGATCCATCATATGTAGTCAGAGGAGCCTGCTGACTAGCTGATGATTTATAAATAGGTGTATATTCCTGCTTATATTACTCAGCCGGAATTGCCTGGCGGGATTGGCATGACTCTGCCAGAAGAGTCTTCTAGACAGCGGAATTAAAACGGGCAGGTATGTGTGCCTACTCATTGCTTTCCACCAAGTTAGGTTGGTGGAATTCTCCGGAAATGGCAGAGATGAGAACATGCTCACTGATGACCGGATTTTGCCTCTGGCGATTCGTCTTGCCTGCTCGGGTTCAAGGAACTTGAGCCGAACGCCTGGAGTCGACACCCTAATCATGTTGAGGGCACACTGCCGCACGATTCTGGCGGAGATGGTTGATGGGAGCCCTCAGGAAGGACTCCTTCTTTCTTGAATTAAGGACTGGAGGGACCTGGTCATTCACCTCCCTAGAATATGGGAGTGAATGGTGATTGTGTTCCAGGGATAACGACCTGAAATGATTAGAGATGGTGGTTAGAACCACTGCTTCTTGATCACTGGTCATCGTTGTCTAGACGACCAGGTTTAATTGTTCACTTGGAGGGCTTGTTGAGAAGCCTCCAGAGTTGGAATGGTACCATGTTGACGGTACTCCTTAACCAGTGCATTTGATACCCAGCGTTGAAGACGCTGAGTAAGTGATGTCGTCCTCAGAGTGGACGATGATCCAGAAGGAGTAACAATAGTGGCATTCGCGGTAGAGGTTTTCACAGAAGATGTATTCATAGATGTGAACTTAAGAGAAGCCATTTTGGAAATGCAGAAGATCTTGGAAAAGAGTACCTATTTGATATAACATATGTAATCAAGATAAATTCAGCCACTAAATCTTTTGGATGAGATCATATGTCAATGATTTTTTTTGTTAGCCCTCTCATTGAGTTTAAATAGGGGCCTAACAAATAAGAAAAACATCATTTTAACTTGGTTAAGGATTCATGTCGGGTTCACCATTTTTTGTTTCCCTCTGGAATCAGGGATGACCTCGTTGATTAAAGGTTCAAACATTCCAATCGGTTTCTAACGGGTTTGTTCATAGAACCGGAAATATCCAATGATTCCATATCCATTTGGGCCTACTTTCCAAAGGTAGGCACTCATTAGTTGTGGATTGATGAGGCTTAGGAATTTTCATTGTTCGAGAGGATGGGAGGTCGGACTCATCACACCTTTTTTAGGGGAATTATTTTTTACTCCAGGACTCTCTTTATAGATTTAAGTTATGTTCGTGAATCCTTATTACATTACCAAGTATAAAATGAGCTTTCCTTTAGTCTGACAATCAATGATTGATATGTAAACAATTCAGAAAATATTTTATATGTATTCTAGGTTCTTCATCGATGAAGAATCATCTGTATTTGTTAGAGATTCTTAGTTGATGGTATCCTTAAAATACATAAAAGTCTCTTGGTCATTATGATGACCATACTGGTCTTAAAGCCACTCAGTGGGGCACTTGATGTTTATGGTCATTCAGGAGGACATGGATTATTTCAGAATTGGAATCATACCCATTGATGGGCTACCTATGTATCCTTTGTTTTGGAAAAGGAATCAGAACCCACGTAGTTCGAATAAGGGAGTATGATGTTTATGATTGATAGCTCAAAGAAAGATGTCATAATTACTTTTACACTCTAAGATCACATGAGTCATGCTCGGTGTGAGAAACAAGAGGTATTAGTAAAACCAGACAATTGTGCCCTGAAAGATGCAATAATAAGAAATGATGTGGGGCTTATGTATGTATGACTGCCCAAAATAGATGAGGATTAAGATGTACTTCAGGGAAGAAATCCAGGAACATGGTCCATAAAGGTATATGTACTTTATGGAGATTTGGATACTATAATCTTGGGACTTACTCCTAAGGAAGATGCCCAAGTTAGGAGGGGACTTATGAATGGGGCTTACTCCTGAAAAGGAGACCTAGGTTAAAGGGATTTGAAAATTAAAGGGACTTAGGGCTTACTCATAAGGAGGAGGCCCATATTTGAGACTGGGGCTTACTCTTAAGGAGGATGCCTAGGTTAAGGGAATTATTATTGGGGATTACTCCTGAGGAGGATGACCATATTTGATACTTTAAGTCTGGGGCTTACTCCTAAGGAGGATGCCCAGATTAGAGTACTTGGGGCTTACTCCTAAAGAGGATGCCCACAGTAATGACAATTTGGACTGGGTCTTACTCCTGAAAAGGAGGCCCATATTTGAGACCAGGACTTACTTCTGAAAAGGAGGCCCAGGTTAAGGGAATTATGGTTGGGGCTTACTCCTGAGGAGGATGCCCATAATTTGGGGAATTATGACTGGGGATTACTCCGGAAAAGGAATCCCATGTTAAAGGGATTTGAAAATTAAAGGGACTTGGGGCTTACTCCTAAGGAGGAGGACCATATTTGAGAATGGGGCTTACTCCTAAGGAGGATGCCCAGGTTAAGGGAATTACGGTTGGGGCTTACTCCTGAGGAGGATTCCCATATTTGAGACTTTACGGTTGGGGCTTACTCCAAAGGAGGATGCCTAGATTAGAGGACTTGGGGCTTACTACTAAAGAGGATGCCCAGAGTAATGAGAATTTGGACTAGGGCTTACTCCTGAAAAGGAGGCCAATATTTGAGACTGGGGCTTACTCCTGAAAAGGATGCCCATGTTAAGGGAATTATGGTTGGGGCTTACTCCTAAGGAGGATTCCCATAATTTGGGGAATTATGACTGGGGATTACTCCTAAAAAGGAAGCCTGGGTTTGGGTATTTAGGGCTTACTCCTCAAAAGGAGGCCCGTATTTGAGAATTATGACTGGGGATTATTCCTAAAAAGGAGGCCCAGATTAAGGATTCTCTCATCTTAAAGGATGAGGTTGAATGAATGAAATCTCAATCTTTAGTGACATAAATATGTGTAAATAACTAGATTTTGAGAAATGTTCCACAGAGTTCCTTTCAGATAAGGAAGAAAAATCAAGAAATCATTCCATAAATGGCTTTGAAGAGTGTATTGAAGACTGAATCTTGAATAAGATAGGTGGAAAAGCATAAGAGGGGTGAAATGGGTAGGAAAGTCACCCAAAAAGGTAGGGGTGCACAAGTCCTGGCAGGCACACAGGTACTGCGTGGGTGCGCAAGTCCTGGTCGCGTAGGTATACTTGCACGGCTCATGGGTCCTTGAGTAATACTTTGGGAGAGACTTGGCTCAAACCCTTGGTATTATCCCTAGAGGTTTTCCAGAATATGGCATGAAAGTTCTGATGAAGAAGTAGGTCGGATCACAAGTGTGTTCATTTCCATTAAGGTTAAAACACTTAGGCGTGCAAGTGTTAGTGAATTATAACACTTAGACCTTACTCCTCCTGTTTAGACCTTCCATTCTAGGTAAAGAATTACCTTAGAAGAGTTTGAAAGACCTGAAGAAGAGACTTGGGCATTCAGAGCGAGCTCTGTATGTGAATTCTGGGAAAAAATTCCTCCCGAAATGGGGGGCCCACATGGTCTATTTATAGGCTGGAGAAGACCCTGGGCGGTTATCCTTTAGGGCGCGCAAGTCACTTGCGCGACCATTAGGTGGCACACAAGTATAATTGCGCGACAGTGAGAGAACTTGCGTGACCCTTGTGATTTTGAAGCCTTGTTCATGCCTTTGTTGATTTTTGATGATTTCTTCAAAGGATGAATCAATTTGTGCTAAGTCATTTCCATTTCCATTATTTTAGAAAATCTGATGAAAAGGAGTGTCAACATATACGTACATTTATGTATGTATGCAAGTGGTATATATTTTGGATAATTTTGTTGAGTCGAGTCATTATCAAGATATTCCCCAACTTGATCACCTAATTTAGAATTTCATTAGTGTAATGACTGATAATTTATTTGAAATATTTCTTTTAAAATGATTTAATTTATTTGATATCTTGCTTTACATGAAACATTGAGTTTAGAAAAACCTCGTAACTTTATTAAAATATTATCTGTCTATTATCACATAGCCATTGGATGGGTGGGTATTATAGTAATAACTGAATTATGGAAAACATATATGGTATACACAATTATTAAATGAATTCATTATTTATAAAATGATAATACTTTAAAACACAAATTATTTGAAAAAAGTGACGTTTTTTTGAAATAATTATTTTTATGCTTGTAATGTAAATTTTTATAATAATAGATTAAATTAATCATTATAGGTTAATTATTTTAATTAAATCAATATATTATTTAATTGGTTAAATGTTTCAAATATTCATTAAATATTTTTCTTAACTTAGAATATGAATAAATCTAGTTTTATACCTAAAAATATTTTTTCTTCTTCTAAAAAGCAGTTTTTATCACATTTTATGCACTTTATTTAAAATTAAAATCTTTCATTTATTGGTATTTAATTAGATAATATTATTTACATATTTATAATCATTAATTTAAATATTTTTAAATAGGATCCTTTTTGGTCAATATAAATTGTAACTGTGGTAAGATTTATCACTCCAGTAAAAAGTAAATCAAGTTATTCTAAGTTAAAAATAAGTGATAAAGACATAATATTTTTTTATAAATTATTATTGTATTAATTTAATTTTAATATTATCACCTTATGTTCAAAATTTAGTTATTTAATGGACTATTTTCTAGTAAAATGTCTTATGTATTATTTAAATAAAAGAAACTTACAAAATGTCACTTTGTTTGTTTTTAATCTCTTATGTGTCTAGATAAGAAAAAGTTAGTAATAAATGAATCTAGGAGTTTATTTTGAGATTCATAAATATATTTCCATATTATAAAAATAATTTTAATTTTCATTAATTATTTAATGACCTTAATTTTTCATGAAACACCGATGTAGTATGTATCTATTTAATAAAAAATATATAATAAATGATTTTAAAAATATTAGAAGTGATAAAAATTGAATTATATAATATTAATAATGCATTTTATAGATCTATATGACATATTAGTTAGGTATTAAAGCATTATGTTTTAATTTACTTATTGTTATTATATATTTAATGTCAAATTAAACGAATAGTATCAAAATTTGAAAAAATGATATTTTATCAAGATAATATTTTATTAAATTATTTAAAAATAAAAACAATAACTAAATAATACAAGTAGGATATTATATTGTGTAAAAGGTCTTAAATTTTAAATTTATGGTCCAATTTGCAACTTATAAGTAAAAATTGAAACCCTTTAATATTAAAAAATTTGTTAGTGTAGTTAAATTTAAATTGGTTAACAAAGGGTTAATCAAAGTGATAAGGTTTAAAATTATACAAAACCTTGTCTAAATTCCATTATTTTATGGTATTAAAACTCTATATTATAGAATAATATAATAAATGGTCATTTTTAGTCATATTTCATGATAATAAATTTATTATAATTTCATCTTTTTTGAAATTCTAAAATTGACTCTCACCTCAATTATGAAAGTGAACCTCCTTCCTCACTTATTTTCAACAATTTTAGTCTTATATCACAAAAAAAACTCTACCAATTCCTCTAATAAACTTCCTTAGACACATAATAGAGGTTTTTTTATTCTCAGAATACCAAACCTATAGATCTTTAGAGGAGGGATAATGGAATCATTTTAAAGAAGAGGTAATCGATATAAGCAATCACTTTATCGTTCATGCGTACGTGTGGACTACCATCTTCATGAAGCGATGTGATTCATTTTTTATTTATATTTCACTTGAATGATAATGATGAATACTTTTATGAATATATATGATATATATTTTATAATAATTATCCTATAAAGGTTATTTAATATTTAACTTTCTTTTATTCTATCCATTGAAAAATAGAATCAGTTTTCATGCATACGTACGTCCTACCGTCTCCATGAATGGTGCAATTCATTTTTATATATATAAGTTTTATGGTTGTATATAATACGTATATAATTAATATATAATATATTTATATCATTATTTTTATTCTATATATTATTGAACCAAGATAAATGTACAAGTATCGGAAATAATGAGCTGAAATACTCACAAGAAGTGAAACAGTTAACACATAGAAATGGTGATTTAAATAAGGAATTATTGATAAAAGGTGGTGTAAAATTGTTATTAAGGGATAATATATTATACTATAAGTATTAAAATGACTATGGTATATTATTATAATAAATATAAATATATTATACATGAGGTTATAGTTCTTTTTATGTAAGTGGAACCCAAGGTAAGGGTTTTATCTCACAGTCTCATCAATATTCAGGATTGATTTTGTTTAAGTCTCTCATGGGGAATATTTTTTCTTCCATTTAAATTTTTTATAAAAATGTTTTAAATAATGGTTTTACTATTATAATATTATTTTATAATGTTATATTTAATCATGTTCCACTTTTTACAAAATGGTCTGAAACAAATATCTTTTTTATTTTCCAAATGAGGTACTTTATGACTTCTATGAGAAATGAATGAAAGGAATTTTTTTAACTTATATGGAATGAAAATAATTTAAAGATTCCATCACAATTTTTAATGTTTATTTTTATAGAAAACATTTTCATTAATATGTATGTTATTTTTAGATTTAATTTTTTTGATATCAAAAAGGAAAGGTTATTTTCCTAATTTTTTTTATGATATTTTAATTATATTTATATTCATCTAAGAAAAAAATCCATTTCAATTATTATTTATTGGGTATATGATCCAAGGCTACCAACCATTTTATTTCTATATATGGTTTATTAATATGATGACACAAAGTTTATCAAATTCATTTCTTTTCCACAAGTTATACTGTGATGAAATGATGAAATGTTTATCAAACCCATTTCTTTTCTTGTGTTCTGATATGATGAATTATTTATGAAACCATTTTATTTTCATTGGTTATGATATTTTGAATTCTTTATGATATTTTGGAACATATATCAATGATTTTCATTATGTGATGGTTGGAACATATATCTTCCTCTAATGCATTGGGTAACAATTGATATCTCATGAGACATATAGTACTGTAATTGGGAGTTAACCCAATTTAGTAAGGGATTGTGTCCACTATGATAGTCTTGGGGTTAAACCTTTAAAACTATGATTGTTTAGAGATTAAAACCATTCAACTATGATAATATTGGAAAAGATCCTTGATTTCCATGGAAATGATTTTCTATGTGTATGTGTATGCCAAAATTCAATGTCTTATGCCAATATTATGTTAACACAGTTCTTATTATTTGATTCCTTTATGATTCATGTCTTATAAAATACTAATACTTATTACCTAACTCAAGATTTTATTCTATGATATGAAGGGTATGATTTTAAAATGAAAATAACATGTAATCATACCCTTTTTCATATGACTTTCTTATATAATCATTGATATCATCCTTGTTTACCCATACTAAGAATCTAATCTCAATTTTTTCTTATTTTTTATTTCCCTAGGTTATGAATAATGGAATTAATTATTATATGACTAAAAAATTTTCAAGTTATGAAGAAATAAGTGGGATTCAATTTTAGATATTTTATAAACCATATTTTTATATTTCTATGTTTCCGAATATTCCATACCTAAGGGATATCAACATGGATCATTAGGTTATATAAATAATATTTATCTATTTTGATGTAATATCTGTGTATTAAAAGTATGAGTCACTATAATTAATATTAGAGAATGGTTTATTGAAGCGTTAACATGATTCTATAAATGTTTTTTTATAATTATGTGGATTCTCACTATGATTATTATTTCTCACACTATGATTTTTGTTTTTAGTCAATGGATGGAACCTGATAGAATCATGTTAATGTTGAATGTAATGGGATGTGCAATGATTTTAAAAATGATCTAACAAATTTTATGGGAGTTATAATGTAAAATCTTATTTCTATAATTAAAAAAATTTCCCAATCTATGACTCACACTAATCTTTCAAATGATCAAATTGGGGAATAATTTTCTGTTGATTCCTTCAGGTGGATACACCCACCTTCTTGTAGTGGTTACAATGATCCATTAGTTTCTAAGAAATGGACCGGTACCACTAAAATGATATTTTATATTCTATAGTGTTCAGAATATGAGAAATTTATTCTATAAGTTTATTTATTGTAAGGAGAATAAGATCAATGGTGGGATATTATCAAGAGAATAACAGAATAATAATAAATTAAATCGATGAAGTGGGAAAAATTTAAAATATTATTTTTCAATAAGTAATTTCCGAAAATTATTCAAATGAATTTGGAGAAAAAATTCCTTAAGTTAAAATAGAAGGATGATGAATCTATTGGAACCTATGAGGAAAATATTATAATACTTTCAAGGTATGATTATGGTTTTATCGTCCAACCCAAAATAAAGATTAATTGATTCTTCAGTGGCTAAAAACCAAGTCTCTGAAAGGAATTATCAATAAAGGAATTAAATAGCTATAAATAAATTGTTCTATGTGATATCTAGTTGGATGTGTTGATTAGAGTTACCCATCAATATCATGGTTTTTATTAGAAAAGAAAAATAGAATTCAAAGATAATTATAAAAACCATATAAATAATAAGATGAGCCACCCTTTATGCTTAAAGAGTAGAAGGAAACATGGGGGAAATTATCATATAGGAAATGATAAAATTTTCAAGTTTGGGAAGGAAGGTCATCAAGAAATCAAATGATAAAGGGATGGGAAGAAGTTAATTAATGATTAAAATAGGTATAAATCTCTATAAAATTAACCACCCACAATATAGTGTTTTAAATGCAAGGAGTATAGAAATTGTGCTAAACAGTGCCCACATTTTAAGGTTAATAGTGATGATCAATGTCAATAACCTCTTAATCCTATAGGCAAAGGATAATCTACTGAGATTAATAAATCTAATGAGGGGTAAAATAATGACATAATGAAATGTGTACTTACCATCTACTCTACAATTGATAATGTCTTATTTTATTATAGATCTACCCAATCTTTTATAACTAAGGAAATTTCTAAGGGTATCACATTTTTATATCAAAAAATTATATATTGAGTTATCAGTAAAAACCCATAATGGTATTATGATCCCATCCCATGTCTATGATTATTCTCTACTTGATGTATGAGGGAATGCATTTCCTATAAATATTTTAATTATTCCTCTAGTTTAATTCGATGTTATTTTAGTCATGTATTGGATTTATTTACATAAAGACCACATCAATTTTAGAGGAAGAGAAGTTATATTTGATATTTTGAACCAACCTATGATTTCCTATTAGTGTGATGAAAAAAATGAACTTCTGATGGAAATTACATCCATTGTACATGTCATGATTCTTATTCAAATTGGGAATTTATCTCAAATGGTTGGGGAGAAACTCAACATTGATGATATTCCAATTAAGGTGGAGTTTTTTTATTCCTTTCCAAAAGAGTTTCTTGGTTTTCCATATAATTATGAAGTTGAGTTCTCAATAGAAGTAATACTTTATACTAAACCTATTTCCAAGTATCCGTATAGAATAGTCTCGATTGAATTAAAAGAATTGAATAAGAAAATCTAAGAGAATCTTTAAAATAGATTCATTTTTCTTGGTGTGTCACCTTGGAGTTCACCCATTCTGTTTTTAAGAAGAAATATTGATCAATGCTACTCTTCATTTATTATTGAGACAATAAAAATATTGCTATCAATAAAATTATCCTTTACCCCATATTGACGACTTGTTCGATCAACTGTGCTAAGCTCAATACATTTCCAAGATTTATTTTCATTCTAGATATCATCAATTGTGGGTAAATAAGGTGGATAGAAACTATGAATTTATAGTAATGCCATTTGGTCTTACTAATACACCCACTATCTTCATTAATTTAATGAATAAAGTCTTTATAAATTACATTAATTAGGTTTTGGTAGTATTTATATATGATATTATTATAAATTAAAATAGTATGGAAGAGCATGAAGGTCACTTAAGTATTTTTATAAAGGCCCTAAGAAAAGATAAGATTTATGATAAATTTACCAAGTGTGAATCTTGTCTTTGGAAAGATTCATTATTTGGTCATATAATCTCAAGTAGGGGTATATTAGTAGGGACTTCAAAGATAGAAGTTGTTAATAATTCACCTTGAACAACCACAGTAACTAAGATCCATTGTTTTCTTGATTTGGTAGGATATTATCAGTACTTTGTGGATATTTTTTCACAACTAACAAATTAACTCACCAAGCTAACTCGAAAGGGATCTAGGTTCCTTTGGATAGATTAACATGAGGAATGTTTTAGGGAACTGATGAAAATGAAAGTCAATGAACAAATGCTTACACTAAACAGTAGCGGGGAAGGGATTATAATCTATTGTGATGCATTAAGTAATGGATTGTGACGTGTCCTCATATATAACAATAAGGTTATAGCTTATGAATCATGTTAATTGAAGGTTAATGAAAAAAATTACCCAACTCTTGATTTAGTGGTAGCTGATGTAATTTTTATATTAAATATATAGATGAATTATTTATATGGATAAATCTATGGAATATAGAATTATCACAAAATCTTAATGTATATATTCACATAGAAAGAGTTAAATATAAACCAGAGAATATGGTTGGAGTTGATTAAAGATGATGAATTATCAATGAATTACCACCCTAAGAAAGTTGACAAGGCGGAAGATTCTCTAAGTCAAAAGGATCATGCTAGCTTCTCTGTGATGAGGATAAAAAAGATATTATATTTATGTAATTTTATAGGATGGATCTTTAAATACTAAATGAAGGAGAGAAATCATATATTTATCAAATGAGTTTTCAACCATCTATCCAAGTGAAGATTAAAAAGGCACATAAGGAATATATAAAACCATAAATGAAGTAAATAAATGTTCCTAAGTTCATCCTTGATTGTGATAGAATAATAAGATTCAAGAATAATGCATGTGTCCCTTGGGTTCCATATTTGAAGAGGGAACTAATGGATGAAGGTCATAGTCCTCCATTTTATATTCATCCTCGAAGTATGAAGATCTATAGTGATTTGAAAGATTATTTTTGGTAGGATGGAATGAAGAGATATATTTCAAAGTAAATTTTTTGGTGCTTGGTATGTTATAAATTTAAGGGTAATAAATATAAATCTATTGGGATGTTACAACCATTACCTATACGATAATGTAATTTAGAAATAATCACTATTAATTTTTTCATCCCACACCCCAAAACGTCAAAATAGAATAATATTATTTGGGTTTTAGTTGATCTCTTTAAGAATTAATCACATATATTTACCATTAGTAAATATTTAAATCTTGATAAACTTACTTTTTTATGAATTAAAGAAGTCATAATATTGAATGGTGTACCACTATCAATTGTATCAGATCAGAATCCAAGGTTTACCTCAATGTTTTGGAGAAGTGTTCTGAAGGATCTAGATATATATTTAAGTTTCAAAACTTCTTATCATCCTGAGACTGATGATTAGTCAAAGAGAACCATTGAAACTCTAGAATACACATTAATATATTTATATATGTATTTAAAATATTTTTGGGATCAACACATTTCTATGGTAGAATTTTTTTACAATAATATAATTCACTCTATTATTCAAATGGATCCATATGAAGCCCTCTACGGTAGGAAATGAAGAACTCCAACATGATAGAATAAATTTAGATAATTAAATCTACCAGAACATGATATATTTAAGGAAATGTTAGAGAAGTTTAGAGCCATTCAACAACACCTAAGAGAATCTCATAATCGACAAAAAATTATGTTGATAATCATCAGAAAGATCTGGAGTTTGAAGGTAGTGATAAGGTACTCCTATGAATATATCCATGTAAGTGAGTGATGAGATTTGGAAATTAGGTCATGCTAATCCATAATATTATTATTACTTTTGAAATTTTTTATTGTATCATGGTGATATCTTATCGATTGTAACTTCCACCAAATATCTCTTTAGTTTATGATGAGTTCCATGTATCTCTCCTGGGAAAGTAAATAACTAATCCTTCACATGAAAAAAACTCATAGGTCATACCACTAGAGAAAAATATTTCTTATAATTATAATGGATATAGATTTTGGATCATAGAGATAAAGTGGTATGAAACAATACCACCCACCTGACAAAGGTTTTATTTTGAAACCACCAATTTGAGGAAGCAACATGGGAACCTGAGGCTGTAATGAGGTAGAAGTATCCTCATTTTTTATATCAGAAAGATAAATTTTGATGGAGGAATTCATTTTAATGGAGGAAGAGTATAACAACTTGAGATATTTAAGAAATATTTCTATTTAAATAAATGAATTTCTTCGATATATTGCAATGCAAGAAAAACTGAGTTTGGATGAACCACACAGAATTATTAAAATATTAGGTGACTGTTAATGCATGGACATTAGATTGAAAGGTATGAATAGTATTAACTAAATTATGGAAAAACTATATGGTCTAAACATTTATTAAATTAATTAATTAGTCATAAAATTATTATAATTAAAAACAAAAAATATTTAAAACTAAAAGTGATGTATTTTCTGAATAATAGTTTTTATGAACACGATGTAATTTTTATATTAATAAATTAAACTAATAATTATTGGTGAATAAAATTAAGGAAAATTTCATATTATTTATTTATTCATATGTTTCAAATATTCAAAAAATATTTTTCTAGACATAACATAAGAATAAATTTACCTTTATGCTTAAAAATGTATTTTTTTATAACATGATTGTTTTATCATATTTTCGGAATTTAACTTAAAATTAATTTCTACCATTTAAAGGTATTTATTTAGATAAAATTAATCATATATTTATAATTAGGAGGTTAATTTTTTTTAAATAACATCCTTTTATTTTTTTCCACTATTAACTGTTCCTGTGGTAAAATTTATCAACTTGATAAAAGATAAATTGAGTTATTGTAGGTTAAAAATAAGTTATAAGGAAAAATATTTTTATTCTAATTATTATTGGATTAATTTAATTATACAATTATCACAATAGGTTCAAAATAGAGTTGTTTAATGGACTATTATCAATTAAAATGACTTATATATTATTTAAATCATAGAAAGTTACAAAATGTCACTCTCTTTGTTTTTAATATATCTTGTGTTCTTATATAAGTAAAAAAGTAAGTAATTAATGAATATATGAGTTTATTTTTATAATAATAAAATTATTTTAATTATGAAAATAAATTTTCAATTTTTAGTAATTATATAACGACCTTAATTTCTTATGCAAAACCAATACAATATTTCTCCATTTAATAAAAAATATAATAAATGATTTTAAAAATATTAAAAGTGATAATATTTTAATTATTTAATGTGACACATGAATTTTATAGATCTATATGACATATTATGGAGTATTTAAATCATCATATTATAATTTACCCTTTGCCTTCACATATTTATAGTTAAATTAGACGAATAGTGTCAAAATGGACAATAAAGATATTTTATCAAAAAAATATATTATTAAATTATTTAAAAATCATAAAAATATTTAAATAATACAATTTGGACATTATATGGTCTAAAATATCATAAATGGTTCGTTTATAGGGATGTTTTTACCTTATAATTAAAAATTAAAACCCTTTAATATTAAAATATTTGTTTCTGTAGTTAAAATTAAAATTGCTTAACTATGGGTTAATCAAAGTGACAAGTTTTATAATTACACAAAAATTTGTCTAAATTCAATTTTTTTGATGGGATTAAAAATATATTTTACCTTATATTATAATAAATGTAAATTTGGAGGCATATTTATTGAGAATGAATTTATTATAATTTATTATTTTAAGAAATTTCAAAATTTTCGCTCACCTCAATTATAAAAGGGCATCTATTGCCTTACTTATATACATAAACTTTAGAATTATATCTCTAAATAAATATTCCAATTTATCTCATAAACTTCCCTAGACACATATTATAGGTTTTCGTCTTCGAAAAATAACAAACCTGTCCCTTTAGAGGATATCTATAGAAATTGTTTCAAAGGCAAGTTAATCACCTTAACCGACCACTTTCTTTTCTACTATTATTTACCTCCTATAAATATATGGTATTTATCCTAAAAATAAATTTATTATCATAAATATAATTAAATTTTATAATTATTATTAAAGAACTATTATAAACCATCTTTCCTATCAAATTAGATATGAATGTAGCGCTCATGCGTAAATTCAGCTTACCATCTCCATGTAGCGATACAATTCATTTTTCATCACCATATTTTATGGACGGATATTATGATAGTTTTATTGTTTATATATGATATTAATGAAACAATTATACTTATTTAATTATAATATAATATCTGATGTCTTATCAACTAGTCTTTTTTGGAAACAATGACATCGTTCGTGTGTATGTGTGGACTTCCACGTCCACGAAGCGATATGATTCATATTTTATTTATATTTAACATGGATGTTAATGAGGAATAATTTAATGAATATATATGAAAAATATGATATAATAATTATCTTATAAAGTTTATTTAATATTCAATTTTTTATTCTATTTGTTGAAAAATGAAATCCATGCTCATGTATACGTATGACCTACCATCTCCATGAACAGTGTAATTCATTTTTCTATGTCTAAATTTTATGGATGACTATAATACATATATAATAAATATATATAATATTATGGATATTATGGAATCAAGATAAATATAAAAGTACTTTAACTACTGATCTGATATACTCATGATAAACAAAACATTTAACACCCAGAAATGACGATTTTAATAAGGAATTATTGATAACAGTGGGTATTTAAATGTTATATATGGATATAATATAATACTATAATTATTAAAATGAATCTATTGTATAATTATAATAAATATAAATTTATCATATAAGAGTTTATTGTGATTTGGAAGTAAGGGGAACTCAAGTTAAGGGTTTTATTTCAGAATATCATCAATATTCAAGATTAGTTATGTTTATGTTTCAACCGGGTAATATTTTACTTCCATATACATGTTTTATAAAAATGTTACAAAGAATGTTTTCAATATTAACCTATGATTTTTTAAATTCATTTTTTCTCATGTTTTTAAATTCTAAAAAATGGTCTTAAAGGAATATTTTTATCGTTTTATAAACAAGGTACTTTTTGAATTTTCGAAAAAAATAATCAAAGGAATGTTTTTAAACTTATACGTTATAAAAATTACTTCCTTCCACTATGAAACCTTAATTATTTGAATATTAATTTATAGTTTTATAAGTTTATTTTCAAATAAAATGTTTTCTATAATATGTGTGATATTTTTAAATTTAAAAAAAATCAGGTGATTTCAAAATGGAAAGATTATTTTCCTCAACAATGTTTTAAAGGCCTTTTAATGGAATTTATATTAATCCAAGACAAAAATCCTTTATTAAAGTTATACTTTACCAGAGATATGATCTATGGATACCCAAATTATTATTTTTTTATATGGTTTATTAATATGATGAAATAATGTTTATGAAACCCATTTCCCTTCCACGGGTTATGATGTGGTAAAATGATAACCCATTTCTTTTCATCGGTTCTGATATGATGAATTATTTATAATATTGTGGTACACATATGTATGATTTTAATATGTGATGAGTGGGACCTATATCTTCCACCAATTCATTGGTTAAATATTGATATCTAATGATACAAATAGGAATTCACTGGTGAGTGAACCCATTTTAGTACGGGACTATGTCTACTATGATAGTTTTTGGAGTGATCCATGACTAAAATAATGGTTTGGGGAGTGTACCAATTCCACTATTATAGTCTTGGAAAATATCCTTGACTAATAAGGAAATTATTTTCTATGATTATGTGTACGCCAAAATTCCATGTCTTATGTTATTATTTTTATATCATAGTATGTGTTATTTGAATTCTTTATGATTGAGGTCCTAAAAATTTCCATGATTTATGCCATGATTCAAGATTATGATCTATGATATGAAGGTTATGTTTTTTAAATGTCAATTTCATGTTTTCATATACCCTTTTTCCCATGTTATACTAATGTGATCATTGATATCTACCCTGCTTAACTTTACCGAGCATCTAAGATCCCCTTTTTATATTATTTCTTTCCCCATGTTGTAAAGAAAGTTATTATGTATGATATGTCTAAAATGGTGTGAGTTTTGAATAAATAATTGGGGGATAATGTAGATATTTTATGAAACCTTTTTTTTCCATGTTTCCAAAAATACTAGATCTAAATGATTCTAACATGGACCATAATGTTATGTAAATAATATACATATATTTAGATGTAATATCTAGGTATGAAAATTTTTATCGGCTATAACTATACTCCCATGGCTCATAATGATTTCCCTTTAGGTGGAATTATATCATCATTAAAATATTTGTTTATATTGTGTACCTTTGTCAAAATTAAGAAAAAGAGCAGATAAAACCCTTTTACTAAAAATATATGATTTTATCATCGATAAAAGTTACCTTCATCAGTGGTTTCTATGTAATTTCTAAAAAATTCCATAATTTTTTATGTAACATTATTGTTTTAATGTTATCTTTATTCACTAATCTATGTGCGCCATGTGAATCCCTATAAAAAATTTATAGTTATTCATGTTTATTTTGATGAATCAATTCATAAATTGATTGTATGCCATAAAAATAAGTTTTTATTATTTTTTATGAATTTTTTTATGATTATATTCATTTATATAAATTAATATATCTACATATGCATATGTTTGAGTGTGTGTGTCAAATACATAATACATATATTTCTATCCACAAATATATATATACATATATATATGTATATATGAATGTACGTGTTGATAAACTAATATTTACACTATTTTTAATATCTATTTTAATTATTTAAGCCTCACCAATTTTAAATTTTTATGTGAACTATAACGTTTTTGTATTTTCGGGATATTTTGATATTTTAATTGAAATTTGAACAATTATTGATTTTTATCTAGTTTCAACAGCTTTAATATTTCAGGTATATCTTTTTAACTATTGATCCATATCAAATTATTTTTTTATAGGATTAATATGTTCATGTTATATATATTTGTTAACCGGTTTAGGTATTTATTTAGCCTTATATACACCCAAAAAATAAATCATTGTGGGAATTGTTTCTGGATGGAAGAATGGACACCAACTCAAAGAGTGAGGTATAACTAAAGAAACATGTGTAAAAATGTGATGATTCCAATTAGAGATGAAATAAGACTCAATGGACCGAGTCATTTTGAATTTTGAGGAGAAATTCAATCATTAACTCATTATTTGTGTGACTCCAATGAAAGGAAGATGAGAAGTCACTTCATCCAGAAAAATTTAACCTAAGAGATTAATTCATAACATTTATAGTAGGTGTCTATATAGGATGTAAATTTTAGGGTATAAATAATATTGAATTTTGAACAAATTTCTAGAAGTATCTAATAGGATATTTGTCTATTAGGATTCCCAAAATAGAGTCAACATTTGAGGAAGCAGATCCTAGGAAGAACATTTATACCCCCTTCTCCTTTATATTTTCTACTTCAATTTCATTTCAAGGGGGGTTAGATTGAGAAGTGGAATATGATAGAGAAGATATTATAGAATATATTATTATTTCATTAAGTTATCAATCCATGAAAGGATAAGATACAAGTATTGGTGGGAAGTAGTGATATGAGGATTTATCTCTTTTGAGTTTGTGTTCTTCATTATAAACTCTTTCCTTTCAAATTATCCTGGAATTTGTTTCCATGATTGAATGAGGTATCTTTAATTACTGTTTTAATTTTATTATTAATTATTCTGGATTTATTCTCATATTATGAAAGTAGAGTGGTTACTATCATTGTTTAAATTTCTTTGTCAAGATCTGACATTTGAGCCTGATGGGTTTAATCTGTTTTGTTGCTTGGAGGTCTTCGGGTAATTAGATCACATTTATAAGTGGATTAACACACATTTTGAGGTTTCAATATGGTATCTAGTTAATTTATATGTATAATTTGAGGTCTTAAGTTATTAATTAGACAATTTAATTGAAATACATTCATAAAAAATGATAATGGGAGTGTCTAAGGATCAAAGCCAGTCCATTGCTTCATTCTTTGGTTTGTTTTCTTTAGTCCAATTTTCTTTCGGATTTCAAATAACTAACATATATTTATTTTTTAAATTTTATTTTATAACATTTAACATGGTTTATATCATTTAATATTCCGAATTTAACAAAAACAACTTAACAAAGTGATAGTTTGACAGCTTAGCTTGCGACCTTCTTATGAGGCGACCCTGTGGTCAACACTTTACTACATTTTTAAAGTGACAATTTTTTACTGGGGTTTCACAAAAAAATACCTGTATAAATTTTCTACCATTTATGGGTAGGATTAATATGTTTTATTTAATTTTATTTTGAATTTATAGTTTTTTAACAACTAATTTAGAGTCTTAAAAAAAATGAAAAAATGGATTTTCACACTAACGACTCATAAGATTCGACTGATTATCAACAATATGAGGAGCCATGTCATGATGGATTTTTAAATTATCAACTCCAAAAAAATTATTTACAAATTCAAAAAAATTATTTGGAGATTCAAAATTGAGTATCCATGATTCAAGAATTAAGCAAAACAATTGAGATTATTTCTAATGATTTTAAAGAATTGAAAGAATTGAAAGCTCAAAAAGATGCTCAAGAAATGGAAAATCACATCCCAATTTTTTTATGTTGATGAACCTTTTTGGATGAGATGAAAATTGATTTTTAATCTTCTTTTTTAAATCTAAAGGAATAAATTATCACCGATTCTATAATTGACATGTATTTTGGAAATGAAAAGTCTTTGAAAAATTATTGTGATGAATTTGTTAACAATAAAACTTCATGGGAATAACCACCATTTCGAATTGAAAATTCAGAACATTTTTATGAATCTTTGGATAAAGAGAAAGATAAACATTATCAATTCATTTTTTAAGAGCATATGGAGGAACTTTAGATACTTCTCAATTTCAATACCACTATTTTTGACTCGCAGATAGAGATGAAACCTGAGAATCCATAGGGATAAATATTATATTTTAATATGGATTTTCCAAAATATTTTGACAATAAATTTCTTAATGCTTATCCCTATGTAGATTTAGTTCCCACTTTATTTGAGTGGAAATAATTTCTAGATAAAGATTACATTATGTTTGAAATAGAATAAGTAATGGTGTGTTTGGTTGAAGCATAAATTGGTTTACATGAGGATGATGGTACTGAGCTAATTTTCAAAGAAAGAATAATTTTTGAAGATAAAAGTGAAGATGAACTACATTATAGAATTGAATTTAAAAAACCAGTGCATGTTTTTTGTGAGGATCGAACTATATAAATTGGCTTTTAAATTTTGTTCCCTCTTTTATTACATTATTAGAACAAAAATTTAATGGATGGAAACCTGAAGAAATATATATTTTGGATATTTAACAATTTATGTGAGATAAATAAGATTAGAGAAAATTCATTTTGTTGGTTCATGGGGAAGAAACCTCACCCACCTTTAGATTGGGGATGATCAGGT
This sequence comes from Viscum album, assembly GCA_963277665.1. NCBI lineage: Eukaryota > Viridiplantae > Streptophyta > Magnoliopsida > Santalales > Viscaceae > Viscum > Viscum album. Next base: position 1,174,961,949 of record OY728119.1, on the reverse strand, counting down.
GGAACGGCCTGACTAGGGGTATTGAAATCCTAGCACCCACTTGGGGGGTTCATACCAAGTCTCTTCTCCCTTATGTTTCTTTTTATTTTTATTTCCTTGATTTCCAAAAAAAATTGATTTTTTTTTGTTTTTCAGGCTGTTTTTCTAGTTGCATATTTTAGGAGTCTAGCTCAACACTACTTCTTCTCAATAAAAACTAGGTTGTGTATTTCCTTCCCTCTTTTTTTCAGGTATTATATTTTTGATTTTCATTTTTCATATAATCTATGAACAATGAGTAAATTGTAAAAAATAAGTTTGTGTGTGGGGGGGGGATGTGAATCTAGTTTTAGTAATTTTTTTGTGTTCTTTAATTTTGTTATTCAAGTTTTCTTATTTCTGAATTTTTAATATTTATATTTGTATTTTTTGGGTATTTTTAGGATTCTAGAACTAAATAGAATACTTGAGAAAATGAAAACTATCATGGTATTTTTGGAACATGGATTGATTTGAATGTTTGAGGATTTAAATGATTTCTGAAAGGATTTTTTCTTGATTTCTTATGTTTTAATTTGATGATGTTTGATTGATTGTAAGATTCTTGTGCACTAGTACTGTTCAAATTAAAATCCTTACCCTACATAAGAGTTTTATAAATCTATTTGACATCTTCATACATTTATATTTCTCTTGAGAGTCTTGATACATATTGCGTGATCCAGAACCTAATTATTTCCTCTTTTTTAATGCTATTATAGTTCATGGTATGTGTTCTGTATGATTGAGGCACCACATTGAAAGACATTTTTTCATTTAACTCTAATTTTGGACTACCTTTACATCTGACCTTTAATAAGACAATATAATACATTAAAAATATTATTATAAAGCCACATTACAATCCATTTATCCCTTTCAAACCTTCTCTTGAAGTGAAAATGAATGATATAGTTGAACTTAAGTGTGTGTGTGGGGGGGGGGAGAATTGCGGTGTGATCCCTCATTTGGTGTTTTTTTGGGTGGAGATTCAAACTTTGAAGAGTTGTTTTAATAGTTGTAAAATGTTTTGCTAAGATTTGTTCCCATTGAGATATCTCAAAGGAAATAGAGTTGTGCCTTTCTGGAGCTCTCAATGAAAGTATGCCCTATCTGGAGGTTTCCAAAAAAAAGAGGGAAGAAAATTTTCATTTTTGATACTGAAATATACATGATATGAGATTCCAAATAAATTATAAAGGTTTTTATAGCTTATTTTCTTCAAAGGGGAATAAGGATCAGACCATACCTAAGTGAAAATTTGATTCATACGTTTTTCTTCAAAAAGAGGAAAACACTCCTTATTCAACCTCAAAATTTTTGAAATTTAAAACCCACCAAACATAAGACACAGAAAAACCTTGAAATTTTCTCATTATAATCACATGTTCTTGGATAACATCGAGTGTATATGTAGAAATTTATCTAGCCTATGGTGACTATTGCATGTTTTGGATGATAAAATCTCTGTTGAAAATCCATATTTGTGTGTTGAGAGAAAATTTATGTGAGTTAAGTGTGTTGTGTGCATGAGAGGATAAAAAAAGTGGGAATTAATTAAATGATATGAATTTAGAAATTTAAATATTTGTTTTTGATGAGGCATGATATTTTTTTATTGTTGGTGATTAATTGGTGAACCTAAAAAGTATGTGTTTCAAATTTTCCTTAATTTGAGTTTGAATGGTCAATTTTATAGGATTCCAAGTGCTAATTATAGGGGAATTGAAAAATCTAATGTTGGATTCCTCATGTATTAATCATGGTTTAATGATCACTATTCTCATTAATGATCACAAATCTCATCAATAATCAGAAATCTTATTGATCCTAGTAAACTCATAAATTATATCCAATCATGTGTATTTATGTTTCAAGTTCACTCATGCTTTATAATGGTTAAGATCAATCCATTTCATGCATATTATTGTTTATGTCTGAATACTATTATTTTCCTAAGTACAAGACACCGTGAAGCCTAACACAGTTACCCAGACACCGTGATCAAGACACCGTGAGCAAGACACCATGAGCAAGACAATGTGAGAAAGACACCGTGAGAAAGACACCATGAGAAAGACACCGTGAGCAAGACACTGTAAGATAGACACCATAATAAATACATCGTGAATAAGACACCATGACACTCAGACCATGACACTTAGACACCATGTGAAGGAGACACCGTTTGCATAACATATTGTGGCACCATTTCTTAAACTATTTTGTCATCTTTCAATTTAATGTTTAACGGTCATATTTGATGCCTTTAATGAAATGACATAATTAATGTTTTTTTGTAGACATAGTACGAGGTACGAGGTAAAAAACACATGGAACCTATCGGATAAAACACTTGAATTCAAAGATAAATAGTAGAGAGTTCCCAACAAGCATAGAGCGCGATACTGAACAGAAAAAAACCCTGCGAGCATGACCACGAAGAATATTTTTACAAGATTTTCAAAGAAATCATTTTCACATGCATACAATCCGACTCTTCTGAAGAACATATGAAGTACACCGGAATCTAGAGAACATCTTCACATTATCAAAGATTGTGGATAACACAAGCTGAATCGCGTCACTCTGTTTTTCAAGACAAAAACCATAGAAGGACTCAGAAGCATTTCTGCTAAATCGAAGGAGTCCAGAGCTGCACTTCAAATCACTAGAGCTTTCTAAACTCATATCTACTATCTCTTAGTGATTATTTTACTTACCTTTTGAGCAGTGTGTGTACTCTGTATATTCCACACACACTGACTTCTGTGCTAAACTGAAGGGTTTCTAAATCCTTACACCAAACTCCTTATAATCTTGTTTACCCATGAAAACTGTGGAAGAGGTCCCTATGTGGCCTGGTTATTGTTTTTTCTACCCATTAAAACTGTGGAAGAGGTCCCTGTCTGAACTGGACAGTCTGTGTACTGTTGTTAACCCCTATCCAGGGTGTGGATTAAATTTTATTTAATAAACTTCTTGGTGGAAGGTGATCACTAAGTGGGGTTGATTGGGTCTCGGCTTGAGACTGAACCACTTGTTTCATATCCGCTGTTCTATTTAAATTTAGTCTTCTCTATTTTACTGCTTTACTTCATAATACAGAAAACTCTAATTTCACTTTGATAGTTAGTCTTGGAAAGAAGTTATAACTGATTTGTCTTAGTAGGATAACTTCAAAAGTAATATTAATAATACATATTAATATTACTAAGAATTAATAAATCTTCTAAGAATTTTTTCAAACAGTCAAACTCTTATAATATTATAACCTTGATTAACTAGGTTGTATCTATTTTTAGGGAAAACCATTTCTTTTAAAATAATATTTTTATAACAAATTTTTTTATAGTTACTCAATTCAACCCTCCCCTCTTGAGTAAACTACTCCGACCAACAACTAATATTTACATTATTTTTCATATCCTTTTTAATGATTTAATCCTCACCAATTCAATATTTTTATTTTTATTTTAATGTTTTTGGATTTTCGGGATGTTTTGAGATTTTAATTAAAAATTTCATCAAGGAAAATTCAATACAGATATAAATTATGTTCACCAATTAATCACCAAGAATCAAAATATATCATGCCTCATCAAAAAAATATATTTCAACTTCTCAATTTTGACCATTCAATTAATTTCCACTTATCTTCTCCTCTCATGCACACAACACACTTACCTCACTTAAAAGTTCCATCCACACAAAAATATGGATTTTTAACAAAGATTTTCTCATACAAACACATGAAAGAATCAACGTAGTCCTGATAAATTTCTATATCTCCACCTGATGTGATCCACGAACATGTGATTATCCTAAAGAAATTTCAAGGTTTTTTGGTGGTTTAAAATGTCAAAAATTATAAGGCTAGATAATGAGGGTTTTGATCTTTTTGAAGAAAAAATTCATAAATCTAATTTTCACTCAAGTATGGTCTCCTCCTTCCTCTCCTTTGAAGAAAATAATCTCTACACAACTTTGAAAATTTCTTTGTCTTCCCATTCCATCAATACTTCAGCAGCAAAAATGAAAATTTTCTTCCCTATTTTTTTGGAAAGCTCTATATAGGGTACAAATTTATTCCATTTAGAGCTCCAGATAGGCACAAATATATTTCTTTTAAGAGATCCATATGGGAAAACCATATGGTTGATCACAATGAGGCCACTTACACACACTATTTTCCTATTGTCACTATTTACAGTCCAACTAATATAAAACTAAATTATGTAATATATATAGGGGGATTGAAGTATATTAAATATAATATATATATATATATATTAAAATAAAAAACATTGATAAAAGAAAGGAATTACAAAAGGAAGTCATCCAAAGAAAACAGTTTCTCTCGAGGTTTTATGGTGATGTTATCATTTCTTTTCAAAATAAATTCCTTATTATTTTATTAAACGTAGAGACGTAAACCTTTTACTCTAAAACCTTCTATTATAATTGTATTAACCAATAATTATAACACTATATGTAGGATTAATCTTTTTTACAATAACATTTAAACCAAACTCCACCATTTTAATGACTTAGATATCAATGAGAAGGAGAATGTGTGAATGAGGAGGAAGAGAAGAGTAGTAGGGAAAGTGGGGAAACTGGTCACCACAATCATTTTAACCACCAATATAATCTTAGAATAAAATAAGATAAATTATTAAAGTTAAAGAAACTCAAATACGACCACTTCCCCCTCGAACAACTGTGAGGGTTAGCGCTCCACAAACATGGAGATTGAAAGAAGCATGGTGGAGAAACACCTAAAATCAATTAAATAGAAGAAGAATAGAAATTCATAGAAGAAAAAGTGATCTAATATAATATGAATTGAAATTATAATGAGCTCACACATAAAAAACTCCACCTTATCCTCTGTAAATCGGTTATAATTTATAAAGGGAGTGGAGGTGACAATTTATAAGAAAAAAGTGAGACATTCTTGCTCCAAAATTTGATCTCCAAAAGCTGGTGCATGAATGAACCATTAAATGTATGAATTTTTACATGTGACCTTTATAATTTTTTTTCAAAATTATCTACCTCACGAAACTTAAAAATAAAATATTTATTGGACCATATATGGATGAGTTATGGCGATTTCAGCCCGTAATATCTAATATTTCTTGGTGACTACTTGTATTCCAAAACTGAAACTTATCATGACATTATGACCTTGAAACCTCAAGATTCACACATTAAATTATTAACTAAATATGTTAATTAATTTATTATCCATATCCATGTCTAATTTCAACTTCATTGGGCCATCCTAGTTCTAGATATCAAATAAATATGAAAAGCGTCCAGATCTGTATATAGTTTATGAGGCCAAGGTTGTGAGATGCTTTTGGGCCTACAAAATATAAATTTAGATTTTTATCCAAAAGGATAAAATATTTCACACCAGGTATTAAATACTAAAAAAAATTAATTTCACAAATGTTTTAGTATATAAAATATTTTATCCAAAATACAGAATAAAAATAAAACAAGTAAATCCCAAATTTAATCCATTTCTGTATCTGAGCTCAAAATCCTTTAAAAACCTAAAAATGTGATAGTTGACCATAAAATAACACTATGGTGGGATTATAAACATTTAACTATAATATTAAATATGTGAAAATGTTATATTCATCACTTCCCCACACTTAACGATTGAACTCTCGAACAATCATCAAATACCAAGGTAAAAACAAACTTCCCAAAGTATAAATGACAACATATCTTAATTATCACATATAAGAAAATATAATGACTCCTACATGGTCGAAAATTAACTAACTCCTCAAAAATCATAATAATCCATTAAATTTCATGTTAATACTCATGTTCAAGTGATACTTACCTCCCTAAAAAAATATTTCTCTCTTCACTCAAGGATTTTTTATGGAGTTTTTCTCATTCCGAAGAACATATTTGATTTACATAGGCCTGACGTCCTCTTAATATATCCACTTAATAGAGTAAAAAATTTATCAATCATGAGGTATTTTTTGAGGGTTGTTTTGAGGATAAGGTTTGGTAGATTTAAAATGTAAAAACATGAGAGGAAGAATGAGGAGGGTTACCCTCTAATGTGAAGTAAAGGCATGAAAATAGTTTTTCCCAAGAATGGTGTGATCCTCAATCAGCTTAATAAGGAATCACCACAAAAAAACTCTTGATTTATTTTGGAAGTTAACAATGGTAATTTTATAATTAGTAATAAATTTCTTCTATATTTATTATTTATTTTATTGCTTCAGCTTGAATTAAGATATGGAATTTCTCTTCAGAATCGGATTTTTTAGGAAAAAGGGAGGTAGTTTTTTATCTTAAAAAATTGTGAAATTCCAGGAAAACGTTTTAATGATATTTGGGAAACCCATACATAATTAAATAATTAAATTTTATCCATCAAATTAGCAACCAAAATAAGAAGATGAAAGGTCACTTCATCTAGAAAACATTAACCACAGTTGCTAATTCACAACCTTTTCCAAACGTTTCCTCATAGTCAGATATTTTGAGCTTAGAAAGAATATTTATATTATAATTTTTTTTACAAGGTAAAAATGATATATTCATCCATTAATAGGCCCAAAATAGATCCAACATTATGGGAAGCAGATTTTGGATAGAACATTTCGACCCCCTTCTCTTTTATATTTTATACTTTACTTTCATTTCAAGGATGGTTGGATTAAAGGAGGGTTATATACTGGTGAATAAATGATGTGTAATAGTATAATTACATCATTTGATCAATCCATTATAGGATAATATCCAAGAGATGGTGGATATTGAAGATCTGAAGGCATTTCCCCTTTTGAGTTTGTGTTCTTCATTGTATATTCTTTCCTTTTGAATTATCCTAAAATTTGTTTTATTGAATGAATGAGGTTTCTATTTTATGGATTTAAAATTATAATATTTTTTATGGAATTTTTATCATCTTATTAATCTAAAATTATTTACTTGTTGTTTAAAATTATTTGGATGATGTCTCCTCATTGAGCACGACAAGTTCAATTAGTTTTGATTGCTCAGAGGTCTTCTGGTAATTGAATCATATTCTTGAGTGGAGAAACACCCATAATTGAGGTCTTATTATGATTTTTGGTCATAATAAGTGTATATATTTATGTATTGAGTTATTACTAGACAATTAAATTGGAGATCAATTTTTGACAATGATAAAGGGAGTGTCTGAAGATTGAAGTTTGTCCACCATTGCCTTCTTTATTTTGTTTTATTTAGTTTATCCCTGTATTTCAGGTATATCTTTTTCACTATTACTCCAAATTGACTAATTATTTTTTATTGGATTAATATTTTCATGGTATAAATATTTTTAAACTGGGAAAATCATTTATTCATCCTTATAAAGGCCCAAAAAATAAATATTGTGGAAAGTGTTTCTGGCCGGTAGAATGGACCCCTCCTAAATAAATGAGATATAGGTCAAGATACCTATGTCTAATGTGATGATTCCAATTATAAATGAAATAATACTAATTTATTTTGAGTCCATGTTAATTTTATGGGATAAATTAGATCTTTAAATCATTATTTGAGAGATTCCAAAAAGTGGAATATAAAATTCCACTTCATCCAGAAAATGTTAACCTTAGTAGTTAATTCATAAATTTTGTACTCCATTTAAAAATAATCTTAAATATTAAGGTTATATAGAAGAGTTACTTTTTAATAATATTTTTTAATGAACAAGGTGCTATTAGGTTAATAGGATTCCCCAAAGAGAGCCAGCATTTGGGGAAGAAGATTCTAGACAGAACATTTCAACCCCCTTCTCATTTATATTTTCTACGTCACTTTCATTTCTAGGATGGTGGGATTGATGGATGGTTATATGTTGGTAAATAAATGTTTTATAAGAGGATAATTCCATGAAGTGATAAATCCATGAAGGGATAATCTCAAAGTAGTGGTGGGCAAAAGATATATGAGGATTCATCTCTTTTGAGTTTGTGCTCTTCCTTGTGAACTCTTTCCTTTGAAATTATACTTGAATTTGTTTTTATGATTGAAGGAGGAATAATTTATTATTTTATGTATTTTATTATAAATTATTATACATTTATTTTCATCTTATGAAATTAATGTGTTTACTCAGTTTTTTCAAACTTCTTTGGTGAGGTCTCACCTTTGAGCACGATTGGATTATCTGTTTTGGTTACTCAGACATATTCAGGTAATTAGATCACAATCATAAGTGTATTGGCACCCATGTTTGATGTTAAAATATTGTATCTAGTTAATTTGGGTGTATAATTTGAGATCTCAAGGTATAAATTGGATAATATAATTGGAATTCATTCATAAACAATGATAAAGGGACTGTCTGAGGATCAAAGTTTTTCCACCGCTTCCTTCTTTGGTTTGTTTTCTTTAGTCCAATTTGCTTTTTATTTATAATAAATAACATATATTTATTGTTTAATTATTATTTTATATCATTTAACAAAGTTTAATTCATTACAAATCCTAATTTATATTCTTGAATTTGTCAAAACAAATTAACAAAGTTATCGTTTGACAGCTTAGCTTGCAACCTCCTCGTGAGACAACCCCATGGTCACCTCTACATTGTATTTTTAATGGGAAAAATATTTAATAGAGTTTCATGAAAAAACCCCTGAACAAAATGTATGGATATATTTTTCAACCAAAGGTATCAAATCAACATAAGAGTGGGGAGAATTAGGGAAATATAATTTCTTTATCGAGTAGATTTTGTTCTTCTAGTATAAAGAACACTAAAATCTTTGTAATAAATAAAACCATGAAAAATAGTCAAATAATGAAATTATAATGAATGGATATAATTATTTTACTTGTTTTACCCAAAAGGATAGTTTCCAAGGAGCATATACCAATGATTTCTGATGTAAAGGAAAATCCACTAACTCACTTTTGAATGAATGAAAGTTTTAGGAATCAGTCACCTATGAGAACATGGGTCACTACCTTTTTTATCCTCTAGATCACTGATAAAAGATAATGTACTAAATAATTTTTCACATAGGTCATTGTAATGAAATATTTAAATGATATTATTTTAGAAAACTATAGTAGGTATTTCTCTTTAGCTTCGTCAATTCGTGTAGATCCAGATCATCAATGTCATGCAAGCTATTCAGCCTTAGTAAATCAATATTCTTAAAATTACAGATTAACAGAATATCTTATCTCTTTATTATAGTGTTTTATCCCAATTATATTCTCCTATATGTTACAAATCTTCAAAAGAAACATCTTCAATCTATTCACATAAAATCACTAACTAGTTATACCACATGTCAGCATCTAGTTGACACCTAAAACCATATATATGGGGTAAATTAAATATTCCATTAACCAATTAATGATTTTAATATTTAAAAAATAGTCAAACCCATATAATATCCATATAGCCAAGATCATAAAATAATGTAACCCAATAAAACATAATGAATTTCAATTACTATATCTCTATAAAAACCTTGGCGTTGGTCCCACTAAGGGATGATACACATAGAGGGGGAGTAAATCAATGCATCAAAATTAATAATTATTTCCATAGAATGATCATATTTTATGATTTATTTGAACACAACTCTCTTCTTTATTTAATATTATATAAATAAAGTATAAATACATAAGTAAATTTATTTGGTGTACCATCACTAGGATACATTTAAGGATCGTGATACATTGATGTACCCAAATTCACTAAGTACACTACTTTTACAATATTTAGAGTGAACATAAAATTCCACTTGGATCATATACAATCATTTGATATAAATATCACTACTCTCTCCCTCAATAAAGAGTTACAAACCCTAAATAGTACACTTTGATTTAAAAAATTGAAAATAAAAGGATAACTCCTTTATCAGTGTAGTAAAAATCTCCATATTAACTAATATTGATGATATTATCTCCTATTATTTTTACTTAGATTGATGCATTAGTAGTATCCAAATCCTTTTTATCCTTCTAGAGAAAATAATTATAGAATCACTTTATCTTTTTCATATGTTCAAGATGTCTTTAGTGATGTTTCTTCACATATTTATAATTGTTCAGTGATTTGGATCTCTCCATGTCATTCAAATCCTATATAACCATGGAAGTTGTCTTTAAACCTTATTATATATACCAATATATACTATAAGGTAAACATAAATAATTATATCACATAATTAAACCTACAAGATTGAAGGATCATGAATTTTTAAAACCATCTAAATCATTTTATTTAGGGGAAAATAAATACCATTATGATATATTTCCTTCAAAACCTTTGGTCCACAAAAAAAATTTACGTGTTTTATATCTAGAAATTTAAAATTATGGAATGGAAAATCTCATAAAAAACATATATGTCCAACTCAGTACAGTGTAACTATAATCATCACAACATAATCATATCTTTAGGAAATTATTTTATAATGTGAAACACTAGTATAATAGACCAGTTCCAAACTCCTAAACATTACACTTATTTTTTATTCATAAAAATATCTACATTTGGGTTTATTTAAAATACAAATCTTCACTATTTTATAGAAATAATTGAAAAATCTCCTCTTTAAAAAAATATTTCAAGAATTTTCTTCAATTTGAATTTAATAAAACACTATTAATTCATTCAAATTTTGCACAATTAATTCTTATTATGAGAAACAATATTTAAATTAAAATTTTATCAATTGAATCAAATTAAGTAAACTCATTCTTTGGAAACACTTATTGTGTCATCTCATATGAATATATTAACACCTTGAAACCTTCAACTTCATTCTTCTCCAATTGATAAAACATTCATGTACTATCCCTTAATCAGACATCTCTTGGAAATTTATGTCTATCTATAAAAGAAATATCTAATATAATACCTAGTGGACAAAATATAAATTCTAAAGGAAAATTAAATATTTATAGAATTTGTACATTCTATATATTTCAATTATCTCACCTCTTTTTAATATGAGTATTTTATACCCCTTAATCAATAAACGTACAGAGTACTTATATAAGTTTATAATGAGGAATTAAAAAATCAATCAATCAACTCATGAGAGAAAAAATACATTGTCTTGAACCACATAATAATATAGATTATTAAAAACTATGGTATAATAAAACATTTAAATGGGTGGTTTTCCCTTATATAAACTATTAAAATATATATAGAACATTTAACTCCATGTACTAAATGATGCTTATAAGAACCCTCATTTGATATTTCCTTTGTTATAATATCCATTAACTTATTTTTATGTATCTATATTCTAATTTTATCAAATTTTGTTTAACATTTTCTATGATAAAATGATATTTTATCTTTATGTGATTCATTCTAAAACAATTTTATTAATTTTTAATAATATTTATACTACTTGAGTTATCACATTTAATTCAAATAGAAGAATTTACCTCAATAGTAATATCACAAAACTATTTATTATCTAAAAATTTTTTGTGAATGTTTGAGTAGTCTCTATATATTCAACTTCAATAGTGCTCAATGAAATGAAATTGAAATTCTTTCTCAACTAAGAAATACATAAATCTTTATGTTTGAATTAACTTCCCGAAATTGACTTCATATCATTCATTGAACCTAATAAATTGAAATCCAAATATCTTAATAACTCAAACTATAATTTTACCCTATGAAATAATATGAAATCAAATATTACTTTAATATAATAAATTATTTCATTCACTGTAAGAATGTATATTTACTTAGGACAACTTTGATATTTTTTCACTTAGAAAAAAACACAATGTCTGATATTGATTTTGTTATATAAAATAAACTTCAATTGATATTTATATACTCTGAAATATTTACAATTTTTTCCTTCATCAGCGTTTTTCTACATAATTCAAGTGTCAAATGGTGTTTTCATAGCTTTTCTTTATCCTATACCAAATATTTTCATATCTTATTTAAGATATTTGGATTATTATATAAAATTTTCAGGATTTCTATGTTCCACCTACAATCCAAGTAAAAAAATCAAATCACTGATTATAAAATTTTAAATTCTCTCTATATAAATTTTGTAAACTCTTTGTATTTATCTTCATCCGATCCTCCAATGATTATGTTATCAACATAAATATGTACCATCATTCATTGATCACACTCATTCTTGACATATAGATTATTATATACTCACCCATGTAGAAATTAAAATCTTTTAAATTATTGATCTAGTATAAAATACCAAGATCTTGGTGCTTAATTCGTTTATTTAAGTTCCCGCTTCATCTGATACATTTTATTCTCATACTCATGAATGAGAAACCCATATGTGTGATTAATGTAGACTTATTAGTCAATAAATACATTTAGAATATTTTATTTGACATCCATTTGAGATAACATAAAATTATTTAGTACTATTATATATAGGAATAGTTTAATCATTTCCAATCATTACAAACGAGTAGATATCTAACCCAAATTTTTTCCATCAATTTGGTAGTATGGTTAAATAAAAATTAAAGCTTTGTTTTAATAACCATTCTTTATTTACATAACTTGTTTTAAAAAACACACTTCGTTATAATAATAATTTTTTCCTTTCGAATCAAAATAGTCTCCCAAGTTTTATTCTTCTCAATTTGGTCAAGATTCCCATTTATAGCCTTGATCTAACTTTTATATTTGATAAAAAAACTTGAAAAAATCTAGGCTCTTCAAGAGATAAGAGATTTATTTACTATAGATACTTCATTGTCCTTGTTTGTAGAAAATATATTCAATCACCAATTCTATATTATTCATTAGTTTTTGTTATAATTATTGAATTCTATAGATTAAAATTTTAAAATATACTCATCATTCGTTCTCTCATCAAAATCAACATTATTGAATTTTTATCCCCTTAGGATGTAAACATGAAAATTATTTATTCCTTTTTTTCCACTAAATTATAAAAAAATACAATTATCCTCTATAATAATGAAATATTATACTTTAAATGTAATTATAATATTTTTGTCGAATAATTTTTATGCTTTTATACTTGATAAGTACCTAATAATAATTCCATTGTTTCTATGAGAATCAAAATTTTGATGGATCCCATCCTTGTTGAGAATAAAACCTTTAATTTAAAAGATACAAAATTATTTCAATGTTAGATTCTTTCCATGACACATTTAATATGTGGTTTCTCCTTACCTAGATATAAACATTCCCTATTATCTATTTAGTCCAATCTCATTACCACTACCTTCTAAAAGTTCACTTGTAGTTCTTTCACAATGATTACCATATAATCCATGTTATTGATTATTTTATTTATTTTTTCAAAAATATATTTTATGGGGGAGTTTAAATCATTGGGGATTAACTCCTTGTCACATTTATTTGAGAATTTAATCCATTGTTATATATATAAACATTGCACATTTTTTTGTTTAGAATTTCAAGATATTATTTCTAAGAATCTTCTTTTCTAATATATGATATTGTGTAATGTAATTTACAAATATTAGGTATTGAGTTATCAAAATCAACCATGAAATCTTTCTATAGTTATAAATTAAGATTATATAATACATTTTACCATTAAAAACCTTTTGTGATATCGAACTAAAAACATTAATATGATCAAATTCTTGTAATTTCATCAACTTTCTGTCCTTAAATATTTATATTTTCTAAACAATATATCCCATTTTATAAACATTTCATGTATTATTATGATCACATATAATCTTAATGATATCACAAGAACCTCCATGCTTCATCTAATTTTCCATTTATTTTTCAATTAGCTAATATATTTTTTCTAAAACATATTTTCATCCGCCATGGATAAAAATCACATGCCTTCTTCTTCTTCTTCTTCACTAATAAGATATATATTCCCATTTTTATTCTTCCATTTTATCAAAATTAAACCATCCTCAAATTTTATAGTATATATATTATTATTAAATATTATATCATTTTAGGATTCACACAATTTCCTTATACTTAATAGATTGTGGAAAAAATATTCAGTAACCTGGATGTCCATATTTCTCAAGTATTTGCCTCCATTATTTTCCTTAGTGTAGATTTTTTTAGATTTTTATATTTTCTAACCTTTAAATTATTTATATATCCTACTTTATTCCCATCAAAATATTCTTATTTATCATTATATAGGAATTAAATCTTCTATTAATAATACAAAATATAGCTCTGCCCATTAAATTTAAATCTATCTCTATCATTACATCCTTATCAATCTACTTATTATTAATAAGGTCTTGATTATTTGCATCCTTTAGTGATTTATATGAATGTGATTTCTATATATTTAATGTATCCTAATTTTATTGAAAATATATAAACTTATTTTGTGTTTTTAGATTTCTTGATTTCATCTTTATTTGAAAGTCACACTATATTGAGTCTCCCTTATCATACTACTTTTCATTCTTGATGATAAATACATATATTTGTCTATAACCTTCACAAAAAAAAGTATCCTTAAAAAAGATACTATTCATATTTAACTCTACTTGACAATATAAATTTATCATGTGCCTTAAATCACCTATTTTATATAGAATATATGTGTCTTGTATACCTTTATTTTGAAAATAATTTCACTTATTTTGAGGTTTATTATTATGTTTTATAAAGATTGTTATGATAGTATTTTGGGTCACACACACATTAATATTATTATTAGTATTGGTAAATTGATTTGGTGAATAAAACATGGTTGAATTTTGGTTATGATTGAGAACCAAAAACATATTTCCTTCATAATGAAATCATTAAGACTATAAGAAATCATCAATCATATTTGAGAGGTTTCTATACCATTCCTTTACCTTTTCCATGGATCATGTGAGCTAACTTATCAAAGTTATTATATAATTTATATGATTTTTTAATATTCTATACCTTTCAACATTTAGATGAATTCTACATAAATCTGCTTAATTATTTGACCCTTTTAATTCCATATACTGTACAAACCATCAATAAGTCACACCCACTCCTCCAACTTGATATTGACCTCTATAACCATTTCAAAATTTTCACACTTCTCATTTTTAATCTTGTTGATTTAATCCTTCAATGTATATTTTCTTATATATATATATATAATAGAGTCCCAAATCACACCTTTGGTCTTATTTATTTTATCCCTACAAACACCTTAATTCTTCGAGTGAAACTATAAGATCTAATTTGAGATAAAAAATTCCATCATATTTATCTTTTTGTCCACTTATTTTCTCCACAATTTATTAATTTTAAATTAAATACACAATTATTTTTTAATTAAGGTATTCAAAATACTAATTTATATCACTTAAAATTATTATGAATTATTATTTTCTTATGAAATAAATTTTTCTTTCTTAAAGAAAATTTTCTCAGTGTTATCCATTCAAATATATAGAAGATTTATTCTTTAGTGGATCATATTATTTATCATCTTAGAACAGTTTGAGATGTATTAAATAGATATTCCCAACATTTACACATTAAAATAAAGTGTGTAGAATCTTATATTTTAATTTTAATTTCCCCCTTTTTTGATCTAGGGAAAGGAATAACATTACCCCATCAAGTCCTTTTTCCTTATGATCATAATCAATAATGATCTTCCTAATTTCCTTGACTACCACAAAAATAAATATTTATTTCTCTATATAATCATTTTTGTTAGTTATAATCTTATATGAAACAAATATTTTATTAAATCATCCAATAGATGGTCTTTGAATCCATTTCCTCAGTCACTTTAGTCATTGGGTTGAAGTGATGTGGAAACCTTCTCCAAATTTTCTTTAAAATATTGACAACTTTAATATTTTTTCTATATATATTCAAGCCCTATATGATCTCTTACACCTAATAAAATAATATATCAATGTGTTCATTTAAATATATCATCATTTTCTTTTTATTATTACATAACACTTGGAATTTTAATTCTTTCACTTTTGTGTCACTTTCATGAATATTTAAAAACTTTTCCCATATTTTATTTAATGATTCACATGACACCACCTTCATGTAAAATGAATTGGAAAAATATCCCCTATGATAATTAATTACCTTGGTTCCCATGAGTGATTTATTTTCAATATTTATGAAATTACATGAATAACATATATGCACATATCCATGAATAATTATTGGAAACAATGGTCCATAAAGTTATTCTAAATTTAGAAATTTTTTCCATTAATGATCAGTATTCCTTTATGATTCAAAATCTATGAAATCACTTTCAAAGAGAAGAAAAAAATCGAAAATTTAATGTAAGTTATAAAATCACTGCCAAACTCAAATCTACTACTCAAATACTACTTATTGGTCCTGATAAGGGATGTCACCCTAAAAGGTGATGTGGATCATAGTATATTAATTAAAATTTCCCCCTTACAACAAATTTTTTTCATGATTAAAAGAATATTAAATTGATAAATCATAAAGATAAAACTAATTTTACTTGTTTCACCCTCACTAATATAGGTCTAGAGAGAATACAATATAGATATTCTAAAGTATGAAATCACACTAAATACACTACTTGTGAAATTTTTAGAGAGGAATAACTAGGCATCTTAGTTAAATACATCTCATAAGATACAATGATTACTACTTATCACTAAATAAAGAATCACTAACCCTCAAGATCACAATTTTATCAAAAAAATTGAAAACAAAAGGATTACACCTTCATTGGTGTGTTAATGTGATCCTGATTAAGTTGGATTGGAAATAATGTATCCCTCTTATTCATATTTTGATTGATGTTTCAATGGTATCAAAATCCTCTTTAACTCTCAATAGTATATAATTTTATAAATACTCTCTCTTCTTTATATGTTCAAGTTATCTTCATATATTTTTCTTCACATCTTGAGATTTGATCAATAGTTAGGATCTCTCCATACCATTCAAACACTATATGACCATGAAACATTTATTTAACCCTTATTAGATATTATAATACATCCAATTTGGTCAAAATATTTCATTATATATTATCCTAAAACCACTAAGTGGAAAATATTTTTAATTCCTAAAAAAATTACTAATGTAATGCCCCTTAGAATTAGGTGAATCACTATTTAATTTAATATTAATGATGTGTTTTTTATTTATTATTTTAGGATTAGTGTTTGGGGATTAATTAAGATAGGGAAAGTGAGAAATAGTTCCATGATAGTAGCTAAAATGCTACTAATAAGGCCATCATCTAGCTGGTGAGGCGCTATTAGCAATCCGGTGTCCAAACCTAGGACCTAGATTTCTATATGGACCCAAAAGATGGCCGGTGAGATCTGAGATGGTAGATGGTGGGTTACAAGTTTATTTTTAGGGGAAAAAGGTTAATTTACCACTAAAACCCTATTTAATTCCCTTCTCTTTATAGATAAAATTATGGTATTTTGGATTAGAGAATCTTTCTTAGGAAGTTTTTTTCTCCTAATAATTTTCTTCCCTTCATTCATTGGAGTGTTTCTCATATTTGTGATCTTATTTGGGTAAAAATAATATATTTATAGATTTAGATCATTTTTTCTTGTAGTTTCTCATTATTTTATTCTTCTATAACCCGAATGATTTTATTTTATGAATTTCTATAGGGATTCATAATTTTTTATTATTGTAGGTGATAATTCCTAAATTATTATCGAGATTCAAAATTTAGGATACAAGGAACTTCCAAGAAAACGTGGTGAGTGATGTTTTCAGCCTAAATACATGAGGTTATGATGTGGGAAGATTTAAAGGGTATCTCTTTCAAGGAATTATTTCCAAATGTGATGAGGTTGAATTGATATTAGGAGTTCATTGAACTCTCGTAGGGGTTGACTTTAGTAGATGAGCATGCACAAAGTTTTTTTAGTTGATCAACATTTCCTCCATTATTAGTCAGTAATGAGGATGAGAAGGCTATACAGTTTTAGAGTGGTCTTCATTCGAAGGTAATGAATTAAGTCTATAATTTTTATCTTATATCACATTCATAGGTTTTTTCATAAGGATCATACCATTAAGAATATCTTAGTATAGGAATGTGTAGTAGGGTTTCCAACCTTTTTCATCATTGTAATTGTGAGTGGTTTTATAGGGTATTATTATAGTGTTAGTTAGAGGATATCGGAAGAGATTATCCACTTTGGTGATAAATAGTCATGATAGGGTATGGGTTTTTTCCCTTTTAATTCAGGTGGGACTCCCAATTGGGTTTTTGGTTTTGGAAGCCTAGGTATTATCATATTGCATATACTAGTCAAATAAATGTGTGTCTTTTTAATAATAGGATGTGATATCTCTGATTTTTATATTTGAGATTATCTCAATTAGGTGTAGGAAATTGTTCTTGGGAAAACATAGGCCTCAATGGCTATGTCAGGGGGTCCTCATACTAATCTTTGATCTTCTTCAAGGAGTTCCATCTATGGATCCATCAGGGGACCTCAACAGTAGTAGTTACATTCTCTAATAGGTGAAGTTCCTATTATTTCCTAGGGATTATGGGGTGATGAATTTTGATACAAGGATACAAAGGTGTAGAAATTTGATTAGGTTTAAACTGATAGAGGGGTGGGACCCTTAATGGTCAGAGGTATGGTTTTGGTTATGTCAAATATTTCTACTACATTTTTGGATACATGAACATCCTATTCATCTATTTCTTCCCAAGTTGTTTCTAGTTTAGAGTTACAATGAAATTTCTGTCCCCAACATTTATTTATTAGTAGGCCTCTTGAAAATAGGGTAGACCATATTCAGAGTTTCCTAGAGTTCCCCATAGTGTATAAAAATTATGAACTTCTCTGAGATTTTTTAATATTATATTTGACTGGTTTCAATGTCATTTTTAGCATGAATTGGTCAATATTATTTTATAATCACATAACTTTATATGATATATGGGTGTATTTCACCTCCCATATGGGATAATATGCTATATTACTAGGGAATAGATTTAGTATGTAGGATGTGTAGGAACATACCATAGTTTTATTGGGAAAATTATATCACAGGTGGTAGGTATGGTTATTATAGTATAACAAGTTACAATTCCAGCACATTTTCCTCACATAGTGGATTATTATAAGGGTGTATTTCTAGAATATTTATTAGGCATTCTTTTATGGAGGGGAATAGAGTTTGTGATAGAACCGGTTCTAGGAGAACAACCTATATTGATCCCCTATATCTTATGGAACTAGCTAAGATGAAGGATCACAAGGTGAAACTGGACAACCCTGAGGCAAATGGATTTATCCATCTAAGAAATTCTCAATGGGGTTATCTAGTCTTATTCACTGAGAAAGAGGATGATAGAATTCAATTGTGAATGTAATACTAAAAACTAAATCAACTTAGGTTAAAAAATAGGTATCTACTACCAAGTATCAATGATTTGTTTGAGTAGTTGAGGTGAGCCAATTGGTTCTCTATGATTGATGTATGAACATGATACCATAAATTATAGTTCAAGACTAAGAAAATATATAGGATGAAATTCAATAGAAAGTAAACGTTTTTTGAGTATCTTGGGATGCCATTTTAGTCTAATAAATGTATTGATGGTGTTTATGGATCTCATGAATACTAATTTTCACCCTTATATGGACTCCATTGTTGTGGTTTTAGTTGATGACATCCTTGTTGAAACAAAATCCTTAAAGTTACATTAATAGTATCTTGAGATCATCTTGATAACAGTCCAAGTGCATTGAAATTATAATAATTCTTAAAGTTCCACTTATATTTTAAGGTGGTTTGTTTTCATAGAATTGTGGTTGATGAGTTGGAAATATTTTTTGTTCTAGAGAAGGTATAGGAAGTTATGTTGTGGGCCTAACCCATGAATTTTTCTAAGATTTAGAGTTTTATTTTTATGGATAAATATTATAGACATTAAATTTAGGTATTTTCTCTCATGGTAGAACTTATGATCGGGATCACTAGAATGGGAGTAATGTTCACATAGATTGGTTAATGTGAGGAGGCCTTCTAGGAGTTAAATAAGTGACTAAAATCCACTTTTATACTAATTCTACCATACCTATGAATTGGTTATAAAATCTACTTCAATGATTTAAGATTTTGTTAAGGGAATTTGTTGGTACAGGGAGATCAGGTATCCAATTATGGGTTTCCTTATTTTCCACCACACGAGTGAAACAAACCCACTCCTAACATGGAGTTGGGTATAGTGGTTAATTATTTTAAGGTATAGAACCTTTATCTTTTCAGTGAAAGATTTTTCATATATACTATCCAAAAAATATTGTGGTACATATTTTCTTAGAGAAAATTGATCCTATAATAGATATGTTGGGTTGATTCCTTAAAGATATTTGATTTCAAAATTGGCATATAATCTAGGTGAGGGTTATGTTATAAATGATTCCCTCAATATAAAATCACAATTTATGGGTCCACATACATCATAGGAAGAGTGAAAGCTTATGAGCTTGCTAATGGATTGGAATGTGGGTGTATATAAGGGACAAGAGGTGGTGACTTGTGCGCCTTTTGTCATTTTTTTTAAAGGATTAGGTAAAGTCCAACTAAGAATCTAATTTATTATTCATGGTAAGGAGAGATTAGTTGATGGGATATTAAACTATTCCATGATGGTCTATAAATGGGATATATGTGATTTGTGTATAAATAAGGGTTATAGATCACACGTCTATAACAGGGGAGTTGATGAAAGATTGTCATGATACATGGTGTGTGGTGAATCTGGGATAAAATATATATCAAGACACGAGACAATGTTTCTCATGGATAGGAATAAATAAATATATAACAAGTTTTATTTCTTTTTCTGTTACCTATCATAGGGTAAAGTCTTGTTCACGTGTGGTGAGTGTGTGTTTAGTTGTATTTATACCCCCAATCACTTAATATATATCATAGGGTAAAGGCGGAGTAGCAATGGACAACAAGGTTATTACAACCTTTTCAAATTTCTTTATGAAAGTGTGACAAGGTGAAAATGTACTATGTCACAAGACTACAAAAGAATCCAAGGATTCAAGATGTTGTGTGGGTATTTGTTGATCACCTGATTAAGGCTTCACACTTCTTATTGATTTGGGATAATTAAATACATTGAAAAGTCGGGTGGTCTACATGTGTGTGAAAAAGTGTGTTTTAATGTTGTGCCTTTAAATATAATATTAGATTAGGATGTATGATTTACATAATGTTTTTAACAAGGGATAATGAAGATGATAAGATCATAAGTAAAATTTCAGTAAAACATATTATCCCAATATGTACAAACAATATAAGAGGACGATTTAAATCATAGAGGATATTATCAGAGTATATATGCTCGATTATAAATGTTTATGGGATTATTATCTAGATTTTTTAGAGTTTTAATATAATAAAAACATTCAATAATAAGTTTATATGTCATAATTTGAGGTTCTTTATAGCTGGTCATGTTAATCACCACTGTGTGGTATTGAGTCATGCAAGTCAGTAATGATCACAATGAGCTTGGGGTAAGAGATGACTAAGCGATTGGGATTTATTAGGAAGTGGTTGTATACTAATCAGAGTAGGAAATATTTATATGCTAACTGAAGGTGATGATCCTAGGTTTTTTTCCATGGGTGAAAAGGTTTTCATTGGAACCTCACCTCGATTAGGAAATCTATGTTTAAGAAAATAAGAGGAAAATAGCATCATCGTTTATTTGTTCACTCGATATTATGGTATAGATCTGTATAGTGGGTTCTTGATTGGATATTCCTCTAAGAAATTGGGTCATGATTGAATTATTTAATGTGTCACAACTTGATAAGTATTATTCGTACCACATATAGATGATTGATAGCGATAATGTTGAGTTGTAGGTAGATGCTTCATTTGTGGAATGACTAGTGTGGGTTGGTGATCAATGAAAAAAGACACTTTTTGGGAAGCTAATTCCTCTTTCTTTGGTTTTGTGGAAGCATCGGAATATCCAAGAGGATAAATATGTAAGGAGTCATAGGTATGAGTGTCGTAGAAGAAACTATTCATAGGACTCTCCTAGAGATGCTTCTTGGGGATGAGAAGTCCTTATAGGGTGATTTTGTAAGTCCACAGGGATTTAGGTGTGTTACTATTTAGTTTCATCATGATCATGTTTTGTTTTATTTAGTTTTGGAAAAATGGAGTCTTAGGATGGCTTAAGAAATGGCTCAGAAGATATGGGGTTGATCGATTAGCTGAAATACTATTGGTAGGGCCACCGTCTATCCTGTGGCTAAACTAGGGACCTGGATCTCTATCAAGACTCATTGGTTACTTGGTTAACCATTGTCTCTCTGGTGAGCTCCCAACGAATAGCTACTGGGATTTTGGGTGATTTTTTAGTTATGAAAGATGGTAATTTCCCCTTACACACCTATTTGAATTCCCCTTATATTCCCCAACCCAATTA
This sequence comes from Viscum album, assembly GCA_963277665.1. Classification (NCBI taxonomy): domain Eukaryota; kingdom Viridiplantae; phylum Streptophyta; class Magnoliopsida; order Santalales; family Viscaceae; genus Viscum; species Viscum album. Next base: position 1,174,939,462 of record OY728119.1, on the reverse strand, counting down.
AGGGATTCTTCTTGATAAAACATCATTTGGAATGTTTTTTCTCCCCCATCGTCCTCCCTTCATCCATCAGTGTGTTATTTATCTAGGTGTTCTTTTTATGGTAAAACCAATGTTGTACTAGATTTAGATCCTTGTTTATCACTATTTTTATTTTTTCCCTTTAATAAAACACTAATAATTTTATTTTTAGGATGATTATAGGGATTCAACATTCTAGTCTTATTATGGGAGACGATCCTTGGTGGTTTAGTCTCTCCACACCTAAGGTATGATATCCATTACCATTTTACGACTCTTACATATGGTTGTATGACTCACTTTTAATATGTCTATTTGTGTAGCCCTGTGATCGCTATTCCTTTGGTGTTTAACTAATAAGGTGAGTATATATATATTTGGTATACCCTTTATAAGTGAATTAATGTTTTGAAGATTAGATTAAGTGGGAATTTCACTTGAATTTATGGGATCTGTAGGGGAAGGTCTCCCATGAAATATGAACCTTGGAGAGATATTAAGGGTTTGGTTATAGTTTAGATTGTTTAGATGACATATGGGTATGGGTGGTGTTTCCACTTATTTTTAATGTATTTTGTTGATTCATGTTGTTTCTAATTTCCCTCTAATTTATGTTACTTCCCAAGAACCCGCAGGATGGGTTTAAATGTTTGAGATGACCCCACAAGAACCAATGAGTTAGGTTGGTGTGTATGAGATACCATCCCAAGAACACTCAGAATGGGTTTGTGTGTATCAGATGACCTAATTGAGTGAGAAAATATGGTTTAGGGTTCTTGATGAGGCCATAAACTATTAATAGGCAGGGGTTCAATGTTGTAATTTATTTATGAGGTCTCGAAAGATTTTCGATCTTTCATGAAGTTGAAGTGGGTAAGGCTAGAGTTTAGGGCCACTTTGATAGTATATAATAAGCTGATTGTTATTTTATGTTTAATTATGTATTTAATTTATAGAAATATATATTATAACCTAATTATTTCATAATTATAATCATAATGAGGAAATCCTATCTCTATGAACTTCCTTTGAAGCCACAATTCATAATGACCAACCCCACATCCATTTATTAAGAAACATCTCCAATAAAGAACTATGGGATTGATTTTTCATGTGATCCTTTAACAGTAATCCACTAGGCTACACCAATTCTTTAAAACCCACTAATATACAACATAATAATCTTTAATATTTTCCATTTGTTTCATGATATTTACATTACCCCTATATTGAAATTTATCAATAAATATATTATATATTTCATATAAAAAGCATGACATAAATAATAAATAATAATATTCATCCTTATAAAAAATATCATATGACATAATGTAATATATATTGTAGCATGTTGTTTTCCTAAAAACGAAAAACCAATACAACTTCATCCAAACTCCATAAAACTGAAAATATTAAATTCCCAATGACTTTAGGAGTAATAAAAGATCTACTCAAATTATTTTCAATGAACACAACCTAAAAATTCAGACTTATTGTTTCACTAACACATGACCTATCAAATATTTCATATAAAAAATCATAGATTTCAAATTTAAATAAATTCCCTACATATAACCATCATGGAGTAATAAACATCCTTATAGAATAATCAATTGTTCCTTTTTAAATCAAAACATTTGGTTATGGTGAAAATTCCTAGAATATAATTTAAAAACTTACAAACTTTTTATAAAAACATTCTTTACTTATAAATCAGGATCATCCATTATGGGTTAGTTTATAAAGCATCAAAACATAACTTAAAATTATGACAATATTTAAAGTGTAACCAACCACTCTAAAAACTTGTTGTGGATTGAACTAAGAAGAGATCACCCATATTAAAACACAAAAATGTCCACCATTTCATTAAATCTCAACCATATATGAAAGATCACTATCTTTTAATTATATAGTACAATGTAATATTTGTCTTATCAGCCAACTGAATTATCCAAAAACTAGTACAACATAACAAAAAATAACACTATGTGTCTTATTATTTCTTCACCAAATCAACTTCAAAAACCCTTGAAAAATTATCTAAACTAATTATAACATTTATCAAATACACAATCCATATAGTAAGACTTATTGAAGACAAAAACAATCATATTTGAACATATTACATCATTCTATACTATTGATCAACCTAGGTTACAATATTCCCCAACATTGAGTTTTATAGAAGTTAAAAAGTTAATTCCTAACTCTATTATGACTTAAAATATATTGAAAAAAATTTTTATAAAAATTTTCACCTCTAAATAGTAATAAATAGTCTAATTTATCACTCTAAGTCTATGTGATCCATGATCAATATAGAAAACAAGAGCTATTGTAATATTTCCATTCTTGCTTTGAATATTCAATTATGTAAACCATTATTCTAACATAGCTCCCCCATAATCATTTCTCATTGATATTAATCATCATTTATTGTATATAAACATTCTTATTATACCAAATTACCCCTAAAGAGTATTTTTATCCCTTCTTTATAATAATATAATGACTTTATCTAGTGATACTTGTTAAAAAAATGATTTGTGCTTCACTCTGCTTCCAATCATTTGATCAATTTTACTATTTATACCCCATTGAAAATAAAACTAAATGATAACAAACCTATCATAGATTAGAAACCATGTTAAGTATTTAACACATATAGGGGTAGGGGTTATTCTAAACCTCATTAGACTTTGGGAGATGATTGAACATCAGGATTAAAGTAATGTTTTTCATAATCTAGTTTAACCAATGGTTTTAGGAAAATATCCCCCCATTTATTGACTAATTTGAATACAATCCACCTTAAAAACCTCTTGTTAAGAATTTTATTTGATAAATTGATGTTAAATATTAATACAAATAATGTGATAAAGTTGAACCAGATTCTTTAAAACATAAATTGTTTTTTTGTCACATAATATCAATGTGTACACCTTTACTTCATCACCAAGATCTAAAAATTATATTTTAATCCAAATTAGTTGGGTGTATACCTTTATTTAAGATACATATTCCACTTTATATCTTCTAAGTTAATTATATTAAAACTTTTTGATAGTCTAAATAATTCACTTGATTCCAATGAAGAATGATCATCCACTTAGGGATTTATAATTTTCAATGTATCCAACTCAACCCACATCTGATCATTACACTAAATCTCATATTTTCCAACATTATATAAAAAACACAATCATGGGTACCTATAAAATACCTTATTATTAATTTATCTTCTAAATATGATCTTATATTAGATCATTTTGAAACTGAACTACAATAGTTTTATTGTAAATAATATCTAGTATTTTTTTTCATAAAGTATAATAATATTCCAATAATTCTCTAAATTATGTAGGACTAATATATTTTTTATCACCAATATTTATAGGTTTAGTTATAATAATGATTTATTTAATGACATATTTTCATTATTTCATATCAAATTTTTTCTACAAGTATCTTTTATATTTATATTGAAGAATAAAATTGTAATAACTATTTTTATTTAATTATTACCTAAAAAATAAATGAGTTATCTAATCAAGGTTCTTTAAATATATGACCTCATCGAGTTTGAAAAAATATTCTAGTAATTATATATTATTTCAATGAAATATGATATCACTAATTTTGATGAGTATAATTAATTATTAATCATTTTATATTTTCACATAGAGGTTGTGATTGAATCCACATTATTAAAATAAAATCTAGTAAAATAAAAATAAACATGAATATACCATTACATGGGTCTCACTTTAACCTATATAAATTCTTTTTAAGATGTTATACCTTGTTTATATCACTATTAAGTTAAATAACCATCAGTTAATGAATTTAAACTTCCACATTGATTTCTATATTTAGAAATATTTTATTAATATCTATTTGATAAACCATAAATCCTATTTGAATCTATGCAACTAAAAAATAGTGTTTAATTCAAGTGTTGTTACTAGTGAAAACATCTCATAAAAATATATGTCCTAAATATGAATATATACTTTATACACTAATCTTTCTATGTTTTGAATCACATTTATATACTCATCATGTTTGTTTCTAAACATTAATTTTGACGAATTATGCTATGATTACTTTTTCTCTTCACAATATATAAAGTTTGATTCAATTCAATATAATCAGTCTCTTTATTCTTGGGTTTAACCAAATATTATCCAATTTCTACATTTTCAAATGATGTTGACTCCACTAGAGTTAAAAAACTATTTTCTTAACACTATTCATTCACCAAGTTTGTGTTGGAATAGTATTGTCACCAATGATGTTAGGATCAATGATTTCATCTTAACTCCTTCTCTTGGAATTGATGATTGATTCAATTAATTTTTTATTTATTTTTTTGATTCTATATCATAGTCTTCCTCATGCGATATTCTTTGAGTTTAGATAGAAATTGTTTTAATATCATTATCTTACTATCATATTTTCCTAGGATTTGGATTTAAGTATTTATTTATCGACGTCTCTTAAATAAATTTCACATTTTTTTCAGAAACCTTGTTGATCCTCTTGTTAAGGAATTTATATTCTCCACTCTTATTTAAATTCACAAGGAATAAACCTTACCCACTACTTCACCATGTTTTTATTATGTTCCATACTTATTCCAAATAAAAATATTACATTCAAATACTCTAAAATGTTTTATAGTAGCTTCCTCCAATGTGCCTTACCATATAAAATAATCTTCTATTAGTCTAACAATCCACACATAACCATCCCATAATTATATATTTTTCTATAAATTTTTCAATACTCACATTTTCAAGGCCTTTAGGTTTAGTGGTTTAGATAAATAGAATATATAAAAATTAATAATACAGAATAAAACTAACTTGTTTAAACCAAATAATAATTTATTTTTCCCCAATATGTATTATTTTGACTCGATTCAATAAAGACAAATCATCATAACTTAAAATTTGTATTTTATACACCCCACTCAACCTTAGTCCCTATAAAATTCAATATATTATATGGTATGGGCATTATTAGGAGTAAAAAAATTGAATAAACTCATTATTCCTTGAAAAATGGTAAATATGAATATGGTTTATATCAATTTTATAAAGGGTATATTTAAATCATATAAAATCAAAAAATTATATTTAGTCATGAAATAAACTTTTTCACTCACATTCATTGAATTAAAAAAAGATCATAAAGAAAAATCATATTAAAATACAATGAGAATAGAATAATGATGTTGGTTTCTTAGAATATTATATTCATATCATCTGTAATCACTCATAATCACCCATAATTGCCGATAATAGATTAATCTATTTGGTTACTTCCAATATATATTATTTATATAATAAATAATTACCCAATGAATATTGGAAAAATATTTAGTTACCACCTATCATCATCTAAAAGTTATATAATCTTTAACATTAAATGAACATGTAGGATATTTCAATTCAACTAATAATCGTACATAATAACGTTAACACCAAAAAATCAAATGATTTGGGATAAACAATTCCCTATTGAGAGGAAAATGAAAGATAATAACACTGTTAACCTATGAATAAAAAATAAAGGTCATACATGATGTTTATAGAATTAAAATATTGTTACAATTTAGTAGAAAAGTATAAATATTTATAATAAATACTTATGAGATATCCAATGGATATCATAGAGTATAATAAACAAAGAAGAGAAAATTTAGATGAATGAAATAAGAAAGAGTACCACTTACCAATTTCATAATTGATGAATGGAAATTTAATGATATGAAAAACTATATTTATAGGAATATGGAACATTCAAAGTATAATATAAACAAATTTTCTTATAGAAGATATATAAATAAAAGAGTATACCATGTTTAACCCATGAATAAAAAAATATAGATTACTTTATAATTTCATTAATTTTTTTGTTAGAATAACTTAGGAAGTCATAAATAAATATAAATATATAATATTAAAATGATAATAAATAAATTCTATATAATATAAGAAAATATAAAGAGAAAAATTCTATTCTAAATATTGTTACATGTAATGTAAGAATCCATGAAAAAAGAAATTGTGATAATGAGTTGTAAGTCCATATAAATTGAGGAAAAATATCATATAAAGAAAAACAATTTATAATTTACAAAATAATGAAAAAATATAATCAATAAGGAAATATTCTAGCTTAATGAATAGAAATTGAGTCCCAATTCCCCTTATCTTGCCCTCCAAATTTATGGAAGAGATAAATATTGCATTAAAGATATTCTTTAGAATGAAAACTTTTGGGTATATTATTGCGAATAAAAGATAATAAATGCATGAAATGATTTTAATATAATTAATTTGAGCATAGTATAGATATAAAAAATACCATGAAGTGTGGTTTGGAAATGGTATATTGAGAACCTTTTAATAGACAAGATTTGATGTCGATTTTATAAAAATTCATTCCTTAAGGGTTAAGAAATATCATTTTTAAATGGAAAGAAGATAATAAATGAATAATTATTGATATATTAATTCATTAATCATTCTCAAATGTCTCAAAAAATGTATTATTATTTTATAACTTAAAAATTATTTTTGTCATAAAATACCATTTATATTTATTTTCATAGTTAATCTTGTAATTTGAGTTTAAATATTTCTTAATAGTATTATAATTTTATTTTTAGGATTTTAATAATTTATTTTCTATAAAAATTATCCTTAAACCACTAAAATATTCATTTCTTCCAAAACTGATCAACTTATATATTTGAAGGCATTTATTTAGGAATTTGTTATGCGGTATAATCATTACATCGACATTTTATAGGAATTTTGAAAATTTATCCTGTTATATACATGTTAAAAAAATATATTTATATTAAAATATTTTATTATTCATAATTATTATCCAAAAAATACTTTCAAAAAATTATTTATTCTCCTTCTTATTATGATAACATATTTAATACATGTTTTTTAACTTTTTTTATATTACATAAGAACAAGGTAAATATCTAAATAATTATCTTATTTTATAAATTTATAGAAAAATAATTGAAATAAAAATAATTAATTACCCATAATATTTATCACTTAAAATTTATCATATCTTTATCTATTATTAATCTTATCTTGAAGTCACTATTTTTTACATTAACTATGTTGTGTAAGCATTACGTCAATATTTTATAAGATTATGGATGATTATCATGAAATGTGAAATAATTTATATTTATTAGAAAATATTTAAATGATATTTTAAGTATATAATAAGTTATAACATATTCCATTGATTTATATAATTATCTATATAATTATTTATGAAAATATAATAATAGGTAGTAAAATTCCGTTTGAACTTAAACTCTTATTTTAAAAAGGAGTTGAACTATTTTAATCAACATAAGACTATTTTAAATTCCCATATTTACTTTAAAAATTAGTGTTTTATATATATTAATTATCATGAAATTTTCCGTTTTATTTTCAAGTGATTGATAAATTTTGAGAGATATTTCAATAATGAGTTTTAAAGTACAATTTGAACCCAAACTCTAATTTTCAAAAGGATTCAAATCCATTAATCAAACATTAATAAATGGGATTTAGATATTGAAATTTTAAATTATAATTTTTATATATTAATTATTCTAATATATTATATATAATTCTTAGTTATTCTAAATCATTTTTGAATCTCATAGAATAATTAGCAATATAATTTAATTTTAAATCCAAAATCTTATTATTTTCCAAAAAAGAAATCAAATTCCACTATATCACTCAAATTAAAAACACATTGAATAAAAATATTGATTTTAGAAATCAGTCCACTAATTCTTTTTTTGAACTCAATTATATCAAATATTTCCCCATGAAGCTTCAAAAAGGCTAAAAATAATTTCATGGAAAACGGGGGTGGAATGACATCCATTATCATGCTTGGAACTCTACCACGTGCCATGACCACCTCTCGGTGCCTGTGTACCTAAAGTGTCAGTGCCTTCCCACACACCTGATTCCATATAACATTATGAAAAATCAATATTGATGCACTATCATTTATTTTCACTTTGAATCCTACAATGTTTCATTCCCACCTCTTATAAATAACATCTCATTAGTGACAACGCCCTACCACAGTTGCTGAAATATGCACCAACATCCGTGTGTGTGGTTATTTATGCCCACAAATCCACATGGGATCTAAGGAAATTAAAATTGATCACCACACAAAACTAGGTTCATAGACTATCTATTTTATATAAAATAACCCTATATATTTCTACATCTAAATGAGGTGAGATCCCGGAATAGCTGAGTGTAAAAAGTACAAGTCTGTACCCTTAATCCCTCCAAATTATTCTTCAGGTGAATTTATAAGTAAAAAACTATAAAGTTTAATAGAAACTAGTGGTATTTGGGTCATCCTATAGTCCCAACACTAAAATACACTTTGAAATACCACTTCACCTAAACATGTAATAAAGATAGGCTAAAGGGCCTCTTCTACAAGAATATTCTATGAAATAAGGTTTTATCCATATGGTTGATATATTGTCCCTTATTCAAGTCTTACCTAGGATATCCCTTAGTGCATCCAAGCACAACCATTTAGGGGCCATCATTAGGGCACCTATTTCTCCCAAGAATCTATACTAAGGTCATGCCTAATCTTATCAACCAGGGATCCCAAGATTCCATAAATTATATCCACACCTATGCTTTAAGGATATACTTGGGAACCACACTTCCCTTGATCACCTAATTTGTATAAATTTATTCCTTTCATCTCAATGGACCAAAAGAACATATTAACTCTCTTTCTCCCAGGACAAACCCTTGAAAAGTATATTTTTACTAATTTACACCATGGATTATAGATATACATGATCAAGTAATTTTACATATTAATGTGTCCGTTAATATCATTAATTCATTTTATAATTTATGTTTCCCATCCTATGAGAGATATTCTATAATTATTTCCCTAATCAATAGGGTCCTTAGGTACATTTAATCATATTTTCCCTTAAGAATGTGGATATTTCCACTCAAAAAACCTTTGGAACCATTCTTGGATCATGAAACTCCTTACGGATATTATGAACTGACTTCCATATATTTCAAACATATTCTAATCCTTTTTTATTCCTATCAACAATCCATAATTATAAAATGGCTACCAATATAGTGTAAGCTCGATATTTATCTCACCATTTTGCATCTCCCACGTGTCTATACAACATTCCCCTTGTCTGGTTATAAATAGTTAATAAAAAAATACAAATTGGCCTCCAACCTAGTGTAATCCTAAATACCTCGACTTAGAACAATGGTAAAAGTAAACCATAAGGTAAAATACCAAAATATTCCCCAAACCAAACCATTTCTAGGAACCTGTACTTAGTAGTCCAGTTTACATGACTTTAAACATCTCATTATCAATCCTAATCCTTTGAACATAAACTTTAAGACATAATGGTACTAGTTTCATGAACCAAAAAAGAACTCCTCTTGGTTCTAGACAAATAACCTTAAAATTCACATAATTGGTCATGGTTTCTTGAACATAAAAAGATCCACATTGGTCTTGGTTTCAAAACCAAAAATGTTATGATGTGCCTCATTAAATAGTACTAAACTATATGCGTTTTGACTTTATTCATAGGGATATATAGGTATCCCCTCTCATTAGACTAATCCAATTTTCATAACTCCTTCCCGTATCTCAATGGAAATAAACTCAAGAGCGCCTAGATATATGGATTTAAACCAAAATATAATTTATAAATGGAAGAAAAATATAAAACCTCTCATACATGTAATTTTTTCCTAAATGAATGATCCAAATTGATCAATTTTACCCAAGGTTTGTTACTGGGAAAGATATCTTGAAAACATCTTAAATCCATAATAGAGTTATAGAATAAATAATAAACACATTCATGGAATAATTAAAAATCCCATCCCTCTAGTTTTGATGTATAATACCCAAAGTGATATCAATTTACTTTTACAAACACCCACCTTTAGAAGCAGGTCTTTAGAAATGTGAACATGGGAATTCCAAAAATAGAAAATTGTAAAACAAATTAGAAATTATTTACATAAGAAAGAGATTGATAAAATATTAATTCCCACTTGTGATAGTGTATTAGTGAGTTTTTTGTGTGTTTCTTAATGCATCTCAATGGAATATTTAATCAATGTTACATAAGGAGTTATGTTACCTATCCAGGCTATGGGAAAATTCCAAATAACTTAGGTTGCAATATACTATCAACCAATGAAACCTAAAATATAAGTTTTAGCTTCAATTACTATATAATATCCAAATTCCTAGTGAATGATGTCACAAAATTAGTGCCTATAAGTCCAAACGGTGAAAGAAATAGTAAAATAGTACCTTTATAATGGAATAATTTCTCCCCTAGAGGCATATAATTCTATACCATAAGAGTTAAAACCAAGTATGTTGTCACCTCAATTGGAAGATATTATAGGCTATAATACCTCCATCAATAATTTATAAAACTTTGAGATACTCTTATTAGAGTTAGGTAATGGTTACCTTCTATACATGGAAGATTCCAAAAAGGATTCCTCCCATATCTAAAATTCTATCTCAGTGATTCCTAAGAGGTATTCTTCCAGTCATAGTCATTTACACTATCTCATGACCCAAGCATACCTAGAATCCATCCATGAAACTTAGAAACCTATCACTTAGAAAATAATACCAAGAAGGAGTGTTTATAGGAGGAAATGAAATACGAAAGTATAGTAGTATGTCTCCACCCATGTTGACACAAACATCACTGAGGCTTGTTAGCATATCCATATGATAGACCATAATAAATTCCGGATTACTATTAGTAAAAGCCTCAAATATCATTGAGGTGAGCACTGGTGGATGACTCAATTGACCTATCACTATTTTGGGAGGGTATCAATCACTAAAAATGTCCTTCCTCAATTAAAATATCAAGAAAAAATAGAGGTTCTTGCAAGATCAATCATCATATAGGTCATTTCTATGAAAAAAGGACACCATCTATTGAGGTTTGACCCATGGTAATATTAAATAACTCATCAATCACAGAGGCCCACCCCATGGTCAAAGATAAGTTGTTAACTCCTGTGGTCCTTCCTATAGTCCTCGTTATTGAATTATTCCTAATGAAAATATGAATACTAGTTATGGAGTTCCACCCTATGGTGAAGAAAAACCCTACAGTACTTGAGGGACTCCATATGATACCAGTTATGAAGGTCCTTCCCAAAATAGAATATCAAGTTGAAAAGGTCCTTCCTTTATTGATAAATCCATACAAAGTTTCTTTATAGTTCCTCATTCGGTTATTTTATGTGAATATACTCTCCATGATAAAAAGGATAGGTAGAATTGAGATATTCTATATAGCAGCAATTAAGAAAACTTTGACCACCAAGGTCCTTTCTAAGGAACCTCCCAAAAGTCCCCCCATGAAGAAATTTTCAATTAAAATGGAGTTCCTTACCATGTTTTTAATCAATAAATCAATAATTCAAAAGGTTTAAACCAAGAGTTTCACTACATAGGTCCTCTTAGTAGTAATAAAAATGATGTACATGGAGGTCCATCCTATGAATTCCAATATATAGATCCTCCACATAATGAAATATATAACTATCATAATGATCCACCATATTCTAAACTCAAGGGAACTAGTTATAATAGAGGTACTACTGATGGTATCTGTCGTGAAGGACCTCTTTTTGATAGTGATACTTAACACAAAGGTTTTATGCAAGTTATAATCATCCCAAAATACCTTTTAATCAAGAGAAATTTATAATAGAAAAAGAATGTTACAATAAAAACTTTTCTATCTACTAGAAGGGATTCCTCCCAGTTAATGATTAAGTAAAGGAAAAAAACATCATTAATAATTATACATGATCGAGTAATTTTGTTTGTGGTTTATCAAGTTCAAAATTATAATGATTCACTCAATAAAATAGTTAGATAGTGACCTTTATGGCTAGATTAACTTGAGTAACCATTTAATGAAAATGAGGAAGGTGCCTAAAATATTGTGGATGGAGATGGATGTATATAAAATAATATTAATGCTTTAGCCTATTCATATCTCCTAGTATATCAAAATTGGTATTATTTAGGAATAATGTATAAATAATATTCATTCCAATATTTGGATGACATTCAAACATCTCAGAGGGAAAATATCTACCTTACGATGGGTAAAATGGTCATTTAAAGGTATTAGATTAACTGTGTTTCCAATTCAATTTGGATGATCTTTCATTAACATGGAATCCTAAATTAGTTACATAACATAAGAACCTCAAACAAGACTACATATATGAATTCAAAAAAATTTATAAAATCATTAAGGGTTGTTCTATCTATGTAGACAATATAATATGAGCTGGATTCATAACCTTTTAATTAAACCCACATACTGGTCAATAAAATTATTTAGGCAAGGTAATTTTAAATATTATTACCTCAAACATGATTTAATACCTAGATTTGGGTGTTCTAGTTTCTCAATATCATGAAACAAAATCATAATTAAATAAAACAAAATATTTAATTGATATGAATAAATAATCAATATGATTCTTCACTAAGACTCTAAAAAAATTTAAATAGGTGAAAAATAAATGGATGTATTATCCGGCTAATTGGGGCATTTCCTCTATAGTAGATAACTCTCATACGGAGCTAGAAAACACACTATATCCAAGTAATTCCATAGTGTGATCTGAAAAAGAAAAGTTGGATGCTACAATAGTTTTACTAACATCAGTGTTTCTCTTTAAAGTTATGGAAATTACATATATATATTTTTTAATTATATGGAATTATTATGAGACTGCGAAAATTGAAGGCACATGATTTCGAGGCCCGGAGTGCCGGAAATGATCCATCAAAAAATTTTAAGCGTTAAATAAAACATGTGAGAATTTTTTTCTAAAAAAAGCGTAATAACTCTTAAATGGGTGCCTAGATTAGATATCCAAGGGCACCATTTCATTTAGGATGGTGATTTTACCCTAGGTGTGACATAAGTTTAGTCAGCGCATGCCTCTAGTGAGAAAACCTGAAAATGTCATAACTGTACATAAAATAATTAAATAAAATTATTTTATTTTTCAAATGCTTATAACTCACGAACGATAACTTGTATTAAAAATAAGAGACCATCACTGAACGCATGAGGGTATGATTTCATTAGGAATATCCTAACATTGGATTTCACGGGATAATAGTGGAAGTTATTTTTTGGCCACAAACAAAATAATTAAGTTACAATTATTTTATTGTAAAATCCTTATAACTTCTAAATGGTAACTCGGATTGGAAATACGAGAGTACCGTTAAAATCATGAGGGAATTTTCCCCTTTGGTGGAGCCTAACCTCGACCAGAACGGGTTGAGGGTGACTGTTAATAATTTTTGAACTTTTTAAAGGTATGTTTAGTAAATGTGCGAGCGAGGACTTCTATCTTTTGAACCGAAAATCAGATCAAAAATTTGTGAGAACCATTGAATTCACAGCACTAGTATTCACTTAGTATATGCTTAACTTCGACCGAAAGGGGTCGAACAAAGAACTTAATTTTTGTAATTTTCAAAAAAAAAACTAATTGAGTTATTTTTTTCTTTTTGCAACCATTGAGTGGTGGATGGAGGGATCACATTGTAACGTCGAGATTTAAATGAATAACATTTATTGACTACTTTATTTGGTTGTGTAAACACAATGCACATAAAATTAAATGGTTCAAAAATTACGGTTCATTATTGAACCACTTTAGTGAATGCAATGCGAGATTTATTTCTTTTATTAAAGAAACCATTGGAATGGGTATTGGGAACACACGGGAGGAACCTATGATGAAACAATGACGAACTTCCTCTTCAACAAAGAAAAGTGGATAGATGATGCCTGTTGAAGAATCAATCAAGTGGTCAACGAGCGGCAACGAACATCAACTGACCACACACACGGATCTTCTTCTTCTTCTTCAAAAATAGTTTCCAACATGTTCAAGGTATGAGGTTTATTTGATTTAAGTGTTTAATACCCTGCTTTCCTTGATCTTAAATAATATGAGAAACGCGGACCAACCGACCAATGTGTTGATCTGCGTTTTGTTCTTTATTGCGGTAGGTTGATGCGGGGTTTCATTATGGGGTTTTAATGATTATTATTAATCCCCTTGTTGAAAGGCTGACGCGGAGGGTGCGGGCCAATCCAAACAAGGCCCAGACCCTCCGTCACTTTTGGGTTTTGAGGGTTCTTCATGGGAGACCAAGAAACATAGTGGCAATGTGATTCTGCAAGCTTCACATTGAAGGTGGTGACCCGGGAGGCCCATAGGCATAGAAGAGAAAGAAAACGGACCACCGGAGCATCTCTGGTGGCCCACAAAAAAATCCACCATCATGAAACCACTAGCGCAACACTACTGGAATGACGGTGGCTGACCAAGCTGGCTGTGTGGAGGAGCGACGCTAGTAGGAGCTGTGGCCAGCCATGCCGCGGGGGCAAGAGTTTTGGACAGCCGTGCTGTGGAGGCAAGATCCATGGCCATCCAAGCCACGATGGTGGAAGGGGTCGGCACTAACGTGCCGTATAGGGAGTGGAGTGGCCCGCTCAGGCCATTTGGTTGGAAAAAAGGCCAGCTCGAGGTGGCCATTTTGGAAGAGGGGCGACACCCCATTGGCGCTGCTAGCTGGCAGCACTGACCGCACCTCGTCCGGTCGATGCTACTGCACTGGGTTTTTCTAGGAGGGTCGGACCCACCGGCCGGACCGGACCTGCGAGACATGCTAGAGCCACCAGCTGGGCTAGGTCTACCAGCCAGGATGGACCCACCATCCGGGCTGGACCTGCCAGCTATGACAGACCCCTACCGGCCCCGGACCTGACCGGTCCTATTTCACTAATTTGGGCGTATCTCGCAAACAGGGCATCCAATTTACATTCTATCTATGGAGTTGGGACCCATGATATGAGGTGACCTTTTGAGATATTCCGCTTAGGTTCTGAAAATACTTAAGTATGGCCGGGTTGGATAGAACTTGAATCCAACCGGGTCCTCGGTACTAAAATGCCTATAACTCACAGACCGGGCATCTGATTGATGCGCCGTCTATTGCATTAGAACCATTATAAAATAGCGGTTCTTCAGGTTACTTATTATTGGAAATTATTTGTAGTTGAGGTTTGAACAGTGTCTTGAGGAGTAGTTTCTCGAGAATTCAAGCACACCAAGTGCGAGAATCCAGTGGCTGGCAGTCAAGTGAAGAGCGATCCTCTGTGGTTTAGCATCAACGACTTACAACCCTATGTGGATCGACAACTTATGACCCTGTGTGGATCAACAGTTGCATGAACCAATGAGTACCAAACTTATAGTGTCTCATCATGGATCAGTGACTTGAGACCCTCTGTGGATTGATGACTTACGACCCTATATGGATCAGCAGCAGCACGACCCGATGAGGACCCGCCTTAGAGCAGCCTATCCTGAATTAGTGACTTATGACCCTGTATGGATCAAAGACGTACGACACTATGTGGATCAGAAATAGTGAAACCCAATGAGGACTAGCCTTAGAGAGGCCTTTCATGGATCAGAAACTTACAACCCTATGTGAATCGAGGACTTACGACCCTATGTGGATTAGCAATAGCGTGACCCAACGAGGACCAACCTTAGATCAAACCATTGTGGATCAATGTCTTAATACCCTGTGTGGATCGACTACCTACGAACCTATGTAGATCAGTGACTTACAAACCTGTGTGAATCAACAATAGAATGGCTTCTTCGTGGTTTATTAGTGGAACTTCTCCATGGAATAAGATGATTTATCTTTACAGCTTATCATCATTATTCCTATTATTTATGTTATATATCTGTTGTGAGCTGCATATTTTACTTTATGCCATGTGGTTGAGATATTTATTTGTGGTTTTACCTCTAGGGTATTTTTATATTTTGGTTTTTCCTTCACAGATTACCAAGTGACCTTCCTGGGTCTTTTGGTCCCTACTGAGTATTATTATATTCACCTCTACATGGGATTCACCTGTAAGTGTTGTGTTTGGTGTAAAACTTTGACATTTAAATAGAGGTTCTCAGGGGGACGGGACAGACAGACACGACGATGGTGGACTTGGTGACCTAAGACCAGGTGGGTCTAGTAGGACCGGGCAGGCATGACATACTACTTCGGCATCTAGTAGCTTCACTACTCCCATGATCAGGCATGGTTTTCTGTGGATGGCCATCAGAGTTTCCTTTTGTACTTTACTATTTTTAGTTCCTTATTGGATTTGTATTCTGGCCCTCTTACTTTCTCTTGTACTTGCACTCAACCTTATTTTAGTGGTATAATTGTTTCCACCTTTTGGTGTGTTGAGATTTTGTTGGATGTGTGTGTGTGCAGGTTTAAAGGTAATGCCTTCCCATTTTTGGGTTTCGCCTTTCTGGTGCTAGTCACCAGCCCCTCACCCATGGAAGGCAGACTTGGGGTAGTCACAGCACGAATCCTGGTGGGATGGGGAAGGGAGTAGCTACATGCGGTCAAGGAGTGTGACCCAAGGGCTCCAGGAATGATTTGAGGTATGGTCTGCATATACTACTACATTCCGTATTAATATAAATAGTTATTAATCATTCCTTCTTATCTTGAATCTTGTTCTAGACCTAGAGTTTCCTGTAAAACCATTGACCTGATACTTACATCTGGAGATACCTATGAGAGGTGACTCAATAATGACACTTACGATGATGATGTGATCTAAACCTTGAGGTAAGAGTTTCAGTTGGAACCACTTGGTGGTAGCATCAAGGCCTTACAATGTTAGTCTAGGTATGACATGGTTATCCCCATTTCATGCTCAAATTGATTATTTTAGGTAAAAAGGATGCAGTATGTCCAAAACATTATAATGGGAGTTTCCCTGGTTGGTGAAAATGGAAACCCAGGAAGCATGGGATAAACTCATGCATAGGAGGGTGCGGCCGATCACTCTTCAGTCGGCCAACCATACCCTCGTGGAATCAGATGTTTTGAGTTTTCAGTTCCCAACGGTAGTGGAAGTGTGGGAACAACATTTCAAAAGATGTTTCTAGGATTATCTCCCCACAGGGGTAGGGACTTCTGTATCATTATACACCATGTGATGGCACTGATATCAACATCATTATATTAGAGGGCTTTCATATAGCATCTCAATCCGGGGGTGTAGGTGGGGGACTTACAGAGGAAGGGATTAATAGGACCTAGTTTATGAGGTTATTTTTGGACTACCGTCACCTTAACAAAGTGTAAGTGGAGAGATAGTACCATGTAAAAAAGGATCAATGGTCATATCAATCAGGTAAAGGGGGTATCCTTTCTCGTAGATGGAAATTTGCCCGTAGGATTTTCAGCAGTTGAGATAGCAGTGATAGTTGGAGTTCCTCCAGGACTATGTCCTTGATGTGGTATATAATTCTAGGAAGGGGGATGTGGTGGAAGACGCGCTCAACAAGAGGTTTGGTTTACAGCTTTTGAGTAAGGTGACAGAGAAGCAGACCGCGATGCTGATATCTTTCATGGATGATGATGGAGTAGCTTACCTCTATTCTATGACTGTCACTCCACCACTTCTTCAGTGAGTTAGGGAGGCATACCTTGTGGATGTTGACTGTGAGGCCCGACGTGCTCAGATATCCTCATGACATGCTCCTGGTAAATTTTTGATAGGCGAGGATCGCATCACCCTTTTTAGAAGACACACCATGGTACCAGTGATGTTATGGGAGGAGATATTGAGGGAATTCCATAAATCCTCTTTGGCGGTACATCCTAGAGTAGAGAAGATTTACCAGGACCTCCGATGTTAGTACTGGTTACTAGGGATGAAGAAATCAGTGATAGAATTTATTTCACGATGCCTCACTTGTCAGCAAGTGAGAGAAGATCATCAAGTTTTAGCACGCTTGAGCACAGCTTTTACCCCTAGACAGATGATCACATGGAGCAAACCAAACAAACCTTGGAGAAAATGCTTTGTGCTTGTGTCATGGATTTTGGTAACAGTTGGAAAGAGAACCTACTACTGATAGAGTTTGTGTAGAATAATATCTATCAATCCACTATTGTCAGGACACCGTTTGAGGCCTTTTACGGGTAGCCATGCAGATCACCTCTATGCTGGACAAACCTAAGAGAGTCAGTACTCATGGGTCTAGAGTTGGTATGGGCTACCACTAATATTTGCAGATCATCCTGAAGTAGATGATGACTACACAGAGCAGACATAAGTCATACACTGACAAGATATGGATACTCTTGGAGTTCGAGGGGGGATTCCAGGTCTTCCTTTGGGTCTCACCCCGATGAGGATTGCAGAAATTTGGCTAGGGTGACAAGCTATCTATGAGGTTCATCAGATCATTCCAGATTCTCAGCAGAGTTGGTAAGGTGGCATACCTCTTATTTATTCCCCCATAGATGCACTAGGTGTATAATGTTTTCCACATGTCACATCTGAGGAGGTACGTGCATGACCCATCACACGTCATCGACTGGGGCAAGCTGGACATTGACGATGGGGAAATTTTTGAGGAGTTCACAGTAGAGATTGAGGATTGATGGGAATAGGTCCTCCATGGGTGGTCGATTCCTCTAGTATGAGTTCATTGGTAGCACAAAAACCTCTAGAAGTGAACATGATATTGGGAGGCTCAGATTCACTTTCAGTACCCCCACTTGTTTGATTTTCCTTGTTTTTGGTTTTCGGGGATGTAAATCTATAAGGTGCGGAGAATGTAAAGACCAGGAAATTATGTATAATTTTTCAATTATATGGAATTATTATGAGACAACAAAAATTGATGGCATGTGATTCTGAGGGCCGGAGTGCCCAGAATGATCCATCGAAAAATGTTAAGCTTTAAATAGTGTGGGTGAGCAGTTTTCCTGGAAAAATGGAATAACTCTTAAATGGGTGACCATATTAGAAATCCAAGGGCACCGTTATGTTCAGGACGATGAGTTTACCCTAGTAATGACTTAATTTTAGTCGGTATAATCCTCCAATGAGAAAACTTGAAAAATGGAATAACCATAAATAAAATAATTAAATTATTTTATTTTATTTTTCAAATTATTATAACTCACGAATGGGGACTTAGATTAAAAACCTGAGACTACCACTAAACTCATGAGGGTATTCTTTCCTCAGGAAGATTATAAAATTTGATAGTGTGGACCAAAAATTGAAGTCAATTTTTGGCTGTAAATAGAATAATTAAGTACAAATTATTTTATTGTCAAATCCTTAAAACGCCTAAATGGTAACTTGGAATGGAAATCTGAGAGTACTGTTGAGCTTGTGAGGGTGTGTTCCCCTTAGGTGGAGCCTATCCTCAACTGACATAGATCGATGGCGACTATTAATAAATTTTGAACTTTTTTAAGGTATGTTCAATAAATGTGTGAGTGTGGATTTCTATCTTTTGAATCGGTGCTTGGATGAAAAATCCGAGAGCACCATTAAGTCCAAAGTGTCGATATTAGCTTCAGTGAAGATTAACTTTGAAAGGAAAGGTTTGGACGAAAAAACTTTATTCTTCTAATTTTCATAAAAATAAAAATAAAATAACTAAGTGAGTTATTTTATTCTTTCTAAAACTGTTGAGCGGTGGATGGTAGGACCACAATGTAATGTCAGGCTTCAAATGAATAACATTTATTAACTCATTTCTTTGGTTTTGTAACCTCAATGCATGTATAATTAATTGGGTCATTAATTATGGTTCATTAATAGACCACATTAATGAATGCAACATGAGATTTATTTCCTTTATTAAAAAAACTGTTGGCATGAGAATTGGGAACCCATAGAAGGAACCTCTGACGAAACTTCAAGAACCTTCCTCTTCAACAAAGAATTTTTGATGGACGATTCCCATTGGGGAATTGATCTTGAGGTCGACGAGCAATGAATAACGTCGAACAACAATACATGTAGATTTTCTTTTTCTTCTTCCACAACAGTTTCCAACGAGTTCAAGGTAGGGGGTTTATTTGACTTATGTGTTTAATAACCCTCTTTCCCCTTTCTTAAATAATATGAGGAATGAGGAAAAACCAACCAAAAGGTTGATTCAAGTTTCCTTCATTATTACAGGAGGTTGATGCAGGGTTTCATTATGGGGTTTTAATGATTATTATTCTCACCCTTGTTGAAACTCTAATATGAAGGGTGCAGGAAAATGAGAATAAGGCTCAGAACCTCCAATAATCTTGGGTTTTGAGTGTTCTTTGTGGGAGACTAAGAAACATAGAATAAAGGTGATTCTGTAGGATTTTTATTGAAGGTGAAGACTCGGTAGGCCTGTAGGAGGAGACAAGAAAGAAAATGGACCACCAGAGCATCTCCAGTGGCCCGTGAAAGAAGCCGCTGGCGCGGCACCACCGGAGTGGTGGTGCTGGTGACTGGTGGCAGAGGTCGGCCAAGTGGAGGAGAAGCGCCCACAAGTTCTGCGGCCAGCCGATCCATGACGGTGGAAGGGAAAAACACTGACATACCGCATGATGAGAGGAGCAGCCCGCTTGGGCTTCTCAGTTGGACAAACGGTCGGCTCTAGCCGACCGTTTCAGAAGAGGGGGTGGTGCCTCGCTGGCACTACCTGCTCACAACATTGAACACACCACATTAGGTCAGGGAGACTGGAACACTTCCATGTGGTTTGGGTTCTTCCTAGCAGACCAGATCTGCGGGCCCAACGGACCGGACCCATACCGGACCCGAACCCGGACACGACTGGTCCCGTTTCGCTAATTTGGGTGTATCTCGAAAACTGGGTGTCCGATTGATGCATTTTCTACAGAATTGGGACCCTTGGGATGAGGTCATCCTTTTTAAATATTCCACTTTAGTTTTGGAGAAAGTAGGATTATGGCTGGGTTGGATCGAACTTGAATCCAACCGGATCCTTGGTACTAAAATGTCTATAACTCACAGACTGTGCATCTGATTGACGCACCGTCGGTTGAGTTGGAACCCTTATGAAATGGTGGTTATTCGAGTTACTTATTTGTGTTACTTATTAGGTATTGAGATATAGCCAGTGGCCTGAGGGGTGGTTTCTCAGGAACTCAAGTGCACCAAGTGCGGGAATCTTGTGGCTAACAGTCAAGTGAAGAGTGACCCTATATGGAATGACATCAGCAACTTAAGACCCTATGTGTATTGAAAACTTATGACCCTGTGTGGATCAGAAGTAGCACAACCTGATGAGGAACAACATTAGAGTGGACAGTTGTAGATCGAGGACTTACAACCCTGTGTGGATCGATGAATTACGACCCTATATGGATCAACAATAGTAGGAACCGATGAGGACCAACCTTAGAGTAGCTCATCATTGATCATTGAATTATGAACGAATTTGGAATAAAGAATTATAACCCTATGTGAATTAGATATAGCGTGACTCAATGAG
Source organism: Viscum album (assembly GCA_963277665.1). Taxonomy (NCBI): domain Eukaryota; kingdom Viridiplantae; phylum Streptophyta; class Magnoliopsida; order Santalales; family Viscaceae; genus Viscum; species Viscum album. Next base: position 1,174,917,917 of record OY728119.1, on the reverse strand, counting down.
GACCAGCCTTAGAGTGTCCTATCATAGATCAACAACTTATGACCTTGTGTGAATCAATGACTTAAGAAACTATGTGGATTAACAACATCGCGACCTGATGAGGACCTGCCTTATACGGACCATCGTGGATCAGAGACTTGGGAACCTATATGGATTGATGGCCTATGACCCTGTGTGGATCTATGACTTACGAACCTATGTGGATTGGAAATAGAAAGGATTCTTTTTAGTTAAATAGTGGAACTTCTGAACGGAATAAGATGATTTAACTTTATGAATAATCATCATTATTCCTCTTCTTTTTGTTATATACCTGGTGTGAGGTGCGTATTTTACTTTGTGCCGTGTGGTTGAGGTATTTCTTGGTTGTTTTACCTCTGGGGTATTTTTCTTTGTGGTTTTTTCCTTCGCAGTTTACCGAGAGACATTTGGGGGTCTTGGGGTCCCTACTGTTTATTATTATACTCACCCCTGCACGGGCTTCGCCCACACATGTTGTGTCTGGTGCATACATTTGATGTTTCAAAATAGGTGCTCTGGGGGATGGGACAAACAGACATGACGATGATGAACTTGGTGGCCTAGGATCAGGTGGGTCCTAGTAGGATCAGGAAGGTAGGACATATTACTTCATCTTCCAAAAGAGTCACTACTCTAACGATCATGTGGGTTTTTCCATGGATGTCCATCAGAGTTTTGTTTTGTACATTACTTTTTTCAGTTCATTGTTGGGTTTGTATTCTGGCCCACTTACTATCACTTGTACGTTCACTCATCCTTATTTTAGTGGTATATGTTTTCACCCTTTTTGTGTATTGGGATGTGGCTGGATGTGTGTGTGTATAGGTTTAAAGGCAATGCTTCCCGTTTTTGGGTTTCACCTTTCCAGTTCTAGTCACCAGCCCCTGGCCTATGGAAGGTGGGATTGTGGTAGTTATGGAATGGGCCCCAGAGGATGAGTCATTACATTATCTATCCCACAAGATTAGGTTAATTTTTACCCCCTTCATTTTTAACAGCAATCATATAGAGATATTCCCAAGTCAATGAATCACTTCCACTGAGAATATTATTCTTCTCCAGGATGGGGGAAACCCCATAAGAAAGATACTTATAATATTCCCCATCAACCGTCAATGATTTAGACTCTCTACCAAATTCAAATTTTGTTAAAGTTAGAGGCAATTCAATGAGAATCACTATACATGAGAAACACTCCACCTAATCTCAATGGTATTATATAAATTTAAAACCAAAGTCTCATTGGGGGTTAAAATACTAAACGATATTTTAGGACATTATTAGAAGTAAAGGATTATGACATGACCTTAATGGGATATTCTAAAGTCTATGAGTCCATGTACTTATTCAATTTTTAAGATGATTTGGTTCTGACTACATAATTTTAATCTGTAAATGTTATCAATACAATCCTTATAAATTCTATTGAATCACCCAATACCCACACTCCTAGATCTGATGGATAAAATACAGAAGTTACACATATGTTTAGATACCATGTGAGATAACCTATAAATAAAACACACATATACTACATTTTTCAATAATTTAAACATTTCATCACAAAATTCAAAACCCAGAACCCAAAGGTTCTAGGGTATTTGAAGATTATATACATGATCATATTATTTTAAAACAAATCATCAAAATTTTGACAATATTATCGACACATTCTATCCTTTAATAAATTTTATATAAAATACTCTTATTTATATACAATATAATGGAATCATTAGAAAGGGATGAGATAAGATGCCCCGTAAGGGTAAACAAAAGAGATATCAATAAAAGATCATAAGTGATCATAAAAAGGACATGTAGGTATAATAACACCATAATGATTCATGGACATGGAAACAAATATTCATACCCAATAAATCATATATTGTAAATCATGATTCAGGGATTAAAGGTTTTTAAATAATATAAGATATGAGAAATATGAGTGAAAACATGACCCAATAATCATCAATTATGAGAAAACATTATAACAACAAAAAAATGTGGCATGAAATAGAACTAATAACATGCGTAAAGGTTTACTACATATACATTAATTACATATTGGATAAAGCTAACCAACTTCCATTAATATTGTAGGATTTATTTAACAGCATGTGTACCCTATTTATAATAGGATACTATGCATGTACCCTTTTGTTCTTGGGTTAATAACCCATGTAACCTTTTAGTCATGGGATAACAACATATGTACCCATTTGAGATTAGGAAACTTACTATGTGCCCTTTTTATATCAAGAGACATAAAAAATTACCTTATGTATTGTAGTGATATATTAGACCCACCCATCACAAAATTATGAACAATACATAAGTTTTTCATATGAATACGGAAATATTCATAATTCCATCATAACTTAATTAATCTATGGGAAAGAAATTAGCATCATGAAAACTTATATAACACATGATCATAATACATCTGTAACTAGAAGTTGGATGGTATCATTAGATAATATTTATAGTTAGGGAAAATAAAAATCAAAGGATTTTGACATATTTGAAAAACACCTTTATAATATCATTAAAAACATACTTTGAATAATAATAAGAAATATCCTTTTATTTTGATAAATTTTCTTAAAACAAAAAATTCAAAAAATAATGGAAATATAATTTACATTGACAAACTATGAAAACAAGGATAATAATATTGATTAAGTATAACATTCTAGATGGTAGTAACTTGTTAAAAAATGATTATTTTCACACTTTTATATTGAATGAAAAAAATGACCCATGTTGAAAATATTAAGAAAATACCATTTAAATTTTTTTTAAAGAAATTTAAAGTGAATAAATAATTACCTTAAATTAATTAAAGTATAAAAAATAATTTTTATAAAACAATATAAATTATATGGACATGGTGGAGAATGATTCCCGACAGAAAATAAAAAAAAGTTGGTTTTACTTATGTGAAATTTTTTTGTTAAATTATGTACCAACAAGAATTGAAATGAAAAAAAGACATCTCAAATATATAAATAATTAGGGATAATACAATATATATGGTTTTATAAATAATGAATATAAAATTTCCTAAAGTCATAATTTAGGCATAAATAATCTTGAACTCAAAGTGAAGTTGTAAGAGAAACCCTTTTGGATTTAATAACTTTGGAATACTTATCTCTTGAAAGAGAGAAAATTAGATGGATTTATAAATACATTTAATTTCATTATAATTATTATAATATTAAATTTTATTATGTATATACAACACAAAAAATAAAAAAAAAGTGGTGAATATGTAGCACATTTCAATGAAGAGAAATTGAAATGAGAAAACCCTGTCCTTGGATTCATAATTAGTCATACATACTACAACTTCATGTATAATTATCATTAAATAATTAAAAATTTATTTCATAAAATTATTAATAAACTTATTCATATTTATTACCTTTTATATTAATATTTTATATTCATTTATTACAGATTCATTACTTATTTTTAGAAAATATTTATCATGAGTTGTTAATAGTTTCAACCATCCCCTACCTATTTTGGTATGACAAATTTTGTAATCACTCCATGTTAATGGGTTATTTATTTCAATATTAGTGAAATTACTAGAATATAAGTTTTTTAATGAGTTATGAAGTTTCAAGTTCTTTCCATGAGAATTTGGGTATGGTTCTCCAAGATTAAACCATTATAATGCTTGTTTGGGTAATTGTTAATGAATAAAAGGTGGAATATTAATAATAATTTAAGTCTAAACATTATCATAAAAAATAAAAAAATAAAAAAAAATTACTTATTAATACCATATCAATAATTAACTTTCGATAACCATCCATGATAAAAATGTATTGCATTGTTCATACTGATGGTTATACCGACCCAAACAAGAACACACTATAATCGATGGATGAGTATGATTATGAAGTGATTTTATCATAATATCATGATTAAAAAATCATAATTATATCAATTAAATGTTATTAAATAGATAAATCAGAAATTATATGTGGTGGATGTAGAAGATAAATGAAACAGAATGAAAAGACGCTATTACTTGCAAAAATAAATGGCATACCGTCTTAGGAACCTTCTTGGTTTTGAAAGAATTTTGGAACAATACAAGGACAGTAAGATATAAAGTGTTAGATATTATGACTATGAAATTAAATAAGGTATATTATATATGGTAATTATATTTTTTGGTGTGGATTTTATGGGGTGGTGGAATGGTCCTTTTAGAAGTTAGAGGAGTGGAAATTTTGTAAATACTTATTTATTAATATAAAAGGAATGTTATGTTCAATTAAAGTGGATCCAAAATTAAAACATAAGGGGTATAAGATGAAGAGTTCTTATAAAACCCCTCATACACTAATTTAATGATAATTATTTGTGATATTCTGTGACCTTATCCCTTAGTTTAACACTTTTAACATATTTTAGTCTTTACCGTGGTGGCTAAATCTTACCTTGATAAATTATTTTAATAAATAAAAATGAAACTAACCATATTACCTAATTTGGATATTATAATTACATATATTAATTATAATTTATTTTAATAAATTTATAAAATTTATGAAAATTAATTTTAATATAAGAATTCACAAGGTAACAAATGTAGTTTTTAGAAATCTTATATTTTTAAGAATAAAAATAAATTTATACTAATTTTGACCAATGATTATGAACATAATTGATTTATATAAAATTTATTAGTTTATGATTAAATAAATTTGGGATATTTTATTCTCAAAACAAGTAAAAACCTAATTTTATGTTGTGAATACTTAATTAAAGTAAAAGGACGAAAAATAGTTTTCTATTAGAATAAAATGTAACGCAGATTATAAAATTCCAAACATAGGTTTATAAATTCAACATATTTCATAAATAAATAATTTTACTCTTTAAATCCATATTTAGTATAGAAATATGTTTAAAAATTTTTGAAGTCATTCTCATATCATGATGATTTCATATAACTTATAGTACTTCTAAAAATTATATTTTTAGTATTCCCCAATAAAATCAAATTTTCCCAAAAACCCCCAAAAAATAATCCAAAGATAGAATTTAAATGATAAATCCAAAAATTAAATTTATTTTAGAAATTTAAAATTTTAAAATTTAAGATTTTAAATATTAAATGAAAACATAAAATATAATTAAAAACAATTTAAAAAAATGACATTTAAACTTTAAGTGTTCTTAATATTATTTATAATAAATTAATAATTAAGTGAGTGTTAATATGTTTTCATATATCATTTTTTTAAAAATACTTCAAATGTTTTTAATAAAAATACAAAACAATTTAAAAATAAATCTTTAGAAAAATAATTTTAGTCACATCCCGTTAAAATTTATTAGTTATCTTATAACCATTAAATTTTCATCAAATCATTGGTATTAGAAAACATTAGATCATTCTTTATACATATAATTAGTTATATGTAAGGAACAAAATCATTTTTATTAATTAATGTTTTTAATTTATTAGAGGATTTATTCCACTTGTACTTTTATTAATGATGCTACATATTGTAATATATTAATGTATTAATATTTATCTTATATTATAAAAATTATAATAGAGTAAATTTTTTTATTAGTGTTGAATATGAAAAAATATATTCAACATAATATTTATGTAAAGTAAAATTCATACTAAAATATATAAGTGTAACATTATATCCCCTTAAATAAATTACATCCTTGAAATTTTAATTTCTCTCACCGATGAAAATATATGAGACTAAATATATCCATGAATCAGGTTGTAATTTCAAATGAGAAATATCACTATATTAGGTATGAATAAGAAATTTATATTGTGCATCATAGTAGAAATATCAACAAGATTTAGTTTCTCTTTAATCATGTGAGATAAATACCCCTCATTTTTCGTTATAGAGATCCATATAATTAAGTGATTCCCTTAGGGAGTTCATAGTCACCCTTGTAATAATAGATGACCTTAGGTTAGTTTGTGACATTACATGTGACTTACCTATTCCAAAAATTATTATGGAATACATGTGGGGAGATCCAATAAATTCTAAAAATCAAATAAAATTCAACCAAAGGAAGAATATTAATATTTTCTTGAAGAACATTCCCATAAAATTATATCAAGGATAAGTTATAGAAATGAAATGAAGTCATTGTAGAATAAAGGTTTTTCACTAATAATTTTATATCTAGTTATTTATAGTCATATAAAACTAACTAGATATAAAGGTTCATATAGATCAATAATTAAACAAGAAAATTATAGTTCTTGAGTGAATGATGAGTGTATCTTACACCACTACATTTTCTTAACCAACTTCATCAGTTGCAATTCAACATTATTTTATTTTATCCATTATCTTAGGATATTTGTAATGTCAATTATCACCATTAACTCTTGGATTAGTGTAATTATTGTGCAATGATAATACTTCTTACAATTAAAGAATTGGAGTGTGGGGGATGTTTAAGGTTGTCATTTCCATCCATCCATATCGTTAAATATTCTCTTCATATCTTCTTGAAATTCATGAGATCAAATAATCTCCCTCCAATACATTAAGAATTTACTTATTCATTTGAGGAAATTCCCTTCATGATTCTTCCCATATCCTTAACATGTATAAAAATCAATACTATTTCTTCCATGGGTTTTATCATTTGAGTTTCCTCAAAATTCTATTTTTATCTTCTTGTTCTCAAAAATAAGAGAATAATAGAAGTCTCTAATATTAATTTATATCTTTATATCATGTCGATTAATTTTCTCATATCTACCATAGTACCTTATATCCAATTCCTTTTAGAGAGGTATTTATAAGACACTAAAGAAATAGTGGATTTTTCTTTCAGGTTCAATGATAAAACCACAATCATACCACGAAAGTGTTCTAAAGTTTTATTTATATGTATGAATAGATTCACCTAATTTTATTTGAGATCTTAGAATTATCACTCCATATTAGGGAGATGTTTTTGGGTAAAATATTTTGTGAATAAAAGTTTCTTAAACTCCCCTATTCCATAGAGGTAACTTATTCTTTTATCCTCTTATTCATAATGAGGTTCCATTATTGATCTTCATTTCCTTCCAAGTTATAAATGGTTAAAAAACCTTTTCATGCACTGAGCACTAGAGAATAAAAAATAAATTTTCTATTGTGTTGATCCATTTCATGAATTTTAGTGGATCAAAATACCCACTAATGGAGGGTAGTGATTTTTATATGAAAGAATAAATACTAGATTTTTCATTATATGTATGTTTGGGAGATTGACGCAATTTAAGATATTATTCATAACCTGAGATGATATTTCCAAAAAAAAATTACACTCTTTCTACCATAACAATTGGTTTCTCTATGGGACAATTAGAAAATTATCTATAATTGTCATTGTTAACTCAATTTCTCCTAGTTTCTGCCATTGACTAAATGAAAAATGTTATTGTGAGTATTAAAAAATAATAATTAGATTAAAAAATCTTATAAAATCAATCCAAATACGCCCTAAAATATGAAGCCTATGCCATTTTAGGTTCACCTTATAACACTTTAGGGTCATAATAGGTTACTTTTGGGTCAATTATCTTATTATTCAAATCCTCATACCCAAAAATAACTAAACCCCACGCTGATACCAACTAAAGCTCCCAATACCTATACTCCCACATATAATTATAAAAATACAATATTTAAACATAGAATTTGATAATAATTAAGAAAAAATTAGCATAACACACACATATTTTGAATCATTTACATAATGAAAACATTTTATCTCATAAATTCACACAATAACAATACCCAAAGGTTTAGTGTTTTTGGAAACTAGATATATGATATTCTTATTTTATAAAGAGTCATAAAAATTTCCAAAAATATTCCACACAAATTCTATTCTTCTATACAATTCATACAAAATAATATTCTTCATATCATGGAGAATGGAATCATAATAAATGGTAGAGATTATATTCCCAGTAAGGGTAAACATAAGAGATATCATCAAAGATTATAAGTGAGAATAATATGATAATTTGGATATGAGAACATAATAAATATGTATGGAAATAAGAATAGTTAATCATACCAAAAATAATAATAGATCATTAATCATGGGTCATGGAACAAATATTTTTTGCATAATACAAGACATGAATGATAGGAGTGAAAACATGAGTCATAATCATGATCAATGTGAACATAACACAATAACATAAAAAATTGGTATGAAATATAATTAATTAAATGTGTGATGGTTAAACACCAATAAATTCATCACATAGTGGACTAGTATTACCACTTCCTCATAACACAGTAGACTTGTTCTAATAACTTGTGTACATTTTTTGGCTTAGTGTACTACCTGTGTACGCTTTTGGTCTTGGAAAAGAACTATATTCCTTTTTGGGATTGGGATAATACCCCTATAACATTATGAGATAATTATATATGAAATCACACCCAATGCATTGAAGGACTACAACGAACCCACTCATCATATAATGATGAACCATACAAAAGTGTGAAATATAAACAAAAAAACATTCACAATTCCATAATAGCTTAATTAACCTATGGGAAAAACTGAGTATCCTAAAAAATTATATAAAAAATGATCATAATAAATATATAATAAGGAGGTGGATGGTATTATTAAATCATATCCCTAATGAAACATAAGAATAATAAAAGGATATTGACATATATAAAGAAAACCTTTATATGAGAATTAGAAAATCAATTCGAATAATAAAATTAAATATCCATTCCTTTTAATAATGCGTTTTTAATATTTATAGATAAATTGGAATAGGATTTAATTTCAAAAACCACAAAAACATGGAAATGAAAAATTAGGAAGAAAAACTTTCAAGATGGTGGGAATATGTGTTCAAATAGAAAATTTTGAAATAAATTTTTTTTCACATTTTAGTAAAGGAAGTAAAAAATGACTAGGGAAAAAACATTAAGAATATTCCTTCTAATTTTTTTAAGTAAATAAAAAATAAAAAAATTACCTTAAATATTAATTTATTTTTTAAAAAGAACACTAATAAAACAATAAATAGTAGATAGACATGGAGGTGAAATATTTCCAAATGAAAATAAAAGACATGGTTGGTTTAACTTATGAGAAAACTTTTCATTGAATTGTGAACCAAAGGGAAGTGAAATGGTAAGAAGATATGTAAAATACATAAATATATAGTGAGATAAACATATATAGTGTTTAATAAAAATAGAACATTCAATGCCCTCAATTTGGAACTTTGGAATAAATAATCTCAAATTCAAAATGAGAATCCAAAAAACCCCTTATGGATTTGATAAATTTAGAATCATAACCCACTAAAAGAGATAAAATTAAACATATTTATAAATAATTTTAATTTCATGAAAATAATGATTAAAATACATATATGGTCAGTATATATTCCACAAAAGGTAAAATAGTGATGAATATATAGTATATCTAAAATAATAGAAATTGAGATGAGAAAATCCATACCTTGTATTCATTATTAGTCACAAACACTCTAACTTATTGTATAATATTCATATAATCATTAAATATCTATTCAAAAACCTTATTCATATTTATTACAATTTATATCGATATTTTATTTTCATTTATCATATATTTATTACTTATTTTAAGTTATTATTGGTCATCAATAGTAAGTAGTTTCTACAGTTCCGTGTCTTTTTGGGTGAAATAGTTCCAGTAATAAATCCATGTTAACAAGTTCATCATCTAAATAAAAATTAATTTTCAATAAAATAAGTTTCATAATGAGTTATTAATTTCCAGATTCATTCCAGGGGAGTTTCAGGTATGGTTCTCTGAGATGAATTCCCTAACATGCTTATTTCAGTAATTATTAACAAATAAAAGGAGGTATATTAATAATTAGTTAAATATTAACATTAAAATAACATAAAAAATTATTTAATAATTAATATCATATCATATCATAAATTAATTTTCCATAACCATCCATGATAAAAATCTATAACATCGTTCATGTTGGTGGTTACACCGATCCAAATAATAACATTTAGTAATCAATAGATGTTTATAATAATGAAGTGAATTTATTATAATATAGTAATTTAAGAAGAATAATAATATTATTTAAATTTTATTTCAGAGATAATGAGTATTTAGAAGAGGTATATGAAGAATAATAATAAAAAATGAAAAAAGTTACCAATTACAAAAAAAACTACATTCCTTCTTAGAAACCTTCTTTGTTTTGATGTAATTTGGGAAATATCAATTGACTAGAAGCTACCTAATATTAGATAATATTATTATGGAAATAAATATGGTATAATATGGAATATAATTTTAATATTAAGTGTGTGTTTTAAGGGGTGGTATATGTTGGGAATGTATTTTCTCAACAATACACTATAAATATTATTGATTTTAATGCCAACAAATACCATTGTTTATTTTACTAATGGTTTTATTTTGAGTTTATTTCAGAAAGTTTATATTATTTATAATTCTTATCTTGAGATAATACTCAACTATTTATTAGTGAGAAATATTCTTTAAAGTGTTTGGAACGCTCTTAAGAGTATTCTGTAAACATTGTTCATTGTTTGTCATTTTTTAAAAATATTATTCATTCAAAACGTCGAAGAAAGTAATGTATAGATGAAACATTATGTTTATGATGAATGATCAGTGCGTATGGTAAATAAAAAATACATTTTAGGAAATTTATGGTTAAGGAACATTACGTTCGGATAAGAACCATACATTTATCTGAAATAAAAAGTATGGTTAAAGAACCCTACATAAGTATGGAACTTTACAAACGTATGGATAATCAACCTTAATTTTGTAAAAAAAATTATGCGGACAACCTTACATTTGGAAATAATTAACATATGTATAATCAATTTTATGTTCCGAGATCTATTCTAATGTGGAGAAACGTATGGACCATCAAACCTACATTATGAAGATGAACCCAACATTTTTAATTTTATCGTTTTATGAAAGTACCTTATGTTTGACTTTTCAACACTATAAATTTGAATTTAAAGAGACATTTAAAATATATATATATTTTACTCCTATTCTTAAGAGAAGTTACGACTACTCTGAGATGTATTTTTTGAATTTTAATTCACTAGTTTTATCAGGAATATTTTGTAGATCTGAAACCATGATTTTGATTTATCGTTATATATATCTATGAGTATCATCTGAAAAATCAATGGATCTGTGAACACATCTCAAATATCTATGTAAATATTATTGGTTTATTTTTTTCTGTAAAAATTGTTTTACAGTTCTACAACGAATAAGCATCTCAAAAACAAGGGCTACATTTTGGAGATATACATATTCAAATATGGAAACACGATGATCTATTTTTGTTTCTATTCTTAAAATTGAAGATATCTTGTGCAACCATATCTCTTCAAATATATTTAAAGATTATCATTATTTTTAAGACAAAGATCCATCTTTTGTCAGCGGTGTGATGCTAAAACTATGATCTATATTTGTTTCTCATCAAACTAATTCTTATCTAGCTCGAGTTTCAGATGTTTTTATTTAGTCATAACAGAGTGTCAGATTCTTGAACTAAGATATGGTTTTATCCGTTCCCTATAAAAGAACTAAATGTCTCTATTTTATAAGCCTTTTTTTAAGGGTGAAAAATTCCTTCACTCATTTGTGGATAAGTCTTATGATTTGAGTAATTTACTAGTGAAATTCACCAAGCCTATGGAGAGGGTGATTGGTGGAGTGGAATAGAGGGTCTTTTTGCCCCAAACCACTATAAACCACTATTCTTTGTTCTCTGTTCATATTCCCTACATATACTCTGTTACAAAAATACTTCTAGTTATTATCTTTTATTTGTTTGAATAAAAAAATCATAAATTTTTGAAAATGACACAATTCACCCCCTCTTATGTCATCACTATAGTCTTTTTAACCTAACAGTTGGTATTAGAGGTTAATCTTTTCAATAGAGCTATAACAAGCTAAAAGAATAAGATCTATATTAGTGATGGTAATGGAGAATCTCAAGGAAGGAATGTCAATGGTTCATGATCTATATTTTAATGGAGATAATTATGGATGCTTGAAGTCTTGAATTATAATCTACTTAAAAAATATTGGATTTAGAGTATAATCAAATATTTTTACTCCTTAAACAATTCATGAAAAATATAAAACTTGGTCTACTAATATAGAGGTTCATTACGATATGAATTTGAAAGCAACGAATTCTATTATTTATGGTCTTGAACCAGATGAATTCAAATTTGTATTGAAATACCCAACAACCTATGAAATGTGGCAGACAATTTTAGTATCCTATAAAGTTACTGACAATGTTACACTAATGAGATATACTACAATGAAATTAATTTTTGATACTTTTAGAATGTACTATGGAGAGATAACGACATATATGAATGGAATATTAATAGAAATTCTTAATAATATAACATCTTTAGGCAAGCCTATCAGCCAACCTGATCAAGCTTTGAATGTTCTAAGAGTTCTACCTATGAAGTGGAATGGAATTTCTACTGCAATCCGCCAATCAAAACCTATCAAGAATCTTCCAATGAGAGAATTTAATGGAACTTTAATGATGTATGAGACAGAAATGCAAGATTAATTTTAAGATCACAAAGTTCTAATGAAAAATAAATACAATTCTTTAGAAGTTACATCCCAAAAGTAGAACAGAAAAATGAAACAAGAAGAAAGAAATTCAGACTCATCTGATTCAGAATTTGAGCTGGCTTAATTATCTAGAAAATTTATTAAATTTAATAGAATGAAAATATGATTCAAAATACCCCTAAAAAGGATGGGAAAAAATCCAGGGAGTTAGATGTTATAAATGCCAAAAATTGGGTCATATAAGACCTAATTGTCACCAATTGAAAAGAGAGAAAAAAAGGCAGAAAATAAATATCAGAAGAATATTGATTATTAAAACAAAGGAAAAAAGCGATGAAAGCTATGTGGAATGTTTTTGAAGAGTCTGGAACCACATCAATATCTGGTTCAGAGAAGGAATAATTGAATCTAAAAGCTAATATGTGTTTTATGGATGAAGAAGGGGAGGTAGAAACCTATTATTCATCTGATTCTGATTCCAATTACTCAAATAATAAAATGGATGCTAATTGTAATATTCTAGAATAAAGTTATGACTCCCTATTAAAGAAACATAAATATTTAAAAAACATTCATAATTCCATTATAGGTGAACAAGATACATCACTAAAATAACATCAAGATCTTGTTGAAAATTTTAATTCAACTACTACCAACTGTGATGCTCATGAAAGTATGATTAAGACTCTACAGGAAGAAGTAGAAACCTATAAATCTACTGCTCTTATTTTAACAAAAGGAGAAAATAAAATGAATGGAATTCTTGGAATTTTTTTTGTTAAAATGGAAATGTTTGGCATTGGTAGTAAGGGTGAAAATCCCAAACTGTACAAAAAACTATTTTGTTCCTAGTTCTAACAGAAAAGGCATGTCTACTATTAAATGTTTTTATTATGGTATTAATAGACATTATGTTAATGACTAAAATTTAAGAAAACCAAAATTATGTGGTATCAACCATTTTCATTATTCAAAAACATTATCTAGTTTTATTTATAAAGTGTTGGTCAAAATAAATCTGTTTGGATTCCTAAGTCTTTAATAGCTAACACTGCTGGACCCAAAAAGATATGGGTATCGAAACATATTTTTGTTTAATTTGTCCTTGTAGGTAATAGGCCACCAAAGAGGAAAATATATATGGTATATGGATAGTGGCTTTTCAATATATATGAGTGGAAATTCATCAAATTTATTTACTCTAACTAAAATATATGGTGGCCTAGTCACCTTTGGTGATAATGCCAAAGGAAAATTTATTGGACTCAGAATAGTTGAAGATCTAGATACTGTCTCAATTAATAAAGTACTCTATGTAAAAGTATTGAAGCATAATCTGATAAGTATCTCTAAAATCTGTGATGATGGATACTGTGTTGATTTTTATAATTATTCATGTTCTATTTTTAAATATGATTTTCTTAAATTTCGGGCACCGAGAACATATAATGTCTATAATTTGGATTTAAATTCCTTGTGTAAATATAAAGTGAACTATTTAAATTCTAATATAAATGAGTCATGGATTCGGAAATGAAGAGGTGGTCATTGTAATATTTTTTCTTTATATATGTTATCTAATAAACAATTAGCTTCAGATTTATCTAGTCTCAAATTTGATAGTGATAGATTCTGTGATGCATGTCTAGTTGGGAAGCAACACAAATCTTCCTTCAAATATGTTAACAAAATTTCTACTTCAAAACCCATAGAACATATTCATATGGATTTGTTTGTATCATCTATAATAGCAAGTTTGGATGGTAAATTATATGTATATGTTTTATATGTATTATTATTCTATATTTACTTGGGTATAGTATCTAAAACTCAAAATGAATATTTTTCCATTTGTAAAAGTTTCTGTAAAAATGTTGAAAATGAAAAAGATTTTAAGATAATTTCATTAAGAAGTGATCATGGTTGAGAGTTTGGAAATCAAGAATTTAATTATTTTTTCTTAAACAAGGGTATTAAACACACATTCTCTCCACTAAGAACACCTCAACCAAATGGAATTTCTGAAATAAGAAATAAAACTATTCGAGAAATGGATTGAACTATGCTAAAGGAATACAGTTTTCCAACATACTTTTGGGAAGAAGCTGTAAGAACAACATGATATATCATAAATAGTATTTTAATTTTACCTATTTTCTAAAATACTCCTTATAAAATTTAGAATAACAGAAAGCCTATGGTAAAGTACTTTAAGGTTTTTTGATACAAGGTATGTATCCTGGACACCAATGATAATCATGGAAAGTTCGATTCAAAATATGATAAAGGAATATTCATAGGATTTTATGAAACTTATAACGCTTATATAGTATTTAATAAAAAGTCATGGATTATTGAAGAATTAGTTCATGTGACATTTTATGAAACTAACCCTTATAATAAATAGAAAGATCAAACATATGAAGCTGATGATTCTTCTAATAACATGATACTCAATAACTTGAAAATGATTTTGAAAATATAAATAAAATTCAGTCTAGTTTAGAAGAACATGATATCAATGAGCCTGAAAGTGCTCTTCCTAGACAGCCTAGAATCCTAAGGAATCAACCTTTATAGACTATTATAGGAGATCTGGACAAAGGAATAAAAACTAGAAGAAGTTTAGGAAACCTAGTGGAATTTTATGCTTTTCTATCTCATTTAGAACCTATGTATTTTGAAGAAGCCTTAGAAGATGAAAGTTGGATGTCAGCAATGGACGAAGATGTAAATTAGTTTAAAAGAAACAATGTATGGAAATTAGTGGAAAGTCTATCGAATTATGAAGTTATAGGAACTAAATGGGTCTTTAGGAATAAACAATATGATCAAGGTATTATAACTGGAAACAATGATATACTAGTATCCAAAGGTTATAATCAAGAAGAAGGTATAGATTATGATGAAAACTTTTCTCTTATAGCTAGACTAGAAGAAATTAGAATTATTTTGGCCTATGCATCTCATATAATTTTAAATTATACCATATGGATGTAAAATATGCCTTTTTAAATAGATATTTAATGGAGGAATTTTATATTGAGCGACCTCTTGGTTTTGAAAATTCTCAAAAACCATATTTTGTTTTTAATCTTACTAAATCTCAATATGGCCTTAAATAAGAACCTAAAGCTTGGTATTAATGATTAAGTTCATTTATTATAAAAAATGGTTTTATTGTTGGTTTGGAAGACCCAACCCTCTTTAAAAATAGTTTGTTCAAATTTATTATTAGTTAAAATCTATGTTGATGATGTTATTTTGGAATCAACAAATAAAAAACATTGTAATGATTTTTTGGAACTTATGAAAAAAGAATTTGAAATGAGCATGATGGGATAATTGAATTTATTTTTAGGACTTTAAATTTATCAAAAATACTGTAGAAATTTATTAAATAAAATTAAATACATTACATATTTATTGAAAAAGTTTGGTCTAGAAAATATCAAGACATATTCAACTCCAATGCCTACTAATATTAAACATGATTTGGATGATGCTGGAAAACCAGTGGATAACAAGTTATATAGAGGTATGATTGGATGTTTAATATATATTACTAAAAGAAGATCTGATATTATGTTTTTAGTATGTCTTTGTTCTATATTTCAATCAAATCCAAAAGAATATCATCTTGCTGCTGTAAAATGGATTTTTTGATATTTAAAAGGAACAATTGTTCAATTTCTTCTTTATCCAAAAAACTTCTAATTTTAATTTATTGTCATATTTAGATGAAGATTTTAGAGGATGTATATTAGATAGAAAATCACTTTAGGAACATTTCACTTATTAGAAAAATTTTTAGTGTCATGGTCAAGTAAGAAGCAACACTCGGTTTCACTATCAACATCCAAAGAAGAGTTTGTATTTGTAGTCAGTTGCTATGCACAAGGGTTGTGGATGAAAAACACTCTAATGGAATTTGGACTTAATTTTAATAATACATATATTTTATGTGATAATACAAGTTCTATAAACATTTCAAAAAATCCAACAAGTCATTATAGAAGAAAACATATTGATATTAGACATCATTTTCTAAGATATCATGTTCTTAAAAAGAATATATCTTTAGAATTTATTAACACTAAATATCAATTAGTTGATATTTTCACTAAACTTATTTCCACTACTTGTTTTGATTTTATTAAGGGGAAGTTATGTTTATTTTATCTTTAATTATTTTATTTTATTTACATTTATTTTATTTTAATTCATTTTATGTCTAATGTATTTATGTAAAAATTATTTTATTTTCTTATTTTTATCTTATGGTACTTCAGTTAATATATGTTATCTTAAATCCATTTACTCCATGTATTTATTATTTGTTTTTCATAATTACTCTACAACACAAGAAACAAGGATATGGGTTATCTGTTATAAACTCTTTGTCTTCCAAAGCCTTTGTTTACCCAAAAATCAGTTTTCCTAACCCTGAATCTCCATTCATCCTTCCAAACCCTAGAAGCTGAAAACCTCATATTTTTAAATCTTCAAAAATGTCAAAAACTAAGAGAGTCGAAGAAGGAGAAGCAAGTAACCCAAAATGACAAAGAGTTGCAGGTAGAAAGATTCTTCAGCGAAAAGTGGTTGATCTTGATTGGCTATATCAGATGAAATTACTCTTGAAACAAGCGTTGGCATTTCGAGGACTCGAGATAGCTTTCAATGACATCAACTCAGAATTTCTTTATGAGGTAGAGATGAACTATTTTTATAATAGTGTACGGTTTATATATGAAGATTCAAAGGATATGTTTTTTACTAGTATCAAAGATAAAGATTTATCTATTTCTTCTACTAAGGTTTCCAAAATTTTGAACTGCCCATATGAAGGAGTTTTCCATTTCGATCTTCAATAAATTAGTGATAAGGAACAATCATCTAAAGATATTATGTCTTTTCTTTTCAACTCAATGCACATCAGAAATATATTTTTAAGGATTTAGAGGTTGACCATAGGATTCTAGTGAAGTTTATTTAGATAGGAATAACACTAATGATGGCTGAGATGGAGAAAATCCTCCACCCAAACATGTATACCATGTTTATTTTTTTAAGTGATATCAAATTATATTTTCTGTGGTATTTATTTCGGTATCTTCATTACTATTGTTCACTAGATGCAAGAATGAATTTCTATCCATATGGATGGATAATTTCAAGGATTTTATTTAAGAAGGATATGATTAGATTAGTTTATACATGATTAAAATGTCATCATAGTAATGTTTTGAATGCTAGAATGGTAAGAAATCTTGGATTATTCTAGAGCGCAATAAAATGAAAGATTTTTCCTGTTGAGGCTGAAGAAGAATAGATCTCAGAAGATTTTTCTTAGGGGGGGCAAGCAGGTGTTCAAAAGGAGGGTGTGGTTGAATTAGGAACATATGAAATTTCTAAACTGACTTAGAGGAGGCTTAGATTTAACAAAGAAGAAAAGTAAGAACAGAGTCAAGAGGGTCTTGTTATGAAACCAAGAAACGGAAATGATCTTCAAGGTGAAGAGAAAATGTTGGGTTTTGGGGAAGAAACAAGTAGAAATTGTTATTGGAGTGGAAATTATAGTGGAGTTTCAAACTGGGGAGCTTGATATTTTACCTATGGTGAATGAATAGGTACAAGAGAGAATTCGGGTAGAAACAATTCAAGAAAATAATACTCATAGTGAAAATGTTCTATCAAATATTGTCAGAGAATAAGTTACTGAAATACATCCTTTAAGTGTAGATCAGACTGTGGGATAATCGGATCATATTTCTGGTGCTTAGACTGAAGTTTTAGATAATCACCCTTTTTCTTGTGAAGAATTAGTAATGAAAAAAATGGAAGATCCTTTGCCTACTGATGGTAAAATTTATGCTATGAATGTAGATGAGAGGCCATATGATTCATTATCTCATCAAGTTGAAGAAATTGTGATCAAATTAAACAAGTCTCAGGAAGAGAATGTCATTCTTTAGAAGGAGCATGAAATTTCGAAGAAAAAGATTTCAGAACGTAATGAGAATATTGTTTCTAGAATGGATTTGGATTCCTTGAAGAGAGAAATGTTAAAATAGATTGGGAAGATTAGATCTAAAGATATTTCAAAAATAGATTCTTTAGATTTTAAGTGGTACTTGGGATGTCAGTATGAATCAGTAAAAGGTTCAGTGAATCATGTATGTACATCTACTCCTACCTCTACTACAAGTACAAATTTGATTAGAAGATTTCAAGCCATTACATCTATTAGGGAAGACATGAATACTTGTCTTCAGGACCTTCAATACAATAGTTCACCTTTATCAATTTTATTGGAAAATTAGATATTTGTTGTTGATTAGTTAATTCAAGGAGAGCCTAGTATTATATTGATGTTGATTTAGTTTTCTGAAAAGTTGGAGTGGTTCATGAAGTAAGAGAGAAGCCTTCACGAGTTTCTGAAGGTTAACATAGTGGAGAATCTATATGTCAATAATGACTCCAGGATGTTGATAATTCATCTGGGAGATAGTTTTATGAAGAAGCTAAGATTTTATATCTCTAAGCTCAAAGAGATGTTTGAATCCATTCAAAATTCAAATCCAGCCAATCCTTAGACATTTTTTCTACTTTGAACCACAACAATGACATTTTTCATTTCTTAGTCACAATATTTATTGAATTACTGTCTTTATTGATCAATAAACTTGTATACTCTCTATATATTATATTTAATTATTTTATCTTTTTTTGTATATTTTTTCTGATAGTCAAAAATACAAATCTATTTAATCATTACAGTAACTTATAATATTCAACTATCATTCAGTTCAATATTAAATGTGTTTTAATATGTTTCTATACTTTCTTTTTGATATCAAAAAAGTGGGACAAATTTAGATAACAAAACATTTATTTGAAATTTACCTTTGGTGGAGAACTTTAGATATTTCTTCTTTATCGAAATAATTCTGTCAATTCAAAATTATTTTCATTTAATGTTTGAAAATTATAAATTATATTGATAAGATTATAGTTCCAATTTATGGGTTTTGTGATCATAAAAATGTGGAGATCATTGGGCATGTATTGTCTCAAAAATACTTTATAAATATTATTGATTTTGATTCTCACAAATACCCTTTTTTGTTTTACTAATGATTTTATTTTGAGTGTATTTCTTGAAATTTATATTCTTTATAATTATAATCTTGAAATAATACTCAACTATTTATTTGCGATAAATATTTGTTAATGTGTTTGGAATGATCTTAAGTGTATTCTGGAAACACTGTTCATTGTTTTTCATTTACCGAAAATACTATTCATTCAAAACGTTGAAGAAAGTAATGTCTCGAACAAACCCTACATTTATGTTGACAGATCACTGTGTATAGTTAATAAACCTTAAGTTTGAAGAAACATATGGTTAAGGAGAATTATGTTTGGATAAGAACCTTATATTTTTTTAGAATTAAAAAGTATGGTTAAAGAACCCTACATAAGTATGGAACTTTACAAATGTATGGATAATCAAACTTACTTTTGTAATCAACCTT
Organism: Viscum album; assembly: GCA_963277665.1. Lineage (NCBI taxonomy): Eukaryota > Viridiplantae > Streptophyta > Magnoliopsida > Santalales > Viscaceae > Viscum > Viscum album. Next base: position 1,174,897,677 of record OY728119.1, on the reverse strand, counting down.
ACATTTTCAACCTTACGTTTGGAAAAAGTAAATGTATTGATAGTCAATGTTACATTCAGTTATCTATGTTGACATGTTTAAATTTATGGATCATCAACCCTACGTTATGAAGTTGAACCCTAAGTTTGTTATTTTGTTTAATTATGAATGAACCTTATGTTTGACTTTTCAATGCTGGAAATTTGAATTTACATGTTTATCAAAGATTTTTGCAAAAATATTTATGGAATATCATGGCGATTTTAAGATTGATTTTGGATAATTTAATGCTCGTTTTAAATGATTTAAAGATCCATTTACAACAGATATTTTTTACTCTTATTCTTAATGGAATTTATGACTACTCTGAGCAATATTTTTTGAATTTTAATTCACTCATTTTATCAGGAATATTTTGTGTATTTAAAACCGTTTTTGAGATTCATCATTATATCTCTCTCTGAGTATCAATTAGAAAATCACTGAATCTTTGAATTCTTCTCAGATATCTATGTAAATATTATTTGTTTATTTTTTCTATAAATATTATTTTACAGTGCTATAATGAACAAGAATCTCAGAAATGGGGACTACATTTTGGAGGTATACATATTCAAATCTATAAACACGATGCTCTATTTTTTTGTTGTTCTTAAAATTGAAGATCTCTTGTACAACCAGATCTATTAAAATATATTTCAAGATTATTATTATTCTAAATATGAAGATCCTTCTTCTGTCAGTTTCTTACTGCTGCAACTGAGAGCTATATTGTTTTCTCATAGAACTATATCTCATCTATCTTGAGTTTCAGATACTTGTATTTAGTTGTGCTGAAGTATCATCTTCTCGCACTAATCTATGGTTTTATCAGTTCCCTGTAAAAGAACCAGAACGCTCTATTTTGTAAACCTTTATTTTTAATGGTGAAAACTATCTACACTCAATTGTGAATCAGTCTTATGATACAAGGACCTTACAAGTGAAATTTACCAAGCTTGAAAAGAGGGTTATTGGTGGAGTGGAATAGGGGATCTTTGTATACCAAAAAACTATAAATTGTTGTGCTTTGTTATCTTTTCGTATCAGCTACATATACTCTATTACAAAAATTCTTCCAATTATTATCTTCTATTTTTTTGAATCAATAGTATTGAAAATATTTGAAAAGGACACAATTCACCCCCCTCTTGTGTCATCATTATATTCTTTCTGATGTAACAGTTTATGGGTCCTTTTATAATTGAGAAGAGTGGTATTTTTATAAATTATTATTTATTAATATAAAATAAAGGTCTATCAAGTGGATCCAAAATTAATAAAAAAAGGGAGATAAAATTAGGGTGGTAGATAAATCCATTATCCAATAATTTAATGATATTTTTTGGTTGATATTTTGTGACTTTATCTATCAATTTAATAGTTTTACCATATCTTAACCTCCACTATGGTAAATAACTTTTACCTTGAGAACATATTATTTTGACTTGAAATGAAATTAACCATATTAAATAATTTTCATATGATGATTAGAAAATTTAAATAGATTTTACTTTATTCAATATTTAAATTTTCTACAAAATAGTTTTAATATAAGTATGCATAATGCAATAAAAATAGTGTTTGAGAAAATTATATTTTTTAGCATAAAAATAAATTTATATTAATTTATTCCAAATATTTGGAATTGTATTTATTCACATAAAATTTATTAGTTTTTGAATAAATAATGGAGTTATTATTTATTTTAAATCTAATACAATGCCAAATATTATATTGTGAATACTTTATTAATGTGAAAAGACAAAAACAATTTTTTTAATAAAATAAAATATAACATATGTTTCAAAATGTCAAACATAGGTTTATAAATTGAAAATATTATTTTTAAATGAACTTTTTTACTCCCTAAAAACACATTTTTTTAATAAATAGGTTTCATAAATTTTAAGTATTGTTTATATCACGATGACATCATAAATGTTACAACATTCATTAAAACTGCTTTCTTATTATTCTCAAAAAATCAAAATTTTCAGGAAAAATAAAAAAAATCATCCTAAGATGGTCTTGAAATGAAGAATTAGAAAAAGAGTTCATTTTATAAAATTTGTATTCTATAATTTTGGATTTAAACTTTTAAATGAAAACATAAAATATAATGAAAAACTCTTTTAAAAAATGACTTTTCAAACTTTAAGTGTTGTCAATATTATTTTATATAAATTACTAATTAAATGTTTATTAATATATATGTTTTGTACATTTAAATATTTTAATAGAATAATAGTTTAAATGGTTTTAATAAAAACTCAAAACACTTTAAAAGTAGTTACTTGAAAAAAATGATTTTAATCACATCCCATGAAAAGTAATTACTTATATTTATAACATTAAATATTCATCAAATAATTAGTATAAGATCCCATAAAATCATTATTTAGAAATAGTTATAACAACAAGTAAGGGTCTAAATCATTTTAAATAATTTCTATTTTTTATTTATTGAATTATTAATTCCACTAGTACTTTTCATAATGATATTTTACCTTGTATTCACATAATATATTTATATTTATCTTACATTGTAATAAAATAAAACACAATACCTTTTAGTTTGATGTTGTGTATGATAATATATATTCAATATAATAGTTATTTAAATGAAAATACATAATAAATTATCAAGGTGTTACAACTATATAGAATGATTATAACGTGAAAGAATATTACATTGAAGATACATCTACCAAGAATGTCATTCACATAAAAGTTTGATAAGAAGGTCTATATACCAAGAATTAGAGATATGATCATGATCAAAGACCTCATATAAACATTTAGTTACCTACTACAAGATGATATAGTTCAAAATATAATGGTGTGGATGTGTCTAATTAAACATCCCACTCACCACTAAAAGTTGTTAAGATATTTCCTTAAAGGAATAAATTTTGTAATATGAAGCTAAAAGAAAGAAAATAAAGAAAATAATTGTTAAACTACTTAGAGGAAATAAACTCCTTGAATGAGAATTTTACACTATTTTTTCATAAATACTTAAACTAGTACTCTTCAGTGGGAGGAAATTTCTAAACCCATAGAGGTATAGTTAAGCCACCACATTAATTATAGACAGCACCAACTAGTTTGTTTGATTATAGTGATAGTTTATTATTATGAGTTTCATTCAAAGGGGAACAATCATCTACCAGTATAGGGAAGTCATATAAGGCCAAAATAGGTGATTCAATAGCCATAAACTTCGACTAGATAACAATATCAATACTAAAAAGATATTTTTTATCAAATGAAAACCTAGGAAGTAGTATCCTAAGAAGTTATATATTCTCTTACTACTTATATTTAGGATATAAAAATCCAAAATGAACTAGTGAAATTGAAAAGAAAAATCATATCATGAGTTGATGTATTTGAATCCTAATATACTTATCATTGGGACCCCTAACTTTCTAATTTTCAATATTATGGGAGACATAGAACAATAACATATACACTTGGAATCTTGGTGTGGCCTGATTATTTAAACATCAGTGAAACAATGAGCAACTAAGATAGGATTGAACTAGCTAAGAACAAGAAGAAACTAAAACAATGTATTTTATATATAATATTTACTGTATCTTGTTTGTATGGTGTAAAAATATACCACCCAAATCCATTTCTAGATAGGAAGGCCTAAAAATGCTATTACTCTAAAAATTTAGTTCATTGTGAAATAATATGAGTATTAATGAAATATTTGACTTCAAACTTCATGAAAAAGGTGAGTTAAAAATTTCATTACAAGGTGTATGGGCCTTACCTACAACATAGATATATAGATACTAAATGAATATTTTCTAGAAATATGTGTGGGTAATCTTCATGGTGAGCTAGAAATCATGATCATTCAATAAAGTTATTCTAGAAGTTTATTATAGAACATTGAAATAAAACAACAACCAGAGGATTAAATTCGATGCAATAATGATAAATCTCAACAAACACCATCATCAAAAACAAGGAAGTTTAGGAAATAGGAAACATTTTTGTTACACTTAATATATTTCTTCCATCGGCTCTATATCGTAAGAAATACTTATTTAATATTGTGCCTTTTCATAAAAAAACAATTCCAATGTCGCATTTAAAATATTCATGATATGAATAAGGAGAAGATTTTATAGAAATTTAAAAACAAGAAGAAAAAGGATAATTCCTTTTAAAATGAATAGATTCTAGAGTAATCTATCATTACTCTGGAGAAAAATTTATTTACACTAATAGATACCAAGAAAACTAATGAGTCATGTTTGAATAATTTTCCTTATTAACTCCTTTATCACTAAATATTAATGAAAAACCCCCTTGAAGTATTTTGGTTCAATGATTTTCTTCAATGGAAGGAAGATGAATGGAGATTAAATTTGGAAAATCCTTAGATTAATGCATCATGTGTGACTACCAATCTACTTGAGGATAGATGATAATAATTTTGAGAGGTTAAAAATAATAATTCAAGAAATTTTTATTACTATATGACCTAAAATACATTGAAACCTACAAAAAATCATTTAGGCATGATTAAATAATCTAGATACAACTTTAATTCCCATTGAAACACCTAAAAAAATGTTTTATAATTGATAATATTTTTATAGCTGATTTAACTTACACCCATAATTAAAAACATAGAAAGAGGAACCTTTATGAATTCCTAAATGAGTCTAGATTCTCATCGAATTCATTATCCCAACAAGAAGAGAATGGGTATCACCCTACCAATCAAAACTTACATATGATGAGAAATCCAAGTATGGATATTTCAAGGTCATCCACCAAAAAACTTGTACATTGATTAATACATTTATCATAAAATGTATTATCATGAAAATTATTACATATGATTTAATCAATGGATTTGAAGACCTAATTATTGTTGACCATGGATTCATGGTGTCATCCCTGTCAAAATTATACATGCGATGAAAACCAATAGAATGGTACTTTAATGAGCTAATAAAATTATACCAGTTTGAATATAAGTCCTTTGAAGATTGATCATTTCCCATATAATAAGGGTATAAATTGGATGATATAAAATTACATAGAAAACCATTAAATATGGGAAATACAGTTTATATTATCTCATAAATAAAAATTCTGCCACACATTGATTATAAAAATGAGAGTTTCATCATTAGAACCAACCTAGTATTTAGAGCCTATAGCATGAGAACAACCACATAGAAGGAAATATCAGCCAGTAGCCCAAACATACGACATATTTAAGATTATATCCATTGCCATTACATGAATTTAAATTCTTTCTAAACTTAATCAAGCTAAATAAATAAAGGAGGTCTTTATCAAGGACATGTAAAGGCCTTATTATTTTGAGGAAAAAGTGGAAGTTTTTTAATTTTATCACATTGAAACTGAGAATATTTAATTTCATATAGTATTTTTATTCTTGGATAAATATCAAGAGATATACATAAAATGGAACATCATAAATTTTTATATATTTGGTAGGCTTTATGATGTCAATTTCCATTGATCCTTGGTGGATAATGGTTCTCAAATAAATATCATTTTGGTTAAAACTATTTAATATTTAGGATATAAGGTGGATAATTTACCCCTTTCATATTTGACTATTCAATACCATTAAAAAAGTGAACAAAAACATCTAGAAAATACTAAATCAATGACCTAATTTAAAGGACTCATGTTTGATTTTTAATTTAAAATTATTTTCCAAGACACCACATTCAATGATTTATTAGTAAGAATATGGATTTATATGTATAAAACATTACCATCTTCTTACTAATACTATCTAAAATATTCTATTAATGGAAAATATAATGTGCTTTATAGTGATAATTACCCTTTTGATAGATACAAATATTGATATGTTAACACATGGTATTAAAATAGAGAAGTAAAAAATTATAGAAGAATGGTGAAATACAAGCACCACCCTTAATGGGTTAAAAGTGAATTACATAAAACTATATAGTGATTAAAAATTACTTTTTATACTTCTTATCAATTAAATTGAAATAATTATTATTGATTTGGTAAATCATGGAGTTCTATCAGCCAAAGGAGGGGACCCTGGACTAGATTATTCACTTATAACGTATAAGAAGATGTATGTTAAGACACCTTTATCATTAAAAAAAGAATAATATGCAATCTATGAATATAATATATTCCCTAGGAACCTTTACTAGAGTGAAATATCGAGTAATATCCAATAAAAAAGACAATTTTTTTAACCTTATGAAAATTAAGAATAAATAGAGAATATAGTGATTTCCGACATTGCCTCTATACACATGGTGTTTACTGACCCCGATGAACTATCATTCTCTTCAGAAGAGTGCAGTCTAGACTTGGATAATAAAAACTAATTACATCCTATTAAATATTAGGAAGAGAATGAACCCTTCATTCTTGATGATGATATAGAAGAGAAACATGAATATTCTTTTACATATTTTTTGGAAGGTGTCTCAACCACCTTAGATGAATTAATGATGGTGAATTTGGGTATAAATAAAGACCCGCATAACACATTGATTCATGAAACCACAAATTTTGGAAAACAAGAGTTGTATTTTTATTTCATCAAATATCACTAAGATGATTTTTCATGAAATCATATGAAAATTATATTCTTAGAACCTTGGGTTATATTCCATCACTTGAGATTAACAATAATCTCCATGGCTACCAACATATATATAGAAGGATATGCTCAACTAATGGTGGAAAGGTAGATGTTTAAGTTACAAACTAGATAAAAGAAAAATTTATTTTAGAGTTTTAATACCCTAAATGGATCAATAAAATATATATATTAAGTATAATATTAAGAAACCATATGTATTTATCATCTATAGGGATTTTAATCATAATTTTCCAAAAGAATGACTTCCCTATTCCAATCATAAAACTATTGATTCATAAAACGATTTGTTTTCAAGCCCTCTCATTTTGGGATAGTTATTTTGGATATAATATAATTAAAATCGATATTGAAGATGAATAATACAATACCATTAGTGTATACTAAGGAGTATATTTCTATAGAATTATTTACTTTAGTCTCAGAAATTAGAAATCTACTTATTTAAATTTATTACACTATATTTAATACCCATCCTTGTTGAAACCTTTGAGTGTTATGTGGAAAATCTGGTTATTAACTAATGAAAATGTTTAGAACATTTAATTATCCTAAAATTTGTTTTCTATAAATTTTTAACAAACAATTTATTAATGAATCCACTGAAACATGTATTGAAGTATATATTGGAAAATTTTTCTATTTCATAGTCCATCATAATGACATAAAATTTTATCTTGGTCAAACTAAGGAAATAATAGATATTCCTCTATTTTGAATCCATGAGAGATAATAAAACATTAAAATTGACTCACTTACATCTGGTGTGGTTAGTAGAATCGATGAAAAGTTTATATTCCTAAAATGTCAATGAAGAATAAATAATTCTTTTATGGAAATAAATATTTTTAGAGTACATTTAGTAGTCTTAATAAATATCTCTTCCAGTCTATAGTTTAACATATCTAATAGATTAAAAACCACTTATCCTCTATGTGTTTTCTATAGAGTTATCACTTGTTGAACTTCTTTCCCATTTGAATGATGTATGAAAGGAGAATAATATTTACTAACTTAGATGAATATAGTTTAAAACTGAGAAGTTATACATTGATGTTGAGAAAAATTAAATTTCTCTGATATTTATAATACAGAATCTTAAATAGTATTTAATGCTTCATGAGATCCACTCAATCACATTCGTGGATCCACTAATATACATCCATGGTTATCCTATGCTAAATATGATATAGAAAAAAAATGGGATATCAATATCAAGTAATTTTATACCTATTTTGTGTCATAAAATAAATTTAAGGAAAAACATTGATATATTTTATAGGATTACAACATTCCCTAGATGAGTCACCTATAAACATAAAGATTCCTAATGAAAAGGTTTTCTCTATAAATGTTGTTTTTAGACTTTGGAAATGTACTTCGATGGTTTTTATAAAATACCAAGTAAAAAAGGTATGGATTATCCAACACTTAACCAAGGTTTTTTAGGGACTCTGTTCATTTATCTAGTAAAGTTACTCTTACTTACTCATTCCACCTTTTAGAAGAATAAGCTGATAATGAGGAAAAATAACAACCCTTCATCAAAGTCTTGGAATTATATTTATAGATATTAATCATTTTCCTAAGAATTAAATGTGACTCCATGCTTTTGATCAAACATATTAATGGATAATAATCCATTAATAAGGAAGAATTGGTTTCCCTCCTCAACTATACCTAGAAACTGATGTAAAAGTTTTCCTCAGATCCAATGTTTTCTCAAATCCCACATTCACACATTAATTAATAGGATAAATTAGTAAATTTAGATATATATCTCATAGACCAAGACCAATATGAGATGATCACTCACATCACACACTGAAAGGTGATTTTTGTATTTTTTTAGAAAATTTATGGAGGAAAAAATAAGGTTGACAATTACTTGACTCTAGATAGCTCCTTGTCCACATAAAATAATATGGTTACTAGTCAGATGTCTTCAATTTTGACATACTAGACCAAGATCACTCAACAGTAATTGAACCTGATTGTCCACATGACATCATGTGTGGCTCCACATATATTAGAGGGTGCTGACTAATAGTGAGGGTCTATGGAGGAATAGTGATGCGATTATACTCTCACAATAAGAGTGTAGAAATGTATAATAATCATAAAAATCAATAGAGGAATCATGAAAGAATACTGAGAACTGAAGAGATAACATCCATCCTATAAATAATCAAGTAATCACATCCATCAATTTGATATACAAAAATGATGATCATGGAATGCTATACAAAATGGAAATACAAAACAGACATGGAAGCAGGTTCACATACACATAGGTATACCAAAAGAACCCAAATAATAAATAGAGTACCTCAAAAGAGCATTATGATCCATATATTAGTCTTGTGATCCCCCAATCCCATGCTACAATAAATCAAGTATTGTAAACTAGGAACTTTCCCCTCTTCCTACCTGAATCCATGAAGCCTATCTGGATACCATACGATGGCCCAAGTAGGGTGTAAGATAAACTTAGTAACACAACACCAACAATGTCTAATATGATCCAGTATTTGAATATATAATAAATAGTGTACCTGTAAAAAATGAAAGGACGTGAGGTATATAAATATGCCACATAGGTCTGGGTTCCCATGGAACACCCATTCTCTGCTACCTGTTTTAGCCTAAGATGGAATATCTATGAGGAATCAGGCAGTCATGATTAAATTTAACAAGTCTCAAGACCTAGCTCATATCCCAAGCATCCCCTTTGAATCATATCCAAAATGAAGTATATAATAAGGCCATCATAAATTAATGATATGAATGAATCCAATATAGTGATTGGGATTGAAAGATGCATCAAAGAATCATTTCATTATTTAATATTTTAGAATAACCTGATCCTATCCCTGGTGTTCCTAATCTTCAACCTAGGCATCTCTGTAGGCATAAATAAACCCATAACCTTATAAGACTATCCTATGTATTACTCATAAGAACCAAAGTATCGTTCTAGGTGTGGAATAAATTCACCACCCACTGAGTCCATCCTTTTCAATATGTAAAGGGAGAACAACCTTTACTTATGGAAGACATAATGATCTAAACCCTCAGTCCATCCTTGTAAATAAACATAGGTAGTCCAAGTATCACTCATGGAATATTAACTATCTATACTTTGAGATCGTCCTTGGGAGTCCAAAAAGGAGTAAAAGTGTCACTCAGGCATATACAAGTCTACTTAAAAATTATTCCATATATGGAACTTATATGAGAACCCATGTGTCACCCAAGGTGAATGATAATAATTTCATTTTCATAAAATATAATTAAACAAATATAAAGAGTCGATTTATGATGATATAAAATTGTAACAAATTTCTCACTCTTGGCATGGAAATAATAATGATTGAGGACCCAAAGACAATTCATACCATTTATGTTCATATATTTCTTCTATCAATATTATTAATTAAGAAATTAAACTCTCCTTAGAAGTTGGATAAAAACAATGAATAAGGTTAGAAGGCCTAACATCACATGAATACTACCATTTCTATCAATTGGGTATTTAGATATAAATATTGTCACAAGATTAAGTGAGAAGGGAAAATAACGAACAATTTCATAGGGATCGGGCTTTCCGTTCCCACTAATTCAATTCAATTTAAATGTAAATCAATTCATTTAACATTCCAAGTAATGGGGTAAAGAGAAAACCTCTATGATGAATCAAATACATAGGCCACCGATGGTGGTTTAATATCATTAACAATTCACCAAATGGGTGGTTCAAATTTGAGTTCATTAACCATTAACAATAACTCAATGGATCTCATGAGTTTTCTAGGTCAAGAACATTAATTTAATTTAAGAAAAAATTCATTAAATAAGTTTCATTCAGAAAATCAGGCACACGACACAATTACATATATATAAAATTTCTAGTATTTTGAGGGGAAATCAAGAGACCACCTAGCTCATTTTGTTAGTCGACTCCTTATCTATTATTGGCCTCTAATCTAGGGTTGAATAGAATAAATTGAGCAATTATAAGAGATACATGAAAATAGGTCATATGATATCATTCTAAAATAAATCCATCGAGAGGAAGAAAAATGTAGAAATTTGTAAGAGGAATAGAGAACTAAATGGTGGTTTCGAATGATATTGACAGTGGCTTGATTGGAGTATAGATGGAGAAAATCATCAAAATCCTAGATTTTGGGTGTGAAGAATATTTCAAATGGGAGGAGAGGATATCCTCTAGAGGATAAAGAAAAATGGTATCAGGGTTATAATATTCTTAAGGAAAAAATGGTCATTTATCCATAATTAAAGGGTTGTATTGTTTTACCACATGGTTGACCAAACATTACACTAACCACACAAGAATCAACACCTGGGCATAACTTCTTGCATGTTCAAGGTGCATGGTGAGAAAACCATGTGCTAATCATGAATTTTCCCTATACTAAAAATTATGAAGCAAAATCTTATGCATGAGGCCTCATTTTCAATATTTCATAAAACCATGTGGTACTGGAAAGTGCACTGTATCATGCCACACAGTTTAATCTAACCTTGGGGACTGGAAAAAATGGATTCTACTACCCATTCGTTCCAGTTGCCTCCTAAAAAATCTCAGTATGTAGGCTCCTAACAAGAATTAGACACCCCAATTTCCTCTAGGAACCCACTATGAATTCCCATAAGGATAAAATAAAATAATTTAATATAAATTTGAATGTTACATACCTTAAAGAAAATATGGGTTCTAATAATATTCTCCCATTAAAGAAATTCATCCCAAATTTCCCTTCCAAGGGTGGTAAAACATCCTCTGAGAATAACTACAACCACTATACATGTAAATTTTCCTCTCACTCCCAAGACTTTTCCTTTACACATATGTGCATCCATAGCACTCATACTAGAGAAACTAACTGAACTTATATATTATTTACTCCATGATCAACTATATGGATATGATGCTCCTAAAATGATTCATATATCAACAACTCAACCTCCTCAGGCCGAAGAATATATGAGAGATCAGTATGATATAGTTGAAGCTGAGATACATGGAAGATGTCTCGCATGGCCTCATACCCTCGAGGTATCTGAAACATATAAGATATCTTCTTGACTCTGTATAAAATCCCTAAGGGATCAATTTAATTATGTGATAACTTCCCTTCCTCTTGAATCCATATATTCCCTAGATAAGGAAAAAACATGTAGGAAAGCCTAAGTCCCCACCTCAAGCTCTAGCAGTTGATAATGTCAATAAATGTATTATTTATGTCTATAATTTGATGTATAAATTTTCCTCATAATAAGATTAACCTACTCCGACGTCTCCTAAACGAGATTAGGACCTAGTAGAACTACCTCTCTAGCCTTTAACCAGCACAATGGTGAATAGAAGGGCCTACCATATATATACTCTTAAGGATCCATATGTATGGTCCCCTAGAAGATGTTATTATAAGAAAACATGGTGATAGGTTAGTGTTTCTTCCAATAACCTCTAATGTTAAGGATTCATTCTTAGAGAATGTCCTCCAATACATGTATCATATGATTGGACTGACTATCAGTCTATGGGTGAAAGGTTGTACTTAGCAGTACCTGTGAACCCAATGCCTAATGAAACCCCTTCTAGAACCATGATGTGAAATGAATGTCTCTATTTGATATTATAGAACAAATAATTACATGGAGGCCTAAGATATCAAGAATTTAGTGCCCCGTTGGTCTCATTTAGTACCAAGATAATCTAAATATGTAAGAAATGAGTGACCTTAGTCAACTTATCTATGATCACCCATATGATGTAACTACCCTAAGGTGATCTATGAAATCTTTTCACAAAATCCTTGGTTAAATTTTCCCATTTCTATATAATAATATGTAATGGATGTAAAAGCCCCATTGGTCAATAGTGCTCTACCTTTACCTTCTAAGAGGTGGACCATCGAATAACAAACCCATCTATCCCTTGCTTTATCCTAACCACCAATATTATTAGCTCAAGTTACAATACATATGGGTAAGATCAAGGTGTATTTCCCATATAGAGACATGGTAATCTCATATAAACTCCTCTTAAATTTCTATAGAAACCCCAAATCATATTCGAATATGAAATATCTCATCCTCATCAACAATACAACTAGAAGGAGGGTCTTCACCTGCAATGCTTAGGATCAAGCCCTTAGAATCATATTACAACCTCATCTTATCTCTCTCAAAAATTTAAGAGGTCATTGATAATGAATAAAGTATATACTATCCATGATATTATTGAACCTCTAAATGCATCACTGAAAAAAGGGCCCTAAGATACCTCCTGATACTAGCCTCCTGAACCACCTATGTTTGAGTCCTCCTTATTAGAAAAATAATAATACAATTAACTATTTTGGGGGTATAAGAAAGATCAAAATCAAAATTCTATAGGTACTCAACCCATCTTAATTGCCTAAGATTCAAGTCATGATATCTAAAGATGTACTTAAGTCTTTTATGGTATGTATACATAAAAAAATTATCACCTTGTAAGTAATTCCTCCAATAGCATAAGGCATGTACAATGGTGGATTACTAAATATCTTTTTTTGGGTAATTACTCTCATGTAGAGTCAAATGGTGAGACCCGTACGTCACAAATTTATCTTAATACATTAAAACTGCTCCAATACAGATACCTGATGAATCATAATAAACTATATAGGTTCTTCTATGCTATAGAATAATCATTATTGGTGCTGAATTAACTCTTCCATTCACCTCTTGAAATTTCTGCTTATAGGATTTTGACCATATAATATTTACAACCTTCTTAATAAATTCTATAAGTGGTTATACTAAGCATGAAAAATCTTGTATGAAGCACCTATAAAAACTAGATATCCCCCAAAAACTCTGTATATTAAATAAATTCTTAGGATTATCCTAGGAAACTACAAAATTCACATTCTATGGGTCAACTTATACTCTTGTATTCGAGATAATATGACTAAGGAAGTGAATATTATCCCTCCCAAAGTGGAACCTTGTGAGATTAGAAAATAAATGTTTCTCTATCAGTGTATCCAATATGATCTCAAGATGTTTGGAATTGTTTTGTCAAGTGTTATGATACACCAAGATATCTTCCATGGATACCACCACAAATAAATACAAATATGGATGGATAACATAGATTATCAGTTCCATGAAAATTGTTGGCACATTAATGAGATAGAATGATGTGACCAAATACTCATTAGATCCATATCTACTATGGAATGATATAAAAGGTATATCCCGTGGTCTAACACGCACCAGATAAAAAAATGATATTAGATCAATATTGGAGAATACCCTTTCTCCTCATAACCAGTTGAAGAGATCCTCTAATTGGGGCAGTTGATATGAATTCATAACCATTAATATGGTTAATTGATGGTAATCTAGGAAAATCCTTTGGTTACCATCCACCTTCTTGGTGAGAAGTACTAGAGAACCCCACATCAATGAACTGGATCATATAAAACCCTTATCTCCCAAATCCCCTAGCTCCTCTTGAGATACATTAACTTAGTGGTAGCCATTCTATAGGGAGAAATGGATACTAGTGCACCTCCAGGTGCTAGATCAATGGAAAACTCTACCTATCTCTCAGGAGATAGTCCTAGAAATTCATCTAGGAAATATTCTATAAAATGATCTACCATTGGAGGGAAATCTTCTTGGAACCTTCCCGGATCATCCATATACAAGAAAGAAATATAGAATGTCATATCGGTTAGTCTATGATGCTTAGGTTCATATTTGATATCCTGGACATCCCATTCACCCTAGTGAATAAAAGCACCACCCACTGGTGATGTAAAAGCCACCCTTTAGTAATAGTAGTCAACATAAGCATGATATGGAACCAACCAATACATCATAAGAATAATATCAAACCCTGACATCTTGAAGGTGAAGAGTCCCCATACAAAGTGACACCCACCTATCTCAAGGGGAACTCCATACACTAGTGCACACTCTTCGATTAAATCTGTAAAGGAGTGTTTAATTTCATAACATCATAGTAAAACTGAACATCGAGCCCAATAATCTCTAGAATAGGCACATATATAAAGGAATGAGATGAAATTGTATTGAAAAGTGAAGACACTAATTTAGAGGCTACTAGAATAGTACCTCTCACTATAGAAGGTACGACACTATAATCATTAGGTATCAGTTATACTGCATACATCTAGATTTACCCATAACCCTGATTTATATCCTAGATACCTTGAGTAGGTCCTCTCTATTGGTTCTATTAATCTGGTGACTGGCTGCCTCGGTCATAACTACCACCTTTACATGATCGTCCGACTTCACTCCAGTTCCCTATACAAAGAGAAGTAACAACACCCCTCCTGAATGTGGAGCTATTTCAGATCCTATCTCATAGGAAGATAGTGGAAAATATCTACAAAATCATGGAAGATGATGTATCTTACCATATGATAGGCACTCGACTAGGTCCCTTGTACACTAAGGTATTATATGTTCTATTCTACGAAAATGATGGTACCTCCCAAAGCTACCTTTGTATATACCCTGACTAATAATATCACCACATAGAAGCTCTAAGAGACACTTACTACTACTGGTCAATGTAGTTCCAGGTCTAGGTGCTGAACCACCTTGGCTCACACCACCAACATCTCCCAAGTTATGATCTATGATATGTTCCTAATTCACTATTATAGATATAGTAGTAATCTAAAAGAAATTCACCTGTGATATGATTTCATACATTAAATCACCCCCAAATTTCCTAGATCTTGATAACTCATCACCCAATAAAATAGGTGTGAAATGCTAGTGCTATGTGAAATTTGAAGTATAGTCCATGACTGATAACACTCCGTACTCCAAGTGCAAAAAATATTAGGCTTTATTCGCCCTCAATGTCTTAAGATTGAAAGAATCATAGAAGTACATATGAAAATCCCTCCAAACCATATCCTGATGAAATCCATCTAATTAATTATGTCCCACCATCTCTTTGGAGAACCATGTAGCTTATTTGTGGAGAGATTTACTCTCCTCTCAAGAGGTGTATTGGGATGCCCAAAAATTGATAGCATGACCTGTAGGAATGAATCCACAATATGGGAACTTTAATCCTATGAAAATATTGGTGGAAGCTACTACTATAAATCATGAATCAACTCTTCCATAGTTAGGGTAGGTCATGAGGCTCCCAATATAGTCTATATAAAGCATACGAAACCCTCTCAAAATTGATCATCAACACCCATATCAGGTATAAATAGTGGTGCTGAAAAAGGCACTATTGGATGTTCTGCCGGTGACCAATGGCCCACCACCTCCGGAGTATGATTGTCCCCACCCTCATGGCACATGACTCGAGTACGTTGTGGTGGAATGTATGAATAAATTCAAAACACACATGTCAACATAACATTTGATAACCACTAATAGTGAAAATCTCTGAATAGGATTGGTATAAGACTCCCTATATAAGGGAAACAACCCTTTACCTACTCCTAAATCTAGGTTTGGGTGATTTAAATATCATAAATAAAGAAAGATAAACTGCCTACTAATGAGGTAGGTTCTAGGTCAAATTCTCTACTATAAGTCAAATTTCCCAATATACAGAGTGCCAATTGTAATTTATAGGGGAAATCACCCTTTAAATTACAACTGGAATCCCTATTTAATGGTGAAAATTTAATTTTTGAATTGAATTTCATTTAAAATCATTCTCATTTATATACAAATTATCTCAATTGATTGAATTATACAAATAAAAATTTCTAGTTTTTAAGGGGACATACACCATAAAAATTGAAATTTAGCATTCATTTAATCACAAACAATTATTTTCCAGTCCTTATATGAAATGTTAGTACAATATCATGAAAATGTAAATAAATCACCAAAACATGCTACATGAAATGCCCACAGAAAGTAAATTTGGAATGTAATAATGTATGAAATATAATTCTTCAAGTTACTAACATGATTGAAGACACAATACATCATTTCCATATTAGACAGGGGTAAAACTCCATAGTCATAAGAAAGATTAAACTTCAAGTGAATCACCCATGGGTGAAATCAATGCAACTATAATAAGAATAATTCAGAACAACATTCCCCATTCTAGATAATTTATATTTTCACTGTATGTGGGTTAGCTACTCACAGGCACAAACACATGAACTAATCCAAAAATACCATATTTCAACTATCTAACATAACAAAATAATTATAAAAATAAAATAAATGCATCTGATACAACTTTTTTGACATCTTAAACCTGATTCACGCAAGAGTAATCAAAATAGATTTTCCATGTGATATAAAGTGCACCACCTCACACACTAGAGGCTTCCAACTAGTAGCAACGGTCCATAGTGGAAAAGTGAGGAGACTATACCATCCTGATCAGATTGTAGCAAAACGGTATAATCGTAAAAATCAATGGAAGAATAATGAAAGTATACTAATTGTTAAATAAATAACATCTATAATATAAATAATAAAATAATAAAATCTATCAATATTATAGAAAAAATGATGATGATGTAATTCTATATAATAAAGAAATATAGAATGACATGGAAGCAGGTGCACAAACACATGTATAAGAAAAGAACCAAAAAGGAAAAAAAGACTATCTCTAGATATCATTACAATCTATAGCTTAGTCCAAAATCCCTTGCCCCTATACAATAGTAAATAAATAATTGGAAACCATGCGCTAGAACCTATTTATACCAACATCCGTGAAGTCTATCTGGGTATCACATGAAAACCTAAGAAAGGTGTGAGATAAACTCCGTAGGCCACCCCCAATGATGTTTAATTCCATTCAGTCCATGAATATATCATAATATGTGTGCAGGTAACATAAAAACTAAAATGAAGTGCATTATCTAAATAAAAAACATAGGCTTGTGTTTCCATAGAACACCCATCCTCTACAACTTGCTTAGGCATAAACCAGAATATCTATCAGTAATCTGTCATTCATGATTTAATTTTATATGTATCAAGACCTATCTAATAGCCCAAGAATCCCCTATGTAACATGTCCAATAAGATGTATATAATAATTCCATCATCCATTTTGGCTCTGACCAAATCGAGTATTGTGCTTTGGCATGGAAGGTGTTTTATAAAATCATTTCATTATTTAATATTTCAAAAGAACCTAATCCATCATTGGAATTCCTAATTTAAAACTTAGGTATTTTTCAAGGGATAAATGGACCCATCACCTTACAAGCCCTTCCTAGGCACTCCACATATCAACACTAATATCACTCTAGGTGTGGTATAAAGTCACCGCCCTTTGAGTCCATCCTTGGTGGTCTATAAAGGAGGCCCAATTGTCACTCATGGAATACATGATGATTTGACCTATGATACAATCCTTGGAACTCCACTCAGGGAGTCCAAGAATCACTCATGGAATAGTAAATGTCTTCCCTTGGAGTCATTTATTGGAAGTCCGTAAAGTATTCCAAGTATCACTTGGGAGTATATAAGTCTTATACCAAATTAGTATATCCATGGTGTTCACATGAGAACCCATGTGTCACCCAATGTTAATAATAATCATTTCATTTACATCACATTTAATTAAAAAAGTCTAAAGATTCCAATTTTGGAGATCCTAGATTTGAACTCACCTCTCACTCTAGACATGGAAATAAGAATGGTCATGGGACTAAGGCATATCCATATCGTTTAAGTTCACATAGTTCAATTGAACATATTATTTAGTTAAAACATTAAACTCACGTTAGTATGTGGATCAAAACTAATAATATTCTTCAAAGGCATAACATCACATGAATCATCCCATTTATCTCAATTCAGTATTTGTATATAAAGAACATCTCAAGAGTAAGTGATAAGGATAAATAATAGCCAATGTAATAGGGAGATAATATTCCATTACCTCCAATTAAATTCAATTTACATGTTAACATCCCATGGAAATGGTTAAATAACAGACTTTTAAGGTAAATCAAATACATACCCCTCACAAGGTGGTTTAAGGAAATTTAACGATTCCCCCAAGGGGTTGTTTGAATTCGAGGTCCTTAACCTTTAATGACACCTCAATGGGTCTCATGGGGAATCTTGGTCAAGCCCATTCATTTAATTTAAGAAAAAATTATTTTAATAAGAATTGCCTAGAAAATCCAATACATAACACAATAATATATATATATATATACATAAACACCAATATTTTGAGGGAAAATAACGACCCCACCTACCTTATCTTGGTAATCAACTCCTTATTTTTTATTGGCATCTAATCTAGGATATAATAGATGAAATCAAGAAAATATACAAACACCTTGAAAATAGGGTATATGAGATAGAAAAAAATAACTTTTTCATCGAGAAGAAAAATGATGAAAAGTATAAGAGGAAAAGAGTACTCATCGGTGGCTATCCGACGAGACTACGAAAACATGATCAGAGTTCAGATGGAGGAGATCTTCAATAGAATAGCTTTCAAGTTTGAGGAAGCTCTTAAATGGGAGGATAGGATATCCACTAGGGGAGAAATAAGATGGGGTTGAGTATTATAAGGTTATTAAGGGAAATTTTTTCATTTACCCATCACTAAAGGGTTTTAGGTTTTGGCCGCATGGTTGGACAGACCATGCACTAACCGTTCAGGTCTCACTACCCAGGAACCCCTTCCTTCACAGTCATGGTGCACAGTTAGAAAAAGCATACGAAAAATTTGTGTTGCCCCTCTATTAAAAAGTATACAATAAATGAATAGTTATGAGGCCTAGGTTTCAGGATTTCATCAAACCTTATGGCCCAAGATAGTGCACTGAATTACCCTATATGATTAGATACAACCATTTTTATTTGTATACAGGTTTTCTACTAACCATGTGGCCCAACTACCTCCTCCAAAATTTAAGGTTTTGGGCTTTGTGCTAGCCCAGAAACCCTTGTTTCCTATGTGAGCCGAATGGGCACTCCCATAAGGATAAAATCAAATAATTTATCTAAAATTATAATATTCCATACATCAATGAAAATATAGGTTCTTATAATGATGGTTGAATATCTTTTGAAAAGCTCTCTTCCACTGAAGCAAGGTTAAAAAGAGTAGGTCCATCGATGGGTATCAGTAATTATCCTATAATATGGTATAGATTCTTAGGAAGTATATTTTAAATAGGGAATTTATAGGGTATATCTCAAATGAATTGATGGAGGAAATACCCACACTATTATGAATGAAGTCTATACCGACACACATAGTGCACATAAAATAGGAACCAAGAAATTCTATATAGTCAGAAGACTTGGATACTTGGATACTTGTATCCATCCACGATGCATGATTTAATAGAATTGATAAATACATACCACACATGTTAGGTGAATTATAACTTTATCCATAAACACTCAGAGTTATTAAACACCACTAAGTAATCAAACCATTTGTTATATGATGAATATATTTCATAGTTATATACCCTAAATCCACTTCCAGAAAATATAAATTCATCATTGTTACTACCAAATTCTTCTATAAAAGTGAAAAAGGTATAACCTAAAAGTATGTTTAAAAAAAATTCTATAGTGAATTTTCATAAATTTCAATATCATCAACAGATTTGGACCTCCTCACACAATTATAACAAAAAATTGAAACAAATTGCATTCATTTGAACCAAAAATATTTTATATGAAATAAAAACATATATCTTAATCATTTTTCCCACTACAATAAAATTTAAAATGAAAAGATAGAGACATTTAGAAAATGATGTAGAAGGATAAATTTTTTTAGAAAAACAAAATCCCCAATTGTTTTTTGGATTATTACACCACTACTTTTACTTCTACACAATCAACCTCATATTCACTAGTGGATGGAAAAAATGTGGTCTGGCCTATTAATATTCCATTTCCCTCTATTTGGACATCTATTTGTGACCAAATGAAAAAATATTAACAATCAAAAATCCAATTTATTTAACTATTATAAATTAATGTGAATATGTTCCATAAATTTTATAGCCTTGATGTTTTTTAGAGTCATGTAACATGAGTGTTCAAAAAAAAATGTTCACCTATGATCATTCATACAAAAAGAACTAGTGTTTGACCTAAGGACACAAATGATACCTGATTGGAAACTCTTAAGATATAAACAAAAAGGGAAGGGCCTTACATAATATATAAGGTATACTACAATAGATAATAATCCCTAATTATCCTAGATAGAGAGAATATTATTCCTCTTAACAATGTAAGGGATCTTAATAAGTATTTTTTATAAACATTTAGGGGTTTCAAAGTAACTATTTCATTACTCCAAAGTACGAAACATAAATTCATTTCTATGTAATAAAAATTACATGTCACATTTCTCTAAATAGTATAACACAATGTCTTTATTACATGACCATAGACTTCATGATTCTTGATCATTGGATCATGATGTAAAACTATATGGTGCATTAGTCCAAACCACATGAACATAAAAGTTATGGTATACGATCCTTATAGTATGACCTTAGACGACATGAATGTGTTCTATCTCATATAATCTTAAACTGTTTAGAGTTGTCCATCCCATATGAACCTAAACTATTTTGAGTGGTCTATTCCATATGAATCAATCCTCTTATGTAAGATATTTATCTATATAAGAGTCCCTAACTTATGGTATCCTTATTATCAATAGGTTTTCTACATCATCCTTCATTGGGGAACTATATAATGAAATATATATATTATACCCTCACTAAGGCTTCCAAGCATCCATCTCAATATAATTCTATATCAAAATGATAATAGAATTTTTTATTAAATTATTTGTGGATTCATTAATATTCATATAGTATATGTGAAAACACTCAAATTACCTATCATAGACATAGTTATAAATTTCATGTCCAATCATCCTTTATTCAACTATAGTGTTGAGGTTCTCAGCAATTCAAATTAAGTTTAAACATATATCCTCTCACTTGGTAAACCCTTTATTTCATTCCATTTTATCTTATGATTGATCCAGATTGGTGAAAATAGCGTTAGATAACTTAATTATAGAAAATGATCCTATAAATATATTAGGACATGGTTCTCCCTTTGTAAGGACTATTTATGGTTTGATTCCAGTTGTCACGTGATATGTATTGATTCTTGGATTTCCTATCATAGGCCCAAAAATATTTTTTCTAAATTATTGTACCCATCGTTTTACCCTCATGGTGGTATTTAAGTGGATCCTGAATATGTTTTTTATTTGTGATTTGATAATTAAAATACTTCTCTGTTACATTATTATAATTTCTCAAAGCTTTTATTTCAATCCTTGATTCCCTCTAATACAAGAATGATTGACTATTACTTTTTTACTATTTAATTAATATTGTTTGTCATGTATTTCATAAACCGCTTCACCTATATATGGGTTAATTTTATATATCTGATACTTATCTATTTAATAAAGTATGACCAAGTCTTAAAGTAGTCATGAAGTAGTACAAGCGACTAAACTACCACATTCATCAACCACATGAACAAAATTTAGGCAACCATAAGATAGATAGTTGGATTTTTCCAAACTACTGAACCAACCAAATAAATAAACTAGATCAACCAAATAAATATAGATTTATTACAATGAATACAACCTGAATTTTTATAACTATTGAATTGACCATATGTAGAAATTTTAATTTACTGCATGTTGAAATTTTGATCAACCACACATTGAAAAACCGATCAATTTCACATTGAAAAACAAATGACCACACATTATAGAATTAATCAAATGTATATATTAAATCTGATTAAACACATGTTAAAGTCGATTAAATGAAATTTGAGACTGATCAACCGTATGAGAAAAATAGATACTTACCATAAGGTATGACTTACTATGAAAATCAACTTACTCTGAGAAATTGAACCTTCATTAATGGAATTATATTTCTATAATACCCTCTTTTTCATAATTTGTATATTTTATAAATTTTAATTCACTATAGTTTTGTCTTAGGGGATTTCATTGTTCTAATTATTTTTTAAATACTTATTAATTATTTCAATACTAATGAATTTTATTTGGAAGAATTATATGCTATATTAAATTCTCCTTATGTGGGTTAATGTCTCATGCTGGTTTTTTTAGAAAAATATGATTTTCAAATTCATATTTTTTGGAATTTGAATAGATCACCTAACATGGTTTGTGGGAGTGTTATAATGAATTTTAATGCTATTTATTTTGGATTGTTACTATTTTATTAATTATTCTAACAACTTCCATGGTACGTATTGTTTTAATATTAAAGGTTATTTAAATAATCTTTAATTGAAATACTTTTCCTAGGTATTCAAAAAATACACTATATAATACACCAAGAAGGATGAAGTATAATAGATCTCTTTATTTGAATATATTATACATTAAAGAACTTGATATATTGCGGATGGCAGAACTAGTGACGTGACATGACTGAGGAGATTATTGAACTATATTGCATGATACACTATGGTGATTTAATTTTACTTTCATATAAACATATATCATTAGATCCATTATTTTTAAATAGAACATTTCTACCTCAATAATGAAATAATTACCTATTCATATCATATCTATGGTTCTTAATTTTTTCAATTTTCATGTGTTTAATCATGTTTGGGTTATACTACCCCTAACAGATAGGATTTGGGTTATATTACCCCATAAAAAATTTACAAGTTCTACCATTTCCAATAAAAGTCAAGGGAATTAGTTATGAATTCCTTGGGATGAATACAAGTTCTGCTTTCTACCACCACTCCAAAAAAGTTGTTTTTTTACTATGCCTCTATGTGCGTAAGAAGGAATGTTGATTTTCTTAATCCACTAATTGTGAAAAAAATGTTTTGAGTTCTACCTTTGGTGTTTAGGAAGGCATTATAATGGGTTATCATCTCACTTCTAAAGTTAAGGATTACATATTTAGTGGGTTTTATGTCTCTCCATGTTTGAGAGGGATTAAGAGTAGAGTAGGAAGATTTATATCCAAACTATAATAAAAAATTTTATATCCATTTATCGTTTATTTCTATCATATTTATTATTATAATTTATGACCCAAAATGCAAGGGGAAAATATCTATTTGATATATAAAGAACAAGTTCAAATTATTCCTTGAAAATTAAAAGAACCACACTTTTGGATAAAATAATATTGGCCACGGGAAGTCTTTTATTTAGCTTTTTCACAACTTGTATGTGGTTTTATGGTGTTTTTTCATTTATTTTTGGTCATATCCTTGTTCTGTAGTTTTTAAGGGCATTGTTTTCCTAAAAATGATAGTTTTTTTTGAGGGATTTAGGGATGGAAATGGTTGGAACATGGTTAAGGGAAACCGTTCAATTGCCTAGAAAACACCATGTGGTCTAGAAAATGGTTCTATCTAGGCTTCATGGTCAATCACATAGTTGTAAACCATGCCCCGGTTGCTATGAAACCATTGGGAGAGTAGACTGAAGGGTTGACGCATAGTCTGTAAGACCGTACGGGAAAACGGTGTGGCTATCCAAGACTTAAAAAATGTCTTATTACATTTATTATTGAATTATTATTATTATTATTATTGTTTTTGTTGTTGTGTTATTATTATTATTATTATTATTAAATCCATTAAAGGGGATTCTTTACTCCCCCTCCCCTCTCCATGGTTGAGGCCACCCTTTCCCCTCTAATTGTTTCTTAATCCAACCACCTCCTCTCTCTCAAGTTAGGCACCACCCTACCAAGGCGGCGCTCCCTCATGCATGGCCTTCTCTACCTCTCCATACAGTGGATGATTTCTTCCTAGTTTCGTTGTGATATATATTTTGGTAAGAATTCCACCCTCTCTATAACCTCATTTTCCTTCTTCTCCTTTTCCTCTCATTAATGCGAGGATTGAAAAACCCTAGAGTATTTTAATGGTATTATATTTGTGGGTTTTCATGTAGCTATGGTTTCTTCCTTCCCGTGGGATTCATTAGACTCGTTTTAGATGATATTGGTTCTCAGGCATCAAAGGTAGAATATTCTGCTTTCATTTTGGGTATGATATCTTCCATTCCAATTATTAGTCCCAATTTTAACTTGAGATTTTTTAATTTTTTAGTTTCACATATTTTTCTAGTATAACTTCAACCTCCTTGGAGTAGATTTTGATTTCCATTCATGAAGTATGCTTACACACATATACATGGGTAAGTTGTATATATATACCCTTTTTATACATAATCCCTCATGATGAGGAGAATATAAAATTTGTAACTAGGGTTATATATATATATATGTATCGGTGTATATGTGTGTAAGTATAAAATAGGGGTTTTATTTATCACAATCCTTCTTGTTCTCTCTTGCTTATGTAGACTTATTTAGAGTGGATTCAAGTTGAATCATCATAGGTGACATGTTTTGAGTTAGGTTACCTTGCTCTAAGTCTTTTATTTGAATTATTTGATTTCTTCAGTGTTTCTAAATTTTTTTTTCATTATTATATAATGTTTATATGAATTAAAAATTAGTTATGACTCCTTGATATTGATTTGTAATAGTTTTATATATTTTAACTAAGATTACAATGTAGCTATTTATTATAAAATCATGGTTCTAACCTTGTTTTGAAATATATGGTATTTTAAATATCCAATTGGTTCTTAAATGATTTCTATCATGAAAAGTTTTAAGTACCAATTTTGTTTTTTCTAAAAGTATAGTGATTATTTTAAAATGGCGAGGCTTAATTGGGACATTGAAATGTTTTATAGAATGAAAAAACAATCATAACACATTCCCTTTGAATTAAAAATGTGATGTATGTGCTAGATGTGTTTGAATTAAAAATGTTATGTAAGTTCTAGATGTGTGATTTGTGACATGTTCCTGGTAAAAATGATTGTTCTTGTTTTAAGTGAATTGGAAAGGGGATATAAATAAGGAGAGATATCAAGGTTGAGAAGTTATATGGGTTTTGGGTAAATATTGTGATATGTATTTATATGCTAGTTTTATTAAAAATCACCCCCATTTGGGCTTGGAACATGAGAATCCTAGGTATCTAGGTAGGAAGACTAGGACAAGTGTGCTAGGAATAATCCTACCTACCTAGAAACATTATATTAAAACACTATCTATACTATAATGGTGTTGATTAGATAGATAGAGCAGGATAAAAGACCTTCATGTACATGGTTGATCATTGAGAGTACAACGATCCTAGGTCCCAACTAATCCTAGGTACTTTGAACTTTACCATGGGTTTTTATCTATTTTACTCATATTTTTCAGGGCATTATTTTAAAATTCTATTTTCATAGTTTTCTTTTATTGTATAAAATAATAAAAAGAATGTTTAATTTGCATAATGTTATATGTCCATATTGATACACCCATTTTAGTATGTTTTGGTAACTATTTAAAAATTTTAAAGTAAAATGTTTATACATATAACTAGAAACATGATACTTTAAAAAAAAGAATAAAATAACTTTATATAAATATAATTTTGAAACTAGAACAATTTTGATTTCTCATTAATGACAAGGAATGTGTAGTAGTTTACTTAAGCATGCCTACTGAGTATTAATACTCAATGTTGTACCTCTTTTATTTTTATATTGTGTTACAACTTCTAACTCACTATGGGTCACTATGGAGTGATGTTGGTTCAGTTGATGATGGTGACCCACGAGGTCACTTTGAGGTACATCATGTTTTTTTCATTATTCCACTAGTTTATATTTATTATTATAACTTTATTAAATTATTTGTCTATTTTTATAGGATAAATCAATACCAATTGAGTATATTTAATGTATGATAATAGTTTATAGCCCAGGGGGATCGTGAAACCCCATCAGACCTTATTGTGGGTGATCATGGGTGACCATTTTAGGTTTGACCTGGGTTTGTTCAAGAAAAAATAGTAATAGGGGAGCAATTTGTTATTTGGGATATCAGGTAGATCAACGATAGGATTTCTGGGGCTCAGGAGGAAGGTCATGGGTTAGTGGATGATCACCTCCACTCATGATGAGACTTGAGTCATAAGGGGTAGTTGGGTTTGAATTCCTTGTATTTTTCTTTTGGGTTTATTATGATAGCATTTGTTTAGTTTGATGATCTTGTGAATTTTAGAGGATGAATATTGAATTGATCTAGTTCTAAATGGTTAGCATACATGGTGTACGAAACCATGTGTGGAACAAGTGTGCGGTTCAATATGCTTCAGGTGGTTAGTTCATGATTACTGTATGGTCTAGTAAACTATGTGTCCAAGATATTTCTAAGCATCATTCCCCTATTTAGGGAATTTTGCTGTGGTTGATGATTTTTAATAAATTTTTTTTGAGTGAATGGACTCTGATTTTTTTTTTCTAAAAATGGTTTTTTGAGTGGCAATGGGTTTTAAAACGTGAAAGGATTCTTTTCTAATGGTATTTTGGGTTTCAAAGGGAAATTGTAAGTGGTGATTTGGTTTTAAAAGTGGATATGTTTGAAATGATTTTATCCAAGAGGACTTGAAATGAGAAAATTTGTTATAAATTTGGATTTGGTGTTTTAGATGGTTTTGGAAGTGGAAAAATATTTTAATTTTGATGGGAAATTGAATTTTAAAATGGGTGAATTTGGAAATTTTGATTCTTAAAAGATGGTACTTTTTCAGTTTTGTGATGTTCTTGTGGGTTTTTCAGTTTATATTCGATTTGGTTTTTATGCATTGTTTTATGAGATTGGCATTTGGTTTAAATGTTAACTGATCATGTTTTGGTTCAATTTTGATTTTTTATTTATATTGATTAGAGTATTCCACCCAAAAAGGACCAAATGGTTTCTAAGTAGTCTCTTCCAATCATTATACTAAACTAGACTCCTAGTGGAGTGGTTGATTCAATCTATTTTCAAACTTTTCTTATCATCCATGGTAATTGAGTTTTATTTGAGGTTGCAGTGTGGCATGAGGAAGTTGATAATGTCTTTAGGTTTTTGGGATATCTAGATTCCATAAGGGTGTGAGTAATCATTTTTATATTTTCAGGAAGGGGAATGGACTAGTGGAAGGTGATCATTCCATCCTCATTGCGAGTTGGGATTTATTGGGAGATATTCAAGAACAATTTCATCTAATGGTTTATTCTAGAGGATGTAAATGAGAATAAAGTGGAAGAGATCATTGATGTTCCACAATATCAACCAATGGGGAAGGGTTATGTTGACCATTTTAATGAGTCAGATTCATTTTATATAGATCTAGTGTTGAGTTATCATCTAAAAGATTCTATTTTTCAAGTGCGGTCCCTATCTAGGAATCAAGGCCCATTTTATTTCATCTAAGAAAATCTCAGAGGGTAGCTCATGGTTGTTGATAGTCTGGTATCTCTTGGTTCTCATAGAGGTTCCCCATCTATAGAGGAGTGTGAACTGGAGGAATATATTCTATAAAATTATACTTTTTGAGATCCTTACATTCATTTTCATGATAAATTGGTTGTTGTATTTAGTGTAGTTGATTTGGGAACTCTATGCCATATTTTTGAAATCCCATGAATGCATTTCATCAATGTGGATGCTTGTGATACCTGAAGAAGTTATATAAGTTGCGTTTTTGAAAGAAGAAGTTCCGATTGGGGTTTATCAACTATTGAATATGTGGAAGAAGTTGCTTTAAGACATCAGAGATCTAACTATAGGCCTTTAATATAATTTATTTATGCATTGAATAAGTTTATAGGTTCTAGAAATATATATCTAATTAGTTGTTTCCGATGTTAGAGTGGGAACTATTTAAATTTGTCCCCTACTTTTGTTTTCTGTTCTCAGAAAACTTTTGTTTTAAATATCTTGGTGGACCATTTCCTGAAATTTATATTTTTTAAATTATAGATAATTACATTTTAACGTTTTTTCTTATTTTGAAAGGGTTTTAGTTTTGGGTTGTTCACATTTGGTAATTCTTGTGTATTATGGAAATTATGAATTTTAGTGTGGTTCATCTTTGTGTTTGGTTTGAGTTTATTTCATTGGAGCCCCCTTATTTTAGGTGATTGTTAGTGGTAGTTGGTTTTAAATGGTATGTATTCCCACCATGTGTATTAATTTTTTTTGTTTTAAATAGATCTATTTGAGTTTGACTTATGAACCTAGAAGGTCACACGAGGGTTGTCTTCTTTATTTAGTTTCATTTTGGGATTAGAGGATTTTTTTCATATGATAGTTACTATTTTGATACTCATTTAATATTGGTGAAATCTAGTGGAAGAAATGTTTTAATGGTGTAAATAAATTTCACACCATGGGTATGATTTTCTAATGTTTTTTTATATATTTTTTACCTATTTTTCCAATAGTTGTTGGGTATTGTTCCCTGAAAATAAGATTTTTTGGAGGCCTTTAGGGAGTTTCATGGCTAGAACATGGTTAGGGGAAACCCTGAGGAAGCTTAAAGAAACCTATCTGGCCCAGACAGTGGCCCTATCTTGGCCACATAGTCAAGAGAATGATCATGCACTATCCCCGAACAGTCGTGAAACCTCAGAAAGAGGTGATTGCACTGTTGGTGCACGGTCTGGTAGACCGTGCAGGAAAACTATATGGAATGGAAATTATTTTTAAAAAATGATGATTATTATTACTATTATTATCAATATAATTTTTTATAATTTTATTATTATTTTTGTTGTTATTATTATTATTATAATTAATCCTTTTAAAGGGGATTTATTCCACCACTCCCCTCTCCATGGCCAAGGACCTCCATTCCCCTCTCATTGTCATGTGACCTCTTTCACTTCCCTATATCATGTTTCTATCCAAAATTCCTAGGAGTGTCTCCTCCACATGCGACCTCCTCCTCTTTTCCCTATGGTGTAGGATTTCTTCCTCGATTCTTAGTGTTATCTCTTCAGGTAGGAATTTAACCCCCTTCGTTACATCCTTATTCCATCTACTCTTTTACATTACATGAACATGAGGTTGGTCTAACCCTAGGGTATTCTAATGGTTGTAAAAATTTTTGGTTTTTTTATTTTTTTTAGGGTTTATTCCTTATTTGAAGCTTCTGTAGACTCATTGGAGATGATATTAGGTCTCAAGCATTTTAGGTTGTGATTTTTCCATCAGTTTCCTATATGTTTTATTCCATTTTCATTAGTTAGACCAATTTTAATTAGGGATTTTTCAATGTTTTATGTTTCTCATGATTTTTTAGTATACCTTGCACCTACTTGTGGTAGTTTGGACTTTAATTCAGGAAGGATACTTACACACATATACATGAGAAATTAATATATATATTTATACAATATCATTGTACATATTCCATCAGGGTGAGGAGAATATCTACATTTTATCTAGGGATATATATATAAATATATAGGTGTATATGCCTGTAAGTGTAAAAGATGTTTTTTCTTTATTAGAGTCCCTATGGGTCTCTCTTTCTTATATGGACCTCTTTGGAGTGGATTTGGGTTTCCAACATTAGTGGTGACATGTTTTGAGGTAGCTTCCCCATGTTTGAGTCAATTATTTGAATTAATTGATTTCTTGAGTGTTTCTAAAGTACATCTTCAATATTATATAATGTGTATATGATATAAAGATTGGTTGGGGCTCTTAGAAATGGATTTTTACATATTTTATATATTTCACCCAAGCGTCCAATATAGGCATTTCTTATTAAATATTACTTCTAACATTTTTTTTGAAATTTATAGTACTCCAAATATCTAATGTTTTCCTAAATTATTTCATTCAATAAGGTTATTTCCCAAAGGTGTTTTTCTAAATGGAATGTATTTTAGTTGAAATGTAAAGGCTCGATTGGGATGTTGAGATGTTTTATTGAAGGGAAAACCCATATTAAGGAATTCCATTTGAATGAAAAATGTGATGTATGTGTTAGATATGGAATTTGTGACATGTTCTAGGTAAAAAATATTTTGATTAGGTTAGGTGACTTGTTAAGGGGAAACACTTAAGGAAAAAAGATCAAGGGTGAGAAGGTGTATGGGGTTTTTATAATGAATATTATATATATATTTGGTATCTTGACAAAAACTCACCTCAATTGGGGCATGACACATGGGGATCCTGGGTATCTAGGCGGTAATACTAGGAAAAGAATGTTATGCATGACCCGTACTACCTAGAGAGATTACATTACAACACTAACTAAACTATGATTTTTGGATTGTTTGGACCAATCAGGGGAACATACCTTCATTTCCATGGTTGTTCATTGAGAGTAAAAGGATCCCAGACCCCCATTAACACTAGATACTTATGAATTTCCCTTATGTCTTTCTCTCTTTCACTCTTTTTATTTCACTATTTTATAATTCTCTTTTCTTTATTTCCTTTTCTTTTGAAGAATAACAAAAATTATGTTTACTATATCTATTGTTATTCATCTATACTAAAACACCAATTTTATCATGTTTTCATAACTATTTTAAAAATGTAATTGAAAATAGGTTTACTTTAAAATGGAAGCGTGATACTTCTTTTTCAAAGAATATAAAACCATACTTTATATATGTATTATTTTCAGAGCAGAATGACATGGATTTATTATTAAAGGTAAGGCATATAATGTAGTTTAATCAAGAATTCCTATAGAGTTTTAATACTCAAGACAATACCTATATATTTTTACAGATTATAGTGGATATTCCATCGCATTATTATTTTCATGAAGTGATGTTGGTTTAGTGGATGCTAGTGATTTGCGAGGTCACATGGAAGTACATTTAGAATTTGTTTTCTTTTTACTAGTTGTTTTTATTTATTGTTTTATTTTTATTAAATTATTAATACTTTTTTATATTATTATTCATTCCCAATTGATTATATTTGATTCCCAAAACTATTTTCAGCCTTGGGGGATTGGGAAGGCCTCTCAGGCCTTGTTGCAGGACAACATGGGTGACTGTTTTAGGGTCTAGCTGGGTTGGTTAATGATAAGTATTTTCTTCAACACTTTTGAGAATTGAAAATTTTAAATTCATGGCGAGACCATAAAAATTTCTAAAAGTTGATCCTCTATAATTAGTAATTAATGAAGTGTTAATATATGTACTAAATTATACTGTTATTAATATTCTAAATTTTTAAATTAATAAGAATGTGTATAGTCATATTTATACATGAAAAAATACCATGAAATTTAGAAAATACTATACTTTTCTCACCAATTTTTAGAGAAGTTTACAGGAGAAAAATAAGTTATGTTAAGATATGAGTATTGAGAATTCAAAATTGGAGAATAAGTAACAATTAACCAACTGCTTCATATATTTACAAGTATTGTAAATGGAATGAGTGATTTGGGAGAAATCTTAGATAATACCATTCAAGTAAGAAGGGTTTTAAGAGATTTAACCAATAAATTTATTGAAAAAGTTATTTATTTTTGAAAGTAAGAATTTCAAGGAATATATATTTGAGTATATTATCAGAAATTTTCTGAAATATGAATTACAATTGAAAGATATTTTTTAGGAAGAGAATTTAAAAAATAAATGTAGTTATTTTTAATAAGAAATTCATTTTTCTAACTCAAAAGTGCTAAGTAGGGAATGAGACCAAGTTGTATGATTTCTTAAGGGATAATAAATAAAGGATACTCTAGAATAAGAAAAAGGAATTACCCACAGAATAAAAAAATAAAAAATAGGAAATTATGATAATGAAGTCATCTATTATGAATGCAGAGAAAGAAGTCACATAAAACCTAACTTCTTTAGAATTAAGAATGATAATAATGCTATGAAATAGTACAAAAGGAATGTAAATCAATGTAAGATAGTTGTATGTACACTTAGTATTCAGATTTAAGTGATCAATCTAGTGTAGAAATGAATTAGAAAACCTATGTTTATAGGGATTATCAAAATAAGCAAGTCAACTTGATTTTTCTTTCTCTTATGATTCTGATTCTATTCCATAAAAATATGCTTTTTATGAATATATTTAAATACTCAATAATATTTTTTACATTATTATTAGGTTATTAAATAATCATAATAATTTATAAAATAAAAATATTAACAAAAATGAAAAACTAAAAAAAATACTTCAAGATTAAATGATAAATTATGTGATGACATGGAAATTATTTAGCTTGAAAATATTAAACATAAAAATTTTAGTATAAATATTAATAAGCTCAAAAAATCAAATTAGATTATGTTTTAGAATAAAATGATAAACATATAAATGAAATTTAATGGTTGAATTCCAATCTATAAAATTTTTTTCAAGGGTGAATAAATTATGAAAAAATGGCGAGTTTATATATGATGAATAATAAGAAAATGGTCTTGGATATGATTGAAATTTACGAAAATGTATAAAACCTTTTTTATTAATGGTTAAAGTGGAAGTGTGTCTACTATAATTTGTTTTAAAAGTAAAATGAATAACTGTTATAAAAATTAATTCTCCTATATATTTTAATAACAATCATATTGGACCCACAATTAATTGGGTAAAAAGTCTTATTAAATCTATTTTTTTAGAAAATTTTCCTTTGAAGGATAAAAAAATATATGGTACATGTATAGTGGGTGTTCACTTTATATGACTGATTCTATCATTAAATTTCTATCTTTTAATAAGTTTTATTATGGTAGTGTTACATTAAACAATAAATTAAAAGATTTGAATATCAAATTTGGTTTTTATTTCAATGGTTTTATTTTTTAAAGAATTAAGAAATAATTTAATAAGTATTTCAAAGTATTGTGATGCTAATATAGTAGTGATTTTTTTTAAAAAAATTATTTTTTATATAGAATAATCTTTCTTTTCTTATTTAAAAATAAAATTCAATATTTATTCAATAGAATTCTATAAACTATCTAAACAAAATGTATAATATTTAAATGGTTTGTAATATGAATTTTTTTTGTGGTATAAAATATTGGTCCATTCAAATTTTAGGTTATTACATAAGCATTCCAAAAAGTGAAATATGTTGGATATACTCATGTTCAAATTTGATAAGACCTATTTATGTGATTTTTATGTAAAATGTATATAGCATAAGCAGTCATTCAAATCTTTTCATGAGGTATGAAACTCCAAAATACTTTAACTATTACATTTGGATTTATTTGGTCGCATGATAAATTATATTCTTGGAGTAAAATGGTTTGTGTTTGTTATTTTTGATGACTATAATATATTTACGTAGATATATTTCCTTACACATAAATCCAAGACTCTATCAAAATTTATTACCTACTATAAATTGGTTTAAAATGAAAAGATATATAGTTTTATAAGTATGAAGTGATATAGGTGTAGAGTTTCCAAAACTGTAATTTAATTAATTCAATGAAGATAATGTGTATAATCATAATTTTTTAGTTCAAAGGACTGCTCAATAAAATGGTGTGGTAGAAAGGGAAAATACATATTTACCCGAAATGGATAGGACAAATATAAATGTATATATTTGAAAAAATATTTCTAGGAATAAGATTTTCAATCATATTTTCATGTTTCTAATTGAATTTATCTTCTACCATTATTAAATAAAACACATAATGAAATCTGGAAGGGTTGAAATCCTATAAATGTTTAATTTAGAGTATTTGTGAGTAAATGTTTCATTGTAAATACTAAATATTCACATTAAGAGTTTAATTCAAAATCTGATAAGGGGACTTTTCTAGGATATTATAATTACAATAAGGCATATATAGCTTACAAAATAAATTCATTATTTGTTAAAAAATCATTGCATGTTAAATTTGATGAAAATAATTTAGTGGAATGAAAGTCTAACTTAGACAATGTAGAAGAAGAGTTTAAATATTTCAACTTTGGTGCACCTAAAAATTCAGATTAGGATGAATCCATTAAGGGGAAAACATTTTCACTAGAACAAACATTAAAATTCCATATAGATCATCTGATTATAAAATTAATTGGGGATATTACTGCTGGTGTTAAAAAAGAAATTCTTTAAGATATATTTTTTATTAACCTAATTTTATTTATTATTTTTTACCAAAAAACATTAATAAATATCTTTCTAATTCAAATTGGATTATTAAAATTCAGGAAGAATTAAATCAGTTTGATAGGAATAAATATTATAACATAGTAAAAACCGATAAAGTTCAAAATATCATTAGAACCAAATGGATATTTATAAATAATTTAGATGAATATGGACAAATAATTAAAAAAATCCATATTATCTGCTCTAATTTATAATTAAGAAGGAATAAATTTTGGAATATAATTTCCCTAGTTGATAATTTAGAACCTGTAAGAATTATTTTATCATATTCATGTAATTGTGGAATTTAGATTTTTGAAATGGAAATAAATTTTTCATTTTTAATGGATATATTTCTATAATGCTTTTGTAAAATTTCCCCCAGTTTTTGATAATTAATCTATACCAATCTATTTTTTAAAACCATCAAAAGATCTATATGGTTTGAAAAAACATCCTCATGCTTGTTATGATAGGTTGTCATTTTTTAATTTTAAAAAAAAATTTCAAAAGGGAAAAGTTTATTCCAATCTTTTTATTGAAAGGTATTTAAGAATTATATTAATTATTCAAATATATGTTTATGTTATTATATTTTGATCTTTAAATGTTTTTATTTGTAAAGAATTATTAAATTTAACATCTTTAGAGTTCTAAATGAACCTTATTTATGGAATTAAGTTCTTTTTTAGGATTAAAAATTTATTAAAGGAAAGATGTTATTTTACTAAATTATTCAAAATATTTTAACGAAAGAGATCAAATATTTGGTCTTGATGGTTTTAAAAGCTCAAATATTATAATGAGTACTTTTCATAATATGTATTATGATGAAGTTGGAAAACCAATAGATAATAAGATTCCTAGATTTATGATTCGTATATTAATTTATTTGATATCTTATATTCTAGATTTGAGTTTTTTGAGTATGCATATATTCTAGATTCTAATATAGTCCCAAATAAATCAATTTTAATGTTTTTTAAAGAGTAATTAAGTATGTTAAAGGATTTGTGAATCTCAATTTATTTTATCATCCATGTACTTCATCTAAACTAAATAGTTTCAGAGATTCTAATTTTGGTGGTTGAAAAATAGATATAAAAAACACAAAAGGTATGTGTCACTTTCTTGTAAAATTTTTAGGTTAATGGAGTTATGTGAACAAAATTAAATGGATTTATCAATTTATAATAGTAAGTATGTTTCTACTACATTTTTTTCACATACTTTATATATTAAACAAATATTTCATGATTTTTCATCTGTTTTTGAAAATATATCGATCATTTTTTTAATAGTTATGTAATTTCTATTTCTAAAAAACATTTGTAGTACTTTAGGATTAACACATTGATGTGAGGAATCAATTTATTGGAGATCATTTTTAATACAGAAATATTATTTTGGAATTTGTTTTTATATAAGAGAAATATGATGAAATTTTTACTAAACCCTTAGATTTATCCACTCTTGGTAAAATCAAATTTGAAATTGGTATGATTAAAATTTAACTTGATAAACTGCATTTTAAGAAGAGTTAAATTATTCTTATAGGCACTTTAATCTTGTTTACACACCTACCAGAATATAAGATCATCTCTTATATTATTTATATCACTGATGTAAACTTAAAAAATGTTTTACTACAACAATTATCAAATGGCATATCATTTATTTATTATTTTCATGGCTTCTTCATACTTCAATGTTAACATTATATGAGTTAGTTTCATTCCCATTAATCACTCATGTTGTGTCTTCTTTATTTTATGAAAATATTATAAGGGTTAGTTTCTTTCTTAGAAATCATTTAGTTGGTGTTTTCTATGTTTGATGATCAATAAATGGTTAGTTTCTTTCATAATAAATAATTAGGGGGAGTTTTCTATGATCAATGATAATAGTGGAAGGGTAAGTTTCTTTTCTAGTAATCATTACGAGGGAATATTATTAGTTAAATGTTAACATTATAGGGGTTAAATTCGTTGAAACTAATCTATATTAAACCATTAGTACATTTAATAAGGGGACATTTATTTAATACCTTTTATCTATTTCAAAAATGGGGAGATATTTTGGATCTCTCTTTGTAATTATAAAAAAGGTGATAATTTTTATATGGTACTAACCAAAAAATTTATGTTTTAATAGTTAAAATAAATTTTATTACATTATTATAATTTATCAGATAATTTATTTCAATACTTTATTCCTATCATATAACTAGTATTTATTGTTAATATTTTTTACTATTTCACTAATCATGTTTGTCCTGTATTTAATAAACCGATTTATCTCTCTATTGGTTAATGTCATAAGTCTGGTATTTTTCAATTTTATATAATTTGACTAAGTATTGAAGGTAACATGAGGAAATAAGTACAAGGGACTTCATAACTATATGACTAGATGCATCAACTACATAAACAAAATTCAACTGACTCTAAGATAGAGAGTAATGATTTTTATAACTATTTAACTAACCCCTTGAAGAAACTTTATTGACTAAATCACTATGGACAAATTTTAAGATGGTCATGTTGAATTTTATTAACTATTGTATCTACCATATGTTGAAATATGGATCAACCACACATCGATATTTCGATTGACTACAATGTGAAAAACTGATAAAATTCATATTTAAAAACTAATTGATTGCAATTTGAAAAATTTATTGACTGCATGTTATAAATTTAATTGGTTACATGATGAAGTTTTTCGACCACGCATTGAAATAGATCAATCGTATAAGGAAAAGAGAGACCCACATCAAGGAATGAATTACCGTTCAGATAAACCTATCATAATAAATGAACCATGCCTTGAGGGAAATATTTTTCTTTGATACTCTGTTTTTAATACTTTTAATATTTTATACATTTTGATTTATTGAAAGTTCTTTAAGGGTATTTATTAATTAATTTATTTCTTAAATAATTTTTAATTATTTAAATACTAATTAATTTTATTTTGTATAATTGTATGCAGTATTAAATGATCATCACAAGCATGAAACTCCCATGATGGTTTCTTAAAAAACACAATTTTTATATTCAAATTATTTGAAATATCAACAGATTACCTTAAATGATTTATGGGAGTGTTCTAATGAATTGTATTGTTATTTATTATATATTTTAATTGTTATATTAATTATTATAAAAACTTACACTATACAACCAGTTTTAATATTATAGATTATAAAAGTAAACTAAGATTGAGAGACCTTTCATGCACATTCAATAAAGAAATTACATGCTGCGTTGGGATGGATAAAGTGAAATAGATATCTTGTTTTGAATTTTTTATTAATGAAAGAACTATAAATATTTTTGTTTCAAAAAACTAGTTAAGTAACAGGGTTAAATGGATTATTAAACTCTACTATGTGATACACCTTGGATATTTGTTACAACTCTCGGCTAAACATGAATTGTTCGATCCATTTATACTGAATAGAACCTTATTTCCTTAAAACTAAAATACTTAATTATTTATATTGTTTTTTTGGTTCTTAATTTTGTGTTCGTGTTTAATCATGTATGAGTTGTAATGCCCCTAAAATTTAGTATTCAAGTTATTCTATCCTATAAAAAAGGTATAGTTTCTGCCATTTTTGGTAGAAGGAGAGGGAATAAGTTATTACTTAGTCTCATTAAAGGTAGGTTATTATTCTGATAATGATTAAAATAGAATTCTAGGTTTGTGCCTCTAGGTTTAAAAAAAGTCGAGTGATTTTTTTAATCCACTAGGTGTGAAAAATATTTTTTTGGTCTGTGCCTCCTAGTTTTAAAAAGGAATTATAAAAGGGGTTTGATCTCCCTTTAAATGTTAGATATTCCATATTTAATGGGCTCTATATGTATATTCATTTTATATTGGTAATGATTAATTTAGGATTATTTATATCCAAACTGCTATCAAAATCATTGTTTTCATTTTTCTTTTATTTCCACTATAATTTTAATTAACCTTGATAATAATTCATTAAATAATTTTAAGGAATTCAATTCACCACACTCTTGATCATTTGAATATTCTAACATTATGTTATTATAATTTGTTTTAGAGGGAGTCTTATAGCTTTGAAATATTTATATTCTATTTGTACTAAATAAATCTTAAACTAAATAATCAAGGTGAAAAGTTCAATCTAAAATGTTTTATCTAGTTTAAATGGTGGATGGGAACCAAAAATACCTACACCCCTTGATGTAATTGATTGTAACTATTGAAAAAACATGAAGTTTTGAAAATATTATAAGCAACTAATCTAGGTTTGAATAAGTTGATAAGAACGAAATATGTAAATTTAAGAGATGAGTATCAAAAATTCAAAATGGGAGAATAAGAGATAATTAGTCAAATGTTTCATTTATTTACAAGTATTATAAAATTAATGATTTATTTTGGAGAAAACATAGTTAATTCCATTCTATATGAAAGTTTATAATATAATTATTGAATAAATGGAATTATAATAAGAAACAATTAATGAAAATGAAAGATTTAATAAAATATATAGTAGATGATCTTATCATATCTTTAATACAATATGAATTATAATTGGAAAATATTTCTCAAGGGGATAATTTTAAAATGAATGTGATTTATTTTAAATAAAATATACCTATTACCACTTACTAAAAAAAATATAAATTAAAAGTTAGTGAAAGATAATGAGTTTCATAGGTTTCCTAACAGAGAATAAATAAAGGATATCATGAAGAAACAAAAGGTGTTACCCATAGAATAAAGAAAGAAGGGTAATTATGATAATGAATTCATCTATTATGAGTACAAGAAAAGAGGTAACATAGAACCTAACTACCCAAGAATCAAAAATTATATGAACAAGAGAGAAATTTAAAAAAATTAAAAGAATGAAATGGAATATTTTTAGAGTTACACTT
The DNA here is from genome assembly GCA_963277665.1 of Viscum album. Classification (NCBI taxonomy): domain Eukaryota; kingdom Viridiplantae; phylum Streptophyta; class Magnoliopsida; order Santalales; family Viscaceae; genus Viscum; species Viscum album. Next base: position 1,174,858,005 of record OY728119.1, on the reverse strand, counting down.
AACATTTAGATTCGAGTGATGAATCTGGTGTAGGAAAAGAATCCATAAAAGTATTCTTATGGATTCATCAAAATCACCAGGTCAATTTGATTATTATTCCTCTTCTAATTATGATTATAATATTTATAAATATTATTTTTTTGAATATATTGATAAAATCAATCATAAGGTTAACAATATTATATGACTATTAAATAATATTAAGAATAAACACAAGGAAGCTCTTGCGGAAAATCAAAATATAAGAAATACTTCATTGAGATCAAATAATAAATTATGTGTTAATCTAGAAAATGTTTAACATGAAAATATTAAACTGAAATACTATAAGTATAATTTTTAAAAAGTTTTAGTAGTTAAATTACCCTATATTTTGGAAGAAATTGATAAACTAATAAATAAAATTAAAAGGTTGAAGGATGACCTATGTACTTTTTTTTCATTGGTGTAAAAATTATGAAAAAATAATGTGTTTACATAAGATGGAAAAGAATAAAAATAATATTGGTTATGATATCATTTTACTTAAAATATATAGAACCTTGTTTTTAATGTATCATGTGGATGTTAATCTACTATCACATGTTTTGAATGTTAAATAAAATACATTATGAAAATAAATTATTCTTGAGATCTCAATAGTCTCTTGGTCACACCAAGGCATTTATTTCTAAATAAACATATTCTATATTACTTGTAAACACATGTTTGAAATATATATGTATTCCTAATAATTCATATTCAAATCCTATATATCCAAAGGTTGGATGGGTACCAAATTCTTCTCGAATCTGTTTTGTAGGAAACTTTTATTAAGAGAATAAAAAAGTATATATGGTACATGTATAGTTTGTTTTCATGATTTAGGATTAGATATATCTTTAAATTTATATTTTTTTAAAAGTGTTATAGTGGTAGTGCTACATCCAGTGGTAACTCAAAAGGAAAATAAAAAGTTTTGGGATAGGTTGGAATTTCAAATTCAGCTATTATTTCAATGGTTATATTTTTTGTAGGATAACAACATAGTTTAATAACTATTTCAAATCTTTGTGATGATAATATGAATTTAAAATTTGAAAATGTAAATTTTACAACTTTTAATATAGAATATTTCTTGTTTTATTAAAAAATAAAAGGAAATATTTATTCAATATGTTTTGTTGTGCTATTTGAACAGAATTTCAAATGTTTAAATGTTTTACAATATGATATTGTTTTTTACCATAGAGTATTTTTCCATGAAAAATTTATGTTATTACATTATATTTACAAAAATAAAAAGGTGTTGGATCTACTAGAGATTAAACTAGAAAAAACTTATTCATGTGATTCGTGCTTAATAGGTAAACTATATAAGTATTCATTCAAATATTATCATGAGGTATGAACCTCTAGAATCCTTTAACTATTATATTTGGATTTATTTTTTCCCATTAAAACTACAATCCATAGAGGAAAAATGTTTTAGTTTGTTATTATAGATGACTATAACAGATTTTTGAGAACACATTTCATTTAACATAAATCCAAGACTCTTTTTAAATTTATTAATAACTATAAATTAGATCAAAACAAAAAGGATATTTAATTTTATAATTTAGAATATATAGAGTTGGTAATTTTTAAATTCCCTAATTCAATAAATTACATGAATATAATGGGTATCATCATAATTTTGCCTCACTTATGACCCAATAGAAAAATGGTGTTGTAAAAAGGAAAAACATGTATTTATAAGAAATGGATAAGACAAATTTAAATTAGTATTATTTTATAAATGTTTTTGGTCATAAGATATTAACTCAACTTTCCATGTTTCTAAATGAACTCTTCATTGACCGTTATTAAATAAAAAACTTTATAAAATCTGTAACGGAAGAAATACTATAATTGGTTACTTTAGAGTATTTGGGTGTAAAGTTTTCATTCTTAATACTAATGATTTACTAGAAAATTTTGACTAAAAATATGATGGGGTATTTTTCTAGGATATTTTAATTATAGTAATGCATATAAAGTTTTAAAGAGAAGAAAATTAGTTATTAAATAATATTTTAATGTTTAGTTTGATGAAAATATTTTAAAGGAATGAGAATATTATTTAGACTAGGTATAATAATAGTTTAAATATTTAATTAATGGTGAACCTAAAAATTCATATTCAGATGTACCAATGAGGGGATTAATATTTATCCTAAAAAACACTAAAATTACATAATGATCATCCCAATTATAAAGTAATTTTAAATATTACCACTTGTGTTAAAATGTGGAATTCTTTAAGAAATATTTGTTTAGAAGGATTTTATTTATTATTTCATACCTCAAACTATGGATAAATCATCATCTGATTCAAATAAAATTATGAAAATTCATAAAGAATTAAATTATTTTATTAATAATTAATTTTTTACTTATTCAAACCCCTTAAAGATCAAAATATAATTTTAAACAAAAGGTCCTTTAGAAATAAGTTAGATGAATCTTGAAAAATAAATATAAATAAATCCATATTAGTGGATAAATGTTACAATAAAAAAGAATGAGAATATTTTGAGGGATCATTTTATTGGGTTACTCATTTAAATTCTATAATAATTATTTTGGGATATGAATATCATTATGGAATTATACTTTTTCAAATAGACATGAAATGTGAAATTATTAATGGATATATTTCTAGAAGCTTCTTTATAAAACAACCCCTAGGTTTTGAAAATGAATCCAAACCTAAATTTGTTTTGAAACATTTTGAAGGTCTATATCGTTTGAAGAAAGCTCCTTAGGATTGGTATGATAGGTTTTCATTATTTCCTTAGAATAATGTTTTTGAAAACAAAATATTTTATCCAAATCTATTTATTTAAAGGAATTCAAAAAATAGTTTAATTATTAAAATATAGGTTGAGGATATTATATATGGATACTAAAGTGATTTTATTTGTAAATAAATTTCAAAATTTTTGTCTTTAGAGTTTTTCAAGAGTATTATGGGTTAAAATATGTTTTTTCTAGGGTTTAAATTCTTTAAAGAAACATTGTTATTATTATTAATCAATCAAAATAATTTAATGAAATAGTTAAATGTTTTGTCTCTATTGTTGAAAAATATCGAATATTCCAAATATTACTTCTTGTAACCTAGATTATGATAAAGTTAGAATACCTATTTATAATAAGATATTATGATCTATGATTGTTAGATTACTTTATTTCAAAACATCTAGACCAGATTTGATGTTTTCAATATTTATATGATCTATATTACAATATATTCCCAAAGAAAGTAATTTTAATATAGATTAAAGTGTAATTATGTAGGTTAAAGGATCAATGAATCTTTGATTATTTTATTATTCACATAATACATTTGAACTAACTACTTTTTCATTTAATGATTTTGGTGTTTTCAAAAAAGAATGAAAAATCCCAAAAGGCATGTGTCACTTTATTGTAAAATGTTTTATTTCATAGATTTATAAGAAACAAAATCCAATGGATTTATCAACTATTGAGGGTGTGGATATTTCTCCCCCTTATTGGTGATCCCAGTATTTATTTATTGAATAAACAATTTTTTATTTTGGTTTTATGTTTGAAAAGTCCCTAAAATATTGTGATAATAATTCTTTAATTTCATTTTCTAGAAACCATTTTATTTATTCCTGGACTAAAATATAGATGAAATGTACCACTTTTATAGAGATCATATTTAAAAAGAAAATTTTATTTTGGAATCTTTTTTTTATAGAAGAAAAATATATTGAGTATTTGAATAACACTTATTTTTAGATAATAATGATAAAATGAAATTTGAACTTGGTATAATGGAAATATAAGTTGATAAACTATATTTTAATAATGTTTAAACATTGATTCTATGATTTTTTTCAATTTTTCTTAGTCACTATACAATATACATATTTATGTTTTATATTATCTAGATTATATACATGTGCTTTGACAACCAGTTACTATTTCATTTGTTGAATATCATATCCTTTCTTGAGATGTTTTTATGTATCCTTGCTCATTTGACCATAACATTAGAAGGGTTATTTTCTTTCTCAGTAATGATTTAGGAGGATTTTTCTTTGTTTGTTTATAATAATAGAATTGTTAGTTTCTTTCCCAAAAATCATTTAGGGTTGAGTTTTCTATGTTCCATGATAATATTAGAAGGGTTAGTTTCATTCCCAGTAATCATTGAGGGGTAGTTTTCTATGTTTTATGACAACCTTAGAAGGTTTATTTTGTTTCTTAGTAACCATTAATGGGGAGATTTATACATTTAATTTTATCATAAGAATGGTCAGTTTCTTTCCCAGTAATCTATGTTAAATTATTCATACATTTAATAAGGGGAAAATTATTTAATAATTTTGATTAATTTCAAATTGGGGATAAATTTGGTCTTGTTTTGTAATTATAAAAAAGGGTGATAATGTGGAAGTGGATTTTAACCACTTTGTTTATTTGTGTTTTGATAATTAAAATACTTCTTTATTATGATATTATAATTTCTTATAACTTTTATTAAATTACTTTATTCCATCTTACATAAGTAGAATTGATTATTAATATTGTTTAATATTTTATTAATTATGTTTTCATGTATTTAATGAACTAATTCATCTCTATATGGTTTAATGTCATATGTCTGATATATATTTGTCTTTTAAAATTTGATCAATTCTTGAAGTAACTGTGGGGGAGGAAGTACAAGTGACCACATGACCAGATGCATCAACTGCATTGCTAGATGCATCAATCGCATGAATAGAAGACAAGAAATCATAATATAGGGAGTCTTATTTTCTCTAAATATTAAATAGAACACATGGTGAAATTGGGTCGATTGAATTGATTGTAATATAGAAAGCTTGAATTTTACTAACTATTGGATCATCCACACTATAAAATTTATATCAACTGTAGATGAGATTTTGACCGACCACGCATTGAAAAACCAATTGACCACACATTGAAAAAGTTATCAACCAAACACTAAAAAATATATGGAGCACACATTGTGAATCATATCGACTACATGTTCAAGTTGAGCGACAACACATTAAAATCAATTGACCGTATATGGAAAATTGTGACAAAATACAAGGTATGAATTATTGTTATGATCTACCTACTATAAGAAATCAGCCTCAAGTAATGAAATTATTTGTTTTTTGTACTCTATTTTTATATTCTATAAATTTTATATATTTTTATTTACTTGAATTTTGTGTTAAGGGTTCTCATTATTCTAGTGATTTCTTAAGTATTTTTTAATTATTTGGATACTGGTTTATTTTATTATAAATAAATATACATAGTATTATATTCTCATCACCTGGGTAAAAGTATCACATTACTTTCTAAGAAACATTCCAATTCCAATTTCAAATTCAAATTGTTTGAAAATGTAAAAGACCACCTCACAAGGTTTATGGTGGTGTTCCAATGAATTTTTACTATTTTTCTTATAGATTGTTATTATTGAATTGATTATTCTACCAAATTCCACTATACATATTGTTTTAGTATTATATACCATTAATTTAAATCATGTCTGAGAGACTTTTAATTTTCATTTAATAAAGAAATTACATGCTATATTAGTAAGGATGAAGTGAAACAAATATCTTCTTTTGAATTTGTTGTTCATGAAAGAACTCTATATAATGAGTTTAATAAAACCTATTAAATGACATGGTTGAGGTGATTATTTAACAATACTATCCAAAAAACCTTGATGATTTATTAATTCTCTTGGCTGAACTTCAATATTTTGATCAATTAAAACTAAAGAGAACATTATTTCTTTGACACTTAGATCCTTAATTTTTCATTTGGTTTTTATGGTTATTACTTCTATCTATTTTTTATTCTTAATCATGTATGGATTATAAAACCCATAAAAGTTAGGAATCAGGTTATATGTCATGACCCGTCCTCGGGGACCGTGACGTGACTACCCCAAGCCCGCCTTCCATAGGCCAGGGGCTGGCGACTAGCACCAAAGGCGTAAATCCCGATAACTGGGAAGGCATTGCCTTTATAAAAGTAAAAAAACACCACAGAGTATAAGCGGAAGTAAAACACTAAGTACAAAAGAAGTTCTGAAAAGTAAAAGGGCCAGAATACAAACCCAACTGAAAAGTACAGCTAGAACTGAACAAAAGTACAACAGAAAAGACTAACAGCTGGAAGAATAGAAACATCTCCTGGGTCATCCACCTCGGATCCTACCTGAAGGGTAGGTACAGATAGTGCACCTCCTAGATCATCCACCACGGATCCTACCTGAAGGGTAGGTACAGATAGCGCAGCTCCTGGATCGTCCACCACGGATCCTACCTGAATGGTAGGTACAGATAGCCTCCACAACGCTCTCGCCCATCAACCCCCTCCGAGTATCTTCACGTCATGAAGTCCATCTCTGGAAACTGACTCATCGTGAGATCCACCTCTGGGTACCATCCAGCCCTCAAACACTCGGCCTCTGTCAGCGCTGCCCGTCGTCTGCAACCAACACAACGAGGTGCGGGCATAGCTTGTGCAGGGGTGAGTATAACGATACTCAGTAGGTACCCCGAGACCCTCAAGGTCTCACTAAATCCAACAAAGATAATCACAAAGAAAGATCTCAATAGATAACCTCTACTTAGGTATATACCCATACATATACCTAAGTTATCAAGTAACCCATCTCAATCATGAGGAAACACAAAGAATATTAAATCAATAGATAACCACTACCTAGGTATATCCCTATACATATACCTAAGTTATCAAGTGACCCATCTCAATCATGAGGTAAACATAAGATCATAGACTCATCTCAAACCAGGATTTTCATTATTGAAATCGTAACTGATGAAGATCCTCGTCTTTGGAGTGTACAGTGGTCCTGTCATGACTCTGAGGTACTACTCATTAACCTAAGACTATTGAGGTTCTCCTCCTGTCGAGTACCGCGGGTCAGCCACCCAAACACAGTAGTGCTTCCTGCCGGGGTATGCCACCAAAACACAGTAGTGCACACCCCCTAATAGCCTGCAGAGGTACTCTCCATACGAGAACCGCGGGTCTGCACTGTCACACAGTAGTGCTCCATCCTCCATGGGTCTACAACCAAACAAAGTAGTGCTCCGTCCACTGGGCTAGTCGACTCACTCCAAGTCGAGTTGGTCAAGCAGTCATCAGGTCTCAGCTAGCTACATGGTCTCTATACTCCGTACGCTCATCTCTGGGAGGGTCCGCTCCATGAGCTACAGGTAGATACTCCAAGTATCTCAAAGTCCCACGTAGAAGTATCTCAAATGACTACCCCGTCATAGGGGTCTCAACGCAACTGACGGTGCTCCAATCGGATGCTCGATCTGTGAGTTATTAGCCTTTTCGTCCCAAGGGCCCGATTGGTTTCGTGTGGGAACCAACCTGTCTGTATCTCAACTATACCCCGAACTATCATAGGGTATACTCATAGGGACCATTTCTCAACGTGATCACCAAAGCCGCTGACGGTTCGTCAAACAGACGTCCAGTCTGAAAGTTATCAGCTTTTCCGTTCCAGGGGCTCAGTTGGATTTCAGGTACAATCCAAACCGTCCACTATCCAACTGCAACCAAAACTTAGGCGAAGTATGCCAAAAGTTCTGTCTCATCAAGAGGAATCCAACAAAGTCAACGGCACGTCAATCGGAAGTCCGGAGCTCAAGTTATAAGCATTTTCGCTCCAAGGGCCAGGTTAGTTTCGCGTTCGAACCAACTCGGTCATACCCAAAGTTCTCTGAAACCTTGAGTGTAATATACCAAAACGACCGTCTCAATCCAAGGATCTCATATCGGCTAATGGTGCGTCGAACGGAAGTCTGTAGCCCATGTTATGGATGTTTGAATGGAAACTGCCTGAAAATAGGGGTTCGGGCCCGGTCCGACCCAGCCCGAGACCCCCTGGGTCGGCCCGAACCGGGTCGACTCGAACCGGGTCCAGGTCTGGCCCGTTTGGGCATAGCCTGACCTAGATGGCACGACCCAACCCGGCCTGCACGGCCCAGCCCGGCCTAGCCGCGGCGCGACGCGGCCTGGGCGCGGCGCGGCCTGACCTAGCACAGGCGCTGGCGCGGCACCCGCGTGGCCAGCTGGTGCGTGGGTTACAAACCCCCGCGGTCGACGTAACCGGCGCGGCTTTGAGCCGCGCCACTCCACCTCCGGAACGGCTCAGTCGTTCCGGTTCGGCCCACCGCGTCGGCTCATCCACGGTGGTTCCATTCCGGCGGTGCACCGCCGCCGGTCGCAGGCGCCGCCACGCCGGCGTGGCGCGCCGCCCCCGCCTTCCGCAGACCACAGGACGCGCTCCGGTGGTCCGTTTTGATTGCCGCCTTCTCCAACGGTCTTCCCGGGACCCGAACTTCACTGCGGAGTCTTCAAATTGCCCCTGCGGCTCGTTCTTCCATGGATCATCGATCTGTATGCCAAAAATAAACAAATCACGTCTCTTCGTGGTTTTCCGGCGCGACGCAACGGTGCCACAACTTTGTTCGGCTTCGACGGCGCAGCGCGACAGCGCTGCGCATCCTTGCCGCATGATCCCGCGCGGTGCGATGGCACCACGCCATCCCCATTCCAAACCACAACAAGGTCAACAACAAAAATTAAGGGAGGAGGATCGGTCGTGTTTGTGAGGTCCTGCCCCCTCCTGTTAATCGATAGCAAGTGGTCCAACTTGAAACGAGGAACGACAATGGAAGAACTCATGAATAACAACCACAATAAATCCCTTACCTCGTCGAATTCGTTGAGCGAGGGTTCGTTGCGGAATTTATCATCATGGAAGAAGGCGTCGCGGAAGGAGATGGTCGTTGGCATCGCGGTACACGGCGTCGCGTATTCGCTTTTCGAGGATTCTGCGTTCTTCGTCGGAGATCGGTGCGTTCTTCCCGTTCATCATGTTCTTCAATGAAGAAGATGAAGATCTTTAAGCCTCCCCTTTTTCTCCCAATCCCCTCTCAACACAACTAGCCCAACCAAAAATAAAATAATTGCTTCACTTATTTTATTATCATTACTTAAATTTTAAAATTCAAAAATTGAATTTAAACCACTTAATTAAAATTTTTCATTAAAAGGAGATTAAGGGGGGTTAGGGAAAATGAAGGGGTGGAATTAGTGTGGGCCCCACAACCCTCATAACCTCTCTTGGGTGGTTACCCAACTTCCACCCAAAGGTTAACCACTTAGTAAAAATAAAAATTGTAGCTCAATTTTTATTTTTAACTTCCACAATTTTTAACAACTCCTCCCGTGTAAATGCAACTCCGGGAAAGGTGTTCCTAAGAAATTACTGGCACTGCGAATTCATCAGTGCCCTCGGATTTCAATTCCGAGAACCGGTTTAAAAGTTATAAAAACCCGCTCGTTCGTTCACTGAATGTAACTGAGCCTAACTTTGGAAATTAATTTTGGGCACACCGGGCCTCAGAATCAGTCACCGTCAGAAACTGTGTTCTTGTAAAATCCCAAAGAAAATTAAGAAAAAATTTCCCTTGAATTTTATGGGTCTTAAAATTACTCCCACCTCAGGTCTTTACGTCCTCGTAAAGCTTTAACACAAACTAGGGATACAAAAGCGGTACTGAGCACGCATCTGAGCCTTTCGCTCCCATGTGCTCACCTGGAGGTTCCCGTACTTCCAGTGAAAGCGCACCCAAGGAATCGATCGTCCTCTTAGGATCCGATCTTGTCGATCCTCAACCTCAACTGGAACCCTGAAAAAGTCACCCCATCGCCGAAGTCCAGTTCCCCATGGTTGATGACATGCATCGGGTCAAGCACGTATCTCCTCAGTTGAGATTCGTGGAAGTCGTCGTGCACCCGGTGCAATTGAGGTGGATGGGTCAAGCGATGAACCACCTTGCCTACCCAGCTGAGGACCTAAAAAGGTCCACTGAACCTCAGAGATTACTTGACGCCTTGGCCACATCTCCATAAACCTCATCGAGGTGAGACCCGTAAAAGGACGTGGTCGTCATCCTTGAACTCTAGAGGCTTCCTGTTAGCTCTGTGCAGTCTCATCTGCCGTGATCCATAGGCGATCACTGCCCACTCCTACATCAGGACACACCCAAGTCCGGTCCCTAATGCGTCGTAGTGAACTATGTAACCAACGCCCACAGGTTGGGCATACCGGTCAACCCAGCTCCTAAAAGCTCTGCTGGAAGTGGTGCCGCAACTCTAGAGAATTCTGGCACAAAGGTAAGTTTGGCCATCTCCTGAGTGATCGAATGCACCCTCTTATGCAAGATTCTAACCTGTGCTGCCTAGGTTTTCCTTTTCGCCGACCAAGGAAAACCCCATCCCAACGTTGTAGATAAACCACAACCTTTTTTCTAATACAGTCAATCCTTGTATGAACTGTGGTTCCAATCCATACTCAGACCAACATCGTAAGGCCTCGATGCTTCCACCATGATATTCCAATCGAAACTCTCACCTCATGTGTCATATCACACTGTCGGTGTAAGTGTGATTATCGAGTCTCCTCCCAAGTTATCTCTAGACGTGAGGGTCAAGTCAACAGCTTAACCGGAAACTCTAGGTCTGGGACAAGATTCGTGGAAGGAAGGAATGATTCGTATCAATGTCTATTACTACAGCAGCTTGTAGTGGACACAGACTGTCCCTCAAATCATTCTTAGAGACATTGGGTCAATCTCCTTGACCGCATGCAGCTACTCTCTTTCCCTACCCTCCAGCTCCCTGAGTCTGGAGGGAACAACAAAGGAGGGTGGTTGTAACATGTTGATATGTACACCACCTCATGTTGCTCTCCTAGCTCTCCCTCCACATCTGCTACTCTGAAGATTCATTTGTCCTTAACATTTCCACTTTTTGAAACAATCGCACGCCCAAGTCTCTCAGACTAACGCCAGTTCGCATCTTCCCACTGTTAGCATTCACTGGCTATAACCGATCATCCAAAGGACTTTCAACCACAAAGGCTATCTCTAGCACCCTAACATAAGTAGGAATACATAGAGGAAATAGTGATTACTCGGATATCCTTTAAACGCACCTCACTCTGAGGTCCGAGCTCTAAAGAACTGATCATATCGTAGTCATCAAGTACCAAGAACGATCGGTTCGCCTCGATGAATACTCAGCTACTGAAACATCATCCTTCCGAAGTTGTATAAGCACTAGGAAACTCTCAGCCACTTCCTCAAGCCAGTCCTCAGCCTCCTGTGAGTCGGCTCGCCTCAGAACTTGAGGGTATCTGATGTTGGAACACATGTAAGGCAGTAAGTCTACAAGTGTCACCTACCGGTACAGCCGGTTGTAACTGCAGACCAACAGGTAGTGATGTATAGCTGACACAATACCCGAAGGCACTATCTCAGGCATCAATCCACGTGCCAAATCCTCATCTCTATGCGGACCATCCTCATGGTCACTCACTGAAAAACGCTAGTATCCAAGTCCACCATCCACTCTACTGATGTCTCAGCTAGGCGGAAAACTCTAGAAATTGCCTCCAGCCAGTGCTCTACTGTCTGGGAGTCTGCCTCGCCTCGTAACCTCAGAGGTCGCTGCTACTGGAACTCGTGTAACGCCCTCTGTCGGCATGCACAGTTCACTAGTATGGCTGGTGGCATCTGCTTCCCAACAGGTGGTGCTGCTGCTGGTACACCACCCGAGGGTTCCAACATAGTAAAAAGGGCCCCACACCAGAGCCTCGCCGCTCGGTGGTCCGTCATCGAGTACTCTCTCAAAACTCCAACTGACTTTCTGCATGGAGACATCCTGAACAGATGTTACATGGTCAACGATTTATACCTGGTGAGCTGAACTGGTTTGAGGTGACTTTAAAACTTTGGAAACACACACACAATCAGTGTTTTCATGTACAAAGTCAGAAATCAGTAGTCAGGGTCCTGGTGTATGGATACGTCGGCCGCCGCACCAACACTGGACTCCCCGAACTGAAGACCACACTCGATACCCTTAACACTATTCCTTCACATAGAAAAATATCAGAGTCCTTAGTTATGCGGTTGAACTAAACCCCTCTGATACCAATTTTTCATGACCCGTCCTCAGGGACCATGTCTTGACTACCCCAATCCCGCCTTCCATAGGCCAGGGGCTGGTGACTAGCACCAAAGGCGTAAATCTTGATAACTGGGAAGGCATTGCCTTTATAAAAGTAAACAAAACACCACAGAGTACAAGCGGAAGTAAAACACTAAGTACAAAAGAAGTGCTAAAAAGTAAAAAGGCCAGAATACAAACCCAACTAAAAAGTACAACTACAACTAAATGAATGTACAACAGAAAAGACTAACAACTGGAAGAATAGAAACAGCTCCTGGGTCGTCCACCTCGGATCCTACCTGAAGGGTAGGTACAGATAGCGCAACTCCTGGATCGTCCACCACAGATCCTAACTGAAGGGTAGGTACAGATAGCGCAACTCCTGGATCGTCCACCATGGATCCTACCTGAAGGGTAGGTACAGATAGCCTCCACAACACTCTCACCCATCAACCCCCTCTGAGTATCATCACGTCGTGAAGTCCACCTCTGGATACTGACTCGTCGTGAGATCCACCTCCGGGTACCGTCCAGTCCTCAAACACCCGGCCTCTGTCAGCGTTGACCATCGTATGCAACCCAACACAACGAGGTGCGGGCATAGCCCGTGCAGGGGTGAGTATAACGATACTCAGTAGAGACCCCGAGACCCTCAAGGTCTCACTAAATCCAACAAGGATAACCAAGAAGAAAGATCTCAACAGATAACCTCTACTTAGGTATATACCCATACATATACCTATGTTATTAAGTAACCCGTCTCAATCATGAAGAAACACAAAGATTATGAAATCAACAGATAACCACTACCAGGTATATGCCCGTACATATACCAAAGTTATCAAGTGACCCATCTCAATCATGAGGTAAACACAATATCATAGACTCAGCTCAAAGCAGGATTTTCATTATCGAAACTGTAACTACTGAAGAGCCCCGTCTCTAGAGTATATAGTGGTCCTGTCATGACTCTGAGGTACTGCTCACTAACCTAGGACTGCTGAGGTACTCCTCCTGTCGAGTACCGCGGGTCAGCCACCCAAACACAGTAGTGCTTCCTGCCGGGGTCTGCCACCCAAACGCACTAGTGCACACTCCCTAATAGCCTACAGAGGTACTCTACGGACGAGTACCGCGGGTCTGCACTGTCACACAGTAGTGCTCCATCCGCCATGGGTCTGCACCCAAACAAAGTAGTGCTCCGTCCACTGGGCTAGTCGACTCACTCCAAGTCGAGTCGGTCAAGCAGTCATCAGGTCTCAGTCGGCTACACGGTCTCTGTACTCCGTACGCTCGTCTTCGGGAGGGTCCCCTCCATGAGATACAGGTCGATACTCCAAGTATCTCAAATTCCCATGAATAAGTATCTCAAAGGACCGCCTCGTCATAGGGGTCTCAATCCAATAGACGATGCGTCAATTAGACGCCCGATCTGTGAGTTATTAGCCTTTCTGACCGAGGGCCCCGGTTGGTTTCATGTGCGAACCAACCCGGCCATATCTCAACTGTACCCCGAACTCTCATAGGGTATACTCATAGGTACCTTTTCTCAATGTGATCACCAATGCCGCTGACGGTTCATCAAACGGACGTCCAGTCTGAAAGTTATCAGCTTTTCCGTTCTAGGGGCCCGGTTGGATTTTGGGTACAATCCAACCTGGCCACTATCCAACTGCAACCAAAACTCAGGAGAAGTATGCCAAATGTTCTGTCTCATCAAGATTAATCCAACAAAGTCGACGGCACATCAATTGAACGTCCGTAGCTCAAGTTATAAGCGTTTCTGCTCCGAGGGCCTTGTTGGTTTCGTGCTCGAACCAACTTGGCCATACCCAAAGTTCTCCAAAACCTTGAGTTTAATATACTAAAACGACCATCCCGATCCAAGGATCGCATCGCAGCTGACGGTGCATCGATCAGAGGTCCATATCCCATGTTATGGACGTTTGAACGGAAACTGCCCGAAAATAGGGGGATTCGGGCCCGGTTCGACCCGGCCCAAGACCCCCTGGGTCGGCCCGAACCGGGTCGACCCAAACCGTATCTGGGTCCGGCCCATTTGGGCACGGCCCGGCCTGGCCTGGGCACGGCCCGTCCCTGCCTGGGCGGCCTGGCCCGGCCTGGCGCTGACGCTGGCGCGGCGCCCGCGTGGCCAGCGGGTGTGGGGGTTACAAACCCCCGTGGTCGATGTAACCAGCACGTCTTTGAGCCGCACCACTCTGCCTCCGGAACGGCTAAGCCGTTCCAGTTCGGCCCGCCGCCACGGCTCAGCCGCGACGGTTATGTTCCGGAGGCGCGCCGCCGCCGCCTTCCGCGGACCATCGGACGCGCTCCGATGGTCTATTTTGCTCGCCACCTTTTCCAACAGTCCTCCTGGGACCCGAACTTTACTGTGGATTCTTCAAATCACCCCTGAGGCTCTTTCTTCCATGGACCGTCGATCCGTATGCCAAAAAAAATAAATCGTGTCTCTTCATGGTCTTCCGGCGCGGCGCGACAGCGCCACGACTTTGTTCAGCTTCAACGGCGCGGCGCGACGGCACCGCACATCCTTGCTGCATGATCCCACACGGTGCGATAACACTGCGCCATCCCCATTCCAAACCACAAAAAGGTCAACAAAAAATTAAGGGAGGAGGATCGGTCATTTTTGTGCGGTCCAGCCCCCTCCCGTTAATCGATAGCAAGCTATCCAATTTGAAACGAGGAACGACGACGGAAGAATTAACGAATAACAACAACAATAAATCCCCTACCTAGTCGAATTCGTTGAGCGAGGATTCTTCACGGAATTTATCTTCGCAGAAGAAGGCGTCGCAGAAAGAGAGGGTCATTGGCGTCGCGGTACACAACGTCGCGTAGTCGATCTCCAAGGATTCGGCGTTCTTCATCGAAGATTGATGCGTTCTTCGCGTTATTCGAGGAAGAAGATGAAGATATTCAAGCCTCTCCTTTTTCTCCCAATCCCCTCTCAACACAACTAGTCCAACCAAAAATAAAATAAGTGCTTCACTTATTTTATTATCATGACTTATGTTTTAAAATTCAAAAATTGAATTTAAACCACTTAATTAAAAGTTGTCATTAAAAGGAGGTTAAGGGGGTTAGGGAAAATGAAGGGGTGGCTTTCGTGTGGGCCCCACCACCCTCATAACCTCTCTTGGGTGGTTACCCAACTTCCACCCAAATCTTAACCACTTAGTAAAAATAAAAATTGTAGCTCAATTTTTATTTTTAACTTCCGCAATTTTTTAACAACTCCTCTCGTGTAAATGCAACTCTGGAAAAGGTGTTCCTAAGCAATTACCAGCGCTGCGAATTCATCGGTGCCCTCAGATTTCAATTCCGAGCACCGGTTTAAAAGTTAGAAAAACCCGCTCGTTCGTTCACTGAACGTACCCGAGCCTAACTTCGGAAATTAATTCCGAGCACACCGGGCCATGGAATCAGGCGACGTCAGAAACTGCGTTCTTGTAAAATCCAAAAGAAAATTAAGAAAAAATTTCTCTTGAATTTTACGGGTCTTTACATTATACAACCCTATACAAAATTTATGAGTTCTTATATTATCAGTAAAAGGAATGAGAGTTTACTGTGCATTGGTATGAATACAGATATGTTTTAGTTTCTACTACCACTTTAAAACATATGTTATGGGTTGTTCCTCAAATTGAGAATAATGTAAGGTGATTGGGATAAGACACCTTTTTTGAAAGAAATCTCATTTTGGGTTATGACTCTAGGGTTTGAAAAGGAATTTTAAAGGGTTATGACCTCCCTTAAAAAGTTAGAGATACCATATATAGTGGGTTTTATCCCTCATTTAATTTGAGTTGGGTGATTAGTATATTTGGATCATTTAGATCGAAAATACAATAAAAATAATTGTGTTAATTTATCTTTTGTTTACGCTATATATAGTATTAACTTTGGCCATAATTCATTAAATAATTTTAAAGAGGTAAATTCTACCCCCTCTTGACCATTCATACACTCTCAAACCAAGACCCAATAAGTGGGAATCTCAACAATTTATATCAACTTTTTATCATCTTATCCTCTTACTAGGATATTCTTTGTAGTGAAAACTATATCACTAATCCCAAAATTATATATTAATTCTCACCCATTTCCTTCTCCTCTATATCATCTTCTGAAAATTAAATTTTATGATTCTTGGGTGTTAACATGTAAACCATCGTTTGATATCTCTCATACATATATCTAATTCATTATATGAGTATTCAAATTAGTATAAACTATCCATGGATATTAAAAATGACTATGTTAAATACAAATGCATGCCTTTATTATGGAAATGGAATATTTGATTTCAATTTAGCTCACCTAAACACATTCAAAGTAATGTATTCATGTAAAGGAAAAGATCCTCTAATCCTATCTATAATTAATAGTATTATAATGGAAATGAACACTTAAACATAACCACTAACCATAATTGGCATGCTTGTTTAATGGTATGATCATAGACCAATCATTTGAATGTGGTAAGTAGTTTTCATAACCTATCCATTATACCACCACAACCCAAATTTAATTTAAATACCATGACTTATTACTTACATTAATCATCATACATTATTCAAATATATGAAATTAATCTTAGCCTTTTTTCCTCCATTGAGTTGGTTAGATTAATCCACCTATTTATTTAATTTTTCACAATAATATATCTATAATTAAGGTTAGGGAAGTCATGTTTTGTAAGTGAATGAACTTTCTCCCACATCATGGTCTATATTGAATGAGGAAAAACTACATGGTGTTTTGGTCTAATCATTATAACCTAAAAATCTATAACTATGTCCCCTGGTGTTTTATATACTTATGTAACCTCAATTATTTTTAAGTTTATTATGCCCTCGTCAATATATATAAAACCATACATTGTTATGGGAAATATAAACTTAAATACCATGATTATTTTACCTCGTGGTGGCCTATTATAGCATCAAATATCACAGCTCTCATTGGGTTAATCTTATCCTCAACACTATGTATAATAACTCATTTTTTTCAGGTTATATGGCCTTAAACATTAAACTTAGTTTGGTTAAAGCTACATTCCCTAAAACTTTAGAATTTTTTTGGTCAAAGATGTATGATATAACCTTTTAGAACGTATTCAGTCTAATTTTTATAATCTTATAATACATAAACTCAATAAAATTCAACAAAATAAAGAAACAATATATTCAATTGGTTGAATACCCAAAAAGTGATACCTAATAGAAAATAAATTCTCCACTCACTATGCATCCCTTTTCATGGATTAAGTATAAAATTGAGCATAAAAGAAAAATACCTAAATCTTGTAGGCACTACCACTTGTACCTATAAAAATTCAAGATACATTTCAATGTTCATATATCTGGGAAAATGTTTGATAATGATCCTATTCCTCACATATATTGGTCCATATAACTTTTCCAAAGTGTACGATAGTGTAATTATATGGGAATCGAAGCCTCCTTGAACATTATCTCTTTCATTAAAATAAAAATCCTTCACGATTTCAATGATAGTACTTCGTTTAATCTCTTATATCCAAATAGACTAACCATGGTTTTTGTTTATTCCATATGAATTAGATATACATCTTCATTATACCCATATAAGAGAACAATTCTAGAAGGAAATAAGATATATTCCATCTTTTATATAATAGTTTAAACCCAATCAACGATGATGGAACATACACTACCAATCCAAATTTACTATATATATCTGATAGCACAAGCCTTAGAATATAATGGATTGATTCAATCTTTTCACCACTGATTCATGTGAATTGAAATTATGATGTGATAATTTCAGTCCCTATTCAATCTTTAGATGAATTTTATTACTTTGAATATGATCTTTATATACTTTTATAGGCCACCTTTAGTGAAATTTTAGTGTGAAATAAACTTCAAATAATTATGATGAAATAAAAAGTTGCATTTGGGAAAGTATTTTATTATTGTATTATAGAATAAATAAAGGAGTATATGCGCAAGATAGATCCTTCCAATGATATATTAATAAGAATTAAATACAAAATTAATAAAAATATTAATAAACATCATTGAAATAATACTATAAATTTGATAATATTGATGGGAAATGTCAATTTTTATTTTGATATATACTTTCTTAAAATATTCTTCCTTAGGTAATGATTATAACTACTTAATCCTCATAACCTTTTGATAAAATTTCATCTTAATTCCTTAAATTATAGTTTCTATTCCCATCAATTTTTCCCTCATAGTAGCTATATGGGATCATATTTCTTTTTTTATTCTTTAATATCCATCTAATTGTTATGTGCTTCAACCTGGAGGTTTTGTGTTTATTTTTTACAATAGTTGTTGGATTTGTGGAAAAGTAAATAAATATTTAAATGATAATACAATAAAGATTCCATGAGGTGGTTATGGTTTCCATACATGGGAACCACATTGGGTAAATGAGGCATAACAATGACATACATGGCATTGTATGTTCAGGGATGATCATGCCATATCTTGTAAGAGTGTATTGACACTATGGAGGAAGTTATGAATGGAGACACCTTTATATATCTGTATATTAAGTTAATGGAATGAAAAGTTCAAAAATTTGAGTGTGAGGATGAATTTGGAATAGGTGAAAGTCATGATGTGCATAACATTATTTATTTTGTATTAATATGGTTTTGGGAGAAGTAAGATCCTTCATAAAGGAATTTAGAAAGTGCCGAAAGAAGTTTTAGTTAGGGAATAAAATTACACCATAAAGCTAGTTCTCATACCTCAAAAGGGAGATATGTTGGTTTTATCTATGAAAACCAAAGGGTATATATTGGATTAACCTAGGAATTTGGAGCCTATGTAAGATCAATCTAGAAATTATGTTTTATTTAATGCACCATATAATGATTGACCAATCTATAAGAGACCTTATGTAAGATAATTCATCCAATACATAAGATAAATATAGAAGTACAAGAAGGGTGCTACACCAAGTGATGTTAGATTATTCTGAAAGGGTTTTCACATAAGAATAATTTATAATGGATGAAATTTATGTGATATTAACCAGTATAAGACACATAATATTAAACCAAGTAAAATTTTGAAATATGGTGCCATGAAATGGGAACCACACCATAGTGTAAGTTATAGAAGATTAAAAATAATGATAAAGAAAATATTATATGGTGAAGAAAAATCATTGTAATAATTTGAGAGAAATACATTTGTCCTTGAAATATGATGGTTGGAGTTTTTATGTTGAAATTAGAGTATTATTCCAAGGATGGTTGAGATATGAAAAGGCCCATGTTATGATATGGTATTTACATGATGAATGACATGAAATGACCCATTGAGACCCCTCATAGGTGGTGATAGGAAGAGTGTGACACCCCAAAACAACCAATAGTAGACTAGTGGATGGTGAAAAGAACCTACAGGGAATAATCTCACATGAGAGGCCATAGCCTAAACATCATGAGACATATATATACAAAAAATCGAGCAATATAAATAAAAACTATGTAGGATATACATACTAATAGAAATGTAAAATATGGATGCAGAAAAACATTACACATATTTCTAAAAATGAGTTAATCACACCATGAAAACCATCATCCCATGAATCATAAATAATAAAACCTACCTGGTTACCCAATAATCTTGCTCCGTTTCCAAACAATTATTCAACCCCATGTCTAAAAGGTCCCAAAACTATGCTTCATATTCACAAAAAACAACATGTGTGCTAACAAAACATGTGCAAGGGTGAGGAAGAAACAAATAGAAGGACACCATAGAAAATAGGAAACAATATTGTAGGTCATATCACATGTAAGGAAAAACCATCCAGATGAAAGACTCAGTAAGGGAAGAGAAAATTCTTGTGGGAGATCCAACCCTTCCACCACTCAGGAATACTTCCAATAATATCATTAAAATACTACTAAGGATAACCATTTATCGAAGAATCTAGGAACAAGAATTTAACCTTAGTGGAATACACCTCCCTATGTATCTGCCTTAAGGGAAGACACCCCTTGACCTACTACAACCTCAAAGATCACTCACTATCCATATGTATAAAGTATCCACAATCTGACAAATCACCATCATCATTCAGGGATCTAGTGATAGAGATCCCTCAAAAGAGAAGTATATTAGTCCATGAAACACATCATCTACTGATATAGCACTACAAGACCTATGAGCGAAGTATAATGCTTTAAGTTAAATGGATTCCATATTTCCCAAAATAAGGCCCCATAACAAAGATGAAAAAATAAACCTCCAACTCTCAACAAACATTAACACAAAAACCCACAAAAAGTAAGAAACCACATCATGGTCTATTGGGAAAGAAACTCAAGTACAAAAACCTATTGATCCACTCAAATACCTATGATAGAATCCCAATATACCAGATGTACTCAAATGGAAGAAGGTTCAATCATCTAAATAAAAAACACTATCCAAACCAACTCTCCCCTAGAATGTACACTAAGGGGGAAGGAATTGAGTAATCAATGATGTATAGGCCCATGTGTCCTTGAAACATCCATGAGGATCAACCATTTCCATGACTAATCCATGAAATCTACAATTATCACGGAGAACCCAAACCTCATCAGAATGGATGAGTTGGATAAGGTAATGTTATCCCTTGAAACTAATCTATATATTATGAAAACTTTCAATAAATGTATTTCCAAAACGATATTCACATCAGGGATACTAAATTTTGACCATGGGGTGATAATAACCATGAATAATACCAAAAAATTCCTCAATATTGATACCCCACATCTAAAGAGGGAGTTCCACGAAAAGGTAGCCTAACTTGGAGGACGTGAACTCCACAACACCGAGGGATTACAGAGTACATAAATAAAATGGGGATAACCCGAGCCTTATACCATACCACAATACTAGAAAATAAACCAAGTCATATATCTATACTCATTATGCCATTGCATCATCAGAGTTGATGGTCTGGTGAAAAGTGACTATTGGGAGTACAATGTAACTGGACCTTTCTCTCTTGAAACCACAACTTAAAGGGATAAAATATTCCTATGATAGAAAGAGATACTTTCCAAGGAGGCCAATATGATTTGGGAGTGAAAACCCCAACTCCCCGATTTTTTGAATCTAAACCACATGCACCCATTCTAGCTTCAGGAACATGAGTAGGAAGAAAATATTCTCATGTTACAATTACCTATTTAGTTCCCATAAAACTATAACACTATGAAGAGGTATTAATAATTGTTATCCTGAAATCCTATGCCCATGTCTCACCATTCTCCAAAGACTCTTCACCAACAACAACCCCCCATTGGGGGGGGGGGGTAAATTCTGAAAACACATGAGGGTCCCTAAACAACAAAGTCACGATTCCAAAAAATGAGGGTCCATCATTCTCATCTAATTTTGCATTACCTCTAAATGTGTATTATTTTTCTCCATAAGATAAAAAACAATATGAAAAATGAATCTCCCCATTAATGATATTTTATTGAGAAGAGAACCCTATTATCATGTCATATATAAAAAGACTCCCAGAATAAACTACCTATTAAATTCTATATCTTTGATGAGAAATCATTTAAAACATAGCCAAATAGAATGTACATGGTGTATACTAGGAGTCCATGATGTGTGTACCCAAATCCATGACCTAGATGTGTATATTGGATTGAATTGAGGTTCCATTCCCAAGCTCACAAAATTTCTTTATGATAAATGACATTCAGGGTACACATGTACTAATCTATGTACCTTGTCATTGGCCATGTCATATACCTATACATGCCATGTACCCCACACGAAGTGGTTGACAGTGTACATAGAGAGACCTTGTTTCATGTAACCAAGGGTACCAGATGGGATATACACCAGATATACACTATGTGTGGAATCATTCTATTGACTAAGATACAATAAAACCCTACTTGATATGTGTTCATTAAACTACATATCCTATAATAAAAAAATTCCATATACGGATTCCTATGAACCACCTAATTTCTCCAAGAACTCCCTAAATTTAATCTAACACCAAATAAAATACATAAAATAGGGAATATGGATTCTATAAAAATATTTAGAAAAAAATTCCAAATAAAAATGATGCATGAATAAAAATAATGATCCCTACTTCATGTAAGATCACTGAATCTTCAAAATCACATGCCACTGATCCCCAATCCATATTCGTTGCAAACTGATCCACTCCTCTAATCACCTCCAGATGAGATCACCCTGTTAACCTCTCTCCATATTATTTTGATTCAATATATTCATAATATTGAAGGGATATTTTTATCTCAACATTCACTTATGGGATGAGAATAGGGTTAGGGAAATTAATAATCCATAATTAAAATTAAAATGGAATCACATTAAATGGGACAATCCAAGGGCCCAGTACTTCAATTGAAATTATAACCCACCTAGATAAAA
This sequence comes from Viscum album, assembly GCA_963277665.1. Lineage (NCBI taxonomy): Eukaryota > Viridiplantae > Streptophyta > Magnoliopsida > Santalales > Viscaceae > Viscum > Viscum album. Next base: position 1,174,835,416 of record OY728119.1, on the reverse strand, counting down.
CCCATATTATAGTTTCAAACATTAATTTAGAATTAAAATATGTATCATTGTTTTTAAGATATAAACATCTGATCCAATGGGAATAATTAATACTAATTTCTTAAATATTAAATATCTCAAACAATAAACATTGATCAGAACCTCTACAAACTCCATCCATAGGATAAAAAACATATTTTTTAATGGTAAAAACCATTAGAAAATTTTATTAAGTTCATTTGCTTAGGTAAAATCATAATTTTACCCCTGTCAAGGGTTTAGGGCTATGAAACCTAAAAAACTAAACTAAGTCTTTCACATAGAAAAACTGGGGTTACTAAAACCTCCCAAAATTAAAGGATTTTTATACATGAGAAGAAAAAAAATAAAAAAAAATTACTAGAAGGACCAAAAATCAACCTCATATAGATGGGTAACATGCCTATGCAAGGGATCCTTATCTATTAAGGTTCATATATCCTCTATGACCCAGAACACAACCCAAACTCAGGAACACGTCCCTTTTTAATGAATGAGATCAAGGAAATCTCATCTAAAATTATCATTCCTTTATAAATTTCAAACTAACTACACCCTCCATAAGTGGATATCTCAAAACCACAATGAAAAAACTTCATATAAACCTCATTATGGATTTAAAACCATAACCTTTATCATTATACGATGTGACTATTATCAATCCTAATATAAATAAAACTCATGAACCATAAATATATAGGGTATTTTTAATCAAATAATTAATATCCCATGGGTGTGTCACAAGCCCCACTCTAAAAGGGGAAACCCTAATAATTGTCTTTTGGAGAAAATCTATTCGCAATAAATATCTTATATCAAGAATCTCAATGAGAGAACTACACCACATCACGAGAGCTTACTATCTATAATGATAGTAAACATATAATCAAAAACATCCATGATAAAATGTTCAAGGAACATTGGTTATATCAATAATATCATACTTTCCTCATGGATGACTTCATGAAGTACATGTCAAAACCTCTTTCCTCATCTAGGTTCATGTTCATCGCAAATTAAATATTTCATCCAATTTGAAACCATAATTATAAATATATTAAATAAGCAACAATCATAAACAATCATGTTGAATGGTATATCATAACAGAAAAATACTAAGAGTGTCCACAAGGAATATCTTCCAGAACCTCCAATCCCTGATTCCTTAGAGGAAAAATATTAAAGATGACTAACTTTTCATTAGCATGATACCTGTGAATACGGATCACCTATAAACTAACACATAGTATACCAAGAATTATATGGTTCAAAAAATAGGGTAATCATAGGATACTCTACACATGGATATGATCCCTTACAAATGAATAATAGAAGCATAACCCAACCTTTTCTTTAGTTCTTAAAACCTCTAGAAGATGGACTGCACTAAGAACTCAACAATCTATTACTTGATAACATCGATAAAATCAATAATAAAAAAAACAAGAAAAATCCCATTTTCTATAGCTATAACTATTTCCTAATGAAACAATTATACCACATAAATATGAGATTACCACCCTAGGAAGGAATTTCATACAACTTAGAATGACTAATCATACTCAAAAAATTGATATGTCTATAGGAAATGTGGATTGAAACCCACCAACTTGGTCATAAAACATTGCATGTCATTATCCACTCATTTAAACACATTCTGATTGGGGGGGTCACCCACCACGAATGACATCATATTTTAGTCTTTGTTTCATTAGGGTGATTTTTTTATATTTCTCTAAATAGGGTAAGGGAATTTAAACCATGTATAATGAACACCAATCTGTCTCTTTCACCATAAGAGAATTTTCAAATGATGAATTAAAAAATTAAATTAACTTTATGAAATTAAATTTCAAAATGTGGTGTAAATTAATTCCAATATCTACACATAAAATTCATGAAAATCATTTTTAGAAAATAATGTATTTTCAAAGAATAAATATAATTTATTCCCATTCCAGAACTATTAAAAACTATTAAATGATTGATAATTTATTTGATTGAATATTTTATCATTAAATATAAAAATTATTACTTATATGTAGGGATTAATTTAATTTATTTAGTTAAAAAATACATTACACTCTTAAAAACTATTTTTTAGAAAAATATATTTTTTAATAATTAAATGATTTTATCTTAACTTCTAAAAAACTGATAATATATATATATGATTGATTAAAAATTAGTTTAAATGTATAAAAATATAACTCTCAGTAAATTTAATATTCTAAAAAATATTAATTTACTTTTAAATAAAACATATATAAGAAAATATTGTTTATAAACAATACATTTCTGTTTAATTTAAAATTATTAATCTAGTATTACTTATTATTACTGAACCATTTAATGAATGTATTTAACATATTTTTTTATTAATAATTTATTTTAATCAAAAAATATTATTGATATCATTCCTAAAAAGTAATATATTTAATAAAAATACATACTTCTATAAGGCCCAACCTTAAACCTTACTTAATATTGAATTAAATGAATAATTCACATTGAGGATCTTTTCAGGTTTAGAGTTTTAGAGAATTATGACATAACTATTACATCTCAAAAGATTACAAAGTAGTCACTTCTACTAAATTTCCATAAAATAAAAACTCATAAAAAGAAACATGTCTAGTTCCATGTTTTAGATAACATGACTTTCCCTTAATCCCATCCTTGACCATATTCCACATTAAGTCCTGTGAAAAACATTTCAAAAAAACTTTGGGTGAGCATAAAAAGCTCAGTAAGGTATACACAAAGAATGAAAATTGTTAGTTTTTCAAAAAAACAAGTAAACCATGAATACTTTACCAAATTAATACTTTTCACCTTTATGAAGTAGTAAAAACTCTTCACTGAATAAAAGACCATTACTTAACCTTTTGTAACCAAATGATTACCATAAAACCCATATAAAGAACACATAACATATAAAGGTAACTTGGGACATAAACATACTTAAATAGAATAACCATACGGTCGACTTCCACACATACTTAATGGAATAGCCATACGGCCGACTTCCATACCCAATGCATTGGAGGTTATAACGTAACCACCCATCCTGGTATTCACGACACCACCCGTTATATGGTTTATCACGTAACCACCCGTAAAATGTCCAAGTACCATCATTAAACATAAAATATTGAAAATATAAACATTTCAATAAAAATATTTCATTTTCAATCACAATAAGTAATTCCAAGATATTGAATTAATCAATCCATTTTCAAAAACCATTTAAAAGAGATTTTTGAATCAAAGTCCCATACCACTTTGAAGCTTTTAATGGAATTATAATTTTAAAAAATTAATATCCATATAAATAAATACTGAAAACCATTTTGAAAACATGGAAATTAAAGATAAATATTTAGAAAAATGAATCTTTAAAACATTTAAAATGATATTTTTGTTAAAGAGTTTTTAACAAAATGAGAGACTCTTGAATACAAATAATTTCGGAATAAAATTTAATCCGAACTTTATAATATCATGATAATAAAGTTAATCATGATATAATATGTCAAAGGACAGTATATACACCATATAAGAGTGAATTGGTGCATAACAACAATGAATTCTCAATGGAAATGTAAATTGAGATGAAATCCATTATAAAGATGGTATCCTTAAATTAAGGATAAATATATCTCATAATTATGTGTGAGAAATATAAATACACCCAGTATAAGGGGATATTAAGTGTGAAACAATCAGATTTCATTCACACATATTCATAAGATGACATGTTCAATAATTACAAGTTGAACCCAAAGAAATCGAAATTGGGTTAAGACGTTCCCTTGTAAAACTTCGACAGCCTAACGATGTCACTTTAAAATTCAGAAAATGAGTTGATGAGACAAAACGGGTATCTAATCACTTGGAAATAAATTTTAAATCAATAAGGATATAGAAGAAGATATCCCAACATAATAATATTTAAATTAAAAGACATAACAAAAATAAGTCTTTTAAAAAGAGGAGGGTGAAAGGTCCCCTTACCGAGTTGGATAACTTTTGAAACATACACCCCATGGAAGAAGGGTCATACAATGAAGATGTAAATAACCATAAATTAAATTATACTACACAAAGTTTATAATAATGGGCAGTATATACACCACTCAAAGGAAATAGTGGCAAACATAGTATAAACGTCACGAGAATAAAAGTGAGATGAAAAATCCCTTACGAAAACTCGGTAGCCTAACGGCGCCACTTAAAACTTCCAAAAATGGATTTATGAGATCAAATAGGGTCTCTAATAATATGAAAATAAAAACTAAAGTATGAGTAATATAAAAGAACATCCCCAAACATAATAATGATGGGCTTAAATGGAATGACATAAAAGAGTGTACTTAAAAAGAAAGAGAGAGGTTGGATCCTTAACTCGGGTCCGACATGACTCGATCGTTATTTAAAATCCTGAATAATAAACTTGAGTTAATTTATACTTTCTTAAGAACCTTTTTCAAGTTCATTATTACATTTATATCACTTATTACCATGTTATAAACATTATGTAATCATTTAAGTTAATAATGATTGTTTTGTCGATATATGGTTCTTCAGTCGAAAGTGGACTTCTTACAATTACATGTTGTTCGTGTGGTCAAAGGTTCATTATATCCAGAATTATATTCATAATTTGGATATCATATATTTCATATATATCCAGAATATACATTTATTTATAATATTACATAATCATTTAGAGGTAAGAAATGAAATGCACCGTTCATGGAGACGGTAAGCCGTACGTACGCATGAACGCTACTTTCATTCCTATCTCTTACTTTAATGGAAAGAAAATAATAATTATATAAAGGTATATTATAATTACAGTATAACATCATATATAATAACTTTAAATACATCCTTTATATGTCCCACATATGGCATTAACGAATCAAATCACTTTGAGGGGGTGGTAGTCTGCACTTCCTAAAATGAAATTATCGTGTTTGCCCACAATGGAAACCATAAAGGTATGCCACAAATGAAAAATAAAGAAGCTTAAGTAAAACATAAACATATTATATATCATATATAAATATAGTTTCATCTTAATGTTCACCTTTGAAGGTCTTATATGAGTGTTGAACAATCATCGTTTCGTGAGGCAGAAATTCGTCATCCACAGAAACAGTATGTTCTTTAACCATTAGATGAAGGTGTGTGTAATTGTAGCTTGATTAATTATTATAAAAACATCCTAGTATATTGAGGATACTGGTGTTTTTGTAAAATAAATTAATGAAATGATTTTAGGGTGTTGTAGAAGCAAAATATAACAAAAGAACACAAGAGAAGACACTACCTTTAAATCGGGTAACTCTTTTTGATTTGAGCTAAAAGGATTCCTTGGAAAGACTTCTGCCCAAAGGAAGGCTTCGAGGAGTAATAGAGGTATGTGAAGAGACACAATGGGTAGGTTTTGTCCGAGAAAAAGGCTTTAGAGGTGTGGATAAGGAGGTAGAGGTGGGGGCCTTTCATAAGAGGAGAGGAGGGGCACTCTTTGAAAGTAAGGAAATGTTACTTTATTTCAGAATGAGTTTCGGATTTTAATGCTCCCAAATTGATGTTTTTTGAGGATAAGGTGATAAGGGTTCTAAATACACTCATCCAATAGGGTTTTGACAAGTGTAGGTCTTAGATTTTACATTATCTTTTCATTTTATGTAAATTGTTAAATAATGAGGTAATCGTTGCATCATCATGATGTCATAAATAATTTAATTTATTTAATTTTTAAAAATTTTAAAACAAATACTATGATGTATGAAATATTTATATCTTTCCAATGAATATTTATAGTCAAAAATATGACTTTTATAACCCCATTTAAAAAATGTTTTAGTAAAACAACTCATGTTTGTGTCATTTTTACTTTTACATTAAATAAAAAGATATTAATGTCATTTTCCTTACAAAGTGGCTCCATGGGGTCCCCAAGTTGACCCATGGATTTTCTTGGTCGGCCATGACACATCCAATGAGGGTAGGACACATGTCAAGCTCATATCATACTATTATAACATTATTTTCACCTTAAACTACACTAATTACCTCTAATCACAATTAAAAACATAAAAGTTACTATTCACCAAAAAAATATTTTAATCTCATTGAACCACAATTTACTTCTTAATTACAACCATGTATGTCAGATTTTTGAAATTCAAAACACATAGGTGGAAAAGTTTCATTTAAACGAAAAATCAGTTTCTTTAACTACCACTTAGTGGTTTCACTATTCATCAAAATTGAAGTTTTTCAGAAAAATACCAAAAATTAACCCTAGTTATATTTGATATTATGAACTAAAAAATGATGTCTATTTTACAAAATTAAAAACATATAAGTTGCATTAATTAATTTAATAATTAATTCCTTCTGTCAAAACAAATAGCGTGTTTTTAAGAAATCATATCTATTAAAAGATTGACACTAGTTTAAGTACAATTTCAAAGTGAAATTAATTCCAATGACCACTATTGGATTAAATGTTAAAAATATATTTTAATTTCAATTTGAAACCAATTCAAAAGATAATATAATCATATAAATAAATTATATTAAAAAGAGGTTTTGAATTAAAGTACAACATTTTTCACTATTCATTAAAAAATGATCTTTATCGGAAAAATACCAAAATATTTACACAAAGTGAATTTTTATGTCCCGATTCTAAAGAAGAGTTTTATTTGGTCCAATAGAATGTATAAGAGTAACCAAAACTATATTTAATGACGGTTCTCCATCAAAAGTTGATAAGTGGACCTTTAGTGAAAATTAGAGTATATATGCCTAAAATTGAATTCTATTCGTATTTTAAGACTTTATCCTTTATTTCAAAAATGTAAACACATTTAACAAACATATATAATCATATTTTAGTTATTTATATTTATTCCCTCCAATACAACGGCTACGTGTGAATTAACATTTAAAATAATTTTATTTTATTATTAGAGTGCAACGTAAGATTTCAAAGGAACTCGTTTTTGCGTATTGGGTAAGCCATCAAGCATAGCGTTCCCTTTAAATTAATATAGTAAATTTATTCAAGAAAAGGGATAAATATAAAAATGTCATATTCTTTATTTACCTGGGGTGTTACATCCTTCCCCCCTTTTGGGAATTGCGTCCTCACAATTTTAAAATTGGGCTCGGAAACATCCCTGAAAGTCCGACATCGGAACAAGAGTCGAAAAAACAATAACTTTAAAATAAAGAAAGAGAAGTACAGAGGTCACCCGAGTTAACCCATACTATGATTCCATGTAGGAAAACATGGACATGGAGGAGAAAACATAGGGTCATGTTCTGATGGAGAGTGATAGAAAACATGTTTAGGAGAAAGTTAACTATAAGAAAACCACAAACTTGTGATGGGTTAAACGGTATTGGATTCCCTAGTAGGAAAAGTTAACAGAAAACATTTTTGTTTTAAGTTACTCTTCATTGAGGAATTTATTTTTGAGCTTAACTAAAACATAAGGAAACATACTTACTTGTCATGTTGACTTTCATCTTTTACTAGATTTCTTACACAAACTCATATTTTCTCCAAAAGACGAGTATTTAGGAAGACTTTTTCACATTAAGAGTACTATAATCAACTTCTATAGAATCACCTAATCCACAAAATAGTACTATATACTTTCCATGTCTTTAGACTTTAACCAAAACCAAAACAAAAAAGGTTATTACAAGATCAGATAATCCAGAAAAGGATAACACTTTATAAAAAGAAAATCTATTCTTAATCTCCAAAAATTTTACAACAAAACCAAATGTTCAACGAGGACCATTCGATGAAAAATTTGTCCATAAAATTATTCAAAGTAAACCAAACTAAGATTGAAACTCAAATATTAGAAGGATTGTCACATAGTCTTCCAAGTTAAATCGTAACATTTATCTCCGAACAACATCAGTTGATCTTAAAGTCTCGTATTGAAAAGTAATTAACCTAATCACATATCCTCCATGATAGGTTAATAAATTTCCATAGATAACCCAAAATCAACTTACTCTTAATTCATAAAATCATCTAACTAAAACAAATTAGTCAAACTAACCAGGGACTTCACGTAGTCCAGTGGTAGGTGATAAATACCAGTTGCACTTTGGTTGTAGGTTCGATTCCCACATCTTTGTCCGACGCGACGGGTTGTCACATGGTCTACGTGTTTTCCTTTTTCCAAAACTACATAATTATTAAAACATTCCCCAAAACGAGATAAAATCTTCAAAAATGATCATAACATATTTTAACCTCAAGTTTATCTCACGCCTTTCATTTTCCATCATATCATAGAGTAACCCATAATTACCTAAAAAGTAAGGATCATATAAACCCTAATGGTTACCTTTATAATTATTACCTGAACTTCCACATCGAGTTTGTCATCTCGTACATGATGAATTAGAGAACTCACCAAGGTTCAAGTGGTTTATCATGAATCCTTTATAGTTGGTTTAGTACAACCACGAGATTCCTCATTGAATCCCCCATTTCATCCAGTCACTTAATCAGAGAACCACCACAGTTTCCATCAAACCCATTGTAACTTTGGTGCCTGCTTGATCCATCCATTTACTAAAAAAAGAAATGTCAGTGTGCGTATATCAACAAAATCATCATGTACTAATGAGGAATATAAACACTAAGATATACTTACTCATTCACTTTATCTAAAACTAGGACTCTTTCTGAAATACTAACCATTATGGTAATGTAACCTATGCTTAGAGAATACCCTAACCTATAATGTTATCTAAAACGACATCTGATACCAACTATAAGGCCCTGGCCTTAAACCTTAGTTAATATTGAATTAAATGAATAATTCACATTGAGGATCTTTTCAGGTTTAGAGTTTTAGAGAATTAGGACATAACTATTACATCTCAAAAGATTACAAAGTAGTCACTTCTACTAAATTTCCATAAAATAAAAACTCTTAAAAAGAAACATGTCTAGTACCATGTTTTCGATAGCATAACTTTCCCTTGATCCCATCCTTGACCATATCCCACATTAAGTCCTTTGAAAAACATTTCAAAAAAACTTGGGGTGAGCATAAAAAGCCTAGTAAGGGATACCCAAAGAATGAAAACTGTTAGTTTTTCAAAACAACAAGTAAACCATAAATACTTTACCAAAGTAATACTTTTCACCTTTATGAAGTAGTAAAAACTCTTCACTAAATAAAAGACCATTACTTACCCTTTTGTAACCAAAATATTACCATAAAACCCATATAAAGAACAAATAACATATAAAGGTAACATGGGACATAAACATACTTAAATGGAATAACCATACGGTCTACTTACACACATACTTAATGGAATAGCCATACGGCCAACTTCCATACCCAATGCATTGGAGGTTATAACGTAACCACCTGTCCTGTTATTCACGGCACCACCCGTCATATGGTTTATCATGTAACCACCCGTAAAATGTCCAAGTACCATCATTACACATAAAATATTGAAAATACAAACATTTCAATAACAACATTTCATTTTCAATCACAATAATTAATTCCAAGATATTGAATTAATCAATCCATTTTCAAAACCCATTTAAAAGAAATTTTTGAATAAAAGTGTCCCATACCACTTTGGATATTTTAATGGAATTATAATTTTAAAACATTAATGTCCATATAAATATATACTGAAAGCCATTTTGAAAACATGGACATTAAAGATAAAGATTTAGAAAAATAAATCTTTAAAACATTTAAAATGATATTTTTGTTAAAGAGTTTTTAACAAAATGAGAGACTCTTGAATACAAATAATTTTGGAATAACATTTAATCCAAACTTTATAATATCATGATAATAAAGGGATTCATTATATAATATGTCAAACGACAGTATATACACCATATAAGAGTGAATTGGTGGATAACAACAATGAAGTCTCAATAGAAATGTAAATTGAGATGAAATCCATTATAAAGATGGTATCCTTAAATTAAGGATAAATATATCTCTTAATTATCTGTGAGAAATATAAATAAATCCAATATAAATGGATATTAAGTGTGAAACAATCAAAGGTCATTCACACATATTCATAGGATGACATGTTCAAGAATTACAAGTTGAACCGAAAGAAATCGAAATTGGGTTGTTAAGACGTTCCCTTGTAAAAATTCGATAGCCTAATGACGTCACTTTAAAATTTAGAAAATGAGTTTATGAGACAAAAAGGGTATCTCATCACTTGGAAATAAATTTTAAATTAATAAGGATATAGAAGAACATATCCCAACATAATAATATTTAAATTAAAAGACATAACAAAAATAAGTCTTTTAAAAAGAGGAGGGTGAAAGGTCCCCTTACCGAGTTGGGTAACTTTCAAAACGTACACCCCATGGAAGAAGGGTCATAAAATGAAGATGTAAATACCCATAAATTAAATTATAATACACAAAGTGTATAATAATGTGCAGTACATACAACACTCAAAGGAAATAGTGGCAAACGTAGCATAAACGTCAAGAGAATAAAAGTGAGATGAAAAATCCCTTACGAAAACTCGGCAGCCTAACGACGCCACTTAAAACTTCCAGAAATGGATTTATGAGATCAAATAGGGTATCTCATAATATTAACATAAAAAGTAAAGTATGAGGAATATAAAATAACATCCCCAAACATAATAAATACGGGATTAAAAGGAATTACATAAAAGAGAGTACTTAAAAAGAAAGAGAGAGGTTGGATCCCTTACCTCGGGTTCGACTTGACTCGATCGTTCTTTAACATCCTGAATAATAAACTTGAGTTAATTTATACTTGATTAAGAAAAATTTTCAAGTTCATTATTACTTTTATATCACTTATTACCATGTTATAAACATTATGTAATCATTTAAGTTAATAATGTTTGTTTTTTCGATATATTGTTCTTAAGTCGAAAGTGGACTTCTTACAATTACATGTTGTTCATGTGGTCAAAGGTTCATTAAATCCAAATTGATATTCATGATTTTGATATCATATATATAATATATATCCAGAATATAAATGTATTTATAATATTACATAATCATTTAGAGGTAAGAAATGAAATGCACCGTTCATGGAGATGGTAAGCCGTACGTACGCATGAACACTACTTTCGTTCCTATCTCATACTTTAATGGAAAGAAAATAATAATGATATAAAGGTATATTATAATTACATTATAACATAATATATAATAACTTTAAATACATCCTTTATACGTGCCACATATGGCTTTAACGAATCAAATCACTTTGAGGGGGCGGTAGTCTGCACTTCCTAAAATGAAATTATCGTGTTTACCCACAATGGAAACCATAAAGGTATGCCACAAATGAAAAATACAGAAGTTTAAGTAAATCATAAACATATTATATATCATATATAAATATAGTGTCATCGTAATGGCCACCTTTGAAGGTGTTATATGAGTTTTGAACAATCATCGTTTCGTGAGGCAGAAATTCACCATCCACAGAAATAGTATGTTATTTAACCACTAGATGAAGGTGTGTGTAAGTGTCGCTGGATTCCTTATTATAAAAACATCCTAGTATATTGAGTATAATGGTGTTGTTTCAAAAGAAATTAATGAAATGAGTTTAGGGTGTTGGAGAAGAAAAACAAAACAAAAGAACACAAGAGAAGACACTACCTTTAAATCGTGCAACTCTTTTTGATTTGAGCTCAAAGGATTCCTTGGGAAGACTTCTGCCCAACGTGAGGCTTCTAGGAGTAAGAGAGGGATGTGGAGAGACAAAATGGGAAGTGTTTGGCCGAGCTAAAGGCTTTAGAGGTGTGGGTAAGGAGGTAGAGGTGGGGGCCTTTTATAAGAGGAGAGGAGGGGCACTCTTGGAAAGTAAGGAAATGTTACTTTATTTTAGAATGAGTTTCGGATTTTAATGGTCCCAAATTGATGTGTTTCGAGGATAAGGTGATAAGGGTTCGAAATCCACTCATCCAATACTTTTTGGACAAGTGTAGGTCTTAGAGTTTACATTATCTATTCATTTTATTTAAATCGTTAAATAATGAGGTAATCGCTGCATCATCATGATGTCATAAATAATTTAATTAATTTAATGTCTAAAAATTATAAAACAAATACTATGATGTAGGAAATATTTTTATAATTCCAATTAATATTTATAGTAAAGCATCTTAATTGTCTAACCCCATTTAAAAATTGTTTTAGTAAAACAACTCATGTTTGTGTCATTTTTACTTTTACATTAAATAAAAAGATATTAATGTCATTTTCCTTACAAAGTGTCTCCATGGGGTCCCCAAGTTGACGCATGGATTGTTTTGGTTGTCCATGACACATCCAATGAGGGTAGGACATGTGTCAAGCTCATATCATACTATTAAAACATTATTTTTACCTTAAACTACACTAATTACCTCTAATCACGATTAAAAACTTAAAAGTTACTATTCACCAAAAAATTATTTTAATCCCATTGAACCACATTTTACTTCTTAATGAAAACCATGTATGTCGGATTTTTTAAATTAAAAACATATAGGTGGAAAAATTTCATTTAAACAAAAAATCAGTTTCTTTAACTACCACTTAGTGGTTTCACTATTCATCAAAATTGAATTTTTTCAGAAAAATACCAAAAATTCACCCTAAGCTATATTTGATATTCCGAACTCAAAAATGATGTCTATTTTACAAAATTCAAAACATATAAGTTAAATTAATTAATTTAATAATTAATTCCTGCTGTCAAAACAAATAGCGTGTTTTTAAGAAACAATATCTTTTAAAAGATTGACACTAGTTTAAGTCCAATTTCAAAGTGAAATTAATTCAAATTACCACTATTAGATTAAATTGTAAAAATATATTCTAATTTCACTTTGAAACCAATTCAAAAGATAATATAATCATATAAATAAATTAGATTGAAAAGAGGTTTTGAATTAAAATACAACATTTTTCACTATTCATTAAAAAATGATCTTTCTCAGAAAAATACAAAAAAAATTACACAAAGTGAATTTTTATGTCCCGATTCTAAAGAAGAGTTTTATTTGGTCCAATAGAATGTATACGAGTGACCAAAACTATATTTAATGAAGGTTCGCCATCAAAAGTTGATAAGTGGACCTTTAGTGAAAATTAGAGTATATATGCCTAAAATTGAAGTATTTTCGTATTTTAAGCCTTTATCCTTTATTGGATAAATGTAAAAACATTTAACAAACATATATAATCATATTTTAGTTATTTCTATTTATTCCCTCCAACACAACGACTACGTGTTAACTAACATTTAAAATAATTTTATTTTATTATTAGAGTGCAACGTAAGATTTCAAAGGAACTCGTTATTGCTTATTGGGTAAGACATCAAGCATAGCGTTCCCTTTAAATTAATATTCACATTTTATTCAAAAAAAGGGATAAATATAAAAATGTCATATTCTTTATTTACCTGGGGTGTTACACTTCAATAAAAAAATTCAATACATTTTCTTAAGTGAATTTCACTTTAATTAAAAAGTCTTTTATTTTATTTGAGTATCTAATAATGGATTCAATTTTATATTTTAATAAATAATTATTCACTTAGGTTTTTTTTTCGTACATCAAAATTTATTGAACAAATAAATTTATTAAAGGTAAAATATTCTAAAATCTCAGGATGTTATATTTTAGTTCCATTAAATAAATTATTCAATCACAACTTTAATTACAACTTACTAAAGAAAATAGATAATGGAATCCCTAATAGAGTCAAGACCCAAGATGGGGTATGATGTATATACTTTTCATGAATAAATTTTTAATTAAAAATTTAGGAATTTAATTATTTTTTATTAAATGTTATCTTATAATTCATTGATTTATTCATTTATAGGCGATCGTTACATTTTTATATTCTAAGAATAATTTGGTTTTAGTTTTTAAATGGATGAATTATTGGTTTTAGAGTGTTTTTATAAATCTTTTTTTGGTAAATCCATATTTTATTACGTGATGAATTAATATGAATTTGTATATTTACCATCGATTTGAAAATTACATTGAAATTGTAATTCTACGATTTTAATTTCACTTTAGTTTTTTTATTAGAAAATATTATTTGTATCAAATATTTATATAAAAAATTATTACAAAACTCTAATATATATATATATTAAATATCCTGATCTTCATGATAACATGTGATGGATATTGTGGTCCGAAAAGTCAAATATGGACTTGATTCATCAATCTAAATCATTATTAAATGATTAAACTATTATTTTTTCATTAATTATTTAATTAGATGAAATTTTGACACAATATATAATAATTAAAGGTAAAATTTTTATTCAAACATATTCATGACTAGATCGGTCTTATGAATGTTCAAACATGCATTACAATAATAAGAATATATTTTAACATTACTTTTCAAACAACATAATCTGTAGATTTTGAACTATTCCTACTCCATGAACTTGGTCGAGATATAATTTGAAAGAGATAATATAGATTAAAATTTTATATATATCTTGAATATTTTTTTATATAACGTATGTGAGGCTATTATGAAAAATAGAAAAAATCCATACCATACTTTTTGTGTTGCTTCTAATGGAGGGCTTTAGGGGTTCTTGCTGCCATTTTTTGTAGGTTTCTTTTTTATTTTTTTCTCTCCATATAATGGATAGAATGAGTGGTTATATTTATTTATTCTATGGAATGATTTGAAATGGAATTGTTTTAATGTAATTACTATTTTTATTTTTTTAAAATTTTGGATTTTTCATTCAATTATTTTTCGTATTTTTTATTTCAGGACCATTTCACATTAATTAAGGGGTTGTTATAAAATGCAATTAGTTGAATTAAACCCCCAAGTTATATGGTAAAATTCTATATAATTTTTTTAACACATTAAAAAAATTATCCCTCTTCTACAATGATATCAATCACATACATACATATGAATTTCATGTGAATATTATGTACTAAAAATTAGGCATGTACACAAAACTCTTACCAATATGACAAAGCGACAAAAACCATAAACCATAAATTAGAAATCCAAAAATCCAAAAATCTAAATGTTTCATTCAAGGATAAAAAAATGAAACTATAATATTAAAATCCAATAAGAGTAATCCCATTTCATGAGTAACCTAGAATTCATATTTAATGAAGGTGTTCTGGACTCTCCATTCCGATATGCATCACAAGCTCCATCA
Organism: Viscum album; assembly: GCA_963277665.1. Lineage (NCBI taxonomy): Eukaryota > Viridiplantae > Streptophyta > Magnoliopsida > Santalales > Viscaceae > Viscum > Viscum album. The sequence continues at coordinate 1,174,820,128 of OY728119.1, read as the reverse complement.
CATTCCTATGTAACCTATTTACCATCAACATAAATATCAGTAAGATATAAAACTCTGATATAATTTGTGATATTAGTTAAAAAAAAGATTCTATACCATTTTGTAATGTCCTCCCCCAGTCCATAGTCACTGACGGTTACCCAACATGGTGAAGTTTCTATTGGGACCTCAAGTGCACCTCCTCAGATGCGAGAGGCTGCCAACAAATGGTAGGGGTATAAGTTAGTACTATGGAGTGACCAAGACCCCATATCATAGTACACAATAATAGATAAAAGTAACCAAAAAATATATGTAATAAATAATCATCTATGATAATAGGATTGATCAATAACCAGAATCCATAATAAATGTCATGTGAAAGCATACACTCAGGAAATCTCCGGACTATTTCCACATAAAAGACTCATATCCCATAACAATGATTACATATACATTAAATAAAAGAAGAAGAAAACATGAAGGATATGTTTCATACCTAAGCCTCACATTAAACAATATCCAATATTATATGAGTTGTCTCACTCGATCAACCTACTCTAAGCCTCTTCCCAACCCAAACCCGTGAATAGTGTAGTTTTCTTGGGTACCAATGTTCCGTAGTTTCCCAAAAAAGTTAATATTATAACTCATTATGGAACCAATAATGATGTCTCATACATAACATAAAAATTCTGTGAAATTGATGTGATATTATCAAAATATAAATACAATATAATATGGAAGCATAAATAAATAACCATTATCGATCCTTTGGTTATAATTTGAATCATAATACCGACCCAATGCTTTATCGACTAGTTTCAGAGTATCTATAAGCATGTCACATGACTGTACCAACCGATATCACCACTTAGATATATGTAAAACCCTAGTGAGAAAATGAAATATAGAAAATTATGGGGTTTCTTTATTGGGAATCGATCACCTAGATTAAGAGAATACCCTTCTAGGAAAAATATAGATTGATTAAATGGGTTTGGCTATATTTTTTCAAACATCAAATAACTTGAGTACAAGGATGTGGAACAACACACATGGTATCAAATCATCTGAGTCTATAGGTATGGATATCCCCTATTGAATAAAACCTTATCTAAGTTTAGTGGTATGACTCTCCCTACCAGATATCATGGTGTCCGAGTCTAGTGGTGTGTTTCCCCTTACTAGACATCATATCACATGGTCAAGGGGTATGTATCACCCAATCAGATATCACCACTTTCAAGACCAGAGTTGTGGTTCTTCCTATTGGATATTATATCATATTAGTACAAGGGAATGGATCACCATACAAGATATCACTTTGTCCGAGTCTAGGGGTTTGGTTCCCCATACCAGATATTACATCATCAAAATATATGAAGCATTCCCAAGAAATCAAAAATAATAGTACTTACATATTGGTGGAATATACATCCCACTTTAACCATATCATGCATTATTGTCAATTTGGGTTCTAATGTGACACTGAAAACAATCACTACCCATTAGACACATGAAACCTATAAAGGGCCAACATCTCACTGGGGCACTAAAAGGGGTCTTATAGGTCACATATTTGCTAATACACCCTTCCTGGGTCTATATATCCCATTTCCAGAACTAAATCCCAAGCCTATAACTCAAAGTTCATAACATCCCTCAACACACCCATGATCAAATCATAGTCTCATTAACTACACACAAAAAGTCTCTCTAGCATCAATGTAAGGTGTCGGAACCACTCCAATATCACATCCTATTTTCCATGTCAATTATCACACCCACCCTATCAAGTAAACTACCAAGGGTATACCCACCTAGGTAATCATATCATATTGGAGGGGGGAACTCTCATTAAATCCATCTCAACTATATTGAAGTATGAAACTTACCACAAGTGTTATCACATGGGCAATCCCTATGTTTTCCATATCAATTCATCACTTTTTACTACTTGGAAGTCACTAAGGGAACCTATCACTCGGTCTGACACTTATTTCTTATACCATTTTATTAAATTTTTACCCATCATAGGATTTGTGTATCATAAGGAATAAAACTAAAATTATACTCTCAACCATCAGCATCTGAGACATCTATCCAATGAAAAGGGTCCATTATTTACCTTAGTATTTGTTCAATTCTTATTATTTTCCCATTAAATTAAACAATACATTTAAAAAAAATTCAACCACCCATTGGTGGTGGGTGTACATGTACCATTCCAAATACATAAAGCATAATGTCATTAGAGTATGAATAAGGGGAAACCTACCTCATCCCTAGAGTAAGTGTCTTTTAAATAGTATCCAAATAACTATTATTTGTTCTTTTCCAAGTCCAATGACCATTGCCCATCATTGTGGGGCCCTAACTCATATTAGAATATCTAAACTAACTAATTATAATAATTTATAATTAATTACGTAGTTCAAATTTATTTATATAATTTAATTTAAGTAGGCATAAATTCAAAAACCCCACTAGGTGATATTCCCTCACTAAAACCAAAAGTAATAGGTTGAAAACCACTACCAAAACACCCTTGAACTTAAGTTGTATAAAATCTCCAAGAAAATAAACCAAATGGAATGGAAAATTAATTTAATTTAAGAAAAAATCTAATGAAAAATCATATGACTAAATATATTCACCAAAAATCATGTAACGATGTGTATAACTCATCTCAGGACTTACTCTAGCCATGAAATACAAAATATATATCTTTATCAGTTAATTACACCATTCTCTTAGGGAATGAGAACCAAACCCTAAATTGAATACACAAGAAATTAGTGTAAAAAAGTAAGAAAAAGAAACTATGGTGGGAGAGGAGAACATAACCAAAACCACTGTAAGACAACATTTAGGACTATCCCATTTCAAAGGGATATCTAAGAGTGAAGGAGGGGAGGAGCACGAAATATAAATGTTCCCCCCACGAATCCCTTCTTTACTACAATCTAAGGTGAACTACCCAGTTAAAGTATTGGTTTTACATCATCTACAAACCAGACCCAACACTGTTTCACAATGGGACTCCATAATTCATGCTATGGAATCCTCTATAAAAAGTTGTATACCTTTCTCCAAACATCCTATAAAACCTTACCCACATTTAATATCATTAATGTCCCATGTTAGGGACTACATCCACTCATGAAAGGGTAACCATCATGGAGTGAATGGACCATTTATGGAGTGGGTTCCATATGTAAGGTTTCTTTCCCTATGTAAGCATAATTCCTGGTTTGAATGACTCTATCACATCATTAATGGACAATAAATACTAAATCTATATGGCTCAACAACTCAATACTTATCCAACGCTCACCCAAGAATATTTATCACTAACCATAAAATTCACTATTTCTAAAAAAATCTACGTCTGATGCTCCTATCATTGAAATTTCTATAAAAATACTGGTTCTCAAAATAAACTCTCTTCAGAAAAAAAAAATTACCTTAGGAATTAACACCATAAAAATGTATGGGGTTTTAAAAATTTCTTCATAGTTTTCAAAGTCACTTATAGAAAAAAAAAGTTAGAGGCTTGTTTTCTACCACAAAATAACTGATCCATTTTTCTTTTATGATTGATGATAAAATAATATGTTTACCTTTTATGTGTAGGGAAATATTTCTCATAAATAATAGTGGATTCATCATCCTTCTGGTATAGTTTTAGGAATTACATTCTGAATTCATTGTAAAGAGTTTGTGGGAAATACTTATTGAAAATAACTTTTTAATCCCTTTCCATTCTATGGAGTAAATTTCTTTCTGTTGAGTAATATTTTTTATAAGATTTCACCATTGATTGAATACACATTAAAAACAATAAAAAAAATAACATCTCATGGTCTAATCATGGGAGAATGAAAAATATATTTTCTATATAATTGATCCATTACTCAAAAATAAGTGGATTAGAGGAACCACTAAAGGAAGGTGGACATCACCAAATTAAATACTCAATGGTGATTTGTTCCCTCCTTTATAAATTTATATTTCCATGATGATTCATGTTCCCATTCACATCTTTAGATAGTTGGGTGTGCATAGAGATAATATTTTTCTTCCCACCTCCCATTGTGTTTGGGATTCTTTGAGTATTTTCATTTCATTAGTCATCACATTCATCTTTAATGTGATTCCTCCTATTTCCAGTAGCTGAATTTACAAAAAAAATCATTGTGTTGGTATCAATAATCAATGTGAGAAATCATATGATAATGAATATCATTCACAAGATGTCTTAAATTATGAGACCTTGTTATCAACCTATGAAACTATAGGTTCATCCTATATAAATTTGGTTTGTAATATGTTTTCTTAGGCTATATCATATCAATCATAACATCCTAATATCCAAATATAACTAAACCCTGCATTTATTAAAACTAAATAGACCCAAGAATTAGTGGGATATATCATTTTATATGAATATTAAATACATCTAACAATAATACAAGTCTGAGAACCATACATATTTACTGTCTTTAGAGACTAGATATAGAAAAAACTTATTTTGTGAAATATCTTAAACATCTACCACAAATTTATTCTCTTTAGTATACTTCCTAGATATATCATACTTAAAACTATTATTTATAATATGGGGAAATGGAAACATAATTAAGGGTGAGCTTATATTCTCAGTAAGGGCAGACATGAGAGATATAAATTGATGATCATAAGCCATTATAATATAATCTTAAGTAAATGAAAACATGATCATAACAAATGAGATGATACCTAATAATTCATGAACAATAAAAATTGATTCATGTCAAAGATATTTATCATAATATGTGTGAGGAATCATAAATAATCAATCATTATCAATGAGATTATATCATAGTATAAGACATATGTTCATGTCATAAAATTATGGAATAAACATAATCAAATAAATAATAAGTCAAATATTCTCACCAAGAAATTCCTAAGATAGTAGTCTTGGGTTAACCACCCATATAACTTCTTGGTATTGGTAAAACATCCCATGAAATCTGTTGTACTTTGTCTAATTTCTCTTGCACACTCTTTCACTTGGGAAAATTACCTATGTAACCTCTTAAACTTGGGTTAATTAACAATGAACCCACTTGAGAATATTTTAATTACCCATGTACCCTCTTGGGTTTGGTAAAAAGTCCCTTGTATCCGTTGAATATCATATAACTTAAGATATTTCCCAATGCATTGGAGTTATATAACAGACCAAACTACTATATAATGAAAATTAATTTATACATATACCATAAGAAGATCATAGTATTCATCATTCATTCATTGTTTAATAAACCTATGAAAAAGAAACGGGTTTCCTAAAACATCATTAAAACATCATAATTGGTCATCCAGATAAAGTAGGTGAATGAAATCATAAAATCTTATCTGTAGTGAAACATATTAATGCTTAAAATATTTTGATATATATGAATTTTTTTTTGTAAAAGTATCAAAAATATTATTTAAAAAGAGAAAATGTCATTATATATTTGTATGTTTAAAAAATAAAAATTCCTAGAAAAATGGGAATATTATTTTCACTGAAAACCAATATAATATTTTAACGTAATCATGATAAATAAAGACATTCATGATGATGGGAAAATGTTGTTGAGTTATAAATGTTAAAGAAAAAATCACAACCTACTTTTGTAAAAAGTTAAAAATCATTCATACGAAAACCATTTTAAAAGATTCATTTTAATAGTTTTTAAATAAATCAAAATTTAACATAAAATACCTTTATTAAACATTTATATATAGATAAATAATTATATAAAACAATTTTATGAACATGGAATTGGAAGAAGATGATTCCCAACCTAACAAAAGAGAAACACAGTCATATTTTATTAAAAACATTATTTTAGATTTATTAAGCACAAAAGAGGTAAAAATAGGGATAACACTTTAAAATCATATAAATAACCATAGTATAATAAAATAAATTTCATTTATAAAATAATAGAAAAAAATTACCTATAGCTTAAATTGATACATAAATAATCCAGATAAAAAGTAATATTTTTACATAAAACCTTACAAATTTGGTAAATGTAGAATTAAAAACACATGGAATAGAAAAACTTAGGTTGATTAGTAAATAAAAATAATTTTATTGAAAATTTTCAGGAAATAAATTCATGGGAAGTATATAGACTGCACAAAATAAAAAAGGTTGTGATTTCAGAACATATCTTAATAAACATAAATTATAACGAGGAGACCCTTAAAACATAGGTATCGATTGAATCTATTGGACATGAAACTTAAAAATTGAGATAGATTTTAAAATATGTTGAGTTTAATAAACTATAGATAAAAAATTCCATATGGAATTTTATACATAACATAATATAAAATAAGTAGTGAATATGACATATCTCTCAAAGAAATAAAATTAAGATGGGAAACCCTTACCTCAAGTCCCTGTTTTTTTCATATGTAATCTATCCTCATATATAATACATTTATATTTATTATTAATCAATAAAAATTAAAATTCTTACTTATAATTCTACAAATCATTCCTTTTTTATTTATAACTACACATTTATTAACAATTCTTCATTAAAATCAATATTTTTGTGTCAACTGTTTTATTTTATACATATGTTTCAGTTTTTAGATTTGTGTAAAATCACCATTTTCATGGTTAAATTATATAAATAATATTAATTATGTAATAAATATCATATTTAATAATTATATAAACTTTTATAACCATTCATGTAATGCAGTGATGAAAAATGAAATACATTAGTTTGTGGATGTGGTAGTTCACACATACAAATATCTGATGTTTAATTTTTTTATTATATGGAAATAAAGGAATATAAATAATAATTTATATTGATAGAATAATAATTACATAATAAATATAAAATATATTATTTAAATAGATTAATTTAACCATAAATGTGAGAGAGTGAATGAAAATTGAAATACATATCTTCCTTGAGGTGGTAGTCTGCACATATGGAAGAGTGACAATTTCATTTTCCATAAAATAGAAATTATGTGGAAAATAGTTATTCGATCAAAATAATAAAATTAAAAAAATATTAAATATTCATATTTCATTATATTTGGATGTTTATAATGGATTTCAAAGAGGTAGAATAAGAAATAAACTTGAAAGTATCCAATTAAGACTTATACCTCCTCCTTGGATATCTTCTTTTGGTTAACAAATTAGGCCTTCTTGGATTGGTATTTGGGTGATCCCAAGACCTATAAAACATGGGGAATTTTTTTGGAATCCATTTGGGAAGATATTGGTTGATATATAGTGATAAAGGTTCATGGATATAAGAGGTGAGGAGGTTCCCTTTTATAAGATAGGGAAGTGACACCCTTGTATATATTAAGAATATTTAAATATAATAAATGTATTTCACAAAGAAAATTGGATCTTATTTATTATAATTTAGAATAAAGGATAATTTAAGGTCTAAATACACTCATACAATCAAATTATATAATTTTTAGATACATTTTAATCCCTATTACTTAGTTTAACCCATTTTAACTAATTTTAACCATTATTGTGACAATTTAACTCCTCGTCATGGTAACTTATTTATTTTTTGAAAAAAATGATATTGAATTTATATATTTTTTTTTAATATTATGATTCAAAATATGTAATTGATTTTATCATATTAAATTTCAAATGGTGGTATCAACTACTTTTAATATAAGTACACAAAACACATGGGAAAATAGATTTTTTTTTAAATGCATCTTTAAACATTAAAATAAATTTCCCCCAAAACAATATATAGAATTTATCTTAATGAAATTTATTTAATTATGAATAAAAATTAATAGTTTTATGAATTTGGGATAAATCCAAAACTTAGTGGATCCCTATAAATACCAATTTTATACCGACTATAGTTTCTATATTTTGATCATTTGAATATATATATATATATATATTTATATATCTATAGTTTTTTCCTTCGATTTGGTATTGTGTTTTGGGTGTCATAGGACCCAAAAATTAATATATTTATAATATTAATATATATAAAGTAATTCACATGATTTTTTTGGAAATAAATGGTTTTATCATTGATTAGGACCTTAGATGGGAAATCCAAGACCATAGTTGTTTACAGAATATGGGATTTACCCTAGGGGAAACATAAGGATGGTCGATATCAGATATTTCAAAGAAGGTGAACAATGGAGGGTGAGTTAAGTAAAATAAATAATATATATATTATTTTACATAATTTCCTAAAACCTAATTCTATATACATATATATTTCATTATATGTCATTATAACCAATATCCAAGGTTAGCCACATAACCCTAATATTAAGGAAGAGTAAGTGAGAGCTCTATTGCTGTTGATGACTCAGGAATATGTATTGATGATAATGATCAAGGAGAACCATGCGATGAACATAAAACATTGTGGGATCTTCACATTCTTCACTATAATATGCATTATTCACCAATGATTGATTATTTTTTAGGTAGGGATCATTATTTTGTTGATTTCCATCATTTGAATTAATTATTGGGAATAGAATTCATATGAGCTAATTTTCTATGATTTCATTCTTCAAATGAGCCTAATTTTAATTATAATTATTTAACCTAATTGAATTTATCCACCATAAAATTTATTATCCCTATGTTTCAACAATATGAATATGTTGGCTGAGATCACATCATCCTATTAAGTTCTCACTTCGTTCTAATGCTTTTATCACCAACATTCTTTGTGTTCAAGATCATTGTCCCAATAGGACTGGTTATTCAATATTAATTGGCTAGATATAAGCATGATTGAACCCTCATATTCATGATAGATGTGTAAATATCATAGGTATTGACATTTCACATATGGATTGAGAAGAATTTGTGGGATACAGGTGATGGATTCAAGGAATGAGAGCCTGAATGATGATGGGAGGTGCAATGATTACCACTCAAGTAGCTGGAATCCACTTTTATAGCCACTGATGGCCAAAAAAAGAATATGGGAGATGTAATAATTTATATGATTCTGTTTCTATTTATTAAATGGCGGTGGAATTAGTGTGCATGGTAGATCTAGCATCTGTCTGAAGTCCATAGTTACTTTTTATGAAAAATGTGACTACACATTGTGTAAACTAGATGAAAATATACTATATAGATAAAGTTATTGGTGGTAGATAGGGTTTCAATATGATTTAAATATCAAACATTTTCTGGATGGTCCTATACATTGTGTGACCCTACCTAGGAAGAAAAGCTGTGTGCTGATGGAAGACACCGAAAACCTAAGTGATTAAACAGAACCTTTCCCCATTGGGACATGATGTGTGTAGGCACATGGATTGTCGAGATGTATACCATTAGAAGATGTTTAGGACCATGGGTGAATATACAAACCATTTTCATTTAGGTACATTCCATGTTGTGATACAAGGATTCTAAATCCATGTTATGGGAAAGATATTCCTATGTGTTTGGGTGGAGATACACACCATGTGACCCTATTCACACACCATATAATTTTTCTAGGAACTTATACCATTCATATATTCTTATCTATGACTTTGATCTAGGCCTATGAGTATCTCATTCAAAGTAGTTTTCTATGTGGAATGTGGTGGTTTAATTTATTTCAACATCATAGGTATGATATGAGGTGATGTAAGTTAAATGCTTCTTTTAGTCATGCTTAGTTGGTGATAGTGTTTTGGTATCATCATCAAAGTGTTTATAGGGTGGATACTCCCCTATATATCTAGGTAGTGATTACCCCATTTCTTTTATACTGATATAGATAGACCAACCCCATATAATAGATGGCATTATTCCTATGTTTTTTTACTTGTACTCCCCTTCATTAAGGTCTGGTTGTGAGAGGTTCTTCTTTTGGAGTTAGTTCTCCCTCAGTTTAACCACACATTGGTGAGGTATCAAGTTCTCCATACTCATTTATAAGTGTCCACACATGATTCTTGGCTAAGGGATGGGACATTTGGTGGTACGGGATGACTCTTCATTCTTAGATGACCATGAGGATGGATATCCCCTTTCTCTCCCCATTTCAGTTTCCTTACGATCGTATATATTTTTTGTTTCCTTTACCCTCTTACCTTATTGGTTGAGCTAAGAATATTATTCTATTGATTAACACTTTGTTTTTTATCCAGGCTACTGGGTAAGTAAATAATCATCCCTATGTTGTCTATGTCCACACATGTTGTGTATTATTAAAATGATAGGTAGATCAATGGAGACTTAAGTATAATTTCTATAATAGGAGAATAGCTATACATAGAGGTGTTGAATGTATTTGATGGCTTTCCTTGGAGACTGTGATATATGATCACTTCAGTTTTACCCTTTCTCAATAGTTGTTCAATTGAGACCTATTTTCTAGTTAGGAATGAATTTTTACACTTTATATCTTTTATATTACCTTGTTACACTGATGTTTTTCCTAGAGGTTGTTTCATGTATTTTTTACACTATATATGTTTTAGTATTTTATTATATCTCTATGTTATAACATAGATTTATGTGTGTGGTTGAGTACATGTACATTAGTCTAAGGCCTCCCATTTCACTGTTATTCTTACTCGACACTTATTATTTACCCCTATCCTATTGGAGGCAGACTTAGGGTGTCACCATTGGTCTATTTCCATACTAGGAGGAGCCCTGATTGGTTAGGTCATGATAGAGTGGTATTAGAGGTTTTTTATCCTTGATACATTATTGGGAGTTGGACATGTCATGAGGTTTTGTTTTAAAAAATATATTAATTATGTCATATTGTATCAAATTTTCATCTTAGGACATGGATCCCAGTGATGATGAAATGGCCTAAATATCCTTACACCATGAATCTAAATACGTTTTTATCAACTCAGTGTAATGGAAGAATCATTTCTAGGGAAACCCACTGGTACATCCATCATATAGGATTGGGTATTTTGATATTCATGTCCTTCTGTAGTCAAATTACCATATATTCTAATATAAATGTTGTACATCTTGTTATATTTCAATATATATCAATAATAAAATCCATATAGTATATCTATATAGGGTCACGACAATGATCAGTTGTATGAGGATACCCCAATGCAGTGTCATTATGACAACCAGTTTACTATTGAGGCACTAGTTTGGGAGCCATTTTATAAGTTTTTTTCCCTAGTATGTAAATTAGCAGTATTTCCACCCATAGAGTTGAGAGAGGACCCACCCCAGTGGGTTAGTTTTATGTTTTACACTAGATGTAGTAACTATTAATTTAAGATATTCTAGAAATAATTCACGCAGACTGAGCATTCTTATTGATTTCCCATATTAGGTTCCACATAAATTCTAGGGTGAGATAATTCCTTTAGAGGTAGAGTTTTGGATGGATTTTTTAGTTCAATTTTTAATTTTTTTTTCAATCACCACCCCAATCTATGGTCACACTTGTAACTATCTTCTTTCATGGGGTAGAAACAAGTTTCTGGGGTTTGGACACCCATACATTTTACTAGGTGGAACTCTCTTGGGAAGAGTTTTCATGCCTATTTCACATTGAGTTTTATGCCTTTACTAGCCCTCCCAGTTCAACTATAGGAGCCTCTTAAGTAGTATTGGGTCATAAAAAGCTTCTAGGGAAGGAATTATTGTGAAACTGGAGATGGAAGTGAAAATCGTAGAGTTGAGTCATTTGAAGAAGCTAACATAAATCCATTATTAGGGTATCAATGTAGGAGGCATACTCATGCTTGGACTCAAATGTGGGAATTTTTTGTGTATGAATCACGAGGTAGACTCAATCAGATTAATGATTCTTGAGTTTTGAGGTCTTGTATGAAATTTATAAATCTTAGGCATGGGTGATTCTATGCTTGTGGTGATAAAGGTCACTTTTCTTACAGAATGTCCAACAAGTCATGCTATAGTTGGGGGATAGACATTAGAGGCTTCCAATATATGGATCTAATCATTGTATGTGGTGAATTATATATCCCTTTTCCCTTTTTTCTCCAATTCATCTCCTTTATCACCACATACTTCTTCTATAATTGATCCCTAGCATTGAGATTAATTTTATAGTGGGATATTTCTACATTCCTCACTTTTTTCCAATAGTGTGGGATGTCTCTTAGTAAGGAGAATTTTTCTAAAGAACATTTAGTCATTGTGATGAAACCTTATGAAACCATCCTGGATATGTATTAGTTTTCCATAGTACATTCCCAAATAGAATTTCATCACTGGAGAGTTAGATGCCTTTGTGCATATGTGATGAGATTCAACTTCATGGGTGAGAGGGATCATATGGATAATAGAGTGGGGCTCTTGACTAAGAATTTGAAACCAATCACTAATTAGTTAGATAGTTTATCCCTTGGTGAATCAACCACTTCAGGAATTTGGATTCATGTGGTAGTATAGGTTGATATGGATGTCTTTGTCAAAGATGGTACGCGACTACCTTCGATCCTGGAGATTGAATTCAACATATAAATTCACCATGAGACTTCACCAATATCTTTTGAGGCAGAACATATGGCCTTTATTGAGGTCATGGAGTTAATGGAATAGTTGGAAGACTATACACTAAAAGGTTTTATCAAGCCTAGTGTGTCCAACTAGGCAGATTCAATGTTGTTCTTAAAAAAGGTAGACAAGATCTTGAGGCTTTGTGTTGATTATTTTCAACTAAATATAGTAACAATAATAAACATATATCCCTTTCCAATGATTTATGACCTTTATGACTATTTGAAAAATGTAAGTTGGTTATCAATGATCGATATTAGGGATGGATAACATTAGTTGAGAGTTTACAAGGCTTATATTCCAAAGATTACATTTCACTGTTATTATAGGAATTATGAGTTCGTAGTGATGCCTCTCAGTGTGAATAATTCCCCTATAGTGTTCGTAGAACATAAAAATAGATCTTAATTCCATAGTTGGACCGATTCATAGTTTTTTTTATCACATAAATTCTCATAGACCCTTCATTTGAGGAGGATCGTGTAGTGCATTTGAGGTCTATCCTAAACTTACTTTGATAGAATCAAATATTTAATAGGATTTTTAAGTTTCATGTTTGGATTTGAAAAGTATGATTTTTGGGGCATTTCATCTTGAATCATTTTTATATCTATGGATCCTATGAAGGTTAATGCATTTATAACTTTGGATCCACCCAAGAGTGTATTAGGGGGTAGAATTTCCTGGGTAAGGTAGTGTGATACCTGATGTTTGTGGTCGATTTTTCTAGTATTTCAAACCCTTTGGCTTCCTTGACATAGAAAAGGTATCGATGTTCTTAGAGATAGTAGTTATATAATCTTCATGGACTAGATACCGAACATGATCATTTCTCCTATATTGAGATTGTTAGAGGAGGGTGTCGAGTTTGAAGTGTTTTTAGAGGCCTCTAGAGTTGGTCTTTGATGTGTCTTGTTGCAATGGTAGGGTGTAATTTCTTATGAATCATAGAATTCATGGCTCCATAAATATAACAATATGACCCACAACTTCTTTATGACAGTGGCTATCTTTTCCATAAAGATATTGATGTGTTTTTCTTATAGGTGGCCATTTATTTGTTTTCTCAAACCATCAAAGTTGTATGAACATATATACCTATAAATAACTCATACTAATATAGAAGAATTAGTTTGGGTTCTTGTGGGACTATGATTCAAGATATCCTATACATAAAGGAAGGGAATCATTGTAATATATACCCTTAGTAGATAATCATGTTCTCATTTGGTGAAGGAGGCATAAGGAAAGACAACCTCCTTGATGTGTATCCTGATATTGGAGAGGGTTATAGCTTATCTTATATCGATGGTTGTGACCCAAATGCTCCCTCATCATGTGAGAGGGGCCCAGATGGGAGACATCAATTTTATGTGTTTTTATGAGTAAATATCTTTAAAATATTCACTATATGGATTTTTTGAATGGGGGTTAATGTTATCCTTTTTCTAGGATGGACTAAAATTCCAATCACTTTGTGTGTATAGGTGTTTATAGAGTTTCATACCCCCCTTAAATGTACATTTGGGGGTGATAATTATGTAAAAATACCTTCATATATAGTTTTTATTGGATGGAATAGAGTAGAGAATTTCCATATTTGTAACCTGAAGCCTCACTTGTCAGCAGGTAAAAGATGAACATCAGTTTCCAGCAGGTTTGAAACAACCTCTTGATATTTATAAATAGAAGAGGGATGGAATTTTGATGGATTTTGTGATAAGGATTAAATTGATAGTGATAGAAAACAATTCCATATGGGTGATTATTGATATACATTCCAAGTTGGAACACTTCCCTATAATAGATTGGAAAACTTCAGTTGAGAGTTTGGGTTGTATTATGTGCCAGATACACTACTGGAAATAAGCCCATTTGTGACGGGTCAGTTGCGACAGGATCCCGTCACAAAAGCCTATTTGCGATGGGGGTCCATCGCAAATGATCTGTTGTAGTAAATGGCATCGCAACTAGCACTATTTGTGACGAGTTCGTCGCTAAAAATATTATTTGCGACGGTAATATGTCCCGTCGCAAATACTAATTGATATATATATATTAAAAACTTTAAATTACACATTTGAGATGGGCCCGTCGCAAATGTCAGTTGCGACGGTCCACGAATACCGTCGCGAAAGAGTTAATTTTTTTTTCAAAAAAAATAATAAATAAGTAATTGCGACGGGCATATATTCCCGTCGTAATAGGCAATTTAAAAAAATTTCAAAAAAAATTAAATGCGATGGGATACTGTCCCATCGCAATTACCTATTGCGACGAGATGATTATCCCGTCGCAAATATGTATAAAAAAATAAAAAAAATTAAATTATTAATAAACTTTTTTTAATTAATATTATAATAGTAATAATACAATTATAATTCAATCAAATATTATAACAAAAAATCATTCAAATATTTAAAAAATTATAATTAAATTAAAATATTAAAAAATTAAAATATATATAAAAAAATTAATATTATAAAATATGAATAATATTATTAATCATATTAATATTGTAATATAAATAATATAATAATATATAAAAATAATAATATACTGAATTCATATTATTATAAATAATTAAAAATTAAAAAATTTAATTAAAATTTTTGAAACTTTTATGTATTAAAAATACTGAATATAATATTATTAAAATAATTAAAAAATAAAAATATGAAAATTATCAACATTTGCAAAAAGAAATATAAACAAATAATAAAATACAAAGAGTAATATTGTCACGAACCAGGCCGGGTCGCCATCCGACCCGGCGCCCGACCTGGTCCGCGGCAAGGCCCGAAGGGCGTTCCCAATATCCACGGGATGGCACAAGTGCCCGGGTATCAAGTTTAACATGTGGGAACGGTTTTACCCGAAATACAAGACAGAAAAACCAACTAATAAGATAGATAAACTGAAATTATAAATAGACAACGAAATGTGCCTTTAAACTATGAACAAGTTTAAGGTCTACAACTCGAAACAATAACTAAAAAGAAAAGACGACAGCGGAAACTAAAACTCATACTCAACCTCCCGGCAGAAGTGAGACCACATCAACACCATTCTGCATGAGATGACCAACTGCAACCTGAACCACCCTCACTGAGCACGAAGTCGCAACCTGGAATACATAAGCAACAGAATCTACATACACCCAAGGGTGTATGCAGGGTGTGAGCTAAAAGCCCAGTAGGATGCCACCGAGAAATGGTTCCATGCCACAACATCAAAAGACAATTTAAAGTGCTTATTCAAAATTATACTTTAAAAAAAATGCTTTTAAAGAAAACATTTACAAGCTAAATGCTAAAGAAAAACACTAAAAAGAACTCATTTCACAGACACAATTTTAAAGAGGATAAGAAAAGTTCATTATGGGCACACACACACACACACTCTCACACACGCACACACACATACTCACACACACACACACACACTCACACACACACACACGCTAACACCCAAGTGGTCCTCCATATACTGACGGAAGGCACCACGACATTGATGGTAGAGCACTGTGGGTAAATCCCCTAAGGTTCATCTAGCTCGAGTGGGACCCTAGAACCTCGTGTCTCGGTGAAACGTGGCTTAGAAGGCCACGACCCTCAGAAAACATGGCTTAGAAGGCCACGACCCTCAGAACACGTGGCTTAGAAGGCCATGACCCTCAGATATCATGTTTTCTTAGTGTTGCAATCGCCAATCCAGCTAAGTGAAACAGGGACGACACCCATTCGGTTCACTAGCGCACTAGTTCTAGTCTGCCCACCTAGATACCCAGGGTTTTCCCTTGTGCTCAAACAAGTTTCATGTTCACATAATATATTTATTTCTCATTTCGCAGACCAAACAAGATATTGCACACAAAATTCACCATTTGCATACCAAAGCACTATTTCAAAGATGCATGCACACGACATGTCTCTTTTTATAAAAATATACCACTTTAAAAGTGAAAGCATATTCAACTTCAAAGGTAAACAGCAAGGAAAACACACCAAAAGCGATTCATATACTTTGAAAATATCTATTTAAATATACAAACACCTAAAGTGACTTGAAAACACCTTTCGCACCTGCCAAACAACCCTCAAAAACCTTTCAACCACGTTTCGCACTAAAAATGCCACTTAAATAAACAATTCCTCAACTTATGAAACGTATTTCATGAAAAAGAAACCATTACAAAATCAATTTCACAAGTCACCCCTTTCAAAACCTCTTTGGCACACTATAAGCAATTATTAGACATTTCTAGAATTTACCACAACCATATCGAAAGGAATAAAAATGACAATTTCTAAAGAAAAGTGCAACATTCATCACGCACGCATGTCACACCATTTTTAAAATGCATTTTCGCAAAACCTCTACAGCTCTACCAAAACATTATAAACATAATTCTCATTTTGCAACTAAACCATAGCACATATTAAGTTAAACTAAACAAACAAATTAAATTATATAAATGAAGTAATGACATGGAACCACCTACCTCAAATAGGAACAGAAAAGTGACACGGCGCAAGATTCCAGTTGCGCAACGATCGCACCGTATCGAGCTGTCAAACAGGTCCTAAAACAGCAGACCGTTAAACAGGTTCAATACTGATGTTAACATAATAATAATAATAATAATAACAATAATAATAATAACGTAAAGATGATAAAAGTAATATCAATAATATAATAATAAAAATAAAAATAATAACATAATAATAATCATAGCAATCTTAATAATAATATTACACAATAATAATACAATAATGTAATAATAATAATAGCATAATCATAATAATATTAATAAAAATAGTAACATAGTAATATTAACATGATAATAATAATATGAATAACAATAACATAGTAATAATGTAATAATAGTAACAATAATAATATAATGATAATAATATTGTTATTGACATAATAATAATAATAACATAATAATAATTATATTAATGATATATTAATAATATTAACATATTAATAATAACAAATATATAATAATAATAATAATCACATAATTATAATTTTATAATAAAATTTTAATAACATATTAAATATAATAGAATAACAGAATAAATTAAAATAAATAAAAAGAAAACTAACCTGTGTGGAGGAGTGGAGGAAGGAGAAAGAAAAAGAAGAAGAAGAAGAGAAAAAGAAGAAGAGAAAAAGAAGAAGAGAAGAAGAAGAATAGAAGAAGAAGGGAAGAAGAAAAAGAAAAGAAGAAGAAGAGAAGAAGAAGAAGAATAAGAGAAGAAGAGGGGGGGACGGCAGAGAGGGGGCTGGTCCGACGCGGTTCCGGCGGTCTGCTAGGAGGGCATGGCGAACAGGGAGGGGGCGCAGTAACGCTGTCCAGCAAAACAGAGGAGGAGGAAAAGAAAAAAAAAGAAGGAGAAGAAGAGAAGAAGGGAAAGAAGGGAGAGGGAGGGAGGCGCTACGAAGGGGATGTGTGGTGCGACGGGGTTTAAGGGGGCGGCGCGGCTTGGGTAGCTGGAGGCGGTACGAACAGGTCGAGGAGGAGGCGGGGAGGTCTCGGCCGGGCGATGGATCCGGCAAGGTGAGGCCGTGGATGGGATGATGGTCCGGAAGTTGGGGTTCATCGGGTAAGGCCAGGAGGGGCGCGAGCCTGGCCGAGGGTAGGGGTGCTAAGGGGAGGGCCGACCGGCTGGTTTGAATGCTGGCCGAGGGAGTATGGGCCAACGCGGTACAGGGCAGAACTGCAACGCAGCTAGGAGAGGGGAGGAAGATAGCGGCGACCTGCAAGAGGAGAACCTCTGGCGGCGCGATGAAGGGAAAGAAAAAAAAACGAGGGGGGGAGGCGAGCTACCCAGCCCTAGAAGAAGAATAAAGAAGAAAAAGAAAATGAAAAAAAAGGTAATACCTATAATAATAATAATAATAATAATAATAATAATAATAATAAATAAGTAATAAAATAAATAAAAGAAATAAGTGGTCTAATAATAATAAGAATTGTAATAATATCACTTAATATTAACCAAAGTATTTATTAACCCCAAACAATATATTTTTTTTAAAAACAATTTCTTATCGTTTACTAAACCTCTTATTTCCATTTTATTTATACTGCATTATTTATTACTATTTCATTACCCCGCTATGTTTCAACTCATTTGAAGGCCGGGCAGACTATGCGGATCTCAAAACCGTGCCTCGCCCATGCGTCCGGTGACGCAAAACCAAAACACTCGTAATAATTATTATAATAATATTAATAATTAATAACAATAATAATAATAAGGCAATAACATACTTAATAACCTAAATAATAAACTATAAAAAGATCAACCAAATAAAAAGATATTAATAAAAATAAAATTAATACTCTTGATTAAATTGTTATCCAAGAGAAAAAAGAAAATATTCTCAAGTGACATTAATATTATCAATATTATTAAAACTCTTCTTAATTTGTTTTATTTCATTAGCCAACCATTAGGCATGACGTGCGGCAAGCTGATCGAGGTCGCGCGACGACCCCGACGAGGCCGCGCGGCGTCGACCGCGGTGCGCTAGATGAAACCAATGGAAAAACATCAGTTTTTAAATAAGAACTCAACAAATTTAATTCGGGCCTCGACCCGAACAACCTGATTCCAAATAAAAACACTAAAATATATAATATAAAAAGGAAGAGTGTGACAATTCTCCCCACCATAAAGCTTTTCGTCCCCAGAAAGCCACAACTAAGGCTGATAGTCAAAGTAAGAACGACACCTCCTCATGGTTCAAAGGGGATCCCCACAAACATCAAGAAAAAGGAGGAAAAGGTATCGTGCTCAGAGAAAGTGACTCAAATGACAACCTCAAGAACGCATAAAAAGACTTTATGATGAGTTTCGCCCACCCCAAAGAGCTAAAACACCTCAAGTTAACTGATCAAGGAAGGGAAACCCTCACACCCACTAAATCCAACTTTTCAAGCCGAAACATCCCAAGAACCATTGAATGAAAACCACGTCCACAGATCACTCCGTTCACTTATTACCAAGCTATATTTAAAAACAGAAGCAAAAGATCAACATGGGGAGGCCCGAGGGGCTCCCCACCATTAAGAACTTACTTGTGCTCGAAACGGGACTAGAAAGCAAACACGGGGAGGTTCGAGTGGACCCCCCGCCATTAAAGAAAAATCCAGCACTCATTCATTCTAGAGACATTCCTATGAGACACAATGTGGGTCTCCCCACCATTAATAACCTACCAATACCCAAGGTGAGACCAGAAAACCAACATGGGGAGGTCCAGGAGGACTCCCCACCATTAGAACTAACAGAATGAATAGAACTTTGAAAAACTTCTCAATGGTGACTAAACACCCCACCACAAAGGGGCGGGGAGGGAGGGGCCTAACCACCCGGGCGTCAAAACCATGACCTAAGAACTGACCAACACATCCACATCCCGGGATGAGCATTATACAATTTTGGGACTGATTTTTTTCCCAACAGACTCTCAAGGACCACTAAAGTTGATTGCATCCAATGGGACGCAACCCCCAAGAATTTAATTCAACGAGACGAACACTCCTCCACATGGTCATGAAAACCTTATGCAACCAGATGGTTCGTTCAGAGCAGAACAACCGTAGAAAACAATTTAAGCTGAATTAACTTTCAACACAGATGACAGAAATAAAGTCAGGGTCCCATACACTCCCGGGGTTCCTGACCATGCACCATCTTCACTCCGAGGCCTATGGCTGGAGCCCTGATGTTTGAAGCATCTCCTGCCTCGTAGTCAGGAATTGAAGACTCCAGAACGGAGCTTCTCCTTTTGGTGTCACACGCAACAACACTACAACCAAGGAAACACCAGCAACCACAACACATTACGACATCCAACTGATCATACACAGAACATTCACTAACACGAGAGCTGAAATGGTGCATGCGCAACACCCTTTGTCTCACTGGATTAAAACACAAAACCAAAAATAGTCACCTGAACATGACCATTTCTATTGAGAGGAACATTATACGGAGAGGGACTTCAAACTGAGTCTTAAACAACACGTGATTCCTACAATTGACCGTAGCATCTCCATGTGACTGGGTCCTCCACACTAGTGGCCTAACGGAGACCCTTTCTTAAACGAAACCAATGAAAGACCAAAGGTTATTTAGAATATTGGCCCGCACCGACCACCTCATGATGCTTCCAAATTTCCCCACTGGAATCTCATTTACCGCTTCCAAACCACCGTTGACTATCAAAGGGACCTCACATAGCAAGACATCACTAACATGACCCTTGTAGTTGATGTAAATACTACAGAGCCCTTGAAGACACTGGTCAACACTGAAAATTTTGAACCGCCTTCACCCTTCCCTTCTAGATTTCCTTTTGCTATTTCCAGGGGGAACCTTCAAACATGACAGTGTCAAACTTCATACCCAATGACTCGAACAACTCAAATGACCAAAACTACCTTCAACTCCCCTCGCATCTGTCGGCCCGCTATGAGAGGATCCGCTTAGTTGCAAAAAGGAGACGTGAGTTCAATTCTAGAATTCAAGAATAGATTCCTCTGATCAACTGGAGGGTCGGCCAACAGCGAATTTCCTGTGGCCACACTTCAATCACATGCCAACGCTTTATGGGGGGGCATACACTAATCAAAAATGAAAACCATGGACCCAACCAAATTGGCCCAATGGTTAGGACATACCACAAGCGAATACTAAACGTGCAGGGGGAACCACTGCAAGGGATTCCCAAAGCACTTTTCAAAAGAATTCACTAATTACACGTTTGCATACCAACTTACAAATGAGAGTTCAAACTCGGGACACAAATCATTTAGAAAGGATCCTCAGCTCAAAATGCCTCACATCCGACATTTCCAAAACACAAGGACATGTCACACAAACACCATTTACTAAAACACCAAACTTTTCCTTTAACAAAACATTTTAAAAATAAGCAAAGCCAATGGGTTTCACAAACACCAATGGTGTTCCATGGGCCTCGCACATGAATGTTCTCGTGACGCACTGGCACCCACCTCATATCCATCCAAGCACTCATCCGCTTGTGCCATTAACCATTTTTCCCATATTCACTTATGCATGTGGTTTCCCACGAGAACACTAAGGGTAAAAAACAAACCATTCCATTTTTTTTCAGAACCAAAACATCCAACCCACACCTTTCAAACCTCATACCTCACTTTCTTTTTAAAGCGCTTCATTTAAAAATCATTTTCCATGTCCAAAACATTTTTACTAAAAAACCAAATTTCCACGAATCCAAAACAAAGAGACGAGAAACAATACAGGAGGAAACTAGTGTCAGCGAGTGATTGGAGCATATGGTTGGCGGCCATATGCCAGTCACACCATTGGCCACAGAGAGTATTTTAGGACAATGTCCCCGACTCCACAAGGCTTGTCAGACCCTGCGAGCTCACTAAGACCAATGACCTTACTCCCTTTTTATTTCCCTTAAACACGATCATCCGCAAGGACCAAAAACTCAGACAAACCTCCACATACTTTGGAAACTTGAGTCCCGCCACGAGGTGTGCTGGCCAGGCACCTTACTCGTAGCTAGGACATCGAGTCCTGACAACTTTAACTCAAGTCTACCGTGACTATATCCTAGAAGATCATGACTCAAGAGAGCAAACCCTGCTACCTCTGATTCCATTTTGTCACGAACCAGGTCGGGTCGCCATCCGACCCGGCGCCCGACCAGATCCGCGGCAAGGCCCGAAGGGCGTTCCCAATCCCCACGGGCTGGCACAAGTGCCCGAGTATCAAGTTTAACAAGTGGGAACGGTTTTACCTGAAATACAAGATAGAAAAACCAACTAACAAGATAGATAAACTGAAATTAGAAATAGACAACGAAACGTGCCTTTAAACTATGAACAAGTTTAAGGTCTACAACTTGAAACAATAACTAAAAAGAAAAGACGATAGTGGAAACTAAAACTCATACTCAACCTCCCGGCAGAAGTGAGACCACATCAACACCATTCTGCATGAGAAGACCAACTGAAACCTGAACCACCCTCACTGAGCACGAAGTCGCAACCTGGAATACAGAAGAAACAGAATCTACATACACCCAAGTGTGTATGCAGGGTGTGAGCTAAAATCCCAGTAGGATGCCACCGAGAAATGGTTCCATGCCACAACATCAAAAGACAATTTAAAGTGATTATTCAAAATTATACTTTAAAAAAATTCTTTTAAAGAAAACATTTACAAGCTAAATGCTAAAGAAAAACACTAAAATGAACTCATTTCATAGACACAATTTTAAAGAGGATAAGAAAAGTTCTTTATGGGCACACACACACACACACACTCACACACGCACACACACATACTCACACAAACACACACACACTCACACACACACACACACGCTAACACCCAAGTGGTCCTCCATATACTGAATGAAGGCACCACGACATTGATGGTAAAGAACTGTGGGTAAATCCCCTAAGGTTCATCTAGCTCGAGTGGGACGCTAGAACCTTGTGTCTCGGTGAAACGTGGCTTAGAAGGCCACGACCCTCAGAAAACGTGGCTTAGAAGGCCACGACCCTCAGAACACGTGGCTTAGAAGGCCACGACCCTCATATATCATGTTTTGTTAGTGTTTCAATCACCAATACAACTAAGTGAAACAGAGACGACACCCATCCGGTTCACTAGAGCACTAGTTCTAGTCCGCCCACCTAGATACCCAGGGTTTTCCCTTGTGCTCAAACAAGTTTCATGTTCACATAATATATTTATTTCTCATTTCACAGACCAAACAAGATATTGCACACAAAAGTCACCATTTGCATACCAAATCACTATTTCAAAGACGCACGCACACGACATGTCTCTTTTTATAAAAATACACCACTTTAAAAGTGAAATCATATTCAACTTCAAAGGTACACAGCAAGGAAAATACACCAAAAGTGAGTCATATACTTTGAAATATCTATCTAAATATTCAAACACCTAAAGTGACTTGAAAACACCTTTCACACCTGCCAAACAACCCTCAAAAACCTTTCAACCACGTTTCTCACTAAAAACGCCACTTAAATAAACAATTCCTCAACTTATGAAACATATTGCATGAAAAAGAAACCATTACAAAATCAATTTCACAAGTCAACCCTTTCAAAACCTCTTTGGCACACTATAAAAAATTATTAGACATTTCTAGAATTTACCACAACCGAATCGAAAGGAATAAAAATGACAATTTCTAAAGAAAAGTGCAACATTCATCACGCACACATGTTACACCATTTTTAAAATGCATTTTCGCAAAACCTCTAGAGCTCTACCAAAACATTATAAACATAATTCGCATTTTTCAACTAAACCATAGCACATATTAAGTTAAACTAAACAAACAAATTAAATTATCTAAATGAAGTAATGACATGGAACCACCTACCTCAAATAGGAACAGAAAAGTGACACGGTGCAAGAATCCAGTTGCGCAACGATCGCACCGTATCGAGCTGTCAAACAGGTCCTAAAATAGTAGACCGTTAAACAGGTTCAATACTGATGTTAACATAATAATAATAATAATAACAATAATAATAATAACGTAAAGATGATAATATTAATATCAATAACATAATAATAATAATAATAATAATAATAATAATAATAATAACATAATAATAATCATAGCAATCTTAATAATAATATTACACAATAATAATACAATAATGTAATAATAATAATAGCATAATCATAATAATATTAATAAAAATAGTAACATAGTAATATTAACATGATAATAATAATAAGAATAACAATAACATAGTAATAATGTAATAATAGTAAAAATAATAATATAATGATAATAATATTTTTATTGACATAATAATAATAATAACATAATAATAATTATATTAATGATATATTAATAATATTAACATATTAATAATAAAAAATCTATAATAATATTAATAATCACATATTTATAATTTTATAATAAAATGTTAATAACATATTAAATATAATAGAATAACATAATAAATTAAAATAAATAAAAAGAAAACTAACCTGTGTGGCGGAGTGGAGGAAGGAGAAAGAAAAAGAAGAAGAAGAAGAGAAGAAGAAGAAGAGAAGAAGAATAATAGAAGAAGAATAATAAAAGAAGAAGGGAAGTAGAAAAAGAGAAGAAGAAGAAGAGAAGAAGAAGAAGAGAAGAAGAGGGGGGGCACGGCAGAGAGGGGGCTGGTCCGACGTGGTTCCGGCGGTCTGCTAGGAGGGCGTGGCGAACAGGGAGGGGGCGCAGCAACGCTGTCCAGCAAAATAGAAGAGGAGGAAAAGAAAAAAAAAGAAGGAGAAGAAGAGAAGAAGGGAAAGAAGGGAGAGGGAGGGAGGCGCTGCGAAGGGGATGTGTGGCGCGATGGGGTTTAAGGGGGCGGCGCGACCTGGGTAGCTGGAGGCGGTGCGAACAGGTCGAGGAGGAGGTGGGGAGGTCTCGGCCGGGCGATGGCTCCGGCGAGGTGAGGCTGTGGATGGGATGATGGTCCGGAAGGTGGGGTTCGTCGGGTAAGGCCAGGAGGGGCACGAGCCTGGCCGAGGGTAGGGGTGCTAAGGGGAGGGCCGGCCGGCTGGTTTGAATGCTGGCCGAGGGAGTATGGGCCGACGCGGTGCAGGGCGGAACTGCGACGCGGCTGGGAGAGGGGAGGAAGATAGCGGCGACCTGCAAGAGGAGAACCCCTGGCGGCGCGATGAAGGGAAAGAAAAAAAAAACAAGGGGGGGAGGCGAGCTACCCATCCCTAGAAGAAGAATAAAGAAAAAAAATGAAAATGAAAAAAAGGTAATACCTATAATAATAATAATAATAATAATAATAATAATAAATAACTAATAAAATAAATAAAATAAATAAGTGGTCTAATAATAATAAGAATTGTAATAATATCACTTAATATTAACCAAAGTATTTATTAACCCCAAACAATATATTTTTTTTTTAAAACAATTTCTTATCGTTTACTAAACCTCTTATTTCCATTTTATTTCTACTGCATTATTTATTACTATTTCATTACCCTGCTATGTTTCATATCATTTGAAGACCAGGCAGACTATGCGGATCTCAAAACCATGCCTCGCCCATGCGTCCGGTGACGCAAAACCAAAACACTTGTAATAATTATTATAATAATAATAATAATTAATAACAATAATAATAATAAGGCAATAACATACTTAATAACCTAAATAATAAACTATAAAAATATCAACCAAATAAAAAGATATTAATAAAAATAAAATTAATACTCTTGATTAAATTGTTATCCAAGAGAAAAAAGAAAATATTCTCAAGTGACATTAATATTATCATTATTATTAAAACTCTTCTTAATTCGTTTTATTTAATTATCCAACCATCAGGCATGATGTGAGGCAAGCTGAGTGAGGTCGTGAGACGACCCCGACGAGGCCGCGCGGTGTCGACCGTGGTGCGCTAGACGAAACCAATGGCAAAACATCCGTTTTTAAATAAGAACTCAACAAATTTAATTCGGGCCTCGACTTGAACAACCTGATTCCAAATAAAAACAATAAAATATATAATATAAAAAGGAAGAGTGTGATAAATATTATTATTAATAAAATAAATAAAACATAAAAATAAATACAAATAATAAATAATAAAGTATTAAAAATAAATAGAAATTAAATAATACAATATTGACACCAGTATAAGAGATACATAAACTCTGAATATAAAAAATTTCATATTTTAAATTTACAAACTTTATAACATCTAAATAATAACTAATCTGAAAAAGGACGGGGAGGGGGGGATCTACTGGTGGAGGAAACTCCATCTCTAAGGAATGAGTGAGTCGGCGCATGTACTCCATCTACTCCTGTTGCTGCCACCGACTCATCCGCTCCCCGTACACCTGCTGCTGTCGTCGGCGCTCCTCCTCATGTTTCTGCTGCTGCCGACGCATCTCCTCCTGCTCCTTTTGGAGAATCTCTATCAACTCAGTCTGAGATCGCAACCGATCCTCATACTGTATAGCGGAAGAAGATGCACGGTCTCCTCTAGAGCTGGATGCCGACATCACAACACTGCCATAATAATCATTGGTTGTCAGTCGAGATTTGATACCAACTACCCGGCCCTTCTCGAAGGCATATTGGGTCGCCTGCATCCATGCCGCCTCATCAAACTGATGGCCACTAGTCTGATCTGATGCCTCGGCCTGACCCTCAGGCCGGGTCTGTGACGCTGCGGTCTCATATGACTCCTGTAGTTTCAATTTAAAATTAAAATTGTGAATATATTATATGAAGTTAATTTTTAAACTTGAAAACAAATAATACTGACCATGATGTGACGTTGGCGATCACCTCTGATCTCCCTAGTAGCTAGATCATTGTACATCATCCGATATATGTCGTACTCCGTAATATTGGGGTGCTCGACAGCTTATAAGAATATAAAATAAATTGTTAATATTTAATGTTATATAAAATATTTATAAAAAATGTACGTACCAAATGTTGTCTATGAGTACTGAAAGTAAGACTCCCAGCTCGATGAGTCACCTCCTATCTCCCCCGATTCTGCCTCCCTACCAATGATCTCCTCTGAATTCCACCACTCAACCAGTGTGCACATAATCCATCCCATACGTGGGATGAAATGTACTCTGGTCGGTGTGCTCTACATGACTCGTCAAAATATGACACTCCTACTTTCTTCATGGCATCTCTTCTTAAATTATGCAAAAACTGACAAAATCGATCACGCATGGCCACCTTCCATGTCTCGTGGATGGCGTCACGCATGGTATCCTCGATCGGATACCATAAACCCTACAAACAATTCAAAATATCAAGTTATAAATGAAATAAATTTCAAAATAAAAATTATTTATTTACGTACGTACCAACCAATCACCAAACATGGCCTACTGCACATCAACAAGAATATGCTCCCATGTCATCCATGGATGAGAAAAATAGTTGCGCAAAATAACACTGCCCTGTCCGACTGCTATATGCGGAAAACTGTAAAAACAATAATCAAACATTTATTATGTAAATAGATTAATGAAATATTAGTAAAATGCACAGGTTATCACACCTATGGGTGCGTGGATCGAACCCAAGATGTGGACGTCGCTCAGGGATGGGGTCAGGAATCATCAGTCGTGCAAGACCGCACCCCCTTCGTGTACTCCCTGAAGCGCTTTCAGGATGAGGGTTAGGTGCCAGCAACTCGTCCACATTGAAAGATAGGTCAGCATCCGCCAACTCACGAAATGTGTCCTCGTCCATCTGAAATAGAAAATGAATGTTGTTAGAAAAAAATTGATAATTATTATTATATATACATATATATTAGTTATGATTATATATAACTACCATTGAATTGTATCAATGTTCAACTTCATCATCATCTTTATATCTGTCAATGTCATCTTCATATTCCTCCTAAATATCATCGATATCCATATGAGTTCCAGTTGCTTCATCTCTTACCATTTCAAATTCATTTGTGATGTCATTACCATCATCATCATCAATGACTCTTAATTGAGGGGTGTCATCATCGATACTCATGTATCTTTGTAACAAAGATTGATTTTGAGTACTCTCTTGAAAAACTTCAATTCCTTGCACTTCAATGAAAGCACATTCACTCTAACTAAACTGATTGTCTCTAATTTTCATTTTTATTATGCTCCACCAATCAGTCAAGTCTCTTGATGTAGCACAGTACTTTGCATAATAAACTTGATGTACCTGTTGAGCCAGTAATAATGGTTTATTTACTACAAGAACACTTTTACATTTAATATCGATGATTCCATGAGTCGGATGAACACACACGCGTCTCTTAGTATCTGACCACAGACATTTGAACATCGTTGTGTAATGGTGTCCTAGATAACAGAGTTCAATGATTTCATCAAGTATGCCATAAAAGTCAACTTCATTTTCTCTATGATGAGATACTCTCAAGCAAACTCCACTGTTCATTTTTTTTTATTCCCCATAAGCATGTGTATGAAATTGAAAACCATTCACCACATATGCATTATAAGATTTCACCATTTTGGATGGTGGGTTACTCAATTGACAGAGTCGTTTGTCAATTTTATCAGCATGTCAAGACACCTGAAACTTTATGAAATAATTTTCAATATAGTAAACTATAAATTGAAGTAGATGTTAAAGTATGAAAAATTTATATTACCAGTATTTGAAACCACTGAGAAATTTTTTGTTTGTCTTTGTTCTTCGAGAGAAGCTGCTGTAAGGACATGATTTTAGCCATATAGTAAGGACATGATTTCGGACCATGTGTACTCCAGCCAGATAACATGCCATAATCCGGGAAGTCACTAATTGTCCACATCAATGCTGCTCTTAGTATGAAATTCTGTTTCGCAGCAACATCATAAGTACTGACCCCAATACTCCACAATATATTTAATTCATCAATCAATGGTTTCAAATAAACATCAATATTCTTCTTCGGATGTCCTGGGATTAGTAAGGTCAAAAATATATAGGTTTCCTTCATCAACATCCATGGAGGTAAATTGTACGGAGTTAAAAAGACAGGCCAATAGGAATACTGACTACCATAAGATCCAAATGGATATAAACCATCAGTGGAAAGACCCAGTCGCACATTTCGGGCTTCTAAAGAAAATGATGGATGCACTCTATCAAAATGTTTCCATGAATCACCATCGGACGGATGATTCAAGCTTTTACCGGTTGAAATATTCGTTTGGTTCCATGACATCATTGTCGTTGTATTCTTAGACATGAATAAATGCTGAAGTCTGGATGTAAGAGGAAAATATCTCAACTATTTTATAGGAATCAAGCCAGACTTCCCATGTTGAGATTTTTTATACCTTGATTTCCCACAAGTGGGACAACTATCCAATGACTCATTTTCCCCAGAATATAAAATGAAATCATTTGAACATGCATGAATCTCTTGACAACTAAGTCCTAAATTCCGAACCAGCCTCTTACTCTCATAGTAATTTGTAGGAAAAACATTTCCTTCAGGTAACAGTGTTTTAACCAAAGAAAATATTTGATCAAAACACGTGTTTGACATTTCATTATCTGATTTGATAGCCATAAATTTTTCAACTTCTTCTAATTTTCTTATCTTGAAACTAGGATATAACGTATCCTCAACAGACCTCAACAACTCATAAAATTTAGAGTGTGCCAACTCAGGAGTTGAATCAATATCATCTTGAGTTTCTGTATGTTGAATAGATAGACCTGCAACATCATGTACTAAATTTTGAAACGGAGATCGATCTAGAATCAAGTTACTATTACCTTCTGTAGAACTGTGTTCACCATGTTGATACCAAAAAACATAATCCAGTTG
Source organism: Viscum album (assembly GCA_963277665.1). Classification (NCBI taxonomy): domain Eukaryota; kingdom Viridiplantae; phylum Streptophyta; class Magnoliopsida; order Santalales; family Viscaceae; genus Viscum; species Viscum album. The sequence goes on along the minus strand of OY728119.1, from coordinate 1,174,790,174 downwards.
AAAACCAAAACGCAAGAGATGTCTCCCAACTTTGTCAAACTTGTCAAATGTTCTCAGAGCACATTTTTGACAAGGAAATTTTATTGTGCCTTCTGAAACAAATTTTGGATTTGATGCCGCAAATGCTAAAAACGTCTCCACACCCTCTATATATACTGGATTTAAACCAGAACCATTTTTATTTCTACGTTGATTTATCCATATGCAGTCATCTAATAATGATTGTTGACGACCTCGTTGTTCCATATTTTTCTATAAAATATAAAAGCATTACTGGTTTTGAATAATTTGTTAGAAAAAACACTCAAGTAAGGATAATTATAGAGTTTACATCAGACACGACTGACACAAACTTTTTATTGGGATAGACCTAAAAATTGACCCTTTAAGAATTGAACATGTTAAGAATAAAGCAAAACCTGTTACAAAAATTGATAATTTTAATTTTTTATAAATTTTTTATTATTTTAATAATACTAATATTATTTTTTTATAAATATTAATTATATAATAATAACATTATTACATTATTAGTATTTTTTATTATTAATATTAAAATAATATAATTTTCTATATTATGTTACAATTCTCCTTTCATCTGTGTGTTAACATTCTATCTCCACATGTAATATTTGCATTCACTTTCACCTCTCTATTGGTGAGTAGGTTGATAATTTTGAAAAAGAATGCAAATATTACATGTGGAGACAGAAGTTTTATTAAAACCAATATAGAGATGAAAAGATAATTGAGAAAGATAATGATCACGCTAGTTTTTTCCAATTAGCTAATTATTAATAATTATTCCTAATTATTGGTAATTATTCTTAATTATTACTAATTATTACTAATTATTGGTAATTATTCCTAATTATTGGTAATTATTCCTAATTATGGGTAATTATTCCTAATTATTGGTAATTATTCCTAATCATTGGTAATTATTCCTAATTATTGGTAATTATTGACAATTATTGGTAAATATTGGTAAATATTGGCAACTATTGGAAAATATTGGCAATTATTGGCAATTATTGGTAATTATTGGTAAATATTGGTAATTATTGGTAATAATTACTAATTATTACTAATTATTGTTAATTATTACTAATTATTGTTAATTATTACTAATTACTGGTAACTATTGTTAATTATTACTAATTATTGGTAATTGTTGGTAATTACTGGTAATTATTACTAATTATTGGTAATTATTCCTAATTATTGGTAATTATTCCTAATTATTGGTAATTATTCCTAATTATTGGTAATTATTCCTAATTATTGGTAATTATTTCTAATTATTGGCAATTATTCCTAATTATTGGTAATTATTCTTAATTATTGGTAATTATTCCTAATTATTACTAATTATTCATAATTATTGGTAATTATTCCTAATTATTAGTAAATATTAACAATTATTGGTAATTATTGGTAAATATTGGTAAATACTGGTAAATATTGGTAATTATTACTAATTATTAGTAATTATTGTTAATTATTACAAATTATTGGTAATTATTGGTAATTATTGGTAATTATTCATAATTATTGTCAATTATTACTAATTATTGGTAATTATTGGTAATTATTACTAATTATTGGTAATTATTGGAAATTATTATTAATTATTGCTAATTATTCCTAATTATTGGTAATTATTCCTAATTATTGGTAATTATTGGTAATTATTTTTAATTATTCCTAATTATTCTGAATTACTGGTAATTATTCCTAATTATGGGTAATTATTCCTAATTATTGGTAATTATTCCTAATTATTGGTAATTATTCCTAATTATTGGTAATTATTCCTAATTATTACTAATTATTCCTAATTATTGTTAATTATTCCTAATTATTGGTAAATATTGACAATTATTGGTAATTATTGGTAAATATTGGTAATATTGGTAATTATTGGTAATTATTACCAATTATTGGAAATTATTAGTAATTATTCCTAATTATTGATAATTATTCCTAATTATTAGTAATTATTGGTCATTATTACTAATTATTGGTAATTATTGGTAATTATTTGTAATTATTACTAATTATTCCTAATTATTGGCAATTATTCCTAATTATTGGTAATTATTGGTAATTATTAATAATTATTACTAATTATTCCTAATTATTGGTAATTATTCCTAATTATTGGTAATTATTCCTAATTATTGGTAATTATTTCTAATTATTGGTAATTATTGGTAATTATTGGTAATTATTGGTAATTATTGGTAATTATTGGCAATTATTCCTAATTATTGGTATTTATTGGTAATTATTGTTAATTATTATTAATTATTGGTAATTATTCCTAATTATTGGTAATTATTCCTAATTATTGGTAATTATTACTAATTACTGGTAATTATTCCTAATTACTGGTAATTATTCCTAATTATTGGTAATTATTCCTAATAATAGTAATTATTCCTAATTATTGGTAATTATTCATAATTATTGGTAAATATTGACAATTATTGGCAATTAGTGGTAAATATTGGTAATTATTGGAAAATATTGACAATTATTGGCAATTATTGGTAAATATTGGTTAATATTGGTAATTATTGATAATTATTACTAATTATTACTAATTATTACTAATTATTACTAATTATTGGTAATTATTGTTAATTATTGGTAATTATTGTTAATTATTATTAATTATTACTAATTATTACAAATTAATGTTACTTATTACTAATTATTGTTAATTTTTTCTAATTATTACTATTTTTTTGAATTATTCCAATTATTACAAATTATATTCATTAACTGCAAATTATATTCATTAACTACTAATTACATTCATTAACTAATAATTACATTCATTAACTACTAATTACATTCATTAATTACTAATTACTATCTTTAATTAAAATTAAAGTTATTAATTACTAATTACAGTCACTCAATTATTAAATATTGTTAATTACTAATAATTAAATCTAACAAATCAAATTTAATACCTTAATACAACATAATTATATCTAATAAGAAATAATAAAAACTAATGTAAAAATATAAAACAAAAACATTAAATAAATATCAAATTAAAATTTAGAAAAAAAAAACTTAAACTGGTTTTCGAGCTTTCGATTTGTTGTACTTGTAGGATGATCCCCGCAACCTCCTTGAAATCGACTTGCAAAACAAAATTCACTCAACACATATAAACTAGTAAAAAGTAGTTCAGATTCAGAAAACCTGTCAAGGCTGGCTGTATTTATAGGTTAGATTATTTGCGACGGGGTTTATTGTGACGGTATTCTCGTCGAAATTGGTATTATTTGCGACGGGACCGTCGCAAATAACCGAGACCGCATTTATTATGGGCGGCAATAAAAGGGATTATTTGTGACGGGGCCCGTCGCAAATAACCCCTGCCACCAGGTTATTAGCGACGGGAAGGGGATCCCGTCACAAATATCTTTCGCGCGATTTGGCGCGCATTCGCTCCAAACCATTTGTGACGGGTGAGAATATCCCGTCGCAAATACCCCGATTGCGGCGGTTATTTGCGACGGGACATATTCCCGTCGCAAATAACCCGTCGCTAATACCACTTTCTCTCATAGTGATATCATTCGATCTCATGAGGTTACCATTGTGATAATCTATGATCATGATTCTAAGGACACATCATTGTGGTGGGGTGGTTTTTAGGATGATTTCAAGGCCCAACTATGGATTAGCATGATGTTTGACCACAATATGGATGGCCAGACAAAGAAGACCATTTAGTTTTTAGAGGATATGCTAAGAGCCTCTATGTTGGGATTCATACAAATCAAGGAAGATCACTTTATATTTGTGTAGTTTTATTATAATTTCATCTATAAATCTACTATTTGAGTGAAATATTTTGAGTCCCTATGTGGAATACCAAGCATGTCACCCTCATGCTGAATTGTGATCGGAGAGATGTCTCTTACTAGGATGGTATCAGTGAAAGAAACGACATAGATGGTCCAGGTGATCCAAGATTACATGAATACATCCTATTGTTGATAATAATCTTATAAAGACCGATGTAATAGGCCTTTTTAGTTCTATATAAGAGACCATGTCTTCCTGAGAGTCTCCCCATGATGAAGATTATGGGGATTTGGATAGGGAGCCAAGCTATCCCTGAGGTTCATCAGGATATTACAGATCTTACAAAGGTTTAGTTTGGTTGCTTACTATTTGGACATTCTCCCATATTTGGATCAAGTATATTAAATCATCCATCTGTCATGGATAAAGAAATATATGAATAATTTTTTGTGCATCATTGAATGGGGTGAGCTAGACATAAAGGATGGAGCCACCTTCTCAACATACCCAGTGAAAATTGATGATTTATATGAGAGGATCTTTTATAGACTAACCATTCATCTAGACTAGGTGCTTCGGTGGATTAAGAGTGTGTAGGAGAGATCTTAGGAGTGTCATCGGTAGATGAAGGCTCATTACCCACACATTTTTTATTAGCTTGTGCTTTTTAAAGGTGAAAACATTAAAGGAGGGGAGAATTTAATGACTTTGGTTTCATTATTTTTATCTATCGAATATTTATATATATTGATGGATTTTTTCTTGGAGGTGGAACAATGTTTTGGTTGCCGTAGGACCCCAAAATTAATTTATTAAAAATATTAATATACATTAAGCTATGTAGGTGAATCTTTTTTAAATAAATCAATTTTCTATTTATCAGGACATCATATGGGAAATATGAGTCCATAACTATTCTTGTAATGGAGGATTTTACAATGTAAATACACAATTTGGGTTAGCATTGAATGTTCTATGGATGAAAGATGTTGGTGAGTATATTTTTTAAAATATATAATTATTTTATTTATTTTACTTAAAATATAAAAAACTAATTCCATCTATATATAAATATTGTTATAATGAATCTACAAGGCTAGCCTCATAAAATTGGGAGATTAGGGAGGATTAAGGGAGAGATCCGTTGGTATTGAAAACTAGAGAATGTGGATTGAAGAAAATAATCGAGGAGAATCATGAGATAAACTAAGGAAGAAATTTCATCTTCACCTTTTTAACAATAAAACACATTCTTTAAAAATGATCATTCTAGTATTGATATATGGAAATTTATTTTTTGGATTTCCAACCACTAAATTAATTATCAAGTATGGATTTCATATCTTCTACTTTTTTGTGACTTTAGTTCTTTATATGAGCCCAGTTTTAATTATTTTTTTTGAACCAAATTAGATTTTTCTACCACCCAATTGATAAACCATTTTTTCTACAATATGTTATCGTTTAATGGGATTATATCACTCAATGATTATCTCACTCTTTTCTTTTTATTTTCTCTCCAATGTTCTTCACGTTCTCTATTTTTGTCACATGGGTTTGGCAATTCGACATTACCAACCCAATTAAAATGTGACAAAACCACCATATTCCTGATGGATGAATGAAAAACCTAGGGATAAACATTTTTTAGATTTATTATGAAGGATTATCGTGTTATCAGTGATGGATTTAAGGAATGTGACCCCAAACAGTGATGTGATGCATGGTATTTACCACTTGGGAAACCAAAATCACATTTTCCTACCACGAGAGGATATGATATAAATATTAGAGACAACATACGTTAAATTATTCCATTTAGGTTTATTCAAATAGTGGTGGTAGTAGCGTGATGAAAGATCTATAATCCACTTGAAAGCCAGAGGTACCTTCTATACAAAATGATACTACAAATCATGTAACCCGGATCAATACACATTGTGTATCTTGGGTTCTCACAATAGTTGGGATTTTGGACCTAGTTAACTGTCAACCACCCTATGGCTAGGGCCATACCCTCTGTGAAACCTTTGTAGGTTGCCAATTATTGTATTGAAAAAACACAACCAAGACCTAGGGTGAGTAAAAATTTCATTTCCCCATTGGGATACATCATGTGGAAATAGATGGCTAGCTGTGCCATGTACTGTGAGAACACACCAAGGACCCAGGTGAACTTACACACCATATTCCCTTTGAGACACACCATTTTGTGAGACATATATTTCCAATATATATATAGGGAAAGAAACACCTTGTTATTTTTGTGTAGTCACATTCCACGTGACCCTATATACATTTCATATACTTTTTCTTAGAACATCTACATTGAGTATCTCCTTCTTCATGACTCAGATTTGGGCATGCGAGTAGTCTATTATGATTAAAATTTTGTATAAAACACAATTGTGGAATTATTTTCTACATACTAGGTAAAAAGTGAGGATATGTGACATGGAAAACATCATTCATTGATTCTTAGTCTGTGGAAATGTTCAATTATGATCATCAGAGTATTACTGGGGTAAGCAGTCCATTATCTATTTAGGTGGTGGGTCCCCCATATCATTTATATATTAAAATATGAAACTACCCCACAATATAGAGGACACAATTCCTCTATATTTAGAGCTTTACTTATCATCATTGAGCTCTTCCAGCAATTAGGCCCTCCATTGGAGTTACTTCTCCCTCAACATCCCCACGCTGTAGCGAGGTGCAAATCCTCTGTACTAATTATTGAGAGGTTATGTGTGATGATAAACTAAGATATTAGACCTTTAGAGCTATGTTATTAATCTCCATTCTTAGTTTTATGTGAGTATTGAGACCCCCTTTATCTCTCTATTTGTTTTTCAATATGAGCATAAATGTTGTTGGGTTCCTTTACCCTCTTACATTATGTGTTGATATAACTATCTTATTCTATTACTTACTTCTTGTTTTTTTGTGGAATCCCACTAGGTATGTATATACTCACCCCTATATGGGATATTTCGACACATGTTAAGTGTTTTGAATACAACATACAGATTGGTGATGACTTTAGTTGACCTAGTATCTGAGGAACATAGAGGTACTTTGAGGTGTTGACCGTGCTAGGTGGCCAACCTAAGAGATTATGGGACATACTCTATTTGGTTTTCCCCTTTCCTAGAATTTGTCATGTTAGGACCTCTTTTATAGTTATTTATTTATTTTTCCCCTTTATATCTTTGATATTAATTTTACACTCTCTGAAGTTTTTCATTGAGGTTGTTTTATGCAATGAGTACATAATAGATGTTTCTCACTTTTATTATTTCTATGCAATGTTGAATGGATTTGTGTGTGCATGTGTGAGTATAGGTATGTTAGGATAAGGCCTCCATTTTCAGTGTTTTTCCAACTAGATGCTTGTCTCTAGATCTTGTTCGCTTTGAGGTAGGCTTGGGGTGTCACCCTTGGATTATTGTTAGCCAATGTAGCATTTCAGTTGGTCTAGTCATGATATAATTAAAGGAAAATGACTAAAATAGTTATTTTTTAGAATAAAATGTAACTTTGGATCCAAAAAGTAAAAAATAGAATTAAAAATCCAAAATAATAGTTTTAAATACTTTATTTTACTCTTTATATATATATTAGGCCGAGAAAAAATGTCTCAAATATTTTTCTTTCATGATTATATCCAAATGATGCAATCAAAGTTACTATATTTGTAAAAATGGTGTTGTTCAACATTCATCTAAAAATAAAACATTTTATTAAAATTAAAAAAATTCCCCCCAATATAATTTTGACATGTTAAATTTAAAAATTAAGTAAATTTTATCAAACATAATTTCTAAATGTAGTATAAAATAATCCTAATATCTACACAAAAAATGTGTTGAAACCATTTTTAGAAAAAATATATTTTAGAAGAATAAAATGAATTTTTTCTCATTACAGGCCCAATGAAAAATTTTAGATGATTTGTAATTTATTTAATAAAATATATTTTTAATATATTCATTAAGAATATTTATTCATAGTGATTAATTTAATTTATTATGATAAAAGTACACTACACACTTGAAAATAATTTATAAAAAATATCACTTTTTATGATAAAAGGATCTTAAATTTTAAAAAATCGATAATCTATATTTTAATGATTTTTAATTTATTTTAAATGTATAAAACATAAATTTTCAATAAATTTAATACTTCAAATAATATTGATTTACTTTTAAATAAAATATATATAATTACATAATTTTTCTAAAAAAAATTCTGTTAAAAGAAGATTTATTAAAATAGTATTCCTTATTATTGTCTAACCATTTCATGGATAAAATTAATTAATTTTATTAATTATTAATTAAAAAATTTCAATAAATTTTATTTAATCATTCCTCAAAATTATTAAATTTAAAAAAAATTCACAAGTCAACAAAATAGTTCCAAACGGTTTATTTAGTGAATTAGTCCCATTTTACAAATTCATTTTTTTAATTTAACTGTGTAATAATTTTTTAAATTTTATTTTTTAATAAATATTTATTCACTTATGTTTTTCCCTTATTGAATCACAAGATATTGAACACATAAAATTTATTGAGGAGAATATATTCTAAAATCTCTAAGTGTTACACTGTATGTCATGTAGTAAAATATTCTAATCATAGATTCCTACAAACCATATGATATCTCCCAAATCTTATAGAATTTTATCCAACAACAATTAAAATAAAAATATTCAGAAATGCAGATTCTAGAATAATAATAAAAAATAAATTATGAATCAGAAGGGTGAATAATTGAAAATAACAAACCCTACCTCAAAATGGATAAATGAAACTTTATAATTGCATGCCATTGATCCCTGATCTATGCCTACTACATCATAATCCTTTCCTGTGATTACATAGGGATAAGTTAAAACCATAAAATTCTCTTTTTATTATATTGGTTTTTCATCTTTATAAGGTTTAATGGAAAATGGAATCCCTACATAAACATAGGGTAAGAGAAAAGGGTTAGAGAAATTAATGTTCCATAATTAAAATTAAAATATATTTCTATTAAATAGATCTAACCCGAGGCCCAATACCTAAATGGAAATTATAAATTTAATTGGTTAAAATTACCATTTCAGACTCAAACATGAAGTTTGAATTATAATATAGATATCTATTTAGTATACATCAATATTCAAAACTACATGAATAATTTATATATGTTTATTAAATATTAAGTATCAAAAACATTCCTCTAGGCTTGAAATCTATCCAAATTATAGCCCATGGGAAAAAACTACATTCCATAATTAATGGAACCATTAATTTTTTTCTAGGGATTTTTCATGGGAATATTTCTATTTTACACATATTAAGAGTTTGGGTATTTGAATCTAAAAGGCAAGTTAACTCCCCCAAATAGAAAAACTGAGGCCAATGCAATGGGAGATGTATATTTTGTAGAATGAAAGAAATACATGTTATATGTGGAAGTAGGTACTTTCACCATAAATAATAGTATCAAGTCACAATTTATTCATGTTTAGTGTTGATTCAAGAATATTTTTTAGATCATGACATGATATTTTGAGGATGTTTTAATAGTAATCTATAAGATTTTTTTAATCTAGTTTTTGGGTAAGAACGACACTGTAGTGGAAGTGATCACATCGAAAAATGAATAGAGTTGAGGGGTTTCACGTTATAGTGATGAGTATCATGTCGTGATCAAATAATTTATAGAATATCTTGAATATTAATTTTTATTTTTTCAAATGATAAGATATGGATCAGTTTTTGGGGGATATTATTCACTAATTTGAATGACTTTGACCAAATTTTAAACTATGGGACACACAAGATAATCTGAGATAGTTTGAAGAAGATGGAATATATCAGAACCATAGATCAAGGGTTAGAGCCTTTATGAGTTTATAAAAACTAATTGCATCATTTATGGATGAGAGGGATTAAAGAAATTAATTTAATACCTTTATTTTAATAAAATAACATAGGAACAAGGAAATGGTTATGATTTTCTTATTTATCTAGTTCTTAAAGAATAAAAAAATCAAATTTATTGGGTTTTCACTATAATTCACCCCCTCAAGATCCTTGCATTCAGTTTTCCCCCAAGAAGTGTAATTAGAGCTTAAAGGTTCTAATTTGAGCTTCAATCATCAAAATCTATTTTATGGACTTTTCTTTCATATAGTTTCAATGATTAATCCTTTTATTTTCTATTTTACTAACATTTATTAATATAAAATGGAGATTAATTGGTCTTTATAGGCTTACAACAAATAGATTTTAGAGTATTCCTAATGGGATACTAATTTGAGAAATCACAATGAATGAGTTCATGATTCATAGAGTCATAAAATTATGAACAATGGTATCTATGATGAGGTATTCAAGGATAAAATTTATTTTTCATGTACTTATTATATAAGGGTTTTTAGAATAAATATATATATAAAATTAGTTATTGAAATGAATTCTATAGATCCAAAATCAATAGAATATTTAACATCTAGTTATATTGAGAAACCATGGGACAAATATTTTTAGGTATGTCTTATGTAAAAAGGAAAAAAGAAGAGGAATTGGAAGAAGAAACCTAATAATAAGAACACAACCATAGAGGTAAGTTAGTTCAAGATCATTGATAAATACATTTTTATCATTGTTTAATAATAATCATACAAAAATGGAAATTTAGTTTCTTTAATGATGAATGATGTGGATGGTGATTCAATGAAAGAGGGGAGAATGATATGTAGTCATCGATCTGGAGAATGTTTGGGAACTAATCGTGAAAAGAACCAACCTTTTATTGGAAGGTGAATCAATCATAAATCACTCATCAACATGATTATAAATTTATATATGATATTTCCATGAAAAGTAAAATATTAAAGAAAATATAGGTGTAATTAAATAACTACATTTTAAAAATGTGTGAAAAAATTAATGGAAAATGTGACATACTTTAAGAACTTACATATGAAGTGGGAAGACAAATTCTTTAAGAGAAGGAAATAAAATATATTATTATCAGTATGAAAAACATAATCTAAAGATAGGATAACATATAGGATGGAATAAAAATCAAGATTCAAAGAAATGGGTGCTGAACTAAATTAGAAGGATAGAAAGATTAAGTAAATTGAAATAATGTTAAAATCCTCAAATTGGATGAAAGATATCGTCCTCTTATATATAGAAGAATATATGGAATTAGAGAGTAAACATAATTTTTTTTCTATATCTATAAGATAAATGTATTAAAGGATGGTAGATAAAAAAATTTACTATTATGGAATCTGGGGGAACACCATGAGTGTTTGTCTAGAATCCCAAGCACTCAAAGGTGGAATAGATTTAGCTACAAAAATATCTCAACTAAGGTATGAATTTAATCTGTGATTTTTATTTTTTATTGAAATGGCTATATGGAAATAAAATACAGTAATAAACAAACTAAATAAATCAAACACAATAAGAAAATACATACTTAGTGACAGTTATATAGCGATGGTCTCCAGAATCACCACTAAACAATTAAACATTCAATTTCCAATTTCCAATGATTATTTTTAAAATAATTTTTATATTATGTATTTAATGGTTGGTTTTATTATAACTACCATTTTTTCTATGTAAAATCTACTTGTGTTTTATTTTGATCTAAAATTTACTTTGTTTCCAAATTTAGGCGGTTGCTAGTTCTTTACTAGTGGTGCTTCGAGTTAAAGGACTAGTAACCACCATGAAGTTGATGGATCAAAACTGTGTGCTGATGAAAAAATTTGTTTGTATCATTAGTTCTATATCATTTTCTTATTAATCAGTGGTGATATGATTTAAATCCACATATTTCGTTTCTATGGAGTTTATCTCTATTTAGTGAGGTAGTAAGTGTTGTGAATATTTGATTGGGCCCATGTTAGAGGATTTCTATATATCCATGTGAAAGGAATTTAAATCTCACCTAGTTTATTGATGAATAATGGCACATGTGTTTCGTTTTAAAGTCATGTGATGATGATTTATATGGTGCATTTTTAGGTCTTGAAACAATGACCAAGTGAAGTTCCTTTTATAATCATCATCTAGGATCTATTTTGAGTAGTTTAAGATAATGCGAAGTGGTCTACTAGAAAAACGTTTTCTAACTATGGTTGGTGTGATAATTAATCACGAGATACACTTTTTGGATTGTTTTATCTATTAGTTAATAGGAAGTAAACTATATTATTAGAAACATAGGGAACATGGCCTATTAAGGCAAAATGACATATAAGGAATATGGATCATTGATGTTGGTTTATATAATTCATGTGGAATATGACGTCATGCAGAATATTTTTAGGATTTACAAGGGATATATCCCAATGAGGGTATTTTTTTGGATATTGTGTTTGAATGTTAGAGTGTAATCCTAATTATCCTAGTAAATAAGAATAAAAACCCACAAATTTTGATTTGTGTCGTTTAATCTTGTGTGACAGGATCTTACAAAGTCATCAAACATATTGATGTAAGAATTCATATGTCACTAAATTGGTGGAAACCAATGATTTTTCAAGGATTAAAAATGTTTTTTGTTCATATTATTGGTTGGTAACTGAATAATATAATGTATGGTGAGGCACCCTAATAATATTTCCCATTTAGGTTGAGTTGGGTCTCACACCAAAAGAATTGTCCAATATATGATTATTAACTTTCAATATATTGAAAACAATATCAGTAAGGATGAATGGAATTGTGGGGAATATGGTCTTATGAAGAAGAGTTGGGGCTTACCCAAGATAGGATTCTCTAGTCATGCCAGAGGAGCTGGAAGGGTGTATGTGGGGATAATGTGTATGTTACATGAAGGAACTGGACTTGGTCAGTGATTTAAATGGTGTAATGTTTTAGGGATTAAACCTAGTTTAAGGAATTTATCCTAGATATCTACAAATAATTAATGATTCATAGGGGTGATATTATCAATAGGGGAATGGGCATGGATCACACTGAAGGAGGTGAGACAAAAAAGCATTTATTATTTAGTGGATTAGTTAGGACAACATTACACTTGGACAAACAACACGAGTTGCATGATCAAGGAGATGTCTCACTAGCTCCCTCTTGATATGTACCATTACTGTTAAAGGAAAAAAAATTATGATTGAATAGAAAACCTAGGGAATATATATTATGGAAGTACAGATCCCTTTTATCAAAATAATACATGATCAATAAGAAACACTTAGGAATTCATGAATCCTTGATCATGTGAATCATGGGGTCACATAGGAGGCCTAAATGGATAGGTTCCTTGGAAGGATACCAAGTAAAAGGGTGAGATTATGTATGAGTAAAATGCATTGGATGTTCCAATTTATAGGGACTTAAATGAATTGGTACCTATGTATAAGTACCTATATGAATTGAATACATAGTGAGGCACTTGGGTGAGCTGGTACCCTAGTGGGGTACCTAATAAAATTTAAACCATAGAGTGGTACATAGGAGAAGTTTCTCTGTAGTATAAAGGATTAGTGAATTGGCACTATTTTGAAGGGAAGGGTGAAGTGTCACCATACTTTAAAGGGTGAAGTGTCTCCTTATTTATGAGTGTACAAGACGTGGTCCTTCACCCAATTATTTAAGGAACATATGGGAAGTAGTATTTCAAAAGTTTTATATATTAAAATATTTTAATGGAGTAATTAGACTTAATTTCTATTACTTTCAATAGACTTTGGCCTAATATGTCACAAAATGGATAATGGGAATTCATTTCCATGAATATTTAACATGATATTTCATCTCCTCTCTATGTGTTTTCAAAATATAAACCCATGGGGTCAATTTATAGACACTTATGGGGTATTGGGTGCATGAGGATTTAATAAAGAAGGAATTTTGTTCATGTAATAAGACGCGGAAGCCAGATGCAAATAAAATTAATGTGAAGTGACCTGTGCATGCTCATGGTCAAGTGATACTTATATTTTTTAGGGATTTTATCCAGTCTACTGAAGTCTCCATCTATCACAATGGGAGTGCCAAAAATTATCACCCCCTATGAATTGGATCCAATGGATCCAGTAAGATCTAATTCTTAGGTAAATGTAACTCTAAAATGGATTCTGAAAACACTTAATCTTCATGCATCCTTTTCACTTTGGAAAATTTACATGAGAGAATTATTTAATAATTGTAACCCAAGTAAGCTATGAGGGAAATTATACATGGGTTAAAATATTTCCATTGTCCATTTTTATTTTAATAGCATTTGGGTTTGGATCACTTCACTTTGGTATTTTTAATCATTGTTCCTTCTTCAATCCAACTAATATTTATGAATTTCCCCTTATTGAAATAATATAACCTTTACTTTAGATATTATCATATATTTTAAAGCTTCTACACAGTTTAATGATATTCATGGGAACGTTAAGCTTAAATCCCAAAATATTATCACACCATTATTTTTGTCCCTAACAAGTCTTATTGAACCAAATTTTCTCAACTACGCACTATTAGATATGCTTCATCTAAATTTAATCATCCTCCCAATAGAAATTCCAAATATATAATTGGACATCCATCATGTAATCATGAAAATATTGTGTCCAAAACATGTATATGAGAAAAATATTTCCTTCAATGAGAAGAATATATTCGCGGTTATTAATGAGGAAATATATTGTTTGTCACACTATAAACTAGTGATTAATGGTGAGTCATGAGTATACCCCACCGTTAAAAAAATTATTATGGAGTTGATATAAGGGATGATGCCCATAATAATAACTCCTTATAAGAGAATATTTATCTAAGGAGTGGTTATAGACCAAGTAAGTGAACCATAACTATGATGAGCTAGATGACTAACAAATATCTATCCAACTTTATGACACCATCTAAGAATTAATATTTTTATTTTATAATTATCATAATATTGTCGTTTTTTGATCAAATAGTTGTGTTTTAAAACCAACAACTTTCATTAGCCTCATGGGAATGTTGGAATCACTTTATTAGACATTTATAAGGTTGAGGGATTCTCTCTCCTTGGTAATATGTATGATTAGTTTATATAAACTCATGATATATGGGATGGCATTGGGTGAACTTTGTTTTGGAAAGGGACCTATCATTATTGGTTGAGGGTGAGATAAAGAGAGAGAAATTCAATCATCCTTCAATATACCCTTAAGCACTTGGATCGATATATATATACATACATACATACATACATACATAGAGACATATGACCGCGTTGTCGTGACACGTCAAATTTATTATATTTTTAAGGTTGATTTATAGTCTAGGGTAAACCCTAGGTCGTCTCTCAAGGAGCGTTGGTAGGTTTAGAGTGTGTATTTTTAATAAAAATGACTAAGAGAGGGGGTGGTTTTGAAAACAGTTTAAAACAATGACTTAGTTGAAATAGCTTAAAGGGTGAGTGACCAAGTGCATTTTGAGAAATATGTGATAAAAGTGTCGATGTGATTTCACTACACAGATATCAAGTTCATTGTTCATAGAGATTCATCTTAAGTTTATAGTAATTCTTTGGTTGGAATTAATTGGAATCCCGATTAATTCCTAAGCTTTTATTTCAATGCTTTAAGGACCAAACCTTGATGTAACAATCATATTGTCAAGGTATAGTACTTATGCATGGAATAAGAGCTTCCAAAGAATATTGAAATATCAATAAGTTGGGTATGAAAATGATTCTTCTGATGTCCAATCGGAACAACACAAGTCACGCACTCAAAACCTCACACCGATCGGTTAGAAATTAAGAGCATAACACTCGCATGTATCAAATCAAGCATTCAAATATGAAATAAAATAAGATATATGGAATCAAATGTTTAAAAACCCAAATTACTCCAAACCAGTAGCTAGTTTATGCATCGGAACTCCCTTGACATGTGTGTAGCTCCCTCACAACGAACACCCAACTTTTAGCTCGACATCGGGAGGAGGAGGAAGCTCGGGTTGAACTCCTTCTTCATTGTTGATCCCCCTATGAGGATAGGGGCCTCCAAAACCTCCAAGATGATTAGGATACTCCTCTAGGACTCCAAATTGGCAGAAATTCACTCCTAGGACTAACTTACAAATGAGGAGCCCAAAGTGCCCTTTTATAAGAAATGTGGAAGGTGGTTTTGGGAAAACAGATTTCATCAATCCACTTGAACGATGCGTTTCGGCCTTCAGAAAGTCTTATCTCGCTTTGGAAAAAATAGAAAAGTTATAGCCCTACCTCTTGGATGTCTTTATCGAAAGTTTGGAACCGTTTGAACAACTACATCTCATGTTATTAATAAAATACAGAACACCGCATTTGACTTGGTCCAAATTCGGTGGCTTGGACAGATCAGTTCGGTTGGGCCCCTTAATGGCCTAATTTCTCTTGGGTTATTAAATGAAAGTTGTAGCCCAATGCGATTTGGATAATCCCACAAACGTTCAGCCCATTTGGATGCACGGTTTAGTATCAGTATGAATTTTAGTCCACTGAACTTCTTGGATTCTGCGTAGTTTGACCCATTTTTCAAGGACTTCATCATGGGCCCTCCAAATCACCTCCACCTACATTGTAATTTTCAAAACAAGTATCATTTCCCTATTTAACAGTGATAAACACAAAATTATTGAATCAAGCATGAATCACAATTTGATAATATTTTTATAATTTTTAATAAAAAATATGTTTAGCACAACGGTGTAAGGGTGAAAATGAAACAATGAATCGTGGTACAATCACACCCCCACACCTAAACATTTTCACTCCTGGGCAAAGTCATATATCCAAATACATTGATGCATATATATATATACATTTCCAACATCCTGAAGATTTATCATTTGAGGAAATTTTATTTACACTAAGGAGTTCTTCCTAGTTAAAATAGAAAAAGTTGTCTCATAAATCATATCATAGAGAAATTAAACAAGATTCATGATACCCAATTGAGAAAGGAATTAATAAGTAAACCATGACACTAACTCTACATGTGTGTGTGTGAAAACCATTCAATGCTATTTTTCCACTTTCTATCCAATAAATATATGTTATTTTAACATTTTTCAGCTTAAATGATTTTGTCACCGAACCTGTCCTACATCCTTTGCAATCATATTTCAAGACCCACTCATTTAAGCATTCCCAAAAGTCAAACCATAAGCTCCCGACCTAGATATCCCCATATGTTACACATTTCATCACTCCCCTCATTTTTTTTTGAAGTTGCAATTGGAACAAATCTCACACTCATCTCTCAACCCTTGTTTGATCTCCTCACGACACTAATTGCAATAGTTATAACAAGATCAAAGGTTGAGGAGGAGTGGTTTTTGACCTACCCAAGACACAACAATTTTTTTAGGGCGTACAACAATCCGACATTAGGTACACACGCATAGGTCAATATGGTACAGTAATGAAACAGATCGGATAAGGAACGAACGTATGGAAATATCATTTAAAGCTGAAAAATATTAACCCAACATATATTTACCTTATATTAAGTAAGAAATAATCACACTTTGTGGTTTGGTGCAAAAAATTTTGGAGATATTAGTGACACAGTTTTCCCAAAAACTACTCACACAATGGGCATCAATCATCTCAAAGGTTTCACATAGATACAACCATTTATATCATTGACAGAAAACCAATTCACTAAAAATCACTCCCTGATGTTAAATTCATACAAATATTCTTTTTAGTCTTCGTTATGGTATTTTTACTTTTCCCACATTATGGTCGCCAAATCATGGAACTTCGAAATTGTTGATGGGGAAAATGAAAATACCATAAAGAAGGCCAAAAAGATAAAAAAAAGGAGAAAACAATGAAAAATCCTAACTAACCCAGGAATGTATCCACCCCCCCCCCCCCCCACACCTAGAGAATGCAGTGTCCTCACTGTAATAAAAGAGACTGTGGGAAGGAAGGATAAAACCTGGTGAGTGTTATTCATAGGCCTCTTCTTGAACATGGAGTTCCTCCATTGGGGACTCCGGAATGGCTTCATGGAAGTGCTTCAGCCGCTGCCCATTGACAGGGAAGGTTTACTTGGTGTCTTCATTTTGAACCTGGACAACATCAAATGGAGAGACATTAGTAACAATGTAAGGTCCAAACCAACGGGAACGAAGCTTACCATGGTGCAACTTCAGCCTTGCATTGTAGAGGAGGACCTTCTGCCCGATGTGGAATTGACGATGAATGATGAGACGGTCGTGGGAAGCCTTGGTTCGCTCCTTATAAATTCAGGAGTTCTCATATGAATCTCTTTGCATTTCCTCCAACTCCTGAATCTGAAACTTCCTTTGAATACCTGCACCAGAAAGATTAGAATTGCATTGTTTAATATCCCAGTAGGCCCGATGCTCTACCTCAACATGGAGGTGACAACTCTTCCCAAAAACTAGCCGATATGGTGACATGCCAATTGGAGTTTTGAATGTAGTACGGTAAGCCCATAATGAATCATCGAGTCTAAGACTCCAGTCTTTTCTATTTGGCTGAACCGTTTTCTCAAGAATCTATTTTACCTCTCTATTTGATACTTTGGCTTGACCATTTGTTTGTGGGTGATAAGAAGTAGACACTCGATGCCCAACCCCATACCCACGCAAAAGAGATTTCATTGTGCGGTTGCAGAAATGAGAACCCTGATCACTGATGATAAACCTAGGTAATCCAAACCTATAGAATATTTGGGTTCTCAAAAATTCCACAACTGTCTTGGAATCATCTGTCCTCATAGCTCGTTCCTCTACCCACTTTGAAACATAATCCACTGCCAGAAGAATGTAAAGGTTCCCAAATGAATTGGGGAATGGTCCCATAAAGTTAATGCCCCAAACATAAAAAATGTCATGGAAGAGCAAGGGTTGTTGAGGCATCTCATTTCTTTTAGAGACATTCCCTATTCGTTGACAGCGAGGACAAGATTTACAGAATTCATGGGCATCCCTAAACAATGTGGGCCAAAAGAGACCAGAATCTAAGACCTTGCGAGCAGTCCCTTGGGGACCAAAGTGGCCCCCATAAGAAAGTGTGTGTCAGAACCTAAGGACAGACTGAAACTCACTATCGGGAACACAACGCCTAATAACTTGATCACTACATGTGCGCCAGAGGTAGGGGTCATCCCAAATGTTCCAATGAGACTCATGTTTTAGACGGTTGGCCTGGTTTTTGGTGAAATCAGCAGGAATACAAGATGCTACCAAATAATTTACAATTTCAGCATACCAAGGAATAGCGTCTTGCACTCGGTACAATTGCTCATCAGGAAACAATTCATTTATGGGAATACAGGGGGATGAGTCAATGTCCGAGGATGGTAGAATCCTACTGATATGGTCATTAACTACATTCTCTGCTCCTTTTTTATCCCGAATTTCTAGATCAAATTCTTGAAGGAGGAGCATCCAGCGAATGAGACGTGGTTTGGCTTCCGGTTTCTTAAGGAGATACCGGAGGGCTGCATGGTCTGAGAACACAATGACTTTGGACCCTAAAACGTATGACCTAAATTTATCCAAGGAAAACATAATGGAAAGAAATTATTTTTCAGTTGTGCTGTAGTTTGCTTGGGCAGGGTCCAAAGTACGTGAGGCATAGGCAATGGCATGTAGAGCTCGATCGACCCTTTGTGACAAGACTGCCCCAACTGCATAGTTAGAGGCGTCACACATGAGCTCAAATAGTAAATCCCACCAAGGTGGTTGGATTACTGGGGGTAACGTGAGACTCCATTTCAATTTATTAAAAGCTTCCTCACATTTTTTATCAAAAACAAATTCTTTTTCTTTTTGGAGTAATCGGGAGAGGGGGAGTGCAATTTTACTAAAGTCACGAATGAAACGACGATAAAATCCAGCATGACCCAGGAAAGACCGCACATCCCGAATATTTTTAGGGAATGGTAGGCAGGAAATGATATCTACTTTTGATTTGTCCACTTGGATACCTTCCCCAGAAATGACATGTCCCAAGACTATGCCTTGTCGCACCATGAAATGGCATTTCTCATAATTTAATTCAAGTTTCTTTTCAATACAGTGATGTAGGACAGAAGAAAGACTACTCAAACATTCATCAAAAGAGGATCCATAAACAGTAAAATCATCCCTAAAAACCTCCATGCAATTCTCCAGGTAATCCAAAAAAATACTAACCATACATCGTTGGAAAGTACCTGGAGCATTGCACAGACCAAATGGCATCCTTCTATAAGCAAATGTACCAAAGGGGCAAGTAAAGGTTGTCTTTTCCTGATCCTCAGGGGCAATATGGATCTGAAAGTATCCAGAATACCCATCAAGGAAACAGTAATGGGACTTCCCTGCTAGCCTTTATAACATCTGGTCAATGAATGGCAATGGGAAATGGTCCTTCCTAGTGTGTTGGTTTAGTCGGCGATAGTCTATACAGACACACCAACTATTCTGCACACGAGTTGGAACCAATTCATTGTTTTCATTTTTAACTACAGTAAGGCCAGTTTTTTTAGGAACTACTTGAACGGGACTGACCCATTGGCTGTCAGAGATAGGGTAAATGATTCCAGCAGCCAACAATTTTGTTACTTCTTTTTTAACAACATCAAGTAGGTTTGGGTTCAGTCGATGTTGTGACCGCCTCACTAGTTTATCCTCATCATTTAATAAAATATGATGTGTATAAATTGATGGGCTAATGCCAGGAATGTCAGCAAGTGTCCATCCCAAAGCTTGTTTATACTCCCTCAAAAGATCAAGCAGTCGCAATTCATGCTCAGGAGGGAGTGAACTAGCAATGATGATGGGCAGCTTGTTTCCATTCTCAAGATATGAGTATTTTAAATATTGAGGCAGTTGTTTCAGTTCCAATTCTGGGGGATTTTGGATTGACAGAAGTGTGTGTGATAGTGAGAAGTCACTAATCTCATCTAACTGCTCAATGGTAACATCCTCAGATGAGGAATGAGCTTTTACAAGCTTAGCAGTATCATCGATGGTCATGTGATCCTCTGTGTTCAAGAAATCATCAATTAAAAAACATGCATGACATTTCTCTAGACCGTTACAACTATCAATGCATGATTCATTACCTAACATTTCATTCAATGAAGAAAACTCAGAAAGGGGATCAGGTGAATGAAAATAAGTTGTTTCGGGGGAAGGGAGAACATCAATTGAATTGACAGAGAGAGAGGAGTGTTCTTCTGAGGGGTGCTTCATGGAATCAAGGATATTGAAGTGGACAATATTACCACCAAACTCCATAGATAATGAACCATTATGGACATTAATTATGGTTTTGGCGGTTTTCAAGAAAGGTCTCCCCAATATAATTGGGGCATGTCCATTCATCCAATCATCTTCCATTTTAAGCACCTAAAAATCAGCAGGAAAAATTAAATTTTTCACCCTCACAAGAACATCCTCTAGCACACCAGAGGGGTGTGTTGTACTCCGATTTTATAGCTGAACGACAATACCAGTGGGCTTCAGTTCACCGACCTGCAATGAAGAGTAAATAGAGTGAGGCATCACATTAATAGAAGCACCCAAATCAAGCATAGCATTGGAACATGAATACTCCCCTATGGTGCACGGAATCAAGAATGTTCCAGGATCGTTGCACTTTGTGGGAAGTGATGGTTGTATCAATGCTGAGACATTCCTCCCCAAGCTCACCTTCTCATCACCTCTAAGTCACCTTCGGTGGGTACTCATATCCTTCAGAAACTTTGCATATCTTGGAATTTTCTTGATGGCATCAATCAAAGGAATTTTAACCTGTACCTTCTTGAAAGTTTCCAAGATTTATTTATCAAGTTCGGTTTCTTTTTGTTTCCTAGGTTGGGAAGCCCTTTGAGGAAATGGAAGAGGAATGGTTGGGATAGGTGGCTCATCAACATCCACACTCTTTCCTTTGGTGGGACTTCTCTCAAGACAAGGTTCCATCTCATTTGAACCTTTTTCAATGGTTGGGATGGTGGTTTCCTTAGGAGAGGATGACTCTAATGGAGGGTTCATTTGGCTTTTAAGTTGAGTTCCACTCCTAAGTGTGATGCAACTAACATTTCCCTTATCCCTAGGGTTGAAAAGTGGTTGAGAGGGTAGTTTACCAGACCCATGGCTTTGGATTTCACCCACTGAGTTAGCTAGTTGTCATAATTGGGTTTTGAGGTCTTGTATGGCTGCTTGGGTGGTTTGTTGGAATTAGAGATTATTGGCAGCCATTTGTTTCATCATATCTTCTAGGCTAGGCTCGGTTTTTGGAGGGGGTGGTTGGAATGGCCTTTGGGGTGGTTGAGGATTTCTGGGTGGTGGTGGATGACTACTCTGACCCTGTTGGTTCTATTGCTGTTGAGGTTGGTTTGAATAACCCCCTTGCCTATAGGCTTGGTTTTCCTTCCACCCTTGGTTGGATGGATAGTATGGTTCTTGCCTAAAGGGTTGGTTAAAGGGGTGTCCTGGAAATATTGCCTCACAACTTTCATAAGTTTCTCTCAATTGGGGACATTGGTCAGAATAGTGGGTGTCAGAAGAGCAGATTCCACAATAGATGGGAGGAGGAGATTGAAATTTTCCTTGGGAGAGAGCAAGTTGTTGTAGAAGGGTACTTACCTCTTCAAACTTCGTGTCCACCTTCTTCTCAAACTCAGTACTTTGCACCTCATGGACACCTCGAATGGGAACACTGGACCGTGTACCGAATTTTTGAGTGTTCTGTGCCATGTTCTCAATGAGGGTTCTTGCAGCAATTGGGGTTTTATCTACCAATTCACCACCTGCAGCAGCATCAATCATATTTAGATCAATAGGAATCAAACCTTCATAAAAATATTGAATTAAAAGTTGATCACTTATTTGGTGGTGTGGGAAACTTGAACATAACCTTTTAAAGCATTCCCAATATTCATGTAATGTTTCCCATTGAGATTGTCTTATCCCACATATTTCTTTCCTTATTGTTGCAGTTCGAGAGGCTGGGAAGTATTTTTCAAGAAAAAGTCGTTTCATGTCCGCCCAACCTCTAATAAGTGAATTAACATAATACAACCAATCTTTAGCCATGTCTTCTAATGAAAATGGAAATGCCCTAAGTTTTACTTGTTCTTCATCCACATTAGAAGGTTTTAATGTTGAACAAATAGTATGAAATTCTTTTAAGTGATTATGAGGGTCTTCTCCATGCAGTCCATGAAATCTTGGTAATAAATGGATTAAACCAGATTTTAATTCAAAATTAGGTGCCTCACCTTGTAATTGAATGTAAGTGGGTTGGATATCAACATCAGGTGAGCTTAGTTCTTTTAGTGTTCTATTATTTTCAGCCATGTTATAGAAGTTATGTTCAATTTTAACTTTGGTTTCAGAAGAAGAAGAAGGATCAAGAAGAATTTTAAGATTTGATGTCTCCTCCTTCAAAGTGTGGTCTTGTGTGTCTCGGTTTCGTTGATGTAGGATCCTCTCTGGTTTGGGTTCAAAAGTTTGTAGGTCTCCCAAAGTAGAACGCGTCATACAAATAACCTACACAATAAATAAATTAGAACACAAAAACAAATTCAAAGGTACAAGATAAAACAAACAAATATTCACAAAAATTACAAAAAAATTTATCAAAAACACGCACAAAAAACCAAAGCGCTCTCTGGCAACGGGGCCAAAATTTGACCACGTTGTCATGACACGTCAAATTTATTATATTTTTAAGGTTTATTTATTGTCTAGGGTAAACCCTAGGTCATCTCTCAAGGAGCGTTGGTAGGTTTAGAGTGTGTATTTTTAATAAAAATGACTAAGAGAGGGGGTGGTTTTGAAAACAGTTTAAAACAATGACTTAGTTGAAATAACTTAAAGGATGAGTGCCCAAGTGGATTTTGAGAAATATGAGATAAAAGTGTCGATGTGATTTCACTACACACATATCAAGTTCATTGTTCATAGAGATTCATCTTAAGTTTAGAGTAATTCTTTGGTTGGAATTAATTGGAATCCCGATTAATTCCTAAGCTTTTATTTCAATGCTTTAAGGACCAAACCTTGATGTAACAATCATATTGTCAAGGTCCAGTACTTATGAATGGAATAAGAGCTTCCAAATCATATTGAAATCTCAATAAGTTGGGTATGAAAAGGATTCTTGTGATGTCCAATCAGAACAACACAAGTCACACACTCAAAACCTCACACCGATCGGTTAGAAATTAAGAGCATAACACTCGCATGTATCAAATCATGCATTCAAATATGAAATGAAATAATATACATGGAATGAAATGTTTAAACACTCAAATTACTCCAAACCAGTAGCTGGTTTATGCATCGGAACTCCCTTGACATGTGTGTAGCTCCCTCACAACGAACACCCAACTTTTAGCTCGACATCGGGAGGAGGAGGAAGCTCGGGTTGAACTCCTTCTTCATTGTTGATCCCCCTATGAGGATAGGGGCCTCCATAACCTCAAAGGTGATTATGAGACTCCTCTAGGACTCCAAATTGGCAGCACTTAACTCCTTGTTCTAACTTACAAAAGAGGACCCTAGGGTGCCCTTTTATATGAAATGTGGAAGGTGGTTTTGGGCACACAGATTTAATCAATCCACTTTCACGACGTGTTTCGGACTTCAGAAAGTCTTATCTAGCTTTGGAGAAAATATAAAAGTTGTAGTACTACCTCTTGTATGTCTCCACCGAATGTTTGGAACCGTTTGGACAAAAACAGATCATGTTATTAATAAAATATGGAACACCGCATTTGACTTGGTCCAAATTCGGTGGCTTGGACAGATCAGTTCGGTTGGGCCCCTTAATGGCCGAATTTTTCTTGGGTTATTAAATGAAAGTTGTATCCCAATGCGTTTTGAATAATCCCACAAAATGTCAGCCCATTTGGATGCACGGTTTAGTATCAGTATGAATTTTAGTCCACTGAAGTTCTTGGATTCTACGCAGTTTGGCCCATTTTTCAAGGACTTCATCATGGGCCCTCCAAATCACCTCCACCTACATTGTAATTTTCAAAACAAGTATCATTGCCCTATTTAACAGTGATAAACACAAAATTATTGAATCAAACATGAATCACAATTTGATAATATTTTTATAATTTTTAATACAAAATATGTTTAGCACAGCAGTGTAAGGGTGAAAATGAAACAGTGAATCATGGTACGATCAACATACATATATATATATATATTCCTATATAGATTGGGGACCAATGTAAAGAGACCTTGGCTATACACAACCTAGAATTATAGTAGGAGTCTAAATACCCACTATTACATCATGATAAATGATCAATATCATCATGGGTATATCATATCTAATTAAAACTACGAAAAAATATTCAACTGGTAGGTCACATAGAAATATTTATCAGTTGATGTCTATTACTAGACTGGGATGGATACCTGGGGAGAGAGATGTATTTTTCAAGCTGGATACAAAGTTTTCAATTGAGGATCAAGTAAAACTTTCTATAATAACCTTGTTAATACTCTACAAGGTGTTATGATAAGTCCAATAGGGTGAAAATCGTCATAGAAACCATAGACCTTTCCAATTATTACATGGCTAGATTGAAATGTACTTGTGCGGATATGCCTAAAGAAAGATGGATTTACCCTCCAATTATCCCATAATACAATTTTATTAAACATCACATGTGTTTGAATAATCAACTATGGACTCCAAATCTTTGGAACACCTCATAGGGGTCCGTTCACAATTTTTTTACCGCATATGAGGATCTTTCTAGTACATTGGTTGTTGACATAAATATCTCAACCAATGATGATTCATATAGGAGTACACAATATCAAGAGTTAATGGGGGCCCTATCTATAAATATGATATTCAATAATATTTTAGACTCCAATTTTATTGTGTAAAATATGCAAGTCTGCCTAGCTTCTACAGGGTTTGTTAGGAGAGGCATATGATGATCCTTATAGAAATTTACCTAAGGATAATATGTAACAAAGAAAATATACCACTAAATATTTCATCATCT
The DNA here is from genome assembly GCA_963277665.1 of Viscum album. Taxonomy (NCBI): domain Eukaryota; kingdom Viridiplantae; phylum Streptophyta; class Magnoliopsida; order Santalales; family Viscaceae; genus Viscum; species Viscum album. Next base: position 1,174,764,304 of record OY728119.1, on the reverse strand, counting down.
AATGATCTAATTAGATTTTTTTTGGGTTGGGGTCTATCATGGGTTGAAAATTACCTTAGTATAACATTGAGGGAAAGCACCCCGTGGATGTACCACATTTTATAATTACAAGGAAGCCTAAAAAGAATCTAGGTGGGAGTATAACATTATCAAGATGGAAACCTCCACTAACTAAGGATAGGCCCTATCCACTGACTATGATATTAACATATTTGGAAAACATACACACACAATGATACTAGAGGAATCTAAAAACATATATGCTAAAGGTTCTCTTGTTTACTACACCTCCTTATTACGAGCCCCTTGTTGCCAAAAAAACCTTAAATTTGGATCCAATTTCTTTATCTTTAATTGTATAATTTTTTCCAATGAGGAATATGATCTAATAATACATTTTGGTTATAGAATTTTAGGAAATATATGATTTTGGAGTTACTACTATAAAATATATCACACAAACAACCCTTCAAAAATATTTATGCTCTGATCACATAAACTCTAATTATTGAGATAAAGAGTAAGGATGTTTATCTCTTACAAACTTTCCTAAGTTGGGGAATGTTTGGTTTTAAATATTGGTATTTATATGTTATTATTTAGTAGGTAATAAATAACAAGAAACAACTTGTGATCTAGGGGAAGTATATCTACTCCTTTGAAATCATAAATCATCGAGGGGAATCTATGGAGTGGTCCACTTTGGTGCCAAAGTAAAAAAAAACTATTGATGTATCATAGCTTCGAGGCATGGAATTCACTCTAATAATAGAGATTTAAGAACATTATGCTCATATATTACGAATTAGAGAACACTTATTTGAAGTGATAATCCATCATGAGGTATCCCAATGAAGAAATCAAGATATGAGTACATTGATCGAGGAGAAATGTTCACTATCAATAATCAAATATTCTAGGCGGGGAAACCTCCAACAATCTATCACTACCATTTTTTTTATGAATTGCAATATTTAAAACAAACTTCAAGCTAGATCCTATCATATCTAATTTTTATATTCTTTTTTCTTATCTTTTTTGAAATCTAAATGGAAAATATAATTTATAGATGTTTGGCATAATTTTTATTAATTAATGAATATATCATTTTTTCATATTTCTTTTTTCAAATCTAAAATTATTTTCCTATCTAAATAATTTATTTTTGGCAACCTCTGATACTCTCAAATATTAATATTACAAAAATTGAATACATAAAAACATTGAATGGGTGTGTATTGGTTAAATAAAACTCTTTAATTTCTTGAGTAAATGATGAAATATGGATAAAACAATTATCTCATGGATATAATAACCTAAATGGTTATAGGTGGGATAAATATAGTGGCATATATACCATCACCATAAGGTGGGGTACGCTTGTGAGATATAAAACCACAAATTTTGGTTTATGCTTGAGTGTGTGTACTTAAACAGTTATACAAATTCAAGATATAGAGACATATGTACCATCACTATAAGGGAAGGATATCTCACTAAAATATGAAATATAGTTTCTTCCTTGATGTGTTATCTTAGGTAGGTATAATTTTTATGAATATAACATCATATGTACTATCACCATATACTAGGGTTAGTCTTTTAGATATAATAGAGTTTAAGGAATCAACATGATGTGGACCATAATGGGGAGTTTTATAGTTATAATTATAATGCTCAAAATTTCCCAAGTACCCTAATAATACACCTTAAACAATTTATTATAGATCATCTAAACTAATATTTAATGAATAGGGGGAAGTTGTAACTTTTTTCTAGGTTGAGGGACCTAGAGATAATGGATTGACTTTTTATAGGGCCATATGGTTAGACCTACAAGTTTTATTCCTTTTTAATTTACCCTATGATTTTACAAAGACTAATATGGGGATGTATTATTGGGTAGGAACTCAAATCGTTATTAGGACACACTTTGTGGGTTTCCAACATGATAATTTTTTTCCTCTTCAATTTCATGATTGCTCATATGTTTATATCTAGGTGATACAGGAGGCAAGACTATTGAGTGGATACTCATCATTTTCCTAGATCTCATTTTTCTAGTTTTCAAATTGGTGAGTAATATGTCAATTTCCTTAGGTAGTTTATGGCCCTAAATGTTGGAAAAAATATAACAGGAATTTATTGTTGGATACATTTGACGAAATAAGGAGGTAGCCTAAATAGAAACATGATCGATGAAAACCCAACTTTAATGGTAGACTATTATGATAAATGAAGATAGTATCAATGAGTAGTTCATATAGTTTAAGGTCATAGTAAATAGAGTAGTTTGTCATTCTATTTATGGCCACACATTGAATGCTATAAATTGGTGCATGAGTAGGATGTCAAATTCATTCCATGGGAAGGGGTATGATGCATGAATGTTAAACACTTAGGGTATCTAAATCCATTTTAATAGTTGAATCATAGTATTTTAAAATCATAACTTGAGACATTTTATTCATAGAATGATTGGATAGAACCAATATATAGAGGATGACCATTGAATAAATTTGAATGACATCTTCAACTATAATATTATCATGGATAATGGTTTTAAATGGAATTGTCCTTGAGATTAAATATACTTAGGGTTGGTATTGAAAAATATGGATTCATTAATATTACTAATAAGTGGTGTCTTTTATTGATTAATACACTCACGACTGAGATCCATGAATGGTTTATAATGATTCAAATACTAAAGTAACACTACTATAAATACGGATTTTATCAGTGCTAAAAAGTGCCTTTAACAGTGCTAGAAAATCACTATAAAGGCCGGTGAAGATAGGGGGGTCCCCTTTATCAGCACTCCAAAAAGCGCTGATAAAGACCCCTTTTATCAGCGCTCAAAAAAAGTGCTAATAAAAGGGGGCTTTTATCAGCGCTAAAAAAAAGCGCTGATAAAGGGGTATTTTATAAGCGCTTTCTTTTTAGCACTGATAAAAGACCCATTTTATTAGAGCTTTTTTTAGCGCTGATAAAAGTTAAAAAAAATTAAAAAAAATTAAAAAAATACTGCCAATTCGGGGGGCTTTTATAGCGCTTGAGCCCCCCTTTTACAGCGCTTTTCTGCCCCCCTCCCGCGCCCCGCACACACCGCTCCACCCTATATCATCACTATCCCCATATTCACCCATGCGCACGCGTCCCTGCCTCCACCCAAATTTGATCTCGATCCCCCCCCCCCCCACGCGCCTAAAGCCTTTTCCACTCCCCTATTTTGATTTGTTCTCCTATTAGTGATATATCTATTTATTTATATATATATTTAGTTATATTTATTCGTATAGTAACATATATTTATATTAATATATATATATTTATATGAATATAAATATATAGTTATATGAATATAAATATATAGTTATATTAATATATATATATATATATATATTTACAGTTATATTAATATATATATTTATTGTTATATCAATATATATATGTAGTTTTATTAATATATATATATAGTTAGATTAATATATAGGTATAAATATATTCATATATTTGTATTTTAAATTAAATGGATATTAGTTATTATTTAGATAAAGCTAATATATTTTATATATAAATATATTTTATTATTTATATTTATAATTAAAATTTTAGGTGTGAATATATAAAAAATATGTACATATAGTTATATATTTGATTATAAATAGCAGTGTAATATAATAAATGATAAAATTTAAAAGACATAATATCAATATGAATGTAATACAATGGAAGAAATTCAATCTCCACCAAAAAAAGACAATAATACCCCCTTAAACGAGGCTAAAAATCCACAAAATGTTAAAGAATCGGGGTATCCTGACTAAAAACTAAATTTTGGAGGCTTTCTGGGCCTATTTTGGCCTTGAAAAAACCTAGAACGGGGTATCCCAATTCATTGCAACGTAGATCTCATCGTAGGATTCGATATGATATGTGGTAGAGCTCAAATGGACACCAGGATCAAAAGTTATGGCTGTTTGAAGTTCGAGTTGCGTTTTCAACATATTTTGGATCTTTTTTTAATTTATTTTATTTTTTTAGTCTTCAAATTGTTATTAAATGACTATTACTCTATAATAATTAGTAAATTATTAACTAAAAATATTTTTTTAAATTTTTTATAAGACATTTTCACTAAATATCTTATATATTAAGTGTAACTGTATATTTATACTTATCTAAAATATATTTAAATTTATATTTAAAAAATATATATTATATTTATATCAATATAACTATATCTATATATATAAATATTAATATAATTTTTAAATGATTTTTTTTGAAATTAGACCCTTTATCAGTGCTTTTAAAAAAGTGCTGATAAAGTCCTTCCTTTATAAGCGCTACTAAAAAAAGCGCTGATAAAGGAGTACCCTTTAAAATCGCTAAAAAAGTGTTGTTAAAGTGGGTACCTTTATCAGTGATTTTTTAGCGCTAATAAAGGTACCCCCCCTTTATCAGTGCTTTTTCGTTAGCGCTGATAAAGGGTGGCGCCGGGAATGCCCAGATTTGTGGTAGTGTAATGATGTTGGTTTATAGAGAAAAGGATATTCAAGAAGGGTTTGAGAACCCTTAATGTTACTCCATGTATTGAACACAATATCAAGATGAATAAATATTATAACAACCTGAAATTTTAATATATGATTAATTTTATATAATTCAATGTGTTTAATATCTTTTTCGACATGAAAAACCGAACTAAAATGAAACTATGATTTTTTTAGATTGTTAAAACCTAACTGATTAATTAAAAGGAATAAATAGAAGTAACTACTTTATGAAATATTTATATAATTAAAATAAAGGGTACTTTTAATACAGATGAAATTCAATTGGTATAGTTAAAATGACGGATACAACATTTTATTCTTAGAAATGATTTTTAAAAATATTTCCTTTTTATGTGATATGTGTCTCTACTCCATGAAAGTAGTGATAATGATAATGAAATATATTTTATATGAATAATTTCTTGTCACTAATTTAATTAGTAAATAAATGGAAGTACGAATTAGAATGGTTAATTTTCTTAAAAAGTTATTTTCCTAGGAAAAATGTTTTCATTACATATGTCTCTATTTATTTAAAAGGTAAATTTATGTAATTTGGAAATTTAATTCAAAAAATGATTTTTTGGATACATTATAGTAATATTTTATTATGATTAATTTTTCTGATTTTTCAAAAAAGAATGATTTTCAGGTGAATAGGGAAAAATAATATTTTTACTAATAATATGGCTTTAAAAAAATTATTATTATATAACTATGAATTTTAAATCTATCAAACCTTTTTACAAGACCGTATATGTATTTTATAATTTACTTCATATTTTATATTTTAGAAAATAAGTATTATTTTCTAAAAAACTGTTTTTAATGCATTATACAATTTTATAATAAAATTATTTTTTATTACATTTATAAATTTAATAAAATAAAATTGATTTAAAAATTAGATTAATTTTTTCCAAAATATATAATAAGTAACACTTTATTTTTATTTATTAATATTATGATACCTATTGTAAAAACTAGTTACCATAGTAAAATATTAAAGAAAAAAATAGAAATTCAATGCATAAATGGATTGAAACATGTGAAAAACATTTTTTTAGTTGAGTTTTTGAGATATTATTGCATTTATCTCAAATAAAACTCAATTATTATCTATTTTTTAGAAACCTAAAATGTTTAACAAATTTTCCCTTTATATTAAGTTAAAATATTTAAAAAAAATTCATTCTCAAAACTTATAAAAGCTGCCTCTCACCACCCCTTAGATACACTCTTAAAATTTTTATTCTCTCACAAAAAATTATATTTTTCATTCCACTATAATAATATTTCACTATTTTTAGCTTCTTATAATAAGTGATTATCCTATGAAATCAATTTCTTTGGGATCTTCCAAGGATATCTCAAAGTGGTCAACATGATTAATCATTTTTCTCAACTTGTTTGTATTATATTATTATATTCTAATTATAAACATTAAATAAAAAAGTAATGAAATAATTATTTTTTATATATTTAATATTATAATTCTATGGTAATAATCATTAATCATATTTACCCAATTATATTAATAAAAAATCGCAAATCATGTGTTTTGTAGACTACTTCATTCACGACGTAACATGTTTATTTTTCATTTACCACCATAAAATGGTAGTATAGAAGAGTAATTTAATAAATAATTATGAAATATATATAATTTTTATTATTCTAAAATAATAAAAAAATATTACTCATTTTTACCATTCTATGAAAAACAAAATTTTTAACTATGCAAACCTGTGGATTACAACCTCCATTGAACGATTGATTTTCATTTTTATTTTCATCACCACCATAAACTGATAGTCATGAGGATGTAATTAAAGTACATATATAATGTTTATTATATCATTTAGTTTCATGTATGATAATTTAGAGAACCTATTTATAATATTTTCAACAAATGATTGTTGTTAATTCAATCGTTTAAAATAAACAAACTAAGATGAAAATGATCTATTCTTTATAAGTAATGACTTTTTATCAATTTTATTCTGTTCATAATTTTCTTTAATTATGATATATCAAATTAATATACTCTGAATAATATCCATAAGATTCTATTATAATGATATTATATCTAAACCAACTAATAATTATACTTTAATTATGGTAAGTTCATGTTTATTTCAGTTTAACAATAGAACTAAAAAAAATATCCATTTATATAATGAATTAATATGATAAATTATTTACTGGTATAATAAGATATAAATATATAAATAATTTTTATGGTTCAGTAAAGTTTATATAAATATTTAGCTCATTAATTTATAAAACACCTTTTATTCGTTAAGAATCACCGAAACATGACCATCACTGATTTCATCTTCATGGTTTGTAATAATAAATTCCATAAAATTAAATTATAGATTTATAAACTATAATTAAACTTTTATTATAGTACCTTATACGATCTAACAATTATTTAATGTTAGAAAATAATAGATATAAACACCACTTTTATAAAACATGTTTAAAAAGACACAGATTACTTACACCCAGTGTTAAAAACAGGATAAAATAACTAAATGTATAGAATGATTGTATACAAAGAATATAAATAGACATAGTTATTAATATTATTATTAGGTATGTATTTAATGAACATAATTTAATTATTATGGATTTTTGGTGAAAGTGTTGAATGAATTAGTACCAAGGTAAGGGGTTTTCATCTCGAATTTCTATCACTAAGACATGTTTAGTATTATGGTCCTAATTTCATTTAGGTAGTGTATATACTAACTATATGAGATATCATATCATAAATTATGATTTAATCATGTAATTTTATGTATAATTAAAATACACATATTTGAAGGGGTTTGGATTAAAATGTTACTCAAGCCACAAGGGTTTTCTTGGCCTTGATTCTGATTATTTGAATCATGTGACCTATAATGAACGAAGTTTAAATTTTATGGTGATCCATTTATTTAATATCTCATAAATTTATATATGTTATTTCTTTTAATTCATGGGATAAACTAAGAAAAATAAAGTTCTTTTCATAAAATTTCTATTGACTCGACTATTACCCTTATTGTATGAATTTTTGGTAACTCATTTTTTGTTCATTTAGTTATGATTGTTCAATTTAACTTATTTCATATTAGTTGGTTAAATTATACCATTTTATTTTATCTTGTGTTATTCTATCATTGTTTACATTTTCACCACATAAACTCATTTTCAAATGTTTCAAGCTGCATGGAGTATGTTTCCTATAAGATATATTGATAATTCAAATATCATTTCATTGAGAAATAATGTTTCATCTTGAAATTTTGTTTTTCATGGTTGGTTAATACCACCCTAATATTTTTATTATATGGTATTTCATAATCCAATTTTATGAAATTTTGTTTTAATACGAATGAATGTTTTGTTACTCTTATTACAATATGAGTTTTGAACAGAAGTATTTTGAAAATAATAAAAGTGTTTTTACTTTCACTTTAATATGTATTTTCTTCCTCAACCCATTTATCCAAGATATTTTTTATGATTTTTAAGGATCCATTATTGTAGAATATTTTTAAAATGTTAATGTTTTGAAGATATCTCTTTTAATTTTTTTATTCCATTTCCAGTCTCATTTCTAGAACGATCTATATTAATGGGGTTTATGGTTTATGATTTATCCTCTATTATATAAATTTATCATTTTGGTTATTGAAATTTTTGTATCAAACATTTAAATTATTTAAACATCTTTTATGATACCATTCGAAGAATTATTTTTTGTGGCAACCTTTTTTTTATATCAATATCCTCCCAAGTTTCCTTTATTACATTGGGGATATGTTCATTTATAATTTTCCACCTTCTTTATCTGGATGGATTAAGATCATGTTATTCTAGTATTTACTTAAATGTATACTATTTTATCTATATTGTATGAAAATAAAATTTTACATAATTAAAATTGTATTTTGTACACCTAGAAATAATTTTATCCTATTGCAATATTGTAAATTATTGGTATTCTGTATATTTTTATTCTAATATGAATAATTATTGGAAAGTTGAATAAATTTTATTTGACCATAAAAATTATTTCTATAGATAGGTTAGGATCATGTTATAAATTTTATTAACAAGGTTGAAACTATTTATATTCATTATAGTTATCGATGGCTAACATAGGTTGATTATGTATTGAAATTCTGTATTTTTTATTATACGAATAACAATGTTTTCATTAAGCCAGAGGTTCCTTAGAGAATTGAATGAAATATATTGTTTAATATTATTGTTACTAAATTTTACATTAACAATTTATTGGTGGGACCCAAAATTATACATCCCCTAGATGCATTGACATACCTCATGAGAAAAAACAACTTGGGGTTTGTTGTATGCCTCTCCCCATATCAGTAGAGTGTCTTATAACAAGGCCTTGGAATTTTTTTTTGATTTCCAATATTATGCATTCCATCAGTTTTAGATAATTAATTATTATTATCCATGTTATCATTTATTTTTTTGGATATAATATTCCCTTAGTTTCAATTTATTATATCATTATTTAGATTATTTATTCTTTCTATATTATGTATACCATGATCATGTTTTATATATCTTCGATTACATGTTTACATTACAGAGTGTTTGATCTAACCGATTTATTATATTTCCATTCCCTAGGTTATAAAGGAAAGTGGTTCACATGACGTATTTAGAAGGGTAACATGTGAAAGAATTTGTGGGAGAAGTTTAGGAGTCATAGATTAAATAGTTTTGTATATAATGGAAAATTTATATGTTTATACAAAGAATGTGAGATTTTTTAGTAATTTGATTTATAATTATCTAAATATATAAACCAAAAAAGAGTTTTTAATATACATAATGCAATATTTTATTTAATTAATTGAATTATTGGATTATTAGGTCTAGTAATTTAATGTTGTTAAAAATACAGTAAGTAAATATGTGTTCATGGGACCAGATGTGGAGGTGAGGGTCTATGGAATCACAGTTGGTATCATAAAAGAGCTTAGATAACTTCTGAGATTAGGATGTTTGTTGATGATTATTTAAGTGTTTATAAGTTAAGGTTGATCATAATTTCGAAGTAATATATAACCCTTTGGGATAGTATTTCGTTCATTATCAAGGAAATAATTCTCTTTTTTATCTAGGGATTCAGATAAGATAAATTTATTAAAAATCATCGTGATATGCCTATGTGAGAATTCTAAGTATATGATAACATCCGTATGTCTTGGTAAAGTATATATTTTGTGGTTCTGCTGGTAATTATGTACCATTCTAGATACTATAAGTGGATGCAGGATCTGGCACAAATGTACCTAATGGTAATAACGCTGAAAAGGAGGATTGGTTATTAACTCAATCATAATCTAGTGCATGAAATAGAGGAATAAATTTATTCCATGTTTGATACCCTTGAGGGATATAAATTGGTCAATTAACAATCACTTTACAAACCATTATGATATATTTGAATATGGTTAGGTTAGATAACCTAATAGTAAAGTTATCATGGATGAAATAGATTAAAACATATCAATTAATAAGTTAAAGTACACATTAATTAGTATTTCATTTCCTAGATAAAATATAAATTATATTTTGAGATCATAGATTTAAATAATTTTTGGGTTTAGAATATTTTTGGAAATTTCATGGTAATTGGGGATATATATTTAGAGTATTAGGTTAAGATGTATGAAAGATCCCAACTTAATGTAACTTGGGTTGAACCAAGAATGATATAGGTTAAACTAATATTGATTCTGGTTGAACTGGGTCTAATACTAGTTGAGTTTTAAGAACTATAGTCCAAAATTATAGGGATACAAACTGACACATCTTGAGGTTAAATTTTCCCATGTTTATTTATGATAATTATCTTATAATTATCATCACTAATCTTAAATTTTTTGGTTTTAGTATTGGATAAATCCCAATTAAACCATGTTAACAATTGATTCCATAGAAAATATAGACACCATCATAATAAAAAACTAATACGGTAAGGGATGAAGAAAGTTTCAATTTTATACATGTGAAAAATGAGGGAAGAAGCATGGGGGGAATTTAATTAATGGGATATGTAAATGATATAAGTGTTCAAGTGACGTTTAATAGAATAAAAAATTAAGGGAATAAGAGAAGCTATAGAAATCAATCGCTTCAGTTGTAAGAGAGTTGGGAATTATGTGACCCAATGTCCCAATCTAATGGGAAAGGAGGAAAATAGTAACCAGCAACCATGTAAACAAGGAAAATCCTATGATACTACTACTATTGTTGCGGATAGTGAGTTTTCACTCTTTATTTTCTAGTTTCCTTTATCATGTATGTTTTCATTAAATACTAGATATTGAATTATAAATAAAAACCCATAGTGGAATGATTATAATATAAATCATTGTCATAGTTTTTTTTAATTTAATTCCTTGTGATACAGATCTTCTTCCCTTAGGATAAATCTATGTGAAATTAGGAAGGGGTTAACTCTCTTTATAAAATGATTTTAATATCTTTTTATATAAATGAATTATATTCCACATCATAAATAAACCCATTATCATTTAACATTTTATATTACATTTGATTTCCCCATATAAATTACTTTGATCTATGAGTCAAATTGTGAGGAAAAAGTTTATTTAATTGATGAGATTATAACCCCTAAAAATTGTAATATATGATTACCTTAAAATAAGTCATTTTTGATAGATTTCTCCACACAAAACACCAAAGTAAAAACCAAGTCATGATTTGGTAAGACTGTTAAAACCAATTCATTAAATTAGCTTAAATAAATAGGAGTAACCACTTTATAAAATATTTATAGAATGAAGACAAATGATATTTTTAATATTAATTATTTTCAATTGGTATATCTAAAATGACCAATACAATAATTTTTTATTAGAAATCTATTTTTTATAAAAAATACCTTTTTATGTAATATGAATTTTTATATTAATAAAATTATGAATAATGATGTAAAAATATATTTGATATGATCCATTTATTAATACTAATTTGATTAATAAAAAATAATAATTATGAATGTTATTTGTTAATATTCTAAAAAATATATTTTCCTAAAATATTGTTTTCATTATATCTCAGCATTTTTATTTAAAAAAATTCCAAAATTTAGAATTTTAAGTTGAAAAAAAAGAACAACATTTTTGGATTAATCAATGTAATATTTTATTAACATAAAATTTTGTAATTTTTATAAAAAGAATTATTTTAGTTTAATAGTGAAAATATCCTTTTTAAAACTAACATTACTTTTATATAACATTAATAGTATATAATTGTGGCCTTCAAATAGGGTTTTAAAGTAAGATTACACAAGGACGGTGAATTAGGGTATGAAATGTATTTTCCAATTAAATAAAGTATTCTTTTTAATTTCTCACTTTCCCAAAAGGATATTTCCCTATCAAATATGATGGTTACTTATTATTCTATCTTATCAAATATTATTTAGGTTTCTTGATCTATTATATTTTGCATGTAAAATGTAATTGAGGACATGATAATTTACATGGGTCAACCTTACTATGTTGTGTATATCAAGAATTAATTAATAATGATTCATGTAATCAACAACTGTGAGCTCACAGCTCTTTCTAGGGACCATACCCTTATAATATTTTAGGCTAGGTCAATACTTTTTTAGGACGAATTTCTTACTAATTTTAGTAAAACTCACTACTTCCCATGTTTCACTCCCTCAAAAATTATTTCTTTATCTAATAGTTAGTAGAAAAAATCACATTCACATAGTTTATGGACATATAGGTCTTTTCCCCAGCATAATATTCATCAAATGAAACTTAATGTATTGATAAAATGCTCAATTGATGTCCACATGGGAGGTTCCTTCACAATATGCAAACAAATTCTTGATAAAAAACCTCTTATTCAATTTCTCGAAAATTCTAGAATATTTCCTTCACTGAAAAATAGTGATCACTCAGACTTTCTTTGGGAAGATCATCAATAGTTCCAATTCTTCAATATTATATCCTAAACCTAGAACTTATCTATTTCTCATTTAAAAATCATATATGATTATGTGCATAATGTTTAGAGCCTCCCTTAAATCAATCAACCTTATTTAAATAGGGATTCTATGTGAACAATCACATGGACCCTCGTAATGATTATTATGGCCATTAAATTTTTAATAACTCTTTTAAAAAATCATTCCATGATTTCCTCATAACTGTAGTCAAAGTAAATATTTAATAAAAATAATAAAACTCTATTGAAGAAAGATATTATTCAAAATAAATTAACCAAATATATCATTCCAATCACAATAAAAAATTATTTAATTGTAAAATAAAAATGTTTCCCTTGATTATTAAAGTACTAAAAACTCAACAAAATAATATTCTAAGGGATTTAACCAAAACTTATCATGTCATGCATTGAAACACTATTCACCATGTCCCCATGAAAAATACTTGGTCATTTTCCTCCAAAACACAAAACACCACTGACATGGTCCTGTAGATCCAACTATATTCCCTTATACTACACCTATTACCATGATCACTTACATTATATACATGGTCTTTTTCCTCAACCATTTTGGCATTCCTGTTCTATAAATCATCTTCTTAGTGCTTTATTCAGATCATGCCCTTCAGCACATCCATTTTTGGCTTGGCCTTTTTTCTTAGAAACTCCACCAATGCACCACAATATTCCACGTGATGTGGGGTAGGATATATGATTTTTTACACCTGTTACACCAAACACTATGACATGCACCATGGTTAGCCTGACCATGTTGGCTTGAAACTCCCACTCTCAACAAAAACTTTTCTTATAATAGGAATAGTATTTCCCATGTTGGGCCTGCATCTCATCAACTCACCCTTTATGATGGGTGTGGCCTTTCTTTTATTCCCCTTTACACATGGCACCATGGAATAAAAACCCTTAAACCTATCTATATTGGGTGTTTCCATAGAACCACACCTTGTGCTATGGGAATGGCCTTCCTGGATTGGAAATGATGTGCTTTTTTACTATTCGACTCATGGTGATTCACTTTATATTTTCCTCCAAACTCTATACTATTGATCAATAACATGTTTTCAACAATTAAAATATGAATATCAATTAATATTAATGTCCAAAACTCACCTTGGAACCCACTATTAGTATTAAACAATCACCCAAGAATCACTTAATCATGTCAACAATCCTCTTATAAATAAATCCAACACTTCTTATCAAAAAATATAGTCCAATCAATTATAATTTATAACAATCTTCCCCTTTTGATTTTCTTAACAATATTCCATTTCACTTATTTCCCCCCTTCTTAGAAATGAATATCAATCGAATAATATTCTATATTCAAATACAATTATTTTTAATTGGAGCTCAAAAATCCATTTTGAATGGGATCATTATATTTTCATTTTCAAATATTTATCACCCTTGATTTATGGGATGAAAATACAAAAAATGTTATCTCCCTATTAGAATTTATCTTCAAAGAGGGTAGCTTCATGGGCTTTAACTCCCCTTATGGGTATTGGGAGGATTTGTTTTGGGAAAATAGAGTTTTATTAAGGATAGAACACGAATGTAGAATCCATGTTTATTCATGACCTTATTTATGGATAAGGAAAATGGAAACATATTATATATGAAAATAGAAATTTCAGAAACCATAGAATGGAGTTTTCTAAAACAGAATACAAGACCATACGTCAAGGAAGAAACAAAAAAGGATACAAGCTCCATGATGGAAAAAATAAAAACCCGATGATACATATTTGTAGAAAAGGGATACATTCATTAATGAACAAACAAAAGGGGTTTCCAATGATAATGTTATATCTTCAAGGATGTTTAGTGTTTTTGATCAAGAATATTGATCACTTAAATATGATTTGGTAGCACCTTCTATGTGAATGTTTTAGATGAATTCTTGGATCCTTGACACATTTTTGCAATATATCCCAATATAAGGTTAACTATCTTGTAATACTACATTAATTGTGTGTCCTATGAGGAAAAAAAATATAATCCTGAATACAGGTGATCACACAGCTAATAAAAAAATGGAAGTGCAGGTACCCTATATTGAATTTGATAACACTAACCAACTTAATAGAATTTTATTCAACTAAAAACTTCTATGAGAAATATCATTTGATCCAATGAAAAATGTGGAGGAAAGTAGTAGCCTCTTCCAACAAAGATAACTAAGATACAAATTATTTATTTTAAGTATATAGAATAGAGTAGACTTATTGATATCATGAAAGGAGTGAAATTATCACTTGAGCTTCTTCATCATCACTTATTGTATGACAACATGACCTGTTTATAATGTATTTCCCTTTTATTACATTGATATTATTTCTCGACATGGTATTTTCAAAAACTATGAAATCGATCAAGTGTGAACAAGTAACTTATTATGTAACATTATATGTGGATCTCACCATCAATTATTTTCTCCATCACATCTTCAACCTTTACCTTTTACTGGATTGTGTAGTCCACTTGGGAAAACATCTTCCTTGATGTCTGTGAGTTCTATCATGGAGTACTTATTACTAGGTAGATTAAACTTCACATTCTCTTCCACTTTCTTCCTAGTTGGAACAAGCACTTTATTTTTCATCAATACTTGTATTCACTTATTCCAAGAGTTTTTGTGATAATTGAGATTTTTTTTCTTATTACACCATATTTTGAGGATTAGTTTCATACCCTAAAATATTAAACCTATATTATATCTTAAAAGAAAATTTTCTAAGATAATAATTCTCATTTAATGTTATGGGAGTGGAGTTTCTCCATATGGATTCATTACCCTTCAATACACTCCTATAATTAAAATACCGTGAATGAGGTGAAAAAAATAAATAATTTCCAATTAGAATAATACCTCATTAACTATCTCCTTGATTGAGATATTGGAAATAAGTGGGTTCTGCTCACATATTTGGCATTATTGGATTTAAAAAATATAATCATGATGTGCCCAAAACATCCACAATAGAAGCACTTTGGTTCTTCCTTAATTTTATAGAACCACAATTCTTGATTTTTATGGATTTTTTATTCAATATTTTATATATGGATTTTTCTATCCTATTGAGGGTTCTATTGGAGGGATATTCATCTTTTTAGTTTAGTTGTTCATCCTCTCCTCTAGTTCTCTATTGTTTTATCTTAATTCATCAAATTAGTAGATATTTTTTTCAAACTTAAAGCATCATCCATACCTGATTGCCTTCATTATTTATGTTGGGGTTCAGTTTCATGATACTAGAATTAAACACCTTATTCATGTCAATTTCATCAATGATATTTTAGTAAATATAATCAATCATGTTATTTTCTCCTTCATCATTTTCGACATTTTCCTTATGCTTAAATTCAATAACAATTCCTCCCTTTTAAATCACATATTTTCTAGGAAACAATATTCAATCATTGTGTAGTACACCCCATTAATGACTTCCCATTTTAATTATTTAATAATGCATCATGAAATTTGGGAATAGAAACCTAATGTTTTTTCCTCCTCATCCCATCTTATTTTTGGATCCACATATCCATATTCTATTCCAAGGTCAGAATCAGTTATAAAAACAAGTAAAAAATTACTTCATTTACAGAACACATATTTCAGGAAAAATTATTAATATTATTCTTTTTTTTATATTTTCATCCTAAAATTATTTCTTGGAATTTATTTTTTTCCAAAAAAATATTATAACTACATCCCTATATATTTGGAGAACTTGTAAAGATTTATATTTTTGTACAAGCCTTCCTAAAGAATAAAATTTAATACCTTATTAAATAAAGAATAAATTGAAATATTTATTTGAAATTTCTCAAATATAAATCCATGTTAGCTTAAACAAATTATTCCATCTTCAATTGGTTATCTAGGAACTCCTAGATAATTCTCCATAAAATCAATGAACACATTTTTTGCATGTTCAAAAAAAAATTCAAGAAATATAAGAGCATTAATTATGGATGTAATTTGTTCTTTAATAATTGAAAATCTTGTTAGAGATATAAAAAATCAATAAAAAATGTACATATCACTATAATACTAATTTTGTCACTTCAATGGAGGCTTAAAGTGGTATTACCCTAGGGGGAATCTGGGAAAGTAATGTATTTTCTAATTAAAATACCTATTCTTTTAAGGTCTTACTTACCCAAAATGATATTTACATATGAACTTTTAGGGTCGCATTTTATTCTCTTTTACTGAATATAGCATTGGTTTCATTATTTCTTTTTTTGGTGTGAATGGATAAATTAAATAGAGAAACAAGATTTTAATCAGTTTATACTCACTAGGAAACATACAATGAGAATGAATATGTGATTTTCCATGCACCAAATCACTATGATCCCAATTATCTTAATAGGGGGAACTCTTCTTATAATGGATTAGGCTAGTTTACTCTTTTTCCATGCTCAGTTACATAAAACTTTTAGGGACATATCACTGGGTCCCAAGGGTCTCTGCGTTGAACTTCATTTCCTTCACTCACTACCATTATAAAGAATCATCTTCACAATGTTTATGTACATATAGGTCCCAAATCGATTATAATTTTTATAAAACGAATCTTTAGGTGTTTATAGATGCTCTTTTGATGTATACATGGGATTATCCTTCAGATGATGCAAACAAATCCTTGATGAAACACATATTCTTCACTTTCTTGAGAAAGTATGGAATACCTTCTTCACTATAAAATAGTGACATATCCTCCAAAATTTAGGAATATATTCAATGGTTCAAATTATTTATGACTTCATCCCCTCACCTAGAAGTCATATCATTGTCTTATAAAAATTGAATATATCTCTATTCACAATGTCCACCACCTACCTTAAGTCAATCTAACTTATTCAAATTTGGTGGCCATGAATCTGGTCACCTAGAAACCTATCTGTAACATTATGGGCCCCTGAAATCACATATAACTCCTCCATAAACTCCTTCAATTATTTCCTCATAACTACAATCAAAGTAACTGCTTCATGGAATTAATGTAACTCTTTTATTGTGTGTATTTATTCCAAATAAATTCAACAAAAGAATCACTAAAATAAATTTTGAAACAACCTAAATTATGTAATAAAAACATTTCCAATTATTAATTAATCACAAAAAAATTGGAACAGTCATATTCTGAGTGATTTATCTAGAAATTAGCATGTCACATGGTGAAACACCCTATGCCACAGACTGGGGTAAAATACATGGTCGTTTTTCTCACAAATTAAAATAACTGTTGGTCGGAGTGGACACTCAAGAGGGGGGTGAATTGAGTTCCAATTAAAATTTCTGTTAAAAACAATTTCTATTAAAATCCCCCAATTTCAAAACAAATTAAACTGTAGTGAATTTATATAGATTATAAAGGTTCAATTAGTTTCTCAAAGATTGATTAATTCTCAGTTAACTTAATCTTATGATTAAATTAACTTTTGAAACTAACTTACTGATTTATAACAAACATAAACACTTGCGAATTTAATTATCAAAGTAGCTTTGAAGATAGATTATATTTCAAAGTAATAGAAGCGGAATATGAAATAAATATGTATAGTATGGATATAGAGTATAACTACAAATACAGAGAATTAACCAAGAGGTTCAGTCTCAAGCCAAGACTTAGTCCTCTTCCACTTGGTGATCACCTGCCACCAAGCAATTTTATAAAAAGGATTGATACACAGCCTGTATCGGGCTTTACAACAGTTTTCACAAACTGTCCAGGTTTGACAACCTCTGCCACAGTTATACGTGGGAAAACAAATTACCAAGCCACACCAGGCTTCTTCCACAGTTATACGTGGGTAACAATTGTAAAAAGGTTTGGGATAGGGATTTTCAGTATCCCTCCGTTTAAGCACAGGAGACAGTGTGTGTAATACAAACACACTGCTCACAAATGTAAAACACTTAAACACAGTAGAGCAAGAGATAGAAAGAAGAAGGTTTAGAGTGCTCTATAGTGTTGGCAGATCAGTTCTGGACTCGTAGGAATGAGTGACTTGAAGCTTTGGTCCTTTTTCTGTAAGTTGACACTAAAACAGAGTGTCGGGATTTCCAGACTTCCAGATGTTCAAGTGATCAGCTTCTTTGAGTTTGAGTGCTTCACAGCATGGCTTTTAGGAGACGGTTCTTTCAGTCGGTTTACTGAGACTCTTTTGTTCTTCAGAATGAATGCTCGAGAGTTCTTCCTTTTTGTGTATATGCGTATCTCCTTCTCAGTTGTAGATGTTAGACTCAGTGTAACTGTTCCATTCATATCATTTCTTGAATGCTTCTCTCTTCTTTTTATACTCCTCCATATATTCCCTTTTTGTTCACCCGAGGCCGACAAGATAAATAGTCTGGAGTTGCACGTGCGATCTTCCTCGTACATTGTATTATTTCTTGATATGTCTGCAAATATCAATAAATAATGTTAGATGTATTCATCTTGCTAGACATGACCGTTAGATTAGTATTAATCAAATTGGTAAAGAAAAAGTAGAAAAATAATAATAATAAACTGGTCGAGAATGTATGTCACTGTGGACTTCAACTGTGGTCTTCCAACTGTGGACTTCCTTCTGACTGCTGACTTCAACAAAAGGCTTGCTGTCTGTAGGCTTGCAATAGTAGATTTTACTCCATGTAGTTGTAGCCTTTCTAACTGTAGACTTGTAACATCAAATTTGTAGAACTGTAACCTTTGTCAACTGTAGACTTCGATCATCAGTAGACTTAGTAGACAGAAGCTGTCTAACTGTAACCTTGACTGTAGACTTATGACTGTAGGCTTGTTCGACTGCGAACTTGTTCCAACTGTAGACTTGTTCGACTGTGAACTTGAGCAGAGATAACTTTGAACAGAAGTCTTGTAACTGTGACCTTCGCCTGTGAGCTTTGACAATAGATAGAAGTAGACTCATAACTGTAAGCTTGTATTAGTCTTCGACTGTAACCTTGTAACTGTGAACTTATTGCAACACTAACTTAAGGTGACAGTTAGCTGTAACTGTGACTTTGAAAAGAAAACTCTGACTGTTGGCTAACAATACCAAACTTATGTAAATGCTACTGTAAGCTGTTACAGCAAAGTTATGAGAGTAAGAATATGAACTGTTTAGAATAAAATACGTTTAAGCATAGAATAATAAGATTAATGCAAAGGTTTAATACATCAGAATTAATGTTTAAGCATGATTTGGGATTATCAAAACAGGTGATTCCAACAATCTCCCCCTTTTTGATAATCACAAATTATGTCAGTATGAAATATAGAAGTATCAGAGAGAAGTGTGCAAAACACAGTATTAGCAATATGAGCACAAAAATTAGGTATAACCCTATTTCTCCCTATTTATTTCTCCCTATTTATGTATTTCTCCCCCTTTGTGATTAACAAAAAGAAAGACAGAGAGAGAGAAAAGAAATATTGTATTAATAAGGAGTGCATTACATGACCCAAAACGTGAATACAGGATCCCTATAAAAAAAACATAAACAGACTCAATCCTCTTCATCGGGAGGTAAGGGATCTTTTCCTTTGGAGGAAGAAGATGGAGCAGTATGTGAAGGATCAACAGGCTTAGGAAGTGCAGCAGGAATGTCTGGAGGGGCAGCAACAGATGCTCCTGAAGGCCTGTAGTGAGTAGCTTGCCGAGGTATCAGTGGTCTAAGACTTCTGAGGGCATCAGCAGGAGACATTACTGAAGAACCACTGGGGTTGGAGACAGGTAGGGCAGGAGGAACTATAACAGGTGTGCAGTCCACATGAAGAAAAGGTAGGAGCAGATTCCTGAAATCCATGATGATGTTTCCTCCTCTGTCCATGGCAGATAAGAAGTCATCTTTGTTTTCCAAGAATTTATCCAAAGCCGGGGTCAACTCTCATAGCTTGCTAACTTTTTCTTTGAAAGCTTGAGTTACAGGAGGCAGCTTCATAGTTTCTAGCATGAGCTTGAAGTGATTGTTCAACTGATGCTTGGTGAAAATCCGATCAGAGTAATAATCCACTTTACTTTTGATGGCCTCCTGAGAAGCAGTAGCAGCCTGCAGGTGCTCACGAACAAAGCCACTGACTTCTCTTGTAGTAGCAAGGATCTGTAGGTCTGATGTGTCATTTGCACGGGCCTGAGTAAGCTCTTCTCTGAGCAGGCTTCTAAACTGCTCAAGGTCCACAGGAGAGCTAGATGAAGGAAGGGACTTGACTGAGAATGCCACTGTCTCCTTGAAAGACTGAGTCAGATTTCCAATCACTTTCTGAATGACAGCATCCTGATTGCTAAAGTGTTCTTTCACTGATTTCTTGAAAGCCTCAAATACTTCCACAAACTTCTTGACCACTTCTTTGATATATCGAATCTCACTGGCCACTTGTGTCTGAGAACTGCTCAGGGCAGTTAAAGAAGCAACTGATTGCCTGAGGGCCACTACTGCTCCAGTCCAGCTTTCAATTTGAGTGTGGCACACTTTCATTTCATCCATCACTTCTTTGATTGGACTTCCCACAACACATCCTAGAGATAATTCTAAGGATTGTTCTACATTTTTCAGCTCATCAAAAAGACTGGTTTTCAATTCAGCAACAGATTATCTGATGGTCTCCTTCATTTCATTCTTTAAGGATTAAAGGTCTTCCTTGGTGGCCAATCTTTCAGTTTCTAACACTGGAGAGCTGTTAGGTAGGATGACTGGATTTCTTGGTGGTTGATTTTCCTCATCTGAATCCTCATAATTGAGTCCTAACACCATGTATCCTGGATCTGAGGTCCATCCTTCTATATCAAACAGTACAGAGACTGAACCAAAACGCTCCCCCTCACTTGGAGCTCCTTCCTGAACATTTTCTACTATCTGCTCGACTCTGGGTAACTCCAAGTTCTCTTCTATAGCTCTAGCAGGTTCCATATTTGCTTCCTCTGTAGGTTCAGCAGTGAGGTTAGCCTCCCTCTCTATTGGGTCATCAACCACTTCCATGACAACAGTAGTAGAGACCACTCCTGCTTCCTGGTCAGACACTGACTTGTCTGTATACCCTATCAGAGGGCTCATACTAAGTTCTTCTGCAACAGTTTCTTGATTTTCATTTGAAGTTCTAGCCTCTTTTGCTTCGATTGTATCATCCTCGTCAGAGGTGTCCTTGACAAAATACTGAGATTTTTCTTCTTCTTCTTCTGTAGACTCAGTCTCACTGTCTCTTAGAACAGGTTCTCTACTAGGTAGTTCTTTTGGAGGGCTTGCTGCTCCAAACATCACTGTCCTGACAGGACTGTGAGTAGTATCAGGATCACTCCCTTCATCAATTGGGGTGTTCTCTCTTGCAGAGTTACCAACTACTGCAGTCTGTTCATCATCTGAGTATACAGGTTCAGGCTCATCAGGCTTTAAGCCTGGATCTCTCCTATCTCTCGGTCTAGAGGGATGAGTAGAAGGGCTAAATTTCTCATAGATTCTCTCCTCATCATTCACCCATGATTTCTTCCAGGGATTCCAACTGATCTTCATGAATTTGCATATTACTTTCGAGATACATACACTGTTCTTTGCCACTATCAACTCTTCCTGACTTCCAGCTACACCTTTCACTTTCAACATAATCGAAATGAGTTTAGCATGAAACAAGGCACTTGATTTTGAACTTGCCTTTATCATGTCCTCCATCTGAGCCATCAGCAACCTACAAAGGTTGATCTTCCTTCCATGTTTTAATAAGTACATCAAGTAAATATCCTGGTGCTTCAGAGTTGCAAAATCTCCTCTTCTAGGACTCAGTACATGCTGAATAAACTTAAACAGAAGCCTGTCCTCTCCATTCATTTTAGCAGCAATAACCTTTCTTACTGTGCCATTGCCTGTCAGTTCTTCCAGAGCTGTCTCATGATCAAAGATTCTACTATTTGGAGGAGCCGCTCCAGAATAGTAGTTGTAAATACCCTCATGAGGAACTCTTAAACAAGCAGCCCAATCAGCGGATGAAAAACTGACTTCATTGCCATTTACTCTGGATACCAGTCTATGCAGATCATCCTCTTCCTTGAACTGTAGATATTCATAGAATTCCTTCACCAGCTTCGGGTAGTACGGTCCATTATTGTTTGCGAAGAATTCGGTCCATCCTTGCTCATTAAGCACTGCCAGTACTAATGATCTGCTCGATAAAATCCACTCTTCACTTAGCTCCTTCTCAGCAACTATTTCTCTCTTAGTCAGATGTGGATTGACAGGTCTTATCGAGGCGTTCCCGGTGCCACTGGATTCAACTTGAGTCCTCTTTGGCATTGGTGCATCTTCGTTGACAGTCGGGGGTCGCTTTGTTCTGGCCATTGGAACTGAAAGAGGTTTCGAGGTTTGGTTGAAGGTTTAGGGTTTAGGACTTGAGAGAGCAAGGGTCGAGATGAGTGGATTGAGATATGTTCTATGTTCTCAATTTTATCATTTAGGGATTTAGAAATAAAAGTATAAAGAAAAGAAACGGTTCGAATTCCCGCAAAATAAAATAAGGTTAAACAGCGAAACAGCCTACAGAGAGATGTAACAGTGAGGTACACCGGTGAGGTCTAACTGTGAGGTTTCAACTGTGAGGTTTCAACTGTGAGGTTTCAACTGTGAGGTTTCAACTGTGAGGTTTCAACTGTGAGGTTTCAACTGTGAGGTTTCAACTGTGAGGTTTCAACTGTGAGGTTTCAACTGTGAGGTTTCAACTGTGAGGTTTCAACTGTGAGGTTTCAACTGTGCTATAATTAATCATACCTAACTCATGTTTGATGTAACTTAATCTCTCAGAATTCAAAGGCTTTGTAAAAATATCAGCTAACTGATGTTCAGTGCCAATGAACTCAAGAGTGATATCACCTTTTTGATAATGATCCCTCAAAAAGTGATGTCTCACATCAATATGTTTTGTCCTAGCATGAGATACTGGATTTTTAGAAATGTTAATAGCACTTGTATTGTCACACCTTATAGAGACATGTTTGAATTGATATCCATAGTCTAGTAAAGTATGTTTCATCCACAGGATTTGTGCACAACAGCTACCAGCAGCTATATACTCAGCTTCGGTAGTAGACAATGCAACAGAATTCTGCTTCTTACTACACCAAGATACTAGTGACTTGCCTAAAATGTGACATGTTCCAGAGGTGCTCTTTCTATCTAACTTGCAGCCAGCAAAATCAGCATCAGAATAACTTAATAAATCAAATGATTGTCCTTTTGGATAAAATAATCCCAAATTGGGAGTATGTTTTAGATATTTGAAAATCCTTTTAACAGCAGTCAAATGAGACTCTTTTGGATTGGCTTGAAACCGAGCACACATGCATACACTGAACATGATGTCAGGTCTACTGGCAGTAAGGTACAGTAGACTACCTATCATACCTCTGTAATTGGTTTGATCCACTGGTTCACCAGTTTCATCACTGTCCAACTTGCAAGTGGTGCTCATAGGTGTGTCACTGCCTTTGGTTCCATCCAAAGAAAAACGTTTTAGAAGATCTTTAATATATTTACTTTGGTTCAAAATAATACCATTTTTATTTTGAAAGATCTAAAATCCAAGGAAAAATTTGAGTTCTCCCATTAAACTCATTTCAAACTCATTTTGCATTATTTTTGAAAAATCAACACATAAAGAATTTTTAGAAGATCCAAAAATAATATCATCAACATAAATTTGTACTATTAAGACATCTTTAGAAATCCATTTAATAAAAAGAGTAGGATCAGCTATCCCTTTAGTAAATCCTTTCGAAATAAGAAAAGAGCTGAGCCTATCATACCAAGCTCTTGGAGCTTGCTTTAAACCATATAAAGCTTTAGATAGTTTAAAAACATGATTAGAAAAATGGGGATTTGTAAAACCAGAAGGTTGTTCCACAAATACATCCTCAATTATATATCCATTTAGAAAAGCACTTTTAACATCCATTTGATATAGTTTGAAATTCAGATGAGCAGCATAAGCAAGTAATATCCTAATGGCCTCTAGTCTAGCCACAGGTGCAAAGGTTTCCTCATAGTCTATTCCTTCTTCCTGACTATACCCTTGTGCAACTAGCCTAGCTTTGTTTCTGATTATATTACCAAACTCATCAACTTTGTTTCTAAACACCCATTTAGTGCCTATGGTAAAAGTGTCTTTAGGTCTTTCCACGAATTCCCAAACTTTGTTTCTTTCAAACTGATTTAGTTCTTCTTGCATAGCCATTACCCAGAATTCATCACTGATAGCATCATTGACATTTTTGGGTTCAAGCTGTGAAAGAAAAGCTTGATGTTCAACCTGATTTCTTAGAGAAGCTCTAGTTTGTGTTCCTCTATCAAGATTACCAACAACAGCATCTAGAGGATGATTCTTTAGGATCCTAGTTGGTTTAGTAAAGGTTGGACTAGAGATTTCAGGTTCATTTATAGGTTCGGGTTCCACATAGGAAGATTCTGGAAAAAGTCCAGAACTGGATGTTTTGATTACAGGTTCTTTAGATTTGTCATTTAGGTCCAGAACAGATAAGTCTTCTTCAACATCTTCAAGAGAAGTTTTAGACTCATGTGGATCAGTCTCATCAAACTTGATGTGAACAGATTCTTCCACACATTTGGTTTTCTTATTGAACACTCTATAGGCTTTACTAGTCATAGAGTAACCCAGGAAAATTCCTTCATCACTTTTTGGAGAAAATTTATCAAGATTATCTTTAGTATTCAGAATAAAGACTTTGCAACCAAAAACTCTAAAGTAATTAACCTTAGGCTTCCTATTATTCCACAACTCATAAGGGGTTTTCTTAAGAACCGGTCTAATTAAGACTCTATTAATAACATAGTAGGCTGTATTAACAGCTTCAGCCCAAAAGTAAATTGGCAGGTCATATTCATTAAGCATAGTCCTTGCAATTTCTTGCAGGGTTCGGTTTCTTCTTTCCACTACACCATTCTGTTGGGGTGTCCTAGGGGCAGAAAAGTTATGAGCATAGCCATTGTGTGAGCAGTAAGATTCAAATTCTTGATTCTCAAACTCACGGCCATGATCACTCCTCAAGGTCTTAATCTTAAGTCCACTAAGATTTTCTACAGACTTAGAGTATTTAACAAAGGAAGAGCAGGCTTCACTTTTGTGAGCTAGAAAGTATACCCAAGTATATCTAGAAAAGTCATCTACAAGAACATAAACATAGTGCTTCCCATTTAGACTTGAAATTCTTGATGGTCCAAACAAATCCATGTGAACCAGTTCAAGTGGTTGAGAAGTTGAAACTTCTTTCTTTGGTTTAAAAGAAACTTTGTGTTGTTTTCCCTTTTGATAGGGATTACACACTTTGTCATTTGGGAATTCAAGCTTAGGTAGGTCTCTAACTAGGTGTTTCTTAGAGAGTTTTCTAAGTGAGTGAATGTTGCAGTGTCCTAATCTCCTATGCCACAGCCAAGACTCTTTATGAAAAGCATTTAAGCAAGTAACATTATGTTTAGCTAAAGTGTTTAAGTCAACAGCATAAACATTTTCATTTCTTAAGGCAGAAAATATTAAATCATTTTTGGAATTATAAACATCACAAGAATTGTTTTCAAACTTGACATTAAAACCATCATCACACAATTGAGAAATGCTAAGTAGGTTGTACTTAAGTCCATCAACAAATAAAACTTTGGAAATTAATACTGAGTCAGTGTTACCAATCTGGCCTAAGCCGATGATTTTTCCTTTTGAGTTATCACCAAAAGTGACATATCCTCCATCAACCTTTATTAAGCTTTTGAAGCAAGAATAGTCCCCAGACATGTGTCTTGAACATCCACTGTCTAAGTACCATACCTTCTTGTAATTGCTTTTCAAACAGATTTCCTACAAAACAGATTAGACAGGAATGACTTTGGTACCCTGATTTTCTTGGGTCCAGATATGTTAGCAATCAAGGATTTAGGTACCCAGATTTGTTTTATGGGTCCCATACAATTAATAGATGCAACAGATTTAGAGAGATATACTTTATTTGATCTACAACTATTTAAATAAACAGTTGAGGCATACGAATTTCCAAAACTGGAACTAGCAGGATTTTTTCCAGACTTAATAAATCGGGTTTTAGTAAACTGTCTTTGTCCAGGTTGGTATCCCAAGCCAGTAGCATACTTAGGTGCAACTTGCTTTCCTAGCAGTTGGGTTAGAGTATCTTTTCCATTTTTGAATGTTTCTAAGTCCTTTCTAAGTTGTTCATTAGATAGTTTCAGTTCTGTATTCTCCTTTAATAATTGAACATTTTTCTCTTTTTCTACATCAAGTGCAGACTTGACATTTGAAGTAAGAGCATGCTGTTTCTTTAAAGACTTGTATTTATCCTTTAGTTCATTACACGTTTCTTCCAGCATATTACAGTATTCAATCAATTCATCTTTAGACATATTTTCAGAATCAGAACCAGATTCTGCTTCACCTTCAGAATAATAAGAGTTTAGAGTGGGAGTGTCTAAGGTTACCTCAGATGTGTTTGTCATGAAACACATATTAGCACGATTTCTTTCAGAATCACTGGACTTTGATTCACTTGTGCTGTCTTCTGAAGCACTCCAGGTGGCTTTCATAGCTTTCTTATAATTCTTGTCCTTGTACTCATATTTCTTCTTGAATTTTAACCTAGGACAGTCAGCTTTTATGTGTCCTTTCCTTTTACATTCATAGCAAACTATGTCTTCTTCTTTATCAGTTTTCTTCCAATCTTTCTTCCACTTACCTTGTCTATCATACTTACCCTTGTAGTTTGGTTTTCTGAAGAACTTCTTCTTCCTATAGAACTTCTTGAATCTCCTTGTTATTTGTGCCATCTCGGCATCACTGTCAGAATCTAAGTCTTCACTAGATGAGCTTTCAGTTGGTATATGCACTTTCTCCTTGTCTTTGCTCTTTGATGCAGTAGACTTAAAAGCTACAGATTTTCGTTTTGGTTCCTCATCTTCCTCTTTATTTACCTTGAGCTCTTCTTCGTACATCATCAGCTTACCAATTAACTCCTTGACAGGCAAAGTTCCAATATCACAGGATTCTCTAATTGAAACGGATGTGCCTCTCCATCTGTCAGGCAGACATCTCAATAATCTCATGATTTGCTCCTTTGCTGGAACAATCTTTCTGAGTGAGCTCATTGTGTTGACTATCTCATTAAACCTGAGATACATATCAGAAATAGGTTCATCAGCTTTCATCTTAAAGTTATCATATTTGATAGTATAAGTATTTAACCGCATTTCCTTGACATTAGTTGTTCCTTCATGAGAAACAGCTAAGGTGTCCCAGATTTCAAAAGCAGTTTTACATGCAGAAATTCTATTGAATTCCTCATCTCCTAGAGCACAGTAGAGAGCATTAACAGCCTTACAATTATTATTGTAATCTACCTTAGTAGGTTCATCCCAAGTTATTCTTTCAGTTTCTGGAATCTTGTATTGAGACTCTATAGCAGTCCAAATATCAATACCCATACTTTCCAAATGAATTTTCATTTTGAGCTTCCATTGGGCATATTCACACCATTAAAGAAGGGTGGCCTGTTAGTAGCAGCACCTTCTAGTCTATTATCCATAAGGAAATTTTAGAAAATGTTTTAAAGAGATAAAATTTAGAACTAAAAGAAATTTAAGATCTTTTAGATAAAACTACAATCACAGTTTAAAAACAGAGAGTTAAAATAAAACTTTGAGCAAGTATAACAGAGATAAACACAACCTCTGATACCAAATGTTTGTCGGAGTGGACACTTAAGAGGGGGGTGAATTGAGTTCCAATTAAAATTTCTGTTAAAAACAATTTCTATTAAAATCCCCCAATTTCAAAACAAATTAAACTGTAGTGAATTTATATAGATTATAAAGGTTCAATTAGTTTCTCAAAGATTGATTAATTCTCAGTTAACTTAATCTTATGATTAAATTAACTTTTGAAACTAACTTACTGATTTATAACAAACATAAACACTTGCGAATTTAATTATCAAAGTAGCTTTGAAGATAGATTATATTTCAAAGTAATAGCAGCGGAATATGAAATAAATATGTATAGTATGGATATAGAGTATAACTACAAATACAGAGAATTAACCTAGAGGTTCAGTCTCAAGCCGAGACTTAGTCCTCTTCCACTTGGTGATCACCTGCCACCAAGCAATTTTATAAAAAGGATTGATACACAGCCTGTATCGGGCTTTACAACAGTTTTCACAAACTGTCCAGGTTTGACAACCTCTGCCACAGTTATACGTGGGAAAACAAATGACCAAGCCACACTAGGCTTCTTCTATAGTTATACGTGGGTAACAATTGTAAAAAGGTTTGGGATAGGGATTTTCAGTATCCCTCCGTTTAAGCACAGGAGACAGTGTGTGTAATACAAACACACTGCTCACAAATGTAAAACACTTAAACACAGTAGAGCAAGAGATAGAAAGAAGAAGGTTTAGAGTGCTCTATAGTGTTGGCAGATCAGTTCTGGACTCGTAGGAATGAGTGACTTGAAGCTTTGGTCCTTTTTCTGTAAGTTGACACTAAAACAGAGTGTCGGGATTTCCAGACTTCCAGATGTTCAAGTGATCAGCTTCTTTGAGTTTGAGTGCTTCACAGCATGGCTTTTAGGAGACGGTTCTTTCAGTCGGTTTACTGAGACTCTTTTGTTCTTCAGAATGAATGCTCGAGAGTTCTTCCTTTTTGTGTATATGCATATCTCCTTCTCAGTTGTAGATGTTAGAATCAGTGTAACTGTTCCATTCATATCATTTCTTGAATGCTTCTCTCTTCTTTTTATACTCCTCCATATATTCCCTTTTTGTTCACCCGAGGCCGACAAGATAAATAGTCTGGAGTTGCATGTGCGATATTCCTCGTACATTGTATTATTTCTTGATATGTCTGCAAATATCAATAAATAATGTTAGATGTATTCATCTTGCTAGACATGACCGTTAGATTAGTATTAATCAAATTGGTAAAGAAAAAGTAGAAAAATAATAATAATAAACTGGTCGAGAATGTATGTCACTGTGGACTTCAACTGTGGTCTTCCAACTGTGGACTTCCTTCTGACTGCTGACTTCAACAAAAGGCTTGCTGTCTGTAGGCTTGCAATAGTAGCTTTTACTCCATGTAGCTGTAGCCTTTCTAACTGTAGACTTGTAACATCAAATTTGTAGAACTGTAACCTTTGTCAACTGTAGACTTCGATCATCAGTAGACTTAGTAGACAGAAGCTGTCTAACTGTAACCTTGACTGTAGACTTATGATTGTAGGCTTGTTCGACTGCGAACTTGTTCCAACTGTAGACTTGTTCGACTGTGAACTTGATCAGAGATAACTTTGAACAGAAGTCTTGTAACTGTGACCTTCGTCTGTGAGCTTTGACAATAGATAGCAGTAGACTCGTAACTGTAATCTTGTATTAGTCTTCGACTGTAACCTTGTAACTGTGAACTTATTGCAACAGTAACTTAAGGTGACAGTTAGCTGTAACTGTGACTTTGAAAAGAAAACTCTGACTGTTGGCTAACAATACCAAACTTATGTAAATGCTACTGTAAGCTGTTACAGCAAAGTTATGAGAGTAAGAATATGAACTGTTTAGAATAAAATACGTTTAAGCATAGAATAATAAGATTAATGCAAAGGTTTAATACATCAGAATTAATGTTTAAGCATGATTTGGGATTATCAAAACAGGTGATTCCAACAATAACCATAAGCATAGTACTAGGGATATAACCATTTTTTCATGATACTACTCCTTTAAACCATGAACAATCCCACCATGGGCATGGTCTATAATGTCTTACCATTTTTTCCCTTCTTGCATTGCATATATTCATTATAGTGCATTCTTTAGACCATGTCATTCCCTACTGACAATTTGACCCTCTCCATTACACACAACCACTTCACTAGTGCATCAATATCATTCATTTGGTGTTGTTCAAAATATATTTCCATTTTTACCTACACAGTCAAAACTATAGCATTGACCATGTACATCAAGTGCCTGTTACCTCACAACTCCCACTGAAAACCGTGACATTTCTTATAACGAGTATGGTCTTGACTTTATTGGACCTAATTCTCATCAGCATTCCCTACATCATGGGAGTTTCCTTTCATGGGTTATCATTTAAACATTGAACCATGTAAGATTCACCCTTCAACTTTCCCTTGTTGGGTGTTTCCAAAGAAACACATCTTTCCCTATGGGTGTGGCCTTCATGGCTTGGCCGAGTTGCACTTTTGTGGAATTAAACTCATAGTGCTTCATGTTTGGTTTTCCAATGAACTCCATCCACTTGAACAATAACCTCATTTTAAATAATTCCAACTTGAATATAAATTAATCATGATGTCAATGTTAGGTCGGAATATACAAAACACACAAGAGTGGGAAGGGTGAATTGTGTCTTTTCAAAAACACTTCCATACTTCGGAATTTAAACACCCTATTTAAATTAGTGAAGATAAGAAGTGTTTTACTTATGATCAAAGAATAAGTAGTAGAAAATAGAAATAAAATACATGGATTTTTATAGTGGTTTGGGGCACAAATACCCCCTAGTCAACTCTACTATATTATCTCTCTATGAGCTTGATGAATTTCACTAGTCTGGTCCTATTATCACAAGACCAAAATTCAAAACAAAATGAGTGTAGATAGTTTATACCATTAAAATTAAGACTAAAAACAAATTATTCTGGTTCTAAATAGAGAACCGATTATGCACACCATAGATTTAGTAGTTGAAACTCCACTTCAACTGAGTACGATAAGTCAAAATTCAAATAAATAAAAAAGAGATTTGATTTGTTTGAAAAAAATTTATATTCAAAGTTATTGCATTACACAACTGACCATAGATATATATTATTATTGAGATAGACAATATTCATGTTGAAATAAGTCTGAATAGATTCGATTTCACAAGTGATCTTCAATTTAAAGAAATGAAAAAAAAACAGAGCAATTGCAATCTTACAGGATTGAACATGTATATCTCCAAAGTGTTGTATTCTTCCTGAGTCATTAGTTCTCTATATCACATTATATATGATCACCAAAAAGATTGAATAATAACCAAATATTCATCACTCTTGATTATCTTTGAAAATAATACTCGAATAAATATATAACGAGTATCCCACTTTTGAAAATTCCAAATACACAAAAGACGCTTGATGAACCGTAGAAAATTAAAATTGAATTTACTAGGGGAGTCATAACTTCCCTTATGAATAACAGTAAATTTTCTCCATTAAATCCAGTTCTTTGTGTTTAATAAATCAATCTTTAAAATATTTGAAAATAAGCTTTAAAACATCCTGTAACTTGGTCAAGTTCATTATCAAAATTACGGAAAATATCACGAAAATAAATCTTTGATGTTGAAAAGTCAAATATAGGGTTATTTCATAATGTAAAATATATTGAACTTAGGGTTCAATTACATATTTTTCATCTTCAAATGTAAGGTTGAAAATGTAGGGTTGATCATAAAAGTAATGTTGATGATCTATATGTTTCTCTTTGCAATGTAAGGTTCATTACTTAAGTAGGGTTCTTTAACCATACTTTGTTTTTTCAAATGTAAGGTTCCTTTCAAACGAAAGGTTATTTTACCATAAGTTTTTTATAACGTAATTTTTATTAACCATATGTACAGATATGAATATAGGATTGATAAACCTTATTTTCTTCTTTCGGTGTATGGTTGTAGACTAACATAGGTATCACAATTCATACACATTATACATAGCACTGAGTTAATTCCATACATTACGCTAAACCACATAGTGTATGAACAGTGTTTCCAGAATACTCAAAAACACATGTTGAACACTTAGATAGATATACCTTGTAATTTAAAAGCTTGAAATTAATTTTAGAATAATTAAAAATAATATTAAATCCTTGAAATACACTTAAATAAAAAATAATTACTAAAAAAATAAGGGTATTTGTGTGTATTAAAATAATCATAATTTATAGAATATTTTTGATAAAATACATGACCAACAATCTCCACCCTTTTAATGATAAAAAAACTAATAACATTATTAACATAATTTAGAATTTAAAATAAAATAAAATAATAATAATAATTCAAAACTCAATTTTACAGAATTATTTTGATAAAAATAAATTTTTTGTTTATCAAAATTTATCCCCCGTTTTGTGATATAAAAAATAAATTATAAAAGTTTTTTAAAACACTTTTAATTTTTCATAGACCATTAAGTGAATGTTATAATAATATGTATAGATAAATAAGATCAGATTTTTAAAAGTATACATAAATATAAAAGAATATCAAAAAATGCACTGAAAATAAGAATAAAGAAATTTCATTAATCAAAATCTGTATAAATACAATATTCAATTTTACTAGGAAATAGGTTAGCCAATTGACGTGGTTAGTGTAGAAGAGTTTGGTTACGGTTAAGATCATTTTCTGGTTCTGTAGGATTTTGAGTATCTTGAAACATTTCTTTTAGCTTTTCCATCTATACCCACAACTATTTCATAAGACTATCCCCCAAATTCATAATAAAAAACAATATAATATTGTCTAATATGTATATTTTCAACAAGATTGACTTTAAAAAATTCATCCCAACTTTTCTCTTTCTGCGTATACTGGTCTAACTTATCTATAAATTTTTTGAGTAGAAATTTGATATTGGGTTCCCTTAAAGTCAATTAATCAACTAGATATCTTTGATTATCCAATAAAACTGATAATGGAGAACTGTTGCACTGAAGGTTCTAAAGACAGTCATTAATGTTATCCATAATAATTGTGATTTCTAGAACTATAAAAATTGGATCTGGAGAGGTATAATGGGAAGAGGTGAAAGCATTGGTTTGAGAAATACTTCCTTTAAGGGATTCAAAGTATCTTCCTAAATACCACTTCAAGTCTCCAAATTCTGTTTTAGAAACAAATTTAGATCAAATATTTCAAACTTTTTGAAAGCATCAAAATCATTCCTTGACACATAATTTTCACTCAATTATCTAAGTCGATTCTGAAAATACTTGTACTCTATAAATGGTGAAGATGAATTCTAAAAATCATAAAAAGATAAATTTGAGGCATCCATGTCTTAAAAAATAACATAATTTTATTCTTGAAATTTATGAATATTCATCATAAGATCTTCAACTTGATTAGTCAGGGAATCAGATGTCCCTTCATCTACATTATGTGACTAAAAACCAACCAAAATTTCCAATGGATTTGAAGCATACTTCTCTATAGACCTATCCACTAGGTTTTCAATTTATTTTTTACTATAACTATATAAATTATCAAGAACATCTATTTTGTCTCTAGAAATAGATTCTGATCTCTCTACCAAATGATCAAAAAATTGAGCAATCAATGTTCTTAATAACTTCTGTATCCACATTTTCTGATCTAAGTATTTGTTACTCTTCCTAAATAATTTATTCTTAGAAAATGTTTTCTTGAATTAGTGGATCTTCCTCATGAACAACTAGAATAACATAATCCTACAAATCTTGAAATTGAATTTAATCCTTTTGGTCTTTATCATGAACAAGTTCCTCCAGATGAACTGATCTAGTACCTTCACTTAACCCAACACTAGTTCTTCAGCAGGTGGATCTACTCTATTTCATTGTTTCATGACCAATTCCTTTATCATATCTTCTTCGTCCAATTATCATTCATTAAATCTTAATTTTTATAAGAATATTTTGAAACTCTTTAGATCTAGATTCTCTAATCCCTTAATTTCCAATAGCACATTAATACCCCTGGGAAAATGATTCAGATTTTTGTTGGTCATATGGACCAACTGAACAAATATTGACTTTCTATATACTCCAGTACAAAATTTCTAAGAGTACCAGCATTTAGAACATTACAATGATGAAAATTAATTCTTGATTTGAACACATGAACCATATTCTATCTGAATAGAATTAAAGACAGTATCCTTCCATAAGGATAAAAACACATACAAGCCTCTATTTGAAAACAATATCTCGAATACCTATACATATACCTTGGAAAATTAAATTTGATATCACTTATTAACAAAAACATAATATATATGTCTAGATATAAAAGTTTATCCATCTCATTGACTGTTAGAGCAATTGTCGTTTGAATAAATTTCACTAAAACCTTTTGATCAGCCTCAAGGTTCTTAACAAACATTTTTGTGATATAGATTGACCCAAACTGAATTGAAATAATTTCCTCAGACTTGTGATCTTAATTACCAATAAAATTTATATCAAAATAAAAAATTAAATTATGCGAAAATTTCAAAATTTCAGGTAATTCTACAGAGATGTTCAATTTTTTTGTCCTCTATCTTTATAGAAATAATGTCTTCAGTCTCACCAAAACTGAAAAGAATACTATTAATGAAATGATTAAATTCTATCTCATATATTTATTATGTATTTACCTCATTAAATAGAAATTATAGGATTTAAATAGCGAGATATTTCTTAAGCGATAAATATGTCTCATACAACCACTCGAAATCAATGATTTTTCATTACATAATATTTCTTAAAGAAACTCATTGATGCTTTGGGTCACTAGGTTCACCTTCATCAGTTCGATTGGTTTTTACAATTTCTAAAAATTGAATGCTCTGTGGATCTTGGGTTTCGGGTTTCTAAGGTAGAAGAAGGATTTGATGTGCAAAATGATTTGAGAAATGAAATATAAGGGAAGAATAAAGGTTTTGATAGGAAAAAAGTTTCTGACATTACCTTGTTTCTATTTTCATTACTTAAGATAATTATGATTTTGTTTGAAAATATGTGACCTTGAAAAAAATTTAGACCCTAATTATTTACCCAAATAAACTGCAAAAAAAAAATAAGTAAAGTGGTGAACAAAATTTAATTGAGATAATTAATAAACAAATTAGGGAAAATTCATTTTAAATTAATTAAACCTAACTCCTCTTAATAAAATAAAATCTATCCGTGGGAAGTGGTTTTGTAGAAATATCATACAATTAATATTTATAATTAACAAATTCCATACATATGTCCTTTATGAGGGCATGATCTATTGGAAAATGATGCCTTATTTCAATATGTATAGTGCTGGAATGACTTGCATGATTCTAATATATATTAATAGAACTAATGTTATCACATAAAATTGAAATATTATTAAAATTTAATCCAAAATCTAGTAGAATGTTTTTCATTCAAAATACTTGTGCATAACAACTGCCAACAGACACATATTCTGCCTCAGTGGTTGACATATCAACTGAGCGTTGCATCTTACAAGACCAAGAAACTAAATATTTTACTAAAAAGTAACATGACAATGAGGTACCTTTTCTATCTAATATACAACCTCAAAATTCATCATATGAATATGAAATTAAATTAAGGTAAAAATATTTGGGATAAATAAGAGATTGAAAAACAATTCCTTTTAAATATCTAAAGATTGTTTTAAAAAAACTAAGATGATATTCTTTTTGATTTGATTGAAATCTATGACAGAGACATACTGAATACATAATCTTTACTCTTCTAGTAGTAAGATATAAAAAAAACCAATCATACCTCTATATAACTTGTTGTCAAATTGTTTCCCAACTTAATCCAAATCATGTTTCATATTAGTACATATGGGAGTAGTATATGTCTTAATGTTTTCAAGCCCAAACTCTTTCAATAAATCTATAATATACTTAATTTGATTTTAAAAAATTCAGTAATATTTTTGATAAATTTGATATTCTAAAAAGAAATTCAGTTCTCCCATCATACTCATTTCAAATTATTTTTTCATGAGATTTGAAAAATCATGACAAAGATTTTTTTTATTTAAACCAAAAATAACATTATCAACATAAATTTTAACAAATAAAATATTATAACTAACTATTTTCTTAAAAAGTGTGTGGTCTTCCATTCAAAAAGTGAAATCATTTTTTAAAAGAAAAGAACTTAATCGTTCATATAAATCTCTAGGTGATTGTTTTAGGCCATAGAGATATTTAGTATGTTTAAAAACAGAATTGTGTTTTTCGGGATTTTAAAAACTAGGATGTTGTTGAACATAAACTTCCTCTGTTAAATAAGCATATAAAATGGAATATTTGACATCCATATGATATAATTTAGAATTCATATGAGAAGAATATTCTAAAATATTTATAATTTCTTCTTATCTAGCTATTGGGACAAAGGTCTCATTATAATATATACCTTTATCTTTATTATAACCTTTGGCTACTAATCTATATTTGTTCATAGTGATTATCCCTTGATCATACTATTTGTTTTTAAAAACCCATTTGGTTTCTATGACTGAATAGTAGGTTGGTATCTCTAAAGGTTCACAAACATTATTTCACTTGAACTAGTTTGAGTCTTCTTTTATAACTATCATCCAAATTTCATCTTCTAAGGCTTCTTCAATAGTCTTAGGTTCTAACTGGGATAGAAAGGAAGAGAATTCAACTAAGATTCCTACACCTTTTCTATTTATTATTCCTATGTCTAGGTATCCTATAACACTTTCTAAAGGGTTGTTCTTTAGGATTCTAGACTGTTTAGGAAGAAAAATTTTAGGTTATTCAGTTTCAAGTTCTTATGAACCAGACTGAACATTATTAAAATAAGAATAAAAATCATTTTTAGGGGTATCAAGTCTCATGTTTTCAAAAGAGTCAGTGACTTCATTGGTTTGATCTTTTTATTTAACAAAAGGTTTGGTTTCATTAAACTTCATATGAACTGATTCTTCAATAATCCTTGAATTTTTATTAAACACTCTATAAGATTTTGAAGTTGCATAATATCCTAAAAATATTCATTCATAATATTTTGGATCAAACATACCATGATTATCCTTGGTGTTTAGGATATACACCTCACATCTAAAATGTTAAAGTTCTTTACTTTAGGAATTCTGTTATTCTAAAGTTCATTCATTGACTTTTTGAAAAAATCTTGAATTAAAACCGTATTCATAATATATCTAGCTGTGATTATAGCTTCTACCAAAAATAGGTAGGTAGACTGTATTCATTCAGCATAGTCTTAACCATTTCATAAATAGTTCTATTTCTTTATTCAATAATTACTTTTTGTTAAGGTATTATTGGTACAGAAAAGGTATGTTTAAAACTCATATTAGAGGAAAAAAACTTAAATTCTTGATTCTCAAATTTACCACTACGATAACTTCTTAATGAAATTATTTTGTAACATTTTTCATTTTGTGAAATTTTATAGAAATTTTCAAAAACATAGAAAACTTTGTTCTTAAGCCTTAGAAAATAAAACCCGGTAAATTTGGAATAATCATTAACTAAAACATAAACATATAATTTACCATCCAAAATTGCTACTATTGATGGCCCAAAAAATCTATAAGGATAAGTTCTAATGGTTTATATGTAGATATTTTGTTAATTTATTTGAAATAATATTTGTGTTGATTTCCAATTTGGAATGCATCACAAAATATATCATCATAAATTTTAAGAGTGGGTAAATCAACAACAAGCTATTTCTTAGATAATCTATGTAAAACATAAATATATCAATGACCAAGTCTCTTATGCCATATCCATGACCCAGTTGTATTAGCAGATAAATTGTTCACTTTTTTTTTACACAAGGAAAGAAAGTCCAGAGGATAAGTATTATCAGTTTTAGGGGCTCTAAACATAAGAAAATCATTTTAAAAAACTAAGCAGGAATTGTTTGAGAAATAAACAAAAAAACATTATCAAAAAGTTGAGAAATAATTATCGGGTTGTGCTTCAATACTAGCACATAATGAACTTTGTTGATAGATAGAATTTTTGGATCTCTAATAGTTCCAATTCCAATTATTTTACCATTAGTATTATCACCAAAAGTAACATGACCTCAATCCATTTGAGTGAATATATGGAAGTTTGATGGGTCTCCACTCATACGCTAAGAGCATTCACTGTCTATATACCAAATAGTATTTCTGTTCTTGTGGCATTTTAATCACAAAATCATTTAAACAAATGTATGTATTGGAACCCATATTTTCTTGGGTCTAGTAGAGTTAGCTAGCTGAGATTTTCGAATCCAGATCTTATTTGTTTTTCCATAACTGATATCATTTCCGTTAGATAATCAATTTTAAATAAAATCATTTTAATTCCATTGATTTGAGGAATTTTTAAATAAATGTTATTTGTTTTTTGTTCTTTTTTTAAAAAAAAAAAGTAACACTTTTTGAGTTGGGAATGAAATAATTATTATATAGTTTAGATTTTTCACCCTTACATCTTATACCAAATATTTTCTTTTTAATTATATTCTTACCAAGAATTTCATTCAGAATATTTTCTCAATTTGTAAAGAAAAGAGTTTCGCTATTATAAGTTTCTAATTCATCTTGTAATTATTTAATCCATTTTTTCATGATCAGGCCAGTTTGTGGTATATGAGTTAAAACTTTCAATTATCTCTTTATGTTTTTTAAGTAAGATATATCTTTATCCTAAAGTAGCATTATGAATATTCTTTAAAAAAAATTTATTTTTTAATAAGGATTCATATTTCTCTTATAACATTGTGCAATAGGAAGCTAATTAATCACTTGCACAACTAGAATTAAAATCATATTTAGAGGAATATTAGGTTGGTACCTTATCTTCTTCAATAATGGAGCACATATTTTCATTTATACTTGATTCTTCCTTTTCTGAATTTGATTTTGACGAGTTGCAAGAGTCTTCAAAACAATCCATGTTTCTTTCATTTCTCTTCTACATTTAAGTTCATAACAATCTTTTTTTCTGATATTTCTTTTTTATATTTCTCTTTTTACCTTTTAGATGAGGACTATCACTTCTTATATGACCCAATTTCTTGCATTCATAGTATCTGACTTCTCTTTAGTATTTCTTGTCTTTTTTAAAAGGCTTTCTGAATCCTCTCTTTTTCGTATAAAACTT
The DNA here is from genome assembly GCA_963277665.1 of Viscum album. NCBI lineage: Eukaryota > Viridiplantae > Streptophyta > Magnoliopsida > Santalales > Viscaceae > Viscum > Viscum album. The sequence continues at coordinate 1,174,724,694 of OY728119.1, read as the reverse complement.
TCTAGACTTTCTGGCTAACTAAGCTATTTCTATTTCAGAATAAGATGAATCATTGATTTGTTATTCTATTTTAATTATGATAATTTAATTTTAGAGCAATATTATATTTTTATGATAATTTTATGATCTTCATCATCAGATTTCATTTCAACATCATACACCATCAAATTCCCAATTATTCCTTTCATGGTCAAATATTTGACAGATGATGATTGTCGAATAGCATAAGATATCCCATTCCATTTAAAATGTAGCACTATTAGTACTTTAAATGCTTGAACGTATTGTTTTATAGGTTCACCTAAGGTTGTAATATGATTGAAAATTTCTCTAAGACCCCCATTCATCTATGTAACACTTTCTCTATCAAACATTCTCAATGTGTCAAATTTCAGATTTGTCACTCCATACCTTATTTGTTTTACATTATCTATTCCTTCATAAGAAATTGTAATGGTTTTATATATTTCATAAGTAGTAGGACATTGTGAGACATGATTGAATTCATTTGGTGTAAGACCACATATAATTGCATTCATAGCTTTGGATTTCATATCATATTCAGATTCGGTTGCAACATCCCAAGTTTCTGGTTTCTCAAGAATCTTATAGGGATTAGTAATCTTTGAATAAAATCTAAATCCAATATTTTTATAAAAAAAATAATCCTGTATTTCCATAACCCATAATTTTCACCATTCAAATACGGAGCATGAATAAGGGATATACCATCTCTAGGATCAACCATTTACAACTTTTTATAGATCTTTAAACATTCAACTAATTATACCTTTATACAAAATCTCACATCTGATACCAATTGTTAGGTCAGAATATAATAAACACACAAAGGGCGGGGGGGGATTGTGTCTTTTCAAAAACTCTTCCACAATTATGAATTTAGACACCCTATTTAAATTGGCACGGATAAGAAGTATTTTACTTCTGATCTAAGAATAATAATATGTCCAAAAGAAATAAAAGACATGGATTTTTATAGTGGTTTGGGGCACAAATATCCCCTAGCCCACTCCAACATATTCTCCTTCTATGAGCTTAATTAATTTTAATACACTAGTCCTCTTATCACAAGACTGAAATTCCAAAAACTAAGTGAAAGCAGTTTATACCATTACAATTAAGACTAAAAATAAAGTCTTTTGGTTCTAAATAGATAACTGATTATCCAAGATTATATCGATAAACTGAAACTCCAGTTAAACTGAGTACGAGTAGTCAAGACACAAATAACTCAACAAGAGATTTGATTTGATTGAAACAAATTTATCTTCACAGTTTCAGCAGTACACAACTGACAATAGAAGAATTTTGTTCTTTATAAAGAAAATATTAAAGATGAAATAAGTCTAAAGAGATCCTATTTCACAGGGGATCTTTTATTTTATGAATAACAATAAAAATAGAGCATCCAAAAAATTATCGGATTGAACATATATATCTCCAAAGTGTAGTGTTTTTTCTGAGTTGTTTGTTCGTTGTAGCACAATGCAATAATCACCAAAAATATTTAATAATAATAAAATATTCTTCACTATTGATTATATTTGAAAATAATACTTGAATAAATATATAACGATTACCCTGGTTTGGAAAATACCAAATACAAAAAAGATGTCTGATGAACCATAGAAAATCAAAAATTGAATTTACCATGGGAGTCGTAACTTCCCTTAAGAATAGGATTAAATTTATCTATTAAATATAGTTCTTTGAATCATATAAAATAATCTTCAAAATAGTTGAAAATGAGATTTAAAACATCCTATAACTTAGTCAATTCCTTTGCAGAAATTATGGAAAAAATCATGAAAATAAATATTTAATGTTGAAATGTCATATTTATTTAGGGTTATTTTAGAATGTGAAAAAATATTGAACGTAGGGTTCAATTATGTAGCGTTCATCTTCAACTGTAAGATTGAAATTGTTGGGATGATCATAAAAGTAATGTTTATGATCTATAAATTTCTATTTGCAACATAAGGTTCATTACTTACACAGGGTTCTTTAACCATACATTATTCTCTTTTGAAATATATGGTTCCTTTAAAACATAAGGTTCTTTTAACATACTTTTTTGATAATATAAGGTTAATTAACCATACATATTGATCTAAACGTAGGGTTGATAAACCATACTTTTTTTTGGTGTATGTTTGAAGCCTAATGTTGGTATCTCGATCCATACACACTCTACATAGTGCTGATTTGATTCCATATGTTTTGCTAAACCATGTAGTTTATGAATAGTGTTTCCATAATTCTCAGAAACACATCTTGAACACTTAGATAAATATTCCTTGTGAATTAAAATCAGAAAAATAATTTTAAAATAAATAATAAGAATATTAAATCCCTAAAATAAACTTAAATAAAAATCATTAGTAAAACAAATAAGGGTATTTGTGTACGTCAAAGTCATCATAATTTAAATACTTTTGTCATGACAATACATGACCAAAAATCTACCCCATTTGTTGATTATAAAAACCATAACATTATTAAAAAAATTGAAATTAGAGTTTTTTTAGAAAAAAATAATACATTGAAATTTGATTTGAGAGAATTATTTTGATAAAAATAAATGTTTTTTTATCAAAATTTCCACCCTTTTTGCGAGATCAAAAATAATATATAGAAAAAGATTAAAACTATTTGAAGTTTTCATAAATCAGTAATTGATTGTTATAATAATCTCTATAGATAAATAATACTAGATTTCTTGAAGTAGACATAAAAATAAATGAATATCAAATAAAGAATTGAAAATAAGAATAAATAAATTTCATTAGTAAAAATATATAAAAATACAATATTCATTTTGACAAGGAAACATGTTACCCAACTGATGTGGTTAGGGAAGAAGAGTTTGGTTAGGGTTTGGATTGGTTTCTAGTTATGTAGGATTTTGAGTAGTTTGAAACACTTCTTTTAGATATTCCATATTTACCCACAAATTTTTCGTAAGAAAATATCCCAAATTCATAATCAAAACTCTATTATATTGACTAATATTCATATTTCTAACAATATTGACATTTAAAAATTCATGCAAACTTTAATCTTGCTGCATAAACTGGTCTAACTTATCTGTGCATTTGTTGAACAGAATTATGATTCTGGGTTCACTTGAAGTCTATTACTCAACAAGATATCTTTTATTATTCAAGAAAATAGATAATGGATCACTGTTTCCCTAAATTTTCTGAAGACTATAATTCATATTAGACATAACAGTTGTGATAACTTTAAATCTGCAAATCAGATTTGGAGAGGTAGAAGGGGCAGAGGTAAAAGCATTGGTTTGATAAATACTTCTTTTAATGGATTCAAACTGGCTTCCTAAATAACAATTCATGTCACCAAAATCTCTTTGGGAAACAAATTTAGATTGAATATTTCCATCTTTCACTATCATTTCTCTTTGGAAAGCATCAAAATCATTCCTTGATAGAGATTTTTATTCAATTCTCTAAGATGATTATGAAGAGACTCACACTCTAGCCTTGGTGTTGATGAATTCTGAAAATCATTAAAAGATCTATTTGAAGCCTCCATCTCCAACTTAATAATATAATTTTCTTTATTTTCTTTATTAAACTTCATTACAAGATCTTCAACATGATTATTCAGGTAATTAGATGTCCCTTCATCTAGACTATGTGACTAAAAAACAACCAATATTTCTATAGGATTTGAAGCATACTTCTCCAGAGACTTCTCCACTATTTTTCAATTTATTTTCTACTAGAACAAGACAAATTATCAAGAACTTTGGTTTTCTATCCAAAAACATATTCTAGTCTCTCTACCAAATGATCAAAAACCAAGAAATCAAGAATTTCAACAACTTTTGTAGCCATATTTTCTAATATGATCATATTTTTCCCTTCCTGAATAGTTTCTTCTAATAAAACTTCTTCATAAATAGATGTATATTCTTCCAAAACAACTAGAATAAGAGAATCCTACAAAACTAGAATATGAATTTCAACCTTTTGGTTTTCCTCATGAACATGTTCTTCTAGATGAACCGATCTAGTAGCTTCAGTTGAATCCAAAACTGGTTCTTCAATATGTGTATATACTCTGTTACTTGGTTTCATGATAAATTCATCTATAAAATATTCTTCTTCTTATTCTTATTCATTAAATCTCAATTTTCTCTAAGTAGTTACAAACTCCTTCAGGTCCGGATTGTCCAATAACTTCATTTCCAATTTCACTTTTCTCCCCTTAAGAAAATGATCCTATTTTTTGGTCATATTAACCCACTAGCATAAGCTTTCCTTTCACTGTATTATAGTAAAAAAAATCTAAGATTACCAAAATTCATAACATTATTGTGATGACACTATATTCTTGATCTGAACACATAAACCATATTATTTCTGAATAGAATTAAAGAAAATATCTATCCATAAAGATAAAAAGACATGTGATCCTCTATTTGAAAACAATAGCTCAAATACCTATATATATAACTTGAAAAATTAAATTTGATATCAATTATGAACAAAAACATAATGTACATGTCTGGATAAATAATTTCCTTCTTCTCAACTACTCTTGGATTAATTTCCAACTGAATAAATTTCACCAAAACCATTTGATCAGCCTCAAGGTCCTTAACAAACATTTTCTTGATAGGGGTTTATCCCAATAGAAATGACCTAATGTACATAGAATTTTTATCATGATTACCAATAGAACATAGATCAAAATGAAAAACACCTTTATGGAGAAATTTAAAAAATTTATCTATTTCTATAGAGAATATTAAAAATTCCTTATCATCTATATTTGCATAAATAGTGTCTTCAATCTCACCAAACCTAAACTGAAAACTATTAAATAAATGATTCAATTATATCTAATATATAAATTATTTATTTAAGTCATTAAATAGAAATTTAAGGCCTTGAAAAGTGAGATATTTCTTAAGTAATAAACATGTCTCATTCAACCACTCAAAATCAACAACTTTTCTTTGCAGAATATTTCTTAAAGAAACTCATTGATGCTTCGGGTCACTAGGTTCACCCTCATTAGTTCGATTGGTTTTCCCATTTCCAAAAATCAAATGCTCTGTGGTACTAGCTTTCTAGGGTTTAAAAGGTAGACAAAGGCTTTGATATGAAATTTTTTTGATAAATTAAATAGTAAGGAAAGATGAAAGGTTTTGATATGAAAAATGTTTTTAACAATACCATGTTTCTCGTTCCATTACATAAGATAATTATGATCTTTTTTTGAAAACATGTGACATTAAAAAAATTAAAAAAAATTATTTACACAAATAAATAGAAAAAATAAAAATAATTGGTAAAAAAATTTAAAGAGTTAAATATTAAATATATTAGAGAATTTTTTTTAAAATTAAATAAACCTAACCCCCTTTAATAAAATCAAATCTAGCAGTGAGATATGGCTTAGTAAAAATATCATCTAATTGATATTTTGAATTAAAAATTCCAAAGAAATATCCTTTTTTGAGGACATGACCTCTTATAAAATAATGCCTTATATAAATGTGATTAGTGCTGTAATGACTTAAAAGATTCTTATATATATTAATAGAACTATTATTATCACATAAAATAGAAATATTATTAAATTTTAATCCAAAATCTAGTACAGTATTTTTCATCTACAATACTTGTGCACATCAACTTCCAACAGACACATATTCTGCCTCAGCAGTTGACAGAACAACCGAGTGTTTAATCTTACTTTACCAAGAATATAAATATCATCCTAAAAAGTGATAGGTCGTTGAGGAAAATTTTCTATCTAATCTACAACCTAAACATTTAGCATCTGACTATGAAATTAAATTAAGATAAGAAGTTTTGCGGTAAAAAAGAGATTGAAAAATAGTTACTTTTAAATATCTAATTTTTTTAACCGAAGTGAGATGAGATTATTTTGGATTTTATTTAAATCTAGAACATAGACATACTAAACACAAAATATCTAGTCTGCTAGTAGTAAGATATAAAATCTACTAACCATGCCTCTATATAACTTCTTGTCAACTGGTTTCCTAGCTTCATCCAAATAAAGTTTTATATTAGTACATATGGGAGTAGTATATGTATTAATGTTTTGAAGCCGAAAATATTTCAATAAATCTATAATATACTTACTTTGACATAAAACATTTCCATAATCTTTTTGATAAATATTAAATTCTAAAAATAAATTCATTTTTCCCACCATACTCATTTCAATTTCTTTTTGATTTTTATTTGAAAAATCACGACAAAGATTGTTTTTGTTGAACCAAAAATAACATCATCAATATAAATTTGAACTAATAAAATATTATAACTAATTGATTTATTACAAATTTTGGGATCTCCCACACTAACAATAAAATATTGTTTTATTGGAAATAACTTCATCTTTCATACCAAGCTCTAGGTGATTGATTAAGGCCATAGAGAGCATTAGTATGTTTAAAAATAGAATTAGGTTTTAGGAATTTTCAAAACCACAAGGTTGTTCAACATAAACATCCACCATTAAATTACTATTTAGAAAGGAAGATTTAAAATCCATCTGATATAATTCAAAATTTATATGAGATGCATAAGGTACAATAATTTTAATCACATATAATCTAGATACTAGGGAAAATGTACCATCATAATAAATACCTTCTTCTTGAAAATAATCATTAGTTACTACTCTAGATTTATTCATAGTGACATTCCCTTGATCATCCTATTTGGTTTTAAAAACCCACTTGGTTCCTATGAATGGATAGTTTGTTGTACTCTCTAAATGTTGAGAAAAATTATTTTAATTGAACTAGGTTAACTCTTATTGAATAACTATCATCAAAATTTCATCTTCTTAGGGTTCTTCAATAGTATTAGGTTCTAGCCCGGATAGAAAGGAAGATAATTAAACTAGGTTTCCTTAATTTCTTCTAGTTCTTACTCATATGTCTAGGTATCCTATAATAGTTTCTAAAGGGTGGTTATTTAAAACTCTAGACCATTTATAAAGAACAATTTTAGGTTATTCGGTTTCATGTTCTTCTAGACTAGACTTAACATTTTTAAATAATAGAATAAAAATCATTTTTAAGGTTATCAAGTCTCATGTTATAAAAAGAGTAAGTAACTTCATCTGTTTGATCATTGTCTTAAATTAATGGGTTAGTTTCATCAAACATCACATGAACTGGTTTTTCAACAATCCTTGAATTTTTATTAAACAATCTATATTCTTTTGAAGTAGCATAATATCCTAAAAATTTTCCTTCATCAGATTTTGGATTGAACTTACCTATATTATTCTTGGTGTTCATGATATACACCTTGCATCCAAAAACATTAATGTTCTTTACTTTAGGCTTTTTGTTATTTCAATGTTCATAAGGTGTCTTTTTGAAAATAGGCCGAATTAAAACTCTATTAATGATATAACAGGTTGTGCTTATAGTTTAATCCAAATAATAGGTAGGTAGACTATATTCAGTCAGCATAGTCCTCGACATTTATTGAATTGTTTGATTTTTTCTTTTAATAATTTCATTTTGTTGAGGTGTTTTTGGAGTAGAAAAGATATGTTTAATACCCAGATTTAAGAAAAAATAATTAAATCCTTGTTTCTAAAATTCACCACTATAATCAATTCTTAATGAAATTATTTTGAAACAATTTTAATTTTGTAAAATTTTCCAGAAATATTCAAAAACATAGAAAAAATCATTCTTAAGATTTAGAAAATAAACAAACATAAATATGGAATAATTATCAACTAAAACATAAACATATAGTTTACTAGACAAAATTTCTACTCCTGATGGACCAATAAAATCCATATAGATATGTTTTAAAGGATTAGATGTAGAAACTTTGTTAATTTATTTGAAAGAAGATTTTGGTTACTGTCAAATTTGGCATGCATCACAAAATCTATCATCATCAAATTTAATACTATGTAAATCATCAATAAACTATTTCATAGATAATCTATGTAAATCATAAATATTAAATTGATCAAGTATTCTATCCTAGATCCAGGACTCACTTGTCTTAGTAGATAAATAGTTCACTTTTTGTTTACACAAGGAAAGTAAGTCTATAGTATAAACGTTATCAGTTCTAGGTTCTCTAAACACAAGCAATTCATTTTAAAAAACTGAGCATGAATTGTTAGAGAAATCGACATAAAACTATCATCACAAATCTGATAAATACTTATCAGGTTGTGCTTGAATACTTGCACAGAAAGAACTTTGTTGATAGATATGATCTTTGGATCTCCAATAGTTCCAATTTCAATTATTTTCCCTTTGGCATTATCACCAAAAGTAACATGACCTCCAACCATTTGAGTCAATGTATGAAAATTTGATGGATCTCCACTCATATTCCTTGCGCAGCCACTATCGATATAAAAAATGGTATTTTATTCTTCTAGTATTTTACCCACAAAATCATTTAATAAAATGTTGGTTTTGGTACCCATATTTTATTGGGTCCATTTGTGTTATCTAGTAGAGATTTGGGAATCCTGATCTTCTTTGTTTTTCCATAACTCATATCTCTTGCTTCAGATAATTTTTTTAAAATAAAATCTTTTTTCATTCCACTGATTGGAGGATTTTTTAAATAATGGTTATTTTTTATGTCTTTTTGTTCCAAAAAAATAACAAGTAACACTTTTTCAGTTGGGAATGAAATAATTCTTATATAGTTTAGATTTTTCACCCTTACTTCCTATACATTATCTTTTCTTTTTAATTATATTCTTACAAATAATTTCATTTAGAATATTTTTTCATTTTGTAAAAATGAATTGAGCAGAACATTGATAAGTTTTAAATTAATATTATAATACTTTAATCCATTTTTTTATGATCATAATTTTTGTGGTAGATGAGTTAGATTTTTCCATTAACTCCTGATGTGGTTTAAGTTATCTCTTCCACCAAAAGCAGCATTATGAATATTCTTTAAATATTTGTTATTTTTTTATAAGGAGTAATACTTATCTTCTAGAATTTTTTAATAAGCACATAATTAATCATTTGAAAAACTATAATCAGAATTAAAATTAGAGGAATATTAGGTTTGTATATTATCTTTTTCAGCCAAGAAGCACATATTTTCTTACAAACATGATTCTTTCTTTTTTGAATCATATTTTGATGAGTTGTTGGAGTATATAAAAACACTACATGTTTATTTCATTTATCTTCTTCCTTTATATTTATAATCATCATTTTTTATATTTATTTTCTATCATTCCCTTTGCACCTTTTAGATGAGGACAATCAGATCAATTTTAGAATCACATGAATCAGAATTCTTTTCTATTTTTACTTCTTGATTTATTTTTCTTCTTTTCTTATGATAAGTTACTTCTAGAGATTTATTATACGTTTTTATGATAATTTTATGATATTAATCTTCAGATTTCATTTAATCTTCATACATAATCAAATTCCCAATTATTTCTCTTATAGTCAAATCTTTTATATGTGATGATTGTAAAATAGTAGTAGATATCCCATTCTATTAAAAAGGAAGTACTCTCGGTACTTTCAATTCATGATAAAAATGATGGATAGGTTTAACTAAGGTTATAATATTATTTATAATTTTTGTAAGCCTTCTGTTCATATATGTAACACTTTCTCCATCAAACATCCTAAATGTTTCAAATTTTAGATTTGTTACTGCATACCTCATTTATCTTATATTTTTTATTCATTCATAAGAAACTACAATGGTTTTCCACATTTCATAAGTAGTAGGACATTGTGAGACATGATTGAATTCATCTGGTCGAAGACCACATATAATTGCATTCATAGCTTTGGAGTTTATATCATATTCTTATTTGGTTTCAACATCCCATGTTTTTTGTATCTTAGGAATCTTATAGGAAGTAGTAATCATTGAATAAATTCTAAATCCATGATTTTTAAATAAATAATCATCCTTGATTTCCAGCAACCATAATTTTTACCATAGAAATACGGAGAATGAACCATGGATATCCCTTAAATAGGATCAACCATTTCTATCTTTGTATATACCTTTAAACATTCAGATTACTATAACTTTATCCAAAAGCTCTCCTCTGATACCAATTTTTAGGTCAGATTATACAAAACACACAATAGGGGGTGGATTGTGTCTTTTAAAAAACTATTCCCCAATTTCGAATTTGAACACCCTCTTTAAATTAGAGTAGATAAGTATTGTTTTACTTTTGAAAAAAGAATAAGAAACAAACAAACTGAAATAAAAGACAAAACTTTTATATAGTGGTTTGGAGCACAAATATCCCCTATTCCACTCCACCAGATGATATCTCTGTGAACTTAATGAATTTTACTTGTCTGGTCCTCTAATCAAAAGAACTAAATTCCTACAACAATGTGCAGGCAGTTGATATTTTAAAATTAATACTAAAAATAAATTATTCTTGTTCTAAATCAAGAATTGATTATCCACGTATTAGATCGAGAAGCTGACACTCAACTTCACCTGAGTGTGAGTAGTCAAAATTCAAATAAATAAAAAAGACATTTCATTTTTTGAAATAAATTGATCTTCACATTTGTAGAAGCATGAAACTGATAGTAGATGAATCTTCTTCTTTATATAGATAATCATAAATATGAAATAAGTCTAAAGAGATCATTTTTATAGGTGATCGTTGATTTTAAGAACAAAAAAAAACAAAGTAGTCATAAAATTACAGGGTTGAACATTTATATATCCAAAGTGTAGTTTTATTCTCGAGTTATTCGTTCACTATAGCACTTTGTATATGATCACCAGAAATATTGAATAATAAAAAAATATTATTCTCTCTTGACTATCTTTAAAAATAGTACTCGAAGAAATATATAACGAGTATCCTTGTTTTGAAAATTTCAGATCCACAAAAGATTCCTGATGAACCATATAAAATAAAAATTGAATTTACCAGAGGAGTTATAAATTCCCTTAACAAAAAGTGTAAATTTCCACATTAAATATGGTTAGTTGAATCAAATAAAACAATCTTAAAAATATTTTAAAATGAGATTTTAAATATCATGTAACTCAGTTAAGTCTGTTGCAGAAATTACAAAAAATATCATAAAAATAAATCTCCGATGTTAAAAAGTCAAATGTAGGGTTATTTCATAGTGACAAAATACTGAAAGTATGGTTCAACAACATAAAATTCATCTTTTGAATGTATGGTTTACAATGTATGGTTTATCATAACATTATTCTTGATGTTCCATACATTTCTATTTTCTATATAAGGATCAATACTTATAAAGGGTTATTTAAAAATACTTTCTTCTCTTACCAAACATAAGGTTCCTTTCAAACATAAGGTTTTTTACCATAATTTTCTTATAACATAAGGTTGTTTAACCATACATACTGATTATAACGTAGGGTTGAGAAAGCATACTTTCTTCTTCTAACATAAGGATGAAGAATAACATAGGGATCATGATACATACACGCTGTATATAGCGTCAAGTTGATTCCATATGTTACACTAAACCATGTAGGGTATGAACTGGGTTTCCAGAATACTCCAAACCATTTTCTAAATACATAGATAAATATTCCTTGTGAATTAAAATCATAAAAGTAATTTCAGAATAAATAAGAAAAATAGTAAATCATTGAAATGAACTTAAAAAAATCATTAGTAAAAAAATAAGGGTATTTATGAGTATACAAATTATCATAATTTATAGAGTATCTTTGAGACAATACATTCCCAACTGTCCAAAACTTGATATGTATATCACTATTTGGAATTCCAGATCTCCCAATCATCACTTCATCTTTTCAAATATATTCTTGTCAACAAATCCAAAATTTCTTATCGAAAAATCCAACTCAATCCTTTTGGACTACTAAAAATAAGTATGAATTTTAAATTAATGAAACATTTTTTGAGTAACATATTTTTATTTTATTATTTACATCATAATTTTAGAAATTTTAGTTTAAATTTGAAACCCATATTTGATATTTTAAAACTTTGGTAATATTTTATCAATAATTATTTTTAATACATTATACATTTTTATTTTAAAAATAATTTTTCCACTTTTAGAAATTGAATCAAATTAAATAGAATTATAATTTAGAATTTTAGGGTCAAAATTATTCAATGAGGACCACTTTATTTTTTTCATAAATATTATGCTACCTTAGTGAAACAAGTTATCGTTGTAAAGGATTAAATAAAATAATTCAAGGGGAAAATGGAATGAAACATGTTAAAAACATGTTTCTAATTGATTAGATGAGATATTATCAGACATACCTCACCTTAAAATCAATTTTTTTTAGAAAACTAACAATTTTAAAATGTTCTCCTCGCATATTAAGTTTAATATTAACAAAAATTCATTTCCCACAACTTATAAAGGGGGTATTTCACCACCCCTTCAAGGAACTACTAAAAATTTGGTTTCCATCTAAAGACATACACTTCTTATATCCCCTAGAACAATATTTCACTATATGTAGCATATATTCACAATATATTACCCTATTTCATCTATTTATAAGAGATCTTCTTAGTAAATCCTAAAGTTCTCAACATGAGATATCATTTATAGTTAACGTCTTTATTATATATTTTTCTTTTCTAATTATAATTTTCAAATATATATATATATAATGTTTTTTTCTTCATTATAAACTAAATTTTATTATTTTATGTTAATAACAACGAATTACCTTTTCAAATTTTTATGAATAAAAAAATCGTAATTCAATCATTTTATGGACTACTATCTTTACAACACAACATGTTTCTTTTTTTCCTTAAACATCTTTAAAGGATGGTATAAAGAGTAATTTAATAAATTATTATGATATTTATATCATTTTTATAATCTTAAAATATTAAACCATAAATCTCTTTTCTCTTGTTCTATGGAAAATGAAATCATCAACTATTCATACGTGTGGACTACCATTTCCATTGAATAATTGGGTTTTGTTTTTATTTACATTATTTCTTTATAGGGATGGTCCTGTGGATGATATTAAAGAATTAATATGTTTTTTATTATATCATTATGGTTCTTGTTTGATAAATTAGAGAACCTATTAATGATATGATCAAAAAATTATTATTGTTAATCCAATTGTTTAAAACGAGTGATATAAGAGGAAAATAATCACTTATTTCTATGTAATGAATTTATAGAATTATATTATCTATATAATTCATTCAAATTATAATATATCACACTAATAACCACTAAATAAAATCATTATTCTTTTTATAATGATATCATAAATAAGAAAACTCACAATCATCCAATAATCATGCTAGGTTCATGTTTGGGTCAGTTTTAGCTCCTACCTAAACAATAATATGAATTTATATAATAGATGACTATGAGAATTTATTTTCTGGTATAATATGACATAAAATTTTAATAATGTTTTTCTTGATTCTGTTAATGTTATATCATCATTTAAAATTAATTAAGAAAATATTTCGTTTGTTATGAATCAAATAAACATAATCATCACTGATTTCATCTTAATGGTTTTGACCAAAACTACCATGAAGTAAAATTATATATTTATAAAATACTTCTTTAAAATCTATTAAATTACCATATATGATAAAAAAGTAATGGAATTTGTAAAAGTAATAGATTCCAAAACCAATTTTATGAAACTAGTTCAAAATATTAAAGATTACTTACACGTAGTGTTGAAAATTAATAAAAACTAACTAAATGTAAAAAGTTATTGTAAATAAAGAGTATAAATGGATATTGTAATGAAATAGCTCTTAGAAATTTTTTTAATGAACTTAATTTAATTGTTTTGTATTTTTTGTGCATGTTCTAAATGAATCAGGACTAAGGTAATGGGTTTTTATCTCAAATTTCTCTCTTTGAGACATGTTTAATATTACACACCTAATTTCATTTATGTGGTATATAAAATACCTATTTTAAATATCGTATCATGAATTATATTTTTATCATTTAATTTTATGTTCAGTTAAGAGAACTCTCCTTTTAGGGGATTTAAAAAAATGTTACCCAAACCAAAAGAGATTTTGTGGTCTCAATTCCCGTTCTTTGAGACAAGTTACATGTTATGTACCATGATTCCATTACCTGATGTTCTATTGAATTACTATTATATTAATTTTATAGAATTTATTACATTGTAATTAATTGGATAAAATAATAAAAATAAAGTACTTTTCTTTAAATATATTTTTCCTCAAGGGTTTTCCCAATTGTAAGAGTTTTTGGTAACTCAGTTATCATTACTTGAGTTATGAACGTTCACTTGAACTTATTTTGTATAATTTTTTTTCATTCTTCACTTTTATTTTATTATATAGGGTCATCTCAGTGTTTAAAATTGTAACACATGAACCACTATAAAAATTTCTCATTCTTCATGGTGTATTTTTTCTTTTAGGGATATTGATAACACAAATATTATATCTTTACATTATAATGTTTTACAAAGAACATTCCTTTTCCATGATTGGGTTCTGAAACCCAAATATTTTACTTTATGGTATTTTATAATCATCTTTGGTAAAATGGTATTTTAATACAAGTGAATGGTTTTTTAATCTTATTATAATATGTGTTATAAAAAAAGGTATTTTAAAAATAATAAAATGGGTTTGTCTTTCACTTTCTTATTTTTTATTCCTATCCCCAATTATCCAAGAAAATATTTCTTGTCTTATCAAGGAACCATTATTTAATTTTACTTTTTAAATGTAATGGTTTTTAAAATATTTCATGTCACATTTTCAAAAGATATTTTTTAAAGAGACATGTAAAATTTTCTTTAATGTCAATATTAAAAATATTTTCTTAAAGTACTTTTTTATTTTTTATTGAATTTACCCTCTCATTTAAATTTTTTTTTACCTAATGGTATTTATGTTTCATAATTTATCCTCTAACATATATATTTATCATTTAAGGGATTGAACTCATGGTATCAAACAATTCAATTATTCATCCCCCTTTTTATACCATTTTATGTATTCTTTTTACAATTTTATTTTTCATTTATATCAAGAGACTTCTATGTTTCCTTTGTTACAATGAGTATATATTATCTTTATATAATAAAAATTATTTATATTGATTAATTTTGATCATGTTACTCCAGTTTTGATTTACTATATACACATTTATCTATACGATGTGATCATCACATTTTACATAATTCAGATTGGATGATGTTCACCTATAATGAAGAATAATATATTGATATGAGAAAATTAATGGCATTCCATATATTGTTTCTACAAAATGGTTGATTATTGGAAAGGTGAATAATTATTTTTGTCCTTAAACCTCTATTCTCAAGATGGTTTATGATCATGTTACCCCTTTTATTGACTTGGTAAAAAGTATTGGAATTATGGATGATTATTGACTATTAACATAGGTTGATTATGTATTAATATTAATTTTTTTTTAATTATTTGGGTTACCATGTTTTAATTGAGCCAATTTTTCCTTAATAATGGTATGAAATGTCTTGTTGAATCTTAAGGATAATTAATTGGGATTAAATATGTGACATATGGGGCACAAAATTATATATCCCCGTGATACATCAACAAGACTCAATAGAAAAAAAATACTGGGGTTTGGTGTATACCTCTTACCATATTAGAATAGTTTGTTGAAAAATTCATTTAGAAAATTTTTTCAATGTATTATGTTATTAATTCCATTAGTATGAGATCAATTATAATTATTATTCATTTTTTCATTTGTGGTCATGAATAAAACATGATCTCAGTTTAAGTTGATTATGAAATTATTAAGAATATTTATTCATTCTATATTATGTATACAATGATTTTTTTTGATAGATTCAATTATATATTTGGCTTATTTATCATTTGATCCCAACCCTTTCTTATTTTTACATTCCTCTCCTTATAAAGAAAATAAGTACATGCGATATCTTTATCTGGACTCCATGTATGAAAGATTTTTTTGGATATATTGAAGACTCATTATGAATTAAGTAGTTATATATATAATAGGAAAAATGGTCTTTGATATAAATAACATGGTATTTATTAGATAATATTTTATCCTAATTATATAATGATTTAATCCTTAACGGTTTTTGGAATGTATGCAATTAAATAGTTACTTTAAATAATGTAATTATTGGACAATTATATTTGGTAATCTATAGTTGTTATGTAAGCCAGTTTGTAAAGTGTGTGTTTATGGAACCAAATCCAAGAGCGTGGGTTCAAGGAATCACATATATAAAATAAAATTAGTTTAAAATTCATGTAGGAGAGATAAAAATACATTATCTAACTTTTTACGGAACCATTGGGTCTCGTGAGTACAAATTGACTTTTATTAGGGATGTAAATGAGCCCCCACAATATTCATTACCTTCTCATTTTCCAATCTATCCTTTTCCTAAACTATCTGATGAAATGGATTAGTAAGGTAAAATGTACTCTTTATCAAGCATACCTTGATGGGTTTTCAACATGAAAATATTTTATGTATATTTTATTCATAGTTTGAGGGTCATAAAATTTAGACCATTGAGGGTTGATGTTTAAGGCCATACAACTTTGACCAACTATTATAGGGTTTAATGTCATAAAAGTTTGAGAAAGGTTGAGATGTTCAATACAGATTGGGAAAAGTAAAAATAATATTAATTCTAAGTCCAATATAAGTATATATTTCCTCATGTATATGTGAAAATTATTTGGTGTCATATTTTTTTGGTAAAGGTTGGGGATGTGACATGACAACCAAAATGGGGATCAAGATATTGGAGTGACCAACAAATCTTGAATAAGGAATTATGATGATGTAAATTATGACATGGGGTATTTAGGTTAGGATGGTAGGAGATGAAACATGTATTTTGAGAATGACCACTATCCAAATTATAATTGTCTGTTCCATGAAAATATTGTTGAACACATATGGGATTAAAGGGCCTTCTCCACAATATGATGTTTTCCTCTGGATGAAACTGAATAATTTGGAAACATGAATATCATTACCAAATAGAGGTGTCATTTGGGGTTGATTAAATTCATTTATATTACCATGTAATGGTTTATGATTATTCAAAATGCTTTAATAATTATGTGTGGTTTTTGGGAAGAGGATTTTCAAAACATAGTGGAGGCATTCCATTCCTAAGATAATCTTGCTTAGGATGTTATGGACCAATGAAAAGGAATGTAATCTGATAGTTATTTGTGGTTGGGTCTAAAATATATGGTTAATATAATTCTAAGTATCCTATTAGGGAAGTATTCAATCCAAATATAGTTATTGAAGGAACTCTTCATAGAGCTATCTTATGTGTAGGTGAAATTTTGTGGTTTTGTTCCAGTTCCAAAATATCATAAGAAATCTGATGTGAATGAGTATTACCTTTATTCCCATGATTAAAGCCAATTAGAGTAATTTATTGGACTGAAATATGGATTCCATGTATCACTTTGTATCATTTTATGACAATAATAATTATACAAAAAGTTTTTATGGTTTGTATTGACTGAGTTATCGACTGAGATAAATTAGTTTTTATTTTTCTACATGAATTTATATAGTATAGAAGAAACACTATATCATATATTGATAGATTATTAGATTATTAATTTATAAATAATGTTTCTTATTATTTAAAATATAGGGCCTCTTTATTGATTTGGGAGTTTGGATTTAATAATAACAAGGAATTATGTAATTGAAGAGTGAGGGTCAAAATATTTTGACTGAAGTGTGATTACCCTAAGTAATTCCAATGATGCTTGTATATCATCAATTCATGGAATATGGATAAATATTTATATCATTTTTTATCTTTTGAAAATTATTTGTTAAGAGACTTATTGTGAGGTTATCTTGAAAAAACCAATTTTATTTGAATATTTTATTGAAAATAAATGACCAAATTTCCTCACATTGTGTTAAATCAGTTTATTTATAAAATATTTGGGTTTAGACCATTCTTTTGATTTTTTTTGAAAATTCCAGTTTTAACCATTAAAATGCATTGTAGTAATTAAAAAATAAATATTTTAATATATATTATTTTAATTTGAAATTTTGTAACTAAGTTCTTGACTTAATGGAATAAATCTTTTGTTCAGGACATTAGAGTTAAATCATGCATTTGACTAGACTAAATGAACCATAAAGTCCAAGATAGATAGACCCACCAGATTGGACATCACTATAGTGTTTGGGCTATATCATTTTCATTCGTGCGTGTATTGAGCCCAAATTGGTGTAGAGATTAGGGACCAAATTTCAAAAATTTAATCATCCTAGAAAGACATTTGAATCACACATTTTAGAGGTCAAATAGGCGGTACAATTTGGATTAAAATATTTGGGCGAACTTTCCCATTGACACTTGAAACCACTTGTAACCTAGCATTCCCTATACTCTATAAATATGTATTTTTATCATTTGTAGAGGATTGGAAGTAAATTTTTAAGTTTAGGATAGAGGATAAATGGATCCACTCCAATTATCCAACCATTTCAACAATAGTATCTCAAGAAGCAAGGATCCCTTCGACGAATCCATCTTCTTCTTCTTCTTCATGTTGTAATAATTTTGTTTGTCTAATAAACTCCTTAGTTCTACTTTAATTTATTCTATCTTCCAATATTTTTTTCACTTGTATTCCACATTAATATTTCTATTTGGGATAAAATTCTAGAGTATTATCATGATTGGATTATACCTGTTCTAAACTCTTGCGAAAGAAAAACGTTTCTATGATGACTAAACCGCCCATGGAATGGTAGTTTTCCTAGTAATCTATAAACCGATTATTTATTCATTCTTTTATTTTTTATCAATGAGCTAATTTAATTCATTTAATATGATCTATTAATTGAGTTTTTAATTGTAATGAAACAATGAAAGCAATTGAACAATTAACACAAAACACACGAGGTCAAGTATTGTGTGTATTGTGAGAGGGTGATATTAAAAAGTAATACAAGACCACAAAGGATAAATTTTTAGAGTTAAAATATAATAATTAAACTCAATTAATCCCCATTTATAGAGTGTAAATGTTCCTTAATCTTCCACTGAACATAATATATTCTTGGAACATTAATCAAAGCCGGGTGTTGCGATTGAATGTTTCAAATCTAGCCAAGAATTTAATTAATTTCATATTAGAGGTTATGTTAAATATCGTAGGGTTAGAGGGTCAATAAATTAAGGTATCATAGTTTAGTGGATATTGATTATAATGATAATGATAAATAAGTAAATGAAGTTATATATTTAGATTGGTTATTCCTTTATATTTTCTAAAAACACATCTTATTGTTGTGTGTTTTTAATCCAACTTCATTTCAAAATTAAAAAGATTCAATCTTATTCCAAAATAATTATTCTTGTTTTATAAATGATAAAAAAAACCCATCCTTTATTTTAGTGTATTTAGGTTATTTAATTTAATTTTAAAAATACCTTTATTAAGTTGTTTTAATTACTGCCTCTTTGAGAGACAACATAGTCAGCCAACCTACTACACCTAAATAACCCCAAAACTGAATGTTATTTGAGAGCTCCCAAAAGTGTGCCATTCAAATTTGAGCTGATATGGGGAGATAAGAAATTACTTAAACCACTTATAGGTATTTCATTTATTTTAAACTTTATTATCTTCTTCTCTTATTTATTCATTCTTTACTCAATATGAATTTTTATTCTTCCTTTGTTCTCTTCTTCTTCTTCTTTTTGGACCATCAACTCAAACTTATCATTTTGTTTATTATGGTCCATTTTTCTTATTTTAATTTTAATTTGATTTATGACATGAACTAATCCTAAGGATATTTTAGATCTTGACCCTGAGATTGAACGTAGCCTTTGGGAACTAATATGACATTCTCAGTATACATAAAGATTCAAAATTAAACTAGTTGAAGAATTCCTTTATTCCAAGAACACCAAAATTGGAAAAACTTCTATAACAAACCTAAAATAAGAACAAATGGATGAAAATAATGGAAATTAACTTAATAGAACCATTCTAGAATTAGATTCACCTAATATTAACTATCAACCAAATTTTATTCCATACCCAAATCTAGAATCAGACTCTGAAATGAAATCTGCGTTAACCCACCTTATTCCAAAATTTCACAGATTATCTAGTTAGGATCCTAACAAACATTTAAAATAATTTAAGGTGGTCTGCTCAACCCTTAACCCAAGAAATGTCTCTGAAGATTAAATAAAACTAAACGCATTCCCATTTTCACTTGATGGAGCTACAAATGATTGGATGTATTATTTACAACCTAAAGATGTAACATGTTGAAATGAGTACTCGGAGAGATCCATGAAGTTGTGCACAAGCTTTCCACATCATCAAATCAGTGGGAAACTCCTCGTCCAGTATTTCAATAAAAGACTCACACCTATGGAGAGTCTCAGGGTGGATGTCGTGGATGGGGGAGCATTGGTGGATAAGACACCAGTAACATCACATGCATTTATTGGAAAAATTACCCAAAACTCCCAAAAATTTGGTGATCAAGGTACACCACATGTCAGGGTAGTACATCAGCTATGAATTTCTTCTCTTGAAATTCATTTAATTTATACCATGTTGGAATAATTGACCACTATGGTGAGAGATATTGATTTGGCTCAAAAGACATACCAACTAATTATTTCCCCCAATTATAAGAGATAGAGGATTCTGATTCCGTATTTCCCGGTAGACCATATCAGCAGCAACAACAACCACATCCCCAAAATAAGTTTTATTCCTTTTCACCAGTATAAAACCAATGGTGGAAGTATCAATCAGACATGATTTATTCCTCTGGACAAAAACAAATTCCTCCCTTTCTACAAAACTTCCAATAGCCTCCACCTTACCAATAGGGTTTCCAACAACCCCGAATATAATTTGATGCTCATGCATCCAAAATTCAACCATAAGGAAATCCAAAAACCAAGGTAGATTCTAACACTGATTACCTTTGGAAAAAAATTGTTCTTAATCAATATAATGAGTTGAAGAGTCAAGGTTCAGAGTTGAGGGAGTTGACGACACATATGATCCAAATTTCCTCTGCCCACTGTGAAGTTGTAAGTAAGAACTCTTGAAATATTCCTTCCCAACCTACTAAAAATACCAAGGGGAATGTTAATGCCAACACATTGAGAAGTAGGAAGAAAACAACTGACACATATGCACCTGTCATTCCACTGGGATTCACCTCAACTCTGGAGAAGCCCCATTCAAAACCTAATGATGAGAAACCCAAGGAGAAAGATAATGGTAATAAAAATATTAATGATGTTCCCTTTAAACCCATTCCATTTCCAAATATATTTGTTCAAACAAAAAATATAGATGAAGAAGCAATTCAAAAATAGGTTTTGGATATATTCAAGTATATGGAGATCAATATCCCTATACTTGAATCCATTAAACAAATCCTAAGGTATGAAAAAATCTTAAATGAACATTGTACCAATTTAAGAGGTATCAAGGGAGATGAGAGTATCAATATTGGAAGGAATGTGTTAGTTTTAATTACACTGACTTAAGAAATGAAAAAAAGTGCAAGGATCTTGGGACATTCACCATACCATGCACCATAGGGTAGTTTCAATTTTCTAATGGTATTTTTGATTAAGGATATTCCATAAATGTGATTCCTCACTCTGTATTATCTTCTTTACAGGTTGGTGAGTTGAAGCCAATAAGAGTAGTGGTGCAATTGGTGAATAGAGATATGTCATACCCAGTGGGAGTCCTTGATGATGTACTTGTTCGAGTAAGAGACATAATCTTTCCAGTAGATTTCTACATGATTTACATAGAGGATAATCAGGTATGTTCACATGGTCCCATTAACCTAGGTTGGCCTTTCATCAAAACTATAAAAATAGTCATAAATGTTCATGAGGGTACAGTTTCCATGAAGTTTGGAGATGAAGTTGTGATATTTAATGTTATGGACTCCGTGAAGTACCCCTCATAAGACCATTCTGATTTTTTTATCTCTCATGTTGAACCAACAAATATAAACCACAAGGATTTTGCTTTTACTATGCTTAGGGAGGTTATGATTATTGTTTCTAGTTTGATGTCTAAGATTAGTTCCACACCTGTTTCTAATGAACAATACTCTATAATATTTTTTATGAAATGGATTCATAATATGATTTTGATCACATTCAATCTTATTATGACATGGATGTTGATTATGCTGATATATTTGATGAATTATTCTCAGATTTTGATGATGTTTATTTTGATACTGATGTTATTTGTGCACATATTTTAGTTCCTTCAATGTGTCCATCCATACATCAACCCCTTCATTGGATATCAATCAATTTCCACCAAATCTCAAATACTCATACATGTCAAGTGGTGAGAGATTAACTATTATAATTGCTAAAAATTATCCTTTTGAACATGAAGAAAAACTTTTGAATATTTTGAGGGAGAGCATCAGGGAAATCAGGTGGACCTTGTCTAACATATTAGGTAACAGACCCTTTATTTTCATGTACATGATTCTTTTGGAGGATGGGGCTAAACCGGTTTGGTAGCCACAAAAGAGACTGAATACAACTCTTCTGGATTTTTTCAAAAATGAAGGTCAAAAATTTCTTAAGGTATGTATAATTTATCTGATTTCATATTCCTAGTGGGTAAGTCCTATTCAGGTTGTGCCTGAGAAAATTTATGTTATAGTTGTTGAAAATGAGAAAGATGAGTTAGTTCCAATGATGGTGAAAAATAGTTATCATGTGTGTATTGATTATAGGAAACTAAATCAGTCCACTTTCATAGACCATTTACCCCTCTTATTTATTGATCAAATGCTTGAGAGACTTGCTGAAAAAACACACTATTTTTTCATGGATGGATTTTTGGGATATATTCAGGTTCCTGTTTCTCTAGAGTATTAGGAGAACATAACATTCACTTGTCTATTATGTACGTTTTCTTATCAAAGGATGCCATTTAGATTTTGTAATGCTGAGGTACCTTCCATAGATTCTTGGTGAGTATTTTTTTCTGATTTTATTGAGACCTTTATAGAGGTATTTATAAATGATTTTACAATATATGGGTCTTCATTTGATGATTGTATCTCTAGATTGGGAAAGGTTTTGAATTATTTTATTGAGAAGAATATATTCTTAAACATTTAAATGTGTCATTTCATGGTAGAGAATAGGATTGTCTTAGGGAATGTAGTTTGAAAACATATGATAGAGATTGATAGATCTAAGGTAGATATCATTTCATTCTTACCCTATACTTCATGGGTTCCTGATGTTTGATCATTCCAAGGGAATAAGTGATTTTCTCGACACTTAATCAAATATTTTAGTAAGATTTCTCTTCCTATATCATGATTACTTCAAAAGGATTCTGATTTTTTATTTGATGATTCGTGCAGGACTTCCTTTGATGAGATAAAGAAGTCTTTGACCACTCAACCAATCATACAACCCCCAAGGTGGGAGCTTCATTTTGAGCTTATGTGTGATGCCTCCAGCTTATTGGTTGGGGTTGTCTTATCTCAGAGGGTGGAGTGACATTTACATGTGATTTCATATGCATTGAGGAAAATAGATTCATCCCAATCAAACTACACAACCACAGAAAAGGTGTTCCTTTCCATCATATTTGATTTAGATAAATTCCATTCATATTTATTGCTCTCTAAAGTAGTTTTTTTTCTAACCTTGTAGCTCTGAGGTACCTCTTGAAGAAGCTAGATGAAATGAATAGAATTATCCAATGGATTCTCCTTCTTCAAGAATTCGATATTGAGATAAAGGAAAACAAGGGGCCATAAAACATTATGGCAGACCACATGAGTATGATTATTCATACATTAGAGGCTGGTACCTTGGACCAGGTACCACTTTGGGAAACTTTTCCCGATGATCATATTTCTTCCATCTCAGGTACACATCTTTGGTGTGCTGATTTAGTGAACTACCTTGTTACATCTGAAATCCCTACCGATTTAAAGAAACATCAAGTCCAAAAATTAAAAAGTGAGTCTCGGTATTATGCGTGGGATGATCCCTACATGTGGTGCTTGTGTAGTGATCAAATATTTAGGAGGTGTGTTCCGGATCATGATTTTCAGTCATTTTTACATTCTTTCCACACACTTTCATGTAGAGGAAACTTTGGACCCTAATGAACAACTAGGAAAGTCTTAGACTCTTGATTAAATTAGCCTAGATTATTTTATGATACTCATATGTTTTCTAAGTCATGATCACATGCCAACTCACTCGGAACATTTCTAGGATAAAAGAGATTCCCCAAAAACCCATATTATTCTTTGAGATTTTTGATGTATGGGGAATTGATTTTATGGGCCATTTTCCTAGCACATTTGGTTTTTTTGTGTATTTGGGTTGATGTTGATTATGTGAGTAAATGGATGGAGGCTAAGGACACATGAACTTATGATTCCCATGTGGTAGTAGACTTTGTCAAGAAATATATATTTTTTAGGTTTGGAGTACCAAAGTCCATCATCAGTGAACAAGGGACACACTTATACAATCATAATTTGGCTTCCCTCTTTCAAAATTATGGGGTGACACACAAATCATCAACACCATACCACCCCCAAACAAATGGACAGGCCAAGGTTTCAAATAGGGAGATGAAACAAATTTTGGAGAAACTCGTGTAGCCAAATAGGAAGGATTGGGGAAAGCACATGGATGATGTTTTATGGTCTTATAGGATAACATAGAAGACACCCATCAATATGTCACCATTTCGCTTTGTTTTTAGGAAATCATGTCATCTCCCCATGGAAGTTGAGCATTAGGCTTATTGGGCTATAAAGAAATGCAACATGGATTTGGACCAAGCTGGAATTTAAATTAATTTGAAAATTCAAGAGCAATATAGGATTCAATTGTCATCATATGAGAACTCTAGGCTCTACAAAGAAATATCAAAATCCGCACATGATAGAATGATCCAATAAGGGAGTTTAATGTTGGAGAGAAATTCCTTCTATACAGTTCATGACTAAAGTTGATTCCTAGTAAGTTTCATTCTAGATGGTTAGTTTTTTATGTTGTGTCAAATGATTTTCCATATGGTGTAGGGTAGATCACATAAGAGAACACAAAAAGGATAATTACAGTCAACATGCATCATTTGAAGCAATACATTGAGGTAATTTCTACTAATGTTGTGGATTTCATCACACAACTTGACCCCATCATCACTTGATAATATCCAGATGTTCCTTACCCTTTAAATTTTATATTCCTTTTCATATTTAAAATTATAAATTTTGTGTGTATATATCATCTCATAGGTTTATATTTAGAACAATGTAATATTTTAAGTGCAGGGGAGGGGAAAAAATTTTGGGGTAGAAATTTATGATTTTCATTTCTGTGTTCTATGTGTATTTTCTGTTATGTTTTTGTTTAAAATTTTCAAAAAAACAAAAAAACAAAAAATCAATAAAAAAAATATATCATGTAAAGTTATCATGTAGAACATAAGGAAAATGCATGTTTTCAATATTCAATTGTAGAAATATAAGAATGAGTAAGATTTCATCTATAAGGGTTGATTTTTATAAAAATTGAAGTGTTGATGATATGAATGGTTGTGTCATTATAAAACCTATTAGATTTTGACATCATTATTTGTGATATTTTTTCATGGTAAATTGTTTCATTGATTTCTCCACACAATTTTTCACTCAAATATAACTTGTTAAATTTTTCATAATCAATTTAAGGTATAACCAAGTTAGGTAAAAACTCATTGGTTGATCCATACATTCATTTATCTTTTGATTAGTTTCATTACTATATCAAATTAACCTATGCATGTGTTTCTTTTATCAGACTGTTGTACACCATAAAAAAACTGGTTGTGTCTTGGATATGTCAAAAACCACTCTTTATCAACTTTAAATATTTAAATAAATATTATAATTAGTTTCGCGAGGAGATCAAAAATGGGTTGATAATTGACTGTGAGATTTTTCCAACTGAAACTAAAAAAACAAAATAATAAATAATAAATGAGTGGAGTGATGAATTGAACAACACATGTGGATATCTTGGTTGGGAGCTTAAGGTTTGACTTTTGTGAATGCTTAAGTGAGTGGATCTTGAAATTCGATTGCAATGTAATGTTAAATATATTAGGTGAATTGAACCAGGTAAGAAGAATTGTTTTACTTGACCTAAATATACTGACTAATGGGTGGATTTATGAGCATGGAATGGTTAGCACACACACACATGTGAAGAATTAGTGGTCATGGTAGCCCCATTACTTGTTTCATTATGATTATTGTTATAAATCTCACTAGAAACTGTTTTGACACCATTTACGAGACAACTACTTTAAGATTTATTAATATTAACTATTTATGGGATTCTTAACTTTCCTATATTTTCTCTATGGAATGAGAAATATGAATATACATATCTTGTCATAATTTTTTTGGAATACATGATATGAGTTTTTTCCCAAGAGTGCGAAATGGTAAGTGTGGGGGAATTGATAAAATATATATATTTTGAATATTTTACTGATAATAAATGATATTTTTTTCTTACATTGTGTTAAATATGTTTATTTATATAATATTTGGGATTCGATCATTCTTTTGAAAATTTGATGAAAATTATTGTTTTACCCTTTAAAATGTACTGTAGTAATTAAGAAATAAATATTTTAATATGAATTATTTGAATTTAAAATTTTGTAACTATGTTCTTGACTTAATGTACTACAAATTGTTTTTCCAGGACAGTGGATCTAAATCAGGCATTTGATTGGACTAAATGGACCATGAAGTAAAAGATGTTATGAACTTGCCTGATTGGACATCACTGTAGTTTTAGTGCCACATATTCTTTATACATTCCTGGATTGAGCCCAAAAATTTACTGGAGCTTAGGGAACCAATTACTAACATTTCACCCTTCTGGATAGAATACTAAAGCACACATTTTAGAATTAAAACATGCGGTACATGTTGGATTAAAATATTTGGACGAATTTCCCCCTTCACAAATGAAACCACATGTAACCTAGCTTTCCATCCACTATATAAATAAGTATTTTTATCATTTGGAGGAGTTGGGACATGAATTGGGATTTTGAGGGAAGATGAGAAGTGGATCCACTCTAATTCTCCAACCACTTCAATAAGGGTAGCTTGTGAAGCAAGGATCCCTTCGATGAAGCCTTCTTCTTCATCTTCTTCATGTTGTAATACTTTTTTTGCGTAATAAACTCCTTATTTCTTCTTTAATTTCTTCTATTTTATTCTATTTTTTCACTTCTCTTCGTAATTAATCATCCCCTTTGGATTGTAATTCATGAGTAGAAAAAATATTTGGATATACCCTTTCTAAACTCTCACGAAAGAAAAATGTTTCTACGAAAACTATGTCACCCATGGAAGAGTAGTTTTTTTAGTAATCAATTAACCTCTTAACTTATTCATTAACTTATTTAGAGTCAATGATATACTTTAATTAATTTAATATGATCTATTAATTGAGTTTTTAATTTTATTGAAACAATTAAAGCAATTTAACAATTAACACCGAACACATGAGGTCGAGTATTGTGTGCTTTGTGAGAGTGTGATCTCAACTAATAATACAAGACCACACCAGATCAATTTTTAGAGTTCAAATACAACACTAAAACTCAATTAATCCTCATTTATAGAGTGAAAATGTGCCCTAATCTTCCACTTACCATAATCTAGCCTTAGAATATTAATCAAATTAGGGTGATGTGATTGCATGTTTCAATGCTATCCTGGGGTTTAATTAATTTCATCTTGATGGTTAAGTTAATTCTCACAGGGTTCGGGGGTTAAAAATTTAAGGGATCAAAATTAAGTGGATATTTATTAAAACGGTAGTGATAAATATGTAAATGAATAGGTATAGTTAGATCGATTACTCATTTTAAAATATTTTCTAAAAAATATCATTTTTTTGTCTTTTTAATCCAACTTCATTTAAAAATGAAAAAAATGAAATCTAATTTGAGTAAACTTCTTATATTTTTGTAATTTATAAACCCCCTCCCAGTCCTTTCAATTAGTGTCTTTAACTTATTTACATTTATTTTTAAAATAACTTTATTATGTTGTTTTAATTACTACCTCATTGAGAGATGACCTAGGTTAGCCACCCTGCTGCACCTAAATAACCCCAAAACTGAACATAATTTTAGAACACCCATGATAGAGACTTTCATATCTCCAATGGTTAAGTCACAAATTCAATTTGATTTAACAACAAACACCAATGATTATATGATTTGCATCCAATATCATAACCCAAAATCGTCAAGGAAACACATAAGGAAGTCAATTTGTTTTCTTGATTTATATGTTTTGCTGCATATTTCCATGAATTATATTTACAAGACAATGTTTGTGCTCAAATTTATTTTATCAACTAATAAAATTCTTCCAAACATTATTCTTTAGAAAAGGGAAGGGAATGAATAATGGGGGAGTGAATCATCACATGAATGGGAAACCCAAAAAACAATCCATTTACTTTGACGGTTAAATACCAGTACACAACTAAAAAAATAAAAAAAATAATGAATAAAGAAACAAAAAACAAGGATTTAACTGATAATTAAATCAAATACATGTTAAAGATTATTATTTAATCAAGATTCCACCATATGTGATCATATTTTGTTTGGAACTCTGTGAAAAAATATTAAGACAATATAAAATGTAAAAAAACACCTCTCATACTATTTGGCTGAACATACTTTTATAATTATGGAAATAAGGTATTTTATTGATATTTACACACATAATTCTTCAAAATAAGTAAAGTATCTAAGGGACTAGGTGATATGTTCCTAGAAGATTTTTTTTTTCCACTTGTACTAACTTGTTAAATAACTTATCAACTAATTATTGGATTAATATTTTATGAATGTGTGGTAATATTAGTTTTATATCCAATATAGGTAAAATCAACCTGTATGAAGCTATGCATCCCATGATGTGACCCAAATACATTATGTATGTATAATCTGCCTTACCTTCTCATTAGGGGCCCCTATTGGGAAAATTGTGGTCGAATCCATCTTTGATTCTTGTGAATGGAATTATATACTAATGAAAAATATTCAAAAAAGAAATTTTCCAACTAGGATAAATGTATATAATTTTATAATAAAAATATTAAAATTACATCCAATTAGGCCACATTGTAATTTCATCTTTTGAGCTCGTTTTTATAAAATGAATTCAAAATATATATGGAATGAAAAAGGTTGTAATATAAGGATTATAAAAAAATAACTAAATAATATAAAATAAAAGTATAAAGGTGAAATTAACAATATATTGTTGTGTGATCACACCCACACACCTAAACCTTTGTACGCATGGGAAAAATCATATATCAGAATCAATATCCACAAAAAAGTGACAAAATTTAAAAGATTATTTTTAAAGTGAAATCCATCGTGTATCTTTTATAAAACCAATTTCCAATTATTATTCTTATAAGTAATTAATATTCATTATATTTCATTTTTTCACTAATTAATCATATCGCAACCATCCTCATAGAGAATTTTAAATCACTCATCTCCCAAATGTGAAATTTTCTTAAAGTTATACTCATATCAAAATAATGAAAGTCGTTAAATTGGATTGGATAAATCTCAACTTTACACATAGGAGCCAAATAATTTTGTTCCAATCAAGATGATTTTCAGGGAATTCCATCAAGGCTTTGGGTTAGTAGGTTTGATGTGAAATGAACATGGTCTCAAAGAGGGATTTTTTCACTTAGAATACAATAAATGAACAATAATTGAAAAAATGAAAAAGATTAATCACTCAATGTACCTAGACATTAATCACCCAACTCAATTTCCCATTTTAAAAGATAAGGCCCCAATCATATCAAATATTATAAAACAAATGATTTCATATCTAATTTTTTCATTTTTTAATTATATATTTTTTATTTTTTAATATAATTGGAAGATAAGAAAATATATTTAATAGATTATAAAGCATGATCTTTCTTTTGATCATGGCCTTGAGTTATACAAATTATAATAATGAATAATTAAATCCCATTCGCTTTTTTTAATTATTTTTACTATTTTTTCAGAGGATTTAATTAAAGTATAATAAAATTTAAATAACTTTTCAACGTTAAATCAAATTAGAACTTCATCATACAATATCATTCAAGGGGAATCCTCCTAAAGATAAAATATAAGATAACTTGACTCATTCACATTTACGATGAACTATGATAATACAATGTATAAAAGATTTATGTTAGGTAGGGAATATGTGAGTTTAATGTGGCTACCTATAAGGTATTCCTTGAATAATCAGGTATTCCAAGGTAAAATTAATCATTAGGTATAAAAATTGGATCAAAAAAATTGATTAATATCAAGTAAACACCTCAATAACCCTAACATATTTACATATTCTCAAAGGTTTTGATAAATTATACAAAGACGTGC
This sequence comes from Viscum album, assembly GCA_963277665.1. Lineage (NCBI taxonomy): Eukaryota > Viridiplantae > Streptophyta > Magnoliopsida > Santalales > Viscaceae > Viscum > Viscum album. The sequence goes on along the minus strand of OY728119.1, from coordinate 1,174,694,076 downwards.
TATATGAAAATTAAAATTTGTGATCACACATGAATAGAGGGTAGTGAAAATTAATATTGGATAGTGATAATGAGACATAGGATTCAAAAATCTATTAAAAATATTACAATGTTTTAAAATATGATGTTAGGTAAAATGGATGTTATCAAAATTCATTTGAAACCATTTTCAAAAAATCATGGAATTTTTATCACTAGTGACTCAAGAATGTAAAATGATTTTGTATATTCAATTTATGATCATAGTTAATATAAAAAAACAACATAATGAAAAATAATGAAAAATGGAAACAGTCCAATATACATATTTTTATTTTATTTTTTAGTTTTTTTAGTTTTTATTTTTCTTCATTAAAAAAATCTTTAATCTTAATTTCATTAAGTATCCATCCCATGAATGAAAAAATTACATTATCCTTAACATAATAAATTTAGAATAAATAGATATTAAATAAAGGTAGAGAGAAGGGATAACATGTTATGTAGTGTAATAGGTGGAATCCATCAGTTGGGCTTCCTCCAGTGAATACTTCAGAAAATCCTTATAAAAGTATCTAAAATGCTTCCAATAAAAACTAATACTTTTTATACTATGCACATAAAAAACCCATCTTTCACAGAAAGGATAAAAATTAGTAATGATAGGAGGGTTCATCCATTAGAAAAAGAATATTATATGGGAGGTGCTTTATCTTGGAATTGTTTATGAAGACCTTCCCACTAATATATAACTTATATTAGGGAATAATATCAACATGGATAACCTTTATATTCTATTTATATATCCGAGAGTTCTAATATTCATCACACTAAGTTTCTTCCAAGACTTAAATCTATCACATCTAATTATCACCTATATTTGAGATATTCATATTGAATTTTTAACAATGTAATATTCAAGATGTTATTTTTTATAACAAGGTGAAAATAATTTCCAAAGAAAACCCTATAAAGTGAAATATTGATGAGTGTTTTAAATTTTGTAAAATATGCACAAAGTGCATCATACAAGCGTAGAATCCAGTATTTTCTTTTGGATTATGTAATTTTTTCCAAGATCTGATTATATATTAATTTGAAATTTTATATTGACTATTAGTTTGTGGGTGATATGCAGTGGAAAATTTATAAAAACCCCACACTTATGAAGAAATTTTTTTATGTTTTGACTATATAAATTAGAAACCTAATTGATAATGATAAACCACAACAAACCAAACCTGTTAAAAATTATAGGATCTCACAAATTCAAAAACCACTTGAGATCATTGATATTAGGTCCCTTTGATTGTACTCTTTTATAGACATAATAAATATCAAAATGGATATAAATTAATCCAAATTTTTTTAGGAAGTTCCCCTTGAAGTCAATTAAACATGTAAAAGATATCATATAAAACAATAGGGGTTTTTATAGCATTTGACTCATCATGATGATATTCTATGTGAATTGACATTGTGTATATTCCATAAAAATAGATGGGTATCTCTACACTATATTGGCCAGTGTAGTCTAGAGGTAAGGACCTTTCAATCACTGTGTTTAGATCAAAAGTATTACCCATAATAAAAAGTGTGGAAAAGTATTTAAAAAATGTGAAATCATGGATAGGGGCACACTAACAAACACGAAGGTCACTAAAAATCATCCACAATAATGGCCCATACCTAATGTGCCATTAAGATTCATTATTGAGACTCTAGGGTTTTTCTAATTCTCAAATATATAGGGAAATATGGATGCCACTAAAAAATTAACAATACCCATATACCAAGGGGTAAGGACAAGTACATCACAATGGTTCTCATTAGGTAAGAACTATCCAATGAAGAGGGTTGAGTCAAAATAGATTCCTAATGGTGCATAAATCCTACAAATGTATTTACATACAACATTTTTCACTCCCCACTTATCTCAAATACCTAGATCAAAATCTTTGTGAAGAAGAATCCACTAATTGAGGTTGTTCCAAGCCTTTATATATTTAAATTGAAATCAATATGTTTCATGATCAAAGAACACTTAGATTTTTTCCATGTAGATATAAACAAAATTTCTCTATGGAAAACATAATGGAAGGAATCTATTTTTAATAGAGATTTTGTTTACCTAGTTAGGGTCCAAGGTATGTGATACATGTAATGTGACACGGGGATCCCTCTCAACCCCTTATGGTAAAAATATACCAACTACAATGTTAGAGGAGTCATAAATATATTCAATGTTGATATCCCACATAGGTGGTCATATGATGAACAGTCATATGAAATTTTTTTTACTGAATTAAATGCATTCTCATAATTTCCATAAAAAGTAAAAAAATAATATTTTTTTAATAATTGAGTTAAGTGAAGTGTTGTATTAAAAAATTATTTAATAAATCTATGGTAATAACCATTATGACTAAGAAATTAGATACCTTACAATTGTATTTTGGATATGATGGGGAGAAAATACTTTTAATTTTGGATTCATAAAATTGAATTCTATCCCTAGAAATTAAATTCTCAAGTACTATACATAACTCTACTGTAAAATAAAATTTATCGAAATTTAATATAAGACACTGTTTTATTAAAATTATGGCGGAAAAAAACTAGGTGTGCCAAACAATCATAAAATAAAGAGATATAAATTGTAAAATCATCCATAAAAACTTTCATGTGATTCCCAAGGTACTCAAACAAAATACTAAAAATATAATGTTATAAATCACCAAGAGAATTACATAGACAAAAACACATCCCTTAGTATATAAATGTGCCTAATATGGAGGTATAATTTATATTTTATTGATCCTCATGGGTTATAAAGATTTGAAAATAACACAAATAGCCATCCAGTGAATAATAATGGGACTTACAAACTAATGTATAAATATTTAACCAACAAAAGGTATAATAAATTGTTCCATTCACAAGACATTATTTAGCTAGAAATATTCAATATAGACTCCCAATAATTTCTGAATATGTATAGGAATTATTCATTCATTTTATTTAACAATACTATTTTCCTAGTTTTCCAAGGCATAATTTTCACCGAGAAAACCCGTTTACTATTATATTTGAGGAAAATGATCCTAGTAGTAATAAATTTATAACAAATATTTTCTAATAATTTATGAAGGTTAAAATTTAGATGGTACTTTGAATGTCCTATAGTCATATCCCCATCCTTTAAAAGTATGATGTGTATGAAAATAGATGGGATACTCCTGATAATATCATACAATGTCCATTATATTCCCACATTACACTCTGTTAAAATTTCTAACAGTTTTAATACCTTCCCTAGAGATAATTATTTGGAAATAAAAATGATAAATCTATAATTACCCTCAATAGGAGAATATTTTAAATTAGAGTTAAGTTGTTTTAAATTCCACTAATGATGGTTCTTTAATTGATTGAAAGGATTTAGGGGGAATGATATTAATGAAACTATCTATCTACCCATGTCTATTCTTTAAAGAAATAAAATATTTGGAAATGAGATTTTCAGAATAATTTATGATTATGGGTACCTCAAAATAAACACACTCTTAAATTATAATTAAAAATTATACTATTATAAACTCACAAAATAATCAATACATGACTCAAAACCCATTATGAATAATTTAGATGAAATTTCAGAATTTAGGTCAAGAGAATAATATAGTGATTGTGTTTTATAAAGGATTAATTCCATAAAATATATAGGTAGAGTTAAATTATCATCACCTAGGTATTTTATTACATCCTGGATATTCAAAATTACATTTTCTCCCCTAAATTTCCAGGAAAATGTTCCATTTTGAATATTAATGATTGTGATAACTGTTTTAAGAAATGGTGTCATGAGTATGACATGATCAGGTATTTTGTTTCTGGAATATTACATATTAAAAACTTTTGAGTCCAAAAACGTTGTAAATGTTAGAATAATTATTGGAAAAAATGTCATTTATTAACATCTGGATCGATGTATTTTTTGAATGGAATGAGTTATAAGCCTTATAATCAATGTATTTTATGAATGGAATGAGTTATAAGCCTCTCAAAACTATTTTATTAATATGTATCTTAGACATTGAAATTATAATAGTGTCACATAATTCTGTTTAAAGCACCCATTTACACCATAATCCCCCTCATGCAGTAATATTCACAAGTCATATTCCCCCTATAGTTCATGAACTGCCCCATGTACCTCCATTTTGGGAAATTGGTTGATTGGGAAATAAATATAAATAACCTGTTCATTCACAAAGGAGGGGAACATATAGAGAAACACTGAATGGGGAGAATATAGAAGACTTTTATTTTTAGGAAGCATCATCAAAGTGATTAATTAAAGAAAAATAAAAATAAAAGGGTAATTTTTGAAGTGCTCAGGAATCTTGTCCATTATGAAGCACCCACAAGGTATCTCTTTTTAAAATAACATCCTTTTTATAAGGAATTCACGAAGAATATTGGAAATCTAATTTCGCAGATAGTGCTTTTCGATTGGAGCTTCATGAAGGGTGCTTCATGAAGCATCTTAAAATGTTTTTATTTTCAGGTCATACACACCTCTCCTAGAATATTATATTATGAAATGTGGGAAGTTCCAAAGGTTTTTTTCAGCCTCTCTTCTATTCCCAAGGACAATAATCTTTTTGGATCCCCTATAGCTGTTAAAACAATAAATCATATAATGAACCAATTGAATCCAACTGTATGTTATCGTTTAGTATTCTTATCCATCAAAGCTATAAAATTAATATAACTTCAATGATATCCATTATTTAAAAAAGAGATCATTTGAGGGGTCATTTCTCAGAGACAAGGCATGCCTCAGATAGCTTGATGCATAATCCCCACACAACCATTCATTGTCACTCCTTTTAAGAAATAGACATACGATATATGTGACAACAAACTACATAACATAACATCCCGACAATATCAAATGAAACCAACTAGACAACATCCTTAATAAAAGATGTAAAACTTAAAAACTAACTAATTCAATAATAATATAGTACCCCATTTAATTAATTTTAGATACCTCATGTCATGATAATGACAAGGCCCTTCACCCCTAAGAAACCTCAGTGCATAAGCTATTGGTTTTAGGCACAAAAAAAGCATCATATTGGGAAATCCCATCTCATCCTTTTATCATGACCAATGATTAATCCAATATTGAAATGATGATAAATTACATGATCAATGGAATTGAATCAAAGAATATAGACAATAGATAAACACTAGAACCAAAAAATGGGATCATCATGAATAAACTAAAATTAAATTTATGAAATTAATGAATTAACTTATGAGAAATTATTTATTCATTGATAGTTATGGAAATATATCTATGTCATATTTCTATTGTTTTGTAGGAATCAAGAGTATATTCCCTCTAGCAGTAATCCACACATGTCACACAAACCTCTAAACATCATCATTATAATCTATGGGTGCTAGAATGATATACCCTAATGATTTCATATTTTATCTTTGATCGCCCTATGAAATTATTCAAATTATGGTTCTATTAACTCTCTTTATACAATAGAGTGGGTGGAGGAGGATAACTCTCTATTCCTTATGGTGTTCATGGGGGGAGAGAGCTCTAGTACTTTGATGAGATTCTCTCTGGATCTCATTGTGAAAAAAATGAATCAGTTCTATTAATAAAATCATATAATTGGTTTATATAGCTTTAGAATTTGAAAATAATAATTTCAAATGGACCCTTATTATTACCATAATCCATACAAGTTCCCCATGTCTATAATAATAATAATAATGTTATTATTATTATTTATTGACATGTGTTAATCTGACGATTTAAATTAAATATTATTTAATCAAATAATATTCATTATATATTATTTCCCACAAGATCATTAAATTTAGTCCGATATTCCCCATAACATTTTTTGAGTCATGAATAATTAATATTTATTTAATAAATTAACATCACTTATTTATTTTACAAAAAATAAATAAATATTGTATTCACTGAATATAAGATAAATATTTATTAAATAGTTTCCTCAAATTATATTTTCATGAATATATGGTGATGAAATATATTCAATGAAGTATACATGATTGATTTTCAAACCATGTGTGGGATTAATATTTATTCAACTTAGTAAGTAATAGTATTATTTAACTGAGATTCTGGATACACGTATTATGTGACCCTATAGGAATATTTCTCACTTACATTACGATTAATAGCCTAAAGTCAATGATTTGTGTCTAGAAACTCTCTAAGGAATTCATAGAGAAAGGGGTTAATTATACAATGAAATTATACCTCATATAGATGCTTAATGTGTAATATATCCCTTTCCCATGATAGATCTATCCAATAAAGTTACATACTGGTTCCATAAGCCTATGTGCTCAATGTCTCTTTCTTTGAATTTTCAGAAATAGAACTTGCCAATATAACACCATACCCATGGATTTATTTAGGCCATATTATTTCCATTAAATGACCTGAGATATAAACATCTCTCAAATAATAAAAGGGACAAATCCTTTCTCTCATTATTCAATAGTGAAATATTACTAATGATGCAACTAATATAACCTGCCTTTCCACAAACATATGTCATCATAGTTTTCATCAATATATTTAATTATATGACTTATAATACCCATTAATAATAATCTTAAAGTATTAGGATCATTACACTTTTATATTGATAGGAATATCCAATGAGACATATAAATATGGATTTCCTATTTGTAGGTATTGTTATCATAATATCATATAATAGATATTACCAAGGTAATACGCCATGAGAAGGTTCAACAAAGTCTTATGAGTCTCAAACCATTTCACCTTGCATTATTTATGTCCCTAAAATGATTTCATCATACTGTAGAACATATATATTAAGAATAATTTCATGGAACTTATGGGTTCTCATCATAGTGGAAAATATCTTTGATTTTTCAACAAGACAACTAATCTTTGTAAATTACCAAATACTATGTTACACAGAAGAACAATCATGATGTGATAGTGAGTTTATTAATATTACCAATAATTAATACTAGTTATTATAAAGTATATGAAATTGGGTTTTAGGGCACTAACTTTAATATCCTAAAAGTTTCGCTAGATAAAATATAGACAACCTTTAGTCTAATAGCTCTCACATGATACTTATGATTCTACTGAGGTAGTCCTTTAGTTAAGGGGTATTCTATATTTTCTTCCATTAGAACTCTTGTTACAGCAACTTCACCCATTTAATAAAAACCCCTCTGGGGGTGATACTTCTGGAGTATTTTCTCTTTCCATTGGTGTGAATTTATCTCTTTTATAATATCCACTGCTATAGTATTATCACAATATAATGTTATATGGAATTTATATCTAGGTACCACATCAAGATCCTAGAATTTTTTTGTATCCAACTGGCTTCCTTAGATATATCAAAAGCTACGATATTCTTGGACTCCACTATAGAATTTGTAAACAATGGATGCTTTGAACTCTTCCAGCTCCCAGACCCTCCATTTAGACAGAAATAATATCCTAGTGGAGACATTAGATAATTGTGATATGTTTTAAAATGTGGATTAGTATAACCCTAATGAACAGCTCATCATCCCCTCCACACAGATGGAACATATCCTTAGTAATTCTTAGATATTTAAAGATAGCCTTAATATAAGACCAATGTTATTCTCATGGATCATCTTGAAATCTACCTACCATGCACAATATATAGGATACATTATTTCTAGTACATGACATGGAATAAATGATTAATTATATCTCCCAAGCTTATGAGATCCTACTCATTCTATATTCCTCCTCTTGTTCCTGAGGGAATAATTTTTTGGAAATATGTATACTATGAGACAGTATAACCAATCCCCTATTGGATTATTCCATACTAAATATATTTAATATCTATTGAACTTTTATAATTTGACTTATTCAAATCATCCTTCTTGATATATTATTAATTATCCTGATCCCTAAAACATAGGATGCTTCACATAAGTCTTTTAGGGAGAAACAGTTGATTAACTAGTCTTTAATAGACTATAAGACTGGTATGTTGTTTCCTATAAGTAACATTTCATCAACATATACTACTAGTATAATAACCATATTTCCAGAGAACATATTTTAAACACAAGGATCAACTTCATTATTAATGAAACAAAATTATTTTATGGATTCATAAAATATAATGTTCCATGACTTTGAATATTTCCTCAATGCATAAGTGGATTTCTTTAACTTGAAAATAATTTTTTCATCCCCTTGTGTCACAAACCCTTTTGGTTGTGCCATATGGAAATCATCCTCAAGGTTAACATTAAGGAAAGAAGTCTGGATGTCCATCTTCCAAATTTCATAGTTACAAAAGGATGATATAGAAAGTTTTATTCTATTGGATTTAAACATAGAAATAGGTGAAAAGGATTCATCATAGTTAAATAGATGATTTTCTTTAAACCCTTTATCAACTATCATTACTTCATAAGTATTTACCTTACCTTACATGTCTAGTTTTCTCTTGAATACTCATTTATAACCTTCGGGCTTTACATCAACTAGGGAATCATCCAAAATCCAAACTTGGTTCTGATATATGGAATCCATTTAATAATTCAAGACTTATTTCCATCTTTTAGCTTATCATAACCCCACTGCCTCTTCATCATTGTAAACTAATAAAGATTCAATTTCTTTGGTTAATAGAAAACCATATCTCTCTTGTTCTCTAATCTCTCTAGTGCAACAATGTATTACTTGTGTTTTAGAAACCACTTCTTCCATGAGGACCTATGCAATCTATTCTATACCAAATATTCTATATTTTTAGCATCAACTTTATGAAAGTAAATCTTTATCCCACTATCCATTTTGAAGATGCGATCCATCTCAATAAATATGGCTTATTTTTTGAAAATCACTTTCTTTTTTGAGGGGTTTTATAGGTGGTATCCATTTGATTCATTAAGATATACTATAAAGTTACACATGGTTCCCTGGGTGTTAGTTTTGTTTCCTTAAAAGGCCTTAAAGAAACACCTCATAAACCCATACAGATGTATAAAAAATTGGTTTTCTTTCCACTCCACGATTCCAATGGAATTCTATTTTATGATTTAGTTGGTACTCAATTTAGTGTGTATGTCGCATTTTGTAATGCATACACCCAAAATGATAATAAAAGATCTACATGAATCATAATTGTCCTTACCATGTCTAACAAGGTACAATTCCTCCTTTGACTAAAACCATTCCAATGTGGTGTATAAGGTACAATGTGTTAAGATAGAATCCCAAAATCCTGTATAAATTCAATAAACTCTTGCTTAAGATATTTACCACCTATATTTTATCAAAGTTTATTTATCTTCTTTAAAAGTTTATCCTAAACTTCATTCTTGAATACTTTGAATTTCTCAAAGGACACACACTTATAACCCATCATGTAGACATAATCATATTTACTCAAGTCATCAGTTTAATTTATGATGTAAAAATATCACCCCTATAAATTTCCCACACACATCACTGTGTACCAATCATAAAATCTATATGTCCCTTTCACTCTATCCATCGAATTGTGGTTTTTTCATTTATCCTTATAAACAATCATGAAATAATTAAATAGGTTTTAGATTAAAAGAGTCTAAATAACTATCTTAATATAGCTTTATCAAATGATTATTATTTACATCACAAAAAAAATGATTCCATAGTAATGGGTTATATGAGTCATGTGAACATGATTCCTTATCAATCTCCAATACTTAGTTTTCATAATTTAACACCTAAATAACATTATTTAAATGTTCCATACCATAATTTTTTTTTCTTTATAAAAGAAACAAATTTTTTCCATATTTAAAAGTAAAACCTTATTCATACAGGCATGATACAAAAATTATGTTATTGGTAACAATTGTTTCATAATACCGATCTATTAAGAAAAATATCATTCATGTTTGAAATTAAAGGTGGATGTCATTAATGTCTTGAGAAGCCAACCTCGCACCATTGATCAATTATAAATCCACCTATCCTCTTGAAATATTTCAGAATCTAATTGGTTTTTACTTTTGGATATAGATATGAGAACATAAAGCTTTATGTAATACCCAATGTGTAGATATTGAAATATTAAACTCAATAACAAATGCATATTTATCTTCCTCTTGATTCTAAGTGTAGTTTATCTTTATATGTAACTGCTTTCCATAATAAAAACATACCGATTCTTTCCATTTCCCTCCCTCTAAATCATTCTCTTCTTGGAAGAATGGTTCTTTGGAGCTTCAGAATTGTTGCGAGTATTGAGCCCCTCCACCCTATTCTTCTTTTTGTCGATTACAATATGGGAAGTGGGTTTTTCATACCCCTTGATCATTTCCTATAAGAGAACCAGAGTAATAAGTTTAGAACGACTCTTATCATTATATCTCATGCTATAATTATTAATAAAACCAAATAAGTACTTGGGTATTGAGGAAAGTATGAGATCAATGTGAAGCTCATATATTAATTTAATCCCCAAGATGTCTAATAATTCAATGTAGCCAATAATCTTCAGTACATGTGGTCCATATAGTGCCAACTCTCCAATATAATTTGTAAGTAGAGCAATAAAGATCTCATATCTCTCTTGGCTCACCTTATCTTGATATATATACTTATGGAAAGACATCATGCTATATACACCATGCACTCATTTTACTTCAAAATATCATTGGTCATGTATGATAACATGAAATACTAAAAATCTATAAAATCATTCAAATTTTACTCATATAGACATAAATATTCGTCACTAGACTCTTGACTAGACACTTTAGGAATAGGTTCATCTATCACAAAAAATCATTTAAGGGATTATGATAACGCGTATGAACCTTTCCCACTATTGGAAATCTATGATAATGACAAGGTTTTTCTTCTCAAGTATTGATAATACAGATAAATTTGAAGTCATGTTTATTACTATTCTACAAATAATATGAGTAATGATTTAGTAATTTATCTGATGAAAGTAAGATAAAAAATAAATATTATATTTATAAATATTCCACAATTTCATTGAAACACAATAGCCCTCACTATTGGATTTGGAATATCCTATTACTAGGTCATTAAATTTAAAAGGATTGACCCTCCACTTCTCACTAAACCGAATTTGGCCGATCAAGAAATCTGAAGGGTTTTACGTAAGAATTCCAAATTTGAACTACATTAACTAATAGTTCCTTGATCTGCAGAGTGGCCTCTAAAGCCTGGTATCCTTAAATTGGATTTCCTCAACCTTTTCCTCACACTTACACCAAGTCTTGATTTAGTAGTCAACCATTGATGTGTGCTAATTTATGTTAATCAAAAGGTTCAATTTATAATTCCATGATAATTAAAATCACACCAACTTTGGCTGGTTGAGAACTTTAAAATATGGTTTTATTTTAAATAAAGTAAGGGAAGGCTATACTGAATTAATATTTCTAATTGAGAGATTTTATCTTTTAGGAATAAATTGATATTTCTTATTTTGTTACATGATTTTTAATATTAAGAGGATTTATTTAAGTGATTAACCATGTATTAGATAAAGATTAAACACATGCCAATTTATTTGAGTTCCTTTTTTTATGTTTTTTAACTAATTATTTCATGTGATCATGACAATACATCCATAATGAAACAACTACAAAACTTAATAAAAATAAAATAATTAAGTTGTATGATCATAATCTTTAAATAATGGTAAGTTTATCTAATAGATCGTATGATGGATGAGACACATGAAAAAACTAAATATAATTATAAATTTATAAGAAACTAGTAAAAATGAAGGAATGGTCTAGGATCATGGTCATTCACATGCATGAAATGAATAATGCATTTAATAAAATTTTAATTCAATAATATTCATTATTATTTATGATAAATAATGCTCGAATCAATTAATTATCTTCTTTAATTAATCAATTATTTTATCTTAATTATTTTCAGAATTTTACCTAGATTCTCATCCATCATAATTTTAAAAAAATTAAACACATTTATTTAAAATTAATTGTGTACAAAAAATTGTACCTTGGATGTAACATGATACATTCTATTTCTGAACTACACAACCTGTATTACACTCATACACTATTTACTCCTGTGACATGTGTCATACATGACCTATCATGTAATTTCATGGAATGTATTATCAACTTAATGAACACACTAAAAACATGACATTTATTTAGAGTGATATGAGTCAATGAGTGTAGTGAAATAACTGTAATATAATATATACATTATATACAGATCTGAAAATTATGCATAAATTCATTATAAATTTATAAATATAAATAAATATATATATATATAATCACATGGGGTGTACTATAAACTTAATGACCACACATAAAACATGTTGATAAGGTTTAAACAGTATAATAAATTAATTTTCAACTCTATGTAATTTGGTAAAAGTACATGGCATGTACATTGAAACTACAAGGAATGTATTATTCTCATCATCTATTCATGAAACACAACTAGGGAAACAATGTGTAACCATTATATGAAAAATATAAGAGTTCATTGTGTGTACATTGGATCCATGGTGTGTGGTTTCTGTATTACATGGTCACCAGTCATGTAGTATGTGTTCGAGGATACATGACCCATCTACGACTAAAGGCCGACATGCCATGTATGAAAGTTACAAGTCTTGTACATCAGTTGAATGTGTTCTAGGCTGGCTCAGTCAACACATGGTGTGTAATAAAATTCCCCATGTGTAATAAATGCATATTGCTTGAATTAATTCCAAATTATTTCAGAGTTTATTATACACTAGTACATGATGTGTGCCTTCAGGTTTCATGGTATGTACTCTGGTGTTATCTAACCAAAGTTCTCGACACCTCTAGATGAGTTATTAACATTTATTTAATTCGTAAAATTAATCAAAATGATTATATTTTTATGAAACATGGAGTAAGAAAGAATATCTCACAATTCAGATTAAAGAAAAATTAAAATAGAACCAAAAAATAATGAAAAATGTGTAAACAAATATAAAATATTTAAATATTTATAAATAATTATGTAACCTCCCTTTGATTCCACCGGTAGGTTCCTAGTGTAGTAGAAGTGGTGGATAGGCCATGACCAACTCAGATTTTTTTCATGATCAATGACTAATCCAAGATTTACATGATGATAAACACCACGATCTATAGAATTGAATCAAATAATATAGACAAGATATAAACATCAAAAATAAATTATATGATCATTTTATATTATTTAAAATAATTTATATAAATTAAATAATTATCTTATGAGAAAATATTTCTTCACTAATAGATCTTACAATTTCTCTACATCATAATTTAATTACATTGTAAGAATTAATACTATATTACATCCAGTAGTTATCTACACATGTTTCACAAAACTCCAAACATCGCTACAGGAATCTTTGGGTGATAGCATGAAAGAACCAAATTCTAATGTGATTCTTAGTTCATTACCCTAAGAAATGCTTCATGGAAGGGTTATCTTCGATCTCTCTAAAATTGAGAATGGTGGTGGAGTAGGATTTCTCTCCCTTCTTGATATTGTTCTTGGAGAGAGTTATAACTAGGTCTTTGAGAGGTTTCTCTCTAGATCTTGATGTGAACAAAAAATAAATTATATTTTTGTAGAAAAACAATATAATTTGGTTTATATAAAACTAGGGTCAACTAAAAATTCACATGCACTTGTCGGAGGAAACTGGGTTGGTTGGTCACCACCTAGCAGAGGGCTCAAACTTAATTCAGATGGTTCATATAGCATGGGGGTGATCCGAGAATGAGTGGTGGTGAGAAACTCTTTTGGGTCAGTTATTACGGCTTTCTCTGGCCACTTGGGGAACGATTCTTCTCTCTAGGTCGAGGCCAAAGTGATGTTGTTGGTCCTCTCACTTTTTTTTCAAAAAGGGATCATCTTATCGAAGGATGAAACTGATTCCCAAATCCTCCAAAATGCCTTAAAGGATCCGGCACCATTCCATGGTCTATCCACTATTTTACAAGGGAGTGAATGGGCATGATCAGTAGCAATATCAGCATAATCCACACTTGGCGTGAGGGGAATAAGTTTGTGGACCACCTTGATTCTCTCGATGTCCCTAGTCCAGACCATTTTGGTTTTCATACTGCTATCTCAATGAAGTTGTAGGGGGTAAACTTGGTTCGAGGGGATTCCCTCGGCCTCCACTACTTTCGGCCTCCTTAGGGTTGCTGCTTGGGGCACTCTGGGCCCATTTTCCCTTTTTTTTGAAGTGTTCACTCTCTTGGAATAAATTTACGCGATGATGATGATGAATATTTATTAACAAGAACTAATCTCTTAAATTATATTAAATATTATTTAATAAAAAAATATTCAATCTATATTATTTCTCATAAGACCATTAAACTTTGTTCTCCACTCCTCCATAATATTTATCAAGAATTAAATAAAGACTATATATTTTATAAATTAATATCACTATATTATTCTCTATTAAATAAATAATTATTATTTTCACTATATAGAAAATTAATATTCATTAAATATTTTTCTCATAGAATATTACCTCAAATATCTAGTTATGTAATATATGTGATCAGTAAACCTGAATAATTATTAAACCACACACAAGAATAATATTTATTCAACTTATTAAGTAATTATATGATTTAACTAATATTCTGGATACACTTAGTACATGACCCTTTAGGCCTATTTCTTAGTAGAATTAGGATTATCAGCTCAACGTCGAGGGCTATCATCTAGAAATATTCCAAAGAACCCATAAAGATTGAATTTAATGCTAAAATGACATAATATCTCATACAGATTCTTACAGTGTAACACAATCCCATTATCATGATATCTCTAATCAAGAAGGTTGTATACTGGTTTCATTAAACTACGTTCTCAATGTCTCTTTATTTTCCTTTCTAGAAATCAATCATTCCTATAGAACACCATTCAAATGGATTTATTTAGGATATATCCTTTCCATCAAAGGGCCTGAGATATATACTTTCGTTAATGAACATAAGGGACATATCCTTCCTCACATTATTCATTATTGAAATATTACTCATGACACACCCAACATATCCCACCTCACCAGGAACATATGTCGTCATGATTTTCATTAATACATCATATTACATGAATTCTAATACTCATTAATTATAATATTAATGAATAAGGATGAATACACATGTCTGTAGATATGAACATTCAATGACATGTATAACTGTGGATCTTTTGTTGGTAGGTCTCATTCTCATAATATCCAATACTAGATATTACCATGTGTGTACACCATGATAAGGTGCCTCAATGTCCTATGAGTCTCTATCCATGATATCATATATCATTTTTTCCCTCAAATGATTTCATACATCTATAGAACCTATATTCTAAGAATACTATCGTGGCACATCTAGGTTCTCATCAGAGTGGGGAATTGCTCTAACATTTTAGTGTGGAAGCTACTATTAAGACATTATCACATACAATGTTATTTATAAGAACAATAATGATGTGTTAAGGAGTATATTAAAATTTAAATCAATGAATACCAGTTATAATAATGTATAATGAAGTTGGTTATGGGGAACCAAATCTAACTTAATCCCCATTGATATTTAATTATGTTATTTAATGTAATTTTATTAATATTTAATATTTTCAATTTCTAAAAAATAGTGTGACTCATGTGGGATTATACATTTAAGTTAATTATTTTATTATAACAATTAAAATGCCTCTAATTGGGCCTTTTATTAGGTGTAATCAAAAACTTTATCTTATTACATGGGAATCCTATTAGGAGTAAGACTCAAATATAATCTTCACTAGAATCATTGACTATGTTAGTTATTTAAGGGAAGATCATTCATAAGTCAAACTGAGTCTCAATTTCCACCCATTTTATGGAATAAGAATCCAACTAAGGAGACACTAGTGAGTGAGCCCCATTTAACCCCTTATTTTACACTCCAATGCAATACAAGTACTCTTCTACATCTTTTTTCTAATAATGAATGTGACTCACTTGGTCGTAGTGGTATAATTGATCTTTTAGTGTGAATAATTGAGATTTGCAAGAGTAATAAACTTATAATTCATGTTTAATGACTTTAAACTCCCTAGAACACATCCTTAAAGAATGAAATTAAACTTCCGGGAATAGCCCCATCACATGACAACTTAAAACATTTAATTTCAAACTCTATGATAATTTATTACCATTAAATATGATATATAAGATTCCTATATATGTTTTATAACCAATATCAAGATCATGTATATCTCTCCACATCAATAAATATCCCTATGAACCTAAGCATCCATAATTGTTAGATAATATCCCCTATGAGATCTTATGAACCTCCACTTGGGCAATATTCGCTATAGATCAAACCTTTATCAAGCCATATTCCTGATAAAATAATTTCCCACCTAGAGAACCATATGAGATCTAGGTATTGTTGCATCATTATTGTCGGGTATATTCATAGTGACGCCCATCTTCACAGGGCCACAGTCCTTCAATGACTAACCCAATATCATTAGTTCATATTCCCTACATGTCCAATCACAAATGGTTTCTCATGTCTATGTCCTACAATAACCATTTATAGATATCCTTCTCCAACTCTCCCACACCACATGATGTTAAACTACAGGGATTGATTAGTTCTACATGACCTTTAAAGGCACGGAATGTCCCACTAAATGGAACTAAACTAAATGGGTTATGATTCCTATTATAGTGATATATAGGAATCTTTTTTAATAGACCTAGTACCATAACCAAAAATATTTACCACATCCTTGGATGTTGATAAAATATAGAGTTCCCAAATATGTTTATCTAAACCATAACTTTACTTAAATGTAAGAATCACTAAGTAATAATGAATCAATATGGATAACCTATAATTTGAAAAATGGTACCATTTATAAAGGAACTCTAATATGTAATGATGTTCACATTAATGTAGAACCTTTGATACTTAAATGTGGTGCCATTAATGGAGAACCACTTATACGTACAGATGATCACGTTGAAAGATAACCTTTAATACATGAAGATGTTCACATCCATATAAGTTAATGACCATCTATGGGAATAGGGGTAACCTATTCCATACTTGAATATTAGAAGGATTCATGGGATTTATCTTAAATATACAAGGGAATGAAATTTTAGGCAAGAATCCCCAAAAAGATGTGAGATGTGGTTGACCTCCATACCTCATGAACAACATGCATAACTAAGCATAATTATTTATAAAACCATAGTGTAGGAACACAATTATTATATAAGGTATGGAGAATTTATTTTTCAACTTAAATACTTTGGTTTTGAACTAATGTGAATTCTTAATGAGTTTATGGATAAAACGAGGGTGTGTGGGGCTTGTTCAGATCCAAGAACCATGTCATTTGGAGGAGAAAACGGGGCCACATGGTTAGTTGAAACCATGAATCCTAGTCCTCATAGTTAAATAAAACCATGTGATGTGTTTCAATACATAGAATAATGATACAACATTTTTCTTATGCATGCAACACATTCCTGATGGCCCTGTGACTCATTTTAGACATCAAATAGTGGGTTTTTCATGGGTTGTGCATGATTAGTTAAATTATGAACCTAGAACACGTGAGGGGGTCTTGAGGGAAAGTTGGGGGGCATGGTTAGCATATGGTTTGTCCAATTATTCAGCCAAACCATGAGACCCTTTAATTTTTGGGTGAATTGACCATTTATCCTCTATCTTTATGACTCATGATTCCTTTTCTTTTTTCTCCCACACATGGTAGGCTATGCTCTCCTCATATCATTCAAAGCTATCCCCTCCCTTTAAGAGTGTATTTGAAGAATCTTCTCTATCTGAAATCTAATCGTGCCGCCATTCATCTCATAGGATCCCTATCTATAAGATCTTTAATCCGATTCATTGTTTCATTATTCTATCTCGCCTTCTTTGGAACTATTTTAGTGTAAGATCATATGCCCAATTTTCATGGAATATTTCTATTATTATATTTTATTGTAGTCTATACCAAAAAAACGGAAAATAGTGGATGAATATTCCTCTATAGGAATAAGGAAGTTGGTTAAAGGCATATCCCCCAAAGTGTATCAATTTATAAATTGTTTCTATTTTTCACTCACTATTTTCAATAAGAGTTCCTCCCTAAATTCATATTCCTTAAAATAAATAATATAAATTGAATAATAATACCCTTAAAATACATTTTATATTTTTGGAGTTTGGGACCTAATCATCGACCATCCAATTTAGGATGTGTTCCTTGATCTGCCTTTAGTGACCAATATTTGGACTACCCGAGACATCGTTTTGGTGTGATTGATTTGGAATTTATAAATTTATGTTTTCCAACATAATAAATTATTTCTTAAATAATTAAATGGAATTTATACATACTTAAATATAGATATAACTTGGCCTTGATAAATTATTATTGAATTGTAAATTAATGTCATGTCCTTACTGACCTTGTCATATTCGATGAAAGGTAATGAAATGAATAAAAAAAAATTAAATAGAATATTAATTACATGGACTATGATGACATAAAAAATATAATAAATGAGTATATGTTTCCTATTATATATGTAACCTTTTCATCTTTTTAGGAATGGTCAAACTTGATCCTGCCTTGGAATCCCAAGGGAATGACTTGAGCTCTCAGAGGATTCCATTTCAATTTATGGATCCAGTTGAAAAGGAGATACCCACCATGGAACATTATCCTTGTATTATCATGTGACTAACTCTAAATTTTACCAATGATTCACCTGATACTTTTTTCCGATATTATAATTCTTTGATGCACTCCTTGGATTCAGCGTGATTTTTTCAAACATGTGACGCCTTAAATTGTTCTCCTTGGGCTCCAGTCAAGATTTTACCTATATTTCCCTTTGGAATTGATATATGAAATTATTTAGAGCTATTTATAGTGGAATTTATTGGGTAGACACCTAAAATTAAAATTATCCCCTAGTTATAGGATGCTTGTTTATCTATCGTGAGTAAGCATGACTTTCTAACGTCAAAGATTTCTTGATTCCTATTAGACCTTTTTCAGTATTTTTATCATTATTATTTCCCATGGTCACTTGTGATATATTATCTCATAACATGGTGAAATAATTAAATTAAAACATGTTTAGAGGTTTCCATCATCATCTTAAGAAGGTATGGTCGACCAGGTGACCCATGAATAACATGATCTCTACTTGGGTTGTATTTAGTTACACTTTAACTTTTATATAAATGCACACTATTATGGCTTAAATTCATAGGATTTATTTTAATAGACATTTTTGGTGATGTACTACTGAGTTTATCTCACACCCTACACAGGAGGTTGATGGAACCTGTGAAGATTATATGATTACAGATGTGGACAAGTGTAAGGGTCCAGTTATGGATGCACGACTTCTTGTATTTGGATGAGAGCTTAGTAGAATATGATAATTCTAGTTCTCAAGATGATTGGAAAGTTTTGGGGTTTTTTGATTCTTTTTTATCTAAACTCAACCATGTATTATTATTATTTTGTAGAGACATGAAATTATTTTTGTATATTGTACTGTATCATCTTGTGAGTTTAATATTTATGTCTTAGCTATTAATGATTATCCACTATCTTTTCCATTATTATTTTCTATTTTAATTGTTTATATACTATTGAAAAATATGCTCCACTACGATTATGAGGGTATATTATCCCACCCATTCCACTTTAGAACCTAATTTGTAGTTATCAATCATTGGTTTACATGAGGTATGCTTTAGGCCTTGTGTCCAACCGGTTTGGTGACTTTATCAGGTGAACCGACCCGGGATGTCACAAAGTGGAATCAAAGATTTTTTTCCCGCACTGTACTATTTTGGGATAGTATAAAAGATACTATAATGTTTTGGAATTTGGTAATGAGCTTGTTCTTGGGAGTAGTTGACGTTCATTTGGAAAAAATCCTAATTTCATCAGAATTGATATTATGTTTTATTTTATGTATTTATTGTTGATTTGATTCCACTATAAGGTGACACATGTGATATGTGATGTTATTATTATGATGTTGGTGGATTATATTTTTTTCATGGCTTGAAAAGGCTAGGGAACATTGATCACACATAATTCTAGGCACCTTATATGATTAATATTCAATGCGTTATGCCATTCCATTTAGGTTTTATTTCTTGACTATATGATACTTGTTATGTGTTCCTTGAGTGACATATATGTTATGAATAAATCATTTTTTTTTAGGAAAAGGGAGATTAGAAAATGATTTATTAAGGCATCTGAATCAACCTAAACAAATTTTTCTTATATATTTTAATGATTACACATTATCTAATCAATTATTACATGTTTTAGTTATGTAACATGAGGTTATATAGACTGAAAAGTTAGTTGATTTTGAATACATGGATGTCATTTGTAATTTAAAGATTACCTGAACCATTGTAAATTAGGAAGGATGATTTATCTTATAAAATCATCTTATATTACATGTTATATTCTCTTACCAATAGTAAATTTTTTAATATAGTTATAAGAACTACCAATTGAAATTTATAAAGCATGTAATGTTATAATTTGGGAATGGTACTTTTTGAAAATATTCTTTTATGTAAATGAAAGTCTTGAAAAATCTACAATTTAAACAATATTTCCATTAAATTGTGAATCCATTTTCAATTTAAGGAATTTTTCCTCTATAAATTGAAATTAACACATTGTATATCAGAGCCCTGATATTAATGGAGAAATTGAACTAGAACTGACCATGGTAGTGGATAGTAGGAATTATCTCTAGTGTTTTATCATGATGTTGTATTTTTCCCAAAGATGGATTTCAGAGCATGAAGAGGGGTTCCGTTCTTTATGGTAAGTCTTATACCTGTCCAACTCCTGTGTCTGTGATGTTATCTTGTTAAATATAATTTTTGGAATGTTATTGTAATTTTAGAGCCATGACACCATGATTTCTTCAATTCATGTTCCCGGAGGGTGGTGATAACTGTTCTCTATAGGTGGTGGGGCTTGAGCCACCAATGTTACCATAAATAGTGCTTTATATGAAAAATAATATTATACAAGATCTGGGAAATGATGCCAAGTTTTAAGAGTGTTTCCTACATTTAATATAGATTATAAAGGTACTATGTGATCAGCCACTTATATTGTAGAGTTGACCTCATAGTTTTAGTTGAAGCATCCCACCACATTTTTTTTGGGATAAAATTATTTGGGCTATGGATTCATGGATGGAGGGAATTATATCAATTTTCATGAACCTTAATACACCTATATAGAGGAGAGTGGGGATCACTAATTATATGATTTATGATTCCACCTAACATTGGTCGATACACTGAATTAGGCTGATTAGCATTGGGGTATGACATGGTAGAATTTCCAGTCTAGTTTTTATGATTTCTTCTTCATGAAGAAGATGAGAGCTGATAGGGCTAGATAATTCATGAACCTAAAGAAGGGAACTATGTTTGTTAGGGACTACATAGCTCGTTTTATGGTGCTTTTAAAGTTTTCACTGAACCAAGTAGAAGATGAGTTGTCTAGGGTGAGGAGATTTTGAGAATGTGCTTAGGTACACACTCTCATATTAGGTAAATGTCCTCAGGGTGGATACTATATCAAATATTTAAATAAATACCTTATCACTAAAAAAATATAAGGTAAGATGAAGGTACAAGTAATAGTGGATTAGTTCCTTGATAGTGTAGTGGAGTCTCCAGTAGCTATAAATGTCATCATGAGTGTTCCAAGTTGTTTAGTGGAAGCTAGAATATCTGTAATGGTAGTTTAGTAGTATTCCATTAGTGTGGGATGTCTATCAAGTTGAGGCGACTATGAGAAAGGAACCCAATAATGTTATAGGACTATAGCTGAATGGGACATCTTCATTGTTTCTTATGAACCTCCCCATCCATTCCTAGTGGTATATGATCCATGATAGATCCAACTTCAATATAAGGATCAGTAGATCCATGTTAGACTGGGAACTAGGGTTGGACCAACTGATCAAGAAAAAGAGGAGTTCATGGTTGTTGTAGCCAGGTATATGTTTTTTCTGCATCAATAGAGTGAACCTAATGATTGTAGTCTATCTATATCACTGGGCCATGGATGATTCTAGTTTCAGGAAGTACAATCGATACCCAAAGAGTAGAGAACAAGGCTATATATAGTATGAGGCATTATTCTAGTATCATTTACTATTATATTTTCTGTTTTTTGATACAGGGGCTCAAACTTGTTTAATTATATATATATTATGGAAAGTCTTGGTGATGATATTCACTAATTCAATGGTGTGATCAAACATGATTCTCTGCTGGGAGTTTTTTCAGAGAGAATACGCCAGTGTAAAGAATCCCTCCTTGAGGTAGGCGATGATTGTTTCTTAAGGGACCTATTTTTCCCCTAGATGGCAGGTTTTGATGTCATCATGAGATTAGACTGGTTGGTCCCCTATCACTCATATGTGGATTTCTATAATCATATTATATAATTTAAATCACTAGAGTTAAATAGTTATATTAACAAGATTGATGGGTGGAGTGAAATCCTATTTGGAAAGACCTTATATAGAGGATCAAGGGATATGCCAGGTTGATTTCCCTTATGTAGTAGATCATTTTAGTGATTAAATTAAAAGTGATTTTTCGGGATTAACTCTTTAGAGAGAAGATTATTTATCTATCAATCTAGTTATAGGATCAGAATAGGTATTCTTTCATCTTTACAGTATTTCTACAGCTTTGTTATAAGATCTTAAGAGTGAGTTAGAGTACTTAGAATCTAAGGGTTTTATCTGACCCAGTACCCCAGCTTGGGGTTCAACTGTTCTTTTCTCTTGGAACAAGGATGATACCCCTAGGCTATTCATGGAGTACTGAGGGTTGAAACATCTTATAGTTAAGATCAGGTATCCATTACCTGACATAAAATGATCATTTCGACCAGCTATGAGGATTTAGGGTAATCTTTAAGATCGATCTAAGGTCATGTTTTCATCAGGTGAATGTTAGACCATCAAAAATACCTCATACATCATTTCATTGTAGGTATAGTCTCTATGAGTATTTTTTATGGCATTTAGTTTTATGAACAAACACACCATTTTCATAGCCATGATGAATCAAGTTTCAACATGTACTTGGATTCCATCATTTTGGGGTTTGTGAATGAAATATTTGTTTGCCTCCAGTCTCAACCCGATCATTCCAAACACCTTGATATCATTTTTATCACACTGAGAGAGAATATTTAGTATTAAAAACATAGCAAATTCCAATTTTGGATCAAAAAAGATCACTTCCTAGGTCATATTATATCAGAATCAAAAGTATCAATTGACCTAGAGAAGGCGAATGGTTTAGTTTCAAAGGTGAAACCCAAGAATGTTCTTGAAATATGATGTTTCATGGGGATGTATGGATATTAAAAGTATTTTAAAAATGATTTATCTCTTCTAGAGGTACTTATTAAAAGCATGAATAAGAAGGGAATCATGTTTATCTTCTCTAAAACAAGAAGGAAATACTTTTCAGAGTTAAAGGGAAGATTTACATGAGACACAATCATGATCCTACTTGAGATTTTCATAGACTATATAGTGTTTTGTGATTCATCCAGCATCAGGAGGTGAGGTTTTGTTATATGATGACTGAGTTATTGCATATATGTCTCTGTAGTTGAGGTTTTTTTATCATAACAACCCAATAAATGATCTCGTTCTAGTAGTAGTTGTCCATGCATTACATTGCTAGAGACACTATTTTTCTAGCGCACTTCATGGTGAATAAGGGTGCCAAAATCATCAAATATATATTTATAAAGCATGACTTGGACCTAATACAACAGATATGGTTCAAATACCTTCACTACTTCAATTTTGATCTTTCCTATATTCCATGTATGGGAAATATAGTTGCCTATGTTCCGATTCAGAAGACTTGGACACAACATGTTCAAGAATCCAATGATGAATGGAGGTTTAGGATTTTTTTTAAAACACATATATTTTTACTTTTCATTTGGTTAAGTATGTTAATTTCATTTGAGGAGGTGTGGACTACTGCCCCCTCAAAGAGATGTGATTCATTGATACACTACATGAGTTTCATTTTATTAGAGCCTTTGTATTATCCTTATCACTTCTGGATAATGTGAATAAGAGGAATTTCTTAGATCCTGAATGCTTGTTCCTAAGGAAGAGTATTTCATGAGAAGGCCCATCGCCCGATTGGTCGGTTAATGGAGATGATGCCCTACTCATACATGGGAATATATGGGTGCCAATATAAATGAAATAGGATTTTATGTAAAAATAAAATTATTCAAAATGGGATGTGAACATTGAGATTTATAATATGTACCCTGACATGCATCACTAGTATTGGAGGATGGGGATAAAATTTCAGATTTTAGGTTTTATCACAATGTGTTCCACGAGTCATAAAGTGAAGGTAGAGCACCAGTGACATACTAGATTGTTATATTTGTTGTTAATTATAGAATAGTAATGATATGATTTTATGATATATTTCATGACCGGTTTACTAAGGTCACCTTGAGGTAGCGATTCAGTTTGGGTAGTTGTCGATTGGCTAATGAATGTTTCTCACTTCCTTCCTATCTGCGACACTTTCTCAATTGATGAGCTAGGAAGTCTATATGTCTGTGTGATTTTATACCAACACAAGGTTCCTCATACTATAATTTTTGATAGCGATTCATGTTTCACATCAGGGATCTAGAAAGGGTTAAAAAGGACTTAGGTATATAGGTGCGTCAAATTACCACCTCAGACCGATGGACAGTTGGAATAGCCTGTATGGGTGTTGGATGAAATGCTTCCAGTATGTTTCCTCAATTTTATAGGTTATTTGGAGAAACATATACATCATGTTTAGTTATGATACTATAAAATATATTAGAATATGATACATATAGATCCTTATGAGGCCTTATATAGTATGTTGTGTTTATAAGCTCTGTGATGGCTAAAGGTTGGAGAGGCAACAATAATATGACCTCATCTCATCCATGAGACATTAGAGAACGTAAAACTTATTTGGATGTGTATGATCACTAATACTTATTGATATAAATCTTATGGTCATATCCATCAACGACCTATAGATTTTGAGGTTGGGGATTGCATCTTCTTACATGTTTCTCCTAGTCTAGGGAATCAATTGATTCATAGAAAGGGGAAGTTGTCACCTTATCTTGTTGGTCCTTTCAAGATATTTGAATGAGTGAGGCAGTTATCCTATTAGTTTCAATTACCCCAGAGGTACCATTCCATGCATGAAGTCTTCTATAAATGAAAACTTCACTGATATCATGATGAACTATATAATACTTTTTATCCTAAGGAAATCAAATTGGATGTTGATGCTTCTTTTGAGGAGTATCCTATTCTTATCATCGAACAGAGCATGAAGGCTCTCCGAGGATGGTCAATTTCATTAGTATTGGTTCTATGGTAGCACGACCATGTACAAGATTAGACATTATGGAGATAGAGGCTGAAGTACATGCATAATGGATTGAGTTATTCTTAGATGAAGCTTTACCACCTTTAGAAGAGAAACACAAGGAGGGGTTTCTTTAAGGGAGAAGAAAGTAAGTACCTTATTTTTCTATGAGGTATGTATACTTTATTATTCTATTTAAATTACTTAGTTTTGAACTAATGTGAATGCCTAATGATTTTATAGAATAAACAATGGTGTCTATGACTTGTTTAGATCATATATCCTCAGATATTGTAGGAACAAACTAGGCCACGTGGTTAGTAGAAACCATTCAACCTAGTCTACACTATTAGAGAACATCATTTGGGGCATCTTAGAATACAACAAATGGCTACACCATTTTTCATAATCATGGGATCCCAGATGCATGGTTGTGATACTCACATTAGATGTGATAAAGTGGGTTTTCATAGGCTACACATGGTTAGTTAAACCATGTTCCTATCCCATGAGAGGGGTGTCATGAGGAAGATATGGGGACATCGTTGTCACATAGATTGTAAACTCATACAGTAAAACCAAGTAACTATTTATTTTTTTGGAGAATTTATGAATTTCCCCCTCCCTCTTTATAACTCACTCCCCCTTTTATTTTCACTCCCACACACAAAGTAGTCTCCCCTATATTACTATAATTTGAATCTCCCTCCTCCCCTCAAGATATAAATTTAATTATATTCTATGTCTAATGTTCGATCGATCCATTGTTCATCTCATTGAATCCCAATCGGTAAGATATTCAATCCACTCTCTTCTTTCTCTAATCTATATACACATATTTGGTGATATTTTGGTATAATCTCATATGCCTTATTTTTAGGGAGTTTTTATGTACTTCCATTTTTTTCCTATATGGACCAAAACAATGGATGATACAAGATGAGTTTTCCCCAACAGGCATAAATTAGATGGTATTTGACTTGTTCCTCAAATTCTCATCATTTATAAATTGTTTTCATTGTGTGCACACTGGTTTCATTGGGTGTTTCTCTTTAAATTAATATGCATTGAATTAAATAATCTAAATTTAAAACTAAGGCCCTAGAAATAACATTTGATATTGTTGTATGTTGAGACCTCAACATTGACTATCCAATTTAGAATTTGTTCCTTGATATTCCTTTAGTGACCGATATTGTGACTACTTGAGACACCATTATGGCGTTCTTGAATTTACCTTTGGAAAGGTATGTGTTCCAACTTAATCAATGAATTATTAAATAATTAAACAATAAGTATATATATATATATATATTTATAGATATCACTATGCCTTGATAAATTATTATTGAATTTGAAATTGGTTTCATGTCTTTATTTACCTCATCAGGTAGGATGAAAGGTGATGGAATGAACCTAATGAAAGGAAAATGGAAAGAGTATTACTTGGACTATGATGGATTAAGAATATTAATAAATTATTATATAGTTCTTATCTCATATGGATAGGAATGGTCATACGTCAGCCCGCATTGGATTCCTGATGGAATTCCATGGGCACTCAGAGGTTGCCATTATGATTCATTAAGCTGGTTTATAAGCGAGATACCCACCTTGGAACTATTTACTTGTCTCATTACATAAATTCCCTAAAATTGTACTGATGATTCACTTAAAAATTTGTCGGGATATTATAATTTCTTTGATTCACTCTTTGGATTCAGCATGATGTATTATGAAATGCAACACCTTTGCTTATTGTCCTTGGGTTCCATTCATGCTTATCTCCATATTGAACATTGGTCTTGATCTATGGAATTTGTTCGATATATTTCAAAGGTAATCCATTGTGTATTCCCATTGGATTACACATATAACTTACTACTAGGATGCCCAGTTGTAACTGTGAAATACCCTAACCTTCTAAGGTCAAGGATTCCTTGATTCCTCTTAGATACTTTTTAATATTGTTATCATTATTATTTCCAATGGTCACTTGTGTTATCCTCTCTAATACCTTGACTAAATAATTAATTGAACACATGTACAAAGGCATCCAGCATATGATCAAGTAGGTATGGTCATCCAGGTGTCCCATAAAGAACCTAATCTCAACTTGGGTTGTATTAATTTGCTTTTTTACTTTGATATAAATGTACACTATTATAGTTTATATTCACAGGATGTATTTTTATATACAATATCTCACACTCAATCTGGGATGATGGTTGTACCTAATCAAATTATATGATTTCAATTGTGGATAGTGATAAGTGACCAATTATGGACGCACATATTCTTGTATTAGGATGACAGTTTGGTAGGAGATTACTGGGCCATTACTCCAGATTCTTGGATAGTTTTTGGTCTTTTTGATTATTTTGTATCTACCTACTACCATGTATTCTTGTTATTTTGTATATAGATGACATCATTATTATATATGAAACTATTTCATCTTGTGAGTTGAATATTTATGTATTATATGTTTATGCTTGTTCCATTGTATTTTTCATTATTACTGTGTATATTGGTTTTTTATATTGTTTACCATTGTGTTCCACTTTGATTATGAGGGTATTGTAGCCCCACTGTACCTCCTTAGATCCTTAGTTCTAGTTATAAGACTTTGTCATATGAGGTTCCATTCTTGAGTCCATGTGGAAAACTAATTCATCTACTATTTCTGGGTGAGCTGGATAGGGACATCACACCCATTGACCACATTCATTTAGAATGAAGGTCCACATGAATCCTATTATTACAAATGTTGGATCCATTGGGTGTTTCTGATTCAATGAACACACCCCATTAGAAACTAAGTAGAAAAATAATATGAACCTAACATGAATATTTCAACTATACCGACCTTTCATAGTCGGATGTCAGACCATTATCACAGGAACAAAAATGGTCTAACATGAATCCTTTATTTGTGAATATGATTGTTCAAACATGTTTCTTAGTTGTGATACTAAATTTTATAGGTCTTCTGGTTTATGATTTTTTTATCTTTCTAGAATAATAAATAAATTCATTTAATCCGACTTAATGGAATCACCACAACCATTTACATACTCCCCAATAGTTGTTGGATCTAGGACCCTAACACATCAAAATATGTTGTCACCTACTAAATGCTATCATCATTAGGGGAAACATGCAATTATTTAGGAGTACCTCATCAAGGGTACAATCCATACTATAAGGGCTATGTGAAAATACTCACTTAATACAAACCCTCATCGTCTATCCTCTCTACAATGAGTCATGAATAAATATATAAAACTAGCTTCCACATTCAGCCATTTTGAGAGTCTATCCCTAAAATGAACCAATAAGCCCCGCCCTTATCTTAGGAAGGTGGATTGGGAGGTTATCTATGGATCCACCATAATATATAAGTCACCTGAGTTGTCTCAGATAAATATCCACTACCATTAGCATTATACAACTTAAATCCCCATTCAACCCATAGAGGATGACACCTCATGGGTCCCCTAGTCAACCAGACCTAACTATTAGGAGATATTATAAAGGTGGTGAGATACCAACCACATAAAGAAGTCTTATGTCCCAAATTCCCTCAAATAATCCAACCAACATATCTTGGCAATAACTAGTGAGAAAACACACGTTTGTGTTTCCAAACATAAAGCATGATGATGTATCTTGGTGTAAACCAGTGAGATGGAAGACATTAATAATCCCACACACTAAGAATACCATCATTATTTAGAAAGATCAGAGGAAGACTGGCGAAATATTTTGACAATAACTAGGGAACGAGTGAACATTACCTCCACATATATTTCCTCCCCCATACATCAGGCATGTCATTATATACCAATGACAACTGGAGGAAAAAATTGGGCCCATATCCTCACTCACATCAGTGAATAGTAACACATTCCCATTCCCGTTGAGGAATACAATTATTTTATTTCTATATAATGGATATAAAAGTATATAAATCTTCTCATATTATAAATTTTTTTTAGCATATATTGGATGTGGAAATAGAAGATTGTCACTTGAGTATTTCAACAATTAATAGGGAGTAGAAATATATTCCCACCCCTCTAGTAGTGTAGCTCTTGAACATATATCAAGATATACTCTAGATAAGGATCACATTACCTTAATTAATGAGGAGTATATTTGATGCATCATGATGAATAATAAACAATGAGATCATGAACACATTCCCATTCCAACTAGAGATCAAAGTCCCATTTCAATAGACACTTCATGGAAGACATGCATCCCTAAAAAATTATTTAGGTCATTCAAAAATATCCTAAAATTTTTTGATGAGATGGAATACATTTCTTCTCCCTTTTAGTGTATGTAATTTTATCAACTTATCTAGATGGAAAACATGAAGTAGAATCAAATTCTTTCTGATTTTAGAAATCCCATAAATCCTATCTAGTTGAAAAAACGTTGTATTTTAATGATGATCAGACATATAAAACCATTTGTGTGCATCATATGACTTTGGATGCCACATGAAGAGCATATAAGAAGAAATGTCACTAGGGGTACCACCAATATGATTTTCATGGCTATATTATTACCCTGGTTAATGATGCTATTCATCAGGCCTTAAAACACATTTAAATAGTGGCCTATGATTCTATCGACTCATCATATTATAGAGGAAGTAGCTTCAATTGTGAAGGTCCCCCCCACTAAATTACTTCCACAAAATCTGGTGGTCCTTCCTAGAGTATCTTCCATAAAGGTCCTCTACAATAAAATATTAATATTGAAAATGTGAATTATTCTCTTAATGTGATCTAAGAACCTCCTATTCATGGTCGGATGATAAAATGAAAATATGGTCCTCCCCATGACATTGTCAACACTAAAGTTTTTATCTGGGGAATATAATATTAGAATCAACCCTTTGGGTAGAAATTTAACCATAATGGTCACTTTCTCCATCATTTCATTCACTGATAAGGTATTCTAAGAACTGACATATCAATTTGGTAAGAAGGTCCTACCCTTGCTAAAAAAATATTTATAAATCCCTCATAATTTATTATACTTGTGATATTGAGACTAGCTACACAAAAAAACCCTAATGAAAAATATTCTTTTTCAATTGGAATAAAATGTGATGAAATGATAATTTTCCGTACCAACATAAAATCACTTAAAATTCAATATAATATAGAACATTTCAATCGATATCCCTTATCTTAATAATGTGGCTGGCAGGAAACCACTCTAGTTAGATCAGGAAGATGAATATCTCATCAGATATAAAAATAATTAAGTGATGATGGGGAAATAACTCACCAAATAGAATATACCATTCATTTTATGTACCATATCCATGTCACGATATGATATTATAAAGTTCTTGATATATTTACACATACACCATATTTTCTTGAATTTTTTGATGACTCTTCATCATCTAAATAAAAATCGCCTACCATGAATTGAATACATAAACCATGTTTTGGAAATATAAATAATTTCACTACCACATCAACCTAGCTTCACTTTTGATTGCACGATTCCAAAAATTGAGGAGATAATATGGAGATCTCCAAAAAAACCTAACTTATTTCTTAGTGGGATGTATGTTAATAAATCAATGGTGGTTTATCATATGTACAAATTAAATGATGGGGTAACCATGAAAAAGTACATTTCACTCAACTCCCTAGTTAGTATAGCCTTCTAATGGAGGCATTATAAAATTTCACCACCATAGAAAAAGTTTGAGACACATTCCCAATGCAGGATAACAGGTCTATTCTGCAAGGTACTTCTATTTACAAATAATAGAAATAGAGAAATCAATGGGAGGGATTTATTGAGAGGCTTCTGCATCAAACCTCTAGGAAGGTTGAGTAGGACTCTCACTTAAATAATTAAAATCACTTTTTTTAAGTGAGAACCTAATTATAGGTTAGCTTATATTTTTATAATTCATTTCATTCCTCCCATGCTTTAAAAATATCTCTTAAAATCACAAGGGTGATAGTAGTGGCCATAGCAGTAACGATATTAGTGAAACCCCTACCCACAGGGCTTGGGGAATTTTTACCACCACTACCACCATTTGGATTATCAAATCTTGAATGGATTCACGAATTTATATTGGATGGAACAAGTCATCCCCATGCCATAGGTTTGGGGGAATTCTTATCAAAACATTATCATTCTCTATACTAATCGGTCTTCAATAATCTAGGAAGCATGTCTCTTGAGGGACCTCTAAAATTTCTCTCAAAATGAAACTCATTTCTCTCTTTGGGGACATGTAATAAAATGGATTACATAGATTCCCTTGGGGACACTCATCACAAAAAAATCTATGGGGGATATTTGTATGGAGAAGGTGAGGCCTCATAATGGCCTCCAACCAAAATGATCTGACCGAAAAGAAAAGAAAATAAAGATGAAAATTGTTATATATTATATACATTTTATAGTATTTTAATATACTAATTTATGTATTTAAATGATTAATATTTATAATTTTGGAATGAATTTATAATTTTTATGTTTTATGGTAGGAAAAAAAATATGGAAATGGAATGAAAAGATACAAATAATGGCATGGAATGAAACTATATTTTTTAGGATTCTACAGAGATAGAAACTGAAAGTAGAAAATTTACATGTAGTGTATTTCAATTATAGGATATGAAATATATCAAGGCCGACTTATGCCAAAAATTGAGATGCCTTATCATAGAATGAAATTCAAGAAATTACACGATGTGGAAGTACATCACATGTTGTGTAGGGTTTGACGAACAAACACAAAAATGTATATAGACTGAGGATTTGACAATAATTCTATTAAGATTAATCCCCTAGCCACAGAACAGGGAGATATGGGACAAAAGAAGATGGAGCGATGCTGATAGATGACTGTTGGGAACTGAGTGATGATTGGGACCTCTACATCGCCATCGTCCTTCACTTCAATTCTTCATCAGGTATCCATGATGCTCATTCCCATTATGCCTAGTGTGAGTGAGTACTTTTATTTTTTATTGGTGATATGATTATAGGGGGATGTGATGCATAGGTATTATTTTCTATTTTTTATTCATGTTTTGGATTTTTGAATCTCTATTTATCAATTCCAATTTATCTTATTTTCATATTTCATGACAAATGCAACATTATGAGGTTGTTTATTTAATTGAATCAATTAATTTGGCTATTTTGTGTATAAAAGGTATTAAATCTTAGTTAGTCATGTTTAAAAAGGGTTTTGGGTTGCCTAGTTTTGTGATTGTACATAGTATATGACCATTCCAAAGGTGAAATTGTAGAATTAGTGCAGTGTACCCAATCCAAGGATACCAACTGACCCAATTCTAACACCATATGTGAATAAATCCATTATCACTTAAATCACTAGTATAGAAACCTAAAAATCACTAAACCTAGATTGCCTCATCTCTTGATTTCAACCCCAATAATTTATTTTATTTGTTTTAATTTATTCAAATATTCCAACAATTGAAATTTATATTTATCTAATTAATTTATAACATAGGGATCATCCCTATGGGTTCAAAAATCACGCTTTAAAAGTACTATATTTTTATTAGATTTTCTGAGATTTATTAATTATGAAATATGGGTAGCCCCATAGGAATTAATGATGCCCTACGAGCTGTCACAAGAAATGGTTATGTAATTGAAAAAGAAAGAGTTTGGAATTAATAAAAGTAGTCACAACAATATAAAACATGAATAATAAATTGAAACAATCCCTAACAACACATCCCCATCAATAAAATAACCCAACACAAAATAAACTACTCGCTCATGTTAGGCATGATGAGAATGAGAAGAATTAATACGTGAAGAATAATGGTGGTGAAGAATGATGGTGAAGCAGGGATACAGATCATCACTCTGTGTATAGAATTCATCTATTAGAGAATCCAAAACTTTGAGGATGCTATAGAGCTAAAAACTAAAAGAAGAACATTTACACATCTTGTATTTAAATTACACAATGTGAAATTCACCGAGGAATATTTATGATGAAAATTGTGACACCTTCTCATGGAATGAAATTCAAGAGATTACATGAAGTAAAAGTACGTGAAATATCATGTAACATTCAATGAACAAAAAAATAAACATGAACCGATTGAGGGTTTGATGATCCTTCTTAAAAAATTACTCTCTCAGCTGCATAGTAGGGAGATTTCGCACAAAATGAGGTTGAGTGATTCCGATGGAAAACTATTATGCATAGAGTGATCATACATAGCCTTGATTTTTCTCCATTCTTCGCCATCATTATTCATCAGGTATCCATGATACTCATTCTCATCATTCATAGAATGAGAAAGTTGTTTTCTTCGTGTTGGGTGATTTGATTGTATAGGGATGTGCTACGTAGGGATTATTTTCTATTTCTTATTCTTGTTTTGGATTGATATAACTCTGTTTATCAATTCCAATTCATATTATCTTCGTATTTCATGACCATTGTTACATTATAATGTTGTTTATTTAATTTCATCAATTAATAAACATATTTTGTGTATAAACATTATGAAACTAGGATAATTGTGTTTAAAAAGGGTCTTGGGGTGCCTAGTTTTTGGATCTTACCTAGTATATGACCATTCCAAAGGTTAAATCATTGAACTAAGGCATCGTACACAGGCCAAGGATCCCTGATGAACCAATTCCTACACTAAACATGAATAAAAACATTATCAATTAAATACCTAGTGCACAAAACATTAAATAACTAAACCTGTCTTTCCTTATCTCTTAATTTCAACCACAATAATTGATTATATTTATTTATCTTTATTCAAAAAATTAAACAATTACAACTACAATTTATTTAATTAATTTTGAACATATGGATTGTCCTTGTGTATTTAATACTCGGTCTTTCCCAGTACTATATTTTTAGTAGTTTTTATGAGTTTTATAAATTTTTAAATTCGGGTATCCTCATAAGAATTAGTGATGACCTATGGGATTTAAAAAGCAATGGTTATGCAATAAAAAAATAAAGAGATTCATAATTGATAAAAAAGATGTTGTAATACAAAAAAGGAACATAAAAAATAAACAATACCTAACAACACAACCATCTATAATTACATTACCTAACACAAAATAAACTACACGCTCATGTTGGGAATGAGGTGAACGAGCTCCATGGATGTCTGAGGAAGAATAATAGTGAAGAATAGTAGTGAAGCAAGGCTCCATATTATCAGTCTGTTCATAGAAGTCATCCTTCAATGACACTAGATTTTTGAAGATGTTGCAGAGCTGGAAACTAAAATCATAACATTTACATGTCATGTATTTCAATTACATGATGTGAAATTCATCAAGGTATACTTACAACAAAAATAAAAACACCTTATCATGGAGTAAAATTAAAGAGATTACATGATGTTAAAGTTTATATATCATGTAACGTTCAATGAAACAAAAAAATAAACACACAGTGGCTGAGGTATTGAAGATAGTTATTATAAAATTATTCCCCCAGCAACACAGCGTGAGATCTAGGATAAATGGACTTCGAGCAATGTTGATGGACAATTTATACACATAGATAGATGATTCAGATCCCCACTTTGACATCATTATTCACCGCCATTCTTCCTCAGATATCCATGCTGCTCATTCTCATCATGCCTTACATGAGCGAGTTGTTTTCTTCATGTCAGGTGATTTGATTGCAGGGGGATGTGCACTATAGGGATTATTTTCTTATTTTTATTCTTGTTTTAGATTACTGAAACTCTGTTTATCAATTCCAATTAAACTTATTTTTGTATTTAATGAATATTGCTTCATTATGAGGATTTTTATTTAAACACATCAATTAATTGACCTATTTTTTTCATGACCATTATGAAATCTAAGTTAATTATGATAAAAAAGGGTTTTGGGTTGCCTAGTTTTATGATAATACCTAGTAGATGACTATTCCAAAGGTGAAATCATATAATTATTACAAGGTACACAGATCAAGGATCCCTACTTCCCCAATTACAATAAAAGACCTAAATAAATCCATTTTCAATTAAATACCTAGCACAAAAACCACAAGGTGACTAACCCTTTCATGACCCATATCTTGATTAGAACCCCAATACTTACTCCTATTTGTTTCTCTTTCTTCAAATAATAAAACAATTTTAATTTCAATTTCTTTAACTAATTCAGAATATACATATCGTCTCTAACGGTTTGACACTCAGGCTTTCCAAGTACTATATTTTTATTTTTTGTATGAGTTATATAAATTATTAAATTTGGGTAGCCGTATTGGAATTAACAATGTCTTTTTGGATGTCCAAGGAAATGGTCATGAAATTTCAAAAGAAATAGATTTTGAATTGATAAACCAAGTTAAAAAATTTAAAAACATGAATAAGAAATAGAAAAAATCCCTAACAACACACCCCCTATACTCACATCACCAAATATAAAAGAAACTACTCAATCATGATCAGAATGATGAGAATGAGAAACATGGATACCCGAGGAATAATGGAGGTGAATAATAGTGGTAAAAAGGGCTTCAAATCATCCCTCTTTGCATATCAGTAGACCATCAGTGACATATTATTTTTGAGGATACTGTGGAGATGGAAACTGAATTTATAACATTTAAACTTCATGTATTTCAATTACATGACCTGAAATTCATTGAGACAAACTTATGACATAAATATTGATGCCTTATCATGTAATGAAATTCAAAATGTTATACAGTGTGACAGTATATTAAATTTCATTTAACATTCGATTAACAGTAAAATAATATCATATCATCCAGGGGTTTGAGTATCCTTCTAATAAAATTAATCCCTTTATCAAATTGTATGAAGATATGGGACAAAAGGAGTTGTATTGATGCTGACATATGACTGATACTCACAAAGTGATGATCTGGAGCCCTGCTTTACCACTGTTACTCACTGCCATTCTTCACCAGGTATAAATGCAACTGGTTCTTATCATGCCTAATGCGAGGGTGTGTTTTTATTTATTTCAGGTGATGTGATTGTAGAGGGATGTGCTACATAGGGATTAATTTCAAACTTTTATTCTTGTTTTGGTTTTCTTCAACACTATTTATCCATTCCAGTTCATCTTATTTATGTAATGGATAACCATTACAACATTATTCATTTGTTAATTTAATTTCATCAATTAATTGACCAATTTTCTGTATGACAATTATGAAATCTTGGATAGTTATATTTAAAAAGGGTTTTGGGTTTCTTAGTTTTGTGATATTACCCAATAGATGACCATTCCAGTGGTACAATCATAGAATTAGTGTAGGTTTCTCTCGACCAAGGATCCCCGCTAACCCAATTCTAACACTAAACCTCAATAAATCCATTATAAAATAAATCCCTAGTGAAAAAAAATCAGAAAATCACTAAACCTTTCATGCCTCATCCCTTGATTTCAACCCCAATCCTTACTACTATTTATTTATATTTCCTCAAATAATCAAAAAATTACAGTTTCCATTTCTGTAATTAATTTAGAACATACGGATCTTCCCTATGAGTTTGACCCTTAGGATTTCCAAGTACTATATTTATATTAATTTTTTTTATTTTTTTAAATTATTAAATTTGGGCAGCCTCATAGGAAATAACGATGCCATAAGGACTATCACATGTAATGGTAATTTAATTGAGAAAGAAATATATTTTTAATTGATAAAATATTTTGAAATAATCTAAAACATGAATAAGTAATTGAAAAAATCCCGAACAACACATCCCCCTACAATCACATCACCCAACGAGAAAGAAACTACTTGCTCATGTGAGGCTTGGTGAGAATGAGAATCACATATACTCGAGGAAGAGTGGCAGTGAAGAACTGTAATGAAGTAGGGATTTTGATCGTCACTCTGTTATTTGTAGTTATCCTTTGGTGACACCAAATTTTTGAGGATGCTCTAGAGTTAGACACTGAAAACAGAACATTTACATGTTGTGAATTTCAAATACATGATGCGAAATTCATTGAGGTAGACTTATGCCTAAAATCATGAAACCTTATCATGGAATTAAATTCAAGAGATTACACGATGTGAAATTACATTAGACATTGTGTAAATTTAAAACAAAAGAAAAATAAACATACAAAGGTTGAGGATTTGATGAATCTTTTTATAAAATTAATTCCTAGGCCACAAAGAAGGGAGATCTGGGAAAAAACGAGTTGAATCGACACCGACTGATGAATTTTATGCACGATGTGAGGATCAAGAGACATGTTTCACGTCCGTTCTTTACCCCCATTATTCCCCAGGTATCCATGCAAATATTTATCATCTTTCCTAGCATGAGTGAGTTTTTTTGTGCCATGTGATTTTATTACAAGGGATGTGCAGTGTGGGGGTTATTTTCTATTTCTTATTCTTGTTTTGGATTGATGCACCCTATTTATCAATTACAATTCATATTTTTTTTCATGACCATTTTGGTATTATGAGGCCGTTTATTTAATTTCAAAAATTATTTAACCTATTTTGTGTCTGACTATAAAGAAATCTAGGTTAGTTATGTTTAAAAATGGTTTTGGGTTGCCTGGTTTTGTGATTGTACCTAATAGATGACCATTCTAAAGGTGAATTCATAGAATTAGTGCAGGGTACCATGAACAAGGATCCCTACTGACCCAATTCCAACAATAAACCTAAATAAATCCATTATAAATTGAATCCTTTATGAAAAAATATGAAAATTACTAAACCTGGCATGCCTCATCTCTTTATTTCAACCCCAATCCTTGCTTCTATTTGTTTCTCTTTCTTGAAATAATAAAACTATTTAAATTTCAATTTCCATAATTAATTTAGAACATATAGACCATCCCTATGGTTTCAATACTTGGTATTTCCATATACTATTTTTAGTAATTTTTTTTTATTTTTATAAATTAATAAATTTGGGTAGACTCGAAGGAATTAACAATGT
Organism: Viscum album; assembly: GCA_963277665.1. Taxonomy (NCBI): domain Eukaryota; kingdom Viridiplantae; phylum Streptophyta; class Magnoliopsida; order Santalales; family Viscaceae; genus Viscum; species Viscum album. Next base: position 1,174,655,468 of record OY728119.1, on the reverse strand, counting down.
CCTATGGGATGTCACAAAAAATGGTCATGCAATGTCAAAATAAAGAGACTTTTAGTTGAAAAAACAAGTTGCAGTAATACATAACATGAATAAGAGATATAGAAAATACCTAACAACACATCCCACTACAATCACATCACCCGAGATAAATGCAACTACTCACTAATGATAGAAATTATGTTAACGAAAAGCGTGGATACCCGAGGAATAATAGTGGTGAATAACGGTAGTGATGTAGGGCTCTGGATCATGACTCTGTGTGTAATAGTCATCTATTGGTAACAACAGATTTTTAAGGATTTTGTTTTGCCACAAACTAAAAGAATAACATTTTGACTTCATGTATTTAAATTACAGGATGTGAAATTCATCAAGGCAGACTTATGCCTAAAATCACGATGCCTTCTCATGGAATGAAATTCAAGAGTTTATAGGATGTGACAGTACATTATACGTCATGTAGTTTTTGAAAAATAAAAAAAAGTAAACATGAATAGGCCGAGGGTTTGACGATCATTCTTATAAAATTATTCCCTCAGCCACAAAATAGAGAAGTATTGGACAAAAGGAGTTGGAGCGACGTCGAATGATGACTGGTACACACAGAGTGATTATCCATAGCCCAACTTCGCCTCAATTCTTCACCGTTATTTTTATTTGGGTATCAATGCTGATCATTCTCTTCATTCATAGCATGATTTAGTAGTTTTATATTGTTCTGGGTGATGTGATTATAGGGTTATGTGATTCATAATGATTATTTTCTATTTTTTTCTTGTTTTGGATTGCTGTAACTATGTTCATCAATTCCAATTGATCTAATTTTTTTTATTTCATGAACATTACTACATTATGTGGTTTTATATTTAACTTCATCAATTAATTTTCCTATTTTTTTATTTCCATTCTTAAATCATGGTTTGTTGTGTTTAAAATGGGTTTTGGGTTGCCTAGTTTTGGGATTGTACCCAGTAGATGGAAATTCCAAAGGTGAAATCATAGAAATAGTACATGGTAGCCAAACTAAGGAGCCCTGATGAACCAATTGCGATTTTAAACCAGAATAAATACATTATGAATAAAATCCATATCACAAAAACATGAAATTCATTAAACATATATTTCTCATATATTTATCTCAACCCCAATCCGTACTGCAATTTGTTTCTCTTTATTCAAATAATCAAAAAAATTAAAATTAAAATTATTTAATTAATTTAATATATATAGATCTTCCCTATGGTTTATACACTTAGGATTTCCAAGAAATATATTTTTAATATTTTTTCTGAGTTTTATAAATTATTGAATTTGGGTAGCCCCGTATGAATTAATGACTCCCCGTGGGCTATCATAAGCAATAGTCATGCAATTGTAGAAGATAGATATTTGGAATTGATAAAACATGTTGAAACAATCCAAAACATGAATAAGAAATATAAATGATCCCAAACAACACATCCCCATATAATCACATCACCCAACATAATAAGAAACTACTTGCTCATGCTAGGCATGATAAGAAGGAGCAACATTGATACTCGAGGAAGAATATAGGTGATGAACGAAAATGAATTTTGGATCTAGATCATCACTCCGTGCATAAAATTATTCTATCTGTGACACTAGATTTTTGAGGATTATTAGGAGATGGAAACTAAAATCAGAACATTTACACTTCATGTATTTCAATTACATGATGTAAAATTCACCTAGGAAAACTTATAAATTTTTTTTATGTATTATCATGGAATGAAATTCAAGAGATTACACCACAAGAAATTACATTACACACCCTCTAACATTAAATGAATAGAAAAATAAACATGAATCAGCTGAGAGTTTGATGATCCTTTTTATATATATTTTCCCTTGGCCAAAGAAACATGATTTTTGGGAAAATAGGAGTTGTAGTGACGCTGATGGATGATTTCTACGCATGGAGTGATGATCTATATCCCTAATTCTCTACCATTATTCAATGATATTTTTCCCTAGGTATTCGTAATAATCATTTTAATCATCCCTAACATGGGTGGCTAGTTTTCTTGTACTGGGATTATAGGGGGATGTGTTGTATAGTGATTATTTTCTATATCTTATTCTTGTTTTGGATTGATGCAACTTTTTTTTATCAATTCCAATTCATATTATTTTTGTATTAAATGACCATTTCTACATTATGAGGTTGTTTATTTAATTTTATAAATTAATTGAACTATTTTGTGTATGTCCATTATGCAATATAGGTTAGTTATTTTTAAAAAGGGTTTGGGGTTTCCTAGTTTTTTATCTTACCCACTAGATATAAATTCCAAATGTGAAATCATTTAATTAGTGTAGGGTACTCAGACCAAGGATCCATGTTGACCCAATTCCATCACCAAACCTAAATAAATTCATTATCAATTTAATACAAAGCGTAAAAGCCTAAAAAACATGGAAATTAGCATGCCTCATATTTTGATTTCAACCGAAATACATGATGATATTTTTTTATATTTCTTTAAATAATAAAACAATTGCAATTATAAGATCATTAATTAATTTAGAACATACAGATCATCCATGTGGGTTCGAAACTCATGCTTTCCACAAGTTATTTTTTTAGTATTTTTTTCTATGTTTTATAAATTATTCAATTTGGGTATCCCTATAAGAATTAACGATTCCCTAGACATTCTAATAAGGAACTGTTAGGAAATAGAAAAAAACATATTTGGAATTGATAAAAAAAGTTACATCAATCCAAAACCAGAATATGAAATTGAAAAAATCCCTAAAAATACACCCCCCTACAATCACATCACCCGGTACAAAAGAAAATTCTTACTCATGTAAGGAAATATTAGAATGAGAAACATGGGTAACTGAGGAATAATGATTTTGAAGAATGGTGGTGAAGTAGGGATTCATATTATCACTCTAGGAATAACAGTTATCCATAGGTGACACCATATTTTTGAAAATGTTGTGGAGCTAGAAACTGAAAATAGGGCCCTTACACATCATGTATTTAAATTACAGTATTTGAAATTTATCGAGGAATAATTACAAAGAAAATCATGATTCCTTATCATGGAATGAAATTTAGTAGATTACATGACAAGAATTTAAATTAAACATCTTGTAACATTTTATGAACATAAAAATAAATTTTCAGTGGCAAAGTGTTTGACGATCCTTCTTGTGAAATTAATCCTTGGTCCACACAGTAGGGAGATATGGGACAAAATGTGTTGGAGTGACGTTGATGGATTACTACTACACATGGAGTGATGACCCGAAGGCCTACTTACTCCCTTTTATTCTATGATATTCTTTCTTATGTATCCATGTTGCTTGTTCTCATCATTCCTAGCACGAGTGAGTAGTTTTCTTTGTGTCGGGCGATGCGATTGTAGTGTTATGTGCTTGACAGGGATTATTTTATATATCTTATTATTGTTTTGGATTGATTCAACATTGTATATCAATTACAATTCATCTTATTTTCATATTTCTTGACTATTTCTTCATTATGAGGTTGTTTATTTAATTGAATCAGTTAATTTACCTATTTTCTGTATGACCATTATTTAATCTATGGTATTTATTTTTAAAAAAGGTTTTGGGTTGCCTAGTTTTCTGATCGTACCTAGTAGATCTTCATTCCAATGGTGAAATAATAGAATTAGGGAAGGTTACCCATACCAAGGATCTTGTACGAACCAATTTCTACACCAAACCAGAATAAATCCATTATCAATTAAATCCCTAGTGTAAAAACATGAAAATCATTGAACCTGACATGCCTGATCTTTGGATTTCAGCCCCCATCCTTACTGCTATTTTCCCTCTTTATTATAATAATCCAAAAATTTAAATTTCAATTTATTTAATTAATTTAGAACATACAGATCGTCCCTATGGGTTCAATGATCAGGCTTTCCATGTACTATATTTTTAATAGTTTGTCTGAGTTTTATAAATTATTAAATTTGGGTATCTTCATAGAAATTATCGATTCCCTACAGGCTGTCATAAGTAATGGTCATGAAATTTAAAAAGAAATATAATTAGAATTGATAAAACAAGATGCAGCAATCCAAAACATGAATAAGAAATAGAAACAATCCCTAACAATGTATGCCCCTACAATCACATTACATAGAACCAAAGTAACTACTCATGCATGCAAGGAATGATGAGAACGAGCAACATGGATACATCAGGAAAAATGGTGGTGAAGTAGGGATTTATATCATCACATCATGCATAGTAGTAATCCATTAGTGAAACATGATTTTTGAGGATGCTGTGGAGATGGAAACTGAAAGCATAAAATTTAAATGCCAGGTATTTTAATTACACTATGTGAAATTCATCGGTTCATACTTACACTAAAAATCAATACACCTTCTCATGGAATACAATTTAAGAGATTACAACATGTGAATGTACATTACACATCATGTAAAGTTCAATGAACACAAAAATGAATGAACAATGATTGATGGTTTGATAATCCTACTTATAAAATTATTCCCTCAACTGCACATTCGGGAGATCTGGTACAAAAGTAGTTGTAACAATGCCGACGAGAAACTACAATACCCAGAGTGATGATCCAGAGCCATAATTCACAATTTTTATTCAACTCCATTCATCCATAGGTATCCATTATTCTCATTCTCATCATTCCTAGGATGATCAAGTAGTTTTCTTTATGTCGGGTGATGTGATTGTTGGGTGATGTGCTGCATAGGTATTTTTTCCTATTTTTCATTCTTTTTTTGGATTGCTTCAACTCTGTTTACCAATTATAATCAATTTTATTTTAAAATTGCATGAAAATTTCTACATTATGAGGTTTTTTATTTAATTTCATCAATTAATTGAACTATTTTGTGTATGATAATTATTCAATCTAGGTTGGTTACATTTAAAAAGGGTTTTGGGGTTTCTTGTTTTGTGATCCATCCCAATAGATGACTTTTCCAAAGGTGAAATTATAGAATTGGTATAGGGTACCAAAAATAATGATCCCTACTAGAAAAATTCTAACAGAAAACCTAAATAAATCCATTATCAATTAAATCCCTAGCGCAGAAACCTAAGATCCACTAAACCTAGCATGCCTCATCTCTTGATTTCAACCAAAATCCTTACTGCTATTTGTTTCACTTTCATCAAATAATTAAAAAATTAAAATTAAAATTTCATTAATTAATTTAGATCATGTAGATCATCCCTATGGGTATGAAACAAAAGCTATCCAAGTATTATATTTTTTACAGTTTTTCTGAGATTTATAAATTATTATATTTGGGTAGCCTCGTTGGAATTAACTATGCCCTGCAGGCTGTTAGGAGAGTTTTTATTTTCCTCTTGATAAATATTAAGAAGGCAACTGATATCATTCAACTCTTGAGGAGGGTATGATTCTAATAACATATTATGAATTGGTGAATGTTCTAAACATATAACATTTCAATTGTCTATATGATGAAACCTATATAGTAGAATTGGACGTATAAATTTCTATTCAAAATATGTTCCACCCTAAATCTTTCATTAAATGTGTGTGTACTCATAAAATAAGTCAAACCCATAATCTAGGGGATCTACTAAATTCCTCAATACCACATACAAGGTGGGATTTTTCCAAAAAAAAGGATATGTGTGACCACATCCCATCCACCACATAGAGAAGTTGATCCTCTTACTTCCAAAATTTTATGTGCCCAATAAGAGGCATAAATAAATTATATATGGTGATTTAGCATTAAAATACTCAAAGGAATAATTCCTTTTGAGTATGGAACTCAATAAGAAAATATTTATTTTCGTTCATTAGTATCTTATGAACAAGAATGAGTTGTTCCAATAATAAGAAAAGTATCCAATCAACCAAACAGATCATTAAAAAAACTAGTATACCTAAACCTAACAACTAGGTAATATCAAATGTTTTCTCCACTAGGTAAGAAACCAAGATCATATCTGATGTGCTACCCCAAGATGAACCTTGCAGATCATCAATAAAAAAAGGAAATCCAACCATATCTTGTTATTCACACTGCCTCTACTAAAATTTTTATCCGAAAACCACCCCATTTGATAAAATTGAGTTTGTTTAGTATCTCAAATCATGAATAAAGGCCATAGAGGGGAAAAGTGAACTAGTTAAACTAGAAATAAAACCATACCCTGAATGGGTTGAAATAACTCCTCTTCAATACATGTTCAGGAATTCATATTTCCCTACCTAGAATGGCACTAGAGACCCAAAAACAACATTTGATCCACTTCACATCTCTATGTGGTAACATGACAGGAACCCTTGACCAAAAAGAATAATCTATGTTTATATTTTTTGTGCAAATATTATATGGACGAAAATTTATCTAGAACACCATATTTCTAGCCAAATTAATTACATGGTTGGAGTAACTCCATAAAAAATTAATTTATTTGTTTGTCTAATCACTAAGAAAAACAGGAATCCGCAATCTCTCAAATTAAAAACTACATGAAAATGGGAGTGCCTCAGACATTTTTTCTTGGTGGATGGGAGTAGCCTAATTCCTAAACCTCAAACCTCCCCATGATGAGTTACTGAAAATCTGTATTGAAAATATTTTTGATCAGTGACAAGCCTCACTCATCCTGGTAATGTTACCTGGTGGATTTTATGAGCTTTTAGTGGTTTGATAAAAGTTATAAGACTCCATTTAGTGGATTATAGATATTCCTTAGATGATTCCAAAGAAACAAAGAAAGAGGAATAGAAAAGAATAAATAGAAACTATTATGTTTAAACTACATTTGAAAAAAACTATCTCCTAAAATTGTGTAATATGATATGTTTCCCCTACAGAAGGAGAACATAAACAATATCACCTTCAATAAAATGGGATAAAAGAGAATATTCTAAAATATTTTATTGAAGATATAGAAAATAATTTGATAAATATACAGTAACCAAAGTATCGAAATTAGGTTGTCCTCAATGACCAATCAAATTACTATCCCTACCACCAAATGTTGGGGTATACATCAAGGTGTATTATTTCATTAATGGAATCCATTAGAATATGGTATTTTCTTGACAAGTTAATATGGGAAGGCCGCAAACTCAAGTGGATTGTGTTTCTCCCATCTCACAAGAATAAGAAGGGGAATTGAAAGAAACTATAAAAAAGTGAACATGAGAAATTGATGATTGGATTACCAGAATGATGATCAACAACACACATTCCTTTATTAGGGCACAACTAAATCAACCAACTATGAAATGAACTTCCTTTGGGGTAATTTATTTTATTCCATCAACGCCAAAACCTTGTATGAATAATCCTTCTAATAACCGGTTCCACTTATGTGATAATAATGATAAGACTAAGGTGGATGTCATTCTAAAGCCTAAGAAAGTTCGAACCCTCTATGAATTCATACACCTAGAACTAGAAAAATAGGAACCACCCCACCAAATAGTAAAATGAGAACTGACCCCTCAACTAGAATCCTCATTAGATGGAATTTTATATGGATATAACAACTTAATTAACTTAATAGATCCCTTCTCTGAATAAGAAGTCACATATGACCATGAAATCCACACTCAAAATTGATCAGATGGAGTAATAGTCCATTGATGTTGATGGGGTCATGTAAGAAGAAGTCCATATGGATATCAACATTTGGATCACATCCTTACCGAGACCATATATGGTGTTGACCCAATGTGTAGAACCTCAATGGAACTATTAGGAGCACTAATATACTCTAGAGTCACCAAAGTATCATTCATGTCACAACATACTTGATTATCGATTATAAAATCGTCATTTATTTGGTCTTCATATGTTGGAAATTCAACTCATCCTAAACCACCTATGACTAGGATTGATTTAACTTTTTACCAGGGAATACTACCACCAACAAAGAAAAATATAGATCCCAATCCTTAGAATAAGTATTAGCCTTAGGAAGGGAAGTGTAGACCCCTATCCAAGATATATGTAGTCCTGGATTATCTATCTATCAATCTGACCTAGCTATCAATCTTAGACTCCCTTCATTTGTTAAAGGAGATTTGAGAATCATTTTTTCCAGTCTCTCCAAATCTTCTAATAATTTAAATATTATGTTCTACCATTGAGGTATACTAGGTAAAAAATAACTTTGTTGAGTTATACATGGTCATTTCCATCATAGAGGAAGATAGTGAGACCTCTATATAAGGGAATATCATGCACCTGTACATTTATAGAAAGTTGGATGACATGGATGTGTTTCAATATTTCATTGAATATAGTTCCATGATCAATATCATTACTATATAAACCCTTCTACACATGGGCTCCAATGAAACTTATTTTTCTCCCACCTCTTTGGTGATCCAGGGGCAAAAATTGATTAATCAAGATTAGAGACTAGTTATATTACCTTGTCTTTGACTAAGAATTCATGGTTGTTCATCAAGATTCAACTTTCAATGTCTTGTTAATAAGAACACATATTCACAAATATACATTGGGGCATCCATCATAACCTGTATGCCTTAAGTACTACATTAATGAACAAGTTATAGTTCTATATGATGATGGTTACCCTTTTGATTGTCATTAATCTCCATACATAGATGCATGAATCTATCATATTACTATTTGTTTCTAAAAAGATCTATTTATTTAAGAATATTTATTATTATTATGGTGGGTTAGAGGGTGTGTCTTGAGTAGAAGAGTGAGTGTGGGTCTTGAACTATAGCTATTAAATCGACAATAGGCCCACTTGATAGCTAGTGCGATGAGAAGAGGTGCAATAAATCTGTTAAACCCAACATACATCTGATGAGGGATAGAGACTAGCCAGTGGGTTATAAGTGGCTACAATTTAATCTTATATAGAAATCAGCTAGAATATGACATCTTTGGACATGGTAGAATATTGGGGTATATATATTTTTTTAACTGAAGTCCAAAATTTATAATTTTATTCACCTCCCATGGATTTTTTGTTGACCCTCCCAACAATGGGGGTTCTTCTTGAGTGATTTTATCTTTCACAACATTCATTATTGGTGTATCTAGGCGCCATTCATCTTGGAGGTACCTAGACGGTATGTCTCGCTTCCTCTTGGTCTTGGGTTATATTCCCCCATATTTTTATCTTAACCTAGGGATATGAATCCAAGGGATTTCATCAGATATGTTTTTATTATTATTGGGAATTTTGATTCCTAGAATCTTCACTTTGTCCTTATCAGTATCTTTTCTCTTAGTCATTGTATTTGTTCTGATGGTTGAGATTCTATGAGATTCTGAGGTAGGTATTACATTCATCACCCATAAAAACTGAATCTATGGTTTCTTGTTCATCCATATTGATGTTTAGATATCTTCTTATGATTCTACATATAACTAGTCTCTATACCTATGATTTATGACTTCTTGATATTTGAATAAAAGTTAGAGATTTTAATTTTGATAGGAAATGATATTAAATTTATTTTGAAAGGAAGATGATTCTATTTTTGAAATTGATATGCTCATTTGGATTAGGATAATTTACTTGAGATTATTATGATTATGGTTTGCAAAGTAAATATAAAAGTTCTCTTTCAAAATATTAGTAGTGTTGACACCTTTCTAAAATAAGGAATTGTAATAATTTCTTGAAAACATGTATAACATTAAAGTTAATTGAGTCATAAATGATTTATAAGTGGCCTTGAATTTCATTGAAAGTCTCGATAATATGAGAGTAATTTAGAAGGAATGGTTGTAACATAAATGATTAGTGATGGTGTGATGTGTGATGAATTCATTTCAAACTAGATTTTGAAACAAAGTGTAGATTTCTAGAAATATGATCTTGATTTAAAATTAATTATTTTAGCATGATTTTGATGAGAATATAAAATGATTTATGAAAATGGCTTCCGCTTCCCAGGAGTACGCGCCCAACACGCTCCCGATTTTTCAAATCTCAAGTCTGTTGCGCCCTCTCTTGCCAGATCTCCGGTTGTCTCCCCAGCGCGCATGTCCCTGCCTCCAGTGAAGGCGTCTGGAGTCTAGCCTTCGGAGGTATCTGGTCCCGGATCCCTCCTATGCCCCTTTCCTTGGTTCCTGTTTCTCCTCTGGCTCCTGTGGCAGTCGCCTCCTCCGTTGCACGCATGGCTCATTCAAGGATTCCCTTTGTGGATCGCTCCGCGCTACCCCACAAATGGCTGCCAATCCTTGGATTTTTCAGTGTTATCCTTTACTGAGGTGGAGGCGTGTTTGAAGTGGTCTCTGGTTGATCATTTTGGTTCCGTGAAACCCCCTGGTGGTGTTCAAGCGCTTCTTCCAATCCTGGGGACTCCAATTCCCAGTCCAGATATTGGAGGTTCACTGGAATTCTTTCTGCCTCGTTTTGGCTTTGGAGGAAGACTTCCTTCATGTGTGGTGCAGGGTCCCCCGATCCTTTGGAAGATGGATTTTCGGTCTTTCTCACTGGTCACTGGATGTTCACAGAGGTAAGGAAAACCCGCTTGCTGTGTTTTGGATCCACCTTCAGGGGCTTCCGCTCCTATTTTAGAATGGCGGGTTCTTGAAGGCGATTGGCGATGCCCTTGGAGGTTTTCTATGTTCTAATGTCAGAACCTCTAGTGGCATGGATGTCTCGATTTCTCGTTTATGTGTGGAGATGGACATGTCTCGGCCTCCACTGAGTAAACTATTGCTCCGGGAATAGGATAACTGCTGCTGGAGTTAGGAGATTGTTTACCCAGTCTTCCCCAGGTTCTGCTCCCACTTTCTGCTACAAGGTCACTTTCTGCAAGTTTGTAGAAGACACCGTCGAAAGGACTGGAGAACTTCCCTCAAGGTCTCAACCCATAGAGATAATCTGATGTCTTCTTCCAGTTCTACTCATCCTATTGTGGCTCGAATGAAAGGGAATGTTTTTGGTGATGATTCAGGGAAGGTTCCTCTGTCGGTTTCTGACTGGACGACTCAGAGGTCCTCACCCCCTCTTGAAGTACTGCTGGAAACCATCCAGGCTATTGTCCCTTATATCCCAAAAGAAGTGGCAGCCCTCCAGGTTGGTTTGGCCTTTCCCCCTCTATCTGCTTTCAAGTTACTAAAATGATTCTTCCTGGAAGTGCCCTCGGTGGTTCGGTTTTCCAAGCCCCCAGGTCTCATGGCCCTGCCACACCCTCCAATAGTCCTATCCTGTTACGTGAGTGAAGCTTCTGATCCGAGATGGTCCTCTTATGGTGATTGTTCTACTTCTTCTGAGCGGGCGCAATATTCTGAGGTGGTCACCCAGTGTTTAAAGGAAACAAAGAGGACTCCTTCTTCTACTCCCAAGGTCTGTTATCTACACAGGTCCTATTCTTCTATTTCTATTCCTCTAATCAGTAAGGATCCTCAAAAACCATAGAGAGTATGCACATGATCACAGTATAGAATCATAAAAAATAATCAAACCTCTCGTTTCCAGAAGGCCACTAGCTCTAGAGCCAAAGCCAGATCTCTTTCCTTTCAATGATTCTTGTTATTTTATGGAACGCCTGAGGCCTGGGTGCTAGGGTCAAATCTGACTTTATCTCTGCTACTATCATGAAATATAAGATTAGAGTTGTTTCCATCATTGTGCACAAGTAGAACCCTGCCAGAATTAGAGACTATACATGGAAGATCAGGTTGCAGGGCTCCCTGCAAGCCGACCCCTCTAACAGGCACATATGGATTTTTGCACATGGACTACTCGGTTGACCTAGTCCAAGCAAGTGATCAATTCATTACTATCAGGGTTACCAAAGGTGATATTTCCCTCTTAATGACAATGGTTTATGGAAGCTATGACCCCCACCAAAGGGAAACCCTATGGAGTGAGTTAAATGCTTTCGATACTGATAATCATCCATGGTTTGTTGGTGGTGACGTCAATGTGCTTTCTTGTCCTGGAGAAAGGAAAGGAAGGGGCACTTTCCAAAGGAATGATACTAAAGAGTTTGTCCAATTCATGGTTTGGAAAGGCCTCATAGACCTTGGATTCATAGGTAACTGTTTCACCTGGTGCAACAACCTCTGAGGGCCGAATCGCTTGTGCAGTCGTCTGGACAGGTGCATGGCCAACACTCAAGCAACAAACATGTTTTCAAACACAAAGGTGAGCCATTTGGTTCAGGGGATTTCCAACCACTCTCCATTGCTGGTTTCCATCTCCTCGTGGCAGGATTCTCGGGATCATTTCCATTTCTACCATCAGTGGGATGAATGCCCGGGGTATCAGGAAATGGTTCATGGGACATGGAATAAACCCTTACAAGGTCTCACATGGGTTTCCATTCACAAAAAACTAATGCACCTCCAAACTTGCATTAAAATGTGGAGGAAAGAAATCCTCCATAGTCACTCTGGTTTGAATGAAACTTTGAAGGAGGAGGATATCCTTGAGTCAAGGCTGGAAGAAACGTGGGATGACCAAACTTTTGAGGAGCTTGCGAAAAGGAAGGAGGCAGTGGCGGTAATTCTTTTGCATCAAGAATGTTTGTCAAGGGAAGCTTCAATAGTTAAATGGGCTAGAGAGGGCGACAGGAACACTGCGTATTTACAAGCCTGCATCAAAGAAAGGAAGAGAACTATTAAACCAAACATTCTTTTGGATAATGGCTCTTACACAGATGACAAACACATTGTGGGTAACATGGAACACCCTTTCTTCAAAGACTTTCTTGCAGACCCTTAGTCTCGAATGTCGAACGGGTATACAGGAGGGTACAATGGGATCTTTGAGATCATCCCTAAGTGTGTTTCGGCTCAGGAAAATGAAGGGCTCAACACCATGCCAGATGAAAAGAAGATCTATAATGCAATGATGAACCTCCATCCGAAAAGTGCCCCAGGACCAGATGGGTTCCCAGGTTCTTTATACAGGTCTTCGTGGGATGTTGTGAAAGTATATATTGTTCTGGCTATCCCGGACATCTTTATGGGAGGTAATCTTCTACGAGTTGATTGTGCCACCACCATGGTTCGTCTCCCTAAAACCAGGAACCCTTCCTCCATCATGCAATACTGACCAATAATTATGTGCATCTTCCCTTATAAAATCCTCTCGAGTCTCATCAATGCGAGGTTGTCCATCCATCTTCCACGATGGATCTCCTTAGAGAAGCATGGTTTCGTGAAGGGTCGGTCGATCCAAGGGGCCATTTCTGTTACTCATGAAACGATCAGAGATATCAACCATAAAACCCGTGGTTCCAACGTTTCTATCAAAGTGGATATGAAAAAAGATTATAACTGCATTGAGTGGGGATTCATCATCAAGGTGCTGGCAGGTATGGGTTTTTTCCCATGGAATATTGACCTTCTTTTCAGATGTTTTAGCTCAACGTGGATGGCAGTCTCTTTTACGGGAAAGTAATATGGTTTCTTTAAGGCTACTCGTGGCCTGAGGTAAGGCGATCCGATTTATTCGAGCATCTTTATCATGGCTCAAGATGTCCTCAGCTGTCTCATTTATAGGAGAATCAACAACGGGGAGATTGTGGCCAACCGGTGGAGTATGAGAGTTTAGTCCATCTCTCAACTTATGTTTGCGGATGACACTATAATTTTCATTAATGGTGGGAGATCCTCGCTCAGAGGCCTGAACAAGTTGCTAGAGTGGTATTTTCACTAAAATAGTTAAGTCATTAATAAAGATAAGTGTATGTCCTATATTTCTAATAAATTCACTCCCAACTGCAGCTCGGAGGTCCTGCGGTCCCTCACCATGCAAAGAGGGAATTTCCCCATGGATTATCTCAGAGCCCCAGTCTCCCCGGGCAGAGTGCGGATCCAGGTTTTTGATTTTTTTCCAGCAAGATCTCATATCGTGTCCTCAACTGGAAGAATAGGTTCTTATCTTTTTGTGGCCATATTGCCCTTATCAATAGTGGCCAAAAGGCCACACCGGTCCATGCCCTCTCTACTGTTCAAGCTCCGAAGGGTGTCCTCTTCAACATTGATAAACTTCTGGCTAATTTAATATGGGATCCCCATGTGGAAGGGAAGCAGAACTGGACCTTAGGGAGGAGGATGGATTGGCCGATGAGGGAAGGAGGCATCAATGCGCATAGTCTTGAGGATACCATTCCGTGAATGCACGTGAAGCTCGCCTGGGAAGTCTTGAAACAACGATCACTATGGGGGAAAACCATGCATGCACAATATGTTCTACTGGCGATGGAAACCCGCAGATCTCCCTACTTGTCTGTTATTTCTCAGCTCACATCTGATCTTCTTCATCATTCCAGATGGATCATCAGGAGGGGAGATTTCATTCTGGCATCAAAACTGGGCGGGGGAGGTGATTGGTTTTCCGTGTTTATTTTCTCGTTCTCTTACCTTTAAGGAATCCAGTGCATACCTGGTACTTATTAATACCATGCTGAATGAAGAGCAACATAACTTCTTCAACCTCATTGCGTTGTATCCAGAGATGGATCGTTGTGTGTTCACTCCTTCCGGGGCAGGGGTATTCACCACGTGTAATTACCGCCTCACCATAGAAGCGCTGGAGATTGTTGATACCTGGAACGACATCCCGTGGTCCAAAATAAACCCATCTAAATTTAATTTCCTATTGTGGTGGATCTGGAGCAGATCCATCCCCATAGACTAGAATGTTAAACGATTCAGTGTCCTTAATGTGTCCAAATGTTCATATTGCAGAACTAGCCAGGAGGAATGTTCGGATCACCTCTTCTTCCAGGGTGATTTGGCATGCATTGTATAAAGCTTCCTCGGGGAGAGTTCACTAGTTTCCTGGACCTCAACATGGCAGTCCTCCCATTTCTTGACAGATGGTTCCAAAGTTTGGGTGACAAGGGCCCAAAGAAAGTTGCCCGTACCTTGACCCTACAGGATGATTGTTGGTGTATCTGGAAGGCCAAGAACAATCGGAGGCACGACAGGGTCCAGTCCTCTAGTAAGTCTATCATCATCCGCACACAGAATCTACTCATTGACCTGGGATGTCTCTCAAATAAGTGGCACGAGGCCCCTTCTCTTCGCTGGATGCATTCGAGGAAGCAAGGCGCCCAGGCGGTGGACACTAGTCATAAAGGCCATTGGGTCGGATGGAACCCTCCATCCAGAGGTCTCAAGTTGAACACCGATGGGTCTTATAGTTTGGGAGTCTTGTGAGGGGGTGGGGCTGTCCGGGACGCGCAGGGCTCAGTCTAGTTGGCCTTCCCTTCTCGTCTTGGCCAAGGTTCCTCTCTTTAGGCCGAAGCCAAGGCCTTGCTACAAGGTCTTTCTCTCTGCCAACAGGAAGGTATTGCCATTTCAGAAGTTGAAACAGACTCAAAAATTCTACATGATTCTTTAAATAGTCTCTGCCCTGCTCCTTGGTCAATTACCTATATTATCAAAAAATATATAGGTATGATCTCCAACACTACTAAGGTGATGCAATCCTAGAGGGAAGGGAACCAAGTGGCGCACTATCTTGCTTCTTTGGAGGTCGGTGGCCCAGATCTGGTTTGTTTACATAATTTTCATACTCTCAAACCCGAAGGGGTGAACATTATCAGGGGGGATGCCCTCGACTTTCACTATTTTAGACCTCCTTAGGCCCCTTCTTGTTGAGGGGCTGTGTGGTTGAGGTTGTGGTTTGTTTTCATTTTTCATTAATAAAAATTGAAATGATGATGATGATGATAAAATGATTTATGATTTGAAATGAGATGATTTGAAATGATAGAAATGAAATTTTTATAATTTTTTGTAAGGTTTTTGATGTGAAATGAATTTTTTTAACATTAAATTAAGGTCAATTAAAATTATTACATAAAATGATTGACAATTAATTATTTTAATGATATATCTATAAATGTTGATTTAACATAAATCATATGGAATCCTAGGTATTTAGGTATGATGAACACATACTAGGCTTGTTTAACTCTACCCAATAATGAAGTGAATATCTTAATGCTAAATAAAATATATTGAGGGTAGAGAGATTATTCCTTTGGATATTCTCCTTCCACCTAGGACCAGTCCAAGAAATACGTGCACACTAGGAGCCGTACAATATTGAGATGTGTAAGAATCACCTTAGTAATATAACTCAGGTCTCTTAACTATAGTGCTATGATTCAAAATTAATTTAAATTCCAATGAATGATTGTAATGGAATTAATCCTGTATGTTTTGATAGAAGTTATTAATCATTTATAATTTTAAATATTTTAATACCAACATGATTTGAATGAAATTATTTTCTTGAAACCTATTTTATGTTATCCATTGAAATTCATGGAAAATATGTTTAGATATGAGAAAATGAACAATTGTTATTTTGGAAAATCGTGTTTTTAAAAAAATTGTGGTTTGAAGAAAAATTTATGATTCTTTATTTTATTGAAAGAAAACATGAAAAACCAATTTTATATCATTATCCTCAAACCTAGATGTTTTGGAAACCTTTTAAAGTGTCTTGATTTGGTTTTTTGGGTGAAAACATATCACGATTTTAGCTCAAACCTATATATATTATAGATATATCTGGTTTCTTGGGGTTGAGATTGGGTAAATGTGCTTGTGGGGTTATCTCACTTTTACATGGAGATGTTTTTGTTTTTTACATATTTTCTTGAAGTCATTTGTAGCATATACTAACTAGGATATACATTTTTTTATCTGTTGTGTTTATTTCGATTTTGGATGTCATAGACTAATCCCTGTTTGGATTTTATTTCCACAACATATTAATATGTGTTTATTACTATTGGGTGAAATCATTCCATTTTTGTTCTCACTGATGTCTGGGTGCTTGCTGATATCCCATGGGGATTAAAAGAACTCTTTAGGCTGGTGGAGAATTAATTCAGGTATTGTTTGAGATGGTGACCAGGGTCAGTTTGTTAAATAACACCACCCAAGTTACTACCCAAATGGTTAGCCGATGGCCCATGTTAACCCAATATATTAACTTAGTAATGAATATATACTATATATTAATCTATTCAAGGAAATCACTTCATACTTATTTAATAATCCTATTATTTTAATTCCACCTAAAGGGATCGAACATCTGATCACATTTATGTCAAATGTTATCCAAACAGCTACCCTCATAGATCGATAGTCACTGATATAAGAATACATATAAATACTACCCATGTAACATAATATCTCCCTTGAATGTCACTATATGTGATCTAGTCTGATCAACATTTTAACCACATAGCCAAAGACCTTCAATCAGATCACCCTTATCCCTTGTGGTAGTATATGGACACATAGCCGAGGCACATTGACACCCATATTCATGATATCTTTCATGTATATGAAATCTATACATAAAATAAAGGGATATGACCCCAAAAATAAAGATGATTCCCCAGAAGAATGTACACCCACTTTTTCTCAAAAATCTATGGAGACCTCTCCCTCACTATCTGGATTACCAAATACCCTCACATCACCTGTATGAAATATAAATTATCACAAGGCATCTATCGAATTCCAGGATGTTTTCACTTATTCTACCCCCAGTAATAGTAGATAGGAGTGATATCATATCCATAATGTTCTTTATGATACTTCTGACACATTGGTTTTTTAGAGTCTGGAGACACCTCCTTATCATTCATAAAAGACAAAAATGTTCTTATATACTCTTCTTTTCCTAAATATTCCACTTTATCTCTTACATTGACCATGTTTAAGGCATATGAAAGGGATGGAGATAATTTATAGAGCACCTCATACCATAATGACCATACATTAGAACTATTAATACCTAGATACACTTCCACATATTTTACATAGTACCACCCACACATTTTCTATCCATCCTAAAATAATTCCTTCATTATACACTTATAATGATATTAAAGTAAAAGATGATGATGAATAAGATCTTAGAGATTCATCCCTAAATTCAAGGAAGGAATTTATTCTACTATTGATGAGATCATATAAGAGAATATGGGTATATAAGGAAATCCATAACCTATATTAATCAATGATTCAGTGTCCCATAATCAGGAAGAAATATATATCTCTTTCTTTAATATATAAGTATATATACATATTCAATTGAAATTTTAAAAAATCTAGGGCTTGATCCTAATTTGGAAATACCTCATTTATGTCTTCCTCAAGATCATTATGGATACAAGAAGTCTATGAGGATACTACATTCAACTCATGAATCAAAATTTTATGTGGAAGTATAAAAGCATTTTATGTCCATTTTCATTTGATAGGTTGAATACCCAATCTGGATTTCCAATATCATGACTGTCAAGAAGAAGAATTTGTAAAAAAAAACCATCATATTTAAGGATCTAAATTTTCATTTCACAAAGGATGAATTCCTAGTTAATATTGAGAAACATTTTATTGATGAAATTTATGGGCTAAAAGACCTCTCCTTCTGGGATTAATAATACATTTATAACAATATTTTGATGTCCCTCAGAGATGAGGGATCCACTACTTTCTGTGTTCCTCAATGGGTGTATTTAAATAAATTAATTCCTTTCACCCTTAACAATGTTGATCCCACTTATCAATGTTTCCTGAAATTTATAATTAATCCTTTTCTAGGAAATACCATAGAATTTTACATCAATAAGGAAATAGTCAAATATCAATAATGTTATGATTATCTCACAAACCACGAAGTAGTTTTAAAAAATACATGACAACATAGCCTAAAGATGACCCCCTACAATGTGCTTTGAGGGTGACGTTGGAAAAATTTATTATCTTCATGGTACATTATTTTGATGCCAGAGTTGACCATGATAAGGCCAATGTAATCCTTAACCTTCCAACTCCTTAGAATCATAATGAGCTGAGAGGGCTTAGTGGTTTCCTATATTACAATAGACACTTAATTGTGAACCGTATATGAAAGTATTTAATCTTACCATATTTCATTAAGAAGGGACTATTTTATTAGTGGGACTATTTTTCTGTAGGATATCAAAAATCTCAAGAAATGACTCTTGATCCCACTAGTGTTGATATGGCTAGTATATTGTAGTCCACTCATCTTGTAGAAAGAATCCCCTGATCGACCAAGTGGTTCTATTCTAACACAAAAGAATTATTAAAGAAAATTGAAAAGTATTTACTATCCTATTAAAACTATTATATATTCAAATACCCAATATTCTAATATCAAAAATAATTTCCAATTACGAATATTATTAGTTTAGAAACCATGGGATTACATTTAACATGACGTGGTCTATTTGGTGTCTCATATTAGACCACTCTAATATAAACTCAATCATTTAATGATGGATATATTCTTAGAATGGTGGGTAGTCATTATAATGAATCATACTTTACATACATTGATATCACTTCATAATTGAAGTATATTTATGATGAAAAATAAAGAAACCATGATAGGACCATATAAGTATATTGTTTGTGGAAGCTAGGAAACATAAACAATTGGTTCATAAAACATCGATATTGTCTCTTGTTTATTTCATAATATCTAGACTCCTTTTTGGCATATCATACTTAATACTCTTATTCTTGTCATAGGGAAAAGAAACATATAAAAGGGTGAGCTCAAATTATCACTAAGGATAAAAAAATGAAATAACAATCATATTATATTCATAAAAACATAACATTTAAAAATCGTATCCTGCATATAAAAGATGGCAATATCATATCATTGGATAAATCATAAAAGTGAAATGTAATACCAATAGTCATAACATAATACATGAAATGTTGTTAAATTCACACATAAGCATAGAAAATCATTTCATATTAGTAAAGTGCCCTTTCCAAGACCATCATAGTTGACAATGTCCATTACTAAAGCAAGTTTTGTCCTTATTCCAGCCCTGTATAACTGAACCTGATTAACATTCCATTCAAGTATTGTCTATCTCATGAGATATAAATCTTAACCCAATGAATTAGAGGGAGATATAGGTCCCACCCATCTCATAATGAAACCATTCTTACATGTTCCACAAAAACATAGAAACATTCACCCTAGCATAACCCATGAAATCAAATAAGTTTCTCCAGCATCATTCCATCATAATTAATATAAAACAAATGGATTTCCAAAAAAATATTCCATCACAAACATAGTAAAATAATAGTTATAAAAGGGATAGAAACATAAACCTAGGTAATCTTAGATGAAAAATAATATTGATAAAACACTTGAGTTGCGTTCCTGAGGAAAATATTATTTCTTCTTCAAAAACGATTAATTTTCTCAAACTGTAGTGAAATTTTAAAAGAAAATAATTGAGTTGAAAACACACTTTTAAACATGTAGTGTAAGATTCATGGAAATAAGGAATTATGAAGATGTAAAAACCTGTTCATTCCATATAAGTTAGAAAATCGTTCTCCTTGTACTTTTGCTGGAAAAGTCAAAAAGTACCTCGTATTGTAAACAAAATAAAGATTCCATCCAAACCTTGTAGTAAAAGTTAAAATGGGTGAAAATAAATTTAAACATAAATAGAATAATAGTAAAAATTTTATGAGAATATTTTAAGAAAACATGGACATGGATGATAAGTATATACCCAGTAGATACTTACAAATAAATAATCTTGAATAAAACCAGATTGGAAAAGTGATCCCTTACCTTAAGTCCGATATACTTTGTATGTATCTGAACCTCTAGTATAATGATTTAAATAATTTTACTGATTTACTCCAGAATCATAATAATTTTTATGATAAAATTTATTATCATAGTTTCATCAGTTTGTTAGTAACATTTCATTGTTACGCGTTATTCGTGTATTAACTGCTTTATATTCTTATGTATGTTTCGGAAGATAAGTTCTTATTACTATTTTTTTGATATAGTTATATAATTTATAGAATGGTATTAGTATAATATATATCATATATAGTTATTCAAATCATTTATAGAATTTGGGTTTAATTAAGATTACGTAGAACGAATCACATCACAACGTGGAGAGGGTAAACCGTACGTACACACGATCGACGATATCGTTCCCATAATTGTTGAATGGTATCAATGTGTATGGTATATTGAATATAAGAATTATTATCATGTTATAATAATCATATATAGTTATAATTTCCACCATTATACCCATCCAAGTAATGTGGTGGTGAAAAACATATTATACCACGGCGTAGAGACGGTAAGTCGTACGTACACACACGCAGTGATTTTATTTTTTGTAGGATGGATAAGTCGTGAAATAGGGTTGTTTCATATTTATAATAAAATATTATTTTATTAGTGATAATTGTGTTATTACTTTATAATGAAACAATTAATGAAGAGGAAGTGTAAGAAGAAATAAATTTGAAAGAATTAGTAGAAGAGATTACCTCTTCCTCAACGTGTCTCCTTTAAATTTCCACTTTGGGAAGTAGAGTTGGTCTTTTGAGAAGAACAGAACCTCTATAATGTAAATATGGAAGTTGATAAGGGAAATGGGAAGGGGTTGGAAGAGAATTAAAGCTCAAAATGGAGTGAAGAGGAGAGGGATGAGGTTCCCTTTTATAAGAGAGGAGAGAGTCACTTTAGAAAACTCTTAAAAATATTAATTTTTTTATAAATTAAATATCGAATAAAATTGTGCAAATATTTCTAATTATAATATAAGATGATTTTGGCACAAATAACCATCATCCAATAATTTTTAGTCAAGTTTTGAATATTTTTAAATCCTTTTCTTTTTAGTTTAACCATTATTTTACCCTTTTTAATCTTACAGTGATATCATGTTATTTACACCATGTGGGTTAGTGTAATTACCATATCATGTCAAACGACTTAAAATTGTTATCTATGCCATATTTCGACTTATATTAACCATTTTTCCAAATGTTATATTTTTAAGAATTTAATATAATTTAATAAACTATTTTATGTTGTAATTTATGAATTGGGTTGATTTTGGACACTATTCATGATTGAGTTTTTTAAAATTCATAAAAACATTATTACTTAGAAAAAAAGGAATTAAATAAAATATAACTTGTTAATTGCATCCAAAAAATTCGTGGGTGACATCAAAATAGCCAAATTATATTTGTTTTTCTATTTATAAATTCATTTATTTAAATATTTCATTAATGAGGTAATCACTCCATCATATTTGTGTAAAACAATTAGCTATTTATATAATAAATAAAAATTATAAATAAAATACAATGATTTTGGAAATATTTTTATATTTCTAAGTCATTTTTATAGTTAAAAATATCACGGCGTGGAGATGGTAAGTCGTACGTACACACACGCAGTGATTTTATTTTTCATAGGATGTATAAGTCATGAAATAGGGTTGTTTCATATTTATAATAAAATATTATTATATTTGTGATAATGATGTTATTACTTTATAATGAAACAATTAATAAAGAGGACGTATAATAAGAAATCAATTTGAAAGAATTAGTAGAAGAGATTACCTCTTCCTCAACGTGACTCCTTTAAATTTCTTCTTAGGGAAGTAGAGTTGGTCTTTTGAGAAGAAAAGAACCTCTATAATGTAAATATGGAAGTTGATAAGGGAAATTGGAAGGGGTTAGAAGATCTTGAAAGCTCAAAATAGAGTGAAGAGGAGAGGTAGGAGGTTCCCTTTTATAATAGAGGAGAGGGGCACTTTAGAAAACTCTTCAAAATATTAATTTTTCTAAATTAAATGTCGAATAACATTATCCAAAACATATCTAATTATAATATAAGATGATTTTGGCTATAATAACCATGATACAATAATTTTTAGTCAAGTTTTGATTATGTTTAAATCCTTATCTTTTTGGTTTAACCATTATTTCACCCTTTTTAATCTTACAATGATATCATGTTATTTACACCTTGTGGGTTAGTGTAATTACCATATAATGTCAAACTACCTAAAATAGTTATCTATGACATATTTGGACTTATATTAAACATTTTTCCAAATTTTATATTTTTAGGAATTTAATATATTTTAATAAACTATTTTATGTTTTAATTTATGAATTGGGTCATTTTTTCACACTATTCATGCTTGACTTTTTTAAAATTCATAAAAACATTATTACTTCAAAAAAAATGAATGAAATAAAATATAACTTGTCGATTTCAACCAAAAAATTCCTGGATGACATCAAAATATTCAAATTATATTTGTTTTACTATTTATGAATTCATTTATTTAAATATTTCATTAATGAGGTAATCACTACATCATATTTGTGTCAAAAATTTAGCTATTTATATAATCAATAAAAATTATAAATAAAATACCATGATGTTGGAAATATTTTTATATTTATATGTAATTTTTATAGTTTAAAATATCACTTATATAACACCATATTTTTTTTACTAAAAGATATATGTTTTTGTAACATTTTCCTCAACATTAAATTAATTTTTATAAAATCTAATTTTCACTTACAAGTGGCTCCATGGGGTACCAATGTCATCCCCAAGATGACCATGGTCAGACATGTATCATGCAATAGGGTTTGGAAACGTGTTAGGGTAATTTAATATTATTATAATATTTTTTTACCCTTATTTTCTAGTTTTACCTTTTAACCATTATAAATAAAATATTTACTGAATTTATCATTCATAATGTCTAAAAATAAAAGTTAACTATTCACACAATTTATATATTATGATTCCAAATATGGAATCCATTTTTTCTAAATTCAAAACATAGAAGTTGCAGTAATTAATTTGAAATTATTCCCATTCCTGAAATGAGAAAACGAGTTTTAAAAGTTAAAACATTACAAAAGATTGGAATGTTTTAACCTATTAATTCAACGTAAAATTAAGTATAATGAAATAAATTATATTAAATGGTAAAAATAAATTCTATTTATAATTTTAAACCATTAAAAATTATAATTTAATAATATAAATTATCTGGATGATAAAGTTGTTTTTAATTAAAATTTAGTTCATTTTTATTTTTCATCAAAACATGAAAGTTTTCATAAAAATATTATAAATTTTTATCAATTATAATTTTAAATCCCACTTCAAAATAACATGTTTATGGTGTCATATAATTTTTTTAATGTGCCTAAACCTTAATTTAAAATGGGTTCATCATTCAAAGGTATTAAATTATCATAAAAAACTAGTTCTTATACATAAAATAGGGTTTTATTCATACCCTATGACTAAAATATCCATTGGATGAATATAGAAAATATTTTATTAAGTATATAACACATATATATCATTAATTTCATTACCAAATGTAATTCACAAAAAGAAATACAAATTTATAATTGATTTATATTTTTCATTAATGGCCAATGAATTCATAATGCATTTTCATATGTTTGTTATAATTATTCCCACTAACCTAAAGGCTAGGATATTACGGTAATTTTATATTAAGGTCATATCATAGTTCATTTAAACTAATTATTGCGTGGAAATCAAGCTACTAAAGGATAAAAATTATTTAAAGAAAATATTTCATAAAAACATCTGGGTGTTACATTCTACCCCCCCTTAAACTGAATTTTGTACTTGAAATTTGTCACTTGGAAAAAAATGATGAGGAAACCTCTCCTTAATCAAGTTACCATGTAGATTATTCTAATTGGGGGTTCCTCCATAAAAATTTAACCAAGAGAGTGGTATTATTTCGTAGAAATTTTTGGCTGTGATCCAGAATCTCTATCGGTTGTTCTTCATAAGAAAGATCTTTCTCTAGTGGTACGACTTATGAGCTTAGCACATGTGAAGGATCGGGTATGTACATTCTTAGGAGAGATACATGGAACACATCATGAACATGATATAGATTCGGTGGAAGTGCCAATCGGTAAGCTTCCTTCCCAACCCGATCCAATATTTCAAAAGGACCGATAAACCTATGGCTTAGCTTCCCCTCATTTCCAAATCTCTTTACTCTCTTCCAGGAAGATATTTGTAAGAACACTATATCACTCACTTCAAACTCTAGGTGTTTTCTTCTGATGTCAGCATAACCTTTTTTTGACTCTGAGTTTCTCTTATGTGTTGTTGAATAGATATGACCTTTTCTTCCATTTCATCAACAAGATCAGGTCCAAATAGCTTTCATTCCCCAACTACATCCCAACAAGTGGGATTTATGCACTTCATTCCACAGAGGGCTTCAAAAAGAGCCATATGAATACTGGATTAAAATCTATTATAGTTAGAAAATTCCACCAATGGTAGGTGTTGATCCCAACCACCTTTGAAATCTATAGATAAATCTCCCAATATGTCTTACAGAGTTTAAATTCTCCTATCTGAATGACCGTCTATCTGATGACGATAAGAAGTGATGAAACATAACCCTATATCTAGAGCATGATGAAGAATTCACCAGAACTTCAAGGTAAACCTTAAATCATGAGCAGATATAATGTAATGTGATACTCCGTGCAATCTTAACACCTCCTTTACATATATCTAGGAAAGCTGATCAAGACAGAAAACCTCTATAATAGAAATGATGTGTGCCGAATTCGTAAGGCGATCAACTATATCCCAGATTGCATTATTGCCTTTGGATGTTTTGGGAAGTTCAATGACAATGTCCATAGTAATGTTTTCCCATTTCCATTCTAGTATGGGTAATGGTTGTAACATACCCTTAGACTCCCATCTCTCATCCTTAACTTGCTAGAAAACCAGGCTTCAAGAGACATATTCACCAACATCTCTTTTCATTCCATCCCAGCAGAAGTATTCCTTCATTTCCTTGTACATCTTTGTGATTCTAGGCTGAATAGAGAAGGAATAACTATGAGCCTCATCCAATAAATCCTTCATTAATTCTGGTATGGGAGGAACATGAAACTGATTCCTGAACCTTATTATTTCATCATAATCAAGGTTGAATTTAGGAACATTTATCAACTTCTTTTGTAACTCCACATCTTCCTTATGTGCCTCTTTAATATTCACTTGTATAGATGGCTGAACATTCATTTGAGAAAGTTAACATTTCTCCCCTTAAGTTATAATTTCAAGACCTATCATTTGCACATCCATAAATATTGGATCTTTCGGGATCCTCATTATGGTTAAGATGGCATGGTCGTGTCGACTCAATGCATCTTCCACCTTGTTTGCTTTCCTAGGGTGGAAATGTATTGAAAATTAGTAATCATTAATCAAATCCATCCATCTAATTTGGTGCATACTCAGCTCATTTTGTGTGAAAATAAACTTTAAAATTTTATGATCAGTATAAATATCACACCTTTCACCATAAAGATAATGCTTCCATATATTTAATAAAAATATTACCACAGCTAACTCTAAATCATGAGTTGGGTAAAATTTCTCATGGAGTTTTAACAATTGTGAGGAATAATACATCACCATATCATTTTTTAGTATAACACACCCCAAAACCTTCTTGGATACATCATTGTAGATCACAAAACATTCTATAATACAGTGTAGTGTGAGCATAGGTGCACTGGCTAACCTTCTTTTTAGCTCTTTGAAATTCTCTTCACATTTCTTTGTCCAAACAATATTAACTCTTTTTCAAGTCAACTTGGTGATTGGATTTCATAATCATGAAAAATATTTCCGAAAACGTTGATAATATCACACCAAACCAAGATAACTTTGGATCTTGGATATCGTTGTTAGTCTCGACCATCTTTCAATAACCTCTGTTTTTGATGGATCAATAGATATCCCCTCTCTTGAGATTATGTGACCTAAAAAACAAACCTTTTGAAGCCAAAATTTACACTTGGTAAATTTGGAATAATGCTTCTCCTTTCTCAGGGTCTTCAGTATAATTCTCAAGTGATCTTCATGTTATTATTTTCTCTCTAAATAGAAAAAAATATCATCTACAAAGACTACAAAAAACTGACCAAGATAGTCTCTAAAGACTCCATTCATCAGGTCAATGAAGAGAGAAGGGGAATTAGTAGGACCAAAAGGCATCCCTATAAATTCCTAATCTCCATACCTTGTATGGAATAACATCATTGGTATATCCTTATTTTGACCCTTAATTGATGATACCCTGAACGATGATCAATATTAGAATAGTATTGAGATCTACTTAGTTTTTCAAATAAGTCATCAATGCGTGACAGATGATAATTTTTCTTGATAGTGATCTTGTGAAGTTCTCAAAAATCAATGCAGAGTCTCATTGATCCATCTTTCTTCTTATCAAACAGAACAGGTGATCCCCAAGGTGACACACTAGGGTGTATGGATACCTTATTAAAATTCTCTTGGAGTTTCTTTTTCAATTTCTATAACTGAATTGGGTCCATTCTATAAGGTGTCTTTGAAATAGGCATATCTCATGGTATGAGTTCTATTGAAAACTAAACTTCACAATTTTGTGGAATACCTAGAAATTCCTTTAGAAAGAAATCATCAATCTTTCGTAAAATAGGTGAATTATTAATCTTGAGTTTCTACCCAACCTTTTGTGATAAAAAAACATCATTTATTGGAATCAAGACCCATATGATGGAAGAATTTTCCACTGGAAGGTTATATTCATCCTCCCACTGATTGATGATCGTAAATTGATCTGGAATATGCAATGTGACTTCCCTTATTTAGAAATTGACATGAGCTCCATATAAAGAAACAAAATACATGCCAAGAATCACATCAAATTCCACTATAGGAAGGATCACAAGATTTTTAGGATGTACATTCCCACAAACTTTAATTGGAGAAGAATTGTAAACTTTTGATGCAACTGTTGTTCCATTAAGAGTTGTCAAAAAAAAACTCAACATATAATTGTGGAGGTTTTTTGGTGATACCCTTAGAAAATACTTTAGAAATAAAAGAGGTTATGGATCCAGAATCAAATAAAACATTTTATACTTTATAGTGGATGGTATATAAGGCCCCATCCTTAAAAATTACATAATCTTGAATTATGTTCATAATTCACATTGAGGATCTTTTCAGGTTTAGAGTTTTAGAGAATTAGGACATAACTATTACATTACATCTCAAATATTAAAAATTGGGTACTTCTTCTTATTATGCATATTTCTCATAAAATAAAAACTCTCAAAAGAAAACAAGAATTATTTTCTTGATATAAATCTTCTGTAATTGTTCCATTCTCTTACCCTGCCTTATACCCTATTAAAACATTTGAAAAATATGGGATGAGCATAAAAATCTCAGAAAGGGTTATAAAATAAATAATGAAATCATTAGCACATCAATACATACAAAAAATATGCTCTTTTACATAACTCATTAAATCATAAGATTTATGAATAACACATAGAAATCATAAATCATAAAGGTAACTTATGGAATCTACATCAAACATACATTTTAGCTTTCAAAACTACTTAGGGACTTACGTTTGGAATACCCATCACAGTATATTCCCTAAATCTCTTAGGAGAAAAATTAACGTTTACCTCTGTCACATTACCCAATGCATTGGAGAGTTATCTCGGGAACACCCTCCCTAGTTTTATCATAGAACCATCCATTTACGTAAATAATTCTCAAGAACCATAACATAATCATAACACATAACACAAGAATAAAAAAAGATAACATTTCCACGTTACAATCACAATACTTCATATCAATATATTCACATAATAAATCCATTTTAAAAACCATTTTTAATACCCAAACATGTAAAAAGAGTATATGGTATTTCTTTTTCCTTTAAAATCATTACAGATTGTTAAGTAATCCAAATATCAAAGAATACTTGCAGCGGTGGAAAGGTCATTATCACCATATACGTTAAAAAGAATCATTACCTTTGTCGTTTAGTAAAAATTCTACGTAGAAAAATATTCCCTTTGAAGGAAAATACAAGTCAATGAAGTTTACAAACCATATAAAATAAAGTCGTGTATAAATCAAAATATGCCTGAATGTAAGGATATTGAGACGAAGTCCCTTACCGTGTGTCTGACTTGACTCGTTCATCCTTTAATATCTTAAATAATAAACTAAAGTTAATTTTAACTTGATTAAGGACATTTTTATAGTTTATTTTTTCTTTTATATCATTTATTTCCTCGTTATAAACATTACATAATTATTTATGTTAATATCGGTTTTTTTGCCGATATTTGGCACTTGAGTCAAAAATGAACTTCTAATAATTACAAATTGTCAATGTGGTAAAAATTCCAATATCTGCAAAATGATATTCAGGATTTGGATATCATATATATTATATATATCTATTATATATATGTATATATAATAGTACATAACATTGGGAGATAAGAAATGAAATGCATTGTTCCTCGAGATGGTAAGTCGTACGTACGCATGAACACTACTTTCATTTCTCGTTCATATTTAATGGAATGAAAAAATAAATATACATAGGTATATTATAATTCTGGTGTAATATCATATATAATTTAAGTAACTCTCTCCTTTATATGTTCCACATATGGAATGAAAGAGTCATATCACTTTGAGGGGGCGGTACTCTGCACTTCCTCAAATGAAATTATCATATTTACCCATTATGGAAATAATAAAGGTTTTATAAAATTGGAACATACATAATTACAGAGAAAATATAAATATAATATATTTCAAATATAAATAGATTTACATATTAATGTACACCATAATAGAAGTTAGTAGATAATTGAACAGTCATCGTTTTGTGAGGCAGTAGTTCACCATCCACAAAAATAGTATGTTTGTATCCATTAGATGGTGGTCTGTGGAAGTGTTGTTTGAATAATCCTCATAAAAACATCCTAATATATTTAATATACTAGTGTTTTTATATAATATTGGAATAAAGAGAGTTTAGTGTTTGGATAAGGAAAATAAAATAAAAGAACCTGAGAGAAGTCGTTACCTTTAAATTGGGTAACCTTATTTGGTTTGAACCAAAAGGCTTTCTTGAAGTGCCTTTTGCCTATGTTAAGGATTTTAGGTGGAATAAAGGTATTTTGGGAGATTATTTGGGATGATATTGGATGATCTATGGGGGATTGGGATGTGTGAGTAAGTGTTAGAGGTTATGGATTTTTATAAGGGGGAGGAGGGGCTCTTTAGGAATGTTTGAAAATATTAATTTATTATAAACTAAATTTCGATTTAAAAAGGCCCCCAACTAATTTAATTCAAAGATAAGGAGATTATGTTTCGAAATAAATTCATCCATTTTGGATTGGATAGGTTTTGGAAGATTTTTAATCCGTAACTTTTTTATTTAACCCTTTGTTAACTTATTTTACTTTTACCATGTCTTCTTGTATATTCATACTATATGGTTAATATACTTACAATAAAATAAAAATATACCACAAATGGATAATTAATGATATTTTCAACATCATATATGTCATTTGGACGAATATTAGATTTTTAGGACTATTTTATCATATAATAAAATATTAATTGATTTAAAAACTCATTTATGTCATTTTATATACTATTCATATCATGACTTTTTAAAAAATCCACACCAACTTGATTCTTTCAAAAAAACCTTAATTAATTCAAATATTACAAGTCATAATCATATATAAAATCTGTGGATGGCATAAAAAGTTTCAAAATAAATTTATTTTAATATTTATAATCTAATTTATTTAAAACATTCATTAATGAGGTAATCATTACATCATCATTGTGTCATAAATATATTCATTTATATGATGTCTAAAAATTATAAATAAAATACCATGATATAGGAAATATTTTTAGATTTCTAATGACTATTTATAGTCGAATATATCAATTATATAACCCCACATTAATTTTTTTGGTAAAACAATATATTTTTATGATATTGTTATTTTTACTTTAAATAAAAAGTTATTAATGCCATTATCTTACCCAAATGGCTTTAAAATGCCAAAACTTCTACCCTAGGATTGTATTAGTCGGCTGTGACTCATACAATAGGGTTAGGAAAAGTGTTAAATTAATTTTATATTATTATAAATTGTTTTTACCTTGAATTACCTAATTTAACTTTAATCGCGGTAAATAACAATCAACAGTTACTATTCAAAAAAATTATTTTCAGCTCATTGAACCAAATTATACTTACTTATGACAAACATGTATGTCAAATTTTCAAAATTTAATTCACAGAAGCGGTAAAATTTCATTTAAATGAAAAAGACAGTTTTGAACTACTATACAGTGTTTTTCACTATTCATAAAAACTGAACTTTTTCAGAAAAATACAAAAAATTCACCCAAAGGTAATTTTGAAATTCAAATTCAAAAATTATGTTTCTTTTAATAAATTCAAAACATATAAGTTTCATTAATTAATTTAAAATTAATTTCTATTGTCAAAACTAGAAAGCGTGTTTTTAAGAAATAAAAACTTCAAAAAGATTGATATGTGTTTGTGACCAATTTCAATGTGAAATTACATACAATGAAAAAAATTGGATTAAATGGTAAATATATAACCAAACTACACATTAAAATAAATTAAAAGGATAATCTAACAATATAAATAAATCAGATGAAAAGTCAATTTTGACTTAAAATGCAGTATTTTCCACTATTCCTTAAAAAATGGACTTTATCATAAAAATACAAAAAAATTCCCAAAGTAAATTATGATGTCCCACTTATAGAAAAGAAGATTATTTTTTTCAAATGAAACATATAAATGTGATAAAAACTATATTTAAAAATGGTTCTCCATCAAAATGTAGTAAAACTACCTTATAAAAATATTAGAGTATTTATGCTTAATAAATTGGATTCATTCTCATTTTAGGCCTCTAAATTTAATTATATAAATGTAAAAACATTTAAAAAACGTATTTAATCCTAATATGGTCATTACTGTTCATTCATACTAAAAAACGGCTAGGCGTTCAATGCCATTTAAAATAATAATATCATATGATAATTTTTTTTCAGTATAACTCAGCATT
Organism: Viscum album; assembly: GCA_963277665.1. Classification (NCBI taxonomy): domain Eukaryota; kingdom Viridiplantae; phylum Streptophyta; class Magnoliopsida; order Santalales; family Viscaceae; genus Viscum; species Viscum album. The sequence goes on along the minus strand of OY728119.1, from coordinate 1,174,623,579 downwards.
GTGTGCGACATAAGACCTAAGAGAAAACCAGTATTACATGTTGTGCACACCATCGAACATAGAATCCCCTTTAAAGTAGAACTAATATTTAATTCACAAATATTAATGAATACAAAAATGTCATATTGCTTATTAACCTAGGATGTTACATCCTTTACTACTTTTGGGAATTGCGTCCCCACAATTCTATTCACTTAACAAATAAATGGGTGTATTTATCCCTCATAGAATTTTCAGATTCCCACGTTTCCTCTTAAACCATATGGGTTTTCCACAAAACCTTTACTGGATGAATTACCTTATTCCGCAATAATTATTCTCTTCGGTCAAGAATTTGGACTAGTTGTTCCTCATATGAAAGATTCTCTTCCAACTGAACTACCCCTAGACACAAAACAAGATATAGATCCAACATATACTTTCTCAAAATTGAAACATGAAAAACATTGTGTATGTGGGATAAACATGGAGGTAAAGCCACTCTGTAGGAAACAAATCCAAAATTCTCTAGGATTTCATAGGGTCTAATGAATCTCATACTCAACTTTCCCTTATTACCAAAACACATCACACTTTTCTATAAAGAAACTTTGAGAAAGACATTATCACTAACATCAAAAGAAATATCCTTCCTCTGGTTATCCACATAACTTTTATACCTGCTCTTAGCTGTTCTCATGTACTTCTAAATAATCTAAACGTTTTCTGCTATATCTTCTAACAATTTTGGTCTAATAAGTTTCATTTCACCCACTTCATCCCAAAAAAGTCGGAGTTCGACACAATTTTCCAGATAATTCCTCAAACAGAGCCATCTGTATACTAAAATGAAAACTATTATTATAAAAAAATTCAACCAGAGAAATATGTTTTTCCCAACTTACCTAGTAATCTATTGAAAAAGAACATAACATATCTTCCAATGTCTGAATTGTTTGTTCTGATTGCACATCTTATTAAGGATGAAAAGATGTACTAAAATTTAATTCAGTACCCAACAACTTCTGAAGGCCTTTCCAAAAGTTATAAGTAATATTTGGATCACAATTAGATATAATGGATAGGGGAACTCCATGTAACCTAATTATCTGTTTAACAAACAAATGAGAATGTTGATATAGGGACAAAGTATCTCGAATAGGAAATAAATGAGAAGATTTAGTCAATCGATCAATAATAACCCAGATTGCATTACTACCTTGAGAAGTATTTTGTAATCCCACAATGAAATCCATGGACACATTTTCCCATTTCCACTCTAGCACCTGTAAAGGTTGAAGAATCCCTTTCGGTAACTTCCACTCGGCCTTAACCTATTGACAAGTCAAACACTTCACAGTAAAGTCAATAATATCTCTTTTCATTCCATCACAATAGTAATACTCCCTAAGATAACTATACGTCTTAGTGTTTGCTGAGATAAACAAAAAACGGAGAATTATGAGCTTTACATAGCAACTCATTCTTCAACTGTCAATCACAAAAAACCCATAATCTCTTCCCAAATCTCCAAATAAAATCATTATCATTGTTAAAATCATGCAACTTACCCTTCTGAACCAACTCTACCTTCTTCTGCAACTCACTGTCTTCCTTCTTAGGTTGCTTAATTTTGTCAGATAGAGATGATTTCACAGACACTTGAAACAAGAGAGAGGAATTTCTTGCACCAAAAACTTCTATGCCAAAGATAAACAAATATTTAATCAAAGGATATTTTTCCAATTGTAACATGGTTAATGTATAATTACTTTTTAAACTCAAAGCATCAACCACTTTATTTACCTTTCCTGGATGTTAATGAATTGTGAAATCATAATCCTTGTTTAATTCCATCCACCACAACTGTATCATATTCAATTTTTTATGAGTGAATATATAATTGAAACTTTTGTGGTCATTATATATTTCATATTTTACTCCATACATATAATGCCTCGAAAATTTTAAAGAAAAAACAAGAGCATCTAATTCCAAATCATGTTTAGGGTAATTTAACTCTGGAGGTTTCAATTTATGGGAAGCATAAGAAATTACCTGATCATTATGAAATACGTCACAACCAGGTACTTTCAATGAAGCATCCTAGTAGATAACAAATTCACCATCTCTGGAAGGCAGTGCCAAAACAGGAGCATTCAACAATCTTCTTTTAACTCCTTAAAACAATCATCACATTCTTTTTTCCAAATGAACATAACAAATTTTCTATTTTACTTATTCATTGTCCGAGATAACCATGAAATTTTTTCAACAAACCTCTTTTAATAACCTTCTAAACCAAGAAAAATATAGATCTCAGTTATATTTGTGCATCTTGGCCATTCTTCAACAACTTTTGTTTTTGTAGGATCTAAAGTTATTCCATTTTTTGAAACAATGTGACCAAGGAATGAAATTTTTTGTAACCAAAACTTACACTTTCTGAATTTCCCATATAGTTAATTTTCATTTAAGGTTTTCAAGACAAACCTTAAATAACATTCATGTTCATCTTTAATTTTGGAATAAACCAAAATATCATCAATAAACACAACCAAAAACTTGTCCAAGAGCTCACAGAAAATTCTATTCATAAGATCCCTGAATATAATAGGTGCATTGGTTAACCCAAAAGGAATAACTAAAAATTCATAATGGTCATATCTATTACAAAACACGGTCTTCGAAATGTCTGCTTCCTTTACATTCAAATGATGATACCCCAACCTCAAGTCAATCTTTAAAAAATAATGATCTCCATGGAGATGATACTACTTTATTTGAGGACCCAACATCTTGTAAAGTATTTCCAAAGGATTTCACCACCACTTTCTACTTTTAGTGAAACTGATTTTCCTCAACTGAGTTCTTGGTTGGACACTCATTTTCATAATGACCCATTTCATTACACTTAAAACATTTCACTAACTGTAAATCAGATTTTTTATTACCATTAACATAATATTTTTTAGTGCAATTACAACCCTTATGTCTCATTTTTCCACATCGGTAGTACTTAATGGAATTCAAAAGACATTCCCCAACATGCTTTTTACTAAAATTTCTACAAATAGTAATGTTAAGTTTCTTACTATTAGACTTTTGTTTGAAAATTTCGTCCCTTTTTTCTACCACCTTGACTTCTTGTTTTGTTATTATTCAGAGAACACATGATCATCAGTAAAGTCCATTTCCACCTTCTCCACACATCGAACAAGTTTTCAAAACTTTTGAACTCATGAGAATCTAAAACCCTTTAATAATTTGGATTTAATCTTGAGTAAAAATGTATGATTTTACTATCAAGATCTTATATGAAATTTATAGCATACCTTTCCAGTTGAGTAAATTTTTCTTCATAAGAATCCACAGAGTCATCCTCCTGCCTCAATTCCAAGAATTTGTTTTCAATCCTAAGTAGAACCACCTTAGGAAAATATTTCTCAAGAAATAAACATTGAATTCATCCCAATAAAGAGCATTAATCTCTTCCCTATCCGTGATATTTTTCCCCATAAACCACTATTGATTTTCTTCACCTTCAAAACAGTAAACATCAAGACTAACGTTTTGATGTTCTGAACACCATATTCAATAAAAAATATTCTCCAGTAATTTAATCCAATTTTAAGCTAGAACAAGGTCAAATGATCCTCTGAATGATAAGGAATTATACCTCATGAAATGCTCCACTACTGACATGTTTTTTGTGGTTGATCTAGCAGATCTCGTGCATGGATACCATTTCCATTTATAACATGAGTCAAATTTTCCATTACTGCAAAAAAACTACTCAATTCCGATTCTAACCATCCCAGGTTGTTGATTTCGAAGGTTTTCTTCCCCCTGATTTCCTCCGATAATAGTTTCCCTGTTTCCTCTATGGAAAAACATTATGAATAAAGACATTTATTTGGAGAAGTAACATGGTAATCTCAAAATGATGTATCATTTCAATATTAACATAAATTAATTTATGGATATTAATTTAAGAATACCCTAACTCCTAAAGTTTTCTAAACCAACCTCTGATACCAACTATAGGGACCCATCCTTAAACATTACATAATCTTTAACTATGTTAATATTTCACATTGAGGATCTTTTTAGGTTTAGAGTTTAAGATAATTAGGCCATAACTATTACATTACATCTCAAATATTACAAAGAAGACACTTCTACTAAGTATCCATTTTTTTTCATAAAATAAAAACTCTTAATAGAAAACAAGAATTATTATCATCAAATAAATATTATTGAATTCTTCCTTTCTCTTACCCTACCTTATACCCAATGAAAAACATTTCAAAAACTTGGGATGACCATAATAAGCTTAGTAAGGGTTATAAAATAAAGAAAGAAATCATTAGTCCATCAATACATAAAAAACATAATCTCTTTTACATACCTCATGAAATAATAATATTTATGAATAACACATAGAAATCATAAATTATAATGGTAACTTGTGGCATCTATATCAAACATGCATTATAGATTTTATAGCTACATAGGGAGTTACATTTGGAATACCCATCACAATATATTCCCTAAATATCTTAGGAGAAACATTAACTTTTACCTCTTTCCTGTTACCTAATGAATTGGAGAGCTATCTCAGGCTCACCTACCCTAGGTTTATCATAGAACCACCCATATACATAAACAATTCCCAAGAACCATAAAATAATCATAACACATAACACAAGCATAAAGTAAAGAAAACACTTCCACATTGCAATAAAAATATATCAATTTAATATATTGACATAATCAATCCATTTAAAAAAACCATTTCAATACCAAAATATGTAATAAGAGTATATGTTATTTATCATTCTTTGAAAAACATTATAGATTGTTAAGGAAGCCAAATATCAAATATTACTCGCTGCGGTGGAAAGTTCATTAACACTGCGTACGCTAAAAAGAAAAATTGCCTTTGTCGTTTAGTAAAAATGTTATGTATAAATTTATTTCTTTGAATGAAAATAAAATTCATAGGATTTTATACACCATATAAAATAAATCCATGTATAAATCAAAATACGCCTCAATGAATGGATATTGAGACGATATCCCTTACCTTATGTCTGACGTAACTCGTTTGTTCTTTAATATCCATAATAATAAACTAGAGTTAATTTATAATTTCTTAAGAACCTTTTAAAAGATTATTTTTCCTTTTATATCACTTTTTAACTCGTTATAAACATTACATAGTTATTTAAGTTAATATCGATCTTTTTGTCTATATTTGGTAGTTGAGTCAAAAATGACCTTCTTATAATTAAAAATTTTCCATGTGGTCAAAATTCCATTATCTCTATAATTATATTCATTTTTTAGATATCATATATATCATATATATCCAGTATATATATGTATTTATAATTTTACCTTACATTTGGATATAAGAAAAAAATGCACAGTTCATGGAGACGGTAAGCCGTACGTACGCATGAACGCTACTTTCATTTCTATTTCATATTTACTGGATTGAAAACATAATGATACATAGTTATATAATAATTCCAGTATAATATGATATATAATTTCAGTAATTCCATCCTTTATACGTTCCACGTATGGAAAGAATGAGTCATATCACTTTGAGGGAGTGGTAGTCCGCACTTCCCCCAATGAAATTATTGTATTTACCCATTATGAAAACCATAAAGGTATACTATAAATAGAAAATTAAAAAGAATATATAAAAAATAAATATAATATATATCACATATAAATACAGTTCCATATTAATGGACACCATAAGAGGTGGTATGAGATAATTGAACAATCATCGTTTCGTGAGGCAGTAGTTCACCGTCCATAGAAACAGTATATTCATATCCATTAGATGGAGGTGTGTGGAAGTGTAGTTATAATAATCCTCATAAAAACATCCTATTGTATTTATCATACTGGTGTTGTTGTAGAAGAACTAAATAAAGAGAGTTAAGGGGTTGGAGAAGAAAAAAAAAGAAAAGAACTTGAGAGAAGACGATACCTTTAAATTGGGTAAATCCGATTGGTTTGAACCAAAAGGCATTCATGAAGTGCCTTCTTCCTAAGTTAAGGCTTCCATATGTAAGAGAGGTATGTTGTGAGATAATTTGGGAAGTGGTTGGAGGATAAAAAGGGGCTTGATAGGTGTGAGTAGGGGTTATAGGTGATGACGTTTTATAAGGGGGAGGTGGGGTTCTTTAGGAAAGTTTGAAAATAGTATTTTATTATAAATTAAATTTTGATTTCAAAAGGTCCCCAACACATTTAATTCTAATATAAGGTGAATATGGTTCTAAATAAATTCTTTGAATTATAATTGGACAAGTTTTGTATATTTTTTAATCCTTATCTTTTTTATTTAACCCTTTGTTAAGTTATTTAACTTTTACCATGTCTTCTTGTATATTCATACTATATGTTTAATATATTTAATATAAAATGGAAAGATAACCCAAATGGTTCATTAATGAAAATTTTAACATCATATTTTTTATTTTCTCGAATATCATATTTTAGGACTATTTTATCATTTAATAAAATATTTTTTAAATTTAAAAACTCATTTATGTCAATTTTTATACTATTCATATCATGACTTTTTAGAAAATCCAAATCAAATTGATTATTTCAAAAAACCTTCATTAATTAAAAGATAAAAAGTCATACTCATATCTAAAATTCATGGATGGAATAAAAAGTTCGGAAATAAATTTATTTTAATATTAATAATCTAATTTATTTAAAACATTCATTAATGAGGTAATAATTACATTATCATTGTGTCATAAATAAATAAATTTATATGATGTATAAAAATTATAAATAAAATACAATGATGTTGTAAATATTTTTAGATTTATAATGACTATTTATTTTTGAAGATATAAATTACATAACCCCACATTAAAATTGTTTTGGTAAAACAATACATGTTTATGATATTTTTATTTCTACATTAAATAAAAAGTTATTAATGTCATTATCTTACACAAATGTCATTAAAATTCCAAAGGTTCTGGCCAAGGATTATATTGGTCGGCCATGACTCATCCAATAAGGTTAGGATAAGTGTTAAGGAAATGTTATATTATTATAATATTATTTTTACCTCGAATTACCCTATTTACCTTTAACCATGGTAAATAAAAATCAAAAATTAATATTCACTAAAAATTATTTTAATCTTATTAAACCAAATTTAACATACTTATCACAACCATGTAAGTCAGATTTTTGAAATTCAATTCACAGAAGTTGAAAAGTTTCATTTAAATGAAGAAGTTAGTTTTTAACTACTATATAGTGTTCTTCAGTATTCATCAAAATTTGAACGTTTTCAGAAAAATACCAATAGTTCACCCAAAGATAATTTTGATATTTCAAATTAAAATTTATTATCTATTTTAAAAAATTAAATACATAGAAATTTAATTAATTAATTAAGAAATAATTTTTGTTTTCAAAACTAGAAAGCACGTTTGTCAGAAATAGAAAAACAAAAAGATTGACATGTGTTTATGTCCAATTTCAAAGTCAAATTAAATAAAATGACCAAAATTGGATTAAATGATTAAAATATAATACAATTAAAATTTAAAACCATTTTAAAAAATAATCCTACCATATAAATAAATTAGATGAAAAGACAGTTTTGACTTAAAATGCACTATTTTTCACTGTTCATTAAAAAAATGAACTTTATCTGAAAAATAAAAAATATTTACCCAAAGTAAAATTTTATGTCCTTCTTCTAAAGAAGAAATTAAATTTTTAAAATTAAACATATAAAAGTGACAAAAACTATATTTAAAAATTTTTCACCATCAAAAGGTAGTAAAACTACCTTTTAAAAATATTAGAGTATTTATGGTTAAAATATTGGATTCATTCTCATTTTAAGCCACTTGATTTTATTAGATAAATGTAAAAACATTTAAAAAACGTGTTTAATCATAATATGTTTAGTTTTGTTCATTCCCACCAGTAAAATGACTAGGTGTTAACTACCATTTAAAAAAATAATAATATTTTATTATTATTTTCAGTATGACTCAACATTGTGTGCAACATAAGACTTCAGACAAACTCATTGTTGAATGTCGGGTACTCCATCAAATATAACATCCCCTGCAAAGTAAAATTAATATTTAGTTTATAAATATTAATAAATATGAAAATGTCATATTCTTTATTAACCTAGTATATTTCATGGTAAGTGTACCTTTCACCACTTCATTATCATACTCCATGTCGCCAATAATAATTTCAAGTGAATTTCCTTTGTCTTTGGCCTTAATAGTTCATTGATGACGATCAAAATCAAGAACCCTTGAATTAGGGCATTGATTCTCATAATGACCCATTTCCTTGCACTTAAAACATTGAAGTATAGGAGGTGCATTCTATGTATCCTTTTCTTTGTTCGTATAATTGGAAATATTTTTCACATCACTTTGGAATTTAATTTCCTGATGGCCTTCTTTTAAATGCTTAAAACATTTACTAGTTCCTTTAAAAAAATTCCCTCCATGTTTCTTTCCACACTCTGAGCATAATGGAATACTATTTTTTTAGTGTGGTCTTTTGATATTACTCTTAATTCCATTTTCCTCTTATTATCATACCCATATGACTTATGGGTTACTCCAATATCCATATCAACCTTGAGAGAACATCTAAAAACTTCCTCATAGCTACTGAAGTCCCTTAGGGATAATTCCCTTTAGAGACTTGGTTTTAAGCCACTAAAGAATTGATCAATCATACTCTCAGGTTGGATAATAATTCCAGAAGCGTTCCTCGCAAGTCTTGTAAAATTTTCTTCGTAGGTACCAATGGATTCATCATAGTTTTTCTTATGTTCATGGAACCTCTTATCCATATTTTTTCAAAGAATATAAGGAAATTACTTATTTAAAAATATGTTCTTGAACTCATCCCATTCTATATACTAAATTTCATCCATTTTCTTCGTATTCTTGATAAGATTCCACCATTGATCATCTTCACCTTCCAAAGGATATACTACTAAGATGACTTTATCATGTTCATAACATTGTAGAACTAAAAATATCTTTTTACTGGTAATGATCCATTGTTTAGCCATGAATGGATCAGAAAACCCGCTGAATGAAGGTGGACGCTTCCTGATGGAGGATTCAACAGAATGTGGCTCCTTCCTTTTCTCATTTATAAGTCCTGCATGATTCATATCTTGAGAAAGATGTGTGATCATGGCTACATTATTTTTCATTCTAGCTCCCATAACATTTGTTTTCTCAGGGGGACAATCATTGCATTTTTTATCACATTCAGCATTAACGTGGTTCCTTTGGGTCCTAGACATTGACTAAAACCAAGAAGTATAGTGTGAGAAACACTAATATTAATAGGAAAACACTATAATCAAGAATACAATTTCAATTTAGTACACATTAGGTTTTATCATAGTTTATTCATTTCCTTTTCTGAAACACTAGGATTGTATCCTATACTTAGACATATCCTTATAGTTCTTACTAAGGATTTCTCATCCCAGTTTCCAAAGGTTAACTATACCTTTCATTTGATAGCTATTATAACGAACCATAGCTTACATACATTGATATCACTTTAGAATTGAAGTATATTTATTACAACATATATCAAAACCATTACAGTACCATATATATATAGTGTCCTTAGAAACTGATAAACATAAACAACTGGTTCATAAAAAATCTACATTGTCTCCCATTTATTTCACCATATCTAGACTCTTTTTTGAAATATCATACTTAATACACTTCTTCATCCCCTGGGGAAAAAGAAACATATAAAAGGATGATCTCAAATCCTCAATAAGGGCAAAAAATTGAAAGAACAATCAAATCATATTCATAAGAACATAAAATTCAAAAATTTTATCCTACATATAAAAGATCAAAATATCATATCATGGGATAAATCATAAAATTGAAATGTAATCCCAATAGTCATAAAATAATACATGATTTTTTTGTTATACAAACATAATAATAGAAAATCATTTCAAATTAGTCAAGGCCCTTTTCCAATACCCTCATAACAGACGAAGTCCATTACTGAACTGAGTTCTCTCCTCGTTCTAGCCCTTTATCACCGAACCATATTAACTTTACATTCCAGCCACTTCTATCTCATGAGATATAAATATTTACCCAATTAATTGGAGGGAGATATAGGTCACACCCATCTCATAATGAAACCATTCTTACGTGTTCCACAAAAACATAGAAACATGCACCATAGCATAACCCATGAAATCAAATCGGTTACTTAAACATAATTTAGTCATAATTGATATAAAAATGTATTTAATAAATAAAATTCCATCATAAAAACAATAAAATAAAATTAATAAAAGGTATAGAAACATAAACCTATGTAATCTTAGACATATTTTTTTTGATAAAATAGTTGAGCTTCATTCCTGAGGAGAATATCCTTTATTCTTCAAAAACATTTTCTTTTATCAAACTGTCGTTAAATTTTAAAAGAAAATAATTGATCTAATAATATAATTGTAAAAATGTATAGGAAGATTCACAGAAATAAGGTGTTATGAATATATAAAAACCCTTCCTTTCTATATAAGTTTTAAAAAAAATTCTCCTTATACTTTTGTAGGAATAGAAAAAAGGTACCTTGTATGGTAAACAAAAGAAAGATTCCCTAAAAACCTTGTAGTAAATGTAAAACTGGGTGAAAAGGACTTTAAACATACATAAAATAATAGTAAACATTTTATTTGAAATTTTTTAGAAATAATTGACTTGAATGATATATATATATATACCTAGTAGATACTTACGAATAAACAATCTCGGATAAAATGATACTGGAAAGGTTATCCCTTACCTTAAGTCTGATATGTTTCATATGTATCTAAACCTCTTGTATATTGATTTAAATAATGTTACTCATTTATTACATAATCATAATCATTCTTATGATAAAATTTAAGATCACATTTTCATCCATTTGTTTGTATCATTTCATTGTTACACGTGATTCATGTATTAACTGCTTTATGTTCTTATGTATGTTTGGGAAGATAAGTTATTATGTATCTTTTAGGTTATAGTTATATCATTTAGATAATGATATTAGTATAAAAATTATCATATTTATTCATTCAAATCATTTATATAATCCTGGTTTAATTAATATTATGAAGAACGAATCACATCGCGCCATGGAGAAGGCAAGCCATACGTATGCACGAGCGATGATATCGTTACCATAATTGTTGAATGGTATTAAATTGGATGGTGTATAGTATCTCAGAATTAGTATCATTTTATAATATTCATATATTATTATTATTTACACCATTATACCCATCTATGTAAGGTGGTGGTGAAAAATAGATTACATCACGGTGTGGAGACGGTAAGTCGTACGTTTGCACGAGTGGTGATTTCGTTTTTCGTAGGATAGATAGGAGTTGAAATATGTTTGTTTCATATTTATAATAACATATTAATATATTAGTTATACTGATTTTATTACTTTAAAATAAAACAATTAAAGAAGAGGAAATATAAGAAGAAATAAATTTGAAAGAATCGGTAGAAGAGATTACCTCTTCACCAATGTGCCTCCTTTAAATTTCCTATTAGGGAACTAGAGTTGGTCTTTTTGAGAAGACCAGAACCTCTATAATGTAACTATGTATGTTCATAAGAGAAGAGGGAAGGGTTTTGCCAACCTTTATGGCTCAAAATAGAGTGAAGAGGAGAGGGCGGAGGTGCCTTTTTATAAGAGAAGAGTGGGGCACTTTAGGAAACTATTCAAAATATTAATTTATTATAAATTCAATTTCGAATAAAATTTTTCCAAAACATATTTAATTATAATATAATATTATTTTATCTTGAATAACTATAATCTAATAATTTTTAAATAATTTTTTAATATTTTGCTTTCCTTATCTTTTTGGTTTAACCCTTATTTTACCCTTTTTAATCTTATCGTAATATTAAGTTATTTACATCATGTGGGTTAGTGTGATTAAAATATCAAGTCAAATGACCCATAAATAGTTATTTAAGACATAATTGGACTTATATTAACTATTTGGATGAATTTTATATTTTAAATAATTTAATATAATTTAATAAACTATTTTATGTTTTAATTTATTAATTCTGTAAATTTTGGACACTATTCATACTTGAATTTTTAAAAATTCATAAAAACATTATTACTTATAAAATAAAGAATTAAATCAAATATAATATGTCAGTGTAATCTAGAAAATTCATGTATGATATCAAAATAACAAATTATATTTTTTTAATATTTTTAAATTCATTTTTTTGAATCTTTAATTAATGAGGTAATCACAACATCATATTTGTGTCATAAATAAAACTATTTATATAATCTATATAAATTTTAAATAAAATACCATGATGTAGGAATTATTTTTAGTTTTTTAATGACTATTTATAGCTGAATATATCACTTATATAACCCCATATAAATTTTTATACTAAAAGAAACATGTTTATGTTACATTTTCCTTAAATTTAAATTAATTTTTATAAAATGACATTTTCCCTTACTAGTGGCTCCATGGGGTCCCAAATTCGAACCAAGGATTCCCATGGTCAGACATGTATTATAAAATAGGTTTAGAACTCATTTTTGGGTTATTTAATATTATTATAATATTATTTTTTACCCTTATTTACCACTTTTACCCTTTAACCATGGAAAATAAAATATTTACTAAATTTACTATTCATAATGTTTAAAAATAAAAGTTACATATTCACACAATCTGTACCTTCTGATTCCAAATATGGAATCCATTTTTTCCAAATTCAAAACACATAATTTAAAGTAATTAATTTAAAATTGTTGTTGTTATTGAAATGAGAAAACAAGTTTTAAAAGTTAAAACATTGCAAAAGACTGAATTGTTTTTACCTATGAATTGAATATAAAATTAATGATAATCACATACATTATACTAAATGGTAAAAATGTATTCTATTTATACTTTCAAACCATTCAATATTATATGATATCTATATAAATTATCTTGATGAAAAAATATGTTTTTAATTAAAATTTAGTGTATTTTTACTATTCATCAATACATGATTGTTTTCAGAAAAAATATCAAACAAATTTCCAAAGTAAATTTTTATATCCCACATCAGAATAAAATTTTTATATTGTCATATTGAAATTATTAATGAACCAAAATCTTAATTTAAAATGGGTTCTTCATTCAATGGTGTAAAATTATCCTAAAAACAGGTTCTTATATATAAAATAGGGTTTTATTCATACCATATGACTAAAATATCCATTGGACCAATATAAAAAATATTTTATTAAGTATATAACACATATATATCATTAATTTCAGTACCAAATGTAAGTCACTAAAAAAATAAAAATATATAATTGATTTATATTTTTTATTAATAGCCTATGAATTCATAATTCATTTTCATAGTTAGTTATAATTATTCTTTCTAACCTAATGGCTAGGATATAACAATAATTTTATATTAAAGTAAAATATTGGTCTGTTTAAACTCACATTTGCGTGAAAATAAAGCTACTGAAGAATAAAAATTATTTAATGAAAGTATTTCATAAAAACATATGGGTGTTGAAGTCATCATATAGTAGACTGATATATAATTCATTACATAGAATGCTATCAATTGAAAGCATTAATAGACATTATTGTATCATATACCATCGCTAGAATCCCTCCAATAGATATATATGTTATTCATGAATATTAAGTCTCTATAAAATAAACTCCCAAAATATTATTTAGGTAATTTTATGCTTCTATAATAATAGCTTTTAGAAAAATTATGGAAATACAAAAACATAATAGAGACACATTAGGAAATATTTTCATTTATATAGAAAAAGATTTTCCGACCTACTACGTCTTGATTTCAGAAGGTTGTCCCAATAATAATATGGAATACCATGATCCCATTATAGGCTTGGAACATGCAATGATAATATAAGTATCCCACTTGAATATCATGAGTGATTTAGAGTTTCTAAACAAGTACATTAATAGTGAATATTCCATTAAGAAAAATTAATTGCTTCCAGAATATGATTATGCATAATAGTTAATGGATGAATTCTCCCTGAAACTAAAATTGTATCATGTTCTCGATGCACAAAACACCAGAGAAGATGTATTGAATAATGTAACCATCACCTTGTTAGATATATATCTAGATAATAAAATCAACATAATTGCACGTCACAGGGTAGTGTCCACATCTAATGGAAACAATATGGAATAAATCGATGAGATCAATACCACCCCTAATCAATGTGATATGATAACCTTTAAAAATTATACATTCATTATATGAACGACCCCAATATTAGAAAACCACAAAAGAAAAATCCTTCCACCAGATCGATCCAAGAAGGACTAGGTTTGATGGAGGGAAATCTGTTTTGTCTATTATGAAAACCTAAATTCTCAGAAAATCCATTATAAATAGGGATTTTATGGATTCCTTCTTGGATTAATTGAATGAAGATAGAGCACTTATGTTATTCAGTAAGTACACAGAGTTGATTACAGTGCTCTTCAATCTAGAACGAAGACTTCCCACCAGATTAGAAGGCTTGGATTCTTTTTCCCTTCAATGACAGTTTTTTGGAATTCACCATGAAATGCCTTCTCTTATAAATAGATTAAAATTTCATCCATAAACCCCCATACTTTTTTCACAAACCTAAATATTCCTGGTCATTTTCCTTATGGGAAATAAATGTCACAGGGCTATATCTACCAACTACATCTAGAGAGTTCATGTATATACTTACTACCACACACTTCTTTTCTAAGTTGGCTGAGGCTATATCCTTCAAGGAAGTCAGGATAACGGAAATAATAAACTTCATGAAGAAAAATATTATTACAAGATACTGTGTCTCTCATGTAATATTGGAGGATTATAGAACCATCTTATTCTCTTAAAAGTTGAAAATGATATATCATTGATATGGCATTCAGTCTAACAACTCATCAGACTACTATGCAGAGATAAATGAACACATTGAGGATTTCATGAAGGATCTATCAAATATACTCCAAAAGATGGTGGATTGAAAAAGGGACTCCTTGACCGAAAATCTTATGCATGATATAGGGGCTTACCAGACCACAACCCATATTACGATGTATGTGACCCCAAAATTTCTTGTATATTGGAAAGAAGTAGTAATTTTTATTGAGTCTCAACTACCATCACTTCACATTAATATCAAAAAAAAAAATCCTAAACATGAACAATATCATATGAAATTGGATTATTTATAATGACTCAATGATAATATGTTTCACACTTTACATAATTTAAAAGTTCACTTCAACCACCAATGTAATGTTTCTTAAGAAATAATTTGCATAATTTTCAATTAACTTCACCCTTCATCCCTACCGCATGATGATAAACTAAATAAAAAAATTACAATCAATTTGAATTTAAACTACATAACAAATTGTCTTCACTATAAGATGTTAAACTAAATGGCTATCATCCTAAACATATGATTTTAAACTACATGATATTTATTCAAGTCACATGATTTAAAATAATATAGTAAAGTGTGAAAAGTATGAAATTAAACTATATAGTTACAATCCTCACTACAAGATGATAAATTTTTAGAGTGATCTAATTTTCCTAATTATCCTTCATAAGAGCTAAATCTATGTAGGATTTCTTAGTGTCTATTTGTTTTATGCATGGGAATTAAAATACTCATTCCCCTGCATATGATTTTGATCTATATTCTGAGTTTATATTCAATAACAATGTGTTTCTTGACTCTTAATTTTGTAGGATATGTAGTGGAACATGTATCGTACTTCCTAGGTCTATAAGATATTTAAAGAATAAGTCCTCCACCATAATTTTTTGGTTCTTCAAGTGATGTTTTTAGTTTTCCAATAACACTACACTATGGCGAGGCACTACTGTTTTCCCCTATAAATGAGACCAATTTTTACAGAATAAAATATAAAACAATACCCCACTACAATGTATATACTTGATCTATGTAGGATCCATCACCGTGGAGTTCTTCATTTGTAAACCTAAGATAAAAATGCATTACCCGTACAAGAGATCAATCTTCATAAGGGAAAGTATAAGATATACATGTATCTTGATTACTATTCTAACATCATACGTAGTAACACAAAAATCCTATATCCTAGGCCTAACTGCAAACTATATCAATAAAAATTATATCCTATTGTACATATAAGTGTTTAAAGTGAATATTTATTTTCAAACTCGCACTATTAAAGGAGAGGACAAAAAATTTCCTTATCCTAGAATTGGTGATATATCTATAGACCTGTTTTATGATAAAATATTCCCATTAATATGTAATGATATTTGATTCATTGTTATATGCTGTGAAACTACACGACACATGGTGTACCTTTCATGAATTTAAACTTCTCATAACAACCTCATAAATGTTGACCATTTTCTCTACATGTGATCCAAATCTATGTGAGGTAACCCAAAATACTATGGTTCTCCAAAAAAAAATCAGGGTAAAATTCCCCTTTCCCTGTAATACAGCCTAATGTTTAGTTCATAAACTATAATATATGAGAAACTTATATCTTTACTCACGCTGTCTCATGAAACGTGTATGAGCCCCCTATTTTGGACATAGTCACTAGTCCCCATTAACTTCTACCATTTCCAAGGGAACCATGTTAGCCTAGTTATAACAAGATAAAGTCCAAATACCTCCATTCTGCCTTTTCATCATCCTTATTCATAAATCAAACTTTATTCTCTGAGTGTCATGGATTTTTACAAACCAGTCCATGGATTTTAGTAATGAGCACATTCATCTCGAAAGAAAACTTTTTTATTAACTATACAAATTATGCCTTTGATATGGATTCATATAATTATACCTGATATGGACTAAAACCGTATTACTTTTAATTTTGAAGGAGCATATCCTCTAATTTTTTTACACATCCATAATATTCTAGCATTACTCATCTTTCAAATACGGTCTATGGTCATCCCTTATATACCATCTTGATACCAAAAATCCTAATCCAAGAATCTTAATATATGATTTATGATTCCATAATTTTGCATTCAAATTTTGTTGACATATTCATATATTTTGTGCTCTATTTGTTTTATTATTCGAATTCATTAGGTACATTCATCCTAATTATAAAATGTCTTTACCCATCCTTTGAGGTGGTCTATAGTGGAATTGAACCATTTAATCATAAGGGGACAACAACCCATTTACCAAAAATATATCATCTCAACCTATTTTGTTCAATGAACTATTCACTTAAACTATGTGAACCTACACTATAAGATATTGAATAGAAGAATTTAAGTCTATATACAGACCAAATTTTATCCTCGACCTTACTATACTATTTATCCCACATCACATGTGGTTGAAGGAACTTAAACTCAACATTTTGTGGTAAATGATGAATGAATTTAAAATATATCCCCTTAGTAGTAAAAAATGTAAGACCTTAAAATGTAGGTGAAAAGGACATAAACCTTGTCAAGTTGAAAACCCATAATGGGTAGATTAAACCAAGGTCAGGAATAAGCTCGTTACGATTCCCCATATTTTAGGGATTAAGAAATATTTGAGCATGAATTATTTAAAAAAAGATGCAAAAAGATTGTAATTCCCATTGTGGGGTCATATAAAAAGCTAATCTATGTATTCTAGACTCAATGGTTCAGGAAAAAGATAGATAAGTGACATAGCATATCTCTTCATCTAGATTATGTGGTCTATATATTGTTGTTTAACCTTTAGGGTTCCAAAACCCTGTATGAATATTTCTTCCTTCAATGAACCTATTTCATTTAACGTGTTTTTTAATAATCAATAACCTTCCCTTGTCTATTGTGAAAAGTATATTCAACTCCAAAGGACACCTATTCTTGAATTTGATAATTATTCCTTCAATATGTATGTAAATTAGTTCCCCTGATGAAGCCTTTCAATCAGAGGCATCTTAATCCTAATGAAGATAATCTTATAATTTTCATAATCCCGGAAATCATTGCAGTGAAACTCATATTTTGAATATGGTGTTGGGTTATCCCTTCCATAAATCTCTTATCCCATAACTCATGATTCAAAAACCTTGAGTTATTATTTACACAATCCATAATCTTACTTTTCAAGTTGATCTCGTATCCTCAATGTTACACACTTGGATATCAAGTTCATTTCCAAGTGATGTATTTAACATAAATTCCTCCAACATTTAATTTGTCCTTATCATGTGGCTCTAAATCACATGACATGATGGTACGATCTTCATGAAAATAAACTGAATTCCCTGGAAACTCATGTTCTCTAGGTTTTGAGAGCGGGACATCCCTTCTCCTATCAAATATACTAAAGATAAAAGAGTGCATGAATTAGAAACCTGTGATAGAGATATTATACACTCTTTGAGAGTGCACACCCATCATCATCAACATTGGTTGTCATTCTAAGTGGTTTTATTTGTCTATACTTATTTTTGAGATCATTTGAATTGGAGATATTAGGCTCTCCCAATTAAGATCTGGTCAATTTCACATGTCTTTCTATATGGGATGCCTTACTATGTGATCTATTTATAATGACTTTTACCTACTCTCCCCTAGGTCAAATCTATCATACCTTACACACTAGATAAATATTTCCAACATGCGAGACATAAATATACATAAGAAAGTGAAATAAAAGTCCCTAGGTTAAAAACCTATAAAGGGAAACCCTGTTAAAAGTCAAGTCTTCACTCATTGGATGAACCCCTCTTGTGTTTTGGAAAAAATAGAGCATTTGATATTGAAAAGATTATATATCTTGTTAGGTTAAAAACCAGTAATGGTCATCCTATCTAATATACTAGTGCTTTCCCACTATGACCCTCCAATATGAGGGTCCAGAAAAAGTTATGGGGATAAAATAAAAGACTCTAGGCTTGCAGTGTCCAAATTATGACCCTAGAAGAAGTCTAGTTGTGATTTTTAGTCCCCTTGAACTATGAAAGATTTAGATAAATCAGTCATTCTCTCATCCCGGATTTATAAGTCAAAATTATCCTGGATAAATTCATGAATATGTATATTTGGGATCCTTGTACCCTTTTGAACATTGGAACCCATATTCCAAATCTACCCAATTGGTATCCTAATTACATTGAATCAAATAGTTCAACCAAATAGACCAAATATAGTGTTACAATGATGATATTTATACTTATACCCATCCACAAAACACAACCAATAAGAAATAATTATTTCAACTGTACCAATGATAGTGTTACATTGATGGTATTTATGCATATACTCATCCATGAGCCATTACTAGGACTAATTCATTCATCTTAATGAACTTAGTCAAGTTTTATGGTGTTGTAACTTATGTGTATACCCATCCTTGAGTTACACATATGAATAAATAATTCTTCCAATAATAGTTTTATAGTTTTGGTAATTATACCTAAACCTATATGTGAGCCATGTTCATGAGGAAATATTTCTCACTCAATCATTTTTTGAATAATTTTTGTATTTTCCCACTCTAAAATATATGTTTAAAAGGTTTCATGTTATCTTGATGATATAGATTCCCAATGTTTTTTCATGTTATTATGGAGTGATTATTGACTTGAAAAAAAACACCAGGGAATAAATAAAAATTATGAATAAAAAGAGCCATAATACATTCCAAAAAACAAACAATATAAGATTCCACAGTCTTTAATATCTCCTACCTATAATAGGAAAAGAGATTTAAAAAACTGGTATAATAGACTCTAATATATCCTTTTCAACCAATATACTAATTCTTGGTGAGAAATCTTGATGTATTGTGGAAGTTTCATCTACTTGATTGCTTTCACTTTGGCTAATGGACCTATTCACTCGACATGGGTAGATTATTCTCAACATATTCATCAAATAGCCTTATTATGAGAGTTTATCGTTAGTTGTTGTGCCTTCACACTCACCATAAGAGCCTCATATTCCCATAGTTCTATAGTCTTTAAAACTATAAAATTATGAATCCATTTTTATTTAAAAGAAAAATGATTGAACTACTTTATAGAAGCCTCCGTTGATACTTCTTGGTAGTTATCAAGATCAAATAAGAGGAGGTCACATTCAGGGTTTGTCAGTTACTCTTAAGAACTGTGAATCTGATGTGTGAAGTCATATTAGTTCTAATAATTAAACCCTCTTGTTCTCAATCAATAAAATAATTAACAAAGTCCCTCTACTAGATCAATAATATACCCTAATGGTGTCTTCATGATGATAGAAAAAACTTGGATCTAAGAACATTTTATCATAACCCAGTTTTTGATAGCAGTGTTGGGATCTAAACACTAGTTACCTACTACTACAAGTATATAAATAAAAATAAGGTTTTATATAGAACTACTTTATATATTTTACATGAAAGCTAAAAAGAATCTTCAATTGTTTGTCCCTAATAGAATTTATGGACCATGTCAACATGAGTGATCACTACTAGTGTATTTTTACACATATAAGAAGATCAAGGTTAGTAATAAAACCATCAAAACTAGTTGGTAGCACTATTTCTGCAAACTCCCAATTCAAATGGAACTAGAATGTAATTATTCCATATAATGATTAGGTCTCCTTGCTCAAAGACTGTTCATTTGGGAAACCCTCATGAAAAATATATCAAGTAAGGGACTTCAAGAAACCAATTTCTTATTCATAAATTAATCTCTCTACTAATATTACAAATGGGAAAATATACCCCCATGTTATGGAATAACCCTAATACATTGGAATAAAATACAATGAAACACATCATGATAGACTAAATAGTTTAGTAGACTTGGAAAACAAGATACACACAAGAGTGTGACATTACATTTGAATATAAAAATTACCATATAATTTTTTTTCATTCAAGATTATCATTATTACCTATATTATATCCCTATATATTAGTCATATTAAAATTCATGGAATTCCTATGAAATGAAACAAAATAACAGTGAGATCAAATACCTAGTAAGGGTTAAGTATAATGGAATCTAACATGAATCAATAAAGAATAATTAGAATGAAAATTTTAATAACGAGACAAACATTACATTTAGATAACTTTATTATCATTATTAGATAAAGTATAATCAATATGGTGAGGAAAATAACTAAAAACACATTTCCTTTAATCTATAAATAGAAACTGAAATGCATCCCTAGATAATACCCTTGTGAAAATCTCATGGATAATAATAATTGATTTCCAAAGGAAAGACATTATTAATTATAAGATTTCATTTTTCCCAGGAACTTGATACATTTACCATCAAGACCATTCACAAGACAATTTATCATACTACCATCATAAAGTTTCACATGACCATGTAAAACATACTAGGTAAACAACTGGAGGGTTTTTTCAACTGATTTTGTCTCATAAGACTACTAATGCATCAAGTTGATTTCATTAAATGGTACTCAAACCATATATTTAATGTACAAAAAATTATTCATATATCTAATAGCTGATATAAATCATAAAAAATGTTACTTATCAAATATCCAAATTTATAAAGGATATAGATTTATAAATATTTCCCCATTTAATCAAATAACTTCCAAAGTAAACATTATATGTAAAAATGATATATGATTTAGGAAATAATCATATCAATTATAGAATAAATTATATATTTAAAATAAATTTAATTTCCAATTAAAAATTATTAAATGAATGTGATTGTTTAATGTGAAAGTTAACATTCACAATAGATAGTGAGATCACACAATAACTCTTACCATTTGGTAATTTCGAAGTCAAATAAACATGGATGAAATAATTAAAATTGAAACTTAAAATATAATGATTTATGATTTATTCGTGATATTACATTTCAAAGGGGTGGTATATACACCACATAAAAGTATATTGGTTCATAAAGTCTCTGTGGAATGTAAATTGAGGCGAAATCCATTACACCACACTTCTTTTTTGTCGAACACGATCTAAACTTCTGTATAATGGTTTTAAAATTTTGATCACCTTATTATAGAACCATATTAATATTTATAATATCATATATAATCCTTTTATAACATCTTATCACCCATTCATTAATAATCTTTCATTTTTTAATTTCAGTTGTTAACTACCATGTTTTTTCATGTGTGTTTGGCATTAAAGATCCGGTTCTTGCACGTATCACATAGTTTCATCATATTTAGTATAATAATAATGAAATAATAATAATATTTATAATTAAATTATACTTTTAACACAAATCATGAAATGTGGTTATCAAAAATGAAGTATATTAATCATAGAAATGGTAGACCGCATGTACGCCTGAGTAACGTTTTCTATCTATCAAATATCCTTATGGAAATTGTTTATGTAAAATTTTATCACTAAAAAATGATAATAATATCACATATAACCTATTATTTCTCTAAATTTACACACACACCCACACACATATCTATATCATCCATGTGGCATTGTGATGAAAAGAGATCCATATCGCTTTGTGAAGGTGGAAATCCATACATACATGAATGATGTTATCGTCTTTAATTATAAAAAATAAAATGATATATTTTATTTGAATAATTATAAATATTAAATTAATATTATAATTATTTAATTTATATAAAAAATAATAATTAACATTATTTCTTATCACCTTCCATGTAGAACATTAGTGAAAGAAGAATCACATCGCTTCACGAGGTGTTAGTCCGTCGTACAAATGAACGATGTTATCGTGACTTATATGGAATGGAAAGTAATAATTTAAATATAATATAATGAATAAATAGGTATAATTATATTATAATTATAATATATATACTTTATATAAATCATAATATCCAATACTGATAGGTGGTAATGGAAAAATGAACGACATTAGTTCACAAGGTGGTAGTCTGCTGTACACACAAATAATGATTTTATAACCCAGTTGATTTAAGTGTGTGGGGTTTTAGGTGGTAAAAATAACATAAAAACATATCATTATATGTATTTTAGTGATATTTTGAAATAATCAATATATAATATAAATTGAAGGAGGTGGAGAGGGAAATAAAATAAAGACTATTTTTGAAGAACATTACATCTTATTCAGGTATCCTCCTTAGGTTCGCAATTAAGACAAGAAAGTTTTGATTTCATAAAAAAATTATTATAAGATGACTTTATGGAATTTGGGAAATGATTTGGGTAGGTATTGGATGACTCAATGTGGTTTTAATGAGTGAATAAGGGGAGATATTGAGTGCCCTTTTATAATTAAGGAGTGTCAATCATGTAAATACTCTAAAGTAGTTTCTATTGGGAGGTACACCTCACCTCATGTGAAAAAATTGAATAATAATGGAGGAGAGGTTTTATTTTTTCAATAATTACCTCAAATAAAAAAACGAATTTTTATCATTTTTTCCTTACCATCCATGTTTCCCAACTTTTAACATATTTGTTTTTTTACAACGGTGCCTAGATTTCTAACCTAGGTAAATTATCCATTAAGAATAAATTAAAGTGGGATTATTAGATAATTGGGTTATATTTTTTTATAAATATGAAATCCAATTTATCAAATAATAATCTTATGTGTGTGTAAAATTAATTTTATTTCAAACACAAGTAGTGCACAAAAATACAATTTTTACCTAAACCATGCTAAAAAAGTTTTTACTATTTAGTAGCCACTATATTCATTATTAAAAAACAATTGGTCCATGAATGGAAACAATATTAAATTTTTCATCATTTAAAAACAACTGGGTAGAAGATAAGTTTTTCATTAATTTTAAATCATTTAATAAAATATCATTCATTATAAATTAGCATTATTTTCAATTTTGACATTATTCATTTTATTTGAATTTAAAAATATAAAGCACCTAAATGAAATAAAATATATTATTTTCACACCATTGTAATATTATATAATCATGTAAAAATTAATTCAACACCATAGTTAATTCTAATTACTAATCTTTTAATTTTTTAGTATCATTTACTTTATTTAACGTATTAACTAATTAATTAATATGTTGGGGTTTCCTAAGAATTTGATGTAATTATTTTATCTAAACAAATTAAAAATAGTATCATGATAAAAAAGTAAGTTAACATTAAAAATAATATTTACTACCGAACATATGATGTTTTCTCCTGATCCTAAATATTTATAAATATTAAAGGCCAGGAAGGTTCCTTTTTTCCTTTTCTTTACTTAAATTATTATATATGTCAATTTTAAGGAATAATATCCCAATAACTCATAAACATTGAAAATACGGTGATAAGGTTTGACATATTTTTAGAAAATGGGTACTTGAATTGTGTTTAGGTCATCTTACCCCTGGACTAATAAATTTAATCCCACACTATACTCATTTTTACTTTAATCAAGGAAATTAATTTTAAATTTTTTCACAAATCAATATAGGAAAAAAATTAATTTTGACTTGTTAGAAAATATAAATTATTAGTATTAGAAATATTTAATCTATTTTTAATAATTAAAATCACAGTGAAGTTATAATTTAATTTAAAATTAATCCTATAGATGTGAAGAGAAAACGAGGTTTTAAAGTGAAAATGTTCAAAAGTTTACAATATTTTTATATCAAAATTAAATATAAAAATTGTTACAATGGCCTAAATTATATTACTTGATATAAAATTAAACTTATTTTACTTTAAAATCAATTCAAAATAAAACTTAACCATATTATATATTTAAATGGAATGACAATTTACAATTAAAATTTAGTATTTTCACTATTCATTTGGAAATAAAACCTATTCAAAAATCACAAAACATTACCCTAAAATAATTTCAATATTATAATTTAAAAAATGAAGTTTATTTTTTGATATAAAATTTCTAAAATTTATAAATTTTAATTTTAAATTTTGTGAATCAAGTATGATTCAATCCAATTTTTGAAAAAATACAGTTTTTCAGAAAAACTTTATTTTTAAACGATACTTATTTTATTTATAAAAAATTAAAAATTAAAAAAATTTGTAAAATATATTATTTTATAAGTTATTTAATCTTATTCATTGTTTCTATTCCAATGAATAGTATATAACTATCATATTAAATAATAAAATTAATACCATATTATTGTTTAGTAAAACTCATCAATTTGTGTAACAAAAGATTTTGAAGAAACTCATGCTTACCTATAACAAAATATAAACATATTATTGCTTGTACATGGAGATAAAATAATTGGTTTGGGTCACATAATCTATCAAATACAATTTCTATATGTTTGAGTTTTGCGGTATCACATTTTCCCAACTTAAAATAAATTGCATCATCACAATTTAAACATGACCTCAGTAATAAATGGATTGATATTTTAAAATATATTCATTTCAAAACCCAGATTATAAAAGAGTTAATAAAAAGAAATTTTATTATGAGATACATTTAATTATAAAATTCATCTAGTATAGTCACATAACATGGTTTCCTAAAGGAGAATATAAGTAGGAATCGAAAACATTGACATGAAAGAGAAAATTAACTCCCAAATAATGAGTTAAGGTGATAGAGAACATGTTTAGAATAATTTTAATGACCATAAAGGCATAAAATAGATACATGTAAAAGGTCATTATTATAATAAAAGTTGATGATAATAGGAAATTTTTTTTGTTTCAAGAACCTTTTACTATTGTTGAGGAATTATTTGATTCTCTTGGTATATATGGAAATATACTTACTTGATATGTTTCCATTTCATAAGAGAAATATCATCCTTTGGTTGTTACTTGAACTATTTTCACTTCATCTCTTAGCACATGTTTTGTTATATTGGGTTGTAATAAATTAATATCTAAAACATCATCCAAATTTAAACTAAAATCATTTCATAAATGGTTAAACAAACGACCTTTATAGAATATTATGATCCAAACCATTATAAAAATGTTCATTGAATTTAAAATATAATTTTATCAGTAATTAGTTTCAAGTTAGTCAGTATTATCCAATTTAATTTATCAATATCAACCATATTTTTATCCAAACATCATTATATAAAAATTAAGAACATATTAAGGGTTATATTTCCCTCAAAAATCTGTTTTTAAAAAATTTAATCTTGATATGGAATAACTTTTTTGGTTCCTTGAAATACATGATCTCAAATCCTTAATGAAATTGTACTGTAGTATAATTATTATACATTTGATAGTTCTTATGATGATAATATCATTAATAAAATAATTTAACAACATAGTTATTGGATCCAAATAAATAATCACATTAATGATTTTTCTTTACTTGTATCCATATCATAATCTTGACCTTGACCCCTTAGCTTCTTATGAGGTATATTACCTTTTAACCTTAGTAAATTTATTTGCATAGTTCCCCATATCATTATAGTTGAATCATTGAACAATGTAAAATTATTTCTTTCCCTTACTACCATGATCATGGTGTCCTTTTCTCCACACATAAATAAAGCCCATTTTCCTCTTAATCATATAAAATGTTGCTTCATTCCACAATTATCACATGTGAGAAAATATTTATTTATATTTATCATTATTTTTCTCTACCTTCCTCTTATTCTATTTCTTCCCTTTCAATCCATAAGTCTTGGACAATTATTTTTCTATATTTCTAGATCATGATAATATATTCTCATAGGATATAAATGTTTAATAAAATAAATCCCTTCAAAATATTGGCTTAATACCATCAAAGAAACAATAATTCTTAGACTTTGGATTATATGCATTTATTTGGTCCCCATTATTTCTTCTAGGATCCATTTCTAAGCAATGGCTTATATTGGATCAGCTTAGAAAAATTTGAATTTTAAAACATAATGTATAATAAAAAAAGTTGTGAAATACTTAACATATATTAATCTCATAACCATAATAATTTTTTATTTAATAATATCTCTATTTTAAAATCATTCATAATCGTGTTTAAGGATAATGAAAATTATCCTAATTATATCCCTTGGGAGTGTAAAACTAGGTGTGTAGTAGGGCCTTTTGTTGTTTAATATGCAACACTTGAGTAAAGTTTGACATGCCTTTTTAGAGTTATTAACCCTAGGTACATTTGTTTCAATACCATGTCCTCTTGATGTATTCAGATACGTATTTATTTCTAGGTAAAACCACATAATATTCATGTTATGGAAAATTAAGGACGTTCTCTATACTTATCCTAAAACACTATCGTAGTGGTATGTTTCCTAATCTATATTTTCCTAAATATATTTCTGAAGGTTTATCCTAAGCATAATTTGACACCAAATATAGATAACTCGACCCAAGCTATTCGGAGTTGATGCTTGATACAATTACAATGGCATAATATATAGGGAAATACACCCTAAATGACTAAATAGTATAGCAGTCTTGGTAAACTAGATAGATACATGAGTCTTAAATTACATTTAAATACAAAAATTACAACATAATTTCATTTTATTTCAAGAATATAATTATTACCTATATAATATCCCTACACATAAGTCATAGTAGACTTTCTGGAATCCTACGGGAAAGGAAAAAAAATAAGGGTCAGCTCAAATGCTCAGTAAGGGTTATGAACAATAGAATCTATCCTGAGTTAATAAATAATAATAAAAATTTAAAGGTAAATAAATAAAAACACATTCATTTTAAATAACTTGAATATCATAGTGATATGAGGAATAATCAATATGTTAAGGTAAATACCTAAAAATCATGCATTTAATCAATAAACTAAGAATGAAAAGCATCCATAGATAATATCATAGAGAAAATATCATGGATAATAATACCTGAATTTTGAATGAAGAGAATGCTTAATTATCATAAATCATGTTTCTAAGGAACATGATACCTTTACCATCAAGAACACTCACATGATGGTTTAGAATACTACTATCAAGACCTTTCAAAAGATTATTTATAACATACTAGTCACAAACACATAGTGTTTTCCCAACTGATTTCATCTAACGAGACTATAGATGGATCAAGGATATTTTATTAACTAGTCTGAAACCCATGTATTTTATGAGAAAATCATTTCTCATATATCAAATAATTGATTTAACTCATAAACAATTTTCCTTTTTAAATATCCATACTGAGAGAATGATACATATTTGTCAATATATATCGTTAATTAAATAAATTACAGTGTTAAAATCGAATGTAAAAATTGTATAATGTTTAGGAAGTAATCATATTCATCACATAATCATATGTATATTTAATAATTATTTAAAACCTAATGAAAAATGATTGCAATAAAGTTATTGTTTCAAGAGAAAGTTCATAATCAGAAAAGAGAGTGGGATTGTACAATAACTCTTACATTTGGGAAATTTCCATGTCTGAAAGTGGCCAATCAGGATAATTGTATCACAGAGATGGGGATGATAGAATTAGTGATAATTTTTATTTTTTGTTTATCTATAAATGAAACAACATATAATTCCTATTAAAAAAGTCATTACGTACTGAAATAAATTTAAACACAGATCCGTAAGAACACTTATATTTACAAGTTTCACTATTAAATAATAATAGATACATCCTTGGTATAGATTTCAAATGATCCAACACAAAATCCTTTGATGTGGAATACAATGAGTAAGATATACCCTTACACTCGTGTAATAGTATATAATCAATCCAACTGTGCATGTGCACGCTCTAGCTAAAATGAGGTAATACAATGTTTATGTAACAACACATGTTACCCATGCTTCCTTTTCAATTTCCACAAATGTATTATGTTCAAAAAAATTATTCAATTTATTAACTTGAAGATGGTAGGAAATTAAAATACATTTATATAAAACTAAAAACCGATTTTGAGTCCAATTATCCCAATACGAATCTCCAAATCCAACTGTCCAATACAAAAAATATACCTCTTCCAGAATATGATTAAGACAATTTATTACACATTATTTATAAGTATGAAAATCCCTATATGGAAATCCTAATTTGATTATCTAGCTTGATAATATGACTAGAAAAATATGATGACAAGAAGAATATGATAGTTATCTGAATACAATGATCACTGAATATGATAATCAAATGAAAACATTACAATATTTTCTCTTATCCTTTCACTAGTATCTGTCGAAACTTCTTCAACACAACACATTAAAAAAATATCTTTCTGAACTATAAACATCATAGAAACTCTTTACACTTTTAGTAATAGTACTTAATCATCAGAATATTAAAAAGTATAATGTAATTATAACCTTTTATAGGTGACCCGAGAGTGGTTTTTTTGGGAATCAGAAATGGTTTCCTACTCATCCAAATTCCCCAAATTTTCATGGTGCCATGATTTTTGGGTGCATTTATGACTTTGTCGACGATGATTGATTCCTCTTGAATATTCTTCATGACTTTGGTTCTCCTTCAATCTTTCTTTTCAATCACCAGTAAAATTTCTATTTCTCACTCGAATTAGCTCAATCCGATTTCTTCAATCCTATACTTGGTACAAATTGAATGTAAATATACGAAGAAATAGACATCTTTCCACCTTTTCTCAAATTCCATTCTGATTCTTAATCATGATGATCTATAACAATTGAGGAATCAAGACATATTCTTTAAAATTATGCTCCCCCTCGGCAACACATCAATCAATTTCCTTCATCTCCTAACTTGATCCACATAAATGATAAACAAAGTAATTCATCCCATTTTAAATAGTCGAATAAATTTTTGATTATGCTTTGAATTTCTTAGATGTATATGCCACCAAACACTCTTCTTTTTCCCTTTCATTAATTTTCTCTAATCAAAATATTTTCCTATGATTATGATCACATAACAAATCTTATCAGTATCAGTATATTTGAATTTGAAACATCCTTTACTCACAAACTTGTGCTTGTATAATGACTTCTTTCATAACCTTGAATAAATTGAGGACTGTATTAAGCATCATCGGAATTACT
Source organism: Viscum album (assembly GCA_963277665.1). NCBI lineage: Eukaryota > Viridiplantae > Streptophyta > Magnoliopsida > Santalales > Viscaceae > Viscum > Viscum album. The sequence goes on along the minus strand of OY728119.1, from coordinate 1,174,593,520 downwards.
TTGGAATGAGTTGTAACTTCCTATCTTTCTTGAATATTCTTAATCTTCCATCAACATTTCTATTTACTTCTCAGCCTAAATATGATTGTTTATAAAACAATTGACCTGAATACATTAGACATTGTTATGATCGGGCTGAATATAATCTCCAACACCCATATTCCCTTCCATTCTAGATCCAATCCATATGAATATGATTTACATCATCTATTTCAGTCCCCTTTTCTTTTATGATTCATGCACCACAAGTTTTCCAAATACAAGTGATTTATGAGAACTCCAAGATCATAAAAAACATTTTCACATTTTAATTTTAGTCATCTAGACTCCAATTCTTCTCCAACATGATCACAACTTCCATACCGGATCCAGAGTGAATCTAATGACCATTTACTTCCAGAAATCTTCATCCTAAATATGATTTACATTTTCAATCATTGTGAGTCTTATTTTTCAAATATGAGGGTTAGTCTGATTTTCATCAAATACAAAGTGAGGCAATTTTCCTTCCTTTTCAAACATAATTTATTCTTTCTTATACTTTCTTGAAAATAGAAGACAATACTAGACAAAATACCACATTCCTCATTATCATGGTCACAACACTCTCCCCTTTCGAATTTATTGTTAACCAATTTCTAAAAAATACTACAGTTTTTATCTTCATGTAATGGATTAAATATATTTAATTATAATCCTATGAGAGCTAACTGATTATAGGAAACAAGAATTATTGACACCAAAACCATGCTTTAAAAAATAAGTGATTATGAAAAATTCCCCAAAATTCCTTTTCTTTAGCCTTTCTTCACCTTTCCTATTGTATAAAAATTTATTTCCTATAAACACTCTAAACACAATTATAATACTTCCCATACTTAAAATGATGAACTCACAACTTACCCACAAATCTCTCTTTTTCATGCATTAAAAATGATGGATTTATGAAATAATTCAATACCCCCCTTGGTAACACTATCCAAAGGTAATATGATAGAGGAAAAAACACATACCTCATATGTGATGAGAAAGAGGCTGGATGCCCATGGTTAACCTCAATTTAGAAAAGTTTTCTTTGGTAAAAGTTTTGTGAAAATGTAAACAAATTGTTATGATATAGAAACATACTCCAGCTTCAATTAATTCTTCCCCACATGCTCTTTGATAAAATGATATTTGATATCTAATTGTCTTGGATGAGAATGTTGAATTGGATTCCTAGAGAGATTGATAGTTCTTTGATTATCAATACCCAAACAAATCAGTACTTTATAAGATATCATAATTGATTTTGAAATCTATTTTTATTTGATTAATCTAAGAATTATTCTTCCATAAAGTAAATGTGATTATTTAAGAGAAATTTTAAATCATGCACATAATGTAACAATACAAACAATGTAGAGTCATGAGGTAGTAAAATACAACAAACTTCTAATTAGCTTCTGAAATTATTTATGATCAACTTCTTTTCCTTCTTCATATTTTGTCAACTTTGTTCCCCCTAAAATGGGCATGGAAATATGTTTTTATTTTTTCATGATGAACCACTTAAGAATTTCCTTAGAATACTTTTCTTGAGGAAGATAAATGTAATTCTCCCTTTTTAAAATTTGTATCCCAAGAAAGTATTTCATTTCCCCCAACATAGACATCTCAAATACCTTTTTCATTTCTTTATAAAATATTTCAAAACTATTTTCATAATTCCTAGAAAATATAATATCATTAATATAAAAAATTATGATAAGGGAATAATATATACTTTCTTTGATATATAGTTTTCTATAAAATCATAACTTCTTCAAAATCTTCTTATTTAAGTATGTATCGAATTTGTAATACCATGCTATCAGATATTTTTTAGCCTATAAAATTCCTTATTCAATATGTTCTCATAATTTTAACCAATCCTAAAAAAATCCACAATGTTGTTAAATATAAAATTTCTCATCAATATTACCATTAATGAATGCGGATTTAACATCCATTTTAATGATTTTGTGGCTTATTTGTACAATAATAAAAATAAAAATAATGATTGTTTCTAATATTTCCACCATATAAAATGTTTCATAAAAATAAATACCTTCAATTTTTGAATAACCTTTACACACCAATACTACATTGTTTTTTATAACATCCCCTTATTTATTCAGTTTGTTCTGGAAATCCCATTTTGTACCAATAATGTTTTTGTTTTCTATCTTGGGTATGAGTTACCATGAATCATTTTTTTTTAATCTAATATATCTCTTCATTCATTGTCTAAACCCATTTTTGATACTTGAAAGATTCATTCACATCCTTCAGCTCCACTTTTGAATACGGGGAAGTTTGTGAAATATCATTTGTTGTTATTCATATTTAAACCTTCTGATCTTGAACTATAATTATATTATGAGATTCCACTTACTTCATCAGCATAAGATGAGATTTTCAACTATCTTCCTTATCACAGGAAATATCTGAATTTGATTCTTCTCTTTGAATATGAATAAAATTGTATATATCCTTATTGAAATTGTTATCAAACATTTCTTTCTCAACTTCCTTGTCAGCATAAATGTGTTTTTATTACTCATATCTTTCAACAAATTTCACAAAATTTGTATCAAAAAATATTTTTGTTTCTTTGTTAAAACATGTATATCCTCTTCCTTCTATATCATATCCAAGAAAGATTCTATATTCACATTTTTGCTAAAACATTTCCAAGTTTCAACATTTCTTTTATATAATGCATGAACTCCAAGAAACCCATAAGTGTATCAAACTTGGTATTATTTCATAAAACAATTTATATGGAGTTATATGTAATCTTGGTCTATAGAAAATTTGGTTTTGAATATACAATGAAATACTCATGGTTTTCCTCCAATAATAATGAGAAAGACCATGTTCAAGTAACACAGTTCTTCCCATTTCTACTATGATTATATTCTTTCTTTAAGTAACCACATTTTGTTGAAGAGTGTGTGGGGAAATATACACAAGAAAAATTACATTCTTATGTAGATAGATTTAAAATTCTTCACTTCTGTATTCACCTCCATTATCAGTTCTCAACTTCTTCACGAAATATAAACATTCCTTTTTAGCATTTCTTATAACACTTTTAATCATTTCCAAATCATCTGATTTACGCTTCACATACATAACAAAAGTAATGTGAGTGAAATAATAAATAAATTTGATGAATTACATATCTCAATTTTTGGATTTGTTTCTTATTGGACCATATATATTGGAATGAATCAACTCTAGGGGTTGTTTTGAACAAATCTAAACTTTATTATGCATTGTGTTTGTGATCTTTCCTTTCAGGGAAATAGTGAAACACCAATATATTCCTCTTAGAATGCAAGGAATTTCTTGAACATTTTCTCACATTTATAATTTAAAAAGGTTTCTTTGACACTTGTTTCCCAACCTTTTATTACACAATTGATTCTATTCCACTATACTCAAGTAACAAGAGGTGTTTATTTCACCAACCTGAAAAAAATTCTCTTTTATATGTTGGACTCTAATAACATTATTTCCATATTCTTTACTTTTCACAAAAAATCCATATTTTATGAATATAATTTTTTTTACCATCATAAGATAATTGAGAAAAACATTGGGAATTGTGTTTCATCCCATCAACATTGAATCATTTCTAGGATTTAAAATTTTCTTTTCCAATGATGGCTAATCCAACACCTTTGATCCTCATTGATTTATCATTGACAAATGTTACTATTCCTTCTTTAAATTATTTTCACTCTTCAACCACTTCAAATATCCCATTATATGAGAATAATACCTACTATCAATAATACAAGGACATTCACCTTTTTAATCTTTTATAGCAGTTTGAACCACCACACATTTTTCTTCTTACCTTTTTATGTTAGATTTTAATCTCCGAGAATTTTTAAGATATTTTTCTAGGTTGGTAACCATACAAGACATCCTTTTTTAAGGTTTAAAGTTTTTTCACATATTTCAAAAATAGTTCCAATGGTTGTAATGTATATCCAATTATTACTCCATACTTCTTAGGTTTCTTTCAAATAATCTTCTCAAACTTCTTATTTTGAAGGAATTGACTCTCCCTCAAACATTGCCTTCCATAAAATTTGGAAAAAGGGTAATTTTCTTAGCAGAAACAACAGATTTTTTTTAGATGTTCAGATCCATTTAAATACCACCAGTAGACATAGAAAAATTATTTACCTCTGAAATTTTCAAACTGACTAGAATTTTCAACATGTCTCCCGACAAACATCTTGTCCTACATTTCTGAACCACCAACCTTAATGTAATCAATTAGAATATTCTTTTTATTTTCATCCATAATCAAATCATAGGTATTAGAAATAAATTCAGATAAAGACTATTTAGAAACAATATTAGAATCAGGGTATTTTGTAACTTCTGAATTCACATCTTGTTGGTTTTGGCCACATACATAACTTTGACCACATTCTTATTTTAAGGAAAAATTCCATATTTATTCTCAAATATTGAAGACAACTTTTTCTGATCATTCTTAGGTTTATACTTTCAATAACTCTAACCAAATTATGAGATGGAGTTTTTGAAACTTGAATTTATTTGTTAATATTTAGAAATCATTTGTTGGATAAGTTCCCAATAATATTATTTTTTCATACTGATTCACCTCCAGATGATCATTACGATTCTTTTCCTCCTCAATAGATTTATTTATAGCATCAATTTATTTCACTAGATTCACCTTCTAATAAGCGGAACATTCTTGATTTCTTGTTCAGGAACATCCATCTTCCAACTTTATGTTTTTCTTTTCAAACCTTCAAATATTTCTCACAAATTCATTCAACTATTATTTCAAATGAAATTCAAGTTAAGTTTCTCATTCTTCAAAACCAATACTTCCAAATTCTTCACAATTCACTATTGTAATACAATTATCCTCAATACCACACTTAATCAATTTTTTGGATTCAACACCACTTCCTTATTCTTCTTCATCTTTAGATAAGAAACTTTTTTTTAGATATGAATAATTTTATATCTTTCCTCATGGAATTTATAATCAATAGGAGGAAACCCATCTTTGGTATCATTATGAACATAATTTACAATAGACATAAGATAAGGAAAAATTATATCTTTCAAGATATGATAATTATTTCCATAAAAAACCAAAATACATTTATTTTTCACACAATTAAAATTCTCTATCAGCAAAGAATAAGATAAGGGAACCTATGCTCTAATACTAGTTAAAAGTTATCAGTAAGGATAATTGTATCACCGAGTGGGGGAGGGGTGAATTGTTGATAATTTTTCATTTATGTTTCCTTGAAAATAAAGAAACTTTATCCTCTTGTTAAATATTTGTAACGCCCTGACCCCAGTTACTAAGGGTCAGTGCATTATTACATAACATTGGCATGATCACAAGAAAGATATAGTCTCGAAAGACCGATTAGTTTAGTAGTCTTGGAAACAATAGATACATTCATAAAGTTTACATTATATCATAAGTTGAAAACTACAACAACATCTTGTCTCCACACTAATATCCCCTTATGTTATCCCAGTAGGTCATTCATAAAATACTTCTTCATATCCTGGGAAAAATACAACATAGAAAGGGGTGAGCTCAAATTCCAAGTAAGGATAACAATATAGCAGAAACTTCTATAAATAAGCACAAACATTTAATGCATTGTATAAATAAAACAAAAGCCATTTAAAACTTGAACTTCAGCATAATATAGAAGAAATAAAAAGAAATAATGCAATATAATTATTAACATGGATATTTTACTAGTAAAATAATCACATGCAATATCAATAACAACTTTCATAATGATGGAATGCATAATTCCAGAATACCATAACCACATAGCCAAGGCCTCGTACCAAGACTGCAAATAAGATTTTGTCAAGGCCTTGTGCCAAGACACTAGTTTGTCTCATGAGACCTACCGATGCATCAAGGAGATATAGCGGGCTCCACCCATCACTTATTAAGTCCTATGCATTCCTCATATGAACAGGTTTAAACATAACATAAATATTCGCATTAAAACTAGCATACTAAATGTCAATAATTTCTCCATAAACCATGAATGGTATAAAAATAACTCATCCATAGTCAAGCATATAAAAAACCCATCAATACAATATGGAAGTTTTGTATCATAATAAATAAACTTCATATAAGCTTAAAATCCATCAAAGGATGTTGAGATAGATGAAATCAAAACTATTTTAGAGAAATATCTCTTTTTTTGAAATCATTTAAAAGTCACATAATTATAAAATAAAACATCTACTTTTAAAATTTTATTATAATCTTGTAAAGGAATCTTCAAAGATTTTATAATGGTGGAAAATAGCCACACTCGCCGTATAAGTTAAAAAAACATTCTTACCTTAATTCTGTCGAAAAGGTTAAAAAGAACCTTTTTTGGAAAATGAAGAAAAGATTACTTTATAAACCTCTTATAAAAAGTTAGACAAGGGTATAAATGACTTTAAACCATATTCTTGTAAATAGTAAAAATGTTGTGAAATACATTTTTATGAAACATGGATGTGGATGATAAAGAAATCCCAGTAGATTATTACGGATAAACAACCTCAGATAATGAAGAGATTGCGAAATAAACACTTACCTTGTACTTTTCCTTGGTTGAGGGTAGGTTAACCTCCTTTGTAATGGTAAAATTATTGTTATTAAATTATATAATAATCATATACATTAATATGATATCATATATGATCTTTTAACATTGATTTGTTAATAATATCTTAGTATTATCGTTGTTTCAGGTGTTAACTTACTCATTTTCTTTTTTATGTTTTGTTAGGAAAGCCCTATTTGTAATGTAAAAGTTTTATCTTATTCATATCCATATTTATTTCAATTCCTTAAACATTATTTTTAATCATTAAATGAGAATTATTCTAGAATGGATACGATGGGGAATGAATCTCATCACGTTCATGGAGACGTTAGTCCGTACGTATGCACGAGCGACAATATCATTTTTCTGATATTAAAATAATATATAATTTGATGGTATATCATATATAAAGAATAATTATAATGTTATATTTATTATTTAAATAAATTACACATCATTATTATACCCATCCAAATAATAATTTATTGAATAACAATTACACCACGATGTGGAGACGGTAAGCCGTACGTACGCACGTATGGTGACATTTCATTCAAAGGATGGATAGAATACTGAATATGGTTGTACCATATTTATAATAAAATAAAAGTATATATAAGATATTGTAGTTATTATTTTATAATGGGAGTAACAAATATAGAAGAAGTTGAAGAAGAAAGGAACTTGAAAGAGGGTGGTGAAAACATTACATCTTCTTCAGGTTCTTCCTTTTGATTTGATCAAAAGGGATCCTTAGGTTGGCTTTATGATCAAACTAAGGCCTCTAGGTTGAAGTGAGGGAAGTTGAGAGAGTAGTTGGTCATGGGTTGGCCGATCCAAAAGGATTTTAATGTGTGAATTAGTGAGAAGGGGGAGTTCCCTTTTATAAGAGGGGTGAGGGGTACCTTTGGAAAAGCTAGAAATATTATTTTATAATAAATTAATATTCGGTTTCTAATAGCTCAAAAGTGTATTATTTAAAGGATAAGGTGGGTATGGGTCGAAAAAAACTCAACCAATTGAATTTAGACAGGTTTGGGTCATTATATTAACCTTATATTTTAGTTTTAACTCTTAGTTAATTAGTTTGACACTTACCATGTCACTTTGTATTTTTATATTATATAGTTGATAAACATACTATATACCTCCAAAAGACCCCCAAGTGGTCCATTAATGATACAAATATCATGATATAAGTCTCTTGGACGAACCTTAGATTTTTAGGAATTGAATATAAATTAATAATATAATATAGTTTTTAAAAACTCTTTTATGTTAATTTTGACACTATTGGGTATTTTGTTTTTGATAAATTCATAACAACATTATTACTTCGAAAACAATTTTTATAATAAATCCTAATATGTCATATTAACCTATAAAATTAGTTTAATTCATAAAAAGTCTCAAATTACATTTATTTTGATATTTATAATATCAATTATTTTAATATTTCATTAAATAGGTAATTACTACATCACCATTGTGTCATAAATAAATTAAATTATTTAATGTCTAAAAATTATAAATAAAATACCATTATGTAGGAAATCTTTTTATATTTCTAATGAATATTTAAAATCTAATTTATCATATGTATAATCCTATATAAAAAATGTTTTAGTAAATAAACATTGATCTTAACTCTTTTGACTCTTCTTTGAATTAAATAATAATAAATGTCCTAATCTAATCCAAGTGGACCTAAATGATAATATTTTATTCCTAAGGTTGTTTTTGGTCAAGATAAACTTGTCCAATAGAATTAGGACATGTGTTAGGGTAATATTAATATCATTTTTACCCTTAATTACCCTATTTACTTTTAACCGTGGTAAATAAGAGTAAAAAGTTACTATTCAACAAAAATTATTTTCATCTCATTGAACCAAATTTTACTCCTTGATATTAACCATGTCTCTCGGATTATCGAAATTACACTCACAGAAGCGGTAAAATTATGTTTTATGTGAATTTCCACATTCTCCAAGGAGGTGGGTAAAAGACGGGGAAAAGTTCAATAAAATTTTTATATATCTATAATCATTATAAACTAACTCCAATTAATTACATTGAACTTATATAGTTATTATGTATCTATTTTGAACTTAATTAAATTTAAATAAAATAAATAATTATTTAAATAAAAATTCGGTTTTAAACTATAACTGAGTGTTTTTCACTATTCATCAAGAGTTGAAAGTTTTCAGAAAAATACCAAAATTTCACCCTAGGCTAATTTCAATATTCCAAATCCAAAAATGAAGTCCATTTTGAAAGATTTAATTTATAAAATTTCAAAATGTGGGTATTACTATTCATAACGGCTAGTTTGATTGGTTGTGGTGTGTGTGTTAGAACTCGAAGTTGCGTACAACACACACTACTGTATTATTCAAAGGAAAGCGTACCATGGATGATTGGGGTGTTACATTCTCCCCTCCTTCAAATAATTTCATCCTCGAAATTTCTAGAATACTACCACATGAAAAGACTCGGGTGGTTCTTCATCATAAGTTCCTCAGGTTCCCACGTTGCCTCTTCTATCTTATGGTTTCTCCAGAAAACTTTTACCAGACAAGTCGTCCGGTCTCTCAGTACTTGTACTCTCATATCAAGAATCCTAACGGGCTCTTCGCAATAAGAAAAATCGGGTTCCAATTCTAATTCATCATAGGTGAGTACATGCGTTGGGTCAGACATGTATTTCCTCAACAGTGATACGTGGAACACATCGTGAACTTTGGAGAGACTTGGAGGCATTGCCAAACGGTAAGCTACAGCCCCAATTCATTCTAGAATTTCAAAAGGTCCGATGTACCTAGGACTCAATTTACCCTTCTTACCGAAACGTACAACTCCCTTCCATGGATATAACTTCAAGAAAACATGATCTCCTACCTGAAATTCCAAATCCTTCCTTCGGTTATCGGCATAGCTCTTCTACCTACTTTGAGCTTCTTTGATGTGGTTTTGGATTACCTTTACCTTTTCCATTGTTTCCTCCACCAGTTCTGGGCCTACAAGTTTTCGTTCACCAACGCCATCCCAAAAGGTTGGTGTGCGACATATCTTTCCGTATTACGCTTCATATGGTGCCATCTGAATACTCGAATGAACGCTATTGTTATAGGAATATTCTACCAGAGGTAAATATTGATCCCACATACCCTGAAAGTCAAGAGAGCAGGATCTCAACATGTCTTCTAAGGTTTGAATAGTCTGTTCTGATTGTCTATCTGTTTGAGGGTGGAAGGCAGTGCTCAATTGAAGTTCAGTATCCATGGATTTCTGAAGGCTCTTCGAGAATCTTGAAGTAAAACGTGGATCATGATCAGAAACAATCGATAGGGGTACGCCATGAAGTCTCACCACATCATTAATATATAGTCTTGCTAGACGTTCCAGTGGTAGATCTTCTCTTATAGAAAGAAAATGTGCTGACTTCGTAAGACAATCAACAATAACCCATATTGCATCGTTCCATCTAGGATTATTTGGTAGCCCCATAAAAAAGACCATCGTAATATTGTCCCATTTCCACTCTGGTATGGGAAGAGGTTGCATGACTCCTCTAGGCTGTGGCCTTCCAGCTTTAATTTGTTGAAAAACCATACATCTTGATACAAAATCAGCAATCTCCCTCTTCATGTTGTCCCACCAAAAATGTTCCTTCAAGTATCTATATATTTTGGTGATCCCAGGATGTATAGAGAAATTGAAACTATGAGAATCAACCAACAATTCCCTTTTTAGATCAGGTATATTGGGAACACAAAGTCTCTTCCCAAATTTTAAAATTCCATCTTCATACCCAAAGTCATTCAATCTCCCATCATTCACAGCTTTAATCTTCTTCTGAAATTCTTCATCATCAGTCTGAGAACTCTTAATCTTTTCTAGTAAAGATGGTTTGGCAATAATTTGAAAAAGCACTGATGTTTCACCTTCCATGGTTATTCCCATGTCCATCTTCACTAGATCCATGTAAATTGGATCCCTTTTAATTCTCATATTGTTCAAAACTCCATGATATTTTCTGCTCAAAGCATATTCCACCTTATTTTCCTTTACCGGGTGGTAGTGTATTGTACAACTATAATCCTTGAGTAATTAAAGCCATCTCCTTTGCCTCTTGTTGAGTTCTTTTTTTGAGAAAATATACTTCAAACTCTTGTGATCAGTATAAATCTCACATTTTTCACTATAGATGTAGTGTCCCTATATCTTCAATTAAAAGATCACAACTGCTAACTCGATATCATGAGTAGGATAGTTTTTCTCATGAATTTTCAACTATCGTGATGCATAGGCAATAACCCTATCATTCTGCATAACGACACAACCAAGTCCTTTCTTCGATGCATGACTATAACTAATGAACCCATCATTCCCCGATGGTAGAGTAAATATAAGAGCATTGACTAATCTTCTCTTCAGTTCTTCAAAACATTCTTCACACTTTTTTTTCCAAAAAAATTTAACCCCTTTACATGTGAGCTTTGTTAATGGGTTAGCCAATCGTGCAAAATTCTGTATGAAACGTCGATAATAACCTAGTAAACCAATAAAACTACGTACCTCAGTTATACTCGTAGGTACTGGCCATTCTTGGATTGCCTTTTTCTTAGAAGGATCAAGAATGATTCCATCTTTAGAGAAAATATAGCCAAGAAGAGAAATCTTATGAAGCCAGAATTCACACTTGCTAAACTTCCTATATAATTCATGTCTTTTCAGAGTCTTCAGGATAATGCGCAAGTGATTTTCATAATCTTCATAGCTTTTGGAGTATACCAAGATATCATCAATAAATATCACCAGAAAATCATCGGAATATTCCTTGAAAACTCTATTCATTAGATCCATGAATACAGAGGGAGTATTAGTCATCCCAAAAGGCATTACCATAAACTCGTAATGCTCGTACCTTGTTTGAAATGCTATCTTCAAAATGTCTTCCTTCTTCACACAAAACTGATGGTATCCAGATCGAAGGTCAATCTTTGAAAAGCATTGATATCCATGCACTTGGTCAAATAAATCATCAATGCGAGGTATGGGATACATGTTCTTTATTGTTATAGCATTGATCTCCCTGTAGTCGATACATAACCTCATAGATCCATCTTTCTTTTTAACAAAAAGAACAGGGGATCCCCATGGAGAAACACTAGGGTGAATAAATCCCTTATTACTCAATTCCTCTATTTGTTTCTTTAGTTCAAATAATTCCCTAGTGGCCATTCTATAAGGGGACTTCGATATAGGCCTTGATCCAGGAATTAAATCAATGAAAAACTCAACTTCTCATTCTGGATGATGTCCAAGTAAATCTTCCAGAAACACATCTACATATTCTTTCACAATAGGTAAATCCTCTATTTGAACATTCCTTTCCTCACCCCCAGTTATTTCATTTTCTTCCTCCCAAATAATTGAATTTAGTTAAGCTACTGGGGGTGGATCTAGATAAGAATTAGGTGTTGATGATTATGCTCTAATGATAAGGTTTTCCTTATCATCATCATCAAAAATCCTAAACTCCTTCTTCTTACAATAAATATTTGCATCATTGTCTAAAAGCCAATCCATACTGAGGATTATATCAAACTCAATCATAGGTGTGATGATGAGATCAGTGGATAAAGAACATTTATGTGCTCTAATGGGGACAGATTCACAGAACATTATTGCAATGATACTTCCCTTAGGAGTTTAAACTGAAAACTCCATTGTTAAATCAAATTGGAAATATCTAATTTTCTTAGCAATCTAGGAAGATATGAAACAATGTGATGATCTAGAATCAAATAATGCATTTTCTAAACTTGAGGAAACCATTAAATTACCTGCCACCACCTCTTTTGGAGATTCTACCTCAGTAGTAGTGATAGCATAAGCTTGTCCTTGATCCCTTGTCCTTTTCTGAGGTAAGTTCCTCTGATGCTTAGGACATTCATTTTCATAATGTCCCATCTCCCTGCAATTGTAGCATTGGACATCGGTAGCTTCCTTCTTCCCCTTACAATCACGAGCTTGGTGGACTTTTTTCACCACACTTGTAACAGACACCCATTCCTTTTAAGCAAGTACCGGGGTGTTTCTCCCCACATTTACTGCATGAAGGATATTCAAATTTTCCCTTCTTCCCCTTATTTCCATTCCCATATTGATCAACATATCTCTTATTCTCTTTCTTTGCTTTAAATTACTAAGACTTAGAGAATTTCGTTTCTGTCTTGATAGCACATGAGACAATGTCTTCATACAACGAGAAGGATTGTGAGACTAATTCTCGACGGAGAAATGGTTTTAACCCATCAATGAAATGATCAATCTTACTTCTTGGGTTATATATATAATCTTTATCATACCCTTCTAACCTCATAAAGTTAGCCTCATACTTTGCGACATTCTCATCCTCCTTTTGTCTCAGACTCAGAAATTACCTTTCCATATCTGCTCGATGGTCACGAGGAAAGTATTTTTCTAAAAAGAGATCTTTGAACTCCCTCCATTCCATATTTTATACTTAATCATCTTCCATCATGTTTTGAATCAATGTACACCATTATCAGAATCTTTTGTGAGGCGATAAACTGCCATGACAACATTTTCCCTTTCACTACTCCGTAAAGCCAGAAATATTTTCTCTAGGGAACTTATCCATTGCTCAACTACTAATGGATTTCGACTCCCATTGAATGTTGGTGGGTTCTTCTTCATGAAGTGATCTAACATTGATCCTACACACTATGGATCAGGGTACTTCATACGGGTAAGGTTATTATTCAAAACCTGAGTGAGTTTTCCCAGTATGGTGATTAGTTGATCAGCACCGGTTGCATCACCAGCTCCACTATAATTATCTTGAGCAGAAGGTAAATCCTTACATGGAGTGTGTACATTGATACGTTTTCCATTTTTTCCACTAGGATATCTTTCTAAACAATTGCATAAACTAGATCAGTTTATGAATCAAAATACAAAATTTCATACTTATAAAACACTTAACATAAATTTAACTATTTATGGATATAATCCATAATCATAAAAATGTTTTCTTTGAGGACGTATAGACTCATAAACCCTTCATAATGATTTTTAAAGAAAATGAGAGTTATCCTAAGCATATCCCCTAGGAGTGTCGTAACCAAGAGTGCAACAAGGCCAGTTGTCGTGCACTAGTTCTCGTTCGAGTCTAGCTCAAAGCAGTGTTTTTGGGTTTTACCCCTAGGTACATCTGTGCCAGAGCCGCCTCTACCTGCTCGTATCCAGACAGGGATGTATTGCTCGGAAAACTCACAAAATCTCTACAATAACAAAATTCTAGGAAGTTCTTCTATACTAATCCGCAAAGTCCATCTTAAATCTATGTGCTCTTATCAGAGTTTATCTAAATCTAGATTCCAAGGTTTGTACTAAACTTCCTCTGATACCAACTGTAATGCCCTGACCCCAGTTACCCAGAGTCAGTGCATTATTACATAACATTGGCATGATCACAAGAAAGATCATGTCTTGAAAGACCAATTAGTTTAGTAGTCTTGGAAACACTAGATACATTCATAAAGTTTACATTACATCATAAATTGACAACTAGAACAAAATCTTGTCTCCACACTCATATACCCTTATACTATCCCTGTAGGTAATTCTTAAAATACTTCTTTAAATCCTGGGAAAAATAAAACATAGAGAGGGGGGAGCTCAAATGCCTAGTAAGGATAACAATATAGAAGAAAATTTCATAAATAAGCATAAACATTTAAGGGAATGTATAACTAAAACAAAAGCCTTTTAAAACTTAAACTTCAACATAATATGGAAGAAATAAAATGAAATATTCCTATATATTTATTCACATGGATATTCTACTAGTTGAATAATCACATGAAATATCAATAACCACTTTCATAATGATGGAATGCATAATGCCAGACTATCATAACCACATAGACAAGGCCTCGTGCCAAGACTACAAATAAGATTTTGTGAAGGCCTTGTTCCAAGACACTAGTTTGTCTCAAGAGACCTACCGATGAATCGAGGAGCTATATCAGGCTCCACCCGTCACTTATTAAGTCCAATGCATTCCTTATATGAACATGTTTAAACATAACATAAATATTTGAATTAAAACTAGCATACGAAATGTCAATAATTTCTCCATAAACCATGAATGGTATAAAAATAACACATCCACAGTCAAACATATCACAAAACCTTCAATACAATATGGAAGTTTTGTATCACAATAAATCAACTTCAAATAAGATTAAAATCCATCAAAGGATGTTGACATAGATGAAATTAAAACTATTTGAGAGAAATATCTCTTTTTTTGAAATCATTTAAAAGTCACATAATTATAAAATAAAATATTTACTTTGAAAATTTTCTTATAAGATTGTAAGGGAAGATTTGAAGATTTTATAATGGAGGAAAATAGCCCCGCCCTCCGTAAGTTAAAAAAAACATTCTTACCTTAATTCTGTCGAAAAGGTTAAAAAGCACCTTGTTTGGAAAACGATGGAACGATTCCTTTATAAACCTCTTATAAAAAGTAAAACAAGGGTATAAATGACTTTAACCCATATTCTTGTAAATATTAAAAATGTTTTGAAATACATTTTTAGGAATCATGGATGTGGATGATAAGGAAATCCCAGTAGATTATTACGTATAAACAACCTCAGATAATGAAGAGATTGCGAAATAAACCCTTACCTTGTACTTTTCCTTTGTTGAGGGTAGGTTAACGTCCTGTATAATGGTGAAATAATTTTTATTAAATTATACAAGAATCATATACATTAATATGACATCATATATGATCTTTTAACATTGATTTGTTAATAATATCTTAGTATTATCATTGTTTTGGGTGTTGACTTACTCATTTTCTTTTATATGTTTTGTTACGTAAGCTGTGTTTGTCATGGATTGGATGTATCTTATTTATATCCATAATGATATAAAGTCTTTAAACATTATTTTTAATCATTAAATGAGAATTAGTCTTGAATGGATATGATGAGGAATGAATCTCATCGTGTTCGTGGAGACGGTTGTCCGTACGTTCGCACGAGCGACAATATCATTTTTTTGATATTAAAATAATATATAATTGGATGGTATATCATATATACAGAATAATTATCATGTTATATTTATTATTTACATGAATTACAATTCATTATTATACCCATCCAAATAATAATTTATTGAATAACAATTACACCACGACGTGGAGACGGTAAGCCCTATGTACGCACGTATGGGGACATGTCATTCAAAGGATGGATAGAATAATGAATATGGTTGTACCATATTTATAGTAACATCACAGTATATATAAGATACTGGATTTTTTATTTTAGAATGGGAATAACAAAGAAAGAAGAACTTGAAGAAGAAAGGAACTTGAAAGATGGTGGTGAAAACATTACCTCTTCTTTGGGTTCTTCCTTTTGATTTGATCACAAGGGCTCCTTAGGTTGGTTTTATGATCAAACTAAGGCCTCTAGGATGAAGTGAGGGAAGTTGAGAGAGTATTTGGACAGGGGTTGGCCAAGCAAAAAGGATTTACTGTGTGAATTAGTGAGAAGGGGGAGTGCCCTTTTATTAGAGGGGTGAGGGGCACCTTTAGAAAATCTAGAAATATTATTTTATAATAAATTAATATTCTTTTTCTAATGGCTCCAAAGTAGATTATTTAATGGTTAAGGTGGGTATGGGTCGAAAACCACTCAACCAATAGAATTTATACCGGTTTGGGTCATTATATCAACCTTATCTTTTAGTATTAAATCTTAGTTAATTAGTTTTACACTTACCATGTCACTTTGTATTTTTATATTATATAGTTAATAAACATACTATATATCTCCAAGAGACCCCCAAGTGGTCCATTAATGATACAACTATCATGATATAAGTCTCTTGGCAGATCCATAGATTTTTAGGAATTGAATATAAATTATTAATATAATATTTGTTTTATAAACTCTTTTATGTTAATTTTGACACTATTGGGTATTTTGTTTTTGATATATTCATTAAAGAATTATTACTTCAAAAAAAAGTTATATAATCATTTATAATATGTCATATTAACCTAGAAAATTAGTTCAATTCATAAAAAGTCTCAAATTACATTTATTTTGTTATTTATAATTTCGATTATTTTAATATTTCATTAATTAGGTAATTACTGGATCACCATTGTGTCATAAATAAATTAAATTATTTAATGTCTAAAATTTATAAATAAAATACCATTATTTAGGAAATCTTTTTATCTTTCTAATTAATATTTAAAATCGAATTTATCTTATGTATAACCCTATATAAAATATGTCTTAGTAAATAAACTTTGATTTTAACTCTTTTAACTCTTCTTTGAATTAAATAATAATAAATGTTCTAATCTAATCCAAGTGGACCTAAATGATAATAATTTATTCCTAAGGTTGTTTTTGGTCGAGATACACTTGTAAAATAGAATTAGGACATGTCTTGAGGTAATATTAATATCATTTTTACCCTATTAATTTTAACCGCGGAGAATAAAAGTAAAAAAGTTACTATTCACCAAAAATTATTTTCATCTCATTGAACCAAATTTTACTCCTTGATATTAACTGTGTTTCTTGGATTTTTAAAATTCCACTCATATAAGCGGTAAAATTATGTTTTATGTGAATTTTCAAATTCTCCTTGGAGGTGGGTAAAAGACGGTGAAAAGTTCAATTAAATTTTTATATATCTATAATCATTCTAAACTAACTCCAATGAATTACATTGAACTTATATAGGTATTATATTTCTATTTTTACCTTATTTAAATTTAAATAAAATAAATAATTATTTAAATAAAAATTCGGTTTTAAACTATAACTCAGCGTTTTTTCACTATTCATGAAAAATTGAAAGTGTTCAGAAAAATACCAAAATTCCACCCTAGGATAATTTTAATATTCCGAATCTAAAAATGAATTCCATTTTGAATGATAAAATTTATAAAATTTCAAAAATTGGGTATTACTATTTATAACGGCTAGTTTGATTGGTGGTGGTGTGTGTGTTAGAACATGAAGTTGCGTACAACACATGCTACTATATTATTTAAAGGAAAGCATACCGTGGAAGCTTGGGGTGTTACAATATTTAATTCCCATACTGAAAAAAATTTAAACACACATCCATATGAACCCAAGTATATACAATGTTCACTATTCAATAAGAATAGATATGTCCTTGGTATAGTTTGGAAATGATACAATACCACACTATCCACTGGAAAAAAATTCATTGATGTGGAAAAAAATGAGTAGGATATTCTCGTATACTCATATATCACTATGTACATAATTCAATAGAGTACGTGTACCATCTAGAAAAAATGTGGTAATACAATTTTTGGGTAACAAAACATAATACCCATTATTTCATTTCAATTTCCAAAAATACATTCTTTTTTAAACAATTATTCAATTCTTACCCGGAAGTTGGTAAGAACTTCAAATAATTTGACATAAAACTCTAATTAGATTTCCTGTTCAATTCTCATAATATGAATATCTGAGTTTGACTTCCCAATACAAAAATATATATCTTCTACAATATGAATAAGACAATTAAGAAAACTTTCTTCCTCAGTCCCGCAATCCCAATATGGAAATCCCGATCTGATTATCTAGCCTGATACGATGACCAACTGAATAAGATGACAGTAAGAATATGATGTTCAACTGAATATGATGATCACTAAATATGATGATCAGCTGAATATGTTGTGATATTTTCACTTCTCCTTTCACTTCACTCCAATGAATATTCTTCAGCATAACACAATAAAAAATCTTGTTTCTCTCCCTTAAACATTAGATATTCTCTCTCTACTCTCATAAACAGTACTTCATCATCAGAATATCAAAAAGTACGATGTACATCTCACATTTTATAGGTTTCCCAAGAGTGGTTTCGGCAGGAATCTAAAATAGTTCCCAATCAACCTAATTCCCCAAATTTTCATGATACCTTCAATTTTAGGTTCAATTATCACTTTATCAACTCATCACGATTCTTCTTGAATCTTCTTCATCACTTCATTTATTCATAAAACTTTCTTTTCAATCACCAGTAAGATTCTGATTTCCAACTCTAATTAGCTCAATTGGATATCATAAATATAATGCTATATAATATTTGAATGTAAATGCATGATGAAATGGACATCTTTCATTTTTTTATCAAAATCCATTCCAAATATTCATTACAATGATCTGTACCAATTAAATAATAAAAAAAACCTTCTTAAAATTTTAATCTACCTTTGATAAAACATCTAGCTATTTCCTCAAGCTCTTCTATTTATATAATAAAATGATAAACAAAGTAATTCATCCTATTTCAAATGTTTGAATTTATTTTTTATTAAGATTTGAACTCATTATTTATATAGGACACCACACACTCTTATTTTTCCATACATTCATCAGTTCTTATCAATTATTTCTATGATCCTTACGATCACACACCGAGTTTGATGGATCAGTATCACCAGCTTCAACCTCAGTAACATCCTTAATTCACAAACTTGTTCTTGTATCCCGACTTCCTTCATGAATTTGAATACATTGAGGATCATATTTAGCGATTTTTTACTAGAATTGGAAATTATTGTAATGATCCTTCTTTATAGTATCTTCTTACTCTTCGAACAACATATTTATTTACTTCTTATACTGAATATGATTTTTTAGAAAACAATTGAACAGAATACGATAGACATGATTATGATAAGCATGATTACGATCAGGTTGAATATTATCTCGAACACCCTTTTTCTCAATCCATCCAGATCCGATGTATCTAAATATGATTAATAGTATCTCTTTCATTACCCTTTCTTTCTTCAAGATTTCACCACTGGTTTTTTAAATTTTGTGATTTATGAGAAATACGAGATCTGGAAAGAATCCTGATGTTTAAATCATAGTCATGCAGCCTCTGGTTCCCCTTCAATTTGATCACACCATCAATATCATATCCAAAGTGAATTCGATGACCATTTAATTCCAGTATGATTCATCCTCAATATGATCAACATTTTCAATCATTTCTTATTCTATTTCTCAAATATGATGTTCAGTATGATTTTCTTCAAATAAAAAGTGTGGTGATTTTACTTTCTTCTCAAACATCCTTTATTCTTTCATAATAATTATTGATAAAAAAAGATAATACCTAAAAACAATCACCTTTCTCATCATCTCTGTCCGAACAATATAAAATCTCCTCAGATGAAATAAAGAAAATTGAAACATAAAATACCATTATGTACGAATGATTCGTAATATTACATGTCAAAGGGGAAGTAACTATACAAAATAAAACTGATTTAGTGTAAAACTACATATGGGTTTCAACTATATATAAATATAAATGAAATCCCTGACCTCATGCTTCATTTTGGTCAAACGTGATTTAAATTCCTTTATAATGGTTTAAAAAAATGTAATAAACCTTCCATAGAGAAATAATAATATTTATAACATAATATATGTTCCTTTTATAACTTATTATTACCTTTTCATTAATAATTGTTCAATATTTCTGTTGTTTTGGTTGTTAATTGCCTTATTTTCTCTTTCATGTTTTGTCATTAAAGATCCAGTTGTTACACATATCACAATGTATCATCATATCTAAAAAAATAATCCTGAAATAAAAATAATATTTATAAATCAATTATAATTTTAATACTAATATGGAAATATGGTTATAAAAAATGAAGTATATTACGATAATGGAGACGGTAGGTTGTACGTTCAATGGGGAATGTTTTCTATTTTGCAATGATCATTATAGAAAAGGCACAAGAACTTTTTATATTTATATAATAACAATAATATAATATATATCATATTATTTCCTTAAATATACATTATATATATATATATATATCATCCATGTGGTGATCTGAGGAAAAGAGAGTCACAACGCTTTGTGAAGGCTGTAGTCCACATATAAACGAACGATGTTATCCTCTTAAGTGTAAAAAATAAAAAGATATATTATATTTATAAAATAATAAATATTTAATGAATATAAAAATTATTTCATGTATATCACATATAATAATCAACATTATTTCATATTACATTTCACGTAGAGCAGTAGTGAAATAAGAATCACATTCCTTCGTAAGGCTGTCATCCCTCATACACAAGAGCGATGTGATCACGTGTACAACAGAATGAAAGTGATAAGGAATTGTTAATATAATGAATAAAATTTTATAATTATGTTATATATATCATGTATATATAATTTATATCCATCATAATACCAAACCTTGATATGTTGTATTGTAAAAACAAATGATATCAGTTCCCGAGGTGGAAGTCCACCATACACACAAATGATAATTTATTAACAATTTTGATAGATGTTTGTGCGGTTGTAGGTTGTACCATTAATGGAAAAAAATAATATTATATTGAATATTTTAAGGGTATTATATAATAATTATATAATAGTAATTTAAGGTGGTGTGGAAGGAAATAAAATAAATTCTTTTATTGACTAACATTACCTTTTCTTCGAGTATCCTCATAAGGTTTGAACTAAATCCTACAATGTTTGGATTTATGAAAAAATAAGGATTCTACGATGAGGGTAGGGAATTTTGGAATCTATTTGGCTAGGTATTATTCATTCCATATTGGTTTTAATGTGTTAATAATGGGGGAAAGTGAGTTCGATTTTATATTTGAGGAGAAGTGGGATTCTTGTAAATAATCAAAATTATTCACTGTTAGGATGTCTCCCTTACGTATTGTGTCTCAAAAATTGAATAATAATGGAGTTAATGGTTTATATGGTCTAAAAAAACTCCAAAAAATAGAAATATAATCATTTTAATCATTTTGTTTCTTAACTACCACATTTCCCTACATTTAGCATATTAGTTTCTTCACAAAAATAACCAATTTTGAATCATTGGTAATTTATCGTTTCATAAAAAATAAACTGAGGCTTATTATATAATTAGAATCCAATGATTATAAATATTAAATCTATTTTATTAAATAAAAATCCTATGTGTGTGTAAAATAAATTATAATAAAAACACATGTAATTCGCAAAAAATTTCTTTTACTTTAACTATACTAATAATGTTTTTACTATTTATTGGTCAACAATATAATTTTAAAAAAATTGTCAATCAATTTAAAATATATTATATTTATTAAAATTTAAAATTAAATTTTAAACATTTATATTTTTTTACTAATTTCAAATCATTTAATGAAATATAATTTATTATAGAAGATATTAATGTCAATTTTGACATTATACATTTAATTTGAATTCAAAAATACCAAGATAGAAATGGAATTAAAATATATTATTTTTAAAACTATTCAAAATGTTGTAACCATATAAAAACTAATGGAATATAGTAATTCATTCAATTTACTTCACTTTTAATATTCTTAGTATCATTTATCAAATTCAACTATCAATTACAGAATTCAAGCATTGGCATTTCTTAAGAATTTAAGGTAATTATTTAGTCTAAAAATAATAAAATAAAAAATCATGATAAAAATAATACATATAAATTTAAAAATAACATTGATAACCGAATGTATGATGTTTTTCCTATCCCAAATCTTTATAAATATTAAAAGAATGGAGGGTTCCTTTTTGTTATTTTTTCACTTATCTTATTATATCGTTCACCTTAATAGAATAGTTTTTGAATAACTCATAAAAATATATTATAAGGTGATAAGGCTATAAATATGTCCATTCAAGGAGTTTTTGACATGTTTTTGGGTCATTTTACCCTTATCTAATAAGACTAATCCCACAATAAACTAATTTTACCTTAATTGCGATAATTAATTTTAAATGTTTTCACTAATTATTATGGTAAAAAACTAAGTTAACCATATTATATAATATAAATTATTATTATTAAAAATATTTAATACATTTTTCAAAATATAAAACATAGAAGTGGAAGAATTTAATTTAAAATTAATCTCAGAGTCTTGATGAAAAAGTGGGGATTTAATGTGAAAATGTTAAAAAGTTTATGATGTTTTTATATGAAAATTAAATATGAAAATAATTCCAATGACCTATATTGGATTAGTATATATAAAAAGCAACTAATTTTACTTTAAAACCAATTAAAATAGGATGAAACCTTATAAATTATTTAAAAAAGGTAGTTTTCAATTAAAATATCATATTTTTCAGTAGTCATCAAAAAATGAAACTTCTTAGAAAAATCACAAATATTTAAACTAATACAGTTTTGGTATAACTCTATAAAAAAATGTGGTTTATTATTTCATATATGTTTTTTGAACGTGGTACAATATTATTTTAAATTATGTGTGTCAAGCGTGATTGAATAGTCTTTTGAATAAAAAAATTGTTTTCCATAATATATTTCTCTTTAAATTATAATTATTTTATTCATAATAAATATATGATTAATAAAAATATATAAACTATATATTTTCATCATTTATTTAATCTCATTCATTCCCAATATTCAAATGTCAAGGTGATAACTATCATATTAAATAATTATATTTATAATATATTGATGTCTAGTAAAACTCAACCTTACGTATATCACAATATTTTTAAGAAACTCATGATTTAGTGTAATGAAATATAATCTTAGTATTTTATATACTACAAGATTAATTAAATGTTTTTTGTCTTATATTATATCAAATAAAATATCATTTTTTAGAATTTTAAGGTGTTATATATACAATTAGATCATAATATCTTACCAAGTCCAGAAAAACTTCAAGAATTACATTCCAAATGAATTCTCCTTAAAACCATTTATATTGTGGTGGGACCTCCTCCCAGTACACTAGTATAAAAAATTAAACTACATGGTTTAAGTTTCATCTATGTAATTGGATTCAACTCAAGTAATTGAACCCCATTCTAGGGTGGATTTATTTGAGTTATAAAAATTTGAAATGGTTTGAACAAGTATTTAGAACAAATTCATTACACTAAATCTAGAATAGTAAGATAAAAATAGAGTATAATTTGTAAAAGTAAATAATTGTTCATATATCATAACATGATTCATAAAATAACAACTCCTTTAAAATTCCATCATATGCAAAGCATCAGTACTAGTCCATAAATAACTTTCCCATGCATAACATTATAGTATTTTTGAAATGAATATTTTTATACCCTCTTGCATATAAGTTTTGATTACTATTATTTATAAAAGGAAGGTAAAAAAAATAATATTTTGATCCCTTCATATATATCTAGACATCACTGTAAGAAATATCATTTTTAGAATGTAATCAATCATGGGACTCCAATAAACCATTTTACTCATTTATAGTGCAGAGGTGAAGATTATAATCCTATCACATAACACTATATGGATCACCCATTTTCACTACAAGGGCCCTCACGAGGCACTACAAAAAATAATTATACACAACCTGTGGGTTTTGAAATACTCTATGGCCCTCTATTTTGAGAGAGTGGTTACCCAAATAAGGATTAAAAATACAAAATTCCTTCCTGAACTGAGAAGGTGAACACATAGGGAAACATTATTGGATACAAAAGTGAAGGAATTAATTTTTTGGAATAATCATTAATGTGATCTATGATGGTAAGTAAAAAGGAACAGGTAATTATAAATTCACTCATAAATCCTTTGTAAAACACCCAAAATGCGCAAAGTAATAAATCTATAAGTGCTCTTCATGATGCATCTCCCTAAAATTAGTTTAGAGAGGGGGATTTTTAAGAAGATCATCATGAAGGGTTCTTCATGTGGAATCATTAAATTTAGCCTTATTTAGTCTATACCTACATCACATTACACAATCTCTTATGTAAAGTGGGTTGCTTTGGAGGTGTTTTTTCACCCACTCGTCTTTTTTTTTTGTGGTATTTAAATCATTTGTATCCCCTATACCATTTAACAATGATATAAAATAATGATCAAATAGACTCCCCATATAGTTAATCCTTCATTAAGGATATCCATCAAGGATATACCAACTGAAATGAAATCGTTGATATACCTTTATAAAAATCTAGATCCCTTAAAGGGTCACATTCTTGGAGACACATCATGCCTTTTCAAGCATGATTTATAATCCCCAAAAACCATTCCTAGATTTGTAGTGTCCTTTTTAGATTCAGTCGATAATAAGGATGTTAGGGAACATGGTTGGTAGATATATTTGTTTGTATAGTTAGACTGCTATGGTTTGTCACACTATCTGTACTAATGTTTATGTAAAGGATGATGTTTCTAAGCCTCTTATAGAGTGGATTTGGATTTAAGTTGGCAAAGAATTCAGATGGAAACAATGTTTGGTTTTTGAGTCTTGGCCAGCATTTTGATCAGGTTGTAAAGGACTAGGACATTCAATCCTTGGATTCCATCATGGACTAAGTGATCGACAATTGTTGAACCCCATTCCAGAAGCGAATCAGGTGCAGGTCACCCCCACTGTGATCCAGTAGTCAGATAGTGCTGGTTTGGATTGGTCTGGGGTGGCAAGTGGGGTTGTCCCAGAGGAATGGGAACCAGACATAATTCATACCTGTCTAGGCGAGGGGTTGAGAATTGAACTGGAAGGAAGTTCTCAGGAAGGATAGCATATGCAGTGGCCTTCTTCGATGGTTCTAGGAGTATTGAAGGATGCAAAGTCCAGCGTGCCCAATCCACAAGTTGTGGATGTCCTAGCCTGTTTAAGGATGGGTTTTTGGGATCATCCCCTTACAGGTAAATGGAGTGGAGGTAGTAGAGGTGGAAATAATTGATAAAGAGGTACCCTTGCATGTGGATGTGGTGGAGCATTCGGTCTCAGACAGCAATATTGATAACGGTGTGGTGAATCCAGTCAGTTAGGTCCATGGCTCTGGGGGTGCTAAAGGTCGGAAATGGGAGGACACTAACAAAAAATCCCAATTCATGGGTCCTGGATACAAGCATCCTATATTCCTGTTACCCTCTAGTGATGTTCTTGGTGGTGAATATAGAAAAGAGTCTGAACCAATTGTTATGTCATTATAGGGGAATGATATTTTTCTTGCAGCTACAGACTCTTTTCGTGGTCAAGGAAGGCGAGATGGGGTTAGTGTCTTGAGACCCATAGACCCAAACACTCTTATTCCTAAGTCCTCTTCCTTTCATAAGACAGGGAGCAGGGGGAAGAACTTAATGACATGGTGGTTAAAGTAGGCAAGTTGGATTCTCAGTGTAGGATGATACCTCTCAAAGAAGGCCCATAGGTTGAGGTGAAAACCCATTTTGAAGGTCTAGAAGCTCAAGAACAAAAATTGATGCATGAGGATCATGATTCAAACGATGATAGTTTTATCCTACTCTCAGTGGAGAGTCTAGACCAGTTCCAAGGGAATGGTCCCGAAAGCCCAAGAAATAACAAGGGGAAAAAAGAAAATCGTGACTTAAAGAAATGCATTTGGTCTAGAGGAAAAAATCCAAGGGACGCAAATACTACTCTCACTTTCCTAAATTGATGGAAACCAGGTCATCCAAGAATGTTGGAACTATGGAAAACAAAGGCTTTCAAGATAGGGAATGTGGTGATCCATGTAGATAACCTAGAGTGATGGAATAAGAGGGTGTGCAGTGCCTGAGGCTCATCTTCCACTCCAAGGAAGAGATGCTTGAAAAAGTCTATTGGTCAAATGCCTCAAATGTGGATATTTTAAGGATTTATGAAAGAATCTTGCAGGTTGAGTCCATAGAGGAGCAAGAAGCTTTGATTGAAAAGAAAGACCGAATCATCACCCAAGGCCTCAACCAAGGCAGAATCACCTTGGAGGAATTCATCCAGATAATGGATAGAATGGTTTCTCACCTCAAAAAACATATCAACGAGGATCTAGACACTAAGGTTAGTACTCTACAATGGGAATAATATTGAGTGTCTAACTCAAATAATCTTAGTCTTCTATTTAATAATTCTGTGAGCTCTTTCTGCATGTAGTGGTCTTTTGGTAGTGAACCTTGTCGTCCCACTTTCCCTTAAAGTGGATTAATAAAAAATTATATTTGGTTGTCATTGTTAAAATTCCTATAATTTTTTATCCAATTAATATAAGGATCTAAAATTATCTTATCACATGGGAATCCTACTAGGAGTAATTCCTAAACATATATTTACATGACTCACTTACTATATTGGTTATCAAAGTGAAACTCATGCATAAGTCATACTCACTCTCCTACTATCACCCCTTTTATGATATAGGGATACTACTAGGGAAGTAAAAGTGCATAAGCTCCATTGAATCCCTTGTTATGAGTATTTCTGCTATATGGTTGATTTTTTATATATTTTGTTTTATCACATTATGAATGAATCATGTGAGCTTATAGGTTTAGTTGATTATTCAATTAACATAATTTGATATGAATTAAAAAAACAACCTAGTTGTTTGAGTTGTATGAATCTTAATTTCATTTCACAAATCCTTTCCACATTAAATTAAATTTAATATAATCGTACCATAAAACAAACTAAAAAATATGAATTTCAAAATATAAGGTATTTGATTCCTGATAATTAGGAAAAGTTGGATGCCTCCCTGAGTTTCAAACCCAATATCTTGATCATATAATTTTCTCCTCATTGAGTCATATCCCCTTGTTCTTGAACATCCTTAATAATTGGGTCATATTAAATCCTATACCAGAGCCATATTTCATATGAATTAACCCTTTACCAGACAATATTACTAATTAAATAATGCCCATCCTGAGGTAACATTCTGTCATGGTTTTATTGAATCATTCTCGCTAGGTCATATTACCAGTGAGACCCATCTTCACAGGGCTATATTTCTTATGAGACCACCCAATATCATTCGGCCATATTACATATGAGGTTAATTATAAATATATAATAAAATGTTAGTCCCAATAAAAACATTTCTAAACATCTTTCTTCTAGTTGTTATTACTTTATGATATTAAAATGCATAAATTTTTTCTTATCACATGACCTTAAAATGTATGGGGCATCCCACTAAGTGGTAACAAACTACATGAATTATGATTCCACTCTTATGAATATATAGAAAGCCTATTTTATGTGAATGATCCCAATATCAAAAACATGTTTTTTCTTCCTTGGATGGAGATAAACTCTAGAGTTCCCATCAACGTAGCTTTAAACCACAACCTCCCTTAAAATTAAGAATCACTGAGTAATAACAAAACATGATGGAGAAACTATAATACAAAATAATTATACCATTAATGGATTACATATGATACATAAAAATTTTCATATTGATTCTAAAAATCTAATACATATATATATATGAATAATTGATAGAGACCCTCTGATACATACAAATATTCACATTTATGTACAACCTCATTTATATGTAGATATTAAAATTGATACATGTTAGTGACTAAATGTGGTTATGGAGGTAACCAATTCTATACTAGTATATTGGAATGATTCATCAAATATGTGTTAAATATATAATAGAGTATATGAATATGAAATAATCCCCTAGACAAGGTGTGATGATCCAAACCTCCCACCGTCTCAAACAACATGCATCCTTATAGGTAAATGATAAGAAAACCTCGACGACCACTTAACTTTGGATTATAGGTCCTCGTGAGGCCTCTTATCACAGATACAGGAGTCAGTGGGTCTTTCAAGTACTATAAACACACCCCATCAAAAACTGACCAGAAATAAACATGTAAATGTTTTCTTGAAATATGAGATTCTTCACTAGAATGAGGATTTACACAATATCTCTAGTTTGGTGTGTTATAATATTTATAGAAATTATCACCATGATTCAAATTATTTGAATCTATAAAACCTATAATGAATTATAAATAGTGAGAGGAATTAAATTATTCTTACAACCTAAATCAAGTATTTCATCAAAAAAGAAAGTCTCTGCTATTGTCCAAGGAATCATAAATTTTCTAGGATCTTTGAATATGTTTGGAATCACCAATTGCATCAAGGAAAAAAAATTCCTCCCAAGGATAAACCTATCATTCAACTGTAGTTACTACCTATGTGTGAAAGGATATTTATGTAATTTCATAGAGTGATTAATTTGTATAGCTGCATCAAGGACATGAATTTCATGTTTCTCATTTTTAATCATATCCAAGATATCTTTATTAATATCATTATCACATTTTTTATTTTTTAGAGAATGTATTTAGGAAAAGGAATAGATTTATATATATTAAATGAATCTGAATTTTTTTGTTACCATTTTTGTATTTTCACTTAAATATTTTAAGGATTGAGATAGAGAAATTTCAATAGGATAACGTACCTGTTGTGTATAATCATTGGAAAAAGAATGTTATATATAACAATGATATGTAATAGACTAAATTTTACATTTATATTTAGTATTTAATTTTTTTGGATTTTATATTTCTATAAAATTTTATCTTTATCTCTTTATTGGTGTTTTCTTATTGTCCCGCCTTAGTCTGTAGGTGATGAAATAAATACTGAGTGGCTTATTAGAATTAGAGGTTATAGGTTTACATTTTCTTCACCATATCATCATGGATAGGTTTGGAATAATAATAAAGAGAAAAAATACTCTGAGAAATTAAATTATGGGAAGGATGTATAACTTGGACTTAATGAGACCAGTTATATTTAGGTAAACTTGAGTTACCTAATTATCAGTGTTTAAGTTGTTCTTTACACATGGGATTATAGTTATTTTAGTTTTTTCATTCATTAAGGGTATTTATTTCTGAAATGGATTCCATGTAAATACTATTAGAAAAGAAATATATGAATCCTAATGTTGGGGGAACTGATCATTAAAATTGGTTTTATCAGCACAAATACCATAATGAAAAAGAGTAGGTGGAGATTTTGAATTACCTTACACCAAAGATAATTGTATTAAAAGTGAATATATTATGTTAATTTTATTATATACATTTTTTCAATGTAAGAAACGTTAACTTCATGTACACATCAAGTGTGTACAATTTATCATGTCATAAAGTATTGTATATTTTGAATAATATTGGGTTGAAATTCATGAGTATCAATAAGAGTTTTTTCCAATAAAGTACCACTAGTTATAACATTTACATTTATATAACCCATGGTGATAAGTCTCTCATATAGTTATTAAATCAATAGTTTTTTTTTTCTAATTTGGTGGTTGGGGTAACAAGAGAAAATATTTTTGAATCAATCATAGTATTCATGAAGGGTCTCTCATTTTTCTTTCGTAATTATATAAATTTAATTTATAATATATATAGTTTGATATTCTTGGAAGAAAATTTATAAATCGGTCCATTTAGGGTCATTCCAACAACAAATTATTAGCAGTATATAGTATAACTCATATTTTTATAAACCATAAAAGGTGAAAGGTAAAGGCAAAGATTTTATGATGTACATTGACATACCTTTGGGATTCATGGTGGAGTACACCAGGTGAAACTCTATAAGGTGTGTATGCAGGTCCTCACCAGAACAACCCTAAATTTTTAGTATAATATGGAAGAAGATATATCTTAACTCAAAGTTTCATACTTCCTTAGGGTATTGGATGTACACAGTTTGGTATTACAAATCAATGGTGCTCAACTCTTTTATATTTTGGTTATTTTCATCCAGGTTATTATGTAACCAATTTCTTATTATTATTATTTTTATAGATTATGTGAGGTTCCACAGTTAGTTCCCAATGATTTTTGATTGATCTAACCTAGAAAATTAAATGAATGAGAGAAGTTATTTATTGATTTCTGGGTCAATTTCATGTAGTTTTTTCCTTTCATAATCAGGTCATGAAAAACTAGTGTGTTGTTTTATTTATTTAGTTAAATATTGTTAATTAAAATTGGACAAGGAAATAAAATATTTTTTTGAAAATATTATATTATAATAAAGGGGGATGATTTAATTTGAATGAGAGAAAGAGAGAGAGTGATATAAAATAAAAAAACAAACAACCAAATTAAAATGAGTGGGTGGAAAGGTGAAATTGGAGAGAAGTAAATAAAGGATAAGAAATAAAATATAAGTAAAAAAATAAAAAATAATCAAGGATCTAGAAAAATGATTACAAAATTTTATCACATTGTCGGACGAGTCAAAATAGTCAATAATTTCTCAATGAGATTTTTCACACTATAATAAGAACCCTTGATTATCTCTTTAGGAATCATTATATCATTAATTTTAAAATAAGATTTTTATTATGTAAAATATGAGGGCTTTTTTAAAAAATATGGTTATATGTTTATTCGGTAATGAAGAATTTGGTATTTAATTCATTAGAGTTGAAACAATTCGATCAAAATGTGATAATGCTAAGTGATACCATTGATTCTCATTATCTATAACTTCATGGGACAATGAAAAATATTGAAATAATTTATTATTATATTTTGAGTGTATTTTTTAGTTGAATTGTTTTTAGGATACTTATAAGGGTTTAGTAGGAACCATAGTGTGATTATCCAACAACCACTGATGATCGAGTGATTTGTGTCTAACATCATAACCCAAATTCATAATGGAAACTCATGAGGAATACATTATACAATCCTTATTTTTATGTTTTGGTGCATGCTCCAATATATTATCATTAAAATTTTATGAGTTTCATCATATAAATTTGATAAATCTATATAATCTATATAAAAACTATGATTGAGAAAATATTAAGGAATGAAGAATATGTGAGTGAATCCTCACATGAATAGGTACCTACAAACTTGGTAATTTGACTATATATGTCTAATATAAGTAAAAAACATAAAATAAAGAATATAAGGTGAAAAAACATAAAAAATATAATTAAATTTTAATTGAAAAATTAAAATCTTGAGAGTACATCTAGATTCCTCCCCAGGGGATCACAAGATGTTTAAATCTCCAAGTATGGTAAATAATACTATATAAAATGCTCCAAATCCATGTATCATACCCAATGGTAAAGCATACTTTAATAATTATGAATATGATGAATTTTATTAACAATTAAATATAGATTTCCAAAATATAAGTCAAGAATCTTAGGGACTATGTGTGAAATTCCTGAAAGAATTTTCCTATCCACTTGATCAGCTGATTTGACAAAGTTATCGATCAATTATCGACATAAAAATTATTTTATATGTAAACCTATTATTTTTCCTTCCAGATGACATTTAATAAACCGATTTATGGTTTTTAACCTAATATATGATCTAAATATAGAATATAGGTCCAATATGCATTATATAAACTTTATTCTCATGGGTGGGCCTAATTGGGCCTCTTGTGATCAGATCCAACACCATTACCAATTAAAAAAAATATATCATACGGAATAAATATTTGAAAAATGGATTTTTATAATTTAGAATAGTATATAGAATATTATGATAAAAATAAAAATATTCTATCCAATTAAGTCAAAAATATAATTTATTTTTTATGAGTATGTATTTAGAAAATGATTTCAAAATATTTGGGGAATGAAAAAAATTATAATTATGAGATTATAAACTTTATAATAAATATAAAAATTAGTATAAGTGTAAGAAATAAATTGTGTATCACTATGTAATCACCTTTATGCAGATCTAAATCATGTTAATGGGAAGATTATATGGATTTATTCTAGTGTTAGATGGTTACAAGAGACCCAAAGTGATTGTATAAGATCTTGAGAACTTGGAATGAAATCAATGATATTTATGGCTAGTCTAAAAATTGGGTGGGTGTGTGTGTGTCACTACATATCATATAATAATTTGAATCAATCCACACATAGCTATAAATATATAATCAATGGATAGATCAAGCACATATGTAAGAAATGATAATTGGTATTTTGGTATTGAATTGATATAATAAGAAGCTACATAGATTGTACCCAATATAGGAATATTGGGGGTTCCTCAAGAATTGGTGCATTTTACCGTTTTTAGGATTATAGATATAAGACATATTCTAGGTATCCCAATATGGGGCTAGATCAAATGAATGGAAATTTGGTCATTGTATAGGCCACTCTATGTTGTTTAAGGTCTTATAGGATGAACCATATGTCATGAAGTGTAAAATTATTCAACAAGGACTAAAATACAATGCAGTTTAGGGTTATATGAAAAGGGACTCTATATAGGGGCTTTGTACCAATTTTGATCATGAAAAAAATGAAATAACTTTTTCAAAGTTCTAATTTGGTAGAGAATATCCACTATAAATAAATAAAAGATTATGAGGTGGGTACTTGATTGGATGTTATGGTTAGTTAAAATAAAAATGATCTAGGTATCACTATATATCTAGAAATAAAAGTAATCAATCTAAACATAGTAATTTTAAATTCTCCGTGTAGATATAGTTCATGTGTATGGGAGGTGAAATGCATGCATCCTTTTGGAGAGTTAATAAAGATATTACAAATGTAAGTGGGAAGGTTTCAAATACTAGGATGAATAAAGAACCATCATATAGTTTAACATATTTTAATAAAGTCCCACATGCCATTTAGTTTAGGGTCAGAAGATAAGTACCTCTATATGGAAGGTTTTTCATCGATCATGCTCTTATGAAGAAAGAAATAGATCTTTATATGTCTAGTTAGTCAAGGAAACATGACATGAATAGGCTGGAAACATCTACCAGGATGAATTGTAATTTGACTGAGATAATTCAAATGGATTAGTCTAAGATAAGTAATTTATACATTGCTACATATTTTATAATTAAAGGAATTTATCCATGTGTAGTTCTAAAAGGAGGGTAGAATTTTCATTATGGTATGGGATTAAGACTATATAAAGAACTAAAATGGTATACAGGGTAGGACTAAGGTCTCTATATATAGATCCCCAGTGTATGGATACTATAGAAATCCTGACATGAATTAAAAGACCATACAATAAGGGAACTTAGATAAAAGGGAAATTTCATGGATTTAATGGGTTAAGAGATCCAAACTCCATACCATATTTTTTTATGATAGGAATCAAACCCCAAGTAGTTATAATAAGGGTTCATTTGAAGTCATTGGTTAGGAGAACCAAGACATTAGGTAGGATAATAAATAAAAAAACAATGAATTTATGTGGACAGAAAGACTCTCTATAGATTAATATCTTATATAGGGTGGATTGTTTCATGATATATTTCCATGAAAAATGGATGATAAGTTGGGGAATCTTATATTAATCTTTCTTTATTTATTGGATTTAGGTACTAGGAAATAGATAAATTTGAGAAGTTTACGATCATTTATGACAAACCAAATGCATATAGGCTCATAAGAAACAAGAAATGGATTCTTCTTTAAATCAAGTTAGTGGTGGAAAACCAAAATTAATTGGTGATATATCATACATCAAGAAAAAATGATTTCTGATTGAATGTGAATTATGGATGGTTCGGAGATAAGTAGTCTAAACATCACTACACATCCTAAAATGGAAGGAATCAAGACACACATATCGCTTATGATGTTAGATAAATATTACCTTTGTTTATATTGATGAGTGGTGGAAAATATACCTTTTGAATTGTAACATGGATCTTACTCTTGTTTATGGAAAATAGTTCCCACAAACAAACAGTCCCAATTAGTATAAAATATCGTGTATGTGGGACCTTATGTCAGACAGTTTAACATCAAGAAAGTAACTCATAGATGTTCTATAGTTTATGGTCATAAAATGATGACCTTGGTTCAATGTATTTTATAGTCATATGAAAAAGAATTTGGTGATATGTAGTTTCTATTCATACAACTAAGAATTTGGTGATATGTATATTTTATTAATAGATATAGACACATTAGTCGATGTAGTTTATACTTGTACAACTAGGAATTTATTAATATAGAATTTAAAGTTTTCAAATAATAATTTGATGTTTTATAGTTCATATTTTTACAAATAAGTCTTTTCTGGAGTAATATAACGATGATTGATATGAAACAATCATGAATTGTGACAAATTATTTCACGATAAACCATTTTTGGGTGGATGTTTTGATACAATATCCATCCATAATGATCAAGGAATACATGCTCTTGTAGTAGACATTATATAAACATAACTTCTTTCCCATTTTCCATCCATCTGCACGAATTTATTCACAGGTATCATGGGAGTTGTTTGATAAATCACTAGTCCTCCATGTAATAACGAGGGGAGGTGAGCCTTTTTGTTGAATGCTAGTACAACTTGATAAAAAATATATTTATTTTCTATGTAGTGTGTGTAACCTTTTCTTATCGAGTCACACAAATTCATGTATCTTAATTTGGTCAAGATAATATTCATACAAATGATTCCATATGACTATATAATGTTAAGGAATTTTAACCTCAATGTGTTAGACTAACAATATCTCATATATTAGAAAATATAGGGTCACTTTTATGGTAGTATGAGTTTCCATGTGATAATCCCCCATAAAATATATAAGCTTTAAAGGAATGATTTTTTATCTTCTTCCACCATATTTAAAAATATATTATGTAGAGTCTTGTTTAAAGACTCTATATATCCATTCTCTACTACATTATAGTGGGATGATATGTTGTAATGAACAATATATTTTTTATGCTACTTTATCAATTTGGAAACATAGAACTTGGTGCCAATTTTTAGTAACAACATGCTAGGGAAACCAAACTTGGTGATGATATGATACTTAATGAAATGAATGATAAACGTTATTCATACCTCCTTGAGAGATATAGTCTCAACCCATTTGGAAAATAAATTAATGGTAGTATGGTATAAAATAAATTACCTAGATATATATGGGGGATATTCCCCCTAACATCTATTTCCTATACATCAAATTTCCGATATTACATGGTGGTATATAAGAACTATGGTGGTTGATGAATTAATTTTTCATGTATCTAAAAAGTACATAATTTCCTTTATAAATCAATGTAGTATTTCATCATTTGTGGCGAGAATTATCCATGTTTTTTATTTTATAGAGGAACCTCACAAAAAAAATAGTGAGCACCATAGGTACCAAAATGGACTTCTTTGATGGTAAAAATGTCTCTCTTAGATAAATTCATATAAGGAGAACAACATTAAAGACTCATTTATATAGAACCTTGTGGGAATTTGGGCCTTATTTGAGTAAAAATTTAACCATATACCTTTGGATATGTTCCTACATAGATCGACTAAATAGAATAATTCCATATTGGAGGTAGTATATTACAAGAGACAAATATCTAATTTGGATATCGCTTGGTAATGGTAAAGCATAAAATTGATCAAAGGTGGTGTTAAAATCATTTATTTATTCCTTGTAACTATTTGTGATTGAATATACCAATTCCAAATTTTCTTTGAAAATGATCATCTCATATAGGTCTAGATCTTATAGGGTCATATCTAGATTGGACAGTGCTTCCTCTTTGGTGTTAAATGAATGCGAACATGGGGTAATGTTTATTTCAATAGGAAATTGACTATCAAACCCCATATATAATAAATAAATGGGATCATATGTTTCTTCTTAATTGAAAATTCAATAATAATATTATCAATAAACAACTCTGAGGTTCCCTTATTCATCAATTTGGTAACTAATTTCTTTATGTACAACTCCATAATTTTAATAAGATCCTGATCTTCTACTATGGTATTGGTGCATCATTTTTTAGTATAAAAGAGTAAGAAAGAACCACCAAACTAGAGTGATGAGAAAAATACCCAAGGAAAATCTATTGTGCTTAATATTTTCAATCATCCTCCCTATTAAGATTCTAGAGTTTTTATCAATGTAAATTTTTTATGTTTAGGAAGCTTCATGGAATGAGAAAACTTATTCATTAGGAATATTCATATAAAAAATAAATATTCAATTATATGGTGTGTTGTAAGAAAATATGATAATTCTTACCCTTTTACCACCATCTAGGATATAAAATGAATATAAAACTATTATAGAATTACCGACTAGTGTGACATATGTCTAGTTATTATTGGATTAATGAGGATGTATTTGAGTGGATATACATGACAGACCAATTGGACTTCTTGGTAAAATATATAGGATCCCAAAAAAAATTAATAGGAAATTTAATTAAACATAGTTCTTCTTGATTTCATAATATTAGGCTTTTGTATCCCAAAACTTTTCTTCTAAGATAGTAAATGATTATCTCATTTACAAAATTATTATAATGAGATAGTATTATTCTAGTAAATTACTCTATGTTTCTGATATATAGGATTAGTGTCTTCCCTTCAATAAGTGGAATAAATAATGTAGAATGCAATAAATACCACTTAAGGGAATCAAAGTATTTTTTGTATTCTTCATCCTACTGATATATGAAATCCTTCTTCATCATCTTTGTGAATGGAAATTTTTTTCTATAAGATTTGTTATAAAACATATGATATAGGTGATATGAACCAAGATAAATCTAAATTATTTAAGGCTTCTAGGAGGAGGAATATGAAGAATGACCTTGTTCTTATCATGGTTAACTTTGATTCCATAACATCATACCAAAAAGATAATTGATTTTTCTTATGTGTCCCTAAAAGAACATTCCAAGGGGTTTATATACACATTGTACTATCCTAGTCTATTGAATAATATTTCATGATCAGCAAGGTGATTTCAATGTTGCTTATATTTGACTACCAAATCATATACATATTACTCTACAGTCCTTATTAGGATGGGATTAATGACATGGTTCATGGAAAATTTGTATATAGTACCATAGTCCTATAAACTAGAGGAAATTAGTTGGTAGAAACATACACCTTTAGGTGACCTTAAGGTGGTGGATTTCTTATCTTTAAGGTCCATCCATATTTTGATAATGATAGAGTACCCATCAATGATAGAAAGCTATAAGAATATATTCCTTTCATTGATTAGTAATTATATTATTGGGAATAAAAAAAAGGCATTTTTGGAAATGTGAATTGAGATCCTGGAATTTGATGCTTACCAAAATATTTTTGTAATTTTTATTTTTGAGGATGATATTGGTCATCCACTTTAGGTATTTCACTTCCTTAATGAATTTTGCATATATGATCATGTAAAATTCGGATTCAAACTTGGGGGCATGAATAATATGAATTATTCTCATTGCATTATTATAGTAGGAATGTTTATTTGGTCGAACCAAATGAAAAGTATTCACATTGAGATCCAATACAACCATTTATATATAGTTTATAAAAAGGGTATCTTGGTTTTATTTCAATAAGAGGGTTTATGTTTCTGATTCCTTAGTTGTCATAGTGACATAAATCATTGAATGTCAAAGATATTCCTCCATTCCAAGATTAAATATTTTATTATCATCGAATGTGGTCGATGAACCTTTTTCAAATGCTAATGGGGAACTTATAAGATATATTTCTTCTTCTTCTTCTTATTATTCTTCTAGGTATTCTTTTTCTGGTGCTTCATAATTTTTGAAATCAGAATATGGATGGGAATTTTGATATATAATAGATGATATGGGGACATATTTAGATCCCCAAGAGGATATAGGGGGAATTGATTTTATTTTTATTA
The DNA here is from genome assembly GCA_963277665.1 of Viscum album. Classification (NCBI taxonomy): domain Eukaryota; kingdom Viridiplantae; phylum Streptophyta; class Magnoliopsida; order Santalales; family Viscaceae; genus Viscum; species Viscum album. Next base: position 1,174,555,211 of record OY728119.1, on the reverse strand, counting down.
TAATGAAATCATTATTCGAAATGTCTAGACTCATCCAATGAAACCAAAACCATGAGAATAAGAGAGAATATTTAAATTTTTTTTTCTTAATATACTGGGATTAACATCAAATTGTTCAAAGATCCATGATGGTGTTGATTAAACGTTATAGAAACCAGCATTTGTGTGAAGGAATTCATGGGAATACTTTATACACATGGGTTTCACTACTATATTCATCTCTATTAGTGGAAACTCCTCTATTGTAATATCCACATGACCATAATTTGTGAAAAAGGTGATTAGATGTTCTTAATTATTTTCCAATAAAACCTTCATTAACAAATGGATTAATATATAATGAGTTTTCACCACAATCTAGTTAATGGGTAACACATGATCATTGTTATTTTTCCCTAAGGACTAATGGGAAGAACATTTAGACCAATAAGGTTAGTAATCTGGTTATAATTTTTTACCATTGTTTTGTTCTCTTCCCTTTTATAGAATATTGTTTCTATGTGTTGAGATTAGTAGGAGTAAAATGGGTCATTATATATATGAAATACCTGAGCTTTCTCATTAACATAGTACTTGATACAATAATGGTATGATGAAGGCACTATAAATATATATGGAGCCACAATCTTCCCAAGGAGATGATAAAATAAATATCTTGATGAATGATAATTAATTTAGATTAAAAAACAAGTCTCTTAATTGGGCTCGAAACTTGATACTTATGAACAGTCTCTGGTCACACTTTTTATACAATGGAATTGTAAGTATAGAAAGGGAAATGTTAGATTTTTTATTGCCCAAACTATTGATGTTTCAAACTAGGATAAGTTTGATCCAAGAACCATTAATAATTAAGTTTTGATATATATTAATTTTATTTATCATGATATGTAAAATTATAGGATCTTAATATGTGTGATAACCATCTGGTCTTTTTCTATGAAGTAAATGAAAAGGTGGACTTTGAAATATCTAATCTGTATATGATATTTTTAGGATATAGAAATTTAATCCACGAGTACATAAGGTATTGAAAGTACCCTGATTTGGTATTATGATAGTTAGGTTAAAATGTGAATTGAATTTAGGATTTACAGTAAAAAAGAGATGCCATCTAGATGATTCAATATCTCATAATTTTAGAGAACAGGTTAATGTTTCCTATAATGATTTTTTCTCTGTCTTGGTGACTTGGGAAAAGAGTGGGATATACTAGTGGATCATTCATCCAACAAAAATTTGGTGAAATTTTTTAGTCTATGTGGTGGGATGATCTTTCCTTCAAACCTTTTTATGATAACCTAATAACCAAATACCAGCTAGAAAATATTAAAATATAATTGAATTTGATTGTTCCCCATATGATTTATGGTCAGATCAACATTCTTTTTTAGATAGTTATATGGATTTACCCTATGTTTATATACTATATATATATTCACTAGAGATGGTTTTTGAAATTTTTTTCCTACCATAAATTCTTTTCTCTTGATGTCCTTGAACTATGTGACATCTTCCTAGATTATGGTTGGATAATTCATGTTTCTAAGAATATTCTTCATCAGAGAATGGTTTTCCAAGTGAATAATTCTGATAAAACCATATTTTAAATCATTATCATTGGAGAATAATGTATACTTGAGTGGTTCCTGTTTTCTCAATTGGTGGTATAGTTCCCATCATACCAGTGATGGGGGTGATAAGTCTTACAAGGTTTTAACTAGATTGGTTACCATTAAGGTATATTCCTTTTGTGCATATTTTTTCTATACAGATTATATAGACCCTTTGATAAAGATGAAGATAAAGTTTATTCCTTAAATGTAAATAGGGGAGTGGGGATTAAAATTAGATGAAGGAGTTATTCTCTAAGTATGGTGTGTGATAAGATAACTTATTTCCAGGTTATATAGTCATTACATTTTTACACAGTACCATTTATGATTTAATATAAACTTATATAAGGTCTTAGATCCTTCTATACCATCCCATTTCATGTTCTTAAAGCTCTTGGTTCCTGAAGTAAGCCTATAAAAGGATTGATGGTGTATTTGATTCAGAATATGGTTTCAAGAGGAGTTACCGATGTGAAACGTAGTTCACATAATGATTGGATAGTTCACGACTCAAAGTGGGGAGTTCACCAATTGAGTGAGGGTGGTTCACTAGGTGAATTTGTGATATGTATAGTAAAATCACAACATGTAAGGGTGTGAGATCTAATTCAATAAATCCTCATTCCAAAATCCACACCATTAATATTATGTTCATAAAATCATTTGATCTGTAATTATTGGATCATAGAAATAAATTTTATAATGGATCAAAAACTCAAGACATTCAGGATGTGAATGACTTATTCACACCATGAAAGTTCATCTGGTAGTGAACCTATAAATAATGTTATACCCTAGGTTATTTCCAAAATACTATACTTATTTTCCAACCCTAGGTGACTAAAAGAACTATATTAAGGGATTTCAAATTTTTTTCTATAGGGGTTGGTCCCCGACATCATGTGTTCAATCGATAGTTATCCAAGGATATCTTTCCTCGCATTCTTATGCGCTATTGGTTTTAATTCATACCATTTTTTATTTCCATGCTATATAAGTTAATAAAATTCATTCATATGGATTTATTTTGATTTTTTTAGTCATAGGTGTGGTAATAATTTCTCAGAGTGGTGTATTTTTATTATTGAGAGGTAATTAGAATACTTCATTTTTGTTCCATTCTCAATAGAAGAACATTAAAATAATTGAGGTTAGGGATTCATTTATTGACCTATTATTTTATGTGAAACCAAAAAGTAAAAAAAAATATGTTTTTTTATATTGGTATTAATCAAATTAAATATTATACAAGAATAATGAAAATAAATGTTTTATGATTGTAGTGATCACATGTGCTTTTAAACTATGATAATAGTTTCCCTCTTCATTAGAAATATAGTGTTATATATATGGTGTGATTTGGTTATAATGTTATTTATTATATCGTTTATGATGTTTAATTTGATTAAAATGATTAAATAACATAATGTTAGTAACGTTTTCTAGACAATGAATTAAAGAGGCATGTTTTTTTAACCATCATTTGAATAATTTGTTGGAAATCAAATGATGATTTGGGTATATTTAATTAATTTATTTTTCTATATGTTAATGAAGTTAGGTAAAAAACATGAAGCAAGAAATTCTTGTTGTTGATAACAATGAATAAGCATGTTAATGAAATTATTATTCCTTTATGTTGTTGAAACAATAAGTTATACTATAGAGAATATTTAAATATTTTATAGTTTTTAATATCTAATGTATTATTATACACAAGTTTATAACCTATAATAAATGAATCAGTTAACTAAGATGAAAATAAAATCGATTGTTTAATAAGGATAGTTATTTGGGACTAAGAACTCCCATTTGAATGTGATGGTAGGATGCCTTTCTTAGGGCCAAGATTCCTTATTGAATATATTTTCTATTTTTTCCTTCTATGTTTTCTCTATACGTTAGCATTTCTTTGAAATGTGATTCGAACATGAGATTCCTAATGGGTGTAGGGATATGGCTGGGGTGGACTGGGTTTGTGGAAGTAGTCGATGCCTTTGACAATGTTATTCATAATGAAATGCATGGTGTTGTTATGAATAACACCGGGATTGATGGAATGGGTAGAATCTTGGATATACTATTATTGGGATGAAAGATATATGCTTTCTTGATAATGTTATATGTAAAAGGACAAATGAATGAGTTACTTGTTTACCCGCATTCCTTTCCCCAGTTCTTGAGGAAACTCGCTATGATTGGTTTTGAATCGATTTTATGGTATCTTAGGATATTTCCTTAAGCATCTAGAATTATAGAATGATAATGATTATTAATTGTTTTAACCCATGGGTTTTGAGCCTGAATGGAATGAAAATGCTTATCATATTATGAAACCATGGAATCAGTTGGATTATAAATGGAGGGAATGAAAATTAATTTTTGGTTAATGAAATGTGAATGGAATAATGTAAAATAATGGTAAATTAATTAAATAATATAAAGTGAAAATTTATAAGGAATGAATTAATTAAATAAAACTACTATAATTCTTATGTTCTTATAGGATATCTAGTTCATAGCAGTGGAAGTCACGTTTCTAAGAGAATATAGGTATAATTAGTAAAAGAACAAGTGTGATTCCTCTAGAAGGGTTGTGATATAGATTATATCCTATATGTTATGTGATCCCATACACTAAACCACAGACCTTATTAAGGAAAAATACACACAACAAAACATTGGGATGTAATTTTCCTAAATGTCATGGTTGGAGATGAATAGTTGGCTGACTACCCCCTTTGGCCTGACTCCCTTCTCTTAGTAGTATCATATGTTGGTATGCATGGTGGTAATCTGTCCCCATTTACATGTATAAGGATTTACTATCTTAATGTTATTTCGAACACATATATCTTTAGATATATTATCCTATAGACTATTATAAGTATGGAATGTATATGGTATGAGGGATTTAGGTATAATACATGACATATAGACTAAAATATATCACGAAAAATAATCCATCATTATCTAGATATGTTGGATGATATGATGTGATGATGTGATTCATGGGGTGAATGTTATGTTATGATGTAGTGATGTGAGGGATGAGATTCATGTTATGATACTTTAGTCCTAATGTATTTAGGATGGATTAATATTGGAGAAAGATTGCTTATGAAATATGATGTTGGGGAAGAGTATAAAACCCATGGAGAAGTGGTAGTGGGGTTCCTTTTTTTATATTTTATTATACGATCTCTTGTATGTGATACTAGGTGATAAATACCCATGGTGAGTCTAGGAACATAGAATACTGATTTAGGGGATAATTTAGCTTAACTTTTTATTTACTAGTATTCAGAATGATTTATTTATATTTTTCATGAGAGGATTTGGGGAGGATCTTATTAAGTATACCTATTTTTCTCACTCTACATATACATAATCACCTTTTCAGGTCAGTAAGTTCTATATAGTAATCATGTAGACATTGCCAACTAGTGGGTTATTTGAGAGTTGTTTGGAATTTCATTTCCAGTTTTGGGTATTATATGTTGGTACTTATAATTTCATTTATAGTTGTTTTTTAATATTAAATGGAATTCATTTATTTCGGATATTTTACTTTTATGTTGTGAAGGTTTATTATGTTTTTCTATGTTTTCTATCATCTTCCAAAATCATAATAGGAAATTACTCCCATTTTTGTGTAAGATATACCCTCACTTGTTAGAGACAACACATGTACCATTGGAGGTATGATTAAGGAACCATTATCACCCTTCTCAAATTTTTTTCCTGGGATGGGTACTTTCAAGGGGAGGGGTTTACGATAGACTGGTTTTAGAGGTGTTGTTTGATGGATATGATGCATTATGGATATAAGAACTTGTGTCGACTGCACGGGTTAGTAGGGAAATGATGTGAATAAAGTTTAATGAGAAATGTAAATAGGGGAGATCATATTAGACATAAGTATTTAGGTCCCCCTATGATCTGATACATGAACTTTTAAGTTTATTGACCTTACTAAGAAAATTGATATTGGTTATAGGGTTGAGACCTTGAAAATGATCAGACACCATTCTTATTTATTCTTTTTTTAAATAGGTATATGTTATGATTAGGTATAAAATTTAATAAATAAATAAATAGTCATAAATGTAAAATATTACAGTTTTATGTGTCCCTAATAGTATTTTGAAATTATGGATCCATGTCAATGTTCTCATCAGGTTCAAGCTGAATATGATTAGTAGGATGAACAAAACATTCATCATAGAGTAGAGGTTATCAATTATAAAAATTGGAGGACACTCTGATATTTTTTGTTCAAGATTCTAAAGAAGTATTCAGGATCTATTTCAAACATAGGGAAAAAGTACTAGTTAGAGGAGGTGGAGGTATCCTTTAGTTTGATCCATTCTTAATAGGAGTACTGGGTTTTGTTGGTGGTAATTAAGCTTCATGGTGTAGTGAGGCATTGGTGGTTCTTATTCCGTAGGGATTGTGAGGGGTCAAATATCAATATAGAAGGTTATTCATATATCTATATCATATGAATAATGAAATAGATCTGTATCTATATTGAGTTAGTGGAGGGAACTTGATTTGAATGGTGAGGAATCATCCAGAAAGACGAATTATAACTTGATTAAGACAAGACTTGTTGATTAGTATGAGATAAGTAATTTATAACTATCTACATATTCTATAATTTTAGTAATAAATCCATAAATAGTTCTAGAAGGGTAAAATAATTTTTACCATGGTATAGGATTATTACTAGTAGAGGATCTACAATTACATACAAGGAAATATGATGGACTCTGTATATAGTTCCTCAATGTGTGAATAACATAGAAATCATGATGTTAATTAGGAGACCACATAATAAGGGAATAGGAACGAGAGAGTAATTTCATGGGTAGGTCTAGGATAATATATCCAAAAACAACTTTATATATTGTATAAATAGGAATCAAGACACATGTATTTCTAATAATGGGTCACATTGTTTTTTATGATAGGTGAACAAAGATATTAGGTAGTCTAATATAGTTTTAACCATTGACTCGATGTGAAAAGAAATATTCCTTTTCAGATAAATATAATATACACGTAGAATTTTTTCTTGGTATATGTCAATGGTAAAGGGATTATAAATTGTGTAATCTTACATAAATCTAGATTATATTTAAGGGATTTAGATTCCATGAAATATACCACTTTAAGAAGTTTTTTGTCTTATAGGATATACATGTTTTACATTATACAAAATGGACTAGAATATATTTTCTTTGATCAAGATCATGTGATAAATGAAATAGATTCCTCTTAACATCGCATTATTCCAAGAAACCCAACATGAATTGGTGAAGTCTCATAAATTAATAAAAAATTATGTTTTATGGAAAATGAATTTTGGATGGGTCTGAGATAAGTTGTCCAAATTTCACTACATATCCTAAAATGGAAGGAATCTAGCCTCACATAATTATTTTAATATGATATAAATCCTACCATTGATTATGTTGAAAGATGGTAGAGACCATACATTAATAATTTTTACATAGATATAACTCTCATGAAGAGAAAATAAGCCTAAGAAATGGACAATCTTATATAGTTGAAAAAGTTATAATAGTGGACCATGTATCATTGAGTTTATTGTCATAAAACTAATACTTAGTTGTTATATTGTTTAAGGTCATACAATTAGGACCTTGGTTCAATTTCATTTATATTTATACAATTAGGACTTTGTTGTTCTATAGTTTATAGTCATACAACTAGAACTTTTGTGCTACATAGTTTATATTCACAAATATAGAACTTTGGTGTTATGTAGTTTGTACTTGTACAATTATAAATTTGGTGCTATATATTTTAAATTCATTCCCCTAGAACTGTACTTATATGTATTTTATATTTGTGTGACAAGTAATTTGGTGTCGTCATACAACTAGGACTTATTTAAACCCATCCTGAATTTATGAAAAGTATTTATCGAGAAACCTTTTACTAGTGGCTATTGTTATACACTATACATACATCATTACCAGGGAATATAATCCCCCATATTAGACCTTATATATATGATATAAGTTATTTTCCATTTCGACTCTATCTAAAGGAATTTATTTTTGGGTATCATGGGAGTTATTAGATCTATCAATAGTTCTACATGGACTAATGAGTGAAGGTAAATTTTTTTATTGAATTATTGCCCAAATCAATTCAAATAAATTCCCATGATATGTGGTGTCTATAACATTCTATTATCAACCCAATCCAGCTCATCTTGATTGATTTTAGTATGCTAATATTTAGACTACTAATTATAAATGACAATACAAAGAGAAGTAAGTAGTACCTCAATGGGTCATACCAACTTTGTCTCATATAAAAGAAATTTTGGGTTTTGCAATGGGGTTTTATGATTTGTGGTATGATAAAATCACATAACATATATAGATTTCCTGGATAAGAGGTTTTTAATTTTTCACCATATTCAAAAAGTTATTATAGGGAATCTTGTTAAAAGCCTCTACATATTCATTCACTGATGCATGATAGTGGGATGAGTTTGTAATCTAGATAATATATTCTTGATGAAAATATTTCAATTTTCATGGATATAAATTATTGAAATTTTCTATTAATAAAATGTAAGGTAAACCGAAGTTTTTTAGGATATGATACTTTATGAAATTAATGCTAATATTCATTCTTACATCCTTAATAGATATAGAATCGACCCATTTAGAGAAGAAATTAGGGGTATTAATGATGTACACGAACTTCTTATATGTATTTGGGGGATATGGCCCCCTGAAATATATTACCCACACAAAAAAAGGGAAAGAGTATTTGGTTGTATAGAATAACTATGGTGCATGGTAAAGTATGTTTTCATGTATATAAAAATTATGATATATCCTTGTGAACTATTAATAGTCTTTCATCATTGATGTGTAAAATAATTGAAGTATATTTATTTGATAGAACATCTTGGCTTGAAATTTTTGAGTACCATAGTCACCAATATGGACTTATTTTCTGTAAAAAATGTTCTCTCCACCTTCAATTCATTGGAAAAGAAGACCATCAAAGCCTCATTTATAGATAACCTTTTGGGAAATCATAACTTATTAGAGGAAATATTTTACTACCCATCATTAGAACTATTCATTCTTATATCGATCCAATAGGATAATTCCATGTTGGAGGTAGTCTATTATGGGATACATCTATCTAATTATTGTGTTACTTAGTAATGCTAATGTCTAGTCATGTTCAAGGGTGGTGTTAACCTCATTTACATCTTCAAATTCCCTAATAATAAATAAAGAGACCACATTGAAATGTGTGATGCAATCAATCATCTCATTAGTGTCTAGATATTCAAGGGTCTATCTATATTTTCTAGTGCAACCTCTTTGGTGTTCTATGAATATGGAAATGGGATAGTGTTTATTTCAAGAGGAATTTGGCCTGCATAGATAATATATAATCAATAAAGGGAACTAGTTATTTCTTCTTAAATAAATATTAGACATAACTTTCTTAATCACCAATTATGAGTCTCCCTTATTTATATAATTAGGCCACTAGTATCATTAGGTAAAATTATAATAATGAAGAGAGGGAAAAATTTTCTAAAGTATTCTTGGTGCATCATTTTTTCATTATAGAAGAGTAAGGCGGAAATTTCTTCATTGGAGAGATGATAAAAATACCCAATCTAACTATATCGAGATTTATTTTTACCATCATCCTCCCTATTATCCTTTTAGATCCCCAATAAATATACATTTTCCATGTAAGGTAGCCCTCATGGATGGTGAAAACATTTTCATCAGGAAGATTTATATTCAATGCTTACTGTTATAGGATATGGTCTATTCTAAGGATAACTACTTTTAACACCATTTAGTAGAGAAAACGAATATCAAAATATTGAATAATGATTGAAAATCTAATATATTTCTATTTATAATTTGATCAATGATGATATATTTGAGTGGATCTACATAAGAGACAATGTTGAAATCATGGGTCTATAATTAGGCTCTCAAATTTTTCTATAGAAAAATTAATTCATGTTAGTTCTTATTGATTTGAGAATATCTATTCTCTATATCCAATATAATTCATATAATATATAAACTACTTTAACACTTTCCAAAACATTTCTATTCATAAATAAAGGTGATAATAAATAAATACAAGGTTTCCACATAAAGGATTAATGGCTTCCTTTCCAAATGAAGCACCAAGATAGGTGGATGCAAGAGATAAAACTTGTGACCATCAAAGGATTTTTGGTAATCTTCATACCACTAATAGATAACCTATTTCTTCCCCATCTTTGTGATGGGAAACAATTTTTAGTAAGAATAGTAATAAAGTATCTGATTTAGGGTACATTTCACTAGATTACACTTAACTCATTAAGGTTTTAAGAGGTTGAATATTAAGTTTCATCTTTGTCATATCACGGTAAAATTTAATGCAACAATGGTGTACCATGAATACAAGTAATTTTAATAATGTGGACTTGAAATAAAATTTAAAGGGTCTTATCCTTATTTTTTGATTCCACAATATACTTAAAAATTTCTCAGGATCAACATGATGATTGAAATATTTTTTATATTTGACTACCAAATCATCTACATAGCACTACAAGATCTTTCATAGGATCAGAATAATGATATAGCTCATGAAATTTTGTGGAATATAAATGATGAAATTTAAAACAAAGTAAATTATCTTACAGAAATATACTCTTCCAGGTACCCAGAAAGTGGTTTATTCCTCATCTTCAAGGGCCATCCAGAATTGGCTATATCCAGAATACCCATATCTGAAAGAAATGAATTTGAAACTAGATGTTCCATTGAACAATTATTTTCTGATGAAGACTCAAAAAATATTCTTGTGGAAATTTAGATTGGGATCCCTAAAGTTAATTTAGAACCTGATTCTAATTATTTTTTCTTGATTAGGATGATATTGGTGAGGTACTTTAGGTATTTCATTTCCTTAATGAATTTAATTTTGTTTTTCTTTTAAAATTAAGATTCAACCTAGGTGGAATGGATCAGATTAATTATCCACACTGCCTTCTTATAATAGTGGTAGTTATCCATTAGTCCCAAATGAAAAGCATCCACATTGGGTTAGAATCATAACATTTTTGTATAGTTTTGATTAAATAAATATTAGTTCTATTTCAAGAAGGAAATATACTTTCCCTATTCCATGGGTTTCATGGAAAAAAATAATTTAAGGCCACATATATTCTATTGTATGAAGATTAAATTGTTTGAGCTCATAAATAGTGGTTGATAAAAAAATTTCAAATGTTGGCGGATCCTCCAAAAGATATTTTTCTTCTTCTCTTTATCATCATCATCATTATCATCATCATCATTTTTATCTTGGTTCATTATTATCAAAATCAAAATATTGAAGGAATTTTGGTATTTTATTTATTATATGGGGATATATTTTGTTATAATAGAATATTCAAGGGTAATTTTTTCTATTTTTATATGAATGAAATCCTTCTTCAAAATGAATTAACTCATCCAATAAACCAAGAAAAAGCTACTAAGATATAATATTTCCAAAACCCCATGTTATTTTAACAATACTGGGATTAAAATCAACTTGGTCAAAGATCCTAGGTGGGGTTGAATGAACATCATGAAGAACATTATTTGTGTAATGTAATTCAGGGAAAATTTTGATATGCCTGGAATTTTCTTGGATCTTTCCCTCTATCGGTGGTAGCTAGTAAATGGAAACATGTTCTCTCACATCATTCGTTGAGAAAGTGATTGTATGTTTTGAAAATATTGTCCAAATTCATACTGTATGACCCAATGGATTCCCATAACTTTATTTTCACCTCAATTTGGTTGATGGGTAAAACAATTTATTTTTCAAGTTCACTATAAATAATGATGGAAAGAACTTACAAACTAATAGTGGAAGGAATCTTGATGAAATTATTTATCATTGGTTTCTTCCATTCCCATTTATATAATGTTGTTTTTATGTATTGAGATTTGTAAGATTCAAGTGGGTCATTATCTCTATAAATTACTTGAGGGTATTCATTAAAAGAGTACTTCATGGAATAAGTGTGTGATGAGGAAACTATCACATATATATGAGAAATAATGTTCCCAAAAATATGTCAAAATCTATACCATGGTGAATGGAAATGAATTTAGATTAAAAAATAAGTTCTATTAATTAAGCTATGAAATTGATTCTTCTAAGTGGTAACTTTTCATTCTTGTCATACACTTGAATTTTTAGTTTGGAAGGATATGTGTTCTCTTTAATGTTGCAAACAACCTACTAATGGATCAAGATAGTATAATATTGATTTAGGAACCATTATACATTTGGAACTAATTTATTTCTATGTCATAAATTCTACTAGATATATATGATGTTTTTTATTAATTGGCATGATATATTTCTTTTCATTTTCCATGATAGAAATGTTTGTGTGTAATTTCATAGAGCCAATATCTATATGATTTTTCTTTCCTATATCAATTCCAATCTTGAATTATTATGGGATTGAAAGGTCCTGAATGAGAGATTAATTGAGTTTTATTAAAAGGTGAACTAAATATAGGTTTTCTAGTTGGTATGGGATGAAAATTAGATGCTTCAATATGAAATAATTTTAATGTAGAGGCTAATGATTCATATGGTGAGTTTGTTCTATGTCTTGATGACATGGGAATAATGTGGGAGGTGATTGTGGCTCCATTTTATGACTAAAATTTATGGATTTTTTTGTTTTCATGTTGGGATAATCCTTCACTCATACCCTTCTATATTAAATTAATAGTCACTTATATATTTGGAAATATTCCAATATAATTCATTTTAAATGAGCCCCATATGAATCAAAGTTATATCAGTATTCCTAATGATCTTATTAAAGGGATTTCCTTAAGGTTTCTATCATATATATGGCTTCATTATAAATAGTGAATGAACATTATGGTCTAGCATGACTTCTTCTCTGAGATATATGGATTATGATACCTCTTCCCTGATTATGGTTAGAGAAATGTGGATAATAATAAATTATTTTATCAAATAAGGGGGTTTACCAGTGAATGAAATTGATAAAACCATATTGTGAATATTTTTCAAATGAGAATCCTATATCATATGTTTGTTCTCACTGTCTCATTTGGTTGGATAGATACCATCATCCAAATGACGCGTGTAAGATGTTTTCTAGAGTTTAATCTATATTTGTTATTAATGAGGGATCTTTCTCCAATGACTATTTTTTTCAATGCTGATTATTTAGACCCTTCAATGATGATAATGATAATGAAGATATCATAAAATTAAATATATGAGTGGAGGTAACATCGAGTGAAATGAGTTACACCCAGAGTATTTTCCATTTCAAGTTAACTGATTCCCTCTGTATCTAGTATTTAAATTTATACAAATTAATATATTTGATTTTTTTGATACTCTCTATAAGGGAACAGATCCTTGTAGCCCATCCCTTTTTTAGGTTCTCTAATCCCCTGGTGGTTAGAGAAAGTATAGAGTTGGTTTGGTAGTGTTTGGGTTCCAGATTTGGATGAAAGTTTAGTTCATCACTTGAAACATAGTTCACATCAAGAGTGGGAATTTTACATCCCAAAGTAGGAAGTTTGTGGCTTTTTTGAGGGTGGTTTTCAAGGATAATTCACAATGTGTATGATATATTCACAATTTGTAAGGTTATAGGATCATCTTTGATATATTATTCTCAAAAAACACACACCATTAATATAATGTTCATGATTTTAATTGATCACACTTTATATGATTGAGGTGGAACATTTATTGGGGGATTATATACATGGGTCATTCGTGAGTTGAATTCACCATTCACCCCATGAATTTCCATATCTAAGAGCACCTATAAAGAATTCCATGCCATAGGTTCCTCAAAAACCCTATAATTCTCTCCTAACCCCAAGTGAATAGAGTATCCCTATACTAGATTTTCAAAACCCTTATGATCGGGACCGATTATATTTATTCTTATGGATTGAATTTTTTTGGAATATTTTTGAAATGAATTTCTTAGAGGGGTGTAGTTTTCTTCTGGGATAGGTGATGAAAGTTATGCATTTTTGATTGGTTCCTTATCAAGGAATATTGAAGGCCCTGAGTTTGGGGATTCACTGATTCACATATTTTGTATATTCAATATTTGTGAAATCATTCTTTATCTATTTGTGTGATAATGGAATTAAACAAAATGATGTTTAAACTAGAATAATGAATTGAATTGTTTATGATAGTACAAATTACATGGGTTTTTTCATAGTGATAATGGTTTTCCTCTTGATTTACTATATAGTGTACTATCTATGTTATGATTTTATTATCATGTTTTTATGATATATTTTAACATGTATAATTTGGTGAAAATTGATAAAGAATGTAATGGTGGTAATGTTGGTTTGATAAATAATTAAAGCAATAAGTTTTTGAAAAATGTTCTTATTATAATTTGTTAGAAATAAAATGATACTTGATGCATGTATAATTTTTTTTATTCCATATGTTAATTGAATTGGAAAAATAAAATGAATCTAGAAATTATTTTTACAGATAATAATAAAGAGACATGTTAATGGAATTATTCTTTCATTACATTATTAAAACTGGAAGTTTTGATAAAAAGGATGTTTAAATAATATATATCATTTAATATTTAATGACTTAGGTTATGTATAGTTTGAAATAATGATAAATGAATTTATTAACCTAATAAGGTAATAAAACCTTTTGTTTGATAAAGATAATTATTTGGGGATGAGAACAACAATTTCTATGTAAAGGATAGATGAATTTTTTATTAGGTCAAGATTCCATGTTAGATATGTTTTTTGTTATCCACCTTCTGCATTTTCTCAGGATTTGAGCCTAACTACACAACATGATGTGATTTAGGGATTACTAATGTTTGAGGTGATATGGTCATGAGGCTTGAGTTTGTAGTGTCATTTAATACCTATGACAGTAGGTGAATCGTGATATGCATGGTGGTGTCTGTGATACCATAGGGATTGATGGAATTGGTTGAAGAAGATATTTCCCATTATTATTCTAAAATCAATATGTTTTCATAATAATTTTCTTCTTAAAAGGATAGATGTCCCAATTCATTATTTTCCTAAATTTCTTTCCCATGTCTTGAGACAACTAGTTGTTCTTTATCATGTATCAATTTTAAGGAATATTAGGATGCTTCATAGTGTAATAAGAATTATGTAATGATAAATATTAATAAATGTTTCAACCCATGGGATGGTTGCTATTGTGAAGTGTTGATTCAAAAATTTTAGTAATATATTTTTGGTTTTGAGGCTCACAATTTCCCAAATTTATTTTACTAATGAATTTATTTTTAACTTAATTTAAAGAAATAATTATTCGTTAAAATATTTATTCTGGAATTATATTCAAGTCATTGATTCACTAGGAATATTTGATGAACTATTTTTTTACATGTTTAAACATATTCTGGAAACACAGTTCATACCCTACATTTGTAAGTGTTACTTATGGATAAGAAAATATAATTTTGAAATAACTTGTATGAATTATATACCCTATGCTATTGAGAAAGTATTGTTCAGAAAACCAACATTTGTAATGAACCCTATGTTTGAGGAAAAAATTTATGGTACATCAACCCTACTTTTGTGATCAATAGTACATTGTAAACCCTATGTTTAGAAATTTTTGGTCACATGAAGGTACCCAATGTTTGACTATTCAACAATGGAGTTTTAAATATGTGATATTAGATATAATTTATACAACAATACTAGATAAAGTGACTATATATTGAAATCTATTTTATAACCAATTCACAGGATCGTTGTGATTTTTTAAAGGTTCATATTCATCATAGTAAATTGTTTCTATTCTTAAGGGATGTTATGATTTGTTTTTTGATATTTATGGAATTGGTATAACCAATATCTATTCAAACAACAGAATAAATATAATGTTGTTCTCCAATAGAAAATATACAATATTAAAAAAAATTAGATAAAAATAAAATGTCGTGTGTCATTGCCTTTATAGCTATGCTATGGAGACATATATATTTTGATCTATCATATAAATATTTTGATCTATCATATAAATATGGTGAAGTGTCAGCTTCTTGTACTAAACTGTGGATTTTCTGTTCTTCATAAAAGTATAAGACAGATCTATAAAGAGTTTTTATAAATAGTGAAATTTCATATATTATTTTTTTATTAGAAGTCTTTGGACCAGAGGACTTGCTAGGAAAAATCACATGGATCGTGGAGTTGAGAATTGGTGAAGTGGATTAGGGGATCTTTGTGCCCTGAACCACTATATATCACTATGTTCATTTCATTTATTTATTTTTCTGCTCACTCATATTTAAGAAAAAATAAATGGATTGATTTATAACAATAGATGTGTTATGAATAGGTTAACATTTTTAAAAACACATTTCAACCCTCTCTTATGACTTTTCCTCCATCATTATCATCCTGACCTGAAAATTGGTTTCAGAGGTAGTGATTTACGAGTATGTTTTTTGAATTTTGTTGCCTATATCATATCAGTAAATGGTATTAGAAGGCTATAATAAATATTTAAAGTATCTAACAAGACTAATTCAAAGATTCAAATAAAGAAATTAGGTAATGTATGATTCTAGAGAAGGTATTTCAATGATCCATACTCATTATTTTACTGGTGACAACTATGGATGTGGGAAACCGCATTTGATTATTTATTTAAAAATTTGTGGTTTGGGAATAGATGAATTCAATAGATTATCACAAAGTCCTACTATATATGATATGTGTTAGACTATTTTTGTTTCCATAGATGGAAATTACAATATCAAACATTTATTGTACACAATTGTGAAACTAATGTTTGAGAAGTTCAGAATATATGAGGATGAAACCATCACTCAAATGAATAGAATATTAATAGAGATTTTCAATAATTTTTCTTCTTTTGGAGATCCAGTTTTACAACCATAACAAGAATTAAATGTAATCACAATATTAACCTTTATGTATAATAGAATATCTGTAACTATATGTCAATCTACACCTCTGAAAAATTTAGCTATGAATGAGTTGGTTGGATCTTTGATGGTGTATGAAGATAAGATACAGGTTGATTATAAAAATCATATGAAACCCGAATAATATACTTTTAAAACTACCATGTATGAATTATTTGATTCAAATCAACCATATTTTGATTGAAAATTATCAAATCTTGAAAATAAAATTTTAAAACTGTTTAGAGATAAAAAAGAAAGGGATAGAAGAGAATAGATGCTATGAGTGTAAGGAAAAATTTCATAAAAAGGATAATGGTTCTTTACTCAAAGCTTAATGGAAATCCACTTACAAGTTAAAATGAATGAATTTTGTAAATTATACTGGGAGTAATACTTCTGGTCACAAAATTAATCATATATAGATTCTAAGATTATGCATAAAAGAAAATGGTATGTCTTATGGGACAAACTAATCATGAGGTACAATTTTATTACTCTAGAAACTATAGTTGTGAGGAACTACTTTTTAATAAATTAAATAATTATTTCTTTATACAACATGAAATATAATAATCCTTGAAGAAATACAATTGAAAAATTATAAAATCGTATGATACCATTCTATTAGAAAATGAGAATTTTTCAAAATAGATTATTGATTTAAATTCTGATTCTCCTTAAATTTTTTATGATTTTCATGACACTAGTATTGATGAATTATTGGATAAAATAAAAAATAAAACACAATATTTTAGTATATTTATAAAAGGATAAAAATATTTAAATAAAATAATTTGAAAAAATATAATACCAAACGAAAATTATTTAATAGGAAGCAATTGTGAATGGCTAAAAATATATAAGAATTATTTTTTTCCTAGTTTAAATAGAAAAAAATGTCTACTATTTATTTTTTTAGTATTAATGTAAATTATAAAAAAATCTATTTATGAAATCCTTAAATTTCTGGTGTTAAAAATATATACAGCTCAAAATAATTGTTTAACTTGAATTGTAGAATTCCTACACAAAATAAACAATTTTGGTTGCCTAAAACATTAATAACTAAAATAGTAGGACCCAAAAGCATATGGGTACCAAAAATCCCTTTTATTTGATGTTTTTAAGAAATAACCATATAATATGTATCATTAAATCATTTAGTAGTTAATCAATTGGTATATGAAATTCTCTATTAAATGATTGAGCAACTCTTAAGAAGTTCTTCATCATAAAATCATCATTACTAAAATCACTAACTTAGAATGTATTTAATTTTAATTTTTATATGATTTTAGTTCATTACATTTTCTATAAAGTGGTACACAATAATCTAACAAAATTTTATAAGGTCTCTTCAGTTCTCTTTAAATCACATTTTAATATATTTGGATTAAATAACTAATTTGTTAAAATTTCTCAAAATATATCTAAACGTTGTTTTTAATTTCTAAATAATACTATACTTAGTCTAATTAAAAAATAAGTTTATTTTAATATTTTAAAAAATATTTAAATATTTATATTCCATATTAATAAATTTTTAATGAAAACCAGAATACGTTTCTTATATAATGTGTAATGTGTGTTTTTATATTTTTTTCTAAAGAAAATCAAACATCGTTTGTAGTGTGTGAAAGCCTATTATTTGATATTTTTCTTAAAATTCTAAATTATGAAGTAATCCTCTTCGAAATATATTGTTCAAAAGGTTTTTTGAAAACTAATTACAACAAGATGAAGTGATCAAGTAATTCAAGTACAAAATAAAATTGTTCTTACAATATAATGAAATGTAATAATTTTTATTTGTTAAAAGAATAGTTTGTTTCATATATTAGTGGTTAATTTGAAAAATATTCTAAAATAAATAGTGAAGTTAAAAGTCATGAAGAACTAGAAGTCCCTAATTCTCAAATATCTTATGAATAGATTCTATTTAAAGTCAAAACATTGATGAAAGAAAAAGGGAAACTACAAACAGATCTGTATGTGTCTATAAGGTCATAAGAAGATAAAATGAAATAATCTATAACAAAAAATGGTTTCGATTTGTTAAAAAAATAGAATCTTAATATGAAAAATAGTATGTTATCGAAAGTATAATTTTAAACTTTAATGGATTAAATACTAAGCCAAATAGTGTTTCTTAAAAGAGAAGCTTATACCAAACTAGATATAGATAAGTTGAAGTTTTTTCTTCTTTAACAGTGTTTGTATTATTTATATCAAAATAAAACATATGTCAAAAGTAGATTAAAATAAATTTTGAGATTTTTATCCACCTTAAGTGGAAAATCATGAAATTAGGAAAGTTCGGATGAACCATCCACTCCTTTCCAACCCTTCATTTTAATTTTTGATTTTTTAAAATCAATATTGTAAATATTATTTTCAATATCTATTGTTTAGTGAAAATATGTTCTCTAAGATTGCCCGTAATATATGTTTATTAGTTATGTTACATAGACATGTATGTAATATTTAATTATTTCATGGCCCTAAGTAAAACTAAAAATAAAAATAGTTTTCTTTTAAATATTACTTGTGAGAAAGTTAGTTAACTTTTTTATTTCATCAAAAAATATTCTATTTCAATTAATATCCTTTATGATATAATAAAAGGATATTTTTAAGAACATGATCATTTTATTCATTAAAAATTATATTATTCTTCTTTCTTTCCCATCTATATCTTTTTAAAGCATGAATTTAGGGGAATTTTATTTCAAATACTCTTTACTCTTTTCTTTTTTATGTCACAAATGTAATGCCCTGACCCTAGAAGCTTGGAGCCGGTACATTATTTTAAAAAATTGGCCTGATTACAAGGAATCATGTCACAAAGGACCAATAAATTTTGTAGTCTTGGAAAATAGATTACATACATGAATGTTACTTTACACATTAAAACAGAAAACAAAACATAAATAACTTGTTGAGAACCCCATTATTCCATTAGATTAACCCTAAATATCAAACATAATACACTTCCTGGAATCCTGGGAAAACAAAACATAAGAAAGGGGTGATCTCAGATGCTCAGTAAGGGTAAATAATTTAGCAAAATCCATAAACTTTTAAGGCAATATGTGTAATAAAAACAGCATCCTTTTAAACATATACATGAACATAATATGGAGAAAATATATCAAACATTACCATATAAACATGAACATGGATATTCTACTAGTCAAATAAAGACATGTAATAATTAATTTCATAATTAGAGAAGGCCTAACGCTGGACATCATTACCACATAGTCAAGGCCTCGTGCCAAGAATGCAAATAAAATGTTTGTCTAGATCTTGTGCCAAGAAACTAGTTTGTCTCATGAGACCTAATGATGCATCGAGGAGCTATAGAAGGCTCCACCCATCACTTACTAAGTCCAATTCATTCCTCATATAAAAAGGTTGAAACATAACATAAACATTCATATTAAAACTATCATACGGAATGCCAATACATTATCCATAAACCATGAATGGTGTAAAAATAACACATCCACAATCAAAAAAATCAGAACTCATTTAATACAATATATAAAATTTAATTATAATAAATAAACCTCAGTCATGAATAATATCCAATAAAGGATGATGACATTGTTGAAAATGATCAGTAAAACTCTCTGAGGGAAATTTCAATTTTTCATGAAATCATTTTAATGTCACCCAATTTAAAAAGGAAGACATTTAATTTATTTTGAATCAAATTGTCCCATACCACTTTGAAACTTTTGAAAAGAATTAACTTTTTAATACATTAATGTTCATATAAATAAATCCTCAAAACCATTTTGAAAACATAGATATTAATGAGAATGATTTAGAAGAATAAATATTTAAATCATTTAAAATGATGTTTTAGTTAGATTCCCTTAAAAACAATCCTTTTTAAAAATATTTTTATGAAATATGGGAATGAATAATAAATATGTCCCTGTAAATACTTACACATAAACAATCTCAGATAATAATGAGATTGTGGAATTAACCCTTAACGTGCACTTTCATTTAGTCTTGGGTATGTTCAACCTCGTATATAATGACCATATCATGTTATTAAATTATACCGGAACCATATTTTTATTTATAATATCATACATGATTCATTTATGACTTTATAATACACATTTAATAATGGTTTTCATGTAAAATTAATATTTTGGGCAATAATCGCTTTCTTTATCGTACGTGTTTTAACTTGTTATTTTTTATCATATAATTTAGATATTGATTTAAATACATAAATAATATAAACCTGATTTATATATAATATATTTTTAGAATATAGATATGTATAATAGATAGATATTTGAAATGGAAAACACGATTTATGGAGATGGTAGGACGTACGTACGGATAAATGTTGTTTCCGTTTTCATATCATGTTTAATGGAAGTACATGAATAATATATATGTAAGTATATATATATATATATATATTAAATAGAATTATGATGTATTATATTACATGCTTATTAATAATATATATTTTTATAATCATCATTGAATGGCGAACCTGGAAATGAATCTCATCGCATCGTGGAGACGGTAAGCCGTACATACACACCAACAGCAATATCATTTACTTAATGATTAAAAGGTGTGGAATTAGATGGTATATTAACTGTACAGAGAAATAATCATGTTATTTTAATTATTTATATACATATTAATCACAATTATATCCATCTAAATAACGTAGTGTTGAATAACAAATTACACCACGACGTGGAGATGGTAAGCGGTACGCACACACACATGGTGACATTACCATTCATAAGATAGATTGAATAATGAGCATGGTTATACAATATTTATAATAACATCACAATATGTATAAGGTACTGAAGTTATTATTTATTCAGGGAAATAACAAAGATAGAAAAAGTGGATGAAGAAAAGAACTTTGAAAGAGGTGATAAAATAATTACCACTTTTTTGGGTGATTCCTTTTGATTTGAACAAAATGGCTCCTTAAGTTGGATTTCTACTCAAGGGAAGGCCTCTAGGATGAAGTGAAGGAAGTTTGGAGGAGAATTTTTAAGGGTTTGGCCGAGCCAAATGGTTTTAGAGGTTTGATTTTGAGAGAAGGGGATGTACCCTTTTATAAGAGAGGTGTGGGTCACTTTCGGAAAAGTTTGAAATATTATTTTATTCTAAAATAATTTTCGGTTTCTAATGGCTCTAAATTGATTTATTTAGAATCTAATGTGGATATGGGTCTAAATAATTTCAATAAATAGGTTTTATACATGTTTATTTCACCATATTAACCCTATCTTTTAGATTTAACTCTTAATCAAATAGTTTAACTTTTACCATGTCCTCTTGTATTATTTAAATAAATGGCTAATAAACCTACCACAAAAGGAAAAAAAACCCAAGTGGTTCATTATTAATTTATCCAACATTATTAAATTCCTTTATATGATACTAATATTTTAATAAATATTATATCAATTAATAATATAGTATTTGTTTTAAGACTCATTTATGTCAATTTTGACACTATTTGTTATTTTTTAAAAGTCATATAAATATTATCAATTCAAAAAAATATCTAATACACCTTAACATGTCATATTAACCTCAAAAATTCTTGGATGGAATCAAAAGCCTAAATTTAAATTTTTTATAATTATAATATCAATTATTTTAATCTGTTACTGGTTAAGTAATTATTGCATCATCATTATGTCATAAATAAATTTAATTATTTAATCTCTAAAAATTATAAATAAAATTCAATTATTTAGGAAATAATTTAATCTTTCTAATGAATATTTATAGTTGAATGTATCTTATATATTACCCTATATAAAAAATGGTTTAGTTATTAATCATTGAATTTAATACTTTTAACTATTCTTTAAATAAAATAATATTAAAAGTCCTAATGTAATACAAGTGGACCAAAAAGATCATATTTTAATCCTAAGGTTAGTTTTGATCAAAATAAACTTCTCCAATAGAATTAGTACATGTGTTAGGGCAATAATAATATCATTTTTACCATGAATTACCCTATTTACTTTTAACCATGGTAAATACAATTCAACTGTTACTATTCAACAAAAAATATTTTCATCTTATTGAACCAAATTTTAATTACTCATGTTAACCGTGTTCCTCATAATTTTTAAATTACATTCACAGAAATGGTAAATTACAATTATGAAAATTTGAAAATGTTCTTAGAAGGTGGGTAAAAGACGTTAAAAATATCGATAAAATTTTATACATATAATTTTATTTTACAATGACTCCAATGAATTAAATTGAAATTATATATCTATTTTGACTTAAAATAAAATAAAATAAAATAAATAATTATATAAATAAAAAGTCAGGTTTGAAGAATAAATCATTGTTTTTCACTATTCATCAAAAATTGAATGTTTTCAGAAAAATACCAAAAATTCACCCTAAGATAATTTTGATATTCTGAATTAAAAAATGAATTCTATTTTACCAAATTCAAAACATATAAGTTGGATTAAATAATTTAAACTTAATTCCTGTTCTCAAAACCAAAAAGGGGATTTTTAAAAAGTACAAATTATCAAAAGATTAACATGTGTTTATGTCAAATTGAAATGTAAAATTTCTTAAAATGACCTAAATTGTATTTAATGATAAAAATATAATATAATTATACTTCTAAACCATTAAAATTCATAATTTAACACTATAAATTATTTCGATTAAAAAAGATGTTTTCAATTAAAATTTAGTATTTTTTCACTATTCATCAAAATATGAAAGTTATCAGAAAGGTGCCAAAAATTTATAAAAAATAAATTTTTTTGTCCCAGATTTAAAGAATAATTTAATTTTATTAATTTTAATATATAAAAGTGTCAAATATTGGTTTTAAAAAGGGTTCTCCATTAAAAGGCGGTAACATTTTATTTTCTGAAAAAGACATTTTTAATCTGAAAAAATGAATTTGTTCTTATATTATGTTTAAGAAATATATAATATTGAGTCTAAAATTATATTGAGTATATAAAATTCAAAATTCAGTTAATACTATTCATAGCTGCTTTTTGAAGGACAATTTTGTTAAGTCTTGGTGTGCTCGAACTTGGTGTTGCGTGTAGTGCAAGTTATTGAATTACTTTGATGAGATAAATTACTATGAAATATTGGGGTGTTACATTCTATCACCCTTAAATAAATTGTGTCCTCACAATTTTGAAATGTTCTTTGAAAATAAAAGGTTAAAAAAAGAGAAATACCTTTGTAAAAAACCCACATCTGAAATTGGGTTAATAAAATTTATTCTTAATAAGAGGGAAAGATAAATGAAAAAGTCACCACCAAATTATGATCTCGAATAGGAGAAAATTGGTGGAAATTAGATACACATAATTTTTGGAAATGGTAAATATTAATAGGGAGTGCTTTAGGTTATCAATCACAAACAAGTAAATAGTAAATGGAATATTTATGGCCTTAAATCCATAAACCTATGATTATTTTAATACAATCAGTTCAACAGAACATATGGTATTAGGATAACACATTTTTGGTTTTAAGATCCTTTCCCTAAATTTTTATAATTAATTTCTTCATAGAATAAGAGAAAAAATCTTGAAAAATAGTGTTCTATCCTTCCATTAATTTCTACCTCAAACTCATATTTCAATCCAAAGGATAATAGAATTCAAAAATATTCTATTTATCATAATCATATAGGGTTCTGAAAATAATGAATTTATAAATAATTTGTCAGAATATTTAAAAAACTATATTATACAAACCTGGAGATCATGTAGGACAGTGTTTGGTGATGCACCCTTTTCGCTATTCGATTTCGTGGTCTAGTCTTGTGGCCTTGCTCGACGTGGCAGGTTGTCACCCGACCTCCGGGTTTTCCTTTTTATAACAATCCAAAAATAATATTAAGAAATTATTTATCCTTAACAATAGTATCCAATGTCAAAATTAATCCATTTCAACCTTTATACTTATCCAATATACTTCTGTCCAATCTCACAGTACAAAATTTATAAGGAAGGTAAACACAACGAAGATATTTTTTCCACGTAATAACATGTGAATAACTTCATCATGTATTTTTCTAAAACAAGGTAACACCCTAAATCAGCATAAAACCTTATTTATTACAATCATGCTCCCTTATTCCTTATAGAATACTAGATATACTTCTTATATCCAAAAATGTTGTAAACTCCAACAATTATGGAATAAATAAACCATTAATTAGTTTCAAAGTTGTCAAGAATATTGAATATAATTTATCCAAATCAATCATATCTTTTTCCAAAATCACTACCTCAGTATTAGAACCATATAAAGGTTTATCTTTCCATCAACTATGTATTTTCCAAAAATATTAACTTTCTATTGAGTAACATTTCTTAGAACCATTTAATCTCAAATCCTCAATGAAATAGTACTACAGTACAATGTTTATTTATTTACATAATTATTATAACTAGTGCGTTGTTGATACAACAATCAAATTAAATAATTCTTTAATAACAACATAAGAACAACAGTCATTTATATTCATTTATGGTAGTATCATAACTTGATTATTATCCAATAGCATTATTAGGGGAATACTCTGATGACTTGGACATTGACTCGCGTAGTGTCCCAACTCATTGCAGATGAAGCATCATACATTTGAATCCTTTTTCTTACCTTTTCAATCACGTACTTTGTGTTCTTTTTCTCCACATTTATAACAAACTCCTATTCCCTTCAAGCATTTACCACAGTGATTCTTTCTACAGTTATCACATATGGGAAAATCTTTCTTTCCCATATTCTCTTTATCCATCTTTCTCTATACCATCATTTTATTCCCATGATTCCCTTCAAAGCCATATGAATCAGAGAATTATTTACATAACTTATTAACACATGATATTATTTCTTCATATTATGATAATACATGGGAGACTATTACCCTTCTAAATGTTGGCTTAATACCATGAAAGATATGATCCTTCTTACTTTTTGGATCATGCATATTGCTGGAGTTCTTCTTCCTTCTACTGTGAGCCATTTATAAACAATGGCATACATTAGGTTAGTTTATGAATTGCAATTCATAATAAAAACTTTTAAAATATATAATTTAAATTGAAAATATTATACATATAATCTATAATCATAAAAAATGTTTTTTTAAGTACGTATTTACTCCTAAATCCTTCATAATGTCTTTTAAAGAAGATATGAATTATCCTAAGCATATCCCCTAGGAGAATTGTAACCAGGAGTGCAGCAAGTACCATTGTCATCTACCAGGATACCCTATGTGAAGCTCAAAACTCCATGTCGTAGTTTTCACTCCAAGGTACATATGTGCCAAAGCTGCCTCTACCTACTTGTATCCAAACAGGGATATATTACATGGAAAATACACAAAATCTCTGCATTACCAAAATTATTGGAAGTTTTTCTATACCAATCCTCAAAGTCTATCTTAGGTTAATGTTATCTAATCAGAGTTGTTCTATATCTAGTTTTTAAGGATTGTACTAAACTTCCTCTGATACCAACTGTAATGCCTCGACCTATGAATCTCGTAGCCGGTGCATTATTTTAATACATTGTCATGATTAAAAGGAATCAAGTCCCGAAGGACAGATTGGTTTAGTAGTCTTGGAAAATATATTAATACATGAATGTTAAATTACACATTCTAACATAAAACACAACATATGTAATCCTTTGAGAATGCCATTATTACCCTAGATTAACCCTGTATATCAAACAACATAAACTTCTTGGAATCCCAGGAAATAAAAACTTAATAAAGGGGTGATCTTAGATTCTCAATAAGGGTAAATAATTTAGTGAAAGCTATAAAATTTTAAGGAAAGATGTGTAATAATAAAAATATTCTTTTAAAAATAAACATGAACATAATATGAAGAAAATAAATCAAACATTACCATATAAACATGAACATGTATATTCTACTACTCTAATAATTACATGTAAAAATTAATTTCATAATGAGGGAATTCCTAACACTGGACATCATTACCACATTGTAAAGGCCTCATGCCTAGAATACAAATAAAATTTTTGTCAAGGTGTTGTGGAAAGACACTAGTTTGTCTCATGAGACTTACCAATGGATCAAGGTTCTATAGAGGGCTCCGCCCATCACATACTATGTCCAATTCATTCCACATATGAAAATGTTGAAACATAACCAAAACATTCATATTAAAACAAGCATACAAAATGTGATAATTTATCCATAAACCATTTATGGTATAAAAATGACACATCCACAATAAAACATATCATAAAAAATTTAATACAATATAGAAAAATGTATTATAATAAATAAACCTCAATCATAAATAATATCCAATAAAGTATGTTGACATTGTAGAAAATGATCAGTAAAACTCATTGAGAGAAATATCCATTTTCATAAAATCATTTAAAAGTCACACAATTTAGAAAGAAAGACATTTAAAAATGATTTTCAAATTAAAGTGTCCCATACAACTTTGAAACTTTTGAAAGTAATTTACTTTTTAAAATATTCTTGTCCTTATAAATCAATACTTAAAATCATTTTGAAAACATGGACATTAATGAGAATTATTTAGAAAAATAGATGTTTAAACTATTTAAAATGATGTTTTATTAAGATTCCCTTAAAAATAATCCTTTTTAAAAATATTTTAATGAAACATGGAAATGGATAATAAATATATCCCAGTAAATATTTACATATAAACAATATCGGATAATAATGAGATTGAGGAATTAACCCTTACCTTGCACATTCCGTTGGTCAAGGGTACATTTATCCTCATATATAATGACCATAGTATGTTATTAAATTATAAAATAACCACATGAATATTTATAATATCATACATGATTTATTTATGACTTTATACTACCCATTTAATAATGATTTCCATGTTAAATTAATATTTTGGTTAATAATTGCTTTCTTTATCGTACGTGTTTTAACTTGTTATTTTTGATCGTTTCATTTAGATAATGATTTATATACTTACATAATATAAAATGTTATTTATATATAATATATATTTAGAATATAAATATGTATAATATATAGATATATGAAATGGAACACACTATTTATGGAGATAGTAGGTCGTACGCACGCATAAATGTTGTTTCAGTTTTCATATCATATTGAATGGAAGTAAGTGAATAAGTTATATGTAAGTACATAAATAAACACAGACACACAGAAATATATATATATATATATATAGTATAATTATAGTGTCATATATTACATACTTATTAATAATATATATTTTTATAATCCTCATTGAATGGTGAACATGGAAATGAATCTCATTGCATCGTGGAGATGGTTAGTCGTACGTACACAAGAACGATAATATCACTCCCTTAATGATTAAAAGGTATATAATTGGATGGTATATTAATTTAAAAGAGAAAATAGAATGTTATTTTTTTATTTGTATACATATTAATCATCATTATTTCATCCAAATAACATAGTGTTGAATAACAAATTACACCATGACATGGAGACGGTAATCCGTACGTACGCACACACGGTGAAAATATAATTCATAAGATGGATAGAATAAGAAGTATGATTTTAACATATTTATAATAACATCATAGTATGTAGAAGGTAATTTAGTTATTATTTAGGTATGGAAATAACAAAGAAAGAGAAAGTGGAAGAAGAAAAGAACATTGAAAGAGGTGATAAAATAATTACCTCTTCTTTGGGGTTTTCCTTTTGATTTGAACAAAATGGATCTTTATAATGATTTTATGCTAAAGGTAAGGAATATAGGATTATGTGAGATAAGTTGGAAGGAGATTTGGTCTCGGTTTGGCTGAACCAAATGGCTTTGGAGGTGTTATTTTGAGAGAAGGGAAAGTACCCTTTTATAAGAGAGGTGAGGGTCATTTTTGAAAATTTTTGAAATATTATTTGATTATAAATTAATTTTCGGTTTATAATGAATCAAAATTCATTTAATTCCAAGAAAATGTGGGGATGAATCGAAATCATCTCATCCAATTGGTTTTATAGTATTTTAGGTCCCTATATTATCCCAATCTTTTAGATTTAACTCTTAGTTAAATAGTTTATCTTTTACCTTGTCCTCTTATATTATTATAATAAATGGTTCATACACTTACTATAAAAAGCCAACAGAACCTAAAGTGGTTCTTTATTAATATATATAACCTTATTTATATCCTTTTACCAATCCTTAGATTTTTAGAAATATTATATCAATTTATAATACACTATTTGTTTTAAAACCCATTTATGTCAATTTTTACCCTATTTGGTATTTGGTTTTTGTTAAAGTCCTAAAAACTTTATCACTTCACAAAATTTATCTAATCAACCCTAACCGGTCTTATTAACCTAAAAAATTCATGGATGTCATCAATATCCTCAATTTACATTTATTTTTATATTTATAATATCAATTATTTTAATCTTTCATTGATAACGTATGTACTGCATCATCATTGTGTCGTAAATAAATTTAATTATTTAATCTATAAACATTATAAATAAAATAAAATTATTTAGTTAATTTTTTTAGATTTATAATGAATATTTATTTTCGAATTTATCTTATGTATAACCCTATATTAAAAATGGTTTAGTTATTAAACTTTGAATTTAACACTTTTAAATATTCTTTAAATAAAATAATAATAAATGTCCAAATCTAATACAAGTGGAAAAAAGGATAATTTATTATTCATAAGTTTGGTTTTGGTCTAAATAAATTTATCCAATAGAAATAGGACATGTGTTAGGATAATTATAATATTATTTTTACCATTAATTAACGTAGTTACTTTTTATCATGGTAAATAAAATTCAAAAGATACTATTCCCCAAAAATTGAATGTTTTCAGAAAAATACGAAAAATTCACTCTAAGGAAATTTTGATATTATTAATTCAAAAATGAATTATATTTTACCAAATTCAAAACATATTAGGTACATTAATTAATTTAAAATTAATTCTTGTCAAAACCAAAATGTTGGTTTTTAAAAAGTAAAAACTATCAAATGATTGACATGTGTTTATGTCCAATTTAGATATGAAAGTACTTATAATGACCTAAATTAAATTAAATGATAAAAATATAATATAATTCTACTTTTAAAACATTCATATTCATAATTTAACACAATAAATTATTTTGATTAAAAAAGTTTGTTTCGATTGAAATTTATTATTTTTCACGATTCATCCAAATATGAAAGTTATTAGAAAGATACCAAAAATTTATCCAAACTAATTATTTTTGTCCTTATTCTAAAGAATAATTTAATTTCCTTAAATTGAATTTATAAAAGTGTCATATATTGGTTTTAAAAAGGGTTCACCATTAAAAGTCTGTAAAATTTTATTTTTGGAAAAAATACTTCTTTTATTTGAAAAACTGAATTTGTTATTATATTATGTCTAAGAGACACATAATATGGATTTGAAAATTATATAGAGTATATAAAATTAAAATTTCATTTAATACTATTATTAACCACTTTTTGGACAACTAGTTTGGTAAGTCGTGGTGTGCTTGAACTCAGTGTTGCGTGTAGCACAAGTTATTGAATTAATTTGAAGAGATAACATACTATGAAATACTGGGGTATTAAAAAAAGGGGGATAATTTTGTAGTTTTAATGAAATATAAGAGAATATTAAATTTTATATGGGAGAGTTTTATGGTAGAAGGTTTATTGATTAAATGTTACATTAACACAGGAGAGCAGTTTTTATTACAAGGGAAAATTTTTATAAAAAATAAATATTATATAATGGGATGGGGTAGATGATTAATTTATAAAAGAAAATTTATATTATATCAAAAGGTGGAGAAATTTATTTTTGTTTTATTTTTTATAAAAATAATTTTTTAAATTCTATTTATTTTTTCATGGATTTTGCGTCTATTAAAAAGAGAGAGATTATTGAGCATGTGTTGATTCAATAATTTTATTAATTTATTTCTGGTATTGATGCTCATAGAAAGACACATTTGTGTTATTAATGAATTTATTTTTAAGTGAATTTTATGAAATTATTATTCATTGGAATATTTATTCTTGAATTATATTCAATTAATTGATTCGATAGGAATAGTTTTTGATGTATTTGGGATGTGTTTAAATGTATTCTGAAAACAATTTTCATACCATACGTTTGTAAGAAAAAATTATGGATAAGAAACCCTACATTTGAAACAACATGTATGGATTACATACCCTATGATGTTAGGAAAGTATGTCTCAGAAACCCTATATTTGTATGGAACCCTATGTTTGAGGAAGAAAAAAATGATACATTAACCCCACTTATGTAATCAATTATATGTTTCCAAACCTATGTTTGGAGTTTTTTCATCACATGAACAAAATCAACGTTTTACTATTCAATGATGGACTATTAAATATTTGATATTATCTATGATTTCTATATTGGTCCTGGGAAAAATAAATATATATTCAAAGCTATTTTATGATGGATTTAAATTCTTGTATTCAATAGAGTAAATCATTTCTATTCTTAAGAGAAGTTACAACATCTCCTAAATGATTTTAAATTCATATAATCATGTTATATTGTGAAATATTTCTGTAGTAGGTTTGAACTGGAGCTGTTTGAACAATAGTATAAATATCAAGGTTCCCTTCATTGGAAAATATACAGTATTCACAAAAAAAGAGATATACACAAGAATTTGTGTGTCATTCTTTCATAGATACACTTTGGAGACATAGAGTTTTTGATATATTATATCACTAATGATTTTGTCACTACTAATTCATTTTATAGTTACATATTCTTCTAAAAGAACAATGAAGTATTTTTCAAAGATACACTTTGGAGACATATGTGTTTTGAACTCTATCTTGTGTTTTCTCAATAACTATTTGATGAAATCCTGTGCAATGTTAATGATATATTTTTATTCAATGCATTATTAAATATCTGAATATATATTTTAGTTATTACTCTAACTATTATGTTTAACATGTATTATCAAAAAAATCAATCTCTTTTGATTTCATGGAGTTTATACTGCTCGAACTCAGTTATGATGAAGTGTCAGATTCTTGTACTATGTTCTGGATTTATGACTCCCTGTAAAAGAAACATAAGGCTTTAAAAATAAATTTTTTAAAGGTGAAAACTTCTAACACATAGTTGTTGGTTATAGGTCACCGAATAAGAGTAACTACAAGTGAAAATCACAAAGCTTGTGGAGTTGAGCACTAGTGGAGTGGACTAGGGGATCTTTGAGCCCTAAAACACAATATTTCATTTTGTTCATTTCATTTATTTATTTCCTCTTATCTCTCAACTTTAAGAGAAAAAGAAAGGATCATTCCATAATAAGAGTAATTTTTTTGAATATTTCAATGTTCTGAAAGACACAATTCACCCCCTCTTGTGCCTCTTGCTTCTTCATTATCATCCCAACTAAATAGGTGCTCGAATGGAATAAAAATATTCAAACCCTTATGGATCCATAGAATGAAATAAAATATTAATGGAGTAAATTAATATCAATTATTAGTTAATAAAATTTGAATATAATAATGTTAATTAATGGACAAAAGTTAATTAATTAAATTTTAAATGTTAAAAATGAAATAATTAATTAAATGAAGCTCCGGGAATGCTTGTGTGCTTATAGGATATCTAGTTCTTAGCAGTGGAAAATGGGTGTCTGAGAGATGATAACTATAGTTAATCAAAATACTATGTTAATACCCATAGTGTTTTTGTGAGATATATTATATCCTATATGTTAAATGATTTCATAGACTACCCCACCAATGTCGGTTTGGAAACTAGCACCTTGTGGACTTTTGGAGGGTGTTTCCCCCAATATCCAGGTTGGAAAGAAATAGATTGATGACTTCCCTCTCTCACCACACAATCTTATCCTTATAGTATTATATAGTACTATGATTATTAGTTATATTTCCCCAAATCTGTTTTTATAGGGTCTTCATGTATTCTGGTTATTTCACACACATGTATCTATGGATATAGTATCCTATAGATTATCATGGTTTTGGTGTGTATCAGTTTTCATGGCATGAGGTGTAATAAAAAAATGTGGTTTATGGGACTCCCAAAAACTACTAGGTTACTATCTAGAGATACATCATTTGGTATTGTGATGATGTTATGAATGGGGTGAATGTTATGTGACTATGTGATGCACAAGATTCATTTTTTTGAAACATTATTCTTGGTGTATTCGACCAGACTTACTTTTAGAGAGAGATAGCTTGAGATATGTGATTTGAAGGAAAATCAAGAAACAAGTGGGGAAGTGGTAGTGGGGAACCATATTTTTATGTTATATTAAATGATTTCTTTTTTTTGATACTTAGTGAGAGATAACCATGGTGAGGTTGGGAACCTAACATACATGTCTAACTGACGAGTTATCTTCCCTATTTTGTTCATTGGGATTTAGTATACACTCATTATATTTTTATTTAGAGGATTCAAGGAGGATCCTACTGGGTATACATGGAAAGATCAATATATATATATAAACTATTTTTATGGTCAACTTGTTAGTGATCATCTATTAAATTACTAGTTCAAGGGATGTTTAAGAGTTTTTTGGTATATTGTAGATTCCACCAATGATTATATACTAGTATGCGTAGTTTCTTTTACATTTATTCTATTGTATAAAATCAAATGAATGTATTTCAATTCATAATTTTATATTGTCTTAGTGTTGTTGGGTACATCTATCTTATATCTCATATTCCAAAATCATAGAGTGAAACACCTCCCATTTTTGTGAATATTGTAACTTTAATTTTTTTTCCAACCCATGGACAATTTCATGTAATAATTTTGTTTTATTTTATCCCTTATATCAGGATCAGCATAGGAAGGCCACCATTGGGGGGGGAGGGGGTCAATCCATAGTTGCGTCAATGGTTCTTGTGAAGGTATAGGATGAGGTTTAGAGGTAGGCACATGTGAGGATTGCAGGGGTTGGTAGGGGAAAATATCAACTAAGTTTAATGATAAATTTAAAAACTTTATACTAACATTGAAATCGGTATTTAGGGTCCCCCATGATTCAATGTATAAACCATTATGTTTTCTAATCCCTATAAAATAAATTATACTAGTTGTGCGGTATATACCTAATAAAGGATATCACATCATTATTCTTTAGACCTGTGTTTGAAATGGGAATACCTTAGTATTATGTTGAAATTAGAATAAATAAAAAATAAATAATCTTTAATATTTTATATTCCAAGTTTAAGAGTCCCAAATAGTGTGTTATTTAATAGGTATAGCTCAATTATGACATCCTTGTTAGGTTTAGACTAAA
The DNA here is from genome assembly GCA_963277665.1 of Viscum album. Lineage (NCBI taxonomy): Eukaryota > Viridiplantae > Streptophyta > Magnoliopsida > Santalales > Viscaceae > Viscum > Viscum album. The sequence goes on along the minus strand of OY728119.1, from coordinate 1,174,521,112 downwards.
TATGTTTAGCAGGATGTGCTACATGATCACTATATAGTAGATGACAAAAATGATAACACTTAAAGGAGGACACTATGAGAGTTTTAATTATAGATTCTATATAAGTATGTGGGATATATTTTATACTTAGTGTTATATGACTGGTAGGATGTGGTGGAGATAGTATTCAGTTCAATCTCTGCTTGTAAGGACTCTTAGATTCACTGGAAATGATGATGATACATGGAACAGTGAGGTTGTAGTTGTTCTTATTCCCTAGGGATCATGATGAGATGACTGCCTCATTGGAGAAGTTTTCAGACTAGTTCTGAACAAATATTATTTCTTTGTCTTTGGTGGTGCCCATTCACATGGAGTTTTAACCCTTTTATAGTGGATTTATAGCTGGTGAGGGTTTATGATCTATTTTGGACACATATACATTATGATTGAGACCTATTACCAGATGAGGAGGCTAGGGAGACGAATTTTAAGGATGATTTTAATCCATATATCTAGTAAAAAGTTATATAGTTAATGATATTGATATATACTGAGGTGTTGGAAATAAGATTAGTTATTGAGAGGACATTGGCTAAGACTATATTGTTATGAGTGGGAAGTAATCAAGATTCCTAACGTAGATGAGTTGTATTCTAAGGTTCTTAGTTTTCTATCCATAAGTAATTTTAGAAATTTGGGGGTAGTTCCCAACCCTCATCATCTCATTTAGTCGGGGGTAGAATATCTTCTCCCCTATCGAGGGATTATCCTTATGTTTTCCATGTAGAGGCCAAGGTTATTCTTGGTAAGAGTTTCTGACCATTATGTATAGGAATTGTGAACAATTTTGTTTTCTTTAGGTTCCATAGTTGAGGATGTTTCATCTACGATTGATACAATCAGGTTCCCCAACTTTTGATTATTATAGAGGAGGTTGGGGAAAATAGAGGAAATCTATATGATTCTCTCTTTCCTAAAGGAGTGGAACAAGGAAATGGAATGGTTCATGTTCAACTAAATATTTTTTATTTTCTAGCATCAGGAAATAAAAACATCATTTCAGGCACCATTTTCATATTTTATACTTAATCTCATGCATTGTTTGACTTAAGAGATATGTAATCCTTTATATCACCTTCTATAGTCTATGCTTTGTGACTTGAGGTGTAGAGGCTTCTAGGGGAATTGGAATTGAATATGATAGATGGGAGTCAGGATTATCCATATAATGTTTGTAGAGACTGTGAGTTAGTGTTGGGGAAACATCACTCCAGGGGAGACATCCTATGTTTATAGAAAGATATAAAACATCATCCTCAGCATGTCACAATATATTTGATGAAGGCTATTATTTATTTATTTAAGAGACAAATTTTGTTCCATGATATAGATATAGAGTCTATGATGATTATTAGTGAGTGGTACTCTCATATAGTTTAGCGGAATGTTCCATATTTATCTTTCTTGATAGATTAGATGATTATATGTTTATCAAAGGGTTAATAGGTTGTGTTTCCTAAGGTTGCAGAAGAGTACACATATGACTTTACGAGGTATCTATTGATTTACTCCATCAAAGGGTGATATATTTTTTGATATAGATATAATTACACACTTTTCCATTCTCACAGTCTCCATATAGAATAGTGAATTCTTAGTTGAAAGAGTTACAAATATAGATCTTTGATCATTTGATTCAAGGTTTTGTTCAACAATGTCTGTAACCTTGGGATGATCTAGTATTTTTTTTAAAGGAGGACGAAATATTTCTTCATCCCTATATCAATTATCATTACTTGATTCGGGTGAAAGGGAAGAACAAATATCCTCTTATGTGGATTAATTATTTATTTTTTTACCTGAATGGAGATAGTTGGTTCTAGAAGATTGTTTTTTGTCTGGGATATTATTATATGCCGTTAAAAAATGAGGATATTTCAAATAATAATTTTTTATATCATTATAGGCATCATGAGTTCATTGTGATGTCGATCAACAGGATGTATTCTTCACCCATGTTCATGGGTTTATTGAATGCTTTTTATAGGGAGTAATTGGATTGGTTTGTAGTGGGTTTCATTGACTATATAATTTTTTACTCCATGTTTAAGAAGTAGTACACAGAGAATCCACGTGATGTTTTTGTATTTCATCTTCCATAGAATATATCCTAGAAGATTTGGAAGTATGAGTATTGGGATTGTTGTATTCATTTCATGGGTTATGTTGGGTCCTAGTGTTGTGTATCCATGGTTCCTTAGAAAATATATGTAGTCATTTATTCGTATCCATCAATACTATTTAATAGGTGTGATGTTTAATTGTTATTATAGGATATTATAATAGGTTTCTAATTGATTTATATTCAATTGAAAATCCTCTAACAACCATTACTAGAATGTATTAGGTGTTCTTGTGGACTGATTAGTGTCTGGAATCTTTCAGGTACCTGAAGGTGAAGTGGGTCAGCAAACCTATTCTTGATTTTTCAAAAGTGGGTGTTTAGTTCAATATTTTTTTATGATGCCTCATTTCATGTTTTGGGATGTGTTATAATAATTTAAAGACCATTTTTTCTTATGTTTTTAGACAATTATACCCCCTATAGCATAATTATTCTACCCATGATCTTTATTTTGAGGTAGTCATGATTTTCCCATATTTTTGCAGACATTACCTCCTCAATGATCCTATTTGGTTTATACCGATCAACAGATGCTGAGGAATGGATTCCTCCAACATGAGATAAAATTTAGACAATGATGATGGATGAGATTCTTATAGGATAATGAATTATAGATCTCATATACCCTACGAAATGGAATTTTTTTTGCTTATGTGTTGAGAAAGAAGTTATGAATCAATGCCATGTATGAATATGAATATTTTAGGAGAGTAAGATAAGATCTCTCATTGATTATTTTTTTATTTGAGATGTTGGTGAAGAGTTTTCCTTTTTCACAAGATAGTGGAATTGTTATTGTTATTGTAGGTGGAGTAGTAGCATCTAGTCAATTCAAAGATGGTTGTTTGAAGAGACTGAGTTTTCTTTGGTGATTCACTTGATGGTTGTTCTAAGAATGAAAAATACTAGGGTTTTTTTATAAGAGAGGATTTTCATTCCAAAAATGATGTGAGTGAATGTTATTTATGAGTTCCATAGCTCATTCTTAATAGTATATCTAGGTGTGACTAAAATGAACTAAAATTTGTGAGGTTAGTTTTGGTGTCTTATATTATAGTAACTAGTATTATATTTTGTGTATTGATATTTGTTATTACACAAGGTAAAAGATAAGAAACATGTTCTTGGTGATTTTTCCAGCCATTGGATGTTCCTCATTGGAATTTGGAGGGAATATCGATGGAATTAATCATCAGTTTACCTCGAACTCATTGATTCATTGCTTCTATATAATTGATACTAGATTGTTTGATGAAATTTTACCACTTTATGATGATCATGTATTTCATATAAATAGAGATTTTATCGAGTAATTACCTTCAAGAGGTGGTGAGACACCATATATTACTAAGGATGATCATATTTTATCTTGATTCTAGTTTTACCTATATGGTTTGGAGTGGTTTTGAGAATGATTTTGGCTCTCAGTTATGAATTAACAATACTTTTCATCTATATATATATAGTAATAGAGAGTAGAACATCAAAACAATTGAGTACATGTTTTTAATTGTGTCCTAGATTTATCAGTTTTATGGATGATGCTCCTTACCTTAGCCAATTTTTAATACAATAATAGTTTTCAATCCTTCAAGAGTATGAAATAATTTAAATCTTTGTTTGGAAACATTTCCATTCTCCGTTGTTCTTGAATTGGGTTATAGTGTAACAATTTATTAGGCTGTAAAAAGTGTAAATCATTAAATAGATAGTTTAGGTGATTCCCAAGAGGATAAAGGTAGTTTAGGATTTTCAGAAGTCCAATTGTTATCATAGGAGGAGACCTTTTGAGATAGATGTTGGAGATAATGTGTTCTTGAAGCTAACTCCCCATTATGTTTGATGAAGGTTTAGACATGGGAGTAGGATTTATCAATGGTTTATTAAGACTTTTTTGGTGTTTCTGATTTAATATCCATTTTATATCAGAAAGAATTACACCAATAGATGATCCAGATACATGATGACTTCTTTGTGATGCAACATTTTCATTATCATCATGAAAATATCACATCATTGATTGGAGGGATATCAATATAGAAAATGATGCAACCTTTGAGGAGTATTATTTGATGTTCTTGGATGACTAGGAGAAGGTGTTGTATTGTAATGATATTCCACTGGTTCATGTCTTGTAGATAAAAAAATTTGGGGAGGGGAGTACATGAGAATGTGAGTTATAAATACACACTCAGTATCCCAAGAGGTTTGATGATTAACTTTTATCATGCAGTAGCTCTTGTTTTTTGGTTTATTAAACATTATATTGTTCATGTGATGGTTTTCTCCTCTTTTATATTGTGTTTTTATCCTTTTTATTGGTTTTGATTTATCTCCCCCTTGAGTGTCTTAGAGTTGGTTGTTGGTGTTTTTTATTTTTCACTTTTTTCTTATGAGTATAGTTGTTGAGATCCTATGATTGTGAGATTCTTGAGTGGTATCTCATAGGGTGTCTATTCAGATGACTCATATTCATTTTTCCATCTCTTTGGGTTTAGTTTTAAATTCTTAAGGATGATAATAGTTTGATAAGTATATGATATAAGGAATTAGATCGTTTTATCAATTCCTTTTGTATATTTTTGAAGGCCATGGTAATTAGAGGAGGCCTATAATAAGTTTAGTGGTGTTTATGAGTCCTAATAGTGTTTTAATATGATCCCAAATTGTATAACATATTTCACATCATTGTGGGGTGGTAAAGAGATTGAATTAAAGAGTTTTTGGATTGAGAGAGGGTGGTTTACGTGGTTAATTCATGGAATCACTTGTGTATAAAGAGCATTTTATTTTAATTTTTTATATTTATAATGTTGGTTATTGAAGGGATGTCTTTGAAGGCATCAATGTAAAAATGGTTTTTAATTTTGGTTAATAAATTGACCATAAAATGTTTTTTATATGATTTTCCATGTTTATTTTTTAAAAACTAACATGAAATAATATCATTGACATTCATTATTATTAGTAATGTTAAAAACCAGTTTTCCCCATCAATATTAATCAACCTGAAGCAAAAGATAATATTTTAAGTTAAATATTAAGAAATAAATTTGAAAACAATTTTTTAACATCAATTTTCTTAAATGATATTAACAATAATTTTTGATGTATGATTTTTAAAAACTAACTAGAAAAATAATAGTTTCAAAAAATATTATCTGAGTTCATTAAACATGAAAAACAATTCATTTTCATAATCTACTAGGATAAATATTTTTCCACATTATAAAATAATATTTTTTTCATCAATAGAGTTGAGATAAATGTGGATCATTCAATCATATAATGATAATAATCAACAAATATTTATTACAATTTCAATTAATACATCCATGGTAAATAAGAAAATTGATAAAAACATATAAAAAAACCCTATGAATTCTAGAAAAAAACCTAAATATTTGACCTAATGTCCATGGTTGTCCAACTATTAGATGATATAATTTTATCCTGTGGAAAAATCTCATGAGGAATCAGAGATATGTCTTAGAAGGTATTTTAGAATACGAAGGAAGCATTTTATTTTTACCATTATCAGAAGAAGGATTGTTCATTATAAGAAAATATGAATCATTAGTCAGTATATTAATTAAGAAAAATTGTCATAAAATAGTAAATCGTTGAAAAATACTTACATATACCATGATGATATCACTGAAAGAAGAATTAGTGGATTGAAGATGAAGATAAAACGTAGTGAATTTGAGGAACAATAGTGATTGAAATAATTGATCCTAAAATTAATATATAGAGAGTGTGAAAACATATAAATGACATGGTAAAAGCAAAAATTGTTTCATAAATTTTAGATAGAAATTACAATTTTTGATGTTTTGCTATAAAAAATTGGAATTCTACATTGTATGGATGTAACATTTTAGCTTTCACATTAGTTTTATGTTAAAAATCATTAAAGTAAAGGTTTTAGCTTCATTTATATTAAAAATAACCTTAAAATTTTCCTTTTCAAATAGGTTTTATCAAAACCGATGTGAAAATATAGCTTTTAAAGCCAACTTTTTTACGAAAATATATTAAAAGTAATATTTTAGGTCATTTTTCAAAAAACCAATGTTAATAATGTTGATGAATTTTTATTTAATTTCTCAATCTTCTATTTTACTGGTCATAATGCTCACACAGAGTTACAGATAAAAAGTTGTGTGTGTCAAAAGTTAGACTTATCTAAGTATTCAATTAGTGAGGTTCATATTCCAATGCTCATAAATTTTGATTTTCAAGTCTATTATAACATCACTACAAGTGAAATCAAATCTTTATATATGAATTTAAACTTGGTTAACATTATTTACGCCTATTCTCTGAAAAACTGATGCCAAATTTTAATGTAGGGGTTTCATGATATGATGCTAAAATCCACTTTAGACATCTATTTTTTTAAATATTTTTATAATGTCAATTAAGATTTAGGTAATGTTTAGATCCTTGATTTGACTGGTCATGGAGCTCAAATGGTGTTATGAATCAAAAATTATGGCCCTTTTATGTTGGAATTCTCTAATACTTCGCTTAGATAAGTTCAACTTCTGGTGTAAGACACGTTTGATTCATAAGTCCATTTTAGCTCCATGACTATTCAAATAGAATCTTAGTAAAATGAATATAAATTTTTAAAGTCTATCAATTTTAGATTATTGAAAAAAATATGTGTCAAAAGTATGATTTAGTGTCGGTTCTTGAAAAACTATGATGTTAAAATTTATCAATAATAAATTTAAATGGCAGTTTATAACAAAGTGATGTTAAAATTAAGATATTAATATTAGTTACTAAGTAACTGAAATTGAAAGTCACTTATGAAGAAATTTAAAATATAATTTTATAGATACTATGTGAAATGCAGTCACATGAAACTTTTAATATAGGTATTAAATAACGGTCTTTAAAGACCATTTTTCTACTAGTGCTTGTGCAATATATTCTCAATATGTAACGGTGGAGGATCTTCTTAAAAAATGAAATTATGAAAACTCATAACATCAATGTCATTTTCATTATTTGAATTGATATAGCTTTATAAGAAAGAGGTGACACATTTTTATTGGACCTTAAACATGGGATATTCATAATGTTAATGGTCCATTAACATAGTTAAAGTTTTTCTGGAAGTGTACTTATTAATCCTACCACACCCTTGATTATTAAAAAGGCATCAAATTTTTTCTCAATCATAGGAAATAATAGTATATCTATCAATTAGTTTTTATTAATTTAAAGCTGAAATGATACATGACTCCCTATATTCGATCCATGGTGATCCTCAGTGAGTTTTCCATATCATTCTTATTGTTTCTTCTATGATTTTTTATTTCCTCCTATTATTTATTTCCATGATATTATCATTTATCTCTTTAATTAAAATGGAGTTATTTTTATGTTTTTTTTGGAATATTTGTGTCATGTTATTCTTGGAGGGGTGTAGTTTCTTTGAGGGAGAGGTGATCAGAGTTCTTCATTGTTGTTTCATTATCGATCAAGGAATATTGAAAGCCTTGAGGTAGGGGGTTTCTTTCTTATCTAAATATTTAATTTGAAATTGTATATTAATCATGATTTGTCTATTTTGGTGATAGTTAAATTAATCATAATACTGATTAAAAAAGAATATTTAAAAAAATGTTTTATGGTTATGATGATCACATGTGTTTTTCCACTATACTCATAGTTTTCATCTTGATTTTTTAGATAGTGGGTTATATATGTTATGATTTGTATAACATATATTTTAAGAAATAGTTTAGATTGTTTTATTTGAGGGAAGTTTTTAAATAATCTAAATATGGTAATAACAGTTAGATAAATAATTAAAGATTCATGTTTTTATAAATTTGTTTCATATAATTTGATGAAAAAAACGACGCTTGATGCACATTAAACTAATTCATTCTTTTATATATTAATGTAATTAGATAATGAACATAGAGATAGAAATAATTTTTATTCATATTGATAAAGAGGCATAGAGTTATTATTCCCTTAAGTTGTGGAAACTAAAAGTTATGATTTAGTATATGTTAATATTATTTCTTAATTTTAATAGTTGATTCCTTAGGATATCAATTTATGTTGTTAGGTTGGAATGAAAATTATGAAGACCCAGAAGGGGGGAGGGGAATGGTATTCCTCAAAAAAACATGACAGAAAAAAACTTCCCTATTGAGATTAAATAGATTCATTCATTCTCTCTAAAATAAAAGTGAGAGGTTGTAAATAAATAATGGAAAGAAAACAGTGATGTGTTTTGGTTCAGGGTACAAGGATCCCTTATTACACTCTACTGATTCTCTCTCCCAGAGTTGGGTGATTTTCACTAGAGATTCCTTTTTTATAGACTTATACAATTGAGTGTCGGTAGTTCACACCTTACATTCAGGGCTTTTATATAGCCTTCTAGTTATTTTATAGGGAACTAAAATACCCACATCCTAGTATGAGAAGTTGACACACCACCAAAGACTGATCACGATCAACCAATACTCTATAAAGAATAATAGATCTGGATGTACATGTTGAAAACGATTCATCTCACAGTTATAGATACCATTGATAGTTTTTATGATCATTAATAAAACATAGAAGTATAAAAATATCATTCAATGTAAAACAATATTTCTTTTGATAATTGTAATAAAACACCATGTATATGATCAAACATGTATGTTTGACAAGTATATCTAGGATAAGTAATTTTTTTAACTACACAAAAAAATTAACAAAGATAGACAATAGAAACATCTAAAATCAAACAAATAAAAAATGATCAAAACATTAATTTTTCCAAAGTACAGCTTTAGAGGAAAAGAAACATTGTTGTTTTCAAACCTGTCAAAATCATTTAGCTCAAAATAGCTCTAGAATTATCACATTATAATTTTTAATAATTTTATTCACAATATTTGAAGAAATTCATAACATCTCTTATAAATAAGAACAATTTAATCTATTGAATATGATCATTTGATTATATCATTAATTATCTTTAAAGAGATATTTAATTTATATGATACAATTTAAGAAAATGTTTGAATAAACAATAATTCAAAACACTATATTATACCAATTAAAATTTAGGGTTTCACTATGTATAAATAAACTCCAAAAGTATGGTTGAAAATTTATGGTTTATTAGAACAATAGGTATAATGAACCATAAGTTCCTCAAATGTAGGGTAGCTTAAAAAATAGGGTTTCTAATATATACTTTTATTCTGAACGTAGGGTATATAAACTATACATTCAACATAATATTTAGGATATGAACATTGTTTCCATATTACATACAAAATATATCCAAAATACATTTCCTTAAAGAAATCAAATATCCCCCATTAGGATAAAGACTGAATATTCTTATAGAATAAAAATATTTTCCATAATAATTAATATCTGGAAATTAACTTAAAGGAACTTCATTACAAGCATAAATATGGGTGTTTGTGATCATTAAAATCAAAAGGAAATTAAAAAAACATGAATCAATAAATTCTCAACAATGTCACACTTTTTGATGATCATAAAACCCATAATACAATTTACAACAAATAAGAAATAAAAATGTTCAAATATGAGAATAAATAAATTTCTAGAAAATTGTTCCCATTTAAAAAAGATTATAATTAAATTTCTCTCATATATTTTTGAAATTTTTTTAATATAGAGTTTACCATATATTTTTAAATTATATTCCTCAAAATATTATTTATAATTATATATTTCTCCAAAAATTTCAAAACCAATCTCCCTCTTTTATAACATCAAAAAGAAATTAAGAAACAATTTAATTAATTTATAACATTCAATAAAAATATATAAAAAATACATAAACAAAATAGAATAAAAAATTAACATTTAAATATATTTATACATATATATTTAGCTTTACTAGAGACAGGCTATAGTGGTGAAGAATAATCTGGATTTTTGGATATGTTATATAGTTCATCGGTAACCTCTAAACTTGGAACATTTTAATTTATAACAGCTAAAAATATTGACAAATTTTGTATAATGATTTTCACATCTATAGTTTATTGACCCATCAATGAAGATGAAAACTATTTAACCAAAACTCATTTAGCTCTACATTATTTGACAGTAATATCTTTACATTTGAGTGTCACTATTTGACTTATTATCTCCACTTTGAACACATCAATGTATTTCTTAAAATTAAGATTTCATAAAAATATTTATTCTTATTTTGATTTGTATAAAAACCTCTTAGTGAAATAGATTATTTTTCCATATCTTTAAAAAAAATTTATAAAATTTAAAATCTTCATCCTTTTTTACTATTTCTTTATTTAAAAGATTAAAATAGGACATAAACTCTTCAGAAATAATTCCATCATTAACTAATTTAGAAGACTGTACTTTTGGTTATTCAAAATCCTTAATTTATGTATATTTATCAAAATATTTTTACAAGGAATCCTTCACAAATAAATCTGAATGTTCTACAAATATATCTTAAAAATAATCACCTCTATTTTCTTTTTGGTAAAAACATTTCTCAGAGATTGAAGTTCCTGATCTATTATTTCAACTCAAACAAGTTAGTTTAGAAGTTTTTGAGTATGAAATTATAATGAAAGAATATAAAACATTTAAAATATATTGAGTAGAAAATTATATAGTTATAAAGAGTAAGAATATATGTTTCAATCTAATATATTTTAGGTGATTTTTTTATTGTCATGCTGAAAGACAGATTAACCATTTTTAATATTAATTTGGAAAGGACAGATTTACGTATGAAAATTATAATGAAAGAAAATATTATGTAAAAGAATAACATTTTTAAGAAAAATAAATTTGAAAATAATTTTATAAAAATGAATAGATAAATTAAAAAACCATTTTTTAATAAGATAAATATATCATTATTTATATAATTTTAAATTAAATATAAATGAGTACTACACACAACTCCCACCTTATATATTTCTGGACACTATTTTTTGTGAGATATTTAAAACAAATTTTACAGAGATTTGAATATTTTAAATTTTTTTTACATAAATTAATATTAAATTAAATAAAATTTTACTGAGTATATATAACATGTTAACATATCGATGAATCCCATAAAATAATAGAGTAAGAAGAGTTTTTATAGTTAAAGAATAGAGTAAAAAAAAGTTTCTATCCTTCTTTATAAAATAGTTAATGCATTTAAATCTAATATTAATATATAAATGAAATAATTCATAGATTAAAAGTTTAATCACTATGAATTTTTTCATTTAACTGAAAAATCCATAGATTTCATGAAGCCACTAAATGATATAACAATGAAGACTAGTGGTCCATACCTAAAATATATCAAATACAAGTGCCTCTTGGTACCCATTTGATTTTTGGTTTGAGAATGTTATGAAAAAAGGATTTATATTAAAAAATATGCTATTTTGAGTATAGATTCTATAATTAGGGTTTTATAAATATTGTGAAAAATAAACATGGTTAATATTTGAAAACTGTGGCTTTATAAGATTGCATTAATTTGTGTAATTCCCTTTTATTCAATAGTGAAAACACTTAATAGTAGACATTATTTTTCTCTTTGAACCAAGAAAAAGATAATTAATATATAATTTGGGTTTTTCACTATTACAATGTCTACTGAGCTTTCCATTATGAATTTTATTTCCTCAATAATTTTATTTAAATCAGTTTTTTTATAGTCATGCTAGAGGATTACTCAAAAGTATTAACTTCTTCTAATAGTTCCTTAATTTTATTTTAATAAAAAATAAGATAACATTAATATTTGAAATTAGAAATATGTTTTTGTTAAAAATTATTTATTAGTAGAAATAGTATCAAAATATTTTCTTTGTTTTTTATTCTCTATTTTAAGGATACAATTTTTTTTTGAAGAATAAGATAATATTTATCAAATTCATCATAAACAAATTTTATGAGTCCGAATTTTGAGATTTAGAAGTATTTACCTCATTAGCATGAGATATAAGATATAGATTTTCTATTTTATTTTATTGATCAGGTTTAGAGTTTGTAGTACACTCATCACATGAATTAGAAGAGAAACCCTAGAAAGTTATCATGACGTTATTACCATTACATTTATAATAAGCTCTCATTTGAGCATTAATCATAGGATAATTAGACATTTTGTGACCTTTATACTTACATTCATAGAATCTACCTTCTTTAATACCTCTTGTTACAAATTTTAAAAATATTTTAGAAAGATGTGAAAATTATTTTCTTTAATTTGGACAAAATGTATCTAATGATTCTTCCATAATAGTTATAAGTAAAATATATTTTTTTATAGAAATTTTATTTTCAGATTAAACATACATCTTAGCTCCATATATCATCGATGTGTCTATAAGTTATATTATTTTTAGTTCAAAAACCAAAGTGTATTTTATGGTTAGAGAAGATTCCCCATTCCATTTAAAGGGTAAGAATATTTTAATTTTGTAATCTTGGTCTAATTGTTTAATTGATTCTTCCAAAGTAGAAATACAATTGAATATTTTGATAAATATTAAATTCTTTTGAGTGATTCAATAATATTTATGAATCCTAAATATATCAAATTAAAATTATTTAGTATTTTAACTTAGTTGTATAAAATTATAAGTTCCCTCAGAAGAAATAAAAATAGTTTGCTACATATCATAGATAGTAGAAAACTAAGAGACTCTATTTAATTCAATACATTCTCAACCATAGACAATAACATTCATTAATATTTAATTAATATCATATTCTTTCTCTATATCATCATTTCCTTTTTTATAGATTATGTTTATGAATTTCATAAGGTTTTACTACATTAAAATAATCTGTTATTCCAAGATTTTTTCGATAAATAATAATGTATACATTCTAGCATCCATAATAATCACCATTAAAACAAGCTGTACAGTTCATAATAATACCTTTTCTAAGACCAACCATTGAGAAATAACTTTGTCTAAATCATTATATTAGACTTTTTAGAGATAAAATAGATCCCCAATATTCAATAATAGTCCATCCTATAATACCACTTGTTTGGTCACAATGGAAAATATAATGAAGCAAGGGGGGTGAATTTTGTTCCTTAAAAAACATGATAGAAAATAAAATTCTCTATTTATATTAAAGTAATTATTTCCTACTATATTAAAGATGAGTGATTAGAATTAAATAAATGAAGGAAAGAACACAATGAGGTGTAACGGTTCATGGAACAAGTATCCCTTAGTCTAGTCTACCAACGATCTCTCCAAAATCCTGATGATTTTCAATAGCAAGTCCTTTTTCTAGGGTATCATACCACTTAGTGTTGGAAATTTAATACTTAAATTCAAGTATTTTATAATGGCTTCTTGTTCTTTTACAATGAATTAAAATATCCACAACATAGTATGAAATGTTGAAACTCTAGTTATGACTAATTCTGAGTATCCAATACTCTATAATCAATAATATAACTCGATTTAGTTATTTAAATAGCTTTAACACACAATTACTATAAAAAATAATAGTTTTTTATGATCTCAATAAACCATTGTAGAAGAATAATATTAGTCAATGTCCAATATGATTTATTTAGATAATAGTAAATAAAACCCTAGGTTTATGATAAAAAATGTATGTTCCCAAAGTTTTTATTTGATAAGTAATTTTTCAAATAGAAATAAATGATTAAAAAACTTATACAACCTTAGTAAAATTAATTGAAAAAACAAAAAAGGATTAAAACATGTATGTCTCTAAAGTGTAGATCTAGTGACAATGAATCATTATTATTTTCAAACACACATTTTTACCTTTATAATAAGATAATATTTATATATATTAATGGTGAAAGTGTCAATATTTATATAAATTTTCAAAATAATTTAGGTCAAAATAACTCCACAAATATCGCAAGATAATCAGGAATACTTGAATTCAAAATGTACAGATAAATTCATCACTTACCTTAGAAATATGAATGACTAAATATGTTTAATATTATCCATTTAATGGGAAATTACAATTATTTAAATATATATTTATTTATATTGAGACCATTTCACAGAACACAGAAATTAATCATTATTCAAAACTCAGTATTTGAACAAGTCAACTTTAGGGTTTGACTGTGTGGTGATAAAATCTAAAAGAATAGTTAATAGTGTATGATTTATGAAAATAGTATGGATGATGAACCATATGTTTTTTCCTAAATAATTTGGTATCATCCATAGTTAGGGTTTTTAATCCATACTTTTAATCCAAACATAGGATATACAAACCATACATTTTGCATAAAATGTAGGGTATGAAAAATGTTTCTAGATTACTTATAAAACACATCCAGGATACTATCATTTGGTAAATAAAATATCCTCCCATGAGTTATTTACTAAATATTATTCTATAATGAATATAATTTATATTTTAATTAATAACATCAAATTTAATTAAAGAAACTTCATTACAAACTAAAATGAGGGTATTTTTATTTTCAAAATCAAAAAGAAATTAATGAATTTTTTGAATCAACACATTCTGAATATTTTTAATCTTTGGTAAATTATTCATTTAATCCAAGATGTAAATAAAGCTAGATTTTTTTATAAATATATGTTCTTGGGGATGAGAATTCTCATTTGAATGTAAAAGACAAATGACTTATTTTTAGGGCATAGATTCTCTAATGATTCGATTTATTATTTGATTTATTTTGTGATTTCCTTATATATATGGATTTCCATATTATTTTTAGTTAAATATTATGAATGATGGTTTATTATATATGGTCGGGGAGGCATGATTTTTTCATATAACTTGACATATATTATTCTGGGTTGTATGGAGACACGCATCGTGGTATTAGGGATGAAATCAAGATTGATGTAATGGTTTAAATAGGTACTTTCCTGTTTTTGTGCTAAATTATATATTCATTCTTGATAATTTTCTTCTTAAAAGGTTAGATGGTCAACTTACTCATTTACTTGAATTCCTTTCCCCACTGCTTGTGGCATCCATTTATTCTTGGTTATGCATATCCTTTTTTAATGCATAGGGTTTTTGTAGAGTACCATGAATTATGGAATGATATTGATTAATAAATATTTTATCTCATGGGGTTAGTGATTGAATGGAATAATAATGTTGATAATCTTATAGAGTTATGGGATCAACTGGATTATGTATAGAGGGAATGGAATTAACTTTTTGGTAAATGAAATGTGAATGGAGTATTTTTAATTAATGGATAATGAATTAAGTAATGTATTTTTAATCCTTAAAAGGATATAATTAATTAAATTAATCTCCTTGAATTATTGTGTTATTTTACGATATCTATTTCTTAGCGGTGTTTGATGGGAGTCCAAGATTAGAAAACTATAGTTGAGACTAATATGAGGCTAATGCGGGTAGTGTGGTTGTGGGATATATTATATGATGTATGTTATGTGATTTCATATGCTCCCCCACCCATGCTGGTTGAGGGATTCGAACCTAGTGGACTCTTGAAGGATGTTTTCCCCAATATCCAGGATTACGAGGAATAGATGTCTAGCTATCCCTTATTACCCCACTATCTTATCCTGGTAGAATTATGGGATTGTATACACATTGTTTATCTTTCACCATATATTTTTGTAGAGGGATATAATTTCTTTTGGTTATTTCACATTGATATATCTCGGGATATAGTATCCTATGGATTTTATAGGTTGTATGTGTATTGGATGTGATAGATTGAGGTATAATAAATGACATATGAGCTGTGGTGGATCCCAAAAACTACATAGTTACTATCTATAGATTTTTCTTGGTATGATGTGATGATTTGATGCATGGGGTACATAGAATATGATGATGAAATATTGTGATGAATGAGACTCATGTTATGATAATTTAAGACATGAGTCTTTGGGTTGGCATACTTTTGTAAAGAGGTGGAGAAGGACACAATACATTGGGACAGAGTGGGAAAATAGTTGTTACGTGCTATTAAGATACCTTATTTTTATATTATATTATATACTCTCTTTAATTTGATTCTTATTGAATGATACCTATGGTGAAGTTGATAACTTTACATTCCTAAATAAGTGGTGAGTTAGCTTCATTTTATATTCACTAGGAATTATAATCTTTCATATTTTGTATGAGAGGATCTAGGGAGGGTCCTATTAACTATACCTATTATGATCACCCTATGTATATATAAACTATTTTTTAGGTCACCAGGAACTGGTTAGTGATCGAGTTTGACATTACTAGCACATCAGTTGTTTAGAGATGTTTTGGATTTTGTAGTTTCTTCCATGAATTACTTCTTGTTACTTATAGTTGTTTTATAGTTTCTTAATTGTATGAAATTACATGCATGTATTTTGGATCTTTTACTTTTATCTTGATCAGCAGTTATTAATGGTGGGATTCGAGTGCAATTATATCCCTTATCTCATTTACAAATATGGAGGGATCCTTTAGGGAGAATGGGTCATGTCACTCTTCCTAATTAGTTGGATTAGAAAATATGAAATCCATAGGTGTTTGTGGTTTTTGTAACTTGACAAGCATGTAGTAAACTATTTAATAGAAGTTATCAATGATTAAGAAGTAGTTATGGATATCACATCCCTAAATTTTATAGAAGGGGAAATAATATTTTCTGTAATTTTGATCAACTTTATCCGCTTTGCAGACTACTGGAAGCCTTAGACGGGTGTTCTCCAAGATGGTAATTAAATATACCATGATTTTTTCCTTTTAGAAGGAATATTTTTTATAAATTTTCTCCTCGAACTTTTGTAAATTATACTCCTTATTCTCCTCCTTATATGGATACTCATACTACTCCTACTATCCTTTTAAGGGATGTGCTTCTTGTTATTGAGAAATCCAAGAAGCTGAACCTGATATTGATGTTGGTTTGAGAATGATGGTCATGACCTTCATTTTACTAGGTTTCTTTTCTTGTATTGTTGGGGTTAGTTGAGACCCGAACCTAGATATCTAAATGTAATGATCTTTTCACTTTGAATCTATATTGAACTTATGAAAATCATTAGGTTATTTTAATGGAATAAAAGAATTATATATCTCGTCATATAGATTTTATATGCACATCCCCTAAAAATTCTCTTATAAAAGCTTAATATTTAGTTAGTATGTCAGACCCTTCCACCAATATATGAAATCCACGACCCTCTATTTTTGAAACTATTCTCTATTCAATAGGAAATGAATAATTTTTTTCTACAGCATAGATCTAACCTAGAAGAGGAACTTAAATATTATATCATTCTAATTAACGATCAACTCAAATTTTAAACCAATATACCAATAAAATGTAGGTCACTAAAGTATATGTGTGAAATATAGTAGTTTATTTTCTTCTAGTTCCTCATTTGTTCCCATCATGGGGCCTCATTAAGATTCAATTTACCTAAAATATTTCATCATATCTAAAACTTACTTAAATAAAATAAAGGAAATTTTACTAAAATTAAGTGGAAGTGGGGCCAAGTTAATAAAATAAGGATACAAATTACTCTGGGATTGTATTAGAGCATAGTTCCCTTACACTGATTCCATTTAAGTGGAAAGGGACTTGATAGTGTTAGGGAGCTCAAGTGGGATCATCTATTGTGAATATCTACAAGTAAAGGTAGCAGGTGGATCATTGTATGCTCATCTTTCTGATATTTTTATTGAAATCTAGCTTGAGTAAACATGGGATAACATCCTTAGAATAGATTTGGTTACCACCGAGGGGAGGATGTTACTAATAATCATCTGATTCCATAGTTATGAAAATATTCCATCTTGAAAAAGAGTTGTTTGGAGGTTTGGAATCATTTTTTATTGTTTGAGAAACTCCTTCTTATTAGATGTATAATGTAGGTGAAACATTAGAATTTTTTTGGGAGTTATACTCAAAATGAATATATCATATTATTAACACATTTTTGAGTTTCATTAATATATAAATATCAAATTCATATTGATCTAGATTCTCCTCATCATATTGGGATTCATATTTAGTGGTTGGTTGGAGGGATATAGTCCTGAATTTCACATTATCATTGGATGAATCCCAACAGGTAGGCGATAATTGAATATTCATAGGAGGTTACAAGTCTTGAGTTTTCCTCTGATGCTGAGTGAATAATACTTCTTCCTATGTTTTTGTGTAAATTGTGTTTTGAGTATAGGATTACACATTGTATTTATCATCATTAGTTTCATGTTATGGATTTTATTCACAAAAAAATCAATTGACATTCATTGACGTGTATCACATAGTGGGGATCATATCTTTAGATACCTATGAATTATAAGATAATTTTTATTCACTAAATATTGATTAAGGGATAAATCATAATTATTTTTCAAATTTTTCTTTTTGGTAACCTGTTTTGGATTTTTACCCCCAACATTGTTCACTTTATCTCTCTCATATGACAAAAGAAAGAGTTTATGGATGGTGATCCTGAGGAATTATTTAGTTTCTTACACAAAGCATGCTCCCACAAAGGGTGAGAAATCACAAATTATAATAAACCATAAAGGTGTTTCCTACAACACTTCTCCATATATATAAAACATTGATTTCATAAAAGGAGGAGGTTATAATAATGTCCCCATCCCTACAGGATTGTGTTAGTGTTTCTAAATCACCATCACATCTTGGACCCTCTATGGATTTGGTGATCCCAAAGGCATTGGTGGTTGTTAAAATTCCCTCATCCATATGATATGGTGTTTCTCTTGTAACGCTACTGGGGAAGTTTCTATCATTAAGTAATTGACCAATAGAGCCTCTATTTAGAAATGGGTAGAGTTTATTTTCTACTTGGATGGGGGAGATGCTAACCACAAAAGATTTATCCATGGGTATTGAATTTTTCATTCCTCATATAGGATGAATATTTGAATTTCTTAGTATATTGATAATGGATTTTATAAATATATTTACCTCACCATGTAGACCACTATAATGCCCGTGGAATGGTTGATTTAGTTTATATATAACAACATAAATAAGTGGATTCATGCCCCAATAATGGGTATAAATCAATGATATTGCATGGAATTCTCCCTAATAAGACCTATTTTTGGATGAGAGAAGTGAAGTGCAGATCAATGTACTCTCACAACACTTTGATATTCACATCTGGTGGAGTATTGGTGATTATCTTGTAGATAGACCTTATAGTACTAAGATAATCCTAATATACTCACTCACACTGAATCCGAAATTTTGGGTTCTATTCCACTGAAAAAGAAGTTATATAGATATGGTGTTAAAGAACCTACAATTCCTTGAGGTAATAAAAATTCATTCTATAAGGTATGTATCTTTCTTTAAGATAGTAGAGAGTGATCCATAAGTTTTATTGTAGATTGTGTATTTATTCCTCTATAAATGTATAAATAATATCATACTATAGAGTGAAAATTGTCTTGAATATGATTATTATTCTCTCACGCCTTCCACATGATCATGACATTATCCTCATCCTCTAGCGAAGATTCGTCTACCTGATGTAACCTTAAAGGCTGCTTCTCTATTTCCTTACGAAGAGGAGTAGTATTTTTTATATTCTCTTTAGTTTCAACAGAATGTTATTGATATAGGGGAGGTGTTTATGATGACAATCACATTATAAAATGCTTTGATTGAGATTAAATTCCATCGAACATTGTTGAGGTTTTTTGAATCATTGGTTTTTATTTTTTAAGTGTATATCATTATAAGGGACTACTAAGAGAAACTTTGACATGAGAATAGATTAATTTTGAGAAAATGAGTCATTAAGAGGAGGTGTTTTGAAATGATAACCAAATTAGGGATATCTGTAGTTGATGATCTAAGACACTACGTCATGGGGAGGACCACTATTTGATTCTCCAACTTTATTTCATGGAGGATTCCAATAACACATACCATTGAAATTAATTGTAGGGTTACCAAATTAGTCCCACATGGGGTAATATATTTTTCATTGTTTCCAATGAGTAGGAAAGTTTCAGACCTCCATTATAGTTGATATTCATACTATAGGGAGGAATTTCATAACCTTAACTATAGAGAGAACCTATGTGTTGATATTCACAACTCTATGGGGAGGTCCACCATGGAGGGTTCTATAGGATGGGCCTCTAGATTTACAAATCATGATTTCATGGGGAGGTCCTTCTCAACGATATATTATTTATCATGTTCATAAGGATCTAAAATATTCTTAGGATACTAATATATAATGTTGAAGAGACTTATGAATATCTGATAGAACAAGGATGTGATCCTATTTCATAATTATACTTTATCTCCAACATGATAACCTTCTGTAAATTTTTTATTGGGTAACCTGGGTGATAACCATGATCATATTTGATGTCACACAATGTAGGAAATGACCCTCGTGAGAGGTATCCTCCCTAAGATACTATATTTTTATTAACAAAATTTATCTTTGATCTATATAAAAATAGGTAAGAATACAAGCCTTATCTATGATTATTGTTGGAATATGATGACAATCTTTATGAATGTGAATATGAAATTTTCCTCCCTCATTGTTCTTGTAAGAATATTCTAGTGAGGTTCATTATTCTTGGTGGGAATATTTCCCTGTCATATAATCATCACTAGGTTATGATGAAGAGATTTTTAGGGTGAGTAGAGATATAATCATTTACGTCAACCATTACTAGAATAGGTCAGTATCCTCTATGATAGAGGAAATGAATATATTTATTGTCTATGGTTTCCATCCAAATATAGTGATGATATTATTGAATTCGATTAGTAATATTGGATTTATTAGTAGTTTCCATTAGAATATTATGGTAATTTTTTCACATAGAAAATGAGATTATCATATCCTATAGTTTCTTATATGATATTTTGAGGAAAATCGAGAGTATAAAAATGAATATGTTCCCAATTCTATTGAAAAATATTATATCTGCCCCTATAAGAGAATCACCAAGGGGATATTGTTTAGACCTCTAGGGTGGGAATCTTCTTGGTGATGTTACCAGTAGGTTATTAAGAGGATCTAGATGCATATTGATGATGACAATTATGGTCAATAGGGTCCCTATTAAGGATCCCCCAAGTTGATATGAGTACGAAATAAATATATAATTATAAAACACTAAGGTAAATGCTATATGCATCATGATTCCCCAACGATAGGATCCTAATGTAATTGAAAAAGTCCATTAGTTCCATTAGAATGTTCATGCCAATTTTTGATAGAATGAATAGTGGGGCTTCATACATAGGATACATTCACTGAAAACCTACAAAGTTATAATGGACCAATTACGATGATAATTATATATTAGCGTGTTCAGAAACTGCTGCTAAAGGTACTTAGTTGGAGATAACATCCTCCCGTTATGTAGGTCCATAATATTTTATGTAAATGTAGCATATGTCTAGATAGGAGAATGAGTATTTGAAATTGTATAATGCAATGCTTCCATTTGGATTAAAGTTTGTTTTTATACTATTGATGAAAGTTTGAAGGGATCAAAAATCACAGACAAGAAAATCACTTTATGAAAAATAAAAGGTAAGAAAATTGAAAATCAATCAATATCAAAGGTAAAGGATTTATTTCAAGTTAACCATTATATTATTAATGCACACTATTCCCATGTTTTGTTTTGAGTATATGTCAATGTGCATTATAATATAGGCGGTCACTCGGGATTTACCCATGACACTTTTTTATTTTTAATTGGTCAAAAGGATTATATTTAAGGATCATCTTAGACTTTTGGATATAATTATTTCCTACTTTGGGATTCTATTATTTTTTTAAGACAGTTTCATGAATCCTTCCATAATCCCAACATGAGATAGGTAACCACTAGGTAGTTGATGTATCAAAATAATGAATTGATGTGAACATTTATATTTATCAAAGGTTGTCAACAAGTTTCATATTAAATTGTGATTTTATAGTGTAAATACTCATAGTTAGGATCTTTGGTGTTTATCACTATCCAACGAGGATGTAAGTGTTTCAAATTTGGGATTAAGACCATGAGAGGGGATTTCAATGCATCTTTATAAATGGTATTATGGCCCATGTAGTTTGGTGCAACATAATGTGACATGTAATACCTTTTATGGTTATGTGACAATGAACACTTTTTTGAATTTTATGGTTATGAATCCATGTCCAAATGAATTATATTTTAAGATCATGTTTCCATTACATATTCTAATTATTATAACATTGTACAGAATGGAATACTAAGAAAAAGGTTCCTTGTAATGGTTAGTGTAGGGATTACGCATGAGAGAACATTTCTAGATTATTATATCTATTTGTAAATAAATATGAAATTATATGATTATACTCATATGAAATATGACACATTGAGGGAGAAAAAATCCTTTAGCTCATGACCCCCTAAGGTAAGATTATATGGATCATGGGGAAAATATCCCAATGAGGTAAAGTTAGATGGTTGATAGGGGTTCCCACAAGTAAGGATATGGTTTTTCATATTGGGTTTAAATCTCAAATATGATTCTTAAGTTTCCTTGTCAATATGAATCAACGACCACATAGTTTAATTTGTTTAGTTGAAAGTCATGTGAGAGGACTGTACCATTCATTTTAACATCACACAATAAGGTTGTATTGCCAAGAATTATTGGAAAACAGATGACTGTGTTTCGAATAAATAATGATCTACCTGTATCTAGTTTATCATGATTGTTAGTAGTATAATAAGAGAATATATGCTGAGTATTATAAGGAGTATGGCCAATTTAGGTATAATTACACCTAAAACCTAAAGGGGAGGCCAAAATATGTTTGTTCACTTCTTATTGGATAGTAACTATATGAGGATGGATGAACTCATTCGTAATATGGTTTGGTGTATATGTGTTTCGATTTACATATGACAAGAGGATCTGATCCTACCAGGGGAGCATGGAGGTCATTTATGGGTCCTACATGTATGTTTCCCATAGGTGTTAAACCTATTAAGTGTCTATGGTGTAGGTGGTTTTTGTGATTACACCTAGTAGGAGTTTGTTTTCCCAGATATCCCTAGATAGTAAATATGAAATAGGGTTGAGATCATCAATGGGGACAAGGTTGAGTTTTACAAAAAAAGATATGTACCAAACATGAGTGGACCATTGAGGGGACAAGGGTGGATAACTCAACACTTGAGCTACTAAGATGAATTTCATGATTCGGGGGAGGTCCTACATGTGTCCTCATGATATGGAACCTTATTATCAATGGAAAATATGATTGTGATTACATTGAAGGGTCTATAAGTCTAAGAGGACCACTATACTTGATGATAGTCTCCCAAAATACCTCCATTCATGAACTACATTATTCTTGAATTTATCCCTTATGAGATATGAGTGATGTGTGAATCCTATATTTTGGGCCCAATTGTAATATGAAAAAATTTCCCTCTCTGAATCCAAGTTAGACTCCTATAGGGGATTATCATTTTAAGAAACCCATGTGGCTTGATTCTCCCCATATTGTGATATGTCGTGATTCACACATTCTACATCCTAGATAAGTAGAATATAATAAAATTACCCAAACGACATAATAATTTTATGTTTGTAGGGAATCTGTCCCAAAAAAAATATTTCTTGATTCTCAATCCTATAAGGTATGTAGTGAATCTCAGATCATATGTCCTGGATGATCAGTAATTTATAAAAAATATACCCCTCCCTAAGTATGGTTCAGACTTGTGTAGGGTATATTTTCCCCACTATGAGTTTATTTTTGTCATAATATTATATTTCCATACTGAGGATCATTTATTACCCAATTAAAATTCTCTCCCTTGGGAAAAATGTATCTTCATATGATTTCCCTAGAAATCGGTAAAAAAATATCTTATTCCATTGGACACCATTATTTTTACTATTCATTATATTCCCTTGTTTGGATTTTCATTAGTCACCCACTGAAAATATTATCAACCAAAGGAACCTTCATCCTTATAATGTGACCCTTATATCTCTATACACCCCAAAACATCATACTGGAAACTAATTTTCAAACATGTGCCACATTTATTTCCCATGTAATTATCCCTATCACATTTCAGAACCAAAATCAATCAGATCATGAATTGATACTTTACCTATTCATTCTTGAAGGATGATGGAACATTTGTAGGAATATCCCCATGTAATGGAAAATGTCTAATCTTTACATTAATGCAAATAACCTTAAATTGTATCCCCTAAAATCCTTTCCATAAAATGATAAACTACACAATACATGTATTGTTTGCATGAAATTAAATAGAGAGATACTTGAAACCTCAAATGGAAGGTTCCTTTCTTTATAGTGTCATCCATCCACTACATCACACAGATGAATTGTGTGAAACATGATTCTCATTTCATCAGGACATGTAGTGAAACCTAGATCCCCCATCCAATGTCTAGAGATATATCAAGAAAAACAACCCTTTGTATATTTGAGTTAGATAAATATGGATACTTATTTACCAAGAAACACATACGGATTTATTATCATCTCAATATGATATGTAGTAATTCCTAGATCCTCCATTAATATCCCATCTGTTACAAAAATCAATACTTGTGTTCTTCTAATCATGGACACACCCCTGATTTGGGTAGGAAGTTATAAATTTCTTCCAAGACCCCCCCCCATGAGTTCGTGGTCAATATATAATGGACCCTTCTCTAAAAACAAATCAAATTTTTATAGTGTGGGTTTCTCATCCATTGTTAATTCCAAACCATGTGCTTCCTTCATTCTCTAACAAATTCCTTCCACAAACCACCCTCCTTGGTCTTGAGAAATTTAGATCCTCATAAACCCCATTGTACATCAGCAATAGAGAAACTCAAATATGAAGGATACCTTTGTTCTTAAAATTCATAATAAACCTTATTATAGATTTTATTAAGTTTCCCCTAACATGGACTATCCACCATAATAACCTTAAACCGAATTAAATAACCATTTAGTTTATATATTTATTGAAAGAATCTTGTTGGAAACATCTTTCAAAAAATTCTACACATTCATTATCGTTGTAATTTTCCCCTATCATTTCTTATGATATCGTTACTAAAATAATATTAAAAAACACCTCCAATTGTATACCAAAAAATTTCAGATCATTCTTTTTTAATAAACCAAATTGGAGTCATTAATCACATAACTCAAGGTCAAATATGTTCCTAAAATAGGAGTTCCATTATTACAACTAGAAAAACTCAAAAATTACAATGGAAATATTTTTAATAATAACCAAGATGAAAAAATTTATTGGAAACCTTGGGTGAAAGTCAATTTCTAGTTCTCTATACATGAACTCCATGTGATTTAACAAAAATTTAGAAATAGAAACTACAAAAAGAAATACGCATGAAACTTGTAAGGAAGAAAATACACAAAGGGTGGCCTAAGAAAAAGATGAGTCTCTATCAAAAAATCATGTTCATATTTAAATTAGGAAAAATTATGGAGGTGATGAGAAATACGCTAAAAGTTAATAGGATACATCATACGATCCCAGAAATAGTCTAACCATGCTCACTAGGTCCAAAGACCTAGGAAAAAATTGGATCAACCTCTCATTCTTGTGGTTGTAATTATAACACATTAACATAATAGAGTTCAAAAAAATGAGTTAGATTCAGTGTTAATTTAGAATAAAAATGAGGACAAGAACACATAAATAAATGATTTAGAATGAAATACTATTAATTAATTGATTAAAATTAATAAGAGCATCCACAATTTGGAGTCCCTCTATTAGGTGATACAGATTCTTCCCAACATAATCCATGATCTGTCAAAGAATATTTGAGCCTTGTTTTCCATTTTCAAATGCTAGTCAACTTTTTGGAGATTGAATCATCACTATGATAAATTTTCTCCTTATTTTCAATAATTAAATCTTTTTCCTAGACTTGGACCCCCTTTACAGATTGTTTGAGTTGAAAAATCACTCCCTTGAAAACATCACCCATTATGATGGCATATTATCTGAAGAGATTTCTCATAGATTTGGTGTTGACACTCCTCTACATCCTTATAATGATTAATCTCCAATTGGGATATAGAATCTATACGGGAATCATATTTTTCAATCAGATGGGCCTAAATTTATCATGACCTCTGATCTAGATACTAGTAAAAGACAATATCTTTCATGGAATGAAGAATTGATTAATACATATGTTTCTCTCTAACTCAGGATTAAATCGTCCTCTTTCACTTGGATCTAATACTATAAGGTGGGGGGGATTTTTTACACACCTTTTGTATATGTGGTTGAAAAGATTCAATGGAAAATACATAAAGTAGTATAGGGTAAAAGGGGAATCAATGAACTTTCCCAAGTTAACATGCATTGACCCCACCTACATGCCAAGAGGCTCTTGTAATCCAAACCTATGTGGCTTCACATGATTGTCCATTATTTTATTAAGGGTCCACCATGAGACACCTATGTGATGGAACATCAAAAATGGCCTCTTTAGCCCAGGTTCTTGATATTTTCACTAAATTGAACCCTTTTTCTCATTATTTGAGACAGTTGGAAGATGAATACAGTACTTGTAGCTCTACTCAGAGAAATCTCTCACCCTAGTCCTCTAAACCTTCTATGTAGCTATCGAAGACCTAATAGAATATGGAATTAATGGGATTCCATGGTATCAGGTTCTCTAAGGCGGAAATTTTTTTTTTAAGTGAGGAGACACTTCCCAATAGTAAAAAATCACTATGGTAAAGTCCCCATCTTAAGATCAAGACTATGTGAGAACCTTATTAAAGCACCTAAAAAGATGCTTAGAGGTGTGGGAATGGTCTTTCAGATGTTTGGTTTCCCAGGATGCTCAGAACCCAATTTTTTTCAACTATACATGTGTTGGGTAGGTTCTAATTCTATATGATAGAACTTGGGTGAGGTCCTAAGACACCCAATTACCACATAGGTGGGGCCAAATCCAACTCCCCCAAGTAACACCTAGGCAAGGTGAAATTCATATCACCCTTGATCCACCTGGTCGGCCAAATCCATCTTGTCCTAGAACCCCTTAGGTTGGGAGAAATCCATCCACCAAGGTATCACCTTGGTAAGGTACCCATTGATCGCATTTTATATCATCGATTGAAGGGTGTCTCTTCCCATGGGTGCTTAATCTAGGGGTAAAAATCAAGACCTACCCCAAAGCCTCTAGATATATATGATTTGATCATATGGAACATCAACATGTCCCCTTGATTATATATTCCCATGGAAATTAAAGACTTAATTTATCCTACCTATTGGTGGGATCCTTAGTGTTTTCTTAATTATACAATATTTTGGTAATGAGGGAACATAACTAAGGAAAATAACGAGAACTTAGAGTTTGAAAATAGTAGATGATTTAAAAACATCTATTACATGTATCTCTTCCTAAATTCCCACAATGAATCCATCATTGTCTACTAGAATGTAAGGGGAAAAAATTCACCTTAAGGTGTCCCTCATAATTTAAATCCCTATTCTTTATTACATGTCATTTCCCAGACTTCCATATCCTCACCCTTATATACTTGTGGGTGAAGGGAATTTTTTGGATTTCTCAAAATTAAACTTTCTTGTGTTTCTCACACTAATCATAACTCACAAGGTCTTAGAGGTTAGGGGTGATCATTTCTTCAACATGTTAAAATACCCACTTTGACCTCCTATTCATTATAATCCCCAAATCCATTTTTACATCCTGTCAAATGTTCAGATTCCCTATGAGTAAAACCAATAAAGGGATATACTATTGATGAAGAAAACTTGTACCTCCTTCATAGGTGTAAGACCCAACAATTACGACCGATTTTGGATTTTATTCTTATCTAAATAGGTTACATAGGATGCCTCCCCAGTGTTCGAACCCACAACCCAAACTTACCCTAATATTATTTGGGCCATATTCCCAGATGATTCATATCTAACCTATTTTTCTACATCCATTGAAGGACCTAATGGACACTTCAGTGTAAGTCAAACACTATCCAAGGTAAGGAACCATTCACCTATATGTCCTTTATGCATGAATTTAAATTCCACATTATGTTCCTCATCACATGAATTTAAAAGGTATGATGTCTCCTATGTGGTGATGAACTTCATGGGTTCTGATTTATTTCACAAGGATAGGTAGGGAGACATTTTTAGGGGTCTGATCCCAATATTAATAAACTCTAATGTTCTTGTACGATGATAAATTTTAGAGCACCCCCACTGTTTGTCTTAAAATTGACATCACGATAAAAAATGACATATGAATATATAATCTGTTATAAATGGTTC
Source organism: Viscum album (assembly GCA_963277665.1). Lineage (NCBI taxonomy): Eukaryota > Viridiplantae > Streptophyta > Magnoliopsida > Santalales > Viscaceae > Viscum > Viscum album. The sequence continues at coordinate 1,174,492,575 of OY728119.1, read as the reverse complement.
CATTGATGGAGAATTCTATTTATAAATAGATATATCCATCAATGAATAAATTTTAATACATATTGATGATTTAAAATCTAATTCATTCTATAAATATATTATCTATATAATATTTACTCGTTTCTTATAAGGGATTTAATAATGGATTCACAATTATGTCTTAAATCTATAAGAGAGTCATGGAGTAGGAAATAATCCCCCTGAGGTGTGATCAGCTAGACCTCCCCTCCTCTCAACCAATGTGATTACCTAACTATAATTGGAACCATTTATCAATGATTACTTTCCATTATAAATAATGTTCACGAGGAATCATGAATAAGGAAACCCTTGGGTGTTTCTGGTTGCATGAAAAAAAATATTTTTGAAACTACTAGGAATGAACTTAGAAATAAAAAGGTTATGTTTATTATTAAGGGTCGTTCCACCACCAACAAATTCCATTCATACCCCCACAAGATTTATTAAATTAATCAAATATTATCCAAATGAAAAAATTCTATAAATCATGAGGATGGTTTGAATACAAAAAATAATGGTATATATATAGTTATAGTTTTGTAGTATTATGGATAATTGGTTAATATTAAGATTTTAAATTATAATGTAAATGTTTTACCTGTATTAGTGAAATGTAAGTGGTTCAATATTCACCAATATATAAGGAAATAATCACGGAAATTTACATTTATCATCTAATGTTACTTTTTCAATATTAGTTAACATGAAGAAATTGATGTATATATTTTTTCTTCCTAAGAAAAAATGGTATATTATGTTGATGATATAACTGATAAAGGGATGAGTGTTGTTTTTCACCAGAAACAAAAAGACATGTATGATATGGGTGATGAAGGTGAAGTAATTTACAATAGTGGACAACCTCAATAACATCACATTGAATTTACCCTAGCTGATATTAAAATGTAAGTATTGTGAGGAAGGTTTGAGATAAAGAATTGGAATAAGTAATGTTTACAATAGAAGATGATAATAATATTAACAACCAATAATAAACCAATAGTAAGATCAAATATGAAGTATTTTTTAATATTTAATTTTATAAATATAAATATAGTGAATTTTAATTGAATTGTAGGTTTAATTGAATTCATATTTTTGATATTTTTTTCTTGAATATCATGCTCGAAGAGTTATTGGTTTGGAAGCTACTATATAGAACATAGAACCCATCCTACTGCTATTACCCGGATAAAATTTGGAGTACATGATAGTTGATCTCCAATTCTACACGTGGTCCACCGATTTTACAAGATTACTATTCTACTTTTATTATATAGAGTACTAAGTGAGTATGGGATACTTAATCCACCAATACAATACATAATACATTTTTCCACATATGTTACATTTATTATGTTATAATGTTATATTATCCTATTATACTTTCATTCTGATGTTTTTATATTGTTAAAAATGTTATCGTATTAATAATTGGTCTATGACTTAGTTAACATCGAAAGGCTAATACCATGTCACTTTTATCAGTACACATTATAATTTGATAAAATTATTCTATTAAATATATATACTAATTAGTTAAATGATGTGTCAAAAAGAAAAAATAATTAAAAAAGGGAGATAGAAATCAACATGCGACATGTTTAGAATTTCATAGACATTAAGATATTCAATGTGTTTTATGTATATTTTGTACCAATTGGGGATGATAGAGGTATCTATGGGTTGATTCTAGGATAGTTAACATGTAAATTGGTGTCTCTCCCAATTAAATATTCTAATTGGAACCACATTCCATTATCTTAGAAGAATGATTTTATTTTATTTAGAAAATGGAACTATCCTAATTATGTATTCATATATTGTTAAATTGAAAATTATTTATTAATATGTTAATAATCAAATGAATTATATATATATTATTTATAGATGTTGTTCTATTTCAATGTTCATATGGTGATTTCAAGTAGATGGATGTTAAAAAACATAGATTGGAAATATAAATCTTATATGAAGGGAATATGGAATGAATTTAGCTACACAACATTATCAATGTCACAGATGTATGAAAAGGTCTCTAAGGACTGTATGGGGACTAGTTGAAGGTGTTAGTTGATCATCATAGGGATAAATAAAATTAGGTATATTATTTTATCTCAATAAATTATAAAAACATCTTCAAAAAATTTCATGATTTATTTATATATAATTATTTTTGTTGCATTATATGAGAAATTTATCTAGTCACGAGAATTAATTAATTTCTCACACTACTAGGTCAAAGAGGTTCACCACAAAACTAGATGTTGTTGTATTATTTTATTTATTAAATTATTTATCTATACCACTTGAAGTAATATAGTTTTTGTATATTATATTTATTTATTATTTTAATATAGGTTAAGAAGGTAGGTAATCCTTTCAGATAGACAAAGATGTGGTTTGATGTTTATAAAAAGATGGAAGTTATCTGAATGTAGCTTCCAGAAGCATTGTGGTGAGCAATTTTAATCACTGGTTTGGGTTATAAAACAACCTAAAATTTAGGATTGTATTCCATATTTAGTATAAATTCAACAAAGTGTGATATTCCAATCCTTCCATCTTATATATAGTATTCATGAAGGATAATAAGGATTCAGTTTTAGGAAATGAGAATTATGGTTATCTAAGGGGTATGGATTGTAGTTAATCTCCATCATGAGCCTTTGGTTGGTTAAAGAAACTTTTTAATTAATATCATATATATGGGGGCTACTTTAGTTAGTGATATTGAAAAAAAATTTAAATACATGTACTTAATAATATTGTTAATGGCTGGGAATTTTTTTAATACACAACATGAATGGGTGTTAGCTATGATGAGTGCATTTTTTTCTATGTTTTAGAGGTTGACATGAAATATTCCTGAACAAATAAAGACTAGATTTGGGATTTATTATCACCAAACATCTTAAATTCACAGTTATATTCTTTATTTTATTAATTACATTTTATTCGTTAAAGTGGTCATGTTTGCTGAACACACATAAACACATAATAATAGAAAAACCTTATATCTTGAACATATCAACACTAGAGATTAATTATTTGACCAATATATTTAAGTGCTTTAAAGGTACACCAATCATATGTCTTACATTATGTGTTCCACATATGGAAATCATACATAATTCCATTATTTTACAATTAACCCAATATGGAAATTGGTTACATGTTAATAGAAATCATATTAATTATACATAGGCAAGAAGAAGATAGTAGGTATTATAAGATAATATCCTAGAAATTAATATTAGGGACTGGAATATATGTAAAATAAATTTTCATGGTCATTTGTTAAATAAAATGGAAAATAAGAGTAAATTTTTATTTTACATTAAAAATCATTTCAATTTTGGATTATATGGAAAACTATTTTAAAAAATGGAATTAATGATTTATTCAATGTATGGTTATTACAACGAATTTAGGTGTCAACCGAGAAGAAAAGCATAAAATAGCTTTTAGGAAAAATGATTTATATTATCATAAAATGACAGAGTTATAGGTCAACTTTAAAAGTGACTTTAAAAAAGTGAAGTTATTTTTGTGAAAATTTTTTACTTTTAAATAAATGAATCATAATAAATAATTCCTTTAAAAAATAGTTAAAGTGTATACAAATGAAATGTAGAGTGTTATATCAAACAAATGATCTTGGAAGGAAATCCATTTTATTAATTTAAAATATCTTTTTTGAAATTCCACATCTAGAAAAGAGTAAAAAGACATCCTTTTGAAAATTGGAGAAGGGAAATATTATTGTCACATGAGATAACAAAAAATTGGGTTTCCAAATATAAATGAGAACATTGGAAGGAAGGAAAATATATACATTGAGGGGAAATATTAATAAAATAGAGTCAAAATTTTTCTCATGAATGATATACTTCTTGAGAATGAATTTTATCATACTAAAAATAATTGAATCAGAAATGAATTATCTTGAAAGAGGAATAGAAAATACAATGAATTGAAATATTATGGTGGAAGAAACCAAAAATAAAAGGTAAATCTCATGAATAGTAATTACTACTCAAATAAATGATATTTTTAATTATCATGACTCGTTACAGATTTAGTAACACTTATAATTAAAATAATAATGAATAAAGTAAATCAATTTATATTTTCATATCACATGGATTACATATTAAAATAATTTTATGAAGTAGTAAATGATACAACTAATATTTTTATAATTCCTCATATGTATAAAAATGATTTAATCCCTCATAATTTATTAATTTGTTCTTATTTGAATCATTTTTTGTATTTTTAGTGTGTTTTGGGAAAAAATGAGAAAATTTATTAATTAAATAATTTTAGCATATGTTTTATGAATTGGGTATTTGGAGAATATATTTTTAAACATTGATCCAATTAGATTATTTATTTATTTATTTATTATTTAGTTAATTGGATTCAAATTCTTTTTATGGGTTAGGGAAAATGTGTACTTCCATTGGCCCAAGAAAATCATTCAATTTGAAAAATCATCCTGGCCGAGAAATTGGACTCTGCCATAGTAGATGAGGAATAACATCGGATAAATACTAAAAATTTATGTAATTCCATTTGGATTTAAAATTTTACTCCATTATTTCTTTCACAATTAAATTACATGGATATATTCTCTCATTAGTGCATCAATTGAACACTTCAAATTATAGAATTATTTAGGGAATATTTTTCCAAAAAATGTGAGACTCATTAATTATGTCAAAAATTATTATATAATTTTCCAATGAATTTTAAATTTGGAATGTAAATATAAATATTATTTTTTCACAACTTATAATTAGGACTCTTAGATAATATAAGCCATATGGTTTTCATAACAGGAGAACACATTCTTTTTACAGATTCTGGAAGATAATATGTTTACTTTTCTATTTCTTATTCCTTTTTTAATCAATATAGTTTAATTTTATTTTTTAATTTTAAATATTTTATTTTTTATAAAAATTATTAATGCATTTTTCTCATGTCATCTACCCTCTACTATTCTCCATCTTATTCTCATTATTTTCATCTTTTTTTCTTATTTTATTTTTATTTTTCTTATTCATCTATAATTGCTTATGTTATGTTATTTTATTTTTTAATTATTTTATTTTATTTTATTTTATTATTCTCTCTCCATATATCTCTTATATTCTATTATTTTATTCTTATTCTCATACTATTCTCTTCTTATTTCTTTACAGGATGACCTATTACCCAAAATATTATGGTTTAACCCACAGCTTGTCTCGGGGCAGGTAAGTTGTGTTTTCCATTACTTATATGATTAAATTATTATGTTTTATTAAGGAAGTGATGATAAAGAGTGAAGTGAATGGGTGGGGAGGTTTCCCACCATAACACTGAACTCACACTCATTACTATTATTTGATTAAATCTTTTCCATACCTTCCACTATAAATAAGCTCTTTATGAAACTAAGTTAATCCGTTTAGTGGATGAAATGACATATGACAGAGCTAGATCCTAGAAGATTTCACATTCTCTATTAAGGTGTTCCATCAACCTTACTTATAGGAGGTGTTAGAATTTTAATTTATAAAGGCATTCAATATTTCACACCATTAAATAAAATAATTATAGTTTAATAGTGAAAATTCACGATTAAACTATCAAACTAAATTTTTAAAACCAATACATATAATGATTTAACAGATGCACCAAACCATAAACAAAAATAAATGTCCTTTATATTAACATTATGTCATTTTATGTCATTATACATTTTATCATTTCATTTATCTTCTCAAATTTCATTGATTTTGTTGATATAAATAAAAACAAGAAAAATTAATTAGTTTAGTTTAATTAGATGAACTAAGTTAACAAATGAGAAAGCTCCTCAAGTTAAATTACCTTTGTCATAATCTGTGATGCACTAGGAAAATAAATAATTTTCTCCTACTCCCTATGATAGGTGTGGGTGAAAAATGGTGTCATTTTCATAAATCCATTACATGTTTTCTTATCTTTTTTATATTTTCACACTTTAGATAGTTTTTCATTGTTTTCATTTAATAAATCATATAATATATTCCCATGATGTTTTTATCTGACCAATTTTTAATAAATTGAATAGTTACTTAAGGGTGAAAGATCGAAAAACTTTTCTACACAATGATGAGAAGGCTCGCCATAAAATACTAGAGGATCTCACTAACCCGGAAAAAAATTATTTGATGTGACTTGCATAATAAATTTTTTCAGGAGATTGAAAGTATGGTTGATCAAGTCAAATTTGATTATAAAATACTAAAGGAGAAAAATGAAGTTAAACTAGAGTTTCATAGTTTCATGAAAGAAATCAAAGTGGTTAATTCCAAATTTCAATGAGTATCAATAGCCCAACCATTTTAAAAACTAGACTGGGGATAACCATATAGATCTAGAGAGTGAATATGAATAATCACATGATGATATAAATATGGAATAAAATTCATAATAATTTTGGAGTAACTAGGGAGAAGATAAAATGAAACAATAACTTCCCATCTATAAGATTGAACAATCAACACTTAACTACCTATTTTTAGTCATATAAAGTGAAGATACCATCCATGTGGTGGAATTTGAATAATGTTAATAGGACCCTTACTACCCACTTCCATCCACATAGACTCGCTTTCAATATGAACTTATCACTGAAGAAGCGATTGAATGATAACCATCATAGTGATATAATCCTTTCTTTAACTCTATTTTTTCTGAATTCATTAAAGTTTATTTTATTATCACTCATTATAGTTTTCAATTCTTAGATTCAGTCAATCATTTCTTTTCCTTAAAGGATTATAAAGAATCTAACCATGTACCGAAAGAATAACACATTGGGATCTTTAATTTTGATGAACATATATTTAAAGAAGCCCATGAAAAATTTGAAGTAACTGATCTTAAGGAATAAAATTTAGAAGCTTCTCATATTGAAATATGGAATTTTTTATTTGTAAATAAAATTAAATTTTCTTCAAGAGAAAATATCTTCATACTTTTCCTTTGATCATTTCATCAATGCACCCTTAATTTATTTTTCACTGTAAAATAAGTATTAGGTTTCCCAAGTAGAAAAAATGAGGATGATTCATACATCATCCTACCATATCCTTGAAAACTATACTTAATTATGAAAGAGAGTGCGATTCAAAATACTGTATCCATGAATCATTTTTCACTAATAATAATTAATGAAATTTAGGAATAATAAAATGTTGTGGTTCAAGTACATGAAAATCCACCCACCATTAGAATATGGCCAATAGTTGGTACTACCCTCTGAAGGTAGTAAAAATTCATGGACCAATAAGGGGATCATACTAGGAATTTTCCTCTAAATTGTTTTATAGGAATTTATTTTTCAATTTCAGTATTCAGAATTATTCCAACACACAACCCACTCCCTCTTATCTTTTTTATCTTAAATGATATGATCCATGTTCCTAATTGAGTAATTTTAATTTATAGTTTTATAATGACTGAAGAAGGACCCAAATTGTTAAATAAAATGTCTAATCATCATGGAAAAGTGAGATCACTTTTATTATTATCTTTTAAACTCCCAAAATTTTGGTCTTAACAACATGTTTTTAGCTTTCCACTAGAAATTAGATGCCCATACTTGAATTTATTATTTAGTTTAATTCACTAGGCGACATGAGTTTTTAAAGAATCCTATGATTCCATGTCTTAAATTTAAATTTTAATAAGATTAAAAGAGTAAAATAGATAATTGAATGATTAAATTGAATCATGTATATTTAAATGAGAACTCAATATTTGATTAATTTATTTTATTCATGTAAATAAAATTTCCCAAAAAAATTTCATTCTTTGAATTTCTAAAATTCATGTGAATTGATTTCTTAGTATTATACATTACTTGATTGATTGTACAAAATAATATCTTCCATCCCTGAGATTAGTTCTGGACAAAGTAATTCTTATTTTATTCTTGATCATATTTCCTGAGTGATCTTGAGACATGTCACCATCTAGAACATTCATTAGAACATTTCAAAGCTTTGATTATGCAAAAACACATTTAAAATGATTGAGTAATTTTTTTTAAAGCCATTATCTTTAAGCAACACCTTCAAAACAATAATTTCTAACCCATTATGACCATTAATTACCTAGTTAGGAATGATTCTTGTTTTTTCCCTTTTACCCATTCCTACCGTATTATTTTTAATTGCATGATATTTTGAAGTTAAATTATATAGTTAAAGGGAGTCGTAAAGAATGGGATGAAATGCACTGTAAGGGAAAAAATTTGGGGGGGGCAACTTTAGGTAATGAGAATGGTTATTTTATTTATACATTGTAATATCAATTTGTTTAATTCTTGAATTAAACATAAAAAAATAAGAATATGTTGTAACCTAGAAGAATAAAAAATCAACATCACTAGATCAATAATTATTTTCAAGCATGGTTAGGTGGTGGATGTGAGGTTCATTCAAAGAATAAAATTATAAAAAGAAAAAAGATGAAAATTTTCATTGAAAAATAACAAAATAAAAAATTACTAACAAATTAAAAAAGGATCACAAATTATTTATTATTCTTTATTTTGATCATGACCTTTACAACGAGTTTTGGTAAAATGCGAGTTGTTATTTTTGAAGGGGATGACTTAGTGAAACTTTTAGTTTTGATACCATACTTTATATATGAAGAGATAAACCTTAAATTTTATCATTAATTTTTAAAACTTAAATTTATACTGACCTTAAGCCTTAGATTAATTTGATCCTTTAATTAAAGTCCTCACGAATTCATGTGTCATTTTTCATTACAAAGTAGATAAAATAGTAACTTTACAAGACTATTGATAAGGAGAACATTCTCATGAAATGAAAATAACTCAACTTGAATTGTATAATGAGTGACGAGAGAAAAGAATCCATTTTGAGGTAGATCAGGATTTTTTCTATTTTATAATAATTTATTGGGAACTTAAATGAATTAAATGATAAGTTCCATAATTTTTCAAAGGGGAAAATAAAAATGAAGGAATTTATTTTTTTATTTGAAAATTTTAAAAATTAAATTGATATTTAATTTTGTTTTATAAAAATTATATTTTTAATGATTTTATTGATTTTATTGCTTTGGAATTTGAATATTGGAAACATTGGTTCCCTATGAATTCCCTCTTGATATTTTATGCTTGAGAAAAATCATGGTTTAAGTGTGGATGAATTTATAGAGATAATATTTTAACAATTTTTCATATGCATTTCAATGATTTAATCCCTCCCAATTTATCAATTTGATATTATTTCCATCATTTTTGGATTTTTGTTTTGTTTTGGTCTAAAATGTGAAAATTACATGACTATGGAATTTTAAAATATTTTTATCTCTTTGGTATTTTGGGCATAACTTTTACAAAATTGATAAAATTAGAGTATATATTTTTTTGGATTACTTAGTTCATGGTATTAAACTTATTCATATAGAGCTAGAGAAAATTAAAACTTCTATAGTCCTAAAAAATCAATAAATTTGAAAAATATTTCTGGTCGATGGAATGGAACCCACCATAGTAAATGAGAAATAACTCTGGATAAGTACCTATAATTGAGGTGACTACAAATGGATTTTAAATAGTACTTGGTTAAACTTTTTTAGGTTATATTACATTGATATAGTCTCTCATTAATGAAGCCATTAAATGCCTCAAATTTGAGGAATATTTATGGAATATTTATTTAGAAAAACCATGACTCATTAATTATGTCATAGCCTCTTGTATATGTTCCCAATGACTTTAAAATTTTGAGGGTGGATAGAAATCTTTATTTCATGCAGCATAAAAGTGGAAACATGGATAGTTTCGTCCATATTAGGAGAAAACATAAGAAAACCTATGGTGGCTAGATTCCAGAGGATATTTTTTCTTTCGTCTTTTTTTATTTTATTTTGGTCAATTTTGGTTTTTATATTACATATGTAATTTTAATTATTTTCTATTATATAAATGATCCATTAATTTTTTTCATGTTTCTCACCCTATATTATTCTCCATACCTCTCTGTCCCTACATTTTTATTTTTTCTTTTTTTATTCGTCTTATATTCTCTTCTTCTTTATCTCCATAGTGACCTCTTACCCAAAAAATGATGGGCTAACCTGAGGCTTGGACCTGGGAGGTAATTTGTGTTTTTAATTTTTTTTATACATAAATTATAAAGTTTTATTAAAATTGTGATAAGAAAGAGTGAAGTGTACAATTATGGAAATTTTCCCCCATGACAATGAATCAAAAATCATTTGCATTAATTATATAAATCTTTTCCTTCCCTTCCATTATATGTAATATATTCATATGATGAAGTTGAGTTGTTTAGTAGATGATACGACATAAAATAAATTTGGGTCCTAGAAGATATTACATTCTTGATTGAGGTGTGCCATCAACCTTGAATAAATTAGGAGGGGAAATTGATATTTCAAAATGAGTTTAATATTTAAAAACACAAAATAAAATAATATTATTTTAAGAGTGCTATTTCATGATTAAACTATCAAACTAAACATATACACCAACAAAAAGAAAAGATGAAACCCATAAACCAAACCAAAAAGACAAAGTGGTTTTTTAATATTAAAATTCTATCATTTCATATTAGTATAAATATTAAAATATCATTATTATTATTAAATTTCTTTGATTTCATCGAGATTAATAAAAATAAACAAAAAGATGTATTTTTTGTGGAGTAGATTAAGTTAATAACTAAGAAATCCCTTCAAGTGAGACGACCCAATATACCGGAGTTTTACACTAGTAAAACATATAAATTTTCTTTTTCCACACCATATAATTAGTTTGGATCAGTAATCACACAATATCAATGATATAATAGTGAAAATATAAAATATTTCTTAGGATACAAAATTTGAGACAAAGAACCCCTTACCAAGATATGTAGCTACTAAATGCTTGGGAGGACTCCATAAACCCTTAAAAACTCATTATAATTGATTTATAGAGGGATATAGAAAGGATGTTTTTGATAAATCCCTTTATAGTGGAGAATTATGAGTTAATGGGTGGGAGTGAGATCTTTTTAGCCGAGATAAAGGGGATGCTCTAAGGAAACTAAAGTTAGGTGAGAGATAAGAATGGTATCACATAGGGGTTTTGTAGAACCCATGGTTTCTGATACATAACCCTTTATTTTTATTTTTATTTGGTATAAAGTATAAGGGGGCAGCTGAGAGATTTTGGAGATCTTTAAATATGTTTTGGGGGCTAAAAAAGAGGCACACGGATTGCGCATGATTTAACCAAACAAAGAAAAATTCCTAGGATAATCCATGAAAAATAGTTGGTTTGAGGAAGAGATCTTTGGAATGGTGTGTGAAATGTTAAGGAGACCATGAGAGTAAGCCTTTTGAGGGTTTATCTAGATAGTATCTGACACACAGTTAGTGAACAGTTTGTCTAACTGTGAGAACTAATCATGCGTGTAGTTAAATTGAGATCCTAAAAAAGTGCACCTCACACATTTTTGCCTCTAAGTTGCTAATTTTTTCTCTTATGTGGCCCTAACTCGGGATTTTTATTTCTTGAATATAGTAAAACCTCTCATAAGAACATTGGAGTCCATCATAAGGCTTCCCTTGGCGATTCGAAGCCAAATTCTTAAGGTATGTGATCATTCTTCATCATTCTTAATCAATTTCTTAGATCTACTTAGATATACTTATCAAATTTTCTTGTTTTCTCCAATATACACCATTTATGGGTATATATATGATTTTTTATTCCAAATAAGTTGAGATATGGTCTTGATCTTTCTAGGAGAAGAGATATAAGAAGGTTCCGTGAAGAATCGACCTAGTTTTCTTGTGCCTTCTTCATCCGTTGTAAAGTGTCAAAAAATATTTGAGGTAGGTGGCTTCAATTTCATATCCTCTTAATATAATTTATTATATGAGTTTCAAATTTTGTAAATTATATAATATTTATTGAGCAATATTGGTTTGATACATGGAATAAATCTCGTTAATGAGGATTTATCATTTTTGGTAGACTTGTGAAATCTTGTGAAATTATTGTGAAGCTTATTTTAGTTTTTTGAATTAAAATTGTAGATTTAAAATCGTTTATTTTCTAGAACATATAATTGATTTTATTTTGAAGGGGGTTTCAGTAAAAAGAAATTTTATTGAAACGAGTTGGAATTATAATGATTTTAATGAAAAACGATTTTCAATAAAAGGGTGATTTTATTGAAAGGATTGTTTTGGAATGATATTTGGGCCTATGTGGTGTATGTTTTCATGTTGAATATACAACACTTTGTTGAAATATTACCTTTTTCATGATTCTAAAGGGTTACTGGAACAGAGGATACCATTACGTTGTGGCGACATGGTTAATCGATGGGAAACTGCTCATGAGTGTAGAATTTTCATTGTGTATCATGCATGGTTGGTAGTGTGGATGTGTGGAACGAATTGGGTATGCCTAAGGAATATTGAAAAATTTGTTTAAATATATTTTTAGTTGTTTTATGGAAAAATAACTTGGTGGAAAATTGGATTCAATTTATTTTTTATGCTTTTGGTTAATAATGGTTTTGGAAATATGTTTATATTTAGTTATAAACTGTTTTGAGAAATTTTTTCATATAAATTGTTTTATCTAACTATTTATTTCTCTTCTATACTAGTGGATTGAGTAGGGATTTCATTGGGGAAAACCTACTTAGTGTTATACTCACCACTTATTTGGAACTTTGTTTCTTTTGTAGATGCAATCTTCCGAGACATGGGCAATGGTAAAGAATGACATGTTTTTAGCCCCACCTCGTGATACTTGGTCAGTTTAGTGATTTTAGAGATTGGATATTGTAAAAAATAGAGTCTTATGGTATTTTGAGAGTATTTAGTTGTTTATCAAGTTTTTTACATGGATACATGTTTGTCATTTATCTATTTCACACTCTGGAGTGTCTTTGATGTAAATAAAGTAGTTGTGTTTTCGTTCATTTGTTCACGCATCATTTAGTGAACGGTTTGGTTATGGTTTTGGTGTAATGGTTTATTTCTCAAATGGTAAATCATATCCCACTTGTATTTTAGAACCTTAATAATTTATTTCAATCCTTTTGAATCTTGGGGATGTCACCTATGGCAAAGTAATGATTCATTGTACTCTCATGCCAATGAAAATTAGTGGGTCGTTAAATGTGGTATCATCTAGTTCTATCCTAAACTGACTAGTAGTTTTCAATTTGTTGGTCTTGGAGTTGATTCATCATTTTCTATTAATTGGGATGTGATCTTTGAAAGGAGTAGTATTATCGGTACTTGAAACATGTAGCATAAAATGACATCGCTATCCTGTTTTTGCTGAATATCATGTTACTAGGGTTTTGGGTACATAAATGTTTTGGAGACACTTATAGGATACTAGAATTTCATCATCAAGGGCCTAGACAATGAGGTGATCATTTCATGCATTATAGGAATGAATTCTCACAAGGATTGAATATTTCATTTGGTTTAATGATATATAATCTTGTGAAAATATGTAAAATTCTGAAAAAATGCACAATTTGTTTTCAAATGATAGATTATGAAAAGTGGATACTTGGTGTATTTTGAAAATGGTTTTATTTTCATAATAATTATTGTTTTTTTATCAAAAAATGTTTGAATGTGAAAATGATGTTTTTGGAAAACAATGTTGTGATAGTTGATGTGATATAATTTGAAATACTAAGGCATCAATTTCTATACAGTGAGGCTTATAGATTTTTTTGTTTGTTTAGAAAATGGCACCCATTAAGCGTCATAGAAACCAACTAGACAAAGCTGTAGAGAATGTGGTTTCACCTGAGCTACAGGTGATCCATGATCTAGTTCAGAACATCATATATGAATTTCAGGATGCAGACATGGGGAATAGAAGGGATGAGCCAAGGAATATAGACTATTCCATCTTGTTCTTGAAACAGAATCCACCCATATTTTAGTGTGATTCATAACCCAAGAAGTCGGAGGTGTGGATCAGTAGGATGAATCATATTTTCAAGTTCATCGGCACACTAGTAGAGCTAAAAGAGAATTTTGAGATGAATATGTTTGGGGATCTTTCACTCCAGTAGTGGGAACTAATAGTGCATGCTAAATCAGATCAAGGCCTTACATTGGATAATCTTGAGGAATTGTTGAAGAAATAATTATATCGTCACATGTTAATGATCTAGAGAATGACATACTTATTTATCATGAAGTAGTAAAATATATCTATCATAGAGTATGCAGCTAAATTCATGAATTTAGTACAATTTTCACTAAAAGTTGCAACAAGTGCATTTTTGAAGGAACACATATTCGATTAAGGACTAAGACAAGCAATTAGATCGAATATTGCAGTGCTCTGTAATAATGACTATTCATAGAGGGTGAATAGATTAGGGGTGGTCAAGAAATACTTCTTAGGAGCTATGGTAGTTAGAAATATGATGATCCCTATTGTAAATGGTGGAAACTCCAATGATGAGAGTAAGTGAAAGAGAGATACTTATTTCTATGGGGGGATTGGGAATCAGAATCCGATAGATAGATCAGTAAATATTCCTCCACAACCAAATATAAACGTGGGATGATTCCAATGAAGTTTCTTTAACCACATAAAGGTAAAGTTTACAGCACCACCAAGAGAATGCCATAATTGGAACACGATTGGACACCTTATGCACTTTTGTCACAGTGCTCTGAGGTTGGGTGCTCGAGACACCTCTCAGGCATCACAATAATTGTATGCTTATACCAGACAAGTCTAGAGGAATTATTCTCATTAGTAGAACAAAGATAGGCTTGGTGATTCTCAGAATACCATGAATCCTCAATAAGGGAATTCTTAGTATAGTAACAAAGAGAAGACTGTAGGGACAAAAAACATTATAGAGCTGAGAAGATGATTGTGGATGATCAGGTTGGAACATCTATAGTGAGAGTTATAATTCTTCTGGATTATACCTTCATACAAGTACTGTTTGATGATGTTCCATTGCATTCCTTCATTTCTTCTCATGTACATGACCTGCTATTTTAAAAACATGATATGATTCCATTTGCGATAAAACTCAAAACTCCTCTCGGTGAAATATAATTTTGATCCTTCATGTATAGAGATTTATCTAGAACTGTTTTTGGAGATGAGATAAAATGGGACTTATCAATGTAGGAGATGGATGTCTATGATGTAAACCTAGGTATGGATTGGATGAAAATGTTCAAAGCTCACATCGACTGTTATAGGAGGGTAATAAGTTTCATTAATGAGGATTTAATTTGGAATATCCTAAAAGGAGAGAAGGTCGTGAATAATGTGGCCACTGGATTGTTGGATAGATTAGTGGGAATGAGTTCTTTCTAGTTAGTATCATTTACTTTTACATCGATAGAAGAGATCTATGATTTCTTTTTTCCAGTAGTGATGAATCAATTTAAACATGTCTTTCCAGAAAAATTCTTAGGGTTACCACCTATAAGGGAAGTGTAGTTTATGATTGATATCCTTCTGGGGACCAGTCATATTTCCCTTCCATATTATAGGATGGAACCAACAGAGTTAAGGGAATTTAAATTACTGTTGTTGGAGCTGGAAAGAAAGGGTTTTATTCGACCAAGTACATCTCCATGGGCAGCCTCGATTTTTTTGTGATGAAAGCTGACAGAAATCTTCAGTTGTGCATTGATTATCAAAATATTAACAAAGTTATGATAAAGAATCAGTATCCACTTCCACATATTGATGATCTATTTGATCAATTGAGGGGAGAACAGTTGTTCTCTAAAATTGACATGTGATCAGGATATCATCAATTGTGAGTTTGGGAGGAAGATATTCATTAAATATCTTTCAAAAGCAGATATAGACACTATGAATATGTATTCATGCCTTTTGGTCTCACGAATTCAATAGTAGTATACGTGGATTTGATGAACCAAACATTTTAACAATATTTGGAGTCTTTCGTTGTGGTGTTTGTAGATTTCAACTTGGTGTATTCAAAGACAATGACTTAGCATGAGGAACACCTGACGATAGTGTTACAGGTCTTGAGAGATCACCATTTTTATACCAAAATATCTAAATGTGATTTTTGGATACAGGAGGAATTCCTTCTTGGACATGTGATTTAAAAAAGAAGGTATTTCGGGGGATGTTGAAAAGATAAATGCTATGATCTTAGCGAAACCACCAAATAATGTCTTTGAGATACAATGTTTTCATGGTCTAGTTGGTTATTACTAACACTTTTTGCATGACTTCTCATGGATATCCTCACCAATGACAACATTTAGAAAGAAGAAAGCTCCATTCCAATGGATAGAGGAATTCCATAAGTCTTTTGAGGAGATGAATGTTCATCTTACTTTGGAACCTATCTTTATTTTTCCAGAATTAGGAAGGGGATATGTGGTGAAATGTGATGCTTCTAGATTGGGGTTAGGTTCTGTTCTTATTAAAGGAGACCAAGTTGTGTCTTATGGTTCATAAAAGTTGATATTCCATGAGAATAATTACCTAACACATGACTTAGAAATATTAGCAACCATTCATGCCATGAAGACTTATCATCAATATCTCTTTGGTGAGAAATTTATTTTGTTCACAAACCACAAGACCTTGAAACTAATTTTCTCATAGAGATATTTTAATCTAAGGAAAATGGGATAGATGGAGTATCTCTAAATTTTTGACATTGACTTTATGTATACAACTGGAAAAGGGAATTCATTGGAAGGATAATTGAGAAGAAAGTAAAATACTCATTTATCGAATGAATATTCAGATGAATGGAATTTGATTTCAGTCCCAGAAGACATGCATGTGAAATTTAAAGACCATGGTGATGTTGCAGTTTCATTTTCAGCAATTATTATTCCTGATTTTGTAAATAAGGTCAAATTGGTATAGACATCTAATGTATAATTCATGGTAATGAGTACAAAAATCAATGGTGGGGAGACCATTAAGGGTTGGAAACTTAATGAGAGTTCAATTTTTTGTTTCATAGATCTAATGGTTGTACCTATGGCTTTTCATGAACAAATAATTCATTATTACCACCATTCAAGATGGGTTGTACACCCAGGAAAAAATAATATGTATAAGGTGTTGAATACGTAGTTTTGGTGGAGAGTCATGAAAAGGAAGGTGGTCGAGTTCATCTCACAGTAATTAACTTATCAGCAGGTTAAAGAAATGAATTAGAGACCAATGATTATGTTTCAATATTTACCTATCCTAGTGTGGAAATATGAGAAACTACTGATGGATTTGGTGAAATATTTCACAATAATGGTTCAGAAACATGATGCCATATGGATGATAGTGGATCATCTTACCAAGTCGTCTCATTTCATTATAATTCGTGAAACTCATACGACGGAGGATCTATTCAAAATCTATATCCAAGAAGGGGTAAAATGATATGTTATACCAGTGTAAATAGTCTTAGATAGAGATTACAGGTTCCTATCTCATTTCTGGAAATCCTTATAGAATGATCTTGGAATTCAATTGAATATAAGCACAATATATCATCTTCAGATGGATGAGCAATCAGAATGGATGATAAAAATTCTATAAGACATGTTTTGGGATTGTGTAATGGATTTTGGAAGTTCATGGGAGGTGAACTTTACCATAGTGGAGTTATCATATAATAAAATCTATCAAACTTCTATACATATATCTCCGTTTGAAGAATTGTATGGGTGTCCTTGTAATTCTCCACTATGCTGTGTAGGAACAAGTCGACCCTCACAATTCAGGCTCAGCCATTTCCAAGAAACAATAGAGAATATTAATATGACCAAAAATAGATTGGATATGGCTTAGAGTTGTTATAATTTTTATGTGGATCATCTTTGATTACATTTGTCATTTTTCGTGAGTGATCATGTGTTCTTGATGATCTCTCAAAGGCTTGGACATCTTTTTCGGGAAGTAAGGAAAGTTATCTCCTCGATATATAGGCCCACTTGAGATGTTGGAATGGGTCGAAGAGGTGTAATAATGGTTGTAACTAACACCATGGTTTGGTTTGGTGCATAATGTGTTCCACGTATCATAGTTGATAAACTACCAGCATGTTCCTGACTATGTGATCAGTTGGGATCACATTGACCTAGATCTAGATGCTTCATTAGTACATATACTGGTGCATATTGTGGATAGAAAAAATAAAGTCTTGCATAGATAAAGCATTGGCCTATATGTAGTTTTATGGAAACATAGTCATATTTAGGAATATACTTGGGAAAGTGAGAAGGAAATGAAATACCAATGGTCATAACTCTTTTAGTGTATCGATGGTTTTCTAATTTTCAGGGATGGAAATATATATGGTGGGGAGAATATAGTACCCATTGTTTCTGGTATGTAATCCTTTATTTGAGTTTTTATGGATATAAACTATAAGGGCGAATGATGGGAGAGTTTGTTTATATTTTAATAAGTTTTGGGGGCTAAACGAGATGTGCACGAGCTGCAAAATGATTATCGAACCCGTTTGGAAATCATAGTGAAAACCTTGAAAAACATCATGTCTAAGGTAGAGATCTTTGGCATGGTGTGACCACAGTTAGGGAGACTATGCGAGGATTTCATGTGCGGGTCTTTCTAGATAGTAGCTAACACATGGTTAGTGCATGATTTTTCTAACTGTGTGAACTATGCATGTGGTTATATTGAGATCTTAAAAAGTGGGTATCACATGTTTTTTGCCTCTATGTTTCTAATTTTTTCTCTTAAATTGCCCTAACATGAGATTTATCTTCATTGAAGATTGGAAAACCTATCTCAAGTGTTTTTGAGTCAATTCAAATACTTCCATTGGTGATTTGATGCCACATTTTTTATGTATGTGATCATTCTTCTTTGTTCTTAATCAGTTTCTTAGATTTACATAGATATAGTTCTTTTATCTTCATGGTTTCTTAGATATACACTGGTTATGGGTAGATTTATGAGTTTGTATTCCAAAAAAGTTGAGATTTATTCTTGATCTTTACAGGAGAAGATATCTGACATGGTTCTGTGGAGAATGAACATGGTTTTCTTGATCATTTTTCATCTATTATCAAGTTTCATCAAAACCATTGAGGTAGGTGGTTTTACTATCATATCTTATTTATAGAATTGATTACATTATATTAAAATTGAAAAAATTGGATAATATTTATTTATAAATATAGGTTTGATACATGAAATAAATATCTTTAGTGATGATTTCTCATTTTCGATATATTTTTGAATTCTTAAGAAATTATTGTGAAAATTGTATTGGTTTCTTGAATTTAATATGGTGACTTAAAAGGAAGTATTTTCTAGAACTTATAAATGGTTTTATGGGGTAGGGTGTTTCAATAAAAAGACATTTTATTGAAATTATTTGGCATTGTAACAGTTTTAATAAAAAATAGTTTTCAATAAAAAAGTGATTTTATTGAAAGTATTTTTTTGGATGATCTTTGGGAATATGTGTGTGTGTGTGTTAATGATTCATATATGTGTATTGGTTGAAATATGAAATTATTCTTGGTTACAAATGGTTAATGGATCATAAGATACAATTACCTTATGACGACTTAGTATATCATCAAGAAACTGCTCATGAGGATGGAACAATGATTGCGCAACATGCATGGTTAGTTATGTGGATGTGTGGAATAGAATGAGTATTCCAAAAGAAGATTGAAAAATGGTTTTAATGATTTTTTAGTTTTTTTCTGGAAAAATAAATTTCTGGAAAATTTGTTTCAATTTCATTTGCATGCTTTCAGTTAATAATGGTTTTGTAAAATTTTTTATATTTAGTTATAAACTGTTTTGAGAAATTGTTTCATATAAATTATTTTAGGTAAATATCTCTAAATCTTCTATCCTAGTTTCATTAGTAGGTACTTACTTGGGGGAAAACCAACTAAGTGTTATACTCACCCCTTATTTGGAACTTGGGTGATTTTGCAGATGATATATTCTGTGATATGGGAAAAGGTAAAGTATCACATGTTTTTTTCACCACCACGTGTAACTTGGGATCTTCAGTGATTGTCGATCTTAGAGCTTTTGGAGCACTTGGTCTTTCACTTTTTCACACTTTGTAGTGTCCTTAATATAAATAAAGTAGTTGTGTTGTATTTCATTTGTTCATGCATTATTTATTGAGTGGTTTTGTTATGGTTTATTGGTTTTTTTTCTCAAAGGCTAAATCTTCCCCCACTTGTATTTGAAACCATTAAGCATTTATTTCCACCCTTTTGTGTCTTGGGGATGTAACATATAGACAAGTAATGACTCATTGTACTCTAAAGCCAATGTTAATTATCAGGTCATTACACACTTCTACAAAAACGGGCAAGGGAAGCACCACCTTTTATCTGCGCTAAGAAAAAAATCATTGATAAAGGTGATTATTTATCATCCCTAATTAAATTCTCTATTAAAGGATCCCTTTATTAGCTCTAAAATTTTAGCACTAATAAATGGTGACTTTTTTAGGGTTTCTTAGCACTGGTAAAGGGCTTCTTTATCAGTTCTTTTCTAGCCCTGATAAAACCATAGTCCCATTTTATAAAATGGTGAGCATAGTTCCCTCTATTTATCGCACCCTCAAGCTCTTGCAGTACTGTACCCCTGCGACAACTCCCCTCCCCCTGATCTTCTCTTTTCTAGACCTCCACCACTAGACCTACTCTACCGCGAACCCTACTCCTTATCCTACCCCTCAAACCCCTTCTGTGGATCCTCATCCTAGCGAACCCTACTTATCCTCCTCCCCGCTAGACCATACTCCCTTCGAACCCTACTCCCCCCATCTCTCAATGGTTGTAGGCTCCTCCTATGCACCTCCCCCTCCACTGGTCTCACCTTCCCCTCCCGATGTAGTGTAGAAGGCTCCCTGGCCCCTCGACGATTCTTCTCTCCTACCATCGTAGGTGTGATCTACTCTAGGTAAGTCTCCCACTTCTCCTTTTAGGTTTACCTTTTCCCATGGGTAGGTTTCCATTGATATGATTTAATTTTGTGAGTTAGGGTTTATTTTATTGTTTTTGGGTAAATATTTCCTTGTAAGGTTTTATTTGTGCTGTGGTTGAGGTGTGATCATGGATACACCTTGTATTTTAGCAATTTCTTCACCCAATGTTAGTGGTTTGATGCCATAAATTTTATAGATATTTTTAATTTGATTTTATGGGCATTTATTGTTGTTCTATAAATTTTTTTTTGTGCGAATTGTGTTTTCAAAGATTTTTTCATGCCTATATGTTTGAAAAGAATTTTAATAAAGGAAATGGTTATGTTTTGTGTGTGTTATAATTTAATACTTCTTATAAAGGGTATTATGGGTTGTTTTAAAGGTGTGGATTTTTTTTCAAAGGCACTAGAGGTGTGAATGGGTTTGGTTGTATGTTTTAAAAAATACACATAATAATTTAGCTTGTTTGTTTAGTTGTAAATTTTTAAATATGAGTTGTAAGTTTCTTAAATTATGAAAGGCATATTTTGAAATTACTCATGGTTTATGTTTGATTTTTCTAGGGGGATCAACCCATGAAGTTGGTTTATTAACTGTATTCTCTTATTTTGTTTCATAGAAATGGAATTTTTCAAATGTATGGGTAATAGAAAATGTATTTGAAAGGGTTTTTGGTGTGAGTAAAAATAGAAGATGGCTTGTTTTATGGAAAATGGAGATTTCCTTGAAATTATAGGCATTTATTTGTGGAGGCGTAGAGTTCATGGAGCCTTCTTTGTATTTTACAATATTTCTATGTGAAAGTAAAATTATTTAAATGTTGTCTTGGAAATGTTTTTATTGTGTTATTGTGATTCTAATAAATTTTTACTTTATATTAAGAGATGATTTATGTAATTTGAATGGGATTGGAATTATATTATATTTTTATGGTAAATTTCTTGAATAAACATAAATAGTGTATCTTTTAAATCTTGTATGGCCCTCTTGATTTACCCTTGAACAATTCACCCCTTGGTGAAGGATGATTTATCACTATTTGATACTTTTATCCCCTCATGTGTGAGTTTTTTAACATTATGGGAATTTTTTTTTCCTTTGTATGAGAAATTTCTTTTTTATAGAATGTATGTAAGAAATGTATATGGATATTAGTTACAAGTTTAGGGAAGGTGATGGAGAGTTATTACATATACTTTATATGTTCATGATAGAATTTATGTTCACTAACCTCAATTTTCTATTTCTTATGTTAATTTCGGTAAAAAAAACCTATGATATTCCATAAATATTTTGGATAAACCTAGGTTATTTTTATCCCCCAAAAACCCCTTAGTGTTTGGAAATGTATCTACTATATTAGTTTTCTCATTAAATATTATATCCTTATTTTCATTTTATTTGAGCTTAGTCACTAGTTTTGGGTTGTTTAAAGTGATTATTTCATTATGAATGAGGTGGATCATATGGGAGGTTAAAAGGATGTTTAATGTTTTTCTACAAGGTTGGTGGGAGATAAAAGTATTGGTAAGGGGGCTGGAAAGTGTGTTGATTTTGATAAGGGGTATATCCTGGTTCTATTGTTTTCTAAATCTTTATTGGAAAGGGTTAGGATCTATTAATATCTATTTTTATAAGTAAGTGGTTCTCCTTTCCTATATTTTGAAGTCTCGTTTTGTGTATTTGAATCACAATAATAATATTTGATATTCAAATGGGATAGAGATGAAAAAATATTGGGCAGTTGCTAATCATTTGACAATATAGTGTGAGAACAAAGTGAAAGAGTTCATCTATTTTGAAAATGATCATGCAAAGGATCCTTCGAAAATCATTTTCCCATGTTTACATTGTTGTTATTCTAGACTAATTACTGCATAAAATATGAAAGAACATTAGATATGTCACAAAATATGTCGGAGTTATAAATGTTGGAATAAACACGAAGAAAAAGCAAATGTAGCTACTGGATGGGATAATACTGTGTTTTATGGATCATCAGATATGATTAAAAATATGTATAATGAAGAAGACCATATGGAGGATGTGATTATAGATGTTAATTATGATAAAGATTTTTTTGAGGAAATGACACGGAAAATTGAAGATAAACTCAGTGATTTCCAAAAATTGTTTGAGAAGTTAAAGAGTTGTAAAAAGACGCCATTGTATGCTGGTTTCACTAAATATACAACATTTTTAGTTGTACTAAAGTTGTATAAATTGAAATTAGGAAACATATAGAGTGATGTCTATTTTACAAAACTACTTGCTCTCTTGAATGACATGCTACCAAAAGATAATGAGCTCCCAATCCAGACATATAAAGCAAAATGAATGTTACGCTTGATAGGTATGATTTATGAAATAATACATGCCTGACCGAAGGACTGTATATTTTTTCTCAAGGAGAACAAATCAATTAATGAATGCCCAAGGTTTGGTTCTTCTTGACACAAGATATGTGAATCGAGACCTAAGAATGTAGTATGGTACTTTCCAATCATTCTATGTTTTAGGCGTCTATATGGAAGTGAAGAAACTATAAGAAAATTTCCATGGCATGTAGATAAAAGAAATAAAGATGGGAAATTTTGTCACCAGAATAACTCTCCTCAATAGAATGGAATTGATGATGAGTATCCTGAATTTTGAAATGAGCCGAGAAAACTTCATCTTGCATTGTCTAGAGATGGAGTGAATCCTTTGGTTTTCAAACCATCACTCACAGAATATGGCCTGTTATGTTGGTAAATTATAACTTTCCACATTGGTAATGCATGAAATTGAAATTCAACATTTTATATGTGCTTATAGTAGGACCAAAACAACCATGTAACCATAATGATGTTTATTTGTCTCTTTTGATCTTCGATTTTAAGTTATTGTAGGATTCAGGTGTTATGATGTATGATGCTTATAAAAGTGAATACTTTATATTGAGAGAGATATTGTATGGGATGATAAATGATTTCCCTTCTTATTGAAAATTTTCATGCTATAGCATTAAATGAACTCAAGGGTGTCTCATGTGCTATGAAGATACAGAATCAATTAGGTTGAAAGATTCATTGATATCTGTGTTTCTAGGATATCATAGATTTTTACCCCATTAGCATAAGTACCGATCATGGAAGAAATCTTTCAATGGATGTTTAGAATATTGCACAACACTATATCAACTAATAGGTGATCAGTTGATTCAGAAAGTAAAATATATTAACACAGTTTTTGGTTAACCATTTTCGAAAAAACCTTATGAAAATCACCTGAAAAAAGAGATCTATTTTTTCATTGAATTACCTTACTGGAATTTTCTGGATGTTAGTCATTTTCTTGATGTGGTGGAGATGAAAAACAAATGTTTGTGACAGTGTTATCGAAACGTTGAAAAATTCTCCTAGAAAAAAAGGATGGAATTAAGGAATGATTTGACATGGTTGACATGGGAATACGAGAAGAGTTGGCTCCCTTGAAGGGTAAAAATAGAATGTCTCTTCCTCTAGCTTCTTACACTCTTTCCTGGGAGGAGATATATCAGTTTTGCAACTTCTTCAATGATGTAATGTTTTTTGAGGGGTATTCATCAAATATCAAGAACATTGTGTCAATGAATGATTTGTTGTTAAATGGTTTGAAATCACATGACTTCCATGTTTTGATGAAAGATTTAATTCATATAGGTTTACATTGCATTTTTCTGATGAATGTTTTTCACACTTTAACCAATATTTGTTTCTTTTTCAATTCTATATGATGAAATGTTTTAGTCTCGAAGAAATTGGAAGCTATGGAAAGAGAAATTATTGTTGTATTATGTGAATTAGAAATATTATTCCCGCCAACATTCTTTGATATGATGGTTAATTTGATGGTTCACTTAGTGAGAGAGATTCAACTTTTTTGGCCCTGTGCACTATAGATGAATGTACCACATTGGACAGTATATAAAGATTTTGAAAGGGTATTTCAAATATCGAAGTCATCCAGAGGGTTTTATTATGCATCAATATATTGTTGAGGAGGACATTGAATTATATATCGAATACCTATCTAAAGTGGAAAGCATTGGTCTCCCGAAATCTCATCAAACTGGATGCATTGAGGGTGCGAGAATTTCTAGAAGAGATGTTGTGACAATCAATATTACATATTGGGAGCAGGCCCACCTTTATGTTCTGCATAATAGTTGGGAGGTTTCTCCATATATTGGAACCCACAAAAAAATCATAGGAAGTTGAATCCATCAAGGGATAAAAAATGGATACAAAATACACATAATCACAAGTTTATAGGATGGTTTTAGGACCATATTTTTAAGGAGATATTTTAAAATATTAATTCAATTTCATAAGAACTTCGATGGCTAGCCTCCAGACCAACTGTGTATGTATTATCTTACAATGGTTATGTAATTAATGGTTATACATTCTATACAGATGAACATGATTATGATAGTACCATGAAAAATAGTGGAGTTACACTTGTGGCTGAAGCGATTCATGATTATGGTAGTAAGGACAGAAATACAATTTATGAAAATATGTCATACATTGGAATTATCAAAAAAATATTGGAGTTGGATTATATGACATTCCAATTGCTGTTTTTTCAATGCAAATGGGTTGATAAAAATAGTGGTGTTAAAATAGATTAATTGGGATGGGTGAATGTTGATTTTCGTAAAGAAGGGTACAAAGACAAACCATTTATAATGGCATCAGAAGAGGAACAAGTATTTTATGTTCCAGATCCCGCAAACTAAAAGTGGTCGATTGTTCTGTTATCATCCAAAACTACTGAAGGGTCTAATGAAAATTCAATTGTAGTTGGTCCTTTCAGTGGTACTTCGCAATAATTTCACAGTGGTCCCAATGTAGATGAAATTTTTTGTATTAGAGGAGACCACAATGAAGGGATTTGGATAATCAATAGAGGTGTCAAATCCCTTCTTCCTTTGAAAAAAAGAATGAGAGTTCAATAAATATGTTAAATTTTGTTTGTAAAAAGATGTTATTCTCTCATGTTATTATACTATCATTACTAAATTTATGTAATCTAATTTAATTTTTCAACCACTTTTTTAGATAATGAATTCTGCACATTCTGGTGCTCCAAACCACAAGGTTGAACAAGTCTCTCAAGATACTCCTACTACTGCTGTTGCACACAGTGCAGAGAAATAAAAAGTTTCTAAACATGTTGATGATCCAAGTGTTGAGTTCCAAAAACCAACAACACATGTCATTGCTACCATTTCATATGAACATATTGATGATGTTGATTTCGATGAAATGGTTGGGATGAAGGAATAACATTGCAGAAAACACAGGTGTGTCATAGTTTGATGGTGTTAGTAAAATTTATTAAGATGAAAAGAAAAGGCATCAAATTTGAGGTCGGATGGAATGCATGAGGCCAACATGTGAATCCAAACCAGGCTATGTTTAGTAGTAACATTAGAATTGTCACTCAGTAATGTGTTCCGATTAACATAGATTAATGGCACCATGTTGTGTTCGGAAAGAAGGCTGTGATCTGGGATGAAATTACAGGAACATTACGAAATTATTTCTTTAATTTAATAACAAATAAAATAATGAAAGAATGTCTTAGTCTTCTCAATCCCTTACAGAGTAAATTTATAGTAGATTATATACACAATAATTATGTACTAAGGTTTTCAAGAAGGATTTATCAAGGTTTTCACACTATTATTACAAAATTTCACATGAAAGATTCCAAAGGTAAAATAAACCTGGACCTACCCCTTGCCTATGCTCACCTGATACCCCGAGAAGCATGGGATGAATTTATTGGCCACCTTGGGGATAAGATGTTTTAGGCACTTTATGGATGATAATATGTTGTTTGAGGATACAGGTATTCATCACTTTAATTGTCAATATTTCATTTATGAAACAACAACTCAGTATTTAAAATATGGAACGTGCATCACAACCAACATTCCCCTATCATAAATCAAGGATGTGGTACACTTACCTAGAAAAAATGATATATATATTTAATTGACAGTAATATTTTTATGTGCCAAGAAACAACATCATAATTATCTTTCTATATTTATATGTAGATTGATGATTCTAAATCCAAAGACACTTCCATCCCACTTCATGTGCTATAGAAGGAGGCATGTGTGAATAAGGAAGGGAAGATAATTATTAAAACACAAAAAAGTGTGGAAAATATGTTTAAGTATGACACAATAAAAAAATTTGTTTTAAATTTATTTTACATAATAATTACTTATTTTCCAATATCTGATAGTCACAAGAATCAGCTACTCTTTTAGTGGATGCAGACATATTATCGACAGCTTTGAAGAAGCTAGAAAAATATGGTCATGTCAGTGGTACGGGGTTTGGGTTGACACCCTGAGTATATTTTGAGAAAAAAAAACGAATGATAGAAATGAAGAAATGAAACTAATGAGATAAATACTAGCAACTCTTGAAAAAATATTCAAAGGCATGGGGAGTTGCTATAAACTTTTATGGGTGAGAATCAAGGAGATGACAAAACTCAAGAACAACTAGATATTGTAGATCCCGCCCCACCCCCACCAGCTTTGAGACGAGAAATTCCCCTAAAAGAGCTGTCTTAGCCGTGATAATAAATATTCTAATAATTGATCCCATGAAATTTGAACCAGAAAAACACTGACCATTTTCTTGTTCTGATATTCTATAGGGTGATAATGAATGTAATTAATATCTGTCAACACCCACCTATCACCTTGTAGTGATGGATATGGTGTTCAACATCCTAGAGGACAAGCTACATAATGGACCACTTCCAATATATCATCTGAAAGTAACGATTAATATTGCTCATGAGCCAAATGAATATCTACTTATTCCACTTGATGATGATGATATCCATCTAGTCAAAAAGGCTATTATGACATTCATTTCATGGCCGTCACAAATTGTAAGAGTACATGTGGACAAAGTGGTATTTATTTACAATTTTTTCAAGATAAACCTTTAAAAATTAACGTAAAAAATGTATGAACCAATTAATGTTATTATAGACGTAGAAAGCGAAGGGGTAACATAAAACGTGGTCTCTAAAGAATCTAAATGATCAACCAACCAATCCAAAAGATCTACTGAAAGCACAATTACACCACATGTTCTCTAACCACATTTACTAGCATTGAATCATAATTTGGATATGAATCTAAAAAGTGGTATTAGTCATATAGTTGTTTTGGAAAAGAATATATAAGGAGAGAAAATTGAAGATTTTGTTGCTTCATAAAATTTAAATGAAATACTTGAATAAGATTGTCTAGGAGTCACAATTGTAAATTTATATATGACGTATGTTTTCATGAATTTATTTTATAAAAGCTGATATAATGTGATAATTATGGATAAATGCATTTTATATTATTGGCAGGCATATATATGAAAAACAATTGAAGGGATTTTCCCATGATCCAAAATTTAGACTCGATAGTTTTCATACCAAATCTACAACACTAATGAAATTAAAACCATCAATAACAAATTAATTAGTGAAAGGATTTATGAAAACATTTGAAAGAAAGATTATAGATGAGAGACACTTCGTAATACTAACCATGCGGGGGTAAAAATTTACGACTAAATAATATCAATTATATTTTTAATTCTTTCATTACTTATTCCTTTTAGTGTTTTTAAGAAACATTGGATGATGATTTTGGTGAAGTTGGATACTCTAAAGATTTATTTTTTGGATTCAATGCAAGGATATCCAACAAACCGACCACACATGACAACATTTGTGAATATGTAAGACACTACATCCTACATTTTAGGTCTAAACATCAATTTATATAATTTATATTATCGTTTACTGAGGATTCTGTTATGATAGGGAGGTGTATCAGTATTTTCTAAAAAAGGATTGAGGAGAGGGGCTAAGTATAAGGAGGTGATCAAGTACTATGTCTGAACAACTATCTCGGTATATATAATAAAATTTCACTATCCAAACCCAAATCAAAACAAGTTACTTATTCTCCTATTGATCAATGTTTTTTCAGTGTCTATAATAAGAAAACGGAAAATATTTCGGTTATTTTTTCTGTAAATTTATAAGATAGATCGTTTTCCATGAACAAACTATCATCCCTAAAGAGGTATTTTAAAAAAACTACAACTATTTAATTTAAATTATTTATTAATTCATTATTTATATATTTTAAAGTACTACTATGACTATAAAAAAGCCTCATATTCACAAGATGATATTGATTTGTTCATAATTGAGTGGGCCTCTTACCTGATAGAATATTGTACACAAATAGCATTATGATCTTACTTGGGGACATGTAGAATTAGTGGAAATTTTTGAGAGGGGTTCACAGAGAAACAAAGTTGAAACATTTTTGTATGTAAATGTTCTTAGGAAAATTTTATTGTTATTAAATAAAACATCATTTATCCAATGAGTCATTTGTCCATTTTAACTAATGAAATGCACTAGCAACATGCAAGAATGATAAACCATTTTCTTTGGGCTTTAGATAATAAAAACCACTAAAATATCCAAAATACCTTCATATCATGAATTCCAACTCACATTAAAAGAAAATATGAGTAATTTTCTCTTCCCTAAATTGATTTCAGTATGAGCATCGAGATGCCAAATGGATTCCCATGTGTTGAACATTTTCATTGGTAGACATTTTATGTTTTCTAATTATCCATAATAAGAAAATGAACATTGTTGGAACCTCCTTCCTCTATTGGGTCTCCACCCAAAAAATACATGTTTTTAATTTTGAAAAATGATCCATGGGTCATTTATGATGCGTACGATTCAACCCCACCTCAATCCAAGGCACGGTGTGACCGGTATCACTCAAAGTGTCTCTCTTTTGTTTAAAATGGATAAAATGTTAAGTGAAAACCAAAACTGACACACGAAAGTATGAAGAAACGCATTAGGATTGGTTTTATACTTTAGAAGAATGATAAATGGGTCATTTTTGACATGTTTGAGTCAACCCCTCCTCAATCAGAGGTACGGTGTTAACGGTATCACTCAAAGTTTCACTCTTTTGTTTGAAATGCACATAATTTTATGTTAAAACAACAACTGACGTACGGAAAACTGACCAAACACATTCAGATTTTGTTGATACATTAGGATAATTATCCATGGATCATTTTTGATGTGTAAATGTCAAACCCACCTCAATCTAAGGCATGGTTTGACTGGTATCACTCAAATTTTCTCTCTTTTGTTTAAAATGGATAGAATTTTAGGTGAAAACAAATACTAATATACAAAAAACTGATTAAAAACATTACAATTGTCTTGATAAAACTATATAATGATCCATGGGTCATTTATGATGTGTATGAGGAAACACCTCCTCAATCTGAGGCACTGTTCAACCGGTTTCACTAAAAGTGTCTCTCTTTTGTTTAAAGTGGACAAATTTTTAAGTAAAAACAACAACTAACATAGGGAAAACTGACCAAAAGAATTCATATTATATTTATAAATTATGATAATGATTAATGGGTCATTTTTGATGAGTAAGATTAAACCCAACCTTAATTCGAGGCACGGTGTGACCGGTATCACTCAAAGTGTCTCTCCTTTGTTTAAAATGGACATAATTTTAAGTGAAAACAACAACTGAAATATGGAAAACTAACCAAATGCATTATGACTGTGTTGATACATTAGGAGAACGATCCATGAGTGATTTTTGACATGTAAGAGTCAACCATTCCTAAATATGAGGCACAGTGTAACCAGTATCACTCAAATTGTCTCGCTTTTGTTGAAGATGGACAGAATTTAATGTGAAAACAACAACTAACATACAGATAACTGACCAAATGAATTTTTATTCAGTTGATAAATTAATCCAATGATACATGGGTCATATATGACATGTATGAGTTAACCTATCTTTAATCCAAGGCATGGTGTGTCCGATATCACTCAAAGTATCTCTCTTATGTTTAAAATGGACAGAAATTTAAGTGAAAAGAACAACTGATGTAAAAAACCAAAAAAATTCAGATTTTATTGGTATTTTAATACAATGATCTATGGGTCATGTGTGACATGTACGATTCAACCCCACCTCAATATAAGACACGGTGTGGCTAGTATCACTCAAAGTGTCTCTATTTTGTTTAAAATGGATATAATTTTAATTGAAAACAACAACTCACATACTGAAAACCAACCAAATGCATTTTTATTGTGTTGATACATTAGTAAAATGATACATGGGTCATTTTTTACATGTAAGAGTAAACCCCTTTTCAATCCTAGGTATGGTGTGACCGGTATCACTCAAATTATCTCTATTTTGTTTAAAATGGACAGAATTTTAAGTGAAAACATCAACTGACATATGGAAAACTAACCAAACACAATAAGAGTGTGTTGATACTTTAGTCCAACAATCCATGGTTCATATCTGATGTGTAAGAGTCAACCCTTCCCCAGTCAGAGGCATTGTGTGGCCGGTATCACTCAAAGTGTATATATTTTGTTTAAAATGGACATAATTTTAAGTGAAAACCACAACTGACATATGAAAAACTGACCAAACTCAATCTTATTGGGTTGAAATTTTAGGAGAATGATCCATGAGTCATGTTTGACATGTATGAGTAAATAATGTATCAATACAAGGCACAGTATGAACAATATCACTCAAAGTGTCTCTCTTTAATTTAAAATTGATAAAATTTTAAGTGAAAACAATAACTGATATACGGAAAACTGACCAAACACATTTGGATTATGTTGATACATTAGGAAAACGATCCATGGGTTATATGTGATGTGTAAAAATCCACTCTACCTCAATCCATGGAACGATGTGGCCAGTATCACTCAAAATGTCTCTCTTCTGTTTTAAATGGACGGAATGTTATGTGAAAACAAGAACTGAATTTTGAAAATCTTACCAAACACATTCAGATTGTGTTGATACATTAGGGGAATGATCCTTTGGTCATTTTTTACATGTAATATTCAATCCCGCATCAATCGGAGTCATGATGTTTCCAGTATCACTCAATGTTCTCTCTTTTGTTCAAAATGGACAGTGTTTTAAGTGAAAACAACAACTGACATACGAAAAACTGACAAACACATTGATATTGTGTTGATACATTATAAAAATGATCTACGGGTCATGAATGATGTGTAAGATTCATCCCCACCTTAATTGGAGGCACAATGTTCCCGATATCAATCATAGTGTTTCTCTTTTATTTAAAATGGAAAGAGTTTTAAGTGAAAACAACAACTGACAAACGAAAAACTGACCAAAAGCATTCATATTCAGTTGATAAATTAGGATAACAATACATGGGTAATTTTTGACATATACGAGTCAACTCCCCTTAAATATGAGGCACGGTGTTACTGGTATCACTCAAAGTGTATCTATTTTGTTTAAAATGGAAAAAATATTAAGTGAAAACAACTACTGACATACAGAAAACTGACCAAACACAATAGGATTATGTTGATATTTTAGGACAATGATACATGGGTCATGTGTGATGTGTACGTGTCAAAAACGCCTCAATCCAAGGAACTGTGTGGCCAGTATCACTCAAAGTGTCTCTCTTTTGTTTAGAGTGGACATAATTTTAAGTAAAAACAAAAACTGAAAAACACAAAACTGCCAAATGCATTTGGATTGTGTTGATACTACATGAGAATGATCCATGGGTCATTTTTGATGTGTGTGAGTTAACCCTGCCTCAATTTGAGGAACAGTTTGACTGATATTGCTCAAAGTGTCTCTCCTTTGTTTAAAATGGACATAATTTTTAAGTGAATTCAACAACTGACATACGAAAAACAATACAAAAATCATTACCTATGACATAAGACACTTAGAGAAGCCTCATAGATTTCTAAGTAGTCCTTAGACAATAATACCCCATTAATAATTCATCATTCACCCTAAATATAAACCTTTAGCCCTAGAGTTCATGGTGAGGGATGAAATCAAAGCGGAAAGGGAGAGGGAGAAGAACGAAAATGAAAGAAAAAAGAATAGAGGATTTAAATTGGTTAAATTTTCACGATAAATGGATATTAGACTTAGTTTGGGAATGGGATGGGAGGAAATAAGTTGAAATACCTTAAATTATGCCATGTCATCGACAACATTCATGGTCTAGTTGGGTAGTTTCCCAAACTATTCACCAACTTTTTGGGAGCCATTGGATAAGAAACACTCTTCTGCACAGCTTGGACAAATAATTAAATACCCATGTTCCAATTATTTACAATGACATTGTTAAACAATAGATCTGTACCACATGGTTTCTCCTAACCATGAACAACCCGTGTGTAGATACCCGAAGCTTGACGTACATGGACATTACATTACATTTGCGGAATACTTAGTACATAACAAAAACACACACACAAGGATCGTAATAGTTTAGTGTCTTTGGAAACTCGGAACGTAATCTTCTAATCGTGGTGAAAGATCTTCAATATCTCCCATAAAGATCTTCCATTTTTTTACCTAAAACCTTTCTTTATATCCTGGGGAAAAGAAAACATAAAAGGGTGAGCTCAAATGCTCAGTATGGGTAAACAAAAGAAATATCAATAAGAACATAGCTTTTGGAAATCTTAACCTGCAAAAGAGCTCATAATATCATAACATGGGATAAATCATGGTAGTGAAATGTAATCACAATAATCATAACTTAAAACATGAAACTTTGTGGAATTCACACATAATCATAGAGAATCATTTCTTGTTAGTCAAGACTCATTGCCAATACTATCTTAGTGGACAAAGTCCCTTTCTGAATCGAGTAACCCTCGTTTCAGTCCTGTTTCACTGAACCGGTATAACCTACCATTCCAGCCATGTCTATCTCATGAGATATAAAATCTTTACCCAATGCATTGGAGGGAGATATAGGTCCCACCCATCTCATAATGATACCATTCTTATGTGTGCCACAAAATCATAAACCATACATCATAGCATAACCCATGTAATAAAAATGGGATTCTTAAACAACATGACATCATAAAACTATTCATATAAGATAAAGGAATTCAAAAACATAATTCCATCACAACATTGTCAAATCAATATAAAAATATGGATAGAAACAGAACCCTTTATTTTCTTAGATGGAAAATAATTTTGATAAAACACTTGAACTTCATTTTTGAGGAAAATATCCTTTCTTCTTCAAAAACATTTTTCCTTTCATAACATGTCATACAAATTTAAAATAAAAGAATTTGATTAAAAATAAACCTCAAAACTTGTAAAGGACGCTTCTTGGAAATAATGTTTCAAAAATCCATTCATGCCGTATAAGTTAAAAAAAACATTCTTCGTACTTTTGTCGGAAAAGTCAAAAAGTACCTCGTACGACAAAAGATTCCTTTCATAGATATTACTAAAAACTCACCGAAGGGTAAAAATGGATTTAAAAAATTGTAGGTGGATGGAAATAATATTACATATTGATGAAACATGGATGTGGATGATAAAATACACCCCAGTAAATACTTACGAATAAACAATCTCGGATAAAAATGAGATTGTGATATTTCCCTTACCTTAGGTCCGATTTGCTTTGTATGTGTCCGAAGCTCCTGTATAATGGTTTAAATAATGTTATTGACTTATTCCAGAATCATACATATTGATATGATATCATATATGGTCATATTCTTAGCTTCTTGTTAGTAATATTTCATTGTTACTTGTTACTCGGGTCTTTATTGCCTTTTGTTCTTATTCGTGTTTTGCCGAATACATTCTTATTCTTCTTTTAAGGTTATAGATACCTTATATCCAGAATGGTATTAGTGTAAAATATATCATATTTATTCATTCAATTCATTTATATAATTACTATGTAATGATGATCATGTAGAACGAGTCACATCACATCGTGGAGACGGTATTCCGTACGTACGCACGAGTGATGATATCGTTCCTATGATCGTGGAATTGTATTGGAGTATATGTATATTATTTCAGTATCAATATTACTTTATAATAATCATAAATAGTTACTCATTACACCATTATACCCATCCTTGTAAGGTGGTGGTGGAAAATAGATTACACCACGGCGTGGAGACGGTATTCCGTACGTACGCACGCGCGATGATTTCATTTTTCCGTAGGATGGATAGAAGGTGAATTAGGGTTGTTTCATATTTATAATAACATATCAGTATGTAAGTAATACTGATGTTATTACTTTATCATGAAATAACTAAAGAAGAAGAAGTTGAAGAAGAAAGAAATTGAAAAGATCGGTAATGGATATTACCTCTTCTTTGGAACGCCTCTTTGAATTCTCCACATAGGGAACTAAGATTGGTCTTTGAAGAAGACCAGGACCTCTAGGATTATTCTAGGGAAGTGGAGAGGAGAAAATGGAAGGGGTTAGCCGAGCTTGAGTGCTCAATTTGGTGTGAGGATGAGGGGGAGGAGGTGCCCTTTTATAAGGGAGGAGAGGGGCACCTTAGGAATATCTCAAAATATTATTTTATATTAAAGTCAAAATCGGTTTATAATGGTTCCAAAGGGTCTTATTTCGAAGCTAAAGTGGGGAAGGGTCGAAATCCTATCAACCAATATAATTTAGACAAGTTTAGGGTATTATTTTAACCTTATCAATTAGATTTAACTCTAAGTTAAATAATTTAACTTTTACCATGTCTTTTTGTTTTCTTTCACTATATGGTTAATACACTTACTATAACATGCCAAACAAACCCAAAATTGTTTATTATTAATATATATATCCTTATCTAAGTCATTTGGCCGAACCTTAGATTTTTAGGAATAAAATAACAATTAATAATATAATATTTGATTTAAAAACTATTTGTGTCAATTTTGACACTATTTGATATATGATTTTTGTGAAAGTCATAACAGAATTATATGTTCGAATCAAGTTGATTAAATCAACACTAATATATCATAGTAACCTAGAAAATTAGTGGAATTCATAAAAAGTCTTAAATTACATTTATTTTGGTATTTATATTATCAATTATGTCAATATTTCATTAATAAGATAATTACTGCATCATCTTTGTGTCATAAATAAATTATATTATTTGATGTCTAAAAATTACAAATAAAATACCATCATGTAGGAAATATTTTTATATTTCTAATGAATATTTACAATAGAATTTATCTTATGTATAACCCCATATTAAAAATGATTTACTTGTTAAACTTTGATTTTAACTATTTTAACCCTTCTTTAAATAAATTAATAATAAATGTCCTAATCTAATTCAAGTGGGCCTAAATGGTCATATTTTATTCCTAAGTTTGTTTTTGGTCGAATTACACTTATCCAATAGAATTAGGACATGTGTTAGGGTAATATTAATATCATATTTACCCTTAGTTACCCTATTTACTATTAACCGCTGTAAAAAAAGTAAAAAGTTACTATTCACCAAAAAATTATTTTTATCTCATTGAACCACATTTTACTTACTGATATCAACCGTGTCTGTCGAATTTTTGAAATTCCATTCACAGAATCGGTAAAATTAAGTTTTATGCAAAATTCAGTTTTTAACCTACCACTTAGTGGTTTCACTATTCATCAAAAATTGAATTTTTTCAGAAAAATACCAAAATTTCACCCTAGGCTAATTTCGATATTCTGAGTCCAAAAATGAAGTCCATTTTGAAAAATAAAATTTATAAAATTTCAAAAAGTGGTTATTACTATTCATAACGGCTAGTTTTAATAGCATATTGTTGTTTAGTGAAACTCGGTATTGCGTACGACGCAAGCTATCGAGGAAGGTCGCGATTGCGTGTAAAGCAAGCCAAGCAAGTGTTGTGTAGAAAAAGATTCTTTTGAGGATTTATATAACATAAAAGTCTCGGGTGTTACATTCTACCCCCCTTAAAATGAATTTCGCCCTCGAAATTCTTCGGGGTTATAAATGGTTTACTATTCGAAAGTTTCTTTAATAGAATCCCACATTGTAAAAAGGAATACCAAAACCAATCTTTAAAAATGAAAGTATGAAACTTAACGGTTACCCAAATAAACTAATCACTGGGTTTCCACATAGGTGAAAATATGGATATGGAAGAGAAATCTAACCATCATGTTCTGATGGAGAGTGGTAGAGAACATGGCTATGGAAAAGCCAGTAATCACAAATCCATAGATTTGTGATGATATAAGGTACCATCTGATTCATCAGGTATAAGATCACTAGGACAACATTTTTCGTTTTCAAGATCATTTCCCTAAAGTTGAAGAATTTGAATTAGAATAAATACTTACTTTATTTTGGTACAATCTCACTGTTGTTCGTGCCTTTAACAATTTCCACTTCATCTCTTAAATAAATGAAGTTGAATTTGTTATTCGTGAAGTGTTAGCAGATCATGTGATAGAATGACGGGTCATTCCATCTGTCTCAAACAAAAGGTTAGCAAAAATTATATACATAAGTCGATCTATAGTGAGATTAATCATATATGGTTCCTAAAATGGACTTATACTTCATATATCATACTGATTAATATAATAAAACTAGTTTCTACTAAATAGGGACTTCTTGTAGGCCAGTGGTAGGCGAAAAAGGCCAGTCGCACTTCGGTTGTGGGTTCGATTTCCACAGCCTTGTCCGACGCGATGGGCTGTCTCCCGTCCTGCAGGTTTTCCTTTTTCTAAAACTATATTACTATAACATCCCATCAATAATATCGAAAAAACTTTTATCCTTAAACAATACTCACTTATGTCCAACATAATCCATTTCAATCTTTAGGCTTATCCATAATACTGTAGTCCACTCTCATAACATAGTGAAAACGATTACTAGAGATTTAACACCATCGTCGATCCCCATATATCATAAGATATGTTTTGTTGGTCACATTCCAAGCATTCAAAGTCCTTAGTCATGTATTCTCTTGAATATCTTAGTGAAAACATGAATGCAGTTAAAAGTTAACACTTTCCACATACCAAAATCCTCAAAACTCTATATACTCAAACCATGATATCACTTAGTCCTTATATAAATCATGAGCTCATGAATACTGTTAAACATTTCGTTTTCTCGTTTTCCCTTCATTATGCGCATATCATCTTATTTCCAAAAATATCTCAATTACTTTGAATACCACATTAGACCAATACATAAATATTCCAATACTCCATGATACAATATTATTTTGGAATCCCATTACATAAACACTTAATCATTCCACCACATCGTTGTCATATTCAACATCGCCAATAGTGATCGCATGTAACTTCCCTTTGTCCTTTGCCTTCAGTGGTTGCTCATGTTGATCATCACTAACCCTTGGATTAGGGCATTTATTAGCATAATTCCCCATTTCCTTGCACTTGAAGCATTGAAGTGTTGGTGGTGCTTTCTCTGCAGTGTTTGCTTTATTCACATCATTAGAAACCCTTTTTCCATTACTTCGACACTCAGCTGCTTGATGACCTTCTTTTCCACACTTAAAACATTTTCTAGTCCCTTTAAGACAATCTCCACCATGCTTCTTTCCACAATTTGTGCATAAGGAAACATTCATCTTCTTTTCACCATTATTCTGAGATTTCTCCTTGAACTCCATCTTTCGTTTCTTGTCAAAACCATGAGATGGATATGTAACACCAACTTCCATTTCTACCTTGATAGCACAACGCACAATTTCTTCAT
The DNA here is from genome assembly GCA_963277665.1 of Viscum album. NCBI lineage: Eukaryota > Viridiplantae > Streptophyta > Magnoliopsida > Santalales > Viscaceae > Viscum > Viscum album. The sequence continues at coordinate 1,174,453,768 of OY728119.1, read as the reverse complement.
AGCTACTGAAGTCTATTATAGATAATGCCCTTCGAAGACTTGGTTTTAAGCCACTGAAAAATCGATCAACTTTACTTTCAGGTTGGATGATAATGCCAGATGCATACCTTGCAAGTCTTGTAAAATTTGCTTCGTATATACCAACAGATTCATCATCGTTTTGCTTTAGTTCAAGAAACTCCTTCTCCATCTTTGTTCGAAGAATATTAGGGAAGTACTTACTGAAAAACAAGTTCTTGAACTCGTCCCATTCCATGGACTCAATTTCATCTCTTGGCCTCGTATTCTTGATAAGATTCCACCATTGATCAGCTTCACCTTCCAAACGATATACTGCTAAGATAACTTTATCATGTTCAGAACATTGAAGAACTGAAAATATCTTTTCAGTGGTACTGATCCATTGTTCAGCAACAAGTGGATCGGAAGACCCACTAAAAGAAGGTGGACGTTGCCTCATGAAGGACTCAATAGAATACTGTTCCTTTCTCTGCTCATTTGGATGTCCAGAATGATTCATAGCTTGTTTAAGGATAGCAATAAGATTTCACACTCCATCTCCCATAACATTTGTTTGTTCAGGAGTACAATCATTGCATTGTCCATTTCATTGATCAACACGGTTCCTTCGGGTTCCAGCCATCGTCTAAAACCCAAAAAGAATAGTGTGAGAGGCAAAAATCATGCCAGGGAAAACAACATAATAAAGGGGGAGTACCTTCAATATCTAACATCTTAGGTTTAATTCTATGATCGTTAGCGTAGTTCTAGGACTGTATCCTATACGTATACTTATCCTTAGAGACATCCCTAGACATACCTTATAAATATCTCTAGGGATCTCACTAAAGTTCGCGCATCCTAGTTTCCAAAGGTTGACTAAACCTTTCCTCTGATACCAACTGTAGAGACCCGAAGCTTGACGTACATGGACATTACATTACATTTGCGGAATACTTAGTACATAACAAATACACACACACAAGGATCGTAATAGTTTAGTGTCTTTGGAAACTCGGAATGTAATCTTCTAATCGTGGTGAAAGATCTTCAATATCTCCCATAAAGATCTTCCCCTTTTTTTTACCTAAAACCTTTCTTTATATCCTGGGGAAAAGAAAACATAAAAGGGTGAGCTCAAATGCTCAGTAAGGGTAAACAAAAGAAATATCAATAAGAACATAGCTTTTGGAAATCTTAACCTGCAAAAGAGCTCATAATATCATAACATGGGATAAATCATGGCAGTGAAATGTAATCACAATAATCATAACTTAAAACATGAAACTTTGTGGCATTCACACATAATCATAGAGAATCATTTCTTGTTAGTCAAGACTCATTGCCAAGACTATCTTAGTGGACAAATTCCCTTTCTGAATCGAGTAACCCTCGTTTCAGTCCTGTTTCACTGAACCGGTATAACCTACCATTCCAGCCATGTCTATCTCATGAGATATAAAATCTTTACCCAATGCATTGGAGGGAGATATAGGTCCCACCCATCTCATAATGATACCATTCTTATGTGTTCCACAAAATCATAAACCATACATCATAGCATAACCCATGTAATAAAAATGGGATTCTTAAAAAACATGACTTCATAAAACCATTAATATAAGATAAAGGAATTCATAAACATAATTCCATCACAACATTGTCAAATCAATGTAAAAATATGGATAGAAACAGAACCCTTTATTTTCTTAGATGGAAAATAATTTTGATAAAACACTTGAACTTCATTTTTGAGGAAAATATCCTTTCTTCTTCAAAAACATTTTCCTTTCATAACATGTCATACAAATTTAAAATAAAAGAAGTTGATTAAAAATAAACTTCAAAACTTGTAAAGGAAGCTTCTTGGAAATAATGTTTCAAAAATCCATTCATGCCGTATAAGTTAAAAAAAACATTCTTCGTACTTTTGTCGGAAAAGTCAAAAAGTACCTCGTACGACAAAAGATTCCTTTCATAGATATTACTAAAAACTCACCGAAGGGTAAAAATGGATTTAAACAATTTTAGGTGGATGGAAATAATATTACATATTGATGAAACATGGATGTGGATGATAAAATACACCCCAGTAAATACTTACGAATAAACAATCTCGGATAAAAATGAGATTGTGATATTTCCCTTACCTTAGGTCCGATTTGCTTTGTATGTGTCCGAAGCTCCTGTATAATGGTTTAAATAATGTTATTGACTTATTCCAGAATCATACATATTGATATGATATCATATATGGTCATATTCTTAGCTTCTTGTTAGTAATATTTCATTGTTACTTGTTACTCGGGTCTTTATTGCCTTTTGTTCTTATTCGTGTTTTGCCGAATACATTCTTATTCTTATTTTAAGGTTATAGATACCTTATATCCAGAATGGTATTAGTGTAACATATATCATATTTATTCATTCAATTCATTTATATAATTACTATGTAATGATGATCATGTAGAACGAGTCGCATCACATCGTGGAGACGGTATTCCGTACGTACGCACGAGTGATGATATCGTTCCTATGATCGTGGAATTGTATTGGAGTATATGTATATTATTTAAGTATCAATATTACTTTATAATAATCATAAATAGGTACTCATTACACCATTATACCCATCCTTGTAAGGTGGTGGTGGAAAATAGATTACACCACGGCGTGGAGACGGTATTCCGTACGTACGCACGCGCGGTGATTTCATTTTTCCGTAGGATGGATAGAAGGTGAATTAGGGTTGTTTCATATTTATAATAACATATCGGTATGTAAGTAATACTGATGTTATTACTTTATCATGAAATAACTAAAGAAGAAGAAGTTGAAGAATAAAGAAATTGAAAAGATCGGTAATGGATATTACCTCTTCTTTGGAACGCCTCTTTGAATTCTCCACTTAGGGAACTAAGATTGGTCTTTGAAGAAGACCAGTACCTCTAGGATTATTCTAGGGAAGTGTAGAGGAGAAAATGGCAGGGGTTGGCCGAGCTTGAGTGCTCAATTTGGTGTGAGGAGGAGGGGGAGGAGGTGCCCTTTTATAAGGGAGGAGAGGGGCACCTTAGGAATATCTCAAAATATTATTTTATATTAAAGTCAAAATCGGTTTATAATGGTTCCAAAGGGTCTTATTTCGAAGCTAAAGTGGGGAAGGGTCGAAATCCTATCAACCAATAGAATTTAGACAAGTTTAGGGTATTATTTTGACCTTATCAATTAGATTTAACTCTAAGTTAAATAATTTAACTTTTACCATGTCTTTTTGTTTTCTTTCACTATATGGTTAATACACTTACTATAACATGCCAAACGAACCCCAAAATGTTTATTATTAATATATATATCCTTATCTAAGTCATTTGGCCGAACCTTATATTTTTAGGAATAAAATAACAATTAATAATATAATATTTGATTTAAAAACTATTTTGTGTCAATTTTGACACTATTTGATATATGATTTTTGTGAAAGTTATAACAAAATTATATGTTCGAACCAAGTTGATTAAATCAACACTAATATATCATAGTAACCTATAAAATTAGTGGAATTCATAAAAAGTCTTAAATTACATTTATTTTGGTATTTATATTATCAATTATGTCAATATTTCATTAATAAGATAATTACTGCATCATCTTTGTGTCATAAATAAATTATATTATTTGATGTCTAAAAATTACAAATAAAATACCATCATGTAGGAAATCTTTTTATATTTCTAATGAATATTTACAATCTAATTTATCTTATGTATAACCCCATATTAAAAATGATTTACTTGTTAAACTTTGATTTTAACTATTTTAACCCTTCTTTAAATAAATTAATAATAAATGTCCTAATATAATCCAAGTGGGCCTAAATGGTCATATTTTATTCCTAAGTTTGTTTTTGGTCGAATTACACTTATCCAATAGAATTAGGACATGTGTTATGGTAATATTAATATCATATTTACCCTTAGTTACCCTATTTACTATTAACCGCGGTAAAAAAAGTAAAAAGTTACTATTCACCAAAAAATTATTTTTATCTCATTGAACCACATTTTACTTACTGATATCAACCGTGTCTGTCGAATTTTTGAAATTCCATTCACAGAATCGGTAAAATTAAGTTTTATGCAAAATTCAGTTTTTAACCTACCACTTAGTGGTTTCACTATTCATCAAAAATTGAAAGTTTTCAGAAAAATACCAAAATTTCACCCTAGGCTAATTTTGATATTCTGAGTCCAAAAATGAAGTCCATTTTGAAAAATAAAATTTATAAAATTTCAAAAAGTGGTTATTACTATTCATAACGGCTAGTTTTAATAGCATATTGTTGTTTAGTGAAACTCGGTATTGCGTACGACGCAAGCTATCGAGGAAGGTCGCGATTGCGTGTAAAGCAAGCCAAGCAAGTGTTGTGTAGAAAAAGATTCTTTTGAGGATTTATATAACATAAAAGTCTCGGGTGTTACACCGTGTTTCTAACAACTCCCCTAAAAAGGTATGTTCCATGGTTTTTACTTGGAGTCATACAACCCATCCTTTTCCTATGTATGTAAAATAGTAAAAGTTAAAAATTAATAAGAAACTTCCCCATGAATGTGTACCCACATGGGTTCTTCCAAATTGTGTCCCCCAATAAAAGAACTACATGACTACTAATCATGATTTTAGGAGAGAAAAATAATAATCATATATCTCCCCACTATTTGTAAATTCTATAAATGGCGTGAAAAGAAGAAAACACACCATAAGATAAAGGCATCAAACACATGAACACATTTCGTTAAGTTTCCCAAGATTCACCCAAATCCATCTAGAAAAAGGAATCTACAGGTGAAACTCTCTAAGGCCTAAGGAAACATATCACAAAAGGAAATCAAAATCTATAAAAAAATTCTATATCCAAGATTAACATGAATATTAAACACAAAAGACATGAAGACTAACTTTCATGCATGCCTTAATCAAAGTTTTATTAAGGTTCTAACATTGAAGTCTATCTATATATTTTATTTGAGGCAATGTAAGTTATCATTTGGAGGAGATAGTATTTAACGGTACCTTTTGACAATCATAATTAATAATTAGTACGTCACATTTGGTATGGATTTTTTCCCATAATTTGATCCCAAATTTACTACCACTGCATATTTTATCTATGTGAACTACTTCTTCGATATGATGATTTTTTTGTAGGTCTTGTTTGGGTGTACTACTGAAGAATTTCATGTTACAGCTGGCAGGGAATTTATCAGTGCAAAAAATCCCAGATAATGTGAGCCTTTATCAGCACTATTTTTGTGCTGATAAAAGCACCCTTTATCAGCCATTTTTAAGTGCTCATAATGGGGACCCCCCCTTTCAGCGTTGAGATTTACTTAGTTTTTTAGCGCTATTAATGACCATTTTGAGCACTGATAAAGTCCTTTTTTTAGGTAGTGACAAGATAGGCTGGTTTTGTTATTTTGGTGAATTAGCTGCGGAACTGTTATCAGTACATGTAGGTTTGGATTCTTAACCTATCAAGGGTATTATAAGATTTCTATGTGTTAAATTGATTTAGTACAATTTTAACCATATTATATAACCCTTTTAACACTTATTAATTTTGATTAAATTTAAATCTTGTTAATTATGTTAACACTAAAAAATAAATTGACCCTTGATAATGAATTTTTATTTTGATGAATTTTAATTTGGTCTCCATTAAACATAATTCAATTTATAAATATGAGAAAATTAACTTTTAAATTAAAAAAATAATGCATAGAAAATCATTTTTATAGAAAGATGTTTTTCTAATTGTTAACTATTATTAATGTAATTTAACATCAATAATAAATTAAATTAGTGTTAATTTACTTTTAAATTTTTTCAAATATCATTTTATATTTATAATTTTGTAGAAATTCATTTAATTTTGAGATACACAATATTTATAAATGTATCATTCTTTGAAAAATAATCATTTTATCATGGTAACTAATATTTATGTGGGTTACATAATTTTATTATAAAAAATGTAGTTACCCTTATTGAGTAATTAGAAAATTTTGATTATGAATATGGAAGTCCTTTTATTTTAACCAATTTCTGAAATTAATACATTTCAATTTGTATATTTCCACATGTAATGTGTAAAAACATGTTTTTTAGATGAATGTGCATTTTCGGGTTTAAAATTTAAATGTGGGAAAAAATTATCCATTTATTTTATTTCCTTAATACAAATTGGCTCACGAAAATTATAAATTTTATTAGGATTTGAGAGCAATTAAAATTAAATTTACCTAAACAATATTTATCTAAAGGAAAAGGCCAGAAAAGATTTATTTATTTCGAAACACTACTTAAGATCATAAAATGTTAATCCTATGATTTATATATTTAAAATATTATTTTAATATACATTCATTTACTACTTAAACAAAAATTTTATTAAGTAGATGTTTTTAATTAATTTTTGTTATTTTTTATATTTTAATAGTTACACTTTAGGTGAAAATATATTATAACTATTCACCTAAAACTTGATTATTTCAAGAAAATACAAAAAATTAAATAATGAGATCCTTTTGAAATTATAAATACAAGAATTAAATTAATTTTATATAATAAAAATTAAAAAAAATATAAATTTAGTTTCTAAATGAATATCAAATAAGAAAAATAGGTTTTGTTGAAAAATGTCAATTTTGAACATTAAGCGTTCAAAATATTATTTCATATAAATTTTTAATTTAGAGAATTTTTATGGAATATATAAAAAACTATTGATTTGATTTATTTAATGAACACATAAAACACTTAATGAAATATATCTATTTGAAAAATAAAAATTCTATTTTAAATAATACTTACCCTTAAAATAAATTATTTATATTCTAGAATTTCAATTTTACTAATCCATTGATATAAATTTCATAATATCATGCATAAATACTTATAATGTTATTAATAATACACAACACACATAGATAAATATAATATATTAATATTATAGTTTAATTTTATTATTTATTATTCAGGGATTATATTATTTTAAATTTACTATGGATGATACACAACTTCAGTATACTAATTGGATAAATGTTTATCCAATGACCATATTTCTGATGTAACTTTTATAATAAAAGTATTTACAAAAAACTTATTTAAAATGACCATATTTAATTCCTATATATATCCGTACTAAACTCATTCATTCCATTAATACATCTAAAGTTACACAACTCATTTCTATAGTTTCCATTTTAGAAAATGGAATATGATTTTCAATTTATGATGTTCTTCATCATTATAGGTTTTATTTGGATACTGGAAATCTTCTAAGATGAAGATAATCTAGGATGTCTACTTCTGTTGAATATTTTGTTCATTTCTCTTTTTTCCCCTTATAATTTTTCCACATTTAATGGATTCAAAAATCCATGATGAGTATTAATATATAGTACACAATACATAATTTGATAGACTTTTATCGTAATTTTCTTCTATGAATGAAATAAATGAATTTATTTTTATTTCTATTTTTAATGAGTTATTTACTAATCTATTTGAATTCCTTTGAAAAAATTGAAGAAAAAAAAAAGAAATATATAATTTTTTGATTTATTAAGAAATTGTTTATATAAAATTTTACTTCTATAAAACCTAGATGGAACCATTTTTTCAGATAGATAATTTGTGTATTTGAAGTTTTAATTATAAACTAATACCAATAATACATATTTGTATCTAAAAGGTTATCATGGCTCAAGATATAACTTTTAAAGTGATACAACATTTACTCACCTCTAGAAGACAAGATAATATATTTTTTCCTACATAATAGAAATATTATTAATAATTAGTTTTTACTCTAACCATTAGTTATAAATAACACAATATAATGAGAGTAAATTTATTTAGTATGAGTTTATAGTTATAAATTTATTAATAGATGATTATGGACTATTTTTAAATGGGATTTTCCTATCATGGAAATTATCTTCACCTATATGTAAAGAGAGACAGTCCAAGCCTAATATCATATTAATTTAGATTAAAGGAAGGATAACAATATTAATTTAGGAGAACATTCTTATATGAAACTATTAGAGATGATTTATATATATGGAATACAATAACTATACAACTATAAGTCTTTATTAATAATTTATCAACTTTTCATTTATGTGTTAGGTCAGATTAATACAAAGATACAGAAGACGGGGTGAATTATATCTTTTCAATTAGCCAAATAGATTCAAAATTTAATCCTTATTCATTATTTATGTAGATATTCCAAATTACTATCTTCATATAAGTTAAAAAGTGGAAAAATGTTGAATATTAACACATGATGGTTTTTAGTGGTTTGGGGCACAAATATCCCATAGTACACTCGACCAACATTCTCTTAATGATCTTGGTGATTTTCACTACACAAGACCTCTTATTACAAAACATTGACAATGGAATAGAAGAAGTTGGAACCTTTATAAGAAAGATTTTATATATAATTATTGATATTTTAAAGGGAACAAAAATCCATATCTTTTTTCAAGAATAGGATAGTTTTCCAATGACTGAGTTAGGGAAGCTGATAATCTAATAAATCAACAGATTTTGATTTGATTGATAGAATATATTTATGTTCATAATCATTGAAGGAATTTAAAAAAGAGGTCTTCTACTTTAAATATAAATTACTTCAAGAATGAAAATCTTTGAAGAGATCCTAACTCCAAAAAAAACATCAATAAAAATAACAACAGACAAATAAAATTAGTGATAGTTAATCAGTTGTTTAAAAAACACAAGATTGAAACATGTATATATCAAAAGTGTATCTCTTTTAGAATAATTGAGACACTCATTCTTTTATCTTTTGAAGAAGTTATGTATTCAAAAACATATTACACCATAAAGAAGTTGAAAAATACTTTTACTTATTAATAAGGGAAACATGTTTTAGTATTGGTCCTAACAGATAATAAAATAATCCCTGAAAATCATGATCATTTAAATTTGAAACATTTACTAAGATTCATAACTTCCCTTAGAAGTAGGAATGATTTAATCTCTTGAATAAAAGGATTTGAATCTATTTTAAAAAATATTTTAATATATATATACATCTAGTGAAGCCATTATAGAAAAAATTGAAAATTTATTAAATATAAAAATCCATCGTTAACCAAGTGAAATGTACGGTTCTATCGAGTAACAGAAAACTCCACAAGTACGTAGGAAAATGTAGGGTTGTTTACAAAAAAATGGTTAGTATACCATTCAATTATTATTCAGATGTATGGTTTTTGAGAAGCATAGGGTTAATGATCCATAATTTTCTAATAATAGAGGACATCAAATCCTTACGATTTTTCTAAATATAAGGTTCCCAAACCATGAGTTATGCTTACAAACATAGGGTATAAATAGTTTTTATAGATTACTATCAAAAACATCCACGATTCTTAGTCAAAATTTATATCCCATAAAATAGATAAAATTTGTAATAAATATAATCTTGAAGAACACTAACAGTAAATTTCATTAGTAAAACAAAGATGGGTATTTATTAGAAAAAAATATGTTTCATAAAGAATTATTGAGACAATAAATGTCCAAAAATATCTAAATTTTATATGATAACAATAACCATATAACATAACTTTTTGATAATATAGGAAATGTAATCATAACTAGAATAATATCCTTAAAAATATATACTAAAATTTATAATTTGTATTTGAAGTAAATTTTAACATCAATTAATTTATACAGCAGAAAATTCTAATTCTATTTAGCGAACATATAATAAAACTATGAATATTGTGTTTAACCCTATTTATCCCACATTTTGTGATATCAAAAAGAAATTACTGAAAGAAATTATAACATAGTCCATGTAGCACATAACTGTTAACAAAATTTGTTATATTTTAACGTAAAAAATGATTTTTTGGACTATATAAATGGAAAAATATATGAAGAAACTATATGAAAAAAATATAATATTCAAAATTATTTCATTAAAAGTGAGTTTTGAGTATAATAAATATTTGAATGTGAAATTTTAAAAGGTGTAACTGGATAAGGGTATAGGATCTTATTAAGATGATGTGTTAGAAGCCTGAGAATCTGTAATAGCCTTATGAACATATTTTAACTCTTCTAAAAATTTATTGAAATTTTCACCAAAAAAATCAGCCCATTGTCTCATCTAAATATTTTAGTACTGATTTTTTTAAACATTAAAACAAATTAACTTTGAAACACACAAGGAAATATTATTCAGTATGAATAAACTGTGATAGAATTTTACCTACCTAATTGAGAATATTTTGTATACCATGATCAATTGATGCTATTATCTCAAAAAGTTATCTTTGATTTTCCAAACAACATTTAATGGAGAAATATCACTCTGAATATTATGAATCCAGTCATTCAAAAAAATGTAGTGTTCAATTCAAACCTTACTATTAAATCTAGAGAAGTGTTAGGAGAAGAAGTAAAAGAAATGTATTGACTGGAGCTACTCCTTTTGACTCAAAAAGACATCCAACATACGTATTTAAATCTAAAAAATCTATATTTGAGACTGAATCTTATTCCAATATCCAATTGGATCATCCATTTCTATATGAATGGAATAAAAATATATTCTATATATTTAATTTTCTTGGATATTATTCATCTAAACATGTAATAATTCAAATTCTTCTATTGGAATGGTTGAGTTTCTCAAATATTACCAGTATATCATAGTAAACCCCATATCTCTTTAAAAATTGAATTCTTTATTCTTTATCCTATTAAAATTGTTGAAAAATATTTTATTTGGTAATTAAGAGAATCAAAAGCTTCTTCTTCTTCATTTCTTGATGATAGTCCTATTTCAGGTACAGTTAAGGACTGGCCTTTATATTTCTCACTTGAAGATGAAGGTACAACATTGAGAAAATTTTTATTCTCAAATGATGCAGAACTAATATTGTCTAAATAGTCTACAACAATAGAAACTTTTTGATTTTAAATAATTTATTAGCTTCAATTACTGATGGTTTCTCTTAATCTCCTACCAGAGTAGTTTTCTCAACATGTTTTTTTTCATGATTTTCTTTTTCATATTTTTTTTGTCATGTTATTGGTATATAGGATTATTTGAGACTCCTAAAATCATTGGTTGATTATTTTCCTTAGTTATAAAAAATTCAACTTATGGAGATTGAACATCATGTTCTTTTATTTTTTGATGTCATGTGATAAGGGAATCATTGTGAACTTTTTATGATTTTTCATTAAGAGATTGTTGAAAATCTATTATAACATCCAGATCATAGACATCATATATGAGAATTCAACTTAATATTTGAAAAATACTCTATTCTAGATTCACCAACTTATTCTTCAAAAATATGTATTGAACTAGTTTATTTCTACTTTTCTGTTCCCTGCTAAGAATTAAAACCATATTTACATGGGTCAATAGCACTAAAAGGTAATAGATTTCCTTTTAAAATAATACAAAACAAGCTTAACTTTCATAAATTTATATAATTAATAATATTAATATGGTGAAACCTAATTCTTAGTTTTAATTCTCAAATATTTTGTTTATATAAAATTAGAAAAAACTCATTCCAGATGAGTAAAAATAAATCATTTCCTCTATCTGACTACAATGACATATATCAAAGAATATACATACAAAAATTAAACATGATAACACTCATCATAAAAAAATTATACAAATATATGAATAAATATTTTTCTCTAACATATAAATTCTCAAAAGTATAGATAATTGAATGAAATTGACCAGTAATTTATTGTCGGCTTCAAGATCCTTTACAAACAATTTCCTTATTAGAGTTGAGAAAAAATGAAAATACATAATATCTTAAAATTTATGTTCTTATTCTCAAATGGATCAAAGATAAAAATGAAAAACTCATTCATGGGGACACATAAAGGTATTTTAATCTCAAGTAAAGAAACAAAAAATTCCACGTCATTTATCATTGAAATGATGACACCCAATGTGTCACCAAAACTGAAATGGACATTTTTATAGAAGTCCATAAATTACCTATCGAACATGAACTTGATATTTTATTCATTGATGATTAATTTAAACCCATGTAATGTTATGTATTTATTTGATTAAATATTTTATTAATATATCCATACTAAATATATATCATTCCCTTGAATAATTTTCTAAAACTTATGAATTGATGCTTCAATTCACAAGGTTTTCCTTCATTTATCCTCTTGGGTTTTGACATTTATAAGAATATAAAGGTTTTTGGTTTATATTCCATAGTGTCAAAGGAAAAAAATGAGATATATAGAAGTCGAAAATGCTTGAGACTAAGGGAGAGAGTAAGAGAGAGAGTTTTTATAGGTTTTTTTGGTAATGTCGGGTTTAGATTCTTAATATAAATACTCAATTTAATTAATAATTGTATTTATTGAAAATTAAATCATCAATAAAGGATAATAAAATATCATTTATTAAAGAAAATATAAATAAATAAAAATTTATAAAAATAAAAAATGGATACCAAATAAATGATTTTTTTAAATTTATTTAAAATTCAATATTCTCAACTCCTCCTTAATAAATAAAAAACTATAAATATAAAGTGTTTTAGTAAAAATAACAGCGATTTGATATTATGTATTTTTAAATTCTAAATATATTTTCTATTTTAGAACATGACCTCTAAGAAAATTATGGCTTATATAAATATTATTATTTTTATAGTGACTTACATGATTTTTTGAAATATATGTTGCACTATTATTATAAAATAAAATAGGAATATTATTGAAATTAATTCTAAAGTATTGTAAGGTGAGTTTCATCCCCAACAATTGTGCAAAGATACTACTATAAGATATATATTCTACCACATCTTTTGATAGGGATATTGAATTTGTTTTCTTTCTTGACCGCAAAACTAAGGACTTCTTTAAAAAGTGACATGTTCTTGATTTATATTTTTAATATAATCTACAACCTCCAAAATCATTATTTCAATATTAAATTAATTTAAAATCATTGTTTTATGGTGAAGTAAATATTGAAAAATAGTTATTTTTAAATATCTAAAAATTCATTTAACAATATTAAGATGGGATTATTTTTTATTTAAGTGAAATATATCTCATAGAAAAATAGAAAACAAAATTCCTAGTCTTCTTGGAATAAGATATAGTAAACTACCAATCATAACTCAATATAAGTTTTTATCGATCGGGTTTACAGTTTCATGTAGATAAGGTTTTTTTGGTACACATAGGTGCTGTATAATTATTATTGTTTTCTAGTACAATTTTTTTCAATAAATCAGTATTATATTTACATAGATTCCAAATATTTCTATAATCCTTTTGATACATTTGAAATCCATGAAATATTTTTTATTCTTCCATAATACTAATTTAAAATTCATATTTCATAAGATTAGAAGATCATTACAAATATTTTTATTTTTCTACCAAAAAAACATCATCTACATAATTTTTTACTAATAATAAATTAGAAAAAAACATTTTATTAAAGAGAGTTGGATCAGATAATGTTACAAAAAATACATTTTCCAATTGAAAAGAACGTAATCATTTTTACCAAGCTCTTGGTGCATGTTTAATCTCGTAAAGTTTTTTAGTAAGTTTGAAAACAAAATTTGGTACAAAGGGATGTTAAAAACACGGTGGTTGTTCAATATAAACTTCATCCATTAAATATATATTTTTAAAAGCATATTTTACATCCATCTGATATAATTTAAAATTTATATGAGATTCAATAGCAAGAAAAATTCTAGGAGATTCTAGTCCTAAATCATGAGAGAAGGAATCATCATAATATGTTAGTTTTTTCAAATCATAACCTTTATCACTTAATATAGATTTATTTTTGTTGATTATTCTTTGATTATAATGTTTATATCAAAAGATCCATTTTGTTCTCACTACATGGTGATTGGAAGGTCTATCTATTAATTCTCAAACGTTGTTTCTACTAAATTGGGTAATTTATTCTTTCATATAAATTATCCAACTTTCATTTTTTAAATATTAAAATATAATCATTGGTTTTAATCAAGATTAGAAGTTAGAAAATTACATGTTCCTTACAAAATTCCTTTTTGTTTTTACCTTAGTGTCTATATCTCCTATTATAGTTTCTAAAGGGTTATCCTTTATAGTTATAGGATTTCTAGGTAAGATACTTTATGGGTCGTCGATTTAGTTTTTTATAAATTAGACTGAATTTTATTTAGTTTGTTTTCAGGATTAATCTTAGGTGATTCAGGTCTCATGTTGTCTAATGAATCAACTCTATTATCTGTTTGGCATTTCTTATGACTGAAGGGGTCACTTTTACCAAATATCACGTAAAAATATTCATATTAAATTTTTGAAATTTTATTATAAAATATATAAGCTTTAGAGTTAAAATAATATCCAAAAAAGATTCATTAATCATCAATTCGATCAAATTTACCATGGTTGTCCTCAAAATTTAAGAAACACTCCTCACATCGAAACAATTTTAAGTATCAAACCATGGGTAATTAATTATTCCATAGTTTATCGAGTGTATCCTTAATATGGGATATTATTAAATCTGTATCCATGATATGACATGTTGTGTTCAAAACTACAACAAAAAAGTAGGTAGGAAGGTGATCTTCAATTAAAAAATTTCTTTCTATTTCTTGAATAATTTTATTTTGGTTTCTTTAATTCCATTTTGTTGAGTTTTCATTGGTGTAGTGAAAGTGTGATTAATACCAAAGTTTGAACAAAAATAAATAAACTCTTGATTCTCAATCTCCTCACCATGATCAATTTTTAATAAAATTATTTTCAAATCATTTTCATTTTGAATAATATTTCAAAAATTCAAAAAAGTGATAAAACCTGAATTTTATGATTTTGAATATATACACATATAAATTCTGAAAATTCATCAACTCAAACAAGAACAAATGATCTTCTAGAAAAATGTTTTGTTCTATATGGACCAAAAATATCAATTTGGATAAGTTCAAGTAGATTTTTTGTAGAAACATTGTTATCAAATTTGAAGGATGACTTGCATTGCTTTCTAATTTGGCATGCATCACAGATTATTTCATTATAAAATTTAAGATTAGGAAAATAAAAAACTAAGTGTTTCTTACATTACTTATATAATAAAAATACAATAAAATTTCTATGTATCCTATATCAAATACAAGATTAATTTTTTTACACAAGGAATTAAAATCCAACGTATGAACATTTTCAGTTCATGGTGATCTAAATTTATGAAATTTTCCTTAAAATACAAATCATGAATTATTAGAGAAATAAAAATAAAACCATCATTATGGAGTTGAGAAATTCTTAACAATTGTTTATTTAACATTTAAACATATAACACATTTTTACCAAAATTTATATTGGAACTCTAATTGATCTAACTTTAACTATTTAAATTTATCATTATCTCTATAGGTAACTATCCCTCCATCCAATTTTTCTAATGTATAAAAACTATAATAGTCTATACTCATGTGTCTTGATTAGAAAATATCCATATACTATACAAATTTTTTTTTCGTTTCACATTTTTCCAAAAAAACACTTTAAAAAATAGTTTGTTTTGGTTCTTATATTTTATTGGGTATATCCATTTCAGTAAGTAGTGATTAGGGTAACATGTTTTTTCTTATTCTAAAAAAAATTAGCCGTACATATATCAAAAAATTTTAGAAAAGAAATTTTATTTAATTCCACCATTCTTGGTAGTTTTTAAATACTAATGATTAGAGTATTGTCCTTTAATTAAATAATTAAAAAATTTAACTCTTGATATGATTTTATTTATAGAAATAGGTAAAAAGTAATTTATATAAAAATTTAATTCTTCACAATTTCATCCCATTCAATATTTTTATTTTTTGGAAACCTTTTTTCAAATAGTATGATTTAAATATTTTTTTCCTTCAGTTAATATTCTCACAACATGTTTAAATGACTCTTCTTAGTCTTGAAATGCTTTTACTCTATTTTCTAGATCAGTATAGTTTTAAGTGGATTTTGTAATTGTATTTAATTCTTAGTCTTGTTTTATCATAGAACTTTTTTGTCAAAGAATGTCATTGTGAAAAATCTTTATTGATTTGTTCTTTTTTTAAAAATATTCATATATTTCATCTTGCATAGAACAATATGAACCTAATTTTATATTTGAGTAGCTTTTAGAGTCAAAAAATAAGAATGAAAGTATTATGCCTCATCTTCTTCATGTTCCATAAAGAATTTATTTTCTTTTCTAATTTTTGGATCTTTTTTTGAGTGTGATTTTGAAGAGATTATGCAGTCTTCATACCCACTCCAAGTAGCCTTTATAGTTTTTTCCTTTTCTCTCAAAACCAGTTCTAATTTATTCCCTTATTTTTTCTCAGTGTATCTATTTTATTCCTTTAACAATGAACAATAATTATTGATATGCCCCATTTATTTACATTCATATCATTTAACATCTCCTTATCCATATTTATTGATGGTATTCTTGAATACTTTCTTTTTGTTATAAATATTTCTAAATCTTCTATCTAGATGAACCAACTTTATTTTAGTATCTAAACATTCTTAATAATTTGATAATATAAAAACTTATTTCTATTTCTTTTCAAGATTCCGAGTCATAAATCTATGAGATTTATTGATAAAAAACTATTTTGATTCATATTTTATTGATAATAAATGATATAATTTCTTTACATTATGCTAAATATATTCATTAATGAAATATTTGGGATTAGATCATTCATTTGAAAATTTGATGAAAATTCTAGTTTTACCCTTTTAAAATGAACTGTAGCATTTTGAAGATATATATTTTAATATTTATTATTAAAACATACTCTTTTGTAACAGTATTCATAACTTATGTTTCTACAACTTTTATTCAGGACACTAGATCTAAAGAGTGCATTTGGATGGAGTAAATGGGCCATTAACCCAATGGTGGGTAGGACTCTGCAGAATGGAAATGGGTTCTCTAGTTGGGACATATCTTCTTCATATAGGATTGGATTGATCCAAAAATTTGAGGAAGGCTCAGGGACATGATTTGGCACAAATCATCCTTTATAAGGCCGGCCAATTCACGCTTTGTGGAGGTCAACTAGGAAGCACAACTTGGAATAAAATATTTGGCCGAGTTTTTCATTTCACACTAAAAAAATTATATTTCCCTAGGCCTCACAAACTCTATTTAAAGGGGGTTTTAACTCTTTAGGAGGGATGGTCGAGGCTTTGGAAGGTGTGACCAAAAGGGTGTCTCCTGTGAGCCCCTCACAACTCTTGGAAGACATAATGCTTTTTGAAAATCTCTCTTCCAAAAAGGCTCTCCTCTCCCACCTCTTCTTTGTATTTATTTTCTTTAATGTTTGTTTCTTGAATTTTTCTTCAAATAATCTTCTGTTTTCTTCCCTTATTCTCTTAATATTCCTCTTTGGGCTGGAATTCTTGAGTAGAATCATTATTTTGTTATACCCATTATAAACCTTTGCACATGCAAAACGCTTCTACGATTATTATACCACCCATGGAAGAGTAGTCTTTTAGTAATCGATCTATCTTCTACCCTATTCATTTAATTATTTTGAATCATTGAGCTAATTTAATTCCCTTAATATGATCCATTAATTATGTTTTTAAATTGTAAGAAACTATGAAAGCAATTGAATAATGAACACAAAAACAAGCGAGGTCGAGATTTTGTGTAAATTGTGAGAGTGCGATCTTAGTCGGTAATACAAGACCACACGGGATAAATTTGTAGAGTTCAAATATAATCCCTAAACACAATTCATCCTCATTTCCAGAATGGATATGTTCTGTAATTAACCACTAACCATAATCTAACCTTAGAACAATAATCAATGCAGGGTTCTACGATTGCTTGTTCCGAAGCTAGCCTAGGGTTTAAGTAATTCCATCTTTGTGGTTTAGTTAATTCTTATAGGGTTTAAGGGTTAACAAATTAAGGGATCATAAATAAGTGGATATTGATTTAAATGATAATGATTAATAATTAAATTAAGAGTTAGAGTTAGATCTATTACGCCTTTTAAAATATTTTCTAAAAAAACATCTTCTTGTTGTGTCTTTGTAATCAAACTTTATTTCAAAATTAAAAACAAAAAAAATGAAATCTTCTTCCAAAAAACTTATTCTAGATTTATAAAAATATAAAAAACCCATATCATTTTAATTAGTGTTTCAATTATATTCTCTTTTATTTTTTTTTAAAATACCTCTGAAAAGTTGTTTTAATTCACTTTCTCCTTTGAGAGACGACCTTGGTCATCCACTCTGCTGCACCTAAGTACCCCAAAACCACACTAACAATTTGAGGGCACCAACAACAGTGCTCTTTAAAATTTGCGCCATTTCTGGGGACGTAAGTAATTATTTCAACCAATTGTAGGTATTTATTTTTATTTACATTTTATTCTCTTCCTCACTTGTTTCTTCCTTCTTTACCCAATTTGATTTTTTTATTCTTCTTTTATTTTCTTCTACTTCTTTTTAGACCATCAACTCAATCATATAATTTTTATTTTACTATGGTCCACTTTCCTTGTTTTCATCTTTCATTGACTTATGACACAAACTAATCCCAAAGATCTCTTAGATCTTTACCCTGATATTGAACGTAGCCTTAGGGCTCGAATCCGACATTCTCAGTCAATAAGAAGTTTCAAAATTCAACCAGTTAGAAAATTACTCCAATATCAGAACATTGAAATTGGAAGCAATTCAAATTAAACCATAAAAATAGAACCAGTGGCTGAAAATAATGTAAATGAACTTAATATAACCATTCGAGAATTGGCTACACCTGATATTAACTATCAACCAAATTGTATTGCATACCCAAATATCTAAATGGACTTTGAACTAAAAGCTAGGTTAATTCACTTACTTCCAAAGTTTCATGGAATCTCTGGTGAGGATCCCAAAAAACATTTGAAAGAATTTAATGTGTTTTGCTCAACCCTAAAAACTAGAAATGTCTCTGAAGATCAAATCAAACTAAAAGCATTCCCATTCTCACTTGATGGAGCTACGAAAGACTGGATGTATTATTTACAACACGAAGATGTAACTTGTTGGAACGATTTTAATTGTCTTTTCTTTCAGAGATTTTTTCCTGCATCAAGTACCACTTCAATTCGTAAGGAGATCTCGGGGATCAAGCATGAAAAAGGGGAGTCAATGTTTGAGTACTGAGAGCGATTCAAGAAGTTGTCTACAAGCTATCCACATAACCAAATCAGTGAGAAACTCCTCATTCAATAATTCTAGGAAGGACTCACACATATGGAGAGGAGCATGGTGGATTCCACAGTAGGAGGGGCAGTGGTGGACAAGACACTAGTAGCCGCACGTGCATTGATCGAAAAGATGGCCCAAAACTCCAAACAATTTGGCGATAGAGGTACACCACATGTCAGGGGAGTACATCAGGTAAGTCCTTATTCTCTTGAAAGTCATTTGATTGATACCAAGTAGGAAGAATTGACCACTATGGTGAGGCAGATTGCTTTGACTCAAAAGACATCCCAACCCCCTCCTTCAAGGCCTTGTGGTATTTCCACTAAGAAAATCCACCCAACTGACTATTACCCACAACTCCAAGAAACAAAATATTGTGCAGTTGTGTTCCCTGGGAGACCATATCAGCAATAACAACAACAACCCTATCCCCAAAAGAACTTTGATCCAACATACAACCAAGGGTGGAAGGATCAATTGGACATGAGGTATGGCTCTTAAAAACAACAAAGGCCCCCTTTTCAACCAATCATCCAACAGCCTCCACCTTACCATCAGGGTTTCCAACAACCCCAAAGGAGATTTAAATCTCAAGAATCAAAAATCCAACAACAAGGGAATCCCCCACCCAAGGTAGATTCTAACACTAATGACCTTTTGAAGAAAATTATTCTTAATCGACAGAATAAGCTGAAAAGTCAAGGTTCGGAGCTGATGGAGTTGAAGACTCAAATCAGCCAGATTTCCACTGCCATCCATGAACTGGTAAGTAAAAATTCTGGAAATCTTCCTCATCAATCCACTCCAAATCCAAAGGGGAATGTCAGTGCCATCGAATTGAGAAGTGGGAAGCAAAAAACTGATGCTTCTCCACCTACCATTCCACTGGGATTCACCTTAACTCAATAGAATCCCCATTCCATACCAACTGATGAGAAACCCAAGGAGAAAGATAGAGGTAAGAAAAATATTGATGATGTTCCTCCTAAACCTCTTCACTTTCCAAATAGGGTTGTTCAAACCAAGAATATGGCTGAAGAAGTAATGAAAAATGAGGTTTCGGACACATTCAAGCGTGTTGAGATTAACATCCCTCTACTTGAATCCATCAAACAAATCCCAAGGTATGCCAAATTCTTAAAAGAACTCTGCACCAATCGAAGAGGGCTCAAGGAAAATGAGATGATCAACCTTGGAAGGAATGTATCATCACTCATTACACAAACTCTAGCAATGCCAAAAAAGTGAAAGGATCCCGGGACATTCACCATCCCATGTACCATATGGGAGTTGCACTTTTCTGATGCTCTTTGTGATTTGGGAGATTCCATAAATGTGATGCCTCACTCTGTATTCTCTTCTTCGGAGGATGGTGAGCTGAAACCGATAAGAGTAATGGTGCAGTTGGAAAATAGAGCTATGGAATATCCAGCGGGAGTTTTGGAGGATGTACTTTTTTGGGTAAGAGACATGATCTTTCCAGTCGATTTCTATATTCTTAACATGGAGGATGATCAGGTAAGTTCTCAATCCCCCATTATATTAGGTAGGCCCTTCCTCAAAACTGCAAAAACTATCATAAATGTCAATAAGGGTACACTTTCCATGGAATTTGGGGATGAAGTTGTGATATTTAATGTTATGGATTCCATCAAGTACCCCTCAGAGGATCATTCTGCATTTGTTATCACCCATTTTGAACCACCAAGTAAAAACACCATGGAATTGGATTGTCCTATGCTTAGGGAGATTATGAGTATTGGTTCTAGTTTGATGTCTAAGAATACTTACACACCTATTTCTAAGGAACAAGACTCTCTAAGATTTGATTTTGAAATGGAATCATTTTCTGATTTTGATCATGTGAACTCTAATTATGACATGGTTGTTGAGTATGATAATGGATTTGATGCTTTATTCTCTAATTTTGATGATGTATTTTCTGATACTGATGCTCTTTGTGCACATATTTCAGTTCCTTATATGAACCCATTCATACACCACCCCCATACACTAGAACTTATTCCATTTCCACCAAATATCAAATACTCAGACATGTTAAGTGGTGAGAAATTACCTGTTATCATTTCTAACAGTTTCCCTTTTGAACATGAAGAATTTTTTTTGAATCTTTTGAGGGAGAACATTAGGGCAATCAGGTGGACCTTGGCTGGCATATCAGGTATTAGCCCCTCCATTTCCATGCATAGGATTCTTTTGGATGATTGGGCTAAACCAGTGAGGCAACCACAAAGGAGACTCAATCCATACCTTATGGAGGTTGTTAAAAAAGAGGTTGAAAAACTGCTCGAGGAAGGTATAATTTACCCTATTTCGAACTCACAATGGGTTAGCCCTATCCAGGTTGTACCAAAGAAAACTGGTTTCACTGTTATAAAAAATGAAAATGATGAGTTAGTTCCTATGAGAGTACAAAACAGTTGGAGAGTGTGTACTGATTATAGGAAACTAAATCAATCCACTCCTAAGGAACATGTACCACTTCCATTCATTGACCAGATGCTTGAGAGACTTGCAGGTAGGACAAATTATTTCTTCTTGGATGGTTTCTCTGGCTATTTTCAGGTTCCCATTACAACAGAGGACTAGGAGAAGACAACATTCAACTTCCCATTCGGTACCTTTGATTACCTAAGGATGTCATTTGGACCTTTCAATGCCCTAAGTACCTTCCAAAGCTGCATGGTGAGTATTTTCTCAGATTTCATTGAGACCTGCATGGAGGTATTTATGGATGATTTGCAGTTTATGGATCCTCATTTGATGAATGTCTCTCTAGTTTGGGTGATGTGTTCCATCGTTGTATTGAGAAGAATATGGTCTTAAATTTTGAAAAATGTCATTTCATGGTCGAACAGGGAATTGTCTTAGGTCATATAGTCTCACAACATGGCATTGAAGTTGATAAATCTAAAGTAGACATTATTTTATCCCTGCCATATCCTACATGTGTGCGTGATGTTCGATCATTCCTTGGAAATGAGGTATTTTATCGATGCTTCATCAGAGATTTTAGTAAGATCACTCCACCCTTATCTCGATTGCTTCAAAAAGATATTGACTTCAATTTTGATGATTCATGAAGGGTATCATTTGATGAGCTAAAGAAGTGTCTGAACACTCCAATGATCATATATCCCCCATGTTTGGACCTTCCATTTGAGCTTATGTGTGATGCATCCAACTTCGCGGTTGGAGCTGTCTTATCTCAGAGGCTGGAGGGATGTTCACATGTAATTTTTTATTCATCGAGGACGTAGGATTCTGCCCAATCAAACTACACCGCAAGAGAAAAGTAGTTTCTTGCTGTTATATTTTCTTTAGATAAATTTCGTTCATATTTATTGGGATCTAAAGTAGTTGTTTTTTTACCAAGCAGCTTTGAGGTACCTCCTAAAGAGGCCAGATGAAAATCCACAACTTATTCGTTGGATGATACTTCATCAAGAGTTTGACATCGAGATAAAGGACAAGAAGGGGTCAGAGAATTTCGTGGCAGACCACATTAGTAGGCTTACTCACACATTAGATGGTGACACCTCGGACTGGGTACCTCATCAGGACACTTTCCCCGATGAGCATGTCTACACCATCTCAGGTACGCATCCTTGGTATTCTGATTTAGTTAATTACATTGTTGCCTCTGAAATCCCAGAAACTTTGAATAAGCCTCAAGTCCAAAAATTAAAAAGTGAGTCTCATTATTATGTTTTGGATGATCCATACCTCTAGCGCATGTGTAGTGATCAAGTTATTAGGAGGTGTGTTCCTGATCATGAGTTTGAGTCTGTTTTACATTTCTGTCGTACACTTGCTTTTGGTGGACACTTTGGACCCCAATAAACGGCTAAGAATGTTTTGGACTCTGGATTAAATTGGTCTATCTTATTCCATGATTCCCATGTGTTTTTTAAGTCATGCTCTCATTACCAAAGCACTGGGAAGATTTCTAGGAGACATGAGATGCCCCAACAGCCCATACTATTCTGTGAGATTTTTGATATATGGGGCATCAATTTTATGGGTCCTTTTCCTAGATCATTTGGTTTTTTATATATTTTGGTTTCTGTTGATTATGTGAGTAAATGGGTGGAGGCTTAGGCCATGAGGACGGATGATTCTTATGTTGTTGTAGACTTTGGAAAAGCATAGATTGTTTGCAGGTTTGGAGTACCAAAGGGCATCATCAGTGACCAAGGGACACACTTCTGCAATCATAATTTTTATTCCCTTCTTTGGAAGTATGGGGTGACACACAAAAACATCAACCCCATACCACCCCCAAACAAATGGCTAGGCTGAGGTTTCAAATTGTGAGTTGAAACAAATCTTGGAGAAAACCATGCTGCCAAATAGAAAGGATTGGAGCAAGCGCTTGGATGATTCATTGTGGGATTATAGGATAGCATACAAACCACCAATTGGTATGTCCCCATTTCAGATTGTTTTTGGGAAAGCATGTCATCTCCCTGTGAAAGTTGAGCATTGGGCTTATTGGGAAACAAAGAAATGCAACATGGATTTAGCCCAAGATGGAATCCAAAGGAATCAGCAAATTCAAGAGCTTGAGGAGATTTGATTGTCTTTATATGAGAACTCAAGGCTCTACAAGGAACGGTAAAAAGAAGTTCATGACAAAGTGATCCAAAAAACGGAGTTTCATGTTTGATAGAAAGTCCTTCTCTATAGTTCATGACTAAATCTGATGCTTGGTATGTTTCATTCCAGATGGTTAGGTCCTTATGTTGTGAAAAATGTTTTTCCTTATGGTGCAGTGGAGATCACACAAGAGGACACAGGAAGGAGCTTTACAGTCAATGGGAAATTTTTGAAGAGATACATTTAGGTATTTCCTTCTGATGTAATAGATTTTATCACACTGCATGACCACATCATCACTTGAGCACATCAGGCTGTTCCTAACCCTTTAACTTTGTTATTATTTGTCCTATTTAAAATTATAAATTTCATGTGCATATATCATCTCATGGGTTCACATTGAGGACAATGAAATATTTTAAGTGTGAGGGAGGGAACCTTTTAGTTTAGTAATTTCAATTGTTTTCCTGATTAAAAAAAACAAAAAAAGTGTGTTTTTCAAATTTTGTGTGTTTATTTTACACTTTTTTGTGTCTTTTTGAAACTTTTGAACTGAAATGATTATCATCACCATTTTTAAATCCATATCAATTAGATAAACAATTTATCCCTTGAAACTAAGCTTAAATGAATGTTGAAATGACTTTGTTTCATGTTCAAATATTTAGTAATTTCATGAAAATTAAACTGAATTTTGAATCCCATGCCACATATCACTGTCTTTATATTTGAAATCACTTTCCTGTAAGGATTCTAAACCATTATTTTCATATTCATTAAATTCACCTAAATTCTTGAGAGAACAAAACCATGCTTGATTTAACCAGAATTTGATTTATTCCTGTCAAAACATGAGGGTTTGAGGTACTTATGTTTAAATGATTGAGGAATTTGTTTGGTATTAAAGCCCATATTTCAAATGAATAATTTATTAAAATGGCCTACCTTGAACATTTAATCCTTGTAGCCCTTAGAATCCATGCATATCCTATTAGGATAGCCACATTACAATCCAATTTTCCCTATCCAACCAACTCTTGAAGTGAAATTTCATAATCTATTTGAGCTTCTGTGTGGAGGAAGCTGTCTTGTATTCTGCGACCACATTTTGTGATACTTCGGATGAAAAATAAAATTATAAAGAGATGTGATTGCTGCTAAAGAAAAACATTATACTGAAATCTGTGCCTTTCTGGAGCTTTGATGATAAAAGAAGTTGTGCCTTTTTGGAGCTTCTAATAGAGGGGGAAAGTTGTGCCTATCTCATGCTTTAAAGAAAATCATGTTTGAGAAGATTGAAAATTTTGATTCTGAAATGATGAATGGTGTAAACTTTACATGACTTTTCATGATGATTGAGATGAATTGATACTATGGGTATTGAGGAGAAGACCATATTTAAGTGAAAATTAGATCAATGCAATTTTGCTTTGAAAAGATTCAATCCCTCCTCATTCATCCTAAGAATTTTTCCTACCTTAATCCTACCAACTGAAAGCCATAGAACAACCCTAAAAAGTTATAATGATAAACATATGTCTTTGAATCACATCGGGTAGTGATGTAGGAATTTATCAAGCCTATGGTGACCCTTGTATAAGTTTTGATGAGAAAGACATTGCAAAAAAAATTGACATTTGTGTGATAAGAGAAAATTCAAGTGAGGTAAGTGTTTTGTGCATGGGAGGATAAATAATGTGGAAGTATATTGAATGGAATAAATTAAGAACTTGAACTAATGGTTTTTTATGAGGAATGATATCTTTTGTTTCTTGGTGCGTAATTGTTTGATCTCAAGGATATGTGTTTTAAAATTGGTTTTTATTTGATATTGATGTTTACTTGACATGAGGTTTTTCCCAGGAGTGCAAAAGGGGAAGTGTGGGGGAGTTGATAAAAAACTATTTTGTTGAATATTTTATTGATAATAAAAGATATAATTTCCTCACATTGTGCTAAATATATTCATTTATGAAATATTTGAGATTTGATCATTCATTTGTAAATTTGATGAAAATTCCAGTTTTACCCTTTTAAAATGCGCTGTAGTATTTTGAAGTTACAAATTTTAATATTTATTATTTGAACATAATATTTTGTAACTATTACTATAACATAATCTTATACAACTTTTATTCAGGACACTAGAGCTAAAGAGTGCATTTGGAAGGAGTAAATGGGCCATTAAGCCAATGGTGGGCTGGACTCGGCAGAATGGAAATGGGTTTTGTATTTGGGCCATAACTTCTTCATCCAGGCTTTTATTGTGGAAAACTTTTGAGGAAAACTTGGGGACATGATTTGGAATAATTCAGCCTTCTATAAGGCTGGACAATTCACGCGTTTTGGAGGTTAAATAGGCAGTGCAACATGGAATAAAATATTCGGCCGAGTTTTTCATTTCACACTTAAAAAGTTATGTAACCCTAGCCCTCACAAACTCTATTTAAAGGGGGATTTAACTATTTGGGAGGACTGGTAGAGGCTTTTAGAAGGTGTGGATGAAATAATTCCTCTTGGGATACCCTAAAAACACTTGGAAGAAGTAAGGATTTGTGCAATCCTCTCTTCCAAAAAGGCTATCCTCTCCCACCTCCTCTTTGTATTTATTTTCTTTCATGTTTGTTTCTTGAATTTTTCTTCAAATAATATTCTATGTTCTTCCCCTTCCTTATTCTCTTAATCATCCTCTTTGGGATGGAATTCTTGAGTAGAATATTTATTGGGTTATACCCATTATATACCTTTGGACATGCAAAACACTTCTACGATGATTACGCCACCCATGGAAGAGTAGTCTTTTAGTAATCGATCTATCATCTACCCTATTCATTTAATTATTTTGAATCATTGATCTAATGTAATTCAAATAATATGATCCATTAATTTTGTTTTAAAATTGTAAGAAACTATGAAAGTAATTGAATAACTAACACAAAAACATGCGAGGTTGAGATCTTGTGTAAATTGTGAGAGCGCGATCTTAATCGGTAATACAAGACCACACAGGATAAATTTGTAGAGTTAAAATATAATCCCTAAACATAATTCATCCTCATTTCCAAAATGGATATGTTCTCTAATTAACCACTGACCATAAGCTATCCTTAGAACAACAATCAAAGCAGGGTGCTACGATTGTGTGTTCCGAAGCTAGCATAGGGTTTAAGTAATTCCATCTTTGTGGTTAAGTTAACTCTTGTAGGGTTAAAGGGTTAACAAATTAGGGGATAATAATTAAGTGGATATTGATGTAAATGATAATGATTAATAAGTAAATGAAGAGGTAGATTTAGATCTATTATGCATTTTAAAACATTTTCTAAAAAAACATATTCTTATTGTGTCTTTTTAATCAAACTTCATTTCAAAATTAAAAACACAAAAAATGCAATCTTATTCCAGAAAACTTCTTCTAGATTTATAAACTATAAAAAACCCTCATCCTTTTAAGTATTATTTCAATTATATTCTATTTTTTTTATAATACCTCTAAAAGGTTGTTTTAATTCACTTCCTCCTTTGGGAGACAACCTTGGTCAGCCACTGTACTGCACCTAAGTACCCCAAAATCACACTAATAATTTGAGGGCACCCACGACAGGGCTCTTTCAAATTGGCACCGTTTCCAGGGAGGCAAATAATTATTTCAACCAATTAGAGGTATTTATTTTATTCTACATTTTATTCTCTTCCTCTCTCCTTTTTTCCTTCTTTAACCAATCTGATTTTTTTCTTTTTCTTTTCTTTTCTTCTACTTCTTTTTGGGACATCAACTCAAACTTATAATTTTTATTTTACTATGGTCCAATTTCCTTATTTTCATCTTTCATTGATTTATTACATGAACTAATCCCAAAGATCTCTTAGATCTTGACCCTGAGATTGAACGCAGACTTAGTGTTGAGAAAAGTATTGTTTTCAACAATACATGTTAATGTTATTTAAAGGGGGAGATTATTGAAAATAATAATCGGTTTCATTATGATAATTTTGATGCTCAAAAATACCCATATTTATTTTCTAATTATTTTATTTAGAATTTTTCAAGAATTTTTCAATTTATTTTACTCTTGAAAAAATGAGAATTTATTACTTATGCGGAATCTGCTTTAGCACGTTCTGGAATCACTGTTCACATATTATGTAGATGAATATAGCACGGAATCTGCTTTAGTATGTTCTGGAATCACTGTTCATACACTACGTGGATAAACGTAGTGAAAGGATGAAAAGCGTGTATACTTTTTGAGATAAGGGAAAAGTATGGCTAAACAACCATACGTTTTCAGCAAAGTATGAAAGAAGGACCTTACGTTAAGAAGGAACCCTACGTGTTGGCTATCAGTAAAGTATGGAAAGAGAACCATACGTAAATTCTAAACGTTACGTTTGTTTCTCAAAATTATGGTTCATCAACCTTACTTTTTCAAAAAACCATACGTTCTTGGAAAAGTATGGATAAAGTAAAAGTATGGATCTTTTACCGTACATTTGAGTGTTGAAGAAAAAGTATGGATGATCAACCCTACGTTTGTATTCAACCTTACGTTGTCAACCCTAAGTTTGTGTTCAACATTACATTGTTAATCTTACGTTTGAAGGCTATTTTATTAACCCAATGTTTGGAGGCCACGTCATCAACCTTACGTTTAGTGTTAGAAATTTTGATAGACGATATTTATGTGCAACGATCAGTAAGCTGATTTCTAGGCAGATTTCAAACCGGATTTAAAGTCATTTTTAAATTATGACTTTGACTGATTCAAAGCCATTTTATTAATGGATTTAGGATCGAATTAAAAGTATCTTTTTATGCCGAGTCCTAAGGGAATTTATGACTTCTCTGTAAATTCAAATTTTTGAATATCACAAATCAGAAGGCGACTTTTATGGATCTAAATGTGCAGAAGATATGCTTTAATATATATGTTCCCTCTGAAACACTAGGCACTTGAAGATGTGATCGATCTATTATTGAAAAAGGTGGAAAATAGAGATTGTAACTATTCATGATTGATCTTCTGATTCAAAAGGAGCGTCAAAGCTCTATTATTTCAAGAAGTAGGAACTTGATAGAAGATTCACCTGTTCTACATCGAATATCTACTGTGGATCTACTACTGCTGAAGTTGTGAACTATATCTCTATATCTACTACAACTGGATCAACTCAGAACTACTTCATCTTGAAGATTAATATTTTTAGAGACTTCGATCCATCTGCGGTCAATTGCTTTCTGTTGCAATTGTGAAGATCAACTGGAAATTTCTTTCTGAAATTATTTTTATTCATGAGTAACCAGCTTCTCATTTTAAGCTGTGTAGGTTCGTGTTTGAACCATAAGGCTTCGTTTTTCCTTGGATTGTAAATGTGTCAATACCTATACTCAGTTGTGAATCGGTCTGTGAAAAAGAGGACCAGATAGTGAAAATCATCAAGCTTGTGGAGTTGAGTGTTGTTGTTGTAGACTAGGGGCCTTCTATTCCCCGAACCACTATACATCTTTGTGTTCTTGATTTTACATATTCCACTGCACGATCAAATCTGATAAAGTATAAGGGACAGAAATCGTTCAAGAAAAGAGTTATCGAAAAATTGCAAAAGACACAATTCACCCCCCCTCTTGTGTATAATCTATAGATTCTGATCCAACAATTGGTATTAGAGGAGGAGCTTCTGATAGAGCCTTAGAGGCTAGAAGCATTTAAGGATTATTCAACAGAGCATCATGACTGATACAAGAGAAGGGATGTCGATGGTCATAGCACCATATTTTAATGGAGAAAAATATGGTTGCTGGAAATCGTGCATGATAATATATCTTAAGAACCTCAGATATAGATTCTATTCAAAGTTTCTGACTCCTTATGAAATTCCTGAAAATCCCGAGACATGGAGTGCTGCTATAGAAGCAGAGTATGATATGAACTTGAAGTCTATGAATGCAATTATCTGCAGTCCAGGATAAGATGAATTTAACAGAGTATCTCAGTGCCCGAAAGCATATGAGATGTGGAAAACAATAACTGTGGCATATGAAGGAATAGACAATGTGAGGAAAATGAGAAATGCAACTGGAAAACTGAAATTTGATACTTTCAGAATGGTTGAAGGTGAGAGCATTACCCAAATGAATGGGAGATTGACAGAAATTTTCAATAACATAAATTCTGTAGGAGAAACTATCAAGAAGGTTGATCAAGCATTAACAATACTGAGAGTACTTCCTACCCGATGGAATGGTATCTCTACTGCAATCAGACAATCAACACCTGTCAAAGATCTAACTATGAGAGAGTTGATTGGTACACTGATGACGTATGAAGTTGAAATGAAAAATGTGGCTAATGAACATAAAGTTCTTATCAAAAGAGAAGATATTTCCTTGAAGGTAACGTCACAACAAAATAATATAAAGTTGAAGAGAAAAGAAGTCAAAGATAAATCAGAAAGCTTCGACTTATCTAACTCAGATGAAGAACTGGCTCAACTAGCCAGAAAATTGAGAAAATTCTACAGCAATAAAAGAGGCTTCAAAAAATCCTTTAAGGGAGATAAAAAGGAAGTAAGATGTTATGAATGAAAAAATATGGGACATATCAGACCAGATTTCCCACAATTTAAGGATGCAAAGAAGAAGAAATTCATAAAAAGAAATGACTTTGAGAAGAAAGACAAGAAAGCTATGAAAGCCACTTGGAGTGTATCTGAAGACTCTAGTAGCTCTTCTGAATCAAGCTCAGAGAAAGAAGAAGTCAATCTAAAGGCAAACATGTGTTTCATGGCAGAAACTGATGAGATAGCAGGTCACCAGAGAAGAAAAGATATATGGTACATGGACAGTGGCTGCTCAAGACATATGAATGGAAACTCATTGAATTTTTCTTCACTCACTCAAAAGGAAGGAGGACTTGTCACATTTGGTGACAATGCCAAATGAAAAATCATTGGCATTGGAACTGTTGGAGATCCAAAAACAGTCTCAATCAACAAAGTACTTTATGTACAAGGACTAAAACACAATCTGATAAGTATATCTCAACTTTGTGATGATGGATATACTGTTGATTTTACTGACAATTGTCGTACTATTTCTAAAGATAAACTGTTTAAATTTAATGCATCAAGAACTGAAAATGTCTATAATTTGGATTTAAATTCCTTGGGTAAACAACAAGTAAACTGATTGACTGCTAAAGTAAGTGAATCCTAGATCTGGAATAGAATACTTGTTCATGGCAATGTATATGTTTTACATTAGTTATCTAAGAAACATTTAGTTTCTAATTTACCTTGTCTCAAATTTGAAAGTGACAGATTTTGTGATACATGTCAACTTAGCAAGCAATACAAATCATCCTTCAAATCTATTAATAAGGTTGCTACATCTAAACCTCTAGAACTTATTCATATGGATTTTTTTAGACATTCAAGAGTAACAAGCTTAGATGGTAAATTATATGTATATGTTTTAGTTGATGACTATTCAAGATTTACATGGATTTTCTTCTTGAAATTTAAAAATTAAGCTTTTACTTTATTTGAAAGTTTTTACAAATCTATTCAAAATGAAAAAGGGTTCAATATAATCCCATTGAGAAGTGATCATGGTGGAGAATTTGAGAATCTGAAATTTAATTCCTTTTACTCAAATATGGGTATTAAATACATCTTCTCTACACCAAGAACACCTCAACAAAATGGGATTGTAGAAAGAAGAAATAGAACTATTCAATAAATGGCTAGAACTATGTTAAATGAATATAGCCTACCTATATATTTTTGGGCAGAAGATGTGAATACAGCTTGTTATATAATTAATAGAGTTTTAATTTGACTTATTTTGAAAAAGACACCCTATGAACTATGGAATAACATAAAACCTAAAGTAAATTACATTAAAGTTTTTCGATGCAAGTTTTATACCTTAAATACCAAGGATAATCGTGGTAAGTTCGATCCAAAATCTAATGAAGTTATTTTCTTAGGATATTCTACTACCTCCAAAGCTTATAGAGTTTATAATAAGAAGTCAAGGATTGTTGAAGAATCAGTTCATGTGAAATTTGATGAATTTGATCCCTTTGAGAAAAGGACAGAACAAATGGATGAACTTGACTCTAATGATAACATGAGACTTGAGAATTTAAAGAATGATTTTTAAAACGATATAAAAGAAATTCAGTCCAGTTCAGAGGAACATGATACTGAAGAACCGTTAGATATATTACCTAGACAGTCTAGAACCCTAATAAATCATCCTTTAGAAATTGTAATAGGTAACATAGAAACTGGTGTTCAAACTAGAAGAAACTTAGGAAACCTAGTGGAGATCTCTCCCTTCCTATCTTAACAAGAACCCAAGACTATAGAAGAAGCTTTAGATGATGAAAGCTGGGTAATAGAAATGCAAGATGAATTAAACCAATTTAAAAGAAATGAAGTTTGGGAATTACTGTAAAGACCTATGATTTATCCTGTAATAGGAACCAAATGGGTCTTTAGAAATAAACAGGATGACCAAGGCACAATAACTAGAAATAAAGAAATATTAGTAGCTAAAGGATATAATCAAGAAGAAGGAATAGATTATGATGAGACTTTTGCACCTGTAGATAGGTTATAAGCCATTAGAATCCTTTTAGCCTATGCATCTTATATGAATTTTAAATTATTTCAGATTGATGTTAAATCTTCCTTTTTAAATGGTTATTTAATGGAGGAAGTTTATGTTGAGAAACCTCCTGGTTTTGAAAAATTTCAAAAACCTGATTCTGTTTTTAAACACACTAAAGCTCTTTATGGCCTTAAACAAGCACCTAGAGCTTGGTATGAAAGATTAAGTTCTTTTCTTTTGAAAAATTATTTTACTATTGGTATGGCAGACCCAACAATCTTTAATAAAACTATGAAAAATAATGTTTTATTGGTTCAAATTTATGTTGATGATGTAATCTTTGGATCAACTAATAATGCTCTTTCTCATAAATTTTCAAACTTAATGCAAGAATAATTTTAAATGAGTATGATGGGAGAATTAAATTTCTTTTTGGGTCTTCAAATATTTCAAAAAGATTTTGGAAATGTTTTAAATAAAATCAAATACATTACTGAATTACTTAAGATATTTGGTCTTGAAAACAGTAATCCATTTACAACTCCTATGTGTACTAATATAAAACAAGATTTGGATAAAACTGGGAAATCAGTTGACAACAAGTTATATAAAGGTATGATTGGTAGCTTGTTATATCTTACTGCTAGCAGACCCGATATAATGTATTCAGTATGTCTTTGTGCTAGATTTCAATCAAATCCTAAAGAATCTCGTCTAACTGCTGTTAAGAGATTTTTTAGATATTTAAAAGGAACTGTTTTTCAATCTCTTCTATATCCTAAAACTTCTGATTTTAATTTATTTTCATATTCAGATTCTGATTTTGGAAGTTGTATATTAGATATAAAAAGTACATCAGGTACATGTCAGTTTTTAGGAAAGTCCTTAGTATCATGTTCTAGTAAGAAATAACATTCAGTTTCCCTGTCAATACCTGAGGCAGAATATGTTTCTGTTGGCAGTTGTTGTACACAAGTGTTGTGGATGAAAAATACTCTTATGGACTTCGGATTGAATTTTAATAATACACCTATTTTATGTGATAATATGAGTGCAATTAATATTTCAAAAATCCTATTAGTCATTTTATAACTAAGCACATTGATATAAGACATCACTTTTTAAGAGATCATGTCATTAAAAAGGATATATTTTTAGAAATTATAAATACTGGAATTCAATTAGAAGATATTTTTACTAAACCACTTCCCACTACAAGGTTTTATTTTATTAAGGGGGAGGTAGGTTTATTTAATTTTAAATATTTTTTTTTAATTTTTATTTATGTAAATTTTATTTTGTTTATTGAATACTGTTTAAGTTTTTCCTTCTTCCATCATATGAAAAATTAGTTTCTTTAAATATATGTAATGATTAGTGATTACACGGGAATCAAGGCTATCAGATCCTTTTTGACTTCTAAACCCTTTCACTTCTATCGAAACCCTTTTGACATCCGAAAATCACACTTCCTCATCTAAAACCCTAACCTTCGAAATTATGAAACCCTAAACTTCAAACCTTCAGATACTCTTGCAGAAATGGTAAGGACTAAAAGAGCCAGTGAGGCCGATCCAAGAAATGCCAAGAGACAACACATCGATAGAAGAAAAATCTTACAGGTCCAGGTAATCGATCTCGACTGGTTTTTTTAGACAAATCTGTTGTTGAAGCAAGCACTGTCATTTCAGAATATAGAACAGATTTTCAACTGTAAAAATATGAAATTTATGTATGAAGTTGAATATAGATACTTCTTTAAATCTGTACAGTTTAGTCTTGGAGATACAAAGGACAGTATGATGTCTAAAATAGAGGATAGGGATTTCTCAATCTCTTCAGTAGAGTTTAGTCAGATTCTCAACCGCCCTCATGAGGGAGTTTTTCATTTCGACTTGAAGAATATAGGAGATTCTTTACATAAATCCGAATACATCATGTCTTTTCTTTTTGTTACCAAGACAATAAAGAAAATGTTTGTCAAGGATTTGGAGCCTGATCAGAATATTTTGGTCAAATTCATTTAGACTGTAATAGCTCCACAGATGGCAGAAATGGAGAAGATTTTATACCCTGATATGTATATAATATTCCTTATGTTATGTGATATTACGTTAAACTTTCCAAGATAAACGATAAGGTATCCCATTTACAGATGTCAAAGCGAGGCCAAGATGAATTTCTACCATTTTGGTAGATTTATTTCTAAACTGTTGTTTAAGAAAGACATGGTGAGATTAGTGGATGCTAGAGTTAACTTTCATCATAGTAATAAATTTAATGCTGGAACCTTAAGGAAAGTTTGACATTTCTGGAGCATAATTAAAGGAAAACGTTTTCTAGTAGGAGCTGAGAAAGACTCAGAGAGTGCTCATGCTCAACCTGCTAAGTCCAAGGAGGGACAAGCTGAATCTAGAGTCAGCAATGTAGCAAGAAGAATTCGTTTTGAAGTGACAGATGTTGAGGAAGACAGAAGTCAGGATGGACTTCAATTAAAAAGAAAGAGACCAGTAAATGAGGAAGTCACGTCCCCTGCTTTGGAAACTACAATAGAAGCTTTATTTTCTTATTATTTTATAAGGGAAGCAGTTGTTGATAAGACCATGGAAGATGTTACTGAGAGAACAAGTCCAGTAGAGGAATCAGGAGCTCAAGAAGGAACTCAAAGGGAAAATTAGGAAAATATTGTAGCTGATGTTGAATTTTCACTTCAACAGGAACAAGAGATGGAGGCAGTTCCAGGTGAAGAAGTGGAGAGACCTCAGGAAACTTCTGAAAATATTGTTCTTGAAATTCCAGAGGAAGAAAAAGATGCAGATGAATGTGATGACCATGATTCTAAAGCTCAAACAGAGGTACTTAAAGAGGATTTTTCTGTGGAGGAGTTTGAAAAATTGAAGGAAAAATCTGTGGACCATCCTTCTCAGGACAAAGAAAAAATAAATCTGAGGCTGAATTATTGCCTTTGGTACTGCTGCATCAGTTTGAGAATGTGAATCAAGCATAGGGTGCATCTGATTCAAGAAAAGAAGAAGTTGAATAACTGTACAGAAAGGTATCTCAGCTGGAATCTGAGAATGTTTCTCTGAGAAATGCCTTAGATTTAGAACATTTAAAGTTTCAAAAACAGAATGAGTGTACAGTTTCAAGGCAAAAAGTTGAATTTTTTAAAGAGGATATGTTGAATTTTGTTACACAATTAAAATCTGAAATGGTTATGAGGTCAGATTTATCAGATCTTCAGTTGTTTATAGAGAATCAATTTGCATCAGTTGTAAATATTGCTGCTAGTGGATCAGGTACTTCATCGGATTTAATCATAAGGTATCAGGTTATCATAGTTGCGTTGAGCCACATGAATGACAGGATTGAAGATCTTTAATTTAACAGTTCTCCTTTTTCAGTGTTGTTGGAAAATAAGAAGTTTTTAGTGGATCAACTGACGTCTAGTGAGCGATCGATTAGAATTCTGTTAGATCAGTTATCAGAGAAGCTGTCAGTATTTGTTGAAAAAGAGGAAAGGATGCATGAGATTATTAGAGTCAATTTAATTGAGGATATTTATATGACTCAAGAGAACATGGATCTCATTATCAAGCTTGGATATGGGATGATGAAGAGACTTCGGGAACAGTTTACAGAAATCATGTCTGCAATCCAGAGAAGATAGACAATGTTGCCTATCTTACCTAAACCCTGATTCATGTGTATATCATTTTTATGTATATAATAATGTTTTTGAATGAAAAATTTCTTCATTGTTTATTTGTTTATTTCTTTATTTGTTTTACTGGCTTTATTTTTAATATTCCAGTACTCTAGAATTAATTATTGATAAAAAGTTCATAATTGCATTTACTAACAGTTCAGTGAAATATTAAAAGTGTTAAAATTCATTATTTTTTCATTATTTTTTATATCACAAAAGGGGGAGAATTTGGATAAACACAAAATCAAAACCTACATTTTATTTATTGGGAGAATTTATTTTATTGAGGGAGAGAATTAAATGAGAAATTTGAATTTACAATTATCTTTTTGGTGGAGAAGTTTTTATTTAAAACATTATAACACATTTTGAAAGTTAATTTTTATTAAATAATTTTAATTATTTTATGGGTTTTGTGATCATCAAAAAGGCGGATATTGTTGAGAAAAGTATTGTTTTCAACAATACATATTAATGTTATTTAAAGGAGGAGATTATTGAAAATAATACTCTGTCTCTTTATGATAATTTTGATGCTCACAAATACCCTTAGTTATTTTCTAATGATTTTATTTAGTATTTTGTAGGAATTTATCAATTAAATTACTCTTGAAAAAAATAGAATTTATTACTTATGCGGAATCTGATTTAGCGCATTCTGGAATCACTGTTCACATCTTACATAGATGAATATAGCGCGGAATCTTCTTTATCATGTTCTGGAATCACTGTTAATACCCTACGTGGATAAACGTAGTGTAAGGATGAAAAGCGTGTATACTGTTTGAGATAAGAAGTATGGTTAAACAACCATACATTTTCAGCAATGTGTGGAAGAAGAACCTTACGTTAGGAAGGAACCCTACATTTTGGCTATTAGAAAAGTATGGAAGGAGAACTGTACGTAAATTCTAAACGTTACGTTTGTTTCTCAAAAGTATGGTTCATCAACCTTACTTTTGTAAACAACCTTACGTTCTTGGAAATGTATGGATCAAGTAAAAGTATGGATATTTTACAGTACATTTGAGTGTTGAAGAAAAGGTATGGATGATCAACCCTACATTTGTATTCAACCTTATATTGTCAACCCTACGTTTGTGTTCCGCCTTACGTTATTAATATTAAGTTTGAAGGCTATGTTATTAACCCTACGTTTGGAGGCCACATCATCAACCTTACGTTAGGCGTCGGAAATTTTGACAGATGATATTTATGTGTAATGATCAGTAAGCTGATTTCTGGGCGGATTTTAATCTGGATTTAAAGTAATTTTAAATTACGACTTTGACTAATTCAAATCCATTTTATTAATGGATTTAAGATCGAATTAAAAGGATCTTTTTATGCTGAGTCTTAAGGGAAGTTACGACTTCTCTGTAAATTCAAATTTTTGAATATCACGAATCAGAAGGCGACTTTTATAGATCTAAATGTGCAGAAGATATGCTTTATTATATATGTTTTCTCTAAAACACCAGGTACTTGAGGATGTGATTGATCTATTATTGAAAAATGTGGAAAACAGAGATTGGAACTATTCACGATTGATCTGCTGATTCAAAAGGAGCATCAAAGCTCTGTTCTTTCAAGAAGTAGGAACTTGATAGAAGATTCACCTATTCTACATCAAATATCTACTGTGGATCTACTATTTCTGAAGTTGTGAACTATATCTCTATATCTTCTACAACTTGATCAACTCAGAACTGCTTCATCTTGAAGATCAATATTTTTAGATACTTCGATCCATCTCCTGTCAATTGTATTCTGTTGCAATTGTGATGATCAACTGGAAATTTCTTTCTGAAATTATTTTTATTCTTGAGTAACCAGCTTCTCGTTCTAAGCTGTGTAGGTTCGTGTTTGAACCAGAAGGCTTTATTTTTCCTTGGATTGTAAAGGTGTCAACTGCCTGTACTCAGTTGTGAATCGGTCTGTGGAAAAGAGGACGAGATAGTGAAAATCATCCAACTCGTGGAGTTGAGAGTTGGTGGAGTTTACTAGGGGCCTTCTTTTCCGCGAACCACTATACATCTTTGTGTTCTTGATTTTACTTATTCCGCTGCATGATCAAATCTAATAAAGTATAAAGGAAAGAACTTGTTCAAGAGAAGAGTTATCAAAAAATTGAAAAAGACACAATTCACCCCCCCCCCTCTTGTGTATAATCTGTAGATTCAGATCCAACACTTAGGGTTAGAATTAGACATTCTTAGTCTATGGGAAGTTTCAACATTCAACCAGTTGGATAATTACTCCAATATCAGAACATTGAAATTGGAAGCAATTCAAATTCAACCATAAAACAAAAACCAATGGTTGAAAATAATGTAAATGAACTTAATAGAACCATTAGATAATTGGCTGCACCTGATATTAACTATCAACCAAATTGTATTACATACCCAAATCTCAAATTTTACTTTGAACTAAAAACTGGTTTAATTCACTTACTTCCAATGTTTCATGGCCTCTCTAGTGAGGATCCCAAAAAACATTTGAAAGAATTTAATGTTTTTTTCTCAACCCTAAAACCTAGAAATGTCTCTGAAGATAAAATCTGTTGGAACCATGGTATTCTATGAATTATTAGGACTATGTTTTGTGTTTCTTATCAATCATTAGTGGAATTTCATAATGTGTTTTAGCAAAAATATCATACAGTTCAAGAAGACAACAATATTGAAGGTGGCGCAGTTTTGGGCTGGTCGCGCAAGGGACCTGCACTCCGTGAAGAGAGTTGCACGCTGATGCCTAGGAGGATTGGAAACTTGCGTTCCAGTTGTTATTCATGATTAGAAATTAAAAATATATAAAAGGAAAGTAGTTCTCACAAGTATTGGTGTGTTTTCACAAGTTAGTAGCACGACAGAGGCAAGGCGGTTGGAGCTGCGCGCCATGACTTGCGCGTCGTGAGGACACTTGCGCGCCACCGCGCATGGGGTCCAATTTTCCTATAAATAGAGGACCCCCTCCTCATTTGTAACTAAATTAAATACTTAGAGATTTTTTGAGCTCCCTTCACGCAAGTGGTTGAGTCACGCAAGTGGTAGTTGGGTCACACAAATAGAGGTTGCACGCCGGTTGTTGGCTATGCGACCATGGTAGTTTGGGAGTTAAAGGTGAAGATCCGTGAAAGTTTGGCGTTGAAGGAGGCAGTGATGCGCAAGTGTGTTGGTGTCACCTGTGCATCGATTATTTTCCGCACAAGTGACTTTCACGCCGATCTTGTAACTTGCGCGCCGGTCTTGGAGAAGCGCGCCAGGTAAGGTTGTTGTACGCCGGTCCTTTTGAAGCTGCACGAAAACTGGAATATTTCTCGATACCTTCGGTGCAAAGGGGGATTAGTATAAGAGTTAAAGTTGGACTTAAACAGAGCATCTACATTAAACATTGGATGCATTCTTTTCCAATGATGAAGATACCATCACATCTATAAACTGAGTGGGACATCACCAAAGGTAGTGATCCAAGGGGTGTCAACGGGAGTGACCCGAGGGAAGTAGTGAGCTATCCCTGAACCTTTGTAAAGGCAGTGATCCTGGGATAGAGTGACTATTCCCAAACCTTTGTAATCCAAAACTAGTGAATGTTAGTGGAATTTGGTATGACCAAAAACTAGTCGACGTATTCTCCTTGGACGTAGCCCTTAGTGGTGAACCAAGTAAAAATTGCATTGTCATATCTTGGCATGTGAATATTTCATTGCTGATCATATTATTCATACAGGTTTAACTAGTTCCTACCAAAATGGGAACAAGATCCACAAGTCTAAAAAGAAAATGTTTTCACCCTGATTCACCCCTCCCCTTTCAGGGTGTCCCGGGGTCCTACAAAATCAAAATAAGAGAATTCTCATTCTCACATGATGGAGCTGGAAAATAATGGATGTATTATTTACAACCAAATGATGTAACTTATTGGAATGATTTGAAATGTCTTTTCTTTTAGATATTTTTTCCAGCATCAAAGACCAATTCCATTCATAAGGAGATATAGAGGATCAAGCAAGCACAAGGGGAGTCAATGTATGAGTATTGGGAGTGATTAAAGAAGTAGTGTGAAAGCTATCCACATCACCAAATCAGTGAGAAACTCCTCATTCAGTACTTCTATGAAGGACTCACACCTATAGAGAAGATCATGGTGGATTCCACAGTAGGAGGGGTATTGGTGGACAAGACACCCGTAGCCGCACGTGCATTGATCGACAAGATGACCCAAAACTCCCAAAAATTTGGCGATAGAGGTACACCACATGTCAGGGGAGTACATCAGGTAAGTCCTTCTTCCCTTGAAAGTCCTTTGATTGATACCAAGTTGGAAGAATTGACCACTATAGTGAGGCAGATTGCTTTGGCTCAAAAGACATCCCAACCCCCTCCTACAAGACCTTGTGGTATTTTCACTGAGACAAGCCACCCAACTGATTATTTCCCACAACTCCAAAAAACAGAAGATTGTGCAGCAGTGTTCCCTGGGAGACCATATCAGCAGCAACAACAACAACCATATCCTCAAAAGAAGTTTGATCCAACATACATCCAAGGGTGGAAGGATCAATTGGACATGAGGTATGGCTCTGGAAAACATCAAAGTTCCCATTTTGAAAACAACTTTCAGCAGCCTCCACCTTATCAGCAGGGATTCCAAAAACCCCAAAGGAGATTTGAATAGCAAGAATCAACATTCCAACAACAAGGGAATCCCCCACCCAAGGTAGATTCTAACACTGATGACCTTTTGAAGAAAATTTTTCTTAATCAACAGAATGAGCTGAAAAGTCAAGGTTCAGAGCTGAGGGAGTTGAAGACTCGAATGAGCCAGATTTCCACCACCCTCTATGAACTGGTAAGTAAGAATTCTGGAAATCTTCCTTCTCAATACACTGCAAATTCAAAGGGGAATGTCAGTGCCATCACATTGAGAAGTGGGAAGCAAACAACTAATGCTTCTCCACCTACCTTTCCACAGGGATTCACCTTAACTCTGGAGAAGCCCCATTCCATACCAACTGATGAGAAACCCAAGGAGAATGATAAAGGTAAGAAAAATATTGATGATGTTCCTCCTAAACCTCTTCCCTTTCCAAATAGGGTTGTTTAAACCAAGAATATGGCTGTATAAGCAATGAAAAAAGAGGTTTAGGACACATTCAAGGGTGATGAGATTAACATCCCTATACTTGAAGCCATCAAAAAAATCCCAAGGTATGCCAAATTATTAAAAGAACTCTTCACCAATCGAAGAGGGATCAAGGGAAATGAGAGATAAACCTTGGAAGGAATGTCTCAGCACTCATTACACCAACTCTAGAAATTCCAACAAAGTGAAAGGAACCCAGGACATTCACCATCCCTTGTACCATAGGGGAGTTTCACTTCTCCGATGCTCTTTGTGATTTGGCAGCTTCCATAAATGTGATGCCTCACTCTGTGTTCTCTTCTTTATAGGTTGGTGAGCTGAAACTGATGAGAGTAGTGGTGCAATTGGCAAATAGAGCTACGACATATCCAACGGGATTTCTGGAGGATGTACTTGTCTGGGAAAGAGACATGATCTTTCCAGCAGATATCTACGTGCTTAACATGGTGGATGATCAAATAAGTTCTCATGCCCCCATTATCTTAGGTTGGCCCTTCCTCAAAACTACAAAAACTACCATAAATGTCAATAAGGGTACACTTTTAATGGAATTTAGGGATAAAGTTGTGATATTAAATGTTATGGATTCTATGAAGTACCCATCAGAGGATCATTCTGCATTTGTTATCTCCCATTTTGAACCACCAAGTAAGAACACCATGGAATTGGATTGTCCTATGCTTAGGGAGATTATGAGTATTGGTTCTAGTTTGATGTCTAAGAGTACTTCCACACCCGTTTCAAAGGAACAAGACTCTCTAAGATTTGATTTTGAAATGGAATCATATTCTGATTTTGATCATGTGAACTCTAATTATGACATGGCTGTTGAGTATGCTGATGGATTTGATGCTTTATTCCTTAATTTTAATGATGTATATTCTGATACTGATGCTCTTTGTGCACATATTTCAGTTCCTTCTATGACCCCATCCGTACACCACTCCCCTACACTGGCACTCAATCCATTGCCACCAAATCTGAAATACTCATACTTGTTAAGTGGTGAGAAATTACCTGTTATCATTGCTAACAATATCCCTTTTGAACATGAAGAATTTTTTTTGAATCTTTTGAGGGAGAACATCAGGGAAATCGGGTGGACCTTGGCTGACATATCAGGTATTAGCCCCTATATTTCCATGCATAGGATTCTTTTGGAGGATAGGGCTAAACCAGTGAGGCAACCACAAAGGAGACTCTATCCAACACTTCTGGAGGTTGTTAAAAAAGAGGTTGGAAAATTGATCGAGGCAGGAATAATTTACCCTATTTCGGACTCACAATGGGTTAGCCCTGTCCAGGTTGTACCAAAGAAAACTGGTCTCACTGTTATAAAAAATGAAAAT
This sequence comes from Viscum album, assembly GCA_963277665.1. NCBI lineage: Eukaryota > Viridiplantae > Streptophyta > Magnoliopsida > Santalales > Viscaceae > Viscum > Viscum album. The sequence continues at coordinate 1,174,410,966 of OY728119.1, read as the reverse complement.
GATGAGTTAGTTCCTGTGAGAGCACAAAATAGTTGGCATGTGTGTATTGATTATAGGAATCTAAATCAATCCACTCGTAAGGAACATTTCCCACTTCCATTCATTTTCTAGATTCTTGAGAGACTTGTAGGTAGGACACATTATTACTTCTTGGATGGATTCTATGGCTATTTTTAGGTCCCATTGCAGTAGAGGACCAAGAGAAGATGACATTCACCTGCCCATTCGGTACCTTTTATTACCTAAGGATTCTATTTGGACTTTGCAATACCCCAGGTACCTTCCAAAGATGCATGGTGAGTATTTTTTTATATTTCATTGAGACCTGCATGGAGGTATTTATGGATGATTTACAGTTTATGGATCCTCATTTGATGAATTTATCTCTAGTTTGGGTGATGTGTTCCATCGTTTTATTGAGAAAAATATGGTCTTAAATTTTGAAAAATGTCATTTCATGGTAGAACATGGAATTGTCTTAGGTCATATAGTCTCACAACCTGGCATTGAAGTTGATAAATCTAAGGTAGAAATTATTTCATCCATGCCATATCCTAAATGTGTGCGTGATGTTCGATCATTCCTTGGACATGCAGGATTTTATCGACGCTTCATCAGAGATTTTATTAAGATCGCTCTACCCTTATCTCGATTGCTTCAAAAAGATATTGACTTCAATTTTGATGATTCATGAAGGGTATCATTTGATGATCTAAATAAGTGTCTGAGCACTCCACCAATCATATAGCCCCCATGGTGGGACCTTCCATTTGAGCTTATCTGTGATGCGTCCAACTTTGCGGTTGGAGCTGTCTTATCTCAGAGGGCGGAGGGACGTTCACTTGTGATTTTGTATGCATCGAGGATGTAGGATTTTGACCAATAAAACTACACCACAATAGAAAAGTAGTTTATTGCTGTTATATTTCCTTTAGATAAATTTTGATCATATTTATTAGGATCTAAAGTAGTTGTTTTTTCTGACCATGCAGCTTTGAGGTACCTCCTAAAGAGGCCAGATGCAAAGCCATGACTTATTTGTTGGATGATCCTTCTTCAAGAGTTTGACATCGAGATAAAGGACAAGAAGGGGTCAGAGAATTTGGTGGCAGACCACATGAGTAGGCTTACTCACACATCAGATGGTGAAACCTTGGACCAGGTACCACATCAGGAAACTTTCCCTGATGAGAATCTCTATACCATCTCAGGTACGCATCCTTGGTATTTTGATTTAGTTAATTACATTTTTTCCTCTAAAATCCTAGAAAATTTAAAGAAGCCTCAAGTCCAAAAATTAAAAAGAGAGTCTCGGTATTATGTTTTGGATGATCCATACCTCTGGAACATGTGTAGTGATCACGTTATTAGGAGGTGTGTTCTTGATCATGAGTTTGATTCTGTTTTTCATTTCTATCATACACTTGCATGTGGTGGAAACTTTGGATCCCAACAGACAGCTAAGATAGTTTTGGACTCTGGATTATATTGGCCTATCTTATTCCATGATGCCCATGAGTTTTGTAAGTCATGCTCTCATTTCCAACACACTGGGAACATTTCTAGGAGACATGAGATGCCTCAATAACCCATACTATTCTGTGAGATTTTTTCTGTATGGGGAATCAATTTTATGGGTCCTTTTCCTAGTTCATTTGGTTTTTTATATATTTTGGTTTTTGTTGATTATTTGAGTAAATGGGTGGAGGCTAAGTCCACCAGGACTGATGATTCTTATGTTGTTGTGGACTTTGTCAAAGCATAGATTGTTTGCAGGTTTGGAGTACCGAAGGAAATCATCAGTGACCAAGGGACACAGTTATGCAATCATAATTTTTCTTCCCTTCTTCGAAAGTATTGGGTGACACAAAAAACATCAACACAATACCACCCCCAAAAAAATGGCTAGGCTGAGGTTTCAAATCATGAGTTGAAACAAATCTTGGAGAAAACCATGCAGCCAAATAGGAAGGATTGGAACAAGAGAATGAATGATTCCTTGTGGTATTATAGGACATCATACAAAACACCCATTCGTATGTCCCCATTTCAGATTGTTTTTGGGAAAGCATGTCATCACCCTGTGGAAGTTGAGCATTGGGATTATTGGGCTATAAAGAAATGCAACATGGATTTGGACCAAGCTAGAATACAAAGGAAGCTGCAAATTCAAGAGCTTGAGGAGATTTGATTGTCTTTATATGAGAACTAAAGGCTCTACAAGGAACGATCAAAAGCAGTTCATGACAAAATGATCCAACAAAGGGAGTTTCATGTTGGATAGAAGGTCCTTCTCTATAGTTCACGACTGAAGCTGGTGCCTGGTAAGTTGCGTTCTAGATGGTTAGGTCCTTATGTTGTGACTAATGTTTTTCCTTATGGTGTAGTGGAGATCACATAATAGGACATAGGAAGGAGCTTTACAGTCAATGGGAAATGTTTGAAGAGATACATTGAGGGATTTACTACTGATGCAGTGGATTTTATCACACTGCATGACCCCATCATCACTTGAGCACATCAGGTTGTTCCTAACCCTTTAACTTTATTATTCTTTTTCATATTTAAAATTATACATTTCATGTTCATATATCATCTCATGGGTTCACATTTAGGACAATGCAATATTTTATGTGTGGGGGAGGGAACCTTTTAGTTTAGTAATTTCAATTGTTTTCCTGATTTAAAAAAACAAAAAAATGTGTGTTTTTCAAATTTTGTGTGTTTATTTTACAATTTTCGGTGTCTTTTTGAAAATTTTGAGCTAAATTGATTCTCATCAACAATTTTAAATCAATATCAATAAGTGAAACAATTTATCCCTTTAAACTAAGCTTAAATGAATGTTGAAATGACTTTGTTTCATGTTCAAATATTTAGTAATTTCATAAACATTACACTAAATTTTAAATCCCATGCCACATATCACTGTCTTTATATTTGAAATCACTTCCCATTGATGATTCTGAACCATTATTTTTATATTCATTACATTCACCTAACTTCTTGAGAGAACCAAACCATGCTTGATTTAACCAGAATTTGATTTATTCCTGTCAAAACTTGAGGGTTTGAGGTACTTATGTTTAAATGATTGAGGCATTTGTTTGGTATTAAAGCCCCTATTTCAGAGAATTATTTTTTAAAATGGCCTACCTTGAACATTTAATCCTTGTATCCCTTAGAATCCATGCATATCCTGTTAAGATATCCACATTAAAAGCCAATTTTCCCTATCTAACCAACTCTTGAAGTGAAATAGCATAATCTAGTTGAGCTTAAGTGTGGGGGAAGCTGTCTTGTATTGTGCTACCACATTTTGTGATACTTCGGATGAAAAATAAAATTATGAAGAGATGTGTTTTCTGCTGAAGAAAAAAATTATACTGAAATCGGTGCTTTTCTGGAGCTTTCATGATAAAAGAAGCTGTTCCTTTCTGGAGCTTCTAATAGAGAGGGAAAGTTGTGCCTATCTGGAACTTTCAAGAAAATCATGTTTGATAAGATTGAAATTTTTGATGCTGAAATGATGAATGGTGTAAACATTACATGACTTTTCATGATGATTGAGATGAATTGATACTATGGGGATTAAGGAGAAGACCATATTTAAGTGAAAATTAGATCAATGCAATTTTTCTTCAAAAAGAGTCAAGCCCTCCTCATTCATCCTCAGAATTTTTCATACCTTAATCCTACCAACCAAAAGCCACATAACAGCCTTGAAAAGTCTTAATGATAAACATATGTCCTTGAATCACATTAGGTAGCGATGTCGGAATTTAGCAAGACTCTGGTGACCTTTTTATGAATTTTGATGAGAATGACATTGAAAAAAAATTGACATTTGTGCGATAAGAGGAAATTCAAGCGAGGAAAGTGTTTTTTATGGGAGGATAAATAAAGTGGAAGTATATTGAATGATATAAATTAAGAACTTTAAATAATGGTTTTTTATGAGGCATGATATCTTTTGTTTCATGGTGTGTAATTGTTTGATCTCAAGGATATGTGTTTCAAAATTGGTTTTGATTTGATATTGATGTTTACTTGACATGAGGTTTTTCCCAGGAGTGAAAAAGGGTAAGTGTAACACCCTAAGATTCCATAGTACACTTCTCTTTGAATAATACAGTAGTGTGTGTTGTACGCAACTTCGAGTTCTAACACACACCACAACCAATAAAAGTAGCTGTTATGAATAGTAATACCTAATTTTTTAAATTTTATAAATTTTATCTTTCCAAATTGACTTCGTTTTTGTTTTCGGAATATCAAAATTATCCTAAGTTGAATTTATTTTAATTTTTTGAGAACTTCCAATTTTTAATGAATAGTGAAAAATACTTAAAAACAACTTTTTAAATCAAAATAATTTATAGTGATAAATTATACTATTGAGTGGTTTTAATGTATAATTAGAATAGATTTTTACCATTTTATCCAATGGTGTTCATTAGAATTAATTTCACTTTGAAATTAGACATAATCAATTGTCAATCTTTTGATATATATTGTTTCCTAAAAACACGCTATTTGTTGTGACAGCCGGAATTAGTTATAAAATTAATTAATGCAACTTATATGTTTGGAATTTTGTAAAATAGACATCATTTTTTAATTCAGAATATCAATTATAGCTTAGGGTGAAATTTTGGTATTGTTCTGAAAACATCATTTTTTGATGAATAGCGAAACCACTAAGTGGTAGTTAAAAAATCGATTTTTCGTTTAAATGAAACATTACCACTTCTGTGATTTGAATTTCAAAAATCTGACATACATGGTTGTCATTAGGAAGTAAAATGTGGTTCAATGAGATTAAAATAATTTTTTTGTGAATAGTAACTTTTAAGTTTAATTAACCGCGATTAAAGGTAATTAGTGAAATTTAAGGTAAAAATGATATTATAAAAATATGAAAATACTTTTACACTTGTCCTACCCCTATTGTATGAGCCATTTCCGACCAAGACAATCCATGGGTCAACTTGGGGACCCCATGGAGACACTTTGGTAGGAAAATGACATTGAAAACTTTTTATTTAATGTTAAAATAAATATGTCACAAACATGAGTTGTTTTACTAAAACAATTTTTAAATGGGGTTTTACAAGTCATATTTTTTACTATAAATATTAATTAGAAAGATAAACAAATTTCCTACATCATGATAATTTTTTTATAATTTTTAGACATCAAATAACTTTAATTGATTATGACACCATAATGATACAGTGATTACCTCATTAATTAATGATTTAAATAAAATGAAAAGATAATGTAAAATATAAGACATACACATGTCAAAAACCTATTGTATGAGTATATTTCGAACCCTTATCACCTTATCTTCGATATATATAACTGTGGGACCTTTGAAATTAGAAAATCATCTCATAATAATATAACATTTCATGAGTTTCCAAGAGTGCCCCTCCTCTCCACTTATAAAAGGCCCCCACCACTACCACCTTACTCACACCTTCAAAGCCTTTTGGCTCGGCCAACATCTGCCCAAATACTCTCTAAAATTCCCTATCTTACTCCTAGAATCCTCACTTTGGGAAGAATTCTTCCCAAGGAAGCCTTTGGCTCAAATCAAAAAGAGTTACCCGATTTTAAAGTAATGTCTTCTTTTATGTTCTTTTGTTTTATTTTTCTTCTCCAACCCCCTAAAATCTTTTTATTTCATTACTTTATAACAAAACCAGTATCTAAAATATACTAGGATGTTGTTATGATAAGTATTTGATTTAAACTTACACACACCTCCGTCTAATGGTTAAAGAACATACTGTTTCTGTGGGTGGTGAAATACTGCCTCACGAAACGATGATTGTTCAATATTCTTTTAACATCTCTAATGGTGTCCATTTTGTAGAAACTATTTTCATATATGATATATATATTATTTTTATGTTTTATTTATGATTATTTATTTCTCATTTATGGCATACCTTTAAGATTTCCATTATGGGTAAACATGATATTTTCATTTTAGGAAGTGCGGACTACCGCCCCTCAAAGTGATTTGAATCATTAATGCCATATGTGGGATGTATAAAGGATGGAGTAAATGGTATTATACATTATATTATACTGGAACTATATTATACCTTTATATAATAATAACTTCATTCCATTAAATATGAAATAGAAATGAAAGTAGCATTCATGCGTATGTACGGCTTACCATCTCCATGGACGGTGCCTTTCATTTCTTACCTCTAAATGTTATGAAATATTATAAATGCATTTATATACTGGATATATTTGATATATATGATATCTAAATCATAAATATAATTCTGTATATAATGGATATTTTACCACAAGAACAACATGTAATTATAAGAAGTTTATTTTTGACTCAAGTACCAAAGATCGAAAAAACAACAGTTATTAACTTAAATAATTACATAATGTTCATAACATGGTAATAAGTGATATAAAAATAATAATAAACTTGAAAAAGGGTTTTAAGAAATTATAAATTAACTCTAGTTTATTATTCAGGAGGTTAAAGAACGATCGAGTCATGTCGGACACGAGGTAAGGGAATTTCTTAACCCAATTTCCATTCTTTGGGTTAATATCATACTTTAAAATTATGTCATTATATTATTATGTCATATCTTGTATTTGTACTTTATTTATGTGTACCTATAGTGAATACACAAAATAGATCTATTTTATTTAAAAAATGATCTTAGTAAGGGAACTTCTTAACCCAATTTCCATTCTTTTGGATAATCTCCTACTTTCAAATTATGTCATTATATTATTATGTCCTATCTTGTATTTGTACTTTATTTATGTGTACCTATAGTGAATACACATAATAGATCTATTTTATTTAAAAAATTATCTTAGTAAGGGAACTTCTTAACCCAATTTCTATTCTTTGGGTTAATCTCCTACTTTCAAATTATGTCATGATATTATTATGTCCTATCATGTATTTGTACTTTCTTTATGTGTACTTATAGTGAATACACATAATAGATCTATTTTATTTTAAAAATTATCTTTGTAAGTACTTCGTCTCAATCTCCTTTAATTGAGGAATATTTTTTTTATACACAACTTTTATTTATACAGTGTATAAACCCCTTTGACTTTTACTTTTATTCAAAAGGAATATTTTTATATGAAGCGTTTTTACTAAACGACAAAAGGAATGTTTTTCTTACGTATGTGGTGACAACGACTTCTCCATCGCTGTGACTATTATTTGAGTTTCGGCTTCCTCTATAAGCCATACCTTTTTTAAAAGAAAAATAAATACCATGTTTTACTTTTCTTTATTTGGGTATTGAAAATGGTTTTGATAATGTTTTTATTATATCAATGTGTTGTATTGATATCTTGTGATTGAAGTGTGGAAATCTTATGTTTCCTTTATGCATGTTTTATGTGATACAATTATGTTATGGTTTATGATATTTTTAAACCTGTTCATATGAGGAATGCATTGGACTTAATAAGTGATGGGTGGAGCCTGCTATAGCTCCTCGATGCATCGGTAGGTCTCATGAGACAAACTAGTGTCTTGGCAGGGGGTCTTGGCTACGTGGTTATAATAGTTTGGCATTATGCATTCCATCATTATAAAAGAGGTTATTGATATTTCATGTAATTATTCGACCAGTAGAATATCCATGTGAATAAGTAAATGGCATTATCTCATTTTACTTTTTCCATATTATGTATAAGTTCATGTTTAAAAGGCTTTTGTTTTATTTATACATTGCCTTAAATGTTTATGTTTATTTATAAAAGCTTCATCTATATTGTTATCCTTACTGAGAATCTGAGTTCACCCCTTCCAATGTTTTAATTTTTCCAGGATGTGAAGAAGTATATTATGAATGACGTGCAGGGATAGTGTGAGGGGATATGAAGACAAGATGGTGTTGTAGTTTTATTTTACTTTATGATGTAATGTACGACTTATTAATGTATCTAGTGTTTCCAAGGATACTAAACTAATCGGTCTTTTGAGACTTGATCATTTTTGATCATGCCAATGTTACGGAATAATGCAACAACTCTGGGTAGTTGGGGTTGGGGCGTTATAGTTGGTATCAGAGGAAAGTTAGTACTAACCTTGGATGCAAGATTTATATGAACTCTGATTAGAGCACATAGCCTGAAGATAGAATTTGAGGATTAGTATAGAAGAACTTCCTATAATTTTGGTATTATAGAGATTGTGTGAGTCTTATGAGAAATAAATCCCTTTCTGGATACAAGCAGGTAGAGGCGGCTCTAGCACAGATGTACCTAGGGGTAAAACCCGAAAACACCGCTTTGAGCTAGACTCGAACGGGAACTGATGCACGACAACGGGCCTTGCTGCACTCTTGGTTACGACACTCCTAGGGGATATGCTTAGGATAATTCTCATTTTCTTTAGAAACCATTATGAAGAGTTTATGAGTATATACTTCCTTAAAGAAATTTTTTTTTTATGAGTATGGATTATATCCATAAATAGTTCAATTTATGTTAAGTGTTTTACAAGTATGGAATTATGTATTTTAATTCATAAACTAATCTAGTTTATTCCATTGTTTAGAAATGGCACATAGTGGGAGGAATGTAAACCGTATCAATGCACACATTCTGTGTAGGGATTTCCCTCCTGCTTAAGATAATTATTGTGGAGCTGGAGATACAACTGGTGCTGATCAACTTATAACCATACTGGGACAAATCACTCAGGTTATGAATAATAACCTTACTCATATGGAGCTCCCTGATCCGCAATGTGGAGGATCAATATTAGACCACTTCATGAGGCAACAACCTCCCACATTTAATGGGGGTACAAATCCATTAGTATTTGACCAATGGATAAACTCCTTAGAGAAAATATTCCACGCCTTGGGGAGTAACGAAAGGGAGAAGGTTGCCATGAAAGTCTACCGCCTCACTGGAGATACCGATCAATGGTGGTCACTTATTCAAAACACAAAGGAAGATGAAGAAGTATCATGTATATAATGGAGGGAGTTTAAGGAAATTTTCTTAGAAAAATACTTTCCACATGACCATCGAGCAGATATGGAAAGGAAATTTCTGAGTCTGAGGCAGAAGGAGGATGAGAATGTTGCAAAGTATGAGGCTAACTTTACAAGGTTAGTGAGGCAGGCTATAGATTATATACATAACCTAAGAAGTAAGATTGATCATTTCTTTGATGGGTTAAAACCATTTAATTGTTGAGCATTAGTCTCACAAACATTCTCGTCGTATGAAGATATTGTCTCATGTGCTATCAAGGCGGAAAAGGAATTCTCTAAGTCTTATGACTTTAAAGAAAAGAAAGAAAAGAAGAGATCTTCTGATCAATCTGAAAATGGAAATAAGGGGAAGAAGGGAAAAGTTGAATATCATTCCTGCAGTAAATGTGGGATGAAACACCTCGGTACTTGCTTAAAGGGAATGGGAGTCTGTTACAAGTGTGGTGAAAATGGCCACCAAGCTCATGATTGCAAGGGAAAGAAAGTTGCTGTTAATGTGGAATGCTATAATTGTAGAGAGATGGGACATTATTCAAATGAATGTCCTAAGCGTTAGGGGAACTTACCTCAGAAGAGGCCAAGAGATCAATGCCAAGCTTATGTTATCACTACTGCTGAGGTTGAAGCTTCGAAAGATGTGGTGGCAGGTAATTTAATGGTTTCCTATAGTTTAGCAAATGCATTATTTGATTTCGGATCATCGCATTGTTTCATATCTTCCCAGTTTTATAAGAAAATTAGATATTTCCAATTTGATTTAATAAGAGAATTGTCAGTCAAAACACCTATGGGAAGTATTATTGCAACAAAGTTTTATGAATTAGTCCCCATTAGAGCACATAACTGTTCTTTAGCCGCTGATCTCATTGTGATTCCTATGATTGAGTTTGATATAATCCTCGGTATGGATTGGCTTTCAGACTAGTATGCAATGATTTATTGTAAGAAGAAAGAGGTTATGATTTTTGATGATGGTGATAAGGAACTCCTTATTTTTAGAGTAGAATCATCACCACCTAATTCTTATTTAGATCCACCCCCAGTAGCTCAACTATATTAAATTATTGGGGAGGAAGAGAATGAAATGACTAATGGGGAGGAAAGGAATGTTCAAATAGAAGATGTACCTATTGTGAAATAATATGTAGATGTGTTTCCAAAAGATTTACCTGGACATCCTCCAGAACGAGAAGTTGAGTTTTCCATTGATTTAATTCCTAGATCAAGGCCCATATCGAAGACCCATTATAGGATTGACACTGTGGAATTTGTTGAACTAAAGAAACAACTAAAGGAATTGAGTAATAAGGGATTTATTCTCCCTAGTATTTCTCCATGGGGAGCCCCTTTCCTTTTTGTTAAGAAGAAAGATGGATCTATGAGGTTGTGCATTGACTACAGGGAGATCAATGCTATAACAATAAAGAACAAGTATCCCCTACATCGCATTAATGATTTATTTGACCAATTGCATGGAGCTCAGTACTTTTCAAAGATTGACCTTCGATCTGGATACCATCATTTGTGTGTGAAGAAGGAAGACATTCCGAAGACAACATTTCAAACAAGGTACGTGCATTACAAGTTTACAATAATGCCTTTTGGATTGACTAATGCACCCAATGTATTCATGGATCTAATGAATAGGGTTTTCAAGGAATATCTTGATGATTTTGTGGTGGTATTTATTGATGATATATTGGTATACTCCAAAAGCTATGAAGATCATAAAAATCACTTGCACATTATCTTGAAGACTCTTAGAAGGCATGAATTATATGGGAAGTTTAGCAAGTGTGAATTATGGCTTTAGGAGATTTCTTTTCTTGGCCATATTGTCTCTAAGGATGGAATTTCCGTTGATCCTTCTAAGACCATGTCAATCCAAGAATGGCCATCACCGACGAGTATAACTGAGGTACGCTGCTTTATTGGTTTGGAAGGTTATTATCGATGTTTTTTCCAGAATTTTGCCCGATTGGCTAACCCATTAACGAAACTCACACGTAAAGGCGTTAAATTAGTCTGGAAAAAAGAGTGTGAAGAATATTTTGAAGAACTAAAGAGAAGATTAGTCAATTCTCCTCTATTGAATCTACCTTCAGGGAATGATGGGTTCGTTATTTATAGTGATGCATCCATGAAAGAACTTGGTTGTGTCCTTATGCAGAATGATAGGGTTATTGCCTATGCATCATGACAGCTAAAAATTCATGAGCAAAACTATCCTACTCATGATCTCGAGTTAGCTGTTGTAATATTTCCCTTGAAGATATGGAGACATTATCTCTATGGTGAAAAAACGTGAGATATTTACTGATCACAAGAGTTTGAAATATATTTTCTCACAAAAAGAACTCAACATGAGGCAAAGGAGATGGCTTGAACTACTCAAGGATTATGATTTCACGATACACTACCACCCAGGGAAGGAAAATAGGTTGGCAGATGCTTTGAGTAGAAAATATCATGGAGTTTTGAACATGATGAGAGTGGAAAGGGATCCTATTTTCATGGATCTAGTAAAGATGGATATGTGAATCACCATGGAGGGTGAAACGTCAATTTTTTTTCAAATGGTTGCCAAACCATCTTTACTAGAAAGGATAAAGTGTTCTCAGGCCGATGATGAAGAGATGAAAAAGAAGATTAAAGGTGTGAATAATGGGAGATTGTGTGACTTTTTGTATGAATATGGAATTTTGAAATTTGGGAGGAGACTTTGTGTTCCCAATATACCTGATTTAAAGAATGAATTGTTGGATGATTCTCACAGTTCCAATTTCTCTATACACCCTGGGAGCACCAAACTGTATAGATATTTTAATGGACATTTTTGGTGGGACAACATGAAGAGGGAGATTTCTGATTTTGTGTCAAGATGTATAGTTTGTCAACAAGTGAAAGCAGTAAGGCAACTTCCTGGTGGAGTATTGCAACCTCTTCCCATACCTGAGTGGAAATGGTATAATATTACGATGGATTTTTTCATGGGAATACCAAAGACTCCTAGAAGCAATGATGTAATATGGGTCATTGTTGAACATATCACGAAGTCAGCACATTTTCCTTCTATAAGGGAAGATCTACTACTTGAACGTCTAACAAGACTATATATTAATGAAGTTGTGAGACTTCATGGAGTACCCCTGTCGATTGTCTCGGATCGTGATCCCCGTTTTACATCAATATTCTGGAAAAGTCTTCAGAAGGCCTTGGATACTAAACTCTCTTTGAGCACTGCTTACCACCCTCAAACAAATGGACAATCAGAAAGAACTATTCAAACCTTAGAGGACATGTTTAGATCATGCTCACTTGACATTCAAGGAATGTGGGATCAATATTTACCTCTGGTAGAATTTTCCTATAACAATAGCTTCCATTCAAGTATTTAGATGGCACCATATGAAGCGTTATACGGAAAGAGATGTCTCACACCAACCTGTTGTGATGAAGTTGGTGAAAGAAAACTTGTAGGCCCAGAACTGGTGGAGGAAACGATGGAAATGGTGAAAGTAATCCAAAAGCACATCAAAGAAGCTTAAAGTAGGAAGAAGATCTATGCCAACAACTGAAAGAAGGATTTGGAATTTCAGGTAGGAGATCATGTTTTCTTGAAGGTATCTCCATTGAAGGGAGTTATATGTTTCGGTAAGAAGGGTAAATTAAGTCCCTGGTACATTAGACCCTTCGAAATTCTAGAACGAATTGGGGCTCTAGCTTACCGTTTGGAAATGCCGCCAAGTCTCTCCAAAGTTCATGATGTATTCCACATATCACTGTTGAGAAAATACATGCCTGACCCAACACATGTGCTCACCTATGAGGAATTAGAACTGGAACCCGATCTATCTTATTGAGAAGAGCTCGTCAGGATTCTTGATACAAGAGAACAGGTGCTGAGAAACCGGATGACTCTTCTGGTAAAAGTTATATGGAGAAACCATAAGATGGAGGAGGCAACGTGGGAACCTGAGGAACTTATGATGAAGAATCACCCGAGTCTTCTTATATAGAGATATTATATTAAATTTCAAGGACAAAATTATTTGAAGGATGGGAGAATGTAACACCCCAAGCTTCCATGGTACACTTCTCTTTGAATAATACAGTAGCGTGTGTTGTACGCAACTTCGATTTCTAACAAACACCACAACCAATCAAAGTAGCCGTTATGAATAATAATACCTAATTCTTGAAATTTTATAAATTTTATCTTTCCAAATGGACTTCATTTTTTTATTTGGAATATCAAAATTATCCTAAGTTGTATTTTTTTTAATTTTCTGAGAACTTCCAATTTTTTATGAATAGTGAAAAATACTTAAAAACAACTTTTATAATCAAAATAATTTATAGTGATAAATTATACTATTGATTGGTTTTGAAGTATAATTAGAATATATTTTTACCATTTTATCCAATGGTGTTCATTATAATTAATTTGACTTTGAAATTAGACATAAACAATTGTCAATCTTTTGATATATACTGTTTCTTAAAAACACGCTATTTGTCGTGACAGCAGGAATTAGTTATAAAATTAATTAATGCAACTTATATGTTTGGAATTTTTTAAAATAGACATCATTTTTTAATTCGGAATATCAATTATATCTTAGGGTGAAATTTTGGGATTGTTTTGAAAAACATCAATTTTTGATGAATAGTGAAACCACTAAGTGGTAGTTAAAAAACGATTTTTCATTTAAATGAAACATTACCAATTCTGTGATTTGATTTTCAAATATCCGACATACAAGGTTTTCATTATGATGTAAAATGTGGTTCAATGGGATTAAAATTATTTTTGGTGAATAGTAACTTTTAAGTTTAATTAATCGCGACTAAAGGTAATTAGTGAAATTTAAGGTAAAAATGATATTATAAAAATATGAAAATACTTTTACACTTGTCCTACCCCTATTTAATGAGTCAGGGACGACCAAGAAAATCCATGGGTCAACATGGGGACCCCATGGAGCCACTTTGGTAGGAAAATGACATTAAAAACATATTATTTAATGATAAAATAAAAATGTCAGAAACATGAGTTGTTTTACTAAAAAAAATTTTAAATGGAGTTAAATAAGTAATATTTTTGACTATAAATATTCATTAGAAAGATAAAAAATATTTTCTACATCATGATAATTTTTTTATAATTTTTAGACGTTAAATAAATTAAATTTTTTATGACACCATAATGATGCAGCGATTACCTCATTAATTAACGATTTAAATAAAATGAAAAGATAATGTAAAATTTGATACTTACAATGTCGAAAACCTATTGGATGAGTATATTTCTAACCCTTTCCACCTTATCTTCAATATATATAATTTTGGGACCATTGAAATCCGAAAATCATCTCATAATAATATAACATTTCATGAGTTTCCAAGAGTGCCCCTCCTCTCCTCTTATAAAAGGCCCCCACCACTACCACCGTACTCACACCTTCAAAGCCTTTTGGATCGACCAAACTCTACCCAAATACTCTCTCAACTTCCCTCTCTTACTCCTAGAAGCCTCAATTTGGGATGAATTCTTCCCAAGGAAGCCTTTGGCTTAAATCAAAAAGAGTTACCCGATTTTAAGGTAATGTCTTCTTTTATGTTCTTTTGTTTTATTTTGCTTCTCCAACCCCCTAAACTCTTTTTATTCCTTTCATTTATAACAACAACAGTATCTAAAATATACTAGGATGTTGTTATGATAATTATTTTTTTTAAACTTACACACATTTTCGTCTAATGGTTAAAGAACATACCGTTTCTGTGGTTGGTGAAATACTGCCTTACGAAACGATGATTGTTCAATATTCTTTTAACACCTCTAATTGTGGCCATTTTGATGAAACTATTTTCATATATGATATATATATTATGTTTATGTTTTCTTTATGATTATTTATTTCTCATTTATGGCATACATTTAAGATTTCCATTATGGGTAAACACGATATATACATTTTAGGAAGTGCGGACTACCGCCCCCTCAAAGTGATTTGAATCGTTAATGCCATATGTGGGATGTATAAAGGATGGATTAAATGGTATTATACATTATATTATACTGTAATTATATTATTCTTTTATATAATTATAACTTCATTCCATTAAATACGAAATAGAAATGAAAGTAGCGTTCATGCATAAGTACGGCTTACCGTCTCCATGAACGGTGCATTTCATTTCTTACCTCTAAATGTTATGAAATATTATAAATGCATTTATATACTAGATATATTTGATATATATGATATCTAAATCATGAATTTAATTCTGTATATAATGGATATTTTACCACATGAACAACTTGTAATTATAAGAAGTTAATTTTTGACTCAAGTACCAAAGATCGACAAAACGATAGTTATTAACATAAATAATTACATAATGTTCATAACATGGTAATAAGTGATATAAAAAGAATAATAAACTTGAAAAAGGTTCTTATGAAATTTTAAATTAACTCTAGTTTATTATTCCGGAGGTTAAAGAACGATCGAGTCAAGTCGGACACGAGGTAAGGGAATTTCTTAACCCAATTTCCATTCTTTGGGTTAATCTCCTACTTTCAAATTATGTCATTATATTATTATGTCCTATCTTGTATTTGTAATTTATTTATGTGTACCTATAGTGAATACACATAATAGATCTATTTTATTTAAAAAATGATCTTATTAAGGGAACTTCTTAACCCAATTTCCATTCTTTGGGTTAATCTCATACTTTCAAATTATGTCATGATATTATTATGTCCTATCTTGTATTTGTACTTTTTTTATCTGTACTTATAGTGAATACACATAATAGATCTATTTTATTTTAAAAATGATATTTGTAAGGACTTCGTCTCAATATCATTTAATTGAGGAATATTTAGTTTTATACACAACTTTCATTTATACGGTGTATAAACCCCTTTAACTTTTACTTTTATTCAAAAGGAATCTTTTTATACGAAGCATTTTTACTAAACGACAAAAGGAATGTTTTTTCTTACGTATGCGGCGACAATGACTTCTCCACCACCGTGACTATTATTTGAGTTTCGGATTCCTCTATAAGCCATACCTTTTTTTAAAAGAAAAATAAATATCATGTTTTACTTTTCTTTATTTTGGTATTGAAAATAGTGTTGATAAAGTTTTTATTATATGAATGTGTTGTATTGATATATTGTGATTGAAGCGTGGAAATTTATGTTTCCTTTATGCATGTTTTATGTGATACAATTATGTTATGGTTTATGATATGTTTAAACCTGTTCATATGATGAATGCATTGGACTTAATAAGTGACGGGTGGAGCCCGATATAGCTCCTCGATGCATCGATAGGTCTCATGAGACAAACTAGTGTCTTGGCACGAGGCCTTGAAAAAATAGTATTTGTAGTCTTGGCACGAGGTCTTGGCTACGTGGTTATGATAGTCTGACATTATGCATTCCATCATTATGAAAGTGGTTTTTGATATTGTATATGATTATTCGACCAGTAGAATATCCATGTGAATAAGTAAATGGAATTATCTCATTTTACTTTTTCCATATTATGTTGAAGTTCATGTTTAAAAGGTTTTTGTTTTTGTTATACATTGCCTTAATTGTATATGTTTATTTATAAAGGCTTTTTCTATATTGTTATCCTTACTGAGCATCTAAGCTCACCCCTTCCAATGTTTTAATTTTTCCAGGATGTGAAGAAGTATATTATGAATGACCTATAGGGATAGTATGAGGGGATATGAAAACAATAATTTGTTGTAGTTTTGTTTTAATTTATGATGTAATGTACAACTTATGAATGTATCTAGTGTTTCCAAGGCTACTAAACTCATCGGTCGTTCGAGACTTTATTATTTGTGATCATGCTAATGGTACGCAATAAGGCACCGACTCTGGGTAGCTGGGGTCGGGGCGTTACAGTAAGTGTGGGGGAGTTGATAAAACACTAATTTGTTGAATATTTTATTGAAAATAAATGATATAATATCCTCACATTGTGCTAAATATATTCATTTATTAAATATTTGGGATTAGATCATTCATTTGATAATTTGATGAAAATTCCAGTTTTACCATTTTAAAATGCACTGTAGTATTTTGAAGTTAAATATTTTAATATTTATTATTTGAACTTAATATTTTTTAACCATGCTCCTAACGTAATGTTCTACAACTTTTATTCATGCCACTAGAGATAAAGAGTGCATTTGGATGGAGTAAATGGTCCATTAATCCAATGGAGGTCTGGACTCGGCAGAATGGAAATGGGTTTTGTATCTGGGCCATATCTTCTTTATCCGAGCTTGGATTGAGCCCAAAATTTGAGGAACGCTCGGGGACATTATTTTTCACAAATAATCCTTCTATAAGGCCGGGAAATTCAGTTGTATTAGAGGTCGAAAAGGCGGTGAAACGTGGAATACAATATTCTCCCGAGTTTTTCATTTCACACATAAAAAGTTATGTAACCCTATCCCTCACAAACTCAATTTAATGGGGGGTTTTAACTCTTTGGGAGGGCTGGTCGAGGTTTTGGGAAGGTTTTTCCGAAATGGTGTCTCTTGGGAGCCACTCAAAACTCTTAAAAGAAGTAAGGCTTTGTGAAAACCTCTCTTCCAAAAAGGCTCTCCTCTCCCACCTCCCCTTTGTATTTCTTTTCATTCATGTTTGTTTCTGGAATTTTTATTCAAATAATCTTCTATGTTCTTCCCTTTCCATCTTCTCTTAATCTCCCACTTTTGGATGGAATTATTTCGTAGAATTGTTACTGGGTTATCCCCATTATAAACCTTTTCACATGCAAAACGCTTCTACGATGATTACGCCACCCATGGAAGAGTAGTCTTTTAGTAATCTGTCTATATTCTACCCCATTCATTTAGTTATTTTGAATCATTGAGCTACTATAATTCACATAATATGATCCATTAATTGTGTTTTTAAATTTTAATAAACTAAGAATGCAATTAAATAATTAACACAAAAATATGCGAGGTCGAGATTTTGTGTAAATTGTGAGAGCGCGATCTTAATCAGTAATACACGACCACAAGGGATAAATTTGTAGAGTTAAAATATAATCCCTAAATACAATTCATCCTCATTTCCAGAATGTATATGTGCTATAATTAACCACTGACCATAAGCTAACCTTAAAACAACAATCAAATCAGGGTGATACGATTTCATGTTCTGAAGCTAGCATAGGATTTAAGTAATTCCATCTTTGTGGTTAAGTTAACTCTTGTAGGGTTCAAGGGTTAACAAATTAGGGGATCATAATTAAGTGGATATTGATTTAAATGATAATGATTAACAATTTAATGAATAGTTAGAGTTAGATCGATTATCCCTTTTAAAATTTTTTCTAAAAAAACATCTTTTTGTTGTGTATTTTTAATCAAACATCATTTCAAAATTAAAAACAAAAAATGAAATCTTCTTCCAGAAAACTTATTCTAGATTTATAAAATATAAACAACCCCCATCTTTTAATGTAGTTTTTTCAATTATATTCTCTTTTATTTTTTTTATAATACCTCTGAGAAGTTGTTTTAATTCACTTCCTCCTTTGAGAGATGACCTTGGTTAGCCACTCTACTGCACCTAAGTACCCCAAAATCACACTAGTAATTTGAGTCCTCCCACGACAGTGCACTTTCATGTATTTTCCCCTTTTATCATCTTATAGTATTAAACTTCATCTTGTATCTCTTCTTCTTATATCATCAATGTTCAAATTAATTCATTCATTATGATATTTTAACCCGTGTTTATTGTATTTCAACCCTTATATTCTATTCCGTTTAGAGGGTTGAACTCTAAGAACTTTTAATGGCTAATCTGATTGTAAAATTGATGTTTATAAGGCGAGGACACATTTGGATAACTCTTCCAATATCTAATTTATATGGGTGATGATTTTACATCAATCATTATGAATGTAACAAATTTCATTATTTCATTATTGTTCCATAATTGTACGACGTTATTAGTTCCTTTATAGGAATCAAAAATAATTACCATATTTTACAAGTATTAGAACATTGAGATACTTGATTAAATTCATCAAATCCAAGTGCACATAAAATAGCATTCATTACTCTTGAATTAATATAATACTCAAATTATTTGGTGGAATAACATGTTTTTGGTTTTCCAGGGCTTACATACAGATTGACAATCTTCATTTATACTTTGAATCCATGTTTTTTCAAACAGACAATCATGCAAACATTTCAACATCCATAATTTTCACCATTACAGTAAATAGAATAGACCATTGTCATACCTACTCTTAGTTATATCATTTTTCTTTGAATATACCTTGTAATTTATCCTTGTAGAGTATATATACTTTCTTCAAATATTACTCATTTTATACCAATTTTTATTTTGGATCAATACAAAGATACCCAATATGGGGGTAAATTGTGTCTTTTAAATAATCTTGGCACTTTAAAACACTTATTCTTCTTCTTGATTTATGCATATATGAAATATTATATTACTTCCAATGTCCTGATGGCCTTCATTTTTTTGATAATCCACCTTTCAAGGTGTGAGGTGGAACCCTTACAAGGCCCGTAGGAATAAGTATTACATGGCTTGTAGGCCTAAGAGGAATTCATTTTCCCATAGGCTTCAAACATTACATAAAACACAAAATAACTACTTGGAACTGCTCCTCCCTAGTATCTTCATCGTGAAATCAGCTCTCCACATTCTCATGGTTGTTTGTCTAGGCATTCTCGTGCATGCACAGGATTGTCCCGATGGCAGGTGTCATACCCTCTCATTCTTGCAATCTGTTTAGCTTCTACTATGGTGAAGTATCCTTTCTCATTATTTTAAGTTAAGAAGTGTAAAAATATAGAATATTATCAATGTAATTTTTATAGTGGTTTGGGGAACAATTATACCCTAGTCCACCCCACCACACCCTATTACTAATATCGTTGATTTGCACTAAACATTTCCTCTTATCAGAAGACCTTGAAAATAGAGTATTGAAAACTGAAAGCTTTAAAATAATGATTTTACAGAGCCTTTTATTTATTTTATATGGAATAAAAAATAAACATCATAGTCAGATAAGTTGATACTCCCCTAATGACTATGTTCGAGTAGTTGACACACTAATAAATCAATAGATATTGATTTAATTGATAAAATATATTATTGTCCATAGTCGTAACAAAAACTAATAGAAAATGGATCCTCTTATTCAAATATAAATTGTATCAAAAAATAATGTCTTTAAAGAGATCTTGGTTGCAAGAAAAAACTTTAAAAAAACCGAAACAAACATTTTGTTGCAGTAACAGTTTTCAATGCTTTAAAGAACAAAATATTGAAACATGTATGTCTCCAAATTTTATCTCTTTTAGAACAACACAAAAATTATATATTTTTTATTTTTTTAAAAAAATTATTCAAAAAATATATCACACTATAAAAAACATGAAAAATACGTTTTCAATTAAACAAAAAAATGGATTTCTATCGGTTATAACAAATCCAAAAATAACACCTAAAAAAATCATGATTATTTATATTCGAAACATTAGATTAGTGTTATAATTTCCCTTAGAGATCATAATGGTTTAATATTTTTAATATAATCTTATGAATCTGCCATAAAATATATTTAATGTTATATTTTTCATAAGAGGGACTATTATAGAAAATAAGAAAAACATCTTAAATGTAAAACTCCATTTTTACCAATTTAAATGCAAGTTTCCTTCATGTAACAGCAAAATCCATAAGTATGGTTGAAAATGTTTGACTGTTAATAAAATTAGGGTTGATTAACCATACATTTTTCCTCAAATGTTGGGTTTCTTCCAAACATAGGGTCGTTGATCCATAATTTTCTAACAACATAGGGAATATGATTTATACATTCTATTCAAAACGTAGGGTTCCCAGACCATATGTTACACTTACCATCATAGTGTAAGAATATAGTTTCCAGATTACGTTCAGACATATCCATAATACTTAGTATAATATTTTCACCCATAAAAAAGATAAATTTCTTAATAAATTTATTCCAAAAAAACAATTAAAGTAATTTCATCAGTAAAATAATCAAGGGTATTTGTGAGAATAAAATTTAATAAGATTCATAGAGTGTTGCTGAGAGAATACTAAATCAACATGATTTGGTGAATTTATGTTCTTAGGTATGGAAGAGTTTATTGAACAAGGGATGAATACAACACTCACAATTCTAGATTGGGTGATTAATGTTTGTCATTCAACATTTTTTATCACACTTCCATAATTTTGATTTCATAGGCTTTCCCTTGTCTTGGAATTTTTATTATCATTATAATTATTATCCCTTGGATTATGGAGTTAACTTGCATATTGTTCAAGACTACTATATTCAAATAGTGAATTGTCAATGGTAATTTATGATGGAATCTTGTTTACTTTCACGTTTTCAACAAATCTCTTAATTTTCCTTGGAAACTAGCTACTTTATAACCTCATTTTTAGTACATAAATCATCTTCTAGTCCCTCTAACACATAATACATGATTATTATTCCCTATTAAGAATGTAAGAAATTAAAAATTATTTCTGTAATCATATTTAGAATTTGAAATTCCATGAGTCTCCATCCATAGCTTCTTTAGTTTATTATGAACCTCAACTATGGTAACATTGTTAATCATGATTTATAATAGTTGGTTTGAGATAATCTAAAAACTTATCATATCAACTCTTATATTGTTAGGTTTCACATTGGGAAAACCTCTACATTATCCATGGTACCCATCACTAACATGGATACTTTATTATTCCACCATTACTAAAGAAGGAGTTAATCTATGTTATGAAAAATCATAATGCATTTATAATAAATGATCTCATAAAAAAACAACCATGAAATGAATTATTATTTAAAACCATATCATTAGCCTTAAGTTCAACCGAAATCACTCTAAATTAAATCTAGTTTTATTTATGTTTTATTATCTTATATGTTTTAACATAATTCTTTAAAAACTAAAATAAATTTATCATGAACTTTTTAAAAATATTCTAAACCCAAATATTTTTAAAATTCATTCTCTCTAAATTCAACATAACCGTTATCCATTACAACTCATATAAATTAATGCATATATTAACTTGTAAATATATAAATTTTAATCTAGGTTATCCATGATCATATTTCATTTGGTTCTCTAAGATATGTATTTTATAATCACTCATAATTTTTCATAAATTGAATATAAGTTACTAATGCATATAACTCAGTATTTTTCACATAGGTGAACAATTTTTATCCCACACATCATATTCTAGTGTAAAGATCATGATAATTCATAACCAGTAGTTTTTGGTTGGTTTCCCCTAGGTGAATATGTTTTACAACACATCTAATTTAAAATATCTAGAAAGGGATCTATTTTCTAGTAAAATATATATGTATTCACTTTACTTAAAAATCATGATGTCATCATAGATATAGATTTATATATTAGAATCATCCCTAGGGTTTTAATTAAATTTATGTTATCCTAATTTCCATAAATCACTAATCCATACTCTAATACTAAATATAATGACTGACACCATGAATGAATTAATTACAGGTCTTAAATAAAATTTTTAATTACATACATTACTGTGACCTTTTAGGTATAGAGTTTTAGAGAGTTAGGATAATAGTAAGTTACAAGACCAATGTATTTTATAACTAACATAATTTTTTTCTTCTATATGATACCTCTTAATATATATCATGTCTTAAATTTTACCCTAAAATTCTCCACACACGGTACTTTTCAAGACACTTCATATGTGTTATTTTACATCATAACCTGGTAAAATGGAATCAAAAGAAAGGGGTGGATCAGATGCTCTATAAAAGATAAATAATTTTATCATAATATATCATTGGTAAGCCTTTGATCATAGAAAAATAATATAAATATAAATAAATATAAGTACATGATGTATAACAATATCATAAAAAGATGAATCCTAACATAGAAATGTGTGTTCAACAAAAAAATGATACATTAATATTAATATAACCAATGTTCATCACGAAGGTTCCATTAAAGAAATTTTCTATGTATAATAACAAAGTAATTATAAAACATTACCATGTCATGCTATCAAGGTATAATGAACATGTCAAATTTATTGGTTAACTCATTATCCAATACATTAGAGTCTTATCAGGATACATCGTTCTTTTGGATAATGTTATGTGTTTTATAATATGAAATCATACCAAATTCCATAAAATTATAATTAACCTAAGAAGGGAGTGGGTTAAATTAAAATAAAAAACATGAGAATATTCTTCCTTGAGAAAGAAGGTGGATGGTATCATAAGATAATATCACAAGAATGAATAAAGTATTTTGATATAGTTGGAAAATACATTTTCAATTTCATGGGGAAAATAAATTTGAAAAATAAGATAAAATATCCCTTTTCATTCTAAAATAATTATAAAGTAAGATTATTTGGAAAACCATTTTAAAACATGTAAAGGAATATTAATGGAAAGGAACTGTCAAAAAGGATAAAGGATGTGTTCAAAAATAATAAAAACATAAAAGAGATCTCAAACAACATTTTTATCATTTTCATAAAAATATGAAGTTACAAATAACTTTCACAAGTAATATTAAAAGATATTAAGTGAAGCTTTTTGAAAAACTTTTATTTAAAGAAAATAACATTCATCAGGGGATACTTGAAAAAACTGTAGAGAGCATCCCATGGGAATGTGTAATGGAAGATAAAACAAATGAACAAGGAAAGAAAACCATTTTTTTATTTTAATATATATTTTGGGAAATCCAACATCCTAAAAAGAGTAATATAACCTCCTTTTGAAAATTGGGTAAGGGAAATATAAATGCAAGATAATATATAATTATTTTTCTAAAAATAAATTTGAAAATTATAAGGATGGAAATTATGGACAAGGATGGGAAACTTTCATTAAAGATGATGATAATTATTCTCAATAATTATATAGTTTTTGAGAAATATTTTATCAAGGTTAAATATTTTAATTTAAAATGAATTATCCATAAAGAGGAAGAAAAAATAAAATAAAATAAAATTCATTGTTATAATAAAATATTAATAAAATAATAAGATCAGCTATATGAATTGTAACTCAAATTAAGGATATTATGGGTTATCAAAATCTCTTAGGACATTAGAAACCCATAAAAAATAAAAATGATGAAAAAAATCAATTTTAATTTTTAAATCCCAATAATTTCATATTAAAATAAATTAATTACTTATTAATCAAATAAAATCAAGGAAATAATTTTGGAAAATAAGAAATATATCTCATGAAATTAAATTTTAGACAAAGAACCTCTTATGATGCAATATTAAATCTCAAAGATTCATAAGAGTAATATAAAACTAATGAATCATTGGGGATGGGTTTAGGGATAGATAAAGAAGTTAAGTTGATGATAAATGACTACGGGGTGGAAATTGATAAAAGAATGGGTCATAGTGATACACTTTAATAAGTTAACAACCGAGGTTTTATCATTGAAAATAATGTTTGGTAATGGTTATAAATGGTATCAGATGACGGTCTGGTGGGTTTGGTGAGTTAAGGGAATTAGGTAGGTGATTGTTACTAAAATATGTTGGTATGAATTTATAACCTAAAAATTGGTATTCTATACTTTTATAGTGTCAAATTGATTTAGTTAAATTCGATCCACATTAGATTACCCTTTTACCACTTATTAATATTGATTAAACATTAATCCTAGTAATTATTTTATCATTGAAAATATAATATGACCCTTGTTACTATATATTTTTTCTAAATCTAAATTTACATCATAGGTAACACAATTAAATTTCTAAATATAATAAAACTAAATTTTATATTAAAAAATATAATGTGTAGTTAAATTACTTTTGTAAAAATATGAGGTTACAATTGGTATGTGTTATTTATTTTATTTTACATTAATTATCAATTAAATGGGTGTTAATTTACTTATATATATATATATAAACATAAAATTATATTATTGATTTAAAATAGATCCATTTAATTTAAAGATACCGAATATTTAGAAATGTAAAAATATTTAAAAATAACTATTTTTCCATGGAAACTAATATTTTTCATTGTTATGTAATTTTATGTAAAAAGTGGAATTTAGATTAATAACTAATTTTAAAATTATTAATAATAATAATAAATAATTTTATATGATATAATTTCTAAAATTGATAAAAATTATATCTATGATCATGTGTACATATGAGCATTGAAATTCAATAAGAGTTTGAATTTTTCATTAACTAGACTGGATAAACATTGTATCGAATATTAGAAATAAAATTTGAGGGTCAAAATTCCTAAAAGTTATGTTTATTGAAAAGTAATGATGCTAAATAGATATCTCTAGTTCTTTGGTGAGATTTAGAGGGTCCATGCTATGTTTTTGGAGTTTTGGAGTAATCTGGATACGGTACATGATTTGGTGTGTGGGGTTTGAGGGAAACTATGTGACACCTTGATGCTTATTTAATTTTTGGTAAATTTTGAACGATGTATTATTAAACTACATGGTTATCACACGATTAAAGGAAAAATTTGAAAGAACTAGGGGAATCCATGTTAATAGGTTGGTGACTTGGGAGATGGTGTATGATTGGTGCTCTACTTCTTCAGGGTGTTAAATAAACTATACAAGGAGATACAAATATAGGCGGTGATGACAACACATGTGGTGCACAATTTTTCAAACCATGTGACCTAATCATGAAGGTCATTTTGGTATTCCCATGTAATGGATATATTGAGAATACATCCATACATTATTGTTTGTCATTACATTAAGGTATTCATTAGTTGTGAATTTTGTTGTGTTTTTCATATTGAATCAAAATAATTAAATATTTTAATAATTTTTCCTAAGATGGATTACTCCTGAAATTTTTTCAGGGTTATTCCAAGTGTCTTTTTTTATGTTTTTTATATGGTTCCTCTATTAAATGATGATTAGTAGACTTTTCCCGCAATATTCAGAGTTGAAGTTAACTTAATTTTTTATTTATAATTTTAATAGTTAATTGATAATTGTTTCATGGAATGAGGATATATATAATGTGGTTGAGATGATCTTTCTTGAACACATAGGTGTTCAAAAAAGTGTGAGACAACATATGAAGAGTCTTCATGACTTCAGAATGTTTGTTAAATATTCGTTATTGAGGTATGAGGTATAATATATTTACCCATGGTCTTTATGATTTATTTATATGTGTATGTAGTATGCATAATAGCAAAATTATATAGTGAGCTTACTTCCCATGTTTTAAAAAATGGATTTGGTCTTAAAATTTTAATCATAGACCAACCACAGATCACATCGAGTCTATTGGTTATTGTCGGACCGAACCTATAGACTCTCACGGGGTGTTTCATTTATTAAGAGCAGTAATGAGGGTCTCAAAATAGTGAAATTGGTGTGTTACATTCTTAGACGCCTTATATATATTGGTTTTATTGATAACATGGGAGTAGGGGTACTTAGTAACTTGAGAATAAATGTCCTATTACATGTTAATAGAATGAATTTTATTGTTTTTATTTTTTAATGTTTTGTGAAATATATAGGATTTGGAAATGGGTATTAATTGTGAGAATTTTATTTTAAACTGATTCTGGGACTCAATGATTGAAGACTATGTTTTAAAGAATATTTTTAAATAGTTGGTGCTTAAATCGTAGTTATATGAAAATGAATTTTTCAATGAATTTCATCAATTTATTTGAAATAAATGTGGGGTTTTCATTTCTAAAAAATTACTTAATTAATTTTTTAATGGTTTTGATGAAAATTATGGCCTTTGACTTGTTTTAGATAATAATAAGAAAAAACCATGTTTAAGTGTAGCTTAATTTTTTAAAATGTATGTTTGATATCAATTTTCATTTAAGTATTATCTAGAATATAGTTTTGATATGTTAAAAGGGCTTAGAATTTAGATCCAGGTTTGGTGTTTGTTGAAGCTCCTTTTTTGTCACAGAGTCCAAAGGAATGTATAGGGAAATGACTTAGCACAAATTGATTCATCCTTTGATGAAAATATCAAAAATCGACAAAGTCATAACCAAGGGATCAAAAGCACATGTGACGCGCAAGTTCTATCACTGTCGCACAAGTCCCCTTGTGCGCCGCCCAGTGGTCGCGCAAGTGACTTGATTGACCTGAATGATAACCGCCGGGGGTCTTCTCCTGCCTATAAATAGACCCCGTGGGCCCGCCATTTGTGGAGGATTTTTTCCAGAAACATAGATTTGAGCTCCTGGTTCCCTATTCTCTTCTCAAAGTTTCTGAAACACTTCTAAGGTAATTTCTTACCTCGAACGGAAGATCTAAAGAGGGGGAGGAAGGCCTAAGTGTTGAAACTCATCAACACTTGCACGCCTGAGTGGCCAGCCCTTAAGGGAAAAGGCCACACTTGTGTGCCACCTTACTCATTCAATAGAACTTGCATGCCCCTTTTTTGGAAGAACCTCAAGAGGATTCTAAAGGCTTTAATCAAGAGTCGCTAAATTATTACCCTGCTAGTTAACCGTCGCGCAAGTACACCATGTCTCGCGTAGGCATACCTGCGCGACCAGGACTTACGCGCCCACACAGTACTTGTGCGCCTGCCAGGACTTGCATGCCCCTGCCTTTTTGGGTGCCCTTCTTTCCAATTTCACCCCTCTTAAGCCATTCCACCTCTCATATTCAAGATTCAATCTTCAAGACACTCTTCAAATCCATTTATGGCATTATTTCTTGATTTTTGATTCCTTATCTGAAAGGAACTCTATAAAATATCTCTCAAAACCAAGTGATTTACACATCATTATGTCACTAAAGATTGAGATTTCATTCATTCAACCCCATCCATTAAGATGAGAGAACTCAATCGACTTGGGCCTCCTTTTCAGGAATAAGTCCCAGTCATAATTCTTCACTTGGGCATCCTCGTTAAGAGTAAGCCCCAATTCCTAAAGTTCTCAAATCTGGGCATCCTCCTTAGGAGTAAGCCCCAATCCCCTAATTTGGGAATCCTCCTCAGGAGTAAGCCCGAAACCTTAATTCCCTTAACCTGGGCCTCCTTTTTAGGAATAAGCCCCAGTCTCAAATATCAGCATCCTCCTTAGGAGTAAGCCCCAGTCCCCTAATTTGGGCATCCTCCTCATGAGTAAGCCCCAAACCTTAATTCCCTTAACCTGGGCCTCCTTTTCAGGAATAAGCCCCAGTCTCAAATATCAGCATCCTCTTCAGGAGTAATCCCCAAGACCCTTATTTTTTTCAAGTCTCTTAACCTGGGCCTCCTTTTTAGGAGTAAGCCCCAGTATTAATTTCTCTTAACAAGTCCTAATTTACCTTTGATCTGGAATTCCTTTTCAGGAGTAAAACCCAATCATAAGGATTCTCCTAATTTGGGCCTCCTTTTCAGGTGTAACCCCAAGTTAGAGTATTCAAAATCTCCATGAAGCACATATACCATTATGGACCCTGCTCCTAGATTTCTTCCCTAAAGTAAATCCTAACCTTCATTTATCTGGGCAGTCATACATAAATAATCCCCACATTATTTCTTGTGATTGCATCTTTCATGGCACAACTGTCTAATTTTTACCAATACCTCTTGTTTCTCACATCGAGCATGACTCACGTGAGCTTATAATGTAAAAGTAATTATGACATCCTTCTTTGAGCCTTCAATCATAAACATCATATTCCCTTACTCGAACTATGTGGGTTCTGATTCCTTTTCTAAACAAAGGATACGTAGGTAGCCCGTCTACGGGTTCGATCCCAACTCTGAAATAATCCATGTCCTTATTAATGACAATAAACTTCAAGTTCCCCACTATGTGGCTTTAAAACAAGCATGGTAATTATAATGACCAAGAGACTTCTATATAAATGTGTCAAAGCATACCATTGACCAAGAATCTCTAATAAATACAGATGATTCTCTATTGATGAAGAACCTCTAATACATATAAAAGATTCTCTACATTTCTTACATATCGATAATTTATTTTCAAATCTAAATGAAAACTCATTTTATACTTGGTAATGTAATAAGGATTCACAAAAATGACTTAAATCTATATAGAGAGTCCCAGAGTAGACAATAATTCCCCTAAAAAGGTGTGATGAGTCCGACCTCCCATCCTCTCGACCAATGGAAATTCTTAAGCCTCATTAGTCCACAAACTAATAAGTGCCTACCTTTGGAAAGTAGGTCTGAATGGATGTGGAATCATTGGATGTTTCTGGTTCTACTAACAAACCCATTAGAAACCGATCAGAATTTTTGAATCTCCCATCAAAAGGAGGTCATCCCCGGAATCTGAGGGAAACAAAAATGGTTAAGCCAACGTGAATCCTTAACCATGTAAACATGATGTTTTACCTATTTTATTAGGCCCCTATTTATAACTCAATGAGAGGGCCAACCAAAAAAATCATTGACATATGTGCTCATCCAAAAGATGTAGTGGCTGAATTTATCTTGATTACGTCTGTTATATCAGACATGTACTCTTTTCCAAGATCTTCTGCATTTTTAGAATGGCTGCTCTCAAGTTCACACCTGTGAATACTGCTGCTGCAAATGCCACTACTGCTACTCCTGGTGGATCGTCATCCGCTCTAAGGTTGATATCACCTACTCAGCGTCTTCAAAACTGGGCATCAAATGCACTGGTTAAGGAGTACCGTCAACACGATACCATCCCAACTCTGGAGGATGCCCGACAAGCCCTCAAAGTAAACAACTCACATCGGTCATCCGGACAACGATGACCAGTGATCAAGAAGAAGGAGGTGCTGACTACCGTATCAAACCATTTCGGGTTGTTATCCCCGAAACAAAATCACCATTCGCTCCCTTATTCAGGGGAGGTGAATGAGCACATCCCTCAGGGCCTTAATTCAAACAGACAGGAGTCCTTCCTGAGGGCTCCCACCAAAAATCGCCGCCAGACTCGTGCGGCAGTGCACCCTCAACATGATGAGGGTACTGACTCCAGGCGTTCGGCTCAGGTTCCTCGAACCTGAGCAAGCAAGACAAACCACCAGAGGCAGAATCCGGTCAACAGTGAGAAGGTTCTCATCTCTACCATCTTTGGAGAAGTCCACCAACCTAACTTGGTGGAAAGCAACGAGCAGGCACATACACCTGCCCGTTTTAATTCCACTGTCCAGCAGACTCATCTGGAAGCATCACGCCAATCCTGCCTGGAAATTTCGGCAGAGTACTATAAGCAGGAACATACACCTGTTTATAAATCATCAGCTAGTCAGCAAGCTCGTCTGACTACATATGAAGGATCTCGTCAACCACATTTGGAGAAGTGCAATCAGTAGGCACATACAACTGATAGTATTTATTAATCCTATCAATAGTCTTGCTTGGTAGCATTCAGAGAAGTTAGTTGGAAAGCCCCGAAAAAAATAGGAGGCAGACTCAACTCTCTGCCCCCACACTTGAGTACTGTCAGGATTCACTTACAAGAAAAGGAGGATAGGAGTAGGCACATACACCTGCTCCAATCCCGGAATGGACGTATATTCCCATTCCGACAGATGGAGTCACCAAACATATTCTATCAATAGTGAAAGAGTAGAAGAAAATCCATGCTCATATTCTGGATGCCTTCCAGGATATTATAACAACTTCAGTGGCATCTCAGGGAAAGACACATAAATCAATCTCTACCAGTGGAGTGACACATCAACAATTCACTCTGGAACAGACACACATAGCTGTTCCAGTCCAAGAGGGTTGTGGGGCATACTCCCCCATATCATACGGACAACCAAGTCAGGCACATACACCTGATTTGAGTAGAGATCGTCAGCCTAACCTGGCCATCTTTCCTGATCGGGCATATACACCTTCTCAGAGTAGCCACTTTCGTCAACAAGTGGTTTCCAAGGTGACTAAGAAGGCGTCTAAGAAAAAGACCCGCCCAGCACAGTTAAGAGATCAAGAGCCAATCTGTAACAAGGCCTTGCTCGATGCTAGAGTTCTTGAAGCCCTCAGAAAATTATCTATTGAAATTCAAGATTATACTCCCTCATTTCCCAATAGTGGGAACATTAATTCTGAAGGTCTTCAATAGACACTTCCTCATGAAGGCTTGCTTCATGACAATTCGGTCGATCTCAATGTTTCATCTTCAGATGAGAGCCACAGGAACCCTCTGTGTGGTCAGAAGACCAAGGAGCAAGAGATCTCATCATTTACTGTAACCCATTATGGTGGTCCTCCCCATGATGATGAATTTCACTTCAAAAGTCCTCTCCACAGTAGTGATGCACATTTCCCGGAAAAATGCTCTAGTGGACAATGTTGTGCTGAGAAAGCCCTCTTATCTTGAGGCACTTGAAAATGCGAAACCAGTCATGTCTGAAGCTTCATCGCTAGAAGGTGAAATACTTTCCCAATCAGAAGATAGCCCAGGGTGTAGGTCATTCTCCAAACCACCCCTAAGTCACGCATCTTCTAGTTTGATCAATGATTTCTCTACCAATCCTGTTGAATCCAATGAAGAAACTAAGAAACACCAACTCTGGTCAAATCAGGTAGAAGAATCTTCATCCAATGATAAAGAGGAAATGCTAAACATGAGAAAATAACTGGTGAAAGGTGATGTGCCAGTCATGTTTTGGCCTCTGGCTGACTCTCAGTATGACATTCCAGAAACGTTGACGGAAGATGAAATTCATGATATTCGTCTCAACATATGGAAAACTCTTTGTTAGTTAAAAAAGAAAGTATTATCTTATTATGAATATGAAAATCATCTTAAGATAATAGAAGGGTTACACGTCAGATTTATTTGGCATCTTTATCAGTCTCTCGATATCTGAAGGATGAAAAGCAGCAAAGAGCCCTTCAACATTCATTCATTGGTGCACTAAGAGGATTGCGTCAGTTAATTGCCAATGCCCCATATGGTATTCGTGTCAGAGGATGGGGTGTTCATGGAGAACTACATTTCACAGTGCTCTCCAATCAGCAAAGCCCGCTGAAAATGGTCTCATGAAATGTTATTTCCCATGGCCGGCCTTAGTCAGTGGGATTTTTTTGTAATCAAAAGCTTTCCCAAGAACAGGCTTTAACTAGTTCCTCTCAAAATAAAGAATATAGAGAAAAAGTTGTTGAATTACTCTTGAATCAAGCAAAAGAGAATATTAAACATGCCTCTTGTTTGGAGCAAGCACATCACCAAGTGACATAAGTGTCAGAAATCATCCAATGATCTTTTGAACCGGGTGATAAAAGCGGATACAGGTTAATGCGTCCAGCTAATTTCTACACTAAGGTTCGCAAGATCAGGAGTAATTTCAAGAAAGTCTCATATATAGCATGTTAAGAACCACCCAGCTCGCCAAACTGGGGACTCTTTTAAACCAACCCTCAGAATCAACAAAAAGGATTCGGGGAGTTGAGTGAGAACAACAGGAATAGCCCCAGTCCATTGGACTTGGGAATTTTTCAAATCATCAATCCCCTCCTCAGAGATATTAGGTCTTTTCTTGATTGGGGAAGAAACCTCAAGAGGAATGAAGAGGAAAATTATCAGGATATTCCCTCCAAATTACGGTTCGTCAAGAAGTTCCTGAGGTATCGAATCAACAAAAGGAAATGTCTCATCAAAGACATGGAAGAATACAATATCATAGAAATGCTGATAGAAGGGATGTGATGAGTTATGCATCAATCAATGTCATCAATGCCGTTGTTGTTAATCCACCAGATGAGGCTCACTCAGGGGATTCAGATGAAGAGGTTCCTACTCAAGAGGACGTACGCACCGACACAAATGAAGAAGGTGTGCGTACACGAAGTCAAAGGATTACCCATAACCTAGGTAATCCTTCGAGTAACCAACTTACCCCTCTCCGAAAATGATCCAAAAAATGGAAGGGAAAGAACCAGGTTATATATCCGTCCTCTGGAGAAGGTCAATCACTCTCAATAGAGCAAAGGTTTGTACAACAAGAAGAAGAAATGAAGGAATTAAGAAGGTTGAATGCAAAACTACTTCAGAGTAGTCATCTTCTTAAGCATGCTAGAGTCAATCAGCCAAAGAAATTTGTTGCAGCTACTGAGATGGATCACAAATATCCTCTTCTCTCAGTACACCCTCACAGGTCTAATCATACGGGTCAAGTGCAACAACAGTTGGCAGTGCTACCATCAGTTGTATCTTTAATCGTCACATCTGTCCAAGCTCCAGTCATTACACCTACCTAAGTCCAAGTTCAACCATATATTTTTTAAAAGTTAATAAGTACTATTGAGTCATTAATAGCTTTGTTAGAAACTATGGAAGGGAAACGTGCGGAAGTTCAACCAGAAAAGAATTTTTACCCTAAATGGGTAGATTCAATTTCTCCTCCATCTAGTTTTGGGAACACTGTATTCCCTATTTTCAATGGATTAGGAAATCCTGAACAACATTTGACGCATTACATGTCTTGTTACCATCCTATGATGGGAACTCCAGAGCAATAAGAAGCAGTGAAACTTAGATGCTTCGTGAGAACCTTACAAGGACCAGCTTTTGTTTGGTATACAAGCTTGCAATCCCAGTCAATTACCGGATGATAGGATCTTCGCCAAAAATTACTCCTTCAGTTCAGGTAAACTTTTTCCAAAGAAAACAGTTTTCGATCTTACAAACTGTAAGCAAAGGGAGAATGAAAGGGTCTCTGATTTCATTGCTTGATGGAATGGATTAACATATTCCTTGAGTTTAGCACTCCCTCAAGAAGAATTGTTGCCAATCTGTGTGGAAAATCTGTGTGACGAATTATGCATGCCGTTAATCCCTATGAAATACACAGGATGGTTTCGAGACCTTACTTCAATCGCTCAGCAGATTGAAGATTCCATTATACAAGCTAAGGCTAAATCTCGTGTAATTCCATCATCTCCAGGAAGGAGAATGGGTAAAGCAGAAATTGCTACAGTTATGATTAAACAAGCACCTGTACCTATTTCTACCTCAAAACCTTCATCTTCTCGAAGGGCTCCACCTTATGAGCACCAATAACAAAGGCCTTTTCGTCCAGATGATCAAAAAGATCAAAGAAAAAACAATTTGAGGATCTGAAGAGAAAAAAATACTCTTTCCAAAATGAACATGTTCCTGGTTATTTCATTTCGGCTCTGGAAAACAATTTGGTTCAATTGCCAATACCCAAGAGGCCAAACAAGAAAGGAAAAAAAGACTATCCTAATTATTTCCCTTCTCAACAAATGTTGGGGCATCCCATCCAGGAGTGTTTTGACTTCAAAGACCTCCTGCAAAATATGGTCGACTCGAGACAAGTCACATTTAAAGGCTCCTCAGCCCAGGTTGCATGTGTCACTGCTACAGTTCCAGAGGAGGAAGGTGAATGGAAAGAAGTCAAAAGAAAAAATGCACAGAAGTATGATGATTGGATGGTCAGAAAGACAATCAATCGAACTTGTGCTATTTTGAGAACACAATTAAAGATTCCAATTGTGTCTTCTACCATGAATGTTGTGGCAAAACCCTCTTCATCAGAGAGAAAGTCCTCAAAGAAACAGCATGATTCAAAGAAAGAAAAATAATCAGAAGAAGATGAGTATGTGTGAAAGCCTAAGTTATAATTGACTTTGGCGGACTTCATGCCATCTACTTCAAAGCCACGGGCACCGCCCCAACAAACGGCACAGCCTAAAAAGGCTAATCAGGAAGAGTCTTCATCAAATGAAGAGTTAATCTTTTGTTCTGTTAATATGATTCAATTAACAGATCCATATTCCAGTCGAAGTTTCGATTTCAATGAGCCTGAATTCCATGTATCAAACAGAGGAATCAGAGGAAGTTCCAGGGGATAAAGATACAGGGGAAGACATTGATCTTTCAATATCCACTATTCCAATTCTACCCCGGCTAGAACTGTGTACGCAGCAGAAACTCGTGGTAGATCCCTTCAGCGAGCTCAGAGAGAACAAGAAAGTTTTTCTACCAATAAAAAATTAAGTCCTGACATAGTTATTTTGGAAGACCGGTTGAAGGTTCCATCTTCTTCCTCTCAGCAAGTAAATGGATCTAATCGGTCTAATCTTCCAAAACTAGGAATATTGCCAACTCCTATCCCAATAAAAGATGCATCAACTTCCAAAGCATCTGCTTCCACGGTACATGCTAAACCACATATTCCTATTGGGAAATGCAGACCTCTGGATCAAAATTATGATATATTGAAACACTTGGCCCAAGTACCGGCCAAGTTATCAATTCTGGATTCTCTGAATCTATCAAAAGATCTTCGGGAAGCACTCATCGAGTCTTTGTCAAGTCCTTAGGAGTTTGAAATTGAAATTATTGTAGCTGAATTCTATCAGATAGAGAATAATCCTGCAGAATGCCATGCAATAATATCCTTTACAGATGAAGATGAATATGATGTTGTGCATGGACATATTAGACCATTGTACTTGTCTGGAAAGGTTAATGGCGTGGATGTTCGAAGAGCTTTCATTGACAATGGTTCAGGAGTCAACCTCATGCCCATTCGTACACTTCGTCGATTAGGCCTCACGGAATCTGATTTATCTCCTTCCACCATGATGATACAGGGATATGATAAAAATGAACAAGAACCACTAGGTGATGTTACACTTAGAACTCAGTTTGGAGATCTTGTATCCAATTCAGATTTCATGGTTGTTGATTAAGACTCAGCCTTCAACATCTTTCTTGGAAGACCATGGCTACATCAACATGCGGCTATCCCTTCATCATACCATCAATGTCTCAAATATTGTTTCAATGGTCATGTTGGGACATTGTATGGTGATAAGGCCACATTCAAGAAATGTGAGTCTCAATACATTGAGGCGGAATTCTATCAGATAAAGCAAAGTGAGAAATCCATAACAAAGAAGATTACCAAAGATAATGCTCCATATGGTTTGGAAAAAATTCCAGTAAATCCATTTACACATGTGAGTACAGATTATGTGTTGCCTATCAGTCAAATTGAAAATATAGACCCAAATCAAAATAATCTTATAGAAAGATCCATTATTTCAATTACGACAATTGAGCCAGACAACATGGGAGAAATTGGTAATCTACCATGAAGTGATGAAAGCACAAATGGTGACGTCTTCATTTCATCTGCTGAAATCCAACAAGTCTATGCTTTACCAATTAGTCCAGAAGAAGTTATAGCAACATTGGAGGTGAAAAATGATGTCGATTATCAATCCATTATCTCATCTTTATTACCCAAAGAAGACCCTTCATCATCAATCGGGTCGGAAATGAAAGCTTCTTCTTCAAGATATGCAAATTTTGACATCTCTTCGGATCATGAGAATTCTATTTTATCATCTACTATGCAAGTAGAAACGGAAGAAATAACACATGAAGAAGAAGAAGAGGAAGATCTCAGAGATGCTCCTCCAGCATTTGAAGACGGTATCTCTACCACTGTGGATGAACTCAGAGAAATAAATCTCGGTACAAAAGGAGATCCACGCCCCACTTTAATCAGTGCGGCCATGAATCTTGAAGAGCAAGAGATGTATATTTCTTTTCTAAAGCAAAATAGATATATATTTTCCTGGAACTATACAGAAATGCTCATGCTGGATCCTGATGTTGATACTCATCATTTGGGTTTACTAGAAGAACATCGAGGATTTAAGCACGCCGTGAGAAGAACACACCCAACTTATGCTTCCAAAATAGAAGCTGAAGTGGATAAGATTATCAAATCTAACTTCATCAGAGAAGTTCAATATCCCAAATGGTTGGATAATATTGTCCCTGTAAAGAAAAATAATGGAAAAATTCAAGTTTGCATCGATTTCAGAGATCTTAATCGGCATTGTCCTAAGGATGATTTCCCAGTTCCGATTACAGAACTTCTAATTGATGGAACAGCTGGCTATGAAGAAATTTCCTTCATGGATAGATATTCCTGATATAATCAGATCCAAATGGCCCCAGAAGATGAGGAATCTACAGCCTTCAGAGCCCCTCAGGGTGTGTTTTGCTACCGGGTAATGCCCTTCGACTTAAAGAATGCAGGTGCAACTTATCAACGTTCCATGCATCGTATCATCAAACCCTTCTTAGGGAAGTTTTTTGAATTCTATGTAGATGATTTGGTAGTTAAATACCAAAAACGTTCTAATCACTTGGCTGATTTGGAAGTCATATTCTGCAAGCTTCGACAACATAATTTGAAGATGAACCCCTTAAAATGTGCTTTTGGGGTAACCTCAGGAAAATTTCTCAGCTTTGTTGTACTCCATCGTGGTATTGAAGTCGATCCTAAGAAGACCAAGTCAATACTTGGTATGTAACCTCCTAAAAATTTGGAATAATTAAGAGGACTTCAAGGACACTTAGCCTATATTCGGCGTTTCATCGCCAATTTAACAGGCAAAAGTTTACCCTTCACCAAATTGATGAAGAAGGGAGTCACTTACCAGTGGACTGAAGAATTTCAAGAAGCATTCGAGATTCTCAAGAAATACCTCTTGAGTCCACCAGTACTCATGCCACCTGTTGAAGGAAGAACACTTATCCTCTATGTGACACCTCTAGAGAAATCATTGGGTGCCTTTCTTGCTCAAAAGAATGACACTAGGAATGAAAATCGTCTCTAATATCTCAGACGAACCATATTTGAAGCAGAAACCCAGTATTCAAGTATTGAGAAGTGCTTCTTGGCATTAATCTTTGCAGTTCAGAAGTTGAGACACTACCTGCAACATCACGAGGTCCAATTGGTATCTCGCAATAACCCACTCAAATTTATCCTAAGTTGTCCAATGCTTACAGGACGTCTGGAAAGGTGGGCAGTTATTTTGCAGTAATTTGACATTCAGTATGTGTCTCAAAAGGCGATAAAGGGCCAAGCTCTGGCTGATTTCCTAGCTGAACACCCTTCAGTGGAAGACACATCTTCAGATATTGAACTCCATGATGAGGAAGTATTCTCTATTCAAGAAAGTCCTCATGCATGGGAAATGTATTTTGATGGTGATTCCAGAAGTCCAACAGGGAGGAAAATGGAAAATCCTAAATTCAACAATGTTGGCTTAGGAATTGTGCTCATTTCTCCAGAAAATGCAGTGTTACCTTATTCCTTATTATTGTGGGATGGTGGTACCAATAATGAAGAAGAATAGAAAGCTCTCATCGTAGGTTTGGAATTAACACTTCAAGAACAAGTGAATCACTTAAAGGTGAAAGGTGATTTAGACCTGGTAATCAAACAAGTCAATGGGGATTTTTCCATCAGAAAAGAAGAAATAATCACTTTGTATGATTACGTTAGAGAGTTAATGGAGAAATTCCCTTTGGAACCGACATTTTCTTATGTCCCAATATCACAAAATGCTCAAGTTGATGCATTGGATAATATAGCCAAAGCTTTGGTAGATCCAAATCGGGACGAGACAACCATCAGTATTTCCCACCGTCGTGCAATTTCACCTTATGATCGAATCATAAGAGAGGAAATTAATGAAAATTTTCCCATTTCTGAACTGTATGGTCATACTATAGGATGTATGTCACCTATCTGGGAATACCTTCAAAGTGGAACACTTCCACCTGATAGAGCTGAGAAAGAACAAATCTGGCGACGTGTGGTTAATTTTACTCTTTATGAAA
Organism: Viscum album; assembly: GCA_963277665.1. Classification (NCBI taxonomy): domain Eukaryota; kingdom Viridiplantae; phylum Streptophyta; class Magnoliopsida; order Santalales; family Viscaceae; genus Viscum; species Viscum album. The sequence continues at coordinate 1,174,372,169 of OY728119.1, read as the reverse complement.
GCCCAGATCACCTAGAGAAAATTCTCTACAAACATGGTTTTGATGGAGTTCTCTTCAGATGCATTGATGGTGAAGAGACAATGGCTGTCATGAAAGGAGTGCATGCAGGAGTCTGTGGTGCCCACCAGTATGGACATAGACTGTCTGATCAGATTCAGAGGCTTAGATACTTTTGGCCTTCAATGATATGAGATTGTGTCGATTTAACAATGAAGTGTCATTCATTCCAAGTACATGCCAACTTCATTCATCAACCTCCAGAGTTGCTTCATACAGCTAAATACACATGGCCATTTGTCACATGGGGAATGGATGTGGTGGGACCTTACCCTTAGGCTATGGCCAAGCAGTTTAAGTACATTCTTACTGCTACTGACTTCTTTTCCAAATGTGCAGAGGTAATACCTCTCAAGGAAGTTAGTTCTAAATGCGTTGTTAGCTTCATCAAGTCTAACATCATTACCAGATTTTGTGTCCCTCATACCATATTTACAGACAATGACACCAATTTCTGTTCATCTGAGGTGAAAAAGTTGTATCAAGAATACAACATCAAATCCAACCATTCATCTTGGTATCATGCAGTGGCCAATGGCCAGATAGAAGCCTTTAACAAGACTCTTTCAAATATACTGCAAAAGATGGTAGATAATGATAAGAGGTCATGGCCTGATAAACTCTTTCATGCTTTATGGGCTTATCGGACTACCACCCGCATTGCAACTCGGTCAACTCCATATTCATTGGTATATAGAACGGAAGTCGTCTTGCCCATTGAAGTTCAACTACCCTCGCTCAGAGTTGCCATTTGTGATCAATCATCTATAGATGAACAATCTCAAAAGTGATTGAATGAATTGGTCCGGTTAGATGAGAAAATATTGTGCACTTTTCACCACTTGGAAGTCCATCATAATCGAATAGAACGAGATTTTAACAAAAAAGTTCGTCTTCGTTCATTCACTCAGGGATAATTGGTATTATTTCTCAGAACTCCAATGATACCAGGAAAGAACCCTCCCAATCTTGAGCCAAAATGGGAAGGACCTTATTCAATACATAGGGTCTACTCCAATGGATCTTATTCATTATTATCAATGGATGGAGAATTCATCACTACTCCAACCAATTCCATATTTTTTGAAGAAGTATTTTGTATAAACTGAAAAGTAACTTTATTATTCCTGCTATATGACGTTAAACTATACAGCAATGTCCAGTATGATCTTAAACTGCAACTTGGTCCAACATGATGTTAAACTGTGTCTCCAAAATCATCCAGTATGACCTTAAACTGCAACTAGGTCCTGTATGACCTTAAATTGTATCATCAATGGTCCATGCATATGGCCCTAAACTATTTGCAAGACCCTTACGTCTAGCAAGACGTTAAACTGTGACGTCCAAACTACATGACGCTAAACTGTATAAAAGTCCCTTAAGTCCAGCAAGACGTTAAACTGTGATGTCCTAACTACTTGACACTAAACTGTATGAAAGTCCCTTACGTCTGGAAAGAAGTTAAACTACATAATCATCAAAGGTCATGTATGACCTTAAACTACTCGCACTTTCGTCCAACATGATGCTAAACTGTGGAAAAAATCCCCAATGCGTCCAACATGACGTTAAATGGTGTACCCTTTTGTCCTCCCAGCATGACATTAAACTGCATAGTCCCCCTTTCTTCTAATATGATGTTAAACTCTATTTTCCCCATCGTCCTAACTACATGATACTAAACTGTATAGAATGTCCGTGATATGTCCTACAAGACATTAAACTTTATTTTTTCCCTGCTACATGACACTAAACTGTGCAACACCAATAGTCCTAACTGCAAGACTTTAAACTGCATAGTCCCTTTATATGTTCTACATGACATTAAACTATGAATCATTAAGGTTGTTTTGACCTCTTGCTTCTCACACCAAGTATGAATCACATGAGTTTAGAGAAAACCTCAACCATAACACTCTCTCTCGGATGCTAACCATGTGTAAGTCCCAACATCATTTTTAGGTCATTGTCCCCAATAAAAACTTGATCATTAATTCATTCTTTAATTGAACTATGCGGACTTTGATCCTTGCCTTCCAGGCTGGGTACGTAGGCAACCTCCCAAGGTTCAATCCCAAAACCAATATCTTTACATTGGTTCATCTCCATCTCATACGATGTTGATTCGTGAAACCGCACCTAGATTCAATATCTTTACATTGGTTCACTTTTTTCCTTGTTATATGATGTTAAACTATACAACACTTTTGTCCAGTATGACAATAAACTACAATATTCTTTGATACCCTCACCAGAGAGGGAACCATTATTTACATTGATTTTTTTAATCATGTTTCATTTCAACGACTACGTGCATACATGGCAACGCCCAAACATTTTATCTTGGGTTAAACCATAATTGTACTAAAGTCCCCTTTCACCCTTCACATGTACGAACCAAATTTGTACAAAGGGTATTTATAGAACTACGTGGGCTTGAATCCCATCCTTATGGATTCCGTAGGAACATTCGAGTGTCCCTCAAATCCAGCCCCAAGTGTTTGGGACTAACCCCAAATTTCACTTTCAGTCCCTTGACTGAAAAGTCCCCATGAAAACACACACTGTGTGTTTCTTAAAATGGTCCAATCTCTATGACCCTAAACTAAGAGCTCTAATCCTTTTGTCCCACACGATGTTAAACTGTATTTTAAGAACTACGTATGGCTTGATTCGCATCCTTATGGGATTCGTAGTGAAGTCCAACATTTCAATTCAGGACCCAACCACAACATGATTATGGATAGAATTGATCTCTATATCTCTGTATATGTTGACAAATACCCATATTTATGTGTCATAATTTAAACCTTAAATATTTTCAGATCCTCATAACCCTTTTCATGACTTCTAGTCACAAAAAAGTCAAACTTCTGAGAGTTCTTTTTCCTGACTATGCAGCACGTGCCCATAGGCGGCCTTGCATAAACAGTCTACATAACAGACTTGTTATCCAAAAGATACTATTATTTAACTATGCATCCAATGTCCTTAGGTGGCCCTGCATAATTCAACCCCCTAACGGGTTTTTCGGATAGTGGTAACTTTATTCTTGGGAAGAATGTCTCTTTTTCCCTTATTTTTCTTAAATGATAGTATGTAGGGATCCACAAAAAATAGCCATCCTTAACATATTTGTTCCATAACCTTTATAATGATCTAAAAGTATTCAATTCTATGGTTTCTATTCTTCTTCCCTAGATTTGGGTCAGACCTTTGTAGGAGTGATATTCATCCAGTTCTTCAATAATCTTGTTTGGAAATATCTTCTTCATATTCAAGTACCTCTTTCCATAAAACAAACTCTATAATTTGGAAGATTTGAATCTCCATAAACTTTCACTGGATTTTAGAACTAGGAAAGTAAATTTTTTAGAGTTATTTTGGCTGACTATGCAGCACGTGCCCATAGGCGTCCTTGCATAAACACTCTACATAATAGACTTGTTAGCCAAAAGATACTATTTTATTTAACTATGCATCCAATGCCCTTAGGTGGACCTACATAATTCAACCCCCTAACGGGTTTGTTAAATAATTGTAACTTCATTCTTGGAAACTACTTCTTTTAATGCCTTTTATCTCTTTTTCATATCATTCCTCAGATTTAAATATTCTTAAGTCATAGCTTACATATTTTACCTCATACTTGAGTATGGTAATATGTTTTCAGATGAATTTTTAAGGAATTGAGTCAATTCTAATCCATTTCGGTCAATGCTATTTCGACCTTAAACATTAGCCTTTTTATATCCGACATGCATGACTTTAAACTGCCCACAAAAGACAAGGGAACACTAAATAAAAGTCAAGTTCCCAGCTCACTAAACATAAATTTTGTATGATTTAGGTAACATTGAGAAATTAAAAGGTTCGAAGTTTGTAGGGTTATTTACATTAATCCTAGTAAAAATAAAACTATTCTTACTAGGCCCATTGTCTTAGGTAAAATCTAAAGCATGTTGCAAAAGAGAATGCAGGTACAAATGATTGAAGGTGAAAGTGTTCTTCATTGATGCATAAGAGTTAGAAGGACATCCACAGACTGTAGTATCTTCTCATTTTCAAGAATTACAAGAGGCATTCAACATAAGTCTTCATTTGATTTGCGACATCCCGAGCATTATCAGCAACCACTTGGAATTTATTCGTTCAACTGGATACAATAAGAGATGCAGTGATACTAGCTCTTCTTGGAACAATTGTAAAAGGATGTTCTTGAGTGCAGTTTGAGAAAATGTTCTGCTGATCAAATAGTGACTCTGTTTTTGTCCAAGAGACTTGGATGATGGATACATGGATTTTAGAATTGATCATTGGAAGTAAAGAGCCATTAGGAGGGTACTCTTTTCAGATATTGCTCTAATGCAATGTTTTTCTTCTCCCCACCAACCGGCAGCGGAAAACATTTCATCCCATGGGTTTGCCATTTTCATATCTGCAAGAAAATGACATGGAGGAAGAATTTGAAATTTCACACCATTGTTGTTGCTCTTAATGCACAACATAACCGAAATAGAGGAGTAACAGTGTAGCTGCATTTTAGGTGTATAGTTATTTGCATCTGGAACATTGACTCCTTGCAGATGACCATGACCATATAGAGGCAGTTAGATGCTCTGTGGGAAATTATGATGATATTTATTCAAGTGCATAGCCAAATTTGGGAAAGTGCTGTCACATATATCATAATAATCATGGCCAATGATGTTCATCATGTCATCAATCAGCTTGCTAGCCAGTTCATCAGCCATTTTAATTCCCTTGGGAGCCATTGATTCTGCACAAAAGTTGAATAAACAAACTCTTAAATGGGTTTATTTTTCATAAAATTTGTGAAAGAATTCGAGAAAATGGATAAGGAATTAAGGCACGCAAGTCTAAACTTGACGCGCAAGTGTTCATGTGCCGTGCTATTTTTTGACGTGCAAGTTTAAACCGTGCAAGTACCAATACCTATATAGCAGCACGACAGCAAAGAAATATCAGAAAACAGAGCAACCTGCGCGACTAAGGTGACCTGCGCGGCGAGAGCTCAAAGGTTTGAAATCCGGAAATCCGGATTCTTTGTACGGAAGTGAGACCCTCTATTTATATACGCGGCTGGGACTCAGTGTGCTCAAGCCCCGTGCGACTCGAGCCTGTGCGCTGAATGATTATTTGAACGCCCAACCTTGCACGCCCCAATTTTCTTTTGATTCTTGATTTCCTCAGAGTCAAATCCTCTTTTCTTTCGGATCCAACTCTGAGGGGGGACTTTTTTTGACACTCCTTTTTCATCACAGAGTCCAAAGTAATGTAAAGGGAAATGACTTAGCACAAATTTATTCATCCTTTGATAAAAATATCAAAAATAGAAAAAGGCATGAACAAGGGATCAAAAGCACATGTGCCGCGCAAGTTCTATCACTGTCGCGCAAGTACCCTTGCGCGCTGCCCAGTGGTCACGCAAGTGACTTTCAGGACCTAAATGATAACCACCCAGGGTATTCTCCTGCCAATAAATAATCCCTGTGGGCCCCCCATTCGAGGAGGTTTTTTTTCCAGAAACTCATATTTGAGCTCTCGGTGCCCCAGTCTCTTCTCAAAGCTTCTGAAACACTTCTAAGGTAATTTCTTACCATGAACGGAAGATCTAAAGAGGAGGAGGAAGGCCTAAGTGTTGAAACTCATCAACACTTGTGCGCCTGAGTTGCCATCCCTTAAGGGAAAATGCCACACTTGCGCGCCGCCTTACTCCTTCAATAGAACTTGCGCACCCCTTTTCTGGAAGAACATCAAGAGGATTCTAAAAGATTTAATCAAGAGTCACTCAAGTATTACCCTGCTAGTTAACCGTCGCGCATGTACACCATGTGTCGCGCAGGCATACCTGCGCCACCAGGACTTGCGCGCCCACGCAGTACATGCACGCCTGCAAGGACTTGTGCGCCCCTGCTTTTTTGGGTGACCTTCTTGCCCATTTCACCCCTCTTAAGCCATTCCACCTCTCCTATTCAAGATTCAATCTTCAATACACTCTTAGAAGACATTTATGGCCGGATTTATTGATTTTTGATTCCTTATATGAAAGGAACTATGTAGAATATCTCTCAAAACCTAGTGATTTACACATCTTTATGTCACTAAAGATTGAGTTTTAATTCATTGAACCTTATCCATTTAGATGAGAGTACTCAATCAACCTGGGCCTCCTTTTTAGGAGTAAGTCCCAGTCATAATTCTTAACTTGGGAATCCTCCTTAGGAGTAAGCCCCAATTCTTAAAATTCTAAAATCTGGGCATCCTTCTTAGGAGTATGCCCCTATCCCTTAATTTGGGTATCCTCCTTAGAAGTAATCCCCAAAACATAATTCCCTTAACCTGGGCCTCCTTTTCAGGAATAAGCCCCAGTCTCAAATATCGACATCCTCCTTAGGAGTAAGCCCCAGTGCCCTAATTTGGGCATCCTCCTCAGGAATAATCCCCAAACCTTAATTCCCTTAACTTGGGCCTCCTTTTCAGGAATAAGCCCCAGTCTCAAATATCGGCATCCTCTTCAGGAGTAAGCCCCAAGTTCCTTATTTTTTTCATGTCTCTTAACCTGGGCCTCGTTTTCAGAAGTAATCCCCAGTATTAATTTCTCTTAACCGGTCCTAATTTACCTTTGATCTAGAATTCCTTTTCAGGAGTAAAACCCAATCATAAGTCTTCTCCTAATTTGGGCCTCCTTTTCAGGAGTAAGCCCCAAGTTAGAGTATTCAAAATCTCCATGAAGCACATATACCTTTATAGACCCTGCTCCTAGATTTCTTCACTAAAGCAAATCCTAACCTTCTTTTATCTGGACAGTCATACATACATAAGCCCCACATTATTTCTTATGATTTCATCTTTCATGGCACAGTAGTCTAATTTTTACCAATACCTCTTGTTTCTCACACTGAGCATAACTCACGTGAACTTAGAGTGTTAATGTAAATATGACATCCTTCTTTGATCCATCAATCATAAACATCATATTCCCTTACTCGAACTACGTGGGTTCTGATTCCTTTTATAAACAAAGGATACTTAGGTAGCCAGTCTGCGGGTTCGATCCCAACTCTAAAATAATCCATGTCCTTTTGAATGACTATAAACTTCATGTGCCCCACTGAGTGGCTTGAAAACCAGCATGGTCATCATAATGACCAAGAGACTTTTATATAAATTTGTCGAAGGGTACCATTGACCAAGAATCTCTAATAAATACAGATGATTCACTATCGATGAAGAAACTCGAATACATATAAAAGATTTTCTAAATTTCCTACATATCGATCATTGATTGTTAGATCTAAATGAAGACATATTTTATACTTGGTAATGTAAAAAGGATTCACGAACATAACTTAAATCTATAAAGAGAGTCCCGGAGTAGACAATAATTCCCCTCAAAAAGGTGTGATGAGTCCAACCTCCCATCCTCTCGACCAATGTAAATTCCTAAGCCTCATCAGTCCACAAACTAATAAGCACCTACCTTTGGAAAGTAGGTCCGAATAGATGTGGAATCATTGTATATTTCCAGTTCTATGAACAAACCCATTAGAAACCGATTGGAATGTTTGAATCTCCCATCAAAAGGAGGTCATCCCCGGAATCTGAGGGAAACAGTGTTAAAGGCCCCCTGGGACCTTGGTAAATGATAAAGGATAAAATTGTTTTTTATTTTTATTAAATGTTTTAAAAGGTCATGATGTTATACTTTATTGTTTTTTAATTATGGAATAGTTTAGATTATATGATTAGGTTCTAGAAACCTATTGTATTTTATGTTCTTGAAGATGTTATACATGGTTCTCCCCATCAATGGATTATGTTTCAGACTAGTGCTATGGGAACCAATGGAATTCTTTGTGGATAGTGTTTGGGGAATGGTGATATGCATCATTAGATAGTGTATGGTAAATGGTTATCCTCCTCCCTTGTTTAGGGTATGATATATGGAATTAAATAACGCTAGTTTAGAGGATTGGATATGATTCAATGCATTCACGGTATCTGTGGTTGACTAAGGATCTAGATAATTTTCTAGATACATTTTTTAGGTCCCAAAATTATCCTATGATAATGAATTTTATCTTGTATGGATAAAATATTTAACACCATATGGTTTATGGAATTCAGAATTAGTTTTGGCTGAATATTTTTTAGTTGTCTTGGGTGTGACTTTAGAACCCAAGTTCCAACAGGTTGACTAAAAAACTATTTTATTAAAATATATCTTCAGTCATGTATTGGTTATGATTCTTTTGTTTATCTATATAAACCATGGATATAATAGGTTAATGATTTAGACACCACTGGTGGATACCTACTATGTTATGCACACAAACTTCTTGGTCTACCATTGAACAAGGGTACTTGAGTACCTCACACATGTTTATTATATGGATTGTTTTGGGAATGAGTCTCTGGTTCTGTTTTACATAATAAAGAATTATAACTCAGATGGCATCGAGATAACGGTTAAGGTTTGTCTTGAGGATGTAGAATATCCCTTTTTTGATTTATTTTATTCTCTATGTTTATGTAACAAGCCCAGTGGGAAGTTAGTTGTATGGATGAAATAACTGTTTTGTGATTACTATGTTTCCTTAGTTTCTCAGTCATATTTATATCTATCTATTTTTATTCTAACTTATTTTTATATGTTGGTATTTATTTACTCTTGTGTTCATAGATTTTTATTGTTAGTATACGATAGTTAGTGATTTAATTTTCTATTGTGCACTATGATCATTGGGTATAGTCTCCCCACATTACTATCATAGACCCCCATGACTATTTGAAAGATTCTGGTATATGGAGAGATGAACCTGATTTAATGTGGGGAACTTGTTCATTTTCTGTTATAGAGTGAACCTAGGAGGTATGTTACAAAGTGTTATCAGAGCATTATTTTTTTTATTTTGTCTCACAATTACATTATCCAGTAGAATGTGGATGTAATAATGTGTCTGATCCTATGGTGTATATAAGAATGGTGCATCTAGGACACTAATTATGGTTAGATTTTCAGGTTACTGGGGATTAAAGTGATATTCTTGGTATTTGAAGTCATATTTGTAGTTGATTTTATTCTCGATATAAGCACATATGGTTTTTATGTTTTTATTTATGATGGATTTTGGGTTCTTATCCCATTGGTAAGAGGCTGGTGTTTTTGTTTTAAATCTTGTCTTGTAGAGGCCAGAGACATATCATTAATCATCAAAAAGTATATGGGATTAAATGACATATTTCATCCTAGTGTGTGAGTTCACTAATGTCTAAGGAACAATTTTTTAATGTATCAAAAGAATATTATATGTTGTATCCCAATATAAGTTCCTTGTTTCAATATACTCATCTAGGATGGATTTTATATAGATTTATTTCTGATTTTAAGTTATGTGAATCTATAGTGAGATGCCCTATGAGGAAAATAATGATGATGTAGTCCTTATTTCTATAACGGGTAGTGACCTTCATGGGTCAACATGCTGTAGGTTAATTTCTATTAGTATATGTGTGTCTTTTCCCTCTAGGGGTGTAATTATGTGAAGATTTTTGAAGAGGATGGGTCATTAATTATGGGTGTATGGTTAAGTGTATGAAACCTTTTATTTGTTATAACTTATAGATTGGTGTTTGGGAATATTGATGTTGTGTGACGTGGGGATGAGAGTGTGTTTTATTCCACATAAAATGTCTAATTATATGAGTTTACATAGATCTAGGAAGTTATAAAATGTTACTTTCCATGATAATTGACTATTAATGCTAGGAGGGAGAGACTTATACCCTTATTTTATGTGAATCGAGTTCAGAGAGTTATTTCTCAATGACTTTTGAGGGCCACCCGTGAGTGGGGTTGAATAAGTTATGATAATTTGTGCATGATTAAGGAATGGGTAGATGTTTTGGGACTTCTTAAAATAGAGCACAATGGGTGTTCCTAGTATAGGAATTGGGAGAATATGATGCCTTTTTCTATATAATGATTACTTTTTTTCTAGTTCTTTGGTCTTGTGGTTTGATTTTAGAGGAGTAGGCTCATTCAGGTGCCTAAAATGTGCAATGGCTATGTAAGTGGGATGTGAATGGTGATTATAAGCTGTATTTACAGAATATGATGTACTCAAGGGTATATGGTTTTTATTTGCGCAGTGAACTCACATGTGAGGTAGACATGTTGTGCTCAAGGAGGAGAGAATAGTTCTTGCTTGTGGATTAGAACATCCTTCAAGAGGGTTTTGGTATGACACGTATGAAAGTGCCTATTTTACTATGATGAAAATCACTTGGAGTGTTGATGATTAAATAGTACAAAATTAATTTTTAGGATATAGTATTTAGGTCCCCGTCTTGGTCATATTTGGAATCTTCTTTAAGAATATAGTGAGAGCATATATGAATTTACTGGAAATTTGGAATGATGTTTGGGTCTTGAGTGGTCGTGCAAGTTGTTTTGGCTCAGTGAGTTATCTATGGTTTTGGGAAGCACTAAGGGTCATCTATGCTAGTTGTTATATGTATACAAGTAGGAAAATCTTGTGGTAAGGGATTATGAGCTGAGTGTGCATGGGATATTACTCACTATAGTTGAAAATATGGTTTTTTGTGGGTTACATACGAGAGAATAATAGTTAATAAAAAATGGAATTTTTTAGAAATGAACATGTGGTGATGAACTATGTCATTTGAATAGAGAATGTGTTGTTTCATAGTCTTACACACGTGATTGTTGACTTAAGTAGGTAGTTATGAGTAGGTTGTGAGATGATGTGGGTGTGATGAGAGGCTTACGAGAATGGTTTCACAAGTCTCTTTCGTGAAAACTATGATATTCTAGGGATGTAAATGAAAACATGAAAGGATAATGTGTGAAGTTATGAGCAATCTAAATTGAACCCCATTTAATGTTTCATAGGATGTTGTGTCATTAAAGTAATAATGGATTGGGATGAGTGAAACACATATGGTTTCAGTAATAACTATCAAGGTCATCTCTTTGAAAAGCCGTTAAACAAGATCTAAGTGGTAAAGAGTAAACCATTGGTTGTTTCAAATTTTAACATTGTTTTAGTGTCAGATTTCACAAAGGATAATTTTGGTGACATTTCTATGAATAGTGAATGGTATTTGGTTTTATTTTAGAGAGATTAATAGGGGTGAGCGGTCTTATCCCTCTTTGGCCATTATATTCAACGGTGGACATGGTGTGGTCTTGGGCCTGGGGAAAAGGTTCAGGGATATAGTGACAAATATTATCATATAGTTGGAAGTGGGATGTCATTCGTGGTGATGTGACCTTGATGCAAGGGGGATCATAATTGTCGGAGACTTATAGAATATTTTTTTTTCATTACATTAGCTGAGAGGAAGTGGAGTTGACTGCATTAGTAGTGAATGAAAAGTTGTTACTCATACATGGTTCAAGATGTTGTATATGAGTTATTCATAGGATGGGATGTTTCAATGATACATGATCATGATCGATTTTATTTTGTATCATTGCTCGCAGTGTGTCATGATGGTGGAAATGGATGGTTTATAGACCAATAGTGGAATGTCATATGAAGTTAGGTAAAACATTAATGGGTGTTTTTGGGTGATCACATTATGCCTCTAGGCCTGAAGTAATCATTTCTTGGAAATTTGGTGGTATATTGGTTGTGCGATCCAAGAGTTTTTTTGGATGTCTCAACCAAGGATGTTTTATCTTGTGTTTTCTTATGAATTTTTTTAGGTAAGTTACAAACTAAATTCAGTGTTTCATTCTGGAGATTATGGTTGCACTTTGGAAATTTAATTAGGATTTTTATGAAAAGATTCTTTGTTCTAAGTTCATGCATGGATGGTCAGTATGCATATTTTTCAGCTGGTTGTAGTTTTAAGGATGGGATCTGATAGTTTATATGTATTCTTAAGGATGTTCAGGTGTGGTATGTTAGGAATGATTCTAGTGACATTGTGGGAGCATGAGTTTTTGTTTCTAATGATATTTTTTCATAGGGGATGATACAAGATTCAGAAGTTAGTTTTTGTAAGAAAAATCATATGTTGTAGATCTCCATAGCTCTTATAGGTAATCAAGAGATGAAATAATCATATTTTTTGGGATTGATGATCTTAGCATTTGGAATTTTTATCTCCTCGAGTTAGATTTGTGCCTTTAATGTGGTTTAAAAAATTAAAAATAGAATAATTCCATTGGATTTAAAATGGGTAAAAGTGATATATTGGGATTATAAGATGCTTAGAAACTAGGAATTCATGGAGAAAATAAGAACTATGTTGTTTATGTGGTATGATATTGTGATTATAAATTATTTGAAAGTCAAGAAGAATATGAATTTTTTATATATTGGATGAGATAATCATCAAATAAAGATTAGAAATGGAATTTTGAGAGTTATAATTCTGAAAAATGATGTTTTTAATCAGTAATAATGCTCTGGTTGTAGCATGAGGGATTAGGTATAATTCATTGGATTTTGGTCAATATTATGGTGTTTTGGACTTTTCTGGAAGTGGTGGATGGTTTCATGATAATGGTATGGGGGAAACTATGATACACCTTAATACATTGGTCATTTTCAATTCAATTTTAACAAAAAATGTTTAAGCTACAAGGTTAATACCTGGGTAATTTAAAACCACATGGGATCACATAAAAACAATGAGAAGGGTAGTAACATGAGATATGGTGCAAAATTTGTGAACAAATACTGCAAAGTTATAGAAAAAATGTGAAAGGGAGTGGTATATGGAGGTAATTATAAAAACATTGTTAGAAAATGGTTTTTCTAGCCCTGTTTCCTAACTTTGTGAGGAATTTTTTGATACCCAGTGATGGGTTCATGGATGGTACAATGTTTTGTAAACCATGAATCCAAACCTTCTAGATTACTATTTTTTCATTAAAATTGGTAAATTAAATGAAATTATTCTTGGATTTTACAAATACTCCCCCTATTTCTCCTCACTTAGGTGATCATGGATGAAGAGATTCTCCTCCCCAAGGATCTCCCATCACCCATTTATTTTGGGTGAATTTATGGTGAAATTAATTTAGTGTTTAAGATAAGTTTTATCTTCCTCCTAATTCCCTTACCCCCTTCCCTTGTCTCTATCTAATTCTAACATCCTGGATTATGGATTGGGATTTGATTCCACCATATCATGGTAGAGTTAGCCAATATGATATGGATTTTTGTTTTTTTTCATAAAGGATATCCTAAGATGACATCTACATGCCATCACATAGGGTTTTATAAAGGTATGAATCCATGATGAATTTTATTAGTTTTATATTGTATATTAAATTAATTATTTTTTGTAATGGTACCAACTCTTTTGGTATTTTTACAAAAATATGGTTGGGGTTATGTCACATGTATTCATAGTGGTTGGCTTTGGTTTTTGTATGGAATTATGAATCAAATATATTTCTAAAAAAAATCCATGTTGAAATTAAATTAGTTATTTAATCATAATATATATTGTTAATTAATTTTGTTCCTTAGAATGATGATAGTGATCAAGTGGTTGATGTGAAGTATTTTGGACACTATGATGTTTTGGGAATTCATGAATGTACCTAAAAAAGTAATTGGGACTTTGGAATGTTTGGTATAACTTCATTATTGTGGCAGGTGGTCTAAGAGATTTAACTATAGTCTTGATGACTTATTTACATGTGTATGTAGTATGTGAAATTACATCATTTTGAGGTGAAATTTCTTCCTTGGTTTAATAAAATGGATTTTGGATTAAAATTTTAAAATAAAACCTCCACAATTCCCATTGAGTAAGCTGGTTATTACTGGAACAAACCTATAGTTGTGCATGGGGTGTGTTATTTCTTAAGTGTTTTAATTTGGGGATCTCAAGAGTGTCATGGGTGGGTTATGAGCTTGGCCCGATTAAGTACATTTTTTGGTTTTGTAACATGGTTATAGGGGTACTTCGTAACTTGGTAATAAATTTTTTATGACCAGGTAAAGTAATGAACTGGAATTTTTTTATGTGATAAGGATTTTTGATATACCTATGAGGAATTTGAAAAGGTTTTAATTGTGTGATTTGGATTTTAAACCATTTTTTGGAATAAATGAGTGAAAAATATGTTTATAATTGGTTTGGAATTAAAATTATATTTTAACCCTAAAGTAATATGAAAAATGGGTTTAGATGAATTTAAAATATTGATTTTAAATGAGTGCGGGGTTTCCCTTTTGTGAAAATACATTAATTTCCCTTTTAATTATTTTGATGGAATGGAATTATGTGGACTTATTTTGATATTAATGATGAAGACCCATGTCATAAGGGTGACTTAAATTTATTTTGTTCATGGATGTGTGATATCTATCATTTTTTCAAATAGTTTTTGGAATGGTGTATTAATATGTGAAATGGGATCAGTATTGTAACCCATATTAGCATTAATGTCCTATCAGGACCTTGGTAAAAGATAAAATTTTAAAAGGGGGTTTTGGATTAATAAATTTTTTAAAGGGAAATAGTTTTAACATTAGTGTTTGAGAAATGATGTCATTGTTTAGATTTTGAAATATGCTTCTGAGGAATAGGGGTATTTTATGTTGTTTAGGATGTTAGAAATAGAAATTTTAATCCATGGTTTAAGAGAAATATTGTATTTCTTTGAAATAATATCATGTTATATGGATAGGGTATGGCACAAGGTTCTCGACATCCCTTAATAGGGCATAAGAGATAGTTCTACAAATACTTATTTTAGGTTGTGGGGACTATGATCGACATCCTTGGTTTAGAGAATTTGATATTATTCTCTTCATTCATGGTTTAGGTGCTCAATTGAGGTTGTGGGAGATTTTCTTTTCACATATGGTTTAGGTGATGGGATGATTCTAAATGAACAAATGGTATCCTATATGGTAAAAATATATATAACCCAATGGTTTAAGGGATAAATAATTGGTAATAACTAATGTAGGTTTCATTTTCCTGGGTATCACATTCAAACCCAGGGGATAATACAAATGTTGATAAATGTTTTTTAATGTATCTTCTGTCACATATTTTTTGTTATTACATATTTTATCTTCTTACACTATAAATCTAAGTAATTAATTCTATATACACCATTGGTGTTTCCTTAATGAGTTATACTCACACCCTTGTTGGGTCACAACTGCACATAGGTACTCGAGAATCTCTCGCATTATTATTATAGGCACTGGTTTATGATGAGTACTGAGTGGATTTTTTCATGATAAAGAAGGATTACATGGATGGTACCAAAAGAATGGTTGAAATTTTACTTGGGGATATAGAAGATCCATTTTTTGATTTATTTTATTCTTTATGTTTTTGAAACTGGGATAGAGGGTGGTTAGTGAATTGGATGGAATGATTGATTAGGCCTTATTACCTTTCATTATTTTCCATGTATGTTTATATATATATTCTTCCTTTTAATTTATTTTTTGATATTTTGGTATTTATATATTCTTATGGTTGTTAATTCATATTCATGGTATATGATAGTTAATGATTTTCCATATAATTGTTTACTCTGATCAAAGGGTATAGTATCCCCAAAGCACTACCCTAGACCCCAACTCCTAGTCATAATACTCTTTCAGACAAGGTGTAATGTAATCGTTCGGGTGAAAAAGTGGTCTATTTATTATTATAGAGTGAACCAGGGTAATATGTTATATAAATTTTAATATTGTCTCATGTAATGCCTGAAAACCCAATATTATATGGATTTTTATTTTTAAGAAAAACAATTATCTAAAGGATAAAATTATCCCAATATATTTTTTCCCTAATAAAGACTTGTTTATAATAAATATAAAATTTATGTGAATTTCAAATAAAGTAAAAACTGAATTTTACATATATAAAGTTAATTAAAGGAAAAGATAAAAAATAGTTTTATTTACTGTAATATATTAATTAATTTCATAAAAATAAACCCTATGATTTATAAATTTATAATAGTATATAAAAATGTATAGTTTTAATCCTTAAACACATCATTGGTAAATTAAAATGTTTTATAGACATCCAGATATTACTTATATAATAATAGTTACATTATTGGTCTAAAATATATTTCCATTTATCACAAAAAGAGTGATAATTTCAATAATATTGAAAAAATTAATGCCACGCTAATTTTAACATTATGGATTTAAAAATTAAATTAAAATTATTTAATTAAAATTATTAAAATTATAAACAAAGTATCTAATTGAAATAAAATAATAAAATAGTTTTTATAGAAAAATACCTATTTTGAACATTAAGAATTATTAATATTATTTCATATCAATTTAGAATTTAAAAAATGTTCAGATAATATTACAAAAATTGTATATTTAATTTATTATATTTCAATACACAACAATTACTAAAAAATAGTTCTTTGAAAATATTAATTTTACATTAAATATTCTTTACCATGAAAATTAGTAACTTCCGTTTTAAAATTTTAATTTTATCAATCCATTGATATTTATTTCATAATAATATAAAAAAATAAATGTAATTTTATTAACAGTATAGAGCACAAAATCTCATATATATTATAATATTTTAATATTCAACATTTATTATAATATTTATAATATGTGTATAATATTATTTTAAATTTACTTCTAAAAATAAAAAACATTTTTATATCTATTGGATACATGTATATCAAATAACCGTATTTCCAATTATCATAAATCATTCTTATATATATCCTTTCTAAGACCATTCATTCCTTTCACACTTATTATGTCATACATCTCATTTTCATAGTTTTCATTTTAGATATTACTCTATGATTTCTCATTTTATGACGCTCTACCTCATTATTGGTTTTCTTTTGTTATTGGTGATCCTCAAGGGTGAATATAATCTAAGATATCTCCTAGTGTTTAATATTTGTTTAATTTCTATTTATTATTCTAAATTTGTTTTTCCATTTAATTGATGTAAAAATATATGGTTATTAATAATCCTTGGTGTGTAATACTTAGTTTTATATGGTTTTCCATAATATTTTACTATGAATGAATAATGTGTTGTTAGTGTAATTTCTATCATGTATAAATTATTTAATAATCTATTTGAATTACGTTTAAAAAAATTATATCCAAAACACGAAGGATAGTTTTTATTTATAGAAATATAGTTTTTGAAGAAATATGGTTCTAAAAAACATAGGTTGTTATAAGAATTTTCTTACTTGAGGGAATAATACTATATTTTATAGACCCATAAAAGCAGTAGACCCTACCATACTACCATATTATCAAGTATTCATTCAAAGCCACTATAGGTGCATCAAACATACACATTGATGAAGCATATTTTTTCATGTAACCAAATATATTGCATTATACACTTGTACTAAATCTGTATCATTATTTGGATTTGAATCCTTTTTAGATAGAAGATTGTTCATCAAAGAGTTTTTTATTAGTATATTCAATAAATTTAATAATGGTTTATCCATTTACCATGAAAATAATTTATCCACCTTCTAGGTCATCTTGGATATTCCAATCATTACTATATAGAAAAAATGAGTTAATCCATGAATCAATAAATAATTTATCAAAGAAAAAATTGATAATTAACTCCATTTGTAGGGTTGTTGACTCCCTCCACTATAGTTTTCCTATGATCAAATATTTTTGGCATTATTGGAATGATTACCCAAGGTAATTTTACTTTTATTACTCTAGGTGGTAGGGTACCTAGCATGTGGAAACATAAGTGGTTTTTTCTATACCCCTACTTCAATTCACTATGATTAGTTGATGTAAAAAATGACAACACAATAAATCAATATTAAGACTGATAATATAAAAAATCATATTATGTAGGTTTTTTGGAAAATGACATACATAATCCTAGTATAATGAAAAATTATTCCTTGTCCTAAATTTTTATTAGAGAGAGCATATGAACGTCCACCATGAATAATTCTGTAATTATGGAAGAAATATTGTTATAATCATGTTAAAGGGGAATATATTGTGTCAAATACACACTTTTCCGAAATTTCACCTATTTAATATTAGTTTCTATCTCATATGTAGGATGTTACACGCAAAAAAAATATATTTTACACCATATTAGATAGAGGTTCTATTTTCTCTATAAGATATTTTACCTTAGTTGTTGGATATTTGACCCCAAATATTAGAACTATGACCCAATAATCTCATGTTTTTGTTGAATTATATACCAAAATGGATAATGAA
Organism: Viscum album; assembly: GCA_963277665.1. Taxonomy (NCBI): domain Eukaryota; kingdom Viridiplantae; phylum Streptophyta; class Magnoliopsida; order Santalales; family Viscaceae; genus Viscum; species Viscum album. The sequence goes on along the minus strand of OY728119.1, from coordinate 1,174,353,840 downwards.
TTTACTCCAAGGACCTAAACATAAGTAGAAAATGAATTTTGGGTGATAATATTTGAATACCAATAGACGAAATTATTTCTACATTATGACCAATCAATGTTTTTGGAAAACTTTAACCCAGAAAAACAGAGGATAGAATCACAATCTTTCCCATATTTTTTAATAATAATTCAAAAAAATTAACACATAAATTCTAAATTTTAATAGTATAGATTTATATTTTAACGCTTTAATTCTGTTCATTTTATAATCTTTCATTTTATAATAAATGTGAATTTTTTTATTTTTTTGTAAAACAGTTATAAATATAATATCAAAGTGTTAAAATATATAACCCAACTTTTAAAATTAAGAAGACAGGTTTTAAAATTAAAAAATAAAGTGTTATAATATTAAACACATGTGTTAAATTGATTCAGATACTTTGAATTTTCCAAAATATTTTTAAGTAATGAAAATAAAATATCAGTAAATTAAATTTATTGAACTATAGAGTTAAAATATGAATTTAAATTGTTAAAAAATATTTTACCACTTATATTCTAGATTTAAAAACTAATTTTCTGCATTTTAACTCTTTAAATCATATGATGGTGTTCATGCCACCTCATTGTATGTTTTTTTCTTTACGTGATATAGTTTTCTATTGGTTTTTGGACATTCTCTTATTCTCTTGAATTATCATTTGTGTTTTATACAGTTTTATTTTTTATAATAAAGTTTTTCAAAATGTAAATATAACTATAGAAAAATAATTTATTTATGGGTAAAGAAAATTCATTAATTTTATGCATTATTTCACTTACAAATGCTTAATATTTTTTTGAATATGTTTGATACTAATATGTATTTTAAAAATATTAATAGAGGAACCTTAGTAAATAATTATGAAAGGATTTTATGAGAAGCGTGATCTATCTTGGGGGAGTGAAGGTGAGGTGGAGTATTGTTTTTGAAAAGACAAAAAAATGTTATCACAATTATTAACATAACATTTTTTAATATTCTATTGTTATATTATAATGGTTTATGTTTTTGAAGAAATATCTGATTCTTTTAAATTTTTATGTTATACTCTCTAGATATTTAATTTTTTATACATTTTTTTATGGGTGGAGTGTATTAGGGATTCATGAGAATAATTTTTGTTTTGAATAACCATATATAGAGGTGGTTAAAAGTATTTAAAAATATTGTATAAAATTTTATAAGTGAACCATATTTAACATAAGTTATACAAACTGCAGCTAAATATTGTACATTGGCGAAAATTTTATAAAAAGTTTAGAAAATATTCTCTAAATATAGTGATATTTTTTTAATATCGTTTATAAATAATAACAACCACCAATAATTCTTTTTTCATGAAAAATAATAAAATTTTCATGAAATAGTTAACAATGTACAAGTAATGAGTGGTTGTGAGTAGTAACCACTAAACTAAAAAAAATTGCTTTTAGGGGTATATTTTCATATAGTGTAAGGAAACCGTCTATTCTTATAAAAATGGAATGTATTTTTTCACTAAAAGAAAACCAATTATTATTGAAAAATGATTTTATAAACTATTGGAATATAATGATGGAGCTCAATAAAGGGTGATCCAAAAACCAATAATGGTTTACATAGAAAAATCAATATGTAAGAAAGAAAATAACATATAGGGAAATAATAAAGAAGATTATATAACTACTGAAAAGAAGTATGTGCATATGAAGAGAGACTGACCAAAGACAACCAAATCTATGATAGAATTAACGGATATTAAAAACAAAAACTTTAGGAATTCCTAATTGGTTTCATGAATTATATCATAATGCATGATGTCAAGACTAATGGAACAAGCATACTATAGTGTAGGAAGCATAATAAAGGATGGAATAATGAAATATCGAAGGAAATAACTTATTCAAGAAAGACTACTCTCATATGATGGTGAAACATAATCCAAATAAGATAAATAACTCTAAATCACATATTAGAGATAAAATGTGTAGAAGTGGTCTTATATAGTTAGTTGTCGTCAACTCTTGTATGTGATTTGGAGGAAAATAGTTTTATCAAAATGTCTATCATTATTCCTCAACTAGTGAATGTATGGGAAGTACCCCACTCCCGATAAGATTGCATGTTTTTAACTGTAGCTTTAGGTTATGTAGATTTTAGGGGGAGATACAATCCATGGGGCCTAGTTTTACCAAATGAATATAGGAATATCATGTATCATTAAAGTTATTATAGTATTTACTTAGAGTCATGCTAAAATAAAAAATTTAAATTGAATTAAGGACTTATTTGATTCAATAAGTGGTTTTGAGGAACCATGTTGGATAATAGGTCCTTATCTAGAATTAAAGAAGTTCCAGATACATATAAAAAATATCGAGTTATATCAATCCAACTAAAGTGACCAATAAGTGTTATTATTCCATATTAAACATTGTATTAGATCAATAAAAGGAAAAACACTTCTTAAGTGAAGAACCAATAATAGTTAGGAAATTATGTTGAGTTTTATATATGAAAATGATATAATATCAATGGATTATTTTACAAAATACTAGATGGTACTGAAAATAGAGTGTTATAATCAACAATTGTAATCCATGTCTAAAATTTATAGTAAATAACTAAAGAAATTAAGGGGGAGTTGGTGTTGATCATTCAAAGGCTTATTATCTTCATTCAGGAAGATGAAGAAAATTGAATAAAGTAAGTTCATGCACAAGTGGTATCAATTGATTCCATATATGGTATGTCTCACACACAAGGTGGTTTTTTGTTTATTTTTTATTTTTTCTAAGTGTGATCAATGGTATAAGATGTTTTTAAGAAAGAAAAAGCTGATTTTTCCATTGTATATGAAAGTAAGTGAGTTACATGGATTTATTTGATATTATTGAGTGATAAACATGTTTCCTAAAATAATTCATGACTATTAAATATTGGAATATTATTTAATTAAATGTTTCATAGTGTTAAATTCACTCACTAAAATCATTAATAAAATAATATAAGAGGTTTTAAATGATTTTGAGCATGAATTGTGAAAATAAATATTTTTTTCTTTAAAAAGTGCTACCAATGACATTTCATGAAATTTAGATTTCTTCCAGTTATAAATAGTGCCAATGGTTTAATAAAAAATTGGTTTGGTGAACTTTAATGTTTCAAGGAGGTAGATAGGTATAAAACATTAAGAGTTAAGGATAATTCACAAATAGATGTAAAATGATGAATGTTTTTTATGAAAACATTTCAGGTGGTCAGCAGAAAATATAATTCTGGTTGTCAATAGTTTGTATAAAATCCAATATGTACAATTGTAATGCTAATGGGAGATTATTATCTCTCTAAATATGGTTTCTAGAAAATTTTCATAATCATATTTTCCTGAAAAAACATTAATGGGGAACATAGAGAATATTTGGAAGAAGGTTTTTATTAATAGGGGTAGTGTTTACAAGATAAATGTCAATAAATTAAAGTAAAAACAGCCAAATATAATAAATCCCAACGTATATTTGTGAAAAAGGGGGATAAAATGGAAAAAAATTAGTAGTATGATAAATAATTTTATTTTATTGATAAATGAGAAGTGAGACAAATGCACAATAAATCTATTCATTTTTTTAGATTTAAAAGGGGGATTTGGACTTTTGGTGGTATTGTCAATAAAAAATATGGTGGGGAAATGATGCAACTAGAAGTTTGTTTCTTGAATTTTTTTACCAATGTTACTATATTTTTTGACAAGAAAATAATGGTTGACGTGAGAAGATAATAATACATGGGTGAACTAAAGATGATTAACATACATGGGAACTAAATTTTTTGAATGATGTATAATAATGAAATACATGGAATTGGATTTTCATTGATGATAATTTAATAAATTATGAGACGGTATTGAATCTATATAGGATATTTTAAATGAAGACTCCTTGATACTTTTTTATATCGTGATTAAATAATGAAATGATCAAACATTAGAGTGTGATGAATATTTAATTAGTAGAAGGTATGTTGTGAATAAATTTTATTATTTTGAATTAATATTGTCATGGAAAAGGATAGAGTTTTCATTATGCAATTTATAAATAGATGGAAGAAGATTTAGTAAAGGAAAATATTCTTCCCACAATACTATTTCTTATTCCATAAAGGAGTGTTGCATCATATTCATCTATAATGTCAAAAAAAAAAACAATATGATATTAACGTTTGAGACTAGAGGAATTGAATCATTTATTGGGAAATGATTTTTTATTGAACAAACCATAACATTATTGACCACATCATACGAGGTATCATGTAATATAATTTATCAAGTACGTAATAGAAATATAGAATTACTAGATGAGAGATATTTTATGGAGTGTTAGACCACACTATAAGGCTTATCACATACAAATAATTTATAATGTTGTAAATCTATGTGATATTGACATGAATGATACATTTTAGATTAAAAAATATGAACAACATGATATAAAACCACATATAATTTTAAAATTATATGTCACGAATGAGGTGACCACTCTACAGTGTATTATAAATTAGAATAAAATAATTATTGAAGTAAACATTATGAGTAGAATCCTTTCCATAGTAGTAATATTAGAGTTATTTATTTAAGGCCTAGATTTTGATGGTTTGAGATATCATTCCATCATTGGAGTATCATCTAAAAGATAGTTTGAAGATGAAAATTGTTAGACAATGATTGAGTAACTTCATTAGAGAGGATGATTTTTAGATAAAATGGAATAAATATTATTTATCAAAAGATCAAGGTTCAATTTCTGTGAAGAATAGTGTCAAGATCCAATGATTTCAAGGTTATTATTTATTTGATAATATTTTTGAGATCACACCATTTCCTTTGAAAAAATTTAAATAATATTAAACTGGATTTTATTGATCTAATATTTGATAGAGAACCATGATCAAGTTGATGGGGTCACACCATAAAATATATGGAGTCAAGCTCAATAACATAAAAGTGAGGATTATCATGTCACTATTGGATTATTTCTAGTATATATCAATGAGAAGATTTGAATTAAAAAAAATGGAAATTTGATTCATATTTTTGGAGATATAATTGATCAAGTTGGAAGAAGTTAATGACATTTAAACCTATAGAAAGATATAATAATATTACATAATTGTTGGAATAAGGAATAAATCTGAAACATGATATTTATGTTTAGAAACATTGAGAGTATATAAAAAGCACTTTTAGTAGTTATGGAAGAGAGATCTTGAAGAACATAGTTGAATATTTAGTTTTGAAAGAAAATGCACATGAATAAGTAAATTCATGAAATTTATTTCCATATATGTTTCATAGTGATAAGAAGAAAAGTTTTATTTAGTGTCCACCTGTATTCAACCCCATCAAGATATATATAGTAAACTTGGTGAGAACATGATGTCATGATTCATTAGAATATCATTGTTTTAACACTCGAATAGTTTTCTCTCCAAATACTATATTTTGATATATGGGTTTGGATGTTAATGCTATTTTACTTGGATCTAATTTGTTCTCAGATAGTTATAGTTGTTAAATGTTGTAATATAATCCCTAGTAGTGGGATCCACCTTTAATTAAACATATAAATAGTCTGTGTAGTATATTTTTTATATAATACATTCTAATAAAGGTGTGTATGTAGTATAGAAATGTAAATTATCCCTTATTTTCACATATTACTCAGTTCAAAGATTCAACTCTGGCACCAGTATGTACCTCTTCCTTGAGGATGAGAATATACACTAGAATAATAGTTCTCAATTAAAAGTATCTTGTGAATTTTGATGAAGAGTAAATTAGAAACAAATAAAAATCTCCTATATTGAGAATGGATTTCATTTGTTTGGCTTGATTGACAGGCGTGCAATGGTAAGATTAGGTTATGGGACTTCATAGAGATGCTGTAAAATCATAATCACTAAATTCAAATGAGTGACCCTAAATTATATAATTCAATGTGGGAATATAAAATTTAATTTGATACTTGTTCCAATATCAACAAACTGAATATTTATCCCTATAAAAATAATACAATACCCATTACTCAATGAATTCAACTCAATGAGGAAACTTACATAATTTTATTTACTAATCAACACATTATGTATTTTTTAATTATTTCCAAATGGAGTCTCATTCGTTTGGGGAGAAAACAATTTAACTACTACGCCATTTTAGTATCCATTCTAGGTTTGAGGATATTATAGGGAAAAATGATTTTAGAATGAATTATGGGGAAACTGATTTTAGTTCCCATATCCTCATGAATCAACATCAACTAAAACTATCATATTACAATGGAGTATTTCCTTTCTCAAATAATATAAAAAGTGGTCAACTAACCCTTTGTTTGTATATAAACTTCAAAAAAACATTGTAGGTAACGTATGACTCCAAAACTGATCCCTTTTTAACGCGATCCATAAGCACTCAATCCTAAAGATTGTTTATGAAATATAGTCATTGAATATTATGGTTGCATTATTTGTAACCACTATAGTGGGAACATCATATATGAAAATCACTTATTGAGAATGATACCCTAAGTCATTTTCTATAAGTTAGGAATCCATGAATATTGGCCACATGTAGATGACATCCAACAACATGGGATTTAATGAAAAATGATGAGCCAATATGGTATTCATTGAAACATAGTTATCATGAGATACTTTTATCCAACCATATAATAATTGCATTGGGATAAAAATATCTTGTGGGGACTCATCTCATTATACATGACCAAGAATCTAGTAATATTTTTGACAAATATTGTGTAATCAAATTTACATATTATCCCCATGCTATATATTATTAGCCTTCTAAAATGGAACAATATGTGTTTTGGGTTCTACTAGCATGTTGTATTGCAAAGGTCATCAACCTATTCTACTTTAGTTCTTGACCATGGTATTTTAAAAAGATATGTATCTCCATTATGAATGATGTATATAGAGTTGAATGAAAATCTCTCTCTTGTTTACTTTTGGGCAGTTTTAAAAAATCCATCATTATTGAATGATTTTTCTAAACATCATCCCAAATACTATGACTGGGGATAATCATCATACATTTCAAGAAGGATGGGAATTTTTACAATCATATGAATATCCCAAAGTTTTATTATGTTATCCTCATGAAGTTTATATAAGGTTTCAGTTTTTAAGAACCACCTAATAATTATCATCATGATGAGATCATGAGGATTATAAACTATAAATTTTGAATTTTAAGTTACTTTATATAGTCAAAAACCCCTTGATTTGGATTTTAATTCAACATAGCTTTTATTCACCCAATATATTTTGGTTAATTCTTCAATGAAATTTCTACTAGGGTAAATATCTCATTGGGGAGTCTATCCCTTCCTTTTAATATATATAGAAGAAAGATTAATGGATGAATACACTAATAAAATTGTTTCATATACCTATGGATAATTATTAATTGTTAATAGTAAATTTGGAAAGTGTTATAATTTTTTATCACCATTTTAATAGAATATATTACTATATAAATGTTTTTAGTTTTGGTAATAATTCATGATTATGTAACCAACAAAGAAAGGTGGTGGGAATCTGATTCTGGAATGGGTGAATCACTAGAAATATTGAATTTTTACAAATTTAAAATATTTGATAATATATAATTCAGCAAGAATGGCCCAGGAAGGTATAAAAGATATTGGTGACATAGAGACATATAGAACAACCAATGATGCTCCACATCATCAATAATATACTAAATATGAGCTATTGTATCCTCATGATTTTTTTGGAAGATAAAACCTTTTCCCAAGAAATATTTGGAAAAATATTTTTTTCAAATCTACATAAACTATAATAAAACATAAAATAATTTATAAATAAATACATCAAACAATGAATGAAAATGATTATATTAAAATATCATAAGTTATAAAATTCTTTCCTACTCATTGTGATTTGGTTTCTTTACCTGAGTTCTCTGGATCTCATTGTAATGAACCACAGTTAGGGGTGCACAATGTAGTGCGCCAAGGAGAGTGATTATAGAATGATTCTTAATAGTGTGTGTCAAGATATTGGCTAAACAATGACATATATAATTACTAAGATCAAGGTTCACATTGAGATTACTGGGGTGAAAATATAGAGATTGAATTTATAGGTCTTACCCATGTGAATCCTGTTCCCTAATAGTATTTATCCCATAAAACATACACATATAGATCTCATCACCTTTAGTTTCCACATTGGTTCCCACTCATCAATATCACACACTACCACAAAATATGTAGTGTTCACTCCTTCATCACAACTAGTGTGTACACACTCCTCTCATCTAGGGAGTGTATCATTCTTAAATTGTGTTTCGTGCAATGGTTTCTTTTTCTGAGAAATATATCTTCCTAATACTAATATGATCTATTTCCTAATGGGGTGTTTGTTGTTACTTAATATTTTTTAATGATACCCCAGATAATCATTTATTTTTTTTAAAATCAACATGGAAAAGGGGATTTCCTAGTCCCCTTCATCATTTCAAATTCCCGGTTATGTTTTGTACCCCCATAATAATTCACTACCATGTACCTTATTCCTAACCATTTTGTCATGCCCCAATTATCATAACCTTAACATGACCTAGATCTCAAAACCCCACCACATGCCATGCCATTACACCTGGGACGCTTCCACAACCTTGCATCTCATGACATTCCATGTTCTATACCCACCTATAAGTGACCCCATACTATTGGTTATAATTCCATTCTTTATATTCCTGACAACATTCCTACATCAATGGACATATAATCTATCTGAACTACACATCCAGCTAGGCATAAAAGCCATTATAGGCAGTCCCCACACATGACTAGGAACTCAAGATTATTCTTTTTCATATAAAATACCCCCAGTATTTCAACATTAACATGATATAAGTCATCATAAAAATATAATGCACAAAAAAATTATATATTCCTAATCCTTATAAACTATCAATGAAGATACATTTTTAGTTAAAATCATATACAAGTAATGGATACTGGGGTTATTTTTTCATCTAGTAGTTATGACACTCAAAATCATTATGAAATATTACATTACCCCACCATATAAAACATTAAACTGAAATAACCATTCAATTAGAAGATTCCACAAAAAACGGGTGCTCCATATGGGTTCTAGTGTATCCCATATTGGATTCACACATAGGATATATCTTAGTGGAGCATCCCCCAACCTTACTGAGTCCAAAATACAGTTTTTATTACAACCAATCCTCTGTACTAAGATCATTACCAAGATCATTGACCATGTTTTCTAGGATTACCCAATGTGGAGCTGACCCTAGTGTTCATGGTCATACATAGGCACCCCACATTCCTTGGTCACTTACCTAGGCTAAATTACACCCTTTTCCCTAGTGGATAAAAATAGATTTTTGGATCTCTCATACATATCTAATTACCTTGAAAATTATATTTTCACAAATGATTGACCATAGATGGATAATATGCATGATTGTACATTTTTTACATTCATGCTGACTTTATGATCATGTAATCATTTGATAATAAAATCCTCTCATCCTATGATAAATCTAACAATGGTTTTTCTCCACAATTAGTAGGGTCACTAGGATATAGCAAACCATTTATATCCTTGATAATTAAAATTATTTCCCTAAAGTTACCAGTGTAACCTTTCCTAGATCTATACACTCATCTTTGTTGATTTGAACTAGCTTCCATAGAACTCAGAGATTCATCCAAACATTTTGATTTTAATAAATGAGATAAAAATATAAACCAACTACTGATTCGATACAAGACCAAGGTTTCTTCTATTGGTTTACATTTACAATCAATCTAATCATCTTTAACATTTTCTTGTTACTAGAAAAAATAGTGAGTACAAATGGGATTCAATCCTGGTGTAAGCCACAATACCTCTACTTGGATCACCTGACAAAGTAAACGTACAAGGGATTAATTGGTATAATTCCCATAGAAAACAAATTCTAGAAACCAGTGATGATTATTCCATTATTCAATACATTAAATTTCATAGAATAATTTTTATTCATGTTTTCCTTAAAGAGTAAGACACCATTTTCTTAGTTGGATGACCTAAATATAAACACCTCTTGGTCCTAGTTGCATAATGTTAAAACGAACATAATTGATTATGGTTTTATGAGCTTAAAATTCAACAAATTGGTCTTATATGAAAGTATTTAAATGTAAAATCACTAGTAATGGTTTCCCAACATTAAAATGAACCTTATTTTTCATTTTTATATTACCTTGGAAGTTTTGGAATGCCTCATTAAATTGAATTAAACTACAATATTTTTTATTCCCATTATAGGTATACATATGAAGAACCTATCATGGGCCCAATCCATTGCCAATAACTCCTCCAGTCTCTCTAATATATAATAAATTATAGATTTTATAGTTATACGACTTTAAATAAAAACATAATTAATCATAGGGAAAAATATAGAGAATCTCTCATTCTCTAATACACTCATAAATGAATGGTTTATATTGTTCATCTTATGATAAGGGTAACTTATATTTACATTTGGAAAATGTTCACAAAAATTTATTAAATCTATAAGAGATTCATTAAATTTATAATAATCATCTTTGCGGAATAACTCGACCTCCAATCTGCTCAATTTTAATGAGTAATTCCTAGAGAAAATCCAATTTACTATGATGGTCTCCAAGGTTTAGAAAGTAATTCCATCAAAGAATGAATACATGAATTTCACAGTCAATATTTAAGAAAATATATTAAAATTAAAATATCATTTATAAATTTTTCTATGTTTTTTAATAAATTCCATGATTATATGTCAGATTTACTATTCACTGTCATATCTTGTTGTTTTTAATGTTTTTAAATAACTTCCTTTTAATTTTTATATAATGACTCAAAATAAGAAGGTAATTTTATTAAAATCAGTCTCTTATATTTAATTTTTGACATTATATATAAAAGCTAATAATATATTAACAATTTATTTTTTAGAATAAAATATATTTCCTTCTAATGGAAAAACCCCATTATCATTTCATAAAATTACATAATTATCTCTAATATTAGTACAATAAAAAATATCACTACAAATATATATATATATATATATATAATTAATAAAAATATTAAAATAATTGTAATAATTAAATAATTATTTAGATAGACCAAAATAATAGATTATATCAATTAAATATATTTTACCTTTAAATAAAAATTTTTATATCATTACGTAAATATAATAATTTATAATTTTTAATGAGAATATAATTAATCTATTACATATACCTAATGGACCATATAAGTCGTATCTTATATATTGTTTTAGTGATCATATAATGACTACCACAAGTTTCATATAATAGATACACCCAAAAGTGATATAATAGGTACCCATAATAGTTATATACCACATTTTCTTTATATATAACTTAAAAAACTACTATAATATCTTTCATTATATTCCTTCGTATATATTTCAAAATTATAGTCTTATTTTATCTTTTTACCATTTTTCTATAATTTTACAAAGTTTTATAATTCTCATGTGAGACCATAATGATGAATACATAAATCTTGTAGTATTTTTTATTTAGTTGATTTTATTTTCATATTGTACTCTTATTTTACTTACGGATATATTTAACTTTTTTATTAGTAAAATATCGATCATTTATTTTATTTTACACTAGCATTTTTTTCTACATAATAGAATTTACTATGATATACATAAAATTTAAGAAAAGATAATACATCCTAAAATTTTGGTTCTTACATTCCCCCATAAAGAAACAATGTTTTCTAAATATAATATTTGTCTTAAAAATAAATATCATACATGATTATCTTATAATTAACAAAAAATTGGATATATATTTAATTTAGAATAAAACATTAGTTTCTAGGATAAAACTAGGAAACTCATAATTTCCCTAACAATAGGAATATCTTTAGACTTTGATTAGTCCCAGCTATTTGGGTAACATATTACTCATTATAGGGTATCAAGAACCACTTTGAGGATGTAGTTACCATATTAATTTTATATTATTCCATTTTTTCGGCATAAAATTTAATTTTTTTGGGGATTATGAAATGAAATATCACTATCATTACATTAGTTATTAACTCTCTGTGGAGAGAGATAATTGATTCTGAATATTTATCAAACTACAAAAAAATTTAATAATTATAATTATAGAAAATATCACTTCATAAGTACTAGTTCTATATATATAAACAATTATCATACCAATGAGTGTTTTAAATAACTCAATACCCAATCATTTTTATATAGAGTTAATATCTATTTTGAGATATATTGAAACAAGTTCAAATAATACCTTTATTTTTCTTGTGTGGATAATTATAGAATGTTATACCACTTATATTTCATATACCACTTCAGTGGTAGTTATTTCATAATCCTTTTCAAAATCCCAGGGAAGTATATGATTTTTGATATTTCTTTTCTTATTTAAATATTATGTTTGCTTATTGGTTTTTATAGTTTCAAGATTCTTTTCACTATAAGAATTTTCATATAGGCGGTTCATTAAGAAAAATATTATTTTCATTAACCATATCAATAAACTCTTCATAATTATTTATAGATATTTTTATATATGACCTTTAGTAATATACATGAATTATTTTCTAGTTATTTTGATGAAATTACTCATTTGTTTCTTCTATTAAGTATTCATATAAAAATTTGAATCTTTTTTTCTCTATATGCTTTACCAATAAAATATCCTTAGAAGACCATTATTGAATTACTTGATGTATTTTGGAGTTTTGAAAGATTTGGGTCATTAATAATAGGGGGAGATAACCAATTAATAACAACCATAATATTTTCCACACTAGTACCTATGTCTTTCAATTGTTCATTGTGATATTAATTAAATTTTTAATTGAATTTGTTGTCTAATCGATTAACCATAGCATTAACAATTAACTAAAACCAAATTTGTCACAAACCAAATCTGGTTTCCACTGAAACTAGCACCAAACCTGGCCTATGACAAATCACAAAGGGCGTTCCTAATCCCCACTATCTATCACAAGTTCCAGGGTATCAGAAAATGAAGCCTAGGAATGAATTAACCGACTTTATAAACCTTAAACAATAAAAAAACTCAGTAAAACAAATCTGGATTTTTCAACTAAAACTATCTTTCAAAAAATATCTAAACTGAATTCCATAAGTTAAAGCTATTTTTAAAGACCATTAAAAAGGTAGAAAATCAAATAGGATATACCAAGAACCTCCACATGGCAAGAGGCACCACCCTCAAGTCATATCCACAAGACTTAACCACCAAGGACCTACTAGAAACCTGAACCACTGACACTAAAAAATGTACCCAACCTGCAACAAAAAAAACCAAGTCTACTTACACCCAAGGGTGTATGTAGGGTGTGATACAGTACCTAGTAAGATACCACCTCTATGATTTTACTTGTGATAAAAATTCAAAGACGAAAATATTGCAAGTAATCATAAAAGAAATGCTAATTAAAATTTATAAAAGATGCAACTTAAAAATTAAAATAGTTTTCATGTGGGATATCATTAAGAATAAACACTTTTAAAAACAATTATAACACTACTAAATTTTCTTTCCTACCATACCGTATTCCGATGGTAATCACAAAGTAACTAATGAGCACAATCAATAAGAAATAACCCCTAGGAACTAGATCGATGTGGGTCCTAGGTACCTCATATCTCATTGAAAGTAACCATCATAAATATCTATTCTTGTGCACAAGATACTAGTAGGGAACATACCCATAACCTAGTGGTCCCCCATCATTATCATCATAGTTTAGTTAGAGTTGTATTCATGAATCTTTCCAAGTGAAACTGAGGCCCAACCTCACGGGATCACTAGCATATGAGTACACATCCACCCACCGAGATACCCAGGTTTCCCTCTTGTGCTCAAACCAATTCAATAGGACAAGAAGTATAATATGAAAATGAAAATATAATTTCCACATCACATATTCCACAAAAATATCACATGAACATCACACAAGTCCCAAAATCCACTTTTTCATTCAAATGCATTTTGAAATCATATACACACCAAAATATCCCACAACACTTTTGACATCACTTCAAGACTTAAACACATACTTTAAACATTTTAATAAAACATTTATAAGGTTACAAACATCACATAACATCCCACACACACATTCCACATAATACACTTTTTTACCTTGAAAATCATTTTATCATCAAACTTACACCAAACAGCCCACAAACAAGTTTCGCCGCAATATCACAATTTAATAAAACCTTTTAGAAATTTACAAAACATTATGAAAATGATTGACATCTTAAAATATCACTTAATATTTCAAAAACCCATTATAGGTTAAAACACACATCAAACAGTACATATTCACCCTTTTCTGACTTTTTTTAACAAAAAAACATTTACAATTTTCATAAAAAGAACACAAGTGGTGTAAATATGTCTTGCACAAAAAACACATTTCAAAACTCCCATTTAATACCAAAACCATACTAATTAATATACAAAATAAAATTGACAACCCTAGATACATTTATAAAACCAATTTCAAGTGTTATACAATCACCTTGAATAATTCCACCAAAGATACAAATGAAAACACACATTTTCATAAAATTCTCTTAAGAAGTATAACAATGTTTTACATATAAAACCTATTCAAAACTCTCTTTCTAGGCCCACATGACACTATTAAATTACCAAACCAGAATTTCCAGGCCAAAAATGATTTAGTTAACCAATTTCATAAGTTATAAACAACACCCAAATAATACCCCATGAGTTTCACATTAAAAAACCCAATTTCAAGTTAAAATTAATCAATAAAATTAAACACATAACCAAATCAATCGTAAACCATTTTCAACCTACAAAAAACATATGAGGAATATTAAAAATGAGTAAATACAGCAAGTCAACTCATCAATAATTGTTTACACATGGATCCATTTACCTTTTATGTTGAAATCCTCAAAACCTGGTGCGAAACATAAACTACACGACCGTCGTACCTCAAGGAAGTGAAATACAACCTAAAACCACAAGATTTAAGTGAAAAGACAGGAAATCCAACCCTAGGTTCTAACCCTCACTTCTGCACATTAGGAACTTCAATGATAATGAAAGAAACCCTACTCACATTGAATGTAACTCTAAGAAATTTGAAATAAGAATGAAGAAGATAAAGTTACTTGAGGGATATGGTAGAAATCTCCCCAAATACACAAGTAGCTAAATTTTCAAGTGTCCAAACATTTAAGGGAGTATCGAACAAGGATAATGAGACCATTTTGTAATTTTAGTGGGGAATAAAGATTGAGAAATTAAGGCGTTATGAAGGAAACAAATTATCTTTATAAATATGCTCTAATTGAGAATGTTTAAGAAGTTTCGACATGTTCTGCAAAGACAATGAGCTCCAAATACGGGGAGAAGATATTGGGGGCACACCTAGGTTCAAGGGTCTCAGGTTATAGGTGGAATAACAGAAAAATAGTAAAAATTGAATATGTTTTTAAATAATAAAAATGTTTTTTTAAAACAGGAAATGGTATTTTGGGGTGGACCAACTAAATAAAAACTCAAATCCACAATGAATATAGATTTATATAGGCTCTAAATTAAAATGGTGGTGTTAATTGGTCAAGGGATGACATGTAGGAATTAGAATGGATTAAAATTTATGAAAAATGAAGGAGTTATAATGGAATCAATATTCATTTTTAAATATGGAATTGGGCTCACGGTTTGGCCCAATTCATGAAAACTCACCCATTCCTCTATTAAAGCATGGGAAACCCCAAAAACAAAGCATGAATGGAAATTAAATGAAATTTAACTTTAAAATAAGTCATTTATGTGAAAATTATTTCCACCATGAAAACTTTCCGTCCATGGAAATCCACAACAAATCCAAATACAATAACCAAACCCAACTGATAATCTAAGATGTACTTCTTTGACATGATTTGCCCCAAGGACAAAAAACCTCAAATGATCAATTAAGTAAGGATTAATCTCACAACCATTGCATACACCACTTTAATAAAATGATAAATTACATTCATACTTTATCCCAAAAGAAAAATCCTCAAACACTATAAGGACAAGACTCATGCAATTCACCCAAACGAACAACAACTTCGAATAAGGTTGCACTTACCTTACTTTAACTAAACCATTGGGTGCTCCCCAATACCAATGTTTACACAAAGAAGATATCAGTAGCTAGATATTTTAGAACGAGACTACCTACCTCCAAGCCAAAACCATGGATAAATCAGAGTTATTGGTATGAGGGGACATAAATAGGTTCCCCACGATTAGAGACAACATATATTTTTCTGAGAAAAAATCACGACTCTAATAGGGGAGGCCAGAACGGACTCCCTAGTAAAAAGGGTATAATTCCATTCAAATTTTATGAAGCAATGTACATGAGAATCATAGTGGGTATCCCCACCATAAGAACCAACCATCTTAGCTGACCAGCCTGGGTGGAAATATGAAGACCCAAAAACATTACAGATTTTGGAAGGGTGCAGGGTGAGTCTACACGGTTTGGGAAACCATGCACTAACTGTGCAGATCATTATTTATTTATGGATTCCTGGAACAGGGTCACTACTAATCATGCAAAAACTGTGTCCTCAGCATGTCTCACTACTAAAAAAACGGGCTTTAACAGCACGAAAAATGGGCTTTAACAGTGCTAAAAAATCGTTGTAAAGCTCCGCGGTGATAAGGGGGGGGGTACCCTTTAGCAGTGCTTACTGAGCACTGATAAAGGGGTACTTTATCAGCGCTAAAAACACGCTGATAAATGTAGACATTATCAGTTCTAAAAGAGCACTGATAAAACAACCCTTTATCAGCACTAAAAGAGAGCTAATAAATGAGTGCTTTATCAGCGCTCCTTTAGCACTTATAAAATGATCCTTTATCAGAACTTCTTTAGTGATGATATAGGTGGAGTTTATCAGCGCTTTTTTACCGCTGATAAAAGCACAATCTATCAGCGCTAAAAAAGCGCTGATAAATGCTCTATCTGCTGCTACGAAAAAATCTGCAGTAGTACACCTGAACACCTACAAAAAAATCAGCATCTCAATAAGCTAATTAATGCAAGTATAGCCATAAAAAATTAACATATCAACCATAAGATAATTAGACCAAGTATACCCATACTACAAGTATACCCGTACACCAGTAACACATAATTCATAAGTTAATTAAGTATATAAAGAATTCAATTCTGAATTTAGGGGGTTGGGGGATGTACAAGGGTTTGGGGTGGCGGTCCAAGTGGGGGTAGGGGTGTATGGGGGGCTTTCTAGGGGGGTGGGCTGGTGTCCAAGGTGTCGGGGGGGATTTACATGGGGTGGGGGTGTCCAGAGGGGTGGGGGTGTCCAGGGGCGGTTGGTGTCCAGGGGGGGTGGGGGTGGTCCAGGGGGTTGGTGGGGTTGACTCATACATGTCACCATGGACCCTTGGATCATTATTATAAAAGATCAAGGAAATCCGAATGCGTTTGATCGAATTTTCATAGGTTATTTGTTGTTTTCAATTTAAATTGTGTCCATTTTAAACAAAAGAGAGCACCTTTGAGTGCTAGCGGCCACACCGTTCCTCAGATTGAAGTGGGGTTGACTCATACACATCACAAAGGACCCATGGATTGTTCTCCTAAAGGATAAAGACAATCCGAAAGCGTTTGGTCAGATTTTCATAGGTCAGTTGTTGTTTTCAATTAATATTTTGTCCATTTAAAAAAAAGAGAGAAACCCTTTGAGTGATAGCAGTCACACCGTGCCTCAGATTTAGTGAGAGATGACTCTTACACATCACAAAAGACTGGTGGATGGTTCTCTTAAATGATCAACACAATCTGAATGCATTTGGTCAGATTTCTGTAGGTCAGTTGTTTTCACTTAAAATCATTTCCATTTTAAACAAAAGAGAGACCCTTTGAGTGCTAGTGGCCACACCGTGCCTCGGATTGAGGTGGGGTTGACTCGTACAATTCAAAAAGTACCCTTGGATCATTCTCTTAAAGGATCAAGACAATTGAAAAGCGTTTGGTCAGATTTTCATAGGTCATATGTTGTTTCAAATTAAAATTGTGTCCTTTTTAAACAAAAGAGAGATCCTTTGAGTGATAGCAGCCACACCATGCCTCAGATTGAGGCAAGGATGACTCGTACATGTCAAAAAGGACCAGTGGATTGTTCTACTAAAGGATCAACACAATCCAAATGTGTTTGGTCAAATTTCCATAGGTCAGTTGTTGTTTTCACTTAAAATCGTGTCCATTTTAAACAAAATAGAGACCTTTTGAGTGGTACCGGACACACTGTGCCTTAGATAGAGGTGGGGTTAACTCATTCACGTCACCAAGGACTTTTGGATCATTCTTATAATAGATCAAGGCAATCCGAATGCGTTTGGTCAGATTTTCATACATCAGTTGTTGTTTTCAATTAAAATTGTGTCTATTTTAAACAAAAGAGAGACCCTTTGAGTGCTAGCGGCCACACCGTGGCTCTTATTGAGGCGGGGTTGACTCATACATGTCGAAAATGAATCGGGGATCGTTCTCCTAAAGGATCAAGACAATCTGAATGCATTTGGTCAGATCTTAATACGACAGTCTTTGTTTTCACTTAAAATCATTTCCATTTTAAACAAAATAGAGACCCTTTGAGTGGTACCGTCCACACCATGCCTCAAATTTAGGAAAATATTACTCTTACATGTCTCCAAGGACCCTTTTATCATTCTTATAAATGATCAAGGCAATTTGAAAGCGTTTGTTGATATTTTCATAGGTCAGTTGTTGTTTTCAATTAAAATTGTGTCCATTTTAAAAAAGAGAGAGACCCTTGGAGTGATAGAGGCCACACCGTGCCTCGGATTGAGGCGGGGATGAATCATACACAACACTAAGGACCCTTGTATCATTCTCATAAATGATCTGGGCAATCAGAATTCATTTGGTCAGATTTTCATAGGTCAGTTGTTGTTTTCAATTAAAATTGTGTCCATTTTAAACAAAAGAGAGACCCTTTGAGTGCTAACAGCAACACCATGCCTTTGATTGAGGCAGGGATGAATCCTACATGTCAAAAATGACCCGTGTATCATTCTACTAAAGGATCAAAACAATCCGAATGCTTTTGGTCAAATTTTCATAAGTTAGTTGTTGTTTTCACTTAAAATGTTGTCCATTTTAAACAAAATAGGGACCCTTTGAGTGGTAGCAGCCACACCGTGCCTCAGATTGAGGCAGGGTGGACTCTTACACTTCACCAAGGACTGATGTATCGTTCTTAGAAAATATCAAGGCGATCTGAATGCGTTTGGTCGGATTTCCGTAGGTTAGTTGTTGTTTTCACTTAAAATCGTGTTCATTTTAAACAAAATAGAGACCCTTTGACTGATAGTGGCCACACCGTGCCACATATTGAGGTGGGGATGACTTTTACACATCACCAATGACCCTTGGATCGTTCTCATAAATTATCTAGGCAATACGAATGTGTTTGGTCAGATTTTCAAAGGTCAGTTGTTGATTTCAATTAAAATTGTGCCCATTTTAAACAAAAGAGTGACGCTTTGAGTGCTAGCGGCCACACCGTGCCTCGGATTGAGGCGAGGATGACTCAAACACATTAAAAAGGACCCTTTTATTTTTCTCCTAAAAGATAAATACAATCATAATGCGTTTGTTCGGATTTTCATAGGTCAGTTGTTGTTTTCACTTAAAAGCGTGTCGATTTTAAACAAAATAGAGACCCTTTGAGTGGTAGCAACCACACCATGCCTTGGATTGAGGAGGGGTTGACACTTACACGTCACCAAGAACCCTTGGATAATTCTAATAAAATATCAAGGAAATCCAAATAAGTTTGGTCAGATTTCCGTTGGTTAGTTGTTGTTTTCAATTAAAATTGTGCCCATTTTAAACAAAAGAGAGATCTTTTGAGTGATAGAAGTCACACCGTGCCTCAGATTGAAACAAGGTTGACTCATACATGTCACCAAGGACCCTTGGATCGTTCTTATAAATGATCAGGGCAATCCTAATGCGTTTGTTTTGATTTTCATAGGTTAGTTGTTGTTTTCAATTAAAATTTTATCCATTTTAAACAAAAGAGATACCCTTTGAGTGAGAGTGGCCACACCGTGCCTTAGATTGAGGCAGGGTCGACTCGTACACATAAAAAAGGACACTTGCATCGTTATCCTAAAGGATCAAGACAATCCGAACGCATTTGGTTGGATTTTAGTACGTCAGTTGTTGTTTTCACTTAAAATCGTGTCCATTTTAAACAAAATAGAGACCCTTTGAGTTGTACCGGCCAAACTGTGCCTTTGATTGAGGCAGAGTTGACTCTAACATGTCAAAAATGTCCCTTGGATCGTTATCCTAAAGTACCAAGAAAATAATATTGAGTTTGGTCAGATTTTTGTACGTTAGTTGTTATTTTCACTTAAAATCGTGTCCATTTTAAACAAAGTAGAGACCCTTTTAGTGGTACTGGACACACCGTACCTCGGATTGAGGAAGGGATGACTCATAAGCATCATCAAGGACCCTTGGATCGTTATCATAAATTATCAAGGCAATACTAATGTGTTTGGTCATATTTTTATAGTTCAGTTGTTGTTTTCAATTAAAATTGTGTCCATTTTAAACAAAAGAGAGACCATTTCAGTGCTATCGGCTACACCATACCTCGGATTGAGGCGGGAATGACTCATACACGTCACCAAGGATTCTTGGATCTTTCTCATAAATGATCAAGGCAATACTAATTCGTTTGGTCAGATTTTCATAGGTCAGTTGTTTTTAATTAAAATTGTGCCCATTTTAGACAAAAGAGAGTCCCTTTGAGTGATAGTGGCCACACCGTGACTCTTATTGAGGTGGGGATGACTCTTACACATCAAAAATTATTCTTGTATCATTATCCCAATGTATCAAGACAATCCTAATGCGTTTGGTCAGATTTTTGTATGTTAGTTGTTGTTTTCACTTAAAATCTTGTCCATTTTAAACAAAATAGAGATCCTTTGAGTGGTACCAGCCACACCATACCTCAGATTGAGGTGGGGTTGACTCGTACACGTTAACAAGGACCCTTGTATTGTTCTCCTAAAGGATTAAGACACTCCAAATGAGTTTGGTCAGATTTTCATAGGTCAGTTGTTGTTTTCAATTAAAATTGTGTCCATTTTAAACAAAAGAGAGACTCTTTGAGTGGTACCATACACACCGTGCCTCTGATTGAGGTGGGGTTGACTCATACATGTCACCAAGGACTCTTGTATTGTTCTTATAATAGATCAAGGTATTCCTAATTTAGTTGGTCAGATTTTCACAGGCCAGTTGTTGTTTTCAATTAAAATTGTGTCCATTTTAAACAAAAGGGAGCCCCTTTGAGTGCTAGCGGCAACACTGTGACTCTTATTGAGTCATGGTTGACTCATACACGTCGCAATGGACCGTGGATCTTTCTCCTAAATGATCAAGTCAATATGAATGAATTTGGTTGGATTTTCATACGTCAGTCATTGTTTTCACGTAAAATCGTGTCCATTTTAAACAAAATAGAGACCCTTTGAGTGGTACCGGCCACACCGTTCCTCAGATTGAGGAAGGGATTACTTTTACACATCACCAGGGACCCTTGGATCGTTATCATAAAAGATCAAGGCAATATGAATGCGTTTGTCATATTTTCATAGGTTAGTTGTTGTTTTCAATTAAAATTGTGTCCATTTTAAACAAAAGAGAGACCCGTGGAGTGATAGAGGCCACACCATGCCTCATATTGAGGTAGGGATGACTCTTATAAGACACCAAGGACCCTTGGATCGTTCTCATAAAATATCAGGGCAATCTGAATGCGTTTGGTCAGATTTGCATAGGTTAGTTTTTGTTTTCAATTAAAATTGTTTCCATTTTAAACAAAAGAGAGACCCTTTGAGTGCTAACGGCCACACTGTGACTAATATTGAGGCGGGGATGACTGATAAATGTCAAAAAGGACTCGTGTATAATTCTCCTAAAGGATCAACACAATCCAAATGCTTTTGGTCAAATTTTCGTAGGTCAGTTGTTGTTTTCACTTAAAATGTTGTCCATTTTAAGCAAAATAGTGACCCTTTCAGTGGTAGAAGCCACTCTGTGCTTAGGATTGAGGTGGGTCTGACTCGTACATGTTACCAAGGACCCTTTAATCATTCTTATAAAATATCAATGCAATATGAATGCATTTGGTCAGATTTCCGTAGGACAGTTGCTATTTTCACTTAAAATCGTGTCCATTTTAAACAAAATAGAGACCCTTTGAGTGATAGCATCCACACTGTGCCTCGGATTGAGGTAGGGATGACTCGTACACGTCACCAAGGACCCTTGGATCGTTCTCATTAAATATCATGGCAATCCGAATGTGTTTGGTCGGATTTTCATAGGTCAGTTGTTGTTTTCAATTAAAATTGTGTCCATTTTAAACAAAAGTGTGACCCTTTGAGGGCTAGAGGCCACAAAGTGCCTCGGATTGAGGCGTGGATGACTCGTAAATGTTAAAAAGGACTAGTGCATTGTTATACTAAAGGATCCACACAATCCGAATGTGTTTGGTCAGATTTTCATAGGTCAGTTATTGTTTTCACTTAAAAGCATGTCCATTTTAAACAAAATAGAGACCCTTTGAGTGGTAGCAGCCACACCGTGCCTTGGATTGAGGCTGGGTTGACTTTTACACATCACAAAGGACCCTTGGATCATTATCATAAAATATAAAGGAAATCCGAATGTGTTTGGTTGGATTTCCATAGGTCAGTTGTTGTTTTCAATTAAAATTGTGTCCATTTTCAACAAAAGAGAGAACCTTTGAGTGATAGCAGCCACACCGTGCCTCGGATTGAGGCGGGGTTGACTCGTACACATCCCCAAACACCCTTGGATCGTTCATAAAAAATATCAAGGCAATCCTAATGCGTTTGTTCTGATTTTCATAGGTGAGTTGTTGTTTTCAATTAAAATTGTGTCAATTTTAAACAAAAGAGAGACCCTTTGAGTGCTAGTGGCCACACCGTGCCTTAGATTGAGTCTTGGTTGACTAATAAACATCACAAAGTACCCTTGGATCATTCTACTAAAGGATAAAGACAATCCGAATGCTTTTGGTTGGATTTTCATACGTCAGTTGTTGTTTTCACTTAAAATCGTGTCCATTTTAAACAAAATAGAGACCCTTTGAGTGGTACCATCCACACTATGCCTCATATTGAGGTAGGGTTGACTCTTACATGTCACAAAGGACCCTTGGATCATTCTCCTAAAATAACAATACAATAATATTGAGTTTGGTCAGATTTTCGTACGTTAGTTGTTGTTTTCACTTAAAATCGTGTCCATTTTAAACAAAATAGAGACCCTTTGAGTGGTACTAGCCACACTGTGCCTCAGATTGAGGTGGGGATGAATCTTAAACATCACCAAGGACCCTTGTATCGTTCTCATAAATTCTCAAGTCAATACGAATGCATTTGGTAGGATTTTCATAGGTGAGTTATTGTTTTCAATTAAAATTGTGTCCATTTTAAACAAAAGAGAGACCATTTGAGTGAAATCGGCTACACCATGCCTCAGATTAAGGAGAGGATGACTCGTACACATCTCCAAGGACACTTGGATCATTATAATAAAATATCAAGGCAATAAGAATTCATTTGGTCAGATTTTCATAGGTCAGTAGTTGTTTTCAATTAAAATTGTGTCCATTTTAAAAAAAAGGGAGACCCTTTGAGTGATAGTGGCCACACCATGACTCGTATTGAGGAAGGGATGACTCTTACACTTTAAAAAAGAACCGTGGATCGTTATACTAAAGTATCAAAACAATATGAATGAGTTTGGTCAGATTTTCGTACGTCAGTTGTGGTTTTCACATAAAATCGTGTCGATTTTAAACAAAATAGAGACCCATTTAGTGGTACCGGCCACACCATGCCTCTTATTGAGGCGGAGTTGACTTGTACATGTCACCAAGGACTCGTGGATTGTTCTCCTAAAGGATCAAGACAATATTAATGCGTTTGGTCATATTTTCTTAGGTCAGTTGTTGTTTTCAATTAAAATTGTGTCCATTTTAAACAAAAGAGAGACCCTTTGAGTGGTACCGCCCACACTGTGCCATGGATTGAGGTGAGGTTAAATATTAAACATCACTGAGTACCCTTGGATCATTCTTATAAAAGATAAAGGCAATAAGAATGCATTTGGTCAGATTTCTATAAGTCAGTTGTTGTTTTCACTTAAAATCGTGTCCATTTTAAACAAAATAGAGACCCTTTGAGTTCTAGTGGCCACACTGGTCCTCATATTGAGTCAATGATGACTCTTACATGTCACCAAGGACCCTTGGATCGTTCTCATAAATGATCAAGGTAATACAAATGCATTTGGTCAGATTTTCATAGGTCAGTTGTTGTTTTCAATTAAAATTGTGTCCATTTTAAACAAAAGAGAGGCCCTTTGAGTGCTTGGGGCCACACCGTGGATCGTATTGAGGCAGGGTTGATTCATACACATCCAAAAGGACCCTTGGATAGTTCTACTAAAGGATCAAGACAATCCAAATGTGTTTGGTTGGATTTTCATACGTCAGTTGTTGTTTTCACTTAAAATTGTGTCCATTTTAAACAAAATAGAGACCCTTTGAGTGGTATTGGCCACACAGTGCGTCGGATTGAGGCAGGGATGACTCTTATATGTCACCAAGGACCCTGGGATTGTTATAAAAAAATATCAAGGCAATATGAATGCGTTTGGTCAGATTTTCATAGGTTAGTTGTTGTTTTCAATTAAAATTGTGTCCATTTTAAACAAAAGAGAAACCCTTTGAGTGCTAGAGGCCACACTGTGCCTCAGATTAAGGCGAGGATGACTCTTACACATCAAAAAGGACGCGTGGATCATTCTAAAAAAGGATCAACACAATCCGAATGCATTTGGCCAGATTTCCATAGGTTAGTTTTTGTTTTCACTTAAAATCGTGTCCATTTTAAACAAAATAGAGACCCTTTGAGTGCTAGCGGCCACACCGTGCCTCAGAATGAGGCAGGGTTGACTCTTAAACATCAAAAACGACCCATGGATCGTTCTCCTAAAGGATCAGGACAATCCTAATGTGTTTGGTCGGATTTTCGTACGTCAGTTGTTGTTTTCACTTAAAATTGTGTCCATTTTAATCGAAATAGAGACTCATTGAGTGGTACCGGCCACACCGTTCCTCGTATTGAGGCGGTGTTGACTCATACACATCTCAAAGGATCCATGGATCATTCTCCTAAATGACCAAGAAGTTCTTAATGTGTTTGGTCAGATTTTTGTACGTTAGTTGTTGTTTTCACTTAAAATCATGTCCATTTTAAACAAAATAGAGACCCTTTGTAACACCCCAAGCTTTCACCATACGCTTCTCTTTCAATAATGCAATAGCTTGCATTGTACGCAAGTTCACGATTCTAACACACCACGAACAATCAAAGTAGTAGTTATGAATAGTAATACCCACTTTTTGAAATTATATAAATTATATATTTCAAAATGGACTTCATTTTTGTATTCGGAATATCGAAATTATCCTAAGTTGAATTTTTTGTAATTTTCGGGAGAACTTCTAATTTTTTATGAATAGTGAAAAATACTTAAAAAAAACTTTTTTAATAAAAATAGTTTATAGTGATAAATTATAATATTGAGTGGTTTTAAAGTATAATTAGAATATATTTTTACCATTTTATCCAATGATATTCATTAGAATTAATTTCACTTTGAAATTGGACATAAACAATTGTCACTCTTTTTATATATATTATTTCTTAAAAACACGCTATTTGTTGTGACAGCGGGAATTAGTTATAAAATTAATTAATGAAACTTATAATTTTTGGAATTTTTTAAAATAGACATCATTTTTGAATTCGGAATATCAATTATAGCTTAGGGTGAAATTTTGGCATTGTTCTGAAAGACTTCAATTTTTTGATGAATAGTAAAACCACTAAGTGGTAGTTAAAAAAACTGATTTTTCATTTAAATTAATCATTACCACTTATGTGATTTTATTTTAAAAAATCCGACATACATGGTTTTCATTAGGATGTAAAATGTGGTTCAATGGGATTAAAATAATTTTTTGGTGAATAGTAACTTTTAAGTTTAATTAATCGCGATTAAAGGTAATTACTGAAATTTAAGGTAAAAATGATATTATAAAAATATGAAAATACCTTTACACTTGTCCTACCCCTATTGGATGAGTCATGTCTGACCAATACAATCCATGGGTCAACTTGGGGACCCCATGGAGCCACTTTGGTAGGAAAATGACATTAAAAACTTTTTATTTAATGTTAAAATAAAAATGTCACAAACATGATTTGTTTTACTAAAACAATTTTTAAATGGGGTTATACAAGTCATATTTTTTACTATAAATATTCATTAAAAATCTAAAAATATTTCCTACATCATGATATTTTTTATAATTTTTATACATTAAATAAATTATATTATTTATGACACCATGACTATGCAGCGATTACCTCCTTAATTAACGATTTAAATAAAATAAAAAGATAATGTAAAATCTAAGACATACACTTATAAAAAACCTATTGGATGAGTATATTTCAAACCCTTATCACCTTATCCTCGAAATATATAAGTTTGGGACCTTTAAAATCCGAAACTCATTATATAATAAAGTAACATTTCATGACTTTCCAAGAGTGCCCCTCCTCTCCTATTATAAAAGGCCCCCACCACTACCACCTTACTCACACCTTCAATGCCTTTTCGCTCGGCCAAAATCTACCCAAAAACTCTCTCAAATTCCATATCTTTCTCCTAGAGGCATCACTTTGGGCAGAATTCTTCCCAAAGAAGCCATTGTCTCAAATCAAAAAAGAGTTACCCAATTTTAAGGTAATGTCTTCTCTTATGTTATTTTGTTTTTTTTGATTATCCAACCCCTTAAACTCTTTTTATTCATTTATTATGTAATAAAACCAGTATCTTAAATATACTAGGATGTTGTTATGAGAAGGATTTTACTTACACTTACACACACCTTCATCTAATGGTTATAGAACATACTGTTTCTGTGGTTGGAAAATTTCTGCCTCACAAAACGATGATTGTTAAATCTTCTTTTAACGCATCTCATGGGGGAAATTATGATGAAACATTTTTCATATATGATATATATTATGTTTTTGTTTTCCATATGATTATGTATATTTAATTTATGGCATACCTTTACGATTTCCATTATGGGTAAACGCGATAATTTCATTTTAGGAAGTGCGGACTACCGCCCCCTCAATGAGATTTGAATCATTAATTCCATATGTGGGATGTATAAATGATGGATTAAATGATATTATATATGATATTATACTGGAATTACAATATAACATTATATAATTATGATTTCATTCCATTAAATATGAAATAGAAATGGAAGTAGCGTTCATGCGTACGTACGACTTACCGTCTCCATGATCAGTGCATTTCATTTCTTACCTCTAAATGTTATGTAATATTATGAATGAATGTATATACTGGATATATATGATATACATGACATCTAAATAATGAATATAATTCTGTATATAATGGATATTTCACCACATGAACAACTTGTAATTATAAGAGGTTTATTTTTTACTCAAGTACCAAAGATAGACAAAACGACCATTATTAACTTAGATAATTACATAATGTTCATAACATGGTAATAAGTGATATAAAAGGAATAATTAACATTAAAATGTTCTTAAAAAAGTATAAATTAACTCTATATAATTATTCATGAGGTTAAAATAATGATCGAGTCAAGTCGGACACGAGGTAAAGGAACTTCTTAACCCAATTTCAATTCTTTGGGTTAATCTCCTACTTTCAAATTATGTCATGATATTATTATGTCTTATCTTGTATTTGTACTTTATTTATGTTTACTTATATTGAATACACATAATAGATCTATTTTATTTTAAAAATGATATTTGTAAGGACTTCGTCTCAATCTCCTTTCATTGAGGTATATTTTGTTATATACACAATTTATTTTATATGGTGTATAAACCCCATTGAATTTTACCTTTATTCAAAAGGAATATTTTTTACAAAGAATTTTACTAAACGACAAAAGGAATGTTCTTTTCCTACGTATGCGGCGACAACAACTTTTTCGCCACCATGACCATTATTTCTGTTTCGGCTTCCTCTACAATCCATAACTTTTTTTAAATGAAAAATAAATACAAAGTTTTAATTTTATTTTATTTTGGTATTGAAAATGGTTTTGAAAGTGTTTTTATTATATCAATGTTTTGTATTGATATATTTTGATTGAAATGTGGAAATTTTATGTTTCCTTTATGCATGTTTTATATGATACGATTATGGTATGGTTTATGAAATGTTTAAACCTGTTCATATGAGGAATGCATTGGACTTAATAAGTGACGGGTGGAGCCCGCTATAGATTCTCGATGCATCGGCAGGTCTCATGAGACAAACTAGTGTCTTGGGATGAGTCCTTGACAGAATCTTATTTGTAGTCTTGGCACGAGGCCTTCGCTACGTGGTTATGATAGTCTGGAATTATGCATTCCATCATTATGAAAGTGGTTATTGATATTGCATGTAATTATTTGACTAGTAAAATATCCATGTGAATAAGTAAATGGAATTATTTCATTTTATTTTTTTCCATATTATGATTAATTTCAAGTTTAAAAGGCCTTTTTTAGTTATAATTTGCCTTAAATGTTAATGTTTATTTATGAAAGCTTCTGCAATATTTTTATCCTTACTGAGCATCTGAGCTCACCCCATTCAATGTTTTAGTATTTTCCAGGATGTGAAGAAGTATTTTATGAATGACCTGCATGGACAGTCAGAAGAGGATATGAGTGTGGACTATGGAGACTTTGTTATTGTAGTTTTTCACTTTATGATGTAATGTAACATTTATGAATGTATCTAGTGTTTCCAAGGCTACTAAACTAATAGGTCTTTCGAGACTTCATCTTTTGTGATCATGGCAATGTTACGGAATAATGCACCGACTCTGGGTAACTGGGGTCGGGGCATTACAATTGGTATCAGAGGCAGTTTAGTACTAACCTTGGAAGCTAGATTTAGATAAACTCTAATTAGAGCACATAGCCCAAAGATAGAATTTGAGGATTAGTATAGATGAACTTCCTAGAATTTTGGTATTATATAGATTTTTTGAGTTTTCTAAGAAATAAATCTCTGTATGGATACGAGAAGGTAGAGGCGGCTCTGGCACAGATGTACCTAGGGGTAAAACCCGAAAACACTGCTTTGAGCTAGACTCGAACAGGAACTGGTGCACGACAATGGACTTTGCTGCACTCTTGGTTACGACACTCCCGGGGGATACGATTAGGATAATTCTCATTTTATTTACAAACCCTTATGAAGTTTTTATGAGTATATACTTTCACAAAGGAAAAAATTTTATGATTATGGATTGTATCCATAAAATTTTCAATTTATGTTAAGTGTTTTACAAGTATGGAATTATGTATTTTGATTCATAAACTAATCTAGCTTATGCCATTTTTTAGAAATGGTGCCTAGTGGGAGGAATGAAAACCGTATCGATGCACGCACTCCGTGTAGGGATTACCCTCCTTCTCAATATAGTTATTGTGGAGCTGGATATACAACTGGTGCTGATCAACTTATTACCATACTGGGAAAACTCAGTTAGGTTATAAATAATAACCTTACTCCATTGGATCACCCTGATCTGCAACGTGGAGGATCAATGTTAGATCATTTCATGAGGTAACAACCACCAATATTCAATGGAATTACAAATCCCTTAGTAGTTGAGCAATGGATAAATTCCTTAGAGAAAATATTCCATGCCTTGAGGAGTAGGGAAAGGGAAAAGGTTATCATGGCAGTTTACCACCTTACTGGAGATCCTGATCAATGGTGGTCATTGATTCAAAATAAAAAGGAAGATGAAGAAGTATCAAGTTTGTAATGGAGAGATTTCAAAGATCTTTTATTAGAAAAATACTTTCCTCATGACCATCGAGCAGATATGGAAAGGCAATTTCTGAGTCTGAGACAAAAGGAGGATGAGAATGTCGCAAAGTATGAGGCCAACATTACGAGGTTAGCGAGGTATGCTGCAGATTAAATATGTAACCCAAGAAGTAAGACTGATCGTTTCTTTGATGAGTTAAAACCATTTCTTCGTTGAGATTTAGTATCACAATCCTTCTCATCGTACGAAGATATTGTCTCATCTGCTATCAAGAAAGAAAAGGAATTCTCTAAATCTTATGATAATAAAGTAATGCAAGAGAAGAAGAGAACGGTGGAACAAGAGACAGATAAAGGGAAAAAGGGAAAGAAGGATTTTCCATTATGCGATAATTGTGGGAAGAATCACCCTGGTACTTGCCTAAAAAGAATGGTAGTTTGTTACAAATGTGGAGAAAAAGGTCACCAGGCTTGTGATTGCAAGGGAAAGAAAGTGGCTATCAATGTTGAATGCAACAGTTGTAGGGAAATGGGGCATTATTCAAATGAATTTCCTAAGCATCATGGAAACATACCTCAGAAAATGCCAAGGGATCAAGGCCAATCTTATGCTGTTACTACAGTTGAATCGGAATAATTAATGTATTGGTTCTTTTGGGCTCAAGGATTATATTCTGGTTATAAGAATAATGTGATATATATAAGGATTGTACTGAAATACTTGTTGTTTTCATTAGGGTTTTAATATTATGAAGGTAATCATATTTTTAGTATGTGACAATAAGAGAAACGTTACTTTGTTTGGGGAATCTGATGTTACAATTGATTTTGGAATTTAGAGACCTTTTAGAGAAAGTCTGGACAGAGGTATTTTGGATAACTATATAGGTTGGAATAGATTATGTTGAACCTTGGATAGTATTGTTTAAGGTTAAAACATTTCTGAAGATTATTTTTGGAATATTATAATACTATAGTTTTAGGAAAAGGACAACCTGCAGGTTGGGGGATAACCCGTCGCATCGGACAGAGCTGCAGGAATCAAACCAACAACCATAGTGCGACGGGCCTTTATTACCTACCACTAGCCTACAGGAAGTCCCTGGTTATTACAAAATACTTTTCCAAATCTAAATGGTATGTGTTAATATTTGGAACCTTATACAATTGGGATAAATAGAATATTTTTGAGTTCTGTTACCATTTGGAGTGAAAGATGGGTTCATGGTAAAAATTTATTAAACAATGAAAGCCTACATGAAAAGTATGTATATTTCATTATGTTCTTAGAAAATCTCTTAAATAAATTTCTCAACTTTATAAAAGGTAACTTAAAACAAAAACGTTGTGGGTTAACTTTTCCAACTCGGGATTCAATGGCCGTTTAACCAATCACAAGTTTGTGATTTTCTTGTGGTTAACTTTCTCCTAATCCGGTTTTCTACAACTCTCCATCAAACCTTGATGGTTTGTTTCTCCTCCATATCCATATTTTCATATATTCCTAGTATGGGCTATCTCGGGTGACCATTGTACTTATATTTCTTTCTTTTAATGTTATATTTTTATTAACCCTATTTCTGATGTGGGTTTTCCACAAAGGTATTTTTTATTTTCAACCTTTTATTTTCGAAGAACATTTTCAAATTGCGGGGACGCAATTTATTTAAGGAGGTGAGAATGTATCACCCCAAGCTTTCACGATATACTTCTCTTTCAATAATGCAATAGCTTGTATTGTACGCAAGTTCGAGATTCTAACACACCACGACCAATCAATGTAGTAGTTATGAATAGTAATACCCAATTTTTGAAATTATATAAATTTTATATTTCACAATGGACTTCATTTTTGTTTTCAGAATATAAAAATTATCCTAAGTTTATGTTTTTGTAATTTTCGGAGAACGTCCAATTTTTTATAAATAGTGAAAAATACTTAAAAACAACTTTTTTAATCAAAATAATTTATAGTGTTAAATTATACTATTGAGTGGTTTTGAAGTATAATTAAAATATATGTTTACCATTTTATTTAATGGTGTTCATTAGAATTAATTTCACTTCGAAATTGGACATAAACAATTGTCAATCTTTTGATATATATTGTTTCTTAAAAACATGCTATTTGTTGTGACAGTGGGAATTAGTTATAAAATTAAATAATGAAACTTATATGTTTGGAATTTTTTAAAATAGACATCTTATTTGAATTCGGAATATCAATTATATCTTAGGGTGAAATTTTTGCATTGTTCTGAAAAACTTCAATTTTTGATGAATAGTGAAACCACTAAGTGGTAGTTAAAAAAACTGATTTTTCATTTAAATGAAACATTACCACTTCTGTGATTTGATTTTCAAAAATCTGACATACATGGTTGTCATTAGGAAGTAAAATATGGTTCAATGGGATTAAAATAATTTTTTGGTGAATAGTAACTTTTAAGTTTAATTAATCGCAATTAAATGTAATTATTGAAATTTAAGGTAAAAATGATATTATAAAAATATGAAAATAACTTTACAATTGTCCTATCCCTATTGTATGATTCATGGAAGACCATGAAAATACATGGGACAACTTGGGGACCCCATGGAGCCACTTTGGTAGGAAAATGACATTAAAAACCTTTTATTTAATAATAAAATAAAACTGTCACAAACATGAGTTGTTTTACTAAAGCAATTTTTAAATGAGGTTATAAAAGTCATATTTTTTACTATAAATATTCATAAGAAATCTAAAACTATTTCCTACATCATGATATTTTTTTATAATTTTTAGTCATTAAATAAATTAAATTATTTATGACACCATGATGGTGCTGCGATTACCTAATTAATTAATGATTTAAATAAAATAAAAATATAATGTAAAATCTAAGACTTACACTTTTCAAAAACCTATTGGATGAGTATATTTCGAACCATTATCACCTTATCCTAGAAATATATAATTTTGGGACCTTTAAAATCCTAAACTCATTATATAATAAAGTAACATTTCATGACTTTACAAGAGTGCCCCTCCTCTCCTCTTATAAAAGGCCCCCACCACTACCACCTTACTCACACCTTCAAAGCATTTTTGCTTGGAAGAAATCTGCCCAAATACTCTCTCATCCTACCTCTCTTACTCCAAGAAGCCTCACTTTGGGCAGAATTCCTTCCAAGGAAACCTTTGTCTCAAATCAAAAAAGAGTTACCCGATTTTAAGGTAATGTCTTCTCTTATGTTATTTTGTTTTATTTTGATTTTCCAAACCCTTAAACTATTTTTATTCTTTTATTTTGTAACAAAACCAGTATATAAAATATACTAGGATGTTTTTATGAGAATTATTTGATTTACACTTACACACACCTTCGTCTAATGGTTAAAGAACATACTGTTTCTGTGGTTGCCAAATTTCTGCCTCACGAAACGATGATTGTTCAATCTTCTTTTAACACCTCTCATAGTGGCCATTATGATGAAACTATTTTTATATATGATATATATTAAGTTTTTTTCCTTATGATTCTGTATTTTTTATTTATGGAATACCTTTACGATTTCCATTATGGGTAAACGCGATAATTTCATTTTAGGAAGTGCAGACTATCGCCCCTCAAAGTGATTTGAATAGTTAATGCCATATGTGGGATGTATAAAGGATGGAGTAAATGATATTATATATGATATTATACTGGATTTAAAATATAAATTTATATCATTATGATTTCATTCCATTAAATATGAAATAGAAATGAAAGTAGCGTTCATGCGTACGTACGGCTTACCGTCTCCATGAACTGTGCAATTCATTTCTTACCTCTAAATGTTATTTAATATTATGAATGAATGTATATACCAGATATATATGATATATATTATATCTAAATCATGAATTTAATTCTGGATATAATTGATATTTTACCACATGAACAACTTGTAATTATAAGAAGTTTATTTTTTTACTAAAGTACCAAAGATCGGCAAAATGACCGTTATTAACTTAAATAATTACATAATGTTCATAACATGGTAATAAGTGATATAAAAGGAATAATTAACATGAAAATTTTATTAAGATAGTAGAAATTAACTCTAGTTTATTATTCAATAGGTTAACAGAACGATCGAGTCAAGTTGGACATGAGGTAAGGGAACTTCTTAACCCAATTTCCATTCTTTGGGTTAATCTCCTACTTTCTAATTATGTCATGATATTATTATGTCCTATCATGTATTTGTACTTTATTTATGTGTACTTATAGTGAATACACATAATAGATATATTTTATTTTAAAAATTATATTTTTAAGGACTTCGTCTCAATATCCTTTCATTGAGGCATATTTTGTTATATACATATCATTCTTTTATACAGTGTATAAACCCCATTGACTTTTACGTTTATTCAAAAGGAATATTTTTTAATAAGAATTTTACTAAATGACAAAAGGAATGTTTTTGTCTTACTTATGCAGCGACAACAACTTCTCCTCCGCCGTGACCATTATTTGTTTTTTAGCTTCCTCTGCAAGCCATAACTTTTTTTAAAATGAAAAATAAATACAAAGTTTTAATTTTCTTTTATTTTGGTATTGAAAATGATTTTGAAAGTGTTTTCATTATATCAATGTGTTGTATTGATATCTTGTGATTGAAATGTGGAAATGTTATGTTTCCTTTATGCATGTTTTATGTGATACAATTATGTAATGGTTTATGATATGTTTAAACCTGTTCATATGAGGAATGCATTGGAATTAATAAGTGATGGGTGGAGCCCGCTATAGCTCCTCGATGAATCGGCAGGTCTCATGAGACAAACTAGTGTCTTGGCACAAGGCTGTGACAAAATATTATTTGTAGTCCTGGAACGAGGCCTTGGCTACATGGTTATGATAGTCTCGCATTATTCATTCCATCATTATGAAAGTGGTTATTGATATTGCATGTGATTATTCGACTATGTTGGGAAAAAATTCCTCAAGGTATCATTGAAGCATTTTTGAGGTGATTGTGTTTTTTGACAAAGTGGACATCTGAGTAGTGATTGTTGACAAAGAAAAACTATGACATACAAATTTGTTGACAAAGAGGATTTCATGATGGAATGTCGAGTTCAAGAGATGAGTTCAACGATCCATGTTTGATTCAAGAACGTCGATAAAAGGAATGGATGATCTGGAGGCAGTACAAAAGAATAGATACAAGGTGGCGCCGGTTTCCAGTGTTTGCCAAATTTTTGGGCCTAAAAATCAGCAAATGAAGAAAAGTGTTTTTGTCAAAGGGACTTGCGCACTGAGGACTTGGAGTATAGGAAACTTGCGTGCCATATGTTTTTCAAGATTATAAGATCAAAATATGGAAAAGTAAAGAGGTTCACGCAAGTTTGGGAGTTGGTCGCGCAAGTGTCTAAAATGACAGGGGACTTGCACGCCGAAACTGGGTCGCGAAGGTGACTTGCGTGTCGTCACGCAGGGTGGTCAGATTGCCTATAAATACTGGACCACCCCTCCTCATTCTTCACCAGAGTTCAACTCTTTGAGAAATCAGAGCTCCCGTCGCGTAGGTGTGGTGGTCGCGCAAGTGGTGTGTGTGGTCGCGCAGGTGGGACGTGCGCGACAGAGGTTAAAGTCGTGTGCCGGTGTTAGAAGTTGCGCACCAGTTGGAAGTTGCGCACCAATATTGGTTTGGGTATAAAAGTAAGAGAGTCGCGCAAGTTTGGAGTTGAGAAAGCTTGAGTCGCGCAAGTGTATGAGGAGGACTTGCGCGCCAGTTGCGACTTGCGAGCCAATACTTGCACGCCGTGATTGACTTGCGCATCAAGTAAGGTTTTGTTCCAGCAGTGGTTTTTAGGCTGCGTGGAAGTTGGATGTTTGCTTGATACCTTCGGTGTAAAGAGATAATCATCTACGGGTGAAAGTTGTACTTCAGCAAAGCATCTACATACAAGAGAAGATGCATTCTTTCATGCAAATGAGGAGACCTACATGTCTATAAACTGTGAGTGGATTCCTTCACAGAGCAGTGAGCTTAGGAAGAGGAAGAAGGTGATCCTCGCCACCAGCAGTGAGCCAGAGAGAGAGAGAAACTGGGAGTGACCCTTGGGAAAGTAGTGAGCTGACCCTAAACCTTGTATAGGCAGTGAGCCTAAGCATAGAAGTGATCTATCCCGAACATTGTAATCCACAGCTAGTGAAGTCTAGTGGAATTTGGTACGAACCGGAAACTTGTCGGCGTATGCTCATTGTACGTAGCCCTTAGCGGTGAACCAAGTAAAAATCACTGTGTCTTCCTGCTTACTTCCCTGCATTACATTCAAAGCATCATCATCAGGTAAAGGAGACAAGTGATCACAGTAACCACACAAGTGCAAACAAAGTGACCCTTGTAACATAGAGGTCAAGATCCAGTGGGGCAGAAAGAACTTTGAAAAAGAATATCCATACCCTGATTCGCCCCCCTCTCAGGGTATATAGGCCCCTATTGGCACTAAAAATTGGTATCAGAGGGATAGGTTGCTTTTATCAGATTTGTTTGCTCCGAATTGGTGTAGTCGATCTGTGTGTTTAAAGAATTAGTCTACTCTTATCTCGGTGAGCCATGGAAAAGGGAAAAACATCCAAGAAGAATCAGAAGTCATGTGGTACTCCTCAGTGTGGAAGTATGTATGGAAAAAGTGTGATTCAATTAAAAGAATCAAATAGTTTACTGAAGGAAGGTCTGGATGAATCTGACAGGGAAAGGATTGATTCACTCAATCATGATGCTGGAATGAGTGAAGTACATGAGCATCAAAGTGATGCTGAAATAGAAGAAGAAATTGAAGGAAGAATAGATATGCGAGCTGAGTTGGAGGCTGCTCTTGAGGAGATAGATGTTTGGAGAGAAAAAACAAAGAAATCCAACAAATTTGTTCATGATGCCAAACTCTATATGCAGAAGTAGGAAGAAGAGAAGTCTGAGTCGATGGAAGAAATTGAGAAACTCAAGTTATCAACATGAGAGAACTCAGAATCAGTTAGTGAGTATAAGATTAAGGTTGAAGAACAGAAAAGGGAGATCGATGGCTTGAATAGAAAAGTGAAAGATCAATTCAAAAGCATCGAAGGACCTAATATTCCAAGTGACGTTGGAAGCACTAAAGAAGCTAAATCTAAAGATATCCAAATCAAGGGATTGGAGATTGAGGTCAACAAGCTAAAAGGTTTAAATCAAAGGCTTATTGATATAGTTACTGACCTAACAGAGAAGAATGATTCACATGCTGAAGAGCTGCAGAAGATGGCTAGAATGAAAGGAAAAGAAAAGGCTGGTGATTATGAAGAGAGTCAAAAGTCAGATGAAGCACAGATTCTTAAAGCTAGAAATAATGATCTAGCAGCACAGTTGTCTGCAGAAATTTAGAAGAATCAAAGGCTACAACAAGAGAATGCGTGTTGCTCTGACTCTGTCGCTCAAGAAAAATTGAAGGTAAAGGAGAAAAATGACATGGTTGATAAGCTGAAGCATGAACTGGAAGATGAGGTGAGTAGAGGGAAGCTTCTCAAGGAAGAACTTGATGTCCCAATTGAATCAAGGGATATGAAGATTCAAAAGTTGGTAGAAGATCTAGAATCAGTCAAGCAAGAAATAGAGAAGTCTAAATCCAAAGATAAGCCCAAGTTGAAGGATGCACTGCATTTACTATTTGATCATCCTTCGACAAGTGATGATTAAATGATGTACAGATATGCTATTTCTGAAGAGAAACAACAGAATATTTTCTCATCTCAAAGACCAGCAAGTTTCGGAAATGATGGTATTGGATTTGATGAATCACCTCCCATGGATGATAAGATGAGAGCCGTAAACAATTCTAGGAGTGGACAAAAACCTGTAGGTGCTGGAGATTGGCCTAAGAGGTCAGTTAAAAAAAGAAGTGACGACATGTGCTATTTATGTGGGATTCACGACCACACATCAAGATTCTGTACAGAGGCTCAGGAATACATTTCGTATTGTGAAAACAGAAAATGTACAAAATATGAGAATAAGATGAAGCGTCATGAGAAATCAGAAAGAAGAGTCTGTCAAAGGAAAGAATTTGTTAGATGTTATTACTGTGGAAGAATGGGACACACCATGAGTATGTGTCAGGAAGCTCAGGAGCTCAATTTTAGAGGAATAACTCGAGCTACATCAACATCTCGACATAGAAATGATGAAATGAGGTATGTCTTTGATGGAAGATGTTTCATATGTTCTGATCATGGGCATTTGTCCAGACAGTGTAGCAAGAAGAATGCAGGGAAGGAAAAGGAACGTGAAAGGAGATTCCTGACTCTAGTAGTGTATAATGAGAAATCGTACACTGGAAGACATGGTGGTAAATTTGAAAATAGGCTTAGAGCCTCTGGGGAATCACATGGAGCTGAATGAAAGGTGCATCAGTCACCTCCTCTGTCACACACACAACCTCTCTCTAAGAAGAAACATGACCAAATCTGGAAGAAAAAGGGAGGAAATGCAACAGCTGTGAGTAAGGAGAATGTACATTCAGTGGAGGACCCACCACCAATGAAAAATAGGGCGGCGACTCATAAATATGATAAAAGGCAGATAATGAAAGAATGCATTGAAAAATTTGCAAGTCGTGTGCAACAACAAGTAGTGGAGAAAAGAGGAATACCCTTGCAATGGTGGAAGAAGCAAGGGATGATGGAAAGAAAGGAGATTCCTACTCAGAGAAATAATCAAGAAAAATGGAATTTTGGAAGAACATCAAAGATAGAGCTATGTACTAGTGGTTTTATACCCCAAATGGTGAGAAAGGCCAAGCCTACAAAATCTACATATCGGAAAAAGGCTCAGAATGTAGGCAATGAATTTCTAGTCATATGGCCAGAACAGTTGAAGTTGGCTAAGAAACTGGAGGAAGCAAGAAAGGAGTGTGATGCCCTCCAAGAAAAAATCAAAGGGTTGACCCATCA
Source organism: Viscum album (assembly GCA_963277665.1). Classification (NCBI taxonomy): domain Eukaryota; kingdom Viridiplantae; phylum Streptophyta; class Magnoliopsida; order Santalales; family Viscaceae; genus Viscum; species Viscum album. The sequence continues at coordinate 1,174,314,622 of OY728119.1, read as the reverse complement.
GGATCAACCATCATCCTCATCTTGAGGATTTCGAGAAAATCCCCTCTCCCTATATTAATGTTATTAACTGATGATCCGTGTCTTTCAGGTTTTAGGGAGATACAATCCAAGGGGAAGTGGCATCTAAGGATGAGAAGTGGAGAAGTGATATGCTCTAGAGTTTCAATTGATTCAAATCAGGTACTAGAGTTCAAGAAGAAAGGGAGCAACAGAGCACAATAGGAAGTTATTGTGTTATTAACTTTATCTCTTGTTTCCTACACCGAGTTTCAACTCAGTAGGCTTAGAGATTTTGTTAATGGCTCAAATATGAGTGGAAGATGAGAAAAAATGATGTAGGAGGAAAATACGTGTTATGGGTCTAACAACTGGAAGAGTTTCATAACATAGGGGGAGCATTCTAAATCCAAATCAGATTCCATAGCCATCAATGCAATAATTGGATGACTCGGCTTAGGTGTTTCCTATTGAGGGAAGAAAGAAACACAAGGAGAAGAAGCAATAACAATGAATTTCATGCTTATCCATTTGCTCTAACAATATGGTATCAGCTGAAAATTTTCAGGATACCAAGAAGCTGCAAGAGAAAATCAAAGGAGTCTCAACAAAAATCTGAGAAACGTAGCTGAAAGAAATGAAGACATTGAAAAATGAGTCAGTGAACAACTTCCTAATGAAAGTGTTGAGGAAGAAAGAAACACAAGGAGAGCATAAGTGGCTTATGCTGATTTAGAATAAGACACCGATGATGAACATGAAAGTGTCTAGTTTGTGCCTACAAGGAAGCCAAAGAGTTGAGCTGAAATTGATAGACAGAATATCATTGGTGATCAGGAAGCTCCTGTTCAAACAAGAATAATGAAGTCACTACAGTAGACATCTTTTCTACCTCAAGTAGAGCTGAAATGCTTTGCTGATGAAACTGACGTTGAAAACAGGGTTCATGCTATGAATAAAATGCTTGATCAGATTGCGAAGAACCAGATGTGGGAGATTGTTTCGAGGCCAGCAGATAAAAACGTCATCAGGACTAAATGGGTCTTTTAAGTCAAGATGAATGAATATGGTACAGTGATTCGGAACAAAGCACGACTGATGTGCAAAGGAGACTCCTAGATAGAGGGAATAGATGGTGATGAGACATTTTCACCAATCGTAAGGCAGGAGACAATCAGATTATTCCTAGCCATTGTAGGGAAAAGAAAGTTCAAGGAGTTATAGATGGATGTAAAGACTGCATTTCAAAATGGGTTTCTAGAAGAAGAGGTGTATATTGAGCAACCAGATGGTTTTCTCATTCATGAGGATGAGAACAAAGTTTGCAGGCTGAAGAAGGCGTTGTATGGGCTGAAACAAGCACCACGAGCATGGTACTCAAGGCTTGATCAGTATTTGAAGTAGCTTGGTTTTCAGCGTGGAGGAGTTGATTACAATCTCTATTTTAGTAATGAAAGTAATCAACGGATGATGGTGCTGGTTTATGTTGATGACATAATATTCGGTGGATCAGATGAAGCTCAATGTAGACAGTTCTCCGAATTCATGAAAAATGAGTTTGAAATGTCAATGATTGGAGAGCTAACATTTTTCCTTGGTTTACAGGTGACACAAGGATGTAATGGAACTTTTATTTATCAATCCAAATATGCCAAGGAGGTTCTAAGAAGGTTTGGAATGGATAATTCCAAGGAGATGAAGACTCCAGTTGCTACCCAGATGAGATTATCAAAAGATGAGGATGGCAAGGCAGTTAATATCACAGAATATAGGCAAATTATCGGAAGTCTGTTGTACTTGACTGCGACAAGGCCTGATATTGTTTTCGCCACATGCCAAGTAGCGAGATATCAAAGTAATCCCAAGGAAAGTCACATTCTTGCAGTGAAAAGAATACCTCAGTATATCAAGGGAACAGTGGACTTCAGGCTGACATATAACAACAAGTCTCAGACAGAATTATTGGGATATACTAATGCAGACTGGGCTAGTTCAACAGATGACAGGAAATCAACATCTGGAGGTGAATTTTATCTTGGCGGACTATGTATTTCTTGGTTGAGCAAGAAGCAGGATTGCATTTCATTAAGCACCACAGAAGCTAAGTATATTGCAGCCACTCAAGTATGCACACAGTTATTGTGGATGAAGCAGCAGCTTGAAGATATGGGAGTTGAAGTGAAGTCTCCGATCGGAATCCAGTGTGACAACTCAAGTGCTATAAATCTTAGCAAAAATCATGTCCATCATTCCAGGACAAAGCACATTGAGATCAAGTATCATTTCATCAGGGAGAAGGTTGAGCAGGGCATCGTGAAGTTGGAGTATGTGCCTACAAAGCTACAGGTTGCAGACATTCTGACAAAGGCCTTACCCAAGGAAGCATTTGAATGCCATCGAAATAGTGTGGATGTGGGACCCCCCCTCTCCCTGAGGTATAGTGTGTTTTTACCAAATGTACTGATGTGTTCTCTACTATGTTACAGACTACAAAGGAGTAACCTTTGGGTTCGTTGACAAAGGCAGAGAAAAGTGTTTGTTAAAGGGGGAGAAAATTGTGATTGTTGGAGACAGTGCAGAGATTTGATAAATCATAATTGATACGGGGAGAAGCTGAAAGGTGGAGCAGCCAGAAAGGGGGAGCAATGAGAAAGGGGGAGATTTTTAAATCTGACAATGCCATAAGGGATCGATCAAAGAATAGATATCACGACAACTGAGGATCGTGATAAAAGCAGAAGAGTGGTGTTGGAAAGTGGTAAGACTACTTCCAAACCAAACATTGGTCTTCCAACAAATCCATCAACAATTGGTATCAGTTTAGTACAAATTGGTATCAGTTTTTTGTCAACAGTGGATGTCAGAGATAAATTGATTCATTGATGGACTTTTCATTTACTCTTGTTTCTCACGCCGAGCATTGCTCATGTGGGCTTAGAGTATGTGTTGAGTAAATCCTTGATCGCTATCGCAATCGCAATGAGGCGAATGGAGGCTGAAGAATCAACGACGTATCATTGATTTGGAAGAGTTTTCAACAAACCCAAAGGATGATATTGTTGGGAAAAAATCCCTCAAGGTATCATTGAAGCATTTTTTAGGTGATTGTGTTTGTTGACAAAGTGGAAATCTGAGTAGTGATTGTTGACAAAGAAAAACTATGACATACAAATTTGTTGATAAAGAGGATTTCATGATGGAATGTCGAGTTAAAGATCTAAGTTCAACGATCCATGTTTGATTCAAGAACATCGATAAAAGGAATGGAAGATCTGGAGGCTGTACAAAAGAACAGATATAAGGTGGCACAATTTTTCAGTGTTTGCCAAATTTTTGGGCCTGAAAATCCGCAAATGAAGAAAAGTGTTTTTGGAAAAGGGACTTGCGCGCTGAGGACTTGGAGTATAGGAAACTTGTGTACCATATGTTTTTCAAGATCAGAAGATCAAAATATGGAAAAGTAAAGAGGTTCACGCAAGTTTGGGAGTTGGTCGCGCAAGTGTCTAAAATGACAGGGGACTTGCGCGCCGAAACTGGGTCGCGCAGGTGACTTGCGCGCCGTCGCGCAGGGTGGTCAGATTGCCTATAAATACTGGACCACCCCTCCTCATTCTTCACCGGAGTTCAACTCTTTGAGAATTCAGAGCTCCCGTCGCGCAGGTGTGGTGGTTGCGCAAGTGGTGTGTGTGGTCGCGCAGGTGGGACTTGCGCGCCCGAGGTTGAAGTTGTGCGCCGGTGTTAGAAGTTGTGAGCCGGTTGGCAGTTGCACGCCAATATTGGTTTGGGCGTAAAAGGAAGAGCGTCGCGCAAGTTTCGAGTTGAGGAAGCTTGAGTCGCGCAAGTGTATGAGGAGGACTTGCGCGCTAGTTGTGACTTGCGCGCCGATACTTGCGCGCCGTGATTGACTTGCACGTCAAGTAAGGTTTTGTTCCAGCAGTGGTTTTGGAGCTGCGTGGAAGTTGGGTGTTTACTCGATACCTTCGGTGCAAAGAGATATTCATCTACGGGAGAAAGTTGTACTTCAACAAAGCATCTACATACAAGAGAAGATTCATTCTTTCATGCAAATGAGGAGACCTACAGGTCTATAAACAGTGAGTGGATTCCTTTACAGAGCAGTGAGCTTAGGAAGAGGAAGAAGGTGATCCCCTCCACCGGCAGTGAGCCAGAGAGAGAGAGAAACAGAGAGTGACCCTTGGGAAAGTAGTGAGCTGACCCTAAACCTTGTTTAGGCAGTGAGCCTGGGCATAGAAGTGATCTAGCCCGAACATTGTAATCCACAGCTAGTGAAGTTTAGAGAAATTTGGTACGAACCGGAAACTTGTCGGCATATGCTCCTTGGACGTAGCCCTTAGCGGTGAACCAAGTAAAAATCTCTGTGTCTGCCTGCTTACTTCCCTGCATTGCATTCAAAGAATCATCATCAGGTAAAGGAGACAAGTGATCACAGTAACCACACAAGTGCAAACAAAGTGACCCTTGTAACAAAGAGGTCAAGATCCAGTGGGGTAGAAAGAACTTTGAAAAAGAATATCCATACCCTGATTCACCCCCCCTCTCAGGGTATATAGGCCCCTATTAGCCCTAACAGACTAGTAGAATATCCATGTGAATAAGTAAATGAAATTATTTCATTTTATTTTTTCCATATTATGCTGAAGTTCAAGTTTAAAAGTCTTTTGTTTTAGTTATACTTTGCCTTAAATTTTAATGTTTATTTATAAAAGATTTTGCAATATTGTTATCCTTACTAGGCATCTGAGCTCAACCCTTTCAATGTTTTAGTATTTTCCTGGATGTGAAGAAGTATTTTATGAATGACCTGCAGGGATAGTCAGAAGAGGATATGACTGTGGACTATGGAGACTTTGTTATTGTAGTTTTTCACTTTATGATGTAATGTAACATTTTTGAATGTATTTAGTGTTTCCAAGGCTACTAAACTAATCGGTCTTTTGAGACGTGATCTTTTGTGATCATGCCAATGTTACGCAATAATGCACCGACTCTGGGTAACTGGGGTCGTGGCGTTACACCCTTTGAGTGGTACCGGCCACACTGTGCATTGGATTAAGGCAGGGATAACTCAAACATGTCACCAAGGACCCTTGTATAGTTCTCATAAAAGATAAAGGCAATCTGTAACAGCCCAAGATTTTATAAAAAAATATTCTTTTTAATGTCTTGTGTTGTACGCTACACCAAAAGGAGCTTGCACAACACGCATCCTTGTCTTGCCTTGCATTACACGCAATCGCAACCTTCCTCGATAGCGTGTGTGGTGCGTAATACTGAGTTTCACGAAACAATGATATGCTATTAAAATATTATTAAAACTAGCCGTTATGAATAGTAATAACCACTTTTTAAAATTCTGTAAATCTTATTTTTCAAAATGAACTTCATTCTTGGATTCGGAGTATCGAATTTAGCCTAAGGTGAAATTTTGGTACTTTTCGGATAACTTTCACATTCTGATGAATAGTGAAAATTACTAAATTATAATTAAAAACAACTTTTTTAATCGAAATAATTAATAGTGATAAATTATTAATTTGAGTGGTTTTAAAGTATATTTAGAATATATTTTTACAATTTAATACAATGTTGGTCATTGGTTGTAATTTCACATTTAAACCAGACATAATCAAGTGTCAATCTTTTGATATATATTGTTTCCTAAAAACACGCTATTTATTTTAACAGCGGGATTTAATTATAAAATTAATTAATGCAACTTCTATGTTATGAATTTGGTAAAATAGATTTCATTTTTGAATTTGGAATATGAAATATAGCTTAGGATGAAATTTTGGCATTGTTCTGAAAAACATCAATTTTTGATGAATAGTGAAACTACTAAGTGGTAGGTTAAAAAACTGAATTTTGAATAAAACTTAATTTTACCGCTTCTGTGAATAGAATTTTGAAAATCCGACAGACACGGTTAATATCAAGGACTAAAATGTGGTTCAATGAGATGAAAATAATTTTTTGGTGAATAGTAACTTTTTACTTTTTTTACCACGGTTAATAGTAAATAAGGTAACTAAGGGTAAATATGATATTAATATTACCCTAACACATGTCCTAATTCTATTGTACAAGTGTAATTCGACCAAAAACAAACTTAGGAATAAAATATGACCATTTAGGCCCACTTGGATTAGATTAGGACATTTATTATTAATTTATTTAAAGAAGGGTTAAAATAGTTAAAATCAAAGTTTAATAAGTAAATCATTTTTAATATGGGGTTATACATAAGATAAATTCGACTATAAATATTCATTAGAAATCTAAACAGATTTCCTACATGATGGTATTTTATTTGTAATTTTTAGACATCAAATAATATAATTTATTTATGACACAAAAATGATGCAGTAATTATCTTATTAATGAAATATTGACATAATTGATAATATAAATACCAAAATAAATGTAATTTAAGACTTTTTATGAATTCCACTAATTTTCTAGGTTACTATGATATATTAGTGTTGATTTAATCAACTTGGTTCGAACATGTAATTCTGTTATGACTTTCACAAAAATCATATATCAAATAGTGTCAAAATTGACACAAAATAGTTTTTAAATCAAATATTATATTATTAATTGTTATTTTATTCCTAAAAATCTAAGGTTCGGCCAAATGACTTAGATAAGGATATATATATTAATAATAAACAATTTCGGGTTCGTTTGGCATGTTATAGTAAGTGTATTAACCATATAGTGAAAGAAAACAAAAAGACACGGTAAAAGTTAAATTAATTAACTTAGAGTTAAATCTAATTGATAAGGTTAAAATAATATCTTAAACTTGTCTAAATTCTATTGGTTGATAGGATTTCGACCCATCCTTACTTTAGCTTCGAAATAAGACCCTTTGGAACCATTATAAACCGATTTTGACTTTAATATAAAATAATATTTTGAGATATTCCTAAGGTGCCCCTCTCCTCCCCTATAAAAGGACACCTCCTCCCCCTCCTCCTTACACCAATTTGAGCACTCAAGCTCGGCCAACCCCTGCCAATTTCTTCTCTCAACTTCCCTAGAAACATCCTAGAGGTTCTGGTCTTCCTCAAAGACCAATTTTAGTGCCCTAAGAGGAGGTATCAAAGAGGCACTTCAAAGAAGAGGAGGTTCGGACACATACGAAGCAAATTGGACCTAAGGTAAGGGAAATATCACAATCTCATTTTTATCCGAGATTGTTTATTCGTAAGTATTTACTGGGGTGTATTTTATCATCCACATCCATGTATCATCAATATGTAATATTATTTCCATCCACCTAAAATTGTTTAAATCCATTTTTACCCTTCGGTGAGTTTTTAGTAATATGTATGAAAGGAATCTTTTGTCGTACGAGGTACTTTTTGACTTTTCCGACAAAAGTACGAAGAATGTTTTTTTTAACTTATACGGAACGAACGGATTTCTACTATTTTATAAAGCCTTATTTTCATGAAGCTTCCTCTAAAAGATTTCATTACTATTTTCAATAAAATCTCTTTCTTTTAAATTTGCATGATGTTTTGTGAAAAGAAATTGATTTTGAAGAAGAAAGGATATTTTCCTCAAGAATTCAATTCAAGTGTTTTATCAAAATTATTTTCCATCTAAGATAATAAAGGGTTCTGTTTCTATCCATATTTTCACATTTATTTGACTATGTTGTGATGGAATTATGTTTATGAATTCCTTTATCTTATATGAATTTATTTATGATGTCATGATGTTTCAAGAATCCCATTTTGGTTACATGTGTTATGCGATGATGTATGTTTTATGATTATGTGGCACACATAAGAAAGGATTCATTATAAGATGGGTGGGACCTATATCTCCCTCCAATGCATTGGGTAAAGATTTTATATCTCATGAGATAGACATGGCTGGAATGGTAGGTTATACCGGTTCAGTGAAACAGGACTGAAACGAGGATTACTCGATTCAGAAAGGGACTTTGTCCACTAAGATAGTCTTGGGAATGAGTCTTGACTAACAAGAAATGATTCTCTATGATTATGTGTGTATGCCACAATGAGTAATGTTTTAAGTTATGGTTTCATTTTCACTACTATGATTTATCCCATGTTATGAAATTATGCTCTCTTTTGCAGGTTAAGATTTCCAAAAATGTTATGTTCTTATAAAAATTATGTGATTGATATTTCTTTTGTTTACCCTTACTGAGCATTTGAGCTCACCCTTTTATGTTTTCTTTTCCCCAGGATATAAAGAAAGGTTTTAGGTAAAAAAAAAGGGAAGATCTTTGTGGGAGATTTTGAAGATCTTTCACCAGGATTAGAAGATTACGTTCCGAGTTTCCAAAGACACTAAACTATTACGATCCTTGTGTGTGTGTTTTTGTTATGTACTAAGTATTCCGCAAAAGTAATGTAAAGTCCATGTAAGTCAGGATACGGGTCTCTACAGTTGGTATCAGAGGAAAGGTTTAGTCAACCTTTGGAAACTAGGATGCAAAAACGTTAGTGAGATCCCTAGAGATATTTCTAAGGTATGTCTAGGGATGTCTCTAAGGTTAAGTATACGTATAGGTTATAGTAATAGAATTACGCTAACGATCATAGAATTAAACCTAAGATGTTGGATATTGAAGGTACTCCCCCTTTATTATGTTGTTTTCCCTAGCATGATTTTTGCCTCTCACACTATTCTTTATGGGTTTTAGACGATGGCTGGAACCCGAAGGAACCGTGTTGATCAATGCAATGGACAATGCAATGATTGCCCTCCTGAACAAACAAATGTTATGGGAGATGGAGTGCAAAATCTTATTGCTATACTTACACAAGCTATGAATCATTCTGGACTTCCAAATGAGCAGAGAAGGGAACAATATTCTATTGAGTCCTTCATGAGGCAACGTCCACCTTCTTTCAGTGGGTCTACTGATCCATTAGTTGCTGAACAATGGATTAGTACTACTGAAAAGATATTTTCAGTTCTTCAATGTTCTGAACATGATAAAGTCATCTTAGCAGTATATCGTTTGGAAGGTGAAGATGATCAATGGTGGAATCTTATCAAGAATACGAGGCCAAGAGATGAAATTGAGTCCATGGAATGGGACGAGTTCAAGAACTTGTTTTTCAGTAAGTACTTCCCTCGTATTCTTCGAACAAAGATGGAGAAAGAGTTTCTTGAACTGAAGAAAAGGGACGATGAATCTGTTGGTACCTATGAAGCAAATTTTACAAGACTTGCAAGGTATGCTTCTGGAATTATCATCCAACCTGAAAGTAAAGTTGATCGATTTTTCAATGGCTTAAAACCAAGTCTTCGAAGGGCATTAGCTATAAGAGACTTCAGTAGCTATGAAGAAATTGTGCGTTGTGCTATCAAGGTAGAAATGGAAGTTGGTGTTACATATCCATCTCATGGTTTTGACAAGAAACGAAAGATGGAGTTCAAGGAGAAATCTCAGAATAATGGTGAAAAGAAGATGAATGTTTCCTTATGCACAAAGTGTGGAAAGAAGCATGGTGGAGATTGTCTAAAAGGGACTAGAAAATGTTTTAAGTGTGGAAAAGAAGGTCATCGAGCAGCTGAGTGTCGAAGTAATGGAAAAAGGGTTTCTAATGATGTGAATAAAGCAAACACTGCAGAGAACGCACCGCCAACACTTCAATGCTTCAAGTGCAAGGAAATGGGGCATTATGCTAATAATTTCCCTAATCCAAGGGTTAGTGATGATCAACATGAGCAACCACTGAAGGCAAAGGACAAAGGGAAATCACATGCGATCACTATTGACAATGTTGAATATGACAACGATGTGGTGGAATGATTAAGTGTTTATGTAATGGGATTCCAAAATAATGTTGTATCATTGAGTATTGCAATATTTATTGATGTGGTATTCAAAGTGATTGAGATATTTTTTGGAAATAAGATGATATGCGCATAATGAAGACGAGAAAATGAAATGTTTAATAGTATTCATGAGCTCATGATTGATATAAGGACTAAGTGATATCATGGTTTGAGTATATAGAATTTTGAGGATTTTGGTATATGGAAGGTGTTATGTTTTAACTGCATTCATGTTTTCACTAAGGTATTCAAGAGAATACATGATTAAGGACTTTGAATGTTTGGAATGTGACCAACAAGACATATCTTATGGGGATCAACGATGGTATTAAATCTCTGGTAATCATTTTCACTATGTTATGAGAGTGGACTGCAGTATTATGGATAAGCCTAAAGATTAGAATGGATTATGTTGGACATAAGTTAGTATTGTTTAAGGATAGAAGTTTTTTCGATATTATTATAAAAAGGACAACCTGCAGGACGGGCGACAGCCCATCGCTTCGGACAAGGCTGTAGGAATCGAACCCACAACCGAAGTGCGACTGGCCTTTATCGCCTACCACTGACCTACAGGAAGTCCCTGTTTAGTAGAAACTAGTTTTATTATATTAAGCAGTATGATATATGAAGTATAAGTCCATTTTAGGAACCATATATGATTAATCTCACTATAGATCGATTTATGCTAACCTTTTGTTTGAGACAGATGGAATGACCCGTCATTCTATCACATGATCTGCTAACACTTCACGAATAACAAATTCAACTTCATTTATTTAAGAGATGAAGTAGAAATTGTTCAAGGCACGAACAAAAGTGAGATTGTACCAAAATAAAGTAAGTATTTATTCTAATTCAAATTTTCAACTTTAGGGAGATGATCTTGAAAACCAAAAATGTTGTCCTAGTGATCTTATACCTGATGAATCAGATGGTACCTTAGATCATCACAAATTTATGGATTTGTGATTACTGGCTTTTCCATAGCCATGTTCTCTACCACTCTCCATCAGAACATGATGGTTAGATTTCTCTTCCATATCCATATTTTCACCTATGTGGAAACCCAGTCATTAGTTTATTTGGGTAATCGTTACATTTCATACTTTAGTTTTTAAAGCCAAGTTTTGGTATTCCCTTTTACGATGTGGGTTTCTATTAAAGAAACTTTCAAATAGTAAACCATTTTAACCCCGACGAATTTCGAGGGCGAAATTCATTTTAAGGGGGGTAGAATGTAACAGCCCAAGATTTTATAAAAAAATATTCTTTTTAATGTCTTGTGTTGTACGCTACACCAAAAGGAGCTGGCACAACACGCATCCTTGTCTTGCCTTGCATTACACGCAATCGCAACCTTCCTCGATAGCGTGTGTGGTGCGTAATACTGAGTTTCACGAAACAATGATATGCTATTAAAATATTATTAAAACTAGCCGTTATGAATAGTAATAACCACTTTTTAAAATTCTGTAAATCTTATTTTTCAAAATGAACTTCATTCTTCGATTCGGAGTATCGAATTTAGCCTAAGGTGAAATTTTGGTACTTTTCGGATAACTTTCACATTCTGATGAATAGTGAAAATTACTAAATTATAATTAAAAACAACTTTTTTAATCGAAATAATTAATAGTGATAAATTATTAATTTGAGTGGTTTTAAAGTATATTTAGAATATATTTTTACAATTTAATACAATGTTGGTCATTGGTTGTAATTTCACATTTAAACCAGACATAATCAAGTGTCAATCTTTTGATATATATTGTTTCCTAAAAACACGCTATTTATTTTAACAGCGGGATTTAATTATAAAATTAATTAATGCAACTTCTATGTTATGAATTTGGTAAAATAGATTTCATTTTTGAATTCGGAATATGAAATATAGCTTAGGATGAAATTTTGGCATTGTTCTGAAAAACATCAATTTTTGATGAATAGTGAAACTACTAAGTGGTAGGTTAAAAAACTGAATTTTGCATAAAACTTAATTTTACCGCTTCTGTGAATAGAATTTTGAAAATCCGACAGACACGGTTAATATCAAGGACTAAAATGTGGTTCAATGAGATGAAAATAATTTTTTGGTGAATAGTAACTTTTTACTTTTTTTACCACGGTTAATAGTAAATAAGGTAACTAAGGGTAAATATGATATTAATATTACCCTAACACATGTCCTAATTCTATTGGACAAGTGTAATTCGACCAAAAACAAACTTAGGAATAAAATATGACCATTTAGGCCCACTTGGATTAGATTAGGACATTTATTATTAATTTATTTAAAGAAGGGTTAAAATAGTTAAAATCAAAGTTTAATAAGTAAATAATTTTTAATATGGGGTTATACATACGATAAATTCGACTATAAATATTCATTAGAAAGCTAAAAAGATTTCCTACATGATGGTATTTTATTTGTAATTTTTAGACATCAAATAATATAATTTATTTATGACACAAAAATGATGCAGTAATTATCTTATTAATGAAATATTGACATAATTGATAATATAAATACCAAAATAAATGTAATTTAAGACTTTTTATGAATTACACTAATTTTCTAGGTTACTATGATATATTAGTGTTGATTTAATCAACTTGGTTCGAACATGTAATTCTGTTATGACTTTCACAAAAATCATATATCAAATAGTGTCAAAATTGACACAAAATAGTTTTTAAATAAAATATTATATTATTAATTGTTATTTTATTCCTAAAAATCTAAGGTTCGGCCAAATGACTTAGATAAGGATATATATATTAATAATAAACAATTTGGGGTTCGTTTGGCATGTTATAGTAAGTGTATTAACCATATAGTGAAAGAAAACAAAAAGACACGGTAAAAGTTAAATTAATTAACTTAGAGTTAAATCTAATTGATAAGGTTAAAATAATATCTTAAACTTGTCTAAATTCTATTGGTTGATAGGATTTCGACCCATCCTTACTTTAGCTTCGAAATAAGACCCTTTGGAACCATTATAAACCGATTTTGACTTTAATATAAAATAATATTTTGAGATATTCCTAAGGTGCCACTCTCCTCCCCTATAAAAGGACACCTCCTCCCCCTCCTCCTTACACCAATTTGAGCACTCAAGCTCGGCCAACCCCTGCCAATTTCTTCTCTCCACTTCCCTAGAAACATCCTAGAGGTTCTGGTCTTCCTCAAAGACCAATTTTAGTGCCCTAAGAGGAGGTCTCAAAGAGGCACTTCAAAGAAGAGGAGGTTCAGACACATACGAAGCAAATTGGACCTAAGGTAAGGGAAATATCACAATCTCATTTTTATCCGAGATTGTTTATTCGTAAGTATTTACTGGGGTGTATTTTATCATCCACATCCATGTTTCATCAATATGTAATATTATTTCCATCCACCTAAAATTGTTTAAATCCATTTTTACCCTTCGGTGAGTTTTTAGTAATATGTATGAAAGGAATCTTTTGTCGTACGAGGTACTTTTTGACTTTTCCGACAAAAGTACGAAGAATGTTTTTTTTAACTTATACGGAACGAACGGATTTCTACTGTTTTATAAAGCCTTATTTTCATGAAGCTTCCTCTAAAATATTTCATTACTATTTTCAATAAAATCTCTTTCTTTTAAATTTGCATGATGTTTTGTGAAAAGAAATTGATTTTGAAGAAGAAAGGATATTTTCCTCAAGAATTCAATTCAAGTGTTTTATCAAAATTATTTTCCATCTAAGATAATAAAGGGTTCTGTTTCTATCCATATTTTCACATTTATTTGACTATGTTGTGATGGAATTATGTTTATGAATTCCTTTATCTTATATGAATTTATTTATGATGTCATGATGTTTCAAGAATCCCATTTTGGTTACATGTGTTATGCGATGATGTATGTTTTATGATTATGTGGCACACATAAGAAAGGATTCATTATAAGATGGGTGGGACCTATATCTCCCTCCAATGCATTGGGTAAAGATTTTATATCTCATGAGATAGACATGGCTGGAATGGTAGGTTATACCGGTTCAGTGAAACAGGACTGAAACGAGGATTACTCGATTCAGAAAGGGACTTTGTCCACTAAGATAGTCTTGGCAATGAGTCTTGACTAACAAGAAATTATTCTCTATGATTATGTGTGTATGCCACAATGAGTAATGTTTTAAGTTATGGTTTCATTTTCACTACTATGATTTATCCCATGTTATGAAATTATGCTCTCTTTTGCAGGTTAAGATTTCCAAAAATGTTATGTTCTTATGAAAATTATGTGATTGATATTTCTTTTGTTTACCCTTACTGAGCATTTGAGCTCACCCTTTTATGTTTTCTTTTCCCCAGGATATAAAGAAAGGTTTTAGGTAAAAAAAAGGGAAGATCTTTGTGGGAGATTTTGAAGATCTTTCACCAGGATTAGAAGATTACGTTCCGAGTTTCCAAAGACACTAAACTATTACGATCCTTGTGTGTGTGTTTTTGTTATGTACTAAGTATTCCGAAAAAGTAATGTAAAGTCCATGTAAGTCAGGATACGGGTCTCTACACAATCCAAATGTGTTTGGTAGGATTTTCATTGGTCGGTTTTGGTTTTTAATTAAAATTGGGTCCATTTTAAACAAAAGAGAGACCCTTTGAGTGCTAGCGGCCACACCGTGCCATATATTGAGGAAGGGATGACTCTTAAGCATCACCAAGGAACCATGGATCTTTCTCAGAAAATATCACCACAATCCTAATGCGTTTGGTTGGATTTTCATAGGTTAGTTGTTGTTTTCAATTAAAATTGTGTCCATTTTAAACAAAAGAGAGAACCTTTGAGTGATAACAGCCACACCATGTCTTGGATGGAGGTGGGGTTGACTTGTACACATCACAAAGGACCTGTGTATCTTTCTCCTAAAGGATCAAGATAATCTGAATGTGTTTGGTTGGATTTTAGTACGTCAGTTGTTGTTTTCACTTAAAATCGTGTCCATTTTAAACAAAATAGAGACCTTTTGAGTGGTACCGGCCACACTATGCCTCAGATTGAGGCGGGGTTGACTCTTACACATCACCAAGGACTCGTGGATCATTTTACTAAAGGATCAAGACAATACAAATTCGTTTGGTTGGATTTTCATAGGTCAGTTGTTGTTTTCAATTAAAATTGTGTCCATTTAAAAAAAAAAGAGACCCTTTTTGTGGTACCGGCCGCACCGTGCCTCGGATTGAGGCGGGGTTGAATCTAACACGTCAAAAAAGATCCATGTATCATTCTCATAAAATATCAACACAATCTGAATGCGCTTGGTCGGATTTTCGTATGTTAGTGGTTGTTTTCACATAAAATCATGTCCATTTTAAACAAAATAGAGACCCTTTGAGTGGTACCAGCCACACCGTACCTCAGATTGAGGCGGGGTTGACTCGTAGACATCACCCAGGACCCTTGGACCGTTCTAATAAAATATCAAGGCTGTATGAAAGCTTTTGTTTGGATTTTCATAGGTCAGTTGTTGTTTTCAATTAAAATTTGGTCCATTTTAAACAAAAGAGATACCCTTTGAGTGATAGCGGCCACACCATGACTCGGATTTATGTAGGGTTGACTTATACACGTCACAATGGACTCTTTTATCATTCTACTAAAATATAAACACAATCCGAATGCGTTTGATCATATTTTCGTACGTCAGTTTTTGTTTTCACTTAAAATCGTGTGCATTTTAAACAAAATAGAGACCCTTTGAGTGGTACCAGCCACACCATGCCTCAGATTTAAGTGGGGATGACTCTTACACGTCAACGAGGACCCTTATATCATTCTCATAAAAGATCAAGGAAATCCGAATGCGTTTGGTCAGATTTTCATAGGTCAGTTTTTATTTTCAATTACAATTGTGTCCATTTTAAACAAAAGAGAGACCATTAGAGTGATAATGGCCACACCATGCCTCAGATTGAGGCGAGGATGACTTGTACATGTCACAAAGGATCTTTGGATCGTTCTCCTAAAGGATCAACACAATTTGAATGTGTTTGGTCAGATTTACGTACGTTAGTTGTTGTTTACAATTAAAATAATGTCCTTTTTAAACAAAATAGAGACCCTTTGAGTAGTTCAGCATTCTTTCATGTTGCTGGTGCATATCATCTATTAAAATGGGAAAATTACTCATTGGATAAAGGATGTTTAATTTAATAACAATTAAAATTTTCCTACGAACATTTACATAAAACAATGTCTCATCTTTGGATCCCCTTAACCACTCTCAAAAATGACCACCAATTATACATGTCCCCAAGTCAGATCTTTATTGTATTTGTGTACAATCATCCATTAGGTATGCGGCCCACCCATTTCTGAACACACCTATATCGTCTTTTGAGTATGAGAATTTTAGGAAGTCAGAGTAATACTTCAAAATATAAAAATAATTAATTAATAAATAACTTAAATGAACTAGAAGTTATTTTTGAAAATACCTCTTTAGAGATGTTAGTTTGTTGATGAAAAAAGATCTCTTTCATAAATTTAAAAACCTAATAACTGCAATCATTATCGTTTGTTTGTTTTGGACACTTCAAAAAAAATTTATCATTATGAGAATAAGTAACTTGTGTTGAGATGTGTTTGGATAGTGAAATTTTATTATATATACCCTGATATTTGTCAAGACGTAGTACTTTCTCGCATCCTTAGGCTTAGCCCCTGTCCTTATTCCTTTTTTAGATGATAATGATACACCACCCTATCATAACAGAATCCTCAGTAAAAGATAATATAAATTAAATTACTTGATGTTTAGAAATAAAATATAAGATTTAGTGTCTTATAGATTCACAAACTCCATCATGTGTGGTCAGTTTGATTGATATCCTTGCTTTGAATCTAGAAAATAAATCTTTGGAGTATCCAAGTTCACCGCAATTAGCAACCAATGTTTCCTAAAAACACAAAAAGGAATAAGTAATAAAAGAAGTAAAAATATAATTGATATGCTTTAATCATATAGTGTTACCCCTGCATGGTTGGTATTAGGAAAAGTATGTCATCTGTAATCTTGCTTTCAAATGTTTTCAGCAAGCCGTTCACTATTGCATCCCTTTTTGATGGCTTTATTTTTGTTAGCTGTGTTGATGTGATATGAGGACTAACGAGTCCAAATTGTGGCTAATGGGAAAATTCCTTCAACTGTTTTTCATAAATGCACCTATCAACAATATAAAATACATTTTTTCATAATTTTCACATTATATCAGCTTTTAAAAAATCAATTCATGGAAACATAACTCATATATACATTTACAACTGTGACGCCTAGCTAACTGTTTTCAAGAATCTCATTTACATTTTTAGCAGCAACGAAATCATGACTTTATTCTCCATATATATTCTCTTTGAAAACCACTATATGACTATTAACATCATTTAGCTTTGTATCCACATGAGTCTTCAATGATAGTAAATGTGGATAGAGAACATGTGTTGTTATTGTGCTTTCAGTAGCTACTTGGGATCGGCTGGTCGGTCCTTTAGATGGTTTTGAGCCGAAGTTGGTCACCCCTTCCCTTTCTCCGTCTATAACAAAAATCATTGGTTTAGACCCTTTTTTCATTAATTGTTAAGGGTTTAGCTCCAAAAAAGGAAATAAATACCTCTTTTTCCGTATGTACTCTTACAAGTTGTGACGACCATGCAATGAATGTCCCAGTAGCCTTTTCAACCGTATGAATATCATCGTCATCAAGTGGAATAGGTATCTCTGCATTTGGCTCATGAGATACAGTAATTATCACTTTTAGATGATCTTTCGGAAGTGGTCTATTATGTAGTGTGTCATATGGGATATGAAACATTATATCCCTCGCTACATGGTGATCGGTGGGTGTTAATAGATATAAATCACAATCATTATCACCCTGTAGAAGATCAGTACAGAAATATTATCAGTGTTTGTCTAATTCACATTTCATGGGAACAATTATTAGAATATTGATTACCACGGGTAAGACAGTTCATTGAGGTGAATGGATCGCCTCAAAGCTAATGGGGGGTGGGGCGGGATGTTCACGCACTGGTTGTTCCTGAGTTGTGTCTTCCCTTTACTTCCCACCCATAAAATTTTCTAGCAACTCTCCCTTCCATTGCCATCGTTCTTCAAGGGTTTCTATTTTTTCACCCATTTGTTCCAATTTTCCATATGTATCATCCGTTTTTTTCTTCTTATCAAAATATAATCGGGGTGTCACCCCAAACCCAACACCTCTAACACGACCGTATTTTTCTGGATGCTTCATAGCCGTCCATAATAGGTCTATATCCCCTATAGGAGTAGCTGATTCCTGTGACTGTCAGATATAGGAAAATAAGAAATTATTTTTATGTAATAGAAATTTAAAACAAATATTTTTATAGTAGTGTCATACTTACACATATTTCCCACACTTTCTTTGTGTTCTCATCTACTAGCTTCCCTTCTTTGTTCACACATGCCTCCTTCCATAGCACATGACGTGGGATGGAAGTTCATTTGGTTTTAGACTCATCAATCTACATATAAACATAGAAAGATAATTATGATGTTTTTTATTGGAACCTAACGATATTTCTATAAATTTAAAATACATACCATTTTATTTTCTAATGAAGCGTACCCCATCCTTTCTTTATGATAGGGGTATGTTGGTTTTGATGCACGTTCCTTATTTTCAGTATAGTGTTTTTATTTCATAAATGAAATATTCACAATCAAAGTGATGAATACAGGTATACTCCAACAACATATTATCACCCACAATGTACCTAAAACTTCTCATCCCCACAGCGGCTAATAAATGCATCCCATGCTTCTTGTGATATCAGGTGAGTATAGAAATTGGGTGGGTATGGGTTTATTTTACCTTTGGAATCTTTCAAGTGACATCTTGTTAAAATAGTGCGAAAACCTCGATGAATCCTTACTGCAAGCCTTAGTACATAATCTTTGTGTGAATCGTCTACTATAAATGTACTCTGCAAGAGATTGAGAAGAGTAAGACATTGTTTAATTATTTTTTTCTAGTAAAATAATGAAATAAATTCATAATTTTACCTTAATTTCTTCCTAGATCACAGCCTTCAGCCCATAAATAACATGGTACCATGAATCTATGTCAATCGGCACGTGTTGCCGAGTGACAACTACAATGTAGCTGCTAAACATAGAATTTTTGGGATTCACATGTTGGCCTCATGCATTCCATCTGACTTCAAATTTTATGCCTTTGATTTTCACCTTAAAAATTTTGGCTAACACCGTCAAACTACGACACACCTATGTTTTATGAGACAATAGTCTTTCATTCCCGACCATTTCATCGATATCAACATCATCTATATGTTCATATGAAATGGTATCAACAACATGTACTGATGGTTGTTGGACCACAACACTAGGAGCAGCAGGAGCCGCAACAGCAGGACCAGTAGCAGCCGTAGTAGGAGCAGAAGGAGCAGCAGGAGCCACAATAGGAGGACCAGCTGGAGAAACTGGAGCCACAACAGGAGAAGCAGGAGCCGCTGCAGGAGCTGCAGGAGCAGCAGTAGGAGCAGCAGCAGCCGCAGCAGCAGCAACTTGAGAGACTTGTTCAGCCTCAAGGATAAGAGCACCAAAATGTGCAGAAGTCATTATCTGCAAAAGTGGTTGAACAATTAATTTAGGTAACATAAATTCAGTAATGATAAGATAATAACATGATATAACAAGATCTATATTACAAAAAAATATAACCTATTTATTGAACTCTCTTTCTTTTTTTCAAAGGTTGAAGGGATTTGATACCTCTATCGATTATCCAAATCCCTTTATTGTGGTTTCCTCTAACATACAAAACATCATCTGCATTGGGACCACTCTGAAATGATTATGACGTACCACTAAAAGAATCTCCCTAAACTGAATTTTCATCAGAACCTTCATTAGTTTTGGACGATAAAAGAACAATCAACCACTTTCAGTTTACAGGATCTGGAACATAAAAAACATGTACCTCTTGTGATGCCATTATAAACTGTTCATCTTTGTACCCATCTTTACTAAAATCAACTTTCATAAATCCCCATTCATCTATCTTAACACCACTATTTTTATCAACCCATTTGCATTGAAAAATAAGAAATTGGAATGTCGTATAATCCAACTCCCATATTAGTTTGATAATGCCAAAGTATGACATATTTTCATAAATTGAATTTCTGTCCTTACTACCAGAAACATGCATCTCTTCAGCCACTAGTGTAACTCCACTATTTTTCATGGTACTATCTTCATCATGTTCATTTGTATATAATGTATAACCATTAATTACATAACCACTGTAAGATAATACATACACACTTAGTCCAGCAGCTAGCCATCGAAGTCTTTATGACATTGAATTTGGATTTTCATCCAACTTCATAAAAATATGGTCCTAAAACCATCCTATAAACTAGTGATTATGTGTATATGATAATCATTTTTTAGTCCCTGATGGATTCAACTGCCTAAGAATTTCTTTGTAAGTTTCAATATATAGAGCAACCTCCCAACTGTTATTCCAAACATAATGATGGGCCTGCTTCCGATCTGTAATACTGATTGTCACAACTTCTCTTCTAGAAATTCCCTCACCCTCAATGCAACCAGTGTGATGAGATTTCGGGAGACAATGCTTTCCACATCAGACAATTATTTAGTTCAAAATTCAATGGATTCCTCAACAATATATCTCTCCACTATACAACCCTCTGGACGACTTCGATTTTTTTACATACCCTTTCAAAATCATCATATACTGTTCAACACGATAAATCCATCTATAGTTCACATGACCAAAAAGTATAATCTCTCTCACCAAGTGAATCAGCAAATGAACCATCATATCAAAGAATGTTGGCGGGCTGAACATTTCTAATTCACATAATATGATGACAAATTCTTTTTCCATAGCTGGAAATTTCGCCGGGTCTAAAACTTTGCTACATATAGCTTTGAAAAAGAAACAAAGTTTAGTTAATGTATGACGAACATTATTGGGAAATATTCAACATAATGCTATAGGAATTAGATCTTGCATCAAAACATGGAAATCACGTGATTTAAAACCTTTTAACTTCAAATAATTCATTGAAACATTGTTCTTGATATTTAATAAGTACCCCTCTGGAACCTTTACATCATTTAAGAAGTTGCAAAACTGATATCTGTCCTCCCTAGAAAGAGTATAAGTATCTGGAGGAAGAAACACTCAATTTTAACCCTTAATGGGAGCCAACTATTCTCGTATTCCCATGTCAACCATGTCCAACCTTGCCTTAATTCCATCTTTTGTTTTTCCAGGGGAATTTAGCAATGGTCCGATAACACTGTCATATAAATTTATTTCCACATGCATCACATCATGAAAATGTCTGGCGTACAAACAATTCCAGTATTGTAATTCAAAAAAAAAACTGATCTCTTTTTTCAACTGATTTTTTGTATGGTTTTTTGAAAATGGTTTACCAAAAATAGTGTTCAGATCTTTTACATTCTCAAACAGCTGATCACCTATTAGTGGAGACAATGTTGCACGTTGTTCTGAACATCTATTGAATGAAGACGTCCAAGAACGGTACTTATGATGACGAGGTAGAAATCTACGATGTCTTAGAAACACAGATTTTGATTAATGTTTCGACCTAATTGATTCTGTATCTTCTTCGCACACGGTACACCCTTGAGTTCCTTTAATGAAATAGCCTGAAAAATTTCCATAAGAAGGGAAATAATTTATTTTCCCATACAACATCTCTCTCAATGTAAATTATTCACTTTTATAAGCATCATACAACATTACACCTGAATCCCACATCAACTTCAAATCCTCGATCAAAGGAGCCAGAAAAACATCGATATCATTACCTGGTTGTTTTGGTTCTGATATAATCATAGATAACACGGTGAATTTTCGCTTCATGCATAACTAGGGTGGAAAGTTATAATTTTCCAACATAAAAGGCCATGTACTATGAGTGCTGGTTTGAAAACCAAAAAGGATTCACTCCATCTGTAGATAACGCAAGACAAAGGTTTCTCGGATCTTTTCCAAATTCAAGATATTCATGATCAATTTTCTTCCATTGAGGAGTGTTATCTGGATGATGTAATTTCCCATATTTATTTCCTTTATCTCCATGCCACGACAATTGTCTTGTAGTTTCTACACTTCCATATCGACACATAAACCTTGGAATGATTGGAAAGTACCAAACAACTTTCTTATAATTGGATTTATCTTTCTTGTATCGAGAAGCACCACACTTTGGGAATTCTGTAAGTGATTTTTTCTCCTTGTGAAACAATATACAGTCTTTCAGGAAGGCATGTATTCTTTTAGAAATCATACCCATCGAGCGTAGCATTTGTCTAGCTTCATATGTCGGGCTTGGGAGCTCATTATCTTCCGGAAGAATGTCATTTAAGAGAGAAAGTAGTTACATAAAACTTACATCACTCCATCCGTTTACTGCTTTCAATTTATACAAATTCAGTACAGCTGACAATGTTGTATACTTAGTGCAAGAATCATACAATGTCATCTTTGCAAAACTCTTTAACTTCTCAATCAATTTTTGGCAATCACGGAGTTCATCTATAATTGTCTTTGTAATTTCCTCAATACGGTCTTCATCATCATTTACATCTTTAATCACATCCTCTATAGGGTCTTATTCATTATCCATATTTGTATTCATATCTGATGATCCATAAAACATATTTTTATCCCAGCTAGTCGCTACATTTTCTTTTTATCTGTGTTTATTACAACATTTATAACTCTAATCTAATCCGTGACATATCAAATGTTCTTCCTACTCCTCTGGAGTAAGTAGTCTAGAATAACAACAATGTAAACATGGAAAAAGGATTTGAGAAGGATCCTTTGCATGATCCTTTGCAAACTTGATGAACTCTTTCACTCTGTTCTCATACTCTATTGTCAAATGATTAGCATCCATCCAATCTTTATTCATCTTCATCCTATTTGAATCTAAAATATTAGTATTTATGGTTCAAGTACACAAAACAAGGCTTCGAAATATAGAAGAAGAGAACCACTTCCTTGTAAAAATATAGATGAATAGATCCTAACCATTAGTATATATTCATCTTCATCGAATATAACTACTTTAGAATCATTATAGTTTCCTCAAATCACCCCAGAACAAACACAAGAATAATCAATAATGATACATCTACCACTCCTAGGTCTCTTCCCTACATTCAATATCATCATTCCTAAATACCCATATATCCACACATACACATGTCACAAACACATAAAAACCATATCCACATCAGAACCAATGTACCAATATGAATTTCAATCAGGTTACTCGACTCAAGTGGTGGTGTATAAGAAATAATAAGAAAATATAATAAGTATATAGTCACACATAAATCTCAAACTGGTGTTAATAATCCAATAAACCAAAGGTATCATTCCATCTATCAAAATATTCTGAAGGAGCCCATATGCAACAACAGTCCCAGGTCGTGAAGGTTCCTGAGGATGATGGGGAGAACACGCACCTATTGGGGTTCAAGGTCAGGTCACTGAGGGTGAAGGTGGCCCGATACTCCTACAAGGGTTCATTCCATATTTTACAATCCATGTCCTTGTACCCTAGGATGTTAACCCACTATTGGTGGAAGTGAAACCGTTCCTAATGATCATGCCATGAAAAAATGGAAACCTAGAGGGGTAAGTGAATCAAAATACCTCAAGAAAGATGAAAAAACATGGTATTTGAGAATAGGTTAGTGTCTTTCATGTTATATAGACACCAATAAAATAGATTCCACAAGCGGTGATGGCCCCTATAGTTATTTAACTAGGTGAAACTGTCACCCGAGAAGCTGAGATCAATGAGGCCCTTCCCAGCCATGAACTGAACAAACTCCATGATTGCCTTCCTCTAGAATGGGCTTCTAACTTTCCTTTCCTTTGGGTTGGAAATGACATTAAAGTCACCCCAAAAAACAATGTATGTTGGTCGGGATCGAAGGTATTTTTTTCAAAAGGACAATAAATCCTCCTTAATTTTTTAAAATACCAATACCATAAACCATTTAAAAAACAATACATTTTAATTTATTTTGGAAATCATTCACAAAAAAATTCAATAAACAAACACATACCAAACCATTTGGAATTTTATTTAATGAATCAAATTATATTTATTTTAAAACATTATTTTCATTTATAATATTAAATCCACCAATGGTAGAAGGAAACCTAATTTATTTCAATGGAAAAGGTTAATTCACAACAAGATACCATCCATTCCATATATTATTTTCCTTAATAGGGTTGTTTTGTGCTTCAAAATGATCAAAACATGTCTAACCAACTTCAAATGGGTAAAATATGAATTCATGAAACACATGAATACCAAAAAAAAGATATAGCATAGAAACACCCACTTGGAATATTTGGGATCAAAACAAAATGAATCTGAATGAGTCTACTCAAATGAAGAACATTGAATCTAATAAAAGGGATCTCAATAAAAGGTAAAAGAGATTCTATAACCATAATTCCACATAAAATTTATAGGTCTAGTAAATACCAAGGCTTCAATAGACCCCAGGAATAAATAATAAAGTGATAGAGAGAGATTGAAGTTCAAGAAAAGAAATAAATACCAAAAGAGTATCACCATTTTGAATGAAACTTCAATCCACCAAGTGATGAGGATAGAAGAGCCAAACTATCAAAAGGGGCTCCCAAGGCTTGAGTGGGTTGAGTTAAACTTGAGGGAGAAGATAAAATAAATAAATGGGGGTATCACGGTTCAATTACCCTACTACCTAGATGCTTCCTCATATACAACGACACCACTAGCTAGATGGTGGCCCTCACCAGCTGGACAATGGTTATAGTGTAAATGTTATAACCATAGGTTATCCCACTGGCTAGTCACTATAGACCCACCATCTAGATGATGGCTATAGAATTTTTTTGTATCCATTGTGAAACCCATTTCCTAGCCAATTACCCTCACCGACCATTTGTTGGACCACTTGAAGCTTTTCAACCTACATGTTCACGTCCACACCTTCTATGACAGTCTGGGACATCCTATGTCCCCTCGATAAACAGAAAAAAAAAACTCAATGGGAAATTCTTTGATGAAAAAGATACTAAGATGTTATAATTCTCCCAATCATTCCGCTTTTTCTTCGAATAAATATTCTAGTACGAAGGATAGAAAATGATGAGACAAAAATAAATTCCACACAAAAATTATTGTGTGGACAATTCACAAAATATATGATGATTCACCGAATAGAGGACCACTACAAAAGAAATTAAAATGAACAGATAACCAATATTCCCAAGAACCCTTAACGTATATCCTCCAAGAACATCATACATCTCTAAATGACATGTATACATCACTAAGAAGAGAGAAAATCTCAATAATTTCCAGAGACCTAGCATAGGTCACCCAACCATTTAAATTTTCACTAAAATGGTGGGACATAAGATGGAAATATACTAATAACACATCCCTTCACTGAAATAATAGACTACATCCACTAACCATGAAGAAACAATAAGATCATAATTCGAAAACTAAGGAAAGGTACACCTAAAACATACCAATTAATCAAAATGAAAAAACTCAATCAATATCCATCAATGATTCAACCAACAACAATAAAGTAAAAAACTAAAAATGATTTATTCCTCGATCAAGTACTTGATGGAAACCTTGAATTCCAAATATAGAGTGTCACCCATCGACGGTCTCATTAAAGTAGACACCAACACCTCCCAGTGCCTGGTCCATCAAGAGACTTCATAATCCTAATCATTTGAGTACACACCAAAAGCCTATCTATGTCCAACCATAAATAGATCATATAAAATGGTTTTTGCACAAATATGGAAAACTAATCTTTTAAAAGATAGACCACCCAACACATCAAGATTGAGCTCTGACCAAGAAGTTGTTAATTAGAGGACAATAAAGAATAATAACCACATTAATGGCCTCAAACACCCACCCAAAGAAGACAACCATGGAAGGAAACATAAGGGATTATAAATGGAAACAACCTAAAACATCCGTAGGTTTCCAGAAATGGACGAATAATGTAGCCTAAAACCATCATAATCTCAAATATCAATGAAATATATCATGCCAAATCAACATATGGTTATGAGTGATGGGATAGGTGAAAAATTTTAAAAAATCATATAGAAAACATGCCTTAAAGGGAGGTCAGGAAAACCAAAGCTCGAGGGCGTTGCGGGTGGCGGAGGTTCGGCAAACCAAACCTCAAGGGCGACAGAGGTCCAACAATGAGAAATCAGCAGGCGGCTGAGGTCTAGAAATGAGAAGCGAGGGCGGTGGAGGTCCAGTAACACGAACTCATCAGGCGACAGAGGGGAGTCGCAGGTTTCCAGTACCGCGAAATCTGTAGGTCGCGATAAAATGAGGGCACTGTGTGACCGACTTTATAAAAAAATGGACTAAGGTTTTATCAGCGCTTTTTTAGCACTGATAATGGTACTCATTATCGGTGCTACAAAAGTTCTGATAAATCCTTCCTGTATCAGTGATAAAATTTTAGAACTGATACATGGATTCTTTATCAGTTCTTTTCTAGCATTGATAAAGGTTTGTTTTATCAGCGCTTGTTTAGCACTGATAAAGGTTACCCTGTATCAGCGCTTTTCTAGCACTGATAAAGAGGACCTCTATCAGTTCTAGAAAAGCACTGATAAAGAATCCCTTTATCAGCGCTAAAATTTAGCACTAATAAAGGGTAACCTTTATCAGCTGTTTTGCTTAGCGCTGATATAAGGGGGTGCTTCCCTTGCTCATTTTTTAGTAGTGTCGATACAAATTTCCCAAAATTCGTTAATGACTCAATGGAAACCAAAGGGGGGGGGAATGACATTAGGTGATGAAATCGGTACAAGGCCCTCCACCAATTTCCACCAAACATCAACAACAGAAGAAATATGGTGACACCAGAGGTTTAAAATCTTCTAATCTCTCATATTTTGGACCGGACATTGTACAAGGGTTTAAATGACCATGGGATTTCCCCTGACTATGATCCAGATTCTCTCTAAGGCCTATGGCTAGTGCTCAAATGATTTAAGAATCTTCGTCCTTGCAATTAGGATTTGGAAAACAACTGAATGAGAATTCTTCTTTCGGTGCCACCAACAACTACACCGCAATCCCAGATAAGATTTCCAGGAATAACACATTCTAAACTCACATTACCCTGTACTGATATTTCATTGAAATAAGGGCTTAGAAAATGAACACACATCACGCCTTGTTCTTTCGGGTGAGAAAATGTAGAAGTGAAGAACACTTACACTCACCTTCCTCTAAAATGGAAGTTTTGGAAGTTTTTTCCAAAGGATACATTCTACCAACATAACAAAGACTCTAAAGGGATTTCAAAACATTCACCATTATGGTCAAACAAGCAGATGTCATCACAAGGCGTAATCGAACATGACCATTGTGACTGATATAAATAATGCATTGAGATAGACTTCATACAACATTCCCAAACAACAAAAAATTCTAGAAAGTGTCCACAATATCCTCTCATGACCATATTTCCCACACTGGTAGTTTAACATGAAATCCTTCTTCAGGGAGACTACGAAGGACGCAAAGGCTCTCTTAAACACCATCTGGATACTCATCCATGATAACAACCCCAGACCACTTCCACCTTTGGAAATCAAAAAACTTAAGAAGCTAAGGTCTCTTTCAACCTTCCAAAATCAATCTCCTACTACAAGAGGATCCACAAATCCATGAATAGAAAGGGTGTAGACTCAATATTCAGAGATCAAGAGAAATATTCATTCTATTGATCAACTAGAGGGCCTTCAAACAACGAAAAAATCCGGCTTGCACTTCAGTTGTGCACTAACCCTTAATGGGGCGTATCTTATCCAACAATAGAACCAATGACCCAACAAAGATGATCTATTGGTCAAGACATACCACACACCAGATCCAAAAACATGAAGGGAGACACTCTAAAGGCATCCCAAAACATTTCACATAAGAGACCACTAACCATCCCTTCAACACAGCTTATCGACCAAACATAAACCCAAAACACAGTTCAAAGATAAGGGGTTCTTGGAATCAAAACATTCCACAACAACAACATTTCCAAAAACACATAATACAAACTATCCCTAACCACTCATCAAGACATCATGTTTTCCTTTTAAAAACATTTCTTTGAAAACAAGCGGTTCAGCGGTTAGTGTATCCCCCAATGGTACCCCATGGGCCCCACAGATGCATGTTTCTGTGCCACACTGGGCACCCTCCACATATCCATCCTGACACTCATCCAGTCATGTCATTAACCATCAATCATCCCATAAAACCCCATGCATGCGGTCTCTCATGAATATACGAAAGGTTAATACAAAAAACTCATTCCACTTTTAAAAACCAAAACAATCAACCAATACTTCATTTTTCTCAAGACGTCTAACCATGAAATCTAACCCCAATTACCACATTTAAAAAAAAATTTATAAATGAAAAATCATTCAAATGAAAACTAACTTTCAATTCATACACATTAATTTCAAAACATCTCATCCCATTAATACACCTTTCAATAGTTTGGAAAACTCTATTGGAAACTCTTTTTCTAATCCAAATTTAACATACTTCTTGGTTTTAAAAGAGGTATAAACACACAGTTTTCCTAATTCAAAAAAATATGCAATTTTAGTTCCACCATTTCATCAAAAAAAACTTCCCAATTTACTAAAAAAAATAATTTCTCAAAATATTACGATCTTTAAACCATGAAATTCTTCCTTTAAAACCAAACATCAAAGATTTCAAAACTGAAGGACAGAAGACAATGTGAGGGGAAACTAGCTTCGGTGGATGACATGGACATATGTTTGGTGGACATACTCCAATCACTTCATCATCGCATAGAGTGTTCTTGGGAAATATCCCCAGCTCCACATGGATTTCTAGACCCTA
Organism: Viscum album; assembly: GCA_963277665.1. NCBI lineage: Eukaryota > Viridiplantae > Streptophyta > Magnoliopsida > Santalales > Viscaceae > Viscum > Viscum album. The sequence goes on along the minus strand of OY728119.1, from coordinate 1,174,285,703 downwards.
TGAGCACACTGAGACCTCTAACCCAACTCTCTTTTCATTTCCCATAATCATCATCAATCGATGAAATCCAAAGGAATCATATAAATACCGAATTTCCCCGGCGACCCGAATCCTATCATGAAGTGTGGTGATCAGGAACACTACCCATAACCGATATACCAAGTCCCAAAAATCCAAACTCTAGATTATCCTGATTGTTCCTCAAATAACGTGACCTAAAGAGTTAACTAGAACCTCCTTTATTACCATTTTGTCTTGAACCAAATCTGGTCTCCACTGAATCCGATACCAAACCCAGCCCGTGAAAAGGCCCGAAGGGCATTCCCAATCCCCTAAGGCTGGATCAAGTACTTGGGTATCATAAAATGATGTTTGGGAAATTATTTACTCAAGTTTATAAACATTAAAAATCAAACAAACTCGGTAAAAAAATTTGGATTTTTCAACTAAAACAATCTATTAAAAAATTTCAGAACGGAATTAAATAAGTTAAAACTACTTTTAAAGACCATTAAAAAGTTACAAAACCAAATAAGGATAGCCCAAGAACTTCTACATGTAAAGAGGCACCACCCTCAAGCCATCTTCACAAGACTTCACCACCAATGACCTATTAGAAACCCGGGCAACTGGCACTAAAAACTATACACAACCTGCAACAACAAAAATAAACAAGTCCACTTTCACCCAAGGGTGTAAGTAGGGTGTGAGCCCATGCCTACTAGGATACCACCACTAAGTGATTCCATGTGATAAAAATTCAAAGAATAAAATCTTGCAAGTAATCTTAAACATGAAATTCTAGTTAAAATTTATAAAAGATGCAACATAAAAATTAAAATGGTTTTCATGTGGGCTATCATTAAGAATCAAGACTTTTAAAAATAATTTAAACACTACTAAATTTTATAGTCAACCATACCGTATGCCGACTGTATGCACAAGGTAACTAATGAGAACAAGCAATAGGAAATAACCACTAGGCACTAGCTCAATGTGGGTCCCAAGTACCTTGTATTTTGTTGAAAGTAACCATCATAAATATCAGTTCTCATACACGAGCCACTAGTAGGGAATATACCCATAACCTAGTGGTCCCCCATCATATTTATCATAGTTTATTTAGAGTTTTATGCGTCTATATTGCTAAGTGAAACTGAGGCCAAACCTCACAGGATCACTAGCATACTAGTACACGTCCACCCACCTAGATACTCAAGTTTCCTTCTTGTGATCAAAAAACTTCAATAGGAAATGAAGTTTAATTTTCACATGAAAATATCATTTCCACATCACATATTCACCAAAAAGAACACATGTACATTGCACAAGTCACAAAATCCATTTTTTCATTCAAATGCATTTGGAAATCATACACACACCAAAATAGCCCACAACACTTTTGACATCACTTCAACACTTCAACACATAATTTAATAATTTTTATAAAACATTTACAAGGTGATAAACATCACATAACAGCCCACACACACATTCCACACAATACCCTTTTTACCTTCAAAATCATTTTATCGTTAACCTTACACAAAATAGCCCACAAAAAAGTTTCGCCCCAATATCGCAATTTAATAAAACACATCAGAAACTTAGAATACATTATAATTTTTTTGACATCTTAAAACATCACTTAACATTTCAAAAACCCATTATTGGTTAAAAAACACACCAAAAAATACCTATGAACCCTTTTCCCACTTTTTTTAACCAACTAAAACATTTTCCATTTTCATAAAAAGAACCCAAGTGGTGTAAATATGTCTTGCACACAAAACCCATTTCAAAACCCCCATTTAATACCAAAACCATACCAATTCATATTTAAAACAGAATTTGAATCCCTAGAGACATTTATAAATCCATTTTCAAGTGTAATAAAATAACCTTGAACAACAACACCAAAGATACAAATGAAAACACACATTTTCATAAAATTATCACAAGAATTATTAAAATGTTTTACATATAAAGCCTATTCAAAAATCTCTTTTTAGGCCTACATGACAATAATACATTCCAAAAATACAATTTGAAGGCCAAAAAAGATTTAGCAATCCAATTCCATAAGTTATAAACTACACCCAAATTATACCCCATTAGTTACACAAGAAAACACCCAATTTCAAGTTAAAATTAAACTATAAAATTAAACACCTAACCAAATCAATCATAAACGATTTTCGCACCACAACCAACATATGAGGAATATGAAAAAATGAGTAAATACATAATGTTAACTCATAAATAATTTTTTACATATGGAACCACCTAACTTTTATGTCGAATCCCTCCAAACGTGGTGCGAAAAATAAACTGCACCACCACCGCACCTCAAGGAAGTGAAATCCAACCTAAAACCACAAGATTTCACCCAAAAGACAAGAAACCAAACCATAGGTTCTAAGCCTAACTTCTGGACATTATGAACCTCAAGGATAAGGGAAGAAATCCTAATCACATTGAATGTAACCATAAGAAAGTTGAACGAAGAATGAAGAAGACCAACATACTTGAGGGATCTTGTAGAAATCACCCCAAATACACAAGTAGCTGAATTTTCAAACAGCTAAACATTCAACGGAGGCTCGAAAAGAATAATGAGACAATGTAGTAATTTTAATTGGGAAAAAGAGTGAGAAATGAAGGAGTTATGAAGGAAACAAATTACCTTTTATAAATATGCTCTAATTGAGAATTATTAAGTTGTTTCGACATGTTATGCGAAGAAAATGAGTTCTAAAGAGGGGGATAAGAAATTGGGGGACCTCCTAGGTTCAATGGGCTCGGGTTAGAGGTGGAAGCACCAAAAAAGTTAAAATTGAATAAGTTATTAAATAAACAAAATGTTTTTTTAAAAATGGAAATATGCTTTTGGGGTGGCCCAACTCCTTAAATAAAAACACAAATCCACCATGATTATGGATTTTTAAAGGATCTAAATTTAAATGGTGGTGTTAATTGGTCAGGGGATGACATGTTGGAATTGGAATGGGTAAAAAAGGTTCAAAAAAGAAGGAGTTATAAAAAAATTGAAATTTATTTTTAAATATGGAATTGAACTCATAGTTTGGCCCAATTCATGAAAACTAACACATTCCTCCATAAAAACATGGGAAACCCCCAAAAAATATAATTAATTGAAATTAAATTAAATTTACCAATAAAATAAGTCATGTATGTGACAATTATTCCAACCAAGAAAACATTATGTCCCTAGAAATCCACAGTAAGGACAAATACAGAAACCAAACCCAACTGATAAACCAAGATGTACTTCTTTGCCAAGGTTTCACCCCAAGGGCCAAAGCACCTCCACTGATCAATTATGGAAGGATTAATCTCAAAACCAAAACATAAACCACTTTCCTAAAATGATCAATCACACACAAACTTTATCCCAAAAGAAAAATCCTCAAACACAATCCGAACAAGACTCATGCAATTCACCCAAATGAACAACAACTTCGAACAAGGTTACACTTCCTTTACTTTAACTAAACCATAGGGTGCTCTCTAATACCAATGTTTACTCATAGAAGATGATGGTAAGTAGATTGTTCCAAATGATACTACCTACCTCAAAGCCAAGACCAATGATAAATATGATTTATTGGTATGGGGGGACACAAATAGGATCCCCATCATAAGAGACAACTTATATTTTTCTAAGACTGAATCACGACACTAATAAGGGAGGAATGAACATAATCCCTAGTACAAAGGTCAGAATTCCATTCAATGTTTACAAAGGAACATACAGTAGAGTCATAGTGGGTCTCCCCACCATAAGAACAAACCATCATAACCGACCAGCATGGGCTGACACAGAAAGACCCAATTTTTTTTAATATTTTGGAAGGGTTCAGGGTCAGTACACACGGTTTGGGAAACCATTCACTAACTGTGTAGATAATTATTTCTGCATGGCTTCCTCGAACACGATCACTACTAATCATGAAAAAATGGTGTACCCAGCAAGTCTACCTAAATATCCAACCATTCTATAATGACTCAATGGAAACCAAAGGGGGAGGGAATGAAATTAAATGATGAAATGGGTACAAGTCCCTCCACCTATTTCCACCAAACATGAAAAACAAAAAAAAATATGGTGAAACTAGAGGTTTAAAATCTTAAAATATTTTATATTAAGGATTGGACTTTGTACAAGGGTTTAAATTACCCTGGGATTTCCCCTGACTATGAGCCAACTTCTCTCTGAGACCTATGGCTAGAGCTCAAATGATTGAAGCATCTTTGGCCTCGCAGTTATGATTTGCAAAACCACTTAATGAGAGTTCATCTTTCGGGGCCACTAAAAACTACATTGTAATCCTAGATATGTTTTCCAAACATATCACATTCCAAACACACTTTACCCTATACCGATATTTCATTGAAACAAGGGATTTGAAAATGAACACACATCACACCGTGTTTCTTCGGGTGAGAAACAAAAGAAGTAAAGAACACCTATACTCACCTTCCTCTAAAATGGAAGATTTGAATGTTTTTTCAATGGGATACATTCTCCCAACATAAAAAATACTCTCAGAGGATTTCACAACATTCACCTTTATGGCCTATCGAGCAGATGACATCACAAGGAATCACCGAACATGAACATTGCAACTGATATAAACAATGCATGGAGAGGGACCTTATACAACATCCCAAAAGAACACCCAATTCTAGATAGTGGTCACAATATCCTCTCCTGGCCATATTTCCCACACTGGTAGTTTAACATGAACTCTTTCTTCAAGGAGACTATGAAGGACCCAGAGGCCCTCTAAGACACCATCTAGATACTCATCGATGAAAACAACCCCTGACCACTTCCACCATTGGAAAATCAGAAAACATCAGAAGATAAGGTCTCTTTAAACCTTAAAAATCACTCACCTTCTATAAGAGGATCCACAAAACCAAGAATGGAATGGGTGTAGACTCAATCTAAAAATATCGAGAAAATATTCCTTATATTGATTGTAACTTCCCAAGTCTGGGTGACACACAAAGGTTTCCCCGAACCCGGTTCGTCACATGACCTCATGCTCATTTCCCCAAACAGTAGAGGCTACCGACTAGTAGTGAGGTCCTAGGAATGATAGTGGGGAAACAATGCCCTCATTTTTCAAAGTGCATAAGATTAGAAAAATATAAACCCACCCAAAAGCAGAAACAGTAGAAAATATAGAGCTAAAATGGAAAACTAAACTGTAGTAAAAGATAATCAATAGTCATATATAAGATGATTCCACATGTCCCTATTCCTAAGAAAGTATCCAAAAAAGGATACACTACAATCTAATACAATAAAGGACCATGTACAAAATACAGTTAGCAAAACCACAACAGTGCAAGAGGAACTCCCCAGCATCGCAAGCCTCTTCTCAGTCCCATGCTCCCGTACTCCTCTGCAACAATCGTGTACCTATATAGGGACCCTTTACCTTTTCGACACCTGTAGTAATATAATCTGTTTGGGCCCAAGACAAGACCCAAATAGGGTGTGAGAAATAAATCCTAGTAGGCAACCACCAAAAGCCCATTCCCAACTGATAGTGAAAATGTGCAACAATAGTATGCTATAAAGAAATGCAGTAAGCTTGGAGTACTTAAAAGAAGCTACTCCTATGAGTTCCATTACCATTTATTTATTATTTAACAATTAAATATAAGTTCTTGAGACCCTACCTCAACCAACAATATACTATACAGCGCCACAGAGAAAACCACAATAGGTTATCTAACAAGTAGAAGGTAATAACAATACCAAGCATGTGCTTTAGATTGGTAGGTATAACATAAGAAATCAACAAAATGAATATTCTAGTAAACATTGTCGTTATACATACAACTCCTTACCCTCAGGAGAGCATAAAAAAAACCCTCAGGTGACTACCCTCAGTCATAATGAATATTTCCCTCACGCATACTAGATAACGCCCTCAAGCATAGAAGCCACTACCCAGATGCATAAGAAATATTGCACTCAAGCTAAACAGAACATTACCCTCAGGCTAAGAAAAAAACAGCCCTCAGGATAAGCAAGTAACCAGGTAAATCCCAACAGATAATCAAGAAATTGATATATGTTTCCTCTCAATAAAACTCAAACATCCTATAATCACGACATACCCACATGTATCCTGGCCAAACGTCTAAACAATGGAAACACTCCCATGGGGTGTCCTTGGATCAAGGAAACGATCTCACACAATAGTTTATACATGTTCATTAGATTATCTATGAAATTATAGATATCATAACAACTAAGGTCTCAGCCATAGGACACCCCGAACATGGAATCGTATCACAAATGTATACAAAATCAACTGAATAGTTTGAAATAAACACCGGACCACCCACCTCGATCTCCTCTGATCGATATACGTGAACGTCACCTCCCAAAACAACCAATAAGGATGTATATATGGGATAAACATTTATCCGTTCAAACTCAAATAACATCCCTTAGGAAGAGAATTGTAAGGAAAGACTCTAGGAGAGGGAATATCCCACCCGCGCGGTTCAAACAAGATCGACGATAGAGTAATCAGAGTCCTCATGTGTGATCGGGAGCTTTTCCAAGTCCCGACCTCCTCTCCCTCAGCTCCTGGGGAGTTCTATGCCTTCTTTGACAAATGTGGAGGCTGCTGCCTATTTTCAATGAAAAAACATAACTACACGGCATGTACTCTCAAATACACGGTGTGTACTTTATTTTTAACTATTCACCGGCATCAACTTTCCACATACCTACTGTTTATCTTCCGACTGATTACATGGTGTGTAATAATAAGTACACGGTTTGTACTATCCGCCGACTGATTACACGGTGTGTATTTCTAAGTACACGATGTGTAGTTAATTTTTACACCCTGAATCGCCGACAATCCTAGACGCCTTGTATTCTCATCCCACGCAGCCAAAGTACACAGCGTGTAGAATAGTACATGGCGTGTACCCATAAATTTCTGATTTCCCCCCAGTTACCTTATTTTCTCAAAAACATTAAAGGAAAAGGAAAAGAATAAACCTGTACCTCATGAATAAGAATTGGGTTCTTACAAACAACCCCCTTAAAGAAATTCATCCATGAATTTCCCTTCCAAGGGTGGTGATGATAAAGCTGAGAACAATGTTGGCCACTGAGCACATACGTCGGTCTCACACTCCCATGTTTCATCCTACACTAGGTCATGCTACTATAGAACCCATACAAGATGAACTGACTGTCCTCGAAGAACCTTCGGGCTTCAATCAACAATATGATTCAGATGCTCCTCAAAGGATGCATCACCCTGAACTTTAACCTCCTCAGGCTAAAAAACGTGAGATGGGTCTGAGTGATAACGGTGCAGCTGAGATATGTGGAAGACATCGTGCATGGCCCGATACCTCTATGGTAACTACAACCGATAGGTAACCGGCCCGACTCTCTCCAGAATCTCAAACGTCCCCACATAACTCGGTGAAATATTACACTGTCTCCTGATCAGCCTATGTCCCAACCTCATTGAAACATGCAAAAAAAACCTGATCCCTGACCACGAGGACCAATGGCCATCTGTGGCGATCAACATTAGATTTATGATGAGGCTGTGAAATAACCATCTGCTTCTGAATCAACTGGATCTGCTCTGAAGTCTCCTACATGAGACGTGGTCCCATTAAAGCTGCCTCACTTGCCTCCAACAAGCACAAAGGTGATTGGCATGGTGTACCATATAAAGCCTTCTAAGGTTCCATCTAAATAGTTTCCTGGAAACTATTATTGTAGTCAAACTCGACAAGGGGTATGTTCTTCTCCCAAGAGCTCCCAATGTCCAGGAAACATGCACACAACATGTCCTCTTGCTCCTGTATTGTACGCTCTGACTGGACATCAGTCTGAGGGTGGTAAGCTATGCTTAGAAGTGCCTATATACCCAGTACCCTCTGAAAACTCTACAAGAAATGAGATGAAAAACTGGCATCCCTATCGAAAATGATAGAAAGAGGGACCCCCTGAAGACGTATTACATCTAAGATATACAAATTTTTGAGATCGTCAACACTGAAGGCCTACTTGATCAAAAAAAGGGAGCTACCTTCATTAGTCGGTCCACAACAACCCATATGGCATCATTGCCTCGAGGTGACCTCGGATACCCGACCACGAAGTCCATTGCTACATCATCCCATTTCAACTTAGGGATGGGTAACTGTTGTAACAGTCTAGTTGGCCTCTAATGCTCTACATTCACCCACTAACAGGTGGAACATCTCGTAAAAAAACCAGCTACTTCTCTTTTCATACCCAGCCACGAATAATGACGCCTCAAGTCACAGTATATATTGGTAACTTTGAGATGCACTACCCAAGCTGAAGCATGAAATTCCCACATCAAATCCTTGCATATATCCCCTGGAACCCACACTCGTCCTTTGATACACAGTACCTCATCATCACCTATTGTCCAACAAGGAAGAGGGTCATCACTTGCCACCGACTCCCGTAGAACTAGGTTTTCTGAATCTGATAGCTGTCTCATCCTCACTCTGTATGGGAGGGTAGATGTCACATCTTAGGATGAAATATAGGCTCTCCCCTGACTATCATGCACCTCCAAATGCATCTCAGATAACAAAGCCTAATCTACCACTCACCACTGTCCTCCTGCACTGCCTATATATGAGTCTTTATACTCAGTGCATCAGCTACTGCGTTACCCTTACTAGGTGTATAGGCAAGCTCAAAGTCGATGGAATGAAGGTATTCAACCCACCTTCACTGTCAAAAATTCAGTTCATGCTGGGTAAATATGTTTTTAATATTTTTTGGTCTGTAAACACCACAAAATGTTCTCCCAAGTGGTAATGTATCCAACAGCCTAACACATGAACAACTACAGCCAACTCAAGATCATGTGTTGGGTAATTCATCTCATGTGGCCTCAATTGCTAGGACCCATACGCAACTAATCAATCTTCCTGCATCAACACTTCTCCCAACCCAATACCCAATGCATCACAATAAAATGTATAGCTCTTACCTTTCTCTGGAAGTATCGGGACTTGTGCTAATGTCAATCTTCCCTTTAGCTTCGGAAATGATGTCTCACATGCTTTTGACCAAAAAAACTTCATACCCTTCTTAGTCAAACCCGTCAAAGGTAATGCTAAGCTGGATAAGTCCTATATAAAGCACCTGTGGTAACCAGACTGCCTGAAGAAACTCTTTATTTCAAACACGTTCTGAGGATTCTCCCAGGAAACTACTGCTCTCACATTCTCTGGGTCAACTACAACTCATGCCTCTGAGATAATATGACCTAATATTTGAATATGATCTATCCAAAAGTGGCACACTTTGAGAGCTTAGCATATAACTGATGCTCTCTCAGCGTACTCAGTACGATCCCAAAACGGGTGGTGTGTTCGTGTTGAGTGTGAGAGTACACCAGGATATGGTACACAAAGACTACCAAAAAAGAATCCAGATATGAGTGGAACAAACGATTCTCCAAATCCATGAAGACTGCTGGCACGTTCGTGAGTCCGAACAGCATAACCAAGTACTACTATAGACCACATCTGATCCTAAAGGCTATAAGCAGAATGTCTGATGGTCTAACTTGCTAATGATGATATTCATATCTCAATTCAATCTTTGAGAACACTTGTTATCCTTGAAGCTGATAAAAAATATCATCAATCTGTGATAAGGGATATTGGTTCTTAGCCATCAACAGGTTTAGCTTCCGATAATCCATGCTAAGTATATGGGTATTATCCTCCTTCACAAATAGGACAGACAAACCCCAAGGATAAGTACTAAGTTAGATGAAATCCTTTTCTTGTAACTCCTCTAACTGCCTCTTGTGCTCCTACAATTCTGGAATAGCCATCCTATAAGGAGGAATGGACACTGGTGCCACTCCTAGCACAAGATCAATAGAGAAATCCACCTCTCGCTCCATAGGTAGACCAGAAAAGTCATCTTCGAAGACATCCCTGAAATGATAAACCACTGGAGGTAAATCTTTCAGACAGTTCCCTAGTCATCCCGATATAAACTCACAATCTAGGTTTTCACTCCACCTCGCCCATGATGCTTGGGTCCAGCTCTGCTCGCCTGGACATCCCATTCGCCTTGGTATAGAAATGCTCCACCCTCTAGTGACGTGAAACGTACCCTGCGGTGATAGATATCCATAACAGATCAAAAGGGTACCAACCAGTGCTTCCCGAGAATGACATCATAGATCATCATATCTAAGACATAGGGGTCCCATAAGAAGGTGACACCCACCAACCTCTAGGGGGCACTCCTTGCACTGACACACACCTTCCATTATAATTCAAAATTGACTGTCTAGCATTATAAGATCAAAATAATAAGATACACAGATCCCAAGGCTCTCCACAATAGGCACATATATACAAATATGTGTAGCGCCAGTATCGAAAAGTACTGAAGACAAAACAGAAGGAACTAAAATAGTACCTCTGATTGTGAAAGGTCTGAGATCCTGCTCCTATTGGGTCTCTTGCACTGCATATGTCTGCCCAGTGCCACGGTCCTACGACACAGCCTGGCTACCCAGAGATGAATCTCCCTGCTGTCTCCAAGATCATGGTGTCTGGCTACCATAACCATAACCACCACCTCGGCCTAAACGTCTTAATGTATTCCAATTACCTAACTGGTAAGAAGCTATTGGCCCTGCATGAGAAGGCCATTTGAAACTAGAGACACCATCACTAAGAACAATGCCTCTACCAGGGAAACATAAAGGAAAAGATCTACATACACCCAAAGATGTATATAGGGTGTGATCCAAGATCCCAGTAAGATACCACCCAATAGAAAAATAGTTTCATGCCACAACATCAAGAGATAATTAAATAAGCTGATTCAAAACCATACATTTAAAATGATAATAAGGAAAAAAAATTACTAGATAAAAGATAAAAAAGAATACTTAGAGAAACCCCATTGTACAAACACTATTTTAAAGTGGAATAAAAAAATTCATCATGAACCCACAATCACCCAAAATGTCCTCTTTATGCTGATGGAGAGCACCACATCATGAATATTAGTGCACTAAAGGTGAAGATCCAAAGGAAGCTAGCATGTTTGGGATGCTAGAGACATCATAACTCAGTGTAAAAGTGTCATAAGAACAACAATGATATATGTTCTCATGCACAAGGCACTAGTATGGAAACACATCCAAAACCTAGTGCTCTCCAATCAACAAAAAAGTTTACTTTAGTTTGTGACGTCAATCCTACTAGAGGAGACCAGGATGATCCACTTACCTATCATATTGCGTACAAGTCCTCATCTTCCCAACAAGGGGCTCGATGTTTTAAATTGTGATCAATCAAGTTCCAAATTCACATGTCACACAAACCACCAATTTCATCACCAATGTCAAGCATTCCAAATAAGTAACCAATTTCATGAACATCCATTTTTAATCTTAAACATGCGAAAATCAAAAACATGTTCCATACCCCAGAGTCAATTTATTAAAAATTTTCCCAATTTATAAAAAAATATTAAATAACACAACAAGGTCCTACACCATAAATATACCCAATTCCATATATAAAAGTCATTTTTAAACCAATTTCACATAGAACCCCATTTTTGAAAACATACACACGCCAATGTATTTCCCAATTAAGCTTTATAACTTTTATATAATTTAATAAACCATTATAATGAATTTAAAAAAAATCAATTAACACTCCAATTGATATTACACAAAAAAAATCTACCCGAAACCCTCTTTAGAAAAACAAACAACTGCACAACTATGCTATATAAAAAATGCAATTTTCAGTCCATGCGTAGTTTAGTATGGTAATTTGAAGCATTAAAAAATGAAATCATGTGGAAAAAAAGGATAGATTGTGAGAAGTAATCAATTTCACATGAAACTACCACTTTAAATATTAAATACATGCTTAATCATACTAATTGCCACTTTTTTACTGCACAATTAATGTAATAAACCATTTGAATAATTTATAAAACATCCACAAAAGTTTCAACTATATTTTATTCACAAAAACACATGGTTTTATATAAAAATGTCACCTTAAAACTAAATGCACAACATTACCATACTAAAACCGGTTTCCCACCTAACAACCAACCCAGATTACATTTTTATAAAACAATACAACAATTTTCATGCCCAAAACATAGACACTTTCCATTATAAATTCTATTATCAACACATAATAATGTCAACACCTTTAAAATATAATTCCCACTAAAAAAGTAATCCATAGAACACTTATATATATATTTAAATATGCAAAATAAATTTATCAAATATTGTTATGGAAAGGAACCACCTACCTCAGGTGAAGAAATCTCCAAATGTTGTGTGAAAATCCAATTGCACCTAATGGAAACCATATGAAAAAAAAAGAATCCTAATTCATATGATCAAACAAAAACACCCATGATTATGAACCTAATTTGATAACATTACTTTTAGAAACCAAACAAAACAAATAACTTGGACCAAACCCTAGAAAGGATGAAAGAATGGTCTACCTGAAAGAAGGTGCATTCATTGGAGGAGAGTGGGATATAAGAGGTGGGTCACTCCATAGGACGAATGGCAATTCACTATTCTACTAAAGGGATGACCAATGCGGGAGAGGCACAGAAGGAGGTTGGGGCGGTGCGAGAAGGCTAGCCGGGAGTGGCGGCGACGCAAGCAGGCTAGCCGAGAGTGGGCGATGGTGCGAGGGGGTTGGAAGGTGGGATAGGAGGGTGGTCTGGTGGCTGGCCATGGTTGAGGTGCAGCGCGATGGACAAGGTGGTAGGGGGAGGTGAGCTATGTTTCAGGGGGGAGAAGATTCCTTACCAAATAATAATTATGATAATAACAAAAACTAATAATAATTATAATAATTATAATAATCATGATAATAATAAACATAGTAGTCCAAGTAAAAAAATATAAACTAGGTCATAATAAAAATTATAATAAATACTAATAATAATTTAAGGTAACAATAATAAAAAAATTAATTTTATTGATAATTATATAATAATGATAATAATAAAAATTAATACTTAATAAAATTTTAACAATATTAATAATTATAATTACTTAATAAAATATATACTAATAGCACTAATAATAATAATATTCTCACAAAATATTATTATTATTATCATTAAAAAAATTCCTTAAATTTTCAGTAAACTTTTCATTTTTATTTTATTACCATTTTTTATTCATTACATTTTATTTATTTTCCTTGAATATCAGGTAGGTTGTGCGGTGAACCGGTAGATTTCATGCGGTGACCCAGGAAAAGCCACATGGCTTCAACCGTGATGCGTTGAATGCTTTCAAGGACAAAATGTGTGTTTTTAGATAATAAATCAAAAAAATCAACTTAGACGTCAACCTAAACATCTTGATGCCAAGAAAATTAATAAAATAAATAATTTAAAAATGGTGGGTTTGAAAATTCTCCCCACCATAGCGCCTTCTTTCCCTAGAAATCCAAAACTAAGGCTAAAACCCAAAATAGAAAACAAAACCCCCTTAAGGTTCAAAGAGGATCCCTACGAAAATGAGTGAAAAAAATGCAAACTCATTGTTCTCAGAGAAAGTGACTTAAATGAAATCCTCAAGAAATATGTAAAAAGTCATTTTTGTTATGTGCCACCCCCCATAAAGAGCTATAACACTCCCAGTTGACTCATCAAGGAATGGAACTCTCACACCCATGGAAACCAAATTCACTAGCCAATACACCTCAAGAAACATTAAACGAAAACCACATCGTTTGACTAGAATGATCAAACAAGATAAAACCACATACAAAGAACAATATTATCATCCACCACCAAGCTATATCTTGGAACAGAACAAAAAGGAAAACATGAGGAATCCCAAAGGGCATCCCCAATATTAGAAACTTAACAATTCTTGAGATGAGACTGGGAAACCGACACGAGGAGGCACAAGAGGACTCCACGCCATTATGAAAACTGCCAACACCGATTCATTATATAGACATTTGAGAGAACCCCATCATGGGTCTCCCCACCTTTAGAACCAATAGAAGATACATAAACTTTGAAAATTTCCCAATAGTGACCATACACCCCACCATAAGGGGCATGGAGGGAAGGGCCCAACAATCGGGGCGTCAAAACCATAGCTGAAGATGAACCAACATCTACACATCCCCGGATTCATACTAATCAAAATTGATACCAATTTACCCAAATAGATCCGATGAGGACCACTAAAAGAGATTACATTTGGTGGGACACGACCAACAGGACCTTAAGGTAACGAGTTGATTGTGCCCCCTCATTGCTACAGGAAACATCAAGCACCAAAATAGGTAAAAATATCGAAATGTGGTTCTCCTACCTCTTTCCACCGAACTAGAACAACTAAAACATGTTAAGGAAGTATGAGGTTTAAACTATCTGCATATTCCACCCTGAGAACTAATATTTGGCCCAAGCCTTTCATGACCTTATGTTTTCCATGACTATATTCCAGCTTCACTCTAGGACATATGCCTGGAGCTCAGATTATTGAAGAATATCTTGCCTCGATGTCAGGCTATAAAACCCCTCAAATGGATCTTCTTTTCCTTGCACCACAATATACTGCACCACAATCAATACAACACCAATAAACACAACATACCACAACAACTAACTACTACCTTGTGGAAAATAAACCAATATAGGGGTTTAGATGATACACATGCATCACCTCTTCAAATTCACCAAGAAACATCAAAAGGAATGAAACACGACAAACAATCCCTTTTCAATAGAAACACTAGAACTCTGCAAGAGGAGGGAACAATCCCTTGAAAATAAAGAATCTCAGTGGGTTCTAGGAATTCCACCCTTTCACCTCAAAGAGAACGCACACTGAATGACATCACCAAACATGAACCCTGTAGAGGATGAAAGTACTACAAAGCCTTTTAAGACATTGTTAAACACTGATAACTCTAAACCGCATTCACCCTTCTCCGTTAGAATTATTTTCAACGTTTCCAAGTGGTATATTCAGACACAATAGTGTCAAAAATCATACCAAACAACCAAGATTACTCAAAGAGACCAAAACCCACTTCAACTCCTCTCACATCAGTCATCCCACTGGGAAAGGATATGTTAAACTGGAAATTAAAAAGTGGCAGACATAGCACTTACACTCGAAAAGGAATGTACTTACTTAGTTTATCTAGAGGGTTGTCAAATGATGACTTTCATGTTGCCGCACTTCAATTACTTGTAACACTTTTTGGAGGCATTCACTAGTCAAGAAAGAAAACCATTTAAAAAATGAAACTCATCCAATGTCCAAGATATACCACAAGAGAACACTAAACGTGTAGGGGTCCACTTTAATGTCTTCCCGATCAACTTTTTAGAAGAACCCACTAACCACACACTTTCACACCAACATACAATTAAGAAATCAAATTCATAACATAAATTAGAAAAAAATTATTCTCGGCTCAAAATCCCTCACATCCAACGTTTCCATAATACAAGGACACAACACACAATCACCGGTTATTAAAATTTATTTTCCTTTAACACAAAATTTTGAAAATAAAAAAAGTTGGTGGGTTGCGCAAACACAAATGGTGTCCCATGGTCCTGACACATTCATATTTCCATGCCACAGTGATACCAACCTCATTCCCATCTAGGAACTCATACATTCGTACCATTAACCATTTGTCTCTCCATATATACCCATAAATGTGTTTTCCCATGAGAATAACATGGATCAAAACTAGACCTTTACATTAAAAAAACAATAAACCCATAATTTTAAAACCTTACACATCATTTTATTTTTAAATATATTTATTTCACAACATTTTCCAAGGATAAAACATTTCTACTTAAAAACCATATTTCCAGGATTCAAAAATAAAGAGACGTGGAATAATGAAATAGAAAACTGGTGTTAGTAGGTTACTAGGATATATGGTTAGCAACCATATGCTAATTACACCACTTCCATGAAGAGTATTCTCATAAAATTTATCCAACCCCACAATGCTTTCTAGGCTCGGTGAGCTCCCTGAGACTACTGACCCTACTCTGTTTTCATTTCTCTCTAAACAAAATTTACCACATGGGCCAAAGACTCAGAAAAACATCCAATTTCCCTGGTAACTCATGTCCTACCACGAGGTGTGATGGATATGAACTCTAATCATAGCTAGGACATCGATTCCTAAAAACCATAACTCTGATATACCTTGACTCCACCTAAAGGAACACAATCCAAGAGAGAAAACATGCTTTGATACCATTTTGTCATGAACCAAGATGGGTCGCTATTTGAACTAGTACTCAACTCGGTCTGTGGCAAGGCCTGAGGGGTTTTCCTGATCCCCATGGTTCGGCACATGTTCATGGGTATCAAAATAATATTGGATAATTACTTACGAAAAATAGTAAACACAAAAAACCAACAAGATAAATAAACTAAAACTGAAACAATACAACCAAACATACCCTTAAACTCACATCTAATTTAAGGTTTACAACTCTACTCAAAAACCAAATGAAAATACAATAAATAAAGAAATCTAAAACTCTAACACAAACCCCCAAGAAAACTGGGGTGAAACATATTAAAGATACCAATACAAACCAACACGAGAAGACAATCAACAAACAGAACTACCATTACTAAACAAGATGACTCAACCTGGGATACACAAATGTCAAAATGTACACACACCCAAAGGTGTATATAGGGTGTGATCCAAGATCCCTATAGGATACCACCCAATAAAAAAAGGTTCCATGCCTCAACAACAAGAGATAATTTAATATGATGATTAAAAATCATACTTTTAAAATAATTTTTATAGAAAAAATTTACAAGATAAAAGTTTAAAAGGAATACTTAGAGAAAAATCATTTTACAAAACCTATTTTAAAGTGGAATAGAAAAATTCATAAATAAAACACAAACACCCAAGTGGTCCGTCATATGCTGATGGAGATCACCAAGTCATGAATAGTACATCATTAAAGGTGAAGCCCCTAAGGTAGATAGCATGCATGGGATTCTAGAGACATTGTACCTTAGTGTAAATGTGGAATAAGAACCACAATTATCTACCTTCTTGTGCCTGAGCCACTAGTATGGAAGCACATCCATAACCTAGTGGTTTCTAATCATCACAAAAGTTTAGTTAGTGTTGTAACATTATTCCTACTAGATAAGTTAAGGATGAACCACTTACGTTTCATGTAATGCAGTAGTCCAAATCCACCCACCTAGGTACCTGGGGTTTTACCTTGTGCTCAATCATGATCCACATTCACAAGTCACACACACCACCACTTTCATAACCAATTTCATGCGTGTAAAAGAAGTCATTAATTTCATGAACAACCATTTTTCATATTACACATTCATAATTAAAAAACATGTTCCATACCCCTTACTCAATTTATTAAACATTTTCCCAATTTTTGAAAAAAAATTAAATAACACAACAAGGGTCTACACGAAAAATATACCCAATTACCGGTAGAAAAGTCATTTTTAATCAAATTTCACACTAGAAAAACCATTTTTGGAAAAAAACTCACCAAAGTATTTCCCAACTATTCTTCTCCCCTTTATTTAATTTAATAAACCATTATAACAATTTATAAAACAATTTCATTAAACACTCCAATTGCTATTATACCAACAAGTGTACCTGAAACCCTATTTAAAAAACCCAACAACTACACGTCTATGTTATATCAAAACACAATTTGCGGCCCACACATAGTTTATTAAAGAAATTTCATGAATTAAAAAATGACATCAAGTGGTACAAAAAAGGTTATTGCATGAGAAATACTGAATTTCACATAAAACATGCACTTTAAATATAAGACACAATCTTAATCATACTAATTACCACTTTCTCACAATACACTTATTTATATAAATCGATTGAGTAATTTATAAAACATCCACAAAAGGTTCTACCAAGGTTTAAACCAAAACACACCTTGTTTTATATAAAAATGGAACTTTAAAACTAAACGCACAACATTACAATACTAAAACATGTTTCACACCTAATAACAAACCAATAATTTTTTTAAAACAATACACCAATTATCAAACACAAAACATATCTAATTTCCATTATAAATTCTATTATTAATACATAAACATGTTAACACCTTGAAAATATAATTATCACTAAGAAATGAAACTATAGAACACTTCTATAAATGTATATAAGCACAATAAATTTATCAAATAATGTCAAAGAATGGACCCACCTACCTCAGGTGATGAACTCTTCGAATTGTGTTTGAATATCCAATCACACCTAATGTGAACCACAAGTGAACCAAAAAGAATCATAATCCACAAGATTAAACATAACACCCAAGATTATGACCCTAATTTTATATCATTACCACTAGAAACTAAAAACCCTAAATAACTATGACCAAAACCCTAGTAAGGAAGAAAAAATGATCTAGCCGAAGAAAAGTGCATGAGCTAGAGGAGAGAGGAGTTCCAGAGGTAGGTCACACATGAGGGGGACCTGTAGTTCGTTGTTCTAGAAAAGGTCTAACCAGTGTGGGATAGGCACGTGTGGAGGTCGGGGTGGCACAAGCAGGCCGGCCGGGAGGGGTGTCAACACGAGCTGGTTGTTTAGGAGGGGCGACAACGTGAGGAGGTTTGAAGGGGGAGGAGATGATGGTTCGGTGTCCTGCCATGGGGGAGGCGCGGCATGACCAACAAGGGGGTAAGGGGAGGTGAGCTCGGCACAAAGGTGGGGGGGGGGGGTGAGGGGAAGCCCTACTAAAAAATATAATAAATAAACTAATAATAATTATAATAATTATAATAGTAATGATAATAATAAACATAGTAGAGCTAGTAAAAAAATTATAAACTATGTAGTAATAAACATCATAAAAGATGATTATAATAATTTATGGTAAAAGTAATAATAATAATAATAATATTAATTATATTGATAATTTTATAATAACAATAATAATAATGATTTAATAAAATGTTATCAATAATAATAATAATAATAATTATTATTATTATTAATATTTTAAAAAAATATATTCCTAACACTAATAATAATAATAATAATATTCTCAGAAAATAATATTATTATTATCATTAAAAAATTCCTTACATTTTTATTAAAATTCTTATTTTTATTTTATTACCATTTTATTATCCATTACATTTTATTTTTATGCCCTGAACATCGAGCAAGCCATGCAATGACCTAGGCGAGGTCGCGTGGTAACCCAGGAAAAGACACATTACTTTGATCATGGTGCGCTGAACATTATCAAGGAAAAATGGGTTTTTTAGATAATGACTCAAAAAAATATAACCTAGACTTCAACCCAAACAACCTGATGCCAAGAAAACTAGTAAAATAAATAATTTAAAAATGGTGGCTATGACACTCTCTATAGAGAGATTTATAATAAATGGAAGGATTTCCTGGTCTATATGAGATTCCACCATGTGGAGTTTGACCATGAAATATTTCAGGAGTAGAGTTCCTTTTATCTATCTCCACACTACCATAAATTGGACTATCATTGTAATGATCACCTTCTATTTCAGTTGAAGATTAGTAGGACCCTTGGGGTGTTGAGAATGTGTCTTGTATAACCTCAAGGACCCTATCATTGAGAAGATTTGGAATATGATCCTCATTCAATGTTGGAGCCCAAATATTCTGACCTACCATTTGGATTTGAGTAGGAATAAGATTATTCTTTATGATGGTTTTTGAAGTACATATAAAACCATTTTATGCTATGGGAATATGATCCTACTACCTTGAAGTAATTGGAATATACCAATTAAATTATATGATAGGAATATGATCCTTTCATAAGACATGTTTAACTCTCACTTAGTGATCCTTGGTTATAATGGGGTTATGAGCCAAATTCTGAGCCTTTGGAGTATACTATTGGTATTTTTTATAGGAATATAAGCATTTCCCAAGGCACATGTTGGTCTCACTTAGGGATCCCTGGTTGGAACAGTAATATGATCTTAGTGTGGTTGTGTATTAATTGTAAGAATATGTCGATGGAACTCCAAAATGGGAGAAGGTATATCATCTTACTCATATTTGGACTTAAAATGATGCATGTTTTAATATTCATCAGTAGAAGTAGGGATATGATATTGTCTTCCATGATCTAATGGAATATTCCAGGTAGATTTATGATAGGAATTTGAGACTATCCTAAGGAAAGTTTCACTATCACTTGGAGATACTCGGTAAAAATAGAAATATAAGCCTGATCCTGAGAAATTGGAGTATGTCGTAGACCTTTTTGGATAGAAAAATGATCCTGTATTACGACATGTGTCACCCTCACATGTGGATACTTTGCTAGAATAGGTATATGAGGCTGATCTTTGGCCTTTGGATTATTTCACTAGTCTTTTTAGATAGTAATGTTCCCCTATCCCATGACATGTTTCAATCTCACTTGTTGAGCCCCAGTCTGAATGAGAATATGATCCGGGTCCGATTCATCATTCTTTACTAGAATATGTCAATAATCTTCATGGAAAGGAAAAATAATGGGAGTTTTCTCTAGAGTAACAACTTGTTCTCAATGATAATAGTGTTTAGTTGATATGGAATTTGGTATAAGATTATTTTCATTTCCATATATTTATACCAATTATGAAATATATTAGTGGAGTTCTTTAACTGTTTCTAAGATGTAATAGAATTTTAAAAAATTGTGTACAAGAATGTAATCCTAAAAATTTTTTATCTCCAATATATACTAGAAGATATTGTCAATTGAAGTGGAGAAATAATCCCACTTATATCCTCCCTATAAATTTGGAATATTCCTATGGGTTTCATGCACATATGTAGGAATATGCACCACCCCCATTCTTGCTGTAACAATATGCCTGTAGTCTTATTCCGAGTGTGCAGGGATATCATCCTTCTTACTAGTTATCATAAAAATATACTATAAAATGCCATTAGTAGGAGTGGGAATATGACCCCCTCACAATTATCAAGAGCCTTCTGCTCTCAATGTTTCTTCCTAATTTCTCACTCATGGGTATCATATGTGGAAGTGTATTGGGTAGTTCCCTTAACATGCGACCAAAGGGAACTGGTGGGTTGGTAGAGGTGAGGGTGGTTAATAGGATCCCTATTTGGTGGATGTTGAATAGAAAGGAAACATTAATTGACTCCTTGGTCCACCCTCATCAGTTATTGAAGGTTTTTATTATCCCACTCTTTAGAAAATATCATGATACAAAAGGAAGTGGTGCTGAGTACCAATGGATTTAATGTATATTTATTTAGATGATGAAGAATCATTAGTTTCATCACTTGGAGACCCTCATAGGAATATTCAAAGGTTTGGATCATATAATTTTGATTGTATTCCAATATCATTTCATTCACCACTCATCAATGATGGTTTCAAACTGGTGAGGTCATTTTGAGGCCTGTGGGGGTTAAAGTTGTAGCTGATTTTCCAGAAAGGTCCCAAGATGAAGACATGATCCCGAGTCATGTGTTTTTTGTTAGATTAATACTTACAGTCCTGAAGACAAAAAGGAACAAGATCACATACTGGTTAAAGAAGATAGATATGATATATGATCCATCAGATATTCATGTGAAACACCATTGTTCATTCTTATTCTTGGTCTGGAAATGTTTCTTGCATGGACTTGTCAATAGCAAGGATGTAAATATTTTATTAGAGCACAAACTTATTCTCAAGGATTCATTTCAGGATAACCATTTTATTTGAGTAGGATATGAAAAAAAATTCCTATCATATGGTAAAGTTATCATTCAGTTATTTGATATATTCACATATTATTCAACATTTTGGCTTCTCTAAGAAAAACGATTATGATAAGGGACCACCCATGTGACAGGAATGAAATGGTGTGATTAGAACTAAGTAGTATATCATTTATTATCTTTTAAAATAGAGTGTGTGTTTTAGTTATTTAATTTAAGGTTGACACTTTTATTATTTCCAATGATATGTATTTCTTATCCTGAAGGTTTGATTTTAAGATAGTTCAATGTCTTATACAATCATTATATTACGGTCTAATTTTTTTTATCTATAATGGAAACCCCCAATGGATCCCACATCCATAACTGAGTACAGACCTGATTGAGAAAGGTAGGTGGTACTTTAGATTTTCAGACACAATATTTCTTAAGAGATCACATTGTTTTCATGGATATGATGTTGAGATCATGGTACCCTAACTAAAACATCAATAGTTTTTTTGTAGTGGTTTACTAAATTGATGCTAAAATTTTAAATAATAATTTAGAGGTGGGTTTTTATATGCCACTGCTAAACCTTTTTTTTGAACTCCGACACTTCCTCCCCACCCTTGAAACCCCACATCTCTCCCCGACCCCTACAAATCCCCCCCCCCCCCCCCCGCGACCCGCGAAACAGTTGCCCCTAACCGCCTCACGACGTCACCGATTCTCATCTTAGGTAGTCTTTTCTCCTTCAAATTTATTTGAAACAGATCCACCAATCCTAATAGTATGTTTAATTATTAATAATGTGTTGTATAACAATTTTTTCAGCACAATGTTGACATTAATTAATTGAATGATTAATGATTATAAATCATTGGTGGGATTATTCCTTGGATCCCTTTAGATTAAATGCTATTGTGGCCGAACTTGTGGCTACTCGTGGTTGTGGTTATCATTTATTAATAATGAATTGAAAAATGGATTAAAGTGTGTTTATCTTGATATAATAACCGAGGTGATTTCATGATATAACATGAATTCGGTAATATATTACTGTAAATAGAAATTACTGGCAATAATTTTTTATGAAAATGAATATTAAATTGGAAGACATATGGTAATTTTTCGAATTAATCATCAAGTGTTATGATATAATATTGTGATATTCTTACTATTGTGACCTATTTTGAGTTTCATGTTATAATTATTATATACAAGGCTAGTCACAAATTCACACTTTAATGCATGTATAGAGAGATTGGCACAGTTTAATGTTGTAATTCTTATATAGGGGGATTGGATAAATTTCGCATGTAATGATTATATAAAAGGATATGACTAGATACCACAATTCTTATAGAGACAGGATGATGAAATGATTATCTAGAGGGATTATAAATGATGTTTAAATGCATATAAAATGGTATTTTACCAGTCATTTTATCATTCCATGGTTTTATGGTGATGGTTGGAATGGATTTCATACTTTCTCAAAGATATTTAGTTTGATGGTTCTTTTATTTGTATTACTTTAAGTTTTCCATTTTGATAAAATTATTTCATGTGATTAAATGATTTATTATAAATTTCTTATTGGTTCATCCTTTTTCTTCCAAGTATTATATCATACTATTTCATCTATTTCCATTAAAATGATATTTATTTATACTGTTTATTTCCACTATATTGTAACTATAAATAAAGGGGTATAGTATCCATGATATATAATCATTACCTTGCATCTATATAGAATCCTTTGTAATATGAGGAGGAACACTTGATGTCTTATAAGTGACCTGATTTCACTACCCAAGAGAGTTCCAGATCAGGTGACAATACATGACACATCCTATAAAAATACGTGTCTAATATTATAAATTTATATGATGAAATTAGAAAAAATTAGGATATATACATTCAGATTTCATGCATTAATTATTTATTTATTCTTTTAATAACTATTCTAGATGAGAATAACCTCTAAAATGGCCATGGATTTTCTAATGGTATATATATTATAGTCAATTGTGCCCAATATTTTTCTTCCTATTATCATAAGTGAGAAATTAAATTTTGATCTATCAATAAATCAATGCATGGGAAATGGTATAAAAAATCCCATATTATTACCACTTTTATTCTCACATAAATATATTATCTTTAATGCCCACCAATAATAATACATCAATTTGAGAAGAAAACAAAACAAAGAAGTAAAATTCTCAATTTGGAATCCTTAATTGAATTCATAGGGAGTGGTTAATCATTACGAGTTGAAACAGAGTACTCTATATATGATATTAATTTTATATTCAAAAACAAAAAAAATATAACCTATGTTCTAAATATAAAACCATATCATGTTAGTTTTAACTTTCTTATATAGTATGTGTCTCTGTGTAATTACATTTTTGTGACCTCTTATGAAACATAGTCAATTACCTAGGGGATTTTTATTGAATGGATATATTTTTCCACTAATATAACATAGAAAATATAATCATCAAATCATTTGATTGTATTTTGGTAGGCATTTTATACAAACTGAATTAAATCACAAAAAAATTCCCTACTGAGTATACTACCCACAATTGATGTCTTATACTTATAAATACACAATGTGCACATCTATATTAATCCATTTATTTTGATAGATATTAATATAGTTAATAAAATGGTTATGTTAACCGAAAATTTTCTTTAGAACCCGATGATAATATAAATTATATTTACTAGTGGTGGATCAATGCATTTGGTTATGGTTTCTTTCTTACATAACTAATATAAGGTTCATTTACAGATTTATAATTTTAATTGGGTTAATTTTCAAACATATAAAAAATATTCTATATCTTTATCCCTGCATCCATTCCTCTAGCTCCACCTTTGACACTTTCCCATCCTCACAATATCTATTTCTCTTCCTCCATGATTCCTCCATTTGTATCCTTTATCAAACATCCATATCTTCAAAAATATATTATCCCTCTATTTTCTCCACCTAATTATTATATATTTTTATGTATCTATTCATCTATAAAATCTATGATCTATATAGAGACCCTACAATATGTCGCTTAGGAAGGTTATCTTGGTTGGTTTGTGACAAATTGTTAACAAAGGCATTCATGTCTCTTCTTTGAAATTATTGTATAGTTTGGGATGTCTTGGTAGACATGAGATAGTATTTTTGAAATATAATAGGTATATTTTAGGAAATTATTTGGCTATATATAATCTCAATGTGCCTTAAGTTACTATGGGCTATTCAGAAAAAGTGTATTTGAGGATTTTTTTGATCTAATCCTTGACTTTTTATAAATATTTAGCATATTTATATATTTTTTCAACCAGTATATATGGATCTCTTTCCCTATTTATTAATAGTTATGTGTTTAAATTTTTTGAAATATTGTGTAGGCACATTGTGATATTCATGAATAAAATTTGGAACACATTACCGAGGAACACACCTCAGTATGTTATGGGTTTGGAGGAGTTTTTAGATTTTGCAATTTCAAATCAATATGTTGAAGGGAGAATAAGATTTATATGTCATAAATGTAAATTTATAAGATTATTGATGAAATATGATGTTTATGAACATTTAATATTAAACCAATTACCTTATCAATATTTGTGTTGGATTTGGCATGGATAATCGAATGTTACAGAAAGGTTGAGTACTGATGTTAATCCACAGAATGAGCTCCCAAATTCATCGATAATGATAATTGAAATGGAAAACCATATAAATGATGCAATTGTCCCAACAAGACACCACCATCAACATCATAATATATCATAACTACCAGATAAGGGTGCTACAAGTAACAACATGAAAAGTGATGTTTTTTTAGACTTTAGGACAACAAGATGAATATTTTAACATATCAGTGGATCCTCATCTTTGTTATGTGATTACTATTATAAGGGAAAAATTCACTGAGGGAAATACATTGCATGATTTATTTGATGATGGAAATCAAAATTTTATAGTTGATGTTTGAAATATTTATAACATTATTTTTTGTTGAAGTTGTACCATATAAAATGTCTATGGGGAATTAAAAATAAGGAAATGTCCATGATATTGGAATTGTTATGTGGTGAATTTCCTGAAGAAAACATCCCCAAGACTTTTTATGATGTAAAAAAATTTGTTAACAGGACTAGTTTGAATTATACAAAAATAAATGTGTTCCCCAATAATTTTATGGTTTATTGGTGATTGGATTTATGTAGAAAAGATTGCAAAAAATGTTTTTCTTTTAGATGGAAGTCAATAGGTGATGTTGGTAGTCTGAATCAATATACTACCATGAAGAAGAAGAAAATGAACACACATATAAAGGTTTTGTGTTACATTCCATTAAATCATTGATTGCAACTGTTATTCATGTCACCAAAAACCACCGAACACATGACATGGAATTCCATAGATAATAACAATGATCGGATAATGTGACATCCACAAGATTCACAATCGTGGAAGAAATTTGATTCATGACATCCATATTTCACAATTGATCCTAGGAATTTTTTATTGGGATTGGTTGTTGATGGATTCAACCCATTTGGGACTTTGAGTACCAGTTATAGAATTTGTCAAGTTTTTTTGATCCCTTACAATTTTCCTCCTTAGATGTGTATGCAACAAACATGTTTTATAATTTCGATGGTTTTTACTAGAAAACAATGCCTAGAAATGATATTTATGTATACTTGAAGACATTAATTGAAGAATTAAAAGAGTTATAGAGTAACTATCATTAGAAATTTGATGCTTATTCTTCATATCACTGTTCACAATGCATGGTGCTTTAAATTGGACCATTAGTGACTTCCCTGGGTTGGAGAATTTATCTGGTGGGAACAATTACATGGGTTTAGTTTTTCCTTTTCGTAACATTGATTTTAAACCCAAATGGCTACCTCACAGTAGAAAATGGTGCTTCTTTTGCTATATAATATTTCTTGAAGCATCTCATAGATTTCGGTTGAATAGATCTAAATTTAACGGTTTCACTGATCATAGACTAGATCCAAAGTTGTTAACTGGTTCTGAAATATTGACATAACTTGGAAAGTTGAAACAAAATTTGGGAAGGTCTGTCATTTGAATGATAGCGGGAAACTGGTTCAAAGTGCATCATCAAGTGAAATCGGAATGCAAAAATGGAGGGAAAAAAGTATATTCTTAAAACTTATGTATTGGGAATTTAATTTGTTGGGTATAATATTGATGTGATGCACATTGATTAGACTTTATGTGACAATTTGATCTTCACATTACTTAATGATCATGGAATGTCGATGGATCATCCCAATGCTTGGAAAGAATTACTAGTAATTAACATAAAACGTGATCTATGGCCATATGAGTATGAAAATTTTTCTTACACAATTTTTTCAATGAAAAATAGGGATAAAGATACATTCCATATAATTTTAAAGCGCGTGAAGGTATCTGACGGGTATTCAAGAAACATTTCAAGGTGTGTTGACTTAAATAATAAAAATTTACATGGATTGAAAAGTCATAATTCACATATTTTGTTACAGAAGTTACTACCATTGAAATTGCTTATATTATTACCTAAAAAAGTTACTATTGTTGTACGTTAATTATGCACATTTTTAGGGAACTTTTTTTGAATTATTTACATCCATTTGAGCTTGAAAACTTTCAGTAGAGGTTTGTATTAACACTTTGTGCATTAGAGATGATATTTCTTCCATTGTTTTTACTATCACGATGCATTTAACTATGAATTCGTTTGATGAAGCTAAATTAAGAGGCCCCATTCATTATAGATGGATCTATCCAAATGAGATGTACTTTATTTTTATGTTTTTTAGTTAATTAAAAAAATCCAATAATTAAATACATAATTATGTTTGTTTTGTTTATTTCACAGATATCTTGGGAATTTGAAATCATACCTGAGAAATAAATCTCAACCCGAAGGATATATTACTGAAATCTATTTAGCAGAAGAGTGTATTAATTGTTTTTCTAGATACATGGATGATATTGAGACAAGATTTAATTGTGTTGGACATGTTGATGACACATTTACTCAATCTCAAATACATGTGAAATAAAAAATATTTCTTTCTATTGGTCAATCATTTGGGAGGACCAAAAATGTTACACTAATAGAAATGGAATTATTACAAGCACATAGATATGTGCTGCTAAATAGTGAAATTGCATATCCATTCATTAAAGTGTTTAGGATACAAACAAAGAGAAAAATGAGAGGTTGAACACAAAATGAGAAATATATAATGAAAGAAGTTAATAAAGAGCATGTAGAATGTTTTGCACGACGTGTAAGATCATAAATATTTAAATAAATTTGAATATTAGGTGGAAACATATATTTTGTAATTATAATAAAATATATTTCTTTTTTCAGATCATGAATACTGATACTCAAGTTTAGTTTTCGGATTATTTGATGTTTCTTTCTCGAGGTCCTCTAAAACATGTTAGAAAGTTCGACGCTTACAAAGTGAATGGATTTAGATTTTGTACAATTGATCGAGAAGAGGGTTTGAAAACATAGAATAGTGGTATATTTACATTTTCTGAAGTGGGATACTATGGAAATATGACCGATATTATTGAATTATACTACCATGAAATTTTCCCAGTTGTTTTATTCAGATGCAATTGGGTCGATATTATCAACGATGTTAAAAGATATTCCTTGTAATTTACTTTTGTGAACTTTTCGCGCATGATGGATGTTGGTGATCATGAACTGAATGATCCATATATCTTATAATCGCAATAAAAAGTGGTATATTATGTTAATTATATTGTGGATGAAGGGTGGAGTTTAGTTTCTCACATAAAACAATGAGATTTTTATGATATGGGTGATGAAGTGGAATATTTGACCTCTGTCATTGATTCTCATAAACCACAAGAATTTGAATTATTTTTCCACTAAGATATTGAGAAAATTAGTTTAGAAAGTCTGAATGAAGTGGATGAAGTAATGGAGTAGGAAATCGACATGATTTAAGTAGAAAATGATTGTATGTACAGTTATGCATTCATTTAGCAACCAATTATTTCATTTGTGTTATCATTCATTATAATTGTCATGTATATTTTGTTTGTTAGTATTGTGCATCTGTTATCTTTTTTAAATTTTTTATGAATATTTTTTTTGAAATTTATGTTCTGAACTTAATTTTATTTGATTAAATGATAGTAATGCCAAGGAGGAAGTGATATACTGTTTCATCAACCACTACGACATATAAAAACCCACCAGTCTCCCTCTTTATGACATCTGAGCCACCATTCGCCTACCCCCTTGCACCATATAACCCTACACGATCTCTCAAACCCTCTGTGATCATCCCTTCACTAGATCTATCATTTTCTATTACATTAGGACCCTCAATAGTGGGTGACCAACATTCCACTTCTAGTTCTTCGAGGGGGATATCGGAGGGTGACTGTTATAGGTACCAATTTTAATATGAATAAATTTATTGCACTTTTTTATACTAACTGTTTGTTCAATAAATATGGAAACAATGAAACTGTGGAGAAGAATATAAAAATATCATATGTATGGACTCTGACTGCGGAGAATATAGTTACCCCATTTGATTCATATTGGGTCCCAACGAAGGGCGTCGTAGGATAACTTGGCCAGATTCTAGGCCAGCTGTCCGTGGAGCCTGATTCCCTTCATATTTCATTTGATGATTGTAGAAATATTCATGAAATTTGGAAGAATGATGTTTTTGATTCCCAAATAATGGTAATTTTAATACATTATGGTGTAATTGAATGTGATGTTATAAATAATTTCAAAATGGATTTCTCTGTACATAGGGTTTTCCACGTTCTTGTTGCTAATGTGATAGCACAAAAGTGGACATTGAAAAATCTTGACATAAAATGTAAAGAATTTAAATGGAGATTTTGGGGAGATGTCAACGATAAATCATTGACTACCCAACATATGTATGATGAGCTACCCGATGGGGTACCCAAAGAGCAATTGAATGTTTTTGTTGACAGACATCGTGATGGGAAGCAGATGGTATTTAAATATATATAATATAATAATCTTATTTTACATTTATACATGTATATAAAAAGTATATGACCTTGAATACATTACGATTAATTTTAATTTTATTTATTTTAGGATCATTCAAGAAAGAAATCATCACATCGGGCTAAGTAGGTAATCCCTCACACAGTGGGGTCAAAGAGTTTTTCTAGAATCCAATATGCTCTGGTAATCATTTCATTAGTTCAAATATATATTATGAAATATTATTTGTTTAATATATTATATTTTTTATTTATGTTTGTTTAATGTAGTAACAGAGTTTAGGGTATGAAGTATCCCGAACTGAAGTGTGGTTGAATGATCACCAAAAATATGATAGATTTTTTTAATGAACCTACCAAAGAAGTTGGGGTATGAACAGATTTTTCATTATAATAAATTATTATCATTTTTTACTATGTTAATATATATTGCTTCTAATATGACAACTATTTGATTTAAATGTAAAAATTAATGAACTATTGGATGCCAATTCTGCGTAGTCCTACTTAGTCTCCTAGGATGACCCAGTTTCTAATGTCCTAAGGATGGAGAATCCTGGTAGAGTGCCAGGGATGGGTTTGGGACCCATACCATCTGAGGTCTATGGTAGGACACCATGAATTGCAACTACATCTACACCTATTTGTAGTCAATTCGTACCCCGAAATACTAAGAAAGAGATTATTTCTCTACAAAATACAGTTCACAACCAGGGGTCTCTAATATCCAATTTTTAGAAAAAGTTGATTGATTTATATCAGAATATGACCATAGTTTTCCCCAGTGGGATTGCATTAACTGGTGGTGAGAAGGTAAATCAAAATAATTTAGTTTTGAATCTTTTTTTGGTTTTAGGTTTAAATATATATATACAACAACATTTAATTTAAAATATAATGTTCTTTCAGGTGGTAATAGGTAGTAGAGATGGATGTAAAGAGGGTAACAATTTTTGTTCATCATTAGACCATGATTAGTTGTTTTGTTTATATGTTGGACAAATATTGTAACAGTTGGTTTTTATATGTATCATGTGTGGCACATATTTTCCACCAAACATTTTCATGACCTAAAATTTTCTTGATTTCTCATGTTTCCTTTTATGTAATTTATTGATTTCTGATGTTTCATTTTATGTATTGATTTCTCGAGTGTGGTAGTCACCAAATATGTCTATTTTTTTCATGACTCACATTTTATGATTTATTTTTCCTAAATTTATTATGTTTTTTATGCAAGGATGAATGATCTAAAACATATCTGATATTAATGGGAATCAATCCATTCATAGTTCTTGGAAATAGTCCGCTATAAATTTATTCTCAAGTATAGGTGGAGAAGGATGAGATGTATGGAATCCATTATGTGAGAATGTAATAAAAAATTGATTTGTATGAGGAAGGATCTAACCTCTAGGGTATAACTAGGGTGATTATAATTTTCACCAAGTCCTATTATAGGAGATCCCAACTTCATTACATATATTGAAACATCATCAATCAACCCACATATTAGGATATTTCCTAGGGTAATATTCATTTCTTCATAAAATAGGTTTATGGATAAAGAACCACTTTCTAAGGATCCTTATGTAGATTTGGATAATATGTAGAGGAAGACATGTCTTACTAGGTAGACTGCTATATGAAGTTTCATGTCTTATAAGATGGACCATGCATCACATTGTTTAATATCATGTGAAAATGACTAAAATAATCAATATATTAAGATCATATGAAAAATACCTTATTATATGAGGATTAATGTAGTTTAAACTGATGATTAAAATGAAATGAGCTTGTCTTGATGCCAACCCTATGGATGGAAAACCAATGTGAATAAAGAAACCTAGTCACTATGATAAACTGGGGAATTTGATATCGGTTTTTTAGTTGGGTCTAAGATAGGATATCTAGGAACCATTATGTATCCCATAAAAATAGGAACCAATCCACACATAGTAATTATAATTTTGGGGAAAATATGATCACCTTGACTTAGAATAGAGAAATAATAGGGAAACCCAAATAAATAGAATGATTGTAATGGTATATACCCATTATGAACTTCCCATTTAGCATTATCAAGTCTTGGGGGTGTTTAGGGAGTGTTTTGCGGTGATTTTGAGGTTTGAGGTGGTGTTTAATGACTTGTCTAGATATGAAGGAGGTAGTTTAACGTTGGGTGTACTCTTGTGTAAAATGGGATATATAACCATGAATTGGGGATGACATGGTGTTATACTAGTTTTCCTAGTGGTTTTCCTATGCACCATGAGAATCTTGAAATTCCCTTTGGTGGGCATGGAATATCATAGGACCACCTATCCAAAATAGGAAACCCAAGATCACCACATAATAGCCTTGAGAATGGTGAGGGTAAAATGGTTGGTATATGGAAACTAGGTCATGGATTCTATACATGGATGAATATACAAGAACTAATATATCTTATACTACTCCATGTCCTATGATTTGTGGGAGGCCAAACTCTATTTTAAAATGGGGAAAAATGATAAAACTATAGAGAGGGTTCTAGGTCACACTTTTACAAAAACCCACTGCATGAGTTTTGGTTATTAACCATATTTTGGTAGAGTCCATTATGATTCACTTATAAATTGGAGTTTTATTACACCCCTGTTTTGAATTTTTGACTTTCCCTCAATTCTTAGTTGACACTTACCCATCCTCCCATTTCCCAGTCACTTTCAATGGTGTTCCAAACCACTTGGTCCATATTGGACCATTTAGATTGATATTATTGGATTCATAGTAGCCCTATATTTCCCCATTACACCTTTATTATCATTCTATTATTTTAAAAAGATCATTATGGTGGTAATTATCCACTTTTTGGCTGGTTTTTATGGAGTCATGTTATTCAATGGATTAAATAATGATTCACTCGATATTCGTGGTGGTTTATCCATGGTTCTTGTTCATTTCTCCTTGAAGATTCAGTCAAGGTTAGGGATCCTTCATCTACCATTATTTATATATACATTTAGAAATATGATGATTTTTTATTAATATGGTTAAATGGTACATCATCGTAATAATGACAATAATCAAGCTTAATTGAGTATTAAGGGGAAGGGAGAAATCACATGATTTTTACTTATTCTTGTTACTTATTCTTATATGCCCACACAAACTTGGTTTTCCAATTTTGACTTATTTTGATATAGTGCATTATTTTGGTTTTTATAAAACATTCTATGTATGTTTATATAACCTCCCCACATATGAAAACAAATAAGAATATATATCAATATATTAAATTGGCTTTCCCTTCAATATTTTATTTCTGTGTGAATACCATTCATAATAATTTAGTAATTATGATAAAAATCTTTATTGAAAGTAAATTATGTGTGGTGGTTGTGATGTGTAGTGGTTATGATGTGTGGTGGTGGTGATGTGTGGTGGTTGTGAAGTAGGGTGGTTGCGATGTGTTGTGGTTATGATGAGTTATTTTTTTTATCAATTTCAATGGTTCTCTAAGGGCATTAGTAATGGGATTCCAATATCAGTTGCATTTTTTTGGTAAATATGGATTTAGCGGCAGGTTTAACCACTGAAAAATGAATATAATATATTTAGTAGCAGTTTTAACTACTGGTACAATAATGGTGTTTAGTGGCATTTTTAACCACCACTAAATAGGTTTCATATTAATTTATTATATCATCGTGGTTTTAATGGTTTTAGCGGAAGTTTTCCCTGAAAAAACTGATTTTTTTAGAGAATTTATAACTGCCGCTAAATTGTATTCATATTCATTTATTATATCAGGATGGTTTTAATTGTTTTAGTAGCGATTGTAACCGCTGCAAAAAAATATCTGTTTCTACGGGGGGAACCGCCACTAAAACCATTAAAACTACCTAGAAATTCACCCACTAAGACGTTTACCATAATCCGTCATTAAATTTAGGAAACCACCGAATATTGTATGCCTACATGAAATTTAATAGTGGTTTCAAAAAACCGGCGCAAAACCATATTGCGGCGGTTTAAACCACTGCCATTTCCAAAAAACCCCACCGGGAAATGGTCTTTTTCCTGTTGTGCCTTTGGGGGGGGAATTTTTTCCTACTCTTGAAATCTCTTATATATTTAATATATGTTTGAGAATATCTTCTAAATCCTAAAATGGGATCAGTTACCCTAAAAATGGTCATGTACTGAATCCATCCATGTATAAAAGAGGTCCTATTAACGAGTCAATCTGTAAATATCTAAGGTTATTCATACATCCCCCATCATTGGGAATCTATTTATATTTTGAATCCATATAACCAGAAACTCTAGAGTTCTCTTCAATCCAGGGAGGGGATTAATATTTCTAGGAAGGGATTTATCCCTTACGAGACATCCTACATCTCTTATTTATAACCGGAATCAAAACTGATGTAATTTGATAAACCCATGAATTTTAATCAAATAAAAATGGATATATATATATATATATATAAAGGAATATAGGAACCAACTATTGATCTTGAGACTTAATGAGGCATCCCATATATCCTAGTTATAGTAGGAATAAGATTCATCATAGTTCGATCATTCCCACGGGACTTACCCTAAGGTGGATGTCCTTATATACAGACAGTCATATCATTTGAATGATCAGGGCATACATTTTAATATTTCTCAAGCAAGTGGAGATTAATTATGCGAATTATATGATTATTGAAACTCCTTAATCTCTCATGAGACATTCCCAATGTGTGAAACGAGGGATCCAAAGTAATAATTCTCACTTCATAAGGATATAGTACTTATTTTCTACGATAGCCCATTGGATTTCTAATATGGATCTCAGAACATAGGGAGGCATCCTATGTATCAATGGAGTAGCCGGAATAAATGATATAGTTCAATTTTCTACTCAGTCAGCTGATGGAAGAGGAAGAATGGCTAGCGTATAAAAGTAATTGGGTCATGATGGTTGGGATTTTAGAAACATATTAAGGATTACTCTGAGGTGGATGGCTTGTTGAGATCGAGATGTAGGAATGATCCATAGTTATCATTATTATTGTAGGAATCATAGTTCTCAAAGTTCAATAGACTGGGTCTTACATAATGAATTTTCCCTAATATGGGTGAAATCATATCATGCCACTGATTGGGTCTTATGAACTAAATTTCCTATTTGATTCTTAATATGGAGATCATTCCATGAAATTTCATCCTATGTATCTTGATTATGGCAGTAATCATGGTTTTTGTTGTTCAGTTGACTTCTTAGTCCACTAATGAAGGAGGTAGAGTGATCATCCCATGGGAGAGATTGGGTCCCGATGGTTGTAATGTCATAGATATAGGAGGAAATACACAGAATTGGATTCCCATTAGAGATCGGGCCTTAGGAAGGAATCCTAAATATCCTGTTTACTAAAGGAATCCGAGTTCTCACAGTTCAATTGATAAAGGCTTACACACTGGGGATTCCCTAATGTGAGGGACATATCATATAATGATGTAGGTCAGGGAATAATCATTGAGGTTTCTCTAATACATGGGAATTCATATCATGCCAAGGAGTGGGGCTTATAATCTGAGGATTTCCTATTATGTGGGTAGTCTTATCATGAAACTGATTAGGGATTAAAAACTAAGGAATCTCTAATATGTTGGTGGTCATATCACGTCACTAATCAGTTCTTATGAACTAAGGATACCCTAATACGTGGTTTGTCATATTATACCATTTATTGAGGTTTATAAAATGAGGCTTCTCTAATAGAAGGTCTGATATATCATGCCACAGATAGGGGCTTACACACTATGGATTCCCTTATTTTCCCACTAGAGAAAGATATCATGTCCTAGGGTACCTATTTAACCTGATCTAGTTGCCTTCCTAACCATTTTTGTTGTCTCACTAACATGTTATAGGATGTTTATAAAAGTATTGTTGTATCACAGACATGTCTAAAGACAATATCATCATTCAGATGGATTTTACAAATGACATGACATAATTTAAATGGCATATCTCAATTGTATCACATGATCAAGGTTAACTTTTCGGATTACATTGTATGATCAAGGATAACTTGTCTGGAGTGTGTCACACAATATGGATGACATTTATGGAGGGTGTATCATGACATGGTTGTCTTATACACAAAACATTACAAGATCCATAATGACATATACAGAGGGTTTATCCTAGGACAGATGAAATTTCTATGTTACATCTCAAGAACTAGTTGACATGTCTTGGTGTCATCGTGAAACCTGATTGACATGATTATAGGGTGTTGTGAGAGATGGCTAGTAATCCGGAAGGACTTATTGAGACCTAGATGACATACACCGATGTCACTAAAAAATTTGGGTGAAAAGTTTCATGAAATTTAAAGAACTATATGGAAATCCTGGAGGACCTCACAAGACTTGTGTGTCATACTTGGAAGGAATCATATGACATTCATTACATGTCTAAGGGACATATCATGATCCATAAGCCATGTCTAGTGACTGTCACATGATTTGCGTGACAAGTTTGAGTTATATCTTGTGAAGTGGATTGTTCAAGAATAGTTCATGAGGATTTGTTAATCTATCTACGCATGAGTCTCCCTTATTTTACTCATTATTCCTTCATTTATTTTATATATTTCCCATTTTTATCCAGTGTTACCTATTTTAGTTTTGTCATGCTCTAGCTATTATGTGGGACCATATTTGCATAACTTGTTTGACACTCCCAATGTCCTATGCATGATCTATCTTGTGATCACATTAAGTGACTACGAATTATGAGTGATTCCATAGACCATTTTCTCAATTTTACCTTATATATTACCTTTGGGATCACATGATTGACCACTCTAATAAGTACCCTATGTATGGAATTGGTCATGGATACCTATATGCCTAAATGTCTTTTTTTTCTAAGGTGGATAGATTTATAGGCCTCACCACCCCATTTATATGTTTTCATATGTCGTGTGTATCTCACCAATTTGGTATTGTTTTGGTGGAGGGTTTTTCTGTTATGTTATTCACATGATCCTATTGTGGTCTATCCATGGGGAATCATATGGTTTTCAGTGACCACTGAACGATTATTTTGGTTCCCTATTTATTGGACATTGGAAGATAAAATGGGTCTATCTTAACCATGTGTAAATGCCAAAGGTATTTTACAAGGTCTTTCCGATATATCAAAGAGTCTCTAAAAGATCAAGATGCATGTGAAAATGATTTCACGTGAGGGTAGGTGACTTTTCTAGTGTCCTTAATGAGACCATGTTATCTTATCAAGAGAGAATGTGCTGACATGTAAAGGGGGACTTTGTAGGATCAATTGTGATCATCTAGGCCACATAACCCCTTTTGTGTGATAGTAAAAATATCCTCACTCCACAATTAGATTCCATATTTTCCTTTTATTTCGTTATTTACTTTACAAAGGTTGGGTATCTCTCAGTGTTGTGCATGTATTTTCAAAGGAAAATATATTCCATATCACTAATGCATCATGTGACCAATGATGGGTCTGGTGGTGATTTGTATGTAATGTCATAGAAGCCCCTTCTGTTTATATTTAGAGATGGTAGTGGAAATAATGAGTTCAATGGAAATGTCCAAGACTATTCGTGTAATGAAACTGACATGTAAAAATGATCTTTCATGATAGGACAAACAAGTACCCAGGGCTTTCGCTGTGTTATGTGAACTGCATTGTTTCATTTCATGATGTTCTACAGACTCATATGGCCTCCATATTTTTCATATTTATACCTTTTATTTTTTAATGTTTTTGGATGATTATTAGGAATCTACTGATTGAAATGTTTCATGACCTAGATGATTTCACATGGTCACCATTTCCAGACCAGAGAATGTCTTGGAATCCTTTATAGGAACAAGTGGATTGTCCAAGGGGTTCTGTATGAAGTGAAGTAAGTCATGCCCTACCCCTGACCCATTAACATTACCATTCAAAGTTTATGTGCCCATGTTTTCTTTGGATGTTCACACGATTTATGTGTTTTGGACTCATTCTTATTCAATTTCCTTGTGGAGAAAATAATACATATGTATTAGGTATTTTATCCCATTTTTATTTTTCGATTCCCATTTGGAAGGCATCAGAAAAGGGTTAATGGATGTCATCTTAAGTAGTAAGTGGATCATAAATGAATAATCACAGATATTTTCATCCATTTTTTCTCCATCATATGTCTCATGGTAAGGTTTTATACTTTTATATTAATTAATAAACTAATATTTTCATAATATTGAATTTTTATAGTTTTTTATTTTATCATATAATTTTATTTCAAAATAGCAGGAGAATATTTGAATTAATTTTTTAACATTTAAATACTTTATTATCTAAAACAATCTTCTTTCAAACCCATGAAAATATCTATATCTTATAAACATTTTAACATTATATATTTTAAAGACTTTATTTTATATTTTTACCATGATACACTTTCACTATGTTGAAATTGCATAATGGTTTTGGATAATTATGTTATTAAAAAATTTTAAAATATATTTTTATAATAAAATAATTTATAATTCATAATTATAATATTCTAAAATTATTCAAAAGATTATTTATTGTCATTTTAATCATGATAACATAGTTATGATTTATGTAGTAAAAGTATCTGTAAGAATTTGGGATAATTATATTGTCATATAGTTTTAAAAATATTGAATTGAGATAAAAAAATAAATTTTCTATAATATTTCTCTCTTAAAGTTTATAATATCCTTATACATTCATAATTATTTTTTAAGGTCACCATTTTGATTTTTTTTTGTAGTGTACAAGCACCACGTCAATATTGCACATGAATAAGGATAATTATCTTTATATATGAATAAACATATATTGACTAGAAAATATTTATATGATATTTTATTAATATCATAATTAAATATTAATTACATATATTTCTATATTGTTTTATATCTTGTTATATAAAACTATAATAATAGGTACTGAAATTACTCTTGAACCAAATCCCTTATTTTATAAATAAGTTCAAAAGTTTTACTCAGACTATAATGTATTAATGTTCATCAAATTGAACTTAAAAATTAATTCATTTTTTATATTTATTATTATAAAAAATTACATATCTTTTTAATGTGATTAATATCTTATTGAGATACATATTTAAAAATTTGTTGAAAAGTTTCATTTGAGCTTATTCACAAATTTTTAAAAGGATTTGAACTCCATTACCCAAAATATGATCAAATTAAATTTTTTAACGAACAATTATATGATAATTTTTATATATAAAATATTGAATAATATTCTATATATTACTCACTTTTTCTATATATTTCAAGCTACTAATAAAAAAATTAGTATAATTAAAATTTAATTCAAAATTGATGATTTTTATAAGGAATTAAAATTAAAATGTATCGTGAATTTTAAAACAACATTCAATCTATATAAATATTTTAAAAATTTTCTGATTAATGATTGAAAAAATAAATTCAAAAAAATATATATTTTATAAACTTTTTCTATATTTTTTTAATATAAGCTATGATTATACATCACATTTATTATTTACATTCATGCCTTCTTGTTAATAAAATATTCAAAATAAATAATTTACATATAATTTTTATTTTATGATGGAAAAAATGAAAACAATTTTGTTAAAACCAATCTATCATAACTAGATATTAACTTTTTTAAACAAAAAACTCACAATGTGTTACAAATATTATTTTTTTGGAACAATATATATTTATTTTCCAACTAAAACCCCATTATTATTTTATAAAATAACATAAATTCTTTTAGGATTATCATAAAAAAATATCAACATAAATAAATTTAATTAAAATAATATCCACAAAATAATAATAAAATAATTATTTAAATCGATATAAACTAGAAATAAAATTAATAAAATATAATTAACCTTTAAATAAATAATATTTTTTATGAAGTATGAATAATAAATATAAATTTTAAATAATAAATTAATTGATATATTATACTTACCAAATTGATCATATAATGGTTATCTTACCTATTGTTTCAATGATCATATAATGAAAACACTTAATGATTACCCCCATAGCTATATAATAGAAACCCAAATTGATAATATAGCCATTAATTTTACTATATATAAATTTTCATACATCTATAAAATAATTCATTATATTACATAATTTATTCCACAAAATATAAACAAAATTTGTAATTGTTTTCCATTTTCCCAACATTGTACTAAGGGGTATGATTCTCCTAGGAGAAAGTGATGATGAATACATCAAACTTATATTCATTTTAATTACTTATTTTTTAATTTTGTACTTTTATTGATATTATAATATAAATTTATACTTTATTTGTAATAAAATTATTATCACTTATTTCATTTTATGCATGATTTATATTTTACATAATTTAATTTTATATGATAAAATAAAAAATATAAAAAATATAATGCATGATAAAATCTAGTTAATTTTTTTTAGAGACTTAAAAAATAAATTTTTTGAGTGTGAACTACTAATTACACCTCCTACATCTAATAATTCCATGAAATAATAGTCACAATGAATTTTTTTTCTTCATATTATTCCTTATATAGTTCATTTTTTCAAGAAGACTATTTTTCTTTGAGGTTATCATTGATGAAACCTAATGATTAATTAATTTTTTCTAAAATTAGTTCTCTACTTATATAATTTACAATATATACCATTATATGATTATAATATTTTATACATACATCCAATTTAATTTTTATATTTCCTATGATATCTCTTGATATTTTCCATCACCGCTTAATTTATTTGTACAAATATGTCATTCCATCCCATTATAATAATCCATGAACAACATAAAATATATTTATCATATAGTAATATTTTGTTTTATAGAGACTACACACATCAGTATGAACAATATCAAAAAAATGTGAAGCTCTTGTCCTATTTTCATTATTGGATTTTGAAACCACCATTCCTTTAACACATGTTTCACATATCATTTTCTTATATTTTTTTATATTAGTAATATCATCAATTTTCTTAGTCATTAGAATTTTTTTTTCAAAAATTATTACAATATATAAAAAAATACATTGATAAAAAAATATTTTCATCTACCACTTTTAGGAAGAATGGGGTTTTTTCAGTTAATAGAGATTTTCATCAGTCCTTTTCCATGAATCAATGCACCACTAATATTTCCTTTGATTAGGAATCCATTTTGATTGACTGGGATTCATAGAATTGATTAATGATGTTTAATGAAACTTAATAGATTGTGTTGAATCCCATTCATAGAGGTAACATCTTTATTTCTAAAAAATTAAGGGGTTAGTAAAATTTTATCACTAAGATGGAACTCAAAAACCCATAATTTCTGAGATGAATTGAACAAACCACATGAATTTTCATGTTTTTATTAATTTTTTTTATCATATAGTATGAACAACCACTATTGAGTGACCAAGTTTTAATGGGCATGATTTATTTGGGAATAATTTCAATCAAGATATCATTCTCCACATCCACCTATAATATCCAAGAATCTCATATTTTGGGTCAGTCATAGGTGGATATCTCCCCTTTTTTTAACTTGAGGATTAATATAATATTTTCCATCATAAAAGTAAGAAAATTAAATATATAATAGAATGATTTTCCTAGAATTCCATTTCATTCTTAAATATCATCCCATTAATTTAGTTTATGCTCTTATTTAAAAAAATATCATTTATATTGAATGTTTGGTGAGTTAAAATAGTACACCTAGAGAGAATTTATCCTTTTTTATGAAGGATATGTTTTAATTATTGGTTTCTTGATTCTTGGTTATTCTACTCAGACAAATATTCTTGAATCATCATAATAGGTTATGAAATTACCTAAATAACCATATAATTAATTGTTTGTTAGTAGAAATATATTTTAACTTTCACTCTACTTATTTATCGAATTTGAGTAGCTTTAAGTTTTCAGTTAACTCTTAATGATTGAGGTTGAGAATTTTATTTTACTTTTTCTATCATTTCACCATTTAACTTATTTTCCAAATCATGGATGGTTAAAATTGATATCCTAGTTTAATTTTTTCCATATATTTGGGCTTCAGAACAAATATAAATTTTTTAAATTTCCATGTTCCTCTTATGATTGTCTAATTGTATTCCTCAACTAAAAAATTACCTAATTTCATCTTAAAATTTGAATTTAATGACATGAAATGATATTGATACTTTTCTTCAATATAACCACTCTCTATTTAATTAAATCAATTTTTTATATGTTATTTATTACATTAATTAATTTAATTAATTAAGTTATATTATTGAAATTTTTTTATCCTTAAATCAATTACCAATCTAGATTTTTCATACATGATATTAAGATATTGCACTAATACCCCTTTTCGAGTGACCTAGAATTTGAGTTCATCAACATACAACAAGGATTACTTTATTTGTTCAATAATATCTATATTGTTTCAATTCAATATAAATATCCTCTATTACTCCTTCCCGTTCAACTTTAACACCAAATAATTGTCAATGATATTATTCTTTGTTTTTAGATCAAGTTTGTTCATGGTTCAAATCAAGGAATCATCCAAATACAATTAAAGTTCAGTTTCCTCTTCCTCAAAAAGATAATTTTATTGAAATAAAACTCAATTATAAGAATATTCATTTAACTATTCCTTATGAATTTATTTTTCAATTTAAATTCTTTTAAGGGGAATGTTTATTTATCAATTTTGTGTAAAGTAAAACTTAAAACCATATCCATATTTTATTCTCTTAATCCTCCCTAATTTGTGTTTATCCTTACCACACTTGAAGCATCCTAATGGTAGTTTTACCATGAATCCACATTTACCTTACATGAACATACTAACCACTAATAAGAGTAGTTAATCACTCAAATCCTCTTCACCTTTATCATGTTTGATATCTAGATTAACTACATATTTGAAAGGTTTATCCTTAGTTTAATTATTTTT
Source organism: Viscum album (assembly GCA_963277665.1). Taxonomy (NCBI): domain Eukaryota; kingdom Viridiplantae; phylum Streptophyta; class Magnoliopsida; order Santalales; family Viscaceae; genus Viscum; species Viscum album. Next base: position 1,174,242,729 of record OY728119.1, on the reverse strand, counting down.
TATCCTTACGAATTAGCTATTATTTCATTATATAATAGGAAAATTTTAAAATCATTTAGTGAAATCTCTACGAAATTCATATATTCAACAAGTGACTCCATTAGATTTTATAAAGGTGGGAATATTTTTAATATCATCATTATAATCAATAAATCCTTGATTTAATCACAATATTCTTAAATGAATTAAATAATAACCATAATAAAGATGAATAAACCATCAAGGTTCCCATTAGGGTACATTTTATGAAATCAAATTTTTATACAGGATTAGAAGAATTTTCTACTTGAACATTCTATATCCTTAAATAATGTTGAATAACTTGTCAAAAATTTCATTTTTAATTGGGGAACTGTTATCCTTTATTTATATATATGAATTTGGTATTTTTTTAATGTTAGAATCATCACTGATTAACTTCTAATACATTTCATTCAATTAAATATATGGGTGATCCCTTACTTGGATTGTTAGTGTAGAACCATAGACTATGTCTAGCCAAAGTGACCGAACATAAGGTCTCACAAAATTACACCATAAATGATAATTAAATATATCAAATTAGTGAAATAGATTAATTAAAATAGTATTCTACATGTTAATATTCGACATTGTGATAAATTTAAAGGATAATAACATTTCCGCACTAATTCCACTGGTTACAACTTCAGGATCCCAATTCACTCTTCTAGTTGGTAAATTATGGTGTTATGTTTTATTTTTTGATTGTATGTTATTATCCTACTAATTATATTTCAAAAAAATGATAAATATATAAAGAATATATATGATTAAATTAATTAAATTGAATAAAATAGTTATAAATATTTTATTTGGTTCACCTTAAAGGGTTTTTCTAATGAGTGTACACCGGAGATGTGATTGTAACATTTATAACCCCCCCCCCCCCCCCAAATCCCATATTGGTAAATCTATCAACTAAATCACAAATACCATAATAATAGAGGCTTTCGACTAGTAGTGAGGGATTGATAAAGACAATTTATGAGACTACAAAAATTGATCCCATAATTGAAGAAGATGGTTATAAGATAGAGAAGAAGTGAGGAAGAGAATAATTGGATATAGTTATTTTATTTTATTTTATTTTCACAACATAATAACTTTAAAAAATCAAGTGTAAACTTGTGTTAAATTTTAAGAGAATTTCTATTTCAAGGATATAGAGTATTTAAATATGTTTAGAATAATTTATATTTGTTTGGAGTTAAATAAAATATATTTTTAGTAGAGTGGAGTTGATTCAAAAATATTACGAACTATACAATTTCAAAGATTTGTTTTACTAAAATAAAGAGTACATCTATACATAATATCAAAAAACAACCCTATAATCTTATGTTTTTTACTCTAACCAAACTTTTGAAAAAAGACAATGTTCACCTAATGTAAGGTTGTTCATATCTTTGTGATGTGTATTATTTTTATATCCAAAAGTTCTAGAAATTATCAATCACAAGAACATTATTATAATTGGAAAGAATTTTATATTAATTAACTATGGATTTTTATTAGTTGATTATTATAAATTTAATAGATTCATAAATATATATGAATTTTTATTGATATAAAAGTTTATTTGTTTCATAATAAAAAAAATAAAATTCCATAAACACAGGGTTTATAAACAATATTTTCATATGTACGAAATTTTATGTACAAGATTTTTATTTCTAATATTTAATAATTTTCTCTAAAATATAGGATATTTTCCATTTTTCAAAGTGTGATATTTTTTAATATTACAAGAGCTTTTTTTAAGAATGATATTAATGTTTAGACAGTTCTAATGTATAATAAATCTATGTCATACTGAACGATATGGACCTATTCAAGTTAAAATATTTAAGGATATTTGAATTTGAAGAAATTGGAAGTATTCTTTCAGGGATTAAATATCACAAATGGAAATTATGATACAATCTATTCGATAGTAATGGTCAAGTCATGAATATTATTTTCCGGAAATGATCTCGTGGGCCTCAAAAAACTATTTCATCATAAATTGGTTTGTCACGCTCCAAAGACTGTAGTAGTTAAGGAAAAATGGTTTATCATAATTCAATATACTGATTTATTTTATGATGAACTGGATAGATCCAAAGGCCCAATATGAAGCGGTAGAAGTAAATATAAAGTATAATAATTTTTGAATATATGTTTTTAGTTCAATTTTTAATTAGAAATTCACATTTGAAAATGAAATGGTGTCTCTTTCTCGGTAAGATGAATAAACATTGGTTCTTACCTGATTATCAAAAATAAAAAGTGATTATTAAAAGTAAATAATCAAGAAGATTGTTTTAAAGATAGTGTGTGTATAGTGAAGTGTTCATTGAAATAAGAAGATTACTTCAAATAATGAAAATAGAATAATAAATATAGAGAGAAAAATACTTGGTTTTTTAGTTGGGTCATCATTTACTTACTATGTGTTGAGGAAGATAGAATAATTCCCACATTTTGTATATAGTGAAATAGTGAAGGTGTTATATATAATTATTAGTTGACAATAATATCATATGAAGAAGGACAATATACTTTTTAGAAATGTATAATACATCATTGAATTTTTTTTTAAGAATTTATGGGTTATAGAACAATTTATATTCGTGTTCTGTTAGAAAAGGATATACCAGGGTTGTTAATATTCATATTTTTTATTCTAGTGGATTATATGGTATCACATGAATATAGATCATGCTATTTATTATCTACTCATTTAGAGTAATGAAACCTGTACATAGAGTGTCCTTATTTATTTTCTTTCATCATTAAGTTTGATTTATTAAATGATATATTTCTCTAACAAGTGATGGAACTTGATTTCAAATAAAATCATAAAAGATAAAATATAGTAATTGTTCCGCAATTCACCCCTCTCATAGAAACTACATTCTACATCAACACATAACAACACCCTTAATATAATCACATATTATAATTACTAGATTCAATAAAATTCATCAACAATATAATTTAATAGTATGAAATAAATTTACTATGGAAGTAATACCATATAAATAAATATTCGTTATTTTATTACAAATATAAATCAGGGGTTATATAATCACACCACTAAATGGAAATCATTATTGACCTAAGTCATAAACCTAGAATAATCTCTCGAGTAACCTCAAACACAGTGACATAGCTATATAGTTCATCGCTAACCATTCCCACACCTGGAGGCTCTAATAAAAACTAATCATTAGGAGTTTATCTCACTAATATTCCTCATTAAAAACATTACCTCAAAAACATAGTGAGAAAATTCCCGTAAAAAAAACATGATAAGAATTTAATTATTTTTATACCAAATTTACAAATCATCATCACAAAATTTATATTTGGTAATTAATTTGTGAATAATTATAAAATATTATCAAAAAATATAATTTTTTAATATATATTTCACCGTTGTTTTCATGTGTAAAAAAATTTCATTTTTTTGTTTCATCACCTTTGATATTATCACCCTTAAATTTTAATATACAAGCCAAAATATCTGAATGTAATGTTTTTGGAACATCATTATTCATAGTAATTTATTAATTATTTCTTATATAATGATTAATTATTCTCATCCTGACACATTATTGATTGAAATATAAATTACAATAAATATTGACTGAATTGATAAATTCATATAAATTGTTTTCATTACAAAATAATTTGTTTTAGTCAAACACATTATTTATATGAGATATAATTTTTTTATTGTATGGATTTTGACATTGTTGAAAATTATTATTTTTCATGGATGGAATTATTTTAATTTATGTATTTTCTAATAATATTTTTTTTCTCCTCCAATATGTTATAAAAAATTATACATACATGACATTATATTCTATTCATAAAGACTATCATATTGGTGGGATTATGTATCATACTCAATTATAATTCCTTATTTTAGAGGATTCTATTTCATTTTTAAATTTCACATGATTTTTTAAAATGTGGAAAACCAATTTCGAAGTGACATATCACATTATCTCAAATAAAATATTTGTAAATGATTCATTCATTTTAAATTTAATTATTTGAATAATGATTTCTGTTTCCATTGAAACTGGGAAGGAGTTTTCTCTCTAAATGTTTTTTGGAAATATTATTTTATCTCCATTAAATATCATTACTTTTTACTCATATCAAATTTTTAAATAAAAACATTATGTGTATAATATTATTTAAAATATAAATGTTCTACACTCATGGGATATACATTTGTTAGCTCCATTTTTGTAAACATTACAACCATATAACCCCATTATCAGTGACTTCATTATCATTGAATGTATATTGCATGATTGGATCTTCCATGTAATGGTTGATACGAGCTTTAAAAATCATAAAAATAATTGGTTTCATAATTTTTCATCTCCATTTGTGTGGTTTTATGTGATCAAATTGGCCTTTATTTTCTTTATATTATCTTGGAACAAATATTCGATTCCAATTGATTTGGGGAAAAGATTCATTATTGTATTTTTTTTAAAATCACAAAAAATAAGGTTTATTTTCTACAATTCAACCTAACAAGATAAATATATAATATTATTATCATATTAAAATAATTAAATAGTGCTTCAAATTAGATCATTAATCTAAATAATTACATTTTTTCAATCATACAAAACTTGGCTTATTATTTTAAAGTTTTTTCACATTCCAAATTTTTTTTCCACTTCAATAATTTTATTTCTCAAAATAATTTTATCCCATATAATGAATTTATTTCACCCAAATTATTATTTAACACTTCATGAATTTTCTCTTCACAGGATATGGAAAAAATTCCCTATATAAAATATTATTATATTTTCATATGGTGTTTCATATGAATGATGATACACTTCCCATGTATCTAATATGTCTATATATCCATGCACATTGTTTTACTTTTCCTTATCTCTATGATTTTATGGAAATTGGAGTACTTATTTTTATAGAACATATGATCTACACTATAATTTATTAATATTTTTAATGAAGTGAATAATTTATTCTCTCTCTATTTTTTCTAGGAACAAAATTCCATATCTTCACAAAAGAGTGTGAAAAATATTTTATATTAACCATTATATGAACTAAAGGGTTTCTTATATATCCATATTTTTATTAAAATTTAGACTTATTCATTACCCATTTAATTGAGCAACTAATTGCATGTGAATTGTTTTTGAAAACTATATTTATACAAACCAAATGTTATTCTCAGGATAACTTAACAAAAAATGGTAATCACATTATGAATCTCAAATAGTATATGAATAATCTCAAACTGACTTAACTCTTTACCCCTCCACCACCCTTATACAAAGATGATTATTATGGGGTTTTCTCGTTATAATGATCCTTTTCTCAAAATCAATGTTCTATAACGTAAATTTTCATTTTTAAACTCTCTGTATTCATAAATCCCATGTTATCTTGAGAGAGAGAAAAATCTCACTCCCTCATAGTGAAGTGAAACCATGGATAATCTATTAATTAATGTCATGAAAAACCCAAAACTCCCATAGATTTTTGATTTATCATTAGGGTAACCAAGATAATTCAATGGGAGGCTATTGATTCTATAATTGTTAATAACTTTTGAGAGTCACTATTTATTTTAAATAAATCAAAGATTTATTAGTCTTCTTAAATATACTCTGATAAGGGTATTTTATTCTAATTTATTTCTTATGTTATTAACAAACACATCGAAATGAATTTTCCAATACTGTAAAAATAAAAAAAGGAAAAACAAATCAGTTTTAAAAAGATAATTTTTTTTTTCATTATCATGTCATTATTACCATAGGATATATAAATGTTTAAATACTATTCTAATTTATAATACACAAAATGAGTCCCTATGGCTTCCATTTTTGATGAGTAATAATCTTACAAGATCCACTTATATTTATTTTCATTATATTATTATTTTACTTGTGTTTATGAAAAGGTCCACTATAATAGAATTGTTTCTTTTCTACATTAAGAAAGTAAAAATGATTTATTACCAAAAAAATAAATTGGAATTGTACTTAAAACTCCTTTTATATCCTTATAAATATTTTGATAATACATCACACATGTGTATTCCATTAAATCTAAATTAGTTTAATCATTAATTTCATATCCTTGTTTCACTGAATACTCTATTAAATTTTATTGATTTATATCACCCATGACCTAACAAGTTCCATATAACCATCACTTTTGATAAATGTAGGTAAATAATATATAATCATTCTATTTTGGTTATTCTTTGATCCGATAGGAAATAAGGGTGAGCTGGAACTATTTTACATCCTTATATTACTTGGAGGTGAAATATGGTCCATAGTCAAAATGTTCTCCTTGTCATCGGTACAATTTTCTATTGAATTCATTGAAACTTCCATTAATTTATAACCAAATTCAAAAAAATTTAAGAAGTTTTTAGTTCGAGCTCACATTCTATCTAAAATTTGAAAAAATATAATGTTTAACCAATATGATTATGCTTTATTAAAGTTGATACCTTCTATCTATTATATGTGATTCCTATAAAAACCGCATATCTATTCCCGTTATCTACTAGAATTTTACCTTCAATAAAAAATTTCTCATTTAAAATGTTCTTTATAATCCTAATATTTATTAGATAAAACTCTTAATTAGGATAAATATTAAGCATATTGGTCTCTTATCCTTGATAAACCAAATGATCAGTAACCCAACACATTTTTCACACACATATATTAGTTGGAACAAAATATTTTCCATTAACAATTAGAAAACTATAATATATTCTGGTCAAATTCAATAAATTTTCAAACCCCTTAAGATTATTATAATTGATTAATATCCAAAAAAAAGATAATAAAAACTAGATCCGATTAGTGGTAGGATTATAAATATCTCTATTTTAAGGAGCATAAAAACAGAAACATCAATAAATGTTTAAGGATGAGCCTAAAACATTTTTTATAATGGAAACAAGTGTAACTGGTGGGAATTAGTATAACATAAATTATTTTATTTAAGATTTTATTCAAAAAGTATTATTTCTTTTATATATATTCGTTAACTATATATATTTAGAAGTATCAAAAAATAGATCTTATTAAATCCAAATCAATAAAAATTGTAATAAAAACCAAAAACATTATCCATTATGTATAAACATAATATTATAGTAATGAAAGAAATAATAATTAGTTAACTGCAAAATAGAAGGATTCAGAAATTAATGTATTAAACAAGGAGAAAACATCCAGATAATAGATGTTGATGGATGTTTTTTCATATGAAAACAGAAGGACTAATATTAGAGGATAAACCAAATAGAATTAAAATATTTAAAAGTACATCAAATAAGAAGTTCAAAATTCACCATCATAAAACTATAAAATTAATATACACCTTATGTTAATATGAAGAAACACTTTTGATGATGCATTTCCAATTAACAACTGATGTTATATTCAAAATATAGAACAGAATAATTAAACCAATTAAAATGAACAATCAGGGGGAAGTAGAGTATATTTTAGGCTTAAAAAACATTAAGAGGGAGATAATAACCAATTCCCTTCCTATGAAGAACCTATAAGAATTTATACTAATAATAATATAAGGAAATTCACGAAGGGAAACATATGATAGGTGTAAATCCTCATCAAATGCATTGATTAGGGAGCTAATGAGGGAGATAAGAGTTCTATATGGGAGATAAGGTCTTTTATTCCCCAAAAACCTGATATGTATATTAATGAACACTATTATAAATTTTTAATTTTGGTTTAAATGATCACTATTCACTATTACTATTTTTTTATATACAATCATATATAATTTCTAAAGTTCCCTAAGATAAACTTTTTTTCATGTTTCATCAACCTCGAACCATTTACCCACTATGTCTTCCTCATGATCCTTTCCCTTATCATATTTTCATTTATTTAACCATAATCACTTTCCCTATCACATATTCCTCCCTATCCCTACCCTCATCATGAACCAATCGTTAATATTTCCTTCCCACACTAAAAAATCTTCCCCAATTATTGACCTATATCACATCACTCACATACCCTTAATTTCTCACTAGCATTGAACCAGTAACCCTAAATTCACCCCTAACCTATTATATAATTATATCATGTGTTTCACTTTATTTTTGACATTACATCTATTACACCCACACCTATCCCCTTGTATCATTAGTGGAACCTCCCTTTTATGATTTATATTATTTATATCATATAGGAAAAAAAGGATAATTACACATATATTGAAGATTATAAATTTTAATCATCTTCATTACTATTTTTGGATTCAAATATATAGGTTATGAGTTTCATTATGATGATAAATTTTTATTACATATTGTTTTTTATGTATATGGTTTCATGATTTATTGAAAAAATTTGTACCAAGTTGTTAATGTAATTTTATTTATTAAAACCTTTTTGAGTTTATAATTCATGTAATGTAAGGATACTAGATAAGTAGAATGTGGGAGTAAATGATGATGTGTTTTACATGATATGTTTTAATTATTTTGTAAGTATACGAGATCATAGAAGAATTTCTATGTTTCTATGATGTTTTATAATATTATATGGGTTGAAATATTTTTTGGAATATTTGTTTTTTTGATATTTTCATGTGTTAAAATAAATATTATATATTAATTTTTGTGGTAGTAAGATTTATGTTATATTTATATGATCTATTGATATGTTCTAAAATAGTAAAATTATATATTATATGGTTTCCATTGTGGATTTTATTTTATTGAGTTTTTTGATACATTTTATTGTCTAAGTTAATTTGGTGAAAGGAACTTGTACACGAGATCTATTAGGATTGGATTCAATAAAATGAAAAAATAAATAAAGAAATAATACTTAATTGTAAATGCCTAATCCATTTCTATAAATAATTTGATTCAGATCCCTTAGTAAAAACCAATGGTTTCTTCTATCGAAATATATCCACCAACCATATAGTGACTAAATATCTTGGTAAGAACTCTTATCATATATGGGTACAATAGTAGCATCATAATATGTGAAATTAAAAAGGATAGAATTGGTGATAACTTTTACATTTTCAAAAAAATAATATCCAATTTTCAAAAATAAGATAAAAAATCTATTTATAGAACCCTTTTATTGAATAAGGAATTCAATTTCAATTAGAATTCAATTTCAATTAAAATATTTATTAATTTATGTAATGGATATCTATTTAGACTTAAAACATTGTAACATTACATATATATACCTCATTAATTAAATGAATTTATAATATTCAAAATAGCATTATCATTTTGCAGAAATCCTTATATAATTTCCTAAAAGACGAATAAAATGTTATTATAATCATATAAGAGTTCAATGTATGATATCTAATAGTATTTATATTTTACACTATAGTGTGATATCAATATGTATTATATACAAAAACCATTAAGTGGTGAATCCATCAGCATCTTGGTTTCTACTTTTGTATATATTTTTTAACAATCCCCCAATTTAACTAATTACTCATTGAATTTGTGATAAACATCACAACTCTTCAAAGATCAATCATAACTATTTTTAACATTATTTTAAAAAAATATCAAATTTTATTAAGATAATTTATATGAAAATTAATCCCATTCCATGAAAAAATTACTATCCCTATGGGTATTTTTTGTGTTTGAAAATGTTATAAATTACAAAATCCATAATTATAATTAAAGAGTGAAATTTAGAAAATAAAATTAATTTCTACTCATAATAAAAAGATATTTGACATGATCTAAATAAAACAAAATCATATCCTTATATAAAAATAAACCCTATAGGATATATCATTATACATCATATTTATGCCTTTATTATCCCTTTATAAAAGATACCGATCAAAAATTGATTTTTTTTTATTAAAAAAGCGGGAAATATCCCATCCAATAAGACAAGAGATCAAGGAGGTATAACGTTATGAAGCCCTAGGGTATCCCCTTGATAAAAAAATTACATTCCTAAGGTAATGACCCTGAGTTATCGAAAACCTTCAAGGGTTCCTCAGGACTACATTCCTAAGAAAGGGAATTCGTAGAAAAGTTGGCCTCTCTTATAATATGAATCACAGAACATCTATTAGAAATATCCAATGTACAACTTCATACAAGGTAGTTCAACTTGATAGGTAGATCAACTTTCCCATGTAAAGCCTAAATCAACACCTCCGAGTCTGATTCCACTTCTGAAAACTCAAACGGGAACCTTTTTCAAAGAATGACACCAATGTGCAACACCCTTACGTATGCATCTAATGAACTTCCCAACCAAAAAAACTACACAAATCAAACATAACTAAACCATTCATGTCCTACACAAGACCTCCCCCATGTATCTGTCCATTCCTAAGCAATCCATCGACATTAATCATGAAGCCATTCCATGGGGGCTTCCATCTAACCCAACTTCCCTGGTTAAAATCAACTATTGATGTGATAAAAAATATAACTAACAATACTCTAATTTTATTAGCCTCAATAATGGTTTGATGAAAGTAAAAATTTGAAATTTTCCCATTCTATATATATTATTAACATTAGTAAATAGAAATTTACATAAAGCAAATATCCCTATATATTTTACCGACTATTTTAAATTCCATGTGATATACTTTGGTGGGTCACTACAGATATTAAATCTATACCCTATTATCTCATGAGTATAATCCATATCATATAAAATATTCTTCTCATGATAATGTTAAAAAATCATAAAAAACTATAACATTACATTATGATTATTGATTAAGGACAAAAAAACCATACTTTGAGGATTATTTTTACCATTTTTCAATTAATGTAAAATAAAATTCACACATAAATAAATAATAGATAGGGGTTTACTTGCTTATAAAAGAATGATATAATTAAATTTCAAAAAACCATTCTATCTAGTCTCTCATGTACTCAATACCCATAAACTATACAAAACCCTTCATTCCATGGTTATGTTAATATAAGGATTGAAAACATTCTCCCCCATCACACAATTCATCTTAACATCACCCCTCTCAATGATTTCTCAAAAGAGATGGTATTTGAAAAAGATGTGTTTGGCCCTCTAGTGATGCCAAGGATCCTTTAGCAAATAAGTAGATCTGTTTTTTCCTAATAAATCCTAAATGATATAAAAAATTTATGAACCATCCCATTTTTTGTGATGAACATCTTGATAAAAAAACTTCCTTTGCAGTTTCTGAGGTAGAGATATATTATGCCTCTATTGTTGAGCCTAATATATTTTTTATAACTCTTCCAAATAATAGACATAATATTATGGTAAAATTATAAATCTATATTGAGATATCATATCATCATTATCATCAGGGAAAATATAATCAATGTAACCACATATAATGATATCTTCATCACCTCTAAAGACCAATAACCCATCTATTTTTTCTTCTCAATTACATAATGATACATGTCATAAAAATAAAATAACTATTACTATGATTTGATTATTATCTAATAGATATTAAAAAATCATGAAATATATCGTAATAAGTAAAAAACCCATCATATTTGATAGATCCTATGATTGACACATAATGAATATTATCCACAGTTTTCCCTTTCTAACTATTTAGAAGGAACGTGAGCCTCAATATGACTTATTCAATACAAAAAAGGAAAAACCCTTCCTGAAGTTATGTTAGCCAAAATAATTTTGATATTTACCATAATAAGTGTATTTCCAAAGTAAATTTATCATATTATACATATCATTAAAGATATTAATATCCATTATTTATGATTCTTTCACCATGTTTTTTTATAAAGAATCATTTTCCCAATCATACATTTACATAATGTTTGGTTGGGATATCATTTCAAAAGGGTATTATGGTATTTATAAACAACAATTGAAATATAACAGCACTAACATTGTGATAATTTTATATATAATAACAATCAATGTTCTTGATGAACCCAAATTATTTGATTTCATTATTAAACTAGATATTCTAAATTTGAGAAGTTTTCCCAAATCATTAAATGGACTGTTGTAACTTTCATACCTTAAAACATCATTTTTCACATTAAAACCTTTATGATAAATCATAAAAAACCCTCATCTAAATTCTAATTAAATAATTTTCTTTCGAATTTTTTATATATCTCAAATTCATTATGAGCAGTTAAGGAATTTATTATCTAAAAGGACTTTAACATGGAAACACAAGAAAGGTTATATTAAAAGTCAAATACATGAGTTTTTTATAAACATTTCCCACCATGAAAGATTTATACATTTGAATTATACTTTTCAGTCTTTTTTTATTATTGAAAACCCAATTTGACCCAATGGGTATCCCCTCTTCAGGTGCTCCAACATGCTCCAAACATGGTAAGTAAAAATTGAGTTAACCTAGAAGACATAGACTTTAACCATTTATTAAAAATAATAATTCTCAATTTCCTCCTAGTATGATTTAGGTTCATAACCTATGGATATTAATTCATCATTATTTTCCATAATATATATATATCCCCAAATCCTAATGAACCCTTCTAGAACTTGAGATTCATTTCTAACTTGAGTCATTTAAATTTCCACAAACCCTTATAGAACCAAATAGAATTATATCTAATGAACCATTCATTTTTTTGTTTTAAACATGTCTATGTTAAATTTTATCTACCATTGAATCATTAATTAATAACATTCTATTAAAAGAAAAAAATATATCTATAAAAAACAATTTGTGTTTAGTAAGATTGTAGAAATAATATCACATCATTTACTTTATAAAACTAATAAAAATTATTTATATATCTTTGGGTAATGTTTATAAACATAAAACATTCATATATATGTACTTCACAACACCAAATCCTAAAAAATGAAATTGGGATCTATCCAAGTCTATATCTCATTTAGCTTCATTATGAATACTTCAAATGAAACAATACAAAGTTGGAATGATATAGTTTCTAGAATAAATCCCAAAAATGATATAAGAAGATCATACTAACTTAATATCAATGAAACTATAAAATACTATACCACACAGGATCATAATGTTTTTCTCTTTGTTTCCATCATTCCCTCATGTTTTTTTTCATATGGAATACCTTGAAAACTCTTCATGATGGGAGAGGTATTTGTACAGCCCATGTGTTCATTCCACCGCCTATTCTAGTTGGGTGTGAATTTTTTCCCATTCCCTTTTAGCCTTACTTTTCTTATACTGGTACTATTTAGAGTTCAATGCATTTATGGTTGGTTCCCTTTTTATAGTTGTTTTGTACCGTTCTTTATTTTCCACTACACATTTGAATTGAGTTGGCTATGTGTGTGTTTGTGTGTATAGGTTCTTAGGCAAAGGCCTCCCTGAGTTTGTTGTGCCTTCGCTTCGAGTTGCTAGCCCATGTACTCTAGAGGCGGTCTTGGGGTAGTTATGGCTCGAGCCCTGGTATGGGTCGGGTCATGAAAAGTGGTATTAAAGGTGGTTCGAACCTTGGGATGTTGTTCGCACATTTCCCTAAAAAGGTCTTGGTTGGGTATAGAGCAAAATTTTTGCTGTGTCTTGAGAGTGGATCTTAGTCCAAAAATTCTATTGATTGTATGGGCGGATGACATATACATTCACCAGGACACCGATTACCCACTTTTTGAATCAGCACCCTGAGACAGCTGTTGTAGGAAATAATGGTACATGTATCATATAGGATTGTGTCTTTGACTGTCCTTCTGGAGTCAGCTCCCCATCATTGATAACATTCAGGATGTCTCTGTGATGACAGCCATCCGGGATACTAGATCTTGTTTTTTATGATGATTCTCTGAGTAACGAAACCTCAGTTCAATACCAATCATGTGAGACCCTTTCTATAGGTGGGTAAGTAGAAGCACCCACACCTATTGAGCAGCAGACAACCCCATCAGAGCAGTTTGAGGACATGCACAGGCTGAGAGAACTTCATGAGTTCCATTACTAGAGACTGTTGAGGTTCCACAGTGAGCCAGACCCTTGGACATCCAATGTTTTGATAGATTTGTTGGTCCGCCTCTTCTAGCTTGTACAACCACTGGCAGATCAGATGGTGGTTTCTGAAGTCGGCATTTTCCTCAGAGAAGGTGGACGTCGGTGGAGCTTGGTTACATAGACACACGATGAGTTGGCACCATTTTGGAGAGACTTCCAACAACTGTTTAGTGAGGATTTATATGCCTCCTTGTGCTCAGTTCTACTTCAATAGATCCTCTAGTTACAGCAAGGAGGGATGACGATGAATGAGTTTGCAACTAGGTTCCCATACCTTGTGCACTACTCTTTGCACATGATCAGTAACAGTTACTTCCCAGAACGGAAGTTTGAGCAGGGAATCTTTAGAGAGATTTGTGCTATAAATTCACCCTTATGAATCACCACCAATAACAGGGTGTTGAAGTAAGAGTTAGTGGAAAATGGGTTTTTGTTTGAGGAATGCATACAACATGTTGTGGCAGTGAGTGGAACAGAGCTGAGACGTCTGCTACAGCTAGCAGACACCAGACGATGAGATCTTGATGTAAGAGATCTTGTCATGATCAGTATCAGGAACATGGCCATTTGTACCATATACAGAACAGTAGAAGCATGGTGGAATAGTCCCTTTGACTTGTGCACTCAAGGTGTGATTGTGTAGCAAATTCTCTTAGAAGTAAGTGCGGGATGTCCGAGGCTCCCCTAGTGCGGGATGTTTCGGAGTAGTTAAATTCCATGTAGCTGAACCTAGTGGAATTGGAGGGTAAAAATTTTATTTAGCTGATGATGTTTAATTCTTCGCTTCTCGATCATGTAAGGTAGTATCCATTGTGATACACCAACAGTTCAATTCTGCAAGACCATATATCCTTAGGGTTTTCACCATAAGGATATTCTGAAGGAGGAAATCCTGAGAACCTATTCCTGTGAAAAATAGTGATTCTAGTTGTGACATGAAATGTAGAGGTTTGGAAAGGGAGAAAAACTATCCCCTGAGTTCTATAAAATCATTCGATACTCTGCAAAGATATGATATAGTTTCATACCACCTTTCCTTACCCTAGTTATTTGGAGTTGGAACATGAAAAATTATATGTGTCTCAATTGAGGAGATATGTGTGTGTTCCTACACATGTCATGAACGGACGAAATCAATTTGTGGGTGGACTATTCCTTTGGTCTACATTATTTGGTAGCATGGTAATGTACATGTTTCCTTGGGAGTGGGAGAATTAAGTGTGGTATTGGTATCCCGGATTTTTTCCCTAGTATTGCATTTCAAGGATAAAAATCTTGAAGGAGGGAAAAATGTAGAGTCCTATTTTTTCCAAATAAGACTTTGAAATATATATATATAGAATATTTTTAGAGCTGGGTGATGAGGCGACATTCAATTTTTTGGCCCAGTGAGCCCATAATTAATTTGAAAAAAACAATACGGTTTTTAATGTTACACTTACGCGGTTAACTACAGAAAACATGATATCTATTAAAAGGTTGATCGAATCAGAAATCTGAGACCAGGGTTGTCTCTTGAATGCAGTGTTTCCCCTAGGCGCGACATAAAATAAGTCAATGGGGGCCATTCGGACCCCTCTCTAATTAGAGGTGTGTTAAATGTATAAATTAAACTATCCATTTATTCATTTAGTAGCTCAAACCCAAATAAATAGTGGAAGAGGGCTCTGATAAAAAATTGGGGACCCCCGATGTTCTTAAAATGTAGGCTATACCCCAAGAAATGTATAACCTTTGTCAGTGTCAGGTGTTTGGCATATTCTCCATCGTGGGAGGATAATTAAATAATAAAATAATTGTTTATTTAATTGTTTGATTAATTTCATTTAAACTAATGAGGGGTTATAAATACAATGTTATGAGATCATGGCCTCATAACCCATTTTCCAATGACTGCTCTTCCTCTCCTCTCCTCCTATTCCCATTGATGAAGAACGAACGATGAGAATTCGGATCCAGGCGAGTCGAAATGCAATGAGCACAACAGATCCGGATGAACATGATCTTCACCAAAGATCGATTCAAACATGAGGTATGATTTATATTTTTGTATTCCTTACCCTGGTTTACTTTTTTCTGGATGAATGTGAATTAAATGAATTAATTCACGGATCTAAAAACAATCGATTGAATAAATATCTTCTTGTTTATCTTGACATTGAAAATCATGAATTATTATAAATATTTATTTTTTAATTTCTCCTCTTCTTGGATCACAACAACGAAGGCCAAACAATCATGGACATCGATCTACACAAAGACCATGACCTTTTATATTTCATTCTTTGTGGGTTCTTCACGCATTCTTCATTTTTAAATAATTAATCATACTAAAAATTCAATGTTTCGTTGAGCGCGACATACATATGCGGAGATCTAGACTGGTGGATTAGGGATGCACATCCATATCCTCACTTTGAGTTAGATCAAAACCGTTATGGTGCATGAAAGGATTCCATGGGGTGGGTCTGGCGAGGGTTCTAACGGTTCAAGGTAGAGGTTCCGTTGAAGCGAGGATGCGTCCGTGGTGGTTGGGTGAGGCAGATCTGGTGGCATGCGAGGCGGATCAAGTGGTTCCGATGGTGTGGAAGACCAAGCTGGTGTGAGTGGGGAAATCTGGTGGAGCAAGGTCTGTAGGTCGAGGAGGTCCAGTTAGCGAGACAATGTGGCAGAGTTTGGAGGTCCAGTGTGGCTGGTGCAAGCCGTGCACGCGCAACAAGCAGGGGCCGGGTGGCTTCAACTGGCGATGAGGCCGATTAGGTGGCAGCGCGAGTAGGCGGAACAATGGAGGTAGTATGGCTATGTGCGAGGCAAGAATGCAGCAGGTTTTTGGTTCATCTATAGGGTGTGAAAAATCATAGAAGAAGAAAGAGTTGATTGGGGAGAGAATGTGATGACAAAAATTGAGAAATAGTAAAAGAGAAAAAAAAAGAAATGAATTCATGGGGGTGGGGTGTGGTTGGAATGGAGTCAAATAAAAGGAGGTTCCTTTTATTTTGGTGGTGTGTGGATTTTGGATATGAGGATTTATATAATTAAATTAAATTTATAATAATAATATAATAATGTCATTATTATATTTGTCGGGAAAACTATGTTTTACCTATAACTTATTCGTGTGACCTTAGTTTCATGAGCCGTCAATGGTAGTGAGACCCTAACTTTGAGACATGAATTATGAGTCCAATATTGGTTTTATTTCTCTGGTTTGTGAATTGGATACTTGAAAATTTCAAATAATAATAATATATTATTATTAAATCTTTGATCCACCCTAACTCTTATGTGTGACGTCCGATTTACATTCCATCAGTGGTGATGTGACCCTGTCTTTTAGACAGTCGACTAAAGTCTAATGTTCAATATTAAAATATGGTTTTTGTCTTGGGTCCATGAAACACCAATTATTATTATTATTATTATTATTGTTGTTGTTGTTGTTATTATTATTATTATTATTATTGTGGGATCTTGTATCTGACATATCTCCCTCATGTTGTGTCAAAATGATGAACTGTCTGTGGTGTTGGGATCCTCGGTGCAAGGTGATCCTTTGGAGATACTTTAAGTAAATTTTTACGGAGTTTGACATGTGACCTGGGTTTGATCAGACATGAATCCAACCGAGCACTTTTTACAAAAGTGCCCATATCTACCAGACCAGGCATCCAATCGACGTGTCGTCTATCATGTTTGGACCCCTATGACTGGTTGGTCCCTTGGGATTTCTATTTGTGGGTATTTTTTATTGGTTGAAATATGATAAATGGATTGAGGAGAAGAGTCTTACAGAGATCAAGCATGCTTTGTGCGGGAATCCAGTGGTTGGCTATGACAGGAAGAAGATGAGCGACCAATACGGGTCAACATCAAAAAAATCCAGAGTGGGATGATCTGGCTGTATGACTAATCATCCCAACATATGTACCATCAAACAATTTGGGTCAGCACTAGCGACCAATATAGTTCAGCACTACTAACCAATATGGGTCAGCACCAACAACCAATACATGTTAGCATCTAGCGACTAATACGGGTCCACACAAGTGACCAATACGGGTCTACACTAGCAACCAATGTGGGTCAACATCTAGAGACAATTATGTGTTAGTATATAGTGACTTATATGGGTCATCACCAGTGACCAATATGGGTCAACATCTAGCGACCAATATGGGTTAGCATAAACTGACCTATACGGGTCATCTGTAGAGTTACTATGGGTTAGATGATCTAGCTTTACGACTATTCATCCCTATCCCAGGAATCTTGAAGTTATGTTGCTAGAGTAAATTGTCACTTTTTCTTTGTGATTCATGATTTAGATCATTCTTGTGATATTACCTTTGTGTCCGCTACCATTCCATGGTGCGAGTCCTCCAGCCTAGGGTTAGAACTCCCCTAACGTACTCAGGCATGGGACCCCCATAGAGAACAAACTACCATAGTTATACTCCCCTCCCTGGTAGGGTGCGACACCTCACTTATGGAGTAGTACTCCCCCGTGTCTAAGTAGCCACAGGGAGCTGGTCCTTCATGGGAGTTATTTCTCCCTAAACAGAATAAGGTTTGAGAGACATCTTACTAGATCACCAGAGATATCGTGGGTTAGAATGGAGTCGTGTTCCCCAAATAAACGTAGTGTCCAGGAGTGGACCTCTTTACTTGATTTACCTTGGTCTTACCTCGGGTGAAAGACCGTGTCAGCGAGACCTCTAGTGTCGGGCACAAGAGGAGTTCTAGAAGAAACTTTATGATGGATCACATCCCTTAGGATATACCGTTATGAATGGTTGAGTTGTACCTGATGGAGTACATCTCTCAGATGGGTTCAATTAGAGATGGCCAACTCATGGATCGTGTACTTCTAATCCATGATTTATTCTTTGATCCTTCTTTAAAAATCCTTGTAATGGCTTTAGATCGTAGCCCAATGTTTCTTTGTGGCTGATACTAGTATATCTAGATGCCCTGGGTATATGTATGATCATATACCTTGTGTGAGCTATGAGATGAATATCACCTTACTCTCTCATTTGGGTTACTTTGAGGGAGAATATCTACTTTTGGGTGGAGCTGTACACTTCCCGTTCACTCTTTTTTTAACTTGTTATCTCTTACTGATCCCCTCTTCAGTACCTCTCTTACTTCTCCCTTGATCCTTCTGGGCATCCTACTGAGTATTATTATACTCACCCCTAATAGGGAATTGCATGCATTTGGTGTGCCCATGGAGATGACTGATAGGTTGATTGTGATATCAAATGAGATTTGGGATACATGGTTCTTGGACTATGTGGGGTGGTCATAGCTTGGTATTCAAGAGTGATAATCTTCCAGCTATTTTACTTTCTCACCTTTTTCCGGGTTGTGGCATATTTCTAGATGGGTGTTTATTTTTTCCCCTTTCCCTTTCAACATTACTTTTATTATACTTGTACTGTTTATAGGTTGATGATTTTATGTTTGGATTCCTATTTATAGTAGTGTGGTACCTTGATTTCATTTCCTATACACTGTTTCGTTGAGTTGGCTGCATGTGTGTGTACAAGTTATTAGGAAAAGGCCTCTATGAGTTTGTGGTGCCTTTGGCGCTAGTTGCCAAACCCTGACCTATATAGGCAAGCTTCAGGTAGTTGTGGCTCGAGCCTTAGTATGGGTAATATAATGAAAAAGTGGTATCATAGGATCTTAGGGATATAGGGGTCTTGGACCACCTGTTTTTATCAAAATTTGTGATTTAGGAGTGGGAATCTTCTAACTGTTTTACTTTTTAACACGCTGCTGGGTTGTGGCACTTTTCTAGTTGGTTGTGTCCTTATTCCCCTTTCCCTTTAAGTTTTACTTTTCCTGTACTGGTACTATTTAGAGGTCGATGCATTTATGTTTGGTTCCCTTTTTATAGCATTGTGTTACGTTGCATTCTTTTACTCTGCACTTTTTCATGGAGTTGGTTGTGTGTGTTTGTACAGGTTCTTAGGAAAAGGCCTCCCCGAGTTTGTTGTGCCTTCGGCGCTAGTCGCTAGCCCCTGGCCTATATAGGCGGGATTGTGGTAGTTGCAGCTCGAGCCCTAGTATGGGTCAGGTCGTGAAAAAGTGGTATCAGAGGTGGTTCAAACCTTGGGACGTTGTTTATACATTTCCCAAAAGAGGACTTGGTCGGGTTTAGGGCAACAATGTAGAAGTGTCTCGAGAGAATATTTCAGGCCAGGGAGTCAAGTGATGATATGGGTGGCTGACATATCTATTCACTAGGACCTTGATTACCCACTTCTCGACATGGAACCTTAAGAAACCTATTTCAAGGAACATGGTACATACATTATATAGGATTGAGTCTTTGACTCTCCTTCTCTATTCATCTCCCAATCATTAATAACATTCAGGATGTCTCCGCGATGACATCCAACAAGGATAATAGATCTAGTTTGTGATGAAAATTATGTGATCAACGTGACCGTAGTTCATGAACCATCATGTGAGGCCCTTTATCTAGGTGGGAGGGTAGTAGCAGCCCCACTTATAGAGAAGCAGACAACCCCATCAGAGCAAGATGATGACATACACTGGATGAGTGCACTTTTCGAGTTCCAATGCCTGATACCGCTAAGGTTCCACATTGAGATAGACCCTTAGACAATGAAAGTTTGTCTAGAGCCGGTGGTCCACCGCTTCAGGCTTTTAAGGACACCAAAAGATCCGATGGTGGTTTTTGGAGTCGAACTTATCCTCGGAGAAGCTGGATGTCAGTGGAGCTTGGTTACACAGATACACGATGAGTTGGCACTATCGTGGGTAAAATTACAATATTTGTTTCATGAGGAGTTATACCAATCCTTCTTGTGCTCTGTTTGACTTTAGGAGCTCCTCTAGTTACAGTAGGGAAGGGATGATGATGACTGAGTATGTGACTAGGTTCATAGACCTTGCACACTACTCTTTGAACATGATCTCTAAAGGATACTTCATAGCATGAAATATTGTTAAGGAACTTTGTAGAGAGATTTGTGCTATAATTTCACCCTTATGCATCCCCACCTATACCAGGGTGTTGGAGTAGGTGTTAGTGACAAATAGCTTTTGGTCATAGGAACACCATAAAACTAGTCGTGGTAGTGAGTGCAACAGAGCTGAGACGTTTTCTGCATCTAGCAAACACCAGATGACGAGATCTCAATGTAGGGTACCTTCTCATGATCAGTCTTGGTAACATGGTCATATGGGCCCCAAACAGTGCCCCAAAGTCATCGTGTAAGTGTCCCTCAGACATGTGCACTCAAGGTGTAGTCGTGTAGTAGATTCCCTTAGCGGGAAGTGTGGGAAGTCCCAAACTCACCTAGTGCGGGACGTTTCAGAGCAGTTAACTTCCCTATAAATGACCCTTGTGGAATTGGAGAGTACAAATTTTCTTCAGTTGACGGTGTTGACTTCTTTGATTCTCTATCGCGTAAGGGAGTATCGGTTGTGACACACCTAATGTGCAATCATGCATGACCAGATATCCTTGAGTGCTTCACCATATGGATATTGTGAAGGAGGGAATCACAATAATAGGTTCTAGTGCCAAAAAGTGATTCTAGTTATGATATGGAATGTTGAGGTCTAGTCGGCAGACAAACTATCCCTTGAGTCCTATCATGTCATTTGAGACTGTGCATGTAGATGGCGGGGTTGCATACCACCTTGGCTTACACCAAATAGCATGAGTGGGTACAAAAAATCATACACATGTAGAAACTAAGGAGATATTTGTGTTTTCATACACATGTCATCAACTGAATAAAGCCTTATGAGGTTGGACCATCTCTTTGGTCCACATTCGTTCGTATCACCGAAATTTACAGGTTTCCTTGGGAGTGGGAGAGATAAGTGTGGGATCGGTATCCTGAGTTGTTTCCCTAGAATTTATTTTCTAGGAAAACATCATGAAGGATGGAATAAGGTATAGTCCTATTTTTTCCAAATTATACTTTGAAATATTTCTAAATAATTTTTCCGGAGTTGGGCGCTGAGAAATTGTCCAATTCCGTGACCCGGTGTTCCTAAAATTAATTTTAAAAAAAGTTAAAGTGGTTTAATGTTACCCACATTTGGTTAAATAAAAAAACAAGATATCTCTTAAATAGTTGATTAGATAAGAAATCTGAGACACTAGTTGGGTGCAGAACACATTGTTTCCCCTAAGAGTGACATAAAATAAGTTGGCGTGTGTAACACCCCGAGCTTCCATGATACGCTTCTCATTTAATAATGCAATAGCTTGCATTGTACCCAACTTCAAGTTCTAAAACACCGTGACTAATCATAGTAGCCGTTATGAATAGTAATAACCACTTTTTAAAATTATAGAAATTTTATATTTCAAAATGGACTTCATTTTTGTATTCGTAATATCGAAATTATCCTATGTTGATTTTTTTTGTAATTTTCCGAGAACTTCCAAATTTTTATGAATAGTGAAAAATACTTAAAACAACTTTTTTAATCAAAATAATTTATAGTGATAAGTTATACTATTTAGTGGTTTTAAGGTATAATTAGAATATATTTTTACCATTTTATCCAATGGTGGTCATTAGAATTAATTTAACATTGAAATTGGACATAAACAATTGCCAATCTTTTGATATAAATTGTTTCTTAAAAACACGCTATTTGTCGTAACAGCGGGAATTAATTATAAAATTAATTAATTCAACTTATATGTTTGGAATTTTGTAAAATAGACATCATTTTTTAATTCGGAATATCAATTATAGCTTAGGGTGAAATTTTGGCTTTGTTCTGAAAAACTTCAATTTTTGATGAATAGTGAAACCACTAAGTGGTAGTTAAATAACTGATTTTTCGTTTAAATTAAATATTACCACTTCTGTGATTTGATTTTGAAAAATCCGACATACATGGTTGTAATTAAGAAGTAAAATGTGGTTCAATGAGATTAAAATAATTTTTTGGTGAATAGTAACTTTTAAGTTCTTAATCGCGATTAGAGGTAATTAGTGTAGTTTAAGGTAAAAACAATGTTGTAATAATATGATATGAGCTTGACACTTGTCCTACTCCTATTGGATGAGTCATTGCCGACCAAGACAACACATGGGTCAACTTGGGGACCACATGGAGCCACTTTATTTGGAAAATGACATTAATATATATTTATTTAATGTTAAAATTAAATTGACACAAACATGAGTTGTTTTACTAAAATAGTTTTTAAGTGGGGCTACACAAGTACATATTTTGATTATAAATATTCATTAGAAAGATAAAAAGAATTCCTACATCATAGTAATTTTTTTAGAATTTTTAGACACTAAATAAATTAAATTATTTATGAAATCATGATGATGCAGCGATGACCTCATTATTTAACGATTTAAATAAAATGAGAAGATAATGCAAAATACAAGGATTACATTTGTCCAGAGCCTATTGGATGAAGATATTTCGAACACTTATCACCTTATCCACGAATTATATAAGTGTGGGACCTTTAGAATCCGAAAATCATTTTATAATAATGTAACATTTCAATCTTTCCAAAAGAGCCCCTCCTCTCCACTTATAAAAGGCCCCCACCTCTCCCACCTTATTCACACCTTAAAGCCATTTGGCTCGGCCAACCTCTGCCAAAATACTCTCCCAACATCCCCCTCTTACTCCTAGAAGCCTCACTTTGGGCAGAACTCTTCTCAAGGAAGCCTTTGGCTCAAATCAAAAAGAGTTACCCGATATTGAGGTAATGTCTTCTCTAATGTTGTTTTGTTTTATTTTTCTTCTCCAACCCCCTAAACTCTTTTTATTCATTTCTTTTGTAACAACACCAGTATCTTCAATATACTAGGATGTTGTTATAATAAGTATTCGAGCTACACTTACACACACATACATCTAATGGTTAAAGAACATACGGTTTCTGTGGATGGTGAATTTCGGCCTCACGAAACGATGATTGTTCAACACTCATATAACACCTTCAAAGGTGGCCATTAAGATGTCACTATTTTTATATATGATATATAATATGTTTATTTTTTACTTATGCTTCTGTATTTCTCATTTATGGCATACTTTATTATTTCCATTATGGGTAAAACGCGATAATTTCATTTTAGGAAGTGCGGACTACCGCCCCCTCAAAGTGATGTGAATCGTTAATGCCATATGTGGGATGTATAAAGGATGGAGTAAATGATATTATATATGATATTATACTGGAACTATATTATACCTTTATATAATTATGATTTCATTACATTAAATACGAAATAGAAATGAAAGTAGCGTTCATGCGTACGTACGGCTTACCGTCTCCATGAACGGTGCATTTCATTTCTTACCTCTAAATGTTACGTAATATTATGAATGAATGTATATACTAGATATATATGATATATATTATATCTACATCATGAATATAATTCTGGATATAATGGATATTTCACCACATAAACAACTTGTAATTATAAGAAGTTTATTGTTGACTCAAGTACCAAAGATCGACAAAACGACCGTTATTAACTTAAATAATTACATAATGTTCATATCGTTGTAATAAGTGATATAATAAGGATAATGAAATTGAAAATGGTTCTTAATAAGGTATATATTAACTCTAGTTTATTATTCAGGAGGTTAAATAACGGTTGAGTCAAGTCAGACACGAGGTAAGGGAACTTCTTAACCCAACTTGCATTCTTTGGGTTAATCTCCTAATTTCCAATTATGTCATGATATTATTATGTATTATTTTGTATTTTTAATTTCTTCATGTGTACCTATAGTGAATACACATAATAGATCTATTTTATTTTAAAAATGATTTTTTAAGGACATCGTCTCAATCTCCTTTCATTGAGTCATATTTGGTTTTATACACAACTTTCTTTTATACGGTGTATAAACCCCTTTGACTTTTACGTTTATTCAAAATGAATCTTTTTTTATACGAAGCCTTTTACTAAACGACAAAAAGGGAATGTTTTTTTCCGTACTTATGCAGCGACAACGACTTCTCCGCCTCCGTGACCATTATTTGAGTTTCGGCTTCCTCTACAAGCCATCATTTTTTTTAATGAAAAATAAATACAACGTTTTAACTTTCTTTTATTTTGGTATTGAAAATGGTTTTGAAAGCGTTTTTATTATATCAATGTGTTGTATTTATATCTTGTGATTGAAATGTGGAAATGCTATGTTTCCTTTGTGCATGTTTTATGTGATACGATTATGTTATGGTTTATGATATGTTTAAACCTATTCATATGAGGAATGCATTGGACTTAATAAGTGAAGGGTGGAGCCCGCTATAGCTCCTCGATGCATCGGCAGGTCTCATGAGACAAACTAGTGTCTTGGCACAAGGCCTTGACAAAATCTTATTTCTGGTCTTGGCACAAGGCCTTGACTACGTGGTTATGATAGTCTGGCATTATGCATTCCATCATTATGAAAGTGGTTATTGATATTGCATGTGGTTATTCGACCAGTAGAATATCCATGTGAAGAAGTGAATGGAATTATCCCATTTTACTTTTGCCATATTATGTTGAAGTTCAAGTTTAAAAGGCTTTTGTTTTAGTTATACATCGCCTTAAATGTTAATGTTTATTTATGAAAGCTTCCGCTATATTGTTAACCTTACTGAGCATCTGAGCTCACCCCTTTCAATGTTTTAATATTTTTCCAGGATGTGAAGAAGTAATTTATGAGTGACCTGCAGGGGTAGTCAGAAAGGGATATGATTGTGGACTATGAAGACCATGTTATTGTAGTTTGTTTACTTTTTGATGTAATGAAAGACTTATGAATGTATCTAGTGTTTCCAAGGCTACTAAACTAATCGGTCTTTCGAGACTTGATCTTTTGTGATCATGCCAATGTTACGAAGTAATGCACCGGCTCTAGGTAGCTGGGGTCGGGGCGTTACAGTTGGTATCAGAGGTAGTTTAGTACTAACCTTGGAAGCTATATTTAGATAAACTCTGATTAGAGCACATAGCCCAACGATAGACTTTGAGGATTAGTATAGAAGAACTTCCTAGAATTTTGGTATTGTAGAGATTTTGTGAGTTTTCCGAGCAATACATCCCTGTCTGGATACGAGCAGGTAGAGGCGGCTCTGGCACAGATGTACCTAGGGGTAAAACCCGAAAACACCACTTTGAGCTAGACTCGAACGGGAACTGGTGCACGACAACGGGCCTTGCTGCACTCTTGGTTACGACACTCCTGGGGGATATGCTTAGGATAATTCTCATTTTCTTTACAAACCACTATGAACGGTTATGAGTATATACTTCCTCAAAAAAACCCTTTTTATGATTATGGATTATATCCATAAATAGTTCAATTTATGTTAAGTATTTTACAAGTATGGAATTATGTATTTTGATTCATAAACTAATCTAGTTTATGTCGTTGTATAGAAATGGCGCCCAGTAGAAGGAATGTGAACTCCAGCAATACGTATGATACAAAGAGTAAGAAGGATCGTATCTTTCACGGTATTAAGCCAACATTTCAAAGGGAAATAGTCTCCCATGTGTTCTCAACATATGAAGAAATAGTATCATGTGTTAATAAGATAAGTAAAGAATTCTTTGAATCCTATGGCTTTGAAGCGAAGCAAGAGACGAAAGGGATGGAAGAGAGAATGATGGATAAAGGGATGAGGGGAAAGAAGAATTTTCCAATATGTGGTAATTGTGGGAAGAAACATCATGGAACTTGCCTAAAGGGAATGGGAGTTTGTTATAAGTGTAGAGAAAAAGGACACAAAGTGCGTGACTGCAAGGGTAAGAAAATGGTTTCAAATGTACAATGCTTCTTCTGCAAGGATTGGGGACACTACGCAAACCAATGTCCAAATCATTAGAGTATTCCCCAAATGATGTTATTGGATAATAATCAAGTTATGATACTACCACAGATGAGGAGTAATGATTAGAGTTCTTATGTTGTTATTAAATAATTTTGTAATTTGAGTGTTGTATCAATGATGTACTGGTTATAATAATTATGGAGTATATAAGGATTGTACTGCAGTACTATTTCATCAAGGACTTGAGATTGTGTGGAACCAAGAAAAGTGACTCCACAGTAGGTTAAATTTTTGGAAAATATATGGTTGAGAGAAAGATAAACCATAATATGGTTCTGATACTGAGATTGGGATTTTGGAATAAGACGTGATTGATTTGGATAAATTATATTGGATATACTTAACTTCCTTGAAACCGATTGATTTTTTTGTATACATTTTTGGATAGAAGGAGTATATCTAGTATTCTATAAGGAATAAGGGATCATGGTAATTCAGTATGTTTAAAAAGAATACATGATGAAGGTGTTCACATGTTGTAACGTGGGAAAAAAGATCTTCATTATGATTACCTTTCTTATAAAATTTGGACTGTTAGTTGGACAGAAGTATTTTGGATAACTATAAAGGTTGGAATGGATTAAGTTGATCTTTGGATAGTATTGTTTAAGGTTAAAGCATTTTTGAAGATTATTTCTGGAATATTATAATACTATAGTTTTAGGAAAAGGACAACCTGCAGGGTGGGGCATAACCCGTCGCGTCGGACAAAGCTGCAGGAATCGAACCCACAATCAAAGTGCGACAGGCCTTTATTTCCTACCACTAGCCTACAGGAAGTCCCTGGTTATTAAAAAATAATTTTACTAATCTAAATGGTATGTGTTAACATTTGGAACCTTATACAATTTGGATAAGTATAATATTTTTGGGTTCTATTATCTTTTTGAGTGAAAGGTGAGTTGAAGGTTGAAACTCTAATTGTCAAGCATAAATATATATATACCTATCTGTTATTCAATGAATAAATTAATTCTTAAACTTTAGTAAAGGGATATTAAAACAAAAAAATGTGTTACCCTAATACCTTATGTCTTGCTGAACTGATGATATTTTAAATCAACATAGATTGAAGGCTTTGAGGCCCTCAATTTGACAGTTGATTGTGATTGATGACCTCAATCACTCCCTACAAATATTTACATTTTTCCTCCAATTATATGTCTCTAATTGCCACCAATGTTCTCCTTATCGAGATCATAATTTGGTGGTGACTTTCTTATTTCCATTTCCCTTTTATTAAGGCTAAATTTTAATAACCTTATTTCCGATGTGGGTTTTCCACAAAGGTATTTTCTATTTTCATCCTTTTATTTTCAAAGAAAAATTTCAAATTGCGAGGACGCAATTTATTGAAGGAGGGGAGAATGTAACACCCCGAGCTTCCATGATACGCTTCTCATTTAATAATGCAATAGCTTGCATTGTAAACAACTTCAAGTTCTAAAACACCGCGACTAATCATAGTAGCCGTTATGAATAGTAATAACCACTTTTTAAAATTATAGAAAATTTATATTTCAAAATGGACTTCATTTTTGTATTCGTAATATCGAAATTATCCTATATTGAATTTTTTGTAATTTTCCGAGAACTTCCAAATTTTTATGAATAGTGAAAAATACTTAAAACAAATTTTTTAATCAAAATAATTTATAGTGATAAGTTATACTATTTAGTGGTTTTAAGGTATAATTATAATATATTTTTACCATATTATCCAATGGTGGTCATTAGAATTAATTTAACATTGAAATTGGACATAAACAATTGCCAATCTTTTGATATAAATTGTTTCTTAAAAACACGCTATTTGTCGTAACAGCGGGAATTAATTATAAAATTAATTAATGCAACTAATATGTTTGGAATTTTGTAAAATAGACATCATTTTTGAATTCGGAATATCAATTATAGCTTAGGGTGAAATTTTGGCTTTGTTCTGAAAAACTTCAATTTTTGATGAATAGTGAAACCACTAAGTGGTAGTTAAATAACTGATTTTTCGTTTAAATTAAATATTACCACTTCTGTGATTTGATTTTCAAAAATCCGACATACATGGTTGTCATTAAGAATTAAAATGTGGTTCAATGAGATTAAAATAATTTTTTGGTGAATAGTAACTTTTAAGTTCTTAATCGCGATTAGAGGTAATTAGTGTAGTTTAAGGTAAAAACAATGTTTTAATAATATGATATGAGATTTACACTTGACCTAATCCTATTGGATGAGTCATGGCCGACCAAGACAACCCATGGGTCAACTTGGGGACCCCATGGAGCCACTTTAGTTGGAAAATGACATTAATATATATTTATTTAATGTTAAAATTAAATTGACACAAACATGAGTTGTTTTACTAAAATAGTTTTTAAGTGGGGTTACAGAAGTCCAAATTTTGATTATAAATATTAATTAGAAAGCTAAAAATATTTCCTACATCATAGTAATTTTTATATAATTTTTAGACATTAAATAAATTAAATTATTTATGACATCATGATGATGCAGCGATGACCTCATTATTTAACGATTTAAATAAAATGAGAAGATAATGCAAAATACAAGGCTTACACTTGTCCAAAGCCTATTGGATGAAGATATTTCGAACCCTTATCACCTTATCCACGAATTATATAAGCGTGGGACCTTTAGAATCCGAAAATAATTTTATAATAATGTAACATTTCAATCTTTCCAAAAGAGCCCCTCCTCTCCACTTATAAAAGGCCCCCACCTCTCCCACCTTATTCACACCTTCAAGCCATTTGGCTCGGCCAAACACTGCCCAAATACTCTCCCAACTTCCCCCGCTTACTCCTAGAAGCCTCACTTTGGCAAGAACTCTTCTCAAGGAAGCCTTTTCCTCAAATCAAAAAGAGTTACCCGATATTGAGGTAATGTCTTCTCTAATGTTGTTTTGTTTTATTTTTCTTCTCCAACCCCCTAAACTCTTTTTATTCATTTCTTTTGTAACAACAACAGTATCCTAAATATACTAGGATGTTGTTATAAGAAGTATTCGAGCTACACTTACACACACATACGTCTAATGGTTAAAGAACATACGGTTTCTGTGGATGGCGAATTTCGGCCTCACGAAATGATGATTGTTCAACACTCATATAACACCTTCAAAGGTGGCCATTAAGATGTCGCTATTTTTATATATGATATATAATATGTTTATGTTTTACTTATGCTTCTGAATTTCTCATTTATGGCATACTTTATGATTTCCATTATGGGTAAAACGCGATAATTTCATTTTAGGAAGTGCGGACTACCGCCCCCTCAAAGTGATGTGAATCGTTAATGCCATATGTGGGATGTATAAAGGATGGAGTAAATGATATTATATATGATATTATACTGGAACTATATTATACCTTTATATAATTATGATTTCATTACATTAAATACGAAATAGAAATGAAAGTAGCGTTCATGCGTACGTACGGCTTACCGTCTCCATGAACGGTGCATTTCATTTCTTACCTCTAAATGTTACGTAATATTATGAATGAATGTATATACTAGATATATATGATATATATGATATCTACATCATGAATATAATTCTGGATATAATGGATATTTCACCACATAAACAACTTGTAATTATAAGATGTTTATTGTTGACTCAAGTACCAAAGATCGACAAAACGACCGTTATTAACTTAAATAATTACATAATGTTCATATCGTTGTAATAAGTGATATAATAAGGATAATGAAATTGAAAATGGTTCTTAATAAGGTATATATTAACTCTAGTTTATTATTCAGGAGGTTAAAGAACAGTTGAGTCAAGTCAGACACGAGGTAAGGGAACTTCTTAGCCCAACTTCCATTCTTTGGGTTAATCTCCTAATTTCCAATTATGTCATGATATTATTATGTATTATTTTGTATTTTTACTTTCTTCCTGTGTACCTATAGTGAATACACATAATAGATCTATTTTATTTTAAAAATGATTTTTTTAAGGACTTCGTCTCAATCTCCTTTCATTGAGTCATATTTGGTTTAATACACAACTTTCTTTTATACGGTGTATAAACCCCTTTGACTTTTACGTTTATTCAAAATGAATCTTTTTTTATACGACGCATTTTACTAAATGACAAAAAGGGAATGTTTTTTTTCCATACTTTTGCGGTGACAACGACTTCTCCGCCGCCGTGACCATTATTTGAGTTTCGGCTTCCTCTACAAGCCATCATTTTTTTAATGAAAAATAAATACAAAGTTTTAACTTTCTTTTATTTTGGTATTGAAAATGGTTTTGAAAGCGTTTTTATTATATCAATGTGTTGTATTTATATCTTGTGATTGAAATGTGGAAATTCTATGTTTCCTTTGTTCATGTTTTATGTGATACGATTATGTTATGGTTTATGATATGTTTAAACCTATTCATATGAGGAA
This sequence comes from Viscum album, assembly GCA_963277665.1. NCBI lineage: Eukaryota > Viridiplantae > Streptophyta > Magnoliopsida > Santalales > Viscaceae > Viscum > Viscum album. Next base: position 1,174,211,342 of record OY728119.1, on the reverse strand, counting down.
TGCATTGGACTTAATAAGTGACGGGTGGAGCCCGCTATAGCTCCTCGATGCATCGGCAGGTCTCATGAGACAAACTAGTGTCTTGGCACGAGGCATTGACAAAATCTTATTTCTGGTCTTGGCATGAGGCCTTGACTACGTGGTTATGATAGTATGGCATTATGCATTCCGTCATTATGAATGTGGTTATTGATATTGCATGTGGTTATTCGACCAGTAGAATATCCATGTGAAAAAGTGAATGGCATTATCTCATTTTACTTTTTCCATATTATGTTGAAGTTCAAGTTTAAAAGGCTTTTGTTTTAGTTATACATCGCCTTAAATGTTAATGTTTATTTATGAAAGCTTCCTCTATATTGTTAACCTTACTGAGCATCTGAGCTCACCCCTTTCAATGTTTTAATATTTTTCCAGGATGTGAAGAAGTAATTTATGAGTGACCTGCAGGGGTAGTCAGAAAGGGATATGATTGTGGACTATGAAGACCATGTTATTGTAGTTTGTTTACTTTTTGATGTAATGAAAGACTTATGAATGTATCTAGTGTTTCCAAGGCTACTAAACTAATCGGTCTTTCGAGACTTGATCTTTTGTGATCATGCCAATGTTACGAAGTAATGCACCGGCTCTGGGTAGCTGGGGTCGGGGCGTTACAGCGTGGGACGTTCAGACCCCTCGCTCATTGGTAGCATGTTAAATGGATAAATTAAATAAATAAATTATTAATTTAGATTCTCAAACCCAAATGACTAATAGACAATGACTCAGATGAAAAATCTAATACCACCGATGATCTCAAAACATAGGCTCTACCCTAAGGTATAACCTTTGTCGGTGTCAGGTGTTCGACATATGCGTCATCGTGGGAGAATAATTTGATAATTAAATAATTGTTTATTTAACTATTTGATTAATTTATTTTAACCAGGTTTGAGGTTATAAATTCATTGTTATGAGATCTTTTCCTCATAACCACTTTTCCAATGACTCCCCTTCCTCTCCTCTCCTCCTCTTCTCGTTGATGAAGAACAAATGACGAGACTCCAGATCCAGGCAGGTCAAAGTGTAATGAGCGCAACCAATCTTGATAAACACAATCTCCCCTAACAATTGATCAAAACATGAAGTAGGATTTATATTTGTGTATTCCTTACCCGAGTTTAATTTTTCATGAAAAATACAAATTAAATGAATTAATTCACTTATTGAAAAAATGGATTTAATCAATTTCTTCTTATAGATATTGAAATTGAAAATATTGAAGTATGGTAAATTTATATTTGTTAATTCCTCATGTACTTCATTATCAAAAATGATGTCCAAAAAAACATGTCCATTGTTCCGCACATAGACCTTTACCTTTTCTATTTAGTTCTTCACACGTTCTTCATGTGTTATTCATTATAAAATAATTAATTGCACTAAAAACTCAATGTTTCATTGAGTTTGGAATACAGATGCGGAGATCTTGACCCAAGGATCAAAGATCCAAATTTGTCTCTTAATTCCAAGTTGGATTGTACCTAGAATGGCATACGGAATGATTTGGCTATGCAAGTATGGAGAGGGTTCTGGAGGATTAAGAAATAGGTTCCGTTGAGGTGAGGAGGCGATGACGGTGGATGGGTGAGGTGGCTCCGGTGACATGCGAGGTGGATTGGAAGTTCAGGTGGTGTGTAGGACTGGGCCGGTGCGAGTGGGGTTGTTTAGTGGAGCGAGGTCAGGTAGGCGAGGTGGTCCAGTCCTCAGGAAAATGTGGAAAAGTAGGGGTGGTCTGGTGCGGCTTGTACAGGTGGTTCCCATGCAGCAAGCTAGGGCCAGGTGGCTTCGACGGGAGTTGAGGCAGATTAGGGGGCGCCGTGAGTAGCTGGCATGGTGGAGGATGTCTGGATATGAGCGTGGAGGAGATGCAGTGGGTTATTGATTCATCTAAAAAGGGACCAAAATCGTGGAAGAAGAAAGAGTTTATTGGATAGAGAATGAGATAAAAAAATTGATAAATAATAAATGAAACTAAAGGAAATCAAGGAGGTGGGGTGTGGTTTGCATGGGGTCAATAAAATGGATGCTCCTTTTATTTTGGTGCTGTTTGGATTTTGTATATCAGGATTTATGGAATTAAATTAAATTAATAATAATAATATAATAATCTTATTATTTTTTTTTTTGGGAAAACAGTGTTTTTTCCGTAACTTATCTGTGAAACCTCATATTCACGAGCCGCAGAGGCAGTGTGGCCCCGAATTTGAGATGGAAATTATGAGTCCAATATTCGATGTCTATTTTGGGTTTGTGGATGGGATATCCAAAACACTTAAATAATAATAATATATTGTTATTATTAAATATTTTATCTTCCCTAACTCCTATGTGCAACGTTCGGTTGACTTTTTGTCAGCGGCAACGTGACCCTGCTTTTAAGACAGTCGATTCATGTCTAATGTTGAATATTAAATTCTAGTTCATGGATTGGGTCCACGAAACGCCCAATAATAATAATAATAATAATAATAATAATAATAATGTGGGATCTTATATTTGAAATATCTCCCTCATACGGTGTCAAAATGTCGAACCATTTCCGGTGATGGGATCCTTGGAGAGAGGTTTTATTTTGGAGATACTCTATGTGAGTTTTTATGGACTTTGACGTGCGACCTGGGTTGGATCAGACTTGAATCCAATCGGGTCCTTTTTACAAAATTGCACATATCTCACAAATCGGGAATCCGATCAATGTGTCGTCTATCATGTTGGGACCCCTATGACGAGACAGTCCCTTGGGTATTCATTTTCTGGGACTTCGTACCAGTTAAAATATGGCTGATGTCTTGAGGAATAGATTCTTCTAGAGATCATGTGTGCTTAGTTTGGGAATCCAGTGGATGGATGCGACATGGAGAAGAAGAGAGATCTATATGGGTCAGCATTAGAAAATCCAAAGTGGGATTATATAGTTGTATGAAAAATCATTCCTACCTCTATACTAGCGACCAATACGGGTCAGCCCCAAAGACCAATACAAGTCAGTACTAGTGAAAAATATGGGTCGGCACCAACAAGCAATACGGGTCAGCATCTAGAGACCAATTCAGTTCAGTACGAGCGGCCAATATGGCTCCGCACCAGTGGCCAATATGGGTCATCATCTAGTGACCAATACCTTTCAGCATACAGTGATCTAACGGGTCATCACCAATAAATAATAAAGGCCAACATCTATCGACCAATACGGGTTAACATACAGTGACCTATATGGGTTAGCAGTAGAGTTACTACAGATAGGAGGATTTGGCTTTATGACTTTTCATGCTTATCCTTATAACTTTGAAGTTATATCAATAGTGTGAGATGTCTCTTTTTTTGTGCTTCATGATTTAGATCATGCTCGTGATATAAACTTTCTATCTCCTACTGTGCCAGGGTGTGGGTCCTCTAGCCTAGGGTTGGTACTTCCCTAATGTACTCAGGGGCAGGTCCCATGTAGCGAACAAACTACCTAAGTTGTACTCCCCTACCTAGTTGGGGGAAAGTCCTCACTTATGGAGTAGTAATCCCCCATCTCTGAGTAAATATGGGGAGCGAGTCCTTCATGGGAGTTAGTGCTCCCTCAACAGACTGAGTTACGGGCCACTTATTACTAGAGTGATGGAGATATTGTGGGTTATACTGGAGCAGTGTTCCCAAAATGAATGCAGTGTTGAGGAGTGGGCCTCTTCTCTTTCTTTCCCTTGATATTGCCTCGAGTGAAAGACTGTGTCAGTGAGACCTCTAGTGTCGGGCACTATAGTAAATTCTAGAGGAATGTTCCTGATATAGAACGCCCCCTCGAACGTACCATTAGGAATGGTTGAGTTTTACCAGATGGAGTACATCTCTCAAATAGGTGCCATCAGGGATGGCCAGATCATGGAGCGTGTACTCATGATACTTGAGTTATTCTTTGATCCTTCTTTGGAAATCCTAGTAGTAGCTTGATATTAGAGCCTTATGTTTCTTTGTGTATAATACTAGTATATCTAGATTCCCATGGTATATATTTGGGTATATACCTAGTGTGAGATATGAGATGGACATCCCCTTACTCTCTCGTTGGGTTTCATTGAGCGATCATATCTACTATTGGGTGGAGTTGTACTCTTTTCATTTACTCTTGTTATACCTTGTTCTCTCATACTGCTCCCCTCTTCAGTACCTCTCTTGCTGCTCCATCGAGCCTTTAGGAAAGCCTAATGAGTAATCTTATACACACTCCTACTTGGGATTTTCCCTCATTTGGTGTTCTTTTACAGACGACAGACAAGTTGATCATGATATGAGAGGAGCTTAGGGATATGAGATGCTAGTACCACGTGCGATAGTTATAGCTTGGGATTCTAGAGTGGGACTCTTCCAGCTGTTTTAATTTTTCACATGTTGTCGAGTTGTGGCCCTTTTATATTTGGTTGTGTATTTATCCCCTTTCCCTTTCATCTTTTCTTTTCATGTACTTATACTATTTAGAGGTCGATGAATTTATGTTTGGTTCCCTTTTTATAGCAGTGTGGTACCTTGCTTACTTTTCCTATGCACATTTTCATTTAGTTAGTTGCGTGTGTGTGTACATGTTCTTAGGAAAAGGCCTCCCTAAGTTTGTTTTGCCTCCGGAAGTAGTCGCCAGCCCCTGGCCTATGGAGGTGGGCTTGGGGTAGTTGCGGCTAGAGCCCTAGAATGGGTCTGGTCATGTGACTTATGGTCCCAACATCCTCATTAGCACATTAATTGGGTACCATCTCTGATATAATTTATAACATATCAGATCACCAAGGATCACACCAATTTCAAATTTTCACCCATCATTCTCTACCAAGGTCTTACAATAAGTAACCATTAGAAAAGGACCTATGATGGGAATGATATCCTCAACTCCTTATAATGGGGTGATTTATTCTACAACTCCCCTAATGCAAGATACATTCTCCCCCAAAAGTCCCTTCTTTAAAGCACCATGAGTAAAATAACTAGAAATATCTTGGACAAAGTGATATGTGGCCTCAAGCATGCATCCCTGTATACAAGAGGATATTGAATAGTGATGAGGAATGAAATCATACATTGGGGAAATGATTCCCTCAATATCATAATCTTCAAATAAAGATAAATAAAAAATATATAAACATTATATATTAAAAATGTGCATTAATTAACAAAAAAATTTTCTTTATGAACTATAAAAGAAGTCATACAATCACACATCCCAGAATATTACTCATTGTGTAGATCACATATATAATTAGACAAATGAATAAAAGTATAGGGAGGAAATACTATCATCCATGAACTTCCCCACCATCCCATGTCTAATCCCTATCATGTTGTACCAACCTAATCTATCACACAACCTATGTTCATTCCTTTATAACAATCATAATTAATGTACATACATCGGGGTGCCTATTCAGGGTTTAAGAAACACATGTTAGTAGGTTCTTGAAAATTTACCCTAATATACACAATCATATCCATTTTTATACACATGTATGTAAATAAATTAAATCTGTACCATACTAACATGTACATTAAGTCTTCGTGTTTTAACTAGTCCACTACAACACCCTACAATACATATTTTAGCCTATCCTACAAAACATACACCCTATGCCATATATCCCGACCAACAAAAAATGACTTAAGGTATGTTTCATACCATGTCTCATTCACTAACAACTTATTTTGGGTAGGTTCCAAATTGAACCACATACACAACATACCAATTCATGACCTCTATCCTCTCACTTGGGGTAGGGCCCCAAAATCACATCTTAGGCTCATAACATCTCCCATAATGTGGTCCATGACAATAATTTATCAGTAAATATTGGTATGTATGGAGGATATTTTCATCAATTCCATATATTAACACAATATCACATAATGAATTATATGTTGACACATCAATCACTCACTCAAGGAAAATCCATATAGTGGAACCATGGAACCATTTTCTAGAGAAACATCTCATCACATAGGGTTGTACATGATAATATCCTCTCACTCAGAGAGAGGTCATATGATAGATACGTACATCCAAATTCCAACCACTACCTTTTCAATCAAGTTAGGATCCTTTATCAAATCTCATAAAACATGCTATCACCAATGAGGTGGATTTATGTCACATCCCAACCACCAAACTATCACATAGGGTGAGATCCCACATCACAATACACCATCATATCACTTGGGATAGGGCCATAAAAACATGTTCAAAGAAATCTGAGACCATCCTCACCCATATAGGGGTTAGAATACATATAGACCCATATCATCCCCTCCCACTCAAGGGATTACATCCATTATTATCTAGTTATATTTTCCAGAATAAATACAAACAGAAACATGCCCAAATTAATAAAAATGGATTCAGAAATATTTTACCATCTCACGACGACTCTCATGTGGGACCCTAACACTTTGTTATACCATAATTCCACCATTATTCCAAATATCAAACATTCTCAATTGGTTACTCTCATAAAGACCATCTCAATCACACAAGAACCATGTAACAATATCATTGTTATTCCAATTGTAGTTGGGGTATTTTTTAATCGTAATGGAACCATGTGATCCTGCACTAAACCATGGGATTAAATCCAGACGAAAACCTAATTTTTGAGGTGGTTTGGTATTATTCACATGCAGTGTGGGTAGGGGGTCTCTCAATGTTGATGGAATAGGGTCAAGGATGCAATAGTCTCAGGTGGGGGTGGTCTATCGACATCAGCCTATGGTGGGTCCCACCCCACATCGATCATGAATAGTGTAATGACTTCGAGCTTCATAGTGCTTCATCAGTGATGTTATGGACTTACTAGTTAGGTGGTGTCCTCATGTAATGAAGGTGACCTCTTTTCAGTGATGGTGGAAATAAAAGTCTTGGTTGGTTAGTGGGGTCTCATTCCACGTAGAAAGGTGGGTGTTGACATAAACTCATATAGTGGTAGTGGATAACACCATTGTCTATGATAGAGAAGAAATAGGTTCCCAAAATTCTATTTAGGGAATGGGGAATCCACCAAAAATGTTCTCATATTAGAAGAATGGTAGGGTATTCCTTTTTTCTATTGATACCAATCACTATACAGTTCTTCATAGTGCATTGCAAGCTGGTCTACCCCCCAGGCCAGGTGATTTGGGAATATATAAATGACAATCTCTGGTATGGTATAATCTATGTAATTGGGCCTTCAAAGTTTAGGTATTAGTCCAAAGTTCTTTTAGGATTTTAGGTCAAGTATGGTTACCCTTTTACCAAGTTAAAAGGGAGGAAATTAATAACAAAATTAAGGACTATGGGCTTTGGGTCATTGGTATTCCTATCTCACCCAAAATGTAATACACTTATTTATTTGAATGAAATACTATATATAATCATTGACACTATAAAAACTCATCATATCATTATGGGCACATAACACACAGGCTCTACTTGATTTTATCATCAAGAGACCATTCTAAAACCTCTTTAAATTCATAAAATCTTCCTTTAGGCCCATCTCATATCAACCTAAAGAGAACACTCAAACCTATCTCTTAGAGGAAACTATCAATGTCATTCCATTTCAAGAATATATGGTCTTATCTCATTAATGTAACTCTCTCTTAATCTAAACCAACCTCTATATGGAATTCATCACAATTCAAGAGATGTATGATCATCTCACATGCCGTTCTTATGAATAAGCCTCCCCTTCCAACCCAACTTGCTCCATGAAACCAACCTAGAATATTTTTATCTTTTCTTAAATTTTAATAAACACCCAAAGTCACTTGTAAATTAAACAAAAATATTCATCCACTTATCTTCATAATTTCTAGGGGATCCCAAAATACCCAAATTCAAACAGATTACATGCTCCAACTCAATGATTCTCAAATCCACCTTATATGTATAACTAGGGTGCTCTTGGTCCCCATACATTTTACCTAAACAGAGATTATATTTTATTCATACACAATAATTTATAAATATGCATATGGTTTAGTATTAAATGGACTTACTACATCTATATATGAGTTTCTATCCCTGAAAATCACATTTTATCCCCTTTTTTGATCTTGGATGCCTTATCTAAGCTCATACTGACTCTCTAGATCTTATATCATTCCAAAAAATCCAAATAATTAATTATTTTCAACTTTTAATTAATTATTCAATTTAAAATTAATTATATAATTTCATCTATTCAGGTATAATCACTAAAAAAAACTCATTAGGTAATGCCATGTCACTGAATCTAGAGAAAACCTAGTGAGTTCATCCAATTGGTATCAAATATTGGAAAAATAAGAAAAAGATAAATAATCTCATACCATTTAAACCATGATCTCATGGAATTGGAATCAATCCCTATCATAGAGATATAAATATTAATAGCAAACAATAGAGAATAAAAAATGGAAAAAAGAGAAAACTATACCTTGAATCAAGATACTCTACTGAGTTATCATTCATCAAAGTGGGGTGAAAGGTAGGAAGAAAGAATGTACGAGTGGGATGAATGGATCTACCTCAATACTATATTTTCCAAAAATCACAATGGGGATGAAATAAAAAATATATTTCATCCATGATTTTTAAAAACTATAAATTGGGAACACGATGTCATGACCTTAATATTCACAATGTGATGCCCTCCCCACTTCAACTCCCATGACATGGACCCTCCAATCACGTCATGACAGAATTACTCTAGATGAAACCAAAATTTGAGGACAAAGCCTTTATGTAAAGGCCTCTACCATTCACATCATTAACGTCACCCACAACATCTTGGATTTTGTACTCCACACACCAATTCCTTTCATATGGTATTCAATCAAGACCAAAGAAACGAGTCATGGTTTTACCATCCTTATAGATTTTTAAAAGGCATAGATAAAATTAATAAGGCTATATATAAAGGATATGATCACAATGTGATTCCCTACCCCTATATAATGGTCTCTATACATAAGGGCCACTACCTTTATGAAATAATTCCACATAAATACATAGTTATGTATCACCCAATAGTCATGACATGAACTTATATATACATGTATTGGTTTATCCCAAGGAGAAAATAATTCATCATAAACTTATTATCATATAATTACCCACAACCATCATAGTTTGGTGAAACATTTTTATAAAAATTAAAACACAACACATGTCATAACTACTCTAAAAATCACCAACACATCTAAAGAACCTCCTATTCCTCTAACAACATCCATATGTATATACATAAAAATGTTAAACCCTCACAATCTTGAGCAGTGTCCTTATTCTCAATGTTTTTCTTTCTCTGCAAAAATAAAATAAAATATTCTCAAAAATGTGTTTTAAAAATTAATGTCATTATGAACTCCTTACCACAAGTATTCTTTTCCAAGAGAATCACCAAAAAACATCCCATGAATTTCAATACATCAATCAAAATATGATATCACTCCTCTTTCTTATTTCCAAACTGAATTCGACATCATTAAAATGTCCAAAAATAAATCCTAGATACACTAATATTTCCTAATAAAGCCTTAGTACGATCATTAAAATGCATATATCATATTTTACACAACACACCTGATTCAGTTCTCACTTAATCCCAATCATTTATATGAAATAACAACATTTACTATTTTTTTGGATTACTTTGAAGAAAAAATTATTTTATTCGACCACTAACATACCATCACATCAAATAATCTTGACGCTCTAATTCTTGAAGTAATTATTGAGGCATCCATATAGAAACCTAGAATATTCTTACATAAATATTACATCTTAATAGATAAACACTAATTATATAATATGATTATAAACCAAAAAATCATATAGGTATATTACCTTTGTGAACTTTGATATATATAAATAGCTAGTTAATAAGTTAATTGCATCATCTTCCACTAAGTTTCTCATAAAAATAATCCTTCTAAGACATATCATACATAATAAATTTCATTATTATCTAGGGAAAGGAATTATAAGAAACAATGAACTCATATTATTTATAAGGTTAAACAAGGAAGATATCACTGATCACATAAGAATAACATTAGTATAATGGTATGAGAACGTGATCTTAAAATTTGAAAAACATACCCACCATTACAGGGATCATAATTTCATGTCATGAAATAAATATTGGATATTCATAATACATGAATCATCGAGGAATAAAAGAACATTATCCATGAGATCCTAACATTATCCGAAGACAGAGATTTGTGACACACACATAAACATTGAAAATATTATGTCAAGTATACCCAAAAATACATTCATAACATGTTATTATTAGGCTAAACAACATGTACAAGCTTTAGGCTTTGTATAACCTCTCTTTTACCATATTTTAGGCTTATTATACCCTCTCATGTACCCTGTTTTGGGCATGGGATAACCTCTTATGTACCGTTTTAGATCATAGAACATTGATCACAACCCAATTAATTGGAGGGATATAAAATTATAGGTCCAGACATAATATAATTAAATCATACATATGTTTCCACCAAGTTTGTAAAACATTAATCATATCAAAACCCATGAAAGAAAATTAGTTCCATAGACATTTCATCATAGCCTAACCTATAGGGAAGAAAAAGGTTTTATAAACATTTTATCTTTTCATAATGGAATACTATTTATAAAAGGAACATGTTTTAAAAAAATATATTCACAAAAAAAATGATCCATCTAGAAAAATAATAATGATTATATAATTGGATCACAACCCCAGTAATTCTTATTAAACCTTAAAGGTTGTCATGGAGATGGTGGGTCATACGTACACATGAATGTTGTTTACATTTTCTTGTGGGATGGAATAAAAAGAAGGGTACATTTTATTTCACCATTCATGAATAATTTTCATGCAATATATATCATATATATTTTATAAATATATCCTTATTATAATCCATTTCAAATTAAAACAAAAAATGAATAACATCGTTTTTTGGAGGTAGGAGTCCACACAAATGCACGAACAACATTATCATTTTCAAATTGATGTAATAGTAAGAATTGAGATGTGATATTATAATTTCTGGATTTTAAATATGTCATAAATATAGTATATAAAAATTAAATCTATAACTATCTCCAACCATGAGAGGCAGTGATGGAAATTTAATTACCCCAGTTCAAGAGGTTGTAGACCGTCATACACATGATCGATAGTTTCATTCCATATTCAATAGATGAAAATATGGATATATGTTTTTGAAGAAACATAAAAAAAATCTTCTTATAGGATATATTTATTTCACTATGTAATTATAGTTTAATATTATTTGAAATAGATATAGTAAGAAATAAATAAAAAATGATTGCTTATGAACAATACCTCTTCTTCAGACTACCTACATAAGTTTTCACTAAAATCCTTCTTGGGAGGGATTAATAATCCAAATAAATCCACTAAGATGTGTTTTGGGAAGTATTTAATTGATTAAGGTAGTTATTTTATGTACCAAAAGTGTTTTTATGTTTTGATGAGAGATGAGAGGCAATTCCCTTTTATAAGTGCAGTAGTCGATACACCTAGAATTTTTTAAAAAGAAAGATTTACCAACATTTTAAACATGTAAAAATGATGAAAAAGAGATATTTATAGAACCATAAATGTGATAATATTTAAATTTATCCATAAAAATGGAAATGAAATATATTATGTCATTTTAACCCTTATTTGTTTAGTTTAACCCCCGATAAACTCATCTTAACCTTAACCGCAGTAATTAATTATGAATGTTCTTACTATTCATTATGACCAAAAAAGTAATTTTATATTATTATATAATATTAATTATTTTCATTAAAAATATGGAATCCATTTTTGAAAATTTATATTATATAAGATATATAATATAATTTTAAATTTAACCCGCACACGTGATGTAAGAACAAATTTCCAAAGAAAAAAGTTATCAAATGTATAAAATGATCTTGTTAAAAAATTGAACATACAAATGATAATAATGAACTATTTTGGATGAATAATTATATAATTGAACTAATGTTACATTTAAAACCATACCAAAAAATATTATGTTGTAAATTATTTAAACTAAATGGAATTTTTTAATAAAAATTTGTATTTTGGTTTATTTACTGAAAAATTATTATTTTTAGAAAATTTAAAACAATTCACTATATGATAATTTTAACATACTGATTTAAAAAATTAATTTCATCTCTTAAAATAAATTTTCTAATATTTTTAACCATAAATTTTATTTCTTGGTACCAAAATCAATGAAAATATTTTTTTGATAACAATTCATTTCTGAAGCCTATAAGGACTTCAGAAAATTTAAGTACTTATTTTAAAATATATTTTATTTATATAAAAAATTCATACAGAATTTAAAAAATCCTCTTTATACCTCTAACTTTATATCCTAGGTTATAATCTACCTTTTTATATAAAAATATGTTTTATAGAATATTGTGGTTTGTGAAGAATTTGTGTTATGAGTAATGCATGATAATAAATTTTTTTGAATTTTTTTTCCTAAAAACTCGGGGTGTCACATTCTACCCCCACTAAATTGAATTTCACCCTTTAAATTAAGTACTCTATTAAAAAAAATTAGGATACTTATTCATCATCATATCCTTGGGTTTACATGTGGAATATTATAATTGGTGGTTTCACTAAGAAAAATTAAATAGGTGAGTGGTCTTATTTGAAGGAAATTTCTCTCTATGATTTAAACTCTCCACAAGTAATTCCTTATAAAAAATATATTACTCTAGTGTTATGACCTCTATGTTTGTTACATGTGATGGTTTTGGTATTTACTTCTTCAAGATAGATACATGGAACACATCACGAACTTGAGATACATTCTATGGAAGTTCCATGAGAAAAGATATCATACATACTCGTTCAAGTATCTCGACATAGACAATATACCTTGGGATAAACCTTAAATTCGTCCCAAATATCATAAAATTATTGCATAAAAAATTGTTAGAAAAAATTCTCACCAACATAAAATTCTAGATCATGAGGATGATATTCATCATAATGTTTCTATCGAATTTCTGCTACCCTTATTTGTAGATGAATGGATGTAACAATATCATCCATTTACTCATCTTGATCTAGTAACAATAGATTTATTCCTCCCAATTAATCACAACATTTTAGATTTCTACACATCCATACATTGAGGGTATCATAAGGAGCCATCAAAATTATTGATGGAATGCTATTATTATTAGTAAAATTAACTAGAAGGTTTTGATCCCAACAACCTTTAAAATCCATTGAATAAGATCTCAAAAAATCCTCTAGGGTGTTAATTGTTCTCTCATATTTATCATATTTCTAAAAATAAAAAATATTACTAAAAAATAACATTATATCACGGGATTACAGAAGAATTTCCATAATTTCAAGGAAATACTTGTATCTCGATCTGATAAAATAGAATTTGGTACTCCTGTAAACCTTACCACTTCTTTTGTATATATTTTAGCAATTTTATCGGGATAAAAATATTCATTAATAGCAGTGAGGTGTTATAAATTTGTATGTAGTTCTACTAAAACACATATAGTTTAATTTCCATCGTTTGTTTTGGGTATTCTGAAGAAAAAAGTATTAGTGATGTTTTCCAATTTCTATTCTGAAATGCTAATTGTTATAAAATCCCCTTATAATTTTTTCTCTCATAACTTATTGGAATACCAAGCACTGATATGCATACTCATAAATATATTTCTTCATGTTATCCCACCATAAATACTCATTAATACATATTTTAACATTTTTACTTCCAAAATGAATAGATAATGAAGAACTATGAGATTACTCTAACACACCCTTCTTCAAATCAGGTATGTACAGAACACAAACATTATTCCAAAATCTTATCACTCTGTTGTAATCTATATCAAACATAAGAGAATTTATCAGCTTATTCTATATCTCTACATCTTCCATATGTTCCTCATTAATCTCCACTTTAGTATTTAGTTGAATACTAATTTAATAATGGTATGATTTGTCCCCATCCTTCAAGATTTCAAGGTCCATCATTTAAAAATAAAGAAAAATTGGATCTTTTGTGATCCTCAACATAGATAATCAATAATTATCCTTTCAACTCAAATCATTGGAATCATTGTTCACATTACCATGGTGGTATTGTATTCAATAGTCTTAATATTTAATTTCTCCCAACCATATTCTTTGGTACATAATCACCTCCTTCTATGTGAATATATACTTTGATTTTTAAAATTATATATATATATATATATTTCCTTTCAACAAAAGATAATTACACCACATTGTTAATGAAAAAATGTACCAAATAAAAATAAAAAACATGATTTGGGTTGTTTTTGTCATGAACCTTTAATTTTAATGAGGCATAAGCTATCACCATGTCTTCATACATGAGGATGCATCCCAAGTGCTTCTTCGATACATCACATTAAAATTCGAACCCTTCTCTATAATAGGGTAATGAACGAATTGGTTCACTAACAAACCTTATATTAATTTATTCAAAATTTTCCTTGAATTCATCCACACAGAGGAACTTGACTCCCTTCAGAGTTAAATTGGTGAGTTTATTAGATAGTCATGATAAATTCTCCACAAAACATGGATAATTTCTTGCTAAACAGAGAAAACTATAGATCTCATTCATCCTAGTTGGTCTAAGACAATATTTAGTAGTGTCTTAATTGGATGGATCCACTGATATACCACCATTTGATATTATATAAACCAAAAATTAATCCATTTGGAACCAAAATTCAAACTTTTTAAATTTTTCATATAATTTATTCTTCCATAGGGTCTTAAAGAAAAATTTCAAGTGATCATAATTCCATTACTTTATCATTAAATAAATAATTCTATTATCCATAAATACTACCACAAACTGATTAAGATAATATCTAAATACTCTATTCATTAAATACATGAAGAAAAAGGAGAATTAGTACGATCAATTGGCATCACCAAATTTTCATAGTCTCGATGCATTATAAGTAATGTAATATTAGGTATATATAACTTCTTTACACTAAATTTATGATATCTAGAAAAAAATTTAATCTTATAAAAATATTAATATTCAAAAAATTTATCAATCATGTTCTCAAAAAAAGGTAGGTGATACATTTTATTGATTGTTATCTTGATCATTTACTTATAATTAATGCAAAGTTTCATCAATCTATGCCTTTTTGTTAATAAAAAATACGTGCACTCCAATAAGACAAGATTGGCTAAATAGATACCATGTCATTATTATTCTTTATTTTCTCATTTAACTTTTAAAACTCTATTGGGGTACTTCTTTATAGGGTCTTATAAATAGTTTCTACACCATGTAGGAGTTTTATTGAGAACATAACTTCATGATTTTAAATATGACTATGCACATCTTCTGAAAAAAATACATCGACAAACTCCCTTACAATAAGAATATCGTCGATGTTCAGTTCCTCCCCAACCATATTAGATAACTATATTCTTTTAATGGGAATCAGTAATCATAAAATGGATGTTATTTCTATTGGTAGTTCATATTAACTATCACACGGATATATTATCATTGGTTGGTTTGGAATATAAAACGTGGGTTCCCATCCCTAATAATTGATGTGGGATTTATAAAGATAAATCCAATCCATTTACAGGAAACTTAAAATTCAACCAAATGAATAAAAATATAATTTATAGGAATAAAATTATCACCAACACCAACACAAGAAGAATCATAGACTTGGTATGGGAGCATTGTTCCATTAGAAGATCATATTTCTAATTAAATTCTTAATAATTGAGGCTCTGAATTAATACCCCATAAGACTTTTCTTGATATATATGATTTTTTTAACTACGATCAGATAGTGTACATTTATATTTGATCATAACACTGAAACATCTCCATTCTATCTTCATTACCCTTTGAAAATGAAAATGGTTAGCATGACCATCAGGAATCATTGATTAGAGTGATCAATTATGAAAAATCATTCATTCGTTGTCTAAATCATGGTACCTTATTTTAAATATATGAAACATTAGGTTAAAACTATGTCATTAATGTGCCTCATATTATTAAATCCTTCATGACGGTTTTAAATTTTTTCCTGAATTTCTGAAACATATCCTACAGGAGTGTCAACCTTGGTGTGCAACAAGGACTATTGTCATACACAAGGTGAAAATTGAGTCAAAGACCAATTTACCCTTATCAATGTTTTTACCCCTAGGTACAACTATGATAGATCTATATCAACTTTTAGTATCCATATAGGAATTTTATTTTATGGTAACCACCTATTATATCCTTCACTAAAATTCCATGATATTTTAATATATATAAAATTATACATATGGTTCTAATTAAGGTTTTCTTTTACTTGTTTCCAAATAATTACTAATCCCTTATCTGATACAATTATTTTGAAGTAGATTATTGTTAAATAGGTATTAAATTTAAAAGATTAATATTAATTACATAAGATTATGATCAATTCTGAATCATATAGGTCTAATGCCTTAGGAATCATAGATAAGTAAACAACTTATCCATAAGCGAATTACATCATTTTTGGAATAATTTTTTCATTACTAGAAGCCTTTATAGAAATATAAAACATAATAACTTTCTTTATATCATTGGGAAAGGAATGAAAAGAAATAGTGAGATGGGATGCTCAGTAATATTAATTAAGGGAGATATTGTTGATCACATACGCATAACATGAATAAAAAGTTATGAGAACACGAGCTTATCATTTGAAAACTATACCATATAACAAAGATCTTTATCATTTGTTTTGGAATAAATATTGGAATTTAATATGACATGAATCATAAATGAATCAAATAAAATAAGCTGTGAGAGCATGACATTAGCATAAGACATTGATTTGTGGAATACAGAAAATCATAGAAAATCATATGTCAAGGATACCCACCCAAATGTCTATAACATTTTAGGCTTGTTATAACCACCAATGTACCTAATTTGGGCTTGGGATAACCTACAATGTACCCTCTTTTATTCTTAGGATAACCTGTCATGTACCCTTTAAGCTCAAAGAACATTTATCATTACTAAATGAATTTTAGGGATATATAATTCTAGGCCCACATGATACAAAATTAAAAACAAACTTATTTATTCCACCAGATCAAAAAACATTCATAATATCTTTACCCAGGAAATTAAATGGGTTTCACAAACAATTCATCCTAGAATATACCATGGAAAAGAAATGTGTTTCAAAAAAATCATATTTTTATAATAGAATAACCCATGAAAAAAGAACTTATTTCATAAAAATATACTCTTCATAAAAATAAAACATTTAGGGAAATGAATAAGGCTTGTATCACTAGATAATATAACCATAAAATCTTATGTTACATAAAAGGATGTCATCTAAGATGGAAAATAATTATGAAACATCACTTTGAACATTTCATTTAGAAAATAACAATTTATCATTAAAATAAATTATTTAAAATTTAAATATTTATCATATAATAAGTTAATCATTCGTTTTTAAAAATTAAATTTGAAACTTATAATATAATCTTAACATAATCTATTTTTCATAAAGGCGTGAAATTTTATTCATTCTCTGTACGTTAAAAAAATATTCCATTTTCGTAATCTGTAAAAAGAAAAAATCACCAGATTCATAAAACAAAAATTAAATTCATTTTAATTATGTTAAATTAAAACATGGTTAAAAAAACATTAAATAATCATATATATATATATATATAAAATTATATGAAACAATTGTAGAAAATAATTATGTGGGAGAAAACAATTTTTTGTCCGAAGATAGATATAAATTCAATTTTTCATAAAAACATTCCTTTGGACACTTCATTACATAATGTAATAAAAATTAAAGGAAAGAATGTTATTTATAGAAATAAATATATTAAAATAAAATCCAAGAGTTTTTTGATATATAGATAATAATATTTCTTCATTAGATTCTTAATCATAAATAATCTTGATAAATAAATAAATTGGGCCATAAAACCCTAACCGTTTACATCAATTTTGAATTTCATGAACCATGAAACACATAATGTTATATTGAAATTTTTGTCCAATAATTTTCATGAGAATAATAATAAAGTAAATTATTACATATTATAAACACCACACAGATAAATCAATTGGTGAATATGGCGTGTGCCCCATAAAAATAAAAGTGATATGGAAATCCCTTACGTCATGTCTTGTGATTCTTCGTCAAACATTGAACATCATGTATAATAAATATTTATTTAATTTTCATATAATCAAGAACCATAATCATATATATCATATCATATATGATTTACTTAAAACCTTTTATCACCCATTTGTTAGAAATTCCTTGTTAAATATCATGTTTCAGGTTATAACTACCTCATTTGTAGGTATGTTTTAGTTTGATATTTCCTATCCATTTACATTGATCAAGTTTTAATAATATACATAATTTTAATAATGATATAAATATAAAACATATTCATTATATATATATTTGGATTAATTAATTAATGTTATAGACAGAAAATTAATTACATCATTAATGGAGATGGTAGGTAAAACATACGCATGGACTCTTTTTCCATTTTATTGATGGATGGAATGATGGAAAGGTAAATACTATAACATCTTTAAAGAATAATTGTTATATAATATATGACACTTATATTTTCTAAATATTTCCATTTTTTCATCCAGGTAAATATAAAATGAAAAATGAATCACATCGCTTTTTTAAGGTGATAGTCCATACTTACGCTTAAGCAACCATTCCATTTTCCAACAGATTGGAAGGTAAAAATGTAGAAATGAAATTATAATACAAATAGTTCAAATACTTAATAAATATCATATATAAATATTAAATACATAATTTATCCAATCCTGAGAGGTGTTGATGGATGAAAAATTACATCGGTTCATGAGGAGGTAGTTCGCCATACATACGATTGGCGATTTCATTCCCCATTTGACGGAGGAGGAGATAGATAGAGTTTTTGAAATTAAAATAATTACATTTAAATATATTTTAGATAATAAATTTATTATATTATAAAAATTTAATAATATTTTATGTAGGATTGATAATAAATAAATGAAAAATGATTGGTTAATAACAATAGATCTTCGGAAAACCTCCTTATGTTTACAAAAAAATACTTCCAAAGAGGGTTTTTATAATGGAAATAATGACTCTAAGAGGTATATAGATATGTTATGAATAAATTTGGTTAGTTATTGTCTAAAACATTCTTTTTAACATTGAGGGGGATAATAGACGGGGATCCCTTTTATAAGTAGGGGTGAGGACACACTTGGAAATTTTGAAAGAAAATAACATACCCACATTTTAAAAATGTATTAAGGCTCCAAAATGGCTCATAATCAAACCTTATATGATATAGGGTAAAAATATTTCCCTAAAATTTTATTAGGATAGGTTTCTAATTAATATTAACCCTTATCAATTCAGTTTAAACCCTGGTAAACATGTTTTGTCCTTAACCGCAAATATGAATTTATTTTATTTTTATTATTCATTATGACCAAAATTTAAGTGGAAATTATTCTATAATATTAATAATGTTTATTAAAAATATGTAATCCATATTTCCAAATTCATAGAAATAGATTTTATGAATTTAATTTAACGATAAACCCACAGATGCGATGAAAAAATATTTAAAAAAAAACGATTTAAAACGTATTAATCAGTTTTTATATAAAAAGTGAAAATAAAATCTATTTTAATGAACTAAATAGGATTAATAATAATTTTATTTAATGTAAATTCATTTTTAAAAACATATTAAATGAAATTTTAAATTGTAAATTCTTTCATTTAAAATTATTTTTTATTAAAAATCAATATTTTTCACTATTCGTAGAAAAAATAATCTTTTAGGAAAATTAGTAGAAATAAAATCCAAGATATTTTTGACTTGTTGATTTTAAAAAATTATATTTTTAAAACAAAATTTTATAAATTAAAAAAATTAATTTTATTATTTTTCAAAAAAATTAGTGTAAATCATTTTTTTGAGAAATTGTTTTTTCAAATAATATAAGTAATTCACCCAATATTAAGTAATAATTTAACAAGATATTTTATTTATCTAAAAAATAAATGATTAATATTAAAAATGTGTCTAAAATATTCATTCATTTGAATTTAATGATTAGGTTATATCATTCAGGTCTAGATAATAATATTTTTGATAGTATATTGTGGTTAGTTGAGACATTGTGTTGTGTGTAACACAAACTATTACATTTATTGGAAAAATGATTCCCTAAAAACATGGGATTTTGTGACCAAAATTCGCACACCGAAGTTTAAACCTCACACTTGGTATAATTCCATTATTGGATCTCAAAATAGTAAATTTTTTATCGTACTCCAGCTATTATCATCAATACATCTATAATCCAACTCACTCTTAAATCATTTCATATTTTCTCCCAAAACCAAATTAATATATTTCAAATATTCATGAAATCTTATCTAAAACCCAAATTTTTTATTTACCATGTAAATAATAAAAGATTAAATTATATCTTATCACTATAATTTATGTTTCATCTCAACCATCCATTGTCAAATTCTTCTCCCTCCAAGACAGTCTCGACACCAATGCCTAAAATCATAGGCACATATCCTATTACTGGGGACCGATTCGATTCTCCTCACTGTAGAAGTATCCTTATTGTTTCCATATGAAACCAAAACCCCTAATATCTAAGGTGTATATCCAATATATCATATAATGTAATGAACAAACATGATTGAACCACTTATACCTAAGATGATACAGAAAACACTAATCCCTACATGTTCCACTCCTACATTGTACGTTATCCAAAATGTTCTTCACAATTATCCAATAATGAGGGTGACACCCTCTTACAGACAATATTATACTCCCCACCAAATTGTTTCCCTTACATTTCACCTCAAGTAAAATACAAGAGAATTTTAATCATCAAACATGTGCCACTCTTCCCAATCCATACTCATCACACTCTAAAAACCTCTATCAAGGATGAGGCAAAGATTGACCATGCCATGATACTTAAATCCAAATCTGAGGTACACTCTTACCTCCACAGAAATAAATCCCATTTTAATCAAAACTATATCCTTCATACCTTGAAGTGTATCAATGATCACCCTTGTCACATAACTTTGGGGGTGATCCCGTTAATCAATACCCACTAAATATACAAAAACATTCTCCAACCAGTCACAAACTAAGAAACTTATCACTACACTATCATGATTAAATCCTTTAGGATCCCTCATAACCCAATTCCCCAGGCTCCCTTAGAACCCAAACAATTTATACCAAACAACACATTTCCCATTTTCATGAGTGAAAACCATAAATCAATAAACCCAAAACATCATAAATTAATAAAAATATCAATAGATATAATAAAAACAATGAAGAATAATCCTATAACCCTACTAACATGGAGTTTCCACTAAATATTTGTCCACGACTCATCAGCCTGAGGTCCATTAAAATCTAGAACACATTTATATCTCCAACTACCACTAAATAAATAATAAGGGAAGAAAAAATGAACTTTTATACCACTCTATGATGCCCTGGATAAAATAACATGACATTATCCCAACCTAATCGATTTGTGGCCTCAGGTGCACCTCCCAATACACCTTATTCATCAAATTAGCGGCAGGGGCCAAAATAAATATTTTTTTAAATATAACCTCGATATCATAATAATAAATAATAAATAAATAAATATAAAACATATAGAATAAGAAATAAAACAACACATAAATCAACAACACCAAATTCTATAAAAATATACATATTTTTATATAGGAATACATCCCAATTGTTTTTACAATTGGCCGACCATATATAAATATATAGAAAATATTTAATTAACAAGGTAGATCTATCATCACCCCCTATAATTTCGTCTATCCCACTTCCAATACCCACCAGGATTTTACCACCAAATCCACTACGTAACCTACGTTCAAACCTATATAATAGACATAACTTTTACCTAAATACTAGTGTGCTCATATAGTGGGTGAGACATAAACATCAATAGGGTTATCCATGTACTAATAATATGTGTCATCAAATCAATTTTCATTCATTTGGTAGTAAATAAATTAAATGTATAGTGTACACGTTTACATATCCTGTAATCATATGAAAACATTGAAACCACGACAACTGTGCGTACATGCTTCAGCCTCTATTAGAGAAGAGTCACCTCATTCCATAGATCTCAACCCATACACAATGAATATGTGTAGAGTGTCATACAATTCAAAAAATAAGTCTTATACCAAACCTCATACACTTATTATAGAGTCTTGTACTCTACCATCTCACTCAGGGTAGAGTCCCCTGATTGCATAATTGAACAACACTTTCTCACTCATGTTAATATATACCAACAACTTATCAATAACGGTGGGCCCATACAACATGTCTCTACATCGATGTCATGGACTTACACCCCACCACTCATGGAAGTCCACATTAATACTATATCTCTCATGGATGGGTTATATGGTAGAGCATTGGATCCACCTTATGGACCAAAACATTATAATATATGGAGGTCAATGTTAGTAGTATCTTGCTTAGGGTGAGAGGGTCATAAACCCACATCCTAAAAACTACCTTCTCCCTAATAGTAATATATCATATCATATCCCAATAACCACCATATCACTAAGGATGAGGCCTTATATCACAACCCACCCACTATCATATCACACTGGGTGTGCTCCCATATCACAAGACACCATCCTCTCACTGGGGATAGTGTCCAAGTATTGGTTATATAAAATCATATAACAACCCTTATCAATCAATGAATGTCTCACACTAAGGCTGAAACCATACCCTACCCCACAAAATTGAGATCTTCTATTTACATCTATTCACTCCATCAAACATACATACAATGAGGAGCACACATGACATAATATACATGACATCACATCCATCTCTCATGCTCACCATGACTCTTATATCAAGCCCCATCAATTTATTATACCATTTTTTAAACAGTATTCCATGTATCCCATGATCCTTATTAGATAATAACATATATACTATCATAGAAACACAAGAACAATATTACCGAATCATTAGTACTCCCGTCAGACCTATAAGTTAATTCACTATGTTACCTAAAACATAAATAATATCTAATAATCAAAAAATGAACAAAACATGTCATCTCATGGTGACCTCATAACCTATATATCCTATCTAAACATAACCTCAAGAGACCAGCTCAAAATCTATTTGAATTCCCAAACCCCCCCTTGATCTATCTCATATCTCCCTTTATATAACTCTTAAGACTTTACCTTGATGATGCCATCCTTACCAGACCATGTCAATCCTCATAGGACAGATCCCTCTTGTGGAGCTCTCTGAATCTACAATCCACAATTAAGATGTTGTTCCTCATCATATGTGAGATGAATGACCACTTCTACTTTCCATCCAAGTTCTATGCATTTCTTTCCTACCCATGTATCTATAGGAATCCAACCATGGAAATTTATATCTCCCAAAAAAACACAATACATACCCTAGGAATATATTATAGTAAATTAAAATCATCATCCCCATGGTGACATTTTTATTGGTCAATTCCAAAATACCCAAATTGAAATGTTGCAATTAGATTAAATCATGGATGCTCAAGGACACCCTATATCTTTACATCACTTACTCTCAATATATATCCACTTTACCAAATCATTCATTCTAATATATACATGAAACAATTTTCATCAGTAAAAATATGGATTATTATTAATAGGACAACATACCTCCATATAGGAGTTATAATTATTTCCATACTGCAATCTACATAGGCTAATATCGTAAATGCCTCACCCATGATTGTAAAAACTCGTGATAACCTATCACAAGTAACTATAAAAAAAATAAAAAATAAAAAATTTATAATTAATTATTCAAATTAAAATTAATTATAAAATTTAACACAATGAGACATAATTTATTATAAACTCGCTGGAAAATACCAGATCGTTGAAACCACACAATACCTGGTGTGTAAATCCCCTCAATATCCCTTTTATTCAGGATGAAAAATGCCATATCATCTCAATGGGGTTGAAAAATGGTCAAATAGAATCAACATAAAACCCAACCTAGAGGCAAAAAAATCAATGGCTAATGAGGGTGAATAAAAAAATAGGAAAAAAGAAGGATTACATGACTTGAATCTCAATGAAAAATACCCAAGATCTAACCCTCATCAAATGAGTGTGAAAGATAGAATGGGGGAAGGAAGTAGCTATATCACCCCAACACTTTCCACTGGCTTTGAGATAAAATGACACATGGCCTTAGGAGAACATTCATGTATACCAGTGGTTTTGGACTGGTATATAGGGTCTTGAGTGAAACTATGGGGAGACTATACCCTCATTTGAATTGAAAAAAATAAATAAATAACCAATATAAAAAATAAAATATATAATCATAGTAATACATGATGATATTGAAAAATGGAATTCATGATACAAAAACAATACAAAACATCTTTCTAGGTTATGGTGTTAGCTAGTAAAATAAAAACAATAGTTGAGGTCCTACATGAACACCATCCAGAAAAGTTACCACCACCCTGATCAACCTTATCAACCATCCACTATAGGGCCATTGTCATTTTTCAAATCCCAAAGCTTGTAATCTATAAGTGCACCTAAATTCTTGAGTATGGTGTGAGAAAAAGACTCAGTAAGACTTCTCCAATATCCACTAACATTAGTTCCTAAAATATATAATAGTTTTCCATGAATTTAAATAGGATAATTGTATAAAAACAATATATCACACATGTTCCATGTGAATGTAAAGTCATCAGGACCAGCTCTACATGATTGGGCACCCTACTAGGAGGAACATTCATACTTCAATACAATCCCAGATGGAGCATCCGTAACCTACCAGAAACATCCTCCTTGAGTGGATATCCCCAATCATGTGAACATTCTGTTATCATTGATAGTCTAAATACATGCCAACCAAAGACTAGCACATCTTTCTTGAGTGAATAGCCAAAAAGTGTGTCAAAATCTATATGTCAACCACATTCTAGCATATCCCACTAATATGGATAGACCGAAGCATGTAACAAATTATGTTGATTTGAATAATACATTTAGATACTGACGTTATTCTAGAACATCAATCTCGGAGGAAAGTCTCCTACATGTATCATGTCTCACACACCATCCCAATATGCACAACCTGTACACTCAACCATAGTAAGAAAACATACAACATATATGATACATAATGTAATTGATGGATCGATATCATTTCAAGTCACACAGAAAAAAAAATCATCACATTAAAAATATAAGTAATACTAGCATAGGTCAAGGTCACACACACACCTCATTGGGTAAAGATTCAAAGAAAGGTCTCATGGGCTATATATGCATTCCAAGAAACTATTCCAATATCCTGTAATAGATTATGGGTTAAATTCAAAGGCTTCCTACATCTCTTTTAAATGATGTTTCGATTGTATGGGTTTATTTCTTAGTCAATTGCACCACTAAGGTATGTTTCCCAGCCAATGAATGTATTATTTTAAGGAATGTATTCTTAAATAATTAAAAAATGGATAAATTGAATTTGAATATAATATGTGATTTCATTCATCATGAAAATTAGGATTTTTTTTATTCTCGTTTATTCAAACAAAATGAAAATGACAATGTGTTAATCTGATCAATATGGTAGAAGACATTGAGGAGATAATTTTGAAAAATAATAATAAAATAAAAATGATAAAAAATATAATAGATATAGTGGGGTAGGCATGAGGGTCCTAGTTGTGAAACATCTACTCTTCCATTTTGAAATTTTTTATCTTTATTTAATTAAATTTTTAATTATTTTATTACACTTTCTTTATCTTCCCTTTATTACTCATGAACCACCCAATCATTCAATATGTTCTCCTGTATCCATGTGCAACACCCTCATGCCCATAATTAAGTCAATAATTAATTATTATATATTACATATTTCATTTCCCTTTATTTATTTAATTATATATCTTCAAAAATCAATACCCCACCCCCTATA
The DNA here is from genome assembly GCA_963277665.1 of Viscum album. Classification (NCBI taxonomy): domain Eukaryota; kingdom Viridiplantae; phylum Streptophyta; class Magnoliopsida; order Santalales; family Viscaceae; genus Viscum; species Viscum album. The sequence goes on along the minus strand of OY728119.1, from coordinate 1,174,185,120 downwards.
CCACTTATAAATTTCATTTATAATTTACTTTTTCAATACGTTAAACATCAATTAAATTTTATTTGAAAGGTCATTGATATATATATAGTCATTATATACATGTAAACACATTCTTATATACATATATATACACTTTTTATTTATAAATACACATCCGAATATAGTAATAGAGACCCGCACATGTATATATATATACAATATATATACACGTATTAAAGACAGACACACCAATATTATTTTCCGAAATTAATAATAATAATAATAACAATAATAGTAAAAAATATTATTATTATTATTAAAAATGAAACATCATTGCTACAATTAATATTCTAATGAAAAAATGCATTAAAACCCAAAATTGTAAATGGATTTTTTTAATCACATTTAATTGAATTTATTTTTTTATATGCCATAATATTTCTATTATTACTTTACCCACTCATTAAATCCATTGTAACATAATCATTAACTTTAGAAGTTTGTTTTCATTTTTTTGTTAGAAACAAAAATAATAAAAATAATAAAAATAGTAAAAATAATAATAATAATATTATTATTTCTGGCAACCAAATAGAATATTTATTTTCCAATTATTATTAACCATAAATGGGTTTTAATTAAACACCCAACACACACAAATGTTATTTCACGCCTAGCGTAAAACTCATACTATGGACATAGTAGTGGTCCTCGATTTCTCATATATGACATCGTTTGAGTGATATTCTATTTTATATAAAAAATTTATATAATAAATATATTATTTAAATTATCTTCATTTGTGATTTGAGGAAATGACCGTTGCACACAAATGTTATGATATGCCTTGGGTAAACCCCACATCTCGGATCTAAAGGTGGTATCATATTTATCATGTGAGATTCCTTTTGGGAGATATTTATATTTTTGAGAAAAAATAATGTCTGCATAAATAAAATATAGTGAATATTTTTATTCTATCAACATTGAGGCTCTACGAGACCCAAAATACCAGGATGAATAAATTATAAACATTGAAATTATTATATATAATTTTAAAAAAAAATAATATTTATTTTCCATTTCCTAAAGATATAACAAACCCAATTTTTGAAAAATTAAATTTCCATGCCAAAAACACTTGTAATTTATTAACAAAAGTATATCATATTATATTCTAAAATTGAGGAGGTAACAATCATCTTAATAATAATTATTATTATCCTCAAGAAGTGAATCAAATCATAGAACCACTACTCCCCACATTAGATGTTTCCATATTAAAATAAAAACATTTTCAATTTAGTAATTTGTAACTCCACCATAGGTTTTTACAATCAGTTAATATTAATTCCATTCAAACTCATTGAAAGGAACACACCAAACACTTACCACCTATTCAAAACTTGAGACCATATTTCAAGTATCTTCACCCAAGTCTTAACAACATATATATAGTCATTCATAGAATAAAACATTATCGAATAAAAAAATGATAGAAACATTTCTCTAAGTAACATGTCATCATTTCAATTTACATTTAATTATATTTGTATTATCTATTGAAATAAATTGGTATATGTGGCCTAAAAAACATTGGGCCAAGCATGATGAATGAATTCATACCAAAACCAATAAATCACATATCGACATAATTTGTGTCACCCGTGGTGAATTTAATCAATAGTAATAGAAAAACCTAATTTCCCCATTTTATGTAAACATAGAGCTCCACTATACAGTACTGATCACAAACCAACATAGTTTACCTCCATAGGTCCCAACCATCATATACCATGCCTATCCTATTCCAAATCAAGGAAAAGAGAAAATAAATGTTAGTTAATCCTGATGCTTTGATATAATTTTCTATCATCTTGATCCAAACCACTAAGTCCGAGCTAGAATTCCATCTGACCTCAGGTGGGCCTCCCCATATGCTAGGGGTTGATTAATAGTAGCAAGGGTCTCTAGTAGAACCATGCAGTGACCATCCTCTGAATCCTATAGAAAAAAGAAAAATATAACCAATATACTAAATAAAATAAATATTAAGAGTAAAACATGTGGAAACTGAAAGATGGCAGGAATGATAAACTTACCAACCTAAACATGGATCCAAGGAATGATGTAAACCAGTAAAATAAAAATAGAAAATCATGCCCTGATTGAAATTCATCTAGAAATGTAATCTTCCTCCTACTATACTTACTAAAATATCCACCATAGGTCTCTTTCCCTCCACAAGATCCCTAGGAATATAATCTACAAGCGCACTGAAATTCCCAAATATAATGTAAGTACAAGACTCAGTTGGAGACCATAAATGTCCCTTAACATTAGTGTATAAAATTGAAAAATGTATTCCATGAATGTAAACATGGAATAGATATTACAGAAATATATAACACAAGTACCAAGCACATGTTGGGTATTCAGGGATTGGATCTTCCTATTTCGTTACCATGAAAGGAGAATCATACCTTCTTCGACACACTATTGGATGAAACATAGATAAAAAGAAAGACACATACACATAAAGTGAATATCCCTGATAATGTGGCACATATCCCCATCATGGACAGTCTAAGTACATTTCCACCCCATTCTAAAAAACCAGTCTCGAGTGGATAACTCAAACATGTGTCAAATCTCACATGTTGACCCATGTCTAGAAAATACCTCCTATATAGATAACCGTAATCTTGTGACACATCCCACTAATTGGAATAGTCCATATACATACAGAACTAGGTATAGAACATCCATATTTGTGGATAGTCTCATGAATTAGGCACATCTCACATGTCATCCTAAGAGGTTGAGTCTACATGCACAACTGTAGATGAAAAAAATATAGCATATTTGATGCATATTACAAATGATAAATAAAAAAATATAATTTCATGTAAAGAAGCAAACATAATCACCAAAATGCATATAAAAGAAACACAAGAAGAAGTCAAAGGATAGAAACACACATTTTGTGGTCATGTATCAATCAGAGGTCTCATGGGCTACAAACACAGTCCAATAATCCATTCCAAAAAACCCATAATAAAATATATTCTAATTTTAAGGGTGTATTAAATTATATAAAATGATGTTTTGATGACATGGGTTGCTAACCAAGTCCAATAACACCACTAAGAGACATTACATGATTGAAAAAGGTTTTATCTGAAGTATCTCTATCTTTGGGAATTAGAAAAAGGATTAAATTAAATATAAATATAATACCTCATTACCTTACAAAATGATCTAGTTTTTTCTTGTGGATTTAACCCAAATTCCTTTAATGACATGTCAATCTGATAAATATCAAAAAATACATTGAGGAGAGATGTTTTGAAAAATAATAATAATATGATAATAAGAATAATAAATATAAATGAGTGAGTGGGGGATATGTGAGGGTCTGTGTATGTTGTGAAACATCACATATTCATTTTTATAGTTTCCTCCATACTTTATTGAATTCTTAATTATTTTATTAGACTTGTTTTTTATCTTTCCATCATTACTAATGCACAAACCAATCACTCAATTATGTCTCATGTATCCTTATGCAATGAAATCATGAGACAAGCTAAATCAATTATTGCTAATTCTATATTTTATGTATCTCATTTATCTGAATTTATATATTTATATCTCATCTTAAATTCATATTCCACCATATATACCTCTTATATGATTCTGTCTAAATTCCCATTTCAAGCATATTAAATCATCAATTAATTATATTTTAATGGTCACACACACACACACATATATATGAATTAAATATATAAATACAAACTCATATATATATATATATACATATTTATTTATCTCATATATATACATGCTATATATATTTATATAAACAAATATGTAAATACATATATACACCTTCACATGTATATATACATATATAAATTTATCCCACACACGCAAAAATTATACACACACACACACACACTAATATTATTTTCCAGAATTAATAATAATAAAAATAAAAACAATAAATATAATAATTGTTAAAAAAAACTTAATTTCCACAATTTTCATTCCAATAAACACTTCCACTAAAACCGAAAAGAGTAAATGCATTTTATTAATCTCAATTAATTATATTTATTTAATTATAATTAATAATATTACTAGTATTACTTTACCCACACATTACATCCACCACAACACTATTATTAAACGTTGAATTATATTTTCATTTATGACTTCAAAAATGACAACAATAACAATAATAATAAAATTATTATTAATATTTATGGTTTTCCAATATAATATTTATATACCAATTATTATTATTCTTGTGTGTGATGTATCTAAACATCTGAGGCACACAAATTTTGTCATTCCTAGGGAAAAACATGTATTTTGGGCCCAATAGAGGTCCCATAATTCTCATATAGGACACCATTTGGGTGATATACCATTAGTTCTTGAAAATATAGAAAATAAAATTATTAAATAAACTATGCACACGTGTGATTTAACTAATTATATTTCACATATAAATTTTATTTCAGTTCTAGGGTAAATGTTAAATCCTATATCTATTGGTTGTCGCATATTTCACATTTGCGACATTGTTTAGGTGATATTTCACCTTTTTGGGAAAATCACGTGTGTGTAAATAAAATAAATTTAAATTTTTTATTCTATTAATGATGATGTTCTACGGGCCTTTGAATCCCACACTTACTTATCTCCGAACTATGAAAATATTATATAAAAATGTCAAAAATATTAAAATGGGTTTTACCATTTTGTAAATCGATAATTACCGTAATTATTGAGAAATTAAATTTTCACACCAAAATTACTTTATATTTATTAAAAAAATTTGGTCTAATTATGATTTAAAATTTTGGATGTTATAATTCTCTAAACTATAATTCTTCTCATCATTGAGAAGTGATTCAAATCATGAACCACTAAAATTCACCAAAAGAGTTTCCATATTCAATTTTTTTAATGTAATAATTGTTAATTCCACCAAAGAAGTTTCGAACCAATTCATTCTAATTACATTTGATCACATTGATTAGAAAACCCAAATAACTTATCAACTATTTAAGGATTAATTCTATGTTACCAATATCTTCATGTTAGTCACGACCATATATATACAATCAAGAATAGAAAAGAAACATTCTCAAATAAAATAATGCTACAATCACTGTACCAAGGAACATATAAAATTTTCATCTGTAATTTAATTATTTGGACATTATGTAATGAAATTAATAAGAATATATTACATGTGAATTTTTTTCCTAGAATGACGCATTAATCCACAAGAGAACCCATAAATGGCCTATAAATATTATGTGAATCACCGAATGCGGGTTTAATCAATAGTAACAGAAAATTATAATTTCCATATTTTTAAGGAAACTCGGAGGACCCCTATAAAGTTATTACGAGGCACTAACATATTTCTATGCTCGAGTCTCAACCATCCAAACTCCTATATATCATTTCCCAAATCGTGGAAAATAGAAAATTCATGTTAGTGAATCTTGAGGCTATAATACCATTTTGTAACATCCTAACATGAACCAACAAGTCTGAGCCTGAATGCCACCTGACCACATGACTTCCTCCCTATATGCCAGAGGTTTCTGACTAGATGTGAGTGTATCAAGTGGAACCATGGGGAGATTATACCCTTAATTTGAGTTCATAGAACAAATAAATAACCGATAAAACAAATTAAACAAATTATCATAGTAATCCATGAGATAATTGAAAAATGTTTTGAAAGATATAATAACTAGACTAAATATTGATATAGGGTATGAGGTAAGACATTAAAACAAAAAATAGTAGCTGACGTGTCACTCAAACTCCATCTAGAAAATTTAGTATCCTATTACTATACCTACTCAACCATCGACCATTGGACCCTTTCCCTTCACAGGATCCCTAAGAATGTAATCTACAACCCTAGAGAAATGCCCGAGTTAGGTGTGAGTACAAGACTCAGTGGGATACCAAAAACAAAGCTTCACCTTAGTGAATAAAATTTATGAGTTTATTCCATGAATTTAAACATGGTACATATATAAGAATAATATTTCACACATGTTCCATGAACTTGTCTAGTCATCTAGGATTGAATTTAATGCTTTAGCAACATGCATTGAGTAACATACATTATTTGAAACAGAATAAAATAGATCATCGATAACCAGCCAAACACATCCTCCTTGAGTAGATATCCCCAATTATGTGACAAAATTCATCTAGTAGGGATATTGCATGTACATGCTAACCCAATCTTGGCACATCTGTCTTGAGTGGATATCCTAAACTTGCATCAAATCTCACATGTCGACCCAAGTATAGCACAACCATTCTGTATGGATATCCCCAAGCATGTGAATCATCTTACTAATAAGAAGAATACATGTACAAACCGATCTAATTATGGATTATCCATTTCAGAATATAGTCATATGCATTTTTCATGTCTAACATGTTGTCCTAATTGGTCAAACATGTATCCTCAACTATAACTTAAAAAAATAAATCATATACGATACATAATGAAAATTATATATCAATATCATTTCATGTAAATTAGAAAATATATTCATGTTAATTTATATGAATGAAAAACAAGCACATGTCAAATGCTTAAGATTCACCCCATATGGTTAAGCAACAAACATAGGTCTCATGGGATACACATGCACGACAATCACTGATGCCAATAACCCATAATAAAATAGGCACTCAATTCAAGGGATTCCATAATTATGTGAAATGTTGTCCTGGTGACTTGGGTCACTAATCAAGTCTAATAACACCACTAAGAGACGTTTCCTAGTCAAAAAAAGTTTTATTAAAATTATATCCATATTGAATATTTTTTTAAAAATATTAAATTAAATCAGAATAAAAATCCTTGTTGCCTTCAAAAACAAAATCAGGATATAGATTCTTCTCATTTAGACGAACACAATAGAAATGACACCACATCAATCTAATCATGATCGAAGAATATATTGAGGAGATAGGTTTTGAATATAATAATTAAAAATTAAAAGAAATATTAAAGATAGAGTGTGGTTGTGTGAGGGTCCTTATATGTCTTAAAACATCCCAATTCCCTTTTATAAATGATTACTCTTTATTTCATTAAATTCATATTTATTTTAATACAAAATTTATTCCTCCTTCATCCATAACTCATGCACCACCCTATCACTCAACTAGGTTTCACGCATCCAAGTGAAACACCCTCATGGCACTAGTTAAATTGATTATTATTTATTATATATTCAGTGTATCTCATTTATCTCAATCTGTTTATATATATCTCCTCATAAATCCATAAACCCCCATATACCTCTTATACATTTCTTTCTAAATTAGAATTTTAAACATATGAAACCAGTAATTAATTGTTTTTAAAATGTCACATTTTTTATTAAATTTATTTATATATATATATATATATATATTAAGACGTTCTTGTGCATATATATACATATTTATTTATTTCATATAAATACATATTATATATATACATATATACACCCACACTTGTAGATATATATATATATATATTTATCACATATATGTACACACATAATATATATACATGCTAGTATTATTTTTCCAAATTAATAGTAACGATAGTAACTATAAATATTATTATTTGTTAAAATCAAAAATCATTTATGAAATTAATATTCCAATAATAACATCAATAAAAACCCAAAATATTAAATAAATTTTATTAATCATATGTTAATTTAATTTATTTAATATTATGTAATAATATTACCATTATTACTTTACCCACTTATTACATCCACAATAACACAATTATTAATTAAGAAATTATATTTTATTTTTTTCATAGATGCAAATAATAATAATAATAATAATATTAACAAAATCAATATTGTTATTTTTTCTAAATTACCAATGGAATATTTATAAACTAATTATTATTTCCATTATGTGTGATGTAACTAAATTATTGATGCACACAAATATTATGTCATGCATAGGGTAAAACACGTATTCTGGACCTAATGGAAGTCCTAGATTTCTCATACATTTCATTTTTGGGTTATATTTGATTATTTTGGAAAACTATATATGAAAAATATACTAAACAAATTATCATCACATGTGATTTGACCATACTCACGACACAAACAAATGATATGTCGTACTTAGGGTAGTCTATGCATCATAAATTTAATGATGGTCTCATATTTACTTTGCAGGATGTCATTTGGGATATATTTCATTCTTTTAGAAAAATAATGGATGTGTAAAAACAATATTTAATATTTTAACTCTTTCTACTTCAAGACACTAAAGGACTTAGAGTCTTGTTCTAATTTAAATCCTAACTAAAAAAATATTCCAAAGAATTTTTTAAAGTGATAATAGTGATTTTACCCTTTTGTAAATCCATAATAAATTCAATAATTTAAAATAAAATTTTCCCAAAAAAATAATTTTAATTTATTAAAAAAACTGGTTTTTATTATCATTTAAAATTGAGGATTCTACAGAATCCAACTAAATAAATCTTTCATTATTCAGAATATTCCGTAAATCATGAAAAATATTAACTATAAATGGTAGGTTTCCCCTATTTTTAGAATTCTAAAAATGGGATCATCCCTACGACACCATTAGTGTCACTGGGTGATGTCCTCACCTATTCACCCCTCTAAAAGTTTCCCCTTCAGGTGTGCATTGAGATAACTCCCTTTAATAGAAGAATGATATATGTATGAAGTCATTATGGAATTTACTTCTCCCTCCAATTAATGAACTTCACTCTCAATGAAGTGGACTTCATGGTCCACTCTATAACACCTCTATTAAGGTTTTTATTCTTGGTGCAACCCAAGGTCATGGTGTGAGAAGCTATTCTCAATGAATTTACGAAAGTTATAAATAAAAAACATAAGGTAATATATAAGATTTAGGACTACGGAGTGACACCCTCCTCAATTCTATGAACTCCATATATGGGGGTTGTATTCTTTTGTAAAAATACTATACAAAATACACCACACCATAAAACACATAGGTCATAACATAACCTATATTGTTAATACTATAGTTTGACATTGTCTTTGGAATGATTTCGTGTCAACCACTCCTCCTGGGTGACCATAACCTACCATGGGGTTATGATACGTAGATAATAGAAATTCTACAATTGGTCACCTTGACTCTACTTCCACAACTGACCAAGCACCTGATACACCTTCCAAACCACTACACACAACTAAAAACATTTAATTTAGATTTTCTAAGCATCAAAATCATCAATTGATCACCAATTCATTAAACATCCCTTAACCTAGGGAGAAAAATAAAATATATTTATAAAACACTGAATATTATGTTTTTGAGATGTAAATGAATCATATTTTCTCCCCTCATATAAAATATTTCACTATGGTGTAAAATAAGATTTATCTATGAAGCAATTCCAAAATTCATCTGGATATCAAAAAGTTTCAGGATCAAGTATTCACCACACTGATCTGATCCTATAATTATAAAACTTTTACCTATTTGATTCGAAAAGAAATTTCTAAATTCAAGGTTTAAAAAGGATATATATTCATAATCACATAATTATGCATAATAAATCCATATTTAATGATTATGAAGTGTCTATATTTTCTATATTCCTAATAACACATTGGTCATATAAATCACTTATCATAAGTTTTTATAGTCCACTAGCCCTCAAAACTTTTATACTAAACGGTGCTTTTTTCAATTATGTATTAATAAATATTCAAAATTTTTATATTATTCATAATAAAATGAGAATGACAACCCATATCTATATAGTATTCTAATTTTTTCACATTTACATGACCATGATGAAAAAGAAAACGTACGTTTTTTTAGAATCAATATTTAGCACATCGATTGTGAATAAAAATCTATAACATTATACCAATTTTAGAACATATTCACTAGGTAGAGTTATATTAAAATTTCTAACATCCAATTTTCCCACTCTTTTCATATTAACAATAAATAGATCTTCTTACACTTTTATAAATTCTAAAATATTTCAGAGATATTGTTTAGAAAGACCAATGTTGAAGAAAACATGTTATCTAATACCAATAAGTCATAATTATAGAAATTAATTTATTCAAAATTCACTTCATTATACACTAAATGATTAACCTTGACAACATCTATCAACCACATATAACAATTATAACACCCAGATCTATCTCACATGAATAGTGACAAAAATTAGAAACACAATCTAACATCAAATATGTCTTCTTATATTCTAGCGGATATTTATTAGAAATGGGAGTCCATAAAAAGTATTTGGGAGACTATAATATCAATATCAAAACATAAAATATACAATAACTAATAGAAATAACATCAATATGAGAATATTAATGTATTCAGTGGAATTATAAATAAACAATAAACATAAAAATAAATAAATCATACAATGCATGGTATTATTGAAGAATCAATATAGTTAATGCATTTTATACATTAAAATGATTAGAAAATAATTTAATCATATATTAGATATAAAGTAATGAAAAAATATATTGCATGAGACTGAACTAAAATCTCACAAGTCTCTCCATAGACCATTATCCCAATACCTATCTAGGAATTATTTTCTAACCACCTAAAAAACATAATACCTATCTTTCACATTAGACATAATATATATACATCCACAATGGTGCATGTGTATATTGTAAGAATAATACATAGATGGAAATTACCCACGAGTCCTCTAATATATGATAAAATATTCCAGTGTATGCTTGAGAAAATAAGGAAAATGGTAACAAAAAATATGTAATAAGTCACATTGGGTCACTATGTGATAAATAAAACATCATAAAACTCAACCTATCTTGTGTTAGTCAATGTTTATTAATCATAATGGGTATACCCTTAGCTAGAGAAGGTGTTATTGTAATAGTTTTGGAATCAACTGATCAATCTAATGGTCATAAAATTTATTCCATATGGTTTACCAAACATCAATTAGTTTATCCATTAATGGTAAGACATATACTACATAATATTAAAGTCTTTAATGAGGATATCTATTAGTGGTTACACATATTCCATATGATTTCCCTATCTCTAGTTAATATATCCATCGAAAGTAATATATATATTAGATATTGACCTGTTCACCAACCAATATTTAAATTAGTGGTAACACATATTCTAGATACCATAGAAAAGAGAGTTAATTAATCATGATTCTTTAACATCTCATGGAATTTGAACAACCATCATATGGTCATGTTGAAAGCACACTTCATCATGCCCAATTATGTATAATAATTAAATACATAAAAATGGAATACATATCCTAAGATGTAGAACTATACTAACACTCATCCTCTTAAAAAATCTCATTTACCATCCCCCGTTTTAAAATCTAGTTATCTTAGACATAACCCACTATATCCATATAATAACCCATCACTCACTATTTCATATGATAAACCCATCTACATAATTCATTGGCATGTGAGTTGATACTAACCTAATCCAATATTTTCTTCCACCCAAAAAAGATGAAACCATCAAATTTATCTCCCTAGGACCTAGACTAGGTTCATACCTATTGATACCAACCCACCCAATATATTTCCATATTGGTTACATAGTCATAGGACATACTAAATTTTTCTCAAGTGATCTACAATACTTTATCATCTCATTCAAAAATATTTACAATAACTACCATTGTGTTTACCATCTACTAAGGTGATATCAAAAAAAAAACTATGCTCTTGAGAAAATTTCTAATCCCATTACCAAGAAAATCCATCTTCTCACACTAAGGGAGTGCATTAAATAATGGTCCCCAAATTATTTTAGGATTTTCCATAATCTCCATACCCTAAAACCCCTATTATTTTCGTCATATGTGATCCCATGTTCAACAAAACCTTTTCCTTCACTCGCACTCCATTAGTACCCACACTATGAAAAAGATCCATTTATCTATAGTTTCATAAATTGTGAAATGAGGTGTCCTGAGAAATTTTTTGACATCTTTAAAAATCATTTATGAAATTGAACATTTGTTTTATGAAAAGTTAGTAAACAATTACTGAGTGTTTAAAATTTATATTGAAATATAATTTATTTAAAAAACTGAATAAAAATAAAAATATTATTTATTATTCCAAATATTATCCATCCCACTCAAATATACCCTATAAAATCAATCATATATAATAGTATGGTGATATTTTAACTCTTTACCTCATAGTTATCAAATAAAAAAGCTACCACTCTATCAAACCCTTTATATGGTAACTAAATAGTCATTAATATACTTATATATTTAAAAAATCACATTTAAATTCACAGACACACACAAATAGATATATATATATATGTTGGTGTGTGAATATATTTAATCATAATTTATAAATACATAAATATAAAAATAAAATTACATATAAGTTTCACATATATATGGAATCAATTTACATGTATATAAATATATATATTAATATATATATATATATATTAAAATAAAATTATATATACATATACATAAATATATATGAGTTTCGTTTAGAGGAAGGGAGATGATTTGAGAGTGATGATTAGGAATGTTTATGGAGAAGATGAGTTATCCATGGTTTTTTGTTTTGATGGATCCTCATAACTTCAATTCGAACGATTTTGATGTTGATAACCCCACCAAATGTGTTTTTTCTTTCTCCCCTCCCAATCCCCTTACCACTGAAGTGAAGGGAAAGGGGAAGTTTAAATCTTTATCTCATAGGGATCCTTATGAAGATGAGAATGTAATGGTCTTTAATAAATAACTAGTGGTTGGATTTCATCAGTCAACCATTCATAATTCATATAATTATAGGGAGGAAAATAATTTTGATTTGAATCTTGATGCAGTACTGGGGATTCGAAGTGCTGGATTAGAGGTTGTCAATTCTAGGAGTTTTTGATATTTTATAATCTCACGTTGACATCAAAAAAGATGAATAATAATGGTGATAAAAACATTATTGAAGATAATTATAGCCTCCTCTAAAATAGAAATCATGATTGTAAGAATCCAATCATTGAAAATTATTCATTATAACCAAATGAAAATTGATTTGGAATTTTATATATAAATAAAACTCTATTGGTGATTTGGATATTTTATGGATGGATTATAACATCCCATGGAAGATATTTCTTCCACATCATTTTCCCCCCAATAGAGTTAAAATATTATTCATTTGGACATGGATTCATTACATAAAAATAATGAAATCTAAGAATTATAGACTGGGATCCCATGTTTATTCCACTAAATATGAAGGATTTTTTCAGTTGTGTTGGGAGACAAATTAAAAGTTTGATTTTGTTCTTATAGATACCACATAATTGATGGTACATTAGCTTTATGTCTTGTGATCTGATTAAAATGGGAAATTAGACAGAAAGGTCAATATATGGTCACTTTTCATGAATGATAGAGTAGGATGATCTTATATCCCCTCTGATTATGTATATTTTATAGACTAAATATGTTCATGACCTTGATTTTGATGTTTAGAATGAGATAGTTTAAAATTATGTAATAGATTCCTTACTATTGAACACAATTTAGATCATTTTCAAAGGGGATTGTTTCATGTAAAATGTGTTTTAAAAGGTTAAAGATCAGAATGATGTAGAAGGATATTATAGAAATATGTTGTTAGTAATGAATCATTGGATTTTAAGAATATAATGAATTATAGATAAGGTCAAATTCACTCGGATAAGGGGCTTATTTCCTTAGACCTAGAGGATGGTATAGTGACTATTGATATGGATACCAATGAAGGTGAAATTAATAGTATCTCTTATTATTTAGGTGTTCATTGGGTTTATGAAGGAAATGGTATTAGGACTGTTTTTTCATAGAAAACCATACTTATGATCTTGGTGGGGGTGGAATAAATATTATGACTACTTTGTTAGTATTTATTGTTGGAAAGGGCCTCTTATATGATGCTACTAATGAAAAGGATTTCGGTTCCTCTATTTCTCTAGAATAGAGTAAACCATTTCCCATAATGTTGGATATTGTTTGTAATCCTATAGTGGAAGAATCCAACATAAAACCTAGACCAATGAAATATTTTTGGTAAAACATCAAGGGTCTTCTGAGATTGAAGAATAAGTAGACATTGTAGTCCTATATGAAGAGAACAATATTAAATATATATTTTTTGAAGTCAAAAAGGATAAATATATAGTGGTTTTAAGAACACATGATTATATAAATAAGAAGCTTGGTACCTATGTGGAAACTTGAATGGGACATGAATAGAGCATTACATCATCAAAAAACACACAACTGGAACCTATATCTGATAATAAAGATTTTGATCACTCTACTCCAAATAGGTATTTTTTAAAGGGGAATGATTATCTAGGTAAAAAATAACATGCTCCTTCCATGGAGATAAATTATTCAGAAGATAACATGAAGTATTTTGATATTTAAGATATAGATTTTATGAAAATTACTGGAAAAACAAGTGTGATAAATGAGAAGGGCATGCCTATGATAGAGAGATTATTGCTCTTTAGAGTGAATTTAGGGGAAGATTTTGGGACATTTTAGTCTCATTAATATAGGTATAGGATCACACAGAAGCTCCTATCAATGAATCCATTATTTATTCCTCCAAGGAATGAACTCATGGAGCATATCCACTGGCCATGTTAAGATGGCATGGAAAAATTAGTCAAGCAGTGCACCCTTCACTTAAAATAAGAGTTTCAAAATAGGTTTGGGTATTTTACAGTGATGTGTAGAGAGAAACTATAAATATTTATTCTATGGATAAGAATAATATTTCATATAGAGCCTTGGATAACAAATATAGTGTAAATTAGTACTAGGAGAACACTAAGAATGTTTCTTCTTCCTCCAAAGTGCCTAAGAGACCAACGGGTAGTGAACATATTAGCCGACAAGCTGTTAGAAAACTAACCAATAATCATGTCAAATGTTTCTCTATTATGGAGAGTAAAGGACTTGTCAATTTTGACTCCTTTATTTCACTTTCTATTGAACCAGATCTAGGAATATATGATTTTTTTAATAAGGATGCATTGAACGAAGTCTCCACCTCCATGGAACCATTGAGATTTTGAGTATAAGGGCCCAACCTTAAACATTAAATATTATTGAATTAAAAGAATATTTCACATTGATGATCTTTTTAGGTTTAGAGTTTTAGAGAATTAGGACATAACTATTACATCTAAAAAGATTAAAAAGTAGACAGTTGTACAAAGTTTCCATTTTTTTCATAAAATAAAAACTCTTGAAAAAAAAATTCATTTCTAGTTCCATGTTTTAGATATCATGACTTTTCCTTGATCCCATCATTGTCCCTATTCATCTTTAAGTCTTGTGAAAACATTTCAAAACTTGGGATGAGCATAAAAAGCTTATTAAGGGTTATAAAACAAAGAAACAAAACATTTGTTCATAAATACATACAAAACATGAACTCTTTTACCTACCTCATGAAATCATAATATTTTATGAATAACACATTGAAATCATAAATCATAAAGGTAAGTTGTGGAAACAATATCATACTTACATTGTAGCTATCATAGCTACATAGAGAGTTACTTTGGAATACCCATCACAGTGTATTCCCTAAATCTCTTAGGAGAAAAATTCACGTTTACCTCCATCATGTTATCTAATGCATTGGAGAGCTATCTCGGGCTAACCCACCCAAGGATTACCCCGGAACCACCCGTATACGTAAATAATTCCCAAGAACTATAACATGATCATAACATAAGCATAAAGGAAATATAATATTTCCACATTGCAATAAAAAAAATATAATTTCAAGATATTGAAATAATAAATCCATTATAAAAATCATTTTCAATACTAAAATATGTAAAAAATAGTATATGGTATTTATTTTTCCTTTTAAAAAAATTCCGGCTTGTTAAGAAAGCCAAAGATCAAATAATACTCGCGGCGGCGGAAAGGTCGTTGTCACTACTTACGTTAAAAAACAATCCCTTTTTTCATTTAGTAAGATTCTTCATATAAAAAGATTCCATTTGAATGAAATGAAAAGATAAAGGTGTTTATACATCGTATAAAATAAAATCGTGTATTAAAACAAAATATGCCTCAATGAAAGGAGATTGAGATGAAGTCCCTTACCTCATGTCCAACTTGACATGATCGTTCATTAATCTCTTGAAAAATAAACAAAAGTTAATTTCTAATTTATTAAGATCCTTTTTCAAGTTTAAAATTACTTTTATATCACTTATTACCATGTTATAATCATTATGTAATCATTTAAGTTAGTAATGTTCATTTTGTCGATATTTGGTACTTGAGTCAAAAATGAACACCTTATATTTACAAGTTGTCCATGTAGTCAATAGTCTATTATATCCAGAATGATATTCATGATTTAGATATCATATATATCATATATATCCATTATAATCATGTATTTATAATCATACATAACATTTGGAGGTATGATATGAAATGCACCATTCATGGAAACAGTAAGCAATACGTACGCATGAATGCTACTTTCATTTCTATTTCTTATTTTAATGAAATTAAAACATAATGATACACAGTTATATTATCATTCCAGTATATTTTCATATATAATATCATATATAATATCATTAAATACATCCTTTATACGTCCCACATATGGCCTTAATGAATCATATCACTTTGAGGGGGCGGTAGTGTGCACTTCTTCTAATGAGATTATCGCGTTTACCCATAATGTAAACCATAAATACATGATATAAATGGAAATTATAGAAGCATAAAGAAAAAATAAACATAATTTATATCATATATAAACACTGTTCCATCATAATGGCCACCATGAGAGGCGGTAGGAGATAATTGAACAATCATCATTTCGTGAGGCGTTAGTTTTCCCTCCACAGAAACATTATGTTCTTCACCCATTATATGGAGGTGTGTGTAAGTGTAGTTTGAATCATTCTCATAACAACATCATAGTATAATTAGGAAACTGGTGTTTTTACAAAAGAAAGTAATAAAAAGAGTTTAGGGGTTGTAGAAGTAAAATAAAAGAAATCAATTTAAGAGAAATTATTACCTTTAATTTGGGTAACTACCTTTAGTTTGAAAAAAAGGACTTATTGAAGTTCCTTATGCCTAAGATAAGGCTACTAGGGGGAGGATAGGGATGTAGGGAGATTAATTGGGTAGAGTTTGCAGTAGAAAAATGGCTTGAGTGGTGTGAGGAATTGGTTAGAAGTGGTCTCCTTTTATAAGGGAGAGGAGGGGCTCTTTAGGAAAGTGTGATAATATTATTTTATTATATAATGATATTTGGTTTCAAAATGTCCAAAAATTATTAAAGTCCAATATAAGATGACTAATATTAGAAATTAAATCATCGAATCAGAATTTTATATGTTTTGGATAATATTGTAGTCATTATAATCTTATTTATTTAAATCATTTATTAATGAGGTAAATACTGCATCAATATTCTGTCATAAACAATTTACTTTATTTGATGTCTAAAAATTATAAAACAAATACAATGATGTAGTAAATAGTTTTAGCTTTCCAATTAATATTTATGGTCGAAATTATAATTTATATAACACTATATAAAAATTAATTTACTAAATGATTTTTGTTTATGTCATTTTTGACTTTACATTAAATTAATTAATCTAAATTGTCATTTTGTTTCATAACTGGCTCCATGGAGTCCCAAAAAAGACCCAAATATTCCCATGGTCGTAAATTACTCATCCAATAAGGTTAAGACAAGTGTTAAGGTAATTTGGAATTATTATAGTATTCTTTTTACCTTGAATTACCATATTTACATTTAACCGTGGTAAATAAAAGTAAACAGGTACTATTCACCAAAAATTATTTCAATCTTATTGAACCACATTTTACATAATAATAACAACCATGTATGTCGGATTTTTGAAATTAAATTCACAGAAGTGGTAAAATTTCATTTAAATGGAAGTGTCAGTTTTTTTAACTACTACTAAGTGGTTTCACTATTCATATAAATTTTATGTTTTTCATAAAAATACCAAAAATTCAGCCTATGATATATTTGATGTTACTAATTAAAAAATGATGTTTATTTTTTCAAATTCAAAACATAGATGTGGAATTAATTAATTTAAAATTAATTCCAGTTGTTAAAACAAATAGCGTGTTTTTAAGAAGCAATAACTATCAAAGGATCAACACTTCTTTATGTCCAATTTCAAAGTGAAATTAATTCTAATGAAGATAATTGGATTAAATGGTAAATATATTTTATAATTAAACTTTATAACCAATTAAAAATTTAATCTATCCATATAGATAAATTAGATTAAAAATAAGTTTTGAATTAAAATACAATATTTTCACTATTCGTTAAAAAATGAACTTTATTGGAAAAATTCCAAAAATTTTACACATAGTAAATATTGATGTCCCCATTATAAATAACGATTTTATTTGGTCAATTAGAATGTATTTAAGTGACCAAAACTATATTTCAAGTGGGTTCACCATTAAAAGGTGATAAATTGTCCTTTTAATGTAAATTATGCTTAAAATTAGATTCATTCATATTTTAAGCCTATAACTTTTTATTGGATAAATGTAAATACATTTAACAATAATTTATAATAATGTTATAGTTTCTTTTGTTCATTCCTTCCAATACAACGTCTAGGAGTTAACTACTATTTAAAATAATAATATTATATTTTTAGTGTGCAGCCTATGATTTCAAAGAAACCCGTTGTTGCATATCGGGTACGGTATCGAACATAGAAACCACTTTAAAGTAAAATTAATATTTAATTCACAAATATTAATAAATATTAAATATGTCTTAATCTTTATTTACCTAGGTTTTTACATCCTTCCCCCTTTTGAGAATTGCATCCTCGCAATTTTACTTATCAAAATAAGTGGGGGTATTTATCCGTCATAGCATTTTAAGATTACCACATTGCCTCTTCAATCATATGTTTTTTCCACAAAACCTTTACCTGGTGAATTACCTTATTTCACAAAACTTGATCTCTATGGTCATGAATTTGGACTGGTTATTCTTCATAAGAGAGATTCTCTTCCAACTGAACTACCTATGGGCTCAAAACATGAGATGGATCTGGAATATACTTTCTCAACGGAGAAACAAGAAAAACATTGTGTAACTAGGATAAACTTGGAGGTAAATCCACTTTGTATGAAACTGATCAAACTTTCTCTAGAATTTCATAAGTTCCAATGATCCTTAGACTCAACCTTCCATTATTACCAAAATGTATCACACTTTTCCATGGTGAAACTTTGAGAAAGACATGATCACCCACCATAAAAGAAAGATCCTTCCTCCGGTTATTTGCATAACTTTTATGTCTTCTATGAGCTGCTCTCATGTGATTCTGAATCAACTGAACTTTCTCTGGTATCTCTTCTACCAATTCTAGTCCCATCAGCTTCCTTTCACCTACTTCATCCCAAAATGCTGGAGTTTGACAACACATTCCATATAATGACTCAAATGAAGCCATCAATATACTAGAATGAAAACTATAATTGTATAAAAATTCAACCAAAGAAAGATATTGGTCCCAACTTCCCTGATAATCCAGTGCACAAGCACGTAGCATATCCTCCAAGGTCTGAATTATTCGTTCTAAATGCTCATCTGATTGAGGATGAAAATATGTACTAAAATTTAATTCAGTACCCAACAACTTCTGAATGCCATTCCAAAAGACAGAAGTAAACTTGGGATCACTATCAGATACAATGGAGAGGGGAACTCCATGCATACTAACTATCTCTTTAACATACAATTGAGAAAGTTGATATAGAGACAATGTATCTCGAATAGGAAGGAAATGAGCGTATTTAGTCAATTGATCAATAATAACCAATATTTCATTATTACATCAACATGTCTTTGATAATCCCACAACAAAGTCCAGGGATATATTTTCCAATTTCCACTTTGACATGGGTAAAGACTGAAGCATTCCTTTCGGTAAATGACGCTCTACTTTAACCTGCTGACAAGTCAAACACTTCACAGTAAAATCAGAAATATCTCTATTCATTCTATCCCACCAGTAACACTTCCGAAGATCTTTGTACATCTTAGTACTACTAGGATGAACTGAAAATGAAGAACTATGAGATTCTCATAACAACTTGTTCTTCAACTGTGAATCACAAGGCACACATAATTTCTTCCCAAAACTGAAAACACAATCATTATCAATGTTAAATTCAGGCAATTTACCCTTCTGAACCAACTCTACCATTTTCTGCAACTCACTGTCTTCTTTCTGTGCTTGCATTATTCTATTTGATAGAGATTATCTCATAGACACCTGAAACAAAATAAGATAATTTCCTACACCAACAACTTATATTCCAAAGTTTATCAAATCAAAAACCAAATGATATCGTTCCAAATACAGTATGGCTAATGAGACATTGCTTTTTAGACTCAAATCATTGGCCACTTTATTTGTTTTTCCCAGATGGTAATGGATCATGCATTCATAATCCTTGATTAATTCTAGCCATCTCCTCTGTCTCATGTTCAATGATTTTTGAGTGAATATATACTTTATACATTTTTGGTTAGTATATATTTCAAATTTTACTCCATAAAAATGATGCCTCTAAAATTTTAAAGAAAAAACAATAGTAGTTAATTCCAAATCATGTGTAGGGTAATTTAACTCATGGGGTTTCAACTGATGTGAAGCATAAGCAATTACCTGATCATTCTGCATTAGGACACAACCCAGTCCTTTCAACGAAGCATCACTGTAGATAACAAACTCACCATTTCTAGACGGTAGTTCCAAAACACAAGCATTCACCAATCTCATTTTCAATTCTTCAAAACAATCATCACATTATTTTGTCCAGATGAACTTAACACCTTTTTGAGTTAACTTAGTCATTGGACTAGATAACCATACAAAATTTTCAAAAAACCTATGGTAATGACCTGCCCAACCATGAAAACTATGAATTTTAGTTATATTTGTCGGTCTTGTCCATTCTTCAACAAATTTTGTTTTAGCAGGATCAACAGTAATGCCATTTTTTTAAACAATGTGACCAAGGAAAGAAATTTTTTGTAACCAAAACTCACAATTTCTAAATTTCCCAAACAATTTTTTTTTCTTTTAAGGTTTTAAAGATGAACCTCAAATGAATTTCATGTTCCACCTTAATTTTGTAATAAACGAAAATATCATCAATGAACACATCCCCAAACGTATCCAAGAACTCACGGAAAATTCTATTCATAAGACCCATGAATAAAACATGTGAATTGGTTAAACCAAAATGCATAACTAAAAATTCATAATGGCCATATCTAGTACGAAATGCGGTCTTTGGTACGTCTTCTTCCATTACATTCAACTGATGGTACCCAAAAATCAAACTAATCTATGAAAAATACTGAGCTCCCTGGAGCTGATAAAAAAAATCATCAATATAAGGAAAATGATACTTGTTCTTAATAGTGATGTTATTCAATGCTCTATAATCAATGAAAAGTATCATTGAACCATCTTTCTTTTTAAAAAACAAGACAAGATCACCCCATGGTGATGTGCTAGGTCTAATGAAACCTTTATCTAATAACTCCTGCAATTGCCTCTTTAACTCTAAAAGTTCAATTTGGGCCATTCAATAAGGGGTTATGAAATTGGCTTAGTATAAGGAACTAAGTCAACAGTAAATTCAACTTCCCAACCAGGTATAATTCCAGGAAACTCATCCGGAAAAACATCAAGGTACTCATTTACCACTAGCACATCATTAATCGAAACAGTTCCTTTATTTTCAAATATACGTTCAAGGTAGCATTCATTTCCCTCTTTTACTACTTTCTCAGCTTCCTGATATGTTATCAAAATAAAGGGTTCGTTTTTTAATACAAAATAAAATTCATTCTAAAAAAACCTCATTAGCTTTGCAGTCAATCTTATCATGATATACAGAAATCCAATCTATACCCAAAATAACATCAAACACTACTAGAGGCAAAACAATAAGGTTTTTAGATATATTATTTCCTCACACAAGGACATGAATGTTCTTATATTTTCTTTTTGTATCAACATTTCCTCTAGGTGTTTTTACCGTAAGATCTGTATTCATATCATGATATCGAATTCCCAATTTACTAGAAAAATTCTTAGAAATGAAAGAGTGTGTAGACCCTGAATAAAACAACACATTGGCATAATCTAAAAAAAACAGTGTACCTGATACAACATCATTTGATGTCCCAACATCTACTGAAGTAGTTGCAAAAGCATTCACCACCCATTTCTGCTTGTAGTCTGGATGATTTCCTTCTATTGAGTTCTTCGTTGGACACACATTTGCATAATGACCCATTTCATTTCAGTTAAAACATTTTGCTGACTATAAATCAGATTTTTTCTTACCATTACATTGATCTTTTTTAGTGAAATTATGAGCCTTATGTCCCATTTTACCACATCAATAACAATTACCATAATTCAAAAGACATTCCCCAGTATGCGTTTTACCACAATATTCACAAACTTTAAACTTAAGTTTGTTACAATGAAACTTTTTTAAAGAGTTCTTCCCTTTCTTCTACCACCTAGACCTCTTATTCTGTTGTTTGTCAAAGAATACATGATCATCGACAAACTCTATTTCCACCTTCTCTGCACAATGAACATGTTTTTCATATCTTTTGAACTCACAAGATGCTAAATCCCTTCGATACTTTGGCTTCAATACTAAGTAAAAATGGTTGATTTTACTATCAAGATCTTGTATGAAATTTAGAGCATACCTTGCCGGTCGAGTGAGTTTTTCTTCATAAGCAGCCACTGAGTCATCGTCCTGCCTTAATTCTTGGAATTGTTTTTCCATCCTAAAACGAACCACCTTAGGAAAATATTTTTCAAGAAACATACCATTTAATTAATCCCAATTCAGAGAATCAATCTTCTCACTATCCTGATATTTTTCACCTTCGACCACCACTGATCAGCTTCACCTTCAAAACGGTAAACAACAAGACTAACTTTTTGATGTTTAGAACAACCCATGACATTAGAAATCTTTTCCAGTGCTTTAATACACCCTTCGACTAGAACAGGGTCAGATTATCCTCTAAATGACGAGGGATGTTTCCTCATGAAATGCTCCACTACTAACATGTTACTTTGTGGTTGATCTGGCTAATCCCGTGCATGGATACCACCACCATTTATAGCCTGAGTCAACTATGCCATCACTGCAACAAACTGTTTAGTTCCAATTCCAACAATCTCAGGTTTCTGATTTGGAAGGTTGTCTTCCTCTTATTGTCGTCCCAACAAAGCTTCCCCTTTTCCTCTATAGAAAACCATTTTGAACATAGGAATATCTTAGGCGAAGCAACATGGTAATCGGTAAGTGCTATATCATTTCAATATTACAATAAAATAATTTATGGACATTTATTTAACAATTCACTAACTCCTAATGTTATCTGAACTGACCTCTGATACCCACTATAAGGACCCGACATTAAACCTTACATAATATTGAATTAAATAAATAATTAACATTGAGGATATTTTCAGGTTTACATTTTAAAAGAATTTGGACATAATAATTACATCTCAAAATATTACAAAATAGACACTTATACACAGTTTCCATTTTTTCATAAAATAAAAACTCATGAAAAAAAAGAGTCGTGTCTAGTTCCATGATTTTGAGAGCATGACTTCTACTTGATCCCATCCTTGACCCTATTCATCTTTAAGTCATGTAAAAACATTTCAAAACATGGGATGAGCATAAAAATCTCAGTAAGGATTATAAAACAAGGAAAGAAAACATTTGTTCATAAATACATAAAAAACATGAACTCTTTTACTTAACTCATGAAATCATAATATTTAATGAATAACATATAGAAATCATAAATCATAAAGGTAACTTGTGGAATCCATATCATAGTTACATTGTAGCTATCATAGGTACATAGGGATTTACTTTGTAATACCCATCACAGTATATTCCCTAAATCTCATAGGAGAAACATTCACGTTTTCCTCCGTCACATTACCCAATGCATTGGAGAGCTATATTGGGCTCAACTACCCTAGGTTTATCACGAGTAGTGAGCATATTAGCCGACATGCTGTTGGAAAACTAACCAATAATCATGTCAAATGTTTCTCTATTTTGGGGAGTAAAGGACTTGTCAATTTTGACTCCTTTATTGCACTTTCTGTTGAACCAGATCTAGGAATATATGATTTTTTAATAAGGATACATTGAACGAAGTCTCCAACTCCTTGGAACCTTTTAGATTTTGTGTATAAGGGCCCATCCTTAAACCTAAAATAATATTGAATTAAATGAATAATTCACATTGAGGATTTTTTCAGGTTTAGAGTTGTTTAGAATTAGGACATAACTATAACATCCCAAAAGATTACAAAGTAGACACTTGTACACAGTTTCCATTTTTTTCATAAAATAAAAACTCTTGAAAAAAGAGTCATTTCTATTTCCATGTTTTAGGGATCATGACTTTTCCTTGATCCCATCCTTGACCCTATTCATCTTTCAGTCCTGTGAAAACATTTCAAAACATGGGATGAACATAAAAATCTCATTAAGGGTTATAAAACAACAAAAGAAAACATTTGTTCATAAATACATAAGAAACATGAACTCTTTTACTTACCTCATGAAATAATAATATTTTATGAATAAAACCTTGAAATCATAAATCATAAAGGTAACTTGTGGAAACAATATCATACTTACATTGTAGCTATCATAGCTACATAGAGAGTTACTTTGGAATACCCATCACAATATATTACCTAAATCTCTTAGGAGAAACATTCACGTTTACCTCTGTCATGTTAACTAATGCATTGGAGAGCTATCTCAGGCTCACCTGCCCTAGGTTTACCACGGAACCACCCGTATACGTAAAAAGTGCCCAAGAACCATAACATGATTATAACATAAGCATAATGGAAAGATAACATTTCCATATTGCAATAACAAAATATCATTTCAATATATTTAAATAATTAATCCATTATCTAAATCATTTTCAATACAAAAATATGTAAAAAAGAGTTTGTGCTATTTATTTTTCCTTTTAAAAAAAATTCCTGCTTGTTAAGGAATCCAACGATCAAATAATACTCGCGGCGGCGGAAAGGTCGTTGTCACCGCTTACATTAAAAAACATTTCTTTTTTAAATTTAGTTAAACACTTCATATAAAATTTTTCCCTTTGAATGAGTTGAAAAGTCAAAGGTCTTTATACAGCATATAAAAGAAAATCGTGCATTAAAACAAAATATGCCTCAACGAAATAAGATTGAGACAAAGTCCCTTACCTCGTGTCAGACTTGACTCGATCGTTCTTTAATCTCTTGAATAATAAACTAAAGTTAATTTATAATTTATTAAGATCCTTTTTCAAGTTTATAATTCCTTTTATATAACTTATTACCATGTTGTAATCATTATGTAATCATTTAAGATAATAGCGTTCATTTTGTCGATATTTGGTTCTTGAGTAAAAAATGAACACCTTATATTTACAAGTTTTCCATGTGGTCAGTAGTCCATTATATCAAAAATGATATTCATGATTTAGATATCATATATATCATATATATCCAGTATATACATGTATTTATAATCGTACATAACATTTTGAGGTAAGAAATGGAATGCACCGTTCATGGAGATGGTAAGCCGTACGTACACATGAATGCTACGTTCATTTATATTTCTTATTTTAATGGAATTAAAACATAATGATACATATATATATTATAATTACAGTATAATTTAATATATAATATCATATATAATATCATTATTTTCATTCTTTATACATCCCACATATGGCATTAACGAGTCATATCACTTTGAGGGGGCGGTAGTCCGTACATCCTCTAATGAGATTATCACGTTTACCCATAACGGTAACCATAAATGCATGATATAAATGGAAATTGCATAAGTATAAAGAAAAAATAAAAATAATAAATATCATATATTAATACAGTACCATCATAATGGCCACCATGAGAGGCTGTAGGAGATAATCAAACAATCATCATTTCGGGAGGCGTTAGTTTGCCATCCACAGAAACATTATGTTCTTCACCCATTAGAAAGAGGTGTGTGTAAATGCAGTCTGAATCATTCCCATAAAAACATCCTAGTATATTGATGATACTGGCGTTGTTACAAAATAGTGGAATAAAAATAGTTTAGGGGATGGAGAAGTAAAATAAAAGAAAACAATTTAAGAGAAACTGTTACATTTAATTTGGGTAACTCAATTTGGTTTAAACCAAAGGACTTCTTGAAGTGCCTTCTGCCTATAGTAAGGCTTATAAGTGTAGTATAGGGTTGTAGGGAGCTTAATGGGGAAGCGTTTAGATGAGAAAAAAAGGCTTAATAGGTGTGAATGAATTGGTTAGAAGTGGTATCCTTTTATAAGGGAGAGGAGGGACTCTTTAGAAAAGTGTGATAATATTATTTTATTATATAATGATATTTGGTTTCAAATGTTCCAAAAATAATTAAAGTCTAAGATAAGATGACTAATATTATAAATAAAATCATTAAATCAGAATTGGACATGTTTTGGATAATATTTTAATCATTATAATCTTATTTATTTAAATCATTTATTAATGAGGTAAATACTGCATCATTATTGTGTCATAAAAAATTTAATTTATTTGATGTCTAAAAATTATAAAAAAATACCATGATGTAGGAAATATTTTTATATTTCCAATGAATATTTATATGTGAGGATATAATTTATATAACACTATATAAAAATTAATTTACTAAAAGATTTGTGTTTATGTCATTTTTGCCTTTACATTATATTTATTAATCTAAAGTGTTATTGTCTTTCATAAGTGGCTCAATCGGGTCCCAAAAAAGACCCAAATAGGCCCATGGTTGGAAATTACTCATCAAATAAGGTTAGGATAAGTGTTAAGGTAATTTTAATTATTATAATATTCTTTTTACCTTGAATAACCATATTTAACTTTAACCGTGGTAAATAAAAGTCAAAAATTACTATTCACCAAAATTATTTTCATCTTATTGAACCATATTTTAATTACTAATAACAACCATGTATGTCAGATTTTTTAAATTCAATTCACAGATGTGGTAAAATTTCATTTAAATGGAAAAGTCAGTTTTTTAACTACTACTATGTGGTTTCACTATTCATCAAAAATAGAAGTTTTTCAGAAAAATAACAAAAATTCAGCCTAAGCTATATTTTATATTCTGAATTCAAAAATGAGTTTTATTTTTCCAAACTAAAAACATAGAAGTGTCATTAATTAATTTAAAATTAATTCCTGTTGTTAAAATAAATAGCGTGTTTTTAAGAAACAATAACTATCAAAAGATTGACACTACTTTATGTCCAATTTCAATGTGAAATTAATTCTAATGACCAATATTGGATTAAATGGTAAAAATATATTCTAATTAAACTTTGAAACCAATTAAAAATATAATCTATCCATAAAAATAAATTATATTAAAATGCAGTTTTGAATTAAAATACAATATTTCCACTATTCATTGATAATGAACTTTAACGGAAAAATTCTAAAAATTTACACATAGTAAAGATTGATGCCCCCATTCTAAAGAAGGAATTTATTTGGTCAATTAGAATGCATTTAAGTGACCAAATCAATATTTAAAGAGGTTTCACCATTAAAAGGTGATAAATTGACCTTTTAATGTAAATTATGCTTAAAATAAGATTCAGTCATATTTTAAGCCTCTAACTTTTTATTGTATTAATGTAAATACATTTAACAATCATGTATAATCATATTGTAGTTAGTTTTTTTCATTCCCACCAATACAACGGCTATGAGTTAACTACTATTTAAAATAATAATATTATATTATTAGTCTGCAATGTAAGATTTCAAAGAAACCCATTGTTGCGTATCAGGTATGCTATCGAACATAGAAACCCCTTTAAAGTAAAATTAATATTTAATTCACAAATATTAATAAATATGAAATATGTCTTATTATTTATTGACCTGGGATGTTACATTGAGTGTGTTACTCTAATTATAAAAAGGATAGTGAGTACTAGGATCACCCCATGAAAGGTTCTAAAAGTTGGATATGGGGATGTCACCGTAGTTTTTAGGGAGGATAAGAATCCTAACACAACATGAGCCTTAAATATGAGGCTCAGTTTCTAGAAAATCATCAACTACATTGAAGGGATCAAGCCTAGTTTCATGTTCTTATGGTTTTTGGCTTATTTTTATTTTGAGTGAAGGTACAAATTCTTTTTCTAACACCATCAACTCTTAATTATATTTTTAATTTTCTTAATAAAGGGTCTTGGAACTTACTTTGTTATGATATAAATATAAAAAAACATGTAATTAATCATAATTTTGTATACATATACACATAAATATTATATATAAATATATATAAATAAAAAAATAAAAAAATTACTGATAAATAATTTACATATAAATATAAAAACATCATATAATATAATAATATATACAAATTTCAAAATATATATATGATGAAATATATATCAACATAATATATATACACAAAAATATATATAAATATCTATAAATATATATAATGATAATTAAATATAGATAAATAAAAATAAATACAGATATATATATTATAAAATCTAATTAGAAATAAAAAATTAATATATAAAAATACATATAGAAACACATACAAAAGATTTTTATATACTCACAAATGCACACACATATACACAATCCCACATAATATTTATGTACAAATTAAAATATTTATTTATACTATTAAATTTATATTTGTAAATAAATGAAAATATGTATGTATATTTATATATTTATTAATAAATGAAACAAAAATATAAGAAATGGTAAAATGTCAACATTATAATATCTACATGAATGTAATCGTAGGGAGTAAATATAGTCTCTAAAAAAATGATAACAAAACTAAAGTAAACAAAGATAAAATTCCACTTAATGATAAAAAAATGGTTTCCCAAATATGAAAAAGGGTTTTAAACGTTTGAGGAAGTTTTGGAAAATAAAAAACGTTATATATTACTTATCTATTAATATATTCCATCACAAAATTCAATTTCACTACTTTTGGAGCATAAATACTCACCCAAATAAAAAAATATTTTTGTTTGAAGTTCATTTCATGTTTTTGTCCTATCTTCAGATATTAATTAATTTATTATTTTTTTCTACGAACAAATTGAAATTAAATATTTAGTAATAAATATGAAATTTAATTTTTTGAATAAATATCATTCTATAATAATTGTATAAACCATTTTCACTAAATCTAATATATCTTAATTTTAAATACATATTCAGTATTATATAATGTGTTTTTAATAAAATATATGATATAAATATATCAATATAAATATTTTTATATACTAAAATATGATATCTTATAATATATAATTTATTTTAAATTATAACTTTTATAATTAGTTATGTCTCAAAGACTAATAGGAAAATATCCAGGGATAGCCTATATTTAAAGCTCGAAATCCACAAGTTATGTTATATATGTCATTTATTAGTTATTTCTTCTAAATTCATAGTATTTATTTATATATGATTAGTAATTAAATTATTCTCATCAAAAACATTACTTTATTTTAGTTAATTTATCTGAATAGAAGGAATTGTTCCAATAACCAATTTGATTATTGGCAAAACAAAATTCCCAATATGACGGGAGTGAGAGTCAATAACATTATGGTTGTTCCTACATAGTAGACTTATGTTATGAAAAATAACTTGATTCATGTAGATCACCTTCCATATCCTATAAAAGAACAAGTTATATTTGAGTTTATAATGTGAAAACTGAATCCTTAAGTTAGTGGATGTTATTGTTCCATGATAACACAATAATTGATTAACTCCATTGAGAATATTATTTTTTTCCTCTTATATATCAATAAATACAAAGTCATTGTGGTGGTCAATTTATGATAAGAATAAGTTTATTAGTTGTAGAAACAAATCATGAATTAGAATCTTAAAGAGGAAATTTAATTAAAATTGAAGGAAGGATAAGAATATATTTTTCAATCAATATTTTCCCCTCACTCTTCATCTTAAAATAGATGAGGAGTTCCTTTGACTAAAAAAAGGGAGGTAAAATAATCTATTTTTAGAAGGAAAACATTAAAAGGATATCATGGTATGAATTAGTAATTATCATCAATCCTATGGGTAACATTAATATCTTCTTTACTAGACTACATCAATGTAATTGAAATTATTTAAAGATTCAAGACATTGATAATTATGAGTAAATTCTTTTATTGGGCCCTTAAAATTGATATTTAGATAGGTGATTCTATATTTTATTATCTTTTAAGAGGAAAGAAGATCTGAAAATAGTTACTTTTTTAGTATTAATGGATAAAATTAATTTATTAATGAAAATGAACTACCCACGTGGCAAATGTGTGGGAAAAAACATCTAGAAAACAACCTCAATAGACCAAATGCATCTTTCCAGAGTGGAAAATATAGGAACCAGGTTAATGAATGTCAATGGGGGATGACAAAATTCACTAATATAATGAAATAAAAGAAGGTTATGACTAATCCTCAACCTATAATCCAATGTTTCAACTATAAGGAAGATTTTAACTATTGAAGTTATTTATCTAAGCCATGGGTTGTTGAAGATAATATATTTCAATGTAAATAGATAATAGACAAGATTATTTTATCATTGTTAATTTGGTGGATCATTATAATGAAGTGGTGACATGTACAGTTGGTATTCATTAAGGAATAGAAATTTTCATATTGGATATTGGTTATGCATATTATTTTATTTCCATCAATTTTAGAAGAAGAATTGAAACACCAAATCAAGAAATTGAGTTGTAATTATTAGGGAAAACATAAAGTGGTAGAGTCATTTAATGTTAAGTATATAAATCCTTAGTCAATTTATGTTGGATAAATATCCAAGAACCCCATTTCAAACTACCGTTATTGGAACTCAACACTACCCTAGGCTTGTATTGTCTATATTTATATATATACAACATCAACTCTCAGGAGAAGAAATAACTATTCATATCCCAAACCGTCCTCTGATTCTATAAAAGTTTAATGAGGAGGTCGAATCGCCTATGGAAACAACTTCTCTAGCATAGTTATTTTTTTTGATATACTATATCCTATGCAATTTTTTTAGAAAATAGATTGTTGATACAAAGTGTTTTATTCATTATTAATGATGGGTCAATATGTGTTTGGTTTATTAAAGGTGAATCAGTAATGCTAGGATAATTTTTAGGGATTCATTAAATTACATTAGATGTCCAGATCAAGAAAGTCTGGCTGATAATTTTTTTTACTTTTGAACTAATCTTAAATCTCAAGGACTCGTGTTAGAGGACGACATATTATTTTATATAAATGGGGAGGTAATTTTTTATTTTCACGAAAAAATAATGATTTTACTGAAAAATAATTTGTTTTCATGAAAAATATTTAAGGGATAAGTAGAGAGTTGTGGGTTGAATTTGAGTTGAGAATGAAAATAATTCTTGTTGAAGATTTACTAAATACTTTTAAAGAGTTAAGTAAAAAATATCCAACCACACGTGATTTTGGGGAAATTTCAATAGACTGTATTGTGGGTGGATACCTCAACCACATATGAGGGCCATCACATAAGGATATCATGTATGTTCGAGGTAATGAGCACTAACACAGGTCGGTAATGGCATAAAATGGATGAACATTGCATCCATAGAGTACGAATGGATTTTCCAAGGAGTACAACACCAGTGTGGTGTGGCCCAATAATGGTAATGGATCAAATGTGTTTTGGGTGATGAACCCCAGTGCTGAAATGAGAAGTAAGTCGATCAAATTTATATATTAAGATGCAAAAAACAATGTTGAATATTTATTTCAGACAATAATGATATAATATTATAAGTCCATTACTAAAACATAAAAATAGAATGAGTATTGTTCAATGTATTTAATATCCATCGTCTGATATCTTCTTTTGATCCACTTCACCTCCAACCAATAAAGTTCATCAAGTGAGATGAAAATTGTTCATGTCACCATTAAACGATTATAAATTCATCCATTTGGAAATCAAATCATGATATCGAGGCAGAAATCAATCCACCTATGTCCTGACAGGCAATCAAAGTGTTTAATTCTTGTGATAACTCAAAGAACATAATTTAGATGAATACAATCATAGTTTCATAAGGATATTTATGTGCATGGATTATTTTTTAGTTTTCAATTGTTGATGCATGAAACTATTTTTACATGAACATGCACATAATTACAAAATAAGAGGCAATATCTTGTGAATCTATTCATCATAAAGATTCCATGTTTTTCATCATAGTTTTTTGATAAACATCGAATGAATAAAGTGAATTTAAATATAATTGATATGACTTAATTCTCCTATATTCAACATGGAATGACATAAATATCTAATGTGACGCTCAGAAATGGTTCTCTACTGTAAATATTATTGAACCAATTTGGGAGGGCTGCTTCCATTTTCCATTTAGAGAGATCTTATTTTTTAGAGTAAATTAGAGTATCTCTATACAATTTCACTATGTCAAGGGAAGAAGATACCAAGGGATTAATTTTTGTGAAGGAAATGGTTTCATCAAGCCTCTTAGGCTATGGAGAATAATATAACATAGAACTTTAACTTACTAGGGGGTATAAACAAGATTTATTAGAGGATATAATAACTATGGTGTATAACCAATAGGTGTCTAAAACATTTTAATTGATAATAATATTATAGCAGAGAATCCTTGTTGGGGTGTTTAACCAACATGTAAAGGAGTATGTCTTTATGAATAACCTTGTAAATACTATAATCTATGATCTATCATATTATTCTCTATACAATTTTGGATTTTATGATATTATTGAATGGATCAAGAATATCAAAAAGTTCAAGTATTTCAATTAAAATGAATGAAGTCATCAAAGTATACCAATATTTAATCCCCCTATTCATGGTCAATCTTAATTGGGGAAATATATAGTGTATTATCCTTGAAGAAGTACCCTTTTTAAGGGAATATGTTGATGTATTCTCTGAAACACTTTCTAAACATCATCCTGGACAAGAATTTGAGTTATCAATTGAAATTTTACTTTGATATTTAACCACATCTAATATTTCCTATCATATGTCCACCTTTATAAAAGAAGAACTAACGAAATAAAGTACAAGAGAATCTAGACATGTTCTTCATACACCAAAGTGCTTCACTACACGGTTCAGTAGTCCTATTTGGAAGAAGAAAGATGGTTCAATAGGTATTGAAATTGATTATAAGGAACTAAAAAGGATCAAAATAAATAAATAAATAATCCATTTTCACATATTCATAACTTTTCAATAATCTAAATGAGGTCTATTACTTTTTTAATGTTCAGCTTTAGCCTAGATATTATCAGTTAATGTTGAAAAGGAAGGATGCTATAAATACTAATTTGTATATAAGTTATAGAAACATTAAGAGAAAACACATGACATGTAGCTCGTTAATGTATGCCATGTAGTCCAGACAATGTACATACCAAATCTCCAGTTATGTATCTTGGGTACAAAGAAATAGAGTTACATTGCACATAACTCGAAGTACACATAGTGTATTCTACCAATTAAGTAAAGAATTAAATTACAATAAATTGATAATTGTAGAGATAAAAACATATTATATTGATTGGAACTTGCTATTTTTTGTTGTTTAATAGTGGATTAAAATAATTTTAAACACTATCTTAATTTATTACAATTAATATATGATTATTTTTTCTATTATTTATCCTGAATGAATTCCATTAGGATGGGTATCTCTATAAAGATTCATAAGGAGATTAATATGAAATTTTATTAATTAATTAATTAATTAATGTAAGTGTTTTAATCTTAAAAATAAATAAAAATAGAAATGAATGTTAACTAGTTGTGTTTTTTGTATATGTTGCAAGTATGACCATTCATGGCCTTGTCCAAGACCTGTTTATGTGTTGGATGTTTTATTATTATTATTTTCATGGGTCATAAATAATTTAATATCAAATTAAATATGATGGAATATGTCTCGTCCCTTCTTTCATTATTACGTAGGACCTAAATATCCAGGATTATTTATATAATCCCAATTAAAATATTATTTCATTCCCCTTACCTATATATGAGTTATAAATACATGTAATTAATGGATTATTCCAAGGAATGTGGATGATGTTCTAAAGGAATGCATAGTGATTCCAACTAAGGTGATATAAAAGTGGATAGGTGGAATGTTGTAACTCATTCTACGACTAGCACATGGAGTTATTCCCCAAGTCCAATGATTGATTCTTTATCCAATCAATAAATTAACAACTAAATATTATCTAGATATGTTCATTTAATATTTATTTATTTTTCTATTATGCATTATTTATTTTGTGGATAAACAAATGATATCACATAAATAAATTAATTAATGAGAAAATATGGTAGTTAAATAAATGTATTCTGTGTAAAAGTTTTGTCTAACACGGTTAATTAATTAGTTAAAATCCACTAAATATTAACAAGTTATGTAAAGGATAAAAAAATAAAATTTAATCATATTCAATTTTGCCTAAAATATATATGATGTCAAACATGGCCATTCACTACTTCATTAGCAATGAAAGCCTTGGATCTATGATTTTGTCCAACCCTATTTGATACGCATAATATTAACAAAGGGTACTCATAAAGGTTATGGTTTGAATAAAACATATTATATAAAGAGAAGTATCCCTAACTAGACTTGATGTAACTTAGAGGAAAGTTTTGAGCATATATATGTCAGGATTTTAGGATTGGGGTGTCCACTCAACATATCAGGGATCTATAATCCCATAGTTGGAAAAGTCCTACCTAACAAAATAGGTACATGTATCTTGGAGAACCCTCATTGGGGTTGTGTGAAGTGGAATTTGTCTCCTTTACACTTGAATGTACTAGAAATTGGAAATTACAAGTTTAATAGTAAAGAATATTGAGACTTGATAAAATAATGGTAGACTTAATAAAAGTATTAATTATTTTTTCTCACATTATTTTTAATATATAGAAGTTATAATAATATGAAATTTTATAATAGTGAAAAAATGGATAGTTCATCATTCACATTATCCCTGTGTTATATGGTTGATAAAAACTATTTCTTCATAAGAAGTAACTTTTAAGAGTGGTTCAGATTCCTTCATGTTATGTTGCACCATGAACAAATGCTATAATCTTCAGTGCCAAACTTGACTTCTATGGAGACAAGTGATAAAGAGTCCCATGTATATGAATAACATATGAACTATGTGATTTAAATTAAATGTTTAATTATATTATTTATATATGGTGAAATCATTAATTCTTATAAAATCATGTACACTTATAACATTCTCAAAAATATCCACAGTCTATACTTGGAGAGAGATATACATGAATAGTTTGATATCTCCATGGAAAATTTTTATAGAAATCATTGAGATGGTTCCCCAACCTGACCTCAAGTAGTTTTTCTCATGGGATATACTGAGTGCCTAGATGTTCTAGGGTTTAAACTCATATAAGAACTACAAAATGATCTAATTATTTTCTCCCTCGTTCGATGCTTCTTCAATTTTCATGTAAATTTTAATATGAACAATATTGAGGAGTCTATTTTAGATCTACTAACTCTTCTTCACAATGTAGATAATAAGATGAATTGTCAAAATCCATCCATCCTTATGATGAAAATGGATATTGAAAAGTGAAGATCTCTAAGAAAAAATATTTTTCATGCCTTCCCAGGAAGAGGATGTTCCTAGGGAGAATAAGGGAACAAGATATTTTCTATTTCACATGTGGAAAGAAGGGCCACTAAGTAAAAGATTTCCTAGTAAATGAATAAAGGGGGAGCTTCAGGTGATTTTTTATTCGAGATCAATTTATATGTATTTATAAATTAAGTATAAGATATTTATTTTTTTGATTATATATGAATTCATAGATTGGAACCATGCAGATTTAGAATGCCTAATGAAGGGTCAATTTATCTATGAGCATCGAATGGTGCAAAACTTTTGTCTATAGCTTTCGATGAATACAACATCATCTTTCCAACTAGAATGGTCTTGGTTTTAAATGATTATTATAATGTGTAATGTGTTACCAAAAACATTATTTATATGTCAAAAATAGATATTGATGGATATTTTTAAATTTGGAAATACTTTTTTCATATTTAATAAGGAGAAATTTTATAATAGTAATTAAAATTTAAATAAAGGTATTTTTTTAGGATTATACAAAAAATGTAATAGAAATCGATAATGAAATTACTACACATGAATAATTCAACAACTTACATTGGAATAACCTTCTAGGTCATATAAACCAAAAGGCTTTGACTAAATAATGCAATGATGGATATTTAGATTGTTTTTATCTACATTTTTTTTGTGTATGTCATTCTTTTTTTCCAAAAAAATTAACATATTTCCTATTTTTTTGAAAAGTTTAAAGGACCAAAGAGATCCTTGAATTAGTTAATAATGATGTTTCTGGACCATTATCTTTTAAATCAAGGTGTGGGTACTCATATATCATAAATATTACTGATGATTTCAGTATATATTGGTATGTCTACTTGATATAGTATAATTCATATTAATTTGATAAAATCAAAGAATACAATAATGAATTTGGGGACCAGTATGGCAAGAACATTAAGAAGTTTCTCTTAGAAAATCAGGGAAAATATTATAATCCATATTTCATTGATTACTTATTGGGGTTTGGGATTCTATCAAAACTCACTCATCCTTATACATAATGATGGAGTAGTAAAAGTGAATTGATTAACCCCGCATTGTTGAATTTTTTGAGATCAATGACAAGTCATGTGAGTCACCCATTATCATTTTGGGGATATGCATTCTAGAGAGTTGAACAAATACTATACCAAGTTCCAACTAAGGTGATAAATGGTATACTATATCAATTGTGGAATGGAAAGGAACCCAGGATGTCATACTCACAAGTGTGGGGTTGAAAAGTGTTTTCAAGGCCACTTCAGGTAACAAACATTGTTTTCAAGGAAAAAACATATATTTATAAGATATCCTAATGAAAAAAAGGGGTTATTACTTATATGACCCCTCATAAGAAAATAGTAACTGTGGACAGACACTCCATATTCTTTTTTAAGGATAACCACTCTAAAATTGATAGAGGGAGCAAGATAGACTTTGATTAATTAGAGCCTCAAGGTATACAAGTGTAGGAAGAGGAACAATTTCTAGAAAGTCATGTAGAAGAAGAGGATATTATAAAGACACTAGTACAACATAGGAGTATATAAGAGGTTATAGAACCAAAATGGTATGGTTTTTTTGTCACTGAGGATGGGTAATCATCATTGGATGATAATAATGATCCACTAACCTATAAGAAACCAGTAAGTGGTACATGTGTCTCCAAGTGGCATGAATCCACGAACTCTAAAATGGATTCCATTTTCCAAAATTATGTCTTTATTTTCACATATATTCCAGTGGTTGTAAATACCATTGGTTTAAAATGGAAATTTAAGAAGAAACAAGAATCATATGGGCAATTCAATACCTATAATGCATTGCTATTTGAAAAAAATAGACAACATCAAGTAATTGACTAATATGAAACGTATTCACTAGTCGTTATGATGAATCCATAAAAACTCAACTTTCCATTGTAGCATTCCATGATTATGATATTTTTAAAATGAATTTTAAAAAAACCTTACATAATGGGAACCTCACGATGATGTATATATGACACAACTTAAGGGGTATGTGAATTCAAATGATTTTAAAAAGGTATGAAAGTCTCAATGATCCATTTATGGATTGAAGAAATAATCCAGCCATGGAACAGTCATTTTGATGAATCTATAATAGGATTTTTTTTACAAAAATAATAAATGTGATTCATCCTTCTATAAATACTTTGGTGGCAGTGTGATCATTTTTTTAATTATATATTTCAGTGGCATTTTAGTTAATTCAAATGATATACTAGTTTTAATTTCTATTAAATACTAGATGAATAAATGGTTCTATATGATGGACATAGGTGAGGAAACATATATTCTTGCAATCAAGATAAATCATGATAGATCATGTGTATTATATTCCTAATTCAAGGTACATATATTGAAAAGATACTGAAAAGGTACAATACAGAACAATCCAAGAGTGGATTGCTTCTTCTATCACATGGAATTAATATTTCCAATAAAATGTGTTCTCACACACATGAATAATGGGATAGAGAAGAAATGAATCCATACGCTTTAATGACTGGGTCATTCATGTATGTTATTCTATGTATGAAGATCAATAATTCTTATATATTATGTCCGATATGAATATGTCATGCTGCCCCAGTTGACTGCCACTAGATGGTGCTTAAGACTATCCTTAAGTATATGATGTATACTAAGGATATGCACCAAATATTTGAAGTATATGAGTAACTAGTCTTCATTTTATATACAAATTCTAGTTTTTAAATATATCAAGATGATAAGAAATCAAAAATAGGATATATCTTCATTTTGAATGGGGGTGATGTGAGTTGGAAGTGATCAAATAAGGATGGGTTAAGATCTTCTAGAGTAGCTTGTGAGTATATTGCGGCTTATAAGAAATATAAAGAATAATAATCTATATGAAACATCATCAATTATATTTATGTGGAACATAGTAGTAAATACCTTATCACACTATATTTTGATAATACTACAGTGATGGTCCATTCCTAGGAGCTAATGTCACATCATCAGATGAAGTATATACTATGGAAGTATTACGTTTTGGTTAATTTTTTTCAAAGAGGTGGAGTTGTCGTGTGATGAATTTCCATGGAAGATAATGTGGTTAACCCCTTGAAAAAATCCTTGAGTCAAAAGAAACAGGATTATTAGAAGTTTTATTATACTAAATGTCATAGATGTTGGATATTGTCCATGTGAGAGTTTGTTGGATTCATTTTCTTTAGACTGACTGTATGAACTTTTATGACATATATATTCTATGTATTGAATTTCAGTGAAATAAATTACTATATATTGTTTATTTTTCTACATGGATATGATGTAATAATGTCCTAGATTATTCATCACATTGACATGTTTATAATAGTTCCCAACGTTGATGAGAAACTGGTTGGGATATGAAGATATTATTAAATATAGTTTTGTAGTTGGATAACATACTATGATATGAAACATAGAATATTATAATATTGGTGCAAGTACTCAAATAAGTATGAGGATAATTATCATTAAGTTTTCACTTGGTAACCTCCATGATGGGATATTATGAGAGGAGACACACCAGAACTAATTTTAAATGTTTTTGTGTCATATATTATTATATGAAACCATTTATAATGGTATTTACACATTTGTATTATAATTAATTCATTTCATGGTGCTCACACTTATATCTTATAAATAAAACCATGATTTCATGTGTTCATAGTGAGGTAGGATACATTGGGTGTATCCCAATTGACATGTTATTAATGGATTAGTCAAGGAAGTATTGTTTTCATTCTATCTTTATGAAAGTTAATATCTTGAAAATTTGATTGTAATATATCCATCACATTTAATTCCATGTCCATGATGTAATGATGTGTTTATTTTAAATATTCAATGAAATATGTATCGATCATATAGGCTATTGACACAGATGTGAAACCTTCTTGATGAGATACTATGATACAGGTATTATATTACTTAGTGAGTGTTCACATGTTGTTGTCATCATTACATCAAAATTCCTTTCTCCTAGGGTCCTTGACCCATTTTTAGATAGTGATCTTGGACATCGCACAATCCCA
Source organism: Viscum album (assembly GCA_963277665.1). Classification (NCBI taxonomy): domain Eukaryota; kingdom Viridiplantae; phylum Streptophyta; class Magnoliopsida; order Santalales; family Viscaceae; genus Viscum; species Viscum album. The sequence continues at coordinate 1,174,145,000 of OY728119.1, read as the reverse complement.
CCAAATGCTAATGGTGAAGAATCCTAGAGGTTCACACACTCAGTGTTTCTTTTTATCTTGACTAATTTATCTTTTAATTTAAGTAATAGAATAAATATTATTCTCAGGACTGAGGAATAATTTTATTCATGTATTTTTCTATCATAAAAATATATTTATGAATGAAATATTTTACTTAAATACCTATGTAGGTATTTAATAAATGTTGGGGTCTAAGAATAGATCAATACCATATCCATTAGTAAATTTTTATATACAAGCTGAAAAATATTATTTATCATTTGTCATGTTGCAATGAACTATAAAATAGTAATATTATTATTAGTATAAGGAATGGGTTTATTAAGGATTATAATGTTATTTGAGGGGTGACATGCAATTAAATAACTATTTTTAACCTACACCGTAACTCTATAAATATATGATCTTTTCTATTGAGTATATATTTGAATATTTCGAATAGTGAATCATTACACAAAACCAATTTCTCTCTTTCACAAATCCCTTCTATATTCATCTCATGAAGAATAATAACTCATTTATACTCTAAGGTTTTTAGAGTGATTAATAGGAATAATTAATGAAATTTGATTAACTGTTATAGTACATGAATATCAATTCATTTTTCTCAGAGATCAATGGAGCCCTTGTGGATCTCCTCTATAGGTATTATAAAATTGAATCCTTAGAGTAAAATTATGGTAATATAAAAGAATTTTTGGGGGATCAATAATGCCATCATAGAAAGGATCCAAAGATGTGCTAATCATTTATTATAGTAATAAATTTATTAATTTGAAATTTAATGTGAAATATACTTTCTTTTGGTTTCATGAAAATCTGTATTAAATAAATTTTAATTTAATTCCCAAAAAAAGAACTTCTTCTATTCCTTGAACTTTCTCTTTCCTCTTGTGATATGTATAGCTCTTATTGTTACTATGAATTTTACACACGTGATGCTAAATAAAATTTTATTTATCTACCATTTATTTTTCCAATTTTCTTCATAACAACATCCTTTCATCATCTTCATTCTAATACAATGAAGTTAGACACTTATTTCTATATCATTCCTCAGAAGGTGTCATATGTATACTTGAATGAAAAATCTTATTATAAGAAAATTCAACTAAAGAAAGTTGATGATTCTAAATTCCATGATAATATAATGAGGAAGATTAAAGCTTATCCTATAATGTCCGTGTTTTATAATCAAATTTTATATCATATTGAGGATGATAAGCTATCATAAAATAAAATTATATACCCATATACTTCTAAATTCATTCCCTAAAATTTCATGTAAACATAGGATCATGATCAAATACAATAGAGATGGAACTCCATGTAACCTATCTATGTTCGTCAGATGTATTCTTAAAAGATGATCCAAATTTATAATAATTCATATAGGTATAAAATGTGAATATTTTTTCTCAAATGATCAGTAAAAACCCAAATAAAATTATTACATAATGATGAATATGGAAATACCATTATTATGTACATTGATATATTGTCACCCTTTTATTATAGAACTAGAAAAGACTGATACATCCCCTTTAGTAGTTTTTATTTATATTTAACCTATTGATAAGTAATACATTTTTAGGTAAAATAATCAATATATTTCTTCATGCATTCCCACTAAAAATATTTCCAAATATCTCTATAGATATTATCATATATAGGATGATTGGAATATTGAGAGCTATAAGATACAATAAACCATTTCTTCATCGACTGGGAATAACATGGCACACAAAACCACAATCCAATTATGATAACACACTCATTATATAAAATAAACATAGGAAAAATTCAATTCTTGTTTAATTATACATTTTATTTGAATCCACGATCTTTCTTTTCAGGCCTGCTTAATCCTATCTGAGAAAGATAGCTACGCCGATACCCAGTTTAAAAGAGAACAGGTTTTGACCTACACAATTTCTATGCTATCATTCATTAAATCATTTAATAAAGGACAATGATTTAGTAGTAAAATTGGTAATTATGTATTATATTTCCAATTCAAAGAATAATTTACCATATTTTCTTTACCAAGACAATATTTAATTAATAAATCATAATCCCTATTCTGTTTTATCCATCTTCAATGCCCCATTTTCAAATCTTTTTGAGTGAATATGTACTTTAAACAAATATAAAGAGTATATTTTAAAAAAATCCAAATATAAATGACGCCTCCATTTTATAAATTGAAAAAACTAAATCCATATCATGGTCACATGTAGTATAATCCATCTCACATGGTTTCAATTGATGAGATGCATAAATAATAACATGATCATTATTCATTATGAAACAACTAAGTCACATTAAAAAAGAGTCTGGATAAATAAATAATTATCCATTTAATATTAGAAAGGATGCCACTGGGGAATTAAGAAATATTTTTTTAAATTCTTAAGTACATTCATCACATTCATTTATGTATGATAAATTGGACACCTTTTTTTATTTACTAGGATAGATAACCAAGAAAATCATTCAATAAATTATTTGTGGTAATCTTCTCAGCCAAGAAAACATTGAATATCAATGAAAGTTTTTGTTATTGGCCATTTTTCAACCACTTTTTTAGTAGGATCAATAGTTATTTCATATTCAGAAACATTATGTCCAAAAAAATAAACATGTTTATTACAAAATTCATATTTATGGTATTTTATATACAACTTATTTTCTTTTAAAATATAAAAAAATCATTAGTTATTTGTCATGATCTGAATAAAATGTAGAATATATATTAATGAAATAAAAAACCCAAAATTTATCTAAATACACATGAAAATTGCTTTCCATTATATCAATAAAAATTTTGGGTGAGTTTGTAAATAGGAATTGAATAAAAAACTCATAATGGAAACACAATTTATGGGATTCCATAATAATAATGTTTTTCTCCTTTACCATTACCTAGTGAAATCGAAAACTAATATCAATATTAAACAAATTATACACACCGTGGATATGATCAAACAATTCAACAATATGATGCAACATAAACTTGTTCTTAATAGTGATGTTATTGAGTGATCTATAATCACTGCACAACCTCATAAAACCATCAATGTTTTTTAAAAGAGAAGTAGTAAAACACCAAGGCAAAGTGATAGGGTGTATGAAACCCTTAACAAGTTACTCTTATAATTTTTATTTCAATTCTAACTATAAAAATGAATCCATTTGATAAGGTAGTTTTGAAAGTAAATTATGATCTGCCACTAAGTCCACAGTAATCTCAACCACTTGATATATAATAAAAATGTATAAATCATAATGGAAAAATGTTAACATATTCATTTAATAATGACACATCACTAATTTTAAATTTTCATTTCTTCTCAATAATATGTAAAATATAAATTTCAATACTAACTTTTAACATTTTATCAGCTTCTTGATTTGTAATCATAGGTATGAACTCAATGTTATATAAAAATGGAAGGTAATTCTTAAAAAATAACATTTTTATCTCTATAAAATATCTTATAATTATAAACTGAATGGAAATTGATACCCAAAATAACTTCAAACTCCAAAATGGGAATGATAATAAGGTTTTCAAGTAAGAACATTCCAGAGATAATAATTGGAATATTTTTATAAATTATTATTTAATTTATACTACACTGAGTAATTTTTACCAAATGTTATAACATCATTTATAAGGATGATATTTCCATTTTAAATGGAAATCACATAGATATAAAAGAATTTTTGGATCTAAAATCCAAAAATTCATTGGAATAGTATGAATAAATAGGTAATGTACCTTTCACCACTTAATTTGGGGGTCACATATATACTGTAGTAGTAGAAAAATACTTTTCCCCCCTTTTTGTTTCTTATCTTGATGATTCCCAATTTTTTCAACAAAAATAAAACTTGTATTGACATAATCACCCAACTAATTTTAATTAAAAATTTTACTACATGTTTACATTACAATTCATACTATTTCCATTTCTGTTTTCTTTATAGTTAAAGTCCATATATGTAGGCTTTCAACATCTATAACAATTACAAAATCTCATAATTAATTCCAAAAAATTCAACATTCCAAAATTTTCATTGTAGGGTAATTGAACTTTCTTACTTTTAGTTTTTTTCTATGAATTCCTCCCCAATATCTACACCCTATATTTATACTTATCCTTGTTGTTATAAAATTACAAAAACTCCACCTCAAATTTCTCATCACACCATATAATTACTCATAAGATACTAACTCATGAGTGACCAGAGCCATTCATAAACTTGGATTCAATCAAGATTAAAATAAATAAATTTTTCCTTCATGGACTAGAATTAAATTTGGTGCATTCATAAAACATTTTGTAAATCTATCTACATAGATAGAAGAAAATTCTTTTACCTTTTTCTTCAATTCCAAATATTTTATTTTCCATTCTATATCATATAACATTAGGAATATTTTTTTGAAGAAGGATATATTTAAATATCTTTCATTACATAACTTCAATTTATTCATTTTACATAGTGTTCTTACAAAACTACCACCATTGACCACCTTCAGCTTTAAAATGATAAAGAATAATGGTAAAATTTTTATTTTAAAAACATCCCAAAATAATAAATATCTTCTCCAGGGTATTTATCCATCCAAATGTATATTTTTATTTTTGAAATAAAAATTAGGGAAAAGTGAGAACCTGTCTAGACACATGAAAGAGTAAAAGAACATGATATTATATAGCTGAATCTAGGGGTTGAAATTTGAGCCATTTGGATACCTTACATCTGAAAAGAGTCCATTGGAAGTCGAGATCCTTCTCATCCGGATCAGCATTAAGGAGGATTCAAAGTTGTAATCCATCTTATCCAAAGTCTGTATGAGCTCTTCCACAGTCATATTCTACCCATTTAATACCATGCTAGAATTCCTTGTTTTTTATGGCCCCATAAACCCTTCTCCTTGGAAAGGTTGGCTGAGAACCGCATCCTTACTAGCCTATCAAGTTCTGCTTGCGTAGTGATGACCTCCAAGCTCTTATCTGATAATTCTTCATTACAATTGGGGATGGTTTCCCACTCATCACATTCTGTCAATTCACTCCTTCTTTGAGGAATGTTTGATTCAATAATATCCTTTCCAGGATCCACCATTTCAGTGGATAATGGTTCCCCTGCAGGTGGTTCAAGCTCTTTTACAGAATTTATCCCGGACTACTTGGGCGCCTTCTGAGGAAACTTCCCTCTTCTTGATGACCTGGTGACAATAGGGTTATGTAAAAAGTAGTAGTCTTTCATCTTATTCTTCCCTTGAGAATGCATTATGAAACCTCCTAGGTCAATGATGGACTTTTTACCCTTCTTTGAGGAGAATCTAATGTATTTCTTAGCAAATCCCCGTTCCATTTACTCAACATAGGAGTCTAAGTCTAAATCTCTTTCCTATTTGGAACCCTCTAGTATAGTGTATTTATCAATCCTTTAGCATTCACCATGTTTTTATATACACTCAATTATAAAAAGTCATATTTCTTAAAATAATCCAGTATAAATACGTTCTTATGTTTAAAATTTCATCTCTCTCTTTCATTAGTTCCAACATCAATAGCTTACATCAACTTAGTTAACACTTCCAAAAACTAATCCATTCTTACTTTTATAGGTTACTAATTTGTAAATTTATTTTCCTATTGAATAGAACTGGATTAAATAAATTAAGATATAAATATTTAGAATATATCTCATGATAATACAACTATAAGTTAGAGTATCATTAAAGTGTCTTTTTTAGCAGGTTGAGGGAAATCTTCCTTTATTAAACATAAAAAATAGAACCCCATTTGAGAACTAAGTATTGCAGGAACCCATTATATGCCTTGTTGGACAAGAGGCACAAATTTCAATATAGACATGAAATGAATGCCCTTAGAGGGTCTCGAGTTTCTAATAGAAAGAAAATTTCTTAACAAGTACATGTAAATGGCTCATCCCCCAATCTTACCAGACATTAAACCTATGAAATTAATCACTGATGTTGTGTAACCCATGCCAAGAAGTTGTGACATTATATTCTAATGCAATGTGTAATAACACCCCTCCATCCTAAACTACCATATGGGAATGGATTAGATGATAGTTTGAATCAAACATATCTATATTTCATGTCACCCACCTCATGATGCTTTTGAGGAAATTATTATACAAATTATCTGATGCTCCTCAAAATTAAATTGAAAATAATATGTAAATGATCAATGGGAGGGTCCCCACTCATCTAAAAATATAAGAGGCCATATGGATAAATTATAGGTTTCAAAACACCAATCCCCCTTTGAGGATTCCCACCAAGAAGCATCTATATGGTGTGGTATTTCAAGCTAAATGCAATGAGACAATAGGTGGTTCTCAAAATGACAATTCCGTCCCAAAAAACAAAAAATCCAAAATATAAAGAAAAAAACAATTAAATAATATCTTTTAAAATAGCAATATTAAGAGATACTTGATAGAATCTAGAGTTAAAAGATGAAAAGTACAATCCTCCCTAATCTGTCATAATATTATCAGCATCTAATGGTCTTCTCATCTTCACCATCATTGATTACTAATCCAAAAATAGCTCTGCACCCAAACACCTGGATAGACCCTACTCACTAATTAGCCAAATATGACCTCACCATGTAAATACAAGGAAAACCTCTCACCCTAACTCATTAATGATTCTATTCTTGAAATGAACCTTCTGTTAACCCATCCCTAATGCTCAATATGATGGAAAAAATAAATAAGAATCTTTTTGTTTTCACATTGAGAATTTGATCAAAACATTTATTTGAATTTCTTTAAATAGAACCCAATTTAAAAATATATTTTATAAAAAATTTCATATTAAATTATAATGAAAAATTTTTAATCCTAAATTTTTCCTAGAAGATATGAAAAATCAAGAATACATTTACCTAAAAAAAAATCCCTTTACCTTTGTAAAAAGGTCCAAACCCTTCCATAAAAATAAAATTTCAATTGTTTAGTTTTTTAAATCAAAATAATTCCCTTGTAAAAAATTTCATGTATATATTTTAGGTTCCTTGAGACATTATAATTAAATTATCCCTTAAAACAACCCTTATAATTGAATCACATAATCGAATAATTACTATATCTATTAGGATTAACCAATAACTGGTAAACATTTTCACATTACCCAATCAATTGGAGATCTATATCGGGCTCACCTATCATCTGATCTATATCATGCTCACCGATCATTAATATAAATTTTCCAAGAAACAAAACATGAACAAAATACATTTATATTTCATTATAATTTTAAAATCAATTTTATCTAGAATTAAATCCCATAAGAAATAACACATTCATTTATCCCACAAACATAAGAAAATGGTTCTGTTTCCTTCAATGAAAATTAAAACAAAAAAATTATTGAATATTGATGGGAGTATTTTTTTAAATAAATATAGAATCTTATACTATAATATTTAAAATTAATAATTTATATGATGATGGGAAATGATATTCATTCCATATTTGTTAAAAAACATTCCTTTCAATTTTGTAAAAAATATCCAAATGACCCATACAAAAAACATTTAAAAGATTCATTCTTTAAAAATTTAAAAATAAAATGGAAACTAGTTTAAAGTTACTTTTAACAATATTGTTTTTATATATAATTAAACTCATATAATTTTTTGAATATCATGTGTATAGAAGAAAAATATTTTAAAGGGAGATTTTAAAAATGTTTTTAAATAGAAATCTATTACCATAATTGCAATCCATCTTCGAATATTCCCTAACTAAAAAATAAAAAGTTTATATTAGTGATATACTTTATTAATAAACCATTTTATTTTTATTTAATATTTATTATTCATTTAATTTCATTTATTTCCATTTTTTTATTTAGTTACTAGAATGGATATGTTCATGTTGGATGTTTTTGGGGTCGTTAACTTTATAACATGAAAACCACATCATTGCATTAATAAAGGTCAATTGAGTTACAATTAAATTATCTCAAGAATATGAAACATTATATAATTATCATATTTCTTCATTATATATTCTTTTAAAACCAACCATGTATGGTTGTCATGAAAAATAAAAAAGCATTGTTTTATAGAGATGATTGTTTGTATGTACACATGAACATCATTTTTCATTATTCTAATGGATGGAAAGGGAAAAAGTAAATAATATTTCAAATTCCCATAATCAAAAATATTTTAAATATTTTATATTTATTTTTTATTTCCTAACTTATATCCTTCCTTGTACTGTGGATATGAAAAATGAATCACTTTCCTTCATGGTGGTTGTATTCCACATGTATGTATGAGAAACATTATAAATTTCCAATGAATGGAAATAGTATGAAAATAATTAACATAATATATTTATATAATAATACTTATATAATAAATACAATATATATTATTTTGTTCCATCATTTTTATTGTCCATATTATCTAGTGATCAAAAAACCCATCACTTCGTGAATGTGGTATTCCTCATATACATACAAGAGATGTTTTCAATCCCCCTTTAGATTACTCTTTAAGGCTTTTTTATTTATAGTTTGAGAATAATAGTATATATAGAACTTGGGATGGGATTTTTTAGATAGTTTAGGTTGGGATTTTTTAAATTATAGTGCTCAAAATGTGCAAGGAAGTGAGGAGAGGAGGTACCGTATTATAAGTGAGGGGAGTAGCACACATGTAATTTTTATAAACATTTAAATATTATAAATTATTTACTATTTAAATGTTTCCCCAAAACAATAAAATTTTTAATATAAGGTTATAATTTTAAAAATAAAATCATTTAATAAGAATTTATATTATAAATTGATTGTCCTTACCACTTAGTATTAATCATAAGAAAACCAATTTACCATTTACTATACTGAATTTTATTTATCATGGTTACAACTTATACTAAACAAAAATGAAATTTATATCATTTATATATTTGAATATCCTAATTAAAATTTTGAAATAAAATTTTGATGATTAAATTTGTACATGGTTAAAAAAATACTATGAATATATGTGAAGAAAATGAAACGAAAAGCAGTCTTCAAAAAATTATTCTTTAAGCATAAAATATACTTTCAAAAAGATAACATGTAATTTTTATTCCCATGAAATTATATTTATTATTTTTAGTAAATTTTATCATATTTTTATTTAAAATAAAAAAACATATTGGGTATTTTAAATTATTCATTTAGCCAAAATCAATGGAATTAATTTCAAAGTCAGTATTTTTCAATGTTCATTTAAAAATCAATCTTTCAAAAAATACCAAAAAATAATCATAAGTTGTATTAGAAATAAACATTAAAAAAATAAAATCAATTTATAAAAATCAATTTATAAAATCAAAAAATTTATCTTTAAAATAAAATAGCGAAATTCGTGGATAACTATTTTGAAAAATAAAAGTACTCTTTTTTCGATTGAAAAATTTTATAAAATTATTTATAAAAGTTTTGATGAATATAATTACATAAAAAATACATATAATAATAATATTTATTTTCTTATAGTATTACCTGGGTTGTCACATTATCATCCATGGAAAAATACTTTAACCGGGTATACCATAAAGATTCAGGGGGATATGCTTCATGCATGTGTGCATGGCTATTATGGTTCTTGGGTGAGGTACCTATAATTGTTTAAATTTTTATGTAAAAATACTTACATGTAATTGATGAAGATGGTCCATTTTTTGGTGTTTTATAGGTTTTCATGTTGGTACCAATCATGTAGTTTTTAACTGGTTGAGTGTTATTTATTTGGATAGAGACTCATCCAGGTGACCATTGAGAAAATGAAATAGATTCGAAATAGGAAAGAGATAGTTTAGATTTAGCATAAATCATATGTTGATCATCATAATTACACATAAGAATTTATAGTTTGGATATGTGTTCCTCAGTGTATTTTTTTGACCAGAACATCATTTCTTTGGAAAACATTGTCAGTTGGCATCATGTAATGTTAAGCTGATTTAGATTGTCAACTATCTTTCTAAGGTATCCTATGAGTTGTAATTTCTACCGTGACTAACATTGATCCAATATATAATCCACATATTAAAATATATTACCTCCATACATGGTCCAAGCTCCCAATATCCCTAATCTTCTCTCAAGTCATGACTAACATGTCTATTGTATGCAAAATAAATGACACAAGTGGGAAAATCCCAAGAAGGGGTGAGCACATGCACACCCAGTATAGTTCCCCAAAATGTGTTATGGTAGAGATGTAGATAGAACAATGCATAGTGAAACAGTACAACTCACCCCAAAAGGAGAGTGAAATTAAGCTCGTATAAACACAATGAGCTCAACATAGTGATATGATGAACTTCTCTTCAAGTATTCACTACCTATAGTAGGAGAGTGGACTCGTCTAACTATGAGAAGCTAAACATAGAAAGCATGTTGTATACCCCACACATCTTCTCCTCTCCAGGAATGAGAATATCCAAAGACAATGTGTGAATCAAGAAGAAATAATATATATATATATACACACACAGTCAAAGAATCAAAAAAATAGTGGAAGGGGGTCTTCATCTAATAGTTCATCCCAAGAAGAAGAGTCTATAACAGTTGAAAAAGAAGTCCATCAATGATGCCCTACATCACACACATTTTCCTCGAACAAATGAGTCTATGTGTCTCAATAACAGAACCTGGATTCTATCCACTTTTGGAAGCACTATATCTCCCACACGGTTTGTGGCCGCATCACAATAATGTTTCTCAGTGGGTAAAGTTCTCCTCTTCCTTGTGATTCCAAAGACACGTAAAACTACATCTTTTCACTATATCACACAGACTAGGGCCCCCAAATTCAAGGTTAGAATCTAATGTCCTAGTATAATAGGATGATCCTAATCTAATATTCATCAAGAAACTCCACTTCCTAGTCAAACTGGAGGGTACCACATGGTAAGATCATCCAAGAACTCCACTGCAACGTCTTACTCTAGGGTAATCTCGATAATGTTTTTTCGGGAACTCCACTACCCATCGTTGTTGTAGGTTAAGTAGGAAACATCAAGGAACTCAACTGCCCAGCCCTATTGGAGGGTAAATAGAAAATATTATTGGGGAATTCAACTTCCTAGACATACAAGAGAGTAATCCAGGAACATCGAGGAACTCTAATACCCATACCTACTAAAGGGTAACATAGAAATTTTTTCGAGGAATGAAACTACCCATCCCTACTAGTGGGTTAGCTTAGAAAGCTCAAGGGATCTTGTATAGTAGATGTCATCATCAGGTGTCACCTCAGTGTGTCATTATTGGAATGTCTCACACCATATCTCAAAATCAACAACGGAGGGAACCATAACATTCTTCATGAAAAAATTCTTCATATATGCTATGAAGCTGTATCAATCGGACACCTGGTGAAAAATTTATATTTAATCGCATAATGGTTGAATAGTGTATCATGGGATAGAGCCATTAGTACAAATTAAATTACCAATATTTGTCTTGAAACTTTTTCCAAAATCTAAAGGCTATATTATCACATATGATTTGTCATTCCAACACTGTATGAGGGAGATATTTCATATACAAGATTTCACAATAATAATAATTTTATTTTTATTCGATGATTCGTTGACCCAAGAAACAAGTTTGAAAAAGGTATCCAACATCATTCATAAAATAAGCACCCAATTCAAGGATCACATTGTTATTGACTGTTCATTAAAAAGATGACTTGGTTAAAAGATATAACCTATATAATATTGTTTCACCAATATTTATATCTCATTTCTTTTATCTTATATCTCATATCTCATATGTAATATATTAAATATTATATCTCAAAAGTTATATATTATATCTCACATATCGTATCTTATATCTCAAACCAAAATATCAACCATCTCTATACTTTAACAAATCCATATATATGATCACCCACCAAATTATTATCACATCGTCGATCCAGTATGAATCTGTTGAAAAAATCAATCTTTTTACATCTTGAAAATGTTGAATTAGGAACAATGAAATCCAACTGATGAATAAAAACAAGAATTTAAGGAGAAAATCAACATATACTAGAGTTCTAAACATCACCATCTAATAATTCTTGGTTGATGATCAAGAACAGGGAACCAGGGATATGATATCGATTAAAAAAAAATGAAATATGGTACATGGGCTCATGAAAATTACATAACAAGATTCATTTAGAAGAAGGAATATTAATATACTCAATATTTTAATCCAATGGCATAAAAACTATAATGGACGAGTCATTACTCTTTTTTAGATTCATAAATGGTGAAAAATACACCCACACAATGATTGGAAGAAGTTGATTCATTTTTTGCATCCTAATCCAATCCTATCTGATGTTCTGTTTTCATTCATCTCTATTTTCCAATGTGAGGAGGTAAGGGATATCACCATAGGATTTCAAAAACTGTGAGGCCAACCCTGGAAAATTTCCATTAATAATATATTTATAGACACCGTTTTAGGCCAAATGAATTTAATTAATTTAATTAATTAATTAAATGAATCTAGTTGATGCACTGCCAAAGATGTAGGGTTCTGAATTTCTTGGAAAGTCACTTATTTTTCATGCCTAAGAAAAATAACACTATCTAGACCCAAACATGGTTTCAAATTTATGATCTGATAAACAATTTTATGGTTATCTTGTTTTCTTTAAATAACCACATGTGTGAAATATAAAATATATAAAATATTTTTATAAAATCAATTTCAGGTACACAGGGCCTCAGAATCACACGCCTAATTTGTTCCTAACTATTTTAATTTATATAAAATATTTCTAACTATTACAAAGAAGAAAATGGGTCTCTACATAATTCCATAATTTAATATTTTTGTTCAATTAATTGAAAAAACTAAGAAAAAACTCATGATTCTAAGCCTGCATTAGGATATCCCTCTCCCAAGAACTCTCCTGGATCTTTTTTTGTAGACACAACATGTGAAAAAAGTATAGTTTGTCCAGGAAGGGTTCTCTCTTTCAGATCCTCAATCTCTATTGGGTTATTTGCACTGATGGCTCCATCCACGATGTCTAGCTCAGCTGAATCTATGACATGAATGAGGTCCTTCATGTATCTCCTCAGCTGTGACATGTGGAAGATATAGTGCACCAACTCCTAAAATCAGCACAGGGAAAGGCGGTACAGAACCTTGAAAAATCTCTGTCCAATCTTGAATGGACCGATGAACCCAATAGACATATTACCTACCTGTTTCAACCTCTACAATCCTCATTATGGGGAGAGTAGCAATAAAACATAGTCTCACTACTTGAAATCTAAGGGCCTATGAAAACAGTCTACATAGGATATTCCTCTACTCCAGGCCATAATCATTTTCTCCCAGATGACCAGGTATTTTTCAATTGCCCCCTGTACTAAATCTGGTCCCACAAGTGATATATAACCAACCTATACCCCACACAAGGGTGACCTTTAGGGTCTCCCATACAAGGGTAACCTTATTTTTACTTATTCATCTATTTTCAGGGAAGGGGGAAACACTATCTTTGGATTTGGATGTGCCTGTGGTTTTTTTGGAGGATTTGTTTTTTTATGGATTATGTGTGTAAAACACTCACTAACTCATAAATGTTTTTTGATGGTGGTGAAAATATTTGATTTAGTATCGAGTTAGGTGACTCTATTTAATGGATCTTATCTATTAATTTCTATTGACTCTTTATTTCACTTGGATTTTATTTAATAATTTCCCCCTAATTTGAGTTATTAATGATGTTTAACACATTATTAATATGGTCTTTTAAATAGGTTTGGAATTTAATGGTTAAATGTTTCATTTCAAAGTGGCTTTTATTTTATTCACATCATATATCTGTTAAAATGCAAAGAGGTTTTATTCGTTCAAATGGGTTTTTAAAATGGTTTTCAAATAGGTCATTCATGATGTTGAATAACAAACATTTTTATGATTTCAAGGTTTTGGAAAATGTATTTCAAATGATGTATTAAATTATAACATGCTAATTGTATGTATTTAACATTATATATGACATGGTATACTATATGAATGTGTACGTGTGAATGAACTAGAAATATTGATCCTTAGCCTATAACTTGGACTTTCTAGGGAATTTATCAATGGGTCTAAGTAATCCTTTGATAGTATTACAAGTAGAAATTTTAAAACATGTTCATGCAGACTGAGATCACCAATGTAATTATAGATTACCCTGGGGGTGAGAGATTTGTATTCCAATATTTCTATATATTAATAATCTAGATAGAAAACCCTTGACTTGGACTAAGTAAAACTATCCTATATTGGTAATATCACATGTTGCATACTATTTATTCCCTGTTAATTTTTATATGATTTATCCATGATGATAGTACCTTGTTTTGTTGTGATATATTTTACTTATAACATTTTTATTATATGGATATATATATTTATATTGATATTATGATTATTCTTTTTCTTATTCAACATTTGATTGTGTTGATAACATTTATTTTTATTGGATTTGTTTCTTTATTTGTTTACTATTTTCTATTATTTTAAAAGATGGTTTGTTTTGAAAAAAATAGAGGGGGTTTCTAGAGTATTATTTTTCAGAATACATGCCTTTAATTGTGAAATTGGTTTTGAAAATGGGTTTTACACTAGACTTAATGGTTTTCATAGGTAGAAATAATTATTTAGATTCATGGTGGTATCATTCTAGTATTTGAGACTCGCACACTTCATATTCCTTTGTCTCTATTTAGACATTGTTTTTTAACAAACAAACATACGAAAGGGAACCATATAGTTTGGTTTACCGTCTTAATTAATGATATTGATGGTCATTTTGGGATGATGGAGATGAGTTACCATATATTTTAAATCATATGGAGTGGGTTTTTTAGTTTATGTTATTGGGATATTATGTATTGTCTGGTTTTGGTCTAATTCAATTCGTATAGTATTGGGTATGAATATCATATGTATATGTGTGTTTATGAGTTATAATGTGATTATGTTATAATATCTTATTTTTTTCATTATTGAGATTACTTTATTATATATTTATATATACTTTATATTTTTATGGGGTTTCATAGCCATAAAATTCATGGATACATCATGTAAATTTTTTGGGAGTGAAATCATTCCCAAATGGTTGTTTTGATTCACTGGTTCTTTTACCAACTCAAGGTCATCTTGAACAAGCTTCGATCCTTTGGTCGTATCACCTTGAGTGTAAGGTTGGATCAAACTGAGAAGATTCAATACATTTTCTCATTGATATAGAAGAGAGTCTCCAATATATTATTTCATATATGATGTATGAATTCCTCTGATAGTATCTCCAGAATTTCATTCCCCAATGTGTCCTAGGGCCAAATTCTAATGGGTATGTTCCCATTTGTAGTGAATTACACATGAAAATAGTAATATCCTAATAATTTGAGAGGTATTTCTCAAACGTATCTAAACATAGAGATTACCTTCTTGATATTTTATCAAGTAGAAAGACAAAAGACTATCATCTCAGAGGCCCCACCCTACTCAGAGGTTGTATGCACTGAAGACATTACAAAACAAGAGTCTAGATGGGAATTATCATTTCTTTCTAATCATATGATATGGGGAAAATCAATGCAGGACAACTACAAGGTTAATGAGACAAGGGTGAAGTAACTAAGAGGTAAGATCACCATCAAGGAAATCCTAGAGAAAATTTTGGGCAACTAATTAGAAGGTTTGGATGTGAAAGAACAATTCTCGTTCAATATGAGGTAGAATCAGGTGACGATATCCAACTCTCAGTGGATTGTTTGGAGGAAATGTAGGGGAAAGTCCTCCATATCCCAATTAGGAAGAAAATGGAAAATGAAAATAGAAACTCAGGTAGATGAATTATGGATATGGGGAAAACCAAAAAGATTAAAAGACTATTCACACTTTCCCAAACCGATGAAAACATTGTCGGACCAGAACAATCTACGAGAGAGAATCTAGGCCCTTTAAATTTGAAAAATAAAGATAAAAACAAGAACAATATAATATGGAGGATAAGGTGAATGGGAACAAATATGAAGGTGAGGAAAATGGGGATGGTAAACAACTAAATATTATATTAGATACCAAGGAATAACTTCCATTTGAGTCAATATAGCTTAAGGCCCCAGAGGAAGATAAGGACATAAACTCATAAAGACTTTCATGGATATAATTTAATGAAGAACAAGAGTATTGGATAATAAACAAGATAAAATCATGGAACAAGTTTCACTGAGGGGAATATCAATATAGAGGATTACGTTCACATATGGGAAAATCCGGGTAGCCACATTCGTGATCTACTCTAGGATGACCCAAACAAGATGGTTTACTCTATTTTCTAGAATATTTATAAGGTAAGAAACTCCAACAACTTTATCCTTGTTTTCAATAATTTTTTTTATATTTTATTGTGTTTAACTCACTTTTATGAAATCTTTTGGTTTCACACTTTTCCTCAAAAGTGATTTTTTTGAATAATAATTTAGATATCATAGTAGTATCAAGGTGAAATAAATCATTTTGAACCTCCATGATTGTGTAAATAAACAAGTAAACCATGGGAGGAAAAAATAATGATTATCAAAATTGACTTCCCTTTATCATAAATGAGATTTCATTAGACAATGATGAGGTGGTTAGTGTAGTGAGAAAAAACCATTCATGTTCATCTTGGCATGAGAAAATTTTCAAATTTGGGTCAATATGTGGAGGACCTTAGTGCTGATACATGATTTCACCATAGGAAAGACCATCACAATGATCTCTATAGGGAGGAATTACATGGATAGTAGCCTATGTTATAGGAAGAGTACCTATAGTATTTGTAGATAATGATGGGTTTGGATGGGTGGGACCTTATTTCCAAATGAAATTTAGGATAATAATTGGGCCTAAACGACTTGCACCATGTAGAGGACTAACACATATGGTCTTCACATAGGCACACTAAGGAACTTTTTGGTTGGTTATCTGGGAATGACCTATAGAGTTATTGATATATATACTATAGAGAGGGCCATTGTGGAAATTTATACCTTATCTTATTAATGTAGAGATATTATATTCATGGACTTCTATTAAAAGGGGTGGATTGTCCTCAGGAATATTAGTATTGACTAGGACAATGACATGAGTCACCACCTAAGTAGTATGATTCTCTTTATTAAAGAACCAATATCACCACTTTTGGGTGGTCATAGTCTAAATTACAATCTGGATTAGAGGATCATAATTTGGATGAATAGTATTCTTTCATAGAAACCCTCATATGAAATCATTTTCCTCTAATTATAATATTGAAATGACTCTCTTAGGAATTTGTTAGAATATACCATTTTTCATTTCAATAATTATCTTGTATGGGGATATATAACAATTTTTTTCATTAGTTGTTAAAAAAATATAACTAAAGGCTTCCCATGATATGATAAGAATTTAAAACTTTTTTTAAATGAGTTCCAGTGGGGTATTCTGATGCGATTCATACACATGGACATGAATATGACCATACACCTATATCATTATAATAACATATATTTAGTATCCATTGGAGAAAGAGGGAATATACCCCTTCTATTGAGTGGTTTCTAGAATTTTTTTGGAATGATATAAGGGTTTTGGTAGGGATATGATCCTATCATTAATTTACAATCAATACATGTTATTGAACTCTAGTCAAAATGAAAATTTGGGCCTAATCATGATCATTATTATTTACTGGGATATGGTTTCAATCCTCTTGAATGATAATAAGAATATGGGCCCCATATATGTATCCTATACTATATGCTAATGAGCATCATCAATATTAGTTGGTGTGGGAATATGGGCCTTACGTCTATTGAATTATGAAATATGTCATTGATCAACTTCTGTTTCAACTAGAATATTATTGATTTCTTACAATATGTGGAGAAGGATATAATAATGAAAATTCATTGTATCTAGGATATATTGATTTTATTTAATAATATAAATATGAATATAAGTCCCTTATTCAATGTGAATATAAATATTTACCCCGTATCATTCATTTTCCATCAGGATATGTCAACAGGGTAATCTTTTAGAGTAAGAATGTTAGATTTCTCACCGTTTACTACCAAAATGTAATGAATTGATCTTTTTGATGATTATAGGTCATACTAATATAGTTAGTGAGGGAAATTATGAATATTATCTTTCTCTTCATTTTCTATAAAGGTATAATGATGGACCTTTTTAGTGGGAATATTAATATGGGTCTATTCCCATCCTATAAAAGTTTACTACCCGTACTAGGAAATTTTCAAAGGATCCCTAGTATAGTTGATTGAGGTTTATTACTTATATATATCCTTCTAAATATGTTTCTAATTGGATAAGGATACCTAATGTTAGAACAAGAAAACATTTGTAGGATACCTTTTAGGAACCTTTAGGGTGACAGTTAGGATTCAATCATTCTCTTCCAAAATCTACATCTCCCAAACTTAAGGAATGTGGGAATTTCCATGCTCTAGGTATATTCTCCTGAAAGGGTTTTAGGTGGTTATATGTTTCACTTGTTTTTCCATGGATATAAGATGTTGAATTGATCAGTGCATCTTTATTTTTTTAATGACCTCCTTAAGATGCCTCCATAATTGGGACAGTATCATTGAGGCGGATCTTACGGAAAATGGTGTTGACAACCGACTGCTGGATATGTTTATTCAGTTAAAAAAATTCTAGAGAATTAGAGACACAACGTTTATAGTGGATAGAGCTTACATTGGTGACCACATCCATTAATAATTGGCTTGAGATGCACCATGAGGACCACTGGTCTATCGTGAGAGCTTAGTATGAGATAATAATTATATGGATTGAACCAATTTTTTATATTGAAGATATATTTCATAGAGGTTCCTAAAATTTATGATATTATAAAACGTTTTGATAGTCTCTAAGGTATGAACAACCAATAAAAAGAAAGAAATCAATGAAATATCCCAAATAAAGCAAGGTCGATTCCTCACTTTCACAAGTAAAGGATTCTTATCAGGTTTTTATTTTCCAGTGCCTTCTTTTACATAGAGTATTATGTCAACAAGGAACTACTTTACATCATCAGTAGATCATTGGGAATTTATCATTGAAATGATATAATCTATGTTGGTTGATAGGATAGGAGGTTAGACTTATCTTTATCCTTTTAATGGGGAATTATTACCTATTCTGGGAAAATAATAACTATTTAGGACAAGTCCAAGAATCCTTCCCATGCCACGGTATAGGACTGATTACCACCAAACTAATGATATGATCAAAAATCTTTATTGTTGTGAATATATATATATATATTATAGATCATACTTTTTTCTTTTACTTATTGATAAATTATGTAAAGGTTTAAATCCTTGAAGATGGTCACTATAGAATGTTCCCCCATCCAAGGAGGGGGTGAGTATAGTGAATTTATGATCGATCACCTTTGAGGGGATTCCTATATTCTCGTATGGAATGAATCTACACCCATATGGTTCACCTCCACTTAATGAGACACATCAATCCATTTAAGGTCATTTGAAATGGAAATTGGATGATCCATTTAATTTTGTGTGTCCATGACCTCTTCTGATTAGTTTAATGTCATTCAAGTTGGACTATTGGGCTAGATATTCCATGAAATGGGTTCAATATGACATAAGCAAGAGTATAGTTTCATATTTCATCCTTTCGGTTGGTAAAAATAATATAAGGTTTGATAGATCCCTAGGTAATATGAAACTATTGATAATGAATTTATATATCACAAGGAATATGGAATAAGGAGGATATGTTAAAAAACTCACAATGAACATGCCTAGTGATGATATTGTTTTTGATGTTGTGTTTGAATCCCATTGAGGTGTGAGACATATCATAAATAATAGTAATTAATTCCCATAGAGTTTTAACTGTACATTTTATGATTTTCTAAATTTACCATACAATTATGTTTATCATCTTGTAGAAAGTACATTTTCATTAAATTTTACTTCATGATATTAGGACATTTGTTTCACAAAAGGGATAATAAAAAATTATTTAGTATGGCCTCTACATGGGGGACCTTTTTTATTGATACATTTTATTAGTAAATAAACAAGATATATAATGATTAATCATAGGGGAGTTGACCCTTTTAATAAGATGCATCATACATAGAATATGTTTATTTGGGAAACATGTGTCTTTTATGGACTGCATCACTTTAAAAAGGATATCTTATAGGGAATATGTCACCGGGAGAAGGATTTAAGAGAGGATAGGTCCCCATGATGATTATTTGGGGGATTGCACTTGTGTTTCCCATGTGGATGTGAATAACTAATGGATCTCTAATAGTAGACCTTCAATAAGAGAAGTTCATGGGATTATGCCTTAGGAAGAGGCCTTAGTCATTCCAAATAATAGGAATGATATGAGTCAGGTTTAATCACATGATACAATAATATGTTTGATCTGGTCATTGAATCAGGTGACTATAGTAAGTTTTGTCTTATTCCAAGTAAAATTAATCGTGAAGATGTGTTAGGGATTATACCTTAGTAGTTAGCCCATGCAAGAATATAACTTCTTCTAATTTATGACTAGATATAATGAAGACTGGATTCAGGGTGAATATATCCCCATGAGAATGAGATTGTGGATTAAACATGGAATTCTCATATATAAAATTCCTTAGTTCATTGGTGATTCATAGTGATGAGATCATAAATGGGAACAAGGTTGTGTATTATACCTATGGAGGAGGCCCATATCTATATAAACTATTAGGTGGACCAAGTTAGCCAACTCAAGACTCCAATTTCCAAGATGGGAATTCATAGCTAGGGGATATTTCATCAGTGTAATTGTAATAATTAATCACAATATTATGTTGATCCATTGGTTTAAATCCATTGATTTACCCACTAGATATGTATTATAAGATGAATGTTCATTTACTCAAGGTAATCCATGAACGATGGGCTGCATGCCGATTTACAAGACGTGATCATGTAATTTATAAGGGAATGTAGGAGACATAATAGAGTACCACCATGTAGTTAGTTTTAGAATTAAAATGGGTGGTTTCATTGTCTTTTGGATAGTATATTTATCACATTTAAGTGTCCATATAGGAAAATGTTCCTTAGAGGATTTCATATGGGTCTGACATACATGGCAAGAAAATGGGGAATTGGTAGTGATTTATAGGTTATGTGTACCCATCATAGACAATTGTGGTTAATGGGGTGTCCTAATATAGTAATTGGGTGAATGGGGAACCCCCATAGGGGAATAGGGTGAGTGGGCATCTTTGTGAGAGAAAAGAGCTAAGTTTTACCCTAGTTGAATTCTATGATGAATGGGTAACCCTAGAGATGATCCTAGGTAAATTAGTCACCCCAGAAGATGGTTGGGTGAATTGGTAACCTTATTATTAGGCTAGGTGAAAGTTATCACCCCAATGATGGGATATAGATAAGTGGTTTCCCATGTGATAGGAAGACAAAATTGTTTCCCTAGAGAAAGGCTGGTTAAATTGGTTTCCATATCGTCATACTCCCATGGTGAGCTAGTAATATATCATGTTAGTCTCTCTTTCTTATGAGGGATTATTTCACCCTTATTTTAGATTACTAGGGATTAAGTGGTATTTCTCTATGATTTTAGTGTATTAATATTTTAGGTAACTAAATTACCCTAAAATCATATTCATTTTCCAAAATTATGGTCTCATAACCCATTAAAATTCATAAAAGGGGACCTAGGGAAGGGAACAATTCTGATGTCTCTTCATCTTTTCTAATGGTTCTAGCTTGTGTGATATGAGGACCAATGGTGGTATATTAATAGGAAAATCAGGTGACATGATCTCATAGAGGTTGTGTGTTTAGGTAATTAAAGTAGGTGTATAGGAAATTTAGTACAAGAACACTATTGAGGCCTCAGAATAGTTGTATGGGTTCTCAATTAGGGAATTCATGACATACATATGGGTTGGGAGAAGGCCACAAGTTCCCATGACATAGGCACCCTGACCTCAGCTCATGAGATTATTTGTTTTTTGAGAATTGTATTTATTGAATTTCTATTGTAAAAGGGAGGCCCAACAAATTATTATACATATAGGTTTTCAAAATAGTACATGACATAATCTGGAAACAATATAATAAACCATTAAAAAATTAATATTAATAAATTAATATTGATAATACTATTTTGTGAATATTCATTTATATTGGAAAAAAAATTAAAAATGGTATTGTTTAATTTAGGGCACTAAATAAAAGATTTTTAAATACACCATGAGTTCAATTTAATAATTACATATATAAAATTCATAAAACAAAAAATAAATTTGGAATCAATATTTTGAAATTTGATGATAGTGTATACTTCATAATTTTCTAAGATACTGAAATTTTTTATTAAATAGTAAAATACTATATAAATATATGGTCGATATTATGTCATAATTATAATTTAAAAATGATAAAATAATTATTATAGTTCAATACTAAACAATAAATATGTGAATTTCTTAAAATTAAATATTTCACAATGTTAAAAGACATTTCCCAATATATATTGGATTTTCAAAATTCTTAAATAGTTATCAATGTTTAAAAAAAAATCATTATGAATAAATGTATTTTCTAGGGAATGTGTAATATTAAAAATGTATTTTTATTCTCAAATAAATAAATTTTAAAAACCACAATATAAATTTCAAAAACCATGTTATAAGACCATGGAAAAATAAATAGTATTATATATTTCACATCCTCTATATAAGCCTAAATCCAAAAATTAGTAAAAAATTATACAATATTTTCTTCTAATGCCACTGAATCTTCTAATTTATCTTCACTCCCAAACTATTGGGAATTCATATCCTCTCAAATTCCCAATCTTGAGTCCTTTAATTGAGTTTTTAATTTTCCAAGGAGTTCTCTATAATGTTCTAGGATGATTTATTTCAAGTTTAGTATCATTTATATTTTTTATGTGTTATTTCTAAGAGGGGATATTTTTATACCACATTAATAATTCATTATAATACTCTATTTTTTATGTATACAAAATATCCATAATAAAAATACCTATGTATTTCAAGTATTTTTTATATTATAGATGTGATATTTATAAGAGGATAACTATTAAGGGTGTAATAAGTTGATGTAGTTGGTGGGACCTCAATAAAGTCTAAGTGGATTCATCTTCATTTTGGCACAATTTTTCCTTTTCAATCAAATAATACTGACCGTTATGTTTTTCCTCAATCAAATTATATATCACTTATTCATATCAAATATGTCTGACCTATACTTATAATTCTTTATGAGTATTTTTTTTATCATTTATTTTGTATCCTATAATCGTAAAATACTATATCCCTTTATTCATTATTAATGATATCATTATTTGGTTAAAGTATCCCACCTCACTACTCCATGATAATCCTTTTGATATGGGTACTTCCTATTATGTTGGGAATATCTTATAGATTAATATTTTGTTGATGGATATTCACCTAGATAATAATATTATTATATTGGAAAGGGAAGGAATATTAATTAGTATATCAATTTTTTATATTTAGATAACTATTGATTACTTATAAATGATTAAATATTGGGTTCCTTTGGGAACATTATGATCTGTGTTGTTAACAATTCTTACCATATAATGGATACATTGGACTTATTATGTTATAAGTGGCATCTAAAATTGTATATCCACTTGATGAGTTGTTGGGTCTTGTGAGACAAATCATCTAGGCTATTTAGAATAATATTTCTTGTTTATGTATGATGTATTGGACATAGACTTTATAGAATGGTTATGATTTCAAAAATTATACATTCAATCTAAAAGGGTCAATTAAGATCCATGGGATCATTGAGAGGGTTATTGGGTGAATTATGTGACTACTTTGATTTTATGTTTCCTTTATTATGAAACAATCTTCAACTACTATTAAATAGTAAAATACTTGCTAAGAAGTACTAACAATCACAACTATACGAACACAAACATTTACAATTTTCACTACACAATTGCAGTAGTTGGTCCTTATTATTGTTTGGAAATAATAAAATATTACAAAATCCACTAGAAAAAAACATTTTAATTTTGATACAAAAAATAATGGAATCACCCTACACTAGTTTTTCATTATGATTAATACAATATATTATGTCCTTCCTAGAACAAAAGGTGTTACAAATAAATTTTAAACAAAATTTTGAAAATTCACCAGTAGGTGTTGAATGTTGTCACATTTCTTCTTATAAAAGCATCACCCTTTATCTCCTTGAATGAAAACTTCTTCCATCAATTTCATACCCAACATTAGGTATGAACTTTATTCGAGGAATTGTTTATACAAATTATATCTATTCAATGTTCTTCTGTCTTATCTATCCATTTTTTTAATCCCAAAATATCATCCAACAAAAAATTCCTCACTCTTTTGTTTATATGATCACATATACTATTAAAGTTTTTATGGTGTTTTTTTCATTTATTTCTTTTGATTGAAATGATTCAATTAAAAACCAACTAAGTATCCTTATTCCCCTTACACCAAGAGATTCACTTCTGGGAGAATTCTTGAGAAAATTCTTGTTTTAGAAGTTCAACTAATATCTCTATATGAAACCAATTCTACTAAACTTCCAATTTCCCTAATGTAAATAGTACATCATCAAACATTATTCATGAATCCTATTTATCATTCATCAATGGGAGAAAAGATGAGATTCTAAATTTACTTTCCTGCTAAATGAAAACATTAAATTCAAATATCCTTCTCAAAGATTTTTTAAAATTCATATTTTCCCAACCTTACTTCAAATATAGTGGGAATCATATAAATTTCTCTCTTTATATTTGGAACTTTTAACAATTATCACAACATCATTACGTAAAAAATATTTTATGAAAACTTCGTAAATAAATTTTGAACCTAAAAAATTATATAGTTATAAAACATTGTTTTCTCCTCTTCATATGGTTCTCACATCTAATATTTTCCTTCTAATATTGGTTCATCTAGTGAGAATTCATCCATATCCTTCTTCTACAACATATTTTTCCTCTAGATGAATTCCAAATAAATTTTTTGATATTCTAATTTGTATTCCATTTTCTATATGATAATATTTATACCAAAAGTTCATCAGATCATCTTTTATAATAATTAACTTCACAACATTATAAAAATCTATATCATTGTTATTGTACAACATTTTTTCTAATGGACAAAACCTAAAGACATTCTATTGGACATAGACATTATAATTATTCTATGTCAAAATTTAGTATCATTTTCCCTTTTATATTTTAAAACATTTCCTCTTTATTCCAGTATTCACAAAACTTCTACAAAATGTTCATAACTTCAAAAACATCATATTCTGAACCAGATAAATTTACCAATTAACATCCATTTACTTTCATATAAATAACATTGACCATCTGAAGAACTTTTTACAGTGTAATTTTTTCCAATGAAAAATCTTTAGTAACTCATCTTTCGATCATCTACAACATTTCTTCTTTGATTTTCACATATATATTTGTTTTAAATTTGTAAAAAAATGTGTGTATTATGGATTTCATATGTCTGATAAACTCTGTATAACCAATTTCATTCCTCTAAAAAATGTTACTCCTAATAAATGAAAAAACTTATTGTAGTCATAATTTACAAACTTCAAAAAATCGTCATATAAAACAATATCATTACCTAGTAATGTTTTGAAAAATATTTTTTAAAAAATTCATAGAAGGAACTTTTTGTATACAATCATTTTTATCCACCATTAAACTTACTAAAATAATATAAAACATATAAAACATCAAAACATTATTGAATATATCATTTTTTATAAAAAACATATTCTCCCCCTTTCAACTTAAGAAACTAATTTTACTTTTTATCACAACACAAATTTTCATCCTTTTACTCAAGTTAGTAACATTAAATTTCATAAAAATTTTAAATTAGGAACAAAATATCATTAAAGCATCCCAATATTTTTTTTATCTAACATTTATTCTAATTGAACATTGTTAAGATAACCATTCAGTGCCAAACATTGTCCAGAATTATTAGAAATAGATTTTTTTGATGTAGACTATCATTAGGAATCCTTATTGTGATCTTCTACACCTGATTCCATCTCCATCAGATATCCTTTGTAATAAAATTTTACAAAAATTTAAGATTTTTTTAAGACAAAAAAGGCCAACTATCTCACAACCCTCTCTATCCAAAGATACCCCTACTATGATGGAAATGAGGAAATGGATATAGTGACCCATTAGTCCCAACCCCAGTAGGCCCAAGGTTGGAGACTAGTACCAAAGGTATAATGATAATGGAATATGGGAGGAATTACCCATTATAAGAAATAATAGATTAGGATATATGATGAATCAACCCCAAAAAACTCCATTACATGTATATAATAAGTCCAAATCATCCCACAATACAAGTATAAATAGAAACTGATACATATAAAAGTATCCAAATGGAATCTTAAAAGAAATAAAATCTAATGTTGTGACACAACAACAACTCCAAAGGTCCGAGCTAGAAATGTCCATCATGGTCCACCAAGTCCTCATATAATCTTGAAAAATACTTTTCTCTACATAGGCTGAGCATATAGGTATACTCAATAGGAAAAAAATATCTCTTGCACATGTGAAAGGATAATACTAATGCACCCATTTGAAAGTAATAGAACCAACAAAACTCTTATAAAAGTATAATATCAACCCCAACCTCATCAAGGCTCACTAACCAAATAACACATCCAAGTAATATAATATAATATAAAGCACATCAATGACAGGGTACCTTACATCCCTTTAGAACTGATTTTAATCTCTAAAATCCTAATAGAAAACAATATGGAACTCCTAACACTTTCAAATATACAACATCATATCATTCCTAAAAACACCTGGTCCTTGAAACAAATACCACCCATACACACCTGGGCCGCACAAACTCATCACAACCACACACACTTGGGGCTCACAGCACAAAAAATCAAGCTTGAAGTCACTTGGGCCGCAATACACACCTCATCTCAAAGACACCTTGGAAATAATAACATATTTCATCCGAAAGATAGCTAGGAATGAACAACAAATCTCACCCTGAAGAAACCTGGGAAAACAAAACACTCCCACCCACACCTAGGCCTCACAAACCACAACATTTCTAATGAATATTGAGATATCACCACAAGGAAGAGAGATTAGGTAAGAGTGGGTGGCCACCCATCCATCCTCCCACTGGGATGTTTTGGAAAGACACACTCCCCTATGAAAATGGTGGTGTTCAGCTGGTCTCACCCAAATTTATCCAAGTATTTAGGGTTAAGCAGTCACTTGTTGTGTATCTTGGGTGGTCGAATCCATAGAGACCTAATAAGTGACCTACAGACACGTATATTCAATGGAATATTCTTTGATATAAAGTGACCAATTTTGGGTTTATTTTAGATGGGATTAATTTAACACTAA
Source organism: Viscum album (assembly GCA_963277665.1). Lineage (NCBI taxonomy): Eukaryota > Viridiplantae > Streptophyta > Magnoliopsida > Santalales > Viscaceae > Viscum > Viscum album. Next base: position 1,174,117,345 of record OY728119.1, on the reverse strand, counting down.
AAGTCTTAATTGAATTAAAATTATGAGAAGGGTTGATCCTAGGTTATTACAAGGGGTGGATTGGATGCATTATTTTTTTTAAACAAATATTTCAATTTCTTATATTTGAGATGGTTCATTTAAGGAGATAAAAAAAATCATCAGTTACTAGTTTAATGAATACACACCCTAATACTAATCACCTATACACTTAAAGGATCCATGTTTTGAGCACTCCAAGTTAAAGGTTCATATTAGCACTTGAAGTGTGTGATCTTAAATTCAATAAAGATGAAGAGGTTTTAAAATAATCAAATTAAAATCTCATTTAAAAGAAGGGATTACCCATTAATGGAATGAGAAATAACATCAAATAAATCCCCTTTCTACTCCCTTATAGAAATCTATAAGTGTGTTAGCCCTAAAATGTTATTATGGTTTCAATGGAAGTAGGAAGTAGACTCATGAGGGAGGAATTGGAGAAGTAAAAAAACAATTAAATAATGATCACTCCACCGTTCTGTGATAATATAACAGGGTTTGGTGTGAACAAGTTCACACCATGAACCAAAAATATCAAAGTGATATTAATTACAATATAATAAGAGTATAATAAGAACATTTATTATGAAACTAATGTGAATCGAACAACATAATTGTGAAAGACAAACTTGAGACAAAAAAATCATAGCATAACATTAAAATGAATGGAAAATCAAAAGATGATAAAATCCTCCACAACCACTGCCTTAAATAGGAATTTTGGGAGCCTAGGCTCGAGCCTCCAATATTACAAAGCATTCCACTTTATTATGGTAGGCCTGGGTGCTGGAAAGTAAGGGAAAGTGGATCTCTTTATCCTTGACCCAAAATGGAAGCCAGGTTGCATCCATTGAATAGACGGGCCTAGATGGAATTCTAAATGGCCAAATTAGAGTGGGCCATAGAAGAACCATGTGAAGATCCAGATGTCTCCTAATTCTTTGTAAAACATTTTCCCAAATGAATTTGTGGTTTCTGAGATAAGAATAAATTGTTGGGCTATTTTTTGGGCCATAGGATCTGGCCTAGAATTTAATCACTAACTTGGGCCACCTAAATAACAACAATAAAGGCCGAGTTAGGCATGTATACTGAAGAATTATATGTTCCTTTATATGTCTTATATCATACCATGAAATTTGGGCTTCATTGGGCCTTAATTTTGGCCCCCAAATTCTTATTAGTTTGATGGTTTCCAATTTGCCTTCTTCAAAATTGTTTGCATGAAATCCCATTTTGGAGGTCTTCCAATGGGAATCCTCCAACATTCCACTAGTATGAACTATTCCCAAAAAAAATTAGAAACCTGAAAATTAAATATGAAAATAAAATCAAGATCATTTGGTACATTAAATGATATTAATAATGTTCAATATAGTAGTGCATTTTAAGAATGAATTACAATCATAATGTGAAATGATGTTTAAAGTGTAAAATGCACTAAAATAAGGTTTATGAAAAATAAATAACAAGAATATTATATATATTAACAATTAATATTATCCTCATTAATTGTCTAATCACACCCCCAACTTGAGTTTTTCTAGTCTCGAGTAATATATATCTCCAGAAATGTGAAATTCAAATTCCATTTTCCCATAAATTTTTAATAAACAATGACCACCAAAAACCATTATATCAAACAACTATAAAACCCATCAAAATATTTTAGTACAATATAGTTTCATAATAATATCCCAATCCCAAGCCCATTCGTTTGTTCAAATTCATCGCCATATTTAATACAATATCAATTAAGTGTGATGGTGTGTTGGGCATCACAATAGACATGAGGGTTCAACATTATTCAAGGGGGAAATAATGGAAGCACTTGGTGGAATCACATTTCAATATTAAGATGAGTATTTTTTTTTGTTTTTAGTTTTTGCATTTTTTCCATGGTAATTGAAATTGCACTCAAAAGAGTAAACCCCTATGCCGAGACTTCGTCGATGACTCCCAGGCTCAAAGACCATAGGGCACCAAATGAATCCCACATACTCAGGTACCATATCGAGTTAACTCAGTTAAAAACAAAGTCAAATTACCATAAATAGGGACATAATTACGAACTCTGGTCCAGAAAACTACGGATTCATGATCCCTATGTGCCTAAATCCATGTATTAGGTTATTTCATTTCTCTACACACACATTTATTGTTCTTTTAATACTCATATAAAAAATAAAATGATCACCAATCCTATACTATTTATTTGGGGGACCCATGAACTCAAAATAACACCCCACTATCCAAAAGATGTGATTTGTGATTCTTTTTTTACTTGGATGAAAATATAAACAATGAAATATCACATTAAACAAACACACTTTCCAAAATCGATGCTCATGAAATAAAAATGGATTAAAATTAGAATCTGGGCATGCTAAATTATTTGATATTCAATTTCGAAGTGTACAATTTCTATTATCATTTTCAAGGTTAAAGAAAATTTTCCTTCCATTAAGGAATATTTTTTAATTCATTAATTTTTTGACCCAAAATCAATATTTTTTTATCTCCCCCCAACTTAAAATATCATCGTTCCCAGTGTTTAAATAAAATAAAATTTAGAAGGGGGTAGAGGTAGATAATGGGAGTTCAAAAAGAAAATTCAAAACAAGGATCATGGAATGAAGTCACCTTGTGGTTGAAGTTGAAATTCTTATTCCTCCCTTTTAATCCCGTGATCTCTATGTCACTATGAGAATTTGCTAGTTGAAGAAAAAAAGAAAAAAACAAAACCAAACCATATATATATTCATATAATAAAAAATGTAAAATATAAGTATATAAAAAAAATTATAGAATTAGGAAGCACTATAAGTCATAGGTCAGTGGTAAGTGCGCGCCTCTGTCTCCCTTCTATCACGGGGTCAAGTCCCCATTGATTCACCATTTGTGACAGGGTTTTCCCGATGACCTAAGATGCGTCTTTTATTTTATTTATTTATTTTAACCTGCAAACACATAAAAATAAAATGAACTGATGATACACTATATTCTTTTTAAATTTCTATATAAGGTATTACTCAAGGATCACACCACTTGAAATGGATGAACATGGCACTCCCCTTTCATACCCATCCATACTTATAACAGAAGAACAAGTCAACAATATATTTTTTTAAATATTAAAATGATTCACTAATCCAATTTGAAAAATAAATATGATTAAAAAAAATTGGAAACATGGAAACCACAGGTTTCCTCCATGAAGAGCTTTGTTTAAAGTCGTTATCTTGACTTAGACCCTTAACTATTTAAGTATCTTCCTCATATATGGTTGGTTCACCCAAGTTTTCATCAAATTCATTTTTTTGATTGGTTTAATGAATGGTTTTACACTATGACCATTAAATTTAAAGCTTTGACAATTGGTGGGATCTTGAATTTCTATAGCCCCATCGGGGTACACCCTATGAACTATTTATGGACCTGACATTCTAGAATTCAACTTTACTGGGTGTAAATGATGTTTAGAACTATAAAAAAGGATAGGTTTACCCTGTACAATGTGTTTGTTATTAATATTTCAAGATTGGTAGGCTTGTACATTAGAATTATTGATCCTTTAATTTTCATAAGCCACTATCTAAGTTCATCAAGTTTATTGAGAACTAATTTCATTTTTGTTTTGGAAAATGAGAGGTCATAATTCATTTTCATAATTTCCCAAAAATCCTTCTGTTCAATACCCACTGGAAAATGGAATGATTTTCAATAAACCTACCTATATGGAGACATTTCTAAAATAGTTTTATATGATATATGATATGCCCAAATAGCATCCAAGAGTTTCTCAGACCAATCTTTCCTAGAAGGATAGAAATTTTTTTCAATAATTTTCTTAATCTCCCTATTCACTAACTTAGTTTGAACATTGGTATATGGGTGGTATGAAGTGGAAAATTTGTGAGAAATTCCATAATTTTATATCAGTTATGATAATGGGTGATTTAAAAATTGAGTTCCAAGTTCACTAATTCTAGCCCTAGGAATTTAAAATATAGAGAAGATGTTTTCCATGGGAAATCTAATCAAAGTTTGATGGTCATTGGATTTTTTAGGAATGGAATCAACCCATCTAGAGACATAATCGACATCTAAAAGGATATACATATATCCCCAAGAGTTTGGGAAGGGTCCCATGAAATAAATTCCCCAATAATCAATGCTTTCAATGACCAAAATGGGAGTGAGTGGAATTTGATTCATTTTTGTGATGGACCCTAATTGTTGACACATAGGACAACTTTAAAAAAATGTGTAGGAGTCCCTTGAGAGGGTGGGCCAGAAGAGACCACACTAAAGAAACATAGTAGAAGTTTTCTTATAGGAAAAGTTACCTTCACATGCCTCACTATGACATAATTTAAGGATGGACTCTTGTTCAGATTATAGGACACACCTCCTAATGAATTTTTCAGGATAGAACTTATAGAATTATGGATCATCAAACACATAGTTCCTAACATCAGAAAGGAATTTCCTTTTACCTTGAGTCCCTAAGAATTTTGGAATGACTCCTATAACTATGAAGTTGGCTATGTCTGCATACCAAGGGTAGTCACTCACAGAGTATTGGTATTCATCAAGGAATTTATTATACATAGAATGGTGATTTGAGTTGTCTTTGAATTTCCATTCTAGAGAGGTTATCAGCTACAAAATTTTCAACACCCTTTTTTTCCTTGATTTTGATTTTAAATTATTTTAAAAGAAGGACCCACCTAATCAGTCTAGACTTGGAATCTTGTTTTTTGAAGAGGTATTTTAGTGCAGAATAGTTAGTGAACACAACGGTTGGGGATCCTAAGAGGCATTAGCTAAAATTATCCTAAGTAAAAACAATAGAAAGTAACTCCTTTTCAGTGGTAGTATAGTTGATTTGGGCATCATTTAATGATTTTCTTGCATAAGAAATGACTTAAGGAGTTTTATCACAATGTTTTCCTAACACAGCTCCAACAGAAAAGTCATTGGAATCACACATAAGTTTGAAAGGAAGGTTCCAATTTGGAGATTTCATAATGGGAGGAGAGGTGAGAGAGTATTTGGGGGTTGATAATGTACCCTCACATATTTCGGTCAAAACAAATGGAGCATCCTTTTCTAGGAAACACAAAGGGGATGGGAGAGTGAACTAATGTTAAAGATGAATCTTCTATCGAAACTAGCATTTCTAAAGAAAGGCATCACTTCCTGAATAGTTCTGGGTGGTTGAAGGTGACAAATGATGTCATCCATTTCTTTATCAACTTAAATCTCCCTACCCGAGACTATATGGACAATGACTAATCCCTATTTAACCACGAAATAACATTTTTTCCTGTTTAGGACAAGATTCATTTCTTCACATCTTGACCAAAATCTCTTTACATTCCTAAGACATCCCTCAAATGTATCCCCATAAATAGAGAATTCATCCATGAATACCTCATGAAAATCCCCTACCATGTCTGATAATTTTCCCATCATGCACCGCTGGAAGGTTCCAGTGGAATTGCATAACTCGAAAGGCATGCGTTTGAAAGAAAAGGTGTTGAATGGACAAGTGAATTTTGTCTTCCCTAGATCCTATAGGGAGACCTCAATCTAATTGTACACCGAGTACCCAACTAAGAAACAACATAACTCATGACCTTCCACTCTCTCAAGGACTTGTTCAATGAATGGTAAGGGGAAATAGTTCTTCTTAGTGAATTATTTTAGCTTCTTACAGTTGATACAGACTCTCCAACCACTACTCACCCTAGTTAGAAGAATCTCTCCATCTTTATTGGTTATCATAGTGATTCTTTTCTTCTTGGGAACCAACTTTTTTGGGCTCACCCACTCTCTCTCAGCTATGATATAGATGATACCTACTTTAAACAATTTCAAAAGTTCTTTTCTCACTACTTCCATGATATTAGGATTGATTCTTAGTTGAGGTTGACAACATGGATTTGAATCATATTCTAGAACAATCCTATGAGTTTAGATTAGTGGGATAATACTAGGAATGTTAGACAGGGTCCAACCAATGGATTTATTATGTTTCCTAAGGAAATCTAGAAGAATCCTCTAATGATTGGATTCAAGATAATAAGAAATGAAAACAGGATGTGTTTGATTGTCCCCTAGGAAGGGATACTCGAGTGTTGCGGGAAGTGACATCAATTCAAGATCAGGTTGTCTTAGAATATCAGTTGAAGATTGGGACATTGGATGAAGACCAATTTTGTTTCCTATTGTTTTATAGATAATCGAATTACCATGTGTAGAAGTTTCATCTATAATATTAGTTTGATAAGATTTAGGGAATGATGTTTGATTGGTCTTCATGAATGTGGTTTCTTGAAAGGATTCACTGATTGTTGGACCTAAGACTTAATCATAAAAGAAAATTTGAAAATGATTAAATCCACAGAGATAAACTTCCTTTATGTGAACAAAGGAAATCAATATCATCCTAACATAAAAATCTATAAAATATTCCATGACGTTCTACGGATTCAATATCAATGCTTCATATCATGTTTACTTCATGAATGTTCTCATCATCCCCTATTTGTGAGATTTCATTATAGATGTTCATGTCTAGACTCTTGTTTCCAAAGGTGATAGTCATGTTCCCATTTCGAACTTGGATAACAAAGTTGATTGTTACAAGGAATGGGTGACAAAGGAATATTGGGTTTTGTTCCTTATTTACTTTGTTTGGATGGTTTTCAAGGACAATGAAGTTGGTAGGGTAGATGATGTTTTCAACCATTACCATAACATCCTTCAAAATCCCCTTTGGAACCCTAAGGCTATGATCAGCATGTTGAAGTGTGACAGATGTGGTTTGGAGCTCTTCTAGGCCTAACTAGAAGTACACAACTTAGGGAATGAGATTTACACTAGCATCTAGGTCACACAAGGCCTTGACAAATTTTCCCTCTCCTAGTTCAACATTTACGTAAGGGTAACCTGGGTCTTTCAATATAGGAGGAATGGTCCCTTTAATGGTGGTACTCACATTAGAATCTAAAAGGACATGGTTTTTATGTGATGTTTTTTAAATTTCACAATTCCTTATGGTACTTTGAGTAGGCAGTTATGGTTTGGATTGAATCGAGAAGGGGAATGTTCAACTTGACTTGTGAGAATATTTCCATCAATGTTTCACTCAATTCAAGATTAGTTTTCCCCTTCATGAATTGAGGAAATGGTGAAGGTTGTGGGGTTGTTTGTCGAAATTTTGTTTCATTGGATGTTATCATTTTCTTCAGTTTTATCATTTGGATCATTTGAATTTCCATCTAAGTTTGAATCTTCATATGGGTTCTGAATTAGTTGTTCATGTTTCTCAATTGATTTCCCACTTCTTAAAACAGTCACAACCTTTAGTTGTTCATGAGTTGTTTGAGTACAAGTTGACTCTCCCTTGAATTTGAGGATGGTATTAATGAAGTAGGCATGGGTGAATTTCTAGTTTTCATGGTTTGAAGTTATTTTTTATGGGAAGAGAAATCTGAGTTCATGCTTTCCCTATGTTTGCACAGTTTTTCTAATAGGCTTTGTGGAACAGTTTGGGTTTGTTATTTAGTTGATTAGTTTATCCTGGGGGGATATTTTGGAGGTGGGATGGTTTTTTCAAAATGGACCAGTGGCTGTTGGTATTGGTTAGGTTTGGTTTGGAATTGGTTATGGGTTTGGTAGTTTGGATTGGGGTAAGGATTTTTCCTTTTGGTTGGCGAGGTTTTTGGTTATCTTTCCAGCAGATGCCTGGGTGGTCATTATACCATGGGTTGAAGTTGTTTTGGTATAGAGGATTTTGAAAGTTCAAAGCCATTAATTCCACTAGGGGTCATTCTAAAATAACAACCTTGATGGTTGGAATGGTTGGGTAGTTTTCTGTCTTATGGTAATGTTTGTCACAAATTGTGAAAATAGGGTATACAGTTTGGATTTCATATACTTTCTTAAGGTCTATCTCTTCAACCTTCCTAGAGAGTGCTGCAAGTTTAGACACAAGGCATTCCTCTTCTCCATGTGTATGATTTCCAGTAGTTATTTGTGGCTTTTCAGAATAAGGTGAAGTTCCACATGTTTAGTTTTTTTCCACAAGTATTTCTAGATACTCGTAATCATCATTTTGGGCTTTTTTAAAACGTTCCATTACACATCATGCCTTGAATTGTTTGTTCCCTGGACCCAACCCTTCATAGAATATTCTAACATGTTCTAGGATTGAAAATACATTGTGAAGTACCATTTTGAGTGTGTCTATTATCCTTTCCCATGTTACATAAAATGACTCTACCTTTTTTTCAAATAAGTTTTGGATGCCTTTTTTGTGTGCAATTGTTTTTTGGTGGGGAAAGTATTATTTGTATAATTCTCTTTGTAATTTGTCACAAGAGTTAATGGATGATGGTCTCAAATTATTTAGCCAATTTGTTTCTTGATCTTTTAATGAAAAAGGAAATAGCCTCATCTTAGATGATTCTAGTTGATGTGGGGGACACATGGTTTTTACAATGTTATTGAACTCCATAACGTGAAGGTAGGGCATCTCGGACTCCATTCCATAGAATGTGGCCTGATGGTTTAGGAAATGTGGTTTAAAGATGTTGTTGGAATATACTAGAGATATGTGTCTAATGCATGAGGGGGAATAGGTCTAGGTAGGTGTGAGGTAGTCATTCATGTTTTGATAAACTGCATTCCCCATGTTTGGTGCTGCCTCAGTTGGATTTCCATTTTAGTTCCCACTGAGGTTTATGAGTTGGTTTCATTGTATAACTTCCATTGAAATGGGAACCTTTTTTCACTCGGGGGTATTAGGAATATTAAGATCTAATATAAATAGTTCCCTTGGTGCACTTGACTCCCTAACCCCAGGACTATCCACCCTAACTAGATGGTTTGATTGGTCACGAGTGTAGGCGGGAATACACAAAAATAAAAAAACAATAAGGGGAAAGGATAAGAGAATTTGGATAAGAATAGAAGAAATGGGGGAGAATAGATTGGGTGTTGAGATGACTTACTTGGGTCCTAGTAAACTACACAAAAAATTGGTTTTTCTGAAATTTACCAAAGTTTTTAGGGTTAAGAAGTTGCTTGTAGTGTAGCTTGGGTTGTCGAATCCTTAGAGACCTAAGAAGTAACCTATGGACGCGTACTTTCAATGGAATATTTATGGCTATTAAGTGTCCAAAATTAGGTTGATTTTTGATTGGTTTAAGTGAAAACATAAAGTCTTAAGTGAATTAAAATTATGAAAAGGGTTGATCCTAGGTTATTACAAGGGGTGGATTGGATGCATCTTTAAAAACAAATATTTCAATTTCTTATATTTGAGATGGTTCATTTAAGGAGATCAAAAAAATCATCACTTAATATTTTAATTAATACACACCCTAATACTAATCACTTATAAACTTTAATTATAAATGTTTTGAGCACTCTAATGTAAAGGTTCATATTAGCACTCGAAGTGTGTGACCTTAAATTCAATAAGATGAAGAGGTTTTAAAATCATAAAATAACATTCTCATTTAAAATAAGTTATTTGAAATTAATGTAATGAGAAATAACATCCAATAAAGACCCTTTATAATCCCTTGGATCAACCCATAAGTGGGTTTTCCCTCCATTGGTCTTATGGTTTCAATGGAAGAAGGATGTAGACTCATGAGAGAGGAATTGTAGAAGTAAAAAAACAATGAAATAATGATAACTCCACCGTTGTGTGATAATCTCACAAGGTTTGGTGAAAAAAAGTTCACACCTTGTACTAAGATATCAATGTGATATAAATAACAATGGAATAATAGGATAAGAAGAACTTTTATTAAGAAACTAAATTGAATTGAACAACTTACTTGTGAAAGACAAACTTGAGACAACAAAATCATAGCATAACATTACGATGAATGGAAACTCAAAATATGACCAACTCATCCAACACCACTTCATTAAATAGTAATTTTGGGAGCCTTGGGTCGATCATCCAATGGTACAAAGCATCCCACTTGATTATGGTTGTCCTAGGGTGGTGGAATGTAAGGGAGAGTGGACTTCTCTATCCTTGACTCGAAATGACATCCATCTTGCATCCATCGAACAGACGCACCTAGATGGCCATATTTATGGAGGAATTAGAGTTGTACAAAGTAGATAAAAGTAAATCTATTGATGTGTCATATCTCTCTATAATATTTCATCCCATATAAATTTTTGGTTCCCAACATATGATTAAATTTGTTGTCTATTATTCGGGGCCACAAAATCTGTCCCAGAATTTTATCTCTAACTTTGTCCACCTGTATAACCACAATAAAGGCCTAATTAGCACTAGAACCAGACGAATTATATGTTCCTATATATTCCTTCTATCATCCCACGAAATTTGGGCTTTATTGGGTCTGTATTTGGGGCCCCACATTCTTATCAGTGGGCTGGTGTCCAATCTACATTTTCCAAAATTGTTTGCATGAAATCTCATTTTGGTGGTCTTCCAATGTGAATATTCTAAAACTAAAAAAGTATGAATTGTTCACAATATAATGAGAAACCTAAAAATTAAATATTAAAATAAAATCTAGATCATTGGGTACTTTAAATGAGGTTAAAAAATGTACCATATAATAGTGAATTTTAAGAAGGAATTACAATCATAATGTGAATTGATGATCAAAGTGTAAAATGAACTAAAATGGTGTTTATTTATAATAAATCTTTTTAATATTATATATATTAACAATGAATATTAGAATCATTCAGTGGGTAATCATCATACCATAGATCTCAACTAGTGTGGGGTGCATACAGAAATCCACATAACGTACAATGTATATACATATACAGTTGTTGCAGAAAACCCATTCCTATTGGATTATAACAATAACTACCCATATGAAAGAAGTAACACAATCTATGACACCTCTAAATGCATAAAAACACAAATAAAAATACTAAACACAATTATTTTTAAATATTTAATCCATATTCTAGAGTTTTTATTTTATTAATAATTTCTTGTTTTTCAGCCACCTTGATTTGTGAAATCAATTTTTTTAGGAAACCCATTTCATATTATTTTATATTTCTAATCCATTTATATATATATACATTAAATAGTTTATCAACACAACACACAATCAATTTCTTCATAAAAAATTCCCATTTCAAATTATTATTATACAATATTAATTCCATTCATACATGGGTAGATATTACAGAATCAACCACATAGAATAAGCACAACAACCTATAAGAAAAATGCAATCCATAAGTTATATTATACTTTTAGTCAACACTTAGGTGCCTAATTGATTTCAGAAATATCAAATAACACTATAATAACAAAAAGTTGGTTCATTAAATTCTAGCCTATTATCATTCATTCCTTAGCTGCTGAAATTACACATTCCATTTAAAATAAGTTGTTTTTTTTCAGATTCTTCCCAAGAATGATTATTATAAATTATTTCCATACCTTCTAATAAAATATAATTAATTAACACAATACAACAAACAACACATATAATGTGGCACCACACAACAACCCACTACTGTCTTTCCAAAAAATCCATATTATCACCAATTCACATCCACATCCACTTTCACAGTCCCACTACACTGCTGCCCCATTACAAGAATCACAGCCCTACTACATAAAACATCTCATCCACTAACCCACATATCAAAACACAATCATATTTCCTTCTTCATACCACCAGAGCCAACCCACACCACACAATTGCATCCATAAACATGTAAAAACACATAATAGAAAAAAAATACTTTCAAATTTAGCACTACATCCCTTATTCAGTTTCACTTAATTTAGGGAGTTTTCACATAAACCATGTGATCCCGGGTAATCCATTTATTTTAATTGAATGTACCGAGTTAAATAATTATATAATAAGGGACATTAATATCTATATAACATGCATGTATTCCATAAACCATAAACTAGTGCACAATAAAGGAACCCCAATAGCCAGGATTTTCATTGGGTATTTAACCCATACAATTCACAATATTGATCAAAATATTAATAAAACAGTCAGATATTATGTCACATTACCCATCCCATTTATATTGTTTTAAAACCATTTCGACCATCTTATATTAATTTGGATGCAACCATATTCATATGAGGTGGTAATAATAAACCCACAACACCTGATACACATAAGGGGAAATGAATGAAAACCCTACCTATAAGAAAGATGATCGACATAGCCTTTCCCCATGATTTCTTCACTAAAATAGGGGGCTCATTCATAAGGAATCACTTTAGGGAAACGAAAACCAACCACACCAACCAGGTTACATGAATCCTATGGGAAAAGGGATATACAACCTCTTGTATCATGATAAAGGAGAATGCATGAACTAAGAGAAGGTCTCTATATTTTAAGGATTATATTAGAAACTCATTATATTTGAAATGACATAGATATTCTATTCAAGAGAATCAAATTATACCATGTGATTTGAATTATTAAAAGCTTCCTCACTCTTAATAATTAAATGTAATATATATGGGATTACAATATGCCAAAAATCCTTTAAAATATGTCATTAAAGTCATTTTACATCAAAAAAGATGTTAAAAGATGAAAACTAGAACCAAAGACATTTTTCATGAGATACTACTAGGTGATGTACCATTTGGAAAGACACCATTGGACGAGGTATGCTCGTGAGTCACAATTAGGTGAGTCTCATATTGACAAGACATCGTTCGTGAGTCACAATTAGGTGAGGAAACACTTGATGAGGCATCAATAGCATGTTACCAAATGCAAGATACCATTATGTGAGACACCATTCGGCAAGGCACTATTGGGAAATAAACCATTGGGTGAGACACCGCTGGATGAAGAACTGCTGGATGAGGTACAACTAGGTGAATGATTTTCAGGGTGAGATACTGCCAATGACTAATTTCTAGGGTTACACCACTAGTAGTGACACCACTGGTGGTGATGCCTCCAGGGGGACACAACTGCTAGGTGACACCATTGGTGAGGCACTATTGGAAAACTTAGAAAACCCAAAATACATCAAAGTGTTGAAATGATCCACCATGATGTCCTAAAATACATCAAACACTCGATTCTTAAAAAGTAATGGACTAGGGAGGTCTATTCCATTACATCAAACACATCTCAAACTATTACAGACCTCATGAATTTAAAACAAACCAAAAAGGAAAGAGTTTGAAGGTACCAAAAACTATCCCTTGAGATAACTCTCAAGGATCTCAACTTTTTTGGGACACAACAACCACTATAAAACCATATCTTGGGGAAGATACCTATCCAACAGGAAAACAGTCACGTAGATAGGTATAATATGTTAAGTATCCAATCTATAACAATAAAACAACCATAATAACAACATGGAAGGGAGAAAATTTAATGAAACATTTTCTTAAAATTATTTAAAATGAAAGGAATTGATTAATATTAGTGAAAACATTGTTTTTACTTGTATTTCAACAAGTTCCCCAAAACATGTCCTTGGAATAATATATTTAAATTAATCATATCATTTTTAATCTATAAAATTCAACTTCAAATAATTTAAAACATATCATTCTTAAAATATCATGAAGAGAAAAATTTCCATGATCAAGTAACAATTTATATTCAAAACAGACAATCTATTTATGAAACATTATTAAATAATTTTTTTTGGATTTTAAAATATTATAATTCCATTTCAAATGATTTATTCCTTTGCAGAAATGTGTCTCAACATTCTATTATGAAGCATTTTAATCTTGAAAACACTCATATTAAATCATTTCTTGAAAACTTTAATCTAAAATTTAGTACACTAAAAAAACTACCATGAGTTAAACCCCATTTTTTAATCCTTTTTTATAGCATTGAATTTATCAAAATAATCTTTATGAAAATAGTTTAAAAAACAATATAAACAATTTTCTGTAATATCTTTCTAAATACCACTTCTGTAAATTGGAAGGTTTCATTCATTCACAAAATTTATTATGTTCTATTAATAGATATCTATCATTCCCTTACCAAGTTAATATCAATTCAACTTAACATCAAATTTAGACAATATGAATTAAAAAATGGAATGAATCACAAATATGAAATGAAATTTAAATGTACCTACTCGACCAAGTTTATTTTTTTTCTAGGTTTTTCATTAAATCGTAAATTACTAGGACCATACTTATACAGAAATAACAAGGGGTTCAATATTTATATTTTATATTTTTTATAGTTACATGTCATTACATACAAGAGTTCCAAATACAATTCCTCTACCAACATAGAAACATTAATTAATATAGACAGAGCTAGAACATGTATACAAATCAAAGGAACCCATCCACTACACCATCATATTTTCCTCTTTGTGTGGTTTTGACTTTCTAGTATGGTTTTAAAACGTATCAAAATATAAAATTTCCTAATGCGGGGAAGGGTTTCCCTCTTTTCATATGTTTGTGTCAATAACATGTTATATAAATATTATATAAAACACAACAAACCCAACCAACATGGTTGTATTCAAACAATATCAATAATTATTTTATAAAAAAAGATTTTCGTATGGGAGTCAAGCCCACCTTTTTTGATTTCTTGATCTCCCAAACCAACCACTTTGATAAATTACTGAATATAAGTGATTAATTATTTTTTATAAAAAGTGAGGTATTTCATAAATGTAAAAAAATTAAAACACAACACAATACAAGAAAAGAAAATAATCTCACCATAACTACCACTCATCTTAGTAGGCACACCTCACCACCACTACACATCACAGCCGCTGGCTGAACATCTTAACCAACAAAATATTTCCACCAAATATTTTACACAACCACATCATCACACAACTTTACCATCCAAATTAAAATACCCTCCTCCCATAACCATATACTTCATATCATCCTCCAAATATTAAGAACCAACTATCCCAATAATCACACACAAAACCCCAAGTATAGAAATCAAAGAATTCCCTCTGCCATATTGAGATACTATATGCTTTAGGCGGCACTGACTCACCCTCATGGTTTTAATCATGTCAAAGTATAACACATCCTAGTCAGGGATTATGTTTCCACCTATTTCTATACATAAATGTTTTTAAACCATATGTCACATAAGGAATCACAATAAGAAAAATCATACATAACAGCAATACAAAGAATCTTCTAGAGCTTTTTATGGGATTACATTATATCATCTTATAATTTCACATAGGTAGTTTCACATAATTTTAAATTTTTTATGGGGGATAAGTTCTTAGTCATATATAAGTTTTTATCATTTTTATACATGGTGAGTTTAAATAATTAGTAAAATAATGGGTCTCATTTTGTACAACAATCACAATATAAAAGGTTTAAAACATCTTCTATTTTCAATGAGGCATATCGACAAATTAATGCAATGATAACAATGCAACAAAACACAACATTCATAGATTATTTCTAGTGACATTTTATTCCATTCATTTTAAAAAGTTCTAACATGCGTCCAAGTTAATGAAAAAAATTTACACATGTCATATCACACACCATGTTTAATATGGTTGAAAAATACATTCTAGGTTCATATTATTATCAAGGAAATAAAATTCGAACTTCATTTGAAAAAATATCTTCATGCTATGTTCTTTTGTTCAATTCAAATACTACAATTCATAAACAACATGCAATCTTAAGCATCAAAGAAAAAAATTATTTTTGAAAATAAAATTAAAACTACACCTGTTGTATTACTACATTTTATGAGTTATAATTCTCGGACTAACCATTTTTGATCGTTTCATGGATTCAGAAATCATTCTTTTTGAAAAAGGATTAAGAATATACATGTTTTACTACTATATCCCATGCTTTATCATGCTCAAATATTCTTTTACATACAGAATATTCTTATAGAATCATCAAAATAAAAAATTATTTCTTAAAATGAAATTAAAAAAACTTCACATGTTGTATTACAATATTTCATGCTTTATCAAGCTATGTATTACCATTAATAATCATTTCATAGTTCAAGAAAACATTCATATGTACTAAAATAAGTACAAAATTATTATAATTAAATATTAAAATTTAATGTATTGAACATGTTACATGTGCTAGTCACCCATACTAGAATCTCCCTAGTTTCCACCCCAATGATTTCATCTTTAGCCATGCTTCCCATAAAAAACGTCTCATGAGATAACATATATGGTATGGTTATTTTAGTACTGAAACTTTCATATTAGTTATAAAATAATAATATAAATCACCAATTCAATTATAAGTCTAAAAATGTTTCCACAAATCAAGATTAATATTTTCCAAAATTTTTAAATAAATTTCGCATGGATTTCTAACCTAACATATGCTTACAAAATATATTAATATTAATAATGTATAACTAAAATAAATGGAAAAATAAGAATCAAGTTATTCTTATCGAGGTCTCTAAATTCAAAAAAATATCAATAATTAAGATTTACACTATTATAAATTTACGAATCAATAAGTCAACAACACGTGCTTATGAAAAATTATAAATGGGAAGAAACAGAAGACATATTATCTCACATGGAAACTAGAATATTTATAATTGTGGTTTCAAGTAATTTATTTTATCAATCTAGTGCAAAATCTACATTGAGGTTAAATGCTTCAAAAGGGTTTTCAAAATTAATCAATTGATCTTAACAAAATAAACTAAGAATGTTTCTCTAAAAATTTCAAACATTAGTAAAACTAGAATGCATGTTATAAATTTCTATGAAAGTATAAAAATATCTTGATTCATAAAGTAACAGGAAAGGAAACAACATATCCAAACCACAAGTTGGTTTAAAACAAAACGTTCAATCCAGTTAACCATCATATTAATCATTCCTTTTAGTTATAAGAATAATTTAGAAAACAATTAATTGATTTTATTAGCAATAAAATCATGGGAAATGTAAGATAAAAACACATAAAATTTCATGATTAATTCAATTAATTTTATATTCTAAAAATCATGTAATTAAAATAAGAATACAAGTCATTGTGAGGCATATACCTCTCCTATGTCTCTACCCATCAAGTATTTCCGCCTCACATAGACATTTGGTAGGCTTAGAGTCCATGGACTAGATCCTAGGGGGACAAAAATCCCATGTCCTAGTCGGTCTCCCAAGACTATGTCACATAGGAAGGTGAAATAACAGACATTTCATACGATCCAATGCCTTACTCATTTTTTCTAACATAGAACTCCACCCTATTTATCAACCATCAACTTTGATATCAATCTTTCAGGACCCCCTCCCTCCAAAGATACCCCTCTAGGTCTAGTAATGAAGAAAGGGAGATAATGACCCCCTACGACCCACCTCCTGTTGGTCCCAGGTCGGCAACTATAACCCAGGGTATAAATATCACACAATATGGTAGGCATTACCATTTACAGAAAAAAATGATCGGGATATAGGATGAATCAACCACAAAAAACTATATAGATGATATAAAATAAATCAAAAAAATCCCACAAAGCATGTATAAATAAAAACTGATACATATATAAATATCCATATAAAAGAAAAAAAATAAAAGCTAAGTTAGTGTCACAAAAATACAACAAAAGGTATGAAATAAAAATGTCCATTATGGTCCAATAAGTCCTCCTAAAAGCCTAAAAATAGTTTTTATATGAATATGGTGAGCATATAGGTATACTCAGTTGGAAAAGCTAAAGACTCTCATGCACATGTGAATAGAGTATATAAATGCACGTATGTGATGGTAGTCGAACCAAACAGATCTTATAAAGGTCTAATAACCATCCCAACATCACCAAGGCTCACTCACCAAATCATACATCTGAGTAATACAATATAATATAAAGCACATATATGATAGGGTACCCCGAACCACTTTCCCACTGATTAGCGGCTCTCAAACCCTAAGGAAAAATTTCCTGGAGCTCCCACCTCTTCTTAATATACCAAATCACATCCCACCCACAAACAAATAGGCCTCATGACACATACCTCCCAAACACACTTGGACCTCATCACACATACCTTCCGTATACAACTGGGCTTCACAACAAAGAAAATCCCACCAACATACACCTTGGACACAAACTACACCTCATCCTGATGAAACCTTAGAAAGTAAAACAAATCTCATCCTGAAAACACCTAGGAATGAACTACACATCTCGTCTAGAAGACACCTGGGAAATAAAGACTCACTCTCTCACACATAGGACTCAGATAATATTACCTTCCCATGTAATTTTGGGTTATCACCACCTGGAAGAGGGATGATGGAAGAGCATGTGTCCAACCATTTATCCTCCCATTAGGCTGTTTAGGAAAGGCACCCTCCCCTGTGATGAAGGGGGTCTTCGGCCATAGTGCTCAACTAGGGTGGGGTGTGTATAGAAATCAAGAGAACGTACAATGTATATACATATATAGTTAAAACACACAACCCAATCCTATGGTTCTATTACTTGAACTTACCATTTTAGAGAGTCCACAAAATATTTTCCACCTCTAAATGTATAAAAAAACACAAACAAAACACAAGACACAATTCAAGTTTAATCTTTAATCCATATTCTAGATATTCTATTTCATAAATAAATCCTACTTTATGAGCCACCTTGATTTGTGAAATCAATGTTTATTAGGATACCCATCTAATATTATTTCATATTTCTAATCCATTTGTGTATGTATAAACATTAACTAATTTATCAACACACCCCATTATAAATTTCCTCATTAAACATTTCCATTAGAAATTATTAACAAATTGGTTCATTAAATTCCAGACTGCAATCATTCATTAATTTTATGCTCATATTCAACATTCCATTTCAAATAAACCATTTTATTATATTCTTCTCACGAATGGTTTTTCCACTACAGTTCCATACCTCTTAAGAAACTAGAATTTATTCACACAACACAATAACCAACACACAGAAATTGGAACCACACAACATCCCATTACTCTCTTACCAATAATCCCACATAATCAATAATTCATAGCCAAATCCACATTTATGATCCAGCTACACCACTGTACCATTACAACAATTACAACTCCTCTGCAAAAAAATCACATCCACTATCTCCACATATCAAAACATAGTCATATTACATCCATAATATCACCAGAGCCCATAGAAAGAACACAAACATGTCCATGAACACATTACATCACATAATAGAGAAAAAAATATTTTTTGATTTACTAGGGAATCCTTATTTAGTTTCACTTAATTTAGGGAGTTATCATAGAAACCATATAATCATGGGGAATCCATTTATTTAAACTGAATGTACATGGTTATCCAATTATATAACAACTGAAATCAACATCCACCTAAAAAGAATTTATTCCAATACCCATACACTGATACAAATTAAGGACCCCCAATGACCATGGTTGTTAGTTGATATTTAACCCATAAAATTATGATCATCGATCAGAATATCAATAAAAAATAGGATCATACACCACATTCCCCATCCACCACATATTTTTTAAACCAATTTGGTTATCTTATATTAATTTGTACGAAACTGTATTCCTCTGAGGTGATAAAAATAAACCCATCCGACATGATACACATAAATAGAAACTAAGAAAACCCCTCCTAGAAGAAATATGATCTATATAGGCTTTTTTTAATCTTTTTGTAAGAAAACTGGGGGTGCGTACATGAGGAATCCCTCCTGGGAAACTCAAAAAAACTGTACCAACCACGTTACATGACTCCTATAGAATGAAGGATTAAGAACATCTCATAACAGGAGAAAAGAGAAGGAATAAACTAAGGGATGATCTTCGGATTTTAATGATTAGATCTGAAACATATGAGATTTTAAACAGATTATATTTTCCATTAAATCAGATCACATTAAACCACGTGACTTCACCAACTAAAAGAATCCCCACTCTTAAGAATTTAACATACGATTTATGGGCTTTAAATTGGAGTCAAATCCTTTCAAATATGGAATTAAAGTTCTTTTACATCAAATAATACATCAAAAAGGGAAAACAAGGAATTTGAAATACTATTAATGAGACACAGTCTAGTTAGGCACTGTTTGGGCGAGACACCACTAGATGAGGCACCGCTTGTGAGTCACCATTAGGTGAGTCACCTCTCGACGAGGGACCACTTGTGAGTCATTGTTAGGTGAAGCACTGATCACAATTCACCATTTTTGAGATGTTGTTAAGTGAGAAACCGTTCGACGATGCACCATTGGGTGAGAAACCATTGGGTGAGACACCACTACATGAGGCACCGATGGTTGAGGCACTTCTGGGTGAGCAATTTATAGGGTGAAACATATCCAATGAGTGACCTCCAGGATGATCTACCTCTAGTTATTGAACACTATGGTGACACGTCCAATGTTGACAATGCCAATGGTGATGCCTCCAGGGTGAAACCACCATTAGGTGATACCCTTGATGGGGCACCATTGGAAATCATTGAAATATGGGAAATTTCGCAAAGTGATACAAAGAGTCACCTTGATCAACCTAAACGCCTTAAACACCATATTTTCACAAAGTAATGAATCGAGGAGGTCTGGGACCTTACAAACCATTTCCATCATATGTTATCTTTTAAAAACAAGTAAACCAAGATTATTTAAATTGTCCTCTAGAAACCTCAAAAACACCTTCAACCAACTTCGTCACAACAATATACCCTTTGATTTTTGTTGTCAACCAAGAACCCAAATCACTAAAACAATGTGACTCAAATCATGGATTACTTATACAATAATTCTGAGCCTACTTGAGTGAACTCTATGTATGAAGAATGAATCATTGATAAAAAACTATGTGGTCCATAAGTTTTCAATTAAGGAAAATCATCCATTACATTCAAACATTCACAACTTTAACACTTTTCCTAATGAATAAATGTTTCTTGCATCTACTCAGTGAAATGTCAAAGCTATTCTAACATACTAAAATCATATCTTACACCTTTTAAAAACCAAACCTTAATACATGATCTTTCGGAAAGGATAAACACATACCAATTAATTGATTTGCGTTGCATAAATTTTTCTCCCCCTAAAAAAACTTTCCTAACGAAAGGTGCAAGATGGGATGGATTTCATATAACTTATCCTTGAATATATGGAGTATGTACACCCATGATCAAATTGATCTTATATAATACTTCCTTCATCAATAGAATAGTGAATAAATCAAAAACGTGTTCAATTAGAGGAATATATTTTAGATTTAGTTCATTCTTCTCTATATGATCTATAATGAAGTAATATTTGTCAACAATATTCTTTGAATGAGAATGTTCCACCCATTTTTTAGTAATATTTTCAACACATTTATCACCATAACCCAAGAGTAGGGGTAACTTCACTTCAACCAAAAAAAATTCAATTGAGTCTTAATACACATTAATTATTTTGTAGCTTGAGTAGAAGCCACGTACTCATTTTTAGTCATACTTAGAATGTCAAATTTTATTCTTTTCATTCCAACTCCAAAATAGATCCCCCAAAAAGAAAATTCCCTCAGATTTGGATCTTATATCATCAACACTTCCTACCCAATCAATATATATATATAACCAGAAAATCAATCTTTATTGAGATATCATGTTTAATTAAAAATTATTATCTTCCTTTGATATATATTACAATTATTTTCCCCAAAAGATGATATAGTTTTCAATAAATTTTAAATATTTAACATAAATTAACAAAATAAAAAAAAATTGGACATAAGTTCATTAGATATAAAAAAATTCTATCCAAATTTGATACATAATTTCTCTATATTTTTATAAAATGGATTCCACTATAATTTGTGTGGAAACTAGTTTTTGAATATTATATTCCAAACTTATTTATATGTTCATTAACAAACTTCACCAAAGATTGGAAAATATACTTCTTATTTTCTACAATTTTTAAGCCATAAATGTTTTTCATTTCTTCTAATATAAAAATTAAAAATAAATTATTCATCTCCTCAAAAAAGTTTCACATGTTTATTCATAATTTATAGAAAAGATAATATCATCATCATAAACAATCACCCTGAGGGAAACCTTGTGATTGTTTTGATTTATCAATTACTATAAAATCTACCTTTATTTATGTTTAACATCTTTAAGAAAGTATCAAATATATAATACCAATCTCTTATAGATTTCTTTAACCCATAAAATTTCTTCTTCAACATACATTCACTACTTTTGTCTTTCGCAATAATGAAACTGTAATGTTTTTCAACATAAAATTCTTCATCGAGATCTCCATTAAGAAAAAATGACTTTATATCATCTAATATAACCATGTTTTGAAATAATAAAATGAAATATTACAACAGATTCTAATATTTACACTAGAGAAAAAATATTATCAAAATCAATGACTTCAATTTTTTAGAATTCTTTAAAAACCTTTCATGATTTATTTCTTATCACTTCACCAAATTCATTTTACATGGTTTGAAACACCAATTCTGTACCAATTTATTTATTTTTATTTGGATTAGGTAAAAGTTATCATGTATCATTCTTATCAATCGGATCAAACTCTTTATTCAAAAAATAAATCCAATATTGATGCTTCCAAGATCCATAAACATATTTCAACCTATGAATATGAACAAGTATGTGAAACATAAATTAAATATATTTGTTTTTAAACTTATACTTATTGATCTTCAAGGATTTTATGACCATCCACATATTTACCTATACTAGGATAAGACATATGAAATTATTCCACATAAACAGATATATTTGATTTTAAAGATTCACCTTGTTCATCATCAAAACTGTTATTATCATCAATAAATATTGCACGTTTCCTAGCTTCAAACAAATCATATTCCCCACCTTCTACATCATTATTAGTTTGTGTAAATTTATTGTCAAATTTTTAATTAACTATTACATATTAAACATAAAATATATTTCATATTTCTTTATTTAATGAATTGTATCATCTACTATTAGAAGTGTATTAATGAAATATTCAATCAATGCCTCCTTAATCAAACATCTATTTCTTTCAACCTATGAATTTTATATTTCAGGGACTATCAAACAACCTTGGATTCTTAATACACGGCGTGTAATTGGAAAACATTTCATAATAATTCTTATTAGAGTTAAATCTATATAAACATCAATTATTAATATAAATTTGTGTACTAATAATATAACTCTAAAAATAATGACTGGTGTCATGTTCATTCTCAATTTTTTTCACCCTCTCCATCAAACATAAATTTATTATTTTAGAAACACCACTTTTTGTTGTGTGTATGGTGAAATAAAATCAGTATTAATTCAATTTTTTTCAATATAATCATTGATCTCTTATTTTTTATATTTTTAACAATTATCAGTTTTTAGGTTCTTCATATAATATCCACATTATTTTTCGGATCTGCTCCTGAAACTATTTAGCATTCTAAATCCTCTGATATATATTTTAAAAACAAAATACCTTTATTGTGAGTATAATAATAAATTAAATAAATAATTTACTGATATATGTATGTTGATTTTTTACTCATTTTCCCATAAATATCATATAGAATCTAGTACAAGTGATGAGTTGAACATATTTCAACTTTCATATGAACTATTTGTTTTATCTTCCCTTTCATGAAAATATATGAACACTAATATATTCTCCTTTTCATGTTAGTAATATCATATATTATATCTAACATTGTTAAATTTATAATATTTTTCAGACACATGTTCCATATCCTTCTATTTTATAGTTGTTTTTCTTCTATCACACATAGATAACATGAAATTTATACACAACCAACATGATAAAATATTCCCTTGGGGTTCTGTCCTTTCTTAACAATTATCCCATATTATATTATTTTTCAAAAAAATAAATGTTTTCTAAAAACAACCTTATTACCTTTGTCATTGCTTTTTGAAACACTCTATATATTATGTTTTATCCCTTTGATAAGTAGGTCTCTCTTGTATTTAATGTTTTCTTCATTAATTATGGTTGATCCAACAACTTTGATTATGAGATTATTATTATTTCTCAAAGTGACAATACCTTCATAAAAGTCATTTGATTTATTCAATAGTATAAAATATAATATCATATGTGAAGATATCCCACTATCCAAAATCTATGGTTGTTCTCCTTTTGTAGGATTTAGAACAAATACAACAAAATGAGTTTTTTATTTTTCAATATTCTTTCTTCCATCCAAATTTTGATATTTTTTATAAATTTTTTTATGTTATAAATATGACAAGAAATATTTTTTTAATATTTCCACACTATTCATATTTTCGTAAATAGATTCCATGTTTGTAATCTACTTTAAATCTTCATACCAAATTTCTCATTCTGTCTCTTCTGAGGGTGTTGAAACCTCCTCAAACTATGTCTCCAACTTCTTCTAAGTGCACTGTAAGGCTGATGGTTAAAACCACACATATATGTTTTATTATAAATCCTCAACAATTCCAATAGAAACCAAAGAAATAATATCTTCATATGTATCCTAATCTCTGTTCCTTGTGGTGTTTATGAATATCATCAACCTTTTTACCTTCCACTTGGGTATTTTATTTCATAGAAAAGTTTTTATTACTTCTTGATATTTTCTTCACATCATTAAAAGAATCACCTATAGTCTCAACTATTGGTTTATATTCTATAAACATATAAATATTAGGTTCTTCAAATCTTATTTTTTTAGCTACATTAATTGTTTTTTGACTTTCTTATTCTATTAAATAGTTTCAACTTCCATATCAATGTTTTAGGATGGTTTTTTTTGTCCTTGTTATTCAAAATTTAGAACATTAATTAAATTTTATTACTGAGTGTTGGATATTTGAAATTTAATTCGTAGATTTAGCATGTTTTGTTGAGTAATTTTTATATTTTCTTCCTTTACCACAAACTATTCTTCAATCTCAATATTGTGGTTCTTCTCTTCATCATTTTACTTCTTCATAAAATCAAATTATTTAAGAAACATGGATTTTCCATCAAGAACATATTATTTATTATTTTGGAGATATTATCTTTCTTCAACCAATTTTTATCCCATTAATTTATTATAATTTTTTGAAGATATTATTTCAATTTTTTTTTCTATATAAACTCCATTTTAGTAACTTCTTTTTAAGAACTAAAACATTCATCACTGGTGAAGTCTTATTAATTAACCTTTCCAATAATGTTATTTTTAACAGCTTTATCATTGATGTTTTTGGATTATCCTTCATTGTTTTTATCTTCTCCATCATTGTAAAAAAAATTCTTATTTTATATTTAGATAAATTTTTAACATATATAATGAAATATGAATTGGACTTGTCTTAATAATTCTTAAAGGATATTCTTGAATTTTTTAAACTCTACAAAATTATTTATCTCCCTTTATTCGTGGGATGTTTATATAAAAGTTACCAATCCCTCTATAACCACATAATTTCCTGGTTATCTTCTTTATGGTGCTTAAAATGTCATTCAATTTTGTAAAAAATAACTAATAAATTCATTGTAAGGAATTTTAATATCATTATACTTATAATATGAATTACGTAAAATTCATCACATGTATTTTTGCAACCGCGGAGGAAAAAAGATTCTGGAAAAATCATTATACTTATACATCCTAATGTCTTATTTCACCTTCTTCGCATTTTTATTTCCATCATAGGTATTAAAAATATTTCACCATACACACTAATCCATAATAACTCCTTTAACTCTAATAAAATCACATTCATAGAGTGAGGATTTAAAATAATTTCATAATCTAATGTTATATAAAAAATTAATCCTATCAGAAACTATAAGGGGAACATTCTAAAAATAAAAAAAATTACATATGTAGAAACACTGAAAACATTATAACCAAGTGGTATAAGGTACGGAATCATTCTTTTTTCTAGATATGATAGTTCTTTCCATTGAAAATATGTGTTCCCTTAATTTTAAAAAATTTGGGAACATACATTGCAAATTTTATTTTTGTACATCTTTAGAAAATAATCAACAAAAAAAACCTCCGTATGATAAAAATTGAAATGCCCAAGTAAGATATATGCAATCACAAGGAGGAGGAGGGAGGAATTTGTGACCTCATTTCCATTCATGTTTTATTTATTTAAAAAAAACCCTTCTTCTCCTTTTTTATAATTAATGCTATGATAACAAATAGACTCACCTGAAAATTAAATTTTTTATTTAAAAATCACTTTTAATAAAAAAGTGGGAAACTTCTTAAGTTCAACATCAAAGATCAATGAGTGCAGTAGGAAATTACAAAATCATTAAAAACAAGACTAATATTATTGTAGTCTCTTACCCGATATCGCTCCCACTGAAGTGTCTTAACCTTCGTATACGGATCCTCCTTGATGAAATCTTCAAAATGATCGACTAGCTTATCCCAAGTTTTGATGTACTCCTCCATGTCTATCTTCCCTTTATGGAAGCCCCATGCCAAAATTCAGTCATGTTGGTCGATTCAGGACTTTTTTTCCCAGTTAAAAGAATTTCAAAACTCTCCTTCTAACATTCTATTCAAATAATTCTCTAGAGAATTGATCTGAAAAACCCCTCCCAACACTTCTATATTAGAAGGAAGAATTAATTCGAGGAATTTCTCTGTACCCCCATCACCATTTTCGGTCGCATTACCCATCCCTTGGACCTCTGCAGATCCAGTCTTGGCCTTAATCTCCCCACTGTTAATATCAGATCCCTTCTATCTGTAGAGACCCGAAGCTTAACGTACATGAACATTACATTACTTTTGCAGAATACTTAGTACATAACAAAAAACACACACACAAGGATCGTAATAGTTTAGTGTCTTTGGAAACTCGGAACGTAATCTTCTAATCGTGGTGAAAGATCTTCAATATCTCCCATAAAGATCTTCCCCTTTTTTTTACCTAAAACCTTTCTTTTAATCCTGGGGAAAAGAAAACATAAAAGGGTGAGCTCGAATGCTCAATAAGGGTAAACAAAAGAAAAATCAATCACATCATATTCATAAGAACATTACTTTTAGAAATCTTAACCTGCAAAAGAGAGAATAATTTCATAACATGGGATAAATCATAGTAGTGAAATGAAATCCCAATAATCATAACTTAAAACATGAAACTTTGTGGCATTCACACATAATCATAGAGAATCATTTATTGTTAGTCAAGACTCATTTCCAAGACTATCTTAGTGGACAAAGTTCCTTTCTGAACCAAGTCACCCTCATTTCAGTCCTGTTTCACTGAACCGGTATAACCTACCGTTCCAGCCATGTCTATCTCATGAGATATAAAATCTTTACCCAATGCATTGGAGGGAGATATAGGTCCCACCCATCTTATAATTAATCCTTTCTTACGTGTGCCACATAATCATAAACCATACATCATAGCGTAACCCATGTAATAAAAATGGAATTCTTAAAAAACATGACATCATAAAACAATTCATATAAGATAAAGGAATTCATAAAAATATTTCCATCACAACATAATCAAATCTATGTAATAATAGGGATAAAAACAGAAACCTTTATTATCTTAGATGGAAAATAATTTTGATAAAACACTTGAACTCCATTCTTGAGGAAAATATCCTTTCTTCTTCAAAAACACTTTTCTTTTCTTAACATGTCATACAATTATAAACTAAAAGAAGTTTATTAAAAATAAACTTGAAAAATTGTAAAGGAAGATTCTTGGAAATAATGTTTTAAAAATCCATTCATTCTGTATAAGTTAAAAAAAACATTCTTCGTACTTTTGTCAGAAAAGTCAAAAAGTACCTCGTATGAAAAAAACGACAAAAGATTCCTTTCATATTCTTTACTAAAAACTCACCGAAGGGTAAAATTGGATTTAAAATATTGTAAGTGGATGGAAACAATATTACATATTGAGGGAACATGGATGTGGATGATAAAATACACCCCATTAAATACCAAAGTATAAACAATATCGGATAGAAATGAGATTGTGATATTTCCCCTTACCTTAGGTCCGACTTTTTTTGTAAGTGTCCTAACCTCCTGTATAATGATTTAAATCATGTTATTGACTTATTCCAGAATCATATTAATTTTTATTATATCATATATGGTCCACTTATGACTTTATATTACCCGTTCTTTTGTAAATTCATGTTAAAGTAGCGTTTTGGGTAAAATCTTCTCATTTGTCATTCGTGTTTTTAACTTGTAATTATTCATATGATTACTTAGATCATGATTACTTAATTCCAGAATATAAAACATGATATATATATATATATATTCAGAATATAAATATATAATAAATCAGTAAATGGAAAGAAATACACCGTTCATGGAGACAGTAGTCCGTACGTACGCATGAACGCTGTTTTCGTTTCCTTATTGAATTGAATGGAATTAAGTAGATGAAATACATATAAATATAAATAATTCCAGTATCATTATTATGTCATATATTTCATTAGTACATATTATATATACTTTATAATCATTCATGAATGGTTAATCATTGAGAATGAATCTCATCGCGTCGTGGAGACGGTAGTCCGTACGTACGCACGAGCGATGATAACGTTCCCATGGTCGTGGAATTGTTTTGAAGTGTATGTATACTATTTCAGTATCAATATAAATTTATAATAATCATATATAGTTACTCATTAAACCATTATACCCATCCAATTAAGGTGGTGGCGGAAAATAGATTACACCACTGTGTGGAGACGGTATTCCGTACGTACGCACGCGCGGTGATTTCCTTTTTCCGTAGGATGGATAGAAGGTTAATTAGAGTCGTTTCATATTTATAATAACATATCAGTATGTAAGTAATACTGATGTTATTACTTTATTATGAAACAACTAAAGAAGAAGAAGTTGAAGAAGAAAGAAATTGAAAAGATCGGTAATGGATATTACTTCTTCTTTGAAACACCTCTTTGAATCCTCCACTTAGGGAACTAAGATTGGTCTTTTAAGAAGACCAGGACCTCTAGGATTATTCTATGGAAGTGGAGAAGGGATTTTGGAAGGGGTTGGCCGAGCTTGAGTGCTCAAATTGGTGTAAGGAGGAGGGGGAGGAGGTTCCCTTTTATAAGGGAGGAGAGGGGCACCTTAAGAATATCTCAAAATATTATTTTATATTAAAGTCAAAATCGGTTTATAATGGTTCCAAAGGGTCTTATTTCGAAGCTAATGTGGGGATGGGTCTAAATCCTATCAACCAATAGGATTTAGACAAGTTTAGGGTATTATTTTAACATTATCAATTAGATTTAACTCTATGTTAAATAATTTAACTTTTACCGTTTCTTTTTGTTTTCTTTTACTATATTGTTAATACACTTACTATAACATGCCAAAAGAACCCCAAATTTTTTATTATTAATATATATATCCTTATCTAAGTCATTTGTCCGAACCTTAGATTTTTAGGAATAAAATAACAATTAGTAATATAATATTTGATTAAAAAACTATTTTCTGTCAATTTTGACACTATTTGATATATGATTTTTGTGAAAGTCATAACAGAATTATATGTTCGAACCAAGTTGGTTAAATCAACACTAATATATCATAGGAACCTAGAAAATTAGTGTAATTCATAAAAAGTCTCAAATTACATCTATTTTGGTGTTTATAACATCAATTATGTCAATATTTCATTAATAAGATAATTACTGCATCATCATTGTGTCATAAATAAATTATATTATTTAATGTCTAAAAATTACAAATAAAATACCATTATGTAGGAAATCTTTTTAGATTTCTAATGAATATTTACAATTGAATTTATCTTATGTATAACCCTATATTAAAAATGTTTTACTTATTAAACATTGATTTTAACTATTTTAACCCTTCTTTAATTAAATTAATAATAAATGTCCTAATCTAATCCAAGTGGGCCTAAGTGGTCATATTTTATTCCTAAGATTGTTTTTGGTAGAATTACACTTGTAAAATAGAATTAGGACATGTGTTAGGGTAATAATAATATCATTTTGACCCTTAATTACCCTATTTACTTTTAACCGTGGTAAATAAAAGTAAAAAGTTACTATTCACCAAAAATTATTTTCATCTCATTGAACCACATTTTACTTACTGACATAAACCGTGTCTCTCGGATTTTTGAAATTCCATTCACAGAAGCGGTAAAATTAAGTTTTATGAAAAATTCAGTTTTTTTTAACTACCACTTAGTAGTTTCACTATTCATCAAAAATTGATGTTTTTCAGAACAATGCCAAAATTTTATCCTAAGCTATATTTCATATTCCGAATTCAAAAATGAAGTCTATTTTACCAAATTCATAACATAGAAGTTGCATGAATTAATTTTATAATTAAATCCCGCTGTTAAAACAAATAGCGTGTTTTTAAGAAACAATATCTATCAAAAGATTGACACTTGTTTATGTCTGGTTTAAATGTGAAATTACATCCAATGACCAACATTGTATTAAATTTTAAAAATATATTCTAAATATACTTTAAAACCACTCAAAGTAACAATTTATCACTATTAATTATTTCGATTAAAAAAGTTGTTTTTAATTAAAATTTAGTAATTTTCACTATTCATCATAATATGAAAGTTATCCGAAAAGTACCAAAATTTCACCTTAGGCTAAATTCGATACTCCGAATCCAAAAATGAAGTCCATTTTGAAAAATAAAATTTACAAAATTTCAAAAAGTGGTTATTACTATTCATAAAGGCTAGTTTTAATAATATTTTAATAGCATATCATTGTTTAGTGAAACTCGTTATTGCGTACTACACACTCTATCGAGGAAGGTCACGATTGCGTGTAATGCAAAGAAAGTCAAGGATGCGTGTTGTGCAAGCTTCTTTTGGTGTAGCGTACAACACAAGACATTAGTGAAATTAAAAAGAATATTTTTCATAAAATCTTGGGCTATTACACTATCGATCCTGGTCTTGAACAGTTGGTACACCTCCTTTCTCCTTGTCCCTTTTAGCAGATCTTATTTCCATCGGCATAGGAAGTTGGGAGTAATATTTATTCCGTTTTCCTTCTTCCATTTACCCACAATACATCCCCCTACATCACGATTCCCATTTCAACATTTATTATTCCTTGGAATGTGGAATTCTCTAACTCATTGAATTATACCAATAGAGAGTCGACTAGAGAGCTCATCATCATCCTCTTGTAATGGTGTCTTCATGCCCAGTTCATCAGGTTGTTTGATAACCAAGCATACGGTCTCGAGGTCTCCAAATAGGTTAGTTAGGTTAATTTATGGACAAGAAATGTTAGGAGATTCCCTGCTCGACACCTTCACCCAGCCTTTATTATAACCATGGGCCCTACTATCCGAAGAACCTCCCGCTGTAGGTGCCTCCAGATTCAATCACTCAGTCCTTGTCTCTTTCTGGTTTCCAATGATCTATTCCACCACTTTCTCTATAAGTGCAATGGGGGAATGTAATGTTTGAAACTATTGCTGACCACTCCCCCTAGCCACCACAATTTGAGATGTAAGGGCATATTAAGAGCACCCCCCCTTGGAACTACTTGTTTGTCCCCAATCAAACCACATCAAGGATGGACCTCATCTATCGAAGCAGGACGATACAACATAGCCTCAAACAAAGGAGGGGAAGTATAGATTTCTTGGTCCAGGAGAACTCTAGAATATATCTCTTTTGGGATAGAGCAGCAAGATGCACAAAAATCCATATGCATATGTTTGAGATGACGACAAGAGAGACAAACATCGTACCAGTTCTCAAAAACCACAGATTGAAGGCATCATAGTTCTTCACATACCTCAATCTAGACAGCTTCAACCATGGGCTTAGATATGTGCACTTCCATGAATATATGGGGAGAAATTGGATGACATAAGGATCTGTATCGCTCGTCAAAGTCAAGGAACCTACTAATGAGACTACATAACATCTGGAGAATAGAAGGGTTTTGGAATGGGAAGGGAAGGCTAGGAAGACTTACCCAAATCTCCTCAAGGGGTAGATTAATTTTCTAGTGAAACACATAGCTCCATCGAAGGAGGAAAAAACAAAAACCATCACAGGATAGATTCCCTTTCGACCAAGATGTAGAAATATCTTCATCACAAGAAAAGAAAAGGAGAAAGTTCCATGAATCCATAAGGCCAACTATGACTCGATCATGTAGGGGGAAGATTCCATTAACAAATCTGCCGAAACT
Organism: Viscum album; assembly: GCA_963277665.1. Lineage (NCBI taxonomy): Eukaryota > Viridiplantae > Streptophyta > Magnoliopsida > Santalales > Viscaceae > Viscum > Viscum album. The sequence continues at coordinate 1,174,085,044 of OY728119.1, read as the reverse complement.
GTCGAGGGAAGGTCGTCGACGACTAAAGTGGGAAACTAGGGATAACCCGTGAAGTGGTCTTTTCTCTATGAACTCCTATAGAGAAATTGGAAGCGCATGATCCCCATGGTAATGTTTGGGGATTTTCGGGCAAAGGCGAATAGGGTGGAAATCAGAAACGGTGGCATTATTTGTGAACTGTCAAGGGAATATCCTTACACTTGTGTTACACTATGATTAACACAACATTTCAGGTTTTTCTAACCAATATATAAATAACAAATGTTTTTGTAACAAATTACTAAAAATTTCACCAAGAGGCTAAATATTTCTTCACCGTGCTGTTTCAACAGACACCACTTTTCCTCTCATTTCAAATATACCTCTTCATTAACTCTCTTAAATATACAGAGGTAATAAATTTCATCTGAGAATTTATTATAATAATTCTATCCATTCATAGTTCATTATTTTTGTCTATCAAGTTTTCATCTTGAAATTTCTTCTAATATGAAATTCCTCACAATTTTTTTCCATATGATCCAATCTATTATAAAAGCTTTTCCAATGGAAAATTTTTCATTCATTTATTCTTATTACAAAGCTTTTAATAAAAACCAACTTATTCTTTATATTACTCCTCAAAAAATATACTCCTTGGTTGGAAACATAATTCACAAATATTGGATTAAAAGTTCATATGGTATATATGTTTTAAACCAATTATGTAGAACTTACAATTTAAAATTAACTAATAGTACACAATCACACTTTTTACTTGTATCTTATTTATATATACAATATTAGAGAATACGTAAGATTAAAATTTTATTTTCCAACTAAATGACAACATGAAATTGAAATTACTCTCTTAATAATTTTTTCAAATTAAACCATTCCCTTACATCTTTCAATAATAGAGAGAATCGTGAATTTTTCTCTGGAGATATTTGGAACTTTTAATAATCAACACATCATTATCACATTGAGTATTTATTATAAAATTATTGGATATATTTTTTGAACCTAGAAACCATTATACTTATAAAACGTTTTCTAGTTCTCTCTGTTAGATTATTCTTTCTAAAAGTATCCATCGGATATTGGTTCATCCAATGACAGTTATTTTGTATAATTCTTCTTCTTCTCTCCTCATTTGATGACTTCCAATATAACTATTCTAATATGTTCATTTATATTCCATTTTTTATGATGATATTTACACCAAAATTTCATCTGATCATCTGGTTGTAACATTAATAACACATATTCATACACACTTCTCATATTGAAATTGTACAAAATATTTGTTAATATGCTACATCAAAAGTCATTATTTGAGGAAAAAAATCCGTATAGTGATTTTTTTCTCCATTTCAATTTATTTTTTACATTTAACTTTAATAATATTTCATTTATTCTTTAGTCATATAAAACATAAACACACAATTCATTGATTTGAAACTTCATAAAATCATCCCAAAAGACTATCTAGTGAACTTCTATGGATCTTTATAGAAAGAAATTTTTACATCTGAAGAACTTCATCCGAATGTATTTTATTGAGTGAAAAATCTTCAACAACACCACTTTTGATATTTTAAAACATTTACTATTGAATTTATACAGATACATTTTAGTGAAATTTTTACTCGATGATTGTTTAATAGATTTTATACATCTAATAAACTTTATATGTCTTAATATATTCTTCATAAAAATATCACTTCTGAGAAATGAAAACACATCATACAACCACTACATCTAAACATCATAAAATATTTGTAAACAAATAAAAACATTTCGAGTAGAGTTTGTCCAAAATAGTTTCTCAGAAATTCATAGAAAGAAATTTGTATATAAAATCATTTTTCATATTCATTGAACCTATAGAAAACACTTCTAACCTTCTCCTCTTCTATCAAATATTGAATATTTATTTTCTTCTAAAAATATTTATCTCTCCATTTCTACTTAGGAAAAATATTTCACTTTTATCTGGTGATCAACTCTACTCCTTTTAATCTATTTAATAACCTATGATTTCCAAAACATATGAATGTTGTAACTTAAGATCATGAAATAATCACCATATTTTTTATCTAACATTCCATATTTTGGAACTTTGAAAATTTTAAAATATAAAAAATCGTCACCAAACATCATCCAAAATTCATATATACAAACATTTCATCTCATAAACACATATTAGGAATCCTTCATTTAACCCTATCCATTTGATTCCATATTCATCTGATTTCATTTATTATAAAACATTATACATTGACGTTTTTTTATGAAAAAATAAAACTGTTCTAGTAAACCATTTTTTTCAAAAACTAAGAAACCAAACTTCTTCAAAAAAATATCCCGCAACCTCAAAACACCTTCTGAAAACTTTTTCCCAAACCCAACAATATAAAATCAAGTACTAATAACAATGTGACTATTTATTTCTTTTTTTATGCTATCCTTATATGTGTTATCCTCATGATATAATTTATGAGACATTATTTTATCATTTATTCCTATTATATTATGCTTGAATTTTTATTTAATGATAAATTCCACTATATGCTACCTCTTATTGAGTATTTGAGATCACACCTTTAATATTCCCCAATTTACCGAGGGTTGAATAAATATTACTATAGTGAGTTTATGATAGGTAGGATGAATTAAAAATATTTGTTGTATTTTTATAAGGTACGTTAGTTTTCTAATGTAATGTATTACTCTGGTATGTATTTAGACTGTAAAGAATACTAAACTATTGGAATATGTGTCCTGGGATCTATGTATTTTATACCATTGAAGTAAAATAACCACAAACTCTGGGTTATTAGAGTAGGGTTTGTTACAACATGTCAACTAGATATCCAATGTGGCATTATTAAAGTCCCTTAACTAGACATGAACCTGGGTACTATGTCCCCCATGGTTTCCTAATTAATCAATGTAACTCCAAGAACCACAATCAGGCTTGTCACAGATCCCAGTAAATATACCTGAACAATCCCCATGCCACAAAAACTGCCTAATCGGGGTACACTCAAATAATATTTCAACTTGTATCCTATATTCCCAAAAGATCAAAAGTTCCTAAGATTCCTTTCAAACTAATATCTAAGATAACCTGGCCTACCATAGTGGTAAAACAAGAAAAAATACCTTTCAGTATAAAAATAGATGAACTATGTCCTTAACTATCTTTTATATCACATACCTATAAATTATTTGGTCATATTCTAATCCAACAGCATGAGGATCCACCATTGGTCCTATTAGAATGAATAAACATTCAATATTAACCACTCATTTTTTCTCCATCTATAAGTGCCTAGCTTATAACCGTATAAATGGATATCAACTGAAATATATTAATCTAGGACTATATAGAATCCCTTATCCCATTCATGAATCCATTAACATATTTACCCTTTTATATTAATAGCATTAGATTAAAATAATGAACATCTATTAAACATTCCACTAAATCCATCACTAACAACTCTATATTTTAAATAAATTTTGAACCTGGATGTTCTGAGTCGACATGGGCATTCTTTTTTATTATAGAACGACTATACGACATTACAAGTTACCCCTTAAAATGTGTTTCAGTTGAGATGATATGAGGTTATACTTAAAAATTGATTTTAGGGAGGAATTATTTCCTACTTAAATACTATATTACTGACTTTAGATATGTTCTTGAATACCTTTATGTAGTTATATTAACACTACTAGTCATATTTATGAAATTAATTTATATACAATATTTATATGAGAGGTCATTGTAAGTGGGGACCATAATTAATCTGGTTTCTCTATTGTTAGCAGTCATATAAGATGGAACAATATTGTTTAACACCACATAAGAAGGTATTTGGCCCCTATTAAAGAAGTTAATAGGTGTTGTGGTGTTGGAATTGAGCTCATCAGATGGGATTCCTATGTATCCCTATAAAACGAATTAGAACCCACAATGTTTGGTTCCACATAATGGGAAATGTTATTCCTTTTAGGGTCATGTGATAAGTACTATATTGGTTCATTTTAAGGTAATGAATCCATTACAACTCCCACGTAGTTTAAACTATTTCACAGGGGACGACTAGGTGAAATATACATAGAAATGGTTGGTTTGGAACTTGCATATGTGGGGCCCTTTTGGATATACTATTTTTTGGCCACTAAAAATGAGAGAGGAGTAGGGTATTACACACAATAGGAGTCCTTGACATGAATTTCAATATCCTCTTTATTTACCACTAGATAGGAATAGAATCCTAGATATTTTATTCCTTAAAGAAAGCAGTCATCTTATAAATGATAAACCCAAGACGAATAACTTATATGATTTCATATATGGGGAAAACAAAATGATTATATAAACTAAAGGTATATATGAAATGTGGTTCATTTTAAGCTCTTCACAAAAGAGAGAAGGTGTGTTTTATGATGTTGGGATTGACCCTCATGGTGTAATATTTCGTACCATGGTTAATAGGAATAAAATATCATAATTTTTTAGCCTCATTTTTTTAAATGATATATTAGAGTGATCTGTGTAGTTTTACAATTAGTAGTAATGGCACATGTTATTGATTACAAAATCTTGATTTTTTGATATTTTTAAACTCTGTGTATTTTACCATGATATAACTAAATCATGCCTACAAAATAATGCATTAAAATCTCCAATACCACACTATTATTTCTCGATGTGAGAAATAAGATAATATATTAATAAACCATATTGAATAAGAGTGTGAACGATGTGATAAATTGAGGATTATGAATTAGGATCCTATTAATGCTCATCCTATACATTATTAACAAAATTGAAGAAAGTATGATTGGTGATTACACATAGTAGTTAGACCTTATTCCACTTTAGAGAAACACAGATATATTCAAGGATTACACAGATTCTTTAAAAAAATTACAATCATATTTAATGTCCCAAGTGAAGGTGGGTTTTGATAAAATATCCTTCTCGGTCTTTTTTACTTCAAAAAATAAACCCAATAATGACATTTTTCTTCCTTTGACATAGATAGATAAATTGTGTGAATCAAATGGTAAAATGTAGGCTAGAATGGCCAATGATCACTCACAAAGTGGAAAACTGAAGACCAACTATTTCATGGTTGAGAGTAACATGTGACTCCAATTTTTCATAGGATGAAATTTCGATTCAAAAGTGTAATTCTCATAATGGACTGGGGTTTTAGGTATCTCTTAAAGGGATCTATGTGTGTAACCCTACTCAAATATGACTTGTGGGAAGAATCTCATGAATCAACCTCATGGATGAGGTCTCACAAAGGGAATCTTAATAGGATCCTTCATAAAATGGGTCTATATGGGGTTCCTTATAATGGGAGACCATAGATTGTATTTGTGAAAAGGTAATCTATGGAGAATGATTCATGAAATGGGTTTTATGGGATGTTTTGTGGATAGAGTGGAAATATTGATACCTCAAGAACATTTCTCCTAGATCATAGCCTTGTGAATGGAGTTTTTAGAAATTAGCTTCACAAAATAACATTTCAAATGTACGTTCACGAATGTGCTTCTCAGATAATCCCACACAAAATTTATTTTTCAATGAGGACACATGAAGGCATGTTATAGATGGGGTCTCATGATGTCTCTTCATAGATGTATCCTCATTAAGGTGGTTATTTAATGGGGCCTCACGAAGGCACTATTTGGCATGTAACTTCATGAATATATTTATGGATGAGGCCTCATAAAAGTTCTTCATGGATGGGGCCTATCAATGGTTCTTCACATATGGAAACTCATTAAGTTATTCATAGATTGGTCCATATGAAATCATATCATGAAAGCATCCTCAAAATGAAACATTGGGGATGGGGCCTTGAAAAGGTCCTTATAGGATATTTCCTTATTTCTATCCAATATTCAGATCCCAAATTACATATAGATCTCTTTAGAGTCTTGAACCAAGTGAAAAATGGTATCCTCCTTTTTTGAATTGTATTTTGAGTTTTTATAGGAAGTATTTCGTAACAACCTTCTGAAAAGAGTGGTTTTGTAGGGCTTATTCTGTCACCAATTACACCCATCACACATCCATTAATGTAGAGGACATACAAATACGCTATGTGGTGATTATGTAATAACCACTCAGTATTTACGAATGACGAAGGCTTGTAAATAATTCATATAATACCATTTAATCGTCACTAAAAATGACACGAGTTCATGAAATATATGCTTTGTCAGTAGCCAATTTTATTCATGAATTAGGGATTCATTAATTAGGTGGTTCTTCATAAATAATTAAAATCTTTATTGATAAAGACCAATTTCCATTTTCTTAAAATAAATCCTAATATAAAGTGTCTATAAATTTATTGTTAGTTTTGTATCCACAAGAAGTCAAATCAATGCTTAAAAAATAAAACCCCAGAATGTAGGTATCAATTATAAAATGTGTTTTTCAAGGACATAATGTTCATAAAGACACTAAACATGGGTTTTATATATTAAACATGTGATTTTTTCAACAATTTATGAAATCATTACGCAACAATCGGTGGGACGTTTTCATGACAATGTCATAAAATTTGGAAACATTTTTGAGGATTCTCTATCCCTTTGTGAGTTAGGAATCATGTAGTACATTGATATCTCATTATTATATTATTCATGTATAAAAATAGTTTCATGCCTGAAAAAAAATTATTTTATGAAAAGGACAACATCATATCTTTCACAGTAAATTACATATAAAACATTTTGAAATATAAGAAAAATCTATGAGTGACATTCAAAAACTCGCAAGGCTTATCTTCCATTAATGTCTTCATAAAGAACTTCTTCTAAAAACATGTCTATAAATACTCCATGGATAACCCCTTGTGTATGTATACCTATACCAATACATTCTATTATTGTTTCACTTATCCTCTCAATAAAAAAGTAGACAACCTGACCCTCCTTTCAGTGGGTGTCAATATCTAATAAAAAATAAATTATAAGTACTCTACCCAAAACATGGTAGTTTGAAGTCCAACCTCACCCATGAAAAAATTGACATAGATTAATCAACTCATAGAGACAGAAATTTTATAAACTCTATATACAAAAGTAGACTCCATTTGAGCCACTTATCCATAGTTGGTACTCACATAACTGGGGGTTATAATTTCATAGCTGGTAAGTCATGCTGGTCTTCATATTTCTATAAATATATCATTGATCTATATAATTTCATGCCAATGAAAAAAAATGAATAAATCAAAATTTATTTTTATCCAAATCCATGATATAAGTAATTAGGATAGTTAGTAATATGCATCATATAGTACAGCACTATTCACACCCTATCTTTATAAGGATCTCGTATAACTCGGGTGCTCTCTATCTTTCCCTACCCACTATTTAATTATGTACAACACATATATAGGATCCACATAATATATTCAGAATAATAATAAATGAACCAGTAACCATGATTCAATTGATTAGAGTTTCACTAAGAAAATATATTGGAAAATATTTTATAACATATTTTTGAAACTTTAAACAACTGAATCAATTTTAAAAACCCTGGATCCAATTAAACATAGGAAAATAATTTTCTTATAAACCATATATGTCAAATATGATGTGTAAACAGACACTTTACTAACACCCATAGGCCATGAATACAATAATAAACCATAAATCACACACTATATTATTTTCAAGTAACTATATAATAACCACAAAAAAATCAAGAATAATAATCATATCCATGTTTATTTGTAATTTCTCTATAAAAGGGTTAAGTATAACCAAGAATATGTAATTTTCCCCTACCTAAACACTCTTAACTATATTTACCATTTTCAATATATTAAACAAAATATAAACAGGGATTGTATACCACTTTGTAATATCTTGGCCAGGATCACTCCAGTAGTGGATAACACAAAGACTCTATGTCACCTCATGTGAACATCTCCATATTCCAATGTTTATCTACTAGAGTCGAGGGTCTTTAAAAAAATTGGGATATTATACCCAAAATATCACTTAGTAATAAATAACCACGGAATTAATAATAAATCATTTCCCTCAATTGATAAAATAATTTAAACATTTTAACTATTATTTTAACATAACAAAATATATCATGTTCTTTAAAAAAACTTTGAACCAAGTGTAATATTATATAAGGCATAAACTATAACATCCCAATTAAATAAAGAAAATAATATTTTTATATTTATTAATATTTTTGAATTAAATATTAATTTTACTTTAAATGGGATTCTATGTTCGATGGAGTACCTGATACACAACAACAAGTTTTTTTTAAATCGTACGTTGCACACAACGTTGAGTCATACAAAAAAATATTATATTATTATTTTAAATGGAAGTTAACTCCTAACTGTTGTATTGGGGAGAATAAAAATAACTAACCATATTATGAATATATATGTTCTTAAAATGTTTTTGTATTTATTCAATAAATTTTAGAGGCTTAAAATAAGAAAGATTCTGATTTTAAGCATAAATACACAAATATTTATTAAATTGTCCTTTTAACCCCTTTTGATGGGAAACCATTTTAAAATCTAACTTTTAGCACTTTTATATGTTATATTTTACAAAATAAAATTATTCATTAGAATTCGAACCTCAAAATTTACATTGGATGATATTTTGGTATTTTTCTGGTAATGTTCATTTTTTAATGAATAGCGAAAATACTGTATTTTAATTGAAAAATAATTTTTAATATAATTTATATATTTGGATAAATTATCTTATTAATTTGTTTTAAATTTTAATAAGATAAAAAAAATTTCCAATTAATCCAATATTGGTAATTTTGAGTAATTTTACTTTGAAATTAGACATAAACAAGTGGCAATCTTTTGATAGTTACTATTTCTTAAAAACATGATTTTTTGTTTAGACAATGAGAATTAATTTTAAATTATTTTCAGCCAGTTAGGTGTTTTGAATTTAGAAAAAAAGATTCTTATTTGAAATTATAAGTCCAAAATTTTGAAAATTTATAATTTTTATTTTTATACATTATGAATATTTACATCAGTAAATATTTTATTTAGCATGGTTAAATGGTAAATCTGGTAAATAATGCTAAACAAATATTATAATAATAATATTAAATTACCATAACATGTTTCCTAATCCAATGGTTTGATATATTTCCAACCATTGGAATCCTTGTGTCGATTTTGGGACCCCATGGAGCCACTTGGTAGTGATAATGACACTTTATTTGAATTGATTTAAAGTAAAGACAAAAATGACATTAACATATATATTTTAGTAAATCAATTTTTACATGGGGTTATATATGTTTTATATTTGACTATAAATATTAATTTTAAATCTATAACAATTTCTTACATCATGAAATTTTATTTATTATTTTTATACATAACATAAATAAAATTATTTATGACACAATGATGAAGCAGTGATTACCTTATTAATGAATGATTTAAATAAATGTGATTACAAAATTCAAAAAAAACTATCCAAAATCTATCAAATTATTATTGGATGATATTATTTCAAACAAGAGATATCCTATCGTCGAATATAAAGAGTTTTAGTCCTTTTCAAACTGATGAAAATTTTATAATAATATAATATTTTCAAACATTCTAAAGAGCCCCTCCTCCCCCTTATAAAAAGTCACCACCTCTAATCCATTACTAACACATATGAAGCCCCTTTTATCGTCCAAAATATTCCTAATTAATCTCCCTACATCACTTCATTCCTTCTAAAAGCCTTACCTTAGGCATAAGGTACTTCAAGAAGGCCTTTTGGTTCAAAACAAAGAGAGTTACCTGATTTAAAGGTAACATCATCCCTCAAGTTCTCTTATTTTATTTTACTTCTCCAACCACCTAAAATCTATTTTTTTCAATTATTTTATTATTTAAAGTATGCTCAATATACTAGTATTTTATTATGAGAATGATTCAAATTACACTTTCACTCACCTCCATCTAAGGGATATGAACAAACTATTTCTGTGAAAAAAGAACTATCGCCTCACAAAACAATGATTGTTTAAATATCTACTACCCCCTCTCACGGTGGCCATTATCACGGCACTAAATATATATGATATATATATGATTTTTATGTTTTCTCTATTCCTATGTAATTATTATTTACATACATACCATTACTCTTTCGAATATGTGTAAACACGATAAATTCATTTAAGGAAGTGCGAACTACCATGCCCTCAAGGTGATATGATTCGTTCATGACATACAACGAATATATAAAGGATAGATTTATTGAAATTATTTAACATATATATAATATTATATTATACTTTAATTACAATATACCTATTTATCAATAATTATCCATTCCTTTTAAAAATGGAAAAATGAAAGTATTGTTTATTCGTACGTACGACTTACCATCTCCGTCAATGGTGAACTACATTACTTACCTCTAAATGTTATGTAATATTATAAATATATATATATACTATATATATATTATATATTATATTTAAATCATGAATAGAATTCTTGAGATAATATATATTTTACCATAAGGACAATTTGTAATTATAACCTGTTCATTTTTTGACTCAAGTTCCGAACATCAAAAAAATGTCCGATATGGACTCAAATAATTAACTAATTGTAATATAAAGGTAATAAATGATATATAAGGAATAATAATCTTGATAAATATTCTTAGGAAATTATAAATTAACTTTATTTTATTATTCAGGATGATCAAGGAACATCCAAGACAAGTCGTACATGCGGTAAGGAGGTTTCATATCACTTTTTATTCCGGTGAGATTCATGATATATTTTCCACTATTTCCTTTTTTTGTGGTGTATTTTCATTCAATTATTGTATTATTTTTTTTAATATACTTTAATTTATTGGTATTTAAATCTTTATTTTATGCTCTTACATTCATGTGGTTTATTTTTTGTAAGATACCAAATCGGTAAGGGAGCCTTTCACCGTACGGTTTTAGTTAAAGACTCATTTTATGTCTTTTAAATTTCCATTTTCTTATGTTGGAATATGTTCTTATATATCCTTATTGATTTAAATTTTATGTACATGTGATGAAAGACCCTCCCTTCCCTCATCATCTCATTTTTGTAATTTTAATGTGATGTTTTTAGGCCGTCGAATTTCTATAAGAGAACTTTATGACCCAATTTAAATTCTTTGGGTTAAACATCTACTACTTGATTATGCCATACTATGAATATTTGTGAATAAACTATTATGTTTTAGACATAATATCCACTTATATGGGGTGTTTTCTTATTTTTCACACATAATCATGTCATTGATTTGTTCTTAATCTAAGGAGATAATCTTTGTAAGGGACTTTGTCTCAATATCCATTCATTAAGGAATATTTTGTTTTATACAAGACATTATTTTATATGGTGTATAAACCCCTTTGAATTTTCATTTCATTCCAAGGAAATATTTTTTCTATTTATCATTTTACTAAATGACAAAAAAAGAATGTTTATTTTTAACGTATACAGTGAAAACAACCTATCCACCGCCGCAAGCATTATTTAAAATTTATCTTCCTTGACAAGCCATAATGTTTTTAAAAGTAAAATAAATATCATATACCATTTTAAAAATTTTGGTATCGGAAATGGTTTTGATAATGGATTTGTTAAGTCAATATATTTAAATGATAAATTCTGATTGCAATGTGGAAATGTTTTCTTTCCTTTATGCTTGTTTTATGTGATATGAATATGTTTTGGTTATTGGGTATTGTTTACGTATATGGGTGGTTATGTGATAAACCTAGGGAAGGTGACCCCAAGATAGCTCTTCAATGCATTAGGTAACATGTCATAGGTGAAAGTTAATGTTTCTCCTAATATATTGAGGGAATTTACTTTGATGGGTATTCCAAATGTAACTCCATATGTAGTTTTGATCTCCTCAATTTAAGTATGTTATGGATTCCACAAGTTACCTTTATGGTTTATGATTTCTAAGTGTTATTCATATATCATTGGATTTAAAGTGGTATGTAAAAAACCATTTTTTTGATAGACTAATATTTTCTTTCTTTATTTTATAACCCTTACCGAGTTTTTTATGCTCATCACACATTTTGAAATGTTGTTCACATGACTTAAAGATGAATCGGGTCAAAGATGGGATCACGGAAAAGTCATGCTATCTAAAACATGGATCTATACATGACTCTTTTTTTCAAGATTTTTTATTTTATGAAAAAAAGTAAAATAAGTAGAAGTGTCTACTTTGTAATTTTTGAGATGTAATGTAATAATTATAGTCTATTTCTCTAAAACTCAAAACCTGAAAAGACCCTCAATGTGAATTATTAATTTAATTCATGATTATGTAATTTTTTAAGTCTTCTTCCTTATAGTTGGTATCATAGATCAGTTTAGATAAAATTAGAGCACTACTAGAAAAGAAGGTTATATCAAAGGTTTTAAACCATTGGTATAGGCTGGAAAATCGTTGGTATATCCTATACTAACGGTTTTCCAAACTGTAGGGTAGTAAGCCGTGATGGAAGCCCTATACAAATGGTTTGATCTAAACCTTTGTTATAGCCCACTATATATATTGATATACCAACGTTTGTAGACTAACCATTGGTATATGTTTGTATAAAAATTTTACCAATGGTTTCCAGAAACCGTTGGTATATATTGAATACTGAACACTATATCAACAGTTTTAAAACCATTGGTATAGTTTCTAAAATTCTCTCAAATTATAACAACGGTTTAAAACCGTTGGTATTGTGTTTTTTTAGAACTATTATACCAAAAGTTTAAAACTGTTGGTATTGGGTTTTTCTAGAACTGTTTCACAACAGCCCTCCAGTATCCCCTTCAGTATAAACATGCATAAAAAATATCACAAAAACCACATACAGACTTAAAATAGAAAAAACAACACCTAAAATAGCATAAAAAACACATAAAACCATCAAACCCTTCCAAACATGTCATTTAATACAATACCCTATTTAAATATTCATATAAAAACAATCATCTTGTAGAGTTAATAACAGTTTCAATAACATAAACTTTATTTACACCCATTTCAATCTTCATATGACAACCAATCTTCCAGTAGTAATTCGCCTCACCCCTACACAACCCCCCAACCAGAAACCCCCCCCCACCTCCCCATTAAATTCTAATACATAGAATAGTATGAGAAATGCTTATTAGATTTGAATAGGAGTTTGAAATTGGATTAAATCCCTTTTTTCTGATCCTAGATTTGGGTTTCTAATGATTTTTGATGCATTTTTCACTGAATATGTATTTTTTATAATATATGGTGAAAAGGTCTTTTCTTAGGAGTCTCATCACTTATGACCCCATGAGTGAAACTACCAAACTCATGAAAAATATTTTGCGACTATTGTTGATAAGTGTAAATTTCAGTTGTTGTATTCACTTAAAATAATGTCCTTTAGAAACAAAAGAGAGACACTTTGAGTGGTTCTTGCCGCACCGCACCTCAGATTAAGGAGAGGTTTACTCATACACATAAAAAATGACCCATGGATTGTTTTCCTAAAGTATCAACTCAATCTGAATGCATTTGGTTGGTTTCCGTATGCCGGTTTTTTACGTAAAAGTGTATCCATTTTTAACAAAAGAAAGACACTTTGAGTGGTACCGGCCACACCGTGCCTCATATTGAGGCGGGGATTACTTGTACATGTCACAAATGACCCATGGATCCTTTTCCTAAAGTATCAACAGAATCCAAATGTGTTTGGTCCTTTTTCTGTATGTCAGTTGTTGTATTCGCTTAAAATGTTGTCCATTTCAAAGAAAAGTGAGACACTTTGAGTGGTTCTATCCACACCATGGCTTGGATTGAAGAAGGGATGACTCGTACATGTCCAAAATGACCCATGTATTGTCTTCTAAAAGTACGAATAGAATACTAAAGCATTGGGTTGGTTTTCTATATGTTAGTTGTTGTTTTCACATAAAATGATGTCCATTTTAAACAAAAGAGAGACATTTTGAGTGGTGTCAGCTACATCGCGCCTCAAATTGATGTGGGATTGACTCATACAAATCACAAATCACAAATGACCCATGTATAATTTTACTAAAATATCACCACAATCCGAATGAGTTTGGTTGGTTTTGAGTATGCCAGTTGTTGTTTTCACTTATAATCTTGTCCATTTCAAACAAAAGAGAAACACATTGAGTGGTGCTGGCCACACCTTCCCTAGGATGGAGGCGGGGTTGACTCGTACACATCACATATGACCCATGAATCGTTTTCCTAAAGTTTCAATACAATCCAATTTCCTTAGGTCGGTTTTCCGTATGTCAGTTCTTGTATTCACTTAAAATGATGTCCTTTTGAAACAAAAGAATGACACTTTTGGGGGTTCCAACCACACCACACCTCGGATTGAGGCAAGGTTGACTCATACACATCAATAATGACCCATGGATCATTTTCCTTAAATATCAACACAATCCAAATCCATTAGTTTGGTTTTTCATATGTCTATTGTTTTTACTTAAAAGAGTATCAATTTTAAACAAAATAAAGACACTTCGAGTGGTACCAGACACACCGGCCCTCAGATTTATGCGGGGATGACACGTACATGTCACATATGACCCATGGATCATTTTACTGTAGTTTCAATAGAATCTAAATGCATTTGTTTGGTTTTATGTATGCCTGTTGTTGTTTCCAATTAAAATATTGTTCATTTCAAATAAAAGTGATACACTTCGAGTGATACCAGCCACACCATGCCTCAGATTGAGGCGAGCTTGAATCTTACACGTGACATATGACCCATAGATCTTTTTCAAAAAGTTGCATCTGAATTAGAATGCCATTGGTTGGTTTTTTGTATTTTCAGTTGTTGAATTCACTTAAAATGATGTCCTTTTGAAACAAAAGAGAGACACTATGAGTGGTGTTGGTCACACCTCACCATAGATTGAGGTGGGATTGACTCGTACAAGTAAAAAATGACACATGTATCATTTTTTTAAAATATCAACACAATAATAATACGTTTGGAAAGTTTTAAGTATGCCAGTTGTTTTTTTCACTTAAAATCTTGTCCATTTCAAACAAAAGAGAAGCACTTTGAGTGGTGACGACCACACTAGCATTCATATTGAGGTGGGGTTGACTCTTACACGTCAAAAATGACTCATGTATTGTTTTCCTAAAGTTTCAATAGAATCTGAATGTCGTTGGTTATTTTTCCATATGTCAGTTGTTGTATTTACTTTAAATGATGTCCTTTTGAAACAAAAGAGAGACAATTTGAGTGGTTTCGGCCACACTGCACCTCAGATTGAGGTGGGCTTGACTCATACACATCACAAATGACCCATGGATCGTTTTCCTAAATTACCAACATAATCCGAATGCGTTTGGTCAGTTTTCCGTATGCCTATTTTTTGTACTTAAAAGTGTATCCATTTTTAACAAAAGAAAGACACTTTGAGTGGTACCAGCCACACCGTGCTACAGATTGAGGCGGGGTTGACTCTTACACATCAAAAATGACCCATGGACCCTTTTCCTAAAGTATCAATAGAATCTGAATGAGTTTGGTTGGTTTTATGTATGCCAGTTGTTGTTTTCACTTAAAATGTTGTCCATTTCAAAGAAAAGTGAGACACTTTGAGTGGTGTTGGCCACACCGTGCCTCAGATTGAGGCGAGGTTGAATCGTACACGTCAAAAATGACTCATGGATCATTGTGTTGTAGTATAAACAAAATCCAAATGCCTTTGGTCAATTTTCCGTATGTCAGTTATTGTTTTCACTTAAAATCCCGTCCATTTCAAATTAAAGTGAGAAATGATGAGTGGTTTCGGCCACACATAACCTCTAATTGAGGATAGGTTGACTCATAAACATCACATATGACCCATGGATAATTTTCATAATGTTTAAACAGAATATGAATGTGTTTGGTTGGTTTTCCGTATATGAGATGTTATTTTCACTTAAAGTCATGTCCATTTCAAATAAACGTGAGACACATTGAGTGATACTTGCCACACCGTGCCTTGTATTGTGGCGGGGTTGAGTTATACACATGAAATATGACCCATGTATCCTTTTCCTAAATTATAAATGGAATTATAATGTGTTTGGTCGGTTTTCTGTATGCCAGTTGTTGTTTTCACTTAAAATGTTGTCCATTTCAAAGAAAATTGACAAACTTTGAGTGGTGTCAGCCACACCATGCCTCATTTTGAGGCGAGGTTGACTTTTTCATGTCCAAAATGACACATGTATCATAGTGTTGAAGTATCAGCACAATCCGAATACTTTTCTTCAGCTTTCCATTTTCATGTTGTTGTTTTCACTTAAAAGCATATCCATTCCAAATAAAAGTGAGACATTTCGATTGGTGCCTAATATACCAGCCCTTGGATTGAGGCGGAGTTGACTCTCAGAAGTCACATATGACCAATGAATCGTTTTCCTAATGTTTCAAAAGAATCTGAATGCATTTGGTCACTTTTCCGTATGCCAGTTGATGTTTTCAGTTATAATTTTGTTCATTTCAAATAAAATTGAGACACTTAGAGTGATACCAGCCACACCGTGCCTTATATTGAGTTAGGGTTCACTTATACACGTCACATATGAACCATGGATATTTTTTCTAAATTTAAAATAGAATTATAATTCCTTTGGTTGGTTTTCCATTTGTCAATTGTTTTGTTCACATAAAATGATTCCCTTTTGAAACAAAATGGAGACACTTTTAGTGGTTCCAGTCGTACAACGCCTCTAATTGAAGTAGGGTTGACTCTTACATGTCAAGAATGACCTGTGGATCATTTTCCTAAAATATCAACACAATACGAATACATTTGGTCAATTTTAAGAATGCCATTTTTACTTTTCACTTAAAATCTTGTCCATTTCAACAAAAGAGAAACACTTTGAGTGGTTCCGGCCACACCAAACCTCGGATTGAGGTGGGGTTGACTCGAACACGTCACATATGACACATGGATTGTTTTATTAATGTTTAAACAGAATCCAAATTCTTTTGGTCAGTTTTCCGTATGTCAGTTGTTGTATTCACTTAAAATTATGTCCTTTTGAAACAAAAGAGAGACACTTTGAGTGGTTCCGGCCACACCACATCTCAGATTGAAGCGGGTTTGACTCATACATGTCACAAATGACCCATGGATCATTTTACTAATGTATCAACACAGTCCGAATGCGTTTGGTCATTTTTATGAATGCCAGTTGTTTTTACCTAAAAGAGTATCCATTTTAAACAAAAGAAAGACACTTTGAGTGGTATCAGCCACACTATTCTTCATATTGAGGCAGTGTTTACTCGTACACGTCACAAATTAACCATGGATCCTTCTCCTAAAGTATCAAAAAAATCCAAATGATTTTGGTTGGTTTTGTGTATGCTAGTTGTTGTTTTCTCTTAAAATGCTATCCATTTCAAAGACAAGTGACACACTTTGAGTGGTGTCAGCCACACCGCGCCTCGTATTGAAGTGAGGTTGATTCATACACATTAAAAATGACCCATGGATCAATTTTTTGTAGTATCAACACTATCCTAATGAGTTTGGTTAGTTTTTAGTATTCCTGTTTTTGTTTTCAATTAAATTATTGTCAAATTCAAATAAAAGTGAGACATTCTTAGTGGTGTCAGCCACACCGGCCCTCGGATTGAGGCGAGGTTGACTTTTACACATCAAATATGACCTATGTATAGTTATCCTAATGTTTCAACAGAATTAGAATGTGTTTTGTCAGTTTTCCGTATGCTAGTTTTTGTTTTCACTTAAAATCTTGTCCATTTCAAATAAAAGTGAGACACTTCGAGTGATACCGTTCACACTGTGCCTCAAGATGAGGTGGTGTTGACTCTTACAGTTCACATATGACCCATGGATCATTTTGTTTAACTATAAACAAAATCCGAATTCATTTGTTCAGTTTTCCATATGTCAGTTGTTGTTTTCACTTAAAATGTTGTCCATTTCATAAAAAAGCGAGACAATTTGAGTGGTGTTGGCCACACCACGCCTCAGATTGAGGTTGGATTGACTCGTACACATTACTTGGGTTTATTGAGATCCTTCAGGTGAAGATCAAAGATCCAGGTGAGTCCAATCCTATCCTTACTTCCTCTTTTTGATTAGGGTCTTCACTCTTCTCTCATCTTCTTATGAAGCTCTAAAACCCTCTTTTCTATTGGGATGTAGGGTGGATCTTGAATAGAGATTATAATGGGATCTGGGGTCTAGGGAGGAGGGTTGGGGGATGTCTGGGGGGATTTTGGGGGTCTAGGGAGGATGGTGGGGGCTATCTGGGGTCCAGGGAGGAGGGTGGAGGGCTGTCCGGGGGGATGTTAGGGGGGTTGTCCGTGGTCAAGGGAGGAGGGTGGGGGGCGGGCTGTCTGGGGGGGCTGTCCGGGGTCTAGGGAGGAGGGTGGGGGATGTCTAAGGGTATTTTATAGGTACAGGGTGGAGTGGGGGGGGGGGGGGGTTGTTTGGGGTCCAGGGAGTAGGGTGGGCAATGTATCTAAAACTCTATCTACGTATCATACATCGAATTCTGACAGGACTGTGAACCGCCATGAGGTGCCATCCTAGAGCAGGTCCAAGTCACGGAATTACCGTGGTGTGACTGCGGCGTGACCACGGTGTGTCCATGGCGTGACCACATCATGTCATCCATGTCCAGTGACATCCACGGGGAAGCATCTTCCGGCTAGGATTCTAAATAAATCCTTTGTAGTTGTCCTTCACATTATAAAAACAGATCATATGTTATAAAAAACAGTCTCTTGATTCGGGATTTTGGTATGATAAAGATATATATTTTATATTAATTGTTTTTAAAAGTGGTACTAGATAGTTTAAACTACTGATTGAGAGTCAAATTATTACACCCTAAACAATCAATGTGAGTTTTCGTAGACAACGCACCTCCATTGGAGGAGTTTTATTATAAAAACATTACATTATTTATCAAATGAAACAATTATATTAATGAAAACATATTCAAGATATTTAATTCAATATAATTAAGAAGAAATAAAAAATAATCTAAATTCAATTTAATGAATTCTTAAATTAAAGATTCTACGAGAGGGACTCTACCTCAAGTGGTGTCTCCCATGGGTGTCTTGTGGTGTGTAGTGTCTATCTATGATTTTTGTGGTCCTTTTGTATTGTGGGAAATGTGTCTTTCATGGTCAGTTTAATAAATACATTAGTAAATTTTTAAATACACCTATAGTCAATTGAGATATATGAACTTTTGATAGAGAATACCATCCAAATAACCAACTTGAAAATCCAAGACAATCATTTTACTTTACCAATTCCAATTACATAATATATGAAACACCAACTTATGTTTTTGAACCAATCAATTAAATTGAAAGAAACTCCTCAAAATAACCCATAAAATATCATATAGCATCAGTCACCTCCAAACCATTATAACATCATTTGTATTACACATTTGGTCAAAAATAAAGAGTTATACTGAATTCAAAAATATCTATACCAGAGTGAAAAACCAGGTTCAAAAATAAAGAGTTATATAGAATTCAAAAATGTAATGTATCAATTTTCCCGTGATCACCATCACCATCACCACTGTCATCATCGACCTCATCCTATCCACCATCTCTATCATCTTCTTTATCCTTGTCATCGTCCCCATGCTAATCGTCATCCCCATCCTCACCCTTATCACCATCCTCACCCTCGGCCCCATCCTCACCCTCATCCTCATCCTCATCCTCACCCTCGTCCTCTTCAGAATCCTCATTATCACCCAGAATTTCATCATCTTGAACAACACTATAACTACAAAATGGTGCCTTGGATAATGTACCCATCGACGACATATATGACTGACAAGCCACGCTGGCATCTGGTGGATGTGATGAAGTTAAAGCTTTGATCAGTTTCACTAATTCTGTCTCCCTCGTTTGAACCTGTTCTTCCAACTCTGTGACCCTTTTATCAGACTGTCTTGCATTCTCCTTGACCTGTTCTAACTCAGTGGTACTAGAGTGGACACCTGGAGAGTACTAATACCTCTTCGGGACTATATTCTTAATAGGAAGACAACATTCTCAACCAGAGTGCCCATCTCCCAAAAACTGATATAAATGATCGTGTGGCCCTCAATTTTCAGGATCCTGGGCATTAAGAGCCTCTAAAGCAGCCTGTTAAAAATATTAATAGATTATTAAATTTAAAAATAGATATTAATATTTGAAATAAACAAATTAAAACATACAATATTTTCTTGTTTCGGTTCATTAACCGCAGTTCCATCTTTTTCTCCTTCTACTTGAGAAAAACAATTTTGCTCAAGGGATATGTCCTTAAATATTCAATTTGTGCTTCTGTAATGAGAGTGAAAAAATATAAATTGAAAGTATAATCATATTTTCAATATTCAATAAATCATATAATTTAATTAGGAAACGATAAAAAGGGAATTTCCTAAAGAAAAATTAAAAACAACTATATCATACCAGCTGCCTCTCATGATCTGACATAGTTGTGCGCCCCAATGTGTGGAGGTATTTCTTTGAATCAATGTTTTTTTGTTTTTTAGAAGATTCCTAAACAATGTGTAATAGTAAATAAGATGATATTAATTGAAAATATGAAAACTGACATTTAAATATCTCAAATGGGATTAATACATTAAATTTGGCAGTCACCCAATGGGTAATCATTTGGTGATATTGCTCTATCGGGCAGTCATCCATGATAGGTAATGTCTCCAACACCTTTACCACTCTATCACACCAACCAACATACAACTCATGCTTATAAGCTCTCCAAATCTCTCCTAGCTCCTTTAAATGTGCCGATTGTGCAGCTTCACCATCCAGGAAGTTAAACCTAAGCTGACACCCAATAGATTAATACATATAAACACAGAAAAATACTACCTTAAATACAATAAACGTTTTACCCATATTTGTGCCCACGCATTATCCTTGACTTCGTGTGGTAAATATCTCCAAGAGAAAGGTTTGACCAGAATGATGTCAGTGTATTTGGATAGCGTTGCAAAAATACCCAGACATTCCTGCCCAGATTTATTAATCATCTGTCCATCATCATTGTATTCAACCATCAGCTGTGTCTGGCAGTTCCATACCGCACGCAAGTGAGTACTCCCCCTCCCCCGCCTCTTATGAGTAGATGAATATGTTATTAATGAAAAAAATATTAGTACATGTTATAATAAATAAAATTGGTATAATTTTTTAGAGTTATATAAATATACCTATGGTAGTTGGATCAATGGGCGTAAATAAATGTGGAGAAGATGAAGAAATATCTTGTACAGGTGGAGTGTCCCTCAGTGTACGCTCCTCAGCCACATACTGTGTCGGAGAAGGAGTCAAAGAAGGTGGAATATAATAGCTTGTAGATGATGAACTAGAAGCAAAAGATGATGGCACAGACGTTTGACCAACTAATAGTGTAAACATCAAAGGCCTAAATATCCCGTGTGTCCCTAAAGACACATTATGATCAAAATGGGGCATAGAAGATATGTCTATGGTAGGGGAATAGTCCAACCGGGTACGACCAGTGGATAGTCTAACTCTTGCACCATGAGCTCTCAAACCATCGACCTCAGTACCGAGACCACCAGATGGTCGTCTAACTCTAACACCACCCCCTCCAACCACCAGCCTCTGTACTGGAAGTAATATCAGGATCCTCGTCGGATGTCTCTTGTCTTGGGGGTGGATCCTGAAAAATAGTTTAACAAAAAAGTAAACACATGATATTATATGTTATTGAATTATATATATCTACTATATATACTAATCTTGGATTTCTTTTTGCATACGTGTCACCTCTACACTACTCCACGTCACCCTAATCCAATATTTATTATGACCAAAACCCAAAACACCATCGAGCAGTCCCTCCACTGATCTGGATTTACCCTATTAGGGTTCCCGCAAATTTCATCCATTCCACTCCCCCACTCCCCTCTACGAATCCTCACTCTCACTCTCCTTTCCCTTCCTGAATTACCTCTACATCCATGCCTCATCCTCCGCATGATCCACATCAGGCTCCTCCTCCTCCGTCTCCCCGGCCTTCTTCCCCCCGCTCCACCTAGGGTTTCCGAATAAAACCACATAGTGCGCCCGATGTTGCTCTGCCTCCACCTTCGCGACCTCTGCATCTAGCTGCACAACCTTTGACTGTGCTGCCTCCGGCTGTTCTACCTTCGAGGAACCTCTACATCGTGCTGATCCACCTAAGATTGGTCCGCCTCCGGCCGGTCTGTGCCTGGATCGTCTGCCTCAACATGCACCTCTGGCTCCTCCCCCTCTTGGAACATCTTCCCTACTCAAATCCCTCCTCTAAAACTCTCGACACCACCTCACTCCCCTACCCCTTCCCCGACCCCCTCTACTTTAGCATCACACTTTACTTCAAACCACTGGGACCCTTGCTGGATTGAAGGCAGATGACTCCACAT
The DNA here is from genome assembly GCA_963277665.1 of Viscum album. Classification (NCBI taxonomy): domain Eukaryota; kingdom Viridiplantae; phylum Streptophyta; class Magnoliopsida; order Santalales; family Viscaceae; genus Viscum; species Viscum album. Next base: position 1,174,062,478 of record OY728119.1, on the reverse strand, counting down.
CTCTGCAATAGGTATGTTATCTTAATTTCCAAAAAATTATCAGTCTTATATCCATATTGATTTATTTGTATTAGAAAATTATTTACTAATACATTCACAGTATAAATCTTCTATTCATCCTTCTGTTTTACCACTACAGATAGTACGCCAACAACAGTTAAATGCATCAACCCGCACTATTCGTGCCAATGAATTGAAACTGGAAACTCCATATCATATTGTCTAACACTGGTATACATACATTATTTTATTCAATATATGGAATTCAATGTTACTATGTTCCAGAAAATATTTCTACCATTCCCTCTCACATCTGCTTTGCTGTTCAGGTGAAAATAACTTTTGGTGAATATTTATTTGTCTGATTTTTCATGTTATGTTTGAAAATAAAATACTTATACTATGTTTATTTTCAGGTTTTTGAGGATATCTTATCAGCTTGCATCTTGTGTCTCCTATTCCCTCACGCGACATATTCACACATCATGTATGAAATTAATTATGTTTCTAATTTTTTCCAGGTATTATGTGTAAATACATACTAAATTCTCTGATTCATTTGTTCTCTAATGTCCACTTAACAGACTTATACTATGTTTATTTTCAGGTTTCTGATTATATCTTCTCATTTTGCATCTTGTATCTCCTATTCCCTCCCACAGAATCTTCACACATCAGGTATGAGATTAATTATGTTTCTAATTTTGTCATGGTATTATGTGTAAATACATACTGAATTTTTTGATTCATTTGTTATCTGATGTCCACTTAATGTTTTTTTTTACTTTTTCTGATTTTCTTTGTGTGGATTATATTGATTTTAGGAGATGAGATCGAATTGAAGAACAATCCTTTTCATCAGAAAGTGTAGGTTTAGATGAAGTTAGTAATAGATTTTTCTAGGACTATCAGCACATTGTATGATTAATTCTTGATTTTCTGTGTAAATTCATACTGTATTTATTGATTCATTTACTCCACCCTCTAGAGATACAAAATATCAAATTAGTCGACTAATGAAGGATCAACAGAAAGAATTTTGAGTTTCTTATTATATTCAGTTCAAACTGTTTTATTTCTAATCATTCTTTCAGTAGTTGTATAACATAAAACTATCACAATAATAGTGTCGATATCTATTGTAAATTCTTCAATGACATCTATAAATATGTCTTGTACTCCAATAGTGAACCACTATCTAAAAATGTCATCCCAGATGGAGTCACACGCATGCCATGAACACCAATATCTATCAATGGGTTTTTATATTAAAATTTATTGTCCAAAGACCTATACTTCTAACTAGCATTACAGACTAACAAGAATTAATCATTTTTTAATTCCTCATCTACAGTTTCTCAACAATCTACAACTTAGACACAAATTTTTGAAGGATTGAACAAGAGAAAGAAAAGATTGTATGCCTTCAGACAATCTCTACCTTTCATTCTTTAAGTATGATGTCACTGTTCTATTCTGAACAAAATATAGGTTGTACAACCGAGCTATCAATAGTCTAATATATTCTTTGATAATTTCGTTAGCTATCCTAAATGATGAAAACATTCTATCATAATCATCACCTGCCTCCTTTAAAAGGTAAGAATGAATCATTATTTTACATAGTTCAAGCAATTTATTATGTATTCTCTGAACCAAATAAGTACATCTCATTTATTTGTAACCTAATCTTCTAAGATACATTTTAATGATTATACATCCCATTTATAAAAATGGTGATTTTTTCTACTATATTTTATTTTTTTGAGATTAAAAAGAAGAATATTTATCATTAAACCACATATATTATTTATATAAAAACTTGATTATCAATTAATCAGTGATAGGTTAGTGGAATAGAGAAAAATGTAATTAAACCTTATATAGGGTAGAATGGAAGTGGTCCCAACTATTTAATGTTTAATGTTTAATGTTTAATGTTTAATTTTTAATGTTTAATATTTAATGTTAATGTATTGATTTGAGTCTTCGATACACTCAAAATTTGAATGATGGAAAATTTTCAAACACGAACACTCATGATATGTGAATTGCCTACTAAGTAAAACAAATCTATTTGATGTTTTTTAGTTTATCTTCACTAAATTCATTTTTATAGATTTTAATCCCTGAAAATAGTTTACATGACTCCATGATAACCTAATCATTCTGAATATTTACCCTCCTGACATTAATGCTTAAGCATTCATCTCATTTTACGATGAATGAATTTGTTTTTTACTAAAATTTGATATTCCAGAGACATAAAGAAATATATTTATATTTTAAGTGCATAAACTGTCTACCTCAGAACCTAATTATCTTAAAATCATAAAATTGTTGATAGTGTGGTGATAATAAAAAATATTTATTAAACCATGCACAGAAAAAAAAGAAAACAACTACAACAATTTAATGGTTGAGATGGTGAACTCAAAATCTGATACATTCAAAACTATGCAGGATTCTAATTCCCATATAATGTATAGGTAAATCTATTATCTATACAAAAACATGTATTTCAAAAGTGCTAATTTGACTGCCACCGTGAGAGATTGCAAGGGTTTTTTTTAAATATTTCATTATATCTATATATATTTGTACAACTCTGCTAAACATATGTCCTACCTAAGTACGTAGTTGTGTCAAACATTAGATAACCATCTTTGAAATCATTTTAACCAATCATCAACTGGCCATATTATCAGTTTTTGTGGTTTTTATACCTTAATTGATTTTTTTACCTAATATAAAAAAGATATTTTTTTTACAATATGAAATATAGGATAGAATTGTGGAGGTTAAACATGTGCGCCTCACAAGAAACATTATGGAATATCAACTGGAATGTATTGGTTGGTGGGAAACATCCATGACTATATGTTAAGCCATTTTATGTCTTCTATAATAATTTATTGGCATTATCAAATTAGGCCACTGAATACTTCCCACTACTTTTCTATGAAAACATATTTAATCCTCTTTTAGGGTGCTTTAATTTCCCCTATCCCAACTGTTATATGTTTTTCATCTTATTATGTTCTCACCCTTCTCCCTGTTTTTTAGTCTATTTTCTCACATTAAAATCAACACTACTTCATAGAGATAAAAGTTTTTGAAATTAGTTTGTTTTTATCATATTTATATACCTTGAAGATAAGTGGTTTTTATTATGTTTTTTAATATCCCATTTGATGATTTCATGAACTGTATTCTCCTCTAATTTTTTAATTTTTCTCATATCTATGTACACAATGTTCATGAGATTTAACTACAGTTTGTTTTTTAAACAATTAAATGTTATATTATTATTTGTATACATATAATTTGATTACTGGTGTTTTTATACAGTGATATTATATGAAGTATTAACTGAAAAAACACCATAAATCATATTATTGTTTTAATATATCACAATGTGAATTATTTTTTGAAAAAATACCTAACCCGGGGTATCTTATTGGTTTACCTTTTTCTCAATCAATGGGAAAATACTTCACATTGTGAAAAAGTACTATTCTAATATCATTATTTTAATATGTCACAATGTGAATAACTTTCCATACATTCCCTCACACTATTCATTTTTCTATTAGAAAGGCTTCTCTCATACCAAAAGTAGCTGAATAGGGATATCAACAAAAAAACATATGCATAGAGATGATAATTATAGAAGTAACATCTACATACTCATGTGGATGTTGGAGACCTCCATCGTATCTGCATTCCAATTATCCACTCCATCTCAGGTTCCTTCATAGATTCGTTTAGGATGTCTAAATATATCAATTTTAACCAACCCACTATATTTTATGTATAAAATTATAATATAGTAGGTTTATTAAAATTTCTATATTGCATTTTTATTATCTTAATTTAGGTTGGTTTAAAATCATTTATAAATAAGTTTTTGTGTATAGAGGGGAATCTCCGTGTGTTTCTACATGAAGTTTCTACCATGGGGTCTATGCATGACATCCTCCATATTCATAAGGGGGTTTAACAATCACAGGTTGTACCTGTGCTTGATGCAGAGGGTGAGAATTGTTGTTGATGCTACAAGTTGGATATAGTATTTTCATGAAAATTTTAAACCATTTATTGCAGTGACAAACTCCATGAATCATAGAAGAATGTAAGGATTTCAAGATCAGTGGATCGTTTTATTATCTCTTAGTTAATAGTTTCTTCTACATTTAGTGTATAATACTTTTTGAAAAATGTATTCTGAACTGGATCATGTCCTCTAGAGAATTTTAATATGACCAGTGGATGTCTTTTTAAATCACCATATCAGGTATTTTATACATACTTTATTTTTGTCAATTTATATTTTCTCTTATATAATTTGAGTGATTTATCTTATATCCTTTGTTGATATTATTTAAATTTTAGTGATGTTTCTCATCACTTGGATGGTTGGAGGGGAGGGGAGGGGAGGGGTGGGAGGGGAAGATGAGGGAAGGGGGAGGGGGCTGGTGGGGGAAGAGGTTGGCCAGGGGGGAGTGTTGGAGGAAGGGGTTGGGCAGGGGGAATGCTGAGGTGGGAGATGGAGGTGATGGGGTGGGGTGGGAGACAAGAAGAGGAGATGGGGAGGGGAGGGGTAGAGCTGCGTAGGGGTGGGAGGAGGTGCTAGGAAATTGGGGGGGGGGGTTACTAACTGGGCAAGGTGGGGGGGGGGGGGGGAAGGGCTGGGCAGGGGAGGGAGGACTAGAGGAGGAGTGAGGAGGGGAGGGGTAGAGCTAAGGATGGGGGAAGAAGGAGGTTCTTGGAAAGGAAGAGGTGACACGCTGGGCAGTGGGGGGAGGGGAGGGACTGGCTAGGAAGGAGGGGAGGGGCTGGTCCGGGGGGGATAGAAGGAGTGATGGAGAGGTGAGGGATGCAGTGCAGGGCGGGGATGGATATTATGTCTCCTCACATTAATTTTGTCTATGTGAACCTAATTTTAATTATAGACCTTACTCAGTTGATTAATTATTCTTAGAAGGGAAAGTTTGATGTTTACAATAGTTTTTAGTCGTTAATTGGTTTATTTATTTTCAGTTGGTCTATTTTTATAGCATCATTGTGTGATGTTGTTTCAGGTTTACTATCTTTGGTTGACTTTCTTTCTTCACGAAATAACAATATCATATGTTTATCAATATTTATATTGTTTTGTCCTTCTAGTTCAGTGTAATTCTCTTTGAAATAGATGCTGTTTTATTATTTTACTTCTTGGGGAGTTTACATTTCAGTTGATTTTTTGATGTTAAAACTGAAGTCTTCAACAATGTAATCCCATTTTCCTTTTTGATGCCTATATCATTTACACTAAAATGAATTCCCATTTTCAATTTTCTTACCTGAATTATCTGCTGTAGGGATGGTCGTTTGTGTCAACCCAACATTTGTAAGTTATGTTATTCTATGACAATGCCTACTAATTGGGAATGCATGAATTTACCTACATGGTTGTCCAGTACACTACCGGTATAACTGGGAACAATAGATGAATTTAAAAAGTCTTGGCTTCTATTACTTCATATCTCCTTCTGTTCACAACATAATGCTTATATGTAAACAATCTGTTATATTTTCATTGTTTACAAATTATCTCCATTATGTTGACATTCACAATTAATGTGTTCCTGTTTCAATGTTTATTACTATTGATTATTATTTGAATAGTATGTCAATTTATATATATTATTTCTTAAAGGTAAAAATAAATTTTATTTATTTTCCATATATTTTATTAATTAAAAATTGTGTGATGAAGTTTTATGAACTTGTACAAGTATTCCAATATTATCTATCACTATTTTGTAAATTTAACATTTCAATATATTAATTATTAATTTTCATTCTGTTTCACCGTTGGATCCTTCGTGGTTAATCTTGTACAGAAGGCTTCTCAATATCTAATTTTTGTTCCTCAATTTCTGTAACTTTTATTCCTCATTATGTTTTTCATTTTCTTTTCAAATACATTCAATATTAATATAAACTATTATTTTTTATAAATAGTAATCTATAGTTAATAATAAGAATTATTTTATAGTGTCGTGCATCGCATGGGCGGAGTACTAGTTTGAAATAAAATACTCACAACAGGGATAAGTAGAGGAATGCTCATCTGTGTCATGCAATGATTATTTTATGCCATCTTATTCTGCATCCTCTCTTTAATGGGTTTCATTTACTACAATGAAAATAAATATGGAACTAATTAGAAACAGATAACTAATTTGTAACCCAAAAATCAAAATATAGAAATACCATTGTGATAAAAAAACATAAAGAAATAGAACATTTATGGTTGTTTAAAGGTAAGATCTAGGATACACACTCTAAATGATGTAGGTGAAACAAATAGGTGAGAACAGACTGTATGATTCTATATATTTCCCACCACAACTTCAGGTTCAAAATAAACTTTGACAATTGAGCTATTGGAGACATCATATGTAATAAATGGATTGCTTCCAATTATAGTAGGGATAGTGTCAACTTCATCCTCACAATCATTGAAAACCTATCTCGGATTTACTTCAATAATTACACCAAATTTAGGATGATGATGATCTTTTACATAAAAAACTTTTTTCCCCATTGATGCCAATACATATGGTTCGTCGGTGGAAAGAGTGCGAGTCATGTAAATGACTCGAAATCCAAAATCATCAATAAAGGTGCTTGCCTCGTTATTGACTCAAACCATTGACATTTCATCATTGTGACTCGACCATACGAGTAATAATACAAAATTATTATTTTCTCCACGACTCCATAATAAGCTACATTTTCAAAATGAGGTCTATTATCTGATGAACTGGCATAACAGTCTATTGTGGTAGTTAGCATAACACTATCATGTTGTGTTCTAATGTTTCTTGCTCGTTCAATGATAATAAATTTGTCTCCATTGATCACAAGTGATTTATAAGCATGAACCATGGTATTAGGACCAAAATCCAAATATCTTATTTCCTCAGAAATAGAGTCTACATGGAAACTCAATACCTGAAATATAAACAAATAGTAAACATAATTAAATATTATTTTTATTTAGTTATTACAGATATATTTTTACCTTCAATTTGAACGAAGAAGAAAACCCTTTGCTATGAAAAGTCTCTTTCCTTCTCAAAAATAAAGAACGATGCCTTCTATATATCAATTATTTATGTTCCCTATAGATAAAAATAATAATAGTTTAACAAATATTTAAAATTTCCAGAAATAAGATAAGAGATACATGTACAATTTACTTACTTGATATACTCATCGAACAAATCACAATTGAACAACGTTGTGCGATGTGCCATCTCTCGCTCTTCAAGGCTTAATGTCGTCAATATATATGATCCTGAAATTCCTCCTATCTGAGGATGTGATGGAAAACTGGGTTAAATTTTCCCATACTGTTCTTCTTTGTTTCTCATTGGTCATTTTATTCTCATAGTAATATCAAACAAATACATTGTGAAGAATTACATATATTCTTGATCCAAGTAACCGTTCACAATAGAACCTTTGTGATAATTCCTATTCTGAAAATATTATTTAAATGTGAACATGTTTCTTTCATTTGGATACATCCAATGAAATTAAATGAGCCCTCCAAGAAGTATTTCGGTCCGAAGATGGATAGTCAAATGCAACATGAATGTAAAAAATGATGGAGGGAATATTTTATCTAACTCACACAAAATTAATGGTGTCTCTGCAAATAGTTTTTGCAAGAAGGATTTGGAAAAACTCTTAGCACAAAGATCTATAAACAAATAGCACAACCGAATAACTGAGACTCTTACATTATTAGACAAGAGATGAAGGATTGCTATTGGAATCAAATCATGCAAAAGGACGTGCTAATCCTAGGTCTTCAAATATTTCTGATTCAACTCTTTTCTATTGACCTGTTTTGATATATTTCTTGAATAGCCATTAGGAACTTTAATAGTCTCTATCACTTCTAGAAATTTATTTTTTTCATTATGTGTCATCACATAAGAATAACATGGAACTTTCCATTTATTTTCACTGATACAGATAGGATGCAATTCTGGTCTAATCCCCTAATCTACAAAGTCATGCTATGATTATAAATCATTTTTTGTATTCCCCTTGACATTTCGAAGAATCGAAAGAATCATTTCACATATATTTTATTCAATGGTAATTACGTTTAAGAATTGATGTAACAAGTTAGTTGACCAATAAGACAACTCAAAGAATATACTCTTCTTCATCCAATTGTAACACGTATCATTGGAATTTTTTTTCCTCTTTCTAGATTTCATTACACCCTTCCCAAATGAATAACTGAAGTCTTTCAATCCATTAAGCACATATGTTCCAGACATACGCTAAGGTGGATCATCAGTCTCCATGGTATTGTCAAATCTTTGACGATTGTTTCTATATTGAAGGTTCATTAGAAAGAATCATCGATGTCCCATAAAACTAAAACTACGGAGATATTTCAGTCTTATCAATAGAGTATTCTTCATACAAATAGGACATGAAAATTTTTCTTTTGTGCTCCATCCAGACATCATTTCATAAGCAGAAAAATCATTGATCATCCACATAAGAGCAACACGAATATGAAATATGTCTTTCAAACATGCATCATATGTGGGAACACCCACATCCCAAAGAAGATTCAACTCTTTTATTAAAGGTTGCATGTATAAATCTATATCATTTCTAGGAGGAGAAGGGCTAGATATCAATATACTCAAGAAAGAATAAGGCTTTTTCATACACAACTGTGGGAGAAGGTTATTAATGTCAATGAAAACAGGCCATCTGGTGTGCGAAGTAAGCATCTGCCAAAATGGATTAAAACCGTCACATGAAAGACCCAGTTTCAAATTACGCACGTCGGCTGCAAATTCAGGATATCGAGCATCAAATCTCTGCCATGAAAATCCATCTGCAGGGTGAACCAACTCTTTATTATTCTTTTTTCTCTCAGTGTCATTCCACCACATTTTTACTAATATTTCATCAGACATGAAAAGGTTCTGTAATCTACGGATCAATGGAAAGTGCCACATTAATTTTTTTGGCACACGAGATGGTGTTCCATAATCTTTTGGATTCCATTAGGAGGTTCCACATTTGATAAAATGATTTCTTTTAGCAGTTTCCTCCTAAAAGAAGCTGCAATCATTCGGGAAAGCATGAATATTTTTTTGAGAATCCAAGTTCATCATCTAACTTCCATGTCATATAGTGGTTTGAGGGAATATCTGCATTATCTGGGAGTAAGTACTTCAAGAAGGTAAGAATGTAATAAATTTCATTATTTTAAATCCCATAAATAGTTTTCCCATGAAACAATCATATTAAAATTTCCAACATTTTCATTTTACCACATTGCTGATATAATGGAGTCATCGCTGCATCATTCAATTTTTTCACCCTATCAACATTATCATTTTCATTGGATGCATCATGTGTTCTTGTATCAAAATCTTGTTTCTCGGAAATCCTTTCCTTCTCATGATGCCGAATAAATGGAAACTGATAATATATCAAACTCTCCGATTGAGTCCTACCATTTGGATCATCAACATTTTGAGATTCCATTTTCTCTCTATTGTGATACCATCCATAATAGTTTGTTTGGAATCCATATTTGGTTATATAATAGATAACTGCTTCACGGCTCAACCAATATCTTCCAACACATTTAAAACATGGGCACTATATGCGACCACTATCTGAATCCTTGTCAAATGAAAAATCTAAAAAGCTGTTCAATTGTTTTTGAAAATTAGCTGAAATCCAATTAGTTTCGTACATAGAACTTCTATCCATTCTATAAAAAATTTTCACTAAGTCATTTCAAAGCAATTCAATAACATTGAAGTTCAATCAAAAAAATATTTAGGTAAATTAAAATAGTCTACATTATTTAGAAGCATAACTGGAAAATTACTCTATATGAGAATCATATTAAGAAATACAACAAAATACAGTGTATATAAAAAAATAAGATATAGAATTTATAACGCCTATATTCAAGTATTTCCCAGTAAGATATTTTAAGTGGGTCAAGGAATACATAATCTGTAAGGGTCTTGTTGGGAGTAATTGAGTTTTATACTTTAACTTCTTCACAGAGATCAAGATGAGGAGTGGGATGAGGATCAGGGGAGTGGCAGGGCTGTCCAAGGGGGGTGTGTGGTGTCCAGGGGGGTGCGGGGTGTCCAGGGGGTGGTGGGGCCATCTTGGGGGGTCCAAGGTGTCCAGGGGGAGGGGGCTGTCTAGGGGGGTCAGGGTGTCCAGGTGGACGGGCTGTCCACTGGGGTGGTCAGAGTGTCCAGGGTGGTAGGGGGAGTCCAGGGGGTGGGCGAGTTGTCCAAGGAGGTGAGCGGGGTGTCCAGAGGGTGGGTGGGGCTATCCGAAGGGGGGGGGGGTCTAGGGGTGTCTAGGGGTTGTGTGGGCTGCCCATGGGGGTGAAGGGGCTGTTAAGGTGGTCTAGGGTGGCCTTGGGGTGGGCGGGTTATCCAGGGGGTGGACGGGCTGTCCACAGGTGGTGGTTTGGCTGTCCACGGGGGGTGGTCGGTCTATCCACGGGGGTGGCGGAATTTCCCAGTAGGGTTGGCGGTGTCATGGGGGTGGGGGGGGGGGACTTTCTAGGGGTGGGGGCGTCCGGGGGGGATGTGGGGTGTCTGGGGGGTGGTGGGAGGGTGTCCGGGTGTGTGGTAGGTGGTTTGTCCATAACGGTGGGGGGGGGGGGGCTGTCCAGGGCGGAACGGGTTGTCCAGGGGGATGGGCGGGATGTCCTCGGGGGTGGCGGAGCTGTCCAATGGGGTCGGGGGTGTCCAGGGTGTGGGGGGGGGGGTTGTCTAGGGGGTACGTGGTGCCCAGGGTGTGTAGGGGGGGTGGCGGGGTGGTGAGGCTGTCCAGGGGGTACAGGGTGTCCAAGGGGTGGGCGGGTTTTCCTTAGGGGTGGGGGTAGTTGACGGGGGGAGAGGGTGTACAGGGGGTGGGTGGGGCTGTCCATGGGTTACGGGTTTGGTGCTCGAGATGGCCACGGGGGTTGTGGGGCTATCCAGGGGGGTACGGGGTGTCAGGGGGGTGTGGGGGCTGTCCATAGGGGTGGTGGGGCTTTCCAGGGGGTTGGGGGGTCTAGGGGGTGAGGTGGCTTTCCATGAGTGTGGGGGATGTCCAAGGGGTACAAGGTGTCTAGGATAGGCCACAACCAACCCCCTTGTACACCCTACAAGCCCCACCTAGACATCCCAACCCACACTAAACCAAAAACATAAAAGAAACCCTTTACCCCCTGCACTAAAAAACCCCCACTAAAAAGGCCATTTACGATGTATGAAGTGTAGAGAAAAAAACAGAAAACAAACAAATAGTTTGATACTCCAAAAAAAAAACTCTAATTTAACCGAAATGAAAACATGAAACATAAAATAAAAAGAGGAAAAACACTAAAACTAAGATAAAACTTACTAATTTAATGTTTAGAAATAAAAATTTATTTGATTGAAGAAGTATCTTCGGCTGGAACGTATTTCGCGGCTGAGAAAACCTCGGGAGGAGGTCTGGATTAGGTCTACAATCAGACCTAATGAGAGTTGGGCACTGGGTATTTGGGGGAAAACATTCCCAAGTCAAGACCACCCCATTTGTGGATAATGCTTATGATTATACACTGATATGTTGTACATGGATTGTAAAGAGGTTTAATTTAATAAAGTATAGATAGAAACATTTATTTTTAAATTTGAGATTAATAATAATGTATGTCAATGATATTATACACTTCATAAAGAAGACAAAACCGTGATAATTTTAAGTGATGGTTTATAAACCATATTATATATACTCATAGACATCTACCAATAATGTATTAGTCATTGATTCAATATCAATTAGTGTGAATCATAAAATGTTACAAAATCCCTAAAATAGAAAAAAATGATGTGATCTTTCTAGATATTGAAATAAATGTAGAAATCATAGGAAGAGGGATTATATGGTTGTATTTGAGAAGAGATTTAAAGAGTCTAACCTGTATGGGGGAGTTGCAGCCGATTAGATGGAAGATCTCAGGTTATAGTTCACTTGAGTGTTGGGGATTCTGGAAATTGGGGTAAATGAGTTCTGTGCTATGCTGTGGGGGCTTCTAGAAATCAGGAGTATTTGAAGAGTCCTTTCCCAATGGTTTGTAAAACTTTTAGGAAATCATGATTTTGGCAATGTTTTTTGAAACCCGTTGGGAAAAAAGGACTTTACCAAAGGTTTGCTACAAATCATTGGTAAAGGGTACAAACATTTTTGGATTTCCCAACTGTTTCTCCAGACCATTGGGAAAGCCTTCACGAAACCAAGATTTACCAATGTTTTGTACAAACCGTTGGTAAAAAACACTTATACCAATGGTTCTGGAGAACCGTTGGTATACATGTCTTGGGAAAACCCAACATTCCAGTAGTGGAGGTTAGGGTGTTATTTATGCATAATTGACATAAACATAATGGTTAGCCTATTAGAATGAGTCATAGTAATTTTAGATAAATTGAATGAGATTAAGATAACAAGAATAAGTTTGAATTAGTATTTACCCACCTCATATGATATTATATGATGATTTTAATGATATAATCACACTGGCCTTTTTGGTTTTAGTAAATAGAAGGATATAGTAGGAACCAAAGTAATAGTGGATGTGAAGAAAACTATGATGGATTTCTGAATGAGTAACTAAATGAAATTGGATCTGCAACGAGAACTCTTTTGGTTATTCCCAAACAACTATCTATAGTCATGATTGATCACCTGAATCTTGGTGATATTTATAACACATCATATATGTGAGAAAAAACCCCTACAGATGTTCAGGTAATAATCCTAAAGATAAGTATATTCAAAAACCTATGTTTCAAAGATGTTGAAAGAAACACCTAGGAAAAAGCTTCAAAGGTATAGGAATATGCTATAGATGTGAAAGTGAAGGTCATAAATCAAGAACCTTCCATGGAAAAAGGAATAATCTAGGTGAATCTAGGAATGGGAAAGAATTTTTTTCTCAGAGATTAATAGAATTTTTTAAATGTGGTGTGAATTGACATTATACAAATGGATTTCCTACAAAGAAGGTTAAGGAATGGGATCACTGGGATCATAAAAATATATGTTTACCAATACCTAATGCCATTAAAATTGAGAATGAGGAAACTAACAACGACCAATGAAAGGTATGTATTATTTTTTAAATGATGATTTGACATTATTGAATCTTAGGATTTGATTCGGGATTCTGTTTGTAGGAAATAAGTATTTCAGAATAAGTTTGAAAATAATGGTTAATAGACTATGAAAAACGTTTAATGAGTAAGAAGTCAATATATAAGGGATTCAAGAGTTATGGTAGATTTTAGGATGGTGAAATACTTAAATGTATTAAGGCTCTTTTGATGATGGGATTAAATTAGAATACTTTTTATAGTATTTCAAACCCTAAAGTTTGATATATGGAAATGTTCTTTGAGGAATAATAATATTTTATATTTTCAATATAGTTATAAAGAACCATTTGGGATTATATGATCATTAAATTTGAGGCAATTACATGTTTTTACATTTGGGATGATAATTCTAGGTATGAGATAACATTTGTGGCTAAAATATGTTATGGTTTTTTGAGGTATTTATTTCATTTTTGAGAATTATATTAAATTATATAATTTTCGAAAAAAAGGACAACACACAGATCATGTGACAACCCTTTGTGTCAAATAAAGCTGTGGGAATCGAACCCACAATCAAAGTGTCATCGGGATTTATGACCTACCACTGCCCTACGTGAAGTACTTGGTTAGTATGATTAATTATTTTTAGTAAAATGATTTCTTTGGATCAAGAATAAGATGATTTTAGGAATATATGTTTTATCAAATAGATATCCTTAGTATAAGAAATTGATTTGGTGATTAAGTGATAAAGGTTATTTTAGAAGACACTATCTCCTTTGGGGAAACACTATATGCCTAAAGAAAAAATAATTCTATAGGATTTCATTTGGGTAGTAATGGTTGAAGTTTTATTTATGAAGAATCTATGTTTTTATTGTGAAAATATGGTGATTTGTGTTTTTTATGGAAAAAATTGACCTATCATAGAGAATATGTGATTAGGTTAATTACTTTTATGTATGTGAATTTAAGAGTAGTCAGCATTATTTGTAGATAAATGTTAAGATTTATTGTGGAAGACTATGTGATTAAATCCTTGTGTGATTGGGGTTTCAATCTTAGTTTGGTTTAATTTGAAGATTTTTAAGGACAATTGTTTATTACATGGTATTTGTGGACCTCTAGGTATTGTTTGTTTAATTTTGGAGACTAAGAGTAGTATTAATTTTTATAAAGGATATTCATATTTTGGGATTATCTGATCTTGTACTAACATTTTTTATTTTGGTTAATTTATAAAAAAGGTGAAAAATATAGTTTATCTTTTGTGGATTATGTGATTCTCTATAAGGTGATTATAGCACTTCAGAAGTGACGAAGTCATCTTGAATGCTCATTGTTCGGAGAAAAGATGAGTTTTTGGTAGAAAATTATTAAAGGATGAAACTATACATGAAAAGTAAGTATATTTCCTTATTTCCTTATTCAATATTTTAAATATATTCAACTAAATCATTAAAAAACCTTAAAATAAAAAAAATAAACATTTTCAAATTAATTCTATTACTTGGTAATCAAAGACCATTTAACCTACCAAAAGTTTGTGATTTTACGGTGGTTAACTTCCTCATAATAATGTTTTCTAGCACTCTCCACCAGACTTCGATGGTTTGTTTCTCTTCTATATCCATGTTTTCCTATATGAAATCTTATTGTGGGTTATCTCGGGTGACCTTTTTTACTTCTCTTTTTTTAAAGTGATGTTTTTTTATTGACTCTTCTTCTGATGTGGGACTTTCAATGATGTTTCCAAGCGCAATTTTAAAATTATGAGGATGCAATTCCCCAAAGGGGGGAAGGATGTAACATAACAGGTAAATAAATAATATAACATTTTCATATTTATTAATATTTGTTAATTAAATACTAATTTTACATTAAATGGGATTCTATGTTCGATGGAGTACTTGATACACAATAATGGGTTTCTTTGAAATCTTACATTGCAGGCAACGTTGAGTTATACGGGAAAATAATAATATAATATTATTATTTTAAATAGTAGTTAACTCCTAGCCATTTTATTGGTGGGAATGAAAATAAATAAACATATTATGATTAAATATGTTTCTTAAATTTTTTTATATTTTCCAAAAAAAATTAGAGGCTTAAAATAATAAAGAATCTGATTTAAAGCCTAAATACTGAAATATTTTTTAAAAGGTTGTTTTACCGCCTTTTGATGGAAAACCCTTTTTCATTCTAGTTTTTGTCACTTTTATATGTTATATTTGACAAAATAAAATTCTTATTTATAATCGGGATATCAAAATTTACAATGGATAAAATTTTGGTAATTTTTTGATTTTGTTCATTTTTTTTAATGAATAGTGAAAATACTATATTTTAATTCAAAACTTATTTTTATAAAATTTATTTATATGGATAGATTATCTTTTTTATTAGTTTTAAAGTGTAATTAGATTATATTTTTACCAATTAATCCAATTTTGTTCATTTGATGTAATTTCACTTTGAAACCGGAAATAAACAAATGTCAATCTTTTAATAGTTATTATTTCCTAAAACACGCTTTTTATTTTTACAACATGAATTAATTTTAAAATAATTTCTAACAATTATGTGTGTTATGAATTTGGAAAAATGGATTCAATATTTTGAATCAGGAGGCCCAAATTATATAAATAGTTAACATTTATTTGTATACATTATGAATATTTATTTCAGAAAATATTTTATTTACCATGGTGAAACGGTAAATCAGGAAAATAAGGGTCAACAAATATTATTATAATATTAATAAATTACCATAACATGTTTCATAATATTATTTAATGAAACATTTACGACCATGGGAATACTTTTGTAGATTATTGGACCCAATGGATCCACTTGAGAGTGATAATGACACTTTATATTAATTGATTTAAATTAATGACAAAAATGAAAAAAAACATATATCTTTTAGTAAATCAATTTTTACATGTGGATATATAAGAATTATATTTGAATATAATTATTCATTTTAAATATAAAAAGATATCCAAATTCATTTAATTTTATTTATAATTTTTAGACATAAAATAAATAAAATTATTTATGACCCAATGATGATGCAGTGATTACCTTATTAATGAATGATTTAAATAAATGAGATTATAATATTTTAGAAAACTGTTCAAAACAAGTCCAATTATTATTGAATAATTTTATTTCAAACTACAGTCAACTTATAATCTAATTTATGGAGTTTTAAACCTATTAAAACTGAATATATATTTAAAATAAAATTATATTTTCAAACATTCCTAAAGAGCCCCTCCTCACCCATATAATAAGCGACCACATGTAACCCATTATTCAGACCTCTCAAGCCACTTGTATCATCCAAAATATTCCTAATTAATCTCCATATATCCCTATATTCCTCCTAGAAGCCTTACCTTAGGAATAAGGATTTTCAAGAAAGCCTTTTGGTTCAAACCAAAGGGAGTTACCCGATTTAAAGGTAACGTCTTCCATCAAGTTATCTTCTTTAATTTTACTTCCCCAACCCCCTAAATTCTCTTTTTCTATTATTTTATGAAAATAAAATTATATTAAATATACTAGGATGTATTTATAAGAAGGATTATATCTAAACTTCCCCACCTTCCTATCTAATAGATTCAAACACACCGTTTCTATGGATGATGAACTACTACTTCACGAAATGATGATTGTTCAAATATACCCTACCACCTCTCATGGTGGAAATTATGATAGAAATTTATTTATATATGATATATATTATGTCTATGTTTTCTATATTATTTTGTAATTTGTATTTACAAACATACCTTTATTCTTTCTAATATGTGTAAACACGATAATTCTATTTGAGGAAGTGCGGACTACCTCCCCCTCAAGGTGATATGATTCGTTCATTACATACATGGAACATATAAAGGATTGAGTTAATTAAATTATGTAACATATTTATAATATTATATTACAAAGAAATTACTATATACCTATGTATCATTAGGTTTCCATTCCTTTAAAAAATGGAAAAAATTAAAGTTGCATTCATGCATACATACGACTTACCGTCTCCATGAACGATGCATTTCATTACATACCTCCAAATGTAATGTAATATTAAAAATACATATATAAATAATGGATATATATTATATATATGATATTTAAATAATGAATACAATTCTAGATATAATATATTTTTTGACCACATGGAAATTTTTAATTATAACAAGTTCATTTTTGACTCATGTTCTGAACATCGAAAAAATATCTGATATGAACTCAAATAATTAAATAATTGTTATTGAAAGTTAATAAGTGATATAAAAATAATAAAAAACTTCAAAAAGGTTGTTAATACTGTAGAAATTAACTTAATTTTATTATTTATCATGAACAAGGAAGATTCAAGACAAGTTGTACTTGATGTAAGGGGTTATCATCTCAGTTTTTATTCTCGTGAGATTCATACTATATTTGCCACAATTTTCTTTTGTGCTATGTATTTACATCACATGATTGTATTCATTGTTTAATATAAATTAATTTATGGGAACTTAAATCTTCATTTAATTCTACTTATTTCATGGGGTATATGTTTCCTAAGTTACCAAATCGGTAATAGAACCTTTCACCATACTCTTTTATCTAAAGACTTATTTTATGTCATTAAGATTTCCATTTTATTATGTTGGGAAAAATTATTATGTAACCTCATTAATTTACATTTTATTTCCATGTTATTAGAGACCCTTTCCTATCACATCAACTCATTTTCTGAATATTAAAGTGATACAGTTATGCTTTCGAATTTCTATTAGAGAACTTCTTAACCCAGTTTCAATTCATTGGGTTAAACTTCAACTTCTTGATTATTTCATGATATGAATATGTGTGAATGACTTATGATTATTTTACACTTAATATCCACATATATTGTGTGTATTCATATTTTTGTAACATAATCATGTCATTTATTTTTCCTTAATCTAAGGATATGATCTTTGTAAGGGACTCTAACTCAATATCCTTTCATTAAGGCATATGTTGTTTTATACACGAATTTCTTTTATAAAGTGTATAAACCCATTTTAGTTTTCATTTTATTCAAAGGGATTTTTTTTATACGCAATGTTTTACTAAATGACAAAAAATGAATGTTTCTTTTTAACGCATGCGGTGAAAATGACCTCTCCTCTACCATAAGCGTTATTTGATATTTGGCTTCCTTAATAAGTCGTAATTTTTATAAAAATAAAATAACTACCATATACTCTTTTACATATTTTTGTATTTAAAATGTTTTTGATAATTTATATGTTATGTCAATATATTAAAATGATATATTTTTATTGCAATGTGGAAATGTTATCATTCCTTTATGATGCTTTTATATTATATGAATATGTTATGGTTCGTGGGAATTTTTTACGTATATAGGTGGTTCCTTGATAATCATAGGACGGGTGAACCCAAGATAGCTCTCCAATGCATTGGATAATATGACAGAGGTAAACATTAATGTTTCTCCTAAGTGATTGAGGGAATATACTATGATGGGTATTCCAAATGTAACTCCCTATGTAGTTGTGATAGCTACAATGTAAGTATGTTATGGATTCCACAAGTTACCTTTATGGTTTATGATTTCCCTGTGTTATTCATAAATCTTATGATTTCATGAGGTAAGTTAAAGATATTATTTTTTGATGGACTAATGTTTTCATTCTTTATTTAATAACCCTTACTAAGCTTTTTATGAACAACCCATGTTTTGAAATGTTTTTTACAAGACATCAATATGAACATGGTCAAGGATGGGATAAAAGAAATGTCTTGCTATCTAAAACATGGAACTAGACATGACACTTTTTTTCAAGAGTATATATTTGATGAATAAAATGGAAACTGAGTAGAATTGTCTACATTGCAATTTTTTAAATTCAATGTAATAGTTATGCACTAAATCTCTATATGTATAAACCTGAAATGATCCTCAATGTGAATTATTAATTTAATTCAAGATAATGTAATTTTTTAAGGTTGGGTCCTTATATAAACATTTAAAAAATGTTATGAAATTATTCAATAATTAACAATACTATCCAAAATCCGCAAATAAAAGGATGAAAAATAATAATAACATGTTCTAAGTCCTTGCATGATCTCAACTCCCATTCTAGTTGTCCAACATACCTAACCATCTACTATAGGTCCATTTCCTTCATCTACATTAAGAATCATAATACCTTTAGGTACTTCAGAGTGATTGTGTGTTGTCTAATTATAAAACTCAATAGGACACCAATAGTAGTGCCTCTAAATAAATACCAATATATATGTGAATAGGCAATGTGATATGATGGTAAATTAAATCAATAATAAATATCTATCATATTATCTTGTGTTCTAGTAGAACCTATGTTGCCATGAAACCCAACCCAATATTGTGAAAAATATTAAGTTCTAATTACAACATCCAAATAAACAAATAGAATTTTGGTTGATAGAATTCCCATCCCATTGACTATAAAAAATAATGATTTGTATTACACATAACCCAAACATCGAGGAAAACCGAGGTTATACACACAAAAAACCCATGGACCCTAAAAATGATGGTTTTCATTACTCTTACCCCAATCATTATGGTAAACAATTTTTGATATTACACCCAACCCAAACATCAATGAATAAAACAGTTGATGGTATTATTAAACCCACTGTGATAAATGGATCATGGTTACTATCACACTCTACCCAATAAAAATTATGAATGAAGGTTGATATCATTCCCAACCCACATGCTTAATAAGGGAATTAAACCCACCCCACATACCAAACACAAATAAATTGTACACTACAACAAACATGTAGATAAAATCATAATAAAAGATGGAATCAAACCCATACTATGATATTATTATATATAAATTATATTTAGTTAGATATCTAACCAATAAACACCGATAAATTTTACTACCCCACCCCTACTAGGATAATATCATCACCAACCCTAATCCAATATTTCATACCTCATTATCAAGGAACATTTTAAAGTACCACTTAATGGATCCCAAACCATTTAAAATTACTCCATAATCTACTATGTGCTCATTCCTAAGTAAGTATATTCATTATAAAATGAAAAAAATGTATGAAAAATAATATACATAATGGATACACCTTGAAAGGCCTATAATGACCCTAACAAACCTTCTATAATTCTCATCATTAGATAAAAATTATTTTGTTCCCTTTTGAACCATTTTGACACTCTATCCCACCATATTATATCACACAATGTATACAATAAATATAAAAGTATAGGAAAACATAGGTACTAAATACCTCATTATTATAGGATCCAATATATAATATCATCGATTGATTCATCCTAAAATGGAATAAATTCTTAAATTCTAGGAAAACACCAAATTTTCAGATATCATATAAAGAACATAAAAATAGCGAGAGTTGCTAATAATACATCCAATAGATGCATTTAAATCACCTAAAGTAATCCATTGTGTTATAAATCTTTTAATTACAACAAAAAACAACATAGAAACCTATATAAAGTCAAGGAATAAGGGATAAAGGAAGTGGACAAGTAGCTAAACTAGAGATATAAAGGAGCGATTTTTTATAATATGAAATTTAATATTTGTATAATTCAATTAAAATTACTAAAAACTACACAATTGGATATCAGGTACTTAGTCCTCCTAGACTCGTAACCTGGTACCATATCTGGTACAATCCTAGGGGAGAACTGGTGGTGAAAACCCAAATGGGGTTTTCCACCCATATCTTTAATATATTATTTACCTGGTACATGTTTAACGAGTACTGAGTTTATCTTTTCACAAAATTTATATTATCCATCACAGATATATTTATATATTTTTTATCCCGTGGCTTCAAACAACTCCTCCGACAATATAAATTACCAAAATCTAATAGGATAGAAAAAAATCAATCAAATTCATACCGTGTTGGATTAGTTCATTTAAATATGAATCCTAATCATGGGTGTGGATTAATTAAACTAAAAATTGAAAAATTCAATCAATATATAATAATTAATCTACATCAATTCCCAATCGTATCAACATTGTACAATGATATATTTTTCTAATTTAATTAATATAACAATCTTATGTAGATATGAAATCCTTTATAGTTCTCCCTAAAATGCTCTTAGAACATTATCTATCAATATCAAAGTAATATTATCAGTTATCTCACCCAATATAAAAGTCTTTTAGATTTTTTAACTCTAATATTAAAAATACCCTTGGTGTATATTTGTGTTGTCATTTTTTTCAACGATTATGTGGGAGACATTTAAATGGGAATTAGAATTCATACATTGAATTCTAGATGTGGTTTGAAGAAGATGGAGAAATGTGATATAGTTATATTTATAGGATATAAATCACACTTCAAATATGTGAATCACATCACCTCATGTTTCAAATCAGGTGAAGGTAATGTGGTTGGAAGAGTGATTCCACAATGAGTAATGAAGTGGAATTAGAATGTAACTATAGATGATTAGATCAAAACTACTGTTATATTTTTTTAATTAAATATTGGAATAAATAGATTTTTTAAGAATATGTTATAATAGATCATTGCATAATTTTTTATATCACAATAAAAATGTTCTATTTTAGATTAATTTATTCAGGATCATAGTATTTCAAATGAAGATTATTTTTGTGAAGGTGACCTTGTTGAATATCAATGAAGCATTTTCTAGAGTAAGGATGGAAATCAAACTATAGTGATTATGGATGCGTCATGAAGTAGTTAGATTGAATATCTTGTTATCATTATATAATATGGGTTGTACACCAGGAGAAGTTTCTTTCACCACTAAAGGTTATATTAAATTGATTTCTTGTTATTTTTTTTTAAATTATGAGTGTATGAGTTCAAGCTAGGAAAATATAAGGTGGAGGTTTATGCACTATAATAGAGATGATTTAACAATATTAATGTTTGATTTGGTTATAACATGAATTTCAGTCTTAAAGTGAGGAATATTTTTCCTCTATTATTATATGGTTAATTCCATAATAATGTTGAGTTATGTAGAATTTCAAAAACTCTACATTCGTGATAATTTTTCATTTTATGTTTCACAATTGATTGAATGCTGACTCAGAATTTAAGAAACGTTAAGGATTAATTTACAAATATAAATTTAGGTAAATTAAAAATTAAATTATGTGAAACAGAGAGACTATCTCATGATTATAGAGATATATTTCCATAAAAATTGACGGAGGATCGGGGTTCACAAGAGAAAAGTGGTAATTCTAGATCTATACTTGAAATAAAGAGAGATGAATAGAGAAATATCCACAGGTTTATCTTTCTATATGTTTAAAAAATTTAATCACAATTATTAAGGGGGATTTGAATAATACACCATTAATGGTGTAATCTCATTCATGGTTTATAATGATCAAGAAAATTTCTATTGGAGGATCAGTGGTATTAAAAAGTGATTGAGAACAATGAGTTCTCAATATTATGAGGTTTTTAAACAGAGATAGCCACTGATAAAACCAAAAAATATAAAGAAAAAAATTGACTTTGTGATTTGAGTAAATCATTAAGTTACCATTTTTTCTTTTTATTAGCCCAATTTGGGTGAACTAAGAAAAAATATCTTGTGTCTCTATTTTCTAGATTTATTGATTCATATGATTTCAGATGAATAGAAGTGTTCCTACTAATAGTATAATATGATTATTGGTGAGGGATGATTGGTTGAATTTTATATACCCTAATCCCCCTATCAGGTTATTTAACTTTTCTTAAACATGAAATTGTTGTTAGAGTGATATGTTATTTGTGAAATCTCTCTCTTAGAAGCCATTCATTTTTATAGGCAAACCATCAATGATTTAAATATCATGAAAATTATCATAAGAATATTTATACCACTTTTTAATATGGGGGAGTTTGTTCTTGAAGATAAGGTTGTAAAGGAAATTCACATCATATAGTATTCAGAGTACTCTAATAAAATATGAAATGAGGAAAAATGGAAACGAGTCCTTAGGAAAGTAGAACACCTGAGAGGGTTTGTTCATGATAATGAACAATATCACATTAAAGAATTATCTTTAAGATTGTGATACCAATTAATTTATATCTATACTTTCATCCAATATAAAATGGAGAAAATTAAATTTCAAATTCATGTTTATATTCCCTTGAGTTCAATGTTGAACGATTTGTCATCTCATTGTAAACTGTTTCAAGAAGTTCTAGGATGATGATGATGATGAATAAATCATAGTGAAATTTAAAAAATAATTGAAAGTTAGAAATTTTTCATATAATAAATTATAAAAACATTATTTTACAAGTGGATGCTCCCATGGAAGAGACATTGGTGGAAACAAATTAAGGATTGTGATTTCATAAATGAATAATTTATTATTGTTTTTATAGAAAAATATAACTAGGTGATAGAGATAGTGAATATGATAAAATTGAATGAATATTAGACGTCAATGTCTTGTTATATGATTATCTTAAAAAAATTTATGTTCAAAGGTTGAAAGAAACGAATAAAAACAGTATAGTTCATCACTCCAATTTTCGTATAAAGTAAGAAGAATAAGAGAAATCTTAGTTGAAGGTGGAGGTTGAGTAACTTATATATATGAATAAAATATTATTAGAGAAGTATTTTGAGTAATAACACAATATTAAAGAGTATGACTGAGTCAGTAATATCTTGAGTAATATAGTGAATGATAGAGTAAGAAGAATCTATGTCTTTAGGGAATATTTAATCATTTTATGGTGAAATGTTGAGGAACAAGAAATAATATTAACTATATGAATAACCTCGGGATACTTGAATGAATAGGATTTAAATAATTATGGGTAAATCATTGTGATCCAAATGATAATTTGGATGATTTCCAAAAAAATAAAATTATAAAAATAAAGTAAGAATCTTCATTGGGGCATAACTATAAGGAGAAAAAAAATGGGGGATGATTTAAATCCACCCGCTAGCACAACTTAGTGAAAGATTATAGTATATTGTACATAATAAACACATAATTAAATGATTTATAGAAATTATTTGATTTCTCTTTATTTTCATGGCCTTTATGGTTGATTGTTTTAGAGTATTAAGCAAAAAAATACATTATAAAAATAGTATACTTCAACTTAGTGTACATTTGTTAAAAAATTAATAGTTTCTTAAGTTTACATACTTGTTTAATTCTTGAAACACTTGATTTATTAAATATGAGTCTTCATTATTGAATTATTTATCTCACCAGAGTTTTTACACATCTTAAATCGGGTAAAATCACATTAAAGGGGGGGATGATGAAATAATTCCCATTAAGGGAAATAATAAATAAATAAATACTACTAGTCCATTTAAAAAATTAAAACCACTAGAAAATTTTAATAAATACATAATGAACTTATTTATAAAATAATCACTTACTTACTCACAAACTAAAATTCATATTCGGAATATTTTATTATAACATCTTGTAGAAAATAAAAAGGTTAAAAAAACATAATCATGATGTCTACTTCAGAAATTATATTTTTATCATCAATATAATCACCATTACAATCTAGTAATAAACCTAGTTAGTTCTAAAATATTTAGTTAATTGAATCACCTACCTTGATAATTTCATCAACTTCATATGAGTAACATGTATCTAATTAACATGGTACTCATTACCCAATTTAATGGATATATATATATATTGCTTACCCATCATCATATATAATTTAAAACAACAATAACATGAAAAAAACACAAAAGGGTTTTAAATATCAATTTGAAAGACATAAAAAGATTGATTTTAACCTATAATATCGAGACCATATAGTTATCTCATAAAAACATAATAAAATCTCCTTTTGTTTGATAACTCATTAAAAAAATTCTTAGAATAGTATAAATTCAATTTATATTAAAAATCCATGAAAATCTCAATAGTAATATTTATAATAAGGAATTGTCATGATGATAGGAAAAGGATTCCATGTGGTAATTATTAAAAATATTTGTTTCATAAAATTATAATGAAAGTAAAAAACTTTTCACATATGAAATGATTAATAGATTCATTTATAAATATTTTCTAATTGATTATAATACAACATAGAATGAATTTAATAAATAATTTAATTATAGAGAATAATATTCTTTAAATAATATAGACGTTTAAGAGAAAGAGTAGAAAAGAAAACTTCAAAACATTTACAATATTTTTTAAAATAAAAATACTTTATATTTTGAAATGGTTCACATTATATGAATTCTACTCTCTAGAATAATAAATTTTAATGAATTATATACTTAATTTTTTAAAAATTTAAATTTAATTTAATTTTAATTATTTATTTTATTTCAAATATAGTCTTCTATCATTTATTTACTAAATCAGTATAGTTCCCAATAGTTTTTTGGGATCATTAAATTCAAAATCTCCAAAATAGTCCTGTTGTCATGGAAATGGTAAAACATCCTTTTAAAATGTTCATCTATGTTTAGTATGTTCCATGTTATAGGTTTCATATCATTCAATAACCAAAATAATTTAATTGGTCATGTATTAATGACTCCTATGTGAATCATCTGTGATAATACTTTTTTTACTGATAAATTAACAATGATAATTAACGTCTACTTCCATTATTATGATGGTTATTTCATCAATATGAAATTTTTATAAAACATTAATAAATTTGATTTATATATTCATAGGGTATCATTTTCATCTTTCGGAACTTCTGGTGAGGGATCAAACATGATTCTTAAATATCATTTGTCAGTAAATTTTTATTTTATAAAAATATTTTTATTTATTTGAAAATATAAATAGACATATTTTCAATTATATAATCAAGAAAACATATTAAATTCTTCATTATGAAATAAAATTTCCATTATTTTATTTTTTTAATCATTTTATTATATACACTGAAACATCATTCATGTAATTGGTAAAACCGACCCAACTTTAAACAAGTTCTAACAATCGGATGATTAAAAATGCATTATAGTATAAAATACCATTTATATAATCTTATGGATTCTAATTATATTCAAAATATTAAATCATTTTCAATAAAATTTAGATGAATATGATAAATGAAGGATAAATGTGTGAAGGTAATATATAAAAAATGTATCGGTTTGCTCATTTTAAGGGGTTAAATTTTTGAATAACTATTTATTATAAATAATTTTAATATAAATTTTAATTATAATTTCCAAAACCATAATTATACTACACATATTATATTTTTTCAATAAATATATTTTTATAACCATCCTTAAAAATTAGTGATGAATACTAAAATATGATGTTCATGGAAGCGGTGGTCTTCATGTAATAGAAGTAATGTTTTCATTTTAAAATGTATTAATAGAAGGTATTTAATTGTTTTCCATAAAAATAATAAAATATTATAGTAATAATGTTAATTATTTCAATATATTACTTTGGTTATAATATATTCATAGGATGAGGAAGAAGAATTAAACTTAAAAGAACTCAGTTAAGACTATTACCTATTCATTGATTATCCATATTTAATATACTCATTAAGCATTTATAGATTGGTATTTTCAGAAGATTAAGACTACAGGATGTGGGAAATAATGTTGGGGAGGTATTGGTTTATGTGTTTGTTGATCTATGAGAGTCAGTTATTGTGGAGAATCAAGGCAATGAAGAGATTCTTTTATAAGTCAGAGGAGTAACACTATTGATAATACTTGTTTTCATAATATATAAAAAATTTCATAATCATGTAATTAGTAACTAATGTGTACCAATTTCAATGATAGGATGTAGATTATCCCCTCAACCAATAAAAAATTTATTAGATTTTTTGGTCATATCATTAGTTATTATCCATTTCACCTCATTTTAATATTTATCACGGCGGCTAACTTTTTACTTAGGTAGATTTTTGTATGAACCAAAATGAAATTTAATTTTTTACCACATATAAACCTATTTATTTTAAATATTAAAACCATTTTAAATAATTCAATTCATATATGTGGTAAAATTTAATTTTAATATAAGTAGATAATTTAAAGAAAGACAAATTTTAGAAAAATTAATTTTTAACATATAAATGAATTTCCCCAAAAATCATGTATAGTATTGATTATCATAAAATTTATTAGTTTATGAATTAAAAATTAAATTTATGTGACTTTAAAAAAAATCCAAAACTGCAAGGTACCTTGTGAAAACATAATGAAATAAAACATTTTGGTATATGGAAACATTATATTTTTCATTATTCACCTTTAAATCAACCCATTCAGAAAAATTATAAAAATTCACCTTAATCTAATTTTGATCTAATGAATCCAAAAATTAATTTTATTTTCTCAAATTAAAATTCTAGATGTGAAAATTAAAAATTTATCCACAGCTATATAACACATGGAAATAATTTAGTTAGAATACAACTATTTTATTTCTAAATGAAAAAAATAATATTCTTATTCTATAAGTGAATGAAATTATTTGTAATGTTATATTAATAAATATTAATATGAATCCATAAAATTAATAATATTATTATATAAAATTTATTCTTTAGTAAAAATACATGGGGAGTCTCATTCTCCATTCCTTTATGTAACTACATCGCCAAAATTTTATCAAATGATATAAAAGTAGGGATATTTTTAACTAATATATGTTTTAGGATTTCATGTGGCTTATCCAATCATATTTTTTTCTTATAAACCATAAATAGGAAAGTTACCTTATTTTGTGACACATTTTTTCAATGATCAAAAATACGAGCATGTTTTCCTTTATAATGTATATTATCTTTTAACTGTATGACATATCAGGTTAATACATGAGATACATCATGTACACACATTCATAATAATCAAAAATAAAACAAATCATTTAACAAAGATGAAATTTGTGGTATGGATACTTGGAATGAAATTTATCCTACGTTCTCTGTAATATCAAATATACTAATAAATTGAATGTTTAATTTCCACAATTTTTTGAAATACATCATGAATTTACATGGATATAATTTAAGAAATTCTTAATCCCCTACCTAAAATGAACGATATTTCCTTAATTTATATACATAGATCTCATTCCTACATCATGATTCCCTTATAGTGTTTTGAATAATCCTTACCTTTTTGACAATCTATTCTATAAATTTAGTTCTTAGAAACATTATCTCGGTGATTTTATCCAAAACATATAGAGTTTAACATTATATTACATATAATAAACCAAATGGTTCTATATATTTACTTTAATAAAATCTATCATTGTAGGAAACAAAAAATAATGAAAGGTGATAATCCTAAATTCTATAATAATCACATGAGAAATCCTAATGTACATCCTCTGTTGATTGAATTTTTCTATCTAATTAACCACCATATTGAGGAAGAATAAATTTATATATAATAAATTGAGTACCCATTAACTTATAATTTCTCATATAAAAATGTTATTTATACCGTGGATCAGGATAAGATATAACAGATTGAGAATGTCCATGTAACATGACTATCACTTCATGATAAAGTCGATAAAGCTGATAAAAAGACATATCATCTTTAATTGTATAAAAATTCTCATATTTAATCCAATAGTCAACAATAAACCATATTTCATTATTTCTGTTAGATGTATTTTTTAATCTCCCAATGAAATATATAGATATGTTCTCTTATTTATATTAAAGAATTCACAATTTATAGTGAATTACCTTTGGTTTTTATTATCCCACTTCAACTTATTAAAAAATAAAATATTTAATGGTATACTCAGTAATGACTTTTTTCATTCTATCCCACCAATAAAATTATTTAAAATATATAGACATCCTAATGAAACCATGATGAATTGAGTAGAGAGGGTTATGATCCTCACTTGATACAGAGAATTGGCATGATTCATATGCCCTTACTGGACCATTTTTCATTAAAAAACAACCTAGTCCCTTCAAAGAAGCATCATTATAAATAAAAATTTCATTGTTTATTTATGGTATGGAAAAAAATATCATTATCCGATCTTATTTTTAATTCATAAAATCATTCATCAAATTTCTTTATCCAAATGCACTAAACTCTCTTTTGAGTTAACATGTTGAGTAGGTTAGTTGAGATACAAAAACTTTAATTATATAATCAATAATAAAAAACTAGTCCCAGAATAAATCGAATCTCCGAGACATTATTAGGCCTTGAATATTCATGAGTTATGTTAGTATTAATAACATCACGTATTATAGCATATTTTGTTAAAATAATTCAATTTAATGTAATATTTAACCACCAAAACTCATATCTACTAAATTTTCCAAAAAAATTTATTTTCATTAATGGTTTTTAGAAAAATCCTTTTTTGTGGTCCATGATTCTCATAACTTTTATAATTTACCTGAATGATATCATAAAATAACACAAAAAAATTTCCAAATAAATAGGGGAAAATATATTCATAAGATCTATAAGTTGTGGGGTAATTTTTTAACTTAAAAGGGATAACCAAAAACTCATAATAACTATAACTAGATTGATACACATTTCTCAGAATGTCATCATACTTTACCTTTAGCTTATGATATCTAGACCCAAGGTTATTCTTTGAAAAATAATGATTTCCATAGATATGATCAAATAAATCATATATATGAGTAAAAATATACTTATTCTTAATATTAATGTTATTGAGCACTCAATAATTAATGAAAATCCTCATAGAACCAACTTTCTTATTAACAAAAAAAATAAAGTCAAACTGATGTGATGTACTAGGGGGAATAAAATACATATCATGTAATTCTTGTAATTATTAATTTAACTCCAATTTATTTATTGGATCCATTCGATAAGGAGGTTTTTAAAGTTTCTTATTATTGGGAACTAAACAATGGGGAATTTGACCTCTCAATAAGGAATTTCACTGGAAAGCTCTTCTGGAAATACATTAAATATTTAAATACCAAAAGAACATCACTAAGATTAATAATTATCTTCCCTTCAATGATATATGCATGATAAAATTTACCCACATGTGTGATAATTTTCTCATATTTTTGATATATTATCACATATATAAAATCCTTTTATATAAATTTATACTCATTGTGAATTCATAATATATATTATTTAACTTTATAATCTGTCTTAGCATGATAAATTGAAATAAAATTCAAACCCATAATAACATCAGAATCAATTGTGGGTGTTAAAATAATATTTTTGTGAAAATTAATTTTACATATAAGAATAATAAGATTCCTATAAATCCTTATTTCTTTAATACATCCACATAGAGTTTTTACTAAAATTTATGCCACCATTTCTTGAGGTGATATTTCAATTTTACTATCAAATTTCAAAGAAATAAAATAATTTATAAATATAGATTCAAACAACACGTTGACATAATTTCTATAAAAAATTTACTTATAACCACTATATTTTAGGGAACAACTCTAGCTACAGTAGTAGAAAATGATGTTTCCACAACTTTCAACATACTATCATGATGATTTACATCATTCATACATATATTTGAACAATAATTTTCATAATGGAGTATCTCAATATTGTTAAAACGATTCATTTTCGTACTATAATCATTATTCTGACTATTACTATATCTCATTTCTTTGTAATCATGGTCTGAATGTTAATTTTACATCAATGATAACATTTCACTAATCTCGTCGTATATTCCCATGAATAATTCTTACAAAATTTAGGATAAGAATAAAATTAAACAATCATACCTCTAGATTTCTTTAGGAACTATTTCCATATTTCTTATCACCATTAGCTCTTCTTATCCATGTTAATATGAGACCCATAAAAGCCTACCATATCTATTTCAACCTTATCAGTAAAATGAGAAAGTTTTTATAAAATTTTAAATTATTATGATAACAAATCCTCTTCAGAAATATGGCATCAATCGTATAAAAATTCAATAAATTTTACATTAATTATCTAGATTAAAATTCAGTACATACTTAAATAATCTAATTAAATTTTCTTTATAAGTATAAAATGAGTCCATATCCTTCTACATTAAATCTAAAAGCATCAATTCCATCATTTTTTAAAGAAAATTATGAAAATATTTTTCAAGAAATATAAATTTAAACACCATATATTTCATGATTATCAATCTTATTCACCCCTTCATATTCTTAATCAAATACCATCATTGATTGACTTAATCATCA
Organism: Viscum album; assembly: GCA_963277665.1. Classification (NCBI taxonomy): domain Eukaryota; kingdom Viridiplantae; phylum Streptophyta; class Magnoliopsida; order Santalales; family Viscaceae; genus Viscum; species Viscum album. The sequence continues at coordinate 1,174,030,994 of OY728119.1, read as the reverse complement.
AAATGATAAATTGAAATACTTACCTTCCATTGCACTGAATAAATTAAAACATAGAATGTATTATATAAATATTTTATTTTTCCTTCTCCTACCATTGGGTTTATGGTTCCACAAAAATTACAATGGTGTTTTTTCATAAAATGTTTCCCTCTTGACATGCTCCTCTATAAAGAATTTGGTCACTCTCTTAGTTTAGAAAAACCATTTTTATCCTATATTGATGCAGTAAACGTAGCAACAAACTAAAAATCTATAACTCCACCAATTTTTGGGTTGTTGATTTAGATGTATATTTTCCATTTTTTTTATTTTCTAATTCATTCACCTTATTTCTTGTATGTAAAACCATTCTAGAATGGAAATATATTAGTTGTAGTATCTTAGAAACCCTTAGAGTAATAAAAAAATATCAATTGACAATATGACTAGAAAATTGACTTCTTATATTATTTGACATTATCAATATCCAAACATCTAATTTTATCTAAAACTTGATATAATACCAACTATGACAACCGATATAAAATCAATCAACAATTACATGTTTTTAGTGAAGATTCTATTTCCCAACATTCAAGTAAAATTGTAGATATACAGTATTACTGAATTAGTAAAACTCTTCTATTAAAAAAAGTGTAAACTTTCACATAGTGTATACTTTTCAAATAAAAATATGTTATTAAATTTAAACTCCTATTTCATTCTTGAAAATAATAATTTATTCTAGATGAGTCTTCATAATTGAACGATTGACCTTTCTAGAGTTCCTAATCATCATTAGATCCTTTAAAGTAAATTGAAAATACGAAAAGAGATAATAAATCTTAGTAAGGGATATAAATTTGTTTTAACCCAACAGTCCATTAAAAACATTAAAATACATTATAATGTTTTTTATTTACATAATATTCTTTGAACTCAAATAATCAATTACTCATTAAATCAACTTCATTGAAGAAATATTTTCAAAAAATATCTAATGATCAAGAATAAAAGGAAAAACATAATCATGAAGGTTACCTAGGAAATTATATTCAAATATTACTTACAATAAACCATATTATTACCATTATAATGGACTAACCTACATAGTTTATTTCAATATATTTTCCTAATGGAATCTACTAACCAGAGAATTCCATAATCTTCATTGTCGTAACTCATATCCTACTAAATATATTATCATTACCCAGTGCATTAGAGGGCTATATCATTCCCACCAATCATCATATATAATTTCGAAGAACCATAACAAGAATAAAATTCAAATAGGGTTTCAATTTAACCATAAAACTTATAAAAAAATTCATTTCAATACATAAGTATAGAAACATATAGTTATCCCATAAAAAAGTAAATTAATTTTTTTATAACTCTACAATAATAAAAATTCATTGAATAACATTAATTTAATTTATGTTAGAAAACATGATAATTTATAAAGGATGCTTCATAATGAATAATATTCCTAACGGTTGAAAATTTATTTCATATAGAAAACATTAAAAATTTCAACCACTCTATAAAAAAATCCAAAATGGATTGTTTAAAAAACATTAAAAAGATCGATTTTTAATCTTTTGTAAATTAAGTCAAAGTTTGTAACATTTGGTTACCCTCTTTCAGGTAATTATCTTCTCTTTACATGTTTTCCTCTTCTATTGGGTATGTCTTGGGACTCCCAATGATAGAGAACATTTTCTAAGGAAAATGAACTGATGTTTGGGGATTTTTGTTTGTATAAATTAATGGATTTTGGGTAAAAAATAATAGGGTTCTTCCAAAGTATAGAGAATAGCTGACGTGGTTTTGGGTTTTTAGGTAAGAATCTATATATTCCACTATTTATTGTAAATTTACACACTATTTCATGAGTACAAGATTTGAAGTGTTCTCTAGGATCATGTTATGAGGTGAGTAAACAACATTAAAGATTGCAAACTATATAAATATTAAATTTTATATAATTGTAAAAATTAGGTTTTTAATAAAATCATGATGGATTTTCAGAATATAAGTAGACTTTGTGTTAAATGATGTGTAAAGGGATTACACAATATATAAATACCACATATAAGAATTTTAAGGAACCATATGAGTGATATGTTTATTCATTCACTTGCAGCCTCCTTGCTCTCAACATAGAGTTCCTCTTTGGTAATTTTGGGAACATCCAACCCTTTTGGATCAACTCTTTTGATGATGATCATTACGGATGTTTATGGTATCTTTCAAGGAAAGTAATACTTTTTCATTTTCTTTTCCTTTGATCTTTATAGAATCGTTTCACTATACTATCAAATATTTTGGCTCGTGTTGATGATTCTTCTTGATTGTTTCTAGAAATGTCAAGAGATCTTGTTTCTGGAACAATCCTTTGTTTATTGTGGTTTGGAGGGTGTGAATTATTTGAGGTGTGTGTTTCAAATCCTCTACTCCAAATTTTTTTTCGAAATTGAAACTGTTATTTTATGGGTAGATTTATTTTAAGTCCTCTATTTACATTTTGATATTATTCCTGTTGGCGGACTCCATTGCAGGTGTCTGTGGCCCGAGGTTTGAGGTAGGTGGTTCTATCTATATCCCGTATTAGTGAAAATAATTTATACAATTTTATAAATAATTTTATAAAATGAAATGGAAATATTGAATTATTTGATTGGTGTTTCTGGGGATGTATTTTTTTGTTAAAATATGGGTTTTCACATGTTTTGGTAAATGAATAGGGGTTTTCAAAGAATTATGAAATGGTTTTATAATATATTTTTCAAATAATGATATTATTAAATGGTTTGATGAATTGTTTTTGAAAATATAGCACATGGGAAGCCTTGGGGTCTTAGGCGGATGGTGCGGTAACATACCACATCAACGTTCGTGTGGTTTTCTCATGGAGCTTTCCTCTACTCTCAAGACTTATTGTTCTATAGACATGTTTGAAGAGTTGGGGGTTCATTCATTAGGGTACTACTCAGCTCTTTATAATTGATTCATATGTCTATATGATTGATTCTTATATGATTTTATATGTTTATATATGAGTGTCCTAGCTATCCTCACCTTGTGTTATCCTTAGAGTGATGTTAACTATAATTTTAACCAATTTGGGCTATTTTGGTTTCTACTATTTCAGATTTAGAACCATGGATATGATATGATATGTGATGTATTATTTTTTTGAGGTTATATATCTATTTTTTATATGAATATAAATTTATTTGACTCTAATTTACCTAATTTATTTGGTAATGTTGAAAAGGGGAAAATAAATTTTGATTCCATTATTTTGATATAAAACTATAAAAGAATATATCATGCATTTTTTTAAAGTTGATCATGCTTGTATTATTTCTCAGATACTCGATATAGAATTCATTGTTATGTACCTATTAATCCTTTTATCTCACACCTTTCATACCCCTTTAGTGGTGTGTAGTAATAGTTATGTATTTTGATGTAGCGAATGGAAAGGCACTACAATGATGTGTAGTGTTTTTTGTCAGTTGATTTTGGGTAGCTAGAGGATAAGATTGTGAGAGTTTTTACAAGATATCACATAGACAATAATATATTATCTATTTATTTTATATCCTCTTTTGTCAGACGTGTCTCTTGGAGATTAATTTTTACCCTTTCAAATGTTTATCTTCTATTGTCCTCTTTCTATAATGTAATATATATGTATTAATTTTTATTCGATGTATTATTTCAACAAATGTGTATATGTTTCATGTTTTCTACATCAGGTTGGGAAAATATTTTCCCTCTGTTTGATTATTATTTCTCTAGTGCAAGATGCTAGCCCATGGAGATATAGAAAAACCTTATCATATGTGGAAATAAAGGTCGGGTAATAGTTTGAGAGGGCATTTCAACCAGGATTTTCATAGTTTGGAATTTGAGGAGGCTTTTCCTCAATATTCATTTTTTTATAAATCTTAGTACACTATAGATAGGATTCTCAAAAATTGAGATATGCGATGAAGTGAGTGTCTGGATAACTCTTTTATTAATGAGACTCGAGTTACCATGGGATGTTTGGATGTTTATCCCCTATCAATATTTCTTAACCCTCATCTCAATTTTTTATTTTATTTTTATGGTTTAAACTGATATTATTCTTTTATTTGATCATTTCTTTTGTTCGGTGTGCAGAAGTATGCCTCCAAGATGTTCTTAGCCAGTTCATCTAGAGGGTGAAACTAATTCTCCTTAATAAAACATTCAAAAGTATAAGAACATTATGGAAGATATTATTCACATAGTTTGTGTTGTAGATCACAATGTACATAAATATCATAATGTAGTTGTTGAGATACATCCAGTTGTTTTAGTAGGACTAGATAGATCACATGAGTTATTGCATGAGAAGCCTTCATCCATTAAAAGTATTAATGAACCTCAAGAGGCAGAAGACTGGATTGAAAATATTGATCAAAATTTAATATTCGGCGATACACCTCAGAGTAACAGGGTCAAGGGGATGACATTTATACCTAAGATTCCCAATAAGCAATGGTGGGCTTCCATGGTACCTAAGAATGAGCAGGTGGGATTATATTAGAAGGGTTTCAAAACTATCTTCTTAGAGTAGTTCTTTTCAGAGTCTCTGATGATGGAATATTCTTTAGAGTTCCTATATTTATAGTTGGAAGGGCATTCATTGATAGCATAATCCAATCTATTTTATATGTTGTCTTGTTTTATCCATAGGTTATAAATAATAAACAACTGAAAGCACAAATGTACCTATAGGGTTTGCGATCAGATATCATATCACAGTTATTTATGTTCAAGCTTTTAAACTAAAAAGATATAGTGGACATGCATATGATGTAAAATAATAATATGTTTGGGATGTTTGGATACTCTTCCCTTTCTCTTCCACCTAGAGGTAGCTGTAGTGGTGTTCCATGGAAACAAAAGAAGAGGTGGGATCATCACAAGAGTGGTATAGGTGGATCTTGGCAACATGCCTCCTTGGCACCTCTAGATACACCTAGTGGTGTGATTATGACTTTATACTAGTGTGTAATGTTCATACAGACAAAACTATCAAGTTCTTCCACAAAAAATATGTTCTATGATTATAGAAGTTGGAGACATATGCAATGTTTCTATCAGGCTATATCTTCTCCTTGAAGTGGTCAGATATTTTCGGCTCCATAGGATTCTACGGTGTAGTTATATTCTCTGAAGGCTACATGGCTCTAGCCATACGCCTCAAGAGTGAAGAACTTTCAAGCAGTAGATGTGTTTTTAGTGAATGTAGATACATGTATAGAAATTTGCATAGGTACCTTCTTAATTACATCTTTTATCGTGAATTTTTTATCGATACATGTGTTTCTCAATAGTTTATATGTTTTTTAGGGCTTAACCATGCAACCGTGCTCATTTCCATTATTTTAATGTCAATTAAATCTGTTGGGAATAAGAAAGAGAAAGTATTTTTATTTCCTTCTTGTTCATTATCAATAATTAATGTAGAGTTAGTTAGGTATTTTTGGTTCATGAAATGGATTTGGTTGACATCACCTTCATCATAGATTGGATTGTCGTTCATCATGATGATATTGATTTTTATCCTATACATTTATCATTTCATGAAACTTCTAGGAGTTGATGGGTTTTTCAGGGAGGGTGGGGTCTAAGGCCTCCTTATGCAAGACATTCCCACCCCAGATATAGGGATTTTCTTTCTACTGAAGTAGTTAAGCCTAATGTTATTTGTTCTGTTGTTGATATTACCACTATTTTTTTGGAATATTCCTAAATTTCTCAAATTTAATTTTTCAAGGATATCTGTAATGATGTTAATAGATTTTACATTTGACCTCATTTTAGTCACACAGTTGATTTCAATACCTTTTTATCATACAACACTGGTGGAGTTGAAATAGATCAAGATGCACTAAGATGACCTAATGGAAAAATGTTTTGTTCACCATACTGTTTCACCATGGGAATCCCTAGTGCTCTTTTCTAGGAAGCCATACGGTTTACGTGAATAATTCATGTACTATATGAATTTAAACCATGTAATAGTTAAGAAAAAGTATCATTCTCCACTTGTATATAATTTGTGTGATCAGTGAAAGGGGGGGTGCCGTTTTCAAAGATTGATCTTTCTTCGTGTTATCATCAACTTAGAGTTTAAGAATCTGATACACCGAATCTGGAATTTTGGAGTAGGTATAACCATTAAAAATATCTTATGATGATTATTATTATGATTAATACTCATATAGTTCTTGTATATTTGATGAATATGATATTACATCAGTATCTTGACACTTTTTTGTAGTGTCCCTGGAATATATTTTAGTTGATTCGATGTTTGAGAAGGATCAAGAGTGCCATTTGGATTTAGTTTTGGAAATCCTAATGATTCACTATTTTATAGAAATATTGCAAAATGATAATTTTGGATTTTATTATTGATCTTCTTAAGGAATGTGATTTCTATGAATTGATCATCAGTTGGTCCTGAGAAGGAAATGGTTGTCTGGTCATTGGAAGAGCTGTGGAATGTCTTTGAGATTCATTGAACCCTTGGTCATTCTATATAATATCGACAGTTCATCAATAATTTATAAAATATGGTTTCACATTTGGTTCTATTACTAGGAAATGTGTGAATATACTATGTTATATAATGTGACAGTCTTATTTCAATGAGTTGAAACAACTTCTAACATCGGTTCTTATATTATTTTTACCTGATCTTGATAAGATTTTTTTTGTTTTTTATTATTGTTTGGACTCTTGTTTGGGTTGTGTGCTCATGTAGGATGATTTTTTGGTCGATTATGAAGTTTATTATATTCAACCACATACGAATAATTACTCCACTAATGATTTCAAGATTTATGTAGTTATGAAAGAGCTTATGTGTTGGCATGTCATGACCTGAACTTCCCCATGCCATGTAGCTAGTCATCTAACCCCATTGATCTCATACAATACCCTAGTTTCATTATAATAACACCACATTATATTACTCATTCACTTCACTTATCAGTGAAATGACTATACCCACAAGCCAACACATGTTCTTCCTAGTGTGTTTTCTCCTCACTCACACACACACTTAGATACAATACAGAAGGTCACCCATCCTGATTACTACTCCATCCCAAGCACAAATAATTGTGGTTTTCTAATTAGTTAGAATCCAAAAAATAAAGGTGAACTTTTTTTCATGGGTAGTAACATTTATCCATTTAATTCTATCTTTTATAGGTATATTACACTCTCCACCATTTTAAAGCCCTATGCACACATTGTGGATCCATATCCTCAAAATCAGGCAGTTCTTAAGCCCTTATGGCTAGGGTATTCGATCTGAGACCACTTTTGATAGTCCATTCTAGCCCATGATCATTATATTGTCCATTTTGTTCATATATCATAGGTTTTTTCTTTCACTAGGCTTTGGAACTCAGGCATCACCCATGAAAAGGCCTCATGATGGTGGAGGTATTGAAACCACCTTTTACTGTGGTGCTTCTTGCTCATCCTTCTTCGATGTGGAATTGTCATAATCATTATGAAAACCCCACATCAAAGAAGAAAGAGAAAGAATCACCCCTTTATATGGCGGTGTGGATACCTCTCCCATCAGGAGGCCTTTTCCTGGGTGTTTCATGAGGGATAGATCTCAGGGAAAGAATAAATGTTCAGTCTAGGACCAAAGCATACAATACCATGATCATTGGATGGACTGAGCCTTTAAAAATGGAATCAGAGAAAATACCCAAACAGAAGTTCCTAGGTAAAACATGGTTTGTGAGGATTGGGTTCCATAATGACGGAGTTGTGATTTAAAGGGATGGGGAGTGTACCACCCATGGAAAAGTAATACTTCAAAGGCTAAATGTTACTACCCATGTTAACAAGGTGCACCTTTATTTTCAGGAGCCTAGGAGATTATAACTACTTAATTATGTGTACCTAATCAAGATTAGTGATTAGGATGGGTAACCTTCTATGATGTATCCTAGTGTGTGTGTGAGTGAGGAAAAAACATGTCACATGTGTTGAACTATGGGGACAATCATCAGTCTACTAAATGACCCTGCTGAGTAATGGCTTGTGATGTTCTAGGAAGGAAACCAAGGTATTACTGGAGACCCATAGGTTAAGATATATAGCTTCATGGCATGGGTAAGGATTGTTCATGATAAATGGTATCAGAGAAAGTGTCTATTAGATATGGTAGTGAGGATGTTTGTCCCTTCTAGGGAGAGGATTATGTAAATCCCACATCAAAGGATGATAATAAAGAAAAACTTTTTAACATGGTGTGGATACCTCTCCCATCATGAATAACTTTTCCTAAGATATTTCTTAGGTCTAGAGCCTGTATAATGAAAAATTGTATGGGCTAGGCCCAAAGTGGATAATATCCTCATCATGGGATGGAATGGGATGTCACAACATTATAGGATACCCATGTGGTTAGATGACTAGTTTCATATCCCAGGGAAGGATTGGTCAAGAAAAATGGTATGAGCTAGTGTCCATTCAATGTTCCGGTGAGGATGATGGCCCCATCTATGGGGAGGATTATTTAAATCTCACATTGAAGGAGGGGGGTCATGAAGCTCTCGTTTATAAGGTTGTGTGAATACCAATCCCATAATGAGGGATTTTTACAGGGGATTCTCAAGGTCTATATCCCAGAGAAATAAAATCGTACGAGCTAGGTCCAAAGCATAAAATATCAAGATCGTGGGATGGACTGGGTCTTTACAAGTGGAATCAAATATTGTGTCCATTTGATGGGTCCGTTAAAAAATGGTCCCTTCTATGTGGAGGATTATAAAAATCCCACATCGAATGAGGATGAGCCTGAACCACCCATATTATATGGTGGTGTGGATATCTCTCCCATCATGAGGCCTATTCTTTAGGGATACTAGAGGGTTAGATCCCTGTGAAAGAAAAACCATACGGGCTATGCTAAAAGCAGAAAAAATCATGATCGTGGGATGGATTAAGCCATCACAAATGGTATCAGATATAGTGTCCATTTGATGTGCTGATGAGGATGATGGTCCCTTATAGGGTGGATTATGGAAATCCCACAAAGACGGAGGAGAAGCACAAATCACCCCTTTTTAAGGTGGTGTGGATAACTCTCACTACTTGAGTCTGTCTCCCGGGGAATTCCTTAGGGCCATAGCCCAGGGGAAGCCAAATTGTGTGGGCTAAGCTCAAAACAGAAAATATCATGATTGTGGGTGGGAAAGGGTCGTCACATGGTAGTAATGTGTTTTTGGGGAGAGTTTCACAGTATTTTATGACCATAATTTTTAATATATATATTTTATTATAAATACTTCAATCTCATATAGACATGATTGGTGGAATACCATCAAATGTTTAACATCAAGTGAACCTACACCCCATGGAAGGGGAATTCCATTTTTTGGTGATCATTACCTTGAAGTTCCATTGAAATCTATTATGGAATCAGAAAAATAATATAACCTTATTTTGATTTTCAATCATTTGCATCTGGATTATCCTAAGGATGTTTGGATTGTGGTTATGACTAATATTCAGTTATCATACTCTCAATATGGATCTATATTTCGTATTTAGCTACAACATGATGATTTTAGTAAAATTGGAGAAACCCAATATGGCTAGGAGATGATTTCCAGTTCGTCTCTCTCTTTAGATAGTATTCATAGTTTTGGGGACCATTTTTTTCTTAGTATCAATGAGGATCTTAATGTAATTATATTTTCATTGTTCTTTATGGAATGTTCATCTGGGAACAAAGAAGATTTATTATGATAAGATACAAATATTTTTGTTCCTGGGTATAAAACCTAACATTGCAGATTTTGTGTCTCACCGTTACACCTTCCAATATATAGGAGGAATCCTAAACATTTTGGTTTTCATTAGCCACTTCCAATGTCAGTTTAGAAATGGAACAAGATATCCATGGTTTTTTGGATTATAATGGACTCCCTATAGCTGTAATTCTATATATGTATTGATTAATAAGTTAAAAAGTTCATCTCATTTCATTTTGTGCTTTGAAACTGATAAAATTGATTATCTGGTAATTTTTATGTACATGAGATTGTGAGGTTACATAGAGTTCCTTCTATCTTTTTCTAAAATTGGGATCTAGGTGTAGTTTGATGTTATGTAGGAATATCTAGGAGGTTAGGGGACATTGGTTAGAGTGAGTACAATTTATAATCCATTGATAGATAGTTATACAGAATGTGCTATTCAAATTTATGAGGATATTCTATGTTTCTATGTGTTGATTTTGGTGCATCACGGGATATCCATTTGGTAATGGTTGAGTTTTATCATAATAATAGTTATCATTATTCAATAATAATGGATATTTTTGAGTCTCTATATGGTTTACATGCAGATCGCTTCTTTGTGGGGAAGAGGTGGGAGAAGCTTCATTGATGGGATCAAGATTGGTTTAGGAAACATCAGCAAGGATTCAAGATATACATCAACATCAGGTTACAATGAAGAGTTAAAAAAATAATATGTGGATAAATGAAAGTGTCCTTTTTTGTGAATTTTATTGATCTTCCATAAAATTTTCTCCACCTTTGGGTCATCATCGGCTTGGAAAATTGGGAATGTTTTCTCTTTAATAAGTTGGATCATTTGAGGTCATTGAGAATATTGGTCCATTTTCATATTGATTGGTATTTCTTGTTCAGTTGATAGGAATTCATGATGTATTCCATATATCGAAGATTTGAAAGTACCAACATAAACCCTATCATGTTCGATGGTGGGAAGATATTGAGTTATATCTAGGTTTTTATGTTGTGGAATATCCAGTATAGATCGTTAACTCTCAAGTGAATGTATTTTTTGAGAAGTTGATTTCATTGGATAGAGTGTTACAACGTCATATAATATATTCTCATGAGAATTTGGAGCATAAGTTGGTCATTGGAAATTAGAGTCCATGCCTCTTTATTAGACTTCATTATTCCACATGACATCCTAAGAATAGAAAGTCTTATGTGGGGGAGTTTTTACCATCTAGTTACCCATTATTAGGTCACTTAATTCCCTTTACTTTTTTTCCTCTTTAATTTGGTTAATCTTGAGACTCATGAGGATGTCTATTTTTTGAGTAAAATGACATAAATTTTGGGGATGTGTGTTTTTTTGGCTTAATTGATTCTAGGTATATACATGTAATGGCATAGTGGGTTCCTCCCGATTTTAGAGAATGCCTGAGGTTGGTTGGTTTTTCATGTAAGAATTTTTAGTTTTCACTTTTTACTGGAAATAAACAAGATGTGTAAGGATTAAAAATAATTTAATATTCACTAGGATCAGGTCATGAGATGATTACACATCATAAAATATTGCATGTCATATAATGTTAAAAATTATTTTTTTTATAAAATAAGTGATGGGTTTTTCAGTAGTAAGGAACCTAAGGATTTCACAATGTGTAAAGGGATCACACATCTTCAAAATTTCATGGATATGATTTTTAGGGTGACGTACGTTCCACGAAATGACCTAATGGGGAATGAACCGCAACTTACCCATTCCTACTTCCATATTATAGGGGAGGTGATAAACACATAAAGTCACAAACAATATGGCGGTCCATTTATTGTATGGAAGCACCTCAAAATATACATGTAGACATTAAGAGGAATAATCATAAAATATGAAACCTATAGGGAATATTTCATTCATGTAAAACCTCTACGTATTATAATAGTATATTAGTGTAATCTAAAATGATAATGGAGAAAACACACCAAACTAGAAAGATATCACAACTTGAAACAACTGGAAAAGTAAAATGTTGATAGTGATCATCATTAGATCTCTATGACCTGACCATCATACATAGTCTAGTGCACCAAGGTATCTCTATACTCCGCAGTAATTTCCACTAACATGTCCATTTTCTACATAATAAATTACATGTGTAGGAAAATCCCATGTAGGGGTGAGTTTATATATACCTAGCATGACACCCCGAAATTTGATGGGGGGGGGAAATAAAAGAAATTATTGGAATATATTAATCAATACAAATTATGATATTAACATATACAGAAACTTGGATACAAATACATATATGATAAAAAATAATCCCAAATAAGAGAAAAAGGGGACCATCATTTCATAACCCAGCCTAGAAAAGAGTGCCAACAATTCCAATGGTCCATAATCGATGCCCAAAATCTCGCATGTATATCCACAAAAGTAATTGTGTGGATGACCCACACCTCACCATTATGCCTCAAAGACAATGGGACACAACCATTAAGTATAAGATACATTCCCTAGTGCATATATGGAGTTCCACTTTGTGTAAGGAGGACTCGTACCCTATCAAATAGGTGGGTATGACTCATTGTAAAGAAGAAACCCATCCTATATAATAATGGGCACAATATTGTGGATATAGGGCTTGTTCTCTAAATCCATAGGGTGTAACACATAGTAGATAGATGACCCACACCCTAATTCCATATGGGTTAATACTCTATTTATAAAGTAATCATGACCCAACGCCATAGGGGGAACCAATATGTAGATAGAGGACATGTGATTAAAATCCATAGGTGGGGGTACCACTCTATAGATAGATGTCCCTTTTCCTAATTCCTCAGGGGGGGTATTATTAAGTAGATAGGGTACTTGAATCATAAACCCATATGGGGTAGCACTCAGAAGATAGAAGACTGACTCCCTAATGTTAGATGGGGTACCACTCAATAGATGGATTACATGGTCCCTAATGCCATATGGGTGTACCACTCAGTAGATAATTGACCTAAGAATTAACATCATAGGTGGGTACTACTTAGTATATATAGGAACAATGACTTAATTTTATAGGGGTACATCTCAATGTATATAATACATTTACCTTAACTCCATAGGGGGTACAAATCAATAGATAGATGACCTTCACCTTAATTACATATGGGTACCACTCAATAGATAAATGATTTTTATCCTAACTTTAATTGGGGTACCGGTAATGAGAAAGGGACCCGCTCTATAACCCCATAGAGATTACCTTTCTAACGACCCTTATGTGTCATTTCCATCATCGATAACTTCCAAAAGAAGATTCAAACATGGAAAACCATTCATCATATCTCAAAACCCACTATGATGGCCACCATCACATTCTATGTGGAAAAACCCACAAGATTGGCTACTCACATCCCAAAAAATGTGTACCAAAAAAATGAGATAAAAGAGGTAGAAATTTTATCGCAAAGGAAGTAGGGGTACACGATGTGTAAGTGGACCAACATTGTGTGTGATCTCACTCAACTCTATAGCCATGTCCCTGTCAGAACATGTCTTGCTACCCATGAAGCCATACATGGCATGTAAGGGAACTAGATAACATGACTCAACTACCTAGGGTCTTTCCAATTCAATTGGTTGTGTGTGTGTTAACCTTTTCATGTTTGGGTACACTGTTACATGGTGTGTACACCCACATGTGGTTCCACTCATGATCTTTAAGTCATGTATTTGTACCCTAGTTTTGTGCAAGTATATGGTATGTTCCTAGACATTACTATGTTTTTATACTCCCTATGTACATTTTAGACATACATCACTAAGAAACATTGTGTATGGTGGTACCACACGGCATGTGATAATTCTATCACCTAAAACGCTAGCTATCGTAGCCAGACCCCGACACACTATGTGTTCTTTTGAACTACATAATGTGTAGTCAGGGTTTTAACAAATATCCAGATCTTTTTTCCAGAATAAAACATATTACTCCTCCACCATGAATATTTTATTTAGACCACCTGAAACAAAAGGGAAGTGACTATGTTCTTCATTTTTGGCCATCCAGTATTAAAAAAATGGATGCTAATTCACCCGTTAAAAGATTTATGTGACTCGTGTGTCGCTTGCACCATATCAAATCCTGAATTGGATATTATATCCATGATAAATTATCCACAACCAAACAATCCTTCAAATAGATCCTTGATTTTCCTAACCATCTGTTTCATGTGAATCCACCATTAATTTGCGGGTCATATTTGGATTTGTCCTATTTGATAATGTCAAACCGAGACATTGTAGGACTATTGGTGAATAACCTAATATAAAGAGAGGTAAATTTCAATAAACATATGTAAAAAATCATCTTCCAATATTTATTTTCTAAATAATTCAATTGGGGATATCGAGGGTAATAAACATGATGCAATGGATATAGGTTGATTAATCAATTGAAAATTAGAAGGAAAGATCATATAAAGGCTTGTAATTGACATAGATCAAAGATATATATTTGTTATTCCCTAATATATTTAATAAATTGGGGTGGAATCCAGAAAATGTCAATTCCTACCTAAAATTGGATCATTATTAAATGAATAACATTCTCTCCAATGAATAAGTGAACATTTTTCATTTGTTGTGCCTTGATTCCTCTTGATCCATCATTTTATCATCACCTGATTCTGATTCTCTAATAGAGGGTGGAAGAAACTACTCTGAAAACTCCAAGGTTATGAGGATAACCCTTGATATCCTTCATAATGGATACTTCAAATATTACTTCTATTTATGTCAATTAGTAAATTAATAATATTATTTTCTTAAATTAATCCAATTATTGTTCCACCAACGGTCGCCTCATCTGAACACCATGTACCAACCCATTTTATGTCGCATCTAGGGTAGACCAAATGCTTGTGATTCAACTATGATCTAAAATTATTGATCTGATACACTGTTTTGAGGAGTTTTTTCATTATATTTAAGTAATCATTCATACATAATATAACACATATTTAATTTTTTTATAAATTTAATTCCACACATAAAAGGCCTTAGAATCACGTGTCATTTCATCACCTATCTCCAAAAATATTTCTAAATATGTTCCAAATTCGTATAGGGAAATTTTGTTTTCACCAATATATTACCTCCTTTAGGTTTTCCCTAGAAATTAAGTAAATAGAAAACAAGGGATACTAAGCCCACATCTCTCTCTCCCACTCCCATGGGTTCTCTTATATACTCAAGATATTCCAAATCACATGAACAACATGAATGGTCCATCCACAAAGATTCCACTCCTATTTATACTTGATCCCCACCAGGGGATCCATATTAGTGTCTACAAGCACGATTTTTATCTCACCCCAGTTAATAACATGCATGGGTTCATGCATGAATCACATCAATTGTGACATGTAAAAGAAATCGTGAACCCAATCCAACTGTTGGGGTAGATAATGGTGTTAAAAATATAGAAAATCCTCAAAACGATCTTGAGAAACACGAGGAACCTCAGGGATAGCTTACCTCCCCATATGAATCTCAAAAATCCTCATCATGGGGAAACACTCACAAAAACATTGTATCCTTGCTCGAAAATCGTGGGCCTACAACAAAAAACATCATAAAATTTATTCATACTCTAGGATTTTCTCATCCATTCATAGATAACATGGACCTTTTCCATTGTCTCTTGCACCATCTCTAGCCAAACAAGTGATGTTTCACGAATATCTTTCCAACATAAGGGTGACCAATAGGGTCTCCCATAAAGTGCATCGAGAGGATATACAGTTATGTTAGAGTGGTAGATATTATTTTATGCAAACTCTACTAATAGAAAGTAATATTACAAAAACCATAAGAAGAATAACACACAAGACATTTTCATATCCTAAAACACATGTATAGTGATCTTAGTCTTCCCATTGGGCTGGGAATGAAAGGTTGTACTCATCCTCATCTGGGTCCAAAATACCTCATACCGGACACTCCAAAACCATTATGTGAACCCCACATCATAGCAGGAAACAATAGTTTACTGCACCCTGTGAAGGATAATGATCTCCTGTAAACAAAACTACCCTAAACACTCCACCAAACACTACTCCCTAATAGTAAGTATGCGAGTTGTCCTTGTGAATCAATCTGCTTCACTAAGATAGCTTCATGGAATCCCACTATCTTTGGAATCCCTATCATGAAGTCCGTGGATATCTATCTAATTTTCACTTTTTTGTATCAAGGGGTTGTAACAATCGTATCATAACATGGTTCTCACACTTCAACTATAGAAATTTGAGGGATCATTAAAATAAATCTACCACTATCTGTATCATGCCATCCCACCAAAACAGTCACAAAATATCTCTATAAATATTCCCCACATTAAGATGTATACTCAAATGAGAATTATGAACCTTTATCATCACCTACTCCCACATCACGACTGGGAATACTCTATTTCCCTATGTAAGGATGACATGATTCCCACCTTTAGAAAATCCATCAAGTGAATCTCCTAAGGATATTTCATCCCACAATACCTCACAGTTAATTTCTTCCAACTGGGAATCTCTTATTTTCTACAGATGTGGTGAAGCCAACACCATTGAATAAATAAAAATAGAACCCCCCAACTCAACTAGGGTCTAATTTAGGGAATCCAACTACGTAGACTCATCCTGTACCAAATGATTCTAGGACTCCTTTCTAAGTTAATCTGCAATTGTGTTTCCCTTCTTAGAAGTATAAACTATCTCAAATTCATTGTCTTATAGAAAATAAAACCTGTGATTCTCTCTTAGGTTAATGTATCTCAACATGAATACATAACTAATACTCTAAAATCTGAGTAAACAAAAAAGAACTCTCTTAGAAGATAGTGCCTACAAATTATCTAAGGAAATACTTACACTTATAGATCTAGGTTTTGGGTTGCATAATTATACTTGTGGGGTCTCAAATTCCACATCCCATATGTGATAACTACCTATATTTGTATCAAAACACATCCAAGTCTAGATCTTGAGGCATTGGAATACACTATGTACTTCACACCCTCTAATGGTAGTCTCAAAATAGAAGCACTCACCATCCTTTCTAAGTTAATCTGCAATTGTGTTTCCCTAAACCATAATTGAGCTTCTTGGCTAGTAATCCATTTTTTAGAAGCTAATCCTTTCCCTTTTCATCCTTCTATATATTACTAGGGCGTTATTTAACAATTTATCACACTAAAATTCCTGGTATACACATGTCAAATGGACTCATCCATCACAGTTTGACACAATCAACTTTAGGTTGAACTATCTCACCCTTGTGGGTTTAGATCACATCAAAATAATGAATATCTATGAGGGAAGAGTCCCTAATAATTGAATATAATAATCCATGATAAAAAAACTCCATCATAGGGATCCACCTACTCCTAGTCTCATCGTGGATATGTATCCCCAAAAGTAAGACAATTGAAAGGAATAATATTTGAGAGGGATAATTAAGAAGTCAGATTACTCTTGACCTCAACCACTTCATAAGGGAGTCTATATCTTCATGAAACATGGATGATCACAGTCTTCAAAGCCTATAATGGACACTTAGTATAATTTCATCCTCTACTCATGCCACTATAACTAAATGATTCTTTATGAAGAGAAATGGTTTCAAGTGAACTATCCAATAGGTTGGGATATTCCATGTTTGGAAACGTGGATCACCGACTTAATAAAATACTATTCTTCTTGGGGATCTGCATCATCAGAAATCATTAGAAGAATTTGGCATTAGAACTTGAAGGGTATACAAAGACTGCATACATCTACATCATGCTAAGTTGATATAATCTGTTGCTTAACAGTTGGGGGTTCTACTACCTTCCCTCCTGCAGGAATGATCTAACGTGATAAACAATAAATTGAGGCATCAACAGTCATCATATTATTATCTTGATCCAAAAATTGACAACATTGATGGTTTCCTTCATATTGGAATCTCAAAAGTGATATAAATGTATCACAACCCAATGAGAATATATATATTGGGAGATGTCTCAAAAATGATAATCAAAGACTCATTCCAATATGATTCATGAACCATTGATACCTTTTAACAATGTATCAGTATTTCGTGCCAAAAAGAAGGTAGTCCTAGTCCTGGTGAGTGGATACATCAACCACTACACCAACATAGGGTTCCTCATCGTGAAATCCGCACTCAAGATACATTAACATTGTTTCCTTAAATCCCAACCTAATCCTCATATGGGGGATGGTGCAAACCCCACCCCAATGAAGAACTACTATAATAAAAATCTATCAGGATCTGAACCAATGGGGCATGAGATATAACTACACATATCCCAACTATATTCACCCAGGGTGGATGCAAGCACCAAAAGAAAAAACTAATATGAGAGGCCTTTTCCTAATGTACCTATATGTACACACCCAACTATCTCCATGTAGATTTATAGAGGAATAATAAAAGTTAAAAAATCTAGATAATAATCAATGCATGTAAAACCTCTAGGAAGTAGAATATTACAACAATGTTACTACAAAAGTAAAACGATAAAAAAATGGCAAAACAGAAATATTTCACAACTTTAAAAAACTAGAAAAGTAAACTGATGAGAGGGCCAAGCTCTAGATCTTAAAGATCTGACTACAAAATTTAGTCTATTTCACCTAGTTATCCCAATGATTCTCTATATTCATCACCAACATGTACGTATTTGTAACACCCCATGCTTCCACAATACGCTTCTCTTTGAATAATACAATAGTGTGTGTTGTACGCAACTACGAGTTCTAACACACACCACAACCAATCAGACTAGCCATTATGAATTTTAATACCCACTTTTTGAAATTTTAAAAATTTTAACTCTCAAAATGGACTTCATTTTTGGATTTGGAATATCGAAATTATCATAGGGTGAAATTTTGGTACTTTTCGGATAACTTTTATATTATTATGAATAGTGAAAATTACTAAATTTTAATTCAAAACAACTTTTTTAATCAAAATAATTAATAGGGATAAATTATAAATTTGAGTAGTTTTAAAGTATATTTAGAATATATTTTTACCATTTAATACAATTTTGGTCATTGGACATTATTTCAGAATTAAACCAGACATAAAAAAGTGTCAATCTTTTGATAGTTATTATTTCTTAGAAGCACGCTTTTTGTTTTGACAACGAGATTTAATTTTAAATTAATTTCTGTCACTTCTGTGTTTTGAATTTGTAAAAATGGATTCCATATTTGGAATCAAGATTTCCAAATTGTGTAAATAGGTAACTTTAATTTTTAGAAATTTTGAATAATTACTTCGGTAAATATTTTATTTACCATTGTTAAAGGATAAATCCGATAAATAAGGGTAAAAAATAATAATATAATAATAATACTAAATTACACTAAAAAGTGTCCTAACCTTATTATTGGATACATTTCTGACCATGGGAATCTTTGGGTCAATTTTGGGACCCCATGGAGCCACTTGTAGATGATATGGATAGTTTATATTAATTACGTTAAAGTAAATACAAAAATGACAAAAGAATATATCTTTGAGAAAAACAATTTTTACATAGGGTTATATATGTTATATATTCGACTATAAATATTCATTAGAAATATAAAAATATTTCCGACATAATTGTATTTTATTTATAATTTTTAGACATTAAAAAAGTTAATTTATTTATGACACAATGATGATGGAGTAATTACCATATTAATGAAAGATTAAGATAATTGATATTATAAATACCCGAATAAATGTAATTTGAGACTTTTTATTAATTAAAATACTTTTCTAGGTTAATATTACATAATATTATTGTTTATATAAATTTTCTCTGAAGTAATAATGCTGTTATGAATTTATAAAAAACAAAATACCCAATAGTGTCAAAATTGACATAAAATAGTTTTTAAAACAAATATTATATTATTAATTGATATTAAATTCCTAAAAATCTATGTTTCGGCCAAGAGACATAAATCATGATATTTTTATCATTAATGGACCACTTTGGGGTCTCTTTAATGTATATAGTATGTTTATTAACTATATAATATAAAAATACAAAGTGACATGGTAAATGTTAAACTAATTAACTAAGAGTTAAAAATAAAATATAAGGTTAATACAATGACCCAAACCTGTCTAAATTCTATTTGTTGAAATTATTTCGACCCATACCCACCGTATAATTTTAATAATCCACTTGGGAGCCATTCAAAACCTAATATGAATTTATTATAAAATAATATTTCTAGGTTTTCCAAAGGTGCCCCTCACCACTCTTATAAAAGGGCACTCCCCCATTTCACTAATTCACACATTCAAAGCATTTTGGCTCGGCCAAACCCTGCCCACATACCCTCTCAACTTCCCTCAATTCAACATAGAGGCCTTAGTTTGATTAGAAAACCATCTTATGGAGCCCTTTTGATCAAATCAAAAGGAAGTTCCTGAAGAAGAGGTAATATTTTCACCACCCTTTTTCAAGTTCCTTTATTCTTCAAATTATTCTATCTTTGTTATTCCCATTCTAAAATAATAACCCTAGTATATTCTATATACTGAGATGTTATTATAAATATGGTACAACCATATTCAATGGTCTATCCATCCTTTGAATGACAAGTCACCATAAGTGTGTATGTACGGCTTACCGTCTCCACATCGTGGTGTAATTTTTATTCAAAATCTTATTATTTGGATGGGTTTAACAATGATTTTTAATTCATGTAAATTATAAATATAACATGATAAGGATTTTTTATATATGATATAATATCCAATTATATATGATTTTAATATCAAAAGAGTGATATTGTCGCTCGTTCGTACGTACGGACTACCGTCTCCACGAACGTGATGAGATTCATTCCCCGTCGTATCCATTCAAGTCTAATTATCATTTCATGATTAAAAATAATGATTAAGTACTTTATATCATTATAGATATGAATAAGATACAACCTAACCATATAAAAGATGTCTTATGTGACAAAACATATAAAATAATACGAGTAAGTTAACACCCAAAACGACGATAATACTAAGATATTATTAACAAAGAAATGTTAAAAGATTATATTTGATATCATATTAATGTATATGATTGTTTTATAATTTAATAACAATTATTTCACAATTATACAGGAGGTTAACCTACCCTCAACCAAGGAAAAGTATAAGGTAATGGATTTTCATCTCACTCCATATTCTCGTGAGATTCATGGTATATTGCCACTATTAACTTTTGTGTGGTGTATGTACTGCCCATAATTGTATTATTTGTATAATACATGTTACTTTATGTGTATTTACATATTCATTGTATAATACCTCTTTCATGGGGTGTATTTTTTATAAGTTACGAAATTGTTAAGGGTTTATTTCACATTCTCTTCATTATCTGAGGTTGTTTATACATAATTATCTACTGGGACCTCTTTATTATCCACATCCATGTTTCTTAAAAATGAATTTCAAAACATTCTTACTATTTTATAGAATATGGGTTAAAGTCATTTATACCCTTGTATGAATTTTTATAAGATGTTTATAAAGTAATCTTCCGTCATTTTCCAAACAAGGTCCTTTTTAACCTTTTCGACAAAATTAAGGTAAGAATGTCTTTTTTTTACTTATATAGAGGGTACGGCTATTTTCTACCATTATAAACTTGTAGAAGCTTCCCTTATATGATAATAAGGATATTTTCAAAGTAAATGTTTTATTTTATAATTATGTTACTTTTAAATGATTTGAATGAAGAGATATTAATCTCAAATAGTTTTGATTTCATCTATGTCAACATCCTTTGATAAATTTTACACTTATTTGAAGTTGATTTATTATGATACAAATAATCCATATTGTATGTATTGTTTTGTGATATGTTTGACTATGGATTGGATATATTTATGTCATTAATGGTTTGTGATCAATTTTTTGGAATTTCGTATGCTAGTTTTAATAAGAATTTTTATGTTATATTTCATCCTCTTCTTAAGATGAATGTGTTGGACTAGTATGTTACGGGTTGGGGTCCGATTACAGTAGACCCTCCAGGTTGGTGTCTGGTTATTAGAGGCACTCCGGGTTGGTGTCTAGTTATTAGAGGCACTCCGGGTTGGTTTCTGGTTATTAGAGGAACTTGGGGTTGGTGTCCGGTTATTAGAGGAACTCTGGGTTGGTGTCCGGTTATTAGAGGCACTCCGGGTTGGTGTCTTGTTATTAGAGGCACTCTGGGTTGGAGTCCGGTTACAGAGGCTCTCCGGGTTGGGTTCTGGTTATAGTTATCCCTTAGGTCTTGACACATGGCCTTGAACCAGAAATTAGTGTTCGGAATTATGCATTCTATCATTATGAAAGTGGTTATTTAAATTGAATGTGGTTATTCGACTAGTATAATATCCATGTGAATAAGTAAATGGTAGTATTTCATTTTATCTTTTCCATATTATGCTGAAGTTCATGTTTAAAAGGCTTTTGTTTTAGTTATACATTCTCTCAAATGTATATACTTATTTATGAAAGTTTCCATTGTATTGTTATCCTTACTGAGCATCTGAGCTCACCCCTTTCTATGTTTTATTTTTCCCAGGATTCCAAGAAGTGTATTATGATTGATATGCAGGGTTAAGCCAAGGGAATAATGGCATTCGTGATGGATTATTTATGATGTTTTGTATGTTATGAAGTGTAATGTAACATTCATGTATGTAATCTATTTTCCAAGACTACTAAACCAATCGGTCCTTCAAGACATCATTCCTTGTAATCATGCCAATGTATTAAAATAATGCACCAACTCTAGGTAACTTGGGTCAGGGCATTACAGTTGGTATCAAAATATGTTTAGAAATATCCTTGAAAAGTAGATTTAGATAAACTCTGATTAGAGCACATATCCCTAATATAGACTTTGAGGATTAGTATAGAATAACTTCCAAGAATTCTAGTATTGTAGTTATTTTGTGTGTTTTCTGAGCAATACATCCCTATCTGGATACAAGTAGGTAGAGGGGGATCTGGCACAGATGTACCTATGGTTAAAACCTAAAAACACCGCTTTAAGCTAGACTTGAACGAGAACTGGTGAACGACAACGGGCCTTGCTTCACTCTTGGTTATGACACTCCCAGGGGATATGCTTAGGATAATTCTCATTTTCATTACTAACCCTTACGAAGGGCTTATAATTATATATACTTACTCAAAGAAAACATTTTTATGATTATGGATTATATCCTTAAACTGTTCAATTTAGATTAGGTATTTTACATATTTGTAATCATTCATTGCAATTCATAAACTGACCTAGTGTATGCCATTGTATAGAAATTGTGCCCAGTATAAGGAATGTGAAATCCAGTATACATATAATCCAAAGAGTAAAAAGGATCATATCTTCCTTGATTTTAAGCCAAAATTTAGAAGGGAAATAGTCTCTCATGTTTTCTCAACATATGAAGAAATCGTATCATGTGTTAATAAGATAAGTAAATAATTTTCTGAGTCCTATGGATTTGAAGGGAAGGAAGAAAATAAAAGGCTGGAAGAGAGAAAGATGGATAAAGGGAAGGGGGAAAAGAAGAATTTTCCCATATGTGATAACTGTGGAAAGAAACACCCTGGAACTTTCCAGAAGGGAATGAGAGTTTGTTATAAGTGTGGAGAAAAAGGATACCAAGTACGTGACTGTAAGGGTAAGAAAAAGGTTTCAAATGTACAATGCTTCATCTGTAAGAATTTGGGACACTACGCAAACCAGTGTTCAAATCATCCGAGTATTCTTCAAATTATGCTATTGGATAATAATCAAGTTATGATACTACCATAGATGAGGAGGAATGACTAGTGTTCTTATATTGTTATTTTGGAATTATTTCATTGAAGTGTTGTGTCAATGATGTACTGGAAATAAATAAGTATTGTACTGCAGTACTATTTTATTGAGTATTTGAGATTTTATGGTACTAATAAAAGTGACTCTGCAGCGAGTTAAATTTTTTGGAAATTACATGGTTGAATGAAAGATAAACCTTAATATAGTCCTAATATTGATGTACTGATTTTGGAATAAGATATGGGTGATTTGGGTAAATTATATTGGATATTCTTGACTGCCTTGAAACTGATTAAAGATTTGTATATTCCATCATTATTGGAGTTTACAACATTTTTGGATGGATGAATTATATCAAGTATTCTATAAGGAATAAGAGAGCATGAATGTAATCAATAAGGTTTTATGGTAATTCAGGATGTTTTAGTGTTTTAAATGAATACATGATGAAGGTATTCACATGCTATTACAGGGTAAAAAAGATCTACATTATGTTTACCGTTCATATAAATTTTGGATTGAGAGTTTACAAAAGTATTTTCGATAAGTATAAAGGTTGGATTGGATTATGTTTTATAGGATATTTTTGGATTTTTATAAAAGTACAACACGCAGATCGTGTGACGACCCGTCACGTCGGACAAAGCTGTGGGAATCGAACACACAACCATAGTGAAATTTGGATTTATCACCTACCACTAAACTACATGATGTTCCTGGATGGTATAATGTATTTTTTAAAGGTTCTGATATGTGAATTAAAAATTTATTATATTTGGAACCCTATAAGATTAGGATAAATAGAGTATTTTTGAGTTGTATTATGTTTTGGGGTGACAGATGAGTTTTTGGTAGAAATTTATTAATAGATAAAACTCTAATTATAGAGTAAATATGTCTCCTTATGATCTTATCCAATATCATAAATAAATTCTTCAATATTAATAAAAGGAACTTAGAACAAAAATGTTGTCCTAGGTGGTACCTTAGATCATCAAAAATTTATGGCGTTGGGATTGTTGGCGTTTTAATATCCATATTCTCTACCAATCTACATCAGATATTGATGGTTATATTTCTCTTCTATATCCATATTTTCCTACATGGAACCCTAGTATGTGTTATTTTCGGTAACCCTTATACTTACCACTCTTTATTCTAAATAGAGGCCTCATTAATCTATTTTTTGATGTGTAATTTCAACTAAGATATTTTGAAATGTCAACCCAAAGTTTCAAATACCGAGCATAAATTGAGAGGATGCAATTTATTGAAGGAGGGGAGAATGTAACACCGCATTCTTCCACAGTAAGATTCTCTTTGAATAATACAATAGTGTGTCTTGTACGCAACATCGAGTTCTAACACACACCACAACCAATCAAACTAGCCATTAGGAATTGTAATACCCAATTTTTGAAATTTTGTAAATTTTATCTCTCAAAATGAACTTCATTTTTGGATTCGAGATATCGAATTTAGCCTAGGGTGAAATTTTGGTACTTTTCAGATAACTTTTATATTTTGATGAAAGGTGAAAATTACTAAATTTTAATTAAAAACAACTTTTCTAATCAAAATAATTAATAGTGATAAATAATGAATTTGAGTGGTTTTAATGTATATGATGAATACATTTTTACAATTTAATACAATTCTGGTCATTGGACATAATTTCACAATTAAACCAGACATAAAAAGGTGTCAATCTTTTGATAGTTATTATTTCTTAAAAACACGCTTTTTGTTTTGACATTGGGAATTAATTTTAAATTAATTTCTGCCACTTCTGTGTTTTGAATTTGGAAAAAATGGATTCCATATTTGGAATCAGGATGTACAAATTTTATAAATATGTAACTTTCATTTTTAGAAATTTTGAATAATTACTTCGGTAAATATTTTATTTACCATTGTTAAAGGGTAAATCCAGTAAATAAGGGAAACAAATAATATAATAATAATAATAATAAATTCCCCTAAAACGTGTCCTAACCTTATTGGTGGATACATGTCCGACCATGGGTATATTTGGGTTGATTTTGGGACCCCATGGATCCACTTGTAGGTGATATGGACACTTTATATTAATTAAGTTAAAGTAAATACAAAAATGACATAAGCATATATCTTTTAGCAAAACAATTTTTACATAGGGTTATATATGTTATATTTTCGACTATAAATATTAATTATAAATATAAAAATATTTCCTACATAATGGTATTTTATTTTTAATTTTTAGACATTAAATAATTTAATTTATTTTTGACACAATAATGATGCAGTAATTACCATATTAATGAAAGAATAAGATAATTGATATTATAAATAAAAAAATAAATGTAATATGAGACTTTTTATAAATTCCAATAATTTACAAGGTTAATATGACATATTAGGATTGATTATATAATTTTTTTTGAAGTAATAATGTTGCAATAAATTTCTAAAAAACAAAATACCCAATAGTGTCAAAATTGACAGAAAAATTATATTATTAATTGATATTAAATTTCTAAAAATATAAGGTTCCACCAAGAGAATTATATAATGATATTTGTATCATTAATGGACCACTTTGGGGTCTCTTGGTTTTATATAGTATGTTTATTAACTATACTATATAAAAATACAAAGTGACACAGTAAATGTTAAAGTAATTAAGTAACAGTTAAAACTAAAAGATAAGGTTAATATAATGACCCAAACCTGTCTAAATTCTAATGGATGAAATTATTTCGACCCATACCCACCATATAAGTTTAATAATACACTTTTGAGCCATTAGAAACTGAATATGAATTTATTATAAAATAATATATCTAGATTTTCCAAAGCTGCCCCTCACCCCTCTTATATAAGGGAACTCACCATTCTCACTAATTCACACATTAAAAGCCTTTTGGATCGGCCAAACCCTGCCCACATACTCTATAAACTTACCTCAATTCAACCTATAGGCTGTAGTTTGATCATAAAGCCATCTTAAGGAGCCCTGTTGATCAAATCAAAAGGAAGAACCCGAAGAAGAGGTAATATTTTGACCACCCTTATTCAAGTTCCTTTCTTCTTCAACTGATTATTTCATTGTTATTACCATTCTAAAATAATAACTCCAGTATCTTATATATACTAAGATGTTATTATAAATATTTCACAACCATATTCAGTATTTTATCCATCCTTTGAATGACATGTCACCATACGTGCGTACGTACGACTTACCGTCTCCACGTCGTGGTGTAATTGTTATTCAAAACATTATTATTTTCATGGGTATAATAATGATGTTTAATTCATGTAAATAATAAATATAACATGATAATGATTCTGTATATATTATATACTATCAAATTATATTTTATTTTACTATCAAAAGAGTCATATTGTCCCTAGTGCGTACGTACGGACTACCGTCTCCACGAATGCGATGAGATTCATTCCCCATCGTATCCATTAAAGTATAATTCTCATTTTATGATTAAAAATAATGTTTGAGGACTTTATATAATTCTGTATATTAATAATATATAACCTATCCATAACAAACATGGCTTATATAACAAAACATATAAACGAAAACGAGTAAGTTAACACCTGAAACGACGATAATACTATGATATTATTAACAAAGCAATGTTAAAAGATCATAAATGATATCATATTAATGTATATGATTCTTGTGTAATTTAAACACAATTATTTCACCATTATACAGGAGGTTAACCTACCCTTGACCAAGTAAAATTACAAGGTAGGGGGTTTTCATCTCACTCCTTATTCTCGTGAGATTCATGCCATATTGCCACTATTAACTTTTGTGTGGTGTATGTACTTCCCATAATTGTATTCTTTGTATAATACACTTTAA
The DNA here is from genome assembly GCA_963277665.1 of Viscum album. NCBI lineage: Eukaryota > Viridiplantae > Streptophyta > Magnoliopsida > Santalales > Viscaceae > Viscum > Viscum album. Next base: position 1,174,003,422 of record OY728119.1, on the reverse strand, counting down.
TTTATGTTTATTTACATATTCATTGAATTATACCTATTTAATGGGGTGTATGTTTCATAAGTTACCAAATTGGTAAAGGTTTATTTCACAATCTTTTCATTATCCAAGGTTGTTTATACATAATTATCTACGGGGACCTCTTTATCATCCACATACATGTTTGCTAAAAATGTATTTCAAAAAATTATTACTATTTTAAAAAATATGGGTTAAATTCATTTATACCCTTGTTTGACTTTTTATAAGATGTTTATAAAGGAATATTTCCGTCGTTCTCCAAACAAGGCCCTTTTTAACCTTTTCGACAAAATTAATGTAAGAATGTATTTTTTTAACTTAAATGGAGGGTGCGGCTATTTTATACTGTTATAAATTTGTCAAAACATCCCATACTAGATAATAAAGATATTTTCTAAGTAAAGGTTTGATTTTATAATTATGTTACTTTTAAATTATTTCACAAAAGAGATATTTCTCTCAAATAGTTTTGATTTCATCTATGTCAACATCCTTTGATAAATTTTACACTTATTTGAAGTTGACTTATTATGATACAAATCATACATATTTTATGTACAGTTTTGTGATATGTTTGATGATGGATTATATATTTTTATGTCATTAATGGTTTATGATTAATGTTTTGGCATTTCTTATGCTAGTTTTAATATGAATGTTTATGTTATATTTCATCCTCTTCTTAAGATGAATGTGTTGGACTAGTATGTTCCAGGTTGGGGTCCGGTTACAGCAGACCCTCTGGGTTGGTGTCTTGTTATTAGAGGCACTCCGGGTTGGTGTCCGATTATTAGAGGCACTCTGGGTTGGTGTCCCGTTATTAGAGGCACTCCGGGTTGGTGTCCGGTTTTTAGAGGCACTTCGGGTTGGTGTCCGGTTATTAGAGGCACTCCGGGTTGGAGTCTGGTTATACAGGCTCTCCCGGATGGGTTCCGGTTACAGTTATCCCTTAGGTCATGGCACGAGGCCTTGACACAGAAATTAAATTTTGATATTATGCATTCTATCATTATGAATGTTGTTATTTATATTGCATGTGATTATTTGAATAGTAGAATATCCATGTGAATAAGTAAATAGAATTATTTCATTTTATCTTTTCCATATTATGGTGAAGTTCAAGTTTAAAAGTCTCTTGTTTTAGTTATACATTGTCTTAAATTTTAATGCTTATTTATGAAATTTTCCACTGTATTGTTATCCTTACTGAGCATCTGAGCTCACCCCTTTCTATGTTTTATTTTTCCCAGGATTTCAAGAAGTGTATTGTGATTGATATGGAGGGTTAATCCAAAGGAATAATGGAATTCGTGAAGGATTATTTATGCTATTCTATATGTTATGAAGTTTAATGTAACATTCATGTATGTAATCTATTTTCCGAGACTTCTAAACCGATCGGTCCTTCGGTACTTGATTCCTTGTAATCATGAAAATGTATTGAAATAATGCACCGACTATGGGTAACTGGGGTCGGGGCGTTACAGTCTTCTCCATAAGACACAACACATGCAGAAAACTCCCAAGTAGGGGTGAGTATATACATATCTAGTAGGACACCTCCAAAGATAATGAGGGAGTAGTAGGAGGTATGATAGGTATATACTTCTCAAGAAAAAGAACGAGGGTAAAAACTACAAAAACATGGATATATATATATATATATATTCTCAACAAATGAATCCCAAAAAAGATATAAAGGGGATCTCCAACTCATAGTCCATCCCATGAAAGACAGTTAATAGTTACAATGGTCCATCATCAATTAATATTATCTCATTTTCCTTTTCATAGATGTAATCATGTAGAGGGAACATGCCTCACCACTATGTTTCATATTCAATAGGACACAACCTTCAAGAATATGACCCATGCCCTATTGTATCAAGTGGGAACCACTAAGTGTAATGAGGATCCACACCCTATATGGTAGGGGGTATGACTTAGTGTAGGGTCCAACTACACCCTATCCGATAAAGGGGCATCAATCAGTAGATAGAGGACCCACACTATAATGCCTTAGGTGGAAGAACTCGATAGATAGAGGTCCAATTACCTAATTTAATAGGGTGGTTACTGCTTATTAGATTGAGGACCCATTCCCTAATACCATAGAGGTACCATTTATTTGATAGAGGACCCATTCCATAATGAAAAATGAGGCACCACTCCATGGATACAGGACCCATGCCCTAATGCCATAGGGGGTTCTACTAAGAAGATATCGGGTCAATACCCTAACACCATTGGGGTAACCACCCCATAGATAGATGAATGTTTTTCTAATGACATCAGGGGTACCTCTATGAAGATAGTAGACATGCTCCCTAATTCCATAGGGGGTATCAATCATTAGGTAGAGTACCCATATCCTAATTCCATATAAGGGTACCACATTGTAGATAGAGGATGTGTGCACTAATGCCATAGGGGGTGGTACTCAAGAGATAGAGGATTCATTACCTAAAAACATAAGGGGATACCACTATATAGCTAGAGGACCCATACCCTAACAGCATTATGGGGGAAGTCACTAGATTGAGGATCCATGACCTAACCCAATAAGAGGTTACCACTCAGTAAATAGAGGGCTCGTTCCCTAATTTCAAATGGGGGTACCGCTCAATAGATAGAAGACTCACACACTAATTTTATAAGGGGTACTATTCCGTAGATAGAGGACCCAAACCCAAACACCCAAGGAGTACCACTATATTGATAGGGGACCCTCACCCTATCATAAAAGGGGGTACCACTCTATGGATAGAGGACCCACAACCTAACACTATACAGGGTACCACTCTAATGATCCTACCAAAACACTACCATTTTTTATCACCATCCAAATAAGGATCACACTCATAAAACCTAATATTCTATCTCAAAAGAAACTATGAAGGACACTATCACATTCTATGCAGAAAAATAATAAGTATTGCTACTCATAAGCCAGAATCCGAGTCTAAATGAAAGAGATATTAGTGGTAGATGATCCCTCAAAAATTATGTATGGGTACAAAGCATGTTTGGTGACCCATACAGAATGTGATCTCTCTCCCCTGCCTAGTCATATCCCTTCTGGTACACGAATAGCTTCCCATGTATCCCTACATAGTGTGTAAGGGAACTATATAGCATGACTCATCCATCTGAGGTCTTACCCATGATCTTAGTTGTCTATTTGTAACCATGATAATGTCTGTGTACTCAAGTATATGGTATGTCCTCCCGCATAAGATTATGCATGCGTTATTTGGGTTGTGTCCATGTACCATGGTTGTGTGCTTGTACATGGATTGTTCTTGGATATAACTATGTATGTTTACACCCAGAGTACATTCTAGGTCACCAGCCATGAGTCACATGATGTGTGGGGGTCCCACATGGTGTTTGAAAACATTCTCGACCAAAACACTGTCCTCTATAGATAGGGACCTACACGATGTGTGTTCCATTGAGAAACACAATGTGTTGTTAATATTTTCACATAACTCTAGACATGTTCTCTAACAATCTAGATATGGATTTTCTATTATGGATGTCACCTTTAGGCTACCCGAAATAGATGGGAAAGGACTCCATTTATCATTTTTGGCCATCCAGTGGCCTAAAATGGATTTGGATTCACATGCTCAATCTCATACATGCCTCGTTCGCCACCCATGATTCACCAAATATCAATTCAAATAAGAAATACAAGAATAAATACTCTAGAACCCAAAAAACCTTTGATTCCATCCCTTATTAACAATTCTATTCATCGCACACGAATCCACTATGAATCGGAGGGTTCGATAATGCTTGGTCCTACCTGACAATATCAAGATAATGCCTCATAGGAAAATCTACGAAGAACACGATGAAGGGATGTGGAAAAGAACAAGAATAAAATGTGAAAAAAAATTATTGGACAAGATTTATTTTCCAAAAAAATTAAATTGAGGATATCTGGGGTGAGAAGCATGGAACAATGGGTATATATTGGAAAATCAATTGAAAATTCATATATTGGAACATGAAAATGCAAGTAATTGACATAGATCAAAGAAATAGATTTGATCTTCATAAATCTATTTTGTTAATTGGTAAATAATCCCCAAATAGATAAATAATTCACCAAATTGGAATGTTTTCTAATATATAACATTCTAACTAATAAATAATGGAATATTTTGTGTTCATTGTTGCTTGATTTGTCTTGATTTAGTGTTTTTTCATCTCTAGAGTTTGATTCACCAATGCAGGATGAATGAAAATCCTATCAATTATCAAAGGCTTATGTTCCTAACCATAGATATTTTTCGTAATGGGGAACATATAGGGTATTTCTATTTAGGTAAATTAATTAATTATTTATTTATTTATCCTACTGAATGTATCACCCACAATTTCCTCATTCAAATTTCTTGCACCGACCAATTTTTGGTTGCACCTAGAGTAAACCCCAGGTTCTGGATTCAATAAATATCTAGTATTCTTACACTGATACTCTGTTAAATTTTTATATCATCTCATTTATGAAAAATTGTATGGGTGTGATAGAAAATATTTTTATTATCACTATAAAATTAATTCTAGGAACACCGAGCCTCATATTCATACTTCGTCTCAGTGCCTAAATCTAAAAATATTTCTAAACCCATTCTAAATTCTTACAAGAAAAAATATGTTCTCTATAGTATGAGTGATATGTTTATTCATTAAACATACAACCTATATACTTTAGACCTAGATCTCCTCTATAGTGATTTAGTGAACCTCCAACCCTTATGAATAGATCTGTTCAACATTTAATAATCAAGGTTGTGATCGGTATCTCTCTGGGGTATTATTCTGTTCTGATTATTCATTTACATTGATTGTGGTAGTGACGTATCATTGTGTAATTGGATCTATTGACATGTGCTGATGATTCTTTTTTATTCTTTCCAGATATGTCTGGTGATCATATTATAGGGGCTAATCCTTTGTTGGTTGTGGTGTGGTGAGTGTTTTTAATTCCAGGTATGTTTCATAGGTCCTCATTGAAAACTTTTTTTGTTAAATAGAATAAATATTGATACGTGTAAGTTGATTCTAGGCCCTTATTTTTCATTTGTATCTTCTTCCTATTGGTGGATTATATTGCGGGCATGTGCAACCCAAGTTTTGAAGGAGGTGGTTTCATCCCTGGCCAATGTTGGTAAACTTCATTACTCCGGTTTGATAAATAGTTTTATTAAATGAAATTTCATGAATTAATATTATTCTGTGTAAATTGGTTTTTTATAAAACATGGTTTCCCCATGGTTTTGGAAAATGGAAATGGATTTTAAATGCGTTGTGAAATTTTTTTATAAACAGATTTTTAAAGCATGATATGATGAAAAGGTTTTATGTAATGGTTAGGAAAATAGACCACATGGGAAGCCTGGGGTACTTAGGAGGGAGATGGTGTAATAGGAATCGTCCACTATTGGGGGGTTTTCTCATGGGGATTTCCACTACTCCATAGGCCTATAGTTCTACGGACTTATAAGACCCATTAGGGTGTTCACTTTCTATGGTGTTCCTTTTAACTCAAAACTAAATCAATATGTCTAGATGATTCATGTGTGTGTGATTGTATATGTTTATATATGAATGTCCTAGCCATCATGACCTAGTGTGATACTAGGTGTGATGTTACCTAGGATTTTGGATGATTTGGAATATTTTGGTTTGTACGTCCTTGGATTTTCTATGATATGTGATGCATGATTTGTTTTTTAATATATATTTTATTTTGATATATGTATATGAAATGATTGGAAATAATTTAGATGCTTCATTAGGAAATTTGGAAAATTATAAAATTAAATAGTTTTTTCCTGAATTTGATATAAAGATGTAAAATCATATACCATAATTTGTTTTCATTAATGTTTATCATGATTAAATTATTATTCATAGACTAGATATGAATAATATGGGTGGAACCATAATGAACCTTCTAGCTCACACCTTGCGTACCTTTTTGGGAGTGAATAGACCTTGGTGCATCTTTCGCAGTAGGGAAATGAATGGTGTCATAGTGAGGTGGTGAGATATTTTGTCAGGTGGGTTTGAGTAGAAGGATTGTGATATTGTGGGAGTTTTACTATTCTATCATACGGATAATATCGAAGTAGCTAATTTTCATTATCATCCTTTTTTGTTGGACTTGTATCATGGTGATTAATATTCAACTTTTACAGTTTTTTCTTATGTTATTATTTTATATGACGAAATATATATGTATTCATGTTTTCTTCTGATATTTATTATGACACATGTATATTTATATATATGTCATGTTGTATACATTTAGTTGGTAAATTTTGTTCCCTTTATTTGATTTTTTTGCCAGCGTGCAAGATTCCAGCCCGTGGGGATCAAGAACACCCTTCAAGGATGTGGGAATTTGGGTCAGGAACCCATTTCAATGGTTATTTTCACCAGTTTCATTACAAAGATAATACATTAATAAATTTTTTATTTCTTGATAGGTGAATTAGAGACATAATCTCATTGCAAAAACTCATTTGCGACGATAATCCATTACTGATGCATCATGATAAGAAACTGTGTTGAAATTGTGGTTATTTTTTATTATCCATTGCCAATATAGAATAGTTGTGATTGATGAAATATCCCTTACAAATAATGTTTTATTTTTTTTAAATATATAATTACAATTGTCCATCGTAATTGGATTTTTTTCGATGAAACATCCATCCATTGCAAATAATATTTTTTCAAAAAAAATACCAAAATTAAAAATAATAAAAATAAAAATTAATGATTATTAATAAAATTTGATTATAAAAATTAAAAATATTTATTAATATAAATGTAATAAAAATAATAAAAAATAAACTTAAATTAAATTAAATTAAAATGCTAAAATATTTAAAAATGAATAATTTTTTTTAATTTAATACAAATATTTAAAAATAATTACAAATATTTAAAAATCATTAAGAATATTTAAAAAATATAAAATAAAAAGGGACATAAAAGTATAAAAAACATTTCAAATATTATATGTTTTTCATCCCAAATTACAAAATGGTTATAAAACATCACAAATCATTAACTATTGTCTGGTGGGGGAGGATCCCTCGATGGATCATGGGGAGGAAACACTATTCCAATGCCACAGAAAAGTCCCCAAATTTACTCCAACATCTTCTCAACTCTCTAATATTGTTGCTCAGGATCCTCATCACTCTCTCTATGAAACTATTTTATCATCTAATCCTAAGCTCTCAACCTCTCCTAATAATGTTCAGCAGATTAAGGCATCAAAGACGATCTCCCTAATCTCCCTTCACGCTTATTGATGACAATGTAGATGTACCATAATAACTCATGGGTGTACATCGATAACAAATACCAATAACCTAGCCTTTCATGACACCATGAAAAGTCTCCTATATCCAAGAAGCCTCATCAGAACCCAAATCACTAGTGGCATCCTGTTCATTCTTAGTTTCGATCTCATGTGAATGTGAAGTCACATCTCCATATATTTCCATTAAATATAATGACATGTAAAAAAACAATAAAATTAATATTCATGGATTTTTTTTAAAAAACATAAAAACCAAAATATTTTCGTGTCGCTCGCCTACAGTTTTGCATATATGGGGATCAATATAAATCTTCTTATAAAGATTAAACTTTGTAATAGATGCGTCGGTAGTGTCCTGTACAATATAAAAAACATGTTACAGTTAAATTATATGTATATTAATAAATAATATCACTTACCATATGTTGTTGATCTATGCCAAATATAAAACTTTGGGACCTATTTGTAACGACTTTCCCCTCCTGATTTTGGTGTCTAGATGAAATCCTACTCTTAAAAGGCTCTCCTAGCTAGCAGGAGAACAATCCATTTCATACCTTAGCTGATATATATTTCAGTCGATCGGAGAAACATTACTGGTAAAAGTCTATTGCATAAGATTATGTTTCATTTTATGTGGTTGGGTAAAAACAAATGAAAGTGCTAACATATAAAAATATCACATTACTCTTTGATATGATCTATTATGATATCAGGAATCAGATAAAATAAATTCTATACGACAATTAAAAAAAATATTACATTAATTAAATAATTTTTAAAAAGTTTGTAATATTTAATAATATACACCCCAACGGTTGAATGTCTAGTGGTGAACGGTGATACAAACTAGGTCCAATAACACCCATGGATCAGAAAAAAAATAATCTCTATAAATTGAATCATCCTTCCCAACACCTAAATGTGAATAACTATTCAAATTAATAAAGATAATAATAAATTTATTTTGAAAATTAATTCATAAAGTTAGTATAAAAGAAATAACTTAAACAATTAAACAATGATGTGTAAATGCGGTTCCAAATCAATAGATGGAATCTCAATGGAACATGATTTGGAATCATCAATCGAGAAATACCATGATCCCACATAATAGGTAATCCATCCAAAGGATTAGCAGAATTAGGCTTATCAGTAGGAAGTCCAGCATTAATGAGATAAAGAAATAGATCACTCGGATCACCTGTAGTCATATAAAAAAAATATTATTACATAAAAGAAATATTTAATACAAATACCAAATATAAAAAAATACTAGAATATAATAATATTACCTGTAAAAAACTGTTAATAAAAATATAAAATATAAAAAACTAATAAATATCCAAATAGGATAATCACTTGTAACTAATGACCTGGATAAAATACATCAATAATCTTCTCATTTATCATTTTCATCTAGATAAATGTCTTCATCCTCATATTCACTATCATTAACATCCATTTGAATTTCAATATCATTATCCCTTATTACATCATCAGCATTATCTATATCATCGGCCTAAAATGGGGGGTTTCATCATGGATATTTATATCACATTGGGTAAGAGATAATTTTTGGGATGTTACGTGAAAATTTTCAAAATTTTTCACTTCCAAAAAACCTTTTTCATTTTAAATAAACTGATTGTCATGTGATTTCATTTTTATCACAACACACAAGTTATTCAAATCTCTCAAAACAACACATTAATTTTTATAACAAACGTTATGTGCTTGATGTGCTAATGTAAATGGTTTATTTTTTGTAAGAATTCTATTATATTTAATTTCAATGACTCCATGCCATGGATGAACTCACAACCCTCAACTAGTATCAAAGCAATCACATGTAAGCATTATTACATAAATTAATCTCGAATAGTATAACCAAATTATTTCATCCATCATACCATAAAAGTCAACATCACTTTGCTTATAATGATATCCATTAAAAAAATTATTCATTGATTTCATTGAATCCCTATATATGAATATATGGAATTGAAATTTATTAACCAAACCCCATTAGTGGATTTTATCTATTTTGATGAAGTATTTTTGAGCACAAATAATCGACTTTAAATTTTGTTTTCATGTTGTGTTGCCTCTAAACAATAAAAATTTGCGATAATAGTTATAATAAGAAATTTTATTTTTTTATTCAATTGAATGCAACATAACTTAGAAGTCTTTGAAACTAATATGAAAATTTTTGGAGATGATGTTATTCAGGGGCAGTTGATGTAATTTGTATAATTTTTTCATATGGTCATCAAATAGTCTAAAAAAACTATAATGTAAATAAATTTCTTTTATAAATATTTAAATAAAATAAAAATATTGTAATTAATGTAAAAATAATGCTAGTTCCTTATAATTCAGTAGAAAACAGGCATAATATTTGTGCAGTTCATTATCTGTAATCCATAATTCATGATAAATACCAAAAACCAATTCAGTCTAATTAAAAATTGACAAGTGATGGTCTATGAAATTATAAAAACTTTCCACATTCAGACTCAAGTGATTATGTTTTCACGGATATTTAAACTGAAAATAATAAGATCAAAAAATTTAAATTTCCTCCTACAAGTACACTTATATAATAGATCCTTCAACTAATATATTATTACATATTTTTTTTTAATTTTTACATACATCTCTCAAACAGATACATCCATAAAAATATTAATAGCCCTCAACATTTATCTTTATATGAAAAATGAAATATTAAATGTTCCATGGTATCAATGAAGTATAGTGGTAATATTTTTTTATTATTTACCTAAAATTAAAATGAAATATTTTTTCATAAAAATAAATGCATTATAATACAATATTTTCACAGAAATATCACAGAAACAATATGATATTTTTGTCAAAACATCACATATTGAAGAATTTAACAACCCTCTAAGACTAAATGGTTGTAATATTTCAATTATGACATGGGAGTCATGAATTTTTAACCAGATAATATGCCCATTTCTAAAACAATGAAAAATTTTATAAGTATAACCCTATTGTAACCTCAAATATCTAATCCATTGACATGATGAAAAACTATTTTCTTTAGTAAGTGAGTAAACTACTTTTGGATTCATTAATTTGTGTGATATTTCGCCTTCAAATAATTGGAGTTATGGGAATCCTAAAATTTGTGAAAGATCTAACTATGTATTTATATTAACTTTGGTATTATCAAGTGTTTCCAACATTGTCTAAAATATGTGATATAAATATATTCTCAATATGCATTGCATCTAATATGTGATGAACCAAAAAATCATACTAATTTGGAAGACCCAAAAAACTAATCCTCTTAGACAAATATGATCTATTACAAAACCCGTTTATTTTTTGTTCTTTTATGGTTGTATCGAAAGTAATAGGACGTATTATTGAGAAAATATATTTTATCTAATAACCTGAGATCAGTGTTGGAGGTTCTCTTGTTTCAATTTTTCCTTTTAAACAATTATTTTTGTTCCTCTGAAAAGGGTGATTCACATGAAGAAATATCCGAAATAATTGAAAATAACTAAAATTTCCCTCATTACCAAGAATAAAATATTTCTTTTTCATCCATGAAATACAAACATGCTTTTATGCCATTTTTTCTCCATCTAGATAACATAACATATACTAAAAATTCACTAATCATAGATATTAAATCAACCATCAATATAAAATCCTGATTTGAATCTATATCAAATGTAGTAATAGCATTGTTCCATAATGGAATTAACACATCAATTAATAGATTCAGATAAACATCAAAATTATTCTTGGATGTCCTAGAATTAATAGCATTAAATATATATATATATATCGTTCTTTCATCAAGATCTAAGGAAGTAAGTTGTATGGAGTAAAGAAAACAAGACAATAAAAATATTTATTGTTATAAGAATCACATGGAAAAAACAATTAGTGGAAAGGCCCCATCATATGTTACAAGGTTCTAAACAAAATGACGTATGTGTCTGATAAATTTTTTTCCATGAGTCACCATCACATGTATGATTTAAACATTTACTGACATTAATTATTTATTTATGTCATGACATTAGTCTAGATATGTAGTGAGACATAAATAAATGTTGTAAACATAGTGTAATTGGAAAATGTCTCAACTATTTCACAGGAACTCTATAATTTCCTTATTGTGCCCCTTAATACCTCAATTATCCACATGTTGGACTATTAAAATAGGATCCATAATCACCATAATCTAAGATTTATTCATTTAAAGATGCATGCATTTTCTGATAATAAGACCCAAATTATGAACTGACCACTTACATTCATAGAAAAGTTTCGGTAATGTATTTATGTCAAAAAAATGATTTAACCAAAGATAAAATTTGATTGAAACAATAATTTTAATTTTTAAAATTGTATTTAATACCCATAAATTGTGTATCAACATCATGTTTTCTCATCTATCATTAAAAATATATGGCCCCCTCAACAAATTTCTTCTGATTTTAAAGCTGAGAAGGTCCGGCTTCGTGATTTGAAATATCATTCTGAGTTATTTCCAGAATAGATAAACCAACAACCTCATTTACTAAATTCTAAAATGATTAATTTGGAACAAAAATATTATAATTTATACCGAATTCATTTCATAATATTGATACAAAAAATATAAGTATTTAATAAACCAAAATAAAAAATATTAATTCCAAAATTTTCAAATGTTTCAATTATATTAAAATCACATTTATAACAAGGAAATTTTTAATTATTACTCTAGAGAAAAAATATGAATTTGAATATGAAAATGATATAATGTTTTGAAAACCTTCAATGTTTTCTGGATTTATACAGGATCCATTTTGAAATTTACATGATTTATCCAATTATGATCGTGTAATTGAAACTGGTGTCTACTTCCTAAGTCCACAGTTATCCTAAAAAATAATATAAATAATAATAAATATTACAAATCAATTTCATAGTTGAAAATTATTATTATAGTTTAACACCGTGAAATATTCTGTGGAATATGATCAGAGTGAGATGTTGGGATAACACTATATTATGGGCCCTATCGAGAATCGACATAGATAGAAGAAAAATATTAAATATATTATATAAGATACGTGATATTTTTTTAAATAATATAATATCTCTCAAATGGGTTCCCATATGGTAAATATGAGACCACCATTATATCCGGGATGTGTGGTTTACCCTAGATACAACATTACATTTATACACATTGAGATTTTAGTAACATCATGCACGATGGTATTTCCATTAAATAATTTTTTTTATTTTTATTTAAAAAATTGTAGTATCTTTGTAATGGTGTATCATATCCGAAATATAAGACCACCTTTATATCTTGAAATTTTTACTTTACCCTAGGAGCAACAAAAAATTTGTGTGTTCGGGTGTTTGGTTACATGACTAGTGAGGGTAATTCATTTGATATTTTTATTATATTTTTTTATTAAAAATTTAAGAACCTCCCGAACTGTGTATTGTATAAAAAATTAGAGACCAATGTTTGATAATGGATGTATAGTTTACCCTATGTGAAACATAATATTTGAGAGAATTGGGTGTTTAGTTACATTGCATGCGAGGGTAATTCATTTAATAATTTTATCAAAATTTCTTATTCAAATTTATATTATATTCCTAAATATGTGTCATATAAAACATCAAAGACCAGCATTGGGTCTGGGATGCGTGTTTTATGAAAATGGCTCAGCCATGGGTAGGGAAACAAAACCCTTGACTAATTTTTTTTAGAAAATAAAAATTACAAAAGAAGATAGAGAAAAAAGTTGAACAAGATTCCAACAATTAAACACAAGATCACTTCCTATGGATACCCTTGGATCCCATATTCCAAAGGTATCTACCCCTTCCCTTTGGGTGTTGACCTTGCCATCATGTCTTTGATAGATCATGTTCATCAGATGATGATCCCGATAAAGACTCATAAACATCCACCAAGATTCTAAATTTCAAAGACAAGTCTCGGAAATCCATATCTGAATTCAAATGAAATCCAACCTGAAAATTGATTCCAAGAAGCTTATAGACAGCTAAATAATCATTATAACCAAAAAATGCAGACTCCATCATAGAAAAGGTGACCTCCAACAGCAAAAATAATCACATAGCTTCTTTTTTATCAATCACTTTTAGCGCCCGCTCACCCTCTTGACCATTGGGAAATATGACATTCATATTCTCCTTATGTACATGGAAACAATTTTTATCCAAGGGATTTCTAAATTAAGCATAGTAGTTTTTCATGAGATCATATAAAAATGGTATTTTAGTCCATTCTGTATATTCACATGCATCCACATCCATATTTTGGTGTTCCACTTGTGTCACCAGAGCCTAGGGATAACTCATGAACTTATAAGGATTTAGACCCCCTTCGTCCAGCTGAGCATCTGTAGTAGTTGTTATCTTCTCTATTTCAATATTAGTGAATCCATCCACGATAGATCGAACCACCCTAGAGACATGGTCCAATGGAATAACATCATGTTGAGGAGAGAGAAATTCCAGATAACCATATCTCTGTTTTTCGAGGAAATACAATGTTAAACCCATCTGTATCTATCAATGTTTTCTTACCCTTGCGCCCTTTCACCACATCAAGATATTTTTGCTGTAGGTCTTGGTCAGTAGAATCCTAGATAATCTCCTCATTAAGTAACTAATTGTCCATTGAGGTAGCCTGAATTCCACCATCTGCTTTACCAGTAGATGTCTGAACTTCACCAGGAATTATATTTCAGTACTCATCTCGAGATACCAATTTCTATGCTTCCCGATAATTAAGATCATCCTCCCAACCCTCCAAAATATCATTCTAGGTTATCGCGCACTAACCACTTTCAAAATCAACTATAGAGTCTATCTTCTCTTCCCCAATGCAGGAAGAAACATAAGGATCATAGCCTCTCATGATCTGTCCATGTACAACAAGAGTCACATTTTTCTAACCAGACTTCACTACTCTATCCTTGGAGCCATGATCCCCACCAATATTACTCCAATTAAACACCTCATGACCAATAGTAATACAATTCAAAAAGAATATTGTTACTTTTTCATATTCAATTCTCAATTTAAATTCTTTAACCTCACTGGAAATGAAAACACAATAAACTAATACTAATACCAAGTCCACTTCAACCAAAAAACGCGTGTAACATTTCATTTGAGGGTATCATTTTTAATCTTTTATTAATATTAAATAAATATATATTTATTTATATATAAATATTTATATTTATTACAATATTTAAAAAAATATTATTACAAATTAATTTAATAAATTAAGTATTTATATGAAATATTGTGAATTTCTAAGAGTTATTATTTTTTAAATTTTCTACAAGGGTTCGATGAAATTTTTTTTATATATTATAATTTTTTAAAATTTTTAAAAGTTGATAAAATTATTTGATAAGGAGTCCTATTTATTTATTTATTAGATCTAAATGTATAAATAATTTGACTAATATTTAACAATTACTCATTTTTTTACAATTATTTATATATTTATTTAATTTCCTCAAAGGTTAAAATTATAAATGATAATGTTTAACTAAAACTAATATTTGCTATTTATTAATAATATTGACTAATTAATTATTAATTATTAAAAATTATGTAATGATTATTAAAAATTATTTAAATTATTATTATATTTTAATAATTACTATATATATTTATAGATTTCATAATTAATATAAATACATCAAATATATTCTAACCACATTTTAAAGAAATATACAAATATCAATCAATATAAACACATACACACACATATATATATATATGTATCTATAATTTGTAAATAATTTTACTTAATGTTGATTTTATTTATAAATAAATTTTTTATCTTCAATTAATCATTTATATATATAATTTATTAATAATTTTGTATTAATATTTTTTTCATTAATAATTATTTTGAATTTATATTCATTTTCAATTAATAATTTTGGAATTGAAAATGTTTACCCTAGACACATTATATAATTTATGTGAGATATTTTTTTAAAATATTTATACAAATTATTAATACATATTATTTTAATTAATACAACATTTAAATGAATTACTATGAATTTATTGTAGTTATTATATTTTTATAATTTTTTTACAAATTATTATTATGATTTTATATTTATCAAGAATAAAAAAAAATTATTAATAATAAAGACTCATTAATTTTTAAAAATTATCAATTCTTTAATTATTTTTACTAAATATTTAAATTAATGAAACATTTTTTTATGATTAATAATTTTTTACGAATGTTTAATAATTATCTTTATTTTTTATATTTTTTAGAAAATATGAAAAAAATATCGTAATTTTTAATAACTAAGTGTATAATAAATATTACAAATTTTAAATTATTATCAGTTTTTCAATACACCCCGTTTTTAACATGTTTGTTTATGAAAAAAATCTTATAAATAATTTTTTGTTAAAATGTTCTCATTAAATTATTTTTCTCATATTTATTAAAAATAACTCATTTCTAATTATTTCATATTACATATATATATAGATATATATATTACATAATTTATTAACAAATTCTATATACATAAAATTTACTATTAGATGTTTTAAAACAAACTAACATATCAAATCTATATACATACATACAAATGTGTGTGTGTGCGCGCACACTCACACATATATATCTTAACATGTTAATATATATATATATATATTATCTCTAAATGATTACAAACATCTATAATATTTCAATAATTATCATATTTAAAATAATTATATAAAAAAATAAACCTCCAGCAACCCTAAATAGCAAAAAAATAATATATTAAATCTAAAGATTAATAAATTTGAAAAATATCTTAAATCATATCAAAGAAACTCATACATAACCATGGCAGCCAAATAAAGAATAATAAATATAGATTGACCCTAAATATCAAATAAATTATAAAAATCGTGTAGATTTATAATCCTAGATTTTGACCAAAATAATATTTTCAACATTCAACCAAAATATGCAGAAATAATGATGAAGGAGTGAAACAGAGTATTTACCTATAGTATTTGAGTTGATATCCACTAAAAAATTAGAAGTAGTGCGTGTTTACAGAGCAGCACAGAGCGGGGCGCATGGTAAGTTTCGTCGCATCAATTTAGGAGAGGGAAGAATAAAAGAGAGACAGAATAAAGAGCGGTGCAGATCTATTAAATTAATGATATTTTTTTGACCAACTATTTCTTATTTAATTAATTTTATCGAAAAAAACATTAGTCAAAATTATTTGGGACCAACAATAATGCCCGTCGCAAATACTCTTAAGTGGGAGAAATTTAAAAAAACATCTTATATGTCCATTGAAAAATTAAGTCATAAATATATTTCACATTGGGTGGGGGAAATACCACAAATTTTTTTCCACTGATGTAATATTCTATCACAAATAATTACTATTTAAAAATGATTACTACATCTATCACAAATAGTTCTTTCCCAACAACTATTTGCAATGGAGAATTTGTCTCTTACAAATTCCCCATCGCAAATTCTTGAAAGTTTAGTAGTGATGGAATATTAATTTAAGAAACTAGTGTTGTACAGATAAGAGCATTATTGAAATAATATATACATTGAATAATATTAGTTTAAATGAAATATTTAAAACATTTAATAATAAGTTATAAAGGAAAAATACCTTCCCTTCAGTCCAGACACGCTTTTAAAAATATCTACTATCCTTGATAATAAAATTATACTTCTTATTTTCTTTATTTTAATTTTTTTTCATCTTTATTCATATTTTATGATCATATTTATTTCAATCACTTTTAAATTTTTACTCTCTTTTTATAGTTCATGTTAGTCTTATTTGGGTGGTTCGATTAATAATCTTCAAAGATTCTTTGTTTTTTTAGTAATGATAAAATTTAATTTTTTAATAAATAAATAATCTCTACATATGAAATTTTATATTGTTCATATCATTCTAGAAATAAAATAATTCAATAATTCATGTAACAGTTTCTTTTTGATGAATCTTCCCTCACAAGATAGCTTTTATAAGGGAAAATAACCACGATTGTTAACATATAACTCCATTATTATGATTATTAACTAATCATTCAATATTTTTTATTAAAATTTAATTGATTTTTTTCATATATTTATGGAGCCTCGTAGTCATATTATTGAACTTTTAGTGATGGTTCATACATAATTCTTAATAATTTCTTTATTTAAAATTTTTATATTTTAAAAATAATTAATTTTTTAAACAATATACATTGATATATTGTAATTATATAACAATTAAAACATAGTAAATTTATCATTATTACATAATATTTACATGATTTTTGTTTTCAAAAACATTCATTACATAAACATAATAACATCGTTCTTGTGGGTTGTAAAATTGACCCAAACATGGACATGTATTAATAAATAAATTAGTAAGAATATATTGTTCTATAATATTACTTTCACAGAATCATAATGTCGTTAATTTTTCTAATTATAAATATTAATCAATATTATTTATATGACTAATGTGAATTAATGATAATGTAAATTAGTGGTTACTTATAAAGTGTCTTAGTATTCTCATTTAAGGTAGTTAAATTTTTTTATTATCCATTATTGTTAATATTTTTATAGAATAAACAATTAATGAGCTCAAAATAGTACTTGTATTATAAATAAAATATTTATTAATGAAATAAATTATATATATATATGTAATAAGGTGAAAAAATGAAATATATCTTTCATGTATGCGGTAGATCAAACATAATATAATCGATGTTTTCATTTTCATGAAATGGGAGGAAGATAGAAAATTTTTTCTCCATCGAAACAATAAAATTTTAGTATAAAAATGTTATAGAATTAATTAAAATTTATTTTTATAATATATTTGGAGGATATGGAATAAAAAAACATGATGGAACTCAATTATGACTATAAAATCATCCTTTGATATCCTCCTTTATGCATATTCTTAAGCATTTTTAGATTAGAAATTTTGGAAGAATGAAACCTCCAATACATGTAAAATATATTGGGGATAGAATTTTTTATTAATTTATGTATATATGTTTCTAAAAGTATTTAGAAAAGTGGAATGGGGAAGGTTTTCTTTTATAAGTTAGAGGAGTGACACTGTTAAAAATACTTTTCTTAATAATATATATAATGAAGTTAGTACTCAGATAAATTGGAAAAACAATACACAGATTTATAATATTCTATAAATAGTAAAAATAATAACCCCAACATATTAATTAAATATCTGATTTTGGGGCCTCCACAATTATTTTTTAACATTATTACCTCACTTTAATTTTTACTGCAGTGGCTAATTTTTTACTATGTAACTTATTTTTATGAGCAAAAATGGAATTATATATATTTATATCTTCAAACCTTATAATTTCAAATATTAATAA
This sequence comes from Viscum album, assembly GCA_963277665.1. Lineage (NCBI taxonomy): Eukaryota > Viridiplantae > Streptophyta > Magnoliopsida > Santalales > Viscaceae > Viscum > Viscum album. Next base: position 1,173,984,578 of record OY728119.1, on the reverse strand, counting down.
AATTTTACGATATTATATTTAATTAAAAGTTAAAAATTAATTTTAATATAAGCACACATAGAACTATGAAAAACATCATTATGAAGAAATCCCATTTTAGAGTAAAAATGTGTTTTCCGAAAAATCATGAAAATAATTTATTTGAAAAAAAATATTAGTTTATTAATAGAGAAATAAAATTCAGGTTACTTTATAACTAAGTCAAAATTGAATGACACCCCATGAAAAATAAATAAAAAATAAATGTTATTGTATTAGAGAACATCGTATTTTACACAATTAGCCTAAAAATAAACCCATTCCAAAGACTCAAAAAATTAAATCTAAGATAATTTTGATATGATGAAGCCAAAAATTAATTTTTTTTTCCCAAATTATATTTTTAAAATTTAGAAATTTAATTTTAAACAATACACAAAATCACAAGTAATTTTCATATTATAACAAAAAATTGTTTTTATTTCGAAATGAAAAATAACATTCTTATTCCATATGATAATAAAAATATTTCTACATTATAACATTTTAATCAAAATTATTATAATTAATATAAATAAAATATAAAATTTTTTAATTTAAAAATACTTAGGACTTCACAAATATTCACTTGGGTGAGTCATAAAGGACCCAAGATTTTATCACATTATTAATATAGATACCAAAAATTACCCTATCAATACATTTTTTTATGCATATATGAGACATAATAATTAAATTTTTTCATTAATATAATGGAATTTCATGGAATATGAGAATAGAAAAATAATCAGCATAAATTCCAACAAATAGTAATTTTTTAACAAATATTGTTTTAGTAGGAAGGTAACTGGATTAAAGCTATTGATTTCTATTGAAAGATATAAAGTAGTGTGACAAATAGAACCCAAAATTGAAATTTCACTAGCTTGAAGCATGGTCATATTGACTAAAAATATGCCAAAAATTATCCCTATAAGTTGAATTTAATCCAATAGTGTTAGGGGTTCAATGATCATATTCACAACATAATGATGTGAAGTATCATACACAGATCAAGAAAGGAAGAAATGAAAAGTTGAATAACATGAATATTTATTTAATATAAATTGATCAATATGGAGTACAGAACAATTAAAATGGTTTTATTTTCCATATTATGGGAAATAAATATATTATCAAAAGAATCATGTAATACAATAATGGTGTCATTCATTTTGGAGATAATAAATTAATGGAAATTATTGGATCTAAAAAATCAAAATCATTTGTAAAGACTTGATTTGAAAAGATTTCAATTTAGTCCAAGTTCTTGAACAAAAAATCTATCTATAAGTCAATTATGAGGCTCGTGAAATGTAGTAGATTTCACCTAGGAGGATTAAATTGATTTTTTATATGATAGAGTTTTGATGTAAGGTAATTGTAAAATGAGTAATATATACCTCATTGGTGGAGAGGAAGTCATGTTTTTTATGACTATGGAATAATAGAAAAATTTATGGAATTTAAGGCCTATCCACTTGAGGGAAAAACAAAGAATACTTAGTGAATAATTTAAGAATACATGATATCCCAAAACATTCAACATATCACACTCACAATTGTAATACCTTCCAAAAGGGAATGATTACATTGAAGTCCTAATTTAAAAAAGGAAAGCCATCAATAATGGTTCTAGATTTTCGATACATTTTTTTATGTTGCATAATATCATCTAAATTCAAGAATTATCTATTTTATAGGTTTTATTCATATGAAATTACAATAATATAAAATAGATAATTGTAATATCACATAAATATGATGTTTTCAAGTCCATTAAACTTTATATAATTTGATTTGTGTCCGTAAAATTAATGAATTAAAAATTTATAATGACATAGAATTTATCAATAATTATGTATAACATAATCTCATAAAAATACTAAAGGGTACCAAGTCTATATAGTGAGGACTCTATAACAAAATATTTTTTCTCAAAAGAGTAACCATACAATTATCAATATGGTTTTAGTGATTTTCATTGAAAAATATCTACCATAGATATATTAGAAAGAAATATACTTAAAATAAATCTATATTACAAATATGTATTTTTTGGGTCTTGATAAAGAGAAGTCACCTAATTATATTTTTTAAAGGAATAAGTTGGTTCTAAAATACTTTCAATTCTTTGGGATCAAGTTCTTTTGTCTAAAAAAAGGAAAAATAAGATGTTTGAATATTTTGGGGAAGAATGTAGAATTTTTTCTAATTTAAAAAATAATAATGCATAAAATGATAAAACAATGGTTTGGAAAACAAGTTGAATGTTAGGATGTCAATGTTAAGTAAAATTAGTAGAATTATCTAACCAGTGAGTAGATTTTAAAGGAAAGAGATAATGAAATGATAATATCAGGGGGAGAAAATGAGTTTTAGATTATTCTTATTAATATAAAATTGATTTAAATAGTAAAAAAATCAACAACAATTTGAAAGTAAAAAAATTGGGCTAAAATAAACAATGAAAACATTATTGGTGATCAGATAGATCTATAATAGACTATAACGATGAATAATATAAAACAAACGTCGTTACAATATTATATAAAGACAAATAATGTTGATGAGTCTATTAAAGATAAAAAATATTTCAAGGTGATGTAGGAATAGATTAACCAAAATTAATAAGAATAAAACATGGGAAACTATTCTACGACTAGAAGATAGAAATGTTATCAAAAAATAGGTAATCCCTAATCCAAATTTTCATAGCAATTTCAGTTTAAATATGATTTAATTTTTTATAAATGGATACTAAATTGTAATTCCTTAATGGATATATTAAAGAAAATGTATACACCAAAACTAGATTATTTTTTTATTCATCAATACAATAATACATTTTTTCTATTAATGAAAGATTTGTTTGGGATAAATCAAGAACTAATGTTTTAGAATGAATTTTCTAATTAACTCTAGAAAATTCCGGAATTTTTATTTGGAGGAACTAATATTAATCTCTATAAAAAAAATATAAAATGATCAAAGAATTATGGTGCTCATTTATATTAATGATATAATTTTTAAAGTATTAAATGAATAACATTACAGACTATGTTCATAAATTATAAGGTGTAAGATAGATATTGATTTAATTGGAGAGACAAACCTGTCTTTTTTATATAGGTGGTGATGTATCTTATGGAATTATTAAATAATATTTTTTAAACATTAGTGTGGATGGTTGGAAAACAAATTGGAATTTTATGGAGTATATGATGAAGTGATGTATAGGGTTTTCAAATTATTTGAGTTCAGTTAGACCATTTAATTAATTTTCAAGTTGTGATAATAAATTTTTTATGTATATATGTTATAAGATTCATTCTCCATATATGATTCAATATATTGTAAGAGTCATCTGATGTAAGAGTGATAGTCATAAGAGTGATCACTATAAAGATGAATTTATAAGATTCATTTTCTATGTCATTGTATGTAACACACAAAGAGTTTTTGATGCATTTCTATTTCTGTATAATTTTAGTGTTCAACAGATTTCATAACATGTAACACCAAAATTTAAGCAAAATATTATTTACTCTAAAAATATTTTTATTTAAATAAGACTATTATAACCAATCGTGAAAATCAGAGCTTTAAAAATGAATAAACATGTCCTAAAAATATTTATAGAGGTTTTATATAATGAAAATGTATCGATAAATTCATAATAATTAAGTACACAATTTTTTGTGATGTTATTTTATGCTTCAAAAATATATTTTTTTAAATGGTTTTCATTGCTTTTTGTGCTTGTATATTAGAATTAATTTCATCCAATTTTAAATATCATATTTTCAAAATGGATATAATTTTTTATTCATTATATCAAAATTATATTAGTGTCTTTTTTAGAATATTCTAATATAGTTGATTTTCTTCAGAATAGTGAAAATATTGATTCATCAAGTACAACCACTATTATGACATTATAATGTTGAAAGTTTTAATTTCTATATTTTTGAAGATTTTTATTGACCAAATTTATTTGAATGGATTTAAATAAATTATATTTAAATATTAATTTGAATTTTGGAACCCAAGTTTGACTTTTTTTTAAAAAATATGTGATATTTTATTCACATTTAAAACTATTTTTGGGTCTTTGAATTTATTAGTATGGTTGGAATATTAAATTTAGTTTTTCCATGATAAAAACCCTAAAATAGTTAATTATTTTGTTATTTAACAGTAAAATTATGGTTAACCAACTTCTTAATTTATTTCAATGTGAATGTATTTTTACTCTTAATTTGTGTGTTTTCATAAAAACTGTTTTTCATGGGTTTTGTGTTCATATATTGAAAGTAATTTATATAACCTATAGAAAATGAATATGATAAGATGAATTCCAATTTAAGAATCTTCATTTATATATTTTTTAATAAATCCCATATTATTTTTGGTCATATAATCAATTTATTATGTTAAACTTGTATGTTATCATTGTTAAGGAATAATGTGTTTAAAGTGATTTACCAGGGAGATAATGATTAACATGTATCAAAAACAAGTCTAAATGTGATTTTATGGGTTTATTTAGGCCTTATAACATATTATTATATACTTTTAGTTGCCTTTCTTCCACTACACATGATTAATATATATATACATATATTTATATATAATATTTTTGTAATTTGAACTACGTCTTTACCCTGACTTATTAGAGGGCTCATCCTCTAATCCCTTATTCACAATACTTGAACAATATAGATAATAAACTATATACACTAATAGAATTATATTTTCCTTAATCACATATTATAGAATATTTTCTTTCCATAATACCTTACTTTCAATTATTAAGTCGTAATCTGAAGAATGTTTCTCAAAAAAGAGGTATAACACTTAACTGCGTACTTTAAATTTTATTTCCCAATATAATTAATATAATTCAATTTTATCCATTATAAAATAATTAATTCAGTACATTAAATATAATTAATTATTATTATGATTATTTAATTACCATTATTCACTTCATTTCAATCTCATGGGAGAAGATAACATCGCATCTCTCTACGTGTGGACTACCACCACCAAGAAATGATGTGTTTTGTTTTTCATCATAACATTATATTGGTAGTTATAATAACATATTTACATAATATATATTATATTTTTTATATTATTATATTTTTATAAGGTAAATTATCATTTAATTAACTTTTTTCTAACCATCAAAAAGATGAAACATAACTCATGTGTATGTACAGTCTACCGTCTCCATGAAGTGATGTAATTAATTTTTCATCAAAATTTATAGGAATAGTTATAAAAAATTATATAATGACTAAATATTATATTAAATACTTGTTTATCAAAGTATATTATTTAAACATTGTCATTTTAAAAGTACTAGGACTTCTAAACCAGAAGATTCATGAAAGAAGAAAGTATTTATTAGAAGGAGCAGTGATTTTAATAAAGACTTATTGATAAATACTTGGTAAGAGGTTATAACTAAATCATATTTGGTATAATATATATGATTATTTTTTGGATTATATTAATTATAAATATTTATTTATATTATATCATACATTAACACGTAAGAAATAATATGGGACTTGACGTAATGGGTTTCTATTACAAACTCTTTTTTTGGGATTATCTATTATAAATTTCCATTGAACAAAATTATATGAATATTAACCTTTAAATCATATCAATTTTCTTCTTCTATATTTATTCCTATAATTTTTCTGTATTATTATCATATTCCTCTTTTTTTCTTAAATTGATCGAAAAATGTCTTTAAAGAAAAGTTGACATTATTTCCTTTTGGTTGATGAACATTTTCTTCCAAGTCCATGCTATTAAAAATGGCTTCATTAATGTCATTACATATACATGAAATATATAAAACGTCCCTTTAATTACTGTTAAATTTCATATTGAATTTTCCAAAAGGAATAATTTTTAAGAAACATTTTTCTAAATATTTCATTTTAAACATTTCACAAAGGTGTGAAAAGATTGTGTTTTAACAAATACTACATGAAATGATTTTACCACTATCATGAATATTCATTACATTGAATCATCATTTCCATGTTTCCTTGTTTATATTAAATGAAAGGTATTTTCTCGATATTCTATAAATTTTGAGTTTAAATTTAATCAAATGAAAGTGATACTTTATCACATTTTCCAAGATGTATTGAATGATCTTCTAATGGTATTCATATTTTATGCTAATATCCTTTATAGATTTTTATAATTCAATGGGTAGTTTATCTTAGGATAACATCCAATTAATTTATATAGATGTCTTAGGATGATGATGATTTAAGGATGATTCTATGAAACATGTTTCTTTCCCATGAGATAATTATGTTTTGATGAAATCTTTATAATACCCATTTCTTTTCAATGTGTCATGTTATGGTGGAATGTAGTGATTTTTATGAAACTTTTTTACCTTCCATGGATTACGATATAGTGATATTATGAATTTTGTATGATCTTATGAAACACATATGTATAGTTTTTATAATGTGATTGGTGGGGAAAAATTCAATAACCCTCCAAAATGTTGGGTAATGATTATGGAGTTGAGAATCTACAAAGAGGTGTTGGGGTTAATAAAATACCAAGAGATGATGAAGTTAATAAACTACAAAGGTATTACGGAGTTAACTATATTTAATTTACATGCAATATAATATTCAAAACGATTAGGTTTATATTTCCATTATGGGACTTTGTAAACAAGTATTGACTTAGGAGTAAACTATGACAAAGGAAGTGGTTTTTTATTCATATGTGTGTTCCAAAAACTTATGTATTAGGCTTATTATATGTTTTCATATCAAGTTATTTTTTATTTATGATTCCACACTCTTAAGTATTATGTTTTTTTATTGAAAAAACTTTATTTCATGATTCATGATAAATTATCATTAAAAAATTGAGTATGATTACTGTCAATTATGCTCATATTCTCGACCCCTAATTGTTATATTATGATCAATTATGATCATTAATTTTTTATCTCATATTTTTACACTTACTGAAAATATGAGCTCGTTGTTTCTTATGTTTTATTTCTCTATGATATGAAGAATTTCTTACGTGGGTTACAACTAAGAAGTATACTATGTGACATGTTCCTTATGGGAGATGTTGAATATATTTTATTAAATAAGATGATTATGTATCTAGTTTCTAAATACAATAAAGCTTTATGGTCCTTGGGAAGGAATTATTATGATTTAATTTAATATTTAGCTAAAATTGTTTTACATTTATGTATGTTATATAGTGGTCACCATAGAGTGACTACTATAAGAGTGACTCTATAAGAGTAATATTTTATTCAAGAGTGAATATCATAAGATTCATTCGATGTAAGATACATTTTTCATGGTATTCATCTAGAATAATAGTAGTTTATTGTGAGAGTAATCTTCCATAAGAGAAATGTACTCTCACCAAACCAGTTGAGGTAGAAAATTTTCAAATGCCTGACATATCCAAAGAATTTAAGTGTCACTTTTGTAAGAGTGATTTACTCATACATATTTTATTCATACTGATTCTTTTATTAAAATTCATACATTGTAAAAGTAATAATTTTACTCTTGTGAAACATCTGGTACTTGAATATTTTGAAATGAATGAAATACAGTTCATAATTTTAGATTTTAAAAAATTAAATTAAGAACAGGTAGTGCTTAGCTTGACTTGAGATCATTAAAATCACATTATGTTTTTCATATACATGATCCAAGATGAGATTCATTGGTATTTAAATGAATATTAAAAGATAAGTATCATGGGTGTTATTCCTGGGGATTTAATATGAAATTATTAAAAATTATTATTCAAGAAATAATTGATTATTCACTATGAAAATATTAAAAAATTTAAAATTGAGGGGAGTTTTAATAATTAATTTTATAAATTTAATACATGAATTAAATTAGATGAGAATGGTTGAAATTAATATGATTCATTAATACCAAGAATTGTGAATATTATATAATACACGAGACTCTACTATATAAGGTAAACACCATATCCTAAATGATCATAGAATGAGCACTCCAAATATTCTTTAATAATCACTATATTTAAAAGTTTAATTTCTAAATTTATGATTTTTAAAAAAAAAATTAAATTCATTTTTGATTTCATCATAAATATATTACCTTAAGATAATTTTCTGTAATCTTAATAAAAAATTAATTATTAAGTGAATAGTGAAGTATATCGTTTTACTAATACTATGACATTTATTCTATAATTAGTATATATATATGAATTGTAAATTTATGAAATTATTTTCCTGAAAAAAATTATCATATAATATACATTATATATTTTTATATTTTTAGTATATTTTACAAATCTATGATTGATATTTTAGAAAGGAAGTAATTGTTTTCTCAAAAAAAAATTTAAAATATTATATAATTATCATATGAAAATTAATTCTAAAAAATTATAGAAATTTAATTATAAAAAAATTATATAAAATTTAAAGAAAATTGGTTCAAATTATCTAATAAAGAGCCCATTATTTTTTGGCAGAAATATTTTGACACCTTAGGTAAAAATTTAGTAACCGCAGTATAAGCTAAAATGAAAAAAGTAATAATTAAAGGGGTTAAATGAATAAAACATGATAAAAACAAGTGTACAAATCATTTTTTGAGACATTATAGACCTTATATTACCCTAAAATCAATGATTTTTAATTTTTAATAAACTTGACATTTTTTACATGTTATTCCTTTATATTATTTTGAAATATAAACAAAACTGTCATTCCCACCATTTATAAATTGTGTCAATCTTGACCGCTTCAAGGTGAAAAAAATATTACATTTCATTCTAAATTGATTACATATTTAATTCTCATACATTCTAAATTTCCTCTCATATTCTTCTAGTCACAATATATAATCCTAACCCCCTCCTTTCCAAGGAATCCTCTAAGAGAAAACCGCAGTTCTCAATATAAGTTCAATTTTTCATGAACATATTTTTTCATTTTATCATTCCATTTTTATTTTTTCCTATATTATAATATTATTTATTTATTTATTTTATAATTAATTTTTTTATATTGTGTAAATTAACACTATCAACCTTTTTTTATCCCTTTAAAAAATGAATCTCTCATTCATGCATTATATGGATAACTCCCTCTATGACATAATGTGTTTCTTTTTTCATTAAATACCTTAGCGTACTAGATATATAGATGGTATTAAATAATATTTATTATTATTATGATAACATAAATGTTCTTGTCTACCAAATTGTAGAACCTACTAATAATATGATTAATAAACGATCATTGTTAATTTAATCTTTTAAAACGACCATACTAAGAGGAAAAATGATAAATTAAATCTATGTAATGAAATTTTATAAATTATATTTTATTAATACATTTTTAAATTTTACATATATCCAACATGTTGATATTTCAAAATAAATTCTATGTTTTATAGCGTAATACATACACAACATTGATCCTGAAAACAATGAAATATTATTAATTGAATATGACAGTTATAACTATGCCATTGAATTGGAGAGTATAAAGAGGAATACAAAAATTATGATATATATATATATATATTATGGTTACATCTAATAAAAATTTATTTATTAACACTTATAAAATAAGCACTCAATTTTTAATGTTATTGTATTCTTCAAGAAATACATTTTCTTATAATTTTTTTTATTTCATTTTGTGATAAGAAATTATAATTATTTCTGTAAATTTATGAAATTGTATATTATAAAAACAATATAATTTTTGGATCATAGTTTCAATGTTTACATGGAGTTATTTTCAAGAAATGAATGTTTTTTAGCGAATATCAGAAAACTGTGATTTCGCTTGAAAACTATATTTTTATATCAAGTATTCACCAAATATATTTGGTTTTAAAAAGGTCTATAAGTAAAATTATTTATATTATATTACAAATAGAAAAATTACTTTTAATATAATCACTTTTATGATTTAATTCGGTATAAAAATATTTTAATATTTAAAAGACATTTTTCTGAAAAACTATTTCTTATGGCATTTTTTATTTTATTACTATGTTAAATTATTCCATTTTAATGAATTGAATATTTAAAACGGGTTACATATTTTTAATTAAGTGGAAAAAATATATTCAGCTGATTGATTTTCTTTTTTCACTGTGAAGATTAACTAAAGTAAATAATTATCACCATGGTAAGGCTATATTAGGTAATTATGGTTATAAATAATATTGTAAGGACAATAAAATGACCATAAAACTTGACTTAATTTTAATGTATTAGTATATTTCACCCCTACAGAGATAGTATATATATATGAACTTTTTTTCATTTTTCAATGATCTTTAACATTATAATATTTAAGTAAAATATAAAGTAAAAAATGTCACTCTCTTAATTTTAATATCATCAAAATATTATAATTTGGATAAAAACAAATTATATTCTGTTATAAATGGTAATTTTAAATATAAATGATTATTTATCATGGAATTTTATTTAAAATACATAATAATGAATAATTATCTTAAATTCTTACACAACACCGACAAAGTATTTATTTATTTAATATAAAAATTAGGAAAATGATTTTAAATCTGTTAAAAGAAATATAATTTGAAAGAATTATTATGTTATAAGAATTTTATAGATATATATTTTTTACAGATCCTCCACCATGTGAGTTGAACGAATAGGTAAGAAATTGGCTGACATAGTAAGATGATCCACTATCACCCATATGGCATCATGTTTACGGACTATTCTTGGAAAACCTATAATAAAGCCCATTGCTATCTACTCCAATTTCCACACTAGTATAGGTAAAGACTACAATATACATGTTGGCCTCTAATGCTATTCTTTAACTTGATGATAATTTAATCACTCAGGAACGAACACATCCACCTTCCTTTTTATGCATCTCCACCAAATCTAAGGCTTCAAGGCCTTATACATCTTTTATGTTCCTAGATGTACAAGCCATCTCAAATGGTGGTAAGAATTAACGAGTTGTTCTTGAAAATACATAGGTACGACCATCCGATCTCTAATGAAAAAAACTAAATTGGCATCATGTTTCCATCCCTCAGTGTTCTCCATACCATTGTTTTTGGAACTCATAACCAAAAATTCTTCATCAGATGTTTGGGAGTCATTGACCATACATATGAAATCAGGAACAAGAATAGCTTAAAAGAAAACCACAACATCACCTCATTATTCACATTCCACATGCATGTTGTCTAGGACCGACATCAACTTCAATTCATTTGTAGTTCATTTCTCCAACTGAGTATATTAATTTATACTAAATGAATCCACCGCCGAATTTACTCTCTCAGGTGTATAGATCATATTAATGTCAAACATTTTTAGATACTCCATACATATTATTTTCCTCAGATTCAAATACTGATTTGAGAAAATATGTTTCAATATTTTATGATCTGTAAACATAGTGAATTTATCACCAATGAGATAGATTCTCCATGTTTTCAAAGAATGAATATATGAAACTATTTCCAAATCCTGTGTGGGGTAATTCATCTAATGCACCATCAAATTCCTTGAACCGTAATCCATGACACAGTCTCCATTCATGGGAACACAACCCACCCCATATCCTGAAACATCACAGTACAATATATACCCTTGTCCTGATTCTGGGAAAATCAATATAGGTGTTGATGTTAGATGATCTTTTAGTTCCTAGAAATACTTTTTGTATTCCTAAATCCATTAAAATGGAGCATTCTTTTTTGTCAAATGTGTCAATGGAAGAGCTCGTCATGAGAAATTTTGCACAATGAATCGGTAGCAACCAGCTAAACCAAGAAAACTCTATATCTCGAAGTCATTATTTGTGGTATTCACATGATAAAAACTCATATAATTTCGGGATCAATAAAAAATCATTTTTTAGAAATAAAATGGCCAAGAAAATGTACATCATATATTCAAAAATTAAACTTCGACAATTTGACATACAAACAGTGGTCTCTCAAGATTTGTAACACTATTTCTATATACTTCTCATGGTCATCCCCTGTATTTGAATACACCAAAATATCATACACAAAAACCACAAAAAGTGTCTATATATCGCTGAAATATCTGATTTATAAAATCCATGAAGACTTTTGTTTCATTCATTAGAACGAAACATATGAATACATATTCATAGTGTCCATATCTGCTTCTAAAAGTTGTATTTGGAATATCTTCCTTTTTACCTGTCAATTGGTGATATATTGATCACAAGTAAATCTTGGAGAACCCTTGAGATTGCATTAATTGATCAAATATCTCATATATTCATGGAATTATATGTATATTCTTTATCGTAACTTGGTTTAGCTTACGATATTCAACGCACAACCAGATACTTGCATCCTCTTTATTCAGGAACAAGTCTGGTGATGCCCATATAGATGTACTTTGTCAAATGAAACCCTTTCTTTCCATTTACTCAAATTGGTATTTCAATTCCCGTAATTCTGTTAGTGCCATCCTATATGATGAGAGGGTTGTAATACAAGTCACAGAAGGAGATTGATCATAAACTCCACTTCCCTTATATGTGGAAACCCTGAGAAGTTATCAGGAAATACTTCAGTAAAATGATCAAAACCGGCTAGAAAATTTTTTTCCTAAATATTTTCCATTGATTCCCTAGTCAAATTTTCCAACTGGTAGGAGATCGTTCCCACCATTGGTGTCAACATATGCTTTGAACCTTTCCTTACTATCTTCTTTCATCTTAAGAGATGCTCGATGTCATCGTCAGTCATGAACCTAAATGTTATCCCATAATAGTCAATGTGATCCTTAAGAATTTTCAACCAATCTATAACTAGGATTTCATCATAGACATCCATTTCCAACCCTGAGAAGTCCCATTTCAGCCCAACTCTATCAATGGTCATAACACATGATCTACACACAAAGGCTTGACATTCTCTTTCCCCGAGAAAAGATTGGAGTTTTTAAATATAAGGCATAATTTCAAACATTAAAATTAAAAAATAATTCATGAGAAGAAATTAATGAATGCAATGCACCAGTATTTTAGATCACTTGCACAAGGGTAGAATTCAAAATAATTGTACCTCCACTGTCGATGGTACATCCTGATCTTTATCAATCATCTTCTCATCTCTATACAATTGCTTCATCACTACACTATTCTCCTTATTGACATGGTCATATTTCCCTGGTTTAGGTGTCATGGTATTTCTAGAATCACCCTGGATACCCCTGCTCTATTAATGAGATTAATCCTATTTTCCTCTCCCTATTGATGCATACGATGCTTGTGATGCCTGAAAAGTGTCCTGAGCACCTGACCATGGAGCACTGCGAAAATAGCGTAGAAGATGAATCATCTTCATATAGTTATGGAATTATCTAGGTTGTTCCATAAACTCTTGATTTATGTGGTCAAGAAAAAGATGTTGAAAAAAACATGTTTTGATCTTAGGTCACGGAGGAAGGTTCACAGATTCAGCTGTCTGATTCTGGTTTCCACTTCTACCTTGGAAATAGGTATCCCTTTTCTGCTTTCTCCCAACGGTTCTATTTCCACCTTTACCAATAGGTATCATTATACCTCCAACCCAATATCCCAAGATATCATGTTCATCCATAGTCTCTTTGTTCACTATCTCTATATAATCCATAATACAGAGCACTGCAATCTTCGATCGAATCTCCTACCGTAGCACTAATTCGAAGATGTGTTCCTTTAAGGATGCACTTGCCACAATTTCTAATGTAAAGCACACTAAAATCATGAATTTATCTACATAATCTATGACAGAGAGGATCTATTGTTTCAGGATGAATAATTCCATCATTTTTTGGATCTTGAACGTGTGATGATAGAATTTTTTGTTGAAAAATTCCTCAAAATCCTCCCATGTAAGGCCTTCATACAATTTATACTACACTACTAAATCTCACCACTTTCATGAAAGATCCACAAATATAAATTTCACCAGCTTGAAATTTAGCTACATTGGTATTTTGATGAACTCAAAGATATGATTATCCTACTAAGCCATACCTCAGCCTTCTCGGGTTCAACATCACCAAAGAAGTTATTTAGATTCTTCATCATGAACAATATAGTATAATACACATTCCTTGAATCATTACTCTGGTTTCTTATATCCATAGATTGAAAATCTTGGACAATACTCTGATTTAGCACTTTCTTCACATGTGGTTCAGGTGTAACCACATTCTCCATAGCTTCAACAGGTTGGTTTGAATGAAACTTACTAGGTCTCATTTTCTAAACCAACAAAAAACTCTTTCAATCTCACTCTCTAAAAACTGATGTCCTAGAATTTCAAATTCTACAACTTCAAATATCACAATATTGTTTTCCAAAAAAACTACCTTTTCCATGTTCGAACATTTTTGAAATCTTTAAACATGCATTTTGAAAATCAAACCATTTTCAACATATATCAACCATGCATTTTCAAAGTCTTTCAATTGAAAACAGTTTCATACCTTTTTCAAAAATCAACACTTTTTACACAACAAAAATCATTACTTGAAATGATATATTCACTCATTATGGTAATTCATTCCTCTACAATGGATTTCATGCTCATCTCATTGGATAATCCCATGACAATGAGATTTCAAAAATTCTTGAAGTGTCCCCAAAACTATTATGTACTCAACTCCCTAGTAACATGAAGTTTAGTATAAAAGTGTCAGCTTCATCCTTTTATGATATACATTTCAGGTTCTGACAATCCTACTTCTATCTAAGACTCCAAACCATGGAATAGTTATAAACTAATTCTAACTACAAGACCAAGAACATTGATGAGTACATATTTGGCTAGGAACGAGCAGGCTGACAACATTTGTACCCCAAAGGAAGCACAAGACTGATACTGTCTATAGTGACCCGCTAATTCTCATTGTCATGAGAGTACCCCAAGTCATTATTGGGACTTAACTAACATTCCCAAGATGCCAAAGGTTGTAAATAAAGGAAAAAGGGTTTCAAACACATATGGTGTATGATTTACCCATTTCTAAATAATCCAATGAACTAAAAACCCATAATTGAACTATTGATTAATGATACATGAAAAAAAGTAAGGAAACTAAACAACTTCATGTATCTCAAAACCACATAAAAGTGTGAAATTTTAGAAGACTAAATAATTAACAAAGTATACAATAGATAAAAAAATAAATACTATCAAGATACCACATGACTCTATGCTCCACAATATCTAATCTCCCCAATAACCGAACTTCCCATATATCACGAGGTAGTTGTAAAAACGTGGGAAATGTTACCTTTGCACCTATCCTGGAAGATAGAACCTGAAAAAGCACCAAAGATCCATAGTATGGGTGTGTATTATACTCAGTTGACTTTTTCCAATGACTTCTCTACTCATTCCACTATGATGGAAAAGTTATCACAATATATCAAAAAATTTATAAAAAACAATTTACCAAAAAATTTTACAATAAAATATAAACAAGTTAAAAAACAAATCATAACCAATTGAAAATGAAGGTAAATGAAACCAATTTCCAGCAATTTATCTTCAAAAAAATAACTATTACAAGATTAAAAATTGATTATTATTATCATTTTATCATACCCATTACATAGTTCACAATACACCTACACATGCATGCCCGTTCAAAAGTTCCATACTCATGAGCGGTCTCTTGTCCAACTACCTTGTGTCCCATTAACACCCTCCCCTAATCCAGGGTCGTGTACCTTGTACCCCAATGGTAATTGTCCCTTATTAAGGTCATGTTAAGCATAAAATCACACCAAAATGGTTCATTCCAAATATTTCCATTACCAAAATAAACCACTTAAATAACACTAATATTTTATTGTAAACCAAAGCACAACCAATTTCAAAGTAACATTTCATTTTAATAAAACATTACATTTATTTAAAACATCTAATCTGATTCATGTTCCAATAATCCATAGAAAACCCCTTTTCAAAATCCATATTTTTAAACCAAGAACCAAATCACTCATTCAAAATCCACATTTTTTCAGAATTCGAAACAGTCACTCAAGATGGTTTCCAACAAGTGTTCAACAAACAATACACAATCAATTCAGCACACTACAGTCAATTAAAAAACATTAAAATCAGTTCTACATATAGGATTCAAAAGTGAAGCATACCACATCAACGTTTTTTATGAAATACACAATGGACAAAGAACTCATATGAATAACGAGTTGATTCTTCTCAAAAACTCCATAGATATCTTCTCTGAATAATATCAAGAACAAATATAAATTTATTTAGAAATAAAACACATAGATATACCCATAAATTGTGTATATATAAGAAACCAAGAACAGAGTAGAAGTAGATCTAAGTAAATCTATGAAACCGATTGAGAATGGTGAAGAATGATCACATACCTCATGAATCCAGCCTCGATGCACCAAGGGAATAATTCAGATAAAATCCAAAACTCTTGGAAGAGTTTATCCTACCTCCAATGGAAATTATTATCAAATTAGGTCAATTTAGTGGCAGAATGGAGGGAGTTATGGAAAAACTAATGAGATCATATTTTTAAGGATCTTGTATTGACTCTGCTCAAGGTTTGACTGCACGGTTAGGCAAACTGTGTAGTATCTACTTCCCATACATTTTCCCATTGCATGTCATCTTAAGACATGCTCTAACTATATAGGAACTATTAACTCAAGAGGACTACTATTCGTGGTTTTTCTTCATAGTTAGGCAAGCCATGCACCGCCTGTGTGATCCTCATGTATCCCCAAAAACGCTTCCAAATTTCTTCAAACTGTCCCAACCTCCACCCTTTAAATTTATAACCAAAAAAATTATCATCTAAGGGATAAATTTGAGAAATTGGGTGTACTACATTTCATATTTTAGGTTTCTACCACATATCCTATGTTTCCATGATATTATGATACCATGTTCTTTTTTATATTCTCTAATGTGATTACTCATAATCCTTGTCTTTTATAATATCATTTGATACCATTGACTCACACCTCCTATGTGATTACTCATAATACTTCTTTTTTATAATACATCTATTTTATAAGGTAATTACCCATAATCATTATCTTTTATAATGTGATTACTCATAATAATTTTCTTTTATATTCTCTAATGTGATTACTCATAATCCTTATCTTTTATAACATCATGTGATAACATATATCCCTATGTTTCCTTATCTTGTTTATTTTCTTAATAAAAATTTCATCTCACACTTTATTATGAATCCTTTCTACATGTTATGAAAAAAGTTTTCAATTATGATATTCTTAATAATGTTTCTAGGTGATATGATCTTTTGGGATATGATATATAATTTTATAAACTATTTTTTTATATATCAAAGTTTTTTTGTATGATTTATTTCTAATTAACTAAAACTCTAATCCTAAAATTCATTTCCCAATAGAAGTGATCAAATACTTTTTATTGATGTTAAAAGTCTCTAAGGGTTAAAATTGGTTCATATTTGTAATTATCAAATCTAGAAATGGAAATATTATATTTTCCACAATAAATCTTAGAGTGTGGGATCTGGAATGTCTCGGGTTGTATTAGAGGCTGGTTTAGAAAACTTTTGAGATTCTGATATTTTCATATTTTTTTAACTTATGAGTTGTTGATAAAATTAATTTTCTATGGGTTGATCATAAGTTCAAATTCTTTAACACCCCTTTTTGAGGTTCTATGTGATGGTGTTTTAAGGATCTTAAGGATACTATGGGATATATTTTTATAGGGTTGAGGTATATGCAACACCCAAGTTTTACATAAAGGATTATTTTATAATAATACTGTTACATTGTTTAGGATCTAAGATAAATGGTATGATATAACATCTAAGGTTAAAATTTTCTTTAATATTTATGTTATTATAGTTATTTTTGAAAATATTTGTAATAATATGAGAAATTTATAGAAATTATATTAATATAGTTTTAGTAAAAAAGGAAAACCAATAATCCATGTGACAACCAATAACATCCAGAATGGATGTGGTGCCTGAAACCACAACTAAAGGATGAAATGGATGAATTTCCTACTATTAGCCTACAAGATGTCTTGATTATTATGAAATTTTTTTCATTGCATAAATTATTTATTTAATTTGATTTTGGGAGTATATGTTTTATCATATAGATAACCATCATGATGAAAATTGAATTGGTTATTAAGTGATCAATGTTATTTAGGAGGAACTTCTCTATTTTGAGAATATTATATGATTAAGGATGGTGGAAATATTTTTTCATAAGATAAGATTTTAATTTATTAATAAAGGTATAATAATATTTCTGAATCATATATGATTTTAATGAGGTGTTATAGTGATTCAGGTTATAAATGAAAATGATTAGCATATCTTTGAGATTATATGATTAAGGTGTTTATATTTTTAGTTATCTGAATCTATGAGGGAATAATGTTGATTGGAGATAAATATTACATTAATCAAAGAAAAAATAATGATATAATCATTATGATTTTTGGGTTTCAAAAATGGTGGGGAATTGTTTGATTAATTTTTTGATTGTTTAATTATCAAATTATCTAAGATGAAATTTGGGTGTTATTTTTGAGTCTGTTGATATTAATATAAAGGAGAGTACAAATAATGAATTATCTTACGTTGTGATAAACATTTTGGTTTTTGATAATTTCTAAAGATAGTATGAAGAGGTTTATATCCTTTTTTGTATCATGTGACTCATTATAAGTTGAGTTTAGAGATAGAGGCATATAGAAGGTCATCTTGAATACTCTCTATTTGGATAAAGGATAGTATTGTGGTAAAATCGAATAAATGATGAAATTAAGATTTCAAACAAAGTATATTACCTTATGTTATCAGTATATATGGTAATGAAAATCCTCAAATCTAGGAAAAGGATATTGAAAACAAACATTTATACTATTATGATCATTACTGATGAATCTATGGTCTCCTCATCCATCATATATTAATGGTTTTTAGCTTAATAACATTCTTGTGAGGATGTTCTCTATTTCTATTTGTTATCCCTTTGGAAATAGTTTTAACATAAATGAATTTTTTTACATCCCACATATGTTTTATTATTTGTAAACTTATTTTTTTTAGATGACCTTCATGTTTCCCTTTCCCCATTATAAAATGAAGTTTTATTAACCCTTTTTATGATGTGGGTTTTAAACAAAGGTATTTATAAATGTAAAACTTTTGATTAAGAAGATGTTATAATTTAAAAGGAAAAATATACTAAAGGGGGGTTAATTTATCATACTGATATCTCAAAATAGATACTATATTTTATAATATACAAGATATGGAACACAAATCTTAGAAAAACCATGAAATACTATTAATTAAATATGACTGTTCTAGCCTTCCCATTAAATTGAAGAGTATGAATATGAATAACCAAATCAAAACACACACACTCACAAAAAAAAATATCCAAATTAGTTTGAATTCATTTATTAATTCTTAATATATAACCACCCAATTTTTAAAATCGTTCTATTATTAAAAAAATATATTTCCTTTAAAAATGTTTTTAGTTATTTTTGTGAGATAATATTATAATTAATACCATGATATATTGTAAAAATTATTTGATAAAATGTATATCATTTTTTGAATCATTATTTAAGAATTATCTAGGAGGTATTTTTTTATAATTTTTAAAAAAGAATGATTTTCCAGTGATTTGTGAAAAGTACTGATTTTTCATGAAAAGAATAAGTTTGTTTCAAGTATTCTAAAATTTACACTCTATTTTAAAATGGATTAAAATTAAAATTATTTCTAATATATTAGGAAAAATAAAATTTATTTCCATGTAATATATTTTATGCTTGAATTTGGTTTTAAAAAATATACTTAAAAACAAATTTTGACAAAAAATTATTTTTTCATTGCATTTTTCATTATAATATTAAAATAAATAACATATAATTATTGAATTGAATATTAAAAAATGGAATCCAAATTTATAATTTTTTTCCAAATTTGTTAAATAGGTTCCTTTTATTTTTGTTCATTATGAGATATAACCAATGTAAATAATTATCACCACGGTATGGGAAAATTAGTTTATTAATGTTAAAAATAATATAATGAGGAATATAAAAAATTATAACCCTTGTTTAAATATAATTGGATGGGTATATTTAATACATAAAAATACAAGATTTAGATATATAACCTTTTTTCAATTTGGATGTGATTTTGACCTTTATAATATTTAATTAAATGATAAAGTCAAAAATGTCACTATCTATATTTCAATATCTATAAAATTTCATGATAGGGATAAAATAAACTTATATTTGGTTAAAAATGGAAATTTTAAATATATTTTTTTTATCATGTTAATTTAGTAAACGAAATTATGAAAAAATAATAACTGTAAATTTTTATACAATGCCAACCTGTTATTTCATTAATTATTAGAAAAAATGTAAATGACATTAAAAATTATAAAAGTAATATAATTTGAATGAATAATTTTTTTGATTTTTTTTACATTTAAATAATATATTAGGTATTTTTTAATGTATTAAAATATAATTCAATTTTTTATGTTGTTTTTAAAAGAAAAAATAAAAGACTGGTTCGCAAAATGAGATTAATGTTATTTTATATTAATTAATAATTTTTAAATGATTTAAAATTCCTAAAAATATTATATTTATCCAAATAATGTTTATATATTTTAAATTACCTAATATTTTCAATTTAAAGACCAAATATAAATTTGTAGTAACTATATTGATCCCTGAATAATAAAAACTTTAATATGAACCTTAGAGTACGTAATGTGATGAAAAAAGATGGATGTCCAAATAAGAGGTGTAACTTTTAATTGAATGTTTTTTCTTTATTTATTCTTATACATACTTTTTTCTCTATCCAACCATTATGAGCTAAATAATAATTATATTACATATACATGAATATTATTTTGTAAATTTAATAACTTGTATCCATATCAACTTCTATGAAATGAGAAATTAAATTTTCCTTCGTGTGTACGGTGGAATGCCATCATGCGAACCAGCGTAATTAATTTTCCATAATTGTATCTTATGGATGGTAATAATGATGGATTTAAAGTTTTTATATAATATTAATGAAATATTTAACATTCTATAAACATAAAAAATCATATATTTTATTACATTTTCATTGATGGAAAAAATGATAACATTGTTCATTTGTATGTGTGGATTTCCACCTCCACAATACAATGTGATTCATTTTTCATCACTACGTCACATGGATGGTATATATAGATAAACAGTATTAAATATATGATATAATTATCATTATATAAATATATAATAGTTTTTATATTATTTCCATCGTGATCTTTGAAAAATGGAAATGTTAGTCTTTAATACATATGACTTATCAACTCCATTATTGTAACATAGTTCATTTTTCATAACCGAATTTAATGGTTGTTTTTAAAAGTGTAATTTAAAGATAAAATATATAATTATTAAATTATAATTATTTTATGTATGATGTAATAATTTTCATTTTTACTATTTTTAGCCTAGAAAAGTTATTTTGGGATTTTCAACTGAACATTTTCAAAACACCCGACACAAACTTAACTAAATAAGTGACAAAATATGTCATTAAAATAAATGATGTAAATGGTTTATTTATAATGGATTAAATATTTAAAATGTTCATAATAAATCCAGTAATTTCTATATTTTATTATAATGTATATAATGAACATACATGGAATATCTGGACTCAAGGAATGGAGTTAACATCTCAAACTATCCTTATTGGGACATATTTTATGTTAACCATATATCTTGTTTTAAAATTATTTTATATTGAAAAATTGAAATATTATATCATGAATATGATTATGAAAATTAAACTTCATGTTTCCTTTTACGTTATTCTTTCTAACGGCTTATGATTCATAAGTTACAAAAGTGGTAAGGGTTTTATATTAAAATATCATTGTTCATCATGATTATTAGTGATTAAGTTACCTTGATAAAATTTTATGGTATACCTTTCAAGAAACCTATTAATTTTTTTCTTGTCTATTATTATTTTAAAATTACATGTTTTTATTTCATTTTCCCTCTATATATGAATACCTGAAACTGAATAAAAATTTAAAAGCAATATTTTTATCATTTTCTAAATGATCTACTTTTTACATTTTATAAAAGTATAAAAATAATGTTTTATATTAACTTATATAAGATGAATGTAATATCACATCAACATGTCCAATATATTATTTGAATATTATATTACATGTTTTGGGGGTTATTTTAAAAGAAATTGTTTTACTAAATATTTTGGATTTTTTTATATTTTAAGTGATAAATCTCTCTTAATGACCCTTTTTATTTAGGTTGTGACCATTATCACTATAACATAATCTCTCTATTTGATGTTACGAATTGATTATAAATTCTGTACATTTGTATCTTTCATATATACTTATCTCATTATCCCTTTTCATTGATGCTGTGATACATTCCATAATTTCATTTTACAATTTACAACTCTAAAATGAATCCCAATTAAGGGGATCTATTCTATACATTAATCATTTTATGTAACAATCTTGAAATATTTTTATTCCCAAATGAACACATTATTATGATATATATGATTATGCACTAAGATATTAACATCTATAATATTTAATTCCTTTTTATGTATATAATATTAATTAAAATTGATGTAATTATGATATGAGGTTAGATTATGCAATACATTTACTTACATTTATTTCCTTTTGTGGCACTCATAATCATCAACAAGTTATTATGGGTTTGTCAAAATAAAACTGCAATGAATTGGGTAATGTTTTTATCTCATGATTACATTACGTATCAAATTAGTGATTAAACCTAATAAACAATGGGAATCTATCCACTAAGTGATTTTTCCTTATAATTTTTCATTGTATTGTGATTATTTCATGTTTTAAAGTACTTCCACCTATCCTATGTTGTTATAATCATATGATACCAATTTATTTATGATATTATCCCATTTGATTACTCATAAGCCTTATCTTTTTTTGATATCATGTTATAATTTGACTCAAACATTATGCTTGTTTGTATTATGTATTCACATATTGATCATCTTATCCCACACTTTATTATGTTTCCTTTCACGAATTCATAATGACATTTTTATTCATGTTACCCATAAGAAGGTCATTAGATAAGAATATATTTTGGGAGATAATATGTAATTTTAATAACAAGTTTTTTAAGTATTAATGTTTTTATGTAAGAGGTTTTCCTAATTCCCTAAGACTATAAACTTAAAATGCACATTACTGTGTAATTGTTCCAATAATTTAGATTGATTTTATTTATTATGAAGTGTTCAAACTAGTTCACATTTATCTGTATCCAAGACAAAAGGGTAAATATTATTTTTTTAGCATGAGATCTTAAAATTTTGATTCTATAATATCTCATATATCACACTAATAAACATTAAATAAGATAATTATGATTCTTGTATAATGATTACACAAAAAATCCACCTCATAATCATACATTTATCATGGTTGGTTCATGATATGGTAGACCTAACCACCTAATTTGAAAATAAAAACCATTTATAATATGGATTTATTAGAGAAAATATTTACTAGGATGATATGATATAAATGTGTAAATAATTACTAGTTTTTTTTTATGGTGGTGTTAAATCAGTATTTAATATATTAATAAATAAATGATCCTTTGATCATCAAGAATCATAAAAACATACTCATTGAGGATTTCATTTTCTAGGATAAATACTAAATTAATCATGAAAGGAAATTTAAACATAAAAAATCATTATAATTCATCTATTAGAGTATCTTTAATGAACAAGGAAATATGATCTTTTGAATAAGAGAGAACACTAGAATCACTTCATCAAAACTAGTCTAAATGATAAAAAATATAAATACCCAATGCGTAAAAAATATATATTTCATATAGGGAGTGATTATTTATAAAGATTATATATGAAAATAGAAATTATTAATGTTATAAAAAAATTTATTAAGATATGTTTATGATACTTGAGGTTAAATTATTTTTTTGTAAGTCATGTTATGTTTTGAATTATTATATTTGGGAAATGTTTTATATCATGCACCTAATTTCATTTTTTTGTTGTATAAAATTACTATTTTATATTCTATATAGTTAAATTATGTTATTCATGATAATTAAATATCAATTTTAATCCCTTAATTTCAATATGTTTTGATTGAAATTATACCCAAGGGATAAGTGGGGGGATTCAATATCAATTTTCATTCATTTGGTCTAATGTTATATTCACCGTTAATTTCATTTTATGTAGTCTATAAATTTTCATGGGACACTTTTCATCATATTAACCATGGAATTTAATATGTTTCAATTTCTATGTTGTTATCCCTTTCTCAAATTCATTTGATTCTAGAGTAACTAGACCCATTGTAAAACTCAATATTTTCTATAGCTAAAAAACCATCCTATGAGTTGGTAAAGTAAAAGTGTGTGTAGTTTAAAATAAAATATATCTATTTCTAGATACAAGAAAGTGGATATGGTTGATTCATATATTCACATGGCCTATTCCCTGAAAAAAAATTGTTTGAGATATTAATTAATCCTTAACTTGATACATAATAACTGGCCCTATGATTGGACACTTGGTTAGACACTCAACAGGGATATGGATAGGAATATTCACATGCCTTTAATGATCCTTGATGAATAGTTTTTCATAAAATTTTCTTCTTATCCTATTAATGAAAACTATTTAACATAATTTCTATCTTCCATGGATCACCCAAAATATCATGAGAACCCTAACCACTATATTTCCATTATAGGGGTGCTTCTGGTTACATTAACAATTCCCCCAATGATTATATACTGATTAAGTAATGTTCCCCTATGATAAAATGAATTTTTATTGATTAGGGAAGTATTTATTTAAAATAATTATTATATACATAACCATGTTTTTTGTTATCTATAGGTTCATTCAGAAATTGTATAAAAGGCCTTTATGACTCTCATTGGACGTAATTGGGTGATGGGTGAGGCCTCGAATTATATAACCCCTAAATTATTTTATATATATCATGAGAAAAAATATATTATATATTGGTGTATTAATCTCTCCATATCAAAATAGTGTATTGGAACTTGACCATGAAAATTTGTTTTTTGTTCAAAATTATACATTACATTGGTATGAGTTTAATGATTAAAGTTATCCATGTTTTAATTTATTTTCATAGATATGGAACACCATCAATTTTGGTTAATTATAGTTTCATATTGTTTATTTATTCCTAACATATCACTTATGTCATGTTAATTTTATGATAGATTCCAATATACACTACTTCTTACTGATAATCAAAGACCACCATTATTTTATTTCCATTACCAATAAAAAATATTGGAGAACTATTTATAATTTACAAGGATATGATGAATGGGTAAATTATGATCACACAATGTGTTCATGTCGTATATTATTCTTTTAAATGTAATGTTCTTATGTATCTATTTTTATAAGTCTAATTGGATGTTCGATCCTATAAGAACTATTATATGTTATCCTAATAATGTTATATAATTGCTGAATCTAGAATTTTGGATCATGATATATCATAGTTTGTTTCAGAGCATGTTTTACAGGAACATTGGGGACTTGATTTAGAGAAAAATAGTTAGATATTACGTGTAATATAAACAAACCCTATCGATTTCTATGTGAAACTAAAAAAAATTCATAGAAATTGTATTTTATAATTTAATATCATGAAATAATTAATTGTATTCCAATGTAGAAAGAAAGTAACTAATGGGGAGAATGAGAATCGTGTCAAAAACCTTAGTCAATTTAGAGATTTTCCAATCAAAAAATTTAAATAATAAAAATTTGAGGCTAATCATATCATAAACATATTAGAAAGTTCACCATGGTAGTGAAAAATAATCTATTTTGCATAGATATTACTTCGAATCTATTACATTTGATAACAATGTTATACAACTTCATGCAAAAATAAACCCCATAAGTCAGTTTCACGACCAGTATATAGGTTTGTAAATAATGGATTAAGTCCACAAAAAAGATATTTAACTATTTGTTTAGTAATTAAAAGGAAAAATCATTATGTTAATATATTATTAGAAGGAAGATTCAAACCAATATCGGTCTCTAATTCAAAACAAAATAATGTGGAAGATGAGACAAATCACATGGAATAGTGAACTTTCATGGAAGTATTCTATGTGAAATACCTCCCCCGTGAGCAAGGAGGATAAATAGAAATGTATTTCATTAATTATAGACAAAATGTGTGGAAACTTTTGTTGAATATGAGTCTAAAATTATATGTATATTTAGGAATGATTTTAATTATATAAATAAGGGAAATTAATATTGAGTGTTTTTTGATGGGTTAAAATCAAGCCTTTGAAGGGCATTGGTCCTTCAACACTTTTCATTATCTGAGGATACTGTTTCAAGTTTCATTAAGATAGTTGTAGGAAAAACATATTCAATAAAAATGAGGAGGAGAAGTGGTTGGATGAGAATCATGTGACGAAAAACACATAAAAGTGAAAGAAATGAAGGATGTGATTTCCCATGTGCGGTATGTTTGGGAAGAAAAACAACGAGTCTTATAGGAAGATAACACAATTTTGTTATATGTGTGAAGACAAAGTCCATCAAGATTACAAATGTAAGGTAACTTCATAATTTTTTTATGATCAATACTTTAAATGTATGAATATGGGACACTATACAAACCAATTCCCAAGATATTAATGGAATGTACCTAAAAAAAAGGAAAAGAGAGAAAGATTAATACTATATTATTATCATAGATGAAGTCGAATTTGTTAATGACATGATGTCATATACATTGATCATATCCTCAAAGACAGAAATTTTTTTATTTGATAATATATCATTATACTCTTTTATGTATTAATAATTTTTAAAAATAGTATGTTTTTCCCTAGAACCCAAATAAGAGAGTAAACAATTAATACATAGCGTAGAAATTTTCATAAAATACAATTGTTCTTGGAACTTCTGATTATGATTCCTGAGAATACCCTATTTGTAAACATGGTTATTATACTCATGGTATTCATTGATATGATTATTGGTAGGGAATAGATTTCCAAGTATAATGAAAAAATTTATTACCAAGAGAAGGGGATTATGATTCATGAAGGTGAATGAGTTCAATTAAGTGGAATATCTGGTCTTTATATGGTAAACATCATTATCTAAATCACGATTGGATCCTCCCACATTATATTTTCTTAATGAAATCTTGGGAAGAGAGGATGATCAAACCTGATCAATAGATAAGAAATATATCTGCAAAATAGAGGATATTCTTTTTTACATGAATTCATTGATTTCATTTCAAAAGAATTACATGGTCATCCAGCATATTATGAATTTATTATCTTCATTGAAACCATTCCTGGTTCATGATCTAAATCTAAAACATTTTATAAAGTGTCACTAGTAGAGTTTGTGGAGTGAAAGAAAAACAGTAGGAGTTGTGTGAGAAGAAATTTATATATCATAAAATTGCACCATGGGGATCCCCTATATTATTCATGAAAATGATATATGATTCTATGGGATTTTTCATCAATTATAGGGAGATTAATTCCATTATTATAATGAAAATGTATCTTTTACCCCACATTGATGATTTATTTAATCAACATCAAGGAAATTAATATATCTTAAATATTTGTCTTCACAATTGTTATCATCAAATAAGGTTGAAGAAGGTTTATATACTAAATATGACCATTAAAATGAGGTTTATATTGGGATTGACTAAATCTACTTTTTTCTTTATAAATATAATTAAAAGAGTATTCAATGATTATATTAATAAAAAAATTGGTTTTCATTAACAATATCTTGATATACTTGAACAACATTGGAGAGAAATATAATTATCTAAAAATAATTTTGGATACCCTTATATGAAATGAATTATATTGGAAATATAGTAAGTATGAATTTTGGTTCAGTGATGTTTCTTTTCTTAGACATATTGTCTTAATGGAAGGACTATATTTTAACCCTTTAAAGAAAATTGTATTAAAAAATAACTACACTGACAAACCTAACCATGGTATGTTGTTTTCTATAATTTGTGGGTTATTATCTGTATTTTTTCATGATTATTCCCAGTTGGCAACTCAATTAACCAAGTTAACACGTAAAGGTGTTAAATTAACATGGTCAAAAGAATTTGAGGAAATTTTGGAAAAGATAAATAGAATACTGATTAATAAAATAGTATTAAATTTACCATTGGTTAAGGAAATATTTTAAATTTATAGTGATGCATTGAATAAAAGATTTATTTGTGTATGTATACAGAATTAGACAGTAATTACCATTGCATCAAGGTAATTGAAATATAAGAATAGTAATATCCATCTCATGACCTGTAGTTGGATATTAAAATATTTTATTTGAAAATATAGAAATAAAATCTCTATATTAAAAGAGAAAATACATATATAAACCATAATAGTTAGGAGTTTATATTCTCTCGAACATATATCAACATTTGTAAGAGAATGTCGTTGGAACTACTCAAGCACTATGATTTATCAAAACAATAAGACTATGGAAAGGAAAAAAGTATGTTTGATTAATTGAGTAAGATACATCATGGAGTTTTTACCATGATAATTATTACCAATGATAATATATACATAGATCTGTTAGAGATAGATATGGCGTTTTATAGGAAAGGGAATCAATCATTCCATTTCCAAAAAAATTCTAAACCATCCTTACTAAAAGATATAGATATATCCTAGTATAATTGTGACGACTTACACAGTAATATTAAAGCATTAAATTTTAGGTAATTTATATAATTTATCTATAAATATTAAGTGATAATGTTTGGAAATAAGTTATGTGTACCATATATTTTATATTTGAAGAGGTATCTTCTAGATTAAGCACATAGCTCTAATTTACCTATATACACTAGTATAAAAATTTGGTATCGATATAAGAGAACATTTCTATTAAGATGGTATTTGGAGAGAAATTATGAGATATGTGTCTAGATGCAGAGTGTATATGGTGGTATTGTCTAGAAGACAAAAACCTATATGCGTCAAGAAATATGTGCTTATACCTATACTTAAGTGGGAAAATATTATTATAGTCTTAATCACTAGACATCCAAATACTCTAAAGAATAATTATTTCATATGGGGTATTGTTGATCTCCTAACTAAGTCAACTCATTTCTCAGTGATAAGTGTAGATTTACACATTCTGTTCTATCCTTGGTTCTTTATCAATGAAATCATAAGGCTTCATGGGGATCCTTTATCAATCATATCTAATCTTGACCAATGATTCACATTGAAATTTTGGAAGACTATTCAAAGGGATAACAATATTTAGTTCCATTTATTCACCATATACCATGCCCAAGATGATGATAAATATAAAATTACTATCCATGCATTGTACGAAATTCTACAATCATGTCCTCTTGAAATCCAAGGTATGTGGGATTAGTATCTACCTTTTGAGTAATCTTAACAAAATAATAATTTCCATTCTATAATCCAGATGGAACCATATGAAACATTTTATTAGAATAGGTGTCATACTCCATCCTATTGGGAATAAGTTGGAGAAACAAAATTAGTTGGTTGAGAGATGGATGAGGATATGATTATTAAATTAAAGACTACTTAGGATTATATTTGTCACACCCAGTTTTTTTTCTTTCCATGTCATGGTTTTGATCCAGGTCATTGAAAATCCCAATATTTTTATTCGGTGTTGGGTGAGATTAATTTTGAGTTTATAACTACTATATATGTATAATCACTCTAATTTGGATTCTCTATTTCTTGTTTAAAATTTTTTATAGAAAGGGTGGTTACTTCATGATTTGGGCCAACCGTGATCCGATTTTAATATTTAAAAACATATTTTGTTTCTTTTATAACTCATTCATTTTTAATCATTTTTTGAAACATTACATATCCTAATTTTCC
This sequence comes from Viscum album, assembly GCA_963277665.1. Taxonomy (NCBI): domain Eukaryota; kingdom Viridiplantae; phylum Streptophyta; class Magnoliopsida; order Santalales; family Viscaceae; genus Viscum; species Viscum album. The sequence continues at coordinate 1,173,954,378 of OY728119.1, read as the reverse complement.
TAAACTAACTTATTAAAACTACCATATCATTTTTTACCCCTTAGAAATTCATATGCATGGTGAATTGGGGTTACTTATTTAGGTATTAGGCCAGCCCAAGGGACCATTTCCAGTTTTTTAAAAATAATTTGTTTCTTTTATATATAATTCAATTTTTAATATTTATTGCTGATTCCACCTCCCACACGAATAAAAAATACCTAGAATCACCCCCATTATCTATTTTACCTCTTTGGAGATCATTGTATTCACATATTTGGGAGAAAGTTCTTAGGTTACCTCAAATCGTCGAGAATTGAGAAGTTCAATTGCATCATACATAAATCATTCAATTAGTGATATTCCCCCCCCCCCATATCTTGGTTCGTCCAGACCACAGGATCCTCCCCAAGAAGTTCCAGCCCATTCCCCTTTCTCTATGGTCTCAGATCTAATAGAATACAAACATTTTTCTAGTTGAAAATGTGAGATTCCTTCTCATTTATCCCCACCATTCTTCCTCCATTAATTATTTCTAGTTTTTATAATCTCTCCAAGTAAAAATATACCTAGGGTTAAGTTATCAGAAGATTTTGGTTGGGATTTTTGTTCATTTGGGGCTGGTCATCAAAGGTTTAGGGTTTGAAAACCCTCGTATGGTGATATTTGGTGTGTGTTTCCATTACACCAAGGATTTGAGGTTGGATATCCCTTGTACATGCCTTTATCTTATAACATTCATCGTTTTCTTATTTCTTTCATCTGATTTATATGTTTATTATTATTTTTCATCATTTGTATATTTTTCTTGGTGTTAAAATTTGTTGTTTAATCCTTGTTTTGTGAAAAGTAATGTTGGTTTGTCATAAAAGTGCACACCAAGTGTTTGTTTAAATGTTCTACTATCTTTAGAAACTATTTTTGGAATTTTAAAACCAGGTTTGTGGTGTTTTTAATATGTTACCATATCATTTATAAAATATTTCATGCAATTGGTGCTTTATTCCTTCTCAACATCATACAATAAATTGTCTTGTTTCAAAGGGCATGTCATATATTCGGTTAATTGTTTGGTTGGCTTGTATGTATTCTGTTTGAATTAAAAATTATTTTTTTGGATTTATAAATTAATTTTAAGAATGATAAATGGTATTTTGGGTTCCTTATATTTATTTCCATTTTGTATTTTGTATTACGAACAAATGGGTTTTGGTTTACAACATGGTTTGGCCTGAGTTGTCAGAAAATGGTCCCTTTCACGTCCTTATGAAAATCTTAGTGTTTTAAATATGAAACCAAAATGTTTTAAGAGATTTATGAATGTGATTTTTTTCTGTAAATAGAGTGTATACACCTCGTTAATAATACTTAAATTCATTACTTGGTCAAAGGATAGTTTTGAGAAAGTCATAAAGGCATGTTTGGAATTTGTTTTTTTAAATGGTTTCCATGTGTATTCCATGTTATATTTGTTGGGAAAATATTATGGTCCATGGAAATGATTTATTAATTGGTTTTGGGGCTTCAAATCTAGTTTTTTTTACATTGATGGGTTTTTTCCTTAAAAGAGTATTTTTATTGGATTTTATGTGCAAGGCCTCGTTATACTAATTGAAATTGTTTTACGAATCGTTTTAGTGGTTTATCGATTCATCAAAGAAATGTGAAGCATGTTTGTGGGTTGATTGGGTGTTTATATTTTGGTAATGGAATTTTTATGTGGAAACTGTATTTGATAATATTCTTAACTTGATTTATCAGAAAAGGGAATCACGGGTATCTAGGTGGGTGGACGTGTACTAGTATGATAGAGATTCTGCGGGGTTTGGCCCCTATTTCACATATGAAGTTTGACAATGACAAAACTAACTAAACATTGATTATGATGTTGTTGGGGGGGACCACTATTTTATGGTTATTCTTCCTGCAAGTGGCTCTTTTGAAGGATAACAGATATTTATTATGGTTACTTTCACCGAGATATGGGGTACCAGGGGCTCACAACTAACTAGTGCCAAGGGGCGTTCCCTTGACTTGTACTCATTGGCTATTTTGAATTTATAATCTGTATATGGTGTGATTGGTTGGAAAATTCAGTAGTGTCTGTGATTTATTTAAAATTTTAAATTCTATAAATCAGACCTCTAAAAAACTATTTTCATTTTGAAGTTGCACCTCTTTGAAAATTGATTCTATCATTCCTGTTTATAAATCATGCATGTTTTTGTATGTTAATTTTTTTATAACATGGGACCTCATTTGGAAAACATACCTTTATATATTGTATTTAAAACATGAAATTAATTTTTCTTTTATTTCAAAGGATGTGCATTGGGAATAGAATATCAGGCTAACCTACTGAGTTTCAATACTCACGCTTATAGTCTTCTTCTGTTTTTTAACACTTGTGGAGGATTTATCTTCAGTTCGATTCCCTTGGAAAATTTGTGATCATTATGTTGTAGAGTGACAAGAGGGGTTACGTGGAGTTATTTGGTTATTAGGTTTGGTCAGTTTATGTGTTGGTATAGATATACTTTCATTTTCTTATACAAATAATGTTCAGTACAATTTTTATATAAATGTATTCTGTGTTGTCTATTTCATTCCATTGTTTGTTTGATTGTTTATATTTCGGATAAATTGTTCTCTTTTGAACTCTAATGATTCCCTTTATTCTTGTCTCCATCCTAGGAGGATCAGGAACGCCTCTTGGGACTTTTCGCGGGCTGGCCTAAGTGACCAGTTCAGGGTCAACTCGGCCTGGTTCGTGACAAAATGGTATCCAAGGAGTTCAGCTCTTAGCAGACCTTTTTTTAGAGTGCCAATTTTATTTGGGGGATGTCAAGGTAGATGGAGTAGTATTTTTGGGACTTAAGGGGTAAGTGTGGGAACTGTGTCGTGAATTCCTTCTTATTCAGAACATCGGGTTTCAAGGGGAAGTCCGGTTTTATTAGTGTCTTTTGTTCTTGTGGGCTGTTTAGTGTATGGATATGATAAGGGGAGTCTGACTAATCACCTCCGTGATCTCGCAAGGCCCAATAAACAATGTGGATCTGGGGCATGGTCCTAATAAGTCTCTCTGTGTTGGTGTTGTGTTTTACATATGGCCCCAACTACACCCACCGACACTTGTTCCTTTTTCTTGTCTCTTGGACCTTTCTTGAATTCTGAATTTTTGTTTTGAAAATCCTTGTGTGAGAATTGTAAAAATTCAATTTAAAGGAGTGGTTGGTTTTCGAAAAGTGGAAAAGGGGTTTAAAAAAATTAAATTTAAGAATGGTTTTGTAAGTTTGTGCTTTTTGTGAAACAATTTTTGGGAGGAAGTTGAAATGAATTAATGGGATTGGATTTTATATATTCTAAAATTGTGTTTTGTTGAAATAAAATTCATTTAATGTGTGATTCATTTTAAGGTGATTATGAATATTTGTTTAAAATGGGGTGTTTTTGGATGTTGAAAAGTGTTTAAATCTAATTAATTGGTTTTGAGTTGTTGGTGTTTTCCTAGAAAGGGAATTGGTCTAAATGGCCATTAGATTATGAAAATATGCCATGTAGAATTTTTAAAAATGGGAACATGTTGTTTGGAGTAGCTTGGTTGTTTTAAATGTTGTTAGAAATGAAAAGGGGAAGGTTTTTAAGAAAATGGTTCTTGATGAAGTATGGTTTGTTTTGATAAATATGAAAAGTGTTTTTTCCTTGGTGGTTAGTGTTCCTTTTTTAGGTACATGATTTTTAGAATGACCTTGTTTTGTTTTTGGCTTTGGTGTTTTCATGGGTTCTCACCTGCATGGTTTTATTGATATCTAGAAGTATGGCCTATAAAACATGGTGGTGGGTGCCTAAGGGGGAATGGAAATGTTCATGTGGGTGAGACTTGATGAAACACCATTGGATAATATGCAAACCCACCAAGTTAGTTTGTTTTTCAAAAGTGTTTTGAGGTGAAAAATTGTGGCCTTTGTTTATAAACCAATGGGTATGTGGATAGTTTTTGCTAGGTCTTATAAGATTTTTTTGTTATGTAAGTTTCATTGTGATCTATAATTCATACTCTTGTTGTATCTTGAGATGAGTTCTTATTGGTGGATTAGTTTTGGAGTAATGTTCATTGGGTTTCTAAATATGTGTTTGATGTTGTTATGTGACCATGGATAGTCCTCTATTTTAAATCATTCCTATTGATCAACCTAAGGATTCATTTAAAATGTTAAATCCACCTATTCAAATGATGCCTCATCCTGATTTTGGGAACAGAGAACTGTTTGGGATCGATTTAAAGTGCTTCCAGGTCATGATAATTCTTGTGGACATAGTAGTTGTGTTGAGTGATGTTGATGTCTTTTATTGTATTCCTTGTCAATTTTGATTCTCATTTGGAGTGAGAAGGAATTTTGATATGTATTTATGAGTTAAGTTTTAGATAAAGGTGTTTTGTTGAGAATGTGAGTTTTTTTTGAGTGGTGTGATCCTTAGCACTCTGACTGCGGTGCAGAAGATGCTTCAAGAATCAGGGCTCCATCAATAGTCCTTGAAATGAATATTTCTACACACACAAGAAATCTCAAGAGGTGTGGAGTGCTCAACTAGACTTCTGCCTCCACCATTTGGGTGTGATATTTTCTACTATAGTATGGTTTCTCATCACTGTTAATTTCCTCTTTTCACAATGAGCGTGGTGGACTTACACCTCACACAGTGTCTATGGTTGTGCTTCATGGATGTGGGATTCTGATCAATGTCCCTATGTGGACTGCCTGTGTATATCCGGTGCGTTCTTAGTATTACTAGTATTTATATGGAGAGTGTTGGGTAGTTAATTTTTTTCATTTTTTGTTTTATAGGCCTAATTATTGGGTTCCCTTCCTTCCCCTCCCCTAGTGGTGGGGGTCCGAATCATTGCTGAAATTGTTGGCCCAGTTATTGTCCCCTCCGTTCGGGAGTGGGTGGTTTAGATGGTCATGTGGTAACCCTATTAACCAGTGTTTATAAGTTATTCTGGGAGAGTTTTAGTGGTCCTATATAAGGGATTCCCAATTCTATTTAATGTTGAATATTTTTTTGTTTATTTCAAGTTAGGTTCTAATGGTGGGGAGACCCACTGCGGGTCTCCAAGGTCTTTCGTTTAGGATTTTTCAAATGGTAGTTATGATTTAATGGCAGGGATCCCATTCCAAACTCCACCCTAAGTCATTATATTTTTTGAGGGAAATTTTTTGGGTGATCATTCAGTTCATTTTGAGAATGCCCAACAATCTTGTTCTTGTCTTGGTTGTGGAGGCGGTGGCTTTATCTTTCTATTGATTATCTGGAAGTGGTTGTGATTTGGTGTTTTTTTGGGAATGATTATAGAGTTTAATTTTTGGTGACTGATATTTCCTTATATATAGATCCTAGATTATATTGATAAATAATCCTTAAGTGTTTTCTGTCAGTTTAAATGCGTTATGGCTTTCTAGGGGCGAAAAGCTTTAATGGTGGCGAGAATTGTCAAAGCATGTTTTTTTTCTATTCATGTCATGGTTTTGATTCGGTTCATTGAAAATACTGATAAATTTATTATTTTTGGGGTGAGATTAATTTTGGGGTTTGAACTACCATATATGCATAATCACCCTAATTTGGGTTCTCCATTGATTGTTTAAAATTTGTTGGAGAAAGGGTGGTTTCTTCAAGATTTGGGCCAACCGTGAGCCCATTTTCAGATTTAAAAACATATTTTGATTCTTTTATAACTCGTTATTGTTTTAGAATTTTTGACTCATTAGAAATCCCACTTGTCCTAATCTGATATAGTAAAACTACCATATCCATTTTTTATCCCATATAAAATCGTAAGCAAGGTGAATTGGGGTTACTTATTTAGGTATTGGGCCAGCCTATGGGCCCATTTCCAGTTTTAAAAATATACTATGTTTCTTTTATATCTAATTCAATATTTAATATTTTTCAGTGTTTCCACCTCCCACTCGAGGAAATCATACCTAGACTCACCCCCATTATCTATTTTACTTCTTTGTAGCTCATTGGTATCACATATTAGGGAGAATGTTCTCTGATTACCTCAAATCATCTAGAATTGAGATGGTAAATTACTTCACACATAACTCATACAATTAGTTCTATTTATCCCAAAAATATTCTTTCCCTAGTTCTTCTAGACTATAAGAGCTTATTAAAGAAGTTCCATCCCATTCCCCTTTCTCTAATGTTGTAGATCTAATGGAATACAAAGAGTTTTCTAGTTAAAAAAGTGATATTTCTTCTCTTTTAGCCCCCATATTCTTCCTCCATTCATTATTTCATGTTTTTATAATCTTCCCTAGTCATGATCAACCTAGGGTTATGTTATCTCATGATCTTTGATTGGTGTTTTGTTCGTTTGGGTCCGGTCATCATAGTTTTAGGGTTTACAAACCCTCGGATGGTGATATTGGATGTGCATTTCCATTACGCCAAGGATTTGAGGTAGGATATCCCTAGAACATGAATTTACTTCTTAAGATTCATCATTTTATTATACTTTATATCTGATATATATGTTTATTATTATTTTTCTGCATTTGGATAATTTTCTTGGGGTAAAAAATGATTGTTTAATCCTTGTTTAGTGAAAGGTATTGATGTTTTTTCATTTAAGTTCACACCAAGAGTTTGTTTAAATGTTCTACTATCTTTCGAAACTATTTTGTGCTGGTTTGTGGTATTCTGAATATATTACTATAGCTTGTATAAAATATTTCATGCAATTGGTGCTTTATTCCTTGTCAAGTTCTTAAAATAAATTATTTTGTTTAAAAGGGCTTGTCATGTATTTAGTAAATTGCTCAGATGAATTTTATGTGTTATGTTTGAATTAGAAATTATTTTTTGGGATTTATAAATGAATTTTAGGAATGATAAATGGTATTTTTGGTTCCATATATGGATTTCAAATTTGGATTTGGTTTTACAAACAAATGAGTTTTGGTTTTCAACATGTTTTCACCCAAGTTGTCGGAAAATGACCCGTTTCACATCCTTATGAAAATTGTTGTGTTTTGAATATGTAACCTTAATGTTTTAATGGATTTATTAATGATAATTTCGGCTATAAATGGTGTGTATAATCCTCTCTAATAAAATTGAAATTCAAACCTTGGTCAAATTTTAGTTTTGAGAAAGGATTAAAGGCCCTTTTAGAATTTGTTTTTCTGAAAAAATGGTTTCCATGTGTATTTCATGTTCTATATTTTCGGACAATTTTATGGTCCATGAAAATGATTTATTAATTGTTTTTGGGACTACCAAATCAGGTTTGTTATGTTATTTATGGTTTTGTGTCCTTAAAAGAGAATTTTTGTTTGGATTTTATGTGTCCGGCCTCGTTATACTCTTTGAAATTGTTTTGCGAATCTTTTTTGTGGTTTATTGATTCATGAAAGAAATGTGTTGAATGTTTGTGGGATGTTTTTGTGTTTATGGTTTGGTAATGGAATTTTTATTTCTAAAGTGTATTTGATAATATGTGTATCTTGATTTAGCACAAATGGGAATCCCAGGTATCTAGGTGGTCAGACGTGTACTAGTATGTTTGTGATTCTGTGGTGTTTCGCCTCTGTTTCACTTAGAAATTTTGACGATGAAAAAACTAACTTAACAATTATGATGAATTTATTGGGGGGGGACATTATGATATTGGTATTCTCCCTACCACTGGCTCGTGTGAATGAGAAAAAATATTTATAATGGTTAATTTCACTGAGATACGAGGTAGTTGGGGCTCACAACTAATTAGTGCCTAGGGGTGTTCCCGTGACTTGTTCTCATTGGCTATTTTATACTTATCGTCGGCATACGGTGTGTTTGGTTGGTAAATTCAGTAGTGTGTGTGATTTATTTAAAAGTGGAAATTATTTAAACTAGCCCTTGTGAAAAACTATATTCATTTTGTATTTTCAACTCTTTGAAATTTATTACTAGCATTCTTGTTTAAAAAACATGCATGATTTTGTGTGATGATTTTTTTATAGGGTGGGCCCTCATTTAGAAAACATACCTTTATATCTTGTATTTAAAACATGAAATTTATTTTTCTTTTATTTTAAAGAATTTGCATTAGGAATAGAATATCAGGCTAACCTACTAAGTTTTAATACTCATGCCTATAGTCGTCTTCTATTTATAGCCTTTGTGCCGATTTCGTCTTGAGTTTGATCGCCTTCAGTGACGTGTGATCATTCTGTTGGAGAGTGACCATATGGGTCAGATGGAGTTAGTTGGTTACTAGGTTTGTTCAGTTGTGTTTTTTGTTTAGTGATACTATAAGTTTCTTGTACAAATAATGTTCAGTTCAATTTTAATGTAAATGTATTTTGGGTTGTCTATTTATTTCCATTGTATTATTATTTGTTTATATTTGGGAGAAATAGTTCCCTTGTGTACTCTATTGATTCCCTCAGTGTTTGTCGTCATCCCGGGAGGATCAGGAATGCCTCTTGAGACTAGTCGCAGGCTAGCCTAGGTGACCAGTTCAGGGGTGACTCAGGATTGGTCATGAAAATATTAAAGATTCTAAAAGTGGAAAAAGGATTTATACATATAATAAAAGGAACAACATGGAATATCAATTGGGGGTCGTGAATTATTTATTTCCCCCCATAGAAGTGAGTTTTAATATATTTCAAAAAATAGAAATTTAATACCTTGGTAAATTTGGACATCTGAAATACAATAAATAATTTGAGTCATATCATACTACTTGTCAATATCACAAAACCATTATAAAGTACATCACATATTCCATGTTTCACTACTGCAAAAATAAATGAGAGATCCAATGTGGGTTATCAAATATGATAGAATATAGTTGAATCCAAATGTATCACATAATAAATAGAATGTATAGATTCTTAATACTAGATAGTGAGTATTGTTGAATTAAACAACTCAACTAGAGAATATTTTTTGGATAAATAAAAAACTAGAAGAAGAAAACTGGGATCCTAAAAAATCTATGGGGAAGGAATATCCCTTATATTAGTAGGTAAACTCCATATTTGGAACTATCATGCAATTATAACTATAAAGAGAATTTATTTATGATTATATTTAAAATATTTATTTTTGAATATTCGAATTTTATTTTAAAAAATTAAAAATTATTTTTTATTTATTAATAGTTATATTAGCTTAAGATGATTTTTTGGTACGTTTCTAGGAAAATTTATATTTAGGTGAATATTATAATATAACATTTTTACTGATACTTTAATATTTTTTCCATTATTAGTATATAAGTATGGATTGTAAATTAATGAAACCATGTTATTATAAAAATATGTATTTTTTAATATAAATTTTACATTTTACATTTTTAAAATATTTATTATAGTTTATAAACCTATGATTGGTAATATAGAAACAAGGAATATTTTCCTCAAAAATATCATTAATATGTTATATTTTTATGATAATAAGATTATTTATTAATACATATATAAATTGAATAAAAAATGGATTTATATTTTATAATATGTATTTCAAAATAATTAAATAAGGAGAAATTTATTTTTAGGAATAAAGATTAAGTAACCTTAGGTAATCAATAGTTTCCATGAAAAAATATTAAATGTACAAAGTAATAATTTACAACGTAATGGGATTAAAATAACTTAATAAAGTTTCAAAAAATGATTTCTTGGGATATTATAGACCTTATCTCACCCTCAAATCAGTAATTTTTATTTTTTTTGTCACCAGAAAGTTTTTATATGTGCTCCCTATATATTAAGTTAAAATATTAAGAAAAAATGTCATTCTCACTACTTATAAAAGGGGATGCTCACCACCCATTCAAAGAACTCGTAAAAATTATGTTTCCTCTATATAATCTACCCTAAACCCATCCCCAAGAACTACTAGAAAGGGGATTTTTCCCAACACTTGTATACCAACGGTTCAAAGAACCGTTGGTATATGCTGTCATTCCCAAAAGTTTTTTGAAATCATTGGGAAATGTGGGGGAAAACATAGTTTTTCCAATGGTTTTATGAAACCGTTGGGAAAGATTGGGTTTTCCCAATAGTTTTTAAGAACCATTGGGAAAAAAGTCCCCAAATACCGAAATTCATGCAGCGGCCACCCCAAGATTCCAGAAGCCTTTCCCTCGTCTCCAGACGTGATTCCTTTGCAGAAGCACTTCCCAATATCCACATCTTCCATCGGATCAGCAGCTACCAGGTTAGACTCCTTTTATATTTTAGCAAGGATATATTTCCAGCTTTTATAAAGAATATCCTTCTATTCTCAGTGATTTCATTATTCCCAATTTTTAGGGTTTTTGTAAAATTTTATGACTGTTCCACGAATTGTGTACTCAAATCCCTATATCGGTGTATGTCCAATTAATGTTTTCATTACACATTTACATTTATAAGGGAATTTTTTATCTTTATTGTCTTCTAATTTTGAAGATTCATAGTTTTTTTAATCTGGTTCAAATATTATAAGTTTATGTATAAGAACAAATAAGAAATTGTTTGCAATATTTTTTTACATTATTTCATGAAAATCACTCTTTCATTAAGATCATTCCAAACATGAAGATCTTGTTGATCTTAATTTTTGTACACTTTGTGTATTACATAACAAGTATGTTTCATGTTTCTATAAATATATATATATATATATATATATATATAATGACACACTGTTAACTTATCCTTTTCACAATAGAACATATAGAGTATCTTCTTGAACTTTTCCAAATAGTATGTGGTCCCAAATTAGTACTTATTCCTTCTTCATGAAACTAATTCACAAAATGTCAAATTCACAATATTAGTGAATATTAGTTTTTCTAATATAACCATTAATCATTCTGCCTTCGACATCGTACATGTGTGATTCAATCACCTTTTTAAAACACAATGACAATTTTCACTGATTTGGGGTTCCTCAAAATGCTTGGAAAAATAAGAAAAATGCATTTATTGAATCGTGTTTCTCATATGGTTTCATGTATACAAGTTCATCTCGAGATTATGACTGCATGGTTCAAATATCATGAGGACCATGAGATTATTATTCTTCACACAAATGATGTTTTTTTCTACAACTATGTGTTTTTGTTTTCACTTTTGATTTGGATGAAAGGGGAGCTTTGTGGTCATTAATCATGGTTGTGGGTGGTCATTTATGATGTATGATAGTATGCCTTCATTTTACTTGATATATCCAATATTATTATTGATTTTTGTTCAATTTGATTGTCTTTAATTATTGATGTTATTTAATAAGTTGTTGTTAATGGTTGTAATAATGACGATATGGTATAATGGTTCATATGGTGTGTATAAGGGTTCACATGGTGTGTATAACGACTGACATGGTATCAGTGAACTCAAGTCATTAATTTTTGTCTTCATTCTCACTAGCATGTAAGAAATTGAATGATGTAAACCCATACTCACATGATTTATTACCTTAGATAGTGTCCAACATATGGAATACGAGCATTTGAATTCATCAGTTAACCAGGATCAAATATTCCATTTCCCCCAAGATGACTGTACTAATATAAATTTAGGGTCAACTAAATATGGTTCTCATTGTACGTTGTATATCATGTGTCCTTCTTGGACAATACTCACTTTTATGAGTGTGGGGTGCTTTTCACTAAATCGACTAGAAACATCTTCCTTTATCATTTACTTAAATGTATTTTCTATTAAAGTTCAATCCTATTGAATTGTTTATGACAAAATGACTTATATAAATTCTTTTTATTGAATGGAGAGAAGTTGGATGTATGAAATCGATCGGATCTCAATCGATTTTTAAAACAATTTGGAGAGCTTTATAGATTTTGCATTTCACAATGCTTCAGATAGTGTTCGCATACACTTCCCATGTTCCAATTGTGTTAGTAGACCTTGGTTCAGTCATGAAGAAGTCAGCTACCACATAACCAAAAATGGTTTTCAAGAAAATTACTTTGTGTGGTATCACAATGGGGAGAAAATGAAATCACAAATTGGTGATGATCGAAATGAAAAGACTTGAATGTAGAATTTGTTAGATGATCGGTTTCCATTTATTCGTTATCATGAAAAAGAAATAATTTTGACTCAAGAAGACTTCGATATGGTTACAGCTGATGAATCTAGTGAATATGATGATATTGATAGGGTGAAAAAATTGAATGATGCTGCCATGACTCCAGTATATCGAAAATGCGATAAAATGAAAAAGATGGAATTTTTAATCCGATTGTTTCATGGGAAAACTATGTATGGGATTTCTAATACAACAATCGATTAAATTCTTACCCTCTTGAAGGATTTACTTCCAGATGATGCAGATATTACCTCAAACCACTATATGGAATGGAATCTAGATGAGGAACTTAGATTTTCATGAAACAAAATTCATGTTTTCCCGAAAGATTGCAGTTTATTATCGGAGGAAACAGCTGAATGAAATGATTTTATTAAATGTGGCACATCCTACTGGAAGTAAAAATTTGATGGAACACCATCCCGCGTTCCACAAAAAGTAATGTGGCACTTTACATTGATCCCCAAACTCCAGAATCTTTTTATATCTGATGAAATATCAATAAAAATGAGATGGTATGATACTGGGAGCAAGAAGACTAATGATGAGTTGGTTCATCCTGCGGATGGATTTTCATGGCAGAGATATGATGCTCGACATCCTGATTTTGTAGGTGACGTGTGTAATGTGAGGCTAGGTCTTTCATGCGACGGTTTTAATCGATTTGGGAAGATGCTTACTTCCCACAGCACATGGCCAATTTTTATACACATTTATTATCTTCCCCCATGGTTGTGTATGAAAAAACCTTTCACTTTCATCAGTATACTCATATCTGGTCCTTCTGATCCCGACATTGATATTGATATCTACATGCAACCTTAAATAAAAGATTTGAAACTTCTTTGGGATGTGGGTGTGCACACATATGATGCATGTTCGAAAGACATATTTCAGATGCGTGCTGCGCTTATGTGGACGATCAATGATTTTCCAGCTTATGCAATGATGTATGGATGGAGCACGAAGGGAAAACTTTCATGTCCAGTTTGTATGAAGAATACACGATCCAGAAGACTGAAACATCGCTGTAGTTTCAGTTTTATGGGACATCAACGATTCTTGCCAAAGGATCATCCATATAGAATGAATCCTCGAAGATTTGATAATACCATAGAGACCGATGATCCACCTCAGCGTATGTCTAGAACTGACGTGCTTAATGAATTGAAAGATTTCAGTTTTTCATTCGGGAAGGGTCAAATGAAATCTGGAAAGAGAAAGAATGTTTCCACTGAAACCTATTACAATTGGAGGAAGAGGAGTATCTTTTTTGATTTTCATTATTGTTCAACCAATTTGTTACGTCATTGCTTTGACGTAATTCATATTGAAAAGAATATATGCGAAATTTTTCTTTCGGTTCTTATAAATTTCAAGGGTAAGACAAAAGATGATTTACGATCTCGACGTGACTTGGTGGATTGGGGTATCAGACCAGAATTACATCCTGTGCGTATCAGTGAAAATAAATGGAAACTTCCATGTGCTTCTTCTGTGATGACACCTACAGAAAAAAACAATTTCTGGAAGTATTAGAGACTATTAGAGTTCCTGATGGCTATTCAAGAAACATATCTAAACGGGTCAACAGAAGATAGTTGAAGCTAAAATCTTTGAAGACTCATGATTATCATGTTCTAATGCATGAGTTGCTTCGAATAGAAATATTCCATCTTTTTTCCAATAATGTAATGGTGGTTGTTATTCGGTTGTGCCATTTGTTTAGAGATCTTTGTGCTAAAAAGTTGTCCATGTATTTCTTGCAAAAAATGTTGACGGATTCCCCATTAATTTTGTGTGAGTTGGAAAAAATATTTCCTCCATCATTTTTCACATGCCCGCTGCATTTGAGTATCCATATTCCCACTGAAATTCTTCTCATAGGACCTATTTCTATTCGTTTGATGTATCCAAATGAAAGAAATATGTTCACATTAAAGTATTATTTCCAAAACAGAAATCATCCCGAAGGTTCTATCGTGAATGGTTACTTGGCTCAAGAATGTATAGATTTCTGCTCGATGTATTTGTCTGATCTTACTACAAGAATGAACAGACCAATGAGAAATGAAGAAGAACAATATGAGAAAATTGAACCCAGTTTTCCATCATTTCTTCAAATAGGAGGAATTCCTGGATCATATACATTGAAGAAATTAAGCCATGAAGAGCGGGAGATAGCACATCGCACACTTTTGTTCAACTGTGATTTGTTAGATGACTATATCAGGTAACTAAATTGATTATGTATATCATACATATATATCTGTTAAACTATTCATATTTTTTATCTACAGGGAACATAAAACAATGATAAATAGGAAGCATCGTTCTTTATCTTTGAGAAGGAGAGAGACTTTGCATAGCAAAGAGTTTTCTACTTGGTTAAAATTGAAGGTAGAAAAAAATTAATGTTTAAAATAATTATATCAATATTTATTTATGTTTAATAGTCATTTATATTGCAGGTATTGAGTTTGTCTACTCTCTCTGTCTCTGAGGAAATAAGAGCTTTGTCTTTTGGTCCTAATACCATGGTTCGTGACTGTAAATCAATTGTTATCAATTGGTACACATTTACTGTTATTGAACGAGCAAAGAACTTGAGAACACAACATGATGGTGTTATGGTTACTACCACAACAGATTGTTATGCCAATGCATTAGATAGTAGACCACGATTTGAAAATGTGGGTTATTATGGAGTTGTTGAGAAAATAATAATATTGGATTATTACTCTCATGGATGAGTCACAATGATGAAATTCCATTGGTTTGCTTTGATGACAAGACATGACGGATTTATTGATGATTGTGGATTTCGAGTAATTAATATGACTCGCACTCTTGCTACCGAATAACCATATGTGTTGGCATCAATGGAAAAAAAGTTTTTTATGTCAAAGACAAACTTCAACCTGAATTTGGTGTCATAGTTGAAGTAATTCCATGAAATATTTTTTATGATGGTGATGATGGAATTGACACTGTCCCTAGTGCCATTGGAACCAATCCATTTATTTCTTTTGATGACTCAAATATCTCAATTATAAGAGTTGATTGTGAACTTGAAGTTGTGGTTGAAAATATATAGAATCATTCATCCATGTTCACAATTATTTTGGTTTACCTCGAGTTGGGTTGTTAAGGTTGGTAATATTCAAATTAATTTAGTATTGATCACAAATATGTTTTAGCTGACTTGAAAGTTATGTGGATTTTCAATGTTTATTGGTTGTAGTTTTATTTGAATTGCATTTTCTAATTTGGAATTGAACTGTATTCAAAAATAGTCAAACAATATTCTTAACTTGGTGAACATTACAACTTGTATGTTTTATTAAATCCATTCAAGCTCTTCTAAAACAATTGATAGCTGACTTGAACATTATGTGAATTTTCAATGTTTATTGGTTGCAGTTTTATTTGAATTGCATTTTCTAATTTGGAATTGAACTGTATTAAAACATAGTCAAACAATATTTCTAACTTGGTGAACATTACAACTTGTATGATTATTAAATCCATTCAGTCTCTTCTAAAACAATTTATAGCTAAATTACCAATGAATCCCCCTATTCCCTCATATATTTAGTTTTTTTGGGTTACACATTAGTTTTATTTTTTTAATTAATTACATATTTGTTTTCAAAAGCAGGAAATGAAGCCAATTCAAGAGAGACAAAGGAAAAAATGATGGAGAACAATCGTCGAATGACAGAGTTGGGAGTTCCATCATTAGTGCCTATAGTGAGTACTTTATTTCAAATTTATATATTTAAAGAATAAATAATGTCATGTGATTATTTTTTTTGAAAACATTTATGTAGGATCCACCTATACATCGAAATTTATTTGATGAGGAGCCTAGTATTGGTCCTAGTACTCATGACGGTGGTACGAGGAAGGTTCGTACCAGAGGTGGACGAGTAGCTACGCGTACCCGACTAGACCCTGCCCCTCCCACTGACATGTCATCCTTCCCACATTATGATCCCGGTGTGTCGTTAGGGACACACAGGATATTTAGGCCTCCCATGTTTTCACTACCTTCTGCATCTTCTGGCCCATCATTTTCACATCCCATGATGATTCCCACTCCCCAGTCAGCATCCGGTCAGATATTTGTCCCATCTTATTTTCCTTCTAATTTTGTCTCTCCGAGCTTCTATATTCTATTGACTTCGAATATTGTTCCACCACAGGGTGTTCCATCAGTTTCTGTGGATCCAGCTGCGCTCAGCGATCAGACCGGCATAGGTATATTTATAGAACCCTAAAAATTGTTTATAGAAATATTTATTTTTATTATAACATTTTTTTGATAAAATATTTGTTTTTATTTCATGATAGATACATCTACTGACATGAGGCGTGGGCGGGGGAGTACATGCATGCGTTCGGTGTGGAACCGCCGCACACAGGTTATGGTGGATTATAATGAAGACAACCAAATGGTTGAGAAAACAGGGCAGCAATGTCGGAGTTTTAAGGCGACGCTTTCCAAATACTCTGACATCATTCCTGTTAGCCCGCTATCGTGGAGACATTTGCCACATGGGGTCAAGGATAGATCTTGGGCAGAGATATGGGTAAGAAAATCTGTTCTTTTTAATTCCATGAATTATTTTTGTATTTATATGATTTAATATTTTTATTTCAGCTTCAATTTATTTTTCCCGATGGTGAGGGTGCATGACCGGAACGTCTAAAGGATTTAGGCGATCTTTAGTGAGAGTACAAGCATTAGTTGTATATTGGCTAGGTTTCTAGAGTTGGCACTAAGTTAGAGGTGGTACCAGTGGTGGATGATTGTCCAATAGAGCAGTATCATCAGATGATTACTCATTGGACGAGTACCCAGTTTAAGGTATTAATAACATTTGAGGTATTTAAATAATAACTTTCATGTTTTGAATTAATAATATATGTTAAATTTCCGATTTCTATTTAGGAATCATCTGGAAAAAATAAAAAGAACATTGACGCAAAAAAAATACCTCCACACACTAGGACACACTACGATGCCTGATCATGAGAGGAAGCAGGTATGACAATTGTTTATAAGTTTTCTTTATTCCTTATACTTTCTTTTGTTTCCTCAATTATTTAATAGTTTGTAAAATTTTTCATATAACTTTAGTTATCAATGTCATCGTAGAGGAAAATACAAAATATTGAAGGACGTGTGCCTCGAGCAAAACTGTTTTGCTCGAGTAGACGAAAAAAGGATGGAAGTGCCATCAAGGAAGCGACTCAACTGCATATTGTAAGTTTTAATCTGTTGAATTTATATATTAATATCTATTTTTTAACTTAATGATATATTTATATTTGTAATAGGGTGCTTTAGAGGCCCTCGATGCCCAAGAACCAGACAATTTTGGGCCAACAGATCACTTACATCAGGTCTTGGGAGAGGAGCATTTTGGAAGAGTACTCTGCCGAACTAGGATAGCCCCGACGAGGTGTTGGCCATCCTCAGGAATGAGATGAGTGCCACCGAGCTGCAGGAAGTTAGGGCACAAGAAGAATAGGCTGAGAAAAGAGCCACAGAGACGGCATAACAATCTGCTAGGGAAACTAGTGCATTTATGAAATTTATTGAAGTTCTATATCCTACATTTCCAGCAGAGGTCGGCCCATCTTTTTATGAGTATATTTCGTCGATACGTTCTATATATGGTGTACCAGGTGGCAGTTCTAGTGGTTATCAGGATGATGTCCATCTTGATGATGATGATGGCGAGGAGTCTGATGCGGAAGAGGAGGGAGAGGAGGAGGGCGAGGTGGGTGGCAAGGGTGAGGACAAGGAGGAGGGAGAGGGCGAGGAGGGAGAGGACGATGATGGGGACGAGGACGAGGGTGATGATGATGGTAATGATGGTGATGGTGATGTGGGACAAGTTGATCCATTACATTTTTTGACTGATATTACTGAGATTTGATATTTAATCTATTCTAGTTGTTGGTTTTATCTAGACTCGTAGTATAGTATCTGAGTTGAGTTATTTTTATATATTATCTGTTTTTATGGATGTTGTTGTCTTTTAGTGATTGTGTGTTTGGGAACCCCACTCCTTCATGGACCCTGGACAACCCCCCACCCTCCTCCCTGGACACCGGACAGCCCCGCCGGACAGCCCCCCAGACAGCCCCACTGACAGGCCCCCACCCTCTTCCTTGGACCCCGGACAACCCCCCAAACACCCCACGGACAGCACCCGGACAGCCCCCCCGAATAGCCCCCCGGACAACCCCCCCCCCCCACCCTCCTCCCTGGACCCCGGACAGCCCCCCCCAGACAGCCCCCCAGACAGCCCCCCGGACAGCCCCCATCCTCTTCCTTGGACCCCGGACAACCCCCCGAACACCCCCGGACATCCCCCCCCCCCCCCGAACAGCCCCCCCCCCACCCTCCTCCTTGGACCCCAGACAACCCCCCGGACTGCCCCCCAGATAGCCCCCCCCCCCCCCGAACAGCCCCCCACCCTCTTCCTAGGACCCTGGACAACCCCTCGAACACCCCCGGACAGCCCCCAGACATCCCCCTGAACAACCCCCCAGACATCCCTCCCACCCTCCTCCCTGGACCCCAGACAGCCCCCTGGACAACCCCCCAAATAGCCCCCCCCCCACCCTCTTCCTTGGACCCCAGACAACCCGCCGAACACCCCCAAGACGTCCCCCCGCACAGCCCCCCACCCTCCTCCCTGGACCCCAGACAGCCCCTAGGACAGCCCCCCAGACAGCCCCCCGGACAGCCCCCCACCCTCTTCCTTGGACCCCAAACAACCCCCCGCACAGCCCCCCACCCTCCTCCTTGGTCCCCGGACAGCCCCCCAGACACCCACTGGACAGCCCACTGGACAGCCCCGCCAGACAACCCCCCCCACCCTCCTTGATTTCATTTAATACTAGAAAATATATAATATATATTTTCTTTATTTTCATCATGATAATAAATGTAAATCACATTTACACATCTAATCAATATCATAGATTCTTGGTATGTTATAAAATAGATGTATTCATTGGGCATGAATCTGAGGCACGGTGCGGCAGGCACCACTCAAACGCATTGGGATTCCGTTTAAACTTTAGGAGAACGATCCATAGGTCATATGTGACGTGTATGAATCAACCATGCCTCAATCCGATACGCGGTGTGGCCGACTCCACTCAAAGTGTCTGCCTTTTGTTTCAAAAGGACGTCATTTTAATTGAAAAACATCAACTGGCATACAGAATACCGACCTAACGCATTCAGATTGTGTCTATACTGTAGCACAATGATCCATGGGTCATATGTGACATGTACGAGTCAACCCCGCCTCAATCCAAGGTGCAGTGTGGCCGCCACCACTCAATGTGGCAGCCTTTTCTTTCAAAATGACGACATTTTAATTGAAAAACATCAACTGGCATACGGAAAACCGACAAACGCATTTAGATTGTGTCGATACCTTAGAACAACAATCCATAGGTAAAATGTGATGTGTACGAGTCAACCCCATCTTAATCAGAGGCACGGTGTGGCCGGAATCACTCTAAGTGGCTCTCTTTTGTTTAAAATGGACAACATTTTAAGTACATACGGAAAGCCAACCAAACGCATTTGGTTTCCGTTGAAAATTTATGAGAATGATCCATGGGTCATATGTGACGTGTATGAGTCAAACCTGCCTCAATCCGAGGCGCGGTGTGGCCGACACCACTCAAAGTTTGTACCTTTTGTTTCAAAAGGACATCATTTTAATTGAACAACATAAACTGGCATACAGAAAAGCAACCAAACACATTCAGATTGCGTTGATACTTTTGCACAACGATCCATGGGTCATATGTGACATGTATGAGTCAACCCTGCCTCAATCTGATGTGTGGTGTGGCTGCCACCACTCAAAGTTTCTACCTTTTCTTTCAAAAGGACGTCATTTTAATTGAAAAACATCAACTGGCATACGGAAAAGCGACCAGACGCATTCGGATTGTGTCGATACTTTAGCACAACGATCCATGGGTCATATGTGATGTGTACGAGTCAACCTCGCCTCAATCCGAGGAGCGGTGGGGCCAACACCACTCAAAGTGTCTGCCTTTTATTTCAAAAGGACGTCATTTTAATTGAAACACATCAACTGGATTACGGAAAACCGACCAAACACATTCAGATTGTGTCGATACATTAGCACAACATTCCATGGGTCATATGTGACGTGTACGAGTCAACCTAGCCTCAATCAGAGACGCGGTGCGTCTACCACCACTTAAAGTGTCTTCCTTTTGTTTCAAAAGGACGTCATTTTAATTGAAACACATCAACTGGCATACGGAAAAGAAACCAAACACATTCGGATTGTGTCGATACTTTAGCACAAAAATCCATGGGTCAAATGTGATGCGTAAAAGTCAACCCCATCTTAATCGGAGGCACGGTATGGCCAGAATCACTCTATGTGGCTCTATTTTGTTTAAAATGTAGAACATTTTAAGTACATACAGAAAACCGCCCAAACGCATTCAGTTTCCATTGAAACACTAGGAGAAAGATCCATGTGTCATATGTGACGTGTATGAATCAACCCCTCCTCAATCTGAGGCGCGGTGTGGCCGAAACCTCTCAGAGTCTCTGCCTTTTTTTCAAAAGGATGTCATTTTAAATGAAAAACATCAACTGGCATATGTAAAGCTAACCAAATGCATTCAGATTGTGTCGATACTTAAGTACAACAATCCATGGGTCATATGTGACGTGTACGAGTTAACCCCGCCTCAATCTGAGGCGTGGTGTGGCCGCTACCATTCAAAGTGTCAGAATTTTTTTCAAAAGGACATCATTTTAATTGAAAAACATCAACTGGAATACTGAAAAGTTACCAAATGCATTCGGATTGTGTCAATACTTTAGTACAACAATCCATGGGTCAAATGTGTCACGTACGAGTCAACCCCGTCTTAATCGGAGGGACGGTGTGGACATAATCACTCTAAGTGTGTCTCTTTTGATTAAAATGGACAACATTTTAAGTACATATGGAAAACTGACCAAACACATTTGGTTTCCGTTGAAACATTAGGAGAATGATCCATGGTTCATATGTGACGTGTACGAATCAACCCCACCTCAATCTGAGGCGCGGTGTGGCCGGTACCACTAAAAGTGTCTGCCTTTTGTTTCAAAAGGACATCATTTTAATTAAAACACATCAACTAGCATACGGAAAAGTTACCAAACGCATTCATATTGTGTCAATACTTTAGAAAAACGATCCATGGGTCATATGTGACATGTACAAGTCAACCTCGCCTCAATCCGAGGCACGGTGTGGCTGCCACCACTCAAATTTTCTGCCTTTTGTTTCAAAAGGACGTCATTTTAATTGAAAAACATCAATTGGCATATGGAAAACTGACAAACGCAATCAGATTGTGTCAATAAATTAGCACAATGATCAATGGGTCCTATGTGACATGTAGGAGTCAACCTCGCCTCAATCTGAGGCGCGGTGTGGCCGCCACCACTCAAAGTGTCTGACTTTTGTTTCAAAAGGACGTCATTTTAAGTGAAAAACATCAACTGGAATACAGAAAACATACCAAATGAATTCAGATTGTGTCGATACATTAGCACAACAATCCATGGGTCATATGTGACGTTTATGAGTCAACTTATCCTTAATCGGAGGCACGGTGTGGCCATAATCACTCTAAGTGGCTCTCTTTTGTTTAAAATGGACAACATTTTAAGCACATACGGAAAACCGACCAAACACATTCAGTTTCCGTTGAAACATTAGGAGAACGATCCATGGGTCAAATGTTACATGTACAAATCAACCCCGCCTCAATCCGAGGAGCGGTGTGGCCAGCACCACTCTATGTGTCTCCCTTTTTTTCAAAAGGATGTTATTTTAATTGAAAAACATCAACAGGTATACAAAAAACCGACCAAACCCATTCATATTGTGTCGATACTTTAGAAAAACGATCCATGGGTTATATGTGACGTGTACGAGTCAACCCCACCTCAATCCGAGGTGCGGTGTGGCCTCCACCACTCAAAGTGTCTGTGTTTTGTTTCAAAAGGATGTCATTCAAATTGAAAAACATCAACTGGAATATGGAAAAGCGACCAAATTCATTCGGATTGTGTCGATACGTTAGCACAACAATCCGTTGGTCAAATGTAATGTGTACGAGTCATCCTCGTCTCAATCGGAGGCATGGTGTGGCCGAAATCACTATAAGTGTCTCTCTTTTGTTTAAAATGGACAAAATTTTAAGTACATACGGAAAACCGACCAAACGCATTCAGTTTCTGTTGAAACTTTAGGAGAACGATTCATGGGTCATATGTGACGTGTACGAATCAACCCCGCCTCAATCTGAGACGCGGTGTGGCCGTCACCACTCAAAGTGTCTGCCTTTTATTTCAAAAGGACGTCATTTTAATTGAAAAACATGAACTGACATATAGAAAACCAACCAAACACATTTTGCTTCTATTGAAACTTTAGGAAAATGATCCATGGGTCATATGTGACGTGTACGAGTCAACCCTGCCTCAATCCGAGGTGTGGTGTGGCCGGTATCACTCCATGTGTATGTATTTTGTTTAAAATGGACATCATTTCAGGTAAAAATATATGGTATACAAAAAACCAATCAAATTATGAATTGACTTCCGGATTCCACATAAAATTTTCATCTAAATTTTAAATTGAATTCTAAATGAATTATGTATGTTTATAATTATGTTATGAAATCTAATTTAATTATGGATGTGTATAGTTCCAGCATTATATGTTAAATGTGTATGAATTTGTTCTCTATATGTATGTGTTAGTTGGTTATTGTAGGTACAATAATTGTATATGTATGTTAGTTTATTGTAGGTATAATAATTGGATTGAAAATGAGGGGGAACCCACAAAATGTTACCTGGTGGGAAAATTGCAGAGCTTCTAGGCAAATTGCAAAGCTAGTGTGTAATTTTCCCAGCATAGGCAATGAAAATGGTGTTAAACCGTTGGCATAACATTCTGTGTTCTATTTTACCAAATATTCATGGAACCGTTGGTAAAACACTTTTCCCAACGGTTTAGAAACCATTGGGAAAGAGGAGATCTTAGTTTTTTCACAACGGTTTGGCCAAACCGTTGGGAAAAACCTTGCAATTTTCAGCACATTATCCCAACGGTTGTAAACCGTTGGGAAAATGATTTCCGAACAGTTTTCCAGAACCATTGGGATAGGGTAATATTTCTCCACCCTATCCCAACGGTTCACTGTAAACCGTTGGGAAAAGTGTTCCCAATGTCTTACTTCCCTACGGTTTGCAGAACCGTTGGTCTAATATACACCAACGGTACTGCAGCCTTTCCCAACGGTTCTAAACCGTTGGGAAATCTTTTATTTCCAGTAGTGAAGTATAATATTTTTCTCTCATATGATTATAGTAAAAAAATATTATCATAATCCCGTCCTTTCCAAAGAATCCTCCAACAGAAACCAAAATATCTCTATGTTAGTTCAATATTTTTACTAAAATCCCTTACTTTTATCATTATGTTTAAAATTTATTATACCAATATGTTATGTGTAATTAATTTTTTATATTATACATAATATTTTTAGGTCATGAAAATAACTACTAACTACATTTATCCTTTTCCATAAGAAAAATGATACTGTATTTCGTGAGGGGTGTGAGTTGTCACCTCCAAGACATAGCAAGTTTCATTTTCCTTCACTACCTTAAAAGGATGGATATATGGGGAAGACAAAAGGATAAATATTATGTTTATTATATAATTAATTTGATTTTATTCAAAATTTTAAAACATATTAATTATATGATTATAAATTATCATAATTAATTTAATAATTTAAAATTAGCATAATAAGAGGGAAAAGATCTCTTATTTATTAGTAATGGCCTTATAATTTTTTAAATTTTATAATTATTTAAAATTATTGTCTAACACAATAAAGAAACACTAAATAATTTCAAAAAATTTATATTATAATGATATTACCACTTAATCACCCCATAATCCTCCATTAATTAGGGAAGGATCTTGTTTGTTTTGGTTTAACCACCCACATGAACAAATATATGAATTTATATCATGGAAGAATATGAGTAATTATTTATTGGAATAATACAGTATAATTTTGTAAATAATAAAAATTATTATTTTAAATATGCCATATGAGTATTTAATTCATTAATTAAGAAAAAACTCCCAATTTTCAAGATTCACCAAAACATGATTGTTGTCGACTTAATAATCTAAGATAAAGATTAAAGTAAACATGTATGTAAATTTAAACATTATAAATCATTATAATTAATCTAATAAAATAACATCAATAAAATTGGAATCATTGTCTTTTGAAGAATATTGAATATGAACACTACTACTATGAAACTAGAAAAAATGACCAAAACTAAAACACATGATATTGAGAATAGGTATAATTTAAATTGAGAATCGTTATTTATGAACAGTATAAATGAATATGTATTTGTTTAATTTCATTTATTAAGTGATTAATATATATATATATATGTTTTTTATAAGATTTTATAGTATATTTGTGAAATTCAAGAACGTAGGAAATGGTTTCCATTCTCAAATTCCTCTCTTTGGGAAAAGTTCAATATTATACACATAATTTCCATTATGTGGTTTATATACTGAAATTTTGAGATGTTATATCATTAAATTACATTATTCATGGTATTTAAAAATAATTTTTAATCACTATCTTTCAAGAGGTTTTGAATAAATTCTTACCAATGCCATAAGTGGGATTTTGGAATCACGTATTAAATTATTTGTACTCATGTTATATTCACCACCAATTTTCATTTATTTGGTCCATTTATTTCTATGGAATAATTTTTACCATATTAATTAATAAATTTAATAGTTTTAAAATTCTATTTCATTATCATTCCCCCATATTATTTTGATTCATGAGCTACAAAATCTATTATAAAGATAATTAATATCTATTGTGGAAAAACCATCCTATATTTTGGTAAATAAAATTTTGTGCAGTTTCCTAGACAAATGAATCCTTGCGTGGATACTAGAAATTGAACATGGTTGTAGTATAGATGCACATAGGGGTAATTAAGTTGAAAATGGTTGGTTGAGCATTGATTCAATCATTGACCAAATAAATGATCACTAGTAATAAGATTTCACATCCAGATTAACCCTACTAGGGGATATGTTTTGGAATATTCTCCCACTCTTAATGAACCATGGTGGTAGATTTTCCTACATTTCATATTCTTCTAAAAATGAAAAATATTGAACTCAATTACTATCCTCAATGGATAACCTGACACATTAAAAGTTTCTTCACCCCTATATTTATTTAATATCTATGCTTCATCTTACTTTGACAACTCCCCACTAATACAATGTTAATAAAGGAATGTTATTATAGATGTCCAAATTATTATATTAAATAGTAAAGTATTAGATTTCTGTAATTCACTTGATACAGAAATACATGTTTTTATTCTACTATAGGATCATTAGAAAATGGATTATAAGATAATGAAAAATTTTAATGTTAATCCATTAAACATAATAATGTGAAGAGTGGGACAAGAATTATATATCCCCATGATGTATTAACAAGTCTCATAAGATAAAACATCTATGGTCTTGGTGTATTCTGCACCCCTTGTATGTATAGAGTCTTGAAAAAATTCCTTTAAATCATTTATTAATGTCTAATACTATGATTTCCATTAGTATGAAAACAATTAATGATGTTATTTTTATTTTTTTATTTTTTCATAGATATATATTTCCCTTGTTTGTAGTTAGTTATGACTTCATTTTGGTTGTTTATTCCTGATATATCACATAAGAAATGTTTATTTTATGATATCTTCTATTTTATACTAATCCTTATTGAGAATCTTCTCACTCTTTCTTTTTTCCATTCCCCCCAAAAAATTATAGAGATATATTTGTAATTTTCAAGGATATTATGGGAGGGGAATTTTTCTCTCACATTGTGATCATAATATATCTTATGTTTTCAAATTTAATATAGTTATGTATCTTTTATTACAATAATATTGTGTTGTTAAATCCTATGGGAACTCTTTTATTCTATACCTATAATGTAATATACTTATTGATTCTGAGTTTCTAGAGTTCATGAGGTTATAATAATCCAATACTCAGTTGTGTTAAAGAACTTTTATATCAAATTGAGAGTTAGAGGCGAATATCGACCAATTCTTATTGTTGAATTTAGCATCTATGTTGAGGAAATTCAAACAAGTTTTTAATTATAAACAGATTTTATTTTGAGGAGGAAGTGTACTTCCATTCTGTTGTATGATCTCATACCCATTTCGTTAATCTATTTAAAAATTAAATGAGGTTTACTTTCTTTGTTCTACATTAATATTTATTTGGATGTTGCAGAATGTTCTGTTGGAATATGATCATATTCATAGATATGGATACATCCTGAAATTCCATGGAGATAATATTATTCTGAGGATTAGAATATTTTACTAGACTATTAGTTATTATAGAATAAACAAAACCCCATTTTTATTTTCACATTATAATGATTCATGGGTTTATTCTACCGTTATCTTATAATATTGTAGACATCATTTCAAGAGATAAGGAGTGATATTTTAATTATCTTATAATAAAAAGTTTTTTAGTAGTAATCTAATTCTTAAAACTTTAATCAATCCTATTAAGGTTTGGGTACCCACATTTGGACCAAACCTTGTAAAAATATATTTGTGTAGTTTTTCCTTTATTTTTGAATATAAGATAGAAGAATTTTTATGTTGAGTAGATCCAGATCATAAAATATAATATAGGATAATTTATATGATGTAATTATACAAAATGGTACCACTAATTCATCCACATTCTTAGTGGAACAATAACTGACTACGTTACTTCATTTGGAATCATATCTAACTACAATTCTTCTTATATTATATTCTAATAAAATTAGAATTTTATTCCTTTTAATAATCATGGATTCTATATTTTTTATGGAGATAAATTTCATGTATATAAGTATCAGGAGATTCGTAATTTGTTATAATAATTTATGAAGGTTAGTGGATTTGTTAATGTGGTGTTTCCTCCCCTATAGAGATATTTTCCCATGTCCTTTTTAGAAACTAATAGAGGTAGATTGGAAAAAAGAAATTCAATGTTATTATCCTCATATAAATTTTTTTATACAAATGTAAAGGGGCTAAATATTACAATGATGATGTGGGTCAATCAATAAAACTTATATGAAATGAATTTCAAGATTAAACAAGCCATTTTGAAAATTTAGAGTGTAAATTTCAAAACATTTTAACGAATAAACATGAGAATGTGAATGATTATTTTACAATATTTAATGAAATTATATATCATTTTAGTGGATTTAGTTAAAATTTAGAATATTAAACTTATGTTTAGAAATTAATGAGAAACATTATCTATGTTTATTAACTAAATTCCTCTACCTTGAATGAAAATAAATTCTCTTACCTAGATTACATTCATAATTCACTTCTTACCTATGATATTTTAAAAGATATTATTTAAATGAAACAATGATTGTGAGGTAATGGTATTAAAATCTATGAATAAATTATAAATTATTGAATAAGTAGTTGAGTCCCCTACTGAATCATAAAATGATAAAGAAATTTATTAAGAGAATATGAGGAAAATTGAACTTATCGTAAAGAATAAAAAATGGAAAAATCTTTTAGTACAAATGATAAAATGTAGTACTGTAATTTTCAAGTGGTGTGATGAGAAATATTTTTACAAATTTTTCAGTAACAAAAAGTGTAATGTATAAATAAGATGAAAGAAAGGGAAATATCAAAGTAAATAAATTTGGAAATAAAAACTACAGATGTTTATATATTTTGTAGGATATAACATAAATTTATAGAAGAAAATTAATTTCCACATAGAGTAAATAATTAAAATATTAACTCACTAAAATGAGTATATCTAAGGAATATGTTATTTAGAATAAAAAATAATATTAGGTTTCAAGTTTAAATTCATAAATAATGATCAATTATTGAAAAATATGGTGAATAAACCTATATGATAGATGATAAATGTCAAGCTTCAAGTGTCTCAAGAAAATCACATACAAAAAATGTTTGGAAGAAATAATAAAAGAAAGAGATTTTCATTTTTTTAAAATAGAATTATTAAGTGATAAATACTGAAATTGTTAATTTTGGAAATATTTGTACTCTTAATTTTAATTTTGAAGAGTAATAAATGATTAAAAAAATTGAAAATAAAATTTCTTCTAAAGAAGAAAAACATAACATTGTTGAGTCATGGATTCCTATAAATGTAAAGGTAGTAAGTAAAACTGGATGAAATTATAAAACAATTATATATATAGAGGTATATTCAACACATAACATATGGAAATTTTGTACAGAAGTTGGGATAAAATTTGCACCTATGATACTTGAAACATCCAAATCTGTTCCAACAAAAAATTCCTGTTCTAAAATACAATCATGGAAATACCAGATTGAAAAAATTCCTTTGGAGTTGAATTTTGTAGTAAAAATTTGGAAGTAATATATTATGATAAACCTCACCTAAAAATCATATGTAAGGTAAAAAATATCAATATAGAAGCCTATAAATTATTAAAAGGATCAATAGTTTCAAGATAAGGAAGGTTTCAAATATTACTATTATTATTATAGAGTATTTTGGAATATCACATATGTTTACTGGTATAATATTTCCCTTATATATTTTCATATAATAATGGAATGAAGGCCATTATATCTAGAATATATAGGAAGAAGGATTGAGGGGGTGGTAATATTGAGGATAAAGTTATCATAGTTACTAGTTCAAAAATTATTTAAATACATAAAAGATATATATTTGAGATGTGACTCAGAAGGTCACTGTACTGATGAGTTTGTATCCATAATTCCTTTTAAAAATATATATTATATTTATTTAAATAAGACTTTGAGAAGTAATAATGTAAATAACTATTTATAAAGTAATAAAAAAGGTCATTTATTATTAAAGTGTCTCTCAAAGATAACATGAGGAGAAAACCATGGATCAATAGGAGTGGTTTGTCCTAACAAATAAATGAAGATACCAAGAATTAAATAACACTCAATGTCATGACGTTATCATTATTTAATTTTGAAATGAAATCTCTCTAAGGATGAAAGAAATTAGAGTAGCTGAAATTGAAGCCCAAAAATTTAAGATAAATGATTTTATATTTGTGGATTCTTTTAAATAGAATCTGTTGAGTGATGGTTTGATATTTTATAGAGGAAATGATACCATTTTTAGGAATTATAATAGAATCTTCAATATGTTAAAGGTTGTCAAATATTTCATTAAAGAATAATAAATCAATTGTAATTGCATTTAAAGTGGAAAATAAACTAACTCTTAATATATGAGCTGTAAAGGAAAAACTAGTTGTGGTATGAATGAATTATCCACCAATATAAAATAATATTACAAAATATTTCATAGGGAGATGATGTAAAATATATTAATCTTCTAAAAAATGGAAATTGAATACACATATAAACCAGAAAATTGGTAAAAATAACAAAATGATGTCATAAACGAGTTGAAATCCAGTCCACCATGACAAATAAGAAAATACATACTTATTTTTATGGTATAATGAGAGACAAATACACTCAAAGTGAATGTTAATTAAACACATTTATTGATGATCAAACAAGAATTACTAATGTGATGTTCACTAAACAAAAATTTAAAGTAGTGGATGTAATGCCCTGACCCCAGTTACCCAGAGTCGGTGCATTATTGCATAACATTGGCATGATCACAAAAGTTCAAGTCTCAAAAGACCGATTAGTTTAGTAGCCTTGGAAACACTAGATACATTCATAAATGTTACATTACATCATAAATTGAAAAACTAAAATAACAAAGTCTCCATAGTCCACACTCATATCCTCTTCTGACTATCCCTGCAGGTCATTCATAAAATACTTCTTCACATCCTTGAAAATATTAAAACATTTAAAGGGGTGAGCTCAGTTG
The DNA here is from genome assembly GCA_963277665.1 of Viscum album. Classification (NCBI taxonomy): domain Eukaryota; kingdom Viridiplantae; phylum Streptophyta; class Magnoliopsida; order Santalales; family Viscaceae; genus Viscum; species Viscum album. Next base: position 1,173,924,175 of record OY728119.1, on the reverse strand, counting down.
CTCAGTAAGGATAACAATATTGCGGAAGCTTTCATAAATAAACATTAACATTTAAGGCAATGTATAACTAAAACAAAAGCCTTTTTAAACTTGAACATCAGCATAATATGGCAAAAATAAAATTAAATAATACCATTTACTTACTCACATGGATATTCTACTAGTCGAATAATCACATGCAATATCAATAACCACTTTCATAATGATAGAATGTACAATTCCAGACTATCATAACCACATAACCAAGGACTCCTGCCAAGACTAAAAATAAGATTTTGTCAAGGCCTCGTTCCAAGACACTAGTTTGTCTCATGAGACCTGTCGATGCATCAAGGAGCTATAACAGGCTCCACCCGTCACTTATTAAGTCCAATGCATTCCTCATATGAACAGGTTTAAACATATCATAAACCATAACATAATTCTATCACATAAAACATGCACAAAGGAAACATAAGATCTACACACTTAAATCACATGATATCAATACAACACATTGATATAATAAAAACATTATCAAAACCATTTTCAATACCATAATAAAAGAAAATTAAAGCATGGTATTTATTTTTCTTTTAAAAAAAAGTTTTGGATTATAGAGGAAGCCGAAACTCAAATAATAGTCACGGCGGCAGAGAAGTCATTGTTGCCGCATACGTAAGAAAAAAATTCCTTTTTTCATTTAGTAAAAACGCTTCATATAAATATATTCCTTCTGAATAAAAGTAAAAGTCAAAGGGGTTTATACACCATATAAAAGAAAGTTGTGTGTAAAACCAAATATGCCTCAATGAAAGGAGATTGAGATGAAGCCCTTACAAAGATCATTTTTAAAATAAAATAGATCTATTATGTGTATTTACTATGAGTACACATAATGAATGTACAAATACCAGATAGGACATAATAATATCATGACATAATTTGAAAGTAGGAGATTAACCCAAAGAATGGAAATTGGGTTAAGAAATTCCATTACCTCGTGTCTGACATGACTCGATCGTTCTTTAAACCTCTTGAATAATAAACTAGAGTTAATTTATAGTTTATTAAGAACATTTTAATGTTCATTATTCATTTTATATCACTTATTACCATGTTATGAACATTGTGTAATTATTTAAGTTAATAACGGTCGTTTTGTCGATCTTTGGTACTTGAGTAAAAAATAAACATCTTATAATTACAAGTTGTTCATGTGGTGAAATATCCATTATATCCAGAATTATTTCATGATTTAGATATCATATATATCATATATATCCATTATATACATTCATTCATAATATTACATAACATTTAGAGGTAAGAAATGAAATGCACTGTTCATGGAGACGGTAAGCCGTACGTACGCATGAACACTACTTTCATTTAAATTTCGTATTTAATGGAATTAAATCATAATTATATAAAGGTATATTTTAATTACAGTATAATATCATATATAATATCATTTAATCCATCCTTTATACATCCCACATATGGAATTAATGATTCAAATCACTTTGAGGGGCGGTAGTCCGCACTTCCTAAAATGAAATTATCGCGTTTACCCATAATGGAAATCGTAAAGGTATGCCATAAATGAAAAATATAGAATAATAATGAAAACCAAAACATAATATATATCATATATAATAATATTGTCATCATAATGGCCACCATGAGAGGTGTTAAAAGAAGATTGAACAATCATCGTTTCGTGAGGCAGAAATTTGGAACCACAGAAACAGTATGTTCTTTAACAGTTAGACGAAGGTGTGTGTAAGTGTAAGTCTAATAATTCTCATAACAATGTAATAGTGTATTTAAGATAATTTTTTTTATAAAATAATGTAATAAAAAGAGTTTAAGGGGTTGGATAATCAAAATAAAACAAAATAACATAAGAGAAGACATTACCTTAAAATCAGGTAACTCTTTTTTGATTTGAGCCTAAGGCTTCCTTAGGAAGCATTCTGCCAAAAGTGAGGCTTATAGGATTAATAGAGGTAAGTTGATATAGTATTAGGGCAGATGATGGCCAAGCAAAAAGGCTTTGATGGTGTGAGTATGGTGGTAGTGGTCGGGGCCTTTTATAAGAGGAGAGGAGGGGCACTTGTGGAAAGTCATGAAATGATACTTTATTATATAATGAGTTTCAAATTTTAAACGTCCCACACTTATATATTTCAAGTATAAGGTGATAAGGGTTCGAAATATACTCATACAATAGGTTTTTGACAAGTGTAAATATTATATTTTACATTATCTTTTTATTTTATTTAAATCGTTAATTAATGAGGTAATCGCTGCATCATCATGGGGTCATGAATAATTTAATTTATTTAATGTCTAAAAATTATAAAAAAAACCATGATGTAGGAAATAGTTTTATCTTTATAATTAATATTTATAGTCAAAAATATGACTTGTATATCCCCATTTAAAAATTGTTTTAGTAAAAAAAGTCATGTTTGTTACATTTTTATTTTAACATTAAATAAAATGTTTTTAATGTCATTTTCCTACCAAAGTGGATCCATGGGGTCCTCAAGTTGACCCATGGATTTTCGTGGTCGTCCATGACTCATCCAATAGGTCTAGGAAGAGTGTAAAGGTATTTTCATATTTTTATAATACCATTTTACCTTAAATTTCACTAATTACCTTTAATCGTGATTAATTAAACTTAAAAGTTACCATTCACCAAAAAATTATTTTAATCCCATTGAACCACATTTTACTTCCTATTGAAAACCATGTATGTATGATTTTTTAAAATAAAATCATAGAAGTGGTAATGTTTCATTTAAATGAAGAAACAGTTTTTTTAACTACCACTTAGTGGTTTCACTATTCATCAAAATTGATGTTTTTCAGAACAATGCCAAAATTTCACCCTAAGCTATAATTGATGTTCTGAATTCAAAAATAATTTCTATTTTACAAAATTACAAACATATAAGTTGCATTAATTAATTTTATAACAAATTCCGGCTGTCACAACAAATAGCGTGTTTTTAAGAAACAATATATATCAAAAGATTGACAATTGTTTATGTCCAATTTCAAAGTGAAATTAATTATAATAAACACAATTGGATAAAATGGTAAAAATATATTCTAATTATACATTAAACCACTCAATATTATAATTTATCGCTATAATTTATTTTTATTAAAAAAGTTGTTTTTAATTATTTTTCACTATTCAAAAAAAATTGGAACTTCTCCGAACATTACAAAAAATTCCACTTATGATAATTTTGATATTTTGAATACAAAAATGAAGTCCATTATGAAATATAAAATCTATATAATTTCAAAAGGTGGGTATTACTATTCATAAATGCTACTTTGATTGGTCACGGTGTGTTAGAATCTCGAACTTGCGTACAATGCAAGCTATTACATTATTGAAAGAAAAGCGTATCATGAAAGCTTGGGTTATTACAGTGGACGTGTTTCAAACATTTACTAAAAGATTTTCTATAGAACTATGGATGAGTATCAGGAAGCTATGATTAGATAATGGGAGGTATTTACAAGAAAATATGTTAATTCCACCCATTAAAAATATAGAAAAAAATATGTATAGTAATTCTTATACACCCTACAAAAATAGTCTAGCAGAGAGAAATAATCAATGATTGGTATAAATAGGGAGAACTCTTCAAGAAAAAAAAAATTGCATTCCAAATATCTGTTTGTGAAAGGATATATGTACTGTTGTGCATATACAAAACAATTTCTTACTGAGACCAAATTATAATAAAATATCTTTTGAGTTGGGGTAAAAGATGAATCCAACTATGTACTACAATAAGGTTTTTTTTATTCCCGTTATAATGAAGACAATAAAATGGTATCCACACCTATAATGGTTATAAGGAAATTGTACGTGGATGTTGATGGAGAAAGTGTGGACCAAAGGGAGTAATGAATATTGATTGGAATCTTACAATAGTTAACTGTATCGAAAAATGATATTGTATATATACTATTATTATGGGATAAATATAAGAGTGACCTAAATGAATAAAGTTTAATGGATTCTACATTCATTTAATTTTTTAAAGGGCCTTTGAATTTTGGACTATTATAAAGGAAAGAGGATAATCTTTATCTATCATGATTTACTGATGTAGACTAGAAGAGTTTTGTGATGATATAAATCCCACTTAAAGATTATTATTTATTCATGGATGTAGTTGTGTGAGAATGAATTAAATGAAATAGAACTCATTTAAACTAATAATATAAAGGATGACTATAATACTTCTACCATTAAATTTACACAAATGGTTTAAGTAAATTAATATCTTGAGTATTTTAGAGAGAATATTAAATTACCTCTCATAATTTAATGTGATAATTAAAGTGATAATTATATTTCTAAAAATATTGTGAAACACTCATGATCGAAGTATATTAATATCTAGTTTTAATTCACTAAGATAAGATTTTATATGGTCATTTAAAACTATAGTTAATTACTACTCAAGGTCAATTTACTGATATATTATGTAAATTCACCAAGGTTGGGTTGAGACATCGAGTTTGAACAAAAATGTCCATACCATCCCTCTATCATGATGTTATATGGGGTGAACACTAGTGCAGAAAATGTTATTTATGTTGGTTATTTTTCATTTTTTACGTCGGTTTTTAGCCGACGTTAATATGGACGATGTTATAAATTACGTTTTTACATTGGTAATTTAAAAACTGATGTAAAAAACATAACATCGTGGTGTTTATCATGTCGGTTAATCAATAACCGACATGAAAAAAACAGGGGGTTTATAACGTCGGTTATTATATAACCGTCGTGATAAACCGTGTGGGGGGGGGGGGGGTTATCACGTTGGTTATATAATAACGGACGTTATAGACATGTGCGAGGGATTTTATCACTTCAGTTATTAAATAACCGACCTGATAAACCCCTGGGAAGTGGTTTATCACGTCGGTTATATAATAACCAACATGCTAAACAAGTCTAGGGGGGTTATCACGTCGGTTATTTAATAACCGACGTGATAAACCATTTCCCAGGACTTTTATCACGTTAATAACCGACGTTATAAACCATGCTATAGGTGTTTATCACGTCGGTTATTAAAAAACTGACGTGATCAACCCTTCCAGATTTCTTTGTCACGTCGGTTATAAAATAACCGATGTCGACGAAATTTTTTTTTTAAAAAAAATTGAATGCAGTACTCTTCTCTCCCGTAAGAACAACCAGAAACCAAATCAAGAATTCGTACCACAAAAACCGAAGGAGATAAAAATAAGAACTAAAGAAAATTTAAGCATTTACATTGATAACATATAAAACTTACCCCACTTGACAGCCCCCATCACACCCCTGGACTGCACCCTGACCCCCTGGATAGCCCCAAACACCCCGGGACAGCCCCAAACATCCTGGGACAACCCCCCCCCCCCCCCACACAAATGTATACCCCCCCCACACCCTGGATATCCCTCCAGACCCCATTGGAGCCCCCACCAAACCCCTACACTACCCCCGACCCCCTGGACAACCCCAGACACCCCGAGACACCCCCACCGGACAGCCCCAAAAACCCGAGACAACCCCAAACACCCTGGGACAACCCCCCCCCCCCCAGCCTAATGGATACCCACCACACTCTAGACAGCCATTCCCCACCCCATTGGAGCCCCCACCACACCCCTGGACTGCCCCGACCCCCTGGATATCCCCAAACACCCCGGGACACCCCCCCCCCACCCTCTTGAATAGCACCCCCTTACCCTTGATAGCCCCCATCACACCCCTGGACTGCACACCGACCCCCTGAACAGCCCCAAACACCCCGGGACAGCCCCAAAGTCCCCAGGCCAACCCCCACCATCATGTATACCCCCCCAACCATGGGAAACCCTCCCCCACCCCATTGGAGCCCCCACCACACCCCTGGACTGCCCCCTGACCCCCTGGACATCCCCAAACACCCCTAGACAACCCCCACCCTCATAAACAGCACCCTCACCCCTCTCACCCCACTTGACAGCCCCCACCACACCCTTGGACTACCCCCCCGACCCCCGGGATAGCCCCAAACACCCGGGACAACCCCCCCCCCCCCCCCCCCGCCCACACCCTGGACAACCCTCCCCCACCCCATTGAAGCCCCCACCACACCTCTAGACTACCCCGACCCCCTAGACATCCCCAAACACCACGGGACAACCCCCACCCTCCTGAACAGCACCCCCTCACCCCATCACCCCACTTGACAACCCCCACCACACCCTTGGATTGCCCTGCGACACCTTGGACAACCCCAAACACCTCGGGACAACCCCCACCCTCATGTATACCCCACACACCCTGGACAGCCCTCCCCCACCCCATTGGAGCCCCCACGACACCCATGTACTGCCCTCCGACCCCCTGGACATCCCCAAACACCTATGGGAACCCCCCCACACACCAACCCCCATGAAAGCACTTCTACACCCCTGGACAGCCATCCCACACCCCTAAAACAGACCAAAAAGTTACGGAAAAGAAAACAGAACCCCTCACCCTACTAGAATGCACCCACCACACCCCTGGACACTCCCCCCCCCCCCACACCACTAGACATAACCACCACCCCTGGACATCCCCAACCCTCTTGTAGACCCCCCACCCCCTAGACAGTACTCCCACATCCCTGTACCGCCCTCCGACACCCTTGAAACAGACCAAAAAGTTACCAAAAACTGACCAGAACCCCCTCAACCCACTAGACAGCCCCCAACACACCCCTGGACTGCCCCCCATCCCCATGGTCACCCTGGACCCACCCTGGATAGCCCCCCCCCACCCCTGGAAACCCCCCTCACCCCACAAGACACCCCCACACCCCTGGACACCCCCTGGACAGCCTCCCACTCCCCTGGACAGCCCTTCCACCCTCCAAGAAACGCTTCCACCCCCCTGAACTTCCCCCCTCCCCCAACCCACCGGATAGACCTCCCAGACCACTGGACCCCCCCAACCCCACTGAACACCCCCACCACACCCTTGGAACCCCTCCCCCCCAGACCAGAATCCATACCAGAAAAACCATCATAAGTAGAACAAAACAAGAAGTAGAGAAAAATTAAAAATTCACATATATAAAATTCAAAAAATACATTGTTAACTTAAAAAAACTAAATCCAACCTAAATGACTACCAAATACACAATTACAATGACAATATTCAAAATTACATTTTACATTACAAATAACTAAAATTCAATCAAACCTGTAAAATAATTTGACCACTACACTTTTAAGTGTTTGATGTCTTCAGTAGTATAGGGTTGAGGGTCATCAAAAAGATAAAAATTAAAAGGATAGTAGTTAACATGTATAATGAATAAATCAAAATGAAATATTATGGCAATGTTTAAGAGGAAATCTTACTAGGTCAAAATTCACAAATTTCCCAGTTGTTATTATTTCATACATAAATCTTAACATATAATATCCGCATTCGATGATGCCTTGTTGTTCATGATAGTTCTGTTTGAATGAGTGTAAATTAAATATATTATTTTTATGTAATAAATCAAAAAGTACAAATTATAAATGGATATTTACCTTTTCATTTACATATTTGATCTTTGCACTCCTTTTCTTGGTGTTTTTTCGAAAGTCAGCCCATGCCCTGTTACAAAATAATATGAAGGGGGTAAATTAAAAATTAATTATAATATATAAAACTATTGAGAAATTGAAACTTAATTTTCCAATATATTCTTAAAACTATCCTTCACATCATCATGGACAGAGCATATCCAATAAAGTTCTTTCTCCCTTGGGCAAAAAACCCCTAACATCCAATGATCACTGATAAAAGTAAATTTAACATCAGTGGTTTTTTATGTTAAAAGATAATTAAATCTTTGAGAGATATGTGTTTCATACCTCTCACAAAAAGGCATCATTCAACATTGTATGACTATATTATTTTCAAGTCTTTCAGAAATATAAATCATTATTTGTTCCTCATCCAATGCACATGCTTTAGGGGAAATCAATTGGGGGTCCATGAATCCATATACATCTATCAGATCATTCCCATCACAAATGTTATAAAGATACCTAATACAAAATAGACATAAGTAGACATTTTTAATAAATATAACGCAGGTAAAAGGTGTTAAGACTTACATGGAAAAAATTTGCACCACGTTGATGCCCAACATATATCCAGTAACAATCTTCATGATATCAGTTTTCATAATCCCCACATTTTTTGCACATCCAAAAACAGGATCATCCATTGGAAACTCATAATGACCCTCCAGCAAATTTGAATATCTTGAAAATCATTCAAGACTACTAGAATATGTATCTGATGTCATAGACATTTGTCTTTGTTGTTTTCTATATAGTATTTCTTTACCTTTGAAGTATTCCTGTAAAAATAAATTGGAAAATATATTAGTTTTCATATGATAAAACAAATTTAATAAAAAAATTAATTGATATAACATTCTTACCTCCATGGTAATGAGTCGAAGAAGTCTGGATGGACAAATAAAAAAATGGCTGATACTATGTCCAACTGTCGTCACCTCATCTGTATGTAATGGTGCCCGAACTGATCTATCTATAATATCCTATACAGTGACCCTCTGATTCTATATCTCTAATTTTTTATGATGAACTGTATCTTTTATACAATATAACAACCCATATGCAACTATATGATGTTGAGGATCATCAATATACAACATGAAATAAGTAGGAAGCTGCGGCGGAGGAGTAGGATAAAAAGTGGGGTCCACATGCTGAGGTGGGGGAGTGGGATCTACTGGAGGAGGTGGAGGATAAATAATGGGTTCTGCTTGGGGAGGTGGAGGAGTGGGAGATGCATTATGAAATTGTCATTTCATGTCTGCAAACATAGACTATACCGACACTCTAATATTTTGCTCCATCATCGCATTAACATTCTGAACTTTATCCTCCGAGGATTCTATTTTTTTATAAACCCCCTCAACATTAGAAGTTGAAGAATGTGGCAACACTTTTCTTACCGATAAACCTTATGGATATCCTCTTACACAACCAAGATGTTCGGGCTTTCCCAATACTACAAATAAAATATCTTGCCTCCCAGTAGCTGTAAATATCCCCTGTGAACTCTACTCCTCAAGAGAGTCCTATATTAATTAATTGAACATATCTGTAATGATTGAAATTAGATGAAGAAAATAGTTAACTTAAATAAATAAAATATATATCTTACAATCATCTCAGCTATGATTCTAGATTCTTCAAAAAGATATTTCCCTTTTTTCCCTTCCGAGCTCTCTTCCATTTTTCATGTCTAGATGGAGGGGATGGAGGGGCCTCCTTTCCAGAGATTGAAGACTCATTTCTTAGTTGTTGAAGTTTTTCCTCCATCATTTGTTCTTCCAAAAATGCATACCCTCCAGGAGATAAACTATGAGGGTATAAATTTTTAGATTGGATCTCCTGATGAGCATTCCTTAATTGATGTAAATTAAGAATAAGAAATCATTAACAAAACATTAATAAAATCATTTATATAAGAAAGCATATAAAATTTTACATTTCCCTTACCAAAAATGAATATTTTCTTCTACTTTCAAAAAACCTTCTCCATATTTCTTCATCTATAAAAGGATATATACAACATGGATTGTCTTGACTCTTATGACCACAAATGAAATCAGATGAGAGGGTTGATTTTAAAATCCCTTCATCTCCTGGCAGCCAACGATAAGCATTTCCTCCTGACTCCTCCAGTGTCAGGAATATCAAATGTTATCTGATAAAGAAGAGGTTAAACATATTATATATACTAGAAAAATTTAAAGAATAGTCAAACAATACCAAAAGATCTTTCCAAAATCGTCTCCCACAACTGAGAGATTATCTCTTTATCGACACTTCTCCAGTCATCATACAGAATGGTTACTTTGCTCTTAGCCTGAGTTGCTACAAAACTCTTAAAATCATTTGCATTTGGACCTCTAGGAATATCATCATCATCAAACTCAATGAGTATCCTCTGATCCTGCGTACGGGAAAGTTCTAATTTTGGTAAACGTGTACACCCACGTTTACCAACCTTTGAAATCTTTGTCGTAATATGTGCACATGAGGACGATTGGGGAACATCAAGAATAGCATGTGAATGTTCCTCCCCAGAGGTATGACCAATATGCTCATCTCCAGAATCAAGTGGTTGATCAACTGAATAATCTGTCATTTTCCTTCAAATCAAAAAAACAAACATTAGTTCACAAATATAAAAATTCAAATATTTTAATACTACTGTAACCAGAAAATAGAAAAGTGTACTAAGTTACGTAATAGTAAAAATTGGTAATATGGTAAGCTCGTTAAACAATGGTAAAGATGGTAAAGATGATCAAGATGGTAAACCTAGTAAGCATGGTAAACCTGGTAAACATGGTAAAGTAATTTTCACTGAACAAAAATAATTGATATATAATTCATGTAATGGTAAACATGATAAAGAAAACTAAACAACTGTAAAAAACTTAAAATAAACAAAAACATATACTTATATTGTTTTAAAAAAATAATTAATAAATAAATAACATACAATATCTAACATTTTATGAAAAAAATAAATGTAGATAAGAAATAAACATATCTTAACTATAATTTTAGGAATGTACAAATGGATTGTTTTCCCAAATTCCTTCATCGTGATCATTCCTTATGGCACAAACCATGTCTTCAACATGATCATCATTATGTTCTATTAATCTTTCCATGGAAGTAGGGATCTCACATAAATCAACATCTTCATCAAGTTCATCCTCACCAACATTTTGTTTTTTCCATTGTAAAACAACATCCCACTGCATATCTGATTAATCTACTACATAAAAAATTTGTTTTTCAGGTGTTTCCATTACAAAATAATTAGATGTGTCTTCCAATCTATTCAGATTAACAAGTGTCATTCCAAATTCATCGTATTTGACATTATTGTTACCGATAAACCATTTAAAGTTAAAACATGAACTTTAATTTTAAAGTAATCAACCTCCCATATATCTTCAATCACTCCATAATATGCACTTGATTTAGAAATTGGGGTTTTTTTCCTTAGCACTCGAAAATTTCATTGCTTCTGCAAACACCAATACACAACTATTCTGAATTGCACTTCCGTTGTCATGATCTTTCATATGAAATGTATATCCATTAATGTCATAACCGGACCATGTTATCACATTTAAACATGGACCACCCACTATCAATTTTAATGTCTCTACTACATCTAATCTACCAAGAAAGGTCTTTTTAAAACATGAAAAAAATTTGTTTTGCTCATTCAGAATCCACATTTCTTTCTTCTTTGGAAGACATTGTTTCAAATCACTAATATGCAATGTGATATACGGTTGAGCATCAGCTATGTTATTCAGGATGTGTGATTCTGACTTCTTCATCTGTTTAGCTGACAATGATTTGAATTTCCATCCACGAATCCCCTTTCCCTCATTATTAACTCATTCTTGGCGAGATGGAGGCAAACCTATGTGTTGGGCCACATCCATGTAGCTTGTACAAAACTCTGCTACCTCCTCAGAAATATACTTTTCAATAATAGAGGCTTCAAGTAGATATGGATTTTTAACATACCCCTTTAATATTTTTATATACCTTTCAAAAGGATACATCCAACAAAGATATACAGGTACACAAAGCTTTATTTCTCAAACTAGAAGAGTCATTAAATGCACTATTATATCAAAAAGAGTTGGAGGAAAATACATTTCCAATTGACAAAGTATAAAAATTTCATCATTTTTTAAAATGTTCAAAGAATTCACATCAATCTCGATGTAACAAATTGAATTGAAAAAATAACACAACTTCATTATAGTCTTTCTGACACGGATGGTCAATATTCCACGCAATGCAACTAGTAGAATTTGTTGCATCATGATGTGAAAATCATGTGATTTCATACCTATCAACTTCAAGTGCTTCAATGAGACAAAATTTTTTACATTTGAAGAATAACCTTGAGGCACATTGATATCATGAAGACACTGAAAAAAATCTAATTTTCTCCCACTTCGATAATTTATGACAAGCTGGGGGATGAAATGTTGGTCTTCCTTTAGGAGTGAGAGCTAACTCCAAAATTATTCCCATTGATAGTAAGTCTAATCATGCATTCAACCCATATTTTGTCTTTCCCTTAATATCTAACAATGTTCCAATCAAACAATCACATATATTTTTCTCCATGTGCTTGATATCAATATTATGTTTAACTTCATGATCCCTCTAATATGGTAGCTCAAAAAATATTGACCTTTTCTTCAAAATATGTCTATCATTACCAGATTTCTGTGTCTTTCCCAATGTCACATCAAAGTTTTTCACCCTCTCAAAATAAAGATTAGGGGATAAAGGTTTTAGAGCATTATAAAATTCTTGTGAGCCATTGAATGCCTTTTTTAGTCTTCTATAAGGGTGATCCATAGTCAAAAACATTCAATGACACATGTACAATGTTTTCCTCCCATTATGCAATTGACAATATGACCTCTGTTTTTCGCAAATTGGACATGCTTCATAACCTTTAACACTATATCCAGACAAATTTCCATATGCTGGGAAGTCATTTATAGTGAACAGAAGTACTGCATGCAGTTGAAAATATTCCATTTTATAAGAATCATACACCCTAATACCATCATCCCATAAATGTTTCAAATCATCAATCAACGGTGACAAGTAAAAATCAATAAAATTTCTAGGTTGCTTTGGATCAGAGATCATTATACTCAACATGACATATTTGTGCTACATACAACTTCAGGAGAGAGGTTGTAAATTACCAATAAAACATGCCATGTACTATGTGTGATACTGAGGGTTCGGTATGGATTCATTCCATCTGTTCACAACCCATGTCTGAGTTTTATAATTTCATTTCCAAATATAGAATAATGCGCATCAATTTTCTTCCATTGTGGATAATCAGCTGGATGACGTATTTTTCCATCACATACATGCTCATAAGCATTCCATATTAACCTTTTTGCATCATGTGAATTTGAAAATAAACATTTGAAACGATGAATTATAGAAGATACCAAAATACCTTTGAAGGGATCTTTGTAATCACTACATCAGCCTATGATTTTTCATTCACCTTATACCATTGATTTTCCACATTTAGGAAACTCTAACAGAAATTCATATTCCTTCCTATATATAATGTAGTCATTCAGACAGGCATGTATTTTCTTGTATCCCAATCCCATCGGGCATAATATTTTCTTGGCCTTATAATGTGAATCTGGAAGATTGTTATCTTTTGGAAGAATGTATTTCATCAATTGTAGTAGCTCTGTAAATTTTTTTTCACTCCATCCATGTTTCTCCTTCAAGTTAATCAATCTTAACATCGCCGAAAAAATATTAAAATATGTACAACTAGGATATAATGGTTTTTCAGCATCACCATATAGACATGCAACTGTAGGTTCTATCTCAATTTTTTCTGCTACAATATCGTGAATCATTTCTTCAATTCCATCGGAGTTACCATCTTGTGAATCAACATCATCAGTGACATTCCATCCAGTTTCACCATGCCAAATCCAAGGGCTGTAACTCAGATTAAAACCATGACAAATCAGATGATCTTTTATCTCTCTACTTTTCAACTTCTTCATATTCAAACATTTAAGTCATGGACAGAAAAAAATTTCACTACTTGGAACATTTCGTTTAGAAAATTCCGAAAAGGCATCAACACCTTCCTCGTATTCATTCCTCAATTGATGTGCCGTAATCCAAATTCGACTCATTATTACCTTTATCAAATATAAAAAATATATATATTTTTAAGATAAGACGGATATATGTTTATATAAAAAATATCACAATTTGAATGTAAAACAATTTTGAAATATAAAACAAATCTATGCGTATTTAAAAAAATATGCTTGATTATTATTTTAAAAACAAAATATAGATACATATAAAAGTTTTAAATTCCATTGATTCAAAGAAAACCATGGGGCCTACAGTGGTTGAAAGAAAATTGGAGAAAATGGAGTAAACCTAAGAATCAAATCATATTTAAAATAAAAATTTAGATGGAGAAAATCACATTGTAAAGCCAATCATCATGACACAATCATCATGTCATAATCTCCAAAACCACGATGCAGTAGTCAATCCCAACTGACACTTATCCCCCACCCCCTTGGACACCCCCTAGACACCACCACCCCCTTGTACAGCCCCGCACCCCCTAGACACCACCCCCACCCCTTGGACATCCCATGGACACCACCACACCCATGGACAGCCCCCAACCCTTATTGGACACCCCCACCCCCTGGACAGCCCCCCACCCCTCTAGATAGCACCCACCACCCCTCCTGGACACCACCCCCACCCCTTACCCCCTTGGAAACCCCCCTGGACAGCACCCCACCCCTCTAGACATCACCCCCACCCCTCATGGGCACCACCCCACCCCCTACAACCTTGGACACCCCCTGAACCTCTGGACAACCCCCCCCCCCACCCCATGGACAGTCCCCCACCCCTCTAAACAGCACACGCCACTCCTCCTGGACACCACCCCACCCCTACCCCCTAGACACCCCAACCCTCTGGAAAACCCCCACCCCTCGAACAACCCCCAAAAACGTCTGGACAGGCTCCACCCCCTTGGAAATCCCCCCATACCTAGAAACCCCCTTGGACACCCCCCTGGACACCCCCCAACCCTCTGGACATCCCCAACCCCTGGATAGCCCCCACCCCTCTATACAGCACCCCCACCCCTCCTGGACATCACCTCCACCCCCTACCCCCTTGGACACCCCCCTAGACACCCCCAACCCTCTGGACAGCCCCCCCCCCACCCCTTGTATAGCCACCCCACCCCTCTTGGACACCACCCCCTACCCCCTTGGACATCCCCTGGACACCCCCCAACCCTCTGGACAACCCCCCACCCCCGAACAACCACCAAAACCCTCTGGACAGGCCCCCACCCCCTTGGACAGCCCCCCACACCCACCCTCCCCCTTGGACACCCCCTGGACACCCCCAACCCTCTGGACATCCCCCACCACCATGGAAAACCCCCCAAACAATGAATTACATTTGAAAACTAGGCATGGTGAAACTGGATGGAATGAAATAGATTGAATTAAATATTATTAAATATGGCTACTTAAATGATCGTGTGATAATGAAAAATAACCATTGATATTAAATTAGTCAAATGATCACAAGTTTTCTCGATAACTAATATCATAATGAGGTAATGGATAATTCTAGAAATATTAAACATATTGTCAAGGCCTTGTCCAAGGCCTCAAATAATACCAGGGTAAGCCCTCAGCAGAACCCAATTCTATTTGGAATCATGAGACATAGCGATGCATCAAGGGGCCATAGGGGTCAACAACCACTACATTATATGTCTAATAGTTTCTCATATAAAAGAGGATAAACATAAGCAACAAAAACACATGCAATATCTTTTCCCAATTCATACATTTAATCAATTACCGTTCTATTCAATAATATAGTTGAATGATATCATTAGTTGTCAATGAAAAAATAAATTACCATCAATGTCGGGAATTCGTGAAACAAAAACAAAAAAAATAGAAGTAGGTGAGGATTACATGATTATTGAGAGTCATTCTAATATATCTAGGGATAATAAATAAGATGATGATGGCAAAATCAGGTAATAGGGTTCGAAATCGAAGAAACTTACCTAGTTTAAACAAAAAAATTGCAAAACATAAATATAGACTATCTCAAAAAAAAAATGAACAGAATAAAGTCGTGGGAGGCTTACCTGAGTGTTTTGAGTTGAGATGATAGATCTGAGGAGAGTAAAGATGATAAACATTGATGGAAAAAAGAGTTTAACGCAATGAAATCGACGATTCAATTAGGGTTTACCGCGCGAGAGAGACGAGTCATCGGACTGTCGATCAAAAAATCCTAAATGACAATCCACAGGGCTTGTTAAATTTTTAATTGTTTTATAGCGTTGGTTATTTAATAACCGACGTTATAAACTGTTTTATTACATTTATAAAGTCAGTTATTATAATAATAGTCGTTATAAATGTATCAAATATGGCTTTTTTTACGTCGGTTATTTTATAACCGACGTAAAACAAATCCACGTCTTGGTTTTTTACGTCGGTTATTTTATAACCGACCTAAAAAATACATCATAAATCATAGTTTTTTTCATGGGTTATTTTATAACCGATGTAAAAAATTCTGCGGGTTGTTTTGTTACGTCGGTTTTCAAATAACCGACGTCAAAAAGGCCTCAAAAGCTTCTTTTTTATGTCAGTTATTTTATAACCGAGGTAAAAAATTCGTAGATAGCTCATTTTTTACGTCGGTTATCAAATAAAAGATGTAAAAAACACCGCTCTATGTTTTTTTACGTCAGTTAATTTATAACCGATGTAAGAAATGCAGGTGTGCGATTTTTAACACC
This sequence comes from Viscum album, assembly GCA_963277665.1. Taxonomy (NCBI): domain Eukaryota; kingdom Viridiplantae; phylum Streptophyta; class Magnoliopsida; order Santalales; family Viscaceae; genus Viscum; species Viscum album. The sequence goes on along the minus strand of OY728119.1, from coordinate 1,173,907,650 downwards.
GGTTATTAAAATAACAGACGTTAAAAATTTACTCACCGCATTTTTTACATCGGTTATAAAATAAAAGACGTAAAAAACCACATTTCACAGACTATCACATCGGTTATATATAACTGACGTAAAAAATGGTGATGTAAATAACATTTTCAGCACTAGTGGATCCTCAGATAGATTTGGATTCTGTTTATAATAGGGGAGAAAATGTATATAAATCTTATAGAGGAATGTATTGATTCTCTTTATCTTTTGTAAATATAGGAGGTGTTTCCATTGTTAAAGGTGGGGAAACTAATATGAAATGGGGGTATACAATAAATGGGGGATTAGTTCAATTACATGGAAAAATAATTAATGTTAAAGAAGGATAACAGTCTTTTAAATAAAATTACATGGGTTATTTGAATAAAATATTGGAAATGGGTGTTGGTTTAATTTAAAAAAATTCGTCTCAAATGTGTTAATGTCCTAAATAATTTTTCATTTAGTAAAATGAATTTGAGGTTATAATTCCTTTATTAAAAATTTCTAACCGAATGTTTTAAGGCCCCAAATACTTAAAGTTTAAACTAAAAAAATTAACTATTTTTTCAAGGTTATATGTTTACAAATTTTTTTATTTTAAAGACAATTTTTTTCATTGGTTTATATATATATATATCAAAAAAATTAATATAATTTAACTATCATTTTATCCATTAATACTTCTATTAATGAAATCTTAAAATATAATTATTAAACCCACTCATATGTCCCTTAAATAATGGTGGGTTCCCTTCCAATCTTTAGAGATTTTCAATGTGGGATTCACTTATCCATTTTACTGCGCAAGAATAATAATATATTATTATTAATAGCAAATTATTAATATTTATTTATTAATTAATACGTACATAGTGAATAATTAATTAATTATTCAAAGTGTTTAGTTATTTATTAGTAATAATTATAAGGTAATTAATGATAATAAGGGAATAAATTACTATTTTGGAAAAAAAATAATTAACAAACGATAATAATTAGTAATTAATTAATAATAATTAGTAAATATTCAAAATTAAATAATAGTAATAAATTATTATTAATAAATCCAAATTGGTTCAGCTATGAATCAAAGATCCCTACCACATTTATTAAAAAGTAATTCTTAAATCAAGAGGATCGATGGGTAAGATATAGTTAACTACCCTCTTAAAAAGGGACCAATATCTAAGATAACTTTAACCGTTATAATATGATAGTTTGTTTTCATGTTCAAAGTTTTCATACTTTTCAATGTTTATAAATGCGAACAATATGATCTTGTGACCTTGCTTCTCTACTACTATGAGTATTATCTCTATCTCCTTGGCTATCAAGGTGATGCCTTTTGAATGCCCTCATCATCAACCAGTGCCTTATTGCCATTTACTAGTGTATAATTGTAGGGGATACCAATTTGAGTTGAGTGGACCCCTCAATGTCAACCTAATAAGCATCGACCTTATTAAGCCTCATTTCAATATGGATTTGACAAAGAAAACATGGTCGTGCTATACAATAATATCATGATCGTGTCTACCCATCCCCAATTCCAATTGAGATTTAACATTAGTCATGCCCACCCTATGACAAGATCCATGATTCAAGTGATAGGAATTTATTAATAATGTTAATAACAAAAAGTATTAATTGTTTATAATAATAATTAATGAATTTTGTCAATTACTAATCATAAATAAATATAGGTAATTATTTAATAATTAATATCATTAATTTGAAATTATTTCATTTTGAGTTATCAAATAACTATATAGTAATTTGTAATTAACTAAAAAAATAATTAATAATTAACAATCAATTATTATAATAATAAATAGATAAATAAATATTTTATAAAATTATTCATTATCATAGTAACTAATTAATTATAAGAAATTATAATAAAAAATAATTAAATATTATTTTTAATTATTCAGTAAATTTTAATTATTTTTTACTAATTTATAATATTTATTAATTAAATTTTATATTAATTATGAGCAATAGTTACTGGTAATTACTAATTATTAAACATTATTAATTATTAATAATCATTAATTTTTAATATTTAGTTTTTAATTACTATAAATTATTGTAAATAAATAATTTTTTACCATTTAATTATAATTTAATTTTTTACTAATTAATTATTAATTCTGGTTATGATTAATTAATTAATTATGAAATATAAATTAGTTTTTTAATTCTAAATTATGTAATTTCTAATGAATATAAACCATTATTGAATAATTAATAATATTTATTTATTGTTAATAATTAATAAGAATTAATTATTATTATTAATTACCATAGAACATGGGTTCAAAACTAATTCATAGTGAAATGCCACCAATATTGTAGCAGGACTACAATAAGTGTTGTGGTACTGTAGGCACTCGTGAAAATTTAGTTATTGGCAATGTGACCCCATTGAAAATGACCAGTTGTAGAAAAAAACGTCACCAATTTGGTTTTTTGTGATAGGCTATTGCAAAAATCCATATTTGCGACAAAAACATCACCTGTCAAAATTATATAACCCATAGTATTTAAGAAAAACAAATTTTCAATGAACATTTCGTGAATACTTTTAAAAATTAGAAAATAATAATAATAAAATTTAAATAAAATAATGTTACTAAGAACAATATAATATTAATAAAATAACATTAAATAAAAAAATATAATAATATTAAAATAATATTAATAAAATAATAATGTTAATATAAATAATAACAATAAAAAAATATTAATATTATTATTATTATTATTATTAAAATAAATAATAATAATGATTATAATGATAATAATATTAATAATATTATATTAATAATATTAATATTAATAAGAATAATGATAATAGTAATATAGTTAACAATTGTAACATAACAAAAACCTCAATATTCACAAATATATAAAAAAAATACTAATAACCAAATAATAATAATAATACTATTATAATTAAATTAAAATTTTAATAAAATAATAATAAAATAATAAAATAAATGAAATAATAAAAATAAATAAGTATTAAAGTAATAAAAAAAATAAAAAATAAAAAACACAATATTTGCAACAATATTAAAAATCCATTATGTATAAATGTAGATATATAATATTACAAAAAAAATTATATTCAAATATTTTATTATAAAATGTAAATATATCACTGGGGGTCTTCTAGAGGAGCTGACATCATTAGGGGGGTCTTCTAGAGGGGATCACATCACTAGAGGGTATTATAAAGGACCGGAAGGAGACTGTGGAGTAAAATCTATCACTAAACCATGTGCTAGAAGACGCATGTACTACATCATCTGACTGTGTTTCTACCACTCCCATCGACGCATGTCCTCCTATTGTGGCTACTGTCGATGGAGCTATTCTTTCTCCCTATGCATACCCTCTTTAAGTTCACTATCATCTCACAGTTCCTCCTGATAATGTGTAGCAGATGATGATCACTCTCCATGAGCACCTCTCGAGCTAGACACCAACATCACAACAACCCCATATTAATAATCAGGTGTCTATCAAATCTAATACCAACAACTCGACCTTTCTCGATGTAACAGTAGGAAAATTTTAATATGTTAAATTGGCATTTAATAAATGAATTTTTTTTAAATTATAGAAAAAAAGTGTTTATAAAATTTGATTAAGATTAATAATTTAAAATTTATATACAAATATATTTAATTCATTTTTATAAATTTTTATTTTCAAAAATATGATATATTTAAATATATATATTGAAATATAATTATTAGTTTTCGATTATTAATTATGAATAGATTATTTTTGTTAATTAATCACTATAATAAATTTTAAAAAAAAAGCTTATATGATTATTTTATAAAATTTATAAATTATAAACATATATAATTATTGTTTTTAAAAATACCGCATATATATATCATATATTTAGAAATTATATCTAATTAACTCATATATTTATATATTTTTAAATTATAAATATATATATAATTATTTTTTTTACAAATGTCACACACACACACACACATATATATATGCTTTTTTTAAAGAAAAATTGTTTGATTTGGTTTATTAAAAAAACGAATATATATATAGTTACACATTAAAAAGCATGTTTTAATATGTTAAACAATTTAAAAACGTTAAATCATATATAATAATATATCATTTTAAAAATACTAATGATAGAAAAAAAGTTAATTGATAGACGTGTTGACTGAATTGAGGTAATGAAAGTGTTGGCATATAAAAAATGATTGGATAAAAAAATAAAAAAAATTATAACATATAATAATAAAAGTAGAGATAACTTTGAAAATAAAAGAGATAATAAAAAATTATAGGTAACAGGTAAGCAAAAAAACATAATAATATATAATAATGTGTATTGTTTAACCAATAATTTGGCGTATAATGATTAAAAATAAAAGAAAATATAATAAATTGATTTTGTTTTATGATATTATTTGATATTTAAAATATATATAATATAACAAAAAATGTATTTATATATATAAAAACGAAATTCAGGTTTATCTTTTAAACATAAAAAATATAATTTGAATTATTTATATCAAGGGAAAAAATTTATATATATATATATATATATATAAATGATAACATGATGTCTATATAAAAAATGATGTTTTTTGTAAATAAAAAAAGTGTGTAATGAGTAAAAAAAGAATAAACGTATTAAAATATTAATCATAATTGAATGGAGGCGTAACCAAGAAGGAATCATAATTGAGAAAAAAGGTAAATATCAACATGATAATATAATATAATATAATGATTAACTTTTGAAAAAATAATTATAAGAATGAAATAGGGAATCTCGTGGGTTTAAAATAGATATAAAAAATCAAAATAAATATTAAAATAATAACTAAACTAAAATGATAATAAAGGTTGTCTTCTCTACAAAACCAGGGGTCGCACGGAATCTACAAATGATCTCCACCGGTTCTTCCTTCTTCGTCATAGTTTACTCCACCAGGGCCTTCATCAACCATGTTTTAATGAAAAAACTATATGCATAGTATTCTATTCATAACCCTCATTGTGCACCCAATAACACCCAAATTTCTCATTCTCAAGCACTCTCTATCGGCCTCAAAAACCCAAAAATCTATCTTGATCTAAATAAAGTAAAAGAATTTTATTACTTTCATTTTATTTTGAAAACATATATGTGTATTCAAGATATATATAGATATATACATGTGTGTGTGTAAAACAACATCTTCCTATTCTGAATTTCACATATGATATGCCTGATTATATTTAAAAAAAATTCCCTAAAAATATATTTTTCCAACTGTATGATTTTGATTATCAAGAATGGATTTCTAAACAAGGAATAGTATGTATATATATACATACTTATATACACACATGTATAGTCCACATTTTTGGTATTTTTATATATAAACTTGATATTGGTTCTATTGACTTAATCATGTTTTTAAGAATCTATGTTCAATTGAAATTATCATGGTTTTAATTTTTATATATATATAAATATACTATATATATAGTGGTATATATATACATTTATATATTCACTTTGGTTTAAACAACTTAATTTTATATTACCCTTTTTATTAAATTGAATCAAGTTGTCATTTTAAAATCTTATATACAAATCATTTTCTTAAATTGTATGGAAAAACCATATCATTTTATGTGTAAATATGGTACAAGTTATCATTTCAAGTGCATATATGAATCTATATCACTTTTCATGACATACATGAATAGTTATAGACATCACCTAGATCATTCCCAACATTATCTTCATTATGAGATCATGCATGCATTTAATCTAATTTTCTAGAAAATATGGTTCTCGATTAATAAAAGAGTTTTCAAGCATGGGATTCTCTCAAAATTATTTTAGATAATTTTGTTAGTTTTTTTATGACACTCCTTTGAAAGAATTAATACTATGTAAGTATTTTCGAAATGTTTTGGGAAAAATATGAGAAAAACAGATTCATGGAAAATGTTTTTGAAAATTGGGACTTGTAAATTAAGTGACGTTTTGGGGAGTGAACTAATATGTCTAAGCTACGACATGTGGCCTTATGTATTAATTTTAGACATGTACAGCAAAGTATCATCAATGACCCATAGTAAAATAAATTTTTTCAAAGGAGAATCCTCAATAGAATTCTTACTATCACCCTTTTGGTTAATATCTGGTTTTTTAATGGTATTTGTGAAAATATGTTTTTAAGTATATTAATAAAATTTTCAATAAACGTTTAAAAATATTTAATAATTTGTTTTAAAAACCCATTACTAGGAATTTTATGCTCACACTATGTATTATAATTACTATCACTGGTTTAGAAAACTTGCTGTATTGAAACTCTGTTGTGGAAGCAATACACTAAAGAATCTCAGTTTTTAATTTGTGTATTTTGTTGAAATGTATATCATGTATCCAATTTCCCAGAACCTAGATGGAGAATTTTCTTTTGTTCTATTTAATTCTATTTATTAATTTAATTTACTTTTATAAAAAAAATCACAACATTTGTAAAAGGCTGAACCCAAGTTTCAGGTTTGGTTCCTTACACTCGAATCCATACTAGGTTGCATGTATCCTTATTGCCTCATCAAATTGATGGGTAGTAGTCTAAACCTCAGGCTAAACCTTACTCTCACAATATTTATGAGACATATCATTCTCATATAACTCGATCTATTTCACTTTATAATTAAAATATTAAAAAAATTATTTGTAGTTAATTTTAAATCTCAAAAAGAAATTACACTGACCACAATATGATGTTGATGATCACCTCTAACATCTCAAGTGAACAGATTATTGAATATTCTCTTATAAACATCCAACTCCATAATATCAGGTTGTTCTAGTGACTATATTAATATAAAATAAAAAAACTTACATTTACAGTTATATAAATTATTTACAAAAAGTACATACCATATGTTCTCTATTGCACTAAATATACGACTACCATCTCGATTGTAACCTCTTATCTCCCTCATTTTTTTAAACTACATATGATCTCTTCTGACAACGACCACCCATCTAGTGTGAACATAATCCATCCCTAAAATGGGATAAAAGGTAATTACGTCAGTGTACATTACATGACTCATGAAACTCTTTCACTTTTACTTTCTCCATTTCGTTCCTTCTCAAATTGTGAAAAATTGGATGACAACCCTCATGTATAACCCCCCCCCCCCATGCCTCTCAAGTGGCTCCAAGATTGATATCATCGATGAGACACCATAAACCATTTGAATAAATTATAATATCATGTTTTTAATTGAATAAAATTAAAAATAAATGTTATTTATTAATATATTAGCCAATTATCGAACATGCGGTGCTGGACATCAACAGAAATTGGATCCCAAGTGACCCATGATTCAGAAAAACAATTGTCAAAAATTGTGCTCCCATTTTCGACATCTATATGTGAAAAGAGAGAAAAAAATAATCAAACAATTATTATGTAAATAAATTAATGAAAACTAATTAAAATAAACTTGTAAACAAATCTCTATCTACGTGGATCAATGTCATGATATGGATGTCACTCTAGGATAGGTTTAGGAATCATCAATCAGGCGAGGCCACACCCCCTATGAGTCCTCCTTGAACTGCCAATAGTCTGAGGGTTAGATGATCCAATATCCTACACTTTCAAAGGTAGATGAGCCTCTTACAAATGATTAAATGAATTATAATCCATTTGAATGATAAAATTATTGTTGTTAAAAATAGTTAAAAACAACTATTATATATTGATATATATTATATATGATTATAACCATCATTTAACAATGTTAATCTACATCTTCATCCTCATATTCATATCTAATGATGTGAATGTCTTCATATTACTCCATATCGCCATCAATTTCTATATGAGTTTCAGTTTCATCATCTCTTTTCATTTGAAATTCATTTATAACATCATTAAAATCATCATCTCCATTGAAACATAATTATGGGGTGTCATCATTAATAATCACATATCTTTGTGAAAAAGATGTATTTGGAGCAGTCTCTTGAAAAATGTCAATTCCTTGAAATTTAGCAGAACCAAATTCACTTTGATTAAATTGATATTCCTATGATTTAATTTATATTTTTCTTCACTAATCACCCAAATATGATAAATTAGCATAATATTTCGCATAATAAGTTTGATTTGTTTGATGATCCACTAAAAATGGTTGTCAAATTATCATAATAATTTCTAGGTATATTTGTTATACTGAATTATGCATGTTATAACGGATATTATAGGTTTAGAGAATTTTGAAGTGGAAATTCAATTGAAAGAGCTTTTTTATGACTTGAACCCCTACTTTGAGTGATATGTTGTGGCTTACACCTTAATACTTGAATGATTAGTATTAGGAGAAAATAGGGGATTTAAGAATAATGGAAATAATATAGGTATTAATGAGGAATTATTTTAAAATCTATAAGGGTCAAAATTCATGAATAAGGGAGAATTGGTGGTTCCCTTTTATAAGCATGGGAGAGGCCACACATGGAATTAGTTAAAAGAGTTAAATAACTAAAAGAAACTTTCTAATGAAATTGGATAAAAAAAGATAATACATTAAATGTATGATAATATAGGGTCAAAATATCTTCAATAAACAATAATTATTAAATTTTATACGGAATTTTACCCTTATCTATTAGTTTAGCCTCCCATTAAAACTAGTTTTAAGCTTATACATGGAAATGATTTTGTGTTGTTTTTACAAATCAATTTTAAATTAAACAAGAAAAATTCAATAAAAACATTTTTTTTAGAAAAATGCATTTTTTCACATAAAACTGTATTTACATTCATTTCATTCCAAATAAATGATCAAATGAATATTAAAATATTTTATTTAACATATAATAGAAAATATAATTAACGAAATTATAAAAAAATAATTTATTTAATTTGTTAAAATAAGAAAATTGTGTGCATATAAAATAATTTTCTGAGAAATTACTCTAAACTTTTAAATAATTTCATTTTAATCCCTAACTGCTAGATAACTAATTTTTGCATGAATATTAATTTATTAATATTTATAATCATTGAATTTCCTTAAATATAATTTTTAAATATTTACTTAAATAGATAACATATATAAAAATACATTTAATAAATATGTATTTTAGTCTTCAAAAGATATTGACCTTACATAATCTAAAATTTTATGAAAAAACATGAACCAAAAACACATATTATTATCATATAAAGTCATACCATCATTCGTATCTCATGCCTCATATATTAATCTCTCACTTTCGGTCAAGGAAAATGAAAAATAACCTACTCATTTTTAGAAAAAAAAACATACCAAAATAATACTTTATTAGAATATAAATAGTTCCAACCACATTACTATAACCCAAAGTCATACCAACAACCAGGACTCTATAACTCAACGACTACACACCCATATAGCTACGCTAGACATATAACTAATCCTACACCCTAAATGTAATCAAAACCTTATGAATACTGTATATGTGTTATACTATAACAACTTATGGTTCCCTATAGGGATACCTCCACCATCTCAAGGGTGTCATACCAACAAAATAATCCCATTCCTATTATTAAAACATAAAGAAATCTTGAATTTCGTCTACCAAAACTAACCTATGGGATCTAACGCCTAAAACCACCCACCGTATGGATATAATCTTGTCATCTGAACATAATTACTATATCATAACTTCAAAGTAGTAACATAGAGAAAAAAATAGTACTACTATATTCAGTTAATTAATGGTCCCTAATAGGTTATTCAAGAAAACACCAGATAAATTATTATTACTATTTTAATAGAATAAACTATTTTTAAATCATTTTAATTAACAAATCCTTTTTTACTTTAAAATAGTTTTCAAAAATCTTATTCCTTACAAAAACCATTTACCAATCATAGGTATTCAATAACAAATCAAGTAACATTATGGGTTGAGCGTGATCCATGTACACATGCCTCCTAATACACTATAATAAGTATAAAACCATAAATAAAACACCATGATATCATAAATCAACCAATATATCAAATATATTAGAAAAAATCAATAATTATAGCCTCATAAACTCGATAACATGGACATCCACCATAAAAGTTTTCTTGTATGACAAATTCAATCTACATCCCATGTTTGAACTTTTCCAATATCTATATACCAAACCCTAAAATAATTTGACAAAATAAATGATTCATTGATTCCATTTTTGGTACCATGTATTGAATCATCTAAATAGTGTCTGAACTTGTTAATTTAGTTTCACCATAAGTTCGCGTCCCTATTCTCTATAGGATATCCACTAGTATAATGTTCCTAGGAATAAAAATGGGGAGACTATTATATTTGTATCCAAATATACTATATAAAATTATTTAATGAAAACACATTCATAATAGAGTATATCATATTACACTATGGAATTAAATATTCAAGCTAACCATCAATATAAATAAAACATATACAATATGTTATGAAAAAATGTACCAATAAATTTTATAAATCACATATATCAATGGGATTTCCCAATAAGGATATCATAGAAAATATTTAAAAAATAATACATAAATCTAGTGCATATCCAAAATTATTTCTCAAAAAACATCTAGATACCCATGATTGATTCCCTATAAAACCACTGATATATCTTAAATATCAATCATAATTTATGTACATACACCCATTATATCATGCTATGTATGAACCTAAAACATATTAGTACATAACCAATAGGACCCCTAATATAATTCACAATATATCGATGTCTTCATGAAAAAATAGGTAAAATAGTGACATGTAACATGTTAGCAATCACATTGAGTCCACTGTGAACTAATTGGGCCACCAAAACAACCAAAATAATAGTCTTAACCAATTATGGTAAATGATTTATATGAAACCCTCAATATGAAAAACAATTTTTAGTATGAATTATAATATCAATTAGTCTTTACATTTGTATAAAATCATAAACAATATGGTGTCATGTTCTCTAGCTAGCATGTATATCAGTAGTGTTACATATACTAGATGAAATCCCAATCTCCAGATAGTCTATACATCTATGATAAAAATACTCTATACGGTATAATAATATATGTATATTAAATCCATTACTAGTAACACATATTCAAAATCCATCAGAGAATTTGGAAATAAGAACACGACTCACCGTTGTCACTGAGTGTTTGAACAAAAATCAAAAGATAACTATAGCCTAAAAATCATGATGTATCATATCCTAGTCATGATAATAATTAATTACATATAGATTTCCCATATATATAGAAAGGAATTGTAATATTTTAGTATCCATATACTCATTACATCACATTTCATGACTCTCAACTCAGACTCTAATCATATTAGATATTTCAAACACGTCACTCACTAAGTCGTACAAGTAACTAAGAGACACCATCTTTCAAATTAAAATTTGGTACTAAGTAAAGAGAATAATATCTTTAATTAAATTATTTGTTGAATATCTCACTTTGTTCCATGGGATCCATATTGGTTAATTATAAATCAATATTACCCCACTCAAAAAATGACTAGTGTGATCATATAGTCATAGGCCCTGTAAAAGTTTTCATAAGAGACCCACACTAATATCTCAAACTATAAAAAAATTTAAAAAATTATATGTTAATTTCAATCTCAATAGGTGATACCCAAAACTAAACCATGTTCATAAAATTAACAAAAAATCTATCACCAAGGAAACCCCAGTCCCTACACTATGGTAGTTCATTCACTTATGATCACGAATACAGGTATGGTCTTACCTAAAAGATCGTGGTTTAATACCTATATCATTTCTCTAGGATGATATCCCATGACCTATAAACCAATTTCTTTTAATAACCCTCTCATTGAACTCATGGGTAGAACCATCACTAAACATAATCCAACTCTTCTATTTTATTAAACCCCCAACATATTATGTAAGACCATGTAAGGATTAACCTTCTCAAGTACAAAGAAAAATAATAATTGAACCTATAAAGGGATGTTTAATGTTACCCCAAAAATCAACCACGTACCAAAAAGGCATAATATGTAAGACTAATAGACCCCATGAACTATCCTATGGAAAACTATCATTGGATTTTCAGATGTTAAACCAAACCCAAAGAAACATTTTCGGTTTCTCACACATAATTTATCCCTATAAGCATTGAAAATTTAGTTACTAGGAAATCCAAAAACCACTAAACCTTGAGATAAACGTTGTTTCCAGTTTTATGAAACACTATATAATATATCTCAAAAATTACAAACTCCATGATCCAAATTTAGGTATCTTTAACCCAAATCCACATCAAAGAACATTTGATTACCGAAAAAATGCTTAATTATCCTTAGTGTTACCCCCCATATCGTATTATAATATAATTTTGAATACTTTTCCCCAGATTGAAAAATTAGATAAAAGGGGAAAATCTTTGAGGTTTGTTATGATAGTAGTAATAATAATGAAACAATGAAGGGAACAATGGGTAATATATTATCATCATTCTTGGGAGTTCACTTATTTAAATGAATTACCGATCAAGTAGGATAAAAACCGTTTTAATACCCTATAATAGAGGGGTAGATGAAGAAACAATATGGGGAATACACATGATCTATTTGGGATGAGACATCAATTTGGGGTGTTTTAATTTTAAAATAAACACTTAGTTAAAACTTAGATTTAAAAATAGGGAAAGATCCCACCAAACACCAAGTGGGATTCCATTGGTTGTATAGTGAGCTACTATGCTATTAGTGCCTTACCAAAATTCTTTTGATGGCTCCATAGTAGCTCTCATGCCACTTCCAATAAAAATCATACATCTAATAGAACTCTATCAGTATTTTGGAATGGACATGTTCCTACCCATTTTAATGGGTTTCAAATTTCTAATAACTATAATCCCAATTTAATACTTTTATAAAAAACAATAGCATAAAACTGACCTTTTTACATTTAAGAATGTCTCAAATGCATACCTCTGAATAAAAAATAATAGATTAAAATTTTCATGGCCTCAAATTCCATTAGATTCAGATATGTTTCAAATTCAACTAACCCAAAATGACATGTGTCATAACAAAAGTATTATTATATATTGGTACGACTTATTGGATATCTAAAATGATGCTCATGATGTTTGAAATTGTACTTAATGAGACACATATTTATTTTAGTATCATATTATATATCATTTTTATAAGGACTTTTAGTGATTGAACTCATACTAAAAAATGTTTTCCCATACATTATATCCTTTTAATAATCAAAGATCTATATATAACCAAATTTTGAGTCTACTTTTTCATTCCTACAAAAAAATAGATATTTTGGTATGAAATCATGCCAATGATGTTATAGTATTATATTATTGAGTTGAAAACCCATTCATAAAAAAATCAAATGAATAAAAGAAAATTTATTCCTCTATTATCCTAAATTTTAGAGTTTTCCACCTATGTGCAACCAAAATATTATTATGATCCATGGTTACCTAACTCTAAGGGTAACATATATCCCCTATTTTACATAAGATAGACTATGGGCATCAAAATTTATAAAGATCATATCGATTAAGATGATCATAGTCTTAAAATGTGTTTATTTGGAAGAAAGTTTATGATTAGTTTTTTCATAGTTTTATTAGTATCACTATTTTCATATGCATCATATACATATCATATATAATTATTTCATCTCATATAATATTTACATCTAAGAAAATATCTATTTGTATTCATTATTATAGTGATTCAGTTTTTAATCCCAATTCTATCATACTAATTAATATGTTCTAAACATATTATTATATAAAAACTTATACATATATTGATTTATGTTACATACCTAATAATAAATTTTGTTTATTATTAAACATAACCAAATTCATCATATTCCTAGGGTATGTTAAGACCCTTCATGTAATGTTATAAAATAATATGAAACCAAAATTTACAAATCCTTAAGTATGGTGTGACATGAAGTTAATTATCACTTTTAATAATAGGGTCGAATTCCCATTTATATGAGAAGTTCGACTTACATTTTCCATATCTATAGATTTATACTAAATAAATACCTCAATTCCATTACAGATTTAACACATAATACATAAAAATAATAACTAATAATTACTATGTAATTCATAAATAAGAAAAAAATTATTTCCAGGGTAAAATGTAAACAATTTTTTTTTAAAAATAGAATTTAAATATTATATACATGGAATGAAAAATATACTATTCTGTTTAATAATATTAAAAAATCATACAAAATTAATATCATAAATAATTTATATAGTTGAATTGATATTTCATAAATAATTGAATATTTTTAAGGGCATGTATAAGTAACTCCTTCTGAGAAACACACTTTAACATTTTTATTAAAACTATGAAAAATAATTAGGACATGGATTTTCTTCGCAAGTCATTTTGGATAGATAATTTTTTTTATTTTTCTACATTGAGCCACAACCTTTTTTATAATCACTTACTGTTTTTTTAAAAGGTTATACCAAAAAATGACTTTTTAATATTTTCAACTTCATTATTGTTCATTAGGGAAGTCAAATTAACCTAAACCATGAATATTTTTATAAACAATACTAATGTGAAAATATCATATTTTTATGATTTACCATCTAATAAAAAAATAATTTTTGTTTTTTCAAAACAAAAACTATTTTTTCCAAAAATGAAATGAATTTTTTATGGATTCAATAAAACATGATGTGATTGTTTAATCCATTCCAATTTTTTTTTAAAAATAATAATAAATCATGGTGTTATTTTATAACAATGTCAGGGTTTCTAAAAAATATCAAACTAGTTTTATCTTTTTTAATCCTTACCCTATTGATTCTTTACTATATCATTCTAAATGTGGATTGAAGGGTTTTATGGGAAATCTAAATACACAAATGTTGTAAAATAAAAATATAAAACTCATTCAAAAAACCTATCAAGATGGTATAAAAAATGAAATAAAAAACTTCTAAAATAAATTACATCTCATTGTCTATGGTGAACCCACCATAATAACGAGTTCGGATGAGTCTGCTCAAAAATAACTAATGGTTTCCTACCATCAATGATATCCATTAACCACTAGAATCCTAAATCACTTTGGTATGACTAGTTATACTTTAATGGTAAGCTAGGACATAATTTGTAAATTTAAATGATGTGGAAATGATAAGATATAGATTTGAATGTATTATAGAATGATTCCCAATATTTATATTTTAAGACAAAAAAATATATTTATAAAACTTTTTTATTGAATTAAGGATATTATTGCAGTGGAAATGTTTTATATGTTTTGAAACATCCACATATTTTGTTTTAAACCTTCATGAAATTAATAAGGTAAACCTAATTAATTAGATTTCCATTTTAACTCATTTTAACAGTCAATAAATATATAAAACATCAAATAATTTGTCAAAAGATAATTCAAACTAGATAATCATAGTAAAATATTTAGTTTAATGATATATAACATCATTTATCATATAAACTATGACATAATATTATGAATAATGAGACAAAAATTAATAGTGTAGTAACTCTCACCCCATCATGGTTTATTCTATAATGTATATTTTAAAGAATATTATGCTATAGTTATATTTAATGGTCATGGAAAATATGAAATTTTTCTTCTGATATACTTGTATAGGATTCATGATGTATTTTGAAAACATAGGTTGTTCGATAAATGGTTATATTTTTATGGACATATCATTGAAAGAAAAAATTTATAGATATGGTCGAGAGGGGGTGGATTTAGTTATATCTATTTGAAAATATATGAATAATAAATTAAATAAAATTTTAAAATCTATTATGTCTAAAACATTTATTTTCAAAAATAGTGAGATAGGGGGTTTGTTGTTTTATAAAATCCTCTTCAAGATCTAATAAATATTTAACTAATTTATCATGAAATATAGTTTAAAAATTTAAATAATTTTACTAACACCAAAAATAAAACAATAATATAATATAAAATTAAATACATTGTGATTATTATTTTTGAAAAAAATAACATTATAAATTATTATTTGATTCAAATACATTTTTACCTAAAAATATAAGCAAAAAATTGAGGTATTATGGTGTAACCAACCACTTAATTAATTTTAGAACAATAAAATATAAAATTCTAAAGAAAACAATTAAACAAAGCGGTTACTTTTTAAGGTATATGATAATTCCTTTTATTTGGTTTAAAACATATCTAAGAACACTATTACACTAGTAGTTTTACATTAAGTTGGTGACTCGATAACTTTGACTAGGTCTAAAAGTAGTATATCTTCCACATAGGAAAAATCCCTCTAAACCATCACACAAACCTAGTAAAAATATAAAAATACAAGATTAAATATTAAATAAGAGATAAAATATTCCTCTTACTAAATGAATTTATCATATAAAAAATTAAATAATAACAATTTTCTATCTATAAAAAAATAAAGTAATACAAGATGTGATAAAAAATCAACATAGATCTGTAATCATGAGTATAAGGAACAATATGATAAAATTGAGATAATATTATGAGTCTCCTTTATCAATTCTTGTTTATTACTTCCACAAATAGTGTAGGGGGGATTATTTTACTTATGATAGAAAATTAAATGCTAATTAAATTTGTAACATACATGACTTAGTTTAGAGGTAAATTTTATTTATTTTCCATTCATGCTTTGTTTTGGGGGTTTCCCAAGATTTTATGGAGGAATGGGTGATTTTTCATGAATTAGGCCAATCTGTGAGCCCAATTCCAGATTTAAAAGTAAATTTTGTTTCCTTTATAACTCCTTCATTTTTCAACATTTTTCATCTATTCCAATTCCAACTTGTCATTACCTGACCTACTAACACCACCATATTAATTTGGACCATTTATGAATCCATGATCACGGTGGATATGGGTTTTTATTTAATATATTGGGCATTACTGAAAGCCCCTTACCTGCATTAAAAATATTTTTTAATTCAATAATATATATTTTATTATTTACTTTTTTTTGGTGATTCTAACTCTCCCCAGAGACCACATACCCATGGCGCGCCCACAAGCTCTCCTACCCCTCTTTGGAGCTCGGATGCAATGAGAATGTGGATAAAACGTCTCGGAATATCTCAAAACTCCCAGATTTGAAGAGGTAAATTGATAATTTTATAACTCGTTCATTTTTCACTATTTTCCCAATTATATTTCTTAAATGATCTATTAAACCTTGTTAGAATCTACCTTTAATTGTTTACTATTTTAAAATTCAGATAATGGTGTATTTTTGGTGATTGATTCAATATTTTTCAACGTTAGTGATTCCTTTATGGTTTCTTCCTTTTCCCTTTGGGTTTCCCCCTCTTTCATTTTCTTCTAAAATGTCCAGAAGTTAGAGTTATAACCTAGTGTATGATTTGGTGTCTTTTAAGTCAAATATGGTGGTCTAGGGTTGGATTTATCTCCCTTTTGGTGCGGTGGTGGTGCGATTGATGTTTTGCACTATCTTTTGAGGGATTAGACACTTTTGGGGTGTTATTCCATGGTAAACCATTTATTATTGAGTTAGTTTACTTGTGTTACAAGTTTTTCAAGTTCCCCATATGTTGTGTGTGCTGTGAAAACCATTTTTAGGGATTTGGTTAAGCATTTAATTTTATAATTGCATTTTTGTTGAAGTTATAAACCTTTTGAATGTAACACATGTGGTATCTTTTGTGGTAGTTTTATAAAATATGAACATGATTTATCAGTTGTTGAAAGGGTCTGAAAATTATGTTTGTTAATGAATTATTGTCATGTGGGCCTTGGAAGGGGGTTTTTGGAATAGGTTTGTTGTGTAAAACTTTGTTGTACTTCTTGAGAGTATTTTATGAAAATGGGTGTTTTCATTTGTATCTTTTGTGGTATTATCCAAGTTGATTTTATAACACATAGAACTGGTTTTATAAATTTATCAAGGGTAGAAAATTATACTTTGGTAGTGTTGTGGTGTGGTTTTTCCCTTGAAATATGGTTTTAAAATGGGTTTTATGAGCAAATATAGGGTATACTTTTTGGAATTGTTTTATGAAAGATTTGAATGATTTAATGATTTATGATGATGGTGAACCCATATTGGAAAAATGTTTTAGAGTGTTTATATTCTCAAATAGTACATTTTTATGTGTTTCATCTTGGAAATTTTTTATAAAAATGTTTGAAGTATTTACTAAAGTGTCTAAGAGATGTGAATGTGATGTGGGATGTTTTATGTGAGTGTGAAGTGAAAAATGGATTTTAGTTATGAAAAAGGGTATTATGTAACATGTTAGTGGGTTGTTATGTGAGTTTTAATATATTTCAATGGTTTAATAAGATTGTTAAATGGATTTGTTTAAGTGTTAAAGAAATGTGGAAAGTGTTGTGGGCTATTTTGGCGTGAGTCGGATTTCAAATCAATTTGAATGAAAAGTGAATTTTTTTGACATATGTGGAAAACATGTGGGTATTTAGGTGAATTTTTTATGAGGAAATGATATTTTCATATTAAAATTATACTTCTTGACTTGTTTAACTTGTGTGAGCACAAAAGGGAAAATCCAGGTATCTAGGTGGGTGGATGTGTACTAGTATGCTAGTGAATCTGTGGGGTTTGGCCTCAGTTTCACTTAGCAATATTACCTCTTATAACTCTAACGAAACTATGATGATGATGATTGGGGACCACTAGGTTATGTGTATGTTCCTTAATAGTGGCACGTTCAGAAGGACATATATTTGTGATGATTACTCTCACCGTGATTCAAGGTAACTGGGACTTACAATGAGCCAGTGCCAAGGGGTTATTTACTATTGCCTGTGCTCATTAGATCCTTTATAATTACCATCAGAATATGGTATATGTTTATGAAAAAATCAGTAGTTTGGAATTTATTTTAAAAGTGATTGTTATTTAAATTTTCTGACTTGAAAACTGATTTTTTAAGTTGCTTCTTTTAGAAATTTTAACTAGAAATTACATGTTTTTGAAAACTTGCTTGATTTTCATATTTGAATGATTATCACATAGAATATATTAGTGGTCTTATCCTACAGGGAGTTGGCTCACACCCTATATACACCCTTGAGTGTAAGTATACTTGGTTATTTTTGTCATCGCAGTTTGGGTACAGTTTTTAGTTCCAATGGTTTGGGTTTCTAGAAGGTCCATGGTGGTGAAGTCTTGTAGAGATGGCTTAAGGGAGGTGCCCCTTGCCATGAGGGTTATTGGGATGTTTACTTTTGGTGTTGTACATTTGTTATAGTCTTGTTAAGTTGTTTTAAAATATGTAATTCAGTTCTGATTTTTTTTAAAGATTGTTTGGTTTGAAAAATCCTAATTCATTTTATTAGATTCTTTTGTTATTTTATATTTATAAACTCGGTTAAATTGTTCTAAATTATCATTTTATGATACCCAGGCACTTGGCCATGCCCGTGGGGATTGGGAACTCCCTTCATTCCTTTTTACAGGATGGGTTTTGTGCTAGTTTCAGTGGAAACTAGATTTCATTCATGACAAAAGTTTTTTTAGAGATTATAAAAACATCCATAGATCCTTATATTTACTTATCAGTGGTTATTCACATATTTAATACATAATAATTAGGTATTTAGACTTTTTCATGATTATTATATTCCATAGTTACTTGACTAAATCTTTACCATCATCTGAGATTCCTATTCATGGTCAGTTTGTTTAAGACTTCATTATTAATTGTTTATTCAATCATGATTTATTCACCATTCCAAAACATATTTAGTGTTGAATCCATTATATTCATATCCATGTATACCTACCATGAAATATTTTTTTATAAACTAAGTGGACACTAAAAATTATCTTCCACAAATATCGTTACTACTCTATCTATCCATGAATCAAAAAGTCCCATTGTCACATTCTGTTACATATGAGGCCAAAATAATCTAAACATATCGTGTAATATTTTTTTGATCCTAATTTATGTGAATTTTACATGATTAAAAAATAAAAATTTAATCCTTTTTGTAAAATAGATAAATTTAAATCAATGTAATCATGTTTTTTTAATATGAAAATATATAGATTTGAGTACTTAGACCAATACTTTTATCTTATGAAATGATAAATATCATAGTTAATTAAATGTTTCAAACATAGGTTGTAATAGAATATAAGAATTTATATAAATAATCCATCAATATTTTAAGAACCATGGGTGAAAACATTGACCTCACATAGGTTTTTTAAAAAATATCAATTTGATATAAGTATTTCCATATTCTTATTACAGAGAGTAACACATTATTCTTGAAAATCACAAAACATATTACTAGGATAATGATATTTGAAATTTAAATGTGTCAAGTGGAATTATATAATTATAACCCACACATGTTAGTTTTTTACCTAAAAATGTATGCCTCATATGATGTGTAACAGTACATACAAATTGATGTCATTTTTTGTATACATGAAATGATAAAATATAATGTTGTACATGTTTTTTAGGATTCTATTTAAATGAAATGGGGGATATTTTATAAAAATACAGTGAATTACCTTATCATCGAATTTGATTCAAGTGTATCTACAATAACATGATGTTACTCAATAATAGCACTCTCTATATTTGTATTACATATAACGTGATGGAATAATGACATAATATTGAGAACTGTATAAGGTTAAATAGAGAGAAATAAAGTCTATCACTATATGTGATTGTATCATGATAAATTATTCAATCATAGAGAATTTAAAAATATGTTATAATTTTTTTTGTAAAATTATTTCTCTCAGAAATATAATTATATTTTCCATGAATGAGGACCCAAAAGAATGTGTCTTTTTAAAAGAGAATAGTTTAGTATAATAATGAAAATTTGGTTTATTAATATGATGTAACTAACACATGGATTGATTCATGTTACATCCCATATGTTAAAAAAATAATGTTATAATATAACCAAACATTTTATTGTTGATTACGTAGTGAAGCAGAAGAGTGGTCTGAGGAAATAGAAAGTGAAAATAAATTAAAAGAAATAAGATCACCTACACTTTTTAGAGACTTATTTTTTTACAATAATATATATATTATATATTATGGAAGTGAGTTGTATCATTATTTAGGATATGAGTTTCACCTCTAGTATAGTGAAAAAAAGATCATTAATTGTGACTTTTGGTGTGAAACATTGAGTTGTATCCTCCTTATAATAACTTATATTTTAAAGATAATCATTGTAAAATATCATTTTTCTAGATATTGATTATCACTATTGGTATTTAATTTCATTATTAATAAAATTATATCAAAAACAACTAATAAAAATCATCGATTATGTTTGGTTCTTGTTTAAAAATAATTTACAAGTGTGAAAATAGATTTATGTGTTTATTCATTTCCTCTAATGGTGAACCATTTTAGGTTCCATTGCTTTTCCACTACTAATTTTTATCGTTGTATGTGGTCAACCATTTATTTATATATTATTAGTTTTGAATATTAAATACACATAATTTAAAATATATTCCATTATAAGGTGATTCATGTTTTTTATGGATAAAAAATATTTAGTGAAAAAGAAAAAAATTTCTAGCTAAAGTCTCTTTGCATTGAGGTATATGTTATTATATGCAGAATACCTATATTTAGAGAGGTTTTTATTAAAAAAAATTACGTTTTTTTGAGTCTGTCTATTTAAAGTTTGTATTTTGAGTACCAATTTGATAAAATTATTACACTTGGGGGAAATATACACTCAAACATTTCAAATATGGTTAAAAACATAAATATTTTGAACCCTATAAATCACTACATGTCACTTATATCCTTCATATTTAATAATACTATTGGTTATTTAAAATAATTGTCGATAAACACAGTCAAAACTATCCATATATATGGATTCCACACATCACCACATATCAATACTATCCAACTTAAAAAATTTATGTATTTCTTCAATCCTCTATTATAAGTTTAAAAATTAATCTCATGCAACACTGTTTCCTAATATATAATCACACTTAGATAAAAAATATAATAAAAATTATAAATGAAATCCTTTTTAGAAACCATAATTTATGATATCACAATAAAAGATTATCCAAATGGCCTAAAAAGGATCAGTAAACAACTGGAGATGATAGTGACACTCATAAAAAGTAAAATCAATAATATAAAGAAGTTGTAAAATCAATAAAATCACTTAGAGGGGTTCCCTTATATATGTTTATATAAATGTAATATGATAAAGTTGTTATAAATATATATTGGATCTACTTAATAATATTGATCGAGCTGACACAAAGATAAGAGATTGTAAAGTTTATATTCTATGTATCCATTCTAAATATCTAGAAATGAAATAAAAATATTATATTGTTTCATTAATTAATATATAAATTTATTTTATTAGATCTATGATAATATTTAGAAAATTTATTATTTAGGTTTCTATATAAAAATATATACCGAGGATGGAAAAAATAATAGTTTAACCTGATGGTGAATGTGAAATTCCCTTAGTTGTTAAGGATAAGATAACAGTGGCCATGGATGAGTCATATTAAATAAACAGTTATTCTAAAAAAATGATAATATTGAAATGATCATTAATTTATGGACTAATTGTGTTGATTTTTTTTATTTACATTGTTGATACTATATTTATTTTGAATACAAAAGATTCTAATTAAATTTCTAGTAAACAATGCACAATTTGGTATATATGGATATTTTTACAGATTTTTGATGTCCATTTAAGAATATGGATATTATTTATTATGAAGTAAGTTCTATGAAACTTTTAAATAATTTTTTTAATATTGATGTCGATAATATATTGATTATATAAGTGTGATTTTCAAAATAAAAATGTAGTGTAATATTTTTTAAGGTTATACAATATTGAAATGAGAATTCAAAACTCCACTTAATTATTCCAAGATATTTATATTTGTTTTGTAAAATAGAGTATATATTTAAGAATATTTATGTGTAAAATGATAAATTCCCTATTTTAATAATAGTGATCATAATGATGCATAAGTGTGAAATGATGATTTAAAAAGATCGGAATACTGATCTTAACAAAAAATTATAATTTCTTTTTTATATGTTTTTGTATATTTTTATTAATTACTACAATTGAATAAAACTAAATATTTTCCTTGATTTTGGATTATTTATTAGAGAACAATATATTAATTTTTTTGTAAATATTATATTAAAATCAATATTTATATCAGGAATGTTATTAAATATTTACTATATTTACACAATTATAAAGAAGTAAATTAATAATTAATAAAAATATTTGAAAAATGTTCATAGAAATCCATTTCTATATTTTGAGTCAACGTAGATTCTATTTTCTGGGGTATTTTAAATAAATTATCCATATTTTTAGGGTATTTTAAATAAATTATCAATCGTGTACTAAATTTTGAAACTGTGATGGATCCAGAACCAGATTATTAGTTTATTCTCTCGAACTACATTCACTATATTGATACAAAAATATAATCAGGTTGAAAACCAATATGCAATAGATAACCCCCAACATTGTCAAATGTGTCAGACATCCTCAGAGAACATTTTTTAAAAGGAAACTTAATTTTCTCTTTTAAAACAAATTTATATTTGGATGATGGAAATAATTAGAATTCTTGGACACCCTCAATATATTCAAGATATAAACTAGAACTATTTTTATTAATGTATTGATTTATCCAAGCGTGATCATCTAATAATGAATGTTTTTTACCTCCTTGTTTTATATTTCTCTAAAAAATGTAAACTAATTAAATTTTTTAATAATTTGAAATAAGTAAAGTATTATCCAAAAAATAAGAAAATTAAATTCACTTTTATATAAAATTATAAAAACTTATATTAGTTCCTAGTTGTTTATATTATTTTTTAATGAAAATTATACTAATCTACACTAATTTATAATAATTTATACTAATCACCCTAAATTATTAGTAATTTCAGCTACTTTATAATAATTACGGGCGGCACAATTTCCAGCAGATTGGCAGAAGATCATTTGTCCAATAGCTCATCTATTTAAAACTTTCTCTGACTGAAATAAATATGAAAAATATTCTTCGACTTATGAATATCAATTTTCATATGCATGAGAATGGAGATTAGAGAGTCCTCGCCACACTCCTCTTCATTATCATGCATAGGAAATTGGCTATTTGTATGTGAAAGAAAAAATTTCATTGTGATATAAGTGAGAAACATTTGGTAGGAAATGATTCATTAGGAAAAAGAGCCTATTTTTCCAGAGTGTCATCTCCTTACTACTTTCTCAGATTGAAAACATTTTTAAAAACCTAATCTGATTTAGGCATAATCATTTTCATATTCACGAGAATGGAGAGAAGGGAGGCCCCACCGTGCCCCTCTTCATTTTCGTGCATAAGAAAATAGATATCCATATATGGGAGCATAATTTTTATGTATATTTCTGATAGGGAAAGTAGCAATGAGATTAGCAGTCAGGAAAAAGAGATGTCACCAATCCGTTGTAAATTTTTCCAATTTATTAGTAATTGTTACTCCGCTAGAAATATTATCAATTTATTACTATCTATTGCTTATTATTGCTAATTGTTGATAATTATTTCTAATTATTGGTAGTTAGTGCTAATTATTGCTAATTATTTCAAATAATCATAAATTATTTCTCTTTTTTACTATTTATTTCTATTTATTTCTAATTATTTCTATTTTTTGTTAATTATTTCTAAATATTGCTATTTATTGATATTTATTTCTAATTATTGGTATTTGTTGCTAATATTTTTATATTTATTGATAATTATTTGTATTTATAAATAATTATTCATATTTATTTAAAATTATTTGTATTTATGGCAAATTATTCATATTTATTACTAATTATTCATATTCATTACTAATTATTATCGATGATTACTAGTTATTACTAACTATTACTATTTATTTGTATTTATTATCATTTATTCATATTTATTTGTATATATTATTAATTATTACTATTTATTGCTAATTATTACTAATTATTACTAATTATTACTCATTATTACATGTTGTCAACATTTATTACTAATTATTACAAATTATCCATATTTATTACTATTGTTTTTACTTATTATTATTAGTTAGTACTAATTAGTACTAATTATTCATATTTTTTAATAGTTATTCATATTTATTACTGATTATTCATAATTATTACTAATTATTCATAATTATCACGAATTATTACAAATTATTTCTAATTATTAATTATTATTGCAAAATGTTAGAAATTATTACAAGTTGTTACTAATTATTACTAATTATTACCAATTATGACTGATTATTACTAATTATTTCTATCTATTACTTAATATTTGTATTTATTAATATTTATTATTCTTTATTTCTAATTATTCGTATTTATTACTAATTCTTTCATACTTATTAATAATTATTTGTATTTATTTTTAAATATTCCTAATTATTAAAAATTAGTACTTTTATTACAACTTATTACTAATTATTACTAATTATTGCTTGTTATTGGTAATTATTACTAATTATTACAAATTATTCTTATTTATTACTAATTATTACTAATTATTATTAATTATTACTATTTATTTCTAATTATTCCTAATTATTACTAATTATTCGTAATTATTCCTAATTATTCCTAATTATTTTTAATTATTCTTAATTATTCCTAGTTATTACAAAATACTACTACTTATTACTAATTAATACTAATTATTACTATTTATTACTAATTATTACTAACTTTGACTAATTATTACTAGTTATAACTAATTGTTAAAAATTATTCATATTTGTTAGAAATTATTCTTATTTATTACTAGTTATATGTATATACTACTAATTATTACTAATTATTACTAAGTGCTTATAATTATTACTAATTATTCTTATTCATTACTAATTATTCATATTTATTACTAATTATTCATATTTATTACTAATTATTCATATTTTTCACAAATTACTTCTAATTATTACTAATTATTCATATATATTACAAATTATTCATATTTATTAAAAAATATTCCTAATCATTCCTAATTATTACTAATTATTACAAATTATTACTAGTTGTTACCAATTATTACTAATTATTACTTATTATTCATATCAATTACTAATTATTCGTATTTATTACTCAATATTACTATTTATTAGTAATTATTACTATTTATTACTAATTATTACTACTATATTATTATTTATTCCTAATAATTACTAATTATTCTTACACATCCATGCATGAACATGCTACATAATAAATAAAAATTATCCAATGATATATCTGATACATATTACAAGGATAAAATAACAAAAGAAATAAATAAATAAAAGACTCCAACTCCAAAACAAATCCAGAGTAATTGGTCAGCCGCTACTTCCCAGCTCTCATGTCTAGTCTTATCCCATAATGTAAAGCAATATAGGGCATCATCCAAGGCCCCATCATACAACCAAGAAGTATGTCCGAGTATAAAATGGTGTCCTGAATATGGTGAGAGATACTCAGTAAAAAAACACTTATGGAGACTAATGCAATCTGGTTAGTGAAGGAAAAATATTGGAGTGTGTAGGTATAAAAAACCAAGGAAGTCAAGAGGCAATTTGTAACTGACCTTGTGAGGATCAGGTTCGTGTTGGACACATGGTATGACATACCTGCTATGGCCTAATCATTAAAAATATGAACATGTTTCATCGTATATATATATACATGTAGATGTATATACAAATTTATATGCACCAGAGAGGAACCAAGGAATAATTCCCAGGAATCAACATGAGGATATCATACAAGTCACTTACATTAAATAAGGGGTGTCTTTCCCTATGATCACATTGAATAATAAGGGACATCATGCCAAATAGATCCATATGAATGATAAGGGACACCATGCCCCTCGGTCTCAAATGATTGATAAGGGATGGCATTCCCAACATTCTCAATAAGTTATAATGATAATAATAATGA
This sequence comes from Viscum album, assembly GCA_963277665.1. NCBI lineage: Eukaryota > Viridiplantae > Streptophyta > Magnoliopsida > Santalales > Viscaceae > Viscum > Viscum album. Next base: position 1,173,880,495 of record OY728119.1, on the reverse strand, counting down.
ATTTCAAGTCCAATAGATTCATTAATTAATGAGGAACACCATATCTGACGATTTCAATAAAAAATTTGGAATGCCATGTCTGTTAATAATCAATTGAATAGTGGGGAGCATCTTGTCCCAATACATATTACCAAAATAATGTACTCACATCCACGTAGTATCATAATCAAATCCGGGGAGGGTTTCTCTTTCCATTTATCAAATGTGTTCATTCATAAAAGTCATATATTTGTTAATTTATTCAATGGTACAAGTGTTTAATACTTCCCATAATATAATTCAATTTCTTTGAATCTATTTGACTAGTCCTTCATGACCATCAAGCAAAAAGTAAATCGTCTTGGACGAAGTGGGCAATCTAAACAATTTAATTCATTGACTAATTTCACAAACAATGATCAAGCTCAATTCTCTATGGTCTGATTAGGTATTAAGATAACATGATTTATATGAGTATTTAATTTAATCCGTCATAAAGGGGTAGTGTCAGTTGATTTTATCACCTCTAAAAATATTTAACGATGTCATCTAAATGTTAAACAAGGTCTACATAAACAATTTGTTTCATTTCAAATTATAGGATCGACATGTTGGAAATCCACAGTGCGACATAGTCACAACATATTATACACATATTAGAAATTTATGGAAGATACATTGACCACCTATGTTATACCGAGGAAACTTAGCTCTTCCCTTATTAGGATATGATTTGTTCTAGAATGAGATAAATTGAAGAATCAGAAAAACTCATTTAAAATAGATCATATGAGCTCACATGAAAATATTATCCATTGTAGAGAGAGAATATGTAAAATAATAAGATGACTCATATACTAACTATTAGGTATCTAATTTTACTGACAATGATTATTTTTGAGTCCTGATGTAGAAGATCTAACAAAGACAAGGAGGAAAATTCATGGGGAGCTCTATTGGCTTGATGTTTCGCATCGAAGAGGAGGATGCCGGTGGATTAATGGATAAAAGAATAGGGGGAATTGTAATTCTACTCCGTTGAGTGAACCACATTGTTTTTGTTTTCACAATTTGGAAAAACAGAGGCCAACCATGAACCAATTGTGCAGTTCCACTACCCCGGAACCCACAATGTCACATGGTTGGCTTTCACGATTTATTAACCATGCACCAACCATGTTCACAACTCTGTGAATTCTTTCATACATATCACATAACTATGATACCTCAGGTGCCTGATTTGAATAACCATGTGACACCTTATAAGGCTTAGACTATATTTTTGGACCTCCTGCATAATTAAATAAACTATGTGACTTATCCAAATATGTTTCATGGTTGAGACACTTGATTAAAACTAATCATGCGCCAACCATATTCCCAAGCCTTTCTCTATCGAAATTGATCTTTTGAATCCCACTACTTCTGAAACTCATCCCAATTTCTAATATATTTCCTCTACCTTGAACCTCATATAAAAACAACATTTTAAAGAGTTTCATCTATTAGAATTCCAATCCAAAGTTCATTATAAAATTTGGTCTGCCAAATAAATAAAAATTCAAATTACGTTACAATTTCTAGCCCTTCCATAACATTGGGCATTATATTCCCTTTATAGGGATGAAATCACACAAAAACAATATGGATCATGAAATAGTAGGTTTCATGAAAACATAAAGTTCATTTAATAAATTATTTATTCTATTACTCGTAATGTAGTATAGTAATTTTCTTTTAGAAGATTAGATTATAACCAATGTTATATTATTTCAATGCTATATAGGAATAAGAAAAACCTATTTAAGAATATCTAATAATGGATCAAAACATGATGAGTGATGTAGCTCCCCAAATAAGTTATTTCATATTGAATTTTTCTTTAGTTTCTCATTGTGAAATTTTATTCACATTATGAAGGTGGCCCCATGATAAAATAGTGAAACTCTTCTTATATGTAGAAGAGAAATTGTGCCACAATCAACATCGATGTTTTATGATGTACTTCTAGTGGAAATTATTTGTTCTTCCTATAATATGATGTATTTTCTATGGGAACACGAGTGATCAATAATGGGTAAAATCAATGTTCCTTCCCATTGTTTCATGATTATAAGAATATAAAAGCATGGGACAATAAACATAGAGGTGATGAATAATTTTTGTGATGTTGGTGATCACAATGTGATGATATCATATTTTTTAATTACATTAATTTGAGTTTTCTTGTGAATAACAGAATTTTACCATGATGTTGTAGATCATGACATAATAATTTTGAGTTAAGAAAACTATATAGTATTCAATGTACATATCTTATTGGGATTTTATGTGAATAAATTAGTCAAATTTATCCTAAAATTAAACCTATTTTATATAATATTTCTCCTACCCTAATAAAGGTGAACTGACAATCAAAAAATGGATAAAATGGTGATTCCCTCCAGATTAAGTAGAATATCTATCTATAAAAATTGAATGAGGATCCTAGATGATGAGGAAAGAGGGAAAATTTATATCTATGTTACAATGTTAGAGATAACAAAGGTATAATATACTACTGTCAATCTCAAGGTGGGATTTTCTAGTTTCATCACATTGATGTAGGTGGATTAGATCAATATACTATTAACTTTTTTAATAGCATTCTTCATTCATAAAGATCTATATAGTTTCACTTGGAGAAGTAGTGAGCATCATAATTGATTTATATAAGTGAGTTATCTATTTTGTGATGGTTGTAGACCTGAATGGTCAGTGAGGCTACATAAAATTACTACCAAACAAGTTTTTCACTTACATATTTTTATAAATTCACAAACATTCATTATTTATAACTTGGATTAACCTATCTCAGGTGAAACAAGTAAACAATTACTTTCATATCTCTTTACAAGATTCATTACTTTTTATTTTTTGTGACAGAGATAATTGTTCCAATTAATAGTAGAATAAAACAATTGGTGAGGGCCATTTGGTTGAATTTGACAAACCGAGATTTACACCCCCACCCGCATAGTATTTTTATCTTATCTTGGATTAAAAAATCCTTCTACTATAAGATTTGAAAACATCATAATAAAAATATTCACACATGAACCCATTTTCACATTCCCAATATGGCAATTTTTTAACATGCACTAGAGTCCCATAACATAATTCCAAACCATTATGTAACTTTGGAGTCCTTGATTTTATTCTAATCCCATAAGTACCCTTTAGGTCCCCCAGCCAATATGATTATCTAGTGACCAAACACACACCAAAATCAGTATATTATACACATTGGGAGGCCTTTCAAATAGTTTTAATTTATTTACATTCTCCTCATGTCCTCCCCATATAATCCACTCAATCACACACTAACTTACTCCTAATAAAAAATATAATACAATGAGCCACTTAGAAAATGGTTTTTAACCATCATCAGTATTTATCAATTTTATCCACGTATGATTGTAAAACATCATACTAACCAGCACTCTAATAAAAATGTTATCTTTATGTATAATATGTTATCAGTCTTTTTCTCACATATCTAGTTAACCAACCATCCAACCAGTAAATGTATGAAAATCATCTAGAAGCGCTAATTATGTAGGGTGACTAGAGATTTCAATAAATAAATATTATATATTAATAGGATAATATTCATTATATATAATTGTGATCCATTATAGGACAATAATGTTTTTGTGTCTTTGGAGACTTTGAAACTTAAATAACTTGTATATAAAAAAACTAAAACATCTCTAACTACGTTCTATACACCTAGAACCCTTCATAGGCATTATATACATAAATTTTTTTCATGTCCTTAGTAAAAATAATCATAATAAAGGTAGAGATAAGACACTCAAAAATTGTAAAAATGGTAGATATAAATAAATAGTCATCTTAAGAACAATATGAGTATAATAGTATGAAAATATATATTAAGAATTTCAAATCACACCTAAAAGTTTCTAGATCATAATCACCAATCATAGAGTAAATAATAGTATTTAATAAGTCATAAATAAAACATTAATCAAATAATATAATCCAGGAGATCATTACATTAATATAAGATCATTTCCATAAAAAGTGGTTTAAAGTGTGGCATAGTAGTATTCCTATAAATCTTATTTCAAGGATAACTACTGAGAAATTCATCACATGCTAGGCTTCCGTGAACAACCTGTGTGCCTAATTTGGTTTTGGGATAACCTCCCATATACCATGTTATATTTTGAGACATTAATCTATACACAATTTATTTTATGTCTATAATGAACCCTCCCATCACATTATCCATTCATGTGTTTTCCCCATGATATTGAAAACATTTATCATTACATCATAACTTAACCAATAAAAAATGATTTTCATCAATATTTAATTAGTATAATAATAAACCATGAATAGAAAGAATAAATATGGTATCATAACATCATATCCCCATTAAATTAAAAGTAACATCAAAGGATTCAATCTTATATTAATAATTCTATTAGAAGATCATTGGAATATTTCTTGAGGAAAAACACTTTTTATTTTGAATTCACTATTTAATATCTAAAAAATAAAAAATATTATGTAAAACATTTAATTTTAAAATAAACATTTAAAATTCTAATCAAAACATTAAATTAAATAAAATTAATGATGGTGGGAAAATTCATATATGGGGTTTATGTTAAAAAATAATTATGTTCACACATTTTGTAAAAAAGTACATCAATTAAAAAACAAAAATAAAATTATATTTAAACAAATTTATATAAAGTAAAAAATAGTGAAAGATAAATATAATTTTTTTTAAAAAAAAAAAATTATTAAAAAAATTTAAATAAATTTTTTACATGAGAAAAAAAATATTCTCAGCTGAAGAGAAAAATTAATTCGGTTTTACATAAAACATTCTTTCTTAATTTTGAGTAATTATAAAGATAAAAATGAAAGTAAAATACGTAATTACTAGAAATAACTATCGGTTAAAGAATTATATATTGTTTAGATATTTATAATATAATTTCATCATTATAAATTTAATCATTAAACATCCTTATAAAAAAGAGATTGTAAGGTAAAACCCATACCTCAAGTTTGACGTGATTTATAATCACTATAATCTCTTGTATAATAAATATAAATTTATTATAACTCTATAATAAATACATATTCATGCTTATAAAATCATATGTTTTTTACTTATACCAATTTACCACCTATTCATTAATAATTCTTTATTAAAATCACCGATTTGGGTGATAATTGTTTCATTTTTCTTGTATATTTAAATTTGGTTGTTATGGTCCTTGGATAATGAAAATGGTTCAATAATATTCATAATGTAATTAAATATATGAATATATTATATATTAATTCTATATGTATATTTTTAACTATCTATAAAATATTGAAATAGAAAAATGAAAAACATAATTCATGGGACGGTAGTCTATAATTACGCATGAACAAGGTTTTCATTTTATAACGAAGAGAAAGAAAGAAAGATAAATATTATTTTATCACTATTAAAATAATTATTCAATAATATATATCACATATATTTATTAAACCCATAATTAAACCCCCAAATTATAGGAAGTGGTGAAAAATGAATTATATCTCTATCTAGAGGTGGTAATCCACACATACTCACGAGCGAAACATTCATTTCCCATTTGAAAAAAAGAATGTGGAACATTATTTCTCCATAATCATAATAATATTTCGATTTATTTATTATAATATATTAATCCTATTATTATGTATAAAATATATTTTTTGAAGGTGGAAAAATACATAAAATTAATAGAGATCAGTAAAGATTTATATATATTATTTAGGAGATCTCCTTTTGCTTACACCTTAAGATTAGAAAGATTAGTCTTTGGAGATTAATAGGGGATGTAGGATGAATGGAAGGAATATAGGAATTTTATAAATTAGATATTTACTTATCTATAAGGCTCAAAGTTTTTGAATAATGGAGTAATGTGGTTCCATTTTATAAGTAAAGGAGAGGACACACATAGATTTACTTAAAATATTTTAATAATATAAAGTAATTTTCATGTAAATATGGATAAAAATGGAAAATATATAGAATTTTGGATAATATATGGTCTAAATGTTATAAAAAATAAAAATAACACATTTTTATGTGTTACTATTATCCTTATCACTTGTTTAATCCCCCCAAAAATCTGTTTTTATTTTGACAACGGTAACGAATTTTAACTATTTTTACTATTCATTATGTTCAAAAATTAATGTGGATTTATAAAAAAAGTATACATTTAGATTCAAAATATGGAATCCATTTTATCCAACTCATTCTCTAAAAATTTTGAAAATTATTTTATAATAAGCGTGCAATACGTAATGAGAACATGTTTTTAGACAAATGAAATTTTTGTGATAAAACTGAATTTACAAACATTCAATGAATAGTAAAAACGATCAAATAAATGTTAAAATATATTATTGAGAGAATAATATATATATTTCATTAAAACCAATAATAAAAATTAATTATTTAATTTATTAATAAAAAATAATTTGCAGCTAAACAAATTTATAAAAAATAACCCTATTTAACTTTAAATGATTTCTTCATTACTAACCATTAAATACCAAATTAATGGATGAAGATTAATTTATTCATATAAATTACCAAAATAATTCATTAAAATCAGTAGTCATAAATATATATAACATATATAGAAATGCATTTTTTGAAAAATAGACTTGTAATCATTAAATGATTTTATTAAAATTCAGTGCTTATCAATACATTTTTTTCATTATACATATATTTAATAATGTGGTCAAAAATGTAAATACCCAAAAATATAATTTATAGGTTATAAAGTTATACATTATTTTAGTTCATTAAAGTAGAGGTTTTTTGAAAATAAAGCTATCTAATATTTAAAATTTTATTTAAAAGGATTTGAATATAAAAACATTTGGTTGTTACACACTAACCCCAATAAAATAAATTTATCTCTAAAAATTAAATCACTTTTGTAAAATAAATTATATTTGATTCATCACATCCTTGGGTCCCTATATATCTATTTTAAAATTTATGATTCCTATATCTAACACTAACCAGTTTAGTAATATTATTCCATAGAAATTTATAAATATGATCCAATATTTTTTCCAGTTTTTCTATATGGGAAAATCATGACTAAATAATGAAATATCTATGTTTATTACATGTAAAGTATCAGGTATATACTTCCTCAAAAGTCATATATGGAATACATCATGATCTTGAGAGAGATTTAGTCGAAGTTCCAAGCAATAATAAACCATCCTGATAGAATCAATAATCTAAAATGGGATAATTTTTAAAGATCTTAGATTTAGCTTCCTTTAACATATTATAACCATAATCCATAAAAAATTAATAAGAATACCTTTTCACCAATTTCTAATTGCAAATCCCCCCGATTATTATGACCATAACACTACAATCGACTATGAGTTGTCTTGATGTGTTGCTGAATGGATTTCACCTTATTTGTAATTTACATAGATAGATTAAGTACCGTTGTATTTTTTAATACAACTTCATCCTAGCCTGTAGGAATTCTTCAACGATTTTAATAGAGGGTTTCATAAGGATCCATATTAATTATTTAGTGAAATATTTTATCATAGGAAAATATGAATATTAGAAGATGTTGATCCCAGCAATATTTGAAATAAAAATAAAGGGATCTTGATGTATCATCTAGTGTTTGAATTGTTTACGTAGAATAAACATCCATATCATGATGATAGGTAGTACTGAAATGCAACTCCAAATCCAGATATTTTTGAAGAGTTCACCACAACTATAACATAAACCCCGTGTCCTGATCAAATATAATACAACATGTTACAACATGAAACCTTACAATTTCATTAATGTCCATCCCAGAAATATTATAATTAGAAAAATATTCTATAATGTTAATGAATTATAATAACATTATAAAGACATCAACTGTAATCCAAATATTATTATGACCATCAGATATTTCGGGGAATCAAAGCTGAAGTCCATATTTGAGTTTTATTGTTACTTTTATGTATCGTGTACTGTTTGTAACCACACCTTAGTGTTTTGTCTATCAACCTTAACTTGTTGACATACCAAGCACTAAGATACATACTCTATAATATCTTTCTTCTCATTGTATGGTTAGAAATACACTTTCATATCTCTACATGTCACCATACTTCAAATATGAATATAGAATGATGATTTGTGATATTCTTACCATAATTTCTTGTTCATGTATAGTATTTATGGGAAATATACCTGGTTCCCAAAAATTATAATTCTACAAATATCAAGGTTGGAAATAGTACCATTTCTAGAATTCCTTTTTAGCATTACATCCAACTATTTCTCCTCTTTAATTTTCACATATATGGTTTATTGAAATCCCATTTGATAAAGAGATGATTTCTCCCCTTCCTTCATGATTTCACAGTTCAACCTTTGAAAATTCAAAAATATATAATCTTTTATAATACTGCTCATAGATAATCTTGTGTGATATTTTTCACTCAAAGCATCATCCACCTTGTGCACTATCCCAGGGTGGTAATGTATTGAGTAGTTATAATATTTAATAAAATATAAACACATTATATGGAACATATTTAACTCATTCTTGGTGAATATATAAATTAAAATTTTATGATAAGTATATATGTCACACTTTTCTCTATAAAGATATTTCCTCTATATATTTAATGAAAATATTACCCCTACCAGCACTATGTCATGGGTCAGATAATTATTATCATGAACCTTTAATTCAAGAGAGCCATACGTTATCAATATATCATTATACAAAATATCACTTACCAACAAATTATGGGATATAACACTATAAATCACAACCACTTGCTACTGGAGGTTAGTCTGAGAAAATGTGGAGTAATTGAACTCCCAATTAGTCCAATGAAATTTTTGTCACGTTCATTAGTCCAAATGAACCAAAATCCTTTCTAAGTTAACTTGGTTAGTGGACTATTTATACATGATAAATTCTTAAAATTTAATCAATAAGACAAAGTAAATATAAGAAATCTATGGATATCAATAACCATAGTTGGTTTGGTACAATGATCAATAACTCTCATTTTTTGTGGATCCACCAATACACCCGTTATTGAGATTATATGACCAAAAAATGAAACTTTATATATAAATATTCATGATTTATGAATTTGTTATACAATTTTTCTCTTCATAGGGTCTTAAACAAAATTTTCAGGTAATATTCATGCTCTTTAGTTCCCTTGGATTATATAATAATATCATTTCTAAACACTACCATAAAAAGATCAAGGCAATCTCAAAAGACCATATTCATTAAATCCATGAAGAGAATAAGGTCATTAGTAAGACAAAATTACATCACTAAAAATTCATAGTATATTTACCTCTTATTGAAGGATATATTGGTTATTTCTTAAATTTTAACCCTCAATTAATAGTATCTAGATCAAAGATGAATCTTGGAGAAATATTAATCTCATTTTAATTGATTAAGAAAATCATCCATGAGAGTTTGGAGATTCTTATTCATGATTATGATCCTGTTGAATTCCTAATTATCAATATATAGTTATATATGTCCATCTTCATTCTTAATAAAAAGAAAATTTTCACCACATAATGATTCACTGGGGAAAATGAATCCCTTATCATCATTCTCTGAGAGTTTCTTTATCAATTCTTATAACTCAGTTTGTTCTATAGAGTATTTATAAAAGTTGTAGCACCAGATAAGTGTTTTTTGAAAACTAAAATATACAATTTGAAGTAATTCAACAAAAATATTCTAAGAAGATATCAAATAAATCTTTTATAAAAGGAATGTCATGGATTTTGACTTTCCCTCCAACCATATGATAAAAATACCCCCTCTGAATAAGAATCAAGACTCAAACAATTGATGTAATTTCTATTAGAATATTGTATTTATCATCACAATGATATATGATCATAGTTTGATTCAAAATATCAAATGTCACTAAGTTTCCTTGAAAATTGATATTTTATAGTTATAAATAAATTCAATTCATGCCCAAAAGTACATCAAATTAAACTAGAGGGTGAATAATGAGATTTCCAATAAGCTTTATCCACCACACATAAATTAGACAAGAATAATATACTTGTATTAATTTTACCATAATGAATTTTCACTATAAATTAAACATATAATTGTTATGGTGGTAATTGGATACCATTAAAATTCATCAGATATAAAAGGGTGGGTTAATCTAGAATCAAATAACAAATTGAAAGTTCTAGAGTGGATGGTAAGGGTAAATTTCACCACTTCATCATTTTACCACACATTGGAAATAATTATCACATGCAATTTTCATTCTTCACTAGAATTAATACGTCACAAAAGTCAAATATTGTCATTAAACCATAAAATCTAGCTCCAGTTGACATAATTCCCACACTATTCACATTTGAAAAATTTGAGTATGGGTGGTACATTTTTTGGTTCTTTCTAACCATTCTCATATTCATCTAAATTAATCTCATCAATTCATAATTAAATTTCCAAATTACCTTCCTTTGTAAAATTAAATCATTTTCTAGTCCCCTTAATAAAATTTCCTCCATGTTTCATTCATCCCTAAAGGAAGAAATGAATAACCATCTTATTCCTTCCATGGATTTTATTATCATAATTTCCTTTAAATTTAAATTTATTTTCATATAAAAACTATGATATTAATGGATGAATCTAATAACTATTTATACCTTGATATAAAGTCATAATATTTATTAATTACAACTAAATTATATTATGATTAATACCCTTCAGATAATCGGTTTTAATCCAATGAATAATCTATCAATATTTATTTTAAGATGGATGATAATACCAGGAGAATACCTCAAAAATATTCTAAACTTTTCATCAAATGTACTAATGGATTCATTTTCCTTTTATTTTTTTATCAAGTAATTCCTTCGCCATTTTCATATGAATAATTATAGAACGTAGTTTTTTAAAAAATATCTTTATATGCTCATCACACTCTATGGAGTCAATATCTTCATTATTACTTGTCTTATTGATACAATTTCACCATTGATCTTATTTTCATTTCAAATGATAAAAAACCAAAATAAAATTTTTCCTGTTCTAAGCACCGGGGAATAGAAAATCTATTTCCATTGGTATTGTTTAATTACCCATCAATTTGTAGATAAATAATCCCACCAACTGAAGTTTAATGTTTTCTCATAAAGGACTCAAAAGAACATTGTTCCCTTATTTTCTCATTTATTTTTTCATTATGATTAATTTCATGAGAATTTTTTGTAATAAAAAAACTGATATTTTTTATTACTGCTCCCATTACTATTTTTTCCTAGATGGAAATTAAATACATTGTGTGTCACATTAATCATTAACATAGTTCATTCTAGTTCTAACCATTTACTATAACCAAAAATCATAGTATGAGAAATAATATTCAAAATGTGAATTAATATAATCATAAATATTTATTTATAGGGTGTACAAATCATGACATAATATTTTCCATCAATGAATCATCTAGTTTAACCATGACCATCCATGGTAATAATCTATAAAAATCCTAGTTAATGTTTTATAATGAAAATATATATTAACAAAAAATATCCCTTGGGTGTGTATAGCCAGGTATTCAGTCTTTGGCCCACTCATTGTTCAATGGTGATGATCAAGTTACTACAGAATCTGACCCTTTTAGAGTTTTCACATTGAGGTTCATTTTTTCTGAAACTGTATAAATTTTGAAGTACCCAAATATGGATATATATTGTAGTAAAGCCACAATCCTTTATTTAATATAAATATTTATACTCTCTTCTATTTATCTTTATCCTAAAATTTCTCAGTAATGTATTTTCATCCTAGTTTCCAAAATTAATTAAACCTATATTTGATTCCAACTAATTCAATCCAATAATTTTTTATATAAGAAAGACATCATATTAGATGATTATTCATTAAATATCCTTATAATCAACAAGATATCTATAAAGGATTAGTGGCTTGGAGATCATTGATATATATAAAAATTTTACATAAAAGATTTATAATATCTATCACTAAGTTAATCACACATATAACCCTTCTATGACATTGCATACTTAAAATCATTATTCATATCCTGGTGAAAATGATGTATAATAAAGGGTAGATAAGATTCTCCATTAGGGTAAAAAATAGAGATATCATTCAATAATCATTTTTATGTATCACTTTAGAATAATGGTATGAGGAAATGTTATTATAAATTGAAAAACGTACCTAGAAATACATATATCACAATCATGAGTCATTTAATGATGCATAGATGTTTATAAGTAATGAATAAAAAAAAAATAAAAGATCGTGTTCTATGATATAAATTCATTATAATTAGATCATGTAATAAAGACATAGATTAAATGTTTTCATAATAATAGTCGTACAAATATTATGTCATGTCTATCCCCCAAGACATTAATTACACATTAGGATTGGTTTAAAAACCTATGTACCTACTTTTGTCATGGTATAAGCATAAATTTATCCCATGAAATCATAAAACATTAATATGTATTCAAATAAATAGCGGTATTTAATATACACACCCATCACATTATCTATTCATATGTTAAATACAAGATCAAGAAAACATTTATCATTTAATCAGAGTTTAACCCTTAATAAAAGTATGTTTTAGAAATATTACATCATCATGAACATAAAACATATAGATAAATAATTAATATGGAATTAGAAGATTATATCCTTTTTGAAACATAGTTGACATCAATGGATATTATCATAGATGAGAATGGATTTAAAATTTCACTGTAATATTTCTTAAGGACAATAAACTTTTCATTTTAAAATATATTTTTTAAAATCTATAATTTTACAATATATTAATGGAAAAAATTCATTGAATAAGTCCATTAAAATTTTAATGTAATATTTAAATCAAATATTATTCATGATTATGGAAAAATGTTTTCATGCAGTGTACGTAAAAACAAATATTCCATTAATTCCATTGGTAAAATAAGTATTACATTTAAAAAATGAAAAGAATAATTATTTTATAAATTTATATAGAAATTAAAACATAGGTAAATATAAAATTAATAAATCTTTATTTGATACATAAATAATTCTTGAAAACATTTTAAAGAAAATATGGACATACTTGAAAAAGATTCCCCATTGAAGAGGGAAATAAATTTTATTTTCTTTCATAATTTTGAGTACATAGTGACAGAAAAATGATAGGAAAAATTTTAATTTTTATAAATAAAGAAATTATAATAAAATAAATAATAATTTTGAGATATGTATCATATTATTTTTGTTTAAAAAATTAATAATTAGTAATTTCTTTAAAAACAAGATTGTAACATAAAAAGCTTACCCCTAGTTCTAATTTTTTAGTAAGCTCCCTAACAACCTGTATAATTATTATAAATTTATTTTTACTATACAAATAACCACATTTATAGTTATAATAACATACATGGTTAACTTATAAGATATTAATAGCTATTCATTAACAATTCTTTATTAACATCTCCATTCCTAGTGATAACAGTTTCATTTTTCTTGTGTGTTTCAATTTAGCTATTATGGTCCTTGCATATTAATTATGGTTCCATTATCTCCAAAATTTTAATAATGATATAAAATATTATATATATTAATTATTTATATATTTATAACATCCTGTTAAATGTATTGATAGAAAAATAAGGTACACCATTCATGGAGACAACAGTCCACATGCACGCATGATTGTTGTTTTCATTTTATAATGAAAAAAAGAAAAAAGAAATAATATTTTCTCATTAAAAATCATAATTATATCATAAATGTCATGTATATTTATTAAATAAATCCTTAAATACATCAATGTGATGTGGTTATAAATGATAAATCATATTGATATGTAGATGTGATAGTCCACATAGACGCATGAGCTATACATATATTTCATATTTGATGGAAAATAGGAGGAAAATGGTTGTCAAATAATCATAATAGTATCTAGGTATATTTATTATACTGTATTAATCATGTTATAATGGACGTAATAGTTTTAAGGAATTTTTAAGAGGAAATTCAATTGAAAGGGCTCTATAATGATTTGTACCCCAACATTGAGTGATATGCTATGTCTTACACCTTAATCCTTGAATGATTTGTATTAGGAGAAAATAGGGGATTTAAGAAGAATGGAAATAATCTAGGTATTTATGAGGAATTATTTTAAAATCTATAAGGGTCAAAATACATAAATAAGGAAGAATAGGTGGTTCCATTTTATAAGTAAGGGAGAGGGCACACATGGAATTACTTAAAAAATTTAAATAACTAAAAGAAACTTTCTAATGAAATTGGATAAAAATAAATAATACATTAAATATATGATAATATATGGTCAAAATATCTTCAACAAAGAATAATTATTAAATTTTATATGGAATTTTACCCTTATCTGTTGGTCTAATCCCCCCGTAAAACCTGTTTTAAGCTTATCCATATTAATAATTTTGTGTTGTTTTTACAAATCAATTTTAAAATAAGTATTAAAAATTCAATAAAACCTTTTTTTTTAGAAAAATTCATTTTTACACATAAAACTGATTTTATATTCATTTAATTCCAAATAAAAACTATTAAATTAATATTAAAATAATTTTTTAACATATAATAGAAAATATAATTAACAAAATTAAGAAAAAAATAATTTTTTTAATTTTTCAGAATAAGAAAAATGCGTGCATATAAATACAATTCTTTGAAAAATTGCACTTTTAACCTTTAATTAATTTCATTTTAATTCTTAACTATTAGATAACTAATTTATGGATGAATATTCATCTATTAATATTTATAATCATTAAATTTCATTTTAAATAAATTTCAAATATTTATCTACATAGATAACATATAAAAATACATTTTAAAAAAGTATGTATTTTAGTCATTAAATGATATTGATATATTTTAGTTATTATCAATATATTTATACCAATATGCATATATTTAATAATCTAGTAAATCTTATTCATACCTTCCAATGAAATTACTTTGTTATAAAGGTAAAATATATTATAGTTTAATTTAAACTTGTGGATTGGTGTAAATTAATCCACAAAATACTTCATTTTTTATTTAAATGGAAATGTACATCTAATATTCTATGTGTTGATGTGTGGTTTTTCACAGAAGGTACTTCAGGAAACAACCTTACCATAACAACTCACAAGACCATACATCATCTATAATTTTATCAAAATACATGAACCAAAAAACCAAAATTATAATCATCTAAAGTCATAGCATAATTTATACCTCACACCTCATATAATAATATCTCACACACCTTCAAGGAAAATGAAAAATAACCTACTCATTTTCAAAACAAACCTAACAAAAAATACTTTATTAGAATATAAATATTTCCCCCCACATTACTATAAACCTGAGTCATACCAACAACTTGGACTCTATAACTCAACGGCTACACATCCATTTATCTAGGATAGACATATAACTAATACTACCCCCTAAATGTAATCAAAACCTTATGAAAACTTTATATGTGTTATACTATAACAACTAATGGTTCCCTATAGGGATTCCTCAACCATCTCAAGGGTGTCATACCAACCAAATAATCCTATTCCTATTATTAACCATAATTAAATCATGCATTGAATCTACCAAACCTAACCTATGGAATATAATGCCTAAAACCACCCACTATATGGATATCGTCATTTCATATGAACATAATTAAAATATAATAACATGAAAGTAGTAACATATAGAGAAAAACTAGTACTATTATATTCAGTTAATTAATTATCCCTAATAGGTTATTCAAGAAAACTCTAGATAACTTATTATTAATGTTTTAATAAATTAAACTATTTTCAAAACAATTTAATAAAATAATTCTTTTTTACTTTAAAATAGTTCTTCAAAGTCATCATCCTTACAAAAACCATTTACCATTCGTAGGAATTCAAGAAAAAATCATGTAACATTATGGGTTGAGCGTGATCTATGTACACTTGCCTTTTGATACAATATAATAAGAGTAAAACCATAAATGAAACACCATGATATCATACATTAACAAATATATCAAATATACTATAAAAAATCAATAATCATAGCCTCATAACCTCGATAACATGGACATTCACCATACAAGTATTCTTGTCGGACAAATTCAATCTCCATCCCATGTTTTAACCATTCAAATCAGTATATACCAAACCCTAAAATAATTTGATACAATAAATGATTCATTGATACCATTTTTGGTACCTTGTATTGAATCACCAAAACATTGTCTTAACTAGGTAATCCAGTTTCACCATAAGTCCCCCTCCATATTCTCTAAAGGTTATCCACTAGTATAATGTTACTAGGAATAAAAATGGGGAGACTATTATAATTTTATCAAAATATACTATATTAAATTATTTAATTAAATCACATTCATAAGAGAATATCATATTACACTATGGAATTAAATCTACAAGCTAACAATCAATATAAATAAAATATATACAACAAGTTATGAAAAAATGTCCCAATAAATTTTATAAATCATATATATCAATGGGATTTCCCACTAAAGATATCAAATAAAATATTTAAAAAAAATACACAAATCTAGATCATATCCACTATTATTTCTCAAAAAACATCTGGATACCCAGGATTGATACCCTATATGACCATTGACCTATCTTATATATCAGTCATAATCTATGCACATACTCTCATGATCTCATGTTGTGTATGAACCTAAGACACATTATTACATCACCAATAATACCCCTAATATAATCCACAATATACCAATGTATTCATGGAAAATATGTAAAATAGTGACATATAACATGATAGCAATCACATCAAGGTCATTGTACACTAATTGGGCCACTAAAACAACCAAAATCATAGGATTTAACCAATTATGGTAAATCATTTCAATAAAAACCTCAATATAAAAAAGGTTTTTTAGTTGGAATTATAAAATCAATTAGTCTTTACATTTGTATAAAATCATTTACAAGATGGCATCATGTTCTCCAGCTAGCATGTATATCGATAGTGTCACATATACTAGATGGAATCCCAGTCTCTTGAAGGGTCTATACATCCATGATAAAAATACTCTATATGGTATACTAATATCTATATAGTAAATCCATTACTAGTAACACATATTCCAAATCTATTAGAGAATTTATAAATAGGATCATGAGTCACCATTGACGCTGAGTGTTTGAACCAAAATCAAAAGGTAAATACAGCCTAAAAATCATGATGCATCATATCCAAGTCATGATAATAATTAGTAACATATAAATTGCCTATATATACAAGGGACCAGTACTCTTTTAGTATCCATATACTCATTACATCACATATCATGACTCCCAACTCAGACTCTAATCATATTAGATATTTCAAACTTGTCACTCACTAAGTCGTACAAGTAACTTAGAGAAACCAGGTTTCAAATTATAATTTGGTATTAATTAAAGCTAATAATCTCTTTAATTACATGATTTGGTGAGTATCTCACTCCGTTCCATGGGATAAACATTGGTTAATTACCATTCAATATTAACCCACTCAAAAAATTTCCAGTGTGATCATATAGTCATAGGTCCTGTAAAAGTTTTCATAAGAAACCAACACTACTCTCTCTAACTATACCTAAAATTTAAAAATCATGTATATGGTAATTACCATCTCAAGAGGTGAAACCCCAAACTAAACCATGTTCATAAACATAATAAAAAATCAATCACCAAGGAAACCTCATGCACATACATTATGGTTGTTCATTCACTTATGATCACCAATACAAGCTTGGTATTACCTCAAGGATCATTGTTTAATACCTATACCATTTTTCTAAGATGATATCCCATGACCTATAAACAAATTTCTTTTAATAACCCTCTTATAGAACTCATGGGTAGAACCATCAATAAACATAATCCTAATCAACTATTTTATTAGATCCCCAACATGTTATGCAAGGCCTTGTAAGGATTAACTTTCTCAAGTAAAAAGCAAAATAAGAATTAAACCTATAAAGGGAGGTTTACAGTTACCCAAAAAATCAACCACCTACCAAAAATTCATAATATGTAAGACTAATCGACACCATAAACTAGCCTAAGGAAAACTATAATTGGCTTTTCAGATGTTAATCCAAACCCAAAGAAATATTTTAGGTTTCTCATACATAATTCATCCCAACACGCATTGAAAATTGGTTACTAGGAAATCCTAAATCCACTAAACCTAGAGAAAAATGTTGTTTCTAGTTTTAAGAAACACTATATAATATAACTCCTTGATCCAAATTTAGTTATCTCTAACACGAATCCCCATAAAAGAACATGTGATTACTGAAAAAATGATTAATTATCCTTATTTTTACCCCTATATAGTGTTATAAGATAATTTGGAGCCCTTTTCATAAAATTGAAAATTTAGATTAAAGGGGGAAAATTAAGAGGTTTGTTATGATGGTAGTAATTATAAAGAGACAATGAATAAAAAAATGGGTATTATATTATCATCATTCTTGGGAGTTCATTTCTTTAAATGAATTAATGATCAAGTAGGATAAAAACCATTTTGATACCTTATAATAGAGCGGTATATGATGAAAAAATATGGGGATGAGACATTGTCCATTAGGTTAGAGACATCAATTGGGGGTGTTTTCATTTTAAAATAAAAATTTAGTTAAAACTTATAGTTAAAAATAGGACGAGAGCCTTCCAAACTCCAAGTTGGATTCCAATGGTTGTATGGTGAGCTAATATGCTCCTAGTTCCTTACCAAAATTCTTATGATGGGTTCATAGTGGCTCTCATGCCACTTTTAATGAAAATCATACATCTCATGGCAGTCTATCTGAATTTTGGAATAGACATGTTCCTACCCATTTAATGAGTTTTAAATATCTATTAACTATAATCCTAATTTATAACTTTTCTAAAAACCAATCCTCGAAAACAAACCTTTTAAAATTTTAAGAATGCCTAAAAGGAATACCTCTGAATCAAAAATAATAGATTAAATTTTTCATGGCCTCCAATTCCATTAGTTTCAGATATGTTTCAAATTTCAATTACCCATAATGGCATGTGTCATAACAAAAATATTGTAATATATTGGTATGACTTATTGGATATCTAAAATGATGCTTATGATGTATTCCATTGTACTTAATAAGACACATATTTACATATTTATCATATTTTATATCATTTTTATAAGGACTGTTAGTGATTGAACTCATTCTAAAAAATGTTTCCCCATACATTATATCATTTTAATAATCAGAGATCTATATTTAACCCAATTTTGAGTCTAATTTTTTATTCCAAAAAATAGCTATTTTGGTAAGAAAGCCTGCAAATAATGTTATATATTATAATTATATTATTGAGTAGAAAAACGTTTTACAAAATACATCAAATGGATAAAAGAAAATTTATTATTCTATTATCCTGAATTTTAGAGTTTTCTACCAATGTGCAACCAAAATATTACAATGATACATGGTTACCTAACTCTAAGGGTTATAGACATCCTCCCTATCTTACATAAGATAATCTATGGGCTCCAAAATTTATAAAGAGCCTATCTATTAAGATGATCATAGTCTTGACATGTGTTAATTTGGAAGAAATTGTATGATTAATATTTTTATAGTTTTATTAGTATCACCATTTTTATATGCATCATATACATATCATATATAATTATTTTATCTCATATAATATATACATCTAATAAAATACTTATTTATATTCATTATAATAGTGATTTAATTTTTAAACCCAATTCTATTATACATATTAATATGCTCTAAACATATTAATATATAAAAAGTCATACATCTCATAATTTATGGTACATACCTAATAATAAATTCTATTTATATTAAAACATGACCAAATGAATCTTATACCTAGGGTATGTTAAACCCTTTAATGTAAAGTTATAAAATCATATAAAACCAAAATTTAAAAAACCTTAAGTATGGTGTGACATGAAGTCAATTATAAATTTTAATAATGTGGTCAAATTCTCAAATATATAAGATGTTTGACCCACATTTCTAATATCTATAGATTAATACTAAATAAATACCCAAATTCCATTACCACTTTAACACATAATACATAGAAATAATAACTAATCATTATTATGGAATTCACAAATAAGATTAAAATTATTTTTAGGGTAAAATGTAAACAAATTTATTTTTCAAAAATAGAATTTAAATATTATATACATGGAATGAAAAATATACTTATCTGATTAATAAAATTAAAAAAAATCATACAACATTAATATCATAATCAATTTATATAGTTTAATTGACATTTCATAAATAATTGAATATTTTGAAGGGCCTATATCAGTAACTCCTTTTGAGTAACACAGTTTTACATTTTTCCAAAACCTATGACCAAGAATTAGTTCATGGATTTTCTTCCCAAGTCATTTTGGAATAATACTTTTTTGATTTTCCCACCTTGAGCCACAATTTTGTTTATAATCACTTTCGGTTTTTTTAAACGGTTATACAAAAAACTATGAATTGTTAATATTTTCAACATTATTATTGTTAATTAAGGAAGTAAAATTACCCTAAAACAAGAATGTTTTTATATACAAACCTGATGTGAAAATATCATATTTTTATGATTGACCATCTGATAATAAAACCATTATTGTTTTTTCAAAACACAAACTATTTTTTCCAAAAACAAAATGAATTTTTTAAGGATTCAATAAAACATGATGTGATTTTTAATCCATTACACTGTTTATAAAAGTAATCATAAATCATGATGCAATTTTATATCATTGTCAAGGATTATATAGAAGATCAAACTGGTTTTATCTTTTTTAATCCTTACTTTATTGGTTCTTTACTATATCAACTCAAATTTGGATTGATGGGTTTTATGGGAAATCGAAATACCCAAATGTTGTAAAATAAGAAAATTAATCTCCAAAAAAACATATCAAGATAGGGATAGAAAATGAAATAAAAAACTTCTAAAATAAATCACACCTCATTGTCTATGGTGAATCTACCATAATAACGAGTTCAGATGAGACTGCTCTGAAATAACTAATAGGATCCTACCATCAATGATATACATCATCCACTAGAATCATCAATCACATTGGTATGAATAGTTCACTTTTAATGGTGAGATAGCACCTACTTTGTAAATTTTAATGAAGAGGAATTGATAAGATAGAGATTTGACTTTATTAGAGAATGATTCCCAATATTTATATTTTAAGACAAAAAATCAATTTATAAAACATTTTTCATTGAATTAAAGATATTATTAGATTGAAAATGATTTATATGTTTTGAAACATCCAAATATTTTATTTTAAACCATCATTACATTATTAATGTAAAAATAATTAATTTGATTTCTTTTTTTAACTCATTTTAACAGACAAAAAATATATAAAACATAAAATAATCTATCAGAAGATAATTCAAACCTGATAATCATAGTAAAATAGTCATTTTAATTATATATAATATAATTTATCATATACACAATGTCATGATATTAGGAATAATGAGACAAATATTCATATTGTAGTAACTATCACCTCATCATGGTTTATTCTGTAATGTATATTATTAAGAATATTATGCTATAGTTATATTTAATGGTCAAGGAAAATATGAATTTTGTCTTCTGAGATACTTGTATAGGATTCATGATGTGTGGAGAAGACATAGGTTGTTCGATAAAATGTTATGTTTTTACGAACATATCATAGAAAGGAAAAATATTATAGATATGGCCGAGAGAGGGCGATTTTAGTTATATCTATTTGAAAATATATGATTAATAAATTAAATAAATTTTTAAAATCTATTATGTTTAAAACATTTATTTTCAAAAATAGTGAGATAGGGGGTTAATTGTTTTATAAAATACTCTTCAAGATCTGATAAATATTTAACTAATTTATCTTGAAATATAATTTATAATTCTAAATAATTTTACTAAAACCAAAAATAAAACAATAATATAATATAAAATTAAATACATTATGGTTATTATTTTTGAAAAAATTAACATTATAAATTTTGGTTTCATTAAAAAAACTTTTTACCTAAAAACATAAAAGAAACAAATGAGGTATTAAGGTGTAACCATCCACTTAAATAATTTAAGAACAATGAAATATAAAAATATAAAGAAAAAAATTAAACGAAGGGGTTACTTTTTAAGGTATACAATAATTCATTCAATTTGGTTTAAAAACTATATATGAACACTATTACACATGTTGTTTTATATTTAGTACATGACTCGATACCTTTGACTAAGAATAAAAGTATTAAATCCTCAAAACAGGCCAAATCCCTAGAAACCTTCACACAACCCCAGTATGAATATAAAAATACATGACTAAATATTAAATAAGATATAAAACATTCCTCTTACTAAATGAATAGAGCATATGGAAAATGGAATAATAACAATGTTCTATCTATAAAAAAATAAAGTAATAAAAGATATGATAAAACAATTAACATCGATCTATAATCATGAGTATAAAGAACAATATGACATAATTAATGTAACACCCCAAGTTTCTACGGTACGCTTTCCTTTGTATAATATAGTAACATGTGTTATACGCAACTTCGAGTTATATCACATACACCGTAACCAATCAAACTAGCCATTATGAATAGTAATACCCACTTTTTGAAATTTTATAAATTTTATCATTCAAAATGGACTTCATTTTTGGATTCTGAATATCGAAATTAGCCTAGGGTGAAATTTTTGTATTTTTCTGAAAACATTCAATTTTTGATGAATAGTGAAAAAACACTGAGTTATAGTTTAAAACCAAATTTTTATTTAAATAATTATTTCTTTTATTAAAATTTAATTAAGGTAAAAATAGATACATAATACTTATATAAGTTCAATTTAATTCATTGGAGTTAGTTTAGAATGATTATAGATATATAAAAATTTTATTGAACTTTTCACCGTCTTTTACCCACCTCCTAGGAGAATTTGGAAATACACATAAAACATAATGTTTCTGCTTCTGTGAGTGGAATTTCGAAAATCCGAGAGACACAGTTAATATCAAGGAGTAAAATGTGGTTCAATGAGATGAAAATAATTTTTGGTGAATAGTAACGTTTTACTTTTATTTGCCACAGTTAAAAGTAAATAGGGTAATTAAGGGTAAAAATGATATTAATATTAACCTAACAAGTGTCCTAATTCTATTGGAAAACTGTATCTCAAACCAAAACATCCTTAGGAATAAAATAATATAATTTAGTTTCACTTGTATTAGATTAGGACATTTATTATTATTTAATTCAAAGAAGAGTTAAAAGAGTTAAAATCACAGTTTATTTACTAAATCATTTTTTATATAGGGTTATACATAAGATAAATTTTATTGTAATTATTCATGTGAAGGATAAACCGATTTCCTACATAATGATATTTTATTTATAATTTTTAGAGATTAAATAATTTAATTTATTTATGACACAATGATGATTCAGTAATTTCCTAATTAATGAAATATTTAAATAATTGATATTATAAATTTCAAAATAAATGTATTTTGAGAATTTTTATGCATTACAATAATTTTTAATGTTAATATGACATATTAGGATTGATTTTATAAATTTTTTCGAAGTAATAATGATGTTATGAATTTATCAAAAACAAAATACCCAATAGTGTCAAAATTGACATAAAAGAGTTTTTTAAACAAATATTATATTATTAATTTATATTAAATTTCTATAAATATATCGTTCTTCCAAGAGACTTATATCATGATAGGTGTATAATTAATGGACCACTTAGGGGTCTCTTTGAGGTATATAGTATGTTTATTAACTATATAATATAAAAATACAAAGTGACATGGTAAGTGTCAAACTAATTAACTAAGACTTGAAACTAAAAGATAAGGTTAATATAATGATCCAAACCTATCTAAATTCTATTTTTTGAGTGGTTTTCGACCAATACCCACCTTAACCTTTAAATAATATACTTTTAAGCCATTAGAAACTAAATATGGATTTATTATAAAATAATATTTTTAGCTTTTCCAAAGGTGCCCCTCTTATAAAAGGACACTCCCCCGTCTCACTAATTCACACATTTAAGGCCTTTTGGCTCGGCCAACCCCTGCCCAAATAATCTCTCAACTTCCCTAAATTCAAAATAGAGGCCTTATTTTGATCAAAAAGCCAACCTAAGGATCCCTTTTGATCAAATCAAAAGGAAGAACCCGAAGAAGAGGTAATGTTTTCACCACCCTCTTTCAAGTTCCTTTCTTCTTCAACTTCTTCTTTATTTGTTATTACCATTCTAAAATAATAAATCCAGTATATTATATATAATGTGATGTTATTATAAATATGGTACAACCATATTCAGTATTCTATGCATCCATTGAATGACATTTCACCATACGTGCGTACGTACGGGTTACCGTCTCCTTGTCGTGGAGTAATTGTTATTAAATAAATTATTTTTTGTATGGGTATAATAATGATTTATAATTCATGTAAATAATAAAAAAAATGATAATTATTCTGTATATATTATAAAGCTTCCAATTATATATTATTTTAATATCAAAATAATGATATTGTCGCTCGTGTGTACGTACGGACTATCGTCTCCACGAACACAATGAGATTGATTCTCTGTCGTATCCATTCAAGTATAATTCTCATTAAATGAATAAAAATAATGTTTAAGGACTTGATATTATTCTTTATATGAATATGATACAACCTATCCATGAAAAACACTTCTTACGTAACAAAACATATAAAAGAAAATGAGTAAGTTAACACCTGAAACAACGATAATACTAAGATATTATTAACAAATCAATGTTAAAGATCATATATGATATCATATTAATGTATATGATTCTTGTATAATTTAATAACAATTATATGATCATTATACAGGAGTTTAACCGACCCTCAACCAAGGAAAATTAGACTGTAAGGGTTTATTTCACAATCTCTTCATTATCCGAGGTTGTTTATACGTAATAATCTATTGGGATTTCTTTATCATCCGCATCAATGTTTCATGAAAATGTATTTGAAAACATTTTTAATATTTATAAGAATATGGTTTAAATTCATTTATACCCTTTATTGAATTTTTATAGGTGTTTTATAAAGGAATCATTCTGTCATTTTCCAAACAAGGTGCTTTTTAACCTTTTCAACAGAATTAAGGTAAGAATGTTTTTTTAACTTATACGGTGGGTGTCGCTATTTTATTCCATTATAAAATCATCTAATCATCCCTTACAAGCTTATAATAAAAATTTCAATGTAAATGTTTTATTTTATAATTATGTGACATTTAAATGATTTCAAAAAAAGAGATATTTCTCTCAAATAGTTTTGATTTCATCTATGTCAACATCTTTTGATGGATTTTAAGCTTATTTGAAGTTGATTTGATGTGATACAAAACATCCATATTTTATTGAAGTTTTTGTGATATGTTTGACTACGGATGTGTTATTTTTATTCCCTTCATGGTTTATAGGGAAATTATTGACATTTCATATGCTATTTTTAATACGAATATTTATGTTATGTTTAAACCTGTTCATATGAAGAATGAATTGGACTTAATAAGTGACGGGTGGATCCTACTATATATCCTTGATGCATTGGTAGGTCTCATGAGACAAACTAGTGTCTTGGCACAAGGCCTTTACAGAATCTTATTTGTAGTCTTAGCATGAGGCCTTGGCTATGTGGTTGTGATAGTCTATCATTATGCATTAAATAATTATGAAAGTGGTTATTGATATTTCATGTGATTATTAGACTAGTAGAATATCCATGTGAATTACTATATGTCATTATTTTATTTTATTTATTCCATATTATGATGAAGTTCAAGTTTTAAAAGGATTTTGTTTTAGTTATACATTTACATAAATGTTTATGCTTATTTATGAAAGGATCCGCTATATTTTTATCCTTACTAGACATTTGAGGTCACCCCTTTCTATGTTTTATTTTTCCTAGGTTGTGAAGAAGTATATTATGAATTACCTATAGGGATATTATAATGGGATATGAGTGTGGAGACAATAAGTTTTTGTAGTTTTCAATTTATGATGTAATGTAAACTTTATGAATGTATCTAGTGTTTCCAAGACTACTAAACCAATCGGTCTTTCGAGACTTGATCTTTCTTGTGATCATGCCAATGTTATGTAATAATGCACCGAATCTGGGTAACTGGGGTCGGGGCATTATAGTTGGTATCAGAGGAAGTTTAGTACAAACCTTGGAAGCTATATTTAGATAAACTCTGATTAGAGCACATAGATTTAATATGGACTTTTAGGATTAGTATAGAAGAACATCCTAGAATTTTGGTATTCTAGAGATTTTTTGTGTTTTCTGAGGAATAAATCCCTATCTGGATATGATAAGGTAGAGGCGTCTCGGGCATATATGTACCTATGGGTAAAACCCGAAAACACAGCTTTGAGGTAGACTCGAACGGGATCTGGTACACAACAACAGGTCTTGCTGCACTCCTGGTTACGACACTCCCAGAGGATATGCTTAAGATAACTCTCATTTTATTTACATATCATTATGAAGTGTTTATGAGTATATACTTCCTAAAAGAAAACATTTTTATGATTATGGATTATATCCATAAATAGTTCAATTTCTGTGAAGTGTTTTATAAGTATGGAATTATGTATTTTGATTCATAAACTGATCTAGTTTATGCCATTATTTAGAAATGGAACCTAGTGGAAGAAATGGAAACTGTATCAATGCACACACTCCATGTAGGGATTTCACTCCTACTCATGATAATTATAGTGGAGCTGGTGGTGCAACCCGTGCTGATCAACTAATCACTATACTGGGCCAACTCACTCAGGTTATGAATAATAACCTTACCCGTATGGAGCACCCTGATCCACAGTGTGGAGGATCATTTTTAAATCGCTTCATGAGGCAGAAAAAACCAAAATTCAATGGGAGTAAAAATTCATTAGTATTTTAGCAATGGATATGTTCTCGAGAGAAAATATTTCAGGCTTTAGGGAGTAGTGAAAGGGAAGATTTTGTCATGGTATTTTATCGCCTCACTAGAGATGCTGATCAATGGTGTTCATTGATTCAAAACATGAAGGAAGATGATGAAGTATAAAATATGGAATTGAGGGAGATCAAAGATATGTTTTTAGAAAAATACTTTACTCATGACCATCAAGCAGATATGGAAAGGCAATTTCTGAGTCTGAGACAAAAGGAGGACGAGAATGTCGGAAATTATGTGGCTAACTTTACGAGGTTAGCAAGGTATGTTGGAGATTATATAAGTAACCCAAGAAGTAATATTGATCGTTTCATTGATGGGTTAAAACCATTTCTCCGTCGAGCATTAGTATCAAAATTCGTCTCGTCGTATGAAGACATTGACTCATATGATATCAAGACAGAAAAGGAATTATCTAAGTCTTATGACTTTAAAGAAAATAAAGAGAAGAAGATATCTGCCGATCAATCTGGGAATGGAAATATGTGGAGGAAGGGAAAATTTTAATATCCATCATGTAGTAAATGTGGGAAGAAACACCCCGGTACTTGCTTAAAAGGAATGAGAGTCTATAACTAGTGTGGTGAAAAAGGCCACCAAGCTCGTGATTACAATGGAAAAGGAAGCTACCGATGTCCAATTCTACAATTGTAGGGAGAGATGGGACATTATGTAAATGAATTTCCTAAGAGTCAGGGGAACATAACTCAAAAAAGGCCAAGGGATAAAGGCGAAGCTTATTCTATCACTACTGCTGAGGTAGAAGCTGGGAAAGACGTGGTGGCAGGTAATTTAATGGTTTCCTCAAGTTTAGAAAATGCATTATTTTATTCTGGATCATCGAATTGTTTCATATCATTCTAGTTTTCTAAGAAAATTAGATATTTCCAATTTGATTTAACAAGGGATTTGTCAGTTAAAACTCCTAAGGGAAGTATCATTGCAACAATGTTTTGTGAATCAGTCCCTATTAGAGAACATAAATGTTCTTTATCCACTGATCTCATCATCATACCTATGATTGAGTTTGATATAATCCTCGGTATGTATTGGCTTTCAGACCATGATGCAAAGATTTATTGTAAGAATAATGAGGTTACTATTTCTGATGATGATGACAAGGAACACCTTATCTTTAGAGAAGAATCTTCACCACCTAATTATTATCTAGATCCACCCCCAGTAGCTCAACTAAATTCAATTATTGGGGAGGAAGAGAATGAAATGACTGTGGGTGAGGAAAGGAATGTTCAGATAGAGGATGTATCTATTTTGAATGAATATGTAGATGTGTTTCGGGAAGATTTAACTGGACATCCTCTAGAACGAGAAGTTGAGTTTTCTATTGATTTAATTCATGGATCATGGCCTATATCGAAGACCCCTTATAGAATGGCCACTATAGAATTTGTTGAACTAAAGAAACCACTAGAGGAATTGAGTAATAAGGGATTTATTCTCCCTAGTGTTTCTCCATGGGGATCCCTTGTTCTTTTTGTTAAAAAGAAAGATAGATCTATGAGGTTATGTATCGACTGCAGGGAGATCAATGCTATAACAGTAAATAACTTGTATCCCCCACCTCACATTGATGATTTATTTGACCAACTACATGGAGCTCAATACTTTTCCAAGATTGACCTTAGATCTGGATACCATCAGTTGTGTTTGAAGAAGGAATACATTCCTAAGATAGCATTTCGAACAAGGTATGTGAATTACGGGTTTATGGTAATTCCTTTTGGTCTTACTAATGAATCCTCTATATTCATGGATCTAATGAATAGAGTTTTCAAGTAATATCTTGATGATTTTTTTGTGGTATTTGTTGATGAAATATTGGTATACTCCAAAAGATAATAAGATCATGTAAATCACTTGCGCATTATCCTGACGAATCTGAGAAGACATGAATTATATCGGAAGTTTAGCAAGTGTGAATTCTGGCTTCAGGAGATTTCTTTTCTTGGCCATATTTTCTCTAGAGATGGAATCTGTGTTGATCCTTCTAAGAAAAAGGCAATCCACGAATGGCCATCACCTTCGAGTATAACTGATGTACGCGGTTTTATTGGTTTAGCAGGTAATTATCGACATTTCTTCAAGAATTTTGCCCGATTGGATAACCCATTAACAAAGCTCACATGTAAGGGGGTTAAATTTGTTTGGAGATAATAGTGTGAAGAATGTTTTGAATAACTGAAGAGAATATTAGTCAATGCTCCTATATTGACTCTACCATCGGGGAATGATGGGTTCGTTATTTATTGTGATGCATCGAAGAAAAGACATGGTTGTGTCCTTATGTAGAATGATAGGGTTATTGCCTATGCATCATGACAGTTGAAAATTTATGAGAAAAACTATCCTACTCATGGTATCGAGTTAGAAGCTATGATCTTTGCTTTGATGATATGGAGACACTACCTCTATGGTGAAAATGTGAGATTTATACTGATCACATGAGTTTGAATTTTATTTTCTCACAAAAATAACTCAACATGTGGCAAAGGAGATGGCCTGTATTACTCAAGGATTATGATTATAAGATACACTACCACCTGGGGAAGGAAAATAAGGTTCAGATGCTTTGAGAATAAAAGATCATGGAGTTTTCAACAATATGAGAATTTAAAGGGATCCAATTTTCATGGATCTATTGAAGATGGACATGGGAATAACCATGGAAGGTGAAACATCAGTTCTTTTTCAAATGATTTCCAAACCATCATTACTAGAAAGTATTAAGAGTTCTCAGAAAGATGATGAATAATTTCAAAAGAAGATTAAAGCTGTGAATGATGGGAGACTGAATGACTTTGGGTATGAAGATGGAAATTTGAAATTTGGTAAGATACTTTGTGTTCCCAATATACCTGATCTAAAAAGGGAATTGTTGGACGATGCTCATAGTTCCAATTTCTCTATACACCCTAGGAGCACCAAAATGTAAAGAGACTTGAAGGAACATTTTTTGTGGGACAACATGAAGAGGGAGATTACTGATTTTGTATCAAGATTTGTGGTCTGTCAACAAGTGAAAGCTGGAAGGCAACATCCCTGAGGAGTCATGCAACCTCTTCCCATACCTGAGTGGAAATGGGACAATATTACGATGTACTTTTTCATGGGGATACCAAAGATCCTAGAAAGAACGATGCAATATTGGTTATTGTTGATCATCTTACCAAGTGAGCACATTTTCATGATATAAGAGATGATCTACCACTGGAATGACTAGAAAGACTATATATTAATGATGTATTAAGACTTCATTGAGTACCCCTATTGATTGTTTCTGATCGTGATCCCCGTTTTACTTCAAGATTCTAGAATATTCTTCTGAAATCCCTGGATACTGAACTTCAATTGAGCACTGCCTACCACCCTCAAATAAATGGACAATCAGAATGGACTAGTCAAACATTAGAAGATATGTTGAGATCCTGTTCTCTTTACATTCAGGGTATGTGGGATCAATATTTACCTCTGGTAGAATTTTCCTATAACAATATCTTCCATTTGAGTATTCAGATGGCACCATATGAAGCGTTATATGGAAAGAGATGCCGCACACCAACCTGTTGGGATGACGTTGGTGAACAAAAACTTGTAGGCCCAGAACTGGTGGAGGAAACAAAGCAAAAGGTAAAGGTAATCCAAAACCACATCAAAGCAGCTCAAAGTAGGTAGAAGATCTATGATGATAACTGAATGAAGGATTTGGAATTTCAGGTAGGAGATCATGTTTTCTTGAAGGTATCTCCATGGAAGGGAGTTATACACTTTGGAAATAAAGGTAAATTGAGTACCAAGTACATCGGACCTTTCGAAATCCTAGAACAAATTGGGGTTGTAGTTTACCGTTTGGCAATGCCGCCAAGTCTCTCCAAATTTCACGATGTGTTCCATGTATCACTATTGAGGAAATACATGCCTGATCCAACGCATGTACTCACCTATGAGTAATTAGAACTGGAACCTGATCTGTCTTATTACGAAGATCTTGTTAGGATTCTTGATATGAGAGAACAAGTACTGAGAAACCGGACGACTCGTCTGGTAAAAGTTTTGTAGAGAAACCATAAGATGGAAGAGGAAACGTGGGAACCCAAGGAACTTATGATGAAGAACCACCCAAGTCTTTTCATGTGGTATTATTCTAGAAATTTTGAGGATGAAATTATTTGAAGGATTAGAGAATGTAACACCCCATGCTTCCATAGTATGCTTTCCTTTGAATAATACAGTAGCCCGTGTTGTACGCAACATCGAGTTCTATCACACACACCAAAACCAATCAAACTAGCTGTTATGAATAATAATACCCACTTTCTGAAATTTTATAAATTCTATCTTTCAAAATGTACTTCATTTTTGGATTCAGAATATCGAAATTAGCCTAGGGTGAAATTTTGGTATTTTTCTGATAATATTCAATTTTTGATGAATAGTTAAAAAACATTGAGTTATAGTTTAAAACCGAATTTTTATATAAATAATTATTTAATTTATTTAATATTAATTATACTCAAAATAGATATATAATACCTATATAAGTTCAATGTAATTCATTGGAGTTAGTGTAGAATGATTATAGATATATAAAAATTTTATTGAACTTTCACCGTCTTTTACCCACCTCCTATGAGAATTTGGAAATTCACATAAAACATAATTTTACTGCTTCTGTGAGTGGAATTTAGAAAATTTGAGAGACACAATTAATATCAAGGAGTAAAATGTTGTTCAATGAGATGAAAATAAATTTTGGTGAATTGTAACTTTTTAATTTTATTTACCACGGTTAAAAGTAAATAGGGTAATTAAGGGTAAAAATGATATTAATATTACCCTAACACATGTCATAATTATATTGGACAAGTTTAACTCAACTAAAAACAATCTTATGAATAAAATATTATCATTTAGGTCCACTTGCATTAGATTAGGACATTTATTTTATTTAATTCAAAGAAGAGTTAAAAGAGTTAAAATCAAAGTTTATTTACTAAAACATTTTTCATATAGGGTTATACATAAGATAAATTCGATTGTAAATATTAATTAGAAAGATAAAAAGATTTCCTACATAACAGTACTTTAATTATAATTTATAGACATTAAAGAATTTATTTATTGATGACACAATGGTGATGCAGTAATTACATAATTAATGAAATATTAAAATAATCAATATTATAAATATCAAAATAAATGTAATTTGATACTTTTTATGAATTACACTAATTTTCTAGGTTAATATGACATATTATGATTGACTATATAAATTGTTTTCAATGTAATAATGCTGTTATAAATTTATCAAAAACAAAATACCCAATAGTGTCAAAATTGACATAAAATAGTTTTTGAAACAAATATAATATTATTAATTTATATTCAATTCATAAAATTATAAGGTTCGTACAAGAGACTTCTATAATGATAGGTGTATAATTAATGGACCACTTGGGGGTCTCTTAGAGGAATATATTATGTTTATTAACTATGTAATATAAAAATACAATGTGACATGATAAGTGTCAACCTAATTAACTAAGAGTTAAAACTAAAAGATAAGGTTAATATAATTACCCAAACCTGTCTATATTCTATTGATTGAGTGGCTTTCCACCCATCCCCATCTTAACCTTTAAATAATCCACTTTGGAGCCATTAGAAACCGAATACCAATTTATTATAAAATAATATTTCTACCTTTTCCAAAGGTGCCCCTCACCCCTCTTATAAAAGGGAACACCCCCTTCTCACTAAATCACACATTAAAAGCCATTTGGCTCGGCCAAACCCTGCCCAAATACGCTCTCAACTTCCCTCACTTAATACTAAAGGATTTATGTTGATCATAATGCCGACCTACGGAGCCCTTTTGATCAAATCAAAAATAATAACCCGAAGAAGAGGTAATGTTTTAACCAACCTCTTTCAAGTTCCTTTCTTCTTCAACTTCTCATTTCTTTGTTATTTCCATTATAAAATAATAACTCCAGTATATTATCTATATTTTGATGTTATTATAAATATGGTACAACCGTATTCAGTATTCTATCCATCATTTGAATGACATGTCACCATACGTGCGTGCGCACGACTTACCATCTCCACGTCGTGGTGTAATTGTTATTCAATAAATTATGATTTGGATGGGTATAATAATGATGTGTAATTCATTTAAATAAGAAATATAACATGATAATTATTCTTTATATATGATATAATATCCAATTATATATTATTTTAATATCAAAATAATTATATTCTCGCTTGTGCGTACTTACGGACTACTGTCTCCACAAACGCGATGAGATTAATTCTCCATCGTATCCATTCAAGTATAATTTCTCATTTAATGATTAAAAATAATGCATAAAGACTAGAAATAATTCTGTAAATTAAAAATATACAACCTATCCATGACAAACATGGCTTACGTAACAAAACACATAAAAGAAAATGAGTAAGTTAACACCCAAAACAACGATAATACTAAGATATTATTAACAAATAAATGTTAAAAGATCATATATGATATCATATTATTGTATATGATTCTTTTATAATTTAACAACATTTATTTCACCATTATACAATAGGTTAACCTACCTTCAACCAAGTAAAATTACAAGGTAAGGGTTTATTTCGCAATCTCTTCATTATCCGAGGTTGTTTATACGTAATAATCTATTGGGATTTCTTTATCATCCACATCCATGTTTCTTAAAAATGTATTTAAAAACATTTTTAATATTTACTAGAATATTGGTTAATGTCATTTATACCCTTTTTTGACTTTTTATAAGAGGTTTATAAAGGAATATTTCCGTCGTTTTCCAAACAAGGTGCTTTTTAACCTTTTCGACAGAATTAAGGTAAGAAACTTTTTTAACTTATACAGCGGGTGCAACTATTTTCCACCATTATAAAATCTTCTAAGCTTACCTTACAATATTATAAGAAAATTTTCAAAGTAAATGTTTTATTTTATAATTATGTGACTTTTAAATGATTTTAAAAAAATAGATATTTTACTCAAATAGTTTTGATTTAATCTATGTCAACATCCTTTTATGAATTCTATGCTTATTTGAAGTTTATTTATTATGATACAAAACTTCCATATTGTATTGAAGGTTTTCTGATATGCTTGACTGTGGATGTGTTATTTTTATACCATTCATGTTTTATGGAGAAATTATTGACATTTCTTATGCTAGTTTTAATACGAATATTTATGTTATGTTTAAACCTGTTCATTTGAGGAATGCATTGGACTTAATAAGTGATGGGTGGAGCCCGCTATAACTCCTTGATGCATCGGTAGGTCTCATGAGACAAACTAGGGTTTGTCACAAGGCCTTGACAAAATCTTACTTATAGTCTTGGCATGAGGCCTTGGATATGTGGTTATGATAGTCTGGCATTATGCATTCCATCATTATGAAAGTGGTTATTGATATTTCTTGTGATTATTCTTCTATTAGAATATCCATGTGAATAAGTATATGGAATTATTTCATTTTATTTCTACCATATTATGTTTAAGTTCAATTTTTAAAAGGCTTTTGTTGTAGTTATACATTGCTTTAAATGTTTATGCATATTTATGAAAGTTTCTTCTATATTTTTATCCTTACTGGGCATTTAAGCTCACCCCTTTCTATGTTTTATTTATCCAAGGATGTGAAGAAATATTTTATGAATGACCTACAGGGATAGTATAAGGGGATATGAGTGTGGAGACAAGATGTTGTTGTAGTTTTCAATTTATCATGTAATGTAAACTTTATGAATGTATCTAGTGTTTCCAAGACTACTAAACTAATCGGTCTTTTAAGACTTGATCTCTCTTGTGATCATGCCAATGTTATGTAATAATGCACCGACTCTGGGTAACTGGGGTTAGGGCATTACAATGGAGATAATATTATGAGTCTCTTTTATCAATTCATGTTTATTACTTCAACAAATAGTGTAGGGGGATTATTTCACTTATGTTAGAAAAGTAAATTTTCATTAAATTTTTCACATACATGACTTATTTTAAAGGTAAATTTTAATTATTTTCCATGCATGCTTGGTTTTGGGGGTTTCCTAAGATTTTATGGAGGAATGAGTGAGTTTTAATGAATTGAGCCAAACCGTGAGCCCAATTCCATATTCAAAAATAAATTTTGATTCCATTATAACTCCTTCATTTTTCAACATTTTTCACCAATTCAAATTTATACTTGTCATAAAATAACTTATTAACACCACCATATTAATTTGGACCATTTATGAATCCATAATAATGCTAAATATGGGTTTTTATTTAAGGGATTGGGCCTGACCGAAAGCCCATTTCCTACATTAAAAATATTATTTATTTCTTTAATATCTCCTTAATTATTTACATTTATTCAGCGATTCTAACTCCCTCCCAGGCCCACATACCCAAGGAACGGCCCCATACTCTCTTCCCCCTCTTTGGATCTCGGTTGCATCGTGAATGTGGATGAAACCTCTCTGAATTTCTCAAATTGCCCATATTTTAAGAGCTAAATTTATTATTTTATAACACCGTCATTTCTCACTCTTTTCCCCCATTATAGTTCCTAAATGATCTCTTCAATCTTGTTAGAATCTCCCTTGAATAGTTTTCTATTTGAAAATTCAGATAATGGTGTATTTGGTGTGATTTCTTCAATACATTTTAAGGTAAGTTATGGATTCTTGGTTTCTTCCTTTTACCTTAGGGTTTCATCCCTCATTCATTTTGTTTTAAAATGTCCATAAGTTAGAGTTCTAACCTATGGTATGATTTGGCATATTATGGGTCAAATATTGTGGTCTAGGGCTGGATTTATCTTCCTTTTGGTGTGGTGGTGGAATGGTTGATGTTTTGCTCCAAGTTTTGAGGGATTCAACACTTTTGGTAGGTGGTTCCTTGGTTAACCATTCATTAATGAGACAGTTTTCTCTTTTTAATGGTTTTTCATGTACTCCATATGCTGTGTGAGGCGAAAAAATCATTTTTGAGGGATTTGGTTAAGTATTTAATTTTATAATTGCATTTTCGTTGAACTTGTGAACTTTTTGAATGTAACACATGTGGTTTCTTTTGTGTTATTATTATAAAATATGATATTTATTTATTAGTTATTGGAAGGGGAAGAAAATTATGTTTCTTTAATGAATTAGTGTCATGTGGTCCTTGGAAGGGGGTTTTTGGAATAGTTTTGTTGTGTAAATTTTTTTTAAACTTCTTGAGAGAATTTTATGAAAATGGGTGTTTTCATTTTTATCGTTCACGGTATTATCCAAGGTTATTTGATAACACTTTAAAGTTATATTATAAATGTCTCTAGGGCTACCAATTCTACTTTTGTAGTGTTTTGGTGTGATTTTTTCCTTGAAATATTGTTTTGAAATGGGTTTTATCGGAAAATATTAGGTATACTCTTTGGAATTGTTTTATGAAAGTTTTGAATGATGTAATGATTTATGTATGTTTTGAAACAATATTGGAAAAATGTTTTGGAGTTTATATATTCTGAAATAGTACATTTTAAATGTGAGAGGGACTATTTTGTGATGTGTTCCATCTTGGAAATGTTTTACAAAAATGTTTGAATAATTTAATAAAGTGTTTAAGAGATGTGAATGTGATGTGGGATGTTTTGTGTGAGTGTGATGTGGAAAATGGATTTTGGTTATGAAAATGGTTATTATGTAACATATGAGTGGGAGGTTATGTGAGTTGTAATATATTGGAATGTTTTTATAAAATTGTTAAATGGATTTATGGAAGTGTTAAAGAAATGTGAAAAGTGTTATTGGCTATTTTGCAGTGAGTTGGACTTCAAATCAATTTAAATGAAAAGTGGACTTTTGTGACTTTTGTGGTATACATGTGGGATTTTTGGTGAATATTTTATGAGGAAATGATATTTTCATGGGAAAATTGTATTTATAGACTTGTTGAACTTGTTTGAGCACAAAGGGAAACCCTGGGTATCTAGGTGGGTGGTTGTTTACTAGTATTCTAGTGAATCCATGGGGTTTGGCCTCAGTTTCACATAGCAAGATTGACGCTTACAACTATAACTAAACAATGATGATGATTAATAGGGATCAATAGGTTATGGGTATGTTACCTACTAGTGGCTTGTGCATGAGAACATATTTTTGTGATGGTTACTCTTACTGAGATACGAGGTACCTGGGACCCACTACGAGTTAGTGCCTTGACGTTATTTCTTATTGCTTGTGCTCATTAGATACTTTATACATACCTTCATCATATGGTACATTTTTATGAAAAATTAAGTATCTTTGGAATTTATTTTAATAGTGTTTGTTCTTTAAATAATCCAACTTCAAAACTAATTTTCTAAGTTACATCTTTTAGAAATTGTACCTAGAAATTACATATTTTTGAAAACTTGCATGATTTTTGTCTTTGAATGTTTATCGTATTGAATATATTAGTTGTGGTATCATATTGTGTATTGGCTCTGTAGAGGCCCGAAGCTTGACGTACATGGAAATTACATTAATTTTGAGGAATACTTAGTACATAACAAAAACAGACACACAAGGATCGTAATAGTTTAGTGTCTTTGGAAACTCGGAATAAAATCTTCTAATCGTGGTGAAAGATCTTCAACATCTCCCAATAAAGATCTTCCCCTTTTTTTATTACCTAAAACCTTTCTGTATATCCTGGGGAAAAGAAAACATAAAAGGGGTGATCTCAAATTCCCATAAAGGTAAACATAGAGAACATAAAACAATCCATAAACATTTGAATGAAAAAACATGAACATAAAATCTAAACATAAAACTCTTGAGAAAAGACATGAATCTTAGAATTACGTAAATCATATATCATATGGGAACATAAATCATGATAAAATAGCATGAGAATAAAACATGTAATTGTGGAAACCATTTAGCACATGATATGATTTCGATAGTAGCCAAGGCATTGCTGCCAAGACCATCTTAGTGGACAAAGTCCCTTTCTGAATCGAGTTCACTCCTCATTCCAGACCTGTATTACTAAACCGGTATAACATTACATTCCATCCATGTCTATCTCATGAGATATAAATCTTTACCCAATGAATTTGAGGGAGATATAGGTCCCACCCATCTCATAATGAAATCGTTCTTACTTGTGCCAGAAAATAAACATACTTCATTCATAATAACCCAACGAATAAAATGGGTTTCATAAACATCATCCCATCATCACATAATCCATATAAAAGAAATATATATCATTTCAGAATAAGAAAAGTGAAACCATGTAAATCATAGAGACATTACACTTGAAACATACACATAATGTCATCTTAGATGGAAAATGGTTTTGATAAAACACTTGAAATGAATTCTTAAGGAAAATATCCTTTCTTCTTCAAAATCAATTTCTTTTCACAAAAAGTCATGAAATTTTAAAAGAAAGAGATTTTTTTGAAAATAGTCATGAAATATTTTGGAGGAATCTTCATGAAAATAATGCTTTATAAAACCGTAAAAATCCGTTCACATCGTATAAGTTAAAAAAACATTCTTCTCGTACTTTTGTCGGAAAAGTCAAAAAGTACCACGTGAAAGACTGATTCCATTTATACCATGTAGTAAAAGTAAAAAATTGGTAAAAAGGAAATTAAAAAGACATAAAAACACTTTTAGAAAACATGGGTATGGATGAAAAAATTAACCCCAGAAAATACTTACGAATAAGCAATCTCAGTTAAAAATGAGATTTGCAAAATTATCCCTTACCTTAGGTCTGATATGCTTCGTACGTATCCTAACCTCCTGTATAATGATTTTAATAATGTCATTGACTTATTAAAGAATCATATTCATTGTTATGATATCATATATGTTTTACTTATGACTTTATATTACCCGTTATTTTGTAAATTCTATGTTAAAGCAGCGTTTTGGGTAAAATCATTTCATTTATCTTATGTGTTTCGACTTGTCGTTCATGATATTAATAATTATATCCTGATTTAAATAATTCCAGAATGTAAAACATTATTTATATATAATTTATATTAATCATATACATATATATATTATAGATCGATAAAAGGAAGAAATACACTGTTTATGGAGACGGTAGGTCATACGTACGCATGAACGTTGTTTTCGTTTCCTTATTGAATTGAATGAAACTAAATAAATGACATACATACATACATACATATATATATATATAAATCCCATATCATTCATATATTTCATTGTTATTCATTATATAAACTTTATGATCATTCATGTATGGTTAACATGGAGAATGAATCTCATCACGTCGTGGAGATGGTAGTCCGTACGTACGCACGAGCGATGATATCGTTCCCATAATTATTAAATAGAATTGTATTGGATGGTATAATATATCATAATTATTATGATGTTATAATAACCATATAAATTTATTCTTTACACCATTATACCCATCCATGTAAGGTGTTGGGGGAAAAACAGATTTCACCACTGCGTGGAGATGGTATTCCGTACGTACGCACGCGTGGTGATTTTGTTTTCCGTAGGATGGATAGATGGTGAAATAGGGTTGTTTAATACATATAATAACATATAATTATATGAGTTATACTGAAGTTACTACTCCATAATGAAACAACTAAAGAAGAAGAAGTGGAAGAAGAAATAAAGTTGAAAGAATCGGTGACAGACATTACCTCTTCTTTGAAGCGCCTCTTTGAGACCTCCTCTTAGGGAACTAAAATTGGTCTTTGAAGAAGACCAGAACCTATATGATGTTTCTATGGAAGTGTAGAAGAGAATTGGATAGGGGTTGGCCGAGATTGAAGTCTCAATGTGGTGTGAGGAAGAGAGGGAGGAGGTGCCCTTTTATAAGGGAGGAGAGGGGCACCTTTAGAAATATAAGAAATATTAGTTTATATTAAATCCCAACCCCACATAAAAACTTCCAAAATGACTCATATCCGAATATTAGATGATATAGGGTTTTAATATCATCAACCAATAAAATTTAGACATGTTATGAATTTATTTTAAACATTATCAACTTGATTTATCCTAATTTAATCAATTTAATTTTATTTGTGGTAATAACATTCTAAATTTTAAATTATAAAAAATAATTACTTATTTGTTGTGAATTGTCAATAATTGGGTACTTTGCAAAATTTTAGACCATATTAATTTAAATTTATAATTTTTAAATATTTTTGTGGTTTTTAATCATTTTTATAATATGTTATTTTTATAAAATAACATTAGTGTCAATTTTGACACTATTCATTTATTTGAACTTAAATAAATTATATACAGAAGATATGTTCGAACTAAAAGCTTTAATAGATTTATAAAAGGTAATATGTATCTATAAAATTAGTGTATCACATTAAATAGTTCATATAATATTTATTTTATTAATTTTAAAAGCATTTATTTGGTTTATCACTTAATAAAATAATTACTACAACATTTTTTTATAATTATTTAATATAATTATTTGTTGCATAAAAATTAAAAATAAAATCCTATGATGAAGATAAATCTATTAAATTTCACAATAATACTTTTACTAGAATTTATCATCTAAAAATCACAACAGTTAAATTGTTATATTTATTAAATTATGAAGGTGACAACTTTGGAATCATTTAAAATAAAATAATATAAGTATCATAATCACCCTAATAAGGATCCAAATGGTCACCAATTCGGCCAGTGGATGATTAGAGTTTATATATACACTATAATAAGTTTTTTTCAGATTTTTTGACCTTTTGATATGTATTAATATTTCAATAAAAACTATATTATTGATTTTTCACTAAATAAATAATTTCTGCATCATTAATGTATAAGATAATAAGGTAATTAAAAAACTCTTAAAAATTAAAAATAAATTACCATGACAAAGAAAAAAAATTTATATTTCAAAATATTATTTATAACCGAATTTATATTCTGTATAAAATTATATTAAAAATACTTTAATTATTAAAGTTGAGTGAGACATATTTCACTTTCCTTTAAATAAAATAAACTAAAGGTCTTAATAACCTCCAAGTGGGATTTAACGGATTCCTTTTCGACCCAAATATGGATTAGGACAAATTATAATCATCCAATTGTATTAAGACAAGTATTAAGATAATTTTATAATATTATATTTATCCTTAATTACCCCATTTACCTTTTACTATGGTAAATAAAATTTACCGTTGTTACAATTCATAAAGCTCAAAAATAAAAAGTAGTATATTAATATAATTTAGACCCACTGATTCCAAATATGGAATCCATTTTTCCAAATTCAATAAACAGAAGATGCAGAAATTGAATTAAAATTAATTCTGTTGTCGAAAGAAAATGGGTTTTTGTTTAAAACATTGCAAAAGATTGAATTTATTTAACCTACGAATTCAATTTAAAATCAAGGCTAATGAAATAAATTATATTAAATGGTAAAAATATATTCTATTTATACTTTAAAACCATTAAATATTATTATTTAACCACATAAGTTACTACGATGAAAAAAAGATGTTTTTAATTAAAATATAGCGTGTTTTTACTATTCATTAAAATATGAATATTATCAGAATAATATGAAAAATTTATCCAAGGTAAAATTTTATATCCTGATTCCAAATAATAATTTTATTTTGTTGAATTGAACTTATAAACATGTCAAAAACTAGATTTAAAGAGGGTGATCCATCAAAAGGTGGCAAAACTGCATTTTTTGAAAAATACTTATTTTGCCCAAAAAATTTATTTTGTTCTTATACCATGTTCTAGAAAATGTGTAAGATGAATAATAGTGTTATCAAATTAAAAATTTAGTTAATACTATTCATAACGGCTAGTTCATAATAATATTATAATAATATATCATTGTTTAGTAAAACCCGGTATTGCGTACAACACACGCTATCGAGGAAGGTCGCGATTGCGTGTAATGCAAGCCAAGTCAGGGTTGCATGTTGTGAAAAAATCCTTCATTGTTTCGTATAACAGAATACAACCATATTTCATTTATACATTGTATATATAGACACACACACACACACACACACACACACACACACACTCAATGTTGCATAGAATGACTATTATAAAACGAACATGAAATTGTTTGTAACACGATCCAAGAATAGTGTTGCGTATACTGCAAGCTAATACGGTGTTTCATATAGTACAAGATAAACATGGTGTGCTATATAATAGAGGAAATCAATGAAATTAAAAGAATATTTTTCATAAAATCTCGGGGTGTTACATTCTACCCCCCTTAAAATGAATTTATCCCTCGAAATTCATCGGGGTTAGAAATCGTTTACTATTCATAGAAACCCACATCATAAAAATGAATACTAAAACATAATTTTAAAAACTAAATTATGAAATGAAATGATTACCCAAAGTAACACATCATTGGGTTTCCATATAGGAGAACACAGGTGAAAATATGGATATGGAAGAAAAATCTAACCATCAAGTTCTGATGGAGAGTGGTAGAGGACATGGCTATAAAAAAGCCAACAATCACAAAGCCATAAATTTTTGATGATCTAAGGT
Organism: Viscum album; assembly: GCA_963277665.1. Classification (NCBI taxonomy): domain Eukaryota; kingdom Viridiplantae; phylum Streptophyta; class Magnoliopsida; order Santalales; family Viscaceae; genus Viscum; species Viscum album. The sequence continues at coordinate 1,173,837,639 of OY728119.1, read as the reverse complement.
ACCATCTAATTCATCAAATATAAGAGAACTAGGACAACATTTTCTGGTTTTCAAGATCATTTCCCTAAAGGTGAAAATTTTGAATTTGAAGAAATACTTGCTTGATTTTGGTACAATCTCACTGTTGTTCATGCTTTGAACAATTTCCACTTCATCTCTAAAATAAATGAAGTTGAATTTGTTATTTGTGAGGTGTTAATAGATCATGTGATAGAATGATGGGTCATTCCATCTATTTCAAACAAATGGTTAGAAAAAGTTATCAAATATACATAAGTCCATCTATGGTGAGGTTAATCGTATATGATTCCAAAAATGAACTTATACTTAATATATCATACTGTATAATAAAATAAAACTAGTTTCTACTAAATAGGGACTTCTTGTAGGCCAGTGGTATGAGATAAAGGCTAGTCACACTTCAGTTGTGGGTTCTATTCCCACATCCTTGTCTGACGTGATGGGATGTCGCCCATCCTGCTGGTTGTCTTTTTTCTAAAACTACATTACTATAACATCCCATCAATAATATCAAAAAAAGTTCTATCCCAAAACAATACTATCTTATGTCCAACATAATCCATTCCAATAATTATCTAAAATACTTCGGTCCAAGCTCATAGTATAAATAAAACGATTACTTGAAATGTCATCTAGCAACCATCATTTATCCCCCATTATCTTGTTGGTCACATTCCAATCATGTGAATACCTTACTCATGTATTCTCATTAAAAATGAATACCCATTAAACCTTAGTGAAAAAATGAATACTGTCAAAATTTAACTCTTTCCATATACCAAAATTCAAAGTTTCTATATACTCAAACCATGATATAACCTTCTCCTTATATCAGTCATGAGCTCATGAATACTATCAAAAATTTATTTTTCTTCTTATCCCTTCATTATGAGAATATCATCTACTTTCCAAAAATACTATTTCCATTCATCACAAACATTAAAAACTTAAGGAAATACAACATTGTAACAATCCTTAGATTTCTCTTTATTCCATAGTACCATGAGATTACGTATACAGCATTACACTTGATAAACATGTAATCATTCCACTACCTTCTTAAACCATTGACTGAGCTTCAACAATTCTTTCATCTCACATATCATTTGTAGTCTCTTCATCATCATCAACATAAATATTACCCATACGACCATACTGATTCTCTTCATGAGACATTCCCTTAGGGAATTGGTTTGCATAATGCCCGTACATTCCACATTTAAAACATTTAACCATTGTTGATGTCGTAGCAATACCATTATCCTCATCCATGGTGTTAACTGAACCTTTTCCTTTGCACTTACTGGCTTTATGTACTTCTTTTACACACCCAAAGCATCTTCTAGTTCCTTTCAAACATTCTCCTCGATCCCTCTTCCCACATGCTTTACATAGGGGAAATTGAACTTTCTTTCCTCTATGATCATCATGAAACTCCATCTTTCTCTTATTAGCCGAGTCATGAAACTTACCAAATTCGAGTTTATTGATCACATTATGAGATTGCTGATTTGGAATAATAATGATGTTTAGACTTCGAAATCCCATTTCATTTGTTTGATCGTGAATAATATCATTCCATTGTCCATCATATCCTTCATTATCATGAATCATCTTATTTCCAGCCATTTTCTAAAACCTTATAAGAATAGTGTGAGAGGAAAAAATCATAATAAAGGGGGAGTAACTTCAATATCTAACATCTTAGGTTTAATATAATATCGTTACAATAATTCTAGGACAATAACCTATACTTATACTTAACCTTAGGGACATCCCTAGACATACCTTAGAAATATATCTAGGGATCTCACTAAAGTTCGCGCATTCTAGTTTCCAAAGGTTGACTAAACCTTTCCTCTGATACCAACTGTAGATGCCTGAAGCTTGATGTACATTGAAATTACCTTAATTTTGAGGAATACTTAGTACATAACAAAAACAGACACACACGGCCTGTAATAGTTTAGTGTCTTTGGAAACTCTGAATAAAATCTTCTAATCATGGTGAAAGATCTTCAACCTCTCCCAATAAAGATCGTCCCTTTTTTTCTTACCTAAAACCTTTCTGTATATCCTGGGGAAAAGAAAACATAAAAGTGATGAGCTCAAATTCCCAATAAAGGTAAACATAGAGAACATAAAACAATCCATAAACATTTGAATGCAAAAAAATGAACATAAAATCTAAACATCAAAATCTTGAGCAAAGACATGAATCTTGGAAGTATGTAAAGAATATATCATAAGGGAACATCAGTCAGGATAAAATAACATGGGAATAAAACATGTAATTGTGGAAACCATTAATCACATGATATGATTTCCATAGTAGCCAAGGCATTGCTGCCGAGACCATCTTAGTGGACAAAGTCCCTTTCTGAATCGAGTTCACTCCTCGTTCCAGTCATGTATTACTGAACCGGTTTGACTTTCCGTTCCAGCCATGTCTATCTCAAGAGATATAAATCTTTACCCAATGCATTGGAGGGAGATATAGGTCTCACCTATCTAATATGAAATCATTCTTACTTGGGCCACGCAATAAACTTACATCATTCATAAAAATCCAACGAATAAAATGGGTTTCATAAACATCATCCCATCATCACATAATCCATATAAAAGAAATGTATGTCATTTCATAATAAGAAAAGTGAAACCATGTAAATCATAGATACATTACACTTGAAACATACACATAATGTCATCTTATATGGAAAATGGTTTTGATAAAACACTTGAAATGAATTATTAAGGAAAATATCATTTCTTCTAAAAATCAATATCTTTTCACAAAACATCATGCAATTTTAAAAGAAAGATATTTTTTTTGAAAATAGTCATGAATTTTTTTGGAGGAAGCTTCATGAAAATAAGGCTTTATAAAACCGTAAAAATCCGTTCACACCGTATAAGTTAAAAAAACATTATTCTCGTATTTTTGTCAGAAAAGTCAAAAAGTACCTCGTAAAAGAATGATTTCATTCATACCATGTAATAAAAGTAAAAAATGGGTAAAAAGTTCATTAAACATACATAAGAAACTTTTAGAAAACATGGACATGGATGATAACAATAACCCCAGAAAATACTTACGGATAAGCAATCTCAGATAAAAATGAGATTTGAAAAATTATACCTTACCATAGGTCTGATATGCTTCATACGTATCCTAATATCCTATATAATGATTTAAATAATGTCATTGACTTATCAAAGAATCATATTCATTGTTATGATATCATATATGTTTCACTTATGACTTTATATTACCCGTTCATTTGTAAATTCTATGTTAATGAAGCGTTTTGGGTAAAATCATTTCATTTATCTTATGTGTTTCGACTTGTCGTTCATGATATTAATAATTATATCCTGATTTACATAATTCCAGAATGTAAAACATGTTTTATATATAATATATATTCATCATATACATATATATATTATAGATCGATAAAAGGAATGAAATACACTGTTCATGGAGACGGTAGACCGTACGTACGCATGAACACTGTTTTCGTTTCATTATTGAATTGAATGAAACTAAATAGATGACATATATATATATATATATAAATCCAGTAGCATTCATATATTTCATTATTATTCATTATATAATCTTTATGATCATTCATGTATGGTTAACATGGAGAATGAATCTCATCGCGTCATGGAGATGGTAGACCGTACGTACGCACGAGCGATGATATCGTTCCCATAATTATTAAATAGAATTGGAGTGGATGGTATAATATATCAGAATAATTATGATGTTATAATAACCATATATAGTTATTCTTTACACCATTATACCCATCCATGTAAGGTGTTGGTGGAAAAATAGATTTCACCACTGCGTGGAGATGGTATTCCTTACGTACGCACGCGTGGTGATTTCGTTTTCCGTAGGATGGATAGACGGTGAAATAGGCTTGTTTCATACATAAAATAACATATTAGTATATGAGTTATACTGAAGTTATTACTTCATAATGAATCAACTAAATAAGAAGAAGTCGAAGAAGAAATAAAGTTGAAAGATTCGGTAATGGACATTACCTCTTCTTCGAAGCGCCTCTTTGAGACCTCCTCTTAGGGCACTAAAATTGGTCTTTGGAGAAGACCAGAACCTATAGGATGTTTCTATGGAAGAGTAGAAGAGAATAGGATAGGGTTTGGCCTAGCTTGAAATCTTAAATAGGTGTGATGAAGAGAGGGAGGAGGTGTCCTTTTATAAGGGAGGAGTGGGGCACCTTTAGAAATATAAGAAATATTAGTTTATATTAAATACCAACCCCACATAAAAACATCCAAAATGACTCATATCAGAAAACTAGATGAGATAGGGTTGTAATATCATCAACCAATAAAATTTAGACATGTTATGAATTTATTTTAAACATTATCAACTTGATTTATCCATATTTAATCAATTTAATTTTATTTGTTGTAATAACATTCTAAATTTTTAATAATAACAAATAATTACTTATTTGTTGTGAATTGTCAATAACTGGGTACTTTATAAACTTTTAGACCATATAAATTTAAATTTATAATTTTTAAATATTTTTTGTGATTTTTAATCAATTTTATAATATGTTATTTTTATAAAATAACAATAGTGTCAATTTTGACAGTATTCATTTATTTGAATTTAAATAAATTATATAAAGAAGACATGTTCAAAATAAAAGCTTTAATAGATTCATAAAAGGTCATGTGTATCTAGAAAATTAGTTTATCGCATTAAATAGTTCATATAATATTTATTTTATTATTTTTAATACCATTTATTTGGTTTATTACTTAATAAAATAATTACTACAACATTTTTTTATAATTATTTAATATAATTATTTGTTGCATAAAAATTAAACATAAAATCCTATGATGAAGATAAATCTATTAAATTTCAAAATAATACTTGTACTAGAATTTATCTTCTTAAAATCACAATAGTTAAATTGTTATGTTTATTCAATTATGAAGGTGACAACTTTGGAATCATTTAAAATAAATCAAAATAAGTATAATAATCACCTTAATAAGGATCCAAATGGTCACCAATTCGGCCAGTGGATGATTAGGGTTTATATATACACTAATAATAAGTTTTTTTCAGATTTTTGGGCCTTTTGATATGTATTAATATTTCAATAAAAACTATACTATTGATTTTTCACTAAATAAATAATTTCCGCATCATTAATGTATAAGATAATAAAGTAATTAAATAACTCTTAAAAATTACAAATAAATTACCATGACAAGGAAAAACATTTTATATTTCAAATGAGTATTTATAAATGAATTTATATTTTGTATAAACTTATAATAAAATATATTAATTATTAAAGTTGAGTGATGCATATTTCACTTTCCTTTAAATAAAATAAAATAAAGGTCTTAATCACCTCCAAGTGGGTTCTAATGGATTCCTTTTCGACCCAAATATGACTTGGGACAAATTATAATCATCCAATTGTATTAAGAAAAGTATTAAGATAATTTTATAATATTATATTTATCCTTAATTACCAAATTTACCTTTTACTATGGTAAATAAAATTTACCGTTGTTACTATTCATAAAGCCCAAAAATAAAAAGTAGTCTATTAATATAATTTGGACCCACTGATTCCAAATATGGAATCCATTTTTCCAAATTCAATACACAGAAGTTTCATAAATTAAATGAAAATTAATCCCATTGTCGAAAGAAAACGGGTTTTTTGTTTAAAACATTGCAAAAGATTGAATTTATTTAACCTACGAATTCAATGTAAAATCAATGCGAATGAAAAAAATTATATTAAATAGTAAAAATATATTCTATTTATACTTTAAAACCATTAAATGTTACTATTTAACCACATAATTTATTACGGTGAAAAAAGTTGTTTTTAATTAAAATATAGCGTGTTTTTACTATTCATTAAAATATGAAAGTTATCAGAATAATATGAAAAATTTATCCAAGGTAAAATTTTATATCCTGATTCCAAATAATAATTTTATTTAGTAAAATTGAACTTATAAACCTGTCAAAAACTAGATTTAATGTGGGTGCGCCATCAAAAGGTGGAAAAACTGCATTTTTTTTAAAATACTTATTTTACCCGAAAAATTTATTTTGTTCTTATACCATGTTCTAGAAAATGTGTAAGATGAATAATAATTTTATAAAATTAAAAATTTAGTTAATACTATTCATAACCGCTAGTTCATAATAATATTATAATAATATATCGTTGTTTAGTAAAACCCGGTATTGCGTACAACACACGCTATCGAGGAAGGTCTCGATTGCGTGTAATGCAAGCCAAGTCAGGGTTGCGTATTGTGAAAGAATCATTTGTTGTTTCATATAACAGAATTCAACCATATTTCATTTATACATTTAATATATATATATATACACGCACACTCAATGTTGCGTAGAATGAGTATTATAAAACAGACATGAAATTGTGTGTGACATGATCCATGAATAGCGTTGCGTATACTGCAAGATAATACGGTGTTGCGTATAGTACAAGATAAACTTGGTGGTATGTATAATAGAAGAAATCAATGAAATTAAAATAATATTTTTTATAAAATCTCTGGGTGTTACAAGCTCACACCATACTTACACCCTTGGGTGTAAGTAGAGTTGGTTATTTTTGTTGTCACAGGTTGGATACAGTTTTTAGTTCCAGTGGGTCAGGTTTCTAGCAGGTCAACGGTGGTGAAGTCTTGTGGAGATGGCTTGAGGGCGGGGTCCCTTTACATTAGGGTTATTGGGATGTTTTATTTCGGTTTTGTACAATTTTTATAGTCTTGTTGAGTTGTTTTAAAATATGTAATTCAATTTTGATTTTTACTAAAATATTATTTGGTTTAAAAAATCCTTATTCATTTTATTGTATTATTTTGTTGTTTTAAGTTTATAAACTCAGTTAAATCATTCTCAATGCTCATTTTATGATACTCGAACAATTTTTCTTGACCATGGGGATCGGGAACTCTCTTCGAGCCTTGTCACAGGTTGGGTTTGGTTCTGGTTTTGGTGGAAACAAGATTTGGTTCATGAAAACAGTTTTTTAGAGATTATAAAAACATCCATAGATCCTTAAATTTACTTATCAGTGGTAGTTCACATATTTAATACATAATATATAAGTATATAGACATTTTCATGATTAATATATTCCATAGTTACTTTACTTAATCTTTACTATCATATGAGATTCCTATTCATGGTCAGTTTGTTTAAGCCTTCATTATTAATTGTTAATACAATCATGATTTATTCACCTTTCCAAAATATATTTAATGTTGAATCCAATATATTCACATCCATGTATACCTACCATAAAATATTTTTTTATAATCTATGTTTACACCAAAAATTAGTTTCATCAACTATCATTACTACTCCATTTATCCATGAAATAAAATGTCCCATGTTCACATTCTATTAGATATTAAGCCACAGTAAACTAAACATATCGTGAAATATTTTTTTGAACATATTTTAAGTTAATTGTACCCGATTAACCAATAAATATTTAATCCTTTTTATAAAATAGATAAATTAAGATAAATATAATAATGTTTATTTAATATGAAAATAGATATATTTGAGTACTTGGACCAACAATTTTATCATATGAAATGATATCTATCATAGTTAATTAAATGTTTCAAACATAGGTTGTCACTAAATATAAGATGTGATGTAAATATTGCATGAATATTTTAAGAACCATGGGGGGAAACATTGACCTAACATAGGTTTTTAAAAAATTATCAATGCGATATGAGTATTTCCATCTTCTTATTACCGAGAGTAACACATTATTATTGAAAATCACAAAACATATTATTAGAATAATGATAGTAGGTATTTAAATTTGTCAAGTGCAATTATATAATTATAACCCTAACATGTTAGTTTTTTTACCTGAAAATGAATGCCTCATATCATGTGTAATAGTACATAGAAATATATGTCATATTTTGGATACATGAAATGATAAAATATAATGTTGTAAATGTTTTTTAGGATTTTATTTAAATGAAATGAGGGAAATTTTCTAAAAATACTGTGAAATACCTTATCATAGAATGTGATTCAAGTGTATATACAATAACATGATGTTACTCAATAATATCACACTCTATATTTGTATTACATATAATGTGACAGAATAATCACAAAATATTGAGAACTGTCTAAAGTTAAATAGAGAGAAATAAAGTCTATCACTATATTTGATAATATCATGATAAATTATTCAACCATATTGAATTTAAAATTATTTTATAAAAAAGTATCTAAAATTATTTCTCTTAGAAATATAATTATATTTTCTATGTGTGAGGACCCACAAGAATTTGTCTCTTTAAAAGCGAATAGTTTAGTATAAAACTGAAAATGTAGTTTATTAATATGATGTATGTAACACATGGATTTATTTATGTTAAATCCCATATGTTAAAACAATAAAGATATAATATAACAAAACATTTTAGTTTTTATTACATGGTGAAGAGGAAGAGTGGTATGAGGAAATAAAATGGGAAAATAAATTAAAAGAAATAAGATAACCTACATTTTAGACACTTATTGATAAAAAATAAAATGTATTTTATATATTATGGAAGTGAGTTGTATTATTTATTATTTTATGAGCCTCACCACTTGTATAGTGAAAATATGATCATTAATTGTGACTTTTTTCATGAAACATTGAGTTGTATCCTCTTTAGAATAACATATATTTTAAAGATAATCAGAGTAAAATATCATTTGTCTAGTTATTGATTATATCTATTGGAATTTAATTAAATTATCAACAATATTCTATGAATAATGACTAATATAAATGATCCATTATGTTTGGTTCATGTTTTAAAATCATTGAAAAGTGTGAAAATAGATCTATGTCTTTATTCGTTCCCTCTAATGATGAACCATTTTAGGGTCCATAGCTTTTCAACTAATAATTTGTATCATTTTCCATGGTTAATGGTTTAATTATACATTAATAGTTTTTAATATTAAAAACACATAATTGAAATATATTCCATTATAAGGTGATTCATGTCCTTTATGGATAAAAAAATTATTTAGTAAAAATGAAATAGTTTACCATCTGAAGTCTCTTGGCATTGAGGTATATATTATTATATGCATAATATATCTATTTGGAAAGGATTTTATTAAAAAAAATTAGTTTTGTTTGTGTGTGTTTAAAGTGTGTATTTTGAGTACCAATATGAATTAATTATTACACTTGGGAGAAATTTTCACTCAAACATTTGAAAGATGATTAAAATCATAAATATTTTGAACCCTATAAATCACTAAATGTCACTTATATCCTTCGTATTTAACAATAATATATGTTATTTAAAATCATTATAAACAAACATAGTCAAACCTTTCTATATATATGGATTCCACACATCACCAAATATCAATAATACTCAACCTAATAAATTTATGTATTCCCTAAATCCTCTATAAGATGTTTAAAAATTAATCTCATGAATCACTGTATCCCAATATATAATACCACTTAAATAGAAAATATAATAAAAATTATAAATGAAATTATCAGTTTTGGAAACCATAATGTATGATAACCCAACTAAATATTATCCAAATGACCTAAAATGGATCTGTAAACAACAGGAGATGATAGTGACACTCATAAAAGGTAAAATAAATAATATAAAGAAGTTGTAAAATCAATAAAATCTCTTAGAGGGGTTCCCATAGATATATTTATATAAATGTAATATGATAAAGTCTTTATAAATATATATTGGATCAGCTGAATAATATTGATCAAGTTGACACAAAGCTAAGAGATTGTAAAGTTTATATTCTAGGTAACCAATCTAAATATCTATAAATGAAACAAAAATAGTCTATTGGTTCATTAATAAATATATAAATTTATTTTATTATATCTATGAGAGTATTTAGAAAATTTATTATTGATGTTTCTACATAAAAATATATACCAAGGATGGAAAAAAGAATACACTAACCTGATGGGGAATGTGAATTTCCCTTATTTAGTAAGGATAATATTACAATGGCCATAGATAAGTCATATTAAATAAACAATTATTATAAAAAATGATAATATTGAAAAGATAATTTTTTATGGACTGATTTTGTTGATTTTTTATTCACAATTTTGATACAATATGTATTTTGAATACATAACATTCTAATTAAATTACTAGTAAACAATGCATAATTTGGTATATATAGATATTTTTACAGATTTCTAAAGTCCATTTAAGAATATGTATATTATTTATTACTAAGTAAGTTTTATGAAAATTTTATTTAATTTTTTTAATATTGAAGTGGATCATGTATTGATTATGTACATGTGATTTTCAAAATAAAAATGTAGTGCAATTTTTTTTTAAATTACACAATATTGAAATGAGAATTCAAAAATTAACTTAATTATTCCAAGATATTTGTAATGCGTTTGTGAAATAGAGTAGGTATTTATGAATCTTTAATAACTTTTATGTAGATATTAATATTCAATATAATAATTAATTAGAGTGGTATTAGAATTAAGACATCATTGTATAATAGTAACCCAATTTTTATTCTATATGTAAAAGGGTTGAAGTTGTTTTTCTTGAAATTTAGCAATGATTTTTTTAGCCTAAATGTATTTTGATTCAAAATATACATGAAATTGATCAATGATAATCAAAATTTATATAAGTGTAAAATGATAAATTCATTATTTTTATAATAGTGATCGTAATGATGGAGAAGTGTGAAATGATGACTTCAAAAGATCGAAATATTGATCTTAAAAAAAATTATAATTGATTTTTTATATGTTTGTGTATATGTTAATTAATTACTAAAATTGAAAAAAATCCTAGATTTTGGATTATTTATTAGAGAATAATCTATTAATGGTTTTGTAAATATTATATTAAAATTAATATTGATATCAAGAATCTTACTAAATATTTACTATATTTACATAATTCTAGATTTACTGAAGAATTAAATTAATAATTAATAAAAGTATTTGAAAAAAATTCATAGAAATCCATTTCTATATTCTAATTCATTGTAGATTCTATTTTGTAGGGTATTTTAAATAAATTATCCATATTTATATTAAAATAGTAATGTCTCTATTCAATTCATGTGAATTGAATGAGAGACTCTCGGGAGATATCGTGCGGCTGGTATTTTTTAGATAGTTGATGTGAGACTACTAACTTAAATTCCAATGAAGAAAATGAGTATTAAACTAGGTTTGTATAAGCCTAAAATTGTTAAAAATATAATAATTTATTGAATTTATTGTTTAATGTTCATGCTTATTTATATATTTGATTAAAAAATAGGTTAATTTACATCATTTTTAAACTTCATCAATTTATTCCTTCCAAGAGAGACTCCATTTATTATAGGTTAAAGATCAAGTTATTATTTAAAAATATTTTCTAATTTTTTTGGAGTTAAATTACATCTTGAAGAAGGAATGATAAATTCCTATAAAACTGTTGGGATGCTTTTATAAGTTAGTGGGATGCCATTTCATTATAAGGGATAAGGGATGACATCCAGCATATTCTAGTCTTCCTTAGAACATAAGTAGATAATTTGGGCCATATACCTCCTCAAGCATTACAATGATGTTGTCTCCCAATTAGGATATAAAAAATATAAAAACATCACGTGTCTTATATTGGATAAATTTGTAGATATATATAATATATAAAGGGAGTTAAAAGTGAAGATGAAATTATGAGCACTAGTTCATCCCCAACACATTTTTATTGTCATACACTATTCGGGTACCCTAGTAATTTATTGAGGAAAGAGATACGAAAGTAGTTTCTCTCAATGATCCATGAATTAAATCAGTTTATTATAAAATATTTATGTGTGATGTTTTAATAAATAATGATATTTCCACTAAAGAAATAGAATTTAAATCCAAAAAAATTATTGTAAATATAAAATCAAAAAATGAAACTAAGGCGTTGATAACATTACTTTTATGTAATCTTAAGAATTGAAAAGTAATTCTTGAAGGAAGGATAACTCTACGTTGGGTTGGATGTTGAATTCTAGTAAGCCTTTTTGTAAAAAATAATGTTAATTTTAAAGGACTAAGATATATTGAATATTACCAAAAGATGAATTTGAAGAAGTAAAATGTGTAAAAGCTCTATAAAATCACATAAAAATTTAAAAATAAGAATAATTAGTGACTAAAAATAATGTTCTCTTATCACACCAAAATATTTTCTTTTATTCCAATAAAAGAGAAGAACAACAAGACAAGTGGACCGATAAAGAGAGGTCACGGGGGTCTGAAATAGTATTGTCCAAAGGTGTCCCCAATGAAAAAATCCATGCTTTCAGAGGGGAGGGAACCTAAGCTAGAATAACAAGTGAGCCTCTCATAATGACCAGCCATGTAGTCAAGAGATTCATCCACCCAATTGCCCTCCCATTTTTTAATAGATATGTACTAATAAGTTCACAAATAGTGAATGTCCAGTGGAAGGAGTTTTTGATTTATATAGTGAGATTTAATGTTATTTGATGTAATTTAATAAAAAATGGAAAAATTAAATGAAATAAATTATGTAACATGTGAAGATAAATGATATTGTAAATGGATTACGAGATTCAGTTTTTAGTATAAGGGTAAGAAATTTTAAAAACTATATAATTCGTTGAAAATGTACTATAATGTAGAGTGAATGTTTTAGAATATTAAATGATCATTAATTACTTGACATGATCCTTCAAGGAAAAGAGAATTTTGATTGAAATTTTTAACTTAAAATTAATAAATAAAGAGAATAATATTAAAATGAAATTTTGGAAAATTTGTGATAAAAATTTATATCTATTTAGTATTTTTTTTTCAGAGAAAGGACATAATGAAAACATTTAAAATTATCAAAAAATATGAATTCAACATTAAATATCACAACATTTTATTCTATAACATGGATTGTATGATAAATGGTATTCTCTCAAGTTTTTATCCTTCTTCCTTAAATTAACCAGATCTATCAACAATATAATATATTGGATTTCGTCACTTGAATCCAAATTATTCAATTTCATACTCACTTATCCAAAAATACCTTAAAATATTTTATATAGATCTTTAATCTCTATGTTATTTAGATAATTATTGGGATAAAATCACATTTTCTACAAGTCAAAAAACTATGATAGGTGCACCAAATATTTTAATGTGTTCAATTTTGTTAACCAGGATCAATCCAATTATCTAAGAATCTGGTAAATGCTATTTTTTTAAATTATAATGAGATATTATATTTTTCATATCATTATACACTTTGGAATTTATAGGATATCTCTAGGAAATGTTGATGTCTATTGGGAGTTTCAAACTCCAAATAACATGGGTTTACACTTCCACATCTTGTGATATATGGTTATTTTTCAAATTAAAATCTTTTCTTCTCATGAATCACTATTGAATAATGATGAATTAACATTGTTATAATCTATATATAAATAAACTATCGTGTACCCCAACTAATTATATTGATATATTCACATTTTTTAGAACATAATAGAAACCCCAATACTCAATACACCATCTACTTTCGGATATACAACATGAACCTCCCTATTATTTTTAATCATATGTGAAGACCTTCATGATGAATTTTTCACTAAATTAAAAACTCCCCATGTAATAAAAGTATTTTATAAACCACCATGACCTTATTTTTTATTTTTTTCATTTCCAATATCTAGTATTTAGTTTTGTCATTATGACCATGTATCATCTATTTTTTTCACCATATTACACATTCATTTGTTCGTTTAACCTCTAAACATGATCATAATATAATTTTACATCACACAAAACCAAATAAATGAGGCATTTTATGTATCCAATAAAATTATTTCTTCCTCTATAGTCACATCAATGACACGTTGAGACATCTCATGGTACATTTGGATTCATCCAAACCATGATTCTTACCACTAGTATCCTAATAGAATCTACTTTGAAACATTTCATAGTTTAGACTAAATGATATTATAAAATATCCACAATCATGGTGTGGTTGTATCCTTCTATCCAAAGAATATTCTATCTAACTATAAATGATTCATTACATACTGTTAATGTTTATAATGCTTTTATAAGCCTGAATGAGTAATTTTTTACCTTATCTAATACGAATATAATTTTGATTGATCTATCATTCTTCAATCCTTCAATACTCTTTATATTCCATATCCCTGACAATATAGATCTATCACAGTACAATTTTTTTATAGTCTTTCAACATTATCACTTAACAATTAAGCTTCCATTATACTCAAAACTTTTATATAGTTCAAATTATTTTCATAATAATTTCCAAAACACATTGAAATGTATGTATAAGAAATTTATTTCATCCAAATATAACCTTATATTATATGTATCCTTCACTTTTATACGTTTTTCTTTTACAAAACCTATTGGGTGAAATATTTTCTCCCCTAAAAAATTCCAACATTTATTTTAAAATTATCAAAAATTCCAATAAAAAACTTTATCGAAACATTCTCCTTCATTGGTTATTTTTAATGACACTTATATAAATTAAATCTTTAAAATAAAATATTTTATCGTGTATGAATAGTGTATGGATTTGTGAGGGATTATTTTTCCCCTTCCTTTAGAATTTAAATAATAATGTTATATTATCTAAATTATATAAGTTTTTATTACATTTTTTAAATGTAATGTATAAGAGTGTCTTTATCAATTCTTCTTTAGGTCACTACAATTGAGTTTATAGATTTAAAGAGTTTAATCTCCTCCATTTTAATATATCTCACTCAAATACTCTAGCTATTTCAACAGTTTCTTATATTTAAAACCCTTATGTTATTTAAAAATTTTATAAACCACATTAATCTCTATTTACTTCTTTGTGATTCTTCTGGATTTACTTCAGGAAATCCCCTCAATAATGAACACTTTAGTGAAAATAGTTTTCTCCATTACTTACACCAAAATATTTGTTACTAATTGCTCTAACACCACTTATTCCCATAATAGCCTCACTACACGATGGTATTTAGGGAGGGAACATTCTACATAAAAAAATTATCATCAATAAATCTTATAATACTTATGAGTTTGGACTTAGTATACAAAAAAATTAAGATAATTACACCAATAATGTCTATTTATCTCACTTACTTCAATACATATATATAACATGAGCCTTAACTTTCTATAATTATCACCTAGAAATATTAAACACACACACATATATATAATATCTTTATAAAAAAATCAATAAAGGATATGGAGTCTAAGTTATACAACATAATGAACTAATTGATTGCACTTTTTTAATATAAACTCAAGATAAAATAGTAATATATGACTATTCATCCTTCTTAGGGTGTTTTTATTCTATAAACGAGGAAAATAGCCTTTCAATACTGAAAAAATAATCCCACTGAACACCTTTATAAATTAACACCAAAAATAATATTGATTTTTACTATTGGATTATATTAATATATCCTATTAATATCTTGAAAAAAATTAAATGAACCAATTTTTTTAGATAAAAAAAAATCAGCCTTATTAATACTTCTCTATCAAATTATCCTCTTCCTTATAAATGTTATCATACCAATTAACAAACATTAATATTAATTTTTAAATCAAATTGTCTTAATACCACTTATAATCTCACATTGCTATTAATACCAATAGAAGTTTACATAATACCACTTGTATTTCAAGATCATTCTGTAATACCAAACATAATTAAATCCATATAATTCAAATGCATTAAATTATGTTTCATTTAATTAAAAAAATTTAATGGTTTCTTCCAATGTATTATATCTCCTCTTTAAACCTACATCACTCCAAATTCTATTATAATATATAAATATAAGTGGAGAGTAGTACTTCCAAAACATTCCCAATTTAAATAATTTGGTGGTCACGGTGAACTAAAACATCACTTATAACTCTATTTAATTCCTCATTAGGTATATATTTTTAGTAATTCTACTTTTAAAACCATTATTCATGTCATATGTTTTAAAATACTGCATCTTATTTGTCATTTTGTCCAACTAAAATTTGAAATTGAACCCACTTGTATGTGATTACTCTAATGATGATTCATGATTCCATCACCATGTGATATATATTCCACCAGTCTTCCTCAATTTCCTTGAGGTGTTATTAATGAGACCAATCAGGTATGCCTCGTGCATTTTCTTCTTAGTATGAATTAAGTTTATCCTGAAATTTCATATCTTGGATGAGTCTTTTTGTAAGTGTTCATCCACATTTTATGTAATATATTAGACATTCTCCTTTATGAAAAATATTTATTCATTTTTTCATGATATCTATTGTGAATAATCTATTATTGGTTCTTGATGAAAATTTTTTATCATTCAATGATTACTATAGTTCAACATGTAGAATTTGTTTTCCGATGTAATAGAATCATAGTCCGTTTTTCCTCTAATTTGGTATAGGAGTGGTGGACATCATCTTATAATATCTATAATATATTATATTATATTACTAAACTATATGAATTTGGTTATAAAAAAATCTCCAAGTAAAGTTATACCAAATGTATCTTCATCTCAGTTATGAGTATGTAATCTATTTCCCTCTATAATTTTAACGATTGGATTTCAACCCACGTCAATTGTGTGTATAAAAACTTCATATTAGTAGGACCTCAATGTTACCTTATTTTCATGATTTCTAATTTAAGGTTCAATATGATTCTTTTCAAGTTCCCCTGGGGTGATGTAGATGTCGTAATTATTATCAATGATTGGATAATTTTATAGGTGATCAAATTGATTTGAAGATTTTTTTTTATGATGGTGTTATTTCAAGAGTAATAGGCCTAGTTGATTTTTATGAGATAAATATAAGATAAATTTCATGCAATAAAATAATTTTACCATAAGAATCTTAGGATCTGAATTGTTTTGCTTATAATTAGATAATATGCATCAATTTTAGGGATGCCAATTTTATTGAAGTCGCTTATGAAGCTATTACTAAAGACTATAATATGGTGAGATATGAATGTTGTGTTATGAATTTATAGGAAAATAATGTTATTTTAATGAGTCTAAACCATAAAATATCTAAGTAGCTTGTATATGAATTTATATAATGTTTACATTATCCTTTTAAGGGAAGAAAAATCATACTTATAGAAAAAACTATGATTCTATAAGATTATATCCAATGTGATATTAATCAAAGATATATAGGAAAAGTATAGTGTTGATGGATATTTAAAAATGTGACATACATGATAAGTTATCTATGATGTCACTGTAATAGAGGAATTTTTTTTGCTAAAGTATAAGTTAAATAATCCAAAGATGAGGTGGTGAAAAAGAAATTCAAATGAAGGATTATTTGAAGACAACTTCATCAGAAATAAGGAATAATTGAAAATAAACTATATATATATGATTATAAGAAGAGATGACCAGAAGTCATATTAATAAATCATTAGAGGACATCATTCAGAGAATATTTTTGAGGTATATAATTTTTTATACAGAAATATTTTAATAAATTTCAAACTTTATTATATGTTAAGTATTTTTGTGTTGATCAGAAGGGAATAGTTTTTAAATAGGGAATGTAATGGAGTGGAATTTAATTTTATGAGGATTCAATGAACATATTACTTTGTTGGGGTATAAATTCAAATATTAAAAATTCATGAAATGAGGTTTTGGATTATAGTCATGGTTTTTGGGTGACTTGATGAAGACTGTTGACCCTGATATGTTTGAGTGATTTTAATGAAATCATATTTTTATTAAAATAACTAGAAGTATTAGTGTTTTAATATCATGTGATACTATTTTATTATAAGAATATTTATTTTATAAAGGATTGATTTTATTTAAAATATAGAGAGACCATAAGAATAAATTTTTTTAGTTTAGTTTATTGATATCGGCCTAACTTTTATGTTTGTAAGAATAAAATGAGTTGAAGAATAGTAGGATTAACGGAGGATTAATCACAATGGAAGAAACAAATAAATTCTGAAGGTCTATATAAATATGTACCAGAAACACATGTTATATTGACTAGAGTTTGGGACATATAATTACTTAAGGTTTCTTTCATGACTAGGAGACATATTTTATTTTTTCATAAGGATCATATGAAAATAAATTTTTTAAGGTAGCTTAAATATAATATAATCATTATCATATAAGTTTCAATATATTGATAACTATTGTAAAACAACATAATCATGTTTGGATACATTTCACGTGGGTTGAAATATATGTATTAGATAATAGTTATCTCACACAAGGTGTAATTGAGATTTTAATTACTAGTATAAAATATATATATCAAGATAATGACTAAAATATTCAAGGATTATTATTCCCTCTTTAGGATAAAACATTTTCAAAACCATGTCTAAATTTATCTCTCTTTTATTTTGGGCATACATGGTCATGTGAATTTATTTTCTATATAGGTAATAAATCTAAAAAGTAACATAAGATTAATTTATAGTAATTATAAATGATTAAAAGTTACCACTAATTCAACCCCCCCAACCTCATACTCAGTGGTACACCCATTTTTTAGAATCTACAGCTGTATGAATGTTGGATTCAATAATAAGATTCATATTTTGAAAATTTATTACTTAAACTATTTTAGTATAAGAGGAACTACTATATTTTATTGGAAACAATTTCATATATGGATAAAGAGGATGATACCATATCTCTCTTAAGATGGACACAAAAAGGTGGATGTGACTAATAATGGATATCCTCCCTTATATAATGATTCTCTTATAAAATTTTAAGAAAAGAGAAATATATATGTCTATGGGAATGATTACGATACAATTCCCATGTCTTTATCTAAAAAATTCTATAATAAATTAAGGGGTATCCCAACTATTAAATCGATTTTCGATAAACATGAAAACATATATGAATGTAATTTTAATGTAATGTTTGGAAAACTCTGGATCCAGAAAAGTATTTTTATGGATATGAAGTTGGATGATGAATAAGTTTTAAATGGTTATTTTATAAGGGTAAATAGAACCATTAGAAACATTAGAGTTTTTTGGGTTACCTTAGTGGGTTTAACTATTGTGAAGAAGTTGATGAGAAATTTCCAAGATAGATTCGATGTTAAATTTTCCAAATTTTAAGATTTAGATGAATTATCTCTTGATATACTAAAAACATTCTTTTTTTATAGGAAATAAGGAAATAAATGTCCCTTAAAATTAAATTTAATGATGAGATGGACTATGATTCATTCTTGAAACATGAAATTAGAGAACTATAAACTTAATAATCAGATAAATCCAATGATGATAGTGATAGAGATAAAGAATACAAAATATTAATTTCACTAACTTTAAGGAACATCTGATTAGGAAAAGGAAAATATAAAGGAAATATTTCATTTAAATTTTTTAAGTCAGTGAGGGTAAGGAATTTTGAAGTAAATTTCCATAATAAAATGTATAGTGATATTATGATGGGTTAGAATAAAAACACTAAAATATGAAGTGGAGTAAATTTTTTATGGAAGATAAAAAATCAATGCAATGTAACTACCAAATTCACCCAATAATTAAGAGATGTCAGAATGAATAAGAGTAAAAATCATCAGAAGATGTGTCATTTCATGAGAAATTTTCAAAGAAACTTTGGTAATTCATGGCCCATATCAATTATGATGAAGCTTCAAGTGATGAAGAAGGTGGTGATGAACAAATATATTGGGAACATAAATTCAAACAATTACCTATGTTGTGTCTTGAAAAAAAATAGTAAGATTAAAAATAACTCTAATTGATTTGAAAGAATGAAAATAGGAAATATAAATATAAAGACGAGTTTATCAAATAAGAAGATTTTTTACCTTTATTAAACTAAAATTCTCATGTTAATAGTGGTCAACTAAGATAAAATGGTTTCCAACCCAGTAGAAAAACATATCATTAAATATGAAGAGTTGAGAAATGATAATTTCAAGGAGTCATGAGGCTATGAAAACATTGAATACCTCGAGTGATTGTTTTCACAAAGAATGTATTAAGAAGAAAGGTGTGAGTTCCAAAATTAATTTGATCATAGTAAATCATAACCACTAAAAGAAAGACACATTACACCAGAAGTAAAAGGATGATATATCATTTGATAATCATCCTCCAAAATTAAATATATATATAAAAATCAATAAAATTAGAGTTTTGAATGATATTGTTGGATCCATAAAATCTAATGGAAAAAACCTATAATTTTTGGGATAACATTTTTTTCTACGGAGATGGTAATAGTTTAGAAGATAAACACTTAATGGAAAATAAATAATGATATTCATTTAAGAAATAATGTCTCTCATAATGAGGAATTATAATGTAAGGACACTTTAAGAGAAAATAATTTTTTAATTCTAAGAATATACTTATATAAGATACAAACAAACTAGCCAATCCATATAATATTTTCTAAAAAATGTAATGGAAATTATCTATAAACTATATGAGAAAATGATTAAGGGAAATGTAACATAGATAAAAATTATTATTTTTTAATTCACCCTAAAATCTAACAATAATACATTGTTATGGATTATATATAGTTTATATTATTCATATATGATAGGTGATATGAAAAATTTGAGAAATTTTGAAGATCATAAAAGAAGAAATGTAACCTTTGAGAAGATAAGTTCCCTAAATATTAAAGGATTTGGTGTAGCTTTTATTTATGATCAAAAGTTAAAATAAAATTATGTCCTTTTTTGATGGATTCGGAAAAGAACTTATGAAGTGTTAGATAAATTTTCGATGAAGGATTTGAAGTTATTTTTATAAAATTTGTATTTATCATTAATTTATTAATGGATATAAACATATTCATGGAATTATTAAGAACCAAAAATGACTTATTTAAAATTAGTGATATGAATAAATTGTGTTACCCAAGTTAGGGAGATGAAAATAAATTATGCAATTAATTTTTTTCCGTATGGGCTAAAATAATATAAATATCTTTCAAAGGAAGAGTTGTTGAGAGATTTACATTAATTAATATAACAAGTAAAGAATGTTTTTGTAACGTATAAAAAAGGAAATATAACACAATTATATCATAAGAAACTATAAATTTAGTTTACCTAACTATTTGACCTCAAACATTCTAAAATCTATGGACTAGTGAGATAAAAATCTACAAATAATGATAAACACTACATCACTTTAATTGATTAATTGGCCACTATGACTACATCAATATTTGTGAAAAACAAATATAAATATGTGGATATTTTAAATTTTTTAAAATGATTACTAATAATTTAAATATTATATATATCCAAAAAAAATTAGTATAGATACTAGTATAGATTAAACATGTAACTGTTTTTGGTCATATAATTCAAATCATAGAATAAATACTCTTTTTAACTCAACCTATACCCAAAAAACGTGATTTTGGAAAGGAAGGATAAATGATTTTTATAAATAGGGAGGACTATGATTGTGATGTTTAAACTCTAAAAATTCTTTAAGAGAGAAATAATATATGCAGAATTTTATGTTCAAAAGAGAGGATTACATAAATCAAAATCAAACATAACCACTTATGAGTTAGGGTTCAAGGAGAAACCCGGAGTTAAGTACATTAAAGTTATTGTAATCCCTTTCTTAGTGAATATAAAAAAAATAAACCCTTGGTTGGTTCAATAAAAAGGATGAGGGTTCAGTTTTCTTGGGATTTTCATCAAATAGACAGAGTTAAAGATTGTGGAATAAACCAAATTATAAGAAAAATATAATTACTTGATATTAAATTCTTTATTATTAAATAAAGTATGGGGGAATAAAAAAAATTCTAATGTATTAATTGAAGAAAATCCATTAATTTTTAAATTATCTCCTAAAAAATAAATAATTAGTGAGATTCAATATGAAAAGGTATGTTTCAATCAGTCTAGTGATGAGAATAGTTTTGAGGGTAATAACATTTCAATGTTCTAAAAATTTAAAAAAAATCTTTAAAACTAAAAATATAATTATAATTAATGAATAAATAATTCATAAAAAGGATAAACCCGGGAGAAATTAAAGTGACACACATATCTCAATTTGAAACACAGTTTTTTTTACGTTTTTAAGTATATGGAATAGATAAATGTAACAAATGAGAAATTATATCTAATTTAAAAGATTAAAACATAGTAACATGTCACTATAGTGTAATATAATAGTATTATCATTACTAAATTGGTGTTCTGAAATTATCACAATGAAAACGTCATTGAGGAATAAATTTAGATGAGATTGTAAAATGTATACCCTATTTTAAAGTGTTGATTATGAAGATTTTTTTAAAGATATATAATGATTGTTTATTCTCATTGAATGTAAAAATAATAAGTCAAATATATGTTGAGAAATAATTATTGAATATTGAAGTTGAGAAATAATTTTTTATTAATCAACTAGAAGAGTTTACTCTTGATTGACATGGAAGAAATTTATGTAAACTATATAATGATTTGTTTTGATTGATGTATCCCCCAATGATTGGTATTCTAAGCTCTAAAATAATCTTATAATTTTTAACTTTTCTAGAGGAAAAAGAAATATAAACTTATTTTTATGACATATTCTCTTCAAGAGATAGTGTGAGAGAATATAAAGTATTCCCCTAAAAAGGAATATGTATTTTTAACTATCTAAACCCAAAGAAAAGAATTTATTTCTAAGTCTAAATGATTAAAAAAACTAAAGTAATATCATCCTTTATTATAAAAAATATACTAAGAAAATTTTAAATAAATTTATCGTGGTCTAATAAAAGGATGTCTCAATTAATTTTATTTTTGGTGAGAGGTTGAATTAATATAGAACTATAAAAAGTGTGTGTTAAAGGGGATTCTAGAAGTATATCATAATTCTACTCAATATAATAAAATTGATGGAAAAATTTCATGTGATGTTACATTTCATAGGTTATATTATAGCGATACAAAATAATCGAACATAATAGATACCAAAATAATATTGAGGTATCATAAATTCACACAAATTTTTGTCATTATGTAAAAAAATGGGAAAGCCTTGATTTTTCATGTATTTACTTATAATGATTTGACTAGTGAATCTGATGATTAAAAGAAAATATCTGAATGAAGTTTATTTTTTAAAAATATATACATAATCCAGATCAATAAGTAACAAATAATTATGACCTTGAGAACATATGAACTAAAATATTATAATTCAATATTTTTGTGCACTCAAATATTGTGGATGAATGTTCGGTTTGAGGATTTAATGATGTAAGATGAAAATAATTAGAAAATTTATTATCATAATCAATGTTAAATTGATCATTTAAAAAG
Organism: Viscum album; assembly: GCA_963277665.1. Lineage (NCBI taxonomy): Eukaryota > Viridiplantae > Streptophyta > Magnoliopsida > Santalales > Viscaceae > Viscum > Viscum album. Next base: position 1,173,814,123 of record OY728119.1, on the reverse strand, counting down.
CCTATTGCAACATTCTTGATCAAAAAACATTAATATTTTATATTATTTTAAAAAGTATAATGTTTCTAGTGATGGAGTAGAGTTGTAATACCTTTGAAAACATATTAAATTACATATTTTATCATGAAATATTTACCATGGGAAATATTTGATGAATTATAGATAAAACATCATGTTCAACCAACCCCTCTCACTTATCAGAATATGTGGGGTTCCCTAGTATTATTTGGATTTATATTAAAAAGTAAAAGGGATTAAAACACACTAGAAAATATATTTTTGAATTTTAATTTAGTGTATTCATTTAAATGGGTAGAAGAATTAACAAAATCTATATCACAAACAATAGATTGATCATTGTAGAATTGATTTGGTGGTTAAAAATACAAATACTGAGTATTCTAGAAGATAAAAAATTAAAAAAAAGAATATGAAGATTAAAGGGGTAGTACAACAATATCATATGGGATACTTCAACATCACTTTTACAAACATTTAATATTATAAATAAATAATATTCTTTCTAAAACATCAATTCATCAAGTTGTGCGATGTCAGGACTTTTAACATTTTGAAATTTCATGATTTAATGGAAATTAAAATTGATTGATATTATTCATATTTCTAAAAAAAATACCGCATTGGAGATAAAAGATCACATAAGTATATTAGGTTATTTTAATTGTTTTCAAATATTTTTATAGTATATGGGTGATCACATTGGTTGGAAGAATAATTTAGAGATTATGGTGTAATTTCTTGAGTAATAGATCTATAGTATATTTTTAAACTGACCATAAGCTACGAGTCATGGAATATGATCAATTTACAAGAAACATATAATGATATGATAAAATTATAGTTATAATTATATGATATTAAATAATTACATAGACATTAGGTTCATGAAGGTCGCATTATAAGGGATAATGTGAAGTCATGGATGATGATATATAGATTTTATATTGTGATGTTTGTAGAAAATATGGTATATATGAAGGGTGATATGATTAAGAGATCAAAGTGGTTTGGATATGATGAATGATGATACAAAAATTTTGATTTATAGGGGATAGAAAATATTACTTACATAAATCTATGATTCAAGAAAAGTTGACAAGAAGTGAAATTGATTAAAGAGAGATAAAGAAAGTATAATATTGAGGGCTTTAGAAGAAGATAAAATAAATTAAAAGTGATTTAAAATATCTCTGAAATATAGAGAAATATTTTTTGAAGATAATGTTAAAGGATAAGAAAATTAGGCAGTTTTAAAGGTATTTAAAGTGTGGTTGATTGTATGAAAACATCATCTGACATTAGAAATAAATCGTAAATTACCTATGTATAGCAGACTAAAATATTTATAAATTTTAGGAAAAATTGTTCATCCATAAAAAGATGTCATTCTGACAAAGTGTTGGGGATATGGATGTTGTTATACTGGAATATCTGAATAAATTAAAAAGTTTATTCAAAGTTAATGATTACAAAGTTTATATAAATCTAATAAGGATCAACTAGAGGAATTTTTTGAGTGACTTATATAGATGATATACTACTAGATTATTACAATAGACATAAATTTTTAGATATGTTAATAATGTTTTGATGATTTTGAGATGGATGTTCAAAGGTTCATAATTCCAAAAAAAAAAGGTTCATGATTCTAATTAAAATTCATAGTAAAAATGATGAATAATTTTAACCTGGTATTATTGGGGGAATTAAGGTAAGTAAACTAAATATTAAAAGAATTTAGAGACTCCAATATTGAATATTTCATTCCATAGTTTTATCATTTACTTATTTATTTTAGAAATTTTGGATTATGGTCATAATATAGAGTTTCGAATGGATTGATCAAGAGAAAAATGTATAGATAATTCATCACTGAGGAAGAATACAAAATTAAATTAGGTTTTCAAAACAATGTAATAGAAACCTGAGTTTTGGGGACTACAGTTATGGAAATGTTTTTTTGATGGTTTCAATCATTAGAAATAGTTACATTTTATTTTATAGGAATGCACAAGGAAATATCTAGTTTTTTTTCTAAATTAAGAAAAATATATCCAGATATTTATTATATTGGTGGTGGTATATTTTTAATTCATTGGAACCAATATAATATCTTCAAAAGGCACTTCGTGTAGGATGACTGTGGGTATTAGATAAAAATGACCTCACAATAGTTAAAATTGATGGTAAAATTATTAGTGGACAACCTGTGTCTCTAGACAATTTTTGAGGATATCGAGGATTATGTTTACCTTATGAGAACTATACCTTTTAAAAAACTAGGTTATTTTTTATCCCTTTTGTTTCTTGTAAATGGGTGATGGTGAATTTATTTTATTGAGGTAATCATGACTCAAACAATTTGCATAGTTTATGTTAAAGTTATCAAAAATTGTAAAAAGGCACTACTAATTCACCCAATTCTCAGTGGTCGAATAATTTATTATTATCTTATCATAAATTGTCTCACTTATTCTGGATTTTAACCTTTTTTAACATATAAAGGATAACATTAGAGTGGTTGAAATCATCATGTCATGATCTTTTATCTATAAATATTTCTCTATTATTTGAACATCAACATGATCCATTCATGAATATGATTCTTTTCAAAATTTTATCCTCTATTTAAGTAGTGATTGGAGAAGGGTATAGTTATATTAAATCTTATTTTCCTTAAATATATGTTCTCATGATTCATATGTAATTTAAATACATAAATAACTAGTATTAATCATCTTTTCAAAAATACCAACAGTGAATTATTTTAATGTGAACTCCACCTTTATAAATCTATTATTCTCCAAAAACAAATATATATAGAATTCATAATCAAATAAATGAAATTTTTTATACTTAATACACATTATAATAGGTACAATAGATCTCATATTAATCACTATAAGTTCATTCATTGAATTAAAAACTATATATTGTCACAACTTGTATACCAAAATAATCGCATAATTCTTTCTATTATCATTAGGGTGTCTATATATTTATATTTCATAAAATATTATACAACAATATTAGTGATGGAAATTCAAGGGTTTATGTTAGATTTATTTAAAATATATGTTATATTGATAGTATATGATTATGTAGTTAGAGTGTTAAATCTAGTTAAAGACATGGAAGGATTATAAACAACTTTCAATTGGAAGTACTTATATTTGTAAGTATGTATAAATATTCTAGAAGTTATTTCTAAAAATATACCTCCATCCATGTGTGAGTAATTCCAAAACTCATTTTTCTTTATGTGTGAGTATCTTATACCCATTTATTACTAGTTGAATCTGTTGACAAGGTTTGATTTTAAAAAACCCTCAAAAGATCTATGAAAGAGGAATTTTGTTGGCACTAAATTCTTGAACCACATCTAAGCATCCAACAATCATAAAGACATCCAACCAAGATCAATGGTATGTGATTTCTAATTGCCCGTAAATAATAATAAATAAATATAGAAACCAAATTCACTTTTATGAAGAGCTTGGTTGATATGATCCAGACCTCCACTCCTAGGTACATTGCAAAAATAATTAATTTTTTTTGATTTTCCCGTATTTAAGATCTCCAAAGATAAAATACAACATCATAGACATTATCTTTTGTGTTTAAACATTACATGTCAAAAATAGTCACACAATATCAAAACTATAAAGGTTTAGTGTCTTTAGATATTCACTATATAAATAATAATATTTTGTATATTTTTACCATTTCTCCATAATCTCACTATACTAAATCCAATTCTAGAAATCTAATAGCTTATTATTATCATTAAAATGAGGGTAATTGAAAACATAAGAATGGTGTGAGATAAACTACTCATTAATGGAACATGTACTGATATTTTATTAAGAGATAGATCATAAACATATGATAAACATAATTATAAACAAAATATTACAAAAGATATCATGTATTTCTCATGATATTTTATAATTAAATATAGAATGATAATTAATCATAGGTAATCAATAATATACCATAGAATAATATTATAGAAAGAAAAGAGTATAAAAATGGGTTACGCTACATAATATACATATATGTCACATAGAAAATTCTTATAAGAGTAACAAGATGAAAATATAACAATGTGGGAAAACTAAATGATTCCCATTAATTATATGGTGAAAAAAAGACTTAAATACATTAGGATCTAAATAATTAAAAATTTCATCTCATATCTTGTGAACAATGAAAAAATTCCACAACATATCATATGGAAAAGGAAAATTTTCATGACATATCATACAAAAAAAAGAAAAAATGTCATGCATCACATAATTATCTAAAGATATCTAATATAATAATAAACCATTCCTATTTATTCCACAATAACATAAAATAATTCATCATTACTACATATCTAAATTAACTAATATGAAAGGAAAATATTTCGTAAAAACATCCATAAAATATCATCATCATAATCCATATAGGGATATAAAGTAGATGGTATCAAAATATTAAATCACCATTGAAGTATAAAATTCTATTAAGGATGTTGACATGGATGAAATTTACTTTTATACTCTCATTATAAATATTCATTGAAAATTAATACAAATAACATTTTCTTTTATTACATATAAAAACTAAATATTTTGGAAAAATTAGAATTGTATTTTCGTCATAAAACTTATGAAATTTTTAAGTAATTTTTATAAATAATAAAATTCATAATAGTGGTCAAATTTGGTTGAGCTATAAATGTTAAAAAAATATTCTTTTCATACTTTAGTAATAATTCAATAGTATATTAAATATAAAACAATTAAATGGACTACTTTTTGTAATTTAAAAATAAATTTAACAATATAAGAATTATAACTCTATAAATAATTTAAAATTATATAAAAATAATCATAAAACAAATTGTATGGACATGGAAATGTAAGACAAATATTCCAGGGAAAAAATGAGAAATAAGTTTAGGTTTTCATAGAAACATTTCTTCAATCATTAGGAGTATCAAAATGGAGAAATATATAAATAATACTTGAAAATAAATGAAATGACCTGATTATTTAAACACAGATGGGGTTTTTTATATAAATAGTGTAATATTTTTTATAATTCAAATGAAAACATAAATAGTTCTTATAAAAAGTGATATTGAAATATAAAACTTACATGTTTAATATTCTTTGAATTAAAACTTCAAGATGGGGAGAACCTTAGTTGGATTGTTAAATCCCCAATAATTTTCATTAAAACATAAAAAAATACATTCATGTTTAGTATATACATAGTTAAAATGAAATAATGCTGTGAATATATAACATATCTCAATAAAGCGAAATCAATATGAGGAAAACCCCTCACAACATTGATATCTGTGGAATAGAAATCCCATAAAATATATAACATGACATAAATTCCTAAATAAATTGATTTTAATGAAATTATGATAGAAAAATTAAAAGGGAAGTATATAAAACATATAATATAACATAATTTGTTAATTTAAAATATATATTAATGAAATAAAATTGATACATGAAACTCTTAACTTTACTCTCAACTTCTATGAAATAACTTTAAAATCCTACATAAAAAAACTATATTAATTAAATAATCAAGAAAATTATGAATATATATTAAAATTTATAATATTTATTTATAATCATTTATTATACATTAATCACCTAGTTAATGTTTATTTTAATCATCAGATGTATGTAATTTTGATTATTCCACACATGTTCCACAAGGGCTTTGTCAACCCACGTTATTTGAAAGAAAATTAATAATTAATATATTATTTAATGTATATTAATAGATGTCAACGAAATATTTATATTATTAAAATAACCTTCAATGAGATTTTAATTTTTGATTTACAAAGCCTAAATCCATAAAGTTCTTGTATCAGGTAATTTACCATTATTAACAAATTACTTTATAATGACCATTTATCGTTCTATTATTATTATATAATAATATCCATGAAATATATTATTACATAATATAATATATATTCATAAAATATATTTTCATAATAATCCAGGTAATTTAATTATGAAAAATTCAATACATCACTTTGTTGAGGCAATAGTCCACACGTACACATAAACTATTGATTTCATTTTTCAATGGATGGAAAGAAATAAAAATAAAAATATATATTTATATAAAATATTTGTTTTATAAATATAATATATATTAATTTAATATAGCACTATAACCATCCATTATATATGGTATTGTAAAATTAAATACATCGCTTAATGGAGGTGGTGGTCTGTACATATTCATGAGCGACACTTTCATTTTTTATTTGAAAAAAAGGTAGAAAAAATTTATTTTTAAATAAACATAATGAAATTTAAATATTATAATGATAATTTTTAAATTATATTATTATCGTTTTATATTATTTTGAGGATTTTTAATTAGGAATAATCATAAACTAATTTGGTCAGCACAGTTATCTTTTTCTTAGATATCCTCCTTTGGAGTACACCCTAAGCCTTATTTGTCTGGTATTTTAGTGATACCAAGACCAATAGGATGTGAGTATGATATTTGGGAAGTTATTTTTTAGATAATTGTTGAGTTAATGTTCACAATGTGTTTAAATAAGTGAGAATAGGAGATTTTTTTATAAGAGAGGGAAGTGGTACTCATGTAAATATCGTTTACTTTATATTAATATATATTTATCTTTGTGGGAAACTGGCACCAAAATAGCTAATTTTTAATTATAAGGTTATTTATGGTCTAAATAAACCCAATATATCATATTGGTACTAGTTTTTGTTATAATTGTTTCTCTATATCTCTGGTTAACTGACCTTTTAACACTTTTTACTTTTTAATGGTGATAAAATTTACCCTGATAACTTATTTTCATTCCCAAAAATTAATTTAACCTTATTAACATATATTTATTATTGTGATTCATAACATTTAATCCATTTAAAACATTTAAATTCCATTACGTGGAAAAACTTAATTTTAATAGTATTACAAATATAATGAAAAGTAATGTTTTGGAAAAATAAATTTTTAATCGAAAAAAATATTTTAGAAACAATTCGAGTAAATAATTGATTCTCATAACCCTAGATAGTTTATTAGTATATAAATAATATTTATGTGACTTAAAATCAATCCAAAATATAATTTATCCTTGAAAATACATAATTAAAGAAAATGAGCAAAAATAGTTCACTAATTAAAATATAATAAAACATTTATTCTGATGTGTTAAACAATATTTTATAAATACAAAAAAATATTTTTAAATTCTATATTTCACTATTTTAAATAAATATTTTTTTAATACAAATTTTTTATAGTCTATTAGGACTTTATTATATCATGATGATTTTTTAAATGTGAATGTATTTGTAAAAATTCTTTTTTTCTATTCACATAAAAATAAACAATTTTAGAAAACCGTTAAAAATTTCACCCTAAAATAATATTGATATAATTATTTAAATAATTATTCTTATATAATAAAATTAAAATTCTAAAATTCATTAATTTATCTTCATAACAAAATTAAAAAATATAACGAAAACTACATTTATAAAAAAAGTACTTTTAAGATTTGAGTGTTCATGATATTATTTTATATCATTTACTAATTACCTAAATGAAAATATATTAGTCCATACATTGAAATATAATATATTATCATAAGAATCCGTCAGAAATGATAAATTTGACTTATTTGGATAATGTACAAAACACTAATTTTTTTTAAAATTAATCTATTTAACCTTAAATCCTATTAAATGTTTATCCTATAAATGTAGTCATTTATAATTACATTCTATGTTCACATACTTAATATTTTCTATTACTGTAATCATAATATGGAAAGACTTTTAGATTACTCTTTTTTAAAAATGTTAGTCAAAAATATACTTAATTAAAGGAGATTATAAACTAAAATATTGGGATATTACATTCCACCCCATTAAATAGATTATATCCCCACAAATTTATTTTAATTTTATATTGAAATTTAAAAACAAATAAAAAATTTAACCAACGATTCTGTATTTATTCCATAAATATTATCCCTTATAGATAATGATTGAATTATATCAAACATAATACAGTGGTGTTCTGATAGTAAAATATTATTATGAAATTATTATACATTTATTTGGAAATACAATAATTTCCATCATTGTTTCATTAATTAATGTAGATAGTTCATGAATTTCAACAATGTTTCAGGGTTCATTTAAAGTATGATAATTATTTTTTCTAAAAAATATAATTAGTTTGGGTTATGTTAATGAAAATTATAATGATGTTTTGAAAAAGTGTAACCTTTGAGATATTGTTTAAAAACAACTAATCGAATCTAATATTTATAAAATATCATAATCGAGTTAGTTATTAAAAATTAAAATAACAAATATTCTAGAATACTAAATATAAGTATAAATATAAAATAAGTTAAAACTAAATTCATATAGTCTGTATGAGAGTCACCCCCTTCTAAAAATACACTAAAATCAATGTGTGCTCCAAAATCATGGGGCAATGTGAAAATATTGGAATATTCCTTAATTATTCCTCCCTTACTGGTAATTATGAGAGTGTGGGAAAATTATAATTTAATCTAAAAAACCATGACCCATGGTGACACATGGGTTTTGTGGAGGTATTTCATATATTATATAACTTATTACAATAGAGTTGTTTATTGGAAAACATTTAAAATTATAATGTTATGACTTTGTAATAATGATTGTAAATATTTTATCATGAATTAATATAAGAGTTCTTTCTGATCTCCCACCTTCCATATTGAAACTAGTCCTCAATCTTTCAACATCACAAAATAGATTTTTAATCATCAGTTGAAAAATAAATTTTAATTCCTAATTATTAAAATGAGAAATAAAAAATATAAATTAAGATTAAACAAATAATAGATGAAATAACAAATTTTACATCCTAATTATGAATATTTTGGTATCTCATTTAAAAATTTTCATTTTTAAAGATCGCTTTACTGGCTATTATCAAAGAAATAAATAAATCTAATAAAGTTTAGAAATTTCTACCCAATGGTTCATAAGGGTAATTTGAATTATCTAAATCATATCCCTCAAGAGTATTGAATCAAGAATAGAGTTGAGACTCTTTATAATTCACCAAGAAAAAATTGATTTAATTCTCATTCATGCTTATCATGGTTATTACCCATATGAGCATCTATTCTAGGGAATGAATAAACATGTTTATATTTTTATATGAATGTCAACATAATGAATCCTCACAGTTAATAAATTTCCAATGTTTTAATTTGTAATCCTATACACAGTCTTGTCAATAGAGGATTAACTTAAGTTTTCTAATCCTAATCCAAAAATAACTAAATCCTACTCTAATAAAAGCTGAGATTCCGTAGAAATTCACTCTAATTATAGTGATAAAATAAAATATATTTATGTTGGGATGTGGTACCAAAGCAGATTTCCTGATCCAATCATTTTTATATTAGATATTTTTTATATGTTAATCATTACTACTCAAAAATATTCACACAGTCCAATAACAATAAAGTTTTATTATCTATGGATATTATCCACATAAAAAATAAATTTTACATATTTGTGATCAATTCCTATAATCACACCATAAAATATCCTCTTTGAAAAATATCGAAAATTTTAAGTTATATCAGGAAGGAAAATATAAGAAAGCGGTGAGATCAAACACTCATCAAAATAAAAAATTTATCAATATGTTATCTAAGGATAAATAATTAGAATACGGGAAGCATTATCTTGGGATAAATATCTTACTAAAAAATCATGGATTCATGAATATTTCTCTCAAGTTAATATACAAGGAATTTTAATCTCAAATGGATAGACATATAACATGGATTAATATTATTGAAATAAAATTCAGTAGTAATGGGCCATGGAACATAACCTAGAAATCGTATATAGAAATGTGGAAAAAGAGTAACAATTGAAAATATAAAAATGTGGGAAAACCCAATCATTCCCATGAATTATTTTATGAAAAAAATATAATGTTCATGAATTATGTAGTTATCAAAGAAAAAGTAACATGAATTCTCATTTCATCAAAATAAAAAATTCCATGACTTATCTTGTCAACAAAGAAAAATATACATGATGTATCTTGTGAAAAATAAAAATTACAATGCATCATATCATTCTTTAATGAGACATTAAACATTATAAAATTAACTGGAGGTATATAAATTACCCACCAATCAAATAATAATAATTTAGTCTTGAGTATGTCAAAAGAACTTAAGAGAATTCATCATTCCTTCACAATATAACTAAACCACATAAAAGAACTAAGATTCATTAATAATTCCTTAAAATATCATCGTAATAATCTATCCATAAGAAAATACTATATGGTATAATTAGAAAAATTACTCAGTGAATCATATTATTTCTTATATTATTCTGACTTTGAAGAAAATTTCTTTTTTAAAATCATTATAAAAGTTTTTTCAAAACAAGGTAACATATCTATATCTTTTAGAACCTTCTAAAAAATATAAATTCTTAGAAAAAAGTGAATAATAATTTCCTTGTAAATCCATGTAAACTTATAAATGAATCATATTAATTAATGTCATTCATGAGGGTTGGAATATATGATTGATCCAAAAATGTTAAAAACATTATTTCTACTCTTTTAAAAAGTCAAAAGTGATTCATACAGAATATATTGGAAAATATTCATTTTTTATTAATTTTAAATAAAATAAAATTTAGTTGAAAAATACCACTATAAACTATTTAAGTGTAGATAATAAATTCTCTAATTTTAAAAAAACACCTATACAAAAGATTCATATTCCCAACCAAAAAAGTATAAATAACATCATATTTCCCTAAAAACATTATTACATATTTTTTGAGTAGTGAGAGGAAAAATATTTAATGAAAAATTAAAACCATATAAACATAAATATAATAATAATATATAAGTTTTTTTAGATAAATTATATAATATTTCTCACAAAGTAAATTTAAACATAAATAATAACAATAAAAAGTGAGATTGTAATGTAAACCCTTACATATTTGATAACCTTTGAATTAAAACCTCAAAAAGTAGAAAATATATATATATATATATAAGTAAATACCAAATAATTTTAATGAAAATTATCATAAAAAAACTTCATTTTCATTATAAACATCACAAAAAATAATTAAGGTGGCTAATGGAGAACATTTATTAAGAAGAGAAATTTTGAGGTCTAAAAACCTTACAAAATTTGTATCTCAGTAATTTAAAGCTTGTGAAAGATATAATATGAGATGGATTTTCTGAATCAATAAAATTTTACTAATTATGATAAAAAAATCCATTTTGAAGTGTATACACTATACAATAGAAAATTTGAATCATGACTCAATGAAAGAAAATTGTGGCATAAAACCCTTACAATTACAATGAATATACATGAAAGTTGTTTGAATTCCTATATAATAAAAATAAATATAGTGAAAAAAATATTTTTTAACCTTAAACATATTTATAACCGTTTTTAGTCTTTATTTATAATTATTCATAGTGTATTCATTATCTAGTTAATGTTTAATTTCCTCATTGGACATCAGTAATTTCAATTGTTTATCACATATTTCATAAAGGTGATGTAAAAATATTTTCCTTGATAAATAGTTAATAATTATAATAATATTTAAGTTATAGGAATATATTTTATATTGTTATTGATAACTTTTCATTATAATTTATTGATATTTTATTTTATAATCATGTAGAAAAAATACATGATGATATTTTTTTGTAATTTTATAATATCAACAGATTTCATTATAATAATTGCTAATTTTTTCCCCATAATGATTTAAATCAAGGAAAATTATTAATACTTAATATAATATATATTAATCAAATAAATTCTTATAACCATCAATTTAATGTTCTAATGAAAACGAAAAGCATCATTTCAGGGTGGCAGTAATCTTCATGTACACATAAGCATCATTTTGATTTTTTAATGGATAAAGAAAATATTATAAGTAGTAATTTAATTTCATAAAAAAAAAATTTATTGTAAAATCAATATTTATTAATTATTTTAATCTATATAACTATCCATAGAATACGGTAATGAAAAATTAAATACTTCACCTTATAGGGATGGCGGTATGAAAGTACACTAGAGTGATGATATAATTTTCCATTGGATTGGAATAAAGTAGAATAGTTTCAATTCATAAATTAAATTAAATTTTAGTATAGAAATTATATTAATTTTATTATATTAATATTTTTATTTAATATTTAAAAGAGTTGGAATAAGATGAAACTTAAAAGAATTCAGTTAAGACATTTAACCCTATCATGGAAATCCTCCTTGGGATTATAGATTAAGCCTTTTTTATTATTTTGTTTTGGTGATATTAAGAACTATATAATGTTTTTTGTATATTTTTTAGTGATTTTACCAACTATTTTTAAATATATGGTTATAAAAGTTTGTTAATGAGTGAGGATATGATGGTCTCTTTTATAAGTGAGGGGACGACACACTTGTAAATACTATTAATGTTAAAATAAAATAAAGTCAATATCTTTGAAAATGTCACCAAAAAATAAAATTATTGAATATAAGGTGATTTAGTATCCAAATAAACCTTCAAAATCAAATTCAGAATTTTTTTATGATAATTTTTCTCTTATACATTACATTATATATCATTTAACACTTTTAACCTTTTACCGTGTTGAAAAACTTTTAGCCCGATAACTTATTTATATAACCAAAAATTATGTTTAACTTGTTAAATAGTATTTATAATGATAATTATAAACAATAAATCTATTTTATAAGATTCAATTTGAAGATATGTTAAAAATTAATTTTCAATAGTATAATAAATGCAATGAAAAACATTTTAAAATATATATTATTGGAAAAATATGATTTTACACTAAAATCATGTATATAATAGATTCTAATAAAAATAATTTATTTATGAATACATAACTTAGATTTATGTGTCTACAAACTAATAAAAACATAATTTAACCATTAAAATTCTAAATTAAAAGAGGAATATAAAATATTTTATTTTATTATAGTAAAATACCAATTATGTTCTAAAGTAATAAATATATTTTTAGACATAAAAAATAATATTTTTTAATAAATTTTTTAAATATTTTTTAGGAATATTTTTTCAAAAAAAAAATTAAAAACTATTATGTCATTCTTATATAATGGGGATATCTTAAAAGTGATGGTATTTGTGAAACAATAATTTTTACCAATTCAACTAAAAATCAACCTTTTAAGGAAAATTCCCCAAAATTCATCCCAAAATAAAATTGATATAATGAATTAAAAGATATTTTTATTTAATAAAATCCAAATTCTATGATTTGTAATTTTATATTTTAATGAAAATTACAAAATATAAAGAAGAAACTTGTTTTCTGAAAAATATTGTTAAAGCATTGATTATTCTTAATCTTATTAAATATCATTTACTAGTTAAATTAATGTTAATATATTAGATAATAGATTTAAATATTTCATATTATCATAATTAATTTTGAAAAGTGATAAATTTAATTTATTAGGATAAAATACACAACACTAAAAATTCTCTAAAAACCATCCTTTTAACATTAAATCCTGTAAATTACTTATCCCCAAATTGAATGAATATTTAATTAATAACTATTTTCATATAATAGTTGTTTTATTTATCTTGTAATCGTAATAATTTTTGGATGATTTTAGTTCAATTATTCATGTGGAGAAATATTTTTAATAAATGATTATAGTTAAAATCGAATATATAATAAAACCAAGGGGCCTTATAGAGGGCGACACTAGCAGAGGGAACCAACATGTGGAGTAGTAGGATATATATGGTCATTATAAGGGGATGGTGTGATGTGAATTTGACAGAAAATCTAGCCACATTCAAGGAAATGAAGAAGTGCCATTACAAATTTATAATTAATGTGGTATATTGAAACACATTCCACATTTAGGTATTAAAAACGTGCATCACAAATCATGAAATGATGAAGTCCCATGATTTTTCTACCTCTTTCATTTTTTTCCTCCATGATGTATATAAACACTCAATCGAATAAAAAAATCCTATAGTTATTTCACCATACCATAATGGTTATTATGGTATCAGGAATATATTGAGACCAATTATGAAAATGATATCAATATGTTGTAATGCACTGGATTTTTCTATTTATGTCGCCATAGAATAGGAAACTAAAGTAATTTAGGAATAATAATGTTCTGATGTCCATTGTAGTAATAGATTATGAGTTATATCATATGAGTCATTCATCAATCAACATATTAGTGGTTAAACATTTCATTTGAGTAGAATGTACATGTCACCTATGTTGGATCTGAATCTATAGATTATACATAAGAGGGGGTGAATTGTGTCTTTTTCAATTATTTCAATAACTCTTCTTTTGAACGGGTTCTGTCCTTTATACTTTATCAAATTTGATCATGCATCGAAAAAAGTAAAAACAAGAACACAAAGATGTATAGTGGTTCGGGGAACAGAGATCCCATAGTCCACTCCCCCAATGCTCTACTCCACGATCGTGGTGATTTTCACTATCTGGTCCACTTTTCCATAGACCGATTCACAACTGAGTACAGGAAGTTGACACCTTTACAATCCAAGGAAAAAACTTTTGATTCAGACACAAACCTACACAGATTAGAACGAGAAGCTGGTTACTCAAGAATAAAAAAAAAATTAGAAAGAAATTTCCGTTTGATCTTCACAATTGCAAATGAATGCAATTGATAGCAGACGGATCAAAGTCTCTAGAAATATTGAGCTTCAAGACGAAGAAGTTCTAAGTTGATCAAGTTTTAGTAGATATAGAGATATAGTTCACAACCTCAGCAGTAGTAGATCCATAGTACATATTCGATGTAGAACAGGTGAATCTTCTATCGAGTTTCTTCTTCTTGAACAAACAGAGATTTTACACTCCTGTTCAATCAGTAGATCAATCGTGAATATTTGCAATCTCTGTTTCCACTTTTTTCAATAATAGATCGATCACAACATTCTGTCTTTTTGTGTTTCAAAGAGAGCATATATAATAAAGCATATCTCCTACACATTTAGATCCATAAAAGTCACCTTCTGATTTGTGATATTCAAAAAATTGAATTTACAGAGAAGTCATAACTTCCCTTAAGACTCGACATAAAAATCTCCTTTTAATTAGATCTTAAATCCATTAATAAAACGGCTTTAAATCAGTCAAAGTCGTAATTTAAAATCGACTTTAAATCCAGCTTGAAATCCGCCCAGAAATCAGCTTACTAATCATTGTACATAAAAACTGTCTGCCGAAAAATTCTGACGCCAAACGTAAGGTTGATGACGTGGCCTCCAAACGTAGGGTTAATAACATAGTCTTCAAACGTAGGGTTGATAACGTAAGGTTGATAACAAACGTAGGCTTGATCATTCATAATTTTTCTTCAACATTCAAACATACGGTAAAACATCCACACTTTTACTTAATCCATACTTTTTTAAGAACGTATGGTTGTTTACAAAATTAAGGTTGATGAACCATACTTTCGAGAAATAAATGTAACCTTTATAAATTACATACGGTTCTCTTTCCATACTTTTCTAATAACCAAAGCGTAGGGTTCCTTCCTAACGTAAGGTTCTTCTTCCATACTTTGCTGAAAACGTATGGTTGTTTAACCATACTTTTCTCTTATCTCAAAAAGTATACATTCTTTTCATCCTTACGCTATGTTTATCCACGTAGGGTATGAACAGTGATTCCAGAACGTGCTAAAACAGATTCCGTGCTATATTCATCTACGGAAGATATGAACAGTGTTTCCAGAACGCTCTAAAACAGATTCTGCGCTAAGTAATAAGTTCTCTTTATTTCAAGAGTAAAATAAATTAATAACCTCATTCAAAATACTAAGTGAAATCATTAGAAAATAACTAAGGGTATTTGTGAGCATCAAAATTATCATAAAGAGACAGAGTATTAGTTTCAATAATCTCCCCCTTTAAATAACATTAATACGCATTTTTGAAAACAATACTTTGCTAAAAAATCTCACCCTTTTTTATGATCACAAAACCATAAAACAAAACCAATAAAATAATTAAAATTATTTACACAAAACAAAATTAACTTTCAAAATTCGTTATAAAGTTTTAAATAAAATCTTCTCCACCAAAAAGATAATTATAAATCCAAATGTCTCATCTAATTTTCTCCCCCAATAAAATGAATTCCCCCCACCCTAAATATTTATGTTGTGTTTATCCAAATTCTCCCCCTTTTTGTGATATCAAAAAGAATGAAAAATCATGGATTTTAACATGTTTAATATTGCACTGAACTATTTGTAAATGGTATTATGAACTGTTTATCAATAATTAAATCTATAGTACTGGCATATTTAAAATAAAATTAGTAAAACAAATAATGAAAGAGAAAAATAAAAAATAAAGAAAATTTTCATTCAAAAAACAGTAGTATATACTTGACAATGATATACATAGGAATCAATGTTTGGGTAAGATAGGCAACAAGGTCTATCTCCTCTGAATAGACGACATGATTTTTGTAAACTGTTCCTAATGTCTCTTCATCATCCCATCTCCAAGATTGATAATGATCTCTCTGTTATCTTGAGTCATACGAATATCCTCAATTAAATTGACTCTAAAAAACTTATGCATCCTTTCCTCTTTTTCAACAAATACTGACAACTTCTCTGATAACTGATCTAACAAAATTCTGATAGATGGCTCACTAGATGTCAGTTGATCCACTAATAATTTCTGATTGTCCAGCAACACTGACGAAGGAGTACTGTTACATTTAACATCTTGTATCCTGTCATTCATATTGTTCAACATAGCTGTGATAGACTGAAACCTTCCGATTAAATCAGGTGAAGAACTTAATCCACTAACAGCATTATTTTCAACAGATGCAAATTGGTTCTCCATAAACAACTTCAGATCTGATAAATTTGACTTCATAACCATTTTAGATTTTAACTGAGTAACAGAAGTCAGCATATCCTCTTTTAACATTTCATCTTCTTGACTCGAAACTATACACTCCTTTAGTTTTTGAAACTTCAAATGTCTAAAGCATTTCTAAGAGAAGCATTCTCAGATTCCAAGTGAGATACTTTTCTGTACAGTTCTTCAACTTCTTCGTTCCATGAATCAGATGCACCATGTTCTTGATTCACATTCTCAGGATGATGTAGCAATACCAAAGGAAATGATTCAAAATCATATTTCTCCTTTTCATTGTCCTAAGAAGGTTGGTCCACATATTTTTCTTAGAGTTTTCAAACTCCTCCATTGAAAAATCCTCTTGAAGTTCCTCGGTTTGAGCATCAGAAGCATGCTCATCACATTCATGTGCATCTTTTTCTTCCACTGTAATTTCAAGAACTATACCTGCAGAAGTTTCCTGAGGTCTGGCCACTTCTTCACCGAGCACTGTCTCCATCTCCTGTTCCTGTTGAAGTGAAACTTCAATATCAGCAACAATCTGTTCCTGATTTTCCCTTTGAGCTTTTTCTTGAGATCCTGATTTCACTACCGGAGTCGTTCTCTCAGTAACATCATCCATGGTTTTATCAGCAACAACTTCTCTTACAAAATATATCAAATTAAAGGTTCTGTTGGAGTTTCCAAAGTAGTGGAAGTAACTTCCACATTTACTCGTCTTTTTCTTCTTGATTGAAGTCCCTCCTAACTTCTTTCTTCCTCAACATCTGTCACCTCAATGTGAATCCTTTTTTCTACATTGCTGACTCTAGATTCTGCTTTTTCCTCCTTGGACATAGCAGGTTGAGCCTGAGCACTCTCTGATTCTTCCTCATCTCCTACTGGAAAATGTTTTCCTTTAATTGTGCTCCAGAAATATCCAACGTTCCTCAAGTTTCCAGCATTAAATGTATTACTGTGATGACAGTTAACTCTTACATCCACTAATCTCACCATGTATTTCTTAAATAGAAGCTTAGAAATAAATCAACCAAAGGGATATAAATTCATCCTTACCTCGCTTTGACAGCAATAACTGAGATACCTTATCATGTATCTTGGAAAGTTTAAATTAATATAACTTAAAAAAAGAAACATTATATACATATCAGGGTACAAAATCTTTTCCATTTCTGCCATCTGTGGAGCTATTCCGGTCTGAATAAATTTTACCAAAATCTTCTGATCAGGCTCCAAATCCTTAACAAAAATTTTCTTTATTGTCTTCGTACTGAAAATAAAAGACATAATTTCTTCAGATTTATGCACAGAATCTCTTATATTCTTCAAGTCAAAATGAAAAACTCCCTCATGAGGGCAGTTGAGAATCTGACTAATCTCTACTGAAGAAATTGAGAAATCCATATCCTCTATTTTATCCATCATACTGTCTTCGGTATTGTCCAGACTAAACTGTATAGATTTGTAGAAGTATCTATGTTCTACTTCATACAGAAATTTCGTATTTTCACTGTTGAACATCTGTTCAAGATTCTGAAACGACAGTGCTTGCTTCAACAACAGATTCATCTGAAATAACCAGTCAAGATCGATTACCTCACCTTGTAAGATTTTTCATCCTTTAGCGCGTTGTCTCTTGGCATTGCTCATCTCGGCCTCACTGGCTCTTTTATTCCTTACCATTGCTGCGAGAGTCTCTGAAGGTTTGAAGGTTAGGGTTTCAGATGTTCAAAGTTCAGGGTTTCAGAAGAGGATGTGCGATTTTTTGATTTTGAAAGGGTTTTGATAGAAGTGAAAGGGTTTAAAAGTCGAAAAGGCTCTGACAGCCTTGATTCACGTGTAATCACTCATCATTACACATATTTAAAAACAAATAAATTTTTTATACGAAAAAATAAAGAAAAACTTAAATAGTATTCAATAAAAAAAAATTTACAAAAAAAATGAAAAAAAATTATTTAAAATAAAATAATCCTGGCTCCCCCTTAATAAAATAAAACCTTGCAGTGGGAAGAGGTTTAGTAAAAATATCTGCTAATTGAATTTCAGTATTTATAAATTCTAAAAATATATCATTTTTAATAACATGATCTCTTAAAAGTGATGACTTATATTAATGTGCTTAGTTCTAGAATGACTAATAGGATTTTTTGAAATATTAATTGCACTCGTATTATCACATAAAATAGGTTTATTATTAAAATTAAATCCAAAGTCCATAAGAGTGTTTTTCATCCACAACACCTGTGCACAGCAACTGCCAGCAGAAAAATATTCTGCCTCAGCTGTTGACAGGGCAACTGAATGTTGTTTCTTACTAGACCATGATACTAAGGACTTTCCTAAAAAGTGACATGTACCTGATGTACTTTTTCTATCTAATCTACAACTTCCAAAGGCAGCATATGAATATGAAATCAAATTAAAATCGTATGTTTCAGGATAAAGAAGATATTGAAAAACAGTTCCATTTAAATATCTAAAAATTCTTTTAACAGCAGTTTGATGGGATTCTTTAGGATTTGATTGAAATCTATCATAATGACATAGTGAATACATTATATCTGTTCTACTAGCAGTAAGATATAACAAGCTGCCAATCAGACCTCTATATAACTTGTTGTCAACTGATTTCCTAGTTTCATCCAAATCATGTTTTATATTAGTACACATAGGAGTTGTAAATGTCTTGTTGGTCTCAATTCCAAATTTCTTAAGTAAATAAGTAATGTATTTTATTTTATTTAAAACATTTCCAAAATATTTTTGAAATATTTGAAGACTCAAAAAGAAATTTAATTCTCCCATCATACTCATTTCAAATTCTTTTGCATTAATTTTGAACTCATGACAAATAGTTTTAGTAGTTGATCCAAAGATTACATCATCAACATAAGTTTGAACCAATAAAACATTATTTTTCACAGATTTCTTAAATAGTGTTATATCTTCCATACCAATAGTAAAATCATTTTTCAAAATAAAAGAACGTAATCTTTCATACCAGGCTCTAGGTGCTTATTTAAGTCCATAAAGATCTTTAGTATGTTTAAAAATAGAATCAGGTTTTTGAGAGTTTTCAAAACCAGGAGGTTGGTCAACATAAACTTCTCCCATTAAATATCCATTTAAAAATGAAGATTTAACATCCATCTTAAATAATTTAAAATTCATATAAGATGCATAGGCTAAAAGGATTCTAATGGATTCTAACCTTGGGACAGTTGAAAAAGTATCATCAAAATCTATTCCCTCTTCTTGATTATATCCTTTAGCTACTAATCTCGATTTATTTCTAGTAATTGTTCCTTGGTCATCCTATTTATTTCTAAAAATCCATTTGGTTCCTAATACATGGTAATTCTTAGGTCTTTCCCCTAAATTCCAAACTTCATTTCTTTTAACCTGGTTTAATTCATCTTGAATTGATATTACCCATCATTAATCATCTAAAGATTCTTCTATAGTCTTGGGTTCTTGTTGAGATAGGAAGGCAGAGAATTCCAATAGGTTTCCTATGTTTATTATAGTTTGAACACCAGTTTCTAAGTTACCTATTACAGTTTGTAAAGGATGATTCTTTAGGGTTCTAGACTGTCTAGGTAGAATATTTAAAGGTTCTTCATTATCATGTTCCTCTGAACTGGATTGAATTTATTTTATATAATTTCCAAAGTCATTCTTTAAATTCTCAAGTCTCATGTTATCATTAGAGTCCAGTTCATCCACTTGTTCTGTCCTTTTCTCAAAATGATCAGATTCATCAAATTTCACATGAGCTGATTCTTCAATAATCCTTGACTTCTTATTATAAACTCTATAAGATTTGGAGGTAACAGAAAATCCTAAGAAAATACCTTCATCCGATTTTGGATCTAATTTACCAAGATTATCCTTGGTGTTTATGTTCTAAACCTTGCATCCCAAAACATTAAAGTAATTTACTTTAGGTTTTCTGTTATTCCATAGTTTATAGGTTGTATTTTTCAAAATTGGTCTAATTAAAACTCTATTAATTGTATAAAAAGATGTATTCATAGCTTCTACCCATAAATATATAGGTAGGATATATTCATTTAATATAGTTCTAGCCATTTCTTGAATTGTTCTATTTCTTCTTTCTAAAATCCCATTTTGTTGAGGTGTTATGGGTGCAGATAAGGTGTGTCTAATACCCATATTTGAGCAAAAGGAATTAAATTCCAAATTCTCAAATTCTCCACAATGATCACTTTATAATGATATTATATTGAAACCTTTTTCATTTTAAACAGATTTGCAGAAACTTTCAAATAATGTAAAATCTTCATTTTTAAATTTCAAAAAGAAAATCCATGTAAATCATGAATAGTCATCAACTAAAACATAAAAATATAATTTACCAGTTAAGCTTGCTACTCTTGAAGATCCAAACAAATCCATATGAATATGTTCTAAGGATTAGATGTAGCAACCTTAATAACGGATTTGAAGGATGATTTGTGTTGCTTGCCAAGTTGACATGCATCACAAAATCTGTCACTTTCAAATTTGAGACAAGGTAAATCAGAAACTAAATGTTTCTTAGATAACTTATGTAAAACATATACATTGCAATGAAAAAGTCTTCTATGCCAGATCCAGGATTCACTTACTTTAGCAGTCAAGCAGTTTCCTTGTTGTTTACATAAGAAATTTAAATCCAAAGTATATACATTTTCAGTTCATGGTGCTTTAAATTTAAACAGATTATCTTTAAAAATAGTACATCAATTGTTAGTAAAATCAACAGTATATCCATCATCACAAAGTTGTGAGATACTTATCAGATTGTTTTTTAGTCCTTGTACATAAAGTACTTTGTTGATTGAGACTCTTTTTGGATCTCCAATAGTTCCAATGTCAATGATTTTTCCATTGGTATTATCACCAAATGTGACAAGTCCTCCTTCCTTTTGAGTGAGTGAAGAAAAATTCAATGACATTCCACTCATATGTCTTGAGTAGCCACTGTCGATGTACCATATATCTTTTCTTCTCTGGTGACCTGCTACCTGCAAAGACATTCAAACAAATTGATTTGGTACCCATATTTTTTGGGTCCAAGAGTGTTAGCTAGCAATGATCCAGATATCCATATTTTCTTTGTTCTTTTAAAAATAGTTGAATCATATAAGTCTTTTTAAACATAGGCTTTCTTAATACCACAAATTTGAGGTTTTCTTAAGAAACAGTTTTTAGCTACATGTCCATTTTCCCCACAAAAATTACAATTAATCTTTTTAGAGCTAGGAACAAAATAATGTTTATATAGATTTGGTTTTTCTCCTTTCCTTCCAATTCCAAATCTCTCCTTTTTAATGATAGTTTTTCCAAGAATTTCATTTAATGAATTATCTCCTTTTTAAAAACCAATGCATCCTTTTTGTAAGATTCTACTTCATCCTGCAGTGATTTTATTATTGATTAAAAATTAACACAGTTTTTGTTAATCAAATTGTATTTATCAGTTAATTATTTATGTTGTTTCAGCATTGTGTCTCTTTCATCTAAAACGGATTTATGTATATTTTTTAGTGACTTATGTTTCTTAAACAGTGATTCATATCTTTCTTCAAGAATATTGCAGTAGGCTGTAAGTTTTTCTTTTGCGTAGATTGATTCAGAATGTGATTAAGAGGAGTAATATGAGTGTACCCCATCAGTTTCTACCATGAAACACATGTTTTCCTTTAGATTGACTTCTTCTTTCTCTAAGCTTGATTTAGAAGAGCTACTAGAGTCTTCAGATACACTCCAAGTGGCTTTCATATCGTTCTTGTCTTTCTGCTCAAAGTCATTTCTTTTGAAGAATTTCTTCTTCTTTGCATCCTTCAATTGTGGGAAATCTGTTCTGATATCTCCCATCTTTTTGCATTCATAACATCTCACTTCCTTATTATCTCCCTTAAAGGATATTTTGAAGCCTCTTTTCTTGCTATAGAATTTTATAAATTTTCTGGCTATTTAATCCAGTTCTTCATCTGAGTTGCATTAGTCAAAGCATTCTGATTTAGCTTTTACTTCTTTGCTCTTCATCTTTCTATTCTTTTGTAGTGAAGTTTCCTTCAATGAAATATATTATCTTTTGATAAGAACTTTATGATCATTAGCTTCATCTTTCATTTCAGCTTCATACATCATTAGTGTACCAGTCAGCTCTCTCATAGTAAGATCTTTGACAGGTGTTTATTTTCTGATTGCAGCAGAGATACCATTCATTCTAGTAGGAAGTACTCTTAGTAATTTTAATGCTTGATCAGCCAGCTTGATAGGTTCTCCTAGAGAAGTTATGTTTTTGACAATTTCTGTTAATCTCTCATTCATTTGGGTAATGCTCTAATCTTCAATCATTCTGAAAGTATCAAATTTCAGTTTTGCAGTTGCATATCTCATTTTCCTTACATTATCTGTTCCTTCATATTCCACAGCTATTGTTTGCCAAATCCCATATGTTGTCGGGCACTGAGATACTCTGCTAAATTCATCTGGACTTAGACCGCAGATAATTTCATTCATAGCCTTCGAGTTCATATCGTACTCTGCCTCTATAGTAGCAATCCATACCTCAGGATTTCAAGAATTTCATAAGGAGTCAGAATCATTAAATAGACTATATATCCGAGGTTTTTTAGATATATTATCATACGCGATTTCCATCAACCATAGTTGTCTCCTTTCAAACATGGTGCTCTAACCATCATTATCCCTTCTCTTGTATCAGTCATAATGCTCTGTTGTATAATCCTTAAATGCTTCTAGCTTTCTAAGGCTCTGTCAGAAGCTCCACCATTGATACCAATTGTTAGATCTGAATCTATAGATTATACACAAGAGGGGGGGGTGAATTGTGTCTTTTGCAACTTTTTCAATAAATCTTCTTTTGAACGAGTTATATACTTTATACTTTATCAGATTTGATCATGCAGTGGAAAAAGTAAAAACAAGAACACAAAGATGTATAGTGGTTCAGGGAACAGAAATCCCCTAGTCCACTCCACCAACGCTCTACTCCACGAGCTTGGTGATTTTCACTATCTGGTCCTCTTTTCCACAGACTGATTCATAACTAAGTACAGGCAGTTGACACCTTTACAATCCAAGGAAAAACCTTCTGATTCAAAGACGAACCTACACAGCTTAGAACGAGAAGCTGGTTACTCAAGAATAAAAACAAAATTTCAGAAAGAAATTTCTGGTTGATCTTCACAATCGCAACAGAATGCAATTGACAACAGAGGGATCAAAGTCTCTAGAAATATTAATCTTCAAGATGAAGTATTTCTGAGATGATCCAGTTGTAATAGATATAGAGATATTATTCACAACCTCAGCAGTATTAGATCCACAGTATATATTCAATGTAGAACAGGTGAATCTTCTATCGAGATCCTTTTTCTTGAACAAACAGAGCTTTTATGCTTCTTTTGAATCATTAGATCAATCGTGAAGAGTTGAAATCTCTGTTTTCCACTTCTTTCAATAATAGATCAATCACACCATTCTTTCTTTTTGTGTTTCAGAGAGATCATATATAATAAAGCATATCTCCTACACATTTAGATCCATAAAAGTCGCATTCTGATTCACGATATTCAAAAAATTTAATTTACAGAGAAGTCGTAACTACCCTTAAGACTCGGCATAAAAAGATCCTTTTAATTCGATCTTAAATCCATTAATAAAACGACTTTGAATAAGTCAAAGTTTTAAATTAAAAACGACTTTAAATCCGGATTGAAATCAGCCTAGAAATCAGATTACTGATCGTTGTACATAAAAACCATCTGCCGAAAAATTCCAACGCCAAACGTAAAGTTGATGATGTGGCCTCCAAACGTAGGGTTAATAACATAGTCTTCAAACATAGGGTCGATAACGTAAAGTTGATAAAAAATGTAGGGTTGATCATTCATACTTTTTCTTCAAAATTCAAGCATACTGTAAAAGATCCATACTTTTACTTGATCCATAATTTTCGAAGAACGTATGGTTGTTTACAAAAGAAAGGATGATGAACCATACTTTTAAGAAATAAACGTAACCTTTAGAAATTATGTACGGTTCTCCTTCCATACATTGCAGATAACCAAAACGTAGGGTTCCTTCTTAACGTAAGGTTCTTCTTCCATACTTTGCTGAAAATGTATGGTTGTTTAACCATACTTTTCTCTGATCTCAAAAATTATACATGCTTATCATCCTTACGCTGCGTTTATCCACGTAGGGTATGAACAGTGATTCCAGAATGCACTAAAATATATTTCCCGCTATATTCATCTACGTAAGATGTGAAGAGTGTTTCCAGAACGCGCTAAAACAGATTCTGCGCTATGTAATAAATTCTCATTATTTCAAGAGTAAAATAAATTAATAACCTCCTGCAAAATAATAAGTGAAATAATTATAAAATAACTAAGGGTATTTGTAAGCATCAAAATTATCATAAAGAGGCAGAGTATTATTTTCAATAATCTCCCCCTTTAAATAACATTAATACGCATTGTTGAAAACAATACTTTGCTCAACAACCTATGTAAGAGTGATGATTTATGAGTGGCATATAAGAGTTTATCCCACTACATGCATGATTATTATATATGCACATGATGTAAATTTTATATTATAAATTATAATTGATAATAAACTCCGAATAAGATATTTTGGGATAAATAATTGGAAATATTTATAAAGGATATCATGAATAATTTTTTAATATTAAATTAAAGAGGCCACCTCAGTGCTTACATATTCCAAAATATGGGAATTATCCCATTTAGGGAATTCAATAACAAAAATATGAGAAGTATGTTAAAATTTTGTAGATGTTTTCTTGGTGGTTTCCATATTCTTATAATAAAGTATTTCAAGATGGAATATTAATTCAAGTAAACTCGGAAAAATAGAAATTTGAATGGTGATATATCACAATATTGGTATATATGTGGGAATCTATGTATTTAATATGGAATGTGATCTCTCGTGATGTTATAGTAATCTATAATAATAGTTTAATGAAGAACATAGAGATTATCAACCATGATATTATTGAAAAACATTATACATAAAAGAATGAAAAAAGAATAACTAAAAAATTGGTAAAGTGTGTATCAACTACCATACCTAAGTAGAAGAATGATATTATTGTACAGAATAATGCACATCGAAATCCATTAAAATTACTTGAAGTTTATATTCTAGATTCATATGGAAAAAATAGAAATTAACCCTTCTTAAAAAACCAGTGGATGGAGAACTAGAAACTATTTTATATGATTTCATGTGAAATTATGATGTTGTTGTTGTATATATATATATTCACGACTTAAATATGAAATTGTATCCTTATATGTCCAAAATAACCAACCCATATTCATTCCAACATAACTATGGTGATTTGTATTGGACTTGTTTTCTATGACATTATACTTTCTTGAATTAGTGAAAAATGTAAGAAATAGACATAATGACCATTGGGGGATAGTCAGTCAACCCCATCATTGTAAGGGGAATTTCACTGAGTAGTAGTGAACTATCCTAAACCCTAATATTAATTAAAAATGTTAGTGGGGAATTGGGAAATCAACACTCTATTTATTGTATTCCCTTTTGAGTAATCTGGTTTAGGTAATCCATATAAAAATCATCCATGTCATGTTAAATTTTAATTTATTTTATTTCTAAATGAAACATACTTACAAGTATAGAGAATTAGTGATTGAAAATACATGGTAGAGTGGAAGGATATGTGAAATAATAATCATATCAATTTATATGGAAAATAGAAAGATAAGTTACTCATATAAATAAAAGCTCAAGGTCACCATGGGATAAAATAGTTTTAAGTAAAGGTGTTTAATTTGAGAAATATTGTATTTCTATATTCACCACCACTCAATGTATCTCTCACTTAAGTCACATTTGGGCTAAAAATTGTTATCAATTCCTGAGTTATTTTTAAAATATTCATTCCCACTTACCTAATCTGATTGATGTCTAAATTAAGGGTTTCAATTTTTCTTTCATTCTTTTGAACCATGGAAAAGGGAATAAATCCATGGAAGAACAAATACCCCATAGGAGTTTCAAGCATCAGAATAGTTTTTAATAAGTTTAACATTAAGATGAAGGATTTTAATATGTTTAAGAATTAATGTTTTTAGAATTTATATTTTTAAACAATTCATTATTTTAATGACACTGTATGAATGGATGTAAAAGCAGATATTCCAAGTTAATATGCACATAATGATGATATGGTGATCCCAAGGAGGAAATAAGTGGAAGCTTCTCATCTATATGAAGTTATAAATATAAATTTACTTGAAAATATTATGTCTCGAAAAATACAAATCAAATTTTCAGAAATTAAATTCAACAAGATAAAAGGGTTGAAAAACGGTCATGTGGAATTAGATACTAACCTATGAACGAATAATGAATCTCGGTTTTGGAATTAAAAAAATTAGATAAGATAAAAAACACTTCATGTTGATTCCCAGATAAATGAACCTAATTAAAAAATAGAAATTAAGGGTTAATAAAAAATAATGATATATAACTGTCAGAATTGGTATAGGTGAATCATAGGAAACAAATAGAAAAGGTAAGACTTATAGATTCTATGTCTAAAAAAAGGATAAAAATACTCAAAGTGACATACTAGATAAACATACACCTAAATTTTAAGAGGGGATGTCATGTTGGAAGTCAATTAAGAAGTAGATATATTTTTAGCTTGAACAAATATCAAAAGAATATAGATATTTTTGAATGAATTGATCTCATTAAAGAATCAAGTGGAATAATATAACTAAATGGGTAACCATAAGAATAAATTTTATTCACACCTACACATTTATTATCCATCTATATGAGTTAGTGAGATGATGAAACAGTATGATATTTTGGAGGGGACACATGAAGAAATTTTCATTTCATAATGATGATGTTCCATGGTAAAATTTGGTATTAGATATAGTGAGGCCTACATAAATAATTCAAATAATAGAACAATATAAATTATTGAATTATGGAAATTTGTGGACATACTAGAAAAGAATACAATAAGGTTATTAAAAAAGGTTAGAAAAAACAACTGATTTTTCATATAATGTATAGATACATGGGAACTTACCACGTAATGCATGGTCATACACCCAATTTTTTATAAATCATTAGAATATATTACAAGATGTGAATATGATAAGAAAATAACCAAACCAGGAAGCCAACCACAAAAATCAAAGTATAGATTTAATTTCAAAACCTTCTACCATCACAACTAATTATATATAATGTATTTTATAATAGTTCCATCTAAGATAAAAGAATTATATTATAATTTCTTTAATTATATATATATATAAATATATTCTTCTATGAAATAGGTTTCCAATTATAAATTAAGAAGACCTTATATTAAATTTAATATTATATAGATTTCCAAATCAGTTTCTAAAACTTATACAACCTAGATAGAAAATAAAATTTTTTAGATGATATTAGACATTATTTAAAGAGAAATATATTGTTTTATGAAATATGTTTCCCATTATATTTGAGTAAAACTTCCACATTGAATTTAATATTATATATAGTTCCAAATTAGTTTTTAAACCTAATACATCATGGATAGAAATTAAAATTATTTGGATCTGAAAGAAAAGTATTTAGAATAATGAAATAAATTTATAGGTTGAAAAAATATAAAAAACATTTTAAAAGAGTGTGGTAAGAAAAATTTGGGTTAAAAATTATAATATTTATTGCAAGTATGGCCAATGCAGTAAGAAGTATTGAAGAAATAAATACCTACCAGTTAGGAGGGGAGAAATCCATGATGGTGAGGGTATCAGAGGACAGAAAGTTTTTTTATTTGGTTTTGTAGAAAAGAGTAATACTATTGAATTCTTGATGATGTAAGATTTCATTATAACAACATCAATTATGAAAATAAATTCCAAATCTAAATACAAAGGTAAAAATGGTGGTCCGTGGTAACCCAAAATCATCCTCAACATGAGGAATATAAAATGGGGAGATACAATCTAAGGAATAGATGTTCCCAAAAAGCACATGTTTTGGTGTGTAATGTAAAATTGTTTAAGATAGATGTATGCATAAAATAATTTTCAAAATGAATCTAGAATCAATATATAATTATTTTAAAAAAATTAGAAGTTAATACCCCTTGTAACAATTTGAGTCACGTTAGTCTTAAAACTACATGCAGTGATGATGATTATTTTTTAAACTAGTGAACTAAGTAACTAACTTGATGAAATATTACGCATTAATATAATTATGATGTAACATATGAAATTATGATAAATTTGGATTTTTAGGTGTGTTTTAGGAAATTATTTACTGAGAATCATCCTACCAAATGAGTTGGATAGATTGGAAAGATCTATATGAATGAACACTCTATTTATCTTTTAACACTCTATCAATTTATGTTAGCCATTTGTTATAGGATACTAAATGTGGTAATTCATGAGTAGTACTTTATAAAACTTGGTGTCCCAAAATTAATTGAATCTTCAATCGATATGGTTCTATAATTAAGGGGGTAGGAGGTGAATTTATAAAGGTTTTTAAACATTATTTATAAAAGTTGAAAATTCTAAATGGAAAATGGAATTTTTAAAATCATTTTTTAAAAGTGGTATCAATTAGGGGTATTCCTAATACTCTGGTAATTCACCATCTATAAACTAATTTTTTTATAATGGGAATGAGACAATAGTTTTTGGTTTTTCTAAAGAAGTGGATGTATTTTTTGTTTCATTATTTTAATGAAAAACAATTTTAGAAATGGATATATTGGTTGATATTAAAAAAATCTTATTTCCTATACTATGATCAGTCTTAAGAGTCATAGAGTATTTTTTTCATAGATAATATGATATGTGGGGGCTAAAACTAACTAGAAGAATTTTATTATGTTCTTATTTACTGGAGAGAGTATCCTAGAGAATTCTATTAAGAGATGGTATTGAATGTACAATTATTCTAGATGCTGGTTAAGAGATGTTTTTTAAGAATTGGACATAAATACATTGAATTTATAAACATATAGAAAATATTGATATTGGGCCATAAATAAGTGTTCTTATCCTAAATATGATGTGTATATGGTTTAAAAATATGAAAATGAACAGATGTCAATAATACTGTTAAGTATATTGAGTTTCCCCTATCAAATTTAGAAATAAGGAGCGATTAGAAGTTGATGAAGTAACCCAATAAATTATAAAGAAGAAAATGTAAAGGTAGTTTTAGAAAGATTTCATATTTTATTTCATTATAAATAAGGGGTAAAAGACAATTCCCCATAGAAATTTTTTATTTTGAGTTGTAATAATCATTTGGTTTGATTATTTGAGTTAATAATGTGTTGTCAAAATTTTCAAAAATGACTGGTTATTGGAACCTCTAGGGTCTTTAATGAATTTTTTAAAAATATTGTTTGTAAATAAATATATTATAAGGTTTTATTATAAGTTTAAATAGTTTTAGTGATCAAGATATTTATATATTGGATGGATTATATATAGATTTCAAAAGGAATTGATGCTATTGGAAAATAAGTATGGTTATTTGGGATGTTGTTTTTGGTAAAATACATTCATTTTCAATTGAGATATTACTAGATTCATTATAATATTCCTATGAGTATATCATTACCCTTATATGAGTGGTAACTTTTTTTGGGGATATAATTTTAGATAACCCTATGAAAATTTACGAAATAAAAATTGTTTCAGATCTTAGAGGTATCACACTACATAAGCAGCAAGACATTGAAAAGTTTACTGACTAAGCTCAAGGGTAGTAACCAAATAAGTGTGTTTGTAGAAATATATAGAGATATAGTATAGTTTTTAACTGGAATAAAATGTTTCGGTGATTCTAGGAGAGTGAGCGAATGTTTAGGGTGGCATGACGACTATAGTTATGGCATGAAGTTAATAATATGGTATTTAAATACAATATCATGTTGTGTCCATGGTATTAAAGAAATGTTCATAGAAATATTGAAATTAAAAAATCTTAATCTTCTTTTACCTTGACCCACTATTTTTCCACACCTGACATACTAGACCCATTGATCAAATAAGAAAATAGAAATAACTATTTCACCATGCCATAAATGTGAATGTTGTATCCATAATGGAGTGAAACCAACTATGTAGATTACAAAATGAAGAATTATTGAAAAAAAAATTTTACACTATAAAACATTTGGAAGGTGAATTAGTTTAGGTGCAATAGAAAAAAAGATGTCATTAGAGTCACAAATTCTACGTTTCAACGAACCAAAATATGTCAACCTAATGTGTCTCCCAGATCATCTCTTCGAAAGGATTGCATCATGTTCTAAAATTCCCCAAGATATAGAAAGTGTCAATGTATCACATATAACCATTAGATAGTGGTTTCCACTATGGAATATAACAATAATGTCACACGAATTCCATTGGGAATATGACATGATCCTTTTATATTTGGACAACTACACCATTAAATATGCAGTTTCATCATATAAAGATAAACAAAAACATTAACACATCGTATCAAATAAACAAAAACCACATAAATAACGTACCATAAATCTAATAAAGAGTAAAACTGATATCCATATACAAAAAATGAAAAATAAGAACCAAACTGTGGAGGAGGAAACAAAATTAACCAAAAAACTCACAGAGGATCCCAAAACTACATCAATATCCCATCCTTTATGTGAAATTTGACCACCATAATATACAAATTTAGGAATGATGATAATAATCTAGAGGATTCACTATAAACGTGATGCTCTATGCTCGAACTATATTATATAGGACAGGTATACATATTCTCAAAGTCAAATATAGGGTATAAGGAAAATCCCAATGGGATACCACCAGGAGTCTACATAATGACTATCTCTATGATAACTATTATTCAATATTGGTAAACAATAATTGATATATATTTTCCATATAGATTTTTTTTTCAATTCTACCATTTTCAATAAAATATATCCATTTATATATTTAGTCATGCACCCTGGTCAAACACCACATATAACATCACAATAATAAAATAAGAATCATGGGGGGACTGACATATAGGCTACAAAGGCATTATCACTCACTCATGGAATAATAACTAGCTAATGTGATCCTAAAAAGTAATACAATAATGGCCACACAAGGTGAATAGAAATAACCACTAGCTATTATCATAGCTAAATCTAGAAAAACACCTTCCACTCACCAACATAACATAGGTCACCCATGTGAGTCCAAAAACCAATACAAGTCCAACTCAAATCACACTCCAAATAGTACTCATACTAATAAAACATTTAGAAAAGGAGAAAACCCTTTTTATAATAATTGTATAAAATCACCTTGGAGTTATGTGTACCCTTCAAAAAATTTATTAAATAAATTTGATGCATATAACTAAAATTAAATAAAATCCATTTTATAAATAAAAACCTTCATTGAAACCGTGTTATATTAAATATCCCTTTTAATCATTTCATAAAACACACTTATGAAACAGAAGATATTCTTAAACACCATGTGAAACAGAACATGCCAAGAAACACATCAACACTTACTCAGTAACCCAGAATAAGTACAAACTAATATAATTTATCAAACCAAACCAAATTAGAACCATTTAATAAAGTTATATCATGGTTAAGTCACATTATGTAGAGAAACAAACCTCTGGAAAGGAGTTACACCTGTATCCTTCATTAAAGACAACAACAAATGAGAATGTTATATCCTCACACACCTTTGAAACCATGAAATTTCATTAGGTGAAAACACATAACCCTATGATTAGCAAGCATGGTCACTTAGGGTTCTAGAAAAGTGGTGTATGAATAAGAGTTTTCTATGTAGGAAAGAAAAATAAAGGTAATCAAATATTAACTTAATGTAATCAACCTAGATAAAAGGAAATACACCATGGATGAAAGGAATAAGAAACTCTTACCCAATGAGGGGAAGAGTCATGTTGAGGGAGAGAACAAAGGGATAAATGAGGGTTATTTTAAAGGGAGATATAAAAAAAATTAACAAATTTATGTTCACATGAAAAAACAAATGGTATTTACACATAGATCACTAAATAGTTCACCAATCCTGTAGGCATCCTCTATCCATGAAAACATATTGGCCATTTTTCTGAATACTATCATAATTGTTTTTCAAATAGTGTGGGGATCATGTGAAATTTCACTATAACTCCCAATCACAGCTTTCATATCATGAAACATGGTTTTTACTAACCCTAAAAAAATAATGCATCCCATCCAGACTTCCAAATTTTTCAAACTTCTGACCCCAAACTCCCAAAAATTATAAATTAAGTGGAAAATAAGTAAAATAAAAAAATACATACCTATGTCCCAGTGGGTGTCAAATTCCTCCCAACCATGCCAGTTTTTCATCGAAAATTCCTAAATATGTGTCAATAATGAGAAGGAAAATCCAAAACTCTCCTCATTAATGATCAACGTTCCAAAACATAAGATCACCCTGAACATATAATTATGAAATATAAAATGATGAACCAAAATACCATGAATCTTTATTCTAGATAGTTTAAAACCCTAAATAGTCCATTCAAAAATAGATACATTATATTTTGTTTCTTAATACTCCCATAGAACTGTGTAAAGAGGCCAAATTAAAAAAATATTCTACTCAAGGGACTCTAAAACTTTAGGGCCTGAAAATTGTAGTATTAATGAACCGAAATCACCCAAAAAATGTGATAAAAATTAATATTATACTTATTAAGGGTAAATTTACATAAATAAAAAACCACCAAATAATTATATAGATAAATGTGAGAAAAAAACATCAATAGTCTTAGGATGGAACCATTCCTCCTAAAAAACTGAGTACACCAATCATCTACAGAATGAGACTAGGCCATAACCAAAAGTGTCTCTCCAAAATCAGATCTCTATATGGAAGGTCTCTATGCCTACCTTGAATGCATTCAAGGGATTCATATGTATCGAGGTTTGATGACCATTCATGAATGAATTAAAACCCATAACTAGTTACTCTTTTCATTTGTCACTAAAATCCAACATAAATATTTAATACTTGTGAAATAAATAGTGTGGTTAGTATACCCAATAAAACTATCGATTAGATAGGTCATGTCTAGTTCAATTGAAAGATAATTTTCTCCTAATAAATCTTATCTCCAAACTCAATGGAGGATAAGAAATTTTCTAGAAATATGTAATTTTTAACCCTCGTACCCTTATTCAAGTATGTTTTTCTTTATTTTTCAGCTAAATATCATTTATAATAGTTATTTATCCATTTTTTAGAGGAATGAAGGATGGTGGAAGAAAACCATGGGGATTAGTGATGTTCCCAATCAGGATATAAGTATCACTGATAGGGGGAGGGGTGGATCAGTGATGTCATTTTATTTTTATGTTTCATTCTTTTCAAAACAACCTTCACCACCTGTTAAAGTGTTTCTTATCTACTGAACACACACAAACAAAAGAATACAAGATTTAGAATGTTCACTACACAAAAAAAGTATCCACGTCCATGTTATTGTACAAAAATAATCTAGTACCATACATTCCACTAAATAATAATCCTTTGATGTGGAATACAATGAGTGGGATATACCCTTACACTCTTGTAGCGCTTAGAAAAAAATATGCAAGTGTTATTGCACCTTCTTAGCACAAACAGGGAATTACATTATTTCAGTGCTACTTTACAATTTGAACAGGTGTATTATTTGATGTAAAAATCTTCACTTTCTTACCTAGAAGACAGTAAGAACAATCTTACGCACATCTGAATACGTGCGAAGACCACAAATTTTTTTTTATGGCATTTAGGGTACCATGCGCGCAACTACAATGTCTTGCACGTAAAAATTTACTTTTGGCACAGAAATTATTTTTCACGCAACTTCCTTTTTCCACGCAACTTTCCACTTTTGGCGCAACTTCCCACTTTTTTGGGAAACTTTCATCCTTTCACGCAAACTTCTTTATTTTCACAAAACTCACTTAGCGTATAATTTTACGTACTTCAGAGCTTCAAATTTCTCTATGTGTCAACCCTTACCTAATGAGAGGTGGTCACCTTGTATTTATAGGCCTTTTTTACCCTATGTGAAAACACTAACCTGCATGTAAAACCATCTTCATGCGTGTAAAAAAACTTTCACGTAAAATAATATTTCAGGCACTATCTTGAATTTTTCTCGCACTTAATGCCTTTACCATTTTTCATTGTCCTATTCTAAGAACACCTCTGGTGCGAAAAAATTTGAACCTCGTTCTATATTATGCGCAAAACCAATCTTGCGTGCAGTCTTGTTTTTCACGCACTCTACCCAATTTTTCACACACTCCATGCCTTTTCCAAATTTTGATTCATTGACCTTGAATCATGGCTTGCACGCAAAATTATATTCCATATTAATATTTTGATTCTTTAAACTGTTCTTTTGTGTCACCTCCAGATTTTTTTTTCCTTTTTCATTGCTCTCTTCACTTCATACCATAATCATTCTTCAGATTTCATGATGAACTCTAATATCTTGATATATATCCTTTGATAGACCAGATTTATCATCATTATCATTACAATGGGAAGTACTAAAACTTTTCTATCTTCCAGCAACATCATTCCATACAATCAAGACTCTATATAAATGGTATCATCATTTCTTCCCCTTTCCTTTATAAGGCTTTCATCACAAGTTCTCATTACTTATGATATTTGTGAAATACATATAAAAAAATCATCTTCTAGTTTACAAGTCCTTTAAAAAGTGAATTGATTTATCTTCTTTGACAACAAAAAACAACACTTTGTAAAAGAAAACTTTTCTTAATTTATTATCCAACCAACCTTGTCCCAACAATAAGTCCATGATATACTTCATGTTGTTTTATTCCCTCTAATTTTGTGGTATAGGGACACTATTTTTCACATGGAAAATAAGAATCCCTATATTCGATTTTCCATCACTGGACAACCACTATCTTACCAGATATACAGTAGAGGATATCATCTCACTTGTAGACTATTGATATTTTTTTTATTTTTTTTTATTTTACAATTTTCCAATTTAGATAATTGTTTTGTATTTTAGCCCTCATTTGTCCAGTGGAACTTCTCCTTTGAGACTTTCTCATTTTCCTCTTCTAATTTAATCTATGTTGATCCTTCAATATTTAGAGTTTTATCTCATACAATTCAAATATGGATAAAATCCTAAAAGTATGATTTTTTCCTATATATGTTTGTTTCACTATGAAGTTACCCCATTCCTTTTTAAAAAATATGTTATATTATCAATGATTTTTTACACTACCTCATTTCCTCTTGTTTTAGGCCAAATAAAAAATATGGTTTTAGGTGAGTGGACTCTTCTTAGACTAAGGTGGGTATTCCCTGTACTTTTACCATTATTTAATCCTTATTTCAATATTAATACATCATGTTTTATATAGAGACCCAAGCTTTCCATATATAGATATTACATTTTAATATATGAATATTCGCTACATTACATAATGATCAATTCCAGAATCATGTTATTCTGGTGAATTTAGAAACTTTGATATATAAGAATCTAGTTCGTATTTGAACTACATTATCTCCCACTAATTTATTTCTAACTTCCACCCTTATTTTACATGTTATACATTATTCTTTTCTTCATAAAATGTAACAAGGAAACATTATAAAAGGTGAGATCAAATGCTAAGTAAGGGTAGATGAGGGATATATCAACATAGCATAATCATAATAGTATAAGGACATGAGAATAACATTTGAAACCCCTGACCTTCATATCATAGATCATATAATTCAGTCATGGAATAAATATTGGTTTCATATAAGATACGAATCATAAAGGTATCAATGAATATAAACCTTAGGAGCATAAAACTAGCATAATACATAGATTTTTTTCATACATATAAGATTAAAAAATCACGTGTCAAGTCCACCCACAATAAATTCATATCATGTTAGTCTTAGGATAACCACATGTGTACCTTCTTGGGGTACTGCATAACCTCCCATGTACTATCTTTTGTGTTTGGGATAACCTTATGTGTAACCTCGATCTTATAGAACATTAATCATTACTCAATGAATTAGAGTGCTATATTATTCCAGGCCCACCATCACACAAATAAAATCATACATATGTGTTCCATGAGATTATAAAACAATCATCATATAAGAACCCATGATAAAAAATGGGTTTAAAAAACATTTCATTATAGATGGGATCATGTAAAATAAATGAGTTTCATAAAAAATTAATATTTACATCATAACATAACCCATAAAAAGTAATGGATTTCATAAACATTTCATCTCTTTATCATAGCATAACCTATAGAAAAGGAATGGGTTTTATAAACATCTTTTTATAAAAAAATTAAACCAACCAAATAACGAATAAGGATATTATCATTTAATAATATGCCCTATAATGATTTAGTAACATCAAAAGAGGTTATTTTAGTTGGAAAATTATTTTTAGAGATATTTTGGAAATTTGTTTGAGAAAAATATCCTTTAAAATTGAAAACATTTACATAAAATCTTAAACTTTTACACATATTTCATAATACATTTTCCATGAAAATAACCATATAAACTTGTAAAGGATGCTTTAAATCATTGAGTTTTCATGATAGTGGGAAATAATGTTCATGGAAGGTTCGTTAAATCAAATATTCCCATCAAATTTTTAGTAAACAATTCAAAATTAACTCATTTGTAAAACAATAAGAACATTCATTTTAATTATTTTTTAAAAAAAGTTTCATAAGAGTAGAAATGTATTTAAACATTTATAAATGACTCATAAAACTTTATTTAAAAATTTTATAAAACATTTATATGGAATTAAAATTATTTTCGACAGAAGACTATAACAATGTAATTTATCATAAAAAATTATTCTTTTTGTATAATTATTTATTAAATATAGGGAAATGAGAGGAAAACTTGTATTCTTTAGAAAAAAAAGAAGAGAAAATTCATGAGTTTCTTGAAGAATATATCTTAATATTTCATCATAGAAAACATAGTCA
The DNA here is from genome assembly GCA_963277665.1 of Viscum album. Classification (NCBI taxonomy): domain Eukaryota; kingdom Viridiplantae; phylum Streptophyta; class Magnoliopsida; order Santalales; family Viscaceae; genus Viscum; species Viscum album. The sequence continues at coordinate 1,173,775,900 of OY728119.1, read as the reverse complement.
TAAATAATCCTAATAAACATTGAGATTTCCATATAACATTTTTACCACATTGGTAAATTTTGAATCAAAAAAATAATGAAGAAAATTAATTTAGATAAATATGTATGTTGTTTTACAATGAATATGATAAAGAAAAAGGCAAAAGATTGGTGAATTTTGTTCTTTAAGAACATTGATAGATTTAGAACACCTCTCTTATTAGGAATAAAATGCTTCCTTATATCTTAAATATGAGTGAGGGGTGAATATAAATACGGAAAATAATATAGTGATATAGATTTGTTTTTGTGCACAAAGTTCCCATATTCCCCTCCTCCAATTATCGACTCTATGGGCTTGGTGATTTCACAAGTAGGCTATTCTATCCAGAGGCCTCTTAATCAAAAAACCCAAGTGAATCTAGTTGAAACCATACAAGGATTTTATAAGGACTTCTAGTTCTTTTATAGGGGACCAAAAATCCACAACTTAGTACAAGAAGCTGAAACATTACCAAAAATGATTCTTAACAGTCAAAACTCCAATAAATCAATAGAGTTTTACTTGACTGAAAAAGAATGTTTTACTTTACAACTGTGGAAAATAATGATATATGTATTTAAATCTTCAATAATTCATGGATGAAAATAAATATTCAATGTCACATAGTATTTTTTCGATGATTGATATTTAAAACACCAAACAGATGTATAAATAAGTATATCACTATAGTTTTACTCTGAAAAAATCTTCATCAGTCCGGTAGAAGAAGAATAAATAATAAAATGTAGTGGTAGTGACAACAGAAACAATAGTGGTTCAATTAGATAGATCAAAACATGTATGAATAAAAAGTGTATCTCATAAGGAAATGACACATTTGTTGTTTTTAGACAATATTTTTCTTTATGTATATATTTGTTCTTCATCATATCACTTATATATTTTTTCTGATGAAGAATGTGTCCATATTTAGACTATATATCGATCATTTTTAGGTCCAACTAGCTCAGGAAATATAGCACAATAAATAAATATTATTTTTATTCCAAATAATTCAAGAGATTATTAACATCCTATAACAATAGAAATTTTTTATTCTATTGAATGTGATCCTTTTAATTGATCATATTGAAATAGTTTGGGGACCAGTACCTTTATTAAAAAAAGAAAAATAAAAACAAAAGTCCCTTTTGATATTGGTTATGGGAGTAGCCATTACATACCAGAAGGCCAGATTTCACACAACCTAGTAAAAAAGATACCGAAGGGCCCAATGATGTCTATCAATGCATCAAACCAACACCAAATGGACATGGAAATAAAACCCTAAATAAGAAAACACCACCACCTCCACACAAAGAAATGGTCGAACACCTTCAACACAACTATATCAATGGAAGAAATTCCACTGAAATAAAAGACATCCAACACAACAATAAAGATCTAGAAATCATCCTGGAATCATTGACCTGACAAAACAGATCAGTCATAAAAGATTATTTTTGACCCAAACCCAACACATAGTATTCTAAAATAGCAATTTCCACAGCAAGAACCCAACCATAACCTCCATGGGCTGCCACTCCACCTACTACAAAGAACGACTTCGTTGCAAGTGATTTAACGGTGGAGAATCTACTATGCATCCCACAACATATAATCAAACCACACTATCAAAAGTCTTCACCGAACCTGCACCAAATCTTCCATGAGGAGATTCTGTAGATGAATCCAAACCATTACTGAGGGCCATCACTCCACCTGAGATGAAGCAAGAACCCACCTTCCACTCCGTCAGACCGCTAATATTGACTTATGACCAAATATGGACCACTAGATACCAAGAAGAAACTCTTCATTCCCCATCTAAGACATTACTGTAGGCCACAAACCTTGCATCCTCAATCACGTTCTACGACGCTTCCATACCATCATCACCATCTCATAGTTCAGTTTTCAAATCCACAATCTTCTATATCTCGTGTGTGTCACACCAATCTAGATAAAGTATACCACTGAAGAAACCCAAAGGATCATAACACTCTTGCTCGATGTTGAGATCTCCCTCCAACTTTTAATTGACTATAACAATCATTTTGAATAGATATTTACTTTTGGGAAAACCATTGTAGAAATCAAGGATAATATATTGAATATAAAATTATGTTGTTTAATAGTCAAACATAGGGTTCATTAATTTAAAAACAAAATACAATTTTATAGTTAACAATATATATATTTTCTCAAATGTAGGGTTTATAAAAAATTATATCCATTTCTCAGACATTGTATACTTTTAAAAAGTGTTCATAATACATTAGTATAGGGGTTTAATAATATTTTTACAATACTTTTGAAACATGTTCATAATACTTTAACAAAAAAATTACCTTTGATAAGTGAATTAAATGTATTCCCAAAATAAATATTCTGATGAATATGGTGTTCCTGAAATTCACATAAAAGTAACTCCATCAATAAAATAAATGTGGATGTTTGTGAGCATCAAAACAAAAGAATAATTAATAAAATTATTGATTCATCATGACCTCATAAATAACCCCATTTTTTTATTATCACAAAACCCATAACAAGATTCGTAAAATTAAAAGAAACTTTTAGAAGAAGAAATTTATATAACCATAAATAATGTAAAAATAAATTCCTCCTTTAAAAACATTTCTCAAATGCATATATATTTCTTTTATAAATATTTTCCAAATTTAACATTTATCATATCTATATAAAAACTATTTACTAGTGTATATTGATGTATAGTTGTAGATATTATGTTCCATTTATAGGTATTACTTTGAGTACTTTTAATGTCTAATTTTATAATGAAATTGGATCACCAAAGTAAGCAACATTGTTGATAAATTATAAACATATCCCATTCAATTGAGTAAAAGTTTCATGTTTGCGCATTATGAAAGTATAAAATATTAATTTTCTTGTTGCGTACGTTTCTTTTTTAACATTTTCAATTTATTAATAAGAAACTTCAATAATATTTGACATCTCATATGCAGAATCACATTGAAAAACTTGATTAAAATCATCAGTTCCTAAAACAAGACAATATCATTAATTGGGTTTTCATTTATATAATTTTATCATTCTTGATCATAATAAAATTTTCTCAAACCTTCCTTAGGAATCTCATAACGCTTAACAAGTTTTAAATAAAACCATATTATAATATTTTCCACATAAATAATTATACAAAACATCCATTATCTTTAATTATCACCATTAATGTGCGGATCATGAATCATTGACATACATTATCCAGAATCATTCCATTCAAGATGTCTTTTTTTGAATATTTAACTCATTCCAGTTATAGGTATAAAATATTCTTGATTTTTCGTAGGACTGAAACCTTATGAATACCATTATTATAATTATACATAATAATCAATGAAGAGATCATGATTACTTATTATGAATAGATCATAATTACTTGTTGATATTAGATAGAATCAAAAGCGTTATCAAGAAGAAAATAAACGGGTAGTCCCATTACTTCTATACTACTTATTATGTTGTAATGACTATGATTAAGAAAAGGAAACTAGATGGGATGATTTTTGTTCTTAAAAAACATATATACATTCAGAACACCTTAGTTTTTTTCAGTGAACCTTTCATTATCTCTTAAAAATGAGTGAGTTTTGAAAATAAACACAATGATATATAGTGGTTTAGGTAACAGAGATCCCTAAGTTCACTCTACCATTTCTCCAATCCCTGGGCTTGGTGATTTTCACTAGTATATCCTCTTATCTGGAGACTTCTATATAAAAAAATGTATCTCGTGGAGCTAACACCTTACAAGGGTTTCATAAGTCCTTTTTATTTAATATGGAATTGAAAATCCGAAGCTTAGTAGAGGAAGTTGAAAATTCTTTAAGGCTGAGTAAGTGCAGTTGAATATCTAATAAATCAATAGAGATTATTTTCATTGAGAAAATAGGTTTCACTTAACTATTTCAGTAGAAACTAAAAAAATTATTTAGCTCTTCAATAATGCACAATTGAAAATAAATATTGAATGTTTCACATGATTTATTCTAATAGTTATAGAGAAAACACTAGACATATTTATAAACATGTATTTCTCCATAGTGTATCATTGATAAAAGCTTTTTCGACCTTGCAGAAGAAGAAGTAATAATAATACGTTGCAGTAATAAACATAACATACGTGCGTCAATCAGATAGATCCAAACACGTATATCTCCAATGTATAGATCTGAATGAAATAACAAACATTTTTTTTCAAAAACACTTTTTAGTTATGTATATATATTTTGGTTATATCATCACATATATATGTTTATTGATGAAGAACATATATATATTTATAGTTTAGATCAATCAGCTGAGGTGAAATCATCTCCATAAATATCTCTCAAAAAATCAAGAATATTTTAATTCAAAATCATCCAAGATAGTCATAAAATCGTGTAAGAATGGAAATTATTTATTTTATTTAATGAGATACTTGGATTCAATCATAATGACCATTTTAATAGATATTTATTTCCATGGAAACCATTGCAAAAAATCATAGATAATATCTTGAATTTAAAATTTCATCATTTAATAGTCAAGCTTAGGGTTCCTTCATGTAACGAAAAAATAAAAAAGTATGGTTGACAATTTATAGTTATTAAGAATCATAGGGTTGAGAATGTAGATTTTTTCACCAATATAGGGTAGAAAAACAATAATTTCCTTTTCTTAAATGTAGGGTTCCTTACAAATGTAGGGTTGATTATCAATACTTTTATAATAGTGTACAATACATGATTCATATCTGTTAGTTCAAACATAGGGTTTTTGAACATCATATTATTCTTACAAATACAAATTACGGAATGTTTTTTGAGAACACTTTCAAAATATAATCAGAACACTTTAAAAAATATTTCTCACGAATCAATGACTATAATATATTTCTAAAATAAGTATAATAATGAATAAAATCTTCTTGATATTCACTTAAATAAAACTTCAATAGTAATAATAATGTGGATTTTATTAGTATAAATGCAAAAACAAATTAATGAAATTATTGAATAAAAATATTCTTCACAATGTATATCAAAAAAATTTCATTATAAGAATCATAAAATGTAATCATGGGGAGTATATACACCACACAAAAGAAATAAGTAGTGAATATGTCATTTGCCTCATAGAAATAAAAGTGAGACTAAAATCACATAACAATTTGGTAACCTCTGAATTATAAAAAACATGAAATAATAACATTACATGAAACTTAAAATATCATGAAAATAAATAATTTCATGATATAGCATGTAAAATAGGGAGTATATACAACACACCAAATAAACAAGTAGTTAATATGGCATATGTTCTACAGATGTAAAAGTGAAACGTGAATCCCTTACCACTCTGGTAATTTTCAATAATAAGTACCATTAAATAATAAAAAATTGGGAAACATTAAATATCATTAGAAAAATGATATTCAATATATAACATGTTTAAGTGGAAATATATACACTACATTGAGGAAATAATTTGTTGATATGGCATATGATTCCCAGAAATACAAGAGAGGCAATAAATCTGTTAACATGTTGAACTTTTTAATCATGATCCTCATTAATTAGTAACATAAAATTAATCATTAAATATCATTAAAATAAATAATTTCATGATACAACATAAACATGGGTGAATATGGCATGTGTCCCGAAGAGAGAAAAGTGTGACCAAAATCCCTTACCACATGTATCGAATTTATTTATAAACATTATAAACACTTTTATAATAAATATAGAATTTTTAAACATCTATAATATAACCATAAAGAAATATATCATACCATATATAATTTACTTATAACACTTCACCACCTATTTATTAAAAATTCATTATTAAAATCATTGTTCTTGATGATAAGTCATCTTTTTTCATATATGTTTTGGTTTGGTGATTTGGTCCTTTTAATTTGATTATAGTTCCATAATTTATATAATTAAAATCATTATATTAGTATAATTTAGATTAAAATTATACATATTTATATTTAATGATAAAATATGGAGATGAAAAAATGAATTTAACTATTCATGGAGATGGTAGTCCTTACGTACGCATGAACATTGTCTCTATTTTTTTGATGGGTGGAACAAAAAAAGGTACATAATAATTTTACATTAAATAATAATTTAACTATTATATATATAATATATAATCATTAAATTTATCCTTATTAAGATCAATATCAAAATTATACATAAAAATGCATTGTATTGCTTCGGGCAGGCGTTAGTCCACACGTACGCATAGCGATGTTTTCATTTATCAATGGATTAGATGGTGAGATAGTATATATGATATTATAATTTTATAATTATAATTGTGTAATAAATATCATATATTTATTTTTAAGTCCATTATTTTATCCATCCGTGAGAGGCAGTGATGAAAAACAAATTATATTAGTTTGTGAGATGGTAGTCCTCCGTACACTCGATCTACGGTTTCATTTCACATTTGAAGGAGAAGGACATAGATATAGGTTGTTAAATTAAAATAATAACTTCTTATTGTGTGTTAGATATTTATTTTATTATATCATCATATTTTAATAATATTTTATGGTGGATTAAGAAGAAATAAAACAAAAATGATTAGTTAATAATGATAAATCTTCTACGAAAACCCCCAATGGGTTAGCACAAAAATTCTTCATAGGAGGGTTTACTAATAAAAATAAGGAATATTGAAATTAGGTTGGGAAAAAATTAAGAGACATGGGTAGGGAATATATAAACCAAAAATCATTGGTTGTGTGAAGATGAGATTAGAGGGGGTTCTCTTTTAAATGAGGGGAAGAGGAAACAGATGGATTTTTTGAAAAGAAAAAGAAATAACTAAGTATTACAAGTTTCATAAGGAAAAACATGTATCATTATCAAAACATATATGAGATAATTTTTAAATATGACGATATTATAGTAATTGGAAATGTTTTAGGTCATTTTACCCTTACAAATTAAGTTTAACCCCCGGTAAACCTGTTTTAACCTTAAACACGGTTAATAAATTTTACTATTTTTACAATTCATTATAATCCCGAAAATTAAGTCAAAATTAATATATAATATTAATTTTTATAATTTAAAATTATAAAATAATTTTTACACAATGAATTTAAATAATTGGCAGAATTTAATTTAAAATTAATCCTACAGACGTGTTGAAAATGCGGGTTTCAAATGAAAAATGCTTCAAAAGTATAAAACGTGTATATACAATTTGAAGATAAAATTGATGATAATGACTAGAAATGTATTAATAAAAATATAAATGAAATTTTTTTACATTAATAACTATATTTATAGAAAAAATTATGTTTCACATGCCTTAAATGAAAAAACATTTTAAAATATAAATGATTTTTTCACTATTCATTAAAAAACAATCTTCTCATAAAATTCCCAAAAAATAACACTAATATCATTTTCACATGTTGATTTAGAAATTTAAATTAATTCTTAAAAATAAATTTTATAAAAGTGGAAGAAATTAAATCTGTTATTTTTTAACAAAAAGTAATGAATATCATGTTTTTAAAAAAATGTATTTTAAAATCATATAAATGCTTCTCCAAAAATTAAGTAATTATTTACCAATATATTTTATTTATATAAAACCATAATAATTAATATTAAAAATATTTATAATATTAATATCACCAAATTTAATAGTTAGGTTTTAATTGTCATGTTTAAATAATAATATTTTAAATAATATATTGATGTTTGTTAAGACTATGTGTTGTGTGTAATGCATGCTATTAAATAAATTAAATTAATTGGGAATAAAAAATATCATAAAATGTCTTGGGGTAACATTATACTGTCCATAAAATAAATTTCCTTGAAATTAATCATTCTGATACAAACAAACGATGGTAGTTCTCCCTCGTCATATTGTTTGGTTTACATGTCACTTTCTCAATTTGGTGGTTTCGCCAAAAAAACAATAAATAGGTGAGTGGTATTATTTCATGAATGTTTTTCTATATGAAGAGTAATCTCCCCCAATTTTTCCTTATAATAATTACCATGAATAGAGATAAAAACTCTAATTTTAGTACATCTTATGGTTCAGTTTTGTAATTCCTCGAGAGAGATACATGGAACACATTATGAACTTGAGAGAGGTTTGGGGGATGTACCAACAATAATAAAATTACCCTACTCAATGAAGAATATAAAAATAGAAAATATAACTAAGGATCATATTTCATTTATTTATGAATCTAATAACATTTTTCCTTGGATTAATTAATAGGAAAACCTTCTCACCAATTCCAAACTCTAGATCATGCAGATGATTGTCACCAAAGGTTTTTATAGTCTGTCAGTCGTATTTAAGTGATATTGAATGGATATGAATTTATATACCATTTCTTCAGCTATATCTCATCCCGATATCCTTCTTTCTCTAACTCCATCCCAACATGTCAGATTTCTATACATATTTTCATAGAGTCCTTCATAAGGATCTATCAGAATTTTTGATTGAAAGTTATTATTATGAAAACATCACTAGAACAAGCTATTCAACCAAACCACCTTTGAAATACATTCAAAAGTTATTATCATATCTCCTAGGGTTTTAATTTTTCTCTTAGTCTAACCATATGCCAGAGGATGATATACAGTGAAAAAAATTAGCCCCGTATTACTGGATTACTAAATACTTTTCCAAAATCTCACGGCAAACCTCAAATTCCAATTAGATAATATTGAATATGGTAATATATCAAATATTACCACTTAATTTATGAATATTAATTAAATCTTACCAAGATATGAATATTTGATGATAGAAATTAGGTGTTCTAATTTTGTATAGATATCGAATACAACCCATATAGAATAATGAAAATCATATGTTTTGGCGAGTCTAAAGAAAAAATACCATGTGATGTTTCTCCATTTTCATTCTAGTATAGAAAATGTTTACTACATACCCATGTAATTTTGACTCTTATAATTATCCTTCAAACATACCAAACACCAATATACATACTCATCAATATCTCCCTTCAGGTTTTCTCACCATAAAAATACTTTCATATCTCTATAAATATTTGTATTTCTAGGATGAATAGAGAAAAAACAATGATCTTAAATTGATGTATACTTATTCAAATTGGGTATGTGTGGCACATATACATGGTTTAATGACCTTGATATTCCATAATAATCAATGTTAAACATAGAAATATTTCGAACCTTATTCTACAACTCTACATTTTCCACATGTGCTGCTTTAATACACAATTTTATAAATTTTTTAACACTCATTTATAAAAAAAATAATATTTCTATCCCTCCTTCGTAATTACAATGTCCATGATTTTAAAATATTGAAATAATGGATCTATTTTATAATCAGTATTGATAATATTTCATAAACCTTTTGAATCAATGAATCATCCACCTTTTTCACATTCCTAGGGTAGAAATGTATTGAGTATTTATACTCTTTAATTACTTCCAACCATCTTCTTTGGGGCTTATTCAAATCCGACTTTGTGAATATATACCTTAAAATTTTATTATTGTTAATATATATAACACATTTCTCCATAAATCTAATTACTTGATATCTTTAGTGAAAAACTTACCACTTCTAAATCCAAATCATGTGTTGGATAATTTTTCTCATGAACCATCAGTTATTGGGAGGTATAATCTATCACCATATCATTCCCTATCATAACACATACGAATAGATTCATTAATGCATCACTGTAGATTATAAAATTTCTTTTACTATCTGGTAATTTAAGAACAGGTTCACTAACATACATTATCTTTTGTCCATTGAAATTCTCTTAACATTCACCTATCTTAAGTAAATTAGATCGCTTTTTAGTTAACATAGTGATTTTATTATAAATCTATAAGACAATCGCAATAAAACATCAATAATATCCATCCAAACTAGGAAAACTAAAAATATAAGTCATTTTGGTCAGTCTGGTCTGATGTCATATAGCCTCTTTCATTGATTGATCAACTGTTATACCCTTAATTATGGTTATATTACAAAAAAATGAATCCTTTTGTAGCCTAAATTCACACTTTGTAATTTTTTCAAATTGATTTTTCTTTCCTTGGGGACTTCAATACAATTCTCAAGTGATATTAATGCTATTACTTTTTCTCTGAATAGGTAAAAATATCATCTATAAATACTACCACAATATAGTCAGGATAATCTCAAAATACTCTATTTATTAAATACATAGAGATAGTAGGGGAACTAGTAAGACAAAATAGAATAGCAATATATTCATAGTGTCTATACCTTGTATGTAATATCAAATTCGTTATATCCTTCTTCGTAACCCTAAATTGATGATACCAAGAATGATGTTAAAATTTAGAAAAGTATTTAACTCCACATAGTTGATCAAACAAGTCATCAATATGGGGTTGGGATACTCTTTCTTAATTATGATGTAGTTTAGTTCCTGATAATAAATCCAAAATTTGGTTAATCTATATTTTTATCAAAATGAATATCCACACCCTAATGTGAGAAACATTTCCGATATATACATTTTAAAGATTGTTTGGGAGTTACTTCCATGAATCAGATGCACCATGTGCTTGATTCACATTCTCATGTTGATGCAGCAATACCAAAGGAAATGATTCAGCATCAGATTTCTCCTTTTATTTGTCTCGAGAAGGTTGGTCCAAATATTTTTCCTTAGAGTTTTAAAAATCCTCCACATGAAAAATCCTCTTGAAGTACCTCTTTTTGAGCGTTAGAACCATGCTCATCACATTCATCTGCATCTTCTACTTCCATTGTAATTTCAAGAACAATATCTGCAGAAGTTTCCTGAGGTCTGGCCACTTCTTCACCGAGCACTTCCTCAATCTCCTGTACCTGTTGAAGTGAAACTTCAATATCAGCAACAATCTGTTCCTGATTTTCCCTTTGAGCTTCTTCTTGAGATCCTGATTTCACTACCGGAGTCGTTCTCTCAGTAAAATCATCCATGGTTTTATCAGCAACAACTTCTCTTAAAAAAGAATATCAAATTAAAGGTTCTGTTGGAGTTTCCAAAGCAGTTTAAGTAACTTCCTCATTTACTAGTCTTTTTCTTCTTGATTGAAGTCCCTCCTGGCTTCTGTCTTCCTCAAAATCTGTCACTTCAATGTGAATCCTTCTTGCTACATTGTTGACTCTGGATTTAGATTTTCCCTACTTGGACATAGCAGGTTGAGCTTGATCACTCTCTGAGTCTTCCTCAGCTCCTACTGGAAAATGTTTTCCTTTAATTGTGCTCCAGAAATATCCAACTTTCCTCAAGGTTCCAGCATTAAATGTATTACTGTGATGATAGTTAACACTTACATCCACTAATCTCACCATGTCTTTCTTAAACAGCAGCTTAGAAATAAATCTACCAAAGGGATATAAATTCTCCTTTCCTCTCTTTGACAACAATAAATGAGATACCTTATCATGTATCTTGGAAAGTTTAACTTAATATAACTTAACAAAAAAACATTATATACATATCAGGGTACAAAATCTTCTCCATTTCTACCATCCGTGGAGCTATTCCGGTCTGAATAAATTTTACCAAAATCTTCTGATCAGGCTCCAAATCCTTGACAAACTTTTTCTTTATTGTCTTCATACCAAAAATAGAAGACATAATGTCTTCGGATTTATGCACAGAATCTCTTATATTCTTCAAGTCAAAATGAAAAACTCCCTCATGAGGGCAGTTGAAAATCTGACTAATCTTTACTGAAGAAATTGAGAAATCCTTATCCTCTATTTTAGCCATCATACTGTCTTCAGTATTGTCCAGACTGAACTGTACAGATTTGTAGAAGTATCTATGTTCTACTTTATACAGAAATTCCGTATTTTCACTGTTGAAAATTTGTTCAAGATTCTAAAATGACAGTGCTTTCTTCAACAACAGATTCGTCTGAAATAACCAGTCAAGATCGATTACCTTACCCTGTAAGATTTTTCTTCCTTCAGTGCGTTGTCTCTTGGCATTGCTTGGCTCGGCCTCACTGGCTCTTTTTGTCCATACCATTGCTACAAGAGTCTCTGAAGGTTTGAAGGTTACGGTTTTAGATGTTCAAAGTTTAGGGTTTCAGAAGAGGATGTGCGATTTTTGGATTTCGAAAGGGTTTTGATAGAAGTGAAAGGGTTTAATAGTCGAAAAGGCTCTGACAGCCTTGATTCATGTGTAATCACTCATCATTACACATATTTAAAAACAAATAAATTTTTTATACGAATAAAGAAAGAAAAACTTAAACAGTATTCAATAAAAAAAATTTACAAAAAAATTAAAAAAAATTATTTAAAATAAAATAATCCTGGCTCCCCCTTAATAAAATCAAACCTTGCAGTGGGAAGAGGTTTAGTAAAAATATCTGCTAATTGAATTTCAGTATTTATAAATTCTAAAAAAAAATTATTTTTAATAACATGATCTCTTAAAAAGTGATGACTTATGTCAATGTTCTTAGTTCTAGAATGACTAATAGTATTTTTTGAAATATTAATTGCACTCGTATTATCACATAAAATAGGTTTATTATTAAAATTCAATCCAAAGTCCATAAGAGTGTTTTTCATCCACAACACTTGTGTACATCAACTGCCAGCAGAAACATATTCTGCCTCAGCTGTTGACAGGGAAACTGAATGTTGTTTCTTACTAGACCATGATACTAAGGACTTTCCTAAAAAGTGACATGTACCAGATGTACTTTTTCTATCTAATCTACAACTTCCAAATTCAGAAAATGAATATGAAATCAAATTAAAATCATAAGTTTTAGGATAAAGAAGATATTGAAAAACAGTTCCTTTTAAAAATCTAAAAATTCATTTAACAGCAGATAGATGGGATTTTTTAGGATTTGATTGAAATCTATCACAAAGACATACTGAATACATTATATCTGGTCTCCTAACAGTAAGATATAACAAGCTGCCAATCAGACCTCTATATAACTTGTTGTCAACTGATTTCCCAGTTTCATCCAAATCGTGTTTTATATTAGTATACATAGGAGTTGTAAATGCCTTGCTGGTCTCAATTCCAAATTTCTTAAGTAAATAAGTAATGAATTTTCTTTGATTTAAAACATTTACAAAATATTTTTGAAATATTTGAAGACTCAAAAAGAAATTTAATTCTCCCATCATCCTCATTTCAAATTCTTTTCCATTAATTTTGAAAATTCATGACAAATAGTTTTATTAGTTGATCCAAAGATTACATCATAAACATAAGTTTGAACCAATAAAACATTTTTTTTTCACAGTTTTCTTAAATAGTGTTGGATCTTCCATACCAACAGTAAAATCATTTTTCAAAATAAAAGAACTTAATCTTTCATACCAGGCTCTAGGTGCTTGTTTATGGCCATAAAGAACTTTAGTATGTTTAAAAACAGAATCAGGTTTTTGAGAGTTTTCCAAACCAGGAGGTTGCTCAACATAAACTTATTCTATTAAATATCCATTTAAAACTGAAGATTTGACATCCATCTGAAATAATTTAAAATTCATATAAGATGCATAGGCTAAAAGGATTATAATGGCTTCTAACCTAGCGATAGGTGAAAAAGTATCATCATAATCTATTCCCTCTTCTTGATTATATCCTTTAGCTACTAATCTTGATTTATTTCTAATTATTGTTCCTTGGTCATCCTGTTTATTTCTAAAAACCCATTTGGTTCCTAATACATGATAATTCTTAGGTCTTTCCACTAAATTCCAAACTTCATTTCTTTTAACCTGGTTTAATTCATCTTGAATTTATACTACCCATCATTCATCATCTAAATCTTCTTCTATAGTCTTGGGTTCTTGTTGAGATAGGAAGGTAGAGAATTCCACTAGGTTTCCTATGTTTCTTCTAGTTTGAACATCAGTTTCTATGTAACCTATTACAGTTTCTAAAGGATGATTCTTTATGGTTCTAGACTGTCTAGGTAGAATATTTAAAGGTTCTTCAGTATCATTTTTCTCTAAACTAGATTGAATTTATTTTATATAATTTTAAAAATCATTATTTAAATTCTCAAGTCTCATGTTATCCTTAGAGCCCAGTTCATCCATTTATTCTGTCCTTTTCTCAAAAGGATCAGATTCATCAAATTTCAGATGAGCTGATTCTTCAATAATCCTTGACTTCTTATTATAAACTCTATAAGATTTGGAGGTAGCAGAATATCCTATGAAAATACCTTCATCAGATTTTGGATCGAACTTACCAAGATTATCCTTGGTGTTTAAGATATAAACCTTGCATCCAAAAACATTAAAGTAATTTACTTTAGGTTTTCTGTTATTCCATAGTTCATAGGGTGTATTTTTCAAAATAGGTCTAATTAAAACTCTATTAATTGTCTAACAAGCTGTATTCAAAGCTTCTGACCATAAAAATATAGGTAGGATATATTCATTTAACATAGTTCTAGCCATTTCTGGAATTGTTCTATTTGTTATTTCTACAATCCCATTTTGTTGAGGTGTTCTAGGTGCAGAAAAGGTGTGTTTAATACCCATATTTGAGCAAAAGGAATTAAATTTCAAATTCTCAAATTCTCCACCATGATCACTTCTTAATGAGATTATATTGAAACCTTTTTCATTTTGATCAGATTTGCAGAAACCTTCAAATAATGTAAAATCTTCATTTTTAAATTTCAAAAAGAAAATCCATGTAAATCTTGAATAGTCATCAACTAAAACATACACATATAATTTACCAGCTAAGCTTTCTACTCTTGAAGATCCAAACAAATCCATATTAATATGTTCTGAGGATTAGATGTAGCAACTTTTTAACAGATTTGAAGGATGATTTGTGTTGCTTGCCAAGTTGACACGCATCACAAAATCTGTCACTTTCAAATTTGAGACAAGGTAAATCAGAAAGTAAATTTTTCTTGGATAACTTATGTAAAACATATACATTGCAATGAAAAAGTCTTCTATGCCAGATCCAGGATTCACTTACTTTAGCAGTCAGGCAGTTTACTTGTTGTTTACACAAGAAATTTAAATCCAAAGTATAGACATTTTCAGTTCATGGTGCTTTAAATTTAAACAGTTTATCTTTAAAAATAGTACATCAATTGTTAGTAAAATCATCAGTATATCCATCATCACAAATTTGAGAAATACTTATCATATTGTGTTTTAGTCCTTGTACATAAAGTACTTTTTTTATTGAGACTGTTTTTGGATCTCCAATAGTTCCAATGCCAATAATTTTTCCATTGGCATTATCACCAAATGTGACAAGTCATCCTTCCTTTTGAGTGAGTGAAGAAAAATTAAATGACCTTCCACTCATATGTCTTGAGTATCCATTGTCGATGTACCATATATCTTTTCATCCCTGGTGACCTGCTACCTGCAAAGACATTCAAACAAATTGATTTGGTACCCATATTTTGTTGGGTCCAAGAGTGTTAGCTAGCAATGATCTGGATATCCATATTTTCGTTTTTCTTTTAAAATTAGCTGAATCATATAAGTATTTTGAAACATAGGATTTCCTAATACCACAAATTTGAGGTTTTCTTAAGAAACAGTTTTTAGCTACATGTCCCTTTTCCCCACAAAAATTACAATTAAGCTTTTTAGAGATAGGAACAAAATAATGTTTATATAGCTTTGTTTTTTCTCCTTTCCTGCCAATTCCAAATCTCTCCTTTTTAATGACAGTTTTTCTAAGAATTTCATTTAATGAATTATCTCCTTTTTAAAAATCAATGCAGCCTATTTGTAAGATTCTACTTCATCCTGCAGTGATTTTATTATTGATTAAAAATTAACATAGTTAGTGTTAATCAAATTGTATTTATCATTTAATTCTTTATGTTGTTTCAGCATTGTGTCTCTTTCATCTGAAACAGATTTATGTATATTTTTCAGTGACTTATGTTTCTTAAACAGTGATTCATATCTTACTTCAAGAATATTACAGTAGGTTGTAAGTTTTTATTTTGCGTAGACTGATTCAGAATGTGATTAAGACGAGTAATATGAGTGTACCTCATCAGTTTCTGTCATGAAACACATGTTTTCCTTTAGATTGACTTCTTCATTCTATAATCTTCATTTAGAAGAGCTACTAGAGTCTTCAGATACACTCCAAGTGGCTTTCATATATTTCTTTTCATTCTGCTCAAAGTCATTTCTTTTGAAGAATTTATTCTTCTTTGCATCCTTCAATTGTGGAAAATCTGTTCTGATATGTCCCATCTTTTTGCATTCATAACATCCCACTTCCTTATTATCTCCCTTAAATGATATTTTGACGCCTCTTTTCTTGCTGTAGAATTTTTTAAATTTTCTGGCTAGTTGATCCAGTTCTTTATCTGAGTTGCATTAGTCAGAGCTTTCTAATTTATCTTTGACTTCTTTTCTCTTCATCTTTCTATTCTTTTGTAGTGAAGTTCCCTTAAAGGAAATATATTCGCTTTTGATAAGCACTTTATGCTCATTAGCTTCATCTTGCATTTCAGCTTCATACATAATCAGTGTACCAATCAGTTCTCTCATAGTTAGATCTTTTACAGGTGTTGATTGTTTGATTGCAGCAGAGATACCCTTCCATCTAGTAGGAAGTACTCTTAGTACTTTTAATGCTTGATCAGCCTGCTTGATAGGTTCTCCTAGAGCAGTTATGTTATTGAAAATTTCTGTTAATCTCTCATTCATTTGGGTAATGCTCTCATCTTCAATCATTCTGAATGTATCAAATTTCAGTTTTGCAATTGCATATCTCATTTTCCTTACATTATCTATTCCTTCATATGCCACAGCTATTGTTTTCCAAATCTCATATGTTGTCGGGCACTGAGATACTCTGTTAAATTCATCTGGTCTTAGACCGCAGATAATTTCATTCATAGCCTTCGAGTTCATATCGTACTCTACCTCTATAGTAGCACTCCATGCCTCAGGATTTCAGGAATTTCATAAGGAGTCAGAATCTTTGAATAGACTATATATCCGAGGTTTTTCAGATATATTATCATACGCGATTTCCATCAACCATTGTTGTCTCCATTCAAATATGGTGCTCTAACCATTGCTATCCCTTCTCTTGTATCAGTCATAATGCTCTTTTTTATAGTCCTTAAATGCTTCTATCTTTCTAAGGCTCTGTCAGAAGCTCAACCTCTGATACCAATTGTTAGATCTGAATCTACAGATTATACACAAGAGGTGGGTGAATTGTGTCTTTTGCAACTTTTTCAATAACTCTTCTTTTGATCAAGTTATGTACTTTATACTTTATCAGATTTGATCATGCAGTGGAAAAAGTAAAAACAAGAAGACAAAGATGTATAGTGGTTCAGGGAACAGAAAGCCCCTAGTCCACTCCACCAACGCTCTACTCCACGAGCTTGGTGATTTTCACAATCTGGTCCTCTTTTCCACAGACTGATTCATAACTGAGTACAGGCAGTTGACACCTTTACAATCCAAGGAAAAACCTTCTGATTCAAACACGAACCTACACAGCTTAGAACGAGAAGCTGGTTACTCAAGAATAAAACAAATTTTCAGAAAGAAATTTCCGGTTGATCTTCACAATCGGAACAGAATGCAATTGACAACAGAGGGATCAAAGTCTCTAGAAATATTTATCTTCAAGACGAAGCAGTTCTGAGATGATCCAGTTGTAGTAGATATAGAGAAATTGTTTACAACCTCAGCAGTATTAGATCCACATTATATATTCGATGTAGAATAGGTGAATCTTCTATCGAGTTCCTTCTTCTTGAAGAAACAGAGCTTTTATGCTCCTGTTGAATCAGTAGATCAATCGTGAAGAGTTGAAATCTCTGTTTTCCACTTTTTTCAATAATAGATCGATCACACCATTCTTTCTTTTTGTGTTTCAGAAAGAGAATATATAATAAAGCATATCTCCTACACATTTAGATCCATAAAAGTCTCCTTCTGATTCGCGATATTCAAAAATTTGAATTTACAGAGAAGTCGTAACTACCCTTAAGACTCGACATAATAAGCTCCTTTTAATTTGTTCTTAAATCCATTAATAAAAACGATTTGAATCAGTCAAAGTTTTAACTTAAAAATGACTTGAAATCTGGATTGAAATCCTCCTAGAAATCAGATTACTGATCGTTGTACATAAAAACCACCTTCCAAAAAATTCTGACGCCAAACGTAAGGTTGACAACGTGGCCTCCAAACGTAGGGTTAATAACAAAGTCTTCAAACGTAGGGTCGATAACTTAAGGTTGATAAAAAATGTAGGGTTGATCATTCATACTTTTTCTTCAACATTCAAGAGTATGGTAAAAGATCCATATGTTTACTTGATCAATAATTTTCCAAGAACGTACGGTTGTTTACAAAAGTAAGGATGATGAACGATACTTTTGAGAAATAAACGTAACCTTTAGAAATCATGTACGGTTCTCCTTCCATACTTTGCTGATAACCAAAACGTACGGGTCCTTCTTAACGTAAGGTTCTTCTTCCATACTTTTCTAAAAATGTATGGTTGTTTAACCATACTTTTCTCTGATCTCAAAAAGTATACATTCTTTTCATCCTTACTCTACGTTTATCCATGTAGGGTATGAACAGTGATTACAGAATGCACTAAAATAGATTCCGCGCTATATTCATCTACGTAAGATGTGAACGGTGTTTCTAGAATGCGCTGAAACAGATTCCTCCCTAAGTAATAAATTCTCATTGTTTCAAGAGTAAAATAAATTAATAACCTCCTACAAAATACTAAGTGAAATCATTAGAAAATAAATGAGGGTATTTGTGAGCATGAAAATTATCATAAAGAGGCAGAGTAATATTTTCAATAATCTCCCCCTTTAAATAACATTAATACGCATTGTTGAAAACGATACTTTTCTCAACAACCTATGTATGAGTGATGATGTATGAGTGGAATATAAGAGTTTATCCCACTACATGCATGATTATTATAGATTCACATGATGTAAATTTTATATTATAAATTATAATTGATAATAAACTCTGAATAAGATATTTTGGGATAAATAATTGGAAATATTTATAAAGGATATCATGAATAATTTTTTAATATTAAATTAAAGAGGCCACCTGAGTGCTTACATATTCCAAAATATGGGAATTATCCCATTTATGGAATTCAATAACAAAAATATGAGAAGTATGTTAAAATTTTGTAGATGTTTTCTTGGTTGTTTCCATATTCTTATAATAAAGTATTTCAAGATGGAATATTAATTCAAGTGCACTCGGAAAAATAGAAATTTGAATGGTGATAGATCACAATATTGGTATATATGTCGGAATCCATGTATTTAATATGGAATGTGATCTCTCATGATGTTATAGTAATCTATAATAATAGTTTAATGAAGAACATAGAGATTATCAACCATTATATTCTTGAAAAACCTTATACATAAAATAATGAAAAAAGAATAACTAAAAAATTGGTAAAGTGTGTATCCACTACCATACCTAAGTAGAAGAATGATATTATTGTACAGAATAATGGACACAGAAATCCATTAAAATTACTTGAAGTTTATATTCTAGATTCATATGGAAAAAATAGAAATTAACCCTTCTTAAAAAATCAGTGTATGGAGAACTAGAAGCTATTTTCTATGATTTCATGTGAAATTATGATTTTGTTGTTGTATATATATATTCACGACTTAAATATGAAATTTTATCCTTATATGTCCAAAATAACCAACCCATATTCATTCCAACATAACTATGGTGATTTGTATTGGACTTGTTTTCAATGACATTATACTTTCTTGAATTAGTGAAAAATGGGGGAAATAGACATAAAGACCATTGGGGGATAGTCAGTCAACCCCATCATTGTAAGGGGAATTTCCCTAAGTAGTAGTGAACTATCCTAAACCCTAATATTAATTAAAAATGTTTGTGGGGAATTCGGAAATCAACACTCTATTTATTGTATTCCCTTTTGAGTAACCTAGTTAAGGTAATCCATATAAAAATCATCCATGTCATGTTAAATTTTAATTTATTTTATTTCTGAAAGACACATACTTATAAGTATAGATAATTGGTGATTGAAAATACATGGTAGAGTGGAAGGATATGTGAAATAATAATCATATCAATTTATAAGGAAAATAGAAAGATAAGTTACTAATATAATTAAAAGCTCAAGGTCAACATGGGATAAAATAGTTTCAAGTAAAGGTGTTTAATTTGAGAAATATTGTATTTCAATATTCACCACCACTCAATGTATCTCTCACTTAAGTCACATTTGGGACTAAAAATTGTTATCAATTCCTGAGTTATTTTTAGAATATTCATTCCCACTTACCTAATCTGATTGATGTCTAAATTAAGGGTTTCAATTTTTCTTTTATTCTTTTGATCCATGGAAAAGGGAAGAAATCCATGGAAGAACAAATACCCCATAGGAATTTCAAGCATCGGAATAGTTTATAATAAGTGTAAGATTAAGATGAAGGATTTTAATATGTTTAAGAATTAATGTTTTTAGAATTTATTTTTTTAAACAATTCATTAATTTAATGACACTGTAGGAATGGATGTAAAAGCAGATATTCTAAGTTAATACGCACATAATTATGATATGGTGATCCCAAGGAGGAAATTAGTGGAAGATTCTCATATATATGAAGTTATAAATCTAAATTTACTTGAAAATATTATGTCTCGGGAAATACAATTCAAATTTTCATAAATTAAATTCAACAAGATAAAAGGGTTGAAAAAGGTCATGTGGAATTAGATACTAACCTATGAAAGAATAATGAATCCTAGTTTTGGAATTAAAAAAATTAGATAAGATAAAAAACACTTCATGTTGATTCCGAGATAAATGAACCTAATTAAAAAATAGAAATTATGGGTTAATAAAAAATAATGATATAGAACTGTCAGAATTGGTATAGGTGAATCATAGGAAACAAATAGAAAAGGCAAGACATAAAGAGTCCATGTCTAAAAAAAGGATAAAAAGACTCAAAGTGACATACTAGATAAGAATACACATAAATTTTAAGATGGGATGTCATGTTTGAAGTCAATTAAG
Organism: Viscum album; assembly: GCA_963277665.1. Lineage (NCBI taxonomy): Eukaryota > Viridiplantae > Streptophyta > Magnoliopsida > Santalales > Viscaceae > Viscum > Viscum album. The sequence goes on along the minus strand of OY728119.1, from coordinate 1,173,754,725 downwards.
AAGTACATACATTTTTAGCTTGAAAAAATATCAAAAGAATATAGAAATTTTTGAATGACTTGATCTCATTAAAGAATCAAGTGGAATAATATAACTAAAAGGGTAACCATAAGAATAAATATTATTCACACCTACACATTGATTATCCATCTATATGAGTTAGTGAGATGAAGAAACAATATGATATTTTGGAGGGGACACATGAAGAAATTTTCATTTCATAATGATGATGTTCCATGGTAAAATTTGCTTTTAGATATAGTGAGGCCTACTTAAATAATGAAAATAATAGAACAATATAAATTATTGAATTATTGAAATTTGTGGACATACTAGAAAAGAATACAATAAGGTTATTAAAAAAGGTTAGAAAAAACAACTGATTTTTCATATAATGTATAGATACATTGGAACATACCACGTAATGCATGGTTATACACCCAATTTTTTATAAATCATTAGAATATATTTCAAGATGTGAATATGATAAGAAAATAAACAAACCAGGAAACCAACCACAAAAATCAATGTATAGATTTAATTTCAAAACCTTCTACCATCACAACTAATTATCTATAAGGTATTTTATAATAGTTCCATCTAAGATAAAAGAATTATATTATAATTTCTTTAATTATATATATATATATATATATATTCTTCTATGAAATAGGTTTCCAATTATAAATTAAGAAGACCTTATATTAAATTTAATATTATATAGAGTTCCAAATCATTTTCTAAAACTTATACAACCTGGATAAGAAATTAAAAGTATTTGGATGATATTAGACATTATTTAAAGAGAAATATATTCTTTTAAGAAATAGGTTTCCTATTATAAATGAGTAAAACATCCATATTGAATTTAATAAGATATATAGTTCCAAATTAGTTTTTAAACCTAATACATCTTGGATAGAAATTAAAATTATTTTGATCTGAAAGAAAAGTATTTAGAATAATGAAATAAGCTTATAGGTTGAAAAATATATAAAAAACATTTTAAAATAGTGTGGTAAGAAAAAGTTGGTTTAAAAATTATAATATTTATTGAAAGTATGGCCAATGCAGTAAGAAGTATTGAAGAAAGAAATACCTACCAGTTAGGAGGGGAGAAATCCATGATGGTGAGGGTATCAGAGGACATAATGTTTTTTTATTTGGTTTTGTAGAAAAGAGTAATACTATTGAATTCTTGATGATGTAAGATTTCATTATAACTACATCTATTATGAAAATAGATTCCAATTCGAAATACAAAGGTAAAAATGGTGGTCCGTGGTCACCCAAAATCATCCTCAACATGAGGAATATAAAATGGGGAGATTCAATCTAAGGAATAGATGTTCCCACAAAGCACATGTTTTGGTGTGTAATGTAAAATTGTTTAAGATAGATGTATGCATAAAATAATTATCAAAATGAATCTAGAATCAATATATAATTATTTTACAAAATTTATAAGTTAATACCCCTTGTAACAATTTGAGTCACGTCAGTATTAAAACTACATGCAGTGATGATGCTTATTTTTTAAATTGGTGAACTAAGTAACTAACTTGATGAAACATTACAAATTAAGATAATTATGATGTAACATATGAAATTATGATAAATGTGAATTTTTAGGTGTGTTTTAGGAAATTATTTACTGGGAATCATCCTACTAAATGAGTTGGATAGATTGGAAAGATCTATATGAATGAACACTCTATTTATCTGTTAACATTTTATCAATTTATGTTAGCCATTTTTTATAGGATACTAAATGTGGTAATTCATGAGTAGTAATTTATAAAACTTGGTGTCCCAAAATTAATTGAATCTTCAATAGATATGGTTCTATAATTAAGGGGGGTAGGAGATGAATTTATAAAGGTTTTTAAACATTATTTATAAAAGTTGAAACTTCTAAATGGAAAATGTAATTTTTAAATCACTTTTTAAAAGTGGTATCAATTAGGGGTATTCCTAATACTCTAGTAATTCACCATCTATAAACTAATTTTTTTATAATGGGAATGAGACAATAGTTTGTGGTTTTTCTAAAGAATTGGATGTATTTTTTGTTTCATTATTTTAATGAAAAACAATTTTAGAAATGGAAATATTGGTTGATATTAAAAAAACTCTTATTTCCTATACTATGATCTGGCTTAAGAGTCATATAGTATTTTTTCATGGATAATACGATATGTGGGGGGTTAATCTAACTAGAAGAATTTTATTATGTTATTATTTACTGGAGAGAGTATCCTAGAGCATTCTATTAAGAGATGGTATTGAATGAACAATTATTCTAGATGCTGGTTAGGAAATGTTTTCGAAGAATTGGATAGTAATACATGGAATTTGTAAACATATAGAAAATATTGATATTGGGCCATAAATAAGTGTTCTTATCGGAAATATGATGTGTATATGGATTAAAAATATGAAAATGAACTGATGTCAATAATATTGTTAAGTATATTGAGTTTCCCCTATCAAATTTAGAAATAAGGAGCGATTAGAAGTTGATGAAGTAACCCTATAAATTATAAAGAAGAAAATGTAAAGGTAGTTTTAGAAAGATTTCATATTTTATTTCATTATAAATAAGGGGGAAAAGATAATTCCCCATAGAAATTATTTATTTTGAGTTGTAATAATCATTTGGTTTGATTATTTGAGTTAATGTTGTGTTCTAAAAATATTCAAAAGGGACTGGTTATTGGAACCTCTTGGGTCTTTAATGAATTTTTTAAAAATATTTTTTGTAAAAAAATATATTCTAGGGTTTTATTATAAGTTTAAATAGTTTTAGTGATCAAGATATTTATATATTGGATGGATTATAAATAGATTTCAAAATGAATTGATGCTATTGGAAAATAAGTATGGTTATTTGGGATGTTGTTTTTGGTAAAATACATTCATTTTCAATTGAGATATTACTAGATTCATTATAATATTCCTATGAGTATATCGTTACCCTTATATGAGTGGTAATGTTTTTTTGGGATATAATTTTAGATAACCCTATGAAAATTTATGAAATAAAAATTGTTTCAGATCTTAGAGGTATCACACCACTTAAGCAGCAAGCCATTGTAAAGTTTACTGACTAAGCTCAAGGGTAGTAACCAAATAAGTGTGTTTGTAGAAATATATAGAGATCTAGTATAGTTTTTAACTAGAATGAAATGTTTCGGTGATTCTAGGAGAGTGAGCGAATGTTTATCTTGGCATGACTGCTATAGCTATGGCATGAAGTTAATAATATGGTATTTAAATACAATATCATGTTGTGTCCAAGGTATTAAAGAAATGTTCATGGAAATATTGAAATTAAAAAATCTTAATCTTCTTCTACCTTGACCCACTATTTTTCCACACATGACATACCAGACCCATTGATCAAATAAGAAAATAGAAATAACTATTTAACCATGTCATAAATGTGAATGTTGTATCCATAATGGAGTGAAACCAACTATGTAGATTACAAAATGAAGAATTATTGAAAAACAAATTTACACTATAAAACATTTGGAAGGTGAATTAGTTTAGGTGCAATGGAAAAAAAGATGTCATTAGAGTCACAAATTCTAAGTTTCAACGAACCAAAATATGTCAACCTGATGTGTCTCCCAGATCATCTCTCCGAAAGGATTGCGTCATGTTCTCAAATTCCCCAAGATATAGAAAGTGTCAATGGTATCACATATAACCATTAGATATTGGTTTACCCTATGGAATATACCAACAATGTCACGTGAATTCCATTGGGAATATGACATGATCCTTTTATATTTGGACAACTACACCATTAAATATGCAGTTTCATCATATAAAGATAAACAAAAACATTAACACATCGTAACAAATAAACAAAAAACACATAAATAACGTCCCATAACTCTAATAAAGAGTAAAACTGATATCCATATACAAAAAATGAAAAATAAGAACCAAACTGTGGAGGAGGAAACAAAATTAACCAAAAAACTCACTGAGGATCCAAAAAATACATCAATATCCCATCCTCTATGTGAAATTTGACCACCATAATATAAAAATTTAGGAATGATGATAATAATCTAGAGGATTCACCATAAAAGTGATGCTCTATGCTCGAACTATATTCTATAGGACAGGTATACATATTCTCAAAGTCAAATATAGGGTATAAGGAAAATCCCAATGGGATACCACCACGAGTCTACATATTGACTATCTCTATGATAACTATTATTCAATATTGGTAAAAAATAATTGATATATATTTTCCATATAGATTTTTTTTTCAATTCTACCATTTTCAATAAAATATATCCATTTCCATATGTAGTCATGCACCCTGGTCAAACACCACATATAACATCACAACAATAAAATAAGAATCATGGGGGGACTGACATATAGGCTACAAAGGCATTATCACTCACTCATGGAACAATAACTAGCTGATGTGATCCTAAAAAGTAATACAATAATGGCCACACAAGGTGAATAGAAATTACCACTAGCTACTATCATAGCTAAATCATGAAAAACACCTTCCACTCACCAACATAACATAGGTCACCAATGTGAATCCAAAAACAAATACAAGTCCAACACAAATCACACTCCATATAGTACTCAAACTAATAAAACATTTAGCAAAGGAGAAAACCCTTTTTAAAATAATTGTATAAAATCACCTTGGTGTTATGAGTACCCTTGAAACAATTTATTAAAGAAATTTGATGCATATAACTAAAATTAAATCAAATCCTTTTTATAAATAAAAACCTTCATTGAAACAATGTTATATTAAATATCACTTTTAATCATTTCATAAAACACACTTATGAAACAGAAGATTTTTTTTAAACACCATGTGAAACAGAACATGCCAAGAAACACATCAACACTTACTCAGTAACCAACAATAATTAAAAACTAATATAATTTATCAAACCAAACCAAATTAGAACCATTTAATAAAGTTATATCATGGTGAAGTCACATTATGTAGAGAAACAAACCTCTGGGAAGGAGTTACACTTGTATCCTTCATTAAAGACAACAACAAATGGGAAGGTTATATCCTCACACACCTATGAAAACATGAAATTTAATTAGGTGAAAACACATAACCCTATGATTAGAAAGCATGGTCACTTAGGGTTCTAAAAAAATGGTGTATGAATAAGATTTTTATGTGTAGGAAATAAACATAAAGGTAATCAAATATTTCCTTAATGTAATCAACCTAGATAAAAGTAAATACACCATAGATGAATGGAATAAGAAACACTTACCCAATGAGGGGATGAGTCATGTTTAGGGAGAGAACAAAGGGATAACTGAGGGTTATTGTGATGGGAGATATAAGGAAAATTAACAAATTTATGTTCACATGAAAAAACAAATGGTATTTACACATAGATCACTAAATAGTTCACCAATCATGTAGGCATCCTCTATCCATAAAAACATATTGTCCATTTTTCTGAATACTATCATAATTTTTTTAAAATAGTGTGGGGATCATGTGAAATTTTACTATAACTCCCAATCACAACTTTCATATCATGACACATGGTTTTTACTAACCCTAAAAAAATCATGCATCCCATCCAGACTTCCAAAATTTTCAAACTTCTGACCCCAAACTCCCAAAAATAATAAATTAAGTGGAAAAGTAAATAAAATAAAAAAAATACATACCTATGTCCCAGTGGGTGTCAAATTCCTCCCCACCATGCCATTTTTTCACCGAAAATTCCTAAATATGTGTCAATTATGAGAAGGAAAATCCAAAACTCTCCTCAATAATGATCAACGTTCCAAAACATAAGATCACCCGGAAAATATAATTATGAAATATAAAATGATGAACCAAAATACCATGAATCATTAGTCTAGATAGTTTAAAACCCTAAATAGTATATTCAAAAATAGAAAAAATATATTTTGTTTCTTAATCCTCACATAAAACTGTGTTAAGAGGCCAAATAAAAAAATATCTACTCAAGGGACTAGAAAACTTTAGGGCCTGAAAATTGTAGTATTAATGAACCCAAATCACCAAAAAATGTGATACAAATTAATATTATACTTTTTAAGGGTAAATTTACATCAATAAAAAACCAAAAAATAATTATATAGATAAATGTGAGAAAAAAAACATCAATAGTCTTAGCATCGAACCATTCCTCCTAAAAAACTGAGTACACCAATCATCTCTAGAATGAGACTAGGCCATAACCAAAAGTGTCTCTCCAAAATCAGATCTCTATATGGAAGGTCTCTATGCCTACCTTGAATGAATTCAAGGGATTCATATGTATCGAGGTTTGATGACCATTCATGAATGAATTAAAACCCATAACTAGTTACTCTGTTCATTTGTCACTAAAATCCAACATAAATATTTAATACTTGTGAAATAAATAGTGTGGTTAGTATACCCAATAAAACTATCGATTTGATAGGTCATGTCTAGTTCAATTGAAATATAATTTTCTCCCAATAAATCTTATCTCAAAACTCAATGGAGGATAAGAAATTTTCTAGAAATATGTAATTTTTAACACTCGTACCCTTATTCAAGTATGTTTTGCCTTATTTTTCAGCTAAATATCATTTATAATAGTTATTTATCCATTTTTTAGAGGTATGAAGGATGGTGGGAGAAAACCATGGGGATTAGTGATGTTCCCAATCATTATATAAGTATCACTAATAGGGGGAGGGGTGGATCAGTGATGTCATTTTCTTTTTATGTTTCATTCTTTTTGAAATAACCTTCACCACCTGTTAAAGAGTTTCTTATCTACTGAACACACACAAACACAAGAATACAAGATTTAGAATGTTCACTACACAAAAAGAGTATCCACGTCCATGTTATTGTACAAAAATAATCTAGTACCATACAATCCACTAAATAACAATCCTTTGATGTGGAATACAACGAGTAGGATATACCCTTACACTCTTGTAGCACATAGAAAGAATTATGCAAGTGTTTTTGCACCTTATTATCAAAAATAGAGAATTACATTATTTCAGTGCTTCTTTACAATTTGAAGAGGTGTATTATTTGAAGTAAAAATCTTCACTTTCTTACCTAGAAGCCGGTAAGAACAATCTTACGCACAACAGAATACGTGCGAAGACCACAAATTTTTTGCGTGGCCTATAGGGTACCATGCGCCCAACTACAATGTCTTGCACGTAAAAATTTACTTTTGGCACAGAAAAGATTTATCACACAACTTCCTTTTTCCACGCAACTTTCCACTTTTGGCGCAACTTCCCACTTTTTTGTGAAACTTTCATCCTTTCACGCAAACTTCTTTATTTTCACAAAACTCCCTTAGCGTATAATTTTACGTACAACAGATCTTGATATTTCTCTATGTGTCAACCCTTACCTAATGAGAGGTGGTAACCTTGTATTTATAGTCCTTTTTAACCCAACGTGAAAACACTAACCTGCATGTAAAACCATCTTCATACGCGTAAAAACACTTTCACGCAAAATAATATTTCGGGCACTATGTTGAATTTTTCTCGCACTTAATGCCTTTACCATTTTCCATTGTCCTATTCTGAGAACACCTCTGGTGCGAAAAAAATTTGAACCTCGTTCTATATTATGTGCAAAACCAATCTTGTGTGCAGTCTTGTTTTTCACGCACTCTGCCCAGTTTTTCGCACACTCCATGCCTTTGCCAAATTTTGATTCTTTGATCTTGAATCATGGCTTGCACGCAAAATTATATTCCATATTCATATTTTGATTCTTTAAACTATTCTTTTGTGTCACCTCTAGATTTTTTTTCCTTTTTCATTGCTCTCTTCACTTCTTCCCATAATCATTCTTCAAATTTCAGGACGAACTCTACTATCTTGATATATATCCTTTGATAGACCAGATTTATCATCATTATAGTTACAATGGTAAGGACTAAAACTTCTCTATCTTACAACAACATCATTCCATCCAATCAAGACTATATATGAATGGTATCATCATTTCTCCCCCTTTCCTTCATAAGGCTTTCATCACAAGTTCTCATAACTTATGATATTTGTGAAATACATATCAAAAAATCATCTTCTAGTTTAAAAGTCCTTTAAAAAGTGAATTGATTTATCTTCTTTGACAACAAAAAACCACACTTTGTAAAAGAAAACATTTCTTAATTTATTATCCAACCAACCTAGTCCCAACAATAAGTCTATGATATACTTCATATTATTTTATTACCTCTAATTATGCGGTATAGGGACACTATTTTTCACGTGGAAAATAAAAATCCCTATATTCGATTTTCCATCACTGGACAACCACTATCTTACTAGATATACAGTAGAGGATATCATCTCACTTGTAGTCTATTGATTTTTTTTGATTTTTTTTTTAATTTTACAATTTTCCAATTTAGATGATTGTTTTGTATTTTAGCCCTCATTTGTCCAGTGGCACTTCTCCTTTGAGACATTCTCATTTTCCACTTCCAATTTAATCTGTCTTAATCCTTCAATATTTAGAGTTTTATCTCATACAATTCAAATATGGATAAAATCCTAAAAGTATGATTTTTTCCTATATATTTTTGTTTCACTATGATGTGACCCCATTCCTTTTTATAAAATATGTTATATTATCAAAGATTTTTTACACTACCTCACTTCCTCTTGTTTTAGGCCAAATAAAAAACATGGTTTTAGGTGAGTGGACTCTTCTTAGACTAAGGTGGGTATTCCCTGTACTTTTACCATAATTTAATCCTTATTTCAATGTTAATACATCATGTTTTATATAGAGACCCAAGATTTCCATATATAGATATTACATTTTAATATATGAATATTCGCTACATTACATAATGATCAATTCCAAAATCATATAATTCTAGCGAATTTAGAAACTTTGATATATAAGAATCGAGTTCATACTTGAACTACATCATCTCCCACTAATTTATTTATAACTTCCACCCTTATTTTACATGTCAAACATTATTCTTTCCTTCATAAAATGTAACAAGGAAACATTATAAAGGCTGAGATCAAATACTAAGTAATGTTAGATGAGGGATATATCAACATAGCATAATCATAATAGTATAAGGACATGAGAATAACATTTGAAACCCCTGACCTTCATATCATAGATCATATAATTCAGTCATGGAATAAATATTGGTTTCATATAAGATATGAATCATAAAGGTATCAATGAATATAAACCTTGGGAGCATAAAACTAGCATAAGACATAGATTTTTTTTCATATATATAAGATTAAAAAATCATGTGTCAAGTCCACCCACAATAAATTCATATCATGTTAGTCTTAGGATAACCACATGTGTACCTTCTTGGGGTACTGAATAACCTCCCATTTACTCTCTTTTTTGTTTGGGATAACCTTATGTGTAACCTTGATCTTAGAGAACATTAATCATTACTCAATGAATTAGAGTGCTATATTATTCCAGGCCCACCATCACACAAATAAAATCATACATATGTGTTCCATGAGATTATAAAACAATTATCATATAAGAAACCATGATAAAAAATGGGTTTAAAAAACATTTCATTTTAGATTGGATCACATAAAATAAATGAGATTCATAAAAAATTAATATTTACCTCATAACATAACCCATAAAAAGTAATGGATTTCATAAACATTTCATCTCTTTATAGTAGCATAACCTATAGAAAAGGAATGGGTTTTATAAACATCTTTTTATAAAAAAATAAACCAACCAAACAAATAATAAGGATATTATCATTTAATAATATCCCCTATAATGATTTAGTGACATCAAAAGAGGTTATTTTAGTTGGAAAATGATTTTTAGAGATATTTTGGAAAATTAATTGAGAAAAATATCCTTTCAAATTGAAAACATTTACATAAAATCTTAAACTTTTACACATATTGCATAATACATTTTCCATGAAAATAACCTTATAAACTTGTAAAGGATGCTTTAAATAATTGACTGTTCATGATAGTGGGAAATAATGTTCATGGAATATTCATTAAATCAAATATTCCCATCACATTTTTAGTAAACAATTCAAAATTAACTCATTTGTAAAACAATAAGAACATTCATTTTAATTATTTGTTAAAAAAGGTTTCATAAGGGTAGAAATGTATTTAAACATTTATAAATGACTCATAAAACATTCATTAAAATATTTTTATAAAACATTTATTTGGAATTAAAATTAATTTCGACAGAAGACTATAATAATGTAATTTATCATAAAAAATTATTCTTTTTGTATAATTAGTTATTAAATATAGGTAAATGAGAGGAAAGCATGTATTATTTAGAAACAAAGAAGAGAAAATTCATGAGTTTCTTGAAGAATATATCTTAATATTTCATCATAGAAAACATAATCTTAAATAATCTTAGTAAACATTGAGATTTCCATATAACATTTTTACCACATTGGTAAATTTTGAATCATAAACATTGTGAAGAAAATTAATTTTGATAAATATGTATGTTGTTTTACAATGAATATGATAAAGAAAAAGGAAAAATATTGGTGAATTGTGTTCTTTAAGAACATTGATAGATTTAGAACACCTCTCTTATTAGGAATAAAATGCTTCCTTATCTCTTAAATATGAGTGAGGGGTGAATATAAATAAGGAAAACAATATAGTGATATAGATTTTTTTTGTTCACAAAGTTCCTATATTCCCCTCCTCCAATGCTCGACTCTATGGGCTTGGTGATTTCACAAGTAGGCTATTCTATCCAGAGGCCTCTTAATCAAAAAACCCAAGTGAATCTAGTTGAAACCATACAAGGATCTTATAAGGCCTTATATTTCTTTTATAGGGGACCAAAAATCCACAACTTAGTACAAGAAGCTGAAACATTACCACAAATGATTCTTAATAGTCAAAACTCCAATAAATCAATAGAGTTTTACGTGACTAAAAAATAATGTTTTACTTTACAACTTTTGAAAATAATGATAGATGTATTTAAATCTTCAATAATGCATGGATGAAAATATATATTCAATATCACATAGTATTTATTCGAATATTGATATTGAAAACATCAAACAGATGTATAAATAAGTATATCACTATAGTTTTACTCTGAAAAAATCTTCATCAGTCCGGTAGAAGAAGAATAAATAATAAAATGTCATAGTAGTGACAATAGTAACAATAGTGGTTCAATTAGATAGATCAAAAAATGTATGAATACAAAGTGTATCTCTTAAGGAAATGACACATTTGTTGTTTTTAGACACTATTTTACTTATGTATATATTTGTTCTGCATCATATCTCTTATATATTTTTTCTGATGAAGAATGTGTCCATATTTAGACTATATATCGATCATTTCTAGGTCAAACTAGCTCAGAAAATATAGCACAATAAATCAATATTATTTTTATTCCAAAAAATTCAAGAGATTATTAACATCCTATAATAATAGAAAATTTTTATTCTATTGAATGTGATCCTTTTAATTGATCATATTGAAATAGTTTGGGGACCAGTACCTTTATTAAAAAAAGAAAAATAAAAACAAAAGTCCCTTTTGATATTGGTTATGGGAGTATCCACCACATACCAGAAGGCCAGATTTCACACAACCTAGTAAAAACGATACCAAAGGGCCCAATGATGTCTATCAATGCATCAAACCAACACCAAATGGACTTGGAAATAAAACCCTAAATAAGAAAACACCACCACCTCCACCCAAAGAAATGGTCTAACACCTTCACCACAACTATATCAATGGAAGAAATTACACTGAAATAAAAGACATCCAACACAACAATAAAGATCTAGAAATCATCCTGGAATCATTGACCTTACAAAACAGATCAGTCATAAAAGATAATTTTTGACCCAAACCCACCACACAGTATTCTAAAATAGCAATTTACACAGAAATAACCCAACCATAACCTCCATGGGATGCCACTCCACCTACTACAAAGAATGACTTCGCTGCAAGTGACTTAACGATGGAGAATCTACTATGCATCCCACCGCATATAATCAAACCACACTATCAAAAGTCTTCACAGAACCTGCACCAAATCTTCCATGAGGAGATTCCATAGATGAATCCAAACCATTACTGAGGGCCATCACTCCACCTGAGATGAAGCAAGAACCCACCTTCCACTCTGTCGGACCGCTAATGTTGACTTATGACCAAATATGGACCACTATATACCAAGAAGAAACTCTTCATTCCCCAGCTAAGACATCACTGTAGGCCACAAATCTTGCATCCTAAATCGCATTCCATGATGCATCTATACCATCATCACCATCTCATACTTCAGTTTTCAAATCCGCAATCTTCTATATCTCGTGTGTGTCACACCAATCCAGATAAAGTATACCACCGAAGAAACCCAATGGTTCATAACACTCTTGTTCGAAGATGAGATCTCCCTCCACCTTTTAATTGACTATAACAATCATTTTGAATAGATATTTACAATTGGGAAAACCATTGTAGAAATCAAGGATATTAAATTGAATATAAAATTATGTTGTTTAATAGTCAAACATATGGTTCATTATTTTAAAAAAATACAATTTTATAGTTAACAATGTATATATTTTCTCAAATGTAGGGTTTATAAAAAATTATATCCATTTCTCAGATATTGTATACTTTTAAAAAGTGTTCATAATACATTAGTATAGGGTATGAATAATATTTTTACAATAATTTTGAAACATGTTCATAATACTTTAACAAAAAAATTACCTTGGATAAGTGAATTAAATGTATTCCCAAAATAAATATTCTGATGAATATGATGTTCCTGAAATTCACATAAATGTAACTCCATCAATAAAATAAATGTGGATGTTTTTGAGCATCAAAACAAAAGAATAATTAATAAAATTATTGATTCATCATGTCCTCATAAATAACCCCATTTTTTTATTATCACAAAACCCCTAACAAGATTCATAAAATTAAAAGAAACTTTTAGAAGAAGAAATTTATATAACCATAAATAACGTAAAAATAAATTCCTTCTTTGAAAACATTTCTCAAATGCATATATATTTCTTTTATAAATATTTTCCAAATTTAACATTTATCATATCTATATAAAAACTATTTACTAGTGTATATTGATGTATAGTTGTAGATATTCTGTTCCATTTATAGGTATTACATTGAGTACTTTTAATGTATAATTTTATAATGAAATTGGATCACCAAAGTAAGCAACATTGTTGATAAATTATAAAAATATCCCATTAAATTGAGTAAAAGTTTCATGTTTGCGCATTATGAAAGTATAAAACATTAATTTTCTTGTTGGGTACGTTTATTTTTTAACATTTTCAATTTATTAATAAGAAACTTCAATAATATTTGAAATCTCATATGCAGAATCACATTGAAAAACTTGATTAAAATCATCAGTTCCTAAACCAAGACAATATCATTAATTGTTTTTTCATTTATATAATTTTATCTTTCTTGATCATAATAAAATTTTCTCAAACCTTCCTTAGGAATCTCATAAGACTTAACAAGTTTTAAATAAAACCTTACTATAATATTTTCCGCATAAATAATCATACAGAACTTCCATTATCTTTAATTATCACCATTAATGTGCGGATCATGAATCATTGACATACATTATCAAGAATCATTCCATTCAAGATGTCTTTGTTTGAATATTTAACTCATTCCAGTTATAGGTAGAAAATATTCTTGATTTTTCATAGGACCGAAACCTTCTGAATAACATTATTATAATTATACATAATAATCAATGAAGAGGTCATGATTACTTATTATGAATAGATCATAATTACTTATTGATATTAGATAGAGTCAAAAGCGTTTTAAAGAAGAAAATAAATGGGTAGTCCCATTACTTTTATACTACTTATTATGTTGTAATGACTATGATGAAGAAAAGGAAACTAGATGGGATGATTTTTGTTCTTCAAAAACATATATACATTCAGAACACCTCAGTTTTTTTCAGTGAACCTTTCATTATCTCTTAAAAATGAGTGAGTTTTGAAAATAAACACAATGATATATAGTGGTTTAGGTATCAGAGATCCCTAAGTTCACTCTACCATTTCTACACTCCCTGGGATTGGTGATTTTCACTAGTATATCCTCTTATCTAGAGACTTCTATATAAGAAAATGTATCTCGGGGAGCTAACACCTTACAAGGGTTTCATAAGTCCTTGTTATTTAATAGGGAACTGAAAATCCGAAGCTTAGTAGAGGAAGTTGAAAATTATTTAAGACTGAGTAAGTGGAGTTGAATATCTAATAAATCAATAGAGATTATTTTCATTGAGAAAATAGGTTTCACTTAACTATTTTAGTAGCAACTAAAAAAATTATTTAGCTCTTCAATAATGCACAATAGAAAAAAAGTATTGAATGTTTCACATGATTTATTCTAATAGTTATAGAGAAAACACTAGACATATTTATAAACATGTATTTCTCCATAGTGTATCATTGATAAAAGCTTCATCGACCTTGCAGAAGAAGAAGTAATAATAATACGTTGCAGTAATAAAAATAACATACGTGCATCAATCAGATAGATCCAAACTCGTATATGTCCAATGTATAGATCTGAATGAAATAACAAACTTTTTTTTTCAAAAACACTTTTTAGTTATGTATATATATTTTGGTTATATCATCGCATATATATGTTTTTGGATGAAGAACATATATATATTTATAGTTTAGATCAATCAGCCGAGGTCAAATCATCTACATAAATATCTCTCAAAAAATCATGAATATTTTAATTCAAAATCATCCAAGATAGTCATAAAATCATGTAAGAATCGAAATTATTTATTATATTGAATGGGATACTTGGATTCAATCATAATTACCATTTTAATAGATATTTATTTCCATTGAAACCATTGAAAAAAATCATAGATAATATCTTGAATTTAAAATTTCATCATTTAATAGTCAAGCTTAGGGTTCCTTCATGTAATGAAAAAATAAAAAAGTATGGTTGACAATTTATAGTTATTAAGAATCATAGGGTTGAGAATGTAGATTTGTTCACCAATGTAGGGTAGAAAAACAATAATTTCCTTTTCGTAAATGTAGGGTTCCTTACAAATGTAGGGTTGATTATCAATACTTTTGTAATAGAGTACATTACATGATTCATATGTGTTATTTCAAACATAGGGTTTTTGAACCTCATATTATTCTTACAAATACAAATTACGGAATTTTTTTTGAGAACACATTAAAAATACAATCAGAACACTTTAACAAATATTTCCCATGAATCAATGACTATAATATATTTCTAAAATATGTATAATAATGAATAAAATCTTCTTGATATTCACTTAAATGAAACTTCATTAGTAGTAATA
The DNA here is from genome assembly GCA_963277665.1 of Viscum album. Classification (NCBI taxonomy): domain Eukaryota; kingdom Viridiplantae; phylum Streptophyta; class Magnoliopsida; order Santalales; family Viscaceae; genus Viscum; species Viscum album. Next base: position 1,173,739,292 of record OY728119.1, on the reverse strand, counting down.
ATGTGGATTTTATTAGTATAAATGAAAAAACAAATTATTGAAATTATTGAATACAAATATTCTTCACAATGTATATCCAATAATTTTTATTATAAGAATCGTAAAATGTAATCATGGGGAGTATATACACCACCCAAAAGAAATAAGTAGTGAATATGTCATTTTCCTCATAGAAATAAAAGTGAGACTAAAATCACATAACAATTTGGTAACCTCTGAATTATAAAAAACATGAAATAATTACATTACATGTAACTTAAAATATCATGAAAATAAATAATTTCATGATATTGCATGTAAAATAGGTAGTATATACAACACACCAAATAAAAAAGTAGTGAATATGACATATGCTCTACAGATGTAAAAGTGAAACATGAATCCCTTACCACTCTGGTAATTTTCAATAATAAGTACCATTAAATAATAAAAATTATGAAACATTAAATATCATTAGAATAATGATATTCAATATATAACATGTTTAAGGGGAAATGGATACACTACATTGAGGAAATAATTTGTTGATATTGCATATGTTTCCCAGAAATACAAGAGAGGCAATAAATCTGTTAACACGTTGAACTTTTTAATCATGATCCCCATGAATTAGTAACATCAAATTAATCTTTAAATATCATTAAAATAAATAATTTTATGATATAACATAAACATGGGTGAATATGGCATGTGTCCCACAGAGAGAAAAGTGTGACCAAAATCCCTTACCACATGTATCAAATTTATTTATAAACATTCTAAACACTTTTATAATAAATATAGAATTTTTAAACATCTATAATATAACCATAAAGAAATATATCATACCATATATGATTTACTTATAACACTTCACCACCTATTTATTAAAAATTCATTATTAAAATCATTGTTCTTGATGATAAGTCATCATTTTTTATATATGTTTTGGTTTGGTGATTTGGTCCTTTTAATTTGATTATAGTTCCATAATTTATATAATTAAAATCATTATATTAGTATAATTTAGAATAAATTTATACATGTGTATATTTAACGATAAAAGATAGAGATGAAAAAATGAATTTAACTATTCATGGAGATGGTATGCCTTACGTACGCATGATCATTGTCTCCATTTTTTCGATGGGTGGACCAAAAAAAGGTACAAAATAATTTTACATTAAAGAATAATTTAAATATTATATATATAATACATACTCATTGAATTTATCCTTATTAACATCAATATAAAAATTAAACAAAAAAAATGGATTGTATTGCTTCGGGCAGGCGTTAGTCCACACATACACATAGCGATGTTTTCATTTATCAATGGATTAGATGGTGAGATAGCATATATGATATTATAATTTTATAATTATAATTGTGTAATAAATATCATATATTTATTTTAAGTCGATTATTTTATCCATCCGTGAGAGGCAGTGATGAAAAACAAATTATATTAGTTCGTGAGATGATAGTCCTCCGTACACTCGATCTATGGTTTCATTTCACATTTGAAGGAGAAGGACATGGATATATGTTTTCATATTAAAATAATAACTTATTATTATGTGTTCAATATTTATTTTACTATATCATTATATTTTAATAATATTTTATGGTGGATTAAGAAGAAATAAAACAAAAATGATTAGTTAATAATGATAAATCTTCTCCGAAAAACCCCAATGGGTTAGCACAAAAATTCTTCATAGGAGGGTTTACTAATAAAAATAAGGAATATTGAAATTAGGTTGGGAAGAAATTAAGAGTCATGGGTAGGGAATATATAAACGAAAAATCATTGGTAGAGTGAAGATGAGATTATAGGGGGTTCTCTTTTAAAAGAGGGGAAGAGGAAACACATGGATTTTTTTGAAAAGAAAAAGAAATAACTAAGTATTACAAGTTTCATAAGGAAAAAAATGTATCATTATCAAAAAATATATGAGATAATTTTTAAATATGACGATATTATAGTAATTGGACATGTTTTAGGTCATTTTACCCTTACAAATGAAGTTTAACCCCCGGTAAACCTGTTTTAACCTTAAACACGGTTAATAAATTTTTCTATTTTTACAATTCATTATAATCCCAAAAATTAAGTCAAAATTAATATATAATATTAATTTTTCTGATTTAAAAAAAATAATAATTTTTACACAATGAATTTAAATAATTGGCACAATTTAATTTAAAATTAATCCCTCAGATGTGTTGAAAATGCGGGTTTCAAATGAAAAATGCTATAAAAGTATAAAACGTGTATATACAATTTGATGATAAAATTGATGATAATGACCAGAAATGTATTAATAAAAATATAAATGAAAATGTTTTACATTAATAACTATATTTATAAAAAAATTATGTTTCACATGCCTTAAATGAAAAAACATTTTAAAATATAAATGATTTTTTCACTATTCATTAAAAAAACAATCTTCTCATAAAATTCCCAAAAAATAACACTAGTATCATTTTCACATGTTGATTTAGAAATTGAAATTAATTCTTAAAAATACATTTTATAAAAGTGGAAGAAATTAAATCTGTTATTTTTTAACAAAAAGTAATGAATATCATGTTTTTTGAAAAATGTATTTTTAAAGCATATAAATGCTTCACAAAAAATTAAGTAATTATTTACCAATATATTTTATTTATATAAAACCATCATAATTAATATTAAAAAAATTTATAATATTAATATCACCAAATTAAATAGTTAGGTTTTAACTGTCATGTTTAAATAATAATATTTTAAATAATATATTGATGTTTGTTAAGACTATGTGTTGTGTGTAATGCATGCTATTAAATAAATTAAATTTATTGGGAATAAAAAATATCATAAAATGTCTTGGGGTAACATTATACTCTCCATAAAATAAATTTCCTTGAAATTAATCATTCTGATACCAACAAATGATGGTAGTTCTCCCTCATAATATTTTTTGGTTTACATGTCACTTTTTCAATTTGGTGGTTTCGCCAAAAAAACAATAAATAGGTGAGTGGTATTATTTCATGAAAGTTTTTCTATATGAAGAGTAATATCCCCCAATTTTCCTTATAATAATTACCATGAATAGAGATACAAACTCTAATTTTAGTACATCTTATTGATCAGTTATGTAATTCCTTGAGAGAGATACATGGAACACATTATGAACTTGAGAGAGGTTTGGGGGATGTACCAACAATAATAAAATTACCCTACTCAATGAAGAATATAAAAATAGAAAATATAACTATGGATCATGTTTCATTTATTTATGAATCTAATAACCTTTTTCCTTGGATTAATTAATAGGAAAACCTTATCACCAATTCCAAACTCTAGATCATGCTGATGATTGTCACCAAAGGTTTTTATAGTCTGTGAGTCGTATTTAAGTGATATTGAATGGATATGAATTTATATACCATTTCTTCAGCTATATCTCATCCCAATATCCTTCTTTCTCTAACTCCATCCCAACATGTAAGAGTTTTATACATATTTTCATAGAGGCCTTCATAAGGATCTATCAGAATTCTTGATTGAAAGTTATTATTATGAAAACATGACTAGAACAAGCTCTTCAACCCAACCACATTTGAAATACATTCAAAAAGTTATTATCATAACTCCTAGGGTTTTAATTTCTCTCTTAGACTAACCATATGCCGGAGGATGATACATAGTGAAAAAAATTAGCCTCGTATTACTGGCTTACTAAATACTTTTCCAAAATCTCACAGCAAACCTCAGATTCCAATTAGATAATATTGAATATAGTTATCTATCAAATATTACCACTTAATTTATGAATATTAATTAAATCTTACCAAGATATGAATATTTTATGATAGAAATTAGGTGTTCTAATTTTGTATAGATATCGAATACAACCCATATAAAATAATTAACTTCATATGTTTTGGTGAGTCTAAAGAAAAAATTCCACGTGATGTTTTTCCATTTTCATTCTAGTATAGAAAATGTTGACTAAATCCCTATGTAATTTTTAATCTTATAATTATCCTTCAAACTTTCCAAACACCAATATACATACTCATCAATATCTCCGTTCATGTTTTCTCACTATAAAAATACTTTCATCTCTCTATACATATTTGTATTTCTAGGATGAATAGAGAAAAAAACAACGATCTTAAGTTGATGTATAATTATTCAAATTGGGTATGTGTGGCACATATACATGGTTTAATGACCTTCATATTCCATAATAATCAATGTTAAAAATAGAAATATTTCGAACCTTATTCTACAACTCTAAATTTTTCACCTGTGCTGCTTTAATATACAATCTTATAAATTGTTTAACACTCATTTATAAAAAAATAATATTTCTATCCCTCCTTCATAATTACAATGTCCATGATTTTAAAATATTGAAATATTGGATCTATTTTATAATCAGTATTGATAATATTTCATGAACCTTTTGAATCAATGAATCATCCACCTTTTTCCATTCCTAGGATAGTAATGTATTGAGTATTTATACTCTTTAATTACTTCCAACCATCTTCTTTGGGTCATATTCAAATTCGACTTTGTGAATATATACATTAAAAATTTATTATTATTAATATATATAACACATTTCTCCATAAATCTAATTACTCGATATATTTAGTGAAAAACTTACCACTTCTAAATCCAAATCATGTGTTGGATAATTTTTCTCATGAATCGTCAGTTATTGGGAGGTATACTCTATCACCATATCATTCTCTATCATAATACATACGAATACATTCATTAATGCATCACTATAGATTATAAAATTTCTTTTACTATCTGGTAATTTAAGAACAGGTTCACTAACATATATTATCTTTTGTCCCTTGAAATTCTCTTAACATTCACCTATCTGAATTAAATTAGATCGCTTTTTAGTTAACAAAGTGATTTTATTATAAATCTATAAGAAAATTGCAATAAAACATCAATAATATCCATCCAAACTAGGAAAACTGAAAATATCAGTCATTTTGGTCAGTCTGGTCTGATGTCATATAGCCTCTTTTATTGATTCATCAACTGTTATACCCTTGATTGTGGTTATATTACCAAAATATGAATCCTTTTGTAGCCTAAATTCACACTTTGTAATTTTTTCAAATAAATTTTTCTTTTCTTGGGGACTTCAATACAATTCTCAAGTGATATTAATGCTATTACTTTTTCTCTGAATAGGTAAGAATATCATCTATAAATACTACCACAATATAGTCACAATAATCTCAAAATACTCTATTTATTAAATACATAGAGATAGTAGGGGAACTAGTAAGAGAAAATAGAATAGCAATATATTCATAGTGTCCATACCTTGTATGTAATATCATATTAGGTATATCCTACTTCTTAACCCTAAATTGATGATACCAAGAATGATGTTCAATTTTAGAAAAGTATTTAACTCCACGTAGTTGATCAAACAAGTCATCAATATGGGGTAGGGATACTCTTTCTTAATTATGATGTAGTTTAGTTCCTGATAATCAATCCAAAATTTGTTTAACATATATTTTTAACAAAATGAATATCCACACCCTAATGTGGGAAACTTTTCCGATATATACCTTTTAAAGATTGTTTGGGAGTTACTTCCTCAATTCATACAACTTAGTCGAGAATATCCTATAGGGATTCATTGAAATAGGATTGGAACGATGTATGAGTTTTATCATGAAATTAACTTCATGATTAATTAGAAGACTAGGAATCTCCTCAAGAAATACATCAAGAAACTCTTTCACAACAGTCATATCATCGATATTTAGTCCCCCACCCAACCATCTGAGATAACAACCCCCTTTTGAATGGGAATCAAAAATGATAAAATAGATGTGATTTTCCTCAGAAGCTCAAATTTATCATCACACTAATATAATATCTTTCATTGGTATAGAATATGAAACACGACTTCCTTTTCTTATTAACTTGTGTTATATTTCTATATATAATTCCAATACTTTCCTAAGATGACATAAAATTTCACTATAGTATGGATAACAAGATTTTTAAGAAGAACATTCTAACAAACATCAACTGAGGAGAAATCATAGACATGGTAAGTGATCATCGTTCCATTATGTAGGTTTACTTATAATTTAAAATATAATCATTAAGGTTACTAATTAACATTCCATGGTACTTTTCGAGATATATAGTTATTTATATAAAAAATATCAAATAGGGTAGTTTAATATTTTATCATACCTATTACCACCTCAACATCATCATTCTATCAAAAATACCTTACCAAAACAGAAATGTTTTTCATGAACATCACATATAATTGATTATAGTAATAAATTATGAAAATGCATTCATAGAATTTATAAATCAAAAAACCTTATTTTTAATTTATATCTCTATAGGTTTAAACTTTTTCATTCACGATCATATACTTTTCATATACTTCATTATGGTTTATAAAGAGATTGGGTTTTTACAAAACATATCCCCCATGACTATCAAACCAAGTGTGTAGCAAGTCCCATTTTCATTCACTAAGATATGATTGAGTAAAATCCCAATCCTCCATTTTTAGAGTTATTACCCTAATGTAAAACTACCCCAGAGCCACATCCACCTGTAATATGCAGATATGGAAGTATTCTCTTAGAAATAAATCTATCTATCCTTGACCAATATTAAATGATATTTTCATATAATTAGACTTATCTTTATGGGTATCACTAATGTTCTCTCATATTATATTTTATAGGTTAACTAAAATTTCCTCTGACACCAACTATAGTGACTCATACATCTCATATATAGATTTTCAATCATAATAGATGAATAGTCATTCCATAATATAATGATCCACACCGGAATATTATAAATCATGTGTATTTGGAAACATGTATACATAAACAACTGGTTTATAGGTGAACTACATCTTCCCCCACTATGTTATTTACAATTACCACCATTCTAGGACACATTATACATAATATATTTATTCATAACCTTAGAGAGGAAATATAAGATATGGTGATATCAAATTATCAACAAGGATAAATGAAGGATATATCAACATAACATGAGTATTGGGGTATGATAACACTAGTATAACATTTTTAAATCATTCCATGTATACCATAGATCATCAAATTGAATCATTGAATAAATATTTTCAATTCATAAGACATAAATAATAAGGTAATCAAATAATATAATTCATGAGAGCATGAAATTGTCATAAGACATCGATTTGGGGCCCATACAAAATCATATAAAATATTATGTCAATGATACCATCCAAGACATTCATACCATGTTAGGCTTTAGCTAACTACTCATGTTCCTACTTCAGGAATGGGTTAACCTCTTGTGTAACCAATTAGGGGCTCGGGATAACCATTATAGTACTCTTTAAGCTCATATAACTTTAATCATTACCCAATTTATTATAGTGATACAAACTTTTGGGCCCACCAATCACATAAGTAAATTCATACAAATGTGTTCCACAAGATCATAAAAAATCATCATATCAGATACCACGATAAGAAATGGGTTTCATAAGCATTTAATCAAACCATGGCTCATTAAAAATAAATTGGATTCATAAATATTTCATCTTTAATCATATAATACCCCATGGTAAAGTAAAGGGTTTCATAAACATTTCATCTTTTCATCATAGAATAACCAATGGAAAGGGAATGGGTTTCATAAACATCTTATCATCAAAACCATAAACCATAAAAATACATAATAAGGATGATATCATTGAATCACATACCTTGTAAAGATTAAGTAACCTTATAAGATATAACATTAGATAGAAAATGATTGTTGAAAGATCACACGGATAATTTTTTGAGGAAAATAACCTTTTCACTTGAAAACACATATTTAAACCCTAAAATTTAACCAAATATAAAATAAAAAATAATTTTAAAAAAACATCAAAAACCTGTAAATTAATAATTAAATCATTGATCATTCATGATAATAAGAATATTCATTCATGTCGTATATGAAAAAAAAAGATTCATTTCAAATTTTCAATTAAAAATTCAAAAATAACTTGTTCAGAAAATGATAAGAAGATTAATTTAGAACCATTTTGTAAAATTTCAAATAAGGGTAAAATTTTTTCAAATCATTCATAAATTAATAATAAAAAATTATTTAATGTATTTTTATAAAATATAGTTATGGAATAAAAATGATTTTTGATTTAAGAAAAAAATTATTTCATTTTTCATTAAAAATATTATTTTGGTCTCTTTTGTTATTTAATATGGGAAAATTAAATTGAAACATGTATTCTCCAGAAATAACTATATGAGAATAAAATTCATCAGTTTTTTGAGATATAGATCATAATATTTCATCATTAGATACCAAATCATAAACAATACAAATAAGAAATTTAATTGAAACATAAAACCATTACCAATTTGGTGAATTCTGAATCATAATACCCATGAAATAAAAACCTTACAAGGATATATATATCCCATAATTATCATTATATGAATCATAATATATATTCATGGATAGTATGTTCACAACAAAAAAGAAACAAGTGGGGAATCTGACATGTGTCTTAGTGGAATAAAACTAAGATGAAAATCCATTACCAATTTGGTAACTTTTTAATCATAAACCCCATGAAATAAAAAAAATATTAAAAATTTGAATATCTTATAAATAAATAATATCATGATATAAAATTTAAACGGTTCAGTATGTACACCACATAAAAAAACAAGTGGTCAATATGGCCTATGAAACACAAAAATAAAAGTGAGATGAAAATCCATTACCACTTTGGTAAATTTTGAAATACAAGATCTATTAATGAAAAACATTCAATTAAACATTAAATATCATTAAAATATTTATATTCCTAAAAAATCATTACAAATTAGAAATATATACATCACAAAGAAAAAATGAGTGGTGAATATAAAATATGCCGCCAAGAGATAAAGAGAGACTATAAATTCATTACCACTTTGGTAAATTTCATATCATGACACAAATATAGATCCATGATTTTAATATATATATATAACATAATTTTTATTAATAATCATTTCATTAAGAAAACACACACCTAAGGATCGTAATAGTTTTCTATCATTGGAAACATGTTAAAACAAATAACTGGTCCATTGGTAAACTGCATCACCTCATACTATAATCATTATAACAATACACCATCTTAGAAATATCACAAATAATAAATTTCATTATAAAATATGGAAATAAAACCTAATAAGGGGTGGGATGAGATGCTATTTTAGGGAAAACAAGGGAGATATGTAAGCCTGACATGAAAATATGGGTATGATACATGAGAATAATATTTTAATCCCGTACCCTAGATATCAAAGATTATAATAATGATTCATGGAATAAATATTTAAATTTAATAATAAATGAATCATAATGTAATCGACAAAAATGATCTATGAGAGCAATATATTGGTATAAGACATATATTTCTGGCACACACATTAGCAAATAAAATCATTACCAAATTAGTTGAGACTCACTTACAAGGATATCATAGATTAATTTGTTCACACAAAAAACCATTATAGTACAAAATGTTCACTCACAAGATAGTTATAGAGGACAAAGTCCCATACTGAACTGGGTTGACACCCCATTCCAACCCTATCTATTTTATGAGATTTAATTCTTTAACCAATGCATTTGAGGGAGATACAAGTCCCACATGTATCATAATGAAAAACGTATTTATGTAAATGAAAATATAATAAAATAATCATCATATAATAACCCATGAAATGAAATGGGTTTCATAATCATTTAATCATATAATAACTTATCGAAAAGAGATGGGTTTTATAATCAATTTGTATTTTCATAATAGCATCACTTGTAGAAAAAAAATCAGGTTTTGTAGTAATATTATCATCATATACCCCATGGAAGTGAAATGGGTTTCATAAACATCATTACATAATAAAAATAAACCCTTAATAGAATGTTTATTAATTTTATCCTTTCATTATATCACGAATAAAAAATAGATAACGTCAAAATATTTCATCATATATAGAAAATGATCTTTCATGGTCATTTAAAACATTTCCTGAGGAAAATATCCTTTCTATATTGGAAAAAACCTTTTAGAACATAAATCATTTTGGAAATATTTTTACATAAAAATAACTATGAAAATTTATAAATTACACTTCAAAGAAATGAATGTTCAAGATGAAAATAAGTTTCATTCATTCCATACACCGTAAAAAATTATTTCTTCCACATTTTCAGTAAGATAAAAATATTAATTATTTGTAAAAAGGAATGAAGATTCCACTAATTTTTTTAAAAAAAAAATCAAACATAGTTAAAAAGTTATTTTTTAAAAAAAATATGATAACAGTAAAACATTTTATAAAACATTTTTCAGAAAACAAGGTTTTGGAAGAAAATATATTTTTTGATCGAATAGAGAAATAATGTCAGACTTTTATAAAAAAATCTCAATTATTTTAAGTAACATAGAGTGAAAAATGGTAATATTTCATAAAAATATTATGATTAACCATATTATAATGAAATTAATTAGTTTCTTGTGAGATTGATCACAAGACTTTATCATTGAAACATAATCATAAACAACCCCAATAAACAATGATATTGTAACATAAATTCATTACCACTTTGATATCTTTGAATTAAAAGTCCCATGAAGAAATAATATTAAATTAAACAAAATATATCAGTTGGATAGATAATGTTAAGATATTACATGTAAAAGGTTCTATATATACACCCCCAAGAAATAATGTAGGTAAAAAACATAATGTACATCTCAAAGAAATAAAATTGAGACAAACCACTTATTTTTATAGCAATCTTTTGAATCATAAATTCCAATAAATAATAACATAAGATGAAAAATTAAATAATACTAAAATAAAGGTATTAATCATATAATATTTAAAAGGGTAAGTATATACACTACACAAGAGAAACAAGTGGTGAATTTTCCTATGTATCACTGAAATAAAAGAGATATAAGAAATTTTATATCGAAAGTCTTGACTTTCAGCATACATGTATGAAACTCTTATATAATAAATATTTTTTAATTATAAATATATTATAATATCTTACATATATATATATTATACTGTATATGATTTAATTATGACCATTTATTACCCATTTATTAAAAATTCCCCGTTAAAATAACATTTTGGGTAATAACAGCTTTGTTTTTCGTATATGTTCTGATTTGTTATTTTTCCCCCTAATTTAATCATGGTTCATCAGTTAAATAATAATAATAATAATAATAATATAATTATAATTTTTATACATAAATTTTACTTTTAAGACCAATCATGAAATATGTTTTAGAGAAATGAATTATGTTACGATTATGGAGACATTAGGTTGAACTTAGGTATGAGTAAGGTTACATTTTTCAATGATCACTATGGAAATGTGATAATTAATATATTATATTTATAGAATTATAATAATATCATAAATTATATATTATTTCTTACAAGATAATTATATAGATCATCCATGTGGTGTAGTGATGAAAAGAGATTTTCATGGCTTCATAAAGGTGGTAGTCTAAATGTACATGAATGGAAGTATCATCTTTTAGTGAATGGAATTGTAAAAAATAAAATGATATATTATATTTTAATAATGATACATATTTAATTAATTTTATAATTATTTCATTTATATCACATATATTTATCCTTATTATCTTCAATGTAAAGAATTATCGAAAAATGAATCACATCACTTCACGAGGAATTTGTCTGCCATATACACGAGCGTTGTTATTGATGCTTCCAGGTGTAGTGGAAGATATAATTGGTCAGAAATATATTAAAATCTAATTTAATAATAACTTCTTGAAACCATGAGAGAATATCATTTTTATTAAATTTATAATTAATTTATTTAATATCTGAAGAAATATATACATCACTTTAATAACATTATTCATTGATGATTATTAATCATCCAAAAAAGACACTTTCAAATTGCCTTCATTTTAATATATGGATAAAAAGATAAAATACAACTAATGGTTATCCACATGCACTGCAATTTCCTCTGATAAATATGACTGAATCACTAGGTACTAGTGTGGTGAGTCAAATGTATTGTTTTGTTCATTATTGATCAATCACTCTTCGGTACTAAAGAAATATATATTTTTTTACGCATTCATGATAGGGTGAAAGAAGGGGGATTTGAGAGAGAATTCTTTGTGCACAATAATTCTCAATTCTCAATTTTTTTGCATACTCTATAGAATTTAAGTAACTGTCTATTTATAGAGTTTGGATTACAGTAAAATTATCATTTACTTTTATACAAAGCATTAAATAACATTTAGTACCACTAAAAAACCCCATGCCACATAATAATATTTTTTTTTATTTTGTGGTGTCAGCCAACTTTCAAAATAAGAAATACTAAGGAATGGTCTTTTCAATTAATATTTTTCAACAGACTCAGTCATTGTACGTTGGAACTCCTCTAACAATTTTTTAATAGTTGAGTATTTACCTTCTTCATAAATAAATACATTATTCACAATCTAGTGTATTAATATTTATAAAAATATTCAATAATTAAGATAAATATTTTATTCACAATAAAAAAATAAATAATTTTTTAATTTATGTTATCAATGTTACTTGAATAAAATACATCCTCTTACTTGTGAATAATATTTATTCCATCAATTAAACTCAAATTGAATTTAATCGAGATCAACATTAAAATATGTGTGTTACCCTCTAGGATAATTTATTGTTTTCATTATTCGTGCTTCCCTAAAGTAAAATATTACTGTCAAGAAATGGGTTAGGCACCTAAGATACGGAACCTAATGTTTCAATGTTGACAACCACATATGAACACTCATTCTTTAATATAATCCCTAGATCAAAATATCTCATCAAGAAGGTTTCACATCTGTGTCACAAAACTATATACTCGATATTTCATTCTTTGACTATCTAAAATAAACATTTCATTACACTATGGTATTGGAATTAATGTGACGGTTCTATTCCAATCAAAGTGGAACGATATCAGCATACATTAATATAAAAGTGTAAAATCATTCCTCAACTTATTCATTGATGACATGTCACTCATGATGAACCCAAATTATCCCTATTTTATACTAACCTTGTTCATCCGTGTTTATGAAATACATAAAAGAACGTGATTTGTAACAATAATTAATAATAATATTAAATTATATGTACCATCACACATGACCATATATAAGAATATTTGGTGAAACAAAATATAAAGAATTCCTACGAGAAAATATGTTCTCCAAATCTCCCATCATGGAGATTACCAAGTGAAAAAATCATGAGAAGAAGCCTCATCATCTTACGAGTACTCACACGTGACAATATATGTTCTATGTGTCCCATAATAGATGTTATCCAACCACAGAACATTATTTAAGAATATATTCACAACGCATCAAAGTTATCATCGTATAGGGGAACTACTATGACCTTATCAATATGACATATACTATAAGACATTATTACGTCGGAGTCATTAAAAAAATTAACAAAACAAAATATATTGTTTTATTAATATTCAATACATTCATTATATATTTAGTCAATGTAAAATAGTTGGTCCTAGGACAAATACTCCAAAAAACTCCCACTTGGACTAGATTTAACTACCTGAAACATTCGGTCTAGTAGACCTCACATGATAGTCATTTTTCTGCTGAGTTAGTGATTTAGTCAAGGGTTCCACCAAATTTTCTTCAGTAAAAATCTTTTTCACTGCAAACTTCACCTATATAATAAAAATACCTCAAGATATGATACTTTTTATGTATGTGCTTCATCCATTTATATGATCATACTTCTTTTTCTAGATCCATTGCTCCAATATTATCACAATAGTGTGTGGTGGTATAATTGTATTTAGGTACAACATAATCCTCTTAGATGGAGTTGTGAATCCATATTTATTATTTAAATTCCCCAAAAACCAATTTTTACTCAAAATATACTATATAATCTACAACACTAACATGATTTAAGGTCATCCAAATCACAACACCTCTATTCGAAGTGAATAGATATCCATTTTGTGACTTCAATTCATCCTCATCAGTTTAGAAACTAGCATATTCATATCCTCTAATGAGTAGTTCCTAATATCTTACATAAACTAGGAACATATACATATCACACCACATATACTTAAGGATAGTCATGAATTCCATCGAATTGTGGTCACCAAGTTCATCTTGATATATTCCTACCACACATAATGTGCTGGAAAAATATATCCTTTTACAAAGAATACCATAAATGAATGACCCAATTGATGATGCATAGGAAATTATATTCATTCATTTTCTTTCCTCATGTGTCTAAGGACACATTTTCCTAGAAAGTAGAATTCTATGTGACATTGTCAACAATCTCCCCATGGATTATTCCACACTGAATCTCTTTTATATCTTATTAATTTATGTAATTTGACATAGGTCTATAAATCAATTAGATCTATAACGATAGGTATTTATCCAAATAATATATTATTCCTTTCCCAATTCCTTCGATAAGAATAATTTATTCAATCATGCCTTAGCAGACTATAAGACAACTATTTGTTTTCCAAAGAGTAACAAGTCATTAAAATATATTAATAACTCAACAACTACACTCCCACTAAACTGTATATAGACACACTTCTCACATTCATTATTTATTAAGATAAATTATATTACATCTTCGTAAAAATTAATGTTTCATGACATTGATGCTTCCATTAATCCCTAAATGGAATTTTTCAACTTTCATACCCAGTTGGCATCCGTTGGAGTAAAAAACCCTTTAGTTTGTGTCTTATAGACATCTTTATGAATGTTCCCCATAAATAATTATATTTTTTAATCCATTTTTTCAAATCTCGTAATCTTGTAAAGTCACAATGGAATGTATAATTATGATTTTTTTCATCATTATAATAGGATTAAATTTTTCATCTTAGTCATTGTCTTGATGGTGACTAAACCATTTTGCAACCATACATGGCTCATATGTACTAACTTGTCCTTTCATGTCTAATTTTTTCTTGAGTACTCATTTTCAACCGATGGACTTTACATCGACTAGAGGGAATACCAAAATCCAACCCTTATTCACACGGAATCCAATTTTTAATTTATCGCATCTTTACACATAGAAAATCTATTCCATTCACTTCTTTCTTAAAGGTTAGATAATAATTATTATAATCTAACAATGAGTAACCATCCTCAATCTCTAGAAAATAATATGATTCATGTTCTCTAACCTCTATAATACTCTTATGTTGTAACTGTGTCTCTGAAAATTATTCTTCTTCCAAAGGGATTTTTGGAATTTGTTCATATGTAAAATCTTGTGTATCTTGAGCCTTGGCTTCATCAAATACTATCGTAACCACACTTTCTCTTTTAGAGATAATATCATCCCTAAATAAAATAGGATATCTTATAAAGATACAATTTGTTCCTTGGGGTTCAATCTTGTTACCAAAATGGGCCTCAAAAAATGATTCAAAACCCCACACATGTATATATGATAACACAGTTTTCTACCTATTCTATAATTGGTATGTTATACCATCTTTATTTATAGTTGTTACTTGGTTTAGTACATATTCTACTATTTTTAATGCATACCCTCAAAAGGATAATATAATACTTTCATGAATCGTCATTGATCTCGCAATGTTCTACAAGGTGAGGTTCATCCTTTTACATACAACATTCCACTAAGGTGTATACAGAGGAGTATGTTGAGATAATTTTCCAAACTCCCATAAAATAATCAATAAAGTTTTATTAATATATTACCCACTACAATCTGAGTGAATTTTCTTAAACTTCTTATCAAGATAGTTCAAAACTTCATTCTTGTATTACTTGAATTTATAAAAATAATATGACTTATTCCTCGTTTAGTAGAATTATACATATATACTAAAATCATCATTAAAAATTATGATATATGAATACACATGCCTTTCCTCAACAAGAAATGATCCACAGAAATTGGTATGAACTAATTAAATTATATTTTTACCCCATTAACCTTTAATAATAAATGGGGATTCAATCATTTTCCCTTGTAAACATGTGTGACATTAAAAATAATTTTTAGCTCAAAAAAATATAAATATTGATCTTGATGTAATTTAGTCAAGTGATTTTTACTTACAAGACCTATTCAGTGATACCAATGGGTTTTATGGTATGAGTCATGTAATGTAACATTGTAATTGATTTCCATTACTTGGTTTTTTTAATCAAACACATAAATACCATGATTTAAATCGTCCTTAATATAAAAATGATATCTTTATAAACGAAGCAATATTAAATCCCAAAATTGAAAATATATATATATATATATATATAGTCAGGATACATAAAAAACATTTTCAGTAACTGAAGGACCATTATAACAACATTCTAAAACCAAGATCATTATGGTAGTAAACATTATTTGGTAGTACCTGAGAGCTATAACTACATGTTTATATTCATTCACTATTCATCGATCTGACTCTCCTAATTAGATATTTTTTAATCTACTTGGTTTCTATATTTGACTAAATACATGAGCACCACAATAAATATCTAATACCATATTCTTAGAAATAGATAAATTTCACTCAATAAAAAATTCACATGATTCTTCCCCTTGTTTGTTCATATGGGTACTGTTTCTCTTTCAGTGGACCCTCTTTCAATATGCGAAATAGACTACATGTTGTTCCCTTGCTTTTCCTGTGATCTTCCTCTTCTTGGAAAGCCTTGGAGAAGCATTAGGAATAAATATCTTCTCTTTTCCTTTCCATTTTTTTCAAGATAATGACTGAAATTTTTTCATAATTTGTATCATTATATACATAGAGAATAATAGTAAGAATATCAAGTAGATACTTCTCAATGTTGTTCATCTTAAAATTCACAACAAAGATAGAGAAACTCTGAGGTAGTGATATCAGAATTAGGTCAGTGCCCAGTTCTTTAGGGAGTCTAAACCCTAAAACCTCTAAGATCTCAATGTATCCAATGATCATAACTATATGAGTCCTATATATAGAACCTACTCCAATATTTATTTTAAATAGATCCTTGGAAATATCCAATTATTCATATCTAATATTCTCCAGGTAAAGACCACAGAGGTTCTCAAGAACACTCTATGCATCTATGTTTTGTTGAGAGTTTGTTAGTTCCCTAGACAATGATGGAAGAATCAAACATTTAACATAGACTGTATCTATCAACTATTTTTCATATTGAATTAATTCTTCATCACTCAACTCATTAGTAGGAAGATCAGGATTTTATGATTTAGCACGTAATATTTCTATTCCAGTCATAGCATAACTTTAATGTGTCTAAAACACTCCCAGATGTTATTGATAGTTAAGAAGATATCTTTATACAATATTTCGCATAGGGATAATGTGGATTATTAATTTTTTTATTCTAAAATTGAAAAGATCATATTATTTGTATTTTTAATTATTAAAAATTTGTTGAGATATAATAATTGAATTTTTTAATAAAATCATCCACTATTTTATCAAGCCCTAATATCACTAAACATTGAACTTAGAATGTATACATTCATTAACATTATTATGGAAAGGATCCTATTACTCTTCTTAATGATCTGGACGTTGGACAGGAAAACCATAATAATGTAATTAGGTAGTTGATCTTGCCATCTGCGGACATAGAACTCCTTGATCGGTTGAGGGGATTCCCCTATCCAAAAATCATGAATTTTTATTTCCTCAACACTTGCCTCCAAATTTTTACTGAACCAAATTTGGTCGTTAAACTCAATACAGGATTAGTTAAGTCAACCCAAAACTCTCACGAGAACTCCCCAATAAAATTAAGTTTCTAGACATTATCCATGTACTACACTTAGTTATATGGATTCATTCCCAATCATTTAATAGAAGACTTAATCTGTCATAATATTTAATTATGATGATTTAATTAATTTATGCAAAAAATTATAATAATTTACCCTTTACATGTCTTGATTATATTAATTGGTTATTACATAAATAATTATCTATGCTGGATTAATCATTTACTCAGAATTCATTTATTTAAATTTCATCTTTACATACCAATTCATTAATATATATAAATTTTGTGCTGTATAGAAAAAATAAGTAACTCATCGGTATAAATAATTAAATAACGAAAATGTCTTGATCATGAGACTGTATTATTGTTGATTTAATGAATGGACATAAAATCATCAAATGAACTTGGGGAATAACTCCATTTGATTATCCTGGCATGAGTTACATTATTCCACTTATATATCTATGTATCAATGAGTTGGAATCATCACGGTTCTGTCTTGATCCACTCACATGTGACTTGGGATGCTCTATTAATTGCAAGTATTTATCACTCACAAGAAGGTAAGGGGAATAAAAGGTTTGGTTAAAGGGAATTACATAAATATCATTGGATACATAGGTCCAACATAATAATGGAGGGAGGGATGACTCATAGGTTGTCATTGAATTTAATAATAAATAATTTCAAACTCATGTAATAAATTAAATTACATAAATTCCTACACATACATAGGTATCGGTCAGGCTCAAGATCGTTCATACCTGAAATGAATATGAAAAAGTAACTGGATGTCATTCATATATTTATTTTTTCTTTTATTATTAAGATTGACATGCTTTCATTAAATAATTAATTAATTCCTTTAAATTTTAATAATCATCCTATCTAAATTGGAGTACCCTTAATTTATAGAATTCATGAAAAATAAATGACAAAACCAATAATGAAATATTAATTATAATAAATAAATATATCATTTACAATTATTTAAAACCATTATTAAATTTTTTAAAACACAATGATGTACCAATTACTAAAATAAGGTTATAATTATATATTTTTTAAATTAAAAGTAGTTTTAATTTTGTTAATTACTAGAAGATTAATCGATGTTTCCAACTAACTACCCGCCATGTATCTTGGTTACTTTGTATCCAAGTAACATATTAGGGGCTTCAACATATTAACTCGGCCAGACTATACAGCCTGTACATGACAGTTCCATGCCATGTATCCTCTTTCTATGTTCCAGGTTGGATCGTTCAACATGGGATGTGTAATAAAATAACTGTGTGTAATTAATTAATTAATCTATTCATCTATATACAATTCACATGGGTATATGTCATGTGATCAGGTTACACATCATGTACCTTAGTGTTACTGGACAATTATTTGGAACATACTAAATCCATCTCTACTTTTTCTTTATGTGTTCTTATACCATTAAGAAAACGATTCATTGAATGAATATGATTATTGTATTGATAACATGTCAATTATAATCAGATTAATGAGTGAATAGAATAAAATGACAAAATTAAACATGATTGTGAAAAGATCGAAAAAAATAGATTTAAATAGGGCCTCTCTAATACCACTTAATGGTTATGGTAATAGTGGAATCATGAATTAGGGGCGAGATATTAATATCTCTTTTAATAAGATATTTATGAAACCATGACTGCTGATCTTGCACATAAAATTTATAAATAAATTATTTAATATCTAAATAAACAAATTTTTTGGCTTAAGAAATTTCTTCATTGGTGATCATTTATCATTTGAAAAAGACCCTCTCGGATTACCTTCATTGTTATGTAAGCATCCAAGGATAGAATCCCTCTAGCTATGATCCACAAGTTCTCCAATGATCTCAGAGTAACACCCCGTGATCACTGGGTGTTTGTGTGGGGAATCAAATGCATTATGGTGTTCACAAATTGATCACTCATTCTTGGTTCTTGAGAAAATCTCTAATTTTATTCCCATTTTTTGAAGGAGGAATAATGAGGAATAAAGGGAGAATTTGTTGTGGGAAACAATTTTATAAACTAAATTATTTTGGATACTCTGAAAAATCGACATAGTTGTAAATATATAGAGTTAGGATTTAAGATAAATTTTATTTAATTTCCTTCTGATCATTAAATAAAATTTATTACCATTAATAATCCTTTTTACACCTAATAAAAATAATAATATCATTATTTGTGGCACAAACCAACTAGCACAATAACAAATATTATATAATGGTCTTTTTAATTAATAATTTTCAACATACTCATTAATGGTCTATTCAAACACCCCTATCATTTATTCAACAATTGAATAATTATTGTCTTCCTAAAAAAAATCATTATGAATCTATAGAATAAATATTTATTAAAATATTTAATAAATAAAATAATTATTTTATTCACTATCCTCTGAATAAATATTTATTTAATATATGTGACCGATATAACTTGAATAAAATTATTCTTTAATCTTTAGAATAATATTTGTTCCATTAATTATACTAAAATAGAAATCAATTTAGATCAATGAAAACACATAGTCTGTAACCCTCCATAATTCTTTATCATTGGTATTAGGTGGGTTTGCTTAAATTCCAAGATCACTATCTAGAAATGGGTCATGTATAAGGAATCGACCTTATTACATTACATAATATTGAATTTTGGTCCCGAACTCACATAATTTTATATTAAGGATCTTTTAACGTTTATAGTTTTAGAAAATTGGGATATAACACATACATAACATTCCACATTTATATGGATCACATACCACTAAACAGTATCCATTTATACAAAAATATACAACATTCCAAAAAATATATAATTTCTTTGAAAAATATTCATAACATTTAAATTGGATTCATTCTTTGTATCAAACAACCTTATAACCTATGAAATTAATTTAAAACCATGGGATGAGCATACAAATATTTGTAATGGATATAAAAAGAAGAAAAGAAAATATTAGTCATGCATAGTTGTAAAATCATGAAATAATTTTAAAGAAACATACTTTTCCACCATATTGTAACCCTCACAGCTACATTATGATTTATAACCCTCAAGACTACCTTACAATGTAACCCTCACGGCTACCTTATGGTGTAACCATCATAGTGACCCATTGAGTAACCATATGTTTGACCTCCAACTTACATATACCCAATGCATTAGATGGAGTTATAGTCCCCAACCATGATCATAAAAAATTCTTAAGAACTATAACATAATCATTATAAAATAATACCTTTTTTAGAACATTGACTTTTAATTTTGTAAAACTTGAAGCGAAAAACGAGGATTATATAAGAAAATTCACTTACGAATAACATATAATTGATATCAGAATCAATACAAAGAAAGGAATATATGTATATATTTTAAATAAACATAATAAAAAATAATATAGAAAAACATTAATCACACAAATGATCTTAAAACCACAAAATTAAATTAGTATATGGTTCACTGAAAGAATGGAAATTGGGTTAAGAATTCCCTTACCCCGGTTTTTCTTAATTCAAGCATTTTTAAACCTCATGTGTAATGGTTAAAAGATTGTTATTAATATCTTAAAAATATATATTTTTATAATAACTTATGTGGTCATTTTATTACAACATTTCACCCTTTAATAGTGAGTATTTTATTCCTTTTATTGTTTTTGGTGCGTTCTTTACATGATTTTAATGGCCGGTTTGTATTTGATTTTATTGTCGTATCAAAATGAAATACAAAAATTTTAATGAAATTTTATTCATATTCCTCCTAAATATATATTGATACCAATATTAATTTTTTATCATATATGGTGACAGATCATTAGATAAAAAATTAATGATATTTGTCTAGATTATTTTTTTCACTTCCTTGATAATCATGAACTTGTTTCATTATTTAATTTAATTTCATGAATAAAAGTTCATTACTGAACATAAATTAGGTAAAAATGTAAACATTACATTATGTTTCAACTATTAAATGGTATTTATGTTCATTTTTTAAGGAAGTAATGGAAATTGAAATCCCATCATCCACAATTTTGGTAAACAACACATCACGAACAATGTTTTTTTGGTTATTTAGAATAAGAGGAATTGGAGATGAAAAACGAAGATTAATTTTGTACAATAACATGATAAAATACTGAATATATAATATTTTTTATATTTCATACCTCCAGGACAATTGGAGGGGAAGAAATTATAATAAAATAGTGTATTTTAAAAGAACACACATGAAAATGTAAGATGATGCTTACCTCTTGATCTCTTCTCCTTGAGATCCTCCTTAAGGACTTTTTTTGACATTTTGATGATACCACCAGGTCTTGGACATGGGTAATATCCTTGGATAGGGTTTTGGTAGAACTTATAAAACTATAAAGGCCTAAGAGTTCTTAGAGGAAGAGGGGAATGAGGGTGGTATTTTTAGTGGAAGAGATGAGGCATCTTACATTATTTTAATCATTAGATTAATATTTTTCTCATGAATATGAGTAGTCTTGATTATTGTGATAAAAATAGTAAGTAGATCATGTGAGTTTAAAACAAGGGGGCTTACATCATCCATAATGTCAAAAATCGTGTATTTAACTGATAATTTAAATATACGGTATTTTACAGTATTTCACTATTAATCAAAAATTCAAGAATTTCATAAAAATAACAAAAATTAACCCTAAACATTTTTTAATATGTTGTATTCAAAAATTAAAACAATTATTTGAAACTAATATTATAATTATGATTAATTTAATTTTTAAATAAAATCATACTTTATTCAACAATTAACAATTTTAAAACTATAACTCATTATATATCACCTTGAAAATATAATCAATAATTGATTATCTTAAAGCCTTAAGAATATAAAATAATAATTAAATTTACTATTCAATAAGTCATCTACTATACATATTAATATTTATAATGGTATGTTACTATTCATTAGAAATCAGGTTGGTTACATTAGACTCCAAATAACATACTAATAAAAATTATCGTTGACCATTTTTCAAAATTCAAAACATATAAGTGGAAAAATTATGTTTAAAGGCTAGCTTTAAATATCTAATTAAAATAATGTTTTAGGCATTTCAATTTATTTTATAAAAACAAGGGGTGTTATATTATCCTAATCTTCTAGAAATTGCATCCTTATAATTTTATTTACTTATTTAACATGTGAGGGTACCTTTCCCTCATATCATTTTCAGATTCCCATTTTCTTTCTTAAATCATGTGGTTTCTCCAAAAAACCATTACCTAGTGGATTACCTAATTCCATAATACTTGTTCTCTTTTATCGATAATCTGAATAGGTTTATCTTGATTATAAAGGTTATCTTTCAGTTGAACTCCTTCGGGGATCATAAAATTTGATGAAACTGGATCATACATTCTCAACATTGAAACATGAAAAACATTTTGTACCTGAGACAAATTGGAGGAAAATTTACTTAGTAGGTGACTGGTCAGACTATCTCCAAGATTTCTTTTTGGTCCAATGAACTATGTACTTAGCTTTCCTTTCTTACCAAAATGCATAACACTTTTCCTTAGTGAGATTCTATGAAAAACAAGATCACCTACCTCAAAAGAAATGTCTTTACTCATATTTTCTGTATAACTTTTATACCTACTCTGAGATATCCTAATGTGTTACTAGATCATCTTCACTTTCTTATTTACTTCATCTAATAATTATGGTCCCATCAAATACCTTTCCCCAACATTATCCAAAAAAACTAGAGTTCGACACTGCTACCCATACAATGCCACAAAAGGTTCTATCTAAATAGTGGAATAAAAACTAGTATTATAAAAAACTCATATTAAAAATGATGATGATCCAAAATTCCTTGGTTTTCCATTGAAAAATCTCAAAGAATATCCTCTGAAGTCTGAATTTTTCATTCTAACTATCCAATTGATTAAGGATGAAAGGATGTACTGAAATATATTTATGTTCCCAACAACTTCTGAAGGCCCTTTCAAAAATCAGAAGTGAACTTGGGATCTTGGTTCGATACAATGGATATAGAAACCTCATATAACATAACAATAACTTTGAGGTATAGTTGAGAAAGTTGGTCCAAATGTATTATATCTCAAATAGAATGAAAATGTGCAGATTTAGTCAACCGATCAATAATAACCCAAATCACATTTTTACCTAGAGAATTCATAGGTAGTTCGACCCTGAAGTCCATAGATATATTCTCCCATTTCAACTTTGGCACCAGCAATGTCTGAAAAATCCCATTCAGTAATTTTTTCTCTGCATTAACCTATTGAACTGTCAAATGTTTCATGGTAAAATATGGAATATCTCTTTTCATTCCATCCCACCAACAATACTCTCTAAGGTCTCTGTACATATTATTACATACATGATAAAATAAACATAGTGAAGTATGATCTTTACAAAACAAATATTTCTTTAATTGCGAATCAAAAGAAACACACAATCTTTTTCCAAATCTCAAAACAAAATCTTTATCAAGGTTAAATTCAGGATACTTACCCATTTTAACCAATTCTACCATTTTCTATGGATCATGGTCTTCCTCCTGTTCTTGCTTAATTCTATCTAATAACAATGACTCCACTGAAACCTAAAATAAAAAAGATTCATTTCTTTCACCAATAACTTTTAAGCTAAAATTCATCATATCAATAATCAAGGGATCATGTTCCTAATATAACATGGTTAATAAATCAAGATATTTTCAACTTCGGACATCTTCCACTTTGTTTTCTTTCCCAAATGGTAATTGATCATGAAATAATAATACTTTCTCAGTTAAAGACATCTTCTCTACTTCATTTTTAATTCCTTCAGAGTGAATATATATATTTTATACTTTTATGGTTAATTTATATTTTACATTTGGATCCGTATAAATGATGCCTCAAAATTTTCAAAGTAAAAACCACATATTTCAAATCCACATCATGTGTTGGATTATTTAACTCATGAGATTTTTTTTCTGGAAGAATAAGCAGTTACCTTATAATTCTTCATCAAAACACAACAAAGTTCCTTAAAGGAAGCATCACTATTGATGAAAAACTCACCATTTATATAAGGAAAGGCCAAAACTGGTGAGTTCACTAATTTCTTCTTCAGTTCTAGAAAACAAACATCACATTCTTCTATCCAAAAAATTTTAACCCCTTTTCATGTCAACTTAATTAGAGGGTTTGATAGCCATGAAAAAATTTTAACAACTTGTCATAAATAACCTACTAATATAAGAAAACTATGAATATCTGTAACATTTGTAAGTCATGGATATTTGTCAACCACTTTTGTTTTGGAAGGATAAACTATTATTCCATCCTTATTTATAATGTGACAAAGAAAAGAAATATGTTGCAACCAAAAATCACACTTTCTTAATTTTACATACATATTATTTTAATTTAATATTTTCAAAAAAAACCATATAAATGTTTCATTCTCTTATTTACTTTTAAAAAATACGAAAATGTAATTAATAAACACAGCTACATACATATCCAAGAATTCATGAAATATCCTATTCGTAAGATCCCTGAATACGGAAGGTTCATTAGTTAACAAAAATGGTATAAAAATTTCATAATGACCATATCTAGAATGGAAATCTGTTTTTGGGATGTCATCCCCCTTTGACATCAGCTGATGGTATCTGAATCTCAAGTCAATATTGGAAAAATTCTATGCTCCCTGGAGAAAATAAAACATGTCATCGATATGTGGAAAATGATACTTGTTTTTAATAATGATGCTATTCAAGGCTATATAATTAATAAAAATTACCATTGAACATTATTTATTTTTAACAAAAAAATAGGATCACTCTATTATAAAGTTATAGGATGAATTAAGCCTTTATCAAGAAAATCCTAGAACATATTTTTCAACTCTAAATGATCCATTTCAGTCATTTAAAAAGGGAGTTTCAAAATTTTCTTAGCATTAGGAACTAATTAAAATTTGAATCTAACTTCTTGTTTGGGTATAACATAGAGTAACTCATTAGGAAACACATCAATATATCCATTTACCACTGGCATCTCATTAATCTGGGTTGTTCTTTTATTTTCAACAATATGAGGAAGATAACATTCATTTTTATCTTTCAATAGTTTCTCAACATACTGATATGTTATCAATTGTATGGTTTAATTCTTGTATAAAAACTAAAACTCTTTATGGAAAATAACTTCTTTATCTCTACCACCTATCTTATTAAGATAAACAGGATGCCAATTCATTCCCATAATGGCATCAATCTCTACTAAGGGAAAAACAACCAGGTTTTCAGGTAAATTCTTTCCCCTGACAACAATATAAGTATTCTTATAATTCCACATTACTATAATATTTCCCCTAGTGTTTTATCAATATGTCCCAGTCTAATTGTTTGAGGTGACATTTTCAATTTACCAGAAATTCATCAGAATTAAAGGAATCTGTAGACCCCATATCAAACAGAATGTTAGAAAAATATTAGTAAACAAAAAAGGTACCTGATAAAACTTCATTGGATGGCCTGAAGTCTACAGATGTAGTTGTAAAGGATATCACTAAACCATTAAACTTATATTCTTGAATATTCGAATCATTTGGATCTTTCTTTGGGATATATTTGAATAATGACCCATATCACCACATTTAAAACACTTAACAGTTTCCTTATCATGAATATTCTTATGATCATTTTCATTACAATTCTAGCAATATTTCCAAACATACCACATCAAAAAAGCTACCCAATATTGGTAATTCATTCCCCTGGGTGTTTTTTCCACAGTTTTCAAAAACTGGAAACTGGAATTTCTTACCTTTAGATTTCATTGATTGATTATTACCCATTAATTTTCACCTAGACTTCTTCTTCTCCATGTTTTCAAAGTGCATGTGATCATCAAAAAACTCCATCTCTACCTTCTCAGCACATCGGAAAAGTTTCTTAGAACTTTTTAATTCACATGAGTCAAATTCCATTTGATACCTTGGCTTTAATAATAAGTAAATGTGGTTGCATTTTCTATCAAGATCCATAATAAGATTTGGAGCATACATCACCAGTCAGGAGAAGTTTTCTTCATACAAATCCACATAATCTTCCTCCATTTGATTCAATTCAAGTAATTTATTCTCCATCCTAAGTCTCACCACCATAGAAAATATTTTTCAAGTAAAATACTTTTAAATTCTTTTAACTCTAACATATTAATCTCCTCTCTATCCCTAATATTTTCTAGCATTGACCACCCCTAACCAGCTTCACCTTCAAAATGATAAATGGAAACACATAACTTTTTATTAACTAAAAATTTCATAACATTGAATATATTTTCAATGGATTTAACCCATCCTTCAACTGCTACTGGGTCAGAAGATCCATTGAAAGCCAGAGGGTGTTGTCACATAAAATGTCCCACTATTGACATGTTCCTTTGTGGTAACTCCAGTTATTATATTTTATAGATTCCACCACCATTTACTATTTGTTCCATCTGATCCATTACTGTCGAAAACTACTAGGTTCTAATCCCCACCATTCTATATTATAGATTCGAAAGGATATCATTCGATCGGTGCCTTTCTACTTCAGCTTCCCTGTTTCTTCTATGGAAAACCATTCTGAAAAAACATATCTTAATCAAATCAACATGGTAATCATTAAATTCTATATCATTTAAAATTAACCATGCAGTACAAATCTTGTATTTTATTCAATTAACATAATCCTAACCCCTAAAGTTATCTAAACCATCATCTAATACCAACTATAAGGACCCTACCTTATTACAATATATAATCTTGAATTTTAGTCAAGAACTCACCTCATATCATATTGAGGATATTTTCATGTTTATAGATTTAGAGAATTGGGATATAACATATATATAACATTCTATATTCATGTAGAGAAGATACCACTAAATAGTATCCACTTCTTGCAAAATAAAAAACTTTTCAGATAAAACATGATTTCTTTTATAAATATTCACAGAATTTAACATGGCATTCTTCTTTGTGTTACAGAACTTAGTAATCTGTGAAAATAATTTAAAAACTAGGGAGGAGAATAAAAATCTCTGTAATGGATATAAAAAGGGGAAAATAAAATATTATTCATGAATACTTGTAAATGCATGAAATCATTTAAAAAACATACTTCTCACCCATATATACTTTTTGAAACACGAGATTCCCATAAAAAATAATGAAAATATATAGAACCATAAATTTATATTAGTTAATTACTTACTTATATTATTACCCTCATGGATACCTTATGATTTATAACCATCCCAACTACCTTATAATATAACCCTCATGACTACCTAATGGTGTAACCATCACAGCAACACATGGAGTAACCATATGGAAAACCTCCAACAGACACATACCCAATGAATTAGAAGGAGGTACAGGTCACACACTTAATCATAAACAATTCCAAATAACTATAACATAATAATCATACAAGAATACTTGTATAAAAACATTCACTATGAAATTTGTAAAACAAGAAGTCTAAAATATGACTTTATAAGAAATGTCACTTAAAAATAACATATAATGGATATGAGAATCAATAGAAAGAAATGAATATTTTTATAACCTATAAATAAAAAATAATAAAACAAAATATGAACAAAAAATTATCACACAAATGTTATTAATACCACAAAACTAATGAAGTAGAAGGTTAACTGAAAGAATGGAAATTTGTTTAAGAATTCCCTTACCATGGGTTTTACTTACATAAAACTTGTTAAAACCTAATGTATAATGGTTAAAAGGGGGTTATAAATATCTTATAGAAACATATTCATGTTTATAATACCTTATATGATCATTTTAGTACATAATTTCACCCTTTAATTGTTAGTATTTTGTTTCTTGCATTGTTTTTAGTGCGTTGTTTACATGATTTCAATGGTCGGTTTGTATTTGATTTTCATATCATATGGAAAAGAAATTCTAGAAGTGTAATGAAATGGTATTAATATTATTCTATAATATATAATGATACCATAAATAATTTTTTATCATATATGATGACAGATCATTAGATAAAACATTAATATTATTATTTAGATAATTTTTCATGGTTCCTCGATAATCATGAACTTGTTTCCTTATATAATTTAATGTCATGAATATGAGATCAATACAGAATATAAAATAGGTTAAAAAATAAAATTTTCATTATATTTCAGCCATTAAAATGGTTTTATGATCAGAATTTATGGAAGTAATGGAAATTGAAATCACATCGTCCACAATTTCGATAAACGACACATCCCAAACGATGTTTTTTTAATTTGTTTAGAATTAGTGGAAGAGGAGAGGAAGAAAGATGGTAATTTTTTTACATAAACATGATAAAATAATTAATATATAATATTTTGGAGATTTCATAACCCTTGGACAAGTTTATGGGAAGGAAGTATAAGAAAAGAAAAGAATTGAAAAGAAAACAGGTGAAAATTAAAGAGGATTCTTACCTCTTTATCTCTTCTCCTTTAGATCCTCCTTAAGGCCTTTGTTTTTTACCTCTTGATGACACCAAAAAGACTTGTATTTGGGGAAGGGACTTGGGGAGTGGATTTGTAAGTACTTAGAACGTGCTCAAGGCTTGAGAGGTGTGAGAGGAAGAGGGGAATGAGGGTGGAATTTATAGTGCAGGAGAAGAGGGATTTTACATTATTAAAATCATTAGATTAATATTTTGGCTCAAAATATGAATAGTATTTATTATTGTGGTAAAAATAGTAAAGAGATAATTTGAGTTATAAACATGTGGTCTTACAGCATCAACGATGTCAAAAATTGTGTATTTAATTGATAATTTCAATATACTATATTTTATAGTATTTCACTATTCATCAAAAATTAGAGAATTTTAGAAAAATACCAAAAAATCACACTTACCATATTTTTATGTGTAGAATTAAAAAATGAACTCCATTTTTTGAAAATAATTTTCTAAATATAATGAATTTAATTTTCAAATAAAATCTTACTTTATTAAAAAATTAACAATTTAAAAATGACAACTCTTTATATATCACCTTGAAAGTTTAATAGAGATGTAGTTATCTTAAATCCTTAAGTAAATAAAACAATAATACTATATAATATTCTATACAAACATATTCATATTCATATTACTATTCATAAGGGTATGTTACTCTTCACCAAAAATCAGGTTGATTCCATTAGACTCCAAATAACTTACTCATCACAATTGTAGATGACAATTTTTTCGAAATTCAAAACATATAAGTGTAAAAGTTATGCTTAATGATTTTTATAAATTTATACTTAAAAAAAGTTTCATGCATTTAAATTTATTTTTAAAAAAATTGCGGTGTTACATCATGGGACCCAAGAAAAATAACATAATTTCACAACATCAACAAACACATATGAATGATCATTGTGTAATATAATCCCTTTATCAAAATATCTCATCATGCAGGTTTCACGTCCATGTCAGTAACCTATATACTAGATATGTCTTTATTTGAATATATATAAGAAACATATCATTACACCATGGCCCTGAATTTTAATCATCCAATTCTATTTCAATCAAAGGGCCATGATATTAGTTTTTATTAATATGGAAAGGAAAAATCCTTGCACAACTTATTCATTAATGACATGTCACTTGTGATGTACTGAAAGGATAAAAATTCACCAGGAACTATTATCACAATCTTTTACAAAATATATCTCTGTACGTGAGTTGTAACCTGAATTTATTATAATCTTAATGTCTAAGGACCATCATACATGCTTATATATGGGAATATATGATAACACCAAAACATGTAGAATTCCTACTAGAATTTCAATTTTCACAATCTAATATATGGGAGAATTATACATTAGAAATTAATGAGAATAAGGCTCATCATCGTACAAGTATTGGCACCTAACATTATATTTACTATGTGTCTCATCATAGTATGTTATCCCACCACAGAACATTATTTAATAATATCGTCCTAGAACATCAAGGATATCATCATACCAGGGAACTACTATGACCATATCAATTTTAAGTATACTCTATGGAATTATAACATTATATTAATGATGAAAAATTAAAAATATATAACAAATAGTTTTATTAATATTCAATCCATTTATTATATAGGTAATCAAAGTATAAAAATTAGGTCCTAGGATACCAACTCAAATAGTTTTTGTATCCCCTATGGAATAGAAATTAAAAAGTTATATATGATATAATTGCTACATATGTATAATTATGATATAAATATCATATATATATACTTTATATCAATCATAATAAACAACTGTGATAGGAGGTAATGGAAAAACGAATGACACCAGTTCGTGAAGCGGTACTTTGCCTTACACAAGAATGATGATTTCAAAACCCATTTTATTGAAGTATATGTGGTTGTAGGTTATTATAATAACACATAAACAACTAATTATATGTAAAGTTCCATGTTTATTATAACATCATTGTCTAATAAAAATTCAAGGAGGTTGTGGAACAAATAAAATAAAAACATTTCATGGAGAACATCAGCTCTTCTTCAGTAGGCACCTTAGGTTTTCACAAAATGACATACTAGGGTGAAATTATGCCAAAAATAAGGCTTATATGATTGAATTAGGTAATTTTTTAAGTGATTGTTTCAGGTATTTTCTAATCCAAAAAGTTTTTTATGGTGTGATGAAGAAAGGATATAGTGACCTTTTATAAGTGAGGTGAGTGGAACACTTGTAGTATTCTGAATGAAAAAAGGGTACCCACATTTTTGACAAGTCCAAAGGGCCCAAAATAGATCAAATTCTAATATTAGAAGTTATAATATAGAAATATTTACTTAAAATAGATTTTATAAAAGTTTATATGTCATTGTAACCCTCATTATGTTTGTTTAACCCCCTAGAAAATCCACTTTAACCTTAACCATGGTAAATAATTTTTACTGTTTTTACTATTAATTTTGATCAAAAATTTGTTTTACCATATTAGATAGTATAAATTATATTTATTCCATATTTGGAATCCATTTTTACAAATTAAATTCTCATAAGTGGGAAATTTTAATATAAAATTAATCTCGGAGACGTGACAGGAAAGATGGGGTTCAATGAGCAAATGTTCAAACGTTTGTAATGTTTTCTATCCAATTTCAAAATAAAATTGACCCCAATAACCTAAATTGGATTAAAAGATCTCTAATTGTAATAATTTTATAATGGATCCAATTTAAAATATATTTTTACATTATAAATAATTAATAATTATTGTCAGTTTGCAATTAAAATTTTGTATTTTTCACTATTCATAAAAAAGTAATCTTTTCAGAAAATTATCAAAAAATTAACCCTTATACAATTTTGGTATGGTAACTTAAAAAAATGAACTTCATTTTTTAAAATAGATTTTATAAAATTTTAATTTTTAATTTTTTAAAAATGTGTAAAAAAGGTGAAAATGGCTTTTTAGAAAAATACAATTTTTATGTATAAAATTGGATTTATTCTTTTTTCATGTTTATAAAAAAACATGAACTTTTAACAACTAATTGATTATATATTATATAATTTTTATTGAAATCATTCACCAAAAGTGTGTTTTTTTAAATTTATTTATGAAAAACGTTTTTGTTTACATAAAAATAGTTGTTCAAATTATGATTTCCATTATTTTCAAATGGGTTTTAATTTTAGTTTTTACTAATTTTTCACTAAATAATTAATTTTATATAAATTTTTAAAAGAAATATTTTAATAATTTATTTCTTCATACACATACCCACCAATGCAATACCTAGGTGATAACTGTCATGTGATATTTTATTTATATGTGAGGTTTCGTTTAAACTCAGTGTTGTGTGTAACACAAGATAAAATTAGTGTTCTGTGTAACACATGAAAACTCAGTATTTTTTGTAATAGAAACTAAAATCATTGTTGCATGTAACAAAAAATATTTAAAATATTAAATTTATTTTAAATATATATATTTCACAAGTTCTTAGGGTATTACATTCTATCCCCCTTGAAATAAATTTCTTCCTCTGAATTAATCATTTTGGTACAAACAATTGAATATATTTTTATCTCATTATATCCTTAGGTTCCCATGTAGATTCCTCATAATGGTGTTTCCAATGAAAAAAATTGACCAAGTGACTTCTATTGTTTCATAAAACATTCTCTATTCAACCCCAAAAATATTCTAGTTGTTCCTCATAAGAAAAATCAAGCTCTAACAGTAAATCCTTTGAGTTTAGTATATGTGATAGATCAGGTTTATAATTCATTAGTAGTTATACATTAAACAGGTTTTGAACCAAATATAGGTTCGTTTTAAGTGTCAAATGATAATCAATGGTCCTCATATGATCAATAATTTTGAAGGGGATGATGTATCTAGAGCTTAGTTTTCCATTCATTCTTACATGTATAAATTTGTCGAAATAATTTCTCAACAAATCCAAATTCATAATTGCATCATTTATTTTCATCATATCATTTCTATAAACTATGTTTTGTCATTAGATGTTGTTAAATGGATCTAAAATTCTATTCCATTTCATTATCTAGCTTAAGTTACAATATAATCTCTTCTATAACTTCATTTCAGTACATATAATGTGATTAATAAGGATCCATATGAATTCTTCAATGAAAGATATTTTGGTAATGAAACTCAACTAGAGGAATGTGTGATCCCAACCACATTTTAAATATATTAAACGTGATCTTATTATATCCTATAGTCATTTAATTGTTCCCTCATAAAAACCACATTTTTTACGATGATATGTAGTGATGAAACTAAAATATATATCAAGATCCTAGTAATGACTTCACTAAAACATCGAGGTAAACTTTAGATCCCTATTAGATACAATTGAATGTGGTACTCCATGAAACATTAAAAAATTATTAATATATATAAAGTAAAACATATCCATGGTGAAATATTATATAATATATATTAATGGTGATGAATTTTTAAAATTATCAACTACATTCCATGTATCATTATTCCCTTTACATGTTTTGGGGAGTCTGATGGTAAAAAACATGGTGATTTATTCCCATTTCTATTCTGGTATAGATAATGGTCATAAAATTCTTTTAGTCCTTCATCTCATATACTTTAATTTATTACTTATAAAGAAACATTATAAATACTCAGAAATATCTCTATTTATGTTGTATCTCCATAATTAATCTTTCATATAGACCAATGCTAGGTGTTATACCCTTTGTAATATCCTAGGGTTTTATTGAGGTACGGATCATTACTTTTCAAGTTTAAATTCCATTTACTTTTCTTTTTGGTTTAGACACTAAGCTTATCTATGGGCCGTTAGGGTTGTACTTGGAAAATAAGATGAAAGGGGTTTGAAGAATAACTTCAGGATGATTACACACTGTGAATGGGGGATACATGTCAAGTAATCTGAAGTCATGATGTGTAATGGTTTAGCTAAGATATTTCACAACATGTATGAGTTTTTCTTCAAAAAAAGAAAATTAGGCATTACATTCTGTGTAAGGGGATTACACCTAGCATAATTTCCCTTTGGGGTTTTCTAAAAATAGACGCATTAGAATCTATGTTTTTTTACACAAAGAAATTTTCTCTCATTTTTTAGAGCCTAAAATCATCTATAATAGTTTTTCAGACCTAAAATCCATACAGATTTCAATTTATCTATCTTACATCATGTTTAAACCGCATTGGTAAGTACTTGATTATATTTTATTCATTCGTGAATTTTTAGAACAACAATTTCGCTATTTGGATTTAGGATCATATGTCCTAATTTCTTGTTCTTCGTCCATTTTTCCGATTTCTCATAAACCATAATGAATGTGGAACTGATACTAGATGATCACTCAAAAAAATATCTAGATTATGTTTTATATTCTTTTCTTTGGCTTTTTTTGTGCTTTTTAGGGATTTCATATGATATGCTACTTTCCAAACATTCAGGTACGAACTCGTTTTTGAGAAAGTTGCTTGTAGTTAGCATAATCGGACCTATTGAGGATGCACATAGGTTTTGTTTAGGTTTTTTGTCACTTTTTAATCAATTCAAGGTCGCCTATGGGGTGAAACTTAAGGAACTAACCCGTTTTATGCATTTTTAGACCACTGAAGGGGTGTGTGATGGTGTTTTACTAATTATAAGAAGCCTATTAATGACTTGATATTTTTGAATAACTTACCTATGAGATGTACAACCTCTTTTCTTTTTGATATCATGTGATTCCAAGATTATTTTGATTCAATATATTAAATTGAAAATGTGATGTTATTGGTGGGTATACCTATATTATCAGATTAATGGAATGGTAAAGTGGTAATATGGGAGGGTAGCCCGATATTATTTTCGAATGATAAATTGAATGCATGAGTGGGTATACTCATTTATTGTGTTTGTTTTTGTGAGTGGGTATACTCACAGGGGTTTAATTTTATAAATTGAATGAATTGAATGAATGGTTTGATAGATTCCAAGAACTGATCTCCAGGGATATAGAATGTGGTAGTGGACACCTTGGGTTAACTCTACCCCTTAGGTCTTGATTCCATGAGAAGCCTCGTGCCTTACTACCCCATGGATCTGTCTTGCTTGGACTCACAAAGGAAATGTCAGTACACATGCTCCTAGAACTCTAGCCAATGCCTAGACTGGTTTTCATTGGGACGCTCATGGGAGCCGATGTGGATGCCTTGGTCTGCTACCCTGTGGATCTGGCCATTTGTGGTCTACACTTATTACTTGTATTCCCTAGTACATGAAACCTTGGATCTGACCCTTATGGTCTACACATATTTATACAGGATGGTTGTGTGATACTTGACTTCTTTATTCAGTATGGGAGTGGGTTACTTTATAGAGATGGATAAATGGTGTGGTTGTGGGAGAATTGATACAGATAGGTGTACGGTGTGTCCGTGTGATTTGTTTAATTTTCTTAACTACATTATTGAATTTTTATATTCTTGTTGGGATCCTTCATAAGATGTTTGGTTTTACTTGTTAGAGTATACTTATTCCCCAATCATTCAATTTTATGGAACTTCTTTACTTACACATGATAGCACTTTTCATATTATTGTTAAAATTGTGTAAACCTCTGGGGAGTTACCAAAAAAGATGTTTATTGAAGGACCCCGGGATACCCTGAGAGGGGAGGGGTGAATCAGGGTGACCAATTTTTCTTTTAATGTGATGGATCTTGTTCCCACATTCGTAAGAACATGTTGAACCTCTATGATTATTATGATTAGAAAGAAAACATTCACAAGCATAGAGGAGACGCAACCCTTTTTTTCTGGTTCACCACTAAGGGCTACCTCCAAGGAGCATACGCCGTTAGGATGTCGGTCGTACCAAAATCCACTATGCTTCACTAGCTGTAGATTACAAAGGTTCGGGTATAAACACTATGTCCCAGGCTCACTGCCTGTACAATTGTTCAGGGATAGCTCACTGCGTCCCTCGGGTCACTCCCGTTGACTCCCCCTGGCTCACTACTGTTGGTGAAGTCTCACTCAGTTTATAGACGTAAAGGTCTCTTCATCATTTTCATAAGAATGCATCCTTTATTGTATGTAGATGCTCTATTGAAGTCTGATTCTCAGCAGAAGAATAATATCACTTTTCCTCGAATGTATCGGGTAGTCTCCTGGCTTTCGTGCAGCTCCAAACAGGACGGCGGGCTTCAGCAAAACCTGGCGCGCTTCTCCAAGCCAGACGCGAAAGTCCCAATATGGCGTGCAAGTCCAAACCGGCACGCAAGTTTCACCAACGCACATGTGCGACGCTTTCTTTCCCGACAAAAAACTTGCGCGATCCACTTCCTTTCTCTCCCAAACCACCTTGGGCGCTCAGCAGACAACTGACACGCAAGCTCTACTTGCGCGACCAAACTACCACCTGTGTGGCTCAACCACCTGCGCGACGAGAGATCGAACAATATCTAAGTCTTGAACTCCATTCCAAAATGAGGAGGGGTGGTCTAGTATTTATAGGAAAACTGGACCCCCTGCGCGGAGGCGCGCAAGTCCCTCAGTGGCGCGCAAGTCTTGTCTCCAGTAAGCTCTATCGCGCAACTCACTTGCGCGACCCAACCAATACTTGCACGACCATATTTCCTTAGCCAAATTTTGAAGTTCTGATCCTCAAAAACATATGGCGTGCAAGTCTTTTATCCTCCAAGACCTCAGCGCACAAGTACCTTTGCCAAAAACACTTTACTTTATTGGCTGATTTTCAGGCCCAAAAATTTGGCAAACACTGGGAAACGGTGCCACCTTCACTACTGTTTTCTGCTTGAATGGTATGATCTATTTGTTGGTACACATCCGGAACTTCCACTGAGGATTGACAACAAACACAAACCATACGCCAAATCATGCTTTGAAGACCCTGTTTCCATCAATCTCCCCCTTTGGGTCTGTTGGAAATCAAAATAAATTCAATAGATCTCCAACCATGAGAAAACCCAAAACGCAAAAATCAACTCAGCCAACACTCTATGTCTATGTGAGCAATGCTCGGTGTAGAAAACAAGAGAGGAATCTTGAAGTGGGTTATGGTGTTTTGAAATTCTCCATGACGCCCGATGTGCCCGATGTTACCCTTCTTATCCTTATCATCGCAATCTTATACTTCTCATCACAGAAGAATTTCATGCCTTGAATTTATTCCTTTCTCCCCCATTGACAATAAAACCAAAGACCGATAAGTTGTTCAACGTTCATCTCAAGCCATACTCCCCCTGGATAGTATCTCCCCCATAAACCTGCATCACAGCCATAAGCAGATAAAAACAGTTAAAATAAACGGGGAGAGGGGATTTCCAGAGCCTCCCCTTATGCAGTAGGAGGTGGTTGAACACCGAGGTTCAACTGATGCTTTTCAAACACAGCCACAGAGAACGTCTTGGTCAGGATATCATCCACTTTCTCATCAGTTCCAACATGATCCTTTCTAATCACGCCTTGTTCAACCTTTTCTTTGATAAAATGATACCGTATTTCAATATGTTTTGTATGAGAATGCTGAACCGGATTCTTCGTAAGATCAATTGCGCTTTTGTTATCACAGTAAATCACCATTGGTTGCTGCACCTTATCACCAATATCTATTATTTTCTGCTTCATCCAAAGCAGTTGAGTGCATGCCTTTGTGGCAGAGATATACTCAGCTTCAGCAGTACTAAGAGAAGTACTTTCTTGTTTCTTGCTCAACCAGCCAACACATTTCATCCCAACATAGAAAGCTCCACCACTAGTGGACTTTCTGTCTACCACATCACCAGCCCAGTCAGCATCAGAAAATGCGGATAATTCACTGTCGCTGCCTGCAGCAAAAAATAACCCGAAATAATGTGTAACTTGAATGTACCTCATGATTCTTTTTACTGCTGCCATATGTTCCTCTTTTGGATTACTCTGAAAGTGGGGCGCAAGGCATGTGGCAAAGAAAATATCTGGCCTTGTTGCTGTCAGATACAATAGGATTCCAATGATCCTCCTGTACATGGTGGGATCAATAGAGTCCCCATCCTCATGCTTTCCATGTTTAGTTCCAACTGCAATTGGAGTTGACATTGGTTTGGAGTCTTGCATATTGAACTTCTTCAGTAGCTCTCTTGCATATTTTTCCTGAGAAATGAAAGTGTATTCCTTCTTTTGAATCACATGCAACCCCAAGAAATATGTGAGCTCCCCAATCATAGACATTTCAAATTCTGATTTCATGTGATTGGAAAATTCATCCACTGATTTTTGCCTATTGCCACCAAATATGATATCATCAACGTAGACAAGAACCATGAATTGATCTTTTAGAGAATTCTTCACATAAAGATTGTGATCAACTCCTCCTCTTTTAAATTCCAACATCTTGAGATATGAATCCAGCCGTGAGTACCACGCCCGTGGTGCCTGCTTCAAACCATATAGAGCTTTCTTCAGTTTGCAAACCTTTTTTTCATCAGTACCCAAAACAAAGCCCACTGGTTGTTCAATGAAGACTTCTTCTTCGAGTAAACCATTCAAGAATGCTGTCTTAACATCCATTTGATATACTTTATATACTTTTTGGAGTGCCATAGCAAGGAAAAGCCTGATTGACTCCAGTCTAGCCATTGGAGCAAAGTTTTGTTCAACATCAATGCCTTCAATCTGAGAGTATCCTTTACACACCAGTCGTGCCTTGTTTCTGATGACACTTCCATTCTCATCAAACTTATTTTTAAAGATCCATTTGGTACCAATCACATTTTGACCTTCGGGACTCTGGACAAGATCCCATGTCTAATTCTTGTAAATCTGATCTAATTCATCATTCATGGATTTCACCCAAGATTCATCATTTGTAGCTTCTTCGAATGAGGATGGCTCTACAAATGATAGAAATTCATATTGTGTGTTATTCCTCATCCCCCTTGTTTGATTGGGTGCACTCTTGTTCCCAATTATGTTGGATGGATCAATCTCAGCTCTTCGATTTCTCCTGCGAGGTTCAGTAGCATTTTCTTTAGCCATAGTTTCTTCTTCAGATTCTTCTTCTGAGTCAACATCATGATGTGACTGCTGATTGTTTAGAACAACTTCATCTATTTATGCACTTGTATTTTCTTCACGTTCACATTCTTCCTGACTTTCTATCACATCAGCATATGACGTCCTTGAAGCATTTGTGGTTTTCTCTTCAATTATCTTAACATCATTGCTTTCCACAATTCTTCCCAAACGCTTGTTGAAACATTTGTAGGCTTTTCTGTTCATTGAGTAACCAAGGAAAATTTCTTCATCTGCATTGTCGCCATATTTACCTTGATTTCCTTCTTTGTTACTGATGAAGCATTTAATTCCAAAAAAATGAAAGTATTTTAGAGAAGGCTTCCGTCCATGCCACAATTCATATGGTGTCTTCGTCTCACCCATATAAATTCCTGTTCGATTCGGAATGTACACTGCAGCTTGAACAACCACTTTCCAGTAATGTCGTGGAATACGACTCTCAATCATCATAGTTCGTGCCATGTTGTTCACCTGTCGATTCCTACATTCAACAACTCCATTTTGTTGTGGAGTTCTCACAGCAGCTACCTCATACTGTATGCCATGCTTCTCTAGATAATTATCAAATTCAATGGACGTGTATTCTCCTCCATTGTTAGATCGCAACACTTTGATTGTTCGTCCAGTATCATTCTTGGCGATTCGCCGATATGTTTTCATGCAGTCAAGGACTTGTCATTTCCTGTGAATGACCATCACACATGCCATTATACTATAATCATCTATGAAAAGGACAAAGTACCTTTCTCCATGTGTTCCGGCAACATTTATTGGACCACAAACATCTGTATGAATCAGATCAAGAAGGTGAGATGCCCTTTTCTTCTTTGGACGATATGAACTGCAGACCAGCTTCCCACGAATACAAGAATCACAAGATTTTTCACGCTCATGCTTCAGGTTGGGAATGTCCATGACAATTCTCAATTTGGATATTTTCTCCATGTCTTGTTGATTGATGTGACCCAATCTTCGATGCCACAAATTGTTTTCTTCTTCAACAGTCATGTAACATGTATTTTCTTCACTATCAACCTGATACAAGTTGCCTTCTTTTCTACATCCCTTCATAAGTGAATTGTCAGTTTTCCCTTGATAGTGTAGCCTTTCTGATTAAAATTAACTATAAGACCTGAGTCATAGAGTTGACTCACGCTGAGGAGATTATGACGTAGGCCATCTACGTAAAGGATTTCAGTCTTATTTAGTTCTCCATTAGCTAAATTGGTACTTCCACTCCCTTTGATTTTCAGATCCCCATCATTACCAAATATTACTGTACCATCAACATTTTTTATAATATTCGTTAGTAGGCCAGCATTACCTGTCATATGAGATGAACAACCGCTATCCAGAATCCAGGTACTTTTGTTCTTTGTAGCTTGGAGGGCTACCTCTGCAAGGTTCGATTTCTCAATCTTCATCCTTTCCTTCCATGAGACATTAGACTGAGTATATAGAACTGATGGCCTTTCAACTATCTCATCCGCATACCCAGGTTCTTCATAGTCAAAGTCTTCTTTGAGAGGTGAGAACCTGTTTGAAAGAGCAACATTGTCTTGCTGACGAGAGTTGACTTGTCTGGAACTTCGGTATGAGGTGTCAATGTCCCTTCTCTGCCTTCAATTAACGGCCTTATGACCAAAGTTAGAACAATGAAAACAATATCCATAGAAATTATTTCTTCTATAAGAATTAGGATATGAAATTGTTCTCCTTTGTTGAGCATCTATATATTCTCCATTCAGATAGCTTCTTGCCTCTTCGCAATAAGACATGGTATGACCCAGATAGCCACAGAACTGACACTTCATGAGTGGAAATGTCTTCTCACTTGAATTTATCCTTATACCTTCTTCCTTGGGAGAATAGTCATATTGTCTACCATTTTTGAGAATTGAGGATAATTTTCAGGTCTCCTTTTAGTTTGGATTGAGGGTTCCTTTTTCAGCACTCTTGGTAACATTTCAACATGTTCAACATTCATCTTATCTTTCTTTTGGATCTTTTCACTTACAGCAGTTGATGACTCAACCTCACATCCAATTCCACTCTTTACCATGCAAGCGGGTCTTTGATCACTCAAGATTTTTCCAACCCCATCTGAACCACACTTGGATCTTGCTAGTAATTCTTCATATGAGAATCTTCCAAACTGTATTTTCTTCCTTGATTCTTTTGGAACTGATTCAGTCTCCAGTTTACTCCTTAGAGTAACTACTTCCTCCTCAAGACCCTTAGCAGTCTTGGATTTTTCATCCAGTCTGGATATGAGGTCATTGATGACCTTTTCTTGCTCTTCAATTCTCAGCTTCAGATCTACTACATCATCATTTCTTTCAATTATTTTAGAGTGTACCTACATAAATTCTTCCAATCATTCAATTTCAGCCTCAAGTTGATCAACGTATTCAGTTGATTCTTCTACAATTGATTTCCACTTATTGCAGCTCTTACATTTAATCTTAAGCTTACTAACCGTATCCTAAAGTTTCACCTCAGGATCTACACAAGTTCTCAGTTGTTTTTCTCCATCAGTATCTTCTGACTTTTCAACAGTGGCCATCATAGAAGCACGGTTCCCAGTTTTGAATTCTGGTTCTTCTTCATCACAGAATTCATTATCATCTTCTTCCTCTTCACATACAAAACTCTTCCTTTGCATTTTCTTACCAGATTTGAAGTCTCCCTTATTGAATAACCTTTTCTGAGGCTTCATTGAAGTTTTCATCTTCACTGTAATCATCATTGATACTCTTCAAGCATTGAGAGGCAATGTTCCCAACTTTTCCACAACGGAAACATGCGAGAGGTAACTTCCCTTTGAATTTCCCTTTCCCCTTTTGAAACTTCTTTACAATGAGAGAAATAATTTCTTTCTCTTCGCCATCATCACCACTACTATCCTTTGAGATTTTCAATTTACCCATGGCCCTTAATTCCATTTCCTTACTCACTCGAGTCGTAGCATCTTCTAGTTTGACTCTCATTTCATATGCTACCAAGCTGCTCAGTAGATCATCTAGAGAAAGTTTGGAAACATATCTTTCCTCAAAGGCTGACACCTTCGCATTATACAGAGGTGGAAGTATTCTTAATATTTTCTTTACAATATCAATATCTTTTATTTCTTCGCCTAGACCCCAAATTGCTCCAACCACTTCAGTAATTCGATTGAAGAAAGAGTCTGCATTCTCATCTGTATGCATCTTCAGATCATCAAACCGATTGTGTAGCACTTGTAGTTTCGCCTCCTTCACTTTTCTATCTCCTTCATAAATATTCTCAAGTTTATCCAACATGGATTTTTCTGAGGTGCAATTCATCACCTTCAAGTAGATCTGATCAGAAAGGGCTGTAGTGAGAGCATTTTGTGCTTTAGCATCTGCATGAAGAAGTTTCCTGTCTGTTTCAGTCATAGCCAGGCCTATTGGATCAGTGACTTTTATTCCTTGCATAGTAGAAAAAAGAACTTCCATTCCAATAGATCTTAGATGAGATCTCATTCTATTCTTCCAGATCTGGAAATTTCTTCCATCGAAGTGAGGGACTCCCCTAATATTAACCGCGTTTTCCATGACGAAAAGGGTCAGATTCAACACCAGCAACCTTTACCCTCTGATACCACTTGAAGGACCCCAGGACACCCTGAGAGGGGAGGGGTGAATCAGGGTGACCACTTTTTCTTTTAATGTGATGGATCTTGTTCCCATTTTGGTAGGAACTTGTTGAACCTGTATGATGATTATGATAAGAAAGAAAACATTCACAAGCACAGAGGAGACACAACCCATTTTACTTGGTTCACCACTAAGGGCTACATCCAAGGAGCATACACCGACAGGATGTCGGTCGTACCAAAATCCACTATGCATCACTAGCTGTAGATTACAAAGGTTCGGGTATAGACACTCTGTCCTAGGCTCACTGCCTTTACAATTGTTCAGGGATAGCTCGCTGCGTCCCTCGGGTCACTCCCGTTGACTCCCCCTGGCTCACTATTGTTGGTGAAGTCTCACTCAGTTTATAGACGTGATGGTCTCTTCATCATTTTCATAAGAATGCATCCTTTGTTGTATGTAGATGCTCTATTGATGTCTGATTCTAACCAGAAGCAGAATATCACTTTTCCTCGAATGTATCGGGTAGTCTCATGGCTTTCGTGCAGCTCCAAATAGGACGACAGGCTTCAGCAAAACCTGGCGTGCTTCTCCAAGCCGGACACGCAAGTCCCAATACGGCGCGCAAGTCCAAACTGGCGCGCAAGTTTCACCAACTCACCTACACGACTCTTCCTTCCCTGACAACAAACTTGCGCGATCCACTTCCTTTCTCTCCCAAACCGCCTTGGGCGCTCAGCAGACAACCGGCGCGCAAGCTCTACTTGCGCGACCAAACTACCACCTGCGCGGCTCAACCACCTGCGCGACGAGAGCTCGAACAATCTCTAAGTCTTGAACTCCATTCCAAAATGAGGAGGGGTGGTCCAGTATTTATAGGCAAACTGGACCCCCTGCACTGAGGCGCGCAAGTCCCTCAGCGGCGCACAAGTCTTGTCTCCAGTAACC
Source organism: Viscum album (assembly GCA_963277665.1). Classification (NCBI taxonomy): domain Eukaryota; kingdom Viridiplantae; phylum Streptophyta; class Magnoliopsida; order Santalales; family Viscaceae; genus Viscum; species Viscum album. The sequence goes on along the minus strand of OY728119.1, from coordinate 1,173,695,122 downwards.
TCTGTCACGCAACTCACTTGCACGACCCAACCAATACTTGCGCGACCTTATTTCTTTAGACAAATTTTGAAGTTCTGATCCTCAAAAACATATGGTGCGCAAGTCTTTTATCCTCCAAGACCTCGGCGCGCAAGTACCTTTGCCAAAAACACTTTACTTTATTGGCCAATTTTCAGACCCAAAAATTTGGCCAACACTGGGAAACGACGCCACCTTCATTACTGTTTTCTGCTTGAATGGTATGATCTCTTTGTTGGTACACATCCTGAACTTCCACTGAGGATTGATAACAAACACAAACCATACGCCAAATCATGCTTTGAAGACCCTGGTTCCAACATTTATCTCACAGCCTATTTGGGAATATATGGAGACCCAAACCAATTATAAGGTAGCAGGTGATGGTAAGGGAGAGTGTCCTAGTATAGGTTGTTGATAGTTGCTTTGGATCAAGAGAGCATCGCACCTCTCTAAGACTTGCGATGCAACAAGAATTTTTAGTCTTTTTGTTGTTTTGAGACTTATATTGTATATTATTGTCTTTTATTGTCCTAGATTCATTCTCGACACATATATCATTTACATCATAGTATATGTAATATTTATGGATTATAGATATGGTTTCATGTCTTGTCTTACTTTTTTGTGGAATGCATGTTTTTTCACTTTTGTTATTGTATGGATTTGACTTCCTATTTGAAATACTCTGATAATGAGGGCATAGTCTCCCCACTGACTTACCTTGGCTCTCTCTACAAGTTGTCAATCTCTAGTATATGGGGAGATTCACTTCAGGCCTTGTGGCCAACCGGTATTAAGGCCCTTTTGGGTGGCATCGGGTCTTGGGATGTTACAACATGGTATCAGAGGATGTTTTTATTTGGTTTAAATTATTGTTTGGTGAAAATATATAGGGATATGGATGAAATGAAATTTGGAAATGATTTTTTCCTGGTCATAGATAACCCTTCTATAGGGAAAATCAAAATTTCCCCGAATGAAATTATTTTTTCTAGTTTTGACTATTACGGTTTATTTGATTTTACTATTGGGTGACACAAATGATTTATGCTATTACAATTGATATGATTGGGTCATATATCCACTGTAACTCAATGAGATGAGGGTATGACATCTCATGCATCACATAGAAACCTTATTAGAATCACATGTCTTGTATTATGCCATCCCATTTGGGATGCATTATCTGATGCATGCATCTGTGATATGTGTTATGATAGTTGTGTCAGCTATTATGTTAGTATGGGTGCAGTAAATAGAGGAGTGGAATCATCTTTCAATTCATAGGATTATGGGCCCCTTCAAATATGGAAATGACACTCCAATGAAATTTAATTGATAACATGAAATTTTTATATGTGTGAATTGGTATGGGAACCATGTTCTGGGTTTATGAGGTGTTTTGGGCCCTCGTGATTTGGAATTGGTAAAACCTTGGTGGAATTTGATGAATAATTTAAATGTGTATGTGAAATGGAAACATGGAATGATTGATAGAGACTTGACCTAGACCCATATTTGGAGTGGGAAAATGTTGAGTTTCTAGTAATTTTAGTGGTTATCCCTTATACAGTCCAAGTGTATAAGAAGGTTGTGGGTTTACTTGGTTGCTTTGAAGGTTTTGACTTGTCCTATGTTTTCGAGCTTTGTTCTTTGATGTCATTATTTTCTAAGGTGTGTGCTTGTCTTGACTTGAAGGTTAAAATTTTTATTAAAAAACAGTAATCCCAATACAAAGAGAAGAGTCACGAGGGTCTAATGTATTGCAACCCCAAAGCATCGTTTTTGAAAGACTTAAAACCTCTAGTGGGGAAAGACCCCAAAGATGAGAAGGAAGAAATTGTGCTGTTTGGTGTTGTCATAGACGCCATAATGTCTGCCACCATTCTACACTCCATCAAGGTATGAGAGATCTCTATGAACACCGCAATTAAATCCTTACATCGCCTGACTGTATAAATTATTATCCATGGATTCTTGGCTCTATTTTGCAATTCATTGAACAGCACCAGGGAATATGTTTCCACTAATGACACCACCTGATTTCCACACACACACATCTACAGACCTGATGCCATGGCCCAAGCTTCCACCTAAAGTGCATCGGCTCCCCCAAACGAGGCAGCAAACACTGCATAGACAGATCCAGTTTGGTCACGCATGATGCCCCATCCTCACATATTCTCTCTGATCAGCGAACCATCAATGTTAAATTTATGTCCATGTATTGGTGGCCACCATCTCACCCACTTCCCAGGACCAGGAGGGACGACACGATGTTCTGCACCACTACCAGAAGAAATAGTGCACATTGAGGGAGCATAATTTCAATCCGATCACAGTTTAAGCAGATCTAGCATGGTATTTTTCAGTCTAAATTTTATACTGACCTGAGATACCAAGCCTTTACTGTGGCGCTTTTTGTTTTGGGCCTGCCATATAGTCCAGCACCCAGCAGTGAGTATGAGCATCCTTGCTTTCCTTTCAGCACATTGGTTTTTAGCTCCCCTAAACTAGGAGTGTAGAAATCCATCTGGGTTACCATCATAACCATTCCATCCAAAAAAATTCCCCTAAGGTCTTCTAGACCCTTCTACCCATTCACATTCATAAAAAAATATGCCCCACGGATTCTGTGCTAGGAGACCTGGAACACGAGCACTCAGAAATTGTTGGGATTCCCATTCATTGAAGGTTACCATCCATTGGTAGAGCCTTGTTTCTCACTCTCCGCATCAAAAAATTGAATTTATAATGGATCACTTTTCTCCATAGAATATCCCCCCACAGATCGACATTCACTACCTCCCTCGTCAAATTATCGAAGCCTTTGATGGAGAAAGCACCCGATGAGGAACCTGTGAAAAATTACCGGTCATCGTCATCATTTGAGACCATAGAGTTAAACATAACCATTTTATTTTCATCAATGATGGTCTTGAGGAACCTCATATTATTGGAATCTTCTCTAAAGGTGATATCCGAGGCTAGACAGCTCGGGAACCACAACCTCCCCGCCCCCCAATCCTGCTGCCAGATGTTTATGTTCCCCCTTCCAAAAATCCTTCGAGAGTGTTGTTGTGAAATTTCCAGATGCAGTTGTACCAGGTTCCATATCATTGAGGGATGCCTTCTCTGGGTAGTCCCATTAAGTCCATGGAGGTTTTGCATTGTTCTACCCCAGTGAGATTGGATTTCCAGGACCTCCTAAGCGAGCTTGGCATGCAGTCCTAGAATGGTTGAAGACATGCTTCTTAAATTAATTACCCCTTCTAAAAGGGGTCTAACCAACCATTTACCTGAAGCCCAATGATGATGGAATACCATCTTCCCATCCCATATGAAGGAAACCATTATTCTGTCAAGGTTTAAAATCAATGTTTTTGGGACCTTTAAGGTAGACAAAACATGCATCGTCATGGAGACTAACACATAGTTAACCAGGGTGATACAACCTCCAAAGGATAAAGACCTGTTTTTCTGGTTTTGAATACGCATAGTAATTTTGCTAATGAGCTTTTCAAAATGCTTCACCCTGAGAAAATATGGGCTGATTGCTGATCCACAGAAATCCATGGGGATGATTCCCTTACTCATATTCAACCTGGCTCTTATATCCTATTACCTCCTCGAAGAGGCACTCCTTACTGTGAAGAAAAGGCTTGTGTCAGAATTCACCACCTGCCCACCCCACTTGCAGTATTCCTTAAGAATCTTCTTCAACCCCTTCACTTATCTTCTACTACCATTAATAACCAATAAAATTTCATCTTCAAACATCAAGTGTGAGATTCCCCTCATGGTATGCCTATTATGATTGGGAAGTATTTTCCATGTGTCACTTCCCTTGTTAATGTAGCAGCTGAAGGCATTTTGTGCAAGAATGAAGATGGTGGGAGACAAAGGATCCCCTTTCCTAAGACCTCATAAGGCATTAAAGAAGCCAAATTGTTTACCCATGAACGAGGTATAGATCCATGCCGAGCTGAAGCAATGAAAGAGGAAATCACTTGTCCAGTTGGAGAATACCATGCATTTTAAAACTTTTAGGAGAAAGCACCATTCCATTCTGTCATACGCCATGATAATATCCAATTTTACCACAAGATTTCCCTCAAAGGACTTGTTATTTATTCTACCTTCCATTTCTTGGTCCAAACCGATCGCACCCTGGATTGTCCTACATTTAATGAATCCATGATGCTCATGATTAATCCATGAATCCAAGTGAGTGGCCATTATCCTATTGATTATGTTGTCCAGGATCTTGTAGGATGAGTTACACATGCTAATGGGCCTGTATTGGTCAATGGACTGAGGATTACTCAATTTATAAAAGAAAAAAATTTGGTTTCACAAGAAATACGAGGAAGAGAACCTCCCTGGAAGAAGTCTGGGACAGCACGAACAAGATCACCTTCAATGATGTCCCAATTTTCCCTATAAAAAGACCCAGGAAAACCATCAGGACCTGAAGCACTGCCCTGGTTCAAAGACCAAACTGCCTCATGCACATCGTCCTCATCCGGAAGTCTCCTCATACCCTCATCAATGTCCCCTGATACAATACTAAGAATACCCTAAAAAAAACTCCTCCTCCCCCCTTGGGTATCGCTCTTCCATGTCCGGATGTGCACCATCCATTAAAATCTGAATCTCTGCATTTTCCATAGCCCCAACTTCCTCATGATCAGAAGAGAAGGATCTTTCCTCCCTCTGAATGTTTGGCCTCTGTATTCTTTTACTCTCCCTAATGAAATCATGGAAGTACCCCAGGTTCTGGTCTCCCTCTCGAATCCATCTCACCCGAGATCATTCTCTTTCCAGCCTTTACTGTCTCATTAGAATATCAGCTAAAGAATCATTCTTAGATCTGAGCTCAGTAATGGATGGTTCATCCCATGTTGTCCCAGTCTAGCTTCAAGTCTATCCACCACCTCACTGATTCCAACAACATTGTGGTCATGGTCAAGTATGGTTTTACTCCATTCTCTAAGCCCGTTCTTAAACCGCTTGAGATTATTGTGAAAGTTAATCCAAGGATTCCCTCAATGATGTATGTCCCAAGATTCCATAACATCCTCTTGAAACCCCGGTACCTGCACCAATGATTCTAAAAAATAGACATGGTCCTCCCGCATTTCTCCTACGTGAAGAGAAATACGTAACGAATAATGATCTAAGAGACTCTATGTCAAATGAGTGACTTTGGAATCCAGGAACATAGCAATAGTCGCGTCATTAATCAGACATCTATCAAAACGACCATAACATCTTCTCTCCCTTGTTGATTGTTACACCAGGTGAAAATACATCCCTGATACCCTACATCTAACAAGACACTTTTATCCATGAAGGAGAAGAAATCTTGGCTAGAATTATGGGGGAACAATCTGCCCCCTTTCTTCTCCCTTGAACTAGCCACGATGTTAAAATACTCTTAGATGACACAGGGGGTGCCCTCTGGGTTGAAACCTTCAATATCACCCCATAACACATCATGATTATACGGGTTGGACTTGGCATATTTGAAGGAGAAGAAGAAATCTTGATGTCCCACAGATATCTTTGTATTCGGTGCCTGTCCGGATTCACTAATGAGGTTCACATGTAGGTGATCCTTCCAGGAGAGCCAAATTTGAGAATTGAGAGGAGCCGCATGTAAAAAACCATGAACCTTAAACTTATGGTCATATTATGAAATCTTACAGGGAGAATGTTTTGGTTCCAAAAAGGCCACCAGGGAAGCTTGTTTTTTAGCCAATTCATTGATAATAAAGTCTAACTTTACCCTGTCTCCAAGACCATAGCCATTCCACACTAAGGCTTTAAACATTGAACAGGATCCATCGGGCTTTGGCCCCAGACTCCTAGCCCATTCCATACAAATAAATTAATGTACAAACGTTAACTTATTCTCTGGATCTTGATCTAGTAGTAACCACTGGCGCCGCCTATGTGGAAGGTGAAACGGAAGAGGCACCACCCCATTCCGACACCCTGCCTATGACTTTTGTAGAGTTAAAGAGACCAACCGGTCCGGTACACTGATTAGGGGACATAACAGGAGGCTTAGGGGATGAGGCAGTGCGCGGTGCTAGAAGAATTTCATCTGGGGGAGCCATAGGACATGGAAAAAAGGAGGACTCTACTAGACATGATTCCAAGTTTAAGAACATCAGCCTGCTATATTCAGAATACATGAAAACCTCCAACTCCTTCCTTCCAGAAAAAATCAACTTAAAAGTATGAAAATAGGGGTTCATGGGGATCAACTGTTCTTCCAAAAAGTTCATATGAAGGAGAATCCCTATGAGATCCAATCCTTTGAAAAGAGGGGAATCCTTGGAAACTTGAATTTGGTCACCACCAACATAGCCCTGCATTGGAATGAGATCACTACTGGAATGGGCCCTCCCCTCCCCTACCTATCTAGAAGAAGAAGCCATAGAACCTTGATCATGGGGCCCTGAGTCCATTGCTCCTTGAAAGTTCGTAGAGTCATCTGAAGTAGTCTGCTCATGAGAACTCGACAACATACTGTAATCATTTCCCTTCTAGCTAGACTTTCGCCATACCTGTAAGGAATGACCAAAGATGTGGCTAAAGTAACAGAACCTGGGGTGGATTGGATAAACCATGGGTTGCTAAAGATCCTCCCTTCCCTTTATCCTGAGTACTAGATTATTTTGAAGCGATCGACTAAGATCCATCTCCACGTAAATCTGATACACTAAATCCTAGGCTAGACAGATAGTGCAATGATCTGTGCATATGTTGTGGCCCAACAAATTCCCAATGACCTTGAGAAAGGATTCATTCATAAGGGGGATGGGAAGGTTGGGAATAGAAATCCACACCACAGCATTGGAGGTTTCACGGCTGTGGTGCGCATCCATTGACCACCGCGAGAGGGAGAACCTCCATCGCCCCACAGAACGGGGACTCCTGAACCACGCAGGGACAAAGTCTTCCCTAGATGCCTAGATGACATAGGTGATGATTCATAGTTACGCGTGGGATTCTTTCTCTATATGAAAAATTTCTAAGGATAACCACAGCCTTCCTTGACCATGGATGAGTTGATAGAGATGTTATAGTAGCAGCAACCTCCCAAGTTTTTAGGGGATGGTAGTCCATAGGTTGGAAAGTTATGAATTGTGACCACGTTATAGATTTTTGAGATTATGTTGATTCCTCATAAGAGGATGGTAAAGCTCCCCACTTATATGAATCCTTGAAAAAAATCATTGGTGGGATGTTTTGAACTAGTATGATAGGATATGAGAGATGGGATGGGCAGAATAACAAAAACAATTCTTCGACTACTTTTAACCCGTAACACTACGAGCAGAGAGGGCTTGCGACTTCACGTTTCTAGAAAAGGGTGAGATGAAAATTATTGAATACTCGACATAATTTACAGAGATAAATTTTTTTGTACCGATGTATCTTACTAATGATCTATAGAGAGAGAGGTGATTTGAGTAAGGTCTCAAACATTCTATCATGTCTCACACACATAATCATTTATTTGTTTGATTTAAAAATCCCTTGAAGGGATGGACAAGAAAGCTAAGGGGGCCTAAAGAAATGAAGCCCAAGGGAATCCCCAAGAATAATGGAAGCCCCCCGCCCTAGAGGGAAGTGACCCAAGACAAACTGAACAAGTGAAAGAGTCATCAAGAGGAGCCTAGGAAGCATGGTAGTTGGCCTCTCTATTGCTCTCGTTCCAAGTGTGTGAAATCTACAGATTGCCTCTAATAATTATCCTGATATTCCAATCATGATACACGATAGACCATGGAGTGGAGGCAGTACCCTGGATGTACTTGTGCGGAATCTGAGAGTCCATATAAAATACACCAATGGTTATGTTAACCCTTCTGCACAACTCATGGCCAACCAACATCGCTAGAGCTTCAACATGAAGAGAATTGTCATTCTTGAATAAAGTCAAGAATTCAATGTCACAGATCCGAGGGAATCCCAAACCAAACAACCACCTCACATCACTCCCAAGGAAAACGAACCATCAGTATTTAGTTTCCTCCCCCTACTGGGTGGGTGCCAACTGTTCCACTAGCCAGAAGAAGAAATGGTGTGGTTAGGAGAGCTCTGATAGGGACCAAGAACAGTATGAAGGGAGGCAGTGGAGTCCCACATGGAAATGAGGTGGGAAAATTCTATAACCAAGAACCTTGCATGTGCAACAATGGTTGTTCTGGAGGGGGGGTGGTTCCCTCGAAGTTATCCCTATTCCTCACCAGTCATATGCACGAGCTACTGACCAACAGAATGGACGCACAGGCTTTAAGCTCCATGTTGTTCCTCCCCACCCCATGGAACCTGTAAGCAAGGAGACTAGACCCCATCGGCCTGAGGGGAAACTGTCCCAAAACAACAATGAGGGATGACCAGACCCAGCTCACCCATTGTCCCTAAAAAAATAAGTGGTGAGTGGATTCGTCTTGGATGTTGCTGCAACAGTTTCAGCTAGAATCCAGAGGGATAATTATGCCTTTAATAAACTCATCAATATAATGGTAATTATGTCAGATGCACCAGAAATGTATGTTTTCTTTCATAGGGATCTCCTTGCACTATGCCGCCTCACTCCATTTCACAAGACCAGTTGTTCCACAGATGATTTTTTAGTGTTCATTAACTAAAAAATAACCAGACATTGCTCATGTGAAGACACAAACATTAGGGGAGTTTGAGAGTTCAATGAGATCAAAAATTGTGTGTTGGATCCTATTCAAAACAACTTAGATCAACATTGGGTGGTCGCAAGCTTGATTGAATGTCAGTTCCAAAGTGGGGAAACCAGGAAATCCAAGCTTATCACCAGTCCAATAACAGAACTCGCAACTTATCACACCCTCTCTGACAATCCAATGGGAATGACTTTCTACCTTTGATATATAGAGTTGTACAGAGTTCCAAATAATTGAATAATGATCCTAGGGAGGCTCGTGAACATCCATATACATATCAATTATTCGGTCAACATGTTTGGGTTTATTTCTATCATTGAGATAGTGAATCATATGATTATCACAGAGTGGATCCTAAGGGAAATTGGGGGTATAAAATAAGGGATTGTTGTATCTCTCCCCAATGGATCTATGACTTATGGTTGGAAGATTCGTTTTGAGGTTTCCTGTGATATGAGTGCTAGAAAGGATGGGTGTAAAAAGCTTGGTGTATTTTCATTATTTTTTAATACGAGTCCCCATGAATAATTTGTGAAACCATGACACAATCGAGCACAAATCTTGCAATAGGATGGGGAACATGTAGTGGTTTTGTAGTACCCTCCCTCTAGTTGTGAGTGTTAGGGTTTCAGCTCCGACATCGAGTTTAAGAGCAAGTTCTTCAGCTCCAGATTTGGGTGGGAGTTAGATTAGTTCAGGTCAATCTGGCCAAGGAATTGGTGGTCATGGTCATGGTATCTAGACACCAGTTTCTTAGAGACAGTAGGTCAGATTATCTCATGGTATCCATGTATTATCATAGGGTTGCAGTACAAGACAAATTTATGTTTTGAAACAAACCCAATATCAACATAATCCCATACCATTTACTATGAGAGGTGTGATCTTACTAGACTCTATTATTTCATCTTTTCTTTTTGATATAGGTGCATCACATTGTTTTATATATGAATGGGTGGTTAAAAGCCTTAGCCTTGTGGTTTATCTTTTTGAGGGAATTTTGATGTTAGAAACACCATTGGGGATCCGAATTGGTGACGTGCACTAGTGTACGTAGTTCCCCCTTGAGGTTGGTGGGTGTCACTTCATTTGGGATCATTTTGTCCTCAAGATGTCTGGGTTTGACATCAATATCAGGATGGACTGGCACATGCTTATTGAGCATACATTGACTGTTATAGTTAAAGGGTGACTTTCACATCACCAGAGGGTATAGTGTTTATTCCCAGGGGTGAATGGGATGTCCAAGAAACCTTAGCTAGACCCAATCATCATGGGTTGGGTGGAATGATAACCCATATCGCTAGTTTTTTTAGATGATCAGGGAGCGAGACAAATGGACTTTCCACCAATGGTTGAGCACATTATGGATGTGTTTCCCAGTAAATTTTCTAGCTTACCTATTGGGATAAAGGTGAATTTGTCTATCGAGATAGTGTCATGACCTTCACTGGTATTCATTCCTCCTTACAAGATGGATACGATGGAGATGTAGGAGCTCAAGGGATAACTAGATGATTTGGAGCTGAAGGGGTTTATCCAACCTTGTACTTCTTCATTGGGTTCACGAGTCATTATTTGCGAAAAAATAAGATGGTAACCTTAGGATATGTGTGGATTAATTAAAACTAAACCAGCTGTTGGTTAAGAACTAATATTCCTTTCCCTGGATAGATGAACTTTTAGATCATCATTAAGGATATTAAGTGTTATCACAAGTCAACATGATATCAGGATGTCACCATGTACATGTTAAACCTACATACATACCTCGTATGGCCATTCTTAGTAGGTATGTTTTATACGAGTGTCTGGTTGTATCATTCTATCTCAAGAATGTGCTATGAGTTTTCCTGGAATTTAATGAACCAAGTGTCCCATACTTACTTAGATTATTTTGTTGTGGTTTTCATGGATGATATCTTGGTGTATTCTCAAAATTGACACGACCATGCCAACCATCTAGAGATAATTTTGAATACACTTATAGAGCATCAGTTATATGATAAGCTCACAAAGTTCTACTTTTGGATGGATTATATTCATTTCTTGGGTCACTTCATCTCATAGACAGGAGTTTTAGTAGACCCATAGATGGTGAGAGAAGTAGTTTCTTATGAACATCCCAATAACATTTTAGACATACATTGTTTCTTAGGGAAAAAGTATACTATAAATATTTTATATTGTACTTTTCATTCTTAACAGAACTGTTGAAGTTCTTGACTAAGAAGGGTGTGAAGTTTTTATGGTCAGATTACTGTGATATTTTATTTTAAGATCTGAATTGGAGTTTGACATCAGCATTAGTTCTGAAACTTCTAGATCAGGGAAAGAGTTACATGATTTACTATGACGCTTCAGATATTGGGATGGGGCTAGTGCTAATTCAATGAGTATTGAGTCATGGAATATGGGTCTTAGCAGTTGAGGCCTCATGAGAGGAATCACTGGATGCATGATATAGAGTTAGCTTCCATTATCCATGAATTATGTTGTTCGAGAAATTACATATTGGGAGAGTGTTTAGTGGTGTAAATGGACAAGAAAATACCCTAGTACATATTTATAGAGTGTGATATGATTCCAAGGTAGTGAAGATGGGTGGAGTACCTACAATGCTTTGAATTTGAGTTTTCCTACATGTCTGGAAAGGGAAATGTAGTGGCTAATGCACTGAGATGGAGGATTCAGATACATGTAGTGTATTAGCCATTAGTGTGCGGTAGCTTATTGAGTTATTCTATTAGATGGATCTGGAGGCGCATGAAAGGTATGGAATGGCTTATCTATAATTCTTAGATGTGAGCTCTTACCTGCTGGATATAGTTATGATGATGAAGCTATTGGATTCAGGGGGGCATAGTTAAATGGGAGACTGTGGCTAGTGAGGAACCTCCTCCTTGTTAAACGATATGCAAGGATGAGATTCTACGTATCCACTAACGTGTTTGGGTTCTAGTGGATATATGTGAGGAGTTTATTTGGTATTTTAATGCTTCATCTAGGGTAGTGAATGCTGGTGTCAACATCATATATCATTACATACGTCATCAGTATTGGTGGTCAGGTATCAAAGGAGAGGTATCATGTTTTGTTATGAGGTGTTCTACCTGTTATCATATGAAGGAAAAACATAAATGACCAGCCAGGATTTTACACCACCTACCCATTCTTGAGTGGAAAAGGGATGATTTCTTGATGGAGTTCATGACTGGTTTACTGAGGTCTTCTCAAGGTAATGATGCTATTTGGGTTTTAATTTACAGGCTTACAAATGTCGCGTCTTTCTTTTTAATAAAGTATGTGTTCATTGTTGATGAGCTCGATAAGTTATATATTTGATTGGTGGTACATCTTCCTGGGGTATCTTGAACTATAATTTCAGATAGGGTCACCCACATTATGCCTCATTTTTTGAAGAGTTTTCATAGGGTGTTGGGTACATAGGTTCTTCTGATCCCAACATACCACCCTTAGACTAATGGATAGTCAGAGTGTTGATACAGGTTCTAAAGGACATTTTGCGAGCAAGCGTCCTAGATTTTGGGGACTATGCCTTATACAAGAGACTTTGAGAAGGTCATGTTGATTCAGAATCATATGACTATTGCCTGATCTTGTCAGAAATATTTTTTTATCACTATAGTTGTCCTCCAGAGTTCAAGTCCAGGGATCAGGTATTTTTTCATGTTTCACTGATGTTGGGACACAGGAGGATTAGGATACTATGTATGCTTTCAAAACAATATTTGGGGCCCTTCGATATTCTGGAGAGAGTCAGGTATGTATCCTATCATTTGATGTTACCTCAGAGGTACCAACACATGAATGATTTATTCCATGTATCTCAGGTATCTTTCTATCATTCAGACTCATGTAAAATTTTTTAGCCTGAGGTGGTTGAGTTATAGGTTGATGCATCCTTTGAGGAGCATCTGATTCATATAATTTACAGGAGCACAAAGGTTCTATAAGGCCAGTCAGTTCCTCCAGTATGGGTGCTATGTTAGCACAACCATTTATAAGATGATACATGGGATATGAAGGCCAATGTATGTTCTTAGTGGCCATATTTTTTCTCAGACGAATCTTAACCACTGGTCATAGAGCAATTCTGAGACGAACTGCTATAAGGGGGAAGATTGTAATATCAGAACGTTTTATTGAGGTATGGATCTTTCTACTTTTGGTTTAAATGAATTTTTTTTCCTTTTTGTATTAATACCTAAGGTGGGAAGTGGTCTTGTAGGCTTTTACTTGGGAAATAAGTGGGAAAAGGGGGTTGAAGGAAAACTACAGGATGATTACATGTCATGAATATGGGATAAACAATATATAATCCCATGTCAGAATGTATAATGGTATGGGTAGGAAATTTTACAACATTTATGTGTTTTTATTTAGAAAATAAAAATCAGGAATTACACACTATGTAATGGGATTTTACGTCGTTTAATTGCCTACCGATGTTTTTTAAAAATAGAAGTAGTGGCCTCTAAATTTTTCTATGCAAAGAAGTTCCCTCTCATTTATGAGATCTTAAAACTATCTATTTTGGTTTCTTAGATCTAAAAGTTGTCTAGACTCCGATTCTTCCACAGCTGGGCACGTTGTTACCGCATCGGTAATTACTTGGTAGTTTTTAATCCATTTTTGATTCTTCCGAACAAAGACTGTGATTTTTGGATTTAGGCCCATATTGCCAAATTTCTCATTCTTTTTCCATTTTATATATTTATCCTGAACCATGAGGAATCAAGACTTCATACTAGATGATAACTCTACTAAAGAAATACGGTATGATTTCTAGGCTTTACTTCAGATATTTTTTGTGGTTTTTAGCATTTAATTGATATGTCGCTCACCAGACTTTTTGATGTGGCATTGTTTATGAGTGAGTTGATTCTAGTTGATATAGACATAACTAGTAAGGATTATCATAGGTTCTATTTAGGTTTTTTGGAATTCTTTTCTCAATTTGAGGTCACTGATGGGGTTCTTTTTAAGGAAATAACATGTTTTATGCCTGTTTAGAACACCCAAGGGGTGTGTGTTAGTGCTTTCCTAGTTAGAAGAATCATACTAATTCCTTTATAGTTTCTTTAGATTAGGGGATCATTGGACCTAGATGAAGCTTGCAATGCTTCTGGTAATTTTTGGTCTTTTTTTCTTTTGGGACGTGTATTGTACTGTGTTGAATTATTATGTATTGTTTTGGATGCATTCAGGATACATCTATCATCTCCATCATTAAATATGTGACATTTCTAGATTATAGATCTATTTTACACTATTGTATATCTTTTTAGTTGACTACTTATTTATTCATTTCCGCTATTGTATGTATTTGACTTCCACAGTGACAGACTCTACTAATGAGGGAATGGTCTCCCCAAAGACTCACCTAATTACTCGCTCCTAGTTAGTAACCTATAGAGTTTTGGGATATATTCCTGGGGCCTTATGACAAACCAAGATTAGTGAACTGTTGAGTTGTATCTAGGTCTGGGACATTACACCCTTTCCACCCTTCGATTCCATGTTTAAGCCCTATATCCTTTCCATATGCAACCGGTTGTATCTTGGCTTACATTTTATCCTTTCAAAAAAACTATATTAATAAAACATTCTGAAGTACAAATGACCCCCAATTACCTTAACATCGAAGATAATACAAACCCTAAAGGTTTCCAATACCTTAATCATATGACCATAAAAAGTCATTCCTACTAAAATGAAAAGAGTTTTATTTCTGCAAATGTATTGTAAATTATCCTCAATATTGGTAAACTCTCATCTAGGAAAACCTCATCTGTTTTGTCTAAGTAATTAATGTTATGATCAACCTCAATCTTATGAACCCATGATGTAATCTATAACTAACAAGATAATCATACATGGTGACATATATGCTTCTCAAAATAACATATTTATTTCCGACGCTTTCTTTGGGGCACGCACGTCCATCTCATTGAGTATGTGCGGAAGGACGCAGCCTCGTTTCCCCACATTCCCGATTTCCAAAGGCGGGCGACATCCGCTCCTTATTTAGGGATGTTTTCTCCTTGTTCGAAATGGGATTAGGGGATGTCGGTTCTTCCTTCTGTGGATTCCTCCTCAGAACTTATCACCTAGTCTGGGTCTCCCTCATAGATTTAATACGTTGTTCTTGAAACTCTTCCTAGTTTCATATCCTCATGGACACCAGTTAATTACTTTACTTATGTTAGGACATTCCAACGGGGCCAGTTAGGGTAGCAACCATCGATCAGGGGAGTAGTCATGTTGGGCATCACTAGCGTGTCTGGATTCTAGGGAGTTGGCATGCCTGTCTTCTGTCTCTTATTATAGGGCTTCTCAAGGGTGCAGAAGGCCAATGAATCCCACATCAAACATGGGGAATCATATGACATGGGCATGTATCTAAGTTTTTCCTCATCTTCCCATTCTTAACACAGGCTATGCTGCATGTTTAACATCTGGTGGAGATGGATCGGGCTAATCAGAACACAGACTAGAGTGGATCTGATGGAGGAACCCCATGGAGGTAACACCGATATTGGGTCCATCATGTGGATGGCTTACCGAATGTTGTTAGATGGAATGGGGAATGTGGTGGCATGATCTGACCGGGATGTGGCGGCCAGTGTAAGAATCAGGATGGATGATGTAAGGTTTTGTGAGGGGGTGGTGAATGGGATGAAACCATCATGGGGATGATGATGGTTTTGGGCTTGATCCTCGAAGATGCTTCCTACGTATCCCCATGATGGGGAATCAAAGTCCACGTAGTTCTTCTGATGGTGGCTTTCCACTGATGAGGTTTTTGGTGGCTTACTAATGATTGGGGATGTCAACAGCTTACCGCTGATTGGGGTTGTAAATGGAATACCACTGAATGGGGTCACAATGTCTTACTGCTGGATGTTTTTGTCAACGTCTTACTTCAGATTAAGGATTTCAATGGCTTACCGATAATTGGGGATGTCAACTGCTCACCGCTGTATGGGATTGACAATGGATTACCACTGTACGGGGTCACAACGGCTTACCGGTGGATGAGTTCCACAGTTTAACGTCATGAATGACATGGATGAATGGACGTGAAGGTGGTCGGAACTGTTCGGTGTTGGGATTGATCCTACATACCCTGCCTTGGCAAAGATCAAAGTCCTTGTAGTTTGGATTGTTATGAGGGCATTTGGGGCTTACGCTCTAAGGCAGCCCAAGGTGTTGGTGAACCAACATAAAGGGGTCAAAACGACCAAGTGAATGGTGAGCATGAAATTCATGGAGGCTTCCTATGTACCTTACCTTAGAAAGGATCAAATTCTACGTAGTTCGGGTATGGGGGAGGAGTCAGTGAACTAATGTGAATAAGGACTTGGGGTCCAGGTGGATGGTGGGATTGAACTCGAGGGTGGCTTCCTATGTACCTTGCCTTAGAAAAGATCAATTTCCTCGTAGTTCAGATGGATGGGAACCAATGTGATGGTGGACCTATGTTCTAATGGTTGTTGGGCTTGAACCTTGGGGAGGAATCCTATGTACCCAACCTTGTCAAGTATCAAAAAACTCGTAGTTCAGGTATGGGGGAGGAGTCGGTGAACCGACGTGAATAAGGACATGGGGTCTAGCTGGATGGTGGGATTGAACCTCAGGGAGGCTTCCTACATACCTTTCCTTAGCAAAGATCAAATTCCTTGTAGTTCGGATGGTTGGGAACCGACGTGAAGGTGGACCTGGGGTCCAATAGTAGTTGGGCATTAACATCGTGGAGTCTTTCTGCATACCCTGCCTTGGCAAGGATTAAAGACCTCATAGTTTATGTGGTGGCATTTGGGGCTTACGCTCTGAGGCAGCCCAAGGAAGATGTCATGGTCGGTGCTCACTCTAAGCCCACATGAGTCGTGCTCGGTGTGATAAACAAGAGATAGCAGAGACCCGATGATCACATCATGAAATTTTCATATGTGGGAAGTGGTGTGGGGCTTACGCGTGATCATGAACCACAGAGGAAACGAGGGATTACACATGGTTAGAATCCTAGAGAAGTTGGGACTTACTCCAGGATGGAGGCCTAATGGAGACAAAGCCTAGAAGAAGAGGGATTTGGCACCGAATCCCGGAGGGTTCTGGTGTCCATTTCCCCCTCACCCTAGTCCTTGGGACCGAAGAAGAAAGGAGGAGTAAGGTTCCTGCCTCCAGCAAGAAAATCTAGGGGGTTACACTGAGATGGTCTCCCATTCCCCGTGGACAAACGCCACTCTGATAAGGAGGATATCCTCCCCTGTGATGGATGATCTCATCCTCGTGGTGACCAGTGGGCATAGAGAATGTCCATGGTGGGGGTACCCCATGTTTGAGGCACGAGGTGAGGCCATTGTTTAACGTCATGTGCTGAGGATGATGGTTCTTTGCAGTTTAACATCCTACAGCTTGAATGAGTGGGTTTTCTTTACACCACTAGGACATACCTAACCAGTACCCTCTACTCCTTAGTGCATAGAGGAGATATGCAATGTCATGGCTAGGGAGTGTCAAGGAGTGAACCATCGGGGGGTCCACATTAGCGTGGCTATACGAAGAAGGAATAGTCGTTAGCATGTCTATGCGAAGAAGCATGAGCCAAAGAAACACAACAGGAAGTATCGTCAATGTGACTTTGAAATCACATCATGCAACCCTAGAGGTTCGCATGGGAAAGTGAACTATAAAGTAGAGGGGTTCATATGCATGGGCCATATGAAGCTCTCGTACTCTGCTTGGTGGCGGGTACCTGCGAAGGGGTGTGCTTCCCGAAGTAGAGTGTCCCATCCTATGAATAGGACGAAGCTGCATATAGGGGTTGCTTCGCGAAGTGGAAAGGAATTCTCAGAGCACTTCCTCATGGAGCAAAGGTGTCGTACAAAACAAGGTGTCGTGAAGCAATGTGCTTCGCGAAGTACAGTGACCTTGCCTTAGCATGTGGATCTCATGTACATTAAGGGTGTTTCGCAAAGCATAAACGCTCCCCGCTGACTCGGGTCCCCTTGGGGATACCCTTTATTCACGGAGGCCCTTGGGATCCGCGAAAGGCATCCCTCTTTAAAGAGGGAATCAAAACAAGATAGAGGGGAGGCACTTCACAGAGCTGAAGTGCTTCACATAGCTCATGGTTTACAGAGTAGAAGGTGCCTCACGATTTAGGAGCTAGGAAGTTGAAAGGTCGGTTGATCCATTCCTTGGACTTGGGGGATGTATTTATAGGGGAGAGGCACCGCGAAGCAGCGTGTGTGAGGCGCAAAGAGAGAGTTAGATTCGTAGTGGTTCGCAAATGTAAAATGCGGTCGTGGCACATTATCGCCTCCTTGCTTCATGGTGGGTCACGGATATCAAAGGGGTTCGCAGAGCATCACTGCCTCCTTGCTTCGTAGAGGGTCGCGAATGTCATAGGCGTTTGCTGAGAATCACCACCTACTTGCTTTGTGGTAGGTCACGAACGTCATAGGGGTTCACTGAGCATCACCGCCTCCTTGCTTCGCGGAAGGTCGCGAACATCAACGGGGTTCGCGGAGCTTCACCGCCTCCTTGCTTTGCGGAGGGTCACGAACATCATAGGGGTTCGTTGAGCATCACCGCCTCTCTGCTTAATGGGGTGTCGCGGTGCCAGGGGGACTCCACAAAGGGGCTTCACGAGGCATCCCTCGGGTTAGTGTCTTCTTCTCCTCCCCACATATTGGCATCAACAATGTTCTGTATATATTTCGTGACTCTTACAACCCAAATACCATTGGCAAAATACCTCTACAACATAGAACTTGAATCCAAATACAAAAATAAAAAATCATTCCACATCAATGATTGACATGGAATAGGTCCTTACTTTGTATTTAAGTTAATTATTGGGTTAGGTCATTGAATTGGATAATTCCCATGTTCCACCACACATAAGACACTGAACTCTTTAACAGTTTTTCACATTGTGAATTTCTTTTCCACATAGATAACTTCTAACACTCCATTTGAGATATTATTCTACATTTTTCTTCCCACATAATTTTCATGTATGATGTTTAATCTTCTTTCTTCTGTGTTCATTACGATACAAACTTTCAAAAAAATTATCTTCCCCTTATTCTATGCCTTAGGAATATAAGAAAAGGTCATGTTTTAAATCTTATATCATTACAGATTATTGTTAATAATAAAAATATATATCTCTCTAATTATAATCCAATTTGGTTTCTGTTAGTTTAAAGCCCCTATTAGGAGTATTGTATCCCTAGGAGGGGGATGGGGTGAATCAGTGATACTATTTTTCTTTTATATTTCTATTCAATTAAAACAACCTTCACCTCCTGTTAAAGATTTTAATTCCCTACTGATAATCAAATAAACGCACATCCAAAGTAACAAAATATTTACAAGGTTCACTATTAAATAATAATATCTACATTGTTTGTATGGTTTGGAAATGTTCCTATACCATAAAATGCACTAAAATCAATCCTTGGATTACAATGAGTATCATGTACCCTTGCACTCATGTATCACTATGAAACAGTACAACTAGTGCATGTAGACCCTATTACCACAATAGGTTAATACATTTTTTCTGTAACATCTCATTTTAACCATGATTCATTTCAATTCAACAAACATATTCAATTTTAAAACAATTCATCTTTTCATTACTCCGAAAAAAGGTAAGAACCTCTTGGCCAATGTAAAACAATTTGTCCGATTACCCTGAGTATGATGCTCCCAGTTCAATTATTCTTGGTAAGATCTTTCAATTGGATAAAATAGAATATAATCAGCACAAATCTCATACATGAATACAATATTCAAGACAAATAGAATTGGCACCATAACAAAATAGATATGTAATAGTCAATACAAATAGAATCGACACCACTTCAAAACATGTATGCAATTATCAAGATAAATAGAATAAAGAGCAATTAAAAACATCTTTATATCTCTCTAAAACCTTGATCTTATCCCTCTTATGTTGTGAACAATACTCGTTGTAAGAAAGTACAAAGTACCTCCTCATTTTATAGGTTACAATTTCTAGGAATCCAAAAAAAATTCCCGCACACTCAAATTTCCCCAAATTTGACTTTTGCTCGGAAGTTATGGGATACATTTTGTCTTTGTCACAGTTTTTCAAAACTTCTCTAATCTTCTAGAAACATAATTTAAATCTTTGTATCCTTCATTTGTATCGCCATACTCATTTATTATTCAAGTAAACTAAAAAATCTTTTAGAAAACCATAAATGTTGGTATAATTGTTGAGTATGATTGTTTCTGGGTACGACAGTATTTAATCGGCACCATCTCCTTTCTTTCACTTTCACCAATGTGTCCGATATAAAACAAATTCATTTCCATATCGGCATGACAAGAATCATCTTTTCACTTTCTCATTCCATTGCAACAAATCTTTCCTCTTTTCCAACTGCATGACTATTTCCATAAGCATAATTGTTCCCATCGACATGACAATTCTCATAGGCACAACTATTCTCATCTACATAATTATTATCATTAGCATGACTATTCCCATCATCACCACTATTCCCATCGGCATGACTATTCCTTCGGTATGACTCTTACCTCTTTTCCATCGGCACGACTCTTTCATCTTCTATTGGAATGACTATTCCATCAACACAACTATTACATCTACATGACCCTGAGTCCAATGTTAAACAAAGTCATTACCATGTCAGCATGACATGCACCATGTCTTCTTTCATCAATATGAAAATTCCATCGGCACAACTATTCCATTCGTATGACATTGAGTTCGATGCAAAACAATGTCATTACTCTATCGGTATGATAGGCATCATCTCTTCTTTCATCGACATCACTATTCCATCGGCATGACTATTCGATCAGTATGAATATTGAGTCCAATACAAAACAAAGTCATTACTATGTCATCATGATATGGATGATCTCTTCTTTCATCAGCATGACTATTAGATGGGCATGACTATTCCCTCGGCACGACTGTTGAGTCTGATTCAAAAAAAAGTCATTACTATTTCTGCATGAAAAGAAACATCTATTCATTCATCGGAATGACTATTCCATTAGAACGAATATTCCATAGGCATGACTATTCCATCGGCACGACTATTGAGTATGATAAAAATCAAAGTCATTACTATGTCGGCATGACAAGAATCATCTCTTCTTTTATCTGCAGGACTTTTTCATTGGCATGACTATTCCATCGTCATCACCGTTCACTATTTTTCAACACTCACGACCATTTTAATCTTTCTAATAGTCACCACCATTCACAACTTTGTAATAGTAACCACCATTCAGAGCTTTGTAATAGTCACCACCATTCACACCTTTCTAATAGTCACAAGAATTCACAGCGTCATAATAGTCACCACCATTCATAGCTTTATAATATTCACCACCATTCACAGCTTTGTAATAGTCACCACAATTTACAGCTTTTACTTACCACTTTCTCTCATCAAGTTTTCATCATAAGTTCTACTACTTTACTTATGATTTATGATAATTCCAAAACCAAAAATCATCATCACATTTGACATTATAATGTATCAAAACATACTATTCATTATACTTTCTTTTTTTCTTTCTCATCTTGTGGATAAACTTACTAAAAACATGATTTTGATTCATTTTAAAACAAAAACCCAAAACAATTGCTTCCAATAAAAAGTGAAGTGATTTATTTTCTTCTAAACCAACCACGAAAACAAAAGAAAACTCTTGAAACATTCATCAAATATATCATCATCTTGGTCCCCACAATCTCCCCCTTTGGATTTTGTTTTCAACCATGTTTCAGACAAAATTTAACATTTTAACATCAATAAAGGAATTATATATCAACAATTCTTAGCCTACTTGAGCTAAATTTTTGTAGGAAACAAGAATCAATAGTAGAAAAAATATTATATCCAAAAAATGATCATGATGACCTCTTTATTTTCATTATTCCTCACTAAACAAAATCAAATATGTTTCCTACAACCCCTCTAACAAACAGTTAGAATAGTTCAATCACAAAATAATACTAAATTCACAACTTACCGACAACTCACTCTTTTATGTAAATATTTATGAAAAAAATCAATTCTCCCCTAGGAAAAAAGAATCCAAATGTAGGATTAGAGAGGGTATAGATACACATAACTCAACCATGAAGAGGAAGAGGTTGGACACCCAAGTTCAACCTCGTTTTTGAAAATTATTCCTTCGATAAAGGTTATGTGAAAATAGCAACCACTTGTTATGATGGTGGAACATACTCTAGAATAAATTCATTCTTATCCACATTATCTTTGATAAAATGATTTTTGATATCAATATGTATTGAACGAGAATGTTTAAAATGATTCTTGGTGAGATTGATTGTACTTTTATTGTCACAACCCTATAGCAAGGATAACTTTACTTCTACAAGTAAATCTTCCAATTGTGTTTTTATCCACATAAGTTGAGTAGCGACTTGATTAGAAGAAACATACTCAAATTTAGCGGTACTAAGAGTTACTGAATTTTGTTTCTTTCAATTCCAACTAAAACATTTCATTCCCAGAAATAATACCCCACCATATGTGGATCTTCTATCATCAACATTTCCTACCCAATCTGAATCTGAATACCCAAATAGTTCAATATGATTTGAGATATCATATTTTATTCCAATGTTTTTTGTGCCTTTGATGTATCTGAGAATTTATTTTCCATCAAGTAAATTTTATTCTTTCAGATCACTTTGAAACCTTACACATAAGGTAACAATATACAAAATGTCGCATCCTGAGTCAGTCATATACAATACAATTTCTATCATCTTTCGATACAATTTTTGATCAACTTATTTTCCTTCTCCAAATCTACCTATACTTATTACCTTATAAATGGGTGTGGAAACATGTTTTGAATTTTCCATGACAAACCTCTTGAGAAGTTCTGTTGCATACTTTTCTTCAGAAAGAAAAATTTATTCTTTCTCTTGATGGATTTGTAAACTAAGAAAGTATTTCATTTCTCCTAGCATGGACATTTCAAAAACATTCTTCATTTATTCACCAAATCATTGACAACTTCCTTCATCATTCCCAGTAAATATAATGTCATTAACATAGACAATTAAAATGAGGGAATACTCTTAACTTTTTCTGATGTAAATATTAATATCCACTCTCCTTTGTTAAAATTAATCTTTCTTATGAACGTATCCAATTTGGAATACTATGCCCTTGGAGATTGTTTAGGCTATATAATTACTTTTTCAATATTCACACATAACCTTCATCTTTTACAATAACAAAGCCACAAGGTTATTTAATGAAAACCTATTCTTCAAGATCACCATTTAGGAATACAGATTTAACATAAATTAGAAATATCTTATAGCCTTATTGTACGGCAATATAAAGAAATATTCTGATTGTTTCATGTTTTTTTATGTCGATCACCAATTATATTTTTTCTTTCCTCATGATTCCTCATTATTGGATAATATTTTTGATTGTATTCCTCATCACTGAAAATAGATGAGTCTGAATTTTCACCATTAGGATTAAAATTGTGTGTATCCTTATCATAATTATATTCTTTATGATTATTAACTTCATTTTCCTCCTAAACATGTTTATTTTTCTTAGATACTTCGATCAATTTTACATCAACTGACTAAAAAATTATTTTTGTTTCTTTGCTGAAGCATATGTAACAACTTCATTCTAGATAATAGCCATGAAATATTATGTCCAAACCTTTCTGATCAAACTTACCATAGTTTCCACATTTCCTTTTTTATAATACAATGACTCCCAAATACTCTAAAGTTCTTCAAACATGAAGTTTTTCTATAAAAATAATCACAAGGATTCATACCTGATTGAGCCCAATAGAAATAATGGTTCTTAATATAAATATCATTACTCATGGCTTGTCTCCAAATTTAATGATAAAGGCCATGCTCAAATAACACAGTTCTTACATTTCCACCAAGCTTCTATTCTTTCTTTCAAAAACCCCATTTTGTTGGGGAGTGTATGGAGTGCTATACTCATTCGTAATTCCATGATTCTCAAGATACTTTTCAAATTCTTCACCTCTATATTCCTCACCATTATCTCTTCTCATCTTCTTAACATAATACTCGCATTCTTTCTTATCTTTTCATCTGAAACTTTAACACATTTTCAAGGAAAATAATTTATGTTTTATGTACATAACACTAGTAATGCAACTAAATTAATCAATGAATATAATGAATTATTTTCCCCATGTGTTGATTTTTTTTTCATTTCATCACATATATCAGAATGGATCACCTCCATGAGTTGTTTTGAACAAATATCAACTTTCTTATGCACATAATTTGTAATATTTAATTTTTGAAAATAGTGAAACACCAATCTCTACTTCTGGGAAAATCAGAAATTTATTAAATAATGTATCTTTTAGATAACTTGTTCATGTTTCTCCGACACCTATTTCAAAAACGTTTATTCCATAACTGATTCTCTTCTACCATATTATGTTACATGAGTTTTTTGAGTCACCAACCTAAAACAATTTTCCTTTTATACGATGAAATATTGTAACAATCATTCCAATTTCTTCAGTCATTTCAGGAAATCCATATTTCTTAAAGATAACTTCGTTACCCTCATTACACAATTTTTTAAATTATTAGCATATTGTGTTTCAGCCCATAAAAAACAATGTTTTCTTAGATTTCATATTTTTTTTTCCATTAATGGCTGACCCAACACCTTTTATTATCAATGATTCATCACTTCAAAATTTCACTTTTCCTTCTTGAAAATATTTCACATCCTTAAACAATTTCATGTCTCCTATCATGTGATAATAATACCAACTATAAAGTATCCATGGTCATTCTCCTTCATTGGATTTTAATAGAGTTTCAACAAGTACCTTTTCTCCATTCTTTTCATTTTTTAAACATAGACTTTTGAGAATTTAGAATCATTTTCTAAGCCAGTAATAAAACAATAAATCATTTTGTTAGGTGTTCAGGATGTTCACATCTTTCACAAATAGTTTCCAAGGGTTGGAACTAAGTTTTAATCTTCAATTAATTCTTTATATATTTCGTGAAGACATCTTTCTATTTTTTCTTTATTTGAGAAGATTTAGTTCCCCTCAATCTCTTCCTTTCATAACCTATGTGATAATATTAATGTCACTGACTGAACTAACACATACTTTTTGTGTTACCGAGCCCCCCCACAGTACCAGAAATACCCATATAAATAGTATTTTCCTTTAAAACCTCCATATTGATCAGAATTGTGAAACAATTTCTCAACCATTCTCTTTTCTATTTCAATTTGTTTCTTCTTCTTCTTTTCAACCTTGATTGGAATATAAGTATTTGAAACATTTTTGGATCTAGCATAAACCCTTTTATACTCAATATATTTGGTAACTTATGAATTTATTACATTGACCAAATACACAACTTTAGAAGCATTCTTCTTTTCATACACAATTTTACTTGTCTTATCACCCTTTGAAGGGATATTTTCCTGAACCTTATCAAGTTTCTCATTACAATAACAATAACCAACTTCGATGATGGAATTTTGAAAACATAGACTTATTTTTCATCTTTAGAGAGTTTTTTTGGGACAAGTTAGGACTCTTCTTCTTTTTTCCTTCAACTTCACTTTCAAAAGAACATTACAATTACTTTCATATTAAAATTACTTCTTTTAGTCATCAATATCTTTACCCAGCTTTTTATTCTCACCAGAAAAAAATTTCTTGTTTCTTGAGCATTCATCTTCCAACTTTTTCTTTCTTTTCAAGCCATCTGATCTTTCTTAGATATTCTTTCAACTCTTCATTCAAATGCATTGTAATTTGAGTTTCTTATTCTTTAGAACTACTGCTTCTAAATTCTTCATCATTCACTATTGCAATGAATGTTTTTTCATTACCATACTCTATGGGTTTTTCATATTTACCATCACACTCTTATTCTTCATCATCATTGGTAAATAAACCACTTGTTTTTTATTTTATGAATTTTATTTCTCTTCCTTTGTCTCCATTTTTCATCCATGATCTTGTTGTCTTTCTTTCTTCAATGTCACTATACTCTTCATTATTTCTTTGAGGACAATTAGTTGCAAGGTGAACAACATCACCACATTCAACACATTTAATGAAAAGTTTCCTGTTGTATTTCCTTGTACCTAATTTCACATTTTATGAAAACAAGGATAGAATTTCATTGATATTTTTACATACCTCATTTTCAGAGTCATAATTTCCAGCTTCATCTTCAATAAAATTCTTCTCTGACTTTTCTTTCTTCATATCCTTGAAATCCATTTCTCTATCAAACGTCTTTGTCTATTCATAGCCTTCTCTCTTAATATTTCATATGTGATAATAGTTCTATATAAATAATCAATATATAATGTCTCAGGATATCTATCTTCCAATGAACAAACTTTTTTGCATCAAATTTTCCAGGTAGGATTCTCAATATCTTTTCAAAAACTATATAGTCTTCCAACTTTTCACCAAGACATCTGATATTACTCACAATGTCATTCACCCTGGTAAAGAATTATATGATATATTCATGCTCACCCATTTTCAAATATTCATTCCTCAATCTCCATATTTTTAACTTTTCCATCGGCACAACATTTCCCTCAACACGACTCTTTCCTATTTTCCATCAGCACGACTCTTTCATCTTCAATCGATACGATAATTCCGTCGGCATAATTATTCCATCAAAACGAATCTGATTATGATGAAAAAAAGTCATTACCATGTCTGCTTGATATGACCCATCTCTTATTTCATCGTTATGAAAATTCCATTGGAACAACTTTTCCATCCACACAACTATTCAATCGGCACGACTATTCGATCAGCACGAATCTGAGTATGATGCAAAACAAATTCATTTCTATGTTTGCATGAAAATAATCATATATTCTTTCATTGGAATGTTTATTCCATCTGAACAACTATTCCATCGGCATGACTATTGAGTCTGATACAAAAAAAACTCATTATTATGTCTCCATGAAAAGTAACATCTCTTATTTCATCAGCATGACTATTCCATCTACATGACTGTTGTGTCTGATAAAAAACAAAGTCATTACTATTTCAGCTTGACAACCATCATATCTTCTTTCATCAACATGACTATTCCATTGGTATAACTATTCCCTCGGCATGACTATTCCATCAGCATGATTATTGGGTCCGATAAAAACCAAGTTCAGTACTATTTCGGCATGGAAAGCATCATCTCTTCTTTCATCAGCATGACTATTCCATCGGCACGACTATTCCATCATCATCACCATTCATAGTTTCTCTATAGTTAGCACCATTCATAGCATTGTAATATTCACAACCATTCATAACTTTTTAATAGTCACCACCATTAAGAGCTTTGTAATCGTCACAACTATTTACAACTTCGTAATAGTTCCCACCATTAGCAGCATTGTAATTTTTACCACCATTCATTGATTTTTCATTGTCACCACCATTAAAATATTTGTAATTGGCACCACCATTCATAGATTTTACTTACCCCTTTCTTCCATCAAGATTGCTTCATAATTTATACAACTTTACTTATGATTTATGAGAATTAAAAAATAGAAAATAATCATCACATTTAACATTGGAATGTATCATAACATTCCATTTATTCTAGTTTCTTTCATTCCTTATCATCCTGAGTATAAAATTTATAAAAACAAGAGTCTTATTCCTTTGAAAAAAACCCAAAACAATTTCTTCCAAAACAAAGTGAAGTGATTAATTTCTTTGAAACCAACCTTGAAAAAAAAAAGAAAACAGTTGAAATGTTCATCACCTTTATCATTAGATTGGTCCCAACATTAGTCACTAAATTTTCCCTCATATTCACAATTAACATGATTCTTTCTGGTTTTAGCTAGTAGCTAAAGCCAAATATAATAGTCTTAGAAACTATTATCATAGTATGTAAACTAAAAAAACATGAAATATAAATGATAGTTTTTCTAAATCATGACAAATTATTTTAATCTATGACACCATAGGTTTATCATAGTTCATTCATAGTCATCATCTATTGAAATTATTCATGATGGTTCATAATAACATATATGAATTTCCAAATCATGCTCACCGATAGTGTCAAACTAGGTGAGAAACATAGCCCATTATTATACACCAAGTGATGTTCGGGTCAAGATAAATGCACAATTTTCAAATTTATTAACCATAAGTACCTCTATTCAAGATCCAGATCCACTTTTATTATTCATACATGGATTTAATTTCTTAGAAACTTCTCATTCTATCAATTACCAAAATTTCAGATCTTTTTCCTATACAATGACTCATCCATAGACTTATACATAGATATTTACTTAGGGGTCTCACTAAGGTTTTATCATCCTAGATTACTAAGTCTAACTAAAAGTCCCTCTGATACAAATTATTGTGACCCAGTCTTATCACAAATAGTTATTACATCATTTGTTTAATATTCATTATAGTACAAAAACACACACCTGAAGACAGTGATAGTTTAGTGTCTTTGGAAACATGGTAACACAAATAATTAGTCCATATGTAAACTACATAATCTCTTATTCTGACTATCATAACTTCCACCATTATTATAAATATAATATATAATACATTTATTCATAACTTAGGGAAAGGAAACATAAGAAATGGGGAAATCAGATGCTCAGTAAATGTAAACAAGGGAGATACATAAGCATAACATGAACATTACATTATGAGAACATGATATTTACATTTGAAAACCATACCCTACATATCAAAGATCATAATATGGATTCTTGGAATTAATATTGGAATTTTATAATACAAGAATCATAATGGAGTAAAATAACATGATACATGATAGCATAACATTAGCATAAGACATATATTTATGGAATACACATGTGCATAGAAAATCATTTCAATATTAGTCGAGGCTCAATTCCAAGGCTGTCGTAGTGGTGTGGGATCACTCCCCAAATAATTTTAGTATTCATGGTTTACTCCCATGAACATCATATAAAAAAGTCCCTTACTAAATTGGGTTCAATTTTCCTTCCATTAATGTCCATATCTTGGGATACAAATCATTACCCAATTCATTATAGATAGATATAGGTCCTACCTATCTCATAATGAAAACCATATTTATGTGTGCCACAAGATAATAAAACATTAATCATATCATAAACCATGAAATTAAATGTGTTACATAAACATTACATCATATCATAACATGTGGAAAACATATAGGTTTCATAATCATTTTATCATTTCATCGTAGCATAACCCATGGAAAAAAGAATCGGGTTACATAATATTTTATTCATAGTATAACCCATGGAATTGAAATGGGTTTCGTAAACATCATTCCATAATAAACATAAACCCTTCATAGAAATAATAAAAATGTTATCCATGGATCTTATCCCTAGTAAAGAAAAGGTAACATCAACATATGTCATCTTAGATGGGAAATTATTTTGAATGATTATTTAAATCACTTCTTGAGAAAAATAACCTTTATTTTTCAAAAAACACTTTTTTGAAAAAAAATAACAGAAAATTATTTTCCTTGAAAAAAAATTGAAAAATTATAAAGTAATATTCAATTAAAATATTATTCAAGATGATAGTAAGTTTCGTTTAAGCCATACAAGTTAAAACAATGAGATTGTAACATAAATTCATTATCACTTCGCTATCTTTGAATCATAATCCCCATGATTGAATAAAATAAAATGGAATTTAAAATATTGTCAGGATAAATAAATTCATGATATTACATGTTAAAGGGTCCTTGTATAATCATTGTGAAAAAATATAGTTTCATAATATAACGTGCATCTCAAAGAATAAAAATTGAAACAAAAATCCCTTAACACCTTAGAAATATTTTGAATCATAAGTACCAATAAGTAATAACAACAAAATAGACATTAAATAAAATAAAAATAATGATATTAATCATATAAAATTTCAAATTGTTAGTATATACACCACAAAAAAACTATTGGTGAATTTTCATATGCATTTCATAAATAAAAGATAGACTAGAAATTTCCAAGCATAACCCTCTTTTTCATTCATACACGTTAGAACCTCCAATATCATAAATATAATATTATAATAAATTTATTAAAGAACCAAATATATATATATATATTTCTACATATTGTTTAATTATTACCATTTATTACCCTTTTATTACCAAGTTATTATTAAAATCACATTTCAGGTAATAACCGCATTGTGCTTCGTATATGTTTTGATTTCTTATTTTGGACCCCTTACGTAGATGTTGGTCACATAATATAAAAAATAATAATCATGAATTAATTATAATATTTATAAACCAATTATAATTTTTATACAAATCATGAATTATTGTTCTGAGAAATGAATTTTGTTACGATATTGGAGACAGTAGGTCATACATACGCATGAATAATACATCCATTTTTAAATGATCATTATGGAAACGATAAAAGTTATATATTATCTTTACACAGTTATCATAATATCATGAATAAAAAATTAATTTTCTAATCGTAATTATATATCTCATTTATGTAGATTGGTGATGAGAAGAGAGTCGCATCGCTTCGTGAAGGTGGTAGTCCACTCGTACACTAAAGGATTTATCAACATTTAGTGAGAGGAAAGGTAAGAAATAAAATGATATATTATCATTTAAAAATGAAAAATATTTCATTAATATCATAATTATATCATTTATATCACATATATATATATTCTCATTATCTTCCATGTAAATCTTTAGTGAAAAATGAATCACATCACTTTGTGAGGTGGTAGTCCACTGTACGCACGAGCGACAATGTTATATACCACATGGAATGAAAATTACAATTGTATATAATATATAATGATAAAATATGTATTATTATTTTATATATATCATATATATACTTTATATCCATCATCATACCCAACCGTGATAAATGGTAATGAAAAAACGAATGATATCTGTTCTGAAGGCGATAGCCCACCGTACACATGAATAGTGATTTCATAACCCATTTGATATTAGTATAGATTATTTTAGTTAATTAACTTAACATAAAAAAAATATAATTATATGGAAGATAATTTTGTTATTATATTATCATGGTATAATTATAATTTAGGTACGTAGAGGAATAAATAGTGAAAAAACGCTTGTTGAAGAAATGTTACCTCTTCTTCGTGTAACCTCTTTAGGTTTGCACCAAAATCCATATTAGTTTCTATTTATGACCAAAATTAGGAAACTAAGATTATAGAAGGTAACTTTATAAGTTATTTTTGGATGAATTTTCCTAAATAAAATAGTTAGAAAGTGTTAATAAGAGAAAAGAGTGGGTGGACTTTTATAATTGAGGGGAGTTATACATTTGTAATTGTTTGAAAGAAAAACAATTAGCCACATTTTTCACATTCCAAAAGGAAAAAATGTTTCATATTCAATCCTCATATATTATAAGTTCTACATATGGCCTCAAAATAGATTTTATTCAAGACCAAAGGTCATATAACCCTTATCTTTTTGTTTTATCCCTGGTAAATCGACTTTTACCTTAACTGCAGTAAGTAATCCTTAATGTCATTAATATTCATTTTGGTAAATTTGATGTTATTAGATAATGTAAATTATTATTATTCTATATATTTAATCCATTTTTTCAAATTACATTAACAAAAGTGGGAGAAATTATTTTAAATATAATCTCATAGATGTGATGAGAAAGTGAATTTTCAAAGATAAGATGTTGAAAAGTTTACAATGGTTTTATATCCAATATCATAATTGAATTGATTCAAAAGACATTAATTGGATTATTATATGTATAATTTAACTATTGATACTTTAAAACAAAGTTAAAATATAATTTATCTTTTTAAATAATTTAAGAGAAAATATGCTTTTCATTTAAAATTTAGTATTTTTCACCATTCAAAAAAAATAATCTATTCAGAAAATTGTTAACTATCCACCCTTACAAATTTTTTATATTATCATATAAAAAAAATATTTTATTTTTTAAAATAAATTTTGTAAAATTTTGACAGATTATTTTTAAAATAATTGTGTAAAATAGCTGACAAACCAAATTTTTATAAAAGAAATGTTTTTTTGTGTAAAATTGGATTTATTTTTATATATTTTATATGAAACACATCAGATCAATGTTAAATATTTTATCAAATATATAATATATACAATTCATTAAAATCAACCACCAAAAGTGGTTTCTTTATTTCATTGATATTAAACTTGTTTATTTACATAAAAGAGTTTTTTAAAAGATCTCATTTCATTGAAAATTGTTTTTATTGGAGTTTTTAATTAATTGATCACCAAAGAATAAATTTTACATATATTTTTTAAAATATATTTTCATTTATTATTTAATCTTATTCATACATGTCATTCCAATAGTTAGGTGATAACTATCAAATAATATTTTATTAGTATTTCATTATTTTTTTAAACTCTTTGTTACTTGTTATGAAATCTAAAATCAATGTTTTGTGTAATGATGTAAAAATCATAATTTTATATAATGAAATCCAAACACAGTGTTATGTGTAACAAAAAGTTTCGAAAAGATTAAAATTTTTCAAAAAAAAATCAACAATTCTAGGGGTTTTACAATACCCAAGATAGAGTAATATTAAATAAATATTTAAATATCATGAAAATAAATAATTTATAGATATAAAAATTACAGGGTTAAATATATACACAACAAAAAGAAAATTGTGGTGAATATGGAATGTGTTCCACTTAGATAAAAGTGAGACAAAACCCCTTACCTTAAGTCTTGAATTTCTTTAAACATGTTAGAATGACATGTATAATAAATATATCTTTATTAAACATCAATTATAGAACCATAATATTATATAAAATTCCATATATTATTTTCATATAACATTTTACCGCCCATTTATCAACAAATACTTATTAAAATAATTGTTTCAGGTGATAACTGCTTCATTTTTCATTTATGTTTTGGTTAACTTGTTTTGGTTCCAATAATTGTATTAAATTTACATCATCAAATAAATTTTAATAATAATATAAATATAATATAAATTGATTATATAAAAAATTTATAGTTATCCATGAATGATATAGATGGATAAAATAATTACATTGTTCATAGAGACAGTGGGCCACACGTATGCCTAAACTCTCTTTCCATTTTTTGATAGATGGAATGAAAGAAGTTATATAATAATTCACCTTTTAAAAAATCATTTATATATAATATATATCATATAAATTAATTAAATTTACCCTTATTACCATCAATGTCAAAATAAAATGAAAACGTATCACATCGCTTCGTGGAGGTGGTAGTCCACACACACACAAAAGCGAATGTAACTTTCTAACATATTAGAAGGAAAGAAGGTATATGTAATATTATAATTCCAAAAGTATAATTATTTAGAAAAATAATATATATAATTTTAATAAATCATTATATACATCAGTGAGAGGTGGTGATAGAAATCAAATTACATCGGTTTGCGAGGTGGTAGTCCATCGTACACATGATCAATGGTTTCATTTCACATTTGATATAGGTGGAGATGAATATATATTATGACATTATAATAATACAATTTAAGTATATAAAATAAAATGAAGTTAATATATAATCACAGTTAAATAGTATTCAAAATATGTGAAAGAAGAAATAAAACAAAAAACCCTTTAAGAATGATACGTCTTCCTCGGATAACCTATTTAGGTTAGCACCAAAAGCCTTCTTTAAAGGGGTTTTAATATAAATAATGTCTCTAGGATATGTTTATGTAAAAAAGAAATATATTTCAGTTGTGATTTTCTAAACCAAAAGGTTTTTTAGTGTGAATAAGAGATGATAGGGGGTTCCCGTTTATACATGGGGGAGATGATTCACGGGAAATTTTTAAAAATTAAAATCTATACCCACATTTTACACATGTCATAAGGCTCAAAATAGGCTTCTTCTCGACCCTAATATGTGATAATGCAGAAATATTTTATGTAAATAATAAGTGGACAGGTTTTTAAGACGTTGTAACCCATATCATTTTAGTTTAATCCCCTATTAGACTTGTTTTAACCTTAACTGTGACAACTAATTTTTACTATTTTTACTATTCATTATGAAAAACATTTAGTTGAATTTATTATATAATATTAATTATACTGATAAAATATATTTAATATTTTATTTAAAATTCAATTCAAATAATTGGAATAAATTAAATTTGAAATGAAATCTCTAAATGCATTGAAAAATAGGTTATTCAAACAAAAAGGTTTTAAAAGTACAAAAAAATTTAATATAAAAATGCTGCCAATAAAAAAATTGGATTTATAATAATATAATTTCACTAATTTTACTTTTAAAACCACCTTAAAATTTTGAATTTTTTAATTCTTAAAATGAAAAGGATGTTTTAATAGAAATCAGTATTTTCACTATTTCTCAAAAAAAATATTTCAAAACAAATCTATGAATTTAATTATACAATAAATTTGAAATTTTGATCTAAAAAAATAATTTTTTAAAATAATTTTTTTATTCGATCACGAAAAAAAATGAAAATAACTTTTTTAGAAAAATTTATTTTCAAATCACATAAAGTGTTCAATGAAAATTATGTACTTATTTAAAAATATGTATTTTTATACAAAACCTTTAAACATAATTTTCAAATTTTCGTAATCATATTCATAACTACAAATTAAATGGTTCGGTTTTAATGGTCTTGTTAAAATAATATTTTTTATAGAATATTGTAGTTCGTTAAGACTTGGTGTTGCATGTAATGTAGGGTGTCAATGAAATTTAATTTATTAGAAACAAAAAAAAATTAATGAAATATCAGTGAGTTTCACACCATTCCTTTATTCTTTATGTGACCCCAGTATATTAATTCAATTCTTAATGACATATTTTTGAACTTTATTTACCAACTCTTAGATTGTTAATCAAAAATAGAAAAGTGCCTCCATAAAAATTCATATCCTTGAGCTAATAACATTTTAAAATTTTTATGAAAATGATAATTTGATTTGGTACTTGGAATTTGTTATAATAAATGGTATTTTGTAATAGAATTTCTAAAATATTACTCTGAAAAAGAGAATTATAAAGTGTAAATTTAAATTTGGTTTTGAAAAGAAATTTTGAACTAATATCTATATCATATGTATTAAAACTATATTTTATTTCTAAATTAGTGAAAAAAAATTGGTACCATAGTTTAATAAATTTATTTAGAGTTAACCATGTGAAATGAAAAAATTTGGTGTATTCCTTGGTGGTCAAAACATCTGCAGTAGTGTTCTTTGTTACTATTTATTAGTTGAGAAAATACTCATAGGGGTGGTCCATGATACCTTTGAAAAAACACTCAACGTTTGACATAATATTTTTGTGGAAAAATTTCCATGAAATTGTCAAAGCCACCCTAGTACATTCTGAATCACGTATAGTATCTCAGGGTCTTAGACGTAAGAATTTACAACAATGGTTTTATTTATTTATTTACATTTAAAAATTAAATTGTGTAAATATTATAGTTTTAGAACTTATTCATGGACTTCCAAGAATAATCTATTTATCTTGGGATGTTGATGGTGGTTCCTTAGTAAGTTGTACTCCCACCCTTCTTGGACCACCATTTGAGACACAAATAAATTCATGGTTGTAGTTATGAACATGGGAAAGCACTAGATGCTAGATGCTTGATTTCCTGGATAGGTTATGTTTGGGAGCTATGAGTTGGGCTAGAGCTTGGACCATTTTTAGAGAGTGTTGATGTTATTTTGATTCCTTAGTATTATTTTCTATTTTTGTACCTGTTTCATTTGACTATTGATATGTTTTAATCTTGGCTATCTTTATAGAATCATTTTGGATATTACTTTGTTTATATTTAATGAAAGGCTTGTGTCATGATATTCCATTATTTTTATGTGACATATGTTATTTCTGTTATTTTTATACTTTTATCACACTCTGAATAGAGGTTATAGTCTCCATATGTAATATTAGTATACTATTGACAGTAGTCTTCAACCTTTTTCATATGGGGGAAGCTTTTGAGGTCATGTAGTGTACCAGTCTAGTTTCTTTTCATTTTCACCTAGGTCAAGATGTTGCAAAATCTATGGGAGACTGTGATCAAATAACTAATGTCTCCTCACCATTTATAATTTCATTATTATGATAGAATAAAATAGTAATAGTTTTAATAAAAGATTCACTTAAAAATATTTGGTATACAATCATATTCAAATGTGAGGCTTCCTAGAGAGAACCAACCACTATTCACACTCCCAATATAGAATTCCTTAGAATAAAAGAATTAAAAAAGATAGAAAATAAAAATATTATAGTTTCTTGTTTATTTGTATTTAACAACCCAAATGAATGAGAATAAAAAATCACTAACCTTGTTTAATAGGAATTTCCATGGGCCTCATACTTGGGTTATGAAAATAAAACATACCAACTAGGATTTCCTCATGCTGGTTCCCTAAAAATTAAGCAATTTAAATCCCATCCCCACACCCAAAATTATGAAAGAAAAATATATATGTTAAATAAAAATTCATGAATGACTGAATCTACCCTTCCAATAATAAACTATGTAATCAAGAACAATGGCCTAAAGGGGAATCACCTCAGACCCCATCCTTCTATAAATCATCAGACATAGAACCCAAAACACCAATATGCCCATTCCACATGAATCCCCTTGTTATATTTTCTATTCGTAGACAACCTAAACCCGAGGTTTAGTGAAGACTAGTTAAAGATATTTTAATCCTAAAACCATGACTAGTGATTCACTAGTGGATAAAGAAAAACATCTTTAAGAAACACTTGACACACCCATCCCAAAAAAACTCTCCCTGCAGAAGGATTAATATTTCAATAATTTCTCCTACCCCTGAATTCTTGTAATATTATCATTGAATAATTTATTTCCCAAGAGGTTCTTAAGATAGGATATGAGGTACGTGAGTTTGGACATCCCTTCCACCACACTGAATCAACCCATCATACAATAACACAATAGTTTCATCTATGAAGCTTCAGATGTTTTGAGAGAAATAGAGTTTTACCTCGCCATCTATGATCATCCCTCCACCTCAATACAAATTCAGCATCACTAGAGACTAACTAACTACTATTCATAAATCCATAGATGAATTACGAGAACACAAAGACTCCAACTCCACCAATATCTTTTGAGTATGGGTGGAGTTGAAGAACAATGTGGCCACTCCTATTCAATTATATAATTAACTCAAAAGTTCATTTTCAATTTATAAACTTAACTAACAATTAAGGTCTATTTAGAAGGTAGACTCTAAAAAATAAAAGGCATGAATATATCTAATTTAGGTATCTCTCCAAAAAAATCCATCATAACAAAATGAATAACCCACAGAAAAAATTAACAACATAAAAACAATTTCAAAAAATTACACATTCAAACCCGCAACCGCAAAAAAATAACACTTCAAAAACATTTATTTTTTAACAAAAAATTACCCATTTCAAAACTTTTCCAAAAATTTAAACATCTTGTCTTTGGATAAATTGTAGAATAAAATATTGATCAAATATACTATTTAAATAACATTAAAAGTATTATTAACAGACCCATTAGGTTCACACATCGATCAACACCAACAAAAAATGAACATCTCTAACACTATTCCCCCTCAAATTATTTTACCCAAAGTACGTATTCTGATAACCCTTCTCGCTTCACAATGTTGACATGGCCCAAAATCCTATTGAAGGAGAAAAAAAAATATAGGAAATGGTAATACAATAAATTGATGTACCAAATTTAGTATATAAAAACATTATATTTAACATGTTCTTGACTATGTACTATAGGCATAGGAGGAACCATTAAAACTTATATCAATTAATCATAATAAAAAATAATTAAAATTAAATGAAATAAACATGTATAGTAATATTACTACATAATTATTAACAATTTATAAACTCTATATGTATACTTAATGTCTGAGATTCACTATTCACATACTCATCTATACCCACAAGTTTTGGGTAATCAGTTCCTCAAATATGAATCTCCAACTAGTTTTCTAGGTCAAACAGATTTTTGAGTTTCATGGAGAAGCCTTAAAATGGAATGTCACTAGTAATTTCTTATTATACTATTGACCTCAACTACTTTACCCAGTAATAACTTCTAGATTCTTCTTTCTAGAGAATTAATTTTAAAAAGTTCACCAGCATTCAAGACCTCCATTGATGTTATCAAAACTATTAACATCTAATGTATCAACTACCACAAAAGACAAGAACTAATTTAGATAACACACCGTGCTGATCCTTCTACTAGTGATCGAATCTATAATTCATTTAAACATTATACATGAAAATATAATGTCATGAACTTCTAACTAGATCGAATAAAAAATAAAATACAAAAAAATAACCAACTTTATAACTTATTATAAGGAAAAACTCATCAAAGTTTCTCAAAAAAACCTATTTCCATCATAGTAATAGTGTTTTTATACCATTCAATCTTCTATTCACCCAATTCCTACTAAGGCACGATACTATCTCAAAATTTTCTGAAATAATGTATTGTTGAACATGTCTATTGTATTTTGACTAGTATTGATATTTTCGATATCTAACACTTTACCTTCAATTATATTTCTAATAAAGTGCTACTTTATGAAGATATTATTTTTTATTGCATAAAATACCAAATTTTTAGGCAATTGGATTCCACTTTAGTTTTCACAAAAAATAATCCATTCTTCCCCAATTATTCCTAACTCCTTCATCAATTACTTTAACAAAAAAATATCCTTCCCAAATTTTTTTCCCCTATATACACTACTTCAATTTTAATTTATGTGACAATATTCTGCAGTCAAAACTTGCAATTGATTTTGTTCATCTATAAGTAAATAATAATCCAATTAATCTTTTTTAACTATATGTATCTATAGAAAATTTACCATGAATTATTATTTGTTCCTATTCTCCCTCCCAAAAACAAAGATCATGATCTTTTGATCCTTTTAGATGATAGGGGACCCAGTTCATGGATTCCTAATGTTCCTTTCCAAGGTTATAAATATAAATTATATTATAACATCAAATGAGAAATAAATATCTAATCAAGTAAAAATAATTACATAAAATGTAATTTGATCATATGAACCATAAGTTACTTCAACCATGTACAGATTATCATTTTTCATTTTAGTTTCTTGTGCCTTATATAGTTTTAAGTATACAACAAGATGTAAAGAATCTAGATTTAATCCATACATGTCATAATTTTCATTGATTTTATAGATATAACCCTTATGAGATATAAAAAATTTAAGGTCTAAATATCCCTTTCTATACTCATCCCTGGTATTTTTCTTTAATTCCAAAGAAATTTTATCTGGAATCTTCTTGAAAATTGATTTTTGAATATTTTAATACTCTAAAAATTCAATTTCACTAGAAATATGTCATCGATATATAATATAAAAATTATGTAAGTTATAGCATCACATTGATTTATATGACAAAAATGATCTATATTAAACGTGTCAAATATTTATTTTTCTATAAACCTATCAATTTTTTTATTCCACGATCACAGTTCATGATTTCTCCCAGATAGTATTTTCTTCATTTTACCTAAAAAATTCAGATTCCCAACTTATAGAAAAAATATTCATTGTTCCATGTAAATATAATCCTACGACTCACAATGAAGGAATGTTTCTTTGACATACATCTACTCTGGATGTCGATATTCTAATGCAGCCATACTTAACACTTCTCTGATAGTATAATATTTAATAACTAATGGGAAGATTTCTGTGAAATTAGTTCCTTGTTTCAATTAAAACCCCATTACTACAAACCATTATTTATACCACTTCTTTCCATATTCCTCTTGCTTTATCTAACAAGCATCCTTATTTTCAGGTTCCCTTTCACCCTTCATTAGTTCAGTCAACTCCCATGTTTTCTTAAATTTTAATGGGTTCATCTTCTCATTAATGGATAACTCTAAGTACTTAGATTCACTAAGTGAACCTGAATCTCCTGGATTCTAAGTTTCTACTCAATTCATCAATAGAAGATAGGTTAAATTATTCCCAAGCCTCTTCAATGGTCTCCTAGTTCTTTTTGATACCTTGAAATTAATTGGTTGATCTGTAATACCTTGATCAATTCCTTCATTCAGTACCAAATCTTTATGTACTCAAAAATCAAAATCATGTATTTATGGTACTCCCACTGATGATTTTTCTACTTTTTAACTTTTTTTACTCATGGTGGTCTTATATATCAATTTATAACCCCTTTGTCTTTATATAAGTACTCTAATACATTTAAACAACCATTACTTCGATCAACTTATATTTAGACTACTTATTTCCATTTAACATTCTAATACACTAAGTTATTCCCTTTCATAAGAACTTCTTATCGAAGACAACATCCTTATTCCAGATGATATTTTCCCTTTCACTATCAAAAAAATGATATCAAAATTTTCCATCCCCATATCTAAAAAACCAATTTTGGATTTTGATTCAATTTTAACATATCTATTTTCATTTGCATGTAAATATTTTGACAATATAAAAATTTAACGTGATCAAATTCTGATATTTTTATTGACCACATCTCATCAGGATGTTCCTACCCAAATTTTGATGCTGGACTCTTATTGGTGAGATAAGTTGTAGTGTTGAGTGTCCCTTCCCCAATTACCTTAGGAATTCTTGAGTGCAGCATCATACACCTTGATTTTTTCATCAAATAATGATTTATCCTTCCAGATACATCATTGAACTATGGATATAAAGCACCACATTCTCATGAAACTTCCCTCTAGTCTTTAAGAAATTAAAAAATTACCATGTGTTGTAATACCCACCATTTTTGAGTCTAATTTACTTTAAATGTTTTCTTCATTCCCTTTTTGTGAATGCCTTCCCCTGAAAAAATTCTTCAAATACATCTTATTTTTTTCTTTAGAAAATAAATCCAAAATTTCATCATAAAATAATAATTGAAATTTAAAAATTGAATGCAAAAACTGTAGTATTGAACAAGGGTAGGTCCACGAACAACTGAGTGTTCAAGCTCTAACTTCTGATATTTGGGATTCTAACAATTCATGTCAAAAGAAATTCAATTTTTCTTTCCCAACACACAAAATTACCACATTAAAATTTCTTTCTAATAAAGATTTATTATTCCATTCCACTTCATGGATTTCAATTTCTACTCACAAATGCGACCATACATACAATTTCATAGTTTCAGGCTATCTAAAATTGAATATATTATCACTGAACTCCCATCTGAATTTCCAATCTTATAACGATTCATATCCTTTATGTTATATTCAACCACTATGGATCTCCATTTAACATTAAATTACCGATTTAAAAAGATAATTTTGTATCGTACATTATCTAATTACCCAATAGTTATTTGATTTCTTTTATTTATAGAGATATTATTAACTTCTGATAGTTTCGAGAATTATCCTTTCATAATTTGAATGTTCACATCTCCCTTCCAAAAAAACATCTTATAATTCACCTTTAGTCATATTTACTCAACAAATATTTATAAATATATAGTATTTCATAAATATTAGATTTAATTTTGAGTTGAAAGATGCTCTATAATCCACCTCCAAATCTTCTAATGATGTGTTTATGATTATTACATAGACATTATGAACATCAATTCTATTCATGGAATTTGAACTTTCGTAAGTGGGTGTAGTTTCGTTGCTATCCAAGAACTTCTTTCAATAATTCTCGAATTTTAAATTCTTATAAAATTTATAGTAGGTTAGACTAGGACCGTATAATTTACCTTGACCTTTTTCACACTACTTTTCTTCAAATTGTGTCTTCTTATAAGCCTCTTTTATATGGGGTGACCTACCCCTTCCATTGGTACTATATACACTATCAGAAGGTACGTGAACATCACTTCCCCAAAATTTATGTTCGATTACTATATTTAGGATATTATCTAATAATATATATTTTTTCTATCATAGTTACTAACTAATGAAATCATTCATTATAGATCTCTAGAAGTGATGATAAAAGTAGAAATGCCTATAGCTCTTCAGAAAAGGTACCTCTAACAATTGAAGCTTCCCATAAATCTTGTTGAAGTCATTCAAATTATTTTTCACAAGTATTCCTTAAAATAACCTCAATCCAAATAAATATAAGAGTGTGAAATCCTTGTTCAAGGAAATTTATTTTTCATAAATTATTTCCAATGAATTCTGAAATTCCATTGTTGTCTTCTTCTACAAAATATTGAATGTCACATTCCTTGTTGAAGAAATTATCCATAGAACCAAAGAACTTTCATCAAGATTATCACACAAAAAATTCTATATTAACAATGGATTTAACATAGATAATGGATCCTCTGGGTATTTGGAATCATAATATCATGAATTATCATTTAGAAGAAGCCAAAATATGTTCCATAGAATTAAACGAATCAGATATTCCCATCATCTGATCTCATTCTTGTGCCACTACTAGTGTACTAAACCATGAGATTCATAGAATCTCCTATAATACTAGTTTTTTTGTGGGAAATGGTAGCATGAAATATCAATCACCATTACTACTAGAACTATAATATTTGGATGATCGACATATCGACTAGAATTTCAAGCAGAAAATATCACCACAGAAAACCCAGCCACTAGAACATCTTTACAACTCAATTGAGTATACAATAATTTAGAATCCATATAACCATACCCACTAAACAAAGATAACCTTATGCACACACCTTTTTTAGAGACAATAAAAAAATACATGAACTAGTAATAACTAAATTATATAATATATTAAATGAACATGGTAGATTTAAAATACATTTTAGTTTTTACTACATTTATGGGAGGAACCCATTTGAATTTTTTCAATTAATAATATGTAAAAATAATTATAATCAACTGAAAAAAACCCATCATTAATAACCTCATTACATTATTATTAACACTCTATAAACACCAAACATATAGATTATGTGTCAAATTCACTATTATGCACTCATCTATACTCACTAGTGTCATGTCATGAATTCCTATTATATGAATATCTAGTTGGTTTTCTTGGTCACATTGTATTTTATAATTATTAGATAAACCTCCAAATTGATTTTCCCTAATAATAACGTATAACATTGTTGACCTCAACCACTTTTCATAATAAATACATCTAAATTATTCTTCCTAGATAATTCCTTATAATATGTTCACCAATATTCTGGACCACCCTTGTGTTCATTAGTACAAAAATATTTATGGAATGACTACCACAGAAGGGAAGAACTACCAATACCAACACACCCAACCATATATCTACTACTGATAAAATTTCTAATGAATGTAAATCTGATACATGAACATCTGATGTTCTAAACTTTTGATATGTCATAACAAGGCTTCACATCTTAACACATCTCACTTACCTTTCATGAAATTTTTAAAACCCACATTATCCTTTAAATACATTAAAAATCAAATCATCAAACCCATATCAATATTCAAGTCTTTTATAAAATCATCAATTATTCTAAAACACCGCATGAAACTCAAAACCTTATAAATATAAAGCATAAAAGTCCACTTAAAAACCCTCATGTTCTAGAATTCACTTCTTCTATATGGTCTAACCATTCAAAACAATTGATCATTGGAATTATCTTTCAAGATTCAGATAACTCAAAAATATCTGCACCACTATATTACCACAATTGAAAACAAAACATCAATTTAAATATATATTATATATCCACACCTCATGAAATCTTTCGTCATTTTTAACACCCAAATGAGGTTAACTATATTTAAATACAATTCATGAAGATAATAATACTCTTTCAATCAAACCACAAAATTTCATGAAAACACTTTTTTAAGATCTAAAATGCTACATGGAAATAAAGAAAAGTAAAAAATAAACTATAATACCATATTTTAAATAAAACCAAACCATTGAAATTGTAATCCAAAAAATCCAAATAACTTTATAAATAATCCATCATTCCAATACAAAAACCCCAATTTGACAATCATATCATAATCATCCTAATAATGAATTTTTAAATTTCAAAAAAAAATCTAAAATCTTCATTACAAAAAAATCATATTATATCATTCCCATAATAAAAAAACTCAATAATAATACTCAATAAAATCTTTAAGAAAATGAGTATACAAAAAAAATTCCAAATCATCAATACATTATGAAATATATAAAAAACCTAATATCATAAAATCGACAATTAACACTCTATCGTCCAACCTTACTTCAATTGAAAACACTATTATACATTAAATGGAAAGTAAGGTATGAAACATAAATAATATAGGGGTACCATATAAATTTTCTTGGTTTGGACACATGGTTTTCTAGACCATGTGTAAACAATTCAATATCTTCATGTGTTTATTAATCCATCTACATGGGATCCATACAATTCAACATACAATTCAATTAAAACATGCATCCCTGGTTTCCATCCTTATTTTCACCCCAAAACAAAAAAAACATGAAAACCTACCTGAAATTCCAATTAGAACCAATATATCAATATCTAAGACAAATTTATCTGAGAATAAATTGAAAATTATACACAAATACCAAGATTCAAATCTCAACATTCCCTATTAAATCAAGTTTTATCATTAGGTGTGGTGATTAGGCACCAAATCTTGATCTACCTCTA
Source organism: Viscum album (assembly GCA_963277665.1). NCBI lineage: Eukaryota > Viridiplantae > Streptophyta > Magnoliopsida > Santalales > Viscaceae > Viscum > Viscum album. Next base: position 1,173,650,469 of record OY728119.1, on the reverse strand, counting down.
AATATATAATGATCTTATTATACTATTACTATGAAACACCCTAAAAAAGAAATTGGGACTTGATACCATTTCTTAAGTAAGAAAACTAGGTTGACCCTATCTGTAACCCATGTCGGCTCTCCATATGGCCTGAGGTGTGTTTCAAAATCCCCCAGGCTGACATCAAGCACTAATGATATAAATTATCCCCATTTAGGAACAATTTTTCCCTTAAAATACAACAACTAAATCACATGGATTATACAAATAATCTAGTATGATCCATATATGATTTGGATTACTACACTATCAAATATACTATTTTAGAAAATAAAGATAACCAAATGGAGTAAAAAACAATACTAGTAATAAACCAAAAATTGATAAATGGCATACTATAAATCTAATAAAGATAATATTTAATATATATATATATAATTAACCAAATTTAGTACAAGGACAAGGAGGCTGATACAAAATTACTCAGAAAACTCACTACGGCTCTCAAAATATCTATAATAACCTATCCTTAATTTGAAATTTTATAACCACCATAAACAAATTCTAGAAACAAAATTATCATCAAGAGAGGTTAAATTACAAATGAAACTCCATTCCCTACTTCTATACTATTTGGAAAGTATGTGTAGAGACCCAAATCTTGACATAAATGTACATTACATTACTTTTGCAGAATACCTAATACATAACAAAAACATACACCAAAGGACCGAAATAGTTCAGTGTCTTTGAAAACTCAGAATATAATATTCTAATATTGGTGAATGATCTTCAACATCTCCCATAAATATATTCCCTTTTTTTACCTAAAACCATTTTTTATATCCTGGGGAAAAGAAAACATATAAAGGGTGAGCTCAAATGCTCAGTAAGGGTAAGCATGGAGGAAATAAAACAAACCATATACATTTGAACTTCAAAACATGAACATAAAGTTTACACATAAAAATCATGAGCAATGAAATAAAACATGGAAGTACGTAAGGCATAGATCATAATGGAACATCAATCATGATAAAATAGCATGGTAATAAAACATTTAATTGTGGAAAATCATTAAGAACTGGATATTATTTCCATAGTAGCCAAGGCATTGCTGCAAAGACCATCTTCGTGGACAAAGTCCCTTACTGAATCGAGTTCACTCCTCGTTCCAGTACTGTATCACTGAACCAGATTAACTTTCCATTCTATCCATTTCCATATCATGAGATATAAATCTTTACCCAATGCAATGGAGGGAGATATAGGTCCCACCCATCTCATAATGAAATCATTCTTACTTGTGCCGCAAAATAAAAATAAAACATTCATCATAAACCCGAGAATTAAATGGGTTTCATAAACATCATCCCATCATCACGTAATCCATATAAAACAAATGGATATAATTTCATCATAAGAAAAATCACACCATGTAAATAATAGATACATTACACTTGAAACATAAACATGATAAATAATGTCATCATAGATGGAAAATAGTTTTGATAAAACACTTGAAATAAATTCTTGAAGAGAATATCCTTTCTTCTTCAAAATCACTTTCTTTTCACAAAATTCAACACAATTTTAAAAGAAAATGATTTGATTGAAAATAAACATGAAAATTTGTAGAGGAAGCTTCATGAAAATTAGTCATTATGAAACCGTAAAAATCAGTTCATGCCGAATAAGTTAAAAACATTCTTCTCATACTTTTTCCAAAAAAGACAAAAATTACCTTGTATGGTAAACAAAAGAAATATTATTTACATACCATGTATTAAAAGTCAAAAATGGGTAAAAAGGAATTTAAAAATAGATGAAACCATTTATATAAAATAGGTACATGGATGATAAATATAACCCCAGTAAATACTTACGAATAAACAATCTCGGATAAAAACGAGATTGGAAAAGTTATCCCTTACCTTATGTCTGATTTGATTCATATGGATCCGAAACTCTTTTATAATGATATAATAATGTCATTGACTTATTAAAAAATCATATTCATTGTTATTATATCATATATGTTTCATTTACGACTCTATTTTTCCCGTTCTTTGGTAAATTCCATGTTAAAGCAGAGTTTTTAGTAAAATCGTTTCATTTATCGTACATGCTTGAACTTGTTGTTCCTGATATTATTATTACTTATATCATGATTTAATTACTTATAGAATGTAAATCATGATTTATATATCATATATATTCAGTATATATATATATATAATAGATAGATACATGAAATGAAATACACCGTTCATAGAGACGGTAGGCCGTACGTACGCATGAACGCTATTTTCTTTTCCTTATTGACGTAAATGGAAGTAAGTAGATGAAATATATATATACATAAATCCAGTATCTTTATCATGTCATATATTTCATTTTTATTCATTATATATACTTTATAACAATTCTTTAGTGGTTAACATGGAGAACTAATCTCATCACGTCGTGGAGACGGTAATCTGTATGTACGCACGAGCGATGATATCATTCCCATAAATATCGAATTGAATTGGATTGAATGATATAATATCTCAGAATCATTATGATGTTATAATAACTATATATATTTATTCTTTACACCACTATACCCATCCAAGTAAGGTGGTGGTTGAAAAATAGATTACACCATGGCGTGGAGACTATATTCCGTACGTACGCACGCGCAGTGATTTCGTTTTTCGTAGGATGGATAGAAGGTTAAATAGAGTTGTTTCATATTTATAATAACATATCAGTATATTAGTGATACTTATGTTATTAATTTATGATGAAAAAAATAATGAATAATAAGATGAAGAAGAAAGAAACTTGAAATAATCGAAAGAAGAGATTACCTGTTCTTCGACGTACCCCTTTTAAGATTCTTCTTAAGGCATTAGAGTTGTTCTTATGAGGAGACCAGGATATCCATAATGTTTCTTGGGAGGTGGAGAAGAAAAATTGTCAGGGGTTGGCTGAGATTTAAGGCTCAAGCTTGTGTAAAGAGAATAGGGATGAGGTGCCCTTTTATAAGGGAGGAGAGGGGAACCTTGGGAAACCTTTAAAATATTAATTTATAATAAACCCAAACCCCACATAAAAACTTCAAAAGAGACTAAAATTTGAATATTAGATAATATAGGGTTGTAATATCATCAACCAATTAAATTTAGACATGTTTTTATTTGATTTTAAACCTTATCATTTTAATTTATCCTTATTTAATCTATTTAATTTTATTTGTCGCAATACTGTTATAAATTTTATATGGTTATAAATAATTTCTTATGTGTTTTTAATTATAAATAATTTGATATAATATGACATTTTAGATCATAAAAATTTAAATTTGTAATTTTTTAATATTTTTTTTATTTTTAAACAATTTAATAATATAAAATATAAATAGTGTCAATTTTGACACAATTCATTTATTTGAATTTAAATAAAATCCAAAAGGAATATATATTCGAAAAACCCTATTTAGTAGATTAATAAAAATTCATATTAATCTATAAAATTAGTGGAGTACATTAATTAGTTCATACAATATTTATTTCAATACTTTTAAAATCATTAATTTGATATTTCTCTTAATAAAATAATTAATACAACATTTTTGTAAATTTTTTTAATATACTTATTTGTTGTATAAAAATTAAAAAAAATATACTATGGTAAAGATAAATATAATATATTTCATAAGAATACTTTTAGTCGAATTTATCTTCTAAAAAACCCACTTTTAAAATATTAGGTTTATTAAATTATGAAGGTGACAACTTTGACATCATTTAAAATAATATAATATAAGTGTCATAATCGCTTTTATAAGTCTCAAAATGGTCAAATATTCTCCCATTAAATGGTTATGGTTTACATTTACATGAAAAATAAGTTTTTGTCAGGTTTTTTTGTTTATTTTATGGTCACTATTAGTTTAATAAAAACTATATTATTTATATTTCACTATATAAACAATTTCTGCATCACTATTGTGTCACCATTAATGACAATTATTTAATCCCTAAAAATTCTAAATAAATTCTCATGATGTAGATAATTTTTTTCATCTATCTGGATATAATTTATATTCGAGGTTTTATGGATTTTATCATTAAATTAAAATTATTATACCTATAAGATTTAAGAGAGTGACATGTTGTCACATTCTTTGGTTTTAATAATAATTAAATTATTTTCATGGTAAAAAGTCCATAAAATTAATCTATTCCGACCTTTAGGTGATATGGGTCGACCTTTAGTCATCCAATATAATTTTGGCAGGTGTTAGGGTAATTTAATAATCTTATTTTCAACATTAATTACCAGATTTACCTTTAACTGCAGTAAATAAAAATTACCGTAGTTACTATTCATAATATCAAAAAAATAAATAAAAGTAACCTATTAACATAATTTGGACCCAGTGAATTTAAATATGGAATCCATTTTTCAAAATTCAAAACACATAAGTTGCAGTAATTAATTTAAAATTAATCTCGTTGTTAAGAAAACAGGTTTTAAAAGTTAAAACATTGCCAAAGATTGAAATGTTTTTACCTATGAATTCAATGTAAAATTAATGGTAATGACATTCATTATATTAAATGGTAAAAATTTATTATTATTATACTTTAAAACCATTCAATATTATAATTTAACCATACAAATTATTGCGATGAAAGAATTTGTTTTTAATTAAAATATAGCGTGTTTTTTAACTATTCATTAAAATATGAAAGTTATCAGAATAATATGAAAATTTTATTGAAAGTAAATTTATATATCCTAATGCAAAAGAAGAATTTAATTTTTTCAAATTTAACCTATAAACATGTCAAAAACTAGATTCAATGTGGGTCCCCATCAAAAGGCGGCAAAACTGCATTTGATTAAAAATACTTATTTTACCTAAAAAATTAATTTTGTTCATATACCTTGTTTTAAAAAATGTGTAAGATGAATAATAATGTTATAAATTTAAAATTTAGTTAATAATATTCATAACAGCCAGTTCATAATATTATAATAATATATCATTGTTTAGTGAAACCCGGTATTGGGTATTACACACGCTATCGAGGAAGGTCGCGATTGCGTATAATGCAAGCCAAGTTAGGGATGCATGTAGTGAAATATCCCTTTGGTGTTTCTTATAAATTAAAAAAAACTTATTTCATTTATACATTAAATAAAATCTATACTTAATGTTGCGTAGAATAATTCCTACAAAACGAACATGAAATTTTCTGTAACATGAGCCAAGAATAGTGATGTATATACTGCAAGCTAATACGTTGTTGCATATAGCGCAAGCTAATTTTAGTGTAGCATAAAACACAAGAAATAAATCAAATTAAAATGAATAATTCTTATAAAATCTAGGGTTGTTACATTTTATCCCCCTTAAAAATAATTTCGCCCTCGAAATTCGTTGGGGTTATAAATGGTTTACTATTTTAATGTTTCTTTCATAGAAACCCACATCGTAAAAAGGAATAATAAAACTTAATTTTAAAAAGTGATGTATGAAACATAACGGTTACCCAAATTAACTCATCACTAGGTTTCCACATAGGAGAACATAGATGAAAATATGGATATGGAAGAAAAATCTAACCATTATGTTCTGATAGAGAGTGGTATAAAACATGGCTATGAAAAAGCCAACAATCACGAAGCCATAAATTTGTGATGATCTAAGGTACCATCTAATTCATCACATATAAGGGAACTAGGACAACATTTTTGGTTTTCAAGATCATTTCCCTAAAGTTGAAGAAATTGGAATTAGAAGAAATACTTTCTTGATTTTGGTACAATCTCACCGTTGGTCATTCCTTAGCCAATTTCAACTTCATCTCTTAAAGAAATAAAGTTAAATTTTTCATTCGTGAAGTGTTAGAAGATCATGTGATAGAATGATTGGTCATTTCATCTGTCTCAAACAAAAGGTTAGAAAAAGTTATCAAATATACATAAGTCCATCTATAGTGAGATTAATCATATATGGTTCCTAAATGGGACTTATACTTCATATATCATACTGATTAATATAATAAAACTAGTTTCTAATAACCATGGGACTTCCTGTAGGCTAGTGGTAGGTGATAAAGGCATGTCCCACAATGGTTGTGGCTTCGATTCCCACAGCCTTATCCGATGAGACATGTTGTCGCTCGTCCTATGGGTTGTCCTTTTTCTAAAAATATACTATTATAACATTCCAGAAATAATATCAAAAAAAAAGTTCTATCCTTAAAAAATGATATCCGATGTCCAACATAATCCATTCAATCTTTAGGCTTATCCAAAATACATCTATCCAATCTCATAGTATAAAGAAAAAGTTTACTTGAAAGGTCACATAAGAATCACTTGAATACCATCATTTATCCCCCATATATCATAATATATATCTTATTTATTTCATTCTAATAATGTTAATACATTAATGATGTATTATCTTGAAAAAATAATACTCATTGGAACTTAGTAAAAACATGAAGGTTGTCAAAATTTAACACTTTCCCCATACCAAAATCCCAAAAATTTTATATACTCAAACCATGATATAACTTTGTCCTTATATCAGTCATGAGTTCATTTCATTTTTTCTTTATCCCTTCATTATGTGCATATCATCTTCTTTCCAAAAATATTTCAATCACTTTTCATGGTTACCGGTACCATATAATTATGAAAACCCAATACATAGATATTCCAAAATTCCATGATACCATAAATGAGATTCCATGATACTCTTTTGAAATACCAAAAACACATAATCATTACACAACATAATTTTCATACTCAACAACACAAATAGTGATCGCATGTGACTTGCCTTTATCCTTTTCCTTAATAGGTTGCTCACGTTGATCATCATTAACCCTTGGATTAGGGAATTTATTAGCATAATGCCCCCATTTCCTTGCACTTGAAGCATTGAAGTGTTGGTGGTGCGTTCACTACAGTATTTTCATTATTCACATCATTAGAAACCATTTATCCATTACTTTGATACTCAACTACTCGATGACCTTCTTTTCCACACTTAAATCATTTTCTAGTCCCTTTAAGACAATCTGCACCATGCTTCTTTACACACATTGAGCATAAAGATACATTCATCTTATTTTCACCATTATTCTGAGATTTCTCCTTGAACTCCATCTTTCTTTTCATGTCAAAACCATGTGATGGATATGTAACACCAACTTCCAGTTATAGCTTGATATAACAACACACAATTTCTGCATAGCTACTGAATTCCCTTATAGCTAATTCCCTTTGAAGACTTTCTTTAAGACACTGAAGAATTGATCAAATTTACTTTCAGGTTGGATGATAAAGACAGATTCATACATTGCAAGTCTTGTAATATTTTCTTCGTATATACCAATAGATTCATCATCCTTCTACTTAAGCTCAAGTAACTCCTTTTCCATATTTGTTCGAAGAATATGAGGGAAGTACTTACTGAAAAACATGTTCTTGAACTCGTCCCATTCTATTGATTCAATTTCATCTTGGGGCATTGTATTCTTAATTAGATTCCACCACTGGTCTGCTTCACCTTCTAAACGGTAAACAGCTAAAATGAATTTTTCATGTTCTGAACAGTGAATTATGGAATATATATTTTCAATGGTACTGATTCATTTTTCTACAACAGGTGGATCAGAAGACCCACTGAAAGAAAGCAGACGTTTTCTCATGAAGGACTCAATAGAATATTTTTCCATTCTTTGGTTATTTGGATGTCTAGAATTATTCATAGCTTGTGTAAGTATAGTAATAATATTTTTAACTCCATCTCCCATCACATTTGATTTATCGAGAGGATGATCATTTCATTTTCCATAACATTGATCAACATGGTTCCTTCAGGTTCCATCCATCATCTAAGACCCAAAAAGAATAGTGTAAGAGGTAAAAATCATGCTAGGAAAACAACATAATAAAGGGGTAGTACCTTCAATATCTAATATTTTAGGTTTAATTCAAATATCATTACCATAATTCTAGGACTATAACTTATACTTATACTTAACCTTAGGGACATCCCAATACATAATTTGGAAATATCTCTAGGGGTATCACTAAAGTTTTCGCCTCCTAGTTCCCAAAGGATAACTAATACTTTCCTCTGATACCAACTGTAGAGACCCAAATCTTGACATACATGGACATTACAGTACATTTGAGGAATACCTAATACATTGAAAAAAAATACACCAAAGGACCATAATAGTTTAGTGTCTTTGAAAACTCGAAATATAATCTTCTAATCTTGGTGAAAGATCTTCAACATATCCCATAAAGATATTCTCATTTTTTACCTAAAACCTTTCTTTATATCTTGTGGAAAAGAAAACATATAAAGGTCGATCTCAAATGCTCATTAAGGGTAATCATGGAGAAAATAAAATAAACCATATACATATGAACTTCAAAACATGAACATCATGTTTACACATCAAAATCTTGAGCAATGAAATAAAACATGGCAGTACGTACGGCATAGATCATAATGGAACATCAACCATGATAAAATATAATGGGAATAAAACATGTAATTGTGAAAAATAATTAAGCCCTTTATATGATTTCCAAAGTATCCAAGGAATTTCTCCCAAGACCAACTTAGTGGAAAAATTCCTTTACTGAATCGAGTTCACTCCTCGTTCCAGTCCTATGTCACTAAACTGGATTAAATTGTCGTTCAAGCCATGTCTATCTCATGAGATATAAATCTTTACCCAATTCATTGGAGGAATATATAGGTCCCGCCCATCTCATAATGAAATCATTTTTACATGTGCCACAAAATTAAAAAAAACATTCATCATAACCCAACGAATAAAATGGTTTTCATAAACATCATCCCATAATCACTTAATCTATATAAAACAAATGGATATAATTTCATCATAAGAAAAATCACACCATGTAAATAATATATACATTATACTTTAAACATAAACATTTTAAATAATGTCATCTTACATGGAAAATAGTTTTGATAAAACACTTAAAAATAATTCTTGAGGAAAATATCCTTTCTTCTTCAAAATAAGTTTCTTTTCACAAAATGCCACACAATTTTAAAAGAAAATGATTTTATTGTAAATAACCATGAAAACGTGTAGAGTAAGCTTCATTAGAATTAGGAGTTATGAAACCGTAAAAATCCGTTCATGGCGTATATGTTAAAAAAACATTCTTCTCATACTTTTGCTGAAATAGTCAAAAAGTACCTCGTATGGTAAAAAAAGAATGATTCCTTACAAACCATGTAGTAAAAGTCAAAAATGCGTAAAAAGTAATTTAAAAATACATGAAACCATTTTTAAAAAATAGATACAAGGATGATAAATATAACCCTATTAAATACTTATGAATGAACAAACTTGGATAAAAACGAGATTGGAAAAGTTATCCCTCACCTTGTGTCTGATATGCTTCGTATGTATCTGAACCTCCTATATAATGATTTAAATAATGTCATTGAATTATTTCAGAATCATATAAATTGTTAGGATATCATATATGGTTCGTTTATGAATCTATATTTCTTGTTCTTTGTTAAATTCCATGTTAAAGCAGCATATTTGGTAAAATCGTTTCATTTATCGCACGTGCTTGGACTTGTTGTTCTTGATATTATTATTACTTATATCATTATTTAATTACTTACATAATGTAAATTATGATTTATATTTAATATATAGTCAGTATATATATATATATATATAATAGATAGATAAATGAAATGAAATACACCGTTCATGGAGACGGTAGGCCGTACGTACGCATGAACGTTGTTTTCTTTTCCTTATTGACTAGAATGGAAGTAATTAGATGAAATAAATATATATATATATATATACATAAATCCAATAGATTTATCATGTCATATATTTCATTATTATTCATTAAATATACTTTATAATCATTATTTAGTGGTTAACATGGAGAATTAATCTCATCGCGTCGGGGATACGGTAATCCGTACGTACGCACGAGCGATGATATCATTCCCATAATTATTGAATTGAATTGGAGTGGATGATATAATATCTCAGAATCAGTATGATGTTATAATAACTATATATAGTTATTCTTTACACCATTATACCCATCCAAGTAAGGTGGTGGTGGAAAAACAGATTACACCACGGCGTAGAGACGGTATTCCGTACGTACGCACGTGTTGTGATTTCGTTTTTCATAGAATGGATAGAAGGTGAAATAGGGTTTTTTCATATTTATAATAACATATCAGTATATTAGTGATACTTATGTTATTAATTTATTATGAAACAAATAAATAAGAAGAGGTTGAAGAAGAAAGAAACTTGATAGAATCGGGAGAAGAGATTACCTCTTCTTCGACACACCAATTTTAAGCTTCATCTTAAGGCCTTAGAGTTGGCCTTTTGAGGAGACCAGAACCATAAGAATGTTTCTAGGGAAGTGGATAAGATAAATGGGCAGGGGTTGGCCGAGAATGAAAGCTCAAGGTTGTGTAAAGAGAAGAGGGATGAGGTTCCCTTTTATAAGGGAGAAGAGGGGAACCTTTGGAATCCTCTAAAATATTCATTTATAATAAACCCAAACCCCACCTAAAAACTTATAAAGTGACTCAAATTTGGATATTAGATAATATAGGGTTGTAATATCATAAACCAATAAATTTAGAAATGTTTTGATTTTATTTTAAACCTTATCATTTTAATTTATCCTTATTTAATCTATTTAATTTTATTTGTCGTAATAATGTTATAAATTTTATATGGTTACAAATACTTGATTATGTGTTGTCAATTATACATAATTTGATATACTATAAAATTTTAGATCATATAAATTTTAATTTGAAAATTTTAAATATTTTAGTGATTTTTAAACTATTTAATAATATAAAATATCAATAGTGTCAATTTTGACACAATTCATTTATTTGAATTTAAATAATACCCGCAAAGAATATATTTCCTAAAAAACCTATTTATTATATTACTAACAAGTAATATTAATCTATTAAATTAGTGGAGTACATTAATTAGATTATATATTATTTATTTTAATACTTCTAATATCATTTATTTGATATTTCTTTTAATAAAATAATTAATACAACATTTTTGTATAATTTTTTAATATGCATATTTGTTGTATAAAAATTAAATATAAAATACAATGATAAATATAAATATAATATATTTCATAATAATACTTTGAGTCGAATTTAACTTCTAAAACAACCCACTTTTAAAATTTTATCTTTATTAAATTATGAAGGTGACAATTTTGACATCATTTAAAATAAAATAATATAAAAACCATAATCTCTTTTATAAGGATCCAAATGGTCAAATATTCTACCATTGTATTCTTATGGTTTACATGAAAATGAAAATGAATTTTTGGTCTGGTTTTTTTCTCCTTTTATGGTCACTATTAGTTTAATAAAAACGATATTATTGATTTTTCACTAAATAAACAATTTCTCCGTCACTATTGTGTCAACATTAATGAAAATTATTTAATCCCTAAAAATTATAAATAAATTCTCATGATGTATATAATTTCATTATATTTTTGGAGACTTTTTATATTTGAGGTGTTATGATGTTTATCATAAAATTAAAATTTTTATACTTATAAGATTTAAGAGAGTGTCATGTTGTCACTTTCTTTGGTTTTAATAATAATTAAATTATTTTCATGGTGAAAAGTCCATAAAATTAATCCATTCAGACCATTAGGTAATATGGGTCGAGTTTTAGTCATCCAATAGAATTTTGGCAAGTTTTAGGGAAATTTTATAATCTTATTGTTATCCTTAATTACCTGATTTACCTTTAACTGCAGTAAATAAAAATTATCGTAGTTAGTATTAATAATATCAAAAAAATAGTAACCTATTAACATAATTTGGACCCAATTAATTAAAATATCGAATCCATTTTTCAAAATTCAAAACACATAAGTTGTAGTAATTAATTTAAAATTAATCTCATTGTTAAGAAAATGGGTTTTAAAAGATAAAACTTTTTCAAAGATTGAAATGTTTTTACCTATGAATTCAATGTAAAATTAATGGTAATAACATAAATTATATTAAATGGTAAAAATATATTATATTTATAATTTAAAACCATTCAATATTATAATTTATCCATATAAATTATTGCGATGAAAAAAGTTTTTTTTAAATTAAAATATAGCGTGTTTTTACAATTCATTAAAATATGAAAGTTATCGAAATAAAATGAAAAAAATTTCCAAAGTAAATTTTATAACTTAATTCCAAATAAGAATTTTATTTTTTCAAATTTAACTTATAAGAATATCAAAAACTAGATTTAAATTGGGTGCTCCATCAAAAGGCGGCAAAACTATATTTTTTGAAAAATACTTATTTTATCCGAAATAATTATTTTGTTCACATACCATGTTTTAGAAAATGTGTAAGATGAATAATAATGTTATAAAAATCAAAATGTATTTAATACTATTCATAACATCTAGTTCATAATATTATAATTATATATCATTGTTTAGTGAAACCCGGTTTTGCGTACTACACACGTTATCGAGGAAGGTCACGATTGCGTGTAGTGCAAGCTACCTTTGGTGTTGCGTATAACTTAATCAAAACTTTTTTAATTTATACATTAAACAAAATCTATACTTAATGTTGCGTAGAATAATTCCTACAAAACAAACTTGAAATTGTGTGTAACACGAGCCAAGAATCACTACAACAAATACGACTTTTATCAGCGCTAAAAATGGCCTTTATCAGCGCTAGAAAAAGCACGGATAAAGCCAGTGAAGATAAAGGGGGGTCCCCGTTATCATCACTCCGAAAAGCACTAAGAAAGACCCCTTTTATTAGCGCTAAAGCAAATCACTGATAAAAGGGTACTTTATCAGCGCTTTGTTTTAGCACTGATAAAAGACTCCTATATTAGAACTTCCTTTATTAGCACATTCGTTTTAGCGTAGATAAAAGGTAAAAAAAATTTAATAAATTTAAAAAAAATTAAAAAAAATTGAAAAATACTGCCAATTGGGGGGCTTTTATAGCGCTTGAGCCCCCCCCCCCCCCTTTACAGTAATTTTCTGCACATCTACAGCTTACCATGCACCCCCTTCACCCCTTTAACAGTGCTTGCTCCCATATTCACCCATGCGCGCGCGCCCCTCCCTCCAGCAGGATTTGAACTCGAGACCTCCCCCCTGCGTGCCTAAGCCTTTACCACTACTCTATTTTGATTTGTATTCCAATTCATGATATCTATATATATATATATATATATGTTTAGTTATATTTATTTATATAGTAATATATATTTATATTAATATATATAGTTATATTTTAATATATATATATATATTTACATTAATATATATATATATATCTCTATATATATATATTTAGTTATATTTATTCATATAGTAATATATATATATGTAGTTATATTAATATATATATATAGTTATTAGATGAAGATTTATATAATTAGATTAATAGATATATATATATATATAGTTAGATTAATATATAGGTATATAAATATTCATATATTTGTATTTTAAATAAAATGGATGTTAGTTATTATTTAGATAAATCCAATATATTTTTTATGTAAATATATTTTTTTATTTATATTTAGAATTAAATTTTTAGGTGTGAATATATAAAAAATATGTATATATTGTTATATATTTGATTATAAATAGCAGTTCATTATAAAAAAGGATAAAATTTCAAAGACATAATATCAATATGAATGTAATACCTTGGAATAAATTCAGTCCCCACCAAAAAAAAGCCAATAATACCCCCTTAAACGAGGATGAAAATCCAAAAAATATTAAAAAATCAGGGTACCCTGACAAAAAACTCAGTTTTTGAGGCCTTCTAGGCCTCTTTTGTCCTCAAAAATCCCTTGACTAGGGTTCCCCATGTCATAGGGATGTAGATCTCGTCGGAGGCTTCGATTTGATATGTGGTAGAGCTCAAACGGACACCCGGATCAAAAGTTATGACCGTTTGAAGTTTGAATTGTGTTTTCAACATATTTTGGATCTTTTTTTAAATTTTTTTAATTTTTTTAGTCTTCAAATTGTTATTAAATGACTATTAATCTATAATAATTAGCAAATTATTAATTAAATTTTTTTTAATTTTTTAAGAAGCCATTTTCACTAAAAATCTTATATATTAAGTATATTAATTGTAAATGTATATTTATACTTATCTAAAATATATTTACAAATTATATATTATATTTATATCAATATAACTATAAATATATATTAATATATTAATATATTATTTTTAAATTTTTTTTTGAAGTCGACCCTTTATCATCGCTTTTTTAAAAAGTGCTGATAAAGCCCCCCCCCCCCTTATCAGCGCTACTAAACAAGTGATGATAAACGGGGCCCTTTATCAGCGCTAAAAAAAGCGCTGATAAAGGGGTGCGTTTATCAGTGCTTTTTTTAGCGCTGATAAAGGCACCCTTTATCAGTGCTTTTTTGGGCCCTGCTAAAGGCACCCCCCTTTATCAGTGCTTTTTCGTTAGCACTGATGAAGGGGGGGCACTACGAAAAACTGTTTTTGTGGTAGTGAATAGTGTTGCGTATACTGCAAGCTAATACGGTGTTGCGTATAATGCAAGATAATTTTGGTGTAGTGTACCACACAAGGCATCAATGAAATTAAAAATAAAAATTCTCATAAAATCTCGGGTTATTACATTATACCCCCCTTAAAAAGAATTTCTCAATCGAAATTCTTCAGGGTTATAAATAGTTTAAAACATGAAATTTTCCTCTATAGAAACCCACATCGTAAAAAGGAATACTAAAACTTAATTTTAAAAAGTGAAGTATGAAACATAACGGTTACCCAAATTAACTCATCACTAGGTTTCCACATAGGAGAACATAGGTGAAAATATGGATATGGAAGAAAAATCTAACCATCATGTTCGGATGGAGAGTTGTAGAGAACATGGCTATGAAAAATCCAAAAATCACAAATCCATAAATTTGTGATGATCTAAGGTACCATCTAATTCATCAGATATAAGGGCACTAGGACAACATTTTTGGTTTTCAAGATCATTTCCCTAAAGCTGATGAAATTGGAATTAAAAGAAATCCTTTCTTGATTTTGTTACAATCTCGTCATTGGTCATTCCCTGGACAATTTACACCTCATCTTTTAATGAAATAATGTTGAATTTGTCATTCGTGAAGTGTTAGCATATCATGTGACAGAATGATGGGTCATTTCATCTGTCTCAAAAAATGGTTAGCAAAAGTTATCAAATATACATAAGTCCATCTATAGTGAGATTAATCATATATGACACCTAAAATGGACTTATACTTCATATATCATACTTATTAATATAATAAAACTAGTTTCTACGAACTAGGGACTTCTTGTAGGCCAGTGGTAGGTGATAAAGGCCTTTCGCACTTCGGTTGTGGGTTTGATTCCCATAGCCTTGTCTGACGAGACGGGTTGTCGTGCGTCCAATGGGATGTACTTTTTCTGAACTATACTATTATAACATTCAAGAAATAATATCAAAAAACTAGTTCTATCATTAAATAATACTAGCTGATGTCCAACATAATTCATTCAAATCTTTAGGCTTATCCAAAAAACATTTGTCCAATCTCATAGTATAATGAAAACGATTAGTTGAAAGGTCACATAACAAGCACTTGAATACCATCATTTATCCCCCATATTTCATAAGATATATCTTGTAGATTTCATTCCAATAATGTGAATACCTTAATCATGTATTCTCTTGAAAAATGAATACCCATTGAACCTTAGTGAAAACATGAATTCTTTCAAAATTTAACACTTTCCACATACCAAAGTCCCAAAATTTCTATATACTCAAACCATCATATGACTTTTTCCTTATATCAGTGAGGAGCTCATTTCATTTTTTCTTTATTGCTTCATTATGTGCATATCATCTTCTTTCAATTAATATTTCAATCACTTTTAATGGTTATGGGTACCATATAATTTTTGAAAACCAATACATATATATTCCAAAATTCCACGATACCTCAAATGAGATTCCATGATACTATTTTGAAATCCCATAAACACTTAATCATTACACAACATCATTTTCATACTCAACATCACAAATAGTGATCGAAACTGACTTCCCTTTATCCTTTTCCTTAATAGGTTGCCCACGTTGATCATCATTAACCCTTGGATTAGTGAATGGATTAGCATAATGCCCCATTTCCTTTCACTTGAAGCATTGTAGTGTTGGAAGTGCATGTCCAACGAGCCTATACCCTAGTGGTAAGGGATCCTTGGCATCCAAAGGACCTAGGATCAAATCCAGGCTGGGGAGAATTTTCGGGTACTATAGCAACGGTTGGACTGTAGCAGCGGTAGCACTGTAGCAGAGGAGGGAGTATAGCAGATACTGTAGAGGTGGCGGTACTGTAGCAGGTATGGAAGCACTGTAGCGGTGGAGGGACTATATCAGACACTGTAGCAGTGGTGGTACTGTATCAGGGACTGTAGCAGCGTGGGTACTGTAGCAGTATTGTTCACTGAGGTGTCCTTTGGGCCAAAAAATGGGCTTTCAAGCCTTGTATTCAGGCCACTTGTCCTTGGGCCTTCAGGCTATGTAATGGGTCTCCCTATAAAGACCCGTAAAATTCAAAGGAAATTTTTTCTTAATTTTCTTTGGGATTTTACAAGAACGCAGTTTCAGACGACACTTGATTCTGAGGCCCGGTGTGCCCGGAATTTCTATCCGAAGTTTAGCTCGGGTACGTTCAGTGAACGAAAAAGCGTGAATTTCTAACTTTTGAACCGGTGCTTGGAATCGAATTCTGAGGGCACCGATGGAACCGTAGCACCGTTAATTGCTTAGGAAAGACTTTCCTGGAGTTCCATTTGCTCGTTATGAGTTGTTTTAATTTGTGGATTAAGTGTTAGTGAAATAAAATTTTCGTTAAGAATTTTATTTCCCATTCCATGAGTTAGAACCTAAGTGTAGGAGTTAGGGTGGGACCCACTTTTTGTTAGATTTTCTTGAGTGGATTAAAGGTGAGGTGGGGCCCACACGAGCCCCCACCTTTTCAAATCCCTTAACTCCCTAACTCCTCTTAACCCTCCACTTAAGTTGTGCAACACTTATAACTTTTAAACTTCCCATTAATTGGGTGACTTTACCTCTCCTCTCATTAGGTATGCCAACACCCAATTCAATTATTTAATTTATGTTTTGAATATTTGAATTGCGGCTTAAGTTAATAAAATAAGTATGAGCCTTATTCTATTTTGGTTGGATGTTGTGTGTGGACAATTGAGGAGAGAGCTCTTCATCTTCAACACGAAGAACACCAAGACGTCGACGAAGAACGTTGTCTCTTATCCTCTTCGCAGCCGGTGTGTTTCCGAAGATCGAAGTCGCACCCTCTTTCGATCTTCTTCACATGTCAACGAAAAGGAGACACCACTTCCTCCTCGGGCATTCTCCTTCATCTTACGGAGCTTCACCTCGCGACGTCTTTTTCCGCGGCGAACCCCCGTTCTAGCTATACGCAAGGTAGGGGTTTAAATTATTTAATTATTTTCGTTCGTGAATTCTACTTTGTCGTCCTTTGTGAATTTACGACCAGTTGCTATCAATTAACGATAGGGGTTAGACCGCACAAACACGGCCGACCCTCATCCAATTTGAATGTTGTTTCTAATTTGGTTGGGACGGAATGGCGTTGTTCCGTCGCACCACGCGGGATCATACGACAAGTAATGTGCTGCGCCGTCGCGCCGCGCCGTGAAGTTGAACAGGGACGCAAGGCCTTCATGCTGCGTAGAAGAAAACCGAAGACACCGCGGCCGGAGCGGGGCCACAGCGGAGGGGCGCGGTGCTATCGCACCGCGCTAGATGAACCAGGTCGTGGCCGGTTCCGGGCCGCGGCGGAGCAGGGTGACAGGCGGCCGGTTCCGGGCCACCAGTGTTGGTGAAGGAGGAAGGACCGTCCGTCGCCGGTCCTTGTTGGCAGAACCGGCCGAAAAAAGGGAAAACTGGGGGAATTAATTCCCCCGGCCAGCAAAGCAAGTGGCCCCATTAATGGGGCCACGGTTATAGGGAGACCGGGTGGCAGCGCCCCCCCCCCCCCCCCCCACGCGAGCCGGAACGGCTCGGCCGCTTGGCCGAGCCGGCGGGCGCCAGTGCACCGGGTCGCCGGCCGGGCCGCGCTGGGCCGAGCAGACCCGGACCCGGGTTGGGTCGACCCGGTTCGGGCCGACCGGGTGGGGTCTCAGGCCGGGTCAGTCCGGGCCTGAAACCCCCGTTTTCGGACCGTCTACGGTCTTTTCCCATAACTTAGGCTACGGACCTCCGATGGACGCACCGTCAGTTGCGATGCGATCCTTGAATCGAGAAGGTCGTTTCGGTATATTTCACTCAAGGTTTTGGAATACTTTGTGTTTGGCCGGGTTGGATCGTACACAAAACCAATCGGGCCCTCGGAGCGGAAACGCTCATATCTTAAGCTTCGGACGTCCAATTGACGTGCCGTCGACTTTGTTGGATTCCTCTTAGTGAGATGGATCTTTTGGCTTACTTCGCCCGTGGTTTGGACGCAGGTGGAGTATGGTTGGGTTGGTTTTGCCTTAAAAACCAACCGGGCCCCTATGACGAAAAATCCAATAACTCTCAGACCGGGCGTTCGATTGACGCGTCGTCTGCGACGTTGAGTTCCTGTTGACGATACGGAACTTTTGGATACATCAACTCTGGACTATGTGTCAGTTGATGTATCAGCCTCTCGACTCATGGAGCGGACCCTCCCGAGCGAGCTTACTGTGTGCGGGAACCCTAGAGCTGGCTGTGTTTGCTTCTGTGATGACGACAACTGTACAGAGAACCTCAGTGGATTCGACGGCGACGACTATAGCACTCAGCGATCCTATGTGGATCAGTGCTACCGATCCTGTGTGGGTCCGATGCTGTGTGGGTCAGCGCTCAGCGGTTCTGTGTGAGCCAGCGCCTACAGATATCTTGTGGGTCTGATCCTATGTGGGTCATTGCGGGGGTTAGTTACCTATCGATCCTGTGTGGTTCAGATCCTTTGTGGGTCATTACGGGGGTTAGTACTTATCGGTCCTTTGTGGGTCCGACGTCTTAGATGAATCAGTGGAAATATCTGATCATCTCTATCATCATACGAAGAAGTATACTTGTGTGAGCTGAATCCTGTTTTGGTTTCCTTGTGGATTGTGTTGTTCTATCCTGTGTGGATTTACGTTTTGCTTTCCTGTGTGGACAGGGTTGTACATGGGCTCGGATGTGGGAGCCGAACGAGAATTGATGACTTAGGTATATGTATGGGCATATACCTAAGCAGTGTCGGATGTTACTTCATGATTGTATCTTTCCTTTATGGATTATCCTTTGTGGATTCTAGGAGACCTTTGGGGGTCTCGGGGTCCATACTGAGTAGCTTATACTCACCCCTGCACGGGCTATGCCCGCACTACGTTGTGTTGGTTGCAGACGATGGACAACCCTGATCGTGGTTGAGGATTGCGGAGCAGGACGGTACCTGGAGGTGGACTACTGGCGGGACGTACTCGGAGTGGACGGTTGGACCCGAGGAGCTGTGGAGGCTATCTGTACTCACCCTTCAGGTGGGAGCCCAGTGGGTGGATTGAGGATGCAGCTTTACTTTTCAGTTGCTATTTTCCCTTTCGAGTTGTACTTTACTTTCAGTTTGGGTTTGTATTCTGGCCCACTTACTTTTCCGCACTTACTGTTGTACTCAGTTTTTTACTTAGTGTTTACTTCTGCTTGCTTGCTCTGAGGTGTTTGTTTACTTTACAAAGGCAATGAATTCCCTTTCACCAGGATTTATGCTTTGGTGCTAGTCGTCATCCCCTGGCCTATGGAAGGCGGGCTTGGGGTAGTCCCGGCATGGGCTTTGAGGATGGGTCATGACAAATTGGTATCAGAGGAGTTCGGTTCTACCGCAGAACTTGGGACTATAATCATTTTTAATGTGAAGCAATAGTGTTAATCGTATTGGGTTTGGATATCAGTCCAGGGAGTCCAGTGTTGGTGCGGCGGCCGATGTATCCATACACCAGGACCCTGACTTCTGATTTCTGACTTAATTCATGAAAACATTGATTGTGTGTGTGTTTCAAGTTTTCTTTGTGATTACTGTGTGTCAGCTCACTAGGTATACTGCTCTGACCGTGGTGCACCTGTTTAATTTTCAAGATGACCCCACGATGGTAGCCATCATGGGTTCTGAGAGTTGTGTGTGACGATAGCCCACCGAGCGATGAGGCCTCGGTCCAGGGCCCTTTGTCAGCAGAGGCACCGGTGGTAGCTCTACCGGCCGAGCCACCGATGCTTCCAGCCCCAGCCGCTGATGACTCACGTCGCCTTAGAGCACTGCATGAGTTCTAGCGCTAGCGACCACCCAGGTTTCGTGGGGAGACGGTCCCCCAGGCAGCCGAGGACTGGATGGAGGCAGTGGTATGAGTTTTTCGGTTAGTGAGGACACCAGCGGACCTCATGGTGATCCTCGCAGCGAGCCTACTGCACGCAGCAGTGGGCCGATAGTGGAGCTTGATGCTACAGGTGCACGTTGAGGCATCTCTTATCTGGACAGACTTTGAGAACCTCTTCCACCCGGAGTTCATCCCAGCCACCCTCCATGTGGTGCGCATCCAGGAGCTTCTTCAGCTGCTGCAGGGTAGCTGGACAGTCGCCCAGTACTCGTCGAGATTTACCGATCTCTCGCGCTACTCTACAAACATGGTACGGGACCCATTCTTCCAGGCCCAGACCTTTGAGTAGGGATTGAGACACGAGATCAGGGTATCGCTAATCTCCCTCAGCATTCCGACTCATACAGGAGTACTGGAGCGAGCCCTTTTGTTCGAGAGCCTTCTTGCTGAGTCTACACCAGTGCCGAGACCCACCGTAGGGCGGCACGTAACAGCGTCTTCTGTAGCAGGCATTCAAAGGATGACTCATGGGTCCAGGAAGACCAGACCCTCAGGCAGATGACCTCAGGACACTGGCTCAGCAGTGCGGGACACATAGCACGGAGCCAGTCTTTCGAGAGGCAGGCAGTGCTACTCATGCGGAGGACAGGGCCACATGGCTCGTGACTGCCCGACCCGCCATGCAGAGGAGCAGCAGACGGTTGAGGAACCACCTAGCCAGAGGCAGAGGTTTGACCGTGGCGGTCCACAGGGAGTAGGCAGACGAGGCAGAAGAGCTGGCCGGGCAGCAGGTGGTGGATGACGTTTTTAGGCCCTACCACCACTACCAACAGGAAGTCCACCCCGACCTCAGGGAAGAGCACAGCTTCAGGCAACTGAAGCATACGATAATGGAGCTCCGGAAGAGGGTGGACTAGTGCGGGACTAGCTCCATGCAAAGAGGCCTTTTCCCATAATGCCTCTAGCTTCATAGTTTGTGTTGCCTTGTGTCCTTGTACTTTGAGTTGATGTAATAAAAGACACTTGCATTGGTGACTTTTTCTTTCTTGTCTTTTGTTTGTTATTACTAAGAGGTGCCAGTTAAAAACTGTTGACTTGACCCTCACTTGTGAGATTCATATTGAAGGAGACCCAGTGACCACACACTGATGCCGACAGTGTGACTCAACCATTAGAGGCGAGAGTAACGGTTGGATCTCTTGGTAGCAGCGTCGAGGCCTTACAATGTCATCCATGCCATGAATTAACTAATCATGACGGGATTGACTGTATTAGGCAAGGAATGTGGTTCATCCAGGGGATGAGACCAGATTTTTCCTTTTCGGAAAAGGGGAAATATTTGCAGGTTTGCAGAACGTTAAGGAGGAAGGGGCAACCCTTCGTGTGGTCACACAGATGTCAGCAGAGCTTCCAGGAGCTGAGACAGAGTTTGAACAGTGCCCCTAGAGGTGTGGATAGAGATGGAGCAGCTTTCCTTCAGTCACTCACAGTCTCTCCTCCACTACTATAGTGGGTAAGAGAGGCGTAGCATAGGGACGCTGACTGTGAGACGCGGAGTGCGCAGATATCCTCATGGCAGGCACCTGATGGTTTCTCCTTTGGAGTAGAGCACGACGTCCTTTTCAGAGGGCGTACCTTGGTACTAGTTGCCTTACAGGAGGAGGTGCTGTGAGAGTTTCACACTTCTTCTTTGGCAGTACATCCACGAGTGGCGAAGATGTACCAGGATCTCCGACGACAGCACTGGTGGCCGGGCATGAAGTAGGCTGTGGCGGAGTTCGTTTCTCGATGCCTCACCTTCCAGTAGGTGAAGGCAGATCACCAGGTACCAGTTGGCTTGGTACAGTCCTTGGAGGTCCTGGAGTTGAAGTGGGATGGGATATCTATGGACTTCGTGACTGGACTTCCACACACTTCCAGAGTTCACGACTCCATCTGGGTGATTGTCGATCGGCTCACCAAGTTGGCTCAATTCTTACCCATCAGAGAGCAGGGCTCAGTGGAGAGCTTGGGACGTCTCTACATTCAGGATATTGTGTGGCTTCATGGTGATCCATCATCTATCATCTCTGATCGAGATGCTCTCTTTACTTCCCGGATTTAGAAGGGGTTGTAGGAGGCGTTCGGGACGCAGCTACGTCTGAGCACCGCCTTTCACCCTCAGAAGGATGGACAGACGGAGATAACCATTCAGACTCTCGAGGACATGCTCCGCGCATGTGTCATCGACTTTGGTCACAGCTGGGAGGACCACCTACCCTTGATGGAGTTTGCGTACAACAACAGCTACCACTCCACCAGCGGGATGGCACCATACGAGGCGTTGTACGGCCAACCTTGTAGATCTCCTTTGTGCTGTAAACACCTTGGGGAGTCAGCACTTGTGGCACCGGAGATGGTCCAGGACACGACAAAGAAGGTCCAGGTCATCCAGGAGCGGATGAGGATAGCTCAGAGCCGGCAGAAGTCATATGCTGACAGGAGGTGGAGGCCACTAGAGTTTGTGGATGGCGACCACGTCTTCTTGCATGTCTCACCACGATGTGGAATACGGAGATTTGGTCATGGCAGCAAGTTGTCTCCACGCTTCATCGGACCCTTCCAAGTCCTCAGAAGTATTGGAGAGGTGGCTTATCGCCTGGCTCTACCACCTCAGTTGCACCGGGTGCACGACGTCTTCCACGTATCTCAGCTGAGGAGAAACGTGCATGACCCGTCGCATATCATTGACCATGGGGAGCTTGACATTGATGATGGGGCGACTTTTGCAGAGGTCTCAGTGGAGATCGAGGATCGACAGGAGTGGGTCCTATGTGGACGGTCGATCCCTCTAGTGCGCATCAGATGGCAGCATGGGAACCTTCAGGAGAGCACTTGGGAGCGGGAGACTCAGATGCGTGCTCAGTACCCACATTTATTTCCCTAGTTTTCGATGTATCTTTACGGGGACGTAAAGCCCTATGGTGGGAGTAATGTAAAGACCCGTAAAATTCAAAGGAAATTTTTTCTTAATTTTCTTTAGGATTTTAAAAGAACTTAGATTCAGACGACACTTGATTTTGAGGCCCGGTGTGCCCGGAATTTCAATCCGAAGTTTAGCTCGGGTACGTTCAGTGAACGAACGAGCGTGAATTTCTAACTTTTGAAACGGTGCTCGGAATCGAATTCTGAGGGCACCGATGGAACCGTAGCGCTGGTAATTGCTTGGGAATGCCTTTCCTGGAGTTGCATTTTCTCGTTATGAGTTGTTTTAATTTTTTGATTAAGTGTTAGTGAAATAAAATTTTCGTTAAGAATTTTATTTCAATTTCCATGTGTTAGAACCTAAGTGTAGGAGTTAGGGTGGGAACCACTGTTTGTTAGATTTTCTTGAGTGGATTAAAGGTGAGGTGGGGCCCACACGATCCCCCACCTTTTCAAATCTCTTAACTCCCTAACTCCTCTTAACCCCCCACTTAAGTTGTGTAACACTTATAACTTTTAAACTTCCCATTAATTGGGTGACTTTACCTCTCCTCTCATTAGGTATGCCAACACCCAATTAAATTATTTAATTTATGTTTTGAATATTTGAATTGTGGCTTAAGTTAATAAAATAAGGGTGAGCCTTATTTTATTTTAGTTGGATGTTGTGTGTGGACAATTGAGAAGAGAGCTCTTCATCTTCATCACGAAGAACACCAAGACTTCGACGAAGAACGTCGTCTCTTCCCCTCTTCACAGCCGGTGTGTTTCCGAAGATCGACGACGCACCCTCTTTCGATCTTCTTCCCGTGTCAATGAATAGGAGACGCCACTTCCTCATCGAGAATTCTCCGTCAACTTATGGAGATTCACCTCGCGATGTCCTTTTCCGCGTCGAACCCCCATTCTAGCTATACTCAATGTAGGGGTTTAAATTATTTAATTATTTTCGTTCGTGAATTCTACTTTGTCGTCCTTCGTGAATTTACGACCAGTTGATATCAATTAACGAGAGGGGGCCGGACCGCACAAACACAGCTGACCCTCCTCCAATTTGAAAGTTGTTTCTAATTTGGTTGGGAAAGAATGGCGTGGTGCCGTCGCACCACACAGGATCGTATGGCAAGTAAGGCGCGGCACCGTCGCGCCGCACCGTGAAGTTGAACAAGGACGCGATGCTGTCGCACCACGTTGAAGAAAACCGAAGACACCGTGGCCGGAGCGGGGCCGCGGAGGAGGGGCGCGGTGCCGTTGCACCGCGCCGGATGAACCAGGCCACGGCTGGTTCCGGGCCGCGGCGGAGCTGGGTGACCGGCGGCCAGTTTCGGGCCGCCGGTGTCGGCGAAGGAGGTAGGATCGGCCATCCCCGGTCCTTATTGGCAGAACCGGCAGACCGGTGCAGGCCGACCGGACAAAAGGAAAACCGGGGGAATTAATTCCCCCAGCCGGCCAAGTAAGCGACCCCATTAATGGGGCTGCGGTTACAGGTAAACCGGGGGGCAGCGCCCCAACCCCCCCCCCCCCCCCCCCCCCCCGCGAGCCAGAACGACATGCCGATTGGTCAAGGTAGCTGGCGCCAGCGCGCTCGGTCGCCGGCCTGGCCGACCCGGACCCGGGTCGGGTTGACTCGGTTCGGACCACCGGGGGGGTCTCGGGCCGGGTCGGTCCGGGCCCGAAACCCCCATTTTCGGACCGTCTACGGTCTTTTTCCCATAACATGGGCTACAGACCTCCGATCGACGCACCGTCAGTTGTGATGTGATCCTTGAATCGAGATGGTCGTTTTGGTATATTGCACTCAAGGTTTCAGAATATTTTAGGTTTGGATGGGTTTGTTCGTACACGAAACCAACCGGGCCCTCGAAGCAGAAACACTCATATCTTAAGCTCCAGACGTCTGATTGACATGTCGTCGACTTTGTTGGATTCCTCTTAGTGAGACGGATCTTTTGGCTTACTCTGCCTGAGGTTTGGATGTAGGTGGAGTACGGTCGGGTTGGTTTTTCCTTAAAAACCAACCGGGCCCCTAGGATGAAAAAGACAATAACTCTCAGACCGGGCGTCCGATTGACACGCCATCTGCGACATTGAGTTCCTTTTGACGATACAGAACTTTTGGATACATCAACTCTGCACTATGTGTCAGTTGATGTATCAGCCTCTCTGCTCGTGGAGCGGACCCTCCCGAGCGAGCTTGCTGTGTGCGGGAACCCTAGAGCTGGCTGTGTTTTCTTCTGTGACAACGACGACTGTACAGATATCCTCAGTGGATTCGACGGCAACGACTACAGCACTCAGCGATCCTATGTGGATCAGTTCTATCGATCTTGTGTGGGTCTGATCCGGTGTGGGTCAGTGCTCAGCGGTTCTGTGTGAGCCAGCACCTACAGATCCTGTGTGGGTCTGATCCTGTGTGGGTAATTGTGGGGGTTAGTTACCTATCGATCCTATGTGGGTCAGATCATTTGTGGGTCATTGCGGGGGTTAGTACCTATCGATCCTTTTTGGGTCTGACGGCTTTGATGAATCAGTGGCAATATCTGATCATCTCTATCATCATACGAAGAAGTATACTTGTGTGAGCTGAATCCTGTTTTGCTTTCCTTGTGGATTGTGTTGTGCTATCCAGTGTGGATTTACGTTTTTCTTTCCTGTGTGGACTGGGTTGTACTTGGGCTCGGATGTGGGAGCCGAACGAGAATTGATGAGTTAGGTATATGTATGGGAATATACCTAAGCATTGTCGGATGTTACTTCATGATTGTATCTTTCCTTTGTGAATTATCCATTGTGGATTCTAGGAGACCTTCGGGGGTCTCGGGGTCCCTACTGAGTAGCTTATACTCACCCCTGCACGGGCTATGCCCGCACTACGTTGTGTTGGTTGCAGACGACGGACAACACTGATCGTGGTTGAGGCTTGCAGAGCAGGAGAGTACCTGGAGGTGGACTACTGGCGGGACGTACTCGGAGTGGACGGTTGGACCCGAGGAGCTGTGGAGGCTATCTATACTCACCCTTCTGGTGGGAGCCCAGTGGACGGATCGAGGCTGCGGCTTTACTTTTAAGTTGTTGTTTTCCCTTTCGAGTTGTACTTTACTTTCAGTTTGGGTTTGTATTCTAGCCCACTTACTTTTCCGCACTTACTGTTGTACTCAGTTTTTACTTAGTGTTTACTTCTGCTTGCTTGCTCTAAGGTGTTTGTTTACTTTACAAAGTCAATTCCTTCCCTTTTACCGGGATTTATGCCTTGGTGCTAGTCGCCATCCCCTGGCCTATGGAAGGCGGGATTGGGGTAGTCACGACATGGGCCCCAAGGACGGGTCATGACACTCCCTCTACCCAGTCTAAAGAGGTCTTTTCTTTAAATAACAAATTGAGGCTTCGACCCCGACCTTTTAAAAAAAGTGTTGGTGGTGCATTCTCTACCGTCTTTTCTTTATTCACATCATTAGAAACCCTTTTTCCATTAATTCGACACTCAACTGCTCTATGACCTTCTTTTCCACACTTAAAACATTTTCTAGTGCTTTTAAGACAGTCTCCACTATGATTCTTTTCACACATATAGCATAAAGAAACTTTCATCTTCTTTTCACCATTATTCTATGATTTATCCTTAAACTCCATCTTTCGTTTCTTATCAAAACCATGAGATGGATATGTAACACTAACTTGTAGTTCTACCTTGATAGCACAACGCACAATTTCTTCATAGTTACTGAAGTCTCTTATAGATAATTGCCTTCGAAGACTTGGTTTTAAGCCACTGAAGAATCGATCAACTTTACTTTCAGGTTGGATGATAAAGCTAGATTCATACCTTGAAAGTCTTGTAAAATTTTCTTTGTATATACCAACAGATTCATCATCCTTCTAATTAAGCACAAGGAACTCATTTTACATCTTTGTTCGAAGAATACTAGGGAAGTACTTACTAAAAACACGTTCTTGAACTCGTCCCATTCCATGGATTCAATTTCATCTTGGGGCCTTGTATACTTAATTAGAGTCTACCACTGGTCTGCTTCACCTTTTAAAAGGTAAACATCTAAAATTACTTTTTCATGTTCGGAACAGTGATGTATGGAAAATATCTTTTCAATGGTACTAATCCAGTATTCAACAACAACTGGATCAGAAGACCCACTAAAGAAGGTACACGTTGCCTCATGAAGGACTTAATAGAATATTGTTCACTTCTCTGGTCATTTGGATTTCCAGAATGATTAATAGCTTGTGTAATTATAGCAATACTATTTTTCACCCCATCTCCCATCACATTTTATTTTTCGGAAGGGAAATTATTTCATTTTCCATTACATTGGTCAACACGGTTCCTTCGGGTTCCAGCAATCGTCTAAACCCCAAAAAGAATAGTGTAAGAGGAAAAAACCATTCTAGGAAAAAAACATAATAATGGGGCAGTAACTTCAATATCTAACATCTTTGGTTTAATTCTAATATCGTTACTGTAATTCTTGGACTATACCCTATACTTATACTTAACCTTAGGGACATCCCTAGACATAACTTAGAAATATCTCTAGGGATCTCACTAAAGTGTTTACATCCTAGTTTCCAATGGTTGGTTAAACCTTTCCTCTGATACCAAGTGTAGAGACCCAAATCTTGACGTACATGGACATTACATTACTTTTGAAGAATACCTAATACATAACAAAAACATACACCAAAGGACTGTAATAGTTTAGTGTCTTTGGAAACTCGGAATATAATCTTCTAATCTTGGTGAAAGTTCTTCAAAATCTCCCATAAAGATCTTCCCTTTTTTACCTAAAACCTTTCTTTATATCCTGTGGAAAATAAAAAATATAAAGGCTGAGCTAAAATGCTCAATAAGGGTAAGCATGGAGAAAATAAAACAAACCATATACATTTGAACTTCAAAACATGAACATAATGTTTACACATCAAAATCTTGAGAAATGAAATAAAACATGGTAGTATGTAAGGCATAGATCATAATGAAACATCAATCATGATGTAATATCATGGGAATAAAACATGTAATTGTGGAAAATCATTAATCACTTTATATTATTTCCATAGTATCCAAGCCATTGCTTCCAAGACCATCTTAGTGGATAAAGTCCCTTACTGAATTGAGTTCACTCCTCATTCCAGTCCTGTATCACTGAACCAGATTAACTTTCTATTCCATCCATCTCTATCTCAGGAGATATAAATCTTTACCCAATTCATTGGAGGGAGATATAGGTCCCACCCATCTCATAATGAAATCATTCTTACTTATTCCACAAAATAAACATAAAACATTCATCATAACACAAAGAATAAAATGGGTTTCATAAACATCATCCCATCATCACATAATCCATATAAAACAAATGGAAATAATTTAATCATAAGAAAAATCACACCATAAAAATAATAGAGACATTATACTTTAAACATAATCATGATAAATAATTTCATCTTAAATGGAAAAGAGTTTTGATAAAACACATGAAAAGAATTCTTGAGGAAAATATCCTTTCTTCTTCAAAATAATTTTATTTTCACAAAATGCCACACAATTTTAAAAGAAAATGATTTTATTGAACATAAACACAAAAAATTTTAGAGTAATCTTCATGAAAATTAGGCTTTATGAAACCGTAAAAATATGTTCATGTTGTATAAGTTAAAAAAACATTCTTCTCGTACTTTTTCCGGAAAAGTAAAAAAGAACCTCTTATGGTAAAACAAAGAATGTTTCATTACATACCATGTAGTAAAAGTAAAAAATGGTTAAAAAGGACTTTAAAAATACATGAACCCATTTTTATAAAATAGGGACATGGATGATAAATATAACCCCAGTAAGTACTTACGAATAAACAATCTCGAATAAAAACGAGATTTGAAAAGTTATCCCTTACCTTATGTATGATATGCTTAGTATGTATCTGAACCTCCTGTATAATGATTTAAATAATTTCATTGACTTATTACAGAATCATATTCATTGGTATGACATCATATATAGTTCATTTATGACTCTATATTTCCCTTTCTTTGGTAAATTCCATGTTAAAGCAGCATTTTTAGTAAAATCGTTTCATTTATCGTACGTGCTTAGACTTGTTGTTCTTGATATTATTATTACTTATATCATGATTTAATAGCTTCATGAATGTAAATCACTATTTATATATCATATATATTCATCATATATATATATATAATAGATAGATATATGAAATGAAATACACCGTTCATGGAGACGATAGGTTGTACGTACGCATGAACGTGGTTCTCTTTTCATTATTGACTTGAATGGAAGTAAGTAGATGACACAGATATATATATACACACAAATCCAGTAGCTTTATTATGTCATATATTTCATTATTTTTCATTATATATACTTTATAATCATTCTTGAGTGGTTAACATGGAGAATGAATCTCATCGCGTCTTGGAGACGGTAATCCGTACGTATGCACGAGCGATGATATCGTTCCCATAATTATTGAATTGAATTGGAGTGGACGATATAATATCTCAGAATCAGTATGATGTTATAATAACCATATATAGTTAATCTTTACACAGTTATACCCATCCAAGTAAGGTGGTGGTGGAAAAACAGATTACACAATGGCGTGGAGACGGTATTCCGTACGTACGCACGCGCGGTGATTTTTTTTCGTAGGTTGGATAGAAGGTGAAATAGGATTGTTTAATATTAATAATAACATATCATTATATGAGTGAAACTTATGATATTAATTTATTCTTAAATAAATAAATAATAATAAGTTGAAGAAGAAAGAAACAGGAAAGAATCGGAAGAAGAGATTACCTCTTCTTCGACGCACACCTTTTAAGCTTTCTCTTAAGGCTTTAGAGTTGGTATTTTGTGGAGACCATACCCTCCATAATGTTTCTATGAAAATGTACAAGATAAATGTTCCGGGTTGGGCCAAGCTTCAAAGCTCTAGGTTGTGTAAAGAGAAGAGGGAGGAGGTGCCTTTTTATAAGGGAGGAGAGGGGCACCTTTGGAAACCTCTAAAATATTAATTTATAATAAACCCAAAACCCACTTAAAAACTTATAAAGTGACTAAAATTCGGATATTAGATAATATAGGGTTTTAATATCATCAAACAATTAAATTTAGACATATTTTTATTTTATTTTAAACCCTATCATTTTTATTTATCCTTATTTAATCTATTTAATTTTATTTGTCGTAAAAATGTTATAAATTTTATATAGTTATAAATACTTTGTTATGTGTTGTTAATTATACATAATATGATATCCTATGACATTTTAGATCATAAAAATTTTAATTTGTAATTTTTAAATATTTTTGTGATTTTTAAAAAATTTAATAATATAAAATATCAATAGTGTCAATTTTGACACAATTCATTTATTTGAATTTAAATAAAATCCACAGAGAATATATTTTTGAAAAAACCTATTTAATATATTACTAAAAAGTCATATTCATCTATAAAATTAGTTTAGTACATTAATTAGTTCATATAATATTTATTTTAATACTTTTAAAATCATTTATTTGATATTTCTCTTAATAAAATAATTGAAACAACATTTTTGTATAATTTTTTAATATAGTTATTTGTTGTATAAAAATTAAAAATACTATAATATGATGAATATAAATGTAATATATTTCAAAATAATACTTTTAGTAGAATTTATTCTCTAGAAATCCCACTTTTAAAATTTTATCTTTATTAAATTATGAAGGTGACAACTTTGACAACATTTAAAATAAAATAATAGAAGTGTCATAATTTCTTTTATAAGGCTAAAAATGATAAACTATTAGACCCTTGGATGATTATGGTTTAAATATACAATACCAATATGTTTTGGTCAGGTTTTTGGTTCCTTTTATTGTCACTATTAGTTTAATAAAAACTATATTATTGATTTTTCACTAAATAAAAACTTTCTGCATCACTATTGTGTCACCATTAATGACAATTATTTAATCCCTAAAAATTCTGAATAAATTAAAATTATGTAGATAATTTTATTATATTTCTATAGACCATTTATATTTGATGTTTTATGAATTTTATCACTAAATTAAAATTATTATACTTATAAGATTTAATAGAGTGACATGTTGTCACTTTCTTTGGTTTTAATAGTAATTAAATTATTTTCATAGTCAAAAGTCCATAAAATTAATCTATTCATACCTTTAGGTGATATGGGTCGAATTTTATTCATCCAATAGAATTTTGGCTTGTGTTAGGGTAATTTTATAATCTTATTTTTACCCTTAATTACCCGATTTACCTTTAACTGCAGTAAAAAAAATTATCGTAGTTACTATTCATAATATCAAAAAAACTAAAATTAACCTATTAACATAATTTGGACCCAATTAATTCAATTATGGAATCCATTTTTAAAAATTAAAAACACGGATGTTGTAGTAATTAATTTAAAATTAATCCCGTTGTTAAGAAGATGGGTTTTAAAAGTTAAAACATTGCCAAAGATTGAAAACTTTTTACCTATTAATTCAATGTAAAATTAATGTTAATGACATAAATTATATTAAATTGTAAAAATATATTATATTTATAATTTAAAACCATTAAATGTTATAATTTAACCATATAAATTATTATGATGAAAAAAGTATTTTTTAGTTAAAATATAGCGTGTTTTAACTATTAATTAAAATATGAATGTTATGAGAATGATATGAAAAATTTATCCAAAGTAAATTTTAATATCGTGATTCAAAAGTATAATTTTATTTTTTAAAATTGAACTTATAAACATGTCAAAAACTAGATTTAATGTGGTTGCGCCATCAAAAGGCGACAAAACAACGTTTTTTTAAATACTTATTTTACACGAAAAATTTATTTTGTTGAAATAACATATTTTAGAAAATGTGTAAGATCAATAATAATGTTATAAAATTCAAAATTTAGTTAATATTATTCATAACATCTAGTTCATACTATTATAATAATATATCATTGTTTAGTGAAACTCGGTATTGCGTACTACACACGCTATCGAGGAAGGTCATGATTTCGTGTAATGCAAGCCAAGTCAGGGATTTGTGTAGTGAAAGATCCCTTTGGTGTTGCGTATAACTTAATCAAAACTTATTTCATTTATAAATTAAAAAAATCTATACTTAATTTTACGTAGAATAATTCCTACAAAACGAACTTGAAATTGTGTGTAACACGAGCCAAAAATACTATTGCATATACTACAAGCTAATACGGTGTTGCGTATAGCGCAAGCTAATTTTGGTGTAGCGTACAACACAAGACATAAATGAAATTAAAAAGAATAATTCTCATATAATCTCGGGTTGTTACAGTCTGCATACACCCAAAGGCATATACCGGGCTTAAGGAAAACACTTATGGGATACCACCATGAATAAACATAATTATTATATACAGGAATATAGTTTGTTAATGTTTGAAAAAAAAATCATTTTAAATTTGTTATATTTTAATAAATTCCTTTGGTTTTATTTAAAATATTTTCACTATATAAGAAACTCATGTCAAATAATCATGAATAAAATCAAGGAAATAAGGAATGAATAACATAAATTTATAATAATTAAATTCTCCATAAGTGGTAAGTTATTAAGATAAATCCATAAATAAAACATCACAATCAAACCACAAGAATCATAGGGAATCTCTTAGTTATATATTTTAATGGAATTATGACTTACTCATGGAACACGAGCTAGATTTTGTGATCCTAAACATGTAATAAAACTCAGCCCTCTCAAGGTGATAAAAAATGACCCTTAAATATAATATTACCAAAATCTATGTCAATACCCTTCCACTCACCTTCATACCTAAGTTCACCTATAATAACTAACAACCAATAAAAATCTCACTCTAAACAATTCTCATTCAAGTAAACCATTAACAAAAGTCAAATCTCCTTTTTAAATCAACATTTAAAATCAACTTAGAGTCATGAATCCTCATAAAAAAAATTCAAATATATTTAAAGAATAAAATTAACTTTTAATGAAATCAATTTTAGAAATCAAAAATATCTTTAAAACCATTATGGATTCAAACATCCTCTGAATTGTTTCACTAAAAACCCTTAGTGCACAAAACATATTTTTTTGGCACACCATTTGAAAACCACACACATTAAAAAACACAAAAATTGTCACTAAATAGCCTATAATAAGGCACAAAAACATAATTTATCAAATTAATCCAAGGGAAAACTATACCGAAAAGTTAATCTATGATAATGTCCCATTATTTAAAGACATGTTCCTTGGGAAAGGTTATAAACAACTCACCTTCATCGAAAATAATATGAAATGGTTGGGAGGGATCCTCGAACATATAAAAATAAAGAAATGCCATTAGGAAACCACCCAAACCCTAGGTTCATAACTAATGTTCACTAAGGTTTATAAAACCCAAATAATTTGGAAGAACAAGGGTTTTTAGGAGGAGGAGAAGATAAATCCCCATGGAATAAAGGATTACCTCATATTAATGGACTACCACCAATGGCCTGATTTCCTTCAATTATATATTGATATTGATAATCCACCTTTCAAGGGGTGTGGTGGAACCCTTACAAGGCGCGTAGGTGAAAGTATTACATGGATCATAGGAATTAGAGGAATTCAATTCCCGTAGGCTTCAAACATTACATACAACCGAACATACTACTTGGAAGTGATCCTCCCCAGCATCTTTGTCCTGAAATCATCTCTCTACCTTCACATGGTTGTTCGGCTAGGATTTCCCATGAATGCACAGGCTTTTCCCAATGGCAGGTGGCATAACCAATCATTCTTCCAATCTGTTTAGCTTATGTTATGGTGAAAGCTTCTTGCTCCTCCTCCTTCTAAAGCTTGTTCCTTGTAGGTTTTCTGGTTGGCATCTGCACTTAAGGTGGCCCAATTGCCTTACTTAACGGAAGGCATGGGTGGCCCGAAGGCCTTAAAGGACTCGGGGACCAAATAAGTGGCCCGAAGGCCCAAACGGGGGAATATTCCCGGCTACTACAATGTCAAACAGTGCCTGCTACAGTACCTGCTACAGTTCTGCACATTTCCTACAACAGTACCTGCGAAAGTTCTTCTACAACACTTACTACAGTACCTGCATAATATTGTTATAGTACACAGAAATTATTCTCTGCCTGTATTTGATCACGGGTCTCCTAGAATCACTTAAGGAGTCCTCACCAACTGGGCTAAGGCTCATGTGCATTAATGGACTTAGAAGGATGGAAATACTCCAAGAAAGAGTGGAAGAAGGTGATATCATCCATAGAGTGGTGGGATATCATTAATGGGGGAAAATAGGGAGAAATCGGTTTAAATAAATAGGGGAAAAAAGTTAAATCCTGATTTTAAGTGAGAATGACCAATCATTCAATTTGACAGAATGGTTGTACCAACTATGTTCCAACTCTGTGGATAACCCCTTCCCTTAAAAACATGCATCATAGTATTGATAATCATATGGAACCCTGAAAATGATATTGGAGCCCCCAATCCCCTCTTGTATGTCGAGACACACACTTACTATTAATCGTGAACCAACAGTGTGCCATATCCATACTTCTAAAATTTTCAAAATTATGACCTAGAACTCAAAAAAGTCTACTTTAAGTAAAAAAATGAAATAAAATACAAAATGAATACATACATAAAACATAAATAGTGTTACATGATTCATCATGTACAAGTCATTCTAGAATCAATGTACGAGGGACTATAAATTATGTATGATTAGAACATTTGAGTCATTTATGTATGAGTGACAATATTTGTGATGGATACAACACTATATCTTACTTTGTGCATGAGTATTCATGAGCCACATGACGTACATATTTTATTATAAATTATAATTGAAAATAAAATAAGGTTTTTATTTATGTATGTACAATGATTTTAATTTTTTGAGGATAAAATAAGTGTTTCAAATTAATAGGAGCAGTTCTTCATGATGTTTCTATATTAAAAAATATTGAAAATATCTTAAGAAAGGAAGTTGAGATGAAAATTACAAGAAGTATGGAAATTTTATATTTATATTTATATTTTATTTTATATATTCTTTAAACAATTTAATTATAACATGAAATAATATTAGAGTAAATAGATTTAGAAAAATGGAAAGTTGAATGGAAAGAGATTTCAAGAACTTGATTTGTAGAGGACACTAAATCCAAAATATAGAAAGTGATATCACATGTAGTTTAAGTGTTACACCCCAATATTTTAGAAACTATCTCTCTTTAAATAATTATATTTCTTTGATATATTGTGTTACACACAACCCTAGGCTAAAATGAACAAGATATATAATTAAAATATTATTTCATGATCATTATAACCTACCTATAAAATTGGTAAGTATGATTGGGATTAGGTAATAAATGATATATATAAAATAACCTTCTAAATAAAAATTTATTGATTATTTATTAGTAAATAAGCCACCAGTTTTTAATGAAGTTATATTATGATAAAAAATTGGTTTCACTTAAATTAATTTTTATTTCTTTTTATGAACAGATATTATATTTAATCCTCAAAAACATTAAACAAATTATTTCATAAAACTATCTACATTTTTGAAATCATAATATCAATATTATCTTATATTTATTTTCTGGTATTTTTTTGAAAGAAATTTATTTTCTAATGAATAGTGAAAAAAGCTAATTTTTCTATTGACAATAATATTTTTGTTTCAAGAATAAAAAATATTCATTTCATAAAAACATCAATGTAAAATTATATCACATGTATTTTATATAATCTAATTAGGTTCCATGGAATATGTTGTATTTTATAATTTGGCATAAAAAATTTTATTTGTAAAAAAGTATTTTTCAAAAAACATTTTTATGCGTGCATTGTCTTTTTGTATAAATAAAATTAATTAATCACTATTTATGAATAATTTTAATAAAATTTATATATTATTTATTTGATTAATTTTTTTTAAATATTTAACAAATATATTTATAAGTATATGATAAGAATAAATTAAATTTTATGTTTAAGAAAAAAATTAAAAGCTATTTTCACATTTTTCACACTTACGTTAAAATTAATTTATCTAATATATAAGTATTTATTTAGATAAATTAGGTGAATATTTATAATTATGATTTTATGTTCATAAAAATATGACCCTATAATTTTTGGCCAATATTAATAGTAATCGTGGTAAAAATTATCACCTTGCTAATGTTACAAAATGTCACTCTCCTAGTTTTAAATATCCTTTATGTTTTCACATGGGGAAAAATTTTATTGATTGGATATTAATATTAATTTGGTCAATAATAAAATTCTATTCATGGTGGAAATTTATTTCAAATATTTTGATATTATATAATATCCTAAAATTCTTACACAACACCAAAACAATATTTATTCAATTAATGGAAAACTAAAATAAAAGATTTTAAAAATAGTAAAAGTATTATAATTTGAGTAACATATAGTTTTAAATTAATATTATAGGATATTTAAATATTATATTTATGTTAAAAGATAAAATTATAATTCAAAAATTTCACATATTTCTTTTAATTCAAATTAAATAATTTGTTTACTGTTTCAAAATAATAATATTTTATCTAAATAATATTTTATTAAACTATTTTAAAAAAATAAAATCATAAAATACGACAAGTTAGATATGATATGGCTGAAAATTTCATAAATTAGACAATAATGGGTCAACTTTCACCTCATAAAAAAAATTTAAAACCCATTAATATTGAAAAATTTATCACCATCATTGATATTTAAATTGGATAACTAAGGTTTAATCAAAATGAAAAGATTAAAAATAATAGAAAAACATGACTAAATTCGTTTGGTTTATGGTAGTAATGCACTATAATACATTATATTAGAATGCATATCCATTTTGTGGATTTTTTATTAAGAATGAATTTATTATAATTTAATCATTTCATAAATTCCAAATGTTCCCCTAAACTAAATTATAAAATAGAATCTCTCCATTAATTATTTACACCACATTAAGCCTTATATATCAACAAAACTTTACCAATTTCTCTTCAAAACACCCAATAAAAATTGTAGAGATTTTTTTATTCCCCAAATTCAATCCCTGAATCCCTTTAGAGGAGATCTAAATGAGTCATTTCAAAGAAGAGATAATCGCCTAAACCAATCACTTTCTTCTCAACTCTTCTTTACCTAATTAAAATCTACGGTATTTATCAAAAAATAATAATTCAAGTATCCTTAATATTAATAAATTTTATTATGATTATTAAAACATCATTAAACACCCTTATTCTAAAAAAATGAGATGTTAAAGTATCACTCGTGCGTATATATTTATTGTTGTCTCCACTTAAAGATACAATTCATTTTTCATCACCATCATTTATATATTGGTATTATTATGAATTTAATATTTATATATCATATTTATGACATAATTATACTTATATAATTATAATAAAATATAAATATACTTACTTTATAATCTTTTGGAAGATGATAATGTCACTAGTGTGTACGGGTGGGCTACCACCTCCACAAAGTGATGTGATTTTTTTTCATTTCCATTTTACATGGATAGTAATAATGATATATTTAATGAATATATTTGATATATATTACCAAATAATTACACATATAATTTTATTTATTATTTAAATTTATTATTTGTCATCCTTTAGAAAATAGAAGCATCTTTCATGCGTTTATATGACCCACCATCTCCATGAAGGGTGTAGTTCATTTTTCAAACACTGCTTTTATTAATGAATCTAAAAATTTATACAATTAATATATATAAGATATTTTTTTTTGATTAATAAAATTTCAAGATGATGGAACCATTATAAAAATACAGTGTCCAAAATTACCAAACCAAAACATACATAAAAAATGAAGAAGATATCACTCAGAACATTAATTTTTAAAAATAATTTTTAATAAACTAGTTATAAAAGGTAACAAGTAATTAATATATGGTAAATTATATATGATTATTATTATTTAATAAATTATAATAAATATATTTTTATTATAAAGGATTCTCCAATGTGTATTAATGAACTTTGACCAAAAGTACGGAATTTTGTTCTCACATTTATTTTCGTGGGATACATGTCATAATTACCACTGGTTTGTTTTTTGTGGTGTATATACTACCCATGAATTTATTCTATGATTATTCTAATGAAATTATTGGATATACACATCCATATAATTTTTCTTATTTTATTTTACTTATGAATAAAAAGGTACCAAAGTGGAAAAGGTTTTATGTTACAATATCATTATTTTTTGGGATTATTTATCATTATGTTTCCAATAATGAAAGCCTACGATATATATCTCAAGATAACCATGAATTTTCATATCCTATTTTTATTTATTTAAAATAAATTTTTTTTCTTCCATTTTCCACATCTTATAAACTTAATATACCAAAAATATTTTTTATGGAAAATTGAATTCATTTCTCTCTTCGATTGAAAAACCTTTTCTTCTTTAAATATGCTTTCTAAGAATGCTTTAAAAGAGGTTTTAATTGTTATCCTGTGATTTTTTAAATACGTTTTTTCCCATAATTAAATTTTTAAAAAATAGTTTTAAATAAATATTTTTTCTGTTTCCCAAATAAGGGTCTTAGTGAGTTTTAAGACAAAATTATGGATGGAATGTTTTTTAACTGATACAGTATAAATGGAATTTTCTGCTCTCATGAATCGTATTTTAATTTAAAATTACTTTAAAAATTTATAATTCTATTTTCAAATAAAAATTTATCATTTATAACTGTATATTTTTTTAAAATAAGTTATTCCATAAAATAGAAAGGTTATTTTCTTAAATAATGGATTAATGATATTTTAATGGTATTTCTATTTATCAAAGAAAAAACCCCATGATTTAACTTACTATTTACTGGGGATATGATCCAATGAAACATCCTTATTTATTTTTGGATGATTTATTTATATGATAAAAATATTTTAATGAAATATATTCATTTTCCATGCGTTATTCTATGATGAAATTATGAAATATTGACTAAACTGATTTCTTTTCCATGGGTTATGATGTGATGAAATGTTTATTATACCCATTTCTTTTAAAGGGTTATGACATGATTAATTTACATTATCTAGTGGTACACGTATGTATTATTTTTATTATTTCATGTGTCGAACCTATATCTCCCCCCAATATAATGGGTAAAGATTGATATATCATGATATTAACAATACTGGAATGGGGAGTGAACCCATTTTAGTAAGGGACTTTTTCCACCATGATGGTCTTGGGCATGAACATTGTAAACTAAGATGGTTTGGTGAGAAAACCCATTCCACAATGATAGCCTTGTAAATGAGGCTTTCATAGTAAGGAAATGAATTTATATGATTATGTGTGTTCAATAAATCAGTTTCATATGTTTGTGTTAATTATTCACGATTCATGCTCTTTGATTCCTTTATCATTCATGTATTAGGAACATTCAATAATTAGGAAATGACATAATACTATGATATATATATAATAAGTATAATATTTTTTTAAAAAATTAGCACATTTTCCTGTACAACCATTATCACATCATTCTTATAAGATCATTGATATCTCCCTTGTTTTCCCTTATAGAGAATAAGATCTCACAATTTATTATGTTTCACTTCCCAAGTTATGAAGAAAGTTACTAAGTATTATATGTATAATAAGGGTTCTATTTATAAATATTTTAGTGGGAGACTATGTATATATTTTATGAACAAATTTTTTTATGAGTCCATGTTTATGAATCCACTAGACGAATACGATTCTGACGTAGATCGTTATGTAATGTAATAAATAATCATTTATTAAGATGTTATATCTATTTATGAAATGAAAGGATCATTATAGTTAGTATCAAATAATGTTTTAAATAACCTTTGTAAACCTGTATGAGAGAATTCTAATAATAACCATAGGGATAATCAAATTAAAAGATAAAATCTTAATGTTTTGGTTACGATCCTGAATGGAATAGGTCAAACCTGAAGTTTTATAAAATAATGATCCATGATTTAGATATCCTTTCAATGATTCTTCCTATTTATATGGTTTCCTAATATGATTGTTGTTAATAACACTATGCTTTATGCTTTTACTCAATGGATAGAATCGGAAGTAATCATGTTAATGTTAAATGTGATGGTCAATGAAAGGATTTTCCTCGTGAGGAAAAAACTTAAATAAGCGATGGAATGTGATTCCTTGTGACTAAGCCTAATTAGATTTATCATTATATAATTATAAATATGAAGTTTTGTGACTTTCCTAAAATACATAATAAGTGATAGAGAGAGTTTCATAATGTCCAAATAAGAAATAATATTAATCTTCCACATGTCTTGAATGTGGTAGAAAGCACTCAAAATAATTTCTTGGGGAAAGGGGGTGATGTTTTGGGTGTGGAAAATAAGATCACAAATCAATTAATTTTCAACGTAAAATGAAAATATTGGTTAATGAAATGGATGAGAATAATGGTCACCCTAAGGTTTGATTGATAGATTAATGTTTCATAAATGACAAGTATGGGAATTATTAAAAAATATTTCTTAGGGGGACAACACTATAAATTATTAAGAAAGTTAATATGAGTAATACTAATGACAATGAAGAGACTAGAAATGTTGTTTTAAAGGTTTTTGTTTCTTAAAAATTATTTCTTATGTTGAAAGTCTGAATCATGATTAAATTTAAGTTTATCAACATTAATAAATTATTTAAATTTTATTTTGTAGGGAAAAATTATTGGGTAGTAATAAAAATAAATCATAGTTAATGGTTTATGAATTAAGTGAGATGATTGAAGTGTTTAGAAATTTGGATTCATGAATTTTGTTATATAAGTTTTACTCTAATGATATACTGGTTATAAAATCATGAAACTTTTAAGGATTTTTCTTTATTTTAGTTTATTTAATAATTTCAAAACATATTTTGAATGGTAATTATAATAATGATTAGTGATTTAATGGTATAGTGATTTTTTTAGATAGAAGATGATTAATTTAAAGATAAAACTTTACATGTGACTAATTTTGTGTTAATAATGTTTATTTTGGATAAATAGATTATTGAAATTTAGAGAACTGGTACTTCTGAGATTGGTTTTTGATTTGATAAGAAGTTATTTTGGTAACATTTGATGAATTTTATCACATTTTTTGGATTTTTGAAAAATATTAAATAGATGTGAACTTATTTAACGAATAATTATTGTGTTAATTTTGGTAGCATATATGGTTTCTCATGAGGTTAACCTAAATGTTATGGATACAATCATGGGTCCATAATCTTAAGTTTAACAAAAAGTTAAAAGGAATCAACACCCCTCTAATTCTTTAAGTGATGGGATTTTGATAACATATTAAGGTTTAAATATTTTTTGGGGATGATATATGATTTTAGAATAAGTAAATTATAGACTACTAGATAGGGGAATATAGATAGTCTTTACTGATGAAAATTGATTCATTTATAAGTTAATAATTTCATATATATTTATGTTCAAGTTATGGATTGCATTTCAAGTTAGTATCTAAATTTTATTCATTATATTTTGGTGAAGTTCACTATGTTTCAAGATTATATAGTAATTTTTCATGGGGATTAATGATACTTGGGAGATATTTCATTGGTTTGAGATATATATGACCCTTATGTTTATCAAGGGATTTATCATGACTGATTATTTTGGAGGGTTATTGTGGTAATTAAGGTATTGGAGATTAATTATTTATTTCTTAATATAGTGGTTTATTCATCAAGATAATTGTCTAATACTAACCACTTATGGATTTTTATAATTCTTAAAGATAGGATAAATATCCTGATATACTTTTTCAATCTCTTAATTGTTTATTTTAGTTCTTTAGGCCTAACAATTTCATCTTAAATACTCATCGTTTAGAGAAATAGATTAGATTGCGGTGGAAATTGATTACAGGATGAAATCCTACTTTTAAACATAGTATATTTACTTATGTTATAATTATATAGGGTAAAGTAATTCTTCAACTATTGGAAAATGATATTAAGGTAAAAATCATATAAACTTCAATTCTGATGAATTGATGTTCTTTTAACAATTTATTGATTCAGATTTTTGTGTTTATTAACATTCATCATGATCATGTTCTCTATCACTCTCTATTAGTATTTAAGGATAATGTTTCTTTTATATTTTTTTGTTTATACTTCCCATTAATGTTTTTATATTTTTAAAAGTAGTTCTTTGGTCAACATCTTACTTCACTTTCCAAATTTTAAGAATGTTTTATTAACCCTTTTTAATTTTTTAGTTTTTGTGAATGGAATTTTAAAATATAAACTAGTTTATTATTGAAAATAATTTCAAATTGTGAGGATAAAATATATTAATTCAAGGTTCATTTAACACTAATTTTTTTTAAAAAATATTTCACATTAATTAATTTTATTTCTTTGATAGTTTACATTACACACAACATTGAGTTTAAACGAACCATAATATTTTATTTAAAAATTATTATTTGATTGAAATAACCCAAAAATTAAATTTGTAGGTATGAATAGGATTAAATAATTAAATATATTTATAAAATAACATAATATATCTAAATATATTCATTAATTTTCAGAAATTACGCATTTAATTTTTAGCAAAGTTATATTATGTTTAAAATATAGATTCCCATCAAAATGATTTTATTTCATTTTGTGAGATAAAAATATATATATATTTGAAATAATTTAAAAACAGTATTTCATAAATATAAATTTTTTAAATAATAATAACAAAAATACCATAAAATTAATTTATCTTATTTTTCTGAAAATACTAAATTTCTACTGAATAATTAAAATATGGATTTCTAATAAAAAATATATATCTGTTTCAAGAATTTATAAAGTTAATTTATTTATTTATAATGGAATAAAATTAAAATTATATAATTTATAATATTAATTATCCCATTAAGTTCATTGGAATGAATTTTATGATAGGAATTGTTGTAAAACCATTTTTATATGTAAAAGGAACTTTTTTGAAAAAACAATTTATATACCCAATGCATTTTTATATTAATAAAATAAAGTAAACAAAATATACAAATTTTAATAATTTAAATTATATATTATTTACAATATATATTATTTTAAACAATCAATCAATATTTTTTAGGCATAGGATAAGAATAAATCCAACTTTATGCATAAAAATGCCTTTTTATAAAAAGTAGATTTCATCAAATTTTTCACACATAATTTAAAATTAGTTGAGTCCATTTATATTTATTTAATTAGATAAGATGAATTACATATTTATAATAAATTTTTTAAAATTTTCTAAATATACCTCTTTGTTTTTTGTCAATATGAATAGTAATCATGGTAGAATTTAACACCTTGGTTAAGGATAAATCATGTTAATCAAGATTAAAAATAACTGATAATGACACAATTTTTCATATTAATTATAATTAGATTAAGTTTATTCATACCTTATAAAATTATTATTAAAATTTATTATATTAATTGAAACTAGTCCAAGAAAAGTATTTATATATTATTTAAATTAAAGAAAGTTACAAAATGTAAATCTCTTATTTATATATCTTTTAAGTGTTCACATAGGAAGAAACTAGTAATGAATCAATATTAATATTTATTTTAATCATAATTAAAATAAATTCAGGAAGGAAACTTTTTTATAATTTTTAGGTATTATAGGATTTAATTAAATGCTTATGTGACACCAAAACGGTATTTATTCAATTATTGGAAAAATAACATAAATGATTTTAAAATTAAAAATGGTTACATAATTTGAGTAATTTTTAGTATTAAAAAATAAAAGGAATATATGACATGTTATTATCATGTTAAAATATTAAATTTTAACTTAAACGTTTTATCCATTTCTATTAAGTCAAATAAAATAAATTGTGTAAGAGTTGAAAATAATGATATTTTATCACTTAAATATTTTATTAAGTAATTAAAAATTTATAAAATATTTAAATAATACAGGGTGGATATTTAATGGCAAAAAA
This sequence comes from Viscum album, assembly GCA_963277665.1. Classification (NCBI taxonomy): domain Eukaryota; kingdom Viridiplantae; phylum Streptophyta; class Magnoliopsida; order Santalales; family Viscaceae; genus Viscum; species Viscum album. Next base: position 1,173,605,828 of record OY728119.1, on the reverse strand, counting down.
TTTTATAAAGAGGTTATTAATGGACCAATTTTCACCTTATAAGTAAAAATTAAAATCCTTTATTATTAATAAATATTTCACCGTATTTAAAACTAAAATTGGTTAACTAAGGGTTAATCAAAATGATAAAGTTTAAAATTAAACTAAAACATTTATAAATTATATCGGTTATTGTTATTAAATCCCTATACTAACATAGTTTCTATTATCTATCTATTTGGAGGCATTTTTCATGAGTTTAAATTTATTATAATTTAATTTTTTGAAAATTTCCAAAAGTTCCAATCACGTCAATTATTAAACGGAACCTCTTTTATCATTTTTTTAATCCACATTTGGCCATATAAATCAACAAAAGTATACAAATTTATCTTATAAATATCTCTAGCCACATTAAATAGGTTCTTATATTCCTAAAATAAAAACTGTAGAGCCTTTTAAAGGATATCTAAAATATTCATTTCAAAGAACTTGTAATCGTCTTCCTAGTCACTTTCTTTTCTACTGTTCTTTACCTCCTATGAATAAATTTTACTTATCATATAATATTAATCTAAGAATCCTATATATTCTTAAATAATATTATAATTATTAAAATTCATAATACCTCTTTCCCACAAATGAAATGTGAAATTATTGCTCATGTGTACGTACAACTCGTCGTCTGTTCATAGTGATTAACTTCATTATTCATCACCATATTTAATGGATGGGTATTATGATGGGTTTAATGTTCATATATAAAATATATTCCGTAATTTTATTTCCATAATTATAATATCTCATCTACATACTTACCTTCCAATCTGTTGTAAAATTGTAATGTCGCTTATGCATACGAGTGGACTACCACCACCACAACACGATGTGATTATTTTTACATTTAACCTTTACATAGATGGTAATGAGGATAGATTTTCTGAACATATATGATATATATAATTATAAATATTATTCTACAATTTTTGTTTATTATTTATGTTTCTTTTTTCCATCAATCAAAAAATAGAAAAAACAATCATGCGTACATACAACCGACAGTCTCCAGGACCGATGTAAACTATTATAGGTAAGTAATATTTGTTATGATATATATTGTTATGATTATTTAATATACTTATAGAAAATATATTTTAATTATAAAGTATATTCAAATGTGTATGAAGTAAGTCGGACCTAAGGAAAAGGATTTTTGTCTCACTTTTATTTTCATGGGAAACATTCCATATTCACTACTCGTTTATTTTGGTTGGTGTATATACATCCAATTAATTTCTTCCATGATTCTTTTAAAACAATTATGGGATAAATATATTAATATAACATTATTTATTTCCTCGGAATTATGATTCAAAAGTTATCAAACTAGTAGGGTTTTTATGTTACAATGTCAATTTTTATTAAGATTTTTTTTGATTGAATTTAAAATGATTAAATATTATGATATATCACTCAAGATACTAGAAAAAGTTCCTATCATATAGTTATTTTTTAATAAATAAATGTTTTTATTTCATTTTCCTCATCTTAGGAACTCAATATACCAATAATATTTATTTTAGTTAAAACAAATTCATTTATCTCTTCGATTGAAAATACATTTTCTTTCATATCCATGTTTTATAAAAATGTTTTTAAAAAAATGTTTGGTCTATTATCTTATGATTATTTTTATTTCTTTTTACACATTTTTTATTTTTTGTAATTTTTTTTGAAGAGAATATTCTTATCATTTTTTAAATTATGATCTTTGTGAATTTCCTAACAAAAGTATGAAATGAATGTTTTTTTTCAATTATACATCATGAATGAATTTTTCACGAGTCAGGAATAATTTGTTATTTGAATATTAATTTATATTTTATGATGCTATTTTCAAAAAATGTTTTATTTTATAATTTTGTAGTTTTTTTAATAAGTGATTTCAAATAATGTATGTTTTATTTTTCTCAAGAATGTTTTAATTATCTTTTAATGGTATTTTTACCTGTAAAAGAAAAAAACAATTGATTTAACATAAACTTTTTTGAGGATATTATCTGTTGACTCCATCCTTATTTTTTCTATGAATGATTTACATTTTTTAGGATATGATTTTTATGAAACATGTCTCATTTCCATGAGTTATTCTATAATGAAATGATGAAATGTTTATAAAACCCAATACATTTCCATGGGTTATGTTGTGATGAAATGTTTGTGAAAATAATTTATTCTGATCAATTCTAATATGTTGAATATTTTATGATATCTTGTAACACATATGAAATATTTTTATTATATTATGGTTGTGACCTATATATCCCTACAATTAATTGAGTAAATATTTATATGTAATGATATAAACAAGACTAGAAAGTGTAGTGGAACTAATTTCTTTAAGAAGTTATGTCCACTATGATAGTAATGTGAGTGAATCTTAATTACTAAGGAAATTATTTTATATTCTTATGTGTATTCCAAAAATAAATATCTTATGTATATGTTTAGTTTTCTTGGTTTATGTTATTTGATTCCCTTCTGATTCATGTATTATGAACTACCAAAATTTAGGCAATGAATTAATATTATGATATATGATATGTAGGGTGTGGTTTTTTGAAGGTAAATATAATGTTCTCATACCCTTTATCTCATTTTATTCTTATACGATCACTAATATATCCCTTGTTTACCCTTAATGAGTATCAAAGATCACCCTTTCTTATGTTTTACTTCCCAGGTTATGAATAAATGTATTAAGTATGATATGTCTAAGAAGGATTTTAGTTATAAAGAACTTATTTGGAGAGTATCTATTTCTTTTATGAACCAATTATAATTGTCTCAATATTTCCAAGGGCACTAGACTAGTATGATTATCACATGGATTATAGTGTTATATAATTAATATTCATTTATTAAGAGGTGATATCTATTAATGAAAAATATGGGAATCTATATTTAGTATCCTATAATAATAATAATAATAATAAAAGGAATTAGATAAAGGGTATTGACCCTTAAATTCTTGAATAACATTATAAATCAATGAACGATGAAAATGGTTACTCAAAATATAGTGAAGTGTATATCACATATCATACGTGAGAATTGTATAAAGATTACTCAAATATAAAAATGGAGAGTTAGATCTATTTTATAAGCTTAATATAGATATCCCAGATTCATAATAGAATAATATGACATGAAACATATTAAATAACCAACAAAATAGGATGGAGAAGGTTTTTTTCCATTAAAACTAATAATATGGTGATTAAGATGTTATTTTTATGGTAAATTTAATTTTAAACCTATTAATAAGTTTCCTAAGGATTTCAAAGGTTCCCATCCATATTTGGTGTTTCATAATAGTTATGATTCTACTATTATTTTCATATACGACAATTATATTTTCATTTCCTATTTCAAAGAGAAAATAAAGAAGGAGTGGAGGCATTGATCCTTGGATGATAGTGTGCAACATAGTCATTGTAAAAGGGGATTTTCCTCGAGATTGAGTGGCCTAGATTAAACTCTAGCACTGATCAATGATGGTAGAGGTCATTTATGATTTCATACTCCTTGGAGAAAAACTTTATGAGTGAACTAAGAAAAAATTTTCTCTTTCATATGTTATTTTTCTTTCATTTCATTCTGCATTGCATATACTAATAAGAATGAAGATGTGTGGGATGATAATGAATTAAATTTAAAATTAATATGTCAAGTTATTATAATAATATGATATTATTAAGACAATGTTTTTAATTTGATAAATATTTCATACCCTAATTCACCCCTCTAAGTGTATCTCTCACCTAAGTCCCTTGTGAGTATAATAGTTAGTAAGAAATATATTAACATATTCATTTACAATTTCCCAAATGGGTGAGTCATTTTTATTTTCTATTTTTATTCATATTACTCTTACTTTTCATTCCTTTTAATATTAGGAATTTTTCTCTAACTTATATTATCAAAAACACAATATCACTAGACTTTTAATCAAATTTTAAAAAGGGGGACATAAAAAATTCTGTTTTAATGGGATATTTATACATCTCCTTTTACATTTTCCATATATTACATATTAAATAATTCTAAATAGTCTTTTTCAATACCTTATTATTACCCAAATTAAATAAAATATTAATTTCCTTATAAAATTACCCTCTCTTCTCACACAATAACATTAAAATAATTTTTCATAATACTTAATAAATTACACAAACAAATGCCCAAAGACAATAGTATTCTTATTCCTTTACAAACATGGAAACATAGAAACATAAAAATTGGTAAATAAGTGAGATAAATTATCTCCCACTAGGTTCTTCTTGACTATCACCCATCATAGACATATCAAATATAATATATATCTTCATAACTTGGGTGAAAGGAAACATAAAAAGAGGCAAGCTCAGATGATCTATAGGGGTAAACATGGGAGATATTTAAATATAATCATGATCATGAGGGTATGAGAACATGATCATGAAATTAGAAGATCATAACATGAATATAAAATATCATAAATAGGATCATGGGATAAATATTGACAGATTATAAGACATAAATCATATGAAAATATAGAACATGAGACATGAAAGCAAATCATAGGAATAAAATATGGAATTATAGTAGACACCTAAACATATAATAATTATTTCTATAGTAATCATTGAATCGCTGTCAAGACCATCGTGGTAGTATCGGTTCACTTCTCATACCATCTTGGTAGTCATGGATCACTCCCATGGACATCATATTGTAAAAATTCCCTTACGTTAATCTCATTATATATAAATATTTACCCAATGCATTAAAGGGGGATATAGGTCCCGCCCATCTCATAATGAAATTATATATACATGTACCACAATATTATAAATAATCATATCATAACCTGTGAAATGAAATGGGTTCAATAAACATGTAATCATATCATAACCTATGGAAAAGATATATGTTTCATTATAATTTCATGAAATCATAACCCAAGAAAAAAAGTGGCTTCGATAAACATATTACTCGTGAAAAAAACAGATTTCATAAACATAATTCTATAAAATTTAAACCATCAAGAGAAATAATATGAATATATTATTTGTATTATTATTAATAAATTCATGATTAAGACCAATGTATATCATCTTATATGATAAATAATTTGAAAATATCTTTTAAAAACATTTCTTCAGAAAAATGTCCCTTTTTCTTGGAAATCACATTCTTTTATGAAAATTCAACACAAAATTAAAAGAAAACATTTTCATTGAAAAATAAACATAAAATATTTTAAATAAATCCTTAAGTCATTATTAAATCATGATTGTGGAAAAATATACTCAAGGAATATAAGTTAAAAATGAACATTCTTCCCATACTTTTTCTAAGAAAGTCAAAATGTACCTCATTTGGAAAGAAACAAAATATTCCTTTAAAACTGTTTAAAAAATTCATACATGGGTACAAAATAATTTAAACAATAGTAGAAAAATATAAAGAATATTTTTAAGTACATTTTTAAGAAACATGAACAAGGATGATAAATATTTCCCAGCAGATACATACATATAAACAATCCTGATAATAATGAGATTATGGAAATAACCCATTCCATAGGTATGATTTCTTTCATAAGTATCAAAAAATATAATATAATTTATTAAAGTTTGTTATTAACCTATTAGAGAACCATAATCAAATGATATCATATATGATCATATTATCATGCATTTGTTAATAATACTTCATTATTACTCTTATTTTGGGGGTTAACTACTTCCTTTTTATGCATGTTTTGTCATATATGTCCCGATTTATGAGAATAAGAAATATTTATTTCATTTATAGAATAATATTAGTGCATTAAATAACATATTTATTCATTATATATATCTATTAAATCATTCATTGATGGTGATCATGTATAAGTAAACACATTGCATTGTGCATACGACTGGTTGTACACACACACGACCGACGATATCATTCCCTTAACTGTGAAATGGTATGGGATTGGATGGTATATATTTTGTTCAAAAATCAATATCATGTTATAATTATAAAATATATTCATTATTTTTATAATTATACCCATCCAAGTAAAGTGGTAATGAAAAATAGATTTCACCACGGTGTGGGGACGATAGGTCGTATGTACACATGCATGGTGATCTCATTTTTTATAGGATGGATAATAGGTAGAATATGGTTGTTCCAAAATCATTATAATATCTAAGTATATATTTTTTATTGGAGTAATTATTTTATAATTGAATCAACACATGAAGAGAAAGTAGGATAATAAATACTCTTGAGAGAGTCATAATGGAGATTATCTCTTCTTCAAGGTACTCCCACAAGAACTTCTCTCATGGACATTAGAAATGGTCTTTTTAGGATACCAGAACCTCAAAAACATTTATAAGGATATTAGGAGGAGAACTGGGTATGGGTTTTTTGAGAAATAAGGCTCAAGGATGTGTGAGGAAGTGGGGTAGGAGGTTCTTTTTAATAATACAGGAGAGGGGCACTCTTCGAAACACATAAAATATTAAATTAATCTAAATTGACTTTTTATTTTAAATAGATCCAAAGAGAGTTATTTAAATTATAAGAAACGTATGGGTCTCAATACAAAAAAAAAAGAAATTTTTATGTCATGATAATAATTTTATATCTTGGCCTTAACCCTAAGTTAATTTTTTTAACTTTTACCGTGAAAACATGGATTTTTACACTTTAGGTTAATATAGTTACTATAAAATGCCAAAAGAACCCCAAATAGATCATTGATGATATGGTTAAACTTATTATAGTTATTTTTCTAAATAATATATTTTTTTAAAAAAATTATATCATTTAATAAAATATTATGTATTTCCAAGTATCATTTTTGTCAATTTCAATATCATTAAATATTTGTGTTTTTATATATATCCTGACAACACGATAAATAAAAAAACATTTAATATAACACTAACATATCAAATATATCTATAAAATTCGTGCATTTCATTAATTATGTTAAATTATATTTATTTTAATATTTTTAATATGATTTATCTGATATTTCCATTAATTAAACAATTTGTGCATCATTATTAAACATGTCTTTAATTAAATTATTTTTTTCAATAAATATTAAAAATAAATGATAATAATGAAGATAAATTTATTATATTTTAGATGAATATTTATAGACTAATCCATATTCTATATAACCCTATTTTAAAAATGATTTCATTACTAAACATCTGATTATGACATTATTAACTTACCTTTACATAAAATACTGTAAATGTCATATTCTAACACAAGTGGGTTAAAAGGTTATAGTTTTAGTATGAGGTTGATTTTGGTATAAAAAATTCATACAATAAAATTAAAATAAGTTTTAGGTTAACTTTATAATATTATAATATTATTTTTACATTTAATTAGCTGATTAACCCTTAACTGTGGTAAATAAAAATTTACTAATATAACTATTAATATTAAAAATATATAAAATAAATTATGTACATAATTTGGACCCTATGATTCCAAATAAGGAATCCATTTTTCAGAATTTAAAAAATATAAGTGTCAGTAATTAATTTAAAATAAATCTCGTTGATGGTGTGAGAAAATGGGATATTAATGTTTAAACATGCAAAATATTGAAACACTTTTATATATAAATTCAATGTAGAATTTATTGAAATGACCTAAATTAAATGAAATGATAAAAAAACCAATCTAATTATACTTTAAAACCAATAAAAATATAATTTTACAATATTAAATATTTTAATGAAAAAGTTGTATTCAATAAAAATTTAGTACTTTTACTATTCATCCAAACATGAAACTTATGAGAGAAATACCAAAAAATCAATAAAAGTAAATTTGTATATATCTATTTCAAATAAGAAGTTTATTTTTCAAATTGAATATATAAAAGTGTCAAAAAATTTATTTAAAATGGGTTAGCCCTTAGAATGTGATAAAGTGCATTTTTTAAAAATATAGGATTTTAGGCATAAAATTGAGTTGGTTATTATCCTATTCCTATAACACTTATTTGATGAATATATAAAATATTTAATTTAATATATAACATTTATATTTCATTAATATCATTTAATAATTATAATTAATTTAATTTATTAATACAAAATGACTTTGGGAGCATAAAAATATAAAAATTTACATTATATTTAATTAGTATATATTTTCATTTATAATTAATCGGTAACCAATGAATTCAAATTTTCATAAGTTAGTTAATACAACTAAAACCAGCTAATTTAAAAACTAGGTTATTATCTTATTTAAATAATAATAAAATGATGTTTCATGGAAACTTGATGTTGCATGTAACGTATGTCAAGTAATTGTTACATGTAGCACAATCCAAGTTGTTGTCTTATGAATGGAATTTTTAATTTAGGGTAATGCAAGAAATATATGAAAATTATTTTATTCAAGAAAAGTTCACAAAAACTCATGGTGTTACATCCTCCCCATATAAAATTAATTTCACCATCGAAATTCATCATTCAAATACAATCATATGAGGATACCTCTGCCGCATCATATACTCAAGTTCCCACATAGCTTCCTATAACTAGTGATTTATATAAAAAACATTGACTAGGTGAGTGGTCTTGTTTCGAAGAACATTCTTTGTATGATCAAGAATTTCAACTGGTTATTCTTCATAAGATAGATCAATATCCAATGGTAGGCCTCTTGAGTTTAGTACATATAAAGGTTCGGGTATATACTTTTTCAAGAGAGATACAGGGAACATATCATGGGCTTAAGAGAGATATGGAGTAATTTTCCAGAAATGGATTACTACCCTAATATGATCAAGAATTTCAAAGGGACCGATATATCTAGGGATTAGTTTCTCTTTCTTCCTGAATCTCATAACTTTCTTCCATGGTAAAATTCATGGAAACACATTATCAATGACTTCTAATTCTATATTATGTCTTCAGTTATCATAATAACTTTTATGAAAACTTTGTGTTGCCATTTTATATTGCTGAATGGTTCTAACCTTCTCATCCAACTATTCAGTGATCTCAGACCCTAATAGCTTTTTTTATCCAGCATTATCCCAACATGATGGATCTCAAAATTTCATCCCATAGGGGGATCCATATGGATTCATATGAATGATTTAGATAAATATATTGTCGTACTAAAACTAAACTAGATAAAGGTGTTGATATATACTATAATGAATGTGGTACTTATATAAAAAAAATTCATTTTCACAATAGATAGTTAAATTCATTCTAAATTTATAGTGTAATAAGTAGTATTTATAATTAATGAATCTATACTAATATAATAGTAACTTCACTTATGAGATTATAAATGAACTTTTTTGTATCTTATAAGTGTAATCATGATATATTTGTAACGTAGAATAAGTAAATAATTTTTTTAAAAATTATAAATTAAGTGTGTTATTTTAATAAGTCATAAATATTTAATTACAATTTTATAATTAATACAATGATTTAAAAATAAAGTATATTTTTATAAAATAGAATCAGAAATAAATATATAATTTTCTTTTGATTATAATATTATTTCATGAGACTTTAATTAATTTTTCAAAGTGTCATAAAATCATTTATAATTTTAAAACTGATATTTCTTGAATAAGTGATAATTTTTAAAAAAAATGAAAATTTCAGATATTTAGAAAATTATTTTCAAAAAACTGAGTTCATTTTTTAATTTTAGAAATTGAGAAATGGTAAAGCTGAAATTTTGGAATTTTTCAGAAATACTTGAATTTATTGTGAATAGTAAAACACGACAATTTATGGTATATATATATTATAAGATAAATGCAATATTACTTGAGTCATAGATGATGTAAGAACCATAATATAGAATCATCCATAATTATTTTTATAAATTTATTTATAATTCTGAAACTATTCATAGTATTGAGCCAAAATAATAAACTAATGAATATAATAAGGAGAAGACACCCCTTTCCTCCACTATAAATACCACTCCTCCCCACCACTTCTCCCCAAACCTCAAATCCTTATAGATTTTTTAACTTCTACTAAATTCCCTTCTCAATACTCTTCCCAACATACAAGTTCTTTTGGTCTCTCCAAAATGCCAAAATCACGGTCCTTAAGGAGGTTCTCATGGAAGAGAATTCAATAGGTAAAATCCTCTTTTATTTTCTTTTATTTTCTTTTCAATTAGGTTTCATTTTCTTATACAATATTCACCTCCCTATATCCAAGTGGCATAAAAAATCAACTAACTTATATATAATATAATTTCATCTTGCTTGTAGAAAAATTAATCATCAAACTTCTTCCCCTCTCCCTTTTATTCTAAAAAAGAGAACAACAGGTGTGATTTGTCGATTTACCACCATCATGCACTATACAAGTTAACTTTTCAGTAGAATTTTCAATGCAAGTAAAAAAACCATTATTATGGTTAAATAATGTTTTATTATACATAATATAAGTTATTTAATATTATGTAACCAATATATAAACAAGATTTTGAATAAAATGATATAAGTTTTTGATTATCATAAAAACCTCCAAAATAAATTTAATCATTTTCAATAATGTATTATCTAATGATTCAACAACATATCAGAAAAAAAAATGATATATGGTATCATTAAAAGAATATTTAAACATATTAACATAATTTCATTCCACTTTGGGAGTTTCTCTTCCATTTGATAAGAAAATCAATAATGAACCGACCATGGAAACCATGATATAAATGCACCTGAAACAAAGAAAATAAACCAATATTATTAGTAAATGGGTGGAAGGATGTTATAATAATATAATATAAGTAATTATTAATAGTAATATGGTTCTTCCATATATTAATAACACTCTTTAAATCACTATACATGAGGTTTCAACACATTTTAATTAATATGAACCCAATGTAAGGGAATTCTTAACCCAATATCCATTATTTAGGTTAACCTTATACTTCCTTGATTATATATTACTAAAACAATTTGTGAAATTAAGTTTGATTATATTATATTTTATTATGTTTATTTACATTTTATTCACTTATTATATTCTTTTAATCAATTCTCACTTCAATTATATGATATTTTTAAGGGACTTTTCTATAAAAATCTTGTTAAATTTCTATTTTTAGAAAATTCAAAAGGAACATTTTTATGAAAGTATTATTGTTTTATGATTATAAAATAATTATTGTAAATTTTTTATCATTAATTGTGGGACTTATATCTACCTCCAATTCATTTTGTTTGATTATTTTTAGGAATACCCTATGGTTACTCCAAGTGTAATTATGATGGTTAAACCATAAGGTAGTTGTGACGGTTATACTGTAAGGTAGTCCTGAGGGTTACATTGTAAGGTGGTTTAGAGGGTTAAAAAAATATGAAATCTATGATGGTTAAAATATTAATTATGTAATTTCCCATGTTAGTTTTATAGTATTGTTTATTTTTTCTATGTTTTATGGAAAAGCTTCTATTTTCACAGAGTAACTGTATGATATATATTGGGTGAGAAGTATGTCTTAGTGAAAATTATTTCATATGTTTATATGTATTCAGGGAATAATGGTTTCTCTCCTTCTTTTTATGTCCCTTACTGATATTTTTATTCTCATCCCATGATTTAAAATGTTATTCAAATGGTTTGAGGATGGGTAAGATAAAATGAGAATCTTAGATGAATGTTTGGAAGGATTTTAATGAAATGATTTAATGTTTTTATTAAATACATTTTTATTATAGATGAAATGGATATTGTTTTAGTAGTACCCACATTTTATGATTTTGGGTTGATATGTATGAATTATGCCCTATTTTTCTAAAACCCTACACCGAAATGATATTTGGGAATGTAAAAAAAGTAAACTTTAGAGTAATTTACTAGATTATGTGTTGTTTGAGGCTGAGTTCTTAGAGATGGTATCAGAGAACATTTTACAGAAAGTTTGGGGTTATTTTGATGTTAATTGGATATCATAAATAATTTTTAACTAATGGATAATCTTAAATGATATAGAACATGATTATTACCATGTTGCTTCATGTACGATATGCATGTTCTAAATATTTGTTCACATATGAAATGGGGAAGCTGAAGTGGGAAGGAATTGAGATGATGCTATCTTTCTGAATCTATAACCATGAGTGGTGGAAATTAGAACAAAATCGTTTGTAATAGTAATGGATCAGTTGAAACATGCTATGAATGGTAATTCAAACCATTATATATAACAACCATAGCTACCACAAAGGAATAATAAGATATTGGATAATTTTAGGATGAAACATCCCCTTCTATTAGTGGCTATTTTAACATAGTGTAAGATGAAGGGGGGATTAATTCCCTTGAAAATATATTTTATGTCATGGGGTTTTTGGATAATGAAAATGAAAGCCTCTCTATTTATCACTTTGAAAGTCAAGCCAACCAGTGCTGGTCAATAGTCAAGAATATCAGGGATAGTGGGGAGATTGATTCCTTTGGAGAGGATGAATTTAAAAATATTTTCCTTGAAATTTTTTTTTCTAAGGTGGTTTAACATAGGATGGAAAATAAATTCCTTAAATTGAAACAAAAGGAGGAAGAATTAGTGTATGTGTATAAATAAAACTTCACCCAATTGGAATGGTATTCTCCTAATATTATTCAAGATATGGATATTAAAATCAATAATTATTACTCTTGGTTGAATCCAAGATACTAAAGGGATTTGGACCCCCACAAATTAAAAATTTATGAGAAACTTTTTTTATGTTCTGATAGGTTTGAAATGGAGTTTTTCAATGATATCATTTAATTTGGAAACAATCAGAAGAATAGGTCCAAATGGATAGTGATGGATAATAGTCAATCAAATAAATCTATTGATAAGAAAAATTAGTTTCCATTTTGTGGTAAGTGTGGTAAAAAGAACATTGGGGAATTCCTTAACAAATCTGAGAAGTGTTTTTTGTGTGGTAAGTTTGGACATATAGTCCAAGATTGAAATGAAAAAGATCTTAGTTAAGGTATCTATAATTTTGATAAGAAAACTATAAATTAACTTAAATATCATGAGATGGAGTATTATAAAAATAACTTCCCAAATAAATATCTAAATGATAGAAAGAATATAAATAATAATTATAAAGGTGCAATGAGATCCTTTGTGACTACGTCTGTAGATATCATGCAAACCAATGAAGTGGTATCAGGCACATTGTTTGTTTACTCGTGTTTTGATAATGTATTTTTTGATAAAAGTTCTACACATTCCTTTCTTTATGATATTTTTTCTGGTAAATTAGAAATTTCATCTCAATAAATGATACTGGAAATTAATGTTAAAACACAAGGGTAAATATTTTTGAACGAAATGAATTATAAGAATATTCTTGTTTTTCTCTATAGGAATAAATTTCTATAAAACCTTGTTCTTTTTACCCTACTAGAGTTTAATGTTAGTCTGCATTTGGATTGGATTTTTTATCATACTAAGATTTATTATTGAGATAATAAATTTTTCTATCAAAAAGAGTTTCAGTATTTACACAATAATGAACCCATACTATTGATAACATATCAGGAAGCTTAGATACTTTCAAAAAATAGAAATGAAAGTTATCTGGCTTATATTGTTGAAAAAAAGGAACTACTTAGGTAAATTGTGCTCTATTGGTAAATTAATACCTTTTTTTGAAGAGTTACTTGGTGTTATACCATATCAGGAAGTTGAATTTACTTTTGAATAATTTCTTGATTCTCATCCAATTTCAAATCCCCATTATCAAATTGATTAAGTGGAAATTTTAGAATTGAAACATCTGTTTTATGAGTTTCTTGATAAAGTATTCATTCATCCTAGTACATCACCTATATGTGCTCCTATTTTATTTGTTAAAAATAAATATGGTTCCAATATACTTTGTATTGATTATCAAGCTTTGAATAACATTACAGTTATGAATATGTATCTATTTCCTTATATCAAGGACTTATTTGATCAGCTCTATGGAGCTCATTATTTCACCATGATTGTCTTGAGAATTGGGTACTATCTGCTAAAGGTGAAGGATAGTGGCATCCCATAATTAGATTTTCATAGTAGATATGTGAATTATGAGTTTGTTTTCATGCACTTTGGTATAAAAAATTCCCTTACTGTATTCATGGGTCTTATAAATAAAATATTCCATGAATATTTTGATTAGTTCATTGTTGTTTCTATTTCTGAGATCTTTGTCTTCTAAAAAATTTATTAGGATCATGAAAAACATTTAAGGACTGTCTTCAAAACTATCGACTAAAATAAGTTACATGGAATATTTATCAAATGTTATTTTTTGTTGAAACCAATTTATTTTCATAGAAACATTATAATTAAGGATTGCATAATAGGTGATCCCTGTAAAAAAAAAGTGGTTGATGAATGTCCATGAACTAAAACAGTTATAGTGATTCATAGTTTTCTAGGATTAGGAATCTATTAATAGAAGTTTCTTAAAACATTGTCATGGTCATATATCCCACTAACTATGTTAACACGAAAAGGGGTTAAATTTATTTGGGAAAAATAATGTGATGTTTTTTTCATGAAATGTAAAATAGATTTATGAATGCTCTAGTTTTGGACTTGATTGTATTAAAGGGATACTTTTTCCTCAACAGTGATGCTTATTTTAAAGACTTTGTTGTGTTTTTATGCAGAATGATCAAGTAATTACTTATACTTCAATACAAATAAAATATCATGAATTAAATTATCCCACATGTGATTTGAAATTATCAATTATGGTTTTCTATTTGAAAATTTAGAGGAATCATTTATACAAATCCAAAAGTGAAATATATATTTTCCATGAATTTTTTAGTATAAATTTACATAGAATGTTGAACATGGGGAAGAGAAGATGGAATAAATAGATAAAGGATTATGATTCCATGATCAATTAACATCCTGGAAAAGAAAACAAATTGGAAGATACCTTGAGTCAAAAACATCATGATACATTAACCATGTTACATTTGGAACATGACACCTTGATTTATGATTTAATGAATTTTTTCCTGGATCTTAATGGTGCAGGAAATTCCTCTATTTTGTTTCATATTTCAGTGAAGTATTCACTATTATAAATAATTATGTAATACTAGAATGAAGAATTTGGGTTACATAATGTCCTAGAAATGGTTAAATGGGGTAGGTTTCCAGAATTTAACATTGATAATGATTGTGTGTTTATATTCAGAAAGTGATTATTTGTGGCTTGTGATTCCCATATGAAGAAATAATTATTGTGTGAAGCTCATAGTTCTCTGTTTTTAGTTAATCCTAATTGTACAAAGATTTATAGAGACCATTAGGAGTAGTACTGGTGGTATGTAATGAAAAGAGATATCGTATATTTTAAAATGAAATATTTCACATGTCAACATATCAAAGTAGAGAAATTACTTCCAAAGGGGATTATTCGACCTTCTCTAGTGATAGAGTGGAAATGAAAAAATATATCCATGGACTTCAAGGTGGGACTACCAAATACATATGGATGTAACAATGTTATTTAGGATATAGTTGACCAACTAACTAAATCTTCACATTTTCTTCTTATCTGAGATACTATGTATTTGAATCATATTTCTTGATTATACCTCAAAGATATTTTTAGGTTACATAGAGTTCATCTATCTATTATAACTAAGAAGGATCTCAGGTTCACATCTAACTTTTGGAAAGACCATTAATGGTTTTTGGGAATATAATTAAAATTTCAAAACTACTTTCCAACCCCAATTTGGTGAACTGACATATCAAACAATTCAGACCTTGGAAGACATGCTTCGAGCTTGTTTAATGGATTATTAGGGAAGTTATAATCAACATATTTCTTTAGATGAGTTTTCTTATAATAATAGTTTACATTTCAGTATATAAATTGAACGTTTTAATGATTTATTTGGAAATTTGTGTCGAACTATAACATTTTTGGATGATATTAAAGAAAGGAAGTTGATGGGACTATAATTAGTAGAGGAACTGGCTGAGAAATTAAATATAATCCAGAAACACATGAATACATCTTATAGATGACAGAAAAGTTGTGTAGAGAACAAGAAGAATGAATTTTCATTCAAGGTTTGTGATTGTGTTTTTCTTATAATCTAACCATGTAAAAGTTTTTTGCATATTTTTTTTTGAATTTAAATTTAATTTCAGGGTTTATTAGGCATTATGAAATCCTAGATAAAGTTGGACCATTTCACTATAGAGTAGATTTACCTCTATGTTTACCTCTTGTAAACAATATTTTTCATGTTTCAATGCTTAGAGAGTATGTGCAAGATTCATATCATGTTTTTATTCCAGAATTAGTTCATCTGGAAGACAAACTTTATAATGATGAGAAACATGTTTAGATTTTAGATCATAGAGAGAAAGTATTGTGGAATAACGTAATTCACAAGGTTAAGGTTTTGTGAGGAAACGATATGGTTAAAGAAGCAACATGGGAATATGAAAATGATATGAGGGAAAGGTATCCTCACTTGTATAATAATTAAATAAAAATTGAAAGAACACAATTAAAAAAATATGGGGAGAATGTAACAACTCAGGTACTTATATAATATTTTTTTATTGTGCAATTATAAAGTTAAATTCGTTATAAATATATTATAAAATCAGTGGAATTTATAATAAACAAATCTCTTATAATATAATAGTAACCTCACCTATGAGAGTATAAATAAAATTTTTATATCTTATCAGTGTAATCATGATATATTTATGTCACGGAATAATTAAATGACTACTTTTGAAAAGATAAATTAAGGGTCCAGATTTTTTAAATTCATAAATTTTATAATTAATATAATAATTAAAATTAAAATTTATCATATATAGAAAATTATTTTCAAAAAATGGATTGAATTTTTTTCTTTTAAACATAAAAAAATACATAGGTTGAAAACTAACAGGCTTAAGGAGGTTCTCAAGGAGGAATATTCACGAGGTAAAATCCTCTTTCATTTCATTTTATTTTATTTTCACTTATTTTTCATTACTTATACTCTCTTTATATCATATTATCTAAGTGGAATGAAAACTATATTATCTTATATATACTGTAATTTTATCATGTTAATGGAAAATACATCATCATACTTTTTCCCCTATCTCCTTTATTCAAAAAATGAGAACATCGATCATGATGTGTCGATTTACCACAATCAAAGATGATACACTCTCATTTTTTAGTAACACATTCCTGGATAGTCATGAATACATTATTATATCTAAATTATATTTATTATACATATCATAATTTATTTAATTTTCTAGAACCAATATATATACATGATATTGAATAAAATTATATAAGTGTCTCATGATCATAAAAACTGTCAAAATAAATTAAATCTTTTTCAGTAATATTTTATCAAATGATTCGTACACATACTGGAAAGAAAATGATATATGGTACAAATTAAAATTATATAAAAATATTAACACCAGTTCATTCCACTTCTATAGTTTTTCTTTCATTTCATATGAAAATCCATAATTAACCGACCATGGAAACCATGAAATAAATGCACCCAAAACAATGAAAATACAAAATATTATTAGTAAAGTAGTGGAAATATGTTATAATAATATCTTATAAGTATTTAAAATTTTTAATATGGTTCCATAATATATTAATAACACTCTTAATACCTTTATACAAGTGGTTTGAACATATTTGAAGTTATACAAACTTGAGGTACAAGAATTATTTACCCAATATCCATTCCTTCGGTAAACCTTCTACATAATTTATTATGTGGTTCAACGATTATTTGTGAAATAAATTTTTATTATATAATGTTTTATTATATTTATTTATATTTTAAACACATATTCAATTATTTTTTTCAATTATCATATCAATTATATGATATTTTTAAGGGACGTTTCTTTAAAAATCTTCTTTTAAAATTATATTTTTAAAAAATTCATAATGAATTATTTTATGAATGTATTCTTATTTTATGGTTATTTTATGGTTCATAGGAATTGTTTATGATGAATGGTGGGACATATATCAGCCCCCAATGAATTGGTTATGTTCATATAGGATTTTTATCATATGGTTTCTCTAAGGGTAGTTGTGATGGATACACCATAAGGTAGCCATTATGGTTACATTTTAAGGTAGCCACAAGGGTTGCATTATAAGGTAATTATGGGGGTTACAAATAATATGGTAGTCACAAGGATTAAAATCATAAGTAATTAATTCCCCAAATTACATTTATATAATTATATATGTTTTATATGTTTTGTGGAAATCTCAGGTTTTTACAAAGTAACTATGAAATGCCTATTGAGTGAGAAGTATTTCTTTTGTGAAAATGATTTCATATTTTTATTAGTATTCATGGACTAATGGTTTATATCCTTGTTTTTATGTCACTTTATTAGTTTTCTGTTCTCATACCATGTTTTAAAAAATATTTTAAATGGTTTAAAAATGGGTGGGAGAAAAGAAGAATCCAAGATGAATGTTGTGAAAAAATTTCATGAAATGATTTCTTGTTTTTTATTAATAACTTTTGTATTATCGAAAAACTGGATATTGTTTTAGTAGTAACCACTTTGTATTCTTGTGGTTTGATATTTATGAATTATGTCATAGTTTTATAAAACTCTTAACTAAAAATATATAAGTGATTATAAGGAAGTGAATTATAAATTAATTTATTAGATTATGAAATGTTTATGGATATGACCTTCTACCAAATAACTTTGAAATCTAGAGAACAAGATATCAACATATACTCTAGGGTTTGAAATGTTATTTCAGACTAACTATCCATCTGGTGATAATAATTAGTGATAAAACTCAATTTTCTGTCATGTTCTTGCAGAGGACTTCACCAAAATTTTGAGCAAAACAACAGGTCCTGATCAGATACAATATAATGTTCTACTCCATCCAACATTTCCACTTATATAATGTATAACCTAGAAAGATGATCCTGAGAGAATTTTTCTCTAATAGAATTGAATTTGATGACTTAGTATGGTGATCGACTATCCCCCATATAGCATTAATCCTCTTTGAGTTATTTGGAGTCTAATTATAAAATCCATGGTGATGTTCTCTGATTTTCATTCTAGTGGGGGTAATGGATTCAATATCCCCTTATATTTTTTTTCTTTCAACCTTAACTTTCCAGCATACCAAAACTGAGATATAAACTCTGTAATATCTCTCCTCAATCCATCCCACTAGAATTTTTCCTTCATGTCTCTATAAATCTTCATACAACTATGATTAAAATAGAATGAAGAGCTGTGAGACTCTAATAGAAGCTTCATCTTCAAATATGGTATGGAAGGAATACATGAAAGGTTCTTGAACCTTATCATTCCATCCTGATCAAGGCTAAACATAGGAATATTTCCAATCTTCTTTTTTATCTCCACATCTACCTTTTTCACCACAATATTCTTCACAATTATTGAGTTTTGAATTATAAATTGAGAATGATAAGGTTTTTCCCATTCCTCCAGGATTTTTTGGTCCATCCTTTTCAAATAAAAAAATATAGGATTTTTTTCATCCTAATCATGAAAAATATAGCATGATTCCTTCAACTCGTAGCATTTTCCACCTTTATTTCATTCCCAGGGTTGAAATGTATTGATAATTCTTAATCCTTTATCATCTTTAACCATCTTCTCTAGCACATCTTCAACTCCTTCTATGTGAATACGTATTTTAGACTTTTAGGATCAGTATATATATCATGCTTTTCACATTAAAGATAATTCCTCCATACCATTAATTTAAAAACTACCCAATAAGACTCCAATTTCTGATTTGTGTAATTTTTCTCATGAATATTCAATTTTCCTGAGGCATAAGTGATTACCTTGTTGTTCTGCATAAGAATACACTCCAATCCTTTGTTGGATGGATCACTATATATTGCAAACCATTCACGGCTACAGGTTAATTTAAGCATAGGTGTGTTAACTAACCTTCTCTTTAGTCCATAGAATTTTACTCACATTCATCTTTCAATAGGAACTTTGAACCCTTCCATGTTTACTTGGTCAGAAGATTAGATGGTATTGAGAAATTATCCACAAAACATCAACAATATCTATCTAAACCATGAAATGTATGGATCTCAGTAATGGTGGTTGGTCTTGGACATAAATCCATATCCTCCATATTTTATGGATCTACAGTTATACCTTCTCTTGGGATTATGTGACCAAAAAATAAAACATTTACAGCTAAAATTCACCTTTCGTAAATTTTGGATATAGTTTCTCTTTTATTAGGGTATTTAGCATTTCTTTCAAGTAACCTTAATTTTATTTATTTCTTTATGAAAATATTTCAATATAATATATAAATACTTTGATATACTGATTGATTTATTCTCTAAATACTACATTCATCAAATCCATTAATAAAGAAGATGAATTAGTAAGACAAAAAGGAATTACTATATATTCATTGTGTCCCTTGTAAGGAATTATATCTTGGGTATATCCTCCTTCTTAACCCTAAATTGTTGATATCCAAAATGAAGTTCAATCTTGGAAAAGTATTGAGATCTATACAGTTGATCAAACAAATCATCAATACGGGGAATGGGGTACTTGTTCTTGATTATGATCTTGTTAAACTTTTGAAAATCAATACAAAGTCATGTCGATTAATATTTCTTCTTCAAAGAGAGAACTGATTCCCCCCAAGGTGGAACACTTTTTTGAATGAATCTCTTATTAAGGTTCTCAAGGAGTTTCTTGTTTAATTCCTACAACTCAATTAGGGTTATTCTATAAGGAGTCTTTGGAATTCGTGTTGAACCAGGGATGATCTCTATAGAGAAATCTACTTCATGTTTTGGTGTAAGACTTGGAAATTATTCTGGAAATACATCCACAATATCACAAACAATTGGAATATCATCGATTTCAATTTTCTCAACAACCATTTCAGATAAACATCCCTTATTAATGGGAATTAATACACATAATTAAATGTAACCTCTATAGGAAGTTCATGATTATTGTCACTTTGATATATAATCATAGTGTGGTTTGTAATATCAAATGAAACTAAACTTAATTGAAAATTTATGTGTAATTTATATATATAATGACAATACATGAAAAATATGACATCAAATTCAACCATAAGAAGAATTAAAATATTTACAGGAAACACATTCCTATAAACTTCAATGGAAGATGAAACATATAATTGAGATGCAGTCATATTACCATTAGGGGTTTGGACTGAAAATTACACATCTAATAATTTAGTTGGAATCATCACACACTTATAAAATTCTTTAGATAGGAATTAGAGGGTATATTTAGAATCAAATATGACATTAGCAGTTCTACAGTGGATGCTAATTGTACATTTCACCACGTTTTTATCACATCCCATATCATAAATAGTGATCAAAAGAGATTTTATCTTGTCTTTAGGCTTAATAGGTTGTTGGAATCGATCATAATCACTATCCCTTAAGTTTGGGAATTGTTTAAAAAAATTCTCATTCTCCATACACATGTATCACTAAAGTATGGGAGGAGCTTTATGTGCTGCTTTCTATCTATTTGAACCATTATATAACTTTTTCAAATCACTTTAGTAATAAAAATCCTAATCACCATCATTTTCACACATAAAAAATTTATTGGACACCTTAATACAATTTCGTCCATGATTATTCCAACACATAGAGCATAAATGAAATATTATCTTTTTCTCTTTATTGTTTTTAAATATCTATTTAAACTTAATTTACCTCTTCTTGTCAAAACCATGAGATTGGTATGTGACTCTATCCTCCATTTTAACTTGTATTTCACAACACACAATCTTATAGTAGCTTTGAAGGTATATTAGGGCCAACTCACTTATGATACTTGTCTTTAAGCCACAGAAGAACCTATTAACTCTACTTTTAGGTTGGATGATAATTCTTCAAATGTACTTCGAAATCCTCATGAAATTAACATCATAGGTCCCCATAGATTCAATATAAATTTTCTTCATCTTAAAGAACTCCTTATCTATCTTGGTGTAAATAATACAGGGAAATTAATTATTGAAATATAAGTTCTTGAACTCATCTCAATCCATGAATTTAATTTCATCTTACTGCCTCATATTCTTAATTAGAGTCTGACACTAGTTTGCTTCTCACTATAATTAATAATCAACTAGAATAACTTTCTCATTATTCAAACATTAGAGAACATAGAATATCATTTTATTAGTACTAATCCATTTTTTGGTAACTAGTGTATCAGATGACCCACCGAAAGAAGGTGGGAGTTTCCTCGTGAAAGACTCAAAAACATATCGTTCCCTACCTTTCTCATTATGAAGTCCATCATGATTCATAGATTTAGAAAGATGTGTGAGTATATAAATAATATTCTCTATTCCAACATTAATAAAATTTGTTGGGTGAGGAAGAAATTTTTTTTCATTGTCCTTCCCAATCACCATTAAAATGATTCCTTCAGGTTTTAGACATTGAATAAAACAAAAAATATAGAGGTATAGATAGTTATCATAATGAGAAGCCACATAATCATAAAAAACACTTATAAAATTTATAAATTATGACACCTTAAATTATATATAACACCTTAGGTTCATCCAAGGTTATACATAGATAACTTATATTTAAATCCTTCATGATGGTTTATAAAACGTTTGTGAATTCCCTAAGCATATCACCTAAGAGTGTCAAACTAGGAGTGTAGTATGGCCCGTTTTCATCTACTAGGTTACACCATGTTAGGCCAGATACACCTTGTCAAACTTATTAACTATAGCTACATCTGTTCTAGAGAAACATTAACTTGTAGTATATATAAAGAGATGTATATCTTGGAAGCCACCCACATTATCCTTTCCCAAAATTCCAGGAAATTTCCCTATAATTTTTCTTATCCTTAAACTCATCAATAGAAATTTCCTTAGGGTTATCACTATGGTTTTCACATCCTATTTTCCAAATAATAACTAAAATTTTTCTCTTATACCAACTATAGTGACCCTCACTTTTCTTACATTAACATTACAATACTTTTGGGGAATACTTAATACATTACACAAAAAAATTCCCAAAGACCATAGTAGTCTTGCACATTTAGAAACATAGAAGCATAAACACCAGTACCTAAGTGATATATATTACCCCCTAGGTTCTTCTTGTATAGAAACCATCTTAGAAACAACAAACATAATACATATCTTTAAAACCTGTGTGAAAAGAAAAAAAGGGGTCATCTTAGATGCTCATAATGGGTAAAAAGGGATATATCTTCGCATAATCATGATCAAAAGGGTATGTCAACATAATCATGAAATTATAAGATCATACCGTGTATATAAAATATCATAAATAATATCATGTAAAAATTATTGATAGTTCATAAGAAATAAATCATAAATAAATAACGAACATGATAAATGAAAGAATATCATAGGAATAAAACATAAAATTGTGGCCTATACATACGAATATAATAATGATTTCCATGGTAGTAAAGGAATCACTTCCAATTACATATAGGAAGTTTGGTTTCACTTCCCATTCCATCTTGGTGGTAGTGGTTCACTCCCACGATTGTCTTAGTAGACAATGTACATTTTGTCAATCTCATGTGATATAAATCTATACCCAATGAATTGGAGGGAGATATAGGTCTCACCTATCTCATAATGAAATCATACATATATATGCCATAAAATCATAAGTAATCATATCATAAACCATGAAATGAAATGGGTATCATAAATATGTTATCATCTCATAACATGTAGAAATGATCGTAGTTTTATAATCATTTCATCATATCATAACCCGTGAAAAGAAGAGGGTTTCATAAGCATATAGCTTCGGAAAAAAGGAACGGATTTCATAAACATAAAGACATAAAACATAAACTATTCAAAGACATAATATTAATGTATTATTTTGGTTAATTCTATTAAAGGAATTGTTAACACTTAATTATGTCATCTTAGAAGGGAAATTATTTGGAAATATCTTTTAATAACATTTCTTGAGGAAAATATTCTTTCTTCTTGGAAAACGAATTCTTTTATAAAAATTCCATGTAATATTAAAAGAAAAAATTTCATTAAAAAATAAACATTGAAAGCTTACAAGAGAATCCTAAAGGTATTATGACTACATGAAAGAATAAAAATCAATTCATGTTGAACATGTCAAAAAGAAACATTATTCTCTTACTTTTTTGAAAAAGACAAAAGTCACCTTGTTAAGAAAATTAAAAAAAATTCCTTTCAACCCATTTAAAAAAATTCATACATGGGTAAAAATACATTAAAAACTATTTTAAGAATACTAATAATATTTTGAAATACATTTTTAATAAACATAACATGGATGATAAGTATTTCCTAATAGATACTTATGTATAAACAATTGTGGTAATGATGAGATTATGGAATTGACCCTTACCTTAGGTAAGATTTCCTTGATATGTATCTGAAACTCCTGTATAATGGATTAAATATTTATTTTAACATATACAGGATATATTTTCATATGATATAATATATGATCATATTATCACCCATTTCATAATAATACTTCTTTATTACTCTTCTTCCGGGTGTAAACTACGTCCTTTTTATGCAATTTTTGTCATATATGCCCAGTTTATGTAGATAGGATATATTTATTTCATTTAAATAATAATATTAATATAATAGATTACATATTTATTCTTTATATACATTTATGTAATAATTCATTATTTGAGATCATGGAGAATGAATCACATCGTGTCGTGGTGACGGTAGGTCGTACGATCACACCAACAACAATATCATTCCCTTAATTGTAAAATGGTATGGGACTGGGCAGTAAATATATATATTTAGAATAAATATAATGTTAATATTATGATATATAACAATTATTTCCATCATTGTACTCATCCATGTAAATTTTTAATGAAAACATATTACACCACAGTATGGAGACAATAGGTCATACGTAAGCACACATGTAGTTTTCATTTTTCATATGATAGATAAAAGGTAGAATATGATTATTACGTAATCATAATAAAATTTTAGTATATATTTTATATTGGATTTATTTATTTATAGTGGAAATAAAACATGAATTGGAAGTTGAAGAATAAATACTCTAGAGAGAGTCGGTAAAGGAGATTACCTCTTCTTCGACGAACTCCTTCTAGATCTTCTCATAGGGATACTAGAGTTGGTATTTTGAGAAGAAAATCACCACCAGAACATGTATAATGATATTATAAAGATAAAGGGACTGTTTTTTTTTGAGATATAAGGCTCAAGGTGGTGTGAGGATGTGAGGGAGGGGCAACCTTCTTATAAGAGAGGGGAGGGGCACTGTTGGAAACACTCAAAATATTAAATTGATATAAATTGGTTTTTGACTTCAAATAGCTCAAAATTGAGTTATGTTGAATCTAAAATGATTATGGGGAAAATAATCTCAACTAATGATTTTAGTACATGTTTAGGTCATAATCAAAACCTTACCTTTTTCCTTTAACCCTTAGTTGAACCCTTTATCTTTTACCTTGACACCTTGGATTTTTACACTTTAGGGTCAATATAGTTACTATAAAATGCCTAAAAAACCAAAAATGGATAATTGATAAAATATATATCCTTATTATTTTTATATGGATGAATTTTATATTTTTATAAATTTTATATAATTTAATAAAATATTATTTATTTTAAAGAACCATTTATGTCAATTTTATTACAATTAAATATCTGTCTTTTTAAATATATTGTAAAACATGATCACTTCTAACCAACACCTATAATATAACAATAATATAATATATATATATATATAATTCATGGATGTCATCAAATTTTTTAAATTAAAATATTTTAATATTTTTATTATAATTTATTTGCTAATTCAATTATTGAAAAATTATTGTATCATCATTATACAAACCATTAATTAAATTATTTATTCAATAAAAATTAAAAAATATATAATGATGAATGTATATTTATTATATTTCAAATGACCATTTATATTATAATTTATCATCTTTAAAACCCCATATTAAAAATTAGTTACTTACTAAAAATATGAGTATGATATTTTTAACTTATCTTGAAATAAAATATACTAAGTGAAATATTCTTACACAAGTGGATTAAAATGTTTTTATTCCATACTAGGGTTTATTTTGGTCAAAATCCATTCATACAATCAAATTAAGAAATGTTTTAGAGTAATTTTATAATATTATAATATTATTCTTACCATTAACTACCTAATTTACCCTTAACTGTGGTAAAGAAAAATTCACTAAAGTTACTATTAATATTTCCCAAAAATAAGAGAAACCTATTTAAATATTTTGGAACCCATGATTCCAAATATATAATCAATTTTTTAAAATTTGAAACACAAAAGTTACATAAATTAATTTAAAATTAATCTTGTTGATGGGGTGAGAAAAAGTGTTATTAAAGTGAAAATATGCAAAAGATAAAAAAGATTTTAAATCTAAATTCAATATAAAATTTATACCAATGAACTAAATTATATTAAATGATAAAAATTTAATAAAATAATAATTTAAAACCAATCTAAAATATAATCTAAAAATATAGATTATTTTGTTGAAAAAATTTGTTTTCTATTAAAATATAGTATTTTTTATTATTTATCAAAACATGAAACTTATTAGGAAAATACAAAAATTTCAATCCAAGTAAAAAAATTTATATCCTGATTTCCAATAAAAATTATTATATTGGGAAATATAATATATAAAATTTTCAAGAATTGGATTAAAAATGGGTTTTCCATTAAAAGGGGAATAATTACCTTTTTGAAAAATATAGGTTTTTATGCATAAAATTGGTTTGGTTATTATCTTATTCCTATAAAATTTATTTGATTAATATCGAAAATATTTATTGAAAATATAAAATTTATATTTCATTAATATCATTTACTAATAGTATATTAATTTAATTAATTAATACAAAATGACTTTAGAAGCATAAAAAAAATTTTCTTTGTGTTTAATTGGTATATATTTTTGTTTAAAATTAATTGATTACCAATGAATTCACATTTTCATAAGTTATTTAAAGATATGAGTACTTGGTAATTTAATATCTAGGATGTTATTTTATTTAAATAATATTAAATTGAGGCTTTACGGAAACTCGAGGATGCGTGTAATATACACCAATTCATTATTTAATGTAGCAAAATCCAAGTTGGTGTTGTAAGAAAGGAATTTTTAATTTAGTGAAATGTAATAAAACTATGAAAGATAATTTATTCAAAAAAAGGTTTCAAAAACATTGGGTGTTATACCTCAACATCATGAACTCGATTATCATGTCTACTTAGACTGTAAATATAGTGAATATAGCTTAGAAAATCATCACCATGAACCTATGTTTAAGAAAGAATATAATTCTTCCAAAATAATTAGTTCCATTCAAAATAAGGGAATCTATAATCAAAATCACATGATAACAATCTAACACAAATGATAGGTTATTCTCAAAATAAGAATGAACGGGTCATATTTCCAATATTTGGAATATATTGGTATGATCTATATCCTAAGGCACATTGAGAGGGGGGAGTGA
The DNA here is from genome assembly GCA_963277665.1 of Viscum album. Classification (NCBI taxonomy): domain Eukaryota; kingdom Viridiplantae; phylum Streptophyta; class Magnoliopsida; order Santalales; family Viscaceae; genus Viscum; species Viscum album. The sequence goes on along the minus strand of OY728119.1, from coordinate 1,173,578,107 downwards.
ATCTGAGTAATAATGAAATAATTTTTGTATTCAACTTTTAATTCTTAATCGTTAATATATCTTGTTTACATGTGAGTGGGAACACCATTAAATGTATAACCCCTCAATTGTTTTAATAAAAACAATGAAAAAATACATAATTGAATGTATATAATAACACATATATTTTTCTCGGTTCAACTGCACTATGCTATGTAAAAGGATAATATACATGAAAATATTTTAATATAAAAAAATACAATATATACTAATTTATTAGTGTATTTAATCTATCATATGGCCACCCCACACCTTGAATCTATACCTTGTAAAATATTTAGTGATTTTTTATAACTCTCCCAAGGGTTATTCTCAAGTATTTCTACTTTATGAACTAATTCATAAAAGTATTAAATAATTTATAATCATGATGGTTTCATAAATATCATAATATGAAAACGATACATTTTTCATTATAAAAATTTATATTTGACAAAACATTATACTATTATCAACTTCTCAATGAGACACATGAATATATATCTTCCATCTGGTTGAAATAAGGACAAATAACTCCCTCCTATTTTAAAATAAATTTTCTCACCTCACGTCATCTTCTCCTATAATTTTCCAAGAATGATTAATGACATTCTACATATATTAAACATTTCTATCACGTATACCATTTTCATAATTATTCTCTATCATGGATCTTCTTCTCTCAAATCAAACTATTTCAATTCAATTATTTCTTATGAATAACTTCCATATAAATTTTTATATTTCTCTATAAACTCGAAGACCTTTGATTAATAATTGAGATAAAATTACATTTACTCTAAGCTATATGATCATGAAATATGTACCACATATTTAATATTTTTAATTTCATTGATATATATCAATTGAAACATAAATGACTGAATAAAAAATACTATATTAGGACTTTAATTTGAATATTTAAACTTTCCACATATTCATTCATCACGCCATGGATAGACTCACACCATGGTGTGAAAATTTCCACTCAAATTCTAAACTTGTAAAGGTTATAGCTTCAAGCTTCCACATTTCAAAATATATGAAAATTTTTAATTTCTGTTTTTATTCTTATCATGAACCAACAAAATATTCAAAATAAATTAATTAACGTATAAACTATCTCAAGATAAAATTACTTGCATCGTAAATAATTCTTTGTAAATTTTATATTTTCTATATCATTCTCGAATTCCTGATACCAAAAATGATATTATATTATATCATGGAAGGAAAATAACTCTAAGTTTTGTTTAATCACATTTTAATACCTCCACAGTATCTTTTTTGACAATTTATAGACTCTATTTCATACATGTATTTTTTAAACTAATACAGCCTTCTCTATGGAATGGTCATATCCAAAATCCCATTTTTAGATCGTACCTTGAGACTGTGATACCCTATATGGGATTCACCATATATGACATCATAATTCACCTTAAAACTCTAACCATGAGTTCTAAAACATAGTACTTGACGCTATAATAAAAAATTGTGGTTTTTGTTGAGACCAAGAGATTCTTTAGGGAGATTTTTTAGCTTATGGAGAAGGTGACGTTAGGAAAATTATTAAGTCCCAAGGAGAGTCCACTATGTTATTATGTCAAAGAATAATCCTATAGAATGTAGTATTTTTCAAGAGAATATTATATTTTATAAATGATGAAGTTCATTTTTTAATTCTGTGGAATTTTGTGGTAAATACATAAATTGGGTTCACACTCACAAAAATTGGGTTTATTTTTTGAGGTGAAGGTTGTTTGGATGTTTTTAGTTAGAAGAGTGGGGTTTTAAGATGTATAATTTTAAGGTGACATAAACAAACCATATCCATAAATTAATTTGTCATAAATAGGTTTTATGATGAGAAAATTGATTTGTTTTCTTGGACATGGGTGATTTATAATTTTGTGGTATGAGAAAAGTTTTTTTGACACCATAGTGAAATGGTGAATAACATATAGCAATTAAATAGAAAGAAAATTTATGATATTGTTATTTTAGTGATAATTATAGTTGAGAAGTTTCCTCATGGTAAATTTATTGGCTAGCACATACCATTGAGGTGGCTATGGTGGCTAAATGTTTGTTTTTGAATTTTGAAACATTTACCATACAAGGTTGATTCGTAATAATCAAATTTATTATGTGTATGGTTTGTTATATTTTCAAGAATAAGATTTATGTTATGCGAATAGAAATGTATGAGACCGTGTTGTGATTCATTTTTAGTTTCTATTTTGAAAAATTTCCTAAAATATAGAGGTGGTTTGTTCCCAGGGAGTAAAACAACTTGGTTATTTTGTGAGGTTCATCAAGGGTAACTCCACGATGTGAAACAAGTTATATTATGAGAAAAAAAATTGTTGTATGAAACAATTAGTGGTAAAAATTTCTTGATACAGTGTTTTTAGGGAAGTTTTATAGTTTTCAGGATAGTTTTTTATAATTTCATCCAACATATCATGGTGAATAAAGATAAAGTCATTCTGATAATAGTTTTTTGATGTCTTGGTGTATATGATGATGTGGTTCAGAAGATGTATCAAGGTTTATTTATACTCGATATCTATTATCTAATATCATATTAATGGTTACTAAAAAGTCTTAAATGACCTATAGGTTCAAAATGAAGTATAAAATTTTAATATTGATTAATGTAGTACACTTGTTTGAATTTGAATTTAAAATTAAATTATGTAAGTTATTATGCCACTTTTGGGTGAGGTAATTAAATAATAATCTTTTATGAATGATGTATGAGTGGGGTGAATAAATAATAATTTGAAGTTAAAATTATGTATTAATTAGGGCATATTATTCATTAGAGATTGTGGAAGAAGAGTTTGTGTGTAGTGTTGTGTGCATAAGAAGGAGATTATTGCAACAGTTCAAGTAGAATGAGATGAAGATTCGCACACTCTGGTATGTGTGTAAATCGTCAATTCAATTTTATATTATGAATAAAAATCCAGTCATGCATATTCAAAATAGTAAATAATTATAAGATCACTATAATATTTTCAAGTGAAATTCAGTCGAGGATGATGGACAACCACTGGTAGTACAAGATACTGGTGCCCTTTTTTTAGGCATTTCAAGACAAAATATTTCAATATTATTTTATCAAGGGTAAATTATATTACTTGGTAATTTATATATAAAATGCTTATTCTGGTGTATTATATGATCTTGAGTGATTCTAGGTCATACCAAGCATTAGATACTCATTTTGAGTGGTAAGCCCTATAAATTTAGTGTAATTTTTTAGTATATTTCTTCAGTGTGTGTGAGTTGACAGGTGAGATCCATACTCTGATAAGTGATAGGGAATTATTCTACACTAAAAATAAAATAAATGAAAAAATATATTTTTAAATGATTTTTTTCCCATGTGACATGGCTATGTATATTGCTAATTAACTGGTATTAGTTAAAACCAATTAAATTGAATGATCTAGATTCTAGAGTTTTTTTCTTTCAAATTTTTTCCTCAATTGGTATTTTATTTATTCTCCCTCATTCATAATCTAGGAAGTTTCTGATTTTTTATTGAATATATTCAGTGGAGTTCATGTTTTTATCAAAAAAAATATATCCTTCATGGATAATATTAATTAAAAAAACATCCTAGGAATTACCATATTCACTGGGAACAATCACATTATCTAGAAAGGAATAATACCACCCTACATAATTTTTTGGTATAAATATTCTAGATATTCTTATTGTTGGTTTTACACTAGTTTTAAAATGTGTATTATGGGCTTGGAATTCTAAAAGTAATTTTTAGTTTTATAAGTTTGTAAGAAATGTCATTATGTCCCCACTATTAGAGAAGTAATTTTTAAATTATATGGGGATCTAGGAAGGAAAAATAATTTGCAATAATATATAAAAATATATATGTAAATGAAATTTAAAATTCAAAATGAAAATATTACAAATTTTGTGAATGAAATATAAAGATAAGTGTATTCTTTAATGAAAATCCATCAATGAAATATTCAAAAGGTCCAATGAGGTGGTAATCACCATTAGAGGATTTGTTGGCATACTAAAGAATTACACATTGTTCCATAAAATACTCTATGTCCTATCAAATAGACCTGGTAAAAAATTATTTTCTCTAGAATATCAGGACCTTGATACACTTCATTTAGATGAATTAAACAACAACTTCGTTTCATATGAGACGAGAAATGAATGAAACAAAAGAAGAAGAGTTTTTTTAAAGAAGTAAGTATATTTAAAATTAATGAATTAAGAAACACCCATTAAGTAAATTTAAGGAAAAATAATAAAATGTTGGAAATTTATATTTCAATGAGGATGTTGATGTGATGATCGATAAACACATGCCCCTATTCATAAAATGTGACCATATAATTAAAGGTAAATTTTGTTTTAAGTTTATTTTAAGTATTTAGATGTTTTGGTGGTTTATAAATGTTGATAAAAATATATCAAAATCTATAAGATCAATAAATTAAATATAAATAAGTTTCCTAGAATGAATTTTTAAGGAAAAATTTCAAAAAATTTAAAATGAAGTACGTTTTCAAAAAATAGATAAAGAAAAACACTTTTGATTCAAAATTGAAGAGTTATTTATCTAAGAAGGCTTAATTAAAAAAATTATGTAATTATAACCACTTGTTCTTGAAGTGGTAGAGTTAAGAAGTGATTCATTGTAATAATGAATGTAAATTAGTTAAGTATTGAATTTGACAAAACAAAGAATAATAGAATTCATTAAAAGTGATGAAGAGTTACTTGAATCTATAATTGATTTCATTTTCAACAAATAATTGAATAATAACATATTTGAAGTTATTTACTTATATAAATTTTATGGAATAATGAATAATTCATCTAATATATATGAATTGGGTAAAGAATAAATGAGAAAGAAGTACTATGAGTTGATTTTAATATTTTAAGGAAGTATAAGACTTGGTCACTAAGGAGAATAAAAAGTTTTAATTGGTGAAAGAAAATATTATTTAATAAAAGGAAAATATAGAATCTCTAAAGGTAGGTTTTTTAAATAAATAATGTTGTATAAAAAATTCTATGTATGTTTTCTAACACAAGCATTAAGTGGGATATTTTTATAGGAAGGAAAATATTGTTATGGTTTTTGAGAGGCATTGAGTTTAATATAATTCATAAGAATCTTATATAATTCTTCATGGATATGATGGAATAAGTAGAGTAAGGTTTTCCCTTTACCAGAAGTTTAGATAAGTGAATAAAATCACACAAGAGATAATTATTCAGAATTAATATTATTATAAAGAGTCTAAATTTAAAAGCAAAATATGTTATTATTTATAAGATACAAATTTGGGAAAATATATACTATGTATAGTAACCTATGTGGTTATCCTAATTTTCTAGTTCATCAAACAAAGTTCATAAATTATTTCGACATGATAAATTTGAAAATTTTGTTACTAATTTACTAACTAGATATTTAGAAAGAATATTTTTCCTTTTATGTTCACTTTGGTTTCTATAAATGATATTAGAATATGATAAATTGTATTTGGATTAGATGATTCACATTTTAGACCATGAAAAGTGGTGGAAGGAACACATTATGGGGAGATAACCCTTATAAATAAACAAATTAAACATGAATGTTTCTCAATAAGAAAGATTAAATTTGAAAAAACAAATTACCATTTGGAATACTTGAATGACATGTACATGAGATGTGACTAATAATGTAATATTACCAAAGAGTTTATCGTGATCCTACCATGTAAAATGATTCAAAAATAAGAGATTAAAGGATTTTGGGTTAGTGAAAAGATAATTACAACTATAAAGAAGAATATGTTTTAAAATAAGAACATTGAATTTGTTGTGACACCTAGGATATTGACGACTCTTTAACAGGTGAAAAAACTACTCTAATCAAGAAAAATATTAATTTTTTTATCTCAATAATAATATATTATGGAATTAAATATGAAATTTTTCTAATAATTTATTTAGACAATGTAAATGTTCTAAAAAATTATGAACTGGAGACTAGAAAGAGGAAATAGAATTTATCATTTCAATTTGATAAATAAAAGAATAAGATATGTACTTATAATCTAAAATGGGATTCGAATAGGTAGATGGTTTATGAAAGTGGGTTTTAAGGAAAGGGGTATTTTAATACCAATTCATGGAGGTTCAAAAATAATTTGAATAATTTGTTCATCAACGGCTAAAGAATCAAAAATATATACTCTCTCTCACTTTTTCTTTGTATATTTTTGTAAAATTGGGAAAAATGTTACATAGATCACTATTTCTAGTTATTCCTTTGTATATTTAACAAATTAATTTAAAATTTTCAATTAAACTATATTATTGGGAATCTATGTATACATGTTTAACCAAATGAGGGAGATATATCATAATTTAGCAAAACAAGTATGTAAAGAAAATTTTTAAAGGGTGAAATCTGTAAAGTTATCATCTGATTTATTTTAACATGTTCTATGAGCATGTATATGGGTAATTTTTATATAAAGTTTCAAGGGACAATTATGATAAAAGAAATAATTTATGGAGTTGATTCAAAATTGGTATCTAGTGAATTATTAGTTATATCATGATGTATTGGTATAATAAATTATTGGTATTAATAGGTATTAAGGGATATAAAGAAGTGGATATAATTAACGGTTATTGAGAAACTGTCATTATTATTAAATGTAATTTTTTTACTACACCAATTTTTCTTAAATAGACATAGAATTATTTAATGATGATTCATTACTAAGTTTGATTAGTTTTAAATTAGTGTATGTTCATTGTTGAAAAAAAAATCCAAAGGTAGAGACTATTAATACCAAGGGATTCTTTGGAGAAATATTTGATTCCATAAATTAAAAAAGGTGAACTTAAGTAAATTATTGAAACCCAAGGATAGTTTTTTCTAATAAGATGTTGAAAACAAACGTTTATCATTTCACATATTTCTAGATAAGTTGATTTGGATATGTTATGAAATAGTAATATTCATGGCCTTATATTTTATTATCAATACATGAATAATATTTAAAGTAACAAAAAAATGTTTATTTTGTTAGGTGATGTTTTTTTAGAATTTTTCAGGTTGGATATGGGTTTTTAAGATATTTGAATATGTATAATGATTCTTGGTGTGGAGATTGTCATGGAAGAGAAAAAATCATGGTTGTCAAAGAGACAGGTGTTTGGACATGACTCGGTCTAATGAATTTTTTTGGCTATAAAATTGTCTAATGGAGTAGAAATTAGAAACTAAATGGGCGTATGGTTTATTGAACTTTAATTTTAGTGCGTGTTTTTATTGATAAGTATCCCTATAGGAAACTATGAGGCTATAACATTCCATAAGGGTTTCTATGAAAACTCTATGTGGTTTTTTATTATTAAAAATCTCTATATGCAATTATTTTTTCCTATAATATTATATATGATGAATAATGTTTCTTAAATTTTCATAAATATGATTACATATATATGAATAAAAATATTTAAGTCCAAATCATTGTTTATTCAATTTATTGATAGGGAGACATTTTGAGGAATAAATGGATTCTTATAGACTCTACTTTACACCAAATTCATCCTAATGTTTTAGATTGATCTTTCATTTTTAAATCCTTTAATCCTATTCATTTTCCATATACATGACAGTAAAATATATAATGGTGAATTTTTCTTCATATTCCTTCTCAATTATCACACAAACATTTTTTTTCTAATATGACCCCACTAATTCCTCCAGTAATCTCAATAATCTTCACTATAATTCAAGTCTGCTTCTGTCTATAAAATTATTTGCCTCATCTTATAACATGATTCTCCATGTATAATTTGTTTTTAGACTATATTTTATCACTTAATAACTTCAATGAAATATTATCTCTCAAAGTAATACACCATTTATTATCCCTAATGATTATCAAAAAATCAATAAATAACCTATTTTTTTCAATTGTAAGTTAGATAATCATAGCGATAAAAAAATATTTCTTGGATACCATTCTAAAATCAAACCTACAGATTATATAATAAACAAATTTATAAAAAATAGATTGTAATGAAAAAATAATGGATTAGGTGAGCATGGAAAACTATGAACAACCTTTTAAAAATGGTAATTATTAGAACAATTGGCTTATAAATAAGTTTATAGGTGATTATAGATATAAAAAATATTATATTATTAATTAACATGATTAATATGAGGATATAAGTATAAAAAAGTTATTATATATCCCAAAATATTTTATAGAAAAAGGTATATGGAAATTTAATTTTTTTTGAAATAGAGCTCCCTAGTATAGAAGCGAATAATGGATGACATTCAAGGTACTAAACTGCGATCTAAATTTGAGATTAATAACATTATAAAGTTTCTCAATATGATTTTTTGATTAAATCCACTCATGGTTAATAAAATAAGAGATGAAATAATAACACAAAATATTTGGTTACAATACCATATTAAAAAAATTCATTGGAAATAAATGGGTATACATGATCTTACTCAATGATAATGAATAATCAGGTAAGAGAAATAGTTTTTGTATTAGGGATATGCTCAAATATATGAATTTTGTTTGGGTGAAACATTTTCTATAGTGACTAGGTTATAAGTTCTTTATTTCCACTATAGGATATTAAAGTTTTGTTATGTGGATATAAAGTCTGTAATTTCCAAAAAAAATTAGAATATGAATTATATATAAACCAACCATACAGATTTTAAATATATTCCAATAATATTAAAATATAAAAATTAAGTAATTATGTATAAGGATTAATGAAAGAACTTTATTCTTGGTTCTAAAGGATTGATTCATTTTTATGCTATTATTTTCTAAAATATGATGAGTATATCATAATATTTATGTCAATAAAAATAACAAGACATGACTACATATATTCATGGATTCTGATTGGGATGGATAAGTAGTTGATAGAAATATACTTCAAGGGGATAATTTTACATTAGAATAAAATGTATTTTATAGTTAGGAAATAAACAATAAAATATTTTATTTATTAGGTTAAAGATATAATATATTATAACCCCCTTACATACTGACAACTAATATGTATGAATCAATAATTAATTTATTATCGGGAGTAGATAACACTATATATTTCTATTTTTTTGTGAAAATATTAGTATCATTAATCTATATAAGAATATAATCCAACACTCTTATAAAAACCCACAAACACATAAATATATAATATATAACATCATTAAAAGTCAATTTGGATTAAAATTATAGAAAATGGAACTAATCATAAATGATATTCAACTTAATGATGTCCGATTAAAATATAAACCATATTTATTATATGAGAATCACTTGTTGATCAATGATGTTTAACTCACTTTTAATTCCTAATTTATTAGAATTATTGTCCACTACCCCATTTATTTTATGCTTATAAAAAGTTTTATTGTGGTTATAGTATTATCATAAGGGGACTGTAAAGAAAATGTGATTACCGAGGTTCTGGGAAATCTCATAAAAATTTATTCTCCTTATCATTTTCCTTATAATGAGTATTTCACAATTAGGGTCAAATTCAAGTTACATTATATTTTAACCAAATAAATGTCAACATCATATGATTATTATTTTTATTTTTTGTTAGGGGGTAGGGCATAGATATTTATGAAAGTGTAATCTATGTAAATTAGTTTATAATTTCACCAAATATAAAGGGAAGAACCTTCGACCCCCATAACTATTGGAGTAATATCTATTAGAAAAATGGGGTTTATGTTTTTCTTTTATTGACTGAGTGTTAGAAAATTATTGGTTATCGTGTATGCATATATAAATGAGGATGTATTTAGTGGGATATATTATTTTCTTTAAATAGACTATGTCTTGTTGAATGTGCTATATATGAATATAGTGTGTGTTCTTGTATGAAATATTATATAGACTATAAGTGATGTGTAACATGTTTTATTAAAAATATATCATAATTCAATGTCTTTTAAATTTAGAAATGTTTTTTTGAAAGTTTTATTTTGAATAAATGTTCTAGGGAGATGTGTTTTTTTAATTGAAATTATATATACAATTTTTATAAATTATAAAAAGATATATGTTATGTTTATTTGATTTGTTGATGTGTTTTTCAATAGGTGAATGATATATTCTATGTAATGTCAAGGGGATTCAAATTTTTCCAGATATATGTTATGTGTTTTGCATAATATAAATGTTTTTTACTAATAGAAAAATACTATATATATTGCGTTATATTCATAGGTTTGAATTGATGATTTTTATACATATTAGAGACTATTGAAGAGGTAGAGAGGTATTTGGGGGGGGGGTATTTTAAAAATAAAAATATTTCATTATGGGAAACAATATTTGGTCTTTTTAATAAAAATTTATAAATATGTTCTATGAATTAAACACCCACAATGATAAGTAGCTATCATTGGTAGTTTTATAACTGCGTGCTGTGATTTTAGTCACACATCAGTCATGAATATACATGGGACTACAGCATGATGAATTTTATCTTCCACCTTTTAGGAGTGAAACATAAGGCCAAATCACTATCTAAAATGTTTTGGGATTAATGACAACAATAACAAAAACCGAACCAATGACATGAGATAATTTTAGAAGTTACATGGGATGTGTTTGGATAGATACAATATACATTGTATCATTTTAATTATATTTGAAAATGGGGGTTATGTTTGTGATCATGCCAATGATAAAATATAATTTTGTTTAAGTCATATGGATCCATTTTGAGTGAATAATTTGAAGGTATTGAATACTAAAAAAAAAATTTTTATTATAAAGATTGATTTTGTAATAGGGGTTATCACAAAATATGTATAGATTCTTCCCCTATATGTGATTATATCATAGAAAGTGACATTGAATTATTTATAGATAATGAGAAGTGCATGAGCTAGCACTGAGAGTGAGATCATATATTACAATGAATAATAAAATCACCAATAGTGATTAAATCATATAAAATGTGGTGATATAGTATAAAAGGCTATCAAAAATATATTTTATAAAAAATTTAATAAATAGTGTAGCTATGGTGGCCCACATTATCATGACTTGTGAAAGGAGGATAAGTTAGTATAATGAAGAAAAATAAGTTTCATAAAATGATGGAACATGAATATGATGTGATCCATATGAGAATTCATATATTTAAAAAAAATATTAAAAAACAGAACTTTAACCTATAGTTTTGAATTTTAGAGTACCCAATAAAGTAGAGGAGAGGTCTGAGGACAGAGAAATGAAAAAGAGATTGAAAGTATTAGGTTCACCTACAATTTTTGGTGATATATTATTTAATTTTAATATTTTAATTTAATATTATAGTAGTGATTCAAACTATTTTGGATTAAAAATGAGACTCATCTCCTTTAAAGTGTAAGAAATGATCATTTATAATGACTCATGTGTGAAATAGTGAGTTTCATCCTCTATGGACTAGCCTTTATTCTAGAGGTATCCCACATAAAAAATCATGTCTAATATTTATGCAGTTTTATTTTAGTATTAAATTTTACATATCACAATACATGTATATATATTAACTTTTAAAAAAGATATATTAATATTAATACTTTTTTCAATGAACTGAAGAAGTGTTGAAAGGGATCTATTCCACAATTTACCCTCACTAAAGACATATGGAATTTCTAACTGTATATTTATGACCAATATAATTTTTTCATTAAGGATAAAGTTATAAACGCTTTATCAGGTTTATAGGAGGCATAATTATTTTTTAGGGTTGTTTTGGTTTAAAGGGAACCATTAAATCATGCTCATTAAATTATAATAATAATTTTTTAAAATTTCAAAAGGACTCATATTTTTAGTATTATTGATGTGTTTAGATTTTCATTAAAATGATTGATTTTATGAATTGTTTTAAAATTAGTAATTTTATAAGATAATTCCTTATTAATTCACTTTATACTCTATTATTATTTTTGAAAAAATTATTTAATTTTAATAACTAGAATGTTTTGTATCTAAAATGGTGTGTTTTGGAATATGTGTTAGATGTGGTTGGTGAAGTATTTCAGTTAAAAAAATTCTCCTATTCAAACAATATAGTTTGTTGTAAATTCATGAAAAATAAAATCTAAAAAAGTTTCTCATATATTTAAAATATTAATTATCTTTATCATATTGATTAATATTAATTCATTATGAATGTATTCTTTGGTTATATAAAAAAATAAAAAAATATATTTTTTAAAATTTATTTTTTTATCTTTTCATACATTATAAAAATTAGAATTCATTGAATTATACTAATCAAAAAGTAATTTTTTTAATATTATAAATTATTAATATTATCTCTTGATTATAAAAACATGTTATCACTATGATAATAACACATATTATTCTATTTTTATTTCACTGTTAATTTTTTTACCATTGAATATTAAATCTTCCCTTTATTATATTGATAACTAGTTAGTATATAATTTACAAAAATATAAAAGTTTATTATATTTGGGGTGATCTAGTTTGGAAAAGTGGAAAATTTATAATATTGTGGTGATTTCCCTTAATTTATCATTATTTATATGGCATATAAGATTACATCATCACATAATACTCATCTTACATTAATGAAAATATAGATATTTTATTTCATATTGAAATAATAAATAACTATTTTTTTATCCTCCATAATATTTTTATGGGTTTTTTATTGAACAATTATAACAATACTAACTTATAATTGACTACAACAAATGTGATTTTCATTTTTTTATTCATGAAATTGTATAATTGATAAATGATATATCGTTTTGTAACAAAATTAATGCCAAATAATTAATTTAAGTTTATCAAATAGTCTTATATCATATATAAATTATCATTCTAGATTTTTATTTTTTTGGTTCTCTAAATTTTATTATATTCTTAAATATTACATTATTTTCACGATCAATGTGGTAAGAAACTAGGTTAAATATTTTTAAACACAATTTAATATACAATAAAATTTGAATAACTCATTCAAGTAGGAGTCATTAATTTTATATAACAAATAATAAACCATAAACAATTTCCTTATATAGTTTTTTCTGTATCATATTTTAGGGAAAGAATAATCCTATAATTTTTCATTCCATGTATTCCAAATGACTTTATACATATGATTCCATGTATAATATTATACATAGAAATTGAAAATGCTTTAAGATATTTTATAATAAAATATGAGGGCCTATCTTATTCTCAATTATGATGCTTAATTGATAATCTTTTCCCCAGGACATGAAAATTTTCATCGGATTATGTTTATTTTTCTAGTTTAAATATATAATAAATATATTCACTTTCTGATGAAAAAAATCTCTATGTTTTAATCAATTTCTACTATTTATCTTCTTATTATTTAATATTATTTAATTATTCATTCAACTGTAATTAATTATTTAAATAATTTTATATTTTTTGATGGATCATAAAGACTAATATATATTAGTCATTGTCATGTCTACAATTTTATACTTCAATATTTTATTTTGTTATAAAAAATAAATTCTCAAATATTTCTTACTAGGTTTGATTGTCTTCAAAAAAACGTAGAATACAAAAAGAACACCAAAAGTGTTAACTCATTTGTTGAATTCATGATAACATCTTGGGGAATAATTAGAAAAACAGCTTTTCTATATCTCTTATATTTTAATAATAAGAAGGATTTTTTAAGAAGAAAATAAAAAAATATTGGGAGTTCCACTTAGAAAATACAAAATGTTGTTACATTTATAACAAATATATTTAAAACCAGTCATGAAAGTTTGATATTGTTGATATTATTATTTTAAATTCCTTTTAAATATTAAATGTATTATTTATTTTTTTGTGTATACATTTAATATTTTTTTATTGGCATAATATATTCCCTAATATAAAAAAAATATTACATATTTTAAATATAATAAATTTTTAAATTAAACATTTAATATAAAATTGAAAAATATATACACTATTTTTTAGTAGAGGAGTAAAACAATTATGATAAAATTTTACTATGAAAAATTTATACGAGTATATAAAATTAAATGTTTTATTTTATTTACATATCAAAACAATTTAAATGAAAAAAAGTAGTGAAACAACAAAATAGGGTATTTTCATTATTGAATACTAGGGAAATTACACACAAATAATTTGGGACAGTTGTGAATGAATTATGTACGAATCTTATGGTTAATATTATATAGGTCATGAAATGTTGTGTAAAAAATATTGATTATAGGTTAGTATTATGATTTAAATTTTAATATTAATACATATATTTATGAATATTTGTTCCTAGAGAATGAGTTAGTGGTGTCTAAGAGTAGGAAAATACATAATTGAAGAAATAGTAGATTTGGTTTGGAAAGTACATATCCCACTGGAAACTAATTAGAGGCCCAATGGGAATTTGGTGGACTATAAGTATATTTATTATGTGATTTTCCAACCATCATTTTTTAGTGGTGAAAATAGAACATTTTTGGCTCACCCGATTTTAAATGTGGACTATTGGTGATCCTTTTATGGAACTAGACCCTTTTCATAAAACAAGGGTATTTAGAGAATTTAAATAATAATTTCATAAATATTTTTCTTTTATTTCACCTCCAAATATTGGTAGGAATGGGATAGTTTCCTTTCTCGCTCAGGTTGATTTTACCTTTCTAGTTAATCCACATTTATTTCCCAATATCAATTTCAATTGTATGTGGTTATGTCCTTCTCTTGATGATGTTTAGTTAATGTAACATTATTTCATTTTTTTAAGAGTATTTTGATTATGTATCATATAAATCCCTTATTTCTACAATTTATATAGGTTTTTGTGATACCTACAGAATTAAGACAAATCATGAAATAATTCATCTCAAGTTTCTTTGGTATGCGGTCATTACTGTACCTTGTCCTTATATGTGATTTTATCATATGATGATGTCTATGGTGGTGGGTAAATTTAACCAGGGGAATATGAGGGTATAAAGACTATAAAAATTGGTTAATTATGTTTGGGGGCTCAGGTAGGGTATTGTAGACATTTTTCCTAGTGTGTATCTTTTTTTTTATTCATGGCGATAATACCATTAGTTGAGTTACAGAATTTTCATTAAATGGGAAACTTTGTATGGGAATCTAGGTTGTGAAAATGAATGGAATTATCTCATTTTTTCTTTTATGACTATGATTTATGATCTTTAATATGCATTAGTACATGATATTTTTGGATGATATGATCATAAAACTAGATCCTTAGGTTGACAGGAAATTGAAGGAGTGAGTACCTCGTGTGTGTTAATAAAGGATAAATGGAAATTAGTGATATATTCATGCATTTGAATAATATTTAACAAGTATTTCTAAGGTATTTTGGCTAATTTATGGTATATAATGGCTATCTAGGAGGGATATGGATAGTGATTTCACTGGTTATTCTTTGTTTTATAGTTTAATTGTTACACTAAATTGATGTAAGTGAGTTGTGAAATGAACAAGGTTATGGATTAATAACAATTATGTATGGTTTTATAGGTGTAGAGATGTTAATTATTGTATAACCAGTTAATGATAAGGAAATTATTTGGATGGATAGTTCCTTGGTATATATTTTATTAGCTTCCCTCTATTGATGTCATGTCTCTATTATAGACAAATGATTGATATCATGGATGAATATTTTACACTATGACCCCTATAATTGTACTATGGGATAAATACACTATTCCATGACCCATGATATGACATATAAATATATCAATTGGATTTTATATGATTCTCTATGTTATAATACATCCCTTGAATTTATTTCATATGAGTCAATTATGTTCCACCATATATCTAAATTTTAGGTGATGTGAAATAACTATATAATATTTCATCTCTTAAAGTAATGTGATTTTAGAGAATTTTTTATCCAATAATTTTAATTGATTTTAAAATGATCAAGCTCTATTATTTCATGACCCCTTAGGTTTTGTGGAATAGGCTTAATAGGTTATATCTGGAATCTTGATATGATAATTTAATATACATTGATTATGTTAATATTTAATTCATGAGGTGGATTAATTTGATCCTATGGAGATATGATAGAAATGATATACTAATAATGGATCATTTTTATAGTGTTGGTATTTAATTTATCTTGGTGTTCATATAATGCCCCAACTATGTTTTATGATTATTTTTTCTAGTTTCTCATTGTATTATATCCATAATCATATATATAATGACATATATTATAGAATTTTTTTATGGAATGTCCAGTGTGTAATACTAAATTTAGTACTCACATTCTATATGGGTAACCAATTGGATATGAAAAATTCTTTTCTCATAACATATGTTAGGGAAATGACTTTATGACCAGTGGTGAGAAGGTAAGGGTTTGTTGAGATCTAGAGTTAATCTATTGAGGAGGTGTATCATGTATTTTTTTTGGATATGGTGGAATGGAAATTATGTTTTATATATATTGTACTATATGTGTTTAAATCCATGGGTGAACCATAATATATATCTATATAGAATGACATTATGTTGAAACCCACTAGTTTAGCAACATAAAATCCATAATGGAAGAAATTCTGGAATGTAGGTATTATTTTCCCGGCAAAACAAAGGAGAAGATGGAAAAAAAATGGATCACAATAACCACCGAGGAATATGTAATTTTTAAACATTCAAAATGTCATACACAACACATAAACATGTTGTAAGATCACATGGATCCCATTTTAAAAGCCATCCTATTTTTGTAATGGTTCTTAAGGCATCTGCTAATCACGCAATGACTACTGGATGAGATCCTCCCAATCACATGTCTTGTCAGCCAGCGGGAAACTGATGAACCATCGAAAACAACAAGTAATTTAAGGATTAAAATATGAAAAATTCAAAGGCATTTCATAGATGTAATTTTTATGTGATATACCCATGTGGTTCGCAACACAGTGTAAAAACCCTGGTGATATGTCTACCTTGTCACGCAAGATCCCTCAGGCATGTCTCCCACATCATCTGAATGGTCTGAAACATTTCTAGATGCTCTGGCACTCCCCCTCCATATCTTAATATAAAAAGATGTGTTTTTCATGTTAATGACCGTGAATCACCAAAGGACCCTCTATTGGTCGCATTACTACTGGGGAGGGTGATTGTCTTTGGAAACACTTATACAAAGTTGGGAAACCCATGAATTTGTGAAATAAAACAATGAAAATAAAAGGGTAAATGATAGGAACTTCTAGTGGGGGTGCATTAAAATCATGTGATAGAAGTTATGCACCCCGTGCAATAACCATTGATCCTGTTAAGTCCCTTGGACATGAGAGACTTTTACTGGGCATCCAGATCTTCTGGAGGCCCTTTGAAATATATTCCTAGCCTTATAGAAGTCCTCTGACATGTCCACCTGATTATTAAGTACTCCACTGATGGGGAAATTTTAATAAATGGAGACTTTATGGGATGTTATTACGGTCATGGGAAATCATGAGACTCCCTATAAATAAATCATTGTTGCATCATACAAAAAGTGTGACACCAGATCTCTCTACTGAATCCAGACTAGATTTTTGAAATACACATTGTGAAAAGTGGTTTATAATCAGTTTGTAAAGGATGATAAATTCCAGCACACCAACATGAAAAAGTCATCTTTGGTTCCATGGATTCGGTAACCTAAGAATGGGATCGTAATTATCAACTACCAAACTCTTACGTGCCCTCATATATATTTCATTTTCACATGATATTAAGTTGCATGGATTAAACAAACTATGGGGGTTTTGATTGCTACTATAAAACAGGATGTGTAAAATTCATCATAACGGCTCAATCCCATCATTGACATATTAATCACCTCTAAGCATGGAAGAATATCCCCATGTGTCTAGTGATACAACTTCATTATATAAGCAGTTACCCATTAAGATAAATGGATTAAGAACCTCATATTCATTCAGATTGAAGCCAAAAAAGACTCCCCTCAATATGTGAAAAGGGTTTAATTGATGATAATTATTTTAGCGTAACCAGTTCCATATGGATATTAGGAATATATTAATGGACATGTAGTAAATATATAAGATAGTTTTGGTGTAGGAAGTAATCCCCCCCAAATGATGTGATGATCTTAATCTCCCATCCTCTCGATCAATTTGATTTCCAAAGCTCCATTAGATCTGAGACACCAAATAGCCTCCTACCATTGGAAAGTATATATGTTCCCAGTTATAGATGTAGGAATTATTGAAAGCTTTGATTAAGAACCATAATGAATGAACCTCATTTTCTAATGAAATAAATAAAAGTGAATCTAATTACAAATCGTTTAACCATATCATCTTATTTAGAAGATAGAAAGAATATACGATCTAGTTATAGTCATACAATATTGATCTTTTCGTCAGGGATCCCCCAAGAGTTATTTCCCTATTTTGAAAAATTAAAAATCGTTAAACTGACATGAATCTATCTAAAAAATATCAGTTGACCATACATTGAGGAAAAAATTTATATCCTACACAAACAAAAATGGTGAAATCAGTGTGAATCTTTCAAAAACAATTAATCGGTTGACCATGAGATGGGTCGTGTTACTTGGGTATCATACTCAAGCATAAAATCCAACAATGGGACATATGTTTAGTCCTCTATAATAGGGGTTCTGGTGAAATAAGTCCATAATCTCTTGAAAAAGTCAACGTGAGTAGAATGGCCAGACCAGGGATAAGAGAGGACAAGTATGATTCCCATGTATATCTGTTTGAGAACATATAATTCCTATAAATAATAACTGATTGGTGACCATGTTCCTTGTTGTCTTCATGACTATAGATATTTCTCCCTCAAAACAACACCCTAATCCAAAAAGTTTCTTATCCAATGACCATTCTATAAAATCATCAATGGTTGCAACCCCTAGAGGCCTCAAAATGACCCCACCCACCAGATATATTTATCCCATGGTGGAAAATACAATGATTCTGGTATACCATAGATAGGGTATGATCTCGAACCATGAGGCTTCTTGATAGGTTCTCCAAGTGATAAAACCAAAAATTCTTCAACATCTAAATAAAGATGAATTTAAGCTAGTGTCACTTGTCGCCAACACCAACCAATTTAGGAGCTTATCCCCAAATTGTGACAAACACCACCTTCAGTATCGGATGAAGGTGGAATAAGGATTCTATTAAGTCTCCCTTTCAATTCATGGGATATAGAGGAGGCCTCTGATCAAACATCGTCACCAGTGTCATCCCATAGCTACCCTTCCATTTCATACTAAGGGTAACACCCAACATACTACCACCTTTGATCATCACGAATGAGAAACAATGAAAAAAACATCTGGAACATAAGTTTATAGATAATCATGAGTGGTCTTATATCCCTACTCCTTATGATGATTTCTACTAGCATATTCTGGTAGTAACCTACGAGTAGGATAATATCTCTTCTCACTTGGAAGATTTTTTTGGGTATAATCCATTAGTTGGAATAGGGGAGGTGCATATCCCATCCCCCATGCATGATGTTCATCAGCATATTTTGGTGGAACAAGGAGGACATAAGTAGTTCTATATTTCCACTTGAATAGAATATTTTATCAATATATCATGGATAAAAAAATGTGTAGGCTTATATTTCAGTGCAAATTTTTTAAAAGTTTCATTACACCTTAGAAATAGCTAAAGAACTTCTCTGGTATATTCTGGAACTGGTATAGATACATAAACCAGTATGTATTCATATCCCTATAACCAGGATAGTAAAAAAAATAAAATCATAATGAAAAAGTGGTTTCTCTTAAATAATCACACATCCATTCTCCCATATAAAAGTATTGTCGAAATATTTTTTTAAATGTAAAGTCACTAGACCGAGCTCATATTACCACTCCAATGGGGGATCTATAATGGATAGTGTCACATGCCTTCGGACCAGGGAACATTTATATCAAAAGGCCGATAACATATTCCAACAGTCCGGGATCAGGCTCACATACCCATTGTGGCTGGGGTTAACCAAATGAATGTGGCACACGCCTCGAGACCGTCTCATATTCCTATCGATGAATACTAGTAGCTTATTATAAAGTCATAGGATCGGGCTCAGATTCCCATTCTGGTATGGACTCACTAAGTGAGAATGACACATGCCTTGGGGTTGGCTCATATTCATATAAGTTTATCTACACAGTATATTTTTATAGATCATGGAATCCAGGATCATACCTTTACTTCCACTAATGAATGAATGAATGAATGAGCATCCTTCTAAGGCTATACAGGAGTTGGATCATATCTCTTCTCTAATTCTAAAGGTCTATCAGCATATTTCAATGGGGAATGCGTATTCGGACTAGTCTCACACTCCGACTCCAATCATGGCTCACCCAGTGAGAGAATCTCATACCTCGGGACAAGTTCATATTCCTATCAAGAAATACCGAAGACATATTCTGAAGGCTCCGGATCATGCTCATATAGCCTTTAGGACTTACGCTCACAAAGTTATAGTGACACATTCCTTGAGGTAGTATCATATATCATCCAAAAATGAAGAACCATAGTGGAATATTCCCTTATATTCTCAAGAGTAGGATCGTATTTTGATAGCACTAAATGGTTATCAACAAATTCTAGAATCCATCATATAGAAAGCTCATATCCTGGCACAATTTCAAATGGTAGGATGTTATATTTCATCCATGTCATAGGAAGAGGACCATATCCCTAATATGAACAATGTTAGTGTCGTTGGGGTTGTTTGAGACACATTCTCAACATCTCAATGGTATTTCGACTCTTAAACCAAAGCATAAGTAGATCATTACCATGATTATACTCATCATAGTAGTGTGGAGATGGATCTTAGGGACTCTAATCCAAATATCTGTTGTGGCCAACCTCCCTCTTGTGATATCTCTAATGCTAAATTAAATTATCTTAGACACCTTTGTATAGAGGGATCTCCAAAACAAAGAAAATAAATTGTATAGATAGATTCTTGAAACATCTCGGTCAACTGCATATAGTTCCCCCATCAAATTATAGAAACACTCTACTCTAGTCATCTAGTGACCGAAGAAGCATCTGATGTGGTCAGACTAGATGGAGGTGTGAAAGTATAGTGATGAGAATGCGACATTGAAATGTATAGATAGTTAACCAGAAAGAATCTCCCCACCATATTTTTTCCACATTCCACTTTGAACTGTGTGGTCCCATATGATATCAGAAAAAAGTGCATGCCTTATCTATGCCAAAATATGTGGACTACTCATCAGTGATTGAAGGACAAAGACCTCCCTTTTCTAAGAAATAATGGATTCCTTAAACCATCAAGATACAGTGTTTCCATTTAGACTGAGCTAATATCTCCAATGCCTATGAACCAAAACTAGAAATTCACAACATAAAATATAAATCATTATTTTCATCATTTCATCATAACACTTCAGCATATAATCATTGAATCCATAACATACATTTGTATTCGAGTAAGGGGAAATTATGGAGCATTGTAATTCACTACGCCCCTAGAATATTATATCCCCTAATTACGGAATCATGTAATGTCATAGCTTCCAGTGAAATCATGGAGTTGGGTAATGTGTGAGATAGTTAGTTACTACAATAGAATTCCTCCACTTTAACAGTGCTAATACATCACAAATGGAGGGAGATGGAATCCCAAAGATATTCAAATTGTTCCCCTCCAAGTAATGGGAACACATTTCAAAAATGGAATTTGATGTTTTTAATCAACCAAAAAACTTCTCACAAAGAATTAATCCCATCATGGAATTCCATTTCACACAATTCCTTCATGATCATAATTGTTCTACATCAAATAGGTTGAAATACTAGCTATCGTAGTAGTTTTTTGAGAGAGTACCCAGCCCACCGGGCCTAGGGAATATCTACCGCCACCATCACCCCTTGGATTGACAAACCCTAAGGGGATTCATGAAATATCAATAGAAGAACCAAACAAATACAAGCCCATTGGGAGGTGGGAATTTATATCACAATCTTCGTCTCTAGTTTCTTCATCCCCCTAGTGGGTCCTATGGAATAAATAGAATTTCCAGACCATCTCATACCATAGGGATGGGGGAATTTATATCTAAGTTATACCTCGTGAATCACCAAATCCCTGACTGGAATAATTAGATCCTTAGAAATAGTATCAATCTATACCTAGTAGGGCCTCGTATATTCTCCAATCTACAAGGCATGGAGCATTTTAATAATCATTATCATAATAGAGGGAGTCAATCTTCACTAGTTTGGGAGATAAATTTTGTCTCTCAGTAACTCATATGTTCTTCACACCAGAGAAAAAACCTTTACTATTTCAGTGTCATTCTGAAAACATAAATGGAAACTCTCTCAAGGAAATTATTCATGAACCAAGACATGAAGAATATATGAAGAAAAAAAATCAAAACATGTCATGGTCTCAAGAAAAAATTTCCTAATATGGAAATTGGTTTTAGAAAATACCATAATACAGGAATTTCATAATCATCTTGTAGTGTTGAAAGTGATGGGAAAACATCTATTTCCTGATACACCTCTATAAATGTTATCATTATCAACTCAACATATAATGTGTATCAAGAAACAAATTTATAGGGTCACCATATGGAAAATTTACCCTGAGAGAAGGATTTAGATACACCCAACAAGGTTTTATTAACCCAGAACCAAAGAATGATCCAAAATATGGAACCTTTGAATATCGAGTTACCACCTCTATGGAGGAACATTGCCAATGATAATGGAAAAGTGTGACAACATCCCAATCAATGAATGAAATAACATAAAATTATTCTATAGAGGAACAGTTTTCATGATATGATAGTGAGATAAAAACTCTAATACAACTCAACCAAGAGATACTCATGGGAAACATTCTCACTGGGTATCATCTTTAGGAAGAGATAAATATGTTTTCTCCTAGAGCTAACCTAAAAACAAGAGTAGCATAGGAGCTTCAAACCGATACTGCATCCAGGTATCTAATCTATATAAATTAGGAATTTATAAATTATCAATAACTCCATATATTATAGAGACACCCCCTCCCTCTCTATAGCGATCATTCAATTATAGGAATGATCTATAATTAGAGGGAGATGAAAACAGGGCCACATTGCCAAACCTAACTTTCCTCTAGTATATGGGAGATGGATATAATAGTTGAATATTTAGAACAATGAAATTCCCTCATATCCCTGAATAATCCAATGGAATCAATGGAAGGGGGATTTGAACCAATGTAGCCTGAGAAAAACGTGTGTCCTGGATGGGTGGATGACACTTTACCTCTACCCAACATCAGCAGTTTAGTTTCTCCACCATTGATTGTGTGGGGGACCCCAAACAACATCCCACACACTTCATATCTCAACATGGTATGAGGATGGGCCCTCTAAATCAATAATAGAAAACAAATATGATGTATTTTTCACATACTCTAGTAGGGACAACCTTATTTTGGTATAGAAAACTTCAAGGAGGATCTGTTGCAGGATTCTAAGGCCTTTATCATTAATTCCATTACCAGTTCCATTCCACCCTATAAGAAGATAAAAATTGTTGACCTGAAAAGGTTTAATAAATGTCAAAATGAGAGGTTATCTGAATTAATATCTAGATGGAATGGATTAACCTATTCGTTCAGAATCCCTCCCTCATATGAGAAATTGTGGTAACTCCGCACTGAAAACCTCTAGGAGGAGTTATAGTCATCTATAATCCCATTAAAGTATCCAGGTGGGCTCCATGAGTTTGTATAAATCGTACAACGTTTATAAGATTTCATTTGGAAAAATTGAGTTAAATCTCAAATCATTACTATATCACATGAAAAAAGGCTCGACAAGGAAGAAAATTACATTGTTACCCTCAATCGAGAAGCACTACCCATTCAAGCGCCTAGGTAGGTCTTGAATGTCCTAATGCCTCCTATCGAACAGAAAAAAACAAAACTCACTCTTTTCAGGAAGAAAAATGATATTAGGGTTGACTGAGATTTTTGGAACAAATGGTCAAAACATAATCCTCATATAATTAAAATTTCCTCAGTTGTTTTTTTTTTCTTCCACTGAAATGAACCTACTCAAGCTACCACAACCCAAGAGGCCTGATGATGTCAACCTCACTGGTCATCCTAACTACATACCTTTCCATAGAAGGTTCGGTAACAACATTTATAATTGATTATTCTTCAAATATGTCCAATAAAGCATGGTAAATTTAAAACAAGTGATGATGGATAACTCCCTAGAGCAGTTTATATCCATAACTTCTGCCCTGTAAGAAGAAGAAAGTGATTGAGAGAACGTTTCGAACAGGAATGGAATGAATTCCAATAATTTTATGACTCAAATGATAGTTGCCTAAGATCATTATACCTATAGAGAACATCTTTAAAGACACATAAATACTCCTTCACATAGAAAAGGTGTCATTAGATATGCCTCTTAGATGTGAATGAATCCATCTAACATATAAATCGAAAAAGAGGAAGGGTCATTTTTAGTTTCAATAAAGTCTCTGACTCCTGCATATTTCTTCCCTAAAACATCCATTGAATGTGAACCACCCCTCCAAATGGAACCCTTATCAAATAAAGAGTTCATATTTGGATATGTTAATGCGATACACTTGGAAAACCCCTTATCTGATGATAAATATTCCTCCGAGTAGGAGTTCCACACACCTAACTGGGGAAAGGAGGCCACATGGCCAAGAAATAAAGATACAAGGGGGATCACTGGTGTGGTTGAAAGAAAAATTACATTCATATCCCCAACAAGGACATATAAGAAATTCAGAACCGTGGGAAAGTTCTTTGAAAATCCCAAAATATACAGGGAGGAGTCCTAGAACCCTCTAGTATTTTCCTTCACCCAATCGTCTCACATGACCACATAGTGGGGGTGTGATTATTTGATCATCCCAAAAAAACAGGAAAGGCTGGCATGACCTATGCCACTAGAGGCAGATGCCCCCTCAACCACTTCACAAACTACAGGCTCATATACCTTAAATACTATATCCCATGAACTGCATAATTAGAATAAATCCCTCCTTAGGAAGCGTCGACCTCTAGAATAAAAATATGAAATTTTGAAATAGCTGGTAGTTTTCACATTCAAGATCTCAATCCTAGAAACACTTCATCATTCAAAATAAATCAAGGATTCACTCATTGAATCCCTTTATTTACCTATAGGAGTTTATGATAGAAGTTGTAGAAGCCAAGGTCTATCGAGTTGAGACCATGCCACTAGAATTTTATGTCGTCGTCTTTTTCATAGAACAAGATTAGGAAGATTCCATATAGGGACACATCAGGCCCCTATATGTTTCAGGTAGTGTAAATAATGATTACATTTAAAGGACCGTGATTGATATTGGTTTTAGGATTAAACTCATGCTTATTCAAAACCTCTGATGTTGGGGATATAGCAAAGTGGATTTTTCTCCCACAATGTTGACCATTCAGGGTATGATAAGAGCGAGTAAAGACCTCTCAATGGGATCAAGATCAAATATCATTTTTGGGATCTCACATCAAACACTATGTTTATAGTTATCTAGTATGACACCCCATAAAATGTCCTACTCGGAAGACCCCCACTCCATAGCTACATGGTGGAACCCTAAACAATACATCAATGATTGAAATACCCTATTGATGGAATGTTTGGAATACTACATGGTGATAGTTTCCCCTTTGACACATTAAAAGACACGTATGTTGAGGCATGTTTATACAAAAGGGAGGAAATACAAAGAATAGTTGATGAAGATATACATGTTACAGCCCCCAACGACTTAGGGATTTCCCCTTAAAATCCCTATAGTGTACTTGATAGTGACTGTATGCTCCCCATAAATCAAGTTGAGGCAATAGAAATGATCCCAAATGTCTAATCCCCCTATATCCCTAGTGACCGTGTAAAAGACAATCAGATCCGAAATATCATTGTAATGACTCTAGAAGTTGGGGATGATAATGTATTTTATCATGTAATCAATCACCATGATAGTAACAGAGATTCCTCTATATTTATGATTTTATATAAAAAATATTCCATATACTCAAAGGTAGATGAGGAAGAGGATGACCTTAGGAATTCCCCTCCTCAATTCTAAGAAGGAATCTCCACCACCATGGATGATCTTAGGCAGTTGAACCTAGGAAGAGAATAAGACCTCCGAACTACACTGAATATTGACGGCAGGCCTATAGAAGTGAAATATGTGTACATTTCATGTCTAAAACAACATCAATTTGTGTTCTCTTAGAATTACATACAAATTCCTAGACTAAATCCAAATACATTTATGCACCTTATTGTCTTACCTGATGATCATCAATAGTTCAAGAAGATTCCTAGCTGGATACACCCCTCACATGCTACCAATATAGAGGCAGAATTTGAAAATTTGATCAAAGATGAATTTTTAAAAGAAGCGTAATACCTAATATAGATCACCAAAATCATACTTGTAAAGAAAACTAATTGGAATATAGGGTGTGCGTCAATTTTAGAGACTTTAATCGACATTTACAAAAATACAACTTCTCATTTCCAATCAAAAAACTCTTGAACGACGCAAAAAATTTCTTACAGTCCCTCTTCATCCTTGATGGGTATTCAGGGTACAATAAAATTAATAAGTCCCTTGAGGATAAAGAATCTACTTCCTTTAGAGAACCCCAAGGGCTCTTTTGATATCAGGTCATTCACTCTGGACTAAATAACATTTTCCCCACAAACCAACACTCCAAGCATAATATCTTCAAGACATTATTAGGATGAATAGTTAGATTTTATGTCACCAACCTAGTGTTAATATAATGACTGTGATGTGATCACTACATAGATCTTGAAAAGATATTCTACAGGATGTGATATCACATTCTGAAGAAGGACATGCTAAAATTCTATTTCTGGGTAACATCAAAGATGTGCCTTGGCATTGGGTTATTCCACTATGGTACTGAGGCCGACCTAGAAAATACTATTTCTATGTTACTAATTTCACCCCATAAAAATATCAAAGAGGTGAGTGGGATTCAATGTCTCCTTGCATACATTGGTTGTTTCATATCCAACTTGACTGGAAAATATATCCCCTTTATCAAGATGATGGTGAAGTGGATCACCTATCAATGTGATGATGACTATAAACTATATATTGAGGTTCTCCAGAAGTATATACTGCAATAACAGGTCCTAATGCCAATAGTGGAAGGAAGTACACTCAAATTATATATTCCCACTATGGAAAAATCAATTGGGACCCTTCTTGCATAGAAAAACAATTTAGGGAGCAAGAACATCCTCGATTTCCTTATCCAAATGATTATAAGTACTAACATATCATAATAAAATGTTGAGAAGAACTCCCTTGCACTATGTTTTTCAGTTCAGAAGCTAAGGCATTACATGAAGCACCAAAAATTCCACCTGGTCTCTTGGTTTGATTCAATCAAGTAAATGCTTGGATTCATGAGGCATTTTCCAAGGGGATGTTTGATGGATAGAGCCTAGGGAAAGAAAAATTGTGTGGGAAAGGCACACAACAGACTATATCATGATCATGGGATAGACTGGAGTGTTACAAATGGTATTAGATCTAGTGTCCATTTGATGTTCCAGTGAGTATGTTGGCCCCTTCTAGGAGGAGGATTATGGCTCTCACAAGTCTATGGAGGAGAAACATGAAGAACCCCCTTTATAAGTTTTTGTGGATACCTCTCTCTTCATGAGGCCTTTTAAATAATGTGACATATAGTTCGTATTATAGAAGTCATTGAAATAAAAAGACCTAACTGATTTCCTTATGGTACATCCCACCCAAGAAATTACACCATTAACTAATAAGCATCCAAATGAATGTTTTTTCAATTCCCATGAAACTCCTCAGACATTGGAGATGTATTTTGATGGTACCTTCAAGATTTATATCAACAAGAGACAGGAAAAACCAAGACACATTTGGGTTGGGTTAGGGATTGTATTTATTTCTCTCAAAAATCAGGTTTTCCCTAATATTTCTCATCATCGGGAGGCTGCATGAATAATTAGGCTGACTACAAAGCCCTCAACACTGGTTTGGAACTAGAATTATTGGTGTAAATAACCTACCTTAAATTTAATTTGGATTCATAGATAGTGACAAATAATATCAATTGGAAATATTCTATCAAAAAGGAGGAGTTTACCATATCACTAAAAATTTTAGGGGGATAATGGAAGAGTTCCCTTTTGATCCCATAGTGCATCACGTTACATTATCAAGTAATGATTGTGCTGATGCATTGGATAATGAAAAAATAGTCATGGTCGACCATGGTCAGGAGGAAGAAATATTTCATATCACACACAACATAATGTGCTTATCAATCAGTGTCTATGATATAGGAAAAATAAATCAGGTTACCACTTCCCCAGAACATGATGAACTAATTTCCACCTGTCGATGTATAGACCCCGTAATCAGTTATCTCCAAAGTGGGACTCTCTTGAAGGACCGAGCTAGAAGGGAACAGATTCAATGGTGAGCAGTGATCATTTCCCTGTCATATTGTCCAAATAAGAATAAATCCATCTATGGAATCTTCCTAAAATTCATAGTAGAAATATATAATCCCATTATAATGCAATAAGTACATGTATGTTTATGTTGCTCTCATCGGTCTGGGGATACGCTCTCAAACCAAATCATTAGGTTGGGTTACTACTGCTAAACCTTGTTACAGAATTTTGTGAGATTCACTTAGAAATTTCGTGCATACCATATCCATGAAAACTTCATCCATCAACCCCTTGAATTAATACATATAGCTAAATACTCCATTCCATTTTCCAAATGGAGAATGGATGTAGTAGGTCCATACTCCCATCCACATCTAATTTGTTCAAGTACATACTTACTACTATAGACTTATTCTCTAAATGAGATTAGGAAAATCCCATCAAGGATGTTGAAATGAAGAATATAATAAACTTTTAATTGTCTCGTATATTCATCAGGCTCCGGGTCCCCCCCCCCCATTATACTGACAGACAATGACACCAACATTTTTTCTATAGAGTTGAAGAAATTTTATCAAGAGAAAAACATAGAGTCCAATAATTTGTTCCACCATACTACCACATGTACTACTACATAAGGAATGCCATATTTGTTAGTTTATGGGAAATAGGGAGTGTTTTCTATAGAAACGTGGATCCTTTCACTTTGAATAGCCATTTGGAGAAAACTATCAGATGATGATAAATAAAAAAATAATCATGATGAATAGAAATTTATCTACGATAATTGGTTATGTAAATTTCACAACCTAGAATTTCAACATAATCAGATTTCACGACCCTTCAATAAAACGGTTTTCCTCCATTCATTCCTCTAAGGAGAACTATTTTTGGCTCTTAAATCCCCAATCAAACTAGGCATGAAACCTTTGAATATGGAACCCAAATGGGAAAGTACATATACCCTACTTATGTTTTATCACAACAGAGCTTACTCACTAGACACAATGGATGGGGAGCATGTTACACCCACCCCCTAACAATTTGAGATTTCTTAAGAAATAATTTGAATATATGTCATCGAGAATATCTCATCCTAGAAGAAATATATTAAAATAAAAAGTTCCTATCATCCTGGAAGCAAGATGTAAAATTTCAAAATGTCTCTCATCCTATAATTAATACATTAAAAAACACATCATCTTTTATCATTGATGAAAAATGTTAAAAGGCATGGTGTCTCTCATCTTAGAGGAAAGATGTTAAACTATATGGCACCACTCATCCTGGAAGATAGAAATTAAACTATACAACATATTTCATCCTATAAGCAACATGATAAACTACACTATGTCTATAAACTAACCGCATGATGTTAAACTATATAGATGTGTCCTTACTACATGACATTAAAGTTACATAGAACATGTCTTCACCACATAATGTCAAAACTTAAAGGAAGAAGTTTCCTTACCACGCGATTTTTAAACATCATGTGAGATTTCCTCATCAAATGAAGGTAAATTACATGTGAATAATTGTCTCACTGATGATTAAACACACATGAGCTAGATATTTATGAAATAAAGATTAAATTTCCTTGTCCCTATGTGAAAATCAAATTCAAATAGAGAATATCTTCATCCAAAAATTATATCTGACTTTATTCCAATCATCACATTTTACATAGTGATGCACAAACCTAAATTCGTGGGCCCAACCACAAAATACATTTTCTTATTCTTTAGGTGACCCTCATCCTTATCGTAATACATTAAACTGCATGGATGATGTCCTTACCGCATAACGTTAAATTCCACAATTTCTAAGATCTTTGTATGGATTGATTCCTTTCGTCACAGGATACATAGTGATGCCCAAACACCCATTATTTCGACCATTTACAATATTCCTCTTTTTTTATGTCTTCTCACCCAAGTCCTCACCACATGATGTTAAACTACATGGCTAATATCCTTTACACACAACTCTATGCTGGATGTGTTTTTAAAACAACATATGGTTTTATTATCACTCAAATGAGAGAAGTAGGGATGTCTAGATCCAATATATTTTCCCATCCACCACATGATTAATATTCCTCTATCCATTCTCCAATTTTCTCTGTGATGATAGAATCATTTCACATTCCTTGTGTCTCACACCAAGCATATGACATGTTAGATTATGAAGTTTGGTAGTGGTTTCCATCACACAATCAATGAATATCAATACATGGTGGGTTTATCATGGACTTAGATGCATTAACTTAATAGAAACACCCCAAGCCCACATATAATTACCTTAAAATGCATGGTTAATGACCCTTGAATGACACAAAACTGTGCATTACTATGGGAGTCACCCGAGAGGACCACTACCCTGTGTTTTGGTATGCCACAACACCTCTGTTCCAGAACTATGCATGGATTTATTCCTATAATCTCGTGTTACATAGTGATTACTAGAGCTACAATCCTAGCCCCACACATAATAAATAAATATAAAAATTCCCCTCCCTATGTATGGGTTAGAACATCACATGGAGATTTCTCATGAACTATGTACAACTTGATTATTATCATTACAGGATATGTAGTGACACCCATATCCTAGATCTTAGGCCCAATCACAATTTCACATTTTTAATTTAGGGAGCCTATATCTTTTCCATGTAATAATAAACCTTGTCGTTTATAAATAACTACCTATTTTTTTATTTTGGTCATCTCAAGAAACATAGTGAGGCATGGATATATACTCCTAGGTCTAGCTATAACAACCTATTAAAAAATGCAAGCCCAGATGCATAAGTTCCAAGTGATATGAGATCATATTTCCCACATATGAGATAGATCTTCATACAACCATATTGTGAACATGATACACCTTGCAATAATTTTTAAATCGGTTCCCATTACATTACCACATGATGTTAAACTACAAGGAAACAAATAATTCGTCACTACATGACATTAAAATGTGTGGAAAATTCCCAAATCCGATGACATTAAAAATGCATGAAAAATATGTCCTTACCACATAAAATTATTCTATAAGGAAAAAATCCTAGTTGAATGATATTAAAACATCACAAAAAATACATCCCCAATACATGACATAAAAATGTGTAGCC
Source organism: Viscum album (assembly GCA_963277665.1). Lineage (NCBI taxonomy): Eukaryota > Viridiplantae > Streptophyta > Magnoliopsida > Santalales > Viscaceae > Viscum > Viscum album. The sequence goes on along the minus strand of OY728119.1, from coordinate 1,173,546,294 downwards.
CATCACCCATTATCATCCCTTATCAAAGGTCCAAAAGTGCCTTACCTCAGTCAAAAGAAGTACGGGGTGCTTCTATCATCTTTTAAGAAACCCAATACATTACTCACACTTTATCTATTGAGTTCCTTGGGTTTCCAGAAACCATCCATGGCCCATAGAAAGTAAAATAGATCTCTTTGGTAGACCATTCGATTGATTCATAAGGGCTCTAAACTACCAACCAAATAAATATTGGCCCTAAATAACTAGATTTCTTATTCTTGTGATCCTGGCATAACAATGGTGTAACCCAACACCTAAGGGTGGTCTAGGCCATCCCTAGTATGGTTGCCCTATATAATTAACCATGATCCATGAACCTCAATCCAGGATTTACCACATTTTCATCTCCCAATGAAAATAATGTTGGAGTAATCCTAAACATGCATATCCTAATTAAGAAATTATGTAACATTCCCCTCATAATAATTCTATGTGCATAATGACCATAAATTTCCTGCACTATTAGTCAAATATGTATGCCACTAAATTCTAGCTTTTGATGGTCCAAATCACAAGTCCTTAACTATCTAGTGAAATAGATACAAACCCATTGTGGTTTAAAAAATACAAGTGGAGGCCTGCGAAAAATTCAAGTCTCCACTCATTATGATCTTCATCTTCATATTTTAGGAAAAAAAATTTGAGCATAAATAAATGAGGAATAAATCCCATATGGTCCACTTTGTGGCATTAGAAAAACCTGAGTTATGACCTTTGGACACCTAGGCCCAGGAAGAAGTTAGAGTAATGGGTTTTCATATATCCTCTTCATGATGACGTGTTCACTAGATGGAGACAAAAATATTAGGGCACTCAACCCCTTATAGAATATTATATTTTCTCACAAATCACACTTTCTTGATTTGAGAATACTAGGTCATCGTAAAACATCCATGTCCCTTGGAAAGAAAAATAGACCTCTCTGTTTAACCATTCTATTGATGCATAAGGTCTCAGACATACCAACTAGAGACATCTTGTACCTATATAAATTGATTTCTTATTCCTATGATCCTAACATTATTGTGGAAAAACCTAGAAACATAGGGTGTTTTGGGTCACCCCCAGTATGATTGTACCATAACATAATCATGACCTGAGCACTTTAGACTATTATTTAAATTCCTTATAACTAACCTATTCAAGATTATTCTGCGTTTTTGACATTACTTCACTGTGTTTTGTACCCTTTCTAGATGAAATAAAAAGCACTCAATTCTTGAACCTTTTGATGTCCCACACATTGTGAATCTAAATCACATGGTGTATGGAATGATATTTACAATTAAATATCTAAACTAACCTAGGTGTCTTGAACCTTTATAGGATATATTTCACTCCATAACCATATTCATCATTCTGAAATTTGAGTCTTCACAAAATATTTTTTATCCATTGGGAATGGCTGGGGGCACCTCTATTTGATTGTGCTACCAATGTATAATGGTATTGACCTACCAACCTGAGGTGTCTCCACCTTATAGGAAAGGAATCTTAATCCTTGTTAGCATTAGTAAGTTTTTGGTGTAACCTAACACCTCATGGTGTTATGGGTCATCCACAACACATCTTCCCCATCCAATATTCATTGACTCAAACTTTGGGGTTATAAATTACATCACCTGCATTCCAACTAGCTATGTGGACTCAGATTACCTTTTATTTCTCCCTCAAATATTATTACCCTCAAAAATCATCCATGACCCTTTTGAAAAGAGTGACTACATACCACATTGAACATTCTTCCCATGCATAAGGTATTTGACCGACCAAGCAGAGGAATCTCTACCTTGTAGGATAGAAACCCTAATCTTCAAGATCCTCGAGAAGATTATGGTAGAACATAGAAGGCCAATGTGTTTTAGGTCATCCCTAGTATGTCTTCCCCATATTCTATATTCAATTCCTAGTAGCAGAACATTAAACTGCATGGAATCTCAAGGTATGAAATAAAATACCTTAAAATAAAGCAATAGGAGGTATGAGTTAAAATACCTTAAACTACAAAAATATAATTTCAAAGACAAAATGAATTAAACTAAAACAGTATAATTTAAGAGATAAAATCCCTTAAACTGAAACAATAGAGGGTCTAAACTAAAGACCATAAAATACATCAATTGAAGGTATGAGATAAAAGATCCTAAACTGCAACAATAAAAATTATGAGCTTAAAAGCCCTAAATTATAGTGATAGAAGGTATAAGATAGAATACCATAAACATCAGTCGAGTAGTGAGTTATTCTGCAAGAGTGGAAAACATGTGAAGATTTTCATGTTAAAAACCTATTTGTGGGTCATCAAAGAAAAAAGAAATTACACACCAACAAATTCTTCCCTTATATGAAACTTAGGTAGAATTAGGTAAATGTGTATAAAAAATATTGTGAGGAACCACACATAGACTAAAAAAAGTAAAGTTATTCCCTCCAAGTCCATTGACTTTATAAAAAGATATAGTACTCTCTATTTGGGAAATATATGCTACCCAAACTATCCTTTTGTGAATTGGTTAATCTCAAGATATATGGAGAATATATATCAATGATAAATATCATCTTGGTGGGAATTCATGATCATTCATTGATAGAAAACTATTATGGTTTATATATTTAGATCTAGGCATTTAGGATTACATGATAATATGCAAAGGATGGGTTTAGGTGGTAGTTCATGCTACATCTGATCAATAAAATTTCATGCACATCAGGAATAAATGAAATTTAGACAAAGACATATAATGTATGATCGATATATTCATTGATATCATGAAAAAGGAGGGATATCCAAATTTAAGAATACCACCAATAATATCATCAAAACAAAATACATATCAATGATCGAATTACAATAAGATTCAATCGGCTAAGCTAACCATGATGGAAATAGTCTGGTGAGAAGCATTGATTAATTGATGAAGTGTTGCTCACCCTACTTCTTCTACTTCTACCCCATTAAGAAAGGAATAAATAAAATTTGAAAACTCATAAACTCTTTTTGACTAGTTTATAGAGAGGATAATCATATCAAAAGGTCATACTTTCACTGGGAAAAGACCTCCTCACACCACCATATTTCAATGTCAAAGACATCTATTTGGGATTTCAGATCACTTATAGACTGGTGGCTCTATTACAATGCCTTTAAATCTTCCTTCATGAATTTGAATGCGGAAGCCTCATCACCATGGTTTCAAAAATCCCTCTCCCTGGAAGCCAATTCTTGTCACATCAGGTTGATTTGTTACATGATTTCATATAATGAAGGATGGTCAAATAGACCTTCCCAAAATCATGAAATAGATGATGAAGGTTAACTTCTTGATCACAAAATGTTCCCAAAAGAGTATCAGTAAACAGAGTGTGAATCCTCTTCCAAACCAACTTGTTCCATGTCTAGACCTTTGTTTCTTATGGAACTGGTGTATCAGAAGGGGGAACAATAGCATGAGTAGATTAAGAAGACAAATTAGAAGCTCCATATACCCTTCCTTTGAGAGATGTGTCTTGAATTTCTCACATAAAAGAGACATCCTCCTCCATGGATTCTACCATGTTACTCGTATGGTCATCATTTGGATGATAGTTTTTTCTTAAAGACTCACTACAGTATTTAAGTGGCTCTATCATATCTACAAGCAGGGGGTTGGTGAGGGGAATGGATTTTCCAAATAACATACCATTATATTTTGAAAACCGTCCATATAACCCTACACTCATTCCTATACATAATCATTTGATAGGAAGGAAGGAGTGATAGTAGGTGGAGGATAATCGCATCATCAGTATCCTCATGTGAGAAAATCAACCAAAATAGGAGGATAATATTGGGATGTCACTCTCATCACATGACAACTGAAGGGAGAGGATAAACCCTTTGGAAGTAGATAAACTGGTGAGAAACCTGAATAAAGTATATGGATTAAAAAAGATCATCTCATGTATCCTACTCATAAATTTCATGTACTCAAGGAAAATATTTTATGACCTTCCATAATAAGAAGCACCACAATTATCAAAAATTGTATTTATCGTTAAAGGAAAAGGGTGAAGTCAAAGTGATCATATTATATCATCATATCAACCGCCTCATAAAGACATAACAACATGGAATCATCCTCATAAATGTTTATAAACCTAGGGTGAAATAAGGATCTAGAGATCCTAGTGGACTTGTGGTATCAGTAGTAGTGGAAATGAACCCCTATCTAGCCAAATCAAAATTGGAAAGTACCACTAATCCTATAAGGTATTATACCCTATTAAATGTGGCCAATAAGAGGGTAAATGCATTAATGATTCAGTACCACTAGTTCGAGTGTCTGACTCTCTATTAGTCGTGTTGTCAACACCAGCGTACTAACCTGGATTCATGAGTGTTCATCCCCAGCAGAGAAAAGTCACTTATTTACGAACATAACCATGAAACTTACTAGGATAATGATTGGGTATACATCATGTCTCACCTAATAACCCCATGCATCATGATATGAAGTTTCTAATATGGTCCATTATGAATCGATTCTATAACAAACCTATAGAGAAGGGAACCAATGAGGGAATATAGCAGTCGGTCGATTTCCAGGGAAATAAATCAATATTTTGATCAAGTCTTCAAAAGAGATGACTGAGTGTATAGTTAGAAACATTCTTAACATTTTATTTATAATGATGAGCATGTCCCTCACTAATACTGAAGATTATGAGGGGGCAACCCTGACATTCGTAGTAATAAATAATCCATCACACATTTCCCCATTAAGGTATATACCACAAAGACGATAGATATCCCGAAGGATGATTCCTTCTTCCACATGGGATAGATGTAATTTGTTTGTTCCAGCAAACCAATGGTTAACCAGTTCCCTAATAAGATCATACTGGTGATAAATGATGAATTAAGAAACCCATGTAGCTTTATAAAGATAGATAGCATGAAGCATGTCAGTAAAATATAAGTAACTCTTCCTAGCCTATAATGTCCATTCTAATTAATCATATAAATTTCCACCTAGTCATAAATCCCATTTTGAGCTCCAACCACTGAACAAGTAGTTCAAAAAAGAGACAAATATGCTTGAGTAACTCTAAGATAATGTTTGTTAAATAAAATCACATCCATATGGATGAAGAGGGGAGCTTGAATACCTATAAGAAAAACCATGGGACCATGCTAAAATTACATTTATTTCCACATATACAATTTTATAAATGTTGTCGATATAATTTTACAACTAGAACGATGGAAGGTTCTAGTCAGGAGAAGGGATTTCAACATCACCCAACATGCCAAAACCATATAGTGGAATCCAATGTGATAAAGGATAACAGAGGTGTTAATATGGTAGAAGATACCTTAGAACCTCTTTGTTAGAGGACACAATATACCAAAGTCTAGATTTATGATTTTTGTAAATCATAGACCTCATTTTTTCTATGATATGGGAAGTATGATAAGATCTAGAATACACTTACACAAAAACAAGAATCATATTCCCAAAAAGTGAAAATCATATCAAGATAAATTCATCACTCTAGAATCCACATGTGCATAAAATGAATCAAAAGGTGATACATGATCACATAAAGAATTCATGAATTGACACTCTCTTAAATGTTATTTTGGACCACATAATCCCATAAAACATTGTTTGTTAACTCAAATAGTCATAAGACTCGTGATCACATGATCATGACATGGTAATGTGATCCACATAACAGTCAAGTGGCCATGCGGCAAAGAAAAATGATCTAGAGAATCCTTCAAAGAAAACCATGCAGTCGTATATCCAAGGTTAAAAAAATCACCGAATAGAGATTAATAGTTGTTTATAAAAAGTGCTGGGAAATGTAATTCTTGAGAAAAAGTTCACATAAAATGGTCATGCATACAGATCTCACAATTGATTCTTGTAGGAGGGTCGCATGATGAAGGAAGATTCAAAAATAATCTAGGGTTTAGAAGCTGATGAATTATCTTCCCTGTATCCTCTTATTTATAAGGAATTATTTGGAATACCAAACACTGACCAAAGGACCACGCATTGCCCAAGACACCGATTGGTGAAAGTTCCAAAGCCGTGGGTGGGAATTCACTTTCCTTAAACCTGATCACCTATCCGTGTGGAAATCACTCCAAAAGAGATGAATTTGCTGAAACATTCCATATGAGCAATGAAAAATCCAAAACGGAAGAAATAACTTAATATGGGATTAATTTTCCCTACAAAACAATGGAAGTAGATGGCAGAAATGATACATGGATTTCATGAAACTCAAAGGATCACATGGTTATGAGACCATTAGAAGGTCATAAGTAGTGCATAAACCTACTAGAAGATCACATGGGTCCCCTTTAAAATGCCTCCTTGTTTTCCTAAAGGAATCTAAGACATTTTCTAATCACGTTGAAGATACTAGATGAAATCCTTTAGATCACGTGACTTGACATCTGGTGGGTTTTTGATAAACCTTCCAAGAACCCCTGTAAAATAAAGAGTAAAATATTTAAAAGGAAGAGGACTTTTAGAGTAGTAATATTCATGTGATTCACCCATACTATTCTCAAAACACCTTGGTATCCCTGATGGCATAGTCTCCATGTTGCACAAGATCCCACGAGCATGTCACCCTTATTATGTGAAAGGTCTCGATTGTGTTTAGATTGTCTTGAGCTCCCCCTATAACTCTAAAGATAAATCAAATGGATGTCTATGTAATGCTCATGTATCACCACATGACCCATTCATCATCACACAATGAATCACTAATAGGGAGAGTGAATTTCATCAGTAATACATGAAAAAATTTATGAAACCCCCAATGTTTGTGAAATAAAACAATGGAAATAGTGGGTAAATGATGGGATCCTCTTGAGAGAAGAATATGTGTTGATATCATGTGAAATGCGTTATTCACCCCCAGTGTATGTCCATTTATCCAATGAAAAACCCTATACATTTTATCATGATCCCATGAAATCCATCTTGAAAATTCATCTTGATCTCATAAAGGCCCTTGGACCAGCCAACTTTGTCTCATAGAAGGTCCTGGAAAAATCATCTAAGATCACACAAGAGCCTTTCAACTCACATCTAGATCTCGTGAAGGACCTTGTACATATCATCCTATCTATATGGATTCCCCTTGAAATGTCCACATGATTAATAATGTCCCCATTAATTATCCAATGTTCAATAAATGGGGCACTGATGAGGTGGTCTTTCGGTTGCTGAAAATCATGTGAAGCACCCATAATAATCCACAGTTTGATCAAGTGAAAACTGTGACACAAAATCCATCCTCCAACTCCATCCTAGATTATATAAATATATACCTTGAAAAGTGGTGTATAATTGGGGTTGCGAGGCATATAAATCCCTTACCCCAACATTAAAAATGCATCATTGTATCCACGCACCCGTGCACCCAAGGATCAGAGCATACATCTCAGAGAATCCAATCTATAGATATCAAGGTATTAAAATAGTAAGTATATGGGGAATGGATTAAGGGTTCACAGTGAAGGCATAGAAAATTTTCACGAACACTATAGGTCATGTGAAAGATAGCAAAAAGATTATGAAAAGGGTATCCCATATATTTGATGAATCATGAAATACCTAAGAGTGAAAAAAAAATCTATAGAATATATGTAATAAAAGTTGGAATAAAAGACCAAAATATGGAAGACTCATTTGAATAACATATACATTGATCCCTATGCGCTTCACATCACCCATCAAAATCATACAGCAGCATTGGTATGTGTCGCTTAAGACATTTGATTCTCCCATATCATAACATTTGGATTATGAGATTCCCCGTGGGCATGTCATAGAAAGTCATATGGTTCCCCCTAGGCATGTCACTCGAGTCTCGTGAAGCCCTCCAAGCTCACCATCCAAGTCATTTTGTGTCCCATAGACATATTTCTTAAATCATACAGTGACACCATTTCATGTCAGTTGGGTCACATGATTTCTTCCAAATATGTCATCCAGATCCCATAGCACCCTACAACCATGTCATCCTGGGTCATGTGATGGACAACGGTACAAGTAACTCAGGTCTTGTGATGTCCTCCAAACAAGTCATCCTTAATCATGAAACAATCTTCTTATATACCATACAAATTATGTTATGTCCCTCAGAAAGGTGAACCAGATCATGTACTACTATAATATAGGTCTTTTACAATGCTAGAATATTCCTTTATGAGTAAAACAAAAGCACTGATAATCCGAGAGCAGTTAAAAGCCTGAAACATTTATCAGTGCTAAATATGTTTTGTTAAAGGGGATAAAATTATATAAAAATATTTATATAAAAATTTATATTATAATATATGTAAATAAATACATATTCTAAAAATTAATTTCAAAAAATATATAACCATGTTTTACATTATATATACATATATATATGTTTGTGTGTTTGTATTAATAAAGAGATATATATGTGTATATAAAATATAAAAAACTGTTAGGTATTTTTTTAAAATACATTTTTAGAATATGTATTTATTTACATGTACCATAATATACATTTTTAAATAAATATGTTGATATATGTATTTATATGAGTGATTTATTATAAGTAAATATAAGAAAACATTCCTATATTTAATTAAATATTCAATAAAATTTTGAAAAATAATAAAATATTAAAAACATAATATCAATATGATTGTAATACAAGGGAATAAATTTAGTCTCCACCAAAAAAGTCAATAACATCCCCTTAAATGATGTTGAAAATACATCAAATGTTAAAAAATCGTGGTACACCGACTAAAAACATAGTTTTGGAGGACTTATTGGACGATTTTGTCCTCAAAACATGTGACATTAGTTTACCTCTATCACTAAGGGTGTAGATATTGTCGCAAACTTTGATTTGATATGTGGTAGAGTTCAAATGTACACCCAGATAAAAATTAATTGTCGCTTAATGTTTGAGTTGTGTTTTTCAACTTATTTTAGATCTTTAATTTATTTTTTCATTTTTTATCTTATAATTGATATTAAATGGCTATTAATCAGAAATAATTAGAAAATTATTAATTAAAAATATTTTTTAAATTATTTTAAAATTATTTTTCACAAAATATATTATATATTAAGTGTAAATTTCTATTTACATGATCTAAAACATATTTTAAATAATATATTTTATTTATATCAATATAAATATATTTATATTTTAATGTATTATTATTAATGCTTTTTTTGAAGTATACCTTTAGTAGCCCTACTAAAAAGCACTGATAAATGGCGGGTCTTTAATAGTGCTTCCAAAAAGCAATGATAAATTTCCCCAATTAACAGTGCTAAAAAATCTTTTCTAAAGATCCCCTTTAACAACACTTTTTCACTGAAAAAGGGGGTATTTAACAGCATTTTTAGTTAGCATTGTTAAATCCTTGGAATGGGATAAACCTAGTTTTGTAGTAGTGATGTGACTTTCTTTCAACATGTCTTCAATATAAATATACATGTCTAGAAATCCTCTAACATGCCAGTCAAATAATCAAGACATGTTAGGAAGACAATCAAGCATCTCAGGAAGACAACCAAAACATGTCAAGAAGGCATCCCACGACATGATAACCTTGTCTAGTCACCATATAGGTGTAGCCGCAGTGTGTAAGCCCCGATTTGGTGTATATTATAAAATGTTCCACATGATAAGAACTCCTTAGAGTGTAATTCTCGATTAACTAAACTATGAGAAATATGATTAAAGAAATTACTAAGATATATAGGATGCCTTCTTAAGGCTCAAGATTAAATTGGTGACAAATTCAGTGTAAGTTTCTCATGACTTTTCCATTTCAACTAATGAGACCCAACTATCTCCATCAGCTAATCATTCAACCTCATCCATCAATAGACTAAGAGATGAAATAAAATTTTAAGACTCTGATTCCTTCCATAACTAGTATCTGTAGTACACCTTCCCAAGGTTCAGGGTCCATATTAATCATCTCAGGGTTTCTCCATATATATAAGGCCTACATTCATATATAGTGTTTAGTTACTTTTTATCCCTTATTTCTCAAATCGAGCATGGATCATGTGATCATATGGATTTTGAATGGTCATACAATTCGCATCATGAATCTCTACCATCCAAGGAAACCTCGCTATATAATCCTTGATGACTGTCATGATATAAATCACTACATATAAGGGAATATACCATGGGGATAGTCCCAAGGGTGTGATTGAAATATTATTAATCTGATTCATTCCATACCCAAGATATGTAGGGTGCCTCCTTGAGGGTCAAGATAAAGTACCCATTGCCTAAGCTCCCTCAAATATATGTTCTTTCTGCCTGATGTTAAACTATGTAGGTTTAATGAACTATGTGGGTTTTGATTCCTATTATAAAAAAGGATAAGTAGGACACCGCATAATTTATCAATCCCATTCTCAGCATTTTGATCACCTCCTTAGAAAAAATTATATTCCCAAGTGTATAGAAATACAGATTCAATATATATGCAGCTACCCAATAGGGGAAATGGACGAAGAAACTAGGATACATACAGATGACCCCCACCCCAACAAAAAGTCTCCCATTCATATATTAAAAGGGTTTGACCAATGATCATTCTATTATGGAAACTGGTTTCATATTAGGATTAGGAAGAGATTCATGAAAATATGTTAAATATATAAGAGAGTCTTAGAGTGGGCAACAATTTCCCCCAAAGGGTGTGAAGATCACAAACCATCCTCTTGACTAGTATGAGTTCCTATGAAATATGGGGTCTGAGAACCCAAATGGGTTCCTACATTTAGAAACATGGTTTTCACCCTGTTATGGATGTGGGAACCTTTGGGAGTTTCTATTCAAAATAATAATGAGTCATCCCCATTTCTGAGGAAAAAATGGATAGTGAACCTCGTCTGACTCCTTTAAACACGAAATATTTTTCATAATATAGAAAGTATCGACTATAAAATTATCATCACATTGTATTGTTCCTATCAAGAGGGTACCCCCAAAGTGTTTTTTTCCTTTTCTGATGAAACACCTGGTAAGATATGATAGGTTTTCTATTACATTTTTTTAATATTGTGGTGATAATTACATTATGATTTTACAATGAGTATTCCATTGTATTATTATTATTTATTTATTTATTTCCAATATTTTATTCTGTATACTATATGAAATGAGTAAATATTCACTTAATATTTTGGATCAATCCCCCAATGATGTTTAACATTTACTAACATAAAAGGAGAAGTTCCTCAAGTCACATAGAGATTAAACCCATTTTGTAACATTTATTGATGTGTTGAGTCTTTAAAATATGGTTTTAGTGACTTATTTAATGTGATTTATCATTTTTATAGTATTTAAGTGGATATAAACATGTCATAACTTTGGGTAGAAGTTTTACTTGTACCTAGAAAACACATTTATGGAATAAGACCAAGTTAAAATTGTCTATGGGATATGATTATTTGATTTTTTTAATATTATTTTAATATTTGTAAGGGTATGAAGATTATGTGTTTTAGAATTTATTTTTTATCTCTTGGAATAATGAAATAAGAGCACATATGTTTATCTATCATACTTAACATGCAATTTCATAGGATATGATATTGGTTGTGTGTGGTGTTACGTCTATTAAAGAAATATTTAGTTAATTAATTGATACTAATTATATATTTTATGTATTCATAATTAAATTATTTGTGGTGGGTTAATTAATTTAATCATTATAAATTACAATAGATAATATCCTAGAGAATAATTTATATAATATGGGATTTTGTTTCCTCAAATTGAATGGTTTAGGCTATGAGGGTCAAGGTTATAAGTTTGAATGAGTTTTTTGTGGGTGTTTTTCATTATTTTTAAATATATATGGGTATTTTTTTCAAGATTAGGTCGATAATTCTTATAAATGATGGTTTTGTATAGTGACCCTCACTTTTCATACATTAACATTACATCACTATTGTGGAATACTAAAAACATAATACAAACAGACACCCAAAGACCATACTAAACTAATGCCTTTGGAAACATGGAGATATAAACACTGGTACATGAATGAGATACATCATCTCTCACTAGTCTCCTCTGGACAAAAAACCTTCTTAGAAACATCAAAAAAAAATACATATCATCATAACTAGGGGATGGAAACATAAAAATGGGTGATCTTAGATGCTCAATAATGGTAAACAAGGGTGATACATAATCATAATAATAATCATAAGGGTATGTGAACATGATCCTGCAAATAAAAGATCGTATCCTATAAATCAAAGATAAAAACATGTATCATGGAATAAAGCATGGAATTTCATAAGACATGAATCATAAGAAAAAAAGGAAAATAGTCCATTAAAGAATAACATAGAAAGAAAACATGGAATTGTGGAAAACACATAAATATATAATATTATTTCTATATTAGTGAAGACATCGCTTCCAAGACCTTATGAGTAGTATGGTTTCACTCCATATACCATCTTTGTATTTATGGTTCTATCCTTTCGCCATATCAGTTGAATGTTCTCGCTCCTCATACTATCTTGGTAGTCACAATTCACGTCCATGGCCATCTTAGTAGTTAAGGTTCACTCCCAATACCGTCTTAATCTATCTCACGAGATATAAATATTTATCCAATGCATTGGATTAAGATAAATGTATCATACTATCATAATTAAATCATACATACATGTTCCAAAAAAACCATAAACAATCATATCATAACCCATTAAATGAAATGGGCATCATAAAAAAGTAATCATATCATCACCTTTGAAAAAAGATACAGGTTTCATAACCATTTCATCAAAAATAATAACCTGTGGAAGAGAAATGAATTTCATAAACATATAACCTATGAAAGAGAAACAGATTTCATAAACATATAACCCATGAAAAAGAAAAAAATTTAATAAACATATAACCAGTGAAAGGTAAACGGGTTTCATAAAGACCGTGACATCAAGAATAACCCATCTAAGGAAATAATATGAAATAAACCTTTAGATAATTTCCTAGAAAGGAATGAGTAAAATCAACAGATTTCATCTTAGAAGGAAAATGATTTTGAAATCTCTTTCAAAAATGTTTTTGGACTAAAATATCCTTCCTTCTTTAAAAAGGATTTTTAATACCTAAATCCATTTAAAAAACAATTTCTTTGAAAATACTTTTAATACATATTTAGATGACTTGAAATCATTTCAAATATCTATTTCCTTGAAAACTTATAAATGAATCCAAAAACCAATTGACAAAATTTTTTCCTTCAAAATTTATAAAATACTCTTTGAATCATTTTGAAAACATTTTTCTTTGAAAATACTAAAAAAACATATAAACAGATCATTAAAATGTTTTGAAAACCATTTCATTGAAAATACATTGAAAATTTATAAATAATAATTGAAAAAATATGAAAACCTTTTATTTTAAGACAAAATTGGAAACTTAAAAATAAATATTTCTTAATATTTGAAATCCATTTCATTAAAAATACATTGAAAACTTATAAATAAAACTTGAAAATATTTTGAAAACCATTTCTTTGAAAATTACATTGAAAACTTATAATAAAAATTAAAAATATTTAAAACCCATTCCATTGAAAATACTATTAAAAACTATTTTCATAAAAATAAACTTTTAAACATAAAAAAACATCAAATAATTGATAGAGGGTAAAACTATACAAGTCGTATGAGGTAAAAAAGAACACTCCTCTTGCATGGTAAAAAGGATAGACAGATGACCCATTTTGAAAGTGACAAGAATATTCCTTCGAAAACATTGGTAAATGTAAACAAATTGAAAAATTTTATTTTAATTATTATAGTATATTAGTATAATATTCTTGGAAACCATTTTTATAAAACATTGTTTTGGATGCACACATATTTCCGAACGAAGAGAGAGGTATGGTCATATTTTATTAAAAACATTTTCTTAGTTATCTTAACTACCAAAGAATGGAAAAAATGGTAATAATATAAGAATACATCAATAATAACTAGAGGATAATAATAATTCATGATTTTTATTGAATAACAGATCATAATATTTCATTATTGAAAATATGATCTTAAACGATCTCGATAAATGGTGAGACTATTTCAATAAACTCTTACCACATGTTAAAATTGAATCATACTCCCCATATAGGAAAATGAAATTAAATAGAGCATAAAATATCATTAAAATAATTATTTTCATGACATAACATTTCAAAGATATTTTACACACATCAAAAAAATTATAGGTGTATAACTTGGCATGTGTCTCAAAAAATGAAAATTGAGAAAAAATTGATTTACCGATTTGGTAACTTTTGAAAATTAAAACCCATGATAGAAATATTATAAAATGGATGTGTACATATACATAAATTTAAGTATAAGAATAATTGAATACATCCATGGTAAATATAAACCACAGAAATGGAATGGGTGGTGAATAAAGAATGTATCTCACAGAAATAAAAAGTGAGACGAAATCCCATTACCTTGTGTTTTGACTCTCATCGTACTCGTTAAAACCACATATATAATAAATATAAATTTATTAAAAATATTTTAAAGAATAATATTATTATACATAATACCATATATAGTTCTATCATAACCTTATATTAACCTCCTGTTAAAAATCCTATGATAAGGTTTCACTTTGGGTAATATACAATTTGTTCATCGCATGTGTTTTAATATTCAATATCTTTGTTCCTTAAAAATATATCTTGATTATAGAATGTAAAACATGATATAAATATAATTTTTATTCATTATATTTTTATTATAATAATCTATAGAATATATTATTATGAAATGGAACACACCGTGCATGGATAAGATAAGCCATACGTATGCATGAATGTTGTTTTCATTATTATTATTGCATTGAAAGAAAGAAGGTAAATGAAATATGTTTATCTATATGTATATATATCATTATTAATGTAATATTATTATATCATATATATAATATATATTATATATGTTCAATAAACTCATCCTTAATACATTACATGTAGTGTGTCAATTAATCGCGTCGCTTTGAGGGGCCATAGTCCACACTTCCTCACATGAAATTATCATATTTACACCCAACGGAAAGTAAAAAACATATGTGTTGTAAAAGGGAAAAAAAGATTAAATAAATAATAAATATAATATATTACATATATAAATAGAGTTTCCATCATAATTTCCACAATGAGAGGTGTTAAAGAAAAAATGAGCAATCATTTTCTAGTGACGTGGTAGTTCACCGTATACATAAAAGGTATATTTGTTAGCCATTAGATTAAATTGTGTGTAAGTATAGGTTGAACCGTTAGTATAAAAAACATACAAGTATATTTAATACACTCTTTTAGTTATATAATCATGTAATAAATATATTTGAGGGAATGGAGAAAGAAAATAAAATAAAGGGGGTTGAGAGAAGGTGTTACCACTTAATTATGTATATCCTTTTGGTTTGTGCCAAAAGGATTCTTTGGATTTATTTCTACAAAAAGGAGACATGAATTATGGATTTAGGGATATAGTTAATTTTTTTGTATATATCATGGCTGAATCTAGGTGGTTTTAGAGGTGTAAATAAGATGAAGAGGTGTTGGCCTTTTATTGGGAAGGGAAAGGACACACTTGGAATTTTTTAAAACAAGTTTGGTGTACCCATATTTTTAGATAAAAAGTAAAACCAAAAAAAGTCATCAATATAAGGTTAATAGCCGAATAGTTTCAATAAAATGGGTATTGAACAAGTTTCTAGACCATTTTGTCTTTTAAATTTTCTATTTAGTACTTTATTAACCTAATTTTTCTCTTAACTGTTGTAATTAATTTAAATCCCTTTCAGTAGTATTTTTTGTCAAAAAGAAATTTTACATTACTAGAAATTATAAATTATTATGATTATAAAATTAGAGCCCATTTTTCCAAATTTTAAAAACAAAAGTGAAAGAAAATAATTTAAAATTAATTCTGCTAACACGACGACACTTCATGTTTGTAAAGTAAAAAAGTCCAAACTTTTCCTAAGTTCTTATACCCAATTTCAAAGTGGAATTTATACCAATGACCTAAATTAGATTAATTGATAAAAATATTTTCTAATTTAACTTTTAAACTAAATTAAAATATAATTTAACCTTGTATATAAATTAGAAAAAAATGCAGTTTTGAATTAAGATCTCGTATTTTTTCACTATTCATCCAAAATCATGTTTCTTGAAAAAACCCTCCTAAGCTAATTTTGAAATTATAAATTCAAAATTAAATTTTATTTTTTCAAATTAAATATAAATTTTTTCTAAATTAAATATTATTATTTTTCATAGAAGGACAGTGAAAGCAGTTCACATGAGAAAATAATATTTTTAAGCATATAAGGACTTCACCAAAAATTAAATCTTTAATCATTAATATTTTTTATTTCTATAAAAATACTATAAAAAATATTTCAAAAGAAGTTATTACTTTTCATATTACTAATTTTAATGGCTAGGTTAAAATTATCTCATCTAAATAATTATTACAATAAAATGATGCCACGAAGAAACTTAGTCTTACATGTAACATATGGAAAGTCGGTGTTGAATGTATCACAAGCCAAGTCAGTTATATGTGAAAGAAATGTATGACTTATTGATTTAACATAAAAACCCATTTTAGTTTTTTTTAAATGAAAAATATAAAAATATTAAATTAATATGAAAAAAAATCACAAAATCTTAGGGTATTACATTCTAGCCTCCTTAAAATGAATTTCTCCCTCAAATTTATTCTTAGTTATCAATGGTTTAATATGTGAAAATTATTTTCCTAGAAACACACAACATAAAAATTAATTCTAAAAATTTCTTTAAAAATTGAAATTTGGAACCATAACTTTTATCCAAAGTAATATATAACAAGTTTTTCACATTAGAAAACATAGGTTGGGAGTGAATATTTGACATAGAGAAAAGGCATAAATATTTATATGGTTTGATTGAGGTCATCAACCACAAACAAGTGAATTATTACAGAAACGATGAGGGCCTCAATGTAATTAATCCGTTATGATTTAAAAGGCCATCAGTTCAACAAAATTTAATGTATTAAGAAAACATTTTTTTATCATTATCTTAACATTGATTAATTGTTTTTTTCAGGAATATATGGAAATATAATTTATTGATATCTTTCATAAACAAAATTTCATTCATTATTTGTACTTTTATCTATTTCTAATTCATCCATTACTCCTTCAAATGGTTGTCTATAAATTAAATTTGATTCCTAATGTATTAAGAGACATTTTTATGAGATCTTTAATAACATAAAATAATGTAATGTATATCTATTTGTCTCTAACTATTCTTCAAAATAAATATGGTTAATACATTAATATGTAAACATAAAAATTAAACCTATTGGTTCATCATTAATATTTACACAAAAAAATAATTACACATTAACCAGGACATCACGTAGGCCATTTTTAAGAAAGAAACCCTTACCATCCTTCGATCAAGGGTTCAAGACCCATGGCCTTGCAAGAATTGATTGGTTGTCACCAAACATACATGATGTCCTTTTCTAAAACTAAACTAATATAATTTCCAAAATAAATATTATCCACAATCTTGATATAAGGCTAATCACTAAATATACTTTTATCATAGGTTTTCAATACATAATCAGTACATAAGTACTTCCATCGAAGTTTAACATCACCTTTTTAGGAAAAGTAAACTTTATGACCCTTATAAAAGATGAAAATCTAAAACATTAGAAAAAAAAGTCAAGAAATCAGATTAACATTTATCCTGCATATAACACAAAGTACAACTTTGTTTTCCCATTCCAAACATATGAATACCTTCATCTTATTTTCCCTTAAAACATGGTAATGTCCTAAATTACAATAAATACTTATTGAAAACATGTATGTTTCCTTATTCCAAAGTATACTGGATATATTCCTTAAATCCAAAAATGTTTTAAACTTTAACAATGATATTATAAACCAATAATCGAGAAGTACTTAATTATTTCCAAGGCAATATGTACCATTAAATTTACTTATTCCTAACCTACAAATCTTTATTCAAAAAAAATTATATTACCATAAAGATCATGCTAAGGATTACCTTCCCTTAGTCAAAATATCATCATTTCATTAAATCACTTCACCATTCCATTAGGAACATTTAACATAAACGAGTAAATACTAAGAATAATACATAAGTAGAACAATATTTGTATATGTCATTATTCATATAAAATAATTTTTTAATCCAAATACATAAAAAAAATTGATTACACCACATCATACTTAAGCCATTAATAAGGCTACCTCAGCCTATTATGAAATCCTCTTCCCTTTTACATTTCATATAGTCTCTACATCGTCAGAAATGAAACTATCACTCACACCACCTTTCTAGTTCTCTTAAATAGCTTTCATCTTGGGACATTGAGTTACATAATGATAGTTTAATATACACTAAAACACTTAGCCTTTTATGAATTCTTATTGAGGCCAATATTCTCATCCATTTTGTTAACGAAACTCTTCATTTTCTTGTGCAGTCACAAGAGTTGTTCCATTCTATTTCACAGTCACAAAATCTTCTTAATCCTCTAATAAATTTACTTATTTTATTCTTTCCAAATTCCTGATATAACTGTAACTTAATAATCATTCCCCAAGTTCTCCATTACCAAAAATCTCATCAAAATGTTTCTTTATCTTATTTTTTGGGTCTCATAGTTGTTTAAGGTAGATGTTTTTAATCATGTTCCCAGAAAATTGATTAGGCATGATCACTATATCTTTTACTACAGCGATCATCCCACTTAACATTTTTCTAGAAAATTTTCCATCACATTCTACATTAATCCAATTCCTTTCAGTACCATCCATTAATTAAAACCATAATTGTAAAAGGAAAATTACTTATCATAGAATAAATCCACATAGTCATGAAAATAATTACTTATAGGATGTCTAAATCATGAAACCTTCCTTAATCTATGACTCCTTAGGTTCATCCTTGGTTATTCATAACCTAATTATATTTAAATCCTTCACGATGGTTCATAAGGTGTTTGTGAATTCCCAAATAATATTTCATGGGAGTGTCAAATCAGATGTGCATAAAGGCTCCTTGTTGTGTACCAGATTACCTAGACTCAGGCACAGAACATATTATATAAATTTTTACCCCTAAGTACATCTATTCTAGAGCCTCATCCACTTGTAGTATCCATATAGGGATTTATTTCTAGGAAACTACTCACTCTATCCTTTAGCAAAATTAAAGAATATTTTCTGAAACATTGACTCATCCTTATACTTATATATAGAGACATACCTAGATATATCCATAGAAATATACACATGGATATCACTAAATTTATATCATCCTAGTTACAAAAGGTTAACTAAACCATTTTCTAATACCAACAATAGAGATACTTTCTTTTCATACATTTACATTACATCACTTCTGTGGAATACTTATAACATAATACAAATATACACCCAAAGACCGTACTATTCTTGTGTCTATGGAAACATGGAAACATAAACACTAATACATAAATTATCTACATCATATCCCACTAGGTAATTATTGAATATAACACTTCTTAAAAACAAAAAAAAATACATATCTTCATAACCTAATGGAGGGAAACATAAAAATGGGTGAGCTCAGATGCTCAATAAGGGTAAACAATGAAGATACATAAACATAACCATGAGCATTAAGGCATGAGAACTTGATCGTGAAAATTTAAGATCATTAACTCTATGTCAAAGATCATAAAAATGTATTATGTAATAAACCTTTTCAGTTCATAATACATGAATCATAAGTACATAAAGAACATTATCACAAAATCATAAAATATTAATAAAACATGGAATTGTAGTAGACATGTAAGGATATAATATGATTTATATAGTAGCCAATTCATAACTACCAAAACCATCTTAGTAATATGGGATCACTCCCCATTCCATCTTGGTAGTCATGTTTTTCTCTCATGGACATCTCAGTAGAATAAGTTCACTCCTCATAACATCTTGGTAGTCATGGTTCACTCCCATAGTCATCTTAGTAGTCAAGTATCATTCCCAATACCATATTAATCTATTACATGAGATATAAATCTTTACCCATGTATTGTAGGGAGATATAGGTCCCATTTATATCATAATGAAATCATACATACAAGTTCCAAAAAATCATAAAACATCATATCATAAAACATGAAATGAAATGGGTGTCATGAACATGTAATCAAATCACAAAATTTTGAAAAAAGATATAGGTTTCATAATTATTTCAGAAAATTCATAACCTATAAAAGAGAAATGAATTTCACAAACAAATATCCCATTGAAGATAAATTTATGTCATAAAAAAATAACCCATGGAAGAAAAACTAATATCATATACACATAACCCAAAAATGTGAAACAGGTTTCATAAACTATATTATGTAACAAATAACCCAATTAGAGAAATAATATGAATATAACCATTAGATCATTTCATAGAAAATCACGAGTAACATCAAGAGACTAATCTTAGATAAAAAATAATTTTCAAATTTTATTTCAAAACAATTCTGGAGGAAAATATCCATTCTTCTTTGAAAATTTATTTTTAATACATAAACCCTTTTGAAGATCATTTTCTTAGAAAATAATTTGAAAACTTATAAAGAAGACCTAAAATCATTTTGATAAACTTTTTCCACCAACCAAATAAAATAATCTCAAAAACATTTTGAAAACAGTTTTTTGAAAACTTATAATATAAGCTTCCAATAATTTGAAAATCAATTTTCTTTGAAATCACTTTAAAAATATAAAAAGAAATATTTTAAACGTTTTGAAAACATTTTCATTGAAAATAATTTAAAAAAAAATAAAGACTGAAAATATTTTGAAACCCATCTCTTTGAAGATAAATTTAAAAGTTTTAAATAAATCATGGAAACATTTTGGAAACCATTTCATTGAAAATAATTTGAAAACTCATAAAGAATACTTGAAAACCTTTTGAAAACCATTTATTTGAAAATAACATTGAAACCCTATAATGGAAGATTAAAAAAAATTTGAAAATAATTTCTTGGAAAATAATTTAAAAAACATTTTATATTAAGTCATCCTTTGAACATAAAATAAAATAAAACTTCAAATAATTGATGGTCGAGAAATATTTACATGTCGTATGAGGTAAAAAGAATATTCATTTTTTATGCTAAAAAGGTTCGAGAAATGTCACATTAAGAAAGTGACAAGAATATTCATTTGAAAACATTGGTAAAAGAAAGGGGAGAATTACTTTTAATTATCATAGGATATTAGTATAATATTATTCTAAACCCTTTTTTGAAATTTTTTTTGAAATAACATATATTTCCGACTGAAGGTAGATGTGAGGTCGCATTTTATTGAAAAAATAATTATTATATTAAGTACTAAAGATTGGAATAAATGGTACTAATCTAAGAAAAAATAAACAATAACTAGAGGATAAGGAAAAGTTATGAGTTTTTGTGAAATAGGAATCATAATAGTTTAATAATGAAATCATGATCATAAACAATCTCAATAAATGTTGAGATCGTTTCAATAAACTCTTTCTACATTATAACATTGAATCATTCTCTCCATATAGGAAAATAAAATTACATGGAGTATAAAAAATCAAGAAAATAATGAGATTCATGATATAAAATTTCAAAGGTAGTTTATACACATAATATAAAAAAATATTTCTATGACATGGCATGTGTCACAATGAAGTAAATTTGAGACTAAATTAATTTTCCAATATGGTAACTTTGGAAACTTAAAACGCATGATAGATAGATCATAAAATGGATATGTAAATACTCATAAATTAAATTATAAAAAATATTTAATACATTTATGGGAATTATACACATCACATAAAATAAATGGTTGTTGAATAAAGCATGTGTCTCATAGAAATAAAAACTGATATGAAATCCCTTTACCTTGTGTATTAAATCTCATCGTACTCTTTCAAACCACCAATAAAATAAATATAAATTTATAATGAATATTTTATAGAACCATATTATTATATATAATACTATATATGGTTTTATCATGGACTTATATTTCCCTCTTATTAACAATCATATGGTAAGGTTTCACTTCAGGTAATTTCCTCTCTGTTCTTCATATGTGTCTTAATTTTTCATATCTTTGTTCCTTACATTGATATTATGATTATAGAATGTAAAACATGACATAAATAAAATTTATATTCTTAATATTTGTATTATATTAATTTATATAATATAAAATTATGAAATTTAAAACATCATTCATATAGATTGTAGGACGCATGTACAAATGAACGTTGTTTCCGTTTTTATTATCATTTTGAAAGAAATAACCTAAATGACATATGTATATATAATTATACCTGTAGAATTATTATATCATATATATCATATAAGTTCACTAAACCCATCCTTCCTAAATTAAATGTCGTGTGTGGAAGAATTACATCACTTTGAGAGGGTGGTAGTCCATACATACTCAAACAAAATTATCATATTTACAGCAAATGGAAGGTAAAAAATAGATAAGTGTTGTAAAAGGAATAAATAAGCTTAAATGCATATTAAATATAATATAGAAAATATATAAAAATAGATTTCATTGTAATTTCCACTATAAGAGGTGGTAAAGGAAAAATGAAAAAAAATCATCATTTAGTGAGGTGGTAGTTCGTCAAACACATAAACAGTTTGTTCGTTACCCATTTAAAGAAACTTTCTGTAAGTGTAGTTATAAAATTTAGCATAAAAATAATATTATATTAAATTTATTAGTTTTTTATACAATCATTGAATAAATAGAGTGTAGTGGGTGTATAAATAAAATAAAATAAAGAAGCTTCTGAGAAAATGTTACCTCTTAATCGGGTAACACCTTTTGGTTTTTGCCAAAAGTCTTCCTTGGATAGCTTTATTACCAAAGGGATGATTCAATGATGAATTGAGGAATATTGGTAAGTTTATTAGTAGATCCTAGAAGAACCTAAGTGGTTTTATTGGTATAAATAATATGAATATTTGGTGGCCTTTTATAAAAAAGGGAAAGGACACACTTGGCATTTTTGAAAACAAGTTAGGTGTACCCACATTTTTATCTAAACAAATTCATAAAAAAACAAAATAATATAAGGTGAATAGATGAATAATTTCCACACTTTGGGTTTTTTCAAAATCTTCTAGGCCCTTATGGGTCTTAAAATTATGGGTTAGTACATCATTAACCAAATTTTTCTCTTAACTTTTTTAATTAATTTCAATCACATTCATTAATCCTTTTTGTCAAAAACAACGATGAAATTATTGGAATTTAGAAATTATTATTATTTGAAATAAACAATCAATTTTTTCAAATTATAAAAAAATAATTGGAAGAAATTAATTTAAAATTAATCATGTTGACAGGATGACACTATGGGTTTTTTAAGTAAAAACATACAATCTTTTGTTAAGATTTTATACCCAATTTCAGTGTCAAATTGATTTCAATGAAATACACTTGATTAATTTATAAAAATATGATCTAAATATAAATTTAAAAAAACTATAATATTATTTAACATTATAAATAATTTATATGAAAAGGCGGTTTTGAATTAAAATCTCATATTTTTCAGTATTCATTCAAAAATGATGTTTCTTAGAAAAATCCAAAAATTTCACCCTAAGATAATTTAGACATTATAAATTCAAAAATTAATTTTATTTTATCATATTAAATTTATAAATTTTTCTAAATTTTGTTTTATTATTTTTCACTGATAGATATTAAATGTAGTTCATTTAAGAAAATATTATTTTTAAACATATATGGACTTTACCAAAAATTATAACTTTCATCATAAATACTTTTTATTTCTATAAAAAACTTTATAGGACATATTTAAAAAGTGGTTATTACTATTAATATTGCTAATTTTATTGGTTAGTATAAAATTTTATCATTTAAATAATTATATCAATAAAATAATTATTCATAGAAACCCAGTGTTGTGTGTAAGGCACTCCAAGTAGGTGTTGTGTATAGTGAAAGACAAGTCGGTTCCTTGTGAAATGAATGTTTAAATTTGTGATTTAATATAGAATATATATTTTCATTTTTTCTTAAATGAAAAATATAAAAATATTAAATTAACTTGGAAAAAAAACGCTCAGAAAATCACAGGGTGTTATATTATGTATCCTAGCAATATCGATAGATAAAAATAACAGTATAAAAAAAGAATCATATTCCAATATCAATTTTGAATAGTATTAATTTAAATTATATCATTTAAACATATTTTTTAAATAATATTCTAGATTTTAGAATATTTATAGTAACCAATAATTTTTATAAATAGATATTTCATCATAATAGATGAATTTTCATTACATAGCATTTCAATCCATGCCAATATTGATTAATTCTAATATCCTTGAAAACTTGGAAATATAAAAGTTTGGTCCATACAAATATACAACATCTCCCACTTATTTGTTAATAACTATGACCCCTATTTTCCATATCATAGTTAAAACCATTCTACATAAACTAGAAATAAATCATTATAAGGTGTGAGATCTGATGCTTAGTAAGGGTAAACAAGTGAGATATCAATGATCACATAATCATAAGATGACATTAAGCATATACAAACAAGATAATAATGTTTTAAAATCATATCATAGATATAAAATATAATAATCTCACATTATGGAATAAATATTGGTATTTTATAAGACATGAGTCATATGTTAATCAAAGGATATGAACCACGAAAGTATAACATAGGCATATGTCATTGATTTATGGCAGACACATAAACATAGAAAATTATTTCCTTAGAAAGCAGGTCACATTTCCAAGGATATCATAGTTGAATGGTTTTATCCTCCAAACTTTCATAATATTCAAGGTTCACACATAATAATATATAGTGGATATAGTCCTTTACTGAACTAGATTTACTCCCTATTTCAAACCAATTTACCTCTTGAGATATAAATATTTACCCAATGTGTTATAGGGAAATATAGGTCCCATGTGTCACATAATTAAAATAATATATATGTGGTCCAAAATATTATAAAGTATTCTTTAAATAAAAACCCATGAAAAGAAATGATTTTTATAATCATTTCATCATAGAACTACCCAAGGAAAATAAATGGGTTTCAAAAACATTTAATTATTTCATCTTTGTATAACCTATGGAAAATAAATTGTCTTAATAAAAATAAAACATCTTGAGAATGAATAAAGATGGTAACATTGGATCATATCCCCAGAATAGAATAAGTGAAATCAAGGGTTTTTTCTTTGATGAATAGAATTCCATTAAAAGATAATTTAGACATTATTGAGGAAAATAAACTTTCTACATAGAAATAAATTATTAAAAAAAAGATACCGAAATATGAAAGGAAACATTTTTATTTAAAAATAGAAATGAATAATTATTAAGGATGATTCTCAGAAAAAAAATATTCATGAAATCTGTAACAGGTGTTCATGTTTGTATAAGCTAAAATAAATTCAATCCATACTTTTGTAAGAAAAATCACAAAGTATCGCATTTGGAAAACTAAAAGAAATTTTGTTTCAAACTATTTCCTAAAAATTCAAAATTAGGAAAAAAATACTTTACATAACATATAATAGGAAAAACCTTCATTAAAATATTTTTATAAAACATGGATATCAATGAAAAGTTATTTTCAACCGAAGATAGCAATGAAGTAAATTTTCCTTAAAAACATATTTTTGGCCTTTTGAGTAAAAAGGAGAATGAAATGAAAGGAATTTTTTTTTCAAGAAATAAATTTAGAAGAATAAAATTCTTGATTATATTGAGAGGTGGATAATAATATTTCATTATCAAAATATAATCAAAAACAATATCGATAAACAATGATATTGTAACAAAAAACCCTACTTAGAGTTCTCTTTTCTTTGAAAGAACTATCACCTCTTGTAAAAAAAATTTAAATATATTATAATTCTATAAAATGGGTCTTTTTTATAATTATAATATCATTCTTTATAATATTATAGTATTTAAACACCCCCTACATCAATCATTCCTTTTTAAAAGCATCATTTATAGGTGTTTACTATTTTGTTTATCATGAGAATTTCAGATTAGCAGTTCTAGTCATTATAAATTTATCTTAGTTAAATCATATAAAAAATATTAATCATCATATAAATATGATTTATATTAATTATATACCAATTCATATTCATCCATAAAAGTTATATTTTTATCCATAAAACTTATAGACAGTAAAATTGGTTAAATTGATCATGGAGACAGTAGGACGTACGTTCGCATGACCACTTAATTAGCCTTTATAGTTTAATTATTATTTCTTAAATATATTACATATTCAGTAAATTAGATTTAATTACCATCTAAGTAGATTATAAATAAAAAACAAATCACATCGCTTCGTGGAGGTGGTAGTCCAGATATACTAAAGAATGATAATGTAATTTCTCAAAGTACTAGACGGTAAGTAAAGTATATACAATATTATACTTTATGAAGTATAATTATGTCCTAAATTTCATATATAAACATTAAAACCATCATAATACCCATCTATAAAATATGGGTATTAAAAATTAATTGTATCACTATGTGGAGATACTATGTCTTGTGTACGCATGAACGATACATTCACATCTCATTTCGTAAGAAATAGGGATTATAGTCATGTTTTTATAATAATAATAACATTGAAATATATTTATAATACTAAATTTACTATTTTATGAAAAATAACATATTTTTAGAGTAGTTAAAGAAGAGTTTAAAATATTTTTATTGGGTACGAAGATTACCTCTTCTTTGAAACGACTCCATTAGATCTCTTTTAAAGATCTATAGGGTTAGTATTTAGAGAAGAGAAAAACCTCAATAGTTTATATAGAGGACTTTATAAGAGGAATTGATCCATTTTTGTTAATATAGAAGGATTAATGTCGTATAAATAAGTGAGGTAGTAGGTTCCCTTTTATAATTGAGGTGAGGGGAACTTTTCGAATTTCTCTAAACATCAAATTATAATAAATTCATTCTTAGATAAATACCTCAATATTTTTAGTGATTTTAGGATAAGGTATTATAGGGATATAATAACATCATAAAATAAAATTTAAAAAAATTTGTGTTTTATTTAATACCTTATCATTTAATTTAACCATAGTTAAATAATAGTAAGTTTAACTATGGTAATTACTTCTTCAATATTAAAGGTCAAATGTTTTATTTATATGGTAAAACATGATCCATAAATGGTAAATTTATGAAATATTTTACCATAATATACCCATTTTGTCTTATTTAAATATTTTTTAGATTATTAAATAACATAATAAAATATTATTTTGATAAAATATAAATATTTTATATATTGACACTATTTATTTCTTTTGACTTTAAAGACATAGGTACAAAGTTTTAACTCAAATGTAATCTTTAAACACAACAATTATTTGTACTATAAATCCATAAATTTTATCTAACACTATAAATTAATCAAATTATATAACTTTTAATATTTTTAAATCATGATGTTGGCTTATGTTGTGACTCTATTCCGTATTCTTTGTCTACCATGATTTATCCAACAAAAACAATCCATAACATATGGTTTATCATTCCTCGATTTTTTCACCTATATTCAATATTATTATAACTATATGTTTTTTTCTTCAAGCACAATTTTTCAATCTCATCACAAATACCACATCATATTTTTATATCTATTATTTCATGTTTATTAACATCTTATGAAAATAAATAATTAAAATTTTTTAAACTATAATAACAATAATTAAAATGATAATAACTCATGACGTAGCCTTATGTAGCGGCGGTGGTACTGTAGAAACCCAGATATTGTAGTATTACTATTCATTGAAGGGTCCTTTGGGCCCAAAAATGGGATTTCAAGCCAATTTTTTAGGCCACATGGACTTGGGCCTTCGAGCTATGTAATGGGCCTCCCTCCACCCAGTCAAAAAGGGGTCTTTTCATTAATAATAAAATGAGGCTTCATCTCCATCCTTTAAAAAAATATAAATATATATTAACCATTATTAATTAATATAATAAATGGCAAAAATATGTTAAATTATATTATAATATGACCATATAATTACATGAAAAAATTTACATATCAAAAATTTAAATATCTATTTTATAGGCACTTTATAAATCATTAGTTAATTTAGTGGAGTTGAGTATGACATATCAACCATAAATAAATTTTCAATTAGATAATACTATAACAACATTTAAGGATATTAAGTGTTTATATATCCTTGACATTAGTGATTCATGTAATGATCATATCTCTTTAGTCGAGTTTTCATACAAAAAAAATACCATGTATCCATATTGCTGGAACCATTTGAAGACTAGTATGAAATGTCATATCATTCTACATTATGCTATATGGATGATAGATAATCCTCAATGATTTCAAATTGTCTCATATAAGTGACTATATATCAAGTGTATCTAGTTAGGAATCAAATGGTGATGGATCATCTCCTCCAACATTCATATACAAACTAGCGGTACTAACCATTAGAGTTTGGTGTTTTAGACTTGAAGTTTATATGAGTTTTATCGTGGTTAATACAATATAATTTAGGAATAAAAGGGAAATTCCAACTAAAATTTATCATTATATTCAATATTTTAGAGAGTATCAAGGTAATATATTAATTACTAACACTTACTCCTTGTTAAATATTAGAGAATGGTTTTTCTATATATATCAACTAAGGAGATAGATGTTAAATAGTTTAAATGTGATCAATTTTAATGAACTATATTTCATGATGGATGAGTTATAAGTGGAGTGACATATGCATACCATGGATTAATGTGGTAATTTTTTTATGGGGTTGATAATTTCTCTAGTTTAGGCAATATAGGGTTATATTTGGTTCTTGGAGGATAATTATCAGTGTGAAGTTGAAATGAAGTCTTAGGGTTTATATATTATCACTATAGAGCTCAACGATTATTTTTAAGGATTAGAATCTATATGGTAGGAAGTTTTAAATGTATATAAGATTAAGAATTAATATTATACTTTAATGTTATCATTACCGTGTTTAGAAATGCATATTTTCTTATGGAAAATGTGTTCATTATAGCAAGGATGATGAAAAGGAAGAATTAGAGAGCTACTAGAGTTAGTGAAAAAACATCAAGACCCATTATAACTCCAATAGAGACACAATAAAGGTTTTTTTGGATTATAGAGGATTTTTACTAGGATTGTTTACCTTCTATGATCTATTGGTGGTCAATATAGATTCAAGGGATCACTATATTTTTGGAAATGGAAATTGGTGTTCTAATAGTGGCCTTTACCCTAATTTGGAAAAAATGTTATTATATGTATTTTAGTCCAAACATTATAAATATATTTATGTTATTTGTTATATATATAGTGGGCGTAATGTGAAATTATTCCCAAACATTAAGCATCATCTTATCCTACAACTTAATATAGACCTTGAGAAAAACAACGATTACACAAACAGCTTTCTATTTTGGCATACCCTTAACTAGGAAAATATAAGACAATTTTCTTTAATTTTATCCATCCTTGTTAATTTTAATATCATCACAACCCTTTATTTTAAAAATTTTCATTGTTTTAAATAAAATATATTGATATTAGTTGAATCTTGATATGATTTTTGTCATGTAGCTTCAAGCTCACAAGGGGTGAGTATTACATACAAAATTCCACCCTTATATGTGTGTTCATGTATAATATTATTTATAGGATTTAGTATAGAGATAATAAAGATCCAAAAAAGGTTCTATGGAGTCCAAGAATTTAGGAATTAATTCATGAACCCTAGTTAGGTTATGGGGGATGTTTTCTTAGTGTGGACATATTTTTTGGGTTTCTTGGTCACAAGGTCACACTTTATGCTAGGGGTAATTATTCAATGAGTATCTTGGTGTATGTTTTTTATTTTATGAAATGAATGGAATGAAGTCGTTGGGTCCAAGGAACATCTGCAATGTCGATAATGTGATCACCTGAATGGGATAATGGTATAATAATAAGTGAGATGCACAAAATATTTAAGTGTGTTAAATTAATGATAAATTATAATTTATATGATATTTACAAATTTAGATATTCATTAATGGGTATGTAGAATGATATTTAAATAGAGGATATGGAATGTTTTATTGCAAGGTAGGATAGTGATAGTACTTGGTCATGTTATTAATTATTATTTTATTAACTTGTAACACCATATAGATATGTTTAAATAAATAAATTAATGTATTAATTATGTTGAGATGAGTAAGTGTGGATATATGGGCTATGATAAGGTAAGTATGAGCCATATAGGTGAGGTTGTGAGTCATATTTGGTCTAGATTTTACCTTGAATTTGATTGATTTATTTCACTTCTATTAATAGTGTGTTCAGATTATTGATTAAAAACTAATATTTAGAGTGAGATATTTCTTTCCAAATACCCCTATAATTACTTCGTGTATCAGATATATTATTCCACAAAACATGATTTTTTATAAGATATGTTGCACCATGTTTATGATATGTTATGTGAAAACTCATACATTAATGGGATAAAGGGTGCCTATGTTATGTTGTGTTGCTAACTTGATGGGATATAATATAGTTATATGATACTATGTATCAAGATTTGATTCCATATGAACTAGATATATTATTAACCAGATCCCTTAAATTTATTTGATATGATTTGACTCTATTATGTTGTATCTACTAACATGATGTGGCATAATATAATAATATTATATCATGTCCCCTTACATGTTCCAATATGGGACTAATATGTTATACAATGAATCCCCATATAGTGAGGTGGATATGATAAATATGTCAAAATAAAATTCCTAAGTTCAAGTTTTGTGATATTATAGAAGTGTGATGGAAATTAAAGAGAAGAAATTCCTTAATATTGTAGTGTTCGTCTTTATAGTGGCCAGGAGAGTACATCATAACCCAACTGAATTATAAAAAAAATTTATCTATTTTTCATTATATTTCATTAATGACTATATATTAATTCATATATATTATAAAAAAATTATCCCCAGTTGATGGTGTTTTGTAAAATTTTTTCTCAAATCCTAAACATACACCTAGATAGACCTACAAACTTCATTGCATGTGATGTAAGTAAGGGGAAGTTACGTGAAGAAAAAAATATTGAGATAGTATGGTATAGATGAGCATAGGTATTTACTTGTTGATTTAGAGAAACTAAATATTTTTTAATTGAATTATACTCTTATAATTTTCTTTTTTATTTTGTAAAAGATAGGTTTTAAGAACTTGGTAAACCATGATGTGTGATCGTATGAAAATATATGACATGAAATGATGGGAATGTTATTCTATTTTTTATTGATGGTGTAAAGACCTGAAAATTCCGTGGAATATTTTTTAAAATACATTGTATTTTTACGAGTCCACGAATATTTACGGTGCTTGATTCCGAGGCCCGGAGCACCTGGAATCAATTTCTGAAGTTTTTTTGGGTACGTTCAGTAAACATACGAGCGGGATTTTATAACTTTTGAACCGGTTCTTGGAATTGAAATATGAGGGAACCTTTCAACTCGCAGTGCCGTTATTCACTTAAGAGGACTTTCACCTCGACGACAGTTGGTCGAGAGTGAATGTTGGTTTTAGAGTTTTTATGAATAAAGTTAAATAAAAATAAGTGTGACAGTTATCTTTATTCTTGGTAGTTAAAACCTCAAACGGGTGGTTAGAGGTGGTGGCCAACACACCATAACCTACCATGAGAGGTTATGGTGGTGGGGCCCACCTGCACATAACCTCCCTTGGGGGGATATCTTTGGTGGGGACCACCCGGGTTTGTAACCCTTGTAACCCCCCATTTAAGTGGGGAGAACTCTGGAACTTCGCTCATAAATCTGCCAATCCATTCAAATTTAATTAATGGAACATTAATTAATTATTTTAAATCTTTTGAATATTTGGCCAACAATTAAATAATGGGTTAACTTAACCCATTATTTTTTGTTGGCATATTCATTGGGTGGAGGATTGGGGAGAAGGGTTGGAAGAGCTATGAGGAACAAATTCTCCCGACAAAGAATGACTCTTCCACCAATGAAGAACGATCTTCAATCAAGGCAAGAAAGGTAAGCGTCCTCCTTGAAGAATAGTGATGAAGTCTTCCATGACTTCTTCATCTTCTTTCCGACATTGATGAATCGATGCCCACCTTTCTGTGACTTTTTCAACGATAAACGACCCCAAGGTACGGGTTGTTTTATGATTGAGTCTTACCCTCTGTTCTTTGTCATTAGTTATACTCTTTGAGGCTGATCGTTTCCACCATAACATGGAAGGATCGGGCTGCATGAACATGGTCTGAACCACCCCCTTTGTTTTCTCCTTGATTGTTGACGACAGTAGTGGTGCAACGGCACCATCAGAACAGTGGACCACAGCGGAGCAACGGCGGCTGGCGATGGGCCGACCGTGAAGAAACTGGTCGTGCAAGGCCGCCGAGTCGCCAAAAAGGGTGTGGCACCACCGTGCCGTGTGGAAGGAGAGCCACGGACATGGAGGTTTGCGACGAAAGGGGTGTGGTGCCGTCGTGCCACACAGAGGAGGAGGGTTGTGGCCAGGGTGGGCCGTGGTGGAAGGGCACGGCGCTGTCACACCGAGCAGACGAGTAGGACTGCGGCCAGGGCGGGCCGCACTGGAGGAGTCGAGGCGGCAGGCCTCGGGCCGGCCGCCAGTGGTGTAGAGTGGTTGTCCGCTCTGCCATCCAGGAAGAGCGGGACCCCACTGGGTCCCGCGTGAGCTGGACCGGCGCCATGTGGTGTCGATTTGGGTCCCCACCCGAACGGTTCAACCGTTCAGGAGTCCAGGGGGTGCGTGCCTCCCCCTAGACGCGGCTAGTGCGGGCCCCGCAGGGAACTGCGGGCCACTGCCCAACCGGGCCATGCAGGATGCCAGGCCGGACCATCAGGTTGGGCCTCCCCCAAAAGCCAAGCCACCCCCCCCCCCCCCCCCCCCCCCCCGCGGACCAGGTCGGACCCCAGTACAAACCCATTTGATCTGAATACACCTTTTCACCCATAACCTGGGCTACGGGTGTCTCTGGTCGATGAACCGCCTGTGGTGACATAAATCATAGAGAGAGAAGGTTCTTTTCACATACCCCACTTGAGGTTTGGACATAGTTGGTTTACGGTTAGGTTGGTTTCAACCTTACATACAACCGGGACCCCGAGACGGAAATTCCAATAACTCACAGACCGAGCGTCTAATTGATGCACCGTCTGTTACATTGAGATCCCTATGATGATGCAAATCTTTAAGATACATATAATTGGGACTTCGTGATAGATGGAGTATCGACTAGTAGCTCGTGGAGTGGATCCATATAGAGGTGAGTGGACTGAGTACGAAGACCTAGTAGTTGGATGAGACCTGATGAATGCTTGACCAATTTGAATCGGAGTGACTCGACTAGCCCAGTGGGGAGCGCCTCTGTGTGAGCGCGGCAGAACTTTAGTGGGAATCACATGTATGTGAGTGTGGCAGACCCACGGTACTCGACAGGAGGAGTACCTCAGCAGGCTACGAGGGGGAGCACCTCTATGTGAGCGTGGAAGACCCGTGGTGGGGAGCGCCTGTGTGACGCAACAGGCACATGGTACTTGATAGGAGGAGTACCTCAGTAGTCCGAGGATAGTGGGAAGCTCCTCTATGTGATGCGGAACGCCCACTATACTCGATAGAGGAATAGTACACCATCATTCGAGGTTCTAACAGTGTGACTGGGGTTGTTACTTGATACTACCCACTAGAATAAAATTTTGGTTTGAACTGATTCAATGACCTTTGTGTTTTTCCTCATGATTTATATGGGTTTCTGGGTAACTTAAGTATATGTATTGGAATATACCTAAGTAATGGTTATCTAATGATTTCATACTTTTTGGTTTATCCTTGTTGGATTTTGTGAGACCTTGTGTGTCTCGGGGTCCCAACTGAGTATCGTTATACTCACCCCTGCACGGGAAATGACCGCATCTTTTTGTTTTGGTTGCAGAGGATGGATGACACTGATTGAGGCAGAGAATAGCAGGACTGGATGGTACCCAGAGGTGGACCACTTAGTGTGAAGGTATACAGAGCGGACGGAAATACGTGGAGTGATGAGGAGACCATCTTTACCTACCCTTTAGGTAGAAACATCGGAGGATGACCCAGTGGATTATTTACTTATTCTTTCATTTGTACTTTTACTTTTCTGTTTCCTTGTACTTTACTGTTGGGATTGTTTTTCTGGCCCCTTTAATTTTCATCACTCTTTTGTATAGTGATTTACTTAGTGTTTTGCTTCCAAATGCATACTCTGTTGTGTTTTTTTACATCTATAAAGGTAATGCCTTCACAGTTTGGGGATTTACACCTTTGGTGCTAGTTGTCATCCTCTGGCCTATGGAAGGCGGGCTTGGTGTAGTCACGATACGGGCCTCAGGGGAACGGTCGTGACAAATTGGTATCAAAGGAGTCAGTTCTACCATATAACTTAGGACTCTGATCATTCGTTTCTATGAAGCAATAATTTTAATGGTACTAAGTGTGGTTTTTTAGTTCAGAGAACCTAGTGTTGGTGCAGGAAGACGATGTATCCATAAACCAGGACCCTGACTTCTGATTTTAGACTCATTGCATGAAAACACTGATTGCATGTGTGTTTCCAAAAGTTTTTATTTAAGTCATCTCAACTAGGTCATCTCACTAGGTATAATCTTTTGATCATATTGAATATATTTCTTTTAGGATACCTCCTTGCAGATCCCTGAGAGTCATACGCTCTGACAGCCCACCGAGCGACGAGGCCTCAGTGCAGGGCCCTTTACCAGTGGAGGCACCAACGGTACCACTTCCCATTGGGCCACCGATGCCACTATCCCCAACAGAAGATGATTCACACCTCTTGAGCGCGTTGCATGATTTCCAGTGCCAGAGGCCACCTATGTTCTGGGGGTGATGGACCCATAGGCGGCTGAGGATTGGCTGGAGGCTGTGGTGAGAGTCTTCAGGATAGTAGGGACGCTATCAGGCTACATGGTGATCCTTGCCGTGAGTCTCCTTCAAGTAGCACTAGGATGATGGTGGATCCTGATGCTCCAGGTCCACAACAAGGTGACGCTACAATGGATAGACTTCGAGAGCCTGTTTCGGGTAGAGTTTGTCCCAGCCACTCTCTGCGCAGTGAGGATACAGGAGCTACTTCATCTGCAGCATGATAGTAGCTCAGTACTCAGTGAGGTTCACCGATCTATTGAGATAATCCACAGATATGGTGTGGAACCCATTCTTCCAGACCCATACATTCGAGTAGAGGCTCAGGAAATAGATCAGGGCATCGATGATCTCCTTCAGCATCCCGACACAGGAAGGGGTGTTATAGAGATCCCTCTTAGAGGAGAGTTTACTTGTTGAACAGACACCAGTAGTGAGACCCACTACTCGTCGACATGCAACGGAGTCTTCTGCAGCTATCAGCTGACAAATGACGCATAGGTCCAAGAGGACCAGACCCATTTTTGGGTGACCATAGGACTCAAGATATATTGTGAAGGACACCCAGGGCATTGAGTTACCTTCCAGGAGTATGAAGTGTTACTCATGTGGCAGGCAGGGTCACATGGCTTGTGACTGTCCGACCTACTGTTCAGATGATCAACAGACAGTTGAGGGACCTCCCAGGCATAGGCAGAGGTTCGATCGAGGCGGTCCGTAGGGAGCAGGCAGACATGGTAGAGGAGCTAGTTGTGTAGTTGGTGGTGGGTGACGTTTTTATGTGTTACTGCCACCACCAGCAATAGGTCCACCCTGATCATAGGGAGCAGGTGGATAGGATAGAGCATAGCTCAAGGTATCTTAGGACTATGATCACGGCACTCCGAAGATGATTCAAGGTATGATATGTGTCTTCTTCAACCTTAGCTTCAGTTCTTATAGACACATATTCTAGTCATTCTTTCATATCCAATGCCCTCATTCGGAGCTCAGAGATTTCGATGGATCCGTTGACTCGATCCTTGCGGCTAGAGACTCATACAATAGAAGACTCGATGATTATGCACTGGTTCCAGCTGTGTGAGCTTACTCTAGGAGGCGAGAGCTTCGGCTGGGATCTCCCCATAGCATCATCAATGCATTACGATTTCATCTTGGGTATGGATTGGTTATCTATGGTCCATGCTCATATTGACTGTATTAGGCGCAAAGTGCAGTGTGTCCGCACTGATGGGACTAGGTTTACCTTCACCCGTGAGAAGGGAACCTTTTCATCATAGGGCAGACTTACTCAGAGGAGGGTGCAGTCGATCACTCACCAGTTGGCTTGCCTAACCCTTGGAGCAGTCAATGTGGAGAGTCTGACTTATCTTGTAGTAGTGGACCGGTACGTGGATTTTTTCCCTGAATATGTTCTAGGACTACCTCCTCAAAGAGAGTTGGATTTATACATTGACCTATACCACGGGATGGCACCTATATCTACTCTACTATGTAGGATGGCTCCCGATGAGCTTTGTGAGCTGTGGGTACAGTTGGAGGACTTGCAGGGGAAGGGATTCATCTGACCCAGTGTTTCTCCCTGGGCAGCCACGATTCTGTTCACCAAGAAGGAGGATGGGAGCTTGTGGCTTTGTGTTGACTACCATCGCTTGAACAAGATGATCGTGAAGAATAAGTACTCACTCCCGAGGATTGATGACCTCTTTGATCAGCTCAAGGGAGCACAGTGGTTCTTGAAGATAGACCTCATAATAGGATATCACCAGCTCAGAGTTCGAGATGAGGAAGTTTAGAAGATGGCCTTCATGTGTCTTTATGTCCACTACAAGTTCTTGGTTATGCCCTTCGGCATAACCAATGCTCAAGATGTGTTCATGAGTCTGATGAATAGGATCTTCCAGCCTTACCTCGATTGCTTTGTCATGGCATTATTCGACGACATTCTGATATAATCGACTACCAAGGACGAGAATGCCTAAAATATTTAGTTAGTATTGGACACACTCTGGGAGCACCAGCTATATGGTAAGCTCTCGAAGAACCAGTTTTGGATTCGAGAGGTTCACTTCTTCGGACACGTCATCTCGAGGCTGGAGTTGCAGTGGATCCAGTGAAAATTGAGGTGGTACTTTCTTAGAAGCCACCCAGGAGTGTGACGGAGGTATGGAGTTTCCGGGGCTTGGCTGGACACTACAGGATATTAATTACATACTTCTCCAGAGTTGCAGCACCACTATCATCCTTGAAAAAGAAGGGGCAACCCTTCATGTGGTTGGAGATATTCCAACAGAGCTTTCAGGGGCTGAGGCAGAGGCTGACTAGTGCCCCCATCTTGAGACTTCCAGAGGAAGGAATAGGGTACGTAGTCTACTGCTATGCATCAGGGACTAGACTAGGGTGTGTCCTGATAAAGGAGCGAGCTTTGATCGCGCTTGGCTCTCGGAAGCTGAGAAAACACAAGAAGAACTACGCTACCCATGGCCTAGATTTAGAAGCAATGGTCTTCACCTTGAAGATGTGGCGACACTATCTGATGGGAAAATGATTTACTGTGTACTCTGATCACAAGAGTCTCAGGTATATCTTCTCCCATAAGGACCTAAACCTGAGACAACAGTGTTTGATTGAGTTCCTTGAGGACTATTACTTCAAGATATTCTATACTCCTTGGAAGGGTAATGTTGTTGTAGATGTGCTCAGTAGGAGATTTGGTATAAAGCTTTTAGGAGAGGCGATAGAGCAGCTGGCTACTTTACAGATTTCTTATGTGGACCGAGATGGAGCAACTTTCATTCAGTCTCTTGTAGTCACTCCTCCACTTCTTCAGCGATTCAGGGAGGCACAGCATGGAGACGCTGACTGTGAGACACGGCGTGCTCAGATATCCATAGGGAAGGCACGTGATATATTTTCTGTAGGTGGGGAGCATGTCATCCTCTTAAGAGGACATACCTTGGTACCTATTGCACTTCAGGATGAAGTGTTAAGGGAGTTCGACACTTCCCCTCTTGTGGTATATCCAGAATTAGTGAAGATGTACCAGGACCTCCGACGACAACACTGGTGGCTAGCTATGAAGAAGGTGGTAGTGGATTTTGTCTCTTGGTGCCTCACTTTTTCGAATGTAAAGGCAGAGCACCATGTACCAGCAGGCTTGGTTCAACCCTTAGAGGTTCCAGAGTAGAAGTGGGATGGGATATCCATGTACTTCATGACTGGTATTCTATGTCCATCCAAGAGTCACGATTCGATATGGGTGATTTTTTACTGACCCACCAGGTTGGCCCACTTCCTATCGATCAGAGAGAAGAGCTCAGTAGAAAGCTTGGGATGCCCCTACATGTAAGATATTGTGCACTTAAATGGATTATCGTATTCTATTGTCTCCAACCGTGATGCATGGTTTACTTCCCGGCTATGGAAGGGGTCGCAGGAGGCTTTTGAGACACACCTTCACTTGAGCACCTCCTTCCATCCTCAAATGGATGGTCAGACTAAGCGGACCATTCAGACCCTCGATGACATGCTCTAAGCCTGTGTCCTCGTCTTTGGTCATAGTTAGGAGGATCACTTACTGTTGGTAGAGCTTTCCTACAACAACATATATTACTCCACCATTGGTATGGCACCTTTTGAGGCCTTTTATGGTCGACCTTGCATATCGCCACTATGCTAGACAGACTTAGGGGAGTCAGAACTAGTGGGACCAGAGATGGTTTAGACTGCCATAGAGTAGGTGAAAATCACCCCAGAGCAGATGAAGACTACATATAGCAGACATAAGTCGTATGCTAACAGGAGGTGGAGACCTCTGGATTTTGAGGATGGAGACCACGTCTTCCTATGGGTCTCACAATGACGAGGTCTATAAAGATTTGTCCGAGGTGGAAAGTTATATACACGATTCATCAGACCTTTCCAGGTCCTCAGCAGAGTAGGCAAGGTGGGTTACTGCTTAGCTCTTCCACTTCAGTTGCATCGGGTGCCGACGTCCTGCACATATCATAGCTGAGGAGATACGTGCATGGTCCATCCCACATCATTGACCATGGAGAGCTAGACGTCGACGATGGGGTAACTTTCATGGATGTTCCAATAGAGCTTGAGGATCGAAACAATCGGGTCCTACGTGGATGATCAATATCTCTGGTGGGCATTTTTTGGCAGCACGAGAACCTCCAGGAAAGAACATGGGAGTGGGAGGCTCATATGCGTGCTCAGTACCCCCATTTTTTCACATAGTTCGAGTTATATCTTATAGGGATGTAAAGCCTTGAGTTGGGGAGAATGTAAAGACCCATAAATTCTGTGGATTTTTTTTTAAATACATGGGATTTTTACAAGCCTGCAAAAATTTACGGTTCTTGATTCTGAGGCCCAGAGCGCCCATAATCAATTTCTGAAGTTTTGTTTGGGTACGTTCAGTAAACGTACGAGCGGGATTTTATAACTTTTGAACCAATGCTTGGAATTAAAATATGAGGGCACCATTGAACTCACAGTTCCATTATTCACTTAAGAGGACTTTCACCTCGAAGATAGCTGGTCAAGAGTGAATGTTAGTTTTAGATTTTTTTAACAATAAAGTTAAATAAAAATAAGTGTGAAGCTTATTTTTATTCTTGGTAGTTAAAACCTCCATAGGGTGGTTAAAGGTGGATTCCACCACACCTTAACCTCCCATGAGAGGATATGGTGGTGGGGCCCATGTACACATAACCTCCCTTGGGAGGATATATTTTGTAGGGACCACTCACGCTTGAAACTCTTGGAACCCCCCATTTAATTGGAGAGAACTCTTGAACTTCCCTTAAAAATGTGCCAATATATTCAAAATTAATTAATGGAACATTAATTAATTATTTTAAATATTTTGAATATTTGTCCAGTAATTAAATAATGGGTTAGCTTAACCCATTTTATTTTGTTGGCATATCCAATGGGTGGAGGATTGGGGAGAGGAGTTGGAAGACCTTTGAGGAACAAATTCTCTAGACGAAGAACACCTCTTCCACCAACGAAGAACGATCTTTAACTGGCCAAGAAAAGAAAGTGTCGTTCTTTAAGAATGCTGATGATGTCATCCCCGAATTCTTCGTCTTCTTTCTGACATTGAAGAATCGACTTCTGCCTTTCCACAACTTCATCAATGATCAATGAGCCCGAGGTAGGGGATGTTTTATGATTGAGTCTTACACTTTGTTCTTCGTCATTAGTTGTACTCTTTACAGCCGATTGTTTCCACCATAACATTGAAGGCTCAGGCCGCACGAACACGGCCCAACCCTCCCCCTTTGTTTTCTCCTCTCTTGTTGACGACAGCACCAGTGCAACGGCGCCGCTGGAATAGTGGACCGTGGTGGAGAAATGGTGGCCGGCTATGGGACAACTGCGATGAAACTGGCGGCGCAAGGCCGCTGGGTCTCCAAAAAGGGCGTGGCACCACTGTGCTGTGCAAAAGGAGAGACGCGACTAGGGGGGCCACGGTGGAATGGGAAATGCACCATCGCGCCACGCAGAAGAGGATTGCAATGATGGAAGGTCACAGTGTCGTCGCGACATGCAGACGAGCAGGACCACGGCCAGGGCGGGCCGCAGCGGAGGAGCCGAGGCAGCCAGCGTCGGACCAGCCGCCGGCGGTGCGGAGCGGCTATCCGCTCGGCTAGCCAGGAGGAGCGAGACCCCACTGGGTCCCGCATGAGCTAGACCAGCACCACATGGCACCAGTTTGGGTCCCCACCCAAACGGCTGAACCGTTCGGGAGTCCAGGGGGCGGGCGCCTCTCCTTAGACACGGCTTGGGTGAGCCCTGTCGGCCGCTAGCCCACCAGGCCACATGGGCCGCCGGGAAACCCCCTCAAGCCAGGCCACCCCCTCGCCCCCCCCCCCCCCAAGGAATGGTTCAGACCTGCCGGCAGGGTCGGACCTGCGGACCAGGTCAGACCCCAGTCCGAACCCATTTGACCCGAATAGACCTTTTCGCCCATAACTTGGGAAACGGATATC
Organism: Viscum album; assembly: GCA_963277665.1. Classification (NCBI taxonomy): domain Eukaryota; kingdom Viridiplantae; phylum Streptophyta; class Magnoliopsida; order Santalales; family Viscaceae; genus Viscum; species Viscum album. The sequence goes on along the minus strand of OY728119.1, from coordinate 1,173,504,998 downwards.
TGATCAATGAACCGTCTGTATTGATGGAAATATTAGAGTGAGAAGGTTCTTTTGGAATACCCCACATGAGGTTTGGGCACATTTGGGGTAGGTTCGGATTGGTTTGAACTTAAAATCCAGCAGAGCCCCCAGGACGGAAATTCCAATAACTCACAGACTATGCGTCTGATTGGCGCATTGTCTGTTACATTGATACCCCAATGACGAGGAATATATTCAAGATAATTCTACTTGGGACGTCATGATAGTTTGAGTATCGACCAGTAGCTCGCGGAGCGGATCTCTCTAGAAATGAGCGGACAAAGTACGGAGACCTAGTAGCTGGCCGAGACCTGACGACTGCTTGACCGATTCGACTCGGTGTTTCTCAACTGGCCCAGTGGGGAGCACCTCTGTGTGAGCGCGGTAGACCTACGGTGGGAATCACCTCTATGTGAGAATGGAAGAACCACGGTACTAGACAAGAGGAGTACCTCAGCAGGCTATGAGGGGGAGCACCTTTGTGTGAGCATGGCAGACCCGTGGTGGGGAGCGCCTCTGGGTGAAGCAGCAGACCCATTGTACTCGACAGGAGGAGTACCTCGGCAGTCCAAGGATAGTGGGAAGTGCCTCTGTGTTACGAGGCAGGCCCACTGTAATCGATAGAGGAGGAGTACACCATCAGCGGAGGTTCCGACAGTGTGACCGAGGTTGTTACTTGATACTACCCCCTAGAATAAAATCGTGGTTTGAGCTGAGTCAATGGCCTTTTTGTTTTTTCTCATGAATAAGATGGGTTACTAGATAACTTAGGTATATGTACGGGAATATACCTAAGTAATGGATATCCGATGATTTCATACTTTTTGTTTATCATTGTTGGATTTTGTGAGACCTTGAGGGTCTCAGGGGTCCCTAATGAGTATCGTTATACTCACCCCTGCACGGGCTATGCCCACACCTCGTTGTGTTGGTTGCAGACGACAGACGACGCTGACTAAGGTAGAGAGTAGCCAGACTAGACGATACCCGAAGGTAGAACACTCAGCGTGATGGTACACGGAGTGGACGGATAGACGTGGAGTGATGGGGAGGTCATCTGTACCTACCCATTAGGTAGGAACCCTGAAGGACAACCCAATAGCTTCTTTACTTCTTCTTATAGTTTTACTTATACTTTTTGTTTCCTTATACTTTACTGTTAGGCTTGTATTTCTGGCCCCTTTACTTTTCATAACTCTTTTGTATACAGATTTACTTACTGTTTTGCTTCCAGTTGTGTACTCTGTTGTGTTTGTTTACAGTAATAAAGGCAATGTCTTCCCAGTTTAGGGATTTATGCCTTTGGTGCTAGTCACAATTCCCTGGCTTGTGGAAGGTGGGCTTAGGGTAGTCACGATACAGGCCCCGGGGGACAGTTCGTGACAGATGGGGTTACCATTATAATATGATTCCACATGGGTTATTTGAACATGTTATTATTAATTTTTATATATTTCTTATATTTTATTGTTTGTGGTATATGACATGAGGGTGTATCCTCCCTATTCTACGGGTTATTCTCTTTGAGTTAGTTGAAAAATTCTGGTGTACAAGGAGGTACATATGAGGTCATATAGTGATTTAATTCAGTCTGGGTGCTTTAGATTAGTTCCATATAAATTAAAATGGTTTTTGAATACTAAATTTATCTTTTTTAAATAATAAATGGTTAAAAATAAATAATCTTTTATAAAAAATATCAGTCCTTCATGGAAATTTGATACATTAAAACATAGGTTTTTAAAAAATTATATAAATGATCATCATGGGAATATGAATTTTAAGGTTCAATAAAGGATCAAAATAATATTTTAATTCTTAACACACCCTTTTAAATCTAAAAAAACTGTGAAAAAAACATATTAATAATGTTATTTTACAATTCAAATTTGGGTCAATGAAATGTGAGCCATTTGGGATTTTTGGAAATTCAATGGGCATAAATTTGGAATTAAGGGAACATTGATTACTCAAAAATGTTTTTCAAGGATTAATTTTCCTTTTTAAGAGTTTAATAAAAATAAAATATAAAAATATATGTAAATATGATTTGATTAAAAAACTAGGATAATGACCAGAAAATCATTTTTATGTTGTATTATTGAACTATATGTGAATTCAACATTCGTGTTTTTTTTAAATGATAAAAAATAGTGTTTAAGTGTTAATTATTAATTTTTATGTGAAAAATAATATTTAAATGAAAAATATTTGGTTATTAAATTTAAAATTATTGAATTTACCTTCTAATGATTACTAGTTATTTTTAGTGTGAAACAATTGTAAAATGCACAAAAATTAAAAAGCAGAATTGATTTTTTAATGAAAATTTAATACATTGACCTATAAGATAGATATTTCCTATAATAATAAATCATGTGTATGGAGGATTTTTATAATGATTGAAAAATATTTTTACATATTAATAAAAATTTTAATTTTAAAAAACGAATAAAATGATAAATGTTTAGAAAATAAGATTGATTTGTCATAACAATTCATGGTAATGACCTAAAAGTCATTTTTAGAAAATAAAAATTTTCCATACAAGAATAAAATATCTTATGTTCACCAAAGTAAAAAATTCACATTGATAACAATAAATGGTCCCCTTTTATATATGAAATGAAAATAAAATCATTAAAATAATGCAAAAATTGTTGATTTGTATTGGAAATTTAAAACAATATCCTAAAATTTATTTTGGACTTTTTAGAATAATCGAGAGTGAATCAAAATCAAAAATTTCATTGAATGGTCACAATTAATTTTTAATGATTAATATTCTATTTTAAGTATAAAAAAATATAAAATTATGAAAATGATCAAACTAATTATTTTGTTGTCAAAATACTGTATAATACAAAAAAGGTCATTTTTGATACATAGTAATGAACTTTAAATAAATATAACACTTATTATGACTAAAATGATGGAAAATATTTTAAAATGATTTTATTTTAAGTTAAATAAATGCATCAAATAAAAATATATATAATAATATCATCTCATTGCATTAAAATTGTATAATAACAGATAGAAAATTCATGACTTAAAGAAATAAACTACAAATTGGTCCAACACTCAATGAACTCGAAATGCCTAAAATTATTTTTTAATAAATTAATCTTCATTTTTAATCAATAAAAAGGCTTAAATTATAAAAAAAAATATGCAAATAATCTCAATTTATCATTATAATTTATGATAATGGTACATTAACAAATTATGACATGAAATAATGAACTCCATGTGAATATGGTAATAAATATTATAGTAGTAATGAAATTTTTTTATTAAAGAATAATTTTCCTTTTTTTATATGAAAATAATTCAAAATAATTATTAAAATAGAACATGATGCCAAAATATCACAAAAAATATAGGAAAATGATCCATGAGTTATTTTTGACAAGTAAGAATAAACTAAATGAACAATGTTGTATAATATAAAGAATATATGGGTGGATTTATGATTATAAATCTACATGTCTTATAACATCAATATATTATATGCTCATATCACAAGGAGAGATAGAGGTCTATCACAAGTAGATATAGTATCATATCTCACTTTGTGATACATTGATGAGGTCTATTATAGGGATAAATAGATTTGTATCCCTACTAATATTATACATGTGTTATATGATGTCATGTACTTTTTGATATAAAAATATTTTGTTTATATTTCAAAAAAATTAAATCGTAATATGAAAGAGGTCATATATATGCAATTTAAAATTGAAATTGGAAGATTGCATATTTTTTTAATAAGTGTAATGTGTATATGTTTATTTTCTTTAGAAAGCACAAGCTCCTGATGAATTATTAATTTTTTATAATCACAATTAATGAAATATTCATGATATCTCATGTCTAAATGTTTTTGAAATGTTCATTTATTTATTTAATCCATTATAATTAATATATAATCTTTATATTATTAATATATATATATATATGATATGATTAAATTGATTAAATTACTTAATTGAAATATCATACAATGGACTTAATGATTTTCATACTAAGGTATAACATATGATTTAATTAATTTCGACAAACATTTTTTAGTTAATTTTTATCATTTAAAATTTATTATTTTATTATAAATAGTGTTACATAAATATTATTGAAATCTTTTTGAAATAATGAATCGTTATTGGATATTTCTCTATAGATAGTGGGACTTTGGTTTAAATTTTTACAGGACCAATGACCACTATTCTATCTAGAAATTCTTGTTGTCTACCCATAACACCATAATTCTCTTTAGTAGAATTTAAATATTATATGACTTTATTCTATTTTATATAATATTTTCATATAAATTTTTAGTGTTATATATATGGATATTTTTTGATCATTATAATTAAAATTATATTTAGTAATCACTATGAAAAAAATTATTGTATAATTCTTTATAAATAAACAAAATTTAATAATATTAATTTTTTTGATAAAAAAAGAAATTCATATGTTAAATAAAATGATATAATTTATACATATAGGAGTGGGATGAGATTTTATATATATGTTATGTGTATTCAAGAAATGATGACATAATATAAATAAAATCCCCCAAAAATACTAAGTGTTATATTCCTTATACAATGGACACATTCCAAGCTGTCAATAATCCAGTATAAGTGATTCATTCTTAATTTTAGTGCCCATATGTTATATTTTACATTGTAATAATAATAAAGATAACCTTAATAAGAACATGTAAATATATCTAAGGCACACTATTTGATACACTTATCCAAGTGACCCTAATATGATTTAATTTCTTGAAGAATCGAGTTTGTATAATATATAACATAGATTTGGGGAAAGGGTTGGATAATCAACTAAAAAAGAGTTATATATGATATAATTAACATGATTGTCTATGTAAATATAAAACATTGATAGTGATTCTCTCTTGAGATAGTATTTTCTTAGGTATCCTCTAGTTTAGTCGATGATGGTGCCTTTGGCTGTCACGTATGACTTTTCCTTCACCCTCTTCCAAATGTTTCATTTTCCATCATTGTATTTCTTCCGTTATTCTAAAGTAAACATAGGATTAAATGTATTGTTCTCATTATTTACACTAAATCCAAATTATTTATATATTTCTCTATTAAAGAATAATATTTATCTTCTGGATTCTAGAATATATATTTATAGTTGAATTGTAGTTTCTTTATATCAAATTAGTGGTTTCCTTATGAAATATCATATTTATCTCATTTATATTATTTTTTTTATAGTCATTGATATATCCTGGTAGGTATTTGTGATTATAAAATTTTTACTTTGAAATTTCCTTTTACTTTTGTTGTTATTTTCTTTCCTTTGGTTGTATACCTATACTAATTATCGCCCAATTATATATGTTGAGACCAACGATATTATTGGAATCCCTACTTTATTATATTTCTTTTTTATTATAAGGGCTTCATTTTCACTATTTCCTTAATGTCACTTTATTCTTTCATTTGTTTACCTATTTATTAAATTTCTCCCAACTTGTGTGTCTAAGTTTGGTCAGAGTTTTCTATGGCACTACAAAATAATTATTCTCTTTGATGATTTTTCCAGTTTATTTTTGTCCTTATTGTTGGATACCTTCCACTACTATTTCTAGATGTTCATTCATATCGAGAGTATTTCTAGATCAAGTGATATTTTTTAGTTACACCTATAATTGAATAAAAGTTCCTAATAATCCAATGATAATGTACTATGAGGGAATGTAGTTGGATAGGGTTTCATTGGGTTAGATCACCTATTTTTGGACGTGTATTTTTTTATGGTATTTATGTTCATTTACTTTTTCTCTCAAAATATTTGGCTTTCTGTTGCATACAGTTGTGCTACAACCTTAATTGTGACTTTATATAAGAAACCAAAATTTTGGTTTCAAGAAAGAAAAATGATATGAAAAATGAAAAAGGTGACTCAAAGTTTAGTGAAAATGAATCTTTTCAATCTAATAACATATAATGAAAATATAGGTCCATTGTAGTAATATGAGTATATTTAATAAAATTGGTTGTTAAATAATTGTCAAAAATAAGCTCATCAGATATATCATTTTATTATATATAAAATATTAATGTGTTCTTCAAGATTGTATATGATTTAAATCATGGAAAATAAAAATATAAATAGTGGTAATTTATTAAAATGGAATCAGATATTAAGAATTTGTCATAAAGAATAACAAAATCATTATTCTTAAAGAAAGTTATTTTCGAGAAACATGTTGATGATGCTACTCCAAATAAGAAGAATTTATTATAGAATTAACAAGAAGTATATTAACATCTCTAAATTTATTTTAGCTTCCACAGATCATAAACTATAGAAGAAACATGATAACATATATCCTGTAGGGATTATAGATAACATAAAAATACTCTATCATGAACCAATTTTGTATAAAGACATATCTGACTTCTAGGGAACTCTTTGAGTAAATGATGACAAATTATTAATCATTATCTACTCATAAAATCAATAGGATTTTGTATATAAATGACAAGGAATGAAAAATTCCACCTCTAATGTTATATTTGTAAGTATACATTACCTATAATCATAATCAGGTATATTTTATTAATTTATCCAAAATTAAATCATAAATACATTCAAAACATTTATTCAATAAATTACATATGTTGTGGTTTTCTAAATAGGATATTTGTGGTCTATGTTTATGTACCTTGATGATCATATAAAAATATAAGGGTAAATTTTTTTTGAATAAAATAAGAAAGGTCAAGGAGAGTCCACACCTAATTCTTTAAAATAAAAATTGGGAGTAGTTTAGGAAGAGAAATGGTCTCAATGTTGAAAGGTTAAATTTGAGATAGAATTTTCTAGATTATCAAAAGGTGAATAAGAAACATCATGGTGTGTCTAAGCATGGTATTGATGTTATTGAAATCAGTCCATCTATTTTGAAGGGTATATCATACCCACTATAAATTATATTTTTTAGAATATATGTATATATATATATATAAGATTGGGAAAAGGAGTCGGTATTGATGAAGGAATGTAACACCCTGACTCCAGTAACCTACAGCTAGAGTTAATATTAATACATTGGGAAAAGATATAAAAGATTTCATCTGACAATATTGAATATATTGGTAGTGTTGGGAGACTATATACATACATGATTCACCCATTACATTTTAAAACATGAAATAAAATATAAACTTTTAGTGATGAAATTTTTATTTATTCTTATATATCCTTAAAATAATTCATAGACCCCTTCTTGATATCCTAGGGAAAGTAACAATTTTGAAAAGTGAGAGATAAAATGCTCATTAAGGGAAAGTGTATGCCATAACCAATCATAAAAGAATCAATGCATGAATTTTCATAAACTGTCCCTGTGGGCCTATGTCGTGACTACCCCAATCTATCCTCCCATAGGCTAGGGGCTGGAAACTAGCACCAAGTAGTAAAATCCCCAATAAATGGGAGTAATTTTCCTAAGTACCTATACACATGCACCAAAATCCAAGACCCATATGCTGGAAAGTGAAAACACGAAGTAAACAAAAAAAGTTTAAGATAATATAAAACTGAAGGTAAACAAGGCAGAAATACAAGTCCAACAAAAGGTAAAAGTAAAAGTACATGTCTCTCGAACTCCTCTATAGAAATACCTAACTAAAAGGTTAGTAAAAAAATAGCTTTCTAAAGCTGCAGAATCACACATTGTCTGTCGGGTTAATCTAAGCACCACCTGGACTCAGTCCACCAAAGACTCTAAGCATCAATCATTTTCATAATACATGACATGTTTTGGAAAATACCGTGTTGGGGTGAGTAAAATAATACTCAGTAAGGCACCCTGAAATATAAAGTGAGACACCAAATTGGAAACAAAACAAAGAAGATCTAATCAGTGCAACATAGGTATGTGTCAAAAACCCATATAACAAGAAAATCTAGGTATAATCTTAAAGGATTCCAAGACTCCAGGTCTCATCCACTTTCCGCCATATGGTCCAGTTCATAGCATGCTCGATTTGGTAGATCTCACTCCTCAAGATAACTAATAATAATCACATAGAACTAGTCTACAAAAGTATATGAGACAACACATGGTCTTTGTAAAGACCCGTAAAATTCAAGGGAAATTTTTTCTTCATTTTCTTTGGGATTTTACAAAAATGCAGTTATTGATGGCGCCTAATTTTGAGGCCCGGTGTGTCCGGAATTTATTTCCGAAGTTAGGATTGGGTACGTTCAGTGAACGAACTAGCGGGTTTTTCTAACTTTTAAACCGGTGATCAAAATTGAAATCTGAGGGCACCGATGAATTCGCAGTGCCGGTAATTGCTTAGGAACACCTTTTCCAGAGTTGCGTTTACACGGGAGGAGTTGTTAAAAATTGTGGAATTTAAAAATAAAAATTGAGCTACAATTTTTATTTTTAATAAGTGGTTAACCTTTTGGTAGAAGTTGGGTAACCACCCAAGAGAGGTTATGAGGGCGGTGGGGCCCACACGAACCCCACCCCTTCATTTTCCTTGACCCCCCTTAACCTCCTTTTAATGACAACTTTTAATTAAGTGGTTTAAATTCAAATTTTTAATTTTAAAACATAAGTCATGATAATAAAATAAGTGAAGAACTTATTTTATTTTTGATTTGACTAGTTGTGTTGAGAGGGGATTGGGAGAAAAAGGGGAGGCTTGAAGATCTTCATCTTCTTCTTCGAAGAACGCGAAGAACGCACTGATCTCCAACGAAGAACGCCGAATCCTCGTAGATCGACTACAGGACGCCATGTACCGCGACGCCAATAACCCTCTCATTCCGCGACACCTTCTTCCGCGACGATAAATTCCGCGACGAACCCTCGCTCAACGAATTTGACGAGGTAGGGGATTTATTGTTGTTGTTATTCGTGAATTCTTCCATCGTCGTTCCTCGTTTCAAATTGGACCACTTGAAATCGATTAACGAGAGGGGGCCAGACTGCACAAACACGGCCGATCCTCCTCCCGTAATTTTTGTTGTTGACCTTGTTGTGGTTTGGATTGGGGATCGCGTGGTGTCATCGCACCGCACGGGATCATGCGGCAAGGATGCGTGGCACCATCGCGCCACACCAGAAAACCACGAAGAGACATGATTTTTTTTGGGTGTACGGATCGACAGGCCATGGAAGAACGAGCCACAGGGGTGATTTGAAGACTCTGCAGTGATGTTCGGGTCTCGGGAGGACTGTTGGCGAAGGCAGCGAGGAAAACGGACCACCAAAGCGCGTCCGGTGGTCCATGGAAGTCGGCGGTGGCGCCAGCGACCCGAAGCGTGCCGCCAGAACAGAATAGTCGCGGCTGAGCCGCGGGGGCGGGCCGAACCGGAACGGCTTAGCCATTCCGGAGGTGGAGCATCGATCCTCAATGCCGCGCCGGTTACATCGATCGCGGGGATTTGTAACCCCCGCACCCGCTGGCCACGCGGGCGTCGTGCCAGCGCCGGCGCCAGGCCGAGATGCCCGGGCCGGGCCGCGCCCAAACGGGCTGGACCCAGACCCGGTTCGGGTCGACCTGGTTCGGGCCGACCCAGGGGGTCTCGGGCCGGGTCAGACCGGGCTCGAACCCCCTATTTTCGGGCAGTTTCCATTCAAACGTCCATAACCTAGGCTACAGACCTTCGATCGATGCACCGTCAGCTGTGATGCAATCCTTGGATCGAGACAGTCATTTTGGTATATCACACTTAAGGTTTTGGAGAACTTTTTGTATGGCCGAGTTGGTTCGAACACGAAAGCAACCGGGCCCTCGGAGTGGAAACGCTTATAACTTGAGCTTCGGACGTCTGATTGACATGTCTTCAACTTCGTTGGATTCCTCTTGATGAGACGGAACTTTTGGAATTTTCGCCTGAGTTTTGGTTGCAGTTGGATAGTGGACGGGTTGGATTGTACCCGAAATCCAACCGGGCCCCTGGAACAGAAAAGCTGATAACTTTCAGACTGGACGTCTGTTTGACGAACCGTCAACGGCGTTGGTGGACACGTTGAGAAACGGTCCCTATGAGTATACCCTATGAGAGTTTGGGGTACATTTGAGATACGGCCGGGTTGGTTCGCACATAAAACCAACTGGGTCGCTAGGACGAAAAGGCTAATAACTCACAGACCGGGCATCTGATTGACGCGCCGTCTATTGCGTTGAGACCCCTATTAAGAGGTGGTCCTTTGAGATAATTTTTCATGGTACTTTGAGATAATTGGATTATTGACCTGTAGCTTGTGGAGCGGACCCTCCCGGAGACGTGCGTGTGGAGTACGGAGACCGTGTAGCCGGCTGAGACCTGTCGACGGCTTGACCGACTCGACTTTGAGTGAGTCGACTAGACCAGTGGATGGAGCACTACTTTGTTTGAGTGCAGAACCATGGTGGACAGAGAACTACTATATGACAGTGCAGACCCTCGGTACTCGTCTGGAGAGTACCTCTACAGGCTATTAGGGGGTGTGCACTACTGTGTTTCGGTGGCATACCCCGGCGGAAAGCACTACTGTGTTTGGGTGGTTGACCCACGGTACTCGACAGGAGGAGTACCTCAGCAGTCTTAGGTTAGTGAGAAGTACCTCGGAGTCATGATAGGACCACTGTACACTCCAGAGATGGGGCTCTTCAGTAGTTACAGTTTCGTTAATGAAAATCCTGGTTTGAGCTGAGTCAATAATCTTTGTTTTTTCCTCATGATTGAGATGGGTCACTTGATAACTTAGTTATATGTATGGGCATATACCTGGGTAGTGGTTATCCATTGATTTCATAATCTTTGTGTTTCCTCATGATTGAGATGGGTCACTTGATAACTTAGGCATATGTATGGGTATATACCTAAGTAGAGGTTATCTGTTGAGATATTTCTTTGTGGTTATCCTTGTTGGACTTAGTGAGACCCTGAGGGTATCAGTTTACCTACTGAGTATAATTATACTCACCTCTGCACGGGCTATTCCCACACCTCGTTGTGTTGGTTGAAGACGATGGGCAGCGCTGACAGAGGTCAAGTGTTTGAGGACTGGACGGTACCCGGAGGTGGATCACACATCGAGTCAGTAGCCGGAGGTGGACTTCCCGACGTGACGATACTCGGAGGAGGTTGACGGGTGAGAGCATTGTGGAGGATATCTGTACCCACCCTTCAGGTAGGATCTGTGGTGGATGATCCAGGAGCTGCGCTATCTGTACCCACCCTTCAGGTAGGTTCCATGGTGGACGATCCAGGAGTTGCGCTATCTGTACCCACCCTTCAGGTAGGATCTGAGGTGGACGACCCTAGAGCTGTTTCTATTCTTCCAGTTGTTTGTCTTTTTCTATTGTATTTTCATCTAGTTGTAGTTGTGCTTTTCAGTTGGGTTTGTATTCTGTCCCTTTTACTTTTCAGCAATTCTTTTGTACTTAGTGTTTACTTCCGCTGGTACTCTATGGTGTTTTTTTTACTTTTATAAAGTCAATGCCTTCCCAGTTATTAGGATTTACGCCTTTGGTGCTAGTCTCCAGCCCCTGGCCTATGGAAGGCGGGCTTGGGGTAGTCACAGAACGGGCCCCGAGGACGGGTTGTGAAAAATTGGTATCAGAGGAGTCGGTTCTATCGCAGAACTTATAACTCTGATATTCCCTTCCTATGAAGAAATAGTGGTAAGGGTACTGAGTGTAGTTTTCAGTTCAGGGAGTCCAGTGTTGGTGCGGCGGCCGACGTATCCGTACACCAGGACCCTGACTACTGATTTCCGAATTTTTACACAAAAACACTGATTGCGTGTGTGTTTACAAGAGTTTTAAAGTCAACTCAAACTAGGTCATCTCACTAGGAACAAAACGTTGACAGTGTCGCATCTGTTCCAGATGTATCCAGGCAGACAGTCAGTTGGAGTTCCGAGAGAGTACTCGTGACGGCCCACCGAGCGGCGAGGCTCCGGTGTGTGGCCCTTTTTACTATGTTGGAACCCTCGGGTGGTGTACCAGCAGCACCACTGCCTGTTGGGAAGCATATGCCACCAGCCTTACTAGGGAACTATGCACGCTGGCAGAGCACGTTTCACGAGTTCCAGTAGCAGCTACCTCTGAGGTTACGAGGCGAGGCAGATTCCCAGACAGTAGGGCACTGGCTGGAGGCGATTTCTAGAGTTTTCCACCTAGCTGAAACATCAGTAGAGTGGATGGTGGACTTGGCTATTAGTTTTTTCCAGTGAATGACCATGAGGATGGTCCGCATAATGATGAGGCTTTGGTATGTGGACCGATGCTTGAGATAGTGCCTTCGGGTAGTGTTCCAGCTATACATCACTACCTGATGGTCTGTAGTTACAACCGGCGGTACCGGTAGGTGACAGTTGTAGACTTACTTGCTTACACATGTTCCAACATCAGATACCCTCATGCTCTGAGGCGAGCCGACTCACAGGAGGCTGAGGACTGGCTTGAGGAAGTGGCTGAGAGTTTCCTAGAGCTTATACAGCTTCGGCAGAACGATCTTTCAATAGCTGAGTATTCATCGAGGCGTACCGATCGTTCTTGGTACTTGATGAATTCAATATGATCAGTGCTTTAGAGCTCGAACCTCAGAGCGAGGTGTGTTTAAAGGATATCCGAGTAAGAACTCTTTCCTATATGAATTTCTACTTATGTTAGGGTTCTAGAGAGAACCTTAGGGGTTGAAAGTCCTTTGGATGATCGGTTATAGCCAGTGAATGTTAGCAGTGGGAAGATGTGAATTGACGTCAGTCTTAGAGACTTGGACGTGTAAAAATGTTTCAAGAAGAGGAAGTGTCAAGGAAAGATGAATCTGTAGAGCAGCAGATGTGGAAGCAGAGCTAGGAGAGCAGCATGTGGTGGTGTACTTTTCGACATGTTACAATCACCCGCCTTTTTAGTCCTCGCCAGGATCAGGGAGATGGATGGCAGTGGAAGAGAGTAGCTGCATGCGGTCAAGGAGAGTGACCCAAGGTCTCTAAGAATGATTCGAGGGGCATTCTGTGTCCACTACTAGCTGCCATAGTAACAGATGTTGAAATGAATCATTCCTTCCTTCCACGAATCTTGTCCCAGACCTAGAGTTTCCGGTAAGCCGTAGACTTGACCCTCACGTTTGGAGATACCTTTAGAGGAGACTCGATAATCACACTTACACTGATAGTGTGATCTGACCCACGAGGCTAGAGTTTAGGTTGGAATATCTTGGTGGCTGTGTCGAGGCCTTACGATGTTGGTCTGAGTATGGATTGGATCCACAGTTCATACACGGATGGACTGTATTAGGCAAAAAGGTTGTGGCCAATCTAAAACGTTGGGATGGGGTTTTCCTTGGTTGGTGAAAAGGAAAACCCAGGCAGCACGGGATGGAATCATGCATAAGAGGGTGCATTCGATTACTCAGGAGATGGCCAAACATACTTTTCTACCAGAATTCTCTAGAGTTACGGCACCACTTCCAGCAGAGCTTTCAATAGCTAGGTTGACCGGTGCGCCCAACCTGTGAGCGTCAGTTACAATGTTTATTGCAATGAATTAGGGACCAGACTCGGGTGTGTCCTGATGTAGGAGTGGACAGTGATCGCCTATGGATCACGGCGAATGAGACTGCACAGAGCTGAAAGGAAGCCTCTAGAGTTCAAGGATGACGACCACGTCCTTATACGGGTCTCACCTCGATGAGGTTTACGAAGATATGGCCAAGGAAACAAGTAATCTTTGAGGTTCAGCGGACCTTTTCTGGTCCTCAGTTGGGTAGGCGAGGTGGTTTACCGCTTGACCCATCCACCTCAGTTGCACCGGGTGCATGAAGGCTTCCATGTATCTCAACTGAGGAGATACGTGCTTGACCCGACGCATATCATCGACCATGGGGAACTAGACTTTGGCGATGGGGTGACTTTTGCGGGGTTCTAGTAGAGGTTGAGGATCAACAGGAGTGGATCCTATGAGGCTGGTCGATTCCTTGGGTGTTCTTTCACTGGCTGTATGGGAACCTCCAGGTGAGCACATGGGAGCGGAAGGCTCAAATGCGTGCTCAATACCGCTTTTGTATCCCTAGTTTGTGTTAAAGCTTTACGAGGACGTAAATACCTAAGGTGGGAGTAATTTAAAGTCCCTTAAAATTCAAGGGAAATTTTTTCTTAATTTTCTTTGGGATTTTACAAAAACGCAGTTTCTGACCGCGCCTGATTCTGAGGCCCGGTGTGCCCGGAATTAATTTCTGAAGTTAGGCTTGGGTACGTTCAGGGAACGAACGAGCAGGTTTTTCTAACTTTTAAACCGGTGCTCGGAATTGAAATCTGAGGGCACCGATGAATTCGCAGCACTGGTAATTTCTTAGGAACACCATTTCTGGTGTTTCGTTTACACGGGAGGAGTTGTTAAAAATTGTTGAAGTTAAAAATAAAAATTGAGCTATAATTTTTATTTTTACTAAGTGGTTAACCTTTGGGTGGATGTTGGGTAACCACCCAAGAGAGGTTATGAGGGCGGTGGGGCCCACACGAACCTCACCCCTTCATTTTCCCTAACCCCCCTTAACCTCCTTTTAATGAAAACTTTTAATTAAGTGGTTTAAATTAAATTTTTGAATTTTAAAACTTAAGTCATGATAATAAAATAAGGGAAGCACTAATTTTATTTTTTGTTGGACTAGTTGTGTTGAGAGGGGATTGGGAGAAAAGAGGGAGGCTTGAAGATCTTCATCTTCTTCGTCGAAGATCGCGAAAAACGCGAAGAACGCAAAGAACGCACCGATCTCTGATGAAGAACGCCGAATCCTCGGAGATGGACTACGTGAAGCCGTGTACCACGACGCCAACAACCCCTCATTCCACGATGCCTTCTTCCATGAGGATAAATTCCGCGATGAACCCTCGCTCAACAAATTCGAAGAGGTAGGGGATTTTTTGTTGTTGTTATTCGTGAATTCTCCCATCTTCATTACTCGTTTCAAATTGTACTGCTTGCTATCGATTAACAGGAGGGGGCCAGACCGCACAAACACGGCCGATCCTCCTCCATTAATTTTTTTTGACCTTGTTGTGGTTTGGAATGGGGATGGCGTGGTGTTGTCGCACCGCGAGGGGTCATGCGGCAAGGATGTTCGGCGCCATCGTGTCGCACCGTTGAAGTCGAACAAAGCTGTGGCGCCGTCACGCCGTGCTGAAAAACCATGAGGAGACGCGATTTGTTTTTTTTTGGTGTACGGATCGACAGGCCATGGAAGAACGAGCTGTAGGGGCGATTTTAAGACTCCGCGGTGAAATTTGGGTCCTGAGAGGACCGTTGGCGAAGGCGACGAGCAAAATGGACCACCGGAGCGCGTCCGGTGGTCCACGGAAGGTGGCGGCGGTGCGCCGCCGGAACGGAACCGCCGCGGTGGCGGGCCGAACCAGAAGGGCTTAGCCGTTCCGGAGGCAGAGCGGCGTGGCTCAAAGCCGTGCCGGTTCCGTAGACCATGGGGGTTTGTAACCCCCCCACCCGCTGGCCACGCGGGCTCCGTGCCAGCGCCAGTGCCAGGCTGGGCTGCGCCCAAACGGGTTGGACTCAGACCCAGTTCGGGTCGACCCGGTTCTGGCCGACCCAGGGGGTCTCAGGCTGGGTCGGACCGGGCCCGAACCCCCTATTTTCGGGCTGTTTCCGTTCAAACATCCATAAAATGGGATATGGACCTCAGATCTATGCACTGTCAGCTGCGATGCGATCCCTAGATCGAGACGATCATTTCGGTATATTATAATCAAGGTTTCAGAGAACTTTGGGTATGGCCGAGTTGGTTCAAACACAAAACCAACCGGGACCTCGGTGAGGAAATGATTAGAACTTGATCTTCGGACGTCTGATTGACATGCCGTCGACATTATTGGATTCCTCGTGATGAGACAGAACTTTTGGCATACTTGTCCTGAGTTTTGATTGTAGTTGGATAGTGTCTGGGTTGGATTGTACCCGAAATCCAGACGTGCCCCTGGAATGGAAAAGCTGATAACTTTCAGACTGGACGTCCGTTTGACGAATTGTCAGCGGCGTTAGTGATCACGCTGAGAAACGGTCCCTATGAGTATACCATATGAGAGTTCGGGTACAGTTGAGATATGTCCGGGTTGGTTCGCACACGAAACCAACCGAGCCCCTAGGACGAAAATGCTAATAACTCACAGACCGGGCGTCCGATTGACGCGCCGTCTGTTGCGTTGAGACCCCTATGACGAGGCGGTCCTTTGAAATACTTCTTCGTGGGACTTTGAGATAATTGTGGTATTGACCAGTAGCTTGTGGAGTGGACCCTCCCGGAGACGATCGTCCGGAGTACGGAGACCGTGTAGCCGGCTGAGACCTGACGAATGCTTGACCGACTCAACTTGAAGTGAGTCGACTAGCCCAGTGGACAGAGCACTACTTTGTTTGGGTGCAGACCCATGGTGGACGGAGCACTACTTTGTGATAGTGCAGACCTGCGGTACTCGTCTGGAGAGTACCTCTGCAGGCTATTAGGGGGTGTGCACTACTGTGTTTGGGTGGCATACCCAGGTGGGAAGCACTACTGTGTTTGGGTGTCTGAACCGCGGTACTCGACAGGTGGAGTACCTCAACAGTCTTAGGTTAGTGAGCGGTACCTTGGAGTCGTGACAGGACCACTGTACACTCCAGAGACGGGGCTCTTCAGTAGTTACGGTTTCGATAATGAAAATCCTGGTTTGAGCTGAGTCTATGATCTTTGTGTTTATCTCATGATTGAGATGGGTCACTTGATAACTTAGGTATATGTATGGGAATATTCCTGGGTAGTGGTTATTCGTTGATTTCATAATCTTTGTGTTTCCTCGTGATTGAGATGGGTTACTTCATAACTTACGTATTTGTATGGGTATATAACTAAGAAGAGGTTATCTGTTGAGATCATTCTTTGTGGTTATCCTTTTTGGATTTAGTGATTCCTTGAGGGTCTCGGGGTCCCTACTGAGTATCGTTATACTCACCCCTGCACTGGCTATACCCGCTCTTCATTGTGTTGGTTGCAGACGACGGGCAGTGCTGACAAAGGCTGAGTGTTTGAGGACTGTACGGTAACCGGAGGTGGATCACACAATGAGTCAGTATCCGGAGGTGGACTTCACGGTGTGATGATACTCGGAGAAGGTTGACAGGAGAGAGAATTGTGGAGGCTATCTCTACCCACCATTTAGGTAGGATCCGTGGTGGATGATTGAGGAGCTGCGCTATCTGTACCTACCCTTCAGGTAGGATCCGTGGTGGACGATCCAGGAGCTGCGCTATCTGTACCTACCCTTCAGGTAGGATCTGAGGTGGACGTCCCTGGAGCTGTTTCTATTCTTCCAGGGGTTTGTCTTTTTCTGTTGTAGTTTCGTTTAGTTGTAGTTGTACTTTTCAGTTGGTTTTGTATTCTGGCCCTTTTACTTTTCAGCACTTCGTTTGTATTTAGTGTTTACTTCCGCTTGTACTCTGTGGTGTTTTTCTTACTTTTATAAAGTCAATGCCTTCCCATTTATCAGGATTTATGCCTTTGGTGCGAGTCTCCATCCCATGGCCTATGGAAGGCGGGCTTGGGGTAGTCACGGAACAGGCCCCGAGGATGGGTCGTGATAGTCTTAGTACACCACGAAGTTTCCTGAGACATCCAATATCACTAAGACAAGGAGTATCGATATCACATACAATCCTTGGAAATAGGATTCTACTAAAATCATATTCCAATCCTGGGATACACACACCACATCTTCGTAGGATACACGCTCTGCATCTCTGTAGGAGACACACTCTGTATATCCGTAGGAGACACACTCTCTATATGTGTAGAAGATACACTCTGTATATATTTATGATAAACACTTCGTATAAGTATAGGATACACACTCTTTATATGAGAATTATACCCACGCTATATATGAAAAAAAGATACACTTCGTATATCTGTAGGAGACACGCTCTGAATCATTGCAGAGCCAGCCATAGGATTTCACTCTCAGAATACTCATTTTGGAAGCACCAAATACTTTGAAAAAAAAAGTTTTATAGAAACCTAGATAAAAACTCATGTAGAGTATCCCAAAGGGATTGTATCATCACAAGGGTCTCAATGTTTCAAATGGATTGTCAAACAAACACAGAGTACGAGAGTTATGGGTGTTTTAGTGAAAAGAGGATGGTTGGGTCTGGGTTTGATCCGACTCAGTCTGACAGACTCAACCCTACCCGAGGCCAACTGACCCGACCTTTTGGGTCAAATCGGCCCAACCTATCCTACTCAAGAATGCTGGTTTGGTTATCCCAGACATTACCCCTACCTTTTCTTTGCTTGTTCAACATGGTCAGCCGCTGCATGACCCGCCCTACGGTAGTTGTTGTGGGGTCCCATTGCGGTCCCACAGGATTACGACATCAGAACACATGACATGTTTGGAAGCCCCGGTCACTGTCAAGGGACCTTTTCCATACAGGTGACTATGGCCTCCAACAATAGCCTTGGTTTCCACTCGTGGCCCTGGTCGCCGCTAGCAGTTGTCTGCTATGGGGTCCTCCGTTGGTGCAGTCTTGGACCATCCCCCATCACAGTTACCCTACCGGTGTTTCGTGCTACCATGCACCACCACTGTTGGCCTCTTCTCTACATACCCCCTCGTTTCATATGGTTCCCTATTTTTCAAAGCAGTGACACTATTTCGATCTTTTGGTTTCCACCATCACTGTTGTGGGTTCCAAATCGTCTTAGCATAACTCTGGGGGTCCTGTCATGTTTGGAACCACCCAAAAAAATATGACAGGATAATGAGGCTCCACCAATGGATAACTAAGAATGAGTATTGATGAAAAGTCATAAGAACACCCTTAGAATGGACATTTTCCATGTCCTTGTTGTCCTTGGTTTGTTCATGTCAGCAGGATTACGAAGAAGAATAATCATTAGTATTTTCTCTTTAATCCTGTAGTTTATCTGTACTGCAAGAACAATCAAACCTAAGATCAACATATTTGTGGGATGTTTCACCGTCATCATTGATATCATGAATGGGGAAATAAATACCATGAATAAATAAACCCCCTGCCTCAATGTTTGGATCTTTCATTGGTGAAGAATGGAGTTGCGCCGCCATCATTCGTGGATACTCAGTCCTTGGTCTATGATCCGAAATATTTGACAAGTGATCCGAATGTTTTTAACATTTTTTTTCATTCACCAATGTGATTTAACCACCTATTTCTTTCTCAAGAGTGTCCAAGGAATTCCTTGTTTAAGAATTAACCCTGAATTCCTATTTAATTAGGGGGGAAAAGAAAACATGTTGGATTGTTGTAGTGTTGTAGTGTTGTCATGCTATTTCATTTATGAAACAAAATGGAATGAATCATCAATATTTCATAGAATCACTATTTCACTAAGAAATTTTTAAAAAATAAACTTCTTTAAGTTTATTTTATTCTTCTTTAAATTCACTAAAAATTAACATTCACAGTCGACCCACTCTAGTTGATGTTAGGCCACACCTAAGGAAAATGCCACATTACAAAATCAACGGTGGTTTCATATTTCTTATCTGAGTCACTGTTCATTTGTTATTAATATTTTAAAATAAAAAAAAAATATTTTATTATTTCATTTCTGGGTTTTCTCACTAGAGACCCATGTAGACTAAAGTTAAGTTTCACTTAGGGTAAACCTGTCATCCTGAATGCAACGATGCCCTGGGATTTCTGATCTGAACTTTATTTTAAGAGTTATTCCACATTTTTTAGAAAACCACTCAAGAATGCTATTAAAAACATAATATTTTTCATCGAACCATTATGGACACACCGGGCCTCGGAATCGTACACTATCTCAGCGCCTGGTCTCATAATTTTCCTAGAAATTTTATAAAAAAAAATAGAAAATCCGAGTCATTACATTCTCAGAACCTTAAGGATTTAGATCTGCTAACTACAAACTAAGGGATATCCCAATAGACAAGGTTATGAGCATGAACCTAATCCACCCGCTCCCATGTCCTCCTCCGGAGATTCTCGTGCTCCCACCATGCACACACTAAAGGAATCGACAACTCACATAGGGTCCTCTCAAACCGATCCTTGATATCCATAACTAGGATGCAAAGTGAGCATCCCGATTGGAAACTATCGTCTATGGGATTCCATGAAGTTGATATACCTCCTACATGAAGAGGTATCCCATGCTCTATACTAAAATATTCTCTAAAAAATATATGAAATAGAAGACCTGGGGATTCGGTCAAAGATCACCTAGTTGGTATCATTTACCCTAGACGTAGGCGGTTAACCCATCACGAATCGATTGATATACTTTCTCACTCCCTTCCTAGAACACCATGGATGAAAATGAGAAACCCCTCCCTAGAATTTTATATCGACATAGTGAGTTGAAAACCCATGAAATTAATTCAAACAAGTGATCAACTTTTATATCAACAGGTAATCTCAAATTCAACCTATTACATCATCCCAAGTATCTAGCTTGAGACCCATATTCTTATCTTGATGCAACTATCCACTCTAGGAATCCACTACTACAACTGTGCATCCTCTAAAAGGAACAATATGCTCCCCACATTTTGAATATCCATCAGGGGTATTTCCCATGGAAAACTGAGCACTTAAATTCTCACCATCAGTATCACTGAGTTGTGCCTCCCTGACTCAATATAAGATTGGAGGGGTAACAACCATCAACTAGGGGTAAACTAAATCATCTCTATCTAAGAAGGATAATTGTAATGAGGAAAACTGCTTTGTTTCCTCATTCAGTAACTACAAAATGGATATTCTTTTGAGAGAATCTGCTACCATATTTCCCTTACCATTTTTATTGACTCTCTCCAAGTCATAGTCCCGGATGAACTCTAGCCAATGCCTCTATCTCAAGTTCATAACATTATGAGAAAGGATATACGTGAGACTCTTGTAGTCTAAATAGACGATAAACGGCCCTCCCATCCGGCTGTGTCTCCACATCTTCAATTTGAAGACTACCTTTCCTAACTCAAAATCATGGGTCATGTTGTTTTGATCATATGGTCTCAAATGATTAAAACCATAGGCAATCACCAATTTCCTATGCATTAGGAAACAACCATTTTCGGCCCTTGATGCATCACAAAACACTATGTACTTGAATCCCCCTCTATAAAACTAATTATCGGGGCACTCGTCAAACTATGTCTTTACAACTGAAAATCCCAAGGGAACCTTTCTATCCACACGAAAGGATACCCAATTCTTCTGATTGAAGTGGTCATCGATCCTTTCGTAGTGGATACTTGATCTCCATAGTCACTTCATTAAAGTGCTGGTAATCCACACATAAACACAAACATTGGTTCATACTAGGCCCTTCCTCTGTAAGTCATCCCTCTACACCCACAGCTGGAGAATCTCTTGATAAGCCATCTAATATACTGATGATGATATCAGTGCCATCCTGGGGTGTCAAACAATGCATATTTATATCCACCTATGGAGAGTTAATCCTGGAACATCTTCAGGGATGTCTTCGTCATTCTCTGCCACTACTTTTGGGAACTGAAAATTCATAACATCTACTTCCCTGAGGGTATAGCTTGCTGACTTAAGAGAGTGTGTCTACACCCTCCTATGAAAGAAGTTTACTCTGTGTTCCTTGGGTTTATTTTTTCTCCAACCAAGGAAAACCTCATTCCATCACTATAGATATATTTCACCCTTTTCATAAAACCTTCAATCAGATCATGAACTGTTGATAAACATTCTATACCCACACTAACGTCTTAAGGACTCGATGCTTCCACAAATAGGATCAAACCAAAACTTTCACCTCAAGGGTCAGATCACAATTTCATCACTAGCGTGAATATTGAGTCTCCTTCCATAGGTATATCCAGATGTAAGGTTCATGCCAATTGTTTAACTAGATACTCAAGGTCTCGAACAAGATCCAGACAAGGAAGAATGATTAGTACCTATGTCTACTAATATGGCAGCTAAGAGTAGATACAGACCATACCTAGAGTTATTCCTAGAGGCCTTGGGTCATATGACTTGATCGCATGTAGATAGAAATTCCCATATCCTCTAGCTCCCTAATCCTAGTGTGGACCACATTAGGTGGTGGTTGTAACACATTGAAATATACAGCACCTCTTACAGCTTTCCCATTTCCTATGCCACATATTCCACCCTAAATATCCATATGTTCCAGTCACTCTCTCCCCCTCGGTGGCCCATCCACTATTTCCATATCATCTACATGATGGTATGGACAATCTATATCTAGATGTCCCATGTCATCTCATGAAAAGTATTGCCTCTTTCTAGGCTAACTGGACTCACCCTATAAGCCCAAAGCTATAGATCAGCTATCTTGGGGCCTCTTCTCGGAATGTCTCACACATCCAAGTCTTTTAGACTGATGTGGTATTCCTACTCCTAAAGTCTCTACTCCTGCATTCCGACTGTTGATATCCAATGGTTGTATCCACTAAACCAACAGACATTCAACGACAAAGGTTCTCTCTAGCACCCCAGCATATGTAGGAATGCACATATGAATAATGATTGATCATATTTCCCTAATCATACCTTTCTCAAAGGTTTGAGGCATGAAGAAATGGTCGTGTATCATATCCCTCAAGTATCTAGGAAGGTTGATATGCATAGATGAATATTTAAATATTCACATGTCGTCCTCATGTAACAATAGAAGCTCTTGGGCGTGCATTTCCCTTAACATGTATGGTGATATCCCCTTATCTGAGAAAAGATCCAAAAATCTATCCATGAAAGAGTTACGTATTCAGAAGATCAGGAAATCTAAACCCCATATAATCCCTTTTGATCCATATAAAAGTCTCACTACGAAGACCAACATTTGATCTTATGGTGCCCTCACTAGATGGAAAGCTCATTCACCACCTCAAGCTAGTCCTCAGCAACCTAAATGTTGGCCTCACCTCAGAACTTATGGGGTCCTTATCACCAAAAATCATAAAGTTTGCTCAGTATGAACATCTCATCTTCTAGTATTACGTGTACCATGTGTTACTCTATAGGTGGTGGTAAAGATGTTACATCGCCTGAAGGTTGTATCTCTGGTAAAAATCATTGTACCCATATCTCCTCACCCCACAGATCATCCTCATGATTATGTGGTGGAATCCTAGATGAAAGTCTATGTGGAAGCATCTTGATGAAATAGTAGATGTACCACAATCAATAGATCATACCAGGTGAGCTGACTCAAGAAAGACAAGGAGAACACAACCAATTCCTATATGATTTATGTACCATCATTTTTTCTTACAACTAGTTTTTCTATGTACCAAGTTGAAAATTAGAATTCAGGGTCCTGGTGTATGGATTTGTTGGCCTCTGTACCAACATTGGATTACTTGGCCTGAAATCCGAACTTGAAACACTTAGAATTGTTTCCCCGAACCAAACTCATAAACTCTTTGTTTTTAAGGTAGAACTGAACTCCTATGATACCACCCAATCATAACCCATACCTCGGGGCCCATCTCTGACTACCATAAGCTCACCTACCATAGGCTAGGGGATTGTGACTATCAATTAGTATGCATATCCCAAGAAAATGGGATGTATTTTCCTAAGTACATGTACATAGGCACACAACTCCAATCAACAGATTTAGGAATGTGAAAACACTAAGTAAACAAACACAGGGTAAGATTATAGAAAAATAAAGGTAAGAAGGGATGGAATAAAAACCTGACAAAAGGGAAATGTAAAATTAAATGTCTCTAGAACTCCTACGTAGACCACCCTACCTGATATATTGGTACAAAAACAGCTATATAAATCCATAGAATCACACCTCATCTTTGGGTTCACTCAAAGAACCACCTGGAACGGGTTCACTAAGGACTCCATCAAAGCATTGATTGTCTACAGAAGACATGACACGTGTGGGAAAAGCCAATTCAGAGGTAAGTAAAACAATACTCATTAGGGAACCTCGAAACACAATGTAAAAGACTACAAAGGAAACACATCTAAAAAGATATATTCATCTCAACATAGGTATGTTTCAACAACACATATAACAACAACAGACACTTATACTCATAAAGGATTCAAAGACTCAATGTCTTATCAACTTACAACTATATGGTCTTTCTCATAGAATGCTCAATGTAGGAGATCTCACACCTGGAGCTATCTAATAGTAATCACATAGAACTAGTCGACCAAAAGTATTTGAGACGACACCTAGTCTCAGCACATCACAATGTTTCCTAAGACATTTGGTCTCTCTAAGACAAGGAGTTTCGATATCACATCCAATCCTTAGGAATATGATTCTGCTCAAGACATATTCAAATCCTAGAAGACACACACCACATCTTCATGGAGATAGAATCTGCATTTTCGTAGGAGACACACTCCACATATCGATATGCGACACACTTTGTAAATGTGTAGGAGAGAAACCCTATATATCCAAAGGAGTCACACTCAATATACGAATAAGAGACACACTTAGTATAATGGTACGAGATGCGCTTTGTATATTAATAGGAAACACACTTATTATATCCATAGGAGACACACTATGTATCTTCGCACAACCAGTCACATGATTTCTCTCTTAGTGTGCTTGTTCCAGGAGCACCGACTACTTGATCCAAAAGGTTCATACTCCAACCTCCATTAAAACTCATGTCGATTATTCCAAAAGGATCACCTCAGTCAAAGGGTCCAAAATCCCCAAATGACTTATCAAATAGACACACGGTTTGAGAGTTATTGGGAATTTTAGTGAAAAGGGGCCGGTAGGGTCTGGTTCCGATCTGACTCGGGGCCCGACGACTAGACTCACGGGGTTGAACTGGTCCACTGGGCTCAAATCAGAATGCATGATCCAGCCTGGCCCACTCAATTAGGCTGGTTCAGT
Organism: Viscum album; assembly: GCA_963277665.1. NCBI lineage: Eukaryota > Viridiplantae > Streptophyta > Magnoliopsida > Santalales > Viscaceae > Viscum > Viscum album. The sequence goes on along the minus strand of OY728119.1, from coordinate 1,173,480,029 downwards.
CAAATCAAATGTGGATACTACCACTTCCTTGCCGGATCCACGTGGTCATCCATCGAGTTAAATATAGTCGGCCACCTTGTTACATGCCCCCGCGATGGTTTCTGTGGGGTCTTCTATTGCATAATGATCGCAGCCACTGCCGACTGCCCTACCATTGACCCAAGTTGGAAACCACAACTATCTACCGTAGGGATGCCTGCCGAGGTGGTCCCAGACAGCGCCATGTCACTGCCGCGAGAGGTGGACTCTACTCCGCATACTACCATGTTTCCTCTGGTACCCCATTTTTTAAAGCGGAGACACTCTAGAGATTTTTGGGTTCCCACCTTCACTGGAGTGAGCTCCAAATCATATTTCCCTCACATTGGGGGGGTCTAGACACTTTCAAAACCACTGGGGAAAACACCTAGCGACAACGAGGTTATGCCGATGAATAACGATGAACAGAGATAAATGGAAATCCACAAGAAGACCCTCAGAACAGACCTTGTCCTTGTTCATGTTGACCTTGATCCATTCATGTCAATGGGATTTTGAAGAAGAATAATTATTAGTCTATTCCCTTTAATCCCACAAATTATTTACCCCATAAGAATGATCGAATCACGGATAAAAATTTTAGTGGTTTGGTCCACATCCATTGTTTAAATAAACAATGGAGAAATAATACAATAAATAAATAAGCCCCCTACCTCGAGGTTTGGATATTTCTTTAGTGAAGAACATAGTTGTGATATTTTCATTCGTTGATCCTTGATCCTCGATCTGTGATCTATGACCCACAAAAAATCATCATCCTTTGTCATTATCCAATGGTAGGGAACCGCCAATGCCTTTCACCATAGTTTCCAGGGAATTCTAGGGTTATGCGTTAACCCTGAATTCTTGTTTATTTAGGGAGAAAAAAAAGTGTCCACCCATTGCAGCATTACACCATCGACACACTATTTTATTTACGAAACAAAATGGTCTTACTCATCGTAGCGTCATGGAATCGCTGTGAAATTTTTTAAAATAAATAAAATAAACCTCTTTAAGTTATTTTATTCTTCTTTAAAATGTACCAAAAGTAACTTTTCTAGTCGACACATGCTTGTCGATGTTAAGACATGCCTAATGAAAATTCCACATTATGAACTCAACAGTTGTCTCAAATTTCCAATATGAGTCACCATTCATGAGTTATTAAGATTTTAAAATAAAATAATTTTATTTAATTATTTTAGTAACAATTATGTCCTTTTGGTTTTTATCACTAGACACTTGGGCTAACTAAATTTAAGTCGCACCTAGCATAAACCTGCTATCCTAAATGCAATAGTGCCCTAAGATTTTTTATCCAAGTATCCATTTATGATTTATTCCACTTTTTTAGGAAAACCACTCATGCATGCTATTAACAACATAAAATGTTTCAATGAACCATTCCGGGCAAACCAGTCCTCAAAATCGCATGTCGTATCATCCCATGCTCTCAAAAATTTCTCAGAAATTGTTTAAAAATAAAACATGGAAAATCCAAGTCATTACATGAATATATAGAAGTAATAAAAAACAATAAAATATTACATATAACTAATACCATAAAATATAAATATATCCATGTATGACATTTCAAAAATATAATCATAAGGATGTCACTAAATAGTTTCATAATGATATAATTCATATTTGGGATATCATAATATCATAGTTTCGGCCTCATGCTAAGAGATGATATATAAATTGGTATGGAATATTCTAAATACCTAAGCTAGTTTTTCTCATGAGACGTATTGATGATTTGAGGGGCTATAAGGGACCTGGACCATCAAATAATTAGTTCAATACATTAATCATACAGAATAAATGAATAACAATTAAATATACAATCAATATAAACATTCATATTGAATTACTAGCATTAGAAATGTTAATATTTTCCATATTTAATAAACATAAAAACCGGATTATAATACATCCAAAGTAATATGAAGGATTGTATAATTAGATTATTTTCTTAGTAAATTGTATTATTCATAAAATAATGTTAAAATAGATTAATAATACTTTTAAAAGACCACTGGAATATTTCTTGAGGAAAATACCATTTTCATTTTGAGATAACTTATATTAAAATATAAAATTTTATTAAGTATAAGGAAAATAATATTCATTAAAATTTATCATGGAAAAATTTTGTGTAATTTTTAAGTAAAATAATAGTCATGACAGTGAAAAAAGTCATTTTTGTAGAATATTTTAGAAAAAATAATTTCTTCACACCTTTGGTAAAAAGTAACTTATTAAGAAAACAATAAGAATAATCATTCTAAATGTTTTTACAAAAGGTAAAATAAGGATAAAGATAAATTTAATAAATATTCAAGAAATATTAAAATAAAATCTTGATAACATTTTAAAGAAAATATTGACATGCAAAAAAATATCTATAGAATAGAGAAAACAAAATCTGTTTTCCATGAAAACCATATTTTGGAATTTATGAGTGCCAATAAAGAAAAAAATGGATCTAATTATTTAAAAACCCAAAAATAACTAGAGGATAATGAAATATATTAGGTTTAAAATAGAAATATTATATAATTATTCTAATCTAAACTGAAACAAATAAAATCCACAAAAAGTATGAGAATTTCAAATAAACCCTTCAAGCTTTTATAACTTTTCAATAAAAATCCCTTAATAGAGAAAGAAAAAATGAAAAAAATAGATTTAATGATTGAATAGGGATTCATAATATATTATATAAAAGTTTATATATATATATATAATCCATAAAATAATTTTGTTTTATTAATAACATAAGTTTCAAAGAAATGAAATTGAGACAAAAGTCCCTTACCGCTTTCATAAGTTTTGAACCATGAACCCCATGAAAGAAATAAATTCAATTGAAACTCTAAATACCATTAATATAAATAGATAAATGATATAAAATATTAATTTTCTTTATATACACCACATGAAGGAAATAACTGGTGAATATATAATATGTCTCATGGAAATAAAACTGAGATGAGAAACTCTAACATCAAGTTTGACATTCCTCGTGAGTTCCTTTAACCTCCTTTATAATATGTATAAATTTATTATGAATTTGTAATAGAATAATATTAATAATTATAATTCCATTTGTTTATTAATGGTTATATTTTATCACCCATTTAAAAAATTATTTATTATAGTCATTGATTCAGGTGATAACTATTTTATTTTTCATATATGTTTTGATTCGGATGATATGGTCCTTCCCTCTTGATCATTAATCCATATTTTAAAGAATGTTTAAAATTATATAAACAATATATATATATATCCATTATATACATATTTATTATCATCCAACAATGTATTACATGAAAAATGAATCACACCACTTTGTAGAGGTGGTAGTCCACACGTACACACTAGAGACGTAAACATTTTTAAATAGGTGTAAGGGTAATAATGTAAATGATATATTATATTTTTATAATGATAATTATTTCATAAATATCATATATATTTATTAGTTCCATATTTACAACCATTCATGAAAAGTGGTGTTGAAAAATTAATTGCACCACTACATGGAGAAGGTAGGTCATACATACACGCTAGGGATGTTTTTATTTTCCAAGGGATGGAAAGGAGGTAGAAAATGTTTGTACCATAATCATAATATATATATATGATACATTATTAATTATTTTCATAAGGATAAAATATATTTATCATAAATATAATAGAAATAAACATTGATATGTGGGGTGGGTTATTGAGGTGTAAACACATTCCTTCCAAGTAAAGCTTCTTTATATGGTGCGTCTATAATTAGACACTTCCAACAGACAAGGGTGTTTAGTGTAAGGGGGTATCAATGGTTTCAAACAGTTCATTTTATCATTTCCCAAGGAGGAGATGGCCTCACACTTATTCTTCAATGGAGAATGGGTATCTATCATCTAGAATGACCTTGATGTTTTCATTAGGCATGATTTCAAGAGAATGTTTGGTGACCCCTTTCTCCTATCCTAGTTTCATGGATCAAGGGACAGTTTCCATTATCATAAGGCGCAATCGGTGTTGTTTGTGATAGGATGTTGAACTTAATGTATTTCTCATAACAAGTACTGGAATAAAGGTATCTTGTATTATCTGCTAGATTTTATGGTTATGTGTAGATCATTGGTGGTGGAGATGGTTCCCTGACATAAGGAGAGGGATATTTCCACATCCCTGTGATAGATTATGGCTAGTATATGTCCTAGTTTCAGATCAGATAATCCTCATTACCAAGGTAAGTGGGTGAGGTGGATTCCTCTAGAGAGATGACTCAAATTGAATGGTGATAGTTCACGCATGAATGGTGGCATATGGGGTTAAGGGTAGGTCTATGATTATAAAGGCTATGTTATATTTTCTTTATGTTTTCTCCGTTAATATAGAAACTCCCTCATCGAGGAGGCTTCTACTATTCTCAAAGGGTTATAATTGTTCCATTATAAGGGTATTATAATTGATATGGTGGAACCTAAATCCATGATCATCCTCGGTTCTATCTAAGCTCTAGTATATATCCCATGGTCTATCACATATATTGTTTGAAAGTGCAAGGATTTTCTCACTAGTGTCATTGTTCATGCTCACACATCGATAGATGGAAACATGGTTGTAGACGTCTTAGTATATTGGGATAATCATGAAAACCCATGTACTAACTTTAATGGTTGTGTATCTCTTCACCCTTAGTGTATTAATCTTGTATGGGTTGATAGCCATGAAATTAATTATTTCAGATCCACATGACTTTTTTTTGGGCGTTTTCCATATCCCTTTCAATAAAATTATTAACATTGGAATAAAGTGAGAGCCCTCATTTGGATTACATCTTAATCCTTCTTAGGATGGTCTTAGTAGAAGAAAAATATCTCAAAAATTAAGGTAAAGAAGATAATAAGTTTTTAGTGTAGAGATTTTAAAATCTATAAGGATCAAATTATATGCTTAAATGAGAATAAGAGGTTCCCTTTTATAAGAAATGGAAGGACACATGTGGAATTTCATAAAATATTTAAATATAATATATATCATAGTCATTTGATTTTGTACCAAGTGAAAAAAAAACTAATTTAGGAAAAAATAATTTTGAAATCACTTCAACTAATAAAATATATACATTTTTTTGTTTCATTTTAAAACATATCATTTGGTTGGACACCCCCATTATCCTTTTTAGCCTAAAATATGATAACACATTTTTTAGCCTTTAAGGGTCATACGTTTTCCTCAAAGGTGTAATGTGGCTAAAACAATGTTCTATGTATGAAATTTTGGACCATTTCACATCCCACTTGACCTATTTAAATATTTTATTTATTTTTAAATCCATTAGAAAGTATTTTTTATCATAAAATATCATTAACATCATTTTTTGGACTATTAATTTACTTTGACCCCAAAGGCATCAAGTTATGGAATTTTAATATAAATATATTTAACATCAATCATAAATGATTATTACCTATGAAATTCTTGTAACACCACAACTAATCGAATAATTATTTGTTTTATTATTCTAAAAATGATTTTCCATGATTTTTGGACTGCTTACACAAGCATTGTATCGATGTTGTGTAAATGTTTAAGATAATTATATCATCAAGAAAAATAAAAAAAATACATATAAATAAAATAAATTATTTTTTTTCAAATTTAATTTTTATAATCCTTAATAATTAATATATATACCTATGAAAAAAAATTATAGAATTTAAAATCAATAAAGTGACATTTTGTATTAACCCATTTCTTAAAATAATTTAATTGTTATAATGAAAGGAATGTGTAAATATATTTCCATATTTTTATTTCTATGATGGATTTAGTTGAAAATCACACATAAAATAGGATAAATTGTTTTTAGATATATTTTAAATCCTTACACAATATTTTTAAACTAGTTTTACCTATTTTACACTTATTGTGGTGAAAAATATTTACTATGGTTATTATTCATACTCACCAAACATAAAAGGCACCAATTTTCCATATTTTAACATCCTGTATAAAAATATGGATTCCATTTTTAGGTTAAATTAATATAATTTTTTGAAATATTTTATAATATATATGTGTAAAAGGAACCAATTTTGTTTTTGAAAAAATGTGTTTTAAGCCTAAAAATGAACGTATACCAAAGTAAATTACAAAGTTTATTGAAATGTAATTAATTATAATATCTCTAACTAAAGTATAATTTTTTAAATTACATTTAAAATTAAAAATATAATTATACTTTTAAAATACTTTATTTAATAAAAAGATATGGTAGTTTTACAAAAATCGGTGTTTTAGTTATTCAATTAAAAATAAATATTTTAATAAAAATCCCAAAAAACACTCTATGTTAATATTGAAATGATTAAAATACATGAATCATTATTATTTGATATTTTGAATTGAAAATTGTGATTAATTTGTAAATGGGAATCTATAATGGCTAAATGAATATTTCAATTGTCATTTGTCTAAAATATATTTTTAATTTGTTATAATACAGGTTTTTAGAGATATTTGATATTGGGATCATGAATAATGTTGGGTTAAGGTGGCCAGAAGATCCATGGGAATGTGATCCACCTATTTAATATTAACTCACTATTACATTTATAGATGCATAAATCCACAAATATTTTCTTATGAAGACCACCAACCAACATAATGAAGCATTGTAGTCTTGCACAAGTCCACCTGGCTAGTTCAAATCAATAGTACTTATATGAAGTTTAGATAACCATATACACCAATGTAATAACCTCCTAAAGAACTAGTTACAACATTTCTTTATCCAAAATTCACACACCAGCTACTCTAACTTCAGTTCTCCAGACTCACTCTATCTCATAAAAAGTCACAAATATCTGCATGAATCAATTACATCTTGTAAAACCTCTAGATATTTTATACAATACTTTTATAGATCTCCACAGATTCAATTAATCTATGAATACATATTATAAATTCTTCCATGATGTATTTGAAACTCGTCTAGATTTTGATTCCTAAGACAATATTTCTTTAGTGTAACCAATTCAATAGGAACTAGGAAGACTGACACCAATTTAATTTGTTTAAAATAATTTTTCATAAAACTAAACAAGTTGATAAGAACCCCAATAAGAAACCCAAATACATTAAACTATAACAGCAACAAAAAATGTGAAATGGTGACCACAGTTACCCAACTAGCTTCCTTGAATCTGATACCACACATCACCAATTAGATCTAAGCTACCTGATCCCAAATCTATCAAGCACACTTATACTCTATCTCAATAGAGAATTTCATCCATCCATTTATAACATATATGATCTATGATTGAAGAAATTATACTCATAATTATTTTTAAGTATATTGAGAAGGCATATTCATTGTAATATGGTGGAAATATGTCTAACAATCCTTCCTAAATATATATGATATAGAAGTTTCTCATGGGAAGGATACATTATGGACCAATTCTATTAGAAATAACTAAGAAAATTAAAATAAGAATTTTCTTTGTAGACAAATATAGTGTACTCATGTAGTATATGAATTAAAATATAATTCCATTTCTCTTCATTGAATAATTCTTCGAACAAGGTTTAGAGGGAAAATATAAGTATTTTTATGGATCTTCTACTCATTGTATTTTATTTAAATTACGATTATTATTTTATAGTGCACTCTTCATCTTAAATATTTATTTTTTTGATATTATTATTATTACTCACCCATCCTCTATTTATCTTTATATAAATAGAGTTAACCTCATGGTTAAAACCCAGGGGAATAGAAATTGAATTTCATAAGTTTTATTCTATTAATGTTTTATTATTTTATTCTCTCTTTTTTTGAGTTGTGGTGGCATATAATTAAACGTGTTGGATTAATATGTAGTTTCTCATCACTTTTTTTTCCATAACCCATCTTCTTTCATTTTTAAAGTCAATTTTGTCTATCATATCTTAACTAACTCTATATAAGTAAGAGTTAAGAGATTCGGGAGTTAAATTGTACATAGGATCAACCATGGATTTGAGTGAAGATATGCACTCAATTTGAGGTGTGTATTATTTAATTATAAAATAAAACATTAGGTACTAATTTTATTTTAAGATATAATGATCACAACATTTACCAATGATATTGAGTTTGATTATTGAAAAATAAAAAAAACACAAGATAACAAAGAAGGTTGCCACTTAAAATATCCTAATTATCAACAAATTTTCGGAGGACATTTTCATTTCATTTTATTTTATTTTATTATTCTATTTCTATATGATCAATCTCACACTAAACGAAATTCAATGCCTATTACTTACATTATAAAAATTAAATACAAAAATACTTATATGTAATCAAAATAAATATTAAGGAAGTATAGGTCTCCTTTTATAAAATCCTATGGTTGGCTACTATAATTCATTAACTATAAAAAATATATTTTTTCTAAACCCATGACTGATTGCATCAAAATTAAATAAAATTTAAAGGCAGTTATAAAAACGTTTTGGGTTTTCCTTTATTGATTATTTAATTATTTTATAGGTTTTTTTGCCTCCTCATTGGGATAAAAATATCAATTAATCTAACCCTCAATAATATATTTCAATATTTATGTCTAGGTAAAAATTGTATAAAAACACACAATCAGTGTTAGATAACTTCTATGACCTAACATCAAATTGAAAATTCTACATTTCCATAGGTTCATGAACAATGAAATTCAACTGGTTTCCAATATTGTTAGCAGTCTATGTACACTCATAGATAGTGATTGGGAAAAAAATTATGTATGCTCACTTTATCAATTCCAATGATGTAAAAAATAAAGGATGCACAATAAAACCCACTAATGATCCAATAAAACAATGTAAAACTGATGAAAAGGAGAAACAAGTTGGAATGTAGGACTTGAAGGGATATTATGAAAAAACAATGTTATTTATATAGATTTCATGAAGAAATAAAATAAAACAAAAATTAAAAGAACTATTTCCAATGGTTTTTTCTAAAGTTGAAAAAAAATATGATGAATAAATATTGAAAATTTATTCTTACATTGAACCTACCTAAAGATTATTTCTAGTAACATTGAAATAATTGCTGTAAATACATGTTAATTTATTAAAGGGGGTTTATGAAACTTTAAATTCACTCATATTAAATAATTATGAAATTAAATTTCCTCTTAAACTCGCTTATTTTAAATTCCCATATTCACAAATACTTTTCAATATTCGAATGATGATACCATAGTGTAATCGGTTAGTATTGTAGAGAGGTTATAGGACCTTCTCACTACTCCAACAATAATTTAATTTCCATATTAAAGTCATGAGGTACTAGATCTTCAATCTAAAACCCTAATGGAAAATTATAAAATTCAAAATTTATTTTATTTAATGTTTATATAATTATAAATAAAAAATAATTTCCTATGTTTTGAATTTATAAATTCGTCATATTCATTCCTTTCTAGAGAAAAATATGAAAAAGCATATGAAATTTTTGAGGGATTTAAGGAGTATCTTCTAGAGTGAAGGGGAGTTTAAAGAATTGGATAGGGTCCTGTTTATTCGTCCTCACCCTCTAAATTCCAATATTATAGCGACCCAGCCTTTTATTACATTACTATTACATCATTTTAAAGATAAAATACATAATAGTATTACACATATATGATCCAATGGTTTAGTGTCTTGGGAAAACTAGGACCATACATAATAATTACAACATTGAGCATAAATATTTATTCAATTTCTGCTTCTATATCTTCTTACTGGCACTTGACCTCTCCTTAGTACATGTAGTCACCATAGGATATACATAAAAAGGGGTGATATAGAAGCCTATTAGGAGGAAAGATAAGAAAAATATATCATGGGTGATAATAATCATAACATAGGAAAAGGATCATGAACATAAGGGGAAGCATAACTATAAGACTTGAAATGTGGCAATGCATAAAAATGAAACATCGTGTCTTAGTGGTTAACTACGAAACATACTTGTGAACAGAGAAATAATATTTTTCACACATAATTTCCCATTTACTCATAAGATTCATCACTTTACCCAATGCATTGGAGTGCTTTATAATTTCAGGCACACCCATCACATTGAAACATTCATATTGCACTATATAATTCCCCTTGCACCCGTCAAATCATAACATTATCATTTTTCATGAATGACACAATGAATATAAAACAAAAATTAAAATAAATATCCCATTAAAAGTAATGGGTTTAATATCAAAAAAAACACATTCATAAACATTGGGTTCCCAAAAGAAGGAGGGAATAGCATACATGTTACAAGAAACGTCAATCTTCAATGAGAAGTAAAAGGGGTGTTCTTAAAAGTAGAGTTGTTTGGGAAAAAATTTAGCTTGACATAAATATCAATGATAAACATTAACATCCCACTAAATGAAAGAAAATGATGAAAAACATATTTTTAAAATGTAACCATATCAATAGGAGTGAAAGAGGGAGAACCTGAAGGATGAAAGTTAGGTTCGAGAATTTCCAGTTACCTTATATCTGAACGCTTTCATCACTTTAATGTTCAGTATAACCACATTAGATTAATTAATTAACAATTAAATAACCTTTTTTACATGAATATATTTCATTATGGTTTCACTGAGTAATTTTATGTGCCTTCTTAAGAGTTATATAGTTTAAAAACAATGTTCGAGAATTTGTTTTACGGTTTTTCTTAAGTGGTTCACTTGTATTCATAAATTGCAGTTCGGGTAGAACATGGTTAAAAATTCATAAAATATATTACATATTATTAATTATATTACAAGAGTTTAAAATATCTTATAATTGATTATATTAAATGGCATGTGAATGAATCATTAGATAATAATTAAATGGTGATTGTTTGAGTTAATTTGGGCAGTTTTCCACCACAACGAACTTGTTTTGATTAATCATTTAGTAATATGTACATATGTTACTTCCAGAAAATTATATAGGAAATAATAAATATAACATATTCTAGTTCAACTATAATAATGGTTTCATGACCAGATCTAAATTTAGAGATGGAAAAAGGAAAACATGTCGTTCATGATGGTGATAGATTAACACCTCACGAACAACGTTTTCTTTTATAAAAAAGGAAAAGGGAGAAGGGGGTTGGATGATATAATATCACATTAGTATCATAAAATTCCATTATATTAATTATACTGGAGTTACCAAACAATTTTTACAAATATACGTTGGTAGAGAATAAGAAAAGAACTTGAAATCAAAAGGAATTTAAAGGAAAAGAAGGAGAGAAATTGCCTCTTGAATCCTCCTCTTGAGATCCTCCTTAAGGGGCCTATGAATGGTCTTTTGATGAGGGAAGAAGATCTAGGACATGGGTAAGGATATAGGGAATATTCTTGTGAATATTTTAGACAAGTCTTGAAGCTTGAGAGTTGTGGGGGAATGAGGGAGTGAAGAGTGGTATTTATAGTGGAGGGGAGAGGGGATTTCTTAATATAAAATCCATTAGATTATTATTATCCCCAAAAGACAAGGAATAGTGATTGTTCCATGACCAATAATAGTAATTTTATCATGTGATCCCGAAACAATTGGGCTTACATCATCATAACATCACACATGACACTATAATTAGCTTATTTAGCTTATTTTTGTAAATTACGGTATTTCACTATTCATCACAAATTCAAGTATTTCAGAAAAATAAAAAAATTTCACACCAACCATTTTTCAATGTGTATAATCCAAAAAAGAAAGTTCATTTAAAAAAAAAATAATTTTCTAAATACGATTAATTTAATATTAAATTAATATCATAATTTTCTTATAATGTACAGTTTTTAAAATTAAAACTCATTTTATATTACTTTCAAAAATTATATAGGGTCTTATAAAATTATATAAAAACTAGAAGACATAGATTTTTTAATTGAGGAAAAATTTTATGAAAATAAATTTTCTTTTTAATTAATTAATTATTTATAATTGTTTATTTATGACTTAACAAAAATACAAAAATGTTTACTATGGTCAAATCATCACTTTCTAAGATGCATAAATTTTATTTAATTATTCATTGGTAAGGTTACTATTATTTTGGAAACATTACTATTAATAATGGTCATAGTACTATTCATAAGGGTAGGTTACTATTCATAAGGGTATGTTACTATTCACCAAAAATTATTTTTGTTTAATTAGACTCCACAAATCATCTTGAACACAACCGTGTATGTCGGATTTTCGAAATTCAAAACATAGAAGTGAAATTTTTTTGTTTAATGATCACATAATATTTAGTATAATTATATGTTATTGTGATTCGTATTGTTATTATTCTATAGGGAATAATTATAAGAAGGGAATCCCATTGATAAAACTGTGGGTCATTACATACTTCCCCCTTATGAAATTTCACCCTTGAAATTTTGTTTCACATAAACAGGTGAGGGTACTTCTCCTTCATCACCTCTTTCAGTTACCAAGTAGCTTCTTCAAAATTATAGTTACTCCACAATAATTTGACAAGATTGGTTTTCTTGTTGCGTAGAACCTTATCTCTCTGGTCCGGAATCTCTACTGGTTTCTCATCATAAGAGAGATCATCTTCTAACTGTACCATCTTTGATTTCAGTAAATGTGGGGTATCAGGTATGTACTTCCTCAGGAGGGATACGTAAAACACATCATGAAATTGAGCCATATTTGGTGGAATTTCAAGCTAATAGGTCATGTCTCCTATGTGGTCAAGGATCTCAAAAGGGCCAATATACCTTGGGCTTAGCTTCCCTTTCTTTTCTAATCTACATGAATCTCTTCCATGGTGATATTTGAAGGAAGACTTTATCTCCAACGTTGAACTCCAATTCCCTTTGACGGTTTTCAGTGTAGCTCTTTTGCTGGTTCTCAGCATCTTTGATGTGTTTCTAGATGACATGAACCTTCTATGTCATCTCTTGCACAAGATCGGGTCCAAGTAGCTTTGTTTCTCCAACTTCATCCCAATAGGATGGAGTTCTACATTGCTTTCTGTAAAAAGCTTCATATGAATCCATTTGAATACTTGAGTGGAAGCTATTGTTGTATGAGAACTCAACAAATGGGAGATGTCGATCCCATCCACCTTTGAATTCTAGAAAGCAGGATTTTAGAATATCTTCAAGTGTCTAAATATTCCTTTCAGATTTTCCATCGGTTTGGGGGTGATAGGTCAAGATGAAATTTAATTCAGTACTCAAAGCTTGTTGAAGGGTCCTCCAGAATTTAGATGTGAACCATGGATTTTGGTCAGAGACAATTGAGAGTGGAACACCATGCAGTCTCACCACTTCCTTCACATATATCATTTCATGTTGTTCAATTGATAGATCTTCCCGAATAGCAATAAAATGGGCAGTCTTGGTGAGTTGATCAACCACAATCCATATCGCATTATTTCCCTTAGACATATTCGGGAGACCCGTGACAAAGTCCATAGTAACATTTTATCATTTCCTCATGGGTATAGGCAATGGATTCGTCATCCCTTTTGACTTTTTTCGCTCTACGTTAACTTACTAACATACCAAGAACCTTGATATATATTCTATAATCTCCTTCTTCATGTTATCCCACCAGAAGTGTTCTCAGGGATCACTGTACATCTTGGTGCTACCAGGATGGATAGAGAATGTTGATTTATGTGCATTTTCCAATAGATCCTTCTTTATCCTAGGTGATGAAGGCACACAAATCCGTGTTCCAAACCGAATCACACCATCATCATCGATATGGAACTCGTGAAGGATCACTTCCTTTACTGCATTTACCCTCTTTTTTATCTCCACATCATCCCTTCATGGTTCCTTAATTTTCTCCTGGATGGATGGTTGTGCAATAATTTTAGCAAGGTAGGATGTATCCCCTTCCCTTATGATTTCTAAATTCATCCTTTTCATATCCAAGAATATAGGGTATTTCTCCATTCGTAACATGGATAGAGTAGCAGGTTCTTTTCTTCTTAGAGCATCAGCTACCTTGTTATCCTTTCTAGGATGATAGTGAAAAGAGAAATTGTAATCCTTTATTAGTTCTAACCATCTACTTTGATGTATGATGAGATCATTTTGTGTAAATATATACTTTAGGCTCTTGTGGTCGGTGTATATGTCACACTTCTCACCATAAAGGTAGTACTGCCAGATTTTTAAGGCAAAAATCACGACGGTCATCTCTAGATCATGTGTTGGGTAATTCTGCTCATGGATCTTCAATTTTTGTGAGGGGTAGGATATCACATTATCATGGTTCATGAGTACACAACCCAAGACTTTGAAGCATCAATTTATATCACAAAACATTCTCTACTTTTTGGTAGTGTGATTATAGGTGCAGTGATCAACCTTCTCTGTAGTTCCTTGAAGCTTCCCTTACATTCTTCCATCCATACATACTTTAGGCCTTTATTTATTAACATAGTTAGCAGGATTGAAAATCATGACATGTTTCCCACAAAACGTCGGTAGTACCTAGCTAATCCAAGAAAACTACATATTTCTGTGACACTAGAAGCCCTAGGCCATTCCTCAATCGCCTTTATTTTTTAGGGATCCACAAAAATTCCCTCACTTGTGATCACATGTCCCAAGAACATGACTTCATCTAAAAGTCACACTTTCTGAACTTGGTGTACAACTTATCCTTTCTCAATTTTGGAAACACAAGTCTTATATGTTCTTCATGTTCCTCCATTCTCTTGGAGTAGATGAGAATATCATCAATAAACAATACCAAAAATTAGTCCAGGCAATGTCTAAGGACTCTATTCTTCAAATACATAAAGATTGCAGGGGAAATTGTAAGTCTGAAGGGAATCACCAGAAACTCATAGTGCCGATAACTTGTACGGAAGGAATCCTTCTGAATATCTTCCTTATTCACCTTTAGCTAATGATATCCAGAACAATGATCCACCTTTAATATGTATTGAGATCCTGTTACTGGTCAAACAAGTCATCAATTCTTGTAAGAGGATACTTGTTCTTTATGGTGATCTTGTTGATCTCTCGATAATCGACACACATCCTCATTGTTCCATCCTTCTTCTTCACAAAGAGCACTGGCGCACCCCAAAGTGATGCACTAGGGTGTATGAACCCTTTCTCCAGATGCTCTTATAGCTTCTTCTTTAACTCTTCCAGTTCTATATGAGCCATCCTATAGGGATACTTTGAGATAGGAGTACCTTAGAGTATGAGTTCAATTGAAAATTATACCTCACGATCTAGGAAATTTTGGGTAACTCTTCAGGAAATATATCACTGTATTCCGTCACGATGGGTATTTTCTAAAGGATGGATGTTTCCTTTAACCCAACCATTTGGGTGAGGTAAGCTTCTTCATAGGGAATCAACACCCAAACCATTGAAGGATTTTTAAAAGCATATTCATGATATTCCGTGCATTTGTAAAGGACCATGGGTGGTTCTAAATATGAAAGGATATTTCCTTTTCCTAATAATTGATATGTGCTCTGTATAACGAGAGTCAATCCATTCCCATTATAGTATCAAACTCCACCAACATAAGTATTAAAAGATTTGATGGAATAATCTTCCCACATACATCAATAGGAGAAGAGTCAAACACTTGGGTTGCAATGATTGCACCACTTTGTGTTTTTACAGATATCTCTACTTCAAGGTTTTGAGGCTTCGATTCTATAGTTCTAGAAAACTTTCAAAATATAAAAGAGTGTTTAGAACCAGAATCAAATAATTCTTTTTCCATTCTTGAGTGAATAAGAAGTGTACCTTGTATGACTTCATTATCTTTCCCCACCACTTCATTAGTGATGGAATAAGCCTTCCCTTGTTCCTTTGTATTTGGTGGCTACTAATGTTGATTACCGTTAAGAACTCTAGGTTTAGTGAACTGGCTTGCATAGTGCCATGAATGACTGAAAGTTCATTTTTTTATTCAAAATAGGGAGAACAGGGAAGCAATACCCAGAGACAAACATAAAGATCCTCAAGGAGGGCGGAAATGGTGAAGGCCTAGGGAATACCCTAGATAATAACTTCTACATTTTTCAGTAAGAGACCCCAAACACTCAAAAACAATGAGTGGGTTGTTCGGGCCCCCCAAACAAGAAAGAGCATCAGCAGAGTCATTCGCTTCCCTCCAGATGTGCCTAAACCACTGGCCAAGATTCGTGTCCTGCGAACAGCTCCTAGAAAGGTAAGTTAACTCCTAAGAATCCCCACATTTTCCCAGAATAATCCTGGCCATAACTTCAGAGTCATACTCAATATCTGTCACCAGAAGAACAAATCTTTTACATAACCTGATACTAGAGTGGAGGGTCTTGAATTATTCCCCCAACAAACCACCCAGACCATAAAAGGAGATGAAATATATTCATACAGAACCCACTGAGAATTTAAGAATCCCCCCACCATGCATTTTTCCATTCAAGAAAGAACCTTCAACATTAAGCTATATTTAATTCACCGGAGGATTCTATTTTATCCAACGACCAAAGGACCTATCACCCAAGCCAGCTCTACTCAACAACCCAGATTCTAGAAATAAAGCATGGACCCGTCAAAGGAGAGAACCCAGATCCACCAATAGCACTCATATACTCACCTGGATGAGGTTAATGGAGAGCCTTTTACTCAAGCGAACCTAATTCATGGCGTCCCAAATGTTCCAATAGATGGCTGAAAGAAAGGTACTTCGCCGCTTGATCTCCATACTGCTCTACTCCACACCGTGCAACCAAGATGAGATGGTAGCTTGTATAGACATACACCCCTCTCTAAATGGGATTTACTGCCTGACATAGGACCATAATGAAGACACTCACTCACTCTGGAAGATAAGATTCCTTATAGATTTGGCGCCTGGACGAGAGAAAAAAACAATTGGAGGCCAACTTGATACCCCTCCTTTGAAAATTATAGTTAGTCAGAATCGCCTAGTTCCAAACCCACCAGACAAGGAAATTCAACTTCGGTGGAAACTCCAGGCACCACGACCACCCCGCCCCAGTGTCTAGTTCTCCTACATGTTGAAGCGTCAAATTTTATCGGGACGAGAAGGACACTGAACTAGACATAGTAAAACAACACCTATTCACTTCCTAAATCACGGAGATTCTATCGAACACCTGTCATTGATCTTAAGAGAGTAAAAACCTAACTAGATTTGGATACCTACATGCCTCACTGATAGAACTGCATGGGTCCGGGAAACTAGGGAAGGACAGCTTCTCCCCGGCCCAGTTCTCCGACCAAAAATTAATCTCACCTTTCCCCATGATCCACCTCAAGGATCCCTTCAACTCATCCAGAATGGGAATCAAACGCTTCACCAAGTGAGAGGGTTGACGACTGTAGGATTCACCACCCTCCCAGTGATTCTCATACTTGTCTTGGAAAAAGGACGCCCACAGCGAACCACCCCCAATAATATCCCAGGCTAGACAAGCTTGAAATCCATGCATGGATCCATAAATATCTCGGAAACCAATGCCACCATCTTCCACCGGCCACGCTAGGTGCTTCCAGGAGGCCCAGTAGTAGAATACTGTAAGATTTTCATCCCACAGAAATGTCCTCATAACATTATCCATTCTATCAACCGAGACTTTTGGTGCCACAATTGTAGAGAGAATATGCAAGGATATAGAATTTAAGACACTATTAATTAACACCACAAGACCTCCAAAGGAAAAGTATTTATTTTTCCAGCTAAGGACTCTGCCAAGCATCCTATTGATAATATCCACAAAAAAGCTCTTCTTGATGCACCCAAAGGAAAGAGACGTTCGAAGATAGATCATTGTCCATTTCCCATACTGAATACTTAGCAAGCATTGTATTTACCTATAGCACCTTCCAGAGTACTTTTTTGAAATGAATACACGAATCTTCCATGTATTAATGTACTAACCACTAAAATATCCATAAGTGGACATGACCTATAAGAAACGTCTCATCTAACTTTTTCTACCATTCATGAAAATCATGATTTCATCAAAAAAACATTAGATGAGAAAATAACACACTTCTCATCTGGTTGATGAAATACTGGATTCTTTCTTCCTACATGTGACTCTGCAGATTTGTAGAAATTGCCTTTTAATAAAGAATGAAGAAAGACAGAGATAGAGGGTCACCCTTCCTCACACCACACACATTTTTGAAGAAACCACAACCATTCACCAAAAAAGATATAGAAATCCATGGGGAATAGAAACACATAAACACAAGTCACAAAACCACTAATTAAAACCCAGCTTCCTCAACACCCGAATGATGAAGCTCTGCTCAATTTTATCATATGATTTGTCCATGTCCACTTGAATAATAAAATTGGACCTCATGAATCTTAGGTTGGTATCCAACACCATATCGTTATCAATTTTGATCACCCCTTGGATACTCTTTTCCTTTATAAAACCATACTGCTCTTTAGACACCCACTGTGGGATGAAGCCGCTCAACCGTCTGGCGATAAGACTGAAAGAATTTTATATGAGACGTTACAAAGGAATATGGGCTGATAGTGGTAAATACTATTTGGATTCTTAATCTTTGGAACCATAACAACCCTTGATACACAAACACTCATAGGCAGGTGACCCCCCTGGAAGAAGTCTTGAATGTCCTCTTCCACATGGCCACCCACCACCCAGAAGCTCCCAAATAGAAGGCCCCCAGAAAGCCATCCGTACTATGAGCACTTTCCTGTGACATCAAGGAAACTGCCTCCATGATCTCCTCCTAACTATGGACATCAATTAACTGGTCATTTTCAGAGATAGCCGCCATTATAGGGATGCACTCCAGGAATCCCTCCATAAGTTCCCCTATGTGGGAGGAACCTTCCCTTTGGGGTAGTTCCCATGGTGTAACTTCCCACATTTTTTCATGTGGGTCATTGAGTTTTCCTCCCACCTTTTTCATTAGATCCACCGGCTTGAAACTCTATATTTTGTTTCTTATCACCATATCTGTGGGGCCATTCTACAAACTCTATCTCCACATTGAGAGCACACTAAACATATTCTTCGTAACTCCCAAAGTCTCTAATTGCAAGAGCCTTTTGAAGGTGTGGTTTTAATCCACTAAAGAATCTATTACTTTTGTTATCATTATTGATAACAAAACCCAAAGCATACCTTGCAAGCCTAGTGAAATTCGCTTCATAGGTTGTGACATATTCTTCTTTGTTTTTCTTCAGCTCTACGAACTTTCTCTCCATTTTTGTTTGAAGAGTTCATGGGAAATATTTATTAAGAAATATGATCTTAAAGTCTTCCCATTCCATCTCTTAAATTTCCTCCATTGGCTTGGTGTTCTTAATCAAAGCCCACCATTGATAAGCCTCTCCATCTAGAAGAAAAATGGCTAGATTCACCTTCTCTATCTCAGAATAGTGAAGCACAAAAAATATCTTCTCCATGGAGTTGGCCAACTATTATGCAACTGGTGGATCATAAGATCCACTAAACATCGGTGGTCATTGAATCATAAAACATTTGATAGCCAGTTTCACCCTCTTTGGTGAAGGAGGATGTCCCCCAATATTATGGTAATTGTTCATATCCTGAGATAATTGGGTAATAATCACCATGATTTTTTGAACTCCATCTCTCAAATCATTGGGGATGTCGTTCGGGCATTTGTTACATTGTCCCTCGCATGAGTTTTTGGCCTAGTTTCTCCTGGTTCCGACCATTTTCTAAAATAGAAAAGGTTAGAACAAAACATAAGTCAATATGTCCTGAATTTCTTATTCATTTAAACTCTTTATACTAAAATCATAACATATGTGATCCCTATGTAAAAAAATTCTTGTGTATATATTTTTACTTAGTCACATGCTAGAGTTTTCTCTAGGTTTCACTAATCCTAATTCCCAAATTAACTAAACCTTTACTTTGATAACAACTATAGTGACCCAGACTTTTCTTATATTACTATTACATCATTTTAAAGATAAACTACATAATAGTATTACACATAGAGGATCCAAAAATTTAGTGTCTTGGGAAAACTATAACCATACAAAACAATTACAACATAAAGCATAAACATTTATTGTAACACCCCAAGATTTCATAGTGTGTTATTTCTTCAAAATAATTCAATAACTTGCACTACACGCAACACCGAGTTCAATCACACCATGACTTAAAAAAAATCCATTCAAAAGAGGTTATGAATAGTGTTAACTAAATTTTAAACTTTACATAATCCTTATAATTTTAGAATTCATATTATGAGTTTCTTAGACATAATGTAAGAACAAATTCATTTTCAGTATTGCACTTTTACCAAATTTTAATAGTGAACCCTTTTTAGATACTATATTTTAAACTTTTTGACTAAATGGGGACATCAAAAAAAAATTAAAATGAAACATCCCAAGCTTCCACGGTAGGCTAGCGTGTGTTGTACGCAACACCGAGTTCTAACACACCGTAACCAATCAAACTAGCTGTTATGAATAGTAATACCTACTTTTTGAAGTTATATATATTTTATATTTTAAAATGGACTTCATTTTTGGATTCGGAATATCAAATTTAGCCTAAGGTGAAATTTTGGTACTTTTCGGATAACTTTCATATTTTGATGAATAGTGAAAATTACTAAATTTTAATTAAAAACAACTTTTTTAATCAAAATAATTAATAGTGATAAATTGTGAATTTGAGTGGTTTTAAAGTATATTTAGAATATATTTTTACCATTTAATATAATGTTGGTCATTGGACATAATTTTAAAATTAAACCGAACATAAACAAGTGTCAATCTTTTGATAGTTATTATCTCTTAAAAACACGCTTTTTGTTTTGACAGCGGGAATTAATTTTAAATTAATTTCTGCCACTTCTGTGTTTTGAATTTAGAAAAATGGATTCCATATTTGGAATCAGGATGTCCAAATTGTGTAAATAGGTAACTTTTATTTTTAGACATTTTGAATAATTACTGCGGTAAATATTTTATTTACCATGGTTAAGGGTAAATCCGGTAAATAAGGGTTAAAAAATAATATAATAATAATACAAAATTACCCTAAAACGTGTCCTAACCTTATTGGTGGACACATACCCGACCATGGGCATCCTTGGGTCGATTTGGGGACCCCATGGAGCCACTTGTATGTGGTAGGGACACATTATATTAATAAAGTTAAAATAAAAATAAAAATGGCATAAGCTTACATCTTTTAGAAGAACAATTTTTACATAGGGTTATACATGTTGGATTTTCGATTATAAATATTCATTAGAAATATAAAAAGATTTCCTACATAATGATATTTTATTTATAATTTTTAGACATCAAATAATTTAAATTATTAATGACACAATAATGATGTAATGTTTACCTCATTAATAAATCATTTAAATAAAAAAGATTATAATGATTAAAATATTATCTAAAACCTGTCCAATTCTTATTGGTTTATGTTATTTAGAATATTAGTCATCTTATCTTAGACCTCAATGATTTTTGGACCATTATAAACCGAATATAATTATATTATAAAGTAATACTTTCACTCTTTCCTAAAGAGCCCCTCCTCTCCCTTATAAAAGGAGACCACTTCTACTCATTCCTCACACCTCTCAAGCCACTTGGCTCGTCCAAACTCTGCCCAACTAAGCTCCCCACATCCCTCTCCTCCTCCTTGAAGTTTCCCCTTAGGCAGAAAGCATTTCAACAAGTCCTTTGGTTCCAACCAAAGTGAGTTACCTAAATTAAAGGTAACGATTTATCTTAAATTATTTTCATTTATTTTGCTTCTTCAACCCCCAAACTCTTTTTATTTCCTTTCTTTTGTAACAACACCAGTATCCTCAATATACTAGGATGTTGTTATAATAAGGATTCAAACTACACATACACACAACTCCATCTAATGGATGATGAACATAATGTTTCTGTGGATGGAAAACTAACGCCTCACGAAACGATGATTGTTCAAATATATCTTACCGCCTCTCATGGTGGCCATTATGATGGCACTGTAATTAAATATGATATTAATGATATATATTTTATATATAAGCTTCTGTAATTCCATTTTATTTCATACCATTATTCGTTTCATGTTGTATATACATACGATAATTTCATTTGAGGAAGTGCGGACTACCGCCCCCTTAAAATGATATGACTCGTTCATACCACACATGGAACGTATAAAGGATGGTGTTAATGAACTTAAGTAACATATATAAAATATTATATTATACTGGAATAGTAATATACCTATGTATCATTTGGATTCGATTCTTTTAAAATAAAAATTAAATGGAAATAGCGTTCGTGCGTACGTACGGACTACCGTCTCCACGAACGCGATGAGATTCATTCTCCATCGTATCCATTCAAGTATAATTATCATTTAATGATTTAAAAATGATGTTTAAGGACTTGATATCATTCTGGATATAAATAAGATACAACAAACATGACTTATGTAACAAAACATATAAAGAAAATGAGTAAGTTAACACCCGAAACGACGATAATACTAAGATATTATTATCAAATCAATATTAAAAGATCATATATGATATCATATTAATGTATATGATTCTTGTATAATTTAGTAACAATTATTTCACTATTATACAGGAGGTTAACCTACCCCAACCAAGGAAAAGTACAAGGTAAGGGTTTATTTCACAATCTCTTCATTATCCGAGGTTGTTTATACGTAATAATCTACTGGGATCTCTTTATCATCCACATCCATGTTTCTTAAAAATGTATTTCAAAACATTTTTACTATTTACAAGAATATGGGTTTAAGTCATTTATACCCTTGTTTGACTTTTTATAAGAGGTTTATAAAGGAATCTTTCCGTCGTTTTCAAAACAAGGTCCTTTTTAACCTTTTTGACAGAATTAAGATAAGAATGTTTTTTTTAACTTATACGGCGGGTGCGGTTATTTTCTGCCGTTATAAAATACTCAAAGCTTTCCTTA
The DNA here is from genome assembly GCA_963277665.1 of Viscum album. NCBI lineage: Eukaryota > Viridiplantae > Streptophyta > Magnoliopsida > Santalales > Viscaceae > Viscum > Viscum album. Next base: position 1,173,456,983 of record OY728119.1, on the reverse strand, counting down.
CAAGCTTACAAGAATATTTTCAAGAAAATGTTTTATTTTATATGGCTCTTAAATGATTTCAAAAATAGAAAGAGATATTTCTCTAAAAAGTGTTTTGATTTCATCTATGTCAACATCCTTTAATGGATTTTACGCTTATTTGAAGTTGATTTATTATAATACAAAACTTCTATATTGTATTGAAGGTTTTGTGATATGTTTGACTGTGGATGTGCTATTTTATACCATTCATAGTTTATGGTGAAACTATTGACATTTCGTATGCTAGTTTTAATCCGAATGTTTATGTTATATTTCAAACTTTTCTTCAGATGAATGTGCTAAACAAGTATGTTCCGGGTTGGGGACCGGTAAAAGTAAGCCCTCCAGGTTGGGGACTGGTTAAAGTAAGCCCTCCAGGTTAGGGACTGGTAAAAGTATGCCCTCCGGGTTGGTGTCCGGTTATTAGAGGCACTCCGGGTTGGTGTCCGGTTATTAGAGGCACTCCGGGTTGGTGTCCGGTTATTAGAGGCACTCCGGGTTGGGTTCCGGTTAGAAGTAACCCCTAGGTCTTGGGATGAGGCCTAGACAAAGAAATTAACGTTTATCATTATGCATTCCAACATTATGAAAGTGGTTATTGATATTGCATGTGATTATTCGATTAGTAGAATATCCACGTGAATAAGTAAATGGCATTATTTCATTTTACTTTTGCCATACTATGTTGAAGTTCAATTTTAAAAGGCTTTTGTTTTAGTAATTCATTGCCTTAAATGTTTATGATTATTTTGAATGTTCCGCTATATTGTTATCCTTACTGGGCATTTGAGCTCACCCCTTTTCTATGTTTTATTTTTCCCAGGTAGTGAAGAAGTAAATTATGAATGACTTCCAGGGATATTATGAGGGGTTAATAGTGTGGATTTGAAGACTTTGATGTTGTAGTAGTTTTTCACTTTGAAATGTAATGTAAAACTTCATGATTATATCTAGTGTTTCCAAGGCTACTAAACCAATCGGTCTTTCGGGATTTGATCTTTCTTGTGATCATGCCAATGTTACGAAGTAATGCACCGACTCTGGGTAGCTGGGGTCGGGGCGTTACAGTTGGTATCAGAGGAAGTTTAGTACAAACCTTGGAAGCTAGATTTAGATAAACTCTGATTAGAGCATGTAGACCTAAGATGAACTTTGAGGATTAGTATAGAAGAACTTCCTAGAATTTTGGTATTGTAGAGATTTTGTGAGTTTTCCAAGCAATACATCCATGTCTGGATACGAGCAGGTAGAGGCGGCTCTGGCACAGATGTACCTAGGGGTAAAACCCGAAAACACCGCTTTGAGCTAGACTCGAACGGGAACTGGTGCACGACAACGGGCCTTGCTGCACTCTTGGTTACGACACTCCCGGGGGATATGCTTAGGATAACTCTCATTTTCTTTACAAATCATTATGAAGGGTTTATGAGTATATACTTCCTTAAAGAAAACATTCTTATGATTATGGATTATATCCATAAATAGTTCAATTTATGTTAAGTGTTTTATAAGTATGGGATTATGTATTTTGATTCATAAACTGATCTAGTTTATGCCATTGTTTAGAAATGGAGCCCAGTAGAAGGAATGAGAACTCAGGAAATGCACATGATCCAAAGAGAAGGAAGGATCATATCTTTCATGGTCTTAAGATAGAATTTATAAGAGAAATAGTCTCTCATGTATTATCATCATATGAAGAAATAATATCATGTGTTGATAAGATAAGTAAAGAGTTTACTGAGTCCTATGGCTTTGAAGGGAAGCAAGAGAAGAAAAGGATGGAAGAGAGAAAGATGGATAAAGGGAAGAGGGAAAAGAAGAATTTTCCCATATGTGGTAACTGTGGAAAGAAACACCCTGGAACTTGCCTGAAAGGAATGGGAGTTTGTTATAAGTGTGGAGGAAAAGGGCACAAAGTACGTGACTGCAAGGGTAAGAAAATGGTTTTAAATGTACAATGCTTCATTTGCAAGGAGTTTGGACACTACGCGAACCTATGTCCTAGTCATCAGACTATGCCGAAAATGATGTTATTGGATAATAATCAAGTTATGATACTACCACAGATGAAGAGGAATGATTAGAGTTCTTATGTTGATTATGTCAATTGAGTGTTGTATCAACAATGTACTTGTTATAATAATTATGGAGTATATAAGGATTGTACTGCAGTACTATTTCATTAAGGACTTTAGATTGTGTGGAACAAAGAAAAGTGACTCAGTAGCAGGATAAATTTTTGGAAAATATATGGTTGAGAGAAAGATAAATCATAATATAGTTCTGATACTGAGGTAGTGATTTTGGAATAATACATGATTGTTTTGGATAAATTAAATTGGATATTCTTGACTACCTTGGAACTGATTAATGATTTGTATATTCCATCATTGTTGGGGTTTAAAACATTTTTGGATTAATGAAGTATATCCAACTTTCTATATGGAATAAGGGAGCATGAATGTAATCAATAAGGAATATGGTAATTCAGGATGTTTCGGTGTATTAAAAGAATACATGATGAAGGTATTCATATGTTATTACGGGGTAAAAAGGTTCTACATTATGTTTACCTTACTTATAAATGTTGGACTGTGAGTATGGATAGAAGTATTTTGGATAGTTCTTGTTTGGATTATTTTGGATTGCCATAAAAGGACAACCCGGAGGTCGGGCGGCAACCCGTCGCGTCCGGCAAGGCTGCGAGACTTGAACCCGCAACCGAAGGGCGACAAGGGTGTATCACCTACCACTGGCCCACGAGATGTCCTAGATTAAATAATGTAGTTTTTATTAAAAGATCTTGTAGATGAATTATAAATTCGTTTATTTTGGAACCCTATACGAATAGTGTAAATAGAATTTTTTTTTACATTCTATTATCTTTTAGAGTGAAAGATGAGTTTGTGGTAGAAATTTATTAATGGATAAAACTCTAATTATAAAGTAAGTATATCTCCTTATGATCTTAGCCAATCTCATAAATAAATTCCTCAATATTAAGAAAAGCAACTTAGAACAAAAATGTTTTCCTAGATGGTACCTTAAATCATCACTAATTTATGGCTTTTTGGATTGTTGGCCTTTTCATAGCCATGTTCTCTACCACTCTCCATCAGATAATTGATGGTTAGATTTTTCTTCCATATCCATATTTTCTTACATGGAACCCTAGTATGTGTTATTTTCGGTAATCTTCATACTTTCGACTCTTTATTTTAAATAGAGGCCTCGTTATTTCATTTTTCGATGTGGGATTTCAACTAAGATATTTTGAAACGTCAAAAATGTGTTATCCCAATACCCTATATTTTGTTGAACCGATGGTACTTCAAATCATCATAGATTGATGAGTTTAAGGACCTCAATTATACACTTGTTTGTGATTGATGACCTCAATCACTACCTATAAATATTTACGTTTTTCCTCCGATTATATGTCTCTAATTGCCACCAATGTTCTCCTAATCAAGATCATAATTTGGTGGTGACCCTTTCATTTCTCTTTTCCTCATATTAAGAATAAATTTTAGTAACCCAATTTCCGATGTGGGTTTTCCCATAAAGATATTTTTTTTTCAACCTTTTATTTTCGAAGAACAATTTCAAATTGCGAGGACGCAATTTATTGAAGGAGGGGAGAATGTAACACCCCAAGATTTCATAGTGTGTTATTTCTTCAAAATAATTCAATAACTTGCACTACACGCAACACCGAGTTCAATCACACCATGACTTAAAAAAAATCCATTCAAAAGAGGTTATGAATAGTGTTAACTAAATTTTAAACTTTACATAATCCTTATAATTTTAGAATTCATATTATGAGTTTCTTAGACATAATGTAAGAACAAATTCATTTTCAGTATTGCACTTTTACCAAATTTTAATAGTGAACCCTTTTTAGATACTATATTTTAAACTTTTTGACTAAATGGGGACATCAAAAAAAATTTAAAATGAAACATCCCAAGCTTCCACGGTACGCTAGCGTGTGTTGTACGCAACACCGAGTTCTAACACACCGTAACCAATCAAACTAGCTGTTATGAATAGTAATACCTACTTTTTGAAGTTATATATATTTTATATTTTAAAATGGACTTCATTTTTGGATTCAGAATATCAAATTTAGCCTAAGGTGAAATTTTGGTACTTTTCGGATAACTTTCATATTTTGATGAATAGTGAAAATTACTAAATTTTAATTAAAAACAACTTTTTTAATCAAAATAATTAATAGTGATAAATTGTGAATTTGAGTGGTTTTAAAGTATATTTAGAATATATTTTTACCATTTAATATAATGTTGGTCATTGGACTTAATTTTAAAATTAAACCGAACATAAACAAGTGTGAATCTTTTGATAGTTATTATCTCTTAAAAACACGCTTTTTGTTTTGACAGCGGGAATTAATTTTAAATTAATTTCTGCCACTTCTGTGTTTTGAATTTAGAAAAATGGATTCCATATTTGGAATCAGAATGTCCAAATTGTGTAAATATGTAACTTTTATTTTTAGACATTTTGAATAATTACTGCGGTAAATATTTTATTTACCATGGTTAAGGGTAAATCCGGTAAATAAGGGTTTAAAAATAATATTATAATAATACAAAATTACCCTAAAACGTGTCCTAACCTTATTGGTGGACACATACCCGACCATGGGCATCCTTGGGTCGATTTGGGGACCCCATGGAGCCACTTGTATGTGGTAGGGACACATTATATTAATAAAGTTAAAATAAAAATAAAAATGGAATAAGCTTACATCTTTTAGAAGAACAATTTTTACATAGGGTTATACATGTTGGATTTTCGATTATAAATATTCATTAGAAAGATAAACAGATTTCCTACATAATGATATTTTATTTATAATTTTTAGACATCAAATAATTTAAATTATTAATGACACAATAATGATGTAATGTTTACCTCATTAATAAATCATTTAAATAAAAAAGATTATAATGATTAAAATATTATCTAAAACCTGTCCAATTCTTATTGGTTTATGTTATTTAGAATATTAGTCATCTTATCTTCGACCTCATTGATTTTTGGACCATTATAAACCGAATATAATTATATTATAAAGTAATACTTTCACTCTTTCCTAAAGAGCCCCTCCTCTCCCTTATAAAAGGAGACCACTTCTACTCATTCCTCACACCTCTCAAGCCACTTGGCTCGTCCAAACTCTGCCCAAATAAGCTCCCCACATCCCTATCCTCCTCCTTGAAGTTTCCCCTTATGCAGAAAGCATTTCAACAAGTCCTTTGGTTCCAACCAAAGTGAGTTACCTAAATTAAAGGTAACGATTTATCTTAAATTATTTTCATTTATTTTGCTTCTTCAACCCCCAAACTCTTTTTATTTCCTTTCTTTTGTAACAACACCAGTATCCTCAATATACTAGGATGTTGTTATAATAAGGATTCAAACTACACATACACACAACTCCATCTAATGGATGATGAACATAATGTTTCTGTGGATGGCAAACTAACGCCTCACGAAACGATGATTGTTCAAATACATCTTACCGCCTCTCATGGTGGCCATTATGATGGAACTGTAATTAAATATGATATTAATGATATATATTTTATATATAAGCTTCTGTAATTCCATTTTATTTCATACCATTATTCGTTTCATGTTGTATATACATACGATAATTTCATTTGAGGAAGTGCGGACTACCGCCCCCTTAAAATGATATGACTCGTTCATACCACACATGGAACGTATAAAGGATGGTGTTAATGAACTTAAGTAACATATATAAAATATTATATTATACTGGAATAGTAATATACCTATGTATCATTTGGATTCGATTCTTTTAAAATAAAAATTAAATGGAAATAGCCTTCGTGCGTACGTACGGACTACCGTCTCCACGAACGCGATGAGATTCATTCTCCATCGTATCCATTCAAGTATAATTATCATTTAATGATTTAAAAATGATGTTTAAGGACTTGATATCATTCTGGATATAAATAAGATACAACAAACATGACTTATGTAACAAAACATATAAAGAAAATGAGTAAGTTAGCACCCGAAACGACGATAATACTAAGATATTATTATCAAATCAATATTAAAAGATCATATATGATATCATATTAATGTATATGATTCTTGTATAATTTAGTAACAATTATTTCACTATTATACAGGAGGTTAACCTACCCCAACCAAGGAAAAGTACAAGGTAAGGGTTTATTTCACAATTTCTTCATTATCCGAGGTTGTTTATACGTAATAATCTACTGGGATCTCTTTATCATCCACATCCATGTTTCTTAAAAATGTATTTCAAAACATTTTTACTATTTACAAGAATATGGGTTTAAGTCATTTATACCCTTGTTTGACTTTTTATAAGAGGTTTATAAAGGAATCTTTCCGTCGTTTTCAAAACAAGGTCCTTTTTAACCTTTTTGACAGAATTAAGATAAGAATGTTTTTTTAACTTATACGGCGGGTGCGGTTATTTTCTGCCGTTATAAAATCCTCAAAGCTTTCCTTACAAGCTTACAAGAATATTTTCAAGAAAATGTTTTATTTTATATGGCTCTTAAATGATTTCAAAAATAGAAAGAGATATTTCTCTAAAACGTGTTTTGATTTCATCTATGTCAACATCCTTTAATGGATTTTACGCTTATTTGAAGTCGATTTATTATAATACAAAACTTCTATATTGTATTGAAGGTTTTGTGATATGTTTGACTGTGGATGTGCTATTTTATACCATTCATAGTTTATGGTGAAACTATTGACATTTCGTATGCTAGTTTTAATCCGAATGTTTATGTTATATTTCAAACTTTTCTTCAGATGAATGTGCTAAACAAGTATGTTCCGGGTTGGGGACCGGTAAAAGTAAGCCCTCCAGGTTGGGGACTGGTTAAAGTAAGCCCTCCAGGTTAGGGACTGGTAAAAGTATGCCCTTCGGGTTGGTGTCCGGTTATTAGAGGCACTCCGGGTTGGTGTCCGGTTATTAGAGGCACTCCGGGTTGGTGTCCGGTTATTAGAGGCACTCCGGGTTGGGTTCCGGTTAGAAGTAACCCCTAGGTCTTGGGATGAGGCCTAGACAAAGAAATTAACGTTTAGCATTATACATTCCAACATTATGAAAGTGGTTATTGATATTGCATGTGATTATTCGATTAGTAGAATATCCATGTGAATAAGTAAATGGAATTATTTCATTTTACTTTTGCCATACTATGTTGAAGTTCAATTTTAAAAGGCTTTTGTTTTAGTAATTCATTGCCTTAAATGTTTATGATTATTTTGAATGTTCCGCTATATTGTTATCCTTACTGGGCATTTGAGCTCACCCCTTTTCTATGTTTTATTTTTCCCAGGTAGTGAAGAAGTAAATTATGAATGACTTGCAGGGATATTATGAGGGGTTAATAGTGTGGATATGAAGACTTTGTTGTTGTAGTAGTTTTTCACTTTGAAATGTAATGTAAAACTTCATGATTATATCTAGTGTTTCCAAGGCTACTAAACCAATCGGTCTTTCGGGATTTGATCTTTCTTGTGATCATGCCAATGTTACGAAGTAATGCACCGACTCTGGGTAGCTGGGGTCGGGGCATTACATTTATTGAATTTATTCTTCTATAACTTCATATTGGAACTTGACCTCTCCTTAGTACATGTAGTAACCTGAGGATATACATCAAAAGGGGTGAGCTAGAATCCCAGTAAGGGGACAGAAAAAAATAATATAGCATGGGTGAGAATAATCATAACATAGGAAAATGATCATGAACATAAGGGGAAGCGTAAATATAAGACTTTAAATGTGGCAATGCATAAAAATGAAACACCATGTCTTAGTGGTTAACTGTCACACAGACTTTTAAACAAAAATATCATATTGTTCATACATAATTTCCCATTTACTCATGGGATTTATCACTTTACTCAATGCATTGTAGTACTATATAATTTTGGGTGCACCTGTCACGTTGAAACATTCATATTGCGCTAGATAATTCCGGGCATGCCCCTCACATCATAACATTATCATTTATCATGAATTCCACAATGAACATATACAAAAATAAACATAAATAACCCCTGAAAAGGAATGGGTTTCATCTCATAAGAACACATTCATAAACATTGGGTTCCAAAAGTATGGAGGGAATGGCATACATGTTACAAGAAACATCAATCTTGAATGAGAAGTAAAAGGGGTGTTCTGAAAAGAAGAGTTGTTTTGGAAAACATATGGTTTAGGATAAATACCAGTGAAAAACATGTATATCCTATCAAAAGGAAATACAAGGATGAAAAAAAGATTTTTAAGGAGTAACCATATCATAAGGACTGAAAGATAGAGAACCCAAAGGATGAATGTTGGGTTCGACAATTTCACCTTACCTTATATCTAAACTCTTTCTTCACTTTAATGTCCGGTATAACCACATTATATTCATTAATTATAAATTATAGAACATTGTGTACATGAATATTGTTCATTATTGGTTTACTAAGTTATTTTATGTTCCTTTAGTTGAGTTATAGAGTTTAAAAATGTTGTTCGGGAATGTTTGTTTTTATGGTTTTTCTTAAGCGGTTCACTTGTATTCGTAAATTGAAGTTCAGGTAGAACATGAGTAAAAATCTTGAACTGATATTACATATGATTAATTATCTTAAAAGAGTTTTAAATATCTTATAATTTATTATATTAAATGGAATTTTGTAACACCCCAAGATTTCATAGTACGTTATTTCATCAAAGTAATTCAATAACTTGCACTACACGCAACACCAAATTCTAGCGCACCATGACTTACCAAACTAGCCGTTCAAAATAGGTTATGAATATTATTAACTTAATTTTGAACTTTATGTAATCCTTTTAATTTTATAATCCATATTATGAGTTTCTTAGACATAATTTAAGAACAAATACATTTTTTTCAGATAAAAGAAGTATTTTTCAAAAAATGAAATTTTACCATCTTTAAATGGGGAAGCCTTTTTAAATCCAATATTTGTAACTTTTATATATTTAATTTGACAAAATGAACTTTTTATTTAGAATCAGTACATAATAATTTACTTTCAATAAAGTTTTGGTGTTTTTCTGATAACTTTTATATTTGGGTGAATAGTGAAACTACTATATTTTAACAGAAAGAAACTTTTTTAATAAAACTAATTTATAATGTTAAATTATAAATTTTAATGGTTTGGAAGTATAAATAGATTATATTTTTAAAATTTAATCCAATGATGGTCATTTTATGTAATTTCACTTTGAAATTGGAAATAAACAATTGTCAAACATTTGATAGTTATTATTTCTTAAAAATACGCCTTTTGGTTTTGACAGCGGGAATTAATTTTAAACTAATAAATGAAACTTCTATGTTTTGAATTTGGTAAAATAGACTTCATTATTGAATTTGGAATATAAAAATTAGCTTAGGGTAAATTTTTGGTATATTTCTGAAAACTATTAATATTTGATATATAGTGAAAAACAACGAGTTATAATGTAAACCCAAATTTTTATTTAAATAATTATTTATTTTATTTAAATTTATTTTAGGTTAAAATAGATACATAATACATATATAAGTTCAATTTAATTAATTGGAATCAGTTTATAATAATTTTAGATATATAAAAATTTTATTGAACTTTTCACAGTCTTTTACCTATCTCCTAGGAGAATTTTTAAATTCATATAAAAATTAATTTTACCACTTCTGTGAGTTGAATTTTGAAAATCCGAGAGACAAGGTTAATATGAAGGAGAAAAATTTGGTTTAATAAGATAAAAATATTTTTTTGAATAGTAACTGTTTACTTTTATTTACCAAGGTTAAAAGTAAATAGGGTAATTAAGGGTAAAAATGATATTATTATTACCCTAACACAAGTCCTAATTCTATTTTATAAATGTAAATTAGACCAAAACAAAACATAGGAATAAAATATTACCCTTTAGGTCCACTTGGATTAGATTAGGACATTTATTATTATTTAATTTAAAGAAGAGTTAAAAGTGTTAAATTCAAAGTTTATTAACTAAAATATTTTCAATATAGGGTTATAAATAAGATAAATTAGACTATAAATATTCATTAGAAAGACAAAAATATTTCCTATATCATGGTAGTTTATTTATAATTTTTAGACTTTAAATAATTAAATTTATTGATGACGCAATGATGAGGTAGAAATTACTTTATTAATGAAAGAATCAAATAAATGGTATTATAAATATTAAAAAAATGCAATTTCAATGTTTTTATGACATACATGAATTTTATTGGTGAATATGAAATGTTAGGGATTATTCAATTTATCTTGTTAGAAGTAATCAATTTGTGATAACTTTCACAAAAACAAAATACCAAATAGTGTCAAAATTGACATAAATTAATATTTATATCAAATACTATATTATTGGTTGATATAATATTCGTAAAAATGTAAGGTTAGTACAAATAGATTAAATTATAATATATATGTCATTAATGAGCCACTTGAGGTTCTATTGGAAGTTTATATTTTTTTTATTAACCATATATAGTAAAAATACAAAAAACACAACAAAAGTTAAACTATTTAACTAAGAGTTAAATCTAAATGATAAGGTTAAAATAGTAACCTAAACATGTCTAAAACCTATTGGTTGAGATTATTGCGACCCATAACCACCTAAGGATCAAATTTAATTCATTTGGAACCATTATAAACCTAATATTATTGTATAATAAATTAATACTTTAATCTTTTCCTAAAGTGACCCTCAACCCTCTTATAAAAGGGAACTTCCCCTTATCTCAAAATCACACCTCCAATGCCATTTGGCTTGGCCTTACCCTACCCAAATATCCTCCCAACTTCCCTCAACTAAACCTCTAGGCCTTATATGGATCATAAAGCTATCCTATGGAGACCTTTTGATATATCAAAAGGAAGAACCCGAAGAAGAGGTAATGATTTCACCACACGTGTGTATGAACGGCTTATCGTCTCCACGCTGTGGTGTAATTTGTTATTCAACACTATGTTATTTGGATGGTTATAATGATGAGTAATATGTATATAAATAATGAAAATAAGATTATAATGTCTCTGTAAAATTAATATACCATCCAATTCCACACCTTTAAGGATATGATATTGTCGCTCGTGCGTACGTACGGATTATCGTCTCCATGACGTGATGAGATTCATTTCCACATTCACCATTCATCGACGATTATAAAAATATATATTACTAATATGTTTGTAATATATGACATAATAATGCTACTGGATATATATATTTATATATATATATATGTTTACTTACATATATTTTATTCACCTAGTTCCGTTCAATAATTTATGAAAATGGAAACAGCATTTATCTGTACGTACGGACTACAGTCTCCATAAATGGTGTTTTCCATTTCATATATATATTTATTATACATATTTATATTTTAAATACATATGATATATAAATCATGTTTTATATTCTGGAAGTATTTAAATCATGATCTAAGTGATACAATCAAGAGTAACATGTTAAAACACGTACGATAAAGAAAACGATTATTACCCGAAATGTTAATTTAACATGGAAATTATTATTAAATGGGTAGTATAAATTCGTAAATGAATAATTTATGATATCATAAATATTAATATAGTTCTTGTATAATTTAATAACATACTACGGTCTTCATATAGGAGGTTAAACGTACCCTTGACTAAAGGAAAGTGCAAGGTAAGGGGTTTTCATCTCACTCTTTATTCCCATGAGATTCGTGCCATATTGCCAATGTTACCCTTTGTGTGGTGTATTTATTTCCCATAATTGTATTATTTCTGTAATACACTTTAATTTATGTGTATTTTCATATTCATTTTATGATACCTCTTTCATGTGATGTATGTTTTGTAAGTTACCAAATTTGTAAGGGTTAATTTCACAATCTCTTTATTATCCGAGGTTGTTTTTATGTAAATATCTAATGGGACATATTTATTATCCATGTCCTTGTTTCATGAAATAGTTTTCAAAGGGATTTTTTTAAGGAACTTTTTTACAAAAACATCATTTCAATTGTTTTAAATATTTATTCTTCTAAATCTTTCTCATTAATGTCCTTGTCTTCAAAATGGTTTTTAAGGATTTATTTATATGGACATTAAATTTTTTAAAATGTTAATTACTTTAAAAAGTTTCAATGTTTTATGGGACACTTTGATTCAAAAATTTCTTTAAATGTCTTCCTTTCGAGATTGTGTGACTTTTAAATGTTTTCATGAAAAAGTGATATTTCTCTTAAAGAGTTTTACAAATAATTCTCATGTATGTCAACATCCTTTGATGGATTTTAAACTTGTTTGAAGATGATTTATTATGATAAAAAACATACATATTGCATTGAAGGTTTTGTAATATGTTTGATTGTGGATGTGTTATTTTTATACCATTCATGGTTTATGGAGAAAGTATTGACATTTCGTATGCTAGTTTTAATACGAATGTTTATGTTATGTTTAAACCTATTAATATAAGGAATGCATTGGACTTAATAAGTAATGGGTGGAGCCCACTATAGCTCCTCGATGAATTGGTAGGTATCATGAGAAAAACTAGTGTCTTGGAACAAGGCCTTGGTAAAACCTTATTTGTAGTCTTGGCATGAGGCCTCGACTATGTGGTTATGATAGTCTGGCGTTATGCATTCCATCATTATGAAAGTGGTTAGTTATATTGCATGTGATTATTCAACTAGTAGAATATCCATGTGAATAAGTAAATGGAATTACATCATTTTATTTTTTCCATATTATGAAGAAGTTCTAGTTTAAAAGTCATTTTTTTAAGTTATACATTGCCTTAAATGTTTATGCTTATTTATGAAAGTTTTTGCTGTATTGTTATCCTTACTGAGCATCTAAGCTCACCCCTTTCTATGTTTAATTTTCCCAGGATTCCAAGAAGTGTATTGTGATTGATATACTGGGTTAACCCAAGGAAATAATGGTGTTCATAAAGGATTATTTATATTTTTTTGTATGTTATAAAGTGTAATGTAACATTAATGTATGTAATCTATTTTCCAATACTGCTAAATTGATCGGTCCTTTGGGACATGATTCCTTGTAATCATGAAAATTTATTAAAATAATGCACTAACTCTAGGTAACTGGGGTCGGGGCATTACACATGTGGATGAATCATTAGATAAGAATTAAATAATTATTGTTTGAGTTAATTTGGGTGGGTTTTCAACCACAATGAACATGTTTTGATTAATCATTTAGTAATATGTACATATGTTAGTTCCAGAACATTAAATATGATATTATAAATATAAAATATTTTGGTTCAACCATAACAATGGTTTCATGAACAGATCTGAATGTTTAGATGGAAAAAAGAAAACATGTAGTTCTTGAAATTGATAGATTAACACATCAAAAACAACATTTTCTTTTATAAAATTAAAGGAATAGGTGATAGGGGTTGGATTGTATAATATCACATAAGTATCATAAAATTCCATTACATGTATAATAATGAAGTTACCATACCATTTGATCAATTATAGGTTGGGGATAATAAGAAAAGAACTTGAAATTTAAAGGAATATAATGGAAAAGATGGAGAGAAATTACCTCTTGAATATTCCTCTTGAGATCCTCTTTAAGGGGCATAAGCTTGGTCTTCTGATGAGAACAGAAGCTCTTGGACGTGGGGAAGATTCTAGGTAAGATTCTTGTGCAGATTTTAGGAAAGTCATGATGCTGGAGAGGTGTGGGGGATGAGGGAGTGATGGGTGGTATTTATAGTGGAGGGGAGAGGGGATTTCTTAATATAAAATCCATTAGTTTATTATTTCCCCACAATAAAAGGAATAGTGAGTCTTCCATGACCAATAATATTAATTTTATTATGTGATCCCAAACCAATTGGGATTACATTAGCATAACATCACATATGACTCTATAATTAGCTTATTTAGCTTATTTTTGTAAATTACAGTATTTCACTATACATCATAAATTCAAGTATTTCAGAAAAATCACAAAATTCCACCCCAACCATTTTTCTACATGTAGAATCCAAAAACAAATTCGATTTTTCAAAATTAAGTTTCTAAATATGATTAATTTATTATTTAATTAGAATCATAATTTACTTTTAAAATACAGTTTTTAAAATTAAAACTGAATTTATAATGCTTTCAAAAATTATGCAGGGTCTTATAAAATTATATAAAAACTATAAGACTTATATTTGTTAATTTATGAACACATTTTAAGAAAGTAAATTTTATTTTAAATTAATTTATTAATTATAACTAATAATTTATGACTTACAAAAATACCAATAACGTTTAATATGGTCAAAATTTCACTTTCTAAGGTGCCTAAATTTAATTTATTTATTCATGGGTAATGTTACTATTATTTTGGAAAATTTACTATTCACAATGGTCATTGTACTATTCATAAGGGTAGGTTACTATTCATAAGGGTATGTTAATATTCACAAAAAAAATTATTTTTGTTTAATTAGACTCCAAAAATAATCTTGAACACTACCGTGTTTGTCGGATTTTTGAAATTCAAAACATAGAAGTGTAAAAATTATGTTTAGTGTTCATATAATATTTTGTATAATTATATTTTAATTTGATTCCTAATGTGATTATACTGTAACTAATAATTATAAGATGGAAATTCCATTTATAAAACTTTGGGTCGTCACATAGATAAAAATTATAAATGACTTAAAATTAATGAAAACTATATATGTAACACTCAAAAAGAAGATGTGAAAAAAAAGAACTTGACAAACCAAGATGTGTTTGTCCAATCAAAGAAGTCACATCCCATTTCTGATTGTGGATAACCACTAGAATTATTTGACTATGAATAGTAAAAAAACAACACAACTTAGAGGGATTACTCAAAATTTATTTTCTTTCCATTAATTTTTCTCTTATTTTTATTCTTTTAAGTTTAGTTTTTACTAAATTTATAATAATTTTGATATTTTTCTTATATTTTTATATGAGGAAATTATCCTTTTATGTAATTAAATATAATTATTTCAAATAAGTGAGAGAATAATTTCCTCCAACACTATCCATATAAAATAGACATATCTATGTTTCTTACGTTTAAATTTTGTTATTTATTCTTAATTATATCCATTTAATATTCACATGATAGCTATTGATTAGTATTGAGGATAATAAAAAGAACTAAGGGGATGAGGGAGTAAACTACTATGTGTTGGGTTATATTAAAATTTTACATTATTTTTTTATGTAGTGTCTTTTATTTTTTTATTATATATTAAAATGTTAAAAATGATCTACATTTTAAGGTTATTTGTTATGATTTCATTTTTAATATAAAATAGTTTTTTAGCTAAATTAAATACTCAAAATAAATCTTTGAACTCTAACTCATTTGTGAGGGAGTTGATATTATTATATAATAGTAATAATAAAGCAATTTATTTTAAGTTTTCCTCTAACATTTATCCTTAAGAATTTATATTTCTTTAAATAATTATTTAAATTCATTCCCACTGACAACTATCCCATGTAATTATTTAATTTATAAGAGTTATTCAAATAAACATAGACATATAATTTCATATTCCCTCATTTTTTATATAGCTTGGGTTATGTGATTCAAACTATAAATTATTTTAATTCTATTTTATACTTATATTTAGAACACGAATTTGTTTCAAAGTGAATGAGTCATTTTATTTTTTATCCATTGTTAACTACTTGAGACCTACCTATATATTCTACCTTCTTAATAATTTAGATTCCATGAATGGAATTATAGTAAAAATCCACATATCAATAAAATATAACTTTCATACTCATCTCTAAGTATTTTTCATTATTATATTTTCAAACTAATTGTGGGGTAAAGGATCTTTGAGGATTCTTTGGGAAGTTTTCATGTGTACGGGAGGTGAAAAAGTGTGTTAAATATTTTTTCATGTGGTTATTTATAACTATTTGTTTTATAATTTCAAATCCCTAATATTATCCTAAAAACTACTAAAAATTTACAAATAAGAAAGTAAGTAAAGTAATGTTTTTATGAGAAAATCTAAAATTATTAAAAAAAATGTGAAAAGTGATGAAAAGGGATAACATTTTGAAACTAAAACTACTAAAAATAGATTTTTTAGAGAAAAATATTTTTTAATGATTTATTAGATTAAATTTCGTTTTAATGTTTAATGATACATTATTATATAACAGAAACCTTCTCATTTATCCATTATTTTTTGAACAATAATTTTACACTAACAATTAAATAATAAATAATCCATATCAATTTTTCATGATTAATAATTTTTTTTAATTGTGTCATTATGTGGAGATAATATAGTTGTTATAGCAATATGGTGAGAGAATACATATTCTCAGTATTGAACATAACTTTTCTTATCTATTTCTCTTGATTTAAGTGTTAAATTTTTTTTCCATGGACGGTATGTCACAAAATTTGTTATGGGTAGTAATGAAATGTTTAAATGGATATGGGTATGAAAAATTAAATCATGGTAATTAAATTCCTAAATCAAGAATGAAGAATTTTAGTCGAAATAATTAAAAATATTCAGTAACTTTTGATTGAGTTATATAGAATTATTATGGAAATATTTATATATTTTTTCTTAAATAAATTGATAAATTGTTTGAAAGATTATTCTTGAACATAAACTATCATATCTATTTTTTATTCCATCTATTACTAAAATATTGAATTATGATATTTTCTAGGAAGGATAATCATGTGAAATATTTTCGTTGATTAATTATATATATCTATAGGATTAAAATTATCATTAAAAATTGGAATCTGTGAACTAATATTGAAATATGTTTATTAAATTTGTTTTAGGAAATTTATTTAATATAACGTGACATGTGTGATTACTAATTTTTTAACTACCTAAGATGTGATACATATAAATTATTTTAAATCAATTTAGGGACCACTTATCTATGACTACATTTTTACTAATTAGAATATAATATGAACTTTTCAAATTCACATTATGTCAAAATTTATAATATGTTCTTCATCTTAGATTCAACTTAAAAGAAACTAGACATTATTTCCCTTCCATTATGTTTCTAAACATTCTAATAAGTGTTAAAATTGTAGTTATAATCTGAATTATCTATTTTAAATAAGTTATTTAAATCTAATAGGAGGTGTTCAATCAATATTGTTTCAAATTTTAGACCGTAACTTTTTTCAAGGTTGAATTACAAGATTTTTTATACAATTTTCACTAAGTTTATAAGCTTATTTGAATTTGGCTTTGGTAATTCACTTTTTTAATTAATAATTTTAATACCGAATATAGTTTTTAAATAAAATTAAAATTTTGTAATTTTAAACATTTTTCGATGGTTGATGGAAAATTTCAAATATTAGAGATAACTCAGTTCATAGTTTGCTGATCATTAATGATTAATTTATTACGAGTGTAATTACTGGACCTGGAGAGTGATAATGAATGATATTCTTATATAATTATCTTATATTGGATTGATTATAACTTATAATTTCATGTTGTATTATTGTTTTATTCACATTTTTACTTTTAAGTATGTTTTAGTGTATTATTTGAATATACTTTGATTATTAGATTTTAATGTTAAAAATATATCAGCTAAAATTTCAGTAGAAAATACATGTGTTCAAATTCATTGATATTTATAATTAAAATGTTAAATTAAAACATAATTTTCCATTTATAATGGTTTATTGAATACTTGAATTTATTTCAAGATAAAATGTGATTTTATATCATAATATATGTATCTTTTCATATATTGGATGTTGGCCCCATTAATGATTCTAATTCAATGATGTTGGTTGAACTATGGGAACAATATCCACTTGTTCAAGACCATACCACCATTTCATCCACAAAAATATCACTCCATGGATAATTTTCTGAGAATACCACAATAACAACCAAGTTGTTTATATAATAATACTTTTGATTTACTAATTTTGTATAATTTTTCATTAAATGGGGTGCTATGTTTGATGGCATACCAGACACGTAATAATGGATTTCTCTGAAATCTCATGTTGCACACAAGGCTGAGTCATACTAAAAAATAATAACATAATATTATTATTTTAAATGATAGTTTACTCCTTGTCATTGTATTGGAAGTAATGAATAGAACAAATAATATTATGATTAAACATGTTTGTTAAATTTTTTCACATTTATCCTATAAATTCTACATGATTAAAATGAGAATGAATCAAATTTTAAGCATAAATAACCTAATATTTTAAAAAGTTAGTTTTACCACCTTTTGATGGAGAACCCCTTTTAAATATATTTTTTATCACTTTTATACATTCCATTTTACAAAATAAACTTCTTCTTTATAATAGGGACATCAAAATTTACTTTGCGTAAATTTTTGGAATTTTTCTAATAATGTTCATTTTTTAATGAATAGTGAAAAATACTACAATTTAAGTCAAAACTATCTTTTCATTTGATTTATTTATGTGGTTATATTATCTTTGTAATTGTTTTCAAGGTGTAATTACATTATTTTTACAATTTAATCCAATTTTTTTCACTGGAATTAATTTCACTTTTTAATTAGATAAAAACACAAGTCATCCTTTTGGTAGTTATTATTTCATAAAAACATGTTTTTTGGTTTTGACAATGGAAATTTGTTTTAAATTAATTTATGCAACTTCTTTTTTTATAATTTATAATAATAGATTCCATATTTTTAATCTAGAGGTCAAAATTTTTTAAATAAGTAACTTTTATTTTTAGACATTATGATTAGTAACTTCATTAAATATTTTATTTACCATGGTTAAAGGGTAAATCCATTAAATAAGGGTGAAAATTAATATTATAATAATATTAAATTACCCTAACATGTGTCCTAATCCAATTTTATAAGATATATCGGACTATTGGCATCCTCGGGTCGATTTTAGGACCCCATGCCGACAATTTTGTGTGAAAATGACATTTAATTACTTTTAATTTAAAGTTAAGGAAAATATAACCTAAACATGTATCTTTTGGTAAAAGAATTTTCATATGGGGTTATATAAGTTTTAATTTCGGGTATATATAGTAACTATAAATCTAAAAATATTTTCAAAATCATGGTATTTTATTTATAATTTTTAGATATTTAATAAATAAATTTATTTATGACATAATGATGATGCAGGGATTGGTTCATTAATAAAGGATTCAAATAAATGACAATATAAATGTGAAAATAATTGTAATTTGGTTATTTTTATGTCATATATAAATTTTATGGATGGTATTTACATGTTATATTTATATTAATTATATTTGTTTGAATTAATCAGGTTGTTATAGATTTTTAAAGAAGTCCTGATATAAATAATGTCAAAATTGACATAATTCATATTTTAAAATATAAAATATTTTATTAAATATTATAATATTTAAAAAATTAAAATATTCATCCAAATAGTAATAATAAGTCTAAAATTGTATTATTTTCACTTTAATTGGATATTTTTCATGTTTTGGTAACTATTTTGATCCTCAATGTTTTAAACGCTTGATAATACTGTAAAAATGAAAAAGGGTTAAATAAAAAAAAGATAAGGATTAAAAAATATTCAAACCCGATTAAATTCAAATTGGATGATTTTATTTCAACTTATATTCATATTATATTCTAACAAGATAAATTTTGAATCATTTATACTCAAAATAGAATTTATAATAAAATAATAATCAAAGATATTTCTTAAATGCACATCCTCCCTCTCGTAAAAGGACACCTCCTCTAACCCTTACTCACACCTCTCAATCCCCCTTGGCTCATCCATGATATGTTCAAATAAGATCCCAAAATCTATTTTTTTCTCTTAGAATTCTTAATTTAGGAATAAGGTAATTCAAGAGAGATTTTTGGCTCAAATCAAAAGAACTTACCCCATTTGAAGTAATGTCTTCTCTCAAATTTCATTCCATTATTTTTCCTTCTCCACTCCCTATGATCTTCTTATTATTTGTTTATATAACAACACCAATATCCTAAATATAATATTTTTTTCATTAAGATAAGTATTATATCTACAATTAAACACACCTCCATCTAATGGATACGAACATATTGTTTCTGTGTACGGCGAACTGCTGCATCCCAAAACGATGATTGTTTGATTTTCCCCTACCACCTCCCATGGTTGACATTATGATGGAAATGTAATTATATATAATATTTATCATATTTATTTTGTCTCTATGATTTTTAATTCTCATTTATAACATACCTTTATGCTTTTCATGTTTTATAAATACGTTAATTTCATTTGAGTAAGTGCGGACTACCGCCCCCTCAACATTATATGACTTGTTTATTCCATACATGGAACGCATAAAGGATGGAGTTAATGAACTTATGTAACATATATATAATATTATATTATAATTTAATTATAATATACCTATGTATCATTAATTTTTAATTCCTGTAAATATTAAATAGAAATGAAAGTAGCGTTCATGCGTACGTATGGCTTACCGTCTCATAAACAGTGTGTTTTATTTATTATCTCCAAATGATATGGAATACTATAAATAAATATAAATGGGATATATATGATATATAATATATTTAAATTTTGAATATCATTTTGGAGATAATTTACTTTTAACCACAAGGATAACTTGTAATTATAACAAGTCCATTTTTGACTCAAGTACTGAACATCAAAAAACAAATGATATAAACATTAAAAATTATATGATTGTTATAGAAAGGTGAAAAGTGATATAAAAGGTATAATAAAATTGAAAAGTTTCTTAATAAAGTAGATATAAACTTTATTTTATTATTTTGTAAATTAAATAACGAATGAGTCAAGTCAGACATGAGGTAAGGGACATTGTCTCAATCTCCTTTCATTGAGGAATATTCCGATAATATATACCTTCATATTTTATACGGAGTATAATAAAACCTTTTTAATTTTACTTTCATTCAAATTTAACCCTTTTTATATAAATCATTTTACTAAACAACAAAAGAAATGTTTTTAACGTATGCGGAGATAATGACCTCTATGATATCGTAATCATTATTTGGATTCCTCTATAAGCCTTAATATTTTTAAAAGGAAAACTAATATATTATTTCCATTTTTGGGTGTTTTGGTATTGAAAATGGTTTTTGGAATGGATTGAGTATTTTGATATCTTGAAATAATATCTTGTGATTTCAAATTAGATGTTATTACTAAAATGTTGATATTTAAAAAATTAGGAGTTATGATTATGTAATGGTACTTGGAAATATGACGGGTGGCTAATTGATACACCAAATGACAAGTGATTACATGATAAACCAAGGATTTTTTGTTATGTTATAACCTCTAATGAATTGGGTATGGAATTCATTCATATGGTTATTCCATTTTTAAGAATGATTTTTGAATTGAACCATATGGTTATTCCATTTAATTATGATTATGTCCCGAGTTACTATTATATGTTATATGTTATTTTTTATGAGCTTTATGGTAATATATTGGTTATAAAAAAGGTAATAAATTAGATTTTATTTTGTGAAGTGTTTTTGCTACTTCTTTATGGTTACAAGTATTACATTATGATTAAGTATTTATGGTTTACATGTTGTTTTGAAAACTAACATGTTTCCTTCTTTGTGTATCCTTTATTGAGATTTTTATGCTCATCCCAAGTTTTTAAAATGTTTTTTCATGGGACCAATGGTTGAATAGGGTTGAATAAGGGATCAAGGAAAAGTCAAGTTGTTTAAAACATGGAACTAAACATGTTTCTTTTATTTTAAGAGTTTTTATTTTATGAAAAAACGGATATTGAGAAGAAGTGTCTACATGTAAAATTCAAGATGTTTTGTATAATTTATAACCTAATTATCTAAATATGTAAACCCGAAAAGATCATCAATGTTAATTATTAACTTAATTCACGATTATGTAATGTTTAAGTGTGGAGACTTATTATTGGTATCGAAGGTCAGTTTAGATAACTTTAGGAGTTATAATATTTCTTATAGAATACCCATAAATGATTTTTACTTTATGGTAAGATTGTAATGATATATCATTTTAAGGTTACCTTGTTGCTTCACCTATGATATTTCTATCTTTATAATGGTTTTCCACAAAGGATACAGGGCATCAATGATAGAATGACATCAAGAGGAAAACAACCTTCAAAATTAGCAAGCTGAGATGGTCAAAATCAGAACAGAATAGTTTGTTACAGTGATGGAACAGTTAACTCACAATATAAATGGCGGTGGTATCGATGATAGAGATCAGCCATATTAACCACAAAGGAACATGTCAATAGTGGAGCATTTCTTGATGCAACATCCCTCATCATTCAGAGGATCATCTAACCCTATTCAGGCTCAAGGGTGGATCAAAGCACTAGAAAATATTATTGATGTCATGGGTTGTACAGACAATCAAAAGGTTAGTCCTGTTGTTTATTGTTTAGAAGAAGAATCATATCCTTGGTGGTCAATGGTAAAAAATATCAAGGATTTTGATGGGATTGTTTCTCTTTTTTTTGAAAGAATACTAAGGTATTTTTCTTGAGAAATATTTTCCTAAGGCAGTTTGACTTTGGATGGAAAAACAATTCTAGGAATTGAGGTAGGAGGATGACTCAGTGGCTACTTACGAAGAAATGTTTTCTCAACTGGAAAGGTATGATCCACATTTCATCTAATCTCTTTATAGTAAAATAAATTGATTTTACTCAGGAATTAAGCCATGATATCTAAGATCATTAGCCTCTCATGAATTCAAAATCTATGAGAAACTTTACAAATGTGCTGAGAAGGTGGAAATAAAGGTTTTTTCTAACACCCTGACCCCTCTAGACTAGATTTAGTGCATTACTTGTGATATTGGCATGGTTAGAAGGAATGAAAATCCTGAAATAACGAGCAGTTTAGTAGTTTTGAAGAAACTAGATACATAGATGTAACACAAATTACATTGAAAAAGGTTACAAGATACAATACATGACAAAACTAAAAACTTCAACCACATGAACTCAATAAATAAACTTCTCTTCATCACCTGTTGAAGGTAAACAATGAAAGGGGTGAGCTCAAATGCTCAGTAAGGGTTACAAATAGAGGAATAATGAATCAATAATAACTAAATTGTAAACAATTTGACATAATCAACATGGCATGGTGAATAAATGAAAAACTCGCGCCATTAAAAAATGGAGAATGTAACAGCATTCATAGAATGTGTCATAGTTAAAATATCATGGATAATAATAACTGATAATGAATAATGAGTATGATTATTAATTGTACTTCACGTATCTGGCACATGATACAATAATACCATAAAAAGGTTTAGTTCTGTGGGTAGAAACCTGTTCGATTTTTGGAAACAAACTCGAAGGGTTTGTCACTAACTGATTTAACTCATGAGACCTACCGATGGATCTAGGGGCTATAGTGGGCCCCACCCACCACTAAATGTCAAAATAATTATTTATAAATTCATTCAATACAGGAGAAATATTCCTCATCAATATCTGTATAGAGTTGAGTATACATATTCATCAATATTTCCATAATTAAAATAACTTTCTAAATAAACACCATATGTAAAATGGAATACAGTTTAGACAACAAACATATCCATGTTATGATATTAGGGATATTTAATATAAATATAATTTCAAATTAAAAGTGATCTCAAATGGGCAGTAGGTACACCACATAAGGATTATTAGGTGCACAATACAAATTTAGTCATAACGAAATGGTAGTTGAGACAAAGTCCCTTACCACAATGTAATCAGTCTAATCATATGACCTGAACATAATGTACATCAAATGAATCATTTAATAACAATAATATAAATAGAATCATGTTATTATATATCAAATGGTAGTACACATATATCACATACAAGATATAAGTGGCGGACAATGAAAATCTCACAGAAATAGAAGTGAGATGAGAAACTCCTTACAAACATTTCGACATGGTAACGATTGTTATTGTGAGGGTTTAATGAGAGGTAAAGGGTTATTCCATTATTTATCTGTCACAAGTGAAGTATGGGGGTGGTTCAAAAACATACCCCATTATTAGGAATTAAAAATAAAAGAGCACAACATAGGGGAGATTCATGAACAAAAGTGAGAGATAAGATCCCTTACCTTATGCTTGAAGGTGTTCATGATTGTTCTTAATGACCTGAATAATCAAATTTATCTTCATTAATTAATAATTACAGAATCCTATCAACATATAATTGATATTTTATGACCTTTTTAGGTTCATTAATGGCCTTTTATTGGTTTTAAGAGGATCAATTTTATTCTTTTGGAGGCATTTTCTTCCTTTTTTTCATGATTCGTTTACTTGCTTTCATGAATGGATGTTCATTTGAAATGTGGTTAAATATACTGTGTTTTCAATATATATTATTAGTTACATTAAACATATATAAATGATATTATAATTATTTTGGGTTATAAACCATGATGATGATTTATTAGTTAATAGTTTATTCCAAATATTTGGATTAACTTGGCTGTTTTGTTAATAATGAACTAATTTTGTATTATTATTTAATATTATGAGTGAGTCAAAATTACAGAACATTAATGAGACTAAATACATATATTATTATCTGGTTCAACCATTAAATTTTTTTCATGACTAGTAATTAAGGATAAAGTGATGAACGAAACTCTGTCGTCCACAAAGGTTATAAATTGGAACCTCATGGATGTTGATTTTGTTTATAAAAATAAATGGAAGGGAGTAAGAATATTGATGATGGTTATTCCATTCACATGATATAATTCCAGTATATATATGATAATTGAGTTTATCACGGTCATTGGGACAGAGGAGGTGAGGAGAGAAAAACAAAAGAGATGAACTTGAAAATAAAAGAAAAGGTGAGAGATCCCTTATGAAAATTCGGCAGCCTAACGACGTCGCTTAAAATTTCATAAAAAGAAATGATGAGAACAAAAGGGTATATCATCATATTGATATAAAAAGGAAAGTAATATTAATACATAAAATCGAACCCCAACATATGATAATTGAAATTTAAATAGATAACATAAAAGAAGTGTCGACTTAAAGAAGAGAATTAAAGATTCCCTTAACTTGTAGAGAAACTCTTAAATATTGAAGGATGGGACCTTGGGGGCTTAAGGATAACTTGGGGGGGCTCATATAAAGGTAAAACCACCAGATATTCTAGGATCAGAGATTTGGAATGAAATAAAATGAACGTATGAGTGAATATTTATTGAAAAAGAGAGGTAGTATTTTAATAATTTCGAAGGGACACATCATTAGTGGTTTTTTCCAAACCATGGGCTTGGCCATGGTTTTTGCACATAGTTTTAGCAACTTGGGACACCTCACATCATATGTTAATGTACACAAGTCGACCATATGTTTATATTTAATTATTACATCAATATGATGTCATTAAACTACCGAAATCTCAGAAATGTATTTTTACTACTCATAAAAAATTCATGTTTTTTAGAAAAATCCAAAAAATTAACCATAACCATTTTTCGACATGTAGAATTAAAAAATGATCTCCATTTTTTGAAAATAATTTTCTAATTATTTTTAATTTAATTTTTAAATAAAATCATAGTTAATTAAAAAAATAACGATTTTAAAGGTATAGTTAGATCTATATCACAGTGAATAATTAACTAAGATATCACTATCTTTTTACCTTAAGAAAGTAAAATATTATCATTATTTACTATTTATAAGGGTCATATTACTATTCATATTACTATTCGTAAGGGTAAGTTACTATTCATCCAAAAAATCAAGTTGGTTCTATCAGACTCCAAATGACTTACTGGTCACAACTCTAGATGACTGTATTTCGAAATTCTAAAACATAGAAGTTAGACATTAATGTTTAATGACTTGATTTTGACTATATCCTAAATAACCAAGTGTTGTTTCAAATGAACACAGTTATTTATGAAATATAGGCTATGAAAATAAAGTATTTACTAGAATTATACCATAAAATTATTGGGGTGTTATATTAATCCCTCCTTCAGAAATTTCATCCTCGAAATTTTATGTATAAAGCCCACAAAAAAGATGTGGGTGGTTCTTCTTCATGAAATCCTCTGGTTCCCATGTTTCTTCCTCCATATTTTCATTCCTATAAAAAACCTTCACTAGACGGGTTTTCTAATTTCTCAATACATTCTCCCTTGTTTTAATAATCCCAATAGGCTTTTCACAGTATGAAAAATTAAGTTCCAATTCAATTTCTTCATAGATGAGTACATGGGTTGGGTCTGGCATGTATTTCTTCAACAATGACACATGGAACACATCCTGGACTTTGGAGAGATTAGGTGCCATTTCTAAATAGTAATTTATTACCCCTATTCTTTCTAGAATTCTAAATGGTCCAATATACCTGGAGCTCGGTTTCCTTTTCTTACCGAACCTTAAGACACCCATCCATGGAGATACTTTCAAAAAGACAGAATCCCCCACCTAGAATTCCAAATCCTTTCTCCAATTTTCAGAATAAATCTTCTACCTACTTTGGGATACATTAATATGGGCTTGTATTTTCTTCACCTTTGTCTTGGCCTCTTCAATATGTTCTAGGCCTATAAGTTTCCTCTCACCAACTTCATCCCAACAATTTGGAGTTTGGCATCTCTTTCCATATAATGCTTCAAATGGATCCATTTGAATACTACAATGGAAACTATTGTTTTATGAACATTCATCCAAATGAAAGTATTCAACCCACATACCTTGGAAGTCAAGAGCACATGACCTCAGCATATCTTCTAGAGTTTGAATAGTCTTTTTAGACTGTTCATCAGTTTGGTGGTGATAAGCAGTACTCATATGAATCTCAGTATTCAAAGACTTATAGAGACTTTTCCAGAATTTTGATGTAAAATGGGGATCTCAATCAGATACAATTGATAGAGGTTCACCATGATGTCTTAAAACTTTATTAATAGAAATTATTTCCTGGTGTTCAAGCTGTAAATCCTCTCTTAGAGGAAGAAAATGTGCCGATTTTGTGAGACGATCATCAATTACCCATATTGCATCATTCCTTCTAGGTTTCCTTAATAGTTTAGTGATAAAATCCATTGTAATTTTTTTCCACTTCCACATAGGAATATGTTGAGGTTTCATCACTCCTTTGGGATGTTCTCTCTCCACCTTCACTAGTTGGAAAACTAGACACCTTGACACCTAGTCAGCAATTTACCGCTTAATATTATCCCACCAAAAATATTCCTTCATATATCTATACATTTGGTGCTACCCGTGTGTATAGAGAAATTTGAGCTACAGGCATTGTCTAATAGTTCCCTTTTTATCTCAGGTATGAATGGGACGCATAACCTCTACCCAAACATCAGAACTCCTTCATCATACACGAAGTCTTCCAATCTCCCATCCTTAATAGCAATAACTTTCTTGTACATATTCTCATCATCATATTGAGAGATTTTTATCTTCTCTAACAAATATGGTTGGACAATCATTTGAAAGCAAAAATATTTTCCCCTTCCATAACAATTGCCATATCCATATTTAGTAGATCCAAAAATATACAATCTCTCTAAATCCTCATTTGATTTAGAAGTCCATGATCTTTCCTACTTAATTCATTTTCCACCTTATTCACCTTTCATAGGTTGTAGTGTATTGAACAATCATAATCTTTCAGTAACTTGAGTCATCTCCTTCACCTCATGTTGATTTATTTTTGTGTCAAAATGTATTTCAAACTCTTATGGTACGTATAAATCTCACATCTTTCTATGTAAAGATATTGTCTCTATATTTTCAGAGCAAAGATTAGGCTTTCTAACTCAAGCTCATGAGTGGGATAATTTTTCTCATAGGTCTTAAACTGTCTTGATGAATAAGAAATAAATTTATTGTTTTTCATAAGGACGCAACCCAGCCCATTCATTGATGCATCACTGTATATCACAAATCCATCACTTCTAAATGGAAGAGTCAAAATTGGATCATTGACCAATCTTCTTTTCAATTATTCAAAGAATTTCATACACTCTTTCAATGAAAAACGTAACTCCTTTACTTGTGACCTTGATTAGCAAGTTAGCCAGTCGGGCAAAATTCTGAACAAAACGCCGATAGTAACCTACTAAACCAATAAAACTGCGTACCTCGGTTATGTTTGTTGGTGTGGGCCATTCTTGGATTTCCTTTGTCTTTAAAGGATCAACTAGTATTCCGTCCTTAGAATCAATATCGCTTAGAAAAGAAACTGATTGAACCTAAAATTCTAACTTGCTAAACTTCCCATAAAATTTATTACTTCAAAGAGTTCTCATAATAGTCCGCAAGTTATTCTCATTGTCTTCATAGATTTTTTAGTATACAAAGATATCATCGATTAATACCCCAAAAACGTTATCAAGATATTCCTCTAATACTCTATTAATTAAATCTATGAAAATAGATGGTGCATTCGTCTTTCTAAAAGGCATCACTGTAAACTTGTAATGCCCAAACCTAGTATGAAATGTTGTCTTTGGAATATCATCCTTTCTCAGAAGCAGTTGATGATATCCAGATTAAAGCTCAATCTTTGAAAAGTATTTATCTCCATGAATTTGATCAAATAAATCATCAACCCAAGGTAGAGGATACTCGTTATTTATTTTAATAGCATTGATTTAACTGTAATCAATGGATATCCTCATGGATCCATCCATCTTGAAAAACAATACTAGGGCTCCCCATAGAGAAACACTAGGTTGAATAAATCCTTTATCAGTCAACTCCTATAGTTGTTTCATTAGCTCCACTAACTAAAAAATATTCATTCTATTGGGGGTCTTTGATATAGGTCATGCAGCAGGAATTAAGTCAATAGAAAACTCAATTTCATGCTCTATAGGATGTCCAGGTAAATCCTATAGAAAAACATCAATGTTTTCTTGCACTATACGCACATCATCAATTTAAATATTTCTTTCTTTAACTATAGTTATTATTTTATCTTTCTCTTCAAGTATTTCATTCAGTAGACATATTGGGGGTGGTTCAAGATAAGAATAAGATGGTGAGGTATCCACTCTAAAGATAAGAGATTCTACACTATTTTGAAAAATTGTATCTTCCTTTTTCTTAAAATAAATCCTCACATCATAATTTGACAGCCAATCCATACCATGAATTATATCAAATTCAGTCATTGGTATGATGATAAGGTTAGAAACTAAAGCACATTTTGGTGTTTGGAGGGGGACTAGTTGACATCCCTTTGTTGCAACAATACATCCCCTGGGAGTTTTGACTGACAACTCCTTTATTAAATGAAATTGGGAATATCTAATTTTCTAGGAAAACTGGGAAGATATAAATGAATGAAATGATATAGAATCAAATAAATTTTTATCTATGTTTGAGGAAATAATTAACGTACCTGCAACCATGTCATTAAGAATTTCAAGCTCTCCTGTTGTAATACCCTTGGCACTCCTTTGTTCTCTTCGCTTTTTCTAAGGTATGTTTCCATGGCACTTAAGACACTCATTTACATAGGGTCCCACATCTCTACAATTATAGAATTGAATATCATTGAATTGTTTCTTCCCCTTTCATTCATCAGATAGATGACCCTTTTCTCCGTAGTTATAACAGACTCACATTCCTTTCAAGCATTTCCTGAGATGATTCTTTCCACAGTTCTCACATAATGGGAATAGCTTCGTTCCCTTGCTCTTCTCTGGTGCTTCTCTTTTTTCTTTGTTATCAGAGTACCACTTTTTATCTTGGTTTCATTTGAAAAGATTTGATCTAGAAAGTTTCTTCTCTATTTTGATGGCACTTGATACAATTGGATCATATGATTAAAATTATTGAGAAACAGGTTCCCTTAGAATACTTGGCTTAAGAACTTCAAATAAATGATCAATCATGTCTTCTGAGTCACATGTGTAATCTATGACATACCTGGCCAACCTTGTGAAAGTAGCCTCGTACTCTATAACACTGTCTTCTCCCCTTTGTTTTAAGATAAGGAATTTCCTCTTCATTTCAGTTCATTGCCCATGGGGGAAATATTTTTTAGATAATATTTCCTTAAAATTACTCCATTCTATATCTTTTATTTCTTCTTCCTCCGTGGTATTTTGAATCAAGGACCACCATTGATCTGCGTCGACATTGAGACAATATACTTCCAGTTCTACCTTTTCATTTTCATTGCATCTTAATGCCATTAATGTATTTTAAAGGGACATGATCCATTTCTCAGCAAAAACTGGGTTAGTACTCTTGGTAAAATATGGGGGATTTTGCTACATGAAATGATCAAACACAGATGTATAATGGTTATTTGTTACATCCTGAGTATGTTTTCCCAATATGGTCATGATCTAATCTTCTCCAACATTGACTGTGTTGACTTGATAAGTAGTAATATTCCAACCTTTCCCATGAGTATTGATTCCCCTTCTTC
The DNA here is from genome assembly GCA_963277665.1 of Viscum album. Taxonomy (NCBI): domain Eukaryota; kingdom Viridiplantae; phylum Streptophyta; class Magnoliopsida; order Santalales; family Viscaceae; genus Viscum; species Viscum album. Next base: position 1,173,426,319 of record OY728119.1, on the reverse strand, counting down.
GGTTAGACGCCATTTCTAAATAATGGGATACATTATATTAGTTTATTAATCTCAAATAGAAAAGCAATCAACATATATTGAAATTATATGCATATCAAATCTTATAAAAATGGTTTCTATGAGGAAAAATTCACAATAAAATCCTTCATAATGGGTTGTAAAAATAATGTGAATTATTCTAAGCATATCCCCCAGGAGTGTTGTAACCAAGAGTGCGGAAAGGCCCGTTATCGTGCACCAGATCCTATTCGAGTCTAGCTGAAAGTGGTGTTTTCAGGTTTTACCCCTAGATACATCTGTGCGAGAGCCACCTCTACCTGCTAGTATCAAGATAGAGATTTATTACTTGAAATATCCACATAATCTCTTCCTTAACAAAATACCAGGACATTATTGTATGGTTATCCTCAAATATTAACTTAGGTCTTTGTTCCCTACAATAAATTTCATACTCTAGTTTCCAAGTTTTCTTCTAAACTTCCTCTGATACTTACTATAACACCCCGGCCCCTGTAGACTGGAGCTGGTGCATTACTTGTGATATTTTCATGGTTAGAAGGAATAAAAATACCAAAGGAACGATCATTTTAGTATTCTTGAAGAAACTAGATACATAAATGTTAGATAAATTACATTGAAAACAGTTACAAGATACAATACATAACAAAACTAAAAACTACAACCACGTGAACTCAATAAATGACCTTATCTTCATCACCTGTAGAAGGTAAAAATGAATGGGGTGAGCTCAAACGCTTAGTAAGGGTTACAAATGGTGGAAGCATGAATCAATAATAACTTAATTATAAATAATTTGACAAAATCAACATGTCATGGTGAAAAAATGAAAAACTCACGCCATTAATAAACTCAAAATGAAACTGCATCCATAGATTGTGTCATAAAGAAAATATCATGGATAGTGATATCTGATAATGAATAAAGAGTATTCTTATTAATTGGACATCATGTATCAGGCACATGATACCATAATACTGTAAAAACGGTTTAGTTTTGTGCATAGAAACGCGTCTGGTTTTTGGAAACTAGCTGAAAGGGTCTGTCGCCAACTGATTTGTCTCATGAGAACTACCGATACATCAAGGGGCTATAGATGACCCCCCCCCCCCACCACTGAATGTCCCAACAATTCTTTATACATTGACTCAATACTCGTGCAATATGCCTTTTCAATATTTTTATAGATTAGAGTATATAGATTCATCAACATTTCCATAATTAAAATAACTTTCTAAATAAACACTGTATTTAAAATGGTATACGATTTAGACAACTAACATATCCATGACAGGATATTATGTATATTTAATATAAATGTAATTTCAAAAGAAAATTTATCTCAAATTGGCAGTAGGTACACCACATAAGTATTATTAGGTGCACAATACAAAGTTAGTCACAACGAAAAGGTTGTTGAGACAAAGTCCCTTACCACAATGTAATCAGTCCAATCATATGAACCAAACATAATGAAAATCAAATGAATCATTTAATAACATAAATATAAATAAAATAATGTCATTATATATCATATCTAAGTACATATATAACACATAAAAGAAATAAGTGGAAAAAAATGAAAATCTCAAAGAAATGGAAGTGAGATGAGAAACTCCTTACAAACATTTCGGCAAGGTAACGAGTGTTATTGCGAGGGATTAATGAGAGGTAAAGGGGTATTACATTATTTATATGTCACCAGGGTATTATGGGTGAGGTCTTAAAACATACCCCATCATTTGGAATTTAAAATAAAAGAGCACAACATAGGGGAGATTCTTGAACAAAAGTGAGGGAGAGGATCCCTTACCTTATGCTCGAAGGTGTTCTTAATTGTTCTAAACGACTTGAATAATAAAATTTAAATTCATTAATTAATAATTAAATAACATCATCAAAATATAATTGATATTTTATGACCTCATTAGGTTCATTAATGGCCTTTTTATGGGTTTAATAGGTTCAATTTTATTGTTTTGGAAGCATTTTATTCCTTGGTTTTCATGATCCGTTTACCTGCTTTCATGAATGAAAGTTCATTTGAAATGTGGTTAAATATACAGAGCTGTTAATATATATTATTAGTGAAATTAAATAGATATAAATTATCTTATAATTATTATGGGTTATATACTATGATGATGATTCTTTAGTTAATAGTTTAGTACAAATATCTGGATTAACTTGGCTGTTTTCTTCATAATGAACTTGTTTTGTATTATTATTTCATATTATGAGTGTGTAAAGATTCTAGAACATTAATGAGATTAAAAAATATATTATTATTTGGGTCGACCATTAAAATGGTTTCATGACCTTTAATGAATGAGAAAATGAAGAATGAAACTTCGTCGTCCACAAAGGTTTTAAATTGGAACCTCATGGATATTGATTTCGTTTATAAAAATAAAAGGAAGGGAGTAAGAATATTGATGATGGTTATTCCATTAATATGATATAATTCTAGTATATAGAATATCCTGGAGTTTATCATGGTCATTTGGACATTGTAGGTGAGGAGAGAAAAAGAAAATATATGAACTTGAAAATAAAAGAAAAGGTGAGATATCCCTTATGAAAATTGGGCAGCCTAACAGCATCGCTTAAACTTTCATAAAATGAAATGATAAAAACTAAAGGGTATCTCATTATATTTAAATCAAAGGGACAGTAAGAATAATACATAAAATACAACCCCAACATATGAGAATGGAAATTCAAATGGATAACATAAAAGAAGTGTCGACAAAAAAGGGAATGAAGGATTCCCTTACCCTGTAGAGTAACTCCTAGATCTCGAAGGATGGGACCTTGGGAGCTTAAGGACACATTGGGAGGACTCTTAAAGAGGTAAAACCACCATATCTTCGAGGATAAGGGATTTCGAATGAAATAAAATGAATGGATGAGTGGGTATTTATAGAAAAATAGAGGTAGTATTTTAATAATTTCAAAGGGACACCTCATTAGTGGTTTTTTCCAAACCATGGGCTTGCCCATGGTATTTTATCATGGTTTCATCCACTTGGGAAACCACATTTCATAGGTTACTATAAATAATTCGACCATACTTTTATATTTAATTATTAAATAATTATGATGTCATTAAACTACCAAAAACTCAAAACTGTATTTTTATTATTCATGAAAAAAACATGTTTTTTAGAAAAATACAAAAAATTCACCCTAAACATTTTGTGACATGTAAAATTAAAAAATGATCTCCATTTTTTGAAAATAATTTTCTAAGTATTTTTTATTTTATTTTTAAATAATATCATAGTTAATTTGAAAAATAACAATTTTAAAGGTATAATTAGTTCTATATCACATTGAAAAATTAATTAAGATCTCATTATCTTATTACCTTAATAAAATAAAATATTTTCATTATTTACTATTTATAAGGGTCATATTACCATTCATATTACTATTCATAAGGTTATGTTACTATTCATCCAAAAAATCTAGTTGGTTCTATCAGACTCCAAATGACTTACTGGTCACATCTCTAGATGACCATTTTTTGAAATTCCAAAACATAGAAGTGAAAAAATTATGTTTAATGACTTGGTTTTGACTATATCCCAAATAAACAAGTGTTGTTTCTAAGGAACACAATGATTTATTAAAAATAGGCTATGAAAAGAATGTATTTAATATAATCATACCATAAAATGATTAGGTTGTTTTATTTTTGATGATCAGGTGTTCTATGAGAGAAAGAAAAAAATGTCTAGTTGGAAGGGAAAAGGAAATAATACATCAAAGAAGCCTAGAGGTAAGAAAATTATATTTTCATCATGTGATAAGTGTAGTAAAAATAATCCTGGAAAATTTCTCTCAAAATCTGGAATGTGATCCCAGCATTGTAAGACTGTTCATATTACACATAACTGTAAGGAAGATGATCAATCAGGCAATGAAAAGCCTATGGTAAGATGTTTTAGTTGCAATGAGTTTGAACATTATGCCAATGTGTGTCCAAAGTTGATTACCTAGGGTGAAAACTAGGCAGATAAAAAACATAAGGGTGGGGGAAAATATTTTTCTACTACTATGGTTGATGTGGGACCATCAAATGAAGTGGTATCAGGTACTTTGTTAGTTTTTTGAGATTATTCCAATGTGTTGTTTGATTCATTATCTACACATTCTTTCATGTATGAGAATTTTTCATGTAAATTGGGAATTCTATATCAAGATATGAATCCAGAACTTGTGGTAAAAACACCTGGGAAATGTCTATGAAAAATGAAATTATAAGAATCTTTATATCCTTATTTGTGGAAGTAATTTACCTACAAACCTTGTTTTTTTTCCTCTATTAGAGTATGATGTTATTTTGGGAATATATTAGATTTCTCATTACCATTATAAGATTGACTGTAGATCTAAAGAGGTTTTTTTTCAGAAATAATTTCAGTTTTTTAGAAAAATGAACCCTTATCTCTGATAGCATATCACGAAGCTGAGAAAATAGTGAAAGATGGAAATGAATTTTACCTTGAACATATTGCTAAAAAAAAGTAACTGATAAGATTAGTGATGTTTCAATAGTTAATGAGTATCTTGATTTCTTTCTTTATGAGTTTACTAGTATTATACTTGATCGAGATGATAAATTTACTATTGACTTAGTTCTTGATGCTAATTTAATTAGAAAACCCATTTATTGAGTGGATAAAATTGAATTTTTAGATTAAAAGAAAAATTTATAGGAGTTTTTAGATAAATGTTTCATTAGACTAAGCACATCACCATGGGGTGATCCATTTTTTTTGTTAAAAATAATGATGGTTCATTGATACATTTCATTGATTATAGATCCTTGAATAATATCACTGTTAAGAACAAGTATCCTTTTCCTTATATCGATGATTTGTTTAATCATCTCTAGAGAGCTCAGTATTTTTCAAAGATTGACTTGAGGTTGGAGTACCATCAGTTGAACGTAATGGAATCATATGTTCCAAATACCGTGTTTCATACTAGATAAGTCCATTATGAATTTCTAGTTATGCCTTTTGGGTTAACCAACGCACCTGATGTATTCATTGATCTTATAAAATATATTTTTCATGAGTTCTTAGAATAGTTTTGTGGTTTTTTTATTGATGACATTTTGGTACATTCAAAACATCAAGAGGAACATTAAATTAATTTAACGGTTGTATTGAAAACCTTAAAAGAAATAAAATTTTATGGGAAATTCAGCAAGTGTGAGTTTTGGTTTCAAGAAATTCCATTCCTTGGTAACATTATTTCAAAAAATGGAATAATTGTTGATAATACTAAAACAAAAGTTGTTGAAGAATGGCCAATAGCTACAAATATAACTGATAATCATCGTTTTCTTATTTTAGAAGGCTATTATTGAAGGTTTGTTGATAATTTTGCATTGTAATCTTTCCTATTGACTAAGTTAACTTGAAAAGGTGTTAATTTTATCGTGACAAACAAATGTGATGATTTTTTTCAAGAATTGAAAATAATATTGGGGAATGATCTTGTATTGGAATTACCTTATAAAAATGGTGAGTTTTTTATCTACAGTAATGATTCATTGAAAGGACTTGGTTGTGTACTAATACAGAATGATCAGTTAATTTCTTATGCTTCGCGTCAATTAAAACCTCATGACTTAAATTACCCAATGCATTATTTGTAATTAGTTGTTGTTGTTTTTGCATTAATGTTTTTTAGGAATCATTTTATGGCATAAAGTGTGAAATATAAACTCATCACAAAAGTTTGAAGTATATATTCACTCAGAAGGAATTAAACATGAGATAGAGGAGATGGTTAGAATTAAACAAGGATTATGATTTCATGACCCATTACTATCTAAAAAATTAAAATAATGTGGATAGCTATTTGAGAAGAAAGATTAATGCTAAATTAATCATGTTAAGTTTGGAACATGATCCTTCGATTAACGATTTGAGGAACTTTGCAATAGAATTTGTTGGTTATGGAAATTCCTCTATTTTGTTTTAGGTGGCAGTGAAATCACCTCTAGTATACAAAATAAAGAAAGCGTATAAAGAATATAGTGAGTTGTAGAAAAAGGTAGAGTTGGTTCAGAAGCGTAAGATAAATGAATTTGACATTGATAATGAATGTGTCTTGAGGATTGAAAATAGATTATTTGTGCCTTTTGATTCATAGTTAAAGAAAGAGTTGTTATGTGAAGCTCATAGTTCTCTGTTTTCAATTCATCATGGTACTACTAAGATGTACAGATATATTCGGGAGTATTAATGGTAAGATGGAATGAAAATAGATATTGATGACTTAACTATGAAGTGTTTGAATTGTCAACAAGTTAATGCAGAGTGGCAGTTACCAAAGGGATGCTTCAGCCTTTACCGGTGCCAAAGTGGAAGTGAAAAAATATATCCAAGGACTTTGTTGTTGGACTACCGAAGACATCTTGATGTAACAATGCAATCTGGTTTATTGTTGATTGATTGACTAAATCTTCTCCTTTTCTTCCTATTCAGGATATTGTGTCTCTAGATCAATTTTTTTGATTTTATATTAAAGAGATTGTCCGGTTACATGAAGTTCCCCTCTCCATTGTATCTTAACGTGATCACGGGTTCACTTCAAACATTTGAAACAGCCTTTAGAATCCATTGGGTACTGAATTAAATTTTAGTACATATTTTAATCCTTAATTAGATGGGTAGTCAGAACAAACAATTTAGAATTTGGAAGATATGCAACATGTTTCTTGAATGGATTTCACGAGACGTTGGGACTAACATCTTTCTTTGGTTGAGTTTTCTTATAATAATAGTTTTCATTCCAGTACATGGATGGCTCCATTTGAGGAATTATATGGAAAGCGGTGTCGAACACTAGCTTTTTGGGATTAAGGGGAAGTTGAGTCCATAGTTCAAGAGACCCTATGAAATCTTAGAGAAAGTAGGATCAGTTGCCTAAAAAGTAGATTTACATCTAACTTTATCCCAGGTACACAATGTTTTTTATGTTTAAATGTTGAGAAAGTATATGTTGGGTCTATCTCATGTTTTGAGTCCTGATATAGTTCAATTGGAAGAGAATCTTTCTTATGAGTAATAACCATTCTAGATTCATGACTGAAGAGATAATTATTTGCAGAATAAGGTAATTCATCTGGTAAAGGATTTGCAGAAAAAGCACATGTTTGAAGAGGCAACGTGGGAATTGGAAAATTCTATAAAGGATAAATACCCCCCCACTTATTTTATAAGTGAGTATAATTGTGGGGATGCAATTCCCAAAAGGGGGAAGGATGTAATGACCCAGGTATTTATAGTGTAAAACTTTTCATTTAATACTTATGAATAAGATATTAATTTTACATTAAAGGGGATGATATTTTTGATGGTGTACCCGACATGCAACACTGGGTTTCATCAAAATCTCATTTGCATAAAAGGATGACTCGTACTGAAAAATTATAACATGATATTATTATTTTAAATGGTAGTCTACCACTAGTCATTGTGTTGGAGGTTCTAAATAGAACTAACCATATTTTGATTAAACATTTTTATTAAATGTTTTAACATTTATCAAATATATTTTAGAGGCTTAAAATGAGAATTAATACAATTTTAATCCTAAATACTATAATATTTTTAAAACGTAGTTTTACCGCCTTTTGATGGTGAACCCATTTAAATATAGTTTTTCACTTTTATATTTTCCATTTTACAAAATAAACTTCTTTATAATTGTAACATCAAAATTTACTATGGGTATATTTTTGGTATTTTAATGATAATGTTCAATTTTTAATGAATAGTGAAAAATGATGCATTTTAAGTCCAAAAATTCTTTTCATCTGATTTATTCATATGGTTAGATTATATTTTTAATTAGTTTTAAAGTATAATTATATTATCTTTTTACCATTTAATCCAATTTTGGTCTTTGTATATAATTTAACTTTTTAATTAGACATAGACACATGTCAATCTATTGATAGTTATTATTTCTTAAAAACACAATTTTTGGTTTTGACAATGGAAATTAATTTTAAATTAATTTCTACAAATTATTTGTTTTGAATTTGGAAAAATGGATTCCATATTTAGAATCAAGAGGTCCAAATTGTGTAAATATATATCTTTATTTTTAGACATTGTGAATAGTATATTCAGCAAATATTTTATTTACCATGGTTAAAAGATAAATCAGGTAAATAAGGGTAAAAAATAATAATATAATAATTTTAAATTACCTTAACAAGAGTCCAAATCCTATTGTATAAGATATATCTTACTATGGGAATCCTTTGGTCGATTTTGGTGCCCCATGGAGCCACTTGTGTGTGAAAATGCACTACTGGAAATCATTGTTTTCCCAACACTTGTATATCGATGGTTCTTTTAAACTGTTGGTATAAGTGTTCTTTACCAACAGTTTGCATGAACCATTGGTAAAGATGGAGTTTAGATGGAGTTTTCTAAACGGTTTGACGAAACTGTTGAGAAAGATTGAGTTTAGATGTAGTTTTCCCAACAGTTTGATGAAACTGTTGGGAAATCATTTTTTCCCAACTTTTTTTAAAAACCGTTGGGAAAATATGCCCTAAATTCGAACTAAGGTGACCCCCTGATTCCAGAAGCAGATTGCGTGACTCCCAGAAGCCCTTGAGAAGCCCTAGTGCAGGTGCACCTCTTCCATCTGATCTGCTGCCAGGTTAGACTCCTTCCACCTCTTCTCAGGGATATCCTTCCTTCTATTCTCAAGGGTATCATTCTATTCTCAAGAATATCATTATTCCCTATTTATAGGGATTTTTTAATATTTTATGATTCACTAATCCACGAATTGTGTACTCAAATCACTACATCCATGAATTGTGTACTAAAATCACTACATCGGTGTACACATTGTCCAATTAATGTTTTCATTATAGATATACATTTATAAGGGCATGGTGTCTCTTTCTTGTGTTCTAATTTTAAATATTCATAGTTTTTTAATCTTAATGCTTCAAAAATTACATCTTCATGTATATGAACTCATATGAAATTTTTTGTAATACTTATTCATAGTATTTCATGAAAATCACTCCTTTCATTAATATCATGTCAAACATGAAGATCTTATTCATCTTAATTTTTTTAGACTATGTGTATTACATACCAAGTATGTATCATGTTTCTATCAAAATCTATATATATATAAAAAGACACATTGTTCACTTATCCTTTGCACAATAGAACATATGGAGTATCTTCTTGAACTTTTCAAAATAGTATATAGTCCCTAATTATTCTTCACAGAAGAAATAAGAAATACTTAATCATAATATCCAATATTCTTTATGAATAAAATAACTACAAAGAAAACTCTCGGTGGGACCTCTCCTTTTCCCATGTTGTACTTATTCCTTATTCATGAAACTAATTCACAGAATTTCAAATTCACAATATTAATGAATATTAGTTTTCCTAATATAACCATTAATCATTCTACCTTCAACATCATACATGAGTTATTCAATCACCTTTTTAAAACATAATGAACTATTTCACTAATTTTGGGTTCCTCAAAATTCTTGGGAAAATAAAAAAACACAAGTATTGAATCGTTCATCTCATATGGTTTCATGGATATAGGTCCATCTCGAAAATCATAACTGCGTGGTTCAAATATCAATAGGACCATGGGATTATTATTCTTCAAACAAATGAAGTTGTTTTGATCTCTTCATTTTGAGAACACAATGCTCCTGATCCACTCTATTTCACTCCCAAAAATCATTATTCCAATATGAGATAAAACACAATATAATTGTATGGATGGGACAGATATGGTACTTTCTATGGGATAGGTGGTTTTCATTTTTTAGTGGGGTGATATGGTAGTTTCTGTGGACTTTACTGTGTGTTTTATTAAATGTAATAACTTTTCAAAATATTTCCATTTTTTAGCATCAATGACTTATTTAAAAAACTCTCTTTACATGATTGTGGGTGGTCATTTAGGATGTAAGATAGTATGACTTCATTTTACTTGATATATCAAATATTATTATTGATTTATGTTAAATTTTATTATATTTGACAAGTGATTTTGTTTAATAAGTTGTTATTATTGTTTGTAATAATGAAGATATGGTGTAAGCGTTCACATAGTGTGTATAACGGTTGACATGGTGCCTACGATAATCTAGTGTCCTGGGAATATACATGAAAATGTACACACAATACATAACTTGGATAGCCATATAAATATACATGGACAATACCTTTTGGTGAAAAGTATGTTTGGTCAAATGGGGTGCGAAAAACATCCAATTTACACATGGATTTGTTTCATGGGTATGCCCAAATGAGGAGTTGGCCATACTATAGAGTAGGTAGTAATTAGCTCAGTCAAAACACTTTCATCCCTGAAATTCAAGACTAAATGGTTAAATGGAAGAACCCATGTTCTAATGACATGACTAACATGGTTTTTAACACACCTCACCTAAAAATAAACTTAAACACTGGTTAAATGCAGGAATACATTCTAAAAATACACTATAACATTGGTTAAATGGAAGAAATCATCCTTTTTACTGAATTCTATACATATTTGGGCAAAAAACCATCATTCACAAACATCACTTTAATATACAGGCTTTTCAAAAAACACATATACCTTAAATGTCATGAAATTACAGTGGGAACTAATTTAAAGTTGTCATGTTTATAGGTGGAATATTTTTAGATTTTGATAATATATTCTTAGAACTATAGAGTGGAACCCCATTCAGTGTTTTCAGGTCCACCCTGGACTACCCCCTCCTTCCTGGACTTAGGACAACCCCCTCCTTCCTAGACCCTGGACAGCCCCCCACCCTCCTCCCTGCACCCCGGACAGCCCCCACCCTCCTTCCTGGACCCTGTACAGCCCCCCCCCCCCTCCCTGAACCCCGGAAAACACCCAAACTTCTTTCTGGACCCAGGATAACCCCCCCCCCTCCTAGAACCTGGACAACCCCCCCCCCCAACCTTCTCCCTGGACCCCGGGCAGCCCACCACCCTCCTCCCTGGACCCCGAACAGCCCAAAAATCATTATTCGTATGTGAGATAAAACAAAATAGAACTTTAAGGTCCATATCCAATGATTGTCAATCTGTTTTCAGGTCACTAATGAGTGGCATCTGGGTTTGGGAAGTCGCAATTCTGAGATATCCTTTTTATAGGTGTTTCTAATCAAATCCATACCTATAACTATTGAAGGTCCCTCTCCAAAATCAAATGGGACATGATACAATGAATACACCCAACCAACCTATGATCTATGGCCCCAAACCTAGGATCCATTAACCCATGGTTAAGGTGAAACTTGATGAGTCCATAACTACTTTTGATGTGATCCTCATCCTACTCCTTATCCTGATCTCCCTGAAAAAGTTAAAGTATAAAACTCATGTACTCCCAACAAGACCCTTAAGGATTATGTATTCCTTGATACCCTTCCAATATCTTACTGGGAAATACTTTAATATAGGCATTAGAAATTTTATATCTTATTTTCTTATATACATTGTATTTCGTTGTATTTCTTAATATGATTCTCATATAGAGTAATGTGTCAGTTGTGCTTTTATTTAAAGTAAACAATTGTCATTTACCTAAATATTTTTTTGATTGAACTTCAGTATTATTGAATTACTTTGAAATGACTTATAGCAATTTTTTTACAGAATTTATAGAATTTGGATGTACGAAACTGATCAGATTTCAACCGATTTTCAAAATAATTTGAACATCTTTTTACATTTTGCATTTGAAAAGGCTTCAGATAGTGGTCACATACAATTCCCATATTCTAATTGTGTTGGAAGACCAAGGTTGTGTCGTGAAGCAGTTAGCTATCATATAACCAAATATGGTTTCCAAACAAACTATTATGTGTGGTATCACAATGGAGGGAAAATGGAATCTCAAAATGTTGATGATCCAAATGATAGGACTGAATTGGTGAGTTTGATATATGATCAGTTTCCATTTATTCGGCATAATGAGAAAGAAAGGATGTCCAGCCAAAAATATTTCGATACAAGCACACATGATGCATTCAATGAAAATGATGATTTTGATAGGGTAAAAAAATTGAATGATGTTGTGACGACTCCAGTATACCGACAATGTGGTAAAATGAAGAAGTTGGAATTTTTAATCCAATTGTTTCATGGGAAAACTATGTATGGGATTTCAAATACTGCAATCGATTACATTCTTACCTTCTTGACGGAATTTCTTCCAGATGATGCAGATATTCTCTCAAACCACTATATGGCATGGAAGTTAGTTAATGAACTTGGATTCTCAAAAAAATCATACTTGCCTGAATGATTGCAGCTTATTTTGGGAGGAAAATGCTGAAATAAATGATTGTATCAAATGTGGAACCTCCCAATGGAAGCCAAAAGATGATGGAAGACCATATTGTGGGCTACAAAAAGTAATGTGGCACTTTCCATTGATCCCCCAATTATAGAACCTTTTCATGCCTAATGAAATAGTAGTAAAAATGAGATGGCATGACACTTAAAGAAAAAATAATAATGAAGAGTTGGTTCACCCTGAAGATGGATTTTCATGGTACAGATTTGATGCTCGATATCCTGAATTTTTAGCCGATGTGCATAATGTTATATTGGGTCTTTCATGTGGTGATTTTAAACCATTTGGGCAGATTCTTACTTTTTACAGCACATGGCTGGTTTTCATACACATTTATAACCTTCCCCCATGGTTTTGTATGAAAAAGCCTTACACTTTCCTGAGTATACTAATATCACTCCCTTCTGATCCCAGCAATGATATATATGTATACATACAAACATTAATAAAAGAGTTGAATATTTATTGGGATGTGGGTGTGCCCACATACGATGAATGTTTGAAAGACATGTTTCAGATGCGTGTTGTGCTTATGTGGACGATCAATGATTTTCTTACTTATGAAATGATTTCTGGATGGAGCACAAAAGGAAACTTTTCAAGCCTTTTTTATATGAAGAATACTCGATCGAGAAGACTGAAATATCATTGTTGTTTTTTATGGGACATTGACGATTCTTGCCAATGAACCATCCATATAGAAACAATCCTCAAAGATTTGACAATACCATGGAGTCTGACGATCCGCCTTAGTGTATGTTTGGAACTGATGTGCTTAATGAATTGAAAGATTTCATGTATTCATCTGAGAAGTGTGTAATGAAATATAGAAAGAATAAAAATGATTCCAATGATACCTATTACAACTGAAACAAGAATAGTATATTCTTTGAGTTGTTGTATTGGTCAACCAACTTCATGTCATTGCTTAGATGTAATGCACATTGAAAATAATATATGTGAAATGTTTCATTCGATTCTTCTAAATGTCAAGGGGAAGACAAAAGATAATTTATGATCTCGGCATGACTAGGTAGATTGGGAGATCAGACTAGAATTGCATCATGTCTGTATCAGTGAAAATAAATGGAAAGTTCTATGTGCTTCTTATGTGATGACACCTACTAAAAAAATCAATTTCTAGAAGTTCTAGAGACTATTAAAGTTTCTGATGGCTATTCAAGCAATATATCAAAACAGGTCAACAGAAAAGAGTAGAAGTTGAAATCTTTGAAGACTCATGATTATCACATCCTTTTTCATGAGTTGATTCCAATAGTAATTTGTCATCTCTTTTCTAATAATGTAAGAGACTCAGTTATTCAGTTGTGCTATTTTTTTAGAGATCATTGTTATAAGAAGTTGTCCAAATCCTTCTTGCAAAAACTGTTGGTAGAGACACCATTAGTTTTGTGTGAGTTAGAGAAAATATTACCTCCCTCATTTATTACATGAATGTTGCATCTGACTGTCAATCTTCCAACTAAAATACTTCTTGGAAGACCCATTGCTTTCTATTGGATATATCCATCTGAAAGAAACATGTACACATTGAGATCATATGTTCGGAACCATAATTATCCTGAAGGTTCTATTGTGAATGGTTACTTAGCTCAATAATGTATGGATTTCTGCTCAATGTATTTTTCTGATCTTACTATGAGAATAAATAGACCAATTTGTAATGAAAAGAACAGTATGAGAAAATTGAACCCAGTTTTCCATCACTTACTTAGCATGGAGGAATTCTGGGATCATATACATTGACGACATTAAGCCTTGAAGAGCGAGAGATGGCACATCGCATAGTGTTGTTCAATTATGATTTGTTCGATAAGTATATCAAGTATGTAAATTGTACATGTATCTCGTATCTTATCTCTTGTAATTTTAAATATTTGTTAAACTGTTATTATTTTTATGTATAGGGAAAATAAATAATTTATATATAGAAATCATCTTTCTGTATCTTTGAGAAGGAAATAAACTTTTCATAACAAAGGGTTTTCTGCTTGGTTGAAATTGAAGGTAAAAATATTTCTGTAATAACTAAATAAAAATAATATTTAATTAATTTTGCTATTTGTTTATATTTCAGGTATTGAGTTTTCATGCATACTCTGTTTTTTGAGGAAATAATAGCTTTGGATTTTGGTCCTAATACCATGGTTCTTGCTTGTAAATCACTTGTGATCAATGGATAAAAATTTATTATCCCCGAACGAGAAAGAAACATGTGAAGACCGCATGATGGTGTTATTCTAACTTCCACAACATACGGTTATGCCAGTTCATCAGATAATAGACCTCATTCTGAAAATTTAGCTTATTATGGAGTCGTAGAGAAAATAATAATTTTGGATTATTACTCGCATGGTCTAGTCACGATGATGAAATGTAAATGGTATGATTCAATGATGAGGCAAGGAAAATTTATTTATGATTTTGGGTTTCAAGTTATTGACATGACTCACACTCTTTCCACCGATGAACCATATGTATTGGCATCAATGGAGAAACATGTTTTTTATGTAAAGGATCATCATCATCCTAAATTCGGAGTAATTTGTTGAAGTAAATCCCAGACATATTTTTGATGATGGTGATGATGAAGTTGACATTATCCCTACTGCAATTGGAAGAAATCCGTTTATTACTTATGATGAATCCAATAGCTCAATTGTCAGGGTTGATTGTAAACCCGAAGTTGTGGTGGGAAATATATAGAATCATACAGTAGTGTTCTCACCTATATGTTTCACCTACATCATTCAGAGTTTGTATCCTAGTTCTTGTCTTCAAACCATGATAAATGTTCTGTTTCTTTATATTTTTTATCAAAATGGTTTTTCTATATTTGTTTTTTTGGGTTACACATTAGTTATCTCTTTATAATTACTTCCATATTTGTTTTCATTTTATTAAATGAAACCAATTGAATAGAGGCGGTGGAAAAAGATGATAGAAAATAATCGTCTCATGAAACAGATGGGCGTTCCTCCACTCATCCCTATTGTGAGTATTTTATTTAAAATATATATATTTTAATAACTTATAATATCATGTGTTTTCTTTTATGTTAAAATATTTTTCAGGATCCACCCCCTAGATGAGAGATTTCCAATAAGGAGCTTGATATTTCTCCCAGTACATTGGCTGGTGGTAGGAGGGGGGTGGTGTCAGAGTTAGACGATCATCTGGGGGTCCCGGTACTAAGGCCGGTGGTACGAGGGCTCATGGTGCGAGAGTTAGATGATCCACTGGTCATACCTGATTGGACTATTCCCCTAACACAGACATATCTTCTATGCCCCATTTTGATCCAGGTGTGTCTTTAGGGATGCATGGGATATTTAGGCCTCTGATGTTTACACTACCAGTTGTCCAGACGTCTATGCCATCATCTTTTGCTTCTGGTTCATTATCCCCGAGCTATTATATTCCACCTTATTCAACTCCTAATCCGACATAGTATGTGGATGAGGAGTGTACAATGAGGGACACTCCACATGTATAGTATATTCCATCAGCTTCTACACATCCATTGACACCCATTGATCTGACTACGACAGGTATATTTATATAACTCTAACAAATTTTTACACCAAATTTTATTTTTATTATAACTTGTACTGATATTTTTTTTCTTTAATAACAGATTCATCTACTGATAGGAGGCGGGGGAGGGTGTGTACTCACTTGTGTGTGGTATGGAACCTCCAGAAACACTTGATGGTTGAATACAATGATGATGGATATATGATCGATAAATTTGGGTAGGAATGTCGGGGGGTTTTGGCGACGCTAGCCAAATACTCTGACATCATTCCGATCAGCCCTCTCTCTTGGAGATAGCTGCCACACGAAGTCAAGGATATTGCATGGGCACAAATATGGGTAAAAAGTTATCAGATTTAATGTAGTATTTTTTTGTATTTATATGAATTAATCTATTGTGTGTCAGCTTTGGTTTACCTTCCCTGATGGTGAAGGTGCACAACCAGTGCGTTTAAAGGAGCTTGGAGAGCTTTGGAGAGCTTATAAGAATGAGCTGTTTGTTGGCTAGTGTGATACAGTGGGTACAGAGTAGGATACATTACCTATCATGGATGACTCCCAGGTAGAGAAATATCGTCAAATGATTACCCATTGGGCGACTGCAAAATTTAAGGTATTAATACCTTTTGAGAAATTTAAATTACAGTTTTCATATTTTTCATTAATATTATATAATTTATTATTAAACATTATGTAGTAATCTTCTGAAAAAAAATAAAAGAACATTGATTCAATGCAATACCTCCACACTTTGGGGTGCACTACTATGTCAGATCATGAGAGGCAGCTGGTACGATATAGTTGTTTATAATTTTTCTTTAGGACTTGACCTTTTTATTGTTTCCTACTTAAATTATGTGATTTATTGAATATTGAATATGTGATTATACTTTCACATTATATTGTTTCAATGTCATTACAGAAGCACAAATTGAATATTGAAGGATGTATCCCTCGAGAAAAAGTGTTTTTCTCGAGTAGAAGGAAAAAAGAAGAAACTACGGTTAATGAACCAACACAAGAAAATATTGTAAGTTTTAATTTGTTTATTTCAAAGTTTAATATCTATTTTGATATTTAATAATCTATTAATATTTTTAACAGGCTAATTTAAAGGCCCTTGGTGCCCATGAGTCTGAAAATTTAGGGCCACACGATCATTTATATCAGGTTTTGGGAGATGAGTACTCTGGTCGAGTACGCTGCCAACCTAGTAAGAATATAGTCCCGATGAGGTATTGTTCCTCTCCAAGTATCCATTCTAGTACCACCGAGTAGGAACATGTCAAGGATCATGCAAGACAGTCTGATAAAACGGCCACAGAGTTGGAATAATAGGTTCAAACGAGGGAGAAAGAATTTATGAATCTCATCAAAGATTTATCTTCATCACTTCTACCAGAGGCCAGCACCGCTTGTCAGACATATATATCGTCGATGGGTGCATTATACAATGCACTAGGTAGCAGTTCTAGTGCCGGTCAAGATGATGACATTACTGGTGATAACCAGTATGCTAAAGAGGATGAGGGTGAGGATGAGGATAAGGACGAGGGTGAGGATGGGACCGAGGGAAAGGATGGGGTAGAGGGTGAGGATGGGGCCGAGGATGAGCATGGGGACAATGATGAGGATGTTGATGAGGATAAATATGGTGGCGATGATGAGGTTGATGATGACAGTGGTGATGGTGATGGTGATCAGGGGAAGATTGATCCATTACATTTTTGAATTTTGTATAACTCTTTATTTGTGAACCTATTTTTTCACTCTGTTATGGATATTTTTGAATTCAGTATAACTGGTTTTTTACTTTGTTATGGATATTTTTGAATTCAGTATAACATGGTTTTTCACTCTGGGTTTTCACTTTGGTATGAATATTTTTAAAATGGACACCATCTTAAGTAAAAACAACAACTGGCATACGAAAAACTACCCAAACACATTCGGATTCTATTGATACATCGGGACAACAATCCATGGGTCATTTGTGACATGTAAGAGTCAACCCCGACTCAATCTGAGGTACTTTGTGGCGGTTATCACTTAAAGTGTCTATCTTTGGTTTAAAATGGACACTGTTTTATGTAAAAACAACAGCCATAAAGAAAACCGACCAGATGTTTTATAATTGTGTTGATACATTATCACAATGATCCATGTGTCCTTTGTGACGTGTACGAGTCAACCACACCTCAATATGAGGCACGGTTTGGTCGGTACCACTCAAAGTGTCTCACTTTTGTTTGAAATGGAAAACATTTTAAGTGAAAACAACAACTGGCATGTGGAAAACTGACCAAATGCATTCAAGTTCTGTTGATACTTTAGGAAAATGTTCCATGGGTCATTTTGATGTTTACTAGTCAACCCTTCCTCAATACAAGGCATGGTGTGGTGGTTATCGCTCGAAGAGTCTATCTTTTGTTTAAAATGGACATTGTTTTAAGTAAAAATGACAGACATATGGAAAACTGACCAAATGTATTCTGATTGTGTTGATAATTTATCACAACGATTCATAAGTCATTTGTGACATGTACGAGTCAACTGTGCTTCAATTCAAGGAAAATTTTGGCCGGTACCACTCAAAGTGTCTCACTTTTATTTGAAATGGACAACATTTTAAGTGAAAAAAACAACTGACATACGGAAAACCAACCAAAAATATTTGGGTTCTAATGATCCTTTAGAAAAAACATCCATGGGTCATTTTTGATGTGTATGAGTCAACTACACCTTAATCTGAGGCACGGTGTGGCCGGTACAACTCAAAGTGTCTCACTTTTGTTTGAAATGGACAACGTTTTAAGTGAAAACAACAACTGGAATATGGAAAACATACCAAATTCATTAGGATTCGATTGATACTTCAGGACAACTATTCGTGGGTCATTTGTGACGTGTAAAAGTCAACCTCGCTTCAATATGAGGCAAGGTGTGGTGGGTATCGCTCGAAGTTTCTGTCTTTTGTTTAAAATGGACACTATTTTAAGTAAAAACAACAGCCATAAGGAAAAACAACCTAATGAATTCTGATAGTGTTGATACTTTATCACAACGATCCATGCGTCATTTTTGACATGTATGAGTCAACCGTGCCTCAATCTGAGGCACGATTTGGCTGGTACCACTCAAAGTGTCTCACTTTTATTTGAAATGGACAACATTTTAAGTGAAAGCAACAACTAGCATACGGAAAACCAAAAACACGCATTCGGATTCTATTCATACATCATGACAACAATACATGGATCATTTTTTACATGTATGAGTCATCCTTGACTCAATCTGAGGCACATTGTGGTGGGTATCACTCGATGTGTCTGTCTTCTGTTTAAAATGGACATTGTTTTAAGTAAAAACAACAGCAATACGAAAAACCGACCAAATGTATTCTGATTGTGTTGATACATTTGAACAACGATCCATAGGTTATTTTTGAGGTGTACCAGTCAACCGCGCCTCAATATGAGGCATGATTTGGCTGGTACCACTCAAAGTGTCTAACTTTTATTTTAAATGGACAACATTTTAAGTGAAAAAAAACTGACATACGAAAAACTGACCAAACGCGTTCCGATTCTGTTGATCCTTCTAGAAGACAATCCATGGGTCATTTGTGACATGTACGAGTCAACCTCGACTCAATATAAGGCATGGTGCGGCGGGTATCACTCGAAGTGTCTCTCATTTGTTTAAAATGGACACTGTTTTTAGTATAAGCAATAGACATATGGAAAAATAACCAAACATATTCTGATTGTCTTAATACTTTAGAAAAATGATCCATAAATATTTTTTGACATGTAAGATTCAACTGCGCCTCAATCCTAGGCACTCTTTGGCCGGTACCACTCAAAGAGTCTCACTTTTATTTGAAATGGACAACTTTTTAAGTGAAAACAACAACTAACATAAGGAAAACCAAACAATCATATTCGGAGTTTGTTGATACTTTATAAAAACGATCCATGGATCATTTTTGACGTGTAAGAGTCAACCCCACCTCAATCCAAGGCACGGTGTGGCCGGTACCACTCAAAGTGTTTCACTTTTGTTTAAAATGGACAACATTTTAAGTGAAAACAAAAATTGGCATACGGAAAACTGACCAAACGCATTCAGATTATGTTAATACTTGAGGAAAAAAATATAGGGGTCATTTGTGATCTGTACGAGTCAACACTACCTTAATTTGTGGCACGGTGTGGCCCGTATCACTCGAAATTTCTTTCTATTGTTTAAATTGGATACTGTTTTAAGTAAAAAAACTGGCATACAGAAAACTGACCAAACGTATTATGATTGTGTTGATACTTGATAACAAGGATCAATTGGTCATTTTTGATGTGTATGAGTCAACTGCGCCTCAATCCGAGGCACGGTTTGGTCAGTACCACTCAAAGTGTCTCACTTTTATTTGAAATGGACAACATTTTATGTGAAAACAACAAATGGCATACGAAAAACAGGCCAAACGAATTCTGGTTCTATTGATACTATAGGAAAACGATCCATGGGATATTTTTGATGAGTAAAAGCCAACCCCGACTCAATCTGAGGTAGAGTGTGGCGGGTATCACTCGTAGTGTCTATCTTTTTGTTTAAAATGGACACTGTTTTAAGTAAAAACAATAGCCATACAGAAAACCAACCAAACAAATTCTAGATGTGTTGATACGTTAGCACAAAGATCCATAGGTCATTTGTGACATGTAAAAGTGAACAACACCTCAATCTGAGGCACAGTTTGGCCAGTACCACTCAAAGTGTCTCACTTTTATTTGCAATGGACAACATTTTAAGTGAAAACAACAACTGGCATATAGAAAACTGACCAAACGCATTAGGATTCTATTGATACATCTGGAAAAATATCCATGTGTCATTTGTGATGTGTAAAATTCAACCCTTACTCAATCCAAGGCACGTTGTGGTGGGTATCTCTAGAAGTGTCTTTATTTTGTTTAAAATGGACACTGTTTTAAGTAAAAACAACAGACATATGGAAAAATAAGCAGATGTATTCTGATTGTGTTGATACTTTATCAAAACGATCCATAAGTCATTTTTGATGTGTATGAGTCAACCACCCCTCAATCCTAGGCACGGTTTGGCTAGTTCCACTCAAAGTGTCGCACTTTTATTTCAAATGGACAATATTTTATGTGAAAGCAATAACTGACATACGAAAAAAAATCCAAACATATTCGGATTCTGTTGATACTTTAGATCAACGATCCATGGGTAATTTGTGATGTGTACGAGTCAACCTCACCTCAATCTGAGGCATAGTGTGGCTGGTACCACTCAATGTGTCTCACTTTTTTTTGAAATTGACAACATTTTAAGTGAAAACAACAAATGGAATATGGAAAACCAACCAAACGCATTCGAATTCTATTGAAACATCAGGAAAACTATACATTTGGTATTTATAATGTGTACAAGTCAACCCCACCTCACTACGAGGCACAATGTGGAGGGTATCGCTCTAACTGTCCATCTTTTGTTTAAAATAGACATTGTTTTAAGTAAAAACATAATCCATACAGAAAACTGACCAAACTTATTATGATTGTGTTGATGCTTTAGCACAACGATCTGTGGGTCAGTTTTGATGTGTACGAGTCAATCTCACCTCAATCCGAGGCACGGTTTGGCCAGCACCACTCAAAGTGTCTCACATTTATTTGAAATGGACAACATATTAAGTGAAAACAACAACTGGCATACGGAAAACCGATCAAACGCATTAGGATTCTATTGATACTTCATGAAAATGATCCATGGGTCATTTTTGCTGTGTACGAGTCAACCCCGACTCAATCTGAGGCACATTGTGGCAGGTATCACTCAAAGTGTTTGTCTTTTCTATAAAATGGACATTATTTTATGAAAAAACAAAATCCATATAGAAAACCAACAAAACTTATTCATATTGTGTTGATACTTTATCACAACGATCTATAGGTCATTTTTGACGTGTATGAGCCAACCGTGCCTCAATATGAGACATGGTGTGGCTGGTACCACTCAAAGTGTCTCACTTTTATTTGAAATGGACAACATTTTAAGTGAAAACAACAACTGGACTACAGAAAACCGACCAAACGCATTCGGATTATGTTGATACTTCATGAAAACTATCTATAAGTCAATTTTGACATGTATGAGTCAACCCTGACTCAATCTAAGGCACGGTTTGGCGTGTATCACTCAAAGTATCTATCTTTTTCTTAAAATGGACACTTTTTAAGTAGAAAACAACAGACATATGGAAAACTGACCAAACATATTCTGATTGTGTTGATACATTAGCACAATTATCCATAAGTAATTTTTTACATCTAAGAGTCAACTACGCCTCAATCCAAGGCACAGTTTTTCCATTACCACTGAAAGTGTCTCAGTTTTATTTGTAATGGACAACATTTTAAGTGAAAACAACAACTTACATACAGAAAACTGACCAAACATATTCAAATTCTATTGATAATTTAGAAAAACGATCCATGGGTCATTTTTGATGTGTATGAGTCAACCCTGCCTCAATCCGAGGCACGGTGTGGCCGGTACCACTCAAAGTGTCTCACTTTTGTTTGAAATGGACAACATTTTAAGTGAGAACAACAACTAGCATATGGAAAACTGACCAAACCCATTCGGATTATGTTGATACTTCAAGACAATGATCCATGGGTCATTTGTGATGTGTACGAGTCACCCCTGCCTGAATCGAAGGCTCGGTGTGGCCAGTATCACTCGAAGTGTCTGTATTTTGTAAAAAGTGGACACTGTTTTAAGTAAAAACAACTGGAATACAGAAAACCAACCAAAAAAATTCTGATTGTGTTGATACTTTAGCACAAGGATCCATGGTCCACCCTCACACAATCGACTTCTCATGTGAGTAATTCCTACCCTTATTCTAAAACCCATGTAATTTATTACGCCAAGGACAACTGCATTCCCTAACTCACACAATCTCATTGATACACACCCATTATCATCATCACTATGTTCAAATACACCCGCCCAAAACCATGAGACATTATATTTGTGTTTGGTTGAATTCATTTATCCATTTCCTTATTTTGGGGTTATTATCTTCTAATTTCTTTATTCAATTGTGTATGTGTTATACAAAATGTAATTTTGTATGTATTCTTAATTATGTATAAAACATATAAATACGTATTCATTTTTTATATATTGTATTCATAATTGATAATTAAATTATGTATGTATTCAATTAAGTATTCAATTATGAATTGAATTTCGGATTACACATGTAATTGTCTCTCTGAATTGAATTCTAAATCAATTATGTATGTTTATAATTTCCTTATGAGTTATGTTATCATTCTATATATGTATAGTTTCTGGAAGGTAAATACTAGTTGATTTAGAATTATGTTTTTCATTGTATATGTTTTCATTGTATGTATGTATTCAATTCATGCCTGGAAATGCAGGCCAAGAAATCACTCAAAGAGACCTGGACAGACCACTCACAGCAGCAGCTCACAGCAGCCTGCTGCTGCAATTTCTCAGAATGGCATATGCCAATGATTGTAAATTGTTTACATAGTGAGTTATATACTAACGGTTTTATAGAATCATAGTTATAAAATATCCAAACATATATCTAGAATAGTCACTTCACCAATAGTTTCAAACTGTTGTTGAAAAATTTATACCAACGGTTATGTAAAACCATTGGTATAAGGTGGATATCCTAAGATATGCCAACGGTTTTCCACAAACTGTTGGCATATCGCTTTCCCTATGCCTTACTTCCCCACGGTTTTCATAACCATTTGTATAATATATACCAATGGTTATCCATCCTTTACCAATGGTTTTGAACCATTGGTAAAGATTTATTTTCCTATAGTGATGACATTTAATTACTTTTAATTTAATGTTAAGGAAAATATAACCTAAACAAGTATCTTTTGGTAAAACAATTTTTATATGGGGTTATATAAGTTATCTATTCAACTATAAATAATCGTTCAAAATATAATATAATTTCCTAAATCATGGTATTTTATTTATAATTTTTTAGATTAAATAAATAAATTTAATTATTACACAATGTTGATGCAGTGATTGGTTCATTAATAAAAGATTCAAATAAATGATATTATAAATGTTAAAATAAATGTAATTTGGTTATTCCAATGTCATCAAAGAATTTTATGGAGGATAGTTTCATTTTATCTTGTTATTAATAAAGTTTTTAGAATCAATCAAGTTGTTATGGATTTTTTAAAAAGTCATTATATGAATTGTGTTAAAATTGACATTATTCATATTTTAAAATATAAAATATTTTATTAAATATCATATAATTCCAAAAAAAATCAAAGATTCATCCCAATAGTTATAATAAGTCTAAAATTTTATTATTTACTCTTGAATTGGATATTTTTCATGTTTTGGTAACTATTTTGATTCTTGAATTTTTAAATTCCTGATAAAACAGTAAGAGTAAAAAGGGGTTAAATAAAAATTGATAAGGATTAAAAAATATCTAAACCTATATAATTATTATTGAATGATTTTATTTTGATTAATATTAATCATTTATTTTAAATAGCTTAATTTGGATTCATTTTTACTCAAAATATAATTTATAATAAAATAATAATCCAAGATATTCCTTAAGTGCCCCTCCTCCATCTTATAAAAGGACGCCGCCTCTAACCCTTACTCACACCTCTCAATACCCCTTGGCTCATACAAACTATGTCTAAAAAATATTCTAACATACCTCTCTTCCTCTTAGAAGCCTTCTACTAGGCATAAGGCAATTCATGATAGCCCTTTTTCTCAAATCAAAAGAAGTTACCTGAATAGAGGTAATGTCTTCTCTCAAATTCATTTCCATTATTTTTCCTTCTTCACACCCTATGCTCTTATTATTCTTTTTCTATATAAAAAAATCAGTGTCCTAAATATACTAGTTTTTTTTATGATAAGAATTTGAACTACACTTACCCACACCTCCATCTAATGGATATGAACATACTGCTTCTGTGTACGGAAAATTATTGACTCACGAAACAATGATCGTTTGATTTTCCCCTACACCTCTCATGTTGTACATTATGATGGAACTATAATTATATATAATATTTATGGTATCTATTTTATTTAATTTATCACTATGCTTATGTAATTCTCATTTAGAACATACCATTATGGTTTTCATGTTATATAAATACGATAATTTCATTTGAGTAAGTGCGGACTACCACCCCCTCAAAGTGATATGAATCATTCATTCCATACATGGAACATATAGAGGATGGAATTAATGAAATTTTTTAATATATATGAAATTTGATATTATAATTTAATTATAACATCATCATGTTTTCAATCCTTTAAATATGAAATAGAAATGAAAGAAGTGTTCATGCGTACGTACGGCTTACCGTCTCCATGAATGGTGAATTTCATTTCTTATCTCCTAATGATATGGATTATTATAAATACATATAAACTGGATATATATGATATATATGATATATATGATATTTAAATCATTAATATCATTTTGGAGATAATGGAATTTTGACCTCCTGGACAACTTTTAATTATAACAAGTTCATTTTTGACTCCAGTACTAAACAACAAAAAAACGACTGATATAAACATTAATAATTATATTATTTTTATAGCAAGGTGATTAGTTATATAAATTGTATAATAAAATTTAAAAAATTTCTGAATCAAGTAGAAATTAACTTCAATTTATTATTCAGTAAATTAAAGAATGAATGAGTCATGTCGGTCACGAGGTAAGGGACTTTGTCTCAATCTCCATTCATTAATGAATATTTTAATAATATATTACTCCTTATTTTATACGATGAATAATAAAACCCATTTACTTTTACATTTGTTCAAATGAAATCCATTTTCTATAAAGCATTTTACTAAACAAAAACAGGAATTTTTTTAACATATGCGGCGATAATGACCTCTTTGTCGTCGTAATAATTTTTCTTCTTCCTCTATAGGCCTTAATGATTTTAAAAGGAAAATAATTCTATTATTTCCATTTTCTGGTGTTTTTGTATTAAAAATGGTTTTTTAAATGGATTTAGTATTTCAATATCTTGAAATGATATGTTGTGATTGAAAATTAAATGTTATCACTGAAATGATGATATTTGCTATATTTTATGTGTTACGATTATGTAATGGTACTTGGACATTTGATGGGTGGTTACGTGATAAACCAAATGAAGGGTGGTTCGGTGATAAAACATGGACGTGTGGTTACATTATATCCTCCAATGCATAGGATATGTAAGTCACATGTATGGCTATTCAATTTGTAAGAATGATTTGTATAAGTCATCCATATTGTTATTCCATTTAAGTATGATTATGTACCAAGTTAATTTTATATGTTATACGTTGTTTTCTATGGGATTTATAGTAATATTTTGGTTACAAAAATGGTAAGAAATGAGCCTATATTCATTTAAGTGTTTTTGCTACTTCTTTAAGGTGACAATTATTACTTTATGATTCAGTATTCATGGTCTACTTATTGTCTTAAAAACTAATTACTTTGATTCTTTGTGTATTCAATTCTGAGATTTTTATGCTCATCCCTAGTTTTTGATATGTTTTTTATAGGACTACTAGGGGAATAGGGTCAAGGATGGGATCTAGGAAAAGTCATGTTGTATAAAACATGGAACTAAACATGTTTCTTTTCATTTAACAGTTTTTATTTTATGAAAGAAAATGGATACTAAGTAGAAATGTCTACACGTAATATTCAAGATGTTTTGTATAAGCTATGACTTTATTTTATAAATCCATAATCCTAAAAAGATCCTCAATGTGAATTATTAACTTAATTCAAGATTATTCAATGTTTAAGGATGAGGCCATATAGTTGGTATCAGAGGTCGATTTAGATAACTTTAGGAGTTATAATTTTGCTAATAGAATATCCAAAAATGATTTTTACTTTATGGTAATACTGAAATGATATAGCATTTGAAGGATACCATGTTTCATCGCCAAAGATATTTCTATGTTCAGAATGGTTTGTCACAGAGGAGACATGGAAGTTATGATAGAACAACATCAAGAGGAAAACAACCTTCCAAATCAGCAACCTGAGATGGTTGGAATCAAAACTAAATAGTTGTTGCAGTGATGGAATGGTTGACTTAGGCTATAAATGGTTGTGGTAGCCATGCCGGAGATCATCTGGATCAAGCACATAGGAACATGTCAATAGTGGGACATTTCATGAGGCAACATCCCCCATTATTTAGAGTATTATATGACCTTTTTCAAAATTAAGGGTGGATCAAAGCACTAGAAATAATTTCTGATGTCATGGGATATATAGACAATCAAAAGGTTAGTCTTATTGTTTATCATTTTGAAGGAGAAGTAGATCAGTGGTGTTCGATGGTTGAAAATATTAGGGATAGTGAGGACATTGATTCTATTTTTTTGGAATAATTCAATGGTATGTTTCTTGAGAAATATTTTCTAAGGTATTTCGACCAAGGATGGAAAAACTTTTTTTGGAATTGAGGCAGGAGGATGACTTAGTGGCTGCTTCTGAAGAAAAGTTCACTCGATAGGAAAGGTATGCGCCAAACTTTATCTGAGATCTTGATAGTAATATAAATTGATTTTACCCAGGATTGAAGCCATGATATCAAAGATCATTAGACTCTCATGAATTACAATGCTATAAGAAACTTTTCAGATGTTCTGATAAGGTATAAATGGAGTTTTTTGATGATTAGGTGTTCCATGGGTGCAAGAAAAATAAGAGGTCTAGTTTGTAGAAAAAAGGTAAATAATTAATAAAACAAGACTCTAGGTAAAATAATTAAATTTCCATCTTCTGAGAAGTGTAGTAAAAAGTACCCTAGAGAATGTCTCTCAAAATATGGAAAGTGCATTTGGTGTGGTAAGACTGGTCATATTTCTCTTAACTATAATAAAGATGATCAAGCAGGTAATGAAAATTCCAAAGTTAGATGTTTTAGTTTCCATGAGTTTGGACATTATAACAATGTGTGTTCAAATATTATTACCCATGGGGGAAACCAGACAGATCAAAAGTAGACGGGTGGGGGAAAATCTTTTTCTACCACTAAATTTTATGTGGTACCATCAAATTAAGTGGTATCAAGTACTTTTTCTTTTCATGCTATTCCAATTTGTTGTTTGATTCAAGATCTATACATTCTTTCATTTCTGAGAAATTTTCTAGTAAATTGAAATTTCCATTTCAAGATATGAATCCAAAACTTGTGGTAAAAACACCTTGTGGAAATGTTGAGGCAAAAGAAATTATAAGAATCTTCCTATACTTATTTTTCGAAAGGATTTACCGAAAAACCTTGTTGTTTTTTCCCTAGTAGATTTTAATGTTACGTTGGGAATAGATTGGATTTCTATTTACCATGCTAAGATTGAATATAGAGATAAAGAGATTTATTTTAAGAAAGGATTTCAGTTTTTTTACAAGAATGAGCCCTTATCTCTGTTAACATATCAGGAAGCTAAGAAACTAGTGAAAGATGGAAATGAATGTTACCTTCGACATATTACTGAAAACAAAGGAACTATTCAGATTAATGATGTGCTAGTAGTAAATGAGTATCTTGATGTTTTTTCTGACGAGTTTCCTCATATTATACCTAATCCAGAAGTTGAATTTACTATTTAACTAGTTCCTAATGCTAATCCAATTTTAAAACCCCTTTATCGAATAGATCAAATTGAATTTTTAGAGAAAAAGAAACAATTGTAGGAGTTGTTAGATGAATGTTTCATTTGACCTAGCACATCACCATGGGGTGCTGCAGTCCTATATTTTAAAAAGAAATATGGTTCAATGATACTTTGCATTGATTATAGATCCTTGAATAATATCATTGTTAAGAACAAGTATCATTTTCCTCATAACGATGATTTGTTTGATCAGTTCCAGGGAGCTCAGTTTTTTTTTAATATTGACATGAGGTTGGGGTACGATCAGTTAAAAGCTAAGAAATGTGGAATTACGAAGACCATGTTTCCTACTAGATATGGCCATAATAGAATTTGTAGTTATGCCTTTTGGATTAACCAATTCACCTTCTGTATTCATGGATCTTATGAATATAATTTTCTATCAGTTCTGGGATAAGTTTGGTGGTTGTGTTTATTGATGACATTTTTATATATTCCAAAAGTAAAGAAGAACATGAAATTAATTTAAGGGTTGTCTTGAAAAACATAAAAGAAAAGAAATTGTTTGCGAAATTCAGCAAGTGTGAGGTTTTGTTAAGAAAAATTTCATTCCTTGGTCACATTGTTTCTAATGATGTCATAATTATTCTTCCTTCTAAAACAAAAGTTGTTGAAGAATGGCCATGACCAACAAATATAAATGATATTCTAGTTTTCTTGGTTTTTCAAGCTATTACATAAGTTTTTTGAGAATTTTTCATGTTTATCAAGACCAATAACTAATTTAACTTGAAAATATGTTAGGTTTATCTAGAAAAAGGAATGTGATGATTGTTTTTAGGAATTGAAAAGAAGATTAGTGAATGCTCCAGTATTGGAATTACCTTCCAGAAATAGTGAGTTTGTTATCTATAGTGATGCTTTGATGAAATTGCATTTTTGTGTCCTAATGAAGAATGATCAAGTAATTGATTATGCTTTATATCAGTTGAATCCCCATGACTTAAATTACCCTACACATGATTTTTAATTACCTGCTATTGTTTTTACATTACAAAATTTGGTGGCATCATTTGTATGTCGTAAAGTGTGAAATATAAATTGATCACAAAATTTTGAAGAATATATTCACTCATAAGGAATTTAACATGATATAAAGGAGATCTTTAGAATTAAACAAGGATTATGATTGCACGATACATTTCCATCTAGTAAAGGAAAATAAAGTGGTTGATGCTTTGAGATGAAAGATTAATGATTCATTAACCATAATATGTTTGGAACAAGATCCATTGTTAACGATTTGATGAAATTTTTCATATTAATTGTTGGTGAAGGAAATTCCATTGTTTTTTTTAGGTGGTAGTGAAATTCTTTCTAGTAGACAGAATAAAGAAAGCGCATAAAGAAGACAGTCAGTTGCAGAAAGAGATAGAGTTGGTTCAAAACGGTAAGTTACCTAAACTTAACATTGATAAATATTGTGTTTTGAGGTTTGGAAAAAGATTATGTGTGCCTTATGATACATAGTTAATGATGAATTCGTTATGTAGAGATCACAGTTCCCCATTATTAGTTCATCCTAGAAGTACTAAGTTATAGATATATCTTTGGGAGTATTACTATTGGGATGGAATGAAATGATATATTACAGACTTTAATTTGAGGTTCTTGACTTGTCAACAGGTTAAAGCAAAGCTGAAGATACTGATAGAGATGCTTCATACATTACCAGTGCTAGAGTGGAAGTGGGAAAATATATCCATGGACTTTGTTGTGGTATTACCGAAGACATATCGAGATAATAATGCAATCTAGTTTATTGTTGATGGATTGGATAAATCAACTCATTTTCATTCTATTCGAGATACTCTATCTCTAGATCAAATTTCTCTATTGTATATTAAAGAGATAGTAAGGTTACATAGAGTTCCTATCTCCATTTTATTTGATCATGATCCTAGGTTCACTTCTAAATTTTGTAAGGGCCTTCAAAATTCATTGTCTATTGAATTAAATTTCAAAAAAACTTTTAATCCTCAATTATAAGGGCAGTTAGACAGAACAATTCAGAATTTGGAAGATATTATTTGTGATTATTCAATGGATTACCAAGGAAGTTGGGACCAACATCTATCTTTGGTTGATTTTTCTAATAATAACATTTTTCATTATAGTATATAGATGGCTCCTTTGGAGGAATTATATGGAAAGTGGTTTCGATCTAAATTATTTGGGATGATGTAGGTGAAAGAAAGTTGATGGTTCTAGAATTGGTATAAGAGATGGCAGAAAAAGTTCAGTTGATTTAGAAGCACACGAGGACAGCTCAAAGTAGGCCGAAATGTTATGAGGATAACTGGAGGAATGATCTTTCTTTTGGGGTAGGTGATCATTTCTTTATCATAGTTTCACCATGGAAAATTGTGATTCATTTTGTTAAGAAGGGGAATTTGAGTCCACGGTTCATCAGACCCTATGAAATCCATGATAAATTTGGACAAGTTACCAACAAAGTGGATTTGTCTCCATGTTTATCTCAGGTACACAATTTGTTTCATGTTTCAATGTTGATAAAGTATATTCCAGATCCATCTCATGTTTTTAGTTCAAAGGTAGTTCAGTTGGAAGAGAATATTTCTTATGGGGAAACACCACTCAAGATTCTTGACTGAAGAGAGCAAGTGTTTCAGAATAAGTCGATTCATCTGTTAATTGTTTTTTGGAAAAACAATATGGCTTAATAGATAAAATGGGAATCTAAAAAATATATAAATTTTAAATACCCCAACTTATTTGATAAGTGAATAGAATTGTGGGGAAGAAATTCTCAAATGGGGGGAAGGATGTAATGACACAGGTATTTATAAAATAATACTTTTGATATAATACTTATGAATAAGATATTAATTTTACGTTAAATGGGATGATATATTCTATGGAATATCCAACACGCAATAATAGGTTTATCTAAAACTTCATGATGCAGACAAGACTGAGTCATACTGAAAAATAATAACATAATATTGTTATTTTAAATTGTAGTTGATGCCTAGAAGTTTTATAGAAGGTAATGAAAAATACTAATCATATTATGATTAAATATTTTTGTTAAATGTTTTTACAGTTATCCAATAAATTTTAAAGGCTTAAAATGTGAATTAAATCAATTTTAAGCATAAATAATTAAATATTTTTAAATGGTAGTTTTACAATATGTTAATGGATAACTCCTTCTAAATCTAGTTTTTGTAACTTTTATATGTCCCATTTAACAAAAAATAAATTCTTATTTAAAAGGGGGTATCAAAATTTACTTTGGGTAAATTTTTGGTATTTTTCTGAGAAAGTTCATTTTTTAATCGATAGTGAAAAATACTACATTTTAAGTCAAAACTGTATTTTCATCTCATTTATTTTTATGGTTAGATTATATTATTAATTGGTTTTAAAGTTTAATTAGATTATTTTTTTACTATTTA
The DNA here is from genome assembly GCA_963277665.1 of Viscum album. NCBI lineage: Eukaryota > Viridiplantae > Streptophyta > Magnoliopsida > Santalales > Viscaceae > Viscum > Viscum album. The sequence goes on along the minus strand of OY728119.1, from coordinate 1,173,394,100 downwards.
ATCTAATTTTGGTCATTTGAAGTAGTTTTACTTTTTAATTAGGCATAAACACATGTCAATCTTTTGATAGTTATTATTTCATAAAAACACGCTTTTTTGACAACTCAAATTAATGTTAAATTTATTTCTGCAAATTATGTGTTTTGAATTTGGAAAAATGGATTCCATGTTTAGAATCAGGAGTTCCAAGTTTTTTAAATATTCAAATTTTATTTTTAGAACATATGAATAGTAACTTCAGAAAATATTTTATTTATATTGGTTAAAGGGTAAATCTTGTAAATAAGGGAACAAAATAATATTATAATAATATTAAAACACCATAACACATGTCTTAATCCTATTGGATGAGATATTTTTGACTATGGTCTTCCTTGGTTCGATTTTAGGACCCCATGGATCCACTTGTGTTTGAAAATGACATTTAATTGCTTTTAATTTAAAGTTACAGAAAATATAACCTAAACATGTATCTTTTGGTAAAAAAAATTTTATATGGGGTTATTTAAGTTATCTTTTAAGTAAAAATAGTAATTAGAAAGATAAAAATATATCCTAAATCATGGTATTTTATTTATAATTTTTAGAGACTAAATAAATAAATTTAATTATGACACAATGATAATGTAGTGATTGCTTCATTAATAAAGTATTCAAATAAATGATATAATAAATGTTAAAATAAATGTGATTTGGTTATTTATATTTCATATAAGAATTTTATGGATGATAATTACATGTTATATTTGTATTAATTAGTTTTTTTCAAATCAATCATGTTCTTATGTATTTTTAAAAAATTCAGGATATGAATATTGTCCAAATTGACATAATGTAAATTTTAAAATATAAAATATTTTATTAAATATTATAAAATTCCAAAAAATCTAAGAATCAGAAAAATAGTTATCATGAGTCTAAAATTTTATTATAGACTCTTTAATTAGATATTTTTCATATTTTGGTTTCTATTTGACTCCCAAAGTTTTAAATTCTTTATAATACGGTAAGAGTAAAAAAGGGATAAATAAAAACGATAAGGATTAAAAAATATCCAGAACCAGTATAATTCTTATTGGATGATTTTATTTAGACATATATTAATCTTATATTAGAACTCTCTAAGTTAGGACTCATTTATAATCGAAATATAATTTATTATAAAATAATAATTCAAGATATTCCTTAAGTGTCCCTCCTCCCTCTTGTAAAAGGACCCAACATCTAACCCTTACTCACGCCTATAAATACCCCTTTTCTCATCCAAAATCTTCCCAAATACACTCCCAAAATCCCTAGATTCCTACTAGAATCCTTACATAGTTATAAGAAAATTCAAGAGAGCCCTTTGGCTCAAATCAAAAGAAGTTACCCGATTTGAGGTAACGTCATCTCTCATGTTCCTTTCCATTATTTTTCCATCTCCACTCCCTATACTATTAATTTTCCTTTTTTATATAACAACACCAGTATCCTAAATATAATATTTTGTTCTTATGAGAAGGATTATAACTACACTTACACACACATCCATCTAAAGGATACGAACATATTGTGTATGTGTACGACAAACTACTGCCTCACGAAATGATGATTGTTCAATTTTCCCCCACCACCTCTCATAGTGGCCATTATGATGGAACTATAAATATATATGATATTTATGATATTTATTTTATTTCTATTATTATTTAATTATAATTTATAACATACCTTTATTCTTTTCATGCCGTATAAATATGATAATTTTATTTGAGGAAGTGCGTACTACTGCCCCCTCAAAGTGATATGCCTCGTTCATGACATAAATGGAATGTATAAAGGAAGTAATTAATGAAATTATGTAACAAATATAAAATATGATATTATATTGTACTTATAATATACCTATTTATCATTATGTTTTCATTCCTATAAATATGAAATAGAAATGAATGTATCGTTCTTGCATGCGTACGACTTACCTTCTCCATGAATGGTGCATTTCATTTCTTATCTCCAAATGATATGGGCTATTATAAATACATATACACAATATATATATGATATTTATGATATTTAAATCATAAATATTATTCTAGAGATAATTTAATTTTTACCTCATGGTTAACTTGTAATTATATCATGTTTATTTTTTACTCAAGTGTTGAACATCAAAAAAAACGGCCGATATATACTTGAATAATTATCTGATTCTTATATAAATGTGATAAGTGATATAAATGGTATAATAAACTTGAAAAAGGTTCTGAATAAAGTAGAAATTATTTACATTTATTATTCAGGAAATTAAAGAATGAAAGAGTCCACTCAGACACAAGGTAAGTGACTTTGTCTCAATCTCTTTTCATTGAAAAATATTTTGATATTATATACCTCATTATATTATTCGGTTTGTAATAAAACCCTTCGAATTTTAATTTCAATCAAAGGGAATCCTTTTTCTACAAATAGTTTTACTAAATAACAAAAGGAATGTTTTTAACAAATGCAGTGACAATGACCTCTCTACCACCATAATCGTTATTTGGCTTTCTCAATAAGCCTTAATATTTCAAAAAGGAAAAGAACTACCTTATTTCACTTATTGGGAATTTTTTTATAGAAAATGGTTTTTGAAAGGGATTTAGTATTTCAAAATAATGAAATTATATCTTGTGATTGAAAATTAAATGTTTTTACTAAAATGTAAAAAATTTCAATATTTTATTTGTTTTGATTATGTAACTGTACATAGACATTTGAAAAGTTGTTACATGATAAACCAAATGATGGGTGGTTCTGTGATAAACCAAGGAAGGGTGGTTACGTTATAACCTCCAATTCATTTAGTATGGAAGTTGGTCGTATGGATATTCCATTTGTAAGAATGATTTGTGGAAGTTGACTATATGGATATTCCATTTAAGAATGATTATGTCCCAAGTTACATTTATATGATATACAATGTTTTCTATGGGATTTGTGGTAATATTTTGGTGACAAAAGGGGTAAGAAATTAGCTTATATTTAGTGAAGTGTTTTTTTACTTATTTAAGGTGACAAGTAGTACTTTATGATTAAGTATTAATGATTTACATGTTGTTTTGAAAACTAACAGATTTAATTTTTTGTGTATCACTTACCGATATTTTTATGCTCATCCCAAGTTTTTTGAAATGTTTTTCCCAGGACTAAAGGTGGAATAGGTTCAAGGATAGTATTAAGGAAAATTCATTCTATTTAAAACATGGAACTAAACATGTTTATTTTCTTTTAAGAGTTTTTATTTTATGAAAAAAATGGATACTGAGTAGAAGTGTCTACATGTAATATTCAAGATGTTTTGTATTATTTATGACCAATTTATCTAAAGCTCTAAACCTGAAAAAAAATCATCAATGTGAATTATTAACTTAATTCAAGATTATGTAATGTTTAAGGTTGGGGTGGTATAACCACCATCCCATATAATGAATGCACACATCCTTGAGAATTTCCACTTATTCAGAGGATATTAATATCACTTATGTAATGCTCAACTTTCTAGATACACTCAATCGAACACCTAATGAAGAAAAAGTTCCAAAATATCTCCGAATAAGATTCATGCACCAACTAACCTAGAGAAATCACATTATCCTAATTCTGTCTTGAAATAAGTCTCATATACCAATATAGACAAATCGTATCCCACATAAAATCTAGTTTATTTTCATGAGACTCGTGTAGCAACTGACCAATCTACTTGATCCAAGAATCCAACCCACCATGATAAAATAACAACCAATGTAAATTCTGAAAACCCATCAAAGATATATCATAGTTTAATCAATCCAATAGGAACTAGGAATATCAAGCTACATTCTAGGTTTTTAAAATAGTTATTTATCATATTGAGAAAACATATCGAAACGTTTATAATAAAAAAAAATATAATTTAAACAACAACAACACCAATAAAAAAGCTAAAATAACCATGGATTACAAAAGATATTATTTAAATTTGATTCCAACTATCCCCATGATTAACCAAGATACCCAATCCCACATTAATTTAATCCCACCCATTTTTCATATCAACTAAGGATTTTAACTAGTCCTTTGAAAATTCAAAGAATCATATCTGAAGCTCGTTAGCTCATTATTACCATTAAATAAGGTGACATTCTTTGTTAATTATTACATAGTGAGAAATATTCCTTCTTATACTTATTTAAGATATATGTTTCAAAGGTTAATAATTGGAATGGTAGACTATAAACCAATTCTATTAGAAATATTTGATAAAATTGAAACAACAAAATGTCTTTTTAGAGGAGGATGGTGCGCTGGCATAGGGCTTATATAAACGTTTAATTCAATTTTTATTCTTATATGGATTCTTAAAAATGAGTGATTTTGAGGATTGAAAGGGTTTATCAATAACCTCTCTGGATTTTATATTCAATATAATAAAAATTAAATTTTTTATACTGTTCTTTTTATTTATTTAATTTTCATTTCATTTTATTCTTACACCTCCACTTTCTATCATTCTCTATGCACATGATTGAAAACCTTATGATTAATCTAATGGAGGATGATAGTTTTTTCCCAAAAATATAAGGCAAGAAAATTAAAATAAGGGTTAATTACAATCTAAAACACCAATTAAAATTTTCACTCACCTAAGGGTTTAAGTTATTGGAAATAATATATTCCAATCAAATCTAAATTTATCACAGTATAAAAAATTGAAATGTAAATAAAAACTATTGGAAATTAACACATCTTAATTAAACTGTATTCAATTTGAAAATTAAGTTTGTTAAATATTAATAAAATTAAAAAAAATAAGATATTAGATTTAAAACACAATTTAAACACAATTCATGAAGTAAGGATTCCAATCTTTAAAATCCGAAAAATTAAAATTACTACCAAACCATAATTTTTTCCAAAGTGTATGGTGGACCAGTAAACATGATCCAAGGTAACTAGTCATTTAATCATTGGAATTATTTAACTATAAACTCATCATAATGTGAATCAATTTTTCTATCATCAAAAGCTCTCAATAAAATTAATCAGAGTAGTCTTGGTATTTTTATTATCATATGTCATCTATCATGCATTATCATAAAAACCTCAATATTTATGTCCTTATAAACCCTTGATCATATAGGATTAAAAAAATAGTGAATAAAGTTTTAAAATTCAAAAGATAATTTATAACAACTCATACTTTACATACATTTATATTAATTCTAAAGTGAATTATATTCATTAAAACATATAATAAATACATAAAAGGACTATATAGGTATATTTTCTTTAGAAACTGGGAAACATAAAAAACTGGTTCATAAAACATCTACATTTTCTCCCACTTATTTTTCTATAACTAGATTCATTTTTGACATATCTTACTTTATACCCTTATTCATAACCTGGGGAAAAGAAACATATGAAATAGTGATCTCAAATGCTATGTAAGGGTAAAAAAGGGAAATATAAATCATATCACATTCATACTACATAAGAACATAAAGTTTGGATGTCTTATCCTGCATATAAAAGATTGTGATATCATGTCAAGTGATAAATGTTCATAAGAATTAATGGAAATAATACCAAAAGTAAAAACATTAGACATGAAGCTTAGTGGAAAACGCATAAGAATATAAAATCATTTCATATAATTCAAGGATAATTTTAAAAGTCATCATAGTGGAAAAATTCCATTACTAAACCGGGTTTACATGTCATTCCAGACATATATTACTGAGTTGGATTTACTTGATGTTCTAGTAAAGCCTATATCATGAGATATAAATATTTACCCAATGAATTAGAAGGATATATAGGTACCACAAATCTAATAATTAAATCATTCTTATGTATTTTTAAAAAATATAAATCTATCATCATAACATAACCCAAGAAATACAATGGGATTCTTAAACATCATTCCATCATAACATAATCCATATCAAAATATCATTCCATCATTAATACAATAAAATAATAGTAATATTAGGGATACAAACATAACCCTATTTAAAGATCATCGTATCAGATATAAAATAATTTTGATAAAACACTTGAACTCAATTCATGCGGAAAATAACCTTTCTTCTTCAAAAACATTTTTTTTTCTCAAAAAGTCATGAAATTTTTAAAATTAAATACTTATTTTGAAAAAAAAATTTAAATATTTTAAATAAAGCTTCATGTAAATTTGTAATTACGAAGATGTAAAAATCTGTTAATGTCCTATAAGTTAAAAAAATATTCTCCTCATACTTTTACCAGAAAAGTCAACAAATACCTGGTATCAAAAAATACCAAAATATTCATTTCATACCATTTAATAAAAATTTATAAATGGGTAAAATTGACTTTAAAAAATTGTATAAGAATAAAAATAATATTATATATTTAGGAAACATGGATGTGGATGATAAATATATCTTAGTAAATACTAAGGTATAAATAATCTCAAATAATAAGGAGATTATAAAATTATCTCTTACATTAGGTCTGATTTCCTTCATATATATCTAAAATTTTTGTATAATGATTTAAATAATTTTTTTAAAATATTCTAGAAACATAATAATTTTTACTATATCATATATTATTATATTATCATACGTTTTTTGTAACATTTCATTGTCAGTCATTATTTTGATAGTAACTGCTTTATTTTCTTATGAATGTTTTGTCAGATAAGTTCATGTTCCAGTTCTTAGGTTATAGTTATATCATTTACCTAATGATATTAGTATAATATATATCATATTTATTTGTTATATTCATGTATATAATCATGTTTTAAAAAATATCATGTAGAATGCATCGCATCACATCATAGAGATGGTATGTTGTACCTACGCACGCATGGTGATATTGTTATTCGTATGATGGATAAAAAGAGGTATAAGGTTTTCCCATAATTATAATCGAATATCAGAATTTATAAGATTCAATATTTATTAATTTATTATGGAAAAAATAAAATAATAGTAAGTATAAGAAGAAAATAATTTTGAAAGAGGAAAGAAAACTATTTCCTCTTTTTGGAGTATCTCTTTTGGATTTGTAAAAAAATCCAACTTAGGATGGCATTATACCCAATGTGTGGTCTCTAGAATGAATTAATGAAAATTTCTAGAATAAATGGATATAGATTGGCCAATAATAAGGGCTTTAGAGGTGTGATTAAAATAGAAGGAGATGTACCCTTTTCTAAGAGAGGGGAGGGACACCTTTGGAAAAACCAAAACTATTAAGATAATATAAATTAATTTTTAAATTAAAATGTCTCAAAATTGGATTATTTCAATGATAATATGTGTATGGGTCAAAATACGCTCAGCTAATAAACTTTATACATGTTTTTATATTATTTTAAACCTTATAATTTTCATTTATCCTTATTTAAACTATTTAATTTTAATTGTGGTAATAAAAATCTATTTATTTAATGGTTTTAAATAATTAATTATATAGTGTTAATTGACCATAAATGGATATTTTATAAAAAAATTAGGCCTTATAATTATCACTTTAAAATTTTTAAAAAATTTATGATTTTTAAATAATTTAATAATATTTTATTTTTATAAAATATCAACACTTTCAATTTTGACACTATTCATTTATTTGTTTTTAAATAAAATCAAAACAAAAGATAAATTCTAAAAAAACATCTTATATACTCTAACAATGTCATAATCATCTATAAAATCCATGGATAACCTTATTTAATTGAAATTATATTTATTTAAAAATTTGAAAAATCACTTATTTGATATTTCTATTAATAAAATAATTTCTACATCACAATAGTGTAATTATTAAGGGTAATTACTTAATTTATATAAATTATAGAAAATTTATATTACATAAGTAATTATTTTATATTTTCATAGACTACCTATATTTTATGTTATCTCCTTCTTTTCCCTATATTAGAATTAATATACTAATATAAAAAGAGATTGTGAAATTTTGGTCACATTCATTGATTTTAAAAAAATTAATGAAATATTCCTGGGAAATTTGTGATTAAGTGGTTCCATTTCTAACCATAGATAATAAGGGTATTATTTATTCATAAAATAGTATTTTATAGGTGTTGAGGTAATTTTATAATATTTTTTTTAACATTAATTACCTGATTTACCATTAACTATGGTAATCAAAAAAAATACTAAAGTTATTATTCATAATGTCCAAGATATAAGGGTAATCTATTAACATATTTTGGACACACTGATTTCAAATATAGAATCTATTTTTTTAAAATTTAGAACATATAAGTTACTGAAAATAAATTAAAATCAATCCTATTGTCGGAAAGAGAGAACGAGTTTCAAAAGTTAAAACATTGCAAAAGTTTGAATTGTTTTTATTTCTAGATTCATTGTAAACATAATTATTTTGACATAAATTATATTTAATGATAAAAATATATTATAATTATTGTTTAAAACCATTCAAATTATAATTTAACCATATAAATTATTTAGATGAAAAATGTAGTTTTTACATAAAGTTTAGAGTATTTTTATTATTTATCCAAACATGAAAGTTATCAAATTAATATAATAAATTCTTCCAAAGTAAATTTTTATATCCCACTTCAAAATAATATGTTCATGTTATCATAAAAAAATTATTAATGTGTCAAAATATTATCTTAAAAGAGGATCGCAATTCAATGTTGTAAAATTATCCTTTCAAAAATAGGTTTTTATACATCAAAAAAGATTTATTCGTACCCTATTACTAAAATATACTTTGGATGAATATCAAAAATATTGTATTAAGTATATAACATATACATATAAATTTCATTAATTTCATTTTCAATAGTAATTCACTCAAAAATAAAGGGATCTAATTGATTTATATTTTTCATAAATAATTGATTGCCAATGAATTCACAATGAATTTTCATAAGTTAGTTGTACTTATTACAAATAACCTAACAGCTAGGATATAATGGTAATTTTATACTAAGGGAATATTGAAATTCATTTATACTCATGATTTCATGGAATTCAATCTACTGATGAATAAAAATTATTTAAACAAAATATTTAAAAAAACATTAGGGGGTTACATATTTAAAATTTAAAACTTCACATGGTGGTAGCTCTTAGAAAAACACTTGGAAAGAGAATATTACCCAAATGTAGAGAGATATCGACAACTAGAAGTTTCACAAAATCAAAAAAATAAAACAATTTGAAAATTATTATTTTACATTGTATATTATTTTTATAATATATGAAGCAATATTATTATTCATAAATGAATCCATAAAATACTCCAATGCTTAAATTCTAAGTTATTTAGGGATAGTAATAATAGTATCATAAGAAGAAACTTCATATTTTGGTATTCATACAAAACTATGAATCTTCTGATGACATTTATTTGTCCTACTCTAGAACTCAAACATAAGGTGAATGAAATCTAATTTGGAGTAATAGTTATCTAGATATTCATGTTCCAATTAAATTCACTAGTAATAAGTTTACCAAAAAAATCATTCTACATAATAAAAAACAACTAACACTAAACATCAAGTTAATTAAAGATAAGATTAAGTACATTTTGATTTTCTAAATGAAGTAATTAAATGAGTAATGATCTCAGTAATATATAATTTCATTAAAAGTAAAAAAAATAAAAAAAATAGATTTGGAAGCATTTTTAAGAAATACTACAGGTATGTTCTGATGACATCAATTTCTTCCATATTACTCACAACATTCTAAAATCTCAATGTTCATAAATAATATATGTAAAGTAAGTCCATGCATTTATGAAATGAAGAAACTATTACCAATTTTAAAAAAAATTGAAAAAATAAAATATAAGATATTTTCAAAAAGTCTCCTCCTTTTTAAAGATTTGAAACTTAAAAATTATTAAAAAAACTTTTTCCTACATTGTGAAAAAATAAAAAATTATAAAAATCATATACAAAATATAAATTTTTTTATATAGATTAAACAATTATAATATTTATTTTGATTTTAATTTTTATAAATTTCTCCCCTTATGGTACTTTAAATAATAAGCTAGGAAAAAACAAAAAACTCGATTTGAAAAACATCTATAAATTTTTGAAATGAAATATCCCTTAAATATTCAATAAATTAATAATATAATAAATTATAAATTCCATAATAGCACAAAATATTATGAGATTAAAGATATTTAACATTCTGAAATTTTTCATCTGATTCATATAGATGATCTTCAACATTTAAAAATAGTCCAAATAAATTTGAAATTAGGAAATATTTTGATCTGTAATGTTATAGATAGAACCCAATGTCTAACTAAAAAAATACACGATTTTGAAAAAAACTATTCATTAAGTTTATATTAATGATTTATACATATTTAAATGATATTTTAGTGAAGTAAAAGTTCTTTTCATTAAACCTTTGGAAAGTAATAAAATTTGAAAACAATTAAAACAATTCTTAAAAAAAATCTCCCATTTTATCAAGAATATTTCCATTGTTGAAAGATAGGTTAAGAAATAATTGAATAGAAGATAATTTTAATTTGATAATTCCCAAATTAAATTTAATATATTTAAATCTATTTAAATTTTATTTTTTAGAGAAAATTTCTACAAATTAGTCTTTAGTTTCTGTTAAGTAAAGAAAAATATCAATTTTTTGTGTGTGGTCCCATTAGAATTTTTGTCTTATATCTATGTGATTTTCTCGTGAGTGATGTACTAGGTTTATTGAAAAATAATTAGTTATAGTTTTTTTAAAGGTTGGGGATGAAGCCTCATTTTATTATTAAATCAAAGCAAAGACCTCTTTTAGAAGTACTTTTCTTATCCAATATAAAACCTTTAAAGTTGGTGTTTAAGTATCTCTTTAGAATAAAATCATTTTTTCATAAATAAAATATTCCATGTTCTAAAGTACCTTTATGTTAATAGAAAATGAACATAGCCACTTTTTAAGGTAATGAATTTATATTTACCTAATATATTTCTCGTAAATATTTGGAGAATATAACATCTATCTGAACTATCCTTATTTATACTAAAATTTTGATCATATGACTATATATTTTTTTGATCCACTGGGTTAGTAGGTTCATAGGGATTTATTTTGATATAGTTTTATGTATTTATACTTACACTAAATGAATTTATAAATCCAAAATGTTTTAAATAATATCTAATGTATTTATATTGAGGAAAAATAGTTCCTTATATTTTCCAAGTAATTTTAAAATCAAGAAAAAACATGGGTTTACCCATTATTGTCATTTCAATCTTAGTTTTCATGAGTTCTAAAAAACCATTATAAATTGATTTTTGAGTTGAAACAAAAAAGGATGTCATCAAAATTAATTTAAATAATGATTGTGTCTTTAAAAACATTCTTGATAAAAGTATTTTGAGAAGTCATTCCATTAAAAAAAATGTAATAAAAAATATACATTCAATCTATCATACCTTGTTATTGGGTCATATTTACGGACAATGAGTGATTTGGTAAGTTTAAAAACATGTTTTGGACATTTAAAATCATCAAAAGATTTAGGTTTTTCTAGATAAACTTCCTCATAAACATATCTATTACATAATTAAATTTCAATATTCATTCGGAATAAAATTAATTTTATATGTTATTTAAATTCTAACAGGACTCAAGTGGAATCAAGTATAGAAACTGCTGAATAATTCTCTCCATATTCTATAAATTCTCATGAGAATAGCATTTATAAAACATTCTTGCTTCATTTCCTACAATAATTTTACTTTTATCACATTTTTTTCTAAAAAACCAGTTTATTAATATTACATTGAGATCGTTAAGATTCTCTACATGAGTCCATATATGGTTGCATTCAAATTTATTAAGATCTTATAACATGTCCCTTATCCAACATTTATCTCCCAAGGAACCAACTACCTTTTTAGGTTAAAATTGAGATAATAATGCATGATGCTCATAGTGATTTATAAATTAACATCCTGTTTTAACTAGTTTTCTTACAAAACCTATATTATTATCAGTGTGATGACTTCTCAGTATCGACTAGTTTCTCGGTAAAATGGTAAGTTAATATTTATCTATAAGTTTTACATATTTTATTGAAGTAATTTAAATATATTGAAAAAAATAACCTAAATTCTGTAAGATTTACTAACAATAGTTGAGGTTTAAATTTTGTGAAATAAATTGATGTACTTTAAAAACCATCATCAATAGGATTACATTCTTGAAATTTTTTAAAAAAAATAATGAGTTGCATCAAATTTTATATGAACTATTTCCTAAGAAATATAACTTAATTTATTAAAACATTTTTGGGCCTCAATATATATTTAATAACTAATAAAAATACATTCATAATACTTATTATCAAGCTTAACAAGTTTATATTGAGTATTTAAAATGAAAACTTTCTTCCCAAAGACTCTGAAGTATGAAAGTTTTGATATTATTCTAGTCCAAATTTCATAAGGTGTAACATTCTGACATTAAGAAAGGTGAGGAATATTTTAAAAATTTTGGTTATTACCTTAAAGTAATTAAATGGGTACACGGGCTAAATTAAATAATACCTCATGCCCTGTGGTGTTTTATCTTACAAAATAATAGAAATTAATTTAAAAGAATTACATTAATTTAAATAAATTAAAATAAATTAAAAATAAATTAAAAATAAATTAAAATAAATTAAATAAATAAAAAATTCGTAAAACAAATCAGAAAATAAAATAATAAGGGGGTTATGATACAAATAAATATAATTAAGATGGGAATTAGCCCATTTTTATTATTTTTATTTCCTTTTCTTTTTCCATCATTTTATTTTACATTATTTTTATTTTTGTACTTTTTTCTTTTTTGATTATTTTTCTTATTCCAATTTTTCTTTCTTCATATCTTTTTTCCCTCACTCTCCTCTCCCGCAAGGTGTGACACCCCCTGTAGCCCCCCTATAGCGCCCTAGCCTCATCCTCTGCTCTCAGTTTGGAAGCCTATTGTGACTCCATTATGACTCAAAATTCAATTCCATCTGAAGCACAGTGATCAACTCAGTAAGGATTATAATAATTTACAAAAAATATTAGGATTACATCCACCATCCATTGTGCAATCTTCTATAGAAGAAATTTTTACATATTTCGGGGATTTCTCTAAAACCTATGATTCCTCTCGTTTTAGGTCAATTCAAAGCTTTTCGAAGAGCATAGGATCCTCTATGATTATGAGGTAGGTTGTATACTATTTTTTCCATCATTTAATTATGTCTTTTACATTACAAGTTTGTGTTTCTCGTCAGTTCCTTCCAATTATAGTCATTTTCACTCAATTTAATTTAGTTAAACTACTTTACATAACTATTGTGACCATGTTTGAGATGAACCAACATGATTAAATATTTCCATCATTATTGGATACCCCTTTGGGTGTGCCTAATAAATCAATCTAAATTATATTATTCCCAAATAACTAATTAAATAATTGCATGTGTTTGCGCGACCCCTCTTTGGTTGAGTTTCAAATCAAATAAATTATTTAAGATAAATGTACCATGAATTTTGGGGTTTTGTTGGTTTGTTTATACCTAATGATTCTTAGTTAAAATTCTTACTATTCTATGCTATTATAAAAGAAACAAATTCATTTTTTGATTTTTCTTATAACGTATTTTTTATTGATAAACTTGGACTATGATATTAAATTAAGTAGTTATTTTATTTTCTACAGCATTAATCTCATGTTTTGATATAAAACTCTTCTAATTGTGTCCCACTTCATTTAACTCCAAGTTTGATGAGTTGTTTTATTTATGTGTGGTTTAGTATTGATATGTTGATTATGTTACTTACTTTTAGGTCATGGTTGTTGGGATTGAATAATCAGGAACTATATGGATTTTAGTTTCTTAAATTGATTTTTTGAAGTAATAAAATGTGTACTCTATAATATGTGATTATTTTAAATCTAATTAAATTTGGGGTGGGTACATAATGTGGTTTCCGTATTAAAGACCCATGTATTGACTCTTTATTATTGATGGTTACCACACTATGCATCGGGGAGGCGATGTAGTATGCATTTCTAGAAGAAGTTTTACCTGGGATTTATATATACTCATGAGTAATATTGGTTCAATAAGGTACAATAGAGTATAGACCCATTCTCATAGTGACTACATCATGCCTCAGGTGATACTCGACCCCTTTTTTGATGCCTGGGACAGACTCATGATTAACCATCCCTCGAACGATACTTAGTCTTTTAGAATATTTCCAAGGATGGGATCAGTGGTATTGGATACCTAAAGGATGTACTATAGAGATACCATTGGGACAAGCTCAATCTCTAACTCTAATATTTTATATAATAATAATGATACTGTGAGGAAGGTTTTTATTGATGCTGCTTTGTGTTCCATGGGAATTATGATACCTCTCTGGTTCCATGAAGCACACTTTGTTTAACACATAAATTAGACCCCATGATATAACACAAGCTTGGGGTATGTTTTTTTAGTCTGCCTTTTATTTTCAAGGCTTATATATATATATATATGTCCTGCTTTATACAAGGTACTCTTTCAGACTACCTCTAGAGGTCCAAGCAGGTTGTTTGGAATAGGTGTTCGCTTAGGAAAGCAGACCAAATTACAATATTTTTCAATTATTTAAATGCTTCCATTTATTACATAGGGAACACTACTGTTTTTTTACAACATGAAATGAAAAGGACTAGACTCCATGGGAGATGGACTACTGGAAGTATATCTCACACCCTATCAGGTGTCATTAGGTACCCAAGTAGACTTTATGTGTGTAGGTATGGATACAGTTATGTGTGTTGCTCATGATGCTTGATTTTTTTACTATTTTGATTAGTGATTGGGGGTAGGGGACTGAGCCTATTCTCAAGATTCAGTTGTTTCACTTTGTCTCATTTTCATTATATCTTTGATAGTGTGCTTTTATTCCTTCTTTCCATGCATTAACTTTAGTACTAACATCATAGAATGACATCATTGTGTATCTAGTTTTACTTATCAGCTTCCTGACTTGTCATTTATTCTGTTGGGATTGATTATTTTCTTATACTGTAGTTTTATTATTTATATGATTCAACTACTTATTATAAAGTAATTTTTCCCATCTAGTATTACATTTTACCTATGAGGGCATATTCTCCCTCACTAGCATGATAAAAATCCCTCGTTTCTAGTCAGCAATCTCTAGCATTCTGGGAGATGCGCTTGAGGTCATGTGTCCAACCCGGGTTGGAATTTCATTTATAGTGGCTCCCACGTCGAGGATGTTACAAAGTGGTATCACAGGGTTTTTTCCTTTTTCTTATAGTATGGGTTATACAGGAGACTAGGTCATAAGAAATTATACATTACCCTATTCTTGGGCATAGTTAACCTGTGTATATGGGAAAACCAAATTGCTACGTAGGGATTGTAGTTATTGATTATTCCAATTATTGTTGATACAATTTCACCATTGGGTGACACACTTGTTTTGTATTTTAATTGATATTGGTATTATTGAGACAATGGTTTTTACCATTCTATCCTAATGATATGAGGGAAATGCATTTACATGCATCATATTAGTAACTATAGGGATTTAAATGACATGCATATTTCCATTCCATATCTACATTCAGTGTACATCTACATGTCTTCATGTGAGTGTTGTTGTGCCTAGTTGTAAAAATTTGAATTCTCAATTTGTTAAATATAATGTTTTGATGGTTTTTTATATGTTAATCTGACTTTACCTAGCAAATGGGTGGTAGGCCTCTATTTAGTGATCCTTCTACGTTCTCTCTTCCTTATCTAGATCCAACTCCTGGGGCGGGCTATTTGTATTGTAGTTCCTAGAGGCTGATCGTCTGCCTACCCTATTTACTTCACCATTACCTATTTTCATCGTCTGCTGTGAAATTTTTTTCAAAAGGTTTTTGTTTGGATATTATAGACCAATACTGTTGTGATGTCTTCGTGTCATACCTCATGAGTGTGGTAATGAACACATTCCATATATGGTGGGTCCCAAACCACAAGAAGTGCCTCTTGTAGTGACTCATGTAGTGTTACATATAATACCACCCATTTTGCCTCCAATAGTACCACCTCCTACCAATCTTTTGATGGGACCTGATGCTCAGTTTAGGGATAGTTTCCTTGGGTTTATTCAATTAGTTTAGAATGTTCCCATACCTTCCCTGTCTATGGCAGAGCATACATGGGTCTTTCTTTAGCAGCACCCCCCCACCTTCTCGAGGAGGGGTGGTCCTTATTTAATAGAGTCATAGAGAGAATACATGAATTATATCTTAACCATATTGATACAGTTATATAGTATAGGGTCAAAATTGTACTCTATATGCTTCGTGATTCCACCAAGCATTGGTGGAAAGTTATTTCTCAAGCAGAGCTGGCCGACACATGGTTTGGGTAGCCTTCCAAACAACATTCTATAGTCACTTCTTTCCACAGACTCTGATAGATGATCATTCCAAGGAATTATTATGTCTTCAAAAATGCTCTATAATAGTGTTAGTGTATTCAAATCTTTTTATAAAGCATCGGTGTTTTTTCTCCATATTTAAACAGTGACGCATAGACAACTGCAAGAAGATTTTATGATGGACTCAGATATTCCATACACTCATAGCTAAACATATTTCATTTGAAAACTATTATATATATCCTAAATCAGGCCTTAATTTCTAAATAAAATTTTAGGGAAGAAAATACAATGAGGTGGGGTTGTTCAATTTCGAGATAGAGTGAAGTTTCTTCAAGCAGTAAGAAGCACCACATAGAGGGTGAACCAGGGGAAAATTTCAGCCAAATGACACATACTAACAGAACTATATTATGTCATCAGTGCATCAAGACCATCCATAAGAAGCCCCAGTGCATGAGGAACCTAATAGTGTGTCGAGCTTGTGACAAGATGGGTCACCTTAAGAGTGTATTCCATTCTTTCTCATCAGTGTCCATTGGTAGAGGAATTGTACTAGAACCTCTATCATATATGAGATATATGAATCCCCAATAGGCTGGAAGTTCATTTTCCACTGATTTATTAGTCCATAGTAATGGTTGCGGATGTGGTTAAGTAAATCAAGTTCCAGACTATCAACATCAGCAGAGCAGACCTCCTCAGGCTAATTAGGTAGCATATCCGGGTTGTGGTTTAGGTCTTATATAAGTAGTGAAACCAGTACCCGAGCAGCAGAGTGCAAGACCATCTATGGTTAGAGGTGTTATTATGGTATCCTTTACTTTAGTTTCTACCAATTTTTATACTGGTGAATCACACTCCTTTTTATCTGCTACTATTGTTGAAAATGTAGGATTTACAATCGAGTGCCTTTATGGAATCATGTCTCTCGACACTCCGCTAGGTGTCAGAACAGAGGTAATATGCCAGTTCCAAGAGTGTCCCCTTGATATAGGTGGGTACACTTTCTTTTGGATTTTTTACATCCTTGATATTTCTAGAATTAACATAATTGTTGTTAATAACTCGCTCTCTCCTCATCCTACCCAAGTGGATTTCTATCGACATCGGGTGTTCTACGCATCCCCAGAGGGAGAAACTTATATATACAAAGTAGAATGGTATTTAATGGCAGATCAAGATGGAATTAAATGTGCAGTATAGGGAAGAGTGATAGCTCAGTTAGCAAGCCTCTTCATGACCGATCATAGAACACCGCTAGTGGAATTCCATCGCATTATGGATCATTTCAAGGACATGTTACCGGTTGATTTCTCTAGATTACCTCTCATGAGGGAAGTGGAGTCCACTATCGAGCTAGTGCATAGTGTGGAACCAGTTTCTATTACTCCTTATTGGATGGAACCTATATATCTACATGAACTCAAAAAGAAGCTTGAATACCACGAGGATAAGGATTGTATCAGACCTATCACATCATCATAGGTTTCACTACTTGTTTTTGAAAAGGAGGAAGAGAGTACCGTCATATTATGCGTGAATTATTTTCGACTCAACTAGATAATG
Organism: Viscum album; assembly: GCA_963277665.1. Taxonomy (NCBI): domain Eukaryota; kingdom Viridiplantae; phylum Streptophyta; class Magnoliopsida; order Santalales; family Viscaceae; genus Viscum; species Viscum album. The sequence continues at coordinate 1,173,376,048 of OY728119.1, read as the reverse complement.
GTAAATAATCGATATATATTTCATCATATAGATGAACACTTCGACCAGCTCCAAGGCACAACTATTTTCTCTAAGATTAATATGAGGTCATGATATCACCAGGTGCATGTGCGACCCTCGGATATACCATATACAACATTCCATAAAAGTTACTTCTTGTATGAGTATGTGGTTATGACATTCAGCATTTTTAAAGTTCTATAGGTCTTCATTTCTCTAATGAATCTGGTTTTTCAACCATACCTTGATTTCTTTGTGGTGGTTTTTGATGAATACATCTTGGTGTATTTGCGACCAGACACAACCATGCAACCCATCTTAGAATCATGCTAAGTATACAGAGAGAGAACTAGGTATATGAAAAGCCCAAGAAATTCTACTTTTAGACCAATAAATTTCACATCTTGGGTTATATCATATCTGAGGTAGGCATATCAATTGACCCATAAAAGTTTAGCGCCATAGTTTCATGGGAGTATCTCATTAATGTTTTTGAAAAATTCATTTTCTTGGGTCTTTCTAGATATTACATGAATTGCATCTAGGTTTTCAATAGCTTATTAGTGCCTCTTACGACCCTGAAAAATAAGTTTGTACAGTTAATCTGGTAAGAAGCTTTTGAAAAATCTTTTTGGTGTTAAAGGGAAGACTAACCACAACTCTGATCCAGATTCTTCTTGAGAAAAGAAAAAGATATACTATTTAATTTTAGGTTTCACGAATCTGACTGGGTTCAATTTTGATTTAGGTCGATCAAGTCAGGGATTATCGATCCCACTAGATGAGAAATTATGGTAGAATTATCATTCACATGACCATGAGTTAGTACTTTTGGATCATTATTTACACTTTTGGAGACACTACTTGTTGGGTGAGAGGTTAGTTTTTTACAAGGATAAAAAAAGATTGAAATATGTCTCCACACAAAGATAATTGAATTTAAGGTAGTGTAGGTGGTTCGAATACCTACAATCATTTAAAATTTGAGCTTACTGATACCCCTACTATGGAAAATTTCATGGCTAATGCTTTGAGCTGCAAAACGCAAACACAAGCCATCCAAGCAGCCCTTAGTGAGTGGCAGATGATGGATTTGTTTTCTAAGATGCATCTAGAGGTTAGATAATAGTGTGGAAAACTAGTTTTAATAGCTCTTAAAATGAAATCATATCTTTTAGAGTGACTCTATATTAGATAGTTATCTAATCCAGAGGGGATCGTTTTTAGGGAGAGCGTAATATGAGAGAACCTGCCTCCTGGATGGGTTATTGATGGCAGTGAAACATTACTTTACTATTGCCATGTATGCGTACCTTCAGATATATAGGAAGAAATGATGAAGAAATATCATACCTCTATTTGGGAATTTCATCCAGTATTTACAAAGATCTACAGAGACATGTCTCATTAGTACAGGTGGTCTGGTATGAAGAAGAAGATAGTGGGTTTCCTCACATGGTGCTCCACCTGAGAGTAGGTGAAGGTAGAGAACCAATTACCTTCTATACTTCTACAAACTATATCCATTATTGAGTGTAAGGGGAATGAAATATCAATTGATATTTTTACAGGCTTGCTAAGATCTCGTTGAGGCAGCGATGAAGTATGGGTGATTATCAATAAATTGACCAAAATTCATGCACTTTCTACCAATCAGGGAGTCTTTTTCTATTGATGTGTAGGTAAGGTTTTATATACGGGAGATAATGTGACTTCATGGTGTACCTTGTTCTATTTTCTTTGATAGAGATTCCCTCATTGATTCATAGTCTTGGAAAGGGTTGTAGAAAACATGGGTTCAGGTGTACTCTTGAGTAATCCATATCACCCTCAGAATAATGGGAAGTATGATCACACCATACGAGTGTTAGAGGATGAGCTATTAGCATGTATCTTTTATTCCAGAGGATCCTGGGAGAAAAATATTCCTTTTACTGATTTTACCTATAATACCAGCTTTTAGGCGACAATTCAAATGGCCCTATGTGAGGTCCTCTATGGTTGATTGTGTCGGTCAGCTTATGATGACATGAAGCAGGTGAGACAGATCTATTGGGTCCTCATATCATTCAGGATATTTCAAAGAAAGTTCAATAGATTCAGAATCATATGATTGTAGCTCATTCTATACATAAGTCTTAAATTTATCATCATCGAAGACCTTTGGAGTTTGAGACAAGACATTGAGTCTATATGTGTGTTTCACTTGGATTGTGTCATAGGCAGATGATGATACATGGGTAGTTATCCTTGAGATATGTTGGGTTGTTCAAGATAGTTGATAGGGTTTTGTTGGTATCATATTTTTTACTCTTACCTCATAGGTATTGTTCCATGAATAACGTCTTCCATGTATCTCATCTTTGGCAGTATCATCTAGATCCATATCATTCTTTTGAACCTGACGACATCGAGCTTTAGGTGGAGGCATCCTTCAAGGAGCAACTGATTCGTAATGTCAATTGTATCATGAAGGATCTATGATGGAGGATAGTTCCTCTTGTCCGAGTACTATGGAAGCATGGGCATGTTCAGGATGAGACCTGGGAGCGGGAGACCGATGTGCGTACTCAATGGCCGAAACTTTTCTCAGATGATGTTCCACTACCCTTATAGGGGAAACTCTCGGATGAGTTGTCTTAAGGAGGGTAAATTGTAATGTCTCAAATTTAATCAAGGTATGAACATTTTTAAAAAAAATTGTTTTCACTTTAAAGCAATTAAATTCATGTGCGGGATAAATTTAATAATATTGCTTTCCCTATGATGTTTTATAATTTAAAATAATTTAAATAAATTTAAAATAATTAAATAAATATAAATAAATTAAAAGAAATTAAACATAAATAAAACAAAATTTAAAGGAAAAAAATACATAAAAAAGGATGAAAAAGTTTAAAATAAAATATGAAGTGGGTTATAAGAACAGTGAAAATAATTAAAAGGGGCATTATCCCATTTATATTATTTTTACTTCTTTTTATTTTTCCATCCTTATCTATTGTTTTATTTCTATTTATTCCCTTTTTATATTTTTTTTCTTATTTTAATTGTTCAATGTTTTCATTCTTCCTTTCTTTTTTCTCTCCCTCTCCTCTCCTCCTTGGGGCATCGCCCCATGTAGTGCCCCCTTAGAGAACCCCAACCTCCTCCTCCTATCTCCTTTCAGAAGCCTGTTGTGATTCCATAACATCTCTGATTTTAACGCCTCCTAAATTGAATTGATCCTATTGGTAAGGCATACTATAAACTTTAAACAATTTAGGATTTCATCGACCATCCATCACATCATCTATTACAGAAGGAATTTTTCCTTATTTTGTGGATTTATCTAAAACCAATGATTCCTCCCATTTTAGGTCAAATAAAAGATTTGTATATAGTATAGTATCCAATAAAATTTTTATGGAGTGTTTCTACTCTTTTTACCATAAATTTCATTACACATTTTACATCACACATTTGTTCTTCTTGTCAATGCCTACCAGTGACACTAAATTTCAATCCTTTTAATTTAATTAAACTAATTTTATTGACTATTGAGATCATGTTTAGGTGAATGAACATGTTTAAATTATTTCAACATCATTGGATACCTCTTTTTTTGTGCCAACATAATCTTTCTAAATTCCATTAGCCCCATATAATTAATTTATTAATGGTGTGTGCCTGTGCGACCCCTCTTCGTATGATTTTTATATGAAATAAACTATTTAGAACAAATATGATCCCTGAAATTTGGGGTATTGTTGGTTTTTTATGCCTGATGATTTTTTGTTAAAATTATTATGCTTATTTGTTGTTATAAAAGAAAAAAAATCATTTTTTTACTTTCACTAATAAACTGGTTTTCCTTGATAAACCTTGGACTATGATTTTAAATTAATTGATTAATTTATTTACAACAAGATTAATGTCATGTTTGGAAACAAAACTCCTATAGTGAAAGTGTACTATTTTCAATCCAAAGTGTGATGGGTTGGTTTCTTTAGGCATGTTTTGTTGTAGATATATTGATTGTGCTACTTACTTTTGGCTTGTGACTGTTGGGCTTGAATAAGTAGGAAATATGTGGATTTTAGTTGCTTAAATTGATTTTTTAAAAGTCATAAAATGCATACTATGTGATATCTTATTATTTGAAATATAATTAAATTTAGGTCAGAGAGATAACGTGGGTTCTGTATTAAGTACCCACAGATTGACTCTATGCTTCTGATTGGTTACAACACTACATGTCATGGAGGTGACGTCTTAGGATTTTCCATATCAGGGTTTCCCCCGGCTTTCTATATACTCAAGAGTCGTAACAGACAGCTAAGTAAAAATTGAGGATGGACCTATTGGAAAATTGTATGTACCATGTCACAAGTTATACTATACCCCTTATATGTGATACCTAATATGGACTCATGATAAACCATTCCTCGAGCGATACTTTCCCTTTCTGAAGATCGTCATTGATGGGCTCAATGGTATTGGATAAATTGAAGAATGTACCAGACTGATACCTTCAGGAAAAGTTCCGACTCAAACCCTAAACCTTAATATAATAACCATGATAATTTGAGTAAGGTTTTTATTAATTCCACATTGAGTTTCTTATGAATTGTGATACCTCTCTAGTGTCGTGAAGCACACTTTTTTTTGAAACATAAATTAGACCCCAGGCTATAACCCAAGCTTGAGGGTATGGTATTTTTTATCCTAGATTCTATTTTTTAAGATTTTATTTATATATATATATCCAACTTTATATAGGTACTCATTCATACTACCAACATAGGCTGAGGCAAGTGGTATATAATGGGTGTTTTCGTAGTAACACGAACCAAGTTACAATGTTTTTCAATTATTTAAATGCTTCCATTTATTATATATGGCACACTATTATTTGTTTATAGCACAAAATAGAAAGTTATAGACCCCGTGGTTGTCTCCATACTAAGAGTATATCTCACACCCTACTCAGGCCTCATTAGGTACCCGACCAGACTTTATATCTACATGTATGGATAAAGGGAAGTGTGTCATTCCCAATGCTTGATTTCTTTTATGATTTGTATGGAGCTTGGGGGCATAGGAATGAGAATATGTTTGAGATAAAATTGTTGAAATTTGTTTTATTTTAATTATAGATTTTACATAATTCTTTTATTCATGCTTTCTATACTTTTACTTTAGTACAAACATCATATCAGGACATTATTGTGCATCTGGTTTTATTTTTCAGCTTCCAAAATTTTCATTTATTTAGTTGGGATTATTTATATCCTTATCCTATAGATTTTTTATTTATATTCTTCTTATACTTTTTAAAAATTTCTTTTCATCAACTATGTATTACCTCTTACCTGTGAGGGCATAGTCTCCCCCACAAACATGTTAAACGGCCCTCACTACTAGTCGACATCCTCTAGCATTCGAGGAGATGTGCTTGAGGTCTTGTGGCCAATCCTACATGGATCACCTTTCTAGGGGATCCGAGGTTGGGGAAATTACAAAGTGGTACCATATGGTTTATTTTCCTTTTTCTTTATATTTGGGTTAGACTGGAGACTATGACATAGGAATTTGGACCTTACCCCATGCTTAAGTGTATATAACCTACGTATAGGGGAAACCGAATTTCCTGGGTTGGTATTTTAGTTATTTATTATACAAATTATTGTTGATACAATTTCACCATTAGATGACACAGTTGTTTTTTATTATTATTGATATTGGTATTATTGAGATAATGGATTTTAACATTGCAGCTCGATGATACAAATAAAATTCATTTACATGAAAAATATTGGACCTCGTAGGGATTAAAACGAAATGCATATAGCCATGTCATGTCTACCTTCCACGTGCATCTACCTATTTTCATGTGAATGTGGTTGTACCTTGTTGTAAAAATTTTATGTTCCTCTTTCTTAAATATAAATTTTTGATACTTTGTTAGATGTTAACTTAAATTTACCAAGGATGTGGGTGGTAGTCCACATTTTAGGGATCCTTCTATGTTCCCTCTTCATAATCTAGACCCTTCTCTTGGAGTAAGAAATTATTTTTGTAGTGCTCAAAGGTAGGCTATGTACCTAACCTCTTTATTTCACCTTTACCTATTTTCCTCATCTACTATGAAATTCTATGTAAATGTGAAAATTAGGCTATTTTAGAAAAAATTCTCTATGAAATCTTCATGTCATACCTGAGGAGAGTGGTGAGGATCATATTCCAAAGATGGTGGGTAACGAACCACTCGAAGTGCCTCTTGTAGTGCCACTTATAGTGTTACCTATAGTACCACCTGTAGTACCTCATGTGGTACCACCACATTTTGATCTTCAAATGGGCCTTAATTCTAAATTCATGGATTGTTTCCTTAGGTTTATGTTTTTTTTAGAATGTTCCCATACCTTCCACATCTACGGAAAATCTTACACAAGACATTTTCCAACAGCACTGTCCCACATTCTCATGGATTGGAGGTCCTCATGTTATAGTTTCATGGATAAAATACATGAATTTTATATTCAACCATCTAGAGACACTTCCAGATATAAGGTTCATACATGTAGTCTATATGCTTCATGAATCCACTAGGCATTAATGGGATGTTAGTTCTCAGGAGGAGAAGACCATAGACATCAATTGGGTAGAATTCCAAACATATTCTACTATCACTTCTTTCTACATACTCTAAGAGATTATGATTATAAGTAATTCTTACATCGTCATCAAGGCACAATGAAAGTGTTAGAGTATTCTACTCAATTTATATATCTTAAGAATTTTTCTCCTTCTCTGACCAGTGATGCATAGGAAACTACTAGACGCTTTAAGGATGGACTTGGATATTCCGTCCGCTCACATGTGAACGTATTTTGTTTGAAAACAATTACATAGATAGTGAACCAAACCGTAATTTCAGAACAAAATGTTAGGGAAGATAGACCTATGAGCCAAGGCGGTTCAGTTCTGAGATATGGTGATCGTTATTCGAGTAGTAATAAGCACCATTTTGAGGGTGCACATGGAGAAACATCCATCCAAATGACACATAGTGACAACACTATCATATGTCATTAGTGTAGAAATATCATCCATAAGAAGCCCCAGTGCATGAGAAAAATAATTGAGTACCAAGCTTGCATAAAGAAGGGTCAACTTTTGCGTTTATGCCCTTATTTATCATCAACATCTAATGGTAGAGTATCTATACCATCACTTCAATAATAAATGAGATCTATGACTCCACAATAGGATTGAAGTTCATTTTCCATTGGTCGATCGTTCTGAGGTAATGGTGTAGGTTGTGGTTGAGGAAATCATGTTCCAAACTATTATTATTAGCAAAGTTGACCAACGTAGGCCAGTCAGGAAGCATCTCAGGGCAATGGTTTAGGCCTTATATATGCAGTAAAACCAGCACTAGAGGAGAAGGTAGGAAGACCATAAATGGTTAGAGGTACTACCTTGGTAGTCTCTACTTTAGTTTTTACCCTTTTTGATATTGGTGCATCACAGCCCTTTTTATCTTCTACTATTGTTTAAAGCCTTGGTTTTATAATTGAGTTTCTTTGTGGTGTAATTTCTCTCAAAACTCTACTAGGGATTAGAATAGAGGTAATACACTAGTGGAACGAGTTCCCCCTTGAGATAGGTGGGTACTATTTCTTTTTTAATTTCTATATCATTGATATATCTAGCATTGACATCATTCTTGGTATGAACTGGATCACTCCTTGTCATTCCCATGTGGATTTATATCAACATCGGGTTTCCTTCACATCCCCTAAGGTTGACACTTATCTACACAAATGAGAATTCTATATACTGACAGATCCAGTTGGACTTAAACGTGTAGGACAGGGCAGAGTGATAGCTCAGTTAGCAAGCCTCTTCATGAGCGATCAGGTAATACCACTAGTGGATTTCCCTCCCATTATGGATCGTTTGAGGGATGTATTCCCTGAATATTTCTCTAGCTTACCTCCCAGGACAAAAGTTGATTTCACTATTGAGATAGTGCTAGCTATGACACCAGTGTATATTCCTCCTTCTAGTATGACACCTACATAGCTATATTAACATGAAAGGATACTTGAACACCTCGAGGCTAATGGTTTTATTAGACCTATAACATCATCGTGGGGATCACCAGTTGTTTTTTCCATGAAGGTTGATGGTACCCCCATATTTTGAGTGACTTATCATCGACTCAACCTATTTACAGAAAATAATCGATATTTTTTGCCACATATAGTTGAACTTTTCGACCAGTTTTTAGGAGTAACTATTTTCTCCAAGATTTATTTGAGGTCGGGATATAACTGGGTGCATGTGATACCATCTGACATACCACATACTGCATTTCAGAGAAGGTATGGCTTTTATGAGTATCTGTTTATGCCTTACGGCCTTACAAATGCATCGTTAGTCTTCATGGATCTAATGAATTGGGGTCTTCCCCCATACATTTATTCCTTTGTGGTGGTTTTTGGTGAAGACATATTGGTTTATTCGTGCTCCATAAATGACCAATCGACCCATCTTAGGATTATTCCGAGTAATCTGAAATAGAACAAGTTATATGAAAATCTTAGCATATGCCGCTTCTATGTCGATAAAGTTCAGTTCTTGGGTAATATCACATCTAAGGTGGGCGTATCAGTTGACCCAGAAAAGGTGAGTTCCATAGTTTCATGGTAGCATCCTAATAATGTTTCTGACATATGCAATTTCTTGGGGCATGATGGATATTATAGTATTTTCTTTAAGGATGTATCCTGTGTAGAATCACCTCTTACGACCCTGAATAAGAAGGTTATACAATTCACCTAGTCAAAATATTATAAAATATCTTTTTAGGAGTTAAAAAAAGACTAACCTCAGCTCCAATCCTGATTCTACCTGAGCAAGGTAGAATCTATATTTTTTATTGTGACAATTTGAAAATCACACTAGTGTAGTATTGATGCAGGTTGATCAAGTCATGACTTATGTATCCTTCCAAATCAAACCACACAAGTGTAACTATCCTACAAATTACCTTGAGTTAGCAGTTATGGTTCATGATTTACACTATTGGAGACAATACTTTTTGTATGGGAGTTTCATTATTTACACGGATCATAAAAGAATGTAATATATCTCCACACAGTGAGACTTGAATTTAAGGCAGTGCTGGTGGGTTAAATACGTACAATCATTTTCTTTTGAGCATTCTTATACCCCTGGTAATGGAAATGTTGTGCATAACATTTTGAATGCAAAACGCTGACATAAGCTGACCAAAAAACGAATATTGAGCGGTAGATGATGTCTTTGTTTTCGGAGATGCATCTAGAGGTTCAGGAATAGTGTGGAAAACTAGTTTTGACAACCCATACAGTGACATCCTCTATTTTGGAGTGAGTGTGTATGTGATAGTTTTCTGATTCAGATGGGATCATTTTGCAGGAGAGTTTCCCAGGAGAGAACCTACCTCCTGGGTGGGTTATTGAGGGAAGAGAAACATTAATTTATCATGGTCACCTTCAAATATACAGGGATAAATTATGATGGAATAACATACCTCTATTTGGGATTTTTATCCTGGACTTACCAAGATGTAAAAAGACATGTGTCGTAAGTACTGGTGGCCATGTATGAAGAAGTAGAAAGAGGGTTCCCTCACCGGTGCTCCACCTATCAATAGGTAAAGGCAGAGCACCAATGACCTTATGGACTTATACAACCTTTATCCATTATTATTTGGAAATGTAATTTCATCACCATAGAATTTTTTATAGGATTTCCAGGATCTCCTTGAGGCAGCAATGGATTATGGGTCATTTTCAATAGATTGACTGATGTCTTGAACTCCATACCTATATGGGAGACCTTTTATATAGAAGGATATATATCCAGTAGATAGTGTGAATTCATGGCATACCTTATTCTATTATCTCAAATATATATGGCCTCTTTACTTCATGGATCTAGAAAGCGTTGCAGAAAGCACCGAGTTCACATGTACTCTTTAGTACTACATATCACCCTCAGACCGATGGGCAGTCCAAGAGAGTCATACGAGTGTTAGAGGATATTCTACGGGCATGTATCCTTGATTTAGGAGGTTCCTATAAGAAATATATTCCTTTTTTTGGGTTTACCTATAATCACAGCTGTCAAGAGATAATTGAAAAGCCTCCATATGAACCCCACTGTGGTAGATTGTGTAATTCACCTTTTATGTTGGCTCAAAGTATGTGAGGAAGCTCTGTTGGGTCCTCATCTCATTAAATAGACTTCTGATCAACTTAATATAATTCAGAAGCATAGGACTATAGCACAGTTTAGAAAGAAGTCTTATACTGATCATCACCGTAGACCTATGAAATTCAAGGTAGGACATCATGTTTTACTGAATGTTTCACTGAGGTTGGGCCATAGTCAGATTCGTAGATAGGGGAACTTATCACCAAGATGTGTTTGGTTGTTCGAGATACTGGAGGGAGTTGGGCTGGTAGCTTATCAGTTATTGTTAACTATGAGGTACCATGCCATGCATGATGTCTTCCATGTGTCTCATCTTTAACAGAATCATCTAGACCCATCTCATTCTTTTGACACTAATGACATCAAGATTGAGGTGGATGCATCCTTCGAGGAGCATCCAATTTATATTGTCGATCATAACACGAAGGTTCTCTGAGGGAAGTCAGTTCCTCTCGTCCAGCTTCAATAGTAGAATGGACATGTTCAGAATGAGACATGGGAGGGAGATACCAATGTGTTTACTCAATGGTCATATCTTTACTTATATGATGTTCCTCTACCCTTAGAGGGTCAACTTAGAGAAGATTTGTCTTAAGGAGGGGAGGTTGTAACATCCCGACATTACGCAATGTATAAACCATTTAAAAAAATTTACCTTAAAGTAATTAAATGAGTGCACTAGATAATTAAATAGTACCATGTGCCCTATGATATTCTATAACATAAACTAATTTAAATTAATTTAAAATAATTAATTTAATTTAAATAAATTTAAATAAATTAAATATAAATTAAAAAGAAATTAAAATAAATTAAAAGAAAATTAAATTAAATTAAAAAGGGTTTAAAAAAATAAAAATGGGGTTATGAGAAAATTGAAAATATTTAAAATGGGCATTATCCCGTTTTAATTATTTTTATTTCCTTTTCTTTTCTGATCCTTTTATGTTATTATATTTTTTTAATTTTATTTTTCTTGTTTCTTTTTTTATTTTTTTATTTTTTTTATTTTCCCTCATTTTCTTTCTTCCTTTAATTTTTTTCTATCCCTCTCCTCTCCAATCTGGTGTGTCTCCCCCAGTAGAGCCCCCACTTATAGTGCCTCGGTCTCCTCCATCACTCTCCCTTCAGAAGCCTGTTGCAACTCCGTTACGTCTCTGATTTTGAGACCACCCAAGGCATAGTGATCCTATCAGTAATGATTATAGTATACTTTTAGAAATTTATGATTTCATCCACCATCCATCACACAATATAACAAAAAATTAATTTTCCCCCATTTTTGGGTTTTTCTAAAACCTCTGATTCCACCCATTTTAGGTCAAATCAAAGCAGTTTGTGGATCATAGGATCCAGAGTGATTATAGGGTTGGGAGTCTACTATTTTTACCATTGTTTCATCGTGTCTTTTACATCGTAAGTTTGTGCCTCTAATAATTTCCAACCAGTGATACTCAATTTAACTCAATATAATTTTATTAAACTACTTTTTTCAACTATTACTACCTTGTTTAAGGTGAACTAACTTGTTTAAAATGGTACAACATCATTGGATACCCCTTTGTTTTTACGGATGTAATTGGTCTAAATTTTGTTATCCTCGAAAAATTAATTTATTAATTGCATGTGTTTTCATGACCCCTCTTAGGTTGAGTTTTAAATAAAATAAATTATTTAGGATAATTATAAACAATGAAATTTGGGGTTTTTTTGGTTTGTTTATGACAAATGATTATTTGTTAAAAGTGAGATAAGAAACCCCTTACCTTGTGTCTAAATTGACTCGTTTTTCCTTGTTGTTCCTAAATAATAAACATAAGTCAATTTATACTTTCATTAGAACCTTTTTAAATTTTATTTTTCCTTTTATATCCTTTATTACATTTCTATAACAATTATTAATTATTTGATTTCATATCGTACATTTTGTCGATGTTCGGAACATGGGTGAAAAAAATGAACTTCTTATAATTACAAGTTGTCCATGTGGTCAAAAGTCCATTATATAAACAATTATATTCATGGTTTAGAAATAATATAAATAATATATACCTAGTATATATGTATTTATAATAGTCCATAACATTTGGACAAAAGAAATGAAATGCATCGTTCATGGAGACGGTAAGTTGTACGTACACATGAACGCTACTTTCATTTCCTTTTCATTTTTAAAGGAATGAAAACTAATTGATACCTTGGTATATTAAAATTCCATTAAAATATACATGTTATATATGTTACATAATTTCATTAATTTAAGTCTTTATACATTCCATGTATAGCATGAAAGAGTCATATCACTTTGTGTGGGCGGTAGTCCTCACTTCTCAAATGAAATTATCTTATATATACAACAAGAAACGCATAAAGGTATGTTCTAAAAGGGAATTACATATGAATTAGAGATAAAATAAAAATCATAAAAATAATATATAATTATAGTGACATCATAATGGCCACTATAATAGGTGGTAGGAAAATATTGAACAATCATCGTTTCGTGAGGCAGTAGTTCGCCGCCACAAAAATAGTATGTTATTTACCCATTAAATGGAGGTGTGTGTAAGTGTAGTTATAATAATTCTCATAAAAACAACATAGTATATTGAGGATACTATGTTTTATAAAATAATGGTATAAAAGAGTTTTGTGGGTTGGATAAGTAAATAAATGAAAATAACTTAAGAGAAGATGTTACATTTAAATCAGGTAACTCCCTTTGGTTTGAACCAAAAGGATTTCTTGAAGTTACTTCTGCATAATGTAATGCTTCTAAGTGAAATAGAGGGATGTAGGGAGATTAATTAGGAATATCTTCAACTATACAAGGTTCATTAGAGGTGTGATTAATGGATTAGAGGTGATGGCTTTTTATAAGGGAGAGGAGCGGCTCTTTAGGAATGTTTGAAAATGTTATTTTTTTATAAATATATTTTCGATTTCAAAAGGACAAAAAATAATTAAATTAAAATATAATATTAATACAATTCGAAATAAAATAATCTAGTAATAATTGGACAGGTTTTGGATATTTTTTTAAATTTTATAATCTCATTTATTTAAATCATTCATTAATAAGGTAATCATAGCATCATCATTGTGTCATAAATAATTTTATTTATTTGATGTCTAAAAATTATAAATAAAATACATTTATTTAGGAAATCTTTATATCTTTCTAATGAATATTTATAGTCAAAGACATAACTTATATAACACCATTTAAAAATTTATTTACAAAAAGATATATGTTTAAGTCATTTTTGTCTTTACTTTATATTAATTAATATAGTGTCATTATCACACTTATGTGGCTCCATGGGGTCCCAAAATTCACCCAAGTATACCCATGGTTAGATATTTATCAACAAATAATATTAGGACACATGATAAGGTAATTTAATATTATTATAATATTATTTGTTTACCCTTATTTACCATATTTACCATTTTACCATGGTAAATAAAATATTTACTGAAGTAAATATTAATAATGTCAAAAAATAAATGTTAACTATTTAAACAATTTGGAACTCATGATTCCAAATGTTGAATCAATTTTTCCAAATTAAAAAAACAGAAGTGGTAGAAATTAATTTAAAATTAATTCCCGTTGTCAAAATAAAAAATCGTGTTTTTAAGAAATAATAACTAAAAAAATGTTGACACTTGTTTATGTCCAATTTCAATGTAAAATTACTTACAATGAGTTGAATTGGATTAAATGGTAAAAACATAATCTAATTACACTTTAAAAACAATTAAAAAGATAATCTAACCATATAAGTAAATTATTTTAAAAGTCCGTTTTGAATTAAAATACAGTATTTTTATTATTCATTAAAAAATGAACTTTATTAGAAAAATATCAAAATTTCATCCAAAATAAATTTTGATGTCCCAATTATAAAGAAGAATTTTATTTTTTCAAATATAACATATAAAAGTTACAAAATCTATATTTAAAAATGGTTCTCCATCAAAAGGCGGTAAAACGACCTTTTAAATCACATTATAGTATTTCATGCTTAATATTGGATTCGTTTTCATTTTAAGCTTCTAAAATGTATTGGATAAATGTAAAGACATTTAAACAACATGTATAATAATATTTTAGTTAGTTATGTTCATTCTCTCCAATAAAATATCTAGGAATTAACTACCATTTACAATAATATTATTATTATATTATGTTTCAGAATAACTCAGAGTTGTGTGCGATGTAAGATTTCAAAGAAACTCATTGTTGTGTATCGGGTATGCCATCATACATAGTGTCCCCATTAAATTAAAATTAATATTTAATTCAAAAATAAAAGCAAATATAAAAATTTCATATTCTTTATTTACCTGGGATGTTACATCCTTCCCCCTATTGGGAATTGCATCCTCGCAATTTTAAAATTGGGCTCAGAAACTTCATTAAAAGTCCTACATTAGAAAAAGTGTCAATAAAACTCTCACTTTAAAATAAATTAAGAAAATTAAAAAGGACACCCAAGACAACAAATACTAGGATTCCATGAAAACATGGTTATAGAGGAGAAAACAAATCATCAAGTTCGGATGGAGAGTGATATAAATCATGATTAGGATAAATTTATCCACTAGAAAATTAAAAACATGTTATGGGTTAGACGATCATTGATTCCCCTGTAGGAAAAGTAAACGGACAATGTTTTTTGTTTTGTTAGGTTTCCTATCGTAAAGTTAGAGAATTTATATATGAGATTGACTAAGGACATAAATACATATACTTACCTTTCAATTAGAGATTCATCCCTTAATAAATTTCTTCCAAAAACTCATCTTTTCTCCAAACTATGAGTATTCATGATGACAAGGTCACACCTAAAGCTCTAGAATCATCTTCTAGAGAATCACATAATTCAAAAAGATAAACTATATATTTCACCTATCTTTATACATTAACCAAAAGAAAAAATGGTTAGTACGAGACCAGATAATCCCCAAAAAGGATAATCCTTTATAAAAAAAATACTACTCTTAATATCGAAAATTAAACAAGAAGTACCCAAAGTTCAAGAAATACAATTCAATACACAATTGTCCTTAAAAGATTTCAATATAATCCAAACTAAGATTAAAACCCAAAACTCATATTAATATTATCACATAGTCTTCCACGATGAATCTTAACATTTATCTCCATATAACATTAACTACTCTTAATGTCTCATACTAAAGTGTAATTAACCTAATCGCATATTATGGAGGATAGGTTAATCATTTCCAGAAATAACCCAAATCAACATATGTCCATAATAAATACATAGATTCTTCCAAAATAGAAATTTTAACCATTACTCCACAAATGACATCTCATAGTATTCTATTTTACTTAATCATATAATGTTCCCCAAAATAGAGAATGTCTTCCAAAATAAATTATATCACTTAATCACCAAATCATTTTCCTATATTAAGGATATCCATTTGGTAAAACATAAGTTCCCAAAATCAAATTATTCTTGATCCATAAAATCATTTAACTAAAAAGAATAAGTCATATTAACCAGGGACTTCATGTAGGCCAGTGGTAGGAGATATACCCTTGTCTCCCTTAGGTTGTGGGTTCGATTCCCATGGCATTTCCAGACGTGATGTGTTGTCACCCATTTTATGGTTTTCCTTTTTATAAAACTCAAAAATAACCCTAACATGTTTTAACCTCAATGGTCTCCTTATACCTTTCATTTTCTTCCTAACACATTAAGACCTCAACATCTTATTTCATGACGCCTTATATATATTTTCCTTTTTTTCTTATTTAAGCTCTATATGATAAAATAAAATTATTCCCGATAGAATGAACAATAAAAATTCATCATGGTTTCCATAAGGTTTCATCATCATCTTGTTCACATATCTAGAAGGTCCATGCATTGCAAAAATGATTTAGAGATCCTTTAAAATCATTTTCTTCCTTCATCCAAATAAACCTTCTACAACTTGCGTCATTTAGGGGTTCACAGAAAAATAGTTTCCTAAAATAATCATGTATGACATATAATTTCAAAACATCTGATAAAACATGATTTTTATAAAATAGTTGGATCGAATTTGAGTTGAAACATTCAATCAATGTTCCTTTTAAAATATCATAAGTATGTGCTGAGAGACTATATTTTAAATGAAAATATTAATAGGTTGTGCAAGGTTATCCTTATTCAATACCTTTTTCAAAATCATAATATGCTTCAAAGTCTTGTGATAAGGTAAAATAATTTCAAATTATTTTATAATATTTATCTTTCTTGAAAATATGAGAATATTGTGAAAATATGATTTCATTAAATACAACCCATGATCCACGATGATATCTAGGTATAGTGGAGGTGTTTGATATCTCAAAAAATTTATTTCAAGTGAGTTTTATGTTAGAAAAAGTTTCAAAATCATCTGAACATGACATTGTAATATTTATTGCTAACATGTCATCAAGAAGAGATAGAAATGTTGTTTGAAATTCTCCTCCTTCCATTTTTAACCGACTTTATTTGATCTAAAAAACTTATAAAACAAGGATTTAACTAAAATAATAGACATAAAGACTAACCATGTGTTTAATGAAAACTCATAATCCCTAAAGTTGTCTAAACTGGCCTTTGATACCAACTATAAGGAACCATCCTTTAACATTACATAACTTTGAGTTAAGTCAGGAATTCACATTAAGGATCTTTTCAGGTTTAGAGTTTTAGTGAATTAGGCCATAAATATTACATTACATTTCAAAAATTATGAAGTAGACACTTCTACTCATTATCCATTTTTTCATAAAATAAAAACTCATAAAAAAAGTAACATGACTTGTTCCATGTTTTAGATAGCATGAATTTTCCTTGATCCTATCCTTGACCATATTCATCTTTAATTCTGGTGAAAAACATTTCAAGACTTGGGATGAGCATAAAAATCTTAGTAAGGGTTATAAAATAAGGAATGTAAACGTCAACCCATCAATCAAACCATACTTTTGAATCATAACATACCACATAAAATCCCACGATTTATGAACAACACATAGAAATCATAAATCATAAAGGTAACTTATATAATACATAAGATAATTACGCTGTAACTTTCATAACTACATAGGGAGTTACATTTGGAATACCCATTATAGTATATTCCCTAAATCTATTAGTAGAAACATTAACGTTTACCTCCATTACGTTACCCAATGCATTGGAGATCTATCTTAGGCTCACCTGCCCTAGGTTTATCATGTAACCACCCGTATGCGTAAACAATACCCAAGAACCATAACATAATCATAACACATGAACAAAAACAAAGAAAATATTACATTTCCACATTGAAATCACAATATGACATTTCAATATTTAAACATAATCACTCCATTCTCAAAACCATTTTCAAAATAATTTAAACATTTAATAAAGTGATTTTTAAATCAAAGTGTCCCATACCACTTTGAAAATTTTAATGGAATTAACATTTTAAAATATTAATTTCCCTATAAATAAATAATAATAAAAATTTTAAAACAAGGACATTAATGAGAAAGATTTAGAAGAATAAATCTATAAAACATTTAAAATGATATTTTAGTTAAATAATTTTTAACAAAATGAGAGATGCTTGAATAAAAATAATTGAGAAATAACATTGATCAAAACATTATAATTTCCTGAGAATAAATTTTTTCATTATATAATATTATAAATGACAGCATATATACCAAATAAAAGTTAATTGGCACAAAAAACAATGGTGTCTCAATGGAATGTAAATTGAGACAAAATCCCTTATAAAGATGGAATCCATAGATTAAGGATAAATCAATGACATAATTATGTGTGAAAGATATAAATACACCCAATATAAGTGGATATTAAGTGTAAAACAATCATATGTTATTCAAAAATATTCATAGCATGACATAATCAAGAAGTAGAGGTTTAACCCATAGAATTGAAATTGGGTTAAGGGGTTCCCTTATGAAAATTTGGCAGCCTAACGGTGTCACTTAAAATTTCAGAAAAAGAGTTGATGGGAGAGAAAATGGTTTCTCATCACTTGGACATAAAATTTACATCAATACGTATATATAAGAACATATCTCAACATAATATAATGTAAATTAAAAGACATAAAAGAATTATTTGACTAAAAGAGAAAGGTGAAAGGTTCCCTTATAGATTTGGTAACTTACAAAACATACACCCCATGAAAGAAGGATCATAAATGAAGATATAAATACCCATAAATTATGTTATATTACACAAATAATAAAATCATGGGAATTAAATACACCACACAAAAGGAAATACTGGAAAATATAGCATGAATCTCACAGGAATAAAAAGTTAGATGAAAACCCCTTACAATGTTGTAATCAATCGATTCGTATGACCAAAAGTTAATAACCAAAAAATAAATCCCAGAATACCATGAATATAAAGAGAATAGTGATAATATATTTCAAATGGTAGTACACAATACACCACATGCAATAAATAATTGGCAAACAATGGAAATGTCACAGAGTTAAAAGTGAGATAAGAAACCCCTTACCTCGTGTCTGAATTGACTCGTTTTTCCCTGTTCTTACTAAATAATAAACATAAGTCAATTTATAAATTATTTAGAACCTTTTTAAATTTTTTTTCCTTTTATATCACTTATTACCTTTCTAAAACAATTATTAATTATTTGAGTTCATATCAGACATTTTGTCGATGTTCGGAACTTGAGTAAAAAAATGAACTTCTTATAATTACCAGTTGTCCATGTGGTCAAAAGTCCATTATATAAAAAATCATATTCATGGTTTAGAAATCATATAAATAATATATACCCAGTATATATGCATTTATAATAGTCCGTAACATTTGTACATAATAAATGAAATGCATCGTTCGTGGAGACGGTAAGTCGTACGTACGCATGAACGCTACCTTCATTTCCTTTTCATTTTTAAAGGAATGAAAACTAATTGATACCTAGGTATATTAAAATTAAATTATAATATACATGTTATATATGTTACATAATTTCATTAATTCTAGGATTTATACATTCCATGAATATCATGAATGAGTTATATCACTTTGAGGGGGTGGTAGTCCTCACTTCTCAAATGAAATTATCCTATATATACAACATGAAAAGAATAAAGGTATGTTCTAAAAGATAATTACATAAGAATTAGAGATAAAATAAAAATCATAAATATCATATATAATTATAGTGACATCATATTGTCCACCATAATATGTGGTAGGAGAATATTGAACAATCATCGTTTCGTGAGGCAGTAGTTCGCCGCCACAAAAACAGTATGTTCTTTAACCATTAGATGGAGGTGTGTGTAAGTTTAGTTCTAATAATTCTCATAAAAACAACATATTATATTGAGGATATTATTTTTTATAAAATAAAGGTATAAAATGAGTTTAGGGGGTTGGAGAAGTAAAATAAAAGAAATGAACTTAAGAGAAGACGTTACCATTAAATCGGGTAACTCCCTTTGGTTTGAACCAAAAGGATTTTCTAAAGTGACTTCTGCCTAAGGTAAGGCTTTTAGGTGGAATAGAGGGATATAGGGAAATTTATTGGGCAAATTTTGGATGATCCAAGGGGTTTTATATGTTTGAGTAATGGGTTAGATGTGATGTATTTTTATAAGGGTGGAGGGGCTCTTAAGGAATGTTTAAAAATATTATATTATTATAAACTAATTTTCAGTTTTAAAATATCCAAAACTCATTAACTTAAAATAAAAAACGACTATATTTCTAAAAAAATCATCCAATAATAATTTTATGTGTTTTAGATATTTGTTTTAATTTTATAATCTCATTTATTTAAATCATTCGTTAATAACGTAATCACTGCATCATCATTGTGTCATAAATATTTTTATTTATTTGTTGTCTAAAAATTATAAATAATATAAAATGATTTAGGAAATTTTTTTAGCTATATAATTAATATTTTTTGTAGAAGATATAACTTATATAACCCCATGTAAAAATCTATTTACTAAAAGAAATATGTTTAAGTCATTTTTGTCTTTACTTTAAATTAATTAATATAAAGTGTCACTATCAATCTTATGTGGCTCTATGGGGTCCCAGAATTGACCCAAGTATGACCATGGTCAGCAATGTATCAACCAATAATATTAGGATAGGATGATAGGGTAATTTAATATTATTATAATATTATTTGTTTACCTTATTTACAATATTAACTCTTTTACCATGGTAAATAAAATATTTACTGAAGTAAATATTCATAATGTAAAAAAAAAGTTACCTATTTACATAATTTGGAACTCCTGATTCTAAATATGGAATCCATTTTTACAAATTCAAAACACATAAGTGGTATAAATTAATTTAAAATTAATTCCTCTTGTCAAAACAAAAAAGCGTGTTTTTAAGAAATAATAACTCTCAAAATATTGACACTTGTTTATGTCCAATTTCAAAGTGAAATTAATTCCAATGAATAAAGTTAGATTAAATGGTAAAAAATAATCTAATTATACTTTAAAAATAATTAAAAATATAATATAACATTATAAATAAATTATATTAAAAATAAGTTTTGAATTAAAATACTGTATTTTCATTATTCGTTAAAAATGAAATTTATCATAAAAATACCAAAATTTCATCCAAAATAAATGTTGATATCCCAATTATAAATAATAATTTTTTGTTTTCTAATAGAACATATAAAATTGAAAAAAAAAATAGATTTAAAATGGTTTTTCAATCAAAAGGAGTTGAAAGGACCTTTAAAAGAACATTAGAGTATTCTATGGTTAACATTGGATTCATTCTAATTTTAAGCCTCTAATTTTTTTTGGATAAATGTAAAGACATTTAACAAAAATTTCTAATAATATTTTAGTTAGTTTTTTTCATTCCCTCTATTACAATATCTAGGTGCTAACTACTATTTCAAATAATAATATTATTATATTATGTTTCGATATAACTTAGAGTTGTGTGCAACGTAAGATTTCAAAGAAACCCATTATTGTGTATCAGGTATGCCATCGAACATAGCATCCCCATTAAAGTAAAATTAATATTTAATTCATAAATATTAATAAATATGAAAATTTCATATTCTTTATTTACCTGGGATGCTACATCCTTCCCCCATTTAGGGAATTGCGTCCTCGTAATTTTAAAATTAGTCTCGAAAACTTCATTGAAAGTCTGACATTAGAAAAAGAGCCAATAAAACTATCACTTTAAAATAAATTAAGAGAAGTATGAAGGTCACCCAAGACAACAGATACTAGGATTCCATGAAAACATGGATATGGAGGAGAAAACAAACCATCAATTTCTGATGGAGAGTGATAGAAAACATGATTGGGAGAAAGTTATCCACTAAAAAATCACAAACTTGTTATGGGTTAAACAGTCTTTGATTCCCCTGTAGGAAAATTAAACGGACAACTTTTTTTTGTTTTAGGTTCCCTTTCATAAAGTTGGAGAATTTATTTATGATAATTACTAAGGACATAAGGACATATAATTATCTTTCATGTAGAGTTTCATACCTTAATAAATTGCTTCCAAAAACCCATCTTTTCTCCAAATAATGAGTATTCATGATGACATGGTCACACCTGAAGCACTAGAATCAACTTCTAGAGAATATCATAATCCAAAAAGATGAACTATATGTTTCCCCTATCTTTAAACATTATCCAAAACCAAAAGTGGTTTGTACATGACCGGATAATCCCTAAAAAGGATAATCCTTTATAAAAAGAAATACTACCCTTAATCTCCAAAATTAAACAAATAGTACCCAAATTTCAAGAAAGACCATTCAATACACAATTGTCCTTGAAATTATTCAATATAATCCAAACTAATATTCAAACCCAAAGCTCAGAAGAATTTGATCACATAGTCTTCCATAATAAATCTTAACATTTATCTCCAAATAACATCGACTACTCTTAAATTCTCATACTAAAGTGTAATTAACCTAATCACATGTTCCCTATGATAGGTTAATCATTTCCAAAAATAACCCAAATCAGCTTATGTCCAAAATAAATACATAGATTATTCAAAAATAAATATTTTAACCACTACTCCACAAATGAGATCCCATAGTGTTCTATTTTCCTAAAGCATATAATGATCCTTAAAAGAGAGAACTTATTCAAAAATAACCCTTACCACTTGATCACAAAATCATTTTCTTATATTAAGGATATCCATTTGAAAAAACATATGTTCCCAAAATAAACTTATTATTGATACATAAAATCATCTAACTAAAAAGAATAAGTCATATTAACCAGGGACTTCATGTAGGCCAGTGGTAGGTGATGTTCCCTTGTCTCCCTTTGTTTGTGGGTTTGATACCCATGGCCTTTTCGGACGTGATGTTTTGTCACCCATATTATGAGTTTTCCTTTTTATAAAACTCAAAAATAACCATAACATGTTTTAACCTTAAAGGTTTTCTTATACCTTTCATTTTCTTCCCAACACATTAAGACCTAAATATCTTATTTCATGAAGCCTTATATATATTTTCCTTTTTTTCTTATTTCACCTCTATATGATAAAATAAAAATATTCCTAATACAATGAACAATATACATTCATCATGGTTTCCATATGGTTTCATAGTCATGTTGTTCATGTTGGTAGAAGGTCCATGCATTGAAACAATGATTTAGAGATCCTTCAAAATCATTTGCTTCCTTCATACAAATACACCTTTTACAACTTGGTTCATATGGTGGTTCATAGAAAAATAGTTTTGGAAAATAATCATGTATGAAATAAAATTTCAAAACATCTGATAAAACTTTATTTTTATAAAACAGTCAGACCGAATTTGAGTTGAAACATTCAATCAATGGCCCTTTTAAAATACCATAAGAATGTTTTGAGATTCTATATTATAAAAGAAAATATAAATAGGTTTTTCAAGTGTCTCCTTATTCATAACCTTTTTCAAAATCATAATATTCTTCAAAATCTTGTGATAAGGTAAAATATTTGAAAATTTCTTTATAATATTTACCTTTTTAAAAATATGAGAATATTGTGAAAATAGGATTTGATTAAATACAAACCAGGATCCATGAGGATATTAAGTTATAGTGGAGGTGTTTTATATCTCAAACATTTGCTTTCAAGTGATTTGTATGTTAGAAAAAGTTTCAAAATCATCTGAACATGACTTTGTAATAATTATTGCAAGCATGTCATCAGGAAGAGATATGAATGTTGTTTGAGATCCTCCTCCATCAATTTTTAACTGACTTTAATTGATCTGAAAAAGTTGTAAAACAGTGATTTAATTGAAATAATAGACATAGAGACTAACCATGTGTTTAACAAAAACTCCTAATTCCTAAAGTTTTCTAAACCGACCTCTGATACCAACTATAAGGACATGGCCTTAAACATTACATAATATTGAGTTAAGTCCAGATTTCAAATTGGGGATTTTTTAGGTTTATAGTTTTAGTGAATTAGGCCATAACAATTACATTACATTTCAAAAATTTAAAATTAGACACTTCTACTCATTATCCATTTTTTCATAAAAAAACTCCGAAGAAAAGTAACTTGTCTAGTTCTATATTTTAGATAGCATGACTTTTCTTTGATCCCATCCTTGACCCTATTCATCTTTAATTCCTATGAAAAACATTCCAAAACTTGGTATGAACATAAAAATATCAGTAAGGGTAATAAAATAAGGAAGGGAAACATTAACCCATCAACGAAACCATTCTTTTTAACCATAACATACCTCATGAAATCATAATATTTATGAATAACACATAGAAATCATTAATCATAAAGGTAAATTATGGCATGCATAAAATACATATGTTGTAACTTTCACAGCTACATAGGGAGTTACATCTGGAATACCCATCACAGTATATTACCTAAATCTCTTAGGAGAAACATTAATGTTCACCTCCTCTACGTTACCCAATTCAATGGAGATCTATCTTCAGCTCACCCGCCCTAGGTTTATCACGAAACCACTCGTATGTGTAAAAGGTACCCATGAACCATAACATAATCATAACACTTGAACAAGAATAAATAAAATATAACATTTCCACATTGCAATCACAATATAACATTTCAATATATTTACATAATCAATCCATTTTCAAAACCATTTAAAACATTTATTAAAGAGATTTTTGAATCAAAGTGTCCCATACAACTTTGAAAATTTTAAAGGAATTAACATTTTAAAACATTAATGTCCATATAAATAAATCTTAAAACCCATTTTTAAAACATGGACATCAGTGAAAAATATTAAGAAGAATAAATCTATAAAAAAATTAAAACGATATTTTAGTGAAAGAGTTTTTAACAAAATGAGAGATGCTTGAATACAAATAATTGAGGAATAACATTAATCAAAACTTTATAATATCATTAGAATAAATTTATTCATGATTTAATATTCGAAAGGATAGTATATACACCATATAAAAGTGAATCGGATCATAACAACAATGAAGTCTCAATGGAATGTAAATTGAGATGAAATCCCTTATAAAGATTGTATCCTTAGATTAAGGATAAATCAATGACATAATTATGTGTGAAAAATATAAATAAACCCAATATAAGTGTATATTAAGTGTAAAAAAATCATAGGTTATTCACACATATTCATAGAACGACATAATCAAGAAGTAGAAGTTTAACCCAAAGAATTGAAATTTGGTTAAGGAGTTCCCTTATGAAAATTTGGCAGCCTAACGATGTCACTTAAATTTTCAAAAAAAGATTTGATGAGATATAAAATGGTATCTCATCACTCGGACATAAAATTTACATCAATAAGGATATATAATAATGTATCCCAACATAATATAATGGAAATTATAAGACATAAAATAATTCTTTTACTAAAAGAGGAAGGTGAAAGGTTCCCTTATCGATTTGGTAACTTACGAAACATACATCCCAATAAAGAAGGATCATAAAATGGAGATGTAAATACCCATAAATTAAATTATATTACACAAAGTATACAATAATGGTAATTACATACAACACACAAATGTAAATAGTGGAAAATATAGCATGAATCTCATAGGAATAAAAAGTGAGACGAAAACTCTTTACCCCATTGTAATAAATCGAGTCGTATGACCAAAAGTTAATAACCACGAAATGAATCACAAAATACCATGAATATAAATAGAATCATGATAATATATATCAAATGTACATACACAATACACCACATGCAATAAATAAGTGTCAAACAATGGAAATATCACAAAGTTAAAAGTGAGATAAGAAACCCCAAACCTCATGTCTGACTTGACTCGTTTATTCCTTGTTCTTCCTGAATAATAAACTTAAGTCAATTTCTACTTGATTCAGAACCTTTTTTAAGTTTCTTATTTCTTTTATATCACTTATTACCTTTCTATAAATATTATAAATTATTTTAGTTCATATCAATATTTTGTCGATGTTTGGAACTTGAGTGAAAAAATGGACTTCTTATAATTACAAGTTGTCCACGTGGTCAAAAGTCTTTTATATAAAAAATGATATTAAAATTTTATATATCATTTAAATAATATATCAGCAGTATATATGTATTTATAATATTCCAAAACATTTGGACATAATAAATGAAATGCACCGTTCATGGAGACGGTAAACTGTACGTACGCATGAACGTTACTTTCATTTATTTTTCATTTTTAAAGAAATGAAAACTAATTGATACCTAGGTATATTAAAATTACAGTATAATATATATGTTATATATGTTACATAATTTAATTTATTCCATGCTGTATACATTCCATTTATGGCATGAACGAGTCATATCACTTTAAGGGGGCGGTAGTCCGCACTTCTCAATGATATTTTCATATATATACAACATGAAAAGCATAAAGGTATGTTCTAAAATAGAATTAAATACGAATTAGTGAAAAACTAAATATCATAAATATCATATATAATTATAGTTAAATCATAATTTCCACCATAATATGTGGTAGTTAAGATTGAACAATCATCGTTTCGTGAGGCAGTGGTTCACCATAATAGAAACAGTATGTTCATTACCCATTAAATGGAGGTTTGTGTAATTTTAGTTGTAATAATTCATATAAAAACAGCATAGTATAATTAGGATAATTTTTTTTGTATAAAATAAAGGAATAAAAAGAGTTTAGGGGTTGGATAAGTAAATTAAAAGAAAGGAACTTAAGAGAAGATGATACCTTTAAATCGGGTAATCCCTTTGGTTTGAAACAAAAGGATTTCTTTAAGTGACTTCTGACAAAGGTAAGGCTTCTAGGTGGAAGATAGGGATGTAAGGAGCTTATTTGGGAAGAGTTTGGACAAGAAAAGTGTCTTTAAATGTGTGAGTAATGGGTTAGAGGTGATGGATTTATGTAAGGGTGAGGAGGGGCTCTTTTAGAATGTTTGAAAATATTATTTTATTATAAACTTATTTTCGGTTCCAAAAGGTCAAAAACTCATTAAATTAAAAGATAATATGACTCTAGTTCGATATAATATCATCCAATAATAATTGTATAGGTTTTGGAAATTTTTTTAAATTTTGTAATCTCATTTATTTAGATCATTCGTTAATAAGGTAATCACTACATCATCATTGTGTCATAAATAATTTTATTTATTTAATGTATAAAAATTATAAATAAAATACCATGATTTATGAAATATTTTTATATTTCTAATAAATATTTATATTCAAAGATATAACTTATATAACCCAATGTAAAAATTTATTTTCTAAAAGATATATGTTTAAGTCATTATTGTATTTACTTTAAATTAATTAATATAAAGTGTCATTATCACTCTTATGTGGATCCATGGGGTCCCAAAATCGACCCAAGTATGCCCATGGTTGGAATTGTATCAACCAATAAAATTATTACACTTGATATGGTAATTTAATATTATTATAATATTATTTGTTTACCCTTATTTACCATATTTACCATTTTACCATGGTAAATAGAATATTTACTGAAGTAAATATTCATAATATCAAAAAAATAAAAGTTACCCATTTAAAAAATTTTGAACTCCTAATTCCAAATATGGAACACATTTTTACAAATTAAAAACACAAAATTTTAAGAAATTAATTTAAAATTAATTCTCGTTGTCAAAACAAAAAACACGTTTTTAAGAAATAATAACTATCAAAAGATTGACATTTGTTTATGTCCAATTTCAAAGTAAAATTTCTTCAAATGACCAAAACTATATTAAATGGTAAAACAATAATCTAATTACACTTTAAAACTAATTAAAAATATAATCTAACTATATAATTAAATTATATTAAAGGGCAGTTTTGAATTAAAATATAGTATTTTTCATTATTCATTAAAAATGAACTTTATCAGAAAACTACCAAAGTTTCGTCCAGAATAAATTTTGATTTCCCATTTATAAGGAAGAGTTTCATTTTTTCAAATAGAACATATAAAAGTGACAAAAACTATATTTAAAAAGGGTTCTCCATCAAAAGGCGGTAAAACAAGCGTTTAAAGAACATTAGAGTATTCCATACTTAATATTGGATTAATTATCATTTTAAGCCACTAAAATTTCTTTGATAAATGTAAATACATTTAACAAACATGTATATTAATATTTTAGTTAGTTCTATTCATTCTCTCCAATATAATGTCTAGGAGTTAACTACCATTTGAAATAATAATATTATTATATTATGTTTCGTTATAACTCAGAGTTGTGTGCAACATAAGATTTCAAAGAAACCCATTGTTGCATATCAAGTATGTCATCAAATATAGAATACCCATTAAATTAAAATTAATATTTAATTCTAAAATATTAATAAATATGAAAATTTCATATTCTTTATTTACCTAGGATGTTACACGGATGAACTTTTTATTTAAAAGGTGACAAACCATGGTCGTTTTCGGATTTGAAATTACATATAACTCACCTCTAGAGTTTTATGAACTAGAAATTAATCCCAATTGGGAGGGATTACTTCCACATTATTCTTGCTTTCTAGGAGGACCTAGACACTGCCTAGAGCTTTGAAAATATTCATCTAAAACCATGTGTGTTAAGGATCTCAGATTGGGACATCAACTTCAATCTATTTTCTCAAAGAAAATCTTTAGCACAGATCTAGATTAGATTATGTGTGTTTAATTGGGTCTACTGGAATCCCAAAATTTTGAATGATCTTACTTCAATTGTTGGTATTCCTTTGAAACTATATTAGTGTACACTTGATGGTGATCTGGAAATTTGTGTCAAGATCCTGGTTGAAGCTAATCTGGGCTCCAAGCTTCCAGAAGTCATCAATTTTTATTCCAAGGATCGCACAACTGAGGTGAAGGTGGAGTATGAATAGAATCCCCCATTTTTTAATGTTTGAAAAAAATTGGACATTCTTTTTCCAATTACATGTTAGTTAAAAAATTGATAAAGTCAACACCACACCCTTATGCCTAGAAATAAATGGATAAAAACAAAACGAGGGAGACCAATAGTCTATAAAAAGGTGAATCTTCAAAGAAGATTGAAGAAACTAAATGGGTGAAGAAATAACCCCCTACCAGAAACTATGAAATCAAAAATTCTTGGGCCATCCTAGTAAAGGTAGAAGAGTATGCTACGGAGGAGGATAACCTAGAATCAAAAATTTCTCAGGAAATATTTAATATCATTTCTTCTTTCACACCTACTGCCTCTAAATATCCATCAATTGATGAACCTATCAATCCCTCCCTTTCTATACACTCTGTTGCAGAGGAAATGAACTCAAATGTAGATGTCCCTGTGAATTATTATGCAGTGGAAATGGTCTCAAATACTGGTATTGTTGTGACTTCTCTTTATGATCATCATCCTGCCTTTAATCTGATTTTTAGTGTCACAAATTCTAGCATGAAATATGATTTTCCCAAGAAGAGGGACTTTAGAACCCATAGTGCTGGATAGACACCACCAAATTGGGTCCCCCATGCTGCAACTTCTTAGCACACTTAATGTGCAACCGTGACTTCAGTTAATCACAAAATTCAGATTTTTTCGGACCTACTGGCCATAGTAACACCCTCAAAACAGTTTTCCTCGGTGGTTTCCACTGGTGAATCCTCTGCAACAATAAAACTAGATACCAATGTTAACTCTCTTAATATCAATTCAACTATATCGATTGTGGCATACCCCACTAACCATGTTGTCAACCAAGAACTCATCAATATTTCAATCAATGATCAGCCTACCTTTAGTGTCCCCATGCTTCTAGGTAATGATAAATCTACTGGAAAAAGTTCTGATACTCTCGGAAACTGAGGTACTTCACAGGTCCCCTCTAAACCTAAGAAATGAAATACAGAACCTGTTATTCCCCCAGCTCCTAAAATCAAACATCTTTTGGGAAAGTCAATTTAAAATAACATACTATCAAAAAATAAAAAAGATGCATGAAATCATGTGGTATGAAAAAAGGGGGATCTCTCCCAAAGAGAAAGTATAAATGAATTTATTCTTTTAGAATTTTCAAGGACTGTCCAACAAAGACACTGCCACCTCTCTACATGGATTTATTCAAGTTCACAAACCTAAATTATTGGGAATTTATGAACCCAAAATATTTTACTCATCTAGAGTGTCTATCCTTTAAAATATAGGTTAAAATATAACTGGAAGTACAATACTTTTGATCATATTGACACCCTTTGGGTTATTTCTCATAATTATTTATCTGGATCTATCTTCATCATTGATGATCAAGTGATTACCTGTGAAGTTTTAAATAACGACACTCATTTATTTTGATCCTATCCTTATACTAAGAACAATTATCAGGAAAGAATAAGACTTTGGAAAAGCATTGAACTTGGTAAACAAGGAATTTAGGACCCTTGGATTATTCTTGGTCATTTTAATGACATATTGTGTCATGGTGAAAGATTGAGAGTTGTTCTTTCCACTCTATCCTCAAAAAAAAATTAGGCTTGAATAGAGGGTTGTAACCTGATTGAGATTAATCTCACTGGTAAAAAATATACTTAGTATAGATGGCATAACACTTGTATAGTTTCTAGAAAACATGACCATATATTCACCAATGTAAAAGCTCTTGGGAATGGGGATAAACTTTCAAGCATCACTCTTCCTAATATTAACTATGACCATCATCCAATTCTGATTATCCTTATAAGTAGAACCTCAAAGCCTTTATTTCCCTTCTTCTTCAATAATTCTTGGTCTTCTCATCCTGATTTCCACAATTTTGTGATTTCCTTATGGTCTTCAAATCATTCTAGTAATGATCCTTATGCATGCATTATGAAGTTTAAACATTTAAAGTGTCATCTTAAACATTGGAGCGGGGACAACTATAATAAGATGGAGAATGATATTACTTCCATGGAGACTCAACTCAACCAAATACAAAGTGAAGCTACTTTCATGGATTTTGAGGTAAATATTCATTAAAAAATCGACATACTTCCAAGTTGAATTCACTGATTTCCATTAAAGAAATTCTTAAAAATAAACCTTTAAGTATAAAGAGTTAATGGATGGGTATAGAAACACGAACTTTTAGAATACCCTTCAAAAAAACTGGAAAGCTTGCAGACCTCTCACTCTCATGAAAGATGGAGATAGAATTATAGATAATGAGGAGTCCTTGAATGATTATATTGTCACTTACTTTGAACATCTTTTCAATGGCCCACCCTCAATAAGGATCTTTATGAAGGTATTATTCCTTGAATGGTCAGGGATGAAGATGACATTAGGCTCACTAGTCCCCCTTATAATTTTGAGATTCAGGATGCATTTTTTAGCCTCAAACTTGATAGTGCCTCAAGACTGGATGGTTTCACTAATGCCTTATTTCAAACATACTAGGATGTCATTCACTTAGATGGATGAAGGCTAATCAAATTCTTCATCACTACTGATTCCTTACCTCATGGAATTAATGAACAATTCCTTTCCCTCATCCCCAAGGTTTAAAATTCATTAGAGATTCATCTCTTCAGGAATATTTCACTCATAAACACCAGTTATAAAATTATTACAGAACTCATTTCCAATAGAATCGCCACTATTGAGGGAAAAATTGTCTCTTGGAATCAGCATGGTTTTGTGAAAGGCAGGAACATCCATGATTGTATAAGAACGACATCAGAATGTGTTAACCTTCTTAAAAAATATTTCAAGGGTGGATGTGTTGCACTTAAACTAGGTATCATAAAATATTTTAACACCATGGATTGGGGATTACTTTTTATGATTCTTCACATTTTTTGATTCAATGACATTTTTGTGAATTGGGTTACATATCCATTTGTGTCCTCTCACATTTCAATCCTCATTAATGGATCTCTGAAAGAATATTTTTTTTCTCAAAAGGTGTAAGAAAAGGTGGCCCACTCTCAGCTATTATTTCATCCATAGATAAAGACTACCTGAGTAGACTTCTCACTCATATGATGGATCATGGCATGCTCAAACCTATACAATCTTCAATACATTTAGTTTCCCCTACTCATCTTTTGTTTGCTGATGACATGATCCTTTTTCTACAAGGCACCAAAAGAAACATGAAACACTTAAAGAAGGATCTTACTCACTATAAAGAGGTTTCAGGGAAATCTATCAATTAATACAAATCTTTTATTTATTTTGGGAAAATCATTTCTTCCGTTAGGAGATCTCAACTTTTGATGGACCTAGGAATTAGAGAGGGAACCATTCCTATGCAATATATTGGTGTTCCTCTCTTTTGGGAATTACCTAAAGTTATCCATATCCTCAATATTATTGATCATATCAAAAGGAAACTATCTTCATGGAAAGGGAAATCAATATCTATGGAAGGTAGAATTTATCTGGTTAAGCATACCATTGTTTCTAAACTAGTGCTTTCCTTTGTGATTTACAAATGGCCAAGTTCTTTTCTCACTCATCTCAACATCTTCCTCGAGATTTTTGTGTTGAGTGGAATCATTCTAGAAAATAAATTAGTTACCATTTCTTAGAGAAAATTCCGCAAGCCAATCGGCAAGGGGTAATGGGAATTAATAAAATAAAATTGTTTAATGGTCCCTTCATGCTATGTTCACCTAGAACCTCATCAATAGTGACTCAGAGGCTCTTCACTTCCTCAGAATAAGATTTATTGATATACTTAAAATAGTTTCCAACACTTATATGGATTCCCCTATTTTTACTTTTATTAAATCTTCTTATGCTAACATTATGTCTCATTCTAGATGGATTTCTTATTGGGATTCTTCCTTAAATTTATATCTTGATAATTGGAAGGGATCCCCATTTCTTGATTCAATTGATCCACAACATATTCCAAGAGACACAAATGTCTCTATCCAGGATTGATTGACTCTTCACAACATAGAGCTGTATGAGAACCCCAAAATCATTATCAATAATTATATATTTTCACCTGCCAAAGACATTCTTTTATTGGAGACTACGAGGAACAGAATTATTGATAAAAAATCCTATTACCGCTTCAATTTTGACTCTGATGATGAGTTTTATAGGATCAAATTTTATCAAAAATAATGGATCATGCCCTCAAGGATGACCCTGATTTGGAGGATTTCCCATCATAAATTACCTACTGACGATTGCTTATAAACTCGTGGAATTATTTTATATTCTAGATGCAAGTTATACAACCAGCTTATAGAGGATATCGGTCTTTTGTTCCTTTCCTATGCTATGACTTTAGCCTTATGGAATTCACTGAATGATATATTTGTATTACATCTTCCTGAAAGCCTTGATATTACAGCTCAACTATAGTATTTTACCACAATCCAGCTTGCACCACAACTCAAACAGCTTCTTCTCTCCATGGTTTCTGAACTCGTACATCTATTATGGATTGTTCTTAATGGAAACAAACATGGAATTCCTCGATTCCTCATTCGTGATGCTCTTTCTTGACTTATTTTTTCTTTTAAAGAGACCAATGAAATTCAACTATGACACTGCTCAACACTGTGCAGAATTTTTTGATCCTTTGAAAACTTGGACTGCTTGGAAATTTTCAAAACCATGAAGGTCTCTTTGAAGCATTCTAGAAGGCCCCTCTTAAAAATTGGATAAAAATCAATGTTTATGGTGCTTTGAATGGTATCTCAGATTTTTCTGGTTATGGTGTTGTTTTTAGAGACCACACCAGTAACGTCCTTGGATGTTTCTCTGCCACTTGCAGTATCTCATACTCTTAAAGATAAAATGATCAGTGTTATACATGCAGTTCATTTTTCTGGTCTCCAAGTCATGTATAACCTTTTGTTTGAAATTGACTCCACCATGGGTTTCCATGAAATTCAAAATGGTGTGATCCATATATCTTGGAAACTCACTAAAAAATGGATGAACTATCTTGCCCCCCTCTATAGCTGCAACTATATCATCAATCATGTGTATCGTGCGGCTAACTCCATAGTGGATGGGATTACTGACGAAGGCATCAACAGGGATCTCACCTGGTTTAATGATATTCCTTCTGATCTGATCCCTATTTACAAAAAATATTTTTAAAAAATCTCATGTTTAGACTCATGTAATCATTTTATTTTTCAATAAATTCTTATTGGCCTCTTAAGCATGACATATTTCAAAAAAAATTATCCTGATTTCTTCAAATTCTTTACCAATATTGTATTCTGATGGATCTTTCATATGCCTTTCCCAAATTTTTACCTCCAAATGAAATTACCAAACTTCTTCAGATCAGATCAAAAAATCTTCAAACATTATTAGATCATCTCTAATCACTACAACTAATCTAAAAAAAATTAAATGATTTTATGAATTTATCAAACATTTTTCCAAACTCCTCAATATGGTTCCTTAATAATATTTTATGATCCCTTCATCGTCTCTTATCACATGTTTACTTTTATTGCCTAGTAATCTATTAACAAAAAATGAAAAAATGAAACTATATTCATCATATTCCACTTAGGTTCCTCAATAGTGATGGATATTAAACAATATCATCCATGTAGGAGGTATAAAAAAGACCATGGTATATATGATTTCTTTTAAAAAGAATTCCATAAAAGAAAAAATAATCAATATTTTATTATAATAATTAAATTAAAATAGATTTATAGTACTTATTCAATGGTATTATAATGAAAATTTATATTTATAAGATAGTAGAAAAGAAAAAAATAATAAAATTAAAGGAGTTTGGATACGAATCATTTCCTTATTCTTTGATATGACTCCTTTGGTATGTTTCATAGGGCTTCAAAGGATGGTGTTTTGGTGAGAAACTTCCATCCCTAAAATGTATAAGAGGGTTAGGAGATATATTTTTGGTATGATTTTTTAAAATAAATAATTTTTGTGATTAAGGATAAATGGGTGAAGATGGGGGTATTTATAGGAGAAATAGAGGGGTGTTTTTGAAAAAAAATATTGAATAAGTTATTACTTGTGTTTAAGAATTTTAATGATATTTATTTTAGTGATTATTTATAGTATATTATACATGTTATCTTATATAAACCATTATTACTTCATCCATACATCAGGAATGATTCTTTTTATCACGTATTTACCTTATAATAAAATACTATATTTTATCATATGTTACTATTTACCTCCCTTGTTCGTGATTTTTGAAAATTACCTAAATTTTACCTTTACCTAATTTAAAAACCCAAATTCAAAAAATTATATCCATTATATCAAAATAGGTATATAAATTAGTTAATTACAATGTTTAAATTTAACAAAAAAAATTAGGGTTTTACTTAAAGAGGCTAAAACCTAAATTTTTAAAAAATGTACACTTATACTTCCTTTAAGTTACATGAATTGAATTTTTATTTATGATATTTTAATAATTATATTCACTTAATTTATTCATTCTATACTTTTATTTATATGGTAATATTAATTTTACTATTTTATATATCTAGTTATTATTCTAATAGTGTAGTTATTGTTCTAACTGACAGATAAAATACATTTAGAGATTTTTATGTTGTGTTTGTTGAAAAAATGAAGAAGGAATTAGTGATATGAAAGTGTTTTGGAAAAGATCCATATTGTAGTCCAAGCGAAGACTTCTTTTTTGTTTTTTAAAATGAAGTCCATCCAGGGGTTGATATTTTGATTGCGCTACTTTAACTGTGATATTAAATTAATTGGTTAATTTATTTTCTATAATTTTAATTTCATGTTTTTAAATAAAACTCCCCTCATGGAGGTGAGCTACTTTCAACCCAAAGTTTCCTCACTTGGTTTTTTTAGGCTAGTTTGGTTGTTGATATTTTTTTTGCGCTACTTGATTTTGGATTGTGACTCTCGGGATTGAATGTTCAAAAAGTACCTAGATTTTTGTTGCCTAAATTTATTTGTTTCAATTATAAAATGTATACTCTGTGATATCTGCCTCATGGAAATCTAATTAAATTTAGGGAGGGGAGATAATGTTGGTTTCAAACTAAGGACTTACTCATTGACTTTCTATTCCTGATTGGTTGCCGCACTACGCACCTTGGAGGTGATGTCTTAGCCTTTTCCAGACAAGGGTTTACCCATGTATTCTATATATTCTTGAGTGATACCAGTTCCCTAATAGAAAATTGAGGATTGAACCATTATAAAAGTGGATATTCTAATGCTCAGGTGATACTCGACCCCTTATGTGTGATACCTAGGATAGAATCATGGTAAACCATTCCTCGAGCGATACTTAGTATTTCAGAAGATTATCATGGATGGGTTCAGTGGTATTGGATAAATTAAAGGATATACCATAGCAATACCTATAGGACGAGCTCAAAATATGACTCTAACATTTAATATAATAATAATGATAATGTGAGTAATTTTTTTATTGATGCCTCTTTGAGTTCCTTGTGAATTTTGATACCTCTATGGTGAATTGAAGCACACTTTGTTTGACACATAAATTAGACCCCAAGAAATAATGCAAAATTGGTTGTATGATCCTTTTTTGTTTGAATTCTATTTTCTAGGATTATATATATACATCCAACTTTATTCATGTAAAATTTCATACTCCCAACATAGGCTGAAGTATGTGGTATATAATGGTTGTCCACTTAGGAACCGAGACCTAGTTACAGTCTTTTTCAATTATTAAAATTCTTGCATTTATTATATATGGCACACTGTAATTTTTTTACAGCACGAAATTAAAATTTCTGGACATTGTGGTTTTTGGCCAACTGAGAGTATATCACACACCCATCTCGAGTGCCATTTGGTAGAGGATTAGACTTTATGACCATAGGTATGAATATAGGGAAGCGTTCTGCTCTTGATGATTTATTGCCTTGCTATTTTGGAGGGAGCTTTGGGGAAGAGGACCAAGCCTATGCTTGATATGTTGTTGTTTCACTTTGTGTCATTTTTTTACATATTTCATGGTATGATTGTATTACTAATTTCTATACCTCTACTCGAGTACATACATTGTACCATGACACACTACTACATAGCTAGGTTTACCTAGTGCTAGGGTTTTAACAGTGCTTGCTAAAAACGGTGTTAAAACCCCCCTTCTCACCACTAAACAAAAGCATTGTTAAAGGGGTCCCTTTATCATCACTTGTAAAAAAATCACTGATAAATCCCCCCACCCCTTGTTAGTGATATTAAAAAATCAAAGAAAATGGCCATTTATCAGTGCTTCTAAAAAAGTGTTGATAAATGGTTGGCCTTTATTATCATTTTTTATAATAAATAATAAATACCAAGGCTTATTAGAGCTTTTTTACTAGTGCTGATAAAGGGTATATTTTAAATATATATATATTCCATTAAAAGAAACAGGTAGCAGATGTTATGGCTGTTTAGAGGCCTTATGTGCCTTTTAGCCTAAACAGACGTGATTGAGGATAATTGTGGGTCACCGAGCCGTAGATCTCGTCACAAGATTCAATTTGATACATGGTAGAGACCAAACAAACACTCGATTAAGAAGTTATTGTCATTTTAAAGACCATCGAATGTCCAAATCCCTTAAAAGCCCTTAAAACCCCAAATACTCTAAAAACCATAAAAAGAACATATCTTTCGATCCGGGAGTCCATTTCTGTTCCAAAACCAGTCAATTAGAATCTTATGAAATGATATAAAACTTAATGATATTTAAATCATGTGATAATAAAAGGAAAAAAATATATTATAGTTTAAAAAAAGTAAGAAGTCAAACTCGAACTTCAAATGACCATAACTTTTGATTAGGGTGTCTATTTGGGCTCTACCATAGAACAAATATAAGCATGCAATGAGCTCTATAATCAGGAGTGTCTTGTACTAAGGTATATAATCTTCATCCAATTTGATCCCCTATAATGGCCTAGAAGGCCCCCAAAATGAGTTTTTTCACCGATCAGGGTTTCTTGAAATAAAAATTGCTATAGCTTCTGATCCCAGTGTTCGTTTGTCTTGTACTACATATCATATCAAGTATCTTTTCAAGATATTCAATTTTATTGGTTGGTTATTTGAAATATACTCCCTAATCTGAAGATATGGTGATTTCATGGTATTTTGATGTTTTAGGATTTTTATGGTTTTTTGGGTTTCTTAACATTTTTTGTGTTTTAAGTGTTTTTAAAATTCATATCCATTTTAAAAATATATATATAAATAAATATATTTTTAAAATATATATAGAAATGTATAAAAACATATATATATATATATATATATATATATGGACAAGAAAAATATAGTGAAATATATATAAATATATAGATATATCATAATATATAAAAAATAGTATATGGGAGTGGAAAAGGAACTGATGTATAAGCTGGAGGTCTCAGGTTCAAAAATCACACGAGATAAGGGTGCCTGCTAGGAGTGGATTATCTAAAGCACTGATAAAGGGTATGTAAAAGAACTGATAAATGATAGTGGGTGGGAGAATTGCAGATAAAAGGGGTGTGGGTGTGGTGCGTGAAAATTTGTTTTACCATTTATCATTGGGCCCTTTATCAATACTTTTTTTAGCATTATTAAAGGTAGACTTTAACTGCGCTAAAATAAGAGCTGATAAAGGCCCATTTTATCAGCACTAAAAATATACTGATAAAGACCCCCTTTATTGTCACTTAAATTATCAGCAATTCTACTACACAGATAATCCCCTTTTACTTGCGTTTTTAAAGGTCTGATTTGTAGTAGTGACATCGTTGTGTATCAAGATTTATTTATGAGCTTCTGAACTTGTCATTTATTTAGTTGGGTTTATTTATTTTATTATTCTACAGTTTTTATATTAATATTATTTTGCTACTTTTTATTAAAAAAAATATTTAGTTGTGTATTACCTTTTACATATATGAGAATAGTCTCCCCCACATACATGTTACAAGGCCCTCACTGCTAGTCGGTAGCCTCTAGCATTTAAGGAGAAGTACTTGAGGTGAGGTGGCCAACTCAACTCGGAGGACCTTTTTAGTGGCTCTCAGGTCGGGGACATCACATAAAAAGTTTTATTAAGAAAGGGATAAAGTAAAAAATTATTTATAATATATCATATAGTACTCATGGATTTATTTCAAAAATTTATAGCAATAAAATATTCACTTAGAAAAGTTCATGTAATTTCCTAAACAATTGTATTTCATTATTAAACTACATCATTTTGTTGAGGTGATCCTAGTGTTGAAATGATATGAGTAATACTGGTCTCACTAGAAAAAAAATCAAAATAATAATTTAAAAATTCACCACCAAGATGACTCTGGATAATAATAAGAGGTGAGTTTTTCTCATCTTTAATAGAAGCATGAAAAATTATAAATTTAAATAAATATTTGGATTTATATCCGAAAAATATATCGAAGTAAATATAGTGTAATCATCAACTAGGAAACACATATGGTTTTTTTCCTTAATGATCCCATTTTTTATAAGACTAAATAAATCCATGTCTATTAACTGTAAATCTCTAGAAGCTGAGAATTCATAGATAATTCTTACCTATGATTATATTTCTAATCAAATTGAAAATAATCACAAACTCTAGAAGATTTATTCTTAAGAATCAGTGGATCCTTAACATAACCTTTCCTAAAAAGTTTCACAAATGTCCAAAAGTTTCATTAACATAAAATTCCAGGAAAAATTAAAGATAGGTCAATTGTTATACTTAAAAATGGTATGTTTTAATCTTAAGGTCATGTATCTATAATGTTTATACATTATCATTCATATTAGTAGATAGAATGAAAATACCTTTTGATCTTTGAACATTACATTTATAATTCTATAGTTCTACAATACAATCCTCGTTTCATAGTTTACTAATTCTGTTAGGGTTTTTCTCGAGTCCTAAAATATACAAATCATTTAAAATTATAGTTTTCTAAAGAAAAAATCATTAATGATTCTAATGATTTCAATTTATGCATTATCTCCAAAAGTAACTCATCTACCACTCAATTGTTTCATGTTTTGGAAGATTGAGTTATCTCTTATCGTATGTCATGAATAACCACTGTATATGTACCAATTGTTCAAGCTAATGTTACTCATTCTATTTTCCTTAAATTAAGACAACTATGTTTTTGGTACCCATTCATTATTGGGTCTAGTTAAATTAGTGCATCAAATTTTAATAACCACATTTTTCAACTATTATTTTAACAACCCCAACATATTTTAAAATAAATTCTATATAAAAACAAAAATATTTAATTATATTTAAATAAAAATAGATTTTCCGATTACCTATTTTTTCTTTTTATTGAAAAAGGGAACACTTTTACAGTCAAATTAATTTTATTGAAAATGTGATTATCCATAAGTATAACCTATACCATTATAAGTGGTAGATTGTTTTAGTTATATATAAATATTATTTAAATTCCCACTATTAGAAGTAAAAATAGAAAAAATATCTTTTAATTACTAACATAGTATTTTAGTTTAACCATTAATTTTTTATCATAATATGCTAAGATATAAAAAGATTTCGTTTCTAATTCCGATGAAATTTTAGATACTTCATAATTTTTTTTTTGAAATTATATTGTTTTCCTTCTCAAGGAAAAATTTAGAAAAATCATTGTTATTTTTCAACTTTTTATTTTTATTTTCATTTAGATAGAAAAATCTCTTTATTTCCTCATAAGTAGGAAAATATTCAAATTATTATAATGAATCAATTGTCTCATCATCTGATGATTTTGTATAATCATTATTTTAAGTATAATAAAAAATATAATTCAAATATAAATTTCAAAAAGATTCATAAGTTACCTTATATATGAGACACTTCCCCACTATGTGAATATTTTCATGTAATCCTATAATTTTGGAACTCTCGTCAATATCTTTAGATGAACTATCAAAACTAGTACCTCCACCACTCAATATCCAGGTTTCCAACGCCTTAAAACTTTTTTTCCATTTATTATAGAATATATTTATATTTTTTTCATTATTATTTAATCCTGGATAATTAGGTCTTATATGACCATCCATATTACATTCTCAATACATAAAATCTCAATAATATTTATTCTTAATTGTTTTCCATAATAAACTTTCAATGACTATACTTGAAGTTATTATTTCCAATAATTTTATTAATTGTTCCCAAAAGTTGAGAAAAATAATTTGCATCATCATCATAATATATAAGAAGGAATTATGATAACATTTAACCTTAGAGGCCACTGAAATATTATATCTACCATTAATAGCACCGAAAGTAATATTACCAAAATTATATGAAATAATCCATATCATTATTTCCCATCACTATCAAAAAATATATTTTAAATCTTCTTTCATATTATAAAATATTTTTAATTAATTCATCAAGTCTAAAATTTATCAAGTGCTTATTATCATGAATCATTTTTCATTTGGAATAACACTCCTTCAAATGTATATCAATAATATTTTCAATCATTTAATCCTTGTATAATTTCTTCTCAACAATAGATTGAAACACATTCACAACCATCACAAATACATGATATATTTTAGCTATGGAATCTCATTGATTAAAATAAAATCCTTGATAATTATCTCTCAACATATATCATCGATTTTTAATGACTTTTCAAGTTTCAAAATGATTAATCTCAAGATTCTTCTCATCTCTCTTTACATTCCATGTGAAAATAGTTGATTGTATATACTTAGAATCATATAATAAAATAGAGTATTCTTAACTTTGTAGATAATTTTATACTACAACTTCTCATAGTGAGAAAAGGTATAAAATAACTTCTCCATAATTTTATAATTTTCAGTCATCATTAGAAAATGATTCATGCTAAAATTGATAAACAAAATTCATCTTATCACCCCAACATCAATAAACCACTCCATAAAAAATTAGAGGATTTATAAGTTTTATATTCTATAAAATTCAATTATGATGTCCTTACATATTTTTTAAAAAAAATATTTTCCCTACCACACAGTTATTGTAAGGAAGTTAACATATTTCTAATAAACTAATTTAAAAGAAAATTTATGACTAGGTTTAATCCCAAATATAGAAATAGACTCTAATACAATGTTTTGTCCCACAAATATAAGGTAGGAAAACTATAAGAGGGGTTAGTAATTATAGTAAAAACAAAACATAAGTTAATAAAAATAATATATTCTAATAAAATCATAATTTTTCAAAGTATAAAGTTAAAGTCAATGGAACTTTAAACTGTTTGATAAAAATACAACCCAACAAAAACAATTTACAATGTGGAAATTCAGTTTGTTAGAAATTAAAAATTAATGGAAAATTAAATAACATAGAGCATATAAAATTTACTATAAGAATAATGCATTGAGTAAGGATTTTAATCCTAAAAATCCTAAAAACATATTATTACCAAACCACACTCTTATCCAAATTGAAAAGAGGATTATTAAACCTGATATAAGGTATCTTATCTTCCAACCCATGGAATCCCTCGATGGTATACCCATTGGAAGGTGAATTTTTTCTCCTATCCTTAGTAACCCTTGATCAAGATGATCAGAACAAGTTATATCTTCTTATACTTGGATTCCCAAAATCAAACTAACTGAAATAAACCTATTTATACCTATCTCTGAAATCCCTTAATCCCACAATATTGGAACAATAATGAATATAATATAAATAATCTAAATATCTTTACAATGAAAAAATTAATATGGTAGTAGCTCTAATAAAATCACTTAAAGAGAAAATATTTTATGGATCAAAATAACTCTCAATAACAAGCAGCTTCACAACTTGAAAATTATTATAGTCTTTCAAAATTATAATTATACTTTTTATTTTATTATATTAATCCAAAAATAGGAGGTCATATTTAACAAAAAATTTATAATAAACTCCAACATTAAAATTCCTCATTTTTTAGGAGCCTTTACAACGGAATAAAAATTAATAAATCAATATTTTGATGGTCTTGGAAAGCTCTGCATCTTATGATGAGATTATTTTATATAGTTATAGAATTCAAACATTCAGGTAATTAAATATGATATGGTACCATAGTTCTACTTATTTTCACACTCCAAAATATAAATCAGAAAATAAATTTACCAAATATACATTTTTTTTCAAAAACAACTAAGAAACATCAAGTTAGACAAGGTTTTTATTATTTATATTTTTATTTTAAAAAAAGGAGGAAAATTGTTAATTGAATCAACATATATTAGGTTTCCTGAGCTTTGTTATTTTAAGTTTTTATTATTTATTATTGTTCTGATTTATAGTGGTGGATAATTTGTGCTATTTAGTAAATATGTTATTTCTCATCTATTCTTATTTTTTAAAATATATATATTTAATTATTAAAATAAATTTAATCCCCCTTAATTCGACTAACTAAATATAAAGTAGTGTTGAGTGAGCCAGAAGTTGAATGGTATGAAAGATTGGTCGAAGGTCTTAGTGAAGATATGCACCCAAGTTAAGGTATGTTTTATATTATTCTATGAGTAGAAGATGAGGTACTAGTGTGTAAAATACCTCTTAATTGGTGCATTGTATTTTACTCACACAAAATACCCCATTAAATATTATCTATAGCTTCAATTTTCAAGGAAGTTTTTGCTTCTCTTATTATCAAGAAATCAATTTTGATGATTATTTTGTTCTTAATTGTTTTAAAAATAATGAATTTAATAATATCCATAATCCATTCTTTTAAAATCGTGAGAAATATTTTCTTCCTATAGAAAAAGGTAAAGGTCAAGAATTATTAAGTGGAACTACATTTTAAAAAATGATTCAAAATAGAATGTGGAAATGTACTATTTTTCTGATCATTATATAATTAAATATTATGATCATGAGATCTGATTATGATTCAAGCTTCATAATTGGAGTTTTTGATCTTTGAACTATATGAGAAGAATATCAAAGATATATTTATGTTCTAGAATTATATATAATGCTGAATTTATTTGAAGAAAATATAGATTAAAATAGAAATTATGAAAACCGCTCTCCATTAATTCATCCCACCAACCTCAATATAGTAATATGATATTAGGAACTTCAATTTCTATCATAGCCACATCACTCATTTTCCTTCAATAATGTTATTAGAATGGATAATCTATATTCTATGAATAGTATGAGTGTATATAATTTTGATGGAAAATTTTTCATATTAATAAGAATATAATATTGCAATATCATTTATCACTTTACATGGAAGTTAAAAATTATGTTATCATAGTTCCCCCCACCCCCATCGAAGGGAATGATAAATTGGTTCTGGATGAAAAAATAATTAAATACAATGATTATAAATCACAAAATACTATTCTTATTTCCTTGTAATAAATGGTCTACAAAAATGTTATGGGACTTAAAATAGGAAAATAAATCTAAGATAATCTTGAAACTAGATATCATAGAAATGTAAATGTCAAAGAGACTAAATTAAAAATATGGAGAAGCAATTTTGTAGATTTCAATATGGATAAGGTAGAAAACATAGTTGATTATTTAACTCTCTTGAACGAAGTTTTTAGTAATATTTTAGGATTCAGTGAAAACTTGAAGACTCCAAAATTGTTAAAAATCTCATGATTAGTTTTCCATATAGGTTTGTTCCTAAGATTTAATCACTATAAGATAGAGAGAGTGTTTCTTTGGTTCTATTTTATAAAATTCTCCTAGATTATTTAATGAGATAATTTCTAACCTTCAGGAAAAAGGTAAAATAAGAAATGTCATTTCTGGCCATGATCAAGTTGAAAATTAGAAACCATGTTAACAATAAAGATTAAAGTAATTCTAAAAAATAAGAGAATGATGTATAATTTCAATGAATCATTTCTTTATTCTCAAATATATTCAAGAAGGTAAAATTTTGGGGTAATGAAATTATCCTCTTAGATTCTACAAATGTAAAGGAATGGGGAACTATTCCATTAACTTCACTAAGAATATGGAACTAGTTTATAAAAATAAAGTACACATTAAAACTTTTAAAAATAAGTGGAATTAAATTCAATATATTCATACAAATTTATAAAAATTGAGAAAATATTTTTTATAGTAAAGAGAAAAAACTTGATGATCAAAGAAGAAGAAGTTGGCCACTTAT
This sequence comes from Viscum album, assembly GCA_963277665.1. Taxonomy (NCBI): domain Eukaryota; kingdom Viridiplantae; phylum Streptophyta; class Magnoliopsida; order Santalales; family Viscaceae; genus Viscum; species Viscum album. The sequence continues at coordinate 1,173,331,119 of OY728119.1, read as the reverse complement.
CCATTAGTGAATTTAAATGTGATTCTTGTTATAAAGTCACCAAATTCATAAGTCATGTCAAAATTGGTTTGAAATTCATGTAGTGATAAATATTTTTGATAATAAACTACATTTGAGAATATATAGAATCATGGGCTTCAATCTTTTCTTGAGTATAAAATTATGCCCAAAAAAGAAAAGAAAAAACTAGGGGGAACAAAAAATATGGTTGAATAAAAGATAGATTTTGAAAAGAAAGAATTACCCCTAATTTATGAGATCATAATAACAAGGTTTAAGGTATCTGAACATGATAATATGATTAATTATCTTGAAGACAAAAATCATTGAAAGAAAAAATTATTATCTAAGACACAATCCAAGTTTCTAGAAGTTATGAATGAACTAGAAAAGTTAAAGAAAAACTTCTAAAAATATATTGAAGTTAAGGATGAATCCTTAAAATTAGCCAAGTTAACTTTTTACAATACAATTAAAGTTATAATAAATCAATTTCATGATTATTAATATATTTATTTTCATTATAAAATTTGTAAGTAATTTTTAAATCAAAAGGAAATAATTTTAATTAAACTCTTTTTTATAAGGTCTTATTTAAAAGATTAATTTCTAAATTTATAAAATTTTAATTTGAAAAAATTAATTTCAATTTTTAAATCATCATACCAAAAAATACATATGGTGAAATTTTGGTATTTTCTGGAAAATAATTATTTTTTAGTGTATAGGGAAAAATTACGATTTTTATTAAAACAAGTAATTTTTTCAATAAATAAAGTAATTTATTACTCACATTATGTTTTCAGTATAATAAAAAATAAAATAAATATTATTTATATTTATTCAATACAAAAATATTAATTTTTAATCTTTTTTATATTGAATATAATTATAAGTTGGTTTTTGGGTTTTAAAATGGGATTTTTCAAAAAACTGTTTTAAAATGTATAATGTTTCTCGATTCTAATTAATTAAAATAATATATAATGATGAATGTATTAAATTAAATATATATATTATATATCAATAAATATTAATTTATATTCATACAATTATTATTTTTAATCATATAATTAATAGGTACTAATATTTTCATTAAACAATACACTTCTTGAAAACCATCTTTTTCATCTTGTCGGGGGGTTTTGTTTTAAATTTAATTTTTCCAATTACATCAATTTAATTTGGTGAAATGGATTCCATGTTTTTGATAATAATAATTTTTATTTTTATAATAATTTAAAATTAATTTTTTACCATAATTAATAGAGAAAATAGTAAAAAATTAATTTCCATAGTTAAGGTAAAAATGGGTTTATTAAGGGTTAAACTAACTGGGATAGGGTCAAAATTGCCTAAAAACTTGTCTAAAATTTATTTAATGGAAAAATTTAGACCTTATAATGTAAATAACTCTATATTACTCCATTTTTACCATTTTCATGTGAATAATGTTAGTATATATTTTACATTTCAAAAATTACTAGTGTGTCACTCACCTCACTTATAAAAGGTCACCCACCCTCCTCTCTTATTCAAACATTAAACCCATTTTTTCATCCAAAAACTTCCTAAATAACTATAAATCTTCCATAAAATCATCCTAGAAACATTTTCTTGGTCATAAATCCATTCTATTAATAATTTAGGTATAATCCTAAAGAAGTGGTCTAAGAAGAGGTAAAATTCATAACTATGCATTTTTGTTTTATTTATTATTGAAAATCCTTAAAATATTCTTCATTTATTCTAATATAATAACACTTATATCTTATATATACTTATATTTTATTATATAAAAGTTATTACCCGTTTCTATCTCATCTTTCCTTAAATGGGAAATGATAGCGTCGTTCGTGTGTATGCAGGACTACTACCTTGCCAACTGAGGTGACATATTTTCCATCAAAACCTCTCATGGTTGGTTGTGGTGATAAATATAAAGAATATATGTGGTATTTTGAATATATTTATATCTTTTGAGTGATTTTATCATATATAACTTTTTTACCTTCCATTCTATAGGTGATACGATAATATCGCTCATGTGTATGGGGATACTGCCTTGTAAAGTGATGTGATCCATTTTTCACTAACGATTTACATGAAAGGTAATTAGGAAAAATATAATGAATCTATGTTATTTAAATGAAATAATTATGATATTAATTATATATTTATCATTCATAAAATATAATATACGATATTGTTTCTTATCCTTTCACTCAATGACAAATGAGAATATTGTTCATGTACGTGTAGACTACCGCCTTCACATAGCGATGTAACACTCTTTTAATCACTACACCACATGGATGATGTATATAAGTATAATCAAAGAACTAATATGGTATGAATGATATTATTATCATTCTATAAATATAAAATTTTAATTACCTCATTTCCATGACAATCATTGAAAAATGGAAACTTTACTCATGAATGTGTATGACCAACCATCTGTATGATCATAAAGTAATTTATTTCCCAAAACCATATTTAATGATAAGTATTAAAAGATTAATTTAGGTATAAATATGATTATTATTTCATTATTATTATTCTTTTAATTTTTAAATAATGACCTCTTTGACCATATTCAACCTACCAAATTCATTTTTGAGAAATAAGCCGAATATAGTCAAAAAATCTTATGTAAACCTAATTGATAATGTAATCATATATAAAATTGAAATAAGTGAATTAAAAGGTGTAATAAACTTGAAAATGGTTCTTATGTATTTAAATAATTAACATAATTTTATTATTCAATAATATAAATAATGTATGAGATGAGTCAGACTCAAGGTAAGGGACTTTATCTCAGTCTCCTTTCATTGAGGCATATTTTGATGTCATGCACCTGTATATTTAATGAGGTCCATAAATAGACCTTTTGAATTTATATCATCAATTTCCCTATTCTAATGGTATTTAATGTTTTTTTTAATGTTATTCTTTAATGGTGTTTATGATCTAAATATTTCCAAAGCGGTAAGAGGATTTTCTTTAAACATTATCTTTAAAAGTTTTCCATCTAAGTATTTCTCTTCAATTTCTAGGGTTTTAAAATATTTTTTTGAATGTTTTTATATGTACATAATATAATTTTTACATAAATTTTATTTCACTATCTACTTTATTTCAAATTTTTTCAAAAGGAATAATTTTTCATTTTTTATACAGAACATTTTGAGAAACAAAAAGAGGAATGGCTTATTTTTCATGTATACAAAGACAACAAATTTTCCTACCTCCATGAATGTTATTTTATTTTATATATTCCTTCTTAATCCTCCATGTTTTATTAAATTAAAAATAATATTTTCATTTTTTTATTTTGGTATTGAAAATGATTTTTTAGAAGAAAATGATATTTTGATATCAAAAAAGGTTGTTCATATTTGTTAAAAAGTTTTTTTCAAACAATATTATGATGAAAAGCTGCATGATTAAAAAAATTTATTCATGAGATGGCATTTGGATATTATTTATGAAGGGCGTACCTAGATAATTTCATGTGATTCTATTATATATTATATTATGGGTGTATATATATATTGTTTTAATGCATTGGGTAATGATTATTTTCTCTAAAAAATTATATTACAAGTCTTCCATATGGTAATTTTAATTTATAAGGATTCTATGAGAGTTCATTAGGGGATATATGAGATTATATTCAAGGAAACCCACATGAGTTTTTTATGCTTGCTAATTATTTCCTAGGATGTTATTAGTTTTTAAAGGGTATTCTAAATGGCCTTTTTCGAAGAACTATAATTCTCTTTTGGGTGAAAATTTATACTCTAAAGAAAAAAATTATGGGTTTTCATTTTTTTCACTGGAATAATTATTTTTTCCTTTTTTAGACTATTTATGAGCTTTATATGATCATTAAACATTTTAAAAATGTTTTTATGGGATTTAAGGTTGGTTTAAGGGAAAATAAAAGGTCAAGTTGAAATTCATGTATAATTTTCATGAAAATAAATCATGGTTTGTTATAAAAGATTTATATTGTGGGAAAAAGAGATATTAATCAGAAGTGTCCAGTTTTTAATGTATGTTTTTCTTTGTATAAATTATGGACTAATTATCTAAAACTCTAAACCCTAAAAAGGTCCTCAACTGTAATAAAATGATTTCTAGACTTAAAAATCAAGATTATGTAATTTTTATGGTTGTGTCCTTATATAAATTTTACAAAAAAACATATTAATTCTACACCTAATAAATTTGTTTGTGATCTTACTTTCACTAACATTGTAGGTTTTAACTCAAAATCCAGTCAAGAATGGGCCATGAAATTTCATTTTAAATTAACCTATCTTTAATTTATGAATCTAGGAACTCAATAAGTTTTTATATCCTAAACTAAATCAATTTAAAAATAAAAAATCCAAAAAATAAAAAAATATTAACAACACTACCAAAATAATTATTTTGAACAAAATATATTCAAGGGTATTATGGGTGTTTTGGACTACTTGGTGAAAAATCCAGCACATGATGGTATAACATACCATTTCATTGGATGATATAGTAAGTCATGGAAAACAAGATTGATTAAAAGAAAGAAAATTTAGGAAGTGACATTCTAGTGATGAATAATATTTCCAATATAGAAAATATAAATAATTTAAATGTCTTGAATTAAGGATGTGGAATATATGACAAACAAGGACATGATGGAGGAAAATGAAGGACAATTTTTTTAGTCAGTTTCCTCTATTTAAAAAAGCTATGATTCCATAGGTGTCCAAAAATGAAAATTCTTGATTAATAAAATTTTTACTTATAGGAAAAAAGGATGGAAATGTCAGGGATGCTTGATATTATTTTTTCATCCTGCATGGAAAGTTATCCTATAGTCTTGGAAAATAATAAGAAATATGATTCATGCATTTTTACATTTTTAAATTATTTTTCATTGAAAATAAAAAGAATTTTATCTGGTAAATTTGAAAATCAAAATTTAAAATCTAATGAAATTATTTATATGCAAGGGGTAAATCATTATTTTTGGATTATTAACAACCTTTTTTATGATATTCATAAGGTTTTTATCAATAAATACTAAAGAATTATTATTATATTAAATGATATAAGAACAATATCTCATGAAAATAGAACAAGTGTAAAAATATTTTAATTAGTGATCCAACCGATATATATTACATAGGTGCAGGTAATGAGAACATGTTATCACACTAGAGACTTGGTCATATTTTACAAATAAGTTTAAGAAATAATGTAAGTAATATGGTTGTTATAGGTTTTCCAAATATTAAAAATATGATGAAAAAACTTTTGGAATGTGACAAAATGAAAAATTATCACATAAATCACACTGGGAATTGGGTATTACATCTTCAAGACCATTAGAGTTATTTCATACATATCTTTATAGTCCAATGAGGAAAAATTTTACTATATGTGATACATAATTAATCACATTAATATATCATTACACTTAGATGATAAATTTTTTTTCATCATGTATATGTCAGATTCAAATGATATGTTCAAAATGTATAGATTATAAGTTGAAAAGGAATTGGAGTTGCGCATCAAGAAGTTGAGATATAATAATAGTCCGGAATATATATATTCTACATTTCATAAGTATCTTTACAAATATGTAATCAATTATCAATATAGCACACCATGTACCCCTCAAAAAAATGGTGGTGAAAAAAAGAATAGAAACATGGTGGAAATGGGTAGAACTATGCTTACTCATAATAAAATTGTCAATTGTTTATAGAGATAAACTATGTGTATTATTGTAAACATTTAGAATATATTCATTTTGATACCTAAGACACATGATACACCCTATAAAATGTGGTGCCAGAAGAATACTATAGTGAGCTACTTCTAAGAGTTTTTTAGTCTAAGGTACATAGAAATCAAAGACAGAAAATTGAGAATGTTTAATGAAAAGGATAATGATGGTGTCTTTATGGGATACTTATAAAGTTTAAATTAATTTAGATTTTGAAAAAAAAAGTTTTCACAAAATGGTTGAGAGTTTTTTTAAAAAAAATTGATGAAACTCTAGAAGAAAAAGAAATTCATACTAGTAGGTTTTTTTATTTTTATATACGAGAGTGTGTATATTTCGGAAATTATGGCTAAGAAAGATGCTAAAATCACACAAGAATATAATTATTTTGACTGAAAAAATAATATAGATTATGAGGATATTATTGGTGGTGTCAAAATTCAATTTCAGAGACTAAAATAGAATATAGAAACATAAAATATAATTATAAATAAGAATGTACCTGTTTAGATAAGAGGAAGGATAATATTTTATAATCAAGTTTCACTTTTCATTAGTTCAACCAAGAATAGTAGATAAATACATTGAATAATAAGAGTGGGTTCTAGCTATAAATTAAGAGATAAAATATATTGAGAATAACTTCACATGGGATCTTATTCCTAGACTAAAAGATAAGATGTAGTTGAAACAAATAGTCGTTTAGAAATAAAACAAATGATAATGGTGAAGTCATAATGAACATGTAAAGGCTAGTTTGAACAGGATATTCAAAAATGGAAGGGCTTTATTTTGAAAAACATTTTCTCGATTTTCCATTATTTAAAATAGAGGGATGTTTTTGGGAGTGACTATACATAAACACTACAAATTCTATCAGATTTATGTGAAGTTATCATTTTGAAATGGTGAACATGAGGAAAAAGTATTTATTGACGAATTATATTGATTAATTCATGATCATGATGGGATTATGTTATATAGGCTTAATAAATAATTTTATAGTCATAAATAGGATCATAGATCCTAATACTCTAAAATTTTTAACTACTTGATACAAATAGGATTTTTTAGAGGCATTATTAACTACAATTTGTATGTAAAATATATTTTCATACGAACCTTAATAGTAATTGTGTTTGTAGATGATATAATTTTTTCCAATGATAAAAAATTCTTATGTGAGTATTTATATATATATATTTTGTATCCATATGATATTTCTATGCTGGAAGAGTTAAATTAATGCTTGGGATTATATATTAGGAAGAAACATGATTATATCTTCTTAAACCATGAAAAATATGTTAGAGGACTGTTGAAGAAGTAGGAATAAATGATGGGATGGAGGTATCCACTCCAATTTCAAATTAATAAAATATAGATCAAAGATAAACATGGGAACCGAGTTAATAAGAAAGAATTCATAATTGTAGTTGGTGGATTATTGTATTTGACAACTTCTATACTAGAAATTTCATATGTTTTGACCTTATGTACTCAATATCAAAGTGTCTTAAGAGTATTACACAGGTTTACAACAAAGAACATCTTGAGGTATGTGAAAAACACATTATACCATGTGTTTCTTTATAGATATAGTTAATGATAATTCCAAGCACAGAGAAGCAAGAAGAAGTGGGAAATATTTTAAAATTTCATTTAAAAATCATTTCTTGAAACCAAGAGTGAGGATATTAAACTTAAAATTTATAATTTATTTATTTATTATTTGAAGAAATAAATACCTAGCATTAGGACCTTTATTTTCTGGTGAATGTTGATCAATCAAAACAACCCTTTGGGGTTACCTTCATTTCATTGTGAGGATCCAAGGAGAGAATCCCTCTAACTATGATCCACACATTCTCATATGATCTATGATCAACACCACTTGACCATTGTATGCTAGTGTGGTGAGTTGAATTTCTTTGGTTATTTATTCTTGATCGGTCATTCTTTGTCCACAAAGAAATATATCGTTCACTTCTCATTCTATAGAGGGATAGAGAATGAGGAGTGGAGAGAGAATTTGTTGTGTGTAAAAAATATCTATTCTCAATTTTGGACACCCTGCACAATAATCAAATTCATCTATTTATAGAGTAATAAATTAAGTTAAAATATTATTTAATTGCATATCGGCCATTAAATAAAATTTATTTCTTTTAATAAACACCATTCCACAATCTAGAGAATAAATATTTATTAAAATTTTTAACAAATAAAATAAATAGTTTACTCGCATGTTAGAGAATAAATACTTCATTAATTTATGTGATCAAAATAACTTCAATAAAATTATTCCTCAGACTTAAGAATAATAATTATTCCATTAATTAAACTCAAATAGAATTTAATCGAGTTAAAAAATACTTAACGTGTGAACATCTAGGATTCTTTCTCATTGTCATTAGGCGAGCCTTCTTAAAGTCCAAGATTAATTTCTAGATACTGGTCGAGGCACCCAAGAGAAATAACTTAATATTTAAAAGTTGACAACCACATATGAATGCTCATTGTGTAATATAATCCCATTATCACAATATCTCATCAAGCATGTTGCAAAACCATTTCACCGACCTATATTCTCGATGTGTCATTCTTTGATTGTCTGAAACAAACATGTTGTTACAGCATGGACATAGAATTTAACACGATGTTTCAATTATAATCAATGTTTCAAGATATGAAATTCCATAAATATGGAAAAGAAACACCATTCCTCAACTTATTCATTAATTACATGTCAATCGTGACACAACCAATGTATACAACTTCACCATGAACTATTATCATCATGGTTTATGAAGTACATCTAGGTACATGAGTTGTAACAAGAATTAAGAATAATATTAATGTCTAACAACAATCATAAATGCTCATAGATAGGAATATCTTATGACAAAAAGACATGTGGAATTCCTACTAACAGTTTTTTTCTTATAATATCCCATCTTGGAGATTACAAAGTTCAAACTTTATGATAAGAAAACTCATCTAGTTATGTGTATTCAAACCTGAAAATCTTTGTACTATGGGTCCCATCATAGTACTTTAGCCAAACACATCACATTATTTGAGAATATCTTCATATACAATCAAGTTTATCATCATAGTAGGGAACATCTATAATATTCTCAATGTGACTTATACTCTATGACATTATTACCTTAGAGACATGTAGAAGAAAAAAATATGTAATAATAAGTTTCATTAATATTCAATAAATAGAATATTCATGTAATAAAAGTACAAATAGTTGGTCCTAGGAAAAAAACTCCAATAAACTCCAACTTGGACTAGAGCCAACTACCTACGACCATCAGCCTGCTAGACCTCACATAATATCCATGTTTCAACTAAGTCAAGGCTTTATTCAAGGGGTCCATCAAGTTTTCTTCCATGGAAATAGTACTCACTAAAACTTCAACTCTCTTGGAAAAATATCTCAAGAGATCATACTTCTAAATTATGTAATTCATTTGCTAATGTGACATTGACTCTTTTTTAGGATCCAATGTTTTATTATTATCATAATTGAGTGTGATATGATCTTTAATAAAAGGCACCACATAAATATCTTGGATGAAGTTGAACTTACATACTTCTTCTATGTTGCCTCAGAATCTGTAATATACTCAAAATATACTATAGATTTTAAAAATGCTGCCAACATTGAGCTCTTCCAGATTATAGCACCACCATTGAAAGTGAATATGTATCCTGTTTGTGACATCATGTCCTCTTGATCAGTTTGTAAAATATAATTTACATATCCACTCATGACTAGTTCCTCATCTCCTCCATAAACCAGAAAGATATCCTTAGTATGCCTCAGATATTTAAGGATATTCTTGACTGCAATCCAATGGCCGTCAATCATATCATCTAGATATATTCCTACCACACTTAATGTGTAGGATAAATCTATCCTATTACATAGCATTGAATACCTAACTGACACAATCTCTAATTCATATGAAATCCCGGTCATTTGTTTTCTTTCCTCATGTGTTGGAGTACACATTCTACTAGAAATATGAATGTCTTATGATGCTAGAAACAATACCCTATTGGATTGTTCCATACTGAATCTATTTAGTATCTTGGCAATGTGTGTACTTTTACTTAGTCCAAGAAAAATATTGGATCTATCATAATGGATCATTATCCCAAGAATATATGATTCATCACCCATGTACTTGACAGTGAATCATTTATTCAAACACTCCTTAACAGACTATAAGACAGGTATTTCATTTCCAATGTGTAATATATCATCAACATATACTACTAGAAAATTATTGCACTCCCAATAAACCATTTATTGACACATGGATCTTATTCGTTCTTTATGAAACAAAAATTCATTAAAGACTCATAAAAACAAATTCCCCATGACCTAGATGCTTTCTTTAATCCATAAATGGATATTTTCAACTTGAATACCTTATTGTCATCCTTTAGAGTCAAAAAAAATTTGAATATGTAATATAGACATATCCCTAAAGGTTCCCGTTAAGAAATTTTGTTTTGACATCCATTATCCAAATCTTATAATCATGGAAATCCACAATAGAAACAAGAATTCTGATTGATTTCAACATTGAAAATGGTGAAAAGGTTTCATCATAGTCTGTGTATTAATGTTTTTAAACCCTTTTGAAACCATTCAAGAATTATAGGTACTAACGTTTCCTTCAAGTTCTAGTTTATTTCTGAATAACCATTTTCAACTAATGGGATTTACATCTACTATAGGGTCTACAAAAATACATATTTTGTTTTTATATATGGAATCTGTTTCAGTACTCAGGGATTCTTTCCACATTGAAACATATTTTCCACTTACTTCTCCTAGTAGGTTAGAGGATGATTATTATCAACTAATAATGATTCACCATCATAGATTACTATAAAAACATACTGTTTTGGTTCTCTAACCTCTCTAGTACTCCTACACATTAATTGTGTCTCTATAACAATTTCTTCATCCACAGGGATCTATGGAATTTTTTCATGTGACAACTATTGGGTATCTAGATCCTAGACTTTATCAAAGTCTATCTCACTCCTACTATCTCTTTTAGAGATAATATCCTCCTCAATAAATTTGGGGTGACTATCAACCACAACCATTTTGTATAAATGATTGTACATAAAGTATTATTTGGTATCTTGGGGATATCTTATAAAGATGCACTTTCTGCCTTGGGTTACAATCTTGTTACCTGAAGAGGCCTTATCAAATTCTTTGGAACACCACACATGTAAGAATGACAAAACATTTTTCTTTATATTCTATAATTGGTATGATATACCATCTATTGATTTATTTGGCACTTTTTTTAGTATTTATGTTGTTCTTCTTAATGAGTACCCCCAAATAGATAATGGAAGACTCACATAACTCGTCATTGATCTCCCCATATCCATCGAGTTATGATTCCGCCTTCCACTTACACCATTCCACTGAGATATATAAGGAGGATTGAGTTGAGATAAAATACCAAACTTTAATATATAATCAATGATGTCTTGATTAAGATATTATACATTACTTTATGAGTGAAGTTTCTTGATCTTATTTCCAAGATGGTTCTTAACATCATTCTTTTATACCTTGAATTTTTCAAAAGAATCCAACATATAGCTCATTAAGTATAAATATCCATGTCTACTAAAATCATCCGTAAAAGTTATGAAGTATGATTACCCACCCCTTTGTTCAATTGAAAATGATCCATAATCATTGTTATGAACTAATTCAAGATGCTCTTTTTCCCTTTCACCTTTCCCACTAAATGGGACTTTGGTCATTTTTTCTTATAAACATATGTGACATACACAAAGTGGTTTTATTTCAAACGAATCTAAATATCCATCTTGATCTAATTTAGTCAGGCACTTTTCATTTACATGACCTATCTGGTGATGCCAAAGTTGGGTGTGGTATGAGTCATGTGAAGTAAATTCATAGTCAATTTCTATTATTTGGTTTATGTAATCCAACACACAAACACCATTACCTAAATGTGTACTACTATAAAAAATGATATCTATATAAAATAAGTAACATTTATTCCCAAATATGAAAATAAATCCATATGTATCACGTTTTGATATAGAAATAATGTTTTTGTTAACTTAAAGAACATAAAAACAACCCTTGGAAACCAATATCATTCTGGTTGGAAACATGTTGTGGTAGTCTTTGGTAGATACAACAATAAGTTTAGCTCCATTGGCTACTTGAATATTAACCAATCCTTACTCAATAATTCTAAATCTACTTGGTTCCTGTATTTGAATACATATGTGATCACCACAAGTTGTATCTAATACCCAATTTGTATAAATAGATAAATTTCACTCGATAACAAGGACACATAAAGTTTCCCCTTGTTTCTTTGGATGGGTGTAGTATTTATTTCAGTGGCCCTTATTTCCAAATGAAAAACATATAGCATCATTCTCCCTTACTTTCCCATTGTTCTTCCTCTTCTTGGAAGTGTGTGAAGAATATTTGGGATTAATGATCTTCACATTCCCTTTTTTTCACCATAAGGACATAAAAGTTTTAGACTTTGTATCATTATCTACTTGGTGAAGAAGAGTAATAATATTTAACATAGACTTCTCGATTTTCTTCATATTAAAATTCACAACAACCCTAGAGAATCATTAAAGAAGTGATGCTAGATTCATGTCAGTGACCAGTTATTCAGGTATTTTAAACCCTAAAATCATTTATGTCTCAATGTAGCCAATGATATTAACTATGTGAGGCCTAGCTGGGGCACCCTCTCCAAGCATGATCTGAAAGAGCACCTCAGAAATCTCAAACTATTCATGTCTATCTCTCTACTGGTAAGGGCCACATAGGTTATTAAGAATTCTATACACATCCACGTTTTCATGATAATTCATTAGTTCACTAGTCATATATGAAATAATCAAACATTTAATGTTGACCGCATCACTCAAATATTTTTCATAGATAATGAACTCTTCATCACTCGCCTCTCCAGTAGGCGCATCAAGCATTAAGGATTCTAGCATGTAAGATTTTCATTATAAGAATTGAACAACCCAAAGGTGTCTAAACCACAACTGTATGTTAGTTCTAGTTAGGAGTTTATATTTAAATAATGTTGATCATGGGGATTGTGTGGATGATGAAATTTTTATTTTATTTTACAATTAAAAATATTATATTATTATCACTTTTCTTGATTACAGAATATGTTAGATATAATAAATTAAATATTTTTTTTAACTTATTTATTAAATCTCCCATTATTTTATCATGTATTAATAGCCCCCACCATTGAACTCAGAATTTATAGTTTCTTTATCATTATAGTGGAAAGGATCTCTATTAATTTTCTTAATGATCTAGACTTTGTCCATGAAAACCATAATAAAGTAATTAAGTAGGCAGTCTTTCCAACTTCAGACTTACAGCTCCTTGATCCATTGAGTGGATTCCCCCATCCTAAAATATTGACATGGATTTCCTCAACATTTTCCTCCAAATTTTTATTTAATTGAGTTATCCATTATACTCAATACAATTTCAGTTAAGTTAACCCAAAACTCTCATGAGAAATCCTAAATAAAAGTAAGTTTCTAGACTTTTTCCATGTACTACACGTCCTCCAATGGCCCGAAGGACTTCATTTTTTATGGATTTTGATAATCCAACTTTCAAGGGGTGAGGTGGAACCCTTAAAAGGCACGTAGGAATAATTATTACATGGCTTGTAGGCCTTAGAGGAATTAATTTACCATAGGCTTCAAACATTACATACAACCCAAACTAACAACTTAGAACAAATCCTCCCCAGCATTTTCATCATGAAATATGCTCTCCACCTTTGCATGGTTATTCGGCTAGCCTTTCCCATACATGCATAGGCTTGTCCTGATGGAAGGTGGAATACTATCTCATTATTGAAATACTTTTAGATTCTTCAATGGTGAATTCCCCTTACTCATCCTCCTTTTAGAACATGTTCCTTGTAGGTTGTCTAGTTTGCATCTGCACTTAAGGTGTCCTGAGAGACTTAAGGTGGCCTGAAGGCCTTGAGGTGGCCCGAAGGCCTTACTGAACCGAAGGCCTGGGTGGCTCGAAGGCCTTAAAGAACTCAGGGACTAAATCGGTGGCCTGAAGGCCCAAACGGGGGAATAATTTTGGCTGCTATAGTGCCAAATTGTACCTGCTACAGTTCCCACTATAGTATCTACTACAGTTCCCGCTATAGTACTACTACAATAACCTAGAAATTATGTATCTCCCTATATTTGATCCTGGGTCACCTAGATTCACTTAAGAAGTCCTCACCAACCAGAATAAGGCTCATGTGCATGTACAGCACTTAGTTATATGGTTTCATTCCCAATCAAGTAATATAAGTCTTACTTTGACTTAATATTTACATGAGTAATTTTAATTTATTATGTATAAATTTTTATCTTATTTTACCTTGTACGCGTCTTGTTAATATTAAGTAGATGTTTCTTAATTAATTAACCATGTTTGAAAAAACATTTTTCCATAATTAATTTATTTTATTTACATCATTCATCATTAATTCATTTATTTATGTGATTACAACCTTGCATCCATAAAATAAATAATTTCATAAATAGAAATAATTAATTAATTAAATGACACATTCATGATCTTAATCTATTGGTTTATTTAATGAGCTGATATTAAATCAACCTTTGACTTAGGGAAAGTAAATCATATTATCGGACTTAGAAAAAGTTACAGCATTCCACCTATCCACATATGTATCTCCAAGTTTGGCATCATTATGGATCCATATTGAACTGCCTCCACATGCCTTGGGATGATCCATTATTTAAAAATATCTATTACTCACACGCTGGTAAGGGGAAACAAAGGATTGGTTAAAGGGAGTAAGAAAATATCATTGGATACGTAGGTCCTATATAATAATAGAGGGAAGGGTAACTCACAAGACATCATTTAATTTTATATTAAATATTTGTAAACTCATGAAACAAATTAAATTTCAATATCCAACATATTCACAGGTTTTGGTCAAGCTCATGAACAATCATACATACAACAAATACCCAAAAGTAAATTGCTAGAATTAATTTCATTATTCGTTATTTTATTATTTAAGATAAAAATGATTGCATTAATTATTTAATTAATTCCATTTCATCTTAAAGATCATTCGATCTAATTTAAAGATACCCATCATTAATTGAATTTACAAAAAAATAAATAAAAAAACCAATAATGAAATATTAATTAAAATAAATTAATTTATCATTTAAAAATATTTAAAATTATTAAATTTTGAAACACACAATGGTGTTCTAATCAATATAATAAGTTTTAAATGATGAAATTTAAAATTTTAATATCATATCAATTTTTCATTAAAGGGAGACTACCCGGAGTGTACAGGAAACTACACGCCATGTAATTTGGTTGCCATATATCCAAGTCACACACCTAGGGCTTCGGTGTGTTAACATTACAGGACTATATAGTGTGCAAATTCCAGCTACACACCACGTATATTCTTTCTTTGTGACAGTTTGGCCCAGTCAACACACATTGTGCAATAAAATCATTGGGTGTAATTAATTTCTCAACACATCTAGATACATGGTGCATTTGCCTCATGCTGTGTAACATAGTTTTATCAGCTAAGGATTTGGAACTTCCTGATGGAATCAAAGGTCATTCGTCATTTTTCATAAACATTTATGAAAATGAAACACTAAATGAACATGATAAATATACAGATAACACGTTAATTCAAATCATTTTAAATAATAAATAACTTGAAATGGAAATATAACATAATTTCATAGAGATGAAAAATCAAAAAAATGATTATAAATATAAATGTAACCTCCCTTTGATACCATTTGATTCTTTTAGGTAGAGTGGAAGTGTGCGGAGGTGGGTGATATATTAAAATTTATTTTAATAATCATTTCTGAAAACCAAGAGCCAGGATGTCGGACATAAAATTAATAATTAATATTTTTTATATTTTAAGAAACAAATTCATGGTCTTATGAACTTTATTCATTAGTGAATGTTTATCATCCTAAAGAGCCCTTTCAGATTACCTACATTGCGATTTGAGGATCCAATGATAGAATCCCTCTAGCAGTGATCCACACATGCTCATATGATCTCCGAGAAATACCACCTGATCTATAGATACTAGCGAAGCAAGTCAGATATATTAGGTTGTTCATTCTTAATCACTAGGTCTTCTTCCTTGAAGAAATCTCTATTGAACTTCTTATTCTTAAGAGGGAGAGATAATGAGGATTTGATAGATTATTCATTGTGACAATAATTATTTATTCTCAATTTTGGATACCCTACACAATAGACATATCCGTCTATTTATAAAGTTAGGATTTATATGAAATATTATTTAATTTTATATAATCTATTAAATAAAATTAATTACCTTTGACAAACCTCATATCACATAATAATAATTATATTATTATTATTATTTTCTGGAACGTTCCAACTATCACAATAACAAATATTATATAATGGTCTTGTTAATTAATATTTTTCACCAGAATCGATCTTGGTCGATTTGAACTACTCAATCATTTATTGAACAACTAGATAGATATTTTATTCAAAAATAAATATTTTATTCACAGTATAGAAAATAAATATTTATTAAAATATTCCGTAAATAAATTAAATACTTTATTCAAATGTTGGAGAATAGATATTTATTTAATTTATTTGATCAATATTACATTAATAAAATTATTCCATAGAATTGAGAATAATATTTATTCCATTAATGAAACTCAAATATAATTTAATCAATTTCAATAGAAATACTTATTGTGTGGCCCTCTAGGATAATTTCTCAATGGTATAAGGTTGTCTTGCCTAAAATACAATATTATTTTCTAGAAATGGGTTAAGGCGACCAAGAGAAATAAATTAATGTCACAACATAGACTACCACATATGACCTCTCATTGTGTAATATAATCTATTTGTCATAATATATCATCAAGAAGGTTTCATAATCATTCCATCGTAATATATGCTCGATATGTCTTTCTTGGAATATCTGAAATAAACATATCATTACACCATGGCCATGGAATTTAATGTGAAGGTTCTATATTAATCAAAGGGACGAGATATCATCTTACATAAAGATGAATGGAAAAAATCCAACCTTGAATTATTCATTAATGACATGTCACTCCTGACACACCCAACCTATCAAACTTCTCCATGAGATGTTATCATTATAGTTTATGAAATACATATAAATATGGGAGTTGTAACATGCATTAATAATAATCTTTAATTCTAAGTACCATCAAATTCTCTCGTAGATGGAAATATCCAATGACACCAAAACATGCAGAATTAATACCGGTGGGTTTTTTATTATAATCACTTGTCCCGGAGATTACCAAGTGTTTACTTCATGAGAGGAAGCCTCTGTTGAGTCAAAAAAAATCATTTGACTCCTATATCTTGTTTTGGAAATCACAAATGTCTTTTACCATGCTGATCGTACTAACCATGTTGATCGTACTGATCATGCGGATCGTACTGATCATGCTGGTCGTACTGACCATGCTAATCGTACTGATCATGCTGATCGTACTGACCATGCTGATAGTACGGACTATATTTTTTTCGTACCGACTCTGTCAATCGTATCGTACCGGCTCTGTCAATCGTATCATACTGACTCTATCAATTATATCGTACTTACTTTGTCAATTTTTCTCACTTTTATGTATCTTAACTTGTATCATATCAATACATTACACTTTGTAATACTTATAGTACTCATACTTCTATCACATGAATGGTTTTATTATTTTATCAAAAGACTTTTTTAGATCAATCGTACTCTTGATTATCATGTTTATATATATTTGTTTTCACCAATAGGATGTCATTGAGTTAGTTACGAACTAATCAAAATGATGTCGTGCTTTCTATTTAAAAGGACCATTATAATTCCATGTGTCCATGTCCCTCTGAGTTTTTCGGAGAAATATGACCGTTGGAGGAAATGTAACCATTGGAGCCCGAGGCCTATAAATAGGAGGTCATTTAAAGCTGAGAATGGATCATTGTGATACTTTTCTTCTATCAAGTTCTAGAGAGAGACGCTGCGACTTCTCTCATGCTTTGTGCTTTGTGCGACCGATATTTGTATCTAGGGCGTTCAAGTAATTGAAAGACAGAGGTGCTGATTACCTACAAAATCGAGGGATGTCAGGGATAGGCAGACAAACGAACCGATTATTGTATCGAGGGCTTCTGGGGATAGGCAGATAGACGAACTGATCATCGTATTGAGGGCCGCCAAGGATAGGCAGACAGACGTTCCAATCATCGTATTGAGGGCTTACCAAGGTGGTGGTAAGACTGACCTCTTATCCTTGGTGAAAGTATAACCCTTCTCTTTGGGTCAAAATAATTATAATACTTTTACATTTCTACTACTGCTTGTATTAGAAAGGAATTTGTATTTTTTCCTTTCTCCATTACACTTTCAATTGTAATTGTTTCAATTACAATTATTCCATTACATTTTGTATTAATAAATTCTATACACTTTATGGTATAATCCCTCACACTTTTATTACTCATATTATTGTATTCATCTTGAATACAATTACTTTAATTTTCTAATAGTATTACATTACATCATACCATTATATTCAATACAATTGTGGTTGTTTGAATTGTATTAGTTTAAGATCTTTTAAACTAATCTCTAAGTGTTCAAACACAAAGTTTTTAAACCTACAATTCACCCCCTCTTGTATTGTTCCATCTAATATACATCTATATCTACATATTCGATCCAACAGCCTCATCTATATATGAACACTCACACCTAACAATCTATGTACTATGTGTCCCATCATAGTACGTTATTCAACCACAAAACATTATTTAAAAACATCTTCGTAGAACTTAAATGTTTTCATCATAGTGGGGAATTTCTATGACCTTATAAATGTGATATATACTCTTGGACACAATTATATTAGAGTCATGTAAAAAACAAACAATATATATTAAGAAGTTTAATTAATATTCAATACATTGAATATTCATGTAATCAAATTACAAATAGTTGGCCTAGGACACCAAATATAATAGTTAATATCAATACATGATCAGTTAAACTGATGTAAACTAGGAAGGTGACTATACCGATAAGAGATCAACTTCATCTGGTGCTTTATTTTATTGAAATGGATGTATTAGCTGGTACAACCCAGAAAACAAGTATTTATTCTAGTGAATATAATTCTAAATATATTTCCACTATACATATAGTTACATAGGTTTTATATTATTATACAAATATAACATATTTGAGAGTTGATGTGGAAAAACCTTTAAGAATTATATACGATAATCAGGGTGATATCAATCTGTCTATAAATTAGGTTTAGTTTACTAGATCTAAACACATTGAAATGTGATACCACTTTATCAAAGAGAAGGTTTGCACAGGTTATCTATAACTTGAGTAAATTTTCACAAACTATTAGCACCCTCATATCCTTACTTAAGATATTCTAAGAAAATACTTTATGGAGTTAAGGCTGAAACTGCATGTTCAGCCTTCACCCCACATTTGAAGATTTGAGGATTTGACCCCACATGGGATTTGGATGTGTTGATAGATGGGTATAAATAGTTTAAAAAATCTATATTAAAGGGGAAATCGAATTATTGATAATAGAATGAATAAGAACATCCTTAACATATGATGTTTTGGAAAAAATTGAATGTGGAAGTGTGTGTTAGTAAGATTTAATGAAATAATTGAGGTTTAGTTCATTTAATAAAATGTCCAAAGCATCTTTTTCAATATGGGATAGAGTTCTCTCAAACACTCTATATCATCATATTGTGTGGTGTTTGGATAAATCAATCATATATAGGTTGTGTTTTTATGATTATTTAGCTATAAAAATGTTGATCAGTCTTACAAATTTTTTGATAGGTTTTTTTGAAATAAATCAAAAGGGGGGTATTAAGGAACCCTATTGATTTGTGAAAGATATAGATAGTTGTATTTGTTTTCATATATTCCTTGAAAGTGTTATTGAGAAGTTTTCGTTAGGTTAATTTTTTAATTCTATAAACATTAAAGATGTTTTGGAACTTTCTTAAATATGTTTGGACAAATTTAAAATATCTAATTATGTTGAGATGGATATAGAGATATTATAAGAGTTTTTTAAGTAACTAGAGTAACTCTTATAGATTTTCATGACTTATGTAAGAGATTTCTCTACATAAGATAATTTTATGGTATGTGAATACTCATGTATGTGATTACCTCTATGTATCCATTATTATACGTAATTAATGTTCCCATGTAGAGAGATGTCAAGTATCTTATTTAAGGTGTGTACGAAATTCTTAACAACATAAGACAATTCACATAGGATTTTTTCCAATTCATATCTAATTTACCCATGGATCTGAATTCGTAATGAGGATTTTATTTTATAGAACCATGTAAGTAATTTTTAGCTATATATAGAATAAGTTTTCTAGAATTTTTATTTTCTAAATAAATAAAAAAATGAACATACTAATGTTAACCTTCATGGTATAATACATCACATATGAAATGGGATTCAAGATTATTTATGAGATTTTGAAAATTTTGATTACTATTCATATCTTTTTTGAGTTCTAAAATGGGTTTTGTTAAATAATGTAGCATTACTCAGTGTTAAGAATATTCATGAAGAATCTCCATATATTAAATCTAAAATCAAATTGTTATAATTTTTTTATGACATGGTGTTCAAAAAATCACTTCCATATAAATATCATATGATTCATTCTAGTTTTCAAATGGGTAAATATTAAACATGCTAAGTTATTTTCAAAAAAAAATCTTCATGAGATATGGTTTAATAAGATAGTGGGTGAGATATTTTTTAATCATGAGGAAGAAGGGATGACATTATAAATTCACAAATTCAATATTTGTGAATACTGATCAAAGATAGAGGTTTAAGAAGATGGAGAGGAAAATTGAATCTAAGTAAAAGAACATGGAACCACTTTCTCTTAGAGAATATTTTGAGATAAAGTTGCATCAATGTGATGTTTCTTAAAGTGGATATCTCATGATAACACTTTGTATATCAGAATAAAAATTATTCATAGTTTTCCATTTGAGGATTCTTATTATGATAATATTTATTTAATTAGCATTAATGAAATGTTTTAAAAATATCAAGCCTTTGGAGTTTGAGGAAATAGTAAAAGTAAAGAGTTTATGTTGTTGTTTTATATGTGGTGTGTGATATACTGAGTAAAAATAAAAGAAGGCATGAATACGTAGAACTATGGTAATATGCATCTCAAGATAATTTTTTCCTTAGTTCAAATTATTGAGTTTTTAGAGATGAAACATAAGGAGTTATACATCAGGTATTTATAAATTGAGAAGTTGTTTTTAAATATTTATAAAGTCTCAATGAGGGATATCTATTTATACTCTTTATAAACCATTCAATATTTCACAAAGATTTATCTTAACTTGAGAATATATTTTCTATGATGTTAGTGTGAATTTTCATTATCTAGTTTGGAACTAGATATAAATTGTCAGACTTTATTCCATCACTGTAATATTTTAATCAATTGTAATTATAGTCAATAATACATGGTTGTGGGGAGAAACCATACCTAAAAGGGATTAGGATTCCTGAGAATGGGTGAACCATATAAAAATCATCACATTTATTGTATATTTATTTTCCATAAACATGATTTAGGTTTAGAATCTCTACTTGAGTGGATGAAATCTTATTATATTATAGGTGGTTATTTTCAATGGAATGAATAATAAAAACAAGTCTCCCATAATTCATCCACCCCTTCTCAATGTAATAATCCAATAAAAGTCACTTTAGTGTGCTTTTAGGAGATCTATGGAACACTAATTACTCACAATATAAAACAATTATAGGAAATCATACCAGTGGTATTAAGTCTGAATATTGAAAAATTAGTGACAATGAGGGTAGAAACTAAAACCTTCCTAGGTATTAGAAAATTTTCAACCAATATTCTCATTTAATTTTCACTTGTTTCCTATTTTTTTCTCAAGAAAATCCTAATACAAGTTCCATTTATTTCATAATAAAATAAAATGTTATTATTCTAATAAGTTACATAAAGAAATACTAAGTAATTATAAGTATCCTTTGAGACAACCCTATGGTTGGTTACTCAACTACATTTATATGAAAAATATAAATTCATTTTTTTGTGACACTAGGATAAGTTGAATTGTCCAAATTTTATAAAACACATTACTTTCACCTCTAACTTCTTTATGATCTCACTCCTTACACTTCTAGGAACCATCAAATATATTTAATCTTTATAATATTCCATAAAATTTTTAATAAATACAACACCAAGTAACTACCCCTTTGGTAAGGATATAACTCAAATATAATCCTATATTTTATTATAGGTTTTAAAATTTTAAACCTTGATTGTAACAACCCATAAAAGTATGTAAAAGTTGAATCAAAGGAAAGTAGGGTTACAATAAGAATGGAACTGATGATATTTTGAATTTTCAAATTTTATATGATAAGTAGATTTTGTGGATTTATTTTAAATTATTAGAATGAGGTTTAAAATTTCAAAGTTTGGTAAAAAGTTCTTAAAGTGAATTTATAAGTGTAATATAAATTAATAATGGTGGGAGGTAGCTCATTGGTCTATTCAGTACTCAATTTGATGGATATGAGTAATCAATAGAGAAAAAGGGATAACTGTTCTACTGGTTTTCCCACCCAGTAGTAGGTACAGGTGTACTAGGTACCTAGTAGGACCTTATTTTGTTTTTTATTTGGGAAATATTTTTATTTTTTCTAAAGGAATATATTTTAATCACCTTTGTCTCTATTTTTTTTTTGATTAATTTTCAACAGTTTTCCTTCTTTCTCGTTTACCCTCTATGAAGACTCATCAACCCATAGATTTTTTATCTTGTTGGTTTGTTGGTTGAGGTGATATCTCCTTCACATTCATCTTATTTTTATTATACTACCTCTTTATATGACTTTATTGAAATTATATATAGGTATTTGTTTTATATTATATTATATTATAGTGGAATAATGTTGGTGTAATTTAGATTTTTTATGTGGTCCCTAAAGGAGTCTGAAGGATAATAAAAGTGTGAGGGTGTGTACTATTTTAGTATAGGTATTTCTAAACATTGATTATAATTAGTTTTTCATAATTATTGAGATTATTTAGTTCATAAATAAATGGTGGATATTATGGATTTTTTTCACTATAGGTCCAAAGGCATGTTGGGTGTGCTTCACACCTTATTGTGTGAGGTTTTAGCCATGTAAAGCTACTCGGTGAGTTTTCCTTAATTACTCCTCACGGAATAATTTTCCATTAATGGTTTTAATTAATCATAAATTGTTTTTAAATAATTATAGAGCCTCCATAATAGATATAGGGGTTATGGGATAAATAATAATTGATGAAATTGATTTGATCTAGGATAGAGTGAAGTATGAATCATTTTAAAAGGGTATAATTTCCTGTTTAAGTTAATTGGTACCTAATTTTACTTATTAGAAAATATTTTAAGTAGTGTTAAGTATATTAAATTGAATATATATGGAACCATGGGTGTGTTACCATATGTGAATAAAGGATATTTATTTTTTATGATCCTACTAAGTCCCCCAAAAGTTAGGATTGACCACATGGCCATAAATGGCTACGTTGCCTATGTGTAAGTACGGGATGGAGTGGAATAGAATCCTGTGAAGGGTTTTCATCATAATTATTTTATCTATTGACATAGATATGTTATATGTTCTAGTATATTATGTCTACTTAAATCACTAATGTAGTTGTGAGCTTCATGATCATTAGTTGGAGAAACTATGTGAGATAAGGGTTATAATTTTTCCAAATAGGATTTACCTAGATTTTTTATTTGTGAATATCTTGAATGGACTCAATATGAATAGTTAGTGTAGATAATGAATTCCTATGAGGGTTTCATAGTGAGATAACTACCACATGTTTTGTTTTCATTAGGGGTTAACGTTTTAATTAAAAAAGAAAATAGATTTTTTAACTAAGTCCCCAAGAGAGGGGTAACTAATGAGGTGGATTGAGCTAATATATTAGACTAATTCCAATATTTTGGGATATGTGTGATAATCCACCAACGATAGAGTTTTTTCATAAAAATAATTAATAATGCAAATTTATAACTATTATTGGGTTTATGTATTATGGATTTAGATCTTTACATACAAAAGATATGGTTGTTATAGCGATAAAACAAGGCTAGGATGGTTGAGGAATCCAAGTTATATTGATTTTTTCACAATTTGGATGTGGTCACTAATGATAGTTGAGGGATATAATTGTGTAATTCTTGGTGCATTTTTCATAGGATGTAATGGGTTATTTATAAGGGATAGGACTTGGTAGAGTGATCGTAGGAATATATCAATGAATTTATCATAATATAATCATTATTTTAATATGTTGATCATCCCAAGGAATGTATGAAAGTATATCCATCAATTTGAGTGATTTTTAGAGTATTTAATGTGTGGATAACACCACCATATAGAGGATATTGTAGAACTATATTAGGTTTCTCTTCATCCTAAGAATGGGTACTATATTAGAAATAACTTATTCTCTTTGTGTATGTTTATTATATATTGATAACTTATTCACATTTTACTTATTTTTATGGGGATATATAGGTCACCCATAGTATGATTGGGGAAGTACCATTCATCAAAAGTGATGAATTATTCACCCTTGTATTTATTTTGTTCATAAATCGATCACCATATTTATTATATTGATGACTCATCACTAACATTTTGTATTATTATAGTGATATATCATTCACCCTTAGTTAGGATTTTCATACCTCATTCATTATAGGTGATATATCATTCTCTTAGTTTATATTATTGTGATATATCATTCACCCTGGTGCATATTATATTTGATATACAATTTATATTCATCAATTATTATGGTAATATCTCATTCACCTTAGTTATTATATGAGTGATATATCATTCAAACTTTGATAAGATGGGGATGCCTTATTTACCAAGTTTTTATTTTGTTTAGACAACATACATCCTATATATGTATTTTTCATTCATCAGTTACCTAGGGTTGTTGTATTGGTGATATACCATTCACCATTGGTTAGTATGGTTATACATCATTCACCTAGTGGATTATTATAGTGATAACTCATTCAACAAAAAATTCATTTTGATGCCATATTATTAAATAGGTGCAAACTCATTCATTAGAAGATACTTTGTTCTCCATTATGATTATTTAATTGATATTTTTTTCACCTATGTTTTTTATTATGAGTAGTGATAACTTATTCACCCTTTTATTATGATCAAACTAGGGGAGAATCATATCAGTACAGTACTGGATGAATCATATATGAGTTATCCATTAGGGAGGATTCTTAATAACTTCATGGGATATGAATGGAAAATTTCATATGATATTTTACAATTTCATTTAATATGTTACATGAATGAATGTGTATTATGGTTATTATTTGGGTAACTATTAGTGTAAGACTATAAGATTTTATGCTCAAACTCTATATGTGATCATGGTTGAGAATATAGAACTTATGATTGACATGTATGTTAGGTTATAGACATTAAAACATATTAGCTCGCTAAAGGATCTATCCAGATATTAAATAATAGTTAGAGTAAAGTTAAAGGATGGTTTATCAGTTCTTGTTACTATTTTATTTTTTATTCATTTATTATATAATATTGACCCATCGTGTGTTATAAATTTAATTATAACTATATTCATTACATAAGTTACATTACATTAAAGAATGTAATTTATAAATATCATTGAATGTTTACCATTTTAAATTCATTATTATACTCTATTATTTTTCTTGTTACAAATGATAGTTTCTTGATTGTAACTATATGTGATGATGTTGTGATTATAACTTCTCTATATAGTTTTATTCAACCATGGCAGCTGAATGATTGCCTCTAGAATATGGGGAGGTGTTTCAAATTTCACATAATGTAAGAACCAAGCCTTGAACATTAAATCATATATTTTTATAATATAATTCACTTTAGTTTACACCCACATATCTTTTAGGTTTAGTGTTTTAGAGAATTAGGTCATAACTCGTACATTACAAACTCATAAATTAAAAAGTGGATACATCTGCCTAGTGTATATTTTTCCCACAATTAAAAACTTTTCAAATGAAACACATTTTCTTTTCATGTAAAATATTCCTAACTTCAAACATGAATGCTTCTTTGTTCTTACTCATCCTCAAACCATATGAAAAAGCATTTAAAAATATTGTATTAGCACCAAAATATTTTTAATGGACATAAAATATAGTAATACATTAATAAAGTGATAAGCATGAAAACCCAAGAAATTTTTACCTTTATCACAATTTTCTTTTATTGTGTAAAATCGATCATATCCACATGAAAAAAAACACACTTTTTTATCAAGTAAAGACTTTAAAACCAATAGTAAGAAAATATAAACCCTTTTTGGAAACATAAAGAATTATATTCATAACCCAAGTTAGAAATAATCATATCCTAGTTAAATCCATATGAAAAACCTCCCTAATGAACTCCCTATTTATTACTATTGAATACAAGGAACATTACCCATTATATTGGAGATATATATTTGGCACACACATCATATATATTATATCAGGCTTACCCGTCGTATAAGTTGTATCATGATCACCAATTGTATAATATATATTGGGGAAACCCACCATAATATATATATCTCAAGTATCATATCACTAATAAAACATTTTAATCTTTCAAATTTTCATCATGAAAATTTTTAAAAACTCTTTTGAACTCATATGAAAAATATTTTTGGATATAGAAATACCATTTCCATTTAAAAACCCTTTTACAAAACTAAAATAAACACAATAAAGTGAAAAATTATTTTTCTTTAAATAAAAAATATAAAACTATAAAATACTCCAAATATAAAATAGTAGTTTAAGTGGTGGAAAATCTATTCACGCCATATACGTTAAAATAGAACATTCCTTTTTCTTTTTGTAAAGAAAGTCAAAATTTCCTTTGTAAACAGATTCATTATAAAAACCCTTGAAAGATAGTTAAAAAATTCATAAAATGTCCATTATAATTCATTTAAGTACATATAGATACATCCCTAAAATAATTTCAATTATATAAAAATAGAAGAAAAGGATTTAGAAAATAAATCATTAAAACAAGGTTTTATGTTAAAGTGTCCTTTACCTCAAGTATGAATCATCACATATGTTTTTTATATTATTGAATAATAAATTTATTTTAATCGTTTAATTTATTAATAAAAAATTTCAAGTTTATTATTATTTTATATTATTTGTTAACATGTTATATACAAATACATATTCAATTAAGTTTATATTGGGATATTTTGGAAATATTTGGCTCATTTGTAAAAAGTTACTTCGGTGGGTCGACTATGATCAAAGTTACCATATTTATATCATATAAAGAATAATAATCATGAAATAATTATCATTTTTATTCATCAATTATAATTTCAAAACCAACCATGAAATATCTAAATGAAAAATTAACTATGTTACAATCCTGGAGATTGTAGGACATATATACTCACGAGTAATATTCCCATTTTTCAATGATCATGATAGAAAGAAGATAATTATTATTTTATCATTAATGAATTATTATTATATCATAAATATCATAATATTCTTATAAATATTCTTATATATAATATTCATTTAATGTGGTTATGAAAAATAAATCACATCGCTTCTTGGAGGTGGTAATCCACACAAACGCACGAATGATGTTGTCATTTTTAAATGAATAGAAACTTAAACAATTTGATTATATATTATATTTAATAAATGATAATTATTATATGAATATTATATATATAAATTAAATCCATAATTATAACCTTCCATGAGAGGCGGTGATGGAAAAACTAATTATATCAGTTCGTGAGGTAGTAGTCTCTTATACACATAAATGATGGATTCATTTCTCATTTAATGAAAGTAGATGGCTACAGGTTAAAAAATTAACAAAAAAACATATAATTATATGAAAGATACTATTTTTATTATGTTATCATGTTTTAATAAGAATTATAGTAGGTATAAAAATAAATAAAACAAAACCATTTGATTTGAAGTTTTACCTCTTCTTTCGACAAACTCCTTTGCTTTACAACTTAAGCCCTATAATATTGATATTATAACCTAAATAAGACCTCTATAAAATGTTGTGGGATGTTAGGAAGGTATTTTGGTAGGTATTGTTTGAGATATAGTTCTCCAAAGGTGTGACTAAGAGAGGAGATGAGGGGGCCTTTATAAGTGAGGTGAGGGGAACTCTTAAAATTAAATTAAATATTAAATTAATATTAATTAGTTATCTTGGAAAAATAGATCAAAATTAAAAAAATTATAATTTTTGAATAGGATTATTCAAAATAACCTCCCCTGTAAAAAGTTTTAAAAAATTATATTATGTTTTTACCCTTATCACTCTGTTTTAACCCCTAGTTAACCCTTTTCACAAATACCATGGTATCAAGGTTTTTTACACTTTAGGGGCCCATAGAGTAATTATGAAAGGAAAAGTTACCCATAAATGGACCAGGGTTGATATAATAAACCATATATAACTCACCTATCCAAATATATAATATTTATTAACTTTAAATCTATTAAAAAATATTGTTTAATATAAAATATCATTAATGTCATTTTTGGAAATACATGAAATACTATGACATAATATGTGTCTAAATAAAATGAAATCATTCAAAAATGACATGGATTAAAATATAATGAGTATATAGTCTTACTATAATCACCCAATCAAATTTATATAGATTTATATATTATTTTAAGCCTTATATTTTGGGTTAAGACCTTAGTTATTAAATTTTAACCTTAATCGGTGTAATGAATTTTTCAATTCTAAAGGTTAATAATTTTTCTTATAAGGTGAAAATTATATCTTAAATGGATGAAGGAAGAAATTTTAGACCGTTTAATATCCTACATGTCATATTTCATATTTTTTCTATTTCTAAATTATTTAATAAATTATATTTAAAAAAAGTACCATTACCATCAATTTTTTAACAATTCACCTAATTTGACATTGAAATCAATTTTATAGCATTGGAATTAAAATATAAACCTTTATAATAAATATAATATTTTATATCTATATTAAAAATTAATTAGACACTATAACTCACCCAAAAAATTACTTTTTCAATTTTTTAAATCGTTTTCTATATTTTCTACTGGTTTCACAAGCACTATGTTTATGTTGCGCAAGAATTTAAGATAATTATTTCATTTATAAAAATTTAAAACAAATAAAAATATTAAAAAAATTAATTAAGTTCAATATAAACCTTCATATTCATTCAATATGTATATTTACTTTCTACTACTTCATCAAAAAATATATAATATGTTATTTTTACTTTTCTAGGATTGTGGAAACATTTCATAGGCATTCCAACAAGTCCCTTTCTATGCTACTCAAAAATTCAAATATATCCATAAAAATAATAAATAATAATTTATATTTATTAAATAATTCGTTGAAATACTTCTATATTCTAAAATATTATCTTTAGGGAAAAAAATTTACTTTTCTAGTGTTATATAAGCACTGTGTTGGAAGTGAAAATGACTTTTCATATGTATCATAAAATAAATTCTAATTTATATGTTTTTAATTGGTTTTTTATGATATATTCACTATATTATAATAAATTACTCATTTCATAAATTTAGTAAATTTTTATGACATATTTATGTTTTGGTGATATCATAAAAGATACCATATTTCATAAAAATTGTATTTTTTATTATTCAACAAAAAATTTAAATTTTCCCAAAAAATATAAAAAATTATACTATGATAAATATAACATAATAAATATAAAGTTAATTAAATTTAATAAAATTTATTTCCTATAAGTTACAGAAAATATTTATAATATAAATGTGTCAAATTCAATGAAATTTTTTTTTAGAAAAATACGTTCTTAAGCCCAAAAATAAAATTACATAAAAAAAGTATATAGTTGATTACTATGTAAATAATTTTATAATTTCTAAATAAAGTATTATTATCGTAATTTAATATAGAATTAAAATAACAATGGCACTTTTAAATGTAAATAAAAGACAATTTTATAAAAATTAGTATTTTTCACTATTCAATGAAAAATCAAACTTTTTAGAAAAATTACAAAATTTCACCCGATGATAATTTTGGTGTGATTATTTAAAAAATGATATAATTTTTGTTTAAATAAAATTTATAAACATTATATAAATTAATTATAATATATTCTCACCAAAATAAATAAAAACAATTTTTGAAGAAAACATATTTTTGAAGCATAAAATAAATTTTTGGGAAAATTGAGAGCTTATTTCCTAATAATTAATTTATAAATTTTTTTTGGTAATAAAATTATATATATATCATAATATGTAAATACTATTCATATCCATCAATTTTATGGAAATTTTATTACAATAACATTAAAATATTAATATATCAAGGTTTGTTTAAGGTCGGTGTTGCATGATGTATATGTTATCAAAAAATATTATTTAAAAATCTTGGGACATTACATTATATTACCCCTTATCAAATTTTTTCCTCAAAATTTTAACTTTATCTCAAACAATAATGTTTATAAATTTTAAAAAAACTTCTTGGAGAACCCACACCATATAAAGGGTTAATAGAACTTCCTTCTGAAAAGAGGGACATGGAAATACGAAGCAACTATTGAATAACACATATTAGATTTAAAAAAGGATAACCTTAGTGGGAAGTAAAAATATAGACATGGAGGAAAATTTTATGTCTAAATAATGAAAAAAAGTGATAAAAAAACATTTATCACAAGAAATTTAATGATCATGAGAAATTTAATGGCTAGAAATCTGTAAATCAATGATGTGTGAAGAAAACATTTGATTTGTCATAAATGAAGGTAATAGGGTGAAATTCTTGTTTCAAGATCCATTTCATAGAGTTGATGACTTAATTTACAATATATACTAACAACATATCAGAATATATATTTTATGTAATTATAATTTCATCCTTTAATCAATTTTCACCACAATATCATCTTCTTCTCTAAACGATGAGTATTCAAGATATATTTTTCATGCCTAAAGCACTGAAATTAAATTTTAATGGATCACACAATAAAAAAAATGATAACAAGTTATTCCTTTAGTATTTATACATTAATAGAAACCTAAGGTTTAGTATAAGATTATATAATACCCTTTATATGAATAATTAATTCCAAAATACTATAATAACACAAAAGGTTCAATTTAGAACATTCCATAAATAAATTTCCATTTATCCCAAATAACCTTGATAACCTCAACATTAAACAATTTTTTAAACCTAGTGTATTTAGACTAGAAATCACATTCTTGTATACTAAAATATCTTTAGGTTTATAGTTTTAAAAAATTGGTTCATGGCTCTTACATAAAAAACTGATACATTAAAAACTAAACACTTCCACTCGGTATCTATTTTTTCCACAATATAAAACTTTTAAAATGAAACATGTTTACTTTTCCTGGAAAATGTTCATCAATTTCTATATAAATTTTACTTTTTTCTTACTAATCCTTAAAACCTGTGAAAATCATTTAAAAACATGGAATGATTATAAAAATCTCAGTAAGAGAAATAAAATAAAGAAGTTTGTTAAACCCTTTTAGGAAACATATATCATTGTATTAGTAACTTGTGTTATTAATAAAAAATCCAAATTAAATCCATAGAATAAACCACATCAGTTAACTCCCAATTTATTTCTTTTAAAGATAAATAATATTACCCAATTAATTGGAGAGATTTATCAATCATACCCACCAAATAAGTGGAATCCGACTCCCATATCATATAATCTATATTAGGATCACACATCATATAATTTATATCTTGTCCACTCATCATAAAATATAATTATCAAGTACCATATCATGAATAAAAAAAATTATTATTTCACCTAATCATCATGATACCCTTGATAAAATCTTCAAAACCCATATAAAAATCATTTTTAGATATCAACATATCCTTTCCTTTTAAAAAATCCATTTTCCAAACTACAACACCGAAAACAAAGGGAAGAAGAGATTTTATTTGAAGAAAACAAGTGATATTATAAATTAATATGAATAATAAATAATGTGTATAGTGGTGGGGAAATATTTTGAAGTTTTATACATTAAAATTGAAGAATCCATTTGTCGTTTGTAAATAATTTCAAAACATGTCATATAAAAGGATTCCTATTGAAAACCTTTAAAATAAAGTCAAAATAAACGTAAACTTTAGTCTATAATTAATTTATGCTTATAAATACATACATAAAATAATTTATGAATATGGACATGGAAGAAAAATATTTAAAAAATTAATCATTAAAATATTTAAAAAAAAGTTTTTAAGTCAATGTGTTCCTTACATAGAGTCTGAATCATCATCGATGTTATTTATCTTCCAAAATAAAATGTTTTTGTTAATTATTTACTTTATTAATAATTTTTTTCAAGTTTATTGTTCCTGTACTTTTATTTATTACCAAGATATATACAATTACTTAATCAATAGTTTATATTCTATGTTTTGGAGACATTCAACACATGTAAAAAATGAATTTTGTGGGATGAATTTTTTCAAAGAGTTTATTATTCCATAATATATAGAATAATAATCAGTAAAAATTTATCAATTATATTAATAAATTGAACTTTAAAAACCAATCATGAAATATAGTAATGAAAAATGATCAATGTTACAATTAAAGAGATGGTAGACCACATGTACACATTTTTCAACAATCATGATGGAAAGAAGGTGCGTATTATTTTATGCTTCCAGAATCATTATTGTATCATTAATATCATATTTTTTTCTTTGAAAACATTTATTTATAATATTCATGTTTTGTGGTTATTAAAAACTAATTTCATCTCTTCATGGTTGTGGTAATCTCCATTTATTCATGAACGATATAATTATTTTCAACGAATGGAAATGTAAGAAAATAGATGATATCCTATATTTAAAAAATGATAATTATATCATGAATATTATATATCTATATATAGTAAATTCATTATTATAACCAACATTGATTAGAAGTTATTGAAAACAAATTATATCATTTCAAGAGGTTGTAATCCACCATACACATGAATGATGGATTCATTTCCCATTTAATAGAAGAATGAGATGGATATAGGTTATTAAATTAATATAAAAAATATTACTACATTTAATATATTGGTTTTATTATTTTCATATGTTTTTATAATATGGAAGGTGGAATAATAAAAATAAAACTAAAACATTCGGTTAAATGTTATACCTATTCTTCAGATAACCTCATTTATGTTACTCCTTAATCCCTTTAAGGTTGTTATTCTATAATAAATAGTACTTATAAAATTTTTTGGCTGATTTTAGAATGGAATTTGGTTTGGTATTAGAAAAGATATATTTCTCAAAAGGTTTTAAGAAGGGAGGATAGGAGTTTCCCTTTTATATGTGAGGGGAGGGGCACTTTTGGAGTTATCATTATCTCTCTCTTTTGACCCTCATTAACCCTTTTGACAAAATACCCTGATATTAATGTTTTTTATTGTTTACGGGTTAAAAACGTTACTATAAATGGAAAACTGACCCATAAATTGACCATGGATGATATTTTAAACCATATATAATTCAATTGGAATAAGATACAATTTTATGAATTTAAAATCACTCAATAAAATATTGTTTATTATAAAATATCATTAATGTAATTTTTCGAAATACATGAAATATTATAATATAATATGTGTCAAACTCTTGTAAAATTGTTCAAAAATGATATATATTTGAATATATAAAGTATATGGTCTTAATATACTCACCTAATCAAATTTATGTTGGTTTATATATCATCGTAATCATTATCTTTTGGATTAGACCCTTTGTTAACCAATTTTAACCTTAACCATAGTAATGAAATTTTCAATATTGATGGGTTATAATATTAATAATAGTGTAAAAAATGGATCATAAATGTCAAAGGTATGTAATTTTAGACCATTTATCATCATAATTTTTTTATTTCACGTTTTTTATTATTTTGAACTAATTTACTAAAATATAGCTCACATAAAAAACTATTAATGTAATTTTTAAAACTATTCACATAATGAGACTTTGAAAACAACATGAAAATAATGTAATCAGAATATAAAAATTTAAAACCTCTATAATACGTTATATATATCATACAAAAAAATCAGACACTATAAATTAACCAAAAAAATTACTTTCATAGCTTTTAAAATCATTTACTTGGGTTTTTTAGTGCTTGCACAAATAGTGTGTCGGTGTTACGCAAGTATTTAAGAAAATTTTTAAATTTATAAAAATTAAAAAACAATTATCATAATAAAAAGTAATTTATTTTAATATAAAAAATTATATCCATTCAAATTTATATTTTCTGACATCAATATCATGTTAACTTATTTAATATGTTATATTGACTTGTCTAGGCTTGTAGAATTATTACAGAAGCATTTGGATCACTTGTTATATAACTCCAAAATTATAATATATCCATAACAATAATAAATAAAACATTATATTTATCAACCAATTTGATAAAATACTTCTCCCATCTCAAATTTTATCTTTGGGGTACCGAATTTAACTTTTTCAATGTTGTGCAAGTAGAAGGTCAACACTAAAACAAAATTCATATGTATCATGAAATAAATTCAGATTTATATTTTTTAAATTATTTTTTAATTATATATATATATATAAATATATTATTATTATTATTTATTCCTTATATACTTTTAATAAATTTTAATATCATATTTATGCCCTAAGGATATCATAAATGAATATTTATTTCCCAAAAACTGTATCTTTTACTAGTCACTAAATATTTAACTTATTCATAAAAATATCAAAATGAAATACTAGGATGAATTTAAATTTGTAAATAAAAAAACTAATTCCATTAAAAAACTTAAATTCCTAAAATTAAAATAAATTTCTTTTAGTATAAATGTTAAAAACCCAACGAAAATACCATTTTTAGAGAAATGTGTATTTAAGCACCAAAATGAACTTATACCCAAAATCAAGTATATAGATAATTATATTGTAAAGAATTATAATATTTATAACTAAATTAGTCTTGTAATAATTTCATATAAAATTAAAACAATAATGTTATCTTTTAACGAATTTAAAATATAATTTTACCCAAAATGGTATTTTTCAAAATTCACTAAAAATCAATCTTTTCAGAAAAATAAAAACATTAACCCCAGGATAATTTTGGTATTATAAATTCAAAAATTGTATCCTTTTTATTAAATACCAATTTAATTTTTCCAAAATTAATTATATTATTCAGTGATAAAAAACAATAAAACCCCATTTTTTAAGAAAATAATGTTTTTGAAACGTAAAATGACTTTACTAGAAAATTGAGTTCTTATTTAATAAGAATTAATAAATGAATTTTTATTAACTGAGATATTTATATATATTTCATAATGCATTTAACCTTATTAATACCATCCAAATTAAGGGATATGTTGTAACTATAACTTTTAAATATTAATATTTCAAGGTTTGTTTAAACTCAGTTTTAAGTGTTATATATGCTATAGGACATATTATTATTTTAAAATATTTTGATATTGCACTCTCCCAAATTTAATAAATTTAATCCTAAAAATTTTAACTTGATCTCAATAAAAAAGGATTTAAATTTAAAAATTACCTTCTTTCAAACAAACATTATAGAAAGGGTTAATAAAAAATTCTTTTTAAAAAGAGGGACATGGAAATATGAAGGTCGTTTTGAATAACCCATACCAGGTTTCCAAATAGGATAAAATTAGTGGGAGGAGAAAATATGGACATGAAAGAAAAAATTAATGTACAAATAATGATGGAGGGTTACCAAGAACATTGATCACAAGAAATTGAATGGTCAGTAGAAAGTTAATGACCATAAAAACATAAATCAATGAACTGCGAAAAATACCATAGATTCAACATAAATGAAGGGAATATGATAAAATTTATGTTTGAATACCATTTCCCAATAGTTGACTAATTTGTTTTCCATATAGAAGAATAACATAAGGGAGCATACTTACTCAATATGTATAATTTCATATTTTAATCAATTCCAAATATAATATATTTTCCTCTCCAAATATGATATGTATTCGAGAAGAATTTTTCAAGACTAAAGGACTAAATTCATATTCTAATAGATCACATGATCCAAAAAATGGTAAAATATATTCCTTCTATCTTTATAGATTAATCAAAAAACATTTGGCACAAGATAGTATAATATCGTTCGTATAACTAATTAGTCTATAAAATATGACAATAACACCAAAGATTCAATGTAGATAATTCAAAAAATAAATAACAATTTTTTCAAATAACATTGATAACCTCCACATTAAAGAATGGTTAAACCTCTAAGTTTATCCCAATCATTTCAACTTGAATCTCCCAAAATTTAATTTTATTATTACGAAATAATTGACTAAGTTCGGACTAAGGGTTACACATACCTCATAATAAAGTAATATCTCCCAAAATATCATTAATCACCATGATAAATCACTATATAATCATATAATGTATTAAACTTCACCAAAAATATCATGAATAAAATGTAGATACTAGAATGAAAGGTAATCCTTATATTGACCATAAATATCTCGGTGAATATCACCATGTTAATAAATCACTTTTCAACCATTAATATTATCTATATCTCATTATCAAATATACCATAATTAACTTATCATAAAATAATATACCAACCAAAATATTTATTTAAACCTCACTATATTATTCTTCTAAAACCCATTAAAATTTTCAAATCCCCAAAAAAATACAATCACATAAAACATTAAAAAGTTGTGTATATTCCTCTGAACTTATGATGAACCATAAACATTTAAACCCAAGATGGTATTAGTTTCTATTTATCTAACCTCAAAATTAAAACATCTTAATCTATAATGTTATATAAACCCTACAGTGATACTAACTGTAAGTACCCAACCTTAAACATTACATAATCTAGTGTCTTGAGTCTATAATTCGCTTTCTTATATACCCAGATATATTTTATGTTTATCATTTTAGAGAATTAGTTTATAACACTTACATAACAAACCCATACATTAAAAAGTGGAAACATCCTATCAGTATCTATTTTTCCTATAATATAAAACTTTTTATTTGAAATATGTTTTATTTTCATGAAAAATATTCTTAACTTTCATCATGACTTCTTCTTTTTTCATACTAAACCTTAATCCCGGTAAAAAATAATTAAAAATATGGGATGGTAACAAAAAAAATAAAAGAAGGATTTAAAATAAGGAAATTCATTACTTCGTTGAAAAAAAAGGAAAACTCATAAATTTTACCTTTATCACAATATTCTCTGATATTTTGAAATATATCATATTCTCTTGAAAAATGTATAATTGTTTCAAAGAAACCCTTTAAATACCATATAAATAAAATAGAAAACCTTTTAGGAAAATTAGATCATTTTATTAATGAGACAAGTGAAATAAATATGTTAAACCTCCCTATTTAACTCCTTATTCTTACCATTGAAGATAAGAAATTTTGCACAATTCATTGGACATCTATATAGGTCACACCTGTGGTATAATCTATATTGGTCTCACCCATCATATAATTTTTATTAGGATCACCAATCGTATAAGTTATATAAGGATTGAATATGATAATCTCTAATCTAAAAGTAACATATCATGAATGAAACATTTTAATATTGTACTTTTTCATCATAAAACCCTTGAAAAACTATTTTGAACCCATATGAAAAACAATTTCAGATATAAACATTCCATTTCCTTTTTAAAACCCATTTAAAAAAATACTCAAAAAAATTGAAGAATTGTTATTTATTTAAATAAAACAAATAATATAATAAATTAATCAAAATATAAAATAATTTTTTTGGTGGTGGGAAAATACATTGATGTTTCATATGTTAAAATTAAATATTTCTTTTTCACTTTTGTAAATATAGTCAAAAGACTCCATGTAAAAAATATTACTTTGGAAAAAATTTGAAACAAA
Organism: Viscum album; assembly: GCA_963277665.1. Taxonomy (NCBI): domain Eukaryota; kingdom Viridiplantae; phylum Streptophyta; class Magnoliopsida; order Santalales; family Viscaceae; genus Viscum; species Viscum album. The sequence goes on along the minus strand of OY728119.1, from coordinate 1,173,292,913 downwards.
GTAAAAAATGATTAATAAATGTCCTTTATAATTCATCTATGTTTATATAAGTACTTCTATAAAACAATTTTAAGAATATATACCTGGAATAAAAAAAATTAGAAAATAAATCTTTAAAACATTTAAAATGAGATTTTAAGTCAAAGTGTCCCTTACCTTGAGTCTGACCCATCATGTATGTTCTTTATCATTCTGAATAATAAAAATATGTTAATTATTTACTTTATTAATAACATTTCTATTGTCTATTATTCAATTTATTTTATTTATTACCATGTAATGTACAATTTCTTAATCAATTAATTTCATATCTGATGCTTTGGCGACATTCATCTCATATGTTCAAAATAACATTGGTTGGATTACTATGCTCAAAGAGGTTATTATTCCATAATCTATATAATAATAATCATTAAATAATTATAATTTTAATTCATAAATTTTACTTCTAAAAATGACCACTAAATATAGTTATGAAAAATGGCATATGTTACAATCATGGAGATGGTATATCTTACGTACGCATGAGTAACATTTCCATTTTTCAATGATCATGAGGGAAATAAGTTAAGTATTATTTTACCTTTATAGAATTATAATTATATATATAATATCATTCTATTTATTGAAAATTTTATATATACATAATATCCATGAGATCTTGTTCTGAATAATTAATCACATCTTTTCATGGTGGGGGTAATCCACAAGCACACATGGCCAATGTTATCATAATTCCATGAATATAAAGGTTAGAAAATAGATTATATATTATATTTACAAAATAATAATTATTTAATGAATATAATATATATAATTAAATCCAAAAAGATAACTATTTGTGAGAGGTAGTGATGGAAAATTAATTACATCGGTTCGTAAGGTGGTAGAACACCGCACACAAGAATGATGGATCCATTCCCCATTTTATGGAATAATTAGATGGATATAGGATATTACATTAATATAATAATATAAAATTATATTTAATAGAATTTTTTTATTATTTCATCATGTTTTATTAATATTTAAATGAAGTAAAAGAAAAAAGAAAACTAAAACATTTGTTTAAAAGTTATACCTCTTCTTCACACAACCTCCATTTCATTACACATTAATTCATCAGAGGGTGAAATTATTAACAAAATAAGACCACTAAAACATGTTAATTGGTGTTATGAAGGTATTTGGTTAAGTATTTTCAAATATAGAGTTCTCAAATGGAGTGAGGAAGAGATAAAAGAATTTTTTCTTTTTAAGTAAGGGGAGGGGAACTCCTAGAATTGCTTAAAATATTAAATTAATGTATAATAGTTTTCACAGAAAAATAAAACCAAGTTGATATAATTGTAATTAATAATTACTATTAGTTAAAATAATAACATAAAATAAAAAATTACAATTATAGCTTATTTTTACCCTTTTCTCTTTATTTTATCTCCTCGTTAACCCTTTTGACAAATATTGTGATAACAATATTTTTTTCTCTTTAGGGGTCAAAAAAGTTACTATAAATAGAAAAGTGACACATAAATAGATATTGGTTGATAGTTAAAACCATATCAAATTAACTAGGCCTAATATGCATTTTTATGATTTTTAAATAATTTAATAAAACATTGATTATTATAAAATATCATTAATATCATTTTTTGAAATACATTAAATATTATAATATAATATGTGTTTAAATTATGTAAAATAGGTCAAAATTACATAGATTAGAATCTAATGAGTACATGGTCTTAATATAATCACAAAAGAAAATTTATATAGGTTTATATATCATTTTCAACCTCATTGTCTGGTTTAACTGCTTGATTAACCATTTTTAACTTTCATAGTTGTAAGGACATTTTCAATATTAAAAGGTTATAATTTTAATTATAAGGCGACCATTGGATTATAAATGGATAATTTATGAAATATTAAACCATTTATCATCCTAATTTTCTTATTTCATGATTTATATGACTTATAAATAATTTAATAAAATATAATTAACATTAAATACTACTATTTTCATTTTTAGAACTATTCACAAAATTTGACATTGAAAAAAACATGAATACAATTTAATTCAAATTTAAACCTTTAAAAAATATCTAATATGTAATATTTATTTTAAAAATCCATGGTACACTATAACTAACCCAAAAAAATATTTTAGATATTTTAAAATCATTTACTTGATTTTACTACTACTTTCACAAGTATTGTGTTAACCTTGCGCAAGCATTTAAGATATTTATTTCATTTCTCAAAATTAAAAAAAATTACAAAAAAAATTAATTTTAATGTAAACCTTTATATTCATTGAATATTTATATTTAATCTAATATATTTTAGAAAAAACTATTTAATATGTTATTTTTAATTTTATATGCCTGTGTAAGTATTGCACAAGAATTTAGAGAATTCACTAGTTATAAAACACCAAAATTAGAATATAGAAATATAAATAACCAATTTTAATTTATATTTATTAACTAATTTGTTATAATACTACTACCTTATTAAATATTATCTCTAGTGTAGCAAATTTGACATTTTCAATGCTTCAAAAGCATTGCATCGACACTGAAAATGATTTTTCATAATTATCATTAAATAAATTATAATTTATATGTTTTTAATTAATTCTATATTGTACTTTTATTATATTATCAAAAAATATTAATTCCATAAGTTTTAAAAATATATATCATATTGATGTCTTGTTGTGTCATAAAATATATTATGTTTCATAAAAACTGTATTTTTTACTATTCCCAAAAAATTTATCTTCCTCAAAAAATATAAAAATATCATAATAGAATTAATTTTAGTTGAAAAACTAAAAAAAAATCCATTATTGAAATTAAATTTTAATAAGTTAAATAAATTACTTTCAATATAAATACATAAAAATAAATGAAAATCAATTTTTATAAAAATGCGTTTGAAAGCCCAAGATAAACTTATAACAAAAATCAAGTGTGAAGTTGATTCATATATAAATAATTATATTAATTCCAAATGAATAAAGGTTATATAAATTTAATATCAAATTAAAATAATAATTATAATTTTTAATGAAAGTAAAAGACAATTTTACAATAATATGTATTTTTCACAATCCCAAGAAAAATCAATCTCTTCATAAAAATATCAAAAATTTCATCCTAAGATAATTTTGGTACACTTATTTAAAAAAATATGCCCTTTTATAAAATAAAATTTCTAAATGTTTCATATATTAATTATAATATTTTCTTATTAAAATTAATAAAAACCATTTTGGAAGAAAACATATTTTTGAATCATGAAATGACTTTACTAGAAAATTGAGTGCTTATTTTTAAATAATTAAAAAACACATTTTTATGGAGTATGAACTTTATATATATTTAATACAGTGTTTAATCATATTCAAACCCTCAAATTTAATTATTAGGTTAGATTTATTACATTTAAATATTAATATTTCAAGATTGGTTTAAACTATGTGTTATGTGTTGTATACTCAATCCAATATTACATTCTTTAAATATATTAGAATATTACACATGGAATCTAAAAAATTATTAATGTTCAAGTAAACCAGGATAAAGATGTTACAAAGTGGTATTATAGCTTTTTTATTTTATTTTTTACCTTTTTGGACATGTTAGATGGCCATAAGACTTATTGCTACTTTGGATAGAATTTTTATTTGTACTCGGTCATCACAAGAATGGGAAAGGTACATGTTTTAATGGATTTTTTTATTAAAGTTATTTATTTTAACTATTATATTTTAGTTTATTTTTTTTTTGAATGATGTTTATCTATTACAGATGGTTTTTTACTGTTATTTGGGGTTGAAATATGTGTTCGTGAATTTATTATCTTTGGAACATAGGTTCAAATCAAATGTGTATACTTGTGTGTTATTATAAAATTTCTTCTTAAATAATGGATCTAAATATATTTAAATAATGAACAATAAATTATTCATAATTTTACAAAATAACATATTGATTTCACCCTACATGAACAAAACTAATTGTGATGATTTCCATGATATGAATTGATAGATAGTGATGATGTTGGTATAAACATGTGTGCAATGGTGTTTACTTTTAGTGTAGAGTGTTGGTATAGGGATACCCCATGTATACTAGAGCAGTAGAATGCGAGAATCACTTGAGCTATTAAGATTGTAATAAAAGAGATGTTGTATGGGGTGTGACCTATTCAAGGTGTATGGTCTTTAGACTAGGTTGTAAATCCTGAAGATGGTGAGATAAAACAAAAAAAACTATTTATTTGAGAACCTTATCAAAGTAACATGGTGACTTTTATATTCATGTTGATATGGGTAATGGTGTATGAGGATATCCTAATATTGTAGTTTTTTCCTAAAAAAGCATACTCCCATAGAGTTTTTAAGAATGAGTATATGCTTTTTTTATGTTAATGTGTCGGAATCCAAGTCACCTAAAGAGGGGAGAGATGAATTAGGGTGAAAAAAATTATCTTTTACTTTCAATATCTTTTCAATAAGTATTCACAAACATTCATTCAACAATTTATTTTTATTCAATGAATCCACAAAAAAATAACCTATACATATTCATAATGTAAAGTATTTATCAACAGTAGGAATTTAATTGGTCTACCCAAATGGTATAGTCTAAGAATAACACACCACCAATGTTTTAGTGGTCTAGGCATTATAATAATCTGAATTAGGGTTGTTAAAATGGCTATAGGAATGGATCACTATTTATCTAAGTTTTAATTCCTCTTATCTAATCTTAAACCCTACTAAAGATAGTAATGTTTAGTTTATATACATCAGGGTATATTCATCAGTTTAAGGACAAGTGATTCTATCTCCATTTTTTATTGATACTCCACTTGAATCTGTATCTATAGGTATATTCTCTATTTTAGTACCCCTTGTTTGAGTTATGTTACCCTTTTTTTAGTTTGTTTGTGCTTTTTTAAGTGGTTGGTTGAATTTTGGACAATTCTGGGAAAAAAATTTAAAGTCGTGGAGGTTTTTTGGGGCACACAGTTTGCACACGGTCTAAAAAAACCATGCGGCCATCCTAAGAAACTGTGCACCCTTGACTGTGGGCTCTACATGGGTTACACACAGTTTGTCAGACCATGCGGGCAATTCATGCTAAGTCCCTGGGTGAGAAAGTGGCAACCGCACGGTTGGCACATGGTTTGCCAAGCTGTGTGATGTAACCGTGCAGCCACATAAATTTGGGGTTTTTAAGTCCTAGGCCACTCTTTATTTCCCATTTTTTCTTCATTCTTCCTCCAACTCGAATCTCACTCAAGATTTTTGGTTCTCAAGGGTTTGGAAGACTCTCCCACACATTTTGGATGAAAATAAAAGGGTTTCAATGTGGTTTGAAGGTGGTTTCTCCCAGGTAAGTATCTCCTCTTGGTTTTTTTGTGTTTCCCTCTAGATCTACATCTCTCTCTCTCTCGTTTTTCTAGATCTTCATCTATTTTGTGTAGATCTAGGTTTTTCTTGCCTTTTTGTGTTAAAGTTTGATCGGGTTGATGTTAGGGAAGGGTTTTTTTGGTGGTTTAGAGGAGTCGTTCACCTGGTTTGGAGTGTGTTTGGGTGAAGGGTCGATTTCGCCAAACCCTAAGAGGTAGGTGGCTTCTCTCTCGACTCTATTTTTCCAGATCATGAAGCTTGGTTTCAATTAATTTGTGTTGCTTAAAATTAATTTTGTTTTTGATATGTGAAATAGATTGGAAATACCTTTGGCGGTGTTTTGTGTATTTTTGGGAAGAAAGGTGTTTTTGGGTAAAACGATCTTGTTGTGGTTTTAAAATAGAGATTTTAAAATGGGTTGTTTTGTTGAATTAATTAAGATGGCTTGTGAAATTTTTTTTCAATAAAGGGGTTGTTTTATTGAAATGGGAATTAGCGTGTAAAAATGGTGGAAGGGTGTTTTCAATAAATGATTCATTTCTTGAAGTGGTTCGGCATGTAATTGAAATGGTTAATTTCATATTTTGGTGACCATGGTGGGTTATATTCTTGGTTATGGCTTGTTTGAATTTTTTTTAGAATTGGGCAGGAAGTACCACTATAATAAGGGGATGAGTAGTGGACGGAAGGGCCACCATCAATGGGGAGTGGACGGGAAGTTCCATTAAAATTGGGAAGGAATAAAAGGGTTGGACGGAAGTGTCGTCGTGATTGTTATACCAGTATTGGGTAATGGAACCTTTTGTGGTGCATTGCTTTGCTAGATTGAAATTATTGTGCAAATTTTAAATGATGAAATGTCTTGTGGTGTGTTTGTTTGGATTTCCCTTGGTTTTCTTGGCTTGGTAAGGGTATTTTTGGATTATAGTTATGGTTTCACTTGTGATTATTGTATATAAACTTCTTTATATAAATGTGATAATGGTTTTATCCTAGTGGCGTGTGTAGGGAAGTCATTTGGGGAAAAACTACTGAGTATTAGTACTCACACCCAACTTTGGCACTTTGGTGCTTTTGCAGATGTTGTATTCTGAGACATATGTAAAGGTAACGCATCTCATTGCTAGTGGTTCATGGTGATTCTTGGGAGATGTGGTGGTGCTTGGAGGATGGAGCTTGGGGTGGAGTTGTGGAGTGTGTCTTTGTTTATTTTGGGTCTCTTGTTTAGTCATCCCTATAGTACTCTGATATCGTGGTGGATTGTATTAGTTTTGGTTGTATTGTGGAACAACTTGGTTGTCTTTTGGGGATACATGCTTGAATGTTTTATTAACATGCATCATATAGTGGTTGTTAGTGGATGGTTTGGTTGGTTTTTTCATGAAGGAAAATTGTTCCCCAATTTGATCTTGAAGTCCTTGGTATTTATTTCCAACCTTTGGAGCCTTGGGAACGTCGCTTAAATCCATGTAGCGTTCCCCCGTCCTCTCAAGCCAATGGGATGGGGCGGTATGTTACAAGTGGTATTAGCTACTTCGGACCTTTGGAGTTGATTCTCAGATTTGGAGTTGACATTCATTGTGGTATATTCATTGATTCGAGGTGGTAGTAAGGCGTAGTATTGTCATAACTTGGAATGTATAGCATAAAAGGATGTATCTAACCCTTTTATGTTGAACTTCAAGTTACCAGGGAGTTGGGTACATAAGTGTTTTGGAGACACTTATAGGAATCAGAAATCTCATTTTCGTGGGTGTAGCCAATGAGATGTGCATGGAATATATTGTAAAAATGACTTCCCTATAGGATTTATATTTCATTGCGCATAATGATTTATGGGATGAATTGAGAAATGGTTTTTCAAATGTGTGAAATTGTAATGTGAATAAATTTGGAATTTTGAAAATGGTTTGGTTTTCAAAAATAGTGAAACATGGAAAATGTGGAAAGCTGGAGAGCCTTGTTGTGATAGTTTTGTGTAATGTGATTTGAAATGGGAATTATTGATGTCTAAGGAAGTGAGACTCAGGTTTGTTTGTTTTTTGTTTATAGAAATGGCACCAGGTAGGCATCATATAGACCAATCAGAAGTGGCTGATGAGAACATGGTTGCACCTGAGCCCTACGTGAACCAACAGTTAGTCCAGATCATATTGCAAGCTTTCTAATATGTGGGAAGTGTGAATAGAGTGGAAGATCCAAAGCATGTTTATTATACTGCACAGTTTCAAAAGTAGGATCCACCCGTCTTTAGGGGTGATTCAGACCCGGAAAGGGTAGAGGCGTGGCTGTCCAGAATGAAGATGATTTTAAAATTCTCGGGGGCAGAGGTAGAGTTGAAGGTAAATCTAGCAACTTATAAGATAGAGGATCTTAGACTTCAGTGGTTGGATTTGGTAGTCCAAGAGACGACGGACCACGGTATGATGTAGGAAGGCATGGAGGAATTGTTTAATAAATAATTCTACCCACATACGTTCATAATTCAGCGCACAACTGATTTCTTCAGTCTTAATCAAGAGCATATGTCTATGACAGAGTATGCAGCTAAGTTTATGAGCTTAGTGAAATTTTCACCCAAGGTGGGGGGTAGCACGTTGTTTAAGGAAATGATCTTAAAAGAGGGGTTTAGGCAAGAGATCTGTTCAAAAATAGTAGTGTTGTGTATCAGTGATTACACAGAGATGGTGAATCGAGAATCGGTGGCTGAGTGGGATCTGTTGGGAGCTCCGGTTGGATGAAGCATGTTGGTACCCATGGGAAATAGTGGTAACTCTAACGCTAGGTTCTAGAGGATGAGGGACAGTTATTCCCAAGGCGAGAGTATCTCACATAATTCGACAGTTGGATCGGTAAACATTCTTCTGAATCCCCTTAGAAAACCAGGATGCTTTTAATGTGGCTCTACAATACACATCAAGCGGGACTGTACGACACAACCTCAAGCATGTCACAATTTCAAGAAGATGGAGAATCTTTAGCGCTATTGTAGGAATTCTCCGAGTTCAGGTGCGCGTGACACTCCTCATGGATCGCATACATCGTGTGCTTCGACAGGACGGGGACAACAACATACCCCTCGTTAGCATAGCAAAGTCATTCATGGTGATTCTCGGAACACCACAACTCCTCATCAGGGTAATAAAGAGCATAGTGTCGCAACCAAGGCATTGTTCGGAGCCGAGAAGGTTGTGGTGGATGATTAGTCAGGACCATCCACAATCTGAGGTACTATTCTTTTAAATTCAACATTGATTAAAGTATTGTTTGATACAGGTGCTTCACACTCTTTTATTGATGCGCGTGTGGTTGAGTTGTTGGGTTTAATGGTAGAAATGATGCCTTCAGTTTTGAATATTCAAACTCCTCTAGGTCTAAGAGAGTGTCGAGTTTTCTTCTGTAGATCATGTTGTATCATTGTGGGTGACGTTGAGCTAATGTGGAATTTCTCATTGCTTGAGATGGATGGGTATTATGTAATCCTGGGAATGGATTGGCTGGGGTCGTTTAAGTCCCACATCAACTGTAATGTGCGAACAGTGTCTTTTATGACACATGATGGAGTTATACATCTCTTTAGAGGAGAGAGGCTTGAAAATCAGGGTGCAACAGGTTTGTTGGAACCAGCAGTGGGCATGTTATCATATTAGTTGGTGGTGTTGTCTTTGAAATCGGTAGAGGGTGTTGAGAAGAGTGTTCTTCCAGGTGTGGTGGATCAGTTCATGGATGTTTTTTCCAAAGAATTCTCTAGGTTAGCTCCTATAAGATAAGTGGAGTTTACGATTGATATCCCTCTAGGGACCAGTCCTATCCCACTTCTGTCTTACCGAATGGAACCTATTGAATTGCGCGAATTGAAAGTCGAGTTAGAAGAGTCAGAAAACAATGGGTTTATCTAGCCTAGCACATCTTTGGGGATAGATCTGTTGTTGTTTGTAAAAAAGGCTGATGGAAATTTGAGGCTCTGTGTTGATTGTCATAGACTTAACCAAGTTACGATAACGAACATATATCCACTTCTACGAATTGATGATTTTTTCGACTAGTTGAGGGGATCCTAGTGGTTCTTCAAGATCGACCTAAGGTCAGGATATCATCAGTTTTGGGTGAGGAAGGATGATATTCCTAAAATTGCTTTCATAAGTAGATATGGACATTATGATTATGTGGTCAGGACCTTTGGTATAACGAATGTGCCAGCAGTGTTCATGGAATTGATAAATCAAATATCTGGATTCATTTGGGATGGTGTTTGTAGATGATATTCTGTTGTATTAAAAGACAAGGTTGGAGCATGATCAACACTTGGAGACAGTGCTGGGGATCTTTGGGGATCATCAGTTGTATGTCAAATTGTCAAAGTGTGACTTTTGGATACAGGAAGTTCGTTTTCTTGGCCATGTGATTTCTGAAAGGGGTGTGTTAGTTGATTTGGAAAAGATTGAGGTTGTTATCTCATGGAAACCTCCAAATAATGTGTTTGAGGTAAGGATTTTCCTCAATCTAGCTGGGTATTATCGGAATTTTGTTCATGATTTTTCATGTTTGGATTCACCAATGACAGCTTTGACAAGAAATAATGTTCCATTCCAGTGGAATGAATAGTTTCAGCGGTGTTTCTAAGAGCTAAAGGGCCACCTTACATCAGCACCAATCTTGGTTTTTCTAGAACAAAGAAAAGGGTACATGGTGTATTGTGATGCATCAGGATCTGGGTTGGGGTGTGTTCTCATGTAGAGGAATCATGTGGTTGCGTATGGATCACGGCAGTTGAGGGTGCATGAGAAGAACTACCCAACTCATGATTTGGAATTGGTAGCAATGGTCCATGATTTGAAAGTGTGGCGTCATTATCTCTTCGGTGAGAAATTTATGGTATATACAGATCATAAGAGATTAAAGCACATTTTCTCACAAAGGGATTTGAACTTGAGGCAAAGGAGATGGATTGAATATCTCCAGATGTTTGATTTTGACTTGATGTAAAAACTGGGTAAGGGAAATTCGGTGGTGGATGCATTCAGTAGAAAATCATATGCTCATGTGGTGAAATAGGCATCAGACCAGTGGCAGTTTATGTCGATTATAGATGACATGCGGTTGGAATATGAGGACCAGGGTGAGAGAGTGGTCTTCCTTCCACTTTTATTGATTATTGACTTGGTTGTCCTGGTTAAAGAGGAACAGATATCTGATTCTGAGTGTGTGACCATGAGGTCGAATCTCAATGATGGGGAGACCATTGAGGGTTGGCAACTGAACGGAGATTTAGTTTGGTGTTTTCAGAATCAGATGGTTGTACCAATTTCCTGTCAGGAGGATATTTTCAAGGCGTATCAACATTCTAGGTGGTCTATTCATCCTGGAATTATGAAAATTTATGAACCATTGAAAGTACAGTTTTGGTGGGATGGTATGAAAAAAAAGAGTGGAACAGTTTGTTTCGAGATGCTTGACTTTCCATCAGGTCAAGTCATAGCATCAGTTTGAAGCGTTGTTTGGGCAGCTATATCGTTATCCACTATGCCTGGTGGAAATGGGTGAGTCCTTGATGGTTTGACTGAGCCTTGTCCTGGAGACTATGGATAAGATCAAGTTAATCAGGAAGAGAATGGATACGACTCAGAGTCGTTAGAAATCGTATGCAGATCATCGTCGATGGTCATTGTTGTTCCAGGTGAGTGATCATGTTTTCTTGAATATCTCTCCTAGGTTGAGACATCATCAGTTTGGGAAGCATGGGACGTTATCTCTGAGCTATATTGGACCTTTTGATATTCTTGAGTGGGTTTGTGAGGTGTATTATCATTTTTCTTTTCCACCTTGGTTCAGTGATATGCACATTGTGTTTCATGTGTCTTAGTTGAAAAAGTATCAGCCAGATTTGGGCTATTTTATTCGATGGGATCATGTTGAGATAGAGCCGGATTCTTTGTTGGTGCATGTGCCATTTCGGGTTATGGATAGGTAATAGAAATTCTTGTGGAGTAAAAGCATCGGCTTGGTTCGGGTTTTGTGGCAGCATGGTCGGATCCAAGAGGATACTAGGGAGTGGTAGAAAGTGATGGTCGAGCAATGTCCCAAGCTCTTTCGGCAAATGGTGGGTTCACTACTTTCCAAGGATGGAAAGTCCAATGGTAGGGAGAATGTAGTCCCCATAGTTTGAGGTATTTGACCCTTGTTTCTGTTCCTTTGTGCTTTTTGAAATGGTTGGTTGATTTTTGGACAATTCTGGGAAAAACTTTTAATGTTGTGTAGGTTGTGAAGGGGCGCATGGATGGCGCACACTCTGAAAAAACTATGCGTCTAGCCCAAAAAACCATGCACCCTTGACAGTGGGCTCTGCAGGAGTGGCACACAGTTTTTTAGACCATGCGGGCAAGCCAGGCGAAGTTCCTAGATGAGACAGTGGCAACCGCATGGTTGGCACACGGTTTAGCAAACTGTTCAGGGTAACAATTCAACCACTTAACGTTTGGGTTTTTAAGTCTCAGGCCATTCAGGATTTCCCATTTCTCCCTCATTCTTTCTCCCACTTGAATCTCACTCATTATTTTTGGTTCTCATGGATTGGAGGGACTCTCCCACACATTTTGGAAGCAAATCAACGGGGTTTCAAGGTGGTTTGAAGGTGGTTTCTCCCAAGTAAGTCTCTCCTCTTGGTTTCTTTATGTTTTCCTCTAGATCTACATCTCTCTCTCTCGGTTTTCTAGATCTACACCTGTTGTGTGTATATCTAGGGTTTTGTTGCCTTTCTGTGTTAAAGGATGAGCTTGTTGATGTTATTGAAGGGTTTTTTAGGTGGTTTCGAGGAGGCGTTCACCCGGTTTGGAGTGCGTTTGGGCGAAGGGTCGATTTCTCCAAATCCTAAGAGGTAGGTGGCTTCTCCTTCGACTCCACTTTGCTAGAACTTGAATCTTGGTTACAATTAATTTTTGTTGCTTAAAATTAATTGTGTTTTTGATGTGCAAAATTGTTTGGAAATCCCGTTGGTGGTGTTTTGGGGATTTCTGGGATGAAAGGGGTTTTTGGGTAAAATTATATTGTTGTGATTTTAAAATAGAGATTTTAAAATGGGTTTTTTTAATTAATTAAGATGGCATGTGAAATAGGTTTTCAATAAAGGGGTTTTTTATTGAAGTGTTAATTGGCGTGTAAAAAGGGTGGAAGGGTGTTTTCAAAAAATGTTTGATTTATTGAAGTGGTTCGGCATGTAATTGAAATGGTTAATTGCATATTTTGGTGCCCTTGATGGGTTATATGCTTGGTTATACCTTGTTTGAATGTTTTGTGGAAGTGGGTGGCAAGTACAACTATAATAAGGGGGTGAGTAGTGGACGGAAGGGCCACCATTAATGGTGAGTGGATGGGAAGTGCCACTAAATTTGGGAAGGAAGAAATGGGTTGAACAGAAGTGTCGTTGTGATTGTTATACCAGTATTTGGTTGTGGAACCTTGTGTTGTGCATTTATTTTCTAGATAGAAATTTTTGTAATAATTGGAAATGATGAAATGTCTTGTGGCATGTTTGTTTGGATATCCCTTGGTTTTCATGGCTTGGTAAGGGTATGTTTGGCTTATAGTAATGGTTTCACTTGTGATTATTTTATACAAACTACTTTATATTAATGTGCTAATGCTTTTATCCTATTGGTGTGTGCAGGGAAGTCATTTTGGAAAAACCTACAGAGTATTAGTACTCACACCCTACTTTGGTACTTTGGTTCTTTTGTAGATGTCATATTCCAAAACACAGGTAAAGGTAAGGCATCTCATTGCTAGTGGTTCGTGGTGATGCTTGGGAGATGTGGTGGTGCTTGGAGTATGGATCTCGGGGTGGAGTCATGGAGTGTATCTTGGTTTATTTAGGGTCTCTTGTTTGGTCTTCCACATATTAATTTGATATCATGTTGGATTGTATTGTTTTTGGGTTTTACTGTGGAACAAATTGGTTGTATTTTGGGAATACATTCTTGAATGTTTTATTGACATGCATCATATAGTGGTTGTTAGTGGATGGTTTGTTTGGTTTTTTCTTGAGGTAAAATCATTCCCCAATTTATTCTTGAAGCCCTAGGCATTTATTGCTAGCCTTTGAAACCTTGGGAACATTTCTTAAGGCCAAGTAACATTCCTCCACCCTCTCAAGACAATTGGATGGGGCGGGATGTCACATCTATTATGTTTCTATTTTTCTACAAGTCTATGTGAGACCAAATCCTTATAGGGAGTTGAGTCTTGGGATTTCCTCCTCAAACACAGTTTCGAAGAGTCATATTTTAGTGGGGTTGAATTTGGGTATTCCCAAAAAAATATTATCAGCATCACTTTGATTTTTCTTTCAATTCTATCCTTCAAGGTGAACAAGATATGGAAATGATATCTTTCAATAGATCTCCTTCATCTTATAATTTGTAACTGGATATATTAGTATGTGTATGCAATAGTTATTTTCCTCAAAGGACTAGATTTGTGATAGGTTTCAAATATTTATATCACCTAACTTTTTTTAGATATACAGATGGGGTTACACTCTTTTATTATTATGGTTCATACACACATATATATACACTGGAATCATATATTATTCTAAAAATTATTCAAATATAAAACATTAAATCTCCATAAATTGGGGAATTTAAAATGTTTTAATACTATTGTATGAAAATATTTCAATATTTAAAGATTTGGAAACCCGTGAGAGACCCCATATCTCTCAGCCTTTAAAATTAATTACTTTTTCTTCATTGTATCCAAAAATTTAATCCAAGGTCTTTGATAATCTTTCCATTTAAACAATATGGTAATAAATCCATTTTAATATTTTATTATCATTGCATTTAAAATTTATTTGAAACACTATATATTGAGGGATGAGATTCCTCAAAGAAAATATCGATTATTACTTGAAATTTATCTTGTAATGAGTCTTGTAATTCAACTTTTATTTTTATGTGGCTTTCATCCCTTACTTTTCTTCTCTACTATTCTATGTTGTGGTGCATAACCCCATGCATCCGGTCATGAATTATTCTCACCTAACAAACTCAGTAGATTTAGTCATGATAGGTTATTGAACATAGTATCTCCATGTACATAGTTATTCCATCCTTATGGTGGATTGACTTATCATGATTTCGCGATAGGTTCACTATCATGATAAAGGAACTATCCCGCAAGATTAGTACATTATAGTAAGTCATTTTTTCATATGATCAGTTCTTCAAGTATGTCATGTATTAGCACATCCCTGGTAGGTAATCCATGATAGGTTATGATTCTACTTCATTTTTGATTCACTTTATAGTAGGTGTATTCTGAACAGTAGATCCTTGCATGGAGTAGGTTCATCCATGGTTGATCACCCTTGGTTGAACAAAGTTTAAGCAGTCAATGAATGGCCTCTTCACCTATTCATGAAGTTTACCTATACCTAAAACTTGTGGTTCTGTATGAATAAAATAAACATCAAGCTTCATGTCTTCAATATATCCTACTCTATCAAATAATACAATTAGTCTCACTTCTCTGTGGCAAATGAACTGACCAAAATTCCCAATGGTCACTCATGGTCGGTCCTTCACAATAGGTTACTCACAATTAGTGAACTTTTCATATACCCATGGTTGATCACTTCATTCAGGAATTCGATTACTATTTATCACTCCCATGAATTAGTTTACAACACAACAAAAACTTCCAGGTCCATTTCATTAATCTTGGGTTCATTGGTTCGAAAAATTTCACATTTTCGAAGGAGGATCCATAAATGGTTCTTTAAATATAAAAGAGCTCGAGTAAAAGGTAAAATATAACTCTATTTGACTTGAATTAAAGTGATTCACTTGAGCATGTGTGTTATTCTTTCCATCCATATAATTAATGACAATATTCTTCTTATTCTTATTCTTACATCCTTGTACCACCATATGGTGACTAATGCTTATTTCTTTGTAAAAATCATCAAATACTTCGTAATAATAAAGACTTCAACCTTAAAAAATATATTATTTTAACCATAAATTATTCAATAAATTTGGAATATCTTCTTCTAGTAATATACTTATTAGTATTTCCCAAAAAATCCAACCAATCAAACCTTAGTTAAAAAAACCACCCTCTTTGGATTATTTTCACAATATCCATGAAAGTCTCAAGCACCTCCAATTACTCTACACCTTTTTCAGAAAAAATAAAAGGGTAATTGTATCCTCCTTTTGGGAATATCAACTATATATATAATATATTTCTATTAATTATCATTCCCTCTTTTTCAACACACTACCTACATATTAAATTCAAAGAGAAATTATCACTTTCAAAGAATTACCTATATAGATATATAATGCTCCCCATGAATTCTTATATTCACACTCCTCGTTCCAAATCCCGATAAGTGACCTCATCACTTATAGATGTCCTGTTAAAAATTATTCTAAGCCTACTTATTTAGGACTTAATATAAAAAATTATAATAATTGATAAAAATGTCCATGATATCAACAACACTCAGAAATTTTTTCAACAAATAATATGCAGTATGATCGAGCACAACTCATGTAAAAACATACAACATGTCACCAAATTGTTAGTACAAATAAATTAAATTACATGGCTAAGTTAGATACCATTATCAACACTAATGGATCCCACTTTTCAAAATTACTTTTCAATATCAATAATGTGATACCTCTTGAATTCGTGATTCTCATATCTTTCCTAATACATCTTCATGTTCTTTAAGTGTGGATAATCATCCTGTATACACATAACTCTAACTCACCTTAAATTTGGTCACCTATAGTCACCATTCATTAATTGATTTCACCTGGGACACTAATATTTGTTGTAATATATCCTTTAATAAGATTAAGGGTACCCATTAGTGGTTCCCATCATTAGATAAGGCCTAAAATGACTTTTTAAAACATCCAATCATGTATCAAAACTATCAAGAAATATTTTTTCTTTTCTTTAACACATAGATCATTTAATATTTTCAATTATATTCATAGTTTTATAAGAAATATACATTTAAAAATGAGTATGTATGAAAAAATTATAGCATGTTTCATAAGATCGAACACATGTTCTTCATGATGACTGATTTATCAACACTACTCGAAAAACACCTTTACCTTCATGTACTATTAGATATCACATGAAAATTTATTTCATTAGGTAGTCTTATATTTTTAATCATAATCTTTTTATTTCACACATATTACTAATTTCACATGGATTTAATCATCCCCTTTTATCCTTAAACACTTTAATCATTAGTTTTGACAAAAAAATATTAGGGGGTATGAGAAACTCTAAACATTTTAAATTTAACCATTATGGTTGGTAATGTTTAACTAACCCATTAATTTTCACCTAACTTTAAGCCTTGTTAGGATTTAATTTTTCAACACCACTTATAAAATAATGAATATGGATTCTCTCTCTTGGATTCGTCAGGGTTATAAGAAAATTTCTTTCATAAATTTGTTTTAATTACATATTCTTATCGAATTTTAACTAATACACTCATATGATTAAGAATTATTTTAGTACTAATCAATTTTATTTTTACATATAGCCTTATTTTTTAATTGCATGCTATATTCTATTATACCTAGAACAGCCACCACTTGTTTCTTTAACTTCCTTATTTTCTTATTTTCTCTATAAGAAGGATTTTTTGATTGAAACATTATAGTTTTTTTAGGAAACTTTATTTTAACCTCACTTTTCTCCTCCAACTTAGTGAATCTGTTTTCTAGCTTAAAATATTTTCTTCTAGTGAAATTTTATTCCCTACCTATAATAGGAATAGAGGTGTTCCTTATAACATCTTTGGACCTCCTCCTACTTTAATTTATTACCATGTTTCCTTACTTAGCACATATAAAACATCACCCATATACATAAAACCACTTTCTATTTTCTATTTTTTTAAGATGTTTCTACAACATGTAACCTTACATAATTGACTATTTTAGTGTCTAGAAACACACCAATTCTGTAACCCATTCCAAAAAATCACTTTGTTGTTTCTTTCTTTCAAGAACCTACAATTGAATATTTATTGAGAGTGTTTTATTTTGATAGATTACATATTTTTTCGAATTCATAAATAACATGGAGAGTTAATTATGGGAGGAATCTATACCTTATATTTTCCCTTTGTGGATTAGAGATTTGATTCCAGTTCCTTAATCATATCATATTTTACTTCAAAATTGGAATCTATATACTTCAATATTGATTTGGAATTATTTATATCCTTCAATATTGATTTTTCATTATCTTTTAATTTATTTTTAAGTGTTATGATTCTTGTCTTCAACTTTTTCTCCATGGTTGTTTTCTTCCCTATTTTTTGAAAAAGTTCTTTATGTAAATCACATTTCTCTTTCATTTCTATTCCCATGTTTTTCATGTCAAACCTAAATGTTTACTATTCACCTCTCATCATTTTATTCTCTATAAAAAATATTCTATGAAATCATAGTCCAATCTATGAAAATATTTAATTTAGTATTGCTTTTTATATAAGGATCAAATCACCTTTTGGACACTGCATTTTAATTTTTTAGTTTGGAAGCTCAATTTGTATCCATGTTTATATTAGAATCTATGATTCTGATATTCTACAGAGGTGTAATTGAACTTTAAGGTATAAAATAAAATTAAAAAACATCGTTATATTTGGATAAAAGAATAAAATTATATCTATTATCCTCAATAAAATAATCCATATTTCTTGGATTATTATTCTTATTACCTTTGGTCATAAGTAATTCTTCATAGGTTTTAGTGATTGAAACTTCATTCATCTTTACTTTCACATTTTTTCAATAAAATATTTCCAAGGTCCTATATATTTAAAAAATAGTGGAATAATGGATGATTTTATTATAAACATTAGTGTATAGTGATATTACTAATATCTTCTCTATCCATGAAACCCCTTCTCTTTCATCCTGGTTTTTCGATCAAAATCTCATTGAATAAACTCTTAACTTCCATACCATAAGCCTTTAGAAATAAAATCATCTCCTTCTTCCAACCATGGAAACTATATTCACAAAACAATAGAGGCCTAAACATGGGATCCATAAGAACATAATTATTAATACATAAATATCTAAGTTGAATGAAAATTCATAACATTTAATCTTTGATACTACTTGATGAAACCTAATTCACCCTAAGAGGGGAGGGGTGAATCTGGGTGACAATAGAAAAATAATATTTCAATTTCAATATCATTCCCTTTTAGCCCAAATGTCCCAAAGGCGTTATTTTTTATTTTATTATGGATAATCCCCATTTTAAGGGTTGAAGGGGAACCCGTACATGAACCGTAGGCCCAAGAAACAAGGCCTGGCTTGACCTTCAATACATGACCTGAAGGCCCAGAGGCATACCATGACCAATACATGACCCGTAGGCCCAACCCACTAGAACTGCCCCTCCCAAGATTTTGTATCATTGATCTCCTAGCTCCCCACCTTGCATTGTTGATCAGCTAGAATTTACCTGTACAAAGTTGCACGATGCCTGGTTCAGATGGAAGTTTCCATACCCACTCACTCTTCCCATCTGGTTAGCTTTGCCTCTGGTGACTGCCACTCTTGTTGATCTTATTCTCTTTGGGGGTCTTCTCTATGTGAACAGGGAAACTCCAGGGTTTTGTGGCCCGAAGCCCCTGTGGCCCAAAGGCCTTTCATGGCCCGAAGGCCCTTAACACCCATAAGACCAAACCGGTGGCCTGAAGGCCCAAATTGTGTGAATATTTCTAGATGCTATAGTACTGAATAGTACCTGCTACAGTACTTCTACAGTAACCTAGAAATTTTCATCCACCTGATTTTGAACCTGGGTCTCTTCGATGCCTAGAAGGAGCTCTTACCACTCTGGTACGGGATCATTGGCAAGATCATTCCCTTTTTTACAAGAATATTCATTCAAACTATTCTTTATTTTTAATTCATCCACACCAAATGACATGCACATATGCAGAATGTAAAGCATGTAGAGAAACTCGTATTTTACTTAGTTCAACCAAACGTTCATGTCTTTGGAGTAAACACCAATAATATTTTAGTCCTCCAAGGGCTAAAATACTATAAATTATGGATATGAAAATGGATTTTGGAGGAGATCAGTACCGATCCTATAAGAATTTACTATTCTCTACTCTTTTTTTAATTTCTTAAATAAGAAATTTTCAGTTTATAAACATAACGGTCTCTTCAATAATTTAAGGATATGTGAGTCTCTCTCCATTCAATGTGAGACTTTTCTTACATTTGTATCTCTAAGTAGATACTCTATTATACTTATATGTTTCTCTAATCATAGGTGATACAAAATATTTATAGGGATTTTAGTCTAATTTTGTCCTATTCATACACTAGATTAGATAATATTCTTTTAGTATGGATAACTCTATGTCTTCCTGAAATGATATCAACATCTGCACTCTCCTTATTTGGATGAGGATAAATCCCAAAAGGAATTGTATTTTTACATTCTTCTTCTTTACAATGAATGTAAAAATGGAATCCTATATTTTTCTTTTTTAACCTCTCCTACAAAAATAAGTAGATATTTTAATGATCTTGTCCAACATCTCTCCTTCATTTCCTATTAGGAAAATAGATATAACAGTATGTTAAATATTTTTCTTTATTCATAAAATAACTAGATTTAGAGATAGGGTTCAACTCTTTATGACCCCTCTCCATTATTTAAATATAATTATGGGTCTAATCTTTTTTATTCTAATTAATTATACATATATATATATATATAATATATGAACCTAATCTCATTCTAAAGATTATATAAAGTTAAAACATTAAATCTGTATAAAACATGGATTTTAAAATGTTTAAATACTATTTTTTGGAAATATTTTCATATTTTAAAATATGGAAACCCATGAGAGACTATATAATTCGTAGTCTTTAAAACTGATTTATTATTCTCTATTATAGTCAACAATTTAATCTAATGTTTCTGATAATGTTTCCATTTAAACCACATGATAATACCCCTATTTAAATATCTTATTTTCATAGAATTTAAAACATTATTTGAAACATTTTATATTTTGGTTTTTCATACCCATAAACAATATCATTCATGCATCCTTAATATTTCTCTTTCAATTAATCTCATATTTCTACATTTTTTCTTACATAGATTTTATATCTTACTAATGTGGGTATATTCTTCTAAATCATGGTGCATAACCCATTTCATATGACCACACATGATTCTCATGTGATAGAATATTTATATTTACTCATGATCGGTCCATGCATGTGGTCAATACCTGTACGTCGTTACTCCATCCTGTAGGTATCTTAAGTTACTGTGATTTTATATAAAGTTCATTTTCACGGTCAGTGCCTAGTTACTCATTTTCATTCCATTGTGATAGGTTATTTTTTTAGATGGTTGGTTCTTCAAATTATTTTATGAAGTATTTCATCCATAAAAGGTCATCCACAATAGGATATTCCTCAACTTCGCATTCAATTCATTTTATGGTAGGTTAGTGTTTCATGGTAAATTAATGCATGTGGTTAGTTCTACCATGGTATATTACCCTTGGTTGGTATGTGTTTATATAATTGATGAATCATGATATCTTAATAGTGATCTATATCTTTCATACATACATATTACATCTTATTAACTCAATATTCATTAAATAACATTACAATCCTTACATAAACCATAAGTGTTTAGTGTTTTTTCAAAACATGGATACATAAACAACTTGTATATAAGTGAACCACATATTCTCCCATGTAGTAAATTTCAATTATCATCCTTCTTATAAAAATCATAGTTAAAATTTTTCTTCATATCCTAGGGAAAATAAAACATAATAAAGAGTGACCTGAGACGATTAGTAAGGGTAAAAAAGGGAGTTATCAACTATCATTTAAATATAACATGATAATAAAGGTATAAGAACATGATATTAAAATTTAAAAACCATATCAGGTATTTCATTGATTATAAACATGATTCACAACATAAATCTGGAATGTTCATAAGACATGAATCATAAAGGAATCAAAGAACATGATCCACGAGAACATAACATTGGTATGAGATCGTGTCATAAAATATTTTTATAAGGTATATAATAATCATAATAATAGAAATATTATGTGAAGTATACCCATAAATAAATTCATAATATGTTAGGATTTTTCTAATCACCCATGTACATATTTAGGTCTTGGGATAACTTCCATTACACCCTCTTTTGGGCTATGGATAACTACTTGTGTACCCTCTTTTGGGCTTAAGATAACCTCCAATGTAACAACTGATCTCATAAAAAATTAATCTTTATCCAATGCATTTGAGGGATATATAATTCTAGTCCCACCCATAACATAATCATAATACATTCATATTAATGCCACAAGATCATAAAACATGCATCATATCATCATAGCTTAACCCATGGAAAATAATTTGGTTTCATTAATAGTCACCATTATAAACATGAACCATATATAGAAAGAATAAACATGTTATCACTGGATAATATCCCCATTAAAACATATTTCATATCAAAATATGTTATTAAAGATAGAGAATATCTTTAAAAGATCACTTGAACATTTCTAAACAAAAATATACTATTCATATTGAAATATCATATTTATAATCTAAATAATTTCTAAAATATTAATAAAAATATTTAATTTGAAAATAAAACTAGAAAATTATAAATTAATATTTAAATCATTGATAGATCAGGATAGTATTAGATTATTTTCATGCCACGTATATTAAAACCAATATTCCTTTCAAAGTTTTATTAAAAATTCAAAAGTACCTCTTTCGAAAAATGCTCAGAAGATTCCTTCAAAACATTTTCCTAGAAAGTTAAACATGGGTAAAAATTAATCTAAAAAATCATTTGATAATATCAAAATCATTCTGGAAAAAAATTAAATAAAACATAGATAGGCATGAAAAAAGTTCTTGACCAAAAAATAAAGTCACTTTTTCTTAAAAACATTTTCTCAATCATGTTTAGTACCAAAGAGAGAAATAATATAATATTAATTAAATAATTTAGGGATACCTATAAGATAATATAGTGGAATGCGTTTATTAGAAAATTATCATATAATTTACTTCAATGTAAATTCAATTATAAACAATCCATTATTAAAATGATATTGAAACATAAATCCCTTATCTCAAGTTTAAAAAGTATTGGAAGATGTATAAGTGAATTTATAATAAATTTGAATTTATAATAAATTTAAATTTATTATAATTACATAAAAAATCTTTTACATACATATAATATCATATATAATCCACTTATAACATTTCCACACCAATTTTTAAATAATTTTTATTAAAATCACAATTTTCAGGTGTTAACTTTTTCGTTTTTCATAGAAATTCAAGTTCTATAGTTCTAGTACTTCTACATTGATCATAGTTAAATATTATCAAGAATGATATTTATGATATAAATATAATATGTATTTATAACCATTAATATAAGGTAAATATAGAAAAAATATTACACCGTTCATGGAGATGGTAGGTTGTAAATACGCATAAATGTTGTTTTCTTTTTCTTATGAAAAGAATGAAAGAAAGATAAATATTATTTTATCATTATAAAACCATATTTATTTCATAAATTAAATATATAAACCTTAAATATATCCTTTTTAACATATAAGTAAATTATAAACTGAAAACGAATCACATCACTTTATAGAGGGTATAGTCCACACGTACAAACAAGAAACATTATTGTCTTCTAACGGATGACTTGGAAAAAACGTAGATATGAAATGATAATTCAAGAAGAGTAATGGTTTCCTAAATATCATATGTAAACATTAAACCCATGATAATAATCATCGATGAAATATGATGATGAAAAATGAATTGTATTTCAATGAGTACGTGGTAGTCCGCACGTACACACAAGTGATACTTTCACTTCTTAGTTGATGGAAAAGAGGGTGAATAATAGTGGTTACAAAATCATAATTGAATTTAAATATATTTAGTATACTTAATTTACTATTTAATGAATAATATCACAGATTTATTGGAGGTATAAGAAGTAATAATTTGAAATAGTCCATGTAGGATGATTGCCTCTACTTCGGTTCGCCTATCTTAGATCCATTATTAAGGACCCATAAAATTGTATTTTAAGAAGACCATAACCTCTAATTAGTGGACAGGTAATTTGAGAATATAATTGGAAGGTTTTATGTTTGATCTATATGTCTCAAATTGGTGTAAATAATATAGTATGGGTGTCTTTTTTATAATTGGGGGTGATAAAACATTTAGAATTTTTTTAAAAGATTAAAATAAAATAATTCTATTCTCAAGAAAAAGGATTAAAAATGGAAATAAATTATAATTTTTGATAGTATTAGTTATAAAAATATCCTTAAAATATGATTTATATAATTTTAATTGGAAAACAACACCTCATTTCTTAGATTAACTCTCCCCCTGGGAAACTCGATTAAACCTTAATCGTGATAATAACTTTTTAGTATTTTATTATTTATTATGAAAAATCTAAGTTCAATTTATTACATAATAATAGTTATTATAATTAAAAATATGGAATATATTTTAAGAAATTCAATACACATAAGCAGCATAATTAAATTTAAAATTAAACGAAAAATGTAATGAAAAATTATTTTCTAGAAAAAAATATTTTCTTAAATATAAAAAATAGTATACCAAAATCCAACATAAAATTACTTATAATTAACTTAATTGGATTATTAATAATATAAATAAACAAATTTTACTATTAAACCCACTCTAAAAAAAATAATATTTTAAATCCATCAAATGAAAATTCATTTTTCAATAAAAATATGTATTTTTAGCTTTTTGATAAAAATCAAACTTTTCAAAAAATTCATAAAAAAACACACTAAGATAATTTTGACATACTAGTTTAAAAAATAATGTTCTTTTTTTAAAATAATGTTTCTAAAATTATAATAATTTATTTATATTATTTTCTCATATAATCAATAAAAATCATATTGTGAAAAAAATGTATTTTTAATGCATATAATGACTTAACTAAAAATTGAATACTTATTTTTCAATATGTTTGATTTATTGAAAACTGGTATATATAATTTTTTTAAAATGTTTTTATTCCTAATTTATCCTCTAATTTACGAGCTAGGTTATAGTGGTATACTATATTATGGTTCATTTAGACTCAAGTTTTCATGTATCACTTGATATCAAAGGAATTAAATCTATTTAAAAAGAAATATATCATAAAATTGTAGGGTGTTACACTCTTAAAACTATTCATGAGTTTGATCGATACTGGAAACTTATGTTCTAGTATGAATATTGGAGCCCTCAAAATCTATGTTTTTAATATATCACATTTCACATGGAAGGAAAATTGACTATAATTCTTCCCATCCACTAAACTAACCACACTCCTCCACAGTCACTCATAGTTCTTATGTAATGCCGCCGACCCCAGTATCCTAGAGCTGGTTCCTTACTTTATTACATTGAAATATATATAAGATTTAAATACTAAAGGACAAATAGTTTAGTAGTTTTGGAAAACCAAAATATATACATGATACCCATAATATATTAGGAAAATAAAATAAAGCATAACATAAGTAAAATCTCAGTAGCATTGAAACTCTTTAAAAGGATTCCTCTTCATTACCTGGAGAAAGGAAACATAATAATTGAGAGATAAAATGATCATTAAGGGGAAGTATAGTGGAATAAATAATGACTCAATGAGAATAAATCAACATGGAATGATAAATGACTGGGATAAATTGTCATTCAAATAACTGGATTAGGCGTAACAAATATGGCAAGGTAAATAACTGAAACAAGAGCCTTTTAATCAATAAGTTCAGAATGAAACACATCCACAAATAATGTCAAATTTAAAATCTCATTGATAAATAATAATATAACAATTGTATTCTCAATGACTGAAATGATTAATTATTGGTTTTCATGTATGACGCACCAAAAAACCTATAACATCAAGACCATTCACAAGATGGTTTAAACTACTGGTAAAAACCCTTATAATTTGGCCAACTAATTTGTCTTAGGATAGACTTTCAAGGCATTGATGGGATATATAAATTCCAACTCCCACCCATCACTTTCATTTTGAATAATTCATCATATGTCAAGTAATGTATTTAATTAATAAAAAATATGGCTTATAAATTATCCTTATTGAGTAAATAATGTAGATTTATCAATATTTACCAAGTAAGTAAAATTATATTCAAAGTAAAAATCATCTGTAAAAATGGTATATGGTTTATGAAATAATAAAACTCATTCCATGAGAATATGGGTATTTAAGTTAAATGTAATTTAAAATAAATATGATCATAAGGAAGTGCATTTATCAAGATAAAGTTAACAATCACAAAAGAAAGTGACATTGCAAAGGTAACTTTTACCACTTGGTATTTTTCAAGTCAAAAACCCATGGATTAGATAGTTAAAATTGAAACATAAAATACCATGAATTATGAGTAAATAATTATATTAAATCCCAAAGGGTAAGTATATTCACCGAATTAAAGTGAATTGGTTTATAATAACAAATAAGTCTTAATGGAATGTAAATTGTGACAAAATACCTTACTATTTCTGTAACTCCTAAATCGTGAGTCCCAGGATAGAATAACATCAATTGAAAATTTTAATTTCATGAGATAAATTAAATTCATGATATAGCATGTCATAGGTAATTCTATACACCCCACAAAATAAATAACTGGTGAAAATGGAATAAGTCTCATATAAATAAAAGTGGGACTATAAATCCCCTTAATTTATGCTTACTTTTTTGTGAACACTCTATAAAATTCGGTATTATGGTTTTAATAATTTTATTAACTTACACTATAAAAATATTAATATTTATAATTTCATATATAGTTTTTTATAACATATTATAACTGATTCATTAACAATCATAAATCATTTTCACTATTTCATAAGTTAATTTCCTGGTTCATTCGAGTTCGTTTTGACTTGTTTGTTTTGTTCCTGTTACTTACAACATGATTTAATAATATCTAAAATCTAAACCATGATTTAAATATCATTACTATTCATTATGGATGTATTTATAAAAATTCATAAAATTTGGAGATATAAAATGAAATACACCGTTCATGGAGATAGTAGGTTGTATGTATGCATGAACACTTATTTAATTTCCTTGTTGTATTTAAAAATTAAGGGATTTATATTTAAATATCTGTGTTTGTGTTTGTGTATTTTTATTAAAATTACAGTATCATGTTTATTTTATATATATATAATGTTTTTATTAAAACCATCCTTAATACATTCCATGTAATGTGTGAACGAATCACGTTTCTTTGAGGAGGTGGTAGTCTACACATCCACAAATGCTGATATCATATTCCCAAAACATGAAAAGCATAAAGTTATGTATTATATAGTAATTAAATAATACTAATGGTATTATAAATTTAATATATATCATATATAAACTATAAATCCATCATTATTCCCAACATTTAAAGGTGTTAATGGAAGAACAAAAGTCATCAGTTCGTGAGATGGTAGTCCTCCCTACACATGAATTGTCCTTTCACTACTTCCGAGTGTGTTAATGTTTTCAGAAGAAAAGTAAAAAAATGGTAATATGGATATGAATGTTGATATATCAGAGGCCTTTTACACAATAAGATGGGATTATATTTTTACAATTCTGAGTATGCATGGATTTTTAGGAAAATTCATTAGTACTGTGTGCTCCATTTTGAAAAGTGATAGTTTATATATCCTTGTAAATGGATACCCTAGTGTCTTCTTTAAATGTTCTAGAGGAGTCAGGTAAGGTGACCCTTTATCTTGGATTTTTTTCTCTATTGTTGAGGATTATCTGAGTGTGTGTCTTAATGATCTTGTCAACATTGTTTTATATTAGAGAATGAGAGCTGGTAGGAACTGCTTTGCACCCTCACACTTGTTCTATGTTGATGACATAATTCTATTTTGCAAACCTGATAGGGAAATCATATCTTGCATCAAGAATATCTTCTTACATTATGAAAAGGTATAAGGTCAGGTCATCAGTTGGAATAAATTGTTTGTTGTCTTTGGAGAAGGAATTCGAAACTTAAAGAAAATAGGGTTGCTCATAGGCTTGGTTTGAAACGTGGTACATTTTCTTTTAATTATCTAGGGCTTACTTTGTTTTGGGGAAGGGTAAAATGTGTTCACTAAGAAGGTATTTCTTTGAAAATTATCAAACAGTTGGCAAGTTGGAAAGGTAAGACCATGTCTCAGGCTGGTAGAGTTTGTCTTGTTAACTTTGTCATCACTTCAATGTTTGTGTACTCCTTTTCATTATATAGATGGCCAAGATCCTTCCTTAAGTAATTGAGTGTAATGATATGTAATTTCATTTGGACTGCTTCAACTCATTAGAATAAGCTTGTCACTGTTGCATAGAAATATTGTATAAAGCTGGTGGATATGGGTGGAATGGGAGTTAAAGATATCATAATATTTAATTATGCACTTCTCCAAAATTTTACTAGGAGGATCTTATCTAGGCCTGAATTTTTTTTGGAATTTCTTGTAAGTAGGTTTGTAGACAGGCTGCATAATGCTCAGTGCATGTACATGCAATCATCTATTTGGACTTCGATCAAGAACACCTATTCTAACATCATGACACACTCCATATGGTTGGTATGTGCTGATTCTCATCTGAATTGTTGGAGCACTCCCTGTTTGTCCTCTCTAATTAAGGAATTTATTAATATCCCATTACCTTTGAAAAATCTGTCTTTTTTTGACCTACAGGGGAACATGGATGTTTCTGAAATCCTTCCTAGTAATCTTCGTATGGAGATCACTAATTTGTAATATGTTGATAATGATATATTGATTTGGAAGCCTGCCCTTAATGGGTCTTTTTCAACCAGGGAGTATTATAAGTTTCAATGTGTTGCATCACCTAGAATACCCTCATGGGTGCAAGGTGTATGCAGGCCCTTCATATTCCCTAATGATGCTATGCTTATATGGAGAATCTGGAAGCAGCGCCTACCAATCCAGTGTACCCTTCAGCATATGGGGCTGAGCATTTCCCCGGTATGTCATCTTTGTCTTAATGATGAAGAATATATCTTTCATTTGTCCATCCACTGCAATTTTTTTGTTCGGTTAGGGAATTATGTACAAAACACCTTCCAATGCTACATCAGTTTTGTTTCTATAGAATCACTTCTTACATAGGCCTTTCAGGCAGAATGTAGTGAGCAAGTGAAATATTTTCTTATTGTTGCCACTGTTTCTGTTTTGATTATATATGGAAGTCTTGGAACAACATCATCTTCAACAACTTCAAGCCCTCGTTTCATGAGCGTGTTCTGGCTATTTATCGTAGCATTAAACTTGCTTTAGTGACTCAAACTAGAGTAATGAATAATGATGTTTCTGACATTGTTCTTTTGAGGACTCTTGGTGTTAGTGGCTGGGAAATAAATACCAAAGTGATGAAGTACATTAGGTGGATCCCAACAATCTATGATTGGCTGAAGGTGAATGTGGATGGGGCGGCCTCTAGTGCACCAGGTCCTACTAGGTGCGGTGGAGTCTTTCGAACCCATCGGGGCTTCGTTAAGGGTTTTTTCTTCCACTACATTGGGATTGGTCATGCGATTGAAGTGGAACTATGGGAAATGATAATGTTGATCAGGTATGCAATCCGTTATGGTGGGAAATAGGTATGTCTATAGTCATACTCGTCTGTTGCTATGAAAATTCTGAAAGATTTTTCAAGGAATATTCCATAGAGGATGTTATGTGCTCAGATTGCTTGTCTTAGTCTTTATGAATCAATATGCCTTGATGTTTCTCATGTCTAGAAAATCAGGTTGTGGGCATTCTTTCCAAAAGGGAAATTTTGGAGGTTAGTTTCAGTTGGTCTTTTATTATGCCTTGTTGTTTCACTAGTATGGTCCATAGTGATAGTATTGGTGTTTTTCACAGAAGGCTTTATAAGGCTCCCCTTTTCTGAGTTGTTTTACACTGTTCAACTTTTTTATATATTAATTTTTTGGGATCAGGCCTTCTTTCTGTCTCTCTGACCTTTTGTCTTTATAAATAATTCAACTATTCTATAATAAAATTAAACAAAAGTGCTCGTTGAAGAACATTACCTCTTGTGTGGGTAACTCCCTTTGGTTTATGCCAAAATACTACATTGGGTTTCTTTCTGCATAAATTTAGGCTTCTAGAATGAGTTTACATGTGTTTGGGAGATATTTTGTATGTGTTTTGACTATCCATAGGTATTTAGAGGTGTGAATAAGTGAGTGGGTGAGTTCCCTTTCATAGTGGAGGTGGAGTAACATTCTAGTAAATATAAAAAGGTAAACACTATTAAGAATAATCTCTTACAAAATGTTCTTCCAATAATGAATAAAATTTTATAAAAAGAAGTATATTTTCTTAATTTTCCCAAAAAATATGTTTTTGACATGTTTATAGGTCATTTAGGCCCTTAAAATTATGGTTTAGTCCCTTATTGATCTAGTTTTTCTCTTAATCACTATAAATAATTTTAATTGATTTCAATAATATTTTTGGTAAAAAAACTAAGTTAACCTTATATAAAATTATAAATTATGCTAATTATAAATATGGAATCCATTTTTCCAAATTCCAATCATATAAGTGGAGGAAATTAATTTAAAATTAATCCCATAGATGGAACAATAAAGCGGGGTTTTAAAGTGAAAATGTCTAAAAGATTGAAATGTTTTTATATGCAATTTCAATGTGAAATTACACCCAATAAACTAAATTAGTTTAATGTATTTATAATTTAACTAAATTTAATTTTTAAAAAAATTAAAATATAATTTAACTATATAAATAAATTAAATAAAATATAATTTTTCAATTAAAATCTAGTATTTATCACTATTTATCAAAAAATGAAACATTTCCAAAAAATACCAAATATTCACCCTAACCTATTTTGTATGTATATATTTTAGAAATAAATTTTATTTCATGAAATAAAATTTATAAAATTTTCAAGATTTAGTTTTAAAATTGGCACGACATTAAATGGTTGAAAACTCAAAAATAGTTGATTGAATATATAATATATAAATTTTTCATATAAATTCCCTAAAAGTGTTAAATTTTAATTAAGTATGAAAAACGTGACTAAATTGTATTTTTTTTAACTCACGATTTTGTGCATTGAAAACTAACTCAGTATTTCATGTTTTGAATGCTATCAATAATATTAAACATATTATAAAATGAAAATATTTTAAAGTACAGGGGTGTCACATGGTCCTTCATAGTAACTTATGAATAGTAGGTGGGAATACCATGTAATCATTATTGATCACTATAATCATGTATTCAGTCACTTGATGTTTCTACGATACATCAGTTTATTGTGAAACACATACTTCCAGGATTATTTTGTTGATCTTGAGTTAAATAGTGTGAATGTGTGAACGTGATCGAAAGAGGATCCATGAATGGTTCTTTTCATATGCAGGAGCTTGCAATAAATATTGAAGACTACCATTAGTGATATCATTTTAGTTGATTTTCATGAGCCTATGTGTTACGTCATCCCATTATATTGTGACTCACATTATTATGTTATGCTCATGCTTCCATCCTCCTATAACCATTTTGTCATGGCCTAACCCACTTGGGCCATACTTGGTCCAGTATTAAGCTGAGGCTGAAAGCATATTCCACCTTTAATAGGCTAGGTCCCGAGACTAGCACCGAGTAGGAAAAACATAGTAACAGTATTCCTTAGCCTAATGTAACTACACACACACACACCTATCTCCATACAACATTACATATATATAACAAATAAAGAAACTTATTAAGATTAAACAATTCATAAAAAAATCCCTACAAATATAAAGTTAAACTAGGTAATATAAAAGTGCGTGGGGAAAATAGACACCAAACCAAAAATGAAATGGGGGTCCTAACCAAACAAGATATGAAAAGGGAAATACTTAAGAGACCCCACATCACAATTCCTAACACAAACCATAAAACATGGTTAGAAAATCCATGTATTGTAATGATTTTCTAATATCAAGTCCACCAAAGTCACCGCTATTTAGGTTTTCATATGCATAACATGGGACATGTGCATGAAAATATCAGGGAGATGTGAGTATAGGCATATTCATTAGGCTTCCATGGAAACAAAAATGTAATATATAAAATAACATATGCATCTCAACCCATAAGTAAAAGAAGTAAATGAACCCCAATATTATATTAACCTATAATAAAACTCCAGCCAAAAAGGAGAGGAATCTCAATCTCCACATCCAAATAATAATAATGATTCTTGTTGCTACACTAGAGGTTCCATATCTAATTCCTATCTCTAATTACTGCTTCTTTCTACTACACTTGATAGCTGATGGATCATTATATCTAGTATAGGAACTTATACCAGCAGATGATCAATGGTGTGGAAGTACCACTCCACATATAGAGGAATCATTCCCTTCATAGTGTGGGGAAGTGTTGACTCTACCTATGTATTGGATATAGAGGAACCTTTAACCTGGTGATTCATGGGAGTACCAACCTTGGACTCTCATTGATTCAAAGATAATCACTACCATGGAACAAGAATCATCGGAAGAAGTCTATCACTCACATCACCTTTCATTATATCTCTGATTCCAAAATTAATGCAACCATTATGTTCTATAAGAAATTCTACTCAGATTGAGCTACACATGGGCCCAAATCTAAGTCCCAAAGAATGAGATACATAAGGTGAATGTTTTAGTGAAAATTACATAGTATATGTATTAAGTAACATGGAATTTATATCCACCTAAGGATCGAGGTGTATTATTACCTGGACAGAGTCATCTTATCCATGTCACTCCACACAATGTATTTGTATAAGTACACAACGTATATGATCACCTGGGGTCCCAACATGGATCGACCACCTGGGTAATATAACATGGTGTGTGGGCCATTCCACATAGAATGTGATATATTTATATAAATCCAAAACACTATCCACCATGTGAAACCAAGAATTATACTGTGTGTTACCCTTGAAAAAAAGAGTGTAGTCATTATTTTCACAAAAAACAAACATAATCTTGAAGCTTCATTGCATCTTCAAAATAAAATGCAAGTATCAACATTAACTCACCCAAGTAATAAAAATCAGTGGTTAACACCTTTGATAATTGATTCCAGGCCTATGGTGGCCATAAAATGGTATCTCGGTTGCCCAAGAAAATCCCAACGTGCCTCCCATCACCAAATGAGGTTATGATCTATGGAACCATCATTAAAAATTTAAAAATATTCCTCAATCCTTCTGAAAACCATCAAAACCAAGTTTTCTCACATATCCATCATGAATCTAGAGTTTCGAACACACTAAAAATAGTTCATAAATGTCAAATTGAAATCCCCAAGATCCAATGATGACAAAAACGAAGAACAAAGATGAGAGAGAGTCACAATAGCAAAGTGAGATTATAGTGGGTCATTTGGTCATTATAAACACTCATAATCATGGAAAATAAATATTTTCTTAAAACATAGGTGAAAAAAATATTTAATTAGGTTCAATAAATCTAATAAAATTCTTGGTTCTGATGAATAATGAAATTCAAGGATTTAATCATATATATGATCCATGATCAATAATCAATAACAAAGGGGTGTAAACCCACAAAATAAAAATCCATTCCTTTTAATAATATTGATCATTGATGATTAATACATTCCCTAGTGATTTTTATGAATATCCCTCTACATTCGTTGTCAATCTTACGAATCTCCTTGATTTGTTCATCATTGATCCACAATCCTAAGTTATTTAACATGAATAGTGGATCTCCTCCTCTTACTCTCTTATCCCCGAGTTTATATGGATAACTCTGTATATTTTCCATAACCACATATTAATATAGGGGAAGATAGATTTTGAATTTAAAAAATTAAATCATTTAATTTTTTTAATGCACCTTTCAATAACTATCTTCTGTGGAATGTCTAAAACCGACCAACCTTATATCATACCTTGGGTAAAAAGCACATTCTATAGACAATTTATGTCTCATATTTTCTATATGAGGTTCCAAACAAATATAAAACCATTGATTCATAAAATATGTGTGTTCTTTATTTAATATTAATAATATTTATAATATATTAATTTTTTGGTCTTGAGATACCTAAAACACTATGCCATCTCTAAGGAAAAGTCTATAAATAATTAAAGAAATATTGAAAGGATTAAATTCAGAAAATAGATTAGTTTCACATTCTCCAAAAAAAACTTATTTTTCTATAAAATAATTTATATACTTAACAAGAATAAACACTTCAACCTACAACAATATATTGTTTTAATAATAAATTCTTCACCAATTTCAAATGTAATTTTCAACATAAATTATTCAAAAAATCTTGAATATCATTATATATAGTTATTTACTTATCTATATTTTCAAAAAAATCCAACCAAAAAAATTTTTGAAACATAACGACACATAGGGTATTTTTGAACATTTATTTTTCTTAAAAATGAGATATTTTCCTTAGGTGTATTTTTGGAATTATATCATGGGGGGATTTATTTTAATAATGTACTTGACATGTGTGATATTCATGGTAAGTATATTGATTTAAAATGTGAATCTAAGATCATTGGGATACAACTCATAACAGAATGAGTTGAGTTTCATAGAAAAGATGAATGGGGTAAGCGTGCTCATGTATGATGTTCGGTCAATAATGATTAAATTTATGCATATTTGTGAGAGTAGTTTTTTGGGATAATATATTACTTTAAGAACAAGATAGTGATATTTTTCCAAAAAAATGGGATGTGATTTAGTATGACATAAAATCAGTCTTGGGATGGTGATCTTAGTGACTTGACTGGGTGTGATCAACCATGGATAGAATGTGTGACATGAAAATTTATAAGGGGATGATGAATCTCACTGTAGATGAGATAATCTTAGAATAGAGGAATCTTTAGTGCTTTGTGACTACATGGATCTTGGTTATGATATTTTAAAGTAACCAGATGAATGGTTGCATTTATTATATGATTAGGTAAGAGATAACCCATAGTAAGGTGTGTGGTAGCTCTTTTAATTTTGATATGGAAAATATAGTTGATATTAAATTGTTGGGTCATAGGTGAGTGAGAGAAGTTGATACTCTTGGAATAGTCAGTTATGGATTGACCAGTGACAAATAATGAACTAAGGTATAACTAGGGAAGGATATTTTATATCCATGTTGTTTTGTATAACAATGAATGGGTTATAGCTATTGTTATTAGATTATAGTTTTTAACTCATATTTGTGATGGTTTATTACCTTTGGATTAATTTGAACCATGGTGATGTGACCACTAGATTATATATAATACCAATGCTAAGACGGGATTAACATGATTATTAAATAATTTTTAGAGTTTTTTAACAATGAGTGGTTTGGAACTAGTGAAATAATAATATAACTAGAATGATGATGTAGAATCCACAATGGGTGGAAACGGAAGACTCTCATGGTAGTTAGTGAGGTTGTTGACTTGTATAGTAATCTATTAAGATCAATTATCTTAAAAATGGATAATTACTGAAATTGGAATGTGATGGAATGGAAACTCATGATATCATATACCCAAGAGTGAGTCTCATGATATGGGTCTATTGGAATATAATGAGTTGGGATTGTAAGTGTTAGGATTTGGATAATGTTGTGCCATGCGTAGGTCGATTCTTGGGAAATAGGGATTAGGTAAATCATATGGTGTGGAAACATAATTGATATTATGTGTGTGTGCTACTCATTTTAGGAGGATTATGATGACTATTAGAGCTAATGTATATGACATTCCAAGCTAGTGTTGGTGTGGTATTTTTATCAGTACTTGAATGAAATCACTTAGATTTGTCTTATGATGTGAAGATATCCATATTTAGTTATCAAACATTAATAATCAAACAAATCATGTGGGTTTGGTTCATATGGTTTTGAGTTAAAAAATATTCTGGTGGGGTGATTAGGTGTGGATTTTAGAGATTTACTAATTTTATGACCAGGTATAGTAAATGTGAATACTTTATATAGGTATTATGAAATATACAAAAAAGTTAGTATTCATGATATGGTTAAGTATCAGGTGTCATACTATAGAGTTGATGCTCGGGTGTTTTGGATATTCTTGAGGGAAACACTAAGTGATAAACAATCTATTTTAGAACAATGATGTCGAACTTTAAATTTGATAGATTGGAAGTTCCGGGATTTCAATGTTATCAAAAAATTATCATCAACTGGTAAATTTATTCAACATCACTATATATTGGATATCATGTTTTAAAACATAGTC
This sequence comes from Viscum album, assembly GCA_963277665.1. Taxonomy (NCBI): domain Eukaryota; kingdom Viridiplantae; phylum Streptophyta; class Magnoliopsida; order Santalales; family Viscaceae; genus Viscum; species Viscum album. The sequence continues at coordinate 1,173,256,977 of OY728119.1, read as the reverse complement.
ACTTCTATAAAGTATTCACTGATATGTTTTATTCACTATTCATAATATGATATGTAGTTGGATGTTTGCTCATAATTCAAGGAAATATCAGTGTATATAATGGTTTGAATCATGATGAATCATGAAATTAGGTTGTTATATTGGTTTAAGTGTACTAGAGGGATGACCATGACCAGTGGGAGGCCTGAAATCCGGGCACACATTCAATTTTAGTGATTAGTGCATTTCTTGAAATAAATATAGTGAAACTTATCATATATGATGTAATGAATATATTATTCCCATTTGACACTTTGTAATATTTTAATGGATATTTTCAAAGTTTTTCATGGAGTTAGTGTGAGATTATAGAAACTGTAGAGCCTCATTGTTGATATAATAAAAATATTAAATATATTATATCATGCATACTCAGTTTTTCTAATATAATAGAGTATCTCCCAAATATTATATCATATGGTAAATATGATACCTTCATTAAATCCATAATTTATGTTTTACCCTATGAATTATATAATATTTGTACTTGTCAAGTGTTTCATTTAGGAGTAGTAGTGGATGTAATAATAAAAAAATGAATTGAAAGATTTAGGGTTTATTAAATTGGATGAAACTTAACCCTCTATTATTTAAACATAGTTATGTCAAAATCCAATGTTTATCCACATAACCCTATATATTGTAGTGGAAAATGGAGCATGACTTTGGAAAATGACAACAAGATCTTGAATCGATGATCGGTTTTCCATGGATTTTTCATCATCAGTGTAGTTCTTTGATCTCCCCAACAACAATGACAATGAAATCATTATTCAATAGTGATTGATCCAATAACAAGTTAGGACATCTGTTTTATTTTATTAATCAAATTTTTTTATTCTTCAATATCAAACATGAATTAATTCTTTTAGAAAATTAATTTACAAATCAATTTTTGATTTTCAGTTGATGATTTTATTCCTAGAATTAAGAATGAATAAGTGTTTTATTTATTTTTCATCATGATTCAATGTTCATATTTTTCTCTATAAATGGATCTAGGCCAACAAGAACAATGTTCAATCTCTATTTTCTCACATTTTTGTTTCATTCTTTTCCCCCCTCGTTCTTTGAATGTTCATCATCAGTATTTCATTTGACAGGTGACTGTGCCCCAAAATTGATCATTGTTCCATTGATCTTTAGTGCAATGGATTTTTATTCTGGGTTCAAATTCTAGATTGAAGTCATGATCATGGTTCAATTATGATTTTGGAATATTTAGGACCATATTGAGGGTTATTTTCTGGTGGTTTGGTGTTATGGATATGTGGTGCGATGAGAGACAATTCTCGAGTGGTTGGGTGGTCAGAATCCTGCCACTGATGACAGATCAATATCAATCAAACATATATCCAATTTTTCTAGGTTATGATCTCATAAAACATAATGGAAATATCAGTTCAGGAGATATGTGCAAATAATAATAATATTTCAATGGAAACCTGACATACACAACATGTAGTTTGGAAGAATGCATGTTGTGTGGATAATTCATAGAGATAAGTATAACATGTAGTTTATCCTATCCAAATATTGTGTTACCTAATATTGGATACCTATAATGTACCCCTAAAGTACACGGTAACAAACATGACTAGTGGATACATACACTTCCATTGTATATGGGTATGAATAGCATACATGATAATGACTAGAGTATACTAGCATGTGATGAAATACATGAGCATGGACATATACTCATGCACGTCCAAACTAACTAATACATGTCTTGTATTAAATATGCACTTCATGTAATCCTTAAAAGTATAGATGGATCCACCAACTTCTTTATTCTAATTAAGTGTCAATAGGGTACATTCCCTTGGTACATCTCTATTAGTATACATTGAGGCATCCCTTCCTGATCATAAGATGTGTGACTCCCTCTACAGGTTGGTTCTAGATAGAGTTGGGAATCCTTCCATGTGGATTGAGGTGCGATACTCAATTATTTTTCCCTAATTTGGGTTAAGAATCCCATTACTGATATTCAAGTAATGTGATCCCTATCCTATTAGATTACTCCAGGTAGAGTTAGGTATCCCCTATAGGCCCTAGGTGTGATCCCCTATATGTGTATCAACATTGAATTCATGGTGAGTCTTAATGGGAATGACCTCCCAGATGAGAATAGTTAGTATATAAATGACTAAAGGAGTGATTTCCCTCGAATGAGCATTACCTTGAAGCCTCCAGTGGAGTTCTAGGAAGGGATTGGGGACATGACCTTAATTTGTGACATGGTTTCTATCATCGATCATATCTAGTTTTCTTTCATCCTTTATTATTAGAAAAATATATTTGGTGATTCATATTTAGTGATTTTAGGGTGTACTAAAATGTATGATTATACTCACCCTTACATGGGGTATGCCCACCCATGTCTTGTCTTGTGTAGATGACAGGCCTTTCAATGATGTGATAGAAGTATGGGGAGTCGGTGGATCAATCTTTCATTATATGGACTTCAGATGGTTTCTGGAGTTTTGTTTTTGAAAATATCCCCCAGTATATTAGTAGGTTGGTATCTTTTCATTTTTATGGGCTTGAATCTGGAACATTTTCCTTATTATACTTTTATTATACTCAGATTTGGGATTATTACTATGCATGAATTTTTTGTATTAGTTGTTTCTTTCCTTTCATCATTAAATTGGTTTTTGAGATGTTAGTGTTTGATATTATTTCTTTTTGTTCATTTCCAATACCTAACCTATTGGACGTGTTATTTGGGTGTCACACTTGGCTTGGAACTGGCTAAGCAGGTCCCAGCAGTTTGGGCCCTGATATATAAGAAGTTTTATGGTGAGGATTTTATAACAATCCATAATGGTATGTTTCAAGGGATTTTGAGGAAAATTGGGTTCCAATGAGAGTAGAACTAAGTTCATTTTTAATTTTCTAAATTAATATGAAAAGTTGTATTTGTGTAAGCGTGTTGGTCAGAGTAGAATACTCAAGAGGGGGTGAATTGAGTATCTACAAAAAAATTAGATAAAAATTATTCTTAAAAAGGATTCCCCAAAAGGTTAAATACAACCCAATTAATCAAGGTTATACTGTTACAAGAGTTTGACTATTTAAATAACTTCTTGTAAGATTGATTAGTTCTCAGTAATATTAATTCTAGTTATTAATTTTACTTTTGAAGCTATTATTCTAAGACAATACAATTATAACTTCTTTCCAAGATTAACTATCAAAGTGAATTTAGTGATTTCTGAGTTATATAGTAAAGTAGTAAAACTGAGAAAACTAAATTAAACAGCACATCGGATATGAAACAAGTGTTTTAGCCTCAAGTAGATACCTAATGCACTCCACTTGTTGGTCATATACCACCAAGTAGTTTATATAAATAAACTTGATCCACACCCTGGATTGGGGTTAAAGAATAGTACATAAGACTGTTCAGGTCGCACAGGGACCTCTTCCACAGTTCTTCGTGGGAACAAACAACCAGGACACACAGGGATCTCTTCCACACTTATTAGTGGGTATAAAAATATAAAATTATGTTTGAGTAAGGATATATTGTATCCTTATGTTTTATGTAGGAGACAGAGTTTGTTTTTATACAGATACACACAATGCTCTAAAGATAGTAAAATGATACACAACAGAGTAGAAATATTGGGATGGGTTTAGAAAATCTCTGAATGTTAGTCTTTGTAGCACTGGACTTCTAAGATGAAGAAGATGCAGAAATAAAGCCCTCGTATGGAAAACAGAGTGCCACAAGCCAGAAAGTTCCATCTTGTGTTCTTTGTGATGTTTGAAAGTGTGAAGATGTTCTCGATTCTGGGATTCAGTTGATCTTCGTGTGTTCTCCAGCAGCTTTGAGTTACATGAGACAATTATTTCTTTAAGAATTATCTATGTTTATTCTATTTGTGTGATCATGGCCACTAGTTTTTTCTTTTTTTTAGTATTGTGCCACACACTTCTTATTTTTACTAGGCTGCATTACTCTTTTATCATAGAGTGCATGTGTTTTAGCCACAGGGTGCATGTATTCTGCACCTCGTACCTCGTACTTTCAGATGACATGTCTACAATGAAATACTAATTATTTCAGTGCATTTAAAATCATAAAATATTAACGTTATAGATTAAATTGAAATATAACAAAACATATTAAGAAATAGTGTCACAGTATGTCATGGAAATGGTGTCTCTTTCACACGATGACTGGATTGTCCACGGTGTCTTGTGGTCACGGTGTCTGGTTCACAGTGTCTCGATGTCACAGTTTCTTGTTCATGGTGTCTTGTTCATGGTTTCCTTTTCACGGTGTCTTTTTCACGGTGTCTTGTTCACGGTGTCTTGTTCACGGTGTCATGTTCACGGTGACTTGTTCACGGTGTCTTGTTCACGGTGTCTGCTTGTTCACAGTGTCTTCTTTTTCATAGCGTCTCTCACATAGGAAAATATTTGTATTCAGGCTTAAGTAGTGATATTTATGGAATGAATTAAACTTAATCATTTGTCATAGAAATCATTATAATGTGAATCAAAAGATGGTGTATAGTAACCAAATAGGGTGTATAGAACTTAAGAGCTTTGGATATCTTTTACTAAACAATTACACATTTGATGTGAGATAGATTACATAGATTTAACATGGTTTATAGATTGAATAGGATTTTTGATCATTAAAACATGATTAATAAATGAGGATTCCAACAATCTTCCGCATTTTTATGATCACAAATCATGTATATTTAGAGTGTATATTTGTTCTAACAACATAGTTCAAATATATTTCTCCTCCTTTTGGGATTATCAGAAAGTAGCAAGAAAAATAAAGACAAAAGAGATAGTAAAAGGGAATAATGTATTAGATATAAATAGGGGAATTACATAAAGTAAAACAAAATTAACAAGATTCCCATCAAAAAAATAGTAAACATTGTTCTTCTTCACTGAATGGTCTTCTCTTTTCCCTTTGCAGCTACAGAAGAGGATGCCATAGGAGCTGGGGTGGAGGTAGAAGAGGGTAGTGAGGTGGTTGATATAGAAGGTAAATGAAGACCATCAAAGACAGAGGGAGCTAGAGTATGTACAATAGAAGATCGAGGTAGTTATTGATCAAGGATCACAGGCCTGCACTAACTTAGTTCTTGACTGACAGACATGGAATTTGAGGCTAGGGTAGAGGTGAAAGAAGGAAAACCAGGGCTCAGAGGGGAAGCCATACGAGCAACAATGTCGGTAATCTGTACATAAAGATAGGGACTCATAAGATTAATAAAATCTTCAATGATCTCACCACCATACTACATACCTTTCTCGAAGTCATCCTTGTTTTCCATAAACTTGTCCAACAGACAAGTGAACACTGTGAGGTTTTGGACTTGATTCTTGAATGCTTGAGTAATAGGAGGAATCCTCATACTTTCTACCAGATATTTGAAATGATTCGTCATGACAGTCTTTGAGAATATTCGGTTGAAGTAGAAATCCACTTTCTTGGTAATTTCTTGCGGGGCATAATTAGAAATTTTTGAATGGATTTGGACCAGATCAATAAGTTTGTCACTTTTCATGATAACTTTAGATAGATAATCTTTATTGAAACCAATATGCACAGTCTGAAGCTCTTCTTTGACCACTTTTCTGAGTTTTTCATTGTTTAAGGAAGATTGAGATGATTATCCAGACGTCATAGAAGTATTGAAAGATTAGGTGATATATTTCGGTTGATTTATCACTTTTTGAAGGAACCTCATATACTCATCCATGAGATTGTTAAGATTAACCACAATCTCTCATATTTATTTCACAATCTATTTGTTTCTTTCTTCCACTTTTTCAGATAAGGAAGATAAATGAGGTTGAATCTGAGAGACAACATTCTGTGGGGTTTAAAGAAAAACAGGCTCCACAGAATGAGAAGCAAGCTCTGATCTCGAATTCATTACTTTCTACATGTCTTCAATCATACCTGTTAGAGTCTTCACTTCATCACTAAGAAGTCTTCTTTCAACTCTGATTTCTTGAATCTCATGAAGCATTTTGGTTTGAATTTTCGAAATAAATTTTTCCAAAAACTGTGAGGCATCTCTCTCACTTAGATTTTTTACAGGAGTTGGTTGGGTATTCATGAGTTTTTCAACTTCAGCCAATGTGGTAGCTCCAAATTCTCTCAAATCATCTTTAATCACCAGGGATGGTTGTTCTACTGAAGTTTTAGAGATAGGGACTGATACGGGATTAGGTTATTTTTCAGGGGAAAGATTAGAGATAGATTTCAATTGGAACATAGTGGAAAGGTCAAGGCCTTTAACTGAGACGTCATCGTATTCATTCACATCATAAAGGCTGGGGAATGTATACTGAGTGTCTATAGGTCTTGGATCAATCAGGTTTGGTACTTCAAAAGATTCTAGATTCGAGGGGGGTTTCTCCCCCTCAATTGTTGCATCCTTCTCAGTAATGAGAGTCTTAGAGTCTTGATCTAGTTCCACAAATTCATCTCTTATTTCCTATCTCATTTCCTGTATATAAAACTGAAAATCCATCTCCAGCCTTTCCTCACCAAAGGAATGACTTCAGGAATAGAGTGTTCCACTGGGAGTTCCTCAAGGTCAGCTTCTTTCATAACAGGTAATTCTTATTCTATAAGATCTTCCATAGAATTCTTTTCAGTTTCTTTGAAAATAGATTTTGTTTCAACTTTGGGTTAATATTCTAGATTTTCAACATCTTTAGAAGCAGGGACTTCCTTTCCCCTTAATACTAGAGGGACATCAGTATTGTATTTCTTATCAAAAATAATTTCCCTAGAAGGCACAACTATCTCTTCTTCTTCTTCTTCAGAATACTCAACAACTTCATCTGATTCAAAACGAGGATCAGTAATATCCTTTGGCCTTGAAGGATGTTCCACTGGATTGAACATTTCATAAATCCTATCATTTTCTTCCACCCACGACTTTTTCCAAGTATTCTAGTTGATTTCAACCTCTTGATAATGACTTTTGAAAGGCATAACTCACAGTCCTTGATAACTTATTCATTAGGACCAACCATACCTTTGGCATGAAGCATGGATAAGATAAGATGAGAATAAAACAGGGAGGTTGACTTGGATTTTGTTTTGATCAGCTCACACATATGGTGTATGACATACTTACAAAGATTGATCTTATGACCATTTTTTATAAGATGAATCAGAAACACATCCTGATATTTCAGTATAGAAAAATCATCGTTTCGGGGGATAATCATGTTCTGTATAAACATAAACAACAGTATGGACTCTCCATCCAGTTTAGCAGTAATGGATCTCCTCTTGGTTCCATTTCCAATTAATCTTTTTAGAGCATCTTCAAAAAAAAAGAATTCAGTGGAAGGTGGAGGTCCTCTCTCATAGTCATCATGGATGCCTTCATGAGGTATCTTAAGGCATGCAGCCCATAACCTCTATGAGAATGAGAATTTATATCCATTTATCCAGCTTATCATAGTATAACCATCTTCATAATCAAAGGATAACTGAACATACCGATAAAATTGATCCACAAGCTTAGGGTAGATAGGTCTATATTTCTTAGAAAACCATTCAAACCAGCCTTTCTCTTTTAAAACTTTCAACACCTGAGACTTACTCAACAGAAGCCACTCAAGGGATATCTCTTTCTCAGGTACTACTACTCAGTTCACCATATTTGGATTTAGAGGACCTTCGGGTGCCATCTTAGGTGTGATCTTCATCTTATTTGAGTTATGTTTCTCAGGAGTCAACCATGAAGGGTGTTTCATCCTAGGCACTCACCGAAGGTTCAAGAGAGAGAAGGGTTGAAGGATTCAAAAGGGCTACAAATTGAGTGAATAGAAGAAATCTCAATTGAAGGAAAAGTGAAACTTCCTTTATTTTATCATTTAGGAATACCAAACATCGCAAAAGTAAAAGTGCGGGAAAATAAAAAGGTGAAATGAATAATTACTGTGATACAGTTTTTAAGTTGTAAATAAAATTCATACAAATTTATTTACGGTGAGATCATATCAGGTCTTTATGGTGAGACAATGAATGAATTTTACTATGAGACAGTGACTGATCCTTACGGTGACACAGTAACTGTTAGACAGTAATCAAGAAATACTAACTATGAGACCGTAAACATTATATTGTAAGATATAAAATAGTAAGACATTTACTTAAGATTTATAATTCCTAATTCATGTATGATGTAGTCTATTCTTTCATAATTTAATGTTTTGGTAATATATCAGCAAGATGATACTCAATACCAATGAATTCCAAAGTGATATCACCTTTTTGATAATGATCTCTCAAAAAGCGATGTCTTACATCAATATGATTTGTGCTATAATGTGAAACATGATTTTTCAAGATGTTAATAGCACTTGTGTTGTCAAAATTTATAGGTACATGCCTGAATTGATATCCATAATCTAGTAATGTGTGTTTCATCCACAAGATTTGTGCACAACAAATTCCAAGAGCTATATATTCATCTTATATAGTAGATAATGAAATAGAATTCTGTTTCATACTACACCATGATACTGGTGACTTTCCAAAAAAGTGACATGTTCGAGAGGTGATTTTTCTATCATACTTATAGCCACCGAAGTCATCATCAGAATAACTAACTAATTAAAATGATTATCCTCTAGGATATAACATTCCTATATTGGGTGTATGCTTAAGGTATTTGAAAATTCTCTTTACAGAATTTAAATGGGATTCCTTAGGAATTTCTTGAAAATGAGCACACATACACACACTAAACATAATGTCAGGTTGACTAGTAGTTAAGTAGAGTAAACTTCCAATCAATCCTATATAATTGGTTTGATCAACAGATTTTCCATCTTCATCAAGATCCAACTTATAAGTGGTACTCATGGGAGTGTCACTACTTTTAGTGATATCCAATATAAAACATTTTATAAGATCTCTAGTATATTTACTTTGAGTTAAAAGAATACCATCATTATTTGGAAAGATTTGAAATCCGAGAAAAAAAAATTAGTTCACCCATTAAACTCATTTAAAATTAATTTTTCATCATTTTAGAAAAATGAACACAAAAACAATTTCTCAAAGATCCAAATATAATGTCATCTACATAGATTTGAACAACTAAAACATCATTATAAATTCATTTTATAAACAGGGTTGGATTAGTTATTCCTTTTGTAAAACCTTTGGAAATAAAAAAGTACTCAACCTATCATACCAAGCTCATGGAGCTTGTTTTAAACCATATAATTAGTTTGACAATTTAAAAATATGATTTGTAAAATGGGGTTTTGTAAAGCTAGGGGTTGTTCAAAAAAGACACACTCATCTATATACCCATTTAAGAATGCACTCTTAACATCCATTGGATATAGTTTGAAATTTAGATGTGCAGTATAAGCAAGCTGGATTCAGATGGCTTCAAGTCAAGCTACTAGTGAAAATTCTCCTCATAGTCAACTACTTCTTCTTGACTATAGCCTTGTTCAACCAATCTAGCCTCGTTTCTAAATATGTTACCAGCTTCATCTGCCCTATTTCTAAAAACCCATTTAGTGCCTATGGTGAATTTTTCCTTAGTTCTTTGAACAAGTTTCCAAACTTTGTTCCTTTCAAACTGATTAAGTTCTTCTTGCATAGCCATCACCCAAAATTCATCATTGATAGCATCATTAATGTTTTTAGGTTCATGTTTTGATAAGAAGACTTGACGTTCAACCTGATTTCTAAGAGAAGTGCATGTTTGAGTTCCTTTGTCTAGGTCTCCTACAATAGCATCTAAAGGATGGTTCTTAAGAGTTCTAACGGCTCTAGAAAAGGAGGGACTAGTGATTTTAGGTTCATCAACAGGTTCAGGTTCATTGTGACTTGAGTCTAAGTAACTTCCCGAATTGGAATTTTTCAAATATTCTTTCACAGAATGGTTTGAGGATTTTGAATTAATGTCCAGATTTGATACATCATCATCCAGGTTCTCTTGAATTTTTTTTAGGCTCATGTGGATCTGCTTCATCAAATTTGACAGGGACAGATTCTTCCACACATTTAGTTCTTTTATTGAACACCTATAGGCTTTACTAGTCATAGAAAATCCTAAAAAGATACCTTCATCACTATTGGATTCAAATTTGTCAAGATTGTCCTTAATATTAAGAATATAGACTTTTCAACCAAAGACTTTGAAGTAGTTAACCTTTGGATTTCGATTGTTCCATAACTCATAAGGAGTCCTTTTAAGAATAAGTCTGATCAACACTCTATTGATTATGTAGCATGTTGTATTAATATCTTTAGCCCAAAAATAAATAGGTAGGTCATATTCACTAAGCATTGTTCTAACAATATCTTGAAGGGTTCTATTTTTTCTTTCTACAACTCCATTTTGTTGAGGTGTTCTAGGGGCAGAGAAATTGTGACTATAACCATTTTGGGATCAAAAGGATTCAAACTCTTGATTTTCAAACTCACATCCATGATCACTTCTTAATTATTTAATTCTAGGTCAACTAATATTTTCCACAGACTTGACATATTTAGTAAAATAATAGCAGGCTTCACTTTTGTGAGCCATAAAGAAGGTCCAAGTATATCTAGAAAATTCATCTAAAAGAACATAAACATAGTGCTTCTCATTTAAACTAGAAACTCTAGATGGTAAAAAATAATCCATGTAAACCAGTTAGAGAGGTTGAGAAGTTGACACGTATTTCTTTGGTATGAAGGAAATTTTGTGTTGTTTTCAATTTTGACAAGGATTATACACTTTGTCATTTGGAAACTCAAGTTTGGGTAAGTCTTTAACTATGATTTTTCTAGTTATCCTCCATCAATTTTTATTAGGTTCTTGAAGAATGATTAGTCTCCTATCATGTGTCTTGAACATCCACAGTCCAAGTACCATAAACTTTTATAGTAACTCTTTAAGTAGCTTTCCTACAAAATCATTAAGAAAAAACAGAATTTGGTACCCATACTTGTTTGGGTCCAGTAATACTAGTAATGAGTTCTTTAGGAACCCATATCTTCCACATAGGTTTCCAATAAGAATTAAGAAAAGTATTTTAGAATTAAACTCTATTTGGTCCAAAAAAACTTGAAACAATAGAAAGTATATCATAAATTTAATTAGTTGATTTGTGTCCAGAACATGGAGTAAAACTATATATCCTAGATTTAGAAACAAAATATGTTCTAAAAATATTTCTTTTTCTAGGTTGATAACCAATTCTAGTGTAATATTTAGGGGCAATTTATTTACCTATCATTTGAGTAAGTGTATTTTTTCCATTGGTAAACTTTTCTAGGTAATTATTTAATTTCTCATTAGACATTTTTAATTTGTTTCTCTCTTTGAGAAGTTGGTAATTTTTATCTTTTTCAGTTGTGAGTTTAGATTTAACAGTCACAGTAAGAGCATATTGTTTCTTCAATGATTTATATTTGTCTACTAGTTCATTTCATTTTTCTTCAAACATGTTACAGTATTCAAAAATTTCTTCATTATTCATATTTTCAGAGTCACTCTCATCTCCAGAATATTAATAATTATGTACAGGAGACTCCAGTACCACCTTATAGCATCCTGGCCTTTTCTTACATTAATATTACATCATTTTAAAGGAAAAAAACATAATTTTATTACACATAGATGATCCAATGGTTTAGTGTCTTGGGAAAAATAGGATCATACATAGCAATTACAACATCAAGCATAAACATTTATTTAATTTCTTATTCTCTAGCTTCTTATTGTCACATGTCCTCTAATTAGTATATGTAGCCACCTGAGGATATACATTAAAAAGGGGTGAGCTAAATCCCAGTAAGAGGATAGATAAAAAGAATATAGCATGGGGTGAGCATAATCATGACATCGGTAAAGAAATCATGAACATGAGAGGAACATAAATAAAAGACTTCAAATGTGGCAATGCATAAAAATGAAACATCATGTTTTAGTGGTTAACTACCACACATACTTTTGAACCAAGATATAATCTTGTTCACACATCATTTCACATTTACTCATAAGATTCATTACTTTACCCAATGCATTGGAGCGCTGTATAATTCCAGGCGCACCTGTCACTTTGAAACATTCATATTGTGCTATATAATTCTGGGCGCAGCGGTCACATCATAACATTATCATTATCATGATTTCCACATAGAAAACATATCAAAAGTGAACCAAAATAACCCATGTAAAGGAATTGGTTTCATCACATAATAATACATTAATAAGATTTGGGTTCCCAAAATAAAGAGGGAACAACATACTTCATACAAGAACCATCAACCATGAATGAGAGGTAAAAGTTTAGTTCTTAAAAGAAGAGTTCTTTTGGAAAAAATTTGGTTTGAAATAAACCTAATTATAAAACATGTATATCTCATAAAAGGTAAGATAATTATGAAGAAATTATCTTTAAGGAGTAACCATATAAAAATGGACTGAAAGAGGGAGAACCCAAAGGAAGAAAATTGGGTTCGAGATTTCCCCTTACCTTGTATCTGAATGCTTCCTTCCCATTAATGTCATGTATAATGAAATTATATTCATTAATTAGAAATAAAGAACCTTTTGTAATTTAATATGGTTAATTATGGTTCCATTAAGTGATTTTATGTGACTTTGGATGAGTTATAGAGTTTAAAAACATTGTTTGGGAATGTTTGTTTTTATTGTTTTCTTAAGTGGTTCACTTGTATTATTAAATTGAAGTTTGGGTAGAACATGGGTAAACATCCAGAAATGATATTACATGTTATTAATGATATTACATGATTTTTAATTATCTTATAATTAATCATATTATATCCATGTGGATGAATCATTAGATAATAAATAAATGTTGGTTGTTTGGGTAAATTTGGGTGGTTTTTCGATCACAACGAATTTGTTTTAATTTATCACTTATTAATATGTTCATAAGTCAGTTCCAAAACATTAAATAGGACATAATAAATATAAAATATTTTGGTTAAACCATAAAAATGGTTTCATGACCAGATATTAAGTTAGAAATGGAAGAAGAAAGCATGTCATTCTTGAAGGTGATAAATTAACACCTCACGAACAACGTTCTCTTTAATAAAATAAAAGGAAGAGGGGCAGGGGTTGGATGATATAATATCCCATTAGAATAATAAAATTACAGTATATGTATAATACATTAGTTAAAATACCATTTAGATGAAGATATATGGGGAGAGATCAAGAAATGAACTTGAACTTGAAAGGAAATTAGAGGAGAAGAGGAAGAGAAATTACCTCTTGAATCCTTCTCTTGAGAACCTCTTTAAGGGCATAAGCTTGGTATTTTGATGAGACAAACAACTCTTGGACGTGGGGGAGGGTCTAGGGAAGATGTTTGGGCAGATTTTAGATAAGGCTTGGATCTTGAGTGGTGTGAGGGAATGAGGGTGTGAAGGGTGGTTTTTATAGTGGAGGGGAGGGGTAAATTTTGAATATTTAATTCATTATTTTATTATATCCCTCAAGACAACCAATAGTATTGTTTCATGTGACCCATAATAGTAATAATTTCATGTGAGTTTGAACAAAGTGGCCTTTCATCACTTGTGATGTCATGAATAGCGTAATTAATTGTTAAATTGTATATATGGTATTTTACCGTATTTCACTATTCATCAAAAATTCGAGTTTTTCAGAAAAATACAAAAAAATTACCCTAACCATTTTTCAACGTGTAGAATTCAAAAATGAATTTCATTTTTCAAAATTAATTTTCTAAATATTATTAATTTAATTTTTAAATAAAGTCATAGTCAATTCGAAAAATAACAATCTTAAAGGTTCACTTAGTTTTATTTCTCATTGAAAAATTAATTAAGATCTCATTATCTTATTTCCTTAATAAAATAGAATAATATTATTATTTACTATTCATAAGGGTAACATTACTATTCATTTTACAATTCATAAGGGTATGTTACTATTCAAAAAAAACAAGTTTGTTCTATCAGACTCTAAAAATCATCTTGAACACAACCGTGTATGTCGGGTTTTAAAAATTCCAAACATAGAAGTGAAAAACTTATGTTTAAATGTCACTTATCACTTATTAGTAAATTATGTTGTGCATTCATGTGATAATTTTAATAAGGGAATTTTTTATCAAAAAAATTTGGGTCATTACATTCTTCTCCCCTTAAGAAATTTCACCCTTGAAATTTCATTTTACATAAACAGGTGAGGGTACTTCTCCTTCATCGCCTCTTCTGGTTCCCAAGTTGCTTCCTCAAACTTACGGTTCCTCCACAAAACTTTGACAATGTGGGTTGTCTTGTTTCATAGATACTTATCACTTCGGTCCAGAATCTTTACTAGCTGCTCCTCATAGGAGAGATCATCTTCCAGCAACACCACCTCTGAGTTTAGTACATGTGAGGGATCAGGTATGTACTTCCTTAGGAGTGATATGTGAAAAACATCATTAACTCGAGTCATATTTGGTGGAAGTGCAAGACGATAGGCCATGGATCCTATGTGGTCAAGGATTTCAAAGGGGCCAATATACCTTGGTCTTAGTTTCCCTTTCTTCCTGAATCGCATGACTCTCTTCCATGGAGATATTTGAAGGAAGACTTTATCTAAAACATCGAACTCCAAGTCCCTTCAATGGTTTTCATCATATCTCTTTTTCCAACTTTGAGTAGCTTTGATGTGTTTTGGGATGACCTCTGTCATCTCTTGAACAAGATCAGGTATAAGTAGCTTTCTTTCTCCAACTTCATCCCAATAGGTTGGAGTTCTACATCGCTTTCCATACAGAGCTTCATAGAGAGCCAAATGAATACTCGAGTGGAAGCTATTGTTGTTTGAGAACGCAACCAATGGGAGATGTTGATCCCATCCACCTTTGAATTCTAGAGAGTATGCTCTAATCATATCTTCAAGCGTCTGAATAGTCCTTTCAGATTGGCCATCATTTTGGGGGTGATAGGCCGTGCAGAAATTTAATTCAGTACTCAAAGCATGTTAAAGGATCCTCTAGAATTTAGATGTGAACCTCGGATCACAGTCAGAGACAATTGAGAGTGAAACATCATGAAGTTTCACCACTTCCTTCACATATATCTTTGCAAGTTGGTCAAGTGAGAGATCTTCCCAAATAGTGATGAAATGGGCAGTCTTGGTGAGTCGGTCAACCACAACCCATATCACATTATTTCATTTTGATGTCTTTGGGAGACTCATGACAAAGTCCATAGTAAAATTTTCCATTTTTCCACATGGGTATAGGAAATGGCTGCATCATACCTTTGGACATTTTTTGCTGAACTTTAACTTGCTGACATACCAAGCATCTTGATATATATTCCACAATCTCCTTCTTCATGTTATCCAACCAGAAGTGTTCTCAGAGATCACGGTACATCTTGGTACTCCAAGGATGGATAGAGAATGTTGAGCCATGTGCATTGTCCAAGAGCTCCTTGTTTATCTAGGGTGATGAAGGCACATAAAGTCGTGTTCT
Organism: Viscum album; assembly: GCA_963277665.1. Classification (NCBI taxonomy): domain Eukaryota; kingdom Viridiplantae; phylum Streptophyta; class Magnoliopsida; order Santalales; family Viscaceae; genus Viscum; species Viscum album. The sequence goes on along the minus strand of OY728119.1, from coordinate 1,173,241,434 downwards.
AAACTGAATCACACCATCATCGTCGATATGGAACTCTTTCAGCTTCCCTTCCTTTACTGAATTCACCCTCTTTTGTATCTCCACATCATCCCCTTTTGCTTCCTTAATCTTATCCTGGATGGATGGTTGCGCAATAATTTGGAAAATTTAGGATGTATCCCCTACCCTTATAATTTCCAAACTCATTCTTTGCATATCCATGAAGATAGGGTCTTTCTCAATCCGCATCATGGATAGAGTAGCATGTTCTTTTCTTCTTAGAGCATCAGCTACCTTGTTCACCTTTCCAGGATGATAGTGAATAGAGCAATCATAATCCTTGATTATCTCTAACCATCTCCTTTCATGCATGTTGAGATCCTTTTGTGTGAATATATACTTTAGGCTCTTGTGGTCGGTGTATATGTCACACTTCTCACCAAAGAGGTTGTGTCGCCATATTTTCAAGGAAAAAATCACAGTTTCCATCTCTAGATCATGCGTCGGGTAGTTCTGCTCATGGATCTTCAACTGTTGTGAGTCATAGGCTATCACTTTTTCATTTTTCATGAGTACACAACCCAAGCCTTTCCTTGAAGCATCACTGTATATCACAAAACTTTCTACACTTTTTAGTAGTGTGAGTACAGGTGTTGTGATCAGCCTTCTCTTTAGATCCTTGAAGCTTCCCTCACATTCTTTCATCCAGACATACTTTACCCCTTTCCTTGTTAACTTATTTATCGGGCTTGACAATCATGAGAAGTTTCTCACAAAACGTCTATAGTACCCAGCTAATCCAAGAAAACTACATATTTCTTTGACACTAGAGGGCATGGGCCATTCCTCAATCTACTTTTTCTTTTAAGGAACCACAAAAAATCCCTCACTTGTGATCACAAGTCCCAAGAACGTTACATTCTTTATCCAAAAGTCACACTTGCTAAACTTGGCATAAAACTTCTCCTTTCTCAAAGTTGCCAACATAGGTCTTATATGTTCTTCATGTTTTTAACTGCTCTTGGAGTAATGAGAATATAATCGATAAAAACTACCACAAATTCGTCGAGGTAATGTCTAAATACTCTATTCATCATATCCATGAAGATTTCAGGGGAATTAGTAAGTCTGAAGGGCATCACCAAAAACTCATAGTGTCCATACCTTGTACAGAAGGCAGTCTTCTGAATATCTTCCTTTTTCACCTTTACCTGATGATATCCATATTGAAGATCCACCTTTGTGAAGTATTGAGAACCTCTTAACTGATCGAATAGGTCTTCAATACTTGGAATAGGATACATGTTCTTTAGGGTGATCTTCTTGAGTTCCTGATAATCGATACACAACCTCATTGTTCCATCCTTCTTCTTCACAAAAAGCACTCGTGCACCCCATGGTGATGCACTAGGGCGTATGAACCCTTTGTCTAGATACTTTTGCAGCTGCTTCTTTAACTCCTCCAGTTTGATAGGAGTCGTCCTATAGGGACACATCGAGATAGGAGTAGCTCCGGGTATGAGTTCAATTGAGAACTCTACCTCACGATCCGGGGGATTTCTGGGTTACTCTTCAGGAAATACATCATTGTATTCCCTCACGATGGGCATTTCTTCATGGTTGGAACTTTCCCTCGACTCAACCATTTGGGAGAGGTATGATTCTTCATATGGAATCAACACCCACACCATAGAAGGATTTTTCAAAGGAGATTCATGATCTTCCCTGAATTTGTAGAGGATCATGGGATGGCATGGAATATGAAAATATATTTCTATTTCCCAACAGTTGATATGTGATCTATATAACGAGAGCAAATCCATTCCCATTATAGCATCAAATTCCACCAAGGGAAGTATTACAAGATTTTCCGGAATAATCTTCCAACATACCCCAATAGGAGAAGAGTCAAACACTTGGGTTGTAATGATTTCACCACTTGGTGTTTTTACAGATATCTCTACATCAAGGTTTTGGGGCTTTGATTCTATAGTTCTAGAGAATTTGCAAGATATAAAGGAATTCATAGAACCAGAATCAAATAAGACTTTTTCCATTCTTGAGTGAATAGGAAGTGTACCTTGTACGACTTCATTATCATGCTCCACCTCCGCATTAGTGATGGCATAAGCCTTCCCTTGTTCCTTTGGCTTTGGTGGTTGCTGACGCTGATTACCCTCAAGAACTCGGGGTTTAGTGCACTGGTTTTCATAGTGCCCTAGCTACTTACAGTTGTATCATTGAACCATGAGTGATTCTCTCCTTTAATCATCTACATTATTCTTCCTTTTCATGTCTTTTTAACACTCCTGGGCATGGTGTCCATCTTTCCCACACTTGAAGCATTCCCCGATCCCTTTGAGGTAGTTCCCATGGTGAAACTTCCCCCATTTTTGGCATGTGGGTCGTTGATTTTTTCTTCCCACCTTTGTCAATAGATCCACCTGCTTGAAACTCCATATTTCTTTTCTTATCACCATATCGATGGGACCATTCTCCAAAATCCATCTCCACTTTGAGAGCACATCAAACAACTTCTTTATAACTGCTAAAGTCTCAAATTTCAAGAGCCTTTTGAAGGTGTGGTTTTAATCCACTAATGAATCTATCTATTTTTATTTCATTGTTGATAACAAATCCCGAAGCGTACCTTGCAAGACTTTTCAAATTTTCTTCACAGGTTGTGACAGATTATCCTTTTTTTTCTTGATCTCTATAAATTCTCTCTCCATCTTCGTATGAAGAGTTCGTGGGAAATACGTATTAAGATACATTATCTTAAAGTCTTCACATTCCGTCCCTTCAATTTCCTCCCTCGCCTTGATGTTCTTAATCAAATCCCACCATTGATCATCTTCTCCATATAGACGATAAACATCTAGGGTCACCTTCTCCATCTCAAAACAGTGAAGAACAGAAAAGATCTTCTCCATGGAGTTAACCCACTGTTCAGCAACTAGTGGATCAGAATATCCACTAAACATCAGTGGTCGTTGCCGCATAAAGCATTCGATAGCCAGTTGATCCCTCTTTGGTGAAGGAGGAAGTTCCCCATTATCATGGTTATTGTTCATAACCTGAGATAATTGGGTAATAATCGCCACGATGTTTTGAACTCTACCTCCCAAATCATTGGGGATGTCGTTCAGGTAATCATTGCATTGGCCCTCACCCGTGTTGTTGGCCTGATTTCTCCTGGTTCCCACCATTTTCTAAAATAGAAAAGGTTAGAACAAAACATAAGTAAACCAGTTATGAATAAATTATTCATTGAAACAATTTATACCAAAAACATAACATATGGTATCCCTATATCGATTTTCTTGTATTCCTCCTTGTACTTAGTCTCATGCTAGAGGTTTTCTCTAGGGTTCACTAATACAAATTCCCAAATTAACTAAACCATTCCTCTGATACCAACTATAGCATCCCTGCCTTTTCTTACATTACTATTACATCATTTTAAAGGAAAACAAAATAATAGTATTACACATAGAGGATCCAATGGTTTAGTGTCTTGGGAAAACTAGTACCATACATAGAAATTACAACATCAAGTATAAGCATTTATTTAATTTCTTCTTCTCTAGCTTCTTATTGTCACTTTTTCTCTCCTTAGTATATGTAGAAACCTGAGGATATACATTAAAAAGGAGTGATATGAAAACCCAGTAAAAGAATAGATAAGAAGAATATTGCATGGGGTGAGAAAAATCTTGACATAGGTAAAGAAATCATGAACACAAGAGGAACATAAATAAAAGACTTGAAATGTGGCAATGCATAAAAATGAAAAATCATGTTTTAGTGTTTAACTACCACACATACTTGTGAACCAAGATATCATCTTTCTCACACATCATTTCACATTTACACATGAGATTCATCACTTTACCCAATGCATTGGAGCGCTGTATAATTCCGAGTGCACCCATCACTTTCAAACATTCATATTGCGTTATATAATTCCTGGCGCACCTGTCACATCATAACATTATCATTATCATGATTTCCACATAGAACACATATAAAAAGTGAACATAACTAACCCATGTAAAGTAATGGGTTTCATAATATAATAATATATTAATAATATTTGTGTTCCCAAAAGAAAGAATGAACAACATATTTGATACAAGAACCATCAACCATGAATAAGAGGTAAAAGTTTAGTTATTAAAAGAAGAGTTATTTAGGAAAACATTTGGTTTGACATAAAATTAATTATAAAACATGTATATCTCAGAAAAGGTAAGATAATTATGAAGAAATTATCTTTAAATAGTAACCATATCAAAATGGATTGAAAGAGGGAGAACCCAAAGAAAGAAAATTGGGTTCTAGATTTCCCTTTACCTTGTATCCGAAAGCTTCATTCCCTTTAATGTCCTGTATAATGAAATTATATTCATTAATTAGAAATAAAGAACCTTTTTTACATTAATATGGTTCATTATGGTTCTATTAAGTGATTTTATGTGACTTTGGATGAGTTATAGAGTTTAAAAACATTGTTCGGGAATGTTTGTTTTTATGGTTTTCTTGAGTGGTTCACCTGTATTCTTAAATTGAAGTTTGGGTAGAACATGGGTAAACATCCAGAACTGATATTACATTTTATTAATGAGATTATAGGAGTTTTAATGGTCTTATAATTAATCATATGATATCCATGTGTATGAATCATTAGATAAGAATTAAATGATGATTGTTTGGGTTAATTTGGGCAGTTTTTTGATCACAACAAACTTGTTTTAATTTATCACTTAGTTTTATGTTCATAAGTTAGTTACAGAACTTTAAATAGGAAATAATACATATAAAATATTCTGTTTCAACCTTAAAAATGGTTTCATGACCAGATATGAAGGTATAAATGGAAGAAGAAAGCATGTCATTCTTGAAGGTGACAAATTAACACCTCACGAACAACATTCTCTTTAATAAAATAAAAGGAAGAGGGAAAGGGGGTTGGATGATATAATATCTCATTATAATTATAAAATTAAAGTATATGTATAATACTGGAGTTACAATGCCATTTGGATGAACATAGATGGGGATAGATCAAGAAATGAACTTGAACTTGAAAGGAAATTAAAGGAGAAAAGGAAGAGAAATTACCTCTTGAATCCTTCTCTTGAGAACCTCCTTAAGGGCCTAAGCATGGTCTTTTGATGATACCAACAGCTCTTGGACGTGGGGGAGGGGCTATGGAGGATGTTTGGGCCGAGTTTAGAGGAGTCTTGGATCATGATAGGTGTGAGGGAATGAGGGTGAAGGGTGGTTTTTATAGTGGAGGGGGAGTAAATTTTGAATATTTAATTCATTATTTTATTATATCCCTCAAGAAAACCAATATTATTGTTTCATGTGACCCCTGATAGTAATAAGTCCATGTGAGTTCAAACCAAATGTTCTTGAATCACTTGTGATGTCATGAATAGTGTATTTAACTATTAAGTTGTATATACGGTATTTTATTGTATTTCACTATTCATCAAAAATTCGAGTTTTTCAGAAAAATATCAAATATTTACCCTAACCATTTTTCGATGTGTAGAATTAAAAAATGAAGTCCATTTTTCAAAATTAATTGTCTAAATACTATTAATTTAATTTTTAAATAAATCCATAGTTAATTTGAAAAATAACAATCTTAAAGGTGCACTTAGTTTTATTTCTCATTGAAAAATTAATTAAGATCTCATTATCTTATTGCCTTAAGAAAATAAAATAATATTATTATTTACTATTAATCGGGGTCATAATAATATTAATTTTACTATTCATAAGGGTATGTTACTATTCACCAAAAAAACAAGTTTGTTCTATCAGACTCCAAAAATCATCTTGAACACAACTGTGTATGTCGGATTTTCAAAATTCCTAACACAGAAGTGAAAAACTTATGTTTAAAGGTTTCTTATCACTTAATAGTTCATTATGTTTTGCATTCATGTGATAATTTTAAGAAGTTAATTTTTTATTGAAAAACTTTGGGTCGTTACATACCTCAGATCTGTTTGTCATAAAACACATATTGGATTTGTTAGCTTGTTCATAATGTGATGTCTCTGAGTCGCTTGAACTATTATCAGAAGAACTCTTTGTTTTTTTCATTTCCTTTGTATACTTCTTGTCCTTGTCCTCCTATCTATTTTTTTACTTGAGCTTTTGACAGTCATCCTTGATATGTCCTTTGTGTTTACATTCATAGTAGACAATCTAATCAATCTTTTCACTTCTTTTCCAATCCTTCTTCCAACTTCCTTTTCGGTCATATTTTCCCTTGAAGTTAGGCTTTCGAAAAAAGTTCTTCTTCTTGTAAAATTTCTTGAATCTTTTGGATAATTGAGTCATCTCATCATCACTCTCAGGTGGCGATTGTTCTCTACTAGAACGTTCTACAGAAGATTCCAATTTCCCTTTGACTTTGTGTTTAGAGGTGGTGGTTTTGAATGCAACAAATTTCCTTTTTGTTTAATCCTCTTCTTCATTGTTGACTTTCAGATCTTATTCATACATCATCAGTTTACCAATGAGTTCTTTTGCAGGTATCTTGTTGATGTCATATGATTCTATAATAGAGATAGAGGTTCCTCTCCATCAGTCAGGCAGACATCTGAGAATTCTCATGATCTGTTCCTTGGTAGTGACTTCTCTTCCAAGAGAAATCATTGTGTTGGAAATCTCACTAAACCTAAGATACATGTTAGAGATAGGCTCATCAGGTTTCATTTTAATGTTATCATATTTAATAGCATAAGTATTGAGTCTCATTTCGTTTACACCAGATGTTCCTTCATGTGAGATAGACAGGGTATCCCAAATTTCATGGGCAGTTTTACGAGAAGAAATTCTATTAAATTATTCATCTCTTAAGGATAAGTATACAGCATTCATAGATTTGCAATCGTTATTGTAGGCAGTTTGGATAGGTTCATCCCAAGTGATTCTATCAGTAGAAGGAATCTTATATTCATATATAGTGTAAGACAAAATTTCAAAACCCATACTATCTAAATGCATTTTCTTTTTAATTTTACATTGAACATTATTGGTTCCATTAAATAATGGTGGCCTATTGGTTGAAACACCTTCCAATATATTATCCATAATATAGAAATACTTTAAGTGAGCTAGAAATTTAGAATTAATAAAAATTTACAGATCTTCATACTACAAGTACAATCACAGTTGAATACAGTTAAGAAAATTCTTAATAAAACTCTACTGATACCAAATGTTGGTTAGAGTAGATTACTCAATAGAGTGTGAATTGAGTATCGATCAAAATTCTTGGTTAAAAGGTATTCTTAAAATGGTTTCCCCAAAAGATTAAATACAGCCCAGTTAATCAATGTTATACTGTTAGAAGAGTTTTACTATTTAAAAAACATCTTATAAGATTGATTATCTCTCAGTAATTTTAATGTCAGTTATTAATATTACTTTTGAAGTTATTCTACTAAGACAAGACAATTATTACTTATTTCCAAGAATAACTATCAAAGTGAATTTAGTGATTTCTGAATTATACAGCAAAGTAGTAAAATAGAGAAGACTAAATTAAGCAGCACAGTGGATATGAAACAAGTGGTTTAGTCTAAATCCCAGACCTAATCCACTCTACTAGGTGATCACCTTCCACCAAGCAGTTTATATATATAAAATTGATCCACACCCTAGATCGGGGTTAAACAACAGTACACAGGACTGTCCAGGTCGCACAGAGACCTTTTCCACAGTTATTCATAAAAAAACAACCAGGCCACCGAGTTACCTCTTCTACACTTATCAATGGGTATACAAATATAAAAAAAATTGAGTAAGGATATCTTGTATCCTTCAATTTTAAGTAGGAGATAGATTTTGTTGTTATATATATACACACATTGCTCGAAAGATAGTAAAATGATACAAAATAGAGCATAAATATTGAGATGGGTTTAGAAATGCTATGAATGTTATTATTTGCAGCTCTGGACTTCTTAGATGAAGTTGATGCAGAAATCAAGTCCCTATATGGAAAATAGAGTGTCGCATGTTAGGCAGATCCGTCTTGTGTTCTTCGTGATGTTTGACAGTGCGAAGATGTTCTCGATTCTGGGATTCCTTTGAGCTTCATCTGTTCTCCAGCAACGTTGAGTTGCATGAGAAAATTCTTTATTTAATATTTCTCTAAGTGTATACTATTTTCGTTCTCACGTCCACTAGCTTTTTCTTCATTTTAGTATCATGTCTCACACTTCTTATTTTTACTGGTCCGCATTACTCTTTTATCTTCGAGTGCAAGTGTTTGACCAAACAGGGTTCATGTATTCTGCACCTTGTACCTCGTACTATCAGAGGACATGTCTACAAAGAAATATTAATTTTTTAGTGCATTTAAAATCATAAAATATGACCGTTATATATTAAATTGAAAGAAGACAAAACATATTAATGAACGGTGTCACAGTATGTCATGGAAACCATGTCTCCTTCACACAGTATCTGGATTGGTCATGGTGTCTTGTGGTTAAACTTTCTGGTTCAAGGTGTCTCGATGTCACGGTGTCTTGTTCATGGTGTCTTTTTCATGGTGTCATGTTCACAGTGTCTTGTTCACGGTGTCTTGTTCACACTGTCTTGTTCACGGTTTCTTGTTCACAGTGTCTACTTGTTGATGGTGTCTGCTTGATCATGGTATCTCGCACTTAGGAAAATATCTGTATTCAGGATTAAGCAGTGATATTTATGGAATAAATTAAACTTAATCATTTGTCAGAGAAATCATTATAAATTGAATCAAATGATAGTGTAAATTAACCAAACTGAGTGTGCAACACTTAAGAGCTTTGGATATATTTTACTAAACAATTTCTCATTTAATGTGAGATAAATTACATAGAGTTAGCATGGTTTATAGACTGAATAGTATTTTTGATAATTAAAATATGATTAATACATTAGGATTCCAACAATGTGTTTTAAATTATTAAAAGGGGGTTTGTGGAGTTCATTTTTTGGAATAAAATACGTAAATAAAATTTATAACTGTTTAGTATATTAAAAGTTAATGGGACAGATATAGTGATCTTTTAAGTACCCAATTTGATGGCACTGAGTACCCAATGAAGAAATTGAGTGGATGGTGCCACTAATTTAGCAATTGGGTGGTCAACAACCTTGCATCAGGTAAATGGTAGAAACTAATTTAATTGTTTATAGGGAATTATAGAAATTTTTTAGGGCCCCTATTTTAAACCCCTTAAGATTTCACCGTTCCTAGAAGCCTATTAAGAAGGTAACAATATCTATTTCTCATTATTTTTCTTATTTATATCCATATTAATCCCCTAATGTTTTGTCATGTTGGTTCATCAGTTGAGGTGAGATATCCTTTACATTCATCCATCGATCCATATCTTCTCCCTTTCATTGATTTTATGTTAATTTAATATAGGTATTTGGTGATGGATTCACTAAATTATTATTAAATTGTGTATGATTGATTATATTTTTTCTTGTATTTACAAGGGGAGTATTACAAATGACGAATGTATGAGATTGTGTACTGTTTCACTAGAGGTAAGTCATTTCTTTGATTATACAAGTTTTTTTGTCGAAAATTGAGATTGTTTGGTTGATAAATTAATTTTTTATTTTGGATATTTTTATCATTATAGATCCAAAGGAAGGTGAAGTGTGGTTCATACCTTTTTGCATGAGGTTTTGATCATGGGATAATTCCCAATGATTTTTACGTTAATTATTACTAGTTAAATAATTATATGTTAATATTTATAATTAATTATAAGTTATTTATAATTAATTAAAGAGACATTTTAATGTATATATAGGTCTCATGGTCTTGAGGATGATCCATGTTATCACATCACTAATCCTGCACTCTAAGTTCTAGTGCTAAATATCATAATCATTACATTTGTGTAATTGATGCTAACAAACATGACCCAATTTTATCCAATAAAACCCTAAAACATAATAATTAAATATTGGATAAATTACATCCCTATGTACCCTTTAGCTTTATATTTTTATATAATTGGGACAACTCTTAGATAACAATACCCATGTATTCAAGTGATTTTTCTTATATTATATCCATTTTTCTTTATTCCAAAATATATCTTTATCATCACCCACATGAAACAATTATATACATATCTTATTTAACATAGTTATTTATAACATGGGAAATATATAATAAGGGTGACCTCAAATACTTAGTAAGGGTAAACAAAATCATTGACAACTAAATGTCATTAGATAGAATAAGATGAGAATAAGGGATGGCATGATCAAAGTGCATGAGCGTAAATAAGAGACTTCATACAAACTAGAACGTGGATCATAAACCACCTCACATGGAATGAGGATTTTACAATGGAAATAGTCATAATGATCCATAATCATAAGTGATGTTATGATAATCATGATCAAATGAACCATTAAAAAAGAAATCACAAAGAATATTTATTGGTATCTTGGAGAATTATCTTCAATTCCCATGTTCCCTTATATCCAAAATAATTTAATTTCATTTAAATAAATTAGAGAAACCTCCATGGTTAACTCCTTATTTCATTCATTTAAAGATAAGGAATATTACCGAGGGCATTTGAGACCTACATCAGGTTCACAATTCATATAAGATATATCAGGCTCACTCATCATAAAATATGTATTAGACACACATGTTATCATGACATATATCAGGCTCACCCATAATCATAAATAATTTCCAAGTGTTGTACATTAATATAACACAAGGAAAATTTCATTTTCATCATCAATATTTTAACAATTTATTTCATTCGATTATAACTTGATTTACCCATTGAAAAAAATGGGTTTCATAAAAATATCTTTAAAAAAATTGTCATTATACATCTAGAGAAATAAGATGAATTGTATAATAGGATCATATTCTTAGTGAAGGAAATTATTTAATAATATATTTTGATGTAGATTAAACTACCTTTAAAATGACATATAAAACATTTGTTTAAAAATAGGGTAAATATCCTTATAATTTGGGTGCCATTAAAAACTAAAAATTTAAAAAAATGATTTTCATCTAAAATAATAATGGAAAAATATAATGGAAGCATAGAAATAGTTAATACTTGTGATTGTTGGAAAATCATTTTATGTCATTAACATTAAAAAACATTTTTTTCAAACATGTGTAAAGAGATTCAAAAGTGACCCATGCTGAAAATGTTATAAAAAATTTCTCTTAAACCCATTTAAAATAATATCAAATACAATGGAAAGAAATTAGGTGATTATTTATGTTAATAAAATAACATTTTTGAAATAATATAATGGAAAAAGGGGAAATATTTTGTCTAAAAGTATTTAAAAACATTAAAACATCATTTTTAAATAAAAACCCATTTACGGCCATTTAAAATCAAAATCTATTTGATATAAATAACAAAATAAGGAAAATAAAATACCATGCAAATAAAAAGATGCATGATATTATTTTTTAAGATTTAGTTTATACACCCTATAAATAAATATATGTGCATCAATGAAAACAAATTTCAAAAATTAATTTTGAGATTAGAAACCCTTGAAACTAGTGTAACGCTTGAATAAAAACAACAATGAATGAACCAACATAACATGATTATATGAAACCCATAATTTTCAAAAAATAATATGTTAAAAAATATTTATGAGGAAATAATAACCCCATCTAGAATAAATCATGTTCCATAACATGAATTATGCATCAAATAAGTCAAATTGAGACTATAAAAACTCGTGAAACTTTTATAAAATTTGAGTAAATATATCAGGAAAGATATAACTTCAAATGAACTATAAAAAATATGATCAAAGATTAATTCATGATATAATATCTCAATAGGTGGGATATACACCTTATAAATTTTTTTCATTTTAAAAGACATGTCACGAAGAGATAATATTGGGGTGAATAATTTGTACAAAGATAATTTCATTGAAGTTAGAAATAATGAATGATGCGATAATGTGTAACAATTTTAAAACTACAAAAAAATAAGTGTAAACGAAGCATATTACAATAATAGTTCATTTAACACATTATCTTGGAATAGAATATTCAATAAACTAGAAGTATAACCAATGAATGGAAATTGAGATATGAAACCACTTACCTCGAGTCTAGGCTCACTACATACGTTATTTAACTCCTATATAATAAAATTATATTAAATATTTAATAGTAAAAAAACCTTTACAAGTTTATTACCTTATCATTAAACTATTTAATTAATTTACTTAAATTCCATATTTAATACTTACTGGATTAAGTTCATGTCGTGTGTTTTGAGGATATTCAGTTCATAGTTGCAAAACGAATTCGGTGTGATGATTGTGGTCAAAAAGATAATAATTACACCGTATACAAAAGAATAATAATAAAATAATTATTTTTATTTTTATTAAATAAAATTTTAGTACCATCCATGAAAGGAATCCATGAAAAATGAATTACATCGCTTCTAGATATGGTAATCCACATGTATGCACAAAAAAGGTGATCATTTTCCAAAGGATAGAAGCATTAGAAAATAGATGATATATTATCTTTATAGAATTAAAAAAATTCATTAATATCTTATATATTTATTTATTTATTTATTTATTAAATACATCATAATAACCATCCTTGTGAGGTGGTGATGAAAATTGAAATACATCTCTTTGTGGAGGATGTAATCCACATGTATACACAAATGATGATCTTGTTCCCCATATGATGAAAAATTAGATGAATAAAGTCATATCATTAACATAGTAACATTTTATTATATGTTAGATACTCGTGTTATTATATTTTAATGGTTAGGATAGAATTTAATTATTATAATAGGAGGTAAAATAAAATATATCGGTTCAAATGATTACTAACTCTTTGAAAGACCTCCTTTGGATTTCTTCTTAAGGACCCTCGAGGTGGAATTTTGGGGGGGATAAGATATATAACTTAGATAATTATATTTAAAAGAATTTTTATTATTATTTTTCAGGATAATTATCTCATGTTGGTGTGAAGGATAGAGGATAAGGGGAGTCCTTTTATAGTGAAGAAAATGAAAAAAAGTTGTAATTACCTAAACATTTTAAATATAATAAATTATTTTTTATTTGAAAGTATCTCCAAGAGGAATATTTTATTAAAATAATATATTAATATTTAAATAATTTCATACAATTAAATTATTATAGGTTTAAGTGGTATTTTAAACCATTTCCTTAGGTTAAACCCCTTCATTAAACAATTTTAATATTAACCATGGTGACCAAATTTTCAATACTAAAGGATTATAAATTTACTTTTAAGGTAATAACTGTCTCAAAAATGGTAAATTGATGAAACTTTAGAACATATATCATCCCCATAATCCTATTTTAATATTTTTCTGATTTTTAAAACATTTATTAAAATATTATTTAAATTAAATACCACTAAACTCATTTTAAGAACTATTCACAGATTTTGACTTTAAAAACATCAAGACAGTTATGGAATTAAAATATAAACTCTTTAAACATAAAATATAAATTATTATTAATAATAAAATTAAATTTAAACCATAATTAAACCAAAAACTGTTGCTTTTAATATTTTTAAAATTATTTAATTTGATTTTTCTAGTGTTTAAATAAGCCCTATGTCAGCATTGTGTAAGTATTTAAGGTAATTATACCAACATTAAAAATTAAAAAAAAATCGAATCACAAAAAAATATTTATGTTAAAAATAGAAAAAATATTTCTTCATATCATACTATTCTCTGTATGTGATCATTTAAGATAAATTGAAAAGCAAGAGAGTGGAATTTTGGAATTTTTCTTTACTTAAAATAATATAAAGGTATTTATCAAAGATAAATAGAAGAAAAATTCAATATTTTAGAATATATGAAGTTGTTTACAAACTAAAATCATCCAATATAAATAATTTTGGTGTGATTTAGAGTTTTAATTCCTTATAAAATTATTTTTATCTTTAATTACTCAATTTTCCCTTCTCATGGTGACACATATTTACCACGGAAACTATTCATTATGAAAAAAAACTAAAGTTAACCAATTAACCAAATTTAAACCTCCTAATTAGAAATATGAAATAATTTTTCATGATTAAAACTCTATATGTATCAGAAATAACTTTTAATATAAATTCATAAAACACAATAAAAAATATTTTTTAGAAAAATGCATCTTTAAGGCCAAAATGAACTTATACCAAACTAAAGTATAATGTTGATTAATATGTAATTAATTATATTGTATTTAATTAAATGTGACTTATGTTAATATAAAATTAAATAAAAATCATAATTTTTCTTTTCAATGAAAATAAATTATTGTGTTACAAAAAATGATATTTCTCACTTTTCACTGAAAAATATATCTTTTTTGAAAAATCCCAAAATTTAACGCCAAGATAATTTTGATATGATAATTTAAAAGAATTATATAATTTAAAATATATATATATAATTTATAAATTTTTTAGAACTTAATTATAATATTCTTTCACAAAAATCAATAAAACCCATCTTTGAAGAAAATGTATTTTTGAAGCACAAAATGACTTTAACAAAAATTGATTACTTATTTAATAATAATTAATCAATAAAATTATATTGAGTATGAATTATATATATATATATATAATGAAATTAATCCTATTAATACCCTATAATTAAATGGTTATTTGATAACTATTATATTTAAAGTAATATCTTTTTGTGGTTCATTTAATCTCGAGGTTGGTGTCTTATACACTATTTAACATAGTAATATTTTAAAATATCAAGGTATTATAAATGTAGCTTATAAGATCTAAGATGTATTGAATTAATCATGTTTTTCAAGTGTATAAGTTCATGTTTGGTGTAATAGATCTCAAATTTTACCATTTTAAATGTGATTACATATATTTTTTGAATTATAAGTGGGGTAAGTGGTTTTGATCAATTTGAGATAGAACTACGGGCTGATTGCTTTATGTGGGGGTAGGGATAATCAGTTTTAAGGCACATAGAATGTCTAATAAGTGTTACTATTAATCACATGGACACCAATATATATGTCTATTATGTATGATAAAGGGATAGAGTAAATTTTGAACCTATGAAGGATGTTCATTATAAGCACTATATCTAGTGACCTTTGGGGTATTGGGATCAGGGATAAATTTAGAGTCCTTAAATTTATCAATAGAAATATACTAATAAAAAAATTAGTTAAAAGAACTCATACACTCATTGAATTGGAACAAATTAAAATAAATCACCAAAGTGAGCACACTGAAATTCACACCACTAACTCTAAGTAAACATGATTTCTAGAAGAAGATGATTGAAATAAAGGAAAAAAAGAACAAGAAAAGTCTTAAATGGCCTCGAACTGATTCCAAATCCATGAGGTATTGTTGGGATACTTTTATTTTGGCAATTAGATAAATATAACAATGTTCCAAGTCCACCCATAATATGTTTTTTACCCTACTAAAAATATTAGAGTTCATCCTATGAAAATAGTCACTAATACCTTATTTATTTGTAGGTACTGGTTCCACCTTAGTATAATCACCATAGGTATCCCTCTAGTAAATAAAAGACTCCGACTACCTCAACTCAATCTTTTGATACAAAAAAATCACTTATGAAACTTTTGTGAGTTTACTCTTATGTAAGATTTTAAATATCCTTGTGTATTAATTTTCCCATGAAATGAAAAGGAAAATTTCTAATATATCTTTAAGACTAAAATTAAAAACATAAGTCCTTTTCATTTTTTCTCTACATCCATCACAATTTCCATGAGTAACTTTTGATCCCTTGTTTTCAGTCAACGCGATCTTTTCTACTGCTTATTATCACCATGTATCGAGACATTTAAATAATAGTTGATAAACTATTCTTCATTCATCATAAATTTGGATGTTATACTTCTATAATCAATCCTTTTGTAATATCTAATTATTTTTTTATAAAATAATTTTCATAGTTGAAGCTAAAAATCTCCCACTTGAGAGTGATTTTTTGGATTTACTATAAAGAATGCTGCCAATATCTACAAACCTTTTTCTATTTCTCAATATTTAATTTCTTTTTCATTATTCCCCTATATTTTATTCGATTATCCCAACTCGACTAAGCCACAGCACTACCACATCACATCCCAAACTACCACCATTATCAGTTTATCTATTAAATTTTGAGTTTAATCTATTTTCCATAGATCCAATACTTTATCCTCTAACTCTTTCAAGGTGAAGTGATACCTAAAATAAATGTTCTTTGTCCTGGAATAAACTATAATATTGTTGGATAATTGGATTTCACTTTGTGAATTAAAAAACAAACTTCAAAATTTATGCCTCCTTCTAATATCTACCAATATTGTTTCATCTAGATAAAATCCTTACCTAGTTTTTTCAAAGAAACATACTCTGGTTCAATTATCAAAAGTTCAACTATAGGTTAAATCATTGATGTCTAACTCACATTTATTCCTCTAAAAATGATCATACATACCATGGTTCTATGCTATGTATATGAATCTCCTTAGAAATATAAATCTAAAAACCCTTGAAATTTTACATCAGTTCAAAAGAAAAGAGACAAAAATTCTAAAATTCTTAAAATATAAGGGGATCCACTTTACTACTTTCGAGTTCTTTATTCTAGGCTTTTACGTGAATCTTCAAAGAAGTCCCACTACATAAATAATGTTTGCATGATTAAAAACTTTTTCATGCATCAAGATTTTTATTTTCAATTCATAGGGGGCATTTTTCATTTACTATAACTTAGCTTTCATTCATGTTTCCTTCACCTTTATTAACTTAAAATTACCAACCAAGGGCGTGGTCACTAGTTTCACCACACTCATATTGAAGCACTCCACTATATTTCAAATATAATTAGACTAATTGAATAATTATCTTTTGGAACTCAAATATGTCATGATTTATATCCCTAATATTTTTTTTGAAATACCAATATCCATCATCAAAAATATTCTATAAAATCCCTTCTTAATTTTATCAATCATTTTATTTAACAGAAAAAAATAAAGATTTCATAAATATAGAGAAGCAAAATGATAAATATCCCATCATTATACACCTTCTAGTAATAGCAATGATTTACATTACACTGAATGACCTTTTTTCCATCCATAATGCATTTAAAATTGAGTCTCAATGCCATGGTCCTTACTTTAGTCTATGTAAAGGATCTATTTTAGATTTTACACAATATTAAAGTTGTGTTTATCCATTAAACCTTATGGATTCTATAGGTAAATGTCCTCGTCTAAGTTCCGGTGAAGAAATTTTATCTTCACATATAGTTGTTCTAGATGAATTCCTTCCATTATAACTATATTGTGTTCAATCTGAATATTTTTTTTCTTAAAACCATAAAAATGATCTCACAAAAATACACCCCATTCATTTTTTGGAATCACTTCCTGAATATCTTTTCCTTATCCCATAGTCTATAATTTTCTTTATATTTCATCTAATAAACCCATATGTTATAAAGTAATTTATTCCTAGAAGAACCTTTCATTAGATCCCATGTTCCAAACACATATAAAGAATCAATTGCATCTCGTATGGATAAGTGCGAATAATTTGAGTCATTCATATTTACATCCTATTTCTCTCTCTCGGGATCTCTATCATCCATCAGAATAAAGTAATGTATATCAATTTTAAATTTATGGACTTGGTGACCGATGCAAGTAGATATTTACAAATCCCTTTATTTCATAGGACCTTCTATAACAACTAATTTTATAACATCAACTACAAGATCTCTCCATAAATCATCTATAATTCTTGAGCTCTTTGGTACCTCCATTCTAGGAAACACCATCATAACATGACTATCATCTAGAAATTATTCTTGATAGTTTTTTGTTTCTAGTAACAATACATGGAATGAATTCTAAAGAACATCCATAACATTAATATGTCCATTCCGTTAAAACTCATCCTTTGTTGATACTTTACACTCGTCAGTAATATCCATTTTGTTTTGCTCTTTCTATAATTTCTCTTCATTAATGAATTCATTTCATCTTTCTAGAACATTCTGAGAGTTTTTAACTCGGATTTGAAAACCAAAATTATCATTTCTATACCCTAAAAAGTAACATTCTCAGGACTTAGCACCCAGCTTGTCAATTTCAATGGAATAAACATGGATATCGGTGAGTAAACCAAAAATATTAATTTGGGAGATTTTAATAATCCTTATGAACTACTAAATCTCAATAAGTTCCAACCCTAATGGAGAATAGGGGATCTTATTGATTAAGTAAGACTAATAATTCACCGCTACCACCCAAACACCTTTGGGAATCCTATGTTAATTATCGTGCTCCTCACATTCTCAACTAAAATTTTATTAATCCATTATATAACTCTATTATATTCTAGAGTACCTGTTATGGTCTCCTCAAACCATATACCCTTCCACTAGAAGAACCTATTGAATATCTACTTTCATACACCTTGTCATCATCAAACCATAAGTACTTTATCTTAAATTTGTTTTTCATTTTCCACAGTGGATCTCAATTGGATGAAGTTAATGAATACCTTAGATTATATATTGAGAAATAAAACCATCACCTTTCATTTAACCTAATTTATAAATGTAACAAAATATAGTGAGAATCCATAAGATTCAACTAGTGTTGGCCCTGACACATCCATATGAACCAAATATAACTTCTGATTCTTCACTATCTAATATATTATTTATATGGAAGAATTTTATTACTTCCCAAGAAAACTATATTTAAATGTTCCATACTCCAAGATTCCAATATTAAACATTCCCTTAGAATCAAGGATCTTTATCCCTTTATCACTCAAGTGACCTAGGAATTCATGCTTTAACTTTTCATATGTTACTTTATGAGCATGAATTTCACCTTCCAATAAACTAATAAGTTAAAAAAATTATTCTTCACACCTTCATACGCCACTATGAAACCTCATGTAATTTTCTACACACCATTTATGAATGTTTTATAGAAACCCATATCATATAGTTATCCTACCAAGACTATGATTTTCATTAACCCTGGAATGGATTACACTCCTTATAACTCTATAAAACTTCAGTTACTTATATTAATAGATACATCAACCCATTTTATAATCTTGGTAGTTATTTCATCCAAAATATTAACCCTTATGACACTTCTAAAAGTATAGTTTCTCATACCCTTTATCTTGGATATTGAGTGAAATAAATCACTATAATTTATTACTCAAGACTCAAGAGAGATAGTGGAACTTAATAGTAAACCCAATGTATCTTCCAATGTATGATTTTTAAATCCACCTCCAAAATCATATATTTCATTGTTTACTCCTCATTATTTAAAATGTTTCTTCAAGTGGAATTTCTTCCCACTATCGAAACACATGGGACCAACTTTCAATAAGGTACTCCTAGTCCAAATTAATTTTACTTTTTCATTCCTATGGCATATTTATGTTGCATAAAAACTTCTTTCCTTCCGCACTATATATTTTTTCATAAGCTGTATTAATCAACTTTTTAAAAAGTTCCCCATTCAAAATTACTTCCATAACATCTGCATACACATGGTCCATATTTTAGCTTGAGTTACTCACTGCAGTAACCATTATGACTTATAAATCAAATAGTTATAATGGTAACAATAGCTCCTGTTATGGATCTCTAAAGTTTACCTTTACTAATTTGAACAAGACTCTAATCATATTAATTAAATTGATGTGTTCATACACTAGCTTTATTTTTAGTATTCTCATGTTTAATTGCCTCCTAAATAATAAACCTTTTTTATCAATGTGGGATAATTATACATATCAGATATTCCCTTCATAATTTCTAATGTAGTTTTCACCTCCCTAATGTTATAATTAATATTCTAGGATAGTGACATCTAGATAACTATAGGTGATTTCTTATCTATCCTTTTCCATTCTTCCCTCTCCATCACTTCCATCTTAGTAAAAATATAAATAAGATCAAGAACTTTCAATAATACACATTCCCCAATCTATATTTTATATAATAAAAAATTATTCCAGTCAAACTCCTCCACCGAAACCTTTCCCACATCCAATTCCATAACTTCTATAAATAGTGAACTCCAACTAAATTCTAAAACATGTAAGTGGTATTAAGAACTACTTACTTGAATTATTTTGTAAGGAAAAATGTATAATTATGATACTAAACCAAGCTCTAAAACACCTTCACTAAGGACTAGTAATAAAAATCTTTTACACCACTTATTGGGCTCATTGATAAATTTTAAGTCCAATAAGTTATACACTAGAACATACTGGGTAGAAAAAATGTACCAGTTGAAACCTAAAATACAATTTCACCTATGTCACAACACTGAAATTCACAGACTTAGTGAATACATACAATATTTTTATAAGTAAATGGTTGAAATAAAGGAAAAACAACAATGCATGTTTTATGTGGTTTGGATATGAGTCCTAATAAATGGGAGGGACACTGAAATAATTTTATTCAAGTAATAATAAGATTATTACAATGTTTTGATTTCACCAAAAAAATTTGATTTCATCCTACTAAAAATTGCAGAGTCCAACCAGTTAAACTGGATTCTATTGACTCTCAATTTTGATGGATATGCAGACTACCTCAGTCCAATATTTATGGGTAACCCTCCAATCGGTCAAATAGTCCCATCAACTCATATATATCTTCTAGTATATAGTACACACTTTTGAAACTCTCGTGAGTTTACTCTTACATAATATTATGAATAACCTTACATATTCAATTTTCTAAAAAATAATAAGCAAAATTTATTACATGTCATTTAGAGAGAGAAAAATAAAATTTCCCAAGTATTTTTTATTTCCACACTTCCTCCATTAAACTAATCAGAGGTAGATTCTTATAACCTTCTTCTGATCAATAACATTTGGTCTACTACTTATGATCAACTTGTGTTCGAACATCTAAACATTGGTTAATTCGGACTTTCATCTTTATACAACATTTAGAAGTTATCCTTCTAGAATCACTCCTTAGAGATCCAATTCCATGGTTAGAAGATTATTTTAAAAATTGACCTTAATAGGGAGATATATTTTTTTGATATTTTATGTTCGAATAGAGAATTGCAAAAGGGGATATATTATTGAGTGGTTGTTAGAGAAACTATGTGAGATATGGGTTATAGGTTATCCAAAATAGGGTAACCATGGGTTTATATTTGGGAATACCTTGTATATACTCTAGAGTCCTAGATGGTCTAGATAGATAATATTACTAAGGGTGTACTAGTGATTTAAATTCCCCATGATTAGATCTAAATTAATGTTAGAGTGTGTTTTGGGCTAAAAATGAAAATCTTTGACTAAACCCCTAGGTGAGGGGTGACTAGTGAGTGGGATTGAGTTAATTTCATATATAAATTATGGTATTGTAATTTATGATTGATGACCCATAAAGGGTAGTGTGCTACATAGATGAGAGTTGATAGGTATACCTCATGACCAAGACTGGGTTTATGTATTAAGGATTACAAGCATGAAACACCTGAGAGGTGGTTCTTTTAGTGAAGGAATGTGACTTTTATAGAAGAATCCAAATAATTATAATGGTTTTATAAATATTGGTATATAGTCACTAATTATAGCCTATTCTAGCATTGGTATGTCTGGATTCATTCTACACATGGTGTGAGGGGTTATAGTTGAGGTGTAGGATTTGACTAGGTGAGGTTTGGACTATGTTTATGATTTCGTATTAACTTTTTTCATTGTTTCAATATGATGGGTGGTTTGGGTTAGTGGTAAGAACCATGTAATCCTACATGAAAATTGGGGTTTCAAAACCCATTGGTCACAGGTACTCTAGTAGTATTGTAGTGGTACTATTGTAGTACTGTAGTGGTACTGTAGCATTAGAGGAAGTGTAGAAACAACGGACATTGGTGCATTACAGACACTTTAGCAGTGGAAGATATTTTGTAGGTACTTTAGTAGGTGGAAACTATAGAAATACTATTCACATAATGGGACTTGGGCCAAAACATTGGGTCCTACGGGCCATGTAATGGGCTACATTCCCACTGGGCATTCGGGATATGTAATATTTCTCCCTCTACCCAGTCAAAAGAGGTATTTTATTTTTTTAATAATAAAATGAGGATTTGACCCCAACCTTTTAAAAAAATATAACTTGAGGGATAAATAGATGTTAGGTATACTATTTTAGTGATCATTAAAGGATCTGATACATGTATTATTTCTCCATATATAAGATGTTATAATAATATATGTAGTTATTCTTGATCATTTAAAGGTGTTTTGTATTGGTGATACCACATTTATATAGAGTCAATTTATTGTATTGTGATAACCAGTTAACCTATGAATTATTTATAAAGTGGTATATCGATCACCTTTTATAGGATTAGTGGTGTATCATTCACCATATGTGATATATCATTAACCATTATAGTTATTCCACTAATAAATTTTCTCCTTGGTTATTATATTGGTGATGTATTGTTTATATTTTTTGTTTTCATGGTGATATATCATTCACCATTGGTGAGTATTGGTGATACCTTTCTCACCAAAGGTGATGTATTACTCCTCATGTTTATAGTATTTATGATACCTTTCACATGTATGGTGGTATATCATTCACCTTTATCTATTATTTTAGTGATGCCTCATTCACCTTGGTTATTGAGTTGATGAAATATCATTCACCCTTGGTTAGGTTGGTGATTCCACATTCATATTTTTATTGTTTTAGTGATAAATGATTCACCTAATATATATATATATATATATATATACATATATATATTGGTGATGCATCATTCACTTAAGTTTTTCATATTAGTGATACATCATTCACCCTTGGTTATTATGGTGATACATCATTTACCCAGTGGACTATTATATTGACACCACATTCACCATGAAATATATTATTTAGCCTTACTATTGTGGTAGTGATAACTTATTCACTTGAAGATACCCAGTATGACTATGTGATAATTATATATGATATATAATTCACCCAAGTTTATTATTACAAATAGTGATAAAAATTTCACCCACCTATTGTGATCAGACCATGGAAGCATCATCCCAGTCTGGCACTAGAAGAAATAAGTATTCTTTTACCATTAGGGTGGTTTATTAATCTCTTGATGAGAAGATAAGAGTTTTTTACATTATTTTTACCATATTAATTTCATATGGTTCATTCATACTCATATATTATGGTAAATATTATGGCCCACCCCATGGGTAACTGTTAGGGACGGTAGGTTTGGACATTACCCTCCTGAGTTCATGTCCTAAATGGATCTTATTTTTTGTTTCATTTTCTCTGAATGAAGATGTAATATAATTATATTATATTGTTAAGATGTATCACACCCATACTCAAAAATATAAAGATAACTAAATGTACTTCACAAAATTACTTTGATACCAACTAAATATGACACAAACATAAACATTCATAATTACAATATTACTAACAAATTTTAAGTGGATTACATACCAAATACCTTATATGTTTTTAATTTTAGAGAATTGGGAAAAAATATTTGGCCAATAAAACTCAAATATTTCTATCAAATGCAATTTTTTTCCACAAAACTGTGCATTCCTTATTTTATAATAAGTCTTCAACATCTCTTAGAAAGGTTTGGAGTGCAATATAATATGTCATATAATAAATAAGGTATGAATAATATAGTAGGAATAAATAATAATCAAATAATTTCATACAACTGAAAACATGATAATTTAATATATATCCATGGATAACATAAAAATGTAAATAATCACATTAAGAATAATAATTAATTTCATAGTGATATAATTCATAATTTTATATATTATAAACATAATTTCAAGGCCTTGGTTTAAGAAATCATACATAAATTGGTAAGGATTACACTAAATAACCAATCTAGCTTGTATCGTGAGACCTACCAATGCATCGAAGGGATTTATAATTATTGTTCCTAGCTATCACTAATCAATTACAATGAATTCATAAAATTATGAAATAGATAAACAATACAATACAAACCCATCATTCCTACATAAAAAATAATTATCCATATTGATATAACAATTACACAAAATTTCAATATTTCCCGAATCAATTAATGGAATAACTTACTTAGAAAGAAACCCTAAAAGTAAACCTTTATATAGTAATAGCATGTACTTATGTTGATACAATAAAATAAAATATAGAAAATTTTTTATTGATACTGAATATATCAATAAAATTAAATAACACAGAAAATAAGTAGAAAAATAAGATTATGAGAGGGATCAAGAGTGATAGAGAACATAATCCTTAAGAACTTGGTGAGGTATGAACTAAAAATTCATAAGATCATTTAGAGGGTAGTTAAGGAAACATAAACCCAAAGGTGATAAATCTTTTAGAATTATATAATAAAATAGAAGTGTAATTATAAATTGAATTTTTATAAAGCTTTTGTAACATGGTTCTAAAAAAAATTATAAGTCACCTCAAAAATACATTTTAAATGGAAGAAAAATCGAAATTGAAACAACTAATTTTAAAAAAAAATAAAAATATTTAAACCTTGAAAATAAATACATTTAAAGATATAAAATTTGTATTGAAGGATAAAAATATATATGAGTGGAATTAAATCCCTTTATTTATTTTTCTAAAACATTAGCCTTTATTTTAAAAATAAAAATTTAATAAACAAATGGGAATATAAATTACTCTGGAAAACTATGAAGACTTTGAAAGTAATCTTTCCAATTAATAATTTCAAAAACATTGGTAAAATTAAATAATTCATAAAATTTTTAAAAATAGATTCTTTTTTCACTTTTGTAAAAAAAGTCCAAAAATTACATGGGTGGTGAATATTAAAAATATTATATTTCAACATTTTTTAATAAAGTAAAAAAATGATATAAATGGCCTTAAATAGTAATTAATTTATATATAAGAAAATTCTTGAAAGATTTTAAATAAAATGGGCATCGAGGAGAATGATTCCAGACTGAAAAGAAAAGAAAGGATCAATTTTACTTACGGGATGTTTTTTTGTCTAATTTTGAACCTGATGGAAGTGTAATAATAATAAGGAATATAAATCCAATAAATAACCAATAAAATAGGAAATAAATTGGTTCTTATATAAAAAATACATATAATACTATCAAGTAGGTATTTATACATAACCAATCTTAAAACCAAAGTGAGATTGGAAAAAGAAACCCTTACAGATTATATAAAATTTTGGATCAAAGGGACATGAAAGAGTGAACAGTACATGGAGCTTTAAATTCCATGAATAAAGAAATAATCATGATATGATATCTTAAAGAGGATATATATGCACCATATAAAAGAAAATAGGTTAATAATAAAAACTTGTCCCAAAGAAGGAAATTTTTAGATGATAATCCCTTACTACTTCAGTGTAGCATAATTCCAAATAATATGAAAGGGATAATATGTTAGGGAATTTAAAATATAATGAAATAAAATATATTTATTATACATAAATATAGTAGTGTAAAAACTAAATCATATAAAAGAAAACACGGTGCATAATATGAAATATGTCGCATGAAATTGAAATTGAGATTAACAACCCTTACCTTAGGTCCTATATTATTTTTTCAAATTTACACCTCTTATATAATAAACATAAATTTATTAAAAAATTAATAAATCTGTGAAATATACCATTATTTATTTGTTTTAATCATTTAAATTTATTTATTACAATTTCATTTGAGGATAGAATTGATTAAAGACATTTTTCATTTAAATTATCTCGTTTTCTTATGATTTCAAGCTTTTTATTATTTTTAATTTAGCATTTTGTAAAATTATTTACATATGATTAAAATAAATTAATATAAATTTATAATATATAATATATAAAAACTATACATATAATTAGTGATAAGTAAAGTATTGACAGCGTCCTCATTGGTAGACGAAATCGACCATTATCGAGATGTGTCAAAAGATAGTAGAGAGAGAGGATATACTATATATATATTAAAATAGTTATAACAGTATAATAAAAAAATTAATATGTTATATAATTATATATGAAATATTTCAGAAACATAGAAAAAGGAAAATTGATTTGGGGATTATAAATAAGAATAAATAAAAACAATGAAAGAGAATCGAGATTACATCTTCATTGAAAATTTACCACATTTTAAAAAACATGAATACATAGGTAAGGGTAGTGATAGAATGTACTTAATATTAATAATAGGATTAATAGGTGTTAAATTGGTAGATAGTATTCTTTTATAATTTCATCAGACGTTATTTTCCAAGGGAAAGGAGATGGGGTATTTATACCTGTGTAAAGGTGTATTTTGGGTTAAAATGTTGATTATTTTTTATTTAGAACAAATAATTTTGAATAGTATTGACTCTAAAAAATTATTATATTATGTTTCAATAAAAGATAATTATTTTAATTTATAACTAATAAAAAAATTCATCATGGAAATACTTACTTATAACTAAAGAATCGATAGTATTTTTTTATTAGAATGAAATATAACATAAGTTACAAAACATGAAACATATGTTTCTAAATTCATCTTATTTTTTACTAAATTATATTACTCCTTAAATAATTTTTTTTTGAGAAAAATGTTTCATAAAGTTTTAGTCCACATGTATATCATGATGATGTCATAAATTTCACAGTATTCATAAAAAATGTATTTTTTAAAATTCACTAAAAATTATCTCTTTTAAAAAATAAAAAAAATAACTCTAAGAGAAATTTGATATGCTGGATTTAAAAATGAAGTTTAATATTTCAAATTTAAATTTGAAAATTTCATAATATATCTTTTAAACAATAATATAAAAGATAATGAAAAATTATTTTTATTAGAAAATTACTTCTTAAACATTAAGTATTAATAAAATCATTTCATATAAATTACTAATTAAATAAGTGTTAGTATATTTGTTTTTGAATTTAAACATTTTATTATAACAATCCCTTAAATGTGTTCAATTAAATTTATTAAGATAAAAGTACTTAATATATAGAAAATTACAATTCTTTGAAAAATAGAACTTTTAATATTAAATAATTTTTTTCACAGTCCATTAATTTTTTATATTCTAACCATTAGATTTCATAAAAATTTTTTGGTATTAGATCACATTAAATCATTATGTAAAAATATATATATAATAAATCATTTTAACTATCTTTTTATCTAATTTTTTACTCATATTGAAATTTTCTTAATGATATTCCACATTTTATTCAGATGAGGTATTAATAATTATATTTAATTGTAAAATATATTATAGTTTATTTTAGTTCTCTGTTATGTATGATAAAATCTATTCAACATTATATTTATTTAAAATATATATATACTAAAATCTTGGGTTGTAACATTCCACCCCCTTAAAAATATTGTATCCTCAAAATTTTGTTTTCTCTCATTGATGAAAATAGATAAAGGTAGTGTTAATATGGTCATGACTCATGATATAATTTTTAATAAGAAATAAACCTGTCTATATTTGGGAACTAGTCCGATATTATATTATTAAATTTTACAATACCATAATAATATACTCAATTTTTTCATAATAGTTCATAAAAGTATGTGAAACATTTAAAGTATATCCCTCAAGAGTGTCTAACATGGTATACAGTTAATCCCTCTTGTTGTGCACCAAGTGAAGATTGAGTTAATACCCATGAAACCCTTTTCGAGTTTTTTACTCCTAGTTGAATTAGAGTGAGAGTCCGCTTACAATTAGAGTATCCAGACAGGGATGTCATTACTCAGAAACCACACACTCTTTACTTTACCCAAATTTTCAGAAGTTTTCATATATTTAGATTTACTCCTAAGGTTCCCTCTAATATATAATACTATTAATTCTTAATAATAATTAAACCTAAATTTATTAAGATCTTTCTTGCTATATTTCGAACCAAAAATTCATTAAAACCTTTTCTCCTAAAAATCAACATACCATTTAATCCCCAGGTGATATAAAATCATATATGAATAAACATATACCTTACTCGTATATACTCCTAAAAGATTTTAATATTTTCTAAAAATAACATAAATTTATTTACCATCAATTTATATACCATCCCTGAGGACTAATTATACCATGATCATGTATTCTTCAAAAAACACAATAAATACCTTCAAAAATATCAATAATTTAAAAACAAATAAAAAAATACCTTAAAAGGGGTATCTAAGAATTTAAAATTATGATCAAACATAGAATTATTAACCCATCATGGTATCAATAACTCTTAAAATGTCTCTATCTAATAACATCCAAACCTCTAATGTTATTTAAACCCAACTTTGATACCAATTGAGACACCCCAGACTTCTACTCCTGAATCTAGTTCTAAAAAATATCCTTTACAAACTAGATTTGATACCAACTAAAGGTGACCCAAACATAACCATCCATAATGACAATAAAAATAAAAATATTTAGTGACTTAAATAGCCAATATCTTTTAAGTTTTGAGTTTTAAAAAATTAATAAAAACCATTAAATAATAAAACCCATATTTTTCCATCAAATGGATATTATTCCCATAAAACCAAGGAGTACTTAGTTTACAATAATCCTTTAAGATCTCCCAAAAAATTCTTCACACATGATACCCATATATAAATTTCATACATAATACTCTACTTTATAAACAAATGAAATTAATAATGGTGAGATCAAATGCTTAGTAAGGGGTAGTGTAGAACAAAATCTATCGTATAATAAGAAAGGAATGAAAAATATGAAAGGAGTAAATAATAATCAAGTAATTTCATAAAACTAGAAACTTGATCATGTAATATATATCCACAGATAAAAAAATATTGTAAATAATCACATTGAAAATAATAACATATTTCATAGTGATGGAGTGTAGAATTTTAGACATTGTAAACATATTTTCATGGCCTTGGACTAAGACAGAAAACATAAATGGGTGAGTATTACACCAAATATCCAAGATAGTTTATCTCATGAGACCCACTAATGCATTTAGGTGATATATAATTTCATCCCCCACCCATCACTAATAAAATCCAATAAATTCATCATATGAATTAATGAATAAAAAATATAATACATAACCAACATGACTTCGTAATAAATAAAAACAATATTTATAAAATAATTATATGGAATGTCCATATTTCTTTAGTCAATAAATGGAATAACTTTATTTTTAAGAACCTTTAAAACTGACATCATATATAGTAATGGGTATGTGGTTAATTCATTACTATAAAACTCAATATAAGAATTATGTAAGTGATATTGAATATATCCAAGAAATTAAATAACATTGATAAGAAGGAAATAAATCAAGTCAAGAGAAAGATAAAGAGTGTTAGAAAAAATATGCTTTTGAAAATAGTGTGAAAAGAACTATAAAATCATAAGAGTATTTATGGGTTAATATATGAAATATAACCCCAAAGAAGACCGATCTTTTAAAATTATAGAGTGAAATGGAAGGGAAATTTAAAATAATAATTTTCATAAGGTTTTTGTAACATTATTGTAAAAACAAACTTATAAGTCACTTAACAAATACATTTTAAATAGAATAAAGGTGGAAACTAAAAAAAATAATTTGAAAATAATTCCAAATATTTAAACCATAAAAATAAATGAATTTAAAGATAAAAAATGTGGAGTTATATATAAAATAAAAAATTAGTGGAAAGAAATCACTTTATTTATTCTTATAAAACATAACCCTTATTTTTAAAATAAAAAATACACAAACAAATGGGAATATATATTTATTTAAAAACTATTAAAAAACAAAAACGAATCATTATAATGAAGACTATATATAGTAGTGTGAAAATTCATTCATTAAGAAAACATTAAAAAGGAGAATATTTTCACACTTTTGTAATTAAATTTCCAAAACGACCCATTAAGGAAATGTTAACAATATTACTTCTAAAAATTTTTAAATAATGTAAAAATAGTGTAAAATTAACTTAAATAATCATTAAATTATAGATAAGAACATTGAAGAAACAATATAAATAATATAGACATTTAGTAGAATGGTTACCAGTCAAAAAGAAAAGATAAGGTTAGTTCCAATTATAGAAAACCTTTTGGTTGAATTGTAAATCAAAGATAAGTGTAGCAATAATAAAGAATTTTATCTTGCTTAAATGATTTTTGAATTTTAATTTAATTGATAATCCATTTTTTAAATGGGATCAGAGGAAACCCGTACATGTCCTGGAGGCCAATAAAAACATAGGCATTACTTTTTTTTAAAGATCCAAATGCCGAGAGGCTAAACACATATATTTAAATAATAACTCTTGGATCCCCTTAATTTTATGTGTTGTTCAGAGTAGTACACTCAATAGGGGTGAATTGAGTTTAAATAAAAATTTCTATCTAAAAGATTTATTTAAAAGTCCCCCAATTTCAAATAAAAATGGTCAAATTAACTAAAGGGAAATTTTATATAAAAAAAATAGTTATTCAAAGGATTTCTCAAAGAGTAATTAGTTATCCATGAAAAAAATATATATTATTACCTTAACTTTTCAAATCAATATACTAAAAAAATTATAATATATACACTATATAAGATTAACTATCAAAGTAAAGTAAATATTTTTGATTTAAATGAACAAAAAAAATAAAACCAAACTTGAAATAACACAGTAGAATTTAAACAAGAGGTTCATTCTTGGGTTGAGACTTAATCTTCTCTATATGGTAATCCCTTAATTCCATGAAATTTAAATAAATAAACTTTGATCCACACCCTAGATCAGGGTAAACCACAGCATACATATATTTCTAGGTTAGCAAGACTTATTCTATAGTTTTTGTGGGAGTGTAAAAACAAATAGGGAATGCAGGGACCCCATCCACTAATATCTAATGGCGTATAAGGTGTAAGAGATATATTGTGAAGATATTTGTGTATCTTTTATTTCATTACTAGATTTGGTGTGTGTTCATAGAACAGATATATACACACACTGCTTGTAATTTCAAAACAGTACACAATTAGAGAAAAATGGGGAGAAGAGAGTTGGAATGATCTGTGTGATAGTCCATGTAGCTTGTAACTCCTAGAAATTATATTGAAATGTGGAACGAGTCGACATTCAGAAATAAACAACAAAATAAGGTGTCATGAGAGCTTCTATTTTATGTTTCAAGTGAGGTATTTATTTTCTTCATGAGATCTTATCCTCTCTTAGATTGTTGCTACAAAATTTTCTTCCCTTTGAGTTCTCAGAATTATCTTCTTATATCCACATCTAGAAGTTTTCTTATTTTACATGTCATACAGATCATGTGAGATCAAATTATAAGTTATACATAATCAAATAAAATTAAATACCACACATATTCTCATTATCTGTTTAAATTTTATCCTCATTCCCCTCCTTTTGGAATTATCAAAAATAGAACAAAAACAATAGAGAAATAAGACAGAATATAATAAAAGATATAATATATTAGTTGATAAAAAGATAATACATTGGATGATAAACAGTTCGAAACACATACCTATCAAAAAAATCCAAAAAAATTTATCCAAGGAAGGATCCATGTCTATTTTTTCCTTATTAGAAGAAGCAGGTAAAGGAAAAGGAGGGATATTAATGGTCGAGTTATATAATTAATGAATGTTCATTATGGTGATGGTTGAAAGGATAGGAACTCTATAAGGATGTGTATATGTAATACTTTGAGTAGAAGTAGGAGGGGATGTAAGTTATTGATAGAAAATAGTCATAAAATAATGATGCACCAGAGTTGGAGACAGAGGAAAAGGTTAAAGGGAAGGAGAAAGAGGATAAAATTTATCTCGAGTGAAAGTATCTCTGAACTGAGGATCAACAGACCAGTAGATGGAAATTGAGGGAATATTCTTAGTGATAGGTCGACTTGGGAAGGCCTCTAGAGCTACAATGGTAGTACTCAGAACATGAAAATAAGGCTTCAAGAGGCTGATAGCATCCATGATGATCTTCCTAGTTGACGTCGTGATATCGGTTAGGTTATACAGTTTCATAAAAAGTACACGAATTGAAGGATATAAAATTAAAAATTTCATTCATGTGCTAGGGAGCCATTAATGATAAATCAAACAAAAATTAAACATGACTGCAATTTTAGAGAGATGTGAATGATAAGTTACAAAAAAAATTCAATAAAAAGGATCATAATGGGTTTCTAGTAACTCGAACCTAGAACAAGTCGGATGGAGTAGAATTTCTTTATAAAACTACATTAAAAAGAAAATAAAATTTTAAAAAATTTAAAATATAAATAAAAAAAATTCCCTAAACCGCGCTTTCTTATTTCATTGCATACCGATTTCCCTATTTATATATTTTTTCCTCCTGTCCTTCTGGAAGAACTCTAATCTAGTAAATTAAATGAGTATTCACTCTTCTTGGTCTTTTTCATGAATTGTTCATACCACATCAAAAAATGAACATAATTTTATTATCCCCTTTTGATTGATTTATAGGTCCTTTTCATATACATGATTTTAGAATAAATCAGTGGATGAATGATAAATCAGATCCTTAATACGAATAATATCCAAATACCAAATCCATCCTCTATAGGAAAATCATTGAGAAGTATAGTATTTTGAAATAATAAAGGAATGAACATCCTTCGTAGTAAAAAAATATCTTCATGGCCTTAGTAAAGTCATATTTGTTTTCCATGAAAGTTTGAATGGTAGGAGTAATCTCCTTGAGTTGTATAACTTGTTCCTTGAAAGAATGTGTGACATGGGTTATCTTTAAATTTTATTTAGGTATTTAAAATTAAAATTGATTTGATGCTTCATGTAAATCCTGGAGAAGTTTAATGCACCTTTTTCGTGATGACCTTCATATCTTCTCTGGCCTCTTTCATGTAATACCATACCATTCCATGCACATGATCATTGTTCTATTTGATTTTACAGAAGCCTGATTGATCAACACCAACTATCAAGGACTGAAGATCTTCCTATACCAATGATCTGATCAAATCATGGTCAAGAGTTTAGGAAGGAGGATTAGCTGAGTTCGATGCACCTTTTAATTCAACTCAGATAACTGAACTTAAAATATCCAAGTAAAGTACTGGAGGATGAGGTGTAGTATCCTAAGAAGACTCAGAAGAGGTATCTCCAAGAATTTTTACATAATTTTCCAAACATTATCTATATGCAGTTGTCATGCATTTAACTAAAGGAATGAGAGAATCCAATTCATCACTCAACCTTTTATTCTCTATTCTTATTTCCTAAATTTCAGAAACCATTTGAGGTTGATGTAGTGAGATAACTTTATCTAAAAGCATTGTATCATCACTTTTATTAATAATTTATATTGGTTCTAGTTTAGTTGGAAGGATATTTTTTGACAACTAAGCACAATTATTCTTCAAAATATTTTAAATCATTCCAACTAACAAAATCAGTAAGAAAATGTGCAACTGAATGAGCAGGAACCACTACAAGATCTATTCCAACTTGAGCTCTCTAAGAAAGATCCAATTCTTAAAACATGAATCCCTTAGGTTCAGATTCCTCAACATTAGATTTTGGATAGTCCAAACCTAGTGTTAAATATCCAAAATATCTTTCTCATTCATCCGCTATAGAAAAATCAAAAGGGGTAAAAGTTTCAACTTTAACTCTATGAGACTATTGCTCCCCCTCAACAAGTGCATCCTTTTCAACATGAACTTGATCTTGCAATTGAAAATTTGATATTGTATAATTAACTAAAACTAAGTCTAGATCCTTTTGAGATTTTAATACTGAATCATTTTCCACTAAACTAGTTTTAGTGATATGTTTAGGTTCTGCATCATGACCCTGATCACTATTATGATGATCTGAGCCACCATCAGTTTCACTATTTTCTTCTTCTTCCCCATATTCATCATTCTCTTCATCTTAATCATATTTCCCTTCTTCTTCTTCTTCATTCTATTTTTCTTTTTGGATTCCACTTCCACTAGCATATTAAACATCTTCAGATTCTTCTAATTTATCATCATCCTATAACAGAGTTTCACTTATAGGAAGATATTTTGAAGGGAAAGGTGATCTATATGTAATTCCATTAGGACTTCCTAAAATTTCAAGATCACTTCTATGATCAAAAGAGGATTCTTTTTCTACATCTTCCACAAATTATTTTTCCTACTCATCTGAATAATTTACAAACTCATCTGGTCCTAAAACAGGATCAACTATATTCTTTGGTCCATTGGGGTATCAAACTAGATTAAAATCATCATGTATTTTATCATTGTATTCAACCATTGTTTCATTCAAGTATTATAGTTTATCTTCAATATTTTGAATATATAATTGGTAATGAAAAATCCATCACAATATGTGACAGTTTCTTCACCTTCATTCACCAGTCCTTTAGATTACAACCTAGAATAAAAATATTTGAATAGAAAATGGAGTTTGACTTTGAATGTGGCTTTATAATATCACACATATGAACCATAAGTTATCTTTATAGGTTGATTTTTTATCCTTTTTTCATATTATATAATAAATAAACATCCTAAAATTTTAAAGAGGAAAACTCATATTTCATTAGACAATGTTGATGCTGA
Source organism: Viscum album (assembly GCA_963277665.1). Taxonomy (NCBI): domain Eukaryota; kingdom Viridiplantae; phylum Streptophyta; class Magnoliopsida; order Santalales; family Viscaceae; genus Viscum; species Viscum album. The sequence continues at coordinate 1,173,206,683 of OY728119.1, read as the reverse complement.
ATAAATTTAAACATCAATCTTCATTCTCAATCAAGTTCAGTGGTTATGGGTCTTATGGTAATTTAATTTCTAGTAAGCTCTGCTAAGGATTATTCATAACAAAATATATCACTTTTAAGTGGATAACTGCCTTTCTGATCTTTATAAATACCATCATGAGGTACATTCAAAGAGTCAACCCATTGCCTAGAAGAAAATTCAATCCTTTGTCAACTTATTCTAGAATGTATCTAATATTCATATATTCCCTCAATAATTAACTCTACATACTAATAAAACTCATAAACTAGCATCATATATAGAGTTGTTTTGTTGTTAGAGAACCATTCTAACCAACCCTCTTATTTTAACACTTTCAACGCACGAGACTTACTTGATAAAATCTAGTCAGCATGCACTTCCTTTTGCAGGAATGACTATTTGGTTTGTGATTTCCGGGTTAATAGGTTTGGATTTAGGTTCACTCAAGTCTCCTTTTCTCTCCTTTGAAGGATGGTACTAATCTAGAGACATCTCATCGAAATTCTTTAATTGATACATGTTGAATGATTATGAGGGTTTGGTTTGATAGAAGATGGCAATAGAGGTTCGGGAGAGAAAGGTTTGGTTTTGGGAGAAGAGTGAAAGAGTAAGTGAGAAATTATTTGGATCGATTTGATTTTTATAATTATTCATTTCAAAATCCTAAATTGAAAATTCAGAATGAAAAAATTTAAATAAATAACAGTAATTTTTTAAGTTCGAACTAGAAAAATGACAAAGTAAAAAAATAGTAAGAAATAATGGTGAGACTTAATAGTGAGTCATCAACAGTGTGTCCCAATAATGAGTCATTAATGGTGAGTCCCAATGGTGATTCATCAATGATGATTCCTAATGGTGAATCATCAATAGTGAGTCCTAATGGGGAGTCACCAATGGTGAGTCCCAACATTGATTATCAATGGTGATTCATCAACAGTGAGTCCCAATGGTGAGTCATCCAAAATTGATCATCCCCAACTCAGGTTTTATGTAACTCATTCTCTCATAATTTAAAGTCTTATAAAAAATATCAGCAAGTTGAAGTTAAGTACTAATGAATTCAAGAGTTATATCACCTTTTCAATAATGATCTCTCAAAAAGTGATGTCTTACATCAGTATGATTTGTTATCAAATGAGAAAATGGGTTCTTAGACATTTTAATAGCACTTTTGTTGTCATGGATTATAGTGACATGCCTAAATTGATATCCATAGTCTAGTATTGTTTGTTTCATCCACAAAATTTGAGCACAACAACTACCAGAAGCTATGTATTAAGCTTCATTAGTTGACAATGAAACATAATTTTGTTACTTATTACACCATGAAACAAGATACTTCCCTAAAAGGTGACATGTTTCAGAGGTTCTTTTTTATCTAACTTGGATCTACCAAAATCAGCATCAGAATGACTAATTGAGTAAAATTATTATCCTCTAGGGTATAACTGTCCTACGTTGGTATTATATTTGAGGTATTTGAAAATTCTTCAAACCATAAGAACGTGAGACTCTTTAGGATTTTCTTGAAAAAGAGAACACATGCATTCACTAAGTAAGATATCAGGTTGGATATAAGTTAACCAAAGAATACTTCTAATCAAACAACTATAATAGGTTTTATCCATTGATTTTCCATCTTTATCAAGAACAAATTTACAAGTGGTACTCATAGGATTATCACTACTTTTAGTGTTATCCAAGACAAAATGTTTTAAAAAATCTTTAGTATATCTACTCTGATTTAAAATAATACCTTCCTTATTTTGAAAATTATTAAATCCAAGAAAGAATTTTAGTTCACCCATTAAACTCATTTGAAACTCATTTTGCATCATTTTTTAAAATTAACTACATAAAATATTTCTTGAAGATCCAAAAATAATATCATCAAAATATATTTGAAAAACTAAAATATATTTAGATATTCATTTTATGAAAAAATTAGGATCATTTATACCTTTATAAAACCCTTTATAAATAAGAAAAAAGTAATTATTCTATGATACCAATATCTTGGATCTTGTTTTAAACCAAAAAAAGATTTTTTTAACACGAAAACAAGATCTGGAAATTGAACTTTTTTAAAACTGGGGGGGTTTTCAACAAAAATATCCTCAAATATATAACCATTAATGAATTCAATTTTTAAATACATTTCATAAATTCTTAAATTAAGATGTGTTTCATAAACTAGTAGAATTATAATAGATTCAGGTCAGGCCATGGGTGAAGGGGTTTCTTCATAGCCTATTCCTTCTTCTTGACTATAACCTTGTGAAACTATTCTAGCCTTATTTATTACTATAGTGACAGCTTAATCTGATTTGTTTCTAAACATCCATTTAGTTCCAATAGTCAAGGTGTATTTGGGTCTATCAACAAGTTTTAATACTTTTTTTCTTTTAAACTAATTTAATGCTTCTTTCATAACCATCATTGATTTCATCAATTATGTTCTTAGGTTCAAGTTGTGACAACAGGGCTTGATGTTCAACCTGGTTTCTTAGAAACGATCTATTCTATTTTTATTTGTCTAAGTCTCCAACTAAAACATTTAAAGGATGGTTTTTAACAGTTCTAATAGGTCTATAAAAAGAAGGGTTTCTCACTTCTGGTTCTTCTATAGGTTTAGGTTCCTTTTGGTCAGAATATAGAAATTTTCTAGAACTAGAGTATTTTTCTTCTTTTTTAAAAATAGAATTAGATGATTTATAATTTAATTTTCTATAGTATTTACTAGATATTGAATAACCTATGAAAATTCCTTCATCACTCTTAGAGGAAAATGTTTCAAGATTATCTTTTGTAATAATAATAAATACTTTGTAGCAAAAAACATTAAAGTATTTAACCATAGGTTTTATATTATTCCACAGCTCGTCGTGAGTTTTCTTTAGTATATGTTTAATTAAGACTCTATTGATTATGATTAAATTTGTATTCATAGATTCTACCCAAAAATAAATAGGTATATCTTATTAATTAAGCGTAGTCTGCGCTATCTATTGTAAGGTTCTATTTCTCCTTTCTATAACTCCATTCTACTAGGGTGTCCAAGGAGTAGAGAAGTTATGAGTATATCCATTTTGGGTGCAAAAAGATTCAAATTATTGTTTTTCAAACTCACAACCATGGTCACTTCTTAAGGTTTTGATTCTAAGTCCACTTAAGTTTTATACTCATCTAGCATACTTGGCCAAATAAGAACAAGCCTCACTTTTGTGACCAAAAATAAGGTCCAAGTATACCTTGAAAGTTCATCTACTAGAACATAGACATAGTGTGTCCCATTTAAACCTGAAACTCTCGATGTTCCAAAAAATCCATATGGACCAACTCAAGAGGTTTAGAAGTTGAAACTTCTTTATTTTTTTTAAAAGATATTTTATGTTGATTAACTTTTTGACAAGGATTATATTCTTTATAATTTGGAAACTCTAGTTCAGGTAGATCCTTGAATAATTATTTTATAGTAATATTTATAAGAGAGTAAATTTTATAAATCCCATATTATCCTATTCCAAATCCAAGATTCTTTATGAAATGTATTTAATCAGTAAACATTCTGTAGGACTAAAGAATCTAAATTAATAGCATAAAAAATTTCATTTATAAAAGTAGTAAATACTAAATAATTCATAGAATTGAAAACATTACAAGAATCATTTTCAAATTTAACATTAAAACTATCATCACTTAACTGTGAAATTACAAAAAAAATTACTTTAGACCATTAACAAAACAAACTTTATAAATTAAAATTGAATTTTTGTTACTGATTTGGATGAGGCCCATAATTTTCCCTTTTCCTTGTCACCAAAGGTGACATGTATGAAATTAATTTTTAGGAAGTTATTGAAGTTAGAGTAGTCCCATGTCATGTGTCTTGAAAATCCACTTTAAAAGTACCATAAGTTCTTACAAAAACTCTACAAATATATTTTATAATAAAAGAGTTTAAACATGAAAAGATATTGGTACCCAGATTTTCATGGGTCTGGTAATATTAGTAATTATGGATTTAGGAACCCACATTTTTTTATGGGTTTAATGGAATCAGTTTGTAAATTTCTCTAAAAATAAACTTTATTAGGTTCATAAGACTTTAAAGTAGTAAAATATTTCTAGCACTGAAACTTATCAAAAAAAATCAGATCTGTGCATAAAACAAAAATTTTCAGATTTGGATATGAAATTGTTTTTAAAAAAATTTCATTTAATGGGTTGATAACCAGTGGTAGTAGTATATTTAGGAGTAATATGTTTTCTAAAAATTTTAATTAAGGTATTTTTACCATTTGTAAATTTTTCTATATCCCTCTTTAATTTCTCATTATAAATTTTATGTTCAGTGTTATCATTGAGTAGTTAATCATTCTTCTCTTTTTCTATAGTGCGTTTAGATTTAATTGTAGTAGAAAGAGAATATTGTTTATTGATAGATTTATATTTATCTTTTAGATCATTATAAGTATCCTCAATAATTTTCAGTATTAAAACATTTACTCATTGGTCATATTTTTAGAAGTGTCAGATTTAGATTCATCTCCAAAATAGAAAGAATTATGTATAAGATATTCTAAGGATCACTTTGATACATTTGTTATAAAACACATGTTGGATTTTCCAACCATTTCATAATGAGATGATTCAGATTCACTGGAGTTGTCATCAAAAGAACTCCAGGTACCCTTCATAGCCTTCTTTTATTTTATGTCTTTGTCCTCATATTTCTTCTTGTACTTCTGTTTTGGATAGTCATCCTTCACATGTTCATTTCTTTTGAATTCATATCATATTATCTCATTCATATTATCGCTTATTTTCCAATCCATTTTATAATTACCATTTTTGTCATATTTCCCTCTATAGATAGGATTTATAAGGAAATATTTCTTTCTATAAAATTTCTTAAATCACCAAGCTATATGAGGAATTTCTTCATCACTATCAGTTGATGAATCTTCATTGCTATAACTTTAAATATGAACTGGAATTTTCTCTTTTGGTTTGGTTGTAGTGGTTTTGAAAGCCACTAAATTTCTTTTAGGTTCATCACCTTCTTCTCGATTAACCTTTATCTCTTCCTCGTACATCATCAATTTCCCAATTAATACTTTTACACAAAAAGTACTGATGTCATATGTAATGCCCTAACCCCAGTTTCCCAGAGTTGGTGCATTATTGCGTAACATTAGCATGATCACAAAAGATCAAGTCTCGAAAGACCGATTAGTTTAGTAGCCTTGGAAACACTAGATACATTCATAAATGTTACATTAAATCATAAAGTGAAAAACTACAATAACATAGTATCCATTTTCCACACTCATATCCCCTTCAGACTATCCCTACAGGTCATTCCTAAAATACTTCTTCACATCCTGGAAAAATTAAAACATTGAAAGGGGCGAGCTCAGATGCTCAGTAAAGATAACAATATAGAGGAAGCTTTAATAAATAAACATAAACATTTAAGGCAATGTATAACTAAAACAAAAGCCTTTTAAACCTGATCTTCAACATAAAATGGCAAAAGTAAAATGAGATAATGCCATTTACTTATTCATATGGATATTCTACTGGTCAAATAATCACATGAAATATCAATAACCACTTTCATAATGATGGAATCCATAATGCCAGACTATCATAACCACGTATCCAAGGCCTCGTGCCAAGACCACAAATAAGATTTTGTCAAGGCCTCATGCCAAGACACTAGTTTGTCTCATGAGACCAACCGATCCATCAAGGAGCTATAGCGGACTCCACCCGTCAATTATTAAGTCCAATGCATTCCTCATATGAATAGGTTTAAACATATCATATAACATAATCGTATCACATAAAACATGCATAAAGTAAACATAACATTTCCACATTTCAATCACAAGATATCAATACAACACATTGATATAATAAAAACAGTTTCAAAACCATTTTCAATACCAAAATAAAAGAAAATTAAAACTTGTATTTATTTTTCATTTTAAAAAAACATTATGGCTTGTAGAGGAAGCCGAAACTCAAATAATGGTCACAGCGGCGGAGAAGTCTTTGTCGCCGCATACGTAAGAAAAACATTCCTTTTTTCTTTTAGTAAAAACGCATCATATAAAAGATTCCTTTTTAATAAAAGTAAAATTCAAAGGGGTTTATACACTGTATAAATGAAAGTTGTGTATAAAACCAAATATGCCTCAATGAAAGGAGATTGAGACGAAGTCCTTACAAAGATCATTTTTAAAATAAAATAGATCTATTATGTGTATTCATTATATGTACACATAAAGAAAGTACAAATACAAGATATGAAACAATAATATCATGACATAATTTGAAAGTAGGAGATTAACCCAAAGAATGGAAATTGGGTTAATAAATTCCCTTACCTCATTTCCGAATTGACTCGATCGTTCTTTAACCTCCTGAATAATAAACTATAGTTAATTTCTATTTGACGAAGAACCTTTTTCGTGTTCATTATTTCTTTTATATCACTTATTACCATGTTATGAACATTATGTAATTATTTATGTTAATAACAGTCGTTTTGTCGATCTTTGGTACTTGAGTCAAAAATATACTTCTTATAATTAAAAGTTGTTCATGTGGTGAAATATCCATTATATCCAGAATTATATTCATGATATAGATATAATATATCTCATATATATCCAGTATATACATGAATTTATAATATTCCATAACGTTTAGTGGTAAGAAATGAAATGCACCATTCATGGAGACGGTAAGCCGTACGTACGCATGAACGCTACTTTCATTTCTATTTTGTATTTAATGAAATCATAATGATATAAAGGTATATTATAATTATAGTATAATATCATATATAATATCATTTACTCCATCCTTTATACATCCCACATATGGGATTAACGATTCAAATCACTTTGAGGGGGCGGTAGTCCGCACTTCCTAAAATAAAAATATCGCGTTTACCCATAATGGAAACAATAAAGGTATGCCATAAATGAAAAATATAGAACCTTAAGTAAAACATAAACATATTATATATCATATATATAAATATAGTGACATCTTAATGTCCACCTTTTAAGGTGTTATATGAGTGTTGAACAATCATCGTTTCGTGAGGCAGAAATTCACCATCCACAGAAACAGTATGTTCTTTTACCATTAGATGTAGGTGTGTGTAAGTGTAGCTCGAATAATTCTTATAAAAACATCCTAGTATATTTAGGATACTGGTGTTGTTATAAAATAAATGAATAAAAAGAGTTTAGGGGGGTTGGAGAAGCAAATTAAAACAAAATAACATAAGAGAACACATTACCCTAAAATCGGGTAACTCTTTTTTGATTTGAGCCAAAGGCTTCCTTGGGAAGAATTCTTCCCAAATTGAGGCTTCTAGGAGTAAGATAGGGAAGTTGGTAGAGTATTTTGTCAGAGGATTGCTGAGCCAAAAGGCTTTGAAAGTGTGAGTAAGGTGGTAGTGGTGGGGGCCTTTTATAAGTGGAGAGGAGGGGCACTCTTGGAAAGTAATGAAATGTTACTTTATTATATAATAAGTTTCGGGTTTTAAAGGTCCCACACTTATATAATTCGAGTATAAGGTGATAAGGGTTCGAAATAAACTCATCCAATAGGTTTTTGACAAGTGTAAGCCTTGGATTTTACATTATCTTTTCATTTTATTTAAATCGTTAATTAATGAGGTAATTGCTGCATCATCATGGTGTCATAAATAATTTAATTTATTTAATGTCTAAAAATTATAAAAAACTATCATGATGTAGGAAAGCTTCTTAGATTTATAATGAATATTTATTGTCAAAAATATTACTTGTATAACCCCATTTAAAAATTGTTGTATTAAAACAACTTATGTTTGTGACATTTTTATTTTAACTTTAAATAAAAGTTATTTATGTAATTTTCCTACCAAAGTGGCTCCATGGGGTCCCCAAGTAGACCCATGTATTTTATTGGTCGTCCATGACACATCCAATAGGAGTAGGACAAGTGTAAAGGTCTTTTCATATTTTTATAATATCATTTTTACCTTAAATTTCACTAATTACCTTTAATCGCGATTAATTAAACTTAAAAGTTACTATTCACCAAACAATTATTTTAATCCCATTGAACCACATTTTTCTTCCTAATGACAACCATGTATGTTGGATTTTTGAAAATAAAATCACAGAAGTGGTAAAATTTCATTTAAACGAAAAATCAGTTTTTTAACTAACACTTAGTGGTTTCATTATTCATCAAAAATTGAAGTTTATCAGAACAATGCCAAAATCTCACCCTAAGCTATAATTGATATTCCGAATTCAAAAATGATGTCTATTTTACAAAATTCCAAACATATAAGTTGCATTAATTTATTTTATAACTAATTCTCGCTGTCACCACAAATAGCGTGTTTTTAAGAAACAATATATATAAAAAGATTGACAATTGTTTATGTCCAATTTCAAAGTGAAATTAATTCTAATGAACACCATTTGATAAAATGGTAAAAATATATTCTAATTATACTTTAAAACCACGAAATATTATAATTTATCACTATAAATTATTTTGATTAAAAAAGTTGTTTTTAAGTATTTTCCACTATTGATAAAAATTGGAAGTTCTCAGAAAATTACAAAAAATTCAACTTAGGATAATTTAAATATTCCGAATACAAAAATGAATTCTATTTGGAAAGATAAAATTTATAAAATTTCAAAAAGTAGGTATTACTATTCACAATGGCTACTTTGATTAGTTGTGGTGCGTTAGAATCTCGAACTTGCATACAATGCAAGCTATTGCATTATTGAAAGAGAAGCGTATCGTGGAAGCTCGGGGTGTTACATTCTCCCCTCCTTAAATAAATTTCATCCTCGCAATTTGAAATTTTTCTTTGAAAATAAAAGGTTGAAAATAGAAAATACCTTTGTGGAAAACCCACATCGGAAATAGGGTTAATAAATTTTAGCCTTAATAAGAGGGAAAGGGAAATGAAAAAGTCACCACCAAATTATGATCTCGATAAAGAGAACATTGTTGGAAATTAGAGACATATAATTGGAGGAAAAACTTAATATTTGTAGGGAGTGATTGAGGTCATCAATCACAAACAAGTGTAAAATTAATGGCCTCAAAGCCTTCAATCTATGTTGATTTAATATATTATCAGTTCAACAAGACATAAGGTATTAAGATAACACATTTTTTGTTTTAATATCCCTTTACTAAAGTTTAAGAATTAATTTATTCATAGAATAAGAGATAGGTATATATATATTTGTGCTTGACAAGTAGAGTTTCAACCTTCAACTAATTTCTACCACAAACTCATCTTTCACTCAAAAAGATAATAGAACTCAAAAATATTATATTTATCCTAATTGTACAAGGTTAAAAATATTAACACATACCATATATATTAGGAAAACTATTTTTTAATAACCAGGGACTTCTTGTAGGCCAGTGGTAGGTAATAAAGGCCTGTCTCACTATGGTTATGGGTTCTATTCCTACAGCATTGTCCGACGCGACGGGTTATTCCCCACCCTACAGGTTGTCCTTTTCCTAAAACTATAGTATTATAATATTCAAAATATAATCTTCAGAAATGTTTTAACCTTAAATAATACTATCCAAAGATCAACTTAATCCATTCCAACCATTATAGTTATCCAAAATACCTCTATCCAGTCTCTTGCTAAAAGGTCTTTAAATTCCAAAATCAATTGTAACATCAGATTCTCCAAAGTAAAGTTTCTCTTATTGTCACATCATGATCATATTAAATCATTAATGAAAACAACAAGTACGACAATAGAATCCTTATATATATATCACATTATCCTTATAACCAGAATATAATCCTTAAGTCCAGAAGCACCAATACATTAATTATTCCGCTTCAACTGTAGTAACAGCAAAAGATTGTCCTTGATCCCTTGTCCTTTTGTGAGTTAAGTTTCCATGACTCTTAGGACATTCATTTGTATAATGCCTCATTTCCCTACAATTGTAGCATTCAACATTGATAGCCTCTTTCTTTCCCTTACAATCACGAGCCTGGTAACATTTTTCTCTACATTTATAACAAACTCCCATTCCTTTTAGGCAAGTACCGGGGTGATTCTTCCCACAATTATCGCATGGAAAATCCTTATTTCCCTTTTTCCATTTATCTATCTCTTGTTCCACCATTCTCTTCTTCTCTTTCTTTACTTTTTTGTCATAAGACTTAGAGAATTCCTTTTCTGTCTTGATAGCACATGAGACAATATCTTCGTACGATGAGAAGGATTGTGATACTAAAGCTCGACGGATAAATTGTTTTAACCCATCAAAGAAACGATCAATCTTACTTCTTAGGTTACGTATATAATCTGCAGCATACCTCGCTAACCTTGTAAATTTGGCCTCATACTTTGCGACATTCTCATCATCCTTCTGCCTCAGACTCAGAAATTAACTTTCCATATCTACTCGATTGTCATGCGGAAAGTATTTTTCTAAGAAAATTTCCTTAAACTCCCTCCATTCCATACTTGATACTTCTTCATCTTCCTTTGTGTTTTGAATCAGCGACCACCATTGATTGGCATCTCTAGTGAGGCGGTAGAATGCCATGAGAACCTTCTCCCTTTCGCTACTCCCCAAGGCATGGAATATTTTTTCTAAGGAGTTTATCCATTGCTCATCTACTAATGTATTTTTACCCCCATTAAATGTTGGTGGTTGTTTCCTCATGAAGCGGTCTAACATTGATCCTCCACGTTGCGGATCAGGGTGTTCCATACGAGTAAGTTTATTTTTAATAACCTGAGTGAGTTGTCCCAGTATGGTAATAAGTTGATCAGCACCAGTTGTATCTCCAGATCCACAATAATTATCTTTAGCAGGGGGTAAATCCCTACACGAAGTGCATGCATTGATACGGTTTCCATTCCTTCCACTAGGCGCCATTTCTAAATAATGGCATAAACTAGATTAGTTTATGAATTGTAATGAATAATTCCAAACTTGTAAAATACTTAATGTAAATTGAAAGGTTTATGGATATAATCCATAATAATAAAAAATGTTTTCTTTGAGAAAGTATATACTCATAAACACTTCATAATGGTTTGTAAAAAAATGAGAATTATCCTAAGCATATCCCCCGGGAGTGACGTAACCAAGAGTGCAGCAAGGCTCGTTGTCGTGCACCAGTTCCCGTTTGAGTCTAGCTCAAAGCAATGTTTTCAGGTTTTACCCCTAGGTACATTTGTGCCAGAGCCGCCTCTACCTGCTCATATCCAGACAGGGATGTATTTCTTGAAAAACTCACAAAATCTCTATAATACCAAAATTATAGGAAGTTCTTCTATACTAATCCTAAAAGTCTATCTTTGGGTTATGTGCTCTAATCAGAGTTTATCTAAATCTAGCTTCCAAGGTTAGTACAAAACTGCCTCTGATACCAACTGTAGCGCCCCGACCCCAGTTTCCCAGAGTCGGTGCATTATTGCGTAACATTGGCATGATCGCAAAAGATCAAGTCTCGAAATACCGATTAGTTTATTAGCCTTGGAAACACTATATAAATTCATAAATGTTACATTACATCATAAAGTAAAAAACTACAATAACATAGTATCCATTTTCCACACTCATGTCCCCTTCAGACTATCCCTGCAGGTCATTCCTAAAATACTTCTTCACATCCTGGAAAAATTAAAACATTGAAATGGGTCAACTCAGATGCTCAGTAAGGATAACAATATAGCGGAAGCTTTCATAAATAAACATAAACATTTAAAGAAGTGTATAACTAAAACAAAAGCCTTTTAAACATGATCTTCAACATAATATGGCAAAAGTAAAATGAGATAATGCCATTTACTTATTCACATGGATATTCTACTGGTCGAATAATCATATGCAATATCAATAACCACTTTCATAATGATGGAATGCATAATGACAGACTATTATAACCATGTAGCCAAGGCCTCGTTCCAAGACCACAAATAATATTTTGGTAAGGCCTCGTGCCAAGACACTAGTTTTTCTCATGAGACCTACTGATTCATCGAGTAGCTATAGCGGGTGCCACCCGTCACTTATTAAGTCCAATGCATTCCTCATATGAGTAGGTTTAAAAATATCATATAACATAATCGTATCACCTAAAACATGCATAAAGGAAAAATAACATTTCTACATTTCAATCAAAAGATATCAATACCACACATTGATATAATAAAAACAGTTTCAAAACCATTTTCAATACCAAAATAAAAGAAAATTAAAACCTGTATTTATTTTTCATTTTAAAAAAAAGTTATGGCTTGTAGAGGAAGCCCAAACTAAAATAATGGTCACGACGGTGGAGAATTCGTTGTCGCCACATACGTAATAAAAACATTCCTTTTTTCCGTTTAGTAAAAACGCTTCGTATAAAAGATTCCTTTTTAATAAAAGTAAAATTCAAAGGGGTTTATACACTGTATAAATGAAAGTTGTGTGTAAAACCAAATATGCCTCAATAAAAAGAGATTGAGACGAAGTCCTTAAAAAGATCATTTTTAAAATAAAATAGATATATTATGTGTATTCATTATATGTACACATAAAGAAAGTAAAAATACAAGATATGAAATAATAATATCATGACATAATTTGAAAGTATGATATTAACCCAAAGAATGGAAATTGGGTTAAGAAATTCTCTTACCTCGTGTCCGAATTGACTCGATCGTTCTTTAACCTCCTGAATAATAAACTAGAGTTAATTTCTATTTGATTAAGAACCTTTTCCATTTTCACTATTGCTTTTATATCACTTATTACCATGTTAGGAACATTATGTAATTATTTATGTTAATAACAGTCGTTTTGCCGATCTTTGGTACCTGAGTCAGAAATATACTTCTTATAATTAAAAGTTGTTCATGTGGTGAAATATCCATTATATCCAGAATTATATTCATGATATAGATATCATATATCTCATATATATATAGTATATACATGCATTTATAATATTCCATGACGTTTAGAGGTAAGAAATGAAATGCATCGTTCATGGAGTCGGTAAGCCGTACATACGCATCAACGCTACTTTCATTTATATTTCGTATTTAATGAAATCATAATGATATAAAGTTATATTATAATTCCATTATAATATCATATATAATATCAATTACTCCATCCTTTATACATCCCACATATGGGATTAACGATTCAAATCACTTTGAGGGGGCGGTAATCCGCACTTCCTAAAAGGAAAATATCGCGTTTACCCATAATGGAAACAATAAAGGTATGCCATAAATGAAAAATACAGAACCTTAAGTAAAACATAAAAATATTATATATCATATATATAAATATAGTGACATATTAATGGCCACCTTTGAAAGTGTTATATGAGTGTTGAACAATCATCGTTTTGTGAGGCAGAAATTCGCCATCCACAGAAACAGTATGTTCTTTAACCATTAGATGTAGGTTTATGTAAGTGTAGCTCAAATAATTCTTATAAACAAATCCTAGTATATTGATTATACTGGTTTTGTTACAAAATAAATTAATAAAAAGTGTTTAGGGGGGTTGGAGAAGCAAATTAAAACAAAATAACATAAGAGAACACATTACCTTAAAATCGGGTAACTCTTTTTTGATTTGAGCCTAAGGCTTCCTTGGGAAGAATTCTGCCCAAAGTGAGGCTTCTAGGAGTAAGAGAGGGAAGTTGGGAGAGTATTTGGGCAGAGGTTGGTCGAGCCAAAAGGCTTTGAATGTGTGAGTAAGGTGGTAGTGGTGGGGGCCTTTTATAAGTGGAGAGGAGGGGCACTCTTGGAAAGTAATGAAATGTTACTTTATTATATAATGAGTTTCAGATTTTAATTGTCCCAAAGTTATATAATTGGAGGATAAGGTGATAATGGTTCTAAATATACTCATCCAATAGGTTTTTGACAATTTTAAGCCTTGGATTTTACATTATCTTTTCATTTTATTTAAATCTTTAATTAATGAGGTAATCGCTGCATCATCATAGTTTCATAAATAATTTAATATATTTAATTTCTAAAAATTATAAAAAAATATCATGATGTAGGAAATCGTTTTATCTTTCTAATTAATATTTATAGTCAAACATATGACTTTTATAACCCCATTTAAAAATTGTTTTAGTAAAACAACTTATGTTTCTAACATTTTTATTTTTACTTTAAATAAAAGTTATTTATGTCATTTTCCTACCAAAGTGGCTCCATGGGGTCCCCAAGTTGACCCATGGATTTTATTGGTCGGACATGACACATCCCATAGGGGTAGGACAAGTGTAAAGGTATTTTCATATTTTTATAATATCATTTTTACCTTAAATTTCACTAATTACCTTTAATCGCGATTAATTAGACTTAAAATTTACTATTCATCAAAATAATTATTTTAATCCCATTGAACCAAATTTTTCTTCCTAATTAAAACCATGTATGTCGGATTTTTGAAAATCAAATCATAGAAGTGGTAAAATTTCATTTAAATTAAAAATCAGTTTTTTAACTACCACTTAGTGGTTTCATTATTCATCAAAAATTGAAGTTTTTCAGAACAATGACAAAATTTCACCCTAAGATATAATTGATATTCCGAATTCAAAAATGATGTATATTTTAAAAAATTCCAAACATATAAGTTGTGTTAATTTATTTTATAACTAATTCCCGTTGTCACCACAAATAGCGTGTTTTAAAGAAACAATATATATCAAAGGATTGACAATTGTTTATGTCCAATTTCAAAGTAAAATTAATTCTAATGAACACCATTGGATAAAATGGTAAAAATATATTCTAATTATACTTTAAAACCACTCAATAGTATAATTTATCACTAAAAATTATTTTGATTAAAAAAGTTGTTTTTAAGTATTTTTCACTATTCATAAAAATTGGAAGTTCTCATAAAATTACAAAAAATTCAACTTAGGATAATTTCAATATTCCGAATATAAAAAAGAAGTCCATTTGGAAAGATAAAATTTATAAAATTTCAAAAAAGTAGGTATTACAATTCACAACGGCTACTTTGATTGGTTGTGGTGCGTTAGAATCTCGAACTTGCGTACAATGCAAGCTATTGCATTATTGAAAGAGAAGCGTATCGTGGAAGCTCGGGGTGTTACATTCTCCCCTCCTTTACTAAATTGCGTCCTCGCAATTTGAAATTTTTATTTGAAAATAAACGGTTGAAAATAGAAAATACCTTTGTGGAAAACCCACATCTGAAATAGGGTTAATAAAATTTATCCTTAATAAGAGGGAAAGGGAAATGAAAAAGTCACCACCAAATTATGATCTCGATAAGGAGAAAATTGGTGGAAATTAGAGACATATAATTAGAAAAAAAAAGTAAATATTTGTAGGGAGTGATTGAGGTCATCAATCACAAACAATTGTAAAATTGATGGCCTCAAAGCCTTCAATCTATGTTGATTTAAAATATTATCAGTTCAACAAGACATAAGGTATTAAGATAACACATTTTTTGTTTTAATATACCTTTACTAAAGTTTAAGAATTAATTTATTCATAGAATAAGATATAGGTATATATATATTTATGCTTGACAAGTAGAGTTTCAACCTTCAACTAATTTCTACCACAAACTCATCTTTCACTCAAAAAGATAATAGAACTCAAAAATATTATATTTATCCTAATCGTACAGGGTTTAAAATATTAACACATACCATATTGATTAGGAAAACTATTTTTTAATAACCAGGGACTTCCTGTAGGCTAGTGGTAGGTAATAAAGGCCTGTCGCACTATGGTTATGGGTTCGATTCCTACAACTTTGTCCGACGCGACGGGTTATTCCCCACCCTGCAGGTTGTCCTTTTCCTAAAACTATAGTATTATAATATTCCATATATAATCTTCAAAGATGTTTTAACCTTAAATAATACTATCCAAATATCAACTTAATCCATTCCAACCATTATAGTTATCCAAAATACCTCTGTCCAGTCTCTTTCTAAAAGGTCTTTAAATTCCAAAATCAATTGTAACATCAGATTCTCCAAAGTAAAGTTTCTCTTATTGTCACATCCTGATAATATTAAATCATTAATGAAAACAACAAGTACTAAAATAGAATCCTTATATATATATATCACATTATCCTTATAACCAGAATATAGTCCTTGAGTCCAAAAGCACCAACACATTAATTATTCCGCTTCAACTATAGTAACAGCATAAGATTGTCCTTAATCCCTTGTCCTTTTGTGAGGTAAGTTTCCATGACTCTTAGGACATTCATTTGTATAATTCCCCATTTCCCTACAATTGTATCATTCAACATTGATAGCCTCTTTCATTCCCTTACAATCACGAGCCTGGTGACCTTTATCTCCACATTTATAACAAACTCTCATTCCTTTTAGGCAAGTACCGGGGTGATTCTTCCCACAATTATCACATAATGGAAAATCGTTCTTTCCCTTTTCCCTTTCTCTATCTCTTGTTCCACCATTCTCTTCTTCTCTGGCTTTACTTTTTTGTCATAAGACTTAGAGAATTCCTTTTCTGTCTTGATAGCTCATGAGACAATATTTTCGTATGATGAGAAGGATTTTGATACTAAAGCTCGACGAATAAATGGTTTTAACCCATCAAAGAAACGATCAATATTACTTCTTGGGTTAAGTATATAATCTGTAGCATACCTCGCTAACCTTGTAAAGTTGTCCTCATACTTTGCGACATTCTCATCCTCCTTCTGCCTCAGACTCAAAAATTACCTTTCCATATCTGCTCGATGGTCATGCAGAAAGTATTTTTCTAAGAAAATTTCCTTAAACTCCCTCCATTCCATACTTGATACTTTTTCATCTTCCTTTGTGTTTTGAATCAGCGACCACCATTGATCGGTATCTCCAGTGAGGCGGTAGACTGCCATGACAACCTTCTCTCTTTCGCTACTCCCTAAGGCATGGAATATTTTTTCTAAGGAGATTATCCATGGCTCAGCAACTAATGTATTTGTACCCCCATTAAATGTTGGTGGTTGTTTCCTCATGAAGCGGTCTAACATTGATCCTCCACATTTCGGATCAGGGTGTTCCATACGAGTAAGGTTATTATTCATAATCTGAGTGAGTTGTCCCAGTATGGTAATAAGTTGATCAGCACCAGTTGTATCTCCAGATCCACAATAATTATCTTTAGCAGGAGGGAAATCCCTACACGGAGTGCGTGCATTGATACGGTTTCCATTCCTTCCACTAGGCGCCATTTCTAAACAATAAGAAAAAACTAGATTAGTTTATGAATTGTAATGAATAATTCCAAACTTGTAAAATACTTAATGTAAATTGAATGTTTTATGGATATAATCCATAATAATAAAAAATAAATTCTTTGAGAATGTATATACTCATAAACCCTTCATAATGGCTTATAAAAAAATGAGAATTATCCTAAGCATATCCCCCAGGAGTGACGTAACCAAGAGTGCAGCAAGGCCCGTTGTCGTGCACCAGTTCCCGTTTGAGTCTAGCTCAAAGCAATGTTTTCGGGTTTTACCCCTAGGTACATATATTCCAGAGCCACCTCTACCTTCTCATATCCAGACAGGGATGTATTGCTTGGAAAACTCACAAAATCTCTATAATACCAAAATTCTAGGAAGTTCTTCTATACTAATCCTCAAAGTCTATCTTTGGGCTATGTGCTCTAATCAGATTTTATCTAAATCTAGCTTCCAAGGTTAGTAAAAAACTGCCTCTGATACCAACTGTAGCACCCCGACCCCAGTTTCCCAGAGTCGGTGCATTATTGCGTAACATTGGAATGATCACAAAAGATCATGTCTCGAAAGACCGATTAGTTTATTATCCTTGGAAATACTAGATACATTCATAAATGTTACATTACATCATAAAGTGAAAAACTACAATAACATAGTATCCATTTTCCACACTCATGTCCCCTTCAGACTATCCCTGAAGGTCATTCCTAAAATACTTCTTCACATCCTGGAAAAATTAAAACATTGAAATGGGTAAACTCAGATGCTTAGTAAGGATAACAATATAGCATAAGCTTTCATAAATAAACATAAACATTTAAGGAAATGTATAACTAAAACAAAATCCTTTTAAACATGATCTTCAACATAATATGGAAAATGTAAAATGAGATAATGCCATTTACTTATTCACATGGATATTCTACTGGTCAAATAATCACATGCAATATAAATAACCACTTTCATAATGTGGAATGCATAATGACAGACTATCATAACCACGTAGCCAAGGCCTCGTTCCAAGAACACAAATAAGATTTTGTCAAGGTCTCATGCCAAGACACTAGTTTGTCTCATGAGACCTACCGATTCATCGAGGAGCTACAGCGGGTGCCACCCATCACTTATTAAGTCTAATGCATTCCTCATATGAGTAGGTTTAAACATATCATATAACATAATCGTATCACATAAAACATGCATAAAGGAAACATAACATTTCCACATTTCAATCACAAGATATCAAAACAACACATTGATATAATAAAAACAGTTTCAAAACCATTTTCAGTACCAAAATAAAAGAAAATTAAAAATTATATTTATTTTTCATTTTAAAAAAAAGTTATGGCTTATAGAGGAAGCCGAAACTCAAATAATGGTCACAATGGCGGAGAATTCGTTGTCGCCACATACGTAAGAAAAACATTCCTTTTTTCCATTTAGTAAAAACGCTTCGTATAAAATATTCTTTTTTAATAAAAGTAAAATTCAAAGGGGTTTATACACTGTATAAATGAAAGTTGTGTGTAAAACCAAATATGCCTCAATGAAAGGAGATTGAGACGAAGTCCTTACAAAAATCATTTTTAAAATAAAATAGATCTATTATGTGTATTCATTATATGTACACATGAAGAAAGTACAAATACAAGATATGAAATAATAATATCATGACATAATTTGAAAGTAGGAGATTGACCCAAAGAATGGAAATGGGGTTAAGAAATTCCCTAACCTCGTGTCCGAATTGACTCAATCGTTCTTTAACCTCCTGAATAATAAACTAGAGTTAATTTCTATTTGATTAAGAACCTTTTTCATGTTCACTATTTCTTTTATATCACTTATTACCATGTTAGGAACATTATGTAATTATTTATGTTAATAACAGTCGTTTTGTCGATCTTTGGTACTTGAGTCAAAAATATACTTCTTATAGTTAAAAGTTGTTCATGTGGTGAAATATCCATTATATCCAGAATTATATTCATGATATATATATCATATATCTTATATATATCTAGTATATACAAGCATTTATAATATTCCATAATGTTTAGAGGTAAGAAATGAAATGCACCGTTCATGGAGACGGTAAGCCGTACGTACGCATGAACGCTACTTTCATTTCTATTTTGTATTTAATGAAATTATAATGATATAAAGGTATATTATAATTCTAGTATAATATCATATATAATATCACTTAATCCATCCTTTATACATCCCACATATGGGATTAACGATTCAAATTACTTTGAGGGGGCGGTAGTTCGCACTTCCTAAAAGGAAAATATCACGTTTATCCATAATGGAAACAATAAAGGTATGCCATAAATGAAAAATAAAGAACCTTAAGTAAAAAAATAAACATATTATATATCATATATATAAATATAGTGACATCTTAATGGCCACTTTTGAAGGTGTTATATGAGTGTTGAACAATCATCGTTTCGGGAGGCAGAAATTCGCCATCCACAGAAACAGTGTGTTCTTTAACCATTAGATGTAGGTGTGTGTAAGTGTAGCTCGAATAATTCTTATAAAAACATCCTAGTATATTTATTATACTGGTGTTTTTACAAAATAAATGAATAAAAAGTGTTTAGGGGGGTTGGAGAAGCAAATTAAAACAAAATAACCTAAGAGAACACATTACCTTAAAATCGGGTAACTCTTTTTTGATTTGAGCCAAAGGCTTCCTTGGGAAGAATTCTGCCCAAAGTGAGGCTTCTAGGAGTAAGAGAGGGATGTTGGGAGAGTATTTGGGTAGAGGTTTTCCGAACCCAAAGGCTTTGAATGTGTGAGTAAGGTGGTAGTTGTGGGGGCCTTTTATAAGTGGAGAGGAGGGGCACTCTTGGAAAGTAATGAAATGTTACTTTATTATATAATGAGTTTCGGATTTTAAAGGTACAAAACTTATATAATGGGAGGATAAGGTGATAAGGGTTCAAAACCTACTCATATAATAGGTTTTTGACAAGTGTAAGCCTTGTATTTTACATTATCTTTTCATTTTATTTAAATCGTTAATTAATGAGGTAATCGCTGCATCATCATGGTGTCATAAATAATTAAATTTATTTAATGTATAAAAATTATAAAAAATATCATGATGTAGGAAATCTTTTTATATTTCTAATTAATATTTATAGTCAAAAATATGACTTGTATAACCCCATTTAAAAATTGTTTTAGTAAAACAACTTATGTTTGTAACATTTTTATTTTTACTTTAAATAAAAGTTATTTATGTCATTTTCCTACCAAAGTGGCTACATGGGGTCCCCAAGTTGACACATGGATTGTCTTGGTCGGCCTTGACACATCCAATAGGGTTAGGACAAGTTTAAAGGTATTTTCATATTTTTATAATATCATTTTTACCTTAAATTTCACTAATTACCTTTAATCGTGATTAATTAAACTTAAAAGTTACTATTCATCAAAAAAATTATTTTAATCCCATTGAACCAAATTTTTCTTCCTAATGACAACCATGTATGTCAGATTTTTTAAAATCAAATCACAGAAGTGGTAAAATTTCATTTAAATAAAAAATCAGTTTTTTAACTACCACTTAGTGGTTTCATTATTCATCAAAAATTGAAGTTTTTCAGAACAATGCTAAAATTTCACCCTAAGCAATAATTGATATTCCTAATTCAAAAATGATGTCTATTTTAAAAAATTCCAAATATATAATTTGTGTTAATTTATTTTATAACTAATTCCTTTTGTCACCACAAATAGCGTGTTTTTAAGAAACAATATATATCAAAGGATTGACAATTGTTTATGTCCAATTTCAAAGTGAAATTAATTCTAATGAACACCATTGGATAAAATGGTAAAAATATATTCTAATTATACTTTAAAACCACTCAATATTATAATATATCACTATAAATTATTTTGATTAAAAAAGTTGTTTTTAAGTATTTTTCACTATTCATAAAAATTGGAAGTTCTCAGAAAATTACAAAAAATTCAACTTAGGATAATTTCAATATTCCGAATACAAAAACAAAGTCCATTTGGAAGGATAAAATTTATAAGATTTCAAAAAGTAGGTATTACTATTCACAATGGCTACTTTGATTGGTTGTGGTGCGTTAGAATCTCGAACTTGCGTACAATGCAAGCTATTGCATTATTGAAAGAGAAGCGTATCATGGAAGCTCGAGGTGTTACATCATAAGATTCACTTATTGATTCTGAGGTTCCTCTCCATATTTTTGGTAAACATATAAGTAGCCACATGATTTTTCCCTTGGCTTCAACTAGATTTCCCGTAGAACTCATTATATTTACAATCTCGTTGAACTTGAGGTACACGATACAAATAGGTTCATCAAGATTAATTATAAAGTTATCATATTTAATAGTATATGTTTTAATACTTGTTTCCTTAATAGTAGTGGTTCCTTCATGTAAAACAGTTAACGTATCCCAAAGCTCAAAGGCTATGTTACATGAAAAAATCTACTGAATTAATCATCACCAAGAGCACAATATAGGGAATTAATATCTTCATAATTATTATTATAGGATTACTTAGTTAGGTCAGCCCGAGTACTTCTACCAATAGCTGGGGTCTTATATTTATCTATATTTTAAGACCATATTTCAAAAATAATGCTTTCTAAATGCATTTTCATTTTTATTTTCCACTAAGAATAATATGTTCCATTGAAATAGGTAGCTCTATTGGAATAATAACCTTCTTATATATTATCCATGTTAAAGAATAAAAACAAGTTTCAAAGAACCAAAAGATTTAAACTGACAGAAATTTTGTGATCATTAAAATGGAACTAAAATCATAGTTGAAAAGATTTGGAAAATTTGAAAACATTGAAACCCAAAAATTAAGAACCATTTATACCAAATTTTTTCTCGAGTATGACACTCAATAGGGGGGTGAATTGACCTCCTATAAAAATTTCAATCTAAAATATTTATTTAAAAGTCCTCCAATTTGAAATTAAAATTGTCTAATTAACCAAAGGAGTAGTTTATAGAAAGATTTGGTTATTTAAAGGATTTCTTAAAGAGTGATTATTTCATAGTTAAAACTATATGAATTTTTACTTTAACTTTTGAAATATATCTATAAATAAAATTCTTATACAAACACTATCTAATAATAAATTTCAAAGTAAAGTGAAATTTTTTTATTTAAATGAACACAAATAAAGAAAATAAACTTGAAATAACCTAGTGTAATTTAAACAAGAGGTTCAGTATCAATTTGAGACTTAATCCTTTCAACTTGGAAATCACCTAATGTAAATAAGTTTATATAAATAAACTTCTATCCACACCCAATATAGGGGTAAAATATAGCATACACATCATTCCAAGTCAGTAAGACCTCTTTCAATGTTTTTTTGGGATTGAAAAAAACAAACAAGCCATGTAGGGATCTCTTCCACTGTTATATGTGGGAGTGTAAGGTGTAAAAGATACATTGAGAAGATATTTTTGTATATTTTAGTTTTACATAGGAGTTGGTGTGTTTTTATTGAACAGAGATTGACACACACTGATCATAATGTAAAAACAGAACACAAGTAGAGATAAATTGAAAGAGAGTTAGAAATATCAGTGTGATAAGTGATGTAGCTTCCGACTCTTGGAAGTTATCTTGAAATACATATTGAGTCGAATTTCAGAAATAGACATCAAAATAGAGTGTCATGAGAAATTATGTATTCTATTTAAAGTGAGGTATTGATTTTCTCTATGAGTTCTTCTCCTATTTTAGTTTGTTGCTGTAAAATGTTCTTTGATTTGAGTTCTCAGTAGTATCTCCATGTATCCACAGCTAGTATTTTTCGTGTTTCTCTCAAGCACACGGCTTCTTTCTTTTTTGATCAAGTATTTTATTTATACACTCCAGCTGATATAGAGAATGATATTGATTTTAAATTAGTACCTCATACCAGGTACTGCAGTCTTACAACAATTTTAATGTTGTCTAAAAAAGGTTATAAATTTAATCAGTTGCATTAAATTTAAAAAATATGACTGTTATGAAGAAATTACAATTTAAATGAAAATGGAAGAATTTATGAAGTCTCTGAATAGTGAATCAGTCTGGTGGTGCCTTTGAACAGTGTCTTGGAATGGTGTCTTGCCCTTAGCAGTAAGTCAGGAGTGGTGAGTCAGGAGCGATTACTCATACTTAATGCATTCAGCAATCTATCTTGTAATGGTGACTCTTTGGAGAAGTGACTCATGAACAGTGATTCAAGTAGTGGTAAGTCGCTCTGTCGATAAGTCTACTTGACGGTGACTTGTATCTGGTAGTAGGTCGACTTAGCGGTGACTCATTCCAATGATAACTCATACTTTTCAAAAATTATGAATTGATTCTGATGTTAACCTGATGAGGCGATGACTCATACAATGCAAAAATTCTAAGAAGCTGTTGATTGTGGGATGAATAACTATGTATCATCCATTGTCAGAATTTAGTATTTTGTATTGATGGTGAGACACTTGATAGTGAGACATCTTAACAGTGACTTCTTTAACTGTAACTCATACCCATCCAGTTTTCTTCCATCAGTGAGATGTCTAACTGTGAGTCCATCTTAACGGTAACTCAACCTTAAAATTGACTCATCCTTTTTCATATTTTGTAAAACTATATTATGATCTGAAATAAAAATATAAAAAATTAATATTATATATAAACATGAGTAAACATAATTTAACTTGAGAAAACATTATTTGGGAGCATCAAAACTAGGGGAGGCCAACAATATGTCCTTGGCCTCTATTCTTGTCTTGTCCATGACTAGTCCTTCCCCATATAGGGATACATATAACTTATTTTTATTGGTATTTACAACTATTCCCACCATGTCTACTCCATTGGATCCACCTATTGTTGAAATAAATCTAGCTCAATCCACCAGCATTACGGTTACTGCAATTCTAGCTTGACACCCAAAAGATGACTCAGAGATCCAGAGACCCATAACCAAGATGGTTCAAATCAATTTGATGAATTAAAATCCCAGATATATGAAGTCCAAAAATGTGTTTCCCAAAATACAAAATCACATGAATACTTCCATTGTTATATTACCTCACTATAAAAACTATTATAATAACCATACTATTATAGTTCTATAATACTTCAATTGTAACAAAATAAATTCTTCCCTACCCAAATTTAAACCCATGTTTCATGCATGTAATGACCCAAATTTTCATTAATGGAAAATCCCTCTTGATCTTATTAAATGTCTTTTTATATAAAATGTTTTTATAAAATGTCAACTTCATTGGTTTTATGATAAGAATTGTGATCGTTACTTTTATAGTCATTGAACAGTGATCACATGATTAGTATAAATATAGGGCTTTAACACATCCAATTTTACTTAGACAAAGGAAGTGATGGCCTCATCCAGTAGAATTTCCCCATACGAAGCCCATTTATCAGAGCTCAGAAAAGAGGTGGCGTCCTTGGTCTTCTCTCTTCACCAAGCCCAAGCTGAGCTTCACCATGTTAAGCTTGAACGGGACCGTCTACGGGAGAAGTGGAATTTGATAGAAATTACCACTCGAGCGATGTTATCCGAGCCACCCCAAGAGTCTGTCACCATCGCACACCTCACCCTTAGGTCTTATGCGGCTATTTTAAGGGGTTATGTAACTAATCGATAGTACTATGTTCATGTACATTATTTTTTATATAAAAATGAATATAATTTCTTGTCATTATTGATACATTGAAAATAGTTTTTAAAGTACAAATGGTGTTTGTAGTTATTATTTAATTAAGAAATATATTTTATTAAATTAAGGGGTTTTTGAATTAAATAATATTTTAATAAAATATTATTATTATTAATATTAGATTAATTTTATTATATATAAATGATCATGTAATTGTATGAATGCAATTATAATTTTTATTAAGGTTTGAAATCAATTTTTGTCAAAACCCGTGAATTTTTTATAAATGTCGGTTTTTATTTTAAAAGTGAAAATTAACATCTTTATAAAATTATTTAGATAAAATAAATTTTATTTTTGGAATCAGGACGTCGAAATTATCCAGCAGTGAATTTTTCATAATTTTCTGAGACAGTCAAATTTTTGAGTAAAAAATAAAAATCGTTTAAATATATAATGTGTTTTATGATATCATAATGACCCAATATTGATGTAATAAAATACTATAATCGTTATGATCGGCCAATATATGTTTTACCATTAAAATAATGTGATTTTTTGGTTTTTTTGGATTACTTTTCAAAGCATTAATGGACCCCTCAAACTTATTAAACACCTTGTCCTTTTAAATTAATTTTCATGGGAGTGTGACTCACCTCCACATAAGAAACCCTAATATTTTAAGAAGTTCGGACTTTGGAATTATAAAATATTTTTTTCCTCTTCCCTTTTCCAAAAACCATGGGCAAAAACCATGGTATGGTTTGTGGTTTGTATTAATTTAATATAAGGGGTCCCAAACCTAAATAATAAATAATTCCCTCACCTTTTCTATAAAAACCCACCCAAGCTCCCACTTCCTCCTCACTCAAAGACTTTGGATTTCGTTCAAACTCAGCCCTACTCTCTATATAATCCTACCAAGGTTCCCCAAGATCCCAAGAAGCCTCTCACAAGCCTCTCTCTAGCCTTTGGAAGCACACTTCCAAGTAAGGGTTTTTTCTTCCTTTCTCATTTTTGTCCAATTTTCTTTAAGTTGTTTTTCACTTTTAATTTCAATTATGAATGTTGGGGTATGGTTTCTCACCTCCCTAATACTTCCCTCTTTATGTTTTAATGATGGGAGACCCCTTTATCTCTCATTAAATACCTCCCATGTACACCCGTTACTATGCCGAAATTCCGAAAGGAACTTCTCTCTCCTCTTTTACATTCAAGAAATACTTTTGTATCATGAATCTAAATTCCACTACAATTGTTGGGACATGTATCTATATGACCTCCTTAATTTCCATTATATGTAAATATGATGAGTAACCCCTTTCTATCTAAAACACCCTGATATTTTATGAGAAATATTTTTTTTATATGTCTTATGTTATACGCAACACCAAAGGAATCTTTCTCAACACACAATATGGACTTGGCTTGCATTACACGCAATCGCGACCTTCCTCGATAGCGTGTGTAGTACGCAATACCAGGTTTTACTAAACAACGATATATTATTATGGACTAGTTTTTATGAATATTATTAACTACATTTTTAATTTCATAACATTATTATTCATCCTACACATTTTCTATAATATGGTAAGAGAACAAAATAAATTTTTCAGGTAAAATAAGTATTTTTTCAAAAAATGCAGTTTTTCCACCTTTTGATGGCGCATCCACATTAAATATAGTTTTTGACATGTTTATAAGTTCAATTTGACAAAATAAAATTCTTATTTTGAATCAGGGTATAAAAATTTACTTTGGATAAATTTTTGATATTTTTCTGATAACTTTCATATTTTGATGAATAGTAAAAATACGCTAATTTTTTATTAAAAACAACTTTTTCCATTGAGATAATTTATATGTTTAAATTATAATATTGAATGGTTTTAAAGTATAAATAGAATATATTTTAACTATTTAATATAATGTATGTGATTAGCATTAATTTCACATTGAATTCATAGTTAAAAACATTTCAATCTTTGACAATGTTTTAACTTCTAAAACCCGTTTTCTTAACAACGGGATTTATGTTAAATTAATTACTGCAACATATATGTTTTGAATTTTGAAAAATGGATTCCATATTTGAAATCCATGGGTCCAAATTATGTTAATAGGCTACTTTTTATTTTTTGGGCATTATACATAGTAACTATGGTAAATTTTATTTACCATAGTTAAAGGTAAACCGGGTAAATAAGGGTAAATATAAGATTATAAAATTACCCTCAAACCTGAAAAAATCCTATTGGATGACTAAAAGTCGACCCATGTCACCTAAGGGTCGGATTAGATTCATTTAATGGACTCTTATTTATGAAAATAATTTAATTTTTATTAAAACCAAAGAATGTGACAACATGTCACTTTCTTAAATATTATAAGTATAATAATTTTAATTTAGTGATAAACTTAATAAAACATCAAAAATGAATAGTCTCCAGAAATATAATACAATTATATACATCATAGGAATTTATTTATAGTTTTTAGGGATTAAATAATTATCATTAATTATGACACAATATTGATGTTGAAATTATTTTATTAATTAAAATAGCAAATAAATGGTTTTAAAAATTTTAAAATAAATATTATATGAACTATTTAATGTGATCCACTAATTTTCTAGATACATATGAAAGTTTATGAATCTATTAAATCTTTTAGTTTGAATATATCTTCTGTATATATTTTATTTAAATTCAAATAAATGAATAGTGTCAAAATTGACACTATTGTTATTTTATAAAAATAACATATTATAAAATTGTTTAAAAATCACAAAAATATTTAAAAATTATAAATTAAAATTTATATGGTATAAAATGTCATAAAGTGTCAAATTTTTGAAAATTCACAACACATATGTAATTATTTATAATAATTTAAAATTTAGAATATTATTACCACAAATAAAATTAAATTGATAAATAAGGATAAATCAAGTTGATAATGTTTAAAATAAATTCCTAACATTTATAAATTTTATTTTTTGATTATATTACAACCCTATCACATCTAATCTTCAGATATGGTTCATTTTGGAAGTTTTTAAGTGGGGTTGGGATTTAATATAAACTAATAATTCTTATATTTCCAAAAGTGCCCCTCTCCTCCCTTATAAAAGGGAACCTCCTCCCTCTCCTCCTCACACAAATTTGAGCCTTAAATCTTGGCCAATCCCTGCCCATTTCACTTCCCCACTTCCCTAGAAACATCCTAAAGGTCCTGGTCTTCTTCAAAGACCAATTGTAGTGCCCTAAGAGGAGGTCTCAAAGAGGCGCTTCGAAGAAAAGGTAATGTCTGTTACCGATTCTTTCAACTTTATTTCTTCTTCCACTTCTTCTTATTTAGTTGTTTCATTATGAATTAATAACATCAGTATCACTCATATACCGATATGTTATTATAATTATGAAACAACCCTATTTCACCATCTATACATCCTACGGAAAATAAAATCACCGCGCGAGCGTACGTACGGAATACCGTCTCCATGTCGTGGTGTAATCTATTTTCCATAACCAACTTACTTGGATGGGTATAATGGTGAAAATAAATAACTATATATGATTATTTTAAAGTGGTATTGATTATAAAATAGTATAGATACACTCCAATACAATTCCACGATCATGGGAACGATATCATCGCTCGTGCGTACGTACGGAATACCGTCTCCACGATGTGATGCGATTTTTTATAAATGATCTTCATTGCATAATGATTATATAAATGAATTGAATGAATAAATAAGATATATAGTAAACTAATAACAGGCTGGAAATGAGTTATCTATAACCTAAAGATAAGAATCAGAATTTATTCGACAAAACACGCATAAGAAAAAAAAAGTAATAAACACCCGAATAACAAGTAATAATGAAATATTACTAATAAGAAGCTAAGAATATGACCATATATGATATCATAACAGTAATTATGATTATGGAATAAGTCATTAACATTATTTAAATCATTATAAAGGAGGTTCGGACACTTACGAAGCAAATCGGACCAAAGGTAAGGGAAAATATCACAATCTCATTTTTATCCGAGGTTGTTTATACTTTGGTATTTACTGGGGTGTATTTTATCATCCACATCCATGTTTCCTCAATATGTAATATTATTTCCATACACCTACAATTGTTTAAATCCAATTTTACCCTTCGTTGAGTTTTTAGTAAAAGATATGAAAGGAATCATTTGTCATTTTTCATACGAGGTGCTTTTTGACTTTTCCGACAAAAGTACGAGAAGAATATTTTTTTTAGCTTATACGGCATGAATGGATTTTTAGAACATTATTTCCACGAAGCTTCCTTTACATGTTTTCAATTTTATTTTTAATCAACTTATTTTAGTTCAAAATTATATGACATGCTTAGAAAGGAAAATGTTTTTTAAGTAGAAAGGATATTTTCCTCAAAAATGGAGTTCAAGTGTTTTATCAAAATTATTTTATATCTAAGATAATATAGGGTTCTGTTTCTATCCCTATTATTACATTAATTTGATTATGTTGTGATGGAATTATTTTTATGAATTCCTTTATCTTATATGAATTGTTTTATGATGTCATGATGTTTAAGAATCCCATTTTTATTACATTGGTTATGCAATGATGTATGATTTATGATTTTGTGGCACACAAAAGAATGGTATCATTATGAGATGGGTGGGACCTATATCTCCCTCCAATGCATTGGGTAATGATTTTATATCTCATGATATAGACATGGATGGAATGAAAGGTTTAACCGGTTCAATGAAACAGGACTGAAACGAGGAGTGAACTCGGTTCAGAAATGGACTTTGTCCACTAAGATAGTCTAGGAAATGAGTCTTGACTCATAAGAAGTGATTCTCTATGATTATGTGTGTATGCCACAAAGTTTCATGTTTTAAGTTATTATTATTGGGAATACATTTCACTACCATGATTTATCCCATGTTAGGAAATTATGATCTATTTTGCAGGGTAAGATTTCCAAAATGTTATGTTCTAATGAATTTGATGTGATTGATATTTCTTTTGTTTACCCTTACTGAGCATTTGAGCTCACCCTTTTGTATGTTTTCTTTCCCCAGGTCAGGAAGAAGGTTATTAAGTAAGATATGCCAAAAAGGGACTATAGATATGATGAAATAAATGGGAGAGAGTGTAGATGCTTTATGAACTAGTTGTTTATGTTTCCCAGTTTCTAAAGACACTATACCTATACTTTCCTTTTATGGTTTTGTTATATGTTGTAATAAGTATGATTCAATTTTGAAGTATTAACCATGTATGTAAAGTATGGGTCTCTATAGTTGGTATCAAAGGAAAGGTATAGTCAACCTTTAGAAACTAGGATGTGGAAGCCTTAGTATGAAACCAAAGGATATGTCTAAGCATAGAACCCAATCTTAGTGTTTTATAAATGGCCATGAACAACCTATGATAAGACCTTAAGTGTGAAATTTTATTCCTGATTATGTGGTTTTCCTATTATAATTAGTGTTTCTCACACTATTCTTCTTGGTTTTAGTCAATGGCTGGAACCCGAAGGAACTGTGTTAATGCGGAATGCGACGGGCAATGCAATGATTGTACCCCTGAGAAACCAAACGTTATGGGAGCAGGAATGGAAAATCTTGTAGTCATGCTCACACAACTTTCTCAACTATGAATCATGTAGGACTTCCAAATGAGCAATGGAATGAGCAACATTCTGTGGAATCCTTCATGAGGCAGCGTCCACCTTCATTCAGCGGGTCTTTTGATCCATTAGTGGCTGAACAATGGATCAGTACCACTGAAAATGTATTTTCAGTTCTTCAATGTTCTAAAAATGATAAAGTCATCTTAGCAGTGTATCGTTTGGAAGGTGATTCTGATCAATGGTGGAATCTTATTAAGAATACGAGGCAAAGAGATGAAATTGAGTTCATGGAATGGGACGAGTTCAAGAACTTATTTTTCAATAAGTATTTCCCTCACATTATTCAAACAAATATGGAGAAGGAGTTTCTTGAACTGAAGCAAAAGGATGATGAATTCGTTGGTACCTACGAATAAAATTTTACAAGACTTTCAAGGTACGCTTCTGGTACTATTATCCAACCTGAGAGTAAGATCGATCGGTTCTTTAGTGGCTTAAAACCAGGTCTTCGAAGAGCGTTATCCATAAGGGACTTCAATTGCTATGAGGAAATTGTTCGATGTGCTCTCAAGGTTGAGATGGAGATTGGTGTAACCCATCAGTCACATGGGTTTGATAAGAAGAGGAAAATGGAATTCAAACGAAAATCTAAAGACCACACTGAAAAGAAGATGAGTTTTCCCTTATGCTCAAAGTGTGGAAAGAAACATGGAGGAAATTGTCTTAAGGGGACAATCAAATGTTATAAGTGTGTAAAAGAAGGTCATCGGGCAATTGCATGTTGAAATAATGGGAAGAAGATGTCTAATGATGCAAACAAAGGAAGGGATACATAGAATGAACCTACTACACTTTAATGTATCAAGTGCAAGGAGATGGGGAATTATTCCAATCAATGCCCAAATCAAATGGTTGATGATGATGATCAACGTCAACAAACTCTTAAGGCCAAAGACAATGGAAAGTCACATGCAATTACTATCCGCGATGTGGAGTACGACAATGAAGTGGTGAGAGGTACACTTACCATCTACTCTGAAGTAACAAATGTTTTATTTGATTCTGGATCCACCCACTCTTTTATTTCTGAATAATTTTCTAAGGGTATCATTGGATTAACTCAATAATTAGATGTTGAGTTAGATGTGACAACCCCTAATGGCACAACAGTCACATCAAAAGTTTACAATTCTTCTCTGATTGAAGTTTGTGGGAAAGTGCTTCTAGAAAATCTTGTGATCCTTCCTATAGTGGAATTTGATGTGATTCTTGGCATGTATTAGCTTTATTTATATGGATATCATATCAATTTCCAAAGAAGGGAAGTCAAATTTCATATGCCAGATCAATATGTGAATGTCTATCAATGCAAGGATGAACATAACCTTCCACTGGAAATTTCTTCCATCTTACGGGTCTTGATTCCACTAAATGAAGGTTATTTATCTCAAATAGTTGGTGAGAAACTCACGATTAAGAATATTCCCATTGTACGGGAGTTTGAAGATGTCTTTCCAGATGAATTGTCGGGTCTTCCACCAAATCGTGAAGTTGAGTTTTTAATAGAACTCGTACCGGGTGCTTTGCCTATTTCAAAGACACCTTATAGAATGTCCCCAATTGAGTTGCATGAATTGAAGAAGAAACTCCAAGAGAATCTTGATAAAGGATTCATACGCCCTAGTGCATCACCTTGGGGAGCACCTGATCTGTTTGTTAAGATGAAAGATGGATCAATGAGACTCTGCATTGATTATTGAGAACTTAACAAGATCACTATAAAGAACAAATATCCTCTATAGTGCATTGATGACTTATTTGACAAACTACGCGGAGCTCAATACATTTCCAAGATTGATCTTCGTTCAGGGTATCATCAATTAAGGGTCAAAAGGGATAATATACCAAAGACGGCTTTCCGTACAAGGTATGTGAAGGTTCCGGGCGCAGCGGAACTGCGTGTGTGGATGTGCCCACTTGGCTTTTTGTCATTAGCAATGATCAATCCAGTATCAATACGATGATAAACGCCAGTCTCCACGGATCGAATCACCAAAAAAGACAAAGAATATGGTTTGTCCCGAAACCACAAACAAGGATCGTTACAGGTTGATTATAATTAATTTAATTAATTATAAAGAAATACCTTTTGGGTGTTCTTTCTTCGTTGATGTTCTCGATCATGTTGTCGATGTGATCCGTCATTGCGTCGTAGAATCCAAGTGTAGACTCCCTCTAGCGGTGATCCACACGTGTACCTCGTATCTCTGGATGTCGCCAATGGATTCTCCAGGGGATAGCGTGGATAAGCCTTTACTTGTGTTGTCCGCCTTAGATCGTCTTGATATGATGGAAGAGGATCTCTCTCGGTCTGGAGAGCGTTCTTGGAGGAAGAGGTACTTTCGACCTTGAAAGAATTCTCCAGAGATGTTGTGCACAACGATTCTCTTGTGTCAGAAAAGAGTTGGGGTTGTGGGGATATTTATAATTGGGTGTGTGGGGTTATAGAGTTATGACAATAAATAAATGCATTACGCGTTTTATTTATTTCATTGACTCTTATTTAAAACCACCATGTCGAATAGATAATTCCTTGACATGCTCCCGCACTGATTATAATAAATATCATTTAAAACAATATTATATCCTCAAAATCCCAAGCGGAAAAACTGCACAGCGTGTAATAATAAATACACAGCGTGTATATCTTTTTTTCATTTATTCATTTCCTTTCCAAAATAAAACTACACGGCATGTACATTTAATAATACACGGCGTGTACTTGTTTTATTTTATTTTTCCTCCATAATTTAAAACAACTTAGGCTTCCTTGAATAATTATTAAACCACGTATTGGAATAATCTTTATTCAACTTGAGATACCTGGATACACTTAGTGTGTGACCCTCTAGGCCTCTTTCTCATTGGCATTAGGCAGGCTTTCCTAAAGTCCAAGATTACTGTCTAGCAACGGGTCAAGGCACCCAAGAGAAAGAAGTTGACGTTCCATTGACGTATCACCTCATACGAACGCTTACTGTGTAATTTAATCCCTTTGTCTCACTATCTCATCAAGCAGGTTTCATGGAAGTTTCATAAACCTATATGCTTGATCCGTCGTTCTTTGACATCCTGAAATAAACTCGTCTTTTACACCATGGCCATGGAATTTAATGCGACAGTTCTATTTCAATCAAAGGGTCGAGATATCAACTTCCATAAATGGAAGGGACAAATCCTTCCTCGACTTATCCATTAACAACATGTCACTCTTGACGCACCCAACGTACCCTACTTCCCACCTACTGTCTGCGTGACGGTTTTCGTCAGTAAATCTAAGTGCACGAGTCATGACATGAGTTAATGATAATCTTCCAGTCTAAGGACCATTACACATGCTCACAGATAGAAATATCCGATGACACCAAGACATGCGGAATTACTACTGGCGGGTCTGTTCTCATAATCTCCCATCTTGGAGATTACCAAGTGCAAACTCCATGAGAGAGAGTCTTGTCTTCTTACGAGTACTCGCACATGGCGGTCTATATACTATGTATCCTATCATAGTATGTCATCCAACCGTAGAACTTTATTTAAGAATATTATTATATCATTTCAAGGTTCTCATCATAGCAGGAATCTGCTATGACCTTATTAATGCAACAAATATTCCTGTACATTATTATATTATAGTCATGCAGAACAATGAACAATATATAATAAGTGAACATTCATGTAATCAAAGTACAAAACAGTTGGTTCTCAGGACACCAACCCTTACAAACTCCCACTTGGACTAGATCCAACTTCCTACGACTTTTAGTCCGCTAGACCTCACATGATGATCATGTTTTTGGTGAGTCAAGGCTTTAGTCAATGGGTCCGCCACGTTGTCTTCCGTGGAAATACTGCTCACTACAACTTCACCTCTCTGAGAAAAATCCATCAAGAGATGATACTTCCAAAGTATGTGCTTTGTTCGCTGATGTGACCTTGGCTCTTTTGCAAGTGCCACCGCTGCAGTATTATCACAATAGAGTGTGATAGGATCTTTACTGCTTGGTAAAACATCGAACTCTTGGACGAAGCTTCGCATCCATACTGCTTCTTTAGCTGCCTCAGAAACTGCGATATACTCGGACTCCACTTTAGAATTTAAAACCACACTTTGTTTTGAGCTCTTCTAGCTCACTGCACCTCCATTCAAACTAAAGATGTATCCAGTATGCGACTTCATATCATCTTGATCAGTCTGGAAACTAGCATCTACATGCCCTCTGATGACTAGTTCCTCATCTCCTCCATAAACCAGGAACATATCCTTAGTATGCCTCAGATAGTTAAGGATAGTCTTGACTGCCATCCAATGGCGGTCTCCTGGATCAACTTGATATCTGCCTACCGCACTTAATGCGTAAGCAACATCTAGCCTCGTATATAGCATAGCATACATGATTGACCCAATCGCGGATGCGTACGGGATCCTTTCCATCCTCTTTCTTTCCTCATGTGTCTGAGGACACATTTTCTTGGAAAGATGAATGCCATGTGACACTGGAAACAATCCCCACTTAGACTGTTCCATACTGAATCTCTTCAGTATCTTGTCCATGTATGTACTTTGACTCAGGCCCACCATTCTCTTGGATCTATCACGATGGATCTTGATCCCAAGAATATATTCTGCCTCGCCCAAGTCTTTCATGGAGAAGCATTTATGCAACCATGCCTTAAGTGACTGTAAGACAGGTACATCGTTTCCAGTTAGCAATATGTCATCAACATATACTATTAGGAAAACGACTACACTTCCACTAAACCTTTTGTAGACACAAGGCTCACATTCATTCTTAACAAATCCAAATTCTGTACCATCTTCATCAAAACGAATGTTCCATGACCTTGATGCTTGCTTTAATCCATAAATGGATTTCTGCAACTTTCATACCTTGTTGTCATACTTTGGAGTCACAAACCCTTCAGGTTGTGGAATGTAGACATCTTCCTAGAGGTTCCCATTAAGGAAAGATGTTTTGACATCCATTTGCCAAATTTCATAGTCATGGTATGCAGCAATGTCCAATAGGATTCTGATGGACTTCAGCATTGCAACCGGTAAAAAGGTTTCATCATAGTCAATTCCTTGACGCTGTCTAAAACATTTTGCAACCAGTCATGCCTTGTAGGTGCTGACTTGCCCCTCCATATCCAGTTTCTTCTGGAATACCCATTTATTACCAATAGTATTTACATCAACTGGAGGATCTACCAAAATCCAGACTTGGTTTTGGTACATGGAATCCATTTCAGAATTCATGGCTTCTTGCCACTTGGAAATTTCTATGCCTTCAACCGGTTCCATGTAGGTAATAGGATCATCATTGTCAACAAATAATGAGTCACCATCCTCGCTGACAAGAAAACCATATCGTTCTGGTTCTTTCACATCTCTCGTGCTCCTACACAGTTCTTGTGTCTCTGGAACAGATTGTTCTTCCACGGGGCTTTGTGGAATCTGTTCTTGTACCAACTTCTGTGTATCTTGAGCCTAGACTTCATCGAAGTCTATCTCGCTCCCACTATCTCTTTTGGAGATGTGCTCCCTCTCAAGGAATATGGCGTGTCTTGCCACTGCATCCTTTTTGTCTGAGGGGTTTTATAGGTAATATCCTCTTGTTTCCTTGGGATATCCTATAAAGATACACTTTGTACCTCGGGGTGCAAGTTTGTTACCTGAATAGGCCTTAAAAAATGCTTCGCTACCCCACACATGTAAATTCAATAACATGGCTTTGTGTCTACTCCATAATTCGTATAGAATACCATTTATCTATTTAGTTGGTACTTGGTTTAGTATGTGTGCTGCTGTTTGTAATTCATATCCCCAAAAAGATAATGTAAGACTCGCATGACTCATCATTGATCTCAAAATGTCCAATAGGGTGTGGTTCCTCCTTTCACTTACACCATTCCACTGAGGTGTGTAAGGAGGAGTGAGTTGAGATAGAATCCCAAACTCCCGTAAGAAATCAATGAAGTCCTGATTAAGATATTCTCATCCTCTGTATGAGCGGAGTTTCTTAATCTTCTTACCAAGCCAGTTCTCAACTTCATTCTTGTATTCTTTGAACCGATCAAAATAATCTGACTTATACCTAATTAAGTAGATATATCCATATCTACTAAAATCATCAGTAAAAGTTATGAAATATGAGAACCCACCCCTTGTTTCAACTGGAAATGGTCCACACACATCTGTGTGAACTAATTCTTGAAGCTCTTTAGCTCTTTCACCTTTCCCACTAAATGGGGCTCTGGTCATTTTTCCTTGTAGGCACGCATGACATATACCAAGTGGTTTTAGTTCGAAAGAATCTAAATACCCATCTTGATGTAATTTTGTTAGACATTTCTCATTGACATGACCTAGCCGGTGATGCCAAGGTTGGGTGTGGTATGATTCAAGTGAATTAACTTTGTTATCAATTGCCATCACTTGGTTTGTGTAGTCTAACACATAAAGGCCGTTATATAAATGTGCCCTACCAAAACAAATGCTATCTTTATAAAAGTAGCAACATTCATTTCCAAACTTGAATATGAATCCATCAGTATCTAATATGGATACTGAAATAATGTTTTTAGTAACATAAGGCACATAATAACAACCTTTCAAAACCAAGACCATCCCGGTAGGCAATGTGAGGTGGTAGTCTCTAACAGCTACAACAGCGAGTCTAGCTCTGTTGGCTGCTCGTAGATCTACCTCCCCTTGATCAATTTTCCTGAATCTACTTGGTTCCTGTATTTGGATACATATGTGAGCACCACAAGAAGTATCTAATACCCAATTAGTAGAAACAGATAGATTTCATTCGATAACAAACGCACCTGAAGCTTCCCCTTGCTTCCTTGGCTGGGTGCAGTTTTTCTTCCAGTGGCCCTTCTTGCCACATGCAAAACAAACAGCATCTTGTTCCTTTTCCTCTCCTTTGATCTTCCTTTTCTTGGAAGGCCGTGAAGAATATTTGGGCTTAAAGCTCTTCTCCTTCCCTTTCCTTTTATTCACCATGAGGACAGAAGGCTTTTCATGCTTTATGTCAGTGTCCACTTGGTGAATGAGGATGACAAGATCAGACAAAGACTTCTCAATTTAGTTCATATTAAAGTTCACAATAAAGTTCAAGAATCTCTGGGGGAGTTATGCAAGAATGAGATCGGTGCCCAGTTCTTCAGGGAGTTTAAACCCTAGAACCTCTAAGTGCTCAATGTATCCAATGAGCTTGACTACATGTGGCCCAGCTGGGGCACCCTCTCCAAGATTGCTCTGAAATAGATCATTGGATATATCAAACCTCTCCTATCTTGCTCTCTCCTAGTATAGACCATGGAGGTGCTCGATCATGCTATAGGCATCCATGTCTTCATGAGACTTCATGAGCTCACTAGACATAGATGATAGCATCAAACATTGAACATCAAGAGCGTCGTTCAAATGTTGATAATAGAGCAGGAAATCTTGATCACTCGCCCCTAGGGTAGGAGAATCAGGAAGTGAGGACTCCAGCGCATAAAACATCCATTCATGGCGTAGGATAAACCGAAGGTGCCTAAACTATTCCTGAAAGTTACTTCCGGTGAGGATATTTCCTTTATCCAGTATTGATCTCAGAGAAAATGTGTTTGATGAGTTTTTCATCTTGATTCTACAATTTTAAAAGAGCATATTTATTAGTACTTTCTTGATTATATTTTTTCTGAGAAATAATAATAAATTAATTAAGTCCCCCACTATTTTATCAAGTCTCAATGGACCTCACCATTGAACTCAGAATGTCCAGTTTCTTTGACATTCTAGGGGCAAGGATTTATATTTCCCTTCGCATAACCCCAACAAGGGTTGGTCAATCTATTTGAAGGTATTTAGGTAGGCAGGTCTTTGCCAACTGTGAGCTTACAGTTCCTTGATCTGTTGAGTGGACTCCCCAATCCTGAAATCCTGACTTGGATTTCCTCAACTCTTGCCTCCAATATTACATCAAGTCTATCAAGGGTTACTTCTCTTGATGTAATATGGTTAAGTCAACCCGAAACCTTTCATAGGGTCTTCCTTTATAAAAGTAAGTCTCCCAACAAGGGTTGGTCAAACACATAGTTTTATTGAGTCTTTCCCTTAATCAAGTAACGAAAGACTTGGTCTGACTTAATATGGTATTTGAGTGATTTTATTCTTTATGCGTATTTTTTCATTATCACATGCTTGTTAATATTAAGTGATGCTTTCTTAAGTGATTAACCATGTTCCGATAATGTATACGCATAGTCCAGTTTTTATTTTATTCCATATTTGCATGCTTGTTAATTTTATTAATTATGTGATCGTGACAACACAGACATAATAAATAAACCATGAAATCAGACGGAAATAAAATAAGATGGCATGATCATGAGATTCTATTGGTTAGCTTATCTAGCAGTTTTGATAAGCTAACCCTGACCTAGGGAAAACACCTTGAACCTGTTGTTTTGTGTTTTGCAGCTCCCACCTATCCACCTTTGTATCTTTTTTCATCGGTTTCACCTCGGCTTCGGGATTTTAACCATCTCCTCTGGCTTGGGAGATCCTCCATTACATGGGTTTACATTAAAGAAACCATGGGCACGCAGGCCCTACATTTTATTGGAAGAATGCTCGCAGGCCAAAAAATTTAAATTAAATAAATTTAAATGAAACCATACATATATAAAGGGTCTTTGGTCCAGCTCATGATCATCCATAGTTTGCAACGAAATTTACGCATATTTAGAATTCAAATTATTTTAATAGTTCTTTTATTTAAGATAAGACGCGCTCGAATTCAATTAATTATGATCTTATAATTAATCAATTCTTTATCTTAAATTCCTTTCTTAATTTACGTGAGATTCTTATCATCCATATTCCTTGTACGGGTCTTTGTACATTGGAGGAAACCTGGTAAAATTCCATTTCTGGAAAGTACATGGCGTGTAGTTTATAATTACACGGAGTGTATTTTTCTTTCCACCCTTTATCCAAAGTACACGGCGGGGCTTTGGCGTGTTTTCTGTACTTTGGAAATTTTAGAGTACATGGCGTGTAGATGAATCATACACGGCGTGTAATTCCTTGTTACGCGGTAACCGGCCTGGCGATCCCATGTACACGGTATGCGGCTTATCTTTGTACACGGTTTCACCTGGGTCGGAACGGACTACACGGTGTGTTTCTCCAACATACACGCCGTGTATTCTGGTTTCCATGTGTCGTTCAATTCTGGCCAACACGTTGTGATTAAAACTTAGGCATAATCAATTCACACGGTGTGGTTTGGCGGACCAGTGTCGGGTCGTTGAACCTAAGTACACGGCATGTAGTTTTAATTAAACGTCGTGTAATCCCGTGTTGTACAGACAGAAAGAGCGGCTCCTCCGGATGAGTTCTTAGTTTTTATTTTAATCAAAAATTAAAATTAAAAGGTCATTTATGTGATATGAATCGAGAAATGAAGGAGGAAGAATAGAACTCCTTAATTCAGATTTATAGAATGATTTATTTCAAATTGAATCAAATATGAATGCGTAAATTATCAACGAAAATTAAATAACTATAATCAATGTTGTAACCTCCCTTTGATACCATTTGAAGGTTCCGGGCACAGCGGAAGCGCGTTAGTGGATGTGCCCACTTGGATTTTTTTCATTAACAATGATCAATCTGGGATCAATACGACGATAAACGCCAGTCTCCATGGATCGAATCACAGAAAAAGACAAAGAAGATGGTTTGTCTCGGAACCACAAACAAGGATCGTTACAGGTTGATTAAAATTAATTTAATTAATTATAAATAAATACCTTTTGGGTGTTCTTTATTCGTTGATTTTCTCGATCACGTTGTTGATGTGATCCGTCGTTGCGTTGCAGAAGCCAAGTGTAAACTCCCTCTAGCAGTGATCCACACATGTACCTCGTATCTCTGGACGTCACCAAAGGATTCTCCAGGTGCTAGCGTGGAGAAGCCTTTGCTTGCGTTGTCCGCCTTAGATCGTCTTGATCTAATGGAAGAGGATCTCTCTCGATATTGAGAGCGTTCTTGGAGGAAGAGGGATTTTCGACCTTGAAAGAGTTCTCCAGAGATGTTGTGCACAACGATTCTCTTGTGTCGGAAAAGAGTTGGGGTTGTGAGGATATTTATAATCGGGTGTGTGGGGTTATAGAGTTATGACAATAAATAAACATGTTACGCATTTTATTTATTTCATTGACTCTTATTTAAAACCCCCATGCTGAATAGATAATTCCTTGACATGTGCCCATGCTGATTATAATAAATATCATTTAAAATAATATTATATCCTCAAAATCCTGACTGGAAAAACTACATGGCGTGTAATAATAAATACACGGCATATACTTGTTTTTCATTGAAAACAACACAGCGTGTAAATTAAATGTACACAGCATGTATATCTTGTTTTCATTTATTCATTTCCTTTCCAAAATAAAACTACACGGCGTGTACATTTAATAATACACAGCGTGTACTTGTTTTATTTTATTTTTCCTCCATCATTTAAAACAACTTAGGCTTCCTTGAATAATTATTAAACCACATACAGGAATAATCTTTATTCAACTTTAGATACTTGGATACACTTAGTGTGTGACCCTCTAGGCCTCTTTCTCGTTGGCATTAGGTAGGCTTTCCTAAAGTCCAAGATTATTGTCTAGTAATGGGTCAAGGCACCCAAGAGAAATAATTTGACGCCGCATTGACGTATCACCTCATACGAATGCTTACTGTGTAATTTTATCCCTTTGTCTCAATATCTCATCAATCAGGTTTCATGGAAGTGTCATAAACCTATATTCTTGATCCGTCGTTCTTTGGAAACCTGAAATAAACTCGTCGTTTACACCATGGCCATGGAATTTAATGCAACAATTCTATTTCAATCAAAGGGCCGAGATATCAACTTCCATAAATGGAAGGGACAGATCCTTCCTCGACTTATCCATTAACAACATGTCACTCGTGACGCACCCAATGTACCCTACTTCCCGCCAACTGTCTGCGTGACGGTTTTCGTCAGTAAATCTAAGTGCGCGACTCATGACATGAGTTAATGATAATCTTCTAGTATAAGGACCATTACACACGCTCACAGATATAAATATCTGATGATACCAAGACATGCAGAATTACTGCTGGCGGGTCTGTTCTCATAATCT
Source organism: Viscum album (assembly GCA_963277665.1). NCBI lineage: Eukaryota > Viridiplantae > Streptophyta > Magnoliopsida > Santalales > Viscaceae > Viscum > Viscum album. The sequence goes on along the minus strand of OY728119.1, from coordinate 1,173,164,720 downwards.
CCTATCTTGGAGATTACCAAGTGAGAACTCCATGAGAGAGAGTCTCGTCTTCTTAGGAGTACTCGCACATGACGGTCTGTATACTATGTGTCCTATCATAGTATTTCATCCAGCCATAGAACTTTATTTAAGAATAATTTTATAGCATTTCAAGGTTCTCATCATTGCGGGGATCTGCTATGACCTTATTAATGCAACAAATATTCCAGGACATTATTATATTATAGTCATGCAGAACAATGAACAATATATAATAAGTGAACATTCATTTAATCAAAGTACAAAACAGTTGGTTCTCAGGACACCAACCCTTACATTATGGACACTATGAATTTATAGTGATGTCATTTGGTCTTACTAATTCCCCTGCTATCTTCATGGATCTGATGAATAGAGTCTTTAGAGACTATCTTGATCTGTTTTTGGTAGTCTTTATAGACGATATTCTTGTCTATTCAAAGAGCAAGGAATAACATGAAGATCACTTGAGAATTATATTGAAGACCCTGAGAAAGGAGAAGCTTTATTCCAAATTTACCAAGTGTGAATTTTGGCTTCAAAAAGTTGCATTTTTGGGTTACATAATCTCAAAAGAGGGGATATCTCTAGATCCAGCAAAAAAAGAGGTTATCGAAAGATGGTTAAGACCAACAACAGTAACTGAGTTCCAAATTTTTCTTGGTTTGGCTGGATATTATCGACGTTTTGTGAAAGATTTTTCACGATTATCTAATCCACTCACCAAGTTGACTCGGAAAGGAGTTAAGTTTGCTTGGATGGAGGAATTTGAAGAGAATTTCAAGGAGTTGAAAAGAAGGTTATCCAGTGCACTTGTACCCACACTTCCTTGTAGTAGAGAAAGGTTTGTGATCTACAGGGATGCATCCAAGAAGGTTCTAGGGTGTGTTCTTATGCAAAATGATATGGTGATAGTTTATGCCTCACGACAGTTGAAAATCCATGAGAAAAATTACCCAACTCATGATTTGGAGTTAGCTGCTGTAATCTTTGCATTAAAGATTTAGAGGCATTACCTTTATGGTGAATGGTGTGATTTTTATACTGATCATAAAAGTTTAAAGTATATTTTCACACAAAAGGATCTGAATATGCGTCAAAGAAAATGGTTGGAGCTGATTAAGGATTACGACTGCTCAATTCATTACCACCCTGGAAAAGCAAACAAGGTGGAAGATGCATTAAGTTGACAAGACCATGCTAGCTTATCCATGATGAGGATCAAAAAAGATCCAATATTTATGGATTTACAAAGGATGGATCCTGGAATTATAATGGAAGGGGAAAAATAATATCTTTCTCAAATGAATGTTCAACCATATATACATGTGAAGATTAAAGAGGCACAGAAAGAAGATGTAGAGTTACAAAAGAAGGTGAGAAATGTTCTTGAATTAAACCTTGATTGTGATGGGATAATAAATTTCCGGAATCGGGTTTGTGTTCCTCCCATCCCTGAATTAAAGAAGGAGCTGCTGGATGAGGCTCATAGTTCTTCATTCTCTATTCATCCTGGAAGCACGAAGATGTATAGGGACCTGAAAGAGTACTTCTGGTGGGATAGAATGAAAAGAGATATTGCTGATTATGTCTCTCGATTCTTGGTTTGTCAGCAAGTTAAAGCTGAGGGACAGAAGTCTAAGGGGATGTTACAACTACTACCCATACCAGAATGGAAATGGGAAAACATCACTATGGACATTGTTACTGGACTTCCTAAAACATCCAAAGGCAATAATGCTATCTGGGTCATAGTCGATCATCTTACAATGTCTACACACTTCATTGCTATTAGAGAGGATTTCTATCTAGATCAGCTTGCTAGGATATATGTAAAAGAAGTGGTAAGATTGCATGGAGTTCCACTTTCCATTATATCTGATCAGGATCCGAGGTTTACCTTGAAGTTCTGGCGAATTCTTCACCATACTCTGGATACATAGTTGAGTTTCAGCACTACTTATCATCCTCAGACAGACATTCAGTTTGAGAGGACAATTCAAACTCTAGAAAATATGTTGAGAGATTTCTCTATAGATTTCAAAGGTGTTTGGGATAAACACCTACCTTTGGTGGAATTTTCTTATAATAATATCTTTCACTCCAGTATTCAGATGTCTCCTTATGAAGCTCTCTATGGAAAGAAATGTAGGACTCCAACTTTCTAGGATGCAGTTGGGGAAAGAAAGCTATTAGGACCCGATCTTGTTGATGAAATGGCAGAAAATGTCATATCTATTCAGCAACACATAAGAGCAGCTCAGAGTCGACAAAAAATTTATGCTGACAACCGAAGAAAAGACCTATATATTGAAGTGGGTGATAAAGTGATCTTACAAATATCTCCCTAGAAGAGGGTCATGAGATTTTGAAAGAAGGGAAAGTTGAGCCCTAGATATATCGGTCCTTATGAAATTATGGATCGTGTTGGGAAGGTAGCTTACCGATTGGCACTTCCACCAAATCTCTCTCAAGTTCACAATGTGTTCCATGTATCTCTCCTGAGAAAGTACATACCTGATCCTTCACATGTACTCAGCTCAGAATTTGTACCGCTGGAGCAAGATCTTTTTTATGAAGAACAGCCAATAGAGATTCTGGATCGTAGCGAAAAAGCCCTACGGAACAAGACCACTCACTTGGTGAAAGTTTTATGGAGGAACAACCAATTAGAATAAGTTACATTGGAACTTGAGGGTTTGATGAGGGAGAGGTATCCTCATATTCTTGTAATGAAATGACAAATTTCGAGGGCGAAATTCATTTTAAGGGGGGTATAATGTAACACCCTGAGATTTTATGAGAAATATTTTTTTATATGTCTTATGTTATACGCAACACCAAAGGAATCTTTCACAGCACACAATACGGACTTGTCTTGCATTACACGCAATCGCGACCTTCCTCGATAGCATGTGTAGTACGCAATACCGGGTTTCACTAAACAATGATATATTATTATGGACTAGCCATTATGAATAGTATTAACTACAATTTGAATTTTATAAAATTATTACTTATCCTACACATTTTCTATAATATGGTAAGAGAACAAAATAAATTTTTCAGGTAAAATAAGTATTTTTTCAAAAAATGCAATTTTTCCACCTTTTGATGGTGCACCCACATTAAATCTAGTTTTTGACACGTTTATAAGTTCAATTTTACAAAATAAAATTCTTCTTTTGAATCAGGATATAAAAATTTACTTTGGATAAATTTTTGATATTTTTCTGATAACTTTCATATTTTGATGAATAGTAAAAATACGCTACTTTTTAATTAAAAACAAAATTTTCCATTGAGATAATTTATATGGCTAAATTATAATATTTAATGGTTTTAAGGTATAAATATAATATATTTTTACCATTTAATATAATTTATGTCATTATCATTAATTTCACATTGAATTCATAGGTAAAAACATTTCAATCTTTGACAATGTTTTAACTTCTAAAACTCGTTTTCTTAACAATGGGATTTATTTTAAATTAATTACTGCAAATTATGTGTTTTTAATATTGAAAAATGGATTCCATATTTGGAATCAGTGGTTCCAAATTATGTTAATAGTCTACTTTTTATTTTTTGGGCATTATGAATAATAACTACGGTAAATTTTATTTACCATAGTTAAAGGTAAATCAGGTAATTAAGGGTAAATATAAGTTTATAAAATTACCCTAACACCTTCCAAAATCCTATTGGATGACTAAAAGTCGACCCATATCACCTAAGGGTCGGATTAGATTCATTTAATGGACTTTTTTCCCTGAAAATAATTTAATTTTTATTAAAACCAATGAATGTGACAACATGTCACTTTCTTAAATCTTATAAGTATAATAATTTTAATTTAGTGATAAACTTTATAAAACTTCAAAAATGAATAGTATCAAGAAATATAATACAATTATATACATCATAGGAATTTATTTAGAATTTTTAGGGATTAAATAATTATCAATAATTATTACACAATAGTGATGTTGAAATTATTTTATTAATTAAAATATCAAATAAATGGTTTTAAAAATATTAAAATAAATATTATATGAACTATTTAATGTGCTCTAATACTTTTCTAGATACATTTACATTTTATTAATCTATTAAAGCTTTTATTTTTATCATATCTTCTGTATATAGTTTATTTAAATTCAAATAAATGAATAGTTTCAAAATTGACACTACTGTTATTTTATAAAAATAACATATTATAAAATTGTTTAAAAATCACAAAAATATTTCAAAATTATAAATTAAAATTTATATGGTCGACAATGTCATAAAGTGTCAAATAATGTAAAATTCACAACACATATGTAATTATTTATAATAATTTAAAATTTAGAATATTATTACCACAAATAAAATTAAATTGATAAATAAGGATAAATCAAGTTGATAATGTTTAAAATAAATTCCTAACATGTCTAAATTTTATTTTTTGATGATATTACAACCATATATCATATAATATTAGGATATGATTCATTTTGGAAGTTTTTAAGTGGGGTTGAGATTTAAGATAAACTAATATTTCTTATATTTCCAAAGGTGCCTCTCTCCTCCCTTATAAAAGGGCACCTCCTCCCTCTCCTCCACGCACAAATTTGAGCCTTCATTCTCATTAAATCCCTGAAAATTTCACTTCCCCACTTCCCTAGAAACATCCTTGAGGTCATGGTCTTCTTTAAAGACCAATTGTAGTGCCCTAAGAGGAGGTCTCAAAGAGGCGCTTCAAAAAAGAGGTAATGTCTGTTACCGATTCTTTCAACTTTATTTCTTCTTCCACTTATTCTTCTTTATATGTTTCATTATGAATTAATAACATCAGTATTAGTCATATACTGATATGTTATTATAATTATGAAACAACCCTATTTCACCATCTATCCATCCTACGGAAAACAAAATCACCGCGCGTGCTTACGTACGGAATACCGTCTCCACGCCGTGGTGTAATCTATTTTCCATCACCACCTTACTAGGATGGGTATAATGGTGAAACTAAATAACTATATATGATTATTGTAAAGTTTTATTGATTCTGAAATAGTATACATACACTCCATTACAATTCCACGATCATGCGAACGATATCATCGCTCGTGCGTACGTACGGAATACCGTCTCCACGATGTGATGTGATTCGTTCTACATGATCTTCATTGCATAATGATTATATAAATGAATTGAATGAATAAATATGATATATATTACACTAATACCATTCTATAAATGAGTTATCTATAACCTAAAGAGAAGAATAAGAATTTATTCGACAAAACACGCATAAGAACAAAAAAGTAATAAATACTCGAATAAAAAGTAGTAATGAAATATTACTAATAAGAAGCTAAGAATATGACCATATATGATATCGTAACAATAAGTATGATTATGTAATAAGTCAATAACATTATTTAAATCATTATACAGGAGGTTTGGAGACTTACGAAGAAAATCGGACCTAAGGTAAGGGAAAATATCACAATCTCATTTTTATCCGAGATTGTTTATACTTTGGTATTTACTGGGGTGTATTTTATCATCCAAATCCATGTTTCCTCAATATGTAATATTATTTACATCCACCTAAAATTGTTTAAATCCAATTTTACCCTTCGGTGAGTTTTTAGTAAAATATATGAAAGGAATCTTTTGTCGTTTTTCATACGAGGGACTTTTTGACTTTTCCGACAAAAGTACGATAAGAATGTTTTTTTAACTTATACGGCATGAATGGATTTTTAGAAAATTATTTCCATGAATCTTCCTTTACAAGTTTTAATTTTTATTTTTAATCAACTACTTTTAGTTCAAAATTATATGACATGTTAAGAAAGGAAAATGTTTTCGAAGTAGAAAGGATATTTTCCTCAAGAATGGAGTTCAAGTGGTTTATCAAAATTATTTTCCATATAAGAGAATATAGGGTTCTGTTTCTCTCCCTATTATTAAATTGATTTGATTATTTTGTGATGGAATTATTTTTATGAATTCCTTTATCTTATATGAATTTTTTTATGATGTCACGATGTTTAAGAATCCCATTTTTATTACATGGATTATGCAATGATGTATGATTTATGATTTTGTGGCACACATAAGAATGGTATCATTATGAGATGGTTGGGACCTATATATCCCTCCAATTAATTGGGTAAAGATTTTATATCTCATGAGATAGATATGGCTGGAACGTCAGGTTAAACCGGTTCAGTGAAACAGGACTGAAACGAGGAGTGAACTCGGTTCAGAAATGGACTTTGTCCACTAAGATAGTCTTGGCAATGAGTCTTGACTAATAAGAAATTATTCTCTATGATTATGTGTGTATACCACAAAGTTTCATGTTTTAATTTATGATTATTGGGATTAAATTTCACTACCATGATTTATCCCATGTTATGAAATTATGATCTCTTTTGCAAGGTAAGATTTCCAAAATGTTATGTTCTTATGAATTTGATGTGATTGATATTTCTTTTTTTTACCCTTACTGGGCATTTCAGCTCAACCTTTTGTATGTTTTCTTTCCCCAGGTCAGGAAGAATTTTATTAAGTAAGATATTCCAAAAAGGTACTATAGATATGATGAAATAAATGGGAGACAGTGTAGATGCTTTATGAACCAGTTGTTTATGTCTCCCAGTTTCTAAAGACACTATACCTATACGGTCATTTCATGGTTTTGTTATATGTTGTAATAAGTATGCTTCAATTTTTAATTATTAACCATGTATGTAAAGTATGGGTCGCTATACTCTCCCATCAACCATTTTTATGAATTCTTATGTCACGCCGTTATGTTGCCGAAATCGCACCGATTTTCTAAGCCAATACCATTGTGTAATGAATACCATGCCCATTTCTCCATCAAGGGTATTCACCTTTATGCACATTTATTTATTTATTATAAAGTTTCATGTATGAATTCCACATTCCTTTATCATGTAATAAAGGATTATATTTTATGAATCCATGTTTTATGATCCATGTGGCACACTTATGCATGAAATGAAATGTTTAAGAAGGGTGCGCCCTTATAGCGCTCCAATGCATTGGGTAAAGTATAGTATCATGATACATCATGTGAAATGAGTGTTTACTCATTTTATTTCAAGTGAAAAGAGGGTTTACTCATGCTTCATGTGCAATGAGGATTTACTCATGCTCCATGTGCAATGGGCCTTGGCTAATGCTAATTCCATGTTAAGTGTTGTTGCCACATTTCCATGTTATGATTATCATGCTTTATCATTCCTTTATGTTCATGTTTTTCTTATGCTCTATTGATATTACTATTGTCTAACATGTATTGCACTCCTCATGTTATTCCATGTGTACTCCATTACTGGGCTTTATAGCTCACCCTTTTCTTATGCATGTCCTCTGGTTATCCCATGCAATGCTAAGTGCAAAGGAATGTAGTGGTCATGTAAAGGAAGTTTTCAATAAAGATGTTGTATTTCATGTTTTAATTTTTCATGTAATGATACTAATCCCCAAAGACACTAAACCTCTCAATCTTCTTTGTTGTATCAAGTGAAGTTTTATGTAATAAATCATGTTTAAGTTTGTAATAAAAGCACGGTTGTCATAATGCAGGATTATGAGGAGACATTACCACTCAGTTGTTAGGACCAAGATGATTATGATGATTATTTTAAATATGTTTTATTTTGTTTTCAATAAATTTTAATAAATAAAAATGGAATTTTTAGATGAAATTATAACCACCTCACTTTGTATATGAATCGAACCAATCATTGTATTTAGAAAATCGGACTCACAATGATCTAAAAAGTTGGTCATATTGAGGATGAATCTTGATGGAAGTAAAGGGTCTCCGGATTCACTCTAGATTTATTTTGGAGGAATTTATCATAAGGGAGATGAATTGGAGTTTGTATGACTATGATTTTAAATGTGAAAATTCTTTGATGATCTTGGAGTTCTCATAAATCACAATTAATTGGAGAACATGTGATTCAGGCTTGATGAAAGTAAGGGAGGATTAAATAGATGTTGTCAATTATTTTCAGATTGATTGTATCTGGATGGAAACACTTGGGGTTTCCAGAATCGACTCGACCCAATGGGTTCGACCCGACCAAACTGGGTTGGGTCGGGTTGGGTCGGGTTACATAGAAAAAAACTCGAGTTGGGTTCATAACGGGTCGACCTATGCATGGGTTGGGTCGGGTCTTGGGTTGGACTCATTTAGACCCAACCTGACCCGTGACCCGATGGGTACTGGCCTAAAAAAAATCTAATTTATATCTCTCTCGCTCGGCCGTGACTCCGCAAGTTGTGTCACCCTCCCTCCCTTACACTCTCATCATGCTTGTTTCTCTCTCTGCTGCTATCCTCCTTCCTCTACCCCAAACCCGACACCTACCTTCCCTCACGCGGTGAAGGAAACCCTTCGATTGGCGATGAACGAAACACTATCTCTTCCTTCCTTCTTCCTTCCCCAAGCTTCCCAAACCCCTCTCTTTATGTTCTTCTCTATTCTCCTTCCCTTGATTAAAACCCCTCTGTTTTCCCACATAAATACTCAAGAGGGGGGTGAATTAAGTTCCTATTAAAAAAAATTGTTTAAAATATTTATATTGAAATCCCCCAATTCATAAAACAAGTTAAACTGTAGTGAATTTATAAAGATTATAAGTATTCAATTAGTTTCTCAAAGATTGATTATTTCTCAGTTAACTAAATATGAAGAATAAGTTAGCTTTTAAAAATAACATAATGTATAAAAATAATTACAAACACTTGCTAGTTCAACTATCAGAGTCACTTTAAAACAGATTTGAATTTAAAAGTAATTAACAGTGGAATATTGAAAATAATCTAAACTAAAATAAGATGAGCATCAGTTTTAACCAAGAGGTTCAGTCTCAAGCTGAGACTTATTCCTCTCAAACAATATATATATAACTTTCATCCACACCCTGGATCGGGGATTACAATAGTACTTAGATTGTCCAGGTCCTTATACCTCTACCACAGTTCTACGTGGGAAAGAAACAACAATAGCACACAGGTTGTCTAGGTCCTCAGACCTCTACCACAATTCTACGTGGGATACATAAAGGTATAAAGATTTCTATGTGAGGATTTCAATATCCTACAGTTCAACTTAGGAGTCAGTGTGTGTCCAAACAGACATAAGCACACACTACCCGTAATGTAATGAAAATGATCATAGTAGATTAATAATAAAGGGATTAGTTTAGAATGCTCTTGTGTGGTGTCAATACAACTCTAGACTCCTTTGGATTGAATCAGATGAAGCTTTGACTCCTTCTATGGATGTTTTCTGGAAAACAGAGTGTCGTGGTTTTGTTACTTTACTTCTAGTACATATGTTTATCTTAAATGTAAGATTATTCCTTATATCACTTGAACCTCCTCTTTGAACTTCTGTTCTTGATGTGTATGAGTGTTCTTTGAGTTCTTTGAGTGTTCTTCTCTGCATGTACGTGTGTATCCTCATGTATGTGTCTCATATGTGTCTTTTATTCTTCCTTAGGTATATACCTCTTCGTATATTCTTCAGTAGCTTGATATTCCTTTTATTCCTTGAGCTCCTAAAATGGGAATGATTACCTTTTTATAGGTATGAGGTATGGTTCCCTGACATTCCAACAACCCACATTAATTAATAGCAGTTACATTGAATTAAGAAAATATGACTATTAGCATTATATTAATAATACTGAAAAATTATAGAGTTTGAGTAATAGTGACTGGTTAACAGTCATCTTCCATCAGTAGCTCTCTGTAAGTAGACTTATAATGGTACCTCTTGTAACAGTAGCTCATGTATCAGTAGCTCCATGTGTAGTGGTAGCTCCTTGTATTGGTAGCTCCATCTATAGTTATCTCTTTGTAACAGTGATCTTCTTTCGGTAGCTCTTCCTAGCTATCAGTAGCTGTTATAATTGGTAGTGGTAGCTATTACTCTTTGTAATGGTAGCTTTATATATCAGTGACTCTGTGTAGCATTAGCTCTCTTATCTCGGTATCTGTCTGTACTGGTGACTTTGTTATATAACAGAAGGCTTGGTCTACTAGTGACCTTTGTTTATTGGTAGACTTAGTCTATCGATGGACTTGTATAACAGTGAACTTGTATAAGTGAGCTGGTCTATATCAGTAACCTTTTATTGGTGAGCTAATCTATATCAGACAGAATTATAACTATCAGTGACTTAAGAACTTAAATTCTTACAAAGTAACTATTCTATACATATTAGTTCAAAATTGAATTAATATCATACTTCATCATTGTTAAACGTAAATAAACATTGATTAATATATTCCATGATATTATATGATTATTTTACATCCATGCTAACTCTAGAACATAAAGGCATAATTATGAAACATAAGTATTATATAGACAAGCCTGATTTGGGATTATTAGAACATATCTAATCATATTTTAGATTATCAAAATAGGTTAGTCCCACAATCTCCCCCATTTTGATAATCACAAATTATGGTATTATAATCCAGAATAAACTTTAATGAATCAGAGTAAAACACATCTAATGGAATTTCTCAGTGTGGTCAGATCATAACTCTCAAATGTATCAGATCTCCGCAAATGTATCAGAGGTAAACTATGGACAAACATAAGACTAAAAAGAAATAGAATATTTATTTTCCCAAAGACAAATATTATAATTTTATCCCCATTAGTGTAATTTCTCCCTATATTATAATTTTTCTCCCCCTTTGTGATTGAAAAAAAGAGAAAAAATGGTTCAGATCATAAAAGAAGAAGAGAGAAAACAGACATTTTCATTTCACATGAAAAATTTACATGAGATAGTAAAAAATAAATACAAGAAGTACAAATATTCCTATAAAAATCTCTAGTTTCATTCAATAAACCTCCTGGATGACCACTTTGGATTTTTATTTACGATTAGAGGACTAAGATTGGTTAGGTTGGGATGTAGGCTTGGGTACTCTAGTAATTATCAAAGGTGGTTTAGCTATTGAAACACTGCCAGGCTTGTAATGAGTACTCCCCTGTGTGATCATAGGATTCAGGCTTTTGATTTCCTAAGCAGGATCCATGTGAGGTGTGGAACTAGTAGAACTTGTGGTAGGTAAGGCAGGAGGCACAATGACAGGTGTACTATTCACATGCAGGAATGTAAGAAAGAGATTCAGGAAATCCATAATGATACCTCCCCCTCTATACATGGCAGAGATGAAATCATCCTTGTTATCCATAAATTTTTCCAAAGCATGGGTCAACTCCCTGGGCTTACTAACTTGTTCTATGAAGGCTTGAGTAACTGGGGGTAGTTTCAGATTCTCTAACAGCAGCTTGAAATGATCAGTTAACTGATGCTTGGTGTACACTCTCTGAAAATAATAATCAATTTTATCTTTGATTTCCTTCTGGGAAGCAGTAGAATATGTCATATAGTTCTGAATGATCTGTCTAATATCTCTGGTGGTAGTAATCATCTGAGAATCAGATGATCTACTGATACTAACTTGACCAAGTTCTTCTTTCAGCATAGATATAAATTGTTCCACATCAACTGATACTCTAGATGCACCAATAGGTGCAACATTAAAAGCTATTGTTTCTTTGAAAGACTGAGTCAAATTACTTATCAAATTTTTCACAAAAAAATCCTGAGTACTGACATGCATTTTTATGGTCTTCTTAAAATCTTCAAACACATTCACAAACTATTTCACTACACCTCTAATGTAGTTGATGTCAGTATCAACTTGAGAGTTAGAACCCATGAAGGTATCAAATTAAGAATCATATTTCCTTAGAGAGTCAACAGTCTCAGATAAAATTTTAACTTGATTTTGACATTCTTTTACTTCATCCATCACTTCTGTCACAGCACTTGACAAAACACTTTCTATAGAAGATACAAAATAACTTTTCATCTTACTTAGCTCTTCAACAAAACAGGTTTTCAATTCTGATTTCAGTGCCTCAAGATCTCCTTTTCTCACAAAGTCTTTAGACGGAGCTAGAGGAGCTACTGGATGAACAGTAACTTCCTCTGAGAAAATATCATAAGACACAAGATTATTTCTAGTGTGTGTCTCATCATCAGAATCAGGATAGTCTAGTCCCAATACAAAAAATCCATGATCCACAGACCAATTTTCCACCTCATAGGTCACAGAAACCAATCCTATCCTTACTGGTTTCTCGCTCTAAACCTGATCTTCCATCACCATATCTGCAAAAGCAACATCCTCATTGGATACTTATTCTCCAGAATAGTCATCTACAAACATATTTATATCCAACCAGGTGGCACAGGCTGGGGTAAATTAGCAATAGGGTCCAGTCTGTCCACTTCAAGAACCTCCTCAACTGGAAAAATAGAGCTCTCAATCTGAGGACAGAGACTCAAACAGGTACTTCCATTTCCAGATACTTTTTCTTCTTCTTTAACACTATTACTGAAAACTGGATCAGTCTCCTTATGATCTGATCTAGGAAGTTCTTCCTCTATTATAGAGATTTCTTCAACACTTTCTCTTAGAACAACTTCCTTTCTAGGTAGGGTCATAGGTGGACTTTCTTTTCCATATGATACATTTTCATCAGCTGGTCTTGGAGGCAAATTAAGGTCCCCTCTATCTTCTATAGACGTATCCTCGTCAGCACCATCATCACTATATTGATGTTTCTCCTTGTCAGTTCCAAGACCTGGATCCCTCACATCCTTTGGTCTGAGAGGATGGTCCATAGGATTAAACTTTTCATACAACTTCCCTTCATCACTGACCCATTCTCTATTCAATGGGTTCTAGTTAATCTTCATGTATTATCAAATGGTTTTGTTGATACATTAGTTGTCCTTCACAGCTACAGTCTCATCTTGAGATCCATCTATTCCCTTTACTTTAAGCATTAAATATATCAACTTGGAAAAGAACAAGGCATTTGTTTTTTATTTCAGCCTAGTCATATCTTCCATTTGAATTATAATAAGACTACAGAGATTTACTTGGACACCATGCCTTAGCAGATACAACAAGAATATATCTTGGAATCTAAGGTTTGCAAAATCACCTCGTCTTGGACTTAACACATGCTGGATGAATTTGAACAGCAACCGGTTTTCTCCATCCATTTCTGTAGGAACAACTTTTCTTGGTGTGCCATATCCAGAGAGATCCTCCAAAGCTGTTTCATAATCATAAATGTCACTGGTAGGAGTTACAAATTTTGAATAAAAATTGAACATACCATCATGAGGTACCCTCGGACAATCAGCCCATTCCCCGGAGGAGAATGAAACTTCTTTTCCATTAACAAATGAGAAGTCCCGATTCGTATTATCCAGTTTTTCAAATTTGAGAAACTCATAGAAAGCTTTAACCAATTTAGGATAATACAGTCCATTGTTGTTTGAGAAGCATTCAACCCATTCCTGCTCTTAAAGCAGACTTATAATTAATGACTTACTATTCATCAACCATTCCGCACATAGCGCTTTCTCAACTACTATTTCCCTTTTCATGAGATGCTGGTTTATAGGTTTCTTTACTTCACTTCTACCACAAGACTATCCTTTGAGTCTCTTGGCATTCAGCTCATCACCCTCTTCATTGATTTTCGGTCTCTTCACTCTTTCCATTATTCGAATCGTGAGGCTTAGGGTTCAAGAGAGATGAAGTTTTGTGAGCTAAGGTTTGAAGGTAAAGGGTTCAAGGTGGATTGAAATGAGGTTAAGACTAATGTTTTATCATTTAATAATTGAGAAATAAATAAATAAAACATAATAAATATAATATAAATGATACAGATTCTGGTGGATAAAAAACACGAAGTTTTATACAGCACAAACTATCAGTAACATATACCGATGAGGATTACTAATGGTGAGGTCCACTAACAGTGAGGTTATAATGGTGAGGTCCATACCAGTGAGGTATAACGGTGAGGTCCTAACAGTGTGGTATAACGGTGAGGTCCTAACAGTGAGGTATAACGATGAGGTCCTAATAGTGAGGTATAACAGTGAGGTCCATACCAGGGAGGTATAATGGTGAGGTCCATACCAGTGAGGTATAATGGTGAGTTCCATACCAGTGAGGTATAATGGTGAGGTCCATACCAGTGAGGTATCCTTAAACTGTTACGAAAAAATTATCATTTCTAATTCATGTTTGATGTAATTTATCCTCTCTGAATTTAAAGGTTTGGTAAATATATCAGTCAACTGATGTTCAGTGCCGATGAATTCAAGAGTTATATCACCTTTTTGATAATGATCTCTCAAAAAGTGATTCCTTGCATCAATGTACTTAGTCCTAGAGTGAGACATAGGATTCTTGGAAATATTGATTGCACTTGTGTTATCACAGTTTATAGATACACGTCAAAATTGATATCCATAGTCCAATAGAGTGTGTTTAACCTACAGAATTTGTGCACAGCAATTACCAGCAGCTATGTATTCTACTTTAGCAGTAGACAATACAACAGAATTCTACTTTTTACTACACCATTATACTAAGGATTTACCTAAAAAGTGACATGTTCCTGATGTACTATTCCTATCTAACTTGAAACCAGCAAAGTCACCATCTGAATAACTTATTAAATCAAAATATTGTCCTTTTGGATAAAATAATACTAGATTGGTAGTATGTTTAAGATATTTGAAAATCCTTTTAACAGAAAGTAACTGTGATTCTTTTGGAATAGCTTGAAATAATGCACACATGCACACGCTAAACATGATATCTGGTCGACTAGTAGTAAGGTAAAGTAAACTCCCAATCATACCTCTATAATTTGTTTGATCTACTGGTTTCCCAAATTCATCAATATCCAATTTACATGTGGTACTCATAGGTTAATCAAATCCCTTATTACTATCAAGACCAAAACGTTTTATAAGATTCATTATATATTTTATTTGATTTAAATAGATACCATCATTATTTTGAAAAACATGAAATCCAAGAAAATATTTGAGTTCTCCCATTAAACTCATTTCAAATTCACTTTGCATACTATTTAAAAAATCAATACACAAATCAGTTTTATAAAACACAAAAATAATATCATCAACATAGATTTTTACTATGAAAACATCTTTGTAAATCCTTTTGATAAAAAGATTTGGATCAGCAATCCCTTTAATAAAACCTTTTGAAATATGAAAATTAATAAGTCTATCATACCAAGCTCGTGGAGCTTGATTTAAACTATATAAATCTTTATAAAGCTTAAAAACTCGATTTGGAAAATGAGGATTAGTAAATCTAGGTGGTTGTTCAACAAAAACATCTTCAATTATAAAACCATTTATAAAATCACTTTTAACATCCATTTGATATAACTTGAAATTCAGATGAGGAGCATAAGAAATTAAAATCCTAATAGATTATAACCTAGCAATAGGTGCAAAGGTTTCTTCATATCATATTCCTTCTTCTTGATTATATCCTTCTGCAACAAGCCTAGCTTTGTTTCTAACTATATTTCCAGACTCATTAACTTTATTCCTAAAAACCCATTTAGTTCCTATTGTCAAACTGTCCTTAGGTCTGTCTACTAATTCCTAGACTTTGTTTTTTTCAAATTTATTTAATTCTTCTTACATATCCATTACCCAAAATATATCATTGATTGCATCATTGATATTTTTAAGTTCTAACTATGAAAGAAAAGCTTGTTGTTCAACCTGATTTCTTATAGAAGCCCTATTCTGAGTTCCTATATCTAAATCTCCTACTACATCATCTAAAGGACGGTTTTTAAGGGTCCTAGTTGGTCTAGAAATGGTAGTGCTAGAAATTTCAGGTTCATCTACAGGTTTAAGTTCAATAGAAACAGGTTCTAGAAAATTTCCAAAACTGGTTTTCGTAACAACAGGTTTACTGTTTTTGTCATTAATGTTTAGAATAGACATATCTTCTTCAAGATTTTCAAGAGGGGTCTTAGGTTCATGTGGATCAGTTGCATCAAATTTTATGTGTACAGATTCTTCCACACATTTGGTCCTCTCATTAAATACTCTATAGTCTTTTTTGGATATAGAATAACCTAGAAAGATTCCTTCATCTCTTTTGGATGAAAATTTATCAAGATTATCTTTAGTATTTAGGATGAAGACTTTGAAACCAAAAACTCTAAATTATTTAACCTTAGGCTTCCAATTATTTCATAGCTCATAAGGGGTCCTTTTGAGAATTGGTCTAATTAGGACTCTATTTATAATATAACAAGTTGTATTGATATCTTCATCACAAAAGTAAATAGGTAGATCATATTCATTAAGCACAGTTCTTGCAATTTCTTGAAGTGTTCTATTTATTATTTCGACAATATCATTCTGTTGAGGTGTTCTGGGGGCAGATAAATTGTGACTATAGCCATTATGTGATCAATAAGTTTAAAACTCATGATTTTCAAACTCACAACCATGGTGACTTCTCAGGGTCTTAATATTAAGTCCACTTAGTTTTTATATAGACTTGGATTATTTAATGAAATAAGAACAATCTTTGCTTTTGTGAGCTAGAAAGTATACCCAAGTATATCTAGAAAAGTCATCTAGAAGGACATAGACATAGTGTAACGCCCCGACCCCAGTTACCCAGAGTCGGTGCATTACTTCGTAACATTGGCATGATCACAAGAAAGATCAAATCTCGAAAGACCGATTGGTTTAGTAGCCTTGGAAACACTAGATATATTCATAAGTTTTACATTACATCATAAAATGAAAAACTACTACAACAACATAATTTTTTCACAGTCCACACTATAATCCCCTCATAATATCCCTGCAGGTCATTCATAACTTACGTCTTCACTTCCTGGGAAAAATAAAACATAGAAAATGGGTGAGCTCAAATGCCCAGTAAGGATAACAATATAGCGGAAACTTTCATAAATAAGAATAAACATTTAAGGCAATGTATAACTAAAACAAAATCCTTTTAAACATGAACTTTCAACATGGTATGGCATAAATAAAATGAAATAATGCCATTTACTTATTCACATGGATATTCTACTAATCGAATAATCACATGCAAAAATCAATAACCACTTTCATAATGTTGGAATGCATAATGCTAAATGTTAATTTCTTTGTCTAGGCCTCATCCCAAGACTTAGGGGTTACTTCTAACCGGAACCCAACCCGGAGTGCCTCTAATAACCGGACACCAACCCGGAGTGCCTCTAATAACCGGACACCAACCCGGAGTACCTCTAATAACCGGAGACCAAACCGGAGGGCTTACTTTTACCAGTCCCTAACCTGGAGGGATTAATTTAACCAGTCCCCAACCTGGAGGGCTTACTTTAACCAGTCCCCAACCTGGAGGGCTTACTTTTACCGGTCCCCAACCCGGAACATACTTGTTCAGCACATTCATCTGAAGAAAAGTTTGAAATATAACATAAACATTCGGATTAAAAATAACTTCTGAAATGTCAACACTTTAAACATAAACCATGAGTGATATAGAAATAGCACATCCACAGTCAAACATAACTCATTCGATACAATATGGAAGATTGTATTTTTTCACATTGACCTCAATCAAGAATAATGAAGGATGTTGACATAGATGAAATAAAAATTCTTTTTAGAGAAATATCTCTTCCTATTTTTGAAATCATTTAAGAGCCATATAAAATAAAACATTTTCTTGAAAATATTCTTATAAGCTTGTAAGGGAAGCTTTGACGATTTTATAATGGCGGAAAATAACCGCACCCGCCGTATAAGTTAAAAAAAACATTCTTACCTCAATTCTGTCGAAAAGGTTAAAAAGGACCTTGTTTTGAAAACGACGGAAAGATTCCTTTATAAACCTCTTATAAAAAGTCAAACAAGGGTATAAATGACTTTAACCCATATTCTTGTAAATAGTAAAAATGTTTTGAAATACATTTCGAAGAAACATGGATGTGGATGATAAAGAGATCCCAGTAGATTATTACGTATAATACAACCTCAGATAATTAAGAGATTGTGAAATAACCCTTACCAATTTGGTAACTTATGAAACATACAACCCATGAAAGAGGTATCATACAATGAATATGTAAATACACATAAATTAGAGTGTATTACACAAAGAATATAATTATGGGCAGTACATACACCACACAAAAGGTGATGGTGGCAATATGGCATGAATCTCACGGGAATAAGGAGTGAGACGAAAACCCCTTACCACGTTAATCAAATGAGTCGTATGGCCAAAAGTTAATAACCACCAAATTATTCACAGAATAAAATGAATATAAAGATAATCATGATAATATATATCAAATTCCAGTACACAATACACCACTTTCAATAATTTAGTGGCGAATAATGGAAATCTCACGGAATTGAATGTGAGATAAGAAAATCCCTTACCTTGTACTTTTCCTTGGTTGGGGTAGGTTAACCTCCTGTATAATGGTGAAATAATTGTTACTAAATTATACAAGAATCATACATATTAATATGATATCATATATGATCTTTTAATATTGATTTGATAATAATATGTTAGTATTATCGTTGTTTCGGGTGTTAACTTACTCGTTTGCTTTTGTATGTTTTGTTACGTAAGACATGTTTGTAAAGGATGGGTTGTATATTATTCAAATCCAGAATGGTATCAAGTCCTTAAACATCATTTTTAAATCATCAAATGATAATTATACTTGAATGGATACGATGGAGAATGAATCTCATCGCGTTCGTGGAGACGGTAGTCCGTACGTACGCACGAACGCTACTTCCATTTAATTTTTATTTTAAAAGAATCGAATCCAAATGATACATAGGTATATTACTATTCCAATATAATATTTTATATATGTTACTTAAGTTCATTAACACCATCCTTTATACGTTCCATGTGTGGTATGAACGAGTTATATCATTTTAAGGGGGCGGTAGTCCGCACTTCCTCAAATGAAATTATCGTATGTATATACAACATGAAACGAATAATGGTATGAAATAAAATGGAATTAAAGAAGCTTATATATAAAATATATATCATTAATATCATATTTAATTACAGTGCCATCATAATGGCCACCATGAGAGGCGGTAAGATGTATTTGAACAATCATCGTTTCGTGAGGCGTTAGTTTTCCATCCACAGAAACATTATGTTCATCATCCATTAGATGGAGTTGTGTGTATGTGTAGTTTTAATCCTTCTTATAACAACATCATAGTATATTGAGGATAATGTTGTTGTTACAAAAGAAAGGAAATAAAAAGAGTTTGGGGGTTGAAGAAGCAAAATAAATGAAAATAATTTAAGAGAAAACGTTACCTTTAATTTAGGTAACTCACTTTGGTTGGAACCAAAGGACTTGTTGAAATGCTTTCTTCCTAAGGGGAAGCTTCAAGGAGGAGGAGAGGGATGTGGGGAGCTTAGTTGGGCAGAGTTTGGACGAGCCAAGTGGCTTGAGAGGTGTGAGGAATGAGTAGGAGGAGTGCCCTTTTATAAGAGGGGTGAGGGGCACCTTTGGAAAAGCTAGAAATATTAATTTATAATAAATTCATATTCGGTTTATAATGGCTCCAAAGTTGATTATTCAAAGGTTAAGGTGGGGATATGTCGAAAACCACTAAACCAATAGAATTTAGACAGGTTTGGGTACTTATATTAACCTTATCTTTAAGTATTAACTCTAAGTTAATTAGTTTCACTTTTACAATGTCTCTTTGTATTTTTATATAATATGGTTAATAAACTTACTATATACATCCAAGAGACCCCCAAGTGGTACATTAATGATGAAACTATCATGATATAAGTCTCTTGGCCGAACCTTAGATTTTTAGGAATTTAATATCAATTAATAATATAATATTTGTTTTAAGAACTCTTTTATGTCAATTTTGACACTATTCAATAGTTGATTTTTTTGAAACTCATAACAGATTGATTACTTCAAACAAAGTCAATTAAATCAATCCTAATATATCATAGTATCCTAGAAAATTAGTTTAATTCATTAAAAGTTTCATATTATATTTATTTGGGTATTTATAATATCAATTATTTTAATTTTTCACTATTATAGTAATTACTTCATCATCATTGTGTCATAAATAAAATAGTTTATTTAATGTCTAAAAATTATAAATAAAATATCATTATGTAGGAAATCTTTTTAGCTTTCTAATGAATATTTATAATCTAAAATACAACTTATATAACCCTATGTAACAATTGTTTTTCTAAAAGATATATGCTTGTGTCATTTTTGTATTCATTTTGACTTAATTAAAATAAAGTGTCATTATCACTTACAAGTGGATCCATGGGGTCCCAAAATCGACCCAGAGATGCCCATGGTCGACCATGTAACAACCAATAGGGTTAAGACACGTTTTAGGGTAATTTAGTATTATTATAATATTATTTTTTTAACCCTTATTTACCGGATTTACCCTTAACCATGGTAAATAAAATATTTACCGCAGTAATTATTCAAAATGTCTAAAAATAAAAGTTACCTATTTACACAATTTGAACATCCTGATTCCAAATATGGAATCCATTTTTCTAAATTCAAAACACAGAAGTGGCAGAAATTAATTTAAAATTAATTCCCGCTGTCAAAACAAAAAGCGTGTTTTTAAGAGATAATAACTATCAAAAGATTGACACTTGATTATGTTCGGTTTAATTGTAAAATTATGTCCAATGACCAACATTATATTAAATGGTAAAAAATATATTATAAATATACTTTAAAACCACTAAAATTCATAATTTATCACTATTAATTATTTTGATTAAAAAAGTTGTTTTTAATTAAAATTTAGTAATTTTCACTATTCATCAAAATATGAAAGTTATCCGAAATGTACCAAAATTTCACCTTAGGCTAAATTCGATATTCCGAATCCAAAGATGAAGTCCATTTTAAAATATAAAATATATATAATTTTAAAAAGTAGGTATTACTATTCATAACGGCTAGTTTGATTGGTTGTGGTGTGTGTTAAAACTCAAGGTTGCGTACAACACACGCTATTGTATTATTCAAAGAAAGTGTACCGTGGAAGCTTGGGATGTTTCATTTTAAAATTTTGATGTCCCCATTTAGTCAAAAAGTTTAAAATATTGTATTTAAAAAGGGTTCACTATTAAAAGTTGATAAAAGTGCAATACTGAAAATGAATTTGTTCTTGCATTATATCTAAGAAACTCATAATATGGATTCTAAAATTATAAGGATTATATAAAGTTTAAAATTTAGATAATACTATTAATAACCTCTTTTGAATGGCTTTTTTTTGTAAGTCATGGTGTGATTGAACTCAGTGTTGCGTGTAGTGCAAGTTATTGAATTATTTTGAAGAAATAACACACTATGAAATCTTGGGGTGTTACATTCTCCCCTCCTTCAATAAATTGCGTCCTCGCAATTTGAAATTGTTCTTCGAAAATAAAAGGTTGAAAATAGAAAATATATTTGTGGGAAAACCCACATCGGAAATTGGTTTACTAAAATTTAGTCTTAATATGAGGAAAAGAGAAATGAAAGGGTCACCACCAAATTATGATCTCGATTAGGAGAACATTGGTGGCAATTAGAGACATATAATTGGAGGAAAAACGTAAATATTTATAGGTAGTGGTTGAGGTCATCAATCACAAACAAGTATAAAATTGAGGTCCTTAAACTCATCAATCTATGATGTTTTGAAGTACCATCGGTTCAACAAAATATAGGGTATTGGGATCACACATTTTTGACATTTCAAAATATCTTAGTTGAAATCCCACATCGAAAAATGAATTAATGAGGCCTCTATTTAAAATAAAGAGTGGAAAGTATGAAGATTACCGAAAATAACACATACTAGGGTTCCACGTAGGAAAATATGGATATGGAGGAGAAATCTAACCATCAATTATCTGATGGAGAGTGGTAGAGAACATGGCTATGAAAAGGCCAACAATCCCAAAGCCATAAATTAGTGATGATTTAAGGTACCATCTAGGGAAACATTTTTTTTCTAAGTTCCTTTTATTAATGTTGAGGAATTTATTTATGAGATTGGCTAAGATCATAAGGAGATATACTCACTTTATAATTAGAGTTTTATCTATTAATAAATTTCTACCACAAACTCATCTTTCACTCGAAAAGATAATAGAATGTAAAAAATTCTATTTACACTATTTGTATAGGGTTCCAAAATAAACGAATTTATAATTAATCTACAAGATCTTTTAATAAAAACTAAATTATTTAATCCAGGAAATCTCGTGGGCCAGTGGTAGGTGATACACCCTTGTCGCCCTTCGGTTGCGGGTTCAAGTCTCGCAGCCTTGCCGGACGCGACGGGTCGCCGCCCGACCTCCGGGTTGTCCTTTTATGGCAATCCAAAATTAATCTCAAACTTAGAATTTATCCAAAATACTTCTGTCCAAACTCACAGTACAACATTTATAAGGAAGTTAGACATAATGTATATCCTTTTTACCCTGTAATAGAATATTAATACCTTCATAATGTATTCTTTTAAAACACTGAAACATCCTGATTTACCATAATCCTTATTGATTACATTCATGCTCCCTTATTCCATATAGAATGCTGGATATACTTCATCAATCCAAAAAAGTTTTAAACCCCAACAATGATGGAATATACAAATCATTAATCAGCTTCAAGGTAGTTAAGAATATCCAATATAATTTATCCAAAACAATCACATATTATTCCAAAATCACTACCTCAGTATCAGAACTATATTATGATTTATCATTCTCTCAACCATATATTTTCCAAAAATTTATCCTGCTATTGAGTCACTTTTCTTTTTTCCACATAATCTCAAGTCCTTAATGAAATAGTACTGCAGTACAATCCTTATATACTCCATAATTATTATAACAAGTACATTATTGTTACAACACTCAATTGACATAATCAACATAAGAACTCTAATCATTCCTCTTCATCTGTGGTAGTATCATAACTTGGTTATTATCCAATAACATCATTTGCGGCTTAGTCTGATGACTGGGACATAGGATCGCGTAGTGTCCAAACTCCTTGCAAATGAAGCATTGTACATTTAAAACCATTTTCTTACCCTTGCAGTCACGTACTTTGTGCCCTTTTCCTCCACACTTATAAAAAACTCTCATTCCTTTCAGGCAAGTTCGAGGGTGTTTCTTTCCACAGTTACCACATATGGGAAAATTCTTCTTTTCCCTCTTCCCTTTATCCAT
Source organism: Viscum album (assembly GCA_963277665.1). Lineage (NCBI taxonomy): Eukaryota > Viridiplantae > Streptophyta > Magnoliopsida > Santalales > Viscaceae > Viscum > Viscum album. The sequence goes on along the minus strand of OY728119.1, from coordinate 1,173,141,431 downwards.
CTTTCTCTCTTCCATCCTTTTCTTCTCTTGCTTCCCTTCAAAGCCATAGGACTCAGTAAACTCTTTACATATCTTATCAACACATGATATTATTTCTTCATATGATGATAATACATGGGAGACTATTTCTCTTATAAATTCTAGCTTAAGACCATGAAAGATATGATCCTTCCTTCTCTTTGAATGATGTGTATTTCTGGAGTTCTCATTCCTTCTACTGGGCGCCATTTCTATACCATGGCATAAACTAGATCAGTTTATGAATCAAAACACATAATCCCATACTTATAAAACACTTAACATAAATTGAACTATTTATGGATATAATCCATAATCATAAAAATGTTTTCTTTGAGGAAGTATATACTCATAAACCCTTCATAATGGTTTGTAAAGAAAATGAGAATTATCCTAAGCATATCCCCCGGGAGTGTCGTAACCAAGAGTGCAGCAAGGCTCGTTGTCGTGCACCAGTTCCCGTTCGAGTCTAGCTCAAAGCGGTGTTTTTGGGTTTTACCCCTAGGTACATCTGTGCCAGAGCTGCCTCTACCTGCTCGTATCCAGACAGGGATGTATTGCTCGGAAAACTCACAAAATCTCTACAATACCAAAATTCTAGGAAGTTCTTCTATACTAATCCTCAAAGTTCATCTTAGGTGTACGTGCTCTAATCAGAGTTTATCTAAATCTATCTTCCAAGGTTTGTACTAAACTTCCTCTGATACCAACTGTAACGCCCCGACCCCAGTTACCCAGAGTCGGTGCATTACTTCGTAACATTGGCATGATCACAAGAAAGATCAAATCTCGAAAGACCGATTGGTTTAGTAGCCTTGGAAACACTAGATATATTCATAAGTCTTACATTACATCATAAAATGAAAAACTACTACAACAACATAATGTTTTCACAGTCCACACTATAATCCCCTCATAATATCCCTGCAGGTCATTCATAACTTACGTCTTCACTTCCTGGGAAAAATAAAACATAGAAAAGGGGTGAGCTCAAATGCCCAGTAAGGATAACAATATAGCGGAAACTTTCATAAATAAGAATAAACATTTAAGGCAATGTATAACTAAAACAAAATCCTTTTAAACATGAACTTTCAACATGGTATGGCATAAATAAAATGAAATAATGCCATTTACTTATTCACATGGATATTCTACTAATCGAATAATCACATGCAAAAATCAATAACCACTTTCATAATGTTGGAATGCATAATGCTAAATGTTAATTTCTTTGTCTAGGCCTCATCCCAAGACTTAGGGGTTACTTCTAACCGGAACCCAACCCGGAGTGCCTCTAATAACCGGACACCAACCCGGAGTGCCTCTAATAACCGGACACCAACCCGGAGTACCTCTAATAACCGGAGACCAAACCGGAGGGCTTACTTTTACCAGTCCCTAACCTGGAGGGCTTAATTTAACCAGTCCCCAACCTGGAGGGCTTACTTTAACCAGTCCCCAACCTGGAGGGCTTACTTTTACCGGTCCACAACCTGGAACATACTTGTTCAGCACATTCATCTGAAGAAAAGTTTGAAATATAACATAAACATTCGGATTAAAAATAACTTCTGAAATGTCAACACTTTAAACATAAACCATGAGTGATATAGAAATAGCACATCCACAGTCAAACATAACTCATTCGATACAATATGGAAGATTGTATTGTATCACATTGACCTCAATCAAGAATAATGAAGGATGTTGACATAGATGAAATCAAAATTCTTTTTATAGAAATATCTCTTCCTATTTTTGAAATCATTTAAGAGCCATATAAAATAAAACATTTTCTTGAAAATATTCTTATAAGCTTGTAAGGGAAGCTTTGACGATTTTATAACGGCGGAAAATAACCGCACCCGCCGTATAAGTTAAAAAAAACATTCTTACCTCAATTCTGTCGAAAAGGTTAAAAAGGACCTTGTTTTGAAAACGACGGAAAGATTCCTTTATAAACCTCTTATAAAAAGTCAAACAAGGGTATAAATGACTTTAACCCATATTCTTGTAAATAGTAAAAATGTTTTGAAATACATTTCGAAGAAACATGGATGTGGATGATAAAGAGATCCCAGTAGATTATTACGTATAATACAACCTCAGATAATGAAGAGATTGTGAAATAACCCTTACCAATTTGGTAACTTATGAAACATACAACCCATGAAAGAGGTATCATACAATGAATATGTAAATACACATAAATTAGAGTGTATTACACAAAGAATATAATTATGGGCAGTACATACACCACACAAAAGGTGATGGTGGCAATATGGCATGAATCTCACGGGAATAAGGAGTGAGACGAAAACCCCTTACCACGTTAATCAAATGAGTCGTATGGCCAAAAGTTAATAACCACCAAATTATTCACAGAATAAAATGAATATAAAGATAATCATGATAATATATATCAAATTCCAGTACACAATACACCACTTTCAATAATTTAGTGGCGAATAATGGAAATCTCACGGAATTGAATGTGAGATAAGAAAATCCCTTACCTTGTACTTTTCCTTGGTTGGGGTAGGTTAACCTCCTGTATAATGGTGAAATAATTGTTGCTAAATTATACAAGAATCATACATATTAATATGATATCATATATGATCTTTTAATATTGATTTGATAATAATATGTTAGTATTATCGTTGTTTCGGGTGTTAACTTACTCGTTTGCTTTTGTATGTTTTGTTACGTAAGACATGTTTGTAAAGGATGGGTTGTATATTATTCAAATCCAGAATGGTATCAAGTCCTTAAACATCATTTTTAAATCATCAAATTATAATTATACTTGAATGGATACGATGGAGAATGAATCTCATCGCGTTCGTGGAGACGGTAGTCCGTACGTACGCACGAACGCTACTTCCATTTAATTTTTATTTTAAAAGAATCGAATCCAAATGATACATAGGTATATTACTATTCCAATATAATATTTTATATATGTTACTTAAGTTCATTAACACCATCCTTTATACGTTCCATGTGTGGTATGAACGAGTTATATCATTTTAAGGGGGCGGTAGTCCGCACTTCCTCAAATGAAATTATCGTATGTATATACAACATGAAACGAATAATGGTATGAAATAAAATGGAATTACAGAAGCTTATATATAAAATATATATCATTAATATCATATTTAATTACAGTTCCATCATAATGGCCACCATGAGAGGCGGTAAGATGTATTTGAACAATCATCGTTTCGTGAGGCGTTAGTTTTCCATCCACAGAAACATTATGTTCATCATCCATTAGATGGAGTTGTGTGTATGTGTAGTTTGAATACTTCTTATAACAACATCATAGTATATTGAGGATACTGGTGTTGTTACAAAAGAAAGGAAATAAAAAGAGTTTGGGGGTTGAAGAAGCAAAATAAATGGAAATAATTTAAGAGAAAACGTTACCTTTAATTTAGGTAACTCACTTTGGTTGGAACCAAAGGACTTGTTGAAATGCTTTCTTTCTAAGGGGAAGCTTCAAGGAGGAGGAGAGGGATTTGGGGAGCTTATTTGGGCAGAGTTTGGACGAGCCAAGTGGCTTGAGAGGTGTGAGGAATGAGTAGGAGGAGTGCCCTTTTATAAGAGGGGTGAGGGGCACCTTTGGAAAAGCTAGAAATATTAATTTATAATAAATTCATATTCGGTTTATAATGGCTCCAAAGTTGATTATTCAAAGGTTAAGGTGGGGATATGTCGAAAACCACTAAACCAATAGAATTTAGACAGGTTTTTGTACTTATATTAACCTTATCTTTAAGTATTAACTCTAAGTTAATTAGTTTCACTTTTACAATGTCTCTTTGTATTTTTATATAATATGGTTAATAAACTTACTATATACATCCAAGAGACCCCCAAGTGGTACATTAATGATGAACCTATCATGATATAAGTCTCTTGGCCGAACCTTAGATTTTTAGGAATTTAATATCAATTAATAATATAATATTTGTTTTAAGAACTCTTTTATGTCAATTTTGACACTATTCAATAGTTGATTTTTTTGAAACTCATAACAGATTGATTACTTCGAACAAAGTCAATTAAATCAATCCTAATATATCATAGTATCCTAGAAAATTAGTTTAATTCATTAAAAGTTTCATATTATATTTATTTGGGTATTTATAATATCAATTATTTTAATTTTTCACTATTATAGTAATTACTTCATCATCATTGTGTCATAAATAAAATAAATTATTTAATGTCTAAAAATTATAAATAAAATATCATTATGTAGGAAATCTTTTTAGCTTTCTAATCAATATTTATAATCTAAAATACAACTTATATAACCCTATGTAACAATTGGTTTTCTAAAAGATATATGCTTGTGTCATTTTTGTATTCATTTTGACTTAATTAAAATAAAGTGTCATTATCACTTACAAGTGGATCCATGGGGTCCCAAAATCGACCCAAAGATGCCCATGGTCGACCATGTAACAACCAATAGGGTTAAGACACGTTTTAGGGTAATTTAGTATTATTATAATATTATTTTTTTAACCCTTATTTACCGGATTTACCCTTAACCATGGTAAATAAAATATTTACCGCAGTAATTATTCAAAATGTCTAAAAATAAAAGTTACCTATTTACACAATTTGAACATCCTGATTCCAAATATGGAATCCATTTTTCTAAATTCAAAACACAGAAGTGGCAGAAATTAATTTAAAATTAATTCCCGCTGTCAAAACAAAAAGCGTGTTTTTAAGAGATAATAACTATCAAAAGATTGACACTTGATTATGTTCGGTTTAATTGTAAAATTATGTCCAATGACCAACATTATATTAAATGGTAAAAATATATTCTAAATATACTTTAAAACCCCTAAAATTCATAATTTATCACTATTAATTATTTTGATTAAAAAAGTTGTTTTTAATTAAAATTTAGTAATTTTCACTATTCATCAAAATATGAAAGTTATCCGAAATGTACCAAAATTTCACCTTAGGCTAAATTCGATATTCCAAATCCAAAGATGAAGTCCATTTTAAAATATAAAATATATATAATTTTAAAAAGTAGGTATTACTATTCATAACGGCTAGTTTGATTGGTTGTGGTGTGTGTTAAAACTCAAGGTTGCGTACAACACACGCTATTGTATTATTCAAAGAAAGTGTACCGTGGAAGCTTGGGATGTTTCATTTTAAAATTTTGATGTCCCCATTTAGTCAAAAAGTTTAAAATATTGTATTTAAAAAGGGTTCACTATTAAAAGTTGATAAAAGTGCAATACTGAAAATGAATTTGTTCTTGCATTATATCTAAGAAACTCATAATATGGATTCTAAAATTATAAGGATTATATAAAGTTTAAAATTTAGATAATAATATTAATAACCTCTTTTGAATGGCTTTTTTTTGTAAGTCATGGTGTGATTGAACTCAGTGTTGCGTGTAGTGCAAGTTATTGAATTATTTTGAAGAAATAACACACTATGAAATCTTGGGGTGTTACATTCTCCCCTCCTTCAATAAATTGCGTCCTCGCAATTTGAAATTGTTCTTCGAAAATAAAAGGTTGAAAATAGAAAATATATTTGTGGGAAAACCCACATCGGAAATTGGTTTACTAAAATTTAGTCTTAATATGAGGAAAAGAGAAATGAAAGGGTCACCACCAAATTATGATCTCGATTAGGAGAACATTGGTGGCAATTAGAGACATATAATTGGAGGAAAAAAATAAATATTTATAGGTAGTGGTTGAGGTCATCAATCACAAACAAGTATAAAATTGAGGTCCTTAAACTCATCAATCTATGATGATTTGAAGTACCATCGGTTCAACAAAATATAGGGTATTGGGATCACACATTTTTGACATTTCAAAATATCTTAGTTGAAATCCCACATCGAAAAATGAATTAATGAGGCCTCTATTTAAAATAAAGAGTGGAAAGTATGAAGATTACCGAAAATAACACATACTAGGGTTCCACGTAGGAAAATATGGATATGGAGGAGAAATCTAACCATCAATTATCTGATGGAGAGTGGTAGAGAACATGGCTATGAAAAGGCCAACAATCCCAAAGCCATAAATTAGTGATGATTTAAGGTACCATCTAGGGAAACATTTTTTTTCTAAGTTCTTTTTATTAATGTTGAGGAATTTATTTATGAGATTGGCTAAGATCATAAGGAGATATACTCACTTTATAATTAGAGTTTTATCTATTAATAAATTTCTACCACAAACTCATCTTTCACTCGAAAAGATAATAGAATGTAAAAAATTCTATTTACACTATTCGTATAGGGTTCCAAAATAAACGAATTTATAATTAATCTACAAGATCTTTTAATAAAAACTAAATTATTTAATCCAGGAAATCTCGTGGGCCAGTGGTAGGTGATACACCCTTGTCGCCCTTCGGTTGCGGGTTCAAGTCTCGCAGCCTTGCCGGACGCGACGGGTCGCCGCCCGACCTCCGGGTTGTCCTTTTATGGCAATCCAAAATTAATCTCAAACTTAGAATTTATCCAAAATACTTCTGTCCAAACTCACAGTACAACATTTATAAGGAAGTTAGACATAATGTATATCCTTTTTACCCTGTAATAGAATATTAATACCTTCATAATGTATTCTTTTAAAACACTGAAACATCCTGATTTACCATAATCCTTATTGATTACATTCATGCTCCCTTATTCCATATAGAATGCTGGATATAATTCATCAATCCAAAAAAGTTTTAAACCCCAACAATGATGGAATATACAAATCATTAATCAGCTTCAAGGTAGTTAAGAATATCCAATATAATTTATCCAAAACAATCACATATTATTCCAAAATCACTACCTCAGTATCAGAACTATATTATGATTTATCATTCTCTCAACCATATATTTTCCAAAAATTTATCCTGCTATTGAGTCACTTTTCTTTGTTCCACATAATCTCAAGTCCTTAATGAAATAGTACTGCAGTACAATCCTTATATACTCCATAATTATTATAACAAGTACATTGTTGTTACAACACTCAATTGACATAATCAACATAAGAACTCTAATCATTCCTCTTCATCTGTGGTAGTATCATAACTTGGTTATTATCCAATAACATCATTTGCGGCTTAGTCTGATGACTGGGACATAGGATCGCGTAGTGTCCAAACTCCTTGCAAATGAAGCATTGTACATTTAAAACCATTTTCTTACCCTTGCAGTCACGTACTTTGTGCCCTTTTCCTCCACACTTATAAAAAACTCCCATTCCTTTCAGGCAAGTTCCAGGGTGTTTCTTTCCACAGTTACCACATATGGGAAAATTCTTCTTTTCCCTCTTCCCTTTATCCATCTTTCTCTCTTCCATCCTTTTCTTCTCTTGCTTCCCTTCAAAGCCATAGGACTCAGTAAACTCTTTACATATCTTATCAACACATGATATTATTTCTTCATATGATGATAATACATGGGAGACTATTTCTCTTATAAATTCTAGCTTAAGACCATGAAAGATATGATCCTTCCTTCTCTTTGAATCATGTGTATTTCTGGAGTTCTCATTCCTTCTACTGGGCGCCATTTCTATACCATGGCATAAACTAGATCAGTTTATGAATCAAAACACATAATCCCATACTTATAAAACACTTAACATAAATTGAACTATTTATGGATATAATCCATAATCATAAAAATGTTTTCTTTGAGGAAGTATATACTCATAAACCCTTCATAATGGTTTGTAAAGAAAATGAGAATTATCCTAAGCATATCCCCCGGGAGTGTCGTAACCAAGAGTGCAGCAAGGCCCGTTGTCGTGCACCAGTTCCCGTTCGAGTCTAGCTCAAAGCGGTGTTTTCGGGTTTTACCCCTAGGTACATCTGTGCCAGAGCCGCCTCTACCTGCTCGTATCCAGACAGGGATGTATTGCTCGGAAAACTCACAAAATCTCTACAATACCAAAATTCTAGGAAGTTCTTCTATACTAATCCTCAAAGTTCATCTTAGGTGTACGTGCTCTAATCAGAGTTTATCTAAATCTAGCTTCCAAGGTTTGTACTAAACTTCCTCTGATACCAACTGTAACGCCCCGACCCCAGTTACCCAGAGTCGGTGCATTACTTCGTAACATTGGCATGATCACAAGAAAGATCAAATCTCGAAAGACCGATTGGTTTAGTAGCCTTGGAAACACTAGATATATTCATAAGTTTTACATTACATCATAAAATGAAAAACTACTACAACAACATAATGTTTTCACAGTCCACACTATAATCCCCTCATAATATCCCTGCAGGTCATTCATAACTTACGTCTTCACTTCCTGGGAAAAATAAAACATAGAAAAGGGGTGAGCTCAAATGCCCAGTAAGGATAACAATATAGCGGAAACTTTCATAAATAAGAATAAACATTTAAGGCAATGTATAACTAAAACAAAATCCTTTTAAACATGAACTTTCAACATGGTATGGCATAAATAAAATGAAATAATGCCATTTACTTATTCACATGGATATTCTACTAATCGAATAATCACATGCAAAAATCAATAACCACTTTCATAATGTTGGAATGCATAATGCTAAATGTTAATTTCTTTGTCTAGGCCTCATCCCAAGACTTAGGGGTTACTTCTAACCGGAACCCAACCCGGAGTGCCTCTAATAACCGGACACCAACCCGGAGTGCCTCTAATAACCGGACACCAACCCGGAGTACCTCTAATAACCGGAGACCAAACCGGAGGGCTTACTTTTACCAGTCCCTAACCTGGAGGGCTTAATTTAACCAGTCCCCAACCTGGAGGGCTTACTTTAACCAGTCCCCAACCTGGAGGGCTTACTTTTACCGGTCCCCAACCCGGAACATACTTGTTCAGCACATTCATCTGAAGAAAAGTTTGAAATATAACATAAACATTCGGATTAAAAATAACTTCTGAAATGTCAACACTTTAAACATAAACCATGAGTGATATAGAAATAGCACATCCACAGTCAAACATAACTCATTCGATACAATATGGAAGATTGTATTGTATCACATTGACCTCAATCAAGAATAATGAAGGATGTTGACATAGATGAAATCAAAATTCTTTTTAGAGAAATATCTCTTCCTATTTTTGAAATCATTTAAGAGCCATATAAAATAAAACATTTTCTTGAAAATATTCTTATAAGCTTGTAAGGGAAGCTTTGACGATTTTATAACGGCGGAAAATAACCGCACCCGCCGTATAAGTTAAAAAAAACATTCTTACCTCAATTCTGTCGAAAAGGTTAAAAAGGACCTTGTTTTGAAAACGACGGAAAGATTCCTTTATAAACCTCTTATAAAAAGTCAAACAAGGGTATAAATGACTTTAACCCATATTCTTGTAAATAGTAAAAATGTTTTGAAATACATTTCGAAGAAACATGGATGTGGATGATAAAGAGATCCCAGTAGATTATTACGTATAATACAACCTCAGATAATGAAGAGATTGTGAAATAACCCTTACCAATTTGGTAACTTATGAAACATACAACCCATGAAAGAGGTATCATACAATGAATATGTAAATACACATAAATTAGAGTGTATTACACAAAGAATATAATTATGGGCAGTACATACACCACACAAAAGGTGATGGTGGCAATATGGCATGAATCTCACGGGAATAAGGAGTGAGACGAAAACCCCTTACCACGTTAATCAAATGAGTCGTATGGCCAAAAGTTAATAACCACCAAATTATTCACAGAATAAAATGAATATAAAGATAATCATGATAATATATATCAAATTCCAGTACACAATACACCACTTTCAATAATTTAGTGGCGAATAATGGAAATCTCACGGAATTGAATGTGAGATAAGAAAATCCCTTACCTTGTACTTTTCCTTGGTTGGGGTAGGTTAACCTCCTGTATAATGGTGAAATAATTGTTACTAAATTATACAAGAATCATACATATTAATATGATATCATATATGATCTTTTAATATTGATTTGATAATAATATGTTAGTATTATCGTTGTTTCGGGTGTTAACTTACTCGTTTGCTTTTGTATGTTTTGTTACGTAAGACATGTTTGTAAAGGATGGGTTGTATATTATTCAAATCCAGAATGGTATCAAGTCCTTAAACATCATTTTTAAATCATCAAATGATAATTATACTTGAATGGATACGATGGAGAATGAATCTCATCGCGTTCGTGGAGACGGTAGTCCGTACGTACGCACGAACGCTACTTCCATTTAATTTTTATTTTAAAAGAATCGAATCCAAATGATACATAGGTATATTACTATTCCAATATAATATTTTATATATGTTACTTAAGTTCATTAACACCATCCTTTATACGTTCCATGTGTGGTATGAACGAGTTATATCATTTTAAGGGGGCGGTAGTCCGCACTTCCTCAAATGAAATTATCGTATGTATATACAACATGAAACGAATAATGGTATGAAATAAAATGGAATTACAGAAGCTTATATATAAAATATATATCATTAATATCATATTTAATTACAGTGCCATCATAATGGCCACCATGAGAGGCGGTAAGATGTATTTGAACAATCATCGTTTCGTGAGGCGTTAGTTTTCCATCCACAGAAACATTATGTTCATCATCCATTAGATGGAGTTGTGTGTATGTGTAGTTTTAATCCTTCTTATAACAACATCATAGTATATTGAGGATACTGGTGTTGTTACAAAAGAAAGGAAATAAAAAGAGTTTGGGGGTTGAAGAAGCAAAATAAATGAAAATAATTTAAGAGAAAACGTTACCTTTAATTTAGGTAACTCACTTTGGTTGGAACCAAAGGACTTGTTGAAATGCTTTCTTCCTAAGGGGAAGCTTCAAGGAGGAGGAGAGGGATGTGGGGAGCTTAGTTGGGCAGAGTTTGGACGAGCCAAGTGGCTTGAGAGGTGTGAGGAATGAGTAGGAGGAGTGCCCTTTTATAAGAGGGGTGAGGGGAACCTTTGGAAAAGCTAGAAATATTAATTTATAATAAATTCATATTCGGTTTATAATGGCTCCAAAGTTGATTATTCAAAGGTTAAGGTGGGGATATGTCGAAAACCACTAAACCAATAGAATTTAGACAGGTTTGGGTACTTATATTAACCTTATCTTTAAGTATTAACTCTAAGTTAATTAGTTTCACTTTTACAATGTCTCTTTGTATTTTTATATAATATGGTTAATAAACTTACTATATACATCCAAGAGACCCCCAAGTGGTACATTAATGATGAACCTATCATTATATAAGTCTCTTGGCCGAACCTTAGATTTTTAGGAATTTAATATCAATTAATAATATAATATTTGTTTTAAGAACTCTTTTATGTCAATTTTGACACTATTCAATAGTTGATTTTTTTGAAACTCATAACAGATTGATTACTTCGAAAAAAGTCAATTAAATCAATCCTAATATATCATAGTATCCTAGAAAATTAGTTTAATTCATTAAAAGTTTCATATTATATTTATTTGGGTATTTATAATATTAATTATTTTAATTTTTCACTATTATAGTAATTACTTCATCATCATTGTGTCATAAATAAAATAAATTATTTAATGTCTAAAAATTATAAATAAAATATCATTATGTAGGAAATCTTTTTATCTTTCTAATGAATATTTATAATCTAAAATACAACTTATATAACCCTATGTAACAATTGTTTTTCTAAAAGATATATGCTTGTGTCATTTTTGTATTCATTTTGACTTAATTAAAATAAAGTGTCATTATCACTTACAAGTGGATCCATGGGGTCCCAAAATCGACCCAAAGATGCCCATGGTCGACCATGTAACAACCAATAGGGTTAAGACACGTTTTAGGGTAATTTAGTATTATTATAATATTATTTTTTTAACCCTTATTTACCGGATTTACCCTTAACCATGGTAAATAAAATATTTACCGCAGTAATTATTCAAAATGTCTAAAAATAAAAGTTACCTATTTACACAATTTGAACATCCTGATTCCAAATATGGAATCCATTTTTCTAAATTCAAAACACAGAAGTGGCAGAAATTAATTTAAAATTAATTCCCGCTGTCAAAACAAAAAGCGTGTTTTTAAGAGATAATAACTATCAAAAGATTGACACTTGATTATGTTCGGTTTAATTGTAAAATTATGTCCAATGACCAACATTATATTAAATGGTAAAAAATATATTCTAAATATACTTTAAAACCACTAAAATTCATAATTTATCACTATTAATTATTTTGATTAAAAAAAAAATTTTTAATTAAAATTTAGTAATTTTCACTATTCATCCAAATATGAAAGTTATCCGAAATGTACCAAAATTTCACCTTAGGCTAAATTCGATATTCCGAATCCAAAGATGAAGTCCATTTTAAAATATAAAATATATATAATTTTAAAAAGTAGGTATTACTATTCATAACGGCTAGTTTGATTGGTTGTGGTGTGTGTTAAAACTCAAGGTTGCGTACAACACACGCTATTGTATTATTCAAAGAAAGTGTACCGTGGAAGCTTGGGATGTTTCATTTTAAAATTTTGATGTCCCCATTTAGTCAAAAAGTTTAAAATATTGTATTTAAAAAGGGTTCACTATTAAAAGTTGATAAAAGTGCAATACTGAAAATGAATTTGTTCTTGCATTATATCTAAGAAACTCATAATATGGATTCTAAAATTATAAGGATTATATAAAGTTTAAAATTTAGATAATACTATTAATAACCTCTTTTGAATGGCTTTTTTTGTAAGTCATGGTGTGATTGAACTCAGTGTTGCGTGTAGTGCAAGTTATTGAATTATTTTGAAGAAATAACACACTATGAAATCTTGGGGTGTTACACATAGTGCTTACCATTTAATCTAGAAACTCTAGATGGTCCAAATAAATCCATATGAACCAACTCGAGAGGTTGAGAAGTTGAAACTTTTTTCTTTGATTTGAAAGAAAATTTATGTTGTTTTCCCTTTTGACAAGGATTACAAACTTTATCTGTTGGGAATTCAAGTTTGGGCAGGTCTAACGAAACCATTCCTAGTCAATTTCCTGAGTGAATAAACAATGCAGTGTCCTAATATTCTGTGTCATAGCCAGGATTCTTTATGAAAATCATTTAAATAAGTAACATTTTGTTTAGCTAAAGAGTTCAAATCTATGACATATACATTTTTATTTCTTAATGCAGTAAATACCAAAACATTTTTAGAATTAAAAACATTACATGATTCATTTTCAAATTTTACAATAAATCCATCATCACACAAATGATAAATACTTAACAGATTGTATTTTAATCCATTAAAAAATAGTACTTTATAACTTAAAATTGAATTAGTGTTACCAATCTGGCCTAAGCCGATGATTTTTCCTTTTGATTTATCCCCAAAGGTGACATATCCTCCATAAAATTTGATTAATCTCTTAAAGAATGAGTATTCTCCTGTCATATTCCTTGAACATCCACTTTCCAAGTACCATATCTTCCTATAAGAAATTTTCAAGCAAGTTTCCTACAAAAAAATATTTAGACCGAAGATAATTTTGGTACCAAGATTTTCTTGGGTCTATAAAGGTTATCAAGTAAAACTTTAGGCACCCATATTTGTCTAATGGGTTTCCTATAATTAACAGATTCAAAAGATTTTTATAAATAAATTTTATTTGGTCTATAAGAATTTGAATATCTAGATTAATCATAAGAATTTCCAGAATTTGAACAAGTAGTATACTATCTAGATTTTGGAATAAATTTATTTTTAACAATATTTCTCTATCTAGGCTGGTAACCTATACCAGTAGTATACTTTGGTGCAACTTGTTTTCTAATCATTTGAGTGAGAGTATTATTTCCATTTTTAAACTTCTCTATGTTTTTTCTAATTTTCTCATAGGACAATTTAAGTTCAGTATTCTCCTTCAAGAGTTGATAATTCTTTTCCTTTCCTATACTAAGATCATAAATAAATATACTAGTCAAGTAATACTGATTATTTAATAATTTTTATTTATCTTTAAGTTCATTACAAGTATCTTCCAACATATTACAGTATTCAAATAATTCATCTTTAGACATATTATCATCATTATTTGAATCACTTTCATTCCCAGAATAATAATCATTATGCATAGGGTAATTAAGTGTTACCTTAGATGTTTCAGTCATGAAACACAAGTTTGAATGATTATTTTCTTCAGAATGAGAAGCTTAAGATCCACTTGAGCTGTCTTCAGTAGCACTCCATGTAGCTTTTATGGATTTCTTGTATTTCTTATCCTTACAGTCATAATTTTTCTTAAATTTTAGTTTTGGACAGTTAGATTTGACAGGCCCTTTTCTTTTGCACTCATATCAAGCTATTCCGTCATCTTTATCATTTTTCTTCTGGTCTTTCTTCCAATTTCCTTATAGATTATACTTACCCTTATAATCCGATTTTCTAAATAATTTCTTCTTTCTATAGAATTTCTTGAACCTCCTAGATATCTGATCCATCTCTTCATCACTATCTGAGTCATAATTTTCACTAGTTGAGCTTTCTTCAGTTATTTGAACCTTCTCTTTGTCCTTGATCTTTGAAGCAATGGACTTGAATGCCACTGACTTCTTCTTATATTCAACATCTTTTGCTTTATTCACTTTTAGATCTTCTTCATACATCATCAGTTTTCCAATCATCTCTTTGACATGTAGCTTTCCAATGTCACATAATTCTCATATAGAGAGAGAGGTTCCTCTCCATCTATCTGGTAGGCATCTCAGTATCCTCATGATTTTCTATTTTGTTGGAACAGCTTTCCCCAGTGAGCTCATTGTATTAACTATCTCATTATACCTGAGATACATATCAGAAATAGATTCATAAGATTTCATTTTAAAATTATCATACTTAATAGTGTATGTATTTAGTCTCATTTTCTTAACATTGGTTTTTCCCTCATGGGAAACAGCCAAACAATCCCAAATTTCACAAGCAGACTTACAAGAAGATATTCGATTAAATTCTTCATCTCTTAAAGAAAAAAAACAAAGCATTCATTGATTTACAATTATTATTGTGAGAATCTTTCATAGTTTCATCCCAAGTAGTTCTAACAGTTTCTGGAATCTTATACTGAGTTTCAATAGCATTCCAGATGTCAAATCCCATAATCTCCAAAATAGATTTTCATTTTTATTTTCCATTGGGCATAATTGACACCATTAAAGAAGGGTGTCCTGTTGGTAGCTACACCTTCTAATCTGTTATCCATAACAACTAATATTTTTAAAATGATATATAAAGATATAAAAATTTATAACTAACATAAATTTTGAGATCTTTAAGATACAACTAAAATCACAATTGAAAACTTTTCACAAAAATAGTGTTTTGAAAAACTTTTATCTTATTTCTATTATACCAAATGTTTTCCCACATGAATAATCAAGAGGGGGGTGAATTTAGTTCCTATTAAAAATTTCTATTTAAAATATTTATATTGAAATCCCCCAATTCGTAAAAAAAGTTAAACTGTAGTGAATTTATAAAGATAGTAAGTGTTCAATTATTTTCTCAAAGATTGATTATTTCTCAGTTAACATAATATGAAGATTAAGTTATATTTTGAAACTAACTTACTGGATAAAAATAATTACAAACACTTGCTAGTTCAACTATCAGAGTCACTTTAAAACAGATTTGAATTTCAAAGAAATTAGTAGTGGAATATTGAAAATAGTTTAAAATAATATAAGATGCACAACAGTTTTAACCAAGAGGTTCAGTCTCAAGATGAGACTTAGTCCTCTCAAATAGTTTATATATAACTTTCACCCACACCCTGGATTGGGGTTTACAACAGTACTCATACTGTCTTGTTCCTTAGACCTCTACCGCAGTTCTACGTGGGAAAGCAACAACAACAGCACATAGGATGTCCAGGTCCTCAAAACTCTACCACAGTTCTACGTGGGATACACAAAGGTATAAAGATTTTGGTGTGAGTATTTTAATATCCTCTAATTCAGCTTAGGAGTCAGTGTGTGTCCAAACAGAAAGAAGCACACACTGCTCGTAATGTAATGAAAATGATCATAGTAGAGAAATAATAAGGGAATGAGTTTAGAATGCTCTTGTGTGTTGTTAATGCAGCTTTGGACTCCTTTGGATTGAAGCAGATGAAGCTTTGAGTCCTTATATGTAAGTTTTATAGAAAAATGAGTGTCGTGGTTATGTTCCTTTACTTCCAATACATATGTTTACCTTGAATGTGAGAGTATTCCTTGTATCACTTGAACCTCCTCTTTGAACTTATATTCTTGATGTGTATGAGTGTTCTTCGAGTTCTTCAAGTGTTATTCTCTGCATGTAGGTTTGTATATTATCTTTTATGTGTCTCGTATATATCTTCTATTCTCCCTTAGGTATATACCTCTTTTTATATTCTCTAGTATCTCGATATTACTTTTATTCCTTGAGATCCAGCAATGGGAATGATTACCTTCTTACAGGTATAAGGTATGGTTCCATGACTTGCCAACAACTCACATTAACTAATAGCAGTTGCATGGAATTAAGAAAATATAATGGCTCCTGAGTCTCCGGGTTTCCTTCCCTCGTGCTAGGGTTTCCCAGCACCGCTGATCCCTCCCTTTCATCGTCCTATCACGGTGCGAGGCCCTTCTCCGCCACTGCTCCATCTCCCCTCGACCCCTTTCTCATAGGCTTCCAGCAAGACCCTTTCTCTCCCAGCTCTCTCCTCTGTGTCCCCTTGAGCGCTGATCTCCTTCCCCAATGATTTCCTCTTCTACCGTCTTTTCTTGTGATATGAATCTCATTCCTTCTCCTTGCCTCTAGCTCTCTTGTGTTTCCATCATCGTGGTTTTTGTGGTTCTTCTCTTACGGTGATTCCCTTCTCGTCGCTCGGCCTTTGTTTCTTCCCTCGTGCGGATCGAGTTTCCTGCTTCCTCCTCTTCCCTTTCCGCATTTCCCATCATACTAAGACCCCATCTTGGTCTAATAAATTGGTTACCTAGACGGATTTGGATGGTGATGGTGGAATGCTGGTATAGATATTCGGCTACTCGGGTGTTGGTTTGGAATTTTCCTTTTTCTCAGGTTTTGCCTCCTATTTTTTTCCTGATCTTCCCGCTTGGCATCGATGGTGCTTCGGTTCCATTTGGTGAAAAAGATGACTGTTTTGAAGTTTGTTTCTTGGGCCCAAAGATAGTTATGTTCTGAATATCTCCTTGGCTGCTCAACCTGCTCTGACCCCAAGTGCCTATGCGCCTCTCCTAGTTGGATCTGACGCATAGGTAACTATGTGGTTTTGGGATTTGTGGTTCAGCGTTTGAAGATCTTCAAGACGCTAAAGTTGGAGTTTTTTTGATTTGTTGGGTTCTATTCTATTTCACTATTTCCATGGTGTTATTTTATGGTTTTTATTGTAAGTGACAATGGTTTCCAATGATCGGGTGTCTCTAGCCTTGGTTTAATCAGCGAAGATGACTATGTTGATGGGCATCCATGATGGTTTGGTGTTGTTTGTTGCTTCTTGTGGTGGCGGATGCTGGTGAAGATGTCGAGGTGATGGGATGTTGATGACGAGATGTACACGGGATGATACTTTTCTCAATGTAGTCGATGCAGTTCCTCGACAGTGATGAGGGTTTTAATTCTGAAACAAGCTCATGTTGATTGTCATAGAGTGATGTTTTGGTTCTGTTTTATTATTTTGATATTTGAATTATGTAATGTGTGTTTTTTTAATGGTCTGACTGGAAGTTGAATGATTTTGTTGGTTCCCACTCACCCTCAAAGTGGTTTTTTAGTAAAATAAACAAAATGGATTGTAGTGGTGGAATTAAGAAAATATGACCATTAGCATTATATTAATAATATTGAAAAAGTATAGATTTTGAGTAACAGTGACTAGTTAACAGCCATCTTCTATCAGTAGATCTCTGTCGGTGGACTTGTAATGGTAGCTCTTGTAACAGTATCTCATGTATTAGTATCTCCATGTGTAGTGGAAGATCCTTTTATCGGTAGCTCCTTCTGTAGGTAGCTCTTTGTTACAGTGAACTTTTGTTAGTTGCTCTTCCTAGCTATCAGTAGCAATTATCATCGGTAGTGGTAGTTGTTACTCTTTGTAATGGTAGCTTTATGTATCAGTGACTCTATGTAACGGTAGCTCACTTGTCTCAGTAGCTCATTCTGTTGGTAGCTATCTGTACTGGTGACTTTTTTATATAACAGAAGGGTTGGTCTACCAGTGACCATTGTTTATCGGTAGACTTATTCTATCAGTAGACTTGTCTAATAGTGAACTTGTATCAATGAGCTGGTCTATATCAGTGACCTTGTATTTGTGATCTAATCTATATCAGACATAATTATAACTATCAGTGACTTAATAACTTAAATGATTAAAAAGTAACTATTCTATGCATATTAGTTCCAGATTGAATTAATATCATACTTCATCATTTTCAAAAATAAATAAACATTTATTAATATATTCCATGATATTATATGATTATTTTACATCCATACTAACTCTAGAACATGAAGGAATAATTATGAAACATAAGTATTATATAGACAAGCATGATTTGGGATTATCAGAACATATCTAATAATATTTGAGATTATCAAAATAGGTGAGTCCAACACCCTCTTCCATCCTCCTCTCCACTTTCCTCATTTCACACCTTTGAAACCACCCAGAAATGGCCTCATCTCTTGCCTCCTCCCATGAAAATACACATTCTCAGCAATTGGGTTCGGGATTTGGGAGAAATCCCTTGGCTCAGGTAACCTCCTCCTCCTGCATGCTGCCTACTGTTACGCGTGGGTCTGGTCTAGTGGTAAGCAATTGATTTTTTTATCATGTTCTTTTAAATTTTGTTTTCCTTGTCGTATACAGTTTAAATTCATACTATAGGGATGATTATGTCATAAATGGGTTCGAATTTAAGGTTATATGTAGAGTGAATTTCATAAATGTTTCCCATTTAATTAGTGATACTAATAATATTTCCCTTGAAAGGGTCTCGGTCACTATAGATAGGTACAATTGGGGTCATTTGGGATGATATAAACCTGGTGGACGACTTTAGTGAATCATATAACTTTCTGTAAATCCTTTTAATTTAGTATTATATTACTTCTCAAAAAATAACCATAGGAAGTCAGAATGATTTGTGGGGTGATAGAATGAAATAGAGGGTAAAGAGAACCTCTAAATACACCGATTTCATATAGGAGATGGTTTTATGAGAATAGTGGGATTGATTAAAAATGAAGGAATGATTGATTAATGTAGAAATATTTGAAATAGGTTCTCTATAAAGAACCCTCCATGAAACAGCTACCTCATATCAGCCTTTATGAGTCACCCTTTCTGAAGGAGGTTATTTTTTGTTTAGTAAGTGTCGTGTTTTGTTGGGATCAAGGCATGATGGGTCTTATAATAATTTAAAAAAAATCTTAAAATTTTTATCATTGATTGTCCTTTTATTTTTTATTTCAAATCCATATATTGGTTTTAAAATTTATTCTCCTTATTCTACCAGGGGTGTGTGTGCCACGAGCTGACAGTGAGAGCTGTTAGCTAGAGATTCATGGAAGGTGGTGATAAAATAAGTGGTTCTAATCCTCTAGTTGGTGGTGTAGGAACCCAAAGTCAGATGTGGTCGACTCCAACTACACATTTAACAGAAATATGAGGGTGGAGTAGTTGCATAACATTTTAAGAAAGTGAGGGTACTAAGAGGTCTCCTAATAATAAAGTAACAATTCATAAACCTCCTGTTTCTAGAATTTCTCAAGCTTGGGATCATTTTTATAAGAAAAATGGAAGGGTTGTTTGTAATTTTTGTGGCAAAGATTATGCTTGCACATCTAGCAAACATGGAACTGGTAATTTGAATAGGCATTTGATAAGGTACAACAAAAATCCACACAAAAATCTTTACAAGAGTCAAACCACTCTTGGTATTACAAAGAATTGTGAAGATGAGGATGATGGGATGGTTAAAATTTCAGTATCCCATTTTAACAAAGAAGAGTGTAGAATAGCTCTTGATAAAAGGATAATCATTGATGGTTGTCATTTACATATTTTGAGAATAAATGTTTTAGAGAATTTATTGAAGTTGTTCAACCTCAATTTCAAGTTCCATCTAGAAAAACAGTTTCTAGGGATTACTTGCAGTTATATTGGGCTGATAAAGAAAAATTAAAGTCTATGTTTGATATGTTCTCTCACATGGTATGTATTACAACCAACACATGGACTTCAATTTAGAATCTGAATTATATGTGTGTGACTGCACATTTTATTGATGATAATTGGATCTTAAATAAAAAAAAATCATTTGGTTTTGTCTTTTTGCAGATCATAAATGGGAAACAATTAGTCGAGTATTAGAACAGACATTGAAATAATGGAGGATTGAAAGGATTAATATTGTTACTGTAGACAATGCTAGTTCTAATAATACAAAGATCGGTTATTTGGTGAGGAGGGTTAATGATTGGAATGGTTCTATTCTTAATGGAGAGTATATGCATATGAGATGTTGTTCACATATTTTAAACCATCAAGATTGGATCTTTTAAAGAGCATAGACGAGGAGTTAAAAAATTCCTAGTAAACATGCCATAATTCTTTATGTTCCTACTAGGTGGAATTCATGTTAATTTATGTCGGATATTGTAGTGAAATATAAGAAAGTATTTATTCACCGTGAAGAGGATGAAAGTTTTAGGAGTGCTCTTGTTTGTGAAGGTGGGTCTCCAATAACATATGATTGGGAGTGTGCTCGTGTATTTGTCAAGTTATTACAAAAATTATGATAGAACTGTTAATTTTTCTGGTTCTATACATGTGACATGTCACACTTTCTTTCATACTCTTTGTAACATATATAGAAAAATCAAGAAATGTATGAAGAGTCATGATGTTACTATGAGTGCAATGGATATTGCAATGAAACTTATGTTGGAAAAGTATTGGGGTATTGGTTCAAGTTGTAATTCTATCTTACTTGTGGTAGTTGTTCTTGATCCCCGATATAAATTGTAATATGTTCGGGATAGTTTTGATATGTTGTTTGGTGATGAAGAATACAAAAATCAGTTGATCAATAATTTAAGAGAGGTTATGAATAATCTCTATGAGTTTTACAAATTTAAATATCCCATTCCAATCGTTGATCAATGTGAGTCAAGTTCTCATCAAGAGTCACATATTTATGATTCTAGTACCGATAGTGAGGATGATGAGAAATGGAAAGATGCATATAGATTGAAGAAAATGAAAAGGAAACTAACACAACAGAGGAATGAACTGGAGACATATCTTGACATTGATGATTGTGAGGATGATTTCAAAGGATTTTATATTTTAAGTTGGTGGAAAGGAAAGTCAAGAAAATATCATGTTCTCTTATTCATTTCTAGAGATATTCTAGCAATTCCTTTAACTACACTATCACTACTGGAAAAACGACATATACCCACGGTTCAAAACCATGGCTATAGCCCCCAAAACCATGGGTATAGCCTATACCCACAGTTTTGGGAACCATGGGAAAGAAAGGCGTCGGTATAGGGGTATCATCCTATACCCACGGTTCAAATGTGGCACATGCTCTTCCAGCATGGCACATAACAGACCCCATGGTTTTCAATCTGTGGGGAATTTAAATCCAAAAATTCCAGCGCTGGGGGGAATCGAACCCACACCTCACGCTACACCTCACAGGCATGCCCCACCAACAGACCAACCGAGCTATGATATTTAACTGTTATATATACATATATCTTCATATATATATTAATATAATCTACTGTGGTATTTAAATTCAAAAAATGCAGCCAGAGTGATTCGAACCTACGTCTCAGAAAGCGCCTCACGCCCGCGCCTCATCAAGGGACCAACCAAGCTATCTTTTTAATTTGATATATATACATACATCTATATATATATATTAATATTATCTGTGTTTTGAAAAATGTAAACTATGGGAATTGAACCTGCGACCTACAGCACCCACGGACAAGCCTTTATCAACCGAGATGAAGAATTTTTGAAAGTATATATTTATATTAAAGTAAATATATTAATCTAAACCATAAAAAAATGTATTCCCACCAAATTTTTTTCATTTCCCGCCTAATTTTCTTTCCCCTCTATAAAGCGGGAAATCTATACCCACGGTTCTGGAGAACCGTGGGTATAGGTCTTCAAAAAAAACACCAATTCCCACGGTTTTGTAGAACCGTCGGTATAGGTCTTCAAAAAATACCCTATACCCACGGTTTTCTCCAAAAATGTGGGTATAGTTATTAAAAGAAAACTATACCCATGGTTTTTGGCACAACCAGGGGTATAAGTTCACATACTATCCCTATACCCATGGTTTTTTGCAAAACCATGGGTATAGACCTATTTACCAGTAGTGTATATTTAGAGTCCGCTTTTAGTATAGGAGGACAAGTCCTTGATCTATTTTGTAGTTTTTTGTATCCCAACACTTTTGAAGCATTAATTTTCTCACAAATTGGTTTAGAAAGTCTAAACCAATTGACATTCGAAAGAAACTAGAAGAAGTGGAATCGATTGAATCAGGTACCATTAAAAATATTACGATTTTTTATCATTTTTAATTTGAAAATTATAAACATTTGTTTGAAAAATTAAAATACTGACTTTTTCTTTCTTTTGTTGTGTTTTTTTAAGATATGCCATCATCCAACACAATTTATGATTAGAGTATCACTCTCTAAAGTAGAAGAAGAAAGGATAATGGATGTAGCACTCTTCATTAAGGTATAAATTTATGATTGTACCTTCTACATACTTACAAGGATTTAAATTTCATGTAATTTGTTTCTAAATTTTGGAAAATGTTAAACTTTCTCAGGGAGAAATGGTTGGTGTTATTATTTTTTGTGGGTTTTTTAAGTTGTTTCTTAAAATATCGAGGTTTCTAAGACAAATATTTTTTGTACTGGGTGATTGTTGTAGGTTTTTTGTATAGAGATGTAATCCCTGAAGGCTTCCAATTTTATATTACCTGTTTCTTAAAATTGATCTGGGTGATTGATTATTAACTTGTAAGTTAAACATGGTTGTTCATTTGTTTCATTCCCTTATTCATTTTGTTCTTAAATTGTCAAAAACATTGAACTTATATAGGGTGAAAGATAGTGGAGTCTCTGCTCTCAAAATCTTGGATGCTGGATAATTTCTTTTGTCAATAGGTTTTCTTACCTATACATAGCATATATTACACATTTTAGGAATATTTCAACTTCTGAATCCTGATCAGAAAACCATACCTTATGTAACATCCTGACCCGGTTCACCCCCGAACCGGTGGCCGGACAGGTCACCACATGACCTCAAGCGCGTATTCCTATATTCCATAGGTTGACAACTAGCAGTGAGGGTCTATGGATAGACAGTGGGGAGACTATACCCTCATTTCAATGTTCAATAATAGAAAATGGAAATACATAGAGGAAAGAGTATAATAAATGATAAAGTAGTGAAAAGCAGATTTTATAAATCTTTTACAAAACAAATAGTCAATCCCAATTATATAACAGATACATGAATGACATGCTAATGATAAAAAAATATAAAATATTAAACAAAACAACATGCATTACATTCCAATACATAAATAAATAAACAATGACTCAAGGGCCCGAGGGCGGTCTCCTCGAGCATCCTGAGCTTCCGCTCGGTCCTCTTCTCCTATCTACCAAGTAAATGCAATAGCAAAATCCTGCAACCAAATAGAATCTGATCAGGTACCCCAGTGAAATGGTGGCCCGAGTAGGGTGTGAGATATAAATCTCAGTAGGTCGGGACCACCGATGTCTACCCCAAATCTAGACAATTAATAAATAATTTAAAACACATGAAGGCATGCATGAATAAAGTGAGTAGTACAATGTAACTATATACCCAAGTACCTACTTCATCCCTCAACTGTAGTCTAAAAAACTAAATAATTATAATCAACGATATGACCGCTCAGATACCACTTGTAGGTTCCAGGAGTAGCAGAAGCCAGTTGGTGGGTTGGCCGAACTTTAATTTTAACATTAAACAATGTTCAATCTGAGATCCGTCACGATATAAAACACTGAATCATTGGAATAGAACAAAGAACGAAAAGAAAAGAAGAGTCTCGGAACCCTTGAGGAGGATCATCATATGTTGATTATAATTAATTTAATTAATGCATAAGAATTACCTCATTGGAATTCTTTCTTCGTTGATGTGTCCGGTCACGATTTGGTGATCCGTCGTTGCGTCATAGAATCCAAGTGTAGGATTCCTCTAGCGGTGATCCACACGTGTGTCACGTACCTCCGGACGTCTCTGAAGGGATCTCCGGGTGCTAGTGCGGAAGAACCTTCACTTGCGATGTCCGCCTTCGACCACCTTGATCCAGTGGAGGATCTTGCTCTCGTAACTTGAGGGCATTCATGGTGGAAAGGGAATTCTCTCTTGGCTTGAGAGTATTTCCAAATCCGTTGTGCACAACAATGGCTCTTTAAAATGATGGGGTTGCGAGGATATTTATAATCGGGTTTGAGGTTAATAGAGTTATGACAATACATAAATGCGTTACGCGTTTTATTTATTTCATTAACTCTTATTGAAAACCCCCATGTCGAATTATTAATTCATTTAAATGTGTCGACGCTGATTATAATAAATATCATTTAATAAAACAATATTAAATCCTCAAAATCCCAAATGGAAAAACTACACGACGTGTAATAATTAATACACGGTGTGTACTTGTTTTCCATAAAACTACACGGCGTGTATATTTAATATACACGGCGTGTACTTTTATTTTCCATTTTTCTCCACCACATTTATTATACCTTGATTAATGACTATTTATTTCTTAAATAAATGTAACTGCATTACTCGAAAATAAATATATTATTTCATCCACAATATATTCTCTCGAATAACTAGTGTCAAAATAAATGCGATCAAGCATCCTTAAATAATTATTAAACCACAGTCGGGAATAATATTTATTTAACTTGTTAAATTAATATTTAACTGAGATACATGGACACACTTAGTGTGTGACCCTCAAGGCCTCTTTCTCAGTGGCATTAGGCTGAGCCTGCCTAAAGTCCAAGGTTAGCGTCTAGAAACACACCAAGGCACCCATAGAGAAAGAAGTTAACGCCGCAATGACGGGTCACTTCCTACGAACACTTACCATGTAATATAATCCCTTTGTCTCAATATCTCCAATCAAGCGGGTTTCATGCTAGTGCCATAAACCCATGTGGTTGATTATTATTTCTTTGACTTCCCAGAATTGAACTTGCCCATACCTTACCATGGCCATGAATTTATTTAGGTTATATCAATTCCATCAAAGGGCCTGAGATATCTACTTCTGTTATGGAACAGAAGGGACAAATCCTTTCTCACATTATCTATTAATGCGGTATTACTCGTGACGCACCCAACGTATCCTACCTCACTGCGAACAGTGTGTCGTCATAGTTTTTCGTCAATACATCTAAGTGCGCGAGTTTTAATACCCGTTAATAATAATCTTAAAGTCTAAGGACCAATACACAGGTCTGCAGATAGGAACATCCAATGACACTATGAAATGTGGATTTTCTACTGGCGGGTCTCGTTCTCATAATATCCTCCTGGATATTACCAAGGGTGCACACCATGAGAAGGTGCCTCAAAGTTTTATGAGTCCTCACCCCTAATGACCTGTATTATTTTTGTCCCTCAAATAATATCATCCGGCCATAGAACATACATTCAAGAACATTGTTATGACACTTCCGGGTTCTCATCATAGCAGGGATCCGCTACGACCTTTTAATGCAATAGCTGTCCTTAGGACATTATCACATGACATGTCATGCAGAAGAACAATCAAGATGTGATAAGGTTTTTATTTAATGAATAAAGTACAAAGTAGTTGGTTCTAGACCACCAACTCCAACACATTATTCATTAGTCATGAATAATCAAAAATCATTACATAATCATTTTTCATTTATCAATTATTCAAAACTTATTAAATTATGAATGTCTTGAGATTTGGACTACACCCGACATTCCCCATATAAGTCACTCACCACAGATGTCTCTAAAGACCATCTAAGAAATAAAAGTAAAGACCGAATCCAAGCTTGTGCTCTGGCTTGGATAATGAATCACAAGATATTCAATTTAATCTTTCATATACTATGTCTCATCCCATCCACTAAAATAGTGATTCGCTCCTGGGTCCGTCCACTAATAGTGATTCACCCAATTCATTTTTAATTTTAAACCCTTTCTCACAATCAATTCAAAAATCATTATGTCAAAACAGTTTTCATTAACCATTAATTCATTTTAGGTACAACCAATTGGACACCTAGTCCAATGTCAACTAATGGGTATAGAAAATCATTTCTATCACCCTCGTGAGTATTTGGAGCGTCAGTCCTTGTCTCACAACCCATGGGTATTTGGAGCATTAGTCCCTAACCCAAAAAAGAATATTTTCTTGCAAGTTGGGTGTAGAACACCATGTCTTGCACCCCGTGACTATTTGGAGCATCAGTCCCTATCTCAAAACCCATTTAACAATAATACATATATATTTATCATTTTTGTAGAATGCCATGTCTAAAACCCCACAACCATCCATTAATTTAATTCATAGACTAATTAATTCAATACGATAATTAATTCAATATGTTAATTAATTTAACAACTAATTAACAACATAAATCACCCATAAAAATTAAACCATTAATTAACCATTCAATATCTCAATAGTAAATAATTAATTAAAAATTAATTAGTCTTAGCAATCCAAATAATTAATTAACTCAACAATTAATTATCCAAATTCTTTAACAAGTCTGAACATGTCCACTCAAACAGTGATTCATCCAGGACTTTAACAATTTACATGCACGTCATAATCATCACAAAACATGCTGAAAAAAGCCCATATATTTAGCAACCATCTCACACATCATCTCATAATATAAAACAACTCCATCCAAGAAAACTTAAGGCATGGAAATCTAACATGAATAAAAAAGTACCCTTGGCCAACAGTCGTAATAAACAATCAATTCACAATCTTAATTTAATGCATGAAAATTAATTAATTCAAAAATTAATTAATTAAATATTATCTCTTTAACCAATCATAAATTAATTAACTATTTAACATTTAACATGTAATAATTAATCCATCCATTAATTATTAACAATTTCCAATTTATATTTTTGAACATGTCAAATATTCAATATTCCCAATCATCAATAAAAGCCATAATTTTATTACAACTCGTGACTTGATAATTAATTATACAATTAATTACCTTATTACACATTCTACCCATTCAAATCTTTTAACTGTTTAATCATATCACTTTATCCAAATTATAAAACATGCTTAAAATCAATAAAAGTTCAAGCCCTCATTTATCTCATGTGGATGGTATCATTTAATAACTTCAAAAGTCGTGTATCAACATAATAAATATCACATTTATAAATTTAATCAAACTTACTAAATTCAAATTTAGATGATATACAGTATAAATACATCACTGCATAAATTAAATAGCCACAAAAACAAAGAAAGAATTTTATTAATGTATTTATTAAAGTTGAACACATGGGAAGGGACCCTAACTTGGGGTGGCACCATTTTAAATCAGAAGCACTTTAATGTACTTGGAGGCAACTAGTCCACAACTGGTACGTAATCGAACATGCTCACATCTTTATATATATATATATATACATCAATGTTCCTTGTCTACATTGTTCAATGAGAATTAAATTTATTAAACCGGTAACCAGAATCAAAGTTGTAATGAACAATTCACCCATAACTTGGTACAAGGAACTCATAAAAAGATTAATAGGCCTTAATATAACCGGTGCAAAACCAAACAGAAAATTTTGAAACTTACCCGAACCAATGGCGGTAAGACAATTCGAGACCATCCCCCTCACCCTTGGTGGTGGATGCCAGATTATGGACCAATGGGTCCCATGTCAACATTCGCAAATGCTAAAAAAAAGAGGAACGCAAAGATCGGATTAAACCCAAACCTTTTCATTTTAGCCGAGAAAACAAGGTGAGAGATATTAGTCAAATGGCCGATGAAAATCACGAGCTATACGCAGAAGTACTCACCTTGATGAGGTGGACAAGGTTTTTGAAGAGTCTAAGGGGAATCGTCGCGTGCAAAGTAGAGTCCAGGATAAGGGGTGGTGCGCCTCTAGGAACTGCCCAGGGGGGGTTGCGTGCTGCTGTCATAAGTTGTCTCAGGGTCACACACTGTTGGGTCGCACCACAGGGTGGTCGAGGTTCGGCCAAGGAAGAAGCACGGAGGAGTATTTGCACGGTGCTGGGGTTCGTCACACACAGGGAGCGAACTAGGTCTGTCACTCCTCACCAACGAGGAAAAATAAGAACAGGGGGTCACGCCTCTCTTGTATAGCCCCTCCCCCTTTAAAAAAACTAATATAATAAATAAAAATAAAAGTAATAAAAATACACATAACAATAATATTAATTATAATAGTCATAATATTATTATTGTCATTGCCATTTATTTTTTTAAAACCAAAAACACCCCATTTAATAAAAACAGAACTTTGATAAACCCTATAATTAAATTGTATTAAAAGAAATAATAAAACACTCATTTTGATTATGTCCAAGCACCCCATTTTAATCCACATTAACTGTTTAATTCATTTTAAACCTTTATTTATTATTCTCGTAATAAAATTTTCGTAATTAATTATAAAACTCCCTATTGATCGTTAAATTCTGTTAACATTTATTTAACTAAACAACCACAAAAATAATAATAACATCATCATCATTATTATTCAAAATTTCATTTATTTAAAAACCCAACCCCCCCCCCCCCATTTATTACAATATCATTAATATTATAAAAACTCCAACCCATAACCCCTAATTTAACTACCATAATTATTATTATTATTACATTCATAAAAATAAAATAATAATAATATCATTATTATTATTTTCCAAACCTTTGATAAACCCAACACCTCTATTTAATGATAAAGCATCATTAAATCTATAACCCCTCATTTAATTAAATGTTTCTTTGAGAAGCTCAAAAGCCACATTTAATTCTCATAAATGATACACTCCTTTATCATGCAATTAAAATATCAAAGTATCAAAATAATTTATGACACCCTAATAATAACAATAACATTATTATTATTAGAAAAATCATTCATTTAATAATAAATGGTCCTTTAATAATTCTAAAACTCTTTATTTAAATAAAATTGTTCTTCGATTAACCCATAATCCACATTAATTTCATAAACTGTCATTTAATTAATTCTTTATCATTAATTTAATTAAACAACGACAATAATATTAATAATAATAACTTCATTATTATTATTATTATTATTAAAAATTTCTTATAATTAATCAAAATACCTCATATAATCTTATTTAATTAAATTAAATAATTTATTAAATAGGATAAACTGCACGGGTTGGACCACAACTGTGCGTTTCCTGTAAAGATTCGTTAATGTAGAATTTTCCATATCTGGTGCTCCTGAGACTCCTCGGTACACCCGCTAAAATTATAGGGTAATTACGCAAGTCCAAAAATGTCATCTTTAGGTGTTCTAACACTTGGAATAAAATTCCAGAGCTTGGTTTAAAAAAAACAACGCGTTGATAAACCGAAAAAAAGAAATTCGAAAACATTCATATTTTAACCCAGTTCAAAAACCCTGTATTTTACAATATACCCACCTTAAAAACTTCTCACCCCCGAGAATCCATCGGGAACCACTACTAAAAAAATTGACCTTCCAAGGTTGTTTAATCTTGTTAGAATTGATTTTTTGTGTTCCCAACGCCAAATAAACCTTTAACCCTTCACAAGCCTAATGGTTAAGCCTTTAAAATCAGATCCAATGCTCAGTTTATAGCTTAAACATTGAAATAGATCTTATATATTAGGTCATTAGAAGGACCTCAACAATGTAAACATTTGAATCTCGATCAATCTGCAGAACAGGTTTCACATGCTTCCCTTGAAATACATCACCGACCCAAAACCCCATTTCTCCCTTTATCTGACGACGTTCCTTTAAAACTATCCAAAAACATTTGCATGTAAAAAAAAGTTCTTACCCGAACTCTGGTGAAATTTCCAAGTCAATTCATCACAAGGATATTTCAAAACAACCGTTCCAAAAAAAATAAACCCAAAGAATCAACGCATCCCGCGTACTGCCTAGATAACAACCACTCATCAAGCCCAACAACATTAAAACTATAGAACGGCGTAATACCAACACTATATTAGTGTCTCCATGATGAAGTCAAGATAGTGGATATGCTCGTCGTATTCAGAATAGATTACTAAGAGAAAAACCAAGGTCATTAATAAGATTTGTTAAACTATTACTGGACAACTCTGTACTAAAAACTCGACATCACATGCTGACGTGTTTATCGAAAACAATGCAACAATACACATCTTAGGATTGTCCATCACATCACAAGAAAAGATCATTCGCTCACCAGCGTGTGTTTTTATAACAAATTAACACTTTCATGTGACATTCCTTGAACCACGATCACCATGTCAAACATTGATCATAAAAGTCATAACATAAACATATCAGCATGCCAAGACAGCTGAGTTCCAAGAAGTCCTCCCGAGCAGTGGGACAAGCTTACTTTAATATCCTAGAACATTATATAGGTACTACCTACCATAGTTTATCCCCTTACGATCAATAACGTCGACCCTCTCTCTTAGTCACACAAAACCAAAAACACAAGATTCAAAAGTCCCATTTTCATTTTATCCATTTTAATTAATTCATTTCAACCATTCATCATTTGAATGAATTTCAAAAAAACACAAAAGTACTTTTTCACAACAAGCCACTTGGTTTTCAAAAAAATTACCTATGGAAAAATAGGCATGCAATCACAAACATCGTCTTTAAACATTTAACATTTAGTGTTATTAAAATCTAAACAAGAAATTTAGCATCTAAATTCATTTTTCCAAAAAGGATACCTCAAAATGTCCCATTTATTTAATCCATGTTCTTCAAAAGTAACACCATAATGGTTCATTGTAATCAAAACTCGTCATTTTTTACATTCATAACCATTTTCAAAACATACTATGGTTATATGGTTTAGTCATGTGGGTGGCCATCTACCAATCGATAAGGCACCCATTCACCTTATCGCAGGCATTTGGATCCCATTTATCACAACCAACATTCATTTAACATTTCAACTTTAGCATCCCTTTCATATATTAAAACATAATTAGCATGTTATCATAAGCAGTAACACAACAACATGTTATAACACAGAAGCATGGCACAACAAAAAATCATTCTAATAACTGAGGCAGTATGGCATATAATCACTCAAGTATGTTAAATTTATCACCGAACATGCTATCTAGAGAGGCATGCTAAAGCAGATCAAAACACGGCATTGCACCCAAGGACACAATCCAAATTAGCTGGAATCCTACTAATGAAACTACATGGCATGTTTTATGCATGACATGTGAATCTCTAAGTGACTAAGATGATGCTTGTATGAAACTTCCTTGCCATATCAAGCCAAGAAAATTATCTTTTTTTTTATTCTCAAAATCAATAAACGGAAAAAAAATGCACTAGTAACTCAAGGTGAAATCATAACAACTGTAACCTCTAATAGTACAAACATCAATTCTCATCCCTATCCACTTGGTCATTTCCAGTACATGGGGTGATCAGTCCCAAGCACAGTTGTTAACCGAAGCGCCAACACATTCCTAGTATCCTGTCTACCAACCCCAAAACAGTAAGACAAAGGAAAAGAAAGGAAACCAAAACCTCTGATACCACTTTGTAACGTCCCGACCCGACTCACCCCTAAAACCATGGCCGGAATGGTCACCACATGACCTCAAGAGCATCTCCCCATGTGCCAGAGGCTGCCGACTAGCAGCGAGGGTCCATGGATAGTTAGTGGGGAGACTATACCCTTATTTCAATGTTCAATAATATAAAAAGGTAATAAATAGTAGAAGGAGTCTAATAAATGATAAAGCAATGGAAAGCAGATTCGATAAATCTTGTACAAAACAAATAGCCAATGCCAATTATATAGCAGATGCATGCATGACATGTTAATGATACAAAAATATAAAATAGTGAACAAAACAGAATGCATTACATTCCAATACAGAAATAAATAATCAATAACTCAAGGCCCCGAGGGAAGTCACCTTGACCATCCCGAGCTTCCACTCGGCCCTCTGCTCTTATCTCCCAGGTAAATGCAATAGCACAATCCTGCAACCAAATAGAATCTACTCAGGCACCCCAGTGAAATGGCGGCCCGAGTAGGGTGTGAGATATAAATCTCAATAGGTCGGGACCATCGGTATCTACCCCAAACCCAGACATTAATAAATAATTTAAAACACATGAATGCATGCATAAATAAAGTGAGAAGTACAATGTAACTATATACCCAAGTACCTACTTCAGCCCTCAGTTGGTGTTTGAACCTGCATTATTCATTTGTCATCCATACTCAACAATCATTATATAATAATTTTTCATTTATCAATTATTAAAATCTTATTAAATTATGAAAGTCTTGAGATTCGGCCTACGCACGACATCCCCCATGTAAGTCACTCCCCACAGATGTCTCTGAAGACCATCTAAGTAATCAATGTAAATACTGAATCCAATCTTGTGCTTTGGCTTGGATAATGAATCGCAAGATATTCAATTTAATCTTTCATATAATATGTCTGAGCCTATCCACTAAAATAGTGATTATCCCTTGGGTCTGTCCACTAACAGTGATTCACCCAATTCATTATTAAGTCTGAACCCTTTCTCATAATCAATTCACAAATCATTATGCCACAACAGTTTTCATTAACCATTAATTAATTTTATGTACGTCCAATTGGACTCATATTCCAATGTCAACTAATGGGTGTATAACTTCATGTCTAGCACCCTCATGAGTATTTGGAGCATCAGTCCTTGTCTTACAACCCATGGGTATTTGGAGCATCAGTCCCTGACCCACAAAAGAATATTTTCTTGCAAACTGGGTGTAGAACACCATGTTTAGAACCCCATGAGTATTTGGAGCATCAGTCCCTGACTCACAACCTGTATAACAATAATACATACATATTTATCATTGTTGTATAATTTCATGTCTAACACCCCACAACCATCCATTAATTTAATTCATAAATTAATTAATCCAATCTGTCAATTAATTCAACAACTAATTAACAACATAAATCGCCTATCAAAATTCAACCATTAATTAACCATTCAACATATCAATAGTAAATAATTAATTAAAAATTAATTATTCTTATCAAGACAAATAAATAATTAACTCAACATTTAATTATCCAAATTCTTTAACAATTCTGAACCTATCCACTCAAATAGTGATTCGTCCAGGACTTTAACAATTTACATGGACGTCATAATCATCACAAAACACACTAAACAAAGCCCATATATTTAGCAACCATCTCATGAATCATCTCATAATATAATACAACTCCATCCAAGAAAAATTAATGCATGTAAATATAACATGAATCAAAAGGTACCTTTTCCCAACAGTCGTAACAAATAATCAATTCACAATCTTAATTTAATGCATGAAAATTAGTTATTTCAAAAATTAATTAATTAAATCTTATCTATTCAGACAATCATAAATTAATTAACCATTTTTCATTTAACATGTAATAATTAATCCATCCATTAATTATTACCAATTTCCAATTTATATTTTTGAACATGTAAAATGTTCAATATTCCCAATCATCAATAAAAACCACAATTTTATTCCAACTCCTGACATGATAATTAATTCTACAATTAATTAAACTATTACACATTCTTCCCGTTCAAATAATTTAACTGTTTAATCATATCACTTTTACCAAATTATTAAAACATGCTTAAAATCAACACAAGTCCAAGCCCTCGTTCATCTCAAGTGGGCGACATCATTTAATAACTTCATAAGTAATGTATCAACATAATATATATCAATTTATAAATTTATTCAAACTTACTAAATTCAAATTTCGATGACATACAATATAAATAAATCACTGCATAAATTAAGTATCCACAAAAATGCAGCAAGAATTTTATTAATGTATTTATTAAAGTTGAACACGTGGAAAGGGACCCTACCTCGGTGTGGATCCATTTTAAATCTGAATTACTTTAATGTAATTGGAGGAATCCAATCCACAACTGGTCCGTAATTGAATACGTGAACACCTTTATATATATATATATATATTTGTGCGTGTTGTCTACATTGATGAACGAAAATTCAATATATTAAACTGGTGACCAGAATCAAAGTTTTAATGAACAACTCATCCCTAAATTTGTACAAGGAACTCATAAAAAAATTAATAGGCCTTAATATAACCGAAGAAAAACCAAACAGCGTGTTTAGAAACTTACCCGAACCAACGGTGGTAAGAAAATTCGAGACCATCCGCCTCGCCCTTGGTGGTGGATGTCGGATTATGGACCAATGGGTCCCGAGTCCACATTCGTATATCCTAAAAAAAATAGGAACTCAACGATTGGATTAAACTCGAACCTTTGCATTTTATCCAAGAAAACAAGGCGAGAGAGAGGAGTCAAATGGATGATGTGAATCATGAGTTATACACAGACAAACTCACATTGGCGAGTTGGACAAGTTTTGTGAAGAGTCTGAGGGGAATCGTCGTGTGCTAAGTAGAGTCTGGGAGATGGGGTTGTGCGTCTCTAGGAACTGCCTAGAGGGGCGGTCGTGTGCTGATGTCGCAATCCCTCTGGGGGTCGTGCGTTGTCGGGTCGCACCACAGGGTGGTCGAGGTTCGGCCAAGGAAGAAGCACGGAGGAGGAGCTACGCGGTGCTAGGGTTTGTCATGCACAGGGCGCAGACCAGGTGTGTCGCGCCTCACCAAGGAGGAAGAAGAAGAACAGGGGGTCGTGCCTCTCTTGTATAGCGCCTCCCCCCTTTAAAAAAAGCTAATATTCTAAATAAAAATAAAATTAATAACAATACACATAATAATATTATTAATGATAATAGTCATAGTATTATTATTTTCATTTACATTTATTTTATTAAAACCAAAACACCTAATTTAATAAAAACAAAACTTTGATAAACCCCATAATTATATTGTTTTGAAAGAAACAATAAAACGTTCATTTTGGTTATGTACAACATACCAATTTAAATCCACGTTAATTATTTAATTCTTTTTTAACTTTAATTTTCTATTCTCGTAATAAATCTTTCGTAATTAATTATAAAACTCCCTATTGATTATTAAATTCTTTTAAAATTTATTTAATTAAATAACCACAAAAATAATAATAACATTATTATTATTATTCAAACATTAATTTATTTAAAAACCCAAACCCCAATTTTATTACAATATCATTAATATGATAAAAAATCCAACCCATAACCACTAATTTAACTTCCATAATAATAATTATTATTACATTCATAAAACTAAAATAATAATAATCTCATTATTATTATTTTTCAAACCTTTAATAAACCCAACACCTCTATTTAATAATAAACCTTCATTAAATCTGAAACCCCTCATTTAATTAAACATTTCTTTGAGAAGCTCAAAATCCACATTTAATTCTCATAAATGATGCACTACTTTAACATGAAATTAAAATATCAAAGTATCAAAATAATTTATGACACCATAATAATAACAATAAAATCATTATTATTAGCACATTCCTCTATTTAATAATAAATGGTCCTTTAATAATTCTAAAACTCTTTATTTAAATAAAACGGTTCTTCGATAAACCCGTAATCCACATTAATTTCATCAACCGTCATTTAATTTTTTCTTTATCATTCATTTAATTAAACAACCACAATAATATTAATAATAATAATTTCATTATTATTATTATTATTAAAATTTATTTTAATTAATCAAATTATCTCATTTAATATTTTTTAATTAAATTAAATAATTTATTAAATATGATAAACTGCATGGGTCAGACCGCAACCATGCGCTACCCGTGAAGATTCATTAAAGTGGACTTTTCTAGATCTGGTGCTCCCGAGACTCATCGGGACAACTGCTAAAATTATATGGTAATTACACAAGTCTAAAAATTAAATCTTTAGGTGTCCAACACTTGGAATAAAATTCCATAGCTCGGTTTTAAAAAAACCAACCCGTTGATAAACCGAAAAAAGAAATTCAAAAACATTCGTATTTTAACCTGGTTCAAAAACACAGGATTTTACACCTTATTGGCATTTTTGCCTAATTAGATGTTATATTTTGTTTTCTATATGTTTATTGGTGAAATTGAATTTACTAGGAAGTATATTTCTATGATGATTTTTATAGATAAAACATATTTAATAATTGATATTCCTCATTTAATACAATACAATTTTTTAGTTTTTATTGAATTGTCTTATTTTTACTTTTTTTTTACTTTTCCTTTTGTCTGAGATATGTGTGGTTGTCTACAACTTACATGTGTTCACAATTGGGTCTGGTCTAGGGAGAGAGGCAGGCTGGTATAGGGGGCTGGTTAGGTCTGGTGTGCAGGCAAGCAACAGGGGAGAGGCGGGCAGGCTGGTTTGCATGGGGGGGAGTGTGCAGGGGGGAGGCTGGTGTGTTCAAGGGGGGAG
This sequence comes from Viscum album, assembly GCA_963277665.1. Taxonomy (NCBI): domain Eukaryota; kingdom Viridiplantae; phylum Streptophyta; class Magnoliopsida; order Santalales; family Viscaceae; genus Viscum; species Viscum album. Next base: position 1,173,104,522 of record OY728119.1, on the reverse strand, counting down.
GGAGTGCAGGGGAGAGATAAGTTGGTTTGTTTTAGTGTGTTTAGGTAGGGGAGAGGTGGCAGGGTGGTTTGCAGGTAGAGGGGGGAGGCTGGTGTGTAGGGGTGTAGTGCAGGGGAGAGGGAGATGGTGTGTGCAAGGGGGTGTGCAGGGGAGGAGCGGGAGGCTGGGTTTGGTGTGTGATGGCAAGGGGGATAAGGGAGGAATTCTCATTTTATTTTCAAGGGGGTTATTCATAGGGGAGGTGTTGTGCCGGGGGGAGGGGTAGGGGTAGGGGCCAGGGGGCAGGAGGGGGACGGAGGCAGGCTGGTGCAGTGCAGGGGTGCGGGGGGGGGGGGGGGGTCTAGTGTGAAAGTAGGGGGGAAGAGGGAATCTAGCTGATTTGTAGGGGTAGGATGGTTTGAAATGGGGGGGAGTGTTCGGGGGGAAGGCTGGCTGGTGCAGGGATTCAAGGAGGCTGGAGGTGTAGGGGTGTAGGGGGGAGGCTGGGTCTGGTATGCAGGCAGGGGGGAGAGGGGGGAAGGCTGGCTGGTTTGCAGGGGGAGTTTGTCGGGGGAGGGGGCTGGTGTGTGCGGGGTGGAGGGGTCTTGGGTTGAGGGGTTCAAGGAGGTTGTTGTAGGCTGGTGTAGGGGTGCAGGGGTGCAATGCAGGAGTGGAGGGGTGTTGTGTAGGGGTGCAAGAGAGGAGGGGGGAGGCTGGTGTGCAGTGAGGAAGGGAAGGGGGGAGGGGGCTGGGTTTTGTGTGCAGGGGGAGAAGGGTGTTGTGTTGTGCAGGAGTACAGGAGGGGGAAGGATGGTGTGCAGGGAGGAGGGAGGGGATAGGGGGTGCAGGGGGGTGCAATGCAGGGGGAGGGGCTGGGTTTTGTTTTATGTGTATGGGGGATAGGGACAGGCTGAGCCAGGGTGGGGGAGGGGGTGGGGGCTGGATGGTCTGCTGGGGGGATGGGTACAGGCAGGCTGGTGTATAGGTGGGTAATAGGGGTCCATCGGGTGTGGTCTGGGGGAGGGGTGTGCAACATGCTAGTGCAGTGCAGGGGTCCATCAGGTTGGGTATAGGGGGGTGTTGGGTCTGAGTGGCTGGTTTCGGTCTATCAGGTTGGGATGGGTTGGGTCTGGTTGGGTTGGGTTTATACATATAACCCGACCCGAATTTACCTAACCCATAGTGGGTTGGGTTAGTTCGGGTCCTTCGGGCATGCGATGGGCAACCCGACCCCAACGGGTTGGGTTGGGTTGGGTTAGCTGATCCGGAAGCATGTGACTTGACCCGACCCAACCCGGCCCGAACTTTTTTTTAGTTCATGCCCTGAAATACCTCTAACCTGACCCAACCTGAACCATGGACACCCCTAGGAAACACTACTAGAATTCAAGACTATAGCTATGTAACTATACCCATGGACAATAGAAAATGTGGTTATATCCTGTTTACACCCACGACAATTTCACTGTCTATGGCAATTAACCCACCCCCACTCCCCAATTTACCATATGCCACTCACACCCCTCCTCATAACGCCCCTCCTCCTTATGACTCTTCTCCCCAATGTTCTGCGATCCTCCTCCTCCAACGGGCCACCCAAACTCCCCATGATCGTTCTCCTCCGGCATGGCCACTCCACTTCCCCACCATCGCTACTCTGACACGGACTCCCCACATCCTCCTTCGACGTGCCTCTAATGCGGCCACCCCACTTTACCACAATTATCCTTCTCTGACGTGGCCCTGACATGGCTTTGACGCAGCCCCAACCGGCTCATATGTTGCCACTCCACCTCTCGGGATCCTCCTTCCAAGCGGCCACCCCTGATTCTTCTCCTCTGATGCAGCGGCCCCACCTTCCAAATTTATCACTCAAACCAAGTCCTACCCTGGCGGTCCTCCCCCTGTGATTTATCACTGACCCCACTCCCCTAGATAAATCCTCCCTTTTTCAATTTCTCATGTGAAATCCCTTCCTACTACACTCCTAGCCTCACCAGGTATTTTCTAATTTTCGACTCTAACGTGGTTCTTAGGTCTCATTTTCCCCTTCTCTAGATCTGTGTATGAATTTATTCTAATCTTGATCTTCATCTCCCTTTTTTAGATATTTTTTACATGGATTTATGTGCACCCACTTGGACGTGTCATTTATCTACATTGAAGAGAGAATGATTCAGATGGGCTCTTTTGATGCCATTCTCATCATATATCGGGTAAATCCATCAATTTCTTCCATCACATTCTCTAGATTTTTGGGATGAAAATTTTCTTCCTTTTAATCTCTCAATGCATGATCATGTCCTTTGGGATCCCAAGATTAAACGGGATGATTATAATACCTCTCATTATTGTCTTCCAAACCATTTAATCCATGAATTTGAATACGTTTGGATCATCCAAAACTATGTCAATGTCATTGCTGATATGAATTATTAATTATGTATTATTATTTGCAGTGATGAAGATAAAATTTAAAAAATTATAATTTCATCTGTTTTTGTGTTATTTGAACAATTTTTTTTAACATTTTATTTCAATTTATACACTGTTATGTGCAGCTTTATAAATATTGTTTTCTACACCTACACCATCATTTGACTAATTTATTTAATATAATAACATAAGGAATAAAGTTGACAATATAAGATTTAAAAGCTATGTAAAATAGAAGGGATATGGAAGATAAGATCAAGTAACTAATTAATAAAATGTATCTCTTTTTTGGAAGTGTTTCAAATGAACATACACATGAAAAGAGTGAATCTTTAAATTTGTTGGATGGCTATCTTAAAAATAAAAGATCCAGTGTAATAGGAAAAAAAGTTTATGATATGACCCTTATACCGATCAATACAATAATGATACAACTAAAATTAAATTTGTGGAGAAACAAGAAGTGAAAGTTGATATGAAAATACTTTAAGTTGGTATGTAGTATAATTTAACTCTAAACATATGTTTATGTAAAGGAATGTATAGGAAGATTATGAGTGTGTGCAAAGAAACTGGGATACTGAAAATTTGGCATGCACACTATTGTCAAAGGTGTCTGCCTCAACACCCCTTGGCGTGAGGCGCGGTGAGGCCCACCCGGTGTGCCTAACCATCGGTGAGGCAAGGCAACCTCACCAAGGCTCACCAAAGGCGCGTGCCTCGTGCACGTACCTGAGAGGCACTATGGCGTTAGGCGCAGAAAAGGCGCATCAGTTGCCCCTGAAATCGGGGGGAATAAGGTAGTGGAGATTGTGCTTAGAGGGGCGGTGGAAATCGAGGGACCGATGGAAATTAGGAGTACCAACGGAAATTAGGGGTGCAATGGAAATTGTGGGTAAGAGGTAATCGGGGAAATCGGGGGAAATCATGGGGGAGCTGGTGGAAATCATGGGTGCATTCAATAGAGATCATGCTTAGAGGGGCTGATGGAAATTGGGGATATTTTCTAAAAAGTGAGTTGTACATCCCTAAATATAACATAACATTTAATATATTAATAAAATAACTAAATAAAACTCAATAAAAATAGAACCATCTCTCAACCAAAAGTAATACAATAATAACATCAAACAAATTTTACATAACATGTTGATTTTGATGTTTAGGTTCTCAAACTCATTTAACATAGCAGAGAATACCAGAAACGCATCTAACATTACAGAAGACATATAACATAACATAATGATTTTAATGTTTAGGTTCTTAATGATTTATTATTTGAATATGATTTGGTTAAAAATTATCAGCATGTATTTTAATTTGTATTATTTTGATTGAATTTAAGTTTATTTTAATTTAAAATATTTTTGAAAATTGTATATATTTAATTATGTGTGATCGCGCCTTAGTTGCGCCTTTGCCACTCCTCACGTCGCATCCCCAAGTGGCCTTTGTTCCTTATTGCGCCGCGTGCCTTTGACAACACTGATCATGCTTCAAAATAAAATTCAAAAGGTATAGTTCAAATATTTTTGTAGTCACATTTTCATATATACTGAATATAAACTTAAGAAAATAAATCATTTAAGAGGGTTTGGAATAAGATTTTATGGAATATATTTTGAAATAATAAGTCAATTGAGAAATAAATTTGGTAACCATGTGAATCTTTTTAATCATTTTTATGGTTGAAATAAATATTTATACACTTCGTGTGAGAGAAAGTTGGGAATTGTGATTGAAAATCCCATAACCCATGATTTTCTTTGGAAGAAAGTGAAGAAATGAAATTTTCTTTGAAGAAAATTTAAAATAATGTTCGTGAGGGAACATAGCTATTTGATAATTTATTTTCCTCACATATAGATAAAACATTATTCTGCTGATATATATAAATTCTAAGGTGAATGAAAAAGTTAAGTTTATTAATGGTGGTGTAGAAAATATCAAGGTCACAAGAAGAGTTAATACTTTTAGATGAGAACTATCTAGAAATTGATGTATATTAAAGTAATTTATCCTTATATATGAAATATGGAGTCAATATATAGAACAAAATATTTAGTGGTCTCAATCAAGGAATCATGGAGAAACTATTTTAGTAAAAAATTATTTTAATATTCCATAACTAAAAAGTGATAAAGAAAATACATTTCAATTATTCAAAAATGGAAATATCATTAGTAAATATTATAAACCTAACAAAATAAGACATAGTCATGTATTAGACATAGTTCATACTGATGCATGTGGACCAATGAAGTAGAACGAAATAAAATGAAGATTGTAATATCTTTTATTTTTGGATGGGTATAATTATTTAGGCTATATTATTCTTATGTATAAAAAAATTGAAGCACTTGATTATCTTTAGAGGTATAAAAGGATAGTGGAAAGATAGATTGGAATGAATATCAAAGTGCCAAGTTATAATAATGGAATTAAATTCACTTATTGTTTAGTTAAGAAGTATCTATAGAAGTATGATATTGCTCAACAAGCTACCGTAATGCAGACACCCAAATAGAATGGGGTGGTTGGGAGGGCAAGGGAAATGTGGGGTGTGTAGGGGTAGGGGAATGGGGTGTGTTGGGGGGTGTGAAGGGGGAAGGGGTGTGGTTGTGTGGGTGTGTAGGGGGGTGCAAGGGGAAGGGTGGTGTGCTGGTGGTAGGGGGAAGGGGGGAGTGCAGGGGGTGTGCAGGGGAGGGGCAGGGGGTGTGCACGGGAGGGGCAGGGGGTATGGCAGGGGGCAGTGTGGGGTGTGCAGGGGGTAGGGGGCAGGGGGTCTGCAGTGGAGTGTGAAGGGGGTAGGGGTGTGCAGGGGAGGGGCAGGGGGAGGGGGTGTGCAGGGGAGGGGCAGGGGGTAGGTCAGGGGGCGGTGTGCAGGGGGTACGGGCAGGGGGTGTGCATTGGGGTGTGAAGGGGGCAGGGGGTGTGTGGTGTGGGTGTGTAGGGGGTGTGCTGGGGAAATGTGGTGTGCTGGTGGCAGGGGGTGTACAGGGGTGGGGCAGGGGGGTGTAGTGGGGGGGTATTTTCAGATAACATAATGACATTTCTAATTTACATTCAGTTTCAATTTTTTTAATTCAATCCCGAGCATGAAGCTTAAAAACTAAGGACACCGAGTTCGTGATGACACAAGATGGAGTCTACAAGGCCAAGGCCATGATGGCTCTGAAAGCTATTGATGGTGATATATTCACCACTATCATGGAGCTTACCAACTAAGGTTTTTGTCTCTTTTTCTTTCAGTTCAGTTTCATGTTTTGTGTTTTTCTTGCTATGAGATGGATGTTTCTCCCATTCATCTTTATGTATTGTCTATTAAAAATACTATACATGCTCTATTACCTAGAATTTTATTAATAATCCCTAGTTACCACCCATAAAATATTTAGAGACTTGTTTTGATAGGTATTAGAAAACCAAGAAAATGTTCATCCCACATAACATAAAAGTGGTTTCACATATCTCTAACGTATCTAGAAAAGAATGATTTTTTATAAACTATGTTATGTTTGTCTTTATTCTTTTCTAAAATTTTAAAATCCATAATATGGTGTACATGTATTACATATTCTTATGTTATTGTTGGAGTCTGCATCCCACACCGTACTTGAGGTCTTGTGTGGTCTTAATTCTTCATTATAAAAGAACCACAAGGGATCTTTTAGAGAGAACACCTTGGGGGTTCAGTTTCTCCTATTTTATCATTATACATGGTATAAGAGGGAACCTAATCTCGAACACCTTCCCATCTATTTTTTTTTTCGTCGGCCACTAGGGTTTCTCCCGGTTGGGGGGCGACGGCCTCTATAGCCAGAAAGACATAGGTATTACCACCCCCTACCAGCTATCTATCCCAGACAGCGGATCTCCCCCCTACCAATACTTCCTTCCCCCTACCGGTGGATCTCCCCCTCTATCTGGCGGATCTCCCCCCCCCCCCCCGATCCAGGTGGTTACTTCCGCCATTCTCGTGGCCTCTCTTCCCAACGGAATCCTTCCAAGCAGCTTTCGGCTCCCGCCCGACTCATGCCTCCCATTCTCCACCTCCTCTACTACGCATGGCTCTCGCTCCCATCTCCCTAGCCCCCACCTCGAGCGCCGGTTTCTAGTGTCTCCTTCCAACGTGACTCCCGGCGTCCTGATCCTGACGACCCTCCAACGCGTGCCTCGCCTTCCGGCCACTAGATCCCGCAACGACTCACGGCGGGTCTTTCTGCACAATCTCGATAGCCAACCCTCGTCTAGGCACCCTCGTCCAGGTGCGCTCGGCCCAACGCGCCCTCTTCGTGCTCCTCCCTATACGTGGCACCCCACCTCCCTCCCTCTCGGGGGATCTTCACCCATACCGGCTCCTCCAGTAGTCGGCCTCCACCCCTATTGGCTCCTACAGCAGCCGGCCTCTAGTTATTCTCGGATCCCCCCCCCCTCTCTAGTGCACTACTTTTCAAGGCATCCCTCCCTCTGTCCGGTTTTATCCATTTTAGTCTGGCGAATCTCATCACCCGACACTTCCTCCGGTGAACCATTTCTCCCTCCATGCTGGCCACATCCTGCGGAATCCCCACCTCCCAATGTCGGCATCTCCCAACGACTCCCGGCAACTACATCCCTGTCCACCAGCACGCCCTTGCGCTAGCGCAATACTTAGACCGCCTTAGACCGGGCCCTTTGGCATTGGAACGTCTTTGCACTTCCTCCACCATGGAACAGTAGCTCGACCAACTTGGATTTGGGCCCTTTGGCCCCGCCAGATCGCGCAAAACTTCTGCAGAATCCCCACCTCCCATCACCATCCCCACAAGTCTGGCTTTCCCAGTGCTATTGTGGATTTCCCGGCATCTCATCGATCGGCCCCACTAGTGAAGCCTTCCTAGTGCTCTGTCAATAGGCCTGGTCTATGTGGTTTCTCTATTGCGCTCGTGAAATCTTCATCCATCCATCATCCAGAAGGGGGATCTGTGGTCGTGAGGGGGAGCAGCATCCTTGCATCTTTATCTTTTATTCTACTTTGTATTGTTTTGTCATCAATATGGATATGTCCAGCTTGAGGGGGATTATTTACAGACTGATGATTGCTCTGTATTCATTGGTTTGGTTTTTTTCTTTATGTTTTCAAGCTAGGTTAACCTATCTTTAGGGGGAGTGTTGGAGTCTGCATCCCACATCAGACTTGAGTTCTGGTGTAGTCTTAATTATTCATTATAAAATAACCCCAAGGGATCCATCAGAGAGAACACATTAGGGGTTCGGTTTATCCTATTTTATCATTATATAGTTATAATTGGGTAGAATTTAAATTTCATGTTTAATTTCATTGTTGTATGATTTTAAATTGTATGTTCTACATCCCTATTTCATACATTAAAATTACATGATATGTTGGATCCTCATTAGAGAGGAAACCTTCACTTCAAGTGTTGATTCTGTTATCATCATCAATTATTATATTATTTCCTTTCTCACTAATCATGTTCCCTCCACTTCAATTTTTAGGTTCAATTAATGATGATTCATCAGATCACTGTCATTTTGTTGAAGTCTCCTAGGACCCAATCGTGTGTGTTGCAGAAACCGGAGTCAAAGGTGACTCACCACGTATGCATAGGTAAGCATATATATAATAGGTTCTCCCGTTATATGTATATCCACCCATAGAAGCGTGATTACATATAAGGGTCTAGTTGTACTTATGTATATATATGGAAAATGCATAAGTGTGTGGTTGATAACGGGCTTATGCATGTGAGCATATATATAAGGATCCTCTTGTGCGTGTTAAATTCCATGAGAACATGTACATAGGGTTAGGGAATCCTTATGTATATGCAAAGGTGAATATGTACGGAGAATGGATGAAGTAGCTTAGAGTTGTCACTGATAAAAGTTTCGAGTGTTGAGTGTGGCTTGGATCCTTTGAGGTAGGGTCCCTCGCTTAGCCTCTATAATTCAAGAATGTTTTAAATTTATTTTAGTGTCCTTGTTAATTATTCTTATATTAAATTGAAATTCTTGAATAAGTGTTAGTTGAGATAATTGTTTCGTTTGATAAACAAGTCATGGTTTGTAATAAAACCCCTCTAACGGAGGTGCACTGTCTGCGAAAACTGACAGTGGTATACCTTTCTTGGCATTATTACATTTATTTTTTCCTTATACTTGATGTCGTTGTTATTTGTAAAGAACACATCAAACTTGACACTTTTTATATCCCTATAGGGGGTTTCCCTCTTTTTATTAAAAAGTTTTTTTAAACCAAAACACCCTTTAAGTGTCGTTATACTTTTAAGATGGAATTGCCCAAGTAGAAAAGTGGTGTAATGACCAAGTCACCACTAAGTAAACCCCCTCTGATCTTATAAATGGAAAGGCTTATGCACAACATTTTCATATGACATTATAATTCATACGATTATCAATTTTGTACAACAAAACGACAATTTTCATATCATTTTGAGTGCTTCTTGGGACTTCACTCCCAATACGAATAATTAATGTTTCCATCAAATCTTGTCAGTACTCACAATCATTTCCATCAACTATGGGTGATCTTTTATGATTAATATTTTCCATATATTCAACATGGAATCCTTCCACCATAAAAAAGTAAAATACATTCTCCACTATAGGTTAGTGCATGGAATCTGATATGATCAAAAATATGATAAAGTAATGAATATTTAGAATAATTAAATCAAGCTCTATTTCAAACATAGAGACCTACTTTGATACCAAATGTTACCCAAAAATATTGATTATATTCACATTACAAGGGGTGAATATTAGTTTAAAAAAACTAAAAAAAATTGTTCACAATTATTATATATATTGAAAATGTAAAGATCCAATATACCTAAACAATTAGAGAAAAATAAAGGTAAATTTATTAATAATAGAACAATAAGTATATCATATCTTACATTAAAATTAATAAATAGAGTAGAAAATTAAACTAATGGTATTATAACAACAACCACTAAAACTATAATTTCATCATAAATAAAAAACACATAGTATTGATTTACCAATAAAGTAACAATATGTTTGGGTTTTAAGTCATTTTTAATCCTCTCCAATATTTTTATCTTTTAACTAATATAATATAGAAACAACCAGGGTTGTCTCCCAATGAGACTGTATTTATTGAGCTTCTTTTTCATGTTTTTTATTTCTTATAATTTTTACTAAACTAAATTTCTTAGGGGGTTTCTGATGGAAATGTTGTGCGGTTTACCAATCATAGGATAGGTAAGGGGAGTGTAACTGCCTAACTATATGGTGGTTGGGTTTTATAACTGCCAGGGGTAGATATATAATTGTCTTGTTTTTCTGTTATAAATACGAGGTAGGTAGGGTGTAAGGGGTAGTATGGTTTACAGATTGTAGTCTGGGCCGAAGAGAGAGGGATCTCTAAGAGGGGAAGTAGAAGAATTCTGTTTCCAAGTATGCTATATTGAATCTGTAATTGAAATTCTGGTTCGAATCCTTCCCTCTATCTCTCTTATTATATTTCTTCTATCAATTTGGTTCTTTCATTGAGAGAAATTTCTAGTGAGAGAAACTATAAGTGAGTGAACCTTGGATAGGATATTCTGAAGCATATTTTGAACTCAAGAGATGAGGTTTTATGTCCACATAGATGGAAACTTGAGTAGCTAGTTTAGAAACTTCTATTACCAGTCTAGGAGTATCTATAGCAGAATTACAAGTTGAAATTCAGAGACATGGGGGGGAGTGGTGGGCTGCTGAAAATCCATGGATTGATCGAGCAGATAACCTAACAGTTGTAGATGATAATAAGCCTTGGGGAAAAGGTGGGTATCACTTTCCATCTTAATGGATTTCAGTTTCTTCACTGATCATGTATTCATTGGAGGTGGAAATTATGATTAATCCTTTCTCTCATTATGGCTACCCCTCCATCTCCTACATCTCCTTGGGATAAGAAGTCTACAACCCTAAACCTCATTCTCTGTTTTGCATCCAAAATAGATAGAACAGTCATCAATGGAATCATTAACGATGGCCTTCTTCCCATCTATGGAGGTAATGATTGTCTCTTTATTGAACTCTTGAACCGGATCATCATTAGGCAATCATTCAAAGAAATTTCCTAGTTTTAGGGGACCCTACTGCATTCCCGGATCAACATCCATTTTATCATCCCCATTACCTCCTTTCCCCTCATGCAGTTTTGTCCCATTGAAATATTGTGAACTAAAATACTTCTATTTTCCCCCCCGATATCCATCACCTCATACTGATTGAAAATCTGAACAATGTCCACGGTCTTCACAGAAACCTGCCAATTTTCTACAGTCAATTACACCTCCTGCTCATTTAAAGCACCTTGTTTAACATAATAATATCTTTCCATCTGATCAGATAATGGGGATATAGATACACCTTCATGTTCCCCCTTCATACCATGTGACCACACCCAAGCCTTCATAGAAGACCCCTCACCCATGATGATTCAATTGATCCACTCCATATCCACCACAAGCTAAAAAGTTCTTATTCATTATCTCCTGCACCTTCTTGCTCAAATATCCTCTATGATAGATATAAGAAAGATGTCCTACCAGTTGAAAGACACATAATAGTCTTTCCATGATTCAAATTTAATAGCTTTCCCCCACCAAAATTCTTATCCATCTATTATCCACACCCAATCCACCAGCGGATTATAGAAATCTACCTCCACAAAACCCAGGGACAAATGGGTTGAAAAAATACCTCTATTATACTATCTGGGCATAAGTAAAGACCAACCAGGTTCCCAAGAAAATGAAAAATGGAGGGATTTTGGAAGGGTAGCGGGAGTACAGGGAATCTTACCTAAATCGTCATAGTTAGAGGATCTCACTGTATATGAAATTCAATGTTCTACCAAATAATACAGAATAAGGATCCACCGCATAGGCGAGGAACTTTGGATGAAGTAATAATGTGATCTTCCATCAACCCAAATAGAATTATAATAAACCTTTGATCAAGAAATCCAATAATCGCTTTCTCTTGTAAACCCTAGGATTCAAAGACAATGGTGATAAATGCATCAATCGAAGTCTCCAAACCAGGGGGGTCCAACGAGGTGTCCAGTGGGGGAGGGGGGTCTGTCCAGGTGTCCAGGGGGGTCCAAGGGGGGTTTTTCCAGGTGTCATGGGGGGTCCAGGGGGGTTTGACCAGGTGTCCAGGGGTGTCCAAGGGGGGGTGGGGGGTTACTAAAAGGGGAGTGTGGGGGGTTATCAAGTAATGGGAGTGGTGGGCTGGTGTAAGAGGGTGGGGGATGCCGCAAGTGGGGTGAGGGGATGCTGCAAGGGGGGTTGTCCAGGAAGGGGAGTGGTGGGCTGCTGCAAGGGGGTGTCCAAGGGGTAGGGGTGTCCAGGGGGTCCAAGGGGGGGTCCAACGGGGTTTCCAGTGGGGGAGGGGGTCTGTCCAAGTGTCCAGGGTGTCCAAGGGGGGTGGGGTTATAGCAAGGGGAGTGTGGGGTGGATTTTCAGGAAGGGGAGTGGTGGGCTGCTGCAAGGGGGGCTCTAGGGGGCAGGGGGTCCAGTGGGGTCTGTCCAGGTGTCCAGGGGGGTCCAACAGGGTGTCCAGTGGGGAGGGGGGTCTTTCTAGGTGTCCAAGGGGGGTCTGTCCAGGTGTCCATCGGGTATCTCGGGTTGGGGGGTCTATCCAGGTATCTAGGAAGGGGAGTGGTGGGCTTCTGTAAGGGGGTGGGGAGCTGCTGCAAGTTGGTTGAGGGGTTATTGTAAGGGGGGCTATCCAGGAAGGGGAGTGGTGGGTTGCTTCAAGGGGAAGGTGTCCAGGGGGGTTTTTCCAGGTGTCCATGGGGGTCCAACAGGGTGTCCATTGGGGGAGGGGGGTCTGTCCAGGTGTCCAGGGGGGGGGGGGTTCTAGGTGTCTAGGGGGTGTCCTGGGGGTCTGTTCGGGGGGGGGGGGGGTCTATCCAGAAGTCCAGGGGGTCCAAGGGGGTAGGGGCTGCTGTAAGAGGAGTGTGGGGGGGTTGTCCAGGAAGGGGAGTGGTGGGATGCTGCAAGGGGGTGTGGGGGGGGGCTGTCCAGGAGGGGGAGTGGTGGGCTGCTGCAAGGGGAGTGGGGGTGGAGGGCTATGAAGGGGGTGTGTGGGTTTTTTTATGAAATGGTAATGGATTTGGCTATAGTTTTGGAATAGTGGCTATAGGAAATGCCTGGATTAAGCTTCTTCCATGGTTTGAAATTGTTTCTATAAGGATTTAGCCACGGTTCACACCATGGATATAGGCTTTTATCCATGGTTGAAACCATGGATATAGGCTTTTAACCAAGGTTTCAACCCGTGGTTATAGACTATGGCCTATAGCCACACCAATACCAGCCACGGTTCATTGAACTGTGGCTATAACCAATTTCCATGGTTTTTTGGCTTAGAGCCATGGTTTCAAACTGTGGCTGTAGCCCAAATTTATAGTAGTGAAAGAGAAAAGATGTTGGAGATGGTATCCAGCCTGGTTGTATTTAGGCCATTCGAATTCTAGTCAATTGTATTTAGGCCATTGGAATTCAGGACAATCGTATTCAGGTAGAGTTGGAAAGAATTTTGTTTCATAGAGTTTTGGGAAGTTTCAATACTTTCTATTATAAGACAAACGATGTTTAATATATTCTCAAATGTATTCAAAGTCATGAAGGAAGTAGTGATATTAGAACAAGTTAGTGATTGAAATAAGTTTCTAAAGTTGAATATTCTTTCACTGGTCCATCATATTCAGTATTTAATCATATTCAACAGAGGAAGAATTGTTTTTTTGGGAGAATTCAATGGTATTGTATTCAGAAAAGAAAGATGAACTCTGGTTTTTTTAAATGTTTTGTTTTTAAATTGGGTTAAGATCCATCATATCATCATTGATACCAATTCATATTTCTAAAGATAATAAGAAGTATATGTGATTAAATCACTTTATTTAAGGGGATCAAGAGAAGGGATGAAGGAAATTTTTGGATGTGTTTTCTAGGGGGATCACGAAATTCAAAGAGGGTGTTTATTTTATACAGTTGGTACAGAGCATTATAAGGAAGAATACACATCAGAATGGAGTTTTTAAAGAAGATGAATTCCATCTATTTATTCATATATTAAAATATAATTAGTATAGAGTATTGTATTGAAGAAAACAGAGTAAGAAAAAATGTATGGGAATTTCAATTGTATTTTCATTTGTGAAGAAAGTAAGAAGAGAGTTGAAGTGTTTATAATATTTGAGAAGAAATAAGAATAATTGAGTAGCATGGATGAAGTCATGATGCACCTAAAATTCAAAGAGTAATGTAAATTTAGGTAATTTGGTTGGGTGGGAAACCATTTCATATTCCAACCAAAACCATCTTTATGTCACCTATGAAAGGTGATAAGTACATCATATTTTTCGACTGAATTACTATTCATGGTAAAGACGACATAAGGATGAGCGCTGAAGAATTTTAGAGAGAGTAGATTTTTTGTATTGATCTTTGTTGAAGAAGTTTAGATGGAGGGAGGTTAAAGGATAACATATAAGATCACAATGTATTCAACTGATCATCATATTCAGTGGATTATCATATTTACTTGTTTATTATATTTTTTTTGTCATCGTATTCATCTGATCAACGTATCAGGATAGATAATTGGATTAGGATTTTCATATTGGGATTTCTTGACTATGAAATAAGGAATACTAAATTGAATTAATCATATTATGACATAGTTATATCTATCATATTCGGTAATCATATTTGAATATCGGATTAGGAAGATCAGATTAGGAAATTGGACTGAGTTTAATATCAAAGTCCTTATTTTTCTTACTAGATTTTGGGTAAGAAATTTAGAATTGTTTTAAATGGAACACATTTGTGGAAATTGAAAAGGAATTAAAGTAAACATGTCTTGTTTCACAAAAATTGTATTTTCCCAATTTTTCTAGAGGTTTCACATGCACTATTGGATTGTAAGCATAGTTCAATAAGAGTGTAAGGGAATATCATAATCATTTTATTCCACACAAAAGGATTATTTTCTAGTATATTGTGTGGTTTTGGATCATTTATAAACCATAACAAGGGTGTATAAATTATTATTGAATGGTGAACCTTGTAAATACTTTCGTTCATGTGGATGTGATTTTGAATTGTTATCAGTAGGGAATGAAATACTTAATAGGAGTCAAATTTTTTTTCATTTTAATGGAAACATAAAATAAAAAGTATCACTGATTCAACCCCTCCCCCTCTTAGTGATACAATTATCCTAACTGAGAACTTTCAACTAGTATCAGAGTGCAGGTTCCCTTCGCTTATTTTTTGCTGAGGGATAATTTTAATTGTGTAAACAATAAAATTATCCTGGTTTTCAATGGAAAGAATTATTATATATAAAAAGATATAATTTTGCCTTATATTATTTCTATTGGATATTATTTTATTGAAGTTCCAACAGAAGGGTTTCCTCCTATTGATTATAAAGTTCCTCTTACATCTTTTGATAAGAATAATCTTGAGAATGATGGAATGGGCAATAATTTTTTACTATCATCTCTCTCTGAAAGTGAATTCATAAGGATGAAAAGTTTTTCCACATCCAAATGTAAATGGGACAAATTTAAAAACTTATATGAAAGTAATACAAAATTTAAGAAGGAAAAATTATAGTTCTAAAGATAAAGTATGAAGATTTGAATATAGGTAAATAAGAATATTTTGGAGACTTCTTTACCAGGGGGAATGATATTTTCACTAATATCATATGTCTCGGTGAAAAGTTATAAGATTATATAGATTCTAAAAATATTTTTAGAATCCATCGTGAAAAGTTTGAGGGAAAAGTTTCTTCATTGGAAGACATGGATCCTTAAACATTATCTATAGATTATTTTCATATCACTCTCATTGCTTATGAAATGATAAGGGATGAAGTTTTGAGATGAAAAACAAAAGTTCATAGAGAAATGTCTTTCAAGGCTTCTAAGAAAGAAAATTCAAAGGAGATTCTTATTGAAAATGAAATTGGGGAATCTGATTCAAAAAATAAGGTATGTAAAAATTTTGCTAATATTTTATTCTTATTTTCTAAAAATATGAAAATAGTTATAGGGAAATTAAAAGGTAAAATTATCTTGAAATGTTTTGAATGTGGATCTGTTGGGAATTTTTTGGCTAATTTTCCCCAAATAAAGAAATAAGAGGATTGTGATGAAGAGGATTGAAGGCCAAGAAGATCGTGGAAGAAATATAGAGATAAAGGAAAATTGTATTCCACAAAGAAAGATAGAAAATTCTTCAAATCCAAAAGAATAAGTTTCTTATCTAAAGATTAAGAAGAATAAGGAAGTGATGTTGAATCTAAAAAATATATTGAGTATGGAATTGATAATAATTTTTATTACAATATTGAATGATTAAGAACTTAAAAGTAGAAGTTTCGATGAAGAAGACACTCAACTTGAATTTAATTTAAAATAAAAGTTGAAAGAATGTCTGATAAAGACAAGAATTCTTGAAAAGAAAAAGAAAAATTTGGAATATGAATGTTCCTCCACAAGAAATCAATAAAGTGATGATAATGAAAATATTTATATGGTGAAATAAATTGATGGTTTGAAGAAATTTCTCAAGGAAGAAAAGAATCATAATAATTATCAGGAAGTGAAGCTAGAGGCAAAGGAAAAAGAGATATCACTCTTTCAAAAAAAATTCTGAATCTAATTAGAGAAATACAAGTTTCAAAATACTTTATTTCTGAAGTTGTTGAAATTTCTCAAAAGAAGAATCCTAATAAGGATCAACAAAAGTTACTCTGAAATGTTTAGAATAAAGCTATAAGTTTTTCTAAAAAGAAGAGTGCTAGTAAAGTAATGTATGTGTAAAAAACCAACAATGTTTGGAATTATTAAGTCTCTAAAAAACTAAATATGAAAATTATGAATACGGAAAATTTTCTAATACTTATGGTTGAGATAAATATGAAAATAAAAAACAATATTTTGATTGATAATAAGAAGGATAGTGGCACAGAAAAGACATACAACAATTTTTCTGAGAAATTTATTCACAATTCCGGCCAGCATGGAAGTTTCATAGTAAAATACTCTTTCTAAGTATACTTCTGGTTTTGTGGTGGATTCATACATATGGAAAATACATTTTGGTTCAACCAAAAACATTACTATTATTCCAAAGGTTATGAAATTCTAGTTTTGAGGGAGAGTCAATCTCCTTAAAGAAAGAAGTCTAAGAAAGTTGTTTGTAAGAAACCCAAGAAGGTTTGAGTAAATATTTAAAATAGGTTCCAACCCCTAGAAACTATTTTTGAAATATATGAACAAACTATAAATCTTGGTAAATGTTTTATTTTTTGTTATCGGCATAATAAATGTTTCTTAAAATTTCTAAAAATCCAAAGGTGAAGAAAGAAAAGAAATAAGAAAAGGCTCTTGTTATTGAAACTGCTTTGAAATTTATAAAATAAGAATGAACTTGGATTCTTGATAGTGGGTGTTCTTCACATATGAAAGGAGATCTAAAGTTGTTGAATAATTTGAAATATTTAAAAGAAGGAAATGTGACATTCGACAAAGATGTATCACTGAGAATCAAATGTGTTGGATCAGCTATCATTGTGAAAGAGAAATTAGAATCCAAGAAATATTTATATATTAATGGGCTGAAACATAACATGTTGAGTGCTTCACAATTGAGTGATAAAGGTAACAAAGTTACTTTCAGGAGAGATATTTTTTTTTGGAAGTGTGAGAAATATGTAAATATTTTTACAAGAGGACAACCTATAAAGGGAAACTTGTTTCTGTAAGGGTTGGTGTCTTGAGAACCAATTGTTTTGTACTTTGATTACATGAATGTACACTTATTATATATTGTTCATTATTCTGCATGACTATAATATAATAATTTCCTGGAATATTTGTTTCATTTATAAGGTCATGGAAGATCCCCGCTATGATTAGAACCTTGAAATGCTATAAAAATATTCTTAGATAAATTTCTACAATTGGATGATATACTATGATAGGACACATAGTATACAGACCATCTTGTGGGAGTACTCGTAAGAAGACGAGACTCTCTCTCATGGAGTTCGCACTTGGTAATCTCCAATATGGGAGATTATGAGAACTGGCCCTCCAGTAGCAATTCTAAATGTCTTGGTGTCATCGGACATTTCAATTTACAAGTGTGTGTAATGGTCCTTAGACTGTAATATTATCATTAATTCATGTCATAACTTGCGCACTTAGATTTGCTGACAAAAACCTTCACGAAGAGAGTTGGTAGGAAGTAGGGTATGTTGGGTGCATCATGAATGACATGTTTTTAATGGATAAGTTGAGGAAGGATTTGTCCCTTCCATATTTATGGAAGTAGATATCTCGATCCCTTTTATTGAAATAGAATTTTTTTCCCAACTTCCATGGCCATAGTGTAACTACGAGTTTATTTCTGGAAGTCAAAGAATGACAGATCAAGCATATAGTTTTATGACACTGCCATGAAACCTGCTTGATTAGATATTGAGACAAAGGGATTAAATTACACATTAATTGTTCGTATGAGGTGACACGTCAATGTGACTCCAACTTCTTTCTCTTGGGTTCCTTGACCCGTTGCTAGATAGTAATCTTGTACTTTAGGAAAGCCCGCCTAATGCCAATGAGAAAGAGGCATAGAGGGTCACAGACTAAGTGTATTCAAGTATCTCAAGTAGAATAAAGATTATTCCCTTACATGGTTTAATAATTATTCAAGGAATCCTAAACCATTTTAATGTTGGAGGAAGAATAAAATGAAAACAAGTACATGCCGTGTAGTTTATATTTTGAAAACAAGTACACGCTGTGTATTATTGAATGTATACGCCGTGTAGTTTTCATTTTGGAAAGGAAATGAATAAATGAAAACAAGATATACACGCCGTGTACACTGAATGTGCACTCCATGTAGTTTTTTGAGTCGAGATTTTGAGGAAATAATATCATTTTATTAAATTATATTTATTATAATCAGTGTGGGAACATGTCAAGGAATTAATTATTCGACATGGGGTTTTCAAAATTGTTAATGAAATAAATAAAACGTGTAACGTGTTTATTTATTTTCATAAATCATTAACCTCAAAGCCGATTATAAATATCCTCACAACCCCAACTCTTTTCCTATGAATCGTTGTGCACAAAAATTCTAGAGAATTATTTCAAGGCCGAAAGAACCTATTCCTCCAAGAACGCTCTCAAGACCGAGAGAGATCCTATTCCATCATATCAAGACGATCTAAGGTGGAAAATTAAAGAAAATATTTCTCTACACTAGCACCTGGAGACTCCTTTGGCGATGTCCAGAGATACTAGGTGCACGTGTGGATCACCACAAGAGGAAGTCTACATTTGGCTTCTGCGACGCAATGATGAATCACATCAGAACAAGATCAAGAATATCAATGAAGAAAGAAAACCCAAAAGGTACTTCTTTTAAATTAGTTAAACTAATTATAATCAACCTGTGACGATCCACTTTTATGGTTCCAGGACCTTTCTTCTTCTTTATCTATTTCTATGAATCGATCCTTGGAGACTGGCTTTTGTCATCGTATTGATCCCGGATTGATCATTGCTAATTAAAAAAGGCAAAGTGGGCACATCCACCCACAATCTTCTACTGCGCCCAGAACCATCAATTGGTATCAGAGTGAGGTTACAACTTTGATTATAGTTATTTAATTTTTGTTGATAATTTACACATTTATATTTGATTCAATTCAAGATAATAGTTCTATAAAACTAAATGAACGGGATTTGTTCTTCCTCCTTCATTTCTCGATTCACATCACAGAAACGACCTTTTAATTTTAATTTTGATTAAATTAAAAAATGAGGAACTCATATGGAGGATCTGGTCTTTCAATTTGTACAACACAAGAATACACGATGTGTAGTGAAAACTATACGTCGTGTACTTAGTTTCAACGAACTGGTACTAGTCCGCCAAACCATGTCGTGTGAATTGAGTATACCTGAGTTTTATTACACCTTGTTGACATGAATTTAATGGAATGTGGAAACCATAATACATGGCGTGTATGTTGAATCAACACTTCGTGTAGTCCGATCTATTCAAGGTGAAAACGTGTACAAGGAGAAGCTGTGTTCCGTGTACATGAGATTGTCAGGACGATAAATGTGTAACAAGGAAGTACACACCGTGTTAGATTAATCTACATGCCATGTACTCAAAAATTTAAAAAGTATAGAAAACATGCCAAAGACCCCGACGTGGACTTTGGATAAAGGGTGAAAAATACACATTGTGTAATATATCCTACACTTCATGTACTTTACAGAAATGGGATTTCACCAGGTTTCCTCCAAAAGTACAAAGACATGTACAAGGAATATGGATGAGAATAATCTCAAGGAAATTTAGAAAGGAATTTAAGATAAACAATTCATTAATTATAAGATCATAATTAATTTAATTCAAGCGTGACTTATCTTTAATAAATAGAATGATTAAAATAATTTTAATGCTAAATATGTGTAAATGTCATTGCATGCTATGGATAATCATGAGCTAGACCAAATACCCTTTTTATGTGTGTATGGTTTCATTTTAATTTGTTTAATTTAAATTTGTTAGCCTGTGAACCTTCTTCAAATAAAATTTAGGGCCTGCGTTCCCATGGTTTCTTTAATGTAAACCCCATGTAATATAGGATCTCCCAAGCCATAGGAGACAGTTCAAAACAAGAAGCTGAGGTGAAATCAACCCAAGAAGATACAAAGGTTGATAGTTGGGAGCTGCAAAACACGAACCATCCATTCAAGGTGTTTTTTCCCTAGGTTAGGGTTAGTGTATCAAACCGCTAGATAAGTTAACCAATATAAGCTCATGATCATGCCATCTTATTTAGTTTCTGTCTGATTTCATGGTTTATTTATTATGTATGTGTTGTCGCGATCACATAATTAATGAAATAAATAAGCATGAAAAGATGGAATAAAAAAAATGGACTATGTGTAAACATTATCAGAACATGGTTAATCAATTAATCAAGTATCAATTGATATTAACAAGCATGTGATAATTAAAAACTATGAATAAAGAATAAAATCCCTCAAATACCACATTAAGTCAGACCAAGCCTTCTGTTACTTGATTAAGGGAAAGACTCAATAAAACTATGTGTTTGACCAACCCTTGTTCGGACACTTACTTCTATAAAGGAAGCACTTATGAAAGTTTCGGGTTGACGTAAACATTTTACATCAAGAGGAGTAGCCCTTTCTAGACTTGTTGTAAAATGGAGGCAAGTGTTGAGAAAATCCAAGTCATGATTTCAGGATTGGGGAGTCCACTCAACATATCAAGGAACTGTAAGCTCACATTTGGTAAATACCCGCCTACCTAATTACCTTCAAATAGCTTGACCAACCCTTGTTGGGGTTATGTGAAGGGGGATATGGATCCTTTCCACTAGAATGTCAAAGAAACTGGACATTCCGAGTTCAATGGTGAGGGCCATTGGGACTTGATAAAATAGTGGGAGACTTAACAAATTCATTTATTATTTTTCATAAAATGTAATCGAAAGGTACTGATGAATCTTCACTTTTAATTTGTAGAATCAATATGACAAGCTCTTCAACTATATTTTCTCTATGATCAATTCTGGATATAGAAAATATCCTCACTGTTAGTAACTTTAAGGAATGGTTTAGGAACCTTCAGGTTATCCTTTTCCATGAATGAAAGTTTTATGTGCTTGAGTCCTCACTTCCCGATTCTCCTCCCCAAGGGACAAGTGATAATGATTTTTTGGTCTATGATCAACATTTAAACGATGCACTCGATGTTCAATGTTTGATTCTGTCATCAATGTATAATGATATCATGAAGTCTCATGAAGACATGGATTTCTATAGCATGATCGAGCACCTCTGTGGTCTATACCATGAGAGAGAGAGACATGAAAGGTTTAAGATCTCCAAGGCTCTATTTCAGAGCAAGCTTGGAGAGGGTGCCCCAGCTGAGCATCATGTAGTTAAGCTCATTGGCTACATTAAGTGCTTGGAGGTTCTAGGGTTTAAACTCTCTGAGGAACTGGGTACCAATCTCATTCTTGAATCACTTCCCCAAAGATTCTCTAACTTTGCTGTAAATTTCAAAATGAACAACATTGAGAAGTCTTTATCTTATCTCCTCATCCTTATTCTCCAAGTGGACAATGATATGAATTGTGAAAAGCCTTATGTCATTATGATGAATAAAAGGAAAGGGGAGGCAAAGAGCTTTAATCACAAAGATTCTTCAAGGCCTTCCAAGAAAAGGAAGATCAAAGGGGAGGTAAGAGAATAGGAGGCTGTTTGTTTCACATGTGGCAATAAGGGCCACTCGAAGAAAAATTGCACCCAACCAAGGAATCAAGGGGAAGCTTCAGGTGAATTTGTTATCGAATGCAATTTATTTTTTTCTACCAATTGGGTATTAGATACTTCTTGTGGTTCTCACATCTGTATCCAAATACAGGAACCAAGTAGATTCAGAATGATTGACCGAGGTGAGGCGGATCTGCAAGCAGCCAATGGAGCTAGGCTCACTATTGTAGCTGTCGGAGACTACCACCTCACATTTCCTACTGGGGTGGTATTGGTTTTGAAAGGGTGTTATTATGTACCCTCTACCACCTCACATGTACAATAATATCAATGAAGAAATAACACCAAAAAGGAACTTCCTGACAATTAATTAAATTAATTATAATCAACCTGTGACGATCCAATATTTTGGTTCTGGGACCTTTCTTCTTCTTTGTCTATTTTTGTGAATCGATCCATGGAGACTAGCATTTATCATCATATTGATCTCAAATTTATCATTTCTAATAAAAAAATCCAAGTGGTCACATCCACCCACAAGCATCCATTGTGCCTAGAACCTTCAGTTTCAATTTAGTGAAATACAAAACTCTTGTTATTTGAGTATGGTGGAAGAGAATCAACTGTGGAATAAGAGGTTGGGACACATGTTTCAAACAAACATGAGAAAGATACCTAAAATAAATATTGTCTGATAGATTTCAAATTTCCCCAGAATAATGGATTAGTGTTTCATTATTTTTTATAAAGTAATGATCAAAAATGTTGTGCATAAGAAAGTTTATATTTTTTCAAAAAAATCCCTAGAGCTTATTCATTTCAATATCTATGGTCTAGTGAACAAATAATAAGTAAATTAATATAAGAATTTCATTAATTTATTTGATGGTTTTAGTATCATTACTTGTGTTATGTACAGTAAACATAATTCAAATTCTTTGAAAATGTATAAAAGTTTTAGAAGGAAATCTAAGAAGGAATGTGATTATTCGGTGAAAGAGTTGAGAACTGACAACGATGGTGAATAAAGAAGTAAATAATTTTAAATTTATCTTCAAAATAATGAAATTTTTCATGAGTATAGTTCTCCATAAATTATCTAATAAAATGGGGCTATATAAAGTAATAATTGAAGCTTGGTGAAAATGGGAAGAACTATGTTACTTGAACATGGTCTTCCTCTTTACTATTGGAGCCAAGCCATGAGTTTTGCTGTGTATATTCAAAATTGATGTTTCAATAAACCAATCTCACATATGACTCTATATGAATTATTTTATGGAATAACTTCATGTTTGAAACACTTAATAGTTTTTAGGAGTCCATGCATTACAAAGAAAAAAGGTGGAAAGTTGGGAAAGTTTGAGAAGAAGGGTGAAGATGGAATCTTTCTTAGATATGCTCAGGAATGAAGAGGATACAAATGTTTTAACAAAGAAATGTGAAGAACTGTTAATTTTGTTGATGTGAATGTAATTGAAAAGGCAGAAGGAGATAAACCTATCCATGTGGATAAGTATGTTTAATAGGAAAGTTTTGATAACAATTTTGATAAGGATGCGAAAATTTTTAATATTATTCAAAGAGAAGAATTGGACTCATCTATTTCCAGTGATAATAACGATACACAAAAATATCATCCTGGTATGAGGAAGCAACTCGAAGCTCATAATATCATTGGATATCAACATCAGAAGTTTCAAACTCAAAGAACAAAAAATGTTATTACACATACCTCTTTCTATTAAAATGTGGAACCAAATGATTTAAAAGAATCTTTTGAGTATTTGGAATGTGGTTAGGATATGAATGAAGAGCTGGATCATATTGAATATAATTATACCTGGGAACTCATACCCAATCCAGAAAACAAAAACATCATTGGAACAAAATGGGTTTTCCAGAACAATCTAAATAAAGAAGTTTAAGTGATAATAAACCAATAAATATTAGTGTGTAGAGGGTATTCACAAATTAAAGGTATTGATTTTGATGAAACCTTCAATCTGATTTCAAGATTAGAAATAACCAAAAAATTATTATTATTTCTACACAACAAGGTTATAATATTTTTCAAATGAATTTTAAATTCACATTCTTGAAAGGTGATCTTGATGTGGAATTTTATATTGAAAAAGCTAGTTTCTTTTTTTTCGGAGAAGATGAAAGTTATGTGAAAAAATTAAAGAAGTCTGTATGGGATAAAACAAGCTCTACGATCATGGTATTCCAAATTAGATACTTGCGTAAGGAAGATGAGTTTCAAAAAATAAAGAGTTGATAACAACCTTTATATTAGATAAAGTCAAGAGTATTCCCTCATAATAATTTTTTATGATGATGACATTATCTTTGTTTAGAATAGTGAAATAAGTTGTGAATGATTTGTTAAAGATATGAAGAAATTTTTTGAAATGTTAATGTTGGGGGAAATGAAATACTTTCTTAGGTTACAAATTTCACAAATGAAGAAACATATCTTTATTTATAAAGAAAATTATGTTAAGGAACATATGAACAAGTTTGGTATGGAAAACTCAAAACCAATTTCCACACTGATTATAGTGGTAAAAAGGTTTTCTAATGGTGGAGAGTGGAAATAAGTTGATCTGGAATAATTCCAAAAGTTGTTTGGAAATTTTTTTTATTTGACTACCTCAAGACCCGAAATTGTTTATGTTGCTACCTTATGTGAAAGATTTCATAGTGCTATAAAATAATCACATTTACTTACAATAAAAAAAATATCAAATATATCAAAGGTACAAAAAATTTTGGAATCATGTATGATAGCTTAGAATTTATTGATTTATTTGGGTATTCAGATGCAGATTAGGTAGGAAATATTGATGATAGTAGATGCACATCTGGTAGGGTATTCATTCTGGAAAATAATTTTACTAGTTGCAATTAAAATAAATATAATTCAGTAACTCTAAGTATGGATGGAGCTGAGTATTCTTCTTCCACTCAAGAAGCTACTCAACTTATGTGGATAAAAACTCAATTATAAGATTTACATGTTAAATTGAAGTTACCCTATCTTTTGTGTTATGATAACAAAAGTACAATAAATCTCACCAAGAATATAGTTCAACATTCTCATTTAAAACATATTTATATACAATATCATTTTATCAAAGAGTATATGGAGAAGAATGAATTAAATCTGGAGTATGTTCTTACATTGGAACAAGTTGCTGACATTTTCACAAAACCATTACCAAAGGAATCCTTTTCTAAACTGAGGTTGACCATGGGAGTAAAATCATCATCTCATCAAGGTTTAGGTATGTTTTTTCCCTCCCACATATTATCTTTTGATAGTGTTGTCAAGGGGGAGAATTGAATTATTTCATAAATCTATCCTTTTGAATGAATGAAGAAAGAGGGATTTATGGGTAAGCTATGAATTCAACATTATAACTATGTGAACTATTATAAATGTTATTTAAAGTGGATTTAGTACACAAAACTTTTTTATTCCTATAATGTTGTGAAGCTTAGAAAGAAAATATAAGGAATAATGAATGGTTTTTATAATCAGTTCTATTGGATAGCATGGTTTTTCTGTCAGTGATTCTTTTTTGCTATAATTATTTTGCTCACCTAGGTTTAGAATTATTGATAAGTAATCAATTTCTTGAGAATAAAAAGTCCAGTGATTTATGAAACTTGGTTTATAAAAAAATCTAAAGGGGGATATTTTTAGGACCGTGATGATAAGGATGATTTTTTCAAGGTATTTTCTTTTATTATCATGAATGTTCAAGAAAGAATAAAGGATGTTTGAGATAAAAGGATAAACTCTTAACTTTGTAACTGAATTGAAAAGACCATCGTATTCAGAAAATCGTACTCACAATGATTGAAAATTTTGATCATATTGAGGGTGGATATTGTTGGATGTAAAGGTTCATCATATTCACCCAAGATTTGGTTTAGAAGAAGTGATTGTAATGGAGATGAATTAGAGAATTCATGACTATGATTTTAAATGTGATTATGCTTTGCTGATATTGGAGTCCTCATAAACAATAAGTATTTGGAAAACTTGTGATGAGATATTGATGAAAGAAAGGGGGGGTGAAAGAGATGTTTCCAATTGTATTCATGTTGATCATATCTAGATAGATAGAGAAAAGATATTGGATATAATATTTATCTGGATCAAATTCAGAACATTTGATTTCTGGCCAGTTGTATTAAATCCATTTGAATTCTGGCCAATCGTATTAAGGATAACTAAGAAATTAATTGAGTTTATAGAGTTTTGTGAATTTACCATACTTTCCATTATAATATTGATGATGTTGAATATATTTTCAAATGTATTAAAAGTCATGATGGAAGTCATGATACAAGAACAAGTTTGTGATTGATGTAATTTTTTGAAGTCGAATCATCTAAAACATGTCTATCATATTCAGTATTTCATTGTATTCACTAGAGGAGGAATTTTTTTTGTTTAGGAGAAGTTAGTGGTATCATATTCAAATAAGAAATATGAACTCTATTATGTTTTCAAATGTTTTTTTTTAATTGGTTCAGGATCCATCATATCATCATTGATACCAATTCATCATTTTAAATAGAAAAAGAAGTAGATGTGATTGAATCACTTCATTTAAGTGGATCAAGAGAAAAGATAAAGGAAATTGTTGGATGTGTTGTCTTGGGGAAGCTTGAAATTCTTAGAGTATGTTTGTTTTCAATAGTTGGTACAGAGCATTGTAATGAAGAAAACACATCGGAATTGAGTTTGAGAAGAAGATGAATACAATCTATTTATTTATACATTAATATACAATTGATACAGACCATCGTATTGAATAAAATTGAGTGACAAAATCAGCATGAGAACTGGAATATGATTTTCATTTATGAAGAAAGTTAGAAGAGACCTGAAGAGTTTAGAAGAATCAAGAATAAAAAAGAATAATTGAGAATCATGGAGGAATTCAAGATACACCTAAAGTTCATGGAGACATGTAAATTATGGTAATTTATTTAATCAAGAAAACATTTTATATTCCCACCAAAAACATATTTGGGTAGCCTATAAAAGGTGATAAGTACATCACAATTTCTGAATGAAGTGTTTTTCTTGGTAAATAGGAGATATGGTGGAGCACTAAATAATTTTAGAGAAAGAAGAATCTTTCTATATTGAGCTATGTTGAAGAAGTTTCAATGGAGATAAGTGAAAGGAGAAGAAACAAGATTATAACATATTCATTTGATCATCATATTTGATAGATTTTCAAATTCAAGTATTTATCATATTTTTCTTTTCATCGAATTTAGTTGATCATTGTATTTGGATAGATAATCAAATTGGGATTTTCATATTGAGATTTCTGTATTGATATTTCCAAACTAAGGAAGAAGGAATTCTGAATTGACTCAATCATATTATGATAGAGTTATATCTATCATATTGGGAAATTAGAATAGAATATGGTATTAGGAAGATCAGACTAGAAAAATGGAATGAGTTCAATATATAATTCCTTGTTTTTCATACAAGTTTCTAGGTAATAAATTGAAGAATTGTATTGAAAGGAATACATTTGTGTAAATTCAAAAGGAATCACATGTAACATGTGTGTTTACGCAAACATTTTTTAACCCCAATTGTCCTAGAGGGTGTACACACACTATTGTATTGTTTATTTAGTGCTACATGAGTGTAAGGGAATATCATACTCATTGTATTCCCCACAAAAGGATTTTTTTCTAGTGGATTGTGTGGTTTTGGATTATTTCCAAACCATATCATGAATGTCTATATTATTATTGAATAGTAAACCATGTAAATACTTATGTTCCCATGGATGTGTGTTTGAATTGTTTTAGTAGGGAGTGAAAACTTTAATAGGAGTTGGAGTTTGTTTCATTTTCAAAGAAACATACAAGAAAAAAGTATCACTAATTCGACCCCTCCCACTCTCTGTGATACAACTATCCTGACTAGTCACTTTCATCGGGTATACCCCAAACTGCTAAGAAATAATGTAAAAAATAGAAATAATTCGAGAATAAGGAAATAAATGGGTTATAAAAGAAAAATAACATACACCAACTTGTAAATACCAGTGTTTTGAAAATGAATTGTAGAGGAAATTTGAATTTTTAATTCTAGATAAGGGATTATTTTGAAAAATGGAATTACAATTGTAATTACATAAGTTAAAGCATCTCAAGGAGTTTTTTTTATATAATTTATTCCCATGAGGTTTCTTGAGTACTCAAATGAGAATAAATATATTTCGGTTAAAATTTGAATATTTTTCTCCTAGAGTATGGTTGGGTTTAATGGTTTAGGTTAAACCATAAAGATTCCCTTATAACAATATTTTAAAATTTATTTTGTTCATGTATGGGTTGAACACACTATTTAAATATAGTTCTGGTTATACCATGTATATTTTAGGGTAAATCATGAAATATTTTTTTGGATTAGGGGTTATCACATGGTTTATTCATGGCTTTTCACACTTGTAGGGAAACTATGTGAAAACTAAAATTCGGTTTTAGAGGTTTTTTATTTGATTAGTGTGTGGTTTTCTAAATTATACCTTAAAACCATGTAAGGTCTTATTAATTGAGATAGCTACACAATACATGCATGGTTTGTTAAAACATGTGGACACACTTTTTGACTTCCCAAGATTCATTAAAAAGTGAGAAATGACAAAATACCCCCCCCCCCCTTGGGTTTTTTAACTTTATCTCCTCCTTTATGTTTCTCCATCACACAATAGAATAAGGTTTTTCCCTTACCCCATCTTCACATTAATCCCCCATGGTTTTGGGAGGGATTTGATGGATTTTTATAATGATTTGAGGTGATTTATCTCCTCCCTCTCCATTAACTCTTATTTCCCTCTTTAGCCTCTAATTTGGGTTCTTCAATTAAGGGTTTTTAGTGAAAATTCCACTATATCATGGAGGAATCATCACAAATGGTGGGGATTCTTCTCAAAATAACTATAGAGACTCATAAGGATATGTATCCAAATTGTTTCATACCATTTAATTAGAGTTACATCACCCTATATATTTTTCTAGGGTTTTTTATTAAATTAGAAAACATTGATGGATAAAACAGTGTTAATTGTTGAAAATTGTTCTCAGGATAGTGTTGAGATTACACCATGGACCTTTAATTGGTGCATAATCAAAGTTTAAATTAAATGGGAGGACACTAAGAGATTTTAGATGGTTTTTGATACATAGATTAAATTGGTTAATTAGTTATAAATTTTTACAATTTATTATATTATATGTTTTTATTTGTGATGGGACCTTGTGTGGGTAGAATATGGTTGGATATACTTGGATGATCTTTGGTAAGGATGTAAATTAATTGATTAAAAGGAAACTAATCCATATGACGTAGGAGTTACCCTGAGCATTCCCCTATGGTAAATGAATTTTATTTATGTAACATGTAATACGTGGACTCACCACTGTGGGTGATCAAAACTTTTATTTAAATAATATATTTCCTTTAAAATGATATTCTTGTGGATGAAAAGAAGTTTCATGGTCCATAATGGAACCTTGAGCATTGGAAAAATTCCTTAGCTGCTGATTGATGAGGTATTGATTATAAAATGTATGTTAAGAGATTTATAGACCCTAATGGGTAAGAATTAATGAAATTAATTAACATAGTGGTCTTGTGATAAGTTACCTTAAAAACTCCAAATAGAGTATAGTTCTAAAATGTGATGTAGACCTGGTAGGCTATGGTGGGACTATGAGATTCCTTATATCCCCTAGTCTATATGATTAGAGAGTAGAGAGAGTTTTCCCCCAACTATTATATGAGTACCCGGGTGGGTATAGCTTGGGTAGTTTTTTGATAGGTTGAGTGAGTGGACCAACCTAGGATGACATGGAATGTGAAATGCATGATATTTCATTTCCCTGGTATGATACTAGTATGATATCAACTATGAGACTAATGAGGCCCTTAGATAAATAGAGGGATGATGAGAGACATTGTTACCTTTGAGATTTGGGAATGGTCCGAGAGATTAGTATGAGATACTGAAGCCCATGTTGGGTATCCTAGTTATGTTGTAACACAGGGGGAATTGGTTAGTGCTCCAATTCTTGTTGACCCTTTTGAGGGTTAGTGACAGTAGTTGTGTATGGTGGAATTTGGGTGTCACATTAAAACAAGAAGATCAATTTTGGGAGATGATGTAATTATAGTAACATTGATGTGATGTGAAAATTAGAGGTTCATTCATATTACTATTATAGAGATTCTACCAAGTATATATTGGCCACAAATATAGAATCTGTAATTCCTGTGAGATCTCTTGGGATTTGGAATCCATTCCAATATCAAATTCCAAGAGTATTACCAAGGAATCTATGGTTATGCCTATGTTGAATGCCTAGAGTGTGACTTGGGATTTTAATATGTATGATTAATACTATGGATTACCAGTACACCAAGTATCTAGATTTATGCCTTCTAAATATGGAATCCTAGTACACCTAGGATCTATCTTTATTCCAGATCATTGTTGATTCCTAGTACACCTAGGATCTAGTGTCTACACTCGATGACTATATATTATTTTCACACCAAGGATCTAGATTTTATGGATGATGAATATATATTCCTAGAACACATAGGATCTAGATTTTATGTTTAGTTGAGTATGGATGCCTTGTATGCATAGGATCTGAATTTACAATTGATGGATGTAGATTCCTAGTATATCTGGGATCCATCTTTTTATGTCTGATGAGTATAGGTTCCTAGTACTCCTCGGATATATATTTTATGATAGATAATAATGGATTCCACATATTCATAGGATACATATGTTACACCTAATAATGATTTATTCCAAGGATACTCTCTATGATTCGACTTTGAGATTGTTACTATATGGATTCACTAGATACTTCCTGATATCTATCTTTTATGAATGATGACTTGTAGAATTCCTAGGAAAATTCATAAGATCGGACTTTTATACCTGATTACATATCATGCTCATAGACACTCTTTCACTTTCCAAAGTAGGTATAGTCAATCTCAAGTGTCACCTTAGAACTCAAGGATCGACAGTGATCATTTTTTACACTTATGAATTATTTTATTTATTTGTGGAATATCACACGTGAATGAGCAGATTAACTATTCATGTTTGGGACCCCATTGGTGATTCCCTATGGAGTTGTACTCATAACCTTCTTGAGAGGCCATAACACTCAGGTACTTGAGTAGATTTAATTGTTCACAGGATTAGGTATGGTAGAGGTCTAGTATTTTATGATTGAGTGAGATAAATCAAGTGGAGTTTATAGATTGGTATATGATAAGACTCAAATAAGGTAGTATATCCTCCTATGTTTTATTATTTAACTTATTTTTTATATGTGGTCGAACCATAGGGTGACTGGTTTTGATGGTGATTGTATTCTATCATATTACATTTTACGTATCATTTTTGTTTTATTGATTATGCATAGTATGATTAATTATTATAGATATTTTTTGGTAATTTTTATTATTATTTATCACCCTGATATGAGAGTATATTCTACCCATATTAACACACTAGACCCTCTTTTCTAGTCTACAGCCTCTAGCATACAGGGAGTCATGCATAAGGTTAGGTAACGACCACTGATTTGGATTCCAATGAATATCCTCTGGTGGAAGGGAATTATAATGTGGTATAAGATAATATTATTATGTATTAATATTTAGGGAGATAGTAAACATACGATATAGGAATGTGTTGGATCTTGTGATAGATCTCATACTTGTGTTCCATGAACACATTTTTTAATAGAAAGTATTGGTTACCAAAGATATACTATTGTTATTCATGATTTTCACTATTGTTTTTTACATTTCTATTCAAAGAAAATATGTGAATTTGAGATTTATATTGATGGTTTTTTATCTATTCCCACTAGAAAGAGGCCTATGTACATTAATCATTTTTCTGAACCATGGTAATTTTTATCTACTGATAGGTTATGTGGATTCTATGGATTGAATCATATTATTGAAAACTATATAGTCCCTTCATGTGAGGGATTTATAGTGAAATATAGTGGGATGGTATAGGAATTGAATTCCTTCATGATGAATCCCTTTTGGGTAATAATAATATTGGTTCTTTTGGAGAAAATGGATTCAATTATTTAAATCATAAAAAAGGAACTATATAGTATTCTCTTATATAGATTCTTATCAGAATTCTACAAGACCGAACTATATCATGATGTTTTACTAAACATGAATAATCTTGAGATGATGTGTAATATCATGTAAATGGTTCAATCATAAGTAACTGAACTTGGTTGGTCCCAAGGCCTTAAGCGCACATCCCTGTATACCAGAGGCTACTGACTAGCAACGAGGGTCCAAGGTGGTATAGTGGGGAGACTATACCCTCATAATTAAAGTACCATATCAGTATAACAAATGAATAAATAAAAGAAACATAATAATTAAAGACATCAAAGTAGAATGAAATCATCCATAAAATAATAATAAACAATCCAAAAGTGGAACCATATACAAAATGATGAGTATGTCATAGAACTACACAAAATTTAAAAATATGTATATACAAGTACATGAAAAGAACAAGTGACCAAAAATCTATCCAATAGAATCACAATCCAAAGCGTAGTCCTATAATCCCATGATCTCATGCTATAAATAAACAAATTTCCAAATCCAATCATTTTCCTTGTCCCTACCTAAATCCATGAAGTCTATCTGGGTACCAAATGGTGGGCCAAATTTGGTGTGACATATACTTAGTATCCCACCACTAATGGTGTCTAGAAGTATCCATCCCATTAATATAATATGAGAAGTTTGTATATATATTAACAATAAAATATAAATGAAAACTATAAAGGTTTGGATTTAATTTTTTAAGGACACCATAATGAGAATTCCTTCTTCGGGCCGTGCTGGGAAAACATTTTAAAATTTTCCCCAAAAAAATATACAAATATATATATATATATATATGCATGTATAAATATATATATATATATATATATATGTAACAATATTTTTAGCCATATATATAGACTTAGTGCTATCCAAGAGCTAAGGCATAACTCAGGCATCCATGTCTAGTCACTAGAGTCTCAAAACATTGTATGAGACACCATGCCTGAGTATTAGGGACAATTAGGGTCTCCATTCCAAAGTATCAAATCAATAGAGATGTCATGCCTGAGTATCACTGGTGTATGGGACACTATGCCTAAATATCACATCAATCAGGACATCATTCCTGAGTATCATAAATAAAAAGTAGTCAAATAGGATTTATGGGACTTCATTCCCATGTATCACATCAATAGAGACGTCATGCCCGAGTATCACTGGTGTATGGAACACTATGCCTAAATATCACATCAATCAAGACATCATGCCTGAGTATCATAAATAAAAATTAGTCAAATAATATTTACTATGAGACATTAAATGATTTAAAATTAATTATTATTCTACATAAACAAGTTAATAATCGTTATTTTTGTAAAACATGTGATGTGGTCATACCACTCACTTTTCATTTAATTCACTATATTTATTTCATCTAAATTCAAACCCAAAACCACTTAGAAGATGGTTCATTCACATAATAATTTATAATAACAAGGTTGAATTCACAAAGCACGCCTCAATGGGTGGAATTAGTTGATAGTGTCCTATTCCAATAAGTACAAGGAGGAACTAATTCCTTTATATTAAGGATAAAAAATTAATTAAGGAAGGGGAATATTTTTATTGTAATACATGGAAAATACAGTGTAAAAATCACGTCACATAATATAAACCAATAAGTATTTAGGGATAATTACTAGAACACCAACCATATTATGTTAGATGAACACTCATCTAGTATCAGTCCTTAGTTTGGTCTAAATTAGGAGAAAATTTAAGAATAGAAAAATTATCTGAAAATAAGACATATTATTTTACACAAAAATAGAACCAAAGATGGTGAGATAAACTATGAAAAGGAGGAAGATCGAAGATCTTATCAGAAAATATCCAACGAGACAAATGGTGGCTTGGTTAGAGTTCATAAAAAAGAGAAACCAAAAATCATGTCTTAGGTGGGGAGGAGGATCTTTCATGTGGGAGGGAATTTTGTGCATGAGAAGTGAGAGAAAAGATTAGGAAATTACTTTAAATGTAAGAGGGGAAAATCCCCATTTACACATTTTTAATAGGTCGCACGGTATGGACACACAGTTTTCCAAACCATGATCCCACCATGAGATATGCACGATTCAAGGAACCCTTGTTTGCATGGATATCTCGTACAGTTTGGAAAAATTGTGTGTCGACCATTCAGGAACATAACCTAAGTCGCACTAAGAATGAAATTTAGGCACATGTTTTTCTAAACCTTGTGCATCCCATACGGGTGACCTCTTTAATAGTTCTACAGTTTTACACTTGTATATGGAGCCTCCCTCAAATTATTTATCAAATTGTACTCCCTTATATAAGGTTCACATGGTTATGCCTCATAGTTACTACTAACCATTCTCCAACCATGATCCTCATACAGTTTCTCCAAAATCTAGATCTATAGGCTCTGAAAAAGAACCAAACTACCTCAAACACTTAATTAAATTCTTTTACACATTTATAAGTACAAAACTAATGATTCTAAACCTCATATAAAATTTGGGTTCTTACAGTATTCCCCCTTAATTCAACTCATCTCTGAGTTTCCCTTACAAGGGAGGAAAATATTTATTTAAGAATAAATCCATCAATTGAGAATTTATCTCGGCCTCTCTCTCATAGGTCTTATCCTATACAAATATGTGCTTCCACAGCAGCTAGACTGAAGGAACTAACCAACCCTAGAAATCCTTTTTGTTCTAATTAATGATGTGAATAGGGTGCTCCTCAAATGAAGCATTCACATCCAGTTCCACCTCATCATAAAGGAAAACATGAGATGGGAATGATTAGTAATGTCATAAATGAGAAACGTGATATAAATCATGTATATTTCTGTATCTATTAGGTAGTTTTGTTTGATAATCTATTGATCTGAACCTCTCTAAGACCTTATAAGGTCCAATGAAACAAGGTAAAAACTTCCATTTTCCACCTAAACTATTGATGCCCTGGTCTAGTCAACACATGAATGAATAATTGATCCCAGAACTCAAACCCTAGTGGTCATTGACAATAATTGGCATATGAATTCCTCCTATAATGGGACATATCCATTGGTTTCTTGATCATATGAACCCGCTTAGAAGTCTCTAAAATAAGACAATTTCAAAGAAGTGTTGCCTCTCATACCACTAACCCGTACAATGTTGATCAGCATGGCCTACTATATAGAGCCCCATAAGGATCCATCTGAAATATATATTGAAAACTGTTATTATAGGAGAAATTAGAATGGGTATATAATTTTTTCAAGAACCTATGAAATCAAGTATTTGTGATCTAAGCATGTCCTTAAACACCG
Source organism: Viscum album (assembly GCA_963277665.1). Taxonomy (NCBI): domain Eukaryota; kingdom Viridiplantae; phylum Streptophyta; class Magnoliopsida; order Santalales; family Viscaceae; genus Viscum; species Viscum album. The sequence goes on along the minus strand of OY728119.1, from coordinate 1,173,069,167 downwards.
ATATTTTCTACTTAGACTTCTTGTCTATCTGAGGGCGGTATGCTGTACTAAAAAGAACTTATGTACTTAATGCATTTTTCAACCCTTTCTAGGAAAAAGAAGTGAAATAAGTGTCCCTATCCAATAAAATATTCCATGGAAATCCATGAAGTAAAATAATCTCTCATACATAGATACTTCCAAGACCATCCACTAGAATGGTCTCTTTAATAGGTAAGAATTTTGAGACCTTCTTTATCCTATCTATGATCACCCATACCACATCATTTCCTTGAGTGGATCTTGGTAAACTAGTCACAAATCACATGGTGACATTATCCCATTTCAACTCAAGAATTGGAAATGGATATAAAATCCTTACTAGTCACTGGTGGTCTGTATTTACCTTCTGAAAGGTGGAACACCGAGTTACAAAGTTTTCTATCTTTTTTTTATGTAAGGAAACCAATATTGGCAATGAATATCATGATATATCTTTTTAATCCTAGGGTATACCACCAAAGTATAAGCATTATAATATCTCACCAATCTCTCTCGGATGTTTTTAAGAATCCATATTCATCCATGGATGTGTAAGATATCATCCTAGTCAATGATCCATCCTAGTGGTGGGTCCTCACATGAAACACTCTCCCTTAGGACTAGAACCCTGAGTTCCCATAACTGACTCATGTTCACTCTCTCCAAAAGTGAAGAGGTCACTACTGAAGTTGTAATTATAGGTTTTAAATGATGTTCATTCACCTTTAAATGTATCTTAGTGAACAAAGACAGAGGTTTTCACTCACTACTGTTTACCTACACTACCTGGGTCTCAGTCCTGTAGCTTAGAGTAACCACTACATTATTACCCCTTACAGGCATATGGGAAATTTCAAAATTAAATTATTTTAGGTATTCAACCCACCTCCTCTATCTATGATTTAATTTTCACTATTTAAAGACATAATTAAGGATTTTTTTGTTCGTAAACACTATAAATCACTCTCTAAGAAAATAATTGCTCCAACAATGCAAGGTGTGAACTACAGCTGCCAACTTAAGATTGTGAGTTGGGTAATTCGTATAACGTGGTCTCAAATTATGAGATATTTATTCCAATACTCAATATTCCTACATCATAACTTCTCTTATATCAATGATTAAAGCATCACAATAGAATGTATAGCTTCTGTCGGGCTCAAGCAGAAATAGGATCAGTGCGGAAGTAATTATTCCTCTCATATCCAAAAAGGTTATCTTAAAAACTTATGACCACATGAACATCATACCCTTCTTAGTTAGTCAATACCATAATAGGTTATACTGGGTATGAAAATTCTTGAATAAATTTCCTATAATAGCCATCCACCCAAGAAACTTTGAATATTAGACGTTCTTGGGCTAATCCCTGGAAACCATGACACTCTAATTCTATGAGCCAATAGACGCTTCATTTTTTAATATAATATGACCCAAAAAGTGATCCTTGTTGATCTGAAAGTGGAATTTAGTGATCTTAGAAAATATCAATTTCTCTCCTAGTGGATTCAGTATGATCTCAAGATGTTTTACACGGTTATATTGAGTGAGATAATACACTATGATATCATCCATGAAGACTACCACAAATGAATCCAAATATGGGTAGAAAACCAAAATCATAAAAATCATAAAAATATCTGGCACATTCGTGAGATCAATGGCATAACCAAATACTAGTAAAGATCATACATTCTACAAAACATTGTGTGAGGTATGTCTGAAGTTATAACTAGTTCCTGATAACCTGGCCTCAAATCGGTCTTGGAGAAAACCCTTTATCCATGGAGTTGTTCAAAGAGAGCATCAAAATGAGGCATTGGATACTAGTTATTTTCTATAATCTTGTTCAACTAATGTAAATCCAAGAAAAGGCTAAGGTTATTGTGCATCAGCTTGGTGAAAATGACAGATGAATCCCAAGGTGAAGTACTAGGATGTATAAAACCCTAATCTTTCAAGTCATCTGGCTACCTCTTGATCTCCTAAAAATTAGTATTATCTATCCTATAAGGAGGAATGGATACCGGTACAACTCCTAGCACTATATCAATAGATAACTCTACCTCTTTCAAGAGGTAACCAAAAAACATAATCAGTGAAAACACTCCTAAAACGATCTAATATAGTATTAAATCATCCTAATGCATTATCTGAACCATCATATAAAGGCTATTAACATGGGTGGTCACTCCACCCATCCCATGATGTTCTATTGAGGATCTACTTTCCTAGACACATCATTCACACTTTTGAAGATAACTATCTCCCTCTAGTGATGTAAATGATACTTTGCGGCAATAGTTTTCCATATAATCATGATAGAGGAACAACCAATCCATCAAGAGAATGACATCAAAGATCCCAAAATAAATGATAACTTACTACCTCAAGGGGATATTCCTTATGTTGGTTCACACTCCCTAATAAAATTTCTACTAGATAATTAAGTGTCATCACACTATAGAAATACATAATTTCAATCCTAGCACTTTCCATGATCGACAAAAAAAAGATTGTAAGAAACCTATATTAAATAAGGAGGATATGATAGTAGAGGATACTACAATAGTGCCTCAAACTATAGATGGACCAACACTTTTCTCCACTAAAAAATTCTACACTGCATAGATATGGCCAGATCTGTGGCCCTGAGATACAACTTGATTACCCTGAGAAAGTATTCCCTACTGGTGCTATACATCTGAATCCTAGATACCTTGGACATGAACACCTCATATACCAGAACAGTTGGTATTACTCTAGCAACATACCTAGAAAATTTTTACTAATCCCACTTCTGAAGGCAGAGCTAATATGGATCCTCTCCCACTAGGAATAGATGGGAAAGTCATATAAAAACATTGGATATAATTCAACCTACCTCATCCTTGAAACTTGAAAGGGTTTTTAGAACACAAGGGATTCTTATGGGCTAAAATTATGCACTAGCAATAAACCACATTACTATTAGTGTATGTTATCTGGTTTCCACTACTCTTGTGTGTTGTCTCAAGAAACATTTTGGGTCGCTAGTCAAACCATTTCCCTACCTCAGTTCTGAACCACCTTATCCCACACTATTAGCAAACCTTAGGTATTTCTTGGTGATGAGGGTATGTTTTACAATTTTTGAAATGATGGTCAATTGAAACACATTCACCTGGGATTAGATGGTGTGTATAATCCCATCCTCAAAATGTCTCATTATTGTTAACTCATCACCACCAAGAGTCGGTATGAAATTATGGAGCTCTGTAAATTGTGCCAAATATCCCATCACAGTCATAATACCCTACTATAGATGTATAAACTCTCTATCTCGGTTCGATCTCAGCATATTAGGGGAGAAATAATCATAGAAGACTATCTGAAAACCCACTCAGTCCATACCCTAATGATGGTCTTCCGGGGTGATAACACCCCACTATCACTTGATAAGATCTAAAATCATATACATAGATATCTTAACTCTCCACTCAAGAGGTATCTCAAGGTTCTTGAAGATATTTAGAATGGCCTTGATCCATGACTCTGTAGCCTAAGGTACGCCATCCTCCAAAAACGTGGGTGAATGTTGCTGTTGAAATTATCATTTCAGCTCTGTCATAGTAGGGATTGGTCACAGGGCTCCCCACATTGTTATTAGAAGATAGAATAATCCCTCTCAAAATTAGGCATCATCGCCCATGTTTGAAAAAATATAAGGTTCTACAGGTGGCACTGATGGAGGTAACACTGGTGGCTCAAGGCTGACTACCTATTGAGCTTCATCATCACCACTTTCCAGGAAAATTACTCAAGGTCATTAGAGTATAATATCTCTAAAAATTCCAATCGCATGCATTAAATATGATTTGATAATGGGATAATACACTAGTATAAGAATTTAAAAATTACAAATCATTTCTATATAAAAGTTATACACCTCATACCGCTCCTAAATCTAGGTATGGGTGATGTATAGATCATAAGAAACACTAGAGAAAATGCATAATTCCCACTATAGAGGTCATATCATGGTAAGGTTATCCATTATAAGTCAAGGTTATGGGTATACAGAGTGTCAATTGAAAGTTATAGAGGAAAAAACTTTAAATTAAAATTGGTTTCCCCATTTAATAGTGACCACTTAATTTCAAAATTTAAATTATTTTATGTTTTTACTTATTTATATGCAAATATTTTTAAATGGTTGAATTATATAGATCACGGTATCCAATTTATATAGGACCATAAACTTTATAAATTGAAATGTGGTGTTTATTTATTCATAAACACAAGAACGTTCTAGCCCATGAGACCAATGGTCTATAACTCAATATGATAAAATTTACTACTTAAGGTCTCAACATCAAACTATTTAGGAAAATACTGTTTGGTTGATACATGCACTTAAAGTAACAAATTATGTTTCTCATTTCCCCTACAAGAAACAATAGAAAAAATCCATATTTATTTATAGCATTCAAGTAACGCATAGAAACTATAGGTAATAAAAGTGATGAGATGTACCAATATAGAATGGTATAATGCATGAGATGTGAATGCCTATGTTCCTGTAATGATGCATGAGTCAACTCTTCCTTACCATATCAGGCAAAGGGAAAATGAAATCCATAATCATAATAATAATAATCAGCACACATCATGTGTGTCACCCAATGGTAAAATCAAGAAAACTATAATAAGAAAAATCCAAAAGTAGAAATTTTCATCCCTAATAATTTGGTTTTTCTCAATACATGGGTTATCCACTCCCAATAACTGTCCCATTCCCAAATTATGACATATCCTAGTCTCCTTTCTACCATTCCAAAATAATATGGAAAAGCAAATAAACCTCTAATACAAATTTTTTAACGTTCTAAATCTAATTCACTCATAATTAACTAAACCTAGTTGTTAACAAGGCCTCAAGAGTACCTCTATATATGCTAGAGGCTTTCAAATGATAGTGAGGATCCAATGTGGTACAGTGGGGAGACAATAACCTCATGATCAAATTAGAACATTGGTATAATAAATGACTAAATAGTGGAAATATAATAATGATATATAGGTAAGAACAAGTAATAAATAATCCATACAATAATAATAAACAATACAAAAGTGTCACCACATACAAAATGATGAGTATGTCATGGATAAATAAAAATATAAGCATATGTACATATGATTAAATCAAAAGAAAAAATACCAAAAATCTATATGATAGCATCACGAGTGAAGTATTGGTCCCGCACTCCCAAACTCCCATGCTATAACCAATCAATAATCCAAGGTTGGGCTCATCCCTTGTCCTTACATGCAACCAATAAGTATTTTTGGGTACCAAATGGTGACTCGTACAAGGTGTGTGATATACTCATTAGGTCACTACCAACAGTTTCTAGAAGCATTCATCTGATGCATATAATATTATTATTGTGAAAATATAACAATGGTAAAATAGAAATAAAAATTATAATGGGTTGGCCCCCAATCTTGAAGGACAATGGGATGACACTACCAACTTTCACCCATTCAATGAAAACCTCTAAATATATGTCATCAAAAAAATAAACATATAAATGTATATGCATGTATGTATATATTTATTCTATATATGTAATAACATTTATATCCATATATACATATATATATATATATATGTATGAATGTATGTATTGTTAGCTAAGACCCGAGTTTTAAATCAAGAATCCATGTCTAGTCACTGGAGTCTTAAAAAGTAGTAGGGTATTCTATGAACAATCAGGGTTTCCATTCCTAAGTATCACATGTACATGGGAAACCATGCTCAAGTATCACGAGGTTATGCTATTTTATTCCTGAGTATTACATCAATAGGGATTCCATATCTGAGTATCACTAGTGTATGTAACATCGTTCCTAAGTATCACAACAATAGTTATGTCATAACTGAGTATCATAAACAACAAGTAGTCAAATAGTCTTTAGTATGATACATTAAATGGTTTATGTTTCATTTTTGTTTCACTTACATAAGGAAATAGACATTTTTTAAATAAAACATGTGGTGTAGTCATACCACTCACTTTTAATGTAATTCCTTATAGTTTTTTCATCTAAATTTCAATCCAAAAAAACTTATGAGGAGGTTTGGACACATAATAATTTATAATAACAAGAGTAAATTCAGTAAGCATGCCTCAAGGGGTAGCATTGGTTGATAGGGTCATATTCAAACATAAACAAGGAGGTAGTAGGTCCTTTTTATTAAGGATGAAAAATTAATTAAGGTAAAGGTGTATTTTTATAGAAAAACATGGAAAAAAGGTGAGCTATCACAACACTTAATATAAAGCAATAAGGCTTGAGGGATAGTCACTAGACTGCCTAAATTATGGATTTAGATAAACACTTATCCATTATTGTCCCCTAGTTTTGTCTGGATTTGTAGAAAATAAAAGAATAGACAAATGACCTGAAAATAGGGAATATTAGCTTGCACTAAAATATTTCTGAAGATGGAGAGATAAATTAATATATGAAGGCGGTGGGTCAAATATCTTAATGCTGGTGATCCAATGAGATGAACAGTGGATCCATAGGATTTCATATGGAAGAGAAACCACAAATCATAGATTAGGTAGGTAGGATGATATTTCATGTGGAAGGTTCTGTTGTGTGTGAGAAGTAAGAGAAAATAGAAGAAATTTAGTTTAAATATATGAGGGTAAAACTCATTATTTTCAACATTTTAAGAGGTCACATAGTTTTGATTTATGGTTGGCCAAATATTTCACCAACCATGAAACATGTACTTTCCAAGGCATCACCCTTTGCATGGATATCCTACATGATTTGTAAAAACTATGCACTAATCATGTGGGTCACTACTTAAGTGGCACTAAGGGTATGCGCTAGGCAGATGGTTTTCTAAACCATGTGTAGCCCATGTGGGTGACCTATACAATAGGTATGTGGTTTTTTTTACAAACATACATCCTCCCCCATATTTTATTTCAAACCATAGTTCCTTATATATGGGATACATGGTTGAGACACACATTTTATACTAACCATGTTCGAACCATGCACCTCATACAGTTTCATTAAAATTTAGAGCTCTAGGATCTAAAAATCCATGGATGCTCCTAAACCCTTCCTTAAACTCTTTATAACATTTATAAGAATCAAAAGGACTTTTTACCTCATAGAAAAGTTAGGTTCTTACATGTTTTCATTATATATATTTGGATGATATCATGTTCCTTTAGGGGGAAGTATCATATACATATGCATGGTGAGGATTAGTGACCTGGTGTTGGCTGATGACTTGGCATGTTATGTTTGATGTGTTTGTGAGAGAGAGAGGGAGAGTGAGAGAGAGAGAACCCTATAGTGGGTGTATTATAATGTGAGTTTTCATGTGATATTTTAGACTATATTAGGTATGTTACCCATGTTCTATGATTGATGAGAGACATAGTTTATGGGATAATTTGGAGGTCCTATTACCTAGAAATGTGGATCGGGATATTGACGAGTCTAGCATTATGATTTAGTGGTAGAGAATTTCTCCTACTGTAGTTGAGATAATATGTGGTGTGTTTGAGGGAAACCTAAGAGAGGCATTAACCCAAGACCATGAGTGTCTTTAGTGATTAAAATCATGGGTATATGCTCTATTTTTGATATCGGTGTATAGGAGGTGCTATCAGGTATATGGTATAGGCATGGTGATGTATTGGGATTTTGTGATGCAATGTACTTGAGGTTCTTGGTATTGAAATAAAATACTAGTGGGATGAATAAACCAATGGATTTAGGGAATATTTTCTAATGATGTAGAGGATCATGATCCAAGGTGTATGTATTAGGGATAGATATGTTAGGGGTAGATTTTTCTGATTTTGGAATGACACCTAAGTGGTAGGGGATTGTGAGATTGGTTATAAAATTAGTGGTATAACATATTATTGTTAGATAAAGAACTAAGGTGAATTTGGATAAATCATATTAACATGAATGAGGTGGATGGTCATTGGTTTAAGCATGTGAGCCTAGGTTTTATGGTGTACAACTCATGTTTGTGTGAGTCGGGTTATATAATAATGTTTTATGGAAGCATACACCCATTTTATTTGGATGAGATTGAGGTAGTACACACAGGTCATAAATGGTGTCATTTGAGTTATGGATCAGTAAATGTCCATGTGAAAGATGAGGATATATGGTTCTAATGAAACATTTATAGGATTGGTTGATCTAGGGTTTAGTGATATTGGGAGGTTCCCCATTATGTTTATGTGACACCATGGATGTATAGTGTCAGGTGTTAATAGGTGGTGATCATGGATTAGAAGGAGAAATATGCATATGATATTTGTAACACCCCGAGATTTTATGAAAAATATTATTTTAATTTCATTGATACACCACACCAAGTTTAGCTTGTACTATACGCAACACCATATTAGCTTGCAGTATACGCAACGCTATTCTTGGATCGTGTTACACACAATTTCAAGTTCGTTTTATAATAGTCATTCTACGCAACATTGAGTGTGTTTATATATATATATATATATATATATATATATTCAATGTATAAATAAAATATGGTTCGATTCTGTTATACGAAACAACGAAGGATTCTTGCACAACACGGAACCCTGACTTGGCTTGCATTACACGCAATCGCGACCTTCCTCGATAGCGTGTGTTGTATGCAATACCGAGTTTTACTAAACAACGATATATTATTATAATATTATTATGAACTAGCCATTATGAATAGTATTAACTAAATTTTGAATTTTATAACATTATTATTCATCTTATAAATTTTCTAAAACATTTTATGTGACCAAAATAAATTTTTTTGGTAAAATAAGTATTTTTCAAAAAATGCAGTTTTGCCGCCTTTTGATGGCGCACCCACTTTAAATCTATTTTTTGACATGTTTATAAGTTCAATTTTACAAAATAAAATTATTATTTGGAATAAGGATATAAAATTTTACCTTGGATAAAATTTTCATGTTATTCTGATAACTTTCATATTTTAATGAATAGTAAAAACACGCTATATTTTAATTAAAAACAACTTTTTTCATCGTAATAATTTATGTGGTCAAATTATAATATTTAATGGACTTAAAGTATAAATATAATATATTTTTACCATTTAATATAATGTATGTCATTATCATTTATTTTACTTTTAATTCGTAGGTTAAATCAATTCAATCTTTTGTAATGTTTTAAACAAGAACTCGTTTTCTTTCGACAACAGGATTAATTTTAATTTAATTTCTGAAACTTCTGTGTATTGAATTTGGAAAAATGGATTCCATATTTGGAATCAGTGGGTCCAAATTATATTAATATACTACTTTTTATTTTTGGGCGTTATGAATAGTAACTAAGGTAAATTTTATTTACCATAGTTAAAGGTAAATCGAGTAATCAAGGGTAAATATAAGATTATAAAATTACCCTAACACCTTCCAAAATCCTATTGGATGACTCGAAGTCGACCCATATCACCTAAGGGTCGGATTAGAATCATTTAATGGACTTTTGTCCATGAAAATAACTTAATTATTATTAAAACCAAAGAAAGTGACAACATGTCACTCTCTTAAATCGTATAAGTATATTAATTTTAATTTAGTGATAAACTTCATGAAACATCAAACATGAATAGTCTCCAGAAAGATAATGAAATTATCTACATCATATGAATTTATTTATAATTTTTGGGTATTAAATAATTATCATTAATTGTAACACAATAGTGATGCAGAAATTGTTTATCTAGTGAAAAATCAAGAATATAGTTTTTATTAAACTAATAGTAACCATAAAATGCCCAAAAACCTGACCAAAACTTATTTCTCATGTACATTTAAAACCATAATCATCCAATGGTCTAAAATTTGACCATTTTGATCCTTATAAAAGCGATTATGACACTTATATTATTTTATTATAAATGATGCCAAAGTTGCCACCTTCATAATTTAATAAATATAACAATTTAAATATTGTGATTTTAAGATGATAAATTCGAGTAAAAGTATTATTATTTAATTTAATAGATATATCTTCATCATAGGTATTTATTTTTAATTTTTATGAAAAAAATAATTATATTAAATAATTATACAAAAATGTTGTAGTAATTATTTTATTAAGAGGTAAACCAAATAAATGGTTTTAAAAATAATAAAATAAATATTATATGAACTATTTAATGTGATACACTAATTTTATAGATACATATGACCTTTTATGATTCTATTAAAGCTTTTAGTTAGAACATATATTCTGTATATATTTTATTTAAATTCAAATAAATGAATAGTGTCAAAATTGACACTATTGTTATTTTATACAAATAATATATTATAAAATTGTTTAAAAATCACAAATATATTTAAAAATTATAAATTTAACTTTATATGGTATAAAATGTTATAAAGTATCCAATTATGTACAATTCACAACAAATAATTAATTATTTGTTATAATTTAAATTTTAGAATGTTATTACCACAAATAAAATAAAATTGATTAAATAAGGATAAATCAAGTTGATAATGTTTAAAATAAATTCCTAACATGTCTAAGTTTTATTGGTTGATGATATTACAACCCTATATCATCTAATATTTGAATATGAGTCATTTTTGGAGGTTTTTAATTGGGGTTAGATTTATTATAAATTAATAGTTTTAAGAATTCCATAGGTGCCTCTCTCCTCCCTTATAAAAGGGCACCTCCTCCCTCTCCTCCTCACACCAATTTTAGCCTTCAAGCTCGTCCAAACCCTTCCAAATTCTCTTCTCCAATTCTCTATAAACATACTAGAGGTCCTGGTCTTCTTAAAATACCAATTTTAGTGCCCTAAGAGGAGGTCTCAAAGAGGCGCTTCAAAGAAGAGGTAATGTCCGTTACCGATTCTTTCACCTTTATTTCTTCTTCCAATTATTATTATTAGGTTTTTTCATTATGAAGTAAAAACATCAGTATCACTCATATACTGATATTTTATTAAATGTATGAAACAACCCTATTTTACCATCTATTTATCCTACGGAAAACGAAATCACCGCGCGTGCGTACGTACGGAATACCGTCTCCATGTCGTGGTGTAATCTATTTTCCACCACCACCTTACTTGGATGGGTATAATTGTGTAAATAATAACTATATATGATTATTGTAAATTGATATTGAATTTGTAATAGTATACATACACTCCAATAAAATTCCACGATCAGGGGAACGATATCATCGCTCGTGCGTACGTACGGAATACCGTCTCCACGACGCGATGAGATTCATTCTCAATGATTAACCATTAATAAATGATTATAAAGTATATATAATAAGTAATCATGAAATATATGACATAATAATTATATTGTATTTATTTATATTTATTTCATCCAATTAATTCCATTCAATTCAATGAGGAAACGAAAACAGCGTTCATGCGCACGTACGGCCTACTGTCTCCATGAACGGTGTATTTCTTTCCATTTATCGATCTATTATATATATGTATATTCTGAATATATATTATATATAAATAATGTTTTATATTATGGAATTAAGTAATCATGATCTAATTAATCATATGAATAATTACAAGTCAAAACACAGACGACAAATGAAACGATTTTACCCAAAACGCTCTTTAACATGGAATTTACAAAAGAACAGGTAATATAAAGTCATAAGTAAACCATATATGATATCATAACAATGAATATGATTCTTTAATAAGTAAATGAAATTATTTAAATCATTATACAGGAGGTTCGGATACGTACAAATCATATCAGACCTAAGGTAAGGGATAATTTTGCAAACCTCATTTTTATCCGAGATTGCTTATTCGTAAGTATTTACGGGGGTTATTGATATCATCCATGTCCATGTTTTATAAAAGTGTATACATGTATGTTTAAAGTCCTTTTTACCCATTTTTGACTTTTATTACATGGTATGTAAGGAATCTTTCTTTTGTTTACGTTATGAGATACTTTTTGACTTTTCTTACAAAAGTACGAGAAGAATGTTTTTTTAACGTATACGGCATGAAAGGATTTTTATGGTTTTATAAATCCTTATTTTCATGAAGCTTCCTCCAAAATATTTCATGAATATTTTCGACAAAATCTCTTTCTTTTTAAATTTCATGACGTTTTTTGAAAAGATATTGATTTTTAAGAAGAAAGGATATTTTCCTCAAGAATTCATTTCAAGTGTTTTATCAAAACCATTTTTCATCTAAAATGAAATTATTTCATATGTGTATGTTTCAAGTATACTGTCTCTATGATTTACATGGTTTCACTTTCCTTATTATGAAATGATATCCATTTCTTTTATATGGATTATGTGATGATGAGATGATGTTTATGAAACCCATTTTATTTATTGGGTTTTTATGAATGATGTATGTTTATTTTGTGGCACAAGTAAGAATGATTTCATTATGAGATGGGTGGGACATATATCTCCCTCCAATTCATTGGGTAAATATTTATATCTCATGAGATAGACATGGCTGTAATGGAAAGTTAAACTGGTTCAGTAATACAGGACTGGAACGAGGAGTGAACTCGATTCAAAAAGGTACTTTGCCCACTAAGATGGTCTTGGCAGCAACGCCTTGTCTACTATGGAAATAATTACATGTGCTTAATGGATTCCACAATTACATGTTTTATTCCCATGCTATGTTATCATGATTTATGTTCCATTATGATCTATGCCTTAAGTACTTCCATGTTTTAAGTCGTTGCTCAAGATTTTGATGTTTAAACATTATGTTCATGTTTTTAAGTTCAAATTTATATGGTTTGTTTTATTTTATCCATGATTACCCTTACTGAGAATTTGAGCTCACCCTTTTTTTTATGTTTTATTTTCCCCCATGATTAAAAGAAAGGTTTTAGGTAAGGAAACAAAAAGTGGAAGATCTTTATGGGAGATATTGAAGATATTTCACCAAGATTAGAAGATTACGTTCCATGTTTCCAAAGACACTAAACTGTTACGGTCCTTGTGTGTCTGTTTTTGTTATGTACTAAGTATTCCACAAAAATAATGTAATATCTATGTACGTCAAGATTCGGGTCGTTATAATATTAGATCTTTCTATTCATTTTTCTTGAGGATCGGTATAAGGAAATCCAAATGGTAGGGAGTTTTCTATAGTACATGGAGGTTGTGACCCCCATTATAGATGGAATTTTGGTGAATGTTAAGGATAAAATTCATGGTGAGTTGGTAATGGTTGGAAATTGAGGTTTCTCATTGGTGCTCAGGGATAAGTTAAAGGGTGATTCCCAAACATTTCATGTGGTAATGGATAGATTGTGGGTTTTGGAGATTAGTATTATGATTTAGTGGAGTGATGATAAGGAGACCCCAATAGTGGGTAACATCTTATCTATCATGGATGTATGACCCGCCATGTTGGTAGGGTCATGGGTGTGATGATATCAATCATTGTAGGGTCAAGGTAGAATTAGAATATCGATGTAAAGGTAAATCTATTATTATATAGTTCCTTAGTTATCACCATAATTGGGATTTAGATGTGTTTTTGGATGTTGTTTCTACATTTTCATCAGTCTTGGTATGGTTTTGGGTGTAATCTGAGGGTGATTTAGGTCAATGGTTTGTTGATACTCAAGGTGAGAGTATAACGGTGCATTTGGTTGGTTGAGTAACCATCCATGGAATTACACTAGATGTCAATTTTGTACTTTTATGTGGGTGTTTATATAATCTTTGGATTCCTTTGAGAGTTAATACATTGTGAACAAGAGATGTGATAGTGTGTCAGTAGGTATGACCAAACATATTCAGGAAAATTCAAACAAGGGAGGTATGGACAATGTTTTTACATATAATTGGGTACAATGAGGTAGAGACCACATTGATTATGTTTTTGGACCACTAAGAAAGTTTTTTTAGTATGTGATTCCTATGGAGGTGAGAAATATATCTTCAGAATATTCCTTTATGAGTTGGACTTACAGTGGGGATCACCCTAGGCATGAGAATGAGCTAGTTGACGAAACTATACTTTCTTAGGATATATAAGAAAGGTTAAGTGTCACCTCATTGATTCATGATAGTGTCAATTGATGGATCAAATTTTATGAATGGTGTACCACATGTTTGTAATTTCATAGTGTAACTTAGTTTAGCGTTATGGGGTATAATGCGGAAAGTTGATTGTGAATTGATTTCTTGGGTAAGTTGGTCATTTTTGTTGAAAGGCCATTTATGCTTCTCAAGGATGAGAAGTGTTATGGTCGAGAGGATGTAAAGACCTTTATTTTTATAGGTTTTTTATTTTAGATAAAATTTGAATTTTTTTCTCTAAAGCATGGGTTCTTTTAATAACAAAAATTTGAATTGTAATTCTAAGAGTTACATCATCACAAGGAGATATATTTGGATCTGTTCAAGGATCAGGAGGTGTATTAAGTTCTTGGTGATCATTGCGATCTTTGGGTTTAAATTTGGAGATTTTTCTTCTAGTTCATATTTTGGGGAACATGGTTTAGATAAAAACATGTGGATTCCCTTACATTAGGATTTTATGGTTTATTTTATTCATTCACAGTTTACATGCTTGGCTAGTACATAGTTTAGAGTAAACCATGTGGATTTCATGGAAAACCCTGCATGATTATTTTTTATCTGGGGGTTAGCACACAGTTGTAGAGATACCAAGAAAAACCTAAAATTTAATTTCATAGGGTTTCATATAGATGGAATATGTTTTGTTAAACCATTTTTTCAAACCATGAAAAGTGTTATAGATTGAGAAAATGAAAACTGCAAGGTTCGTGCATGATTTAAAAAATTGTGTGTTTCCAAAGATTCATTAAAAATTTTGGAAACGAACAAAATTCCCCATAAAATTTTTAACCCCCTCTTCCATCCTCCTCTTCTCCCTTGTAACATCCTAGACCCAGATGTCATTGAAAGGTGCCCCGATCTCGGTTGGTCACATAGACTAAAGCTCATCTCCACAAACACTAAAGGATACCGACTAGTAGTGATGGGCTAGGGCAATTCTCTAAGGAGACTATACCATCATTATTAGAGTGTAACACAGTGTAATAGTAATAAAATTCAATAGAAAAGGCAGATACCCCAAAAATATAGCTGATAAATAAAAAAGATAGGAATTCATAACAATTCCAGAAGTGTCTCGAATAAAATAATGATGATACATGTATCTAGAAAGAAACCAAAAAAAGGTAAAGAGTAGTATAATACAAAACATGTATCCCAAATAAAAAAATACCAAAAAGTTCTACTCTAAATAGAATCAGGAGCCTCAGCTCCACCCCATTCTCCCCTACTCCTAAGAATGGTACAAAATCAAGAATCAAATTGTGGGTGCTTTCCCCAGTCCATACCTACATCAAAATTGTACGTTTTGGTACATAACAGTGTCTTAAAAATGGTTTCATATGAAATATCGGTAGGTAACCACCCAAAAATCTATAAAATATATGTTCTACAATATAACGATCTAATTAGTGAGAAAGTGAAGTGGGTAATAAGTAAAGAAAAGTAAAGTGCCCATAGAATTTCTACTACTAAGTGAGTTATACTGAATAGAATCTCATGGATCCTTGTAAAATAGGTTTCAACTCCTATGCAGGGGAGGAACAATATAAATATAAGTGTCTAACATATCCTTTCCATACATCCACACATAACATGTCAACCATGACCTTTCTGAATAACCCAAAGTGACATCACAACTATGGTCACATTGAACAACCAAGCATATCACAATTTACCATGGCCATGATGTATAATCAAATTTTTTGACCACAAAGGGTCGGATCCACAGTGTAAAATACCAATCCATCTTTATCGAGTCCTAGGAGAATCTCGATGGAAACTCAGTTGGGAACTGGTTAGAGTCCTAGGAGCTTGTCATACAATTCGTGTCCTATATAAGTCAAAGAAAGCCGGATCCAAGGGGTACCAAGGCCCAAGGAATCCCATAGAATCAAGACCCATGGATAATAAACTATCCAAGGCATCCACTACCACATAAATGTACAATGAACATCATGTAAGGAATCTATTCATTTATTCACCATTTCACACCATTTTCCATTTCACACAATAAGAGTTTACCCAATCATATAACCATTTCACATTCAATTTCATCTCTTGAGTATACATACTCTTGTATCAAAACTCAAAAACAAGGTAAAACAATGAGTATACCCACTCATGGTTTACAATTCACATATAAACATAACACATGAATTTACCCACTAATTTCCACATTTTTCTAAATAAACCATTTAATCAATTCAATTTCAATGTAAACCATTTAATAACTCAACGTCAACATGATGTAACATGGAAATGTAGGAAACCCATATTCTAAACATCTAATTAAATTTAATTCATTTATTAAATGTATTCCTCTACATATAAAAGCATCAAATCACCCCATGGGTGGTTTAACATGGATTAATCATGGTAAATTCATATGGTGCACCCCATGGGTCACCTTGGGTGGGGAAACCACCACCAATTAATTTCGAAGGAACCTAAGGGCATATATCTTAAAGGTCGTGTTGGAATTTGCGGCCGGAGGCACAATAGATTCACGTTTTATAAAGCTCCAAACCAAATGATAAAAGTATATAACACCTTCTCTAACTCAGTAATAGAGTTCTCATACAGTATCAACTTCCAATTTAACTCAGATTGCGAGAAAAATAAAGAACAGATGAAGAAACTAAAATTTCGGCATATTAGCTTGCACCTAAATAGCAAAACCGATATCTAAAAGAATGAATAATGGATAAAAAGAAATTGAGATATTACCGACATAGATATAATGCGACTGATGGTGGAAGAAACGGATTATGAATCTATAAATGGGAGAAAATCCCACCTCTTTGCTTCCTTGGTTGATCTTGCACGTGAGAGAAGGGAATTAAGGGCCTCTATCCAAAAATATTGGATTCTCAACCTATTTTTAAAAAAAACATGGGTATTTACACAATTTGTAAATTTTTTATGCATCATGTAAATAATAGGCTCTTTTCCCCAAGTAAAACCCCTTACACAATATGAAATTTTTTGTCTAGACCATTACACTTCATGAAATTAAATACATGTTGTGTATAGAATTACACAACATTTGATTGGCCTATAGACAACATATAACCCACAAACCTCTTCCTTCCAAATAACTACCGAATTGGCCCACAACCTGGCTTAGGGTCTAAGCCAAAGAGAATGTAAGGAAGAGTTCAATCAGAAACAAAAGAATTTGTACCTCAATAAAAACCCTTGATCTTACAATCCCCACCCCCAAGTAATTCATCCCGAATTTCCCTCTCAAGGGTGGTCAAGATTCATATAAGAAAACTTTTTCCATAGATCACGTGCATCGGCCTCCCACTCCCATTTCTCGTCCTATAAATGGTTGTGCTACCATAGCACCCATACTAGAGGAACTGACCATTATCATAGAACCTCCATTATCCTATCAACAAAATGATTAGGATGCTCCTAAAAGGATTTATATACATGTAACTCAACCTATTTAGGCTGAAAATCACGATATAGGTCTGATTTATAACGGTTCATCTAAGATAAATTGAAGATTTCAGGCATGGCTCGATACCTCTGAGGTAGCTTCCACCGATAGTTTACCGACTAGACTCTACCTAGAATCAAGAATGTCCTGACATGTCATAGTGAAATCTTACCTTTTCACTTGATCCATCTGTGTCCCAACCTTGGTGAAACATGAAGTAAGACTTGATCCCTAACATCGAACACAAGAGGTATTTTGCGGAAATCGGCATAATATTTTTGTCGAGACTTTACAATAGACATTTTCTCTTAAATTAAATAGACCTTCTTAGAAATATTCTATATGATATGTGGTCTCAGTAAAGCTACCTCACCTACCTCTAACCAGTACAGGGGTGATCATCATGGACTACCATGAAAATCCTCATAAGGTTTCATCTATATTGTCACCAAATAACTATTATTTTAGGGGAATTCAACCAAGGGTATATACTTCTCCCAAGATCCCCCAAAATCTAGGACGCATGCTCATAGCATGTCCTCAAGAACATATATCATACGCTCTGAATATCCATCAGTTTTATTGTCATATGATGTGTTTAATTACCTTTGTACTCAGTTCCCTCTAAAAAATATTCCAGAAATGATACGTAAACCAGGAATCCCTATCAAGAATGATAGTTTGGGACCCAATAGAGTCGTACTATCTCATAGATATACAACCTCCCAATATCATCAACAATTAAGGTCTTATTGATCGTCACGAAATGAGAATCCTTTATGAACCTGTCAACAACAACCCACATAGCATCATTACCTCGAGGTGACCTCAGTAAATCGATCATGAAATCCATCATGACATCATCTCATTTCCAATATGGAATACGTAACTACTCTAAAATTTTGGCAGGTCTATAATGATCTTCTTTCACCTACTGAAAGGTGGAACACCTCATAACATAAATAGCTACCTCATGCTTTATACCCAACCACCATTACTAACGGTGTAAGTCACGGTACATCTTGGTGACTCCAGGATGCACTTCCCAAGTTTAGGAATGAAACTCCTATATCAACTCCTCATATATGTCCATCGGAACCCAAAAAAACCATGGATATGTAGGATATCATCCTTATTTATGGTCTAACTAGGAGTATAGTTCTCACCTTCCACACTCACCCATAGTACTAGGCCTTTTGAGTCTGATATCTTCCTTATCCCCACTCTATCTAGTAGTAAATAGGTCATATCTAAAATATGATAGAAAATTATTCCCCTGACTATCATGCACCTCAAAGTGTATCTCAAGTAACAAATCTATAAGCTTCCACTCACTATTGTCCAACTTCACTTATTTTATCTAAGTCCTCTTGCTAAGTGCATCGGCCACGGCATTTCATTTACTATACATGTAGTCAATCTCAATGTAAAAACAACTTTATGTACTCCACCCACCTTCTCTACCTCGGATTCAGATTAGTCTATGTAAAAATTTACTTGAGTCTTTTGTAGTCCATGTACTTAAAAAAATTCTATCCTAGTATGTAATGACTCCAACAGTGAAAATCATGAACAACTACAGCTAACTCAAGATCGTGCATCATGTAATTCCTCCCATAAGGCCTCAATTGTGAAGAATTGTATGCCATGACTCTATCCCCCTACATCATCACTGCTCCAAGATCGATACTCGATACGTCACAATACATCATGTAGCTCTGTCCCTTCTCTAATAGTATCAGGACCAATGATGAATTCAGTCTCCCTTTCATCTCCTAAAAGGTTGTCTCATAGGAATTTGACCATACAAACTTCAAACCCTTATAAGTCAAGCCCATAAATGGCACTACTAACTGTGAGAAGTCCTGTATAAAATTTCTATAATATCCATCTAGCCCTAAGAAACTTGGTATATCAAAAACTTTCTTTGGATGCTCCTAGGAAACTAAATCTCTCACCTTATCTAGGACCATAGATACTCCTGTCTCTAAGATAAAGTGACCTAGGAAGTGCATTTGATGTATCCAGAAGTGGAAATTTGTGATATAATCATATAAATGATTCTCTATCAATGTATCCTAAATGATCTTAATATGTTTGGCATGTTCATGTCAATTATGAAAATACATCAACATGTCGTCCATGAAAACCACCACAAACGATTCCAGATAAGGATATAATACTCAGTTCATTAGTTCCATGAAAACCATAGGTGAATTCTTGAGACTGAACAACATAACCAGATACTCATATAAACCATACCATCTATTAAAGGTTGTATAGGGTATTTCTATAGGTAAAACACATTCCTAGTGACAAACTGACCTCAAGTCGGTTTTTAAGAACACTTAAACTCCTCTAAGCTGATCAAATAGGTCATCTATCCATGGAAAGGGATATCAGTTCTTAAATGTCAACTAGTTCAACTTATGGTAATCTACACATATCCTAAGGTCACTATACTCATTTTTTCACAAAAAGTAACAATGAACCCCATGAAGATGTATTAGATCAGCTAAACATCTTTACCTCCAAATACTCTAGCTGCCTCTTGAGCTCCTACAACTCCATCATATTTATACCGTAAGGAGGAATGGATGCCAGTGTAGCTCTTGGAACTAACTCGATGGATAACTCAAACTCTCTCAAGAGGTAAACCAAAAAAATTGTACAGAAAAACATCTTGTAAAAAATCAACCACTGGAAGGAAGTCCGCCTAACGCGCTCCCTGATCATCCAGATACCAACTAGTGATCTAGGCTATCATCATACCCAGCCCACGATGCTCTGGTCCAACTCATCTTGCCTGGACATATCATTAATCCTTGTGTGTATAAACTACCCCCACTAGGGATGTGAAATACATCCTTTAGTGATAACAATAAATGTAATCTTTATAAGATACTAGTTATTCCGTCCTGAGTATGACGTCAAACCCGGACATCACTAGTACATAAAGATCCCAGACAAAGTGACACCCACCAACCTCAAGGAGAACCCCATGCACCAGTATACAATGGAGTTTCTAGAATCATAAATCTCTCATAAGATATTATAATGAGCCTAAGTATTTTCACCAAAGGGGTAGATATGAAACTATGAGAAGCACCTATATCAAAAGAGTAGACAAAATAATATAGGCTACTAAGATCATAGCTCTCACTGTATATAGTCTGACACCCTGTTCTTTAGGGATAGGCTGCACAGTAAATATATAGCCCGAACCATGACACCGTGACACAAACTCACTACATGAAGCAGGCCCACTCAAATGTCTCAGTGTAACTGGCGTCTGGTTACCTCAGCAATGACCACCATTGCCTCAACCTGATTGGTCGTCACTTCTTATGCTCCCTACCTAACACAGAGCTAAGAAACCTACTCCAAAACCAAGTGTCAGATATAAACCCCTACCACTTACAACTAGAGGGATGGTCCTACAAAAACATTGCATGTGGCCCACGTTGTTACAATCTCGGCACTCGATTGGTTCATGACCGTATTGATTATTCATGTGGCCTCATCTACCACACTGATGACAGAAATCCAATCTACTAGTACTCACAGCTTGACTGGTACTAATTTCTAGAGAAGCCTCAAAATGGAACTTCATACCACTAGAAGTCAAACTATTGTGTTGAGAGATAGAACTTCCCCGATCTACACCCCCATCTTACCTCAGGTTCTTCTATGTAATCTTTGCCAAATTCAAAATTTCAGGGATAGAGGTCAATCTCAACATGTTAAACTGAGATCTGATAGCAAGTCAGAGACCTTCCTCAAAGCATCTCACCCTCAAAATCTCATTAATAAGGTATGTTAGTGAAAAACATGTAAACATTGTAAAGCGTTACAAGTACTCCATAACTATCATAAGGACCTACTCCAAATGAATAAACTCACTATTCCTCTTTTCCCCCAGAGTCTTAGGGTAGAAATAGTCATAGAACTAAGTTTGGAAATCATCCCAAATCATATCTCGCAGCCTATCAGACTGGTTCAGAACATCCCACCAGTTCTTTTCTTCTCCATGAATAATGTAATTCATAAGATTTACCCTACTCCTAGGAGGAATCTCAAGATTCTTGAAGATCGATAGCGTCGTCTCTAGCGACAGCTCAGTAGCCTCTAGACCACCATCCCCTGAAAATGTGGGAGGATGTTATTGATAAAATGCATGCATAAACTTGTGTAATGAACTGAACCAGGTTACCCTCAACTAGCACTCGACCTCACCCGTCACATATCCGAAGGGTGTTCCCAATCCCTATTGGCTAGTGACAAGCACTCAGGCATCGAATTACAAAATCGAGGGAATTATTTCACCCAACCTGAACAAACACATGGAATACATATATAGATAAAGAAAGGAATATAGGAATAGTAAATATATATATATTCCAAAACTATAAGTAAAATAGAGGAAATAGAACAACCATAATATTAGCAAACCCCAAAATAAAAAACCAACTGCAACAGACCCAAACAAAACTACTACTCCAAACGATGGCATAGACAAACCCCCACCATCTCACCACCAGCTACCCATCCCATCTGACATAAACCTTTTCACCTTACTATGCCACCTTTCCTTTCCCTGTATAGGAAGAAAAACAAAGGTCAATACACCACTGAATAAGAGCATAGGGTTTGAGCAAACAGGATCAGTAGGATCCCATAGAGGTTTTCCATAGAAAGTCATTGTTTAATAAATCATGTATGCTCATTTTCAAATAATACACGACATGATAAGTAATAAAACAGTTTTATAGGGAACATTTTAAACATTTCCCTTTTTCCACAGTTCTAAACAAAATCAAGTATAATAGTTTCAAAGTACATTTTTCATACCATTTTTCACAAGCATAAACATGAAAATCAAGGCTAACTCAGAAATCCAAGTAGTAAAAAATAGAAGAACGGGTATCACAACACCAAGGAATACTACAGGTCTAGGTAGAATACTACTCGTACCACAATAATCAAGTGCACAAAAACTGATTCTAGAACACATCCCTAGAAAGAAGAGGAATACCCCATAAGTAAACTCACCAAAAGGTCAAAATCATCCCCCCTAGAAAAATTGGCCTAGGAAACAGAGGAAATCCCTGAGACAAACCTCCTTGATAATCACAAAGTAATGAATGACAGATTTAAGCTCAACCTTCTACCTTAGTACCCTAAGTAACCCATGTTCTCTTTTTCATAAGTAATTTCAATGCTTTAAAAACAATTCAAAACTATTTCAAAATCCATTTCTCAAAATATAGGGAAACCCATTTTTCTTTTAAACCCCATTTTCAATACACAAAAACAATCCTGCCAATTTCATAAATCAATTTACAAAGGAATAAAAATCAGTCTCATTATCATATGCTAGAGACGGAACCACCTACCTCGAAGTTCAAGTCACAATTGACCAAAAAGGAATCCAAGATAAACAAAACCCAAAAACATCCGTGAAGGCTCTAGAATCAAACCCTCACATCAAAGTATTAATTCAATTTAAAAGACAAGGGTCGGTGGATAGAAGAAAACCTGTGTACCTCAAGAATGGATGTTAGCCGCACCAAAACTAGCCAAGGAATGGCCTCTAGAATAAGATCTCATGACGGATCTAGAGGAAGACAACAAGAATAATCCAACTTAAATTAGCATATCGGATAATGCAAAGCTATGGTGCTATCATGATCAATCAAAAGGAATAACTATAAAGAACACTTACCTGGATAGACACATTGTAGATTCAATGAAGATCCAAGTCCAGTCGTAATGATCTAGAAGGAGGGGTGCCTCTAAAAATCACCTAAGAGTAGCCAAGGTTTGAGATCAATAAATTCTGGGAAGAAAGGGATGAGCAAAACTACCAAAAATGTGACTTTGACCCGGGCACGGGCCGGGTCACGACATGTACCCTGTGGTCATGGAATGTAGGCCACGCTGGATAAGTTACACTGAAAAACACATCTCCTCAGGTTAAAAATTGACATTTAAACCCAATAAAACATGTACCTCAAGTAAAGGATGTGTACCTCCTCACAGTGTGATTTCCCCATTCATGAATTGTATCCAAAAACTAGTACACAACATGTACCTTCCCTATAGCCTACAGAAAATCCAAAAAACCACTCCTAAGGAATTTAAAAAAAAAAGGAACTTGAAGAAAGGGAAAACTTACCTAATCTAGGTAATGGGATGTTACAAACTACCCACCATAAATAATTTCTATTCTGATGAACTCATGTGCAAGATTTAATCCATGGAAAAAAGATGAGGTCATTTGTACCTCATCAATGGCTCATGTTCCCAAGTCTCATGAGAATCTGATCCTTGTTTCCATAGATGACCAAGGGAATCAACTTCCCATGCAATACTTTCTCTTGAGAGTCAAAAATATCAACTGGTTTCTACAAAATAGAAGAATCCAACTCTAACTCAATTTCTTCCCAACTCAGAACGTGAGCGGGATCAGGGTGATACATCCTAGGCCAAGATACATTGAAAACATCATGGATTTCCATCAACTGAATTGGAAATTCTAACTAATGAGAAACCTTTACAAGTCGTTCAGTGATCTCAAATGGTCCAACATTTCTCGGAGACAGCCTTCTCAGTTTTCCAAGCCAATGGTGACACAAATGATGAAAACATTCAATAAAACCTAGCCACCTATAGAAAAATCCAAAGAAAAATGCCTCTAATCTTCATAAATTTTCTGTTGACTCTATGATATAACCAGACATCATCTCATTTCCTGAATCTTCGTAGATATCTCATGAAAAAAACTTGGTCCAACCAAAGTTACTTCACCAACCACTAGCCAATAAACAGGTGATCTGTATAGGAGACCATACAACACCTCAAATGGATCCATTATTATCGATGAATAATAATTGTTGTTGTAAAAAAACTCAACCAGCACCAGATGGCTATCCCATGATCCTCAGAAATCCAAGACATATTTGCAAAGCATATCCTCTGGGATTTGAATTAAATACTCTATCTAACTGTCTATTTGTGGAGGGAAAGATGTACTCAACTTGATCTAAGTTCCCATTACTCTTGAAGAATCCTCCATAACCTTGATCTAAACCTAGGATCCCTATTTGAAACAATAGTAAAAGGACTCCCATGTAACCTCACAATCTTCTGCATGTATAGATTTCCCATATCTTCAACTTTAGTGGTGTCTTTGATCGTAATGAAATGGGAAAACTTCATCAACAGATCAACAACCACCCATATAGAATTTCTTCCTCAGGGTGTCCATGGTAACCCAAAAACAAAATCCATGGATACCTCGTCCTAGTTCCATACCGACACTGAAAGAGGCTAAAGAAAACTAGAAGGCTTCAAGTGTTATTCTTATTTCTGTTGGTAATTATAAAAGTGGGACACGTAATCTATAATGTCACCCTTCAGACCCAACCACTAGAATATTCTTCTCATGTCATAATACATATTATGAGCACCTATATGAATTTCCCATGAAGATTTATGACAATAAAACAAGAATGAACTTCTCACAGGTTCGGGGATGCCAAATCACTTCCCAAAGTGAAGTGTGCCATCTGAAGGAAGAGACCAACTAGAAATGGTCTCCCAACCATAAAGACTTTCCTAAGTCTTCTGAAACTCATAATTTTATTGCTAACTCTTCAAGATGGAATCCAAGAGATATGATGACAATTAATCATTAGTCATAACCATACCTAAAACATCATCGTGAGAATCAAAGTGAAACTAAGAAAAAAAATCCCCATAAGATTCCACTCCTCCTTCGATTTCAAAATAGCATGTGATGGTGCCTTCCTTATATGAGCATCAAAAACAACATTCCCTTTCCCGGGAGTATAGTCGATGTTGAATCCAACATCTAAAGGTATTATATCCATCATCTCAATCTTAGATTCAATTATTTCTAAGAAAATATAAATCTTAGACTCTTATGATCAAAGAATACCTTGAACTTCTCCCCAAAAAGATAGTTCAACTAACATTTAAGCACATGCATGACTAGTTAAATCTCTAAATCATGAGTGGGGTAGTTCTTCTTATGAGTTTGGAGCTAAAGAGAGTCATAATCTGCAACATGATCATCTTGCATCAGCACACATCCCAAACTAGCACCAAA
Source organism: Viscum album (assembly GCA_963277665.1). Taxonomy (NCBI): domain Eukaryota; kingdom Viridiplantae; phylum Streptophyta; class Magnoliopsida; order Santalales; family Viscaceae; genus Viscum; species Viscum album. Next base: position 1,173,043,416 of record OY728119.1, on the reverse strand, counting down.
TTCATCAATAAACACCATGTACCCATTACTGGGCTTAGGTAAGATCATAATACAAGATGATATCAAAATTCATTTTAGTTCATCGAAATAAGACTAAAACGGATCATCCCATGTGAATTTTATTAATTTTTTGGTAAGAGCATTGAAAGGTGATTCCATATTAGGGAAATCCTTAATGAATCGTGGATAGTTCCTAGTAATACCATGGAATCTTTGAATTTCAAAGACATTCAGTGGTTCCTTACAATACATAACAACCTTTACCTTATCTAGATCAACTTATAATACATACTTAGAAATTATGTGCCCTAAGAACTTCACTTCCCAAATCTATAAACTACATTTCAGAAGCTTTCCATATAGATGGTTACTTCTCAAAATTTCTAAAAACAAACTCAGATGGTGCTCATGCTCACACACAGATTTTGAGTAAACAAGAATATCGTCCATGAATAAAACCACAAAGGTTTCAATATTTTTGTGGAATATCTAATTCATCAAGACTATAAAAACTATAGGAGCATTAGTCATACCAAAAAGCATCACAATATATTCATAATGGTAATACCTTCTCCTAAAAGTTGTATTTTGTATATCAAACTCTTGAACTTTGAGCTGATGATAACTTGACCAAAGATCAATCTTTGAGAACCAATTTTCCACCTTCAACTGATCAAAAAAATCATCCACATGAGTACAAGGATATTTTTTCTTAACCATTACCCAGTGAAAATTTTGATATCCCACACATAACCTAAGTGAACCATCCGCTTTCTTGGCAATGAGAATAGGGGTTTCCCAAGGAAAGACAATAGGGAGAATGAATCCTTTCTCTAACAGGTCGTCCAATTGAATCTTGAGTTCTTTCAACTCTGTCGGTTCCATGGGATAAGAATTAATTGATATTAGTTGCGTACCTAGAACTAGGTCAACCATAAACTCTATCTCTCTCTGGGGGAAAACTGGATAAATTGTCTGGGAAAGCATCAGGGAAATCTCAAAGAACAACAAGATGGTCATAAAGAGAAGAAACTTCATCAGGATGAAATGCAACAACAACCAAAAAACTCATGATCTTGGGGAGGGAAGGTCCTGGACGACCACACCTATGGTCCCAATCTCCCTAAAACAGACGATATCTCTCATCGATAGTACAAAACAAAACATGTAGATGATAACAATCAACCTCAGCTCGATGAGAAATAATCTAATCCATACCGATGATTAATTCAAACAGATCCAGATCAAGAGTGAGAAAATCCAAGACCAACTTTGTATTGGAATTTGTTAACGATCGAGGACCTTAAAACCCAAGATCTTTCCTCTTTCTTAGAGGTTTCTCTAAATCCATTGTAATGGGAATAACTTTCACTATATGTTTAAGCGCATCAAAAAAGCGTTCAGATATAAATGATTGGTAGGAAACGGTATCAAACAAAGAAACTGCTACTGAAGATTCAATAAGAATCATTCCACTCACAATTGTCAAACCTGCATCAACTTTTATTGGAAACTAATCTACTTTGTGTAAATTCTTTAGTCATGAGGCCTGTGGCTAGATCCCTGTAGTCTTTGAAGCTTTTGAATACACTGCAGTTTCCTTTGGAACTAATGAACCCTGACCATAATGTGGTGTATTCATATCCCAATAGAAACGATGTAGATGACCAACACAACCACATATATTGCAAGTCTTCGTGGGAATAGGGAAAGAAAGTATAGTGTGACCTCCCATACCACACTGATAGCAAGTCAGATGCACACTACCAGCTACAATGGACAATGTAGAGGAGGCTCACTACTAAGACCCACCTCCACCACTTTTGCAACTGTCTTGCCACTTCCTCTTCTTCCCATACACACCACTAAAGTTATCACTAGATAGAAGAGAGGAGGTGAAAAACTAAAATTTCATATAATATTCATCTCTTACATCATTTCTATATCTACCATCTCCACATAGGTAGAAATAGTTAGCATAAACACCTATGATCTGATGTCAAGTCACAAACCCTATTGGAATTTATGATCATTTAGTGGGTCATTCTTTACCACATCTAGAGAAAAATGGACAAGTTCATCAAACTGGTTGGTGTATGCCAACATCAGACACTCTACCTACTACAAAAACAGTAACTCTAGGGACATTTCTAGTATCAGATACTCTGGAAAAAACTATTGAAATAACAGGGTTTTAAAACCCTTCCGATTCAAGTCCACATGTTTATCTCTCTGGACCATAGAATCCCACCATCGCTTGCTGAAACCCTCGATCCTGAAAATTTCACACTTTACCCTAATATCATCTAGTGTCTCTAGGAATTCAAATATTTGATCAATCATATCAAGCCAATCCTCCGCCTCCTTTGGTTCAGTCATTCCCCTAAGGGACGGTGGCTTCTCACATAAGAACTCCTACGATCGATCTCTTTCTCCTCCAACTCATGGTTGTACCTCAACCAATTCATTATGAAGTCATGGAACATACTGATCGAAATCATGGACTTCCTATATGATGGACTCAATGAGATTTTTATCCATGGGAGGATTTCCTTGAGGAGACTCAACTGCGCCTTCATGAAGAACTAGTGGAAGATGTCTCGGATGCATATTTTTGCACACCAAAACATAAGAATGATCACACATTGGACAAATATCAATTAAAACTAGAAAATACATAAACAAAAACTGATATTTAAAAATAAAAAATCAACATAATAGGCTCATAACTTGATAAACCATGGTAACTTGAGTCTCGTTACGAAAAGAGCTGGATAGACACCCATCGAAACATACCTCTCAAGTCCCAAAAATCCTATCTTCAGTCCAATAGACATCCCAAGAAAAATATTTTTGAGGAAATACCTCCTATGATACCAAAATGTAACGAACCAACCCGATTTACCCTCAAATAGAACCCGACCAGACCTGTCACATACCAGAATGCCATTCCCGATCCCCATGGAATGGCGACAAGCACTCGAACATCGAACAACAAAATCGAAGGAACAATTTCTCCCAACATTAAAAACTGCATGAAATACATATGTAGATCAAGAAATGAAAAGTGGAAGAATAAAAAATATATATTCCATAACTGTAAGGAAAAAAGTGAAAATAGAATAAATGTAACTGTAGAAAAACCCAGAACACAAGTCCAACTACAAGGGACCTAAATAAAATAGCTGCTCCAAACAATGGTGTGGAAAAACTCCCACCATATCACCACCATCTACCCTTCCGAACTGACATAAAACTCATCATATCACTATGGAGCATTTCCTTTCCCAACACCAGAATACAAAAAAATGTCTATTCACCTCTGAAGAAGTGCGCAAAGTGTGGTCTAATAGGCTTAGTAGGATCCCACCCAGGTGTTCTATAGAAAGTCTTTGTATAAAAAATCTTGTATTCTCATTTTAAAATAAAACACGGCATGGTAAGTAGTAAATCAGTTTTATAGAAAACATGGAAAACATTTCCCTTCTCTATAGTTCTAAACAAAAATAGGTATAATAGTTTCAAAGCACAATTTTCATATAATTTTTCACAAGAATAAACATGCATATCAAGGATAACACAGAAATCTAGGAAGTATAAAATAGAAGTAAAGGTATCACAACCCAAAGTAATACTATAGGTATAGGAAATAGACTACTAATACCATAATAATGTAGTTCACAAAAACTAATCCCAGAACATAGGCCTTGGAAGAAGATTAATACCCCATAAATAAACCCCCCCAAAATGTCACTATTGGTCCCCTAGAACAATAGGCATAGAAAACGTAGGAAAGTCCTGATACAAACCTATTTGATAATAAAAAATAAATGTATGATGACCTTAAGCTAAACCGTATACCTAAGTACCCAAGGTAACCCATGTTCTCGTTTTCACAATTCATTTCAATGCTTTGAAAACCATTCAAAACCATTTCACAATCCATTTATCAAAATCCAGGGAAAAATAGTTTTTCTTTTAAAACCCTTTTTCAACACACACAAACAATCATTCCAATTTCATAAATCAATTTACAAAGCAATATCAATCAATATCATTATCATATGCTAGAGACGGAACCACCTACCTCAAAGTTCGGGTCGCACATGCCCGCGAAGGAATCTAAGATCAATGAAAAACAACAACATCAATGAAGGCCCTATAATCATACCCATACATCAAAGGATTGATTCTATTTAGAAGACAAGGGGTTGGAGCAACTGAATAAAACACATGTACCTCAAGAAAAGATGTCTTCCACTCTACAACTAGCCAAGGAACGGCCTCCGAAATAAGATCTCACTATGGATCTAGAGGAAGACAATAAGACTAATCCAACTCAGATCAGTGGATTCGATAATGCAAGTCTAGGGAACTATCACAATAATCCGTAAAGAAAAAAGGGAAAGAATACTTTACCAGAGAGACGAACCACAGATGCAATAAAGATTCAAGGCCAATAAGATTTATCCAAAAGGAGGGGCACCTCTGATAATTGCCTAAGATCATCCTAGGGTTGAGATCGATGATGTCTGGGAAGAAACGGCCGATAAAAACTAACAAACGTGTGACTTTAACCTGGGTGTGGTCCATCTCATGATGTGCACACCTTGGTCATGGTGTTTAGTCCGTGATGGATGAGCTATACTGAAAAACCTATCACCTCAATTAAAAATTGACATTTAAACCCTACACGATGTGTACCTCTGGTACAGGATGTGTACCTCCTCAGTATGATTTCCCCATTTACGACTTGTATCTAGAAACCAGTATATGATGTGTACCATAGGTACATGGAGTGTTCCTATCCTAGAAAATTCAAAAAAATCCATAAAACTACTCCAATGGAATTTAAACCAAAAAGGAACTTAGAGAAAGGGAAAAACTCACCCCATCAAGGAAACAGGATGTTACAACTCGGCCATAGACAATCCAGGTTGTAGTGATCCCTGAAAAATTTGCTTTAACACTACTACAATACTGGGTTTACCTAGCTCTAAGTCTTTAACAACACTAGCTAAAAATGTAATTAAAGACCCTCTTTGTCAGTGCTAAAAAAATCACTGTTAAAGGGGGTCTTTATCAGTGTTTTCATAGAAGCACTTATAAAGACCCCCCCCCCCTTTATCAGTACATTATTAATAGATTTGATAAATGTATACATAAAAAATATATTTCATTAATAATAATATATTTATATATTTATATATTTATATTGATATAAATATAATATGTATTTTTTAAAATATTTTTTAGATAAGGTAAATAGGAATTTACACTTAATATATAAGATATTTTGTGAAAATGGCATACAAAATAATTTAAAAAAACATTTTCAATTAATATTTTGAAAATTATTAATGAGTAATATTCATTTAATATTAATTTGAATATAAAAAATCAAAAAAATAATAAAATATCTAAAATAAGTTGAAAACATAACTCAAACTTCAAATAGCCATAACCTTTCATCTGAGGGTCCGTTTGGGCTCTACCACTTATCAAATCAAATCATGCGACAAGATCTACATTCTTAGTGATTGAGAAAAACCTCGATCTCATTTTTCAAGGACAAAAAAGGCCCAAAAGACCTCCAAAATAGGTTTTTTAGTCGGGATACACCAATTTTTTAACATTTGAAAGATTTTTAGCCTCGTTTAAGGGGAGTATTTTTTCCTTCTATTACTGAAGACTAAATTTATACCTAGGTATTACATTCATATTGATATTTTGGTTTTTGAAATTTTATCATTTTTCACAATTTAATTTCATTTATAATTAAATATAGGCATGTTTTCTTATATTTAATTACAATAAATCAGTCATATAAATAAATATATCAACATATTTATGTAAAAAATGTATAGTCTAATATATGTAAATAAATACATATTTTAAAAATGTTTTTAAAAAAATATCTAAGCATTTTGTACATTATATATACTTATAAATATATGTGTATTAATAGAAATATGTATATTTATATTAAATTCTAGTATATATAAATTAATATAATATATAATATGTTTAAATAACAATAATTTTATATATCACACACACACATATATATTGTATAAATGTATTTTAAAATAATCATGTAAATATGTGTGTATGTGTGTGTTTATATATATAAATAGAAATATCATTAAACAAATAGAAAAAAACATGGTGTAGTGGTAATGGTGTTCCATCTTCGAAGGAAAGGTGCAGGGCTCGAATCCAGATGGGCATGCATAAGGCTGGAAATTCACAAAGCACTGATAAAAGGTGGCGGGGTGAAAATCACTGATAAAGGGGGGTGGAGCATTGTTCAAGGGGTAGTTAAAGTGATAATAAAGGGGGTTGGCCTCATAGGTGTCTGAAGAAAATTATAATTTTACCCCCTTTAACAAAGATTCCATTATTAGTGTTAAAAACACTATTAAAGGCCCCCTTTAACAGCGCTAAAAATGCATTGTTAAATGGTCCCTTTAACAAGCTCTAAAAATTGTATTAAAGGACCATTTTAACAATGCCTTTTTAGCCCTGTTAATGGAGGCCTTTAACAGTTCTTTTTTAGCACTAATAAATGTTTCGGGTTTTTAATTATGCTCAGATTGTTAGTAATTTTTTAATGCTATTAAAGGCGTATTATAGCACTGTTAAAGGCCTATTTTTTAGTAGTGTAGGTAATATAATCCCTATCGGAACTGTACCTCAGCACCTATGTCTGAAATAACAACTAGTGTTGCATTTGGAATTAAAGGAGGATCCACTAGTATCCCATGGCCTATAGACTCCAAATCGTGGTCTTCACTACCCAACTGGAGTATGACTGGAGGTTGTCATGGAGGCATGCCTCTACGATTCCAAATGCATACCTTAAATAAGAACAACATCAAATTTCAAAGCTAAAATGTGTAGTAAAATTCAAACCCCTCCTAAAACAAGGTCATACCACATAACCTACTCCTAAATATAGGACTGTAAAAAGAACATTCACCAAAATAATTAAAGACACTACCTCTTTCCAACTCAAAATTTGAGCCTAGGTCAAGTCTCTATTTCCACGTTCACTTTTTCATTTTAATTTCATTTAAAATTTAAACTCCATCATTCTATTATTCAAATGTTTTAACAAACAGTTCACCAATTTCCAGTCCCTGAGGGACCATAACACCTTATGAACCAAAATTTGGTGCCTATATAATCTGTACCATATCAAATTTACTTTAAATTATTGAATCAAAAGGTGTGTCACTTTCGAATCCATAAGGTCCCATACTCTTTTTAAACTGACATATGGTGTCACTTTCCATAACCAATACAAAAAATCTATCACAACAGCAGGTAAATCTATCATAGAACTGGTAACAACAGCATGAAAATAAGTTATGCATCCAAAATGGCCAGGAATAATGCATAGCATGTGATTTCTAACAGGTTCTTATATGATTCATGAGATGGAATACCCTCATTTCATCTGGTTGCAACAGAATAGAATCCAAAATCATATCAACAATAATATCATAATTCAATTTCATCTCCCAAAGGTAGAATCAAATCAACTGTAATAGTAAAAATACAAAAAATAGAAATTTTATTCAAGACAATTTAGATTTTTCCTCTACATGGTGTAGATACTCCTGATCACATTTCATTACAAAATTTGGATACCTTTTTATTCTATTATTTTTATTTTAAATAGTAAATAAAACCAAAAAGAACCTCCAATGATACCACTTTGTAACATCATGGACCCAGATGCCACTGAAAGGTGACCCAATCCCAATTTGTCACATGGCCTCAAGTGCATCTCCTCGAATTCCAGAGGTTTCCAACTAAAAGAGTGGTCCTAGGTTGTGTCTATAGGGAGACTATGCCCTCATTACCATAGTGTAACATATCAAAATAGTAATAACATTCAATAGCAGAAGTAGATATAACAAGAATACAACTGATAAATAAAAAATACAAGAATTCACAATAAATCTAGAAGTGTCTCATACAGAATAATGATGATACATGCATCTATAAAGCAGTCAAAACAAGTAAAAATCAGTACAATACAAAACATGTATCCAAAATACCAAAAATACCAAAAATTGTTTTCTCAAAATAGCATCACCAGCCTCATCTAGGTCATGTACTCCCCAGCTTCTAAGAACAGTACCAAATCAAGAATCAAACTATGGGTTTTTCCTCGGTCCCTACCATCATCCAAATAGTCTGTTCGGGTACCCAACGGTGGCCCAAATAGGGTGTGAGATACAATCTCGGTAGGCAACCACCCAAAGGTATATATAAGGACCCCGCCTTATTACATACATAATCTTGAATTTAGTCAAGAAAACACTTCCTCTTACATTGAGGATCTTTTCAAGTTTAGTGATTTATAAAATTGGTACAATAAATTCACATCGTAACACATTATTATAGAGTGGGTACCATAAAAATAGTTTCCATTTTTTTCAAAATATAAAACATTAAAACTTAAACATGACTCCTTAAAAAAATTTCAACATTTAACATGGCTTCATTCTTTGTCTTACACATACAGTAACCTATGAAAATAATTTAAAAACTTGGGATGAGCACAAAATCATAGTAAGGGATGGAAATGAAAGAAAGAGCACATTAGTCCACAAATACTCGTAACGTATGAAAGCATTTACAAAGGACATGCTTGTCACCCATATATACTTACTCGGTGTAACATGATATTTACACAAGATCCACAAAAAACATTAGAACATAAATATAATCATAGAGGTAACTTGGGGAATTACTTACATAATCTTGTAACCCTCTCGTCTACCTTATAATTTGTAACCTTCACGGCTACCTTACTATTTGTGTAACCATCGTAGTTACACTTGGAGTAACCATACGGCCGACCTCCAACTTACACATACCCATTGAATTGGAGTTAAATATAGGTCCCAACCTTAATCATAGACTATTCCTAAGAACAAAAACATAATCATACATCATGAATAATGGCATAAAGACATTACTTATGAATTTTGTAAAACAGAATTTGAAAAGAATATTTTTAAAGAAAATCCCCATATAAATATCATAAAATTGAATAGAGACTTAATAATGTTGATTGATTATGTATATATACTATAAATAATCATAATAAAACATAATATAAACATAACACATCAGAAAAACAATTGAAATAGAACATAAATAATGAAGTATAAGGTTAACCCAAAGAATGGAAATTGGATTAAAAATTCCCTTACCTCGGGTTTGTCTTACTTCCAACTTGTTTAAAACTATTTTATAATGGTTAAAAGAGTGTTATTAGTATTTTAAAGAAATATTTTCATTTTTATAACATATTATATGATCATTTAATAACATAATTTCAACTTTTAATTGTTAGTATATTGCTCCTTGCACCATTTTTGGGTGAGTTCTTTACATGATTTCTATGATTGGTTCATGGTGGAAATTATTGTCGTTTGCAAGTGAAACTCCATAATGTAATGGAGTAGTATTTACATATATACAGTAACATAAAGTATACCATTTATCATTTTTAATTCTTACATGATGATGATTCATAAGTTAAAACATTAAGGATGTTCGTTTAGATCATTTTAGTGGTTCTTTGATAATAACGACCTCATTACATTTTATAAATTAAAAACATGTGTTAAAAAGAATTAAAGAACCATGGATGATATGTAATACATATATTATAACTTGGTTCAACCATAATAATGTTTTCATAACCATAATTGAAATATTTAATGAAAATTTAAATCACATCATCCACGATGTCGGTAGTTCGACACATCATGGATAATGTTTTTATTCCTTGAATAAGTGAGAGAGGAGGAAAATAATGATGATGAATTTTACATGAACATGAGAAAATCCAGAATATGAATTATTTTGGGAGATTTTATGCCTCTTGGGTAAGAAGATATGAAGAAAGAATAAGAAAATAATGGAACTCAAAATAAAATAATAACTGAGAAATCCCTTACAAAAATTCGGTAGCCTAACGGCTATGCAACATGGTTTTAGAAAATATTAAAAAGAGAGGGAACAAGGGTCAACCATCCAAAAATGAATCATAATATAGATTATATCAATAATAAGAAGTAAATAAGAACATGGTATGAAAAATTTAAAGTTATACCGCATAAAAGAGAACTTGAATGGAAAAAAGAAAGAAATTGAGAATTTTCTTACCTTATAGAGTAACCCATAGAACATGAAGGTTGGGACCTTGGGGGTTTGAGGAAACATTGATAGGACAACTAGGATGTTAATTAGGCCATATCGTTGATGAGGATGAATTGGGAATAAAGTTAATGAAGGAATGGGTTGGTATTTATAGGAAAAGTAAGGGAAAAGTTTAATAATTTTCAAGGGACACCTCATGGGTGGTATTTGCAAAACCATGGGCTTTCCCATGGTATTTTCCCATGGTATAAGCCACTTGGGAAACCTCACATCTTATTTAACTATAAATATTTTTACCATATTTATGACAACTTTATTATATCATTAATGATGTTATTAACACAATGAAACTAAAAACTGTATTTTTTATTATTCACCGAAAAATCAACTGTTTCAGAAAAATTCCCAAAATTCACCCTGATCATTTATCAATGTGTAGATTTCAAAAATGAATTCCATTTTTTGAAAATAATTTTCTAAATATTTTTAATTTAATTTTCAAATAAAATCATACTTAATTCAAAAATTAATTATTTAAAAACTATAACTGCTTTTATATCACATTGAAAAATTAATCAGGATGTAATTATCTTAAATCCTTAAGAAAATAAAATAATAATACAATTTACTATTAATTAGGGTCATATTACTATTAATATTACTATTCATAAGGTTATGTTACTATTCATCAAAAAACAAGTTGGTTCTAATAGACTCTAAATAACGTACTGAACACAATTGTAGATGACAGTTTATTGAAATTTAAAACATAGAAGTGGAATGGTTATATTTTAAAGGCTAGTTATAAATATCTACTTTAAAAAAAAGTTCCATGCATTTCTATTTATTTTTAGAAAAACTTGGGGTGTTATAGTATATATAATGCAGAATTTATAATATAATGATCTAAGTAGTGAGAAAGTACAGAAGGAAAGATGTAAATAAAAGTTAAGTGCCCATGGAATTTCTACTACTAAGAAAGTGATAGTTATTTTTCGGTCAAGGCTCCCTAAAAAAAGAGTTATCTCCAATAAAAGGCAGCTATAATACAAACAGAAGTATCCATAAAAGCCTCATCATATAGCCACACATAATAGGTCAACCATGGACTTTCTATATAACCAAAAGTTTCATCACAATCATGGTCACACCATAAAACCAAGAATATAACAATTCATTATGGTCGTGCCTTATAATAAAAGTGTCAGACCATGAAGGGCTAGATCTAAGGTTTTTAATACCAATCCATCCTCGGTGATTCCTAAGAGAATCTCAATGGAAACTCAATTAGGCATTGGTTGGAGACCTAGGATCATGTCAAATCGATCATTTCCTACATGAGCTATTAAAGAACTGACTACCTTGGCATGGTTAAAAGTCTATGGCCTATATCAGTGATTTAAAAAGAACTATTAAATGGTTTCTTTTATTAATGATTTTAAAATAATTGATAAAAGTATGATTTTTTAGAACTTTTATTTGCGCTGATAAAACTACGATTTATCAGTGCTTTAATTTGTGCTGATAAAATTATTATTTTTTAGTTCTTTTATTTACACTGGTAAAACAATGATTTATCATTGCTTTTTAATGTATTGATATAGATAGACTTTATCAGCACCTATGTAAGCACCAATAAAGGCTTCCTTTTTTAGAGATTTTAAAATCATTGATAGAGGGTAGCTTTATTAGTGCATTTAGTAGTACTGATAAAGGTGAAATCTACAGTGTAATGCAGCAGCAGACTAAAACACTAGAAACAAGTGTAGTTTTCTGCAAAAACACAGTGCATCAGTAGAAATAGCAAAAAAAATTACCAAAATAATATACAAATACTGAATTTAAATGAAATAAAAATTCTAAGATAAATACAAGAAAACGCAAACACTATTATAGAGTATGTCATTTTTTACTAAAATTAATGTATATATTAAATAAAAAGGCACACTTTGAGTCATATCATCTGCACCATGAGTCAAATTGAGGTGTGACTGATTTCTACATTTCACAAATTACTTATGGATCATTTTTTTAAAGTACCAAAACAATTGGAATGTGTCTTCTTAGTTTTGAGTATGTCAGTTGTTTTTTTTTATTAAAATTAATATCAGTTTTGGATAAAAAGATGCACTTGGAGTCATACCAATCACACCATGTACCGGATTTTGGTTCGGGTGATCCCTAAAAATCACAAATGAACTATAGACCATTTTTATAAAGTAATAAAAAAATACGAATCCATTTTCTTAGTTTTGATTATGTTAGTCATTTTTTACAAAAATTAAAGTCGATTTTGAATAAAAAAGACGCACTTGGAGTAATACTGGTTATATTGTGAATCATATTGAGGTGAAGCTTAATCAAACACATTCCAAATGACTCATGGATCTTTTTCCTAAAGTATCAAAACAATATGAATGTGTTTCCATAGTTTTTGAGTACTCCATGTGTGTTTTTTACTAAAATGTCATTTAAAATTGGAATTATGAACTTTTATCCATACAATTGGTATCATGTGTGGGTTTGACATAAGACCAATTCATACACATCATAAATTAATTATGATTTTTTTTCAAATTATCAAGAGAATTCAATCATGTTTTCTTGGTTTTCAATGAGTGACACTTTTTGTATTAAAATGTCGATTTTAAATTGACAATGGAAACTTTGAGTCATACCGGCCACACTGTGAATTGAATTGAGGTGAGTCTAGTCCATACAGGTCACAAATGATGTACAGATAATTTTACTAAAGTACCAAAACTATCTGAATGCCTTTTCTCAGTCTTGATTATGTCAGTTTGTTTCGCTAAAATTAATGCCAATTTTGAATATAAAAGACACACTTAGAGTCATACAGATCACACCGTGCATCATATTATGGCATGTATGAATGTTAAACATCCCAAATGACTCATGGATTGTTTTCATAAAGTATAAAAACAATCAGAATCTGTTTACTCAGTTTTGAGTACACCAGTGTGTTTTTTACTAAAATGTAATTTTAAAATGGAAACACACACTTTGAGACATATAGGTGGAATCATGTGTGGGTTTTTCCTGAGACTGACTCATACTTGTAAAAAATGAATTATGAATCATTTTCCTAAATTATCAATACAATCTGCATGAATTTTCTTAGTTTTCATTGAGTGATACTTTTGTATTAAAATGATAATTTTAAACTGATAACTGACACTTGGAGTCATACCGGTCACACCGTACACCAGATTGAGGTGAAGGTAATCTCTACACATCACAAATGACATATGGATATTTTTCCTAAATTAAACAACCAATATGAATGAGTTTTATTGGTTTTGATTATGTCAGTTGTTTTTTCACTGAAATTAATCTCAATTTTGAATAAAAAAGACGCACTTTGAGTCATATCGGTCACACCGGGCATTTGATTGAGGAGTGGCTGAATGCTACATGTCCGAAATGACTAATGTATCATTTTCCTATAGTATCAAAACAATCATAATTTTTTTCCCCCATTTTTGATTATGCCAAGTGAATTTTTATTTAAATTTCATTTTAAACTAGAAACATGCACTTTGATCCATACATGTGACATTGTGTGTGGGTTTGATATGAGACTAACTCATACACATCACAACTGAATTATGAATTGTCTTCCAAAATTATCAAGAAAATCCAAGCATGTTTGCTCAGTTTTCACTGAGTGATGCTTCTTTGTAATAAAATATCAATTTTAAACTGATAACAGACATTTGGAGTCATACCGGTCACACCGTGCATTGAATTGAGATATAGGAGATACACACATGTCACAAATGATGTATTGATATGTTTTCTAAATTACTAAAACAATATTAATTCATTTTATTGGTTTTGAGTACAACATGTGTTTGTTTTACTAAAATCTGCTTTTAAACTAGAAAGACACACAATGGATCTTATCTTAAGTGAAAAGTGTTGTTTACTCTTTTAAATAATTATTCTAAAACAAAATCAGGGTATGATCCTTATTCTACTTCATTTCCTAACAATTTTAATGTTTGCAAGACATTTCTTCTTATCCTCCTCTACCTTGGTCTCCACCATAGTCTTTACCTCTTCCACCTCTTCTATGTTGGTCTCCAAATCCGACTCTGCCTCTGCCTTCACCTCTACCTCCTTCTCTGCCTTCACCTCTACCTCCAAGTCTTCCTCTGCAATTGACCAAAAAATTTATTGTTTTCAAGTATGTGCTTCTAAACAAATTGATTTCCTCCATTAATATTATCCTTGAGAAAGATATCATAAATAGTATATAATCATTCTCACACAAATTCTTCACACCCCAAATATATTTTGAAGTTCATAACTCAAACAAGATCACAAACATAGCAGGTAATCGCATAAATTTTTTGTCAGCATACATTCTGACAAAAAATTATGTTACACACTCATCTATAAACAAATTGATTTCTTATTTTTAGTAACTCTTTTTTTTAAATCTTGATTTTACTGAGAAAATATAGAAAAAAATTATTATGAAATATATTTAATAAAATTATAATTACCTTTAGAAATTACCTATTGGGGTATGATGGTCTTTTCATACATTATGATTTCTCTCATAAATTTGCAAACATAATAATCACAATCAATTATATTATCTTGTTTCAGACACTGTAGAAATATTGACCAAAATAAGTATATTTTTTTGAAATTTTTTGATAATAAAATCTTTCTATATATTTTTTAATTTGTTTCCATTTGTATTAATCCACAGGATTTAGCTTTTTAAACACCGACTTCATGCCATGATCTAGACTATGTTTAGGGACCTCCCTATCATAAAAAAATATTATTTAAAACTTTTAAAAAACATATAATTCAAATTTTATCCATAAAATATTGATTATAGTGTATTATATATTCACAATACACATCATGTGGGGTTGGTTGGTTGGAAATAAATGCATTGTATCCAATAAATAAATATCTGGGGTGTCTATGTTGACTGCTATCAGCATCCATTGCTTCCTAAAAAAACAAAAACAATTAAGAAATAAAAAAATTAAAAATACATTTTATCTGATTTGATCGTAGAGTTTTACTTACAATGTAGAAATGAAAAAGGGTTTTTCGCTTGATGCATTTTTATTAAGCGCTTTGAGTATTGACCACCATCTCAGGGAAATTGATAATTTCATCACATCAGAGTACTTCTTTCATTGAGTGTTTCAATAAATGTTTCAACCCATCTATGATTCTCCTTATGAATTATAATTTATGAGACATCATTTGGGAGAACTGGCCAAATTCATTCATATAATATCATATATTTAATGCCCCTCCAAAATCTAGGTTGGTCATATTTCTTAGCCTCTGATAAAAGTATATATAAGCTTAAATTTCCCTTTATGATTCAAATATTTCAGAAAATATGATAACATTATTTTTTTCATTTTAGAGATGGATAAAAAATAACATGACTTATAGGACATAAATATCCAAACCATAAAAAGGTATATTTTAATCAATTTTTGTTCTCTCTACGGTTATTCACCATGTTAGATGAATTTTCAAATAATTTTTTTATTCTATCAATTAATTATCTATCTATTTTGATTTGTAAATATATTAATAAATCGTATCTCATGGTTTTCTTAATCAACTATAAAACCATGGGTAATTACTTAATTTTGGGAAATACGCTCTTTATATGTTTTCTTGTATTTATACACCCATTTACCCAATGATTTCTCAACTCTATCTAGTATAGAAACATTTTAAAAAAATTATCATACTTTTATCACCAAAGAAATTACACATCACACTTTGTAACCCATGGTCAAAGTTTAATAATAATCTTGAATTAATTAATAAAAACAAAACTCTCACAACATACATCGCTAAAATAATTTTTGGAACAAGACTAATTAATTCAATATTTTTTTTAATAAAATAAATAATTATTCATCAAAATCATAAATCAAAAATTTAAAAAACATTTTTTAATGATTTTTACACTTACCATGGTCCCTATACGTTCATCACCCATAAATGAGGGCCACAACTTGGTATCCCCTAATCCATAAAAACCCCCATAATTAATCCTTTAGAATCTATAATTTAGTATTTATAATGAATTTAATTTGAGAAACTATCTAGATTTCAGAACCCTATAATATTCAAATGAAGAGAAAACTGAGGGGGGGATGAGAGGTATCCTTGTTAATCTCGAGAGGAGAGTAAACCATCTATATGTGTCTCTAGGGAAAAATGGATGGACACTCAAATACATATGAATGGAGAAAAATAATGAAATAGTACCACACTCATTGTATTTTAGCAGTGACAAGAAGAAATGTAGGGTTCGTCATGTTTAAGAACAGCACAAAAACGCAAAACACAGAACCCAAAACATCAAATAATGATAGAGGAAGAGTGGAAAATAACATACATTGGATTATAGCCTTAATTAAACAAAGGGAGAGTAGAGGAGTCGCACCGGTGGTAGAGAAGTTCTACAAGATCTTGAGAAATGCGAGTGACTGAGTCATGGTTAGGGTTTTTTTAAATAGATCAGGGACACTTTTAAGAGCACTTTTAGAAAAGTGCTGATAAGGATCCCTTTTATCAGCGCTAAATTTATAAGTGCTGATAAAATAAATATTTATCATCACTTTTTTATCATTGATAAATAAAAAGCTTTAACAGTGCTGAAAATGCGCTGATAAAAGAAATATTTATCAGTGATGACATTTTAGCACTGATAATAGTTTTATAATTATAAGTATTTAAATAACTTTATTATAATTTAATAATTATTTATATAAATTTATTATAGTTTTATAATTATTTAAATAAATTTATTGTAATTTTATAATTATTTAAATATTTTTATTATAATTTTATAATTATTTAAATATATTTATTTATTTGTTTATAATTATATAAATACTTATCAAAAAATGATTATAATTTATTTGTAATAATTATAAATATAGTGAGTATACATTTAAATATATATTTATTTATAAATATTTATATAAATTTATATTTTTACCATTATTAAGGGATATATAATCTAAAATACATTCGTTTTAAAAATGAGTGAAAATGAATATTTAAAAATGAGTACACTTTAAAAATATTGAAAAAATGGATAATTTTTACTAATTAAATATAAGTTATTAAAAAATATAGATATATATATATATATATTGAAGTGGATGAACACATATTTAAAATACTAAAACATAGTAAATAAATATATATAAATAAATAAAATAAAATGATCAAATTCAAAAATAAAATTAAAAATAAAAAACATTAAAAATGAATACCCTAATTGAAGTATTAAAAATAAATAAATAAAATTGAATGATTAGAAACAAAATATATATTAAATGTATCATGTTATAATGAAATTATAAAATATATGAAAATTTGAATAAATTATATAAATATTAGTTGTATGTGTTTCTATATATTGTGTAAATATATTTGTGTGTATGTTTGTGTATAAAAATTTATTAACATATACATATATATATATATATGTACATGAAATAAATGCAACACATGAAGTTTGATATAGGTTAAATTGAAAAATCAAACAAAATTAAAAATGAATAATACATTAATATGTTTTTAATTAACATGTTATATATATTATAATTATTCATTTCATATATCTATATTTAATATGTAATATTTATTAATATTTAAAATCTATATATAAGTATATTAAATTTATTCATTCTTATTAATAATTATTTAATTAATAAAATGTTTCATATTTTTCTTAATTTACTCATTTTATTTTTATTTGTTTAATTTTTAATTTTACTATGGACCTTTATCAACACTAAAAAGGAACTAATAAAGGGGAACTTTTATTAGCACTAAAAATAATGTACTGATAAAGTTGTCCTTTATCAGCATTAAAATAAAGCACTGATAACAGTTAACTTTTTTCAGTGCTAAAAAATTAACTGATAAAGGGCTTCCTTTATCAGTGCATATTTTAGCGCTCATAAATATGAACATTATCAGTCAATTTTTCTAGCACTGATAAATTCAAATTCCATTATAGGCTTGTTTTGTATTAGTGATACTTTATCCAAGGCGTCCACTACCATATCAAGATCTAACGAATGTCATCCAAGGCATTTATTCATTCATTCACCATTTCAAACCATTTACCATTTCGAACAATATGGGCTTACCCATTCATATAACCATTTCACATTCAATTTCATCTCATGAGTCTACCCACTCGTGTATCACAAATAAAATCAAGGGTAACAAATGAATATACCCACTCATGGTTTACATTTCATATATAAACATAACACATTATTGTACCCACTCATTTACACATTTTTTTAAACAGACCATTTAAGTAATTCAAGTTCAGTTTAAACCATTTAATAACTCAACATCAACATGATATCACTCAGAAAAGGAGGAAAACTATCTCCAAAACATCACATTCAATTCAATTTATTTGTTAAAGGGATATCTCAATCTAGGAAAGCATCAATTCACCCCATGGGTGGTTTAACATGGTAAATTCATATGGCTCACCCCTTGGGTAGACTTGAGTAGGGAAACCACCACCAATTCTCTTGAAAGGAACCTAATGGAAACCCTAACAGGTTTAAATACATCTAATTCAATTGACCAGTTCAATTTCAAGGTTGTGCTGTAAAGTTCGGTGGGTGGCACAATGGATTCTAGGTTTATAAAGCACTAAAACCAATAGAAAAAGTATAGACCACCTACCATAGCTCGGTAGTAGATTGGTCGTCTAGTATCAACCTCTCATTCAACTCAGATCGAGAGAAAAATGAAGAACATAAAAAGAACCTAAAATTTGGTCATATTAGCTTTCACCTAAATATCATAACTGATATCTGGAATAATGAAGAATGGTTAAAAAAGAATCAAGATCTTACCGACTCAGATCTAATGAGACCGATGGTGGAAGAAATAGAGTCTGAATTTACAAACAGGAGTGAAGCCTACCTCTTGGATTCCTTGAGTGATCCTATGTGAGAGAAAAGGGAGGTGAGGGCTTCTGTCCAAAAATATAGGAGGCCCTACCTATTTTTTTAAATATGTGTATTTACATGATGTATAAATTCCTTGTACATAATGTAAATCATAGGATCTTTTCCCCTAAAAAACCCTTTACATGGCATGAATGGTTCTAGCCCGACCATTACATGTCGTGTAATTAAATACAAGTCGTGTATCCCAATTACAAGGCGTATAATTGTCCTACAGCGAATATGCAACCCACCAACCATTTCCTTCCTAATAACTACCCAAACATCCCACATTCCAGTTTAGGGTCTAATCTAAAATTAATGTAATAATGACTTCAACCATAAACAAAAGAATATATACCACAAGAAAAACCCAGGATCGTGCATCCCTAGTGTGACATAACTAGGGAACTTTTTCACTCATCTTCCCTTTGATCACCCTTGGATATAGGATTTATTTTTATATATTTATATGATGATTTTATGTGAGTTATATCCTTCCTCTATTTTCAAACTTTATTCCCTCTTTATCTTTTGATTTGGGTTATTCAGCTTAGTATTTTGAGTATGATTCCCCAAAATCATGGTGGAATTATCCTGGATGATGGGTATTTTTATCAACATATCTAGAGGATGTTATATGATTATTTTTCATGTTATTTCATTTAGTTTTATTAGAGGTACACCACCCTATGTATTGTTATAAGTTTTTGTGTAAACTGTTTAAAATTGACGGATGATTCTATGTCAATTGTTAGGTATTTTTTCCTAGTATGGTTCTAGAAGTATTTCATAGACCTTACATAGGTGTTTAATAATAGTTTCTACGTGGAGAGAAGACTTGGGGATATTTTAAAATATTATTCCTATTTAGAATAAATTATTTAGTTAGTTATAAATTATTATAATTAATTGTATTGGAAGTTTTGTTTTGAGATGGGACCTCATATGGATGGATGATAGACGAATAAAATTGGAGAATCTTTGGAAAGGATGTTCAAACTTTAATTAAAAGTAAATAACTCTATATGAGGTAGGTGGTCCCTTGAACATTACCCTATGGTAAAACATTTTTTTACATAGCACGTCATATGTGGCCTCTCTACTAAGGGCGATGAAACATTTTATTCAAATGAAATATTTCCTTTAAAATGATATACTTATGGATGGACATAAGTTCCAAGGGCCACAACAGACCCTTGAGAACTTTCTCAATTCCTTGACCACTGATGGT
The DNA here is from genome assembly GCA_963277665.1 of Viscum album. Taxonomy (NCBI): domain Eukaryota; kingdom Viridiplantae; phylum Streptophyta; class Magnoliopsida; order Santalales; family Viscaceae; genus Viscum; species Viscum album. Next base: position 1,173,022,977 of record OY728119.1, on the reverse strand, counting down.
TGTGGGGTTGATTTTAAAATGCATTCCATAATATAAATAGACCTAGGGGTATGAATTAAATTAAATTATTAAATTTAGTGTCCCCATAATAGGTTCCCTTAAAAACTCCTATTAAAGAAGTGAATTATACTTAGATGATTGGACCTAGTATTCTTGGAGGGACTATAAGATGCCATATAACCCCCCAGGAAAGAAAATTAGAGATTGGGTTGAAGGTTCCACCGCCAATATTAATTGAATACCTAGGTTGGTATACCTTGGGAAGGAGTTTTATGGTTTGGGTGAGTGGACCAAACTAGGATGACTTGGGATTGGGATATGAAATGTGTCATATCCCTATTATAATACTAGTATGATATCACATATGAGGCAAGTGAGTCCATGAAGTGAATAGAGTTATGATGATGGATTCTATGGACTCTAAGTTTAAGGGTTATTCCAAGAGATTATTATTGGATAGTGGAGCTGATTTTGGGTGTCTTGGCTTTGATTTGATCTAAGTGACCTCAATGAGTGCCCTAGTTTCATATTGACCATAGTGAAGGATATTGATAGGAGGAATATACGGTCAACTTCATGTGAAACATTAGAAACTAAATATCTTATGTGTAAGACTATGTGGTTTCAATGATGATTATGGGTTCTAATCCTTGGAATTTAACCCAATTTTTTATTATTATAGAGATTACACTGGGTAGATTTTGGACTTGAATATAGAATATGGAATACCTCAGAGATGACCTAGGATTCAGTTTTTATGCTCATATTAAATGTCTAGGGTCTTTCTTGGGGATTGGTGGTTATTCCTATGTTTAAGTAGTGGGGTGTGACTTGGGATTCATCTTTTATGCTTGATATTATAGATGTATACTACACCTAGGATCCATATTTATGTCTGATTACATGGGTGATTATTATACCTAGGATTTGGATTTATTCCTAATGACTATGTGTGCTTATTACTACTAGGATTTTTATTCTATTTCTAATTACTATGGAGGCCTAGTATGCCTAGGATCCAACTTTTATGCCTGGTGAATATGGATTCCTAGTACACCTTGGATCCAAATTTTATGCCAAGTGATTATGGATTACTATTACACCTAAGATCTAAATTTATTCCTAATAATTATGGGTTCATAGTACATCTGGGATACAATATTTTATTCCTCATGAATATGGATTCCCAGTAGACCTAATATTCATATTTTACTCATTATTAAGATGGAATCCTAGTATACCTAGGATCCCACTATATTCCTAATGATAATGGATTTTTAGGACACTATCTAGGATATATTTTGATCCTTCAACTATATGTATTCTTGGGATAATTATTGGGATACATATTTCATGCCTGGTGACTTATAGTATGCATAGGACACTTATTAGTTTCTTAATTTTATGATTGAATGCATATCAAGCTTAGAGACACTCTGACCGAGACCAAAATAGGTATTGTCAATCAATGGTGTCTCATAAGAAATTTAGGACCAATGGTTATTATTTTTTTATTATTACCCTATAGTTTTTCATTATATGCATATCACATGTGCATGCACTACTTTAATATATTTGTTTGGTACCCCATTAGTGGTGTGCTACTAAGTTATAATCACACTCTACTTGGGTGGCCATATCACTTAGGTACCTAATAAGACTTCATCATTCACAAGTTTAAGTAGGTTATAGGACAAATGTTTTGTGATCTTGTGGGATAAATCATATATGGTATAGATATTGGGATATGATGAAGCTCAAGGATGTTAGTATATCTACTTATTTTTTATACTTTTATTTATTTCTTATATGTTTTTGGCCATGCTAGCAACCAGTTTTTCTGTATTATTATATTCTCCTAAATTTCAATTGTTATAGAATATTTTTTTTATTGATTATTCACATTCCAATTATTTATTATTGATTTTTCTTAGTTATTTTTTCTATTATCTATCACTCTGATATGAGGGTATAGTCTCCCCTTGGTAACACCCTAGAACCTCTTTGGTAGTCAAAAGCCTCTGGTATATGGGGAAGTATGCATGGGGTGAAGTAGTGACCACTAGTCTTGACATTGATGAATGGTGTGAGGTGGCATAGAATTACATCCCTCAAGTAGTTTCTTAGACATAAAAAATACTAAAATTAAAGTGATATTGGAAAAAGAAACCATTTTTTATTTTATAAAATTTTCATCAAAGGACCATGAAAAAGAGAATAAGAAATAGAACTTTAAATACTATGAATAAATAGATATTCATGAAATAATATGTCAAAGAGTCTATGTATAAACCATATAAAATAAAATAGGTTCATATTATAAAAATGTTCTAATGATGAAAATATTTAGATGATAAACCCTATAACTTTGGTATTATATGGGTCAAAACAACATGAAAGGGAGATCATGATATGGACTTTAAAATCACATGATATAAAAGATTTTTATTATACATGAATACAATAGGGTAGTAATTACAAAAAATAAAAAAATGGTGACAATATTAAATTTTCACATGGAATTGAAATTTAGATAAATAAATCATACCTTAGGTCCGATTTCATTTCATCATGTTTGTTCCACCTATAGAATAAACTTATATATATTAAAACAATAATATATAAGTGATTTATATTCCTTTTTGTCATTTATGATTATTTATGTTAGAACCAGTGGATCTAATGACTATACAGAGTGGGTGTGAATTAATGTAGTCTACCTTGTTTACAATTTCATTCTACTATAGATTTTAACCTTTGAAACTATTTAATATTTAATTATATCACTTTAATATTTACTCACAGCCTTCCATGAAGAATACTAAAAATAAATGAGATTAAGTCACATAATAATTTTTATAAAATTAAGCCTCAATGTGAGAGCCTATCCCTTTCTATAGTTGGTTTTTATCTTGGTCCATATATTTTAAACCATAATCTTGTTATAAATTACAAGTGGTAGGGTAATTTATCATCCTATAAACCGTGTTTCTTAGCACATTCACTTCCTCCTATAGATATTATTGTTTCCATATACTTATAATGAGAACAAAAACCATCACCTTAGAAAGACCTTAGATAAATGTAGGTTACATCAACTACTGATGAGAGATATTACTCTTTAATCAAAAGGATAATATACATAATAAATACTACTTACTTATTTAAAAAATAGAGCCCAAAAATTATACTTGGTGAGTAAGTAATAAAACCCTCTGGACTGAACTTTATCACTACATGTAGATCCCCCAATGATCTAATTCTTCTCCATAACTAAATAATTGAGCTTATATATTTTCAAAACTCTCTAACCTTTTTAATTCAATATTATCACTTTCTTACATCCTTTTATTTTCTCTTGTACTCACTCTTAAAACCTTTATCGATGTACATTATTCTATATTTCACTACATAAACTTTATCTCCCTTTGAAAAAAAATTATATATTGGTGGCCACATTAATTTATATTGAAATTTTCCATATACCTATATTGGTATTTTATAACATGTCTATATCTTCACAATAGAAAGATTCATGAATGTAAAACCATTTTTATCAACCATCATCCTCTTGAAAATATCACCAAAAACCACAACTGGGTCAACCTCCCATGTTCTCATGTAGTGTTCAAAAAATTAATTTTTCTACTTCAAAAAACCTAAATGAAAATAATCAAATGCATAATAGATCAATATTCTATAATAAATAATACCCTCCATTGATCTCTTCTTGTTTCAACTAGTTTGTATTCATCTTTAATTTTCTCTAAAATTATCAAAAACATTATAGAAAATCTTTATTTTATAGTAGTAGAAATATATTAAATGTTTCAATCTTAGAAGATCATATCTAGAATCATCCGGTTTTAATTCCTCTTTAGAAAAAATATTTTAGAAAATGATATTTTCATCCAGAAGAATTTCTCAAACTATATATGTGTTGATCCTTACATAGTAAAAGTGTCATACTTACACAAAACATGAATAATCTTTACACTCATAGATGACTCATACTCAAATTCAAATGATTCTTACATAGTGTCAAAGGAATTTCATGTAGACAATGTTTATGCTTACAAAAAATCCAAATGATACATATATAAACTAGATGATACTTTCACAAACAAAAATAAAGATTACATGGAGCTCAAAACAACACATATATAGAATAACATAACCAAATTATCGCTTCCCCATAGAATTCTATACTCCTATATAAAATCATAGTACTTTTTATCAATTAATTCCAACCATATGAAAACTTCTCCAAAACAATCCCAACACGTTCCAACCAATTTTCTATAACTTCTCTCAATAGGTTGACAAAAAAACAACAAACATCAAAAATTACAAGGACTACTTCAATCTATCCCTTTTTATTTTTTGTTAACCTAGTTTAAACTCTTCCTCGTATTTCTCAAACTTATAATTAATTTTAGTAAACTCTCTCAAGAATAATTAAATAATTAAATATATTAAATGAGATTCATCCTAACACCATGCCACAAGATAATGTAGTATTTTTTAGAAAATTCTATCCCAAGATGATAATAAACTATTAGACAATTGATTCAATTTATTTGTATAATCACCTCCAACTCATCACAACATATAGCCCTTTTTAAATAAATATAGATCTTTATAACAAAATGATTGCATGATATTCATTTTAAAATCTTATCAAGCTTTTAAAAATAAGTAATATTCGGGTTAATTTTCATATCACCCTTTGAAAATATATTCCAAATCCTTTTGGGGGAACACTTACACACATTTTTAAGTGATATGGGAAGGATGAATATGAAGTTTTAGCATTAAGATATAGAAACTTTTTTGGTAATGATTTGGTGAAAATGTCTATAAATGTTTTATTGGTTCTAATAAACTCAAGATTCACATCACCGTTGACCATATTATCTTTCATAAAATGATATATATGATCAATATTCTTTGATCTAGAGTATATTATTATAGTTTTAGAAATACTTATATCACTTTGATTATCATATTAAATGAATAGAAACTTTTTAACCTCAATTCTCAGGACAACTAGTTATAATTTAATCTATATAATCTATGGAAAAGCATGCGTGACTTATATATACTCAGATTCTAAAATTAATAATTCCACATAACATTTATTCTTTTTATAAAATGTAATGCAATTTTCACTAAGAAATAAAGTTCTACCTAAAGTGGACTTCTTGTGAACCCAATCCCCTTCCCAAAAATCATTTGTAAATCCATGTAAAGTTAAATATGGACTTCTTCAGTATAAAAGGTTGAAAATTAAAATATTCCTGATGTATATCAATATTATCTTGGTTACTAACATGTGAGACTCCTTGTTATCACTTTAAAACTGAGAACATTGTTTCACAAAAAATATTATGTCAGTTCTAGAAGATACTCGTAGGGAATATTTCCAAACATTTGTCTATATTCCTTTTTATTTACACTATTTCCAAACTTATTTTAGTTCCAATAAATATAAGATTTTAAATCTATTTTTATTCCTTTGTTTTAATACTATTCGAAAATTCATGGGAGAATGTTTCTTGAGATAATAAAATATGATCATCTTCCAATGTGATTTATAACCCTATAAACTATGAAATTTCATTTAGCATAGACATATAAAAGTACCACTTCATTTTCATAGAATATTCTTCATAATAGTTCTCATTTTCACTTATAAAATTAATTTCAACCACATATACTATGAAAATAATAGAACCCACAAATAGATCCTTCACATAGAGATTGCTATTAAATTTTCCTTTTAAGATGTTTATGCTTCTCAAGAATCCCTCTAACATAGAGTACAAGTCTCTGAGGGTCTAATTTAATCTATATAATTTTGAATTAAATTTAAATAACATTATATAATCAGTATCAAGTGTAAAATACATAGGTTTTTATATGAAAACATATTCTTCTAGGTTACCATTAATTAAAGTAAACTTAAAATAAATTTGGTAAATATTATAGTATATGTGAGATAATACTACTAAAAACATAACGATTGTCCCAAATATTGAAATTGGTGACAAATAATATTCAAAATAAACACTTTTAACATTAAAATAACCCTTTCAAACCATCCTTTCATTATTCCTTGTGAATATACCTTACTCAATCAATTTATTTATGAAAATCCACATAGTACCAATTATATTTTTATTTTTATGTCCCAGCACTAGCTTCTAAGTGGATTTATTCTCAATTTTATCAATTTCAATAATATATATATGAAATCCATTCCCTATTCTGAGTATCATCAGAAGTTGTTTAAGTTTTAACTAGAGATATAAGAGAGGTTTGGTTCCCAAGTCTAAACCTCCTTCTAGTTTGGACCAGCACATCTTGTTACCCAAAAATATTGTCTAAATCAATATGATTATTTAATATTTTATTTCATTTCCTTTGTCTATAAATACCTTATTCATCATTGGTCAAATATAAATCAATAAAAACCATAACCTTATCATTTCTATCATTCTTAACAACATGTTTTCTATAAATATACATGTTTCAATCTATAACTGTCTCATCTTATGGCTTAATAAAAACATATGTTTTTTACTATTTTCCAATAGTTTTTTCATTTGAAAATTCTAAAATCTTTTTATTAAATTTTATACAACATTTATAGCCAATTTTAATAGAATTATAGGTTCTAGTGATCATTTCTTCTACTTTTTCTTTAATCTTACCCATATTTTTAGTCATTATTTTCATATAGCACAATATTCCAAATAATTTGAAGTATTTTATAGTTGTTTTTCTATTAAATCACATATTATATTATGTATTAGGAGTCTTAAGTATAAAAAAATATATATTTTGAATATTTATAACAATAAAAATAGATTCTCTCTTAAAGAATATTGAATGTTTATTTTCAACCAGTATGGTTCTTCCCATGTCCATAATGCATCTAATTTTTCTCTCAAAGACACTATTTTTCTAAGAAATGTATGGTGTGATATATTAATGCCAAATAATAAGATTTTTTATTTATATATAAAATAACTTCATGTAAATTCATTAACATTATGAAACCTCACCTTTTTTATATAGACATAAAGCTCCTTCTCAACTTATCATCCCAATATTTTTAACATCTGAATATCTTATGGTTTATAATTCATAAAGAGAACATTAGTCATCCAAGTATATTAATATATGATTGTAAAAAACAATTTATTGACCTGTTTCTCATAGGGGAACACACATCTATATATTTGAGTTCTAAAGGGTCTAGTGGACTAAGTATCTACCTTTTTGTGTGTCCCTTACACCATATTCCCCATTCAGAATATTTTACAAAAAATTGATCTTTCCATTTTTATTTTTGGTATTACTCTCACCATTTAATTTTTTGAAATCAGGTTCATGTTATTATATCCTAGATGGAAAGTTTTTTATTACATATATTATTTTCATATTTGACACTAAATTAACATGATTTGGATGGTTCATTAATTTCAAACAAGTTTCTAATTGTTCTTTCACCCTCTATAATAAATATTCTATATTTAGGACTTTTTATGTTGCATGAGTTGTTTTTAAAGAAAAATACATTTCCTTCATAATACAGTTAGATAAATATATGTAATATATGTTTCAACCATTGTACAAAAAACACATTTTGAAATTTTATTTTTTTGGAATCAATCTCAGTTATTTCAATGACTTTGATTCTAAGGAGCTATCATTGGATATTATAATTACTCATCCTTTATGTTCCTCTATATTATTAAAGATTTTTATGTCTCAAGTCATGTGTAAAGAACAACCACTATCAAGGATTCTTGATATCCCTCTCTTCATTGCCTTCAATACCACTTCCAATATGAATGACTTCTCTTAATGATTCTTCTTTTGAACTAATTTACCCTTTTATTTGAAGAAACAAATCCAAGAATATTTGTTATACAATTATCTACATAATCTCCTAGTTTCTCAGATCTTCCAAAAACATATTTCAAAATTGACGACTTTTTGTGTAGGAAGACTTGAGCTAATTGTGTTTACATCCTTCTACTTTTTTAGAGATTCATTTTTCACTTCAGATATACTTTCCCCGGATTCATGTCTTATTATATTTAGATAAAAATTATACCATCATGTGTAGGCTTTGTGGATGAAGATTCCATAAGAAAAATTGTAGTCACTGAATCTGAATCTTCTATTAGAGTTGTACTTATATTCAAAAAACTATATTCTATAATCTTTCCTTTGGATTTCAGATCTACCCTAATCCTACTTGATCTTTGAGTTGGTTTATTTTTCTTGTATTCTTATCTTTTCTTTTGATATATAAGAGTATTTCTAATCATCTTTTCTAGCCCAACCTTGTCTAAATTTTGAGTAGTGACCAATACAGTTAGTCAAATGAGATTCAACTTTTTATAAAATTTAAAGTATAGTTTTAACTTGATCTAATGTTCTAGTTATCTCAGCTATTGTAAATTATTTAGTATTAACATTGAAAAAATATTTAAAATATTATTTCACCCATCTTAATCCATATTAATTTTGACAGAATTTTTTATTCTAACTTTCCTATTTATTTTTCAGCTAAAAAAATATTATCTTCATGATCTTTATTAATTTTTTTAATGTCAGCAACTTTCAAATTTGATTTCTTTAGTTATTTTATAATCTTAATTTCCATTTTGAGAAAATCTTCATTTTACTCAATTTTACACCCATCATCCTTCTTAACTACTTTAATATCCTAATTAATCATTGTGTTTTTTCCAATACATTACTCTAATTCAGATCTGAGAATGTTCTCTATATATTTTTCTTAGGGAAGATAATTACTTCTCCACATATTCAATAATGTTCGTAAAAAATTTTCGATGTTGCATCCTTATATTGGATACAAGATGAAGTGACCTTATCTTCTTTCTTACACATAAAAATACATATCTCACTTCTATAAAACTTATTTTTTTCAATCGCCTATTTCAGTGACTAATTCAGAGAATTTTAACACACTTCTCTATTTTAGGGTTTTCATCAGGTTTTTCATACTCATAATAGATTCATACTCTTAGGAAATTTTATTGAAAAGTTTCATATATGTCCACACATGAAATAGTTTAAGGGAACCATCCCTTTCTATTTACATTTTCCAATCCTAATACTTTTAAAGATAATGTATATTTTCTTCATGTAATCATCGTCTTTATCATCATCATCATCATCATATAAATCACTAGATTCTTTAGGTTCTTCTTCCTTCAAATTTAAGTTTCTCATAGAATCAAAGATCATCTCATATTTCAACTTATTTTTAAATATATATATTTTTATCACCTAATAAGTAATGAGGATAAACTGTATTTCATCAAGATATAGATCTTCAATATCTTCTAGAGTATATATTTTTGGATAAAATATCTTAGGGAAGTCCTTAATGAGTTTATTCGCAATAATTGTATAATATATATTTTCACAAAATACTCTTATATTGTTCATAAACTCATTGACTCTAGTAAAGTATTCACCAATAGATTCTTCCTCAACCGTCATTATATCTTTAAATGTGCTTATATATGTTAAATTTTTCCTCTTTAACATTAAAATTTCATTCATATCTTCTTCAAATTTCATCCCATGTTAATTTAGTAATTTTGAGTTTCATGAATTAAGTAATCACGTTTTTAGAAAGGAAAATAAGAATTGGGTTTCTACCTTTTTCATCAACCTCGAGGTTCATTTTATCAAAAAAATGAAATTTATTCACATATTTGTATGAGTGGGAATACCATGGTATATATATAAAGATCCTAAATACCCAAATATAACAAGTGTAATTTCCCATCTCAGATCATAGAACAATGCCCATATAGGGATTTGGTTTGTTCGTGCACTTATGTTTTGTCTGATTATATTAAAAAATGGTTGTTTATATAGATTATTACAATTATTATTGTCTCATTACAACTTCTCTCATTAATTTGTAATCATATAATCTATATAGTATTTAATATAATATTTTATGTTCTCATTTATTTGTTAATTTTAATATTTTATATGTTTAACTTGGATTATCTCATAATTTTCTTTACTTAAAATATCTTTAGGTTTCTTGTTTTAAATGTTTATAACTTGTTCTATAAGTTTCATATTGTTTTCCTAGGATGAACAAGTATTTTAGGACCTTAAAATATCATTTATATATGTTTTTTACTATTCATTTTGTATACATTTTGTAAACCATGTGTCCTATTTTTAAATTCACATACTGACTTTTGAATCCATGTAGAAGATTTTCCAGAATCGACTACACTCTATATCTTGAACATATCTTGAGATAAGAAACTAAAAATTGAGTGATTATTTTTTTTGGAAATATAAGAAATTATATACATTTAATTATAATTTCTAAACTTCTAAATATACCTCTATCATGCCTGAAATTAGGTTTTAAGTCAATGAAATATTTCAGTCTGATTTTTTTTGTTTTCTAGAACTATTTTACTTCTATTTTTTAATCATAACTTGATTTTTATATATCCGGTTAATAATATTATGAAATTTTTTAAATATAATTTCAATGGAACAAAATATAATTCTTCATTTTTTTATGTATTTTTTATCTCTGAAACTTTTAAGTCGGTCTATTTAAAGTTTTCAGGTATTCTCTTATGTAAATCTCGTATGTGTTAAATTCTCTTATGTAAATATCTTATATAGATCACCTACATAGATTTATCTAACATTAATCACCTTTTTATATTACCCTACATATATTTTACTATATGAATTTCTTATATAGATAAATATTCTTACGTAAAAAAACCTATGTGAATTTTCCTACCTAGCTCATTGAAAATCCTATAGGAAATTATACTATGTTTTATGCATTATTTTATATATCAATTTTATTCATGTTTATTTAATATATTTAAATGTCTATAATGACTTTATAAATTCATATTAATTATATAGAAACTATTTTAACTAATTTTCATTATTTTTAAACATTTTTTATGAAGATCAAAGTGTTTTTTATTTTCACACATGAAACTTACATCTCGAAAACTTAAAAAAATTGTTGTTTTTTGTTTTTTTCAATAATTATATTTTTTATAAATTAATATTAGTAGATATTACACTCACTAAAAAATATTTAATTTTTTAATTTTTTAATTTTTTCTTATTATGTTTTAATATTCTCTGTATGTTTACTGCTTTTTTTAAAAGCAATGTTTTTGAACTTTGTATTTCAAATTCAAACTTGAAATTTTTATGGGATATTTTATTGAAATATTATTATGGTGACCATTTAAATTATTTAATGGATGATTTAACATTGGTTTTAATTATTTTTTATTATTTTTAATAATATTCAGGATTTGGGCCATTATTATGAAACAATAATTTCTTTCACTTTCTGATGATCCATTTTTATCACTTTTAATATTCTAAATATTTGATCGAGTGTATAGTCTCAAAAGATTTGTATTTATAGGGATAAATAGTTATTGGAATACAATCAATGGTTTAAAAAGATAATAGTTGATCACATATATTTATACTCTTATGTCAATCAAGTGATCAATTGCTAAGCTATTTACATCATTTGTGACGAACTTTGAAGAAAAAAACAAATATTCTTCAAATTCATTCTTCTTGAAGAGGCATAAAGTACCATTGTTGAAATTACTATAATTTATCATTCAAATACATTAAAACTTCTTATATGAACTATTTCTTCTATAGCATTCTTTCAATAATTGTCCATTGGTTCTGTAATTTTTATATTTATTTCTTCTTGGATGTGTAGAGTTATCTACACTTCTATCTTTAATCATCGTATCCAACCTAACAGTTGGTATCAAGTTTTGACCTTGATTTAGGATAGTTTTTATCTATTTTTTATTTTTAAAAATACCAACACTTAGAATATAATATCTTACCGTTTAGGAATCTTTAGTTATTGACTGTTTTTCAATTTATTTATACCATAAATTTGTTTTATTGGTTTTCTATTAAAGGATATTTTTTAAATTTATTTTATTTGAGATAAATTATAACCTAGTCATCAAAAAACTGGGGAAATATATATTTCAAGGATGGATATATAAAAAATATTTTTGTAAAAAAATTCAATTGGGGTACGTGAGGAAAAATATTGGGAAAAAAAGAAGTTTTCTATCCATTCAGGCAATATTTTTTATTCAAATTAGGTTTTTAATTCTAAATCCTCTATTTTAAATAATAAATTTTAGATGAGATTAATGATAAGTATTAAGAAAAACTTTATAAAATTATTTATTTACACTTATATCTTGAATAAAAATAAGAGAAATCTATTAAATAAAATAAAATGGTATCTCTTGAAGTTAAAGGGTTAAGAAATTATAATATTCAAATATTAAATCTTAAAGATAAGAATGACTGATTTAAGGATTTTATTTATAAAGATAATGAGTATGAGAAAAATAAATTACTCTATTGTTATATGATTTATCTCAACTTGATGGAAAATTTAAAAACATTAAGAAAGAAAATTATAAGTTGATAAAATATACATATTATATGAATTATAATTTTTTTGATTATATTAAATTAAAATACGACACTGATTAAATTATTATAAAAGGAGGAAATTATTTGAAAAACTTATGCTTGTTTAAAAATTCAACCATGATCATATTATTCATTTTAAGAAGTGTGATTTCAAAAGAAATATTTGTTATTCTTCATTTATTTACTTTAAATATTGGTTGTAATGAAATTGTGATGATAAATATTCTCTTAGGTTCCATAAATCTCTTGGTGTTTCTAGATTTTCTATCTCTAATAATGTATCTACATGTGTATCTTACAATAAATGTCTAAAATCTCTCTCGGAACCAAATAAATTCTATTACTAACTCAAATAGACCAAAAATAACATGGGTACCAAAAATTGTTTGTGTTTGAATCTATATATGACTCCACCACATGTGCTTAAATTTTTAATAAAAAATGTGCATACACTCTACAAATAAAGTTTGAGTTCATTAAATTATAGGGAATATTTTAAAATATTATTGTATATACTCTAGAAATTTTAATTCATGGGGTCATATTCTATCAAATTTTTCTATTCATTATAGGGGGATATTTACCTATAATATTTTTTATTTATATCATGTTCTTTAAAGTTTTATTATATAATTTTTTTAGTGGGATTTTGTGTCTGATTTATATGCTTAAATATTTACATTTACATGAAATATATAAAATCTAGAATATGTTTTTTATACTAATTTTTTTAATTTATATACATATTTTGTTATTATATAAATATTTTAAAACTTCTCTAACATTATAGATGGTGTTAACTTACTATTTTAACCTTCTGTCTACATAAAATATTATTTAGTAAATTATTTATCATTATTTTTATCAAATAAATTTTAAAAATAACTACTCTTTAAATATAATTCTAAGTTTTATCCTATTAAAATGAAAAGAGAGATAATTATTTGTTCTAATTTATTTAAAAAAAATAGTTTTTTATTTTTATTTATTTACAAAAAATAGATAGAAAATTATATTTTACATGTTTGGTTTTGTAATCAAACAAAAAGGGGGAGATAGTTTGTTCATGTGCTTATGATTTATTTGATAACATAAAATATTGGTTGTTTATATAGATTATTACAATTGTTTTTATCTGATTAAAACTTCTCTCAATCATGCAAAATATTATGATATTTTTAGTGTTTTTTATATTATTTTATGTTCTCATGGATTTACTAATTGTAATATTTAATCTTTTTTACTTTGATTATATAAGAATTTTATTTGTTTAAAATATCATTAGATTTATTGTTTTGATTGTTCATGACTTACTATACAAGTTTTATGTGATTTTTATAGGATAAATAAGTCTTCAAGGACCTTAAAATTTCATTTATATAAGTTTCTTCATTGTTCACCACATATCAGTTTTTTAGAACACCAAGATGATTTGGAATTTCACATAGCCAATTTTGAATCCATGTTACCAATTTTCCAGATTCAGTTACTGTCTATATTTTGATCATATCATGATCTAAAGAACTCCAAATGGATTGATTTATTCTTTTAATAATAATAATATTATCTATATATTATTAGAATATATAAAATTATGAATTAATATCTATCATTTCTATATTTAGGTTTGAAGATATTGAATGTTTTCAGTTTGATTTCTACTTCTTTCCATAAATGATTTGATTTTTTTAATCATAACTTGAGTTATATATGTAACACCCGAGACTTTTATGAGAAATATTTTGTTTTTATGTTATATAAATCATTAAAGGAATCTTTCACTACACACAACACTATCTTGGCTTGTTTTACACGCAACTGCGGCCTTCCTCGATAGCCTGCGTCGTATGCAATACCGAGTTTCACTAAACAACGATATACTATTAAAGTATTATTAAAACTATCCGTTATGAATAGTAATAATCACTTTTTGAAATTTTGTAAATTTTATTTTTCAAAATGGACTTCATTTTTGGATTCGGAATATCGAAATTAGCTTAGGGTGAAATTTTGGTACTTTTCGGATAACTTTCATATTCTGATGAATAGTGAAAATTACTAAATTTTAATTAAAAACAACTTTTTTAATCGAAATAATTAATAGTGATAAATTATTAATTTGAGTGATTTTAAAGTATATTTAGAATATATTTTTACAATTTAATACAATGTTGTTCATTGTATGTAATTTCGCATTTAAACCAGACATAAACAAGTGTCAATTTTTTTATAGTTATTATCTTTTAAAAACACGCTATTTGTTTTGACGACGGGAATTAATTTTTAAATTAGTTAATGTAACTGATATGTTTTTAATTTGGTAAAATAAAAATCATTTTTGAATTCATAATATCAAATATATCTTAGGCCTAATTTTTGGTATTTTTCTGGAAACTTTTATTTTTTGATGAATAGTGAAACCACTACGTGGTAGTTAAAAAACCTGAATTTGTCATAAAACTTAATTTTATCACTTCTATGAGTAGAATTTCGAAAATCCGAGAGACATGGTTAATATCAATGACTAAAATGTGGTTCAATGAGATGAAAATAATTTTTGGTGAATAGTAACTTTTTACTTTTTTTTACCATGGTTAAAAGTAAATAGGGTAGTTAAGGGTACAAATGATATTATTATTACCCTAACACATGTCCTAATTCTATTGGATAAGTGTAATTCGACCAAAAACAACCTTAGGAATAAAATATGACCATTTAGGCCCACTTGGATTATATTAGGACATTTATTATTAATTTATTAAAAGAAGGGTAAAAATAGTTAAAATCAATGTTTAATAACTAAAGAATTTTTAATATATGGTTATACATAAGATAAATTCGACTAAAAATATTCATTATAAATCTAAATATATTTAATACATAATGGTATTTTATTTGTAATTTTTAGACTTAAAATAATTTAATTTATTTATGATACAATGATGATGTAGTAATTATCTTATTAATGAAATATTGACATAATTGTTGTTATAAATACCCAAATAAATGTAATTTTAGACTTTTTATGAATTCCAATAATTTTATATGTTAATATGACATGTTTTTATTGATTTAATTAAATTTTTTCGAACTAATCATTCTGTTATGATTTTCACAAAAATTAATTACCAAATAGTGTCAAAATTGACATAAAATTGTTTTTAAAACAAATACTATATTATTAATTGTTATTTTATTCCTAAAACTCTATTGTTTGGCCAAATGTCTTATATAAGGTTATATATATTAATAATAAACTACTTGGGGTTTGTTTGTCTTGATATAGTAAGTTTATTAACCTTATAGTGTAAGAAAACAAGAAGACACGGTAAAAGTTAAATTATCTAACTTAAAGTTAAATCTAAATGATAAGGTTAAAATTGAAACCTAAACTTGTCTAAATTCTATTGTATCAGAGGATTTCGACCCATACCCACCTTAGATTCTAAATATATCAATTTGGAGCTATTAAAAACCGAATTTTACTTTATAATAAAATAATATTTTTAGTTATTCCAAAGGTGCCCCTCTCCTCCCTTATAAAAGGGCACCTCCTCCCTCTCTTCCTCACACCACTTTGCGCCTTAAAACTCAGAAAACCCTGACAATATCTCCTCTCCACTTCCCTAGAAACATCTTAGAGGTCTTTTTCTTCTTCAAAGACCAATTTTAGTGCCCTAAGAGGATATCTCAAATAGGCGCTTCAAAGAAGAGGTAATGCCCGTTACCGATTATTTCAGCTTTATTTCTTCTTCAACTTCTTCTTCTTTAGTTGTTTCATTAAGAAGTAATAACATCAGTATCACTCATATACTGATATGTTATTATAAGTATGAAACAACCCTCTTTCACCATCTATCCATCCTACGGAAAACGAAATCACCGCGCGTGCGTACGTACGGAATACCGTCTCCACACCGTGGTGTAATCTATTTTCCACCACCACCTTACTCAGATGGTTATAATGGTGTAAATAATAACTATATATGATTATTTTAAAGTGATATTGATTCTGAAATAGTATACATACACTCCAATACAATTCCACAATCATGGGAATGATATCATCACTCGTGCGTACGTAAGGAATACCGTCTCCACGATGTGATGCGACTCGTTATACATGTTCTTCATTGCATAATGATTATATAAATGAATTGAGTGAATGAATATGATATATATTACACTAATAACATTCTGGAAATGAGGTATCTATAACCTAAAAAGAAAAAGAAAAATTTATTCGACAAAACGCGCATAAGAACAAAAAGTAATAAACACTCGAATAACAAGTAGTAATGAAATATTACTAATAAGAAGCTAAGAATATGACCATATATGATATCATAAAAATAAGTATGATTTTTTTATAATTCAATAACATTATTTAAATCATTATACCGGAGGTTCAGACACTTACGAAGAAAATCAGACCTAAGGTAAGGGAAAATATCACAATCTCATTTTATCTGAGATTGTTTATACTTTGGTATTTACTGGGGTGTATTTTATCATCAACATCCATGTTTCCTCAATATGTAATATTTTTTCCATCCACATACAATTTTTTAAATCCAATTTTACCCTTCGGTGAGTTTTTAGTAAAAGATATAAAAGGAATCTTTTGTCGTTTTTCGTACGAGGTACTTTTTGAATTTTTCGACAAAAGTATGAGAAGAATGTTTTTTTAACTTATACGGCATGAATGGATTTTTAAAACATTATTTCCAAGAAGATTCCTTTACAAGTTTTCATGTTTATTTTTAATCAACTTATTTTAGTTTAAAATTGTAAGACATGTTAAGAAAGGAAAATATTTTTGAAGTAGAAAGGATATTTTCCTCAAGAATGGAGTTCAAGTGTTTTATCAAAATTATTTTCCATCTAAGATAATATAGGGTTATTTTTCTATCCCAATTATTACATTGATTTGATTATGTTGTGATGGAATTATTTTTATGAATTCTTTTATCTTCTATGAATTGTTTTATGATGTCATGTTGTTTAAGAATCCCATTTTTATTACATGAGTTATGCAATGATGTATGATTTATGATTTTGTGGCACACATAAGAATGGTATAATTATGAGATGTGTGGGACCTATATCTCCCTCCAATGAATTGGGTAAAGATTTTATATCTCATGAGATATACATGGCTGGAACGGCAGGTTAAACCGGTTCAGTGAAACAGGACTGAAACGAGGAGTGAACTCGGTTCAGAAATGGACTTTGTCCACTAAGATAGTCTTGGCAATGAGTCTTGACTAATAAGAAATGATTCTTAATAATTATGTGTGTATTGCACAAAGTTTCATGTTTTAAGTTGTGATTATTGGGATTTCATTTCACTTCTATGATTTATCCCATGTTATGAAATTATGCTCTCTTTTGCAGGTTAAGATTTCCAAAATGTTATGTTCTTATGAATATGATGTGATTAATATTTCTTTTGTTTACCCTTACTGAGCATTTGAGATCACCCTTTTGTATGTTTTCTTTCCCAAGGTCAGGAAGAAGGTTATTAAGTAAGATATGCCAAAACGGACTATAGATATGATGAAATAAATGGGAGACAGTGTAGATGCTTTATGAACCAGTTGTTTATGTTTCCCAGTTTCTAAAGACACTAAAACTATAAGGTATATTCCTGGTTTTGGTATATGTTGTAATAAGTGTGCTTCAATTTTGAAGTATTAACAATGTATGTAAAGTACGGGTCGTTATAGTTGGTATCAAAGGAAAGGTATAGTCAACCTTTGGAAACTAGGATGTGAAAGCCTTAGTAAGAACCTTAAGGATAATTCTAAGCATAGAACACAATCTTAGTGTTTTAGAAATGACCATGAATAACCTAGGATAAGACCTTAAGTGTGAAATTTTATTCTTTATTATGTGGTTTTCCTATTATAATTAGTTTTGCTCACACTATTCTTCTTGGTTTTAGTCAATGGCTGGAACCCGAAGGAACCGTGTTAATGTGTAATGCGACGGGCAATGCAATGATTGTCCCACTGAGCAACCAAACGTTATGGGAGCTGGAATGAAAAATCTTGTAGACATGCTCACACAACTTTATCAAGCTATGAATCATGCAGGACTTCCAAACGAGCAAAGGAAGGAGCAACATTCTGTTGAATCCTTCATGAGGCAGCGTCCACCTTCTTTCAGCGGGTCTACTAATCCATTAGTTGCTGAACAATGGATTAGTACTACTGAAAGATATTTTTAGTTCTTCAATGTTCTGAACATGATAAAGTCATCCTAGCAGTGTATCTTTTGGAAGGAGATGTTGATCAATGATGGAATCTTATTAAGAATATAAGGCAAAGGGATGAAATTGAGTCCATGGAATGGGATGAGTTCAAGAACTTATTTTTTAATAAGTACTTCCCTCGTATTCTATGAACAAAGACGGAGAAAAAGTTTCTTGAAATGAAGCAAAAGGATGATGAATCTGTTGGTACCTATGAAGCAAATTTTACAAGACTTGCAAGGTATGCTTCTAGTATTATTATCCAACCTGAGAGTAAGATCGATCGATTCTTTAGTGGCTTAAAACCAAGTCTTCGAAGGGCCTTATCCATAAGGGACTTCAATAGCTATGAGGAAATCATTTGATGTGCTCTCAAAGTTGAGATGGATATTGGAGTAACCCATCAGTCATATGGGTTTGATAAGAAGAGGAAAATGGAATTCAAAGGAAAATATAAAGAGAACACTAAAAAGAAGATGAGCTTTCCCTTATGCTCAAAGTGTGGAATGAAACATGGAGGGAGTTGTCTTAAAGGGACAAGTAAATGTTTCAAATGTGGAAAGGAAGGTCATCAGGCATTTGAATGCCGCAATGATTAGAAGAATATGTCTAATGATGCAAACAAAGTAAGGGACACACAGAATGAACCTACTACACTTCAATGTTTCAAGTGCAAGAAGATGGGGAATTATGCCAATAAATGCCCTAATCCAAGGGTTGTTGCTGATGACCAACATCAACAAAATCATAAGTCTAAAGACAAAGGAAAGTCACATGCAATTTCTATCAGCGATGTGGAGTATGATAACGATGTGGTGAAATGTACACTTACCATCCACTCTAAAGTAGAAAATGTTTTATTTGATTCTGGATCCACCCGCTCTTTTATTTCTGAAGATTTTTCTAAGGGTATCACCGTATTACCTCAACAATTAGATGTTGAGTTATCTGTGACAACACCTAATGGCACAACAGTCGCATCAAAAGTTTATAATTCTTCCCTGATTGAAGTTTGTGAGAAAGTGCTTCCAACAAATCTTGTGATCCTTCCTATAGTGTAATTTGATGTGATTCTTGGCATGGACTGGCTTTATTTATATAGATCTCATATCAATTTCCAAAGAAGGGAAGTCACAATTCATATTCTAGATCAATATATGATCGTCTATCGATGCAAGGATGAACATAACCTTCCAGTGGAAATTTCTTCCATCTTATGGGTCTTGATTCCACTGAATTAAGGTTATTTATCTCAAATGGTTGGTGAGAAACTCACAATTAAGAATATGCCCATTGTACGGGAGTTTGATGATGTCTTTCTGGAGGAATTTTCGGGTCTTCCACCAAATCATGAGGTTGAGTTTTAAATAGAACTCATACCGGGTTCTTTGCCTATTTCAAAGACACCTTATAGAATGGCCCCAATTGAGTTGCAGGAATTGAAGAAGCAACTCTAAGAGAATCTTGATAAGGGATTCATACGCCCTAGTGCATCACCTTGGGGAGCACCTATTCTATTTGTTAAGAAGAAAGATGGATCAATGAGACTCTACATTGATTATCGAGAACTTAACAAGATCACTATCAAGAACAAATATCCTCTCCCATGCATTGATGACTTATTTGACCAACTATGCGGAGCTCAATACTTTTACAAGATTGATCTTCGTTCAGGGTATCATCAATTAAGGGTCAAAAGGGAGGATATACCAAAGACGGATTTCTGTACAAGGTATGGACACTATGAATTTATAGTGATGCCATTTGGTCTTACTAATTCCCCTACTATCTTCATGGATCTGATGAATAGAGTCTTTAGAGACTATCTTGATCAATTTGTGGTACTCTTTATAGATGATATTCTTGTCTATTCAAAGAGAAAGTAAGAACATAAATATCACTTGAGAATTATATTGAAGACCCTGAGAAAGGAGAAGCTTTATGCAAAATTTACCAAGTGTGAATTTTGGCTTCAAAAAGTTGCATTTTTGGGTCACATAATCTCAAAAGAGGGGATATCTGTGGATCCAGCAAAAACAGAGGTTATCGAAATATGGTCAAGACCAACAACAGTAACTGAGATCCAAAGTTTTCTTGGTTTGCCTGGATATTATCGACGTTTTGTGAAAGATTTTTTAACAGGTTGACTCGGAAAGGAGTTAAGTTTGTTTGGATGGAGGAATGTGAAGATAATTTCAAGGAGTTGAAAAGAAGGTTATCCAGTGCACCTGTGCTCACACTGCCTTGTAGTGGAGAAAGGTTTGTGATCTACAGTGATGCATCCAAGAAGGGGCTGGGGTGTGTTCTTATGCAAAATGATATGGTGATAGCTTATGCCTCACGACAGTTGAAAATCCATGAGCAAAATTACCCAACACATGATTTGGAGTTAGCTGTGGTAATCTTTGCATTAAATATTTGGAGGCATTATCTTTATGGAGAAAGGTGTGACATTTATACTGATCATAAAGTTTAAAGTATATTTTCACCCAAAAGGAGATGAATATGCGCCAAAGAAGATGGTTGGAACTGATTAAGTATTACGACTGCTCAATTCATTACCACCCTGGGAAAGCAAACAAGGTGGAAGATGCATTAAGTCGACAAGACCATACTAGCTTATCCATGATGAGGATCACAAAAGATCCAATATTTATGGATTTACAAAGGATGGATCTTGGAATTTTAATGGAAGGGGAGAAATATTATCTTTCTAAAATGAATGTTCAACCATATATACATGTGAATATTCAAGAGGCACAAAAAGAAGATGTCGAGTTACAAAAGAAGGTGAGAAATATTCATGAATTCAACCTTGATTGTGATGGGATAATAAAGTTCAGGAATCGGGTTTGTGTTCCTCCCATTCCAGTATTAAAGAAGGATCTGCTGGATGAGGTTCATAGTTCTTCATTCTCTATTCATCCTGGAAGCACGAAGATGTATAGGGACCTGAAAGAGTACTTATGGTGGGATGGCATGAAAAGAGATATTGTTGAATATGTCTCTCGATGATTGGTTTGTCAGCAAGTTAAAGCTGAGAGACAGAAGTCTACGGGGATGTTACAACCATTACCCATACCCGAATGGAAATGGTAAAACATCACTATGGACTTTGTCATAGGACTCCTTAAAACATCCAAAGGCAATAATGATATATGGGTCATAGTTGATTTTCTTACAAAGTCTGCACACTTCATTGCTATTAGAGAGGATTTCTCTCTGGATCAGCTTGCCAGGATATTTGTAAAAGAAGTGGTAAGATTACATGGAGTACCACTTTCTATTATATCTGATCGGGATCTGAGATTTACCTCAAAGTTTTGGCGAAGTCTTCAGCATACTCTAGATACAGAGTTGAGTTTCATCACTGCTTATCATCCTCAGACAGACGTTCAGTCTGAGAGAACAATTCAAACTCTAGAAGATATGTTGAGATCTTGATCTATGGATTTCAAAGGTGGTTGGGATCAACACCTACCTTTGGTGGAATTTTCTTATAATAATAGCTTTCACTCCAATATTCAGATGTCTCCTTATTAAGCTCTCTATGGAAAGAAATGCAGGACTCCAACTTTCTGGGATGAAGTTGGGGAAAGAAAGCTAATAGGACCTGATCTTGTTGATGAGATGGCAGAAAAGGTCCGATCTATTCAAAAACACATAAGAGCATCTCAGAGTCGATAGAAAAGTTATGCCGACAACCGAAGAAAAGACCTAGAGTTTGAAGTGGGTGATAAAGTGTTCTTACGAATATCTCCCTGGAAGAGGGTCATGAGATTTGGAAAGAAGGGGAAGTTGAGCCCTAGATATATCGGTCCTTTCGAAATATTGGATCGTGTTGGAAAGGTATCTTACCGATTGGCGCTTCCATCGAATCTCTCTCAAGTTCACGATGTGTTCCATGTATCTCTCCTGATAAAGTACATACCTGATCCTTCACATGTACCCAGCTCAGAAGTTGTACCGCTGGAGCAAGATCTTTCTTATGAAGAACAGCCGATAGAGATTCTCGATCATAGTGAAAAAGTCCTATGGAACAAGACCACTAGCTTGGTGAAAGTTTTATGGAGGAACCACCAATTAGAAGAAGCTACATGGGAGCTTGAGGATATTATAAGGGAGAGGTATCCTCATCTTTTTGTTACAAAGTGACGAATTTCGAGGGCGAAATTCATTTTAAGGGGGGTATAATGTAACACCCGAGACTTTTATGAGAAATATTTTGTTTTTATGTTATATAAATCATCAAAGGAATCTTTCACTACACACAACACTATCTTGTCTTTCTTTACACGCAACCACGGCCTTCCTCGATAGCTTGCGTCGTACGCAATACCGAGTTTCACTAAACAACGATATGCTATTAAAATATTATTAAAACTAGCCGTTATGAATAGTAATAACCACTTTTTGAAATTTTGTAAATTTTATTTTTCAAAATGGACTTCATTTTTGGATTCGGAATATCGAAATTAGCTTAGGGTGAAATTTTGGTACTTTTCGGATAACTTTCATATTTTGATGAATAGTGAAAATTACTAAATTTTAATTAAAAAAAACATTTTTAGTTGAAATAATTAGTAGCGATAAATTATAAATTTGAGTACCTTTAAAGTATATTTTGAATATATTTTTACAATTTAATACAATTTTGTTCATTGGATGTAATTTCGCATTTAAACCAGACATAAACAAGTGTCAATCTTTTGATAGTTATTATCTTTTAAAAACACGCTATTTGTTTTGACGATGAGAATTAATTTTTAAATTAGTTAATGTAACTGATATGTTTTGAATTTGGTAAAATAAACATCATTTTTTAATTCATAATATCAAATATAGCTTAGCCCTAATTTTTGATATTTTTCTGGAAACTTTCATTTTTTGATGAATAGTGAAACCACTAAGTGGTAGTTAAAAAAACTGAATTTTTCATAAAACTTAATTTTACCGCTTCTGTGAGTAGAATTTCAAAAATGCAAGAGATACAGTTAATATCAATGACTAAAATTTGGTTCAATTAGATGAAAATAATTTTTGGTGAATAGTAAATTTTTTCTTTTTTTTACCACGGTTAAAAGTAAATAGGGTTGTTAAGGGTAAAAATGATATTATTATTACCCTAAAATATGTCCTAATTCTATTGAATAAGTTTAATTAGACCAAAAACAACCTTAGGAATAAAATATGACCATTTAGGCCCACTTGGATTAGATTAGGACATTTATTATCAATTTTTTTAAAGAAGGGTTAAAATAGTTAAAATCAATGTTTAATAACTAAAGAATTTTTAATATAGGGTTATTCAAAAGATAAATTCAACTATAAATATTCATTAGAAATATAAAGATATTTCCTACATAATGGTATTTTATTTGTAATTTTTAGACTTAAAATAATTTAATTTATTTATGAAACAATTATGCTGCAGTAATTATCTTATTAATGAAATATTGACATAATTGATGTTATAAATACCCAAATAAATGTAATTTTAGACTTTTTATGAATTAAAATAATTTTATATGTTAATATGACATGTTAGTATTGATTTAATTAAATTTTTTCTAACTAATCATTCTGTTATGATTTTCACAAAAATCAATTACCAAATAGTGTCAAAATTGACATAAAATTGTTTTTAAAACAAATACTATATTATTAATTGTTATTTTATTCTTAGAAATATAAGGTTCAGAAAAATGACTTAGATAAGGTTATATATATTAATAATAAATAACTTGTGGTTCGTTTGTCTTGATATAGTAAGTTTATTAACCTTATAGTGTAAGAAAACAAGAAGACACGGTAAAAGTTAAATTATCTAACTTAAAGTTAAATCTAAATGATTAGGTTAAAATTGATACCTAAACTTTCCTAAATTCTATTTGATGAGAGGATTTCGACCCATCCCCATCTTATATTCTAAATATATCAATTTAAAGCTATTAAGAACCGAATTTGACTTTATAATAAAATAATATTTTTAGTTATTCCAAAGGTGCCCATGTCCTCCCTTATAAAAGGGCACATCCTCCCTCTCTTCCTCACACCACTTTGAGCCTTCAAGCTTGGAAAAACCCTGACAATATCTCCTCTCCACTTCCCTAGAAACATCCTAGAGGTCTTGGTCTTCTTCAAATACCAATTTTAGTGCCCTAAGAGGAGGTCTCAAAGAGGCGCTTCAAAGAAGAGGTAATGCCCGTTACCGATTCTTTCATCTTTATTTCTTCTTCCACTTCTTATTCTTTAGTTGTTTCATTATTAAGTAATAACATCAGTATCACTAATATACTGATATGTTATTATAAGTATGAAAAAACACTATTTCACCATCTATCCATCCTACGGAAAATGAAATCACCGCGCGTGCGTTTGTACGGAATACCGTCTCCACGCTGTGGTGTAATCTATTTTCCACCACCACCTTACTCGGATGGGTATAATGGTCTAAATAATAACTATATATGATTATTGTAAAGTGATATGGATTCTGAAATAGTATACATACACTCCAATACAATTCCACAATCATGGGAACGTTATCATCACTCGTGCGTACGTACGGAATACCATCTCCACGATGTGATGCGACTCGTTATACATGATCTTCATTGCATAATGATTATATAAATGAATTTAGTGAATTAATATGATATATATTACACTAATATCATTCTGTAAATGAGGTATCTATAACCAAAAAAGAAAAATAAGAATTTATTCGACAAAATGCGCATAAGAACAAAACGCAATAAACACCCGAATAACAAGTAGTAATGAAATACTACTAATAAGAAGCTAAGAATATGACCATATATGATATCATAAAAATAATTATGATTCTGGAATAAGTCAATAACATTATTTAAGTCAATATAAAAGAGGTTCGGATACTTACGAAGAAAATCGAACCTAAGGTAAGGGAAAATATCACAATCTCATTTTATTCGAGATTGTTTATACTTTGGTATTTACTGGGGTGTATTTTATCATCCACATCCATGTTTCCTCAATATGTAATATTGTTTCCATCCACCTAAAATTGTTTAAATCCAATTTTACCCTTCGGTGAGTTTTTAGTAAAAGATATAAAAGGAATCTTTTGTCGTTTTTCGTACGAGGTACTTTTTGACTTTTCCGACAAAAGTACGAGAAGAATGTTTTTTTTAAATTATACGGTATGAATGGATTTTTAAAACATTATTTCCAAGAATATTCCTTTACAAGTTTTCAAGTTTATTTTTAATCAACGTCTTTTAGTTTAAAATTGTAAGACATGTTAAGAAAGGAAAATGTTTTTGAAGTAGAAAGGATGTTATCCTCAAGAATGGAGTTCAAGTGTTTTATCAAAATTATTTTCCATCTAAGATAATATAGGGTTCTGTTTCTATCCCAATTATTATATTTATTTGATTATATTGTGATGTAATTATTTTTATGAATTATTTTATCTTCTATGAATTTTTTTATAATGTCATGTTGTTTAAGAATCCTATTTTTATTACATGAGTTATGCAATGATGTATGATTTATGATTTTGTGGAACACATAAGAATGGTATCATTATGATATGGGTGGGACCTATATCTCCCTCCAATTCATTGGGTAAAGATTTTATATCTCATGAGATAGACATGGCTGGAACGGCAGGTTAAACCGGTTCAGTGAAACAGGACTGAAACGAGGAGTGAACTCGGTTCAGAAATGGACTTTGTCCACTAAGATAGTCTTGTCAATGAGTCTTGACTAATAAGAAATGATTCTCAATGATTATGTGTGTATGCCACAAAGTGTCATGTTTTAAGTTATGATTATTGGGATTTCATTTCACTACTATGATTTATCCCATGTTATGAAATTATGCTCTCTTTTGCAGGTTAAGATTTCCAAAATGTTATGTTCTTATGAATATGATGTGATTGATATTTCTTTTGTTTACCCTTACTAAGCATTTGAGCTCACCCTTTTGTATGTTTTCTTTCCCCAGGTCAGGAAGAAGGTTATTAAGTAATATATGCCAAAAGGGACTATAGATATGATGAAATAAATGGGAGACAATGTAGATGCTTTATGAACCATTTGTTTATGTTTCCCAGTTTCTAAATACACTATACCTATACGGTCCTTTCCTGGTTTTGTTATATGTTGTAATAAGTGTGCTTCAATTTTGAAGTATTAACAATGTATGTAAAGTACGGGTCGTTATAATATATATGATTATGGTGATTCATGATTATTTATAAATATAATGAAATTTTATAAATATAATTCAAAATTACTAAAAGGTTATTATTCCTTTATCTATTTCTTTTTTATCTCTGAAACTTGTAAAGTAAATCAGTTTACAGTTTTTAGGAATTCTCTTAGGTGAATCCATTACATTGTGAATTAAATTACATAAATCCCTTAGGTAGATCACCAACATTGATTTCCATTATGTGAATAACCTATTTGTATTACCCTATATATATTTTCTTATATTAATTGCTTGCGTATATAAACCATCCCATGTAAAAAACCATATGTGAATTTTCCTACATAGCTCAATGAAAATACTACATCAAATTATACTCTATTTTATGCATTATTTAATATTTTGATTTTATTCATGTTTAATTCATATATTCATATTTCTATAATTATTTTATAAATTCATATTAACTATATCAAACCTATTTGAACTTATTTTCACAATTTTAAACAATGTTTTATGAAGATCAAAGTGTATTTTATTTTCAAGCGTGAATCTTATGTCTTGAAAACTAAAAATTAATTTTTTTTATTTTCTATTTTTTCTAAAAATATTATTCATAAATTAATATTAGTTGATATTAAACTCATTAAAAAAATTCATGTGTTTAGTTCTGTGCTATTATGTTTTGATATTTTCTAAATTCTTACTACTTGTTTTAAACGAAATGTTTTTGAATTTTATATTTCAAATTCAAACTTGTTATTTTCATGGGATATTTTATTGACCTATTATTATGGAGACTGTTTAAATTATTTAATGAATCATTTAAAATTGGTTTGAATTATTCTTTATTTTGTGGAATAATAGTTGTGAGTTGTGATATAATTTTGCAACGATAATTTCTCTCTCTTTCTGATAATCCAATTTCATAACTATTTTCTCAAATTTGTAGTCCAAATATATTTGTATTTAAATTAATCAAGGATTCTTGGAATAGATAAAATGATTTATAAATATAATTGGTGATCACATTTGTTCATAATTTTACTTCGACCAAGTGATCCAATGCTCAATTGTTTATATAATTTGTAATGAACTCTCATGGAAGGAAAAAATCTTGTTCGACTTAATTATCCTTTAAGAAATGTATTATTCCTTTGGTGTAATGCTTGAACTTCAACATTCAAATCCATTCAAAGTGTCTGCATCCACTGTTTCATTTAAAACCTTCTTTCTATAACTCTCCAGAGGTTCTATAATTAGTGTATTTACTTATTTTGGGTTTGGTAGAGTTTTATGCACTTTTATATTTCATGAAACTAGTTATAACACTTATAAAAAGTAGTATGTTCTTGTGATTCTTTACCAAAAGTTAGTTCCTTGGTTATTCTTACCTAACCAAAAGGCAGTACACTTAGGTTGGGGTTTCTCCTTATTGAAATTGTAGGTTTTGTCATCTCCCAAAAAAAATTATGTGTATAGGTTTGGGGATGACCCTCACAAAGTAAAAGAATATTATTATTCCGGTGTAAAAGTTTTGGGTTTAGATTTATCCCGTTTAAAATTATTTCTTTCTTTCATAGTGGGTTCCATACTCCATTGGTTGGGGTGTGAAGAGTAGAGTAGGATTGTTTAAATATGAACTACTATAAAAATTCCTTGTGTTCTTATCTTAATTTTCTATATAAACACTTCACACATCCACTATTCTTATTCTTTTAGGAAATAATTTTTTAGTCATTTTAAACCAGAGAAATCAGAAATTAATATTTAGTAACTTTATTAATTTTAATAAAATTCTATTCACCCCCCCCCCTATAGTCCATTTTCCATCATTGTATCTGACCTAACAGATATTAATTGACCTCAGGCATTAATCTCTACATTCCATAGGCTTTTGACTAGTATCCAAGGCCTATAATAAAAATTAAAAGACTACTCCCCCCAATATAAGTCTAGTGGTTCGTGACTGAATCTATTAAAAATTAAGCATGACATGTATGTATATTGTACATACTGAAAACCTATATATATAAAACAAATATCTCAACAGGAACCCACAATTTTGAATAGAAATAATTAAACCTATATTAGGTATTAGAATAAAATATAATAATATTATAAAATAAACATGGCATCATATATCAATCAAATAGTACACTAGCCAATACGTGTTAAACAATAACTAAAAAAATACAATGGCCTCTAACCCAACTCACATAATCTAACTAGTCATATATTCAGCCTTCATAACCTTCTAAAACTAAACCATGTATCAAACTCTAAGTGATATCTCTTCCCTTAGAAAAAATAGGAAGGTATACACACCTACATCGAAACTCATGTCATGTACGCAGGTAGAGGGTGAGCCTAATGATTCAGTAAGAATACCTAATGCCTTAAAAATATTGAGTATTTTTTTGATCAAGTTAATGTGCATGTAATATATATATATATATATATATATAAATATTGGGTACATTCGTGCTTGTGAAACACACCCACCAAGAAACATAACATGTTAGCACACCAAACATGAACATCAAGTCATCAGGTGCTTGACAGGCCACCTTGCACCCCGACCATACCTTCTTTATCTAGTTCGAAAGTGTCTATGAGTGTGTGGAATACCATGAAAATCATTATCAACTCCACATTAAATTATTATGATCATGTAAATTGAAATCCAGTAGTGTACGAATCAATGGTCGGATCCTAGGAGAAAGTCCTAGGAATCTCATGGTAGTACATATGAATCTAAGGAGCATGTTTAAGGCCTTCCAAACTGATAGTCAATCCAAATACAAGGAACTATTCTAAGTAATTAAAAATAGATATCATAAATAAGCCAGGGATATCTTACAAGTAATTCTAAATTGAGAGAATAATTGAATCTAAGGATCGAGTCTAATTCATTAACAACTTATAGCCAATATAAATCCAAGGAACTTTTCCAAGGAATTCCAAACTGAGAATTAATCTAAATCAAAGGAAATTTTCCAAGGAATTCCAAACAAATAGTATAATGAATCCAAGGAGCATTTATAAGGCATTCCAAACTATTAGTGCATCTAAATCCAAGGATTTTTTCAAATTAATTCCAAACCAAAATCAATAACAAAGGCTAACTCCAAGGATTTGTAAGAATACCATGTATAAAAATGTATCCCAATGGTTACTGTAACCCACCTAAATCATATCACATAACTTATCTTGAAGGGTTTATCTAGATACTCAAAACGATATCACATAATAAAGGTCTGCCTCTCAAGTTAAAAACATATCACTACCTTAGCCACAACAAGCTCACACTAATGAATTGATCCAAAGAAAACACTTATGACTATAATAACTCTTTATCGCATGCACCTTCTCTAGGTTCAACATAGTACTGGGGCACCTAACAAGGTCCCTAAGGTCACATCACTATAAAGAAACCCTACATGGGTTCCTCAATCACATACGTATCTCTCAGTCCAAACCCATCATTCTATTAACAATATCCCTTAACATTTATTGGGGTCTTTGAGAACAATCCATATCCTTTAAGGGGTCTATCACAACCATTTTGACCAACCCATCACTTTCATACCGAAACAAAAAACATTAGAAAACATGCATAACATACATAATCATTTAATAATAACCACACTAGGAAAACACAATAGGGGTCACACATAAAAGAAATCATGTTTTATAAAATAGGGTATCTCCCTCATGAGGTCAAATGAACCAAAATCTTCATAATCAAACCCTTTTGAATTCCCTTCAAAAATGCAATCAAATAACCTTTTTAAAACCATTAAAAATTTCATCATATTCTATCTTACTCACATTAGGCCCTTTACTAAATCATGTTAAAACATTATTAAGAAAACTCAATTTCTATTTTGAAATGCTAATTCAAAACCCATTCTTGAAATCAACCAATTTACTTTAAATTATATTACAATCAAATCCTATTTTTAATGATCAAATATTAAAATAAAACCCTTTTGTCTTTGAAATTCAACTCACACCACCAATAAAATCATAAATAGGTTCATCGTCACTCGTTTTACCAAGGCTCCATTATAAAACAGTTTAGCATGCTATGTATCCCATGTTGACTATTAGGTTGATGCGGGTCCATCCTAATCCATAGTGAAGTCACATGAATCATGAAACATATAGAAATATATAATAATGAGTGTACATGGATATAAAATAACCAATTAAACAAGTGACACAAATTAATTTAAGTCCACCTACCTTATTCATAGAGTTACTTTTTTAAATCATAGTCTAACAACTCTCACTCAAGCTCATCCAAGTCTAACAAACCATCATTTGTCATCATGAGGCCCTATCTCAAGTAACAACATTCAATAATTAATTATAAAAAAAATTAATTACTAAACTCTAATTAAAAAATTATAATTAATTTTACCAATTAATTCAGTTTGGAATAATCCCTAAAACCTCACCAGATGACATCATCACCTTGATACGATGATTAACCACCCATGAAAGGCCAATGGAACACTCCTAACACCATTCCTGGTAAAATAACTATTATTAAAATTAAATTCATTAAAAAAAAAAATTTTATTTAAGAAAAAAAATTGTATTGAAAAATACCTCATGTAAAATGATGAATTAAGGCTTGATTATATCCTTTTGTGGTCTCCTCTATAAGGATCCCTTGAAATCTCCATGAAGTAAGATAATTTCCACCATAATATGGTGGAAATAATCATAAACCCTAAACCATAGATTCACAAAATCAATGTAAATGAAGTAAGAGTGGATTGGAGAGAAACATAGGAAGGAACATTTGAATCTAAAAATAACAACACCAAAATCACCCCATTTTGAAGGGTAATCAATGTAACTAAGGATAGAAGACCTATCAAGAAACACACTCACAAGGTAAGAAGAGAGGGGTTGAGAGATAAAATACCAAATATGGGAATGGGTATTTACCAATTTTTAATTAATATTGATAGGCCACATTATCTAGCTACATGTTTTTCCAAACTAATCACTGACCATATGGATGGTACTATATAATCAAACACACCTCGCATTGTTTGGGACTACAGTTTACCAAATTGTGTTCTAACTTAAAAAATTCATATACAACAAAATTTCATATTCAGCCTAGTTTTTCTACAACTATATGAAAACAATGATCCATTCCCCTAAAACAACCAAGACATATGGTTTGGATTCATGATTTATCCTAAAAATTAGTAAATCATTCCAAGGTCCAAACAATTTCAAAATTTTAAAAAAAATTAACATGGATCTCCTAAGACTAGCCCAATAACCCAAGGCACATATTTATCTTTAATTAATACCCAAAATAATCACCTTATAATGATCAAACTCTTTTAAATTTGATCCAAATCTTAATTTTCAAAATAACTCCTCCTCCAGAAATAAAAAAATCAAATTCCTAATGAATTTTGTAACTCGTGAGGGAGTGAGGTTTTACAACCTCCCCAATATAACCCTTATTATCCTTGAAAAGTATTAGTAATCCTATAAACATGAATCTTTACCTACCTAAGTCAACAATTCATGCTCAATACTTCACGTTCTATCCTGAACACTGAATGTGATTCAGTCATATAACTCCAACCACTACACTCAAATACACCAGCTTCCCTACAAAATATAGGTCTGGTCCTTGAACCACCTCAACCATAGATCGAATGATTCTCTCAATGTATATTATACTCTACCATATTCCTTTTCATTTGATAAATATAGTCGACCCTTTATCATTGAATCCCACTGAAAATGATTGACCTTACCCACTGATCATCATTGCAGTATATGACCATAAACAAATTTTACCCAAAAGTATATCTAAACCATCTAAACACCAAAATTGGAGTCAAAAAAATTGTGTAACTTGAAATTATTGGTTTTTTAACTGATTTAACAACCCAAAAAGTTAAAAGAAAACTACATTCGATATCATATGCAATATGCAACCCCAACCTAAAATGAAAAACTATATATTAGTATTTAAATGTTATAGTTATAACTTGGAAATTAAATTAGAGGGTTTGAATAGTGTAATGACCTAGATTTTAATACATAAATATTAAATCCTTTTATATTAATATTTAATACATATCACAAATAAACACTAGAGGACTATAATGGTTTAGCGTCTTTGGAGACTAGTTACACAAGCATCTTATTTCATGAAATATCTTCAATATATCCCATAATGATATTCTCTTTTAGTAATCTTCTTAAACATAACCTATATAAAACTTTCTTCATAACCTGAGGAAATTATACATAATAAAGGGTGATATTGGAAACTCAGTAAGGATAAATATGGAAGATATCAACTGATGGTCATATGAAAGCATAGGATAAGCATAAGGGTATGACATTATTAATATTACTTAAAAATTTCATAACCAATATATCATGGATCTTAAACTTGAATAGTGTTATAAAACATCCTTATTTAAAAAAATGAAACATATGAGTGATAAATAATCATAAATCAATAATGAACCATAACTTCATATCATATAAGTGTGGCACCATCATAAGTATAGAAACTGTTTTCTATGTCAAGGTTAACATCCATGACCATAAAATCATAATTAATTAGGAATCAATGTGTATTTCCTATTTCATTACAGAGTATGAATTATCACTTATTTCCTATAGTGGATCAATAACATCATCTTGTTTCCTATATTGGATCAAGCACATCGGCATATTTCTAATCATTATCCCATGAGACATAAAACTTTACCTAATGTATTGAAGAGAGATATAGGTCCCACTCATAATGTAATTAAAATCATACATATGTGTTCCAAAATATCATAAAACATTCATCATAGCATAAACCATATAAAATAAATGGGTTTCATAAACATTTAATCATAACATAACCAAAAAAACATAAATGGGTTCTATAAGCATTTCATTATAGCATAACCCATAGAAAGGAAACGGGTTTCATAAATATATTTTCATCGTGAGAATAAAAATAAACATCCAAATAAATAATAAGGATGGTACTATTGGATCATATCCCTAATAAAACATAATAAACACTAAAGTTTTTTGTCATTAATGAATAGAAATTATATAACAGATCATTAAAACATTCTATTGGAAAATATCATTTTCATTTTAAATCACTACTTTAAATTTTAAATTTTTCCAAAATATTAAGGAAAACGTTTTATTGGAATATAATTTTAAAAGCTTATAAATTAATATTCAAATAATAGAGTGTTATTGAAAGCAAAAAATTATATCCATTCTATATATGTTAAAACAAATATTCCTTTCCCGTTTTTGTTAAAAGTTAAAACTACATTGTTAGGAAAACAATAAAAAGATTAATTTTAAAATATTTTGTAAAAATTAAAACATGGGTACAAATTTATTTAAAAATAATTGGATATTGGTAAAACTTCCTTTAAAACATTTTTATAAAACATGGACATGGATGAAAAAGAGTTTTCGACTGAAGAGAGAAACAATTTTGGTTTTTCCTTAAAGTTTATTTTGTAATGTTGTTTTTATAAAGAGAGAAAAATGAAAGGAAACTTGTATTATTATGAAATAACTATAGTATAATAAATTTCTTGAGTCTCTCAAGAGAGATATCATAATATTTCATCATTGTAAACTTAATCATAAACAATCCTGATAAACAATGAGATTGTAACATAAAACCTTTACCACTTTGGTATCTTTTGAATTGTAAGCCCTATTAAATAAATAACCTTATATGTTTATTTATATACCATAATTTTCATAAAAATAATTATAAAATACATTCATGGTGTATACATACACTACATAAATGAAACAAGTGGTGTATAAGGCATGTGTCCCATAGAAATAAAAGTGAGATGAAAATCCCTTACATGTTTTGTTCACTTTTGAATCATATGAACCATGAAAGAAAAACATAAAATGAAAAATTAAATATCATGATAATGAAAAAATTCATGGTATAACATTTCAAGAGGGATGTATATAAACCTCATAAGAAAGATAGGTGTATAACTTAAAAGATGACCCAAAGAAGACAATTTGGGACAATAATCTCATATCTTTAGTCTTGACTTCATTAATACACCTTATAATTTTAGGTATAATAAATAAAAATTTTATAAATCTATTATATAAACATACACATATGTATCATACCATATATGGTTTACTTATGACCTTTTATTACACTTTTATTAACAATTCCTTATTAAAATCACATTTTGGGTAATAACTACTTTATTTTGAATCTATGTTTTGGTTTGGTATCTTTGGTCCTTCTACTTTTTCCATGGTTACATAATATAAATAAGTTTAACCATTATATAAATATCATATATATTAATTATATACTTATTTGTAGTGATCCTTTAAATTTAGATATTTAAATGAATTACACCGTTCATGGAGATGGTAAGCCATACATATGTATGAATGTTGTTTCCATTATTTTGAAGAATAAAAAAAGGAAGTTAAATAATATATTACCCTTATAGAATAAATTTTTCATATATATCACATATTTTAATTAAAACTTTATTTATTAACTTCCATATAAATCATAAGTAAAGAACGGATCACATCACTTCGTGAGGTGGTAGTATGTCGTATACAAGTGAGATGTTATTGTATTCACATAGAATGGAAAGAAAGAATTTATATGTGATATTATAATTAAATAAGTATAATTATGTTATAAATACCATATAAATATTTTAAATCCACCATTATATCATGTTGTGATATGTGGTAATGAAAATGAATTACATCGGTTCGTGAGGCGGTAGTTCATCACACACATGATCGACGGTTTCATTTTCCATTTGACATAATATGAGGTAGATGTTGGTAATTCCATTAAAATAATAATATATTAGTATATTTTAAATAATTATTTTATTATATCATCATTTTTGAAGAATATTTTATGGAGTTATAGGAACAAATATAATAAAAACACAAGTCTAAGAATTTTGTCTCTTCTTTGGAGAACCGCATTAGGTTTATACCTAAAGCCTTCTTAGGAGGCCTTCATAATAAAAATAATTCTTATAGGTTGTGCGTAGTGAATTAAGAAATATATTTGGGTATGTATTGGCTGAATTAAATTTTTCTTCATGTGTGAATAGGACAGGAAAGGGGTGCCCTTTTATAAGTGGGGGAGAAGACACACATGGATGTTTTCAAAAGAATAAAGTGTGCCCAACTTTTTCATTTTCCAAAAGACCAAAAAAAAGATAATTAGAGAACCATATTTGATATAAGAACTAAATATGTCCATAAAATGGTATTTTTGCAATTTTATAGGTAATTTTACCCATTACATTTTGAGTTTAACACCTCGGTAACCACATTTTAACCATAACTGCGGTAATTAATTTTTACTTCCTTTTACAATTTATTTTTAAGAAAAATGGATTAAACTTATTATATAATATTAATTATTATAATAATAAAAAATTAATCCATTTATCTAAATTCCATTCACATAATTGGATAAATCAATTTAAAATTAAACCCACAAATGCGATGAAAAAGTGGTTTTCCAAAGAGAAATTTATAAAAGTATAGTAAGTTTTAATATCAAAAGTCAAAATTAATTTGATTAAAATGGAATAAATTAGATTAATATATATATATATAATTTAACTAATTTTACTTTTAAAACCATATTAAAATAAAATGGATCTTGTATATTATTTAACTAAGAAAATAGTTTTTAATAAAAAATTGTTATTTTTAACTATTCATTGAAATGTTAATCTTTTCAAAAAAAACTCTAAAATTTACACAAAGATTATTTATGAAATGTAGATTTAAAAATGAAGTTTATTTTTTCAAATACATTTTCGAAAATTTTAAGAAATTTACTTTTATTATTTGTTCATGAAAGGTAATAAAAACATTTTTGTAGAAAATAGTATTTTTGAAACATATAAAGACTTTACTAAAAAGTAAGTACTTTTTTTATCAATAATATTTCTTTATATAAAACTATTATATATAATTTAAAAAAATTATTCCTATTCACGTCACCAAGATTAATTTCTAGTTTATAATGGTCATTTTTAAATAATAATATTAATAATATATTGTGGTTTGTTAAAACTTAGTGTTGCCTCTAACACAATCTATCAAAGAAATTAAATTTATTTGAAAAATCCTTCATAAAATCTCAGTGTGTTACATTATAACCCCTTTAAAATGAATTTTTCCCTTGAAATTATATCAATTTGGTACAAAAAACAAAGGATACTTATACCTCGTTAACTCCTTAGGTTCCCACGTAGCTTCCTCCTACTGGTGGTTTTGCTGAAAAACTTTAACATAGTGAGTAGTATTATATCATATCACTTTATATATATGATAAATATTCTACACAAATTGTTCCAAATAATAAATATCATGCTTTTGTTGTATGACCTCCATGTTTAATACATGTGATGGATCAGGTGTGTACTTACTCATGAGAGATACATGGAATGCATCATCGTCATGAGATGGGTTTAGTGGAAGTTCCAATAGATAAGCTATCATCCTGATATAATCAATAATTTAAAGGGGATTGATATACCAAGGGATTATTTTTCCTTTATTTCTAGGTATTCTAACCTTCTTCTATAGAGATATTATTAGAAACACCTTTTCACAAACATCATATTCTTGATCACACTTGGGAATGTCAACATAAATTTTCAACTTTATTTTTAGTTCCATTATGAGTTTCTAAATGGATTTAACATTATCTATAATTTATTCATCATTATTAAGTCACAGTAGATTTCTTTATTCAACTTCATCCTAATATATTGGAGTTCTGCACTTCTTTCTGTAAAGGTATGCATAAGGATTAATAATAAATATCGATTAAAAGCTATTGTTATAAGAAAACTTATCTAGAGGAAGGTGTTGATTCCAACCACATTTTAAATCCAAATAATAAGATATAAACAAATCCTATTGGGTTTGAATTGTCCTCTAAAATTATCTATATATTTGAGGATGATAAACTATACTGAAACTCAACTCTATATCCAAATCATGTTTAATAATTATCCAAAAATTCAAGGTAAACCTTGAATCCCAATCAGATACAATAGAATTTATCACTCCTTATAACCTTTCCACTTCTTTAATATATATTCTAGAAATCTAGTCCAGAGAGAAATCCTCTCTTCTACTAATGAAGTGTATTAAATTTTTAAGATTATCTAGTTTAATCCATGTAGAATTATACAATTTAGATGTTTTGGGGAGTACAATAAAAAATTCCATGGTGATGTTTTCCCATTTCCATCCTGGTATGGATAAGGGTTGTAATATCCCCTTGGAATTTTTTCTCTCAGCCTTAACTTGCAAACATACCAAGAACTAAGATACAAACTTTGAGATATCTCTCTTATTTTCATCCCACCATAAATACTCTTTCAAATACATATAATCTTTATACTTCCATGATTAATAGAGAATTAAGAACTGTGAGACTCTTATAATAACACATATTCAAATCAGCTTTGGATGGAACACATACACGGATCTTGAACCTTATCATTTCATTACAATAAATGTTAAACTTAGGAATATTTATCACCATATTTTAAAGATCTATATCTTCCTTCTATGCCTATTCAATCTTTACTTGTATAGATGGTTGAAAAATCATTTGAGAAAGATATGGTTTCTCTATTTCTTTCATTATTTCAATATCGATTCTTTTCAAATCCAGAAATATTGGATCTTCTTTGATATTTATCATGGATAAGCTGGCACAATCCTTTTGACTCAAAGAATCATACACCATGTTCAGCTTCCCAAGGTGGTAATGTATTGAGAATTTGTAATCTTCATTCAACTCTAACCATATTCTCTAGCACATGTTAAACTCTTTCTGTGTGAATATATACTTTAAACTATAGTGTTTAGTATAAATATCACACTTTTATCTATAAAGATAATTCCTCTATATCTTTAATTCACAATTTATAAAAACTTACTCCAAATCATTATTTGGGTAATTTTTCTCATGAACCTTCAATTTTCATTAGGATTAAGTTATAACCATTTCATTGTTCACAAGAATTTGTCCTAACCCCTTATTGGATGAATCACTATAGATTACAAACCCTTCTCCACTACGGGGTAATATAAGAATATGTGTACTAACTAAGTTTATCGTTAGTTCCTTGTAATTTCCCTCACATTCATCTATATAGATAAACTTGGCTCCCTTCCAAGTTAACATGGTGATTGGATTAGATAGTTATAAGAAATTCTCAAAAAACCATTGATCATATCCAACTAAACCAAGAAAAAATTGGATCTCAGTGACCATGGTTGGTCTAGAACAATATTCAATAACCTCCATCTTTGATGGATCCACCAATATACGATCAATGGAGACTATATGACCTAAAAATGAAACCTTTTATCTAAAATTCACAATTTATAAATTTTTAATATAGTTTCTCTCTCTTTGGGGTCTTTAGTGTAAGAGCTTGGATCTACTTTTTAGGTATGGATCTTTTTTTCAGGTAGTTTTGAGGAAAAATGAAGAAAATATGATTTTCTAAGTACACACCATGTACTAATGAGTACACGCCGTGTACCTAGCTTTCCGCTTACAACTACGTATTGAATGTGTAACAGATGAATACATGGCCATGTGGTGACCTGTTAGACCCGCTTAATTCGGGGGTTGGTTCAGGATACTACACGACATGTAATGTTAATGAACACACTATGTACTTTTCATTTTATTTGATATATCACAGTTGTAACTTCCCAGTTCTGGAATCCACCCAAAGGCGCCCCATACCCAGTTGGTCACATAGCCTCAAAATCATTTCCCCAAATTCCATAGGCTAATGACTAGCAGGGAGGGCCTTTGATGTGATAGTGGGGAAACTATTCCCTCATTGGCATAGTACACAACAGAAGTAAATAAATACATACAAGAGCAGAAGCAGTGATGATGACATACAGCAGTAATAGCAGAAAACTGAAGTATAAACTAGAGAACACATATAAAATTATGTATGATACTTATGTCTAGAAAAACATCCAAACAAGTCACAATGCTGGAATAAAATAGTTCTAAACCAAAATGAAAAATAAAGTAGATAAAATCTTCAGTATCGCAAGCCATAGCTTGGTCTCATGCTCTCCAGCTCCACAGCAAATCGAGTACCTCAAGTAGAAGGGTTCTTTCCCTTATCTATACCTGCAACAATATAATCTATTTGGGCCCAAAAGCAAGGCCCAAACAGTGTGTGAGACTAAATCTTAGTAGGAAACCACCCGAAGATCTGTGCCTAACAGTCAGTGAATATATATGGAAGGCAAAAGTATAGAAAGTAGTAAATAGGAAAGTACACAGTAGTAAACAATCCATAGTTTAAATATCAAGCAACAACGTAACAAATAGCTAAACCTCAAATAGGTAACCCTCTCGGAAGTACTCACAGCCATCCCCTCTGGTCCTACTGAAGAAGTACAAGAAACCCTCTAGGAAGTGCACTCAGCTTAACCCCTCTGGTTCAGTCATAAGAATTCATAAAGACTCTCTAAGTAAGCACTCACAGTCAATTCCCCTTATAGTCTAAGGTAGTCAGGGACTCTCTAAAAAATCTCACAAGGTCAATTCCCTTTATATCCCCAAGGTTAAGGACTCTCTGAGGAAGCTCACTCGGTCAATTCCCTTTATAGCCCAAATCCTTCAAAAACTCTCTAAGGAAGCTCACTTGGTCAATTCCTCTTATATTCTAGACTAATCAAGGTAATTCAGAGTAAAACAAAGACTCGCTGAGGAAGCTCGCACGGTCAATTACTCTTATATTCTAAAGTGCTCAAAGACTCTCTAAGGAATCTCACTCTGTCAATTCCCCTTATAGCCTACTACACGAGGTTCTCACGGCCCTATGTAGGTCAATGGGCATATCAATTCAATATGGCCAAGTAATCCTACAGAACTACTTGGCTAACCAATCTACAACATATCATGCATATCAGAATACAAACTCTTCATCCTATAGTAATAGGCATAGAAAATAGGCAAGGCATCCAAACTGGATAAACATGACCAAATGGTCATAATCAGAACATTCATGGGAAATACATTCAAATCATATAAATCAACACTATTCATATCCAATTAACCTCTACCCAAGAATACAAGCATGGCAGGCAATAATAGGGGTAAAATGGTAAACACGCAATACCCCATTCAAGGGTATTGGTGGAATTTTCACATAATACTCAGAGAATTTGAATGGAAAGGCAAAAACCACCTACCTCGGGGTTAGGATATCTCTATATGTGAACCTCAAAGCTTGAAACACCTTAGAATGCCGCAGATCTAAGAAAATGTATAAAATTTTCAATCCACGGTAACTTGGAAAAGAAGAGGAATTGGAAAATGATGTTGTAGGAGAAGGAATAACTCACTGATTCCATTCCAATGCAATTGATGGTGTTTTATTCAGAGTACGGATGCTCGCTCAGGGGTTGGTCGAAGATCAACGGCTGCTCGGCGCTCTCGGACGAACTAGGTTGAGAAGGAGGTGGTTCCGTCTATCAGACACGACCCCAATGCGTGTAATGAAAAAAAATAAAGTACACGTGATGTACTCTCCTTT
Source organism: Viscum album (assembly GCA_963277665.1). Classification (NCBI taxonomy): domain Eukaryota; kingdom Viridiplantae; phylum Streptophyta; class Magnoliopsida; order Santalales; family Viscaceae; genus Viscum; species Viscum album. Next base: position 1,172,981,300 of record OY728119.1, on the reverse strand, counting down.
TCTGTACTCTTCTTTAAGCGGCCTCCAAGTCACTCCCATGCGGTCATGTGTGTGGCCACTACACATCCATCACATAGCCTCCTGCGGTAAAGTTGTACATGGTGTGTACTCATAAAGTACACGGCATGTACTTAAAATTTCAAGAATTTCTTTTTTCCTCAAAAATGACCAGAAAAGGAAAAACATACCTGAAAAGAATATCTGAGTTCTTACAAACTTCCCCCCTTAAAGAAATCCATCCCCAAATTTCCCTATTGCGGCATAGAAGAAGAAACCCTGAACAGTTCCGGCCACTGTGCTCGTACATCGGCCTCCCTCTCCCAAGTCTCGTCCTGCACCTGTTCGTGCTACCATAGCACTCATACCAGAGGAATAGACTATCCACGGAGAACCTTTGTACTGCGATCCACAATCCAGATAGGATGCTCTTCGAACGACGCATCCACTTCGACCTCAACCTCATCTGGTTTAAAGACATGAGATGTGTCTGAGAAGTAACGTCGAAGTTGAGAAACATGGAAGATGTCGTGCATAGCCTAGTACCTCTGAGGTAACTACAATTGATAGGAAACTGGATAAACTTTCTCAAACACCTCAAATGGACCGACATACCTTGTTGAAAGCTTATCATGTCTCCCAATCCTCTTGTGTCCCAGCCTCGGTGTGATACGTAGGAAAACATGATCCCCGACCTTGAACATCAGAGGTCGTCTCCGCGGATCAGCATAAGACTTCTATCAAGACTGTGCAGTAGCCATCCTTTTTAGAATCAACTCTATCTGCTCTATGGTATCCTAAATAAGGTGATGTCCCAGCAAAGCTTCCTCTCCTACCTCCAGCCAACATAAGGGTGATCAGCATGGCCTACCGTACAAAGCCTCATAAGGTGTCATCTGAATAGTCACTTGAAAACTATTATCATAGGAAAACTCCATAAGAGGTATATGATTCTCCCAATAACCTATAAAATCTAGGATTCATGCTTAGAGCATGTCCCCAAGTACCTGAATCTTACGCTTGGACTGGCCATTTTTCTGGGGGTGGTAAGTTGTACTCAAAAGTACCTGTGTGCCCAAAGCCTTCTAAAGCCCCTACCAAACCCGAGAAGTAAAACGATCATCTCTATCTAAAAAAATGGAGTGTGTAACTCCATGTAGATGTACAATATCACAAATGTACAACCCTCTCATCTCATTAACACTGAAGGCCACCTTGATCAACAAGAAGTGAGAGACCTTCGTGAGTCTGTCAATGACAACCCAACCCGCATCATTCCCTCGAGGCGACCTCAGAAAACTGGTCACAAAGTCCATCACGATGTCATTCCACTTCCACTCAGAAATGGGTAACTGTTGTAAAATCCTTGCTGGTCATTGATGCTCCACCTTTAACTGATGAAAAGTGGAACTCCTCATGAAAAAACATGCAACGTCTCTCTTCATACCTGGCCACCAATACTGATGGTTTAGATCCCGATACATCTTGGTGATGCCAGGATGAACTACCCCAAACTGAGGAATGAAAATCCTTCATCAACTCCTCACGTATGTCTGTTGGCACCCATAAGTGCCCCCGGAAATGCAAGATATCATCCTCACCTATGGTCAATCAATAGGGTCCTCTACTGACACACTCTCCCTTAGGACTAGGCCTTTAGAATCTGATAGCTTCCTCATTCGAACTCGATCAAGAAGAGTAGAGGTAATGGCTACAGAAGATATAAAAGTCTACCCCTATCTACCGTGCACATCTAAATGCACCTCAGAGAACATATCCATAAGCTTACACTCACTACTGGCCTCCTAAACTTCTAGTATCTGATTCCTCTTATTCAACGCATCAGCCACCATGTTTCCCTTCCCAAGCATATAGGCATGCTCAAAGTCAAAGGACTATAGGTACTCGACCCACCTTCGCTGTCTCAAATTCAGATCAGGATAAGTGAAGATGTACTTGAGACTCTTGTTGTCGGTGAAAACCACAAAGTGCTCTCCCAGCAAAAAATGTCTCCAACAGCGTAAGGAATAAACAATAGCTGCCAACTTCAGATCATGTGTCATGTAATTCCTCTCATGTGGCCTCAATTGTCAGGACCTGTACGCAATGACTCCATCACCCTACATAAGCACAGCTCCCAGCTCGATACATGACACATCACAGTAAATATTGTAGCTCTTTCCTGGCTCTGGAAAGACTAGTATCGGTGTTGAAGTCAACCTCCCTTTTAGCTCCTGAAATGCTGACTCACAAGAATCTGACCATAAGAACTTTTCAACCTTCTTAGTCAGACCTCTCAGTGGTGCTGTCAAGCATGAAAAGTCCTGTATGAAATGTTTGTAGTATCCAGAAAACCCTAGAAAACTCTACACCTCAAAGATGTTCTTCGACTGCTTCCAAGAAACTGCAACTCTCACTTTCTCTGGGTCTAATGATACTCCTACCTCTAAGATAACATGACCCAGGAAGTGAATCTGATCCATCCACAAGTGGCACTTTGAGAGCTAAGCATATAACTGATTCTCCTTCAGTGTACTCAAAATGATCTCAAGATGGGTAGCATGGTCGTGTCGATTGTGAGAGTACACCAAGATATCATCCAAAAAAAACCACAAAAAAGTAATCCAAGTATGGGTGGAACACTCAGTTCATCAGTTCCATGAAAATTGTAGGTGCGTTCGTGAGACCGAACGGCATAACCATATACTTGTATGGACCATACCTGCTCTAGAATGCTGTGAGAGGTATATCAAATGGTCTAACGTGAAACTGATGATAACCAGACCTCAAGTCAATCTTTGAGAACATCTGGGCTCCTCGAAGATTATCAAAGATATCATCAATCCTAGGCAAGGGATATCGGTTCTTTACCAACAACTGGTTCAGCTTCTGATAATCCACACAAAGACTGAGGGTGCCATCTTCCTTCTACGAAAACAGGACAGGTGAACCCCAAGGAGAAGTATTGGGTCAGATGAAACCATTTTCCTAAAACTCCTCCAACTGCTTCTTGAGATCCTATAACTCTGGTGTATCCATCCTATAAGGAGGAATGGAAATCGGTGCCTCTCCTGGCACAAGCTCAATAGAAAATTCTACCTCACGCTTTGGAGGAAAACATGAAAATTATTCTAGAAATACATCTCTAAAACGATCCACCACTGGAGGAAATTCCATCTACGAAGTCCCCTTGTCATCTAGATATAGACTAGAAATCTGGCATGTAACTCCTTCCAACCCATGATGCTTTGGACCTGCTCTGCTTGCCTAGACTTCCCATTCTCCCCTATGAAGAAAGGATCCACCCTATAGTGTTATAAAACTCACCCTAAGGTGATAACAATCGATGACTACCTAGAAGGGAACTAGCCAGTCCATTTCAAGAATGACATCATAGCCTGTCATCTCTAGGACGTAGAGATCCCAAATGAAGTGACATCTAGAAACCTCTAGTGGGAACTCCTTCAACTGATGTACACTACCTATTCTAGTCCCTAACGGAGTGTCTAGCATCAAGACATCGGCACAAGAAAATATACAGAGCCCAAGGATCTCCACAACAGCAACATATATAAAACTATGGGAAGCCCCAGTATCGAAAAGAGCAGAAGCTAAAACTGAGGCTACTAAGATCGTACCTTGAACGGTAGAAGGTTTGGGATCCTGCTCCTGCTGGGTCTGCTCCACTGCAAAAGTCTGGCATGTACCAAGGCCATGTAACCGTACCTGACCACTCTGAGTTGATCCACCCTGATGTCACTGAAGAACCGGCGACTGACTACCATGGCCACGACCTCTACCTCAGCTTGAACGGCCGGAAGAACTCCAGTTCCCAGACTGGTGGGAAACTGGTGGTGTTGCTCCTGAACGAGGTGTCATAGAAGAACCCCAGTCACCAGCTCCTAGTGAGAAGAACTAACAAAAGCACTGAAGGTGACCCATATTTCTGCAAGATCGACACTCTATTGGGTCTCTCGGGCAACGTGGACTCGTATTCTCGCTCTTCCCACACTGGTAACACACCACCTAGCTACCAGAAGATGCATCTCTCCTGCTCTAATCTCCTTGTGTAGACTCCCTGAGGCGCTTACTGATATCATCTGGAGGATCACTAAATCTGGATGTCGAACCACCCTGGCTCATAGCTCTATAATCCCCCATATTACGCTTTGTGATCAGCACCTGGTTGATGATCGAAGATATCGAAGTCAACCTGAATATGTTCACCTGCTATCGGATGTTTTCCCTCAGACCATACTCAAACTTCCATGCAAGGAACAACTCATCACCTCCTGGAATAGGCGTGAAACACTACAGCTCTGTAAAAAGAGAGGAATACTTCATAACCAAAAGAGTACCCTGCTCCAGACTCATAAACTCTCAAGCTCGATCAGCCCTCAAGGTCTCCGGATAGAAGTAATCGTAGAAGATGCACAAAAACTCATCCCAATCCATACTCTGCTGGCATCCTTCCTGTGAGATCACATCCCACCACCTCTTGGAGGAGTCTTAAAGCATGTAGGTAGCGAGCTTCACCCTCTCCTCTGAAGGAATCTCCAGATCCTTGAAAATCGTCATCGTGGATTCTATCCATGACTCTATAGCCTGGGGTCCTCCATCCCCTTAGAAATTTGGAGGATATTGCTGCTGAAAGGCCTGTGTCAAATTAGCCATCGACAGGGCAGGAGGCGGTTCTCCCTAAAATTTTTGCATCATCCTCAAAAATCCCTCCCTGAACTGTGCCTCAGAACCTATGTTAGGTACAACGGCTAGTTCCAAGGCTGGAACAACGGGAGGATCTACAGGTAGTCCCTGATCGACCATGTCCAGTGTTTGATCACCGTCTGGAAGCTGGCGCACAACTGGAGGATGCCTTAGTGGCCTGACTATGCAAGGTCAAGCACACCTTAGATCAATATTATCAAGGACTGAAAACAAAGAGTGTAAGAAGGTAATAGGAGAAATAAAGCATTCGAGTTTTACAAAACATGACTACACAGCGTGTACAATTCCTACACGATGTGTTCCATGAATTCATTTACATGGGTGTGAACTCCTACCTATACTGGTCGTGTAAGACCCAAGACACATGGTGTGTTGTCCTAGCACACGGTGTGTACTTGAATCCTCTTCCCCTGCCCTAATCCTTCTACACGGTTAATCCACACAGCTCTCTTAAGACATGACTACATGGCATGTTCACCGTAGACACATCGCGTACAAGACAATCTTCTCCTGGCCCTTGTTTTTTGTAAAATGGCCTGACACATGACTCACTCTATACGGCGTGTTCATAAAGGGCATGGCGTGTACGTGAAAGGATAACACTGACCCGTGTTGTCAATGACACGGCCGGGTACCTGGATCAAACTACACGGTGTGTTCAATCCTGACACGGTGTATATAATTTAACATTTATTCGCCCATGAAGTTAGTTACACGGGCGTATACAGGGTCAACACTACACGGTGTGTACAACCGGTGCACGTCATGTTCCAACAAGAAGTTCCCTATCCCATGTCTCTTCCCAAATGACCTATGAAATAGTTAGAGACTACATGGTGTGTACCTAAAGTACACTATGTATACTTAAGAAAAACAATTTCTTCCCAAAAATAAGAACACATGGTGTGTAGTAAAAACAATACGACCTTTATTCTGGGTTTTTCAGACAGTAAGCCTCAAAAACTACTCTAGAACCCATAAAAACACTTAAACAAACATTGAGAGTGCCAAATTCCAATCTGTGAGGGCCCATACTCCCCATGGATCAAAGCTTGGCATCTTTTACATGTTATAGACAAGGATAATAGTGAAATGATCCTCCAAATCCCAGTCCATGAGGACCCATAATACCTCAAGAACCAATGTTTGGTGTTCATTCAAACAAAACCTTACACAAACAGTACTGTATCATATAGAAGGTATTTTAATCAAGGCATCTATCACAACAACATGCATATTCTACACAACGTCTATCACAACAACATGAAATCGCTAATTCATCCTAGATGGCATGGCAAGAATGCATGACATGTGATTTCTAGAAAGTTCCTATATGATGCATGAGATGGAATACCCTCATCTCATTAGTTTGTGATAGAAATAGAACCTCAATAATGTAAAAAGTAATAACACAAAACATGTGAGTCACCCAATGGTGAAAATCAGATAAACTGTAAACTTTCAAAACCAGAAAAATTGTAATAAACGAGGTAGATTGGATTTTCCCTGTATACGGGTTAGCTACTCCTGGGCACAGCTTATTACCAAGTACATATTCCATCATATCCCTGACTAAAGGCTCCAAATAGTAAATCAAGATAAAATAATTCCTCTGATACCACTTTGTAACATCTTGGTTCCGGAATCCACCCAGAGGTGCCCCGTACCCGGTTGGTCACATGGCCTCAAGCGCATTTCCCTGAATGCCAGAGTTTGACGACTAGTACTGAGGGCCTTGGGTGTGATAGTGGGGAAACTATGACCTCATTGGTAGAGTATACAGCAGAATTAAATAAATACATACAAGAGAAGAAGAATTAATGATGACATACAGCAGTAACAGCAAAAAACTGAAGTATAAACTGGAGAACATATATAAAATGATGTATGATACTTATGTCTAGGAAAACAACCAAACAAGTCACAATGATGGAATACAACAGTGCCAAACCAAAGTTCAAAATAAAGTAGATAAACTCCTCATCATCACAAGCCATAGTTTGGTCCCATGCTCTCCAGTTGCACATCAAATCAATTACCTTAAGTAGAAGGGTGTGTTCCCTTATCTATACCTACAACAATATAATCTGTTTGGGCCCAAAAGTATGGCCCAAACAGGGTGTGAGACTAAATCCTAGTGGGAAAACACCCAAAGATCTGTTCCTAACAGTCAGTGAATATATGGCAGGTAAAAGTACAGAAAGTAGTAAATAGGAAAGTACACAACAGTAAACAATCCACAGTTTCAATATCAAGCAACAGCATAACAAATAGCTAAACCTAAAATAGGTAACCCTCTGGTAAGTACTCAAATCCATCCCCTATGGTCCTACTGAAGAAGTACAGGCAACCCTATGGGTAGTGCACTTAGCCTAACCCCTCTGGTTCAGTCATAAAAATTAATAAAGACTCTCTGATGAAGCACTCACAATCAATTCCCCTTATAGTCTAAGGTAGTCATGGACTCTCTGAGGAAGCTCACATGGTCAATTCCCCTTATAGCTCCAAGGACAAGGACTCTCTAAGGAAGCTCACTCAGTCAATTCCCCTTATATACCTGGTCATTCAAAGACTCCCTGAGGAAGCTCACTCGGTCAATTCCTCTTATAGTCTAGAGTAATCAAGGTAATTCAGAGTAAAACAAAGACTCTCTGAGAAAGCTCGCACAGTCAATTCCTCTTATAGTCTAAAGTGCTCAAATACTCTCTGAGGAAGATCACTTGGTCAATTCCCCTTATAGCCTACCACACTAGGTTTTCACAGACCTGTGTAGGTAAATGGGAATAGCAATGAAATATGGTCAAGTAAACCTACAGAACTACTTGGCTAACTAGTCTACAACATATCTTGCATATCCGAATACAAACTCTCCATCTTATAGCAACCGGCATGGAAAACAGGAAAGGCATCCAAACTGGATAAACAGGACCAAACGGTCGTAATAAGAACATGCATAGGCAATACATACAAAGCATAGAAATCAACCCTATTCATATACAATTAACCTCTACACAAGCATACAATCATGGTAGGCAACAATAGGGGTAAAATAGTAAACACGCAATACCCCATTCAAGGGTATTGGTGGAATTTACACATAATACTCAAAGACATTGAATGGAAAGGCACAAACCACCTACCTTGGGGTTAGAAGATCCCTATACGTAAACCTCAAATATTAAAACACCGTAGAACTCCATAGATCTATGAAAACATATAAAATGTTTAATCCATGATATCTTGGAAAATAAGTGAAATTGGAAAAAAATTATCTAGGAGAAAGAAGAAATCATCGATGCGATTCCAATGCAACTGACGGTGTTTGATTCGGAGTATAGACGCTTTCTCGGGGGTTCATCAAAGATCCGCGGTTGCTCAGCACTCTCGAACTAACGAGGATGAGAAGGAGACGGTTCTGTCTATCAGACGCGACCCCGGTGTGTTTAATGAAAAAAAGTACATGGCGTGTACTTTTAAATTACACGGCATGTACTCTCCTTTTCTGTACCACACTTCAAGTGACCTCCAAGTCACTCCTACATAGCCGTGTGTGTGGCCAATACACAGCCAGCAGATAGACTCCTGCGGAAAAGTAGTACACAGCGTGTACTCATAAAGTACACGACGTGTACTTAGAAAATTTCTAGAATTTCCAATTTTCTCAAAAATGAACAAAAAATAAAAAACATACATAAAAAAGAATATTCGGGTTCTTACAACAGTGGGGTTTCATATCATGTCTAAAAACACCTTCTTCTTCTGATGTTTCATACAAGAGCGCACCACAATGACGAATGAAGTTCGATATCCCGATTCTTCATCCAAGCTCTGACCGAGACATTGTTAGGTGCATTGGAATCCCTCCTATGAGTTCTCAAACCCTATTTAGCCCTTCTTCCTAATTCATCATCTCTTGTGAGTTATTTAAGGTTTGGTTTTTTTCACCTTTTTGTAGATCTACTCTGATCTAGGATGACGTTTAAGTATATCAATCGTATGACATTGAGGTAGGTGGTTTGTGCCTTTTGTGTTTTTTCATTGAATTATATATGCTGAAGGGGCCCCATGCCCACGTTTTGGGTATTTCTTGAACTATAATGTAACTCTATTATTAACTCCTATGATTTGATTGATTAATAAAGGGTTGTTTCTTATGTGTAAGGTTAAATACCTTGTCTTAGGGACACCCCATGAGTGTATTTCCCTTGTTTGATTGTTTATTCTCGTTTGGTCTGGGTTGGATTTGAGTCGTACCTTATTTTACATGATTTTTTTGGTTAGGATGAAGTTTTATTATATGAAACACCTGTGATATGACTTGTGAATTTTCATCCATGTAGTAGTTATAGATTAAATGAGCTGCTTTGATATGTTATGGATGTTATTTTTCCAATGGACCGTGAGAGCCTTAGACCAGGAAGACTAAGGATACATCCATAATTTTTTCTTTGATATGATATGTGTGCTATTTATTTTCCAATATACCATGAGATCCCTAGACCAAGAAGAGTTAGTGGGATACTAGATTATTTACACAAGACCATGAGATCATTGGTGTAGAATTTTGAAAAAAGGGGTTAGACTGTGAGAGATTTCTTAGAGGGTTGTTATTTATTGAATTGATTCTATATGGTACCAAGGGGGTTATACTGTGAGAGATTTCCCAAAGGAATGTTTTTGAATAGTTTAATGATTGTGATGTGTCCTCCAATCCAAATCAAAATCTTGGATTCAGTCATACTTGATTGTTTAGATGGTCTTATGAGATGTTTGTTTTGGTTACTTTGCATGGGAGATACAAAGCTTAGGATAGATCCCAGGGATATATGATTCAACAAATGTAAAATAAATGTTAAATGAATGTAATTGAAAATTGTAGGATTGTTTACTTATGAGTACTTCCTAGTTTATTGCTTCATTTTTGCATTTTACCTACTATATATATTCATTAAAAAACAGGCACAGATCTTTTGGTGGTTGCCTACTAGTATTTGTCTCAAACCCTATTTGGGTCATTTTTTGGACTTAAGAATATTATATTATTACAGGTATAGATAAGGGAAAGATCCCTTCTTTATTAGGTACTTGATTGTTGTTGGAGCTAGAAAGCATGGGACCAAGATTAGGATTGTGATGTTGTTGGAGTTTACTTGCTTTTCCTTTGTGTTTTATTGTATTATATTTCTCACTTTGGGGCCTATTTTGGATTATTTCCTAAACACATATGACATGACTAATTTATATATATATATATGAACTAGTTGATTAATAACTATCAGTCTTCTACTATTTACTCTAGTTGTATGGTATTACTACTTCCTCTACTGTTTTATTATTAATTCTGATGTGTATACTCTTCCAATGTGGGAATAGTTTCCCCATTATCAAACCTTTTCCCTCGCTGCTAGTTGTAATTATCTAGAGTTTGGGGAAATGATCTTGAGGTCATGTGACAAACCAGGTAAGGGGAACCCTTGGGTGGCACCGAATCTGGGGAGTTACAAAGTGGTATCAGAGGTAATTTTCATGTCTGGTTTTTCTTACTATTTGGTGACATTAGAAAGGGATAGGAAAAAAATGGAGTTTGGTAATTAGTTGTGCCTAGGAATAGGTACCCTGTGTACATAGAAAATCCAAATTACCTCGAATTAAATTGTAATTTTTGGATTTTGAACTATTACTGTTGATTCAATTTCACCATTGGGTGACACACTTGTTTTTTTTGTTGGTATTGATGTCATTTTGTTTCTATTTTTTTGAACCAGATGAGATAAGGGTATTCCATCTCATGAATCATATAGGCACTTGTAAGAAATCATATGCCATGCATTCTTTCCATGCCATTTAGAGAGCATTACTAATTACATGTTGTTGTGATAGATTTTGTGCTAGATATGTATGATATTGTGATAGATGGCGTGATACAAATACCTACTATTTTGATATGGTATTGGTATATGTAAAGTTTCATTTGGATGGACGCAAATCTTTGGTCCCTAAGGTGTTATGGGCCCTCTTGGATCGGAATTTTGTGGATCATGTTTGAACTTTAATTGAATTATGCTAAGATATGATATGAATAAGGATTCCAAAATTTGATTCGTGGGGAGTATGGGCTCTCACATATTGGAACTTGGAATGCCTTATCCATTTTTTTTAAGATTTTGGGGGTTCTAGAGAAGTTTCAGAGTCTTACTATCTAGAAAACCCAAAAAACATGGGGTGTGATGATATGAACACATTCCATGTGTTCTTTTATTCTGTAAGAAATGACTTTTCTTTAGTATACACCGTGTACCGAATTTAGACGTCATGTAGTTGTTGACCATGTGACTGACTGTGTGAGAAGAGACATAGGGTTTGGTAAGATTTCGGTAGAACACGCCATATACTGGGAGTACATGTCATGTTATAATCTATTGTGTATCTAGCTATGTGACTAACGACACAGGTGGATGGAACTTTATTTGTACACGTCGTGTCTCAAGTTTTCACATCATATAGTGTTACACCAGTAGAACTCGTGTAGTTCTAGCTATGTATAAGTACCTGGGTAGGATAGAATTTTCAAGTATATGCCATGTCTTAGGAGGAACATGCCATGTGTATAGTTTGTTACATGACCAGGCTGGTAGAGGTACATCCCCACGTTAAGGCTTAAGGGAACACGTCGTGTAGTGTTTCTATATGCCGTGAAACCCTCTTTTGAAAAACTTGACTGTTTTCCTTCACCTGTTTTGTTCTTTCACTTATGTGTTACAGTTCCATTAATACTGTATTCAGGTGCACACTTGACCATACAGATTCATGGTACCAAGACGTCCTTTGGTTGTATGCTAGGTACAGAGTGATGATCAGACACCAGAAATGGTAGATCAGAGACTACCATTAGATCCTCCCATCATTACCTTCTTGAAACAAGTTGTTATATCGAAAGGAATGGAGGATGCATAGTTTCATGAATTCTTTATGAGGATGATGCAGACCTTTCAGGGAGCACCACATCCTACCCTGACTATGGAAGAGTTGACACGGGTGTTCCAGCAGTAGTAGCCTCCAACTTTTTCAGGGGATGGAGGACCAGAGGCTACAGAGTCATGGTTGGAGGCTATGATTTCTATCTTCGAGCATCTTGAGACACCTCCTGATAGGAGGGTGAATCATGTGACTTACATGCTACTTGATTATTCCAAAAGATGGTGGTATGTTGTTTCATCGGTGGCACTTTATCAGTATATAACATGGAAAGAGTTTCATAGGACCTTGTATGATTACTTCTACCCTGAGGCGTTGAGGGCCGACCGAGCCTGTGAGTTCATGAATTTGGAGTAGGGCACTCTTTCAGTGAAGGATTACTCTTCTCAATTTACAGAGCTTCAGCACTTCACACTTGTTCTTGGGGTGACGAGTTATCACGGGCTAGGAGATTTGAGGATGGTCTCAGGTATGGAATTTGATCGCAGGTTAATGTTTACAGGTTGACTTTGGTGACTACTATAGTAATCTAGGTGTTGATTACTGAGTGAAATCTGAGGTAGTTTGGAGCGGTGAGCCATGGAGGTTCAGCATCCAGGGATAATACTCCTTCGACTAATAGCAGGAAGCACCATAGGGAGCCTTCGTGTAGTGATTCCAATAGCAGGTATGTGTCTTCAGGTAGCCAGGTGGGGTGATACCAGTGCGAGAATAGTGGGCACATGAGACCGCAGTTCCAGAGAGACCCAATCCAGTGCTGATATTGCACCAATATGGGCCATCTTTAGTGTTTTTTTAGGATGTCCGCACCATCAGGTAGTGAGATGGGATATGTTATGACTCCACGTATAGAAGTGGGGACACCAGTTCCTCAAAAGTCAGGGAAATGGAGTTCATCAGGACGTTCAGGAAAAGGTGGTGGTCTTGGTCGAGGTAGCCAGATGACAGGTTTTCAATGACAACAGGGTGGATCAATTCAGGGTATCCGGGTAGGATTATAGGACCATGGTGTAGGTTAGAATTTTGTTATGGAGTATACCCAATGAGAGAAGGAACCCAAACCCTCTACGGTTAGAGGTACAATTTTAGTTTCCTCGTTTTTAGCTTCTGCTCTTCTTGATACATGATATTCCCATAGATTTATATTTTTTTCCATTATAAAGAGCCTTGGGCTCTGTATATTTACTTCTAATGAGGTTATGATGTTAGATACTCCTTTTGGGCTTAGTAAGGATAGTGTACATTAGTGTAAGGAGTTCCCTCTTGAGGTTGGCGGGTGTCACTTATTATCGAACCTCTATGTATTAGAGATGATAGGCTTTAATTTCATTCTCAAAATGGATTGGTTGGTCTCTTTTCAGGCCTTTTTTGACTTCTACCACTATAGTGTGAGTTTTAGGTTACCACAGGGTGGATCTTTTCTACCCAAGGGCGAATGGAATGTCTAGGAAAGCACAGCTAGACCCGAGCATCATGGGTTGGGAGGAATCACATCCCAGATTGCTAGTTTATATCTGGATGACCATGGGAATTTATAGATAGACTTTACTCTAGTGGTGGATCATTTTAGAGATGTCTTTCTAGATGAAATTTCAGGTTTACCTCCATAGCGGGAGGTGGATTTCTCTATTGAGATTGTGCTTGGAGTGTCACTAGTGCCCATTCCTCCTTATTGGATGGCTATACTAGAATTGTAGAACCTCAAGAATCTGTTAGATGAGTTTTAGGAAAAGGGTTTCATCTGACCCAATACAACTCCTTGGGGTTCTCCTATCCTTTTTTTTTAATAAGGCAGATGGTACCCTCAGACTTTGTGTGGATTATGGGAAGTTGAACCAGTTGACGGTCAAGAATCGATATCCCTTTCAATGATTTATGATCTATTTGATCATCTTCTAGGAGATTGCGTGTTCTCGAAGATTGAAATGAGATCTGGTTATCATCATTTGTGCATTATACCATAATATATACCTCTTACAGACTTTTGGAGCATGTATGGTCTATAGGAGTATTTGGTTATGTCGTTCAGTCTCATGAATGAAACGGTAGTTTTTGTGGCACAAATGAATTGAGTGTTCCATCCTTACTTGGATTCTTTTGTGGTTTTCTTCGTGGATGATATCTTGGTGTACTCTAAAACTCTACAGGACCATGTCATCAATCTTGATATCATATTGAGTACACTAATAGATAATCAATTATATGCTAATCTATCAATGTTCCACTTTTGGATGGACCAGATTCATTTCTGGGGTCCTTTAATCTCAGAGACTGAAGTATCAATAGACCTAGACAAGGTGAGTGTGGTAGTTTCCTAGGATCATTTGAAGAACATATTTGAGGTATAGAGTTTTCTAGGGTTGGTTGGTTACTACATATTCTTTATTCAAGACTTCTCATGCTTATTAGCACCACTGAAGGGCCTAAATAAGAATAGTGTAATGTACTTTTGGATAGATTCTTGTGATTCAGCCTTTCAAGAGCTGAAAGGGAGGTTGACTTTAGCACTGATACTGATTTTTCTAGAACTAGGTAAGATTTACACCATTTACTGTAATGCATTAGGAATCATTCTAGGAGTGGTGCTTATGAAAGGCGAAGGAGTCATTGTGTACGATTATCAATAGTTGAGACCACATGAGAAGAACTACACTACGCACAATCTAAAGTTAGTTGCGGTTGTTCAAGCCTTGTGCTATCGGTGAAATTATCTTTTGGGAGAGTATTTTGTTGTACACACTTAACACAAAAGCCTCAAGTATATCTTTACTCATCGTGATCTAAATTTGAGACAGCAATGGTGGATTGAGTACCTTAAGTCTTTTAACTTTGTGCTTGCCTACATCCCTGGGAAAGGCAATGCAGTGGCTGATGCATTGAGTAGAAGGACCAAGATGCAGATAGTTCAGGAGGCCAGTAGTGAGTGGCATCTTATGGTTATATTCTTTAATATGCATCTTGAGGTTCACGATAGACAAGGACATACTTTTATTTCATCTTTGGCTATTACCTCTACCCTACTGGATAGAGTGAGAATGAGGCAGCTATCAGATTCCGAAGGCCCATTCCTATGGAAGAGTGTGTCGTGTGAGGAACCAACTCCAAGGTGGATAGTAGGGGAGGATGAGGTTTTTTGTTTTCATGGGCATGTATGGGTGTCATTAGACATACATGATGAGGAGTTGCAAGATTTTAATGCCTCAGTATGGGCAGTTAATCCTAGTGTCACCAAGATGTATCAAGATCTATATCCTCAATATTGGTGTCTAGGCATGAAGAGGGATGTAGATAGTTTTGTTATTAGATGTTCCACCTATCAGTAGGCGGAGGTGGATCATTAATAACCAGTAGGACTATTACAGCAGTTACACATTCCCGATTGGAAGTGTAATTATGTCCCGATGGATTTCGTGATGGGTTTACCAAGGTATCCTCGAGGAAATTATGTTGTATGGGTTGTTGTTGAAAGACTCAAAAAGGATTAATATTTCCTACCGATCAAGAAAAACTACAGCATTGATGAGCTTGGAAGGTTTTACATATGAGAGATAGTATGTTTGTATGATATTCTACACTCTATCATTTCAGATAGGGACTCCCAATTTACTTCTCGTGTTTGGTAGGGACTATAGAGGGCCTTGGGTATATAGGTACTTCTAAGTACAGCTTACCATCCCCAAACAGATGGTCAGTCTGAGTGCATGATTTAGGTTTTGGAGGACATTCTTAGAGCATGTGTCCTTGATTTTAGGGGATCTTCAGAGAGACACATACTCCTAGTAGAGTTTTCCTACAATAATAGTTTTTAGGAAATTATTCAGATGACACCTTATGAGACTTTATACGGTAGGCCATGGCGATCACCCCTATGTTTGTTGGAGGCAAGAGAGGTAGCTATGTTGGGACCTCGTCTTGTCCACGAGACCACTAAGAAGGTGAAGTTGATTTGGAAGAGGGTGGATACTGCATAGTATTTTTAGAAATCTTATGCAGATAAACAGAGATGCCCTCTGGAGTTTGAGGTTAGAGATTATTTTTTCATGTGTGTCACATTGAGGTTGGGACATTAGAGGATTAGGAGATAGGGAAATCTTTCACTAAGGTATGTCAGGCCATTTTAGGTTTTGGAGAGAGTCGACCTAATTTCCTATCAGTTGTAGTTACCTTAGAGGTACCATAATATGCATGACGTCTTTCATTTTTCTCAGCTATAGGGTCACTTTTCAGACCTGTCTCATGTTTTTCAACATGAGGAGGTCGAGTTGGAGGTGGATAAATCGTTTGAGGAGAACTCTATTCAGATTATGGATCGTAGCATGAAGGTTCTTAGTGGCTGATCTATTCCTCTAGTATGAGTGATATGGAAGCATAGGCAAGCGTAAGACGAGACTTTAGAGAGGGAGTCTGATGTACGATTGCAGTGGCCGAAGTTGTTCGCAGGATCTTCTTCACCACCCTTAGAAGGGAAATTCGAGGACAATTTTATTTAATATGGAAGTTTATAAGAACTTGAATCTTCTTTTTAGGTATGGATCTTTTTTTAAAGTAGTTCTGAGGGAAAAGGAAGAAAAGAGGATTTTCTAAGTACACACTGTGTACTTATGAGTACATTTCATGTACCTATCTTATTGTGTAAAGCTAAATTTTGACTGTGTAATGGATGAGTACATGGTTGTGTGGTGACCGGTCAAACCCACTTAAGTTAGGTTCAGGTTGAGGCTACTACACAGCATGTAGTGTTGATGAACACACCATGTACGTTTCTTTTTGTTTGATATATCATAGTGGGGTCGCATCTCCTGTCTGGAAACACCTTCTTCTTCTCATGTTTTGTACAAGAGTGCTCTGGAATGACAGATGAAGTTTCATATCCCAATTCTCCATCCAAGCTCTGATTGAGACACTGTCAGGTGAGTTGGAATCCCACCGATTAGTTCTCAAACCCACTTAATCCCTTCTTCCTAATTCATCATCTCTCATGAGTTATTCAAGGTTGGTTATTTTTCACCTTTTTATAGATATACACCGATATAGGCTGATTCAAGGGCCGATGTTCAAGTATATCAATCGTTCAACATCAAGGTAGGTGGTTTGTGACTTTTGTGGTTTTTATTTGGATTATATATGCTAAAATTGTTGCATTCCCACATTTTGGGTATTTCTTGAACTTGAATTTAACCTTGTTATTACCTACTATGGTTTGATTGATTAATAAAAGGTTTTTCTTATGTGTAAGGTTAAATACCTTAACTAAGAGACACCCCATTAGTGTGTTTCCCTTGTTTGATTGTTTATGGTCGTTTGTTCTAGGTTTCCTTTGAGGCGTACCTTGTTTTCCATGATTTGTTTGATTAGGATGAATTTTGATTATATGAAATTCCTGTGATATTCCTTGAGAATGTTCAACCATGTAGTAGTTATAGATTACATGAGCTTCTGAGATATATTATGCACACTATTTTTCTAATGGACCATAAGAGACTTGGACCAGGAAGACTGAGGAGACTTTCAGAATGTTTTCTTTGATATGATATGCATGCTATTTCTTTTCCAATGGACTGTGAGAGCCTTGCACTAAGAAGGCTATGGGGACTTCCAGATTATTTACACAGGTCCATGAGATCCTTGGTGTAGAACTTTTACCAAAGGGGTTAGATCATGAGAGCTTTCCCAGAGGGTCGTTATTTATTTAATTGATGCTATGTGGTACTGAGGGGGTTAGACTATGAGAGTTTTTCCACAAGGTCATTTGTGAATAGTTGAATGATTGTGACACATCTTACAATCCAAAGCACATGATTGGATTCCATCTTACTTTATTGTTTAGATGGTCTTATGAGATATATGTTTTGGCTACTTTACATGGGGGATACTGATCTTAGGCTGGATCTCAGGGTTACATGATTCAATGGAAGTATAATAAATGTTAAATGAATGTAATTGAAAACTGTAGGATTTTTTACTTTTGAGTACTTCCTAGTTTTTTGCTTCATTTTATCATATTACCTGCCTTATATATTAACTGAAAAATAGGCACATATCTTTTAGTGGTTGCCTACTAGGATTCATCTCACACTCTGATTGGGTCATGCTTTGGGACCCAATCGGATTATATGATTTCTGGTATAGATAAGGGTGATCACCCTTCTACATCAGGTACTTGATTTTTCGGAGCTGGAGATCATGGGACCAAGCTCAGGATTGTGATGATATTTGAGTTTACTTACCTTTCCTTTGTGTTGAATTGTATTGTATTTCAATCTTTGGGACTTATTTTGGATACTTTACTAGACACATATGACATTCATCATATATATATATGTTCTTGAGTTGTTTTATTACTATCAGTCTTACATTGTCTACTCCTGTTGTATGGTATTACTGTTTCTACTATTATTTTATTATTAATTTCACTATGTATACTATGAAAATGAGGACATAGTATCTCTATTATCAAACCTTTTCCCTCGCTACTAGTCGGTAGCCTCTGGTGTTTTGGGAAATGTGCTTGAGGTCATGTGACTAACTAGGTACGGGGCACCCTTGGGTGGCACCCAAATTTGGGACGTTACATTTAGCATAATTCTCAAGTGATCTTAAGGCTATCCCTTTCTCATTAAATAGATAGGAATATAATATATAAATTCTACCACAAATTAATCAAGGTAATCTATAAAGACCCTAATCATTAAATCCATGAAGATAGAAGGCTCATTAATAAGACAAAATGGAATCAGTATATACTCATAATGTCTATATCTTGTATAGAATAATGTCTTAGGTATACCCTCCTTCTTGACCATCAATTGATGATATCCAAAACAAATAAAAATCTTGGAAAAGTATTGAGATATGTACTGTTGATAAAAAAATTCATCAATATGGGGTAGAGGATACTTATTATTGTTTATGATTTTTTACAGTTCATACAAATCAATACAGAGTTTCATTGATCCATATTTCCTCTTGAAAAATAGAATAGGTGAACCCCATTGTGACAAACTTGTCCAAATGAATCGCTTATCTAGGTTCTCTTGAATTTTATTCATCAATACCTACAACTCAATCGTTTACATTCTATAGGTATTCTTTAAAATCGGTTAGGTTCCATGAATGATTTCTATTGAGAAATTCACTTAACAATTTGGTGGAAGAGTAGGAAACTATTTTGGAAAGATAGAAACAAACTCCCTTACAAAACACATATCTTAAATGTTGAGTTTCTCTCCAACCATATGAGATAAAAACCCCTTTTTAATAAGAATAAAAACCCATATAATGGATGTTATTTACATTGAATGTTCATATTTATCGTCATGCAGATAGATGATCACAGTTTGGTTTTGGAATATCAAATTTGACTTAACTTCCTCATAAATTGATGTGGTATTTATGTAAATAAATTCAATACATGCCTAATATAACATCAAATTCAACTAGAGGAAGAATAATGAGATTTATAGAAAGAAAATTCCCCCAAACTTCAACCATAGAATAATTATAAACTTGAGATGAGATCATCATACAACTGGAGTTTTCATTGCTTATTCAATATCTAACCATTGGGGTGGCATTGTGATAACCTTTAAAAATTCTCCATATATAAAATTGTGGGTAGATCGAAAATAAAATAATACATTATTAGTTCTAAAGTAGATGGTGAGTGTACCTTTCACCTCTTCATTATCATGCCCCACTTTGACAATAGTGATCACATGTGATTTAACTTTTTTATGGGCTTAAGATGTTGTTGATGTCTATAATAATCATTAACCTTCATATTTGATCAATATTTATCATAAATATCATACTATTTTCATTTTAAAAAATGGAATGTGGGTGGTAAATTTTGTGTTCTTTTTCCTCCACCATTGGCTAACTTCTTCCCATCACATTGGCATTCAATTTCCCTATGACCTTCTTTCTCCACACTAAAACAATTTACTAGTCCCCTTAAGACAATTTCCTCCATGTATCCTTTTACACTTTGATCATAATATAAGTATCATAATCTTCACACCATGGTTTTAATATTTATAATTTCCTTTTAATTACATATTTCTTTTCTTATCAAAACCATGAGATTGAGGGGTGACTCAAATCTCCATTTCCACATTGATAACACATAAAATGATTTCTTCATAGCTAGTGAAGTCTATTATGACTAAAACTCTTTAGAGACTTGGTTTTCAGACACCGGATAATCTATCAACCTTATTTCAAGTTAGATGATGATACTACAAGAGTATTTTTCATCTCTTGTGAAATTTTCCCCATGTGCACTAATAGATTCATCATCCTTATCCCATTTCTCAAGGAACTCCTTCTATATTTTCATATAAATAATATAAGGAAAGTAATTATTGAAAAATAACCTTCTAAACTCATCCCACTCCATAGATTCAATTTCTTTATGTTTCCTCATTTTATTAATAAGATTCCACTATTTATCTACTTAGCCTTCTAACGATAAATAGCTCAAATAACTTTTTCATGATCTGAATACTGGATAATGGAAAATATCTTTTCAATGAAATTAATTCATTTATCAAGAACTATTAGATATATGTACCCACTAAAATAAGGTGTATGTTTCCTTTTAAAGGACTCAATAGAATGTTGTTATCTCCTCAGTTTTTTTTTTGAAGCTCCATACAATTCATACCTTGTTAATGTTTCTTAATCAAGAAAATGAGATTTTACATTCTAAATACCATAAAATATATTTTCTTGGGAGTAAAATAATTATATTTTATATCATATTCCATATTAACAAGGTTTCTTCAATTTTCATCCATTTACTCAAACTAAAAATCATAGTGTGAGCAATAATAATCCTAGTGGGAAACCACATAATCCAGAAAATCATTTATATTATGTCTAAATAATGAAATCTTTTTTTAATATAAAACACCTTAGGATTAACCTAGAACATTCATGGTAATCATCTATTCAAATCCGATATAATGGTTTATAAATAAAATGTGAGTTAACCTAAGCATATCTCTCAAGAGTGTCAAACTAGGTGTGTAATAAGGGCACACTCACCAAGCATGAGAATAACAGTTAAAATATACTCTGTCAGCTCTTTATGGGGTTACCCCTAGAAATATTTATTCTAATCCAACATCCACTTATAATATCCATTTCAAGATATTTTTTACAAAAACAAAACCCCTTTATTTAGTATAACTTTAGACATTATTCTATGCATAGGATTATCCTAAGGGTTCTCACTAAATGTTTTACATCCTAGTTTTGAAAGGTAACTAAACCTTGCTCTGATACGAACTATAATGAACCACAATTTTCATACATAAATATAAATATTACTAGATTACCATTCATTACATAACATTATGATCCACACCACAATCATATAGGTTTAACTTCATTTGAAACTTTGATATATAATCAAATGGTTCATAAAAGATCTGCATCGTCTCCCAATTAGTTCTTAACAACTATCACCCTTATTAACCACATCATAATTAATAATTTTCTTCATACCATGGGGAAACATAATAAAGGGTGAGATGTAATGCTCAGTAAGGGTAAATATGGGAGATATCAATGATCATTTAAACATAACATGTGCAAAAAGGGTATGATAACATGACCTTGACCTTTAAAAATTAAACCCATAAATTCTTAGATCATAAACATGAGTCAAGGAATAAATCTTCTCAGTTCATAACACATGAATCATAAAGGGATGAATGAACGTAATCCATGAGAACATAACATTTTCATAATATCATGTCATAAAAGAGTGGAACAAATTGTGGAATAATCATAATCATAGAAATATTATGTCAAGTCTACCCACTAAGGCATTCATAACATGTTAGGCTTAGTATAACCACCAACATACCTACTTCAAGCTTGGGATAACATATCATATAACCTTTGAGCTCATAACACATTAATAATTACTCAATTAATTGGAGGTCTATATAATTATTGGTCCACCCATCACATAATTATAAATTCATTCATATGTATGCCATAGGATCATAATGAAATTCATAAAAAACTTAACCCATGGAAAATAAAACAGGTTTCATTGATATTTTATTATCATAACCATAAACCATACAAAGAAAGAATAAATATGGTATCATTGGATCATATCCCCAGAAAACCCTAAGTAAAAAAAAGGATGTTATCATAGATGAAAATTTCATTTATAATATCTCTAAAATATTTCTAGAGAAAAAAACCTTATCATTTTTAAATCACATATTGAAAAATAAAAAATTCCCAAAAATTCAAGAAACCATTTTATTTGAAAACAAAATTGTAAACTTTTAAAATAATATTTAAATAATTGATCATTCATGATGGTGGGAAATTCAATTCATTTCATGTATATTAAAATAAATATTCCTTTCACATTTTAGCTAAAAAGTCAAAAGTACCTCATTTGGAAAATGATAAGAAATTTTTTTTAAACCATTTTGTGAAAAGAGAAACATGGGTAAAAATGTATTAAACATCATAGTAGAATATTAAAAACATACTTGAAGACAATTTTAGAAAGCATGGGTATGGTGTAAAAAATATTTTCAACGGAAGATAGAAATAAATTTGGGATTCCTTAAAAATATTATTTTGGTATCTTGGGATCTTAAAGTGAGTAAAATTAAAGGAATACATATATTCTTAAGAAATTTCTAGAGGAGAATAAAATTAAAGGGATTTATCAAGAAATAATCATACAATTGTTTTAATGTAAATTCAATCATAAATAATCCCAATTAAAATGAGATTAAAACATAAATCCCTTACCTCAAGTTTAGATTTCTATAAAAGTGATAAAACCTCATGTATAATAAATTTAAATTTTTTATAATTCTATACCAGAATCATGAACATACTTATATATCATATATAATCCCCTTATTATTGAATTTTGTGTTCTAAGATCAACTTTTTGTATTTTGATTACATGTATATTCCTAGTATTAAATATTAATAAAATAACCTATTACATATTTTTCATTATTGTGCATGACTCTGATATAATAATGTCCAAGAATATCTATCACTATTTCTTTAGAAAATGAGGTAACATGGATGGGCTCTACTCGATAGTTTTAATTAACTATGGGGGTTTAAGGATTTGAACAATCACTCGCATCAAGTTTTCCATTTGTTCATTTTTTCCTAGAAACTCCCAAAAATTCCCCTATCTGTAACTAGGTACAGAACTATTTTCCTAAGGCAGGTGGTCACTTGGATTTTCAGTCCTGATGGAACTTAGGTACTTTCATTAGTTGAGAGGATGGTATTTTAGGCTCTTCATACCCTATTTGGGGGAATTATTTACTACTTCGAGACCCTCTTATAGATTTAAGATATGTTTTATAATAGATTCTTAATCTCAATATGTGATTATTTACCCTAATAATGACTATATTTTAAGTCTCTCTCTTTGTAAAAAGGATGGGGGTCTCGTATATGAATCCATATATATATATCCTAGTTTCTCCATCCATTTCTATTAATGGATGGTTTATCATGTGTTGAATCCATATAACCAAGATCTTTGGAATTTTCTACCACACAAGGAGGTGGTTAATATTCCAAGGATGAGATTGAGCCATTATGAGGCGTCCTACGCATCCTATTTATTATAAGAATCAAAACCCACATAATTCATTAGACCCATGTAGTTTAACATTGTATGGAAATGATATATATGAGTGATATGAGGCATCGGGTATTCAAGATTGAGTTTCTTAAATATGTCATATGTATCCTTATTATCGATAGAATCAGAGTTTTCATAGTTCATTTGTTTTCTAAATCCACTGATGAATGAGGTAGAGTGATCAGCCTATGTGATTTATTACATCCCAATAGTTTAGGTGTCATATATATTAGAATACTTAGACCAAATTGGGTGCTTATTTGAACTCATTCTTTAAAAAGGCATCCTGCATATCTTGATTATGGTAGAAATTAGAGTTCTTATAGTTCAGTCATGCCCATCATAATGGCCCCAAGGTATATTCCATTATATTGAGGTGAATATATCATGACAATAATTGAGGCTTACATTCTAACATTTATCTGGTATGAAGATTCATGATGAAAATGATATAAATATTTAAACTCTTAAGCTCGCATGATCTATGATCGATGTGAGAAACAAGGTATAACAAGTAATCAATATCACAACACACATATGCAGGACTTATACACTGGGACATCCCTGAGAGAATTTATTATAGAGTTTGGGGCTCACAGAGGCATCCTACATATCCTTCTTATGGTAAGAATCAGATTCATCGTAGTTCGATTGATTTCTCAGTCCGTTAATGGATGAGATAGAGTGGTCATTACATAAGAATGATTGGGTATCGATGGTTGAAATAACAAGACTTACACTTATGGTGGATTCCCATTTGATCATGGGATAAGGCCTTTAGAAATGGTTCCTACATATCCTAGTTATGGAATTAATCAGATTCTTCATAGCTCACTTGATAGGGGATTACGCACTGATGTTTCCCTTTCCTTTATAGAGGCTTATGATTCAAATGATATGATTATTGCAGCTCACTAACCCCAAGTGATCTATGCTAGGTGTTATAAATAGGAGATAGAAAATGATCAATGTCATTTCTCAGTAGATGATAGACATACATAGTGGGAAAACCCTTTGGATATTAAATATGGAGATAAAACCTATAGGAGGTGTCCTATGTATCCTAGTTATGGTAGGAATTAGAGCCTCTGTAGTTCTGTTGATCAGGGATTACACATTGAAGTTTCCCTTATAATTGGGACAAGTCATATTATGTCATTGGTTGGGGAATACACTATAAGTTTGTCCTATTGGGTGAGGATTTAACACTGAGTAAATACAATTTCATCAAGTACTATGATGCCCTAGAGACCTGGCATGTTCGTCTAGTGGGTGTTACATAACCCAACTAACTTGTCGAGAGGGAATTGTAAGACATGGCTAGCTTGTCTAGAGGGTGTCTTATAACCCAGATAACTTACTCTAGTGTCATATCAATAGTTGTATGACACATATAGAGAGTGTCACAAGAGTCAATTCGGTATGTCTCAGAGGGTGTTTCAGGCCCTGACCGACATTTCTAGAGGGTATCTCATGTCCTGGACAACATGTCGGGAGGGTAGTGTGTGTCTTGGCTGACTTTCCCTGAGGGTGTCGTAAGAGCTAGTTGACATGGCCAGGTGCTGCCAAAAGACTTGGATGACATGAGAGGACAACATTATATGAGTCAAGAAATGTATCTAAAGGTCATCATCATACTTGAATCGCAAACCCAGAAGGTTTCATGTGATTTGAACCGCAAACACAAAGGGTTTCGTGAGACTGGGGTGACATGTCGGGGGGTACCATGTGAGTTTCTTCAACACATCCATAGGACTTTTCATGAACCAAATAAGATATCTAAGGAGCATCGTGATATATTTTTGACATGTTATAGTGTTTTCATATTCCATGGATGGTTCACGCGAAGCACATGAGGGTTAGTGAACATGATCTTCACCTAAGTCTCCCAACTTTAATCTTTGTTCTATCCTTTATATATTGAATTCCTTAGATTTATACAATGTCAATTTATTTTAAGTCTTTCTCGATCTAGAAGATATGTAGGATGTTCCTCACATGTCTTGCTAGAAGTCCTTCATGTAATCTATGGGTGAACACATGAAGTGCTTTATGCATGGTGAATGATCTCTTCGACTATTCACTAGTATATTACCTGATGGAAGAATTTCTATTCTCAATATCAGCTACTCCGATAAATATTCTCTGGTACATTGGTGTTTTGATGCACCTAGATTTAAAAAATATATCCCTTTTCTTTGAGGCTAGAGTGGGGGATTTATTGGCCTTGCAGCCCTGATTGTTCGTCATTTTGTGCATCGTATCTCACGTGGATCTAGACAGGAGTTGGTGAAGGGTTCTAGCTCCACACTTCTTTGTAAACCACTATCTTGGACCACTTCTGATGGAATCACCTAATTTTTAGTGGCTTTGATTCCCTCCCATCAACATTTCATTTATTGAATTATTCCCAATTAAAGGGGACTTTTTTGATCTTGCAAACATGTTGAAGGACTTCCTTATTGTCATATTGATAAGTCCAAGGGCCTTTGTGAGATTAAGGAATCTATTGAAAGGTGCTCACGCGGTATCAGATGACTTGTCCAGGGTGTTTTTTGAGACAAGGATGACCTATATGGGGTCTTTATGAGATCAATGAAGCTTGCCCAGGAGTCTCGTGAGACTGTGTTGTAGACTTCCTCAGTGGGTCATGATTGTTTTATGACCACAATAGGATTCGGCCTCCTACCCTTTTATATTTCCTTTGTATATTTTTCAATGTTTGGGAGTCATGAGAGATTACATAATTAATTTTAAAGACAAGTACTCATCCTATTTATGATTAATCACATGAACAATAAAGATCCTGTGGATATGTGAGATCATTTCATGGACAACTCCATCTGTTTATACTTGGGGATCCAAAGTGGGGTGAGAGGTTACTTGGACATACTTGAGGCCTTTCATGCGATGAGGCTTATAAGGCAAAGGGATTTTGTGAGACAAGGTGATCATATCACCAGGGACTCGTGGTGTATTTTGGATCTCCAGTGGTGCATCACTTATATTTTATGACCATTAGTAGCTCCCTCCTCCTCTTATTTAATTTCCTTTGTTTTTATTCTAAAAAGGTTTGGGAGTATCACAATTATGGTTGACTATTGTCAAGGAAATTTACCCTTCCCATCGGTGATGTGTCTCACGATATTTATGACTACTATAGGCTTCCTCATTTTGAAAAAAAATCTCCCATTTTCAAAGGATTTTTTGATGGGTTTTCTGGCGCTCGCTGATGACAAATCATGTCTCCTGGGGGAGCTTATCATGATATTGTCACATAACCGCTATATGTCCAAGGAACCTTTTTGAAGGTATAAGGAATCTTCAAGAGGGTCTTTATGGGACCTGTTATAGAATATCTTCCACACTAGGTTCCTTCATGTGAACCTATTATGGTCACATGATCGCATGTCTCTTGGAGGCTTACACGATCTGTGAGCTTCACCCACCTCCTCCTTCCTTTAATTTTTGTGGGGTAAATAATACCCATACAAAGGTATTTCTTACTTTGTGAATTTACATAATCTCATTTATCAGGTGCTAATAAATCCCCCCCTCTCCTCAAGAGTGACATCTATGGGGAAAAGTGCTTGGTTCGGAGGAAAATAAATCCCCACCTTTTTCTTTGTCATTGTTGTGAATCGGTGTCTGGTGTGACACTTGGTAAATCAGGTGATGATTGGTATTCCATGAAATGAACTATATATAGGGTTACGAAAGTTGAATTTTTTTCATTGGATACCATTCCTCAAGAGCTCTCATTCCCTACCTCCGTCGCACGCCCTTTTCACAAGACCATTATGCAAAACCTAATCATGAGAGCCCACTACGAGCCTTCTTCACAAGCCTATTTCGCAAGAACTCTATAACAAAACCATTTTTTCTAATGTTCATGTCTGATCCAACTATGAACCATACTTCAATAATTTTTTGAAAATTATCCATGAGGAATGTGATTGTCTTAAGGGTTTTATGGGATCTGTTGGATCGATCATATGATCAATAAATTATCATATGATTTACATTAAAAAGTCTTGGTTATGTGATCGTGAGTCTCTAAGGGGTCATGCAATTGTACGATGACCTACGGGGCTTATTTGACCCACAAGATCTTTAGGCAATTTGTAAAATCTATATTGATTCACGGGATGCACATGATTTCATTGGTTTACTATGTCTTTTTTTTACAATATTTTATATTCTACTTTTCTACCATACTCCACTTACTTTTATTCAAATGGCCTTTAGTTCTCATCAATATTTCTCAAATATGGCCAATAAAAGGGCCATGATTTCTAAAAAACACAGTGTCAACCCTTAGTATCATGTGTATTATGATAATAAGTTTCTAAAAAGGTTCCTCTCATCTGATATTCAGGACTATCCTTTATCTCAAAAAATTCCTCTATATGTGTTCGGTCTATTGAAAGATGTTGCCATCCCTCCATCAGATTTCAAAATTCCCCCTCACTAGGTGTCAACTCCATTTCTATGCATTAAGATGACAATTTTTAAGGAAGGCCAGTTGGTAGTATTTCTGTTCCATAGTTTGTATTATATGATGGAAAACTATCCTTTTGGTCCATATGATTGTGATTTCTCCCATCATCATATCACTCAGAATTATTCAATTATATTTTCTTCCTCTCTGAACAATCCTGTTTGTGGATGGAGTTAGAGGTGGTTTCTTCATTCTAGAGGAAATTTCTCTAATAAATGGGCATGAAATTTCAAGGTCAGTTAGATTTGCATAGAGTTTTCTGATCAATTATACAGGGTTCATCTTTATGAAGCCATATGAATTTCCCAGTTCATTATTTATCACCAACCTGAACTTCTTCAAGAGATGATTATCCATTGGTTCCCTTGCACGAATACATTCCATATGTCCCATAGTGAAGTGGTAATTAGCTTATGGGGCATCTACCAACCAGGTGGGATTCCCCCTCTTCAAGAGATGTATAATGAATTCATCCCAACTGTGTATGTTTGTGATGATCCCTTACTAGCCATAGTTTTAGCGAAGGAGATGCTTATTATTGTGAAGGATAAATTGAGGAAGGATCTAACAACATGTTCATTCATTTCCTTCAAGTATTGTATCAATATTTTTCTTTTTTGTAGCAGGGATAGGAAAATTACCATAAGCCCTAATTGGCACCCTTCTCAGCAAGTCTGTGATAGTATGGTCTCGTATCGGGCTATCTTAGAAGATGGGGATTATACCTAATGGGGATACCGAGTGAATTTGTATATCTCCCTATAATTTATGTTGGTAATATTTATATCCATGTTTTGAATGGGTGTCCTTTCCCATCTAAGGATACGCATTCAAGGATCTGAGTTAGCACATTGGTGATGGTGGAATGACTTGCATAGCGATAGTGCCTTAATTTGGTAGTGTTGTTCCTTGAGCATAATCATTATCTCCTAAGCAACATACAACAAGTTATCACTCCTTACAAAACCATTGGTCTTCTCTATTTTTTATTTAGATGGATAGGGGATCACTTTCATTATTATTAATATTACAACACCACCTAGATACCCAATGATTCATCCTGCCCCATATTTTTGAATATATTGGGGGTTTGGACTATGTCACTAAGCCCCTATTTGGTTAAATATGTGTTGATCCAATCTGGAAGCTTCGAATTTACTCCTTTTGTACATTGGATGGACCGATTATTGATAATGGAAGTGGTTCCCTTGATGAAAGATTATACATGATATCTCTTCAGGATGAGATTCTTACAGCTAGTTCAGACGAGCTAATTATCAGCAAACCTTATACACCCTATAGACTCTATCATCAGTTTGGTTTCACCCAACGGGTCTCCCCTCTTCCCTTGATTGGAATTTATAGGGAAAAACATCTTGGGGTCA
The DNA here is from genome assembly GCA_963277665.1 of Viscum album. NCBI lineage: Eukaryota > Viridiplantae > Streptophyta > Magnoliopsida > Santalales > Viscaceae > Viscum > Viscum album. The sequence continues at coordinate 1,172,952,061 of OY728119.1, read as the reverse complement.
TCTTCCAATTTTGTAAGATACTGACATGTGAAGATACTGAGGTTGAGATCACACTTCCTCCTACTGAGGCTTCCACCTTTCTTACCTAGGATTATTCCTAGGATTGGGTAGCATATTATCTCAGTGGTGTGCTAAAAAATTTGTTCTATCATGTGGACAAGCCTTTTTCCTCACCAACCCCTCTATTTGTGGCGATGATGGAATTGATTGAAGATATTAGCAAGACATCAAGAAATGGGCTTCATTTGAGTGATGAATACCCTGATGGAGAAATAGAATTTGTTGAGGAAATTATTCCACCAATATAGTACACATATGATAAACCTATTGAAATATGGTAAAATAAGTCTTCCTCGCCTGTTTCCTCAATGGATCAAATGGTTATTCCTCCTCCCGCCACACCTTCTCCATCGGTCGTAGAGGCTCAGGGGAAACATAGGTTGATCTGGCGATAGATTCATGCCTTGATCACTAATACCCCATTGGAATTATTCCATGATCAATTAGAATGCCTTAATCAGAAATTTCATGATTTAGGAATAGTTGGTTTTCAAAAATAGCCTCTATATAAAATCATGAAACAAATTGTTCTGACTCAGTAAGATCTTGGCATGAGTGAAATAGATTTGCATGATATTATAGACAAGTCTCATCTTGATAGGTAGATGAGTGAGATGTCTAAGGAATTACTACAGGGCCATCATTTGATATTCAAATAGTAGTCCCATGTGGATTCCTAGACTATGAATATATGGATATGTGATGAAATCATAGCTCATATGAGGTATGTTCTTTCAATATCACCATCATCCTTGGAAAATTCCTTAAATATGGTTGAGGAGTTGATGAATTTGGTTAAGACTCTTCATGCCATATTAGAAGCTAAAGAAGTGTGGTGAGAGGTACTTTGGAATTCGATTCAATCTTCTTTCCAAACCCTTACATACCTTGTTAGTGTTTCCTATTTCCCTCTATCGTAGTTCAACCCTTGTGGTGTATTCTGTTTTTTATGAGACTTTAGAGAGGCTCCAAAATGTTGAGATTCCTCCCCTTTTATCACATTATGAATGAATGAGTTTTATGAACATTCCATATTACTATCAATTTTCTTTCATTTTTGACATTCATTATGTTTTTATACTCTGATTTACACATCAACAAAACTCATACCTTTAATTATATCAAACAAGCATGAATGCATGGAACTTAATGCTGAAATTCTAAAAGATTCCCCCTACGAGATTCTTTTAAATGCCCACAAACATGAGATTATATATTGATAATATATTCCAGTTATCATGAGATAAACTAATTTTCATAAGGATTTATTGGGTGGGATGCATGTCATAGAGGAAGAGTGGTCCTATTTTTCCAAATATGATAGGCCTTGCAAGAGAAGTTCAATTTTTCTTAAGTACATATGATGGTACTTACAATATTTTGCATTCTTATAGGCTAAATCACTACCATGATATAGATCGTTATATGTTTATCTTGGACATGATATCACTTTAGTTTAAAGTATTTTAGCTAAAACCTTGTATTACTTTAGTTTAGGTTCTTTTAGCTCGGACCTAATATTTCTTTAGTTTAAGGTATTTTATCTTGTACCTTATATTGATTTAGTTTAGGGTATTTTAGATCATACTTGATATTGCTTTAGTTTAAGGTCTTTTAGCTTGAACCTGATATTTCTTTTATTTAAGGTCTTTTAGCTCAGAACTTTTATTGCTTTAGTTTAGGATCATTTATCACAGAGTAGATATTTATTTAGTTTAAGGTCTTTTATCACAAACTTGATATTTATTTCATAGAATATGGTATAGACATGCTAGGAATGGACCAAAACACACTAAGGTGTTGTGTTCTTTTGTGGTTTTATGAGGGCTCATAACAATCAAAAATACATTTTTACACAGTGATGCATTTGGTAGAAAACCATAGGCACATATATAGGATCCATGGTCATTTATTCATAGTCATGAAAAGGTTCTCTTGAAGATGGGTATATTTTATAGGGAGAAATACTAGGGATGCTAGGTCTGTTTGGATAGTTGGAATATGGGTGATTTAAATCATAACCCAAAAAGTTTGAGTTTGAGAATTTGAGATGGGAATGTCATACTACGGGTGCCCCATAACACTCTAAGGTGTCAGGTTCCTCCATAAAATTGTTGGGTCTCACAAGGATTTAAGATCCTTTCTTGCAAGGAGGATATTCCTTTAATTGGTAGGTTAAATCCCTTATGCATCGATAGCATGGCCAAGTAAAGATGATCCCCACTTCTTTCTGAGGGTTGTGGAAGATTTATGAAGACTCAAATTTCTAAATGATGAGGTTGGGTATGGAAAGAAACCTATCCATGAAGGGTTATATCACCCTAGGGTAGTTCACCTATTTGTTATGAAGTATGATCTCTATGACTTATGGTTTTGAATCATGGGGTATAGAACACCAAAGGTTCAATAATGAAGTGTCATAGACTGGCCTTGAGAAATTTAATGAAACACAGTGATGTAACATCGAGGATATTGAATCCACTTGGATAGTTTGATGTGGGGACCATAATTCATGGTCAAAAGTGATTGGATCATAAGGATGATATGGGATAGTCATTCCATGAGTAGTTCATACACACTGATTTGTTGATTACGGTTTCAATGATTTCATGGATCATAAGGATTATAATGTCCTTTTTTGTAGAGTGGCGCAATTGGTTGACGACTATAGGTACATATGCGGGATCCATAGGCATACATGCACAGTCAAGAAATGGGTCCCTTGATGCTATATATCTTTTAAATGGTCCATTAAAGGTTTATGGTTATCTGAGGCACCCAAATCATGATTTGGATTTTCAGAAATTGTAATATCCCATAAGGGTTCAAACATCCAAAAGGTTGGGTCAGCGCCTAGCTAACATATTATCACAATGAGGAGATGTGACAAATCATTACTCTAAATTTTTCATAAACCAAGGGGTTAAACAAAAATATATTTACTTTTACTAGGGTTATATAGTATAACCTATGATATTTATTCCTTATTTATTTGCAGCCTTATTTTTTCCTAAACTTAGAAGGTGAAGAGTTTAGTGAGAGAATACTTGACTTTTGCCTGGATGACATTTTCAGGTTTTCAACATGAAATTTTTTTTGTCACTTTCATTATAAGTGTAAGGTCTTTTGATTGGACCATCATGGGCTAAATATTAATTTCATTCATCTTTAACCAAAGTGTGGGCTCTTTAAATTCATTATACACATGTACTTAATATGGGGATGTTACATAAGAGGATAATTAGGATACCCAAGGTTAGGGGAACTCTAATATCCTTCTAATAAGGAGATAGAAATGTTGTAAATCATGTATCTATGTTCTCATGTCATGAGTAATGATATGGGATGGTCATATCGAGAATGTCCCAAAATAGGCTGGGTGTTAGGTTATACCATGGTAACGTCGTGCTCATAGGGATTAAAAAACCCTTTATATTGGGCCAAGATAACGCTCATTGGTGAGTCTTAAGCCCTTCTGCATCAATATCATGTCCAAAATAAGATATCTCTTTTCTTTTCCAAGGGATATTAAAGGATTTCTTCAACCTAAGGTACTCAATACATTAAGTGTGGTACATGGAATTAGGTGCTTTTTAAAAGATGAAAGAAGCACCCCATACTCTGGTTAACCAAGGTGAGGATCTTGTGATCCTTTTATAAGGAATAAGAAATGGGTGATTGCCTAAAAAATTATCATCATGTAGTGAGTATGTTTTATGCATAGTTTAATGTCATGAGGTAAGGACATTTTCCTTATAGTTTACCATCATGCAGTAAGGACATATTTTTTGTTCAGCTTTTATGCCAAGTGACCAAGATGTTTTCCTTCCAGTTTAATTTCATGTGGTAAGGATGTACTTATATGTACTTTATCATCATATGGTAAGGACATACTCTCATGTAGTTTAACATCATGTGGTAAGGATATGGGAACTGATGTGAAAAATTTATGCATGATATATCATGTATGCAAGCCAGTCGTATGTAGATCCAGCTCATTCATAGGAAAAATGAGCTTATGTGAATTGGTTTCTATGCAGTTGGGGTGAATTTATTATTGGTTGTTGTAGCTAGGTCCAATATTATAGATCCGGATGTCACTATATATCCTATGATGACAGGAATAAATCTACACATATTTCTAGAAATAACATGTATTTTATGGTCATGCGGTGGGGATGAAGATGAACCGTCGTGAAAGAATATAAATTTTTCAGTTGGGACTAAGAATGGAAGTATGTGTGTCACTACATATCTCATAAAAATGATAATTAAACCACACATATTTCTGAAGGGTCGTGCATTTTAACATAATTTGGTGAGAATTTAGGTCCCCCATTGGGAAATGGTAATATTACAGATGAACCCAGGAATGGAATTCTGGGTGTCACCATGTATCCCATGGTGGCATGAATCAAGCCATACATAGCTCTAAAGGGAGTTCCCTATGCAGGTTTGACCCATATTCAAAGAGGGGGGAACTCTTAATATTATTTATTATGATTGGGCCTAGAGTTAGAAATCAAGGCATCACTATATATCTTGTAAGGACAGAAATCAAATCACTCATATTTATTGAATGAGAAACTCTATCTTCATTGGTCTAGCCCATACGAAGAGGTGTGAATTTTTTATGTTGATTGTTGTAACTGGGCTTAAGATTAGAGATCCAGGAATCACTACATATCCTGTGATGATAGAAATCAATCCACACGTAGTTCTTGAGGAACCGTGAAGTTTTATATCATACAAAAAGGACATATGGTATGCCTTTTATGGTCTTTCGTTTAGTACCATGATGGTCCTGTCATATTCTTTCATGACTTTTCTATATGGGGAATCCCTTACTGTAGTTCCTAACCTCACGTGATCTATGCTTGTTATGAGAAATAAGGAATGGAATAGGTTCCTCACACTATGTAGAGGCAATCGGGACATGATAGGTCCATTTTGTATCATGTACTAGTTAGACCAAGATATAGGATCAAGGAATCCATACATATCTCATTAAAAATGAGAATCAATCCATATATAGTTCTATATGGTTCATGCAGTTTAATTTCGTGCAGGGAGGATGTTAGCTGTGTAGTTTAACGTATTGCAGTAAAGACATGGATCACCCGACATGAAGGAAAAGGAAAGTTGTGGATGGGACCAAAATTTAAAGGTTCGGGTGTAACTATTTATATTTTAATGGTAGGAATCAATTCATACATAGTTCTTAGGGAACCATGCAGTTTAATGTCATGCAGACAGGACGAACACCATACAATTTATCATCATGTGGTAAGAATGACTCCATACAGTTCTATGTCATGTAGTCATGGTGAACTTGTACAGTTTGACATTATATAATCAAGATGAAGGATACCATTCTATTTTAATTTATTCTATTAGGGATTTAGATTCCATGTAGTTAATCATATTGTTGTGAGAACAAGCTCTGTATATCTTATCATCATAAGGTCAGGATGAAGGATACTATGCAGTTTAAAGTCTTGTTGTTAGGACTTAGGATATTGTGCAGTTTATAGTCTTTATATTAGGAATTTAGATGTTGTACATTTTATCTTATTACTTCTAGGATTAACTCTATATATTTTATCATCATGTGGTAAGGATTAAGGATACCAAGAAGTTTAAAGTCTTGTTATTAGGACTTAGGATACTGTTTAGATTAAAGTATTGTTGTTAGGAATTCATATGTCACATAGTTTATAATCTTAATGCTAGGAATAACACCATGTAGTTTATCATAATGTGGTCAGGATGAAGGATACTGGGTAGTTTAGAGTCCTGTTGTTGGGACTTACGATATTGTGAAAATTAAAGTCTTTCTATTATGACTTCAGATGTCGCGTAGTTTATCTTCTTACTGCTAGGATGAATATCTTGACTTACATTGATGTGGATTTCCATCTGATGATAACAATGCAAATTATTTATTGAGAAATCTCACAGTGGTGGGGGTGTAATGCACTCCCCGTCTATTTTTTCCAATGAGTGGGCTCCATTATAATAGACCTTTTGTATGACGTAAGGCCTTTCCCACTTGGGTTCCAATTTTAGAGGCTTCTTTCCTGGTACCAATGGGGTTCTGAGAACCAACACTAGTTATTATTTGAGGAATGAACATAGGAAATTCCTTATTAAAGGCATGTGCAATCTAATCCTGATGGAACTACTAGTTCTGCAACATGTGAAACTTGCTCTCGTCGATCCACTCCAAATCATCCAGACTCTTTTTTGACTTCTCATTATCTGAGAGCTATCTGAAAATGGACATTCAAAATGAGGGTAGAAGGAAATATATGGGTTTCACTAACTCATCCCTATACACCAATGATTATAGGTTCACCTATGTGGTAGTATGTGGGGTAGTATGGTAATCCCATAAAGCATGGAGAATCTTGTCTATCCAATACTTCTTATCCTTTTTCACCATATTATAGAGTATATTTGATAGAGTCTTATTTAAGGCCTATATATATCCATTTTTTACTTCATGATAGCAAGATGAGTGATTGGACTCAATGTTGTACTCCTAGTAAAGTCTCTTCAACTCTATAGAATATAATTTGGTGTCATTGTCCGTCAATATTGTTTGAGGGACTCCAAACCTAGTGATGATAGGAGACATGAAAATTTTGATGATATTCTTGATTCTGATTTCCTTGAGGGGTATTTATTTATCCTATTTGGAAAATAATTTAGTAGGAGTTAGGATGTAATTAAACTTCTTAGTTGTGGTTTAGAGATATAGCCCCAAAACATCCATTCCCCTAATGGAAAATGAAAAGGAATATTTAGTTTTAAGTACCAATTATGGGGAATGATGAATAAAGTTTTCATGGATCTGACATGCATGAAATTTCTTGGTGAATTACATGGAATCTCATATCATGTTTTTAAAAAAATATACCAACCTACTGATTTGGAAGGAGAGCATGGTCATGGATTGATGGATGTCATAATATCTTGCATGGTATTCTTCCATGGTAGTGGAAATATCTCCTTTTTTATGCACCTAAGGAGGATTCCATCAAATCCTCATTTTTCAAAGACTTTATTCACATTTGTTCCATCTTGTAGAGTGAAGCTTGTTTCATGAAATTGAATATATTCCCTTCTATCTTGGTTTGTTGGTAGGATCCCATTTTTTACATAACCGATTATGGGCTCCATTCATCTAAGGGTGGTCATTAGTTCGTCACACCCTGGGAAGTATTGACCTGATTGATTTCAAACATAACACATATAAAGATCTATGAGACTATTCTTCAATGTGTGATATATAAAATTTCTTCCTCCTGATCAGGGCTGGCCAGGATGGAGGCTGCATTAGACAGTGCATCGGCATGAGAATTCTATGATTGGGGGACATTATGTAATGTGGGATCAAAAGGGAACTCTTTCATCAGTCCCATGATGTAGCCAATGAGAGGGTCCAATTATTCCTTTTTAATAGAATATTCACCATTGATCTTCTTTATCACAAATTATGAATACCCTTTGATATTTATATAAGCTATGTGTTGTTGTGTGGATAGTTCTAACTCGGTGATGAGGGATTGATATTCAGCCTCATTATTTGTGCAGCCTTTGGATAGTGATAAAGAGTAGGGGAAAAATTATTTGTCTGGAGAGACAAATAAAATCCCTAGACCAACCTGATTAAGCTTCAAGTTTTTTATCCCTGTGCTGATAAGAATCTGGGAGGTGTAATCAAAACACATCTCCCATGTCCGAGGAGTGGCATGGGTGTATAAGTCCTCCTCATTTTGAATCTCGGTGTATTATGGTGAATTTTCTGTGGTGGGATGTGTTGTGAGAAAATCAACCAAGGATTTCCCTTCCACTAACTTTTATGATATGAACTAAATGTAAAATTGATGCATATTGACTACTCATTGGTCCAAGTGCACAGTAAACATAGGGATCTCAAGTATTTACTTGAGAGGATCAATACGAGAGGCCATATGGACTTTGTAGTGCTGCAAGAAATGCCTCATATTTTTCAGTGAAAATATGAGTGCAAGGAAATTCTTATCAGCATCATAATACCAATTTTCAGTACCTTTCATCATTATTCTGAGGTATTAGAGACTATTCTCACTCCCCGCACCATTTTTCTATGTGAGGAGGGCACCTAGTGAGCACTCCATGGTGGACACATATAAGATGAGTGGCCTCCCTTCCACCGGAGGCATCAAAATTGGTGCTTACAGTAGGTAATGCTTGATAATTTTGAAGTATTCTTGGAAATCATCATACCATTTATAAGTTATTACCTTCTTCATTAGAATCATGAATGGAAGATCTATTTCAACCAAATTGACTATGAATTCCCAATTGTAGGTGAGGTTCCCTTGGATACCCCTTATTTCTTTGAGATTTTTGGGGGGTGAAATTGCTAAAATAACACTAGTCTTCTCTTGGTCAACCTCAATGTAACACCCCAAGTTTTAGAAAAAAGAATAATTTTAAATAAATTATAATTTAAATAGAATAATTTTACAAATAAATTAAGAAAACTATGAATTTTCAAAATAAAAATTTCTGAATACTTGGATTTATTAAAATCATGTCACATTTTTAAATACTTGACGATGTGTTAAAAATTAATCAAATATATTTTTTTTAAGATGTTGTTTTAATAAATAAAGTTATATATGAATTTGTGTAATCAAAATGAAAATTTACTATTACTTGTATAAAATAAATTTATTTTACTGTGAAATAATATTTTTCCCAATATAACGTTTTAATAAATCAAATGTATTATTCCGCTTAAAAGAAATGTTATTTTCATTATAACCTATATTCATGAATTTAAATTATAAACATTTTGTACCAATTATGATAATTATTATTAAGTTGATATATTTTCAAATTAATAATTTAATTTATAACATTTTAATTATATAATATGACATATATTTATAATTATTTTATAGATAAACTTGATAATAATAATAATTGAATAAATATATTTTCATAATTAGAATTTTATTTGATTTATAAATGTTTATGTATATATTTATATATATATGATTAGTTTCATTTGTGTAAAAACTATTAATATTATGTTTTATAAAATTTAATGATATGGTACATTAATACATAATAGATAAATTTTCTATAATTAATAATCATTTTAAATAATATAAGTAATAATAATAATATGTAAATGTTTTATAAATAATAATAAATACATTTTATTTATATCAAATTAGTTTAATTAGAATTTGTTTTAAAAATTATTTTATGATTTATATATATATATAATATAAATGAGTTTAAGTAATAAAACTTTACTTTTTAAAAGTATTGTTAAACTATTTTTATTATTATTTATATAAAAAACTTTTGACTAAAAATATATGAAAAGATAAAAGATATAATAATAAAATAAAAGTAAAGTAATAAAGTTTGATAATATAATAATAATAATTGATAAAATAATAAAAAAAAATGAGGTGAGGAATTCACAGGTGGAATAATTGGGGGAATAGGAAATAGGGGATTGGGGTTCGACCTTTGGGTGGTGTGCGCAGAGGAGAGGCTGCGTCGCAAGGGAGGGTTGCGGCAAGGAGGCCTGAGGCCGCGTGGTGTGGTGAACTACTTGAGACTCCTTCGAGAGAATGGTACGAGGTCGATCGAGCCGAGCTAAGGGAGAGGTGTGTGTTGTTGTGGGCGTGCACTGTGAGTAGAGGTGTGGCTGCCACCAAGCCATGTCCGTCGTGAGATCCGAGCGCGAGGGAGACCAGATCGAGGCCGTGTGCATCGGGAGGTGCGGTCTAGGTCGAGGTGTGTTCGAGGAAGGATATCCAAACTCAGATCTCAGTTGTGGGTTAGGTTTTTGTATTGTTCAGTTGAGGTAGACCTCCTCTGTCAGGTTTTGATTTTGATTTTCCAAATCTTTTTCGTGGTTCTTTTTCGCACTGTTTAGTTTGACAATTTTAATCTGTTTCTTTTACTTCTTGTTATTGTGTCTTTATCCGTCTATGTTTTTGGAATCCTGTTTGATGATTATAATGCCAGTTTCATTGTTTCCAATTCTGTTGCTTAATTTGAGCTTGCGGAGCAAGCCTGGCCATGCTTATCCCAATATTCTTTGGTCTGTTGATTTCATCCTCCTGCATATTTTTATATTTTTATATTTTTATATTTTTATATTTTTATATTTTTATATTTTTATATTTTTATATTTTTATATTTTTATATTTTTATATTTTTATATATTTCAAATTCTGGTCCTGCTGCTGCCACTGACAGTCCAGCTTATAAATAGGAGGGTTTGGTTATGTTATGTCCATTGTTTTTTTATGGATTTCTGCATCTTGTTGTGTGCAACACACTCGCTGTTTCATACCTTTCCTAACCTTTTCACTACCTACAGTGTCTTCTGTGCTCCCTGTAGGCAGTCTAAAAATCAGGTAAGGGACTATTTTCAATTATCTATATTTTACAAAAACTTTATTTCATAATTCCGTATATGCAGTTTAATATACTCAAGTAGTTTTCAATCCCTCCTCTTTTAAAAGATTCAAAATAGTGTTTTATGTTATGTTTTGTTAAGAAAAACCTATTTTTATATATACCTTGGTATATACAGATTTATATATAGATATTTATATGTCCATTTCAATACCAAGATAAATATTAATTTTTTATTGTTAGTTTTGGGCACTTTTTCTACAAAATTTATAAAGGGTGAAAACAATATTTTAAATTATGATTTTAGTGTTTGAATTATGTTGTTTTTCATGGCAGTACATGTCAATATATATATATGGATGATATTGTTATGTTTATAATGTTTTCAATTATCGTCATGTTTCTAAAAAAACATATTGCATACCATCATGTTTTATCAATATCATGGGCGTCACATTTTCATAGATACATGGTCGTGCTATTATGTTCCTCATCGACACTCATTGTATTATAATTAACTCATGAATTTCATATAAGTAATGACCATTATTTTTATTAATGGCATGTCATTCACATCGGTTTTACTAATCATGTATGGATAATAAATATGCATATTGTATGAACTATATATATATATATATATTCATGATGTATGGATAGTTTTTTATTTTGTATACATGACTTTTAAAAATAATGATTCATTAAAGGGAAAAATATGTACGAAAAATCATGCAGAGATATGTCGATGCGTAAATCGACTACTTCAAAACAAGAAGATGATATCCTATGAAATTATATATATATATCAATATATATATATATATGCACGAATATATATATATATATAAATTTGTACACATGCATACTTATGTATCAAATGTTGTTTACAAGATTTAATATATGAAAACCCAGTGCAAATGTATACAAATTTAATGCAAGATTAAAAACGTTTTTAGAAAACCCGACTCTCGAGTGTGGTAGACAGGAAGGGATTGGGAGTGGACCCATCATGGCATGTAATTAATCGAGCAGTCTCAGAATTAGTTATTTTGTTTTCAAAATCTTGCCTAATATTTTCAGAAAAAAACTAGAGTATATTGGAGCAATTTTAAACGTAAGTATTTTCTAAAAATTGAACTAGTATTTTTATACCGTAAGTAATTTCAAATTGTATTTTAAAAATGGTTTTTCTAAATGTTTTGGAATATTTTTTCAATAAATTCTTATAAATATTTATCAAAGGTTTTTAAAACCCTTACTGAGCATCTTTTGTGCTCACCCCATGTTTTCAAAAAAAAATTCACAGGTTTCCTTAAGATCCATAGTTGGTCATCCTCTTTGTAGCGCACAGAAGCGGTGATGATATTTCAGTTGGTTTAATTGTTTTCACTATATCTCTGATGTTTTTTTGTAAGAATATATCTATTTTCAAGAACCTAGACCTGAATAAGGTCCACCTGTATGTCATGTATAAGGTTGGGTCCTTACATCAATTTCATGGTGGAAAACCACAAATCCAAGTAACTTCTTTGATGTTACCCCAAAAGTGCATTTCACTGGATTCATCTTCAGAATTTGAAGTCATAGTTTTTTGAAGACTTTTTGAAGGATCATGAAGTGATAACATTGTTTTTAGGATTTGACCATCAGGTCATCTGCATAACATTCACCTATCCTTCCTAGGAATGGATTTAATATGTGATGCATGGAACTTTGGTATGTAGCACCCGCATTATTTAATCAAAAGTGCATTACCATATAGAAAAACATCCCCTAAGGATCCCTAAAGCTAGCAGCTCTCACATCTTTAGGGGCCATATTTATTTGATTGTACCCTGAGTACACATCCATAAAGGAAAGTTATTAGAAGCCAGTAGTTTCATCGATCAAGAGTTTTGTGATCAGAAATGGTAAATCATCCTTTAGGAAATAATGATTAAGGTCTCTAAAATAAAAGAAAAACCTAATCTACCCATTATTTTTCTTGATGTGGATGACTTTGGAAAGCTATTTTGGGTATTTCACTTCGCAGAAAAAGTTGAATTTGATCAATTTGTCAACTTCTTCTTCTATATTAGTGGCATGATAGGGGTGAATCCTCCTAGATTCCTAGTTTAAGCCTCAATGTTCATCGGGTAGTCTGAGATAGTGTGTAGCCACATCTAGATTCGGTCCAGGAATTTTTGTGTAGTTCTAATTGAACACATGTCAATGTTGCTTTAGAAACACAATGTATATCTCCTGCTCTTCTAGGGGAATGGAGAAACTAATCAATATAGGTAGTGATTCTTCATCTATTCCAAGATTTATATTCATGAGCTTATCGATGGTGGTGGATACACCTTCCTCAAATGAGGGAGGGGAATTTATGAGGTCATCCTCCCCTTCTTCCATCTCTGAGTATGTGGGAAAATTTTTATGTGAATATGTAAATCTAAGGGCTTCTCTATCACTATCGGGGTGAGAAAGGCCATGAGAAGAGAAATTATCATCCCCTTATTCCTGATTCATTGCATAGATATATTAGATCTAATTATATTTTACACTTTCACGGAGGAAAGGAGGGGATTCTACCTCTAGGAATAGATCTATTACCTCTAATAGATTTATAGGGATCACATAGTCACTATCGATCATAATCCATATATTTTAGGGGCGGTACCCAATCCATTTGGGGATGAAACTTTTATATCATCATCCACTATTTTTTTCTTGAATCTCATCTTGTAGAAATATGATGTAGCATATGTGGATTTTCAACTCTCAAAGAGGGAGTTCCACCATGTAGTATTTCAACTTTTCCATCGATGGGGTACTTCAGACAATGATGGAATGTTGAAAGTACCACTAAGTGGTTATAAAGATAGGGACTTCCATGTAGGACATTATATTTTGTGTCTTTCTAGATAACCATAAACTCATAATCAAATGTGATGTCCCCAAACAGATATTGGAGTTTGATCTTCCCGAGAGGTCCTTGTTCATGCTTATCATACCATTTAATGGTTATATTTTTGGGAGATAGGTCTCCTTTTCCATATCCAAAATGTTGGAGGATTTTAATTGGGATGTGATTGATCCTAGAACCATTATCAATCAGATACCTTTTTAAATTGACATAATTGAGTCTACCCAAAACATAAAGGGTTCTGATATGCCCTTGGATGACCTCTTCTTGATCCCGGTCAGTGAATGAGATGGATACGTGGCATTCTGATGGAATGGTCTCCACTCGATGAACCTCGGCTGCAGCGACTTCTATCTTGAACTCTTGTAGTCTTAGGAGGGATTCAATGAGTGCCTCCCTAATTTATTTCTGAAATATGTAGCACATTTATGATTTAGATCTTGGTTAGGGATACCTCCATCTATTTCAGAATGTATAACTTTTTATCTAGAGGTCAGAACTATTCAATGAGGGGTTTCTCCTTGACATGCAACTCATGAACGGAGGCATTTGAGGTGGATGGGTCTTGTGCTTGTGCAGAGGTTGTGGGAGTATATTCTGTAAGCATTGCAGGTCATTTATTCCTTCCATGTTGTCTGGGTTGATCAGATAATCTAACCCCCTCTAAGTTTTCATGTAATAAAATAGGGTTTGGAAAACTGCTGGAGGGTTCTAAGACACCTTCATGCCTTTGTTGGGTTCACTAGATTATTTTTTCATGTGTCACGGAAAAATATATGTCCTCTATAGGGACTTGACCAAAATATTAGGTCCTACCATTCCCATGTTTTCCCATGTATCCTTAGTTATTGCACATGTGGCCATCCATTCCTTGATTATATGTAGGGAATTCATATTTTAAGGCATGTTCATCATCGTCGAAGGGTTCTTCAAAGTGTATCACATTGATAGAACCAAGGATGATCTCTTATTATGATGAGGATCCCATTTGGTGGGGCAATTCCCTTACTTTAGATATTGCAGGGAATAAATCTTCAAGGATCAGAGATTACATTGGACCAAAATACAATTCTTCAACTTCTATTTCTTCCTACTTCCAGTGGCCACACCCACCTTTGGGATGCATATTTGATGCTACATATTTAGGTGGTGGAGTTGTTGCGGGTCTGTGGAGCTATGCTCTCTCGATGGAATGAGCTTGATCAACTTTTTTTAGAGTCATCCAATTTTCACACTTTTTTGAATGCTTAGTCGTAACTTTATTCCATAAATCTTCATCTTCTGACCAGATAGTGGTTATGTAGGCCACCTACTCTAGGGATCTATCTAACACCACATGTCCATAATCAACCATGCTTTGAAAGATATCTTTAAAGTTAAATTAGTCATGTATGATATGACCAAACCTTCTATGGTAAGGGCATTAGTCGGGATGGTCAGTGAGGTTGACCTCATCAGGCTTCCTAGGTTGTGGAAGCTTGAGTAGGTTATTGTCCATGGTTTCCAAGAAATGATCAAGTCCTTATTCATTTTGGAAGGAGTATGTCTTGTTCATCTATTCCTTAAATCCTGAGGGACCCTAATTTTTCTGTGATTCTATTCGAGGGTGATTTTGTGGTTTATTTCTATTAACAAGAGGTGTTGGGTAGTTCGAGGCCAGCCTAGGTGCCTGGATGGGCACTACTTATAGAATGAGAGTGATAGCTACATATTCAGATTTTCATGTCCTTTTCCCCTATACTAAGGGAATGGTTCAATATTTGGATTGGGTTTTTGGAATGGATTCTTCCAAATGTAGGGTAATTTCTATGAACTTGCAGAATCCACCTAGATACTTCATCATAATTTGAGGTGTCTACAACTAGTCCCTAATATTTTTAGCACAGAGTTCTAATAGTTTCTCTTACAAGAGAGGGATACTGAGTGAGTAGGTTAAACCTTTCCATCTCACTATGAATTAATACATTCTCTCATTTTCACATTGCTTGTAGTTTGTTAGGTCAAAAACTATCATTTTCCTCAGTGTGGAGCTGAACTGATAAAGGAACTGACAACGAAGATCTTCCCACCCTATAATGGATCTTACTGGAATATTGATGTACCAAAAAAAGGATGGCCCTATCAGAGAATATATGAAACACCTTGGGTTTTTTGCCTCCTATTAATCTCAAGGACTCATCATTAGTCCACATAGAGATATGAAGTGTGTGAGATGTTGTTCAGGGTCACCTGCACCATCAAAGGTAGAGAATGTAGGATTTAAGTAGTTGTGTGGAGGATGAGTATCATCCACCCATTCAGGATATGGATTCTCCTTTGGATAAACAGGAGTGTGTCACCCTTACATGGACTCCAGTCAAGTATTTAGGGAGTTGATGGTATTAAGTAGCTCTGGGGGAACTACCATCTGATTCATCTCCCATCCACAAGTAGTGGGTGGGGGTCGATGAGGTGTCCCTACCTTCATCTCCCACTAATTCTTGATTCGTACTAGGATTGAATTATTTCCCTAGTGAGGGAGATGTTTTCAATACAATGGAAGGATGTTGTGATCATTTTCAACTTCCTCATCTGTATAAACTGGCTGCCTATATCCGGAGCTAGTTTGATGCCCATGTGCCAATTTTTCTATTGGATAAGCTCTTCTGGGAGGAGGGATATTTTCCTCATCCTAAAGATGATACTAATTGGGGATATTAACACTATGTAGAACCTTGTTGGGATATCATAGAGTTTGTATTTCACTTTAATATTGCGACAATTGTTCCTCTATGGAAGGAACCTAAACTCTTCCAAGTGGTGATCTTTATGTAGCTACACCTTTCCCTTATTATTTGGCAGTGTTTCACCATAGAGGTGGAAAATTTTTATTTAGAGGCACCATATTTTGGATCCTTCTCTGGTTCTGGGTGCATGCATCCATAGTTAGTGCATCTAGATCACCCTACTCTCAAGGTATATTTTCCATGTTGTGGCCCTCAATATTTTAATTTTAATCCACAATTTATTTCATATTTACAGTGATGAAATTTATAGGAGCATTCTATGTAATGGTGTTGATTCCATTACTTTCGACGCAACAGGATAATTCTGCATTACCTTTATTATGGACATTATTCAAACTTGTTTACATAATGGGCTATTTCGGTTTATAACCCTAGTGGGGTCAAATTGACTTTGTTGTACATTCCTTCTATCTTATACCATAATTTGTAACCTTGAGGGAGATTTGGGTCATGATTGATGAACAAGCCCTGAATAGTAGAGGTCTGTCTTGTAGTGGAAGGAATAAGCGGGATTCTGATTGTTGATTTTTCCTCTCCCAGTCTAGAGAAGACGGATTCCCACTATGTTGATGATGATAATGAAAATTCATCCACACCTAAGGATTAGGGTTATTTGAGACCATAATTGGCATTAAACAATCCTTTTATTGATGATCCTATGATTCCAGTCATAGATTTGATGATTCCTAGGATGTACATTGAGATATAAATGCCCCTAGATTAATGGGATGGGGGTGATATGGGATCACCACTGATTTCCCTAGGACACTCCTAGGGGATGATAACCTCGGAAATGGTGATTGAGATATATATTCTCTCATCCCAATGGGCTGGGTTTTTCTTGTAGCTACTAAGGATATATCCTAAATCCTCTCAGGAATTGACGATCCTAAGGGTGGAGGAGATGGAATATATTCCCCCAGCCTAGTGGGTCGGTTCCACTCATAGATAATTGTTATAGAAGCTACTATTTATGGACCTTTTTATGCAGTGCAACTGTGATCGTGTAAGATTTGAGTGTGATTTTATCCCATGATGAGAACCATTCATTGTGGGAAGTTGTCCAGATAATTGAAACTTTGGTCTTCATGTTTGAAATGTATTATCATTACTTATAGGGGCCTAGTTTGATGCCATTTTGTATATTCTCTCCCTTCTTTCATGATTTTTGGGCATCATTGAAGTGGGAGAATTCTTTTGTAGTGACCAACTGGCATGAGTGTTACCTGGTCCCCTAATTTTTCTGGTGGCTATAACATTACAATAAGTCGTATCTGAGGGGTTATATTGTTACAGGGGTGGAGTAAAGTGTAATTTTCCATACATTCCCCATCCTTGAATAGGAATGCATGATCTGGCTTCAGAGATCAGCTGCTGAAGGTACATGATGTAATGGAGGAAAGCATGTTACAGGCTTGCACTGTATTTTTTAGGTTTTGGATCCTGATCCATGGAGATAGTAGCCGGATCTATCTAACAACATAGTATATTGATTGTTTTAAGGTGACACTTGTATCCTGGATAAGGAATATTTTGATACTTTATTCACTGATGAGTATTCCACATATTTTTTCATAGATAAGTCATGAACTCCTTTTCTAGATCATCTGGGATCTCAAAGTCAAAAGTGGAAAGGGGAAAAAACATGATGGGGAGGTTGTTTCTAGCTTAATCTCTTCATATGTAAATTTTTTCCTCCTCTTCATCATACTTACAATCCACCGTCAAGTCATACCATATAAGATTCTTCTGTAGCTCTCCTGATGACTAGAGTGGAGTGCTTATGAAATTTGCTGGGGAACTATATATAGTTGACCCCAATGTTTTGAGCACCTATATATATGAAGATGTCATAGTTTTGAACAACTATCTATATGAAGGTTTCTGGGAATGGGTTGGATTTTCTTGTCCATTGGATAAATCGTCATTGGGAGTTTGACCATGGTGGATGTTAGGTGTAGAGTCCTTGTGATCCATCTTCACACAACTATGAGGAGGACTATCATGCTAATGAGATTCTTATGCTTTATCAAAATAGTTTATAGAACCTTGGGGTGTTGAGAATGTTTCTCAAACAACCTCATGGACACTGGAATTAATTAGGTTAGGAATATAGCTCTCAATCTATGTCGTGGTGGGAATATGAAAACCTTCTTTTTGGGATTGTGCAAGGATATGAGCATGTTGTGTGATAGTTGCTGTAAATTAATTATAAACATTTGGTGTTGTGGGAATATGAACCCAATACTAAGAATCTATTAGAATATTCCAATAATTTGTCTCATTATTGATAGGAATATGAACATGTCTTGAGGCATGTTTCATTCTCACTTGGTGAGCCTCGGTCAAGATGGGAGGTATGAGCCTGATTTTAAGGCTTTAGGATATGCTGATGGTATTTCTTGGAAGAAATATGAGCCTACCCAAAGGAATGTTCCACTCTCACCTGGTGAGTTCTAGTTGGAACAAAAATGTGATCCTGGTTTGAATATGCATTCCCTGCCAGAATATGCTGACGGACCTCTTGAATGGGATAAGGGATATGAGCCTCCTCTTATATTTCCTTAGAATTATGTCGATGCCATAATTTGTTGGTGAAAGTGGTAATATGTTCTTGTCTTTCATGATCTTCTAGAATATTCTAGGAAGATTCACTAACAAAAATATGAGCTTGTCCCAAGGATTGTGTCATTCTCACTTGGTTAGACCTAGCCAGAATGAGGATATATTCCTAATCCTAGGCCTTTAGAGTATGTTGTTGTACTTATTCGATAGGAATAAGAGCATGTTCCAATCATTTTTCCACTATCACATGGTAATCCCCAATTATAATGGGGATATAATCATAATTCTGGGCCTTTGGAATATTCCATTGAATGTTTTTAATAGGCATGTTCCCCTATCTCAAGGCATGTTCCACTCTCACCCGGTGATCCCCAGTTGGAACAAGAGTTTGAGCCCAATCATACACCTCATCCTTTATCATAATATTTTGATAATACTCCAAGAAGTTATAAAGAATGTGTGCTTGCTCTGGTACAACCACTTGTTCAAAATGATAAGAGTTTTGAGTTTCCCTGGCTATAGGGATAGGAGTATGCACTTGTCCCTTTATCTACAATAGTGCCAGAATATGTCGACATAGTTCTTCAGCTATTTCTAAAATATATAAGAATTTTATAAAATTTTGTGAAAGGATATAATCATGCACATTTTTTGTATCCATTATACCCAGGCATATGGCTTTGATTGAAGTAGGAATATGTTCCCACTTCTATCCTCCTTGTGCCACTAGAGTATGTCAATGGGCTTCATGCATGGGGGTAGGTATATGAACTCCCCTCGTGCTAGTTATGAGAATATTCCCACAAACTTGTTTTGAGTGTGAAAGGATATGAGACTGCTAAATGGTTACTATTGGAATTGGATAGCAGACTATGTTAGTGGGAGTGGGGATACAAACCCATTCCTGGGTATCTAGAACCTTCCTCACCTAACATGTCTTTGTTGCTGCCCATACATGGGCATGAGAGGTTGTAGTGTGTCATGTGGTACCCTTAATAGGAAATAGGTGGGTACTGGTGGGATGGTGTTGGCAATGATGATTGAAAGGTTCCTTCCTTAGCAGCACCTAAACTGGATAGGAGTTGTATATGGCTTCTCAATCGACCTTCATCAAAGACTGAAGGTGACAATTATCTCACTCTAGCGATAAGTTCCCAAATCACTTGTTTGTAGAGAAAAGGGATACTATATTAGCAGCATCTTTCTTGAGGTGATATAGACTTATTGGTTTTCATGCTTAGAGAACCTCACTGGAAACTTCCTGAGTCGTGATTATACCACATCGGTGGTACTCTAACACCATTGTGATCACCACCTGAAGTTTGAGTTGTTGAGAAAGTGATATTGTTTTTCAACCTACAGGGGTTTCATCCATAGGTGATTTACTGAAGCGATCACTAGAGGATGAATACATTGTCTTGAATCTGGATTATGATAGTAGTATCTACAGTTTTGTAGATGAAAAAAAACAAGGTTATTGATTAGTGCGATGTCTTGGGGATAATATGCTCAATTAGATATGCATGGTTAACATATTTGTTCTTTTATTCCCAATATTTCGATTCTTCTCTCTCGGAATTATCAAAATGATGATGGAATTATTTCATGAGAACCCCGTTTACAGAGGATCATCTATAAGATAATGTTAGTCTTAGTAATTTTTTGTATAGGGTATGCAAAACAAATTTTCCTCACACATGATTATCCAAACATTTTATAGATTCACATCGGGCTTTCTAGTATTTTCTATGTATAATGTGCAAAGGAAATAGCCCGATGTATAATAACCCAATCATTTTTTATTAGAGAGATTCACAATGGGTTCAACATTTCTATTTAATCAAGAAATGATGTGATGTGGATGGATTCCGCATGACAATTTTGATTGAATAGGAGGGTTTAAGGCCTTGATAAATTGCTTGCATTGGGTTTTCCAATTGTTTAGTCTTCCCTAGAAACTCCCAACAGTTCCCCCATCCATCACTAAGTGCAGACTAAATTTATAAAGGCAGGCGATCACCTAGGTTTTTAGACCCAATTGAACTTAGGGACTCACATTAGTTGAGAAGATGGGAGGTCGGGATCATCTCACCCTTTTGGGGGGAATTGTTTCCTACTCTGGTACTCTCTTATAGATTTAATACATGTTCGTTAATCTCTTCCTAATCCCAATACAGGACCGGTTACCCTAAAATGACTATAGGTTAAGTCTCTCTATTTGTAAAAAGGATGGGGGTATCATATATGAATCTATCTATATATATCTGAGGTTATCCATAACTTTTTAGTAATGGATGGATGCTCATGTGTTGAAGCCATATAACCAAGAGCTTCAAAATTTTCTACCACATAAGGGGAAAGTTAATATTCTGAGGATGGGATTGATCCATTATGAGGAATACTATATATCTTGATTATTGTAGGAATCAAAACACACATATTTTTTAGAACTATGCGGTTTAACACCATATGGAAAAGATATATATGAGTGACTTTTGGAACTGATTATTCAATCTCGAGTCCCTGAGAGGCATCCTACATATCCCGATTATAGAGAGAATTAGAGTTGTCATAGTTCATTTGTTTTCTCAGTCCACTGGAGTATGAGGTAGAGTGATCGGCCCATGGTAATTATTAGGTCCCAATGGTTAAGTTGTCAGGGATATCAGAATTATTACACTAAAGTGGGTGATTATTTGAGCTCAAGCCTTAAAAAGGTGTTCTACATATCCTGATTATGGTAGGAATCAGAGTTCTCATAGTTTAGTCACACCCTTGGGATTGCTCCCAAGGTAGATGCCTTTATATTAATTTAAATATATTATTCCACTTATCGGGGATTATATACTGAAATTTCCCTAGCTGGTGGAGATTTGTGATGCGAATGATATGACTATTGAAACTCCCTAATCTCATGTGAACTATTCTCAGTGTGAGAAACAAGGGATAACAAGTAATTAGTCTCACTGCACATGGTTATTGGGATTGTGCACGGGGACATCCCTAAGAGGATTTATTTTAGGGATCAATTGTTAAAGAGGAATCCTATGTATCATTCTTATGGTAGGAATTAGATTCATTTTTGTTTGATTGATTTATCACTCCATAGATGGATGAGGTAGTGTGATCAGCACACGAGAATGATTGGGTCCCGATGGTTGAAATAATAGGGCTTATACTTAAGGTGTATTCTCATTTGAGTCTAGTATTGGGCCTTTATAAAAGGTTTCCTACATATCCCAGTTATGGAAGGAATCAGAGTCCTCTTATTTCACTTGATTTGGGCTTACAAAATGATGTTTCTATTTCCTTTGTAGAGGTTTATGATGAAAATGATATGATTATTGCAGATCCCTAATCCCACGTGAACTATGTTCGGTGTGCGAAACAAGGGAAAGAAAATGATCAATGTCATTTCTTGGTGGATGGGAGTTTTATGTATTGGGATAGCCCTTTGGATATTTAATATAGATCTCGAACCTTTGGGAGGTGTCCAATGTATCATAGTTATGGTAGGAATCAAAGTCACCATAGTTCTATTGATCTGGGATTACATACTAAGTCTTCCCTTATAATTGGGACATATCATATTATGTCTCTAGTTGGGGATTACACTTTGAGGTTTACCTATTAATTGGGGCTTACACACTGAGGATAGAAAATTTCATCAAGTCATTAGATGCCCTAGCAACCTGGCTTATTCGTCTTGTGTGTGTAACATAACCCAACTAACTTGTCCAGATGACATCGCAAGACCTAAATGGATTGTCTATAGGGTGTCTCATAACCCATATGACATGATCTAGTGTCATCTCAAGAGTTGGATGAAAGATATAGATAGGGTCGCAAGAGTCAATGTGACATGTTTCAGAGAGTGTCGCATGTCTTGGATGACATGTCAGGACGGTATCGCATGTCATGACCGACATGTCTATAGGGCAGCACGGGTCTTGGATGATTTTTCTAAAGGGTGTCAGGAGATATAGTTGACATTCCTGGGTGCTACCTCAAGACTTGTATGACATGATTGGATGTATTTATATGATTCAGGCATTGTATATGAAGAATATTGTGAGACTTGAACCGCAAACCAGGAGGGTTTCATGAAACTAGGGTGACATGCTTGTGGGTTACCGTGTGACTTGCTTTGAAATTTCCATATGACTTCCCATTAACCAAATAGGATACCGAAGGAACATCATGATATCTGGGTGAAATTTCTAGGTGTTGTCTCATTCCCTAGATGGTTCATGCGAAGTGCATGAAGGTCAGTGAACATGTTCTTCTCCAAAGTCTTCCACCTTTAATATTTGTTCTATCCTTTATATTGTGAATGCCTTATATTTATTTAGTGTAAATTTATTTTAAGTCTCATGTGATCTAGAATATGTGTAGTATTTTCCTCACGTTTCCTACAAAAATCCCTTCACATGATCTATGGGTGATCACGCAAATTGCTTTGTGACTGGCACATGATCAATCTGGCTATTTGCTGGTATATTACCAAATGGAATACTTTCCAATCACAAGACCATCCCCTTTGAGATATTCACTATTGTTCTTGGGTGTGTCGACGCACCTAGATTTTAAAAGTCCAACCCTTTTCTTTGAGGCTGGGGTGGGGTATTTATAGGCCTCACCACCCAATTATTCACTGGTTTTCATGGAGTATCTCATGTAGACCTAGGATGGAGTCATTAAAGGGAATCACCTAATTTTTAGTGACCGTGATTCCCCCCCTGTCAACATTTCCTTTATTGTATTATTTTAAATTAATGGGGACTTTTTTGATCTTACAGGCTTGTTGAATGACATCCTTGTTTTCATATTAACATGTCCCAGGGCCTTCGTGAAATGAGGGCATCTGTTAAAAGGCATTTGCGTGATCTTAGATAACTTTTCTAGGATATTTCATGAGACAAGGATGGTATGTCTTTGGTCTTCACAAGATCAAGGAAGGTTAGGATTAATGTGAGATTACATAATTAGTGTCAAATAAAATTACTCTACCTTTTGATAATGAAAACATGAATAATAAAGGTCCTACAAAGATGTGAGATAATTTCATGGAAAAATCCATTTATTTGTCCTTTAGGAACCAAAGGGGGGGGTATGAGGTTGCTTGGACATACACAAGGCCTTTTGCATGATGAGGCTGACAATCCAAAGGGCTTTCACGAGATGAGGTGATCATATCGCCAAGGACTTGTAGTGTCTTGCAGATCGCTAGTGGGGTATCACATGTATCTTACAACCATGATTAGATCCCACCTCCTCTTCTTTTATTTCTTTTATTTCTCTTATACAAAGGTTTGGGAGTCTCTCAAGTTGGTTTAAATGTTTTCAAAAAAAATTATCCTTCCCATTGGTGATGTGTCACATGATCTTTATTCCCTCTAAAGGTCTCCACCTTTTGAACATTTTCCTCCCATTTTTAAAGGATTTTTGGATGGGTTGTCTAGCACTCACTGATGACAACCCATGTGGCCTAGGGTATCCTATCTAGTTGTCATTATAGGATAGATTTATGTCTGAGGAACCTTTGTGAAAGTAGAAGGAATTTTCAAGAGGAGCTTCATGGGACCTATTATAGACTATCTATTGAACTGTGTTCCTTTGTGTGGTCCTATGATGGTCACACGATCGCAAGTCTCTTAGAGTCTTGCACGAACTGTGAGATTTAGCCATCTCTTCCTTTTTCTTTTTTTGGGGAAATAATATTCATATTTAGGTATTCCATCATTTTATAATTTGTCTATTCTCATTTTGTGGGCTTCAACGGTCCTGTTAATAAGGTCATAGAATTTTCCAACTACAATGAGAACCTTGAAGGGAAATTATGATATTTTAAAATATAGTTCTATGGTTGGATAACATTCTATGATATGACACATAGAACCTAACTATCAGTTTCTAGTAATCGTAAGTGGATGAGGATACTTCTCATGATGTTTGTACTTGGTAATCTCTAAGAAAAGATATTATCAGAACATACCCACCTGTAGAATTCTGCATGATTTGGGTTCATCAGATATTCCTATCTGTGAACATGTGTAATGGTCTATCTAATTTAATATTATTATTAATAAATGTTATAAATCATGAAATTATATGTATTTATTAAACCATGATGATGATATATCATGGTGAAGTTGGATACATTGGGTGCATCATGAGTGATGTGTTATTAATGAATAATTCAAGGAAGGATTTATCCCATCCATCATTATAGAAGATAATATCGCAGACCTTTGATTGGAATAGAAACATCTCATTAAATTCCATTTACATGGTATAATGATGTGTTTATTTAAGTTATTCAAAGAAATTTTTATTGAGAATAAAGGTTTCTAACACAAATTTTCAATCTTCTTGAGGAGATATTCTGAAAAAGGAATTATATTGTATAGTGATCATTCATTTTTGGTTGTCGACATTGTTCTATTAAGTTCTTTTTCTTGGGTTTCTTGACCTGTTACTAGATTGTAATCCTGGACTTTAGGCAATCCCACTTAATTCTAATGAGAAATAATCTTAGAGGGTAACACATGAAGTGTTTCCATTGATCTCGATTAAATTTTATTTGAATTTAATTAAAAGGATAAATATTATTCTCATGACTAAAAAACAATTTTATTTACATTTATCGACCATATATATTTTTATTGATGAATAAAATATTTAATTAAATATTTATTTAGGTATTAAATAAAATAAAAGGAGTTTGAATGGACCAAGACCTTGTTCAGTGATAATTATTAATTTACAAGACAAGAAAATAATATTTATTTGTTTTTTTCATAAGTTAGAAAATGAAAAGTAAAATAATATTATTGTTTTCATTATCTTAAGAATTGAGTTTAATAATTTTGATTATATTATTTAAGTTTTTGCATGAGATTGAATAATATGTTTAACCTAACACCTAGATTTATAAAAATATGGTTATGTCTATTATATAAGGTCAATCAAGAAATATAAAGTTGTTGTGCACAATGGATTTATCTCTCAAATTATTTTTTCACCCTCCCTCTCAATAATAATAAATGCAAGACAGATTCCTTTGAGATAAAAGGATGATTGATCAATACGAATGTTACAATACAATTGATTCATCACACTAGAATCCAGAAATTTATTGTACTTACTTGGAGATCAAAGGTGCATGTGTGGATCACTACTAGAGGGATTCTACACTTGGATCCTTATAACATAATGAAGGTAATCCATAAAAGGGTTTTTGAATGATCAACATCTACATCGAAAAAATAACATAATCTAAGGTAACATATTCTTCTAGATATAAATAAATTAATTATAAATTTAATTTGAAAGATCCTATCTCTGGGTTCTAGGATTCCTTACGTAAATATCGAATGGAAATATTTCATTGGTCATGGTATTCACATCACTAAAAATATTATGAATGACCCATCAAATCGACAAAATATTTTGATTTATCACCCTACCCAATGCTTCCTCTACGCCCAGAACCTTCAATTGGTATCAAAGGGAGGTTACATTTCAAATTTATAATTATATATTTGATAGTTTATTATTTTATATTTAAAATTTTAGATTCATTTCAAGTTTTAATTAATTCTTAATCTATTATCTAAATCTATTATTACTCTTCTTTATTTATCTGAAATATTACCCATATCAGTTAATGATTAACAAATTTTATATATAAATTTCATATCTAAAGGTTCCAAGGATCCTGGATGGATAACACAAGAAAACACCGTATGTACTCCCATGTTACATGTCATGTATCCTTGTTAATTTCATAGGCATTCTTGAATGGATTCTGAGTCACCGTGTAATAATTACACACCACGTGCAACAAACATACTTCACATTTATCAGAAAGGGTGGCACATAGCTTTTCCATAGTACATGTCTTGTATTTTGAATACACATCATGTAGTCCATGTATTTTTAAAATGGAAAACATGGAGTCAAACTGGGTCGTTTAATTAATTCACCGCATGTATTTAATACATGATGTGTATAGACTGGAAACTATGTAACTATAAGAACAAGTTGTGTATCTAATATACATGTTGTGTACTTCATAAATCTTTGTGAGGAGTATATGTTGAGTCCCTTGGTGTGTACTAAAAATATTCGGTGAAGATAAGTACATTCCATGTAGTTGGATTGTACACACTATTTACATTACCTATTTACATGGAAATATTAAAATTAATTAATTACACCTTAAACCTTATAGACTCAAGTTTTGTGATTCATTAAGTTGACAGTTCACGATGTTCATTAGTTTTTATATTATATTAAATGGTTAATTAATTAATCATAATATTCAAGACTATGAATCATGTATGTTTATTATATATTAAAGACTAAATGCATTAAATTTTACAAGATACATAATTTTCATGTTTTCATTGGTCATTAAGTTTACAATACACACTATGAAATTATGACACATGTTGTGTACATAATATATTTTATGATTGTATTATATATAATTAAACCATACTAAGCAGTTTGGATGGGTAATCATTGGGTGGATTCCAAGTATAAAGTTGTGTATTTTTTATTGAGTTTTAAATAAAATAAAATTACTTATTTTATTTAAAATCACAGTGGGTGAGAATTTGAAGACAATTTGATAAAATAAGATAAAATAAATTAATTGATTAATAAGATAATTAATAATATTAATACATGTATGTTTTATCTTATTAAAATAATTAATTTAAATGAATGTTAGCTAATTATTTTAAATGTGTAAGTGTTCCATGTGTAAGACCGATCATGAGCTCAATCTAACCTATGTATGAATTGATATTATTTAATTTAATTTATTACATGGGTTTGTAGTTATTTATTATTAAATTAAAATCATGGAATTTGTATCATCTCTCCCTCCATTATTATGTAGGACCAACATGTCCAAGGTTATTTATGCAATTCCCCTTTAACCAATCCTTTGGTTCCCCTCACCTATGTGTGATTTATAAATACTTGTAATTAATGGAGTTTCATAAGGAATATGGAAGAGATTCAAGAAAAAACCATAATGATGTCAACCCAGGTAATACATTGGTGGATAGGTAGAATAT
Source organism: Viscum album (assembly GCA_963277665.1). Classification (NCBI taxonomy): domain Eukaryota; kingdom Viridiplantae; phylum Streptophyta; class Magnoliopsida; order Santalales; family Viscaceae; genus Viscum; species Viscum album. Next base: position 1,172,924,210 of record OY728119.1, on the reverse strand, counting down.
TATAACTCATACCAAGACTAGAAATAGAATTTATTCCCTTAGGTCAGAGGTTGATTGATTTTCTGCTCAATAAATCAATTATTAGATAAGATCACGATCAGGTCATTTATTTATTTATTTATTTATGAATTTGTATTATTTATTTGATGGATGAAAAATCATGATCATATAAATAAATGTATTAATGTGCATGGGAGGAATTTAAAAAAATGTATTATGTATAAATTTTTTATCCAAAAAAATTAATTAAATAAATAAAATCCACTTAATATTAACAATATATGTAAAGGATAAAACAAGATACAATTTATTCATAATAAAACAACATCCCTCAAATTAAGATTAAGTCAGTAAGCCTTACATCGTCTGAATTAGATAAACCCATAGATTAAGTGTCGATTCAACCTTCATAAGGGGAAATTTTAATTATTGAGAATTATTAACTAAGATAGCGGGTCCTCTTATCCAAATTTTTATTGGATTTAATTTCTTCTATTTGTCAAATACAAATTTAGAGGCATGTTTTATGAAAATCTGAGTCAATTTTTATGGAATGGGGAATCCACCCAACAGATCAAGGAGCTATAAGCCCACATTTTTCAACACTACCTACCAAAATAATTTTTATTAATTTTCATTGCCTCCATCTAAATTATAAAAAAGTAAATATATATCCTTTCCACTAGAATGTTAAATCAACTATACATTCCAAGTTTAATGGTGAGAGCTATTGGGACTTGGTAAAATAGTGGGAGACTTAATAAAACTAATTTAATTATTTATAATATAATTTGTAAAAAATAAAAGTAATAATGATATTCTATTTTATAATTGTAGAAAAAAATTTCATTTTCATCATCAATACTATCCTTTCAGTCCATATTAGATAAATTCCATCTCCTCTCTGGCAGTAACTTCCAAGAATGGTTCAAATGACTTTGGGTTGTCCTGCACTATAAAAAATCTTATGTTCTAGAATCCTCAATGCCAAGTCCTCCATCAGTGGAGGCGAGTGATGAATATTTTCTTATCTATAAAAAACATATGAAAAAAAATTTCAATGTTCAATGTTTTATGATTTCTTCTATGTCTAGTAAACTCGTGAATTTTCATGAAAATATGGATGCTTATAGAATGATCAAGAATATCCATGACCTATATCAGAAGATAGATAGACAAGAATGGTTTGAGATCTAAAAGTAATATTTTTTAGATCAATATTGTAGAAGTATCACCATCTTGGCCTCATGTATTCAATATCATTAGCTATATTGAGAACCTAGATGTTATGGGGTTTGAACTCCTAAAATAAATGGGCACCGATCTAATTCATGAATCAATATTTCATAGACTCTCCAATTTTTTTGTAAATATTAATAAAAAAACATTGATAAGTATCTCCAAGATCTACTTACTCTTATTTTACAATTTTGTAAGGATATAAAGCATGAAAATCCTTTCATCCTTATGGTGAACCAATAGAAAACCCAAGAAAAGATCCACAAGGCTAATGATTTTTCACAAATCCCATACAAGAAGAGGAAGATCAAGGAAAATGCAAGGTAATAGGATTTTTTTATTTCACATGTGGCACGAAGAGCCACTGGAATAAAAATTTCACCCAACCAAAGAATAAAGGGGAATATTCAGATGCATTTTTTATTGAGAGTAATTTATCTATTTCTAAAAATTATTTATTAGATATAGCTTGTGGTAATCACATGTGTATTCAAATATAAGAACACAGAAGATTCAAAAATATTGAATGAAGAAAGGTATATCTATGATCATACCATGGAGATAATATTTCTGTTTTAGCTATTGGTGACTACCACTCACGTTTCCAATTGAAATGATCTTGGTTTTAAAAGGTTGTTATTATATTCCATCCATTACCAAAAACATTATTTTTGTATCCACACTAGATACTAATGGATTTATTTTCTAGTTTAGAAATAAATGTTTCTTCTTTTATAAATATATCAGTTTTTATGGTAAGGCACCTTTAAATAATTTTCTTTGTGTGTTAGATTATGAAAACCAAGTAATGGTAATCGATAATGAAATTACTTCACATGGATCATACCACACCCAACTTTGATATCACCGACTAGGTTATGTAAATGAAAAGTGTCTGACTAAATTACCCAAAGATGGATATTTAGATTCTTTTGAAATAAAACCCCATGGTTTGTGTCATGAAATTTTATAAGTAAAAATGACAAAATCCACATTTAGTGGAAAATATGAAAGGGCTAAAGATATTCTTTAATTAATTTATACTGATGTGTGTGGACCATTTCAAGTTGAAGAAAAGGGCAGGTACTCATTCTTCATAAATTTTATTGATAATTTTAGTAGATATGGAAATGGAAACTTGATGGGTTATAAGTTATATTATTTTGATAAATTCAAGGAGTGAAATAATGATATTGTGAATCATCTTGGTAAGAATATTAAAAAACTTTTCTCAAAACATGGTGAAGAATATCTTAGTCAAGACTTCATTAATTTTTTATAAGATTTTGGGATTCTATCCAAACTCACTCCACCTTATACACCATAATGTAATGGTGTAAGTGGAAGTATTAACCACACTTTATTGTACATGGTGAGATCAATGATAGGTCATGTGAGTCTTCCATTATCCTTTTTAGGATATGTGTTATAAATAGAAGCATACATACTAAATTGAGTTCCCAATAAAGTGGAAGATTGTATTAAATAATAATTATGGAATGGAAAAAATTCATATTTTCATAAATAAATGTGTGGGGATGTGAATAATTTGTTTAGGATTATTCAAGTAACAAACTTACACCTAGGATATCCCAAAAAACAAGAGTATTCTACCAATACAATCCTTCAAAAAAAGGTTATGGTTGAAATGTTTCCTATATTACATGAGAAGGATAATATCTCTAAAAGAGATAGTGGGAGGAAGATATACTTTGATGAATTATAGGATCAAGATACACAAGATTTGGTATACGAACAAATTCCACAAATCCCCATGAAAGAAGATGTTCTAGAGACACAAATATTGCATAGTAGTACAAGATATGTTAGATAATAGGAATGGTACATGATAAAACACAATTTTATTGAATATTTTATCGATAATAAATGATATAATTTCCTTAAATTATGTTAAATATTTTTATTTATAAAATTTTTGGGATTAGATAATTCATTTGAAAATTTAAGGAAAATTATAGTTTTACCATTTAAAATTCACTATAGTATTTCAGCCATAAATATATTTTTTATAATAATTGAACTTTATATTTTTTAATTTCGTTTCTAATTTAATGGGATACAAATTTTATTCAGTAAATTTGAGGTAAATTTCACATTTTATTGGAGTAAATTGTACATAAAGTCAAATATGGACTGGACTCTTAAGATTGGACAACACTTTAGTATTTGGGTGATAACATCTCACTCTGTGACTAGATTGGACCCAAATTTAGATGTTATATTGAAAAAACAATTTATTAGAAAAAATAATTATGTAATAATAGATGGTTCACATGTTTTGGATGTCGAACATTCATTTCTATTTGGATTCAAATATTTGACGAAATTTTTCCATTCGCAATTAAAACCACTTGTAACCTAGCCTCCCCTCCACTCTATAAACTAGTTTTTTTCTAATTTTAGGGGTTGTGATGTTCCTTAGAGGATTAGGAGAATTGTATAAGTGGTTACTTACCATTTCCATTCACCATTGGATGAGGGAAGCTATCAAGCTAAAATCTCCTCCAAAATGTTCTTCGTTTCCTCTTCTTTGATGTAATGTTTTTGTTCTTGAAATAAACTTCTTATTCAATCTTCTATTTATTCATTTTTATTAAATATTATTCTTATATAATATTTTTATATGGTTTATAAATATATATTAGAGATTTTATTGGGTTATACCCTTTCCAGGAACTTTTCGAATGCAAAATTTTTCTATGATGACTACACCACCCATGGGAGAGTAGCTTTTTTTAGTAATTGATCTACCTCTTACCTTATTCATTAATTTATTTTTAATCAATGAGATACTATAATTTAAATAATATGATATGTGGATTATGTTTTTAATTTAAAATAATCTAATAAATCAATTGAAAAATTAACACAAAACCCGTGAGGTCGAGAATTTTGTAAATTATGAGAGCGCGACCTTAATCAGTAAAACAAAAACATAAGAGATAAATTTGTAGAGTTAAAATATAATCCATAAAATAAATTCATACTCACTTAAAGAGTGTATATGAGTCCTAATTCACCACTAAAAATAATCTATCTTCTGAAAAATGATCAAAGTAGGGTGCTATGATTGCATGTTTCGAATCTGGTCTAGGGTTTAATTAATTTCATATTTATGGTTGTGGTAAATTATCATAGGGTTCAAGGATTAAAAAATTAGGGGATCATAATTAATTTGATTTTAATTTAAATTATAAGGATTAATATTTAATTTAATAGGTAGAGTTATATCAATTATACCTTTTAAAAATATTTTCTAAAAAACATCTTTTCTTTGTGTTTTATCAATCACATTTCAAAAGAAAATACAAAATATAAAATATTCTTCCAACATAATTCTTCTAGATTTATAAATATAAAACCCCCAATACTTTTAAGTAGTGTTTTTATTATATTTATTTTATTTTCAAAATACCTTTAATATGTTTTTAAATTTACTTCTTTCTTTGAGAGACGACCTTGGTCAGCCACTCTACTGCACCTAAGAAGTAAAAAAGTACACATCATTTGAAAGTGCATATAATAGAACATTTAAAATTGGAACCATTTCTGTGGAGGAAAGTAATTATTTAAGCCAATTAGAGGTATTTATTTTATTTTTAATTTTATTAACTTATTCTCTTCTTTATTTCTTCTTTACCCAATCACAATTATTCTTCTTCTTTTGTTTTCTTTTTTTGTACCATCAACTAAAACTTATCATCTATTTATTATGGTACACTTTTTTCACTTAATTTTTATTTTATTTATTATAAGAAATAATCCTAAGGATCTATTAGATCTTGAACATGATATTTAATGCAGCCTTAGGGATCGAATTAGATATTCTCAGACTATTGGAAGTTTAAACATTCAACCAATTAGATAATTCCTCCATTCTGGGAACATTGAAATTGGAAACACTTCTGAATAAAACTTAAAATAAGAACCAATGGATGAAAATAATAATGATGATGAACTTAATAGAATCATTTGAGAATTGGATACACCCAATATTAACTATCAAATAAATTGTATTGAATTTCCAAACCTTTAATTAGACTTTGAATTAAAATCTAGATTGATACACCTTCTTCCAAAATTTCCTAGCCTCTCTAGTGAGTATCCAATAAAACATTTAAAAGAATTTAATTTGGTATTATAAACCCTAAAACCCAAAAATTTCATTGAATATCAAATAAAACTAAGATCATTCTCATTATCACTCGATGTAACTACAAAAGATTGAATGTATTATTTACAACCTGAAGATGTAAATTGTTGGAAGGATTTGAAATGTCACTTGATACAAATATTTTTCTAGCATCAAGGACCACTTATATTTGAAATTAGATCTCAGGAATCAATCAAGCCTAAGGGATTAAATGTATCAGTATTGGGAGTGATTCAAGAAGTTGTGTGCAAGCTATCCATATCACCAAATCAACGAGAAAATACTAATCCAATGAATCTATGAATGACTCACATATATGGAGAGGGGAATGGTGGTTGTTGTAGCTGGAGTGGAATTGGTTGAAAAAACACTGTTAGACACATGTGTGTTGATTGACAAGATGGCACAAAACTCTCAATAATTTGGTGATCGAGTTACGCCACAAGTTAGAGGAGTACATCGGTTAAGTTCATCCTCTCTTGAAAACTATTTAATGGATATTAAGTTAAAAGAATTGACCACTATGGTGAGGCATATTACATTGCATCAAAAGACATCCCAACCCACTCTTATGAGGAATTGTGGCATTTCTACTGAAACAGACCACCCAACTTACAGTTTACCCCAACTACAAGAGATGGAGGATTAGATAGCAGTATTCCAAAGGAGACCAAATAAGAAACAACAATAACCACATCCCTAGAATAATTATTATTACTTTGCACCAAAATACAACCCAGGGTGGAAGAATAAACTAGACATGATGTATGGATCTAGATAATAACAAATTCCCCCTTTTCAAAAAAAATTTCAGCATCCTCCACCTTACAAAAATGGTTTCTAATAGCCCAAATGAGATTTAAATCTCAAGTTTCGACAATTTGACAAAAAGGTAAACCCCAACCAAAGTTAGATTCTACCATTGATGACCTGTTGAAACAAATTTTTCTTAATCAATGGAAGGAGATGAAGAGTCAAGGTTCATAGTTGAGAGAGTTGAAGACTCAAATGAGTTGGATTTCCCCCAACCTCCATGAAATGGTAAGTAAGAACTCTATAAATCTACCTTTCCTACCTACTCCAAACCCCAAGGGGAATTTTAGTTCCATCACATTGAGAAGTGGGAAGAAAAAAACTAATTCATTTTCACCTATCATTCCATCGGGATTCACCTCAACTTCATAGAAGCCCCTTCAAGGCCTTCTAATGACCATCCAAAGGAGAAATAAAAAGGTAAGAAAATGATGTATGATATTCCTCCTAAACCTATTCCCTTTCCAAATAGAGTTTTTTAAACCAAAAATATGGTTGAACAGGCGATGAAAAAATAGGTCATGAATATATTCAATAATGTTGAGATCAACATCCCTCTACTTGAAGCAATAAATCAAATACCTAGTTATTCCAAATTCTTAAAATAACTTTGTACCAATAAAAGAGGACTTGAGGAAAATGATAGGAACAATCTTAGAAGAAATGTGTCAGGACTCATTGCACCAACTTAACCAATGCCAAAAAAGTGTAAGGATCCAAGGACAGTCACCATCCTATGAACCATAAGGGAATTACATTTTTCTGATGATTTATATGATTTGGGATCTTCCATAAATGTGATGTATCACTATGTATTCTCTTCTTTATATTTTGGATATTTGAAGATTATGAGAGTAGTGGTACAGTTGGAAAATAGATCTTCAACATATCTAGCAGGAGACCTTGAGGATGTACTTGTTTAGGTAAGATACATGATCTTTCTGACTGATTTCTATGTGCTTAACATGAAGGATGATAAGGTAAATTCTCATGATCCCATTATCTTAGGTAATACCTTTCTCAAAAATGAAAAAAACAAAATCCTAAATGTCCATGAGGGTACACTTTCCATGGAGTTTGGAGATGAATTTGTGATATTTAATGTTATGGACTCCATGGAGTACCCCTTAGAGGACCATTATGCTTTTGTTCTCTCTTATTTTGAATCACCAAGAAAAAACCCCATGGAATTATATTTTCCTATACATAGGTATATTATGAGCATTGGTTATAGTTTTATGTCTAAAATCACTTCCACACCTATTTAAAATGCACAAACCTCTATTGGATTTGATTATGATGTGGATTCATATTCTTATTTTGATCATGTTCACTCTAATTATGACATTTTTGTTGAGTATTCTGATGGATTTTATGAATTATTATATGATTTTGATGATGTATATTCTGATATTGATGTTCCTTGTGCACATGTTTTAATTCCTTCAATGCATCCCTCCTTAGAGAACCCCCTCCATTGGAACTCAAGTCATTGCCACCAAATATAAAATAAACAAACTTATTTAGTGGTGAGAGATTATCCATTATCATTTCTAACAATATCCCTTTTGAATGTGAAGAAAAACTTTTCAATCTCTTGGGGGAGAAAATTAGGGAAATTGGGTAAACCTTGGCAGACATATCAGGTATTATACCCTTCATTTGCAAGTATAGTATTTTTTTAGAGGATAGGGATAAATCAGTTAGACAACTACAAAGGATACTGAATCCAACTCTTCTAGAAGTTGTTAAAAAATAAGTTTAAATTTTTTTCACGGCTGGTATAATTTATCCTATTTAAAATTTCTGATGGGAGAGTCCTATTTAGGTTGTGTCAAAGAAAAGTGGTGTTATTATTGTTAGAAATGAGAGAAGTAATTAGTTCCAATGAAGTTAAAAAACAATTGGAATGTGTGTAAAAATTATAGTAAACTAAATCAATCAACTCGCAATGACCATTTTCCCACCCATTTATTGATGGAACTATTGAGAGAATGGATGGTAATATACACTATTATTTCATGGATATATTTTCTAGATATTTTCAGAATTCTATAGCTCTGGGGGATGAGTATAAGATAAAATTAACTTTTCCATTTGGTATATTTTCCTACCAAAGGATGCCATTTGTACTATCCAATGACCTAGATACCTTCCAGAGATGCATGGTGAGTATTTTTTCAGATTTCATTGAGACCTATATAGAGGTATCTATGGATGATTTTACGGTATATGGATATTCATTTGAAGAATTTATCTTTATTTTGGGAAAGTTTTTGAACCATTTTATTGAAAAGAAGCTGGTTTTGAACTTTGAAAAGTGTCACTTTATGGTAGAGAACGAAATTGTCTTAGGGTATGTAGTGTTGAAACATGGAATAGATACTGATATATCTAAGGTACATATTATTTCATCCTTTCCATATCCTTCAGGTGTGCGTGATGTTAGATCATTTTTAGGGCATTCAGGATTCTATTGAAGAATTGTTTGAGATTTCAGTAGGATTTCTCTACCCTTACCTCAATTAATAAAAAATATATTGACTTCATTTATTATGATTCATGCATGGTAATGTTTGATGAGATAGAGAAGCATCTAATCACTCCACCAATCATACAGTCCCCATGATGGGACATTCTATTTGAGATTATGTGTGATGCTTCAAACTTCGCAGTTGGAGTTGTCTTATCACATAGGGTAGATGGACATTCACATGTGATTTCATATGCTTTGAGGATATTAGATTTAGCCCAATAAAACTAAAAACCCATTTAAAAGGAGTTTCTTATTTCCATATTTTCTTTAGATAAATTTATTTCATATTTATTGGGCTCTAAAGTAGTTTTTTTATGACTATACAGCACTGAGGTACATCTTGAAGAAGCCATATGAAAAGCCTAGACATATCTAATGGATTCCCCTTCTTCAGAAATTCTATATTGAGATAAAGGAAAATAAGGGTTCATAGAACTTTCTGGAGGACCACATGAGTAGGCTTACTTGCACACTAGAGGATTACACCATGGACCAAGTACCACTTCAAGACACTTTTCTTGATGAGGATCTTTATACACTCTCAAGTACACATCCTTGGTATGATAATTTAGTTGAATACCATTTTTCCTCTGAAATTCCTACAAATTTAAAGAAACATTAAGTCCAAAAATTAAAGAGTGTGTCTATATTTTATGTTTTGGATGATCCCTACCTTTGGCACATGTGTAGTGATCAAGTTCATAGGAGGTGTGTTCCTAATAAGGAGTTTGAGTCTATTATGAATTTCTTCCATACACTTTTATGTGGAGGACACTTTGAACCCCAAAAATAGCTAGGAAATTCTTAGACTCTAGGTTATACTATCCTAGATTATTCCATGATGCTCATGTGATTTTTAATTTATGCTCATGTTTCCAACACACTAGAAATATTTTGAGACATGAGATACCCCAAAAACCCATACTATTCCCTGAGATTTTTTATGTATGGTGCATTGATCTTATATGTCCTTTTATAAGTTCATTTGGTTTTTTATATATTTTGGTTTATGTTGATTATGTTATAAAATGGTTAGAGGCCAAGTCCACCCAGACTGATTATTCACATGTTGTAGTGGAATTTTTCACGGCTTAAATTTTCTGTAGGTTTATAGTACCAAAGGCCATCATTAGTGACCAAGGGACACATTTTTTTAATCGAAATTTGGATTCCCTCCTTCATAAGTATGGATTGTTTCGTAAAACATCTACTCCATACCACCCCTAAACAAATTTCCAAGCTGATGTTTCAAATTCGTAGTTCAAACAAATTTTGGAGAAAATCATGCAACTGAATAGGAAGGATTGGAGAAAGCACTTGGATGATACACTTTGGGATTATAGGACGGCATACAAAACTCCAATCAGTAAGTCCCCATTTTGGATTTTTTTTTGGGAAAGCATATCATCTCCCTATGCAGGTTAAGTAGCAGGAATATTAGGCAATAAACAAATGAAACATAGATTTGGCTCAAGCTGGAATTCAATGGAAGCTACAAATTTAAGAGCTTGAGGAGATTCGATTGTCATCATATGAGAACTCAAGGCTCTATAAGGAAATATAAAAATCAGGTCATGATAGAATGATCTAAAAAAGGGAGTTTTATGTTAAAAGGAAATTCCTTCTCTACAGTTCACAAATGAAGCTGATTCATGGTAATTTATTTTCTAGATAGTTGGGTCCTTATTTTCTATCGAATGTTTTTACTTATGGTTTATTTAAGATTAAACAAGAGGAAACAAGAAGGATATTTAAAGTCAATAGGAAATGTTTGAAAAAATACATTGAGGTACTTCCTACCAATGCAGTTGATTTCATCACACAACATAACCTCATCATCACTTGAAAATATCAGGATTTTCCTAACCCTTTCACTTTTTATGTTATTTTTTTTATTAATAATCCTATATTTCATGTGCACATATCATCTAATAGCTTCACACTAAGTAAAATGCAATATTTCAAGTGTGGGGGTGGGGAGAACATTTTTGGGGTAGCTATTTAGGATTTTCATTTTTGTGTTGTGTGTTTGTTTTCTATTATGTTTTCTATTAAATTGCAAAAAAATAAAAGAATATAAAAAATATAAAAAATCAATAAAAAACATATCATGTAACAAGCTCATTTACATGTGGAACATATAGAAAATTCATGTTTTCAAAATTTACTGGTTTTATGATAAGAATAAGAAAGATTTCATTATTAATGTTTGATTTTTATAAAAATGGAAGTCATTGATGATTTTATTGGTTGTTCCATTATAGAACCTTTTAGATTTTAACACCATTATTTGTTATATTTTTTCATGGTAAATTGTGTCATTTATTTCTCTACATGACCTTTCACGCAACCATGACTTGTGAAATTTTTCCTACTCAATTGAAAGTATATCTAAGTTAAGTAAAAAATTCATCTTATATCAATGGTTTATTTATAAGTTCATTTCTCTTCTGATCGATTTCATTACTTTACCAAATTGAACTATGTGTTTGTACCTGATATCCAATAGTTTTACACCCTAAAAATAAAAAAAAACACAAAAATATTTTTTATCTTAATAAATAGGGGAGTAACGAAATATATAACACATGGGGATATCTAGGTTGGGAGCCTAAGGTTTGACTTTTAGGAATTCTTAAGTGAGTGAGTCTTGAAATTTGATTGCTAAAGAATATAGAATAGGTTCAGTGAATTAAACCAGGTAAGAAGAAGTTTTTTAATTCGCTTGAATATACTGAATAAAGGGTGGATATATGAGTTTGAAATGGTTGTAACACACACAAGTGGTAAATTAATGGCATGGTGGACCCATAACTTGTTTTTCTCTGATTAGTGTCATTAATCTCACTGGATTTTTTTTTGATACAATTTATGAGATAATTAATTTCAGATTCATTGATATTGACCCTATATGGGACTCTTAAATTGCCTATATTTACACTATGGATTGAGAAATATGAACGTGCATATCTTGTCACACTTTTCTGGATTACAAGATATGAGGTTTTTCCCAAGAGTGTAAAAGGGTAAGTGTAGGGGAATTGACAAAATGTAACACCCGAGATTTTTATGAGAAATATTTCGTTTTTATGTTATATACATCATCAAAGGAATATTTCACTACACACAACACTATCTTGGCTTTCTTTACACACAATCGCGACCTTCCTCGATAGCTTGTGTTGTACGCAATACCGAGTTTCACTAAACAATGATATGCTATTAAAATATTATTAGAACTAGTCGTTATGAATAGTAATACCTGCTTTTAGAAATTTTATAAATTTTATCTTTCAAAATGGACTTCATTTTTGGATTCAGAATATCAAAATTATCCTAGGGTGAATTTTTGGTATTTTTCTAAAAACTTTCAATTTTTGATGAATAGTGAAAACATTGGGTTACTATTTAAAAACCGAATTTTTATTTAAATAATTATTTATTTTATTTAAATTTATTTTAGGTAAAAATTGATACATAATACCCATATAAGTTCAAATTAATTGATTAGAGTCATTTTATAATAATTTTAGATATATAAAAATCTTATTGAACTTTTCACCGTCTTTTACCCACCTCCTAGGAGAGTTTGAAAATTTACATAAAACTTAATTTTACCACTTATGTGAGTGGAATTTTGAAAATCCGAGAGACACGGTTAATATCAAGGATCAAAATGTGGTTCAATAAAATAAAAATAATTTTTGGTGAATAGTAACTTTTTACTTTTTTTACCACGGTTAAAATTAAATAGGGTAATTAAGGGTAAAAATGATATTATTATTACCCTAACACATGTTCTAATTCTATTTAATAAGTTTAGTTCGACCAAAAACAACCTTAGGAATAAAATATTACCATTTAGGTCCACTTGGATTAGATTAGGACATTTATTATTATTTTATTTAAAGAATAGTTAAAATAGTTAAAATCAAAGTTTAATAACTAAAACACTTTTAATATAGGGTTATACATAAGATAATTTCGACTATAAATATTAATTAGAATTATAAAAATATTTCCTACATAATGGTATTTCATTTGTAATTTTTAGACATTAAATAAGTTAATTTATTTTTAACACAACGATGATGCGGTAATTACCGTATTAATGAAATATTGATATAATTGATGTTATAAATACCCAAATAAATGTAATTTGAGACTTTTTGTGAATTAAACTAATTTTATAGGTTAATATGACATATTATTATTGATTTAATTAACTTTTTTCGAACTAATCATGTTGTTATGAGTTTTACAAAAATCAATTACCAAATAGTGTCAAAATTGAAATAAAATAGTTTTTAAATAAAATATTATATTTTTAATTGTTATTTTATTCCTCAAAATATAAGGTTTGGCCAAATGACTTTGATAAGGTTATATATATTAATAATGAACCACCTGGGGTTTGTTTTTCTTGTCATAGTAAGTTTATTAACCATATAGTGTAAGAAAACTAGAAGACACGGTAAAAGTTAAATTATTTAACTTAGAGTTAAATCTAAATGATATGGTTAAAATAATAACCTAAACTTGTCTAAAATATATTGGTTGAGAGTATTTCGACCTATACCCACCATATATTCGAAATAAATCAGTTTTGAGCTATTAAAAACCAAATATGACTTTATTATAAAATAATATTTTATTTTTTCCCTAAAGTGCCCCTCTCCTCCCTTATAAAAGGGCACCTCCTCCCTCTCCTCCTCACACCACTTTGAGCCTTCAAGCTCAGAAAACCCCTACCAATTTCTCTTCTCCACTTCCCTAGAAACATCCTATAGGTCCTGGTCTTCTTCAAAGACCATCTTTAGTTCCCTAAGAAGAGGTTAAGAAGAGGCGCTTCAAAGAAGAGGTAATATTTGTTACCAATTCTTTCAACTTTATTTCTTCTTATACTTATTCTTCATTAGTTGTTTCATTAGGAAGTAAAAACATCAGTATAACTCATATACTTATATGTTATTATAAATATTAAACAACACTATTTCACCTTCTATCAATCCTACGGAAAATGAAATCACAGCGCGTGCGTACGTACGGAATACCGTCTCCATGCCATGGTGTAATCTGTTTTCCACCACCTCCTTACTTGGATGGGTATAATGGTGTAAATAATAACTATATATGATTATTGTAAAGTGATATTGATTCTGAAATAGTATACATACACTTTAATACAATTCCACGATCATGGGAACGATATCATCGCTCGTGCGTACGTACGGCCTACCGTCTCCACTATGTGATGCGACTCGTTCTACATGATCTTCATTGCATAATGATTATTTAAATGAATTTAATGAATAAATATGATATATATTACACTAATACCATTCTGTAAATGAGGTATCTATAACCTAAAAAGAAGAATAATAATTTATTCTACAAAACACGCATAAGAACAAAAAGCAATAAACACCCGAATAACAAGTAGCAGTGAAATATTACTAATAAGAAGCTAAGAATCTAAGAATATGATCATATATGATATCATAACAATGGGTATGATTCTATAATAAGTCAATGACATTATTTAAATCATTATACAAGAGGTTCGGACATGTACGAAGCAAATCAGACCTAAGGTAAGGGAAAATTTCACAATTTCATTTTTATCCGAGATTGTTTATACTTCCGAATTTACTGGGGCATATTTATTATCCACATCCATGTTTACTCAATATGTAATATTATTTCCATCCACCTACAATTTTTTAAATCCAATTTTATCCATTGGTGAGTTTTTAGTAAAAGATATGAAAGGAATCTTTTGTCATTTTTAGTATGAGGTACTTTTTTATTTTTCCGGCCAAAGTGTGAGAAGAATGTTTTTTCTAAATTATATGACCTGAATGGACTTTTTAGAACATTATTTCCATGAAGATTCCTTGATATGTTTTCAAGTTTATTTTTAATCAACTTCTTTTAGTTTAAAATTTTATGACATGTTAAGAAAGTAAAAATGTTTTTGAAGTAGAAAGGATATTTTCCTCAAGAATGGAGTTCAAGCATTTTATCAAAATTATTTTCCATCTAAGATGATATAGAGTTCTGTTTTTATCCCTATTTTTAAATTGATTTTATTATGTTATGATGGAATTATTTTTATGAAGTCTTTTTATCTTATATGATTTTTGTTATGATGTCATGATGTTTAAGAATCCCATTTTTATTACGTGGGTTATGCTATGATGTATGATTTATGATATTGTGGCACACATAATAATGGTATCATTATGAGATGGATGGGACCTATATCTACCTCCAATGCATTGGGTAAAGATTTATATCTCCTGAGATAGACATAGCTGGAACGGCAGGTTAATCCGGTTCAGTGAAACAGGACTGAAACGAGGAGTGAACTCGGTTCAGAAATGGACTTTGTCTGCTTAGATAGTCTTGGAAATGAGACTTGACTAATAAGAAATGATTCTCTATCATTATGTGTGTATGCCACAAAGTTTCATGTTTTAAGTTATGATTATTTGGATTACATTTCACTATTATGATTGATCCCATGTCATGATATTATGATCTCGTTTGCAGGATAATATTTTCAAAATGTTATGTTCTTAAGAATATGATATGATTGGTATTTCTTTTGTTTACCCTTACTGAGCATTTGAGATCACCCTTTTGTATGTTTTCTTTTCCCCAGGTCTGGAATAAGGGTACTAAGTAGAATATGCCAAAAGGGACTCTAGATATGATGAAATAAATGGGAGATAACATAGATGACTTATGAACCAGTTGTTTATGTTTCCCAGTTTCTAAATACACTATACCTATACGGTCCTTTCATGGTTTTGTTATATGTTGTAATAAGTATGCTTCAATTCTGAAGTAATAACAATGTATGTAAAGTATGGGTCATTATAGTTAGTATCAGAGGAAAGGTATAGTCAACCTTTGGAAACTAGGATGTGAAAACCTTAGTAAGAACCCAAAGGATATATCTAAGAATAAAACAAAATCTTAGTATTTCAGAAATGGCCATGAATAACCTAAGATAAGACCTTAAGTGTAAAATTTTATTCTTGATTATGTGGTTTTCCTATTATAATTAGTATTTCTCAAACTATTCTTCTTGGTTTTAGTCAATGGCTGGAACCCGAAGGAACCGTATTAATGCGGAATGCGACAGGCAATGCAATGATTGTCCCCCTGAGCAACCAAAAGTTATGGGAACTGGAATGAAAAATCTTGGAGAAATTCTCACACAACTTTCTCAAGCTATGAATCATGCAGGACTTCCAAAAGAGCAAAGGAAGGAGCAAAATTCTGTTGAATCCTTCATGAGGAAGCGTTCACCCTCATTCAGTGGGTCTACTGATCCATTAGTGGCTGAACAATGTATCAGTACCACTGAAAAGATATTTTCAGTTCTTTAATGTTCTGAACTTGATAAAGTCATCTTAGCAGTATATTGTTTGGAAGGTGAAGCTGATCAATGGTGTAACTTTATCAAGAATACGAGGCCAAGAGATGAAATTGAGTCCATGTAATGGGATGAGTTAAAGAACTTATTTTTCAATAAGTACTTCCCTCGTATTCTTCAAAAAAATATGGAGAAGGAGTTTCTTGAACTAAAGAAAAAGGATGATGAATCTTTCGGTACCTACGAAGAAAATTTTACAAGACTTGCAAGGTACACTTCTGGAATTGTTATCCAACTTGAGAGTAAGATCGATCGATTCTTTAGTGGCTTAAAACCAAGTCTCTGAAGGGCATTATCCATAAGGGACTTCAATAGCTATGAGTAAATTGTTCGATGTTCTCTCAAGGTTGAGATGGATATTGGATTAACCCATCAGTCAAATGCTTTTGATAAGAAGAGGAAAATGAAATTTAAAGGAAAATATAAAGAGCACATTGAAAAGAAGATGAGTTTCCCCTTATGCTCAAAGTGTGGAAAGAAATATGGAGGGAGTTTTCTTAAAGGGACAATTAAATGTTTCAAATGTGGAAAAGAAGGTCATCGGGCATTTGAATTCCGCAATTATAGGAAGAAGATGTCTTGTGATGCGAACAAAGAAAAGGATACACAGAGTGCACATCCTACACTTCAATGTTACAAGTGAAAGGAAATGGGGAATTATTCTAATCAATTCCCTAATCCAAGGATTCTTGATGATGATCGGTGTCAAAAAACTCTTAAGTCTAAAGACAAAGGAAAGTTTACATGCAATTTCTATCGGAGATTTGGAGTACGACAATGAAGTGGTGAAAGGTACACTTACCATCCACTCTAAAGTAGCAAATGTTTTATTTGATTCTAGATCCACCTACTCTTTTATTTCTGAAGAATTTTCTAAGGGTATCACTGTATTACCTCAACAATTGGATGTTGAGTTAGCTGTGACAACCCCTAATGGAACAACATTCACATCAAAATTTTATAATTCTTCTCTGATTGAAGTTTGTGGGAAAGTGATTCCTGCAAATCTTGTGATCCTTCTTATACTAGAATTTTATGTGATTATTGGCATGGATTGGCTTTCTTTATATGGAGCTTATATCAATTTCCAAAGAAGGGAAGTCACATTTTATATTCCAGATCAATCTATGATCTTCTATCGATGCAAGGATGAACATAACCTTCCAGTGGAAATTTATTCCATCTTATGGGTCTTGATTTTACTAAATGAAGGTTATTTATCTCAAATGGTTGGAGAGAAACTCACGATTAAGAATGAGCCTACTATACGGGAGTTTGATGATGTCTTTCCGAAGGAATTTCCAAGTCTTCCACCAAATAGTGAAGTTGAGTTTTCAATAGAACTCATACCGGGTGCTATTCCCATTTCAAAGACACCTTATAGAATGGCCCCAATTGAGTTGTAGGAATTGAAGAAGAAACTCCAATAGAATATTGATAAGGGATTCATACGCCCTAGTGCGTCACCTTGAGGAGCACCTGTTCTGTTTGTTAAGAAGAAATATGGATCAATGAGACTCTGCATTGATTATCGAGAACTTAACAATATCACTGTCAAGAACAAATATCCTCTCCCATGCATTGATGAATTATTTGACCAACTACGCGGAGCTCAATACTTTTCCAATATTGATCTCCATTCGGGGTATCATCAATTAAGGTTCAAAAGGGAGGATATACCAAAGACGGATTTCTGTACAAGGTATGGACACTATGAATTTATAGTGATGCCATTTCGTCTTACTAATGCCCCTGTTATCTTCATGGATCTAATAAATAGAGTCTTTAGAGACTATCTTGATCAGTTTGTGGTATTCTTTATAGACGATATTCTTTTCTATTAAAAGATCAAGGAATAACATCAAGATCACTTGAGAATTGTATTGAAGACCCTGATAAAGGAGAAGCTTTATGCCAAATTTACCAAGTGTGAATTTTGTCTTCAAAAAGTTTCATTTTTGGGTCACATAATCTCAAAAAAAGGAAATATCTGTGGATCCAGCAAAAACATAGGTTATCAAAAGATGGTCGAGACCAACAAAAGTAACTGAGATCTGAAGTTTTCTTGGTTTGGATGGATATTATCGACGTTTTGTGAAAGTTTTTTCACGATTATCTAACCCACTCACCAAATTGACTCGAAAAGGAGTTATGTTTGTTTGGATAGAGGAATTTGAAGAGAATTTCAAGGAGTTAAAAAGAAGGTTATCCAGGGCACCTGTGCTCACACTTCCTTGTAGTGGAGAAAGGTTTGTGATCTACAGTGATGTATCCAAGAAGGGATTGGGGTGTGTTCTCATGGAAAATGATATGGTGATAGCTTATTCCTCATGACAGTTGAAAATCCATGAGAAAATTTACCAAAGAGGATGGTTGGAGCTGATTAAGGATTACGAATGGTCAATTAATTACCACCCTGGGAAATCAAACAAGGTGGCAGATGCATTAAGTCGACAAGACCATGCTATCTTATCCATGATGAGGATCACAAAAGATCCAATATTTATGGATTTACAAAGGATGGATCTTGGAATTATAATGGAAGGGGAAAATTCTTATCTTTATCAAATGAATGTTCAACCATCTATACATGTAAAGATTAAAGAGGCACAGAAAGAAGATGTAGAGTTACAAAAGAAGGTGAGAAATGTTCCTGAATTCAACCTTGATTGTGATGGGATAATAAAGTTCAGAAATCGGGTTTGTGTTCCTCCCATCCTAGAATTAAAGAAGGAGCTGGTGGATGAGGATCATAGTTCTTCATTCTTTATTCATCCTAGAAGCACAAAGATTTATAGGGACCTAAAAGAGTACTTCTGGTGGAATGGCATGAAAATAGATGTTGCTGAATATGTTTCTCGATGCTTGGTTTGTCAGCAAGTTGAAGCTGAGAGACAGAAGTCTAAGGTTATGTTACAACCATTACCCATACCTGAATGGAAATGGGAAAACATCATTATAGACTTTGTCACCGTGTAACGCCCCGACCCCAGCTACCCAGAGTCGGTGCATTATTGCATAACATTGGCATGATCACAAATGATCAAGTCTCAAAAGACCGATTAGTTTAGTAGCCTTGGAAACACTAGATACATTCATAAGTCGTACATTACATCATAAAGTAAAACAAAACTACAACGACATCTTGTCTTCATATACCCTCATACTATCCATGTAGGTCATTCATAATATACTTCTTCACATCCTGGAAAAATTAAAACATTGGAAGGGGTGAGCTCAGATGCTCATTAAGGATAACAATATAGAGGAAGCTTTTATAAATAAACATAAACATTTAAGGCAATGTATAACTAAAACAACAGCCTTTTAAAAATAAACTTCAACATAATATGGGAAAAGTAAAATGATATAATTCCATTTACTTATTCACATGGATATTATACTGGTGGAATAATCACACGCAATATCAATAACCACTTTCATAATGATGTAATGCATAATTCCAGACTATCATAACCACGTAGCCAAGGCCTCGTGCCAAGACTACAAATAAGATTTTGTCAAGTCCTCGTGCCAAGACACTAGTTTGTCTCATGAGACCTACCGATGCATCGAGGAGCTATAGCGGGCTCCACCCGTCACTTATTAAGTCCAATGCATTCCTCATATGAACAGGTTTAAACATATCATAAACCATAACATAATTGTATCACATAAAAGATGCATAAAGGAAACATAAGATTTCCACACTTCAATCACAAGATATCAATACAACACATTGATATAATAAAAACTTTATCAAAACCATTTTCAATACCAAAATAAAGAAAAGTAAAACATGATATTTATTTTTATTTTAAAAAAAGGTATGGCTTATAGAGGAAGCTGAAACTCAAATAATAGTCACGGAGGTGGAGAAGTTGTTGTCGACGAATACGTAAGAAAAAACATTCCTTTTGTCGTTTAGTAAAAACTCTTCGTATAAAAAGATTCCTTTTGAATAAAAGTAAAATTCCAAGGGGTTTATACACCGTATAAATGAAATTTGTGTATAAAACCAAATATGCCTCAATGAAAGGAGATTGAGACGAAGTCCTTACGGAGATAATTTTTAAAATAAAATATATCTATTATGTGTATTCACTATAAGTACACATAAAGAAATTACAAATACAAGATATGACATAATAATATCATGACATAATTTGAAAGTAGGAGATTAACCCAAAGAATGGAAATTGGGTTAAGAAGTTCCATTACTAAGATCATTTTTTAAATAAAATAGATCTATTATTTGTATTCACTATAGGTAAAAATAAATAAAATAAGAATACAAGATAGGACATAATAATATAATGACATAATTTGAAAGTATGATATTAACCCAAAGAATGGAAATTGGGTTAAGAAATTCCATTACCTCGTGTCCAACTTGACTTGATCGTTCTTTAACCTCCTGAATAATAAACTAGAGTTAATTTATAATTGCTTAAGAACATTTTTCAAGTGTATTTTTCTTTTTATATCACTTATTACCATGTTATGAACATTATGTAATTATTTAAGTTAATAACTGTCGTTTTGTCGATCTTTGGTACTTGAGTCAAATATAAACTTCTTATAATTACAAGTTGTTCATGTGGTAGAATATCCATTATATACAGAATTATATTCATGATGTAGATATCATATATATCAAATATATCCATTATATAAATGCATTTATAATATTTCATAACATTTAGAGGTAAGAAATGAAATACACCGTTCATGGAGACGGTAAGACGTACGTACGCATGAACGCTACTTTCATTTCTATTTCGTATTTAATGGAATGAAGTTATAATTATATAAAGGTATAATATAATTACAGTATAATATAATGTATAATACCATTTACTCCATCCTTTATACATCCCACATATGGCATTAAAAATTCAAATCACTTTGAGGGGGCGGTAGTCCGCACTTCCTAAAATGAAAATATCGTGTTTAACCATAATGGAAATCTTAAAGGTATGCCATAAATGAGAAATACAGAATCATAAGGAAAACATAAACATAATATATATATCATATATGAAAATAGTTTCATCAAAATGTCAACCATTAGAGGTGTTAAAAGAATATTGAACAATCATCGTTTCGTGAGGCAGTATTTCACCACCCACAGAAATAGTATGTTATTTAACCATTAGACGAAGGTGTGTGTAAGTGTAAATCAAATACTTATCATAACAAAATCCTATTATATTTTAGATACTGGTGTTGTTATAAAGGAAAGGAATAAAAAGAGTTTAGGGGGTTGGATAAGCAAAATAAAACAAAAGAACATAAAAGAAGACATTACCTTAAAATCGGGTAACTCTTTTTGATTTGATCCAAAGGCTTCCTGGGGAAGAATTATGCCCAAAGTGAGGCTTATAGGAGTAAGAGAGGTAAGTTGAGATAGTATTTGGGCAGATGTTTTCTGAGCCAAAAGGCTTTGAAGTTGTGAGTAAGGTGGTAGTGGTGGGGGCCTTTTATAAGAGGAGAGGAGGGGCACTCTTGGAAACTCATGAAATGTTATATTATTATGAGATGATTTTCGGATTTCAAAGGTCCCACAATTATATATATCTAAGATAAGGTGATAAGGGTTCGAAATATACTCATCCAATAGGTTTTTGACATGTTTAAGTCTTAGATTTTACATTATATTTTCATTTTATTTAAATCGTTAATTAATGAGGTAATCGCTTCATCATTATGGTGTCATAAAAAATTTAATTTATTTAATGTCTAAAATTATAAAAAAATTATCATGATGTAGGAAATATTTTTAGATTTATAATTAATATTTATAGTAAAAAAACTTGTATAACCCCATTTAAAAATTGTTTTAGTAAAACAACTCATGTTTGTGACATTTTTATTTTAACATTAAATAAAAAGTTTTTAATGTCATTTTCCTACCAAAGTGGCTCCATGGGGTCCCCAAGTTGACCCATGGATTTTCTTGGTCGGCCATGACTCATCCAATAGGAGTAGGACTAGTGTAAAAGTATTTTCATATTTTTATAATATCATTTTTACCTTAAATTTCACTAATTAACTTTAATCGCGATTAATTAAACTTAAAAGTTATTATTCACCAAAAATTATTTTAATCTCATTGAACCACATTTTACTTCCTAATGACAACCATGTATGTAGGATTTTTGAAAATCAAATCACAGAAGTGGTAATGTTTCATTTAAACGAAAAATCGGTTTTTTAACCACCACTTAGTGGTTTCACTATTCATCAAAAATTGAAGTTTTTCAGAACAATCCCAAAATTTCACCCTAAGATATAATTGATGTTACGAATTCAAAAATGATGTCTATTTTACAAAATTCCAAACATATAAGTTTCATTAATTAATTTTATAACTAATTCCCGCTGTCACAACAAATAGCGTGTTTTTAAGAAACAATATATATCAAAATATTGACAATTGTTTATGTCTAATTTCAAAGTGAAATTAATTCTAATGAACACCATTGGATAAAATGGTAAAAATATATTCTAATTATACTTTAAAACCACTCAATAGTATAATTTATCACTATAAATTATTTTTATTAAAAAAGTTGTTTTTAAGTATTTTTCACTATTCATAAAAAATTGGAAGTTCTGAGAAAATTACAAAAAATTCAACTTAGGATAATTTTGATATTTTGAATACAAAAACGAAGTCCATTTGGAAAGATAAAATTTATAAAATTTCAAAAATTAGGTATTACTATTCATAACGGCTACTTTGATTGGTTGTGGTGTGTGTTAGAACTCGAAGTTGCGTACAACACACGCTACTGTATTATTCAAAGAGAAGTGTACCGTGGAAGCTTGGGGTGTTACATTCTCCCCTCCTTCAAATAATTTCGTCTTTCAAATTTAATATAATATCACTATATAAAAAGACTCGGGTGATTCTTCATCATAAGTTCCTCGGGTTCCCACGTTGCCTCCTTCATCTTATGTTTTCTCCATAGAACTTTTACCAGACGAGTCGTCCGGTTTCTTAGCACTTGTTCTCTTGTATCAAGAATCCTGACGGGCTCTTCACAATAAGACAGATCGGGTTCCAGTTCTAATTCGTCATAGGTGAGCACATGCGTTGGGTCAGGCATGTATTTTCTCAATAGTGATACGTGGAATACATCATGAACTTTGGAGAGACTTGGCGGCATTGCCAAACGGTAAGCTATAGCCCCAATTCGTTCTAGAATTTCGAAGGGTCCGATGTACCTAGGAATTAATTTACCCTTCTTACCGAAACATATAACTCCCTTCCATGGAGATACCTTCAAGAAAACATGATCTCCTACCTGAATTTCCAAATCCTTCCTTCAGTTGTCGGCATAGCTCTTCTGCCTACTTTGAGCTACTTTGATGTGGTTTTGGATTACTTTCACCTTTTCCATTCCTCCACCAGTTCTGGGCCTACAAGTTTTCTTTCACCAACGTCATCCCAACAGGTTGGTGTGCGACATCTCTTTCCATATAACTCTTCATACGGTGTCATCTGAATACTTGAATGGAAGCTATTGTTATAGGAAAATTCTACCAGAGGTAAATATTGATCCCACATTCCTTGAAAGTCAAGTGAGCATGATCTCAACATGTCTTCTAAGGTTTGAATAGATCTTTCTGATTGTCCATCTATTTGAGGGTGGTAAGCAGTGCTCAAACGGAGTTCAGTATCCAAGTCCTTCTGAAGACTTTTCCAGAATCTTGATGTAAAATGGGGATCACGATCCGAGACAATCGATAGGGGTACTCCATGAAGTCTCACAACTTAATTAATATATAGTCTTGCTAGACGTTCAAGTGGTATATCTTCCCTTATAGCAAGAAAATGTGCTGACATCGCGAGACGATCAACAATGACCCATATTTCGTCATTCCTTCTAGGAGTCTTTTGTAGTCCCATGACAAAATCCATCGTAATATTATCCCATTTCCACTCAGGTATGGGAAGAGGTTGTAATACTCCACCAGGCAGTTTCCTTACAGTTTTCACTTGTTGACAAACTATACATCTTGACACAAAATTAGCAATCTCCCTCTTCATGTTGTCCCACCAAAAATGTCCCTTCAAATCTCTATACATTTTGGTGCTCCCAGGGTGTATAGAGAAATTGGAACTATGAGAATCATCCAACAATTACTTCTTTAAATCAGGTATATTGGGAACACAAAGTCTCCTCCCAAATTTCAAAATTCCATCTTTATACACAAAGTCACTCAATCTCCCATCATTCACAGCTTTAATCTTCTTTTTCAACTCTTCATCATCGGCCTGAGAACACTTTATCCTTTCTATTAAAGATGGTTTGGAAACCATTTGAAATTTTTTTGATGTTTCACCCTCCATGGTGATTCTCATATCCATCTTTACTAGATCCATGAAAATAGGATCCCTTTCCACTCTCATCATGTTCAAAACTCCATGATCTTTTCTACTCAAAGCATCTGCAACCCTATTTGCCTTCCCTGGGTGGTAGTGTATCATGCAATCATAATCCTTGAGTAGTTCAATCCATCTCCTTTGCCTCACGTTGAGTTCTTTTGTGAGAAAATATATTTCAAACTCTTGTGATCGTTATATATCTCACATTTTTCACCATAGAGATAATGTCTCCATATCTTCAAGGAAAATATTACATCAGCTAACTCGAGATCATGAGTAGGATAGTTTTTCTCATGAATTTTCAGCTGTCGTGATGCATAGGCAATAACCCTATCATTCTACATAAGGACACAACCAAGTCCTTTCATTGATGCATCGCTATAAATAACGAACCCATCATTCCCTGATGGTAGAGTCAATATAGGAGCATTGACTAATATTCTATTTAGTTCTTCAAAAAATTCTTCACACTCTTTTGTCCAGACAAATTTAACCCCTTTACGTGTGAGCTTCGCTAATGGGTTAGCCAATCGGGCAAAATTCTGGACAAAACGTCGATAATAACCTCCCAAACCAATAAAGCTGCATACCTCAGTTATACTCGTCGGTGCTGGCCATTCTTGGATTGCATTGGTCTTAGAAGGATCAACGGAAATTCCATCCTTATAGACAATATGGCCAAGAAAAGAAATCTCCTGAAGCCAGAATTCACACTTGCTAAACTTTCTATATAATCCATGCCTTCTAAGAGTCTTCAAGATAATGCGCAAGTGATTTTCATGATCTTCGTAGCTTTTGGAGTATACCAAGATATCATCAATAAATACCACCACAAAATCATCAATATATTCCTTGAAAACCCTATTCATTAGATCCATGAATACAGAGGGTGCATTAGTCAATCCAAAATGCATTTCTATAAACTCGTAATGCTCATACCTTGTTCGAAATGCTGTCTTCAGAATGTCTTCCTTCTTCACACACAACTGATGGTATCCAGATCGAAGGTCAATCTTTGAAAAGTACTGATCTCCATGAAATTGGTCAAATAAATCATCAATGCAAGGTAGGGGATACTTGTTCTTTATTGTTATAGAATTGATCTCCCTGTAGTCAACGCACAACCTCATAGATCCATCTTTCTTCTTAACAAAAAGGACAGGGGCTCCCCATAGAGAAACACTAGGGTGAATAAATCCATTATTACTCAATTCCTCTAGTTGTTTCTTTAGTTCAACTAATTCCACGGTGGCCATCCTATAAGGGGTCTTCAATATGGGCCTTGATCCAGGAATTAAATCAATGGAAAACTCAACTTCTCGTTCTGGAGGATGTCCAGGTAAATCTTCTGGAAACACATCTACATATTCTTTTACAATAGGTACATCCTCTATTTGAACATTCCTTTCCTCGCCATTAGTCATTTCATTCTCTTCCTCCCCAATAATTTAATTTAGTTGAGCTACAGGGGGTGGATCTAAATAAGAATTAGGTGGTGATGATTCTTCTCTAAAAATAAGGTGTTCCTTATCACCATCATCAAAAATCGTAACCTCATTCTTCTTACAATAAATCTTTGCATCATATTCTGAAATCCAATCCATACCGAGTATTATATCAAACTCAATCATAGGAATCACAATGAGATCAGCGGATAAAGAACAGTTATGTGCTCTAATGGGGACTGATTCACAAAACTTTGTTGCAATAATACTTCCCTTATGTGTTTTGACTAACAATTCTCTTTTTAAATTAAATTGTAAGTATCTAATTTTCTTAGAAAACTGGGAAGATATGAAACAATGCGATGATCCAGAATCAAATAATGCATTTTCTAAACTTGAGGAAACCATTAAATTACCTGCCACCATGTCTTTCAGAGCATCAACCTCAGTAGTAGTGACAGCATAAGCTTGGCCTTGATCCCTTGGCCTCTTTTGAGGTAATTTCTCCTAACGCTTAGGACATTCATTTGCATAATGTCCCATCTCTCTACAATTATAGCATTCCACATTGACAGCAACTTTCTTTCCCGTGTAATCATGAGCTTGGTGGACTTTTTCACCACACTTGTAACAGACTCCCATTCCCTTCAAGCAAGTACCAGGGTGTTTCTTCCCACATTTACTACAGGACTGATATTCAACTTTTCCCTTA
Source organism: Viscum album (assembly GCA_963277665.1). Classification (NCBI taxonomy): domain Eukaryota; kingdom Viridiplantae; phylum Streptophyta; class Magnoliopsida; order Santalales; family Viscaceae; genus Viscum; species Viscum album. The sequence goes on along the minus strand of OY728119.1, from coordinate 1,172,897,446 downwards.
TTCCCCTTATTTCCATTTCCAGATTGATCATAAGATCTCTTCTTTTCTTTCTTTGCTTTAAAGTCATAAGACTTAGAGAATTCCTTTTCCGTCTTGATAGCACATGAGACAATATATTCATACGACGAGAAGGTTTGTGAGACTAATGCTCGATGGAGAAATGGTTTTAACCCATCAAAAAAAAAGATAAATCTTACTTCTTGGGTTACTTATATAATCTGAAGAAAGCCTCTCTAACCTTGTAAAGTTAGCCACATACTTTGCGACATTCTCATCCTCCTTCTACCTCAGACTCAGAAATTGTCTTTCTATATCTACCCAATGGTCATGTGGAAAGTATTTTTCTAAGAAAATTTCCTTAAACTCCCTCTATTTTATACTTGATACTTCTTAATCTTCCTTTGTGTTTTGAATCAGTGACCACCATTGATCGGCATCTCCAGTGAGGCGGTAGACTGCCATGACAACCTTCTCCCTTTCGCTACTCCCCAAGGCGTGGAATATTTTATCTAAGGAGTTTATCCATTGCTCATCTACTAATGGATTTGTACCCCCGTTAAATGTTGGCGGTTGTTTCCTCATGAAGCGGTCTAACATTGATCCTCCACGTTGCGGATCAGGGTGCTCCATACGCGTAAGGTTATTATTCATAACTTGAGTGAGCTGTCCCAGTATGGTAATAAGTTGATCAGCACCAGTTGTATCTCCAGCTCCATAATAATTATCTTGAGCAGGAGGGCAATCCCTACATGGAGTGCGTGCATTGATACGGTTTCCATTCCTCCCACTAGGTGCCATTTCTAAACAATGTCATAAACTAGATTAGTTTATGAATTAAAATACATAATTCCATACTTGTAAAACACTTAACATAAATTGAACTATTTATGGATATAATCCATAATCATAAAAAGAAATTTTTTCTTTGAGGAAGTATATACTCATAAACCCTTCATAATGGTTTGTAAAGAAAATGAGAATTATCCTAAGCATATCCCCCGGGAGTGTCGTAACCAATCGTGCAGCAAGGCCCGTTTTCGTGCATCAGTTCCCGTTCGAGTCTTGCTCAAAGCGGTGTTTTCGGGTTTTACCCCTAGGTACATCTGTACCAGATCCGCCTCTACCTGCTCGTATCCAGACAGGGATGTATTGCTCGGAAGACTCACAAAATCTCTATAATACCAAAATTCTAGGAAGTTCTTCTATACTAATCCTCAAAGTCTATCTTCAGGCTATGTGCTCTAATCAGAGTTTATATAAATCTAGCTTCCAAGGTTAGTACTAAACTGCCTCTGATACCAACTGTAACGCCCTGACCCCAGCTACCCAGAGTCGGTGCATTATTGCGTAACATTGGCATGATCACAAATGATCAAGTCTCGAAAGACCGATTAGTTTAGTAGCCTAGGAAACACTAGATACATTCATAAGTCGTACATTACATCATAAAGTAAAACAAAACTACAACAACGTCTTGTCTTAATATCCCCTCATACTATCCCTGCAGGTCATTCATAATATACTTCTTCACATCCTGGAAAAAATAAAACATTGGAAGGGGTGAGCTCAGATGCTCAGTAAGGATAACAATATAGTGGAAGCTTTTATAAATAAACATAAACATTTAAGGCAATGTATAACTAAAACAAAAGCCTTTTAAACATGAACTTCAACATAATATAGAAAAAGTAAAATGAGATAATTCCATTTACTTATTCACATGGATATTCTACTGGTCGAATAATCACATGAAATATCAATAACCACTTTCATAATGATGGAATGCATAATGCCAGACTATCATAACCACATAGCCAATGCCTCGTGCCAAGACTACAAATAAGATTTTTTCAAGGCCTCGTGCCAAGACACTAGTTGTCTCATGAGACCTATCGATGCATCGAGGAGCTATAGCGGGCTCCACCCGTCACTAATTAAGTCCAATGCATTCCTCATATGAAAAGGTTTAAACATATCATAAACCATAACATAATTGTATGACATAAAACATTCATAAAGGAAACATAAGATTTCCAAACTTCAATCACAATATATCAATACAACACATTGATATAATAAAAACTTTATCAAAACCATTTTCAATACCAAAATAAAGAAAAGTAAAAGATGGTATTTACTTTTCTTTTAAAAAAATTTATGGCTTATAGAGGAAGCCGAAACTCAAATAATTGTCATGGAAGTGGAGAATTCGTTGTCCCCGCATACATAAGAAAAAACATTCCTTTTGTCATTTAGTAAAAATTCTTCGTATAAAAAGATTCCTTTTGAATAAAAGTAAAAGTCAAAGGGGTGTATACACCGTATAAATGAAAGTTGTGTATGATTCAATGAAATGAGATTGAGACGAAGCCCTTACAAAGAACATTTTTAAAATAAAATAGATCTATTATGTGTATTCACTATAAGTACACATAAAGAAAGTACAAATACAAGATAGGACATAATAATATCATGACATAATTTGAAAGTAGCAGATTAACCCAAAGAATGGAAATTGGGTTAAGAAGTTCCCTTACTAAGATCTTTTTTTAAATAAAATAGATATATTATGTGTATTCACTATAGGTACACATAAATAATGTAGAAATACAATATAGGACATAATAATATAATTACATAATTTGAAAGTAGGATATTAACCCAAAGAATGGAAATTGGGTTAAGAAATTCCCTTACCTCGTGTCCAACTTGACTCGATCGTTCTTTAACCTCCTGAATAATAAAATAGAGTTGATTTATAATTACTTAAGAACCTTTTTCAAGTTTATTATTCTTTTTATATCACTTATTACCATGTTATGAACATTATGTAATTATTTAAGTTAATAACTGTCATTTTGTCGATCTTTGGTACTTGATTCAAAAATAAACTTCTTATAATTACAAGTTGTTTATGTGGTAAAATATCCATTATATAAAGAATTATATTCATGATCTAGATATCATATATATCAAATATATCCAGTATATAAACGCATTTATAATATTTTATAACATTTAGAGGTAAGAAATGAAATGTACCGTTCATGGAGACGGTAAGCCGTACGTACGCAAGAATGCTACTTTCATTTCTATTTCGTATTTAATGGAATGAAGTTATAATTATATAAAGGTATAATATAATTCCAGTTTAATATAATGTATAATACCATTTACTCCATCCTTTATACATCCCACATATGGCATTAACGATTCAAATCACTTTGAGGGGGCGGTAGTCCGCACTTCCTAAAATGAAAATATCGTGTTTACCCATAATGGAAATCTTAAAGGTATGCCATAAATAAGAAATACAGAATCATAAGGAAAAAATAAACATAATATATATATCATATATAAAAATATTTTCATCAAAATGGCCACCATTATAGGTGTTAAAAGAATATTGAACAATCATCATTTCGTGAGGCAGTATTTCGCCACCCACAGAAACAGTATGTTCTTTAACCATTAGACGAAGGTGTGTGTAAGTGTAAATCAAATCATTATCATAACAACATCCTAGTATATTTTAGATACTGATTTTGTTATAAAGGAAAGGAATAAAAATAGTTTAGGGGGTTGGAGAAGCAAAATAAAACAAAAGAACATAAAAGAAGACATTACCTTAAAATCGGGTAACTCTTTTTGATTTGAGCCAAAGGCTTCCTTGGAAAGAATTCTTCCCAAAGTGAGGCTTCTAGGAGTAATATATAGAAGTTGAGAGAGTATTTGGGTAGAGTTTGGCTGAGCCAAAAGTCTTTGAAGGTGTGAGTATGGTGGTAGTGGTGGGGGCCTTTTATAAGAGGAGAGGAGGGGCACTCTTGGAAACTCATGAAATGTTATATTATTATGAGATTATTTTCGGATTTCAAAGGTCCCACAATTATATATATCGAAGATAAGGTGATAAGGGTTCTAAATATACTCATACAATAGGTTTTTGACATTTTTAAGTCTTAGATTTTTCATTATCTTTTCATTTTATTTAAATCATTAATTAATAAGGTAATCGCTGCATCATTATGTTGTCATAAAATATTTAATTTATTTAATGTCTAAAAATTATAAAAAAAGTATCATGATGTAGAAATATTTTTAGATTTATAATGAATATTTATAGTCAAAAATATGACTTTTATAACCCCATTTAAAAAAAATTTAGTAAAACAACTCATGTTTGTGACATTTTTATTTTAACATTAAATAAAAAGTTTTTAATGTCATTTTCCTACCAAAGTGGCTCCATGGGGTCCCCAAGTTGTCCCATGGATTTTCTTGGTTGGAAATGACTCATCCAATAGGGGTAGTATAAGTGTAAAAGTATTTTCATATTTTTATAATATCATTTTTACCTTAAATTTCACTAATTACCTTTAATCGCGATTAATTAAACTTAAAAGTTACTATTCACCAAAAATTATTTTAATACCATTGAACCACATTTTACTTCCTAATGACAACCATGTATGTCAGATTTTTCAAAATCAAATCACAGAAGTGGTAATGTTTCATTTAAACGAAAAATCGGTTTTTTAACTACCACTTAGTGGTTTCACTATTCATCAAAAATTGAAGTTTTTCAGAATAATCCCAAAATTTCACCCTAAGATATAATTGATGTTCCGAATTCAAAAATGATGTCTATTTTACAAAATTCCAAACATATAAGTTGAATTAATTAATTTTATAACTAATTCCCGCTGTCACAACAAATAGCGTGTTTTTAAGAAACAATATATATCAAAATATTGACAATTGTTTATGTCTAATTTCAAAGTGAAATTAATTCTAATGAACACCGTTGGATAAAATGGTAAAAATATATTCTAATTATACTTTAAAACCACTCAATAGTATAATTTATCACTATAAATTATTTTTATTAAAAAAGTTGTTTTTAAGTATTTTTCACTATTCATAAAAAATTGGAAGTTCTCAGAAAATTACAAAAAATTCAACTTAGGATAATTTTGATATTCCGAATACAAAAACGAAGTCCATTTGGAAAGATAAAATTTATAAAATTTTAAAAATTAGGTATTACTATTCATAACGGCTACTTTGATTGGTTGTGGTGTGTGTTAGAACTTGAAGTTGCGTACAACACACGCTACTGTATTATTCAAAGAGAAGTGTATCGTGGAAGCTTGGGGTGTTACACACCAGACTTCCTAAAACATCCAAAGGCAATAATTCTATATGGGTCATAGTTTATCGTCTTACAAAGTCAGCACACTTCATTTCTATTAGAGAAGATTTCTCTCTGGATCAACTTGTCAGGATATATGTAAAGGAACTAGTAAGATTTCATGGAGTACCACTTTCCATTATATCTGATCGGGATCTGAGGTTTACCTCAAAGTTTTGGCAAAGTCTTCTACCTACTCTGGATACAGAGTTGAGTTTCAACACTGCTTATCATCCTCAGACAGACGGTCAGTCTGAGAGGACAATTCAAACTCTATAAGATATGTTGAGAGCTTGCTCTATGGATTTCAAAAGAGGTTGGGATCAACACCTACCTTTGGTGGAATTTTCTTATAATAATAGCTTTCACTCCTGTATTCAGATGGCTCCTTATGAAGCTCTCTATGGAAAGAAATGCCGAACTCCAACTTGCTGGGATGAATTTGGGGAAAGAAGTCTATTAGGACCTGATCTTGTTGATGAGATGGCTGAAAACTCTGATCTATTCAACAACACATAAGAGCAGCTCAGAGTCGACAAAAAATTTATGTCGATAACCTAAGAAAAGACCTAGAGTTTGAAGTGGGTGATAAAGTGTTCTTACAAATATGGTAATTAAGGGTAAAAATGATATTATTATTACCCTAACACATGTCCTAATTCTATTGGATAAGTTTAGTTCGACCAGAAACAACCTTAGGAATAAAATATGACCATTTAGGTCCATTTGGATTAGATTAGGACATTTATTATTATTTTATTTAAAGAGATAACATAGTTAAAATCAAATTTTAATAACTAAAAAATTTTTAATATAGGGTTATACATAACATAATTTCGACTATAAATATTCTTTAAAAATCTAAAAAGATTTCCTATATAATGGTATTTTATTTGTAATTTTTAGACATTAAATAAGTTAATTTATTTTTAACACAATGATGGTGCAGTAATTACCTTATTAATGAAATATTAACATAATTGATGTTATAAATACCCAAATAAATATAATTTGAGACTTTTTATGAATTAAACGAATTTTATAGGTTAATATGACATATTAGTACTGATGTAATTAACTTTTTTTGAACTAATCATATTGTTATGATTTTCACAAAAATCAATTACCAAATAGTGTAAAAATTGACATAAAATAGTTTTTAAAACAAATATTATATTATTAATTTTTATTTGATTCCTAAAAATCTAAGGTTTGGAAAAATGACTTAGATAAGGTTATATATATTAATAATTAACCATCTGGGGTTCTTTTTTCTTGTTATAGTAAGTTTATTAACCATATAGTGTAAGAAAACTAGAAGACACGGTAAAAGTTAAATTATTTAACTTAGAGGTAAATCTAAATGATAAGGTTAAAATAGTATCATAAACTTGTCTAAAATATATTGGTTGAGAATATTTCGACCTATCCCCACATTAACTTTGAAATAAATCATTTTGGAGCTATTAAAAACTGAATATTACTTTATTATAAAATAATATTTTAAGTTTTTTCTAAAGTGCCCCTCTCCTCCCTTATAAAGGGGAACCTCCTCCCTCTCCTCCTCACACCACTTTGAGCCTTCAAGCTCGGCCAACCCCTGCCAATTTCTCTTCTCCACTTCTCTAGAAATATCCTAGAGGTCCTGGTCTTCTTCAAAGACCATCTTTAGTGCCCTAAGAAGAGGTTAAGAAGAGGCGCTTCAAAGAAGAGGTAATGTCTGTTACCGATTCTTTCAACTTTATTTCTTCTTCTACTTCTTCTTATTTATTTGTTTCATTATGAATTAATAATATCAGTATCACTCATATACTTATATTTTATTATAAATATGAAACAACACTATTTCACCTTCTATCCATCCTACGGAAAATGAAATCACCGCACGTGCGTACGTACGAAATACCGTCTCCATGCCATGGTGTAATCTATTTTCCACCACCACCTTACTTGGATTGGTATAATGGTGTAATGAATAACTATATATGATTATTTTAAAGTGATATTGATTTTGAAATAGTATACATACACTTAAATACAATTCCATGATCATGGGAACGATATCATCGCCCGTGCATACGTACGGCCTACTTTCTCCACGATGTGATGTGACTCATTCTACATGATCTTCATTGAATAATGATTATATAAATGAATTGAATGAATAAATAATATATATTACACTAATAACATTCTATAAATGAGTTATCTATAACCTAAAAAGAATAATAATAATTTATTTTACAAAACACGCATAAGAACAAAAAGCAATAAACACCCGAATAACAAGTAGCAATGAAATATTACAAACAAGAAGCTAAGAATCTAAGAATATAACCATATATGATATCATAAAAATGGGTATGATTCTGTAATAATTCAATGACAGCATTTAAATCATTATACAGTAGGTTCGGACACGTATGAAGCAAATCAGACCTAAGGTAAGGGAAAATTTCACAATCTCATTTTTATCCGAGATTGTTTATACTTCTGAATTTACTGGGGCATATTTATCATCCACATCCATATTTCCTCAATATGTAATATTATTTCCACCCACCTAAAATAGTTTAAATCCAATTTTACCCATTGGTGAGTTTTTACTAAAAGATATGAAAGGAATCTTTTGTCGTTTTTAGTACGAGGTACTTTTTGATTTTTCCATCCAAAGTACGAGAAGAATGTTTTTTTAACTTATACGGCCTGAATGGACTTTTAGAACATTATTTCCATAAAGATTACTTTACAAGTTTTCAAGTTTATTTTTAATCAAATTCTTTTAGTTTAAAATTTTATGACATGTTAAGAAAGGAAAAAAAATTAAGTAGAAAGGATATTTTCCTCAAGAGAGTTCAAGCATTTTATCAAAATTATTTTCCATCTAAGATAATATAGGGTTCTGTTTCTATCCCTATTTTTACATTTATTTGATTATGTTATGATGGAATTATTTTTATGAAGTCATTTAATCTTATATGATTTATGTTATGATGGCATGATGTTTAAGAATCCCATTTTTATTACATGGGTTATGCTATGATGTATGATTTATGATCTTCTGGCACACATAAGAATGGTATAATTATGAGATGGGTGGGACCTATATATCCTTCCAATTCATTGGGTAAATATTTATATCTCATGATATAGACATGGATAGAATGGAAAGTTAATCTGGTTCAGTGAAACAGGACTGAAACAAGGATTGAACTCGGTTCAGAAATGGACTTTTTCCGCTAAGATAGTCTTCGCAATGAGTCTTGACTAATAAGAAATGATTCTCTATGATTATGTTTGTATGCCGAAAAGTTTCATGTTTAAAGTTATGATTATTTGGATTACATTTCACTATTATGATTCATCCCATGTCATGATATTATGATATCTTTTTCAGGATAATATTTTCAAAATGTTATGTTCTTAAGAATATGATATGATTTATATTTCTTTTGTTTACCCTTACTGAGCATTTGAGCTCACCCTTTTGTATATTTTCTTTTCCCTAGGTCTAGAATAAGGGTATTAAGTAGAATTTTCCAAAAGGGACTCTAGATATGATGAAATAAATGGGAGACAACATAGATTATTTATGAACCAATTGTTTATATTTCCCAGTTTCTAAAGACACTATACCTATACAGTCCTTTCATGGTTTTGTTATATGTTGTAATAAGTATGCTTCAATTCTGAAGTAATAAAAATGTATATAAAGTATGGTTAGTTATACAAAAAACAAATTAATTGAATATTTTATTAATAATAAATGACATAATTTCTTCAAATTGTGTTAAATATGTTTATTTACAAAATATTTGGGATTAGATCATTCATTTGAAAATTTGAGGAAAATTATTGTTTTACCCTTTAAAAATTGTAGTAGTATTTTAGCCGTAAATATTATTTTGTGTATTAATTGAACTTAAAATACTTTTACTATGTTCCTAACATAATTGGATACAACTTTCATTCAATACATTTAAGCTAAATCACACATTTTATTGGAGTAAATGGGCTATAGAGTCAAAGATGGGCTGGACTCACTAGATTGGACAAAACTTTAGTATTTGGGCCATAACATTTTTATTTGTGCTTGTATTGTTCCCAAATTTGAAGAGAATCTCTAAAACCCAATTTCTCATAAATCATACTTCAGGAACAATAGATGGTTCACGTGTTTTAGATATCATACAGTCGATTCAAGTGGGATTAAAATATTTGGCTGAATTTTCCTATTCACATTTCACTACTACAAAATTGGACTTTAACAGTGCTAGAAATAGCCTTTATTAGCACTAGAAAATCATTGACTACATGAGAGATGTTAAAAGTCCTAATCTTTTATTAGAGCTGAAAACACGTTGATACAGGGGTATTTTATAAAAACATATGAAAGTGTTGATAAAGCATCTTTTATCAGCACTTATAAAATGGCTGATAAAGGATCTTTTATCAACACTTTTAAAAGTATTAATAAAGTAAACTATTATTAGTACTTTTAAAGGTGCTGATAAAGGGACATATTGTAGTGTTCTGTAATTGCACATTGCAGCACCACTGCAATATGTTTTAACAACACATCGCATCACCAAAAATACACCAGATATCAATAGAAATAAGTAACAACATAGGATTTAAATGAAATGAAATTGACAACACAAACACAATAAAACAACACTATATTATAGACATTTCAAACATTGGTTTATACAATTACATAAATAAAAATTATTACATACATTCAAAAACATCAATGTTCCTTTATCTTTTAATCCTGACCTAACTCATGAAATTATCGAATAAACCACTCCTACTCAAGAAAAATAATTCACCTATATAAGAAAATAATTCTTATGTTTTTAATAATGTAAAGAAATAAATTAATATAAAGTGTTAATTTTACTAAAATTGATGTCAATTTTAAATAAAAAAATGCACTTTGAGTCCTATCGGTCACATCGTGCATTGGATTTAGGTGCAGCTTATTTCAACACATCTCAAATAACTTTTGGATCATTTTCCTAATGTATCAAAATAATATAATTGTATTTTTTTGGTTTTGAGTATGTCGATTTTCTTTTTTTCTAAAATGCCATTTTAAAATGGAAACACAAACTTTTCAATCATTCTAATAAAATCATGTTTTAGTTTAAAATGAAATGGATTCCTATATTTCACAAATGAATTATGAATCATTTTTCTAAATTACCAAGAAAATATGAGTGTGTTTGATTAGCTTTTAGGGAGTGACACTTTTTGAACTAAAATGTCGACTTAAAACTAATAACAGACACTTTGAGTCATACCAACCACATCATATATCAAATTGAGGTGTAGTTGATTCCTACATGTCAAAAATGAACTATGGATCATTTTCATAAGTATCAAAAAAATCCAAATGTGTTTGATCGGTTTAGAGTAGGATAGTTGTCCATTTTACTAAAATTGATGACAATTTTAAATAAAAAGATTCACTTTGAGTCATACTGATCACACGGTACATTGGATTGAGGTGAGGCAAGTTCCTACACATCCTAAATGAATTATGGATTTCTTTTCCTAAAGTTTCAAAATAATATGAATGTGTTTTCATGGTTTTGATTATATCACTTGTCTTTTTTATTAAATTTAATTTTAGAATTGAAACACACACTTTGACTGATACCGATCACATTGTGTATCTGATTGAGGTGATGTTGATTCATAAACCTCAAAAATGACTTATATATAATTTTCCTAAATCAGTTATCCTTTTACTAATATTGATGACAATTTTAAATAAAAAGATGAACTTTTAGTCATAACAGTCACACTGTGCATCAGATTGAGGTACGACTAATTCCTACACATAAAAAATGGATAATGGGTTGATTTCCTAAACTTTAAAAACAATATTAATGTTTTTTCTCAGTTTTGAGTATGTTACTTGTCTTTATTACTAAAATTTCATTTAAAATTTAAACTTGTAATTTGACTCATACTAATCACATTGTGTATCGGATTGAGGTGAGGATAAATCCTACACATAAAAAATTACTTATGGATTGTTTTACTAAATTATTTAATCAATTTCAATGAATTTTATCCATTTTGATTAGGTTAGTTGGCCTTTTACAAAAATTGATATTAATTTTAAATAAAAACACGCACTTGGAGACATACCGGTCACACCGTGCATCGGATTGAGGTTCGGATGATTCATTCACATCTCAAAAAACTTATGGATCATTTTCCTAAATTATCAAAACAATATAAATTTGTTTTCTCAATTTTTATTATGTGACTTATCTATTTTACTAAAATGTCATTTTTAATTAAAACATTCACTTTGACTCATACGGATCACATCATGTATCTGTTTTATGTGAGACTGATTCCTACAAGTCACAAATTAATTATAGATTGTTTTCCAAAATTATCAAAAAAAATCTGAGCATGTTTTCATGTTTTTTAGTGAGTGACACTTTTTAAAGTCAAATATCAATTTTAAACTGATAACAGACACATTGAGACATATCGGTCACATCGGGTATTAGATTGAGGTGTGGATGATTCTTATACATCACAAATAACTTATGGATCATTTTCTTAAAGTATCAAAACAATATGAATAATTTATCTTGGTTTTGAGTATGTTGGTTTTATTTTTTACTAAAATTAATATTAATTTAAAATAGTAAAAAGTACTTAGAGTCATAACGGTCACATTGAGTGTCATATTGAGGTGCAGTTGATTTTTACATATCCCAAAGTCACAAAACAATCCTAAATGTAAATGTTACCATGATTTCCACTGACTTTATTTTTCAAACTACCATCATTGCATGAGCAGCTTTGAACAAACCACATCAACTCGAAAAAAATAGTCCACCTATATAAGAAAAAAAATTATTATGAGTGATACTAAAAAGAAATAAATTAAACATAAATATGAAATTAACACATTAATTATATGGAAAATGATATTATTGTGAAAATATCAAGATTACATCTGTGATTGAGTAGTGCAGGGAACTTGAAGGAAATTGATAAATTTCAACACTACATGGGTGAGAGGTTTTGAGGGAGAAGAAGTATGAGGAAGTTTTTGTGTAGAAAGGGATGAAAGATGGATAGAGCACCCAAACTTGAAAAAAAATCCACCTATATAAAAAAATATTATGTGAGTAATACTAAAAATAAATAAAATAAACATAAATATGAAAAAATACATTAATTCTATGGATAATGATTTTATTATAAAAACATGAAGATTACCTCTATAGTGGAGAAGATGCAGTGTCGTTTCTCTTCCTAAAAAGGCAATGTAGGTAACTTGAAAGAAATTGATAAATGAACCATTATAGGGGTGAAAAGTTTTCGAGGGAGATGAAGCATGAAATTTGGACAGAGCACCCCAACTTGAACAAAGGAATCCACCATTATAAAAAAACAATTATTATGTGAGTAACACTAAAAATAAATAAATTAAACATAAATATGAAACAATACATTAATTATATCGACAATGATTTTAATACTAAAACATCAAGATTACCTCTATAATTGAGAAGAGGTAGACTCATTTATCTTCTTGAAAAGGAAGTGGATATAACATGAAATATAGTGATAAATGCACCTTTGTAGGGGTGAAAAGTTTTTTAGGGAGAAAAAGTTTGTTGAAGTTTTGGTGTAGAAAGGTGTGAAAGATGGACAGAGCACCCCCAACTTGAAAAAAATAATCCACATATATAAGAAAAAAATTATTATGTGAGTAATACTAAAAAATAAATTAAACATAAATATTAAACAATAAATTAACTCTATGGACAGTTATTTTATTGTGAAAACATCAAAATTACCTTTGTAATTGAGCAGAAGAGGAATCATTTCTCTTCCTGCAAAGACAGTGGAGAGAAATTGAAAGAAAGTGATAAATGAAACACTGTAGAGGTGGAAAGGTTTTGAGGGAGAAGAAGCACGAAAGTTGTATAGATCACCCCAAATCGAAAAAAGAATCCGCCTATATAAGAAAACAATTATTATATGAGTAATACTAAAAAGAAATAAATTAAATATAAATATTAAACAATACATTAATTCTATGGACAATGATTTTACAATGAAAATATCACTATTACCTCTATGATTGAGAATAGATAGTGTCATTTCTCTTCCTAAAAAGTCATGACACATGGACATAAATCTTCTAAAATAAATGAACTCTTTAGGGAATAATTAAAGTTAAATCAACATTTCATTATATAATTTTTTGGTAAAATAGAGAAAGTATATTGTAACATTACATTTACCTATTTCTAAAGGGTTTACTTCATTATAGTTTGTACTTAAATAATGTGTAGAAGACATTGGCTGCATGAGTAGTCAAACATTTAATTTATATTATTTTAATATAGTAGGGAACATATAATATTATGCAGAAAAACATAATAGATTAAAAAACACTTTTACCTTATCATTGAACCCTATTTCTTTTTTTTTAAGGTTTTAAGGATTTGGTTCCTCTATCAAGAATCCAAATCCCCTCTTTGTGGTCCCCTATAATGTACAATACATTGTCTACATTGGGACTAACAAGAATTGATTGTGATGTCCTAATTAAAGGGTCATCCTCGATTGAAGTTTCATCTGACTCAACATTTGTTTTAGTCGCCAACAGGATAATTGACCAATTATTGTTTGTTGGATCAGATACATAAAACACTTGCACTTCTTGTTATTTCATTATTAATGGATTGTATTTTTCCCCTTTCATGGATAAATTCACCTTTATAAATCCCATTTCATCAACTTTCACTCCACTAATATTGGTAACCCATTTGCAATAGAAAATCATCACTTGAAATTTTGTATAATTCAACTCATATATATCTTCGATAATTAAAAAATATGACATATTTTCATAAATTAGATTTCTATCCTTGAACCAAATATGTTCATCGCTTCAGCCACAAGTGTAACACCACCATTGTAAAGTCTTGAGTTTCTGAACTGGGTTAAAATACAAAGGTTTTTTATTTTTTTTAGTTTATCGACGGGTCGTTTTTTTTTAACTGAGCTCCAAAATTTTATTTTGAGTGTTGTAACACCTAAATGTGTCATTTTTGGAATTGCTTAATTACCCTATAATTTTTAGCAGGTGTCCCGATGAGTCTAAGGAGCACTGTATCCAGAAATGTCCAATTTAATGGATCTACACGGGCAGCGCACAGTTACGGTCCAACCCGTGGAGTTTACTCTATTTAATAAATTATTTAACTTAATTAAACAAGATTATATGAGAGATTTTGATTAATTAAAATAATGTTTTAATAATAAAAATAATGAAGTTATTATTATTATTATTGTGTTTATTTACTTAAATAAATGATAAAGAATTCATTAAATGACAATTGAAGAAATTAATGTGGATTTGGGGATTCTTGAAGAACAGTTTTAATTAAATAAAGAGTTTAAAAATTATTAAAGGGTCTTTTATTATTAAATGGAGTAATGTGATAATAATAATAATTTTATTATTATTATTATGGTGTCATAAATTTTTTTTGATGATTTGAGATATTAATTGCATGTTAAAGGAGTGTATCATTTATGAGAATTTAATGTGTCTTTTGAGCTTCTCAAAGAAACATTTAATAAAATGTGGAGTTTCAAATTTAATTAAGTATTGTTATTAAATAGTGGTGTTGATTTTATCAATGGTTTCAAAAATAATAAAAATGCGATTATTATTGTTTTTGTTTTATGAATGTAATAATTTTTATTATTATAGCAATTAAATTAGGGGTTATGGGTTAGAGTTTTTATCATATTAATAATATTATAATAAATTGTGGATTTGGTTTTAAAATAAATGAAATTTTGAATAATAATAATAATGATTTTGTTATTATTTTTTGGGTTATTTAGTTAAATAAATGTTAAAATAATTTATTGATAAATAGGGAGTTTCATATTTAATTATGAAACGTTTATTATGAGAATAATAAATGAAGAAGCGTTTTTAATTAATTGGGGAGTTTTTCAATTATTTGATAAGTGTTTAATGTGTTTAATAATAATAAAATGAGAATTATTATTTTAATTATTACATTCAATTAAATGGATTAATTTAAGGGGGGAAAGAAAATAAAAAGGGTAGGCACAACCTTCAGGTGGCATGACCCCCCATGTTTCTCCTCCTCCATGCGTGACGCAGAAGCATATCTGTCCTCCTCCTCTACACATCCCTCCTCCTTGGGACCAATAGCAGTACACAACCCCTGAGGGACCCTCCCTGTAATAGCAAGATACCTAGGAATAGATCCTTTAACATGCAACCCCATGGTGTGACCCGCCTCCGAGCAATACTGAGAGGGGCACCACCCCCTCTCCTGGACTCCAATTTTCATGAAAAGATTCCTCTCAGACACTTCCCAAATCTTGTTTTCTTCATCAAGGATATGTGAATGTTGACTCAGGACCCATTGGTTCATAATCCGTCATCTCCCACCAATGGCGAGATGGATGGTCTTGAATTGTTTTTCTGTCATTGGTTCAGGTATGCTTCCAAACCCGTTGTTTAGTTTTTCACCAGTTATATTAAGGCCTGATAGTTTTTTTTATGAGTCTACAGTACCATGTTAGAGGTGCCTTGTTCATTACTACTTTGATTATGGGTACCGATTTAATATATTGAATTTTTTTATCAATGTAGAAAACGTGCACATATATATATACACACACACGCGCATATATGAAGGTGTACACGCATTTGACTGTGGACCAGTTGTGGACTGGTTGCCGCCAAGTACATTAAAGTGTTGCAGAATAAAAATGGTGCCACCTTGAGGTAGGGTCCCAAATCCTTAACACTTTATTTAGAATTATAGATTCTTTAAATAAATTGATAATATTAGTTTCCTTGATTATGATATGTCGATGCATGATACTTTTAATGTTATTAAATAATGTCGCCTACATGAGATAAAATGAGGACTTGAACATGTGTTGATTTAAAGAATGTTTTTATAATTTGGTTAAAGTGATATGATTAAACATTTAAATAACTTGGATTGGTAGAATGGGTAATAGGGTAATTAATTGTAGAATTAATTATCAATTCATGAGTTGGAATAAAATTGTAGCTTTTACTAATTATTGCAAATATTGAATATTTGACGTGTTCGGAATATAAATTGAAAACTGGTAATAATTAATGTATTGATTAATTATTACATGTTAAATGGTAAATGGTTAATTAATTTATGATTGGTTAAAGAGATAATATTTAATTAATTAATTTTTGAATTAATTTATTTTCATGCATTAAATTTAGATTGTGAATTGATTGTTTGTTACGACTGTTGGACAAGAGTACCTTCTAATGTGTGTTAATTTTTTCATGTCTTAAGTTGTCTTGGATGGAGTTGTTTAAAAATATGATATGTTGTGTGAGATGGTTGTTATATATCTGGGCTTTTTTCATCATGTTTTGAGATGATTACAACATGCATGTAAATTGTTAAAGTCCTGGACGAATCACTATTTGAGTGGATAGGTTCAGACTTGTTAAAGAATTTAGATGATTAAATATTGAGTTAATTACTTAGTTGGGTTTCTAAGAATAATTAATTGTTAATTAATTATTTACTATTGATATGTTAAATGGTTAATTAATTGTGGACTTATTTAATGGGTGATTTATGTTAATAAGTAGTTGTTGAATTAATTAACGGATTGGATTAATTAATTTATGAATTAGTTATTAGATGGTTTTGGGGTGTTAGACATGGTGTTATACACCAATTATAAATATATATGTATGATTTATAAACAGGTTGTGAGATAAGTATGGCATCCCACCTTTTTATTACATAACTTTTCATTACATTTTACAAATAGAGGATCTTTAAAGTCTAGTGTCTTGGAAATCAGGAACATAATACATGAAAACAACATAAAACATTATTCTAAACCACTCGTAAGGATTCATCATAGGTTAATCCTATTTACAATTACTACATCTCATATCCTAAAGACATACATCAAAGGAAAGGGTGATCAGAAGGCTTAGTAAGGAAAACAAGTGAAATAGTTGACATGTGACCTTGAGCAATAATAATAAGAACATGATAAAAGTCATAAAGTCATGAGAAATGGAAGAATAGGAATATCATAATAAAAATAACTTGAATCATAACTTGAATATGTGGCTAAAACATTTCATTTAGAAATTAATGAGCATATCACCAAGGTTTATCCCTGAGGTGTCATAAAAATTACCAAGGTTATTCACCATGGTATCGTGAAACTTATCATCTCAAGAGATTAATTATTTACCCAATTCATTAAAGCGCTATCATTACGCACCCTGTATATGTATTTATTTACATTTTATCCACATATATCATAATAAAACATTTCATAAATAATCCATAGAGAAAAAAATAAATGGGTTTCACTTCCAAATTGTGATGTTTTAAAAGTGCTTAAAAATAAGATCGTTATGTCATTTATAACCCATGAAAAGGGAGTGAGGGTTACATGTATATCAATTCCAGAATCAAATATATCATTTTTTTTGTATCTATGAACACCCATAGAAACGAAATAGGTCTGTGTATTCACATAAAAAAACAAGAGAATTCCTTGAGAAAAAGAGAGGGAAATTTTGAGACGAAATTTCTGCAGCATAATGACTATATAACAAGGTTTTAGAAAATAATATAAAGAGAGGGGACAAGGGTCACCCATCAATAAATGAATCATTTTACAGTATAGGTACAGAATAAAAATAAATATTATCATGGTGTGGACAACTGAATGATACACCACATGAAAAAGGAAACCTGCAAGGAAAGAGAAAGCATGATTTCTTTTATGAAAATTCGGTAGCCTAACGGTGTCACTTAAAAATTATAAAAATAAATTGATGAGAGAGAAAAGTGTATCTCATTATTTTGAAATGAAATTAAAATTATTAAATATATATAAGAACAAGCCCTCTCATAATAAAATGGAACTATAAGACATAATATAAAGGAAGTCATGACTTAAAAGAGGAGGGTGAAAGGTTCTCTTACCTTGAAGAGTAACTTCGAAAGCTTGAAGGTCAGGACCTTGGGAGAATTGAGGGCACCTTTGGAGGAATCCTTGGGAGGTAAGGAGACCATAACTTCGTCGAGGAAGATTTTGGAATTAAATTAATGAGGTAAATGTCTTGGTATTTATAGGAAAAGTGAGGGAATAAATTATTAATTTCCAAGGGACACCTCATCGGTGGTATTTGAAAAACCATGGGCTTTCCCATGGTATTTGCCCATGGTATTGGCCACTTGGGACACCTCATTTCATATCTCACAATTAATAAGTTGAAAAAAAAGTTTACATCATTAATACATCATTAATGATGTCATTAAACACCCGAAACTCAAAACTGTATTTTTACTATTCACTGAAAATTCAATTGTTTTAGAAAAATCCCAAAAATTCACCCTAACCTAATATCGATGTTCTAAATTCAAAAATTAACTCCATTTTATTAAAATAATTTTCTAAATATTTTTAATTTAATTATTAAATAAAATCATTATTAATTCAAAAAAACGACTCTAAAACTATAACTCGTTTTTTAATTTCTAAAGAAAGTAATCGAGGTCCCATTAAATTATTGTATAACCATAATACAATAAAGTAACAATTTTTTATTAAATTTTATGAAAATAAATTTCCATTTTAAATTATTAAATTAATTATAAAATTTTAAATAAAATATTTATGACATACAAAAATACCAAAACTTAAACTATGATCGTTTTTTTCACCTTTAAGATGTCTAAAATGTATTTATACATTCATGGGTAAAGTTTATATTTTTTTTTTGTCGATTTACCATTCATTACTATTCATATGGGTATGTTACTATTCATACTTTACAATTCACTAAAAAACAAGTTAATCTTATTAGACTCTAAATTTATTATTGAACACAATTGCAGAAGACCATTTTCTGAAAATAAATTCACAATATTGATTATTTAAAGTTTACATAAATATTTTAAAATACCCTTTTTTCCAAAATTTATTAGTAATATGGAACTATAGATTCATCCTACATTTATACGGATATTTGAAATTCAAACACATTATCATAAGAAGAAAAAACAATTTTATTTATATAAAAGTATTACACAAAGCTCTGAGTGTCTCATTACATAGCCCCTTATAGCACCAGCATAGGACCTAAGTGTAAGGTGTGCTATGGTGATAGAATCTTGGGGTAGCTCGAACAACATTTCCTGAGTGGTGATTTCTATCAGCTTTAAATTCTCCCTTAGGTGATTTCGTTCCAGCTTCATATGTTGAAGTTCGGCCTGGGATTGGTCCAGAGCAAAGCCCAGTGACGCTACCTCCTTCCCAAGCTCCGGCATATGGGATTCATATGGCCCGAGTCTACTGGATGAGGCCCTTCAATATTCTTTCTATATTAATTAACCAAGATAACTGTATTTATAAAAACACAACATTAAGATTATAGTTTCCAACGGTCATATTGACCAACAGTCATATAACAGTCGAAACCCAATGGTCTCATTTGAATTATACTCACTTAATTAATTGAAGGATATAATTTTGTTGAGTATAAAAATAAAATAACACACAAATTTAGGAGACAAATATAATTAAAATGTTCAGGATGTTACAATAGGGAATGAAGCTCCAAATACTCATGGGGTGCTAGACATGGTGTTCTGAACCAATGATAAATATATATGTATGATTGATAAATGGGTTGTGAGATAAGGACTAAAGATCTAAATACTCATGGGGTGCTAGACATGGCGTTCTACACCCATCTTGCATGCAACTATTCTTTTATGGGACAGGGACGGTTGCTCCAAATACCCATCGGTTGTGAGACAGGGACTGATGCTCCAAATACTCACGAGGGTGTTATACATGATTTTCTACACCCATTAATTAACATTGGATTGTGGGTCCAATTGTTAGTACATGAAATGAATTAATGGTTAATTAAAACTATTATGACATAATGATTTCTGAATTGAATATGAGAAAGGGTTTAGACTTATTAATGAATTGGGTGAATCATTGTTAGAGGATAGGCCCAGGAGCGAATCACTATTTTTAGTGGGTGGGGTCAGTTATAGTATATGAAAGATTAAATTGAATATCTTATGACACATTATCCAAGATAAAGAACAAGCATGGATTTAGTCTTTACTTTGATTACTTAGATGGTCTTTAGAGACATCTGTGGTGAGTGACTTATATGGGGGATGTCGGGCTTCGGCTGATTCTTGAGACTTTCATAATTTAATGAAGTTTTAAGAATTGATAAATGAAAATGATTGTGTAATGATTTTTGAGTATGAATGATAAATATATAATGCAGGTTCAGACACCAACTAAGGGCTGAAGTAGGTACCTGGGTATATAGTTACTTTGTACTACTTACTTTATTTATGCATGCTTTCACAAGTTTTTAATTATTTATTAAATTTCTGGATTTTGGGTAGACACCAGTGGTCCCGGCCTACTGAGATTTATATCTCACACCCTACTCGGGCCACCATTGTATTAGGTTACTCGAGTAAATTCTATTTGGTTGTAGGATTCTGCTGTTTGCATTTACTTGGGAGATAGGAGCAGAGGACCGAGCAAAAGCTCAAGATGCTAGAGGATACAACACTCAGGTATTTGAGTCATTGTTTATTTATTTCTATATTGGAATGAAAATCATGATATTTTGTTCACTATTTTCTATTTTTTTATAATTATCATGTCATGTATGCATTTGTTTTATAATTGTCCTTGGCCATTTCTTTTGTACAAGATTTATAAAAACTACCTTCTGCTCCTTTATCAGTTATTCGAATTTATCAAATATTTATTGTCATTTTCTATTATTGAACTCTAATATGAGGGTATATTATCCCCAATGACTATCCATATACCCTTGCTATGAGTTGGTAGCCTCTGGTGTATGGGGAGATGCGCTTGAGGTCATGTGGTGACCAGTCTAGCCATCGATTTAGTGTTGATCTGGGTCAAGACGTTACAAAGTGGAATCAAAGGAGGTTCTTTTCCTTTTGTCTTTCTATTTGGGGTTGATATATATGAGACTAGGAAAGTGTCGATGCATGGCTTAATAGTCATGCTTGGGACCGATCACCCCATGTACGGGAAATAACCATGTGGCCAGGGATGGGAATTGATATTTTTAATATTTGAGGTTACGGTTGATATGATTTCACCTTGAGTGCCTAGTGTATATTCTACTGATTATTGATTTTGAGAATTTTGAAAAACAAATCTTGGCCTGATAGGGCAAGGAAATTTCACATATGCATCATCTTAGGCACATAGATATTCGCATGCCATGCATGTAACATACCATGTATATTTATTAGTAGGATGCCTGTTAATTTTTATTGTGTGCCTTGGGTGCAATGCCATGTTTTTTTTCTAATTTAGCTTGACTCTGTAGATATCATGTTTCGGTGATAGATTTAACTTTCTGGGGTAATTATATTCCATACTACCTCAATTATTATCATGTTTTGTTGTTATTCCATGATTCTGTGTAATAAGATGATGTTGTGTTACTACTTATGATAACATGCTAGAGATGTTTTGATGTGTAAAAGGGATTCAAAAGTTAAAATGATAAATGAATGTTGATTGTTATAAATGGGATCCAAATGCCAACAATAAGGTGTATTGGAGCCTTATCGATTGGTAGTTGGACACCCATGTTTTTTTACCTTATATAACCATAGTATGTTTGAAAATGGTTATAAATGTAAAACTACTGAGTTTTGATTGAAATGAACCATTGTGGGGTTGCTTTTTGAAGAACCTGAATTGAATAAATGGGACCCTTAGACGTCGCCTTCTTGGTAAAAAGAATTTAGATGCTAAATTTCCTTTTTAATTTGAATAAAACTGAATGTTAAATGATTAGAGGTTGTTTTTGATAGAATGCCTATTTTTCCATAGGGAGTTGTTTTGAAAACCATGTGATGTGTTGTGAAAAGTAATTGTGTGTTTGTTGAAATTCATTGAAATGATGAAAGGTTGAAATGAATTAATTAAAATGGATAAAAATAAAAAGAGGCTTTTGAATCTTATGATTTCTGTTTTTTGTGACCAGGAGAGAGGGCCAATTTTTATGTTTTGAAAGGGGCTAACCCATGGTTGGTAGTACCCTTATAATGTTCTAAGACGTTAAAGTAAGTTCATCCCACTACTCGGGTGGACTTCTTGGGACTCTTCTTTTATGGAACGTTGATAGGTTTATGTTACGGCTTTTATGATCAATGTTTGACATAGTAATTGGGGTTCAAGGAACAACACATACATGCATTAAGTGTTCTGAAATATCACGTCGGTGATCATAAAATATTTTATTTCAATTTCATAGACAATCCTAAGGTGGGTAGTGTTGCATCATTTTTTCAAAACATTTCAGTAGGAGATGTCGAGCTTTCATAAGAGAGTTGTCCGATAGTAGTTCAATAAATCTTCTTAATGAGCTTGGTTTTATCTTAGTGCTCTTTTCTGAATACGATGAGCATGTCCCCAATCTTGACCATGTCATTTAGACACTAAGACAGTGTCGTTCTTACATCGTGTTAGATTTTTAAATGTTGTTTGGATTGATAATTGGTTGTTATTTGGGTTGTACGTGGGATAAGTGGTTTTTTTGGGCTACTCTTTTATTCGTATTGGGGCATGATTAGTTTTAAAATATCCTTCTGATGCCTTGACTTGGAAATTTCCCACATATGTTGGGTAAGTACTTCGTTATACATGCGGATGGTTTTGGAATACTTTTAAAGGCACGTCGTCAGATAAAGGGTGAATATGGGTTTTGGGTCCATTACGTCTTTTAAGGGAATCACATGCAACATGTTTGGTTGATTGGTCGAGATTCAACTATTTTCGTTGACGAGGTCCATCTAATGGCCACAAATATAAGCTCTTTTTCGATGTTTAAGCTATAAGGTGATATTTGGCTCTGGTTTTGAAGTCTTATCCATTAGTCTTGTGAAAGGTTAAAGGTATGTTTGGTGTTAGGAATGCAACATGTCTTTTCTTACAAGATTAAATGACCTTGGTAGGTCGGTAATTTTAGTAGTGGTTCCTGATGGCTTCTTAGGGATGAGAAGTTTTTAAGGTGGGTAGATTGTAAAGTCCTATGTTTTTCAACCAGGTTAAAATCCGAAGGTTTCTGATTTTTTTTTAGTTTATCAATGGGTCGTTTTTTTAAACCTGGCTCTAGAATTTTATTCCGAGTGTTGGAACACCTAAAGGTGTCATTTTTGGACTTGCGTAATTACTCTATAATTTTTAGTAGGTGTCCTGATGAGTCTCAAGAACACCAAATCCAAAAAATTCAACTTTAATGAATATGTATGGGCAGTGCAGAGTTGCGGTCCAACCCGTGGAGTTTAATCTAATAATTTATTTAATTTAACGAAAGAATATTATATAAGACATTGTGATTAATTAATATAAAGTTTTAATAATAATAATAATGAAGTTATTTTTATTATTATTGTGGATGTTTACTTAAATGAATGATAGATAATTAATTAAATGATGGTTGAAGAAATTAATGTGGATTTAGGGATTATCGAAGAACTGTTTTAATTAAATAAAGAGTTTCAGAATTATTAATGGATCTTTTACTATTAAATTGAGTAATTTGCTAATAATAATAATGTTATTATTATTATGGTGTCATAAATTATTTTAATTCTTTGATATATTAATTGCATGTTAAAGGAGTGTATCATTTATGAGAATTTAATGTGGCTTTTGAGCTTCTCAAATAAATGTTTAATAAAATGAGGAGTTTCATATTTAATGTATCATTGTTATTAAATAGTGGTGTTGTAAATATCAAAGGTTTCAAAAATAATAATAATGAGATTATTATGGTTTTATTTTTATGAATGTAATAATTTTTATTATTATGGACATTAAATTAGGGGTTATGGGTTGGAGTTTCTATCATATTAATAATATTGTAATAAATTGGGGGTTTAGGTTTTAAATAAATGAAAGTTGGAAGAATAATAATTATTATTTTATTATTATTTTGTGGTTATTTAGTTAAGTAAATGTTAAAATAATTTATTGATCAACAAGGAGTTTCATATTTAATTATGAAAAGTTTATTAAGAGAATAATAAATGAAGAAGCGTTTTTAATTAAATGGGGAGTTTTACACTTATTAGATAAGTGTTTAATGTGTATAATAATAATAAAATGAGTATTATTATTTTAATTTTTATATTCAATTAAATGGATTTATTTAATGGGTGGAAAGAAAATAAAAATTGGAGGTGCAACGTTCAGGTGGCATGAGCCCCCATGTTTCTCCTCCTCCATGCGCGATGTAGAAGCATCTCGGGCCTCCTCCTCCGCACGGAATTCCTCCTCCGGACCTCTAGCTACGCACAACCCCAGAGCGACCCACCCTGAAATAGCGCAATACCCGTGCATAGCTCCTGCAGTGCGTGACCCCCGTGGCGCGACCCCCGTGGCGCGACCCCCCTCCAGGCAGTACCTAGAGGTGCACCACCCCATCTCCCGGACTCCACTTTGTGTGCGATGATTCCTCTCGGACTCCTCACAAATATTGTATGCCTCATCAAGGATATGTGAATGTTGACTCAGGACCCATTGGTCCATAATCTGTAATCCCCCACCAAGGGTGAGGCGGATGGTCTCAAATTTTTTTCCGCCATTGGTTTGGGTATCCTTCTAAACCCGTTGTTTAGTTTTGCACCAGTTATATTAGGGATTGTTAAATTTTTTTGTGATTCCATGGTACCATGTTAGTGGGGTGTGGTTCATTACTAATTTTATTATGGGTACCAGTTCAATATATTTAATTTTTTTATCAATGTAGAAAATTCACACATATATATATATACACACATATATATATATGAAGGTGTGCGCACATGCGACAGCGAACCAACTATGGACTGGTTGCTACCAAGTACATTAAAGTGTTGCGGAATAAAAATGGTGCCACGCCGAGGTAGGGTCCCAAATCCTTAACACTTTATTTAAGAATTATATATTCTTTAAATAAATTGAGAATGTGAGTTTACTTGATTATGATATGTCGATGCATAACACTTTTGATGTTATTAAATGATGTTTCCCACATGAGATAAAATGAGGACTTGAACATGTGTTGATTTAAATTATGTTTTACTAATTTAGTTAAAGTGATAAGATTAAACAGTTAGATTATATTGATGGGTAGAATGGGTAATAGGGTAATTAATTTTAGAATTAATTATCAAGTCATGAGTTGGAATAAAATTGTAGCTTTTAATGATTATTGAAAATATTGAATATTTCACATGTTCGGAATATAAATTAGAAACTGGTAATAATTAATGTATGGATTAATTATTACATGTTAAATGATAAATGGTTAATTAATTGATGATTGGTTAAAGAGATATTATTTAATTAATTAATTTTTGAATTAATTAATTTTCATGCATTAAATTTAGATTGTGAATTGATTGTTTGTTACAATTGTTGGACAAGGGTACCTTTTAATGCGTGTTAATTTTTCCATGCCTTAAGTTGTTTTAGATGGATTTGTTTAAAAATATGATATGTTGTGTGAGATGGTTGCTATATATCTGGGATTTATTCAGCATGTTTTGAGATGATTACAATGTGCATGTAAATTGTTAAAGTCCTGGACGAATCACTATTTGAGTGGATGGGTTCAGACTTGTTAAAGAATTTGGATGATTAAATGTTGAGTTAATTACTTATTTGGATTACTAAGAATAATTAATCGTCAATTAATTATTTACTATTGAGATGTTGAATGGTTAATTAATTATTGACTTATTTGACGGGCGATATATGATATTAAGTAGTTGTTGAATTAATTAACGGATTGGATTAATTAATTTATGAATTAATTAATGGATGGTTTTGGGGTGTTAGGAATGTTGTTCTACACCAATGATAAATATATATGTATGATTGAAAAAAGGGTTTTGATATAAAGACTGAAGCTCCAAATACTCACGGGGTGCTAGACATGGTGTTCTACACCAATGATAAATATATATATATATATATATATATATATTATTGATAAATGGGTTTTGAGACAAGGACTGAATCCCCAAATACTCACGGGGTGCTATACATGGAATTCTACACATAGCTTTCATGCAACTATTATTTTATGGGATAGGTACTGATGCTCCAAATACCCATGGGTTGTGAGGCAAGGACTGATGCTCCAAATACTCACGAGGGTGCTAGACATGATGTTCTACACACATTAATTGATATTGGATTGTGGGTCAAATTGGTCATAATGAAATGAATTAATGTTTAATGAAAAATATCATGACATGATGATTTTTGAATTGAATATGAGAAAGGATTCAGACTTATTAATTAATTGGGTGAATCACAGTTAGAGGATAGGCCGAGGAGCGAATCACTATTTTTAGTGGGCAGGATCGATTAGTATATGAAAGATTAAATTGAATATATTATGAAATGTTATCCAAGATAATGAAAAATCTTGGATTTGATCTTTACTTTGATTACTTAAATGGTCTTTAGAGACATCTGTGGTGAGTGAATTATACGGGGGATGTCGGGCTTAGGCCAAATCTTGAGACTTTCATAATTTAATGAGGTTTGAATAATTGATAAATGAAAATGATTGTTGATTATGCATGATAAATGTATAATGTAGGTTCATACACTAACTGAGGGCTAAAGCAGGTATGTGGGTATATATTTACTTTATACTACTTACTTTATTTGTGAATGCTTTCACATGTTTTAAATTATTTATTAAATGTCTGGATTGTTGGTAGACACCAGTGGTCCCGGCCAACTGAGATTTATATATCACACCCTACTCAGTCCGCCATTTCCCTGGGGTACCTGAGTAGATTCTATTTGGTTTTAGGATTTCCTATTTGCATTTACTTGGGAGATAGGAGCAGAAGAACGAGCAGAAGCACAGAATGCTAGAGGAGACCACCCTCAGGGCTTTGAGTCATTGTTTTTTTATTTCTATATTGGAATGTAGAGCATGCTATTTTGTTCACTATTTTCTATTTTTGTATCATTATCATTTCATTCATGCATCTACTATATAATTGGAATTGGCCATTTGTTTTGTACAAGATTTATAAAATCTTCCTTCTTCTACTTTATCATTTATTCAAATGCATTTGTTATTTATTGTCATTGTCTATTATTGAACTCTGGTATGAGGTTATAGTCTCCCCAATGACTATCCATAGACCCTCACTGCTACTTGGTAGCCTTTTATGTATGGGGAGAGGCACTTGAGGTCATGTGGAAACCAGTCTGGCCACCTATTTATTGGTGAGCTAGGTCAGGACATTACAAAGTGGAATTGGAGGAGGTTCTTTTCCTGTTGTCTTTCTATTTTGGGTTTATATATAGGAGACTAGGAAGGTGTCGGTGCTTGGGTTAATAGTCATTCTTGGGTCTAATCGCCCCATGTACGGGAAACGACCATGTGGCCAGGGATGGGAATTGATGTTTGTAATATTTGAGGTTATGGTTGATATGATTTCACCTTGAGTGACTGGTGTATTTTCCGTTGCTTGTTGTTTTTGAGAATTTTGAAAAACAAATCTTGGCCTGATATGGAAAGTAAATTTCATATATGCATCATCTTAGGCACGTAGATATTCACATTCTATGAAGGTAACATGCCATGTAGATTTATTAGAAGGATTCCTGCTAATTTTTATTGTAAGCCTTGGGTGCAATGTCATGTTTTTATCTACTTTAGCATGACTATGTAGATGGCATGTTTTGGTGATATATTTTACTTTATTGGGTGATTATATGCCATACTACCTCAGTTATTAGCATGTTTTTTTATTTTTCTATGCTTCTATGTAATAGCATGATTTTGTGTTACTACTTATGATAACATGCTAGATATGTTTTGATGTGTGAAAGGGATTAAAAAGTTAAAATGTTAAATGAATGTTGATTGTTATAAATGGGAGCCAAATTCCAGTGATAAGGTGTATGGGCGGCTTATCGATTGGTAGATAGCCACCCATGTGCATGAACCTTATATAACCATTGTATGTTTGAAAATGGTTATAAATGTAAAACTACTGAATTTTGATTGAAATGAACCATTGTGGGGTTGCTTTTTGAAGAACCCGGGTTGAATAAATGGGACCCTCAGACATCTCCTTCTTGGTAAAAAGAATTTAGATGACAAATTGCCTGTTTAAATTTGAATAAAACTTAATGTTAAATGATTAAAGAGGATATTTGTGATAGCATTCCTATTTTTCCATAGGGAGTTGTTTTGAAAACCAAGTGACTTGTTAAAAGTAATTGTGTATTTCTTGAAATTTATTCAAATGATGAAAGGTTGAAGTTAATTAATTAAAATGGATAAAATGAAACGGGGTCTTTTTAATCTTATGATTTCTATTTTGTGTGACCAGGACATAGGGCCAATGTTTATGTTTTTTAAGGGGCTAGCCCGTGGTCGGTAGTACCCTTAGAATGTTCTAATCCGTTAAAGTAAGTTCATCCCACTACTCGGGAGGACATCTTGGGACTCTGCTTTTATGGAACGCTGATAGGTTTATGTTATGGATTTTATAACCAATGTTTGACATGGTTATTATGGTTCAAGGAATTTCACATGCATGCGTTAAGTGTTCTGAAATATCACGCTGGTGAGAAGCTGATCTTTTATTTCGACGTCATGGACAATCCTAAGGTGGGTAGTGTCGCATCATTTTTGGTAAACCTGTCGGAAGGAGATTCTGAGATTTTAGAACAGAGTTTTCCGGAAGTAGTTTGACCAATCTTCTTAATGAACTTGGTTTTATCTTATTGATCTCTTTTGAATATGATGAGAATGTCCCCTATCTTTACCATGTCATTTAGACACTAATATAGTTTCGGTCTTACATTGCGCTAAAGTTTCAAATGTTTTTTAGCTTGATAAGTGGTTGTTATTTGGGTTGTACGTGGGATGTGTGGTTTTCTGGGGATACTCCTTTATATGTGTTGGGGCACAATTATTTTTAAAATATCATTGTGATGCCTTGACTTGGAAATTTCCCTAGATTTCGGGTAAGGACTTCGTTATGCATACAGATGGTTTTGGAATAGTTTTAAAGTCACGTCGTCAGATAAAGGGAGAATGTGGGTTTTGGGTCCACAACGTCTTTTGAGGGAAGCACATGAAACATGTTCGGTTGATTGATTGAGATTAAACTATTTTCGTTAACGAGGTCCATCTAATGGCCTCAGATATAATCTATGTTTCGTTGTTTAAGCTATAAAGTGAGCTTTGGCTCTGGTTTTGAAGTCTTAGACATTAGTCATGTGAAGGGTTAAAGGTGTGTTTGGTGTTGGGCATGCAACACGTCTTTTCTTACAAGATTAAATGACCTTGGTAGGTCGGTTGTTTTAGTAGTGGTTCTCGATGACTTCTCAGGGATGAGAAGTTTTTAAGGTGGGTATATTGTAAAGTCCTGTGTTTTTTAACCGGGTTAAAATATGAAGGTTTTCGATTTTTTTTCAGTATATCAATGGGTTGTTGTTTTTTAAACCAAACTCCAGAATTTTATTCCGAGTGTTGGAACACCTAAAGGTGTTGTTTTTGGACTTTTGCAATTACCCTATAATTTTTAGCAGGTGTCCTGATGAGTCTCAGGAGCACCGGATCCAGAAAATTCCACTTTAATGGATCTGCATGGGCAGCGTGCAGTTGCGGTCCAACCTGTGGAGTTTACTCTATTTAATAAATTATTTAATTTAACAAAAGAAGATTATATGAGAGATTGTGATTAATTAATAGAAAGTTTTAATAATAATAATAATAATGAAGTTATTATTATTATTATTGTGGTTGTTTAATTAAATTAATGATACAGAATTAATTAAATGATGGTTGAAGGAATTAATGTGGATTTGGGGATTATGGAAGAACTGTTTTAATTAAATAAAGAGTTTCAGAATTATTAAAGGATCTTTTATTATTAAATCGTGGAATGTGCTAATAATAATAATTTTATTATTATTATATTATTATGGTGTCATAAATTTTTTTAATGCTTTGATATATTAATTTCATGTTAAAGGATTGTATCATTTATGAGAATTTAATGTGGCTTTTGAACTTCTCAAAGAAACTTTTAATAAGATGAGGAGTTTTAGATTTAATGAAGCTTTGTTATTAAATAGTGGTGTTGGGTTTATCAAAGGTTTCAAAAATAATAATAATGAGATTATTATGGTTTTAGTTTTATGAATGTAATAATTTTTATTATTATGGCAATTAAATTAGGGGTTATGGGTTGGAGTTTTTAGCATATTAATAATATTGTAATAAATTGGGGGTTTATGTTTTAAATAAATGAAAGTTGGAAGAATAATAATAATGATGTTATTAATATTTTGTGGTTATTTAG
The DNA here is from genome assembly GCA_963277665.1 of Viscum album. Lineage (NCBI taxonomy): Eukaryota > Viridiplantae > Streptophyta > Magnoliopsida > Santalales > Viscaceae > Viscum > Viscum album. Next base: position 1,172,866,741 of record OY728119.1, on the reverse strand, counting down.
TTAAATAAATGTTAAAATAATTTATTGATCAACAGGGAGTTTCATATTTAATTACGAAACATTTATTAAGTGAATAATAAATGAAGAAGCGTTTTTAATTAAATGGGGAGTTATGCACTTATTAGATAAGTGTTTAATGTGTATAATAATAATAAAATTAGTATTATTATTTTAATTATTACATTCAATTAAATGGATTAATTTAAGGGGGGGAAGGAAATAAAAAGGGGAGGCATGACCTTTAGGTGGCATGACCCCCCTTGTTTCTCCTCCTCCATGCACAACACAGAAGCATCTCTGGCCTCCTCCTCCGCATGGCCCTCCTCCTCAGGACTTCCAGCAGTGCGCAACCCCTGAGAAACCCTCCCAAAATTAGCGCAATAACTGGGAAGAGCTCCTGCAGTGCGTGACCACCATGGCGCGACCCCCCTCCGGGTAGTACCCAGAGGCGCACCACCCCCTCTCCCAAACTCCACTTTGCACACTACGATTCCTATCGGACTCCTCACGAATCTTGTCTAACTCATTAAGGATATGTGAATGTTTACTTAGGACCCATTAGTCCATAATTTGACATCCCCATCCAAGGGTGAGGCGGATGGTCTCGAATTTTTTTTCCACCATTGTTTCGGGTATGCTTCCAAACTCGCTGAATAGTTTTTCCCCAGTTATATTTGGGCCTGTTAATTTTTTTTGTGACTCCACATTACCATGTTAGTTGTGTGTTGTTCATTGCTACTTTGATTATGGGTACCGGTTTAATATATTGAATTTTTTTATCAATGTAGACAATGAGAAAATATATATATATGTATATACACACACATATATGAAGGTGTGCATGCATGCGACTGCGGACCAGTTCTGGACTGGTTGCCACCAAGTATATTAAAGTGTTTCAGAATAAAAATGGTGCAACCTCGAGGTAGGGTCCCAAATCCTTAACACTTTATTTAAGAATTATAGCTTCTTCAAATAAACTGAGAATGTTAATTTTCTTGATTATGATATGTCGATGTATGATACTTTTGATGTTATTAAATGATGTCACCCACGTGAGATAAAATGAAGACTTGAACATGTGTTGATTTAAAGCATGTTTTACTCATTTAGTTAAAGTGATATGATTAAACAGTTGTATTATTTTGATGGGCAGAATGGGTAATAGGGTAATAAATTTTAGAATTAATTATCAAGTCATGAGTTGGAATAAAATTGTATCTTTTACTAATTATTGAGAATATTGAATATTTGACGTGTTCGGAATATAAATTGGAAACTGGTAATAATTAATTTATGGATTAATTATTACATGTTAATTAGTAAGTGGTTAATTAATTAATTATTGGTTAGAGAAATAATATTTAATTATTTATTTTTTGAATTAATTAATTTTCATGTATTAAATTTAGATTGCAAATTGATTGTTTGTTACAACTGTTTGACAACGGTACCTTTTAATGTGTCTTAGTTTTTCCATGCCTTAAGTTGTCTTGGATGGAGTTATTTAAAAATATGATATGTTTTGTGAGATGGTTGCTAAATATCTGAGCTTTGTTCAGCATGTTTTGAGATGATTACAACGTGCATGTAAATTATTAAAGTCCTTGACGAATCACTGTTTGAGTGGATGGATTCAGACTTGTTAAAGAATTTGGATAATTAAATGTTGACTTAGTTATCTTGATAAGAATAATTAATTGTTAATTAATTATTTACTATTGAGATATTGAATGGTTAATTAATTTTTGACTTATTTAACGGGTGATTTATGTTATTCAGTAGTTTTTGAATTAATTAATAGATTGGATTAATTAATTTATGAATTAATTAATGTATGGTTTTGGGGTGTTAGATATGGTGTTCTAAACCAATGATAAATATATATGTATGATTGATAAATGGGTTGTGAGATAAGGGATGAAGCTCCAAATACTCAGGGGGTGCTAAACATGGTGTTCTGCACCAATGATAAATATATGTGTATGATTGATAAATGGGTTGTGAGACAAGGACTGAATCTCCAAATACTCACGGGGTTCTAGACATAGCGTTCTACACCCAACTTGCATGAAACTATTCTTTTATAGGATAGGGACTGATTCTCCAAATACTCATGGGTTTTGAGACAAGGACTGACGCTCCAAATACTCACGAGGGTGCTAGACATGATTTTCTACACCCATTAATTGACATTGTATTGTTGTTTCAATTGGTCTTAAATGAATGAATTAATGGTTAATGAAAACAGTTGTGACATAATTATTTGTGAATTGAATTTGAGAAAGGGTTTAGACTTATTAATAAATAGGGTGAATCACTGTTAGAGGACAGACCCAGGAGCAAATCACTATTTTTAGTGGGAGGGCTCAGTTATAGTATATGAAATATTAAATTGAATATCTTATGACATGTTATTCATGCTGAAGCACAAGCTTGGATTTTTTCTTTACTTTGATTACTTAGATGGTCTTTAGAGACATCTGTGGTGAGTGACTTATATAATGGATGTCGGGCTTAGGCCAAATCTTGAGACTTTCATTATTTAATGAGGTTTGAATAATTGATAAAAGAAAATGATTTTGTAATGATTGTTGAGTATTCATGATAAATTTATAATGCAGGTTAAGACACCAGTTGAGGGCTGAAGCAGGTACGTGGGTATATAGTTACTTTGTACTACTTACTTTATTTATGAATGCTTTCACACATTTTAAAATATTTATTAAATTTATAGATTTTTTGTAGACACTAGTGGTCCCGACCTACTAATATTTATATCTCACACCCTACTTGGTCCTCCATTGCACTGGGTTACCCGAGTAGATTCTATTTGGTTGTAGGATTCTGCTATTTTCATTTACTTGGGAGATAGGAGCATAGGAATAAGCGGAAGCTCAGGATGCTAGAGGAGACCTCCCTCGGGGATTTGAGTCATTGTTTATTTATTTCTACATTTGAATGTAAATCATGTTGTTTTTTTCACTATTTTATATTTTTTGTATCATTAGCATGTCATGCATGCATCTGCTTTATAATTGGCATTGGCCATTTTGTTTTGTATAAGATTTATAAAATTTTCCTTCCGCTGATTTATCATTTATTATAAGGCATACACTATTTATTGTCATTGTCTATTATTGAACTCTGATATGAGTTTATAGTTTCCCTACTGACTATCCATAGACCCTCGCTACTATTCGGCAGCCTCTGGTGTATGGGGAGACGCACTTGAGGTCATGTGGAAACCATTCCGACCACCAGTTCAGTGGTGACTAGTTCGGGGTGTTACAAATATTTTGCATCATATTGAACTTGTCATTTTCTTTTCTATAGAATTTATAATAATTGATTACAAAACCAATGTAAGATATAACATTTTCATTCAGTCCTCTGGCTATCCATTGAAGTATTTCAAAAACTAAATTCATATTTTTTGATAACTCCTTATAAATTTAATCTCCGAACCATCCTATAAACTATTGATTATGTTTATTTGATATACATCCTTCATCCCTTGATGGATTCAAATATCTAAGAATTTATTTGTGGGATTCAATATATGGATCAAAATCTTTACTATTATGTAATATGTAAATATCTGATTTCTCCTACTCTTTCAAGGTAATTGTAACAATATCTCTTCTGAAAATCTGTTATCCCATAAGGAATTCACTGTTATGAGACTTTGGGAGACCAATGATTTCAACATATAATAGGTAATTGGTATAGAATTAAATAAATTCTTTAATAATATATCATTCTGCAATACAACCTTCTAGCCAACTTCGATTATTGACAAACCCTTTCAAAATCTTCATATACCATTCAATGGGGTACATGAATCTGTAATAGATGGGACCACATAGTTGAACCTCTCTGACCAAGTGAACCATTAGGTGGACCATTATATAAAAGAATGATGTTTGGATGAACATATATAATTCACATAATATGATTGAAATTTCCTTATTCATGATGGGCAACTTTACAGCATATGGATTTGAAAAAGAAGAAGATTCTGGTTAATGTATCTCATAAATTTTGAGGTAGAATGCAATGAAAAGAAACAAGAATTAAATCTTACATCAAAACATGACAGTCATGTGATTTTAGTCCTCGTAAATTCAAATTAGTCATTGACATGACATTCTTGATATTTTATGAATACCCCTATGTAACTTTTACACTAGTAAGGAAAAGAAAAAATTGAAATTTTTCCTATCTGGATAGAGTGTAAGATGCAGGTGGAAGAAAATTCATCCTTTAACCCTTCATTGGTGCCAACTCTTCCCTTATCCCCATTTCAATCAAGTCCAACCTAGCCTTGATGTCATATTTTGTTTCACTAAGAACATTTAGTTTCCTTCCAATAACACTATCAAATACATTTTTTTCTACATGCATGACATCAATAAATTTTTTGATATATAAAAAATTTCAATATGGTAATTCAAATAAAATTGATCACTTCTTCCAACCTGATTTTGTAAGGTTTTTTAAAAATGATTTACTGAATATAGTGTAAATATTTTTTATTTTTTTGTATAATTGATCGCCCATTGCTGGAGATGGTGTTGTACCTTATTTAATATTCCCATTGAATGATGTCGTCTAGGATTGGTATTTATGTCGACGAGGTAAAAAATTTTGATTTCCTAAAAACACAGTCTTTGAGGAATGTTTCAACCGAACTAAGTATGTGCATTTTTCAAAAATGGGACACCCCAACATTCTTTTAATGTTATAGCCTGATAAATTTCCATAAGCAAGGAAGTAATTTATAATTATGTACAACATGGAACTTAATATGAATTATTTACTTCTATGATCACCATACATTATAACACCTATATACCACATCAATTTCATATCATCGATCAATGGATCCAAATAGACATCAATATCATTACCAGGTTACTTTGGTCCAAATATAAGCAGAGACAACATAATGTATTTGGGCTTCATGCATAAACATGGAGCATAGTTATAATTTACCAATATGACAGGCCATGTACTGTGAGTAATACTCTATAAACCAAAAAGATTTATTCCATCTATAGATAATTCAAGATGAAAGTTTCTCAGCTCATCTCCAAATTCAAAAAACTCGTAATCAATTTTCTTCCAATGAGGAGAATATGTTGGATGATGTAGGTTACCATATTTAATTATTATATATTCATGCCATGTTAATTGTCTTGCAGTTTCCTAAAATCCATATAGTCTTATAAACTATGGAATGATAGGAAAGTACCATACATATTTTGAAGGACTGGATTCATTTTTCTTGTTCGATCTGCGCCAAACTTAAGGAATTTTGTGAGTGATTCATGGTCTTTGCGAAAAAATATGCAATCATTTAGATAAGCATGAATTTTTTTAGAGATCATTCCAATTGAACATAACATTAGTTTAGCGTCATATTCTCAGAATCTTAGTTCATTTTCATCTAGTAGCATATCTTTAAAAAGTCCAAAAAGTTATGTAAAGCTGGTGTCACTCCATCCATTTCCATCTTTCAAATTATATAAATTCAATACAAGTGACAATGTTTTGTATTTAGTACAACTGATATACAGTGGTTTCTTGAAACATTTACCTAACTCTTCAAAAAACTTTGTACAATCACAAAGGTATTCATATCAAATGATTCATAAACAAAAGTTTCATCCCAATTAATTTCCACATTCATTTTTCCCCATGTTTATTCCAACATTTATAGATTTGATCTATTACATTACAAATTAAAAGTTCTTCCAAATCTTCCATAAAAATTTTTCTTGAATAAAAACAATGAAAACATGGATAGAGGATTTTAGAAGGGTCGTTTACATGCTCTCTTGCAAACTTTATGAACTATTTGACACGATATTTATATTAATTTGTAAAAAAATTATCATGCATTCATTTTTGGTTCATATCCTTCCTATTGGGTTCATAAAATATTAATTTTATACAATATATAAATAAATACACATAATATATTCATTATCAAATGTGAAATTTGTAGACAATTCTAATAAGGGAAACTCAACATTTTATTATTTCAAAGAATTTTAGTATATTGAATAAAATGGGTAATTGAATTTAAGAAAATAATTAATTCACACCAAATATTTCTCAAATCCCCTAAAAAATGAAAATATAACATAGGAAATTAAGGAGTAATAGGAAACTCAAATATAATAAAAAATAATAATAAACTCTCATTCAATCAACTAGAATATATAAAAATATATTCGAACAAGTGATGTAGCGACCTAAGGAATTATTACATTTAAAATTAATGTTATATAGATATTTGAAAACATCTCAAGACTCTTGGGATGTTATATCACTACACCGACCCATCCCGAGGAAATTCAAGGTACTCCAACTGGATGCAAAATTAGTATTTACTAATGGGTTACACGAATATAAAGTTTACATCAAAAAAACAGATAGTTTTATCATTTTTTAATATGAGAATGATGTTTGTAAATTGATAAAGGTGATGTTTGAATTGAAACAAGAACTAAGAGCTTGGTATTGAAGGTTATATGAATTATTAAAGAAAATTTAATTTAAAAAATGAATAATTGATCATAATCATTACACAAAAAATAATTTTATAGATATATTGAAAGTGTTTATCAATTTGGATGACATAATATTTAGAGGTCCAAGAGATGAATGGTGATAATAATTTTCTACATTTACATTGACCAATGTTTAAATGTTGATGATTATTGAGTTTACATTTTCCTTAGTTTATAGGCGACTCATGGAATTCATGGGATATTTATTTCCCAATCCATGTACATGAGGGAAGTTTTTTATAGATTTCAAGAAGAAGATTGAAACCCCATGTTGAAACCCACTTAAAATTGAATAAAATTTTAAAATATTGTGTATGGAATGTCAATCTATATTATGGAGTGTGGTAGATTCATTATATGCCAACTTTTTTTATAGTAAAAATGTTTGAAATACTATTTTTCTACATTTCATATAGCTAGGTATCAAAGTGATTCCATGGAAATCAACTTGTAATTAGTTAAATAAATACAAAAAAATGGGGTGAAATTCTTGAAAATCTACATTTTCGAGAAAGAAATTATAATGTCTTATAGTGGTACATAGGTCTCAAAAAAGTGGTATAACTAAAAAGGGGTAATCTCAAAAGGATATTTTTTGTAAATTATTGAGAGAGGGGGATTATGATGATAATGAAAAATTATAATGTAGTTGGAAAATTGTGCATAGAATTAAGGTATAATATTTCATATATTGTTATTAAAAGGATTTATAAATAATTTTGTATTAATCTAAAGATAGAGAAAATTAAAATACATTTTTTTTAAAGTGTAGAGACATTGAAAGTTGGATTATTGAGAAAAGGTAAAGCATGTTTAACAATAGATATATTTTCCAAAACAAACCCAAGAAAACCGTATATCAAACACCTAAGCTGGCCCATGATAGTGTCCAAGGGACATTCTCAATCTCCCTCAGGCTGGCAACAAGCACCAGGGCATGAAAAACAACACAGTGGGAATGATTTGGCTCAAAAAATAAATAAAACTAGTAGAAATAAAATTTAAATAAATACTATCATGTTGCATCCATACATTGGATTCCCACACCAACCCAGATAAGTAGAAAAAAGAAGATATGAATCGATATAATATAAAATAAATTCCTTAACCTACCTTTAACTCCCTCACACACAAAATCCCCAATTTCAATTTATAAAATTTTACATCTATGGAATAGAATTGATAAAATAAAGAAATAAAAATATGTATGATATGTTTACTTGGTCAATTTGGGAAATGTAAACAAAATAAAACAACCAACTAAACTCCATGTGTCACTATTGAGTCTAAAAACAATAAACTCTATGTGAGTGATCAAGAGTTGAATCAAAATTAGAAACTGAGAAAAACAGAAGGCATGCCTAACTAGTATACAATCACCGAATCATAAATAACAACATCATCGAAGAAGAAATAAAAAACAAAAACAAAAATACACAAAGAAAATCGGAAGGCCTGCCTCTCTAGGTTGAAGAAGATCTAAAACCCTCTTTGAAAACCCTAACTTCAATTGAATACTGGATTTCAGAAAAGATGTCTGAGATACATTCGAGTGGTGTGATTTGATTTTTGATTCACCGAGGAGGAGCACTAGCAGCAGGTGGATTTCGCAGAAAGATTGTGGCATCACGATAGATTCGCAAATGGTTAGGGGTTTTTAATTAGATCAAGACACTTTTATCTGCGCCTACAAATAAGCACAGATAAAGGTAGGTATTTACCAGCACTAAAAATGCACTAAAAAAATCAATCTTTATCAGTGTTAAAATTATAGCATTGATAAATGTTAATTTTATCAGTGCTTTTTTTAGCACTAATAAAGACTCATCTTTATCAATGTGGAAAAAATGCTGATAAATATGCTTTTATCAGTGCTTATTACTTAAGCACTGATAAAGGATTTATATTTATAATTATAAATAAAAAAAATTAAATATTTATATATACTTAATAAAAATATATAAATATAAATATAGTAAATATATTTCATTTTAAATATATTTATTACAATTTTATAATTATTTATTTATAATTATAGAAATATTTTTAAGCAATAATATTTATATCATTATATATATTTATATAATTATATATATATAAATATATATATATTTAATAAATATATATAAATATAGTAAATATATTAATTATCTAAGTAAATTTATTATAAATTTAATATTTATTTAAATATATATAATTATTTATTTATAATTATATAAATTATTTTAAAAAAATATATATTTATTTATAATTAAAAATATATAATTGTATAAATATAGTAAATTTACATTTATAAATATATTTATTTATAAATATTTTTTTACAAATATATTTTTAACATTATTAATGAATATCTAATTTTAAATTGCATGCAAATATGTTAAAAATGAGTGAAATTGAATAAATTAAGAATAAGTACACTTTAACAATATTGAAAAAATGAAAAAAATTTATGTATGTGAATTGTATATAAAAATGCATTAATTACATATATGTGAAATCAATATAACATAGATTTGACCTATGTTAAATTAAAAAATCAAACAAAATTCAATTATATGTCGACTACTATGCAATTATTCGGTATTTTTAATTCATATTAATTTTTAATTATAAACCATTATTTAATAAATATATGACTATTTAATGTAAAGTGTATAAATATTTTTTAATATAAAAATCATATTTATATACATTAATATATATCTATATATTTAATATATACAATTTAATGACATTAATTATCATAAATATCTAATTAATAAAATGTTTAATATTTAATAATGTATAATCATTTTAATCATTTTTAGCAATAATTATTTAATTATTAAAAATTTTAATATTTTTTTAACAAGCTCATTTTTATTTTTTATTTATTTAATTAGTTCATTTTATTTTTTCAGACCTTTATCAGTGCTAAAAAAGTGCTAATGAAATAAATATTTATCAGCGCTAAAAAATCGCTGATGAAAGAAATATTTATCAGTGCTAAAATTAAAGCACTGATAAAAAGATACCATTTATCAGTGCTAAAAATAAAGTACTGATAAAGGATGCCCTTTATCATCACTAAAAATAAATCATTGATAAAGGTTTCCTATATCAGTGCTAAAAACACTACTAAATGGTTAAATTTATCAGTTCTTTCCTTAGCACTGATAAATATGCTATTTATCAACATTTTTTCTAGCATTGATGAATACTAGTGCTATTAAACACGGGTTTTGTAGTGGTGCTTGAAACCACTTGTAACCTAGCCTCCCATCCACACTATAAATTGATGTTTTTATCATTTGTATGGGGTGGAATATACCTTAATGAATTTTTATCAGAGGAGAAGTTGTGCCTAATCATTTCCATTCACTGTTGGAGGAGGGAATCTATCAAGCTAGGATCTCCACTAAAATGATCTTCTTTTCTTCTTCTTTGTTGTAATGTTTTTGTTCTCAGAATAAAATTATTATTCCATATTATATTTCTTATGTTTTATTAAATTTTCTTCTTCTATACTATTTCTATTTGTTATGTAAATCAAGATTAGAAACATGATTGGTTTGTACCCTTTCCACAACCTTTGCAAATGCAAAATGTTTTTATGTTGACTATACCGCTCATAGAAGAGCATCTTTTTTTAGTAATAGGTCTACCACTTACCTTCTTTATTAATTTATTTTTAATCAATGATATAATGTAATTCACATAATATGATCTATATATTGAGTTTCTAATTTAAAAGAAACTAATCAAGAAATTGAAAAATTAACACAAAACACACGAGGTTGAGAATTGTGTAAATTGTGAGCGCACGAACTTAATCAATAAAACAAAACCACAAGGGATAAATTTGTAGAGTTAAAATATAATCCCTAAACTCAATTTATCCTCACTTATAGAGTAGATATGATCCATAATTCACCATTGACCATAATATATCCTTGTAACAATAATCAAAGTAGGGTTCTATAATTGCTTGTTCTGAAGCCAGCCTAGGGTTTAATTAATTTCATCTTTGTGGTTGAGGTAAATTATCATAGGGTTCAAGGATTAAAAAATTAGGGGATCATAATTAAATGGATGTTAATTTAAATAATAATGATTTATAAGTAATTGAATAGGTAGAGTTATATTGATTTTTTCTTTTAAAAATATTTTCTAAAAAACATCTTCTCATTCCATTTTCTCAATCCCATTTCAAAAGGAAAAAAGAATACAATATTCTTCCAACATACTTCTTCTAGATTTATAAATGGAAACCCCCACTCCCATAATTTTTTTTATTGCATCAATCATCATCGTTCCCCCACACCCATAATTTTAAGTAGTGTGTTTCTTCTCTTTAATTTTATTTTCAAAATACCTTTAATATGCTATTAAATTTACATCCTCCTATGAGAGATGACCTTTGTCAGCCACTCTGATACACCTAAGAAGTAAAAATTTACACTTCATTTTAAAGATCCCACGATAGTGCCTTTCAGTATGATTTTATAGTCACTAAGGATGGTGACTCATTATTAGTTGATAATAAGGATCCTCTAACCTATAAGAAAGTAGTAAATGGAATAGACATTTCTAAGTGGTAAGAATCCATGAATTCTGAAATGGATTCCATATTCCAAAACCAAAATTGGATTTTGGTAGATCATCCAATGGATGTAAAGCCTATTGGTTGTAAATGGTTATTCAATAAGAAACTAGAAATTGAAGGAAATTTCAGAACCTATAAAGCATGACTGGTTGTAAAAGGGTTTAAACAACGTTAATTCATTAACTGTGATAAAAACTTTTCACCAGTTAAAATACAAAAATCCATCCGAATGATACATTTCATTATAGATTATCATGAATTTGAAATTGGGAAACTAGATTTCAAAATATCTTTAATTAATGGGAACCTTCATGAATATGTCTATATGAAAAAACCTTAAGGTTTTGTGACTCCAAAGGATACCAACAAGGTATGTAATTTATAAAAAAGACATTTATGGATTAAATAAAGCATTCAGGTCATGAAACATTCATTTTGATGAATCCATAACAGAATTTGGTTTTATAAATAAAAAATGTGAGGATTTTGTCTATAAATAGTTTAGTGGGAGTGCAGTGATTTTCTTAATAGTATATGTCTATAACATATTACTTATTGTAAATGAAATACCAGTCTTAGAGTCTGTTAAGGCCTGGTTGAATAAATGTTCTCTATGAAGAAATTAAGAAAGGAAGCATATATTGTTGGGATTAAGATCCATATTGAAATATCTAAGAGATTAATCTACCTAAGTTAAGGTACATATATTGACAAAATATTAAATAGGTTTAGTATAGAAGAATCTAAGAGGGGATTGTTTCCAATGTCACATGGCATTCATCTCTCTAGGAAAATGTGACTCCAGACACATAAGGAAAGAAATAGAATGACAAGGATTCCAAACACATAAGTTATTGGTTCAGTAATTGTATTTTATGCTATGTATGAATATATATGTCTCATATTGATTAACTAAAGTAGTCTCATATCAATCTGGTATAGGTTATTGTCATTGGATAGCAGTCAATACTACACTTAATTATCTGAGGTGTACTATGGATATATTCCTAGTTTATGGTGGAGATGAGAAAATAGTCATCATAGGATATGTAGATGATAATTTATAAATAGATAAAGATAATATGAAGTCTCAAACGGGATACATATTCATTTTCAATGGAGTTATTGTGAGGTGAAAGAGCTCAAAGAAAGTTGTGGTCATAGATTCTACTACAGAGTTCGAGTATATTACAGCTTCTGAGGTACTAAATAAGCAGTATGGATAAAAAACCTCATTAAAGATATTGATGTGGTGCCTAGTAGTAAAGATAATATCACACTATGTTGTGATAATAATACATCATTGGCTCTAGAAAAGGATTCAAAGTCACATAAATGAACAAAGAAACAACTTTAGAAGTATCATCTCTTAGGGAATTCTTCTCAAATAGGTGAGGTTTCAGTGATAGGAATTTCAATGGAATACAACATGGAAGACCCCTTGACTAAATCCTTAACTTATTATAAACATGATTATCATGTGAAGTCAATTGTATTAAAAGTCATATTCATTTGTCTCTAGTTCAAGTGTAATTTTTTGGAGTTGGTGTCCTAGGGAAAACTATTTATATTTTTACTACATGTAAATTCTATGTATTGAATATTAATAAAACGTATTATTATATATTTTTTATTATTATTCATGAATCTTATGTAATAATTTTACATAATATTTTTCACATTAATAAGGTCATAGAAGTTCCCCACTATGATGAGAACCTTGAAGTGAAATGATGATATTTTTAAATATAGTTCTACACTCAGATAACATTTTTTGATGGTACACATAGAACATAAATGATAGGTGTGAGTACTCATAAGAATAAAAGGCTTCTTATCATAAATTTTACACTTGGTAATCACCAATACGAGATATTATGAGAACTAACCCACTAGTAGGAATTCATCACGTTTTGGTGTCATTAGATATTTCTATCTGTGAATGTTTGTGATAATACTTAGACTTTAATATTATCATTAATATATGTTAAAACTCATAAACTTAGATATATTTCATAAAATATGATGATAACAGATCATGGAAAAATTGGATACATTGGGTGCATCATGAGTGATGTGTTATTAATGAATAAGTTGAGGAAGAATTTGTCACTTTTGTATTTGTAGAAGCTGATATCACGGATCTTTTATTGGAATAGAACCTTTGCATTAACTTCCATGTACATGGTGTAATGTCATGTTTATTTCATATAGTCAAAGAAATACATATCAATCATATAGGTTCATCACAAAGATGTGCAACCTACTTGATGAGATATTGTGATAAAGGGATTATATTACACAGTGAGGGTTTTTTTATAGTTGTTGACATTGAAATATTAAGTTAATTTACTTGGGTTACTTAATCCATTGCTATACAGTAATCTTGGACTTTAGGAAAACCTTCCTAATTCCAATGAGAAATAATCCTATAGGGTTTCACACTCAGTATTTCCCTTGATCTTGATTAAATTCTATTTGAAATTAATTAATATAATAAATATTATTCTCAAGACTGGGGACTAATTTTATTCAAGTTTATCGATAAAAAAATTATTGCTGAATACAATATTTAATTAAATATTTATTTGGGTATTCAATAAATATCAATAAGTTCGAATGGACCGAGACCATTTTTGGTGATAAATATTAATTTACAATCCAATGAAATAATATTTGCTTATTTTTTATGAAAGTTAGATAACATTCCATAAAATAATATTATTATTACTATCTTTAATTTGGGGTTTAATAATGGTTATTATATTATTTAAGGGTCAGAATGAAATTAAATAATATTTTTAATCTAATCCCTAACTCTATAAACAGATTGTTATTTCTATTGTGTGGGTCTAGAATCATTGTACACAACATATTTCTCTCTCAAATTCATTTTCCTATATACCTCTCAATAATGAGAAACGTAAGAGATATTTCTTTAAGATAAAAGAATAAGTGACTAACATGAGAAACACATGATAATTGATTCACCATGCTAACACCTAGAAATCAGTTAGAGTTTCTCAGAGATCAAAGGAGCATGTGTGGATCACCGCTAGAGAGATTCCTCCCTTGGATCCTTACATCTCAGTGAAGGTAATCCATAAAAGGGGTTTTGGATGATAAACATATACATTAAAAAAATAACATAATACACGGAAAAATATTATTCTATATATAAATTAATTAATTTTAAATTTAATATGAAATATCCTCTCTTTGGTTTTCGGGTTTCTTTACATCAATATATGAAGGAAATATTTTTTTGGTCATGGCGTTCACATCACTAACAATATTGAAAATGATCCATCAGATTGACAAATTATTTTGATTTATCATCATACCCAATACTTCCCTCATACACAAAACCTTCACTTATAACATTTCAACACCCATTAATTAATATATTTTTATTAAAATCATATTTTTCAGGTGTTAATTATTTTTCTTTTCATGAGAATTTTGGTTTGGTAGTCCCATTACATGTATTTTGATCAGGGTTACATCATATTAATAATATTAATCATGATATAAATATCATATAAATTAATTTTACGTATATTCATAGTTATCAAAAAAATATAGATGTAAAAATGAATTATGACGTTCACAGAGATAGTAGATCATACGTGCGAATACACTTTTTTTCACTTTTTTATAGATGGAATGAAAGAAAGGTAAATAATAATTAAACTATAAAAATAATTATTATATCATATATATTATATATATTCATTAAATTTATCCCTTTTACCATCCATGTAAATTTGAATCAAAAAATGAATCATGTCACTTCATAGCGGTGGAAGTCCACACGTATGCACGAGCAACGTTATCATTTTCTAAGGGATTAGAAGGTAAGAAGATAGATATGATATTATATTTATAGAAGCATAATTATTTCATAAATATAATTTAAAAAAATTAAACCCATAATAATTACCATCCATTAACAATGGTTATGGAAAATGACTTGTATTGCTATGTGGGTGTGGTAGTCCACACGTACGCATGTGTGTTAATTTCACAACCTATTTGATGGAATATTGGGGTGATATTGATGGTTAAATAATCATAATAAAATTTTAGTATATATAGGATACTAAAATTATTATATTATGATGAATAACAGAAATTTATAGGAGGTAGAATAAGAAATAAATTGAAAGAGATCGGGTAAGATGGTTGCCTCTTCTTTGGTAGGCCTCCTTTAGATCTGTTATCAAGTACCATTGGAACTATTTTTTAAGAATACCAGAACCTATAATTAGTGTATAGTTAATTTTAGAAGATAATTTTGTAGGTTTTATTCAATATATATGGCACAAATTGGTGTTAATAAAAAATAGAATGGGTGTCCTTATATAAGGGAGGGAAAGAAAACACTTGGAATTGCTAAAAAATTAAAATATAATTAATTCATTCTCAAGATAAATGCTTAAAAATGGATATAGATTAGAATAAAAATATTATAAGGTATAAATATCATCATAGAATTTAAATATATAGGTTTTATTTTGTCATTTTAAACCTTAGTTTTGGTCTAACCACTTTGTTAACTGATTTTAACTTTAACTGTGGTAATGAATTTTATAATCTTAAAGGGTTATAATTTTACTTATAAGATATAAAATAGCTCATAAATTTCTTATGGTGACATTATAGGAAATTTATCACCATAATTGTCCTATTGAAATGTTTTTATAAAGTTTAATTAATTTAATAAAATATTATTTAACATAAAATATCATTAATGTAATTTTTGGAACTATTTATTAAATATGCCTTAACAGACATAAATATAGTTATGGAATTCAAATATAAACCTTTAAAACAACCCTAACATGTTATATTTATCTAAAAAATATTTAACACGATAATTCACCCATATTGTATTAAATTTAAAATTTTTAAAATCATTTATATTGTTTTTCTATTAATTGAATAAATAATGTGTCAATATTTCATAAGAATTTAAGGTAATTATTAAATCACTAAAAATTATAAATAAATTACCATTATAAAAATAATTAATTATTATTTAAAATATATATTTATAACCAAACTTATCTTCTTTTTATTCTTATGTAATAATTTTAGAGATATTAAATTCAAGAGATTGACATTTTGGAATTTTCTTTACTTAAAATAATATAAATTTAATTTTCAAGGTAAAATGGAACAAAAATCCCATATATTCTAATTTCTGATGTATATGGTTGAATTTATTCTATCAAAAAAAATTCACGTGTTGGGTTGATTTTGAGACCTCATCTCATGGGTTTAACTCTATTTTATCCATTTTACTCTTATCGAGGTGATAAAAATTTACCACGTTTAATTTTCATATTGAACAAAAATAAAATAGACCTATTTAAAAAAATTATCCTCCCAATTATAAATATTTGATCAATTTTTTGAGATTTAATTTTTATAATTAGTAGAAATTTATTTTAAAATAAGTGTGAAAAACATGAAGAAAATTTGTTTTTTAGAAAAATGAATTTTTAAGCATAAAAATGAAATTATTCTTACCCCTACCTATAAAAAAAATGGATGAATGTTAAAATATTTTATTGAATATATAATATATAAATTTCATTAAAAACATTCACTAATATTTATTAATTTAATTTATTATGATAAAAACAGATTGTGCGTTTAAAAAAATTTAGAAAAAACATCTCTTTTAATTTCAAATGATTTTTATTTTAATTTTTAATAAATTAATAACCAATGAATTAATTTTATACATGTTTAAATCATACATTTTTTATAATTTATTTATTCATATTTTATTCCCTCTAATCCAATGACTAGGTGATAAATATCATAATAAATAATAATATTTCAACAATATGTTGTAGTTCGTTTAAACTCAAGGTTTCATGTAAAGTAAGCTATCAATGAGATCAAATTTATTTATATAAATATATATCATAAAATCTTAGGTTGTTATATTATAATACAGTTGAGATATTTTTCTAAGTAAATTCACATCGTGTAATATAATTGTAACCCACATAGGTAAAATTCACCTACGTGGATGAGTATTCTACCTTAGAAACATAAATGACTTATAAATTTTTGAAGATCTCAGAAGACTAAAAAATAAGATTTATAGGATTATAAGATTATAAATAATGGTAATTATGATGGTGATTATTTTCTATGATCATTTATAAAATTTATTTAAGCTTTTTTAATCTATGATTTAAGCCTGTTTTGAGAAGAATCTAATGAGATGGTGCTTAAGTTAAATATAAACGAAAAAAATCAAAAAATAAATGTGATAAAAACTAAAAGATAATTATTTTAGGATATTTAAGATGAGATATAATAATATTAAAATAATAAAGAATGTATTAGACATTCAAATGTGTTAGAATGAATTTATTGGATTTTTTAAGAAAAATAAATATATTGTTGAGTTAAAGATTGTCTGTTCATCAATGCCTTGAGTAATTTATAAAGAAAGTTGTTTTAGAAAAAATAATCAATAAGTGAGATGTGTTGCGCCCTAAGAATAAGTCTCTATGCCAAAATATAATACTTAATGCCACAATATGAGTCCTATGTCTCAGGTCGATGTGTAGTATAATTTCATATAGCTATAGAAATTAAAATATGGATTTCAGTGGAGAAATTTTGAGTTAAATAAGATGAGGAAGTTGAGGCTGGTGAGAGAAATATATGAAAAATATATTCATATGATTTTAAAAAATTATGAGAAATAAAAAAAAGAAAATTTTTTCTCAAAATTGTATTGGATAAAAGGAGTTATTAAAAAGAGGATATTCATTAATCATGATGATCATGGGAGAAAAAAAATAAGTATATGGTAGGTGAATGTGATTTTCCAGGATGAATGTATTTTAACTTATATAAAGTTAATATGGCCTCATGAATTGAATGAGAATGGATCACAAGGAGAGTGTTGACCAATTATCCATATGTAAATACAAAAAGTAGGGTCGAAACAAGTAAAATATAAAGAACTGGGATATTTAGAAAAAGTGAGAACTCTTGAAGAGTAGAATAAGAAGTGTCTAATACTAAATAGAAAAGAATAACATATGTGTATAAAAGATAAAATATGAAGATGAGTTTCCACTATAAGTTTTATTGAGGTAGATGAATTTAAATAGGCATGTACAACTCATTGTCTCTCAAAGATAAAGAAGAAACAAGAATAGGATTTCCTAAAGTTGAGTTCACGTTCATTTGTATATTTTGTGCATTTGATAATAAAGTGTCTGAGTTGAGAATATATTTAACATACTCAAAATAACCAATAACTAATAAGAATAGCATAGACTGATTGTAATGTGTTTTTATTAAGTACTTTTAGATAGTCTAAGACTCTGATGTGAATAAATAAATCATTTTTGTGACATCAAAGACATCCTTATACATTACATGAGATCTACTTCAAGTGGATAAGGAAGAGTTATAAAGGAATAAATGTGATGCTAGTATAAAGAAGTGTAGTGGGGTGTTATAGTTATCACTTATGTAATATATTAACACAACACTCATTTAACATGGTGTTCTTTGTTTCATTATGATTCCTATCTAGCTTCACTTATATTTTGTGATTTGATTTATAGTGGAGAATTTTTACTTGGACATCCAAAGTAAAACATGTATTAGGATTATCGTGAGGATTAGAACCTTGTAATAATAATTGTGTTATTTACTACTTTATTTGTATTGCATATAGGTGTATACTAAGTTAAAAAATACAAGATCCAATATTCTTAATCGACATCAAAGGTTTAAATATAAAATGTGTTGAAAGGTTTAAAAAATTGAATTGGTAAAATTAAACAACACTTTATTCACCCCCCCCCCCTCAGTAGTGCCTATACAGTCCACTTGGCACTAAAATTAGTATCAAAGAATAGGTTGCCTCTAATTAGATATAGTTTTATATAATAAATTATATCAGATCGAAAGACATCATTGATTGCGACTGAAAAAATTCTCCCAGTTTTTTTATCTCATATATATGAAGTGTAGGTTTTAGATGCTTAAAGAAAACCAACGAATGGAAGAATCTATCCCTAGCCCTACTACTAATGATGTAAATGTTTCATCTGACACTCTTAGAATGGGAAATAAAATAGCGAGGAATATGAGGAAAAATGTAAGAATTTAACAGAATATACCACTAATTGAGGGTATTCATCATGATAAGTATTCTTGTAAATATGTTAGTGATAAAGATTCCTCTAGTTAAGAAAGTTCAAGATGTTAGAATGGATACATTGAATCTGATGAATAATGATATATTAAGGTTAATAATTATTTGAAAGATATAGATATTGAAGTTATTACATATATATTCACTTACATCAAAGGGACATTGTATGAAAAATCACAATTAGAAGAAGAGGATGAAGTAATGGAGGATGCCTTAGCCAAGAATTTTCGAAAGTGTGTGACTCTCACATAACTAGTTTAATCCAATGATGAATCTATATCACTTTTCAATAAAATATATTATTTTTTGGATGAATAATTTCAAAAGTTTTTCTATGAGAAATAATTTTTTGATAATGTTTTTAATGTGGTGATTCATGTATTGGATTAACTACATCAAGTGTAGAGAGAGTGAAGGATCTTGGTAGTTTTTATAGAAATTAAGAAATATTAATGAGTAAAATTTTGTAAATCTAAAAAGAAAATTTTAATAAAGATTTATTTCAATTTAGTCTGAAAAATATACCCTCAACATGAAGTGATTAGAGATGGAAGTTAAATTGAAAAATCTAGAAACCACACAATATGGATCTTCCCGATCTATTGAAATGAGGAGTGATGCTAAAAAAGAATCATATGAAAATATAGATTTAAAGAAGACTAAAAAAAAATTTAAATATATTATGAGATATTTTTCAAAATTATCTATCTTAGTCTCATTGAATAAGGTATCCCACACCTTTAAAAATTTAGTTTACCCTAAATCATTTTTCTTGAAATGCAGTGGAAAATAAAAAATATGAAAAACTATGAAAGGGAAAAACTATTGTAAAACAATCGATATAAAAAGGGTGTATGTGAGTAATTATTTGAAAATAAAATTCTCAAACCAAACCCAAAATAATGGTATAAAATTCCAAAAACATGAAGGAACGTGATCTGTAAAATCTGGACAGATTGCACCTAAAGTGAAAAGAATGAGGCTTGCTGGAAGATGTTAGTACTCCTAAAAGTTTGGTCATAGGGAAAATTATTACTAGAATAGAATGTTGGTGTGCACAAGTTATATAAGCCCTAAATTAAGGGGATAAAATATTAATAATGGATACAAAGTTCTAAACACAATTATACTTTACAAAAGAATAAGAATCTATGTTCCAAGAAAATATTTAAATCACTTGGAAATTTTTTTGAATTTTAAAATATTAGTGATCATTACTATGATTAATGTTGGTAAAATAAGTCCAGGCATCAAAAATATATTGAATATGAAATATAACCTCCACAAGTTGATAATGAGGTGAAGTAATAAATTTTATCTTCCTTGGGAGGTAAATATATGAATCATGTAGTCAAACAGGTTACTCCCAAAAATCTAATGAAGAAAGATGATTGTGGTGTTATGTTATTATGGAATATATTCTTATATTATAGTAATAAAAACTGCACCATATACCATTAAAAGATATACATGAATGACAAAGAAAAATTAAGAAATCTAAAATCAATAAAATTATCAATATAAGAGAGAGATTCTAGGATAAGATTAGTGGTTAACACTCCTTATTATATTTCCAACGAGCCTGTACCCAAGTGGTATAGGCTCCTACTTGGCATCCAAAAGACCCAGGATCAAATCTAGATAAGGATTAATTTTCCAGGGCTATAGCAGCACTGTAGCAGTACTATAGCAGCAGCAACTGTAGCAGCAACGGTACTGTAGCAGTAGAGGCACTACAGTAGGAACTGTAGTGGCGGCGGAACTATATAAAGTACTGTAGTAGCATGGAGATTGTATCAGTACTATTCATTGAGGGGTCCTTTGGTCTAAAAATGGGCTTTTAAGCCTTGTATTCAGGCCACTTGGCCTTAGGCCTTCAGGCTATGTAATGGGTCTCCCTCTACCCAGTCTTAAAGAGGTATTTGCTTTAAATAATAAATTGAGGATTTGGCCCCAACCTTTTGAAAAAAAACACACCTTATGAAGAAGTTGAGAAACTTCCCAATAAGGTAATGGTAAAAGTTTGTGAATATGTATGTGAAAGGTGAAACTAGGTAGGACATGTTGTTATAAAATGTATGACTATTTTTCTTGTACATGTAAGGAAAAAATGGGAAATAACCAGTTACTTATAGTTTCAAAAAGGTTACAACTAGAAAATAATTCACACCCAAAGAGAAGGATGAACATGTACCTAAAGATATATTAATCATAAGGCCTGAATAGTTGGAAGAGAATAGAATATTAGAGAAATATGAAAATAATTGAATTGATCTAGTTTATCAATTAAATAATATCATTCCAAATAAGAAATAATATGGAATATAAAAAGAAGTCCATACTCTAAAGAGAAGTTCAAATATAGAAATTCAAAGAAAATGACAACATAGAGAGGTCTAGACATTTTAGATCTTTAATTAAAGGACTTTTCGACTTGATAAATCTATCATAGTCCTATTTATCAAGATGAGGAGATTTCCTAAGATCCACATTATTTCAACATCAATTTTATTCTATATAAATATTGGGAATTGAAGGTTATAAAGGTTTGAAAGCATCCCCTGAGGGGGGGATCTCAAAATATATGAAGCTGCCTGAGATTTATAAATTTTTTATTATATCTATAAATATATACAAACCATTCTAAATTTAAGGATGAGGTATTATTTTCATTCTCTAATAACTATTTTAACTTTTAAATATTATTATTATGAAGGGGTGATTTTCAAATAGAATAGAGAAGAAAAATATTATATTAAAATGTTTTTTATTTTTTTGTTCAAGTGAGTTCAGGTTTCTAATCTTTCTTGAAAATTTTTTACAATATTCCCCCCAGGATTTTAAATATTGATGTTTTCATCACATGTTTTGTAGTTATGGATAGCTTTTTTCTAAATTGGACTCTCTTGTTTTCTACAATGGTTTAGTCCACATAGACATAGAATTGGTTAGTTGAAGGAGTATTACTAAGGAAATGTGGTACCACCCTTCTCTCATGGTTTTAATGAATAATTTGAATAGTGGAAGAGAAATGGGGATAATATGTTTTATAAAATTATAAGATTTATTTTCCTTCCCTAAAAAGTGTGTGACATTTGGGGGAGAAGAAAAAAATTAATTCTTGTCCTATTCTGTCAATTGGGGGGAACACACTTCCCATTTAAATTTATTATCAATTAGGGAGAGAGTAATTACATTAACTAATAGTTTTTATTTGGGATCTATAATAAATATAAAGGGTGAGAATGAAGTTCCCAAAGGTTCTTTTTTTGTATTTTTTTCAATTAGGTTTATTATTAAGAAGCCTATCAATGTAATTAATGAAAAGGTGATATATTGGGTAAGGGAATGAACTATCCACCCAATTAAAAAGAAGATGATTTCCCTTGACCTTGGGTTGTAGAAGAAAGTATTTGGCTACTCTTGGATACCTAGATAAATAGACTCAATTGGGAATCCCATGAATCAGATGATTGAATAATTGGTTTCACAGATATGAAAAGTGTTAAAAGGGAGACAAGCACTATTTACAATATTCATTTTAGAAGTTACATAGTTGTGAGAGAAACTAGTTGTTGAACCTTGTTTAATAGTTTGTAAATCCATAACTATAATGGTCAAAATAGGTTCAAATTGTTTGGTATAACTAGATGAAATTAAAGGATCCATCCTTGAGTGATCAATAATGAAGGCTATTGATTATAGTGTTTTAAATTTCTTTGATGATGGTTTTTGAAGGTCTAAATGTAGTTGGACATGATAAAGTTGAGTAGATTATAGAAATTCTCTATCTTGAGTATTTAATATGTTGTAAGGATTTGGATCCAACTAAAATGTGTTTGTAACTATTATAATAATTCCTAGAATTATTTTAAGTGGATATGAAGTAATTTAAGTTGATTAAAAGGCTTAGGGGTGATTTTAAAAAGCTAAAAATTAATTTGAATCAATTATGAATTTACTATTCTCAGGTAGGAATTTAGAAAATTAGCAAATTAAAATAATTTATGTGATTTTTACTTAAGATAATTTATCCATACATAAGTGAAATGACAAATTGGTTTCTCTTGCAGCATAAGATATCTCCACTTGTGTAAGAAAATTGAGTCCCACATAATTAGTTCCATCTAAAATGAAGTATATTATTTCATGTGTATACAAATTAATTTACATGATTAGAATTGAGTTCTGTATAATAAAATTCAACTACAAAGATGGAAACTGACAAAGGAAACTCATTTAAATGGAAGTGAAATGGACAGTGCATAAAAAGATTCATCTAGGAAAAATACTATAATAATATAATTCATTTAGCTAGAAGAAATATCTATGAGCCCTTTTTGATATTTCGATAATTAAATTCATCCTGTATAAAATAATTGTGACCCATGTAATTAAAATTCACCTATTTAGATGAGTATTTTACCTTATAAAGATAAATGACTCGGTAAATTTTTAATGATCTAGATGGACTGAAAAATAAAATTTATAGAATTACAAGAGTTTAAAAAATGATAATTATGATGATTTTGTTGTTGTTCAATCATGTATAAAATATCATGAAGCTTTTTAATCCATTATTTAAGCCTGTTTTGAGAAGAATCAAATGATATGATGCATGATCCAATATTTAAAGTAAAAAACTTATCAAAATAAATGTGATACAATACAAAAGAGTATGAGATACTAATCAATAATTTGAGAGATAAAAATCAAAGTAAGGAAGAATGGTTGCAACATTAAAATGTACTAGAATGAATTTATTGTATTTTCAATAATAATGTAGATATTATTGAGTCAAATTTTGACTACTCATCAGTGCCTTGAGTTATTTATGAAGAAACGTTTTTGATAATAAAGAATGAAGAAGGAATATTTATTACACCATAAGAATCATTCTTCACTCCACAATATAATTATTTATACTAAAATTTGAGTCCCACGTCACAAGTTGATGTGCTATTTATTTTCATAAAACTAGGGGAATTAACATATGGATTTTAGTGGAGATCTATTTAGTTGAATAAGATGAGTATGTCAAGGATGTTGAGAAAAATATATGAAAAATATATTTAGATAATTTCAAAAAAAAATATTAGAAATAAAAAATAAAGGGTATTATTGAAATTATAGTAGATATAGGTAGTTATTAAAAAGAGTATGTTCTCTTGTCATGGTAATCATGGTAGAAGAAAAATAAGCATGCGGATTCTGTATGTGATTTTTAGGGATGCACTAATATCTACTTATAAAAAGGTGAGATGAACCCATGCATTAAATGAGTGTGGATCTTGAGGAGATAAAAGGAAAATAATCCATGTGTCCATACAATAAGTGGGGAAAAATATTGAAATAGGAAAAAATGATAAGTCTAGAAAATGTGAGCTAACGCTTAAAGAAGAATAGGAGGAGTAAGAAGAAGTGTCTAATGCTAAAAATAAAACAAGAACATATATGTATCAAATCTAAAAAAATTAGGGGATCCACTAAAAGTTTTAGAGAGTAAGAATAAGTTAATTGAGACTATGAAACCTATTCGAAATAGAATCTAAAGAATAAATATGGAGGAGTGTTTGAAACTGAGGTCATGTGTGTCTATATATTTTGTACATACAAGATTACATTGTTTGAGTTGAGAAACTAGTGAATATATTTGAAAGAACTGAGAACTTACAAAAATACCAATGACTGATTTTCATGTGTTTTTCATAAATACTTTGAGGCAGTCAAAGACTCTAAGGTGAAGAATAAAATCACTTTTTTGGGTGTTGAGACATCCTTATACAATACATGTGATCTAATTCAAGTGTATAAGGAATAAATGTAAAGGAACGGTGGGATTATAGTATAAATAAGTGTAATGGGATGATATAGTGATCACTTATGTAATATAGTTATTCCATACATGTATAAAATGGAGTTCTTGGTTTCAGGATGATACCTAGAAAAATACACTTGTATTTGGTGATTTTATTTATAGTGAAGAATATATGACATGGATATACCAAGTATATAAAGGAGTAGGATTCCTAGGAGGGGTTTATCCTTATAAAAATACCTATGATATTTTATAATTTATCTGAATTTCATATTGGTGTATCCTAGGTTAAACAACATAAGATCCAATAGTCTTAACTAGAATTATAGGTTCAAATATAAAATCGGTTAAAAGGTTTAAAGAAAAAAATGAATTGGTAAAATTAGACAACACTTGATTTACCCCTCCCCCTCTTTGGAGTGTCTGAACAGTCCACTGGGCACTATAATAATGTATGTTACCAAAACATTGCATCATGTCAAGTTTAGAAAAAATGTGTTTTTATTTCAAGTTTGAAATAAATTATTTTGGTATATCATACCTAATCAATAGTTTAGTTATACAGGAGTTTGAAATGTCCTATATTTTCTATAAATTATGAATATAAAAATATAAGACTCAGTAACACTTGGTTATGGAAATTTGATTCTTGGGAAAATAAATCCATATGTAATTGTAAAGAAAATACAAAGAGGGTTATTTATACTCTTCATGAGATAAAACTATTAGATATACAACATTATTTCTTATTAGGATTAAAATTTTACTAAGGAACCTTTTTAAATTAAAGGTGATAAAGGCATAAATCTTTTATAACTAGTTCAACAAGATACGTGTGAACTAATTCAAGAAGAAGCTAATGGTAGGTCCATTTCCTTCATGAAATTCCTTTAAGAAATTTAAGGAATGTAAAGGTGGAGAAAGGAATATACTTTATAAATTATATTATATCCTTCAATAGGGAAAGTTATAATATATATTAACCAAGTATTCATCGATCATTAAAAATATAGAGTGGATTTATTCCTAACTCTCATTTCCTTATACACATCAAATCCATTATATTAGTAAAAGGAGGATAGATTATGAGTATCAGAAGTGTTCATTTTT
Source organism: Viscum album (assembly GCA_963277665.1). NCBI lineage: Eukaryota > Viridiplantae > Streptophyta > Magnoliopsida > Santalales > Viscaceae > Viscum > Viscum album. The sequence goes on along the minus strand of OY728119.1, from coordinate 1,172,840,438 downwards.
CATGAAAATATAGAATGTATTAATTCCTAAACTCACTTTACCTTCTACACATCAAATCCATGGTGGTGGTAAAAGGAGGATCAATGATGAGTTTTATAAGTATTATAAATTCTTCTAATATCTTTACATCTCATACTTTTCAAATAGTAGTGTCATCCCATAATTATATTCCAATTAAATGAAAAATGGATATCATATGAGTTATAGTATAAATACATTATGATAAAATTGATGTGTTAATATGTAAAGTGTTTGAAAGTATAATTCAAAAACAAATTTGAATCAAGAAAAACACATAGTGCTTCTGAAATAATAATTCTTAAATTATCTAAGTATATTATATAAATATTTGAGATAGAAAATATATAGTCAAGTGAAAGGATATATTTATATAAAAGGGTGAACATCTCTATTTGATATGGTGAGAGAAATATTAAATAAAATAAAATTCAAGGATCATGATGCAAAAATAAATGGAATGGGAACAATTTTTACAAGAGCTCATATAAAAAGGAATATTCCAAAGATGCATACTATATAGGATTATTAGAACCAAATGGTTGGTCTTATATTCACTGTATTGGGTGATGTATTATAAATTAAGAATAATGAATCCTATAAAGAATCAATGAAAGGAAAAATTCTATGATTGACAAGTTCATATGAATTCAAAAAGGGATTCCATGTACCAAAATCAGGTCTATGTATTGGTATTTTCTCCAATTGGTATAAATTCATTGGTGGGTATTCAAGAGAAACTAAACACATGTGGTACAAATGTGGTTCCAACAAGTCCTAATTGGTTATACCAATCTATAGTTTTTAATTCCATTAGAATTCTACTTATTATAAAAACTTTTTATGATTGTGAAATTGGGCATAACATATCAAGACCACCTTTATTTAAGGAAGCCTTATAGAAGATATATATAGGATAAAACCAGAAAGGGTTAGTGGAACTATTGAATTCTAATAAGGAATGAAATTTATAGATATCCATTTATGGATTAATGAAAGCATCATCATCTAGAATATTCATTTGGAATTATATTTTTCCTTCTGTATATAAGAGTTTTTTGTGGTGGGGATATTTTTCACACCCAAAAATTTATTTTTATTTTATTTCATTTTTTTATTATTTGATTATATTTTTTTAATGTTGAGGTTGAGTTTTTAATGGATGTTATTGAGTTTTGGGGGTTTCGGTTGGTTTTTAGTTTTGTGAACGGTTAGTGTGAATGGTTTGGGGAGAAACTAGGAAATTGGTGGATTAAAAGGGTGTTTCTAGATCATTTTTTTATTACATGGTTTTTCTTGCACAATATTCACACAATTTGGCCCAAATTGTGTGAGGAAAAGGAGTAATCGTGAGGCCTTGTGTGAGGCAAAGGAGTAATCATGTGGCCTTCTTAGGGTGTTTGAGACCTAGCACATGGCTTGCGCAAAGTTAAAGGAAACTGTGTAGTAAGAATGCGATGGGATATATCATTTTGAAAAAGATGGATTGAATGTTTGGTACACAATTTCTAGAACCATGTGATCATATCGTGTGAGGGTTCTTTCCCTTCCAGTTGGGTGTGCACAGTTGGTGCATGGTTTTGTAAACCATGCATCCAACCTGTGCGACTTGCCCAGGTTCCTAAAAACTTGACATTTCAATTTCTCTCTTTATATATTTTAACCCCAAATTGATCCATATCCACTCCCACTCATTTTTTTTGCCACTTGGGATCCTTTTGTGGATTCCTCCTCTCCTCCGCTTGGATTTGGGTGCCTTCTTCTTCAATCTTAGCTAAGTTTCTTTGGATTTTATCCCTCTTTTCTCTTCCTCTCTTCTTCTCTTATTTTTTATTGGTTCTTATTTATCTAGGGTTTTTATTGCATGAAACCTAGGGGTTAGGGTGATTTTGGAAAGTGTATTATTTTTTATTAGGGTGTGTAATTTGTCTCTTCAGACTTTTTTCTTCCTTCTCCGATAGTTTCATCGCATTCACACATTTTTGAGGTAGGTGTTTCCATCCATTTCCTTTTCAAAGCATGTATTTAAATGATTGATCATTCCAACATAATTTTAAATTGTTTTCTTCATTATTGTGACGTTTTTATGTGATTTATTATCCTTTTCCTTGTTGTTAATTGTTGAAAATTTATTTTTCAAAGTATTTCCATAGTTATTCCTATATATATCAAATGTATATGTGTGTTATGTGTTCCATAAAATGCCAAGTAGTTTAAAAAACGGATTTGGGTTTTTTAAAATGGTGTTTAATCTTGATTGAACTTTGGTGAAAATGAGTAATGTGTGTGAAATTGTGATTTTAATGGGTTTTGGGTTCCTTCTTATAGTTTTATGCTTAGGTGTCACTCCTTGTACTTATTTGATTGGACCGTTAGACATTTTTATAGTAGTCCATATATATACTGGTGGGTATGGGAATATCCATATATGTATAGAGTGTATATATATATAGTCTCATGCATATAAATGGAGTTTCCATAAATTTTCTTTTATGAAAGATTTGGTTTTCAAAACACTCTCCTTCCATATACTCCTCTTTTTACTTCTTTCTTTCAAATGGTTTCTTCAAAAACTCAAAATGTTTCCCCAAAGGGATTTTGATTTCTAAGTAAATTAAAGTGAGGTTTTAAAGTGTATTTTCTAAAATATTGTACTTTTTAACACCTTGTAAGTTTAGTTTGATAATCACCCTAGTTTTGGAAATAGTTTTGGGAAGAAAGGTGTTTTCATTAGAAATGGTTTTCGGTTTGTAAATTTTAAGGCCCAGTTGGTACCTTGTGATGTTTTGGAAATTTACTTTGAACTCACATGATGTGTAGGCACGGTTGGAACTTGAGAAAGGTTTTTTGTGTGATTTTAACCCCTATGGTGGTCCTTATTTGGGGAGGGTCTTTGCATAAACGGTGTCAAGGAGTGAGTAAGGCATTCATGGTGGAATATATGGGTTATTTTTTATCCCAAACATGTTATGAAATCCTGACTTTCCCTTTATAATATTATCATAGGATTCTTGTACATAATATATAGGGTTGACTGGTAGTTTCTATCTATATATTAATTAGACATACTAGATACCCTTGGAGAGTGAGATAATCCATGTAGTTTATGCCACTGGTGAGGCTAGTTAGAGCATCCAGGTTGGTTATTGACTATGGATTGCATCATACACCGACAGATGGGTCCAAACTAAGTATGTCTAGGGTCTTATTTAGATATTTTTAGTAAATTCCCATGATTAAATATCTATGTGTTCTTATATTATTATTTTTTCTTCTTTTTCTTATTCTACTTACTTATACCCCATTGCTTGTACTTAGTTCAAATTTCCCTTTTGCTCGTGCATTTAAATGAGTTGTGTATCTTCCTTGGCATTGGTTTTTAAACTGGATTTTTTTAATGGAAATATTTTTTGGAAATGAAATCCTCATATTTTTTTCAAAATGGATTTTGGGAAATTTGTGTTTGGTTGTCTAAAATTATGAAAACCCTATTTTTTCTGTATTTTCAAACCAATGTTTATGAACTATTTCAGGAAAGGAAATGTATGGACTCTATATTACTTACATACTAGGATATTTTATGCTCATTCCCTACTTTTTCCACTCAGTGTTGGTATACCTGATATGTTTTTCAAATTTATATTCTAGATCTATTTTTTGTATTTTTAGATTCACCCAAGTGCGGGCTAGTTTTGTGGATTGTGGTAACCAAAGAGTCACATAGAGGTTAGTCTAGTTTTATATATTTTCACTGCTTGTGTTATTTTATTCTTGCTATTTATGTTTATTTATATAATTTTTAATGGGTGAAATCATCTCCAATTGAATTATGCTTGATGCACGACATTATTCACCAGCCCAAGAGGAACGAAAATGTCTCTCTGTTCTTATTATGGGCTTTCTCAAGTGACCGGTTCAAGGTCAACCTGGGTTGGTTCATAATGAATTTCCCTTTTTCAAAATTCCCATTTCTCCAAGAATAATTATGACACTTGGGAAAATCAATTCTTCAACCCCACTTGGTAATTAATTTTGTCATGAAGCTCATATATTAAACCATATTGATATATTTACCTTGAATGAACATATCCAGCATCATAATATTTAAAACTATTTATATTTAAAACTCCCTATATTTCTTTACTCCCTCACTTTTTCCCCTTTTCATGAATCAAGAATTATCCCCCTCTGTTATCAAACCCATAGGTCACTCCTTTTATGTCTACAGCAAGGTAAAGACTACATATCACAACATATAGAAAACAAACCCATCATACCTCATGGATTGGGGATCCTATATCCACATTGTTTAAGTGTGGTGGTTTTACTAGACTATGATATCTAGCCAATGTCTTTGAAATGTTGTTTTGGGTAAGGTATTTATCAAAATGTCTACAACCTGAAGTTCTGTAAGAATATACTTCTACTTCACTAACCCATGTTCCATCTATTCCTTGATAGAATGATTCTTGAGTTCAATGTTCTTTTTTATTCAGTGATAGACTGGATTTTTACTAAGATTTATATCACTTGAATTATCATAATGGATTCCAAACAGAAACTTCACTAATCAATGATCCACCTTCTCCTTGATAAAATGTTGCTTGAGTTCAATGTGCTTTGTCTGTGAGTGATAGACTATATTTTTTCTAATATTTATAGCACCTAAATTATCACAATGGATTCTGATCATAAACTTCACTTAAACTTCCATATCTTTGATTTTTTACTTAATACACAGTAACTATGATCAATATTGATTAGACACACTATATTTATCTTCTATAGTGCTCATATATATGTAATATTTTTTCTTTCTTGGAAAAGAAATACATAATTCTCCAAGATAGAATGTGCCACTTGATGTTTAATTTTTATCATCTACTAAACTAACCTAATTTATATATATATATCCCAATAACTCTTACTAATATTTTTCATTTTATAGAAAACTAAAATCCACTATGCCTTTGATATACCGGAGTATTCATTTCTCTAAAAGTAAGTGGATTTATATGTGATTAATTTGATACTGTATCATATAGCATGTGAAAAAATTAATATATGGTCATGTAATTATTAAGTATAATAGGATCCTAATGATCTTCCTATATTTTATGACATTGAACAAATTTACTTTACCATCTCATGACAGTTTCATTTGTGTTTCAACTAGGGTTGTCATCTCTATGGAATTATCCATTTCAAATCCTCTCAAAACCTCACTAGCATATTTTTATTGAGAAATAAATGTTTCTTTCCTTCCTTATGTCACCTATAAACCAAGTAAAAATGTCATCTTTCCAATCATTGTAATTTTTAACTCTCTTTTAATAAATTATATGAGCTGGTTTCACTATGCTTTATTTGATCCACTAAAGATTATATTGTCGATATAAACCAATATTATCATCCTTTGTTTACTTTCATTGTTAAAATAGAGTTTGTATTCAACTCCAATGCACTATAAACCAATATTCTTCAAATAATGATCAAGTATTGAATACCATTATTTAGGTTCATTCTTCAACCTAATAAAGCCTTCTTTAGTATAAAAACTTTATTCTCATCTTCATGGAAAATAAAACCATCTGGCTATTTGATATACACCTATTCCTATATAAATTCATTTAGAAAGGAATATTTGACATCCATGTAGAAAATTTTTAATTTACTTTTCACTGTTATGGCCAAGAATAATCAAATTGTCTTTATCCTTGAAGTAGGTTCAAATATCTTAACTACATTGATTCCCTCAATATGAGAGTATCCCTTATACATCAATCATGTTTTATTTCAAATTACCATGCCATGTCCATTTAATTTGTTCTGTAATACCCATTTGATCTTGATAAAAATGTTATTAATTGGCCTCAAAACAATATTTAATGTCTTATTCTTCTCAATTTGGTCAATATATTATTTAATAGCATGAATCCAATTTTCATATATAGCTTCTTCTTCAAAACATTTCATCTCTAATAGAGATAGAATTGTTTTTTATATAGATTCTTTGTTTTCTATGTTTGAAATAGCTCTTCTTGTTCATCATCAGTTTCTTATTCTAAATCATTCTTTTCCACTTCTACTCCCCATAAGTTTCTTACCTCTCTATCAATATTACCAAGAAGCTAGTTATTATGTTGTTGAATATTCTATTTATTTTATACTATTGTGACATCATTGTATTAGAACACTTTTCCTAGCCTCTTTTTGAAACATTTATATGCATTACTTTTTCCTAAGTAGCAAAGAAATATCTCCTCATCTCCATGGGATTCGAACTTCATGTGTTTCTCCATATTCAGAAGAAAACACTTACTTCCAAATATTCAAAAATATTTCAATGTTGGTTTCTTTTCATACCATTTATCATAAAATGTATTTTCTTCTTTTGAATACAAAAATATATATTATAAATGTAGACTAATTTCAAGGTTTCTTCCTTCCAAAATTTATCTAGTGGGTTTTTTTCAATAAGCATGATTATATCCATATTGTTTATGATCTAATTTCTCCTCTCATATACTCCATTTTACTAAGTATTTATCACCGTCAAATTTTGGTGCCTTATCCTATGTTTTTTAGATAATCACCCACTTTTTTATTTCTTAATTTTGTACTATTGTCAGTTCAAAGCTTCATAATCCTCTATCCAAGAATCATTTTAGCTTTTCTATAATATTGAGTTATGAAATTGAAAACCTCAAACTTAGGTGTAATGAAAAATATCCATGACATCCTACTAAAACCATCAATGAAATGAACATAATATCTCTTCCCTTCAATGGATATTATTGAGATAGGTCCACACACATCATTATGCACCAATTTAGATATCTTTTTAACTTATATTATTTTGACTTGTATATATTTTTAATGATCTTACCCTATTAGAAATCATCGCATGTGTGAGTATAATCACGTAATAACTTAGGGAGATCTCAAGTTACGTCACATTTCACCAGATCTTACAAAGATGGTTAGCATAGATGGAAAATTCATTTATGTCACAACTTGTTTTATTTGTATCTTCTTCTCTACTAATAAGGTAGATATTACCTTTTTTGTGCTTTACCTATAAAAAAATACATCGTATTTTCCATTTATGATACAAAAAATCTTAGTAAAGATTATAGTATGCCTTAACTCACACAGTTGACTAGAACTTAGAATGTTTTAACTAAGTCATTAAATAACCAAGACATCTGCATGCCTCATATCTTTTCCCCCAAACTTTTATTTTTACAAGATAATAATCTTGAGGCCTTCATTATTTTCGAATTTGACAATTCCTTCCTTGTTATACTTGATTCCTAAGAAACGATCTTTATTTATCATCATATGGGAAATGAATCCATTATCAAGGATTTATACACCAGTGTGATCTGATAATTTTATGGAAATCTATAAAACCACTTCTTAATCATCACTTTTCTTTTTGATCCATGTCTTCGAATTTATACCTGATATTGACTGGTATTCTTAATCTTCCTCAAATTATGATGAAAAAACTTTATATTGTAAATCTGTAAATTAATTTTTCATCTTCATCTCATTTGATGATTCATTGAGCTGTTGTTTATAACCACTTTATATATTATTTGGAATATTACTTTTTATTTTTGATGAGTAGTATCTTTTCATGTGTCCAAATCCTCCACACTAGAAATAGTGACTATCAAATGTGTTCCTGGAATATTGAACTCTATATGGTTTCCTTTGTTGTTCTTGTTCCATTCGGTACCGCTTGTCTACATTTTGGGAATATCCCATCTTTCTATAGTAATAACACATAAAACGAGGTGTATTCCTATGTATCATTATTACAGGTCCAATGTTTCCTTGAGTTCTTGGAACCTGCTAGTTTTGATTCATACCCAAATAAATTTTCAACCTAGGAGTAGAAACTTTTAGTCTAGCATCAATCATCACATCCTTTTGTTTTTTATCAATCCCATATTATCTTTGTCATTCAAATACAAATATTTCTTCTATTTTATTAGACCTCTATACTCCACATTCACCTTTTATATAACCTAATTTATCTTCTTTCCCGATGTCATAATAGGATTAAAGATTCTCTCCATATTTTTTACTTTTCTTCATAGTCATACAACTTACTCATCAAGTTCTTTGATATATTTGACTTTATATTTTTTTATGTTAATCAAACCATCATTAAATCTGGTTTGTTCTTCAAATTTGAGCTTGTACTCAATGGCCTTTTTTGATTTCTCTCACATTACAGACTTCAACTTTTCAATTTATGCCTTTATCTCAAACTCATATTCTTCATACCACTATGTATAGAATTTGGAATCATAAAACAATATATTGGATTAATTTATTTTGGATCTAAAAACATCTATCACATCAAGAGAGTCTTATAATTCATCTTATAGATCATATTTTCCTTCCACTTATCCTTCTTCATTGTTGCTCTCATACCTTGTCTAGGAATTTCTCACAAATACCACCATATAATTTTCCTTGCATTCTTTTCAATATTCAATTTATTCTACCTCAACCTCTTTGGAATATTTATTACTTTGTGAAATAAGGTTCTTCTTCTTAAAGAAATTTTTATTAATGATTTTCCTACCTTCCATGTTATCTGAAGACTTATTCCTAGGAATTTTAACTTTATCCTCATCATCATATTCAAACTTCTTGGGGAACCTTGCTAAAAGATTTCCAACCTTTTCATATCAAAATAATATGAGTGGAAGTTTCCCTTTAAACTTTCCTTTTCCCCTTATATATTTTAGAAAATAAATGACATGACTCCATCCACATGTTCTTCTTATAGGATATCCTCTATAATGAGCTGCTTCATGGACTTGAATGAAATATCTTTATATTTTGTTTTTTTTCACAGCCTCATTATCAATATTTCTCATCTTCTATGTGACAATAGTATTGTGTAAACTATCCAATGTCATAGAATTTTGATATGTTTCCTCTATTAAAAATACTTTCAAATTAAATGAAGGTGGTAATATTCTCAGGATGTGCTTTATGATCTTTATATCATCAAGGATTTCTCTAAGACCACTCATATCCTTTACAAAAACATTCAACCAGTCAAATAATACATTAATTAACTTATTAGGGTGCATCCTCATGTCCTTATACTTGTTCCACATAACTTAAAATTTATATTCTCAAACTTTTGAATCATCCTCAAAGATATTTATCAAATTTTCCCGAATGGTATATTATGACTTACATGATATCACCTCTGTGAAGATTGTATTTGATAAGGATCCCCCTAAAGTATTGATTCCTCTTACACCAGAATCCAATTCTCTTTGGTCTTCTTTTGATAAATATCCACTATCCATACTGGATAAAATACCATGCATCATAGTTTTAAAGACATCCATACCTAGTGATTGGAAGTAGTGTTATATTTAATTCCTATGTAATTTAAAATTTTCTCTATTGAATATTGAAATCCCTTTTTTATTAACAGCCTTCATTACATACAATGAGAGAGAAACGCTAATTTTAGCCTTTCTCTATAATACCAATTATTGTTTTTATTTGGTTAAATACCCTGGAAGGGGGTGAATTAGGGTATGATAGATTAAAAAACTCCCTCTTTTCTATATTGTTTCATCCTTAAATAAAAAACCCTCCTCACTCTCTCTCCCGTATAAATGTATGAGTATAAATGAAAACATGCATGAGATAAGGAAATTTTACTTGGTTAAACATTAACTAGGTTAGTCCAATGATCATACAAAGGAAATGTTCTGATGTACTAAATCCACTAAAGTGAACTATTGTAACAATTTTTGAAGTGAACTCAAAATCCATCTTAGTTAACTACTAGTCACACTTTGAGAGCCCACTGCTCTCTTAACTAAAGTGTTCTCACTACTCCTTCATTAATAAAAAAAATGTTATTCACACCCCATATGGTGAATCATGATGCTAAAATTTAATCCACCTAATGCATATCAATTTACCATAGAATTTCTAGGTAATTCCTTCTGGTTCACACAATTTTGAATTTCATGCAACTTTCCAATATTTTCATGAAACTTTTCACTTTTTCAAAACTCAAAACCTTTAAAGAAGCTTATTAAACTTTCATGAAACTCCCTTAGTCATATTAAACCAAGTTTATTTCTTAATGGAACTAATTTTTGTATAAATTATCTGTTAAATAAAAGCCTTCATGAACCTCTTTTGTAAATTGTGAGCCTTCAGATATTTATAAAGGATTCATCCCACAAATAAGGGGGGTATCCACCAACTTATATACATTTCCACCCCTTCAAGAAACTTTCACACTCATCGCTGAATACTCAAAAAACTCTTTATTTTTTCACACAACTTTAAATGTTCATAGAAATTTTGGGAATATCTTTTGTTTGTGTGCGCTTCTAAAAATCATGTCTTCTTAATTTAACTCACTGCCTTTGTGAAGATTATTTTTGTGAAACAACCTAATTTTTTAGGGTTTCCATGCCTTTTATATATTTTCATGAGGTTTCCTTGAAACTCAATTTTCAAAAAACTTATCAAACTCTTTCACCCTTATGCACAATATTTTCATTTGTACGATGCAAACTTTCCCCTTCCTCAAAATTTTAAACCCAATAAATTTGAAAAACACTAAAAACATCATTGCCTTATCTTCACAACTTCCTAAAAAAATTCCAGAGCTTACATACCTCTATCCTGGAGATTTATCAACAAAAATTTTCAAAAATTTCACTAGAACACCACAACTGACCATGTCAACTGGCTTTGTCAACGAACACTACCAACCCAAAAATACTACAGTGTCACCTTGAGGGATTTTTTCCCAATAATAAAGTTCAAGGGATATGTATCTAGTACCTATAGAGGAATTAACACTAGTTATAAGGAGACATAAAATATTCTTATTATGGATCAATTTTATCTAATATCATTATTGGGATAAGGTAATAATGAAGAGTGGCTCCTTAAATCAAATGGTTTCTGTATCTATAAATAATGTGTATGTTATGGCTTCTGTTGCAGCTAAATAATCGGTATAAAATACATAAAAAAAATCTAGTTTTTTAAATCATACCTATAAATTAAATTATTATCATAATTAAAATTTTATGATAGTGGTACTAGAAAATATGATAGTTTTATGATAGAGGAAAAAAAGGATATACTCAGGGATATCATTTATTAAAGGATTTTACTGAATGAGGTGAAATAATAGATATAAGGGTAGCCATGTAGGAAAATGTGGAAGGACTAATGACTAAATCCATTACTCATCAGAAGAATAATACTATCATGTGAGAGCTAATATGTTTATTGTTAGAAATTTGGATCTATTACAAGTGAAAGTGTTGTGAAGTTGAGTTCCCTAGACCCAACTTGAGTAGTACTTTTTGATTACCATATCATGTATTCATAGTGTTTTCCATGATGCATATTTACCGTAATAGTTTTGATACTTTTTCATCCACTATTTAACATGTTAATGTACTTAAATTATTTATCATATCAAATAGTTATAGTTATTAAAAGCTATAATGAGAACCTTGAGATACTATTACAGTAATGTTAAGACATGTCTTATGGTCTAGATATATCATCCTAATAAGACACAAATGATGTATGACTATTAGGTTTTGGGGGATTATAAGCATTGAGACTTATTATAAAGGATTTTTCATTTAATGGTGTCGATTAGGGATGATCATTAGGACTAAACCACCAATTTAACACCACATGTTATAGGTTTTATTGATTGTTCCTATTTATAACCATGTGTATTGGTCTCTTTGTTGTACCCCTCACTCTTGGATTTTAATGATCACAATCACTCTTGTTTTTTTCTAACTTGTTTTCAAGTGTCTTTGTTGATAGGCAAAAGGTTTCCAAGGAGTTGGGCCAAGAAGGACTGAAAGTGGACTCTCTGAGTCCACCGGCAAACCGGTGGATTACCACCGGCCAACCGGTGGTCTGGCAGTAGCAATGGTTTCTGTCCAGAGCCCACCGGTCAGCCGGTGTTACTGCACCGGCCAGCCGGTAGCACCTGGGCAGAGAGCTTGCTCTCTGTTTGGAGCACCGGCCAGCCGGTGGCTCAGGACCGGCCAGCCGGTGTGCCCAGTCAAACTAGTCGTTGGGCTTTGACTAGACTTGTGCTTTTGACTCTCAACGGCTCTGAAGGCCTCTCCAACGGCTCCGAAGACCCCAACGGACATTTGGGAGTTCCTCTCCTATAAATAAAGGACTAGGAAGCCCCGGAAAGATATAGACGCCCACGGGAACATTTTTCGATCATTTGGCGAACCTCCGGCGCATTCCTTCAAGGATCCCCACTTGCTCCAACTCACTTCCACAACCAAGGAGCACCACCATAGAAGCTTGGGAGCGCTCTTCATCATCATCATCAATCCATTGGCACCCAAGACTTCTCCTCTTTACGGTTTTTATTGTTTTATCATTTTGGGAATTATTTTAAGTTTGTGCATACAAACCCCTATTCCTCTCATCCTTCCTTTGTTTGGGTTTTCACACCACCTTTAAGGTGTGAAGAGGTTAGTCAAGTCTTCCCTGTAAAATACTTGAGTCATAGGTGAGCTAGCCTTCACCTGTAAGAAGGCTAGTGGGTTTCTTGCTACAACCAATAAAAAGCAAGCTGTAATAGGTTTCTAGGCTGCCTTAAAGTCTAGTGGATTTCTTGCTACAACCATTAAAAATCAAGTTGTCGTATAAATCTCTCAACGGTTGAGTTGGGAGCGGAGACGTAGGCTTGGGTTTTAAGCCGAACTCCGTTATCAATTTTGTGTCTTTCCTCTTTTATTTCCGCTGCGCTTTAACTTTGTTTTAAATTGTTAATTATTTTTGAAAAGGCAATTCACCCCCCCTCTTGCCATCACTCTCCGCCCAACAATTGGTATCAGAGCTAGTGTTTGTGTAATACCTTAACCGGTTACAAACTTAAGATCCATTGTGATGGCTTCATCTTCTTTCGCCCCCGAAGGTTATTCATTGGGTCGTGCTCCATTTTTTGATGGAACCGACTACACTTATTGGAAAACCCGCATGACTACTTTTCTTAGAAGTATAGGTTATCCTATTTATAGAATTGTCATGCATGGTTACTCTCTCTCTTCTCCCGATGAATCCAAATGGACTCAAGCCGATATTAAAAATTTCGAGCTTGATGGCAAAGCCATGAACGCTCTTCATTGTGGCCTTGATCGTAATGAATTCAATCGAGTTTCCACATGCACTTCATCTCATGAAATCTGGAAACTTTTGGAGGTTACCCATGAGGGGACCAACAAAGTTAAGGATACTCGATTGGATATGTACCGTCAAGATTTTGAGTCTTTTACCATGCATCCATCTGAAAATATTACTGAAATATTTACTCGTTTTACTGGCGTTTGCAATGGGAGAAAGTCTCTAGGAGATGATGTTTCTGCAGAGATGATGGTCAAGAAGATCCTTTGGATCTTACCAAGTTCATGGTCACCGAAAGTCACGGCAATTCAAGAAGCAAAAGATGTCAAGAAAATGCCGGTCGAAGAGCTCATCGGATCCCTCATGACCTACGAAATCACCATGAGGAGGCAAGCTGAAAAGGAAGGCAAACTCATCGAAACTCCAAAGAACAACGCCTTCAAAGTTCAAAAAGAAGAAAGCTCCTCCTCCTCATCTTCTTCCTCTTCAAGCGGTGATTCAGAAATCGAGAACCTTGCCTGCAAGATGCACAAATTCATGAAGAAGAACAAAAGGAAGAAATCTCGCAAGGCTCGAAAAGAAGAACTCGACGAAAAATCCGAGCCCGAGGTAATATGCTATGGGTGCGGCAAGAAAGGCCATTATAAGCCCGATTGCCCACTCCACAAGACAAGGGCCAAGCAAAAGGAAAATAAAAAGGCATTCAAGGCCACTTGGAGTGATAGATCCTCATCCTCCTCCTCCTCAAAAGACAACAGTAAAAATGTCTAATGGCATTTCATGAGGTAACCTCTTCCGACTCCTCTTCCTCTTGTTCTTCCAATTCTTTCAATCATTTATCTTACGAGGATCTCCAACATGTGAGAGATCAATTGGAGTAAGGTTTTCACGAACTTTCTTCCAAATTTATTGCTTTAAAAAAGAAATTCAAAATTCTTTCTTCCGAAAAGGATCAACTTCTCAAAGAGAAGGAAGACTTGTCCCTCAAGATCCAAAACCTTCCCGATGTTGATTCTATGGAATCAACAATCAAGGATTTAAGGGAGTCTCTTGCCAAGTTCACCCAAGGTGAACAAAATTTGACCAAATTACTAGGTTCCCAATGCATATCTAGAACCACCCAAGGGCTTGGCTATTCCAAGAAAGCTTCCTCTTCCCATGCTCCTACTATTTTTGTAAGGGGGAGCTCTCAATATAAATTTTGCAATTATTGTAAAAAGACTGGGCACATGATTTATGAATGTGATTGCAAAAATGCCCGATATGGAAGGCCCAAAACCATTTCCTTTAACGATGAATTTCATAGGAGAAGACCCGCCACAAGACAAGTTTGGATTGAAAAATCCCTTTTAGCGAGTCTCTCTAGACCAAAATTTGTCTCGATTCTAAAATCCTCTCCCCGGTGATTTGTTGTTTTTATTTAGGGGGAGTTAGGATCGTTTAAGCCTTTTTGCGTTTTTCATTCAAAACTTTCAATTCAAAACTTTCAATTCAAAACTTTTCTTTCAAAACTTTCAATTTAAAGCTTTCAATTCAAATTTCAAAAATTTCAATTGGTTTAAAAACTCTATCTTGTTTTTCTTTCTTTCCTTCAATCAAATTTTATGCCCCGTGCTATTTTGATAATCACAAAGGGGGATATTTCCTTGGTTGATTGGGGGAGAAATATTTCTCTCATGCTTTGCTTTACTTTTCAATTTATACTTTAAAGCATGCCTTTCATTTCAGTCTTTTACATTGCTTGTTTTGGTGATTGTGATCATCAAAATAGGGGGAGATTGTTGTACCCCTCACTCTTGGATTTTAATGATCACAATCACTCTTGTTTTGTTCTAACTTGTTTTCAAGTGTCTTTGTTGATAGGCAAAAGGTTGCCAAGGAGTTGGGCCAAGAAGGACTGAAAGTGGACTCTCTGAGTCCACCGGCCAACCGGTGGATTACCACCGGCCAGCCGGTGGTCTGGCAGTAGCAATGGTTTCTGTCCAGAGACCACCGGTCAGCCGGTGTTACCGCAACGGCCAGCCGGTAGCACCTGGGCAGAGAGCTTTCTCTCTGTCTGGAGCATCGGCCAGCCGGTGGCTCAGGACCGGCCAGTCGGTGGACCACCGGCCAGCCGGTGAGACACCACCGGCCAGCCGGTGTGCCCAGTCAAACTAGCCGTTGGGCTTTGACCAGACTTGTGCTTTTGACTCCCAACGGCTCCGAAGGCCTCTCCAACGGTTCCGAAGACCCCCAACGGACATTTGGGAGTTCCTCTCCTATAAATAAAGGACTAGGAAGCCCCGGAAAGATATAGACGCCCACGGGAACATTTTTCGATCATTTGGCGAACCTCCGGCGCATTCCTTCAAGGATCCCCACTTGCTCCAACTCACTTCCACAACCAAGGAGAACCACCATAGAAGCTTGGGAGCGCTCTTCATCATCATCATCAATCCATTGGCGCCCAAGACTTCTCCTCTTTACGGTTTTTATTGTTTTATCATTTTGAGCATTATTTTAAGTTTGTGCATACAAACCCCTCTTCCTCTCATCCTTCCTTTGTTTGGGTTTTCACACCACCTTTAAGGTGTGAAGAGGTTAGTCAAGTCTTCCCTGTAAAATACTTGAGTCATAGGTGAGCTAGCCTTCACCTGTAAGAAGGCTAGTGGGTTTCTTGCTACAACCAATAAAAAGCAAGCTGTAATAGGTTTCTAGGCTGCCTTAAAGTCTAGTGGGTTTCTTGCTACAACCATTAAAAAGCAAGCTGTCGTATAAATCTCTCAATGGTTGAGTTGGGAGCGGAGACGTAGGCTTGGGTTTTAAGCCGAACTCCGTTATCAATTTTGTGTCTTGCCTCTTTTATTTCCGCTGCGCTTTAACTTTGTTTTAAATTGTTAATTATTTTTGAAAAGGCAATTCACCCCCCCTCTTGCCATCACTCTCCGCCCAACACTCTTAAATTGAGATCATTATCAATGTATATCATTTAATCACATACTTTGATGCAATATTAAAATCATGAAATTTATGTTGTGGTGAGGTAGCTTGCATTGGGTACATCATTGGTGGTATGGCATTGATTTAATGATCAATATAGAATTTCTCACTTCTGAAATATAGGAGATATCCCATGCCTAGTTGACCAGGATGGTAGTAACTTTATTAAATCCATTTTCATGGTAAAATAATGTAATTACATCTAATAAGGTTGTGAAATAATAAATCAAGAAAGGATGGTGGAATAGAGAATTTTCCCTACTTTATGAGATATCGTGAGACAAAGAGACTATATTACATGACATGTATGCGTAGGATAGGTTATCATTTCTATAAGTATACCTTATATTCTAAAGATCCTTGATGGGTTGTTAGACTCCACTCCTAGTCTATATTAAATATTCACTACTATATAGATAAGGTCTTAAAGGATCACACACTAAGCATATTTAAAATTCTACACTATTTCAATGAATATGAGTTTAGGATATGGTGGGCCCAAGTATGGGGTTTGGGTGATGTCTAAGATTAAATGATTTATGAGATATAAATAAATTAAATATTATTAAAGTTTATAATAATTAGTGTCAAATTTATTTACTCATTGTATTCATAAGTTATTAAGTGAATACAAAATAAATATTTTTCGAACAAATATTATTATTCAATATCCGTTAAGTATTTAATGAGAGAAGGAAGTATAATTAATAGATTAAATTTTATCATTTGAAATATTTTTAATGTTACAAGTGTGTGATAAAATATAAATGACATTTATGATATAATTACTAAGTCATTTAGTTTCATTTTGGATTTATTTATAAGTTTTAAGTTATACGAGGTTCCAAGTACAATTTTTGTGACTCTAAACCTACCTATATATTTAAGTTATGAGAATCCCAAATTCAAGGGACTACCCATTACCTATAATTTCAAAACAAATATATTTTCTAAACCAAATTATAGAGTGATAATGTAGAGACTTATGCACCATGATCCAAGTTATTCATTTCATGTCGAAGATGTGGTTCTCTGGTAATTGATAAACCCTCAAAATAATATTTGATTCTTTATGTTAACACCTAGAGACTAAAGATCGAAAAACCAACATGATTTAGAAGCAAGTGTGGATGATATAGAGGGATAAAACATTGGTTTTCTCAAGCAAGGATCACTGGTTATGAGTGTAACACACATTTGATCAAAATCAAATGATGTACAATTTTGATTTTGATTTTTCATGACTAATTAAATTACATGAGATCCTTGGGTTGTGCATCGGGTGTTTCTTTACTATGATGACTTTATAACATTGATGATGTTGAAAAAAAATTATAATTCATTCATTCTTATTTTGTGCACTTGATACCAACATTTATGTCATAGTTATATCATAAAAGTTATGTTATCTGTAAAAACAGTATTTTTTACTATTCACTAAAAAATTAACATTTTTAGAAAAATCCAAAAAATTAACTCTAAGATAATTTTTAAATTATGAATCCAAAAATTAAGTTCATTTTTTTAAATTCAAATTATAAAATTTTATGATTTAACTTTTAAATAAAATCATAAAATATAATCAAAATTGTTTTTATAAGAAAATGGATTTTAAAACTTTAAGTGTTCGGGATTAGAAGGTGGTTTGGGGTGTGGGGTGAGGTTGTAGGGTTAAGTCCCC
Organism: Viscum album; assembly: GCA_963277665.1. Lineage (NCBI taxonomy): Eukaryota > Viridiplantae > Streptophyta > Magnoliopsida > Santalales > Viscaceae > Viscum > Viscum album. The sequence goes on along the minus strand of OY728119.1, from coordinate 1,172,822,563 downwards.
AGACTGGGTTTATATGTTGTAACCCAAAAACCCCAAAAAATATTATAAAAATGAATATTATATAGAAAAATATAATTATTGAAAAATAGGCCTTTTAACATTAAATAATTTTATTCACATCCCATTAATTATTTATTTTATAACCATTGATTTTTTTCAATTACTAGGTATTAGAAAAAATTAAATCATTCTTTAAAATAATAATAATATGTAAAATAAATGATTTTAACTATCTTATAATTTTAGGTTTTACTCTTCTTGTATTTTTCTTAATGGTATTCCACGTTTAACTCTCACGGTGTATTTATTTTTTCATGAATTATAAAATATACCATGATATGTTTTAGTTTAGTGTGGTGTATGTGTTTCTAAATGAAAATGAAACTCCCAGTGATCGATTATGGGGATTTGAGTTTTGTGCAATCATTCACATCAGGTTCACTATTTCTAAATGGTTTCCAATAGGTTTCTTCATGGAACCAGAAACACCAAACAATTATATATCCATGAGGGACCTTCTTTCCAAAGGCAGAAGCTCATTAGTAAGTTTTAACCATGATTCTTAAGAACTCACATTGATCTGTAGGATGGTAGGTCGGGCTCATCACACCCTTTTGGAGGGGATTATTGCCTACTTTGGGACTCTCTTATAGATTTAAGATATGTTCATAAATCCTTTATTAATTCTCAGGTATGACATGGTTCACCCTTTAATTAACAATCAATTATTAGAATATATGGAATTTAGAATCATTTTTATGTATCTGAGGTTCTTCATCAATGGAGATATCTATATGTATCTAAGGTTCTTCATTAATGGTATCCTCTTATATACTGACTAGATATTATTTGGTTGTTATTAAAATAATTCTAGTTTTCATCCACATAGTGGGGTGATCTATAGTGTATCTTTATCCAGATATACGAGAGTTATTTTGATGTATGGAGTAGACCCATGAATGGGTTTCTTACATATCCTCATGAAAGGAATTATAACCCATATAGTTTGGTGCCACTTTACGGGGAACATCATACCTTTTAAGGTCATGTTATAAGGACCAAACTGTGCAGTTTAACATTTTGTAGTAAGTAAATCTAGGGTAAAGGTTCCTAGTCAAATTTTAGTGTGGGACTGATGTTGAAGCGACCTATGGAACCTGGAATGGATATAGATTCTCAGATTGAATAAGACCCTACTGGGAATGTGGCCCATAGAGAATAGTGTTGATTTGGGGTGTTGGGTTTGAACCTCAAGGAGGCTTCCTATATATCCCATTTGGTTGGGAATCAAATCCCACGTAGTTCGAATTTTGAGAACCTGTGCCTATGTAGTCCCTTTAAATGTTTGTCTTATCGGGGAGTATGGACCTCTGATAGGATTAATTTGGGTCTTACTTCTAAGGAGGATTCCCTGATAGAATTTGGGTCCATGAGAAGTGACTTGACTCATAGATATTTAGGGGAGTTGGTATGGGGCTTACACCTAAGAAGGGGTACCATGGATGGGTATGGTGATGTGATTAGGTATTATTCCTAAATAAGAGGCCCAAAGGTTGGATTTGGATGCATATTCATGGGAAGGATTACCTAAATAATATTTTGGGGCTTATACCAAGTAGGAGGCCCAAAGTTTTGTTTGGGACCTAGACTTGGAATGATACCCAAAATTTTTGGGATAGTGTGGATGTCATGACCACCATTAACCTCTAAGACCATGTGAGTCATTCTCGATGTGAGAAATAAGAGGAAACGAAATGTCCATGAAACCACACAATCCAATTTTCCCTAAGTTTGGATACATGGCCTTGAGGACCCATGCCTATGTAGGCACTCTAAAGGAAGGATAGAGGAAGATCTGAAAGAATATTCTCTACCAAAACATGCATCAAGTCATATAGAAACCATGATTGTAACTAACCTCTAAGACCACATGATTTGTGGTGAGTCATTCTTGAATGTGATAAATAAAAGGAATTCAAATATCTAGAAAACCACATGATCCCCCTTCTGTTAGTGGATGAGTTCTGGGTGATGGAACTTCCTTCCATTCATTGTAACCTATACCCAAAGGTAGAGATAAATGGATTTGAAGTGCCTATCTCTCCTCTTGTTTTGATAGCAAAGATAATAACATTTGGTGATCTATCCGTCTAAGTCCCATAGGTATGGAGACTGAGGAAATAATGAAGAAGGATAGGTCCCACAAAAAGGCTAGGGGCTTACTTCAATGGGTGCCCAAAAAATGGTTCTACATCAGGAGAAAAGGATCTCATTTCCTTTTGAAGGTAAAGGAAAGTGTGATTCTCACCCTCCCCACCTATAACCAAAGTCCATGGGTCTTAGAGTCTATAATGGGAGGAAAGATTCCTAACCCTTATTCCAAATACCAAGGGGTCCCTAAAACTACCCTCGGGTTCGGGGTCCTCATGGCCATGGGAATGAATATCCACGTGCACCTCGAGGACCCTAACCATCAGGTAGGGAAAGTGAGGGAAACCTATGACCGTATGAATGCATATCCAAATGGGAAACAAGCTAGTGTGCCTCTTCATATGGTATTTCACGTTTCAAGGATTCATTGTAGGTTTAAATGTGTTCCCTCTTGGAAGAGTGATGCAAAGAAACTGAATCCATACCATTTATGTCTTGGAAGAGGGCTCAAAGGGGGGCTCTCATAGGTCTTGTATTAAATAGAAAAGGTGTTTTATCTAGGTCCTAGGAGGAACTGGAGGTACTTCATGTAGGGGGTAGGATTGAACGATGTGGAGATTCCTTGGTAAAATGACCACCTAGACAACAACACTTAGATTAGGCTTTATCCTAGGCACCATGGGTCTCATCAAGTGTCCCTAGATGAGGCTCGCTTAGGTCCCTAGTTAGGAAAGGGGGCCTCATACAGGTGGTTGTTCACTCAGTGAAAATATGTTCCTCATGTAAGTGTCTTATATTTCAAACCCTAGAGGGACTTTGATCCCACTATATCCCTCAATTACCTTTTCTTTTGGGTTACAAAGGGATACCTAATGGGTTTTTGGAGACCTAGGTGAAAAGGATGTGCGGCCAGAGCTTGGGGGCTACATCATATTCTTCCAGTTTTACAAATTAGAATCCCTAGGGTCATATTTATAGGAAAATAGGGGACCCTAGTCAAAGGATCTTCCCTACACTGGTTTCATACGTAGGTACCCGGTGCAGGTGTCCCACACAGGGATGGCTTACCTTTCAGTGTCATGCAGGGGGGCTTCATAGACTTTATGATGCACATGGGTTTGTACGCAGGTCATCTTGGGAAAATCCATTTAGTTTTCATGGGGTCTCTTTACCTATTTAACACTCTTGAGGTACTTTCCATAATATTTTTACTCCTCTTAATAAAATAGAGTATCAAAAAAATCCCCCCTTAGGATTTGATACGATTGAAAGAAGAGGGTCAATTCCTGAGGTAGAATAAGATAAATATTATAAAGGTGGAACTATTCAACCACGTAGGGCTTCCATGTAGGTCTATGGTGTAGGACTGGTGTGTATTCCCAAGTGCACAGGTCTATGGCACAATTTCACAGCATAGGTTTGGTGTGCAATCCAGCAACATCTATAAATATCATTAGACCCTTTGTTGATTTATCACATTCAATTTTAGCACTTTTTACTCTTTTCACATAGGTCATCCACCCAGCCATGTCACGCTTGTCTTTTCGTGAAGGTCTCCCAAATAATTTTATATGATACAACCAATTGAGTGCTTGTTCTATGTGGGGAGTCACTTGTTGAGGAACCTTTTCAAAGAACCTGGTTGGGAGGTCTTGTGCATGGTACCTAGTTGAAGGGCCTGTGCGTGGCACCTGGACTAAGGGCTTGTGTGTGGAACCTGGTCAAAGGGCCTGTGTGAGTCCTATCCTTGGATAAAATTTTGAACTCTTCCAAGTCAAAAAATTAACTTTTCTAATTTGAAATTTTAACTTAATGGGATAACATGATTCTTTCTTGTATATTTTCAATGGCTACTCTTATGGATTCTCCAGAGCAAGTTGTTGCCTATGAATTGGAGGTGATTAAGGCTATTATGCCAAATTACTATGACATGTTTGAGCCTGATCTTCCAGATCTGGTAAAGTATTTGGCACTGTATCAATGTGAGTAACCATAAATAGATTACTTGTCATTGTATGATCATGGACTTTTGAGTGATTTATTTATCCCTAGGACTCAGTGTTACTTCTTGAAGTCCTAGTTTATGGAGCACACCAACTACCCTTCCATCGACATTTCCTCCAAGGGTGCTTATATTAATCAAGGAATGATTCCCACTAGTTATTTCATGCATCACAGAAACTACACTCTGGATCTAAATCCACATATCTGGGAATTAAAGCCACATTTTTATGACTCAACTTTTTGTGCTTGATAGACAGATTAGATTTAAGGTTGGAAGGAGGACTGGGATTTTTTTTTGAAGGGAGAGTCATCCTCAATTGGATGTGGGCATACTTGGTGTGCCAGACTTGTGAAGAATTCAAAAAATAGATACAAGATATTCATATCTATAGGGTTGTTTAGGAAAGTAAAACTTATGTTTATAAGAACTTAGAGATCATTCCTAAGATACTGAGCTTATGGGGTTTGTGGAAAAATTACTTTCTATTTGATGCATGGTGAGGTTGGTGTTAGCCTGTGGGATGTCTACAAAATTTTTGGGGATCCTATTATAGGGGAGATGTATGATGATTTCATCCCACTAAATATAATTTGGGATAATGTTGAAAGGACACCGCCCTTGGCCCATGATATTTTTAAGGTGGAGAAGAAATTGTAGAACAAAGATCCTCACCCCAAGGGTGAAATCTATTATAGAATGTGGATAAAGTATTTTCTTACCCAGTAGGAGAAGTTCCTACTTGAAGGAACCCTATAGGATGCCCTAATTCAAAGAATTGGGGTGATCTTGGCACATTATTTTCTACATTGTAGAAGAGGTAAAATACCTTTTAGGTTTATAAGGTCAATCCCAAAGTTATTGTGAAGACTTCACTGTTTGGATTCCTCACAATGTGGCTAATCATTTACCTATTTCTGGTCCATGAATCCAATGGTGGTGTGAGGTTAGGGACTTTTTTCATCACTGCCAAACTTTCATAAGGGAGGTACATAGGGTTGGATTCCCCTTTCTTGGTGGGAATATACTGGTGATTGTTACATACGTACAATGGGAAGGATCCATTTAGAATTTTAGGAATGTTTCAAGTGTTACGGGGCTATATTGTAGCAAACTTTAGTTCGTATGTGGTTCTAAGATCAATAAAAGTCCATGACAACCAATTTTACCCATTTTCTTAGGTTTTTTCTGGAATCCATCCTCTAAGTCTGATGTATGAAGAAGTGTTGAGGATGTTAAACATGTCATGGGAATTTAACTTCTTCCCATTTTTTAATCCCTCGATAGGGAAATTTATTGATGAAAACAAGGAAAATAATCATGAACTAAGGTTTTATATGATGGAATTCAAAGATAGCATACTAGTATCTCATATTGACAGTGAAATAATCTATGAGGCCTCTTATTCATATTGATTTACTCACTAGTTCAAATGTCTGCAGTAGTCAAGCATCTTTCCCCCATTCATGTTATCCTTGAGAAACATCTGATGGTAGCCCAAGAGTTTTGGATCCTAATGGATAGGGAGCTATCCAAAATTTCAATCACATTGCCTACATCAGATGCATCAATCAGGCTAGAGGTTGGGTATTCTGGTGTGTGGATTTCTTCATACCCTTATGGGGTATTGATAAAATGTGTTTACTATTTTATTTCCATGATAATTTTTGGTCATGGTATGCATAGTAGAAAGTCTCGAACTGAGGGTGATGATGCTAAAGCTTCGTAACCTTTGAGTCAATCTTGGGAAAAGACCACCGAGTAAGATATGTTTGAGAAAACCACACCTCTTGTGCCAAGTCATTCTGTTTGTCACTATAGAGAGGAGACTCATGTTATGTACACCCATTCTTGTGAGAGATAAAAGATGACTGAAGAGGATTCCAAGTCAAAAGGCATTGGTTCTTCCTCATAGGAATCCATATCAGAGCCAAATTATGTGTGACCCTTGGCAATTTGAGCTTGGAAGAGATTAACTTGTGATGTTAGAGATGCATGGATGTTTCCCCAAGATAGAATGTGAATCACAGAGATGGGTGATATCAGAGCACCCTTTAATCTCCACAGAAAAATTGATTTAGATGAGGTGGGTAGGTATATTCAAGAGCTGGAGTCTTTGATATATAAAACTGATGATCATATCCCAGTCACAAAGTGAGTGTCTAATATGCTGGACCAAGGAGAACTTGATGGGGTAGCTGGTTATCCCAAAGATGAATGGGATGACTACCTTGACCCTACTTATGTATCTCTATTTTTATCCCTTCCCTTTAATACTCTTTCATATGCTATTATTAATATTAAGGGGATTTAATTTTTCATATTATTATATAAGAATAAGAAGAAGAACCAGTTGAAGAGGCACTGGACTCACCGAAGTATGGGCCCAAGGGAACCCCCATCGATGTAGTGAATGAGGCCCTTGGATCCTTAGAACTATCCCCGGGTTAGAGTACCATGATGGAGGAAATGGAGGGGGAGTTCCTCGATTTTCAACTCAAGTATCTGTTTCCAAGAAGAATAACATGTTCCTTTCTCCATCTCGAGTGAGGAAGGAAACGAGGGCAATAAAGTTGGTTTGGTGCATGTGTCATAGTAATTATTCATGTTTTCATTAGATATCATGACTTTCTTGACATACTCTTCTGATTGTGCTTTCATTTTACATAATCTGTATCACTTTCCTTCCTTAAGGGATCGGACACTGGTCCGTCAAGGATTGAGGAGGATACCCTAGAGGAGGCATGGACCCATGCTGATTAATCCATCATTTTGACGGAAAAAGCATCAAGAGATGCATCTGTGTATGCCTCCATTCCTACATAGATGGGAGAGGGCCATGGTAATGTCTTATGTACTCCTTAAGGTGTCATGTGTTGTTTCTAACTTTCCTCTTCTCATTATATTTTAGATTCATTTTCTGCACTAGAGGACCTTGTAGCAGTCAATGTCGGTCCAATTGTCACTTCAGAAGGGGATGATAGGGATCTCAGACAGTCCTATGAAGGTATTGATGTTGAACATGACTCTATAGGGCCTAAAGTTGTTGTTCCAAATGATAATTTAGTATAGGGGATCGACGATGGATCCATTTTGGGTCTTCAGAAATGAATCTCGAAAACCCCTACTGTTGAGGATAGTGCGATACTTGATTCCATGTATCATACAATGATAGATCTAATTAATCTAGACATTGACATCTCAGGTTCCCTTAAAGAATTAAATTATTTCCATAGGGAGTTGTGCGGACATGAGTTTTATCATTCTTACATTTTCCAAACATAGTTGTCTTTCTTTCAACTGACTCTTTATATCAAATCCCAACTTGTGTAGCTTTTTCTATAGAGAACGTTACCAAGGAACTTCATGAACAAGTCATCCAAGTCCACCCTACTCCTATTATCTAGGGAGTGACTATTGATAATTCTGAAGTGGTATATTCTCAAGATCCTCTTATCCCAGTTGTTGAGGAAACTCGAGAGGATGTTCCTCGTCAGGAGGTTCTTAATATAAGAGTGAAGATCAGGGGAATTGGAGATGTGTCGATTCTAATGGTTAACCCAACAATGGGTGAGTGTTATCAACTATTTTAATTACCACATTTCCTTTGCTGTTTTTTGAACTCCTGATTTTGATGAGAAGTATCACCTTCTATTTAGGGCCATCAACTTAAATGACTAGGCCTGAGAGTAGGGATTCCATTCCCATTCCACCAACATCAGTAGGTGAAGCTGAGGCTACTTTTGAGGGAGTGGAACAAGGCATCTTGTTTAGTAAACTAATCCTATATTATATATATACCACCAATAGTAGTTTTGAGTCTTATTTGGAGATGCATAAGTATTTTCTCACTACACACTATATTTTTTGATTTGATATGTAAAATAGAATCGGGGATACACCTCTTGAATACCTACCATTTCAACATCACTGACTTCCGTTCAAGATTTACATATTGGGATATATAGGATTTAATTACCATGAGATCCATAATGCGGTGAATTTGATCATCCAGAAAAGGGAAGAGGAGTGAAGATCATGGAAAGACAAGGCACAACTAGTGGGCCAATTTGAGAAACTCAGAGCTATCATGACCCGAGATGAGCTCAACCACACTAGGATGGTGGAGGATTACCAAGATTGCCTCGATGAGAAGTCTCTCCAAGTGGTGCGCCTTCAAGAAGAATTAAATTTTTTAAATGAAGAGGTAGTTGAACTCCATCGATCCTTGGAAGGGGATTTGGCATAAAGAATGGATGTCATTAGTTCATAGTAGGATAACTTCCATAAAGTTGGGGAGGTTGCTGCTACACAATCATCCGAGCTCCAGCAAGATATAAAATTTACTCAAGATATAGTCCAGATTATCAAAGCCTTTGTTGAGGAAAAACAATAAAACCTAGTAGAGAGGCTTAATGTGTGTAAGTTCCCCTACATTTTAAAAACATAAATGAATAGGATTTTTTGTTTCTAATCACTTGTTCTTGAATTTTTTCCTCATAATTGTAATACAAAATTGATAATGAGTTATTTCATCACATTATAATTACAATTATAAAGGAAAAGGAGTGATCTGATTTTTACCTAATCCATGGGGCCTAGTGAGCATAGTTCAACTGTTACTAGGTTAATATGAAAAATCTCATAAAATTTGTGTCTTTTCCATCATCACCCTAATTTTTTCTTGAGTCCCATATAAGGAAGAATTAGTGGGTGAGACTTGTCTCTTTCTTAGTCCACCCTTTTCGGGTTTTCAAAATAACAAGTTTTATGCCTATTTCTTTTCATTGCTTGTTTATTTTCCTAAACTATATGGAGTGTAGGTATAGTGTGCAAAGAATTGACTTTTTTCTAGAGTTACCTCTACAGGTTTTCAATCTGGTAAGTACTGTATCTTTTTTTGGGTAGTTTAGAGTCATGCAAGCTGGACTAATGGGAGTTATGTTTTAGGTCAAATGGATTTGACCATGAAATTATGACCCAAACAAGTTTTTTTAGCCAAGAATTTTTTGACATTATTCAGATACCTGAAGGGGAATTTTAATCCAGGATTTTTTGGTTCCTGGATCTAAAACATGGCCTTCAAGAATAGAGTAGGTCTCTCCTAAGGATGAATTTTCCACTATTTTAAATGCATGTTTTGTGGATGATTTTATGAAAATTCAACTGGTGCATGTTACATAATAGTCAAATAGCAGTGTCCTTTGGCTTTCAAAATTATATTGTTGATGGCCAAAAAAAATTTATGAAGATTTGGATTTCTCAAGACCATGATGGGTGGTTTCTCCATGGGAAAATGTCTGAGAATGAAGAGATCATTTGTATTGGCATTGTCCATGAATGGGAAACTTATCCTATAATAATTTAGCTTGTATGAAGGAGGGTGAATTTTGTTAAATGATTGATGTCATGGGGAAGGCCCCTTTCTGACAAGGTTTGAAGCATCATGCAGTTTAATGTCATGTAATCGGAACATTGACCATGTAGTTTAACATCTTACAGAGAGGATGTGGTTGTACTGTTTAGAATCTTGTGACTAGGATGTTATGCTTTGTAGTTTAATGTCATACAAAAAAAATAATTATGATATATAGTTTAAATTTGTATAGTAAGGACATTAGGTAGGGCTATAATTTAATGTCATTATATTTGACTAAAAGGTTAATAATTTTCCCATTTCACCATAATTTATTATAGAATTGCAATCACTTTAGGTTATGAGGTGGAGAGTTTTGTGGGCTATAATCTGGGGATCTCTAGATATGAAGAGTGGTACGGGGAAAAGGGATTATGGTATTAGAGTAAGTCTCTCCTGAGGATGAAGTTACCACTAGTTGAAAACCCTATTTTGTGGGCTACTTCATGAAAAGACAATTGGGGTGTGTTAAAACATAGTCAAATAGTGGCATCCTTTGTCTGAAAAACCCATTTTTCAAAAAAAATTATATATATCCAACTGGGGCACGTTACAGCATATTCGGGAAAAATAGTTCTCAGGAATTTTGGCATTCTATTTCTCACAGACAAAGTAAGTTTATGGAGATATGGATTTCCCCATACATAGATTCTGATTTTCTAGAAGGAAAGTACCTGAATATGGAAGGATAATTTCAAGTCAAATTTACCAAAGAATTAGGGGAATAGGTTCTTTATGTAGGTATGACCCAAATGTGGGTAATATAGTGAATGTAGTTTTTTAGGTCATACAAATAGGCCCATAACATTATGGAAATGATTGGTGATATGTGGCCTATGAGACCAAGATCATTCATGCATACTTCAGACATGATAGAGGAAATTGTAAACCATGGTCTTAGGGGTTTTTAGATTGGGATAAAATATGTGAGAAAAATATGTGAGTGGGGACTGTATATTGAATTTGAATCATAGGTTCCAACATAACATCATCAAGGCTTGCAAGGATGGAAGAGGCTTCTCTCTAGGGAGAAGTTACAACTGGTTGAAAAACCTATTTTATGGGATACTTTCGGAAAATACAATTAGGTAGTGTTACTGCATATTCAAATATTGGCATCCTCTGGATGACATGCCCTTTATGTGGGTACCTTATGAAAGTAAAACTGAGGCATGTTACTACATATTCAGTAAAAAGAGTCCTTAGGTATCATACATTCTCTCACTAGAAGTTATAAAAAATATTATGAGGATTCAAAAGTTTCCAAGATTAGGAGTATGATGTGTGAAAGGGATATTTATAAGCATAAATAAAGAGTTTGGACTAATATTTTCCATGAAGTATAGAGTCCCTTTCATAGATCTGACTCATATATAGAAGGGTGACATCTATGTTTCCTCAGTGGACCCCCTAATAAGGGTAACCAAATTAAAAGATCCTACATAGATCTTTATTCTTATGTAGTAGAGGATGAATTTTTCTTTACCCTATAGCTAGGAATAGTACATGAGGCCTAGGTGTCATTATGTATCTCATTAGAATTATAATCAAGCCACATATAGTTATTTAGGTACCATGCAGTTTAAATTCATGTGTCCAGGACATCATCTATGTAGTTTAATATCATGTGGTCAGGATATCAACCATATAGTTTAATGTCATGTGGTAAAGATAAAGGTGACTCGACATGAAAAACAAAGGAATGTTACATTTTTCCAGGGTATATGACCTGAGTGTTAATACATATCTTTTTAATGAAATAATCAATCCACATATAGAGGGATTCCTCATACTGATTGAATTCATGCATGGAGAAAATGGGAGGGTTTGAATACTGGATCATGTATAGGGTGATAACCCGCATTGGATCCTCTCTTGTAGATCTGACTCATATATGATAGAATGGGGAAATTTCCCATATTGTGTTGTGGCTAGGCCTAGGATTGAATATTTGAGTTCCACTATGTATCTCATCATAATGATAATCAATCCACATGTAGTTCTTGGGGAAATCATATAGTTTATTGTCATGTGATGAGGACATCTGGAATGCCTTTTAAGGTCTTGTAGCTAGGACCATGATAAACCTGATGAAAATTTATATTCCTTACTCATGTAGGGAAATTCCTTACCAAAACTCCTAAGCTCACATGAGTTATGCTCGATGTGAGAAACAAGGAGTGGTAAAATATTCTTCCAAATCACAAAGGCAACACAAGTGAAGGATAGGGGCATTTAGATTTTGTGGTGGCTAGGCTAGGAGGTACGATCTAGGTTTCACTATATATCTCATTAATATGATAATCAAGCCATATATAGTTCTTGAAATCCCATTTTTTTTAATTTCATGCAATAAGGATGAATATGAACCAACATGAGAGAGAGGAAATGTTGTGGCTAGTCCCAAGGATGGAAATATGGGAATCACTATGTATCTCACTAGAATGATAATCAAGTGACACATAGTTCTTGAAGAACCATACAGTTTAATGTCATCTGGTAAGGATATAGGATTCCCAACATGAAAAGGGATATTGCGGCTAGACTAGGGGATAGGACTCAAGCATCACTACGCATCTTTTTGAAGTAAGAATCAAGATAAATGTAGTTCTTGGGGAAATCATTCATTTTATTGTCATGTGATGAGGAAATTCGGTGTTCCTTTTAAGGTCTTATAGCCAGGACCATGATAACCCAAATCTAAACTGATATTCCTTACTTATGTAGGTAATTTTTTACCAAAACTCCTACATCCATGTGAGTTATTCTCAGTGTGAGAAATAAGGAGTGAAAAAGGTTTCTCCTACCAAACTAAGGCAATCCAAGTGAATGATAAGGGATTTTTATTTTTTAGGTGTATGATCTAGGAGTTATGATATAGTCATCGTTACGTATCTCATTAGAATAAGAATCAATCTATACATAGTTATTGAAATATTTCCTATGCAGGTCTGACCCATACACATGAAGAGGGCATTTTTCATATTTTGTTGTGGATGGGACCAATATTAGATGTTTTGGTGTCACTGCATATCTTTTTGGATAAATAATAAATCCACACATAGTTATTGAAATCCCATGTAGTTTAATTTCTTATGGTAAGGATGGAGAAGAACCATTGTGAAAGAGAGGAAATGTTGTGGGTGGGCCTGAGAATGGAAATCTATGCATCACTACATATCCTTTAATGGCATGAATCAAGACACACATAGTTCTTGGAAATATCTTTTGATTTATCATCATGAAATTAGGACATTAACCATGAAATTTAATATATTACAATAAGAAAATATGTCACTCTACATGGAAAGTGATATTACAGCTGGGTCGAGATATAGCATTTGGGTGTCACTACATATCTTGATGGGGTAAGAATAAATCCACACGTAGTTCTTAAAAATATTTTCTCACATCAATCAAGTTTTTACATAGGGAAAAAGGGCTTTGATATTTTTTATAATGATGGATGGGACAAGTACATAAGGTATAGGCATCACTGCATATCTCATTGGAATGAGAATCAAGCCACACATAGTTCTCTAAGAGATTGTGCAGTTTATCGTCATGAAACAAGGAAATAATAATGTTTGGTATTATACCTATAAAGGGTTCCCAAGTGCCACTTCATAATAGAAATGATGTGAGTGGGGCTTACACATGGGAGTTACAATCCTTTCTTCCTCATGTCTGGTCAAGAGGGAATATCGACCCACCAAGGGGTTAGATGGATGTGATTGGTACCTACACCTAAGATGGAGGCCCATATTTAAGGGACTAAAAGGAGTGCCTCAGATCATGGTATTTGGGGGATTTCTTAAAATAAAGTGATAGGTATGTTAACCATGTAGTTTAATGTCATGCATTGAGGATGAATGGTGCCTTGTAGTTTCAAGTCATTCGACTAAGACCATATGTCGTGCATTTTATCATCATGAGACAATGATAATGATGCCATGTAGTTTAATATTGTGCATCATGGATGGTATTTCATACCATTTAAGGTCATGAAACAAATACCAACTATGTGGTTTAATGTCTTGTAGTTGAGATGAACATCATGTGATTACACAAAGTATTTCTTTATGAACCTTGCATTGGTCGGGGTCATAATAATCTCTCCATCTATTGAAATTAAGGAATAAGCTTTGTTAGAGTGGAATTTGTGTATGGAGTAAGGTCCCTCCCACTTTGGTTCAATCTTTAGAGGTTTCTTTCCTGGTATCATTAGAGTCCTAAGGACCAATACCAGTTCTCCTTTGAGGAATTAATGGAGGTAGACCTTCTTTCTTGTTAAAGGCTCGTGATATCCAATTTTGATATACTTCCAAGTGATGCAAGGTATGCAATATTTTATCATCAATCCACTCCAATTCATTAATTTGTTTATGGTACTGTTCATCTATGGATATCTATTCACATATGGAAATGCGGAGTGATGGCAACTGGACCTCGATGGGCATGATTGCCTATGTTCCATACACAAGCGAATATGGGGTCACTCATGTGGAAGTACAGGTTGTAGTTTGGTAATACCATAAGGCATGCAAGATATTTTCAGTCTAAGACTTTTTATCTTTATCAATCGTCTTCTATAGTATTTTTTATAGGGTTTTGTTTAAGGCCTCTATCTATCCATTAGTCATTGTATGATAGAGAGATGAATGGTTGGATTTGATATTGTACTCCTAATATAGTTTTTCCACCTCATCATAATAGAAATTGGTGCCATTTTATATCATAATTTTATAAGGGATGCCAAATATAGTAATGATATTGGATTTTACAAAGTTGACAATGGTTTTGGCCCTGACTTCTTTGAGGGGTATTACCTCAGCCCATTTGGAGAAGAAATCAGTAGTAGTTAAGATGTATTTGAACTATTTGGTCATAGATGGAGGGTATGGCCCCACAATATTCATTACCTATATAGGAAATGTACAAGATTATTTGTCTTTATATATAAACTCTAGGTTTTGATGGATGAAGTTGGCATGCACCTGGCAGGAATGAAATTTCTTGGTGAATTCTATGTAGTCTTGTGTCATTGAAGTCCAAAAGTATCCAATACTTCAGATTTGGTAAGAAATATTATACCCTAACTGGTGGAAACCATATAATCCCATATGTATTTCTTCCATAATATCCAAAGTATCTTCTCTATAGATTCATCTGAGAAGGACTCCATCAAATCCTCATTTATATAGTACTTTCTAGTGATTTGGGCCATCATAAAGAGTGAAGTTGACTGCTTGCCAACATATTTGTTCTTTCCTAGCTCTATTTGATGGAAGTAATTAATTTTTTATATATTATATAATAGTAATCATCCATCTGGTGGTAATACCATATGGTTCAAGGATACTATTGACTTCATTGATCTCTTCCATTCTGACTTGAAAAAAAGGTGAGACCATTTAGTGATGGGCAATGCTGATGACCATTTCACCATAGTTTGGATATACAATAGCTTTAGCTGAATTCACCAATAAATCTTCCTAGGAATTCTATGATCGTGGTATGTGATTCAATATTTGCTCTGAGGGAAATTATGCCATTAACCCTCAGACATAGTCAAGTAGGGGTGGTTAGCTCCTCTTTTCTAATGGTGTAATCCCCGTTGATATGTTTGATCACCAACTCTGAGTCACCTTTCACCTCCAAGTGGTCCATTGGTATTTGGAGTACCAGTTCCAAACCTTCAATAGAGGCTTGATATTCTACCACATTATTTGTACAACATTTTGACAGTAGGAAGGAGTAAGGTAAAATTTCATTTGCTAGGGAAATGAGCACAATACCTGACCCAAATTTGTTAAGCTTAGGGTTTTTCATTCTCTTCCCTATCGGGCTCCTATATTCACCATGAAAATATAAATCCCACATTTGGGGGCCATCCTTAATAGAGAATATCTCCTCATCTAGATATTTAGTTATTAATGATGTTGTTTATGTAGATGTTTTTTCTATAATGAAATTTTTTAAGGCCTATCCTTTCACTAGTTTTTGGGACACAAATTGTATATCGAACTACTGTAGGATAACCTCCCATTGTACTAGATTTCTTGTCAACATAGGACGTCTAAGTATATATTTGAGTGGGTTATATGATACCAAATGGACTTCATGGTGATACAGGTAGTGCCTTAGTTTCTGAACCACAAATATTAATTCCCTTCATATATTCTCAATATCTAAATAATGAGTCTCAGTGTCAATCATGGTTTGAATAAGATAATAAAGGTTATTTTCATTCCCAGTGTCATTATTTTGTGCAAGTAAGGTTCCTAGTGATCACTCTAGGGATGTTACATATAGGATGAGTGGATTTCGTTCAATGGGTGGCATTAACACTAGTGGGCTCAAGAGGTATTTCTTGAAGTTATCGAATGCTTACTAACAGTCATTAGTCCATTAATATATAACCAATTTCTTTATCTATTTAGTGAAGGGAAAACATTTTTCTGCAAGGTTGTCCATAAATCACTGGATATAGGTCAAGTGTCCTTGAAGTCCCCTAAATTATTTGAGGTTTCAAGGATGTGACATACTAAGGATAGACTTTTTCTTCTTAGGGTTGAATTCGATGCCACAATGGTGTATGATGAAGCTGGGAAACTTTCCTCAGGTTTCCCTAAAATCACATTTTAAGGGTTTCATCTTCAGGATATGTTGTCGTAGCTTGTTGAATATAGTCTTCAAGGAAGCTAGGTGGTTATAACACTGTTAGTCTGTAACCACTAGATCATCAATGTAGCATTTGACAAAATTACCCAAGAAGGGTTTGAATATACAATTCATGTCACATTGGTATGTGGCATCGGTATTCTTTAAGATAAAGAGAATAACTCAATAGTATAATAGTCCCTGGGGGCCCTAAAGGCAGTGGATTCTTCATATTTTGGGTCCATACAAATTTTATTTTACTCATAACATTCATCCATGAAGGATAGGGATTCATAAATAGTCATCACATCAATTAGGATTTCTATGATTGGAACCGAGAAATCATCTTTCAGATGGTGTTGGTTGAGATCTCTAAAGTTGATGCAATCTCTGATTTTCCCATTCTTCTTCTTTACTAGGATGATATTGGATATCCATTTTTTATATTGTACCTCTCGTTTAAAGTCTTACTTGATGATATTATCCACTTCAGCCTCAATTTTAGAGTCATGAGTTGGGTGTGTCTGTCTAGAAACCTATCTATATCCTTAGTGGTCTTCTAGAAATCCCAAGTGGTGGGTGGGAACCTTAGGATAAAGGGTTGTAATCTCTATGTAATTCCATGAAAACATGTCCCAGTGTTGCTGCAGGAAGGATGTATACACCTATTGTTATTCATTTTTCATGTCCACACTGATCAAAGTGGGTTGTGGATCTTATTTTGTGCCCGAATTTATCTCCTTGATCTCATCAATAGTGGTGGAGACACCTTCCTAAAATGATAGAGGGGCATAACTAAGGTCTTTCCCTTCTTCATCTTTCTAATGGTTTACCTCTTCATCCTTTTCCTAGGAAGTAGGTAATGAAGAAAGTTTTTTAGAGTGATGGTAGGAGTCTACATTTGGACATTTTAAAGATGAAGAAACCATTTCGGGCTCTCTTTCTGGTATGAGGCATTTTTGGATCTCTAAAGGGGAGATAAGGGACTCAGAATGAGCATCTTCATTTTCTCCCATTTTCATGAAAACTTATTCTATCCTAGATGATGGTAAAGGGATTTTTTTAATCTTATTGGATGGAATAAATATTTTTTCATCCGTTCTTTCATTACTACTTGGATATTTGACAACTTCTCTAGTGATATCAGGCTCAGTTGTCACGATTTCATTACAGAATTTTTTGAATGTGTGCTTGAATTTGGACCCACCTCTTCGATTTGGTTGATGGGGATCACGTACTCTACACTAATATATTTAAAAGGGTTATTTGGAATCATCTCCATACCATTTAGATCATTGATCCAAGAGAAATTATTATCCATGGACTGTTTCTCTTTCTTATGGTATAATCATGTGTCGATGTACTATAATTTACAAGATTTAAATGGGGCTTTTTCACCATAAAATGTACCAATTTGTCCATTGATATAATATTTGAGGAATTGGTGTTATGATGAAGGGATATTCATATGTTTATGTAGACAAGGTATTCCCAAAAGAACATTGAATTTTGTATCCTTCCTAACAACTATAAATTCTGATTCGGACACAAGATCTCAAAAAAAGAGTTCTGAATTTGATTTTTCTAGGAGTATTTTTCTCATTCTTATTATAACCCTATAACATTAAAGTGGAGGGATACAAGTGATTTTTTTTAAACCCATTTGAAGAAGTGTTTGGATTTAAATGAGGTTTACTCTTGAACCATTTTTAATAAAATATCATCAGATATGAATGTCATTTATCCTATTATATATATACAAGGGCCTAGAATGTCCTTTTATAATGGAATCCTCATCATGGTATGTGAAAATATGACTATATGACATTCTTTAGGATCATTATCTTCATGATACACTTCGGCAGCAATGACCTCAACTTCAAATTCTTGAGGTCTTGACAAGGCCTCTACAAATGCTTCCTAGAGGTCTTTTGATAGACTCAAAGCATCCAGGATTGACAAATTGGCCTAAAATAGGGAAAATTTATTCAAAAAATCATACTTATAGTCCAAAGGTATATGCTTCCTAGAATGGGGACACTTTTTTATAGGTGATTCAGGAGATGAAGTACTTGATGTGGATGGATCATCATCCCTTATAGCAGAAGCTATAGGTGTTTCCACTCTCAGTGGATTAGGCTGACTAGGTCTACCTATACATCGAGATGGATTGGGAGATGACATGTCCTCTAGTATATCTTCCAAGATGATCATGTCAGGGAAGACCCTTTCATGTGTGGGAGAAATTCCTTTCTCTTTTTGATCTCATTAGAGAGCTCTCCCATGAGTTTTATCTGTATATATGGTTTGATCAGGGACATGATTAGAGTAGTGACACTTGGAATGACTGCATCTTCCCCTGTATCCTCAACTTTGATGGCTTGTTCCCCTAGTTCCCCAATCAAATGTAGGTAATTTGGTTTTATAGTCATGCTCATCATCTAATAAGGTATCCATTAAGTGAATTACATTAATGGAACATGAGATCAAATCCTTATCCAATGGAGATTCTGTCTGGTAGGTTGACTCTTGTTGTACCATTTGGTGGGGTGGTACCCATGCTTCTGGGACTATAGGTATGAATTATATTAAATTCAAAGACAATTTTGGCCTTGGAATAGGTTCATATTCATGTTCTTTCTTCCTACTCTTCTGGCCATGGCATTTTTTGGAAGAATGGATTTTAGTGGAATGAGCTACCGATGGAGTCAGTTGTGTTGTAGATAAAGCGGCTAGGGGCATAGTTGGTTTTTACAACTATGATAAAATGATAGCATGGGTTTGGTTGAATTTTTTTATGAACATCTATTCATTCAACTTCTGCATACCCTTATTGTTAACTTTCTTACATTAATTCTCTTCTTCTGAATCGGTGGAAGAAACTTGTGCTACCTGAGTAGGTGGTTTGCCCAACTTTACTTACCTAGAATCTGACATATTTTACAAGATATATTTGAAGGCGAAATACTCCTGGATGCTGTACCCCAATACTTAATGGAAAGGGGAAATAGTTTGGGAGATCCTCATCGACATGTTTTCTGGGATTAATGGGCTTTGGAAATTTGGTCAATTTGTTCTCCAATGTCAAAATGAAGTAACGAGGTATTTTCTCATTTTGAAAAGAATAGAACTTGTTTTTTATATCCTCAAACTATTTTTGTCTCTTCTCTCTATTCATCCTAACAAGGTGGGTGTTTTTTTTAACTCTATATATATGGAACTGCACGATATAGTGAAGGATTTGGAGATGGAGCGGGTATAGGGTTCTTATTAAGTGTAACAGTGGCAGCCTCTTTTTTCCCCATTATCCTTTTTTGATCTGATGGAATTACTCGAGACTTAGATTTAGTCTCTATGATGGAGTCTTACACTCTTTGAGTAATTGCAACAAGGTCTTAAAACCCTCCTATATATTTCACAAGGGCAAGTGGTGTGTGCAACTCATCGTGAAGGTTCACTATACACATGGGTAACAAGTCTTCTTGAGGGAGAGGTAGGTTTAAAGTGTATGTCAATCCTTTCCACTGGGAAATGAAATCTAAGACCCTTTTATTCTCTTGCTACTTTCACTTTGAGAGGTTGAGGACTATTGTCTTCTACAGCATCAAGATGAACTGGAAGAGGAACTTCTGATGGAGGTCTTCCCACCCCGTAATTGATTGAGCCTATAATCTAGTGTACCATACAAAGGATAGTCCCTATAATGATTTCACGAATCACCTGAGATTCATTGAAACTTTTTGTTCAAGTGTCCCCATCATGGGATTATAATAAGAGATTAAATGCATCAAATGATGCTATAGGTCTCCCAAGCCATTAAAAATTGAAAATTTAGGGTTCCCAAAGTTAAGTGGGGGGGAGTCAGATCTACCCATTCAGGGTGAGGTTTATTTTTTGGTTGAATCGATGTGCTCCATTTCTATATGGCTTCCAATCAATCCATTAATGACACAATGGTGTTCATGAGACCTCATGGAATATCTGGATGATCTGATCCTGAACCAGTTCAGTGGATGGTAGGGCTATCTATGGAAGAATTGTTGGTATTTGTAATGGGTATCCCATAGGGGTAGGGCTATAAAGATGTGCCTGAAACTATTCTAGTTGTACACCCAATAGAGGGAATTCCCAATATGCTACTATGGGATCTAAGTATATTGGTGTTTAATATCACACATTGATCAAATGTCTCGTATCCACTTTAGTTACTATGGAAAAACCTCTTTGATGAGGTACACCAGTTGGGAGTGCGAGTTGAGGATCTATTTGTAGAATATGTTCAGTATGAAGGCTTCCTTGGAGTAGTTTTTCATTGATTCTCCTCAATTATTTCATATCTTCCTCCTACTGAGAAAATATTTCCTTAGGTGAAAGGGGATTAACCACTCTAATAGGTAGTTGGGGCATAATCTGACCCTTTCCTTTTTCCTTATTATATTTATTTTGAGAAGGTAATGTTGTATTATTTGAGGGAATGCCTAGATTTAGGGAAAGCCTTTGGTGCTAGGTATGTACACCTCCTTAAATTGTTTTTGGTGTGGACCAAATTATGAATCGTAACTTCCTCCTCCAACTCCTCTAAATTGGCACCGTGTTTGGTAGGGTCTCTAGGGGTGGTATTAATGACATTCACTGATGCGTAATGCATGTTATACATTCTATCAATGTCTTTATGAGACTGGATTTTTCTATACCCTCCAAAAGGCCTCTCCCTATACTTTTCTAGTTCTCTAGGATCTTTTTGGAGGATAGTAATCTGAAGGGAATCTCCAGACAGTTCGGTCATGCATTTTCTTAGTGAGGGTACCAAATCACACAATGGGAAAAATTGGGAGGATCCATTCTGTGGTGTTTTCCCTGATTGGGAGAATACTAATTTCCATTGAGTTAGAGGTTTCTAAGGTGGAAAATCCCAAAGACTAGAGGGTTGGTGATATTCCTATTCCACTTTCACAAATCTTCAGTCTTGGTTTACTGACCTCAAAGGTTGGGTTAAAAAATCCCCTAACTCTATAGGATGGGGTTTCTCTTGAACTATGATGGTTTCTACTATCATGGCTACCCTTTAGATTCCATGGAGTTTTTTCTAAACATGGGTTGGGTGCATCATTTGGTATGTACTTGAATCACCCTCTTTCATAGATTGTTAATCTATTTTCGACATTTGCGCTATCTGATGGTTGAATTCTCCTAAGCATGAGGCTTGCTCAATATTTTCATATTCTCAATGAAAAATTCTCTCAATAGCCCTCTCTATTTTAGACTAACTTCATTGAGAGTCAGTTAGGGCCTCTTTTTGTTGAGCATATCATCGGTTATGGATAGAGTCTATTTATTAAAGCTGAACTGAAGCTATAACATTGCATGATACCAATTTTAGCGGGCTTTGTTGGTTGGGGAGAATATTGAAATGTAATGCTCTATGTGCAACCCATCCACTAATATGAACACCATATGAGGAATCATCAATCAACTATCATAATCTTTCTAATGTGCTGAGGCATTCGTGTTAAAGGGGTCCTCGCTTCTTCTCTAGATGTTGTGTGGATAGAAGATCAGCCAAGTCAATTTGGTGTTGCATCCTTTTTATTACATTGACATTACATCAATACTCATCATATGTTAATACTTTTTCTCTTAATTCATGAATATTTTTCCATATATTTAGGTAGATTTCATGCACACGATTTTTTGACAATGCCTTTGGAATGTTGTATTGATGGGTGGATTAAGGATAGAACATGATTGGTATGTTATCTTTATCTAGTTGTTTTCTCATGTTTAGCGTGTCATATTCATGTTTTTATAGAGGCTCCTCAACCTGGTCTAACTAGATTGGATGCTTTCCTTCCACTTTATCATAAGAAACGAGATTGGTAGGGACTTCCTCTATCATAGTGGAAGGCAGATGGCCCAAGGGTGGTTCAGAGAATGACCATCACCTTGGGTTGTCTTCCAGTTGAGAAAAAATTTCACTTATTAATGACAAGGAATCATACATAACTAATTTTTTTTCAAGTACCTCACTATAGGAGATATTTCCCATCACTACATCTCTAAGGGAAGAACCCTTCTGACAAATAGAATCACTACTGTGGAGAGGACTTTTATAGTGAACTCCATTACAAGGAGGACTACAATGGTGGATTACAGTAAGGGGAATACCCTCTTTATCCTTAATATTTTGGCCGCATGGAGGGCTATCATGACTCTCATCAGGAGATGGTCTCTTGAGATCGACCAGATTATGGTCATGAAGCAACCCTTAATAGTGAAGTTTCTAAAGAGGACCTTCAAAATTACTTCTACTACTCCAGTAATTTGATAATGGGAGAGTAAGATCTTGATTTTATATATATAATCATATAAGGGCTT
This sequence comes from Viscum album, assembly GCA_963277665.1. NCBI lineage: Eukaryota > Viridiplantae > Streptophyta > Magnoliopsida > Santalales > Viscaceae > Viscum > Viscum album. Next base: position 1,172,799,956 of record OY728119.1, on the reverse strand, counting down.
CAAGAACAATATCATTAAGTAGAGTGGGGTTGTAGATTGACTCTTCATTTTCTAGTTGTCTTTAGTGAGGCTTCTTTTCGGACTCTTTCTCTTGAGTGACTGGGGACACTTATTGGGGGAAGGGGTTTTTAGGTATGGAAGATTTCTTGATTGGATTCTATGTTTCTTCTAGATTTTGTCGGAAGGCTTCTATAATTTTGGAAGGTATTTGTGCCTACCTCAGAGTGGTCATTGTAATGGGTCAATTACCTCCTATTGGAATGGGTGTATGTTCCTGACCTAATTTTCCATATATCATGGGGGAGTTTTCCCCACAAACCTCCTGGACAGGATCAATGGTATGTGTCTTCTTTGGGGTGACATGTTGATGAGCCACCCCATTTTTGGGGATGAAGCTATGTTTCCATCCCTCTAACACTACTATTTTTTTTGTAATGTTATTCTAGAAATTCCATAGGATGTGGGTAAGAATTTGTGTCTTCCCCTTCTCCATTTTTAAAATATTCTTGGTGAATTTAAAAAATGAGAATTGGGATATATTATCATTACATATCCAAAGTAGGGGTATTTTCCTACTCTTTTCCTCTCTTTCCTACTATTGTATACTAATAGTACTCATATGTGGGGATGGAGAGTTGGTTATTCCCCCTATTTGTTGTCAGAACTTTTTGAATGACTTCTCCGGGTGCTTCTAGAAAAAACTACTGGCAGGCTTGATAAATGTAGAAAGGTGTGTGCACCTTCTTATAGTTTTCTACCAAACTTGGTTGGTGGGATTCTTTGAGTTCTTTCAGATGAGTCTTCTGACAGGCTTGATTAGTGTGGGAAGGTGTATGTTCTTGCTCATTCTTTTCCACCAGATTTGAATGATAGGATTCCTTAGATGATGTCAGGCGAGTCTTCTAGCTTGATAAATTATGGTTTGTGGGCATATGTTACCATTCATATTTTTCCACAAAATTTGATTGGTAGGATACTCCATAGAGGGGAAAGGTGTAGTATTTCTCCTTATTGGTCGGTTGTTGACCTCGATGGGCCGCTTTTCACACCTGAGTTTGGATGACTTGGGCCAAATGGTCGAGGATGGTACCCTCATCATGTTGAGGGTTCACTACCACATGGAATTAGTGGCAGTGACTTTTGGCATGAACCCTTTGTAAGTACCCTTATTTCTTCTAGATGAGGACATATGTAGCCTCTTGATCCACCTCCCTAAGATAAGGGAGGGACTGGTTGTTCTGTTCCAGGGATAAACTCCTGAAATGGTTAAATATAGAAATAGGTTTCGCCTACTTTTGGACTACTAGTCATTACTGACTGGACGATCGGTGGGACTTTACAAGCTTGAGGTCTTTTCATGCATCCTCCAGGGTTGGGATAGTATCATTATGACAATACTCTCAAACCATTGTGTTTGAGACCCAACGTTGAATATGATGGGTTGTTAATGAAATCCTCTACTTGGATGAAGACCTGACATGAATATTGGTCAAATCATATGTTGTCAGAAACTGGAAGGACTCTATTAGATTGAAGGGAGTTTTGAGAGAGTTCTTGGAATATAGGTGACAAACAAAAACAAGAAAACCAAATCAAATTAGCATCTCATTTAAATGAATACATGCATGATTTATTGTCTTGTCTGGACCTCTTCCATCCTAAAAGTGAAAAGGGCCTCACAAATGGGTGACTCTATCATCTTAGTTAAGGATTCACATTGGGTTAACCATTTGTTGTTTCTAATGGAAAACATGTCACCCAATGATCAATTGCATGGAGTTGAGTTTTTTGAAATCATTCATGTCGAGTTTAGTATTTCTAAACAGTTTCCAATGTGTTTCTTCATGGAATCAAAAACACCCAATGGTTTGATATCCATGAGGGGCCTAATTTTTAAAGATGGACACTAGTTGGGAAGTTTAACCCACAGTGCTTAAGAAATCACATTGGTCAAGAGGATGGGATTTCAGGCTCATCATACAATTTTGGAGGGAATTGTTTCTTACTCTGAGAATCTCTTATAGATTCAGGATATGTTCTCAAATCCTTCATTAATTACCAAGTATTATGTGGTTCACCCTTGAATTAACAATCAATTATTAGCATGTGTGGAATTTTGAATCATCTGTATGTATTCGAGGTTCTTAATAGATAGAGATATCTATATATATATAAGGTTCTACATTAATGGTATCCTCTTATGTACTGACTAGAGATTCTTTAGTTGTTATTACTATGATGCTGGTTTTCATCCACACAGTGGGGTGCTCTATAGTGTATCATCATCCAGGGATATGGGATTTGTTTTAATGTCGAGATCAAACCCATGGATGGGATTCCTATGTATCCTCATGAAAGTAATCGTAACTCATATAGTTTGGTTCCACTTAATGAGGCACATTATACCTTTAAAGGTCATGTGATAAGGACCAAACTGTATAGTTTAGCATCTTATGGTAAGTACATCTAGGTGAAAGGTTCCTAGTCAAAGTTTGGTGTGTGACTTATGTTAAAGTATCCCATGGAACTTGGAAGGGATATGAATTTATATATTTAATAATAACCTACTGGGAATGTGGCCCAGAGAGAATAGGTTTGATTTGGGGTTTTGGGTTTGAACCCCAGGGAGGATTCCTATGTATCCCAGTTGGACGGGAATCAAACCACACATAGTTCAGTTATAAGGACCTATGCCTTTGGAGGCCCTTTGAAGGTTTATATAATAGGGGATTATATACCTTTGATAGGATTAAGTTGGATATTACTCCTAAGGAGGATGCCATGATTGATTTTGGGGCCATGAGAAGTGACTTGACTCATAGAGATTTGGGGGTGTTGGTCTGGGGATTACACCTAAGGAGGAGGCCCATGAATGGGTATGGTGATGTGATTGGGGATTATTCCTAAAGAGGGTGCCCAAAGGTTGTATTTTGGGGATTATTACTAAGAAGGATTCCCTAGATAAGATGTTGGGGCTTATACCAAGTAGGAGGCTTAAAGATTTGATTGGGACTTACACTTTGATGATGCCCAAAGGATTGGGATCATGTGGATTTCAAGACCACCATTAACCTCTAATCCCAAATGAGTCATACTCGGTGTGAGAAACAAAAAGAAATGGAATATCTGGGAAACCACATGATCTGATTTTCCCTGAGGTTGGATACATGGCCTTGAGGACCCTCACCTATGGAGACACTTTGAAGAAATTATAGAGGAAGATATCAAAGAATATTATCTTCCAAAACATCCATATGGTTGTGAAAAAACCATGATCGTGACTAACCTATAATCCCACATGAGTCATGATAAGTCATTATTGAATGTTAGAAATAAGAGGAAGGAAAATATTTGAAAACCTATATGATCCCCCTTCTATTGGTGGAAGAGGCCGGGGCAATGACACTTCCTTCCTATCGTTGTACCCTAGACCCAAATGGAGAGAGAAATGGATTTGAAGTGCCCAATAATCCTCTTGTTTTGATAGTCGGGATATTCAAATTTGGTGATCTATCTGGATATGGCCCATGGGTATGGATACTGAGGAAAGAATGGAGTGGTATAGGTACCGCAAGAAAGGCTAGGGGATTACTCTGAGGGGATGCTCTAAAATTGGTTCTGCAGTGGGAGAGGAAGATCTCATTCAATTTATAAGGGAAAGGTAAGCATGATCCTCACCCTCCCCACCTAGAACTGGAGGCCCTAGGAATGAAATACCATAAGGGGAGGAAATATTCCTCACCCTTATGCCTGATATTGGGGTCCCTAACACTACCCCCTAGGTTGGGTTCCTCATGACTGTGGGAATGCATATCCACATACACCAAGGACCCTAACCATTAGGTAGGGAAAGTGTGGGAAACCTCTGACTGTAGGAATTCATATTCAAATGGGAGACATGATGACGTGCCTCTTCCCATGGTTTTTCAAGTATTAAGGATTAAGTGGAGGTTTCAACTTTTTCCCTCTCATATTAGATATCTAAAGAAAAATGAGCTCTGCTATTAGTGGCTTGGAAGAGGGATCAAAGTGGGGATCACACAGGTTCTGGATTAAAGAGAAAAGGTGCATCGTGCAGGGCATGGGAGGAATTGGAGGTGCTTCGTGTAAGGTGGTAGGTCTGCATGAGATTGAGATACCTTAGGCAATGTACCACCTGGGAAACAACAATTAGGAGAGGCTTTAGCTTAGGCACCACAGGTCTCCTCAGGTGTCCCTGGATGAGGCCCGTGCAAGCCCCTAGTTAGGAAAGGGGGACTCATGTAGGTGGTTATTCACTAGGGGGAAATAGGTTCCTCATGCAGGTTTATTATATTTCAAACCCTATATGGACTTTGATCCCACCATATCCCTCAATTCCCATTTCTTTTTGATTTCAAAGGGTTGTCTGAGGGGTTTTTGGAGACCTGGGCGAAGGGGTTGTGAGACCAGTACTTGGGATATTCTTCCAATTTTATAGTTATGCAAATGAGGAGCCTCGGGGTACTATTTATAGTAAAATAGGGGACCCTGGTTGAAGTAGCTTCCTTGCATATATGTTAGGTTCAGGTGCCTGGAATAGCTGTCCCACACAGGGATTGCCTGCCTTTCAATGCCACACAGGGGGGTTGCGCAAACCTTTTGATGTGTGGTGGTGTGAATGCAGGCCGACTTGGGAAAATCCATGTGATTCTCCTGGGGGATTTTTACCTCTTTAACACTCTTGAGGTACTCTTTATAATATTTTCACTCTAATTGAAAAAAAAGAGTGTTAACAGTATGATACAAGTTATTTAACATTGTATTTATTTAAAGTAAAAAAATACATACTGAAATCTTAGGATGTTATGATTATGATTATTATGAGTGACACTATGGGTGTTGACCTACTAAGTTTTATGCTCACACATTTTATGTTCGCCTTGGTGGGCGTTCAAACCTTTTGGTTAAGATGTAGGTTGGGTAACAAACCCTAGTGAATATCAGTTTAATGGAGGAGCTCAGTCAAGATTGGTGATGGGTATGATGTGGTGTTGAGGAAAATGTAGTGGGTGTCCTTTTTATTTTATTTATCTATTATTATAGTATATATGATTGTACCATCGAGATATCTTCATTGATGTATGACTGTATGGCCTCATAAGTTACATTTTGTTATAGTAAGGTATTATTATTTATCATGGTATTTTTTCCACTGTAAATCCATTTTTATACTATGATATTATTCCTATTATGAATGTTATGTTGTTGATTATTGATGTATGAGATGATAATGAGTATATAGTCTCCCCTTGTGATTTTATTTGACTATATCTACTAATATGAAACCTCTTTCATGCAAGTAGGTGTGCCTAAGGTCACGTGGTGTCTCTAGATCAAAGACTATTCGGCTGGACCGGGGAGGGAATGCTACATTAAGTCTATGGGGATTCCAAAAAATCCATTATTATAAAATATGATTATGTTTATTTGATCATTTTCATCTAATAAAATTCATGATAAATATTTTTTCTAATAATTTCAAGATGTAGGAAACCAAAATTATCAATATTTATCATAGAAAATAGAACTTTCTAGTTAATAAAAACATCTTTGAATGTAAAAATTTAAGGTGATTTCATTTGTAATTTTTCTTGTTAATTGTTTCTTACATTTATACTTTGTTTCTATATGCACTAGAAAGTGAATTTTAATTTTCCTTGTATTATTATGCACAAACTTTGCTTCTGGATATTTATTTTTTACCCTTACATAATATTTTTCTTACATTTACATAGGTTTGGTTACCCTTAAATGGGTGTCCCTTACCTTTACATGGGTTTAGGTTACCCTTATGTAAGTACCCTTACGCGTGGGGTTACCCTTACATGGGGTATACCCTTATGTGGTTAGCCTTATGTGTGGATGGTATATTTACATAAGTACCCTTACGTCTGACCCTTATGTAGGTACCCTTAAGTGGGATACTACCCTTACGTAGGTACCCTTACACTCTTACATGGGTATCCTTAATAATTGGTCTTGACCTTTATGTAAACATGGTGTACCGATACGTGCGGGCCTCTTGAACCTTATGTGGGACCATTATGTAGCATGACCCTTATGTGGTTGTTACCCTTATAGGTTTAACTTTATGCAGATATTACTTTTATATGTTTACCTTTATATATTAGGAATCTATATTGGTACCTTTACAAAATGGGTTTATTATCCATACACCGTAGTGGTTTTACCCTTATTCTAGTTTACCCTCACGTGGGTATCGCCTAACCCTTATGTAGACCTTCATTTTTTTGTGAATTTTTATTTTCTGTTTCATAGGGATTCATGGAATTCTCTGATTTTCAGGGTAGTTAGGATATCCTACGTGATTTTAAGGTGATATTATATCCCTCTCGAGCCTCATTCTTCGACATTTGATTGAATCTTTTTTCTCAGTTTTTCTCTAGTTCTCAGTGTGGAAAATCCCTAGCAGTTCTTCATCCACTGCTTCATAAAAGATATGGTTTCTATCCTATCATCATTCGCTAGATCTATTGATTCTCCATTTTTTGTGGAGATTATTATTATCCCTTCGAAGAGAATAAGTGTATCCTCTTGTTCATGATCTTGGATCCACCGATCTAGTTCTAGAGAGATTCAACTTCAAAATAGAAACATGCAAGAAGTGATATATACTACTTGATAGTAAACCTATTCAGCATTGTAAGTTCTTTTTAATTTATTTCATTTGTTCTAGACTTTTCTTGTATCTTTGTTTTGATATTAATAAAATGCATGTGTGTGGGTGTGGTGTTCTTACTATGCATATAGACCCAAAGGGACTGAAGAACATTAAATCTTGTGTTTTTATTTCCAACTTATTTCTTTCATTTTTTGAGCTAAATCTGTATTATTTGAATCATTTTGGATAATATTCATTTTTGGTTTCTATTTTAATTTTTTTTTCTTCTTAATTTTTTACTACTCCTTTCTTTTTTTAATTGAAATTATTATGACCTCAAATGGACTTTTCAAATTCAAATACTTAATTGGATATAAGCATATAATCATTGATCTTGGATTTTTCTTGGGGGAATAATTTTAATTTTTTCCCCCAACAAAGTGGTATCAGATCCTTCAGTTAAACATGGATTTGAATAAATATGAAATCAAAAAAAATTATGGTGATAATGATCTTATTTTTTGGAAAATTAAGATAAGGGCTTTGTTGGTTCCACAATGCCTCATTGATGCCTTGTATGTCCTAAAGAAACCAGTTTCATCCCTTACTACCGATATCTAGACCTCTACTATTTATCAAGATGTCCCTCCTAACATTCTTGATAAGGCCCATAGTTCTATATTATTGTATCTTAGTGATAAGGTCCTTCAATAAGTTTCCTTTGAATCTACTATTGCTAGTATATGGCTTAAATTGGAGAAGTTTTACAAGACATCTTCACTTGTTGGTATACTTTATAAGAAACATTGCATGTTTACTTTTAAAATGCATTATAGCTTTTTTATTAAATCCTATTTGGATGAGTTTAATAAAATCATGCTTGATTTAGTTAACATTAATGTAATTGTTGATGATGGGAATTAATCTATTATTATTTTGATTTCTCTTGAAAATTCCTATAGAACATTAGTTGAAACTATGATGTATGGTCGTGACTTTCTTACCATTAAAAGGGTTAAATTTTCCCTACTTTTTAAGGAGTTTCATTCTAAATCCAAAGTGAAAGGTGAGGCTGGGATTCTTTTTACTAGAGGGAGTCCATAGTATAAGGGTAAAAAAATAAAAAGGAAATAATAATAACCAAATAAAACCTAGGTCAAGTTATAGGATAAGAAAATTGTGTGTTATAACTGTGTTAAGCCCGAGCATATAAGACCTGAGTGTAGAAAACCCAAACAAAATCTTAAGGCTGAAGAACTCATTGATTATTCCCTTTTAGCTGATTCTGGTTATGAGAATGCTGAAGTTTTAAATGTATCCAAACATGCACTCATTGATGAGTGGGTTCTAAATTCAGGATAATCTTTTCAAATATGTCCTTATGGAGAGTCTTTCCATGAGTTAGTTGAGATAATAGAGGGATATGTAATCTTAAGGAATAACAGGAAGTGTAAGATTCAAGGAAGTGGTTCTATTCTTATAGAATTAGATGACCATTCTGTCATCGCCCTTCTATATGTTAGGTGGGTCCATGACCTTCAAAAAAATAAAATTTCCCTTGGTGTTCTAGAATAAAAATGATAGATATTTAGTAATGAATTAGGATTCCTTAAGATCTCCAAGGTATCTAGAACTATAAGCAAAGGATACCTAGTTAATGGGATTTATGTTTTGAATGGAAAGACCCATTCAAGGTAGTTAGGCAGTGTATATGTGAGTAATGATAATAGAACCTTATTATGGAATAGGAGATTGGGTCATATAAGGTCCAAGGGATTAGAGTAATTGAGTAAAAAGGGGTTGTTAAAAAATGTTTCAATAAGAAATCTCTCATTTTTTGAAGATTTCATCTTGGGTAAGTTTAAGAGGGTTAGTTTTGGTAGATCTTCTTTTAAGGATTCTCAACCATTGGAGTGCATCCATTCTAATTTGTGGGGACCTACTAGAACTATATCTCTTTTATTTTTTTACCTTCATAGATAACTATTTTAGGAATGTTTGGATTTACATACTCAAAAATAGATCTGATGTTTTTGAAAGATTTAAAATAAGGAAAACCCTTATTGAAAAGCAAGTTGGGAATGTGATTAAATTATTGAGAGAAGATAATGGTTTGGAGTACTTGTCTATTGATATTGACTTATCCAATTTTTTCAATCATAGGGTATATTAAGGCACCAAACTATTAGGGACCCCCCTCAATAGAATGTGCTTACTGAGAATATGAATGGAACTATTCTTGAGTGATCCTGACGCATTATTGCATGCTCAGGTCTGCCTAAATCCTTTTGGGCAGAAGATGCCACTATGAAAATCTACTTTATTAATAGGTGCCCATCTATTACTAACCAATTTAAATCCCCATATGAACTATGGAAGAAAAAAACCTTCTTATAACCAGGTATTTGGGTGTACTATCTATGACCATATTAAAACTCATAAGTTGGAACCAATAGCTCTTAAGTGTGTTTTTGTGGGATACCCTGATGGTTTTGAAGGATATAAATTGTGGTTTGAAAAACTTAGATACCAAAGATGTACAGTCAGTTGGGATGTGGTCTTTCATGAGTCCATATCCTCTAAATCCAAATCTTTCACACATGATAGAGATGATAAAACCCATAATGAGTTCATTGATCCTTATCCTTATACTCAGGTTGAGGCTTTTGATGAGCCTCCTCCACCTATAACTAAAAGTGAGATTTGAAGTGAGTCCAATTCTGATTCAGATTTAGATTCTGAGCCTCCTATTGAAAATATTGATTACCAGCTGACTTGAGATAGAGCTAAAAGGGTCATTATACCTTATTCTCAATTTGTCCAATATGATATGGAATCTTTTTTATTTCATGTTTCTTATGATATCATTGATGATGATCCTCAATCCTATAAGCAAGCCTTAAATAATAAAGATTCCAAATAATGGATCTCTGCAATACATGGAGAAATAAAATCCTTGAGTAAAAACCATACTTGGCCTATTATTGATGGACATATTAATTCCAAGGTCATTGGGTGTAAATAGATTTACAAGAGAAAGGAAGACAACACTAATAAAAAGAAAATAAAATTTAAGGTCAGAATCATGGCCAAGGGTTACCTTCAAAGAGAAGGTATTGATTGTGCTGATATTTTTTCACTAGTTGTTAAGCACTCTTCTATTTTATTGCTTCTTTCTTTTGATACTTATAATGATTTCACATAGAAAAACTAGTTGTGAAAACTGATTTCTTACATGGTGACCTTAATGAGTAATTGTACATGAAACCCCCTAATAATTATCAAAAAGAGATCAAACCTAACCAAGTTTTTCTTTTAAATAAATCATTGTATGGTCTAAAATAGGCTTTAAGACAATGGTATTGTAAATTTTACTCTTTTATGTTGGATATACATTTTAACAATATTTAACATGATGCATGTGTTTACTTTAAAAATGTTAAAAACTACATAATTTTTCTACTGTTTTATGTTGATGATATGTTGGTTGTGTTCAATAATATGAAGCTCATTAATTCTATTAAGTTTCAATTGTAAACTATTTTTGAGATGAAAGATTTAGGATCCAAAAAATAGATACTAGGAATGAAAATTATAAGGGATAGACCTAATAAATTGTTGTATTTGTCCCAAAATTCTTATATCTTGAAAATCCTAAAAAGGTACTTGCTTGAGACATTGAAGGAACTTAGTGTTCCTTTTGGTCATCACTTTAAACTGCCTTTAACTTAAGCCTCATCTTCTGCTATAGATATTAAATATATGTCAAAGATTATTTATGCCAACATTTTTGGCGGCCTAATGTGATATATGATTTTTACAAGGCCTGACATAGATGTTTCCATTTTCACTCTCAGAAGATACATGTCCAATCTTAAGAAACCCCATTGGCAAGCCCTGAAATGGTTACTTAGATATATTTCATATACTATTGAACTTTCTTTGTGTTTTGGTAAGAATATAAATTATGATGAACTAATTGTTGGATATGTATATATTGATTATGTAAGTAATGTGGATATCAAAAATCACATCACTGGATATGTCTTCACTACTTATGGAGGACCCATATCTTGGAAATACAACATGAAATATGTGGTTTCTCTTTTAACCACATAAGTTGAGTATATATCCTTGACTAAGGATATTGAGGAGGCTTTATGGTTGAAGGCTTTGGTTTCTGAACTCAATTTACACAATCCTATTATTTCATTTTATTGTAACAGTCAATCAGCTTTGAATTTGTCCAAAAATTTAGTCGGTTATGGTAAATCCAAACACATAGACATCATATTTAATTTTATTAGAGATATAATTTAATCTAGAATAGTATGTTCCCAAAGATACATACTGATAATAACTCGGATAATAGTTTGACTAAAGTTTTGGTTTTATCAAAATTCAAGTTTTGTTTAGATAAAATGAATTTAGTTACTATTTCAAGAACATTTCCAATTTCAAAAGAACATGTTGGAGGTTTGTAAATTTAAGGTGTTTTCATTTTGAATTTTCCTTATTAATTTTTTCTATCATTTATGCTTTGTTTCTATATGCATGCAATTATGAATTTTAATTTTCCTTTTATTATTATGCTCAAAATTTGTTTTTAGATCTTTAGGTTTTACCCTTACATAAAGTTTTCCTTACCTTTATGTAGGTTTGGGTAACCTTATATGGCATCTTGCCTTTTTATTACATAACTATTCATTACATTTTACAAACAGGGGATCTTTAAAGTCTAGTGTCTTGGAAATCAGGAACATAAAACATGAAAACTTAAAACAATATTTTAATCCCCTTGAAAAGATTCTTAAAAAGTTTATCTTAAGTACAATTACTGCATCTCATAACTTGGAGACATACATCAAAGGAAAGGTTGAGCAGATGGCCCAGTAAGGGTAAATAAGGGAATCAGTTTACTTGTGATATCAATAAGAACTTGATGAAAAACATAAATACATGAGAAATGGAATAAAAGAAATATCATAATAAAAATAACATGAATAATCACTTGAATATGTGGCTACAGCATTTATTTTATACATTCATGAACACATCACCAAGGTCCATCCCCAAGGTGTCATAAAAATTACCAAGGTGTCGTAAAAACTTGTTATCTCTAGAGATTAATTTCTTTAACCAATGCATTGGAGTTCTATTAGGGCACACCCTTAATGTGTCTTTATTTTCATGTGATCCACATAGATAATAATCAAAAAAATTATAAATAGCCTAATGAGAAGAAAAAAAATTGGGTTTCATATCAAAATCGTGATGTTTTAAAAAGTGCTTAAAAACAAGATTACTATGACATTTATAACCCATAGAAAAGGAATGATGGTTTTATGTATGTCAATTCAAGAATAAAATATATCATTTTTATGTCTTTATTAATACCCTTGTAAATGAAATAGGTTTTGGTATTCACAAAAATAAAATAAGAAAATTTCTTGAGAAAAAAAGAGATTTTGAGATAAAAATTTTGCAGCATAACGGCTTTATAACATGGTTTTAGAAAACATTAAAAAGAGAGGGGACAAGGTTCACCCACTCATAAATATATCATAATATATTATAGGTACAGAATAAAAAAAATAAGATCATGGTATGTATATTTGAATGACATACCACATGAAAATGAAACTTAAAAGAAAAGAGAAGATGCGATTTCTTTTACGAAAATTCGGCAGCCTAACGGCGTCACTTAAAATTTAGAAAAAATTAGTTGATGAGAGTGGAAAGGGTCTCTAATAATTTGGAAATAAAATGGACAGTAATAAGAATATATAAGAACGTACCCCAACATAATAAAATGGAAACTATAAGACATAACATAAAGGAAGTCTTGAATAAAAGAGGAGGGTGAAAGGTTCCCTTACCATGAAGAGTAACTTAAAAAACTCAAAGGTTGAGACCTTGGGGAACTTTAGGGAACCTTTGGAAGACTCCTTGGGAGGTAAAAAGACTAGATATTCATTTATGAGGAATTTGGAATGAAAGGAATGAAGGAATGGGTTGGTATTTATAGCAAAAGTGAGGGAATATTTTATTAATTTCCAAGGGACACCTCATTAGTGGTATTTTGAAAAACCATGGGCTTTTTCATGACCAGGCCCTACCCGGGCTCGAGCCACAACTACCCCAAGCCCACCTCCATAGGCCAGGGGCTGGAAACAAGTGCCGAAGGCTAAACAACTCGGGGAGGCCTTTTCTTGAGTACCTATACACACGCACATGCAGCACACTCAATACAAAAGTGCAAAGTAAAAGAAAAGACAAGTAAAGAAAAGGGAAACTGCTATAAATAAACCACAAATGCATAGACCTATAACAGTACAAATCAAGTGCTGAAAGTAAACTGAAAAGAAAAGTGGAAAAACATGTGCCCAACCAGGAAAAGTGCCACAACCCGACAACAGGTAACCAAAAAGGAAAACAGCTGGAAGGGTCCCCCACCTGGAACCTGACTCTAACCACCGCATGCGGTCCACGCTCCTAAACTCCTAAGCTCCTCTGACATCACGACCAACTTGTCCGTCGTCTGCAAGGGCACACCAAGTGCGGGAAAATCCCAAGTAGGGGTGAGTATAAAAATACTCAGTAGGATACCCCGAAGGCTCGAGGGAGCAACAAAGTAGGTACCGAAGGGTGAGCAGTAGAGAGAACAGGGAATAGTAGAGGAGTACAACTGAAAGTGCAGTAAAGAGTCCAACTCAACCCAACAAGAGAAAGGAAGTAGACTCGTCCAAACACAAGGAGCTGGAAACGGTGAGAAGATGAACTTCCCGTCGAGTCTTCGCTACCTATAGCAGGAGAGTAGACTCGTCCAACCACAAGAAGCTAGACACAGAAAGAACGTGGCATACCTCGCACGTCTTCACCTCTCCTGGAAGGAGAGTATCCAAAAACCAAGAAGTGGGTACTAGAACAAGGTATATATAAATACATATGCTCAATAAGAAGCCCGAACAAGATCGTAAGGGGATCTCCATCCCGTAGCTCAGCCCAAGAAAAGTGAGTCGCCAACAATCCCAGAAGTAAACACCATTGATGCCCAGCATCCCGCACGTCTTCTCTGAACTGCAAGTCAAGGGGGCTCAAATCTCCGCACCTTGATACTATCCGCTTTGGGCAGCACTAACTCGCCCTCACGGTTTTAGGTCGCGTCGCAAGGAAGAGTCTCGGTGGGGTAAGCACCCCTCGTACTTGAGAGTTCTGGAGTAATGTCAAACCACACCTCATCACTGCCCCACAGCTGACAGGTCTCCTCAAAGTCGACAGGCGACCCCCTGCCCAGCCCCGCTGGAGGGTCCCTGGAAGTCGACGGATTCCCACTATAGGGAGACCCGGTAAGAGTCGACAGGTGCCACACTGCCCAGTCCCATAACAGGGTAATCCACTAGAGGGTGACCCGACTAAAGTCAGCAATGGGACCACTGCCCAGCCCAGCTGGAGGTAACCCGGCATCGGGGACCACTGCCCAGCCCAGCTGGAGGTAAGCTCGGCATCGGGGACCACTGCCCAACCCAACTGGAGGTAAGTCTGGCATCGGGGACCACTGCCCAGCCCAGCTGGAGGTAAGCCCGGCATCGGGGACCACTGCCCAGCCCAGCTGGAGGTAATCCTGGCATCGGGGACCACTGCCTAGCCCTGCTGGAGGTAAACCCGGAACCACTCTGGCCATCCCTACTGGATGGTATTGCTCGGTGAACACCGCTGTACTGGCCATCCCTGCTGGATGGTACACTGGTGAGCCCTGCTCGAAACAACCTCAGCCCTACTGGTAACAACCTCAGCCCTGCTGGAAACAACCTCAGCCCTGCTGGAAACAACCTCCTGGGTAGAGGATCGGTGCCCGCGTAAAGTTTTAGTCACACCAAATCCATAAGAACTCTACCATGGAACACGAAGGAATGGGAGAAACTCCCCTGGCCTCTCAGGGCGATCACGCTCCAATCCGCTGAGTCACTATCGAAGCGGACTGAGACAACTCATCCCAGAAAGTGGGAAAACACCCACTCAGTACGAGCACACGTAGTCGCAAACGGTGTCACAGTCCGGTGAAAAGGCACGGTACTGAAACCCCTCACAGCTGAAGAAACAGAGGAACAAACCATCTCTATCGACCAAATGAGAACAGGACCAGGGGAAAACTCAACCCTACTGGTCAACAAACAAGAACAAAGGGACCCTCTATGTCACGAGAGGTCAAAAGTATGTAAAGCAGAGCACGACACGCACATGCGGCCCACACGACGTGTGGCCCCAAGTCAACCCCAACCAAGCGCACAAACATTCTCAGGTACAAACCACACGTACCTCCAAGCACTCCCGTATACTCCCAAAGTATACCTCATTCCAACCCAAATTTTATCGTGCACACGGCACCCAGTGTCAACGCGAAGGCATAACGTAACAACTCCAATTTGCCAACTCAACAGCTGAGGTGCAGTCAACCACATCTCTTTAAACACCAACCTCGCTCTCCCAGGAGTGCACGCGATCACACGCCAAAGGTCCTCTATAAACACGGTAGAAGAACCACCACCGGGGCACCTTCATATTCCACATTTAATAAGATCGCGTAAGAGGCTCCGCTCACCTGAACAGATTACACCGTTGTAATCCTTGTGTAAAAACACGCGAGATCGACTACTTACTCGCCTCCAACGGATATCCGACGGAAAGGTCACCAACACCGCCTCACGCCCGAACGGCGTCTCATGATCCCAAGCCTCGGCCTCGAAAACAGTCGGGCGTATCGCACCATTGCGATCCCCTTGGGAAAACACGTCAAAAGGACTACTCACTTGAGTGGAACGGATATCCGGAGGAAAAGATGCATTCCGGCGCACCGCACACGAGCGGCGCTTCGTGGGACCCGCAACCCGGTCCCGAAACACAATGAGCGGATCACACTGTTGCGATCCACTCGAAAAAGTACACAAGTTTGACTAATCACTTGTCCAAAACAGATACCCGGTGATAAAGCTGGAAAGTCACCGTCAACGCCCAAACGGCCTCGTGGGGCCCGCACCAGCGTGCGGAATTAGAGCGGGTAGATTGCACTGTTGCAATGCCCTCGGAAAAACACCCAAAAATGACTGCCTGCACACCCCCAACGACGTCCGATGAAAAATTCGTGAAACGCTACACACAGCTCGAAAGATGGGTCGTGGGGCCCGCACCTCAACTGCGGCCTCAGTGCCTGAAACCACCCTGGAAAGGTCTGCCTCGGTGTCAGGGTTCCAATGCCACTAACGGCGCTCAAAACGGACGTCGGACGCATCCGCGCCGTCCAAAACAAGATTCCTCCGAAGAAAATGTCAATTCACTTAAAGACGTGTCGCGCCTCCGAGCTCCTCATTTCGGGAATTAAAATTCCCCAAAACCATCTCAAAAAGTCCGCATTGACGCGAGGTCCGCGCTGCCTCTTACGGCACGCAAAAGGGACGCCCGTAGCTCAAGATACGGGCGTCCGAAGTTGGAGGGGGAAAACCCCTTGGGCCGGACCGGCCCAGTCCGGCCGGTCCGCCCCGCTTGGGCCGGCCCGCACCGGCCGGCCTGCTGAGCCCGCGGCCCATCCGCACAGCCATCCCGTGACCCAGTCGCGGGTCCGGTCCACTCCTCCGTGGCCCGCTGCCACTGACCGGCCGACAGGGCCGGTCCTTCCGCGCGGAGACCCGCCTATGGCGGGTCTTGGTCTCCACCGCGGGGTCGCGACGCGACCCCGGTCCTCCCGAGCGCCGTCGAACCCCAGCGCTCACGGCCGACCTCCTCGCGGTGTCCCCTGCTATCGCCATGAGCCCCATCTTCCTGAAGCCCGGCCGACTCCGCCTCGCGCCTCCGCCTGGCACCGCTCGCCGTCCACGAGCCCCAGCTGACACCGAAGCCCCCGGCCGCCCTCGCCGCCTGCTGCCCGGAAGACCCCAAATTCCCGCAAACTTCGGCGCACGATTGCGAACACCCCGAAGCTCGGTTTTTCAATTCAAAATAGGCGATGGGAAGCTCACAAAATGTGCTACGCGATCATGGGCTTTGCTCGAATTTTAAGCACCATTTCAATATCACAAAATTTGAGTGAAAGGGTGCGGGAAATCAAAAACGAACAAGATCCTACCTCGCAGGGCTTCGCCCGAAGCTTCGAGACGATCCGCCGGCCGCCACGCCTTGGAGAGGATGGAGATGGGAGGAGGAGCTTGAGCTGCCTTCCGCCAGAGAATGAGTAGGGGGAGGAGGAGGGAGAGGGGTGTATGTTTATTTAAGGGAAAATTAATTAAAAGCTTAATTAATTAAATCCCCAAAATGACCCACTTACGAAACACTCGACGAGGTCGAGGTTAAGCCTCCCCTAAGATAAACATCACCTCCCGAGCACAACGGCGGTCTATGAATTTTAATCCGAGACCCCGTTCAAAAGTTATTAAACTCAACGCCTGAGGTCGCCAAATTACGAAAACGCCCCTGGGGCCATTTTTCACAGACGGCCCACACCCGTGAAACTTATACCCCTCCTAGGGTAAACGGCACATTCTGAACTCAATGGTGCCCTCGGTTTTCCAATCTGAGCCACCATTTAAGAGATACTTGAGTTAAGCCGTTAAACAAATAAATTAATTAATTTAATTATCCGTTTAACGTTCCGAAAGCGGGCGAGGGCTCCAAACGTCCCGCGCCGACGTGTTTTATGTCGTTCCTAGGGTAAAAACCCCATTACGGACCCATCTGTAAACTCGGATCTCTGATCTATAGCACCGTTTAGGAGTTATCCCATTTATTTGGCGTTTCTAGTGTGAACGCACTGAAAATTTAATTTCAGCCACTCCGGGGCTCGAAATCGCATGTCGTCTGAAGGTGTTGCTCTAGAATAACATCAAGAATATTCCAAAATCTTTCTCAGCAAAAACTAGGTTCTTACAGGCTTACACATGGTATTGGACACTTGAGAAACCTCGTAACATATCTTACTGTACACAAGTCGACCAAAATTATTACATCATGATTACATCATTAATGTTGTCATTAAACACACCAAAACTCAAAACTATATTTTTACTATTCACCAAAAAACAAAACATTTTATAAAAATATCATAAATTCACCCTAACCTAATATTTATGCTCTAAATTCAAAAATGAACTTCATTTTATGAAAATAATTTTCTAATTATGAGATATTTAATTTTTAAGTAAAAACACTATCTACCTGAAAAATACTAATACTTAACTAATAATTTCTAAAATAGTTATTTACTTATGCTATTAAATCACATTACCAAAAAATATGCCTAAATCATATTTATACCTTCTTAAGTGAGGTTATTATTCCATTGGTCACATTACTATTCATAAGGGTAATATTACTATTCATAGTTTACTATTCACTAAAAATTAAGTTGATCTTATTAGAATCTAAATTTATTACATATCACAACTGTAGAAGACCATTTTTTGAAAATCATTTCACATTATTAATTATTTAAATTATAAAAAAAATATTTTGAAATACCTTTTTTCAAATATTCATTAATAAAATAGAACTTATATAAATTCATCCTATATTTATCTTGATATTTTAAATTCACAAATTTTACCATAATAAGAAATAACAATTTTATTTATACAAAAGGATTACACAAAGTAACTAAGGTCTCATTACATAGCCTTTTATAACACCTGCATAGGACCTAAGAGTAAGGTGTGCAATGGTGATAGAATATTGGGGCACCTCAGACAACATTGTCTGAGTTGTGATTTATATCAGCTTGAACTTCTCCTATAAGCGATTTTGTTCAAGATTAACGTGTTGGAGTTCATATTGGGCTTGGTCCAGAGAAAATCCCAGTGATGCTACCTCCTTCCTAATCTCCAAAAAATGGGCTTTGTATGGACCGAGTCTACTAGATGAGGCCATCAACGCTTCTTTCTGTATTAATTAACCATGATCACTTGTATTTACAAACAATAGTCATAATGTTAAGAGTATAGTTTCTAATAGTCATATTGACCAATGGTCATATAACAGTCAAAACCCAATGGTATCATTTTAATTATACTCACTTCATTAATTAAAGTATATAGTTTTTTTTAGTATGAAATAAAATAACATAAAAATTCAGGAAACAAATATTATTCAAAATTTCAGGTCATTATATCCTTCCCCCCTTAAGAAATTTCATCCCCAAAATTTGAACTCATATCCTCAGAAGAGAAAAGGTGTGGGTACTTTTTCCTCATAGACTCCTCTGGTTCCCATGTGGATTCTTCACATTTGTGGTTCCTCCAAAACACCTTAACTAGGTGGGTAGTCTTGTTGCATAGAACCTTGTCCCTACGATCCAAGATCTCCACCGGCTGCTCCTCATAAGAGAGTTTATGTTCCAATTCTACCATCTCTGGATTTAATACATGTGAAGGGTCGGGTGTGTACTTCCTCAAGAGGTATACGTGGAAGACATCATGAACTTATGCTAGATTTAGAGAAAGTGAAAGATGATAGGCCACTGCTCCTACGCGATCAAGGAATTCATAGGGGCCAATGTACCTAGGGCTAAGCTTCCCTTTATTTCCAAACCTCATGACTGTGAAATTCAAAGAAAGACTTTTTCACCAACATCAAACTCCAAGTCCCTTAGACGGTTGTCAACATAGATCTTTTACTGAATCTAAGCATCCTTAATGTGTTTCTGGATGGCATGAACCTTTTCTGCCATCTCTTTCACAAGATTAGACCCAAGAATATTTCTCTCACCAACTTCATCCCAACAAGTATGAGTTCTAAATCGCTTCCCATATAGAGCTTCATAGGGTACCATTTGAATGCTCGAGTGGAAGCTGTTTTTGTAAGAGAAAACAACTAATGGGAGATGTTGATCCCATCCGCCTTTAAATTCTATTGAGCATGTTCTCAGTATGTACTCGAGTGTTTGAATAGTCCTTTCATATTGGGCATAAGTTTGGGGGTGATAGTCCGTACTGAAATTCAATTCTCCACTCAGAGCATATTGAAGACTTATCCAGAATTTTGATGTGAACCTTGGATCATGATCAGATACAATAGAAAGTGGAACTTCATGCATCCTTACCACTTCCTTCTCATAAATATTGGCAAGTTGATCAAGAGAGAAATATTTTTGAATAGAGATAAAATGGGCAGTCTTGTTGAGATGGTCTACAATAACTCATATCGCATTGTTTCCTTTGGAAGTTCTTGGGAGACCAGTGACAAAGTCAATAGTGATATTGTCCCACTTCCATGTTGGTATGGGCATTGGTTGTAATACCCCTTTAGTAAATTATCACTTTGCCTTCACTTTCCAACATACTAGTTACCTTATAGTGTAGTCAGCAATCTCCCTTTTTATATTATCCCACAAAAAATGATCACGAAGGTCTCTATAAATTTGTTTACTTCCAAGATGTATAGAGAGCGTAGATCTATGAGCTTCATCCATCATCTCCTTTATTTATAGAATAGATAGAACACATAGTCTTGTACGAAATTTCAATACACCTTCTTAATTAATATTGAACTTAGGAAACTTCTCATTCTTCACAGCCTCGAACTTCTTCTGTAACAAAGGATCTTCTTTCTGAGCTTTCTTGATCTTCTCTAGTAATGAAGGTTGAGAAATCATTTATAATAGGGTTGATGATGTCCCTTCCCTTATAATTCCCATTTCCAACTTTACTAGGTCATTGATCAAAGGATCTCTTTGAATCCTCATCATGGACAGAACAACTGGGTCTTTCCTACTTAATGCATCAACGACTTTGTTTGATCTTCCAGGATAATAATGAATTGAATAGTCGTAGTCTTTAAGAAGTTCCAACCATATCCTTTGTCTCGTGTTCAAATCCTTTTGTGTGAAAATATACTTCAAACTTTGATGGTCTGTGTATATATCACATTTCTCCCCATAAAGATAGTGCATCCATATCTTCAAATCAAAAAAAACTGCAGCCATCTCAAGATCATGCATAGGATAGTTCTGCTCATGATTCTTTAACTATCGAGATGCATAAGAAATGAATTTTTCATTTTCCATGAGGATGCACCCAAGCCCTTTTAGAATTTCATCGCTAAAAATAATGAATCCTTCTCCACTTGAGGGCAGAGTTAACACAGGTGTGGTAACCAATCACTTCTTCATCTCTTGGAAACTTTCCTCTCACTCCTTTTTCCAAATGAACTTGACCCCTTTTCGAGTTAACTTGGTTAATGGATTAGAAAGTCGTGAAAAAAAAATTCACAAACCTCCTATAATACCCCGCTAATCTAAGGAAACTATGAATCTCAGCTATTGTTGTATAATGAGGCCACTCCTCTATAACCTTTGCCTTTGCAGGGTCAATTGTGATTCCTTCATTGGTTACAATGTTCCCCAAGAAAGAAACTTATTGTAACAAAAATTCACATTTTTTGAACTTTCCAAAAAGCCTCTCATTCCATAGAGATTGAAAAATAACCCTTAGATGATTCTCATGCTCCTCATGGATTTTGGAATATATCAGAATATCATCAATAAAAACTACCACAAAGTTATCAAGGTAGTCCTTAAAGACTATATTCATCAAATTCGTAAAAATGGAAGGTGCATTAGTCAGCCCGAAGGGCATAACAAAAAACTCATAATGCCCAAATCTTGATCGGAAGGCAGTTTTTAGAATATATTCTTCCTTCACCATCAATTGATGATAACCATATCAGTGATCAATCTTGAAGAAGAATTGAGCCCCACGAAGTTGTTCAAATAAGTCATCAATTCTTGGAAGAGGGTATTTGTTCTTCAATATGATATCATTTAGTTATCTATAATCAATGCATAATCAGATTGATCTATTCTTATTCTTCACAGAGTGAATAGGTGATACCCAAGGAGACACACTTAGTCGGACAAACCCCTTCTCCAAAAGATCTTGAAGTTTCTTCTTTAATTCCTCCAGCTCTACATTTTCCATCTTATACAGGGTCTTTGATATCGAATGAGATCTGGGTATGAGTTGAATGGAAAACTATACCTCTCTTTCTAGAGGAGGTCCGGGTAACTCCTCAGGAAATACATCAATGTATTCCTGGATGATGGGGACATTTTCTATCCTTATACTCTCATTTTCTTCTTCTTATTCACCAACTAACTCCATAAAGAAGGATATAGGAGGTTCTTCCAAACAAAGATCAGGTTGAGATATCTCTCCTTGGAAGATAAGTGTGGGTTTTCCATTCAAGACTACTGATATTTCCTTGCTTCTACATTTGATCTTAGCATTATACTTTGAGAGTCATTCCGTCCCTAGTATAATGTCGAATTCTAGCATGGGAATGACTACTAGATTTGTGATAAGATTGTGCTCACTAGTTTCTAAACACTGATGATGCTTGGATAATCTCACCAGGAGTCTTGACTGATAACACTACTTTTAGCAATTCACAGGTTGATTTTAAATTCTTTGCAAACTTAGAGGAAATAAAAGAATGCATAGAACCAGAATCAAACAAAGTACTTTCTAGCTTTGAGAGAACAATAATAGTACCTACCACCACATCATTTGTAGCTTCAATATCATCTATCATGATAGAAAAAGCACTACCTTGCTCCCTTGTCCTTTTTTGAGGCTGATGGTGGTTCCCCTCCACTGCCCTCAGATTTGGAAAGTGATTGGCAAAGTGCTCAAGTTGTCCACACTTATAGCATTGGACATCAGGTAGGGCATGCACCATATTCCCCTTGTCTTTAGTGTTGGGAATTTGAGGCTTCACCTCACTACAAAAATTTTGTGCAATATGGTCATCTCTTCCACACTTGTAGCACTTCCCACTCTCGAGCATGAAGTTCCCCGAATTCTTCTTCCCACATTTATTACACGTGGGGTGTTGTACTTGCTTGCCTTTTCTTACCTGATCAAAGCTCCTCCCCAATATTGGCTCCATTGATCTATTCTTTTCATTGGATTTACGATACCACTGCGTCTCACCAAACTCTAGTTCTACTTTCATTGCACTCCGTACGATCTCCTCATAGTTGTCATAGTCTTGGTTGGCTAGATTCTTCTATAGATGAGGTCTTAGTCCACCAAATAATCTATCAAACTTCCCATTAGGATCCATGACAAAGCTTGAGGTGTAATGGGAAAGTCTTGTGAAGTTCATCTAGTATCTTCCAATAGATTCATTCTTCATCTGCTTCAGCTCGAGAAACTCCTTCTCCATTTTTTTGTTCTCATAGAATGAGAGAAATACTTATTGAAGAAGATCCCTCTGAACTCTTCTCACTCCATAGTTCAACCTCCACTCTTGGCCTCGTGTTTTTAATCAGTTACCACCACTAATCAGCTTCTCCCTCTAAGTGATAAATAGCCAGGGTGACCTTCCCTTATTCTGAACAGCGGAGCATAGAAAAGATCTTCTCGATAGAAATGATCCATTGTTCAGCAATCAATGGGTTGGTAGATCCGCTGAAGGTTAGTGGCCGTTGAAACATAAAGGACTCAACATAATGTTATTCTATTCATGGTGAGATTGGTCTCTCAGCTTGATTCAAGTTATTTCTCATAACTTGAGTCAGTTGGTTCATCATTCTCATGAAAGTTTCCATTCTAACTCATTGGAGGGCTATCAGTGCATGGTTCATTAGAGTCACTATTTGCACGGTTCCTCCTATTGTCTGCCATTTTCTAAAAGAATAAAAACTTAGTTAGAAGCTTATTTCATTTACGAATCTTTTAACTATAAATTATTTTTATGTCTTAAAACTTCATTCTTAAACATATTATTCTTTAACAACAATTACATTTCACTATAAATCCTTCATAATGATTCATAAAAAGCTTGGGATTAACTAAACTTATCCCTTGGGAGTGTCAAACCAGGAGTGTAGCAAGGCTCATTGTCATGTACTAGGATACCCCGGGTCAAGCCCAAAACTTCTTGTCAGAGTTTTCACTCATAGGTACATCTGTGCCAGAGCCACGTCCACTTGTTCGTATCCAGACAGAGATTTATTTGTTTGGAAACCACTTACTTAATATTTCACCAAAATACCAAGAATATTTCCAATATTTAAACTTTTATATAGGGTTCTTTATAAAGTTTTCATGGCCTAATATCCACAAATAACTAAATTATCCTTTGATACCAACTATGGTATCCCGCCTTTTTATTACATAACTATTCATTACATTTTACAAACAGAGGATCTTTAAAGTCTAGTGTCTTGGAAATCAGGAACATAAAACATAAAAACTTAAAAAAATTATTTTAATCCCCTTGAAAATATTCTTGAAAAGTTAATCCTAAGTACAATTACTGTATCTCGTAACCTGGAGACATACATCAAAGGAAATGGTGAGCAGATGGCTTAGTAAGGGTAAACAAGGGAATCAGTTTACTTGTGATATCAATAAGAACTTGATGAAGAACATAAAGACATGAGAAATAGAAGAAAAAGAATATCATAATAAAAAATAACATGAATAATCACTTGAATATGTTCCTGTAACATTTATTTTAGACATTCATGAACATATCACCAATGTCCATCCCCAAGGTGTCATAAAAATTACCAAGATTATTCACCAAGGTATCGTAAAACTTATCATCTCTAGAGATTAATTTCTTTACCCAATGCATTGGAGCGCTATCAGGGCACACCCTTAATATGTCTTTATTTTCATGTGAGCCACGTAGATCACAATAAAACATTTAATAAATAGCCCAACGAGAAAAAAAAGAAATTGGTTTCATATCAAAATTGTAATGTTTTAAAAAGTGCTTAAAAACAAGATCATTATGTCATTTATAACCCATAGAAAAGGAATGAGGGTTTTATGTATATTAATTCCAAAATAAAATATATCATTTTTATGTCTTGATGAATACACATGGAAATGAAATAGGTTTGGGTATTCACAAAAATAAAATAAGAGAATTTCTTGAGAAAAATAGAGAGGTTTTGAGACGAAAATTCTGCAGCATAACGGCTTTATAACATGGTTTTAGAAAACATTAAAAAGAGAAAGGATAAGGGTCACCCACTCATAAATATCTCATAATACAGTATAGTTATAGAATAAAAAATAAATAAGATCATGGTATGGATATTTGAATGACATGTCACATGAAAAGGAAACTTGAAAGAAAAAAGAAGATGCGATTTCTTTTATGAAAATTCGGCAACCTAACGGCGTCGCTTAAAATTCAGAAAAAAATCAGTTGATGAGAGTGGAAAGGATCTCTCATCATTTGGACATAAAATGGACAGAAATAAGGATATGGAAGAACATAATTCAGCATAATAAAATGGAAACTAGAAGACATAACATAAATGAAGCTTTAACTAAAAGAGGAGGGTGAAAGGTTCTCTTACCTTTAAGAGTAGCTTAAAAAACTTGAAGGTTGGGACCTTGGGGGGCTTGAGGACACCTTGGGAGGTTAAAAGACTAGAGCTTTGTTGAGGATGAATTTGGAATGAAAGAAATGAAGGAATGGGTTGGTATTTATAGCAAAAGTGAGGGAATATTTTATTAATTTCCAAGGGACACCTCATTAGTGGTATTTTGCCAAACCATGGGCTTGCACATGGTATTTTCTCATGGTATTGGCCACTTGGGACACCTCATAACATATCTTACTGTACACAAGTCGACCATAATTATTACATCATGATTACATTATTAATGATGCCATTAAACACACCGAAACTCAAAACTGTATTTTTATTATTCACCGAAAAACAAAACATTTTATAAAAATATTAAAAATTCACCCTAACATAATATCGATGCTCTGAATTCAAAAATGAACTTCATTTTATGAAAATAATTTTCTAATTATGAGATATTTAATTTTTTAAGTAAAAATACTATTTACCTGAAAAATACTAATACTTAACTAATAATTTCTGAAACAGTTATTTACTTATGTTATTAAATTGCATTTCCAAACAAGATACCTAAATTAAATTCATACCTTCTTAAATGGGGTTACTGTTCCATTGGTCACATTACTATTCATAAGGGTAATGTTACTATTCATAATTTACTATTCACTAAAAATTAAGTTGATCTTATTAGAATCTAAATTTCTTACAGATCACAACTGTAGAAGACCATATTTTGAAAATCATTTCACATTATTAATTATTTAAAGTATAAAAAAATATTTTAAAATACTTTTTTTCCAATATTCATTAATAACATGGAACTTCTATAAATTCATCCTATATTTATCTTGATATTTGAAATTCACAAATTTTACCATAATAAGAAATAACGATTTTATTTATACAAAAGGATTACATAAAGTAACTAAGGTCTCGTTATATAGCCTCTTATAACACCTGCATAGGACCTAAGAGCAAGGTGTGCAATGGTGATAGAATCTTGAGGCGGCTCGGACAACATTGTCGGAGTGATGATTTCTATCAGCTTGAACTTCTCCCGTAAGCGATTCTGTTCAAGCTTAACGTGTTGGAGTTCGGCTTGGGCTTGGTCCAGAGCAAAGCTCAGTGATGCTACCTCCTTCCCAAGCTCCGATAGATGGGCTTCGTACGACCCGAGTCTACTGGATGAGGTCATCGACTCTTCTTTCTGTATTAATTAACAATGATCACTTGTATTTATAAACAATAATCATAATGTTAAGAGTATAGTTTCCAACGGTCATATTGACCAACAGTCATATAACAATCGAAACTCAACGGTCTCATTTTAATTATACTCACTTCATTAATTAAAGGATATTGTTTTGTTGAGTATAAAATAAAATAACACAAAAAATCAGGAAACAAATATTATTCAAAAGTTCGGGTTCTTACACCTTATGCGGGTGTCTCTTACCTTTGCGCGGGTTTTGGTTACCCTTACGTAAGTACCCTTACGCGGGGGGTTACCCTTACGCAAGTACCTTTACGTAGGGTCTACCCTTACATGGTTACCCTTACACGTGGATAATACCTTTACGTAAGTACCCTTGTGCGAGTCTGGCCCTTATTTAGGTACCCTTACGCGGGGAATTACCCTTACATAGGTACCCTTACGCAGCCATTACTCTCACACGGATACCCTTACGCATTAGGCTTGACCTTTATGTAGGTATGGTATACCTATACGTGTGGGCCTCTTGACCCTTAAGCGGGACCTTTATGCAGCGCGACCCTTATGTGTTTGTTACCCTTACGGGTTTACCTTTACGTGGGTGTTACTCTTAAATGTTTACCTTTACGTATTGGGGATCCGGCTTGGTACCTTTATGTAGTGGGCTTATTATCCTTATGTTGTAATGGTTTTACCCATACGCTGGTTTACCCTCACGCGGGTGTCGTCTTACCCTTACGTAGCCCTTCATTTTCTGTTTACGGGGTTTGCTTTTCTGTTTCGAAGGGATTCGTGGCATTCTCTAATTTGCAGGACAGTTAGGGGATATGATGACCCTCTAGGGCCTCATTCTTTGACATTCGACTGAATCTTTACTCTTGATTTTGCTCTAGTTCTTGGTGTGGAAAAGCCCTAGTAGCACTTCATCCACTGCTTTACAGAAGGTTATATAAGGCCTAGTTTTCAGCCTGTCGTCGTCCGCCGGAGTTGTTGTCGCTCCGTTTGTGGTGGAGATTATCAGCATCCCTTCAGAGTGAAGTGTGGACTTCTGCTCTCGATCGTGGAGGTGTCAAGCCAATACCAGGGAGATTCAGCTTCAAAAGACACATGCGAGAAGTGATATGAACTGATGGATAGTAAACCAGTCCAGCATTGTAAGTTTTTTTCAATTTTCTTTCTTTCGTTTTGAATTGTCCTTGATATCTTTGTTTTGAGCTTAATAAAATGTGTGGGGTGTGTTCTTGCCATGCATGTAGCTTCCGAAAAGGCCAAACCTGTGTTTTTCTTTCTTTGTTCAAGCTAAATCAGTACTGTTTGAATCATCTGAATAATATTCAGTTTTGGTTTCTATTTTAATTTCGCATTTCTCTTAATTCTTCAATGCTCCTCCCTGTTTGTAATTGAAATTATTATAACTTAAAGGGTATTTTCGAATTCAAAGGCTTAATTGAACATAAATGCGTAGCTATTGATATTGGATTTTTCTTGGGGGCGTACGTTTAACGTAACATAAAAGGTAGAATCCATATTGATAATGTGTGGTGAAAATACGATTCCAATATGATTGAAACCTTGAATGGTTTTCAAAAACAAAACTCGAAATCAAAAGAATGAAAAGATGCAAATGAAAACAAATCTCACAAATAAAGTAAATAAAACCTGATCGAATGGGAAGATAAAATATGGAAGTCAAAATTATTATAATTTTATTAAATTATCATGCTATATTCACAGGCTTAAATCAATATAACTTAGGATAATCGCAACCGTGAAAAAAAATATTATTTATTTATAGGAACATGATCACAATATGCAATTGTTTTTTGGGCAAACTTATTTTTTTCGATTTTTTTTTCTTCCTGAAAATGCCTGTCTCCAACCCCGCCTGCCTGCGCGCTTTTGCAATCAGATCCTTTTTCCCACATGCACTGAATCCCCATCTAAATGTCCACTTTCCTATTAATACGATATTTTATATTTTCCCATTGAATTATTAAATGTTAATTTACTTTTTTAGCTAACAAGCCATACTTTGCTAAATTTAACAAATTTTATTTTTTAAAAATTTGTACTTTTGCTAAAATGCGTGGAGTGCTTCCTCATTTTATGCTGGGTTGGCATCGTGTTAAAAGGTCCCATCAAATACATTTTAAATTTTAAATTTTATATAAATATAATTAAAGTTAATATATTATAATAATTATTCAATAAAAAAATCAGAAACCTATTTTAACAATTTTGCAAGGATGTATAAAATTATAAAAAGCATTTTAGTTATTAAGAAAAAATATATATGCGACGTATAGAATAAAGGCATATAAAGGAAAAGATAAAGTATCACAGTGCTTTCATTCTTTTATTCGTATTGTCATTATCACATTTATCAGAAATGCATAATTTATATGAAAAATTATTAATTTAATAACATTAATAATTTAATTAGTGCAGTTAATATGGGAAAGCGCTGGGTGGACAAAGGGAGAGAGAGCAAATGATACGGCGCCAGCTGTTGGTGGCCCACGGTCGCATGGGCTATTCTGTTATTGGGCCCAATTCCTAGGTGAGATTACAAAACTACCCTTACAGATGTCATATAGTGATTGGACCACCTAATTAATACATATGAATGAGGGTGTCTGGGCTGGACCGCAAGACGGCAGAATGTGATATAAATTGTAATACAATATGGTGAAAAATATTAAAATAATAATACGATTATTGATAAAGAAATAATAAAAATAATAGTTTATATACAATTAATTTAATAAATTAACGAAATTAACATTTTTAACAAATTAATTAATTAAATAATTAAATTCAGAATATTATTTTTTAATTGTTTTTCTTAAATACAATGGTGCTTTTTAATTTTATTTTTGGCACTATTAATAAACATTTGTATTCATTCAAGTGTAGTTATTTACATTAATTGTCATCTAATGACGTATGACATGACTACTAGTTAAAGGTTGATGTTCAAGAAGATCGATAGTTTCATGTATGTTACATGATCAAAAGTTTGGTCCAATATATGAGTAATGGTTGAGAATCATTACATCTTTTCGATTCTCTGTTACGATCACGGAAATCCATCAAGATGATCAAAAAATGCAAGAGAAACAAATTGTGAGAGAAAACATAAAGCAAAACGAGGCACGTTAATTTTATATGGTTTGGAAAAATCATACATCTGTCGAGAGAGTATGAATTCACTATTTCCAAGCAGCTAAAAAATACAAAGTGAGGGGGAGTACATAAAGCCCATCTCAAAAAAGAGCTAATAATGCAAACCAAATTGCTACACTTCCCAAATATGTGCAATGGTCCACGATGGTACAAAAGCCCCGTGTAAATGCATCTCACCAACTCTCTATAATTTTCATATCTACTATAATAACATAAAAATTTGAGTTTCTAACACAATGTGGGGTGAGGAAAACCATTCAAATCAAACATGAAATTCGTATAATTTACAAACACTATTACAAAATAGACCTTTAACAACGTTAAAAATGAACTTTATCATCATTAGAAAAGCGTTGATTACCGAAACGAGATTAAAAACCTTAGAATTTTATCAACGCTAAAAAAAACATTGATAAAAGACAATATTTATCAATGCTAAAAAAGTGATGATAAAAGAGCATGATGAAGTGTGCTGCAACATCACACTGCAACACCAGTGCAGTGTGTAGCAGCACACCGCAACACCAAAAACACTACTAGATTTCAACAAAATCAAGTTCCAATACATAATTCAAATGAAATGAAATTTACAACACAAATACAATAAAAAAACACTATATTATAGACATTTCAAATATTGGTTTATACAATTACATAAGTACAAATTATTACATACATTCAAAAACATCAACGTTCTTTTGTCTTTGATTCTGACGCCGACTCATGTTACTGCACCTGCTCGAGCAAAAGGACACATCTTCATAAGAAAACAATTCTTATATTAGTAATAATATAAAGAAATAAATTAACAAAAAGTGTTAATTTTAAACTAAACTTTGAATCATACCGAAAACAGTGTGTATCAAATTGAGTTATAGTTGATTCTTGCATGTCAAACCATTTATTGTTCGTCTTTAAGCATTTTCTCTATGAAAATTAGTTAAATAAGTATAAGATAAACATGATAAGGAAATCAATTAAGCAATAACATATAGAATGATGAGAAAACAATCTAGGCTCGTTTGCTCGATTTTGGCGACGTGATGTGCGTTATAAACTAAAATGACACTTATATATTGAAAAGACGCACTTGGAGTCACACTGGTCACATCGTACATTGAATTGAGCTGTGACTAATTCCTACACGTCCCAAATGAATTATGGACAGTGTTTCTAAAGTATCAAAACAATCTGAACACGTTTGCTCGGTTTTGAGTACGTCACTAGTTTTTTTTACTAAAATGTCATTTTAAACCAAAAACATACATTTTGACTCATACTGGTCACATCGTGTGTTAGTTTGATGTGAGACTGATTCATACATGTCACAAATGAATTATGAATTATTATCATAAATTATCAAGACAATTCGAGTGCTTTTACTCGATTTTCAGTGAGTGACACTTTTTGAACTAAAATGTCGATTTTAAACTAATAACAAATACTTTAAGTCATACCGGAAACATTGTGTATCAGATTGAGGTGCGACTAATTTCTACATGTAAAAAATAACTTATGGATTATTGTCTTAAAGTATCAAAACAATCCGAATGTGTTTTCTTAGTTTTGAGTAGCTCAATTGTCATTTTTACTAAAATTGATGTCAATTTTAAATAAAAAGACGCATTTAGAGTCATACCGGCCACACCGTGTGTCGGATTAAGGTGCGACTGATTCCTAAACGACTCAAATGACTTATGGATCATTGTCCTAAATTATCAAAATACTATGAATTCTTTTGCTCGGTTTTGAGTACGTCACTTGTCTTTTTTACTAAAATGTCATTTTAAAATGGAAACACGCACTTTGACTCATATCGGTCACATCGTGTATCAGTTTGATGTGAGACCGATTCATACTAATCACAAATGATTTATGAATCATTTTCCTAAATTATTAAGACAATACGAGCGCATTTTCTTACTTTTCAGCGAGTGACACTTTTTGAACTAAAATGTCGATTTTTGATTGATAACGGACACATTGAGTCATACTGGGCACATCGTGTATCAGATTGAGGTGAGACTGATTCCTACACATCACAAATGACTTATGGATCGTTTTTCTAAAGTATCAAAACAATCTGAATGTTTTTTCTCGGTTTTGAGTAGGTTAGTTGTCCTTTTTTCTAAAATTGATGTCAAATTTAAATAAAAAGACGTACTTGGAGTCGTACCGGTTGCAACGTGCGTCAAATTGAGGTGCTACTAATTTCTACATGTCTGAAATGACTTATGATTTTTTTTCTAAATTATCAAAACAATACAAATACGTTTTCTCAGTTTTGAGTACATCATTTGTTCTTTTTACTAAAATTGATGTCAATTTTAAATAAAAAGACATACTTGGTATCATACCGATCACACTGTGTGTAGGATTGAGGTGAAAATGATTCCTATATATCTAAAATGACTTATGAATCATTTTTCTAAAGTATCAAAACAACCCGAATGTGTTTTCTTGGGTTTGATTATGTCACTTGCCTTTTTTTACTAAAATGCTATTTTAAAATGGAAACACGCACTTTGACTCATATGATCACATTGTGTATCAGTTTGGCATGAGACCAATTTCTACACATCAAAAACAATTTATGAATTTTTTTCCTAAATTATCAAAGCAATCCGAGAGAATTTTCTCAGTTTTCAGTATGTGATACTTTTTGAACTAAAATGTTGATTTTAAACTGATAATGGACACTCTGAGTCATATCTGGCACATCGTGTATCAAATTGAGGTGCGGCTGATTCAAACATATCAAAAATGACTTATGGATCGTTTTCCCGAAGTATCAAAACAATATAAATGTTCTTTTTCAGTTTTTGAGAAGGTCAACTGTCTTTTTTACTAAAATTGATATCAATTTTAACTAAAAATATGTATTTAGAGTCATACCGGTCACACCGTGCATCAGATTGATGTGAAGATGATTCCTACATATCTCAAATGATTTATGCATCATTTTCCTAAAGTATTAAAACAATCATAATGCATTTACTCAGTTTTTGAGTACGTCACTTGTCTTTTTTACTAAAATGTCATTTTAAACTGGAAACACGCACTTTGACTCATACCAGTCACATAGTGTATCAGTTTGATGCGAGACTGATTCCTACATGCCAAAAATGATTTATGAATCATTTTCCTAAAGTATCAAGACCATACAAGTATGTTTTCTCAGTTTTTAATGAGTGATACTTTTTAAACTAAAATGTTGATTTTAAACTGATAACAAACACTTTGAGTCATACCGAGCACATCGTGTATCATATTGAGGTGTGGATGATTAATACACATCAAAAATGACATATGGATCATTTTAATAAAGTATCAAAACAATCCTAACGCGTTTGCTTAGTTTTGAGTAGGTTGATTGTCTTTTTTACTAAAATTGATGTCAATTTTAAATAAAAAGACGCACTTAGAGTCATTCCAGTCACATTGTACATCAGATTGAGGTGCATATGATTCATACACATTGTAAATGAATTATGGATCGTTTCCTTAAAGTATCAAAATAATCCTAATGAGTTTTCTTAGTTTTGAGAACATCACTTGTCTTTTTTACTAAATTGTCATTTTAAACTAAAAACACGCACTTTAACTCATACCAGTCACATCATGTGTCAATTTGATGAGAGACTAATTCCTACACATCAAAAATGACTTACGAATCATTGTATTAAATTATCAAGATAATATGACCATGTTTGCTCAATTTTTATTGAGTGACACTTTTTGAACTAAAATGTCGATTTTAAACTGATAACGAACACTTTGAGTCATTCTGGGCACATTGTGTATCAGATTGAGGTGATGCTGATTCCTAGACATAAAAAATGTCTTATGGATAGTTTTATCAAAGTATAAAAACAATTTGAATGCGTTTTATTGGATTTGAGTAGGTTAGTTGTCCTTTTTACTAAAATTGGTGTTAATTTTAAATAAAAAGACGCACTTAAAGTCATACCGGTCACACCATGCGTCAGATTGAGGTGCAGATGATTTCAAAACATTTAAATTGACATATGAATCATTTTTGTAAAATATCAAAACAATATGAATGTATTTTCTCAGTTTTGATTACATCACTTGTCTATTTTATTAAAATGCCATTTTAAACTAGAAATACACACTTTGACTCATATCGGTCACATCGTGTATCGGTTTGACATGAGACCAATTACTAAACATAAAAAATAATTTATTAATCATATTCCTAAATTATCAAGACAATCCAAGTGTGTTTTCTCAATTTTTAGAGAGTGACATGTTTTGAACTAAAATGTTGATTTTAAACTGATATCAGACACTTTGAGTCATACCAGGAACATCATGCATCAGATTTAGGTGAGACTGATTTCCACACATCATAAATGACTTATGGATATTTTTCTTAAAGTATCAAAACAATATTGTTGGAATCACCTGTTTTGATAATCCCAAATCATGCTTAAACATTAATTATGATGTATTAAAACCTTGCATTAATCTTATTATTCTATGCTTAAACGTATTTTATTCTAAACAGTTCATATTCTTACTCTCATAACTTTACTGTAACAGCTTACAGTAGTATTTACATAAGTTTGGTATTGTTAGCTAACAGTCAGAGCTTTCTTTTCAAAGTCACAGTTACAGTTAACTGTCACCTTAAGTTACTGTCGCAATAAGTTCACAGTTACAAGGTTACAGTCGAAGACTAATACAAGCTTACAGTTACGAGTCTACTGCTATCTATTGTCAAAGCTCACAGACGAAGGTCACAGATACAAGACTTCTGTTCAAAGTTTTCTCTGCTCAAGTTCACAGTCGAACAAGTCTACAGTTGGAACAAGTTCACAGTCGAATAAGCTTACAGTCATAAGCTTACAGTCATAAGCCTACAGTCAAGGTTACAGTTAGACAGCTTCTGTCGACTAAGTCTACTGATGATCTAAGTCTACAGTTGACAAAGGTTACAGTTCTACAAATTTGATGTTACAAGTCTACAGTTAGAAAGGCTACAGTTACATGGAGTAAAAGCTACCATTGCAAGCCTACAGACAGCAAGCCCTTTATTGAAGTCAGCAGTCAGAAGGAAGTCCACAGTTGGAAGTCCACAGTTGGAAGACCACAGTTGAAGTCAACAGTGACATACATTCTCGACTCACTGTTTTAATTTCTTTATTTCCTACATTTAATCTATCTAACGGTCATATCATACATTTTGATGATTTGTCAAATATCTGATAAAGGTTGTCGGATGTCAGGAACCCGTACCTCGTACCTGCTGAAAAGAAATCTTTTCTGTCCCCTGTCGGGAGATAAATACGAGAAGACTACGCTGCCCAAATTTTATTTAAAATGCGAATACGAATGCGAACCAGAGAAGTGCGTGGTGGACAAAAAATATACCAGAAACACAAGAAGATAAAAACGAGCTCCATCAAGAACACAGTGAAGCATATAGACAATCAAGTATACTCGAGAAGTGTTCTGTGCATACAAGAAGAACCCTGAAGAACTTCATCGACTACATTCTCACTACCTGTGAACCTGGAGCATACGACACTCTATTTCTCAAACAGAAACGAGAAGAGGACTCAAACTCTCTTCTGATCGAATACAAGAGCTACACTGAGATCACCAGAACCACTTCTAAACTCTACATCTCTTGTTCTGTGATTTATTCTACATTTTGAGCAGTGTGTGTTATCTGCTGTATTAAACACACACACTGACTCCTGTACTTTCACTGGAGGATCTGTAAATCCTCAGCAAATCTTTTTGCACCCCATTTCCCACTGTGGATAGTGGTAGAGGTCTTGTGACCTGGACAGCTTGCTGCTGTTGTTTGTTTTCCCACTGTGGATAGTGGTAGAGGTCTTGTGACCTGGACAGCTTGCTGCTGTTGTTTGTTTTCCCACGAAGAACTGTGGTAGAGGTCTTGTGACCTGGACAGTGTGTTCACTGTTGTTAACCCCGATCCAGGGTGTGGATCATTTTATATAAACTTTTGAGAGGACTAAGTCTCGGCTTGAGACTGAGCCTCTTGGTTAACTCTCTGTGTTTATAGTTATACTCTATATCCATACTATACATATTTATTTCATATTCCGCTACTATTACTTTGAAATATAATCTATCTTCAAAGCTACTTTGATAATTAAATTCGCAAGTGTTTATATTTGTTATAAATCAGTAAGTTAGTTTCAAAAGTTAATTTAATCATAAGATTACGTTAACTGAGAATTAATCAATCTTTGAGAAACTAATTGAACCTTTATAATCTATATAAATTCACTACAGTTTAATTTGTTTTTGAAATTGGGGGATTTTAATAGAAATTGTTTTTAACAGAAATTTTAATTGGAACTCAATTCACCCCCCTCTTGAGTGTCCACTCCGACCAACATTTGGTATCAGAGGTTGTGTTTATCTCTGTTATACTTGCTCAAAGTTTTATTTTAACTCTCTGTTTTTAAACTGTGATTGTAGTTTTATCTAAAAGATCTTAAATTTCTGTTAGTTCTAAATTTTATCTCTTTAAAATATTTTCTAAAATTTCCTTATGGATAATAGACTAGAAGGTGCTGCTACTAACAGGCCACCCTTCTTTAATGGTGTGAATTATGCCCAATGGAAGCTCAAAATGAAAATTCATTTGGAAAGTATGAGTTTTGATATTTGGACTGCTATAGAGTCTCAATACAAAATTCCAGAAACTGAAAGAATAACTTGGGATGAACCTACTAAAGTAGCTTACAATAATAATTGTAAGGCTATGAATGCTCTCTACTGTGCTCTAGGAGATGAGGAGTTCAATAGAATTTCTGCATGTAAAACTGCTTTTGAAATCTGGGACACCTTAGCTGTTTCTCATGAAGGAACAACTAATGTCAAGGAAATGCGGTTAAACACTTATACTATCAAATATGATAACTTTAAGATGAAAGCTGATGAACCTATTTCTGATATGTATCTCAGGTTTAATGAGATAGTCAACACAATGAGCTCACTCGGGAAGATTGTTCCAGCAAAGGAGCAAATCATGAGATTATTGAGATGTCTGCCTGACAGATGGAGA
This sequence comes from Viscum album, assembly GCA_963277665.1. Taxonomy (NCBI): domain Eukaryota; kingdom Viridiplantae; phylum Streptophyta; class Magnoliopsida; order Santalales; family Viscaceae; genus Viscum; species Viscum album. Next base: position 1,172,763,466 of record OY728119.1, on the reverse strand, counting down.
GGCACATCCGTTTCAATTAGAGAATCCTGTGATATTGGAACTTTGCCTGTCAAGGAGTTAATTGGTAAGCTGATGATGTACGAAGAAGAGCTAAAGGTGAATAAAGAGGAAGATGAGGAACCAAAACGAAAATCTGTAGCTTTTAAGTCTACTGCATCAAAGAGCAAAGACAAGGAGAAAGTGCATATACCAACTGAAAGCTCATCTAGTGAAGACTTAGATTCTGACAGTGATGCAGAGATGACACAAATAGCAAGGAGATTCAAGAAGTTCTATAGGAAGAAGAAATTCTTCAGAAAACCGAACTACAAGGGCAAGTATGATAGACAAGGTAAGTGGAAGAAAGATTGGAAGAAAACTGATAAAGAAGAAGACATAGTTTGCTATGAATGTAAAAGGAAAGGACACATCAAAGCTGACTGTCCTAAGTTAAAATTCAAGAAGAAATATGAGTACAAGGACAAGAATTATAGGAAAGCTATGAAGGCCACCTGGAGTGCTTCAGAAGACAGCACAAGTGAATCAGAGTCCAGTGATTCTGAAAGAAATCGTGCTAATATGTGTTTCATGACAAACACATCTGAGGTAACCTTAGACACTCCCACTTTAAACTCTTATTATTCTGAAGGTGAAGCAGAATCTGGTTCTGATTCTGAAAATATGTCTAAAGATGAATTGACTGAATACTGTAATATGCTGGAAGAAACGTGTAATGAACTAAAGGATAAATATAAGTCTTTAAAGAAACAACATGCTCTTACTGCAAGTGTCAAGTCTGCACTTGATGTAGAAAAAGAGAAAAATGTTCAATTATTAAAGGAGAATACAGAACTGAAACTATCTAATGAACAACTTAGAAAGGACTTAGAAACATTCACAAATGGAAAAGATACTCTAACCCAACTGCTAGGAAAGCAAGTTGCACCTAAGTATGCTACTGGATTGGGATACCAACCTGGACAAAGACAGTTTACTAAAACCCGATTTATTTCCAAGTCTGGAAAAAATCCTGCTAGTTCCAGTTTTGGAAATTCGTATGCCTCAACTGGTTATTTAAATAGTTGTCGATCAAGTAAAGTATATCTCTCTAAATCTGTTGCATCTATTAATTGTATGGGACCCATAAAACAAATCTGGGTACCTAAATCCTTGATTGCTAACATATCTGGACCCAAGAAAATCTGGGTACCAAAGTCATTTCTTGTCTAATCTGTTTTGTAGGAAATCTGTTTGAAAAGCAATTACAAGAAGGTATGGTACTTAGACAGTGGATGTTCAAGACACATGTCTGGGGACTATTCGTGCTTCAAAAGCTTAATAAAGGTTGATGGAGGATATGTCACTTTTGGTGATAACTCAAAAGGAAAAATCATCGGCTTAGGCCAGATTGGTAACACTGACTCAGTATTAATTTCCAAAGTTTTATTTGTTGATGGACTTAAGTACAACCTGCTTAGCATTTCTCAATTGTGTGATGATGGTTTTAATGTCAAGTTTGAAAACAATTCTTGTGATGTTTATAATTCCAAAAATGCTTTAATATTTTCTGCCTTAAGAAATGAAAATGTTTATGCTGTTGACTTAAACACTTTAGCTAAACATAACGTTACTTACTTAAATGCTTTTCATAAAGAGTCTTGGCTGTGGCATAGGAGATTAGGTCACTGCAACATTCACTCACTTAGAAAACTCTCTAAGAAACACCTAGTTAGAGACCTACCTAAGCTTGAATTCCCAAATGACAAAGTGTGTAATCCCTGTCAAAAGGGAAAACAACACAAAGTTTCTTTTAAACCAAAGAAAGAAGTTTCAACTTCTCAACCACTTGAACTGGTTCACATGGATTTGTTTGGACCATCAAGAATTTCAAGTCTAAATGGGAAGCACTATGTTTATGTTCTTGTAGATGACTTTTCTAGATATACTTGGGTATACTTTCTAGCTCAAAAAAGTGAAGCCTGCTCTTCCTTTGTTAAATACTCTAAGTCTGTAGAAAATATTAGTGGACTTAAGATTAAGACCTTGAGGAGTGATCATGGCCGTGAGTTTGAGAATCGAGAATTTGAATCTTACTGCTCACACAATGGCTATACTCATAACTTTTCTGCCCCTAGGACACCCCAACAGAATGGTGTAGTGGAAAGAAGAAACTGAACCCTACAAGAAATTGCAAGGACTATGCTCAATGAATATGACCTGCCTGTTCACTTTTGGGCTGAAGCTGTAAATACAGCCTGCTATGTTATTAATAGAGTCTTGATTAGACCGATTCTTAAGAAAACCCCTTATGAGTTGTGGAATAATAGGAAGCCTAAGGTTAATTACTTTAGAGTTTTTGGATGCAAAGTATTTATTCTGAATACTAAAGATAATCTTGATAAATTTTCTCCAAAAAGTGATGAAGGAATTTTCCTAGGTTACTCTATGTCTAGTAAAGCCTATAGAGTGTTCAATAAGAAAACCAAATGTGTGGAAGAATCTGTTCACATCAAGTTTGATGAGACTGATCCACATGAGTCTAAAACTTCTCTTGAAGATGTTGAAGAAGACTTATCTGTTCTGGACCTAAATGACAAATCTAAAGAACCTGCAATAAAAACATCCAGTTCTGGACTTTTTCCAGAATCTTCCTCTGTGGAACCCGAACCTATAGATGAACCTGAAATCTCTAGTCCAACCTTTACCAAATCAACTAGGATTCTAAAGAATCATCCTTTAGATGCTGTTGTTGGTAATCTTGATAGAGGAACACAAACTAGAGCTTCTCTAAGAAATCAGGTTGAACATCAAGCTTTTCTTTCACAGCTTGAACCCAAAAATGTCAATGATGCTATCAGTGATGAATTCTGGGTAATGGCTATGCAAGAAGAACTAAATCAGTTTGAAAGAAACAAAGTTTGGGAATTAGTGGAAAGACCTAAAGACACTCTTACCATAGGCACTAAATGGGTGTTTAGAAACAAATTTGATGAGTTTGGTAACATAATCAGAAACAAAGCTAGGCTAGTTGCACAAGGGTATAGTCAGGAAGAAGGAATAGACTATGAGGAAACCTTTGCACCCGTGGCTAGACTAGAGGCCATTAGGATATTACTTGCTTATGCTGCTCATCTGAATTTCAAACTATATCAAATGGATGTTAAAAGTGCTTTTCTAAATGGATATATAATTGAGGATGTATTTGTGGAACAACCTCCTGGTTTTACAAATCCCCATTTTTCTAATCATGTTTTTAAACTATCTAAAGCTTTATATGGTTTAAAGCAAGCTCCAAGAGCTTGGTATGATAGGCTCAGCTCTTTTCTTATTTCGAAAGGATTTACTAAAGGGATAGCTGATCCTACTCTTTTTATTAAATGGATTTCTAAAGATGTCTTAATAGTACAAATCTATGTGGATGATATTATTTTTGGATCTTCTAAAAATTCTTTATGTGTTGATTTTTCAAAAATAATGCAAAATGAGTTTGAAATGAGTTTAATGGGAGAACTCAAATTTTTCCTTGGATTTCAGATCTTTCAAAATAAAAATGGTATTATTTTGAATCAAAGTAAATATATTAAAGATCTTCTAAAACGTTTTTCTTTGGATGGCACCAAAGGCAGTGACACACCTATGAGCACCACTTGCAAGTTGGACAGTGATGAAACTGGTGAACCAGTGGATCAAACCAATTACAGAGGTATGATAGGTAGTCTACTGTACCTTACTGCCAGTAGACCTGACATCATGTTCAGTGTATGCATGTGTGCTCGGTTTCAAGCCAATCCAAAAGAGTCTCATTTAACTGCTGTTAAAAGGATTTTCAAATATCTAAAACATACTCCCAATTTGGGATTATTTTATCCAAAAGGACAATCATTTGATTTATTAAGTTATTCTGATGCTGATTTTGCTGGCTGCAAGTTAGATAGAAAGAGCACCTCTGGAACATGTCACATTTTAGGCAAGTCACTAGTATCTTGGTGTAGTAAGAAGCAGAATTCTGTTGCATTGTCTACTGCCGAAGCTGAGTATATAGCTGCTGGTAGCTGTTGTGCACAAATCTTGTGGATGAAACACACTTTACTAGATTATGGATATCATTTCAAACATGTCTCTATAAGGTGTGACAATACAAGTGCTATTAACATTTCAAAAAATCCTGTATCTCATGCTAGGACAAAACATATTGATGTGAGACATCACTTTCTGAGGGATCATTATCAAAAAGGTGATATCACTCTTGAGTTCATTGGCACTGAACATCAGTTAGCTGATATTTTTACAAAGCCTTTGAATTCTGAGAGATTAAGTTACATCAAACATGAGTTAGGTATGATTAACTATAGCACAGTTGAAACCTCACAGTTGAAACCTCACAGTTGAAACCTCACAGTTGAAACCTCACAGTTAGACCTCACAGTTGAAACCTCACAGTTGAAACCTCACAGTTGAAATCTCACAGTTGAAACCTCACAGTTGAAATCTCACAGTTGAAACCTCACAGTTGAAACCTCACAGTTGGACCTCACAGTTGAAACCTCACAGTTGGACCTCACAGTTGAAACCTCACAGTTAGACCTCACAGTTGAAACCTCACAGTTAGACCTCACCGGTGTACCTCACTGTTACATCTCTCTGTAGGCTGTTTCGCTGTTTAATCTTATTTTATTTTTGCGGGAATTCGAACCGTTTCTTTTCTTTATATTTTTTTCTAAATCCCTAAATGATAAAATTGAGAACATCGAACATATCTCAATCCACTCATCTCGACCCTTGTTCTCTCAAGTCCTAAACCCTAAACCTTCAACCGAACCTCGAAACCTCATTCAGTTCCAATGGCCAGAACAAAGCGACCCCCGACTGTCAACGAAGATGCACCAATGCCAAAGAGGACTCAAGTCGAATCCAGTGGCACCGGGAACGCCTCGATAAGACCTGTTAATCCACATATGACTAAGAGAGAAATAGTTGCTGAGAAGGAGCTAAGTGAAGAGTGGATTTTATCGAGCAGATCATTAGTGCTGGCAGTGCTTAATGATCAAGGATGGACCGAATGCTTCGCAAACAATAATGGACCGTACTACCCGAAGCTGGTGAAGTAATTCTATGAATATCTACAGTTCGAGGAAGAGGATGATCAGCATAGACTGGTATCCAGAGTAAACGGTAATGAAGTCAGTTTTTCATCAGTTGAATGGGATGCATGTTTAAAAGTTCCTCATGAGGGTATTTACAACTACTATTCTGGAGCGGCTCCTCCAAATAGTAGAATCTTTGATCATGAGACGGCTCTGGAAGAATTGACAGGTAATGGCACAGTAAGGAAGATTATTGCTACTGAAATGTGTGGAGAGGACAGGCTTCTGTTTAAGTTTATTCAGCATGTACTGAGTCCTAGAAGAGGAGATTTTGCAACTCTGAAGCATCAGGATATTTACCTGATGTACTTATTAAAACGTGGAAGGAAGGTCAACCTTTGTAGGTTGCTGATGGCTCAGATGGAGGACATGATAAAGGCAAGCTCAAAATCAAGTGCCTTGTTTCATGCTAAACTCATTTCAGTTATGTTGAAAGTGAAAGGTGCAGCTGGAAGTCAGGAAGAGTTGATATTAGCAAAGAACAGTGTATGTATCTCGAAAGTAATTTGCAAATTCATGAAGATCAGTTGGAATCCCTGGAAGAAATCATGGGTGAATGATGAGGAGAGAATCTATGAGAATTTTAGCCCTTCTACTCATCCCTCTAGACCAAGAGATAGGAGAGATCCAGGCTTAAAGCCTGATGAGCCTGAACCTGTATACTCAGATGATGAACAGACTGCAGTAGTTGGTAACTCTGCAAGAGAGAACACCCCAATTGATGAAGGGAGTGATCCTGATACTACTCACAGTCCTGTCAGGACAGTGACGTTTGGAGCAGCAAGCCCTCCAAAAGAACTACCTAGTAGAGAACCTGTTCTAAGAGACAGTGAGACTGAGTCTACAGAAGAAGAAGAAGAATCTCAATATTTTGTCAAGGACACCTCTGATGAGGGTGATACAGTCGAAGCAGAAGAGGCTGGAGCTTTAAATGAAAAACAAGAAACTGTTGCAGAAGAACTTAGTATGAGCCCTCTGATAGGGTATACAGACAAGTCAGTGTCTGACCAGGAAGCAGGAGTGGTCTCTACTACTGTTGTCATGGAAGTGGTTGATGACCCAACAGAGAAGGAGGCTAACCTCACTGCTGAACCTACAGAGGAAGCAAGTATGGAACCTGCTAGAGCTACAGAAGAGAACTTAGAGTTACCCAGAGTTGAGCAGATAGTAGAAAGTGTTCAGGAAGGACCTCCAAGTGAGGGGGAGCGTGTTGGTTCAGTCTCTGTACTGTTTGATATAGAAGGATGGACCTCAGATCCAGGATACATGGTGTTAGGACTCAATTATGAGGATTCAGATGAGGAAAACCAACCACCAAGAAATCCAGTCATCCTACCTAACAGCTCTCCAGTATTAGAAACTGAAAGATTGGCCACCAAGGAAGACCTTGAATCCTTAAAGAATGAAATGAAGGAGACCATCAGACAATCTGTTGCTGAATTGAAAACCAGTCTTTTTGATGAGCTGAAAAATGTGGAACAATCCTTAGAACTATCTCTAGGATGTGTTGTGGGAAGTCCAATCAAAGAAGTGATGGATGAAATGAAAGTGTGCCACACTCAAATTGAAAGCTGGACTGGAGCAGTAGTGGCCCTCAGACAATCAGTTGCTTCTTTAACTGCCCTGAGCAGTTCTCAGACACAAGTGGCTAGTGAGATTCGATACATCAAAGAAGTGGTCAAGCAGTTTGTGGAAGTATTTGAGGCTTTCAAGAAATCAGTAAAAGAACACTTTAGCAATCAGGATGCTGTCATTCAGAAAGTGATTGGAAATATGACTCAGTCTTTCAAGGAGACAGTGGCATTCTCAGTCAAGTCCCTTCCTTCATCTAGCTCTCCTGTAGACCTTGAGCAGTTTAGAAGCCTGCTCAGAGAAGAGCTTACTCAGGCCCGTGCAAATGACACATCAGACCTTCAGATCCTTGCTACTACAAGAGAAGTCAGTGGCTTTGTTCGTGAGCACCTGCAGGCTGCTACTGCTTCTCAGGAGGCCATCAAAAGTAAAGTGGATTATTACTTTGATCGGATTTTTACCAAGCATCAGTTGAACAATCACTTCAAGCTCATGCTCGAAACTATGAAGCTACCTCCTGTAACTCAAGCCTTCAAAGAACAAGTTAGCAAGCTACGAGAGTTGACCCCGGCTTTGGATAAATTCTTGGAAAACAAAGATGACTTCTTATCTGCCATGGACAGAGGAGGAAACATCATAATGGATTTCAGGAATCTGCTCCTACCTTTTCTTCATGTGGACTGCACACCTGTTATAGTTCCTCCTGCCCTACCTGTCTCTAACCCCAGTGGTTCTTCCATAATGTCTCCTGCTGATGCCCTCAGAAGCCTTAGACCACTGATCCCTCGGCAAGCTACTCACTATCGTCCTTCAGGAGCATCTGTTGCTGCCCCTCCAGACATTCCTGCTGCCATTCCTCAGCCTGTTGATCCTTCACCTCCTGCTCCATCTTCTTCCTCCAAAGGAAAAGATCCCTTACCTCCAGATGAAGAGGATTGAGTCTGTTTATGTTTTTTTTGATAGGGATCATGTATTCACATTTTGGGTCATGTATTGTACTCCTTATTAATACAATGTTTATTTTCTCTCTCTCTGTCTTTCTTTTTGTTAATCACAAAGGGGGAGAAATAAAGCGAAATAGATAGGGGGAGAAATGGGGAGAAATAGGAAAACTCAAGGGAGAAATGAAACTATACAAAGAGGAGAAATCCTTGCGGATTATACCTAATTTTTGTGCTCATATTGCTAATACTGTGTTTTGCACACTTGTCTCTGATACTTCTATATTTCATACTGACATAATTTGTGATTATCAAAAAGGGGGAGATTGTTGGAATCACCTGTTTTGATAATCCCAAATCATGCTTAAACATTAATTATGATGTATTAAAACCTTGCATTAATCTTATTATTCTATGCTTAAACGTATTTTATTCTAAACAGTTCATATTCTTACTCTCATAACTTTACTGTAACAGCTTACAGTAGTATTTACATAAGTTTGGTATTGTTAGCTAATAGTCAGAGCTTTCTTTTCAAAGTCACAGTTACAGTTAACTGTCACCTTAAGTTACTGTCGCAATAAGTTCACAGTTACAAGGTTACAGTCGAAGACTAATACAAGCTTACAGTTACGAGTCTACTGCTATCTATTGTCAAAGCTCACAGACGAAGGTCACAGATACAAGACTTCTGTTCAAAGTTTTCTCTGCTCAAGTTCACAGTCGAACAAGTCTACAGTTGGAACAAGTTCACAGTCGAATAAGCTTACAGTCATAAGCTTACAGTCATAAGCCTACAGTCAAGGTTACAGTTAGACAGCTTCTGTCGACTAAGTCTACTGATGATCGAAGTCTACAGTTGACAAAGGTTACAGTTCTACAAATTTGATGTTACAAGTCTACAGTTAGAAAGGCTACAGTTACATGGAGTAAAAGCTACCATTGCAAGCCTACAGACAGCAAGCCCTTTATTGAAGTCAACAGTCAGAAGGAAGTCCACAGTTGGAAGTCCACAGTTGGAAGACCACAGTTGAAGTCAACAGTGACATACATTCTCGACTCACTGTTTTAATTTCTTTATTTCCTACATTTAATCTATCTAACGGTCATATCATACATTTTGATGATTTGTCAAATATCTGATAAAGGTTGTCGGATGTCAGGAACCCGTACCTCGTACCTGCTGAAAAGAAATCTTTTCTGTCCCCTGTCGGGAGATAAATACAAGAAGACTACGCTGCCCAAATTTTATTTAAAATGCGAATACGAATGCGAACCAGAGAAGTGCGTGGTGGACAAAAAATATACCAGAAACACAAGAAGATAAAAACGAGCTCCATCAAGAACACAGTGAAGCATATAGACAATCAAGTATACTCGAGAAGTGTTCTGTGCATACAAGAAGAACCCTGAAGATCTTCATCGACTACATTCTCACTACCTGTGAACCTGGAGCATACGACACTCTGTTTCTCAAACAGAAACGAGAAGAGGACTCAAACTCTCTTCTGATCGAATACAAGAGCTACACTGAGATCACCAGAACCACTTCTAAACTCTACATCTCTTGTTCTGTGATTTATTCTACATTTTGAGCAGTGTGTGTTATCTGCTGTATTAAACACACACACTGACTCCTGTACTTTCACTGGAGGATCTGTAAATCCTCAGCAAATCTTTTTGCACCCCATTTCCCACTGTGGATAGTGGTAGAGGTCTTGTGACCTGGATAGCTTGCTGCTGTTGTTTGTTTTCCCACTGTGGATAGTGGTAGAGGTCTTGTGACCTGGACAGCTTGCTGCTGTTGTTTGTTTTCCCACGAAGAACTGTGGTAGAGGTCTTGTGACCTGGACAGTGTGTTCACTGTTGTTAACCCCGATCCAGGGTGTGGATCATTTTATATAAACTTTTGAGAGGACTAAGTCTCGGCTTGAGACTGAACCTCTTGGTTAACTCTCTGTGTTTATAGTTATACTCTATATCCATACTATACATATTTATTTCATATTCCGCTGCTATTACTTTGAAATATAATCTATCTTCAAAGCTACTTTGATAATTAAATTCGCAAGTGTTTATATTTGTTATAAATCAGTAAGTTAGTTTCAAAAGTTAATTTAATCATAAGATTACGTTAACTGAGAATTAATCAATCTTTGAGAAACTAATTGAACCTTTATAATCTATATAAATTCACTACAGTTTAATTTGTTTTTGAAATTGGGGGATTTTAATAGAAATTGTTTTTAACAGAAATTTTAATTGGAACTCAATTCACCCCCCTCTTGAGTGTCCACTCCGACCAACAAATATAAATATGTTTTCTCAGTTTTTTGTATGCCAGTTGTATTTTTTACTAAAATTAATGTCAATTTTAAATAAAAAGAAGCACTTGGAGTCATACTGGTCACAATATATAGCATCCTTCCTTTTTTAATACATAACTTTTCATTACATTTTACAAATAGAGGATCTTTAAAGTCTGGTGTCTTGGAAATCAGGAATAAAAACATGGAAACTTAAACACCCCTTTAAATCCCCTTGAAAAGTTTCTTGAAAAGTTCATCCTATGTACAATTACTACATATCATAACCTGGAGACATACAATCAAAGGAAAGGGTGAGCAGAAGGCCCGGTAAGGAAATCAAGGGAATTAATTTACTTGTGATATCAATAAGAACTTGATGAAAAACATAAAGACATGAGCAATGGTAAAAGAGGCATATCATAATAAAAAGAAATTGAATCAGAACATGAATATGTGGCTACAACATTTCATTTAGACATTCATGAACATATCACCCAGGTCTATCCCCAAGGTCCATCCCCAAGGTGTCATAAAAATTACTAAGGTTATTCACCAAGGTATCTTGAAACTTGTCAGCTCTAGAGATTAATTCTTTACCCAACGCATTAGAGCGCTGTCAGGGCATACCCTTAATATGTATTTATTTTCATGTGATCCACATAGATCATAATCAAACTTTTCCTAAATAACCCATAGATAATAAAAGAAATGGGTTCATTTCAAAATCGTGATGTTTTAAAAGTTCTTAAAAATAAGACCGTTATGTCATTTATAACCCATGGAAAGGAAGTGAGGGTTACATGTATGACAATTCCAAAATCAAATATATCATTTTTTTATAACTATGAACACCCATAGAAATGAAATAGGTATGGGTATTCACATATATAAAATAAGAGAATTTCTTGAGAGAAAGAGAGGAATTTTGAGACGAAATTTCTGCAGCATAATGACTATGTAATTTGGTTTTAGAAAATAATAAAAAGAGAGGGTACAAGAGTAACCCACTAATAAATAAATTATAATACAATATAAATATAGAATAACATGGAGATAAGAACATGGTATGGAAATTTGAATGACATACCACATGAAAAGGAAACATGAAAGAAAAGAGAAGATGCGATTCCTTTTACTAAAAATTCAGCAGCCTAACGGCGTCACATAAAAATTCAAAAAATCAATTTATGAGAGAAGAAAGGGTCTCTCATCATTTGGACATGAAATGGAAAGTAGTAATGATATATAAGAACAATCCCCCATATAATAAAATGAAACTATAAGACATAACATAAAGGAAGTCATGACTTAAAAGAGGAGGGTGAAAGGTTCCCTTACCGATTTGGTAACTTTCGAAATGTACACCCCATGAAAGAAGGATCATATAAAGAATATGTAAATACCCATAAATTAAATTATATTACACAAAGAGTACAATCATGGGCAATACATACACCACACAAAAGGAAATAATGACAAATATACCATGAATCTCACATGAATAAGAAGTGAGATGAAAATCCCTTACCCCGTTGTATTCAATCGAATCGTATAAAAAAAATTACTAACCACAAAAATAATCACAGAATACCATAAATATAAAGAGAATCCTGATAATATATATCCAATGGAAGTACACAATACACCACATTCTATACATAAGTGACGAACAATGGAAATCTCATGGAATTAAAAGTGAGATAAGAAACCCCTTACCACGTTGTAATCAATCAAGTCGTATGACCAAAAGTTAATAACCACCAAATGATTCACAGAATAACATGAATATAAAGAGAATCATGATAATATATATCAAATGTCAGTACACAATACACCACATGCAATAAATTAGTGGCGAACAATGGAAATCCCACAGAATTAAAAGTGAGATAAGAAACCCCATACCTCGTTGCCCAACTTGACTCGCTCGTATGTTCCTTGTTCTTCCTGAATAATAAACTTAAGTTACGTTATACTCGCTTAAGAATATTTTTTAAGTTTATTATTCCTTTTATATTACTTATTACCTTGCTATAACAATTAGTTAATTATTTGAGCTCATATCGTACATTTTGTCAATGTTCGGAACTTGAGTAAAAAATGAACTTGTTATAATTATAAATTGTCCATGTGGTCAAAAGTCCATTATCTCCAGAATTATATTTATAATTTATATGTCATATAAATCATATATATCTATTATATAAATATGTATTTATAATATTACATAACATTTGGAGATAAGAAATGAAATGCACCGTTCATGGTGACGGTAAGTCGTACGTACGCATGAATGCTACTTTCATTTCTATTTCATATTTTTAATGGAATGATAACATAGTGATTCATAGGTATATTATAATTTCATTATAATATGTATGTCATATATGTTACATAAGTTCATAAATTCTATCCTTTATACATTCCACGTATGGAATGAAAGAGTCATATCACTTTGAGGGGGCGGTAATCTGCACTTCCTCTAATGAAATTATCGCGTTTACCCATTATGGGAACCATAAAGGTATGCTATAAAAAAGAAAATACAGAAGCATAAAGGAGATATAAATATAATATATATCATATATAGATACAGTTCCATCATAATGGCCACCATGAGAGGCGGTAGGAGATAGTTGAACAATCATCGTTTCGTGAGGCAGTAGTTCACCATCCACTAAAACAGTATGTTCTTTACCCATTAGATAGAGGTGTGTGTAAGTGTAGATTGAATAATTCTCATAACAAAATCCTTGTATATTTAGGATACTGGTGTTATTATAAAATAAAATAATAAAAAGAGTTTAGGGGGCTGGACAAGTAAAATAAAACAAAAGAACTTAAGAGAAGACGTTACCTTTAAATCGGGTAACTCCCTTTGGTTTGAACCAAAAGGGTTTTTTGAAGTGATTTCTTCCTAGTGTAAAGATTCTAGGATGAATATAGGGATCTTGGGAGATTATTTAAGTAGATTTTGGATGATCCAAGGGCTTGAGAAGTGTGAGAAATGTGTAGGAAGTGAGGGATTTTTATAAGGGAGAGGAGGGGCTCTTTTGGAAAGTTTGAAAATATTATTTTATTATATAATGATTTTCAGTTTCTAAAGGTCCAAAAATCATTAAAGTAGAAGATAAGGTGACCCATGTTCGAAATAAAATCATCCAATAAGAATTGGACAAGTTTTGGATATTTTTTTAATTTTTATCTTCTTATTTATTTAAATCATCCATTAATGACGTAAACACTGCATCATCATTGTGTTATAAATAATTTTATTTATTTGATGTATAAAAATTACAAAAAAAATACCATTATGTAGGAAATATATTTATATTTCCAATTAATATTTATAGTCGAAAAGATAACTTATATAACCCCATGTAAAAATTGTTTTAGTAAAATAATACATGTTTATGACATTTTTTATTTTTACTTTAAATAAAAAGTTATTAATATCATTATCTTACCCAAGTGGCTCCATGGGGTCCCAAAATTTACCCATGGATTGTATTGGTCAGCCATTACTCATCCAATAAGGTTAGAATAAGTGTCAAGGTATTTTTTTATTATTATAACATTATTTTTACCTTAAATTATCCTAATTACCTTTAATCGTGGTTAATAAAAGTCAAAAGTTACTATTTACCAAAAATTATTTTCATCCAATTGAACCAAATTCTACTTACTAATGACAACCATGTATTTCAGATTTTTGAAATTCAATTCACAGAAGCGGTAAAATTTCATTTAAATGAAAAAGTCAGTTTTTAACTACAACTTAGTGGTTTCACTATTCATAAAAAAATGAAGGATTTTAGAAAAATTCCAAAAAATCACTCTAAGATAAATTTAATAATCTGAATTCAAAAATTATGTCTATTTTACCAAATTAAAAACATAGAAGTTGCATTAATTAATATTATAATTAATTCCCATCATCAAAACAAAAAGTGTGTTTTTAAGAAATAATAACCATCAAAAGATTGATACTTGTTAATGTCCAATTTCAAAGTGAAATTACTTACAATTGACAACATTGGGTTAAATGGTAAAAATATAATCTATTTACACTTTAAAAACAATTAAAAATATAATCTAACCATATAAATAATTTAGATTAAAAGGCGGTTTCGAATTAAAATATAGCATTTTTTCACTATTCATTAAAAATGAACATTATCAGAAAAATATCAAAATTTCATCCAAAGTAAATTTTGATGTCCCAATTCTAAAGATGAAAATTATTGTTTTCAAAAAAATATGTAAAAGTGACAAAAACTAGATTTAAAAAGGGTTCTCCATCAAAAGGTGGTAAATCACCCTTTTAAAGTAAATTATGCTTAAATTAGATTCATTTACATTTTAAGCCTTTGAATTTTATTGGATGAATGTAAATTTTTTTAACAAACATATATTATCATATTTAAGTTAGTTCTATTAATTCCTGCCATTACAATGGCTAGGTGTTAACTACCATTTAAAATAATAATATTATATTATTAGTGTGCAACGTAAGATTTCAAAGAAACCTGTTATTGCGTGTCAAGTACGCCATTGAATATAGAATCCCCTTTAAAATAAAATTAATATTTAATTAAAAAATATTAATAAATATAAAAATTTCATATTCTTTATTTTCCTGGGATGTTACACACTGTGTGTTAGATTGAGGTGCAACTGATTTCTACATGCCCCAAAGTCTCAAAAAAATCCTAACTACCAATGTTAACATGCTTTCCATTGGATTTCTTTGTCAAACTTCCAACACTGCATATTGAATTGATGTTATTAGATGAAAAACCTTTTTCGGCTAAGAATATCAAATCAATATGCAGTATTGTAGTTCAATAAAGAAAGGCATTGGAAAGCATGGTAACATTGGAAGAAAAGAACATTTTATCTCTTTTGTTCCATTTTGTAAACAATTGAAAGAAAAATGTGACTTACCAAAAGATCTGTGAAAAAAAATAAGTATTAGATAAAAATGATAAGGAAATTAACTTCTAAATAGTAGATAAAATGATGACAAAATTAATTAAATAAGTAGTAGGAATTCACTTTTTCATGATGGTTGTATAAATTCTTAACACATTTACTTTTTATCATTATCTTAGTTGAAGTCTTGAAATCTAATCTCTCACTAGCATAAGCGGCTTTGAACAAACCACCCCAACTCGAACAAAAGAATCCACCTGTATAAGAAAACAATTATTATATGATTAATACTAAAAAGAAATAAATTAAACATAAATATTAAATAATAAATTATTTATATGAAAAATGATTTTACAATGAAAACATCAAGATTGCCTCTGTGATTGAGCGGTGGAGAGAACTTGAAGGAAAGTGATAAATACCAACACTACAGGGGTGAAAAGGTTTTGAGGGAGAAGAAATCTATGGAAGTTTTGGTGAAGAGAAACATGAAATATGGAAAAAAATATTCTAAAATAAAGGCACTATGAAAATATAACTTCCCAAAATATTTGTAAAATAAATAAATAAGTATTAGATAAAAATGATAAGGAAGTTAACTTATAAATAATAGATAAAATGATGAAAAAATTAATTAAAAAATTGGTAGGAATTCAAAATTTCATGATGGTTGTATACATTATTTACTCATTTTCTTATTGTTATTATCTTAGTTATAGCCTCAAAGTCCAATCTCTCATGATTAAGATTAGCTTCAAACAAACCACCTCAACCCGAACAAAATAATCCACCTGTATAAGAAAAAAATTCTTATGTGAGTAATACTAAAAATAAATAAATTAAACATAAATATAAAACAATACAATAATTATATGGATAATGATTTTACTATGCAAACATCAATATTACCTCTATGATTGAGTAGTGGAGGGAACTTGAAGGAAAATGATAGATGCCAACACTGTAGGGGTGAAAAAGTTTTGAGGGAGAATACGTCTATGGAAGTTTTGGTGCATAAAGGCATGAAATATTGACATAAATCTTCTAAAATAAACAAACCCTACAAGGGATAATGAAAATTAATTCAACATTCCATTATATAAATTTCTTGTAAAATAGAGAATATGACAACCCTGATCTTTTATTACACAATTAAACATAATTTATTACATAAACTTCACTTGATACAACATAGAATATTGAAAGGTATAGTGTCTTTGGGGATTAGGATCATTACATAACAACTTAAAACATAAAATACAACATCTTTATTGAAAACTTCCTTTACATGACCACTACATTCCCTCGTACTTAGCATTGCATGGATAACCTGAGGACATGCATAAGAAAAGGGTGGGCTATAAAGCCCAGTAAGGGATTAATCATGGAATAAAACAAGGAATACAATACATGTTAGACAATAGGCATATCAATAGAGCACAAGAGAATCATAAACATAAAGTCATGATAAATCATGATAATCATAACATGGAAATGTGGCAACAACACTTAACATGGAATTAGCATGAGCCAAGGCTCATTGCACATGGAGCATGAGTAAACCATCATTGCATATGAATCACGAGTAAAACATTGTTGAACTTGAATCAGCATGAGTCAACGCCCATTTCACATGACATATCATGATACTATACTTTACCCAATGCATTGGAGTTCTATAAGGGCACACCCTTCTTAAACATTTCATTTCATGCATAAGTGTGCCACATAGATCATATAACATGGATTCATAAAACATCATTATTTATTCCACGATAAAGGAATGTGGAATTCATACATGAAACTTTGTAATCAATAAGTAAATGTGAATAAAGGTGAATACCCTTGATAGAGAAATGAGTATGATATTCACCACACAATGACATTGGTGTGGAAAATCGGTGCAATTTCGGCAGCGTAATGGCGTGATGTAAGAATTCATAAAAATGATTGATGAGAGAGAAAGAGGTGTCTCATAATATGTACATGAAATGGAAATTAAGGGGTTCATATAGATACATGTCCCAACAATTGTATTGGAATTTATATTTATGATACAAAATAATTTCTTGAATGTAAGTGATGAGAGATAAATTCCTTTCAGAATTTCGGTATAGTAACAGGTGTACATGGGAGGAATTTATTGAGAGAGAAAGGGGTCTCTCATAATTCAAATATAAATAGGGAATTATGGGGTAGGTGCGAAACCATACCCCAACATTTATAATTGAAATTAAAAGGGCATAACAACATTAAGAAAATTAGACAAAAATGAGAAAGGAGGAAAAACCCTTACTTGGAAGTGTGCTTCCAAAGGCTTGAGAGAGGCTTGAGAGAGGCTTCTTGTGAGCTTGGGGAACCTTGGGAGGATTTTAGAGAGAGGAGGGAAGAGGTTGGATTAACTCCAAAGGCTTTGAATGAGGAGGAAGTGGGAGATTGGGTGGGTTTATATAGGAAAGGTGATGAAATTCTTTATTATTTAGGTTTGAGACACCTCACATTAAACTAATCCAAGCCACAAACCAACCCATGTTTTTTGCCCATAATTTTTGGAAAAGGGAAGTGTAAAAAAATATTTTATAAGGCCAAAGTTATAACTTCTTAAAATAATGGGGATGCTTATGTGGAGGTGAGTCACACTCCCAAGGAAAACAATTTAAAAAGACAAAATGTTTAATAAGTCTTGAAGGGTCCACTAAAGATTTTTAAAATAAATAAAACAAACCCAAAATCACATTATTTTAATGGTAAAACATATATTGGATGAACATAAAGTTTATAGTATTTTATTACATCACTATTAGGTCATTATGATGTCACAAAACACATTATATATTTAAACGACATTTAATTTTTACCCAAAAATTTAACTATCTCAGAAAATTATGAAAAATTCACCATTGGATAATTTCTACATCATGATTCCAAAAATAATATTAATTTTATCTAAATAATTTTCTAAATATGTTAATTTTCGCTTTTAAAATAAAAACTGACATTTATCGAAAATTCATGGGTTTTGAAAAAAATGGCTTTCAAACCTTAATAAAAATTAAAATTGCATTCATAAAATTATACGATAATTTATAGTTAATAAAAATTAATTTAATAATAATATTTTATTAAAATATTATTTAATTCAAAAATCCATTAATTCATCAAAATAGATTTCTTAGTTGAACATTAACTAAAAATACTATTTGTGCTTTAAAAACTATTTACAAGGTAACAATAATAAAATGAAAGTATATTCATTATTATATAAAAAAATAATGTACATAAACATAGTACTAGAGTTTTATTAAATAACCCCTTAAAAAACCCGCATAAGACCGAAGGGTGAGGTGTGCGATGGTGACAGACTCTTAGGGTGGCTTGGATAACATCACTCGGGTGGTAATCTCTATCAACTTCCACTTTTCCCGTAGGTGGTTCCGCTCAAGCTTAATGTGTTCAAGCTCAGCTTGAGCTTATTCAAGAGAAAATCCCAATGATGCCACCTCCTTTCTGAGCTCCGACAAATGGGCTTCATATGGGGAAAGTCTACTGGATGAGGCCATCGCTTCCTTTGTCTGAGTAAATTGGATTTGTTAAAGCTCATATTTATACTAATCATGTGATCACTGTTCAACAGCTACAATAGAAACAGTCACAATTCTTAATGGTATTTTAAAATCCAAAAACATAAAACAAAAGAAGTGCATATGTTGTATAAATATTTCACATATTAAGGCATTTAATTAGATCAAGAGGGATTTTCATTAATAAAAGTTTGGGTCGTTATAGAGAAAGTATATAATAACATTACCTTTACATCTTCCAAAAGGGTTTCCTTCATTATAACTTGTTCTTCCATGAGATTGGTAACATCATCATGTGTAGAAGACATTGTCTGCATGAGTAGTAAAATATTTAATTTAGATTATGTTAATATAGAGAGAACATATAATATTATGATAAAAACATATTATATTAAAAAACACTTTTACATTCTCATTGAACTCTATTTTTAAAGGTTTTAGGGATTTGGTTCCTCTATCAAGAATCCAAATCCTCTCTTTGTGGTTCCCTCTAATGTACAAGACATTGTATATATTGGGACCGATATAAACTGATTATGATCTCCCAATAAAAGGTTCATCCTCGATTGAATTTTCATCTGACTTGATATTTGTTTTAGTCACTAGCATGATAATCAACCAATTATTGTTTTCTAGATCCGAGACATAAAATACTTTCACTGATTGTGATGCCATTATGAACGACTCATCCTTTTCCCATCCCACATTAAAATTCACCTTTATGAAACCCATTTCATCAACTTTCACTGCACTCATATTGTCAAACCATTTTCAATGGAAAACCAAAACTTGAAATGTTGTATAATCTAACTACTGTATCTGTTCAATAATTCCAAAATATGACATATTTTCATGAATTGTATTTCTATCCTTGGAACCAGATATGTACATCGCTTCTGCCACAAGCGCAACACCACTGCTTTGCATTGTACTACAGTCATTGTGTTCTTTTTCATAGAATTTATAACCATTGATTACAAAACCGGTATAAGATATAAAATTTTCATCTAGTCCCCTAGATATCCATAAAATTCGTTCAACAATTGAATTTTTATTTTCAGATAAATCCTTCTAAATTTGATCTCAAAACCATCCTATAAACTGTTGATTATGTATATTTGATATCCATCCTTCATCCCTTGATGGATTCAAATCACTAATAATTTCTTTGTGGGCTTCAAGGTATGGATAAACATCTTCACTATTATGTAAAATGTAAAGGTTTTATTGCTCCTGCTCTGTCAACTTAATTATAACAACATCCATTGTGAAAATCTCTTCGCATATAAGGTGTCCACTGTGATGAGATTTTGGGAGACCGATGTTGGAAACATCTGATAAATAATCAATATAGAATTCAATAGCTTATTTAATAATATATCATTATACAATATAACATTTTGGCTGAATTCGATTCTTGACATAACCTTTAAAAATATTCATATACCATTCAATGGGGTACATCCATCTGTAATGGAAAGGACCACATAATTGAACCTCTCTAACCAAGTGAACCATCAGGTGGACCATTATATCAAAGAATGATGGTGGTAAGAACATATCTAATTCAAATAATATGACTGAATCCTCCTTATTCATGATTTAAAACTTCATCAAGTCTATAAATTTACTGTATATGGATTTGAAAAAGAAGTAGAGTTTGGTTAAAATATGGTGTACATTTTGAGGTAAAATTAAATGTAAAGCAAAAAGCATCAAATCTTGCAACAAAACACGATGATCGAGTGATTTTAGTCCCTATAACTTAAAATTATTCATTGACATGACATTCTGGATATTTAATGAATACCCCTCTGAAACTTTTACACTATTAAGGAAAAGAAAAAATTTTAATTTTTCCTATCCGGATAGAGTGTAAGCTCCCAGAGGAAGAAAATTCCACCCTTTATCCTTAACCAGTGCCAACTCTTCCCTTATCACCATGTCAATCATGTTCAACCTAGCCTTTATTCCATCTTTCATTTTTTCAAGAACATTTATTAACATGCCAATAACACTATCAAATACATTTTTTTCTAGATGCATGACATCAAGAAATTTTCTGACATATAAACAATTCTAATATGGTAATTTAAAAAAAATTGATCTCTTCTTCCAAACTAATTTTGTAAGGTTTTCTGAAAATGGTTTATAAAAAATAGTGTCAAAATATTTTAGTTTATCAAAAATTTGATCACCTGTTACTGGAGATGGTGTTGTACCTTGTTCGATATTCCCATAGAATGTTGTCATCCAGGATCGGTATTTATGCCGTTGAGGTAAAAAATTTCAATGTCCTAAAAATATAATCTTGGAGGAATGTTTAAAACAAACTGAGTGTGTGCATTTTTCATAAATGGTACACCCCAAAATTCCTTTAATGCTATAGCCTGATAAATTTCCATAAGCAGGGAAGTCATTTATCATTCCGTACAACATGGACCTCGATGTGAATTCTTTACTTCTATGAGCATCATACATTGTAACACTTGTATCCCACATCAATTTCACGTCTTCAATCAATAAATCCAAATAGACATCAATATCATTATTAGGTTTCTTTGGTCCAAATATAAGAAGAGAAAACATAATGTATTTGTGCTTCATGCATAACCATGGCAAGTTATAATTTACCAACATGATGGGACATGTATTGTGAGTACTCTCTGTACACCAAAAGGATTTATTCTATCTGTAGATAATTCAAGACAGATGTTTCTTAGTTAATTTCAAAATTTAGGATACTCGTAATCAATTTTCTTCCACTGACGAGAATCTACTGGATGATGTAGGTTCCCATATTTAATTCTTGTATCTGCATGTCATGTCAATTTTCTTGTGGTTTCCTAACATCTATATAGTCTTCTAAACTTTGGAAAGATAGGAAAGTACCATACATATTTCAAAGGATTTTATTCATTTTTTTGTATCGATCTGCACCACACTTAGGGAATTTTATGAGTGATTCACGGTCCTTGCGAAACAATAAGCAATTATTTGGAAAAGCGTGCAGTTTTTAGAGATCATTCCCATTGAACATAACATTCATTTAACATAATATTTTCAACATGTTAGTTCATTTTCTTCTGGTAGCATATCATTTAGAAGACCAAGTAGTTCTGTAAAGCTGGTGTCACTCCATCCACTTCCAGCTTTCAAATTATATAACTTCAATACAACTGAAAATGTTGTTTATTTTATACAACCTATATAAAATGGTCTCTTAAAACAACTATTTAATTTCTAAAACAACTTTGGACAATCCCAAAGGTTATCATAAACTTCCATTTTCATTTCTTCCATGAGATATCCACCACCTTTTACACTGGTATTCATATCAAAGGATCTATAAATCGAAGTATCATCCCAATCAGTGTGCACATTCAATTTTCCCCGTGTTTAGTCTATTATTTATAGATCTGATCTATTTTATGAAAAATAAAATGTTCTTCCAACTTTTCCAGACAAATGTTTCTTGAATAACAACAACGTAAAAACAAATAAAGGATTTGAGAAGGGTCGTATGCATTCTCTATTACAAACGTGATGAAATATTTAACTCTATATTTATAATATTTTGTAAAATGATTAGAGTGCATTAATTTTTGATTCATACATCATATTGGGTTCATAAAATATTCATTTTTTATAATAAATAAATAAATACACATAAGATATTCATTATCAAAGGTGAAAGCTATAAATAATTCTAAATAAGGGAAACCCAACATTTGATTGTTTCAAAGGATTTCAGTATGCTGTGAAGAAAATGGGAAATTGAGTTTAAGAAAATAATTATTCAAATATGGTATGTGTTATCCTATAAATTCATCCAAATGGGAAAGTTATAGACAAATTTCATCCTCATCAGCTCATCTTCTGAATAGTCATCATTTCATTTTGTTGTTTGACACTCATCCTCTATATCTTGTGAAAATGCACCTATGTTTCTTGAAATTATATAAGAAAAAATCATTCATGGGATGATTTTTTTTAAGATTAATAAAATCAATATAAAAGAGATGAGAGATGAGTCTCAAGTAAAAAATTGTAATAATAACTTTTCAGGAGATGAAGCTGATGAGGATGAAAGTTTTACTCCATTGAGTTCTCTAAAAGGGGTAATGCATGTAGACCAAAAATAATGAATACCTAAAAATAATTTTTAATAATTATTTCAACATATATAGAATTTTATAACCTCCATATATTTTTTGGAACAAATAATGTAACAACCTAAGGAATTATTACATTTAATATTAATGGTATATCAAATATTTGAAAACATCTCAAAATTATAATTTCAATTTCAATTAAAAATCGATAAGAAATGAAAAAAATAATTTTAGGAAAATAATAACAATAAATATTTTAAACACCTCAAAATTTTTAGTTGATAAATTGATTCAAGAATTATGTCTAGACAGGTTAAAAACAAGAATTATTTTCAAGTAGATGAAGAGTGGGCTATATAAGAAAATTTCATTTTCATGACCATTATGGGTTGATTTTGGGCACATAGTATAAAATTTTAGTCACAATGAGATAAATAATAGTAATTATGGAATATATAGAGGTTTTAAGTTAAAGAGGAGATGACCCACTCTTACAAAAATAGTTTCGAAGTGAGATAAATCTTCATAAGTAAAATTGGATGATGAATTTAAACCAATGAATGAACTCTATTGAACATGTGACAAATTAAACGGTTGTATGAAGGATTTTCAAGATTTTCCAAAAACATAGATGAATGTGAAGAAAGAATTAGAAATGTATTATATAAAAAATAATGGAATGTAAGAGGAATCTATTATCAATGTCACACTAAAGGATTTGAAAAAGAAACATCCTTTAATATTAGATATTAGTTATTCATTTCATTTCAATGAAATACCATATTTTTTTTGGATTACACCTTATTTTTAAATTATTTCACACTTTTATGTCATTCTCACATGTTATTGGATTTTTGACTTGTATTTTGATCCACATCATAAATTGTATGCTTACTTAACAATATATATATGGTCTTATATTACTCTAATATGTTTTATGATTATCATCTCCTCATGTATCTTTCTACTCCTAATTTTTTACATGAAGGTAGAGTCCTAGTCGATCAAGCATCGAGTGATGACAACCCTCATGACCATTTTTTGACAGGCTCATTCATTTTTTATTTTGGGATTGTTCATTGCAAAGAATATTGGGAGTTTTGGGATACCAAAATGTGTTTTCCAATTGTAATTAAATATTCACTACACAAATAATATATGTTATTAACACAAAATACATATTATTATTTTTAAATTTATTAATGTAAAATTACTATTTTTATTTTTTTATTTTTTTATTTAATTTTATAATAGTATTTATTATTTTTAAATAAATTAAATTATGCTATTTAACAAATCAATACAATTATTGTTATAATAATAAACATACATTAATAAATTTGAAAATACTTATTTTATTTTCACAACAAAATCAATCATTTTTAGAGGATTTTCAATTATAAATAAAAAATGACATTTTGAGTCATTCACATCGATAGCTAGTGATGTCTCACTCCTCACTACAATGAATGTTCTTGAAATAAAAAATCATTGAATCAATCAATGGTGGTTATGGGGCTGGTCATAACTTGATTCTTGATTACCTAGAATGATACCTTTTTGGTACATGGTTAGGAGAAATGGAATGCAGTAGGTGTTGATAATTTTGAATGTCATTTGCATGATACTTGAAATAGAGATCTCCATCAAAGCCACAAATGCAACCACATTTACAACCACAATAAATATGAAAGAATTATTTATTAGATTATGGAATTGTTGTCAAAGGCGTGCGATTCAGCCCGCCTTGGTGTGATGCGAGGTGAGGCGCACTTGGTGTGCCTCACCATTAGCGAGGTGGTGCGACCACACTGAGATGCACCAAAGGCGCGCGCCTCACGTGCCAACTCGAGAGGCACTGTAGCTCTAGCTGTGGTAAAGTCTCACCATCAGCTACCGAAATCAGGGGGAACATGGTGGTGGAAATCATGGGTACATGGGCGGCAGAAATCAAAGGTGACTCGATGGAAATCAAGGGTGGTGACAGAAATAATGATGATAAAAAATGCTAATAGATATTTCCAAACAAGCAATTAACGAGTGAGGAGGAGGATAAAATAACATACCTTGGATTGAAGCTTTGAATCATTTGAGAGAAAGTAGATATATCGCCAAACCTAGAAATCATTCGAGCCTTGGATTCGTTCGACCCTTGAATCATTCGAGCCTTATATTTGAGCCTTGATTCGAGACTTGATCCGAGCTTGGATTCGATGAGGAGGAGCACCGACAATAGGTGGCTTCCACGGAATGCTTTGGATATCGTGACTCGTTTGTGAATTGCTAGGGTTATTAAAATAGATTGGGACACTTTTATCATTGCTTCTAAAAAAATGCCGATAAAGATTCGTTTTATCAACACTAAATTAATAAGCACTGATAAGGGATTTATAATTATAATTATAAATAAAAAATTTGTAAATATATTTATATAATTATACATATTTAATATATATAAATATAAATATAGTAAATATATTCATTATTTAAATATATTTATTATAATTTTATAATTATTTATTTATAATTATATAAATACATTTAAAAAAAATATTTATATATTTATATCATTATATATATTTATATATTTATATATATATATATATTTAATAAATATAGTAAATATATTCATTATTTAAATAAATTTATTATAATTTTATAATTATTTAAATATATATAATTAACTATTTATAATTATATAAATACTTTTTTTAAAAATAATATTTATTTATTTATAATTATAAATATATAAATGTATAAATATTATAAATATACATTTATAAATATATTTATTTATAAATATTTATTTAACAATATATTTTTAACATTATTAATGAATATTTAATTTTAAGTGTATGCATGTTAAAAATGAGTGAAATTGAATAATTAGAAATGATTACACTTTAATAATATTGAAAAAATGGAAAAGTTTTATTAATTAAATATAAATTATTAAAAAAATGGATATATATTAAAATAAAGATAAATACATATTGAAAATATTAAAACGTAGTAAATAAATATACCTAAATAAATAATAGAAATTGATTAAATTCCCAAAAAAATAAAAAATAAAAAATAAAAAAATATTAAAAATGAATCAATACCTAACTGTAAAAAAATTAAAAATAAATAAATAAAATTTACTGATTAAAAGAATAATATATTAAATGTATTGTTATATAATGAAATTCTAAAATAAATACTA
Organism: Viscum album; assembly: GCA_963277665.1. Lineage (NCBI taxonomy): Eukaryota > Viridiplantae > Streptophyta > Magnoliopsida > Santalales > Viscaceae > Viscum > Viscum album. The sequence continues at coordinate 1,172,737,682 of OY728119.1, read as the reverse complement.
AAATTTGAATAAATTACATGATGATTTCATTAATTACATAAATATTTGTATGTGTGTGTTGGATATAAAAATGCATTAATTATGTATATATGTATGTTAAATAAATATAACAAACATTTGATATATGTTAAATTGAAAAAAATGACATTCAATTCAATTGTGTCCATTACTTGATGCAATTAGTCAGTATTTTTTATTCATATTAATTTTTAATTATAAACCATTCTTTACTAAATATGTGACTATTTAATTTAAATCATAAATATTTTTTATTATATAAATCATATTTATATTCATTCACATATATATATTTAATATATAATATTTATTAATATTATCAATAATTATTTAATTAATAAAATGTTTAATATTTTTCTTAATTTACATATTTTTAATTTTTATTTGTGCAATTTTTATTTTACATATATATATATTTAATATATACTATTTATTAGAATTTATAATTTATATATAGTATAATCAATTTATTCATGTTTATCAATAATTACTTAATAATAAAATTTTCAATATTTTTTTAATAAACTCATTTTTAATTATTTAATCATTTCATTTTATTCGGGACCTTTATCATCACTAAAAAAGCACTGATAAAGTATTCCTTTATCAGCACTAAAAATAAAGCACTTAGAAAGGGTGCTGTTTATCAGTGCAAATGAAAAGCGTTGATAATGGTTACCCTTTATCAGTGCTAAAAAAACACTGATAAAGGGTACCTTTTATCAATGATAAAAAAGCACCCATAAAAGGTACCCTTTATCAGTGTTTATTTTAGCAGTGATAAAGAGAACCTTTATTGGTTCTTTTTTCTATTACTGATAAAGGAAAATACTGTTAAAGGCCCGTTTTGTAGTAGTGAATTCATGTGTGGTGGAATGGGTAAGTAGATTGGTGCTTGTGATTAACATCAAATAACATGAGGAAGGAATTTTTATCAAAGAATCCATAAGTTATTGTTTAAGTTTCATTTCAATCTACCAAATTCTTCTCCCTAGTGATCATAAGTCAATTTTTCTTATTTAACTTAATTGTGTTTAAGTCACGTTAGATGAATAAAAAACCAATAGTGATATGATAGACATAAATTGGAGAATTGGATTGACATGGTAAATGAAAAAAAAGTAAAATAAATAAGTATAATATATTATATATGATAATCGTATTGTATGATTTAGTCATGGAAATTTGTTGTTGGTTTTGTCCATGAGTTGTCGAACATGTTTCAACATGGTGTATTTGTTGGATTTGGTGTCATAAAACCATCTTCTAAGTAATTTATGATTACTTGTATTTATGTATTTGAATATTAATAAAAGTTATTATCATATCATGATTGTTCTTCTGCATGACATAGTAAGTGAAAATGTACTAAGAGAACTTGTTGCACTAAAAGGATATCGTAGCTCTCCACTATGATGAAAACCTAAAATTGCGACACAAAATTATTCAAAAATATAATTTCTATAGTCATATGATATCATTTGACATGACACAAATGATACAGACTCTCAGGAGTGAAGTCTCATAGGGCTTTGAGACACTTTCTCATGGTGTACACCCTTGGTAATCTTAAGTACAAGAGATTATGAGAATAGACCCACCAATAGAACATTTACATTTATATATGTTATTGAATGTTCCTATCTACGGATATGTGTAATGATCCTTAAAATTTAAGATTATTATTAATAAATTTCAAAATTTGCATATTTTGATGTATTGAAGAAAACCAGGATGAAATATGTTGTATTAACAAATAATGTGATAAATGATTTATCTCTTCCGTTCTTTAACAGAAGTGTATATCTCATACCTTTTGATGAGAAATTAACCTCCTGATTAAGTCCATGGTCATGGAAGTTTCCACTATGCCAAAGTAGGAGTTTAGTTTTGAGGCACACCTATCATAGGGTGTGATAAAAGAAAATTATTTTCCTAGTGAAGCACAGTGGATGACCAGGGTCATCTTACTTGAGGAGTTTCTTAGTTTGTTCACCTGCTTAATCTAATTCACCTAAACTATTTCTTTTTCTTTATTTTGATTATTTTATGAAAATAATGATAAATATTTTTAGTTTTTGATGTTTATTTTATAAAATCATGAAATGAAATGAAAAATGGAAATTCTAAATTTATACTAAGACACAATGCTAAACAAAATGAGTTAATGAAGAAAGAACTTGATTTTGGATTTGATTTTGGGTTCAATAATTATTCTCCTTTATTTTTTTGGTTTTAGTTTGAAAATTCGAGCATGAAATCTCATGATGAATTAATATTATTTTTATTTAGAAATTTTGGAATCTTTGAATTCCTAAGCAATCTCAATTCCACCTCCTCCTTTAATCAAGGTTGATGACACACCTTTGTTGAGGGTGTGACATATTCTATCCCCCATCTCTATTTATGCTGTTTAATCCATTGATTATCTCAACTCCATCATGTGAGAAGATATCCAATAAAGAGAGGGAAAAATATTAAACAAAAGAATAGAAATAGATTGATTTGCAAGTCAAAGGGGACAATCACCACATCAGGAACATTTTCCACACCCATTCATGTTACTAATATCTAAAATAAAAGAAAATAATCTTTAAGAAAAATTCAAGAACACCTTGACCTCCCCCGGACCAAGCCTCAGGTAAGCCTCCCATTATCGGGAGTAAGAGATCACTTTGGTGGAATGGGAGTGGAGGAGAATAATAAAATAAAAAGAATAAAAGAATGAAGAATAAAAGAATAAAAATTGAAGAACAGGAGAGAGAGAGAGATAATAACAAAATTAAGAAAATAAAATATAAAGAATAATGTTAAAATAATAATAATAAGAATAATAATAATTAAAATAAGAAGAATAAGAATAAGAAGAAGAAAAGAAAAAGGGCAGAACACTTGAATTGTAAAAATGAATAGATTAATTATTTAATAAAATAAAATTATAATTAAAAGAAAACTAAAACAAAATAAATTAATGAAAAGAAATAAAAAGAAAAAGAAAACACAAATGCATGATCTTGGTCGAGCCTCCTTGGTAAATTCCCTCCTTGGATGTGAAGATCCTTTTGGTAGGGTGCATGGACCTCCTTTTATGGGAAATAAGGGAGTCTCAACCTCCCTCAAATCAGTAGGGATATACCCTTTGAAATCTCACCCACGAGACCCACATATATGAGTTTTAAATCACCCAAGGATCTCAAGTGATTAAATTTTCAACATGAAAGAATATCATGCGACGATGGACATCGAAAGATCCGGCGGGGCAGCTCCTTCGGTGATGTGTGATAGTGTGACAGTGTGAATGTGGCACTGGTAGTGCATGCATGTATTGGTGACATCAGAGAAGACAATGTGGTGCATGGAATCAGAGTAGTAGCAGAAGCGAAGTGCCTTTGAGCTCCTCCTTTATTCAGCCTTCACAGTGACCAGATAAAGCTCAAGATGGTGATGCAGTGGTTGGCTAGGTGCATGAGGTGGTTCTTGGTGATCAGGGGCCTCGACAGTGGTGGAAGATCTCAAACTGAGCTTCACTGTGGTCAACCATGGTGGATTTTGGGCATCACAGATGGTGGTCTGGTGAGTGCTGAAGGTGGAAGGTGGTACAGGATGACAATGTTGGGTTTCTAAGGGTGAGGTGTATGAACTGGAGCGAAGCGGCACCATTTTTTGTAAAATTTGAATATTATCCCATGTTTTTTCTATCCCACATAAAAATAGATGTGTGGGAGCATGATATTTTATATATCATAGTCCCACTCTTCCCCTACAATTAATTTGTACAAGGGTCAGATGTAAGAACTCAGTTTTTAAATTAGGTATGGATCCTTTAAATTTTATTCTAATTATTTATTTGGGACCTAATATGGATGCCTAATGAGTTAGAAAAGGTCCCAAGGGTGTATGTGTCTTATTCGAACCCTAAAACCCATCCTTTTGGGTAAAATGGTCTTATCGTATGGTTAGAGGAAACCGTGCGGTTAGGCTGCACAGTTAGATTTAACTGTGTGGATGGTCTGCATTTTCAGGAAGAGCTATCTCGCACGGTTGGCACACGGTTTCTCAAACTGTGCAACCTAACCGTGCGGTACACCCCTTTATCTAGGTACCCATGCATGGTTTGTGCACCATTTGGAAAACCATGCGGCCAAACCATGCACATGCTAAATTTTGGGTAATTTTACATTTTTTTCCTTAATGATTTAATTATCCCCCTCCTTCTTCCCTAATCATATTTCTAGCATGATGAACCTCCATTTCTCTCATTTTGGATCATTTTGAAGGCTTAACCTAGGGATCAAGAGATATCCTTAATTTGATATCTTTTTGAGCTTATGTTCATCATGTTGGATGCACAATGGTAAGTACTCGAGTCTGTTTGAGTCGTTCTATGTCTCTCTTGCTCTTGACCTAGTTATCGAGGTGTAACCATTTTTACTCTTTTATCAGATTTTCTCCATTCTATGCTGAATTATAGGGTAATACTAGATTAGGAGAGTTATACAAGCCTAAGGTGGGTGATCTATAACTCATCCCTCAAGTTCGTTGATTTTGGAATTGATGTGTGGGGCCCACTAATTTCATCAGGTGCCGTTTATTGAATTTATATGCCATGGTTATACTCATTAGAACCGTATGGTTATACTCTTTCCATTAATGTTATTGGTTTTTGGCTGTTACATCCACAACTCCTAACACCCCATGTAGGTTGATATCCCATAATTTAGTTTTTAGTGTTTTTAACACTTTTGAGCCATCGCCCGGGTGCGCTCGAGCTTGACCACCCTAATGGTAAGCCTCCTTATATTAATTGTATTTTTAATCATGAAATTGTGAATATATTTTTCCTTGTCACTTCCACTTGACCCACCTAAGGTAAGTGCCTAAATGTAAGTAATTCATTCAAATGATATTATAGCAAGCATACTTAAGTATATGACTTGGCCTTATTAAATGTAAAGAAATGTTTGGTTGCATGTCCGTAGCATACCTTTCCATGTTCATGAAAGTCAATAGAGTGAACCTTATTAATTGAACTTGACTTACATGGTTTTAACTAAAAGGTTGTATGCTACTTGGACTTGTCAAAATAATGAAAGGAAAAGATTGAACCAAGTGAAAATTTTAATGGAATAATTATCATATGACCAAATTAATTGTTGTGGGTTAAATGTAATGTGAATCTTTATGAACATGGACCTTGACATCTTATTAGGAAGGCTTGACCCGTGTTAACTCTTGGATTCCTAAGGGAATGCCTTGGGTACCTGAGGACGTCATTCCAATTCAAGGAGTCCAATTGTCTTGGGTGAGACCTACCCATGAACCAAATCCTTGTATACCTTTGGATGATTGGTATGACACCGCATGATCCCTTCATTATTATTATAGGATTCCTTGGATACGCTCTTTGGATCCAGCATGACTTGAGGTGCCTTGGTTACATCCTTGGGACTGACCACCGCTTATCTCCCGTTTTACCTTGGATGTATTCCTTGGACTCAGTTAGAAATATTATTGTGGGAATTCCTTGGATGATGATCCTTGGATTACACTCTTACCCCCTTATCTAGACTCAGTTACTACCGAGTTAGTGTACCCTGAGGTCTAGGTTTCCTTGGTGAATACCTTGTAATTCATTCCTATTTAGTTATCAATTATGGTTTCCTTGTTACATATTTGAACCTTCATTATTTATACTATAAAGAGGTGATGTTAGTGTTGGATATGACTTAGGTGGCCAATTAATATAAATCAATAATTTCTTAATTAATGAACTAGTTACATGTTCAGACACCAGCCGAGGGATGAAGCAGGTACTTTGGTATTTAGTTTCATTGTACTGTTTTACTTCATATATGAATGCTTGCACACTATTATATTTCCATTACATGGCCTGGATGTTATAGACACCATTGGTGGTGGCCCACTGAGATTTATCTCACACCCTATGTTGGCACCGTTTGGTACCTGGGGAAGATTACATGTATGTAGGTGTTGATAATGGGAAGCATAGTAATTTAGAAACTTGATTGCTTACTAGTCTAGGATGGAGTTGGTAGCTGATGACCGAGATGTAGATCGAGATTCTTGGGATAATTTATGGATTTACTTTGCTACATTGGGTTTTTCATGTATTCATGATACTTTGTATCTATGTTTTCCATATTTCTAGTGACATGATATATATCATCATTATCTATGGTATGTTATTCCAGTTAATTCAGTTATTTTTATCCTTATCTCTTTACGCTATTCATTATGTTTACTTATTTCTTCTGCTATTTACCTATGTTTATAATTATCCGCTGTGCTATACTCTGGTAATGAGGGCATAGTCTCCCCACAGATACACCCTAGTCCCTCTTTGCTAGTCGGTAGCTTATGGTGTTTGGGAATATGCACTTGAGGCCATATGACCCACCGAGCTCGGCGCACCTCCTAAGTGGCACCTGGGTCCGGGACGTCACAAAGTGGTATAAGAGGGGTTATTTTCTTACTTTACTATTTGGAGAAAATAGACTGAAGATCAGGAATTCTTGGAACTTGGTCATAAGTCATTCTTGGGTGTCACAAACCCATATTTGGGGTAAAATACAAGTTTCCTAAAATACAATTATTATATAGTTTTTTCCTATTACAACTAATATCATTTAACCATTGGGTGACACACAAGTTGTGTAGTGTTTTTGATTTTTTTGCTTGAGATTCTATTTTAACCTTGGACCGATGATATGAGGGCAAGGATCATTGTTACTTGAATCATAGAGGTACCTATAATTCACATGTCATGCATATTTCCATGCCATATAGGTGCATTTCATTTCATTTCTTTTCTTTTTATTCCTATGATTGATGAGTGAACCTTTCCTTTTTTATATATTTCTTGTGCTGCTATAGGCTATGATTGAGTGGTTGCTTATTTCAATTCATGAGGTGTTATAGGCCCTCGTGGGTTGGAATGATCAATTTACCAAATCAATCCTTTAATTAGAAATTTAAATGGGTGTAATTTTCAATGATAAGGAGTTTGGGCCTTAATTCACTGGGAATGATAATTCATTTTAAAGGAACTTTGATACAATTCATAAGAAAATGCAAACATAAAAGTATAATGGTCACACATCCTTATATCTCCTTTTCATTCCTATGAAAGGTGGAGGAGTGAAACAGGTAATTAAATATAAAATTAAATGAAATGATTTATAGTAAATGATGAGGCAAGGTACTATTGACCCTTCATCCACTTGAACCCTTGAAACTAATATCTGAGCACTTACCAATACCTGGCCATCTAAGTGGGTAGTTGGGGTAATATGCCTTGGGTAGTGAGTTTTCTTACGTTTAGATTCTACTAGTGATTCTACCTTTACGATTCTGAGTTTTTTCTAAGGCGTGTTCTTGGAATTTGTAGACCAATTCCACCATGAAATCCTTGTGTCATATTCCAGGAAGGTGGTGACGACCATGCTACAAACATGGTGGGATTTGAGTCTCCAGTCTTACCGCCAGGAGTCCCGTTGGATACAATACCTGTTGTAATTGATTCAGGCACTGATTCCCAAGTTTGTGATAGTTTCCTACATCTGATGCAGTCTATACATGGTGCTCTACGAGCTGCACCTACGATGGATGATCTGACTCATGAGTTCTAGCTGCAACATCCTCCCACCTTCTCAAGGGATGGTAGTCCACAAAATGCGAAGTCTTGGATAGAGGCCACCCTATCAATCTTTGATTACATGGAGATGAATATAGAGCAGAGGGTAAAACTTTCTACTTACATACTGAATGATTTGGCCAAGAGTTATTGCGATGTGATTACCCATGCTGGTTGCCATTAGGGCATGTTATGGTTTGATTTACAGACTACCTTCTATGATTAGTTATTTCCTCAGATGTTGAGAGATGATAGATCCAGAGAGTTCATTCATATCGAGTTGGATTCTGTGTCAGTTATGGAGTATTCAAAATGTTCCACTAATTTACAGATCTTTTCACCACTTCTAGTTGATGATGAGATTTCATGTGTTAGATGCTTTGAGGATGAGATCCATCATTCCATCTGTACTCAGGTGAATGTATTTCACCTACCTACTTTCTCTGAAATAGTAAATCAGGATCTTATCACTGAGTGCAACCTGAGGGATGGTGATAGTATCAGGAATAGAGGACCAGTTCCATGTCAGGTCAGTAGTTCTTCCAGTGGTAGGAAGAATTCCCTTGATATTTCTCATCTAGGAATTGGTAGCTAGGGTACCCGTGTAGTTATCTCTATAGTTTGTCACCAATGTGAACGTATGGGTAATCTAAAGCCTCAGTGTGGTACAGACCCACTAGAGTGTCGGGATTACGGCTGTATAGGGCATCTTCAGTGTTTCTATTAGACCTTTCCATAAGCTTCTAGTGTAAGAGGATTCACACCAGTTCCACCTTCAAGGGAAGGTTATTTTATGTCGTGTTAGGAGGGGAGTTGGAGTAGCACCAATAGGACTGGCTGAGGAGGAGGTCGTGGTCATGGTAGCCAGACCCTTGATCACCAATAGTGCCAGCAAAGCGGTTTTGATCATGGTAGTCCAACTATTTCTTAGGGTCATGTATTAGGCCAGATGCATGCTTTACAATTGATACTCGAGGATCAAGCTGCATGAACATCTACAGTATGAGGTACTATTCTATTAACATATACTATAGTATCTTATTTATTTGATATAGGTGCTTTATACTCTTTCATCTCCTTATCTATTGTGGAAATCCTTAGGCCAGAAATACAATGTTACTATGATGTTATGACCCTAGATACACCATTAGGGGTATAATCAGAGGGCATATGCCAGTGTAGGTACTTTCCCCCTAAGGTAGGCAGTTAACCTTTCTTATGGTACCTATTTATTCTTGATATGATAGGCTTAGATTTCATTCTCAGGATGGATTAGTTGGTTTCATATCACACCTTTGTAGACTGATATCATTTAAGGGTATCATTTACATCAACAAAGGGAATCATTTATCTACATAAGGGTGAGTGAGATGTCAAGGCTAGTAGAGTTAGAGTAGATCATCATGGGATAGGTGGGGTAACCACCCAAATTTACAATCTCTTTATGGAGGATCAAGGTTTAGGCCAGGCATAATTCCCTCCAGTAGTAGATCATTTCAGTGATGTTTTTCCCGATGGCTTTTTTGGATTTCCTCCTGAGAGGTAGGTAGAGTTTATGATCAAGCTTATTCTAGGAGCAGCTTTAGTGTCCATTCATCTTTATAGGATGAAACCTACTAAGCTCTAAGAGATCAAGTGGAAGTTAGAGGACTTAGAGGCTAAAGGTTTTATATGGACCCACACTTCCTCTTAGAGTTCGAGTGTACTTTTCTCCAATAAGTTGGATGATACCCTTCATTTGTGTGTGGATTACAAATGGTTGAACCATTTAACAGTCAAGAACTAGTATCCACTTCCTAAAATAGATGATATCTTTGAAAAAATCCAAGGATCTAGGGTCTTCTCTAAGATCGACCTGAGATTGGGCTATCATCAAGTGTGAGTCGGGACATCATAAATACCTCATACAACTTTCCGTAGTAGGTATGGTCTGTATGAGTACCTAGTTATGACATATGGTCTTATGAACATTCCCTCCATTTTCATGGCTATGATGAATAGGATTCTCCACCCCTATTTATATTCTTTTGTCATAGTCTTTATGGATGACATCTTGGTGTATTCTCACACCCGTAGTGACCATACCAAGCACATTGAGATCATTCTGAGTACACTGAGAGAGAATCAAATTTATACTAATCTTGCTAAGTGCCACTTATAGATTGAAAAAGTTCACTTCTTAGGTCATATTATCTTAGAATCAGAAGTCTTTGTTAACCCAAATAAGATGAGTATGGTGGTTCATTGGGAGAAACCCAAGAATGTGTTTGATATGAGGAGTTTCATGGGGATTTCTAGATATTACAAGCATTTAATACAAAAATTATCACGTCTTGGTTCACCTCTTACTATCCTTACAAATAAGGATGTTAAGTTCCTATGGTTAGAAGAATACAAGAAAGTATTTCATGAGTTGAAAGGGAGGCTTGTCTCGACACCTATTCTGAATCTTACAGAGCTAGGAAGAGGTTATATCGTCTTCTATGATGTATCAGAAATTGGCCTAGGAGTATTTCTAATATAGGAGGATAGAGTCATTGCATACAGATCTTGGTAGTTGATGCCTCATGAGAGAAATTACTGAACGCATGACCTTGAGCTAATAGTGGTTGTCCATGCATTACGTTGCTGGAGACACTATCTTTTGGGTGAGCACTTTGTGATGTACACAGACCACAAGAGCCTCAAATATATATTTTCACAATGTTACTTGAATCTTAGACAACAAAGATGGGTCAAATATCTAAAATCCTTTGATTTTGATCTTGCCTATACACCTATAAAGGGAAATGTAGTCACTGATGTATTGAGTCAGAAAACTCAGGAACAAGTCGTATGGGAATCTAGAAATAAATAGAAGTTAATGGCCCTATTTTTTGAGATGCATATGTAGTTTCATGATATTCATGAGCAGTCTTAACTCTCAGCCTTAATAGTTACCTATTACCGCCTTGAGAAGGTGAAGGGAAGACAATTTTCATATCCTGAGGGCTTGGTTCTCCGTGAGAGTATATCAGGAGCTGGCCCACCCCTGGATTGGTCTATGGATAGAGATAACATCCCATGTATTAATGGATATGTTTGGGTTCCTATAGATATGAGAGTGGAGTTAATGAAATATTTCCATGCTTCTAAATAGGTAGTTTATCTAGGAATCTCTAAAATGTATTGAGATATGCGACACCGGTATTGGTGGCCTGAGATGAAATGTTAGATAGTAGGCTTTATCACTAGGTGTTCTCCTTGTCAGCAGGTGAAGGCAGAGCACCAAAGACCTATAGGATTTCTACAGCTACTTCCATTCCTAGAATGGAAATGAGAATATATTACTATGGATTTCATAGTTAGCTTACCTAGGTTGTCGAGGGGTAACGACATTGTATGGGAATTTATTGATCGACTAACAAAATCATCCCACTTCATTCCTATTCAAGATAATTTCTCAGTTGATGAGATGAGAATACTATATGTAAATGAGATCATACGACTACACAGGTTTCCTCATACTATAATTTTAGATGGGGACACTCATTTCACATCACAATTCTGGAAGGGTTTGTAGAAAGCTATGAGTACACATGTTCTTTTAATCAAAAACTTTCACCCTCAGATTGATGGATAATCAGAATGGACGATACAAGTTCTAGGGTACATTATCTGTGCATATTTCCTTGATTTCAATAGTTCTTAGGAGAAAAACATCCCTCTCATAGAGTTCACCTATAATAACAGCTTTCAGGAAACAATTTAGATGGATCCTTTTGGGGCCTTATATGGAATACTGTGTTGTTCACCCCTATGCTGGCTAGAGGTAGGTGAGCCAACACTACTAGGTCCTTATCTCATACAAGAGACTTCATAGTAGGTTTAGCTGATCAGGAAGTGTATCGCTACTCATAAGTCTAGATAGAAATCTTATGCTGATCACCATCAACAACCTCTAGAGTTTGAGGTCAGGGATCATGTTTTCCTACGGGTGTCACCCAGGTTAGGGAATAGACTATTACAGAAGTAAGGGAAGATATCTCCTCATTATATAGGGTCTTTTGAGATCTTGGAGAGAGTCAGGCTGAAAGCCTATCAGTTTCCACTACATCAGTGGCACCACACCATGCATGACATCTTTCATGTTTTGCAGCTTCACTGATATCATGCCAACCCATATTATACCTTTGAACCCAAGGAAGTTGAGTTAGATGCTGATTATACCTTTGAGAAGTATCCAGTACACATTTTTGACCAGAGAAAGAAGACTCTCTAAGGCCGATTTGTTCCTCTGGTATGGGTACTATAGCAGCACGACCATGTGCATGACGAGACTTGGGAGCGGGAGGCCGACGTACGTGCCCAGTGGCTAGAGTTTTTCTCAGACTGTGTTTTCCCACCCTTAGAAGGTGAACTCGGGGACAATTTCCTTTAGGGGGGAAGACTGTAAGAACTTAGTTTTTGACTCAGGTATGGATCCTTTAAATTTTGGTCTAATTCTTTATTTTGAACCTAATATGGATGACTAATGAGTTAGAGAAGGTTGCAAGGGTGTCTGTGGATTGTTCGGAGCCCGAAACATATCCTTTTAGGGAAAATGGGCCTGTTGCATGATTAGAGGAAACCATGTGGTTAGGCTGCATGGTTAGATATAACCATGTAGATGGTCTGATTTTTCAGGCAGAGCCATCTCATATGGTTGGTGCATGCTTTCTCAAACCGTGCGACCTAACTGTGTGGTACACCCCTTTCTCTATGTACCTGTTCATGGTTTGCACATGGTTTGGAAAACCGTGTGGCCAAACTATGCAGAGGCTAAATTTTGGTTAATTTTACATTTTTTCCCTTAATGATCTAATTATCCTCCTCCTTCCCTAATCCAATTTCCAGTAGGATGAACCTCCATTTCTCTCATTTTGGAGCTTTTGAAGGCCTAACCTAGGGATCAAGAGATCTCTTTCATCTGGGATCTGTTCAAGCTTTCGTTCATTATGTTGGATGTGCAACAGTAAGTAGTGGAGTATGTTTTGAGCCGTTCTTTGTCTCTTTTTCTCTCAACCTAGTTATTGAGGTGTAAGCATTTTTACTCTTTTCTTAGATCTATGCCATTGTAAGACGAATTAGAGGCTAATACTAGAAGAGGAGAGTCGTATAAGCCTAAGGTGGGTGGTTTATAACTCGTCCCTCAAGTTAGTTGATTTTGGAATTGATGTGTGGGCCCCGCTGATTTCATCGGGTGCCGTTTATTGAATTTGTATTCCATGATTATAATCATTAGAACCATATGGTTATGATCTTTCCATTAATGTGATTGGTTGTTGGTCGTTACTTCCACAACTCATATCATCCAATATAGGGTGATATGCCATAATTGAGTTTTTAGTGTTTTTAACACTTTTGAGGCATCGTCCGAGTGTGATTGAGTTTGACCACACTAATGGTAAGTCATCTTATATTAATTGCATTTTTAATCATGAAATTGTGAATAGATTGTGACTTGTTCCTTCCACTTGACCCACCTAAGGTAAGTGCCTAAATGTAAGTAATTCATTCAAATGACATTATGGAAAGGACACTTAAGTATATGACTTGACCTTATTAAATGTAAGAGAATGTTTGGTTTCACATCTATATCACACCTTTCCATGTTCATGGAAGGAAACATAGTGAACCTTAATAATTAAGCCTCACTTACACGGTTTTAACTAAAAGGTTGCATACTACTTGGCCTTGTAAAACTAATGAAAGACAAGGCTTGAACCAAGTGAATTTTTTAACGACATAGTTATCATACGACCAAATTAATTTTAGTGGATTAAATGTAAGGTTACTATTTATGAACATGGACCTTGAAATCTTATTAGAAAGGATTGACTTGTGTAAACTCTTGGATTCCCAAGGGAATTCCTTGGGGTACTCAAGGACGTCATTCCAATTCAAGGAGGATGGTTGTCTTGGGTGATACCTACCCAAGAACTTGATCCTTGTATAAATTTGGATGCCCAGTATGACACCGTATGATCCATTCATTATTATTACAAGATGTCTTGGATACACTCCTTGGATTCAGCATGAATTCAGGTGCATTGGTTATATCCTTGGGCCTGACCACTGCTTATCTCCCATTTTACCTTGGACGTATTCCATGGACTCAGTTAGAAATATTATTGCAGGAATTCCTTGGATGATGCTCTTTGGATTACACTCTTACCCCCATAGCTAGACCCAGTTACTACTGAGTTAGTGGCCCCTGAGGTCTAAGTTTCCTTGGTGAATACCTTGGAACTACTTCCTATATAGTTATCAATCATGGTTGTCTTGTTACATCTTGGAACCTTCACTATTTATAACAAGGTGATGTCAGTGCTGGCTATGCCTCAAATGGCCTATTAATATAAATTGGTAATTTCTTAATTAATGAACTGGTTATATGTTCAGATACCAGTCAAGGGCTGAAGTAGGTACTTGGGTATTTAGTTTCATTTTACTAATTTACTTTATATACGCATGCTTGCACACTTTTACATTTCCATTACATGGGCCGAATGTTATAGACACTGTTGGTGGTGACCCACTGAGATTTATCTCACACCCTCTCTAGGCGCCGTTTGGTACTCGAGGTAGATTACATGTATGCAGGTGATGATAAAGGGAAACATAATGCTTCAAACACTTGATTGGATGGTGTGCTAGGATGGAGCTGGTAGCAGATGACCGAGCTATAGTTCAGGATGCCTGGGATAATTTATGTATTTCCTTTGCTACATTGGGGTTTTCATGTATTCCCACTACTTTGTATCCATGTTTTTCAACTTTCTAGTGACATGACATATATCATCATCATCTATTGTATGTTATTCTAGTTAGTTCAATTATTAATATCCTTATATCTTTCTGCTATTCATTCTGTTTACTTATTGCTTCTTCTATTTACCTCTGTTTATAATTATCCATTGTGTTACACTCTGACAATGAGAGCATAGTCTCCCCACGAACACACTCTAGGCCCTCACTGTTAGTCGGAAACTTCTGGCATTTAGGGAGATGCATTTGAGGCCATGTGCCCCACCAGACTCGGGGCACCTTCGAAGTGACATCTGAGTCCGAGATGTCACACCGGAGGACCCCCACCCGCCATCGTGGACCGCCCCATTCCGACGATGTCTTCCACCCGTCACCACACATATTTAGCGGTGGTTTTTTAAAACCGTTGCAAAATGATTTAACAATGATTTATTATTATTATTATTTTATCATTTATTTATTTGCACACGCACATGTCATGCATGCATATGCCATATATGCCATGCAAAAATCCAGCATTGAGTTAGATTTGAACCCCTTACCTTTTGATTATTTCGCAAAGACTCTACCACTCCAGCAGACTCTTCATGTGGTGAGTAAATAGAATTTAATATACTTATATATATTTCGATAGAAAAAACAAATAATACATAACAAATAGATACGAACTAAATTATCAATAATTAATAGTTAATAATTAAGAAATAAAATGTAAATAAATATATAATATGGTAATAAATGGTAAATAATAAATTGTAAATAATAAATTGTAAATAATAAATACTAATAATAAATAATAAATATATAAGTAATGTATAAATAATAAATTAATTAAAAAAATTATTATATGATAAATAAATAATAAATTAATAAATAATAAATAATACATAATAAATTATCAATCAATAAATAATAAATATATAATGAATATATAATAAATTAGTAATAAATAATATGTTAATAATAAATTAATAAAAAATAAAAAATAAATTAATAATTAACATATAAACAATAAATAAATAATAAATAAATAATAAACAAATAAATAAGAAATATATAATAAATAATAAATAAAATGTTAATAATAAAATATTAATAAAATAATAATAAATTAAAAATAAAGTAATAGTTAATGTATAAACCATAAATAAATAAATAATAAATAATAAATAATAAATAATAAAAAATTAAAAAATAATAATGAAAAAAATAATATATAAATAATAAAATAATAATGAAAAATAAAAAAATAATAAAAAATAATAATGAAATAATAAATTATAAATAAATAAGTATTAAGTAATAAATAAAAAAAATAAAAAAATTAAAAAAGTAAAGAATAAAGAATAAAGAATAAATAGTAAATAATAAATAATAAATAATAAATAATAAATAATAAATAATAAATAATAAATAACAAATGATAAATGATAAATGATAAATAAATAAATATATAATAAATACATAAATAATAAATAATAAACAACTAATAAATAACTACTAAATAAATAATAAATAAAATGTCAATTATAAATCAATAAATAAAAATTAAATAATAAATAATAAATTAATAATAAATTAAAAATAATATGTAATAATAAATAAGAAATAAGAAATAAGAAATAAGAAATAAGAAATAAGAAATAAGAAATAAGAAATAAGAAATAAGAAATAAGAAATAAGAAATAAATAAGAAATATTTTTTTAATAGTAATTTAACAATAAAAATAACTCAATAATAAATAAATATTAAAATAATAATCAATAAATAATAATTGAATAAATAATAAATAATAAATAATAAATAATAAATAATAAATAATAAATAATAAATAATAAATAATAAATAATAAATAATAAATAATAAATAATAAATAATAAATAATAAATAATAAATAATAAATAATAAATAATAAATAATAAATAATAAATGGATATAAATAGTTATAAATATATATACATATAACAAAATTTACATAAATGTATATAAATACACATTTATGTTATATAAATATATATAAACACACAGATGTATAATTGTATATTAATATATATATATATATAAACAAAAGTAAACATATACATATATATATATATATATATATATTTACACAAATATGATATAAAAATATATAAACATAAATATATATAAATATTTAAAGATGTATATAAATACACACAAATATTCATAAATACACACACACACACACACAGATATATATATATATATATATAATCGATAATAAATCACCAAATGAGGGGAAACCACAATAATTGTAACACCATGAAATTAATAGGAATGTAAATCAATGGAATAAAATCATAAAAGACATAAAAAGCATATGGAGACACTCTCAAATTAAGATGAAATCTTATCGAATGTGTATGATATATATATACATACTTAAATTTATTTAAATATAGTCTATATTATTATTTATTTACATATATTAGAATATAAATATAAATATAAATATGTTTATCAATACAAATTCATATGTATATATAAACATTATTTATATATGTATATATATATTCATATAGTTTCATTGTAAAATCATTTATATACTATATTTAATGATAATGTTATATTTATATAAAAATATATTTATATACGATGTATACACATAATATTATTGACACACACACACACACACATTTACACACACAAGTATACATTTATATTTCTCAAAAGCACAGATAAATATTTACATATCTATGTATTTATTTACATATATTAGAATAAACACACACACACACACACACACATATATATATTTATTGACACACACATGTTTATATATAAACGTTATTTGTATAGGTATATATATACATATTAATGCATTTTTATAAGGTAAATAAAATTGATAATTATTTATTTTAAATTAATTGAATAATAAATATTTATTTTCATATGGTTTAAATGTTTAAAAATACATTTTTATGTAAATATGTATTTATATAATTGATTTATTATATGTAAATATAAAAAATATGCATATATTTAATTATAAATAAAACTACATTATAAAAATTGATAAAAATTCAAAACCATAATATCAATATGAATGTAATCCCCAAGAATAAATTCAGTCTCCACTAAAAAAAGACAATAAGACTCCCTTAAACGAGGCAGAAATTCCATCAAATGTTAAAAAATTGGGATACCCCGACTAAAAACTCAAATTTTGAGGACTTATAAGCCTTTTTTGGCCTTGGAAAACATTACTAAGGGTTCCACTCATCATCAAAGTGTAGATATCTTTGTAGGCTTCAATTTGATATGTGGTAGAGCCCAAACATACACTTGGATTAAAAATCACGACCTTTTGAAGTTGAAGTTCGATTTCCAATTTTATTAAAACTATTATAAATTTTATTATTTTAGTTATTAAAA
Organism: Viscum album; assembly: GCA_963277665.1. NCBI lineage: Eukaryota > Viridiplantae > Streptophyta > Magnoliopsida > Santalales > Viscaceae > Viscum > Viscum album. Next base: position 1,172,719,824 of record OY728119.1, on the reverse strand, counting down.
AATTATTATATAATTTTGTATAAGTTTATTTCATAAGCTTTTATTTTAATGGTTGTGGAGATAAAATGGACTCTCAGATCAAAAGTTATAATCATTTAACACCAAAGCCTGATTTTTAACTTATTGAAAAATTATTTCGACTTTCAAATTATTATTAACTAATAATTATAAATATTTATTATTTAAAAAATTATAATTAATTAAAATTAAAAATAATAAAAAATATATGATAGTAAATAATACATAATAAATCACAATTAAATATTTTATGCTTTATATTTGTTTCCCTTTAATTTAGCGACGATTTTTTAAAAATCATCGCTAAAAATAAATTTTATTTTTTTAAAAGAATTAAAATTATTAAAAAATATAAAAATATTAAAACCAAATTTAGTAGTAGTTTTTAAAACCACCACTAAAAACCACCATTAAATTTTTAACTGAAAAATATTTAGCGGCAGTTTTGAAAACTGATACAAAAAACTCACCGTAGAATCTGTTGTTTCCTATAGTGGTTGTTGGAAAGTTCATTTCTAAAAAATAAAAGAATGTGACATCAGGTATATTGGTTAATGTTACTAGTATAAAAATTTCTTTATTAGAGATACTGAGATAATGATATTATATTACAAGGTATACATCTCTGCTCGGGTCGCCACCCTCTGAGACGATCTGCCATCTCGGCTAGAAATGACTCCTTCCCAGCTGAGGCTCTCTCTAGAGTTACCCCTTCATGGGGAGGGGGGTTTCTTAGTGTGGAAGTTTTGAAAAGGCCACACCTATGGGATTCCATTTTTAAATAAAGGATATTAACTTCTTTCTGTATGGGAGCCTTGGTTTATTTCTAGATGCTAACCTTGCACTTTAGGTAGTGTGACCTAATGCTATTGAGAAAGGGGCCTAGAAGGTCACACAATAAGTATATTTAGAACCTCAGTAAAATTACATATATATTTAACATGTTTGATAAATATTATTCCTGTTGGTTTGATCACAAATATTCAATCATCAGTTATTCGAGAGAAGATATATTTGAGTTGAATATTTAATAAATATTTATTCACTAATTCATTGAATATAATATTTATATATTTATTAGTGAATAATGTAGTGATATTTATTTAATTAAATAAATAGTCATTATTCAAGGTCTAATAAATATTGAAGAGGATTTGTAGATCGAGTTTTATGGCCTGATGAAGAATTTCATAATAAATATTATTTGAATAAATATTAATTAATTTATTTAATAAAATAATATTTATTTCATCTACGAGTTTAATGAATTTTAATAAAATAATTATAATATTATTATTTATACACGTGGTTCACCAAAAATTAATAAAATAATAAGCACCTTTTCATAATTGTTTATTTTATTACCCTATCACTATATAAACCTGGTTATACCGTTTTTCTTAAGCTCGAGCTTCATTCCTTCATTGTGTACAATGAAATCTAAAGAGAATCCTCTCAATCCCTAGATAGTTCTATTCCTAGAATGATCTAAATAAAATAGAGCATTTCTCCTCATCCATTAGAATGAATTCTTCACTTCTTGAAGGATTCAGTTGTGATCAACATCGATCATCGCAAGCGATAGATTCATCCATGCTAGCACCCAGAGAATTCTATAGTGACAATTAGAGGTTCATGAAGCACATACAGATCATCGATAGAGGGAATCTAGTTTTTATTTTTTTTGACACAATGGTGTAATGACACGATTGGTCTACCAATTCATCGATGAAGATATAATTATAAGATCAAGGTAATTATGAATCTATTTATAAATTAATTATAAATTACTTGTGATGATCCTCCCTTTTGGTTCCAAGACTAATATGTCAATAAATATTTTATTTAATTCCATTGGTCTTGATGTTCTTAATTATGTACATCACATATTAATCTTTGATCATGATAGAAAATTGTGTTGGTCATGCTTCTATTGATGCTTTTACTGCACCCAAAACCTTTAAGTGGTATCAGAGTAGTCACATGATAATTTATAATTATTTATTATTCATTGATTAATTATATGAATTTTTTGTTATTTTTTCACTTCTAATTTATTCATTATTTAATCTAGAGTTAAATTATAATATTTTCAATATATTAATTTTCTTCATTAATGTTTTCTATCATCTTAAATAGATTAATAATAGATAAAGAACTACTAGAAAATCCATCAGGAGGTTTTGATGATTTTTCTCGATAGAAATAGATAAATGGTGTGTGACTGAAAGTACACACTATGTAACCAAGTTCACTGCACTTGGAGGTGTCATGGGATACATGACGTTCCAAGATGTAATAACACGTTGCAAATTTAGTGCACACTATGTATTGACTAGACCATCCCGAAACATGATTTGTTAGGCTACACGATGTATATCTGACGTACATGACGTGTAGCTAGCGTACATGCCATATAGTCTACATAGTTTAGAAATAAAATTCACCTAAACTATGTGGTAAAATATGCAGTAGAACATCACATGAGATTTAAATTGTGTAGAATTAATGATATACACAATGTGTAGCTTGTGTACACATCACATGGATCATTATTTCCTACTTATGAAGAACACATAAAGTCTACAGGTGGGTTGTGTGGACACATTAAAAGAAGAATGCATGGTGTGTATCACATTAGTACACGTCATGTAACCTGACCGAGATATACACCGATTCCTTAGACGTTTATCCTAGATACATGGAAAGAAAAAAACATAGTGTGTAGCTCATTTTTACACTCTGTGAAGTCACCCAGTAAATAAAAAATTAAATTACATAAAGAATAATTATTTACAACATTAAAAACCTAATTACATTGTTGATATCTGGTGTGTTGACTATGTAATAAGGTTTTCAAAATTAATAAATAATCAATTAGTTCCATGCATTTATTTATAAATACTAGTTAAGTTGTTTATTTCCCATGTTGCATTTATAACGAGTATCTCCAAGAGACTTTAAATGGTCATTAAAATAAAGTGAATTAATTAATTAATTTAATCAAGAGTGTTTATCTTAATAATAAATAACAAATTGAAGTGAATGCTAGCCGGTGTAATTTTGTGTATTATTTTCATGTAGATAACCGTGAGCTCAGACCAACCTATGTATGTGATAGGTTTATTTAATTTATTATTGCATGTTTTTGTAATAATTTATTAAATTAAATAATAACATGTGATTCATTCCTCTCATCTCATTATGAAAGGGTCTGTGTGTCCACAATTTATTTTTTACAAACTTCCCTTAAACAATCATTTGTTTCCCCTCACCTGCATGTCAGTCAAATTATGTAATGGATGCATCTCCCAAGTGAGTGGAGGCAGTTCAAGTTTAGTGCTAAGGTGAAACCAATTTAGGAGGTACACATAAGCACAAGTGGAATGATGAAACTTGAACCATTCTTGGTTCCAAGTGTTAATTCCCCAGGGTCAAGGATTGGTTTATCACCTGCTAGAAAAAAACAACAATTAGATAATCTCATTTTCATAACACTTTTTTTATTTTTTCTGTCAATTGTATGGTTAATTATTTATTTTTGTTTAAATAAACTAATTAATTAACAAGCATAAAAGATGAAATTAAAATAAATATTATAATATGTGTAAACTTTATATAGACACGGTTAATCTCTAGAGTAAAATCCATTTAATATTAACAAGTATGTAATAAAAAAATAGACAGTTTACACATAAAGATAAAAATACCTCAAATAAAATATTAAGTTGGTATAGATTTCCACTACTTGGGTAGAAATAGAACCGTAGTTCAATGTTCTTGACTAACCTTTGTTGGGGTGCTTTAAATTATCAGCGAGTCACTATCTTCAGTTTTGGGTTGAGTTAACCTAGCCCACATTAAGGGTTGATCTTCTCCATGAGACTTAGTGAAACTAATGGGAAAAGTGTAACACCCGACCCCAGAATCCCAGAGTGGTGCATTATTTTATTACATTGGAATGATTACAAGGAATAAAATCCCAAAGGACTGACCAATTTAGAAGTATTATAAGACCATATAACATTCATGATACCTATAATACATAGGTAAAAGAAAATAAAACATGATACAACATGAAATAAACTACATCCTTGAAAGTTTATTCAAAGTTTTCTTCTTCAAAACCTAGGGAAAGTAAATATAAGAAAGGTTTGAGTTCAGATGCTCAGTAACGGTAAGTAATACAACTGAAGATATCAAAAACATAAACATTAGGCATGGTGAATAACTAATAACACACGACTTTAAAAATAAACATAAACACAGTATGGAAGGAATAAGAGATGAGTAAATAATTCCATAATAAAGAATAATCATGTTTATTCTACTAATAGAATAACCACATGTAATTTCAATTACTAGTTTCATAATAAGGGAATGCATAATTCCAGACATCATAACCATACCATGAAGGCCTCATGCCAAGACCATAAATAACCATTTTTTCAAGGCCTCATGCCAAGACCGTAGTTTGTCTCATGAGACCTACCGATGCATCGAGGGGACACAACGGGACCCACCCATCACTTAATAAGTCTAATTAATTCCTAAAATGAAAGGGTTTAAACATAAACAATATATAAATTCATATTGAAACTAACATATGAAATGTAAATAACTTTCCTTGAACATTGAGCATAAACACTAACCATTCAGAGTAAATTGGTGAATGATTTTAAGATAGAACATCCACAGAAAAACTAATCATAAACCATTAAATTAAATATGTTAGATTATTTCATAAAATATTAACCCCAATAATACATAATAGTCAACAATAGTATTGAAATGGATGAAGATACTCCTATAAAATCATCAAGTAATTCTTGAGATAAATACTCTTTTACTTTGAAAAGAAGAGTTCTTTTGGAGAAATATGTGTATAAAACCAGAAGTGAATTAAGATAGTATTTTCATAATAAAATGAGTTATTTTTTAAAAATAATGGTTGCTAAAAATAGATTATAGAGTACCCTTTAAAATAGGTAAGAATTTGAGAAATTCCCTTGAATTGGGCTTGCATTTTGGGAAGAATTTTTGAAAGATCCTTTTAAAACATATAACTACCAATAAATGAAAGTAGGATTATGGTTGGTAAAAATATATAGAATATTAAAATAGAATTTATGATGAGTACATATTTACAAATAAGAATTTAATTGAGGTAAGTAGAGAATAAGAGTAACCCAAATGAAAATGGAGGTTCGACACTACTGGAAAATGAGTCTATACCCACGGTTTTGAAAAAAACCGTGGGTATAGGTATAGTGTGTGAACCTATACCCACGGTTGTGCCAAAAACCATGAGAATAGTTTTCTTTTAAGACCTATACCCATAGTTTTGGAGAAAACCATGGGTATTGGGTATTTTCTGAAGACCTATACCGATGGTTCATCAAAACCGTGGGTATTGGGTTTTTTTTGAAGACCTATACCCACGGTTCTGAAGAACCGTGGGTATATCTTTCCTGCGTTATGGTGGAAAAAGAAAATTAGGCGGGACACGATAAAATTTTTGGCGGGGAGGCATTTATTCACAGTTTATATTAATATATTTACATAAATATAAATATACATTTTCAAAAATTCTGTAGCTTTTTTGGTAAACGCTTCTCGGCGGCTACTGTAGGTCGCGTGTTCGATTCCCGTCGTTAACATTTTTTCGAAACACGTATTATATTAATATATATACATAGATGTATGTTCATATAACAAATAAAATAATTATCCTGGTTGGTCCCCTGGTGAAGCGCAGCGTTGAGGCGAGTTGTCAGGCGCGGGTTTGAATTCTGCTGTCTTCAACATTTTCTGAAATGCAGTATATATTAATTTTCAAAATGCGGTGTATATTAATATATATACGTAGATATATTATATATAAAAAATATAATGGAAATCTTGGGTGGTTCCCTGGTGAGGCATGGCTAGGAGGCGCACCATGAGGCACAGGTTCAAGTCTCCCCAGCATCAGATTTTTTGAATTTAAATACCCCATGGTTGTGTGCCATGCTAGAACAGCGTGGTATATATTAATTTTCAAAACGCGATGTATATTAATATATATACGTAGATATATTACATATATAAATAGAATGGACAGCTCGGTTGGTTCCTTGGTGAGGTGTGGCTGGGAGGTGCACCGTTAGGCGTGGGTTCAAGTCTCCCCAATAAACCGTGGGGTCTGTTGTGTGCCACGCTTGTGGTCTACCATTTGAAATCAATTGAATCATATGAAAAAAAATTAATAATCATAAAATGATACAATTAATACTATTAAATTAAATATATTAATTTTATGATACATTAATGGGCAGTATACATACACCACACATAGGAATTAGTGGCGAGTAAGGCATATCTCACAGGAATGAAAGTGAGTTGAGAAAACCCTTACCTTAAGTATGATGGTGTTCTTCATTTGATCTTAGTGTCTTGGATAACCAAATTAAATTCATTAATTAATATTTCTATAACCTATTATTTATGTAATTGATTTATTTTTTCCTTATTAAGTTCATTCATGACCTTCTTGATGGGTTTAAGAGGTTCGATTTTATTATTTGGGAGCATTTTCTTCCTTGGTATTCATGACCGGCTTACATGTAAGGATGAGAATGGTTGTCCAGAATATAAGTTGTATTTTATTTGTTAACATATATAAAATTACATGTTTATAAAGTTCATTTGGTTATTGGGAGTGAATATGAATCATTATATAAAACTTTAATGATAATTATTTGGGTTAATTGGCGGTTTCTGATCACAACAAACTCATATAAATTAATACCACGTGTAAAAAAAAATTACAGAACCTTACATAAGTTATAATACATATATTATATTCTATTTCAACCATAAAAATGGTTTCATGACCATAATTGAAAAGGGTAATAGAAATTGAAAACCCATCGTCTTTGAATGTGATAAATTAACACATATCGGATGGTGTTTTCATTTCTAGTATAAAAGAAAGGGAAAGGAGAGATGATGATTAATTATTAAATTATCATAAAAAAATTCCAATACATATAAGCTACTGAATCTATCATTACATTTTAGTGAAAGGAGGCGAGGAAAGAAAAATAAAAGAAAGGAAATCAAAATAACAAAAATGAAAAGAGGAATTTACCTCTTGAAGTTATCTTACTTGAGAGCCTCTTTAGGGGAGAGTTTTTGGTCTTTTGAGTAGACCAAAGGATGATGGATGTGGGGGAGGATCTTAAGGAGATATTTGTGTAGAATTCGAACTAGGAACAAGGTTTGAGAGGAGTGAAGAGAAGAGGGTGTGAGGGGGGTTTTTATAATGGAGGAGAGGAGTAATTTTTGAATATCTTAATCACTATTTTATTATTTTTTCCAAGAACTGCAATAGTATTGATTCTTGTGACAAAAAATAGTAATATGTACATGTGAGTTTGAACCAAGTGGTCTTAAATCAACCTTATATCACCTATGACTCAATAAATTATGTATTTAGTATTTATCGTAAATTATCGTATTTTACTATTCACCTAAAATTGAAGTATTTTAGAAAAATACTAAAAATTAACCATAACCATTTTTCAACATATAGAATCCAAAAATGAGTTCAATTTTAACAAAACAATTTTCTAAATATGTAAAATTTAATTTTTAAATAAAATCATTATTTAATTAAAAAATACAGATTTTAAATTTAAAACTGATTTTGTAACACTTGAAAAAATCAACCAAGGCCTCATAAAATTATCCAAAAATCATTGGAAAAAAAATATTTATTTAGGAACATATTTTATGAAAATTAATTTTAAATCCAATTATTAATTTAAAACTATAATTAAATAGTTATCACTCACAAAAATACCAATACTTAATCAATAATTTATAAAATATTCTATTTCATTTATAATGCACCTAAATTGTATTTACACATCCATGAGTGAGGTTACTATTCATAAGGTCAAATTACTATTCATAAGGGTACATTACTATTCATAAGGGTAAGTTACTATTCACAAAAAATTATATTGATTTTATCAGACTCAAAACATCACCCTAAATGCAACCGTGTATATTAGATTTTCAAAATTCAAATCCTAGAAGTTGAAAAATTTAGTTTATTGGATAGGTTATAACAAAGTTTTGATTTGTGGAGAATCAGTTTTTCATGCATTAAACCTTGGGGTGTTGCGTTCTCCCCTCCTTATAAAAATTTCATCCTCAAAATTCACATAAGGTTACCTTATAAAAAGATTTGGGTAGGTCTTTATCATAAGCTCTTTAGGATCCCATGTTGCCTATTTGATCTTATGATTTTTTCAAAGTATCTTTACACTTTGAGTGGTCCGATTCATCAACACATGTTCTTTATTTTCCAGAATCTAGATAGGCTCTTCATAGTAAGATAAGTTAAGTTCCAATTCTAAAATTTTAGAAGTGTGGAAATGCATTGGGTCTAACATTTACTTTCTCAACAATGACACATGGAACAAATTTTGTACTTTAGATAGGCTAGGCAGCATAGACAAATGACATGAAACAACTCCAATTATCTATAGGATTTCAAAAGGTACAACTTACCTGGGGCACAATTTCCATTTTTTACCAAATCTTATAACCTCCTTCCATGGAGATACCTTCAAGAAAACATGGTCACCTACTTAAAATTCCAAATCCTTCCTTCTATTATCAACATATTACTTTTTCATGCCTTGAGATGGTTTGATATGGGTTTGAATAATATTTACCTTTGCTGTTGTTTCATCCATAAGCTATGGTCCCACAAGCTTCCTTTCTCCAACTTCATCCCAACAAGTTGGTGTATGACATCTCTTTCTGTACCATGCTTCATATGGTGCCATTTGAATACTTGATTGGAAACTATTATTGTAGGATAACTCTACTAAAGGTAAATATTGATCCCACATTTCTTAACAGTCAAGAGAACATGCTCTCAACATGTCCTCTAAGGTTTGGATCATCCTCTCTGATTTCTTATCAGTTTTAGGGTGATAATAAGCACTCAATCGAAGATCAATATCCAATACTTTCTAAGGACTTTTCCCATAATTTCAATGTAAATTGTGGATCAAGATCAGACACAATTGTGATAGGTGATCCATGAAGTTGATCAAATAAATCATCAATGTGAGGAAGGAGATACTTGTTGTTTATTGTTACAACATTGATCTCCCAGTAGTCAATGTACAACCTCATAGATCTATCTTTCTTCTTAACATAAATAAAAGGGGATCCCCATATAGAAACACTATGGTGAATAAATAATTTATCACTCAATTTATCTAGTTTTTTCTTTAGTTATACTAATTCCATGGTGTCTATTCTATAAGGATTCTTTTATATAGTCCTTGAACCAAGAATTAAATCAATAGAGAACTCAACTTCCTGCTCTAAAGGATGCCTAAGTAAATCCTCTGAAAAAACATCAATATATTCTTTCACAATAGGTACATCTTATATTTGAATATTTCTTTCCTCTCCTATAGATATTGTGTTATCTTCCTTTCCAATAATTTCATTAAGTAGAGCTACTAGGGGTGGATCTAGATAAGAATCAGATGATGATGTTTCTGCTCTAAAGATGAGGGATTCTACATCATTCTAAAAATTTTTATCCTCCTTCTTGAAATATATTTTTGCATCATAATTCAAAATCCAATCCATACCATATCAAATTAAATCATGGGTATGATGTTAAGGTCAGCAAATAAATCATGTTTATGTGTCATAAGGGGGATTGATCGACACATTTTTGTTACAATGATACTTCCCTTATGAGTTTTGACTGATAACTCCTTTATTAAATAAAGTTGAAAATGTCTAATTTTCTTGGAAAACTAGGAAGATATAAAAGAATGCGATGATCCAGTATCAAATAAGGCATTGTCTAAGTTTGAGGAAATAATTAAAGTACCCACCACCACATCATTAGGAATTTCAACCTCAGCAATTGTGATCACATAAGCTTGGCATTGATCCCTTAGCCTTCTTTGGGGAATGTTTCCTTGAATCTTAGGACATTCATGTGCATAATGTCCCCTATCCTTGAAATTTTAGCATTGAACATTGGAATATTATTTATTCCCCTTTCAATCACGGGATAAGTGGCCTTTTTCTCCACACTTGTAACAAATAGACATATCCTTCAGGCAAGTACTGGGGTGTCTATTCCCACAATTATCACTGGGTGGAAGGTCAAATCTTCCCTTCTTCCCCATTTACTTATTTTATTTTATAGAGTTTTCATCAGACATATTCTTATTTTTTATTTCCTTTAAAGTCATAAGACTTAGAGAACTCCTTTTCCATCTTGATATCACATGATACTATGTATTTATATGATGAGAAAGTCTGGTAGGCTAGTGCCCATCGGAATAATGGATTTACTCCTTTAAATAATTGATCAATATTTACCCTTGGATTATGTATGTAGTTTGAAACATGCCTTGTAAAACTTTTAAAATTGGATTCATACTTTGTAACATTCTCATCCTCTTTTTGCCTCAAGATCAGAAACTGCCTTTCCATATCTGCTCGTTGTTCACGAGGGAAGTATTTTTCTAAAAATATTTCCTTAAAATCCCTCCATTCCATTTATTCTATTTATTCCCCTACTTTTTATTTTGAATTAAATACCACCACTAATTGGCATATCTTGATAGAAGATAAACCACCATGACAAACTTTTCTCTTTCGTTACATCCTAAGGCAAGAAATATCTTCTCTAAATAACTTATCCACTACTCCACTACAAATGGGTTTGTAGTCCTATTTAATGATGAAGGATATTGTCATATAAAGCAGTCTAACATTTCTCCTCCACATTATGGATAAGGATGATCTATAAGGGTAAGGTTATTTTTCATAACCCGAGTCAGATGTACCAGTATTGTCATAAGTTTCTCAGCACCAGTCGCATATTTAGAGCCAACATCATTTTTTTGCATAGGTGGGAAATCCATACATGGAATACACACATTCATATGATTTCTATTCCTTCCACTGGGTTCCATTTCTAAATAATGGCACACACTAGATTAGGTTATGAATCATAATTTACAATCTCAACTAGAAAAATACTTAGCATAAATTGAAATCCTATACATAGCTAATATCATAATCATAAACATGGTTTCTTTGAGGAAAAGTTTACATTTAAATACTTCAAAATGGCTTGTAAATAAAATGTAAATTATCCTAAGAATATCCCCTAGGAGTTCCAAACTAGGTGCACAGTAAGGCTCGTTGTCATGTAACAGGATACCCCGGGTCAAGTTCGAAACTTCTTGTTAGAGTTTTCACCACTAGTTACATTTGTGTTAGAACCACATCCACTTGTAAAATATCTAGATAGTGATGTATTTTCTAGAAATATCCAAATAAAATATTCCTTAAAAAAATTCTAGTATGTTCTTGTATTCTTATCCTCAAAGTCTATCTCAGAGTTTTGTTCCCTAATCTACGTTTTTTAAAACTAGTTTCCAAGTTTTCTACTAGACTTCCTCTGATACAAACTGTAATGCCCCGACCCTAGAAGCCAGAAGTTGGTGCATTATTTTATTACATTGGCATGATTAAAATGAATCAAATATAGAAAAACTAATTAGTTTATCAGTCTTAGAAGACCAAATTACATTCATGATACCTATAATACATAGGGAAAAGAAAATAAAACATGATACAATATGAAATAAAAAGCATCATTGAAAGCTTATTTAAAGTTTTCTTCTTCAAAACCTGGGGAAAGGAAACATAAGAAAGGGGTGAGCTCATATTATCAGTAAGGTTAAGTAATACAGTGGAAGATATCATAAACATAAACATTAGGCATGGTGAATAACTAAAAACACATGCCTTTAAAAATAAACTTGAACACATTATGGTGGGAATAAGAGATGAGTAAATAATGCCATAATAAAGAATAATCATGGTTATTCTACTAGTAGAATAACCACATGAAATTTTAATTACTAGTTTCATAATTAGGGAATGCATAATATTGGACATCATAACAATACCATCAAGGTCTCATGCGAAGACCATAAATAACCATTTTCAAGGCCTTCTTCCCAGACCGTAGTTTGTTTCATGAGACCTACTAATGCATCAAGGGGTTATAGAGGGCCCCACCCATAACTTAATAATTCCAATGAATTCCTCATATGAATGGGTATATACATAAACAATATATACATTCATATTGAAACTAACATATGAAATGTAAATATCTTTCCCTGAACATTAAGCATAAACACTAACCATTCAGAGTAAATTTGTGAATGGTTTTAAGATAGCACATCCATAGTCTAAATAATAATAAACCATTAAATTAAATATTTTAGATGATATAATAAAATATTAATCCCAATAATACATAATAATCAACAAGAGTATTGAAATAGATGAAGATACTCTTATAATATCATCAAGTAATTCTTGAGATAAATACTCTTTTACTTTGAAAAGAAGAGTTATTTTGAAAAAATATTTGTATAAAACCAGAATTAAAGTATTATAGTATTTTAATAATAACATTAGTGATTTTTTAAATATAATGGTTTCTAAAAACAGATTATAGAGTGCCCTTGAAAATAGGAAAGAATTTGTGAAATTCCCTTGAATCGAGCTTGTATTTTGGGAAGAATTTTTGAAAGATCCTTTTAAAACATATAACTTACCATAAATGAAAGTAAGATTATAGTTGGTAAAAATATATAGAATATTCACATAGAATTTATGAGGAGTAGATATGAATAAATTATAATTTAATTAAGGTAAGTAGAGAATAAGAGTAACTCGAATGAAAATGGAGGTTCAGGTAGAAAACCCTTACCACTTTGAAATCAATTGAATCATATGCCCCAAAATTAATAATAATAAAATGATACATTTAATAACATGAAAATAAATATACTCATGGTATTATATATCAATGGGCGGTATACATACACCACACACAAGAATTAGTGGTGAGTAAGGCATATCTCACGAGAATGAAAGTGAGTTGAGAAAACCCTTACCTTAAGTCCAATGGTGTTCTTCACTTGATATTAGTGTCCTATATAACCAAATTAAATTAATTAATTAATATTTATAGAACCTCTTTTTTATATAATTAATTTAGTGTATCCTTATTAAGTTCATTCATGGTCTTCTTGATGAGTTTAGGAGGTTCAATTTTATTTTTTGGGAGCGTTTTCTTCCTTGGTATTCATGACCAGTTTACATGTAAGGATGAGACTGATTTTCCAGAATAGAAGTTTCATTTTATTTGTTAACATACAGAAGATTACATGGTTATAAAATTCATTTAGTTATTGATAGTGAATATGAATCATTATATAAAACTTTAATGTTAATTATTTGGGTTAATTGGCGTTTTTTGATCACAACGAACTCATATAAATTAATATCATGTGTACAAAAAGATTATAGAACCTTAAATAAGTTATAATAAATATATTATAGTCTGGTTAAAACATAAAATTGTTTTCATAACCATAATTGAAGACAATAATAGAAATTTAAAACCTGTCATCTTTGAATGTGATAAATTAACACATATCAGATGATGTTTTCATTTCTAGTATAAAATAAGGGGAACTGAGAGATGATGATGAATTATTCTATTATCATAAAAAAACTACCATACATGTAAGGTATTAGAGTTATAATAACATTTGTATGAAAGGATGTTAGGAAATAAAAAGAAAACAAAGTAACTTGAAATAAAATAAATGAAAAGAGGAATTTACCTCTTGAAGTTATCTTCCTTGAGAGCCTCTTTAGGGGAGAGGTTTTGGTATTTGGAGGATACCAAGGGATTATGGATGCGGGGGAGGAGTTTATAGAGAAATTTGGGTAGAATTTGGACTAGTAACAAGTCTTGATAGGAGTGAAGAGAAGAGGGTGTGAGGGGGGTTTTATAGTGGAGGAGAGGAGTAATATTTGAATATCTTAATCGTTATTTTATTATTTTTCTCAAGAACAGAAATAGTATTGATTTTTGTGATGAAGAATAGTAATATGTGAATGTGATTTCCAACCAAGTGGTCTTACATCATCCTTACATCACCTATGAATCAATAAATAATGTATTTAGTATTTATCTTAAATTATCATATTTTACTATAGACCTAATATTGAAGTATTTTAGAAAAATCCAAAAAATTAACCATAACCATTTTTAAACATTTAGAATCAAAAAAAGAAGTCAATTTTATCAAAATAATCTTATAAATATGTAAAATTTAATTTTTCAATAAAATCATTATTTAATTGAAAAATATAGATTTTAAATTTAAAAATGATTTTGTAATACTTTCAAAAATGAACCAAGGACTCATAAAATTATCCAAAAATCATTGGAAAAAAAAATATTTATTTAGGAAATATTTTATGAAAATTAATTTTAAATCCATTTATTAATTTTAAACTTTAATTAAATATTTATCACTCACAAAAATAACAATACATAATCAATAATTTATAAAATATTATATTTTATTTATAATGTGCCTAAATTTTATTTATACATACATGGGTGAGTTTACTATTCATAAGGTTATATTACTATTCATAAGGGTACATTACTATTCATAAGTTTAAGTTACTATTCACCAACAATTAAGTTGGTTCTATTAGAATCAAAACATCACCCTGAACGTAACTGTGTATGTTAAAATTTTGAAATTCAAATCCTAGAAGTGGAAAAATTTAGTTTATTAGATATGTTATAATAAAGTGTTACTCTGTAAAGACTCATTGTTACATTATCCCCTCCTTACAAAAATTTCACCCTCGAAATTCACAGAATGTTACCTCATAAAAAGATTTGTGTAGTTCTTCATCATAATCTCTTCAGGCTCCCATGTTTCCTCTTCAATCTTATGATTTTTCCAAAGCATATTTACCAGTCGAGTCGTTCGATTCTTTAACACATATTATTTAGTGTCCAGAATCTAGATAGGATATTCATAGTAAGGTAAGTCTGGTTCCAATTCTATACTTTCTGAAGTGAGGACACGCGTTGTGTCTGGAATGTACTTTCTCAATAACGAGACATGGAACACATTGTGTACTTTAGATAGGCTAGACAGCATAGACAAACGATATGAAGCAACTCCAATTTTCTCTAGGATTTCAAAAGGTCCAATGTACCTAGAGCTCAGTTTCCATTTTTTACCAAATATTATATCGCCCTTCAATGGATATACCTTCAAGAAAACATGGTTTCCTACTTGAAATTCCAAATCCTTTCTTCGATTATCAGCATAGAACTTTTTTCTACTTTGAGCTACTTTGATATGGGTTTTAATAGTCTTTACCTTATCCATTGTTTCCTCTATAAGATCTGGGCCCACAAGCTTCCTTTCTCCAACTTCATCCAAAAAATTTTGTGTACGACATCTCTTTCCATACAATGCTTCATATGGTGCCATTTGAATTCTTGAATGGAAACTATTTTTATAAGAAAAATCCACTAAAGGTAAACATATATCCTATATACCTTGAAAGTCAAGCGAACATGATCTCAACATGTCTTGTAAGGTTTGTATCGTCCTCTCTAATTGTTCATTAGTTTGAGGGGGATAAGAAATACTCAATCAACGCTCAGTATCCAAAGCTTTCTGAAGACTTTTCTAGAATTTTGATGTAAATCATGGATCAGGATTAGACACAATTGGGAGAGGTGATCCATGAAGTTGATAAAATAAATCATCAATACAAGGTAGAGAATACTTATTATTTATTGTTATAACATTGATTGTACTCAACACACAAACTCATAGGTCCATCTTTCTTCTTAATGTAAAGAACAAGGGCTCCCCATGGAGAAACACTAGGGTGAATAAATCCTTCATCAATCAATTACTCTTGTTGTTTCTTTAGTTATACTAATTCCACAATGTCCATTCTATAAATATTATTTGATATAGGTCTTGAACTTGGAATTAAATCAATAGAGAACTCAACTTCCCACTCTGGAGGATGCCTAAGTAAATCCTCTGAAAAAACATCAATATATTCTTTCACAAAAGGTACATCCTATATTTGAATATTTCTTTCCTCTCCCATAGATATGTTTTTCTCACCCTCACTGAGAAGTTAATTAAGTAGATTTATTTAGGGTGGATCTAAAAAAGAATTAGATGATGGTGTTTCAGCTCTAAAGATGAGGGATTCTACATCATTCTCAAACATTGTAACCTCCTCCTTCATGAAATAAATTTTTGCATCATAATTTGAAATCCAATACATATTGAGGATTATATCAAATTAAATCATGGGTATGATGATAATTTTAGTAATTAATTCATGTTTATGTGCCATAAGGGGGATTTATCAACACATTTTTGTTGCAATGATACTTCCCTTAGGAGTTTTTACTGAAAACTCCTTTAGTAAATAAAATTGGAAATGTATAATTTTCTTGGAAAACTGGGAATATATAAAATAATGTGATGATACAGTATCGAATAAGTCATTTGATAAGTTTATAGAAACGATTAAATTACCTGCCACCACATCATTAAGAATTTCAACCTCAATAATTATGATTTCATAAGCTTGGTCTTGATTCCTTGGACTTCTTTGGGGAATGTTTCATTAATTATTAGAAAATTCTTGTGCATAATTTCCCCAATTCTTGAAATTGTAGCATTTAACGTTGGTAGATTCTTTATTCCCCTTATAATTATAGGATAAGAGGCCTTTTCCCCCACACTTGTAACAAACACCCATACCCTTTAGGCAAGTACCAGGGTGTCTCTTCCCACAATTATCACAGGGTAGAAGGTCAACTCTTCCATTCTTCCCCATTTCCTCATTTCCTTTTCCATAGTTTTTAGCAACCCTTATATTCTCTTGCTTTCCTTTAAAGTCATAAGACTTAGAGAACTCCTTTTTCATCTTAATAGCAAATGAGACTTTGTCTTCGTATGATGAGAAAGTTTGGAAGAACAATTCCTATTGAAGGAATGGATTTAGGCCATTAAAGAATAAATCAATCTTTCTCCTTGGATTAAGTATGTAGTCCACTGCATGCCTTGTTAACCTTGTAAAATTGGCCTCAAACTTTATAACATTCTCATCCTCTTTTTGCCTAAGGTTCATAAACTTCCTTTCCATATTTTCTCACTGTTCACAAGGGAAGTATTTTTATAAGAATATTTCTTTTAAATCCCTCAAATCCATTTCTTCTACTTCTCCCCCATCCTTTGTGTTGTTAATTAAAGACCACCACTGATCTGTATCTCCTGATATAATATAAACCACCATGAAAACCTTATCTCTTTCGTTACATCCCAAGGCGAGAAACATATTCTCTAAATAACTTATCCACTACTCCACTATGAATGGGTTTGTAGTCCCATTTAATGATAGAGGCTATTGTCTTAAAAAGTGGTCTAACATTTCTCCTCCACATTATGGATCAGGATGCTCTATATAGGTAAGATTATTTTTCATAACCTGAGTCATCTGTCTCAGTATAGTCATAAGTTTCTTATCAATAGTCTCATCTCCGGATCCAACATCATTTTCTTGCATAGGTGTGAAATCTCTACATGGAATACATGCCTTCATACGATTTCCATTCCTTCCACTAGGCACCATTTCTAAATAATGGCACACACTAGATTAGGTTATGAATTATAATTTATAATCTCAACTATAAAAATGCTTAACATAAATTGAAATCCTATACATAGCTAATATCATAATCATAAACATGGTTTCTTTGAGTAAAAATTTACATTTAAATACTTCATAATGACTTGTAAAGAAAACATGAATTATCCTAAGCATATCCCTTAGGAGTTCCAAACTAGGTGTGCAATAAGGCCTGTTGTCCTAGAACAGGATACCTCGGGTCAAGATCAAAACTCCTTGTTAGAGTTTTCACTCCTAGGTACATCTATGCCAGAACCACGTTCACTTGTAGTATCCAGAAAAGGGATGTATTTTCTATAAAGATACACATAATATATTCTGTACCAAAATTCTAGGATGTTCTTGTACGTTTATCCTCAAAGTACATCTTAGGGTTTTGTTCCCCAATCAAATTTTTCTAAATATAGTTTCCAAGTTTTCTACTAAACTTCCTCTGATACCATCTTTAATGCCCAAACCCCCAGAGCCCAGAGTAAGTACATTATTTTATTACATTGGCATGATTACAAGGAATCAAATCCTAAAGGATATATCAGTTTAGTCGTCTTAGAAGACTATATTACATTCATGTACTTATAATATATAAGGAAAATAAAAAAAAACATGATACAATATAAAATAAACTACATCCTTGGAAGCTTATTCAAAATTTTCTTCTTCAAAACCAGGGTAAAGACAACATAAGAAAGGGGTGAGCTCAGATGATTAGTAAGGTTAAGTAATACAATGGAAGATATCATAAACATAAACATTAGGCATGGTGAATAACTAAAAACATATGCTTTTAAATATAAAATTGAACACGTTATGCCAGGAATAAGAGATGAGTAAATAATGCCATAATAAAGAATAATCATGGTTATTATACAAGTATAATAACCAAATATAATTTAAATTACTAGTTTCATAATGATGGAATGCATAATATCATACATTATAACCATACCATCAAGACCTCGTGCCAAGACCATAAATAACCATTTTATCAAGGCCTCGTGCCAAGACCATTGTTTGTCTCATGAAACCTAATTATTCATAAAGGGGCTATAGAGATCCCCACCCATCACTTAAGTCCAATTAATTCCTCATATTAATGGGGATAAATATAAACAACATATACCTTCATATTGAAACTAACATATGACATGTATATAACTTTCCCCGAACATTAAGCATAAACACTAACCATTCAGAGTAAGTTGGTGAATGGTTTTAAGATAGCACATCCACAGTAAAACTAATAATAAACCATTAAATTAAATATGGTAGATGATATTGTAAAATATTAATCCCAGTAATACATAAGATTCAATAAGAGTGTTGAAATAGATGAAGATACTATTATAAAACTATCGAGAAATTATTGATCTAAATACTCTTTTACTTTGAATAAAAGAGTTATTTTGAAAAAATCTTTGTATAAAACCAGAAGTTAAGCAATAAATTATTTTCACAATAAAATGATTTATTTTTTAAAGATAATGGTTGCTAAAAATATATTATAGAGTACCCTTAAAAATAGGTAAGAATTCGAGAAATTCCCTTGAATCGGGCTTGTATTTCAAGAAGAATTTTTGGAAGTTCATTTTAAAACATATAACTTCCCATAAATAAAAGTAGGATTCTTATTGGTACAAATATATATAATATTAAAATAGAATTTATGAGGAGTAAATATGAATAAATAATAATTTAATTGAGGTAAGTAGAGAATAAGAGTAACCCGAATGAAAATGGAGGTTTGGGTAGAAAACCCTTACCACTTTGAAATCAATTGAATCATATGACCCAAAATTAATAATCATCAAATTATACATTTAATACCATGAAAATAAATATATTAATGGTATAATACATAAATGAGCAGTATACATACACCACACACAAGAATTAGTGGCGATTAAGGCATATCTCACGGGAATGAAAGTGAGTTGAGAAAACCCTTACCTTAAGTCCGATGGTGTTCTTCAATTGATCTTAGTTTCCTGGATAACCAAATTAAATTCATTAATTAATATTTCTAGAATACATTATTTATTTAATTTATTTAGTGTAGCCTTATTAAGATCATTCATGGTCTTCTTTATGGGTTTAAGAGGTTCAATTTTATTTTTTGGGAGCATTTTCTTCCTTGGTATTCATGACCAGTTTACATGTAAGGATGAGAATGGTTGTCCAGAATAGAAGTTTTATTTTATTTTTGAAAATCCATAAGATTAAATGGTTATAAAATTTATTTGGTTATTGGGAGTGAAGATGAATCATTATATAAAACTTTAATGATATTTTTTTTGGATTAATTGGCAGTTTTTGATCACAAAAAACTCATATAAATAATATCTTGTGTAAAAAAAGATTCCAACACCTTAAATAAGTTATAATACATATATTACAGTTTAGTTCAACCATAAAAATGGTTTCACAACCATAATTGAAGACGGTAATAGAAATTGAAAACCCATCGTCTTTGAATGTGATAAATTGACACATCTTAGATGGTGTTTTCATTTCTAGTATAAAAGAAGGGGAAAAAGAGATGATGAAGAATTATTACATTACCATAAAAACATTCTAGTACGTGTAAGGTACTGGAGTTATCATAACATTTGGATTAAAGAAGGTGAGTGAATAAAAAGAAAAGAAAGGAACTCGAAATAAAAGAAATGAAAAGAGGAATTTACCTCTTGAAGTTATCTTCCTTGATAGCCTCTTTAGGGGAAAGGTTTTGGTCTTTTCAGGATACCAAGGGATTATGGATGTGGGGGAGGATATTAGAGAGATATTTTTTCAGAATTTGGACTAGTCACAAGTCTTGAGAGGAGTGAAGAGAAGAGGGAGTGAGAGGGGTTTTTATATTGGAGGAGGGGAGTAAATTTCGAATATCTTAATCATTATTTTATTATTTTGCTCAAGACCAACAATAGTATTGATTCTTGTGACCAAGAATAGTAATATGTGCATGTGATTTCAAATTTAGTGGTCTTACATCATCCTTACATCACCTATGACTCAATAAATCATGTATTTATTATTTATCATAAATTATCATATTTTACTATTCACCTAAAATTAATGTATTTTAGAAAAATACCAAAAATTCACCATAACAATTTTTATATTTTTAGAATCCAAAAATGAAGTCAATTTTATCAAAATAATTTTATAAATATGTAAAATTTAATTTTTAAATAAAATCATTATTTAATTGAAAAATACAGATTTTAAATTTAAAACTAATTTTGTAATACTTTAAAAAATTAACCAAGGCCTTTATAAAATTATCCCAAAATAATTGGAAAAAATATATTTTTTTAGGAACATATTTTATAAAAATGAATTTTAAATCTATTTGTTATTTTAAAACTCTAATTAAATATTTATCACTCACAAAAATACCAATACTTAATCAATAATTTATAAAATGTTCTATTTCATTTATAATGTGCCTAAATTTTATTTATACATCCATGGGTGAGGTTACTATTCATAAAGATATATTATTATTCATATGGGTACATTACTATTCATAATGGTAAGATACTATTTATCAAAAATTAAGTTGATTCTATTAGACTCAAAACATCACCCTAAACGCTCCATGCCTATCAGATTTTCGAAATTCAAATCCTTGAAGCGGAAAAATTTAGTTTATTGGATAGGTTATAAAAAAGTTATATTTTGTAGAGACTCAGTGTTTCATCCATTAAACCTTGGGGTGTTACAAAAAAGTGTTGAGGAAATCCTAATCTAGGATTTCAGGATTGGGGAGTCCACTCAACAGACCAAAGAACTACGAGTTAATGCAGTTGGAAAGTTACACCTACATAAATACCTTCAAGTAGCTTGTCAGACCTCTGTTTGGGTTATGTGAAGGGGAATATAGATCCTTTTACACTAGGATATTTGAAAAACATGATACTCCCAAAAAAATAGTTAGGAATATTGGGTTTTGATAATAATATTGGGAGATTAATAAATTAAATTAAATGTATTATCTAATTTTTAATTTAGATAAGTTACTAAAATAAAAATCTTATTTATTATATAAATGGAAACCTACATGACTTAAACTATATCACTATGATCCATATTATTGAAGAATAACCTTCTCATCAGCACTAATTTCTAATAATGGTATATGCACTTACATGTTATACTATACCATGAATGAAAAGTATACATGTTGGAAAACCATATTCCTGAGGCACCTAAAAAAGAGGCCAGTGAGGAATAACTGCATCTCTATATAAAAAATTTAGATGATTCCATAGATTTACAATGTTTCATTCTATCATCCATGTCTAGTGAGATTTTAAACTAACATGAGGATACAGATGCATATAACACTATGTATCACTTTCATAATCTTTGACAAGAGAAGGTGAGACAAGAGATATGAGATCTTCAATGCACCATTCACTTGAAAACTTGGAGAGTTGGTTCCATCTGGGAGTAATTTAGTCAATATGATTAGATACATTGAGTACTTAGAAATATTAGGATTTAAGATTCTCTATGTGATTCAAACATATCCCATTATGTTATCACTATATAAGAGCTTCTCCAGTTTTAGTGTTAATTATAATATAATAAACAGGAATAATCCTCTCCCATAACTCCTTACATTGATTCTCCAAGGTGATAAAGACATGGGGCATGAAAGTCCTATGACCCTTATGGTGAATTAGAAAAGTAATAACAAGACAAAGGGGCCTAAGACTCATACTAATTATAAGGCTCCCGAACACCATCCTTTCAAGAAAAATAAGATCCAAAGATAGGTAAATGAAAAGGATGTAGTATGTTTTTCATGTGAAAATTTGGTCCACTAGAATAATAATTACACCTAATTAAAGAATCAAGGGGAATCTTCAATTATGTTTATTATCGAGTGAAATCTTTCTATATCTACACATTGGGTATTAAATATAGTTTTGTGGTGATCACATTTTTATTCAAATGCAGGAACCAAGTAGATTTGAAATATTTCCATAGGAGAGGTGGATTTATGGGATAAAAATGGTGTGAGTCTGGCTGCTCTATCTGTTGGATATTACCACCTTTTGTTACCAACTAGGATGGTATTGGTTTTAAAAGATTTTTACTATGTACCAACTATTACCAAGAACATAATTTCTATATATTTCATATATAAAAATTGTTTTACTTTCAAATTTTAAAATAAAATCAATTTATTTTATAAATAAAACATATGTTATAGAATGAAACATTTAAATAATGGTATTTATGTATTAAATTACAAAAACCAAGTATTAACAATTGATAATGAATCAAGTTTACTTGACTCATTTCACACCAAGCTATGGAATCACCATCTTGGTCATGTAAAAAAGAAGTGTTTGACAAAGATATATCAAGATGGATACTTAGACTCTTTTGAGATAAAACCACTTAAAAAATATCACACTTTATAATAAATAAAAATGAAAAAACCACCTTTTTATGGATAAGGTGAAAGAGCTATAGAGCTTTTACAATTGGTGCACACTAATGTGTATGGAAAATTTCCAGTAGAAGATAGAGGTGGGTATTTTTACTTCATTAAATTTACCGATTACTTAAGAAGATATGGATATGTCTATTTAATTAGGTATAAGTCAAAATATTTTGAAAAATCGATAGAACTAAAGAATTAAGTAGAGAATAAACTCAGTAAGAAGATACATAAGTTTTGAACTGGTCGAGGTGGTGAGTATATTAACCCAGAATTCATTGTCTTTCTATAGGACTGTAGGATCCTATCCAACTCACTCCTCCCTATAAACCATAGTAGAATGGTGTTAGTGAAATGTGGAACCATACCTTTCTTGATATATAAAGGTCATTGATGATCTATAAAAGTATTCCATTATCCTTTTTGGTATATTGATTACTTGTTGCAACACTCATTCTAAACTGAGTACAAACTAAGGTGGTAGACATGATACTATATGAGTTAATGCATGGAAAGAAATCTATGTTGTCATATGCTCATGCATGGGGTTACAAGATACTTGTTAAGAAAAAATCTTGAAAAAAACTTGCACCTCTAGGCATGAAATATATCTTCATATGGTATCCCAAGGAAAAAAGGATATACTATCTATAAAACCCCTAAGATAAGAAGGTGATTGTCAGAAGATAATCCATTTTTCTCAAGAGGGAGAATATCCTCAAGAAGGATAGTGGGAGAAATATTGAATTTGATGAATTTTATGCTCAAGATACACAAGAGTTTATATAAGAATAGTTTCCATATGTCCCATGGAATATCTTTTTTCCAAAAATACAAGTACTATATAGGATCACCGGAGAGGTGAGAGAACCAGAAAGATATGGGATTTTATTCACTGAAGATAGTGACCCATTATTTGTTGACAATAATGATCCCATTTCCTATAAGGAGTAAGTATAAATATCATAAGATTAAAGATGAAAAAAAGACATTAATTTTGAGATGGATTCCATGTATCAGAACCAAGTATGGGTTTTGGTTGATCCTCCAGTTGATGTAAAGCCTATTGGGTGAAAATGGGTATTCAAGGGAAAAATAGACATGGAATATAAAGCGTGTACCTATAAAGAAAGTATAGTGGATAAAGGGACCAAAAATTTTCAAATAATTGAATATAATGAAACAATTTATCTAGATTCACTGTATAAATCCATTAAAATCCTACTTATAATAATAGCTTTCCATGACTATGAGATTTGGAAAATGGATGTCAAAACAAATTTCCTTAATAAAAACCATTAGGAAGATTTATATATGATACAACCTGAAGGGTTTGTGACTCTAGGAAATGAAAATAAGTTATTCAAGTTGTATGGATCCATTTATGGAATTTAGGTCATGGAACATTCTATTCAATGAATATTTAAGAGATTTTGGTTTTATAAAGAATGAATGTGATCCATGTGTTTACAAGAGGTTTAGTGGGAGTGTAGCCATATTTTTAGTAGTATATATTGATGACATATTACTTATTAGAAATTAAATATTAGTATTAAATTTAGTTAAAGACAAGTTAAACAAGTGATTATATATCTAGGACTTCAGTGAAATAGTATATATTCTTGTAATCAATATCATTCATGATAGATCCAAAAGGCTTCTTGGAATAAGTAAAGTACATACATTGTCTAGATACCAAGGAGATTTTGTAGAAAACAATTCAATAAGGTATTCCTTCTAGTGTCTCATGGTATGAATATATTTAAGAAAATGTGTCCTAATTAATAATTTGATAGATAGAGAGTGATCAGGATCCCATACACATATACGATATGATCTATCACATATTCCATGTTATGTACTAGGATTAATGTTGTCTATGATTTAATCATGGTAAGTAGATATCAAGATGATATAGGATAACACCATTTAAATACTATTAAGAACATCTGAAAGTATTTGAGGTTTACTAAGGATATGTTCCTGGTATATGGAGTATACAAGGAACTAGTCATCAGAGGATATACTAATGCTAGTTTTTAAATAGATTAGAATGATCTGAAGTTAGGATATGTCTTTAGTCTTAATAGAGGAGCTGTGAGATAAAAGACTTTAAAGCAGCCAATTATCAAAAATTCTAAACATGAGTTTGATTATATAATAACACCTCAAAAATCTAGTTTATAATAATACTATGCTCGACAACTTTCTTAACATGCGACACTGAGCTTTAGGCAAATTGAGATATGCTATAAAAATATTATTATTTAAATGTGACATTATTACCTATCCATTAAAATGGTGGTATGAATAATAATAACCACATCATGAAAAATATTTATAAATGTTTTATAAAATGTATTTATTAATTCATAAATACTTGATTTTTAATAGTTATTTTATGCTTCAGAAATATGTTTTCTTCAAAAATGGCCTTTATTGCATCTTGTGCATGGACATTATAATTGATTTCTACTATTTTTAGAAATTTAATTGCATTAAATGAATTTTATTTTTAAAATCATAATTTCAATATTATATTAGGATAATTTTTTTATATTTTCCTAAAAATATTAATTTTTAAGTGAATAGTGAAAAATACTGATTTTTTAAAAACTGTCATATCTTTTCATTAAATGAAGTAATTTAAAAGTACCATTATGTTTTGAATTTTATATTAAAGAAAATAAGTCTCATTTAATTATATATAATCTAATTAATTACATATTAATCAACATTATACTTTATTTTTGTATAAGTTCATTTTTAGGCTTAAAAACACATTTTTCTAAAAACTATTTTTTTATTCCATATTTTTAATCAATAGCCTAAAAGTTGGTAAATAGTTCCCTTTTATTTTTTTTCATTATGAATAATAATTTTAGTAAATATTTGTCACCTCAGTAAGGGTAAAATGAGTAAAACAATGTTAAAAATATGTTATAAGGCCTAAAAATCTCCCTAAAACTTGTTTTTTATAAGTTTTTTATACCATAACCATCCAAGGTTTTAAAATTTGATAATTTATTTCCACTTTACTTTGATAGTGGCCACAATATAATTTTAAATAAAGAATAGAAAAAAATGTCACTATCTTGGTTTTAATATCTATAATATTTTGTCACAGGGATAAAAAGTTGTTATATTTGACTATAAATGATTATTTTAAATATGAATTATTTTTTATCATGTTATTTTTTTTAATTTTTAGTGATGGAATAATTACCTTAAATGCTTACGTAACACCGACATCTTGTTTGTTTAAGTAATTAAAAGATCAAGGTAGTGATTTTAAAAACGTTAAAAGTAATAAAAATTGGATGAATTATTATTTGAAATGAATTTTTTATATAAATATAACATATTTGTTATTTTTTAAAATTTTATATTCTAATTACATTACTATCTTGATGTCATTAAAGTAAAACTATGTGAATAGTCTTGAAAATTCCTTTAATGGTATATTATGTAAAATAATATTTTATTTAATGATTTAAAATTTATAAAAATATTATATTTGGCCAATTTAATGGGATATGTTCAATAATATCCATAATTTTTCAACATACCAAATCTGTTTTGTGATTATGAATCAAACATCCTCAAAAATTCGACATAAATTTAACTGATTAAGTAACTAAATAAAACATGTTCATAAATAACTTAAAAGGGACAATGATAATGGAATGAACATAAAAAGGTTATTAATCAAGTAAATAAAAAATATAATTTTATTATTTAGGTGTTAGATAATGTACAATTTTAGATGGTATTTAAGGTTAGGGATTTCTAGTCTCAATTTCCTTTCTTTGAGACTTAA
Source organism: Viscum album (assembly GCA_963277665.1). Lineage (NCBI taxonomy): Eukaryota > Viridiplantae > Streptophyta > Magnoliopsida > Santalales > Viscaceae > Viscum > Viscum album. Next base: position 1,172,692,855 of record OY728119.1, on the reverse strand, counting down.
GATAATTTCACTACATGTTTTCTTTTGTGTGGTGTATAAACTACCTTATGAATATATTTTATCATTATTATATAAAATTAAAGTTTTTAAAAATCCATTCAAATTTATTTCCTTCAATTTTCCATTGTCTCAAAATTATCATGTCATAAGATATATTTCATTAAAACCTTATTTTAAAAGTTTTTATTATATTTTCTTCTATATCCATTTTCATTAAAATGATTCAATAATGTTCTTATTTATACTTAAATAACTACCATATGTTATTTTAAACTACCTTTTAATTTCCTTACAAGGTTTAAAAAGGAACCTTCTTATCATTTTCTGAACGTGGTACTTTTTCTAAAGGTGTGAATGGAATCACTATTTTAACTTTTATAGTATGAATGGAATTTCCCACCATCATAAATTTTGATCTATTTAAAGATTACTTTATAATTTTTCATGGTTATTTTAAAAATAAACCATTTACATAATATTTTGTATATTTTTTCATTTTAAATAGTTTTCAAAAGAAAATGGATATTTCTCCCAATTTTTATGTGAAAAAGGAAAGTACACTTCTTATGGGTTCAAAAGAGTTTTTAAGGGATTTATAATGAAAAGTTTAAAAATTAAATTTTTTTTATTCATGATATGGTACCTAAGAATTATAGATGATGATAGGTGATCCCAATACAACTTATACGATGGGTGATCTCGATACAGCTTATACAGATGGTGAGCCCGATATAGCTCTCCAATGAATTGGAAAAATTTACTTATCTTTAAAGGAAATAATGGGGGAGTTAACCAGGGAGGTTTATCCTATATATTTAACTAGAATACATTTATTTATAATATGATTAAACACAAGTTATGAATATAATGCTCCAAGATTCCTACAAGTGTTTTCTATTTCTTACTATGGGGTTTTAATAGTTTTCTTTGATAAAATAATGATTTTAAATTGTAGATATATTTTAGTAATGCATTAAAAGTTTTATTGTCAAAAGATAAAAATTTTATATTCTTTAATGTTTTTCATTATAATAATGAATTTATTTCCTTTATATACATTACCAAGCCTTTTTTTCTTATCTAAAATTTTCAAATGTTTTTCACAAGGATGAAATATGAGTAGGAACTATTATAAAGTCTAGTTTCAAATAAAAAAACGTGGATTTGAATAAATCAAGTGTTTCATGATTGAAGTAATACTATGAAATTATAAATCCTATTTTTGTAGAAAAAATGGACACTATGTTTCAGTGTTCCCTATGTAATGTAATCATTTTCCTAATTATCTAAAACTCTAAACCTAAAAGATCACAAGAATGTAAGAAAGGGAGACCCTTGTTATAAATCATGTAATCGTTGGTTGATTAAGGTATGAGTCATTATAGTTGGTATTAGAGTGAGGGTTTAAATAACTTTATAGGTTATGATGATTTAGATGAGGATATTTTAGGAGTTTTAGATACCATCATGGGTTAATAAGTCTAAGGATGATCATAAGTTTAAAGACATAAATACACTTTTGAGGTTTTATATGGTGAGAGTACTTTAGAAGAAATTTATTAATTTTTAATATATGTTTGAGGTATACGTAACCATTAAGATTAAATTGGTTTTGATAAAAATTTAATTTGATGAATAATGATTTTATATTTTACAGGCATAAATTTAAGGGTGTTTATAACCTTTAGTTTTAACAATCTCTTTTATTTTGAGGTAATTATTCTCAATTAGGATAATGGGTTATTAAATTTTGGGAACACTAGTTTTATTGTATAAATAACCACAATATTGAAAAGTTATTTGATGACTAACTGATTAAAATTATTTTTTTTAAATGAGTTCACTATATTGAGAACATTATATGATTAATGTAAATGTAAACATTTTTGGCTAATATGGGAGTTTGTTTGTGGAAGAAATATTGAATCAAATTTTGGAAGCATATATGATTTTATTGTTTCTTTATGAAGATTCATGTTATTTGTGGAAAATATTATAATATCTTGAAGATTATATGATTTGGGAATGTAAATTATTTTCTATATGACTTAATAAATAATTTTGGTTGTTTGGGGATAAATGTTAAGTGATTTTAGAATAATATGTGATCAAATATTTCTGGTCTTTGGGTTTCAATTTTGGTTTGGTATATTTTGAATAGTTTAAAGATTAGTTATTTATTGAATTATTTAAGTTGAAATTTGGGTGTTATTATTTAAATTTTTAATATTTATGTATTAAGGTTTATTCATATTAAATATTATATTATCTTTTACTAACCATTTTTTTGGTTATTGTTTAAATACAATAGAAATAACTTTTTATCCTTTTATAGATCTTATGATCAATTAAAATTTAATTTTAGTGCCTTAGGCCTGAAAAATTCATCTTGAATATTCATTTAATGGAGTAAGAAATGAGATTAAAGTGTATTTTTTTCTAATAAAAACCAAAGGATGAAATTGAACTTTTATAATGGAAATAAACCTGGTAAGTATATTTTCTCATGTTCTCTATCTTGATAGTAAAATAATCCCTAAAATCTAGAAAAATGATGTTGAAATAAAAATTTTATCCTATTAACTTCATTTATAATGAATTGACAGTCTTATTTATCCCCCAATGATTTATGTTTTTTTATCATTAACCTTCTCCAGACTATTTTCTCTATCACTCTCCATTATTCATTGGATATTATTTTTCTCTCTCATGTACATATTTTCACTTCCCTCCAATATTCTCCTTATCTGGGTTCCCGATTATGTGTTATTCCAGGTGACCTTCATATTTTAATTTTACAATTTTAAAAAGGATGTTTTGTTATCCCTTTTCATGACGTGGGTTTTCAACAAAGGTATTTTTAAATATTAAAAAGGTTTTTCCTTTAGTGATCATATGTTTTATCTTCCTCTCCCTGAAATTGATTTAAAAAAAATGTTTTAAAACATTTTTTTAGTAATGGGATAAAATTTAAAGGATAAAATTTATTTAAGGGGGTTATAATGAAACACCTTGAAAGTTTATTTCAAAATAATACTATGCTCGATAGGTTTCTTAATACGCAAACTGAGCTTTAAGCGAATTACGATATGCTTTAAAAATATTATTATTTAAATGTAACCATTATACCCTAACCGTTATATTAGAATCATGAATAATAATAAATAAATTATAAAAAATATTTATATAGTTTTTATATAATTTATTTATTAATCCATAAGAATTCAATTTTTAATAAATTCATTTTATGCTTCAAAAATATGTTTTTTTTTTCAAAAACTGCTTTTATTGCATTTTATGCGTGGATATTATAATTAATTTACACCATTTTAAAAAAATTTATTTGAGGAGATTAATATCATTTTTAAATCATCATGTAATTATTATCTTACTGTGAATTTTTTGTATTTTTTCAAAAAAAATTATTGTTAAGTGAATAGTGAAAATACCGATTTCTATAAAACTATCATTTATTTTCATTAAATGAAGTAATTTAAAAGTATTTTTTTAATTTTATATTAAAATAATATAAGTATAATTTAATTATATAAAATCTAATTAATTATATATTAATCATCATTATACTTGATTTTGGTATAAGTTTATTTTTAGGCTTAAAAACATATTTTTCTAAAAATTGTTTTTCGTTGCATTTTACAAATTTATATCAAAATTGATTTATTACAATTCTAGAAATTAAATATTGAAAAATGGATTCCATATTTGGAATTATTACTTTCAAATTTTTTAAATATTTCCCTTTTTATATTGGGTCATTATAAATAGTAACTGTAGTAAATATTTATTACCCCAATAAGGGTAAAATGGGTGAAACTGGATTAAAAATATGAGATAAGGACTGAAAGTCTCCATAAAATTTGTATTTAATTTATTTTATAAGTTTTTTTTGACCTTAAACATCCAATTTTTTAAAATTTGACAATTTAAGGCCACTTTCCTTTGATAATGGCCATAATATGATTTTAAGTGAATAATAAAAACAAAATGTTACTCTCTTTGTTTCAATATCTCTAATATTTTTTCATAGGGTTAGAAATAGGTTATGTTTGGTTATAAATGGTTATTTAAAATTTTAATTATTTTTTATCATGGTAATTTATTTTTATTTTTTATTGATGTAATAATTACTATAAATGCTTACGCAACACCGACATAATGTTTGTTCAAGTAATAGAAAAAATAAGTAAATGATTTTATAAACATTAAAAGTAATATAAGTTGGATGAATAATTGTGTTAAAATAATTTTTTAGATAAATATAACATATTATTAATTTATTTTATGTTTATATTTTAATTACATTACTATATTGATTTCATTAAAGTCAAACTATGTGAATATTTCTGAAAATGGATTTAATGGTATATTATGTCAAATAATATTTTATTTAATGATTAAAAATTCATAAAAAACTTATAATTGTACATGTGAATGCTATATGGTAAAAAATATCAACCATTTTACACTTATGTGTCACTTGTAATTTTATTTTAGCTTTCCTGTCCCTTAAAGAGTAAAAAACATTGTTATCACAATAATCATAGAAAGGGTAAATGGGAGGTTAAAAATAATATATAAGTGTTAAAAAATCATCCAAAATTGTCCAAATTGTATTTTATAAGAGGATTTAAACTCATAATTATTATAAACTCTAAATTTTGTCCACTTGGTTTTAGTTTCACATGAAAAAAATTATTATATTTAAATATTTTAAGTAATTTAATGCGTGTACTTTCCTTCACTTATAAAATAACACCTACTATAATCTCTTCTTAAAACCTTTTAAGAACTATAATTAATCCAATAACTATAAAAATATATCCCTAAAATCCCTCCCTATGTATTATAGGTCCCGATCATACTAAAATACCAAACCTAGAAGGCTTATGGTGTATCCCAAAGAGGTTATCCAAGGGAAAGGTATAAGTCTTAATCGACCTATTTCAAGTTTATTGCTTATTATACCTCATTAAAATATTATTTAAACATGATGAAATAATATAATCAACATCTTAATTATAGTTAAATGTTATTATGTTTATGGTACTACCCTTTTTCATCTTCTTTTCCATCCCATGAGAAATGAAAACATCGCTCGTGTGTATATATGGATTGTCACCTCCATGAAGGGATTTATTTTATTTTTAATCACTAAATAAAAGAATGGTTATTATGATGGATTTAATTGATATATATATATTATACTCATGAAAAAATTATAATTTTGAAAATAGAATATATAATCTATTTTCTAACATTTCCATCCATTGAAAAATGATAACATTATTCGTGCGTATGTGTAGAATACCACATCTACAAAGTAACATGATTCATTTTTCATGTATGAATTTCATGGATGGTTATAAAATTGTATTTAATGTATAAAATTATAATCATATCATGATTAAAATTCTGTATAAGATAGAATGATGAACCCTTTGACCATGGTCAACCTACTGAAGCTGTTTTGAGATTATTAACTGAATATTCTCAAAACATCAAATATAAACTTAATTGATTAAGTAACTAAATAAAAAATGGTCATAAGGGATATAAAGGGTATAATTATAATGGGATTAAAATGAAAAATATTATTAATTAGGCAATTAACTAATATAATTTTACTATTTATTAGTTAAAGAACATACACCAATATACAATATTTATGGTAAGATATTTCTAGTCTCAATTTCCTTTCTTTGATTCTAAAGATAATTTCACCACATATTTTATTTTGTGTGATGTATAAATTTATTTATGAATATATTTTATCATTTTTCTATAAAAATTAAAGTTTTTACAAATCTATGTAAAGTTATTTCCTTTAATGTTTCATTGGTTCAAAATTTATCGTGTTATAAAGGATTTTCCCTTAAAACCTTATTTTAAAAGTTTTAAAATTTTTATTCTATTTACCCATATATCCATGTTCATTAAAATGTTTCACAAATTTTCTTATTTACACTTTAAGAATAATAAAAGGTTGTTTTCAACTACCTTTGACTTTCATTACAAGGTTTAAAAAGTAATCTTATTATTGTTTTCTAAATGGGGTACTTTTACCGAAGGTGTAAAATGAATAACTATTTTAACTTTTATAGAATGAATGAAATTTCCTAACATCATGAATTTTAATTGATTTTAATATTAATTTAAAAGTTTATAAGGTTATTTTCAATTTAAATCATTTTCAAAATATTTTGGTAATTTTTCATTTTAAAGAGTTTTCAAAAGAAAAGGGATATTTCTCCTTATTTTTATGGGAAAATGGAACGTGCTTTGATTTTGGGTTCAAAAGAGTTTTTCAAGGGATTTATTATGAAAATGTGAAAGATTAAAGTTGTTTTTTTCATGATATGTCACTTGATAATTATATATAATAATGGGTGATCTAGATACAACTTATACAACAAGCGGGCTTAATACTACTTATCTGATGGGTGAGACCGATATAGTTCTCCAATGCATCAAAAAATATTAATAATCTTTAAAGTAAAGGAGGGAGTTAACCTCAATACACCTCCAATTGGGTTATCACCTTTTGGGATGCTTTTCTATATCAGCTATTAATGGATCCTTCTCGCCTGGGGCTCTCTCTAGAGTGCTATATTCATGGGGGGGGGGAGGGGAGGGTTCAATTGTGTGGATGTTTCGAAAAGGAAAAACTTAGGGATTCCCTTTTTAAAGAGGAAGGAGTGAGTTAACCAGGGAGGTTTCTCCTATGGATTTAACTATACTCCAGTTATTTCTAACATGAGTTAACACGAGTTGTGAATATAATTCTCTAAAATTCTTATAAGGGTTTTATATTTCTTTATATGGATTTTTAATGTTTTTATTCGAGAAAAGGATTATTTTAAATTGTGGATATGATTTATTTATGCGATCAAAGTTTTATTTTTAAAAGATAAAAATTCTATGGATTTTCATGTTTCTCAATACATTAACAAATTTATTTCCTTTACATCACTTACTAAGTTTTTGTTCTCATCCCAGGTTTTCAAATATTTTTCATAGGGACTAAGGATGAGTATGGACTATGAAGTTCAGATCTGAATAAAGGAAATTGTATTTTAATAAAGAAAGTGTGTCATGTGTGAAATATGACTTTGAACTTATGAATCTTGTTTTTGTGGAAAAAATTGACACTATTTATCAGTATTATCTATATAATGTAATGGTTTTACTAATTATATAAAACTAAAAACATAAAATATAATGAGAATATAAGAAAGTGTTACCCTTATCATAAATCATGCAATTATGGGTTGATTGAGGTAAGGTTTATTATATATATAGTGGCTTCTGTTACAACCAAATAAGTAATTTGGATTCAGAACTTTGTCCAAGAGATTGATATGGTATGTAATAATAAAGATCCTATAACACTTTATTATGACAATACTTAAATGGTGTATCTTATAAATGATCCAAGGTAACATCAATAGATGAAGAATATACTCTGAAAATATCACCTCTTAAGGGATTTTCCTCAAAGGGGTGAGGTCACTATGAGCATATTTTCCACAGAAGAAAACATGAAGACCCCCTGACTAAAGACTTACCTCAGAAGAAGCATAACCATATACTAGAAATGTGATATATTCCAATAGTTTTAAACCATTGGTATAGACTATATCATTAGTTCTCCAAACCGTTGGCTATATAGGCATCAGGATTAACCTATACCAATGGTTTCCTTTGAATTGTTGGTATAGGTGATCTGGATTTACCCTATACCAATGGTTTCATTAAATTTTTGGTATAGTTCTATACCAATGGTTTGAGAAACCTTTCTTATATCCTTAATTCACCTAGGCATCCAACAATACCTCCCATTTTAGACTAGAACCAACACACACCCTAAAGAATTTCTCCCACAACCCCAAACAACTACTAGATAATATAGAAAAAGAAAGAAACAAATTAATTCATTCAACCAATTAAAATACACATTTAAAACAACACATATATACATTAAAATTTAGTCATGAGACATCATATGTAATAAATATTAGTAAAAAATTTAGAGGATCAATCTCCCCCTCATCATAACCAATATCACCACCACCACCACCACCACACTACAAGAGAAACGCTGTTTAGCGACGGTTTCTGTAAACCTCCGCCTAATATGGCGTCGCCAATCTATTAGCGGTGGTTATTTCCGTTTAGCGGTGGTTTAAGGAAAGCGTCGTAGCTACCTCATTTCGCGGTGGTTTTTTACGAGCCCTTGATATCAGTTTATTCGCGGCAGTTATAACCACCGCGAATAAACTCAAATCCAACGGCCGTAAAACCGCCGCTGAAGTCACAAGAACCACCGCGGAATGAGGCAGCTACGATGCAACTATGTATCAGCGGTTAAAACCGTCGCGAAATGTAATTTTTTTTATGTTTCACCGTGGTTTTCACCATTTAGCGGCAGTTTAAACTGCCGCCAATGTACATTTCATGGCGGTTTTAACCGCCGCTAAAAGCTGACCAGAAAAAAAAATAAATTTTTTTCTTCCACTCCACCACTGCCCTGAAAAACAAATCAAACCAGAAATATCATATTGTACATACTAACAGACAACAAGAAACATAAACCTAGGAAATCATTATAGAATAAATTGAAAAAAATAAGTAAACATTGACATGCTATATAAGAATGAACTATGTTGTACATACCAACATACAACAAGAAACATCAACCTAGGAAATCAGTATTGAATAAAATGAAAAAATATATATGATATAATCAACTATAAAACATAGGTCCATTATTTTACTACTCTCCAAACATACATCTAGCCTATCCTTCTTGATCCCCCATAATATATGTCACTTGAAAATGAAACATTAGATCTACATGTGTGTCAGTGTTCCCATATAGGGAGTGAGCGTAAAACACAGTTAGATTTACCATGTGTGGGCCTCCTACTTGGTTTAATACCCCAAATATACCATCACCACACACATATACTATACCAAGTGTCTTAGAGAAGCTAGTGTGTTATCCTCACTCAATACCTTATTGTGCACTTTTATGTAACACAACTAATCTTCTATAACTTATTTCTTAAAAAAATCATGATACACAAAAACATTATGTTCTATTTGATCATAATTTAAAATAATTATTGAGATACATTATAGTAATCACCTTCTAAACCTGGTAGGAAGACTCTAAAATGCATTACACATGTCCTTTCAACACAATTTTAATCTATGATGAATCATCTCACATTAACTTAAAATTCATGCCTTCAATTATATTTTATTTTATTCCTCTTAACTAGGATACAATATATTTCCCTCTGAGGTTCAATCCCAACATCAAGAAACATGATATTATTCTTACGCGATAAGAATAATATGAATCAATTTTACAAAATACCATAGTTAAAGACTCTATTATTAGATTCTTTATATAGTCCTTAATTTTAGATACCCCTCCTAGTATCACAATATCATATCCACCTTCAAGTTGTATTCCGCAGCCTCTTAAGCATTCATCCATTATCATCATACCAACATATATGATATTGAAAACAATATATGGGACCTCTAATAGGTGTAATCCACAACCATACCTTCTCCAAATTAGTCATTGAAGACCAATATGAAACTGAAATGGAAACTCATGATAAATTCAAACACTATCTATTTCTAGGTACCTTTCACAAAGTGTTCCCCTTCACAAAAAGTTAAGATTCTGGAAATATTTATATTTAAATTGAACATAAATGGTATGTTGTATCCCACTAATCATAAATAAACTATGTGTGTTATGATTCTATTTATAGAGATTCATGTGATGCTCATCGCATGGGCCTGATCCCAACAATGTAAACACCTACGACCTCTTTGTATGGAAAAAATGAATAATTTCCTAGCTATGTGGCCTTAAACAAATGAATCATAAAAATGTATTATATGTATGATTAACCTAAAAATCATATATTTTCATATCTACACAGATTCAGAGAGAGCATAGAAATATGGGTAACTCGTTAAACACTAGTATTTTGATATTATTCATTAAAAAATCATAAATCTATAAGGGAATCCAATAATTCAAATGATTCCACCCAAAGAATATTTGATGATCCCAAAATCTCACACCTTTTACCAATAAATATTTTAAAGAATCTATAGTATGAATCACTAGTGAACACCTTTCATTGTAATTTAGTTCTAAAAGGACATCCATACCAAATATTAACATTCATGGAATCCCATTGGAGGTTCTCGTCAAAAAATAGATAACCTAATGTGAATCCATTAACATGTAATTGGATTGATAAACTATGAACTCTTACATTTCATGAAGTATTGATGGGTTTCTTCATTGTGTTTCCTTTTCAATACCTTCATCACATCCTTCAATTGAAATTGAATCACAAAATGCACCAATTATGTTCAAGACCAAAAACAAGCTAATAGTACCCATAAGGAACACAATGGTGAGGCATGAAAACAATTGTTATGTCATACATAGGACTCAATTTCTATGAATATATGTTCCCCATAACCTGACATACATTGTCTCCTACCCTTTTAAAATGAGTGTATGACGGTTCAGACCGTATTTTAGAAATACCATCTAAATGGATCTATCCTGACATTATATGACACTCATGGTAATCTATAGGGAATAATGCCCCACAGGTTGTCCAACTAAAAATATTCTATGGAAAAATCATTGGTCCATAATTTCACATCCAACCTTTTTTTATCCTTTCAATAGATCACGAGAACACGTTCTTCTCTTATCATATTTATTTGGATAAATATGTCCACCATAAATTATAAATCACCTTAGAACTTTGTTATGAGTATCATGTTCACTATAGTCATTTTTATTAACATGTGACCTTGAGCACTCAAGAAGATATATAGGGTGTTTTTCCATATTGTCTATACTCAATAATCTAAAAGTTGAGCCCACTGGGGATATCCAACCACTGACACTCAAGAGTATATTTATACCCCTACTAGTTTAAACACCCTTGAGGCCCATTAGAATATCTAGATAATATACTAGTGATGGTTACAATGCTCTAATATCTAAAAGCATCTGAATCTATCCTAAGTGGCCTTTGTGACTATAAAATTACAATGGAAAACATAACCCACATGGGTGGGGGAATTTTTTATCATTTTTTCCTCATGGTCATCTCCAGTATCATTTATCCTATGGGATCACACCGAAATTAATGATATCCCTCTTACAATGTAAATATGTGTTTCCTATTGGTGGTAACACATTAGTATATTTATTCAATGTTAACCCAATTGATGTTGTGAAACATGATTCTATTGAGTATGAAATAGGTGTGGATGAATCCACTACCCCCTCACCACTAAAAAAATAGTAAAACCATCTCAACATAAGAGAATATTACTTAGTTCAAATTCAAAATAGTATAACGTGTGAAAATCAATATTAAATTTCTATAGGGAAAACCCATTATGTATGGTGATTTGGTTAATGTTATCATACCTCATTTATCTAATATTATATAATAATAGTAGATTAATCAATTAATAAAGGCCGATCTGAGATGTCCAACTTGATTAGGATCAAATAAATTGATGCAAATTACCACAACATTAATTTTTTATCTATAGTTACCTTCATGGGGTATATATCTCAATCAATATAAGGAAATTATCCCAATGGTATTTTAGGATGTAGTATCTTAGGAGTCGGTGGATTCCTTCACTTCTCATATGGATTCTATTGAGTTTTGATGTGAATGAGTACAACCTTATTGGAATTCATATCTTGAGTGTGTAGATTCAAATCCTATACCACCCATATTTGGAACCTCCATCTTATTGATATTCGATATAATGGCGGATCTATATAAGTATATTAGGTGTTTTTAATCCCAATGTGTCGCAATGTTTGGTTCCCTAGAACAAAGACAGGATTCACTACAAGAGAAATTCCATTTAGCGGCGGTCAATTATCACTCACAAGGGCCTCCCAATAAGACAAATTACAAGGGCCTCACCAAAGTGTCCACAACACCATCCCCTTGATCACTATGAAATGACCCAATTTGTTCAACACATCAAAAATGGGTTTAACTCCTAGTCATCCAAAATCTTGACTACCAATTCAAACACATGACTAAATGGAATGATGTAAACCACACTCGAGAAATCAAGACATAAAAAGAAACATCAGAAATTAATAAATTGCATAAAAGGAAACACGAGAAATCAAGGAAATTTTAGGACATGAAAATTTTTGGTGGAAACTATGTGCCACAAATGTTACATATACAAACCAATTATTCCCATATTTGTTAAACACATCAACAATACAACTACTCATGGTTAGATGATGCATCGTCACCTTTGCCACCTTCATCTCCACTTTCTGCTGTCACCTGTAAGAACATTATATTGAAAATTAAATACGGTTGCATATTTATATTAAAAATTAAAACCAATTAAAGTTAGAAAACTAAAAGATTTTGATTTTTTGTGATTTACCTGCATACCACCAGTCGATGCACTACCACCGATGGAATATCTGCTCATATACTGACGTATTTTAGTCAACTCTTTCTACAAAGCAGATATCTGATCCCCCTGCTGGTGAACTATGTTTCGTAGAGAAACAATCTCTTTTTGAGCATCTCTAGGTATGGGATGAATAAAGCCAGGAGTATATGCAGCTATCATCCCTGGTGGACTGCTAAAAACCTCATAGGGTACGGGTCCAAAACCCATCCCGCGCACTCTACCAGGATGCTACTTCCCAAGGAATTTAGCAACCGTGTCATCCTGGGAGACTGAGTAGGACTGCACAAGATTGGAATCCCATAGTTCTTTAATTTTTACCTATAAATCAAATATCAATATATATTAACATATTAAAAACTGATAATAAGTTATTATAATAAAAAATTGACTTCATACCCCAACTTCTTTAGCAGGCTCATTAACAAAACTTCCATCTGATTTCTTGTGAACATCCAACCACAGTTCAGTTTGGGATGCTTCGTGCCCTAAACTCTGTGACTGAATTAAGCAAAGATAAATAAAAAATTCAATATATTAAATATATAATACTATCTTATAAATATTTAAACTAATTAAAAGATTACCAATGTCGTTCAGCTTCTAGAAAATCTTTCTAAGCCTGTAGTGTGAGGGATGACTTGCTTAGCCCGGTTTGGCGCATTCTATCTTGAGAGATCCTGAAATAAATAAAATGCAATTTAATAGTAATGTATTCAATGTAATTTACTCTTCATATACATGTATAAATGTAAAATAAGGATAATATAATAATATATATTTCAATACCATTCTCTTATCATCACAATGTTTGTCAACAAAAACTTTCCACTGTTCTTTCGGTACCCCACTGGGTAGCTTCTCATACATTTGTTGCACAGTCAACGAAGTATCGTTGACATCACAACACAATCTCCATTTTAAATATTTCCATTTCTTACCTAGAATTTTCAACGTCCACTTCCGTGCTATCACATCAGCAACTGTAAAGTGGAAGACCATCTGTATACAAAAATTCATTTTGAACATATTAGTAACATGACATTAAATTAAACCATAATGTAATAAATTTACCTTTATTTGAGAATAAAAAACTTCATTTTTCCAGCTTGGAGGCATATGTATCCAATCATCATATGAAATAGGAAGGGAAATGGGATCCGCTGCCAGCTAGCCTAGAATCTGGCCAAGTAATCCCACGACATCATCCGTAGGGACCCCATAAGAATCAAATGGCATGACTATCTTTTCACCAGTCATATTCCAAACATCTGAACTTTTTATGTTATTCTCCACAGTTGCATTTTTTTCATCTTCAATGAGCAAACAATTAGTATAAACAAAATTCAATAAATTTATTTAATTAGAATTTGTACCTATGACAGTGACACTCCAATATGCCCGTGATGAACTAGAAGGGGCGTGTCGCTGACCTACTGCTGAGGCTCCTGAAGGGGGAGTCGACGACTCAGCCTCTAATGGGACATCCAAAGATGGTGTGAGAGATGGTGCAGGGGGAGATGGTGCAGGGGTGTAGGCAGCTGGTGCCTCAGATGTCGTGGGGAGGGAGCCAGATGGATCGTCATCTGTCGCAGAACTAGATGAAATTTTGTACCACTTTTTCCTTGGCATTCCTGTCATTTAATAAAATAAAATTAAGTTTAGAATATATATTTCAAAAAAATTATGCAGAAAAAAAATTAAAAATGATAATAGATGCCCAGTACTAACAGACAAAATATATATAACAATGATAATGAATGACTGCAGAAATGAAACAAGTGGTTGTTGAATAAATAAATAATTTTACATATAATAATTTTCCCCTTAAATCATGTCTGTTTCCTGCTCCATTGCTTCATCCACTTCATTAATCCTTTCTAGACTAATATTTTCAATATCATGATGGACAAATAATTCTACTTCCTGTTGTTGATTAAATTCAATTTCAGAGGTCAAAATTTCCACTTCATCACCCATATCATACAAATCTATTTCTATTACGTGAGAAACTAAACTCCACCCTTCATCGAAAACATCATTCAAATAATATACCATTTTTTCTTGCGATTCTAAGATATATGGATCATGCAGTTCACGATCACCAACATCCATCAAGTGAGAGAAGTTCACAGAAGTAAATTGCAAGGAATCTCTTTTAACACCTCTGATAATATCGACCCATTTGCATTTTAATAAAACAACAGAAAAATATCTGTGTTAGTTTAATTCAATAATATCATGTAGCTTTCCATAGTATTCCACTTAAACAAATGTAAATATACCACTATTCTGTGTTTTCAAACCCACTTCTCGATCGACTGTACGAAATCTAAATCCATTCACTTTATAAGCGTCAAACTTTATAACTTGTTTTAGAGGAACTCTAGAAAGAGACTTCAAATATTCTGACACCTCTGCTCGAGTATCAGTATTCATGATTAGAAAAAAGAAATATACTTTATTAGATTTACAAAATGTATGTGTCAAACTAATATTCATATGTATTTCAATATTTATGAACTTACACGTCATGCAAACCATTCTAAAAGCTCTTTATTAACAACTTTCATTATATATTTCTCATTTCATGTTTGGCCTCTCATTCATCTTTTTTGTTTGTATCCTCAAATCTTCAATAAATGGATCTGCAATTTCACTATTCAGCATCACATATCTATGTGCCTGTAATAATTCCAATTCAGTAAGTGTCACATTTGAGGTCCTCCCAACTGATTGACCAATAGCAGGATATATTTTGGATTACTGATGTATTTGAGATTGAGTCAATGTATCGTCAACATGTCCAACTCGATTAAATCTTGTATCAATATCATCTAAGTATCGAGAACAAAAGGTAAGACACTCCTCAGCCAAATAGCCTTCAGCAATAGAGCCTTCTGGTTGAGCTTTATTTCTCACGTATGATTTTAAATGCCCAAGATATCTGTGAAATAAAATAAACATAATTATGAGTTTAATTAAGTACCAAAAATTGTTTACTTAACTGAAAAACATATAAATAAAGTACCTCTCAATTGGATACATCCATCGATAATGAACGAGGTCTCCTAATTTAGCTTCCTCAACAAAATGCACAGTTAAATGCATCATTACAGTAAAAAATGATAGAGGAAAGATCATATCCATTGCACGAAGGGTCAATACAAACCTCTCCTAGAGGTTTTAAAGCTGAAATGGATGTAGAGATTTCTCACATAGTTGTCTGAAAAATGTGCAGAATTGGAGTACAACAGCAGTAATTTTTTCTGGTAATAATGTACGCAATGCCAATGGTAGTAACTGTTGTAACAAAATATGTGAACCATGAATTTTCAATCCATGTAACTTACGATTCTTCAAGTCAAGACACCTCAATATGTTACTTGAATACCCATTAGATACCTTAACATTCTTTAAAATTCAAAGGAATGTATCTTTATCCCTATTTTTCATTGCAAAAATTGCCATAGGATACTTTTCATTCTCATCTAGCCAGAGATCGCGTTTTATGTTCATTGCTTGTAAGTATTTACGAGCATTGAGATGATCCTTCGACTTTCCATGCTCATTAAGCAATATGAAAATCAAATTTTCACAGACATTCTTCTCAATATGCATCACATAAATATTATTCCGCAACAAATTAAATTCCCAATACAGAAGTTTGAAGAATATACTTTTTTTTCTTCCATTTTTGCATTCTGATTTCGCTTGACGATGCAGTTCGGACCCGTTTTCTTTTATCATTCAAATGATGAACCTTCCTAAATTCTGTTTCAACATTTTCAAGCTGTTTCAATATTTCAGAACCAGTTAACAACTTTGGAGGTGGTCTACGATCAATGGAACCATTAAATTTTGATCTGTTTAGCTGAAATCTATGAGATGCATTGAGAAATCTTCGATGACACAAAAAGCACCATTTTCTACTGTGAGGTAGCCGTTTGGGATCAAAATCAAAGTTACAAATGGGAAAATCCAAACCCATGTAAGTGTTCCAACTAGATAAATTCCCAAGCCCAGGAAGTCACTAATGGTCCACATTAAAGCCACATGCATTTTGAACATTGTTTTAGAAGAAGCATCAAATATCTCAACACCGTTGCTCCATAACTCCTGTAATTCGTCAATCAAAGGATGTAAGTATACATAAATTTCATTTCTAGGCATTTGTTTTCCAGGAATAATCATCTAAAGGATAAAAGATGTTTTTTGTATACACATCCACAGAGGCAGATTATAAGGGATCAAAACAACTGGCCAAATGCTATAACTGGTACTCAAAGTCCAAAATGGGTTGAATCCATCGGCAACCAATCCCAATCGAACATTCCTAGGATCAACTGAGAAATATATATGTAATGAATCAAATGTCTTCCACGATTGGGAATCTCATGGATGTCTCATTAACCCATCATTGTTATTATCTACAGAATGCCACTTCATGTATTCAGTGGTTTTCGATGACATGAATAATCTTTGCAATCTAGGCTTCAAAGGAAAGTAACGCAAAACCTTTGCAGGTGTGTTAATTTTCTTCTTCTCCATGAAATTATGTTCATTCAAACTTACAACATCACCCTTTTCCTGCCATCTAGAAGAAGAACATTTCTTGCAATTCTGTCTACTTGAATCCTCTCCCCAGTAAAGCATACAATCATCGGGACACACATGTATTTTTTTATAATTCAGACCAAGCTTATTAACAACTTTTTTCATATCATAAAAAGATTCTGGGATTTTTGCTTCAGGAAATTCATGAATCAATTCCAATATCATGGACATTTCCTTAATTATAATTCTACATAGACATTTGATATGGTAGAACTTTAGCAGAAATGAAAGCTTTGAATATTTCAAACACCCTCTATACAACTCTTGATTTCCATCGCCAACTAAATCATGAAACAAATTTTCCTCAGTGAAGTTTTGTCTTACATTTGGCTCCACAGAATCAAGATGAGGATCCAATGATATGTTACAATCTTGATTTGCCTAGGTAACAGTCTCAAAAACATCACTTTTCATGTTGAAATTTGTAGCACCCTCTTTTGGTTGTTATGATATATTTTGATGCTGATAGTGGTGTCTTACAGTGCCGAATGCATCATTTATGAGGTTTTGCATTTCATTTTCCATTTTCAATGAACTTGGTACCTCATTCTGTGGATTAACATTAGTGGTCAATATTTCTATAATGTTCTATTCTCTATGCCAAATCCAACACATATATTGACCAAGGAATTGCTTCAGTATTAAATGTTCATAAACTTCATCTCTATTCAACCATGTTCTAAATTTACATTTAGGACATGGACATTTTATTCTCCCTTCAACTGATCGATTATAAATTGAAAAATCTAAAAACTCATTCAATCCCTTAACATACTGAGGTGTGTTCCTCGGTAATGTGATCCAGCTTTTATCCATGTGTATCACAATGTTCATACACAATAATAAAAAAAATTAAAACACATAGTTACTACTAAATAGAGAAAGATATTCATATATATGATAGTATAAGATTACAGAAACATAGTATAATAAAGATGAGCCCCTGAGTTAGATATGAACCCTCTAGTGTTTGGGATAGGGGAAGTTTCTTTGGTAAAGATAAACAGTGTGATTACAAAATGGTTGCTACTTTACCATGAAAACCAAAGCACATTGTTAATTTGGAATAACCCTAACCTAAGTTCTCTATAGAGTATTCATATAAAACTCTAATATCGAATAAATATATTATAAATGATAGTAGTCTTGAGGCATGATAAGTGGTGGTGTTCATGGAAATGCATGATGAAATAACTTGGGAGATTTGGTTTTAAGGTTCTACGAACCTTGTGTGGATTGAATTCCTAGACCTCTCTTTGGTGTATTCACATAGAAAAGAGTGGTGGTGTGACTTGAGGGTGATTTGGATCATATATGTGTTAGTTCTCATGAGTTGAGAATTATGGTTAAATGGGACGATCGAGGATCTGACCATGGAGTTGAACTAAGAGTTAGATTCAGACTTTGGTGAGGGCATTGAACATTTTTGTCATTCCTTGAGTTTTAAGGAATTGTGGTTGGGATATGATAGTGCATTGGTGGGTGGGATTGATCTCCTTTGGTATAATTCATCTAGAGAAGGACTTACTAGTGTTATTGTTTAAAAATTGATGTGGTAAGGTGGATACCACATCAAAAATGGTGTTTAAGATGCGGCTGATGTGGTTTGGGGATCAAACTAGGGTATTTGAAGAATAGTTGATGTGTCTGGGCTTAGTGTTTGGAGTTTCATAGTAGAATCATGTTGGGAATTTGGAGATGAAATGTGGGGTGTTGGTACTATCATTTAGGACACCATAATAAGATAATCAGAATCACATAGGTGGAAATAGATCCCAGAAGGAATTCTCTCTAAACATTATATTCGGGAACTTGGAAGAATTATATTCATCCAAACCACTACAATAAGTTAGAATGAATTCAATACCATTCACTTCAACACACAAAAGAAATTTATGCAAAGTAAAAGGATGCTATCCTTGAGTAACACATGTTTGATGGACTCCATGATCGAGTATCAAAAGTATAAGGAACTCCATACCTAAGTGTCATAATTCATTATAGTCAAGTAGGCCATATAAATAAATAGGTTATACATTTCAAAAAATAATGAAAAATACAAAGATACATATTCAATAAAAGTGATTACTTTCACCCATGACTATACATATTAATGAAAAATCATCTAGTTTGGATAACATATAGAGAAAGAAAATACAAATAAAATTTAAATACAAAATAAACCTAGTTGAGCTATCTCACAATAAAATTTCCCAAAAAAAGTCACAACCATATTCATAACTCAAAACATCTCCATGTGATCCATGAAAAGTCACAACATTGCAATATAATATTGAAACACTTTTTCAATATCACATTTATTTATCATTAAGGCATAACTTAAAATATTTATCCTATAATGAGTAAGAAAATAAATATCCTTCTAGTAAAATTTATGAATATAGATCGATAGGAAAGTAGGTAGTGTGATTTAACAAACCTACACTTATATAAGGAAATGTTTTAGAATAAATGAATTTATTATGATTATGTGTCAAAAAATAATCTTAAATTATCATCTAAGTCTTGGAAATTGAATCTACATAGAGATAAATTCCTAACTTGGAAATAAGTAGAGGCCCCTCATACTCATTTACCTAGAAATATTTCTCATCATCTTCACGATGAATCCAGAGTGGCACTTATATAGGTGTAAACCTAGTCGTGTTCAGGTCATAAATTCACATAGAGGTTTTCTACAAGATAAAATATCAAATATAAAAGAATAAAAAAATCTCACTAGGTTCAAAATAGAATAAAGAAAATCATTTAGAAAATATCATTGAAATTCCAAGACTATCCATCCCGTGGTAGTTCATTTATCACATGAAAACAAGAACATAAATCAAATCCTGGTAACTATATAACGATTTCACTGATCCAATAGTATTCTATAATTAATGATATAAGTACTAATGTTAGAAAATATATAATTTGTGTCCTTACGTAAGAATGAATCAACTATCATAACATAAACTGGATTATTTAGCCTATAAGGCTATACTCTAATACCTCTAACACCACTACCCTAGTTTTAATAAAACAACCAAAATATCATTAGTAATTAACTCTAATACCTCTATCATGACTCGATTCTTCAAGAACCCAACTTGCGTTGGCAATAAAATTGAGTTTAAAAAAGATTCAAAAAAAATATTTCAAACCTTAGGGTTCGTATAGGTCGTCGGGGTCACAGGGGGCCGGGGTCATGGGGTTGCCGGGGTCGCGGGGTCGCTGGGGTCGCGGGGTTGCCGGGGTCACGGGGGGCCGGAGTCACCAGGGTCGCGGGGTCGCCGGGGTCGCGGGGTCACGGGGGGCCGGGGTCGCGGGGGAAGTGGGGTCGCAGGGTAAGGTCGGGGTGGGGGGGGGGGAAGGGTCAACGCTGTAAAAAAAACATGTTTAACGGCGGTTTATTATAAACCATCGGGAAACCATTTTTAAAAAAGGTTTAGCGACGGTTCCCAGAACCACCGCTAAACAACCGCCACTAGAATCAATTTTTGTTATAGTGACACCACCATCACTATTATTATCATCATCATCATAATCATCATCATAACCATAATACTCAATATCCCCATCACTATCAACATCATCAGCATTTCCATCACCACTATTACCATCGTCATCATCTCCATTGCTATCATCATTATCTCCATCATCATCTCTAGAAAATTCATCATCTAAACCACCACTAAGACCATTATCACCATCACTTAATGCATCATATAATGAGTGCATCATCAACATTAATGTATTAAAAATCATGGAGGTATCTTAAGGAAGTGATGGAAATAATTCTACCATAACTTCCATAAATTTCTCATTATACTTTTGACTATATTCATGCTTCTGCATGGATATTTTTTAGCCCTTTCTGCCTCTATATGAGCCTTTCCTTCCTCTACATGAGTTGTTTCCAAGTAAACTCTACCAGAAATGGAACATTAAGTGGGTCAATATCTAGTGTGTAAAATATTATTCCTTGGTTGACATTATACTCTCCCATGATGCTCATCTCCAGATATCTAGTGAAAATGATTTTTTGGACCAAATTTATCAGCTTCGTCCTCATCGAGGGCCTCCAAAGCACACTGTTGAAAATATAATGAACTATTTAGTTAAAAAATATATATTAAAATTTGAAATCAGAAAATTAAAACTTAAAATATATCATTTTGTCTATTCATTTACCAAACTTCCATCTTTCTCCTTTCTTCTCAAGATTTTTTTTTCTCAAGGCACACATCCTTCAATGTTCAATACTGTCTTGTATAATGACATTGAATATAGAAAACCATTATTCTATAATAATATAATTTTTTTAAAAAATTAACTCATTATAATCAACATTTAATTGATAATAACAAAAAATAATTGAATTAAATTTTATATAAATGTATTGTATTATCCCCAAAATGAGAAACTATAATCAATCAAAATAAAACAAAAAAATTAAATTTCATTGAAGTTCTATAACTTTTCTATAGATCATCAGTTTTACAGAATATATTCTCTTCAATTTTTTAATGATAAATCAATATATATATCATATAATTTCAAACCACTTATTTAATTGGAAATATTATAATTTTATCTACATTTCATTCATATATGACAAATTATGACTCAAATGTTTGTATGCTCTAAAAATTGACCGAATTTCTGAAATGGTTTCCAGCCTACAATAGTTTCCTAGATTATAGGTGATTTTGTTATTTATTGATATCATTTTATAAATAAGTTGTATTAAAATTTTTCCTAAACTGTTAGAGTTTATAAAATTACCTTAATATAAGTCAACGGTACTAAAATATGAATATGCTGATTAGAGGGTCTAGAAATCTGCTGAATCTTAAGATGAAAAGTAATAAAAATTTTAAAATTTTTTATCTAATTAAAAGAATGTGTCAAAGAGAAATACCTATTTCCTCTCATATTCCAGCATCATCATTTTTTCCAAAGTGTGGAGATAATTCCTAGCATCCTTGTTTTTTTATTTATTTCTAATACTTTCTAAAAAATTGTATTTAATATAAAAAAATAGAGTACTAATGAAAACCATTGTAATTTTTAATCAAAAACCTCAAATTTGATTAATACCTTAAACCAATTACCCTTATAATGAGAAATAATTTCTTGATAATGCATTTATAGAGACTCATTCATGATGGATATAACCTCTAAATCTATTCCAACTCTTACAACCCAACCATTATACAAATCATGCTTATGTTCTCTCCATAGCTCACCAAGTTCCATTAGTCATGTAGTTCTCATAGCCTCCTTATTAGGAAAATTATAACAAAGCTATTACTAATATATTAATTCATATAAATAAAATAATAATATAACATTAAACATAGTAAATTTTCATACCCATATTTGAGCCCAATCATTATCTTTTACTTAATTTTCAAGGTTTATCTAGGAGAGTGGCTTGACAGGAATGATGTGAGAGTATTTGGAAAGCATTTCCATAAAACTCATGTATTCTTACCCGATTTTACCAATCATTTTATTATCCTGATTCTACTTAACCATCAGCTGTGTGTGGTTATTTTGTACTTCATGAATGTGTATACACCCATACTGCCTTATAGTGGCCGATCTAGATATGAAATAATAAAAGATAAATATTAAATTAATACATCTTATAATTAACATAAATTATTTCCAAAAAAACTTACTAGGGATCTATACATATAACTGAGATAAGATTATTAGTGGGTACCATTGGATCCCTAGGCTATGAAGGACTGTCAATCTGTGCAGTACCAGTGGGGTCCAATGTATTCTCATGAGGTTTAAAATATGTCAAGGAAGAATTTGAAGGACATGAACATAAAATTCTAGAGAAAATGAAGTAGTAGGAAAAAATGATAGCATAGATGTCTATGGAAAAGGATAATATATATGGGGAGTGGGAGCTATCATTAGATAAGGAAATAAAATATGAGGAGGATCAAATGTAAATGGTGGTAAAAGTATTGGCAGTCTAAATATCCCGGGTGACTCTAATAAAATGGTGGGATAAGAAAGTGTGGTATGCAATATATCTTATGAAGATACAGGGTGTGACCGAGTACAACAAGTGGTGTGAGTAGCTCTAGTACCACCCCCGTTGAATCATCAGGATGATCACTACTGCCACTATTTTGGTTGGATTGTAAATGTCTCTTAAATGTTGGTTCTTGATTAGAATTTTAAAAAATATTAATGGCATGACATAATATATTATTGATATATTTATTTTAAATAGGATACTCACAACAGGCATCAGGAAAGGAATACCCATCTCTCTCATGTGGCTATTATTATCAAATATCCTCTTCCTTTATACCTCTTCAATGTTTTTCATTTCCTGATTTTGAAAGGAAATATGAATTTAATTATAAATTCATAACTAATATGTAAGAAAAACAATAAAGAATATGTGATGTGACTTAATTAAGGGATACTAATTGTCAAGTAAAATAAAGGATATATAGTGATATAACATAATCATATTATATTTAGTGGAAATAATATAAAAACCTAAAAGTCATGTTATAAAAAAGTCAACATGTTTTCATTATCATTTTAAATGTGGGTATGATATAGATTTCTTCTTCTATTTTCAATTCGATTCAATTAAATTTTTCTTAGGTTATTTGGTTTATTTTAGTCAATTTATTAGGTCATTTGTTTATTTTTTGGGTTAGGTCATTTGGTTGATATTTTGGGTTAGGTCATTTGTCCAATTTTTGGTTATGTCATCTATTTTATTTTTTTTGTTTTTCATTACAATTAGTTTAATATTTTTAGTTCAACTAATATTTTTTTTTGTTTTTGAAGGACCCTTGAACACCCTGAGAGGGGAGGGGTGAATCAGGGTGTCAACTTTTTCTTCTTAAAGTTGTGGATCTTGTTCCCACATTGGTAAAAACTTGTTAAATCTTTCTAACAAATGAAATCAGGGAGATGACACAACACTTTTACTTGGTTCTCCACTATGGGATATGTCCAAGGAGCATACAATGACAGGTTTCTAGTCGTACCTAATTCCACTAAACTTCACTAGTTGAGGATTACAAGGTTCTGGTACAATCACTATGTCCCAGGTGCACTCCCTTTACAAAGTTTCAGGGATAGCTCACTGCTTCCATCAGGTCACTCCCGCTGACTCCCCCTAGCTCACTGCCTTGGATGAAGTCCCACATAGTTTTTAGACATGAAGGTCTCTTCAATAGATCTGTATTGAAGTCTTTATCTCTTTTCAACATGAGACACTACTTGCATCGAAGTCCTGGATTGATGCACTTGAAAGCACTAATAAAGTACACCAAATATTCAAAATCCTATCATAAGCATAACACCACACTTGCGCACATTACCCCTACTTGAGCGCAAGATTTGGGAATTGTCATGAAAGATGTCTTTCACGCAACACCTACCTTCCGTATAACCCTTATCTTTTGTGCAACTAAACTGAAGGGTTCACTTGGTCTTTTCAGACTAAAGTAACACCTTACGTGAAAGATTGACTCTCTTTTAATCTTTCATGCGCAAATGTTTCTCATGGTAGAGTTATCGGATTTTCAATGGAAAATTCTTAAGACTTCCTTGGGTATAGCTGCATATTTATAAGCCCTTGATGACCCTGCATGCAATATCCTGACGCATTTTCATCGGTGCAAGTAAGTTTCTTTCTAAGCGTTCAAACCCCCTTTTGATGTCGCATTTGGCACATAAACCCTTTCACGCAACATCATCTTCTGCGCACTCCATGACTTTTCCATTTTTTGGCGTTCTGATCCCAAAACATGTCTTGCGCACAAGTTCCAAAAACACCTTTAATCTTGCATGAAAAAACCAATCTTTTGCACACACTTCAAATCTTTCATACACCTTCATTTTCTAAAAACATATTTCTCCATTTTTCAATTTTCAGCCCCAAAAATTTGGCAAACATTAGAGAATGGAACCACCTTCAATACTGATTTGGATCAAACTGTATAACCCCTTTCCATGTAATCTCTCTGATCTTCAGTGAAATGGATGGCAACAACAAAACACAAACCATGATAAACCTAAAGAATATTGACAACAAACCCAAACTATACTCCATTTCCTACATAGAACGGTCGTGGGTCTAATAGTTTTAATTATATTGTTTCAGTTTTGTATGATTTGTTAGGTTCAAATACAATTCAATTAAATATTAAAAAATGAAACTCAAAGAATACCACAACTAGTTTATATTGAAAATCCACATGAAGGACATGTTGGATACAAAATATTTATAACCAACATTAATTTTTTTTAATAGTACTAATTTGAACAACCCTAGTTGAGCTAAACTAAAATAACTAAGAACACATATTAATGATTCTATATATTATCCACCATAACTTTAGGTTCACAACCAACTCAAAAAATTAGACTATTTGATTCATCATATGTAATAAATTGATTGAGGCTAATGGGGATAATGATCGTGTCAATTTCATCCCCACCATCATAAAAAATATGTCTTGGGATTACTTTAATAATAACACCAAATTCAGGTCCCGAATGATCTTTCACATAAAAAACTTTTTTAGCCAATGATGCTAATATATATGGATCATCAGTATCAATGATGAGAATCATTAAAATAATTTGAAATCCAAATTTATTAATAAATATTCCATGTCTCATCATCAAATTAAACCACTTTCATTTCATCATAGCGACTTAATCATGGGAGTAATAATCCAATATTATTATTTTATCAAAAAATCCATAATAAGATACATTTTCATATTAAGGAATACTATATGATGCATTGAAATAAAATTATATTATTGAAATTACCACAACACCATCATGCTATTTTCTCATGTTCATTTCTCATTCAGTGATATTAAATTTGTACCTATTGATCATAATTTATTTGCATTCAAGAACCACAAAATCAAGAATAAAATCCAAAGATCATATTTCTTAAGAGACAGAGTCAGAAGCTAAACTCAATAACTTAAATATAAATGAATATTAAAATTAATTGAATATTATTTATTTTATTTTATTTCTGTAATACCTCTACCTTTAAGTTTAACCAAGTAGAAAAATATTTTCTATGAAAAGTTTCTCTGCTTCTAAAAGGTAATGAATAATGATTTCTATTTATAATTTATTTATATACCATACATAAAAAGATAGAAATAATTTAACATATATGTAAAATTACATGGGATGACACAACATATACATGTTCAATTTACTTACTTGATATAGTCATCAAAAAAATTCATAGTTAAATAAGACTGTGTGATGTTCCATCTCCCACGATTCAAGGATTAATGTAGTCAATACATAGATCCAAGAATTCCCCCTATATGGGGAATTTATGTAAAATTGGGTTCAATTTTTTCATACTTATATTCTTAATTTATCATTGTTTGGTTATATATCGTGGTCACATCAGACATATAAATTGAATAGAAATCCATACATTCTTGAGCCAAGTAACATTTCACAATGGGAACTTCAAGATTATTCGTATTTCAGAAGTAAGACTTCAACGTGTACATATTTATTTCAATTGGATACATATCAAGAAAATAAATAGGTCTTCTAATAATTATTTTAGTTTTAATATAGATAGTTAGATACAACATGCATGTGAAAAATGATGGAGGAAATATTTTCTCTAACTCACTCAAAATTAATGGTTCTTTTTCCAAGATTTTTAAAAGGAAGGCTTGGAATTTTTTTAAAATATCTATATAAAAATGGAATAATAGAATCAATTCCACCCTTAAATTATAGGATAATAGATAATGGATTTCTATTGGGATAAAATCATGAAGTGGGATGTGATAATCATGAGTATTCAATGATTTCAGATTCAACTCTATTATGTTGAACTATTTTGTTACATTGATTAAATAGCCATCTAAACCATGATATTCTCCAGTACTTCTAGAAATGGTTTTTTCCATGAATATTTCATCACATAATAAGCACATAGAATTTTACATTTATTTTTGCTAATACACACAAGATGAAATTATGGTATGATACCCCAATCCATTAAGTCATGCTGAGATTGTAAATCATCTTTTTTATTCCACTTGACATTTATAAAAATTAAAAGAAATGTTTAAAATATATATTTTTTCAATGTGAATTATGTCTGAATAATGATGAAATGATTTAGTTGACCAATAAGTAAACTAAAAGAAGATACTTTTTTTATTCCAATTATAATTGGATTTCGTGAAAACATTCTTTCTATTTCTAGATTTCATCTAATATTTAATGAATAAAAAAATGGCATCTTAAAATCCATTAAGTACATAAATTCTGTAAACATGTTGAAGTGTATTTTGAGTATCCATGGTATTTTCAAACCTTCTATTATCATTCCTATATAGATGATCTATTTGAAAGAATCATCAATGTCCCATAAAACTGAAACTCCGATGATATTTAAGTCTTATAGATCATGTATTATTCATAAAAATAGTATAGAAAAGTTTTCCCTTTATTCTATAACCATACAAAATTTCATAAGTAGTAAAATAAATTATCATCTATATAATTTCATCACACATATGAAACATATCTTTAAAATAAGCATCGTATGTGCGCATACCCACATTCCAAAGATGCTTTAAATCTTTTATTGAAGATTTCAAGTATACATCTATATCATTTCTAGGATCATAAGGTCCAAATAAGAGTATTCTTAAGAAATTGAATAGTTTTTTTATACACATCCATGGAGGAAGGTTATAAATGTGTACGAAAACTAGCCATGCACTGTGAAAACTAACCATATGACCAAATAGATTAAAACCATAAAATGATAGACCGACCTCACATTACACACCTCAGTTACAAAATTAGGATACCAAGAATATAATGTCCAACAAGATATTCCATATATAGGATTAATGAACTTTACATCATCCTTATTTCTCTCATTATCACTCCATCATATATTTTTTAATATTTCATTAGAAGTGAAACGGTTTTAGAGTTTGTAACTCAATGAAAATAACCAAATTACTTTCCATGGAACAAAATATGGGGTTCCATCAACATTTGGATTCCATAAAGATGTGCCACATTTTATATAATTATTTAGTCTACTAGTTTCCTACTAGAATAAGCTTTAATATTTTGGACAAGCATGATTTTTTTATAGAAAATCCAAGTTGGTCAATTAACTTCCTTGTTATATAATGGTTTGAGGGAATATCTGTATCATCTAGATGTAATTCCTTAAAGAAGGTAATAATATAATTGATTAAACCATTAGAAATTTCATACATGGTTTTCCCATGAAACAATCATATTAAAAATTCCATCATTTTCATTTTACCACATTTTTTGATATACTAGAGTCATGAAAACATCCTTTGATTTTTTCACCCTATCAACATCATCATTTTAATAAAATGCATCATGTGTACTTGTATCATTATATTCTTACATTTTAATACTTTCTTTCTTAATAAGAAGAATAAATGGAAACTAGTCATAAAATAAATTCTCTAATCCATCCCTCTTCTTCAGATTATGAACATTTTGAGACTATTTAGTCTTCCCATTGTGACAACATACATAATAGTTTTCTTGAAAAATATATTTGATTATATGGTAGATAATTTTTTCATGTATTAACCAAGGTATTCCAATATAATTATTACATGGGAAGTGTATAATACCTCTATCTAAATCATTGTTAAATGAAAAATCTAAAAAAATCTCTAACTTGTTTTAAAAATCAATTGAGATCCTATCAATTTAGTCCACCCAACTTATATCAATTATGTTAAAAAAATGTTATATGTCATGTCATAAAATTAATGAAATAATATTTAAGGAAAATCCAAAATATATTTAAGGAAACAAGTCTTGTTCACTTTATTTCTATCACTTTGAAAAAAATTTAACTTGGTTTGAAATCAAATACATTTTAAATAACTCTCTCCATTTGTGAATAAATAAAAAATTAACATACATGAATACATCATTATAAAAAAAATATTAGTTTATAATGAAAATGAAAATTTGATAATGGAAAACACTATTTGTAAATAATTTGAACTATATATTTATCTCATATATACTTAATTTCATAACTAAATTGCATTATGTAATAAAATACTATATATATAAAATCATAATATTAAATTTTATTATATCAATGTGTAATAAATATAAATAATACCACATAATAAATTATATGTATGGAATAACTAACAAACTAGTCCATATGAGAATTATAATGAAAAAGACAAAAAAGTATATCAAACATGAACCATGGTATATATTGTGGTCTAAAACTCAAAAGTTAGAAACCAAACACAGAAGTAGTTGAGTTTTTTAAATAACTAGATTATATAATTAGTAGTTGAGTAAGTGTTTAGTATGGAATGATTCCTAACAAATGCTTACTCAAAATAAATCACACAAACCATAAGGCACAAAAAAAATCTCTTTAGACATATCAAAAGAAAGGGAATAATCCTTTATATAAATATGTTTTCCACACAATTAACATAATTTAAGAAAGGTGTTCATGTAATAAAACAAATTCCATCCATATTAAAACTTTTATGAAAATAAGACCAATCTCTATATTTAAACTATATGTTACATTTTAAATCCAAACATGTTTAAGACCTGGAATGAATAGTTTAAATTATTAAAATAAAACATTGAAATGAGTAATTTCATAACCCCCTAATATATTCCAAAAAAAGTGATATAATAAATAATTATATATTTACCTCATATATCACACAAAAATAATAGGTTCATATTATATTTATAGATAATTAGAGAGTAATTTAATTAAAAAATATATCACCTACAATCAGATTTATTATGAAATAAAATAAAAAATATAATCAAAACTAACCCTAATTTAATGTATTAGGAAGAATCCTCACATAAAATAATCCATGTTAGTGTTTTATACCTAGAAAAAAATGAAAATTATGGTTAAAAAAGAGATAAGGGATATAGAACTAACCAATTTGATGTTCAAGAAGAATGAAAATAAAATAGGATGTGAGGAGAGATTCTTGCAGTTGGGGATGAAAACCGAATGACAACTAATTGGGTTTAATCTAGATGTGAGTGATATTAGAGGAGGGGAGACTACATGGTTGGGTAATGTGGGGAAGTCTATACCAATAGTTTTTAAAAACCATTAGTATCGACTTACTCTATAATAATGGTTTTTGAAAAACCATTGGAATAGCATGATCTATACCAATGGTTTAAGGAAACTCTTGTTATAACCTTCTCAAAAACAGGTTATAAAAATATTTTTTCAAAACCATTGGTATAGGGGGTACCTATACCAGTGGTTTTTGAAAACTTTTGGTATAATTATATTGGTATATATTCCCTCTACAATAGTGTATCATGTGAGAGCTAGCAGAGTAAAGGTGTTTTGGAGTTGGGTCTAGTGCAAGTGGAAGTCTTCTGGTGTTGGTGATCTAAAAAAACTTGTAAGTACTTTATGATTACTTGTATTCATTCATTTTAATATTAATAAAATTTCTTATCACATCATGATTGTTCTTCTGCATGATATAGTATATGATAATGTCCTAAGAGTTCTTATCGCACTGGAAGTTCATAATAACTCCTTGCTATGATGAGAACCTAGAAGTGTCCAAACAATATTGTCAAATATAAGTTATATATATATGATATCATTTTATATGAAATAAATTATATAGGCAACTAGGAGTGGATACTCATAGGGTTTAAAGACACCTTCTCGTGGTATACTCCTTTGGTAATATTAAATACAAGAGGTTATGAGAACATGAAACACCAATAGGAAATCCAAATTTATATGTGTCATTGGATGTTACTATCATTTATGAATGTAATGATCCTTATACTTTAATATTATTATTAATACATGTCACGGGCCACATAATTCGATGTATTGATGAAAACTAGGATGATATATGTTCACCATGAGGTATGATACATTGGGTACATTGCGATTAATATTGTATTAATGAATAATGTAAGAAAGGATTTATCCATTATATTCTTTAATATAAGTAGATATATCGGGCCCTTTGATTAGAATTTAATTTTTTGATTAAGTTCATACCCATGGTAGTGTTCTCCACAAGTTCATTTTAAAAAATTCAAAGAAAAATACATCTGACATATAAGGTTGTTGACACTATCCTAAAACCTGCTTTATTAGAGATATTGAGATAAATGGATTATATTTGATGGTGTACATTTGCAGGAGTTTACATGTCATTGGGACATTAACTTCTTTCTCTATGGTATCCTCAGTGTGTTATGAGATTCTAACGTTCCACTTTAGGTAGTGTAGCCTATTGCCAACGCGAAAGGGTCCTAGAGGGTTATAAACTAGGTGTATTCATAACTTTAGTTAAATTCCAGATGTATTTAATATGTTGGGTAAATATTATTCTCATACTTGGTTTAATGACTATTCATGTTGGCTTGATTGAAAATACCCAATCACCAGTTATTTTAGAGAATATATATATATGGGTTAAATATTTAAAAAATATTTATTCACTAGGTAATTATATATTTAATTACATGAATGTATAATATTTATTTATTTCAGTTTATTCACAAGGTAACAAAATATTTATTTATTTAGTTATATGAATATTTAGTAAATATTTATTCAATAATATAGTGAATATAATATTTATATATTTTTTGGTGAATAATGAAGTAGTATTTATTTAATTCAATAAAAATTCATTATTCAAGGACCAATAAATATTAATTAGGATCATTAGATTGGGTTTTATGGTCCGACGAGAAATTTCATATTAAATATTATTTGAATAAATATTAATTTATTTATTCAAGAAAAAAAATATTTATTTTATATGTGAGTTTAGCATATTTCAATACAATAATAATAACAATAATATTTCAATATGTGGTTTTCTAGGAATTAAGAAAATAATAAGGGACCTTATGCAATTATTTACTTTCTAACCCATGTACTGTATAAACCTAATTATGAAATTTTGTTCAAGATCAAGCTTCATTAATTCTTTGTGCAAAATAAAATATAGATGGAATACTCTCAATCCCTAGAGATATATCTCCCTAGAATTCTATGAAGAACATAGAGAATTTATCCTCCACCATAATGGATTCTTATCTTCTTAGAAGATTTGGTTACGATGAACATCAATTATCAAAATCATTAGATTCATCCACATTAGTAACTAGATAATTATACACTAGTTATTAGAGGTTCATGAAGCACATGTGGATCACTATTAGAGGGAATATAACCTTTATTCCTTTTACGCAATGATAGTATGACAATAGTGTTCTATCAATTCATCGATGAGGAAATAATTAAAAGATCAAGGTAATTCTAAATCTTTCTATAAATTAATTTTTAATCACATGTGATGATTATACCTTTTGGTTTTGGGACTAATATTTCAATTAATATTTGATTCAATTACATTGGTTTTTATGTTCTTTTCCATGTGCATCACTGATTAATCACTGATTATGATAAAAAATTGTGTTGGCCATGCCTCCACTGATGATTCTACTACACCCACAAGACTCAATATTAAACAATTTGAAAAAAAAATAGTAAACCATGAGAGTAAAATCTCAAAGATTAAAAACACTAAAAGGTTAATCAAATAATATAATAAATTTTATTTTTTTTAATATATAATAAACCACAAGTCAAATGAGTTTTATTATTAGGTAATTAACTGAAAAATATAATTCATGAATCCAAAGGATAAAAAAGAAAATGCTCTTCATATCATGAAATAAAACTTGAATCCATGTATATTTTGTTTTACTACTTCTTAATGCATGATCAAGGTGTTTTCAATTATATCCTTTAAAACAAGTTATAGAATATGATTCACTAGTAGTTATTATATGAATAATATACTTGTTATTGGACTATATTGTTTTGATCTATTTATAATCCAATTAGTCTCATATCCTTTAAGTTTTGATGCTCATAAATACCATGTTTTATGTACAAATATTTTTAATTTGAGTGGATTTCAAGTAAATTATTTATTTATTAAAGTTTCTCAATGGAATTATTATTTTAGAATTATTATTCCAAGTTTCTAATATTTTATATTGAATATTTTTTTTAAGTATATAAAATTTTATATGAATAAGTATTTCATACATATACAATGGAGTTTAGACATATTTAGTGGAAAATGGAATTATATCTCATGTTCTGAAATTTTTCTACGTCATGAATCTCATGTATTGGAATTTTTTCTAATTATAAATCTTTACATATCCTATGGAGTTGAGAAACTCTCTTACATATTAGATACTTTTCAAAGAAAAATATCTTATATATGCAGATATATATTTCATATTTAGAAAATGTTATAATTTTTTTCCATATAAAAAGTTAGAAAAGTATGGAATCTTACATATGGGAAAAATATCTTAGGTATTGATTTTTTTGAAGAAGTCATCTTATGTTTGAAGGAAAGACTCTTATGTATTGATTTTTTATAAGGAGATAACTCTTAAAAATTAACTTGAAGTCAAAATTTATTCCTATGTAGAAAAACATTCATTCCCATGTGATCCAAGATATGTATGATGTTTTCATGGAAGGAGAACACTACATAAGGAGAATTTTGGCTGCATTCTCTCTCGTATATGAATAGATTGGCATGAATTTATGTTGTGTCAGGATAAGTCACACAAGAAGAATACTATATAAAGATATATCAACTATAAGTTCTCTAATATAATAAAAATTATGCATCTTTTAAAGATAAGTCACATAAGATTAAATCACAATCAATGAAGATCACATAGGAATAAATCTAAAAGATGCTGAGTTAAGTCAGATTAAACTAGAAGGTAAAAAAACTCATGTGCAATTAAATACAAATAACTAATTTCATGTATGATTAATTTTAATGAAGAGTATTCTACATAAGATTAAATGAAAGGTTTAAAAACTCAAAATTGGGGAAAGTCATAAGTGTTGTGATACTTGAAAATTATTCCGGGGATTTTTCAAATATAAAAATCCAATTAATTTAGATGATTTAAATGAATATATTTTATGGAAATATTCCATAAATAATATAAAGATATGTATTTGTCTTGGCAATGAATCTGGAGAATATTTTTATTAATATTTCAATTACCTTAAATTAAGGAGTTTATTTGAAGTTATTTTGAAGGAAAATCAAAGATCCAAAAACTATTATTTCAAGGTATAAATTTAAGGATATTGGCTAAGTATTTAATATCTTTTACTCAATAGCTACGAGGAATTATAGATTTTTATTTCTAGGAGATAATTTTAAAATTCAAATTAAATTATTATTGTTAGAAAATATTTGTTTATGGGATTTTGATCGAGATTATTTTAAGAATTAAATTATGCAATGACTATTGGAGTTCCTAATTTCATTGGAAATAACATGGATTTATATTAACAAGAGTATTTAAATATAATATATATATATATATATTATAGTAAAAAAAGACTTTGGAATTATCAAAAAAAATATTTAAGAGAAAAACACTCAATTATTGGTTGTACTGTCATTGTGAATTATTTCTATATTATTATTCAAGTGATGAAATTATAGATTACTTTATAATTAAAAAATAAGGATAAATAAGGAATATTACTCTATTGCACATTCATTAAAAATTATTCAATTTTTTTAATATCTACACTTTTTAGACTTATATATTCTCTAGAAGAAGACTCATCTACTATCAGTTGCTAGAGTTCGAAACTGTGCACCATCAAATATTTTCAAATTTCTAAACCTTTATATTTTCATTATTAGTACACACTTCTTTTACTATTTATGGGAATAATACCTTGTAAAATCTTTAGTAAGGGAGGCCTAGTAAAATACTTGTGAGGGAGATCCTAATAAAATCTATTGTACCTTGTACTAAGTGTTAGCTGCTTGCACTCAACTGCGAGATCCCTAGGAAAAGGATCTAAATAAAAATCATTAATATTGAATTTTATTTTTGTGTATTGTACCAGGGGAAGTTATTTATAGCCCTGAGCCACTATAAAAACATCTTGTATCATTCCCTTTATTTTCTTTTATTTCCACTTCATATCTAATTGAAATATAAATGAAGAAACTAAACCAACTTGAATAAAGAAGTTATAATTTAATGAATTTTTAAAGGAATAAATTCACCCCCCAATTGAGTATTTTTTTACAGTACTAGGAAAACACTTTTTATCATAACTTTCACTTTTAGGATCTTTGAGCTTTATTACTACCTTTTTTGATACCAACACTTTGAATTTTCTACACTGGTAAGATGAAGCTTAAATATAGATTGAATTTTTTCCTAATACCAAAACATTATATGATATAATACTCCTCAAAGAGATTATATCCTATAAACCCTAATAATCTAGAGAGTGAAAGATCCAACAATAAAAATCTAGGATTAAATGGGTGATCTAAGAGAATTTATGCTAATGATTAGAGCTCCTGATTTCATTGGTGATAATTATGGTTGTTGAAAATATAGAATGATTGTCTACATGTGGAATACTAGATTTAAAATCTACATAAAAGTTGTAAAACCTTATAAGATTCCTACTGATGAACCTAAGTTATGGATTTCTAATTAATAGGTGTATTATTAGTGTAATCGTGGTTCTAGGTGATTGGATTTGTTGACAATATGAATATAGAATTATGGTGTAGAAGTGTTGACAATATTTGTTGATAATATGGATATGTAATTATAGTGATTGGATTTTTGAGCATTCTAGAAATAAGCATGGTGACTAAATGAGAAAAATAATTAGTTAATAGCCTTTTTGTAAAGGATTTGGATAAATTCTGTTTTATGAAGTATTGAAAATATGAAGGTTATGTAAAGGTTAGAAGTTGGAAAACCTGCATAAAGGTAAGGTGAATGATCTTTTGGTTAATATGGATTTATTTATGTGGTAAATTGTAGATTTTTTATTCATGGAAGCTTGGTCTCAACATGTAGTTAGATGAATAGGCATAGTTAGTTAGAACTCAACATTTGGCTAATTTAGAAATTTATGAAATTATATGGTAGCTTAAAGACAACATATGTTTAGTCCAAAACTTTGTGAATTTTTTATTCATGGTATTGGTCTCAACAAGCAACTAGTTTAGTAGGCATGGTCGGTTGGAACTCAACGTGCAGTTAGATCAATATTTTGTGAAATTCTCATTCATGGTAAACTTTAATGTATGGTCAGATGATATTCTACATGTAATCAATTGAGGTTGTCATGTTAGGTTGAATGAATACATGAAGTAATTTGAAGCAAGAACAATTAGTTATAGTTCTTTATGCGGTCGGTTGTCATGGTAGTTTGACAACACAAATGCTTTATACAATCAATTGGGCATACAACCAGTCCTAAAATTTTCTTCTTGGGAGTTTTTCTTGGAGACATGCCACCTCATTCCAATATGGTTAATTCAAAGTAGAGTTTTTAAAATCATTAAAAGCATGGATTTTGTGGGAAATTAAAAGGAGTATAAAGAAAAAATTTTAAGGAGGTTTTAAAGAACCTTCACTTGAGATATTGGATGGATTCCTAAGAGAATATTAAAAATGGAAATATCTTTCATATTAAAAGAAGGTTTTTTAAATGATGATTCCATTTCATGATATTTACTGATTGAAATTGAAATATACTTGGATGATTTTTGAATATTATAAGTGGTGTATTTAAAATTATATATCCCAAGATTATTTGGATCAATGGTTTGACCATGATTAATGGTTGACAATGACTAATCAAACCGAGTGTGAAGAAAAATAGGAAATGATAAAGGTTAAAGATAATGGATCTTTATTCATGAAATTTGAATAAAGATTTTATGATGAGTATATGAAGTTATTATTAGATTTAATTAATATGGTTTTACATGTAAATTTTTTTTAGGAATTATGGAGGGACATTAGGGGTGTTTTTATTTGAATTTAAATAGGCTGGTACAAATAGAAGTGATTGTGAATTGATTACTCATATAAAAGTATTGAACTTCTTGAACCAGGTTTTATGGTAACTTGAATAAGAAGATATTGATCCTGAGAATTATAGAATAAAATTTTATTTAAAATATGGACTAAAGATAACATGTTCTTATTCTATAAATTTCATTGATATGTGTTCTTACTGGTGACATGGGGTAGAATCATGAAAAGTATTAATGAACATGGTGTGATCTACACCAAGAGTTGTGATGCATTAAATTTGATAACGCGTGTATAAATATGTCATAATAAAGTTTTATAAAAATAGAGAGGGATATGCACTAATATTAAATATCTGGAAAGGAAAAAGTTTTCACATTCTGCCGTATTTGGTTCTTGAATAAATAAAGGAGAGACTATGTAGAATATCATTACTACATCTTGTTTTATATTAATGATTAAAGGATAGAGAGAATAAGATAATTACATTGCTGTATCTGGTGTGAAGAATAAAAAATATATAGGATAATTACATCTTGAAATTATCTTCATCTAGATAATATAAGTGCTTTTAATGATAAGGAACAAGAGTTATATTCAGATTGAGGATTCTCTCATCTAGCATTGGAAGAGGAAGTGACAAGACTAGACCCCTTTTAAGAAGTTATTCACATCTGGGCATGAATAAAAGATTAACAAAAGTAGGCACATAATAGAGAATATACCTAGAGATAAGTTTGAAAAGTGAGGTCTCATATTGAAAAAAATAGACCTATATGTCATCAAACTGCGAAAGATAAAATCAAGTCTATAAACCAACTCATCCCTCACCTGAGTGGTATGTGTGAGTAGTGAATAGGCATAACACCTAGGATTAGTTGTGATCCCTGTTGGGGAGGAGAATGAT
The DNA here is from genome assembly GCA_963277665.1 of Viscum album. Lineage (NCBI taxonomy): Eukaryota > Viridiplantae > Streptophyta > Magnoliopsida > Santalales > Viscaceae > Viscum > Viscum album. The sequence goes on along the minus strand of OY728119.1, from coordinate 1,172,654,784 downwards.
GGAAAGAGGGGGGGTGAATTGCCTTTTAAAAAATAATTAACAATTTAAAAACAAAGTTAAAAGTGCAGCGGAAATAAAAGAGGCAAGAAAAAAAACTTGATAACGGAGTTCGGCTTAAACCAAAGCCTACGTCTCCGCTCCCAACTCAACCGTTGAGAGATTTACTACCGCTTGCTTTTTAATGGTTTTAGCAAGAAACCCATTAGACTTTAAGGTAGTCTAGAACCTATTACAGCTTGCTTTTAATGGTTGAGCAAGAACCCACTAGCCTTCTTACAGGTGAAGGCTAGCTCACCTATGACTCAAGCCTTTTAAAGGGAAGGCTTTACTAACCTCTTCACACCTTGAAGGTGGTGTGAAAACCCAAACAAAGAGAGGATGAGAGAAAGAGGGGTTTGTAGGCACAAACCAAATTGATGCTCAAAAAGATAAAACAAGAAAAACCGTAATGTGGAGAAGTCTTGGGCGCCAATGGATTGATTGGAGTTGATGAAGAGTGCTCCCAAGCTTCTATGGTGGTGCTCCTTGGATGTGGAAGTGGGTTGGAGCAATTGAGGTTCCTTGAAGGAATCCGCCGGAGGTTTTCCAAATGATGAAAAATGTGTCCGTTGGCTTCCGTTGGCTTGGTTATTGTTCCACACTAGTTCCGGGGCTTCCTAGTCCTTTATTTATAGAGGGGGAACCCTCATATGGCCGTTCGGGGTCTTCGGAGCCGTTGGAAAAGTCTTCGGAGCCGTTGGGAGCAGGCTGGTCAAAGCCCAACGGCTAGTTTGACTGGCTCCACCGGCTGACCGGTGCTTGGCCACCGGTTGGACGGTGCTTTGGAAAAAGGAGAGGCCTTCTGCCCAGGCACCACCGGCTGGACGATGAGGAGGCCACCGGTTGGCCGGTGCTGAGACAGTAGCAACCTCTTCTGTCTGGGTTCCACCGGCTGTCCGGTGATGGGACACCGGTTGGCCGGTGGTCTGGACAGAGGGGATGCCTTCTGCCCAGAGACCACCGGCTGGCCGGTGGTCATCCACCGGTTGGCCGGTGGACTGAAAACAGTCCACTTTCAGTCCTTCTTGGCCCAATTCCTTGGTAACCTTTTTCCTATCAACAAAAACACTTAAAACAAGATTAGATAAAAAAGAGAGTGATTGTGATCATGAAAATTAAACCACGAGGGGTACGAGAGGTACAACAATCCCTTCTTGAAGACATTCTAATATCCTTACACTAAGTATTACATCCCCTATAAAATCAAAAAATTATTGGTTTTTTCTCCTTGGACTAGCTCTTAGTGGTGAACCAAGTAAAATACCAGTGTCCCTGTGTACTTTACATTCTGCATATGTGCATGTTGTGTGGTGTGGATGCATTTGAAAGAAAGAATATATTGAATAAATGTTATTGATAACATTATGAAAAGATCCTAAAGGGAAATGATAAAAATTTTGTGTCACCCTAATTCACCCTTCCTTATTAGGGTGACTTTGGTTTTAATAAGTGGGATCAAAGGGTAAAGATTCTGACTTTGCATTAAACCTTTGTATTTGTTTTGAGATTTTTTGCTCATATGGATCTTTGGATAAATACACCATTTATCAGTGGATCTAACTTCTACAGTTATAAAAAAGGATATTTTTATATTCTATATGATTATGGCATGAAAATTATGTATTTTATTCAAAGAGATATAGATTTGATAAAATCCTAATGAAATAATTTGAAATTCAGTGATAGAGAAGGTCTTGATAAGATCTCTATATGATCTGGTGTATAAGAAAATTATTCATTATTCTACTAATTTCAAAATTTTAATGTCTCTTGAAAATATTTATGGGAAATCAGTGGAAGAATGATAATTAGAGAATACACTATCAAAGTTAATAACAAAACTGGTCAAGAGGAGGAACTAATAAATATAGTTAATAAAGAGTGCCTTACGAAAAATAGAAAGAAGAAGAAGAAAACCAAGAAGAATACTACTAAAAAGACCAACTATCCAATTAAGGTGAACAATTATGATTTTATTGATACATTTATTCCTAATAATATTATAGAAAATGCATGTAAATATAGTTTTCTAGACCCCTTATAGAATTTGAAATGGGTGAAGAATCCATGGAAGAAGTGGCAGTGGCATCAATCCATCAATATGAAGGTTGTTTATGTGGAAATCAAGACAAGATCTAATTGTTGAGTGAGAAGATGGATTAATTGGAAATATTTCATCAACTATACCTTACTTTAATTGAATATATGACCAGGGAAAATAAAATTTTAAGAAAAGTAGAAGTGACCTTGAATTTTAATATTAAGAAAATGGTTATAATAATGATGGATAAAAGTGATATACTTAAATATATTTCCCAAGAGACAGAAAATAATTTGACTATAGAGAAGGATTTGAAGGAAAGCATTTTGTATCTCAATACTTATTTAGAAAACAGAAGATGGGCTAGAAATCAAGCCAACTCCCAACTAAAGGATATAACTGACAAGTTGAAAGAAAAATATGTGATAATTATAGGAATTGAGTTAAATCTCTTCTCCTTAGAAGAAAAAGGGAATATAGAGATGACCTTAAGGAAAAAATCAGTAAGTTAAAGGAAAGAAATTCCAAATCTAAAACCCTCAAGTAGAGAGGGGTATCAATCTAGATGAGGAAGAAAATTCCCTCCAGAGAAGATAGCAAAAATATGCTACTACTGTGGAAGAACGGGGAACACATTAAGTGCCTGTCAAGAATCCCAAGGGCTCAATAGTGGAAGAAGACATGCTGCATCAACATCTCATCCAAAAAAAAAATAAAGAGGTTCAATTTTATGAGATATGTTTTATTTATGATAACTCTAGACACATGGAAAGAAATTTCAGTAAGAGGAGGACTAGAACCGTAGATAAATTTTTATTTTTATTTTTTTAATTTATTTATTTAACTTTTAGTGGTGGTTTTTAAAAAGGCATCATGAAATTAATGATAATAAATAATAAATATTAAATAATTAAATATTATTTAATAATAATAATAATAATTTATTATTATTAATAATAATTTATTATTTATATATATTAATTGTTTATTTTTTACAATTTCAATTAATTTTTAAGTGTTAATAATTATTTATTAATTATTTATAAGAATTATTTTGTAATTATTTGAAAACTAAGTTAATATTTAATTATCAATAAATAAATAAATATTTATTAATCTATTATTAATTAAGTATTTTTTATTTAATTTCTTATTTGTTTAATATGATTTATTATTTATTATTTATTTATCATTTATTTATTTATCATTTATTTTTTATTTATTATATATTTATTATATAGTTACCATATATTTATAATATATTTATAATATATTTATTTATAATTTATTATTAATTAATTAATTAATTAATTATTATTTCTTTGTTATTTATTATTATTTATTTATTTATTACATATTAAATATTAAATATTTTTTGTTATAATTATTGAATTAATTAATTATTAATTAGTGAATTATTATTTATTATTTATTTATTTAGTAATTATTTTTATTTTTATTCATCCACCCTCTGTCAAATGTAGGATTAATTTCCTACACTTGTGTTATTTTAGGTCCTTATAGTTCAAAGGACACCGATATCTTAAAGGAGGACCTTGTGGATTATCGTATTGAAATCCTAAAACCTGATAAGGGGAATCATAAGGACCAGTGGTGCAATTATAACTTCTGATCCTTTGATGTGTTGCAATTTTATTCTTACTCAATTCCTCAGAAGATCATGAAAAGAATCCATACATCTTTTTTAAAGCATCTCCTATAATTCTCAAGGAAATATTGAACGATTGTAATCATTCAATTATAGCTCACTTATCTTTGCATGAGAGAGAGTATAGATTGAATCTCTTTGATCTAAGGTCTCACCACATTCATTTATGGAGATTTTATAACTAGAGGATTACATCCATCTGTAGGGGATAATTATACATTGTATTCCTATCTCCATCTTTGAAGTCAAGAACTTGGGGATATGAGTTTTTGAATAAAAGGCCCAGAATTATCAGGATTAAAGAATGAGATCTACTTTTTAATGCCCTCAATGTAAATAATTCCATTACTCGAATTTGGACAAGAATTTAGGGATTGAGAACCCCAAATATTATGGGTAATTTCATAGGTAGTTGAAGTCCCAATTAAGACAGAAAAGGAAACTGGAAAGGTTAGGTATATAAATTTTACTCATTTTCTTGTGGAGGTCGATCTCAAATCCCCTATTTTTAAGACAATTGTATTAACTACTGATAATAAAAAATTTGAATTTTTTATTAGTTGTGACAAGAAACCAGAGTTTTATAAAGGCTGATACAATATAGTAAAATCATATGATAAATTTTGTAGGAAACTAGTGTAAAAATTCTATGGAATGAATGTTCATGACACCAATCATTACAGGAAAGAGAAGGAACGGGGAACTCACCTTGGTGGAGTGCCTCATAAGAACAATATATATCTGATATTTTAGGATCATGTAGAAGACTCACATTTTTTTTAATCTCATGAAAGTACTCAAAATTTTGATTTGGTTATAAAAAATCATGAAGGAGGTGTTAAATATGACCACAAAATTAAAAAATATGAAAATAAACATAATCAAGTGAAGGAATAGAAGGGAGGCATTAATGCTGGCTTGTTCGCAACTAGGAAGAACCAATTTTCAATCCTCTCTAAGACTAATGAGGATAATCAAAAATTACCTTTTGAATTATGGTCCTATTATTATGGTACTAAGTTGGATGGTGTAATGATCTAAACTTTCATAAATGAAACTCCTTTTTTGAATGAATAAATGTATTATTAAGAAATGTAGTTATAGAAAACACATGCACTACTTTGGTTATTTTGGGCCATTATAAATCATATCCTATCAAATTTAAAAGAATGTTAAGCATCATAACCATTGTCAATATCTCTATTATACAATGATAATTAATATTATCATATATTGAGGGTTATGATAAAGTTTAAATGACATAGATGGAAGAATCGATGACCTCGATTAGTCAAATTGTACCATATAAAGTCCATTTATCAGAGCTTCTGAGGGAGATGATATCACTAAAAATTTTTCTTGACCAAACCCAAGTCTGGATTCAACAACTAAATCTTGATCAAAACCATTTATGAGAGAAGTTCAAGCATATCAAGATCATGACCCAACCTATGTTTACCAAACCACCCCAATAAAGTACCACCACCACACACCTTACCCTTAGGGTGTACACTAGTGTTATAAGGGGTTATTTATTTAGACCATGGTGGTATGAATTTTTATATTTTATTTTTAAATAAGATAATGACTATATATGTATCCCTTTTTATTATTATTATTTCATAAATTATTATATAATGATTTTGATAAAAAATATATTTTGAAACAAACAAATCAAAATTGTATTTTTTGGGTAATATATTATTTCCATTAAGTCACTCTTTTTGATAAATTCATGTTTTTTAAATAAATTCTATTTTAACAAAAAATTATTAAATAATATTTAAATATAAATTATAATATAATTCAATGAAGTCCAATGTAATTTTTATAAGGTTCATAAAATTGTTAGTGTCATAAAAACTGAATTTTTTCAATAAATAAGGATTTTTATTGAAATTGAAAGTTATCACATTTCAAAAGTTATTTTGGTAAAATAAATATTATTTTTTAAATCAGCATGTTGACATTATACAATGGTGATTTTTTCACAATTTTCTAAGGAAATTTATTTTTTGGGTAAAAATTAAAAATGATATAAATATAAGGCTAGTATTATAACACCATAACAACCCAAAAGGGATGTAATAAGTTATATAAAAGAAATCCAATGATGAATATATATTTTTACTTTAAAATAATGTGTTTTTTAATTTATTTGATTATTTTTATAATCCTTTAATGCATCCTCCAAAACCTATATTATATTTTATGTTTTTAAAATCAATTCTTTAGGAACATGACTCACTTCCACATCTCTAATGGTATTATTTTAGTATATTTGTTTCTTTGACTTATAAAATATTGTAAATTAATCCTCTATGATATAAACCATAGGCAAAAACCATGGGAATATTTGTTTTTTTTATTATTTTATTATATTGATCCTAAAACCTATTTTTAGAAATTAATAAAGAATTATGCTCTATTTTACTATAAATTCCCAACCAACCTCTCACTCCTCTTTATTAAAAATAAATTTATCATGAATAAAATCCACTTATCCATATATAAATCCCTCTCAAGGTGTCCCCAAGCTCTTAATAATCTCCTTCCAAGCTTTTAGAAGCTCCCTATCACAGTAAGGGATTCCCTTCCACTTTATTTTTATTGAAGTACTTTTTTTTGTACTAAGCCTTTTGATTTCCAATTTTTCATGTTTTAATGTGTTTTTAAACATCCCTTTACTATACTTATGATTCCCAAGTAATGAAATACCACCTTTCACTCTCATTAAACCCCTCCTTGAACATTTATGTACACTTATTATGCGGTTGAAATTATCCCATGATTTTCCAAGACAAAATTTTGTATTGTAAATACCCATACCCATTTCCACTCAAGGGTATTCACCTAGTTATACATATCATTCATTGATTTGGGACTTCCATGTATGTATCCCACACTCCTTAACCATGAGATTAAAATTTATATAAAACATTATTATGATTTATGATCTATATAGCACACAAATGCATATACATGATATGAATGTGATGGGTGGGCCCTCAATTATATATCTTTATAATGGATTGGGTAATATTTTTTTATCATGAGATACCAAGTATCATTAATGTGAGGTTATCCTAAGAGAACTATGTTTTTATTCCTTGACAATTAGCCTTGACCTATTCTTATGATTTCATGTTTTATGTTTCTTACACATTCCTTATGTTTCCTTACTATTATCATCTTATATCATGATTTGATATTCAAGATCATGATTCCCACCTTTCTATTTTTATCATGTTATGCCTCTTTATTTACATATACCGTTTTACCTTATGCTATACTTTGATTATTCCCTTACTAGGATTTATAGCCCACATTTTTCTTATGTATGTCCCTAAGTTATCCCATGTATTATTAGAAGATCAATGGATTTTAAGGGCATGTTATGAAGGTTTAAATAATGTCATTATATCTCTGTTTCAAGTTATTGTGCTATGTATCAAATTTACAAAGTACACTAGGTATCTAAATCTTTTGGGATTTTATTAAGTATGTATTTATATAATAAATCATGAAATAAAGTGCATAAAAGATATGGTTTTTCATATTTATCATCATAGTAAGGTTTAGTTATATTTGGATATTAGGATTAGAAAACCTTAGTGAAAGCCTTAGGGATAAGACTAAATGTTGGTCGGAGTGATTATCTTAAGAGGGTGGGGGGTGGGGGGTAATTGAGCACCCAATAAAAAATTATGTTAATATTAAGTTAGAATAAAACCCTCAAATGAAAGTAAAAATTCCCAGTTAATCAAAATAGCAGACTGATATAAATTCTGATATTTTGAAAGATTTCTCAAATAGTGATTATGTATCAGTTAAAACATCAATGAAAATTGATTTAACTTTTTAAATAAATTTACTTAATCAGAAACTTATATAAACACTATTTAAGATTAACCATCAAAGAATATATTTCATTTCCAATTTAAAGCTAAATTAAATTTAAAGCTTTGAGGAAAGAAAACAAAACAAAAACACACAATAGAATAAAATAAGTGGTTCATTCTCAAGATGATACATAATAACCTACACATGGAAATGAATCACTAATAATAAAATTATATAAATATAATTAGGTCTACAACCTAGATTGGTTATACAAAAAACAACGTACAAACTATCCATGGCACATAGAGACCTCTTCCATAATAATTTTGGGAAGAAAATAAGAACAGACCACACAAGGAACTCTTCCAATGTAATCATGAGAAGAAAATAACCACAGGACACACAAGGAATTCTCCCACAACACCATGGGTAAATAGAGGTTAGAATATAGAAGAGAATATTTAATATTCTCCAATTATATCATGGGTGACAGTGTGCATTTAATAAATAAGGTAAACTACACACTGCTCAAATTTAAATGAAAAAAATAGAAAGATAAAGTATAAACATATAGAAAAGATATATTTTCTTAATATGTAGTGTTATTAATGTTTGAGTATCCTCGAATGTGGCTTGGAGAGGCTCTCAGGACATTTATATAAAAGTAGCAGAAAAACAGAGTGTCACAAAGCGCTATTTATTCTGACTGTAGGAAAGGATCTAGATGTTCAATGATATCCAATATTTCATATTCATAAGAAAGTAGGAATGATACACGTAAGATTTTGTGGAATGACTATTTTATTATTCAGAAAGTGTATGATATCTTTGGGCTAGCATGCATGTCCACATGAGGGAGACTTCTTTGAAATATATAACACTACATAATATATATTCCATTTGAATACAATCATCATGATCCTCTACATCCTCATACTGAGCTCTGACATAGACTTTAATATTTTCCTACAATAGTTAAGAATAATAATTTAAATAATCCTAAATAATATAGCTTTTGGTAGAATTTAAATCAAATGTCCCATAATAGTAATAGTAGTCCCACCTGGAAGTGACTCATGTTTGGTGGCGAGTCAGGCCAACAGTGAGTTAGTCTAGCAGTAGGTCATCTTAAAATAGGTTAAGTATGGTGGAAACTAATGTTCGGTGGTGAATCATCTTAGCGATGATTCATTTTAATGGTGAATCATCTCAGTGGTGAACCATCTCAATGATGACTCATCTAATAGTAGGTCATATTCAATGATGACTCCTTTTTAGTGGTAGGTAAAGTCTGGCAGTGAGACATCTCTGATGGTGAGTCTTTTTTGGCAGTGAATTAAATCCAACAGTGAGTATTTTATAGCAGTGATTTATACTAAAAAATGAGTCATGTCTAGAGCTAACTCATTTTCAATGGTGAGTCTTTTTTGGTGGTGAATCAACTCCAATGGTGAGTCTTTTTTTGTGGATAATCATTCTCAGCGGTGATTCGTGTGTGTCAGTGACTCATTCTTAATGATGAGTCTTTTTCTAGTGGTGAGTAAAGTTTGATGGTAGGAATTTTCATCACTTATCCAATATTATTTAAACTTCCTTATATTATAAAATGTTATCATAAAATAATAAAACCCTTAAACAAATAATTAACATGATTTTCGAACATTAAAACAAGGAGGTTCCAATAATCACCCCCTTTTTGATGATAAAAAATCATGGCACTATATAAAACATGTATAGAATAAACTTTGAAATAAATAAATGGATGGGATAAAGTAACCATATCTGTTTATAATTTTTACTTATTTGAGAGTGTAAACATAAACTTGTAAAATATAAGATAAATAAAGAAAATATCAGAGATAAGATCGAAGAATAAACATTGTATAAAAGGTAATACACATAAAATAAACCTAAATTCCCACATTATATCATAAATACAAAATATAATAAATAATAAAATAAGTTCCATATTTATTCTCCCCATTTTGGGATTATCAAAAAGTGAATATAAAAAGATGAAAATTCAAAGAAATAAAATATGATTAATAAGAGAAATCTCATTATAAAAAAAGAGGTTACATCCAAAATGAAAGAGTAACAAAATCCATATCAAAGAAAAAATTCTAAGATCAACTTCTCTAAGCCTGGGTAATGGGAATCGTAGGTGCCTTGCCTTTATCATAGGAAGTGGGAAAAGTGGTAGAGACTGAGGGAACTAAATTAGTGGCTGGTGGGAATACAAGTAGAGAAGGGGCAGGAAACTCTTTGATGATAATCTGATTGAGGTGCCTAACTACTTATGAGGGTGATAGAATGAGAGGATAAAGCTGGGTAGGCAGAGAAGCATTTGGATCATGAGAAATAGATGGTATAAAAAACTATGGGGTAGTGGCTGGAGGAGTTAGATGAAAAGTCATTAGAATAACCTCCTGATCTACCACTGCTAAACCAGAAACATGTAAGAAAGGCTACATCAAATTGACGAAGTCTATGATAATATTTACTCCTCTCTCAATGGAATTTAACAATTGTTTCTTTTCTTTCATAAACTTATGAAGCATAGGGGTCATCAACTTTAACCGAGTAACATGATCCTTAAAATCTTGTGAAACCAGTGGAATCCAAAGATTTTCTACTAAAAACATGAAATGAGAGTTTAGGTCATTATTGGAATATATCTGGGATAAATAATACTCTATTACCTTTATGATGGTTTCAATATTATCTCTAACTTCATTGATCCTTTTATTTACTATCTTATAAACATGATCACTATTATGTCTGATCCACATCAAGCTCTCTTGAGGAATAGTAGGAACATCTCTTGAAACAACATGAAGCTCCTCTCCAACAACTAATCTGATCTAGATAATATCTAAGGTATGTGAATCACTAGAAGTAGAAGCCATAAAAAATATAGACTCTAACCTTTCCAACACAGTAGAAAAACTCTCAGAAAAAGAGTTCTTCATCTCCTCCATTACAGTTCTTAAGGACTCAAAATCACTAGCTAATCTCTTGTTATATACCAAAACTTCTTGAATATGATATAAAATATTTTTTAGTATAAGATATGTTGGAACCGGGCATGAAGCGGAAGCCCCAAATAGTGGGTTTTAAAATTTTTTCACCGACATTCGACGTAAATTTGTCGACGTCGGAGAAGAGCAGCCCGGTCATAGCCGAGGACCATGCGTGGAGGATTTTAAGAACAAAATTGAATCGTAAAATACCTGGATTAAATCCAAAGCCGCGCACGACGTCTGCTCGTCGTTGGTGATCGCTGCTCGAAGAATCCGAAGTCTAATTCCTCTAGATCGTCCACACATGCTTCAAGGAATCCGCAGGAGTGCCGTTCATCGTATTCTGGGTGTTAGCACGGAATACCGACGATGCCTTCGACGTTCCAACGATCACCGCATCGCTTCGCTAGCGATGCTAGAGAGAGAGCTCCATCCGATCTCCTTGGATCCAGAGCATCTCTCTCTAGAGTGTGGGAGAGAGAAGAGGATAGATAAGATCCATGAATAGTATTTGACAAATGCCCCTCCTCTTCTATTTATAGTGCTCAATTAAAATACCCGGTATCGCCTCACCGACCCCGAATACTTAACGCACTATTAGCGACATTTTATGACTACTAAACTGAGCCATAAATATTATTATCATTTACTTGTAATATATTAAAATATATTACATGATAATAATTAAGTCATTAACCCGACTTGTCGCTCCCATAAATATTAATTGAACCTTGAATAATTTAATATTCGTCAATTAATATTTTTTCATGTATTTACTTAAAACTCATAAATAAATTTAATAAATAAATTCAATACTCATTATTCTAAAAACGAATAATATGAATTTATTTATTGCATTGGTGATCGTTTAACTTTGGACAATTCTCGGACCCTTGTGGTGGGGACCACTATGTCCAATTCTCCTATTTAACTGAATAGTAAAGATTCTTTAATATGATATTGTGTGTTACCCTCTAGGCCCTTATTTCTACAGCTATAAATAGTATTCACAGACCAAGACCGAGATCTAGCAACCCATCATGGCCCCTGAAGAAATAAGGATTGTCATAGCAGCGACAACCAACCTACGAACACGCACTATGTAATATAATCTCTTTGTCTATAATATCTCATAAAGGAAGACACACTCTCGTGTCATTGCCCTTTTCTTGCTTTATTGTTTGTTGATGTAACTGGATGGATTTACCCGTGACTTCCATGGCCATGGTCTTATAAAGGCACTGCCATCCATATCAACATGGCCAGAGATATATTACTTCCATAACCTGGAAGCGACAAATCCTTTCTTGACCATTCAACCAATGTCATGCCACCAATGACTCACCCGACACAAACTACCTCACCACGACTTCATTTCCATGGTTTTCATCTTGAATCAAAGTACACAATCAAATGACATACATTGGTAATGATCTCTAGTCAGGAGACCATTACACATGATCGTAGATAGGAACATCCAATGACACCCGAAACATGTGGTGTTTCTATTGGTGGGTCAGTCCTCATAATCTCACTACTAGAGATCACCAAGTGCGAACTTCATGAGAAGAAGTCTCAATGCTTATGAGCCCCCAGCACCTGATGGTCAGACATCTACTATGTCCAATTAGTAAGATGTATCTAGACCATAGAACATATATTTAAGATTAATGTCATAGTATCTAGAGGTTCTCATTATAGCCTGGGATCTTCTATAACCTTTCGATACAACAATTAATCTTTGGACATTACCATTTATATAGTGGATGCAAAAAAATCTATACTATAATGGTAAGATGACATCATGAATTCTTACTATATACACGATATGGTAATCAAAAGCACTGAATAGTTGGGTCTAGGGAACCCACTATTTCAACAAGACATACCACAATCTCAATAAAATTTCTGGTATTCTAATTATTGAGATGAGTGATAGGGGGTGACTGAATCATCTAAGTCATCCCAAAGTTAGAGATAAGCACCTCTTTTAAGGATTCCGGGTTATATATATACACAACACCTATAGGCATAGAAGGAGAAATAATATGAAATGGTGCATGAAATATCTTAGATATGGACTCTACTAGCTCTGGTCTGATAGGTTCATATGATGTAAATATATGAAGCTTTCCTGCAATATCTATCTGCTCAACAATTGATCTCTTAGGATCCATATCTACCTGAAATGGGATAGTAGGTCCACCATGATTTGACTGTGTCTCTCTCTAAGCATCCCCCTGATCTTAAAACTCCATTTTAGGTCTTCCTTGGTGTTCTTGACTGTGTCGGTCCCTACCAGAGAGGTGTTATTGTAGGCTATCCCAGGTTCCCACACAACCCTAGTTGGGGCACTGCACAATCCTATTTTTTATAGAACCCTTTCAACTCCTCGAGTGTATGATCTTCCACTAAGTATGATGGGATTTCATCCTTTTCTCTCCCCTCTTGGACTTTCTTGTGTGGTTCTATCACCCTGGTGAAACCGTAGGTGCATATTCCTATGATCTTATCATCTGATTTCATGTTTTGATCTTATTGGTCTAGAGTGATGGTATGTTAGGGTGGTTTGGGTGTTGATGAATGAGGCATCCTTGCTGTACCAAGAGGCACAATTCATAGTTGGTCTTTAAAATGTTGGAATTTTCTTTCTTTTCTCTTGAATGTGTTTGTTTCATATTTTGGTAGTGTTTGTTATTTTTTCAATGTAATGGGAGTTTTTAGTTTGTCTGTGGTCTACTTTATCTGGTGGTTCGATTGAGGAGTTAATACAAGTAGGTTGATGTTCCTCACATTGGATGGGTTTTGGTGGTCTTGGAATAGGTTGCAACTAGTTTTTAAGGCTTGAATCTACTTCAACTCTCATCATCATCATCATCATCATTATATATATATATAAATAAAATTTGTTCAGAAAAAAAGAAAAAACATACAAGGCTCACAATGAGGGGCAGGGAGACATATTACAGGGTCTAAAGTAGTGGAGAACTAGAGAATCACCTCTTAGGATGTTAATTCCAATTGGTTTCAGACTCTAGAAGTCATGACAAAACAAGAACTCCATTTCTAGAAATTCAAGAGAGGCCAAGTAATCCACTTCCATGTTACCTTCCTGCTAAGTATGGGACACTTTGGTGTGGGTGCTAAGAAGAAAATGACACTTTTAGGAAATGTATTCAATCGAACAAGGAGTAGCTCACACACCCTAAATAGCATTGTGAACCACCATTGAGTCTGTTTTGGCTTCCATGATATGTAGACTTCTCTGCTAGCAAACCGAGAGCCCTGTGAGCATGGACTTTGCTTCAGCCAAAAGTGAGGTACCATGCCCCAGCTGAATAGAGAATTCTAAAATGACCAATCCAATGTAATCACAGACAAGAAATCCTCTACTCATGACTCCAGATATGCAGGAGCCATCAATATTAAGTTTTAAATCACAAGGAGGAGGGAGAAACCTTATCCATTTACCTGAAGATATGCTATAGATGAAAGGGATGTCGCGAGGATTAAGGTTGAGCCGCTGTAGCATAGGAGCCTCCCTACATAGGCTGAGATCCTTGATCATTTCAAGAAGATGAGAAATGGTTTTGGAGATGATCACTCTACCAAACGACACCACCCCATCAAAAATGTAGTTTTTATGCACTTTCCATAAACACCAGCAGCCTGCCTGTAGAACAAGGGTGTGCACCTTTCCCTATGAAACCGCCTCACCCGAACCGTGGAACCAACAAACCATGAAGGGATCCTCCGCCATGTTTGGGATAGAAATTGTCATGAATTCACTAAAGAAAGCCCAAACCACTTGTGCCCACTCACTTTCGAAGAATAGATGACCCGAGGTCTCCTCCTGATTCCTCCTACAGTAGACACGTCTGGAATCCATACTCACACCGCATATCCTAACATTTTTGTCAGAGGGAAGCACTCTATTATGAACTCTCCATAAGAGAAAGTTTTATTTAGAAGGGATGAGTCTATCCCATAGAACCTCTTTCCATACATATCCTTCGGGCTGTAGGGGAATAGTGCGTCGGTAATCTTTAGTGGAGAACAAACCCAAAGATTACAGAGTGAAGGCACATTTATCGGGGATAGAGGAAAGCTCAATGAGATGGAACACCTCCTGTTGGTTTTTTTCTAGAACTGTGTTGATGAAGGAAGGATAGCAGCTAGCCTCCCTAAAGGAGATATTCGTAATAGGGCAACCCGGGTAACTGATGACCTCACTGTACCAGTTGGTATGCCAGAATGAAATGGAGCCTACACCAACAATCCAATAAACATGGGGGAAGATGGAGCTGATCCGTAGAGAAACAACTTTCTAGAGACCAGTTGATTGTGTAGTAGGAGCATCCCCATCCTCAACATAGCATGCATGCATGGATATACCCCATAGCGAGCGCTGTTCCAAAACTTCCCAATCTAAATTTGCATACATGTATGCGATGGTATCCTAAAGGTTGTAGAAGTTAATACCCCCTTTGCTACTTGACCTCACCAACTTGGTCCAGGAGACCCGGTTCCATTTTTATTTGAATAGGGGATCCTAAATAAAGCCTTTGAGAACTCTATCCATGCTTCGAATGATGCCCTTGGGGGGCTTTAAAAATGGAAAGGGCATGAACTGGGGTGGAGATGAGAACACTATTAACCAACGTGATCCTCCCCCTGAAAGAAAGGTACATTTTTTTCTAGTTGAGAATCCTCTTGGTGAATCTACTGAAAAGGGGGTTGAAGTCACGGATACATACGGTTTTTGAAGATAGAGGAGCTCCAAGATAAATCATGGGAAGTTCAACCATTTGGATACCCAGAGAGTTGCTCATTGAAAGGGTCCGAATGTCTAAGAATCTATTGGATATGAAGAATATACTATTATTTCGGTTGATGAATTGTCTAATAAAATAGATATAAGACTCTATAAACCCATTAAAATCCCTCACCAACCTACTTGATGCATTAAGGAAGACAATGGAGTCATCCACGAACATGATATGCGGTGCCGAAGGAAGACACATTCTTCTATGAAACGAAAGGATCCCGATACTAATAATGCTCTGATGGATGAGTCGGTTAAGAATATACTGGGTGATGATAAATATGGTCGGCGAGATGGTGTCTCCCAGATAAATACCACGAGACACCTCAAAGAAACCGAAGGCTTTTCCCATGAATATAATCAATATCTTGGATAAACTGAAATAAGGAAAAATAATATCTATATTAAACATGGACAAACCCATAACTGCCAAATCTTTGTTGATGAAGCCCCATTAAACGTGATCATAGGCCTTGATCATATCAAGATTGATTACCATGTTAGATCCCTGAGTTTTAATATTGATATCTCTAATCATTTATTGGGCAAGAGCTATCACCCCTTGGATAGAGCGTCCCCTCACGAATTCGTGTTATTCGAGAAAAACACAGTTAGGAAGATGGAGGGCCAGTCAGGAATTAAGGATACTAGTGAGGATCTTATTGGGGACATTGCACATGCTGATCGGGCGGAAATGATCAATAGAGGAAGGAGTCCTAGCCTTAGGAATGAGAACTATAGAGGTAGCGCAAGCAATGCGAGGCATCAGACCTCCATGGAAGAATTCCTGAATCACCTTGATGAGATCACTTTTCACTGACTCCCATGATTCTCTGTAAAAAGATCCAGGGAATCCATCTAGATCAACCGCACTATCAGGGTTGAGGTTCTGCATGGCCTCATGAATTTCCACCTCTTGGGGAATGGCACTCAGAATCGAGTTGTCACGATTAGTAAAAGTAAGTTGAATGACATTGAAGAAACAAATAGAGTCCTCCGAGTACCCATGAGAAGGATTCATGTGATGTCCAGCAAGAAGAGTGCAGAAGTGGGAGCATGCCAGCTCCCCAATCGTCTCTTTGTCGTCAGAAAAAGACCCATCCTCTAGCTTGATTCTTGGATAGAACCACCTCTTACTTTCTTTCTAAGTCGATCTAGTGTGGTGGATTCAAGGAGGATTTTGGATGTGATGTTCAAGTAGTAGACAATGTCTCAGGAGGTATTTCATGTGTAGTATTGGTCTGGTGGTGGTCAACGATGGTGGTGGTGGTTCACATGGACCATGGAGGTAGGGTTTTCATGTCTTATAAAATCTTTATTTGCACTAGTTTGTTTGTTTTTATGGTTTTTGAATCATGTGCTTTAGCTAGTTATCATTTGTGATACTACTGTACTGGAATTTACTCATGGGATATTGGTACCTAAATTAGATGTTTTTTTTGTGAGGGTTCTCAATTAACCCATAAAAGTGAATTTTCTTGAAAATAAAAATATTCAATTGGAGGCCATATCCATCCCCATCTTTAGCTTCTTTCAAATTTCCATCACTTTCATGGTCTTCTTTATTTCTATTTTTTATCATTTCCATTATATTCATCGCCATCTTGATCACCATTTCCATTACTTTCATCATCAGATAAAGCTAAAACATCCTTGGAAGATTTAGAAGAAATCTTATACTATTCTTCTCCTGATACCTCGATTCCTTCTTCTTCACTTCCTTTTCTTAAAAGAGTCTCTCTAACTGGTATAGTTCCTAGAGGACTAGTCAAAACAAAAAGTGATAGATGGGCTCTTAGGAATTTTTGGGTCACTACCATCCTCAAGTTATAACTCTTCCTCATCACCAGGAGAAACAACCTCCTCTTCTTCCTTCTCTTCATCTGTGTACACAACAACCTCATCTAGCTCTAATCCAGGATCAAAAATATGCTTTGATCTGGAAGGATGATTAATAGGATTGAAATCCTCATATAACTTACCAATATCATCAATCTATTTCTTACTATGGGTTACAATATATCTAAATCCTTTTACAGATAACTTTGGTAAGTAAAAAACCTACACACTGCACCTCATATTCTTTATCCTCAACAATTAGTCCCTTTTTCTCATGCATGTAAGAAATAAGCTTAGGATAGGCTAGAGAATTTGATCTAGAAAATGTCTTTCACAATTCCATAATATAAACCATTAGATATTTTCACATGTTGATTTTGTATCCTATTTTAATAATTTAGAGCAGATACATATCTTGATATTTCATCATACTGAAATCACCTTTTATATAGAATAACATGTGCTGTATTAATTTAAAGAGAAATTGACACTCACCATCTAATTTGGCTGTAATTGGTCTCCTTAAGGTTCCATCTTTAGTCAGATTTACCAAGTAATTATCATACATGAACAAATCACTATCATTGGGAATCCACCCTTGATAACCATTTAAAACACCTTCATGAGGTACTTTAAGACATCTAGCCCATCAATTTGAAGAGAAAAATACCTTCTGTTCATCTATCCTTCTTCAAATACAATCTTTATCTTATCTAAAACTAAACTCAACATTTTGATAAAACTAGAATACCAACCTAGTATAGAATAGAATATCATTGTTTGTGAACCAATATAACCATCAATGATCTTTGAACACCCTAAGAATAATTGAATTTCTATATAACAACCACTCAACATTCACTTATTTCTCCAGAACAACTGTATGATTCACAAGCTATGGGTTCTGTGGCTCAACAAAAACTCTTCTAGAATATCCTCTTTGCTTATTTGATGGACGCTACTCATCAATAGACAACAAAATATATCACTTCAATCTAACCATTGAAAACAAAGTGAAAGGTCCAGGTCAGGTTAATGGAAGGATAATGGTTGGGTGAGAAGGAGTAGAAGAGAAGCTCGAAGGTCAATAGGCATGAGGGAGAGAGGGCATTGAAATTAGATCGAGGGTATAATTTATATCATTTAGGGATTTGAAAATAATGAATTGAAATAAAATTTCTAAATTAAAATGAAATAAAAATTAACCTGAAAGGAAAATAAAGTTATTAGTGATGAATTAATTCCAACGACAGGTCATTTCCAATGGTGGGTTATTCCAATGGTGGGTTATCCAATGGTGGATTATCTAATGCTGAGTTTTCCAACAATGGTTAATTTCCAAAGGTGGTTAATTTTCAATAGTGGGTACCCAAAATTAAAGTTTAAACAAAATTTATCAATCCTAATTCATGTTTGATGTATTTCTTTCTCACAAAATTTAACGACTTAGTAAAAATATTAGCAAGTTAACATTCAGTTCCTACAAATTCAAGAGTTATATCACCCTTTTAAAAAAAATCACTCAAAAAGTGATGTCTTAGATCAATGTGATTTTTTCTAGATTGAGTCACAAGATTCTTAGAGATATTTATCACACTTGTGTTGTCACAATTTATAGGGACATGTTTGCATTGATATCCATAGTTTAGTTGAGTGTGTTTCATCCACAAAATCGAAGCACAGTAACTACATGAAACTATGTATTTAGCTTCAATAATAGAAAATTCAACCTAATTTTTCTTCTTAATACACCAAGATACTAGATACTTGACCAAAAGATGACATGTTCTAGAGGTTCGTTTTCTATCTAACTTAAAACCACTAAAATAATCTTCTAAATTACTCACTAAGTCAAATGCTTATCCTTTTGGATAGAAGAGTCCTAAATTTGTTGTATATTTTAATTATTTGAATATTATTTTAATAGAAAGTAATTTTGACTCTTGGGTTTTCTTGAAAATGAGCATGCATACACACAGTAAACATAATATCAGGATGGCTAGTAGTTAGGTAGAGAAGAATTGCAATCATACCTCTGTAACTGGTTTAATCCACTGGATTCCTAGATTCAATAAGATCCAACTTATAGGTGTTACTCATTCGAGTGTCAATATTCTTATTACTAAACAAGACAAAACTTTTTAAAATATCATTGGTTCACTTAATTTTATTTATTATAATTCCATATTTATTTTGAAAAATATGAAAAATAAGAAAATATTTGAGTTCACTCATTAAAATAATTTTAAATTCATTTTGCATAATTTTTAAAAAAGAATTACATAAGGAATTGTTAGAAGTTCTAAAAATAATATCATCTACATAAATTTGAAAAAATATATATCTTTTAAAATTATTTTTATAAAAATGGTAGGATCAACTATACGTTTTGAAAAAACTTTAGAAATTATAAAGGTGATGATCCTATCATATCAAGAACTAGGATCCTATTTTAAACCATATAAATCTTTTGTTAATTTAAAAACATGATTTGGAAAATGTGTATTTTGAAAACCAGGGGGCTATTCAACAAAAACATCCTCAAATATATAACCATTTTAGAATAAACTTTTGACATCCATTTGATATAGTTTTAAATTAAAATGTGCTTCATAGGAAAGTAGTATTCTAATGGATTCATGTTTGGATATAGGTTAAAAAGTGTCCTTAAATTCTATACCCTTTTTTGACAATACCCTTGTGCAACTAGTCTAGCTTTATTTCTTACTATAGTGCTAGATTCATCATCCTTGTTTCTAAATACCCATTTAGTTCCAATAGTCAAGGTGTATTTAGGTCTATCTATAGGTTTCCAAATTTTGTTTATTTCAAATTGGTTAAGTTCTTCTTACATAGCCATTACCCAAAATTCATCATTAATTTCGTCAGTGATGTTCCTAGGTGCAAGCTATGACAAGATTTCTTAATGATCCAAATTCACAAGCATGATCACTTATTATGGTCTTAATTATAATTCCACTAATATTTTCTATAGATTTAGAATACTTGGTAATGTAAGTGTAAGCTTAAATTTTGTAGGATAAAAATAATACCCAAGTATACCTAGAAAAGTCATCTACAAGGACATAGACATAGTGATTATCATTTAAACTAAAAACTATAGATGGTCTAAACAAATCAATGTGAACCAACTCTAGGGGTTGAGAAGTTGTAACTTATTTATTTTATTTGAAATATATTTTATGCTATTTTCTTTTTTGACATGGGTCATAGAATTTATAATTTTAGAATTCAAGTTTAGGTAGATCTTTGACTAACCCTTTCCTAGTTGTCTTTACAAGTGAGTAAATGTTGCAGTGTCCTAGTCTCTTATTCCAAATCCTAGATTCCTATTGAAAGACACTTAGATAAGAAAAATCTTTAGAAAGAAAAGAGTCAGGATTAACAATATAAAAATTCACATTTCTCAAAGTATGAAATACTAAACCATTTTTAGAATAAAAAAATCACAAGATTTGTTTTCAAATTTTACATGAAAACCATCATCAGATAGCTATGAGTTTCTAAGAGGACTGTATTTTAAACCATAAAAAATAGTACTTTAGAAATTAAAACTGAGTTAAAGTTAACTATTTGTCCAAGGCCAATGATTTACCCTTTAGCCTTATCACTATAGGTGATGGGTCCACCACCAAACTTTTTTTAAGTTTTTAAATCTTGAGTAATCACTAGTTATATGTCTAGAACAACCGCTTTATAGGTACTATATACTTTTACTATAACTCTTCAATCAGTTTCCCTAAAAAATAGTTTTTATACAAAAAATTATTTTAGAACCAAAAAATTCTTGTGACTATAAATGTCAGTAATTAAGGCTTCAAAAACCCATATTTTCTTAATGTATTTCTTATAATACAATTTCAAGATTTTGGAAATAAAAAATTTATTATAAATGCTTGAATAATAACTAGTAGCAGAATTTCTAGAACTAGATTTAGGAATAAAAGTTCTCTGGATAATTCTTCTCTGTCAAGGTTGATAAACTATGATAGTGATATACTTAAGTGTAATCTATTTTCCCAGTATTTGAGTGAGAGTTTATCTACCATTAGTGAATTTATCTAGGCCCTTTTTTAGTTGATCATTAGATAATTTGAATTTTTTATTTTCTTTCCATAATATATCATTCTTCTCTTTCTCTATAACAAGGTCAGCTTTATAATTAACAGACAAATCACGCTATTTATTTAAAATTTTGTTCTTATCTTTCATCTCATTAAAATTTTCTTATAGAATGTTAAAGTATTCAAAAATATTATTATTTGAAATATTTTCACCATTTTTATCCTCTTAATAATTATTATAATTATTTTCAAGAAAACCAGGAAAAATATTTGATGCCCCAGATGTGTTTTTAATGAAACAAATGTTTGATTTATTGTGTTTTTTCTCATGTAACAAGTATGAGTCACTAGATATGCCTTCATAATCACTCAAGGTGGCTTGCATTTCTTTCTTGTATTTCCTATCCTTATCATCATACTTCTTTTTATACTTTTTCTTGGGATATTCAGCTTTGACATACCCTTTCCTCTTATATTCATAACAGATGATCTCATTTTGAGTATCATCCATCTTCCAATCCTTTTTCCAATTTCCTATATTATAATATTTTATTTTATAACTTAGTTTCATCAATAATTTATTCTTATTATAAAGCTTTTTAAGCCTTTTAGCTATATGGACTACCTCTTCATCGCTATTAGTTGGTGATTCCTCATCACTGGATCTTTCAGCTTGGACTTTTTCCTTTTATTTTGAAGAAGTAGACTTGAATGCTATAGAATCACTTTTAGGTTCATCTTATTCTTCTCAATTAAACATAATTTCTTCTTCTTACATTGTTAAAATTCCAATCAAATCCTTGACAAGTAGTTTTCAAACATCACAAGATTCTCTAATTGAGATCGAGGTTCCTCTCTATATTTTTGGAAGACACCTCAACAATCACATGATTTGATCTTTTTAAGAAACTAGATTTCTAAGTAATTCATTGCATTCACTATATCATTGAACCAAAGATACATGTTATAAATAAACTCATCTGGTTTCATCCTGAATGTATCATATTTAATTTTTTAAATATTTAATCTCATTTATTTCACATTAGTTGTTCCTTCATGAGAAATAACTAATGTATCCCAAATTTCAAAATATTTTTTACATGAAGAAATTCAATTGGATTATTTATCACCAAAATATTAATATAGAATAATTATTTCTTTAAAATTGTTTTTATAAATAGTCTTAGCAATATCATACTATATAGATTTATCATTTTCAAGTATTTCAAATTTATTTTCAATTACTATCCATATATCAAAACCCATACTCTTAAGATGCATCTTCATCTTGATTTTCCACTGATCATAGTTTGTTCCATTTAAATATGGTGATTTGTTGGTAGAATAAACTTCTTGTCTATTATCCATTAAATAACTAAATTTAGAACAAATAAAAATTTATGATCTTTTAAACACTACCAAAATCAGAGCTGAAAAGATTTTGAAAATCCTTTAATACCAAATGTTGGTTGGAGTGAGAAGATCAATAGAGGGGTGAATTGAGTTCCCAATAAAAATTTATGTTAAAAAAAGTTAAAATAAAACCCCAAAATGAAAGTAAAAATTCCCAGTTAATCAAAGTAGCGGATCAATATAAGTTTTAATCTTTTGAAATATTTCTCAAAGAGTGATTATGTATCAGTTAAGACAATACATAAAAATTTATTTAACTTTAAAAATAAATTTACTTAATAAAAAATTTATAAAAAAACTATTTAAGATTAACTATAAAATTATATATTTAATTTTTAGTTTAAAGATAAATACAGTTTAAATATTTACACAAAGAAAACAAAACAAAAACACAAAATGGAATAAAACAAGATGTTCATTCTCAAGTTGAGATCTAATCCCCCCCACTTGTAAATCATCCATTTCTAATAATATTATATAAATATAATATGATCCACAAACTAGATCAGGTATATATATAATAGTGTAAAAGCTTCCTAGGCCACACATGTACCTCTTCCACAATAACTGTAGGAAGAGAATAACCACATGCCACACAAGGACCTCTTCCATAATAAAAGTGGGAATAAAATAAACACAGACCGCACAAAGACCTCTTCCACAACACCATGGGTAAATATATGAAAGAAGATAGAAGATAATATTTAATATTCTCCAGTTATAGTGAAAGTGATAGTGGGTGTTTAATAAATAGGGTAAACCACACACTACTCGAATGTAAATGAAAAAAAGAATGATCACGTATACATATATATAAAAGATAGAGTTTCTGAATTTCAAGTGTTCTTAATGACTGAGTTTCATCAAATGTGGCTGGGAGAGGAGCTCGACCTATTTCTATGAAAGTAGAAGAAAAAAAATCTTTTTAAATCTCACTTTATTCTGAATATAGGAAAGGATCTGGATGTTCGATGATCTACACTCTTTCATAGTCTTTATCAAGTAGGAATTCTACCTATAATGTAACACCCCAAACATTTTATGGTATGTTTCTCTTAAATATATTCTATTCATCACTATGTTCCTTTGAAACAACACTAGGTTATTTGGGAGATAGTCAAAACCTAGCCATTAAATATAAATTTTCCACTTCTATGTTTTGAATTTAGAAAAATGGTCATCTAGAGTTATGATCAGTAAGTCATTTGGAGTCTGATAGAACAAACTTGATTTTTGGTGAATAGTAACATACCCTCATGAATAGTAATATGAATAGTAATATGACCCTTATGAATAGTAAATAATAATATTATTTTATTTTCTTAAGGAAATAATATAACGAGATCTTAATTAGTTTTTCAATGAGAAATAAAACTTATTGCACCTTTAAGATTGTTATTTTTGGAATTAACTATGACCTTATTTAAAAATTAAATTAATAACATTTATAAAATTAATTTTGAAAAATGGAGTTCATTTTTGAATTCTACACGTTGAAAAATAGTTCGGGTAAATTTTTGGGATTTTTATGAAATTCTAGAATTTTTGATGAATAGTTAAATATGATAAAATACCGTATATAAAAATTATCAGTTAAATACACTATTTATGACATCATAAGTGATGTAAGGCCACTTGGTTAGAACTCACATGAACTTATTACTATTAGGGGTCACATGAAACAACACTATTGGTTGTCTTGAGGGAAATAATAAAATAATGAATTAAATATTCAAAATTTACCCCTCTCCTTCACTATAAAAACCCCTCACCACTCCCTCTTATATTCACTCATCTAAGTCTTGAAACTCCTAAAAGTTCTGCCCAAATACCCTTTCCTAGTCACTCCCCATGACCATAAAGCTCTTGGTATTTCCAAAAGACCAAAATCCCTTCCCCAAAGGAGGTTCTCGAGGAATTTATTTCAAGAGGTAAAACACCTTTCTTTTTCTTTTAGTTTCATTTGAATTTATCTTCATTTGTTATCCTCTCCTCACCTCCTCTGTCCAAATGATCATGATAAATCCAGCATCATCTATATAATGGATTTATATCATGTTAATGGAAGAACCATCATCCATATTCTCACTCCCTCCCTTTTATTTTTACAAACGAAATCAACGTCCATGAGGTTCCAATTTATAACCTTCGTGGACGACAAAGTTTTGTTCTTCAATTGTTCCTTCATTACTGGTCATGAAACAATATTTATGCTTGAACCAGGTCATAATATTTTTATTTTATATTTATTAATTTTCTGGAATATTTACACGTACATAATATGAAATAATAATACAAAACAAGTTTATTGAGCACAAAACTGCCAAGCCAAATCCATGCTTTTATTTTTAACTCATCGAATGAGTCATCCTCATGGTATATAACCAGAATCATTATAATATCATTTATATCTCTTTAATTTCACTAATAATTTATATTAATAATTCTGTATGTTTAACCATATTTCAAACCAACTTCCATTCATGAATACAAGTAAACAAATCATGAAACCAAGTAAGAAAATGATTCCAAAACAATAAAATTGAATCTCTTAAACCCATCAAAAAGGCCATTAATGAACTTAATAAGGTTATAACATATCAATTACATGTTTATTAGGTTATTTAATTATTAATTAATGAATCTAAATTTGATTATTCAGGTTGTTAAGAACAATCAAGAACACCTTCGAGCATAAGGTAAGGGATCCTCTCTCTCACTTTTGTTCAAGAATCTCCCCTATGTTGTGCCCTTTTATTATTAATTACTAATGATGGGGTATGTTTTTGAACCTCCCCCATAATTCCCTTGTGACATGTAAATAATGTAATACCACTTTACCTCTCATTAAGCCCTCATAATAACATTTGTTTCCATGCCAAAATGTTGTAAGGGGTTTCTCATATCACTTTCATTTCTGTGAGATTTTCACTCTTCGATACTTAGTTCTTGTATGTGGTATATGTGTACTTCCATTTGATATATAATAACATGATTATATTTATATTCATTTTATTCAATGATTCATTTGATGTTCATTAAGTTCTGGTCATATGATTCAACTGATTACATCGTGGTAAGGGACTTTGTCTCAACTACCTTTTCGTTGTGACTAACTTTGTATTATGCACCTAATAATCCTTATGTGGTGTACCTACTTCCAATTTGAGATCACTTTTAATTTAAAATTATATTTATATTAAATATCCATAGTCTCATGTCATGGATATGTTTTTTGTCTAAACCATATACCATTTTACATACGGTGTTTATATGGAAAGTTATTTTAATTATGGAAATATTGATGAATCCGTATACTATACTCTATATGGATATTGAAAAGGCATATTTCTCTTTTATGGTATTATGGTTTCATGTGCCAGATACATGACGTCTAATTAATAAGCATTCTTCTTATTCATTATCAGTTATTATTATAATCCACGAAGTTTTCACTATGACAAAATCTATGGATGCAGTTTCATTCTCAGTTTATTAATGGAATTAGTTATTCATTTATTCACTATGCCATATTGATTATGTCAGATTGATTGTGATTCGATTATTATTTTACTAATGCTTCTACTATTTATAACCCTTACTGAGATTTTGAGCTCACCCCTTTCATTGTTTACCTTCAACAGGTGATGAAGAGAAGGTTATTTATTGAGTTCATGTGGTTGTAGTTTTTAGTTTTGTTATGTATTGTATCTTGTAACCTTTTTCAATGTAATTTTTGTTACATCTATGTATTTAGTTTCTTCAAGACTACTAAACTGATCATTCCTTCGGGATTTTCATTCCTTCTAACCATGCCAATATCACAAGTAATGCACTAGCTCTAGCCTAGAGGGGTCAGGGTGTTACATGTAAGATCTCATGGAATGATCATTTTAGTATCCAAAAAGTGTATGATTTATCTAGGCCAAAATGCATTTCCTCATGAGGGATGCTTCTTTGAAATATATAGCACTGCATGATAGCGCGTTTGTTTGAAGATAATCATCATAATCATAGGAATCCTCATACTGAGCTCTAACATATATTTTAATGTTTCCTTATAATAGTTAAGAATAATAATTAAACTAATCCTTAGAATTAACTTCAATATTATATCCATTGGAAGAATTTAAATAAAATGTCACATAATAGTGACAAAAGGTCAGCCTGGCAGTGACTCATGTCTGGCAGTGAGTAAGGAAAATAGTGAGTTAGTCTAGCCATATTTCATCTAACGGTAGGTCAGGTATGGCAGTGATTCATGTTCAATGGAGACTAATATGAGTGGTGAATCATTTCAATAGTGATTCATCTCAATGGAAACTCATCTCAATGGTGACTCTTCTAATGGTAGGTTATCTTCATCGGTTAGTCCCCTTTTTGGTGGTAGGTAAAGTATGGTGGTGAAAATATTTGATGATGAGTCTTTTTTAGGGATGAATTAAATCCAACGGTGAGTCTTTTCTAGTGGTGACTCATTCTCAGTGGCAAGTCATGTATGGCAGTGACTCATTACCAACAATGAGTCTTTTTTGGTGATGAATCAACTCCAATGATGAGTTTTTTTTGTGGTGGCTCATTATCAGTGGTGATTCATGTCTGGAGGTGACTCATTCTCAATGGAAAGTCTTTTATGGAGGCTAGTAAAGTCTTACGGTTGTTATTTTTAACACTTATCCAATATTTTGTAAAACTGATTTATATTGTAAAAGTTATCATAAATCAGTAAAACCATTAAACTCATAATTAACATGATTTGTGAACATTCAAAACAAGGAGGTACCAAAAATAAACATAGGAAAGAATTCCTAAATTTTGATAAAGTATTGAGTGAGTGGTTTCCAAGAAATAAAATCTCTGTCTGGATACTACAAGTGGATGTACCTCTGACATAGTTGTACCTAGGGGTAATAACCCCAAAAGGGTGCATTGGGTATTAACTCTATCATCACCTGGTTCATGATAAAGAGGCCTTTCTTCACACCTGATTTGACACTCCCTGAGGATATGGTTTAGTAAATCCACAAGATCCTTATGAAATATTATGAAGAGAATAAAAAAATGACCATTAAATTTTATGTTAGGAAATAGACCACAGTTAACTTAGATTGAAACCTATAAATTCATAGGTTAAGGAATGTATGCCATTTATGAGAAATATTTTCACCAACCCACCGAGGCCTACTTGGACTGTGATAAGCCAAGTGTGACTACCCCAAAATCACCTTTAATAGGCCAAGGGTCGACGACTAGCACCAATTAGGTATATCCCACACATGGGAGGCATTAGGCTAACGTACCTGTACACACACACACATACATCTCTAATACCATACAATACTGAAATATAAAACAACCGATACTAATACATGCATACATATATAATCCCATAATCAGAGTATGAAAATAAATTATTTAAAGTGTAACACCCCAAGATTCCACGGTACATTTCCCTTTGAATACTGTAATAGCTTTCATTGTACGCAACTTCGAGATTCTAACACACCACAACCAATCAAACTAGCCGTTATGAATGTAATACCCACATTTTGAAATTATATGAATTTTATCTTTCAAAATGGACTTCATTTTTGGATTCAGAATATCAAAATTAGCTTAGGGTGAATTTTTGGTATTTTTCTGAAAACTTTCAATTTTTGATGAATAGTGAAAAACACTGAGTTATAGTTTAAAACCGAATTTTAATTTAAATAATTATTTATTTTATTTAAATTTATTTTAGGTAAAAATAGATACATAATACCTATATAAGTTCAATGTAATTCATTGGATCCAGTTTATAATAATTTTAGATATATAAAAATTTTATTGAACTTTTTAACTGTCTTTTACCCACCTCCTAGGAGCATTTGCAAATTTGAATAAAAATTAATTTTACCACTTCTGTGAATTGAATTTCAAAAATACAATAGAAATGGTTCATATCATTAAGTAAAATGTAGTTCAATAAGATAAAAATAATTTTTTGTGAATAGTAAATTTTGACTTTTATTTACCACGGTTAAAAGTAAATAGGGTAATTAAGGGTAAAAATGATATTATTATTACCCTAACACATGTCCTAATTCTATTGGATAAGTTTAATTCGACCAAAAACAAACTTAGGAATAAAATATGATCCTTTATGTTCACTTGGATTAGATTAGGACATTTATTATTATTTAATTCCAAGAAGAGTTAAAACTGTTAAATACAAAGCTTAATAACTAAACCATTTTTAATATAAGGTTATACATAAGATAAATTCGATTATAAAAATTCATTAGAAATATAAAAATATTTACTACATAATGGTATTTTATTTATATTTTTAGACATTAAATAATTTAATTTATTTTTGACACAATGATGATGGAGTAATTACCTAATTAATGAAATATTAAAATATTTGATGTTATAAATATCCAAATAAATGTACTTTGAGAATTTTTATAAATTAAACTAATTTTATAGATTAATATGAAATTTTAGGTTTGGTTAGATGAATTATGTTTGAAGTAATAATGCTGTTATGAATTTATCAAAAACAAAATACCAAATAGTGTCAAAATTGACATAAAAGAGTTTTTAAAACAAATATTATATTATTAATTGATATTATATTCCTAAAACTCTAAGGTTCGGAAAAAATACTTATATAATAATAGTTGTATCATTAATGAAAAACTTGGGGTTCTCTTGGAAGTATATAGTAAGTATATTAACCATATAATATAAAAATACAAAGAGACATGGTAAATGTCAAACTATTTAACTAAGAGTTAAATCTAAAAGATAAGGTTAATATAGTGACCCAAATCTATCTAAAACCTATTTTTTGAGTGGTTTTAGACCCATAACCACCTTATAATTTAAATAATTTATTTTTGAGCGATTAGAAACCAAAAATTATTTTATTATAAAATAATATTTCTAGCTTTTCCTAAGGTGCCCCTCATCCCTCTTATAAAAGGGCACTCCCCCTTCCCTCAAATTCACACCTTAAAAGACTTTTTTCTTGGAAAAAATATGCCTAAATACCCTCTCAACTGTACTCAATTCATCACAAAGGCCTTATTTTAGTTATAAAGCCAACCTAAGGATCCTTTTTGATCAAATCAAAAGTAAGAACCCGAAGAAGAGGTAAATATTTCATCACCTCTTTCAAAGTTCCTTTCTTATTCCACTTCCTCTTTCTTTGCTGTTTCCATTATAAAATAATAAATTCAGTATCTTATATATACTATGATGTTATTATAAATATGGTACAACCATATTCATTATTCTTTCCATCCTTTGAATGACATTTCACCATACGCACGTACGTACGACTTACTGTCTCCACATCGTGGTGTAATTTTTATTCAATACATTATCGTTTGGATGGGTATAATAATGATGTGTAATTGATGTAAATAATAAATATAAAATTATAATTATTCTTTATATATGATATACCATCCAATTATATGTTATTTTAATATCAAAATAATGATATTTTCTCTCGTGCGTGCATACGGAGTACCGTCTCCACGAACGCGATGAGATTCATTCCCCATCGTAATCCATTCAAGACTAATTTTCATTAGATGATTAAAAATAATTTTTAAAGACTTAATATAATTATTAATATTAATAAGATAGATCCTATTTATAACAAACACTACTTATGAAACAAATCATATAAACGAAAATGAATCTGTTAAAACCCGAAACGACGATAATAATAAAATATTATTAACAAAGAAATATTAAAAGATCATATGTGATATCATATTAACGTATATGATTCTTGTATAATTTAACAAAAATTATTACACCATTATATATGAGGTTAACCTACCCTCAACCAAGAAAAAGTACAAAGTAAGGGGTTTCTTATCTCACTTTTAATTCCATGAGATTTCCATTGTTCGCCACTTATTTATTAAATATGGTGTATTGTGTACTGTCATTTGATATATATATTATCATGGTTCTCTTAATATTCATGGTATTCTGTTATTCATTTGTTTGTTACTAAATTTTGTCCATAAGACTCGATTGATTACAACGAAGTAAAGGTTTTCATCTCACTTCTTATTTTCGTGAGATTCATGCCATACTATCACTATTTCCTTTTGTGTGGTGTGTGTATTGCCCAATGATTGTATTATTTTTGTAATATACTTTAATTTATGAGTAATTAGATATTCATTTTATGATCCATCTTTCATGGGATGTATGTTTTGTAAGTTACCAAATTGTTAAGGGAATTTCAAATTTCAATTTCCACTCATTCGGATTTACACATACTACATTGATTATTTTACTCCATGATTATGTGTGGAATCACTATTTATTATTTGTGTATTATTACCACTCCACTTTCTATGGATATAATTTTGATACACCTAATCACACCATTGATAAATTCTCAAGTCATCGATATGAATTTGATAAGAGTATTAACTCAATCTCAATTTATTGAGTTAAACACCCAATTCATTGGTGTTGTTTTTACAAGAATATGTGTGAATGTTCTCTGATTTATTTAAAATGAATATCCAATCATATTGAGTGTATTTATATTTTTGACACATAATTATGTCATTGATTTATCCTTAACCTAAGGATACTTTCTTTATAAGGGATTTCATCTCAACTTACATTTCATTGAGTCTTCTTTGTTGTTATACACCAATTCACTTTTATTTGGTGTATATACTGTACTTTGTCATAGTATATCATGAATCCATTTATTCTCATGATATTATAAAGTTTTTATTACCTCAATTATTTTTAATCAAGTGTCTCTCTTTTGGTTAGGAACTCTAACTAAAATATTATTTTAAAATGTTTTAAAGATTTATTATTCTAAATATTTCTCATTAATGTCCATGTTTTAAAAATGGTTTTAAGGATTTATTTATATGGACATTAAAGTTTTAAAATTAAAATTCCTTTTAAAAGTATTAAATTGGTATGGGACACTTTGATTCAAAAATCTATTTTAAATGGATTCTTGATAAATAGTGAGACTTTTAAATGTTTTCAAGAAAAAGGGGGATATTTATCTCAAATAGCTTTGATGATTATATTCATCTATGTCAATATAATTTATTATTCTCTATTGAGGTTGATCTATTATAATACAATATTCCATATTGTATTGAATGAGTTATATTTGAATTTGGATGTGCTATTTTTATACCATTCATGGTTTGTGGTTAAAATATTGACATTTATTATTCTAGTTTTAATACGAATGTTCAGATTATGTTTTAAACTTTTCATATGAGGAATGCATTGGAATTAGTAAGTGACGGGTGGAGCCCGCTATAGCTCCTCGATGCATCGGTAGGTATCATGAGATAAACTAGTGTCTTGGCATAAGGCCTTGACAAAATATTATTTTTAGTCTTGGTACGAGGCCTTAACTATGTGGTTATGATGTCCGGAATTATGCATTCCATAATTATGAGATTAGATATTAATATTTCATGTGGTTATTTGACTAGTAGAATACCCATGAATATGTTTTATTATGACATTATTTACTCATCTCATATTCCTACCATAAAGTGCTCATGTTTATTATTCATTAAGGCATGTGTTTTCAATTATTCACCATGCTTAATATTTATGGTATCTTTCGCTACATTGCTTACCCTTACTGAGCATTTGAGATCACCCATTTCTTATGTTTTATTTTCCCAGGATTTGAAGGAGTTAGTTATGAGTGACTTGCAAGCATAATCTAGGAGGCTTGGATGTTTCTAATGGAATAAATTAGTATTGTTTTTCTTTTCAAATTATAATGTTGAACTTATGTATGTATATTGTTTCCAAGACTACTAAACTGATCGGTCCTTTGGGACTTGATTCCTTGTAATCATGCCAATGTATTAAAATAATGCACCAGTCTCTGGGTAACTGGGGTCGGGGCGTTACAGAAAGTGATAAAGGGTCCAAATACAAGCCCAACCAAAAACTAAAAATTATTCCAACCTTATCATAAGGGGGGGGGGGTACTACTTTCAAATGAAACCCTGATATACACCATAGTTTGTCTATCCCAATATCAACTCTGCCTGCTCCCAGTCCTCCTAGTGAACCATCAAAAGGTACATCATCTGTATAAGACATGACACATGTAGAAAAATCCCAGTAGGGGTGAGTTTAACAATACCCAGTAGGGATCCCTAAAACCACTAAGAATAAAGCATCAAAATTTGTCAACTCAATACAAGATATGTCAATAGAAAAGAGACATAAAATTCTAGATATACTCATATTATAAAACCAGTCTCAATTGGTCTCAACCGATACTTCCATCCATAGGATACTGCTCAAGGATTTGACGTAGCACTCATTCTGGGGGTTTTCACTCCATGAGTTATGATATCACTAGTGACACCCATCCAAGAGGTCATGATCATTGGGACCCTGTAGAGAAATATTCAATAGATCTTCAAAGATCTCATCATCCAGGTTGGGGATCACACCGAGGGCCACTAGAGGACACCATAAACCCTTCTGAATCTTCCTTCATGATAGTGGATCAACACCCCATGCATGGTGGTCACACCGATACCATTAACCCCACCTCAGAATAATAGAGGATCCCAGCCTAGTCCCATAAGGGTATTCACCAAAATCTATCCAATACAGAACCCTTGGAGGGGAACAAAAGCCTATTCTAATGATATAATGACACACTATACCCTTTATGGAAAGGAACAAGGTATCACACTTAACTAAAATAGGTCTATACTAAATATTTAAAGGGATCCAAGCCATCTATGAGGAAGTACATGATGTGTAATTAGGATAAATGGAATGTAATGCTAAATATGGACCTACTAGTTTCTGTGATCATGTTCTTATACCCCAGTAGCACCCCCCAGTTTCAGGTAATTAACCATTTACATATGTATTTAAAGTATATAAAGTTATTAGGTTATTTTAAGGGAGGTTTAAAGTGGTTTTAAAAGTTTTATTGGGCTTTTATAGAGGTGCATTATTTGAGAACGGTTAGTAGAAACAATGTATCACCTCCTAAGAAACCATAAAATTGAAACAATGGGTACGGGGTAGACGCATGGTTTGGAAAAACCATGTGGCCACCCAGGAGAAACCATGTGATGCTAAAAAAAGGGGTTTAGTATGGTTGGAACATGTTTTGAAGGACCATGTGATCTAACCTTGCAAGGGGTGTTTGGAGGTAGTGGATAACGCATGATTAACACATAGTTTTCCTAACTATGAACCCTAACCGTGCGATGTTAAAAAAAAGATCTAATTTTTTTTGGATATAATTCATATTACCCATTTAATTCCCCATTTCCCCCTAGTTATGAAATAACATGATTTTATTTCCTCCCAAATTCTTTAGAGACCATTCCTCATGAATTGTGAGTGATGCATTGGTGAAAATTTGTGATTTGGAGGTCCAGATTCTTTAGTAAGTGATCATTCTTGATTTTTTCCTTAGATTTAATCTTATTATCTCTATTGGATTCATGGATTTAATCTGTTAGGGGTAGATTCATGATGTTTGATTCCAATCATGACAAGATATGATTGTTTTTATTATATGGAATAAGATCTAAGGTAGTTTTTGGTAGATCTAATTCAATTTGTCAAAGAATTTGTGCCTTTGTTTTTTCCTATGTTTTCATGGTAGGTGGATTCACTCTCAACTCCTCTGATTTAGAACATGAAATATTTATTTTAAATTGATTTAATTTCTTGAATTTTTTTTAAATTTTTTTTGTGATTTGGTGGAAAACTTCTTTAGTGATGGTTTGTGAAATTGTGGAATTTTTTTTATGGAAAATGCTTTTGGTTCATAATTTTGAAATAATGATTTTAAAATTGTAGTTTGGATTTTATGCATGGAAAAATGGTTTTATAAATGTCTTCAATAAAATAAATGTTTTATTTAAATGGTTTTGAAATGGTTTTTTCATGGTTTTTGGAATACATGGTTGGCGTTTGTTCATGTGAATTTGGGATAGATAGGGGCCTGAATTTACCCCCATCAAAATAATGGGAAATATAAGGGCCTAAAGTTTCCTCTATCAAAATGGTTCACCAAGTGATGAATTGGTGAAAGGATTACTCACCACTCATAAGTATAGGGAGGTCTATGGTTGCATGCATGTTTGGATGTGTGTAATTGGAATGGGTATGCCAAAATGGAAATTGATAAATGGTTTTGAAGGGATTGGTTGGTTGATTTTCCTTGGAAAATTGATTTGTTTGGAATTTTTTGGTTGGAAAACTATTTTTTTGATATAAAATTATTTAAATTGATTTAAAATATCTTATATAAATATGTTAACTTGTTTTATCCTAGTAGCGTGAGTAGGGAAGTAATTTGGGGAAAACCTATTAAGTTTTATACTCACCCCTTGCTTAGTCACTTTAGTGAATTTGCAGATACTGTATATCAAGACACAAGTAAAGTTAAGGTATCTCATTTATTTGGTGACATGTATACCATGGAATGTCTTATGGAGTAGATCTTGGAGTAGGTTTATATTTTTTGGGTTGGCGTCTTTGGTTTCTTTAAGTATTGTTGGTTTTATTTCCACTTGTACATCGATATTGTGATTTGTTTCTCTTTGAGTTGTATTGCATTGTATCCATTCATCATGTAGTGTTTTTTTGGTTATGTTTATCTTGGTTTAGTTGTTTTATATTAAAAGGTAAAATATTTATCCAACTATTTATTAAGACCTTGGAATTTATTGCCTGTCATTGGTGTCTTGGGGATGTCATCTAATCCATAGTAACACCTTCACCTCTTCCCAAGCCAATGAGGAGGGGTGAGATGTTACAAATGGTATCTATCTTGGCTGGTTAGTCTTTCATTTTGGGACAAATGGCATCAATTTTTTCAATATTAGAGTTATAAATTCATTCTTATTTATTCATTAAGTTGGATTGGTAGCAAGGTTATAAGATCATCAAAACTTGAAATATAGAGAATAAAAAGGGCTCAAGTTATTAGGGAGTTGGGTACTTAAGTGTTTTTATACACTTCTAGGAGTTTTTATCTCATTATCACGAGTTTAGTAGATAAGAATATCATTACATTAATTTATAGAATTTACTCCCCACTAAGAGTTCATAATTAATTTTGCATAATGATTTATGATTTGGTGAAAAAAAGTGTTGATTTTTGGAAAGTCTTGAATATTTTTCAAATGTGGGATTTTGAAAAGGCATGTTAGTTTTATTTTTAAAATGGTTTGATTTTTAAAAATCATGGTGGGATTTTCAAAAATGGGTTGACAATGGAAAAATGTTTCATTTCGGAAATCCTTGTGGTGTTATGTGCGATGTGGTAAATTTGAAATTGATAAGCCTTTAGTTTCTAGATAGCGAGACTTATTGGTGTGTTCTTATGGTTATAGAAAATGGAACCATTCAAGCATAAAAGAAACAAATTGTAAGAGGTTATTAATAATGTGATTACACCTAAGCCATAGGTGAACCAACAGCTGGTTCATAGTATTTTCCAAGATTTTCAATTAGGGGATAAAGGGTACCAAAGGGATGTGCCAAGGAAAGTGGATCATTATATTAAGTTACAAAAGAATAATCCACCCATACTTTAGGGTGGTTTAGAACCATAGAAATAAGAGGTGTGGTTGAATTAGATGAATCAAATATTTGATTCCTTAGGCACACCAACTGAGATGAAATTATGGTTAGAAATGAACATGCTTGAGGATCTAGCATGCTAGATGTGAGATTTATAAGTTTAGGGTAAATTAGACTTAGGAATTTCATGGGAGGATTTTGAATAATTTTTCAATAAAGAATTATATTAGCACATGTTTATAATTTCTATAATGATCGACTTTTTCATATTGAAGCATGAGAACCTCATAATGACAGAGTATGCAGCTAAATTTATGAATTTAGTCTGTTTATCACCAGAATTTGCTGCAAGTGAATCCTTGAAGTCACATATTTTTGAATTGGGTTTGAGGCTAGGGATTCACTCAAATATTTTTTTTCTTTGTATAAAATATTATACAGAGATGGTCAATAGAGTAATTGTGGAAGAAAGTGATATATCAGGCACTACGGGTGGAGGAAGCATTTGGATACCTATGGGAAATGTTGGGAACTCTAATTCTAGGAATAAGTGGAAGAGGGAAACCAATTTACAAGGTGTTATTATGACTTGGAATTAGATTTATTTTTTGGTGAATCTTCCTCAAAAACCAAAGATAAAGCCTGAATGTTTTCAATGTGGTTGTTTTGATCACATAAAGCGATATTTTCCCACACCACCTAGAGAATTACACAATTACAACCAAATAGGGAATCTTTAATGATATCATCACAATGATTCATGGTTGGGTTATAGGGATGCATCTCATGTTTCATAGATGTCATATGCTTCCATAGGATGAGGACATCAGAATAGTTCATGTCATCAGAACTGAGCAAGCCATGGTGATTCTAGGAATACCATGACTCCTCAAGTAGTGCAATCTCAACATGGTAATAAAGAGAAAACTATGATGAATAAGAAATTTTATGGAGCTAAGAAAGTGATCATGGATGATCAATCAGGACCTTTGATGGTGAGAGGTATTATTATTTTGAACTCTACCCTTATGAAAGCTATATTTGATATGGGTACATCCCATTCATTTAATGCTTCTCATGATGTCGATCATATGGGTTTGTATATTGAGATGATGCCTTTTGTTTTGAAACTTCAAACTACTCTTGGTCAAAGAGAATGTTGAGACTTTATGTGTAAAGAGTGTTCTATAACTATAAATGTGACTAGATTAATTTGGGATTTCTTTATTATTGAGATGGATTTCTGTGAAAAAATATTATGTATGGATTTGTTGAAAATGTTCAAATATCACATCAAATATTATACTTAAATGGTTAGTTTTACAACTAATGATGGAATAGAGCGTATATTTAAAGGAGATAAAAATGTAAAGGTAGGTGCATTAGGTTTTTTAGAACCAGTGGTTAGATCTATCTCATTCTAGTTGGCAGCATTGACCTTGGCATAGATGGATGGGATCAATAATAGTGGTTTTCTAATAGTTTTTGATCAGTTTCCTGATGTTTTTCTTGATAATTTATTAGGGCTTCCACTCATAAGAGAATTTTAGTTTATGATTGATATACTATTAGGGACTAGTACTACATCACTTCCATATTATTTGATTTCATCAATAGAATTAATGGAATTGAAATCCTAGTTGAAAGAGTTATAAAGAAAAGGGTTCATTTATCCCAGTACATCTCCATGGGCAGCACCGATCATGTTTGTGAAAAAGGTGGATAGAACTCTAAGGATTTATATAGATGATCATAAACTTAACCAAGTTACAATAAAGAATCAGTATCCTCTTCTATGAATTGATGATATTTTCAATCAATTGAGGGGATATAAGTGGTTCTATAAAATTTAATTTCATTCAGGATATCACCAATTATGGGTTCAGAAGGAGGATATTTTAAGACATCTTCTAGAAGTAGATATGTCCAGTAAAAGAATGTGGTTATACCTTTTGAGCTTACAAATACACCAGAAGTATTTATGGAATTGATGAATCATATATTTTAAAGGTATCTGAATTATTTTGTGGTTGTGTTTGTGGATGACATACTAATGTATTCAAGGACAAATACTGAGCATGAAAAACACTTGGCGACGATGTTGAGAATTTTACAGGATCATTATTTTTATGAAACACATTAAATGTGTGATTTTTGGATACAATAATTATGCTTCCTTGGCCATGTAATCTCTATAAAAGGTATTTATATGGATCTAGAAAAGATATAGGCTGTGATATATTGGAAATTTCCAATTAATGAATTTGAGATATAAAGATTCCTTGTCTTAGCTGGTTATTTTAGATGTTTTGTTCATGAATTTTCATGACTATATTCACTAATAAAAACATTTATTAGGAATATTTTTCCATTCCAATGGAATGATTAATGTTATAAATCTTTTCAAGAGCTTAAATTTCACCTTACATCAGTACCGATTTAGATTTTTCTAGAATCAGGACTAGGTTATGCGGTGTATTGTGATGCTTCAGGATTGAGGTTGGGGTGTGTTTTCATGTAGAGAGATCATGTTATTTCTTATGGCTCATGATAGTTATGGTTTCATGAGAAGATATACCCAACATATGATTTGGAGCTAGTATTTGTAGTCTATGCTTTGAAGACTTGGCATCATTACCTCTTTGGTGAGAAATTTAAATTGTTTATGTATCATAATAGTTTGAAGAACAATTTATCATAAAGTTATTTGAATCTAATACAAAGGATATGGATGGATTATTACTAAATTTTTGACTTTAACTTGATGTATACACTGGGTAAATGCAGTTCGATGGTGGGTGTATTAAGCAAAAATTATTACAATCAATTTGAGAAAGAGGCTTGAAAATATTGGTAGCTGATCTAGGTGATAACTGATATGCACTTAGATTGTGAAGACCGAGGTATTATTGTAGTTTTCTTCTCATTTTATTTTGTTCCTAATTTGGTGGAAAAGGTTAAAGAGACACAAACATCTAATTCTGAATGTGTTTCTATGATTTGAAAACTAAATGGTGGGGATACCATTGAGGGATGAAATATGGATAAGAGTTCAGTTTAGTTATTTTGAGGTCAGATGTTCGGACCTTTTACTTTTCAGGAACAAATTCTTAATTCTTACCACCATTTGAGATGGAATATTAATCCTAGAATACCTAATTTATAAGGCACTAAAAACACAATTTTGGTTAGTGGGCCTAAAAAGAAAAGTGGCTACGTTTTTGATGAGATACCTCACCTATCAGTAGGTTAAGGCAGAGCACCAGTGAATAGTGAGTATGTTGTAGTATTTCCCTATTAATTTTTGGAAATGGCAGAAGATAAATATGGATTTTTTGACAGGTTTACTAAGTATGGTTTGAAAACACGATTCCATATGGGTGATAGTGTATTAGCTCACAAATTCGGCCCATTTCATCCCTATTCATGAATCTAATTTGTTGGAGGACTTATCCAAAATCTATATTTGATAAGTGGTAAAGAGGCATGAAATAACATTTTTTATAGTATCAGATAGATACCCCAAGTTTACATCTTGTTTCTATAAATCCTTATAGTATCCCTTAAGACTCAGTTGACTATGAGTATGGTGTATCATCCTCAGATAGATTAATAATCCGAGAGGATGATACAAAGATTGGGGGACACGATTAGGGCATATATAGTAGATTTTTGTGGCTTGTGGGAGGATCATATACCATTAATGGAGTTCTCATATTATAATAGTTATCAATACTTGATACATATGGATCCTTTTGAAGCATTGTATAGGTATCCTTGTTTCTCTCCACTTTGTTGGGTGTAAAGAGGTGAGACTTAACTAGTTAGACCAATCCTTGTGTA
This sequence comes from Viscum album, assembly GCA_963277665.1. Classification (NCBI taxonomy): domain Eukaryota; kingdom Viridiplantae; phylum Streptophyta; class Magnoliopsida; order Santalales; family Viscaceae; genus Viscum; species Viscum album. The sequence goes on along the minus strand of OY728119.1, from coordinate 1,172,614,568 downwards.
AGATACAACATAAAATATTAATTTGATCATAAAGAGTATGTAGATGACACATATTCATCAGAAATAATATGCAGATCATCATCGATGACCATTGTCATTTGAGGTGAGTGATCATGTGTTCTTGAGAATCTCTCCAAGGATTGGGCATCGTTGTTTTAGAAAGAATGGAAAGTTAACTCCTCAATACATAGGAACTTTGAGATACTTGAATTGGTTAGTGAGGTGTAATATTAGTTGGAATTGACACCAAGGTTCAGTTCAGTGCATAATGTGTTTCATGTATCGTAATTAAATAAGTATCAACCTGATCCTAACCATGTGATTTAATGGGATCACATTGACCTAGAGATATATGCTATATTAGTTCATGTTATAGTACATATTTTGGATATTAAAGAGAAAGTATTTCATATAAAAATTATTTTTATAGTGTGGATTTTATAGAAACATGGTTATATTCAAGAAGAAACATAAGAACATGAGAAGGAAATGATAGATCAATGGAATGAAATATTTCATGAAAGTGATGATTTTAAACATTCTGGGGATGGAAATACCAATGGTGGGGAGAATGTATCATCTCTAGTTTCAAGAAATTAACCATTTACTTATGTATTTAATGTATATAAAGTAATTGGGTTATGTTTTGGGAGGTTTGGAGGGGTTTTGGTAAGTTTTTAGGGATTTTATGGTGGTACAAAGTTTGATCACGGTTATTAAAAAATGTACAGCATCTTCCAAGAAACTATGAAACTGAAATAGTGGTCACTGGGTAGGTTCACAGTTAAGCAAATGGTTTTGTCAAACCCTGTAGTCACCTAGGAGAAACTGTATGATGTTTAACATAGGTTTTTAGCATGTTTGGTGCATGTTTTGACTGACCATGAGATCTAATCGTGTGAGGGTTATTTGGAGGCATTGGCTAATGCATGGTTTGCACATGGTTTGCATAACCATGCACCCTAACTACGTAGTGTTAAAAAAATGACCCAAAAATTATGGAACTGATTCGGATTAAACCATTAATCCCCCATTTTCCCCTAGTTACGCTATAACATGACTTTCTTTTCTCCCAAAGGCTAAATAGAACCTTTTCCTTGATCCAGGAGAGATCCATTGGAAAATATTTGTGCATTGGAGGTACAGATTCCTTGGTAAGTGATCCTTCTTGGTTTTTTTCCTTACATTTCATCTTATTCCCCCTCTTAGATTCATGGATCTAATCCATTGGGGATAGATTCATGATGTCTGATTCCAATTAAATAAGATATGATTGTTTGTATGATAGGTAACAAGATCTAAGGTGGGTTTTGGAAGATATAATCCAAGTTTTTGAAGAATTTGTTCCATTTTTGTTTTCATGTAAGTTTGTGAGGTTGGTGGATTCACTCTCGAATCCTCTTAGTTAGAACATTAATGATTGATTTCAAATTTACCAAATTGGTTGAATTGATTATGAAATTTGATGTGTGATTTGGTGTAAAACCTCTTTATAAATGGTTTTTGAAATGATGGAAATTTTTTTTATGGAAAATGATTATGGTTCATAATTTTAAAATGATGATTTAAAATTGTATTTTGGATTTGATGCATGAAAAAATGGTTGTATAAGGTTTTTCAATAAAATAAATATTTTATTGAAATGGTTTTGTCATGGTTTTTGGAAAACATGGTTGGTGTGTGTTCGTGTGTATTTGGGATAGATAAGGGTGTGAAGTTACTCTCGTTAATAGAATGGGATGGATAAGGGAATGTAGTTTCCCTGATCAAAATGATCCAATAAGTTATGACTTGGTGGAAGGATGACTCACCACTCATGAGTATAGGGATTTCCATGGTTTCATGCATCTTTGGATGTGTGAAATTGGAATGGGTATGACCACATGGAAATTTATAAATGGATTTAAAGGGATTGGGTTGTTAATATTCCTTGGAAAATTATTTGTATTGGAAATTTTTGGTTGTAAAATTGAATTTTTCTGATATAAACAACTTTAAATTATTTTAAAATGTTTTATATAAATGTACTAACACGTTCTATCCTGGTGGCATGAGTAGGAAAGTCATTTGGGGAAAACCTACCGAGTTTTATACTCACCCCCTGGTTAGAAACTTTGGTTCATTTGTAGATATTTTATATCAAGACACAGGTAAAGGAAAGATATCTCATTTATTTAGTGATGGATCTTGATACCATATAATATATTGTGAAGTGGAGCTTGGAGAAAGTTAGGAGTTGTTAGGTTGGTGTCTTTTGTGTCTTTGGGTCTTGTTGCTTTGGTTTCTGATTTGTACTCTAATATTTTGGTTTGTTTCTCTATAAGTTAAATTACATTGTATCCATGAATCACATAGTGTTTGTTTGGTAATGTTTATCTTGGTTTAGTTATTTTATATTTAAATAGAAAATCATCTCTCAACTGTTTTTGAACACCTTGAAATTTATTGCTAGCCTTTGGTGTCTTGGGGATTTCATCTAAGGCCTAGTTTCACCTCTTCCTCTTCCAAATCCAATGAGGAGGGCCATGATGTTATAGCCCATGCTCATGTACGTTGGACTGTGCCCATGTACACCTAACCATGTCTGAGTACACGACTCAACCCGTTTACTCTATCCATGACCAAGTACACAGCTTAGCCCATGTACTCGGCCCATTACCATGTATCATCCATGATACATGGAAAGATATTATCCATGTCCACATGGTGTGTAGTAGGGACCAAACAATATGTGATCCTTATCTCTTCCATAGAAACCCTAATGCTTCATCCTCGGCCCCACACGATGTGTATCTATGGATTATACACTGTGTAATGTGGGTTTTCCAAAAGCCCATGAAATCCTTCTTGCATCATTCAGATCTACCACTTCCACTGTCAATATAGACAAAAAACATGGATTTGGGGTTGGCCGAAACTCATCTTCTCTATTCACTAGGAACCAAGCTTTGATCCACTCAGAAATCTCCATGTTGAGCTGTACTGTTAATGCACCATTCCACTATCACGTATTAATCAGGAAAATAGAAATTTCAAGACCGATCCTAAACCTCCTACAATCATCCTCTATTGTATCACCCCAATCATACCCTTCTTTGTAAACCACACCCACCGTATTGATCCATTGATCTAATGAACGATCACACAATGATAAAATACCCGATATTTGTTGAACTGCGGGCCAAATAATTTTCCCATGATGAACATGTGAAGAAATGGGGGAGAAACCCATAAAACATAAACACGAGGAACAAACCTCATTCCTTTTTCATTTTAGCCTTAATAAATTGACATATAATATATGAGTGAAGAGGAATAATCAAAAATTTACAAATAAATCAATTGTCAAAAAAAAAAATCAATCATCGATGCAACAATCAATTCTTGTTTGTGCAATTGATCCGCTTCGACATGGGATAAATAAATATGATGAATTAAAAAAAATAAAAATGTCCTACCTGGACTTTGGATCAATCACTAATGAAGAATGGTCCCATGTTTCCATTGTTGGCAAGATCCATGAACTCCATTGGTGCAAATGAAACATGCAGTATCGATCTAATCTTCTGATATGTTATTTTCCGCAAATGTCTCTCTATGATCTCCTCTCAAAAATCTCAAGGTTATGTAGCTGACCCTGTGATTGTGTTATAACCATGTATTTATAGGGGGTTCTAGGTATCTATTTCAACCACAGTAAAATTAATTAATAAATAAATATATGTATTATTAGTATCCATGATTTTTTTTTCAAAAACGCTTGACACTGACAACTGTTATGTCATTCCTAGTGTAAAAACCATATTCTGAACTCAACGAAAGCCTCAAATTTCTAATATGAGATTCCTATAGGTATTTATTCCACCTTTTTATGAAAACTTTATGTGATTTTTATTAATATATTTAATATTTTTAAAATATAAATTTGAGGCTCACCGTGCCTTAGAATCTCGTGCTGTCTTGGTTCTTGAATCCAAAAATATTACTAGATATATTTTAAATTTTTACATAGAAAAAACCAAGTCATTAAATTCTCCCCACCTTTGGTATTTACATGACTAAAATAAAAAAAATACTACCAAAAAATATGTGGGTATTGATCTCACATATGGGTCTCCTACTCCTAAGTTCTCTCCTAAAGATTACCATGGTGCCACTAGACACACACCAAAGGAATCACTCACCCATGGAGGATCTTCTCCTACTGATCCTCTATCTCCACCAGGTACTCTGTAATGATAGCTCCAACATTGATGTCCAACTTTCCCCAGTTGATAAGATGCGAAGGTTCATGTACATACCTCCACAACTATAACATGTGGATAATTTCATGTGCCTGGTCTAAATACGTCATTAGAGCCGAGCGATACGCCACCTCCCTGAATCTACACAGTATCTATAAAGGGATAATGAACCTCAGAGATAGTTTTTCATTCTGACCAAATATCCACAATCTATTTCTTAGTGAGACCTTCAGGAACACATGGTCTCCCAAATCAAACTCCAAAGACCTTTATCATTGATTTGTATATGACATATGACAACTCTTTGTAGTCCTCATATGCTTCTGTAATACCCTCACCTTTTTTCATAAACTATACCAACTCTAGACCCATGAGTGTTGAATCTCCTAGATCAATCCAAAAAAGTGGTGACCTGGAAATTATCACATAAAAATCCTCAAATGGTGCCATACCGATGGTGGAATGGTAGCTGTTTTCTGTATAAAAACTCCACCAAAGTTAGGTGATCCTCCCAACTATGAATAAAGTCCAACATAGAAGCTCGAAATATGTATTCCAAGACTTTAATGGTCTTCTCAGTCTGACCATCATTCTAAGGGTGAAACGACATGATAAAATGTAACTGAGTCCCAAATGCCTCCTATAATCTTCTCTATAATCATTACATGAATTGAGAATCATGTTTTGAAATGACCATTAAGGGAACTCCATTGAGCCAAACTATCTCCTGTATATAAAGGATTTCCAAGCGCTCTACTGAACTATGATCTGATATAATTAAAAAGTGGGATGACATGGTGAGATAGTATATAATAAACTAGATGTCATCATTTCCTCTAGACATATGTGGTAACCCCATCATGAAATCCATATATTTGACACCCACTCTACTATGTCAACTCAAGTGGTTGAGAAAAAACTGATGGAACTTGGTGCTCCACCATCACTTGTTGACAAGTGAGGCATTGAGAGAAAAACTCCACTATACCTTTCTTAATGTCTGGGCACCAAAACTGACATCAAAGGTTTTGGTACATCTTTTCCACATTTGGACGTACCTCCAAAAGGGATGTATGAAACTCCCTCATCACCTCCTCCCGTAATATCACTGGTACCATAGTTCATCCTCTAAAAAGTATGATGTGCTCCCCAATTCAGAAAATCCATCATGAGCATATCCTATGGATATATGATCACATAAGGTCTCATAGTCAGTATCTCTATGATTATCCTCCTTAACACACTATAAAAGTAGTAGGGTAATAAAAATTGATTATAGATATGAAGCACCATCCTTGTTGAATATGGAAAACTGAAATGCGGATAATTGTTCCAAGGCCGTGGTCAATAACTAAGATCAAGATCTTCTATTGAGAGCATCTTCTACCACGTTCCCATTCTTAGGAGTATATAATATCTTAATGTCATAATACTAGAGGAACTATAACCATCACCTCTATCTCAACTTAATATCCTTCTAATAAAAGATATACTTGAGACTCTTGTGGATAAAGTTGATGATAAATCGCTCACCCATATGGTAGTGTCACCATATCTTCAGGGTGAGGACAACCACTACCAACTCAAGTTCTTGGGTCACATAGTTCTTCCTGTGCGGTTTTAACTAATGAGACCCATAGGCAATCACGGTCAACCTATGCATTAGTACACAACCAATTCTGGTCCCTAATCCATTGTAGAAAACTACGTACTTGACACCCTTCTCTGGAAATATTTGGATTAGGGTTCTCATTAACCTCCACCTTATCTCTTAGAAATCTTGTTGGAACCTCTCTATCCACACAAAACGGTTACCTTTTTGGGTTAATGTAGTCAAAGGTGCTGATATCCTCAATAAATTGGGCATGAATATCCTACAATAGCCTACCAAACCAAAGAATCTACACACCTCCATCATGATCTTGGGTGGATCCCAATATAACACTACCTCAACATTTGATGGCTCCAATGCTACACAATAAGATGAGATGAAATTTCTTAGAAATTAGACCTCTTGAATTTTTAGAAGAGCAAGCAGTACAACTTCATATAATGAAAAAGTAACAGGGTTACAAGAGTCGAAAGAAAGGAATTTTACACTTATCTATTTGGGGGATAGGAATCATTTCACAGGGCATGCTATAATGATAAGTGAAAGTAGCTCTAGAGTTTCTTATATTTGCAAGGCCATCAACAAGTTGGTTAGATTCATGATAGAAATGTGTGGTAATATAATGCATTTAAGCGAGAGTGTCCAGACAGTTTATCCATTTGGTAGTAAAGTGGACCTACTGAATCTAGAACTAATACTTTGAGAGCTTCCCAAAAGGTTGGTTCTCTCAGAGTAAGTATATGAACACCCACAAGTGTATTATATTATCCTCATTAGACATTGAGTACACTAGGATATCATTGATGAAGACCACCACAATCCGGTCTAAGAAAGGATGAAATATCTGATTCATGAGTACCATGAACACTTATAGGGAGTTCTTCATGCTGAAAAGCATCACCAAGTACTCATTAAAATCATAGAGACATCAAAATTCCATCTCTGATACATCCTCATCCCATTCTCACAGTTGGTGATGGCCCGATATAAGGTAAATCTCCAAGAAATATCATTCCCCTATCAACATATAGAAGATTTTATCAATACTCTATAATGGATAATTATTCTTCATGATCACCAAGTTCAGGAACTAATAATCCACACACAACCTCAAGATCCTATTCTACTTCTTAATGAACAACAAAGGGGCTGCCTAGGGGAAAACACCGGGTCTCATAAAGCCCTTTATTTGAAAGTAATCTAATTGCACCCTAAACTCTCAAATCTATATGGGAGATATTAGATATGTTTGAATAGATATTGTGTTCATACCAGGGTGTAAGTCAATATAGAATTATATCTATTAGTGGGGAGGTAAGAATGGAACATTATCAGGAAAGACGCCCACGTGCTCTGCCACCATCATAGAAAAATTGTAGGTTATAGAATTCAGTTCTCTAAGAGTCATGCTATAAATCTGGTGAGTAATTGTCTAAAATATCCTTCATATGATCCTATATTTTTTTAATTTAGTTTCCTTATCATCTGTAAAGGAAAACCTAGATATTTCCCCACATATAAAATGCATCCTCCACCTGAAACAGTATATCTATCAATGAAATATAGATAGCTAGTTCATACATAAGATGCTGTATAAAGTTCTAATCATTGCTAAAAAGTGATCCCATATGAAGCTCTTACTTCCAAGAATCTGATCACACTATTGAAAGAAGCATGTGATCCCTGATTCACCTCCCATCTGAGTCTCCAAGTGCAAGGGTTGAGCCAAGGGCTCGACCAAAATCTCTAATTCATGCACCATAGAAGTAGAAAGAAACAAGTGGCTAGAAATCTGTGTCTATCATTAATATAGATAAAGTAGAGAATACAAAGATCATAAATTTTATAATCCATCCATTGTCTTCAGATATCTACATCTCTAACCACCAGCTCCCTCAGCCTAGTGCAGACCACATGGGGGTGGTGGTGGTAATAAGAGAAACTGCCTGCCACGTCCTTCCAATCTACTCACCCCTCTACCACAACTACTACCCTATGAACTTCCATGATCCTTCCTATTTCTCTATCTAGATGGTCTGTTGACTGTATCGCTATTAGCTGTAAGATAGGTCATGAAATCTTGAATGATATGTCCCTGATTGTCACACGAGAAGCACTTCATATCCTTTAGCTAAATAGACCCATACTAAGAGACCTGAACCACTAGTACTGCATCCTAGGATTTTCTACTGAATTATCTAGAAATACCTGATCCCTATGACTTCCTTCAGCTACCTACTACTGAGGTATCAAATCTTTCATTCCCACCACCAACACCTATTATTCTCATATGCTCTTCCAAAAATATCTCCACTACTAAATCCCACTCAAGCACTCCATCATAAGTGGGAATACAGAGAGATAACATTAAAGTCCTGATATATCGATGTAATCCCTAGTCGAAGGTTTATGCTATGAATAATGGATCTCTCACCATATCCATAGTGCATTGTAAGAGATCAATAAACCTCACTAAATACTCCACCATGGTCATACTTCTCTTCTATAAATGTAGAATATCTTGTATGCATAATGATCACGAAATGGACATATAAAACTCCTTACAAAATAGATGCTCAAAGCCAAACTAGGAGAGAGATTCCTCTTCATGTGACTACATTACCATACTCCAACATTGTCTATTGGATCCCTGAATAAGACTCACTGCAAGGGAATCAATCTAATATTCACATGTCCTTACATAGAGGAAAAATCTATAAACTACCTCTATCTAGTGCTCAACTAATTGGGGGACTATATCACCCTAAAATGGGGAGGTTTGTAACACCCCAAGATTCTATGGTATGCTTCCCTTTGAATATTATAGTAGTGTGTGTTGTACGCAACTTCGAGTTCTAACACACACACCACAACAAATCAAGCTAGCCGTTATGAATACTAATACCCACTTTTTGAAATTTTATGAATTTTACCTTTCAAAATGTACTTCATTTTCAGATTCGGAATATCAAAATTATCCTAGGGTGAAATTTTGGTATTTTTCTGAAAACTTTCAATTTTTGATGAATAGTGAAAAAACACTGAGTTATAGTTTAAAACCGAATTTTTATTTAAATAATTATTTATTTTATTTAAATTTAATTAATGTCAAAATAGATACATAATAACTATATAAGTTCAATGTAATTCATTGGAGGTAGTTTAGAATAATTTTAGATTTATAAAAATTTTATTGAACTTTTCACCGTCTTTTACCCACCTCCTAGGAGAATTTGGAAATTCTCATAAAACTTAATTTTACCGCTTCTGTGAGTGGAATTTCAAAAATCTGAGAGACACGGTTAATATCAAGGAGTAAAATGTGGTTCAATGAGATGAAAATAATTTTTTGTGAATAGTAACTTTTTACTTTTATTTACCATAGTTAAAAGTAAATAGGGTAATTTAGGGTAAAAATGATATTAATATTACCCTAAAACATGTCCTAATTATATTGGACAAGTGTATATCAACCAAAAACAACCTTAGGAATAAAATATTATCATTTAGGTCCACTTGGATTAGATTAGGACATTTAATATTATTTAATTAAAAGAAGAGTTAAAAGAGTTAAAATCAAAGATTATTTACTAAAACATTTTTAATATAGGGTTATACATAAGATAAATTCGATTGTAAATATTCATTAGAAAGATAAAAATATTTCATACATAATGGTAGTTTATTTATAATTTTTAGACATCAAATAATTTAACATATTTATGACACAATGATGATGCAGTAATTACCATATTAATGAAATAATCAAATAAATTATATTATAAATGTCAAAATAAATATAATTTGAATGTTTTGATGACATCCATGAATTTTATTGGTTAATATGACATTATAGGATTGCTTAAATGAATTTTGTTCGAATTAATAAAGTTTTTACGAATTAAAAAAAATCAATTATTGAATAGTGTCAAAATTGACATAAAAGAGTTTTTAAAACAAATATTATATTATTAATTTATATTCTATTCCTAAAAATTTAAGGTTCGGAAAAAGGACTTGTATCATGATAAGTGTATCATTAATGGACCACTTTGGGGTCTATTTGATGTATATAGTAAGTTTATTGACTATATAATATAAAAATACAAAGTGACATGGTAAATGTTAAACTAATTAACTAAGAGTTAAAACTAAAAGATAACGTTAATATAGTGACCCAAACCTGTCTAAAACCTATTGGTTGAGTGGTTTTCGACCAATACCCACATTAAAATTTAAATAATCCACTTTAGATCCATTAGAAACCGAATATGAATTTATTATAAAATAGTATTTCTAGCTTTTCCAAAGGTGCCCCTCACCCCTCTTATAAAAGGGAACTCCCCCTTCTCACTAATTCACACATTCAAAGCCTTTTTTCTCGGCCAAATCCTGCCCAAATACTCTCTTAACTTCCCTCACTTCAACCTATAGGACTTAGTTTGATCATAAATCCAACCTAAGGATCCATTTTGATCAAATCAAAAGGAAGAACCCGAAGAAGAAGTAATGTTTTGACAACCCTCTTTCAAGTTCCTTTCTTCTTCAACTTATTATTTCTTTGTTATTCCCATTATAAAATAATAGCTCCAGTATCTCCTATTTACTGTGAAATTATTATAAATATGGTACAACCATATTCACTATTCTATCCATCCTTTGAATGACATGTCACCATATGTGTGTATGTACGACTTACCGTCTCCACGTCATGGTGTAATTGTTATTCAATAAATTATTATTTGGATGGGTATAATAATGATGTGTAATTCATGTAAATAATAAATATAACATGATAATTATTCTGTATATATGATATACCATCCAATTATATATTATTTTAATATCAAAAGAATGATATTGTCACTCGTGCGTACGTACGGACTACCGTCTCTATGAACGCGATGAGATTCATTCCCCATCATATCCATTCAAGAATAATTCTCATTTAATGATTAAAAATAATGTTTAAGGACTTGATATCATTTTGGATATGAATAAGATACAACCTATCCATGATAAACACGGCTTACATAACAAAACATATAAAAGAAAATGAGTAAGTTAACACCCGAAACAACGATAATACTAAGATATTATTAACAAATAAATGTGAAAAGATCATATATGATATCATATTAATGTATATGATTCTTGTATAATTTAATAAAAATTATTTCACCATTATACAAGAGTTTAACCTACCATCAACCAAGGAAAAGTACATGGTAAGGGTTTATTTCACAATCTCTTCATTATCCGAGGTTGTTTATACGTAATTATCTACTGAGACCTCTTTATCATCCACATCCTTGTTTCTTAAAAATGTATTTCAAATAATTCTTACTATTTTACAGAATATGGGTTAAAGTAATTTATACCCTTGTTGACTTTTTATAAGAATTTTATAAAGGAATCTTTCTGTCGTTTTCCAAATAAGGTCCTTTTTAACCTTTTCGACAGAATTAAGGTAAGAATGTTTTTTTTAACTTATACGGTGGGAACAGATATTTTCTGCCGTTATAAAATCGTCGAAGCTTCCCTTACAAGATTATAAGAATATTTTCAAAGTAAATTTTTTATTTTATAATTATGTGACTTTTAAATGAATTCAAAAGAAGAGATATTTCTCTCAAATAGTTTTGATTTCATCTATGTCAACATCCTTTGATGGATTTTAAGCTTATTTGAAGTTGATTTATTATGATACAAAACTTCTATATTGTATTGAAGGTTTTGTGATATGTTTGACTGTGGGTGTGTTATTTTTATACCATTCATGGTTTATGGATGAATTATTTACATTTTGTATGCTAGTTTTAATACGAATGTTTATGTTATGTTTAAACCTTTTCATATGGGAATGCATTGGACTTAATAAGTGACGAGTTGAGCCCGCTATAGCTCCTTGATGCATCGGTAGGTCTCATGAGACAAACTAGTATCTTGGCACAAGGCCTTTACATAATCTTATTTGTAGTCTTGGCATGAGGCCTTACTATGTGGTTATGATAGTCTGGCATTATGCATTCCATAATTATGAAAGTGGTTATTGATATTGCATGTGATTATTAGACTAGTAGAATATCCATGTGAATAAGTATATGGAATTATTTAATTTTATTTCTGCCATATTATGCTGAAGTTCAAGTTTTAAAAGTCTTTTTTTAGTTATACATTTACTTAAATTTTTATGCTTATTTATGAAAGTTTCTGCTATATTGTTATCCTTACTGGGCATTTGAGCTCACCCTTTCTATGTTTTATTTTTCCCAGGATGTGAAGAAGTATTTTATAAATGACCTACATGGATAGTATGAGGGGATAAGAGTGTGGACTATGGAGACTATATTTTTGTAGTTTTCATTTTATGATGTAATGTAAACTTTATCAATGTATCTAGTTATTCCAAGGCTACTAAACTAATCGGTATTTTGAGACTTGATCTTTCTTGTGGTCATGAAAATGTTATATAATAATGAACCAACTCTAGGTAACTGGGGTTGGGGTGTTACAGTTGGTATCAGAGGAAGTTTAGTACAAACCTTGGAAGATAGATTTAGATGAATTCTGATTAGAGAACATAGACCTAAGATGGATTTTGAGGATTAGTATATAAGAACTTCCAAGAATTTTGGTATTGTAGAGATTTTGTGAGTTTTCCAAGAAATACATCCCTGTCTGGATAAGAGCAGGTAGAGGTGGCTCTGGCACAGATGTACCTACGGTTAAAACCCAAAAACACCACTTTGAGCTAGACTTGAATGGGAACTGGTGCATGACAACGGGCCTTGCTACACTCTTGGTTACGACACTCTTGGGGGATATGATTAGGATAACTCTCATTTTATTTAAAAATCATTATGAAGGGTTTATGAGTATATAATTCCTCAAAGAAAACATTTTTATGATTATGGATTACATCCATAAATATTTAAATTTATGTTAAGTGTTTTATAAGTACAAAATTATGTATTTTGATTCATAAACTGATCTAGTTTGTGCCATTGTTTAGAAATGGCGCCTAGTGGAAGAAATGGAAACCGTATCAATGCACGCACTCCATGTAGGGATTTACCTCTTGCTCAAGATAATTATAGTGGAGTTGGTGATGCAACTGGTGCTAATCAGCTAATCACCATACTGGGACAACTCACTCAGGTTATGAATAATAACCTTACCCGTATAGAGAACCCTGATCCACAGCATGGAGGATCAATGTTAGATCGCTTCATGAGGCAGCAACCACCAACATTCAATGGGAGTACAAATCCATTAGTAGCTGAGCAATGGATAAGTTCTCTAGAAAAAATATTTCAGGCTTTGGGGAGTAGTGAAAGGGAAAAAGTTGTCATGGCAGTTTATCACCTCACTGGAGATGCTGATCAATGGTGGTCATTGATTCAAAACATGAAGGAAGATGATGAAGTATAAAACATGGAATAGAGGGAGTTCAAAGATCTATTTTTAGAAAAATACTTTCCTCGTGACCATCGAGAAGATATGGAAAGGCAGTTTCTGAGTCTGAGACAAAAGGAGGATGAGAATGTCGCAAAGTATAGGGCTAACTTTACGAGGTTAGAAAGGTATGATGAAGATTATATATGTAACCCAAGAAGTAAGATTGATCATTTATTTGATGGGTTAAAACCATTTCTCTATCAGGCATTAGTCTCACAATTCTTCTCGTTGTATGAAGACATTGTCTCATGTGCTATCAAGACAGAAAAGGAATTCTCTAAGTCTTACGACTTTAAAGCAAAGCAAGAGAAGAAGAGATCTGCTGATCGATCTAGGAATTGAAATAAGGGGAAGAAGGGAAAAGTTGAATATCCATCCTGTAGTAAATGTGGGAAGAAACACCCCAGTACTCGCTTAAAAGGAATGAGAGTCTGTTACAAGTGTGGTGAAAAAGGCCACCAAGCTCGTGATTGCAAGGGGAAGAAGGAAGCTTCCGATGTCCAATGATATAATTGCAGGGCGATGGGAAATTATGTAAATGAATTTCCTAAGCGTTAGGGGAACTTACCTCAGAAAATGCCAAGGGATCAAGTCCAAGCTTATGATATCACTACTGCTGAGGTTGAAGCTCCGAAAGACGTGGTGGAAGGTAATTTAATGGTTTCCTCAAGTTTAGCAAATGCATTATTTGATTCTGGATCATCGCATTGTTTCATATCTTCCCAGTTTTCTAAGAAAATTAGATATTTCCAATTTGATTTAACAAGGGAGTTTTCAGTTAAAACTCCTAAGGGAAGTATCATTGCAACACAGTTTTGTGAATCAGTCCCCATTAGAGCACATAAATGTTCTTTATCCACTAATCTCATTGTCATACCTATGATTGAGTTTGATATAATCCTTGTTATGGATTGGATTTCGGACCATGATGTGAAGATTTATTGTAAGAAGAAGGAGGTTACAATTTTTTATGATGATGATAAGGAACACCTTATCTTTAGAGCAGAATCGTCACCACCTAATTCTTATCTTGATCCACCCCCCGTAGCTCAACTAAATTCAATTATTGAGGAGGAAGAGAAAGAAATGATTGTGGGTGAGGAAAGGAATGTTAAAATAGAGGATGTACCTATTGTGAAAGAATATGTAGATGTGTTTCCGGAAGATTTACCTGGACATCCTCCAGAACGAGAAGTTGAGTTTTCCATTGATTTAATTCCTAGATCAAGGACTATATCAAATACTCCTTATAGAATGGACACTGTAGAATTAGTGGAATTAAAGAAACAACTAGAGGAATTGAGTGATATGGGATTTATTCTCCCTAGTGTTTCTCCATGGGGAGCCCCTGTTCTTTTTGTTAAAAAGAAATATGGATCTATGAGGTTATGTATCGACTATAGGGAGATCAATTCTATAAAAATAAAGAACAAGTATCCCCTACCTTGCATTGATGATTTATTTGACCAACTGCATGGAGCTCAATAATTTTCAAAGATTGACCTTCGATCTGGATACCATCAGTTGTGTGTGAAGAAGGAAGACATTCCGAAGATAGCATTTCGAACAAGGTACAGGAATTACGAGTTTATGGTAATGCCTTTTGGGATGACTAATTCACCCTATGTATTCATGGATCTAATGAATAGAGTTTTCAAGGAATATCTTGATGATTTTGTGGTGGTATTTATTGATGATATCTTGGTATACTCCAAAATCTACGAAGATCATGAAAATCACTTGCACATTATCCTGAAGACTCTGAGAAGACATGAATTATATGGGAAGTTTAGCAAGTGTGAATTATGGCTTCAGGAGATTTCTTTTCTTGGCCATATTGTCTGTAAATATGGAATCTCTGTCGATCCTTTTAAGACCAAGGCAATCCAAGAATGTCCAGAACCTACGAGTATAACTGAGGTACGTAGTTTTATTGGTTTAGCAGGTTATTATCGACATTTTGTCCTGAATTTTTCCCGATTGGCTAACCCATTAACAAATCTCACATGTAAGGGGGTTAAATTTGTTTGGACAAAAGAGTGTGAAGAATGTTTTGAAGAACTGAAGAGAAGATTAATCAATGATCCTATATTGACTCTACCATCAGGGAATGATGGGTTCTTTATTTATAGTGATGCATCAAAGAAAGGACTTGGTTGTGTCCTTATGGAGAATGATAGGGTTATTGCCTATGCATCACAACAGTTGAAAATTCATGAGAAAAACTATCCTACTCATGATCTCGAGTTAGCATTTGTGATATTTTCTTTGAAGATATGGATGAACTACCTCTATGGTGAAAAATGTGAGATTTATACTGATCACAATAGTTTGAAGTATATTTTCTCACAAAAAGAACTCAACATGAGGCAAAGGAGATGGATTAAACTACTCAAGGACTATGATTGCACGATACACTGCCACCCGGGGAAGGAAAATAAGGTGGTAGATGCTTTGAGAAGAAATGATCATGGAGTTTTGAACAATATGAGAATTGAAAGGGATCCAATTTTCATGGATCTAGTGAAGATGGACATGGGAATAACCATGGAAGGTGAAACATTAGTGCTTTTTCAAATGGTTTCCAAACCATCTTTACTAGAAAGGATTAAGATTTCTCAGACCGATGATGAAGAATTTCAAAAGAATATTAAAGATGTGAATGATGGGAGATTGAGAGAATTTGTGTATGAAGAAGGAATTTTGAAATTCAGGAAGAGACTTTGTGTTCTCGATATACCTGATCAAAAAAGGGAATTGTTGGACGATGCTCATAGTTCCAATTTCTCTATACACCATGGGAGCACCAAAATGTATAGAGACTTGAAGGAACATTTTTGGTGGGACAACATGAAGAGGGAGATTAATGATTTTGTGTTAAGATGTATGGTTTGTCAACAATTGAAATCTGGAAGGCAACAGCCTGGAGGAGTCATGCAACCTCTTCCCATACTGGAGTGGAAATGAGATAATATTACGATGGACTTTTTCATGGGACTACCAAAGACTCCTAGAAGGAATGATGCAATATGGGTCATTATTGATCGTCTTACCAAGTCAGCACATTTTCTTGCTATAAGGGAAGTTTTACCACTTGAACATCTAGCAAGGCTATATATTAATTAAGTGGTGAGACTTCATGGAGTACCCCTATCAATTGTTTCTGATCATGATCCCCATTTTACTTCAAGATTCTGGAAGAGTCTTCAGAAATCCCTGGATACTGAACTTCATTTGAGCACTGCCTACCACCCTCAAATAGATGGACAATCCAGACGGACTATTCAAACCTTATAAGACATGTTGAGATCTTGCACACTTGAATTTCAGGGTATGTGGGATCAATATTTACCTCTGTTAGAATTTTTCTATAACAATAGCTTCCATTCAAGTATTCGGATGGCACCATATGAAACGTTATACGAAAAGAGATGTCACACACCAACCTGTTGGGGTGACGTTGGCAAAAGAAAACTTGTAGGCCCAGAACTGGTGGAGGAAACGATAGAAAAGGTGAAGGTAATCCAAAACCACATCAAAGTAGCTCAAAGTAGGCAGAAGAGCTATGCCGATAATCAAAGGAAGTATTTGGAATTTCAGGTAGGAGATCATGTTTTCTTGAAGGTATCTCCATGGAAGGGAGTTATACGTTTTATCAAGAAAGGTAAATTGAGTCCCTTATATATAGGACCTTTTGAAATTCTGGAACGAATTGGGGCTGTCACTTACTATTTGGAAATGCCACCAAGTCTCTCCAAAGTTCACAATGTGTTCCACATATCACTGTTGAGAAAACACATGCCTGACCCAACACATGTACTCACCTATGAGGAATTAGAACTGGAACCTGATCTCTCTTATTACTAAGAGCCCGTCAGGATTCTTGATACGAGAGAACAAGTGCTGAGAAACTGGACGACTCGTCTGGTAAAAGTTCTATGGAGAAACCATAAGATGGAAGAGGAAACGTGGGAACCTAAGGAAATTATGATGAAGAACCACCTGAGTCTTTTTATGCAATAATATTTTTGAAATTTTGTGGATGAAATTATTTTAAGGATGGGAGAATGTAACACCCCAAGCTTCCTTGGTACGTTTCCCTTTGAATAATACAGTAGCGTGTGTTGTACGCAACTTCAAGTTCTAACACACACACCACAACCAATCAAACTAGCCGTTATGAATAGTAATACCCACTTGTTGAAATTTTATAAATTTTACCTTTCAAAATGGACTTCATTTTTGGATTTGGAATATCGAAATTAGCCTAAGGTGAAATTTTGGTATTTTTCTAGAAAACTTTCAATTTTTGATGAATAGTGAAAAAACACTGAGTTATAGTTTAAAACCGAATTTTTATTTAAATTTTTATTTATTTTATTTAAATTTAATTATGGTCAAAATAGATATATAATACCTATATAAGTTCAATGTAATTCATTGGAGTTAGTTTAGATTAATTTTAGATTTATAAAAATTTTATTGAACTTTTAACCGTTTTTTACCCACCTCCTTTGAGAATTTGAAAATTCACATAAAACTTAATTTTACCGCTTATGTGAGTGGAATTTCAAAAATACTAGAGACACGGTTAATATCAAGGAGTAAAATGTGGTTCAATGAGATAAAAATAATTTTTGGTGAATAGTAACTTTTTACTTTTATTTACTACTGTTAAAAGTAAATAGGGTAATGAAGGGTAAAAATGCTATTAATATTACCCTAAAACATGTCCTAATTATATTGGACAAGTGTATATTGACCAGAAACAACCTTAGGAATAAAATATTATCATTTAGGTCTAATTGGATTAGATTAGGGCATTTATTATTATTTAATTCAAAGAAGAGTTAAAAGAGTTAAAATCAAAGTTTATTTACTAAAACATTTTTAATAGAAGGTTATACATAAGATAAATTTGATTGTAAATATTAATTAGAAAGATAAAGATATTTCCTACATAATGGTATTTTATTTATAATTTTTAGATATTAAATAATTTACTTTATTTATGACACAATTATGATGCAGTAATTACCATATTAATGAGAGAATCAAATAATTGGTATTATAAATGTTAAAATAAATATAATTTGAAAGTTTTGATGACATAAATGATATTTATTGGTTAATATGACATTATATTATTGATTAAATGAATTTGGTTCGAATTAATAAAGTTTTTAAGAATTTAACAATAATCAATTATTGAATAGTGTCAAAATTGACATAAAAGAGTTTTTAAAACAAATATTATATTATTAATTTATATTATATTCCTAAAAATCTAATGTTCAGACAAAGGAATTTTATCATGATAGGTGTATCATTAATGGACCACTTTGGGGTTTCTTGGATGTATATAGTAAGTTTATTAACTATATAATATAAAAGTACAAAGTGACATGGTAAATGTTAAACTAATTAACTAAGAGTTAAAACTAAAAGATAAGGTTAATATAGTGACCCAAACCTGTCTAAAACCTATTTTTTGAGTATTTTTCTAACCATAACCACCGTAAAATTTAAATAATACACTTTGGTTCCATTATAAACCTAATATGAATTTATTATAAAATAATATTTCTAGCTTTTCCAAAGGTGCCCCTCACCTCTCTTATAAAAGGGCACTCCCCCTTCTGACTAATTCACACATTCAAAGCCTTTTCTCTCAGCCAAAAACTACCCAAATACTCTCTCAACTTCCCTAAATTAAACCTAGAGGCCTTAGTTTGATTATAAATCCAACCTAAGGATCCCTTTTGATCAAATCAAAAGGAAGAACCCGAAGAAGAGGTAATGTTTTCACCACCCTCTTTCAAGTTGCTTTCTTCTTCAACTTCTTCTTTATTTGTTATTCCCATTCTAAAATAATAACTACAGTATCTCCTATATACTGTGATATTATTATAAATATGGTACAACCATATTCATTATTCTATCCATCCTTTGAATGACATGTCACCATACATGCGTACGTACGGCTTACCATCTCCACGTCGTGGTGTAATTGTTATTCAATAAATTATTATTTGAATGGGTATAATAATGTTGTGTAATTCATGTAAATATTAAATATAACATGATAATTATTCTGTATATATGATATACCATCCAATTATATATTATTTTAATATCAAAATAATGATATTGTCGCTCGTGCGTACGTACGGACTACCGTCTCCACGAACGCGATGAGATTCATTCCCCATCGTATCCATTCAAGAATAATTCTCATTTGATGATTAAAAATAATGTTTAAGGGCTTGATATCATTCTGGATATGAATAAGATACAATCTATCCATGAAAAACATGGCTTACGTAACTAAACATATAAAAGAAAACGAGTAAGTTAACAACCGAAACAACGATAATACTAAGATATTATTAACAAATCAATGTTAAAAGATCATATATGATATCATATTAATGTATATGATTCTTGTATAATTTAATAAAAATTATTTCACCATTATACATGAGGTTAACCTATCCTCAACCAAGGAAAAGTACAAGGTAAGGGTTTATTTCACAATCTCTTCATTATCCGAGGTTGTTTATACGTAATTATCTACTGGGACCTCTTTATCATCCACATCCATGTTTCTTAAAAATGTATTTCAAATCATTCTTAATATTTTACAGACTATGGGTTAAATAAATTTATACCCTTGTTGACTTTTGATAATAAGTTTATAAATGAATCTTTATGTCGTTTTCCAAACAAGATCCTTTTTAACCTTTTCGACAGAATTAAGGTAAGAATGATTTTTTAACTTATACAGTGGGTGCGGCTATTTTACGCCATTCTAAAATTTTCAAAGCTTACCTTACAGGATTATAAGAATATTTTCAAAGTAAATGTTTTATTTTATAATTATGTGACTTTTAAATGAATTCAAAAAAAGAGATATTTCTCTCAAATAGTTTTGATTTCATCTATGTCAACATCCTTTGATAGATTTTAAGATTATTTGAAGTTGATTTATTATGATACAAAACTTCTATATTTTATTGAAGGTTTTGTGATATTTTTTTACTGTGGATGTGTTATTTTTATACCATTCATGTTTTATGGATGAAGTATTTACATTTAGTATTCTAGTTTTAATATGAATGTTTATGTTATGTTTAAACCTTTTCGTATGGGAATGCATTGGACTTAATAAGTGACGGGTGGAGCCGGCTATAGCTCATTGATGCATTAGTAGGTCTCATGAGACACACTAGTGTCTTAGCACAAGGCCTTGACAAAATCTTATTTGTAGTCTTGGCACAAGGTCTTGACTATGTGGTTATGATAGTCTGGCATTATGCATTACATCATTATGAAAGTGGTTATTGATATTGCATGTGATTATTTGACTAGTAGAATATCCATGTGAATAAGTATATGTAATTATTTCATTTTATATCTTCCATATTATGCTGAAGTTCAAGTTTTAAATGGATTTTGTTTTAGTTATACATTTCCTTAGATGTTTATGCTTATTTATGAAAGTTTCTGCTATATTTTTATCCTTACTGGGAATTTGAGCTCACCCATTTCTATGTTTTATTTTTCCTAGGATGTGAAGAAGTATTTTATGAATGACCTTCAGGGATAGTATGAGGGGATAAGAGTGTAGACTATGGAGACTATATTGTTGTAGTTTTCATTTTATAATGTAATGTAAACATTATGAATGTATCTAGTTATTCCAAGGCTACTAAACTAATCGGTCTTTCGAGACTTGATCTTTCTTGTGATCATGCCAATGTTATGTAATAATGCACTGACTTTGGGTAATTGGGGTCGGCACATTACAGGGTTTCTGCTTCTAAATCTCATGAAATGGACTCATCTTGTGTGCATACTTTACTAGTGATGTCGATGCTAACTTCTGCTCTATGGGTGGTGGCATAACTAAAAAACCACCCAAAGATACCACCTAATGTATAGGTCTCTGTTTTGAAGCCTCATCACTTAGTGGATTATCCTCATGATCATGTAGTGAATCTTGGCTGGCTGTCTTTGCAGAGGCATCCTGAAATAAACAAGATTCACCATGGTTAATGAGTATATATGGGGATCTGACTCAAAAAGGACATGGAAACCAGAACCCATTTCTATATGATGAATGTACCATTGTTTTCTATGAAAACATTATGTACATGTACCAATTCATCAAGAATGTTATCAGAGTTATAGTGTTTGGATATGTAGGCTGCTACACCAACACTAGAGTCTCTCGCCTAAAATACAAACTCAAAACAATTTAACACTATTTCCCTAAATCCCAAACCAATCTCACAACCAAAAAAAATACATGTTTCTGTAATTTGGTAGAACCACCACCTATGATACTAGTCTGTCATGACCCAACCCACCAGGGCCTGCCTGGCCAATGATAATCAATGTGTGACTACCCCAATCCCGCTTCCAATAGGCCAGGGGTTTGTGACTAGCACCGAGTAAGAATATACCACACATGTGAAGCATTATCCTAATGTTCATATACACATGCACATATCTCTCAGCCAATTCAATGCTGAAATGTAAAAAAAATGATAACAATTCATGCATACATTTATAATCCCACAATCAGAGAATGATAATAAAGTATTGAAAGTGATAAAGGGGATAAATACAAACCCAACCTATAACTAAAAAGGAGTACAACTTGATTAGAAGAAGGGGACTAATATCAAATTCAACCCCAACATACACCTTGATATGTTTAGCACAATCTAAGATTTTTCTTTCTCGTGATCCTCCTTTAGTACTCTAAAATGTTCTATCATTTGTATAATACTTGACACGTTCAGGAAAATCCCATGCAGGGATGAGTATAACAATACCCAATAGGACACCCCAAATCAATAGTCATAAAGAATAAAGAGTTATCATCTCATCATAAGATATGTCAATAGATAAAAGACATAAATATCCAAATATACTCATAATAGAAAACCAATATCAAGTTTTTTCAACCAATACTACCATACATAGGATATTTCTCTAGGATTCTAGGTAATTATCATTTTGTAAGTACTCAATCCATGAGCTATGCTATCCCTGGTGAGGCTCAGACAAGAGGTCATGTTCATTGGGCCCATCCTAAGAAATAATCTTTGAATATCTAAAGATATCATCATCTAAGAAAAAGATCACACCCATGGACACTGGGAGACACCACAAACCCTACTAGATATTCCTGCTAGACAGGGGATCAATGCCCTATGCATAGTGGTCACACTGATACCACGAACCCCTTCTAGGAATGAAAGAGGACCAACCTTGGCCCCCAGGGGGATTCACCGAACTATATCCAAAACTAAAACCTTTGAGGGTATCAAAATTTTATACTGAAGATTTAATGTTTCATTTTAACCTAAAGGGAAAGGACCAAGGTATCACACTCAAGCGAACTTGGTCTATAGTGAAGATATAAAGGGCTCTAAGCCATCTTTGAGGAAGTACACAACATGTACATAGGGTAAATTATGTGTGCCACTAAATACAGACCTATTAATTTCTATGACTATGATCCTCTACTCATTCCCATGTACCTCAAGAAATTACCATATACACTTGGTCATATATGATTACATGATTAAAATCGTGTACTCTGGTTCTGTCGAATTACACGACTTATCTAGTGTAATCGACCTATGCCCGTATATCCTCTATGATACCTGAAAATATTTCATTCAGGGTCACACAACATATAGTAGGAACCACATGACGTGTAATCCTTATATATTTTATGGAAAACCTATCTCCATAGTTAGGACTCCACACAATGTGTATCTTTGGATTACACACCATGTAATGTGGGTTTTCAAAAAACCCATGGATTCCTTCATGCATCATCCAAATCATCCGCTTCTACTATCAATCTCACTAGTAAATTTGGATTTGGTGTTGGCTAACCCTCACTATTTATATTTACTAGAAAATAGTCTTCAATCCACTTAGAAATATCCATGTTGATTTGTACCATCACTGCACCATGCCACCATCACATATCACATGGGAAAATATAAATCATTGGTCCAATCCTGACCCTCTTGTGATCATCATTTGTTTTCACACCCTAATTGTTCCTTTTATTATGAGACACCATGATGGTATTGATATTTTTCACCAATTAATAGTCATGTAATCATCAAATACACTATATTCATTAAATTGCAATGTAAATAATTTTCCCATGATGAACTTGAGAAGATACGAGGAAGAAAACCATAAACCTTAAACATAAGGAAGAAACCTCATCCTTTTTTCATTAATTCCTAAATCCATTATCCTATAATAGATGAATGAAGAGGAATAATAAATAAAAAACAAATAAATCAACCATAAAAATAAATCAACCATCGATGTGAGAATCAATTCTTGTTTGTGAAATTGATATGCGTTTGAAATGAGATAAATAAATATGATTAATCCAGAAAATAAAAAAATCTTACATGGAGTTTGGATTGATCACTGAAAAAGAATGGTACAGTGTTATCATCATTGGATAGATCTATAAACACTATTTATGTAGACAATCCATGCATTATTGATCAAATCTTCTGATCCATTATTGTTTCCCAACATCTCTCCATGGTCTCCTCTCACAATCTTAGGGTTATGTGGCTAACCCAATGATTATTTTATAACCATGTATTGATAGGGGTTTCCAAGTCTCTGAATCAACCATAATAAAATAAACAAAAAAATTAATTAATTTATTATTAGCATCCATGAAAATTTTTTCACAAACAACCGACACTGAAAAAGGTTATTTCATGCCTAGGGTAAAACCCACATTTTGAACTCAATAGAGGCCTCAGACTTATGATTTGATACTCCCTTAGATATTTATTCCACTTTTTCAAGAGAACTAAAGGCATATGATATTAATATATTTAATATTTTTAAAATATGAATTCTTAGATCACCAAACCTCAGAATCTCATGACGTCTTAGTACCTAGATTCGAAAATATTACTGGATATATTTCAAAGACTTACATGAAAAGAATCAAGACATTAAATATCACTTCAATGTTCATAGTTTACCTTTTATGTATTTAATATTTTGAAAATTTTTACCCCTAATTTTCTCTTTATTTGAGTCAATTATTTGAAATAGGAGGAACCAAGTCGATAACTAATGTGATGGTAAATGTGATGACTACCCAAATGAGATTCCAAACACAATGGGTGTAACTGTTTAGAAATTCATGACAATACATACTCAATTAACTCATTTTTTGAATAGATACTTGAATCATGGGAAAAAACCAAATTCCCCCTAATAAATAAAAAGTTACAATTGAGAAATTTATACAAAAAAGGCCTATAAATTTTAGCAGATATTTCAATTTCATAACCACAGAAAAATAGTTCAAATTCATTGAAAATATCTTCTCTATCCTTTTATTCTCTGAGAAGGAGAAGACCATGTTGTTCGTTTATTATATAGAGAGAAAATCTGATCAATGGTGGATTTTGATCAAAAATAAAAATCCTAAGGAATATATTTAAGTGATAGAGTATAATAAATTTAGGAAAATGATTTTCTATAAATATTCCCCCACACCCTCTGACTAAAAATTGTGAGGGAATTACTCAGCCTCAAAAAAATGGGAAATGAATCTATCAGGGTGTATATGGAAAACATCACAAGACTTTCATGATATGCCACCATATTTTACATTGACCTCAAAAGTAAAGTATAATAATTCTTTAGTGGGATAAAAAGAATATATGAAAATATTTTAAAATTTGAGACTTTGAAGAATACAAGGAAATTGTTCGATGTTACATAAAATTCATAATGGAGATTGATGAATATCAAGGGTCTCATGGGTCAAGAGATATGAATTAAAGAATGAATTTCAATTATAGTGGGGTGATGGATAAATCTCACGGTGGAAAGAAAATCCAACATTCCACTTTTTAAAATGGTGGGAAGAAGAATCCTATTAATTTGATTAAGGAGATAAGGAAATAATTTAGGTGTGGGAAGGAAT
Organism: Viscum album; assembly: GCA_963277665.1. Classification (NCBI taxonomy): domain Eukaryota; kingdom Viridiplantae; phylum Streptophyta; class Magnoliopsida; order Santalales; family Viscaceae; genus Viscum; species Viscum album. The sequence goes on along the minus strand of OY728119.1, from coordinate 1,172,589,241 downwards.
AGAACTTATCTATTGAATTCTTATGGGAGAAACCCACCAATGTGATGAAAGAATCCAGTCAACTATCAACCTGATATACAATGTTTCAACTACAAGGAATAAATAAATTATGTAAACCAATGCACTAATCCAATGGTTATTGATGATAAACAAAAAAAATATCCTCCAAGGTCTAGATATTAAGTGTGATCTGATGCTATCACAACTATAAAGGTGGATCTTGATAATGACGTGGTGATAGGTACACTATTTAGTCATTCAAGGATAGTAAAAATACTATTTGAGTTTATTTATACACATTATTTAATATCACACAAGTTTAATAGAATTATTCAAACACCACCTCAAAATATGGAAGTTTAGTTATTAGTGAAAATGAAAAATGGAGAAATTATTGAATCCTAAGTATAGAAATTCCCCTATCCATATTTGTGAGATGAATTTCCCAGAAATCATTGTGATACTTCCTTTAGATGAATTCAATGCAATTTTGGGTATGGGTTGTATTTACATGTATAGAGAAAACATAAATTGCAAAGTGAAGGTAATCACCCTTTGTATCAAGAATCACCCTTCGATTCTCTACAAGTTCAAGGAGGAGGATGAATCTTCTTCAAAATAATCATATTAAGCATTGATATTATTGCCTTATGAGAAAGAGTATCTTGATTAATTTATTAATACTAATGAAAATATCATCCTTGATGATATTCTTATTAAGATGGAATACACTGATGTGTTTCTTAAAGAATTACCTGGTCTTCCTCCTAGATGAGAGGTAAATATTTCAATCAAACTTATACACAAAAATTTTCTAATATCAAAGATTCTATATATAATAGCCATTATTGAACTTAATGAGATGAAGAACAACTATAAGATAATCTAGATAAAGGGTTTATATTTCCAAGTGCTTCACTAAGGGGTTCATCAGTCCTTTTAATCAAGATTAAGGATGGGTTAATGCACCTCTACTTTTATTACCATGAGATCAACAAGATCATGATAATGAAAAAGTATCCTCTACCATGAATTGATAACTTATTCGATCATCTATGTGGATCCCATTAATTATCTATGGTAGATCATTGATCATGATATTATCAATTAAAGGTAAATAAGGGGATTATCCCCAAGATTAATTTTCATATAAGGTATGTTCATTACAAGTTCATAGTGATTCCATTTGGACTCACTAATGCTCCATATATCTTCACATACTTATCAAATATAGTCTTTAGGGATTATCTTGACAAATTTGTGGTAGTCTTTATAGATGATATTATTATCTACTCAAACAGATATGTGGAACTTGAGGAGAATTTGAGTACTATACTAAATAACTTTCAAAAGGAAGTAAATGCCACTTTTGGATGGAGAAAGTAACATTACCAGGGCATGTTATCTCCAATAAAGGGATATTTGTGGATCCTTACAAAATAGATGTAATTAAAGGATGGTCCAGACCAATATTTGCGATAGAGATCCATAGTTTCCTTGAATTATATGAGTACTATATTCGATTTGTAAGGAACTTATTAATTATTTTTAAACCCATTAACCAAGATAACTTGAAAGGGAGTGAAGTTAATTTTCAGACCAATGCAAGTAAGAAAAAATTTAAAGAGTTAAATAAGAGGCTATTCATTACACCTATACTCACTTTACCCACCAGTGTGGAAGTATTTGTGATTAGAAATAATTCATCCAAAAAAGGCTTGGGTTGTGTACTCATGCAAGTTTATAAGGTGATAGCCTATGCCTCTCACCAATTAAAGATCAAAAAGCATAAATACCCAACCCAAGATTTGGAGTTATATGATGTGATCTACACATTAAATATTTGGTGGAATTATATTTTTGGAGAGAAGTACGAAATATATATAGATTAAAAAAATACTCAAGTACATATTCACAAAAAAGGGCCTCAATATGTGCCAATGAATTTGTTTAGAGATTATATAGTATCATGTTTTTTAATCAATTACCATCCTAGGAAGGTGAAAAAAGTGGAAGATTCTTTGAGTAGAAAGGATCCTACAAACCTATCTATGGTGACTATTGAAAGGGATACAATATTATTGGAAATACATAGTATGGGCCTAGGAATAATAAAATTAAATTTATCCTACCATGATCAAATAACTTATCATCTATCCATTCTTTAGTGTATCAAATAGGCCCAAAAATATAACGAGGAGCTATAAAAAATGTTAGAGAATATTACAGAGTTCAACTTTTCTAAAGATAGAGTTACAAGGTTTTTAGGATAAATGTCCCATAAAAATAGAGTTGAATAGGGAACTTATACATGATGTATATAGATCATCCTTACCTATTCACAATGGAATCACTAAGATGTATAAATATCTAAAGAAATATTTATGGCGGGATAACATGAAGAGGGAGGTTATTGAATTTTTATCTCGATGTTTGGTATTTTAATAAGTAAAGGATGAATTAAAGGAGTCTAAGGGTATGATGTAATGATTAACCATACCAATATTAAAATGGGAAAATATAACCCTATATTTTTTCATAGGACTCCCGAGGACATCTAAAGTAAATAACACCATATGGGTGGAATTATATCACCTTAAAAATTCAACACATTTAATTATTATTAAATAATAATTCCATATTGAAAAAATAATCAAGATATATATAATATAAGTGGTGGAACTTCATGGAGTACCACTCTCTATTTCATATGATAGAGATTCAATGTTTACCTCAAGGCTCTAGAGAAGCCTTAAGGAAGCATTTTATACAAAGTTGAGCTTCAATACTGCTTATCACCCTAAAAAAGATGGAATATCTAGGAAAGACATTCAAATTATATAGGATATATTGAGATCATGTTAAACGTATTTACAAGGATGTTGGGATGAAAACCACCTAGTGAAGTTCTCATATAATGATAGTTTCCATTCTTTCATTCAAATTGAACCTTATGAGGATCTATATTTGCAGTGGTGTTAAACTCTAAAATATTGGTACAAAGTTAGAGATTGGAATATTATGGGACTTTATCTTTTCCAAGATATGAAAAAAATGGTTTAAACTATTCACCCTCATATTAAATCCCAAAAAATTTGATAGAAAATATAAGAAGACAATCATTGATGAGACCTGGAGTTTGAAATCGGAGATAAATTGTTCCTTTGTATATCCTTGTAGAAGAAATTCATGAGGTTTGGGAAGAAGAGAAATATTATTCCTAGATACAGTGACTCATTTTAGATCCTTGATTGCATCAGATTTGTGGATTATTAACTTGCACTCCCACCCAACCTATCTCAAGTACATGATGTGTTATATGTATCCCTCTTGAAGAAGTACATAACAGAGCCCTAAAATGTACTAAATATAGGGGTGGTAACTTTATAGAATTATATTTAATATGAGGATTATTCGGTAAATATATTAGATCATTGATACAAAGTTCAACAAAAAAAAAACAACTCACCTGGTTAAAATGCTATGGAAAAATCATAAATTTGAGTATGTAACTTGGGAACTAGAAGAGGTGATGAAACAGAAGTACCCTAATCTATTTTAATTCATAAAATATAATTTCAAGATTGAAAATTTTGAATGGGTGGAATAATGTAACAACCCAAAATTTCATAAATGAAACTCCCCTTTTGGTTTAATAAATGCCATATTAAGAAATGTAGTTATAGAAAACAAATTCACTTCTTTCAATGTTTTGGACTGTTATGAATTATATTATGTTGGATTTTAAATATCATTAAAAATAATAACCATTGCTCATATAGCCATTTTATAGTGACTATTAAGATTATTATATATTGAGGGTTATGATAAGGTCTAATTGACATAGACAGAATAAGTGATGACCTCGACCAGTAGGATCATACCCTATGAATCCCATTTATTAGAGATTCTATAGGATATGAAATCACTGGGATCTGCCTTTGACCAATCATAATCCAAGATTAAATAACAAAATCTCATGATAAACTATTTACGAGATAAGTTCAAGCTAATAGAGATCATGACCCAAACCATTTTTTGCCGAACGACCCCAATAAAGTAACCACAACGAACACCTTACTCTTAGGGTGTATACTAGTGTAATATGGAGTGATGTATCTAGAAACTAGTAGTATGAATTTTTATATTTTATTTTAAATAAAATAATTATTATATTTATCCATTTTTATTATTACTTTATAATTTTTTATATAATGAGTTGGATAAAAACTAGATTTTGATAAGAAGAAATCAAAATTTTATCTTTAGGAAATATATGGTTTCCATTAAGACACCCTTTTTGATAAATTCATGAATTTTTGAAATAAATATTATTTTAATAACATATTCATATTAAATAATATTTAAATATAAATTATAATATAATTTAATGAAGTCCAATGTAATTTTTATAAGGGTCATAAAGTTGTTAGTGTTGTAAAAATTGATATTTTTCACTAAATAAGGATTTTTATTTAAAAGTTAAAATTATCATATTTAGAAATTTATTTTTTAATAATAATAATATTTTTTAAATGAAAACATTGAAATTATCCAATGGTGAATTTTTCATAATTTTCTAAGGCAGTCGAAGTTTTGGTTAAAAATTAAATACGGTATAAATATATGTTCTATATTATGACATCATAACATGCCTATAGGGATGTAATAAATTATATAAACGGAATCCATGAAAAAATATAGATTTAATCTTAAAAGATTTATCTTTTAGGTTATTTTATTAATTTTATAAGACTTTGATAAATCTTATAATACTATATTATATTTTAAGGATTTAAAATCAATTCTTTAGGAACAAGACTCACTTTCACGTCACCAATGGTATTATTTTAATATGTTTCATTCCTATCATTATAAAATATTTAAAACCACTCATATTTGGTAGAAACTATGGGTAAAAAACATGAGAAGTTTTTTTGATTATTTTATCATATAATGTCTAAAACTTGAGTTTAGAAATTAATAATAAATTACCCTATCTTTTTATATAAATACCCACCCAACCTTCCACTCCTCTTCATAAAAAACACATTTAGAACGAATTTATCTCCCTATACCCCACTAAATACCTACCAATGTGTCCCCAAGATATAAATAATCTCTTCGTAAGCCTTTAGAAGTGCCCTCCCAAGGTAAGAGATTCTCTTCCTCTACCTTTTTAGTCAAGTTCTTTTTTGTACTAATCCTTTGGATTTATAATTGTTAATGTTGTAATGAGTTTTTAAAAATTCCTTTACTATCATTATTATTCCCAAGAAATTATAAAAACCTTTCACTCTCATTAAATCCCTCCTTGAACCTTTATGTACACCTGCTATACTGCCCAAATTATCCCATGATTTTCCAAGCCAAAATTTTGTGTTGTGGATACCCATAACCATTTATACTCAAAGGTTCATTGAATGGGGGATTCCATGTATAAAATCCACACTCCTTATCTATGGGATTAAAATTCATAAAATATTTTCCTATGATTTATGATCTATGTGGAACAAAAATTCATGTACATGATATGAATGTGATGAGTGAGCCTAAAATTATATACCCTTCTAATGCATTAGGTATTTTTTTTATCTCATGAGGTACCATGTATGGTGCATGAACGGTTATCCTAAGAACACTATATTTTTATATCTCAGCATTTATCCTTTATTTACACTTATGATTTCATATTTTATGTTGTTTCCATATTCATTATATCACCTTGATGTTATCATATTATACCATGCTTCGATGTTCATGATTATGATTCTCACATTTCTCTATAATCATGTTATACCTCATGAATCACATGTACCAGTTTAACTTATTATATGATTTTATTATTCCTTTACTAGTATTTATATCTCTCCCATTTATTATATACATCCTTAGGTTATCCAGTGAAATACTAGAAGATCAATGGATTTCAAGGGAATGTTATGGAGTTTTAAACAATATTTTTGTATCTTTGTTTCAATTTATTATGTTATGTATCTAATTTCCCAAATACACTATAACTTTAGATCTTTTGGTATTGTATTAAGCGTGTCTTTATATAATAAACCATGAAATAAAGTATATAAAATATATGTGTTGTCATATATGTAGCTGACCTTTAGGAGGAATTGTATCAAAAGTTTTGTGACAGTTAGAGAAAAGAAAAACATGGAGACCCTTCCTTGATAGATAAATTTTATAAAACCAAAATATTTGTGGTTTTATTACCACCCAAACATTTATAAAGAAAAACCTAGTCATGTTGCCTCAGAGACACGAATTATGTGTGATAGGGTTTCTTATGAGAGACAACAGGATGGTGAAACAATTGATGTTGGATCCACTGAAAAAGTTTCAATTAAACAAAAAGTTCAGGATAGTTACTTTTCTATGATATCTGCTACTGATATTTCTAATCCTATTGTAATAATACCTTAGGTTTTTTCTCACAATGCTACTCTATCTCCTTGAATGTGTCCACCAGATGAATATTCCTTTAGTGGTGCTATATCCACTTAGGATGCTATGGAGATTTATACTCATGAAGTTGAGTAATTTAGGGATGTAATTAAGAAATGTAATTCTTCATATGTAGTGGGATTGATCATAAATAAAAAAAAACATTTGGTTTGTGCTGTTAAAGAGATACCTTTGAATGTTGAGGCTTCTGGTGTGGTGCATGTTGGGAGGGATGACTAGTTTGATGTGATACTGGTTTTTCCTATCTTATCTACCGGTTATGTGAGGATACTACTAATAATGAATATCCAGTTGGAGGCAGGGACATTGACTCATATTCAATGCCTGATTTGGGTGATATATCTTGTGGCATTTCATATCAGCCCCACAATATAGGCTATAGGACAAAACATGATTTCTTTTCTTTGATAGATTCCATCTACAATCTTGAATTCAACATGGTGTATCTTGAGAGAATTTAGAAGGATAGATATAAAAACTAGTGGAGTGATCCTCTAATTATGATCCCATATGATTTTGAAAATAAATTTCAAGGAGTGGGATCATCTAGATCTAAGATGATTGAAAACAATCTTCTGTATCTACATAGTGATGGTATGTTCAGGGTGATGCTGGTAAACATGTGATCCCTCTGACTATTCCTCTTCCATCCAATCAGGGTTCTACACATGAAGAGTCTGTCAAGGGGTTTAAAATTGATCCTACAGACCCCTTAGAGTGAAATAAATTGGATGCCACTTTAGAGGATGGACAAAAAGGAAGTGAATTCAAGGAATCTGAATCTTATTTAGATGAGAAGGAAAGATATTAGAGGAATCCCAAATCTCCTCATGAAACAACCTTCAGTGTAGAAGAGGGAAGCACCCATAAAAATGGGGTGGACCTCAGATTATGGGAACTCACCGCACAAAAGGTGAATGTCAGTTTTTATGTTTCTAGATAGGTATATACTTTCTATCTTGGGGGGAATTATTGTACCACACATCTTAAGCTTGTGACAAACTGTGACCTCATGTACTCTTGTGTTTTTTTTCTTTTTTTCATTTATAAATTTTTCGAGGCCATGGGTTTGGGGTTTCCAAATCCAGGGTGTGAACCTTCTTTGATTATTTGTTATTTATTTATTATTTATGTTCCTATTCTTTTAATTATTTAGTATTATTTATTAATCTTTTATTTATTATATCTTTATAATTTATTTGTTATTTATTTATTTATTATTTATTATTTGTTATTTATTATCTATTAATTTATTATTATTATATTTAATTTTTATATATTTTATCACTATTTATTTATTTATTATTTTTATTTATTTATTATTGATCATATGTCAATTATTTATTATTAATTATTTAGTATTTTCAATTTAGTATTTAGAATCTTGTATTTATTAATTATTAATTAATTATTATTTGCAATTTATTATTTATATATTATTTAATATTTATTTAATTATCATTTATTTATCATTTATTTATTATTTATATATTTAATTTATATTTATTATTTATTTATTATATAATATATATGTATGAAAAATTAATAATAATAATAATAATAATAATAATAATAATAATAATAATAATAAAATTATTTTAAATAGTAAATATTAAATAAAAAATAATAAAATAAATAAAAAAATAATTTTTGCATGCATATATATATTAAAGTATATTTAATTGTCGCATAAAGAGTTTGTTGAAGTGGTAAAGTCTTTTCAGAATAACCAAGTGGTAAGATGTTCAAATCCCAACCCCCCTACACACTATGTTTAATTTATATAGAAATAATAAGTTAATAAATAATAAATAATAAATAATAAATAATATATTTAAAAAAATTTAAAAACATGTAAAGAATTTAATGGTAGTTTAAAGCACCGCTATATGGTTCCAGGTGCTTCTATAAAAGTGCTGGGAAATGTTTCTCGATACCTCATTTCGTGATAGTTTCAGAAAAGCGTCACAAAAACATTTAGTGGCAGTTTCAATCAATAGTAAATATAGACAAAACCATGACTAAATGATTATTTTGGCATAATGGCTGATCTATTTTTGGGAGATATGAGAAATAAAATGAATAAGGATTCATCAAGAATGAATAAGTCTGAATTTACTTTAATGGATATTGAAAAATAGGGAAAGAAAGAAGTATGCCTCAGTGGCCTCTCATATTGCACCATAAGGCAAGATGTTGAAATTGACAGAATAAATCACCATTGGAAGTAGAATCATGTTCAAAGATGCAAGAAAAATGCTTCAAAATAAGAAACATGTATCAGTTGGATTAGTCTCACAATATAAAAGGAGCCTAAGATAGGAAGGATAAAGTATCCCCAAGAGAACATCTAAATTGAAATTTGTAAAGTTGTGGAACAAAAGTAGCCCCTAAAAAAGATTAGAGTAAAGTGAAAAGCAATGAGTTAGTTAACCATGACTAACCAAAATCCTCAAATAAGGATCTCTGGAGGTACCCCTCTACCATTATACTTTATTTTTATATCTAATGATTGAATTAATGTAGGATTAGGGGGGATAGGATATGATCCATGTGAAAGTTGTGACAAAAAAGGAATTTTTGATTGAGTTAAAGGATTGTTCTGATTAAAATACATGATAGAATGAAGTATCAATCCAAATCTAGATTTAAAGCACGTGAGAAGCACTGTATAGGTGGTAGTGTAGATAAAAGGAGGAAAATAAGTTGGTGATTGAATATGCCAGCCTTTAAATGTTAAAGTTAATATCAATTTATAATTTCCATATTTTTTGAATTCATGGATACCAAAGATGATTTGAAGTGGTATATGAGTCAAATCCAAGTATTAGTACTTACCAACATTGTCTATGCATGTTTAGAGATCTCTAAAAATAATTTCAGGACATAAATAATGATTGAATACCCTAAGGAATTGAAAAATAATAGATGGAGAAGTTGCATAATTTAACACTTCATCTGTATTTGTTATGTGCTAACATGACAATGTCATCTGCATTATTTTTTTAGGATAATTTAATGTTTCTTAAAGTAGAGAACATTAAAAAATGGCTACAATAAGTGTCCATATAAATTTCTTTCCATTCTAAAACCATTTCAACAAGCAGGGTATAGAAGGTGTAAAAATTCATGGGGATATAAATTTGTGCATTTATAGTCTGATCAACCTCATTTGAATGAAAAAAGGTGACTTGTGAAGAACTAGAAGAAACAAGCGGTATCCCATAGTTTGTATTGAAAAGTGATATCCATTGATGTTGTAAGTGTCGTGCTACTCAACCATGTGTTTCAATGATTATGAACTAACTATTTTTGTTTGAGATTTATTGATTTATCAGGGGGTGAAAGTTCTCATGATATATTTGAGAATATTTAGTGAATTAATGATTGTCTTCATGGAAAATATTGACATTGAATATTGTTTCTTACACTAATATCCCACTTATTAGGCTTAGAGGAAGGATTTACAAGTATTTTCCAAGATGTGATTCACTCATTCAATTTTGGAAGAAGGTGTGAAACTATAATATGGAAATAAAAAGGATTGTGAAGGGTTGATTCAGAATTAAGTGATGCTCATGAATGATTACTGCTAGTGGTAATACTAGAAATTATTAATGGGGAGCATAATTTCTATCAATCTAGATTCCTTCATGAAGACATGAGGTTTTGATTTTCAAACAATATTTAAATAGGGGGAGTGATAATATACATTAATTTTTCAAATATGGTGTTATTATTTCCAAAATAAGAATACAAGAAGTCCCTTAGTATTTTATTGAAGAAGGGAGGGAAATAAGTGAGGTGTTATTGGATATTGTCAATATAAATCTTTAGGGAATAATGTTTCAACCATGGTTCTAGGTGATTGGAGTTGTTGAAAATATGGATATGGAATTATAGTTAAGAATTGTTGAAAATAATTATTGACAGTATGGATATGGAATTATGGTGTAGAAGTGTTGAAAATATTTATTGACAATATAGATATGGAATTATGGTGATTGGTTTTGTTGTGAATATTTAGAGGAATCACGATGAATAAATGAGTAGAATAATCAATTGAAAACCTTTATAGAATGGATTTGGATTAATATAGTATTGTTATGTATTGAAAATATGATGGTTATATAAAGATTGGAAGCTGGAAAACCTGCATGAAGGTAAAGTGAAACATCATTCAGTCAATATGGATTTTTTCATGTGGTAACTTGTGTGTTTTTCATTCATGGTATCATGGTCTCAATATGTGGTCAGTTGAGCAGGCATGTTCAGTTAGAACTCAACGTGCGGTCTATTAGGTCTTTATGAAATTCTATAGTAGGTTGCAGACAATGTGCGGTTAGTCCATGACTTTGCACATTTTTCATTCATGGTAGGTTGGACTCAATGTGTAGTCAGTTGAGTTGTCATAGTCAGTTGGAAGTCAATGCGCGTTTAGTTTAGGACTTTGAAAAAATTACCATTCTTAGTAGAATTCAACATGTGGTTGAATGAAGTTCAACATACAGTTAGTCAAGGTTGAAATGGTAGGTTGAATGATAACTTGTATTTGGTTGAGGAATGTACAATCTATTGGATCCCTTCATATGGATGGTTGGCATGGCATGTTAGTTGGCATGGTATATCGACAACTCAAATGATTCATGAAGTCAGTTGGTCTTACATTCAGTCATACAATTTACTTTCTAGGAGTTTTTTTAGATACATTCATGTCAATTAATTGTTTTTAATTTAAAGTAAAGTTATAAAAAGCATTGAAATTATATATTTTGTGGGTAATTAAAAGGTGTATAAAGACCAAATATTAATAAGGTTTTGAAGAACCCTGATTTAAAAAATTTGATGGAAACCTAATAAAATATTCAAACTAGAAATATCTTTCAGATTTGAAGAAGGCATTTTAAATGAAGCATCCATGTCATGATATTTGGGGATTTAAATAGAAATATCCTTGTATGATATTAATATATTTTAAGTGGTGGATTTAAAAGGAGATATCCATGGATTATGTGGATATATGGATTGACCATGATTAATGGTTCACAATTATTGATCAACTCAAGTGTGAAGAATAAAAGAAAATGGTAAAGACCAAATGTCATGGAGCTTTATTCATGGAGTTTTAATAAAGGTTTGATAGATAGTTTGTAGAGTTTTTATTAGATGAAATTAAGAAGGTTTTATAAGGAAACTTAATGAGGGATTTATAGAGGCATATTCAAGGTGTTTTTATTTGAATTTAAATAGTTTGGGACATATAGTAGTGATCCTAGAGATATTACTCATATATAAATATCAAACTGGATGAACCAAGTTTTATAGAAACTTGAACAGGAAGATATGGAGCTTGATAATTGTGTAATAATTCTATATTTAAAATATTTAATGAATATAAAACATGCTTATTCCATAAATTTCATTGATAGGTGTTATTGCACATGATACATGGAGAGATCATGAAAAGTAGTAAGGAACATGGTGTGATCTACACCATGAGTTTCAATGCATTGAAGTTGAGCATGAATGTATAAATACTATATAATATAGTTTTTGGAAAATAGAGAGGGATATATACTATTATTGAAGATATGGAAAGGAAAAAGTTTTCACATACTTCCATATCTTATTCCTAAAGAAATTAAGGAGAGTATCTGTAGAACATCATTGCTATATATGGTTTTATATTAAATATTAAAGGGTTGATATAATAAGAGTATTAAATTTATATATTTGGAATGAAGAAGAATAAATCTATAGGATAATTATAGTTTTTAATTATCCTCATATAGATAAGAGAGGTGTTGATACTGAGAAAACACAATAGTTATCCTCACACTAAGGATTCTCACATCTGGCATTAGAAGAGGAAGGAACAAAACTAGAATCCCCTTAAGGAGTTATTTACATTAGGACACAAAGAAGGGAGAAGTAAAAGGAGGCACATAACTGAGGATATACCTAGAGATAAATATTTAAATCGAGGCATCACTTTTGAAATAGATAGACGTTATAAGTCATCAAAATGTATAAGGGACCCTCAGGTCTGTAAACTAATTCATACCTCACTCGAGCAGTGAACAAGAGTTAGAAGAGGAATTTCACATAAGATTGGTAGTGAGACCATCCTAAATCCATTGTAATATTATTATATAGAGTATAAAATCCCCAGTAACATCAACACATTTTTGATGTGTGCTCCTTGGATTAGACATTATCAGTGAACCAAGTAAAACAATGATGTCCATGTGCTTTGCATTCCATAAATGTGCATGTTGTGTGGTGTAAATGCATTTGAAATAAAAAATAGGTTGAATGAATGTTCTTGAAAATTCAAGGAAAATACCAGAAACTCTAGCCATAAGATAAACTTATGACCATTTATTAAAAATAACAGAAAAAGTACAAGAGAGACGATCAGGGTCAAACAAAGGAACTTTCCCTCATCCGTCAAGTAGAAAATTATAGGTCATAATAATACATGTCATTACCATAATCAGAATCATCACCTGTTTCCCATTCAGATTGGGACTTACCCTGGTTGAGGATCTTAAAAATATCAGAATTGAACTTGCCCGACAACTTCAAAGAAGATCAGGTAGACACAATGCGAGGTGTGTTAGAGTAGTCCTTCCTCAACCTTCTCTTCAGGGGAGAAGGAGTGTCATCTATCTTCCCTTTTTCAGATAAGAGTGCATCCTTGAAAGAGACAGGGCCACCACTGCTTGTTTTCATCCCTTACACGTCAGAGATGTCACCCCACTTACCAACAATCCTAGAGGAGCTCAATAAATTCTGGATCTCATGATGACAATCAATAGGAATCCCAATGTGATCATCCAAACTAGGATCAGGCACATCAGTCCCATCACGTGTTATAATTACACCAGGACAATCAAGCGTAATGGGGTTTGAAGCATCAGTGCAAGTAGAAGACACAACACCAGTGGGGAAAGCATTCTCTTCAGTCTCAACTATAATGGGAGAAATAACACGACCATCATTGGATGTATTCTCATTAACAAATGCAACCCGAGTAGTAGAGGGGCCACTCATCAGAGACTTATCCACCATAGGGCCTTTTCCTTTCAAAATAGGCACATCAAAATCAAGAGACTTTGAAAAAGCCACATGTGTTTTCTCGGGTTTCCTTCTATAGAGGTCAGCTGGATGACCCTTCATCCCACATCTCTAGAAAGAAATCTTCCTCCGATATAACTCCAAAGAATTCCCACCAACCATACATCCGGTAAAAAAAGGGTATTACATTCATATTAAACATCAATATGAATATTATCAAAGTGAGTAGAGAGAGTTACTATATCAATCTAAGTGGAGCTCAGATCAATCTCCACCAATATTTTGGAAAAGTGTCGAAACCGAACAACCTCAGTTTCCTTATCAAGACGTATAGGAGTCCCAATTTCCATGATAATGTCATGTAGTATTTTTGGGTGCCAAAGGACCCAATTAAGACCGTGCAAACAAACCCAAACCAGAGAAAAGTAATTCCTTGCACACAAGGCATTGAAATATAGGGACTATTCATGTAGGTGAAGCCATCCAGGTTTTAGAGACAGAGACCCGATGCTCCACGCATGTATTTTGAAATCATTCAAAGGGAAAATTCAATTAAAGAATACATGACCAAGAGAAACACATATCAAATTAGAGGAGCCCCACAAAAATGAGATCCATCTTACAAGATCCTCAAACCTCCAGGACTTCTCACCCTTCAGTAAAACAAGACGCGCAATCAGAGAACTCTTCCCAATTTCAATCCTTTCAGCAAACACATCAGGATGAGCCTCAAAATGAGCTGATGACCCTTTGTGAAGAATCCTTCTAGAGCCAGTTTCAAATAAAGATGCAAAAGGGGGTGTCACCGGTTCTTCCACTTCTCCAGTGGGAACCTTCAAATTAGAAATTCCATTCAAGGCCTTCAAAAAACCCTTCGATTTCACCATTAGCACATCAGAAGTCACATGAGTAGAGGAAAAATTTATCACTCTCTTCGGCCCCAACAACAGATCAGAAGAGTCCCTCATAGTACCATCAACGCAAAGACCACTAGTGGTCCAGGTTTCCAGCATAGATCTGGAAACAAAAACCTCAGAAGCATACCTCAAAGCAATCAAAAGATCAGGAATAGATAAACTAGCGCCTTCCAGGCGAGCGTCACAATGTACATCACAATCCACAAGTGCCGATTTTTTCGCTGCGGCATCACACTTAGCGACGCTGCCTCAGGGACATCGTAGACCTACATTCCAAGACGACCCATGTTCACCAGCAATGAGCATAGAACCAAGAAAGTGGGGAAGCGACATCCCGAACCCTAAAGCAGAACCAGTGCCTCATGGCGATGGACCAGCCAACCCCCCCGAAGTGCCATCACTATAAACTTGTTGATGGGTAATAAGGTATTGGTCTGGCCTACCCACCTGCATGCCGCACGTCTCCAACGAGGACCAAGGTAGCCAAACCTTGGGCTTAGGCGAGTTCCCAATGGGGTAGAGGGGCCCACAAATGGTTTTCTAGCATAAAGTGCGCATTGCTTTGTGAGGACTCAAACCCAGACCCTCAGGGTTAGGACTCCACTACCTTTAACCAACTCACCCATGCCCTGCAGGACAAACGTGTTGATGGTTAATGAGGTATTGGGTTGGCCTGCCCACCTGCGCGCCACACGTCCCCAACGAGGCCCAAGGTGACCAACCCTTGGTCTTAGGCCAGTTCCCAATGGGGTAGAGGGTCCCACGAGTGGTTTTATAGCATATAGTGGGCGTTTCCTTGCGAGGACTCGAACCCGAATCTCGGGGTCAGGACGCCACCACCTTTAACCAACTCACCTGTGCCCTACGGGCAAACATGTTGATGGGTAATGGGGTATTGGGCCGGCTTTCCCACCTACGCACCGCACATCCCTAGTGAGGCCCATGGTGGACAACCCTTGGGCTTAGGCCAGTTCCCAACAGGGTAGAGGGTCCCACAAGTGGTTTACAAGCACATAGTTCACATTACCTTGAGAGGACTCGAACCCGGAACCTCGGGGTTAGGACGCCACGACCTCTAACCAACTCACCTGTGCCCCACGGGAAAACGTGTTGATGGGTAATGAGGTATTGGGCTGGCCTGCCCACCTGCACACCGCACATCCCCAATGAGGCCCAAGGTGGCCAACCCTTGGGCTTAGGCCAGTTCCAAATGGGGTAGAGGGGACCACGAGTGGTTTGCTAGCATATAGTGCGCGTTGCCTTACGAGCTCTCGAACTTGGAACCTCGGGGTCAGGACGCCACCACCTTTAACCAACTCACTTGTGCCCCACGAACAAAACGTGTTGATGGGTAACGAGGTATTGGGCTGACCTACCCACCTGTGCACTGCGCGTCCCCAGCGAGGCCCAAGGTGGCCAACCCTTTGGATTAGGCCAGTTCTCAATGGGGTAGATGGTCCCATGATTGGTTTTCTATCATATAGTGCACGTTTCCTTGAGAGGACTCGAACTAGGAACCTCAGGGTCAGGATGCCATTGCCTTTGAACAACTCACCCGTGCCCCGAGGGCCAAACATGTTGATGGGTAGTGAGGTATTGGGCTGGCCTACCCACCTGTACGCCAAACGTCCCCAGCGAGGCCCATGGTGGCCAACCCTTGGGCTTAGGCCAGTTCCCAATGGGGTAGAGAGGTCCATGGGTTGTTTTTTAGCATATAGTGCACATTACCTAGTGAGGACTCGAACCCGGAACCTCAGGGTCAGGACGCCACCGCCTTTAACCAACTCACCCATGCCCCGCGGGCAAGTGTGTTGTTGGGTATTGAGGTATTTGGCTGGCCTGCCCACCTGTGCGCCGCACATCCCCAGCGAGGCCCAAGGTGGCCAACCCTTGGGCTTAGGATAGTTCCCAATGGGGTAGTGGGGCCCACGAGTGGTTTTCTAGCATATAGTGCACGTTGCCTTTCAAGGACTCAAACTCGAAACCTAGAGGTCAGGACGCCACCTCCTTTAACCAACTCACCCGTGCCCCGCGGGCCAAACGTGTTGATGGGTAACGAGGTATTGGGCTGGCCTGCCCACCTGCACGCCGCTCTTCCCCATCAAGGTCCAGGGTGACCAACCCTTGGGATTAGGCCAGTTCCCAATGGGGTAGAGGGTCCCATGAGTGGTTTTCTAGCATATAGTGCGCATTTACTTGTGAGGACTCAAACCCAAAACCTAGGGGTCAAGACGGCACCGCCTTTAACCAACTCACCCGTTCCCTGCGGGAAAAATGAGTTTGTGAAGTATGATTAGATGAGTTAAAATGAGATTCTCAATGTGAAAAACTCATGTTTTTTGGTGAACCATAATTGTTTCTCATAAAGGAACCAATAAGGTAATACATTTAATTTATAATAACATGAAGTTAATGTTTAACACTTTCATGATGTTTGATGGAGAAATTTATACTCAAATGAATGAAAGAATCCTTGAGATAGTGAAAAATGTTTCTTCTTTGGAAACCATGGTTCATGAATCAGACCAAGCTTTAAAAGTTCTTAGAGACCCACATACTTAATGGAGTGGAATTTTTGTTATTAAAAAATCCACACTAGTTAAGGATCTTAAAATGATAAATTTCCTTAGAAAAATCATGATGTATGAAGCTAAAATGAAAGAATAATATGATAATCATAATATAGTAAATATGGACAATGTTTCTTTCAAAATCACCACTTCAAAGATGAGAAACATATTAAAGAAAATTAGTTTTAAAGGAAATAGAGAAAATTATATTATAATAATAAAGAAAAGAAATATATGAAGGCTACTTGGAGTGCTTCTGATGATTCTTGTGATGAATCTCATTCTAATTCCAAAGTTGGGAAATCAAATAAAAAACTTATATGTGCATTATGTTTAAGATATAATTGGTACAATCATTATTATCTCCCACTTTTGTATCAAATAATTAATATTTTTATGAGCTAAGTGAGTATTTTTTCCTGCTTGAAGATAAATATGATATTTTGAAGAAAGAACATAAAAATATTAGATAATATTATGATTGTGTAGTTTATTAAAATAATGATTTTTCTAAAATAAACTTTAAAATTAAAGTCTAAAAATTATAAAAACGAATTTTCTCATCCCTTATATGATAGTAAAATTAATGATTTGTTGTTTGAATTTGATTATTTGAAATTTTCTGTTAGTTTTTTTACTTAAGGGGAAGAATAACTTAACAAAATTCTTAGTTATATCAAAAGAAATAATGGAAAACTTGGAATTGGATAAATGGTAAAATCCCAAGATTTATAGAAATTATTTTATGCCTAGATCAAGAAGAAAAATAATTTCTATTGTTACTTGTTTTAACTGTGGTCTTTTTTTTAGAAATTACACTAAATATTTCTACTTTAATATTCCATGAATCTATGGTTTTAAGAATGGAGAAATTTATAAAGATTTATCTAGCTTCAAGGCTATAATTCCTACTCAAAAAAAAGAGACTTGGTTACCTAATTATTTCTTACAATGCTGGTTACCCAAGCATATGGGTACAAAAACACCAACTTGTTTGATAATTTTTAGGGAATGAGACACAAAAAAGAAAAAAGAATACATCTATATAGATAGTATATAATTAAGACACATGAATGGAGACTTCTAAAATTTATATTTCTTATAAAAAATTGATATAGGTTTTAATACTCCCCTGGCCAGAGACCACTAATTGGTGTCTCAATTGGTGGGTCACTACATGACCTTAGGCATGCCTCCCCTTAATCCAGAGGCTTCTGACTAGAAAAAAGGGTTTCATGTGTTAATATGGGGATACTATAATATAATATTGGAGTAGAATATAGTGAAAAAACTAAAAAACATCCATAAAATAATAATCAAAGAATGTGGAAGAAATGAAATATAACGTGCTATAAAAAATGAAATATAAAATCAAGAAGTCATATAGACACACGATCATACTAGTATGCATAATCTAATCACCCAATATGTGGATCACATTTGTAAGATAAAATAAAAGAATAAAATGAAAGAGGATCTACCACCATCCCAAGGCCTTGACATCCCATCCTATAAACTTTATATGATCCATTCCAATCAATCATGAAACATGGGGCCTCTACATTAACTGAAGTTATGAAAAATGAATTTTTCTTGGGTACCCAAGTGTCATAGAAACTTGAGCTGGGTGTGAGTAAAAATCAGTAAGGAACTACCAATATGGTTCCAAATATATCTAGTTTATACAGTGCATGCACATGTGATATTCTTAGAATAAATAAAATAATGTGGATGTGTAATGAAATGACAAATATTGATCCTTGGACTCTAATGAAACACCTAAGATCAACCATACCTACTTCAACTAGTGATAGATTGTATCTGAGCACATAATATAATAATTTCAAATAGGATGAAGTATAATGGACATATAGTGGTTAGTGAAAGAACTAATTCTTAGGAGTTGATCCCAGGAAATCTATCAGAACCAAGAATAAATTCAATTACTAGGAGGTAATACTAAGAAATTTAGTATCATTAAGATCATAGATGGTTCCTAGGAGGAAATCTTAGGAAATATAATAGCATGAGGACCACAATCAATTATTGAGAGGTAATTCGAGGAAATACAGAAGTATCAAGAATATGAAAATTTCTATAAGGTAATATTGGGAGATATAGATGTATAGGTTTATGGATAGATCATAATATGTATCCCAAGAATCTCATTCACAAAAACTTGATATAAGTGCATCCCTTACATTCTATATTGTGAAATAACCACTATATCCATGTCGGATCACACCACTAAATTTCATGTTTTAAGGTAACACTCAAAGTTGACAACACATAACCTCTTGTACCAATCCTCACTAGGATCAACATATCACTAGGTAACCTACCGAGGTCCCCTAAGTCTCATTGTAATTTGGACACCCAACATGGACTGCCTGATTTCAATCAAAACTCTCATACAAATATCATCACTCAGAGGGTATAACATCCCTCGACATTGTCTCAATATCATGATGATCTCATATGCTTCATAGGCTATTAAAATTTATCATCACACTAATAGGTGTAATTAAGCTCACATAAATTCCATATTTAGCCTAGGTCATTACTCTTACCACACCCATAACTAAATTTCCCCATAGAATTCTTTCCAAGGCATACCCACTCGGTACTCACATGTTAGTGGGGTAGAATACTTGCCCTACTCTCTGGTTGTCAAGTCCAAAGGCTATAAAGCATCTAACATTTTCATATATCTAATCCATTGGGTATTAATTTCCATTTCATCACACATACATTATCAAAGGTAGCCGAGGGAACTTATCACAAGGTAAAATATGTACAAAATCTCATTTCATTACATTTATACACCATTTGGGTCATTTTATATGACATGGAAAAAATATAGAAACAAGTCCCTGACCATTAATGGATGAGTCATCAACTAGTGTCCAAGCGTCCATTAGACCATTGGTACTTATATTCTATTTGTGGGAATTTAAATAAAATAGTTCATTTAATTAGAAACCTTCTAGGCACATGTATTACTTAAGAAATATTTTTAATCAAGTCCTTGACCAACAGTGTATGTAGAATTAAACTAGTGTTTAAGGGTCCATTATATCCCTTGATACTTTTTTCACCTCAATAGAAATTTATAAAACAATGCCTTTAATTAATAAATCAATTCATTAAACTTAAGGGTAGATCACACATAAGTAGAGAGAATACATATCACATGCCATATCAAATGCATAAACTTTAATTGAGATGTCTGAGGGACCACATACCCCATTTAAAGAGTTTTTATCATATATAATCCCACACATGTCTCTCTCACTCTCATACCAAGTCCGAATGACCATCTTCCATTCACATGAGGCCAACATTCTATTTTTAGGACTTAATTAATTATAATAAAATTAATAATTAATCTCACAATTAATTCCATAATTAATTATTCAATTAATTAATATTCTATAATTAATAAATAAAACATCTAAAACCTTGGTTTCACTCCTTAAATAACCATTTTAGAAAAACCAAGAAAAAAAAATCATTTTTTGATTTTTTTGACAAAATTATTTATCTTTATGCAAAGGGGGTTCCCTGCATAAGGGTAACTTTGGTTACTCTTATACAGTTCATAACCTTTCTGTAAGGGTAATAATAATTACCCTTATATGGTGAAGGACATATGTAAGTGTAACTCATGTTACCCTTACATAGCATCAGACCCCTATGTAAGGACCATGTTACCCTTACACAATATGGATCTGTTGCATAAGGTTAACCCTAGTTACCCTTATATAGTGAGTCACCCCCATTTACCTCATTATTTATTATTCTTCTTATTATTATTATTTTTATTCTTCTTCTTATTCTTCTTCTTTTTCAATTTTTAACATCCCTAAACCCTTCTTTGAATCAAAAACCTCATAAAAAATACAATCAATAACCACAACCATGAAATTCAACCCCAAATCTCCCCATAAAAACCTTAGAACAAACCATAACAACCAAATTACCATAATAAAAATTCAAATGAAAATCTAAAATTCATTGATATAAAAAATAAAAAATGCTTATTATACCTTATAGTGAATCACTAAATCTTCAAGCTCAGACTCACGTTCTATGATACTTGTGCTCTCAATATAGCTCCGATCAAGATTCCTTCTAAAAAATCCTCTCCCCTATCTCTTCTTCTCTCTCTTGTATTGATATGGGAGTGAGGGAGGTCAAGGTGAAGGGTTAGATAAAATAAAACAAATTTAATTTAAGTGCCCTATTAAGGACCCGACCCAACTCTAGAAGCACGAGCATAGTTTATACCTTGACTAGGTAAAAACCCCAATTTCAAACTCAAATAAAAAGATTAAATTTTAATTTGGGACTGAATTTAGGAGATATTATACATTAAACAAATAGAAAAATTCATATTTATTTAATAAATATTAATATATTCCAAAAAAATTTAATCGGCTTAAAATCTCACCATATTCCAACCCTGGTGTAAACACCCTATCCTGATATTAATTGAACCATAAGAAATATATTCCATGATTATTTTAAAGGGAATCATTATTTTACCCCTCACAAGCACTCGAGACAAAAAAATAATTTTTTTTCTCATTTTCATAACCCATAAATATGTGAGTCATTAAAAACCCCTCTCTATAGTACTTCTCATACCTAAGAATCCATAGAGATCCTCCAACCACACAACTTGACTCATCTCTATAACATTATGAAATTTTATAATGTGTTTATCTTTAATAAATTTGATGTGTTTGATAGACTAATCTACAAGAAACATTGAACTTATGTGAAAAATGTTTACAAATTATAATATAAATAAAATGATATGGTATTTTAATGAAATATAATTATTTAAAATAATGTATAATTCACTTAAAAAATACTGTTTATACTAAATAACTATTTGGAAATATTTTTTATGAATATTTTTTATTGAGTATGTTTTATTTAAAGGATATTTTCTTTTATTTAAAAATTAATCCAAAATATAAAACTTATAAAAAATATTTTTATGCTTGTAGAAATTTTATTCATTGGTTACTAATTGGTTAGAAATTATAATAAAATAATTTAAAGGTAAAAAGTGATGTTTTTATGAAAAACAACTTTAATGCATGCAATGTGTTTTTATCTTAATAAATTAAATTAATAACTATTTATGAATGATTTCAATGAAATTTATAGATCATATATTAAATAATAAAAATGTTTTAAAATTCATATAATAGTTTTAATAGTCATTAAATAAGAATAAATATAGTTCTATGTTTAAAAACATATTTGTTTTTCTAAAAGAGGTTTTCATTTCATTTTTAAAATTATTTTAAAATGAATTTCCACCACTTATAAGAATTGATTTTTATAAAATAGATCCCATATTTGGAATCAATGTGTCCAAATATTTTAATAAGGCCAATTTAATTTTTTTTCATAATGGATTGTAAATATAGTAAAATTTGTTACCACAGTTTGGATTAAAATGGATTCACTAGGGGTAAAATGAATAGATAAGGGTAAAAATACCACATAAAATTGTATAAATATTAATTATTTAAGATATTTCAAACTTATATTATCTTAACTTCTAATTCATGTCCATTTTATAACAATTTTACATTAAAGTGACATAATATTACTTAATTCTTTTAAGTATTTCCATGTGTGTCCCTCCCCTCACTTATAAAAGAGAATCTATTCTCCTCCCTTGTTCACATAATTTGTGACTTATAGATTATCCAAGACCTACCCAAAAACATTCGTAGAATCATTCCCATCAATCATGAGATTTTTTTCTTACCATAATACCATTCTAATGAGTATTAAGGTGCAATCCAAAATATTTCTCTAAAAAAATATAGTGTTTGAACACATACAAATTAGAACAAGACTTAAGGTAGGGGATTTATGTAACAACATGATTTATTTTTGAGATTGTATTTGATAAATTTATATTGAGAGAAATTATATGGTTTATATATTTTATAAACCATTTTTTCCTGTGGTTATTCTTGTAATTTTCTAGTAATAATATAATTTTTGTCTCTTTGGTACTTAAAAATGGCTAAGAAAATGTCTTTTAAAAAACTGACCTTATTTCCCCTTCGACTGATAAAAATTTTCTTTCACGTTAATTTTCTTTAAAGTTTTTTAAATATTGTTATTTTTTATGATCCAATGATTTTTTAAATTCATTTTCAACTATATTTTAATTTTTTAAAGGTTTAGAAAGGAATTTTTATAAGGTTTTTAAAAATTTTTATTTATAAATTTTTATAAAAAGTGGGAAAAAAATACTTATTTTATCATTTACCACATGAATGAATTTTCATTCCATCATGGAAATTATTTTATTTTAATATTAATTTATAAGTTTCCATGGTTATTTTCAAAGAAAATATTATTCTCATTGTTATGATAATTTTTTATTCTTAAAGATACTGAGAGAAAAGGGTATGTTTCCTATTTTCAAAGAAATGTTCAAATGGTCTTGTAAAGGTATTTAATCCCTGTAAAAATCATTTAAGGTTTATTATTCTTCATTGGTGATACTTTCTTATGAAATTAGTCACTTTATTTCCTTGGATGACTTATAATGATGATGATTTAAGGTTGATTCTATGAAACCTCTTTCTTTCCCATGGGTTAATTAAATTATGATGAAATGATGAAATGTTTATGAAAACTGTTTCCACACCACATGTTATGATATGATGAATTGATGAGTGTTTTTATGATCTTATATAATGTATATGTATAGTTTTTATTATGCAATGTGAGGGCCTATTAAATCCCTCCAATGCATTGGGTAATGTGATATAGATATCTCATGGGATGATAATGAAATTCATGAAAATTATTTCAAATAACTCTGTTCATGTTTTGATGAGTGAGTATGATTACCTCTAAATATGCTCATAATTTTATGCATGGACATGATTGAGAATTGATATGTTCACATTTTGAGGAATGAGAATGATTTCTTCTCGCTATTCTCATATAATTATGGCTGAATATGATTACAAATAGATATTTTCAAAAGATTGTGATTTACTATGATTATGATTACGCATGCCTATATTATGAATCTTGAATGATTATTACTACTTTGATACAATCATTAATCATGCTTTTATATATGAATTGATTTTGGAGTTTATGATTTAAGATTTTCTGGTTATGAATTTTTTACATTGAGAACATGCAATTAGTTTTGTTATCATACCCTTATGATTATATTATACTCTATTATGATTGATATTTCCCATATTTACCTAGACGAAGCGTATGATATAACCCATTATTATGTTTTTCTTCATCAGGTTTAAATTTATTGTTCTAAGTATGAAATCTATAGAAGGTACTAATATGAAGAACTTTTAGGGATATGTTGAAGATATTTTAAAAAATAAGTTGATTATGTATCTAGTCTCCAAAGAGACAAAACCTTTATGGTCCTCAAGAATGTTGTTCTATGGTTTTTTAGTTTCCATCAGAGTAGAGTTAGTTATTTTTAGAGATTAGGATTATAAAACTTTAGTGGAAAACCTTAGGATATGCCTAAGTATAAGAGAACATCCTAAGTCAAGTTAAAGGAGAGATCATATGATTTTATAAGAAAATACATCCCTTTTTGGATATTAGAATGTGGATTCTACTATGGAATATATTCATATAGGGGTAATAAATTTTGAAGGTGTTGATTGGGTATTAACTATATCGTTACTGGTGTACGATGAGTGGGACTACGACTATACACCTATATAGACACTCTTGAGGGATAGGTTGGGGTTAGTCCACATTATCTTTATGAAATATTATTATGAATGATAGGATAGAGCCTTTGTAAATTTATGAGAATCTATAGTGATATGACATGAACTTAAGGTGAAATTAGTTGAAATAATGTGTCATAATTTAGGAAATCAAAGGAATTATTTTCTAAATGATATGATTTTTTCATCTGATTATTAGTGTTTGATACTCACACTATGTTTTCTATTTTATTCAATGTCTAGAACTAGGAGGAATCATGTGAAAAATAAACGTGATAGGTAATTCAGTAACCATACTCATGAGAAAACAAATGGTTTTGGATATGGTATTCAATATATTGTGGCTCTTCTTAATCAAATGCCTCAATATATGATTAACAAGGAAGACCATTTTGAGCTTCCCAATGCACCAAGGAGGGTGAAACATGCCATTTAGTATTTTATTAAGCAACATCCACCACCCTTATAAGGGTATTATGATCCAATAGTTTATGAGAAATGGATCAATGGGATGGAAAATAAATTTTCCATTCTTATGTGTTTAGACAATAAAAATTTTGTCTTAGTAGGATATCACTTGGAAGGTGAATCTGATCAATGGTGGAATATTATCAAGAAAATAAGGTAAGAGGAAGAAATAAACTCTATGTAATGAGAGGAGTTTAAGAGGTTATTTATCAATAAATAATTTCCTTGAACTCTTCATACTAAGATGAAAAGGGACTTTATGGAGCTAAAACAGAAGGATGATGTATCCATTAGTACCTATGAAGCAAACTTTACAATAATTTAAAGGAAAAATTCTATATTTATCATCGACCCTATGAGTAAAAGTTATCAATTATTTAGAGGCTCGAAACTAAGTCTTCAAAAGGTTTTATCCATAAGAGACATTGGTAACTATGAATAATTTATTCAACATGATCTAAAAATAGAAATGGATAGTGGGAACTCAATTAATCTTCTAGTTTTAGTGTAAAGAAGAAAAAATGTAGCTTCGTGGAAACTTGAATGGTAAACACCATAGAAGAAATAAATTCCAACCACTTACATGCCAAAAATATGGGAAAAACATAGGAAATTATATGAAAGGAATTGTAAAATACTTCAAGTGTGGAAAGGTTAGCCATCAATCTAGTGATTTCTGATAAGGGATGAAAAGTTTAGAAAATGAAACAAAGGAGAATAAGTATTAAATGAATGAAATTCAATGATTCAAAAGCAATGATATTTTGAATTATGAGAATAAATTCCCTAATCCAATAGTTAATGAGTATGGTAGGCCTCAAAACCCCCTAAGAAAAAGGGTAAGTCGAAGTTGTTTTCTATCCCAAATGAAGTGGGTCCGGAGAACGATGTCGTGAAAGGCACACTTTCAATCCACTTTAGAACAAAAAATTTCTTATTTGATTATGGATCTACCCACTCTTTTATATATTAATAATTTTATAATAGTATTACATGACCAACTCAATTATTAGGTATTGATTTTATAGTAAAAAATAATAAATTAACGGTGATCACATCTCGAGTTTATAGGTCATCTCTATTATAAGTTTATAGGAATGTTATTCTTGTAAATATTTTTATTATACATCTAATTTAATTTGATGTTATATTAGGCATTGATTGTATTTCCTTATATAGATCTCATATCAATTGTTGAGGAAGGGAAGTCACATTTTGAATTCTAAATCAACATATTATTTTCTATCGATGTGAGAATGTGCATGAATTTACAATGGAAATTAAATACATTATATGGATGTTACCACCTATTCATGAGGGATATTTGTCTCTAATGGTTGGGGAGAAACTAAAAATTGAAGATATTCCTATTATTCAAGATTATGATGATTTATTTCTTGAATAATTTCCTAGTCTTATCCTGAATCTTGAAGTTGAGTTTTTAGTATAACTCATACCCGGTAATACACTTATATTAAATAATCATTATATAATATCCCCAATATAGTTTTAATTATTATAGAAGAAAATCCATATGAATCTTGATAATGGATTTATAAACCCTAGTAAATCACCATGGGGTGAACCTACTCTTTTTATTAAAAATAAATATGGTTCAATGTATCTTTGCATCGATTATTAAGAACTTAAAAATATAACAATCAAGAGAAAGTATCCTTTACCAAATATTTATTACCTATTTGATTGAATATGTGAATATAAATACTTTTCAAATATTAATCTTTGTATGGATATCATCAATATTGGGTAAAGAAGGATGATATAACCAAGACATCCTGCTGTACAAAGAATGGTCATTATGATTTTATATTGATTCCATTTAGTCTTACTAATTACCCTAATATCTTCATTGATTTAATGAGTATGGTGTTTAGATATTAACTAAATATAATTATGATAGTATTATAAATGATATACTTTTATATTCCAAGATAAAGGAAGTTGATAAAGATCAATTGAGGATTGTGTTGAAGACCATGAGGAAGGAGAAGATTTATGACAAATTTAGGAAGTGTGAATTTTGGAAACAAAAGGTTTAATTCTTTGGTCATTAAATCTCATGAGAGGGTGTATCATTTAACCCTTTAAAGATAGAAGTTATTGACCAATTTCCCATGACAACATGAACATCAACCGCTACCTATTCCTATATCACTAAGAACATTATCCTCAATATCCTCCAAAGTTATATCCATAACAAGGGTCACACCCACCATGGATAATGGTGCACTACCCACTATATGGATTTACTTATATCACTCCTTGAGTACAACCACAATAAGCTCCATCCTCATAAGCATGTTACTCCTCTGGAGAAATCATCAACCATACTATGATACCATGTCATCATCCATTCATGATTTCATCATTATCACTAAGGGATACCTACTAATCTTATCAAAACCCTGTACAACCATGCCCACTAGAATCATGTTAAATTCATTGGCCCCCAAACTTTCACATGTCCATTCACTAATAAAAACCAATATACATTTCACATGACTATCATGTTATTACCTAATATCATCCAACCTAATGGGTTTACACTCCCATATCACCTGATCATATAGCACAACTCAAACTTCCATGAGTCACACATCCTAAAAACTAGGCTCACATACCGAATGAATCAGCGGACCATGCCCCTTAACTGTCAAGCTCATCTATCTAGAAGAAACTCAATTATTACAATCCAATTATCTTGAAATCTCACTCATGATGAGGAAAATAACATGATCACCCACTATTTTAATTTCATTCCAAAACTATGAAGTATTTGTCACCACATCTGGAAAAGTTAATCGAGAATCAACATGGTTAGGCGTCATACTGATTTTACCCTCCAAAACCATCAATCCTAAGACATTCCATGACTATAACATATATCCAATTTCACATCCCATGCATAAATCTTAAACATAAGAATATACCAATGCTTCCCTTATATATGGGTACTCATAAGACTAATCTAACATCTCTCTCGGGCTACCCTCATATATAATAAGAAACTATGCTGTCCCACTTAGCCTATAAACCATATCTCACATAGTTCATCGCTCATAGAAAAACAATTTTTATCTCATATAAAATATCTCAAAGAAAATCACATTCAAACACACCTATCTAGGGTTCTCATAGATACATACTAGGAATCACATTCCAAGTCATCATCCCTCCAAGGAATCACTCCTCACCCAAAATCCAAATATGGGACTACCCATATGAGGATCACAATCTCATCTATGCTTGTATAACAACATCATCCTAAGAATATTTGTATCAATTAATACCATGTTTATATGGTTCGATTCATTAAAATAACACTAAGAGGCTATATGGGAAAACACCAAGTAGACTGTTGTTGACAATTTTAATACCCTAACCCATTTTTTAGAATCAATACCAAGGAATCAATGTTTATATTGGCCCACTAGGGGTCACTATACATCCCTTGCATAATTGGATTGCATATTATTTATTGGGGAACATCACTCTGTAAGATCCACATGAACTTCCATCAAAAAAAATAATGTGGTTTACCTGAGTAGAGTACTACTAACAAGTTATATGGGAAAATTATATATAAGTTTCTTTTGACACTTTAAATTGTTAAACACTATATCATTAGTGATATCAATCATATAGAAGCACATGAATTTCATATAAGTTATACTTTCCAAGAATGATGCATGTACATAGAACTCTTTCTAATGATCCAAGGTCTAACAATTAAAATAACTCATAAATCCCAAAACTTAAGTGTGTCGCACTAGGTAAAATCATACAATAGTAAAAGAAGAAACCAAGAACAACAATCCATTATCCATGGTAACCTGTATTTTCCATTGGAAAGTTTTTAATGACACACTGGTCATAGGTACATCACTAGCTATGACACAATCCTATATCAACCATATACCATCTCCCCAAATGGTAAGAAAAAAAGTCCATAATACCAGATTTTAATGCTCCCCCAATCAGAGACCACCAGTTATTGTCTTGGTTAGTGGGTCGCTACATGAACGCATGTGTGCCTCCCTATATGTGAGAGGTTGTCGACTATAAATGAGGGTATAGGGTGTTATCATGGGGAAACTAAACCATAATATCATAGTAAAATATAGTGGAAAATAACCAAATAACATCTATCATAAATAATCAGATAACATAGAAGTAGTAAAACAAAACATGTTATAACAAATATAGCATGGAAGAAAATATTCATAAAGAAACACAATCATACCGACATATGTTAAATGATCACCCATTGGGATGATCACATGTTTAAGATAAAATATAATATTAAAATGAAGGAGAGAATACCACTATACTTGAGCCTCAATATACCATTCTCAAGAATTCATCATATCTTTATCATTCAATCATTAAACATGGGGCCTCTGCCCTACATGAACCGATGAACAATAAAGTATGCTCAGGTACCCAGGTTCCATGACCACTTAAGCAAGGTGTGAGTATAAATCATTAGGTAAAAAACCCTAAAAATATATAGTATATATAGTTCATGAACTTGTGAAATGATTAGAATAAATAAAACATTGAGAAAATATAATAAAATAACCATTTTCAATCCTTGGTTTCTAATGTGACTCCCAAACCCTAATTACTTCTAATAAATGGAAAGAAGGAATTTTTCTGTATTATTTTGGATAATACACCTTTCAAGGGGTGAGGTGGAACCCTTATAAGGCCTAAAGGCTTAAAGACAATTATATAACCCATAGTTCTTAGAGGAAATCACCCAGAAAAGACAACTTGGAACTGCTCATCCCTAGCACATGTCATGATATCAACACTCCCCCTTCACAAGGTTAATCGGCATCTGTCCTATGGAGAGCTGCACGGGTCCGGTACTAATGGAAATTCCATACTCTCTAATTCTTCCAATTCTGGTTGGCTTTGATCTGGTGAATGTGCCTGCTCTGATCCTCATCTGGAGCCTTGTCCCTTATAGTTTGACTGGTACATCTACATATTCATGTGGCTCAAAGGCATTGGGGTGGCCTAAAGGCCTTAAGGTGGCTCGAAGGCCTTGAGAGACAACCTGGCCAAAGGCCTTGGGTGGCCCGAAATCCTTGCAGGACCTGATGACCAAACCAGTGTCCCAAAGGCCTAGATGGATGAATAGTTATGACTTCTATAGTACCGAACAATACCTGCTACAATTCCTACTACAATACTACTACATTACCCCCAGACATATGACTCTACTTGGATTTGATCTTAGGTCTCTTGGATGCACTTGCCGAGTCCTCACCAACCAGGTTGAGGCTCATGTGTAACCATACTTACTTCGACTGGGGAAATAATGTATCCAAGAACATGACATAATCATACCAAATAAGACCAGAATCAACAAACATATAGTAGTAGGTTCAATAACTGATTCCTTGGAGGTGATCGTCGCTTATATAGTAGTGTCAATAATAAATACAATTTCTAATAAGTAATCCTAGAAAATATAATAGCTACACAATAGAAGATGATTCCTAGTAAATAATCCTAGGAAATCCAACAGAATTAGTCTCAAAGATTATTCTAATGAGGCAACCCTAGGAAATATAGGACTACTAAGAATAATTTGATTCCAAAAAGATAATCATTGGAAATATAGAAGTATCAAGATCAATGGTCAGATCTTAGGATGTCTCCCTGGAATCTCATCCATAAAAACTTGGTGGAATTACACCCCTCATATTCTATCTCATGAAATTTTCACTATAGCCATGTCAACTCACACCTAAAACCTTTGGGTTCTAAGTTGACACTTGATATTAACAACACTTCCCCTCCCCAACTAACCCTCACTAGGATAAATATATCAACAGGGTACCCATTGAAGTCCCCTAGGTCTCATCATAATGTGGGAAACCTACATGGGATCCTTGATCACAATCTCAACTCTCAAGCTAAGGCTTTCACTTAGAGGGTGTAGCATCCATAAACATCACCTCTATCTAACCATGATCTCATCCCCTCATAGGCTATTCAACTTGTTCATCACATTTGGAGGTGGAATTAAGATCACCAAAATTCCATAATAAACCTAGGTCTATCCTCTCATGGAACCCATACCTTACTTTCCTCATATAATTCAACCCATGACATACCCATCTAGAACTCACATTCTAGTACGGAAGAAATCTTTACCCACTCTTTTTCTCAACTAGTTAAGAGGCTATAAAGCTTATCAAGGTTTGATATGGCCCATCCCCTAGCCATTCATTTATTGTTTATCATGTTTCCATACTAGAAGGGATATAAGGGAACCTATATCATGGTACACTATGTTCATAGTTTTATTTAATTAAATTTATACCTCTTTATAGTTTTTATCACATGGAAAAAATTTAAAAACAAGTCCCCAACCATCAACGACCAAGGAATCAATCAGTGTCCAAGGGTCCACGGGTTCCTTGGAACTTCCATTATATTTGAAGGAATTTAAATAAACTAGTTCATTTAATTAGAACCCTTTTGGGTCATGTATTTATAAAATAATATTAGAAATCAAGTCTCTAAATATCGATGATTGAGGCATGAAACCAGTGTTCAAGGGTACATCATGGACCTTGAAACTTTTTTCTTATCACTAGGAATTTATAAAACAATTCATTTAATTAATAAATAAATTCATTAAATTTAAGGTTTGATCCCATGCATGTGGTGAGTCCACATATAAAATTACATATCAAATGCATTAACTTTGAGCGATATGTTCAAGGGACCACCTACCTCATTTATGGAGTTAACATCTTAACTAACCTTCACATGTCTCTCTCAATCTCATACCAAGCCCGAGTGCCCAACGTCCATCCACATGAGGCCCTAATTCCATTTTTAGTAATTAATCAATTATAAAATGAATAATAAATATTCTCATAATATATTTCATGATTAATTATACAATCAATAAATATATAATACATAATAAATTACTCATCCCAAACCCCCTTTTTATACCTCAAATAACCATTTTACAAAAACCATGAAATAAAATCATTTTTTGATTTTTTTAACCCTTATTCAAAGGGGTCCCCTATGTAAGGGTTACTCTGGTCACCCTTACATAGTGTATAGCTCTAGTGTAAGGGTAAAAATGGTTACCCTAATGAAAGATATGACCAACATAAGGGTAAATATTACCACCCTTATAACATGTTGGACTCCTAAAAACAAGTAATCCCTATTACCCTTATATAGGACTAAACCCCTATGTAATGGTAATATCAGTTAACCTTACATAGTGGTGATATTACCCAGCTAGGATCTGTGTTTCACTAATAGGGGGTGGGGGTGAACCAGTGATATCTTTTTCTTTTAAGTTTATTTGCTTTTAAAGAAACCTTTGCCTCATTTTAAATAGTTTTTACTTTGTTGAAAAAACAATCCCACATTTAGAGGAACAAAAGAATTTATAGGGTTCACTACTCAACAAGAGTAGATATTTTCTAGTTATAGCTTGGAAAAAATACAATACCATATAATTAGTTATAAAAAAAATCCTTTTATGTGGATACAAAAAGTAGGATATGCCCCACTTTTTTTAGAACTATGGTCGATAAAATAGTAATCGTGCTTCAAGTAGCACAAAATGAATGTAATGAAATTTATATAACAAGTTAAGAAAATTTCACCAGTTTATTCAAAACATGTTACTATGATTTATTTTCAGCTTTCAAAAATATAATATTTAAAAAAAATTCTTCACTTTTCTACCCATAAGTTGGTAATAACTTCCCTATACTTTGTAATGATACTCAGTCTGATTTACCAGTTTGATTACCTAGTCTGATTGCTCAGTTTGATAAAATAATTCTACTAGAATACCACTAAAACAATTCTGAACTACTTCTACCTCAGTCTAAAAAATCTATTCCAATTTCTCAATCTGATCCAGAAACTATGATTATGATCTTATTTTTCCTCTTTCTGTCCAAAAAAATACCTTATGAATACTTGATCCAAAAACTCCTTCTCTCTTGAAACCTTTAGTTCCCCATCTTCTCTCTTCTTCACCTGTGAACAATACAAGTGTGAGAAAAGTAAAAAGTACTTCCTTATATTTATAGGTGTTCCAAATATGGTTTAGTTGGGAATATTAAAATATTTTCTTTCTTAACCAAATTCCTGAAACATCAATTCCCATGGAATCTCGACTCCATCCATGATTTCTTCAATGCTTCTTAACTCTTTTCATTTCTTCTTGAACCTTCTCAAATATTTTCAAAACTTTAACTACCTTTATACTTTCTAACAAATATTTAGTTCAATTATGATTGTCTTTCTGATTTCATCATTATGATGAAGACAAAATATTCTTCATTACATTGCTCCGCAACAATTGAAAGATATGTAAAACAAATTTATTCTCATTATGATTATCGAAGTTAATTGAAGGAAAAATTATCATTCCAATACTCTATACCAACTGATAAAACTTTGAAACCTTTATTACATAAACATAGTGGAAACTTTTAAGGATTCTAACACTTCTCATCAACACTTTATCACCGAGTTCACACTTATCTGACAAACTTTTTCTCTAATATTTTTAGAATTCATGCTCCCCTTGGAAACTCTTTTTTAATTTCTTTAAGAATTTTTCCTTTTCTTATTTTTCATATACCAATGATCTTGAATTTGATGAACTTATTGGTTTCAGAATGTGTCTATTATATTGGTCTCTAATTCACTCTGATAAATGGTGTTTGCTTTTGTCTAATGACTCTTAACCTAACTAATACAAACATATTAGATTTCTTTTCTTTTCTGTTGACCTAAATAAAAATAACTAACATTTCATCATGATGAAAATGGTTGAATAAATTTTTGATTGATCTCTAGTCCCATTTTTCATCAGTCTCAAAAAATTCTTTTCCCCTCTATTGGTCCCAAAAAACTCAAAAAAAAAAACTATTCTACCTTTGATTGATCAATGAAACACCACATCTAATGGAATGGTATCAGTAGCTATAGATTCAATAAATTCATTCCTTTCGTGATTATAGTATATGCCAACTTATTTATCTATAGATTTGTATCTTGTGGATTATTGGTTTGAATGAAAACCAAAATCTTCATTTCTTCACATTTCGAACAAAACTTCATATCCTTCAAACAAATACGCATCCAATGTTCTCACACCGATGAACTGAGATCAAAACATTTGGTTTCACAAAATTTCTTATTCTAAAAACTTCAGCTTGTATCATGACTTCCTCATGACTTTTAGTAGTTTGAAGATCGACATAACATCATCTGATTTACATTGGGAAGTATTGAAACTTCCTATCCTTGTAGCACTTATTTATTTCATTGAATATGATTGGCATCACTTATTCCCATGTTTTATTCATAAGGATTGCATCATAAGTTTTTTATAGAACGTATGATTTTTGTGAATTATAAAATTGAGAATCATCATCATATTTACATAAAATCTACGAAGACTCCAATAAAACTTCTCATTATGATCAAACCTTTCATTCCAGACCTAAGGTGAGTCTAATAAAACTTTTCTCCCAAAAACTATCTTCTCAATTAAATTTAATTTCTTAATCTTTATGAGTCCAATCATCTGATTGTGATGGTGAGTCTGATGAGTCAACTATTATAAAGTGAATTTGTTTCTATTCTCTTTGACTACAAAAGACAAAACCTACTTCAAAAAATTCTTCCAAATTACAAAAAGAAATTCTTGCCAACTTGGTCCCAACAATCTCCCCTTTGTATTTTATTTCCAACCAAAGTTCATAAATCACTGATGTTTGTAACCTCATGATATGGATTACTTATCAACATTTCTAATACTATACGAGCCATCTCATTATAGGAAACAAGAATCATTAAAAACAAAACCATGCTATCAAAAAGTATTGTCTCATGAAACATATTTATCTTTCCTTTTCATATTTATCTAATTCTTATAATTTATTATAAAAAAGTTTCTTACAACCACTCTAACAAAATTTTTGAATATTTCACACACTTATATGATTGATTTAGATCTTTACCACAACTACCTATATTTACATGCTTCCTTAAAAGGTTTATCACATAAAAATGTATGTATTTATGAAACTATTATCCCTATTTGACCACACTATCCAAATACTAGATGAGGTAAGGGAAAAAAATACATACCTAAACTTTGATGTGTGGACACCCATGTTCAAACTCAATTTATAAAAACCTTCCTTCACTAAAGGTTTTATGAAGATATCAGCAACTTGTTCCGATGAATGAACATACTCTAGCTTCAATTCATTTTTCTCCACATGCTCCTTGATGAAGTGATATTGGACATCAATATGTTTGGAAGGATAAAATTGAATTAGGTTTCTTTTAAGGTTGATTGAACTTTGATTATCAGAACCCAAGAGCAAGGGTAACTTCACTTCAACAAGTAAATCTTTCAATTGAGTCTTCATACAGATAAGTTGGGTACTATCTTGAGTGGTAACACCATACTCAACTTCAACCATGCAAAGAGTGATTAATTTTTTTTCTTTGTATACTAACTAGAAATTTTATTCCATGATTGAAAACAACACTAAATGTGGATCTTATGTCATTAATATTTCCTTACCGATGAGCATCTAAATACCTAAAAAAGTTAATATTTTTTGAGCTATGATGACTAATTCTGAATTTTTTTTCTGACTTTAATATATCTGAGAGTTTTTTTCCAGCCAATAGAAGTGATTATTTTGGCGCACTCCTAAATATTTAATATAAGGTAATAGTATAAAAAATGTTGGGTCTTGAGGCAGTCATTTATAAAAAAATACAATCAGATTATAAAACTATTTAGACTTTTATTTCCTTATCCATCTTTAGACAACTTAGTTCCCATTGAAATTAGTTTGGAAACTAATTTTGAATTTTCCATTCCAAACTTCTTAAGAAGTTCTTTAGAATAATTTTCTTGAGAAAGAAATATGTATTTATTCTATTGTGATATTTTTAACACAATAAAATATTTCATTTCACC
The DNA here is from genome assembly GCA_963277665.1 of Viscum album. Taxonomy (NCBI): domain Eukaryota; kingdom Viridiplantae; phylum Streptophyta; class Magnoliopsida; order Santalales; family Viscaceae; genus Viscum; species Viscum album. Next base: position 1,172,552,919 of record OY728119.1, on the reverse strand, counting down.
CATAATGGACATTTTAAAAAACTCTTTCATCTCTTAAACAAATCCTTCACAAGTTCTTTCATCATTACCAGCAGAGACAATGTCATCAATTTAGAAAATTACAATGAGGGAAAAATCCTCCCTCTATTTGATGTACATATTACTATCAAATATTCCTTAATTAAATTGCATCTTCCTCATAAAAGTATCTAGTTTGGAATAACATTCCCTTGGAGATTGTTTTATCCCATATAAGGATTTATTTAGCTTGCACTCATAACTTTAATCCTTCCTAACAATAAATCCATATGGTTGTTCAATATACACTTATTCATCAAGATTCCCATTTAGAAATGAAAAATTCACATCTATATGATATATTTTGTAAATTCATTGTACAATGATAGTACGAAAGATTCTGATTGTTTCTAACCTTTCTAATAAAGAAATGTTTTCATCAAAGTCATTTTCCTCTATCTGTGAGTAACCTATGCACACTAATATTTATTTTCTTCTTATCAATTCACCATATTATTCATCTTGTTTTGAAAAATCCACTTTGTATTGATATCATTTTTGTTATTTGGTTTAGGTATGAATTCCCAATTATCATTCCTTTCTATTTGATCTAGCTCTTGATTCATAGCTTAAACACATTCTTGATGCTCAAAATCTTCATTCACATCTTTCGGCTCAACTTTTGAATATAAGGAAATATATGTAATAGTTTTTTATGTTCTTATTGTTTGAACCTTTTGATGTTGATCACTAATTATGTTTTGAGATTCCACTTGCTTTCTCATTCTTGGATGGATTTTTCAAGATTTTTCATCATCACTTGAAATAAATGAGTCTAATTCTTCTTATTGAGCAGGATTACCATTTTTCTAGTTCTTTTAGAATTGTCACCATAAATTATTTCATCCTATATATCTTCCTTATAATAATGTTTCTATTTAGAATATTCCCCACCTTTTTCCAAAAAAATTCACATTAAAAAAATCAATTCACTTTCCCATTTATTTTTTGAAACATCTATATTCTCTTCCTTTTACGACTTATATAAGAAAAATTCAATCTTCACTTCTCCATTAAAACTTTCCAAGGTTCCTAACTTTATTATTTATGATGAATATACTTTTAAAAAATATTAAGTATTTCAATCTTTGAGTTTTTCTATAAAATATTTCATATGGAGTTATATCTAAACTTGGCCTATAGAAACACCTATTTTGAATATGAATAGAAGCGATCATGGATTTCCTCTAAAAGTAATGATATATACATTGTTCATGTAACATTGTTCACTAAATTTCCACAAAACTTATATTTTTTCCTTTTAGAAACACCATTTTGTTGAGGAGTGTAAGGTGTACTGCACTCATACTAAATTCCATGCTTCTCAAGATAATGTTAAAATTATTTATTTTTGTATTCCCCATTATTGGTTGTTATAAAATTATTTATTGAATAATCACATTCCTTCTCCACTTTCCTCTGGAAATTTTTAAACATTTTTAGCGCATCTGACCTATGTTTCATATACATAACAAAATTTATATGAGTAAAGTCACCAATTAAAGTAATGAAGTACTTATCTCTATGATTTTATTGTTTTCTCACTAGCACATAGATATCAGAATGAATAATTCCCAAGGGCCATTTTGAACAAATGTAAACTTTCTTATGCATAGAGTTGGTAATATTTCTCTGCTGACAAATTGTTTAACACCAATCTCTACTTCTTGACATATCAAGAATTACATAGACACTATCTCGCTTTGATAACTTGATCATGTTTATCTATCACATGTTACCCAACCTTTTAAGACATAGTTAATTTTCTTCCACCATGCCTGAGTAACATGAGTTTTGAACTTTACTAACTTGGAAAAGTTCCCTTTTGTACGTTGGCCTATTATAACTATCTTTCCATCTTCCTCTATATTCACAAAAAACCCATATTTTCTAAAAGTAACTTTGTTTTATTCATGAAATAGTTCTGAAACACTTAGAAAATTGTATCTCAACCCATCAACAATAAAATATTTGTTAGATTTCAACTTTTGTTCCCCAATGATGGCTGATCCAATACCTTTAATTACGAGAGATTCATTATTTTCAAATAACACAGTTCCTTATTTGAAGTCTTTCACATTCTTTAAAAATTTTAATTCTCCTATCATATGATAAGAACACCTTCTATCCAATATCCAAGGTCAGTATCCTTTTATATCTTTGAGAGTAGTTTCTAAAATAAGAGATTTTTCTTTCCCTTTATCTTTATTAACTTCAAACTTTTTGAGAATTGTTAATAAAATTTTGTTGGGACGATAACAAAACAAGACATACTTTTTTGAGATTTCTAGGTTATTCACATATTTCATAAATAGTTTCTAATAGTTGGCACCTATTTTTAAATTTTAAACCAACCTTCTCATATTTCTTCCAAACATCCTTCTTAAACTTTTTTCCTTTGAGGGGATTGAATTCACCTAAAAATTTTCATTTTTAAATTTTTTTAATAGTAATAGTGTTGTTTATTGAACCAACATATATTTACTGCATTCATAAATCCACTAAAATACTTTCAGTATCTATAGAAATAATATCTGACTCTGAAACTTTCATACTATCTGGAGTTGTGAACAAGTTTCTCAGCAACCATCTTATCTTTCTTACTATAACTTTGTTGAAAAACAAACATTCTGTTATCAATCTAAATCATCTTCTTCATATTGTTTTTCTTTTCATCCTTATTAGAACTTGAAGTAATATAAAAAAATTTGGACTTTGAATTTTTAGAAACTTATGATTTCTCCACTTTATTGGTTTTTTCCAAATACATAATTTTCCCAACTTTATTTTTCTGAGAAACAATTATAGATTTATTCTCAACCTTTGAAGGTAACTTTTGATCCTTATCAGGTTTAAACTTTCCCAATATTTGACAAACTCTAGAAAATAGAGTTATTGAAACTTGTAATCCTCTAATCAGTTTTAGAAAGTTTTTGTTGGAAAATTTTAAAATTTTATTCTTTTTTCCTTTAAATTTACATCCAAATGTACATTCCAATTATATATATCTTTCTCAATATATTTTTCCACCTCATAAATATCTTACAGTTGATTAAGTTTCTTATTAGGAAAACATTCAGTATTTTTTTGATGAATTTTCATATTTAAATTTCCTAATTTATTTATCAAGCCTTCCAATATTTCTTACACACTTTTTAAATTATTCTTTTAGATGAAATTATAATTGAGTTTCTTCTTCTATAGAACCACTGCTTCTGAACTCTTCATTGTTAACTATTGCAATGAAAGTATTCTCTCTAGTATTTTTAGCAGTTTTTTTGAATTTAGATTCAATATCTTCTTTTTCATTATATTTATAAAGTAACTTCTCCTTTTTGATTTTAAGAAATTTATATATTCCCCTTCGGAATAATATTTATCCTTATCACTCTATTTCTTCTATGATGTTATCCTTCTTATTTCATCTTCATTACTGTCCCCTTCTTTCTTTATTCGGGGATAATTAGTAGCAAAGTTCCCAATGGCTCTATATTCAAAAAATTTCAAGGGAATATTTCCCTCATACTTTACTATATATATATATATATATTTATAAAACAAGGATAAAAATTCATCATGTTTTTTACATACCTCATTTTTGGAATAAGAGTAAGAAACTTCATATTGCTCAAGAAACTTCTTAGATATTCTTTTATTCTCCAGCTTGAAGGACATTTCTATATAAAATGTTGTTTTTTTACTTTCATAGATTTATCCCTTATCATTTTATAATTAATGAGAATACTATGAAAATAATCCAGAGATAATGTTTCTTGATCTCTATCTTCTAATGAGGAAACTTTGGAATCAAACTTATCAGGAAGTATTCTAAATATATTTTCAAAAACATTTGGGGGCTCAAAATATTCTCCAAGACATATCATGGTTCTATAAATATCATTCACCCTGGTAAAAAAGTCACCAACAGATTCATAGTCACCCATTTTTAGATCATTATACTTCAGCCTCCATATTTGTAACTTTTCTTTCTTAACTTTTATATTTTCTTTGTAAATGTTCTTCAGCTTATCCCAAACACCTTTAGTAGTGGAAACAACCTTAAATATTAAAAAATCACCTTCAAAGAGTGATTAGTAAATAATTATTAACTATTACATAATTCTAAATATTCTTCTTATTAATAGAAGTGAGAGGAACCTTTTCATAAATAGGTGGAAATCCATCTGTTGCATCTTTAAGAACATCAAATCGAAGATACATAAGATAAGAAAACATTTTATCTTTCTAGATATGATTGTTATTACAATCAGGGATAGAAATCATATTACCATTCACACAATTAATATTTTTCATCACAATTTCTCTTTGAAAACTTCACTAAAGAGTAAACAAAGGGAACCATCACCCTGATACCGGTTGAGATTACCCAAACAGGATCAAAGTATCACTAAGAGGGTGAGGAGGTGAATTAATGATATATTTTTCTTTTAAGTTTTATTCTATTTGAAACAAACTTCTCCTCCTATTAAAGTGTTATTAATTTTATGAAAATAAAACAAGAAAATATTTATAGGAATATAATAATTTAAAAGGTTTACAACTCAACAAGTGTATCTGCATCCTTGATTTTTTTGGAAACAATCTAATACCACAAAATCAACCAGAAAATAATCCTTTTCCATGGATACAATAAGTAGGATATTCCCTTACACTTTCATAACACTATGATCAATAAAAAAGTTCATGTTCTTTAAGTATCATGAAATGATGTTATACAAGTATATGTAATAAGTTAATAAATCTTCACCAGTTTCTTCAAAACATATTACTATGTTACCTAGTCAACTTTCAAAAATATAATATTCAAAAAAAATTCTTCACTTTCCTACCTAGAAGTAGGCAAGAAATTACTTGGAATTCATAATGTTACTCAGTCCGATTTCATAGTCTGATTCCCCATCTCAATTACTCAGTCTAATAAAATAACTTTTCCAGAATAATTCTGAAAACATTTTGAACTGCTTTTGTGTTAGTCCACAAAACCTAGTCTGATTTCTCATTCCGATCCAGAAACTCTGATTATGATCTTCTATCTTCTCCTTCTATCTGGATAACTTCCTTAGGAATGCTCAATCTAAAAAATCATTATCTATATAAACATTTAGCGCCCGTCCTTGTCACTTATTCATCCGTGAACAATACAAGTGTTATAAAAGTAAAAAGTACTTCCTTCTCTTTATAGGTGTTCCAAATGTGGTTTAGGAGGTAATATAAACATATTTTATCATTTAAAAAAATACCAAAACTTCAATTACCCTTGAATATCAGCTCTATCTATGATTTCTTAAACACTTATCAACTCTTCTTGTATCTTCTTGAACCTTATCAAATATTCAAAAAACATCAACTAAATTCATACATTATAACAAATATTCTTTCTGATTCTGATTGTCACTACAATTTCCTCATTATGAGGAATTCAATAGATTCTTTTTTACATTAGTCTAAACCAATTGAAAATATGTAAAACAAATTTCTTCTCATTACGATTCTTAGAATCAACTGAAGGATAATTACTCATTACGATTCCCTATACCAAAAGATAAAGCATTGAAATATTTTTGATATAAACCTAGTGGAAACTTCTAATGATTTATACACTTGTAGTCAATACTTTATCACCATATTCTCACTTATTTGAAAATATTTTTTTCAAAACTCTTCATACTTCATTCTCCCCTTGACTTCTATTTTGTAACAACTTTAAGAAGTTCTCCTTTTCTAATTTTTCTCAGACTGATGATCTTATGTCTGATGAACATATTAGTGTCAGCCTATGTCTAATAAATTTGTCTTTGATTCACTCTGATAAATGGTGTTATCACTAGTCCAATTACTCTTGACCCAATTGATACAGAAATATCACATTTATTTTCTTTTCTATTGACCCATATCAAAACAAAAAATAATTTATCTTGATGAAAATGGTTGAATAAATTGTTTATTGATCTCTGGTACTATTTTTCATTGTTCTCAACAACTTATTTTCTCCTTCATTGGTTCCAAAAACTCCCAAAAAAAATAATTCTACTTCTGATTGATCTGTGGCACACTATTTCTGATGGACCACTTTTAGAAGCTTCAGCTTCATCAAATTCTTTCCTTTCTTTATTACGATAAATGACAAACTCTTTCTTTGAAGATTTTTATATTGTGTATTATTGGTCTCACTAAAAACAAACTTATTCATTTCTTCACATTAAAAAAAATTCACAGCGTTCAAACAAATCTACATCCGATGTTCTCACATAGATGAACTGAGATTGAAAACTTTAGTTTCACAAACTTTATTACTCTACAAACTTCAACTTGTATCATGACTTCCCCATGGTTTTTATAACCTTCAAGATAAGTATAGTATCTTCTAACTTACATTAGGAAGTATTGTAACTTATACTCCTTACGAAACGTTTTTCTTTCCCTGAATATTATTGGCAGCACTTATTCTACCTCTTTTCTTTATAAGTATTTCATCACAAGTTTATTTCACAAATTATGATTATTTTGATTTAAAAAACAACAAATAATCATCATATTTACATCAGATCCATAAATAATCCAATACAACTTCTCACTATGATCAAACCATTTATTCCGAACCCAAGGCGAATCTGATGAACCTTTTCTCCCAAAAAACATCTTCTCAATCTAATGGAGTTTCTTAATCTTTTTGTGTTTGATCATCTGATTATGATGGTGAGTATGATGATTCAACTATTAAAAGGTAAATTGATTTCTTTTCTCTTTTAAAATAAAACAAAACACTTTCTTTACAAACTTATTCCAATTTCCCCAAAAAAACTTTTACCAACTTGGTCCAAACAAGTGGGTCACCCCTTTTACCTCATTATTAGTTATTTTCTTCATATTTTTCTTCATAGAACACACCAAAACCTTTCTTTAAATCATAAACCTCATAAAAAACAAACAACAATTACAACCATAAAATTCAACCCCAAATATCCCCATGATGACTTTGAACAAACCACCACAATCCAATCAAAAAAATAAAAATTTAAATAAAAAAATTTGAAGCTTCAAGGTTAGATTCACATTCAATGATAGTTTCAACTCGATCCAACTATGCTCGAGCCTCATGATAAAAAATAATCTCACCTATACCTTTTTCTATTTCTCATATTTACATGGTTTCTAAGGTAATCCTATTTTTCCCTTAGTATGAGTGAGAGAGAGTAAAGGGATGAAGGAGATAAAATAAAATAAGATAATAAAATTTAATTTAATTTAATTTCCCACATGGGGACCCGAGACAGATCCTGGAACCTATGTAGAGTTTATATTTCATCTAGGTAAAATCCCCAATTCCAAATTCCACCAAGAATTCAAAATTTTAATATGGGACTCTATTTATGATATGTCATCACTTTCATAAACATAATAATTAATATTTATTTAATAAATATTAATATATTCTGAAAAAATTTCATTGGATAAGAATATCACCATATTCTATCCTTGGGGTAAATAACCCATCTTGAGGTCAATGGGACTATTAGAAAAATATCCAATATCATTTTTCTAGGGAAATAACCATTTTACAACTCACCAAGACCATGGAATAAAAATTTATTTTTTTTCATTTTCACAACCTTGAAAGATACGAGTCTTTATAAATATAATTATATTTCAGAGAAAATTCCAAAGGAAAGGTTATAAGAGTTGGAATAAAACTAGATAATTATTTCTCAACTTTGTGATGATGGTTACTCTATTGATTTTTTTAAGAATTCATGTTCTGTTTTTAAGGATAGATTACTTAAGTTTAAATCCCCTAGAACTAAAAATTTCAACATCTTAGATCTTTATTCTTGGTTTTTATAGAGTTAAAATTGTCTTTATGATGAATATATACTTATCGGTAGTTTTTATGTTCAAATGTTATGGATAAAATACATTTTTTTCTGGGTTTATTTGGATTTAGGTTATTTTTCAAGTTTTTCTCTTTTGGTTAGTATATATATTTCTATAACTTTTTCTAAAGTATCTTTATAATTGTCTTTTAAATGTTATTTTTATTTTATGTGAATTCATTATATGTATTTTATAAATTATTTTTTAACATGTTTCATGTCTAATTGTAGTTAATTGTTTTATATAGGGGGAGTGGATTTTATAATTGTTTTATTTACTACCCTTCAAAATTATATATTAATTTTTTAGTTTTATTTACCGTTAGATAATTCTAGTTCTATTTATCCATGATTTTCTTAAATAAAGAGTTTATTTGTAGTCTCTTAATTATTTTCATAAGGGGATATTATCATCCTTTATTATTTTATATATTGAAATGTTAACTTCAATTATTAGTTTTGGTCTTATACTATGGATTATTATCTATATGTATTATATTTGAATTTTACTAATTTTTTTATATTTCATTATTTAAATATATTTTATTTAATTCTATAAATATTTTTTTTAATTCCTTGAATAAATTTGATATATTTAAAATTATTATTTTGAGAGATGGTTGTATTTGAAGTTATAAAATATTTGTTTTATTAATATATATTTTTTAATATTAAATTATTGAATGAAAGTTTATGCTATCTCTTTCCTTAAACATTTCTTTGATATCATAGTTATGGGGAGAGTTTTTGGAATGAAAATTTTACCATGATTTTAACTATTTTATTTATAATAAATCTATAAAATTTTATGTTTTAATTATATTAGTTTTGTAATCATAAAATGGGGGAGAATGTTACACTATATTGTTGTGTTCTGTTTATAATCCAACATACTCTCATATAAACTATGATTTAATGCCAAAAAATTTAATAGTTTTTTCTAATGATGTTTTTTACTTTGAATGGATTTAAAGTTAATTTATTATTTATTAAAGTTTATCAATGCAATTATTATTATTATGGAATTATTATTTTGAGTTTCTAATATTTTATGTTGAATAAATTTTGTTAAGTATATAATTTTAAATATAAAGAAGTACTTATTAAATATATATAGGATTTTGTACATAATTAGAAGAAGATCAAATGATAAATTATGTTATATTGTTTTTATATGTTAAGAATGTTATGTATTGCAAATTTGGATAAGTATAAAAATTTAAATATCCTATATATTTGGGAAAATATATCAAATATTGAATATTTAAAGAAGGTTAATACCTTACACATGTAGATGTATCTTATGTATTATAAAATGTAATAATTGTTCTTCCATATAAACATTTAGAAATTTTTTGAATGTTTTATATGAAAAAAATATCTTACGTATATATTTATTTATAGAAATTATTTTAAATTTTAAGGAAATACTCTTACATATTGATTAATTTTATGGAGATTACTCTTACATATTACCTTGAAGTTAGAATTGATTCCTATACAAAAAAGATTCATTATTTCATGAGCCACATTACTTATAATGTTTTTTTTTCTAAAAGGAGAACACTACATAGGGAGAAAACTATCCACATGTGCTCTTGCATATGAATGGATTAGAATGAATTGATGTCATTTAAGAATAAGTTAGAGAAAGGGAATACTACATAAGTTTATATTAACTATGAGTTATCTCATATAAGAAACATTATGTGCCGCGTAAAGAGAAATTATAGAATATTAAACTACAAGTGATGAAGATTACATATAAATAAATCAAGAAGACACCAAGATAAGTTAAATTTTTCCAAAAGGTAGAAAAATTTCTTGATATTAAATCCAAAGAACGGATCACACATCAGACTAATTTAAAGGTTGATTATGGTACATATGGTTAACTATTAGATTATTCCCAAAATTCCTTATTTTAACAATCATAAATCATGTTTAGGTTATTTCTATTTTTTTCTATATTTTATAAAAGATAAATATTTATTTGGATCATATTAAAAATTTTCTAAGTCTTGAATCGACCATAAAGCCTAACCAAACTATCAACAATATGTAGAGTCCATTAACCCTGTGATAAACTATTGATAAGAAAAAATTTAAAAAGTATCAAATTTAATGCATGATAGGTGAATTGACCGTGACATACATCAAAAAGGACTCAAGTGATGAGATGAAAAATTGAATGACTGTATGTTGTATCTCAAGCAACTGTAGTGATCAATATTTATAAATAGGAATGGATTGAATACGCAATCTGTGGATCAAACACATGTATATCATATTGAACACAACTATTTTATCACACTATTAGATCAACCACTTGACAAGTTTGATCAAATTCATGAGAAACCTTATGCCCACAAATCCAATTGGAAGCGAATGCACTTCTATCAGTATATTGAAAATTATTTTATCAACCGCATGATGAAATCAGAGATTTTGTAAGATTCCAATTGACTATATATTGAAGGAAAGTGTAAGTATGAGAAATTTATACTTTTGAAAATCAATTAATCAACTTAATTAAAAGTTTAATTGACCATGAGAAGTAGTTTTATTTCAAAAATGTATTGGATTTAATGTAAGTTCAAGTGATTAACAATACAAATTTTTCAAAAAAACAAACCAAAATTCTCATAAAGTGTCAAATCTAAAATGGATAATGACATGACATTATTTAAAGAAACTATATCTAAAGTGAGTATTATATTGTTAAATATAATATGTTGAACAATTTTCAGTGTAAAATTAAATGCTATTCAAAAGCATTTAGTGAGACTAGATTTCACAATGAGTATGTTGATTTCCAATGATGAGTTTTCACTAGATATTTTCAAAGAAAAATATTTCTTTTATAGAATACTTATGAAATATAATGTAGCTAAGTAGGAATATAAATATTCATGAAAATGATATCTTTATGAAGTTGAAAAACATAAAATACTTTATTTTGGCCAGAACTTCATTGTAACATTAGAGAACATCATCTGGTCTTCACATATCAGTGCCTCATCCAAATTCATACATTTTGATGAGAAGAATTATCTATAGAACAAAAAATATTCAATCTTCATTGTACTAAAATTATTCTCTCTTCTTTATCTCTGTTTTAGCATAAATTTCATGCCGTGTTTGTGATAATTTGTTTATTCTTTCACACATGATGTTGTATTGCATTGAAGAGTGATATACACTCTTTATATCATTATTTTACGTCTTCTATCCTATATTGAACTATAGAAGAGGCATGTGTATCCTAGGATTCACATATGTAGTTATTTTATTTAAAACCTGATCTAGGTTGTGGATTAATTTATTCTTTAATAAAAAGTACAACAGTGGGTGACTTCCAAGTGATGAGGACTAGAACTTGTCTTGAGAATAAATATATTATTTTATTTTTCCACATGTTTTCCTATTTTGTTTTCTCTATTTTAGAATAAAAATATTCTATTATTTAGAACTATATAGTAAAAAACTACTTTTATAGTTATATTTAATTAATGTTTTATATATTAATTTTGATGTTAGAAAATTTATTTCAAAAGTTAAAAGAGTTTTTACTTATTTTAACTGAGTTGTGATTGAAATTTTAAGAATCTTTTTACAAGATAAAATCATATATTTCTATTATTAAAATGGTATAATTTTATAAATTGGTGGATTTGGTTTTAAATCCTTTTAAACATAAAATTTATTTGGAAACTTAATTCCCCCCCTCTTGAGTTGCTCACTTTAACCAATATTTTGTATCAAAGGATTTTTTTTTATTTATCTCTATCTTAATTTTTTTGTGATCTAGTTTTACCCAAAAGATCAAAATTTATGCTATTTATAAACTTATATCTTTATGGATAATAATTTTCTTGAGGGAAATTCCACTAAAATTCCCCCTTATTTTATTGAATAAAACCATTCTCAGCAGAAAATCAAAATGAAAATACTTATAGAGAGCATTGGATTTGATATTTGTAATGAAATAGAGGAAAAATATGAAAAAAGTGGTCAGAGTTGATTAGATTGATTTCATTAAGCCCTATTATGAATAAAATGACAAAGATATGAATTCCTTATATTGAGCATTTGGATAAGACATGTTTAATTGAATTTATGCTCGTTCTACTGCTTATGAAATCTAGGATACACTTTCTATTTCTCATTAAGTAATGTTAAATGTTAAAGAAATGTGGCTGAATAATTATACTATTAAATATGATACTTTTAAGACGAAACATTATGAATCCATTTATGAAATGTATCTTAGGTTCAATGTAACTATGAATATGTTGCGTGCACTTAGGAATCAAACTAAACATAAATATCAAGTGATGAGACTCTTTTGATTCTTACTAGACTGATGGAGAGGAACCTCTATTCCCATTAAAAAATCATGCGATATAAGTAAATTTAAATTGAATTAATTGATTGGAAAACTCATGATGTATGATAAAGAATTGAAAGTGAACAAAAAATATGATGAACCAAATATAGATTTTGTTTCTTTCAAAGATTCTGAGTCAAAGATGAAGATGAAAATAAAAGCATATAGTTCAAGTGAAGATGGATCACCTTACGAAAGTGATAAGAAGATAACACATCTTTCTAGGAGATTTAATAATTTCTACAAATGTAGTAAACTTTTCAAGAAATTGAATGTCACGACCCATCCTCCGGGGCCCATGCCCTGACCACACCAAGCCCATCTCCTAAAGACCGGGGGCTGGCGACTAGCACTGAAGGCGTCAACCTGCATGTGGGAGGCATTTTCTTGAGTACCTACACACACACACACACCAAAACAAGTGAGACACACTAAAAAGGAAACAAGTATAACTAAACAAATCTGAGTACAAGTAAAACTAATACAAGTGCGAAAAAATACAAACCCAACAAAAAATTGAAAACAGAAAATTACAAAAAGAAAACCCTGATGGTCATCCATGGAAAACCCCACCTCATCATGAGAGTAGTGTAGCTACTAGAAGCCAAAGTAGAATGTCCTATACATCTAATCCTACTGGGCCCCGCCTAGTCATAGGCCACCAAGTCCACCATCATAGCATCCATCGGTCCCATCTCCCTGAGCACCTCTAGGTCCCTGTTGACGCTTCATTCCGTCACATAGTCCAAAGATTGACTAAGGGGAATACCTCGAGCAAAGAAGAGGTAAGATTCATCAAAAAAATTGCAAAGGCATTAAGGCGCGCAAGTTTAACTGTATGCCAACCTTGGGCACACAAGTCACTTGAACACTAGATATGTGGCGCACAAGTCACTTGTGCGCCCTAAGTAAAAATTCGCCCAAACCTCAAATGGCCTATAAATACCCCCTGTGGGCCCCCATTAGAAAGATGAAAAAAATCAGAAACTCAGATTCAAGATCTGGATGCCCAAGTCTCCATTTGAAGTCTTCCGAACACATCTAAGGTAATTATTTACCTAGAATGGAAGTTCTAAAGAGGAGGAATAAGGCCTAAGTATGAGAACTCATCAATACTCTCACGTATAAGTGTCCAGCCCTTAATGGAAGTGATGATACTTGCACACCACCTTTCCCTCTCAAGGAAACTTGCACGCCACCTATCTGAGAGCCTCTAGGAATGATACTAAGTGATCCAATTCAAAGTCTCCCAAGTATCACTTCACAGGTTCTTCGTCGCCCAAGTAAACTCATGTCGCGCAAGTATACTTTTGCAACCAGGACTTGCGCGCCAGACCAATACTTGCGCACCTCCTTTAAATTCACTTCCTTTCCTCAAATTAATCTCTCATCTTCAATATTTATCCTTCAAAATCCTCTTCAAAGTCATTTATGACATGGTTCTTTTGTTGGATTCCTTATCTGAAAGGAATTCTATGGAACATCTCTCAAAACCTAGTGATTTACATAACTTTATGTCACTAAGGTTAGAGATTTCCTTCATTCAACCTCATCCTTTAAGATGAAAAGTTCCCTATTAATAGGCATCCTCCTTAGGAATAATCCCCAATCATAATTTCCCTTAACTTGGGCCTCCTTTTTAGGAGTAATCCCTAAGTCCCAAGTCACCTTAAACTGGGCCTCCTTTTCAGGAGTTAGCTCCAGTCATAATTTTTTTTTAACTTGGGCCTTATTTTCAAGAGTAATCCCCAGATTACAAATCCTTTTAATATGGGCATCCTCTTTAGGAATAATCCCCAGTCTTAATTTATTTTGATTCGGGATTCCTTCTCAGGAATAAAATCCAATCATAGGTCCCCTCTAATTTGGGCATCCTTCCTAGAAGTATGTCCTAAGTTAAGTATACAAATCTCCATAAAGAACATATACCTTTATGGAACCTGTTCCTGGGCTTCTTCCCTGAAGTAAGTCTCGATCTTCATATATTTGGGTAGTCATACATATGTAAGCCCCACATCATTTCTTATGATTGACTCTTTCGTGGCACAATCGTCAGATTTTACTGATACCTATTGTTTCTCACACCGAGCATGACTCACGTGATCTTAGAGCGTAAAATTAATTATGAAATCTCTCTTTGGGCTATCAATAATGCATAAATCTCATACTTCTTCACTCGAACTACGTTGGTTCTGATTCCTTTTCTAAACAAGGATATGTAGGTAGCCCATCTGTGGGTAGGATCCCAAGTCTAAAATAATCTTGTCTTTCTGAATGACATTAAACTTCAAGTGCCCCACTGAGTGTATTTAAAACCATTATGGTAATCATAATGACCAAGGTAATTATACATAATATTTGGAAGGATATCATTGACTAAGAATCACTAATTCATATAGATGATTCTCTATTGATGAAGAACCTCAAATACATATAAAAGATTCTCTAAATCTTCTACATATCAATCATTGATTGCAAGATCTAAAGGAAAAACTCATTTTTATGCTTGGTAAATTAATAAGGATTCAGGAACATAACTCAAATCTATAAGAGAGTCTCGAAGTAGACAATAATTCCCCCAAAAAAGGTGTGATGAGTCTGACCTCCCATCCTCTCGACCAATGAAAATTCTTAAGCCTCATCAGTCCACAACTAATGGGAAACTACCTTTGGAAAGTAGGTACAAATGGATATAGAATCATTGGATGTTTCCGGTTCTATGAATAAACCTGTTAGAAACCGATTGGAAAGTTTGAACCTTAAACAAACAAGGTCATCCCCGTTTCCAGAAGAAATAGTCCCGGTCCACCAAAGTCTCTGTCGAAATGATGATCGCCTGTACGGGACATGACACGAGTGGGAAGATCCTGTTCAGGGATGAGTAACATGATACTCAGTAAGGACCAAAAAACAAAATGGGAATACCACACATCAATCCTTAAATCATATAACGATGAACAAGGTAGCTCACACTAGGTATATATTTAAGGTAGTGATAGAAGAATAATCAGTCACATTATCGAAATCCTTGGATGCTGGAGAACTCATCCTCTATCAAGTATAGTGGGCCTACTAGGAGACATAAAAGACACTTCTCACTAACCTTGGACATTTGTGGTACTCATCCCTGATGAGTACTATGGGTATACTGGGTCACACAGAGCCGCTCCCCACCATGGGCCTTCTAGGTCACAGAGAGCTGCTTCCCATCTTGGTCACACTGAGATAATCTTCCTGTTGAGTATTGTGGGACTTATAGGTCACACAGAGCCGCTTCCCACTGTAGGCATGCTGGTTTGACAATAGTCTCTTCCCATTGGGCCATTGTTGAGTCACACAGAGTCGATAGTCAGTAGTCTTCATGTCTCAACCAACCATAGGGTTCCGTACGTATCACACTTAGGAGAACCACTCATTGAGCCATTAATTGCATATAAAATTCCTTGAAAGCCTCTTCAGGTCATGAAAAAAGATCCCCCTAATTGTGAGGGTCCTGAATCCAAAAACGGCTCATCAATCAGACACATAGTTTGCAAGATACAAGCATTTTAATAAATAGGGGGCCGCTTGCATCTGGGCCTGATCCTACCTGGTCTGACCGACCCAACCAACCCGGTGTGGGGATACCACATATCATGATTTAAATTTGATCGACTCGACTTGGCCCAGTCTGGGTATGGGTTAGTTCAGTCCAGCTTGGACTGGGGGCCAGACCCAATGGGCCTCGGTAGACCCGACCTGGTTTGGCCGATGGTCTAGCCCACCGGGTCGCCTGGCGGTCGGGTCTCATCCTGCCCAACCCGAAGGCTGTGGGTCTAGCCTGCTGGTATGGAATCGGCCTATTAGGCCATGGGTTTGGCCCGTTGGGCATAGGACTGGCTCAGCCCAGTGGTTGGGGGCGCGACCCACCGACCAGAAGTCCGACCATATGGGCGGCTGGTGAGGTACTCCTGGGATGCGGAAGTCGGCCGCGTTCGACTTGCCGCTAGCCCTGCGGATGCATGAGGCTCCTTCAACCTCCATTGGGTGACCATGACTCACCAGCCATCTGAGCGGACCAGATGTGGGCCACCCATCCACGCGACACCTGTATGGCGCCTCGTCATCCCGTTGCTGCAGATAAATCTCCACGCCCTCCTACTGCCGCGGTGTACAGCCGTCTACTACCTGCGGCCACCGCCGACTGCTGGCACTAGCACTGGTGCGCCGAAGGTCCCTTCAGCATGCCACCAAAATTGATCTAGTTGTCCGTTTTCTGATCTGTCTACGCCTATGGGCATCTCTGGTTGCCGCCATCCTTGCCTTGGCCTCGAATTCATCTTTCCGCCACCTTGAAGATATAACCAAAATGAACACACATGATGGATGTGCAAAAATCCCAAAAAAGTTACCCTCCCGCATAAATGCATGATTCGTGGATCAACCTGTTTGTAGGTTAATCCATGTTGATAGTTTCTAGAAAAGAACAGGGAAGAAATTTAAATAAAATAACCCCAAAATCTTTGACGTTCGTTGCCGTAGCGTTACGTCCTCAAGGTTTCAAGACGTTGACATCGTTCGTCGCTTCCGACTCTCTTCTTCGAGGTGTGTCGAACATTTCTGACGTTCGTCGGCATTTATCATTCTTTATTGGAGAGGAAGTTTGTAGAAGGTTCTTCAGAGAATACTTGTAGTTTAATTCCCTGTTCCACTAACGCATCAACCAAAATAAAAGGAAAACAGGTCGCAACATTTCTATTACACTGTGACTTTGTGTCGTTATATTGTTTCATTTGTGAAACAATGTTTCTGTTAAGGGTCATTAAAGTATCATTATGATGTGAGTTAATGAGCCATTGATGAGTCTCACCAATGAACCTTGTAATTGAACCGCAACGTCTCCATCCTCCGCTCAACGAATGAGAAAAGAAAACAAAATGACTTTTTAAAGTTATTTTATTATTTTTTTTCAAAAAAGTATAAAAATTAACTTTTCTATATAGACCTTGCCATCCAAAGTTAAGTCCTTTATAGGTGAATACTAGCATTATGAATTCAATGGTGCCCTAATATTTTTGATCCGAGCATTGGTTCAAAATTTAGAAAAACCTTCTTGCACGTTTACTTAAGTGTACTTAAAAAAAGTTCAAAATTCCATTCCGGGCTCACCGGGCCTCAGAATCCCGTGCCGTCAAAGTGTGTGGTCTCAGAATAATTCCATATATTAAAACAAAACCCAGAATTTATGAGAAATTACAATGAATTATAGAGGAAAGTATAAAAAACTAGGAAATAAGAAAAATGAAAATTAATCAAGATAAATGACCTATTTTGAATGAAATATAATAGGGAATATCAAAGAAAAATGTCCAAAATTGTAGTATAAGAGAAGATATGACGATAAAGGAAAAAAGTCCAAATAATGCCATTAAAGATACCCAAAGTGCCTATAAGGACTATTTCAATGATTCTGGATCGAGAATAGAAGAAATGTTTGATAAAGAAAACATGTGTTTTATTGAAAACACATTTGAGATACTAAATATTGTTTCTAAATCTATTTATCATATTTTTAATCTTTCTAAAAATGAAAATAGTTATGAAAATATAGAAAGTGGGTATTTATTTGAATAACATAATATAGTGGAAGAAACTTTCAATGAAATTAAATGTAAGTATAAAAATTTAAAGAAACAACATGCTTTATATGTTCATATTAAATCTAATATTTCCGTAGAAAAATATAATAATGAACAATTTTAAAAGAGAATAATAAACTCAGAATTTTAAATGAGAAACTTATAAAGGATATTCAAATGTTTATAAATACTAGAGAATCCTTGACCAATATTTTTTCTATATAGAGTACACCCAAGTGTAAAATTCATATTGGTTACCAACCATGCGAAAAGAGAATTTATAAGAATAAATTTATTCCTATCTCAATATCTTCCAATTATATAAAATTTTCATATTTTTTTGACCTAATAATGTTTTTATTTATAAAATTATTAAGTATATTTATGGTAAACTAATTAAACAATTTTGGATTTCTAAATCTTTTTTTAATAACATTTCTAGACCCAAGAAAGTGTGGGTACCAAAATAATTTCTTATTTAAATGTGTGTAAGAAAATTTCTTGAAGAGTGGTAGTAAATAATTATGGTATCTAGAGAGTGGTTTCTCTAGTCACATAACTTGAGAATAATCAAACTTTAAGATCCTTATAAAGGTAGATGGTGGGAAATTCTCTTTTGGTGACAACACCAATGGAAAAATAATAGGACTCAGTTAAATGAAAATCTATAATTTTGATTTAATTTATAAAGTTTTATTTTTTATATTTTAGAGTATAATATTTTTATAATCTCACAATTATATGATTATGGTAGCCAGGTTATGTTTGAAAATAATTATCGCAAAATTTATGATTCTGAACATGTTTTAGTTTTTGTTGCTTTACATAATGATAATGTTTATTTAGTTGATTTAGATTATTTTTTTTCTCAAAATATTTCTTGCTAAATTACATTTCAAAAAGAATATTGGATATGGAATTGAGACTTGGAACCTAAAACCCTTACTCTCTTAGATAAATAACTAGTAATGGATTAGTTAAGGATCTTCCTAAACTAGAATTTCTATCAGAAAAATTATGCCACCCATGTTAAAAAGGTAAACAACATAAGATCTATTTCAAACTAAAGAAATAAGTCTCAACTTCTCAACTACTAGAATTTGTTCACATATTCTTGTTTGGAACTTCTAGAATTTCTTTATTAAATGGGAAGAATTGTGTCTATGTTCTTGTAGATGACTATTCTAGATACAATTCAGTATTCTTTATAGCTCAAAAAATAAAATATTGTTCCTAATTTGTAAATTATAAATTTTTTTAGAAAATATTAGTGGACTCACTATTAAGACCTTAAGGAGTGATCATGGCCATGAGTTTGGAAATTAAGATTTTAAATCTTTATTCTCAAAAAATGGATACAATCACAACTTTTCTACTCCTAGGACCACCCAATAGAATAGTTTTGTAGAAAGAAGGAATAAGACTCTTAAATATATTTCCCAAACTTTTCCCAATGAATATGGACTATCTATTTTTTGGGAAGAAGCTATCAATATTGATTGCTATATTATCAATAGGGTTCTTATGAGACCACTTTTAAAGAAGTCTTCATGTGAGTTGTGGAATGGAAGAAAACAAAAGGTAAATTACTTTATAGTTTTTTGATGTAAAGTATCTATTCTCAATACAAAGGAAAATTCACATAAGTTTGAATCTAAAAGTGATGATGGAATATTACTTTGTTATTCAACCTATAGTAAATTTACAAGGTGTTCAATAAAGGAACCACGATTATGGAATAGTCTATACATGTAAATATGATGAAAAAATTCACATGAGCCTAATAATTAATAATAAAAAATTTAGGATGATCTTTCAAACTTGAATATCAATAAATTAACCAAGTGTAATGATGCTTCTATAAAACATGCTATAGAAAAATCACCCAAATATAAGGATTTGATTGAACCATATCCTGAATAATAAATTGAATTACCAAGTATATATATCTCTAGAGCTACTAACACTCATAGAGACCATCCTTTATATTATGTAGTTATAAATCTAGATAGAGGTACTAAAACTTGATATTCTCATAGAAACTAGAATAAACTTCAAGTATTCATATCATATCTTTAACCTTTAAATATCACTAAAGTAATAGATAATGAATTATGGGTAATGGATATGAAAGAAGATTTAAATTAGTTTTAAAGAAACAGATTCTAGGAACTTGTATAAATACGTAAATACTTCCTAAGAATTGGTATTAAATGGGTGTTTAAGAGTAAGTTTTATAAGTTGGGCACATTAATTTAAAATAAAGATAGACTATATGCACAAGGGTATAGTCAAGAATAGAGTATTAAATTTGAAGAAACCTTTTCACCAGTATCAGTTCATGAAGCCATTAAAATAATTTTTTCTTATATAATGCATCAAAATGTAAATTTATATAAAATGGATGTTAATAGGACTTTCCTAAATGGTTATATTTTTGTGTATTTTTTTTTGAAAAAACTCCTATATTTTCAAATCCACATTTTTTAAGTCATGTTTTCAAACATACAAATTATCGTTATGGTTTAAAACAATCTCCTAGAGTTTGGTATGATGTGATCTACATATTTATCATTTCAAATGGTTTTACAAAAGGTGTTTTGTATCCTATTTTTTTTATTAAAAGGATATCCCAAGATATTTTGGTAGTTTAAATTAATGTTGATGATGTTATTTTTGGATATTTATGAAATTATTTATTTACTAAATTTTCAAAATTTTTGAAAATTGAATTTTTAATCTGCTTGATGGGTGAAATAAATTTCATTCATAGTTTTCATATTTTTCAAAATAAGGAAGGAATTATTTTAAATAAAATAAAATACACTAAATACATTTTAAAATGTTTTGTTATGTATATCACCAAAGTAAGTTATACTCCCATGAGTACAAGTTGTATGTTGGATATTGATGAAACATGGAAACCAGTTGATCAAACCATATAGAGAGGTATGATTGTAAGTTCACTATACTTAACTGATATCCAAACTAATATTATGTGTTGTGTGAATGTGTGCATGTTTTCAAGAAAATAAAAAGGAATTAAATTTAAATGTTTTAAAAAGAATTTTCAAATACCACAAAATACTACCAATTTCAGATTGTTTTATTCTAGAGGACATGGTTTTGATCTAATTAGTTATTCTGATACTGAATTTGGTAGCAATAAATTAGACAAAAAACCTCTAGAACATGTCACTTATTAGGTAAGTATATTGTTTCATGTAGCAATAAGAAACATAATTATGTTGAATTGTGGATATCAATTTATGCCCAAATTTGGGTGGATGAAATACACTTTTACTCGATTATGGATATCAATTTAGAGATGTCCCTATAATTTTGGACAATAGAAGTGCTATTTAAATTTCCTAAAATCTTTTATCTCATTATAGAAATAAACACATTAATATAATACAATTATTTTTAAGAGATCATTCTCAAAAATGAGATATCACTCTAGAATTCATTGGTACAAAACATCATCTTGCTAATATTTTTACAAATCTTATGGACTATGAGAGATTAAGTCATATATGACATGAGTTAGGTGTGATTAATTATATTTAAAATATTTTATGGTATTATTTTAATATTATTTTTTAATATTATTATATATATTCAAATAAATTATATTTATATTAATATTATTTAATTGAATTTATTTTTAAAATATACCATATGGATTTTTAAATATGTTTAAAATTAATTTTTATTTCCACACATGTTATTATTATAAAAAACCCTAAATTATTGAAATATTATAATAGGAATCATCACACTCCCTTTCTAACTTGAACAAACCCTCCTTTGAACCTTCCTTTATTGAAACCCTAGAATTTCAATCCAAAAAATATCCGTGCGAGTTATCAAGATGAAGATATTATTTGAGGAAGATATTCTAAAATCATAAAATACTCCCAAAAAAATATTCAAGAATTAAAATACCTCATAATCTTAAAAAACCCCATATACTTTCACACAATGTCATTATGGAAAAGGAGACTAATACTAAATGGTTTTGATCCAATCATTAATTATTATAGAGATTCATATTTCATCAAGGTTGGAAGAGTTGGGTTTTAGATGAGAACTTCCTCTTATATCCTTGGTTGATAATTTTTTTACCTAAATTTATTATTTGAATCTTGAGATTAAGAAGATGTGATTAGGACTATTGTATATAGTCACAAATGTGATTTTTCTTTAGTCTTTTGGGCTGATTGTTTAAGAGATTCACATCTATGTGAATATCAGGATTATTAGAGTTCATATCCTATGAATCATACTACCTACAAAATTGGTAATGTGATAGAAAAACTGAAAGATGACCAAAAATTTCAAAAATCAAGTGAAAATGAGCTAATTGGATATTATAGGATTTTATTAAAATTCATTTTCCCCTAAATCTGCCTTCTAAAGGAATATTTTAGTATAATCAGGTATCAATATCTCTATCTACTTTACCTAATGGTTGATTCTATCCAAATGAATTTGCCTAGATTTATAATGGGGTATATTTAAGAGATAAGTAAATATTGTCCATTATTAAATAGACTTCCATACCCTAAGTTTATATCTGTTATTCTAGAATATAAAAGGTTAATTTATAAGGGAGTAGAGATGTCAATATATTTTGGTGGTATGTTTTTAAATCAAACAACTTTCAATAATATGAATATAATTTTGAATCCTTGGAAGGGGATTTTTATAGTTGATGAATAAAAGGTATATTAAAATTTCAATCCAATGTAGTAACCTACTTTATTAATAGATATCATTGATCTAAGATTGTATTTGGATCAAATTTTTAAAGAAAACTATTATTTTGTTGAAGATGGTTCTCAGAACATGGTTGATGTAGCTGGGGAAGCAAGACTAACTTATAAAGAGGTATTGGGTGGCTCTTCTATTCATGAGGTTCTAAAGGAATCTGAGGTTCCTATTGAGGTAGAACTTTCAATATATGGATTAACTCCTAAGGGGGATAAAAATCCTTGATATTTTTTATTTTGACCTATTATCACTGATTCTAAGAGTTACAGAGGATATGAACCAGTTGGTGGAAGTCCACCAATGTTTGAGATTAGGGGAGCTCCAATTTTTGACTCCACACCTATATAATATTACTCTCCTCCAGATAATTATTTATTTGGTATGGATTTTTATACTCCTACCCATGATTATAATATGGAAGATGATGATGATGATAGAAATACGCTTAGTCAAGAAGGTGATTCCATTATTGTTGCATAAAAAGTTGTTGAGCTAGCTGCGATAAGGATTTCTTCTCCAATTATAGAGAATATTGGCCACTCTCATAATCCATTGAAAATGTTGGATACACAATACTCTACTACACCTATACCAGAAAACCTATTTGAGTGAGAACTAATTTATGATTCTTCACCTAGAATATTAGTTTTGGATATATAAGATTTGGAGGAATAATTAGATCCCTATCTTAGAGAAGTAGAGATACCCTTGTTATTTTCTCTCCTAAAGAAGAACCTTAGACATGATCTTTAGAATTTTAGTTTAGTGACTATAGATCTTATTCCTCTTCTCAGTTTGTTCATGAACTTTTGAAATCTACTCTCTATCATGATTAATCAACTCCATATTAGCAACCTAGAACTTCTGCTGTACATTTTGGGATATCTTCTATTGATTTCATTCAGTTTAAGAATGATCTTTTAGAAGTTTTAAATGAATTATATCTCAGAATCCGTTGGGAAAATAAAAATTACCAATAGGATGATGTTTCTTTCACCATTTACAGTTTATTTAAACATATAAAAATATTTTTTACTCAATATAGATCATATGAAACATGAGATATTTAGTTTCAAAAATCAAATTAAGGATTTTAGAGGTCAGTTTGGAGCCCTCTGGGAAGATTTGATAGACATGTTGGATATAATGGATAGAAGTTACCACTCCATTATTATGAGTCCTTATAGAACCTCTAACTTAGATTTATCTCCTCTTACATTAGTCTATATTGATAAGTATATTATTAGAAGTTTAATTCATTATTAAATTTATAATAAAATTTAAAATGTAAAGGGAATCCAAAATAAAGTACAAATGGATGTTGCTACACACGGAGAAAAGATGTGTGATATGGATAGAGCTGAATCTATCAAGGATGCCAAAGATATGGGTGTAATAAAGGGTGCTATCAAGTACTATCTTGGATATATTTACAACAAGATAGATATCAAGTATCATTTTATTTCTTGTCTAAGAGATCTGAAAATACCTCCTATGTCTACCACTTTCAAAGCTATTGTGAAGAAGCTATTAGTCATGAGTCATTTTCTCAACCATTTTATGTCAGAAATTGATGACTTCCTTAAAATTATGGAACATGGATATTGGGATATAATCCATATTACCTGAATTTTAGATCCTTATATGTATGTTACACATTACCCAGTTCTAGAACCTCTTTCTTTACCTGTTCCCAACATATCTCCATCTCCTACGCAAGTTTATACAATAGCTTAAACTATAGTTTCTGTAGCTTCCACTTCTCCCATCTTTACCTCTCCTACTACAACCCCTATAGGATCATTCAATATCACTATTTATCAAGATTTTAATTATATCAAACAAATTACCAAGAGTATAACAATTCCATAAGCTAATGAAATTTCTCTACCTACACCTTATACTTTTATTTTTGGTCAAGGGAAGGACCCTTTTGTCCATTATAGCCTTCCAAACCCCAAGGATACAAATTTTGATTAAATATTCTCATAGGTCCTTTTATAACCCTTTGAACATTAATAAAATATCTCTTTATTCCTATTTATTCATTTTTAGCATTTTATTTTCATTTTCATTTTATTTTTACTCCTTCCTACCTTTTATTGTAATATAATTTTGTTAATATCATTGGGGGGGGGGGTAAAGCTAGCATGAATAATGTATAATTTCATAGTTGAATCCTAATTATATAGTCATCTTTAAGTTGGTTTGTTAGTAATTTGTGTATGTTTAATAATTCCATGATTTGTGATCATCAAAAGGGGGAGATTATTATCTTAATCTAAAAATTTCTTATTTTAATAATCAAAAATTATTTTTTATTAGTTACATGTTTTATAAAAGATAAATATTTATTTGGATCATAATATAATTTTACTAAGTCCTAAATTGACCCTAAATTTTAGCTAGACTATCGACAACATGCAGAGTCAATCAACTACATAAATAACTGTGGAAAAGATAGATTTAAAATTTTATTAGTTCGACCACATGATAGGTGCATTGAATATAGTGGGAATCACAAAAGACTCAAGTGAATTCAAGAAAAACCAAGTGACAACATTTTGTATACTAAGAGACCAAAATAATTAATATTTTCACAAAGGAATGGATTGACCAAACAATCATTGGATCAACCACATGTTTTTTTCAGATCAACCATGTTTTGTTTATCACACTATTAGATCAATCATACAAAAATTTTTAATGACCACACAAGTATCCTTGTGACCAAAAATCCAAATGGATGTTAATTCACACATGTAAAAATATTATAAAGTATTTTATAGATAGCATGATGAAATCAGAGCTTTCATACAATTCCAATCGACCACAAGTTGAAGGAAAGTTACCATATGAGAAAGTTGTACTTTGGGAAAATAAATAAAGTGACCACATGACTAGTTGAAGTGACCATGAAAAGAATTCATAATTTTACAAAGTATTGGATTGATTTTAAGTTCAACTGATCGATTATATAAATTTTACAATAAATCTGATAAAAATTCTCACAAGGTGTCGAGAAATCGTAGACGTTGACTTGGATACTTTTAAAGTTGTAATATCTAAAGTGAGTATTATATTGTTAAATATAATTTTCCAACAACTTTTATATGCATAATTAAATAATGGTTTAAATAATTTAATGAGCCTAGATTTCACACTTAGTTTGGGGATTTACAATGATGAGTTTTCAATAGGTATTTTTGGAGAAAGATTTTACTTTTATAGATGGTCAAAGTGAGACAAGGTAGAAGAGTGGGAATATACATATGAAATATAATGAGATATTTATGAATGTAAAAAACATCAAATAATTTATTTAAATTAGAAATTCATCATAACATCTTATAACATCATTGCGTCTTCACATCTCAGTGCCTTCTCTAAAGAAAAAAATCAAGATGAGAAAAGTCATATACAAAATAACAAATATCCAATATTTTATGCACTAAAATTTATTTCTCTTCTTTATATTTGTTTTAAAAAATATTCTGAGATATTTTTGTGATACTCTGTTTATTCTTTAACATAGGATCCTGTATTGTATTAAAGATTGTAATCCTATCTTTCTATCATTATTTTACATCTACTAAACAACATAGAACTATAAAAGAGGTTGTTTGTAGCATGGAATACCGATGTTTATTTTTTTATGTAAAACTTGATCAAGGTTATGGAATAGTTTATTATTTAATAAATTGCTTGGTAGTAGGTGATTATGAAGTGGAGAGGAATATGTCTTGTCATGATATTGAACCTCTTGTTTTATTCCACTACGTGTTTTCCTATTTTTTTCTATTAAAAAAACATGTTCTAGTTTTCAAAACTCTACAGTAAAACACTAATTTGATAGTTATCTTTAATAAGTGTTTTATATATGGTGTTTGATAAAAGTAAATTTGTTTCAAAAGTTGAAATATTTTTAATACTTGTTTCAACTAAGTTGTGATAAAACTGTTTAGAATATTTTTGATAGAGAAAATTATATATATCTAATATTTTATTTAACTGTGTTGTTTTTATAAAATGAGGAATTTGGTTTTAAATCCTTTTAAACAAAAAAATTATTTTGAAACTCAATTGACCTCCTCTTATGCTGTATACTATTACTAACATTAAATGAAAACTTAAAAAATCACAATTTGGTAAATTCATAAGTGCTGCAATATGTTGAAATTATTGTATGGATATTTTAATTATTAAAATTTGATTGGCTTGGAGGATTTAAATGTTTATATTTTATAGAAATATTCCATGAAAAATAGAAATATTATTGTTTATATTATAATAAAAACTAAAAAATATTTAAATAACAATTTCAATTTCTTTAAATTAAGAATATTATTCAAAGATATTTTTATATAAATTCAAAACTCAAATGTCTATTTTTTCAAGGTATGAATTCAAATTAGTTTACTAAGTATTTACAATATATTATTTAATGGAAATGATTAATTATCTTTTATTATTTTTTGGAGACAATTCTAAAATTAAAATTGGTTTATTATTATTAAATCCATATTTGTTTATAGGATTTTGACCAATATTATTTCAAAGAAGAAAGTATGAAACAAATATGGGAGTTCTTAATTTCATGGAGAATATCATGGATTAATTTTATTGAAGAATTTAAAGATTATATATATATATATTCTAGGAAGAATGAGATATTGGAATTGTTAAATGGAATTTTGAATAGGATTAGAATCCATTTTTTGTATTTTCAAATGACACTTTTAAAGGTTAAGTGTGAACCCTAACAACTTCACCCAATAAAAACCATTTAAATGAAAGAAAACCCAGATAAGGAGTACAAGAAATGCCCCTCCCCAGTCATTACATAATTATGTCAAACCTCCACCATCGAATGGCCGCTCGACTAGCTATCCTGTCTAGGGTTTCATAGGCCCAATACCAATAGAAGAAGCCATTCCCACTCATTCTTCCAAATCCAGATGTTGAAGCTTGGGTGAATGATTCCTTCTCTAGAACCTCATCTAGAGCAAATCCTTTGATCCAGTCGAGAAGCTTTCACATACCAGAATCAAAAAATCAAAAAAGACCAAGCATGTTGATGATAACCATGACTAGTTGTGCACTGGTAGGCTTAAAATATAAAAATAAAAGTCATAAGGACCTTCTTTTCATCCTTGAATGTAAAAAACTCCTCAAAACTTTCAATAACATCACTGTGAGACAATAGAGATAGAGCTAACACAAGACACCAACAGTCAATTTCCCTCACATCCCAAAGCAGCAAGAAGACCACCACTCAGATCCACCTTAGAGAGAGTGAAGAAATCCTGAAGAAAGAGCAGAGGAATGCATGGCTAAGGCCGACAATAGAGCCCATCTCTATAACCCCCAAAAATTTCAAATTGAAAATTAAAAACCATAAGGGTAATGTCAAAGAATATCATGCCTCCTAGAATATCCTACCGCTCACAAGCACATCACAAAACCTCCTTGGAAGCCATCACACCCAACTGACCTGGAAAGGAGAAATGGACTAGGAAACTAGAGAAGAGTAAGAGTGGACATGACCTCCAGAGCGAGTAATGATGAATCTAGAACCATCAAATCCTCAAAACCACCAACAGAATGTCTAGGATCTTTCCACAACTTCATTCAATCATCATGAGACAAAATCATACCAAAAAAACCCGCAATGATAAATCAACACAAGGAAAATCTTGGAAATCATCTCCATGAAAAATGCGCAATAATTAGATCACGTCTGAAGCACTGTTGATTAGCTCAGCACACATCATATTCACTTCTCACGAATCCAGACTGGAACTCACAGATCTCAATACCTCAAGAAGAAAGAACAAAAAATAGCTATACCATCATATTTTCAAACTGAAGTGGCTTGGATTTGTCCAGATAATCCTTTATAGTGAGCACCTCCTTCGATAAAGAAGTACCAACAGAATCCCTCGCTGGGAGGCAAGGCGACATCACATTGTTTAAGGGCACGCCGAAATAAATATGCGCCGAAGCCCCTTCAATTATTTTTTGTACCTCCATTTTGAATTACTCCCATATTACTCTAGAAGTTTTGGAATTCCAGATCACTTTACAATTAAATAAAAATATAAAAGAAGAAATATTTCTATTTCCATGTGTTCTTTGATGATTTTTATAAATTATTTTATAGATACGCACTTTCATTATTTATATATTCTCTAGAAGGAGATGCATATACTATCAATTTTTGGAGTACAAAACCATGAATTTTCAACTACATTTAACCTTTAACATCTTTCTATTTCTATTTTAATTGAATACTTCTTATTCTAAGTGTGAGAGTGAGGTCTTATAAAACACTTTAGGAGAGTGGTTTGGTAAAATCCTTATTAATTAAATCCTGATAAAAGTCATTGAACCTGGTACTAAGTGTTAGCAACTATGTTACCCTTAAGAAAATTATCTCAATATAAAACATCAATAATGTATTGGTTATTATTTGAGTGGACTAAGATATGTTCATTATATCCCTAGACCACTATAAAAACCTCTTGTATCGTAAGATTTATTTAATTTTTTTCTCTATATATTTTATTAAAAGGTAATGGAAGAAACTAAATAAACATAACAAGGGAAGATCTAATTTGGGTTTTTAAAGGAATCAATTTACACCATATTGAGTTTTTATTTTCTATAGAATTAGAAAAACACTTGAGACTTTATATCATACAAAATTTTTATTATTGATTATATATAAATCTAATTTGTATGTATTTTATAAAATATTTTATAAAATATTTATTGTTTTAAATATTATGAAATATTCATATTTATTTATATTTGAGATATGATAAAACCAAATTATCAAGAATTATATAGTTTATAGTGTTCATATTTATTCCCTATATAAATAATTAAAACACTTCATGATTTTATTATAAAATGTGAACATGTTTTATAATTTATTTAAAAAATGTTTATACATTTCATTACTTGATTACTTTAAAAATTCAAAGAGTAAAATTTTAAAATATTTTAATAATTTCATGCTTAGTTCAAGCAAAATGAGTGCTGCCCACTGTGCATCTAGTTGGGGGTTTGACCCCTGAATGACTACGACTCCCCCTAATTTAAGTGGGGGGGGGTGATTTATTTTCCTTTCATGATTTACATGCAGGAGGTGTTAATGTCATGTTTTCTAATTCCATCCTATGCTGAAGGAAATCTCACATGTCATGCATGGGTGATGATGGTGTCTTTATTGATGGCATGCTGTAGGTGATTTTGGCATGTGATAGATGTTAATAACTTAATGGGTAGCATTAATAAGGCTTCAAATGGAATTAGATAACCATGGGTAGTGGAAAGCATGGGCTGACATAGACTGGTGGTGATTATTATATGTGCAGTAGGTGCTGAATAAAATGATAAATCCTTTGAGACTTCTGGTCAGTTTGTCTAGGGAATTTGGTCCATCCTTATATAGTACTTCAAGATATTTAAAATTTAATAATAGTCCTAGTGGGTGCTTTATAATCCTTCTAGGGAGGGATGTGGCTTGACCCACTAATTTACCAAGGTGTGTGTATAATTTTAGTTTGTTCCCTGTATTAAAATAAACATTGCCATAATTTATTCTAAGTTTTAATTCTATCAATAGATTTATTAATTATTCATGCTACTTATCAATTTGATTTATTTTAATTCATCCAAAACTATTTTTTTATAGTAATAACTTTGGTGAGAATTTTTTGTTTGTATATTCCTGGATATTTGGAATTAAATTCATTAACTAAAATTTTAATGGATATTAATTATTATGTATGAATATAAAGGTTTCATGTTAAACTTCTCACTTATATGGGATCGTAGAATCTCTCTATAAAAGTTATAGTTAACTAACTATCTTACCATATGGAATTTGGAGTATGATTTTTTTAATATGGTTTTAATCCTTAGAATTAAAGGTATTTTATATATCATTTTTATATGATACATTTGAATGGTTTTTTAGGGGATACCATTTTTCAAAAGTCACCTTAAACAATTAACCAAAATTAAATTTTCCATAGGAACAATTCATTCATTTATATTGAATAAAATAAATGAAGAAAGCATCAAATTGTCTTTGATGTTCCAACCTATCTAAGATTCTCCAAATGAGATTTATATGGATCACTAAGAAGAATCCAATTGACTCTATCTCCTTAAGGTTTCCATAGACTGTTTGAATATACCAATATTTAGAAAGGATTCACTTTAATACATGGATAGTGATAATCTTTGCTTAAATTATTGAATAATAAGAAGAGTTATAGTTAAAGGGATTCTCATGAAATGAATAATGGAAATAACATGAAACACATTTCAAAAGGATTGAACCTCCTTTTTTAGTCACCAAGTTTAATCCTTAGTCTTCAAAACATTTAAAAAATGTTCTATAACTAATGAAACATTTATTAAATGTTTCAAACCATTAAAAAACTTTGTAACATGAGGTTTATAGATACCAAGGACTGCTTAGGTACCACTGGGGGGTGGGAGTGAATTAGTGGTATAATACTTTTACAAATTCTTATCTTTAATTAAATATCTTAAACTTGTTAAGGTTCTTAATACAATTAGTCCAATATCATAACCCCACATCATGTGAATAAATAATATGATATATAGATAGATAAACAAAAACTATTTAAAAGTTTTGGTTGGAATTACTACTCCTTGCCATGTTGGTTATACCCCATAACAAGTATTCTCCTCTAAATTCAACAATAAACCATGAAATAGAGTCTAATATTATCTCCCAAGCTTCTGGAGTCCACAAGAAGATACAAAAATTCTTAAACAAAAATTATTTAAAATAAATACCTTCAAATTTCTCTTGGAAGACTCTACACCTCTTGATGATGGTCCTCCGCTATGAGAAGATGGATTAGCAGATGTGCACATGTATGGTTCATTTTGTCTTTTACACCCTATATTTATTTAGGACATTAATATATAACTTTTTCAATGCTCCAATTAGTTACATGAATTGGTTCTCCTAAGCATATAAAAAACATGAGCACTATAATATGCTTCTTCTTCAAAGGACTCCCAACTTCAAACTACTTTTCTTTCCTTAATGTAGACATGTATCAAGCTTTTAGAATTTTATTAAATTTGGTATTCTAGAGTTATCAATATTATCAATCACATATATTTTAATTTTCTTATATATATATATTTATATTCAAAAAATAATTTCACATGAATACTATTCTATGTATTCAAAATATGGAAACTACATGATCTTGATATGTATGTGTGTTATTTTCTTTTAAACTAGTCAAATATATTCCTAATTTATCTTATCATTTTAACTCATTAGTATCCAAGTCAAGTATTCCTTTTAGACCAACGTGAAAACCATTTTTCATTATTATTTTATTATCTATGAAATCTATTTCTTTAAACTCTTTTGAAATCCCTATGTGTTTAGAATCGTACATCATTTCCTTATGG
Organism: Viscum album; assembly: GCA_963277665.1. Lineage (NCBI taxonomy): Eukaryota > Viridiplantae > Streptophyta > Magnoliopsida > Santalales > Viscaceae > Viscum > Viscum album. Next base: position 1,172,520,709 of record OY728119.1, on the reverse strand, counting down.
ACCATATTCTTTAGAGTGGAGCTCACACTGTTCACTAAACTATATATATAAAAATTAATATGGAATTGTTTATTATGTTTTTACCGTTAATCATTTTATTTGTGACACCATGGGGAACAAAAAATATGTTAAAATATCAATGCAACATGTAAGAGTCACTAAATCTCAGAGATAGACTTCATGATAACCATTCTCACCAAAGCACCAATTAGTAAGACAATACAATGTGGTAAAAAATAATATTACATGAAAAAAACTTTATGGATTGACCACTTAAAGTAAATAGGTGACCGTGACTTTTAATTTTCCATGTAAAGTGGGCAAGAGACCATATGGATTGACTAAATGTATCAATCCAATCAACCTTAATTTTCTAAAAATTTCTAGATCGACTGCACATTAATTATAATCGATTGTTCCTTTACAGATTTACCACAAATATTAACCATGATTTAATCTTTACATAGCACCAAATTGACCTTTGAGCCTTTATGTAGCTTTATGACTACACAAATTATGGTTATATAGTGCCCAATTCATCCTTACATAGAGCATTATGTTTACACAAGAAAAAATCATGTTTATATTAGAGTTAATGATTCTTATGTAATGCCTGTATGATGTTTTTGTAGCACCACTCCAGCCCTACTTACCTCAACACAACTTCTCATCAATTCTAGTCTTTTTCAACCAACTCATAAGAACTTCCAATTTTTTTAAACTATAATCCTTCATACAATAATAACTTAATTTTTTTAATACCATTAAAAAAAACATCAAAATAATCCCAGAGGATTTATTCTAAACAACCCTCAAAGAATCACCGCTTTCCATCACCAAACACATATTGACATATTTTCAACTTTCTTATTGACAAAAAATACAACTCAACGTATGTGGACAATAATATTTCCCTTTGTGTTTTTTGTCAGTACCATAAAATTTTTTAAGTAAATATTTGGGATTTTGGCTTCATTTTATTATCTCCCACTTATTTATAATAATAGAAAGAAAAAAATAGGGTCTTCTTACCTAATATTTTTTCTATTGATAATTCTCAAAATAACTTACTCTTCTCCCCTTTTCAGATCTAAATTACAACTTGATAAACTTATGGGGAATATGAAACCAAATGATTTCCTTATCAATGATCCTTAAATCAAGTAAATATAAGTTTACATGGGAAAACCATTATATAAAATAATAGTTCATAACTAAGGTTATCAATGTTATCTATAAAAATATATGCATGTGATTCCATTATCAAAATTCTCAATTTATCCTATATTTCCTTTACTATTTGAAGGCACATTATCTTTTTGCAGAACTTTTTGATTGAGAAATAAATATATAATTTTGATCCTTTCCATCTAATTAATTTTTTTGTTATATTGAGTCAAATAGTACCTTTTGTAATGGGTTGAAAAACCACTTTATTATTATCTTTTAACTTCTAGGTCTAGTGGAATGAGGTTGGGAATAATAATATTCCCCTAAATGTGGTTGTTCATTCCATATAATATAGGAACTCCTCAGTTGTTCGATAGATCCAGATCCTCCATTTATCAACAAGTTTTTTCTTAGATCTTTAGAGGGAACTTGGTTTCTTTAATACTAATTATAGAGCCCAAGGTATGGTTAGGTATCAATGGATTGGGGTGAATTAGTGACACACTTTTTTTATGAATTATAATATTTAATTAAACCTTTTTAAATTGTTAATTTTCTTGATCGACCTAGTTGAATATCATAGCCACACCTCGTGTGTGTAAATAATTCATGATAGGGAGAGATAAAAGTAAAAACTATTTATAAGGTTAAGTTAAAATCTTACTCGTTATTCCATGTTAGTTATACCCCCAACATATATTTTCTAATAATATCAAAAATCATCTACAACATAGATTCCATTATTCCATCTATAGATTTTAGTGTCCACTAGAAGATAAAATAATTTTTAATAAAAGATCCAAAAAATAAATTCCTCTTACTTTCTCTTGGTTAACTCTTCACCTATTTATGATGGTCCATTTCTATGAATAGATGGATCAAAATCTCTGTACATGTATAGTTATCCAAGTATTATACACCTAGGACTTCTTCAAGATGTGGATATCTAATTTTCCTCGCACTCCAATTATTTCCACGAACTAATTCTCCTTAACACATCAAATACTTAGTAACTAAAATCTTCTTCTTTCTCAAAATACTCCACACTTTATATCATTTCATTTTCTTAACGTAAATGTGAATTTAGATCCTGAAATTATCTCACTTTTTATTTTCGAGAGTTCTCAATATTTACTCTCACATATATTCTTCACTTTCTTTAATATATTTATTTTCATAGAATAATATCACCTGAATATTATTTTCTATATTTGAAATAGGAAACTCCATGTTCTTCAGATATAGGTGTGGTATTCCCTTTTAAATTAGTCAAATATATTCCCAATTAATCTTCTCATTTAAACTCATTAGAATCAAAGTCAATTATTCCTATTAAAACACTTTAAGAATCAATTTATTTCTTTCATTTATTCTATATTAAATATTATTCTTTAAACTATTCAAAAATTTCTACATGCATGAAATCATGTATCTTTTCTACATTGACCATATTATTTAGCATAGAGATTACACCATTCCCCAAAATAGCTGTAGAAAAATAACTACAGTGTGGTCAATTTCATTTTGATCACTACTCATTGTTATTTTATTTTAAAAACCATGGTACCAAAATATCGATTTAAATATCATTATGATGTGGAAGAGTCTTTGTTTCTCATAGGAAAACTTCAGTCTCACCACGCTAACCAAAACAACAACATGTAAGAATCTACAACATAGTGGAATATAAGATTTCATGACCAGCCACTATATGGATCAACCAATTGAAGTATAAAAACAAATGTGCCTTTAAATAGATCACATTAAATGGACAAGATAATATATATATCAACTGGATATAGAGATCCCAACAACATACTTTTATGAAAAGTCCTGTATTGACCGCATGTTTATTCCAATTGACCATACATTTTTTTGACTTACCATGAAGCTCAGTCAGGAGTTCATCATTATTCAGTGCTAAAATTAATGTTAGAACATTTATGCATCTTGATGCCTCTGAGAATTATAGTTACATAGTTCCCAATCCATGTTTACAAATATCATGATGCTAATGTAGTAAAAAACCCATGTTTACACAAGAGTGTAGGATTCTTCCACATCACTTGTATGATGTTTATACAACACTTATCCAAACCATATTCCCTATATACAACTACTCATCAATTCCAATCCTTCTAAATCAACTCACACACCCTTCAAAAATGAAGTGGAAAATGTCTCTTTATCCACCAACAATCACCTTTTACTTTTATATCATTTAAATAATCATCACTATAATCTTGTGGATGTATTCATAGAAATCCACCAAGCATCACCACTTTCCATCACTAAATACATAGTGACATATTTATAACTTCCCTATTGACAACAAATATAACTCAACAGGTGAGAACAACAATTTTAAATTACACTATTTATTGTAAATGTTTAAATAATAATTATGGATGATGAAAATCATTTAATTTTCATTAAAATATGATCTAACCAAACAAGATGGTTTATATTGGGAGAAAAAATAACCAACATGTTTTATAAAATAATTTATGAACTATAATTCACTAAACCATGACATAGTGAGCCTCACCACATTATATTTTTCACATGTACATACCTTTATGTGGGTTTTATACCATGGAAAGGATTAGATTTAGTCCATATTTCTAAAAACCTCTCATTTCACTAATTCTATAGACTTAGTAGACTTTCACATTATGGAACATTTTATATAATTACTTGTGAAAATATATCTATAAATACTTGTAGATATATTATAAAAATAATCTTATAAAATATTTCATTCATTTTAACCACATGTTATATCATATGTAACAAGTTGTAAAAATATATGAAAAAATTGTTTTGGATATAGTCCAAAACACTTTTGTACCACCTCTAAAAGTTTTTTAAAAACAATTTGTTATAAAAAATTAATCCTCATTCACAAAAAAGTGTGACCCCAAGGTCCTTTTTAAAATTAATAGAAATCATGAATTCCCTAATTTGTAATTGTAAACAAAGAGTGGCCTCTCAAAAAACTTCAACATCCCTCAGATTATCAAGTGATTCAAGATGATCTATTTTAAAAACATGTATTTATATACCCTTTTACACTATCTTTATCATATAAATTATTTATAATAATATAATAAATTTGTCTAGGACATCAATTGACCATGATATATGAAGTATTTCTATCTCATATATCCTACTCAAACATTCTTGATTATCCAAGTGTAGAATGACCAGATGGACAAACACATCACATGTAATTTACCCAAATAGATGAGAACATCACATGAAGATCATCCAAAAATATAAAAATATCACATGTACCTTTTCTATGTAAGAATATACACTTCCTTTTTCTATCTTAATCAAGGGATCAAATTTTTATACCTGTTATGTGAAATGAAAACTCTTATCCTAATTAAATCTCAATCGATGATGTGATCCCCAACATACCCAACCACCCCTTGATTAGCTCATATTCTAGGATAATATAATAAGGCTATAAAAGTATTAAGGTTATTATGATATCTATCTTGTCAACCTTGGGTATGATAATTCAATATGAAACATTCTATCATGACCTACCTCCTTAAGAGTTGTAAAGTTCATTGGAAATTTGAATTTTGGTCTCGTGAGGTGTTAGTTTGGAGAATGAAGAATCATATTAGGATTATAAGATTTTTTAAAACCTTAAAGTGTGTTTTTGGATTTGGTTTAATACTCAGTGTATACCTGGTGTGTTTTGGTGAATGTCAGTTGTGTGGATGGGTGGTCGGGTTGCTGGAAAGTGAAGATGATGGCCATTCACAACATGAAGGGAGTCATTTACATGATGAATGACTATTTGTTGGATAAATTTATGGTGTGAATGGGTTATTCAAGTTAGGGTGATACTACCTATAAGGATTCATGATATTAACCATAGGTTCACACTATAAAAGTGTCAAGGAAGATGGACCCCACTCTTCCTAAAGAAGGATTCATGATGTAAACTCCTATTCACACCTAAACTAGTGTTGAATCTATTTTTTTAAGTGTCAGGGGTATTATTTAGGGGTTTATAATTTAAAAAACCATTTGTTTTTTTTTGTTGAGGTGCATGTGAGAAAAATGGTGGCCTAACCTCTCTCCCCCAATTATCCCCTTTTTGATCTAGTTTTTTTAAGGCATACCGTCACACTAATTCTTGGTAAGATCTCTCACTTATCTCAATGGTTCTCAATTCTTCTTCTTTGATTTTGGTGAGTTTTGATAGGGATTAAGAGTGGTGATTTCATTATATTATGTTAAAATAATGACATATAATATGAATTTCATGTGTGGAACATAGAGAATGTTTCATGAATAGGAGATCAAGATGTTGTTCAATTTTTACCTTAAGTATCATTTCCCAGAGAGTTTATTTAGTTTTTTTGATGAAATTATGTGAAATTATCCATTAAATTTAAGATTTAATTTTTTATTTTTGTGTGTCTTAGGTCCAGGTGTGTGTTTGGAGTAGATTAAACCCCATTTCTCATGGTTTTGATGTCATAGGGATTCATGGTGAGTTTGGTGTTGATTATACCAATTTATGTTTTTCAAATGATTTAATAACTAATTTGGTGATGTTTATTTATGAAATAGGTTCTTTTTTATTTTAAGGAGGTTGATACAAGATCAATATAGTTTATGGATCTTTAGTTGAGTTAGGTGGACTTTACATTACTATATCTATTAGTCTTTTGGTGATTTTATATTTTTATCCCATCATTAGTATGTTGTTAGTTTATTTAATGCTTTTGTGGTCCCCATAATGTGGGATAGACTTTCATTTTCAAAATATAAAAAATGTTAATATTTCTTGGTAAATTATTTAATGGTGGCGCCCTGGTCAAACAAATTCCAGTGTGCCTCTTTATATATTTCTTGGTGTCTTAAGTAGTTTTTTTAATAAAAAGATACTTCAATTTTAAAATGTGATTTTAAAGAGGAAATTTGATTGAAATGGAATATAACAGAAAGTGGCTAATTTGATTAACTGATTTTAAAATTATATTTTAAAATGAGGATGAGGTTTTTATAAATTTTTTTATGGGATTCTGTCCATGGTTAGGGTGTGAGTGAGATGAAACGTGATTCCTTCTAAAATGGTTTTAAAGGATTATTTTTTCTTGGTTTATAAAGGAAGTAAAAAATGATTTATTGATCTAGTTGTGGTCTATTTTACCTCATGTAGGTGATTTCCTATTTTTTAAATCATGATTTTCTAGTGTCTGCTTCCTGGATGGGCTTACCTAGTGTGTTCCTTATTGCATGACAATGAATTTTTAGTGTTTCCCAATGAGAAATTTTTTTAGTATAAAAGTTATGGGTTGATCATTGAGAATAGAATATAACCCTTATAAGGATGAGATCGTTGTGTGGATGTTTTTTAAACATGAAACTAGGTCCTATTGGACAAGTGCCCTAGTAATGAGTCGATGAGATTTGTGATGGGTTATGGGCCCCGTATGTGTTTCACAAGTTGTGTTAGGTGATATAACTTGAGGGGGAGATAGATCCTAAGTCTTGAACTTGACTTGAGTGAGAAGGATTGGGTCTTGGTATTAGGACCTTTTCTTGAGTAGGTTTAGGTCATGACAATTGAACTTAACAGGGGTGATCAAGCTTGGGTCAAGGATCGACGATGAAAAGGTTGCGTTGTGATGTGATGAGAGACGTGGATGATAGGCATCTCTACAGTTAGAAGGGATGGGTTGAGACTTATGAATATATGATTATTCCCAGTTCTTTTGGGTATTGGGTTGAGGTTTGGCTGACACCTTACCACCCATATTTTTAGATTTGGGCCAAGACATGATAGGCACAAGATATATGACCTCCCTTGAGTGAGAAGGCATGAGTTTAGATTTTAGCATGGAAACATACCCTATATATCTAGATTTGGATTGAGGACTTGGTTAGTAACCCGACCCTTCATATTTTGGCATGAGTCGGGTAATGGTATAAATTGGCCTTTTTTTGTAATGGATCCAAAGAAAATTAGATCTGGTGTGAAGGTGCATTGGTTAGAACATGATGAAATTTCTTGTATTATTGTGTGTGTATTACATGTTATATTTCTAGGTAGGTGTGTTTTACAAACATGAGAACACTCCTTATATATGTATTTCATGCACATTAACTTGATCAAAATAGTATAAAGTATTATTGATGGAATTGTGGAATCCTTCTGGGTTATTGAACTCACCCCTTACCTGTATATACAACATGAATTTTGATGTATATGGGAAATATTCATAATTTCTCTTAGGTTTATAGTATTACTTGGATCTAGACACATGGGTATAGGTCTATTAGGTCATTGTGGATGTTGATTCTACAAGATGATTATATTAGTTGGGATAGAGGCTATGTAGGTTACTTTGTAGTTATCGTTAATCATGTGTACTGGAAATTGAACTCTTTTTTATATATGATTCATGTTATTACATGATTATCTACTCCTGATATATTTTTGATGCATCATATATTTACATTTACTAATTTCTATTCTGAATCACGGGGGCCCATTTTGTTCCTTGTTTTATGTATATGGGTTTTTGGGATGTTCACTATATAAACATGTCATGCTGAATTTTTAGTAGATTGAGTCCCCACACTAAATATTTATTTTAGAGGGAACAATCTCCCCAAAACTATATTAGGACCCCACCACCAGTCAACAATTTATGTAATAGAGGGAGGAACACTTGAGGTCATTTAGTGACACCCACTCGGGTTATATTTAGAATATTCCATCCAGGTCGTTACATGGTATGTGAAAGTGTAGTTATAGGGAGATTTAAGACATAAAAACTAAGGAGGTATATAAAGTACATTCCTAACCAACATAACATCAATTGAAACTTGAGTTACCAAAGAATGTATAATTTTGGGACTAGGCACCCTAGGATGAGTGAGGTGTTGGTTTAGACCAAGAATTATAGTGTATGATAGATTAGATTTAGGACAAGTAATAGGGCTTTCCTAGGAAATAGTGTGTTGTACATACATCATGATATTGTCATGCTAGGGTATGATACACATGCCTATGGGTGGTGTTGTTTGAAATAACGTCTTATCAGAATATATTATTAAATAAAGAAACTTATAATATAATTAATGTTTTTTCTATTACAATATAAGGGGTGATTATATGAATGTGTATATAAGTTTTTTATTTGAATTATAATGATTTTTTGGAATCTATAGAGAAATGGTTTGGGGATTTTGGAATTTTGTTGAAAACCCCAGTTTTGAAAATAAAAAACTTACAGTGGAATAAAATGTGTATAAATGTTTTTTATAAGTTAGTTTTATTTTAGAAATCTCATAGATCTAATAATTTTGAAAGGGTTTGGGTTTTTTAGTTTTGAGAAAATAAAATGAAAATGGTTTTGAAATTAGATTTGAAAATGAGTTTTGAAATTGAGACCAGTTTTCAGAAAAATAACTAACTAGGTTGGGGATTTTACAGATTTTGATTTTAATGAAAAACATTTGATTCTAAGGTATGTTTTGAAAAAAAAATCAGGTGATTTTTGGTGTGTGTAAAATATTCTGAATGGGTTTTTGAAATAAGCTGCTGGTGCTTGTGAAAACTATGTCTTATTGGATTTTGTGTTTTATTCTGGAGTGAATTGAGTGTTTTAATTGTCTACTTTCCTTGCATTCCATGTTGTTTTAAACCACCAAGTGAGGCTTTTATATGTATTTTTCTTGGTTTAGTGATGGGAAAAATCAAATTTCTCTGGTGTAGACCAAGTTTCTTAATTTATGTGATGAACTGAGATGACCCGGGTGTTGGATCATGTGTTCAGAGGGTGTGCGATGGTTATTTCAGAAGTTACACTTATAGAAGGCTCATGGGATGTTTGATATTTTTGGGATGAAGTATACACATATTTTTTGTGGGTTTCGGGACTGAACGACTTAGTAAACATTTTTTATTTTTATAGTTTCATCATTTGTTGTTCATTTTAATGGTTTTGTATTTTGGACCTCTTGAGTTGTCTTTTTTAGGTTATTCCTATAGTGGGGAGATCCATTAGTTATAATTGGATATTGGTAGTGTATCCTTATAATGGTGGTCATCATAATCCTTAAGATGAATGGGTTTTCGAAAATTTAGTGTTTTAGTTTTGACAGATGTGGTTGATCCCCATCTTGATATTGGGTGATCAGTGTTTTGTTTTCGGAATTCGTGTGTGAGTGGAGTGTTCATGTTAAATCTCTATGTATGGTAAAATATGAGACATGGTAAGTAGAATTTTTTTTAGTTCAGATAGGTGATGAAAATGATACTTCTATAGTAGTGAGCATTAAATCCCTTATGGGTATACGAACCTTGTGTCAAGTGATGGGAATAATGAGACCATTAATTAGAAGGTCTTGGTGTCATCAAAATACCTATGTGTGGGGAGATATAATTTTATTTTTTCCCTTGGAAAATACCAAATTTATGGTTTGGATGTAGTTTTATATAGATTCTGCGCATTGGCATTGAGCTCAAGGTAGAGGTAGTGTGATCTAAGAGTGACTCAAATTGGTTGTGCATTGGTTCGCATGGGTAGAGCATGAATATGAAATGGGTCGATTGAGAATCGAGTTGGGAAGTGACACTGATATTTAATTTTAGAATTCAATGTGGATGTTTTAATGGTTCAGTAATGCCTCTAGGTTGTATTCCATCATGGCTGGGAAGTGATAACACGTCAGTGGGTGAGGTTGAATAGTATAGGGGAAAGTCACCCATAGGATCAACTAGAATTTTAGCATGTAATGGATGCAATGAGGTGGAAACCACATTAGTAGTGACATTTAGGATTTGTTTGAGGTGGTTTAAGGATTAAAATAGGTTTTTTGGAGAAAAGCTGATGTATTTGATATCAATGTATGTATTTTCATAATTGATGTGAATTCAATACTCAATGATTAAACCTAGAAAGATGGTTGTACTTGAATACTAAGGGAGGTATGGGATCATGGTTTGAGAACTACCATAACTTATTATTTATGAGAATAATTATAGTAGGGAGTTTTTATTTTCCCACATTGCTATGAGTTGTAAAATTCATAGGAAATTTGAATTTTGGTATGCTGAGGGGTTTGTTTTGAGAACTCGGAGTTAGAATGGGATTATAAGTGTTTTTAAATCCTTAAAATATATTTTTACATGTTTCAAGGCATGGTGGATGAATATAGTGTTTAGAAGAACATCTGGGGTGTGGATAGGCTGATGGAAAGTGAAACTGCTATCTATTCAGGGGGTGAAGGCAGTCATTCACACTGTGAGTGATCATTGATGTAATGTATTTAGGCCATGATGGGGTTATGTGGGTGAGGGGGATACTACCTAGAATGATTCATGAAATTAACCATAGGGTAATTCTATTAATGTATTAGGCATATGGCCCCCATCTTTTAAGAAGTGAATTCATAGCATGAACACCTATTCATGCTGTGAACATGTACTGGATCCATTTTTTAAATGTAAAGGGTATTGTTTTAGTGTTTCTAATTTATAAACCCATTTCATTTTATTGTCCATGTATGTGTGAGAAAAGGTTATTCTTAATACTTTTCTACCCCTTCTCCCCTTATAATATGATTCATTTTATGGCATTTTATTTCCCATATTCTTAGTAAGATATCTCCAATGTCTTCATTATTGTCCCCCTTATTCATATTTGATTTTGGTTTGTTGGATAGTTTTTCAGGGAAGTGAATTAAATAGAGAATGTAGAAATTTTTACAATTGGTAGGTCTTTAATTTTTTTCTCATAGAGAATGTCCCGGCAAAAGGAGATCAAGACATTGTTCACCGTTTACATTATAGTATGTTTCCCAGTCAGTTTATTTATGTTTTATGGTTAACTTGGGTGAAATTGGTTATTGAATCAGTGATGTAATTTAGGGATTTAGTGTGTCTTAAGACCAGGTTTGTGTAGAGAGTATACCACACCCTATTTCTCATGGTTTCAGTGCTGTAAGGGTTCATGTTGAGTTTGGTTTTGAATATTTCAATTTGGTTTTTTGTTTTAAATGTTTAATTAATTTTTTTTGATTTTTATTGATGAAATAGGTGATTATATACTCACAAGAGGATATTAAAATATTAGGATGATTTATGGGTCATCGACTCTGGTTGGTGGCCTTTACATAACGACATCTCTTAGTCTATTATTGATTTTATGTTTGTGTGCCATCATTAGTATATTTTCGGCATATTTAATTCTTATGTGATCATTATCCATAAAGTGGGACATACTCGCAATGAAATAATATTCAACATAGACCACATATCTTTCTAAATGGTTTGATGGTGGAGACCTAGTCAAATAAGTGCTGATTTCCCTCCTTATGAATTTTACAGTAGTGTGAGTGATTTTTAAAGAAAACATTCCTCCCTTTTAAAATGTGATTTTAATAAGAAAATTTTATTGAAATGAAATTTTATGGAAAGTAGGTGGTTTGAGAAACTGGTTTTCAAATGGTATTTCAAAACAAGAATGTAGTTTCTATAAAATTGTTTTGATGGGATTTTAGCTAAGGTCTTGGAATGATTGATATGCCACATGATGTATTCTGAAATGGTTTTAAATGATGATTTTGAATTGGTTTTTAAAGGAATATGGGAGGAATTTATTGAGATGTTTTTGGTCCATTTGATCTCATATTATAAATGCCTTGTTTTCTAAAGCATGATTCATTTGTGTTTTTTTCATGTATATTGTTACCTAGTGAATTCCTTTCTTCACGAGGATACATATTTTGTGTGTGACCATATGATAATTTGTTTTTAGTTTCAAAGTGATGGGTTGATCTTGATGAATGGTATAAAACTCTTAGAGGTATGATATTGGTGTGTGGATTTTTTTAGATGTGATACTAGGTCTTGTAGGACAAGTTCATTAGTGATGATCTGGTGAGGTATGTGTTGGGTTGCGAGCCCTATGTGTGTTGCACGTGTTGTGCTAGATGATATAATTGGAGAGGGATCAGGATAATGAGGCCCAAAATTGCATTGAGTGAGAAACATTGGGTATTAGTATTTAGACCTTTCCTTGAGTAGTCTTGGGTCGTGACCGTGGACCATGATAGGGGTCATCAGGATTTGGTTGAGGATTTCTTGTGAGAGGGATGGGTTTGGATGTGATGAAAAACATGGATGATGAACCAACCTTGAGTGAAAAGGGATGGGTTGAAACTTTTGGATGTATGACCATGAACTATTCCTTTGGGTAGTAGGTTAAGGTTTGGATGACTCCTTACCCCAAAAGTTTAGGTTTGGGCCGAGACTTGATGAACACTTAATACTTGTCCTCCCTCGAGTGAGAGGTGATGGGTCTAGATTTTAGTATGACACCCTACCTTACATCTCCAGGTATGGGTTGTGGACTTGGTTAGGCACCCTACCTTGAATCTTTATTTATGTTTTGGGTTATGTTATGATGTAACTTTTTTTCTTATAGAATAGTCTTTAAGTATGTGGCATTAGGTGTCATGGTGGACTGATTAGCACACAAAGACCTACCTTGTATGATTGTGTGTGCATTGCATGTTAAGTTTATGGTTGGGTGTATTTCATACAAACAACTAAACTACTTATATATGTATTTTATTCTTATCCACTCGATCACATGATCACTTAGTATTATTGAGGAAATGGGGATTACTATTGGGTCATTGGACTCACCCCTACCCATGTATACAATATAGGTTTTGATGTACATGGGTAGAACTTCTTGTTTTCTCTCAAGACTTATGTAACACCCCAAGATTTTACATGATGTCACTTTTTAAATTTTATCTCTTCTATATCTTACATTTCACACAACACCATGTTAAGCTTATGCTATACACAATAATGAGTTGGCTTACGTTACACACAAGTCCTAGTTTTACAGAACAATAATATATTATTATAACTTATAACCTAGAAATTAAATTATCTCTTATGAATAGTATTAATCACATTTTTAATTTTAGATATATTCCATAAAAATTTAACATTCATATTATATATTTTATAGACATGATATAGGAACAAATACAATTTTTCGCATAAAAGAAATATTTTTCAAAAATGGTAATTTTACTAACTTTTAATGGAGAATAATTTTTAAATAAAATTTTTGACACTTTTATATATTAAATTTTAAAAAATAAAATTATTCTTTTAAATCTGGATATGAAAATTTTCATTTCTTGATTTTTTGATTTTTTGGAAAAGTTTCATGTTTTGATGAATAGTGGAAAATACTACATTTTAATTGAAAATAACTTTTTTCATCGAAATAATTTATAGTGATAAATTATAATTTTGACTATTTTTAAAGTATAAATTGATTAAATTTTTATCATTTAATCTAATATATGTCACTGGAATCAATTTAACATTAAAATTTGATAGAAACACATGTCAATCTTTTGATTGTTTTTACTTTTAAAAACCCATTTTCTCATTCCATCAACATGATTAATTTTAATTTAATTACTAAAAATTAAATGTTTTAAATATTGAAAAATGGAATCCTCATTTTTAATCAGTGTTTAAATTATGTGAATAGGTTTATTTTATTTTTTTGACGCTATGAATAGTAACTTTAGTAATTTTTTTACTATCAAGATTAAGAGTTAATCGGGTAATTAAAGGTAAAAATAATATTATAAAATTACCATAACACCTATAAAAATCATATTGGATGAATAAATTCTACCATTGTTACCTACATTTCAAAATTGAATCATTTAATGGACACTTTTACATGAATATGACATAAATATTATTAAAATCAAAGAATGTGACAAAATGTCATACTCTCATTTGTTATAAGTATAATGATTTTAATATAAGGATAACATGGAGATAACTACAATAATAAATAGTATATGTAAATATAAATTAATTACAAAAATCATATTAATTTATTTACAATTTTTAGGTATAAAATAATTATCATATATGTTGCACAATAATGATTCAGTAATAATTTTATTAATTAAAAAATAAAATAAATGACATTAAAATATTAAAAAAAATATAATTTTACATAATTTATGACATAAATTTTTTTTTATAGATACTTTAGACATGTTAGTGATATATTGGAAGTATTGGACCAAAGTTATCATGTTTTTATTATATTTTTAAAGAATGAAAATAATGAATAGTATCAAAATTGATATGAATGATACTTTAAATAATTTTTTTTATTAAATGTTATAAAAACATAGAATTTATAAAAATAAATATGATATGTTAAAAATGTAATAAATTATACAATTGGGATTTTTGTTTCATTTTATAGTAACTATATTAACCCTATAGTGTAAAAAGACAAGAAGTCACGGTAAGAGTTAACTTGTTTAACTAAGGGTTAAAGCCAAAATATAAGGTTAATATTGTGTCCTAAAAATGTCTAATTTTTTTTGAGATTATTTATACCTATACTCATCTTAGAATCTAAATAAATTACTTTTAATCAATTTGAAATCAAAAATCAATTTATATTAAATTAATAGTTTTGGAGTTTCCAAAAGTGACCCTCCCCTCTCTTATAAAAGGGCACCTCTGCTTCTCTTTTATTCACACATATAAAGACCTTTGGCTTGACCAAATTAGTGGCCATAATTTTGTTATAAATCCAACTTAAGAATTCCATTTGTGCAAATCAAATGGAGATACTCTAAGAAGAGGTAATTGTTTTACCAATTCAATTAAATTTCTTTTTTTCTTGTACTTCATATTCCTTTGTTTTTTCCATTCTAACCTAATAAATACAATATCATATATATGATGATATTTTATTTTTATTATACAACTATATTACTACTTTTATCCATCCTATTAATAACAATATCACCATGTGTTTGTACGTACGACTTACCATCTCTACACGATGGTGTAATTTGTTTTTCAAACAAAAATTTAGTTGGATGAGTATAATGATGAGTATAATGAATATAAATAATTAATATGAAATTATAATTATATTTTATAATTAATATGACATCCCATTACATACCATTTAACCATTAAAGGAATGATATTGTCACTCAAGCGTATGTATGACCTACCATCTCCACAACGTGATGAGATTCATTCTCTACGTTAACCATTTAAGAATGATTATAAAATTTATATGATGAGTCAATATAAAATTTATGAAATTAATGTCATTATATGAAAAATATATATCAAATTTATAACAAACATGACTTACATGAAAAAACATGCATAGGAAAATGAAGCAGTTAACACCTGAAATAATGGTAATACTGAAATATTATTAATAAAATGATATAAGAGGATAATATTTGATATTATGAATATGGATATGGTCCTGGTATAATTTAATAACATTATTTAACCATTATACAATAATTTAATGCAACCTTGACTAAAGGAAAGTACAAGGTAATGGTTAATTTCAAAATCTATTCATTATCGAAGATTGTTTATATATAAGTATTTACTTTCACATATTTATCATCCATGTCCATATTTCTTAAAAAAATTTAAAAATATATTTATTAATAGCTTATAAATGTTTAAAGATATTTTTACCCATGTTCTACTTTTTATAAAATGGTTTTAAAGGAATCTTTTTGTCATTTTCCTTACGAGGTACTTTTTTTTGACTTTTTGACAAAGTATGGGAAGAATGTTTTCTTTAAATTATACAGTGTAAGTGGATTTTTACGCCATCATGATGCATTAACATTTTTAATCTTCCTATAGAATATTATTAGGTTATTTTTAAAGGAAGTGTTTATACATCTTTAGAATAAATTATTTCAAAGTAATAAAGGGGTATTTTTATGATGAATTTTTTAATGATTATATTAGAGTATTTTCATCTATGTCAAAATCCTTTGTTGAATCTTATGTTTAATTGAAGTTTATATCTTATGATATCATTTACTATATTTCCTTGAATGTTTTATGATTTAGTTTGACTATGTATGTGTTATTTTTATATCATTCATTGCTTATGGTTTAAGTATTAACATTTTTTATACTAGTTTTAATATGAATATTTATATTGGTTATGTTTTAAACCTTTAATAAGACAAATGAATTGGAGTTTTTCAGTGTCGGGTGGGGATTTCTATTACCCCTCGATACATCAGTAGGTCTCATGAGATAAATAAGTTTAGATTTTGGGTATTGTATTTTCCAATTATGTATGGTGTCTTGGATGAATCCTTGATAATATGTTTAAGGTTCCCCGCATTATGCATTCCATCTTCATGAGATTAGTTATTGATAATTTATTTTAATATTTTACTGGTAGAATATCCATTTTAATATTTATATAGAAATATTTGATATATTATATCCATATTATTCTCAATATTTTGTTTAAATGGATTGTTTTTTATAATACACCTTGCCTCAAAAGTTTTTCTTATTTATGATAACTTCTACTGTATTATTTACCCTTTCAAAGCATCTGACATCACCCCTTTCTTATGTTTCATTTCCCCCTGGATGTGAAGATGTACATTACTATTGAATTATAATAAAATGGAATAAGAATTTTTTCAAAGGAATTTCTATGTTGTTGTTTATTTCAAGATTTAATGTAAAACTTATGTTTGTATCTAGTTTTTCCAAGGCTAGAAAACTGATCAGTCCTTTGGGATTTTATTTCTTGTGATCATGCTAATGGGATAATATATTGCATCAAATCTGGGCTTCTGGGGCCGGTGCATTACAATTTAGGTTTGTTGGAGATAGATATGTGTTACAATTCTAATAGTTCATGGCGGTCGAGGATTTTATAAGATGATTATGTGAGTTGGGTTAGAGGATGTGTGGATTAATTTTTAGTTATCATTCTACATGTGTACTAGCCTGTGTTCCCTTTATATATATATAATGGAAATTATTCTGTGGCTATTTATTGCTACTCTATTTTTTTGATTCATAATATTGGTAGATTTTATACCTTCTATTATAGACTGCGGGGGCCTGTTTGGATCCCAATTTTATATATATAGGTTTTAGGATTACCATTATATAGACAGATTATGTAAAATATTTTATAGTTTTGGGAATGAACCTCATACCATATTTCAGAGGGAATAATCTCCCCATGACTATCATAGGCCCTCTCCACTAGTCGACAACATTTGGCGCTTGGGGAGGTGCACCTAAGGTCATGTAGCGATCCTTGTTTCAGTTCTATTCAACTATCCAAGATGGGGCGTTACACATTCCCCCATGATATAATAAAGAAATAGTTTATGACACTCTATGTGTTATATGAAGTGGTACATCCAACTCACCAAAATGATTTTATGAATCAGGTTCAAATGATGTATATTTATATAAAACTTAACCCAAACTAATATTTAATTTTCATCATAAACTATAATACACCATGGTGAACATTTATTAAGTATAACTTAAATCTATACTTTAATAGGTCGGTAATCCTTACACTTCATGAAATATGTCTTGTAATAGCCTTGACAACCCATAATCAATATATTATCCTCTTTAGGTAGAGCGTACCTTGTAGTTTTGTTATTCTCGAGCATTATCATTGAAAAAGGACTCTTGATGGGCGAGTTATACACACTACCATATAAAGGGGATATTTTTTCACCTATACCTATAATGAATAATTTCTATGTCCATGACCATTAAGGCCTATTATTCTTATTGTAACATTGACTGGGTTCTATCTATGACACTATTTATAATATCCCAGGCCCCAACGCTCAAGATATTATCCTATTTGTTAATAGAATCCCTTACAATCTTATTTTTCTCAGGATTTATCCCTAAAATGGTCCTATTTATGGGTGAGGTATATAATATCACACAATTTTTTGTATATATTTCTCTTCAAATAAATTTTGTATAACTGATTACTATTTCACATGATACATTAAACTAAAATAAATTATAGCATATTAATGAGAAAAAATTATAATTGTTAAATGTTACTATTATGAAATAACCATTAAATTTATGGGTATAAATAAAACTAACCACATTATGAAATATATATAAAAGGGGTAGCAATTAAATTAATATGATGCTCTGGCCTGAATCACCTAGTTTGGGATGGGGTGCCACATGACCTCATGTATGCCTCCCCGTATGCAAGTGTTTAACAACTAGTATCAAGGGCCTAAGTGGAAACATGAATAGACTATTCCTTCTATATTACATGTCCTCCAAAGTAGCACATATAATAAAGTATTAGACAAATTGAAAGTAATAATAAAGTTAAGAAGTGAAACAAGAAGAATAAATAATATCATCATCAACATCAAATGCTAAAATATAATGAAATAAGATATTCAAGGCCATACAATAGTAAAAAGGGTTCTCCACATGTGGTAGATAAATGTTCCAAATGGAAAAAATTAAACATAATAAAAAATGAATAACTTCAAACATCTATATATATGTCCTAATTTCACCTCTACCCCAATGCACCTACACCTACTAAACAGTCTGTCAGAGGGACCTTTCTATTGGAAAGATCCCTGATCACGAAGTCTATACACACATTCAAATTACCATGAAGGGTGTGATAATATAATCAGTAGGACACCCCTAATAGTCCCTTAATATAAGTTTTTCAAGTGAATAAAGGTGGATCATCAACATAAAATAAATGCATAAATGAACGCACAACTTTTTAGGACATCTTGAACTAAACATGATGCTATGAACCTTAAACCTACTTAATTTGGCTCCATGTTGAATGGATAGTCTGTTAGAATAATAATTTTAAGGCACAACCCATGACCCCTACCTTTCTCATAGGTCATGGCCGCATCAACACCTCAACTCATCCCGAGGCATCTAGGGAGGTCAACTCAACAAACTGACCCATAAAGAGGATTCTAAGGAGGTCATATAAAACCCATAAACGTATTTCTAGGATTATATAGAGTTCATATCACATATGTTGAGCCACAAATATGATTCTAGGGAGGTTACCTCATATACGTTAACCCACCCTAAGGATTCTAGGGAGTTCACATGAAGTAACAGACATATAGTGACAAAACAAATCAAAAAAATATTTTATAAACAAATTAAAAAATCTCCACAACACACATATCATCGAACCTATCCAAAAAATCCCATAATAATTTTGAAAATCTCTTGAAAGTTATCTTTAAATTGATAGAAAACCCTAACATTACTCAGAAGTCCAAGTGAAATTGCCATATTAATCGACCATAACACCTTACTATCCATTTGACAGGTTTACTAAATCTATAAGAACCTAATTATACCCTTAAAAACCTAAAGAATTAGTCTCATAGGGATAAACACACACTCATATTACAAATGATACAAAAAACATTATGAATACACCATAAAATGGTAAGGAACTTCATACGTTAGGTGCGATGAATCCAAAACACAAAGGATCTCCACCCAAATCATACCTGATAGGAAAAATACATAAAATCAGACCCAAAATTCGACATTAGGTTTTTTGGAAAGGGGGAACAAGAATAAACCAATGGAAACAACGATTTAAATATGTATTTACATTAGATTTACCAGGAGAGAATCACCACAATGAAAAATGCTGAAAAAGGTGAGGAACCGAGTAAGGGAGAGAAAAATCTTTCAATAAAGAATATCCCATGGATAGAAAATCACGTAATGTGTTGGTGAAAGGAAGGGGGAAGGCTTAAAGGATATTATAACGTAAAAAGAAAAGTATAAACTTTTTTAAAACTACCTAAAAATCCATTCACGGTGTGGACATATTATTCACAAATTGAATGGCATCAGAAAGAACACCACAGGGTTATACAAAAAAATTTATATTTGGAGTATAAATTCATGTTTTTATTGATTTAATGCATCACGTTTTAGCTTCAGGTCATTTATGTTCCTTCCAAGCCCATTCTAAAGCTATCCCAACACCCCAAACAACCCAAAATAACTAAAATAAACATGTTTAGGATGAAATTAAATAGTACAACACTTGAAATCTTAGTGGAATTACAAAAATTACCCGATATGGAATTATTATCCTTGAGAAGTATCTCTTGGGGTTCCCACCAAGAAATTCCTTCCACTAAACCTAGATATTCGACTCCCATTCCCTAGTTTCCTCCAGGTACAGTCCATAATAGAACAAAACTAAAACAAGAGGCACCATCTTCTTATGCAGTACCTTCTTGCTTAGGTCCACAATCCACACTATACATCCCTCAAATAAATCATCTAACTATAACTCAATATCATCACCATAAATCACATGTGTAAGATTAAACTCATACTTATAGATCAATTTTTTAATAAACACATTATGCATACCTCAATGTGATGGAGGAAGATCCAACTGGTAGGCCAACGACCCAATACATTGCATAATATTGAATGAACCAAAAAACCACAGCCCTGTTTTCCACTACTTACTAAAATTATAATTCCCTAATATAGGTGAGACTTAGTCACCCATGAAGAAATCCAATGGTATAACCTTTGATCGACATAAGAACTCTGCTTATTATGAGTGGTAACCAACTACTTCTTATCAGCTACACCCACTCAAAAGTCTCCTACACTAGGCTTAGTCCAATCACTAATGACTCACATATCTTAATGCAACATAATGATTAATGAAATGAACAACAATTAAGAACCTCAAAATGTTCCATTTAAACCAAATCCTAAAAAATAATATTATACATGAACTCTTCTAAGTCCATATAGTCCCCTAGAATCAAGATCATCCTTTTTGATTGTCTGTATGTCAGTGGGTGATATGTCATTCCCATCTTGAGCTATAATACCATCACATCTTGTAGGCCCTACCAAAACAGTAATGTAAACCATGCATATTGATCTAATATGATATTCATAGGCACACTGTGAAGCAACACCTTTTCCTATTCATATAGTTTTCCTGACTCGTCCACTGACTGAGTCTCTAGAATTAGTATGAAGTGAAAAACCTCTATCATCTGATCAACCAAAACCCACACAACATATCTACTCCTTAGAGTAATAGGTAGTCATATGAAAAATTCTATCATTGTAACAACTTAAACATTTATAAATGAAATTCCCTTTTTTAATGAATAAATGCATTACCAAGTAATGAAGTTATAGAAAACACATTAACTACTTTGATTATTTTGGACCATTATATGGTCTATAAAATTTAAAATACCATTAAGAATCATTACCATTGATAGTAAACCTATTTTAAATTAAATATTAAGAGTATTATATTAAGTATTATGATAAATTCCATTCAACATAAATAAATGAAGTGATGGCCTCAACCAGTAGGATCATACCCTATGAAGGCCATTTATCAGAGTTTTTGAGGGATAAAATATCACCAATAATTGTGTTTTACCAATCCCAAGTTTATATTCAACAACTAAACCATGATAAAAACCATTTATGGAAGAAATTAAAGCTCATATATATCATGTCCCAAACCATGTTCGATGGACCACCACATGAAAATCTCACCATCATACACCTTACACTTAGGAAATTCAATTGTGTAATAAACAGATATGAATCTAGATCCTAATAGTATGAATATTTATATCTTATTTAAAAAAACAATTATTATTTTATCACTTTTTAATATTAATTTTTAAATGATTAGATAATGAGTTTGATAAAAATTAGTTTTTTTATACAATGAAACACAAATTGTGTTTTTTGGGAAATATATATAGTTTCAATAAAGATAAACCATTTAATGAATTAAATAAGTTTTGAAATAAATGTTATTTTGATAAAAATATTATTCATAAATAATATTTATTAAATATAAATTATAATAAAATTTTATTTAGCCAAAAATAATTTTTATAAGGTCCATAAAACTATTATTGTCAAAAAAACTAGCATTTATCAATAAATGGGGATTTTTTTTATTTTAAATTATAAATTACGATAATTATATAATTATTTTGATAAATTAAATATTATTTTTTAAATTAGAATGTGAAATTTATCCAGTGGTTAATTTTTTCATAATTTTTTGAGATAATCGATTTTTTGGGTAAAAATTAAATATGGTATAAATATACAGCATATATTATGCAATAACAATGATCAAAAAGAGATGTAATATATTACATAAAAGGTATTTATCAACAATTATATATTTATCCTTTAAAATTATCTTCTTTAAATTTTTTTCATTAGTTTTATAAATCCTTAATGAATCCTACAAAACTTATATTATAATTTAATCTTTTAAAATCAATTGTTTGAAAACATTACTCACTTCCACATAACCAAGGGTATTATTTTAATTATATCAATTATTAAATGTTTTAAATAATTAAATACACTTTGACTTGGAAGAAAACATGGGAAAAACAATAATAATGGTTTTGGTTATGATTACATTATCATATAGAGTCCAAAACCAAAGTTTAAAAATTAATAAAATTCTCCTATATTTGGCAATATAAACCCACCAAAACTCTAATTAATATTCAATAAAAACCCTTATAGTATTAAATTACTCATTAATTTCCTTTATATATTCCTAAAAAGGTTCCCCTAATCTCTTAAGAAGCTCCTCCTAAGCTTTTAGAAGTGACCTCTTAAGGCAAGAGATCCTCTCATTCTCCTCTTTATTCAAACACCTACTTTTTTTTTCATAACTTTTGATTTACATTTTTCATGTTTAGATATGTTTTTAAACATAAATATTAATTTAATTATGAATCCCAAGTAATTCCATACCCCTCTCTCTCTCATTCACCCCTTTTAGAAACCTTTATGTACTCCCGTTATTCTTTTGAGATTGTCCAGTTATTTTTCATGCCGATCAATTCTATAGTGAATACCCATACCCATTTCCCCTCAAGGGCATTCAAATACAAGTACTTATAGTTCATTTATTGGTTACTTACATGAATGTAAACTGTACTCCTTAATTTTGAGGTTAAATTTGATGAAATATATCTTTATGTCGTATGATCTATGTGGAACACTTATGCATGTACATGATATGAAAGTGAAAGGTAGGCATAGAATTATATAGTCCTACAATGCATTGGGTAATGTTTTTATCTTATGAAATTATATTTATGGTGCATGGGAGGTTATCCTAAGAACACTATGTTATCTTTTCTTGGTGGTTATCCTTGACTTATATTTACGATGTCATGTTTTATGTTATTCTTACATTCCCATGTGGCCTTTATATTATGATGTTATATCATGGATCATTATTCAATATTAGGATTATAATCCATATTATGTTACCTTGATATTCCTCTTTGATAAAAATTTACTACTTTACCTTATTCTATTCTTTTTTTATTCCTTTATTGGGCATTATTTCTCACCCCTTTCTTATATACAACCCCAGTTTATCCCGTGTAGTTTTAATAGAATGATGGAATCTTAGGAGCATTATAAGGACGTTTTAAATAATTCATTTGTATTTATTTTTCATGTTTCTATGATATATACATAATTTACCAAGTATAATAAGATTTATGATCTTCTGGGATTGTATTATGTGTACCTTTATGTAATAAATCATGAATTAATGTGTATTAAATATATTAGTTTTCAAAGTTGGTATCAAAGAATAATATATTTATTTATGGGATTAGGATTATAAAACTCTAGTGAAAGTATTAGAGATAAAATTAAACATTAGAAAAATTACCTAAATTTTAGTAAATTATAGAGTAAGTCATTTCTAAGAAAATATATCCCTATATAGATACTATAAGTAGATGTGGATCTGGAACAATTTTACCTAGTGGAAATAACCTCAAAAGGGTGAATTGTGTTGGACTTATTCATCTCCTAGTGAATGACAATGGGCCTTATTGCACACCTGGTTTGAAACTCTTAGGGGATATTCTTTGGTAAATTAAAAATTACTTTATGAATAATTTTTAAGGTATAAAATTCCCAAAAAATTTATATTAGAAAATAGATCATGGATAACTTATATAGAAACCTTGAATTTCATAGGTTAAGGAATATATATCATTTATGTGTTATCCATTTAATGATCATGGTTTCCCATTTATATGTTTATCATTTTGAAAAGTATCATCCCTAAGACTATTTTAGATAATTTAAATGATTATAAATAGAATCAATTAGTTAAATGTGGGATTATAATCTATTGATGAACTTCAAATGTCTTTTTTGACTATGGTGTTGTGCATTATTTTTTATTATGGAAGTTTTGTATAATTACTCAAATACCACCTCAAAATAAGGAAGTTAATTTCTTAGTGAAGATGGAAAATGGGTTAATTGTTGCCTCTAAATCATATTAATCATTCCCTATCCATATTTTTGGGTTGAATTTCCTAGAAAACCTTTTGACACTCACTTTATCTGAATTTGATGCAATTCTGGGCATGGATTGGCTTTCCTTATATAAATCAAACATAAATTGATGAGAGAAGGAAATCACCCTCCATATCATGAATCGTCCTCTGATTCTATAAAAGTGAAGAGGGGAGGATTAATCTTATTTGGTACCAACATATCAAGCATGGATATTATTTCCTTTCATGTGAGCATATTTAGCATAAATGACTGAGACTAAAGAAAAGATCAACCTTGATGACATGCCCATTATAAGGGAATTCACTGATGTTTTTCTTATATAATTTTGTGGTCTTACCCATAGATGTGATGTCGAGTTCTCAATCAGTATCATACTTGGATATTTTATAATATAAAATAGTCTATACAGAATGGGAATTGTTTAACTTGAGTTTCTGAAGAACAATTATAGGAGAATATATAAAAATGGTTTATACATCCAAACGCTTCACTGAAGGGGTCTACTAGTCCTCTTCATCAAGTATAAGGATGGGTGAATGCACCTCTATATTGATTATCATGATCTCAACAAGATCATTATAAAGAAAAATTATCCTCTTCCATTGATTGTTGACTTGTTCAATCAACTACATGGATCCCACTACTTCTCTAAGGTAAATCTTTGATCAGGATATTATCAAGTAAAGGTGATGAAAATGGATATCCCCAAGACTGCTTTTGATACAAGGTATGCGAAACATGATTTTATAATGATTTCATTTGTACTCACTAATTATCCAAAAAATTTCATGGACATGATGAACTGAGTCTTTTAGTATTACCATGACAAATTTTTGATAGTATTTATAGATGATATTCCTATCAACTATAAATACATGGATGAATATGAGGAACATTTTAATTCCATATTAAAGACTTTATGAAATGAAAATTTATTTGAGAAGTTTAGTAAATAAAAGTCATGAATGGAGAATGTAACATTCATGGGTCATGTTATAACTAGGAAAGAGATATTTGTGGATCCTTAAAAAATTGAGGTAATTGAAAGATAGTCTAGACCAACCTTGATGAAGAAAATCCATTGTTTCCTTGGATTAGATAGGCACTATTTTTTATTTTTAAGAAACGTATCATGATTTTCAAGCCCACTAACCTAGATAAATTGGATAGGGGTGAAGGTTTTTAGGACTAATAAATGAAAATTGATCTTTAAAGAGTTAAAGATGAGGCTAATCACCACACCTATAATCACATTCCCCCCAGTAATGAAGAATATTTGGTATACAATAATGCATCTAGAAAGGGTTTTGGTTATGTACTAATATAAGATAAAAAAGTGATAGCCTATTTCTCCCTCTAATGGAATATCAATAAGAAGAACTACCCAATGTATGATCTATAATTGGGATTAATGATATTCGTATTGAAGATTTTGTGACATTATCTCTATAGAGGAAAGTGTGACATATATAAGGATCATAAAATCCTCAAGTATATATTAAAAAAAAGATTAATGCAGACCAACAAAGGTGGTTAGAGTTGATAATGATTATGATTATTCAATCCATTAACACCATGTTAAGGAAAAAAATGTGTCAAATGATTTTAGTAGAAAGGATCCCGTGACCTTATCCCTATTGAGGATTTCAAGGGATCTGTTATTATTAGACATGAAAAGGATGGAAATGAGAATCATAAAATGATATTCATCCTAAATTTCTTAAATAACCACTCATCCATCAATTATTGAGAGGATCAAGGAAGTCCAAAATGTGATAAGTTGATATTGAATAAGGAATTGGATATTATAGAGTTCAAATTTCCTAAATATGGAGTTATAATATTTAGATCCTCAGTATGTGTCCCATTAAAACCAGAACTGAAGAGGGAACTTTTAGATGATATACATAGATTATCATTCTATATTCATCATGGAATAACTAATATGTATAACAATTTTATGTAACATTTATGGTGGGATAACCTGTGGAGGGAGATTACAAAGTTTGTATCTCAATGCTCAGTATGGAAACAAGTCAAGGCATAATGATAGATATCTAAGGGAATGAAACAACCATTTCCCATAATAGTATGTAAATGGGAAAAAATAACCTTGTATTTTATCATAGGAATACCCAAGAACCCTAAAGGAAATAATACCACTTGGGTGGTATTCAAATGCCTTACTAGGTCAACAAATTTCATCACTATCAAGGGATATTTCTATATTATCCAACTCACTAAGATATACATAAAGTAAGTGGTAAAATTGTATAAAGTTTCAATCTTTATTGAATCTAATCGGGATTTGAGGTTTACCTTGAGGTTTTGGAGAATTGTTATAAAAGTGTTGTATATATAACTGAGCCTTATCACTTCATATCAACCTTAGATGAATGGTTAGTCTGAAATAACCATTCTAACTTTAGAGGATATGCTTAGATCATGTTAAATTTATTTCCAAGGATTTTAGGATCAACATCTTCCTCTAGTGAAGTTATCATATAATAACATTTTCTATTCTTAAAATCAAATGGAATCTCATGAGGCTCTTTATGGGAAGGGATATTGGACTCCTACATGCTGTGATAAAGTTAGAGAGCATAAGTTGATGGGAATTGATCTTATCCAAAAAATGACATCAAAGGTTCAAACCATTCTGTGACATATGAAATCAAAAAAAAGAATAGAAAATATATATAGACAATTGTTGACATGATATTGATTTTGTAGTTTGAGATAAAGTGCTACTTTATATATCACCTTGGAATAAAGTCACGAGGTTTGGGAAGAAGGGAAATGTTAGTCCTAGATGCGTCAGACCATTTAAATCCTTGACCACATCAGAGTAGTGGCCTATCGACTAGTACGCCAACCTAACCTATCTTAATTACATTATGTATTCCATGTATCCTTCTTGATGAAGTATATATTAGATCTCAAAAATGTATTGAATCTATAGGTGTTATCATTAGATAATGATCTATCATATGAGGAGCTACTAATAAAGATCTAATATCATAGAGATAATGTTCTACAAAACAAGACAAATCAAGTAGTCAAAGTGACATGGTAGAACCAAAAGTTTGTGGAAGTGACATGGGAACTGGATGAGGTGATGGAAAACATTACCCTAATCTGTTATAGTGTATGAAATGAAAATTTAAAGTAAGAAATTTCTAATTGGGGAAGAATGTAATGACCTGAACATTTATAAATGGAATCCCATTTTTTAATAAATAAATACATTACCAAGTAATGAAGTTATAGAAAATACATGCACTACTTTGATTATTTTGGACTATTATATGGTCTTCTAAATTTAAAAGGCCATAAATCATCATAAAAATTGTGAATGTATCCATTTTATACTGACCATCGAGATTATTATATTATGGTTATGATAAATCCCATCTTACATAGACAAACAAGTTGATGACCTCGACCAGTCGGATCATACCATATAAAGCCCATTTATCGGAGCTTCCAAAGGAGATATCATCACTAGGATTTTCTCTTAACCAACCTCAGTATGAAATTCAAAAACTAAATCCTAAGTAGAACTATTTACAGAAGATGTTCAGGATCACTGAGATCATGACCCAAACCATGTTCGCCGAACCACCCCATCAAAATCTCAACATCACACACCTTACCCATAGGAAATTCGTTGGTGTAATAAAGGGATATGTATCTAGACCCTAACAGTATGAATTTATATATTATGTTTTTAATAAAACAAATATTTTATTTTTTTAATATTACTTTCTAAATGGTTAGGTACTGAGTGTGATAAAAATTTAATTTTGATATGATGAAACAAAAATTACATTTTTTGGGAAATATATAGTTTCAATCCAGACACAATTTTTAACAAATTCATGAATTTTTGAAATAAATATTATTTTAATAAAATATTATTATTAAGTAATATTTAATAAATATAAATGATAATATAAATTTATGAAGTCAAAAATAATTTTTTATTAGGGCTAGAAAAATGTTATTGTAAAAAAACAACATTTCTCAATATATAAAGATTTTAGATTTAAATGTATAAATTCTCATATATTTATAATTATTTATTTTTGAAATCATCAACTTGAAATTATCCAACAACGAATTTTTCATAATTTTTGGATACAATAAACTATTTGGATAAAAATTAAATATGGTATAAATATACAGTATGTTTTATGACATCATAATAACCCAAAAGTGAAGTAATATATGCCATAAATGTTATCCAAGACCAAATATATTTTTACCCTTGAAAATATTTTTATAGAATGGTTAGGGTAGATGCCTTTTTATTAAAAATAAAGATTAAAATTCAAAGGGAAATATGGGTGGGGTCATACAAGCATACATGACCTCATGCCAAGTAAAACTATAAGCAAAGATCAAGGATCATAATCAAACTGAGAAGAATTATCATAATCACCATACCAATCAGAGTCATATTCCAAAGGACCATGGGACCTGGTAGTCATAGTTGACTTGAAATTGAATTAATATTTCCTACATATTTCTTACCTCTGTAGATCCCTACTAAGGTTCCCCCAGGCTCTTAAGAAGCTACTCCTAAGATTTTAGACGTTCCCTCTCAAGGAAAGGGATCCTCTCATTGTCCTCTTTATTTAAGAGCATTATTTATGTCATGTCTTTTAATTTCCATTTTTTCAAGTTGGGATATGTTTTTTTAAATCAATATTACTATCATTATGATTCTCAAGTAATTAGATACCCCTTTCACCATCATTAAACCCTTTTATAAACCATTATGTACACCTATTATGCTACCAAAATTATCTTATGATTTTTCTTGTTGAACAATTTTTTAGTGAATAACTATTACCATTTCCACTCAAGGGTATTCATATAGTTATATATATCCTTCATTGATTGGTGATTTACATTTTTGTAAACCATAATCCTTAATTTTGGGGTTAGCATTTATGAAATACATACTTATGTTGTACGATCTATGTGGAAAACATATGTATGTGCTTCATATGAAAGTGATGGGTGAGCCCATAATTGTATACCCTTCCAATGCATTCGGTAATGTTTTTATCTCATGAGATGAAATGTATGATTCATGGAGGTTATCTTAAGAACAACATTTTATGTTTTCTTTGTGGTTAATCTTGACTTATGTTTGTGATTTCATGTTCTATGTTGTTTCTATATTCCAAGGTTACCTTTATGTTATCATGTTATATCATGCCTCATTATTCAAGATTATGATTATCACCCTATTATGTAACCTTGATATGCCCTCTTGGATCACATGTAATAATTTTCCTTATTCTATTCTTTATTTACTCTCTCAATGGGATTTATAGCTCATCCATTTCTTATGTACGTCCCCAGGTTATTCCATGTAGTTTAAAAGGAATGATGCAATTTAAGGAGCATGTTAAGGAAGTTTTCAATAAATTTGTTGTATTACTGTTGAAATTTTCTATGCTACATACATAATTTCCCAAATACTCTTGGAATACTGATCCTATTGTATTGTATTATGTATAAATTTATGTAATAAATCATTAATTAAGGTGTATTAAAGATATGGGTTTTCATAATCCACACTTTATCCCACTTCCATGCAACATTGGATGATATAGCTGTAACATTCCTGGTCATTGGTGTTTTTCCTTTACATTATAAAAGGTAAGGAAGTGATCCAAAAAATCCATGATATCCTTGTTCATACCTAGATACCAAAAGTGGTGTTTCATATCATGGTAAATTTTGGTCAGTGCAGGATGTACCACCCACTGTGAGGTGTGAGAGTCTCCCACAAACCCTTCTCTAATGGATGTAGGAACCACAATCCTTCCATGCATATAAATTTTATTGTTCCCATCTAAGGACCATCCTGGAACATGATCATCGACCATTAAACATTCTCACATCACCTAACAATCTAAAGTATATTCTTGGTTAACAGTATCTCAATCCACTAAAAAACAAGTTACGATCATGGGAGTACATGTAACTACACCTTTACCCTCTAATTAAAACTTGTATGAATCTTCTAGTAATCTCATAAACATACACTCCTCTTCTAATTTCCATGTTCCTTGTCCCTATGATTTTCTTCTGATGTAATTGTGAAAAAATTCCCCTTACCTAGGGAATATGTAATCTCAAAGTCGAATGTTTATAAGCACTCAACCCAATGTCTGTGTCTCAAGTTCAATTCTCATATGAGAAAAATGTATCATAAGATTATTTCTCCATTGTAGATGATAAACCACCCACCAAAGAGATAATGGTGTCAACAATTCAAATCATGAACCACAACCGCTAATTGCAAGTTCCGAGTGGGGTGGTTCTACTCTTAGGGTCATAATTAATGAGACCCATAAGAATCTACCCAGTCTTCCTACATAAAAATTTCCCCTAAAATGAATCCTAAATAATCATAGTATACTATGATACTTCTCCTATGGTTAGTAAGAATCATAATCAACGCAAATTTCAACCTCTAATTTGACTCATGAAAGTTATACTCACTCTAACCTGTTCACATAAACACGACACCTTTCTTGGATATGTTTGTTATAGGCACTACCAAATGGGAAAAGTCTTGAATGAACTACCAATTATACTAGACCACACACCCAAAAATGGATTTCAAACACATTACTAGGTTAATCCTAAGACGTAACAACATCCACCTTTTTTGGATCAATAGAAATTTCTTCCTTAGAAACCATGTGCCGGAGGAATTGTACCACCTTGATCCATAAATGACACTTTGAGAACTTGGTTTAATGTTTATGCACTTAGACTATGCTTATAATTATCTCAAGATTTCTATTATGTAAATTTATGGTTCACGAGAATATCGAGATATCATCAATGAAGGACATGAAAAAAGAGTATAGGTAAGGGTGAAAAAATTAGGGAATGAGATCCACAAACATTACAAGTACATTCTTTAGACTGAAAGTGTAACACCCCAATATTTCATAGTTTGTTATCTCTACAAAGTAATTCAATAACTGGCGCTATATGGAACACCGAGTTCATGCACACAACAACTTACCAAACCAGCTATTCAAAAGCGGTTATGAATAATATTAACTGAAATATGAATTTTATATATAATCTATATAATTTTAACACCCATATTATGTGTTTCTGAGACATAATATAAGAACAAATTTCGTTTTTCAGATAAAAGAAATATTTTTCAAAAATGTAATTTTACTAACTATTAATGGGGATTTTTTTAAAATTCAATATCTGACACTTTTATATTAAATTTTACAAAATAAAATTCTTATTTATAAGTTGGGCATAAAAATTTAGTTTGGATAAATTTTTGGTACTTTTTCCGATAACTTTCATATTTTGATGAATAGTAAAAAATACTAAATTTTAATTGAAAACAAATTTTTTAATCAAAAATAATTTATAGTGTTAAATTATGTATTTGAATGGTTTGGAAGAATAATTATATTATATTTTTATAATTTAATATAATTTAATATTATTTAGGTCATTATAAGTAGTTTCACATTTAAATTTGACATAAACACATGTCACTCTTTTGATAGTTTTTACTTTTTAAAAACTAATTTTTTGGTTTTGACAACGGGAATTAATTTTAAATTAATTAATAAAACTTATATGTTATGAATTTGGTAAAATATAATTAATTTTTTAATTCAGAATATCAAAATTAGCTTAGGGGGATTTTTTGGTATTTTTCTGAAAACATTCAATTTCTGATGAATAGCGAAAAACACTATGTTATTGTTTAAAACCGACTTTTTATTTAAATAATTATTTATTTTATTTAAATTTATTGTAAGTAAAAAGAGATATATAATACCTATATAAGTTCAATGTAATTCATTTAATTCATTTTATAATAAGTTTAGATATATAAATTTTTTTTTATCTTTTTACCATCTTTTACCCACCTTCTAAGAGCGTTTGCAAATTTGCATAAAACGTAATTTTACCGCTTATGAGAATTGATTTCAAAAATCCAAGAGAAATGGTTGATATCATTATGTAAAATTTGGTTCAATAAGATGAAAATAATTATTGGTGATTAGAAACCTTTGACTTTTATTTACCACGGTTACAAGTAAGTAAAGTAATTAAGGGTAAAAATGATTTTATAATTACCCAAACACATGTTCTAATTCTATTGGATAAGTGTAATTAGACCAAAAAAAACCTTAGGAATAAAATATGATCCTTTTTGTACACTTTTATTATACTATGACATTTATTATTATTTTATTTAAAGAAGAGTTAAAAGTTTTAAATTCAAAGTTCAATAACTAAACCATTTTTAATATAGTGTTATACATAAGATTAATTCGACTATAAATATTCATTAGAAAGATAAAAATGTTTCCTACACAATTTTATTATATTTATAATATTTATACATTAAATAATTAAAATTATTTATGACACAATGATGATGCAGTAATTTCCTTCTTAATGAAATATTAAAATAATAGATAATATAAATATTAAAATAAATATAATTTGAAAGTTTTGATGCCATCCATGAATTTTATAGTATAATATGACATTTTAGGTTTGATTAAATGTTTTTTTTAATTAAACAAGTTGTGATGACTTTCAAAAAAACCAAATACTAAATAGTGTCAAAATTGACATAAATTAGTTTTTAAAACAAATATTATTTTATTAAATGATATAATATTCCTAAAAATATAAGGTTTGGCCAAAAGAATTTTATAAATATTAATATTTCATTAATGAAACACTTGGGGTTATCTTGGCATTTTATAGTAATTTTATTAACCATTTATTATAATAATACAAAAAGGACATTATTAACGTTAAACATTTTAACCAAGAGTTAAATATAAAAGATATGTTTAATATGGTGACCTAAACCTGTATAAAACCACTTGGTTGAGAGGTTTTAGACCCATACCAACCTTATATTATAAATAAATCAATTTGGATCCATTAGAAACAGAAAATGATTTTATAATAAAATAATAGTTTAAATTTTCCTAAGGCGACCCTCAGCCCTCTTATAAAATTGAACTTCCCCTTCTCTCTAAATCACACCTACAAAGCCATTTGGATAGGCCAAAACCTGCCCAAATATCCTCCCAATTTCCTTCACATCAACCTATAGTCATTAATTTGATCATAAAGATAACCTAAGGATCCCTTTTGATCAACTCAAAAGGAAACACCTGAAGAAGATGTAATAATTTGACCACCCTCTTTCAAGTTCTTTTCTTCTTCCACTTCCTCTTTCTTTGTTGTTTACATCCCAAAATAATAACTCCAGTACCTCCTAAAAACTATAATTTTATTATAAATATGGTACAACCATGTTCATTATTCTATCCATCCTGTAAATGACAAAGTCACCATATGTGCCTACGTACGGCTTAGAGTCTCCACATCGTGGTGTAGTTTGTTATTCAAACACTTAATTATTTGGATGGGTAAAATAATGAATATAACTGATTTAAATAATAAATATAACATGTTAATGATTATTTATATATGGTAGAACATCCAATTACAGACAATTTCATCATCAATATAATGATATTGTTGCTCGTGCGTTTGTACGGATTACCGTCTCCACGACGCGATGAGATTCATTTCCACATTCACCATTCAACGATGATTATAAAAATATATATTATTAATAAGTATGTAAAATATGACTTAATAATGATACTGAATATATATATATATATATATATATATATATATGTATGTATGTATGTATGTATTTAAATATATCTTATTCACTTAGTTCTGTTCAATACAATATGAAAACCTAAACGGTGTTTATTCGTACGTACGACCTACCATCTCCATAAACAGGGTTTTTCATTTCATATATCTGTCTATTGTACATATTTATATTCTAAATATACATGATATATAAATCATGTTTTATATTCTGGAATTATTTAAATCACGATCTAAGTGATAGGATGGAGAATAATAAGTTAAAACACGTATGATAAAGAAAACAATTATTACCCAAAATGTTAATTTAACATGGAAATCAATATTAAATGGCTAGTATAAATTCATAAATGAATCATGTATGATATAGTAAATATTAATATGGTTCTGGTATAATTTAACAACATACTATGGTCATTATACAAGAGGTTAAATGTACCCTTGACTAAAGGATAGTGCAAGGTTGGGGTTATTTCCTCATTCTCATTATTATCTGAGATTGTTTATGTGTAAGTATTTACTAGGAAATATTTATCATTGATACCCATATTTCATAAAAATGTTTTCAAAAGGAATATTTTAAGCTTTTATTAGAGGTTCTATTTAACTATATTATCATTTTAAATGTTTTAATGATTTATCTTTCAAAATCTTTTTAATTTATTATCCATGTTTTCAAAATGATTTTAAGGATTTATTTATATGGACATGAATTTTTTGAAATGATAATTATTTTCAGAAGTTTAAAAGTGGTATGGGACACCTTGATTCAAAAATATCATTTAAATTACATCCTTTATAAATGTGTGACTTTTAAATGATTTCACAAAAAGGTATATTTCTCTCAAAATGTTTTATTGATCATTTTCAACTATGTCAGCATCCTTTACTGGATATTATTCTTGACTGAGATTGATTTATTATAATAAAATCTTCATATTTTATTGAATGAGTTATGATATTTTTTAATGTGGATGTTATTTTTTATACCATTCATGGTTTATGGTTAATGTATTGACATTTCGTATACTTGTTTTAATACGAATGTTTATGTTATGTTTCAACTTTTTCATATGAGGAATGCAATGGAATTAGTGACGGGTGGAGCCCGCTATAGCTCTTCGATGAATAAATAGGTATCATGAGACAAAATTGTGTTTTGGCACAAGGTATTGACAAAAATTTTATTTGTAGTCTTGGCATAAGGCATTGACTATGTGGTAATGATGTCCAGTGTTATTCATTCTCTCATTATTAAAATTAGTTATTACATGTGATTATTAGACTATTATAATATCCATGTGCATGTTTATATGATGGTTTTTGATTTTTTTTTCATATTATGTTAAATATTATGTTTAAAAAGGTGGTTGTTTTTATTACACATCTTTCCTTAAAAGTTTATAGATTTCGCTAAATTATTTACCCTTACTGAGCATCTGAGCTCACCCATTTATTATGTTTTCTTTTACCAGGATTCCAAGAAGTGTATTGTGATTGATATGCAGGGTTAAGATAAAGGGAACAATGGAATTTTCAAAAGACTATCTATGTTATATTTTATGTTCGAAATTGTAATGTAAAGTTAATGTATGTAATCTATTTTCCAAGACCGCTAAACTGATCGGTCCTTCGGGACTTGATTCCTTATAATCATGCCAATGTATTAAAATAATACATTGGCTTTGGGTAACTAGGGTCAGGGTGTTACAGTTGATATCAGAGGAATTTTAGTAATAACCTTGGAAATAGATTTATATAAACTCCGATTAGAGAACATTACCCTAAGATAGACTTTTGAGGATTAGTATAGAAGAACTTCCTAGAATTTTTTGTAATGTTAAGATTTTGTGTATTTTCCAAGCAATACATCCCTGTCTGGATAGGAGCAGGTAGATGCAACTCTGGAATATAAATACCTATGAGTGAAAACTATTACAAGGAGTTTCAAGCTTGACTTGGGGTATCCTGGTATATGAAAATGGGCCTTGCTGCACTCTTGGTTACGAAACTCCTGAGGGATATGCTTTGGATAATTCAAATTTTCATTACAAGAAATTATTAAGGGTTTAGTAGTAAATAATTCCTCAAAGAAAACATTTTATGATTATATATTATATGCAAAATCTTTTAAATTTACGTTAGATATTTTACAAGTTTGTAATTATGCATTGTGATTCATAAACTAACCTAGTGTATGCCATTTCTTAGACATGGAGCCTAGTATAAGGAATGAGAATTCCAACAGTACACATGATCGAAAGATTAATAAGGATCATATCTTTTATGGTATTAAGACAACATTTAAAAGGGATATAGTATTCCATGTATTCTTATCATATGAAGAAATAGTATCATGTGTTAATAAGATAACTGAATAATTCTTTAAGTCCTATGGCTTTGAAGGGAATTAGGAGAAGAAAAGGATGGAACCGAGAAAGATGGATAAGGGGAAGTGGGGGTAGATGGATTTTCCCATATGTGATAACTGTGGAAAGAATTACATTGGTAAATTCTTGAAGGGAATGGGTGTTTTTTATAAGTGTGTAGAAAAAGGACACCAAGTACATGATTGCAAGGGTAAGAAAATGGTTTCAAATGTACAATGCTTCATCTGTAAGGAGTTGGGACCCTATGTGAATCAATGTCCAAATCATCAGAGTATACCCCAAATGCTACTATTGGATAATAATCAAGTTATGATACTATTGAATATGTAGAGGAATGATTAGATTTCTTATGTTGTTATTAAAGTATTGTGTCATTTGAGTATTGTATTAATGATGTACATGTTATAAGAATTATAGAGTATATAAGGATTGTACTGCAATACTATTTCATTAAGGACTTGAGATTGAGTGGAACCAAGAAACGTGACTCAATAGCAGGTTAATTGTTTTTTGGAAAATATATGGTTGAGAGAAAGATAAACCATAATATGGTTTTGATATAGAGGTTTTGATTTTGGAATAATATATGATTGATTTGGATAAATTATATTGGATATTCTTGACTAACTTGAAACTGATTAATGATTTGTATATTCCACCATTGTTGGAGTTTTCAACATTTTTGGATATAAGGAGTATATCCAATATTATATAAGGAATAAGGGAGCATTAATGTAATCAATAAGGTTTTATTGTAATTTAGTGAGTTACAATGTTTTAAAAGAATACACGATGAAGGTATTCACATGTTATTATGTGGAAAAAAGGATCTTTTTTATGTTTACCTTCCTTATAAATTTTGGACTATGAGTTTGGACAGAAGTATTTTGGATAAGTATAAATGCTGGAATTGATTAAGTTTGACATTGATACTATTGTTGAGGTTAAATCATTTATTGAGATTATTTTTGTATTTTCATAAAAAGGACAACCCGGAGGTCGGTTGATAACCCGTTGCGTCCGGAAGGGCCACAAGACTTGAACCTGAAACCGAAGGGAGATGAGGGTGGATCAACTACCACTGGCCTATGTGATTTCCTGATTTGTATAATTTAGTTTTTTTAAATTGTCTGACAAACGAGTTATAAATTCATTTTTTTCAACCCTATACGATTAGGATAAATAGAATATTTTTGAATTCTATTAGCTTTTGGAGTGAAAGATGAGTTTGTGGTAGGAATTAGTTGGAGGGTGAAACTATACTTGCTAAGTATATTTTTCCCTCTTATTATATGAATAAATTAATTGTTAAACTTTAGGGAAGGGATATTAAAACAAAAAATGTTTTATCATAGTACCTTATGTTCTATTGAACCAACGATATTTTGAATCATCATGGATTGATGGATTTGTGGCCCTAAATTTTACACTTGTTTGTGATTGATGACCTCAATAACTCACTATAAATATTTATGTTTTTACTCAACTTATATGTATATAATTTCCACCAATGTTATCCTAATAAATATCATAATTTAGTGGTGATTTTTTCATTTAACTTTCCCGCTTATTAAGACTAAATTTTTTAACCTAGTTTCTGATGTGGGTTTTCCACAAAGGTATTTTTATAATTTTAAATTTTTATTTTCAAAGAATAATTTCAAACTATGAGGACACAATTTATTGATGAAGGGGAGAATGTAACACCCCAATATTTCATAGTATGTTATCTTTTCAAAGTAATTTAATAACTTGCGCTACATGAAACACCGAGTTCTAGCGCACCACGACTTACCAAACCAGCCTTTCAAAAGAGGTTATGAATAGTATGAACTGAATTTTTAATTTTATATATACTCCATATAATTTTAATACACATATTATGTGTTTCTCAGACATAATATAAGAACAAATTCAAATTTTCAGATAATGGAAATATTTTTCAAAAATGCAATTTTACCGCATACTAGTGGTGATTTTTTAAAATGAAATATATAACAATTTTATATTAAATTTGACAAAATAATATTCTTATTTAGAATTGGGATATAAAAATTTAGTTTGGATAAATTTTTGGAACTTTTCTGATAACTTTCATATTTTGATGAATAATGAAAAATATAAATTTTAATGGAAAACAACTTTTTTAATCAAAATAATTTATAGTGTTAAATTATAAATTTGAATGGTTTGGATGTATAATTATATTATATATTTATCATTTAATAAAATTTAGGTAATTATAATTAATTTCACATTTAAATTTGACATAAACACATGTCAATCTTTTGATAGTTTTTACTTTTTAAAAACCTGATTTTTGGTTTTGACTATGGGAATTAATTTTAAATTAATAAATGCAACTTTTATGTTTTGAATTTGTTAAAATAGAATTAATTTTTTAATTTATAATATCAAAATAATCTTTGGGTGAATTTTTGGTATTTTTCTAAAAACATTCAATTTTTGATGAATAGTGAAAAACACTGCGTTATAGTTTAAAACCAACTTTTTATTTAAATAATTAATTATTTTATTTAAATTTATTTTTAGTCAATATATATATATATAATACCTATATAATTTCAATTTAATTCATTGAAATAATTTTATAATAAGTTTAGATATGTAATTTGTTTTTGAACTTTTTACCGTCTTTTACCCACATTTTAGGAGCATTTGCAGTTTTACATAAAAGATAATTTTAACACTTTTGTGAATTGAATTTCAAAAATATTAGAGACATGGTTGATATCAGTAAATAAAATTTCGTTCAATAAGATGAAAATAATTTTTGGTGAATAGTAACCTTTGACTTTTGTTTACCACAGTTAAAAGTAAATAGGGTTATAAAGGGTAAAATATTATTAAAATTACCCTAACACATGTCCTAATTCTATTGGTTAAGTGTAATTCGACCAAAAACAACCTTATGAATAAAATATGATCCTTTTGGTCCACTTGGATTAGAATATGACATTTATTATTATTTTATTTAAAGAAGAGTTAAAAGTGTTAAATTCAAAGTTTAATAACTAAACCATTTTTTAATACAGGGTTATACATAATATTAATTAGAATATAAATATTCATTAGAAATCTAAAATATTTACTACAAAATGGTATTTTATTTATAATTTTTAGATATTAAATAATTAAAATTATTTATGACACAATGATGATGCAGTAATTACCTTCTTAATGAAATATTAAAATAATTGATATTATAAATATTAAAATAAATAGAATTTGAATGTTTTGATTCCATACACTAATTTTACAGGTGAATATGACATGTTATGGTTGATTAAATGTATTTTTTTTGAAGTAATCAATTTGTGATGACTTTCACAAAAACCAAATACTAAATAGCGTCAAAATTGACATAAATTAGTTTTTAAAACAAATATAATATTATTAAATTATATAATATTCATAAAAATAAAAGTTTTGGACAAAATACTTATATTCTAATTAATATTTAATTAATTAACCACTTGGGGTTCTTTTGGAATTTTATACTAAGTTTATTAACTATTTATTATAATAATACAAAAAGGACATTGTAAAAGTTAATGTTTTTAACTAAGAGTTAAATATAAAAGATAAGGTTAATATGGTGACATAAACCTATCTAAAACCTATTGTTTGAGAGGGTTTCGACCCATAACAACTTTATATTAAAAATAAATCAATTTTGATCCATTAGAAACAGAATATGATTTTTTAATAAAATAATATTTTAAACATTTCCTAAAGTGACACTCACCCCTCTTATAAAAGGGCACTTCCACTTCTCTCAAAATCACACCTCCAAAGCCATTTGTCTTAGCCAAACCCTACCCAAATATCCTCCAAAATTCCCTCACATAATCCTAGAGTCCTTATTTTGATCAGAAATCCAACCTAAGGAGCCCTTTTGATCAACTCAAAAAGAAACATCCGAAGAAGAGGTAATAATTTCACCACCCTCTTTCAAGTTATTTTATTCTTCCACTTCCTCTTTCTTTGTTGTTTTCTTACCAAAATAATAACTCTGGTACCTCCTAAATACTATGATTTTATTATAAATATTGTACAACCATATTCTTTATTCTATCCATTCTATAAATGACAAAGTCACCATATGTGTGTACGTACAACTTACCGTCTCCACGTCGTGGTGTAGTTTGTTATTCAAACACTTCATTATTTGGATGGGTATAATAATGAGTATTTCTGATGTAAATAATAAATATAACATGTTAAAGATTCTTTATATTTGATATACCATCTAATTACATACGATTTCATCATTAATATAATGATATTTTCGCTCGTGCGTACGTACGGATAACCGTCTGCACGACGTGATGAGATTCATTTCCACATTCACCATTCAACGATGATTATAAAAATATATATTATTAATAATTATGTAATATATGACATAATAACTATACTGAATATATATATATATATATATATATATATGTATTTAAATATATCTTATTCACTCAGTTCCGTTCAATATGATATGAAAACGGAAACAGCGCTTATGCGTACGTATGACCTACCGTCTCCATAAACGGTGTTTTTCATTTCATGCATATTTCTATTATACATATTTATATTATA
This sequence comes from Viscum album, assembly GCA_963277665.1. Lineage (NCBI taxonomy): Eukaryota > Viridiplantae > Streptophyta > Magnoliopsida > Santalales > Viscaceae > Viscum > Viscum album. Next base: position 1,172,479,495 of record OY728119.1, on the reverse strand, counting down.
AATATAGATGATTTATAAATCATTTTTTATATTATGGAAATATTTAAATCATGATCTAAGTGATACGATCATGAATAACAAGTTAAAACACGTACGATAAAGAAAACGATTATTACCCGAAATGTTAATTGAACATGGAAATAATTATTAAATGGCTAGTATAAAGTCATAAATGTATCATGTAAGATATAATAAATATGAATATGGTTATGGTATAATTTAATAACATACTATGGTCATTATACAAGCGGTTAAATGTACACTCAACCAAAGGAAAGAGCAAGGTAAGGGTTATTTCCTCAATATCATTATTATCTGAGATTGTTTATGTGTAAGTATTTACTAGGAAATATTTATCATAGATACCCATATTTCATAAAAATGTTCTCAAAATTAATATTTTAATGTTTTATTTGATGGTCTATTTAACTAGATCATCATTTTAAATTCTTTAAAGATTTATCTTTTAAAATGCTTTTAATTAATGTCAATGTTTTCAAAATGATTTTAAGGATTTATTTATATGGACATGAATGTTTTAAAATGATAATTATTTTAAAAGTTTTCAAAGTGGTATGGGACACTTTGATTCAAAAATATCTTTTAAATTACTTCCTTTATAAATGTGTGACTTTTAAATGATTTCACAAAAATTGATATTTCTCTAAAAAAGTATTACTGATCATTTTCAACTATGTCAGTATCCTTTACTGGATATTATTTTTGATTGAGATTGATTTATTATAATAAAATCTTCTATATTGTATCGAATGAGTTATGATATGTTTTAGTGTGGATGTTCTATTTTTATACCATTAATGGTTTATGGTTAATGTATTGACATTTCGTATGCTAGTTTTATTACTAATGTTTATGTTATGTTTCAAATTTTTCACATTAGGAATGTAGTGGACTTAGTAAGTGACGGGTGGAGACCACTATAGCTCCTCGATGCATCGGTAGGTCTCCTGAGATTAACTAGTGTCTTGGAAGAAGTCCTTGAAAAAAAAATTATTTATAGTCTTGTTACAAGGCCTTGACTATGTGGTAATGATGTCCAACATTAGGCATTACCTCATTATGAAATTAGTTATTACATGTGATTATTCGACTTGTAGAATATCCATGTGCATGCTCATATGGTTATGTTTGATTTATTTTTCCATATTATGTTCAAGATTATGTTTTAAAAGGCTGTTGTTTTTATTACACATCTTCCCATAAAAGTTTATAGCTTCCGCTAAATTATTTACCCTTACTGAGCATCTGAGCTCACCCCTTTATTATGTTTTATTTTCCTAGGATTCCAAGAAGTGTATTATGAATGATATGCAGGGTTAAGATAAAGGGAATAATGGAATTCTCAAAAACTATCTATGTTGTATTTTATGCTTGAAATTGTAATGTAAAGTTAATGTATGTAATATATTTTCCAAGACTGCTAAATTGATTAGTCCTTGGGGAATTGATTCTTTATAATAATGCCAATGTATTAAACAAATTCACTGGATATAGGTAACTGGGGTCAAGTGGTTACAAAATGGACTCATAAGATACACATACATCTCATAATTTCTCCTAAAAACTAAATTTGGTATATCATCATACCTGAACCATATATGATGTTATCCTGATTTTAGATCGATCTTGGAGAACCATTAGGATCCGATCCGCTGGCCAAATAAATCATTAATCCTTAGTAATAGATACCTATTTTCTCCAAAACTTGATTTAGTTTCCAATAATCCATGAACTGTCAAAGGCATCCATATTACTTCTTAGTAAATAAGTTCAGTGTTCACCAAGGAGAAGTGCCTTGGAAAATAAATCCCTTCACCCCCATGCCATCAAGTTTTACCTTGAGATCTCTCAAATTATATGGTTCCATATTATATGAGGGAATTGATATAGGCTATGCACCTGACTAGAGTTTTATCTCCAACTCAATCCTCAGTTTTGGAGGAATTTCCAAGAAATATTTTGAAAAAATACACTAGTAATAGTCCACCACTGAAGAAAAAATTGTTGGAACCATCAACTGCTCTATTACAACCATAATAATCACAAGTACATAAATAGATGTAATTTAGATATGGTATGATATTTTTATTCCTTCTTATAAGTTACATTATTTGGTAAGAATTTATTCATATCCCTTATAGGAGGTAAAACCTACCCATATTTTATAGTAATTGATACAAGATTGAAAAAATGATAACCAATCTATTCCAAAAGGACATCAAAATTAGCTATCTCGATAGTCAAAAAGTCCCATAGATGTCTATATCTTGAAACCACTGTAGGAAACTCTGGGAAACTATGAATATGGTTGAACATCTTAAAAAGATGTGTATCTAGGGATAAAAAATGGAAAACCTCACTGAAAACTCTAAACTGGTGACAACTTGGGTAGAAACAAATGAGTGAGACATCTTTATGTCAAATAATTTAGTAGAGAGTGTTCGGATAACCAAAACTGTACCTTTAACTGTTGAAGTTTCCTATCCACTATTAGATGGAACCAGATCCAATGCATACACCCCACCAGCATTAGATCCATCTACATACCCTCATGATCCCTAGCTCACTAGAGGAATAGTACTATGTAGAGAATGTAATTACTACTTCTAAAAATGATGACATACTCCATAGAAAGACCTCCCAAATATATCCTTTTATCCAATTGGGGACCCCCTAAAAAATATCTCAAATACACCCTATTCCTAGAACCTCTACCTACAATTTAATTGGAGAATATCAAAAAAATATATCATAGATGTCCCATCCGACCATAATAATGAAACTCTTTCAACTGAATAGTACAAATGTTGTGGTAATACTAAGTTTTCATTCACTGAAAGTATAAGGTAGGAGTCCATCCTATAGTTTAAAGAGATGAAAACCAAACCCTACCATGATTTTCTATTTCCACCCTTTTGCATCTCCTCTAACCTTATATTCCTATAATTGTTAGAATACTGCATAACTCCACCCAAAATGCCACTAATTAATGAGGGTGAAAACCACACTACACTATCCCCATACAAGACCTTCTCAAAAGTGAGAGCCTTGTGAACGATATATTACTATGATGCTAGGTCAAATTTTTGTACCTAATGCATCACCTCTAGAAAAATACCGAACTCAATGTCCCAAGCTTATAAGCCTCATTATAGGCATGAAAACACATACAAATACCCTAGGAATCACACCATGGATCTACTTATAACCATTAGCTAAAACCCCTTTAAACCTACCTATGTCCTATGCCCATATCACAATACCTGCACATTTGACACAATCATATATACATAAAAAAATAAATGCTATATCAAGTTATATTAATTAAACTTCTCCAATTATGTATTTGAAAAAACATCGAATACAAGATTATTGACATTTAATTAAAAAACCAATAAATTGAAAGTGATCAAGAATATGAAATATAAACCTACATGCCTATATATGATGCATGAACTCATTCTCTCTCACTAATCATACAAAACAAAACCTCATAAGCCATATCCACACAATAATACCCATGAACATCATGAAACTATTAAATCAAAACCTATAAAATAAATCACATTTCCCTAAGAACTTGGAGGTACACTACATGTTCACTACCCAAACATAAGTTTAACTCCCATTCCTAAATCCCAACCATCCTATCTTTATTATATCAATCCACAAATAGTAAGTGAAAATAAAATGGTCTCTAATACCTTTTTAGGACGACCCGACCTGTATCCCTTGGTTCGGGCCAAGGTGTCACATGACCTTATGCATGCCTCTCCATATGTAATAGGATTTCAACTACTAGAGAGGGCCTAAGATACACTATGGGGAGATTATTACCTCTTTACCAAATGTACATTAGGGTAGAACATACAATAACATAATAAACAACATGGAAGCAAAAATAAAGGTAAATAATATAATAACAAAAAGAAATAATTTCATCATCATCACGTGCTATAACATAATTGAGTATAATATATAAGGTCATAAAATATTAAAAAGGTACCCCCACATGTTATAGATCAATGAAGAAAAGTAACAAGAGAAAAAATATAAAAGTGTCACTACTAAAATAGATCCTGGTGTATGCCCAGTACAAACTGTACCCTAGTTGACCAGTATCTACTCAGTAGTCTATTTCAAGGCCCTTTCCCTTGACTAGATCCTTGATCATGATGTATGCACATGAATCGAGATGCTTGTGTGGGGTGTGAGAATAAAATAAAAAGAAAACCAACAATAACCCCTTAGAACAAGTACAACAAGTGAATAAAGGTATATGCATCGATAAAAAATAATTGAATAAATATAAACACAATTTTCTAGGGCATTGTGCACTAACCATACTTCCATAAACCCTAAAACTACCCACTTTAGCTCTATTTTTGAAGGATATTATTTTTAAGTCACAATATCAATGTGCAAAAAATGGCCCATTACTTTCCCATAGGTCATGGCCATGTAAGTGTCACGACCCATATTGAGGAATCTAGGGAGGTCATATCAACACATAAACGCATCTCATAGATTATAGGGAGGTCATTTTAACACATTGAACCATCCTTAAGATTTTAGGTATGTTATCTCATACACACCAATCCATCCTAAGGATTCTAGGGAGGTCATCGATAACACTGCGGACCCGTACTCCCGGTTATAATGCTAAAAACAATTTCTTTAAACATTTTATTTGATAAAATAGGAGATGGACCTATATTTATTTTACAAAATTACCATAAGATTAAATTTAAAACTCATAAACAATCTCAAAATCCCAAGAATCAAAATTTTTTAGTGTTTTTAGGATCAGTTATATAGGATACTTATTTTATAATACTTGTGGAAATTTCTCCATTATTGAACTATACTAGACTCTCTTCTAGATCTCTTTTATGTTAAACTCATATTCATAACCCAGTGAATGGAAACATAATAAATGGATGATATCTAAAGATAAGTAAGGGAAAAAATAATTAAATTTCATCAAGGGTTATATCATAAGCATATTAGAAAACAATTTTAGGGATAAATATATTTTTAAAAAGAACACGTACCAATAAGGGTTTACTATAGGCCTTTATAACAAGACATGTAATCTTAAAAGAGAAAACACATACCATAGAATAATGGTGTTGAAACATGAGAGAAAAAACACGATCCATAGAGTATAATCACATTCATAAAGATATGGCATGTAAAGGAAATAAAGCATAATAGAAAAATATTGAATCATCATAGGCTTAGAAATACTAAAATATTGGAGTGTGAATTATTACCCATTTACTATAAAATAGTGAAATAGTAATCACTACCCAATTCTCAAATTAGACCAGACATCACTACCTGATTCTTGTAATCATATAAGAGAAAACATCACTATATCATTCCCATAAATAGAGTGAAGTAGAATTTAATACCTAATTCCTATAAACATAGTGGAGTAGGATTCACTAAATGATCCCATTATATATATTGAAGTAAGCATCACTTCCTAATTCCCTTAGCAGAGTGAGAATAAATACTTGATTCCCATAATTATCTGATGAGATATAAGTCCTTATCCAATTAATTAGAGGGAAATATTGGACACCACCCATTAATCACCCATACATACATGTGCCACTTGAGAAAAATCATTAAACACATCATAAAGAACCCATGAAAAGGAAAACCAGCTTCAAAACATTTCCATATGGAATCACCAAAATTGACATCAAGAATGTAAATGGTTGATACCCTAAATTCAATAACACAAAAAGAGTATTTCCATAGAATTTTTATAGGGTAATACATGAAAATTTAATTTCAAGAAAATAAGGCCTTTAGATATCAAGAGGAAAATAATAGTAAAATTGTAAAATATTTTTTTTAGAAAATACTTCTAAGTTTGGTGTAAGTGATGAAGTTACATGTCACTTTGAAAATCCATTTTTGGAAATGTCACCCTTTAGAAATTTAAAAAGAATAAATTTTCAAAATCAATATTTGAAAAGAAATATCAATAATGAAGCCTTTGAAAATACATAAAGGTTTCAAAAATTATAAGTTATTTATTTTGAAAACTTTTAGTTTTAAAAAAAAATATTCAATAATATATCCTTAAAAAACACATAAAGGTTTTAAAAAGGTGAAGTAAAAACATTTTGAAAACATTTGCTTTTAAAAGAAATATTTAGTAATGGATCCTTGAAAAAAACATAAAGGTTTCAAAAAGTTGTAGTGCATGTTTTAAAAAACACTTAATTTTTAAGAAGAAACTTCAATGATAGATTCTTGAAATGATATAAAGCTTATCAAATGAAATTTTGTGTATAGGATAGACAATTTTATTTTTAAATGATGAAAAACTTCTTTAATATTGTGAAATACCTTTGTTGAAATCCCACACCATAATATGAGTAAAAAAATATCATTTTTAGAATAGAATAAGGGAAATATAATTGTTACATGATATAATAAAATTTTTTGTTTCCACATATAAAGGATAATGTTAGTGGGAAAGAAAAATACAGAGAATGAGGGGTAACCATCGTTAAAGAGGATGAGAATTATTCTCATAATGATATAACTTTTGATCAAGAAAATTATCAAGGTAAAATATTTAAATTATAAATTAATTCTCCCTATATTGGAATATAAATTACCTTGAAATAAAATCTTATTTTGTAACTAACCAAAATTGGAGGAAATAATTTTAAGAAGAAGCATTCTAGCTTAGTGCAGTGAGTTGAGTTTATAAGGACCCTTACAACCTTGGATACATTTGAATCAAAATACATTTAAAGAAATAAGATGATATGAATCTTAAAACCAAATTAATTACATGAATATCATAAAAAAATTAGTATTGTAGCAATCAAACCATACAAAATATATTATGTTGTATAATAGGAAACATATCTTAAGAAATTGAATTTGAGACAAAGAACCCCTTAACTTAATTTTTGACTTCCACTAAACCACATGAATTTTATATATAAAAAATAACTATATGTATAACCTATTTCATAAACTTATTAATATATATAACATTTTATAATCATAATTTATATTTATTATCTATATGTTTATTAGTTATTTATTTTTTATTTTCAATATCAGGTGTGAGTAATCTTGAACATTTTGAACTGGTTTCAAAATAGCTATGTTTTTATTATTTATTATCCCAAATTTCATCATTTTCATGTCATTTAAGGTATTATATTTTGTTATTTTTTATTCTTTATTCTGTTACAATTTTATTCTATGGGATTTTTTGTTATGATCCTTAAAATTAAATTGGAGATGAACATGTTTTAGTGAATTTTATTGAACATACATTGATATCTTAATTAATGAGTTTATTATTAATGTTAACATTATAAAACCAAAAAAATAATTATTTACTTATTTAAATAATTTATTATCAATAATTAGGTTCTTATAGTCATCCATGATGTTATTTTATAGCATTTTTCAAGTGGGTGGTTCGACTAACCCAAACATGAACATACTATAATTAATGGGATACTTCCTATATATCAAGTTCTTATTACCTTTGTATATTTTTTTGTGATATTAGGAATATATTTTATCAATCTGCATAGATCATATATCAATTTTTGGGATAAGGAAAATCCATTTCAATTCCCAAATCCTACCATTATTAAATATCTGTGCAATGGTGATTATAAACTACCTTCTGAAATGAATTCTTTAATATGGGTCCTGATACACAAAAAGTGTTAATCTTGGACAAAACTGTTTTGGGGGAAATCAATATTTTAGGTATTCCTATTTAATGGGTTCATATTTATGTATTTCCTAATGAAATTCTTGATCTTCCCTCAGAAAATGAGGTTGAGTTTTTGGTTAAAATAATGCCATGTTTTACGATAATATTAAAGAGTCCTCATAGAATAGACCGAGTAAAATTAGCAGAATAAAATTATGAAAAATATTTATGATGTTTTTAAATAATGAAATTTTATTGATTAATTGATAATATATGAATATTCAATTTTTTTTGTAAAATCATTTTGTTCCTAAAAAATGTGTTTTATATAAAAAATGTTTTTTATTGCATTTTAAATTAACAAATTTTTTAATTAATTTACCCCTTTTGAAGAAATTTTATTTGATTAAATGGATTTAATTTTTTATTTATCCATCTCAATATTAACATAGGGTGAAGTTTTTTTTATTTTTCTAAAAAGATTTATTTTTTAGTGAATAGTCAAATATATCCATTTTTGTAAAAAATTTCATTTAATTTCAAATAAAATTCCCAATATATTTTTAATTTAATATTAAAGTAACCAAAGTATAATTTAATTATAAATAATAAAATTAATTACATATGAATCATTATTATTCACAATTTTGGTATGAGTTAATTTTTGGGCCTAAAACACATTTTCCTAAAAAACAATTTTTATATATGCAACATGTTTTTATCTAAATAAATTAATTTAATCTCTATTTATTAATTTATTTAAGGAATTTGTTAAATTATATATTCAATATAATATTTTAACATCCATTTTATTGTTTTAAAAAGGCAATTAATGGAAGTAAATTTAGTTTAACGCTTAAAATTCATTTTTTTGAAAATGAGTTTTTGTTATGGTTTGTGAACTTAATTAAAATTAAATTATACCTGTTATAGAAATTGAATATAGTAAAATGGATCAAAAATTTGAAATAAAAATAATTAATATAATATAATAGGTTTAACAAAAAAATTTCCATGATGAATAGTAAAAATAATAAAATTTTATTTATCACTATTATGGTTAAAACTGGTTTATCTGAGGTGTGTGTGTGTGTGGGGGGGGGGGGGGGGGTCAACCATGATATAGTGGTAGGATTGACATAAAAACCTATAAATTTAATATTTTTTGAAGATATTTCAACCTTATAATATCCTACTTTAAAATATGTTCCTATTTGGATCCACATTCCAATTAAAGTTACCTTATATAATTGAAAACCTTTAAGAAATTACATGTGTGTCACTACCCTCACCTATAAAAGGAAACATCTCACACTCCCTTATTCACACAAATTGATCCTTATAGAATGGTAATGACCAAATTAAAATCCATACAAGAGTTCTTCTCTTAATCCTAGTTCTTATATTCTTCTCTTATGACCAATCCTTATAGGCTTAAGAGGTAAACAAAAGGTGGTCTCTTAAAGAAGAGGTATAGATCTTAATTGAGCTACTTAAATTTTATTTATTCTTATACTTCCACTATAATAGCTTTATATGTAAAAAAATAATAAATCCAGTATCATAAATATTAGTATATGTTATTATGATGAATTAATAACCATTTTCACAACTTCTCCATCAATGATAAATAAAATCACCGCTCGTGCGTATGTGGGGACTACCGTCTCCATAAGGAGATACGATTCACTTCCCATGACCATCTTTCATCTATGGTTATTATGTTGGATTTAATATTCATATATTATATTTATGATATAATTATTCTTTTTGAATCATAATATCTATTATACCTTCTTACCTTATGATGCATTGGAAAATGATAACGTTGCACATGTGTACGTGTGAACTACCACCTCCAAGAAGTGATGTGACTCATTTTTTATTTCAATTTTAATTGGATGGTAATAAGTATAGATTTAATGAATTTATATTATATAATAATTATTTTTTAAAGTTGAATTATTATTTACCTTTCTTTCATCTCATCCGTCGAAAAGTGAAAATACATCGCTTGTTTATATATACGTACTAACGTCTCCACATAGTGATGTAATTCAATTTTCATCACCAATTTATATGAATAGATATAAATATGTCATAATGAACTGATATTTAGAATAATATTTATTTCCTAAATGTGTGTATTATTTTATTTTGTACTCAACAAAACTATATCATTTTAATTAATGAAGTTAGTATAATTAAAATGAGACCATTGGGTTTCGACTATTATATGACTGTTGTTTAATATGACCATTGGAAACTATACTCTTAATGTTATTAGTGGTTAATTAATATAGATAGAAGAGATGATGTCCTCATCCAGTAGACTTGGGTTGTACGAATCCCATTTTTTGGAGTTTGGGAAGAAGGTGACGTCACTGGGCTTAGCTCTGGACCAAGGCCAAGACAAACTTTAACACGTTATGCCTGAACAAAATCGCTTAAAGAAGAATTTCAATTAGATAGAAATAACTACTTGGTAAATGTTGTCTGAGCCACCCAAAAATTCTATCACCATTGCATACCTTACTCTTAGGTCAGATGTAGGAGTTATAAGGGGCTATGTAATGAGTCCTTAGTTAATTTGTGTAATCCTTTTGTATAAATAAAATTGTTATTTCTTATTGTGGTAAAATTTTTGAATTTAAAATATCAAGATAAATATAGGATGAATTTATATAAGTTCCATATTATTTATGAATATTTAAAAGAGGGCATTTTAAAATATTTTTTTATATACTTTAAATAATTAATAATGTGTAATGATTTGAAAAAAGGTCTTCTATAGTTGTGTTCAGTAAGAAATTTGGACAATAATAAGATCAACTAAATTTTTGGTGAATAGTAAATTATGAATAATAATATTACACTTATGAATAATAATGTTTCCAATAGAATAATAACATCACTTAAGAAATTATAAATATAATTTAGGCATCTTGATTAGGTAATGTAATATAATAACATAAGTAAACAACTGTTTTAGAAATTATTAGTTAAATATTAGTATTTTTTTAGGTAAATAGGGTTTTTACTTAAAAATTAAATATCTAATAATTAGAAAAATATTTTCATAAAATGGAGTTCATTTTTTAATTCAGAGCATCAATATTAGGTTTGGGTGAATTTATGATATTTTAATAAAATGCTTTGTTTTTCAGTGAATAGTAATAATACAGTTTTGAGTTTTAGTGTTTTTAATGACATCATTAATGATGTAATAATATAGTAACAATTATGGTAGAATTTTGTAAAATAATATATGTTATGAGTTGCCCCAAGTGGACAATAACATGGGAAAATACCATTGGAAAGCCCATGGTTTTGAAAATACCATTGATGAGGTGTCCCTTTGAAATTAATAAAACATTCCCTCACTTTTTCTATAAATACCAACACATTAATTATTTTATTTCACTAAAAATTTATACTCAAAAAATATATGGTCTTTTTACCACAAAATTAGTCCTCCCAAGGTACCCTCAGGACCCCATGTTCCCAATATTCTTGTTTTTGAATTTAATCTTCAAGGTAAGGGAACCTTTCACACTCCTCTTTTAGTCATGAATTCCTTTTTGTTATGTCTTCTAGTTTCCATATGTTTATGTTGGGGCATGTTATTATATATCCTAATTTCTATAAATATTATTCCCAAGTGATGGCAGACCCTTTTTTCTCTCATAAATTCATTTTATGAATTTTTAAGTGACGTCGTTTGGCTGCTGAATTTTCGTAAAGGAAATCACACCTTTTTTTTCAAGTTACCTTTTCATGTGGTATGTCAAAAAAATAAACATACCATGATCTTATTTATTTTTTATTATGTCCCTATAATTTAATATGATTTATTTATGAGTGGGTGACCCTTTCTCTCTCTTTTTTTAATGTTTTCTAAAACCATGTTATATAGCCGTTATGCTGTAAAATTTTCGCCTCAAAATCTCTCTATTTTTCTCAAAAAATTCTCGTATTTTATTTATGTGAATACCAAAAACTATTTTATTTTTAGGGGTATTCATAAATAAATAAAAATAATATATTTTATTCTATAATTGACATACATAGAACCCTCATTCTCTTTCCATTGGTTATAAATGACATAATGATCTTGTTTTTAAGAACTTTTTAAAATGTCACAATTTTGATATGAAACCCATTTCTTTTATTCTATTTGTATTATTTATGAAATATATAATTTTGATCTATGTAGTTCACATGAAAATAAATACATATTAATGGTTCACCCTTATGGCTCTCTATTACATTGGGTAAAGAATTTAATCTCTAGAGACAACATGTTTTACGACACCTTTATGGATAACCTTGGTAATTTTTATGACACCTTAGGGATGTACCTTGGTGATATGTTCATGAATTTATAAATTAAATGTTGTATCCAAATTTTAATGTTATGTTTTAATTTATTATTATTATGATATTTCGCTTTATCTCTATGTTCTTATTGATATCGCTCAACTTCACATGTATTCGGTTTCACTTGTTTTCCTTACTGGGCCTTCTGCTCACCCTTTCCTTTGATGTATGTCCCATGGATATTAGATGTAGTAATTTTCTTAGGATGATCCTATGATGAATCCTTTCAAGTTTACAATAATAATGTGTTTTATGTTTTCATGTAATATGTTCCTGATTTCCAAGACACTAGACATTAAATATCCTCTGTTTGTAAAATGTGATGAAAAGTTATGTGTAAAAAACTGGATGTAATAGTTGGTTTCAGGGGGTAGTTTCGTTATTAGTGGAAATTAGGATATGAAAATTTTATGAAGAACCCTATAGAAAAGTTTAAATATAGGAAAACTTCTTGTTATTTTGGTGAAATATTAAGTATTTTCTGAACAAATAAATCCCTGTCTAGATACGAACAAGTTGATGTGGCTCTAGCACAAATATACATAGGAGTGAAAACTCCAAAAAGGAGTTTTGGGATTGACCCTGGGTATTTTTGTACATGAAAATAGGCCTTGCTGCACTCCTAGATTGACACTCCCAGGGGATATGTTTGTTTAATCACAATCTTTTTTTGAATCATTATGAAGTATTTATAGGGAAATGTAACTGTATGAGTATAAAGTTTTAAGACATAAAAATAATTTATAGTTAAAAGATTCATAAATGAAATTAACTTTAAACTATGGTTTTATTTTTTTATAAAATGGATGGAAATAGGAGGAACCGTGAAAATGGTGACTGGAATGGACCATGCACTGACGACCCTCCGATGGAAACCAGAATCGAAACTTTCATTAGAATGATGAAGCAAATGACTCAAGTTATGGGAAATAACTTGAATCAAGCTAAGAGAACAATATCCCCTCATAAGGAAGAATATTATGTTGAGTCTTTTATGCGTTAATTACCACAACCTTTAGTGGATCTACCAAACCATTGATTACTGAATAGTGGATTAGCTCTATCGAGAAGATATTTTATGTGCTCTTCTATTCAAAACAAGATAAGGATGCCCTTGCTATTTACCACTTAGAGGGAGAAGCTGATCAGTGGTGGGAACTGATTAAAAACACCAGTCCAAGAGTAAAGGTTGAATCTATGGAGTGGGAAGAGTTTAGAGGGATCTTCTTCAATAAGTATTTACCTCATTCTATGAGAACAAAAATGGGGAAGCAGTTTATCGAGCTGAAGCAGAAGGAGAATAAATCTATTGGAAGCTATGAGATGAACTTCACAAGTCTTTCCCGTTATACCTAAAATGTTGTCATAGTTTCTAATGAGAAGTTTGATAGATTTTTTGGTGGACTAAGACCTCATCTGCAGAAGAATCTAGCCAACTGAGACTATGATAGCTATGAGGTGATCATTCGGAGTGTGATGAAAGTTGAACTAGAGTTCGGTGAGATGTTGTGGTATCATAAATCCAATGAAAATAAGATATCAATAGATCCCAACTTAGGGAGGACCTTTGATCATGGAAGAGAAGGAAAACAAGTGCAAAGTCCCATGTGTAATAAATATGGGAAGAAGCATTCAGGGAATTACCTGCTCAGAAGCAGGAAGTGCTATAAGTGTGGTAGAGATGGTCATATTGCGTGGAATTTTTATAGTGTGGTGAAGCCTCAACTTCCCAACAATAATGACAAGGGTAATATGGTTCAAGAACTACCTGATTTTCAATGTTATATGTGTGGAAAAATTGGGCACTTTTCCAATCACTATCCAAATCTGAGGTCAGTGGAGGGGAACCACCATCAGCTTCATCAAAGGTAAAGGGAGAAAGGTCTTGCTTTTTCTACCACAAAATCTGATGTTGAACCTACAAATGATGTGGTGACAGGTACTCTTGTTGTTATTTCAATGATAGAAAATACTTTTTTTATTCCGGTTCAACACATTCTTTTATTTCCTCCAAGTTTGCAAAGAATTTAGAATCAACCCTTGAATTTCTAAAAGTAGAGTTATCAATCAAGACTCCTGGGGGGATTATCCAAGTATCTTCAGTGTTTAGAAACTCTATTATTTACTTTATTGAGCACAATATTATCGCATATCCATTAGTGATTCCAATGCTGGAATTATACATTATAATAGGGATGGACTAGCTCTCAAATTATAATTCTAAGATCAAATGCAGAAGCAAGGAAATCTCAATAGTGTTGAAGGGAAAACCTAAAGTTATATTCAAAGGAGAGATATCTCAAACTGATCTACGTATATAGGAACCTCTTATATCCTTATTTATGGACTTTATTAGTGTTGAAGAATAAGGAAATGTGAGTATAAGGATAGAAAATGTTCCCATCATCAAGGAATACATTGACGTATTTCTTGAGGAGTTACCTGGACCTGCCCCAGAAAGAGAGGTAGAGTTCTCTATTGAACTCGTACCCGGATCTCATCTGATATCAAATGCCTTGTATAACATGCAAAATGTGGGGCTGGAGGAATTAAAGAAACAACTCCTTGATCTTTTGGAGAAGGGGTTTATCCATCTGAGTGTGTCTCCATGGGGGTACCTGTTCTCTTTGTGAAGAAGAAGGACGGATCAATGTAGCTATGCATTAATTATAGAGAACTGAATGAGATCACAGTGAAGAAAAAAAAACCTATTCCAAGAATTGATGACTTATTTGACCAACTTCTTGGGGATCAATTCTTCTCCAAAATTGATCTTCGATCTAGTTATCGTCAATTGAGGGTGAAGAAAGAATATATTCCAAAAACTAACTTTTGATTAAGATATGGGCATTATGAGTTTGTTGTTATGATCTTCGTACTGATGAATATACCTACTATTTTCATGGATTTGATGAATAGAGTCTTTAAGGACTACCTTGATAACTTTGTGGTAGTTTTTATTGATGATATTCTAATATATTCCATAAGTTGCGAGGAGCATGAGGATCATATAAGGGTTATTTTGGAAACTCTACAGAAGTAGATGCTTTTTGGAAAGTTCAGAAAATTTGAATTTCTGTTACAACAAGTTGCTTTATTAGGGAACATTGTAACCAATGAAGGAATCACACTTGACCTTGAAAAGACAAAGGTTGTAGAGGAGTGGACTTAGCCTACAATAATAATATATATTTGTAGTTTTCTTATATTAGAGGAATATTATAGGACGTTTGTGAATTTTTTTTCATGAATTTATAACCATTAACCAAGTTAACTTGAAAAGGCTTCAAGTTCATCTGGACAATGGAGTGTGAGGAAAGTTTCCAAGAGCTAAAGAAGATATTGGTTACTGCACCCGTGTTAAATCTTCCCTCAAGTGAATACAAATTCTTTATTATTAGTGATGCATCTCAAAAATGGATTGGGTGTGTCCTCATGAAAAATGAAAAAGTCATTGCTTATGAATCTCAACAATTGAAGTCTCATGAGAAGAACTGTCCTACGCATGATCTTGAGCTAAATACAATCATTTTTTCTCTGAAGATATAGAGAAACTATATTTATTGGGATAATTGTGATATATACATAGACCATCAAAGTTTGAAGTATATTTTCACACAAAAGTAATTGAACATGAGATAATGTAGATAGTTGGAACTTCTCAAAGACTATGATTGTTCAATTCACTATCATCCTGGAAGAGCAAACAAAGTCGCTGATGCATTAAGTAGGAAAGACCTAGTTGTTCTATCCATGATGAGGATTAAAAGAGATCCTTTGATCAATGACCTAGTAAAGATAGACATGGAAATTATAAGGGAAGGGACATCATCAACCCTATTCTAAATGATTTCTCAACCGTCATTACTAGAGAAGATCAAAAAATTTCAGAAAGAAGATCCTTTGTTAGAAAATAAGTTTGAGGCTATGAAGGATGTGAAGTTTCCCAAGTTCAATATTGATCAAGAAGGTGTACTGAAATTTCCTACAAGACTATGTGTACCATCTATTCTAGAAATAAATAAGGAGTTGATAGATGAAGCTCATTACTATAGGTTCTCTATACATCCTGGGAGTACAAAAATGTATAGAGACCTTCAAGATCATTATTGATTGGATAATATTAAAAGGGAGATTGCTGACTACACTACAAGGTTCTTGGTATGTTTGTAAGTGAAGGTAGAGTAACAAATTCCAAAAGTGGTTTTACAACCACTACCCATAACAACATGGAAATGGGACAATATCACTATGAACTTTATCGCTAGTCTCCTAAGAACTTCCAAAGGAAACAATATGATATGGTTTATTGTGGACCATGTCACCAAGACTACCCATTTTATCTCTATTAGGGAAGATTTATCTCTTGATCAACTTTCCAGGATTTACATGAAGGAAGTGGTAAGGCTGTATAGAGCTTCACTTTTTATCGAATCTGATTATGATCCAAGGTTCACATAAAGATTATGGAGAAGTCTTCAACAAGCTCTGAGTACCGAATTGAATTTCAGTACGACTTATCAACCTTAAACTAATGGAAAATCTCAAAAGACTGTTCAAACACTCAAGGACATGTAGAGAACATGATCAATGTAATTTAAAGGTGGATGGGATCAACATCTACCATTATTTGAGTTATCTTACAACAACAGTTTCTACTCGAGAATTCAAATGGCACCCTTTAAAGCTTTATATGGAAAGCAATATAGAACTCTTACTTGTTGGGATAAAGTTGAATATAAAAATCTTCTTGGTCATGATCTTATGAAAGAGATGATAGAAAAGTCCATGCCATCCAGTATCACATTAATACTGCTTAGAGTTGGAAAAATAGCTACACCAAAAACCATCGAAGGGACTTGAAGTTTGATGTTGGTGATAAATTCTTTCTTCAAATATCACCTTGGAAGAGATTCATGAGGTTTGGGAAGAAAGTGAAGCTTAACCCCAGGTACATTGGCCCCTTTGAAATCCTTGATCATGTAAGAACATTGGACTATTGGCTTACACTTCCTCCAAATCTATAATAAGTTATTTGTATCTTCCACGTATCCCTCTTGAGGAAGTACATACCTGACCCTTCACATGTTCTAAATCCAAAGGTGGTACAACTTGAACATGACCTATCTTATGAGGAGTATGTAGTGGAGATCTTGAATCATAGAGACAAGGTACTACACGACAATACTACCCACCTAGTTAAGGTGTTGTGGAGGAAAAACAAATGTAAAGAAGCCCCATGAGAACCAGAGGAGTCTATAAGGTAGAAGTACACACACATTTTCTCTTATGAGGGTACAAGTTAAAATTTAGAGGAAGAAATTTCTTAAGTGGGAAGAATGTAACGACCAGAGCTTTTAAATAATATTTGTTTACTAAAATTTTGTTTTATTTTATTTGGTACTCAACAAAACCATATCCTTTTAATTAATGAAGCGAGTATAATTAAAATGAGACTATTGGGTTTTGACTGTTATGTGACCATTGGTCAATATGACTATCGGAAACTATACTCTTAACATTATTCATGGTTAATTAATATAGAAAGACAAGTCGATGGCCTAATCCAGTAGACTCAGGTTGTACGAAGTCCATTTGTTAGAGCTTGGAAAAAAGGTGGCTTTGATGGGCTTCATTCCGGACCAAGGTCAAGCTGAACTTCAACACATTAAGCTTGAACGAAATCGCTTATGGGAGAAGTTCAAGTTGAGGGAAATTACCACTAGCGCAATGTTGTCTAAGACACACCAAGATTATATCACCATTGTAGACCTCAATCTTAGGTCCTATACAGGTGTTATAAGGGGATATGTAACATGGCCTTAGTTACTTTGGGTAATCTTTTTGTATAAATAAAATCATTATTTCTTATTATGGTAAAATTCTTTAATTTCAAACATCGAGATAAATATGAGATGAATTTATAGAAGTTATATATTATTTATGAATACTGAAAATAGGGTATTTTAAAATATTTTTTATATACTTTAAATAATTAATAATTTGTAATGATTAAAGAAAAAGGTATTCTATAGTTGTGATCTACAAGAAATTATGATTCTAATAAGATCAACATAATTTTTGGTGAATAGTAAATTATGAATAATAATATAACCCTTATGAATTTTAATTTGGTCAATGGAAAAATAACATCACTTAAGAAATTATAAATATAATTTAGGCATTTTGATTAGGTAATGTGATATAATAGCATAAGTAAATAACTATTTCAGAAATTATTAGTTAAGTATTGGTATTCTTTAGGTAAATAGTGTTTTTACTTAAAAATTAAATATATCATAATTAAAAAATTATTTTCAAAAAATTGAATTCATTTTTGAATTTAGTGTATCAATATTAGGTTAGGGTGAATTTATGGTATTTTTATAAAATGTTTTGTTTTTCGGTGAATAGTAAAAATACGGTTTTGAGTTTTGGTGTGTTTAATGACATCATTAATGATATAATCATGATGTAATAATTATTTCCTACTTGTGTATAGTAATATATGTTATTAGGTGTCCCAACTGGCCAATACCATGGGAAAATACCATGATAAAGTCCATGGTTTTGCAAATACTACAGATGAGGTGTCCCTTGGAAATTAATAAAATATTCCCCCACTTTTTCTATATATACCAAACCATTACTTAATTAAATACATTAAAAAGTCGTCCCCAATGAATCTATGGTCTTTTTACCACCCAATGAGTCCTCCCAAGGTTCCCTCAAGCCCCCAAGGTCCCAACCTTCATGTTTTTGAAGCTACTTTTCAAGGTAAGGGAACCTTTCACCCTCCTCTTTTAGTCATGAATTCATTTATGTTATGTAATCTAGCTTCAATTTTATTATGTTGGGGTATGTTATTATATATCATTATTTCTATAAATTGTATGCCCATGTGATGAGAGACCCTTTTTTCTACCATCAATTCATTTTTTGAACTTTTAAGCGACGTTGTTAAGCTGCTGAATTTTCATAAAAGAAATCTCATATTTTTTTTTCAAGTTTCCTTTTCATGTGGTATGTCAATAAAATGTCCTTAACATGATCTTATTTATTTTTTATTTTATACATATAATTTATTATGATTTATTTATGAGTGGTTGACCCGTTTCTCTTCTCTTTTTAATGTTTCCTAAAACCATGTTATATAGGCATTATGCTGCATAATTTTCTCCTCAAAATATCTCTCTTTTTCTCAAGAAATTTTCTTATTTTATTTATGTTAATACCCAAACCTATTTCATTTATAGGGGTATTCATCAATAAATAAAAATGATTTTGGAATTTACATACATATAACCCTCATTCCCTTTCCATGGGTTATAAATGACATAATGATCTTGTTTTTAAGCACTTTTTAATACATCATGATTTTGATATGAAACCCATTTATTTTATTTTTATTTGGGTTATTTATAAAATGTATGATTATTATATATGTGGATAAAATGAAAATAAATACATATTTTAGGGTGTGACCTGATAGCGCTCCAATGCAATGGGTAAAGAATTTAATCTCTAGAGATGATAGGTTTTATGATACTATGGTGAATAACCTTGGTAATTTTTATGAAACCTTGGGGATGGAACTTGGTGATATGTTCATGAATGTATAAATTAATTTTTTTGCCAAATTTTCAGGTTATGTTACAGGTTATTATTATTATGATATGCCTATTTATCTCCATGTTCTTATTAATATGTTTCAAGTTCACATCTAAACTGTTTCACCTATTTACTTTACTGCGCCTTCTGCTCACACTTTCTTTTTATGTATATACCTTAGATATGATATGAAGTAATTTTAATTAGGATGAACCTATGATATATCCTTTCAAGTGTACTATAATAATTTATTTTATGTTTTCATGTATTATGTTTCTGATTTCCGAGACACCAGACTTTAAAGATCCTTTGTTTGTAAAATGTAATGAAAAGTTATGTGTAAAAATGTGGGATATCATATATATATAATAAATATATATTATATTTATTTAATTATTAAAATAATATATATGAAGTAAACATGGTCAATATACAAGCATCATTATTTCTAAACTAAAACATAATGAAAAATGAATTAGTTAAAACCCAAAATGATAGCTTTAATAGATAATTTTTAATAAACAGGTGATGAAATGATATTAGTAGATCATATATGATATTATATGTAATAATATATTTCTTTTAAAAATATATAATCAATTTAAATTTAATATATTGGATTTTAGAGTGTTTATAAATCATGGAATACTTGAGGTAAGTGCTTCATCTAAATTTCTCTTCATTGATACATGTTTTAATATTATAAACCAATTTATTATCTATATGGTGTATATAATTACCAAAAATTTATTTTGTCATAATAAATGATTTAATGCAATGTATTTACATAACCATTTTATTTTCAATATTCCAATGTCTTTATATTCAAAAACTGATTAAATTCATATGGGGTCTTCATCCCAATTTCATTTCATTGAGACATTATTGATGTTATAAACCTACATTATTTTATGAGGTTTATCTACCAACCCATTGATATTTTGTTTCATTAATATCCTTATCTTCATGGAATTTAAAGTTTTATTTGAATTTATATATTTTATAGTGGTTATGATTAAAAAGGTACCATAGTGGAAAGAGTTTTATGTTACAATATCATTTTTTACCAGGCATGTTTGTTATTTTTTTGTTGATGAAATTATATAATATATATCTACCAAGTGTTATGTATTTTATTTTACTCTATTTATTTTTGGATATTTCTTTTTTTTTTCCTTTAATTTTATTCTCTTCAAGTGGTCAAGAGATCAAAAGAATTATTTTAAGGAAAACCAACAATCTTTTTCTCTTTAGTCAAGAATATTTTCTTCCATATCAATATTTTGATTAAATTATATTCAAGAATATTTTTAATATTATAAAAAGTTTTATTAAATTAATTTTTACCCATATTTTACTTTCTATATTTTTTAAAGGAATGTTCTTGTGGTAATCCAAATAAGGTAGTTCTTAATTTTTACTGATAATGTTAAAATATTTCTTATTTTAATGCAAACTGCATGAATGAAATTATCTACAATCTTCAACAATATTTTCTTTGAAGATTACTTCATAAGTTTACTTTGTTATTTTCAAATAAAATGTTTTAGTAAATATTTTGGGATTTTTTATATTCTAAATAATTGATTTCAATTGAAAAGGGTATTTTACTTAATGAATATTATATTGATATTTCAAATGTATATTTATCTATAACAACATCCTTTGATGTTTCTTATAATTTTCTAGGGGTCTAATACAATTTTAACATCTTTTTATTTTTTTGTTTGTACGGTTTATTATTATGAAGATAATTTTTTTTAGGAAACTCATATTTTTTATATAGGTTATGATATGATGATATGATTAATGTTTTATGATCTTTTGGCAGATATATGTTTTGTTTTCATTATGTTGACTAGAATTATATACCTTCATAATGAATTTGGAAAATTAGTATATCTCATAGGATGATAAGGATTGGAATAGTGAGTGAACCTAGTTTATTAAGGGACTTTATCCACTAAGATATTCTTGAGAGTGAACCTTGAATAAAGAAATGATAGAATAAGGAGTGAACCCAATCCATTATGATAGTATTGGAAGTGAGGGTTGACTAGGAAAATGATTTTATATGCTTATGTGAATGAAAAAACTTATGTATTATTCTTATGTTAGGTTTTAATGGATCCTGATTAATTATTAATTATTTATCACTCTTCTGAATTATGTAATTGTTTTTAAAAAACCTTACAACACATTTAATGATTAATGATATTTGACTGATTGGGGATGATTATTATAAGTACTAATCATGTTCTTATACTCTTATGCTTTTATAATGATCACAAATGATCATTGATTAATATATTTTATGTTTACACATACTAAGCATTTGAGACCGACCTTTCTTATATTTCCATTCTCTTTGTTATGAAGAAGGGTTTAAAGTATGATATGTCTAAGAAGGGTTCTAGTTATGAATAACTTAAATGGAAATTATATAGATATTTGACATACTAGTTTTTTATATATTCAAGTTTATAATGACACTAAACATCTATGGTCCACATGCATGAATTATTGTGAAATGTATTGAATATTCATCTAAAATCATGTAATATTAATATATGAAAAGTATGGATATATTTAGTTGATATTATAGGAAAGGTTTAATAAATTTTGGAAACTAGGATGAAGAAACTTTAGTGACACACTATAGGATAAGCCTAAGTATAAGAGAATATCCTATGTTATGGTAAAGAAAGGGGTAGGGTTTCCTGAGAAAATATATCTTTATCTGGATACACGACTACAAAATAGGACTTTAACAACATTGGTCTTTTTCAGTGCTAAAAAAAGTAGTGATAAAGGTTCCCTTTTTTAGTATTAAAACAAGGGCTGATAAAGGGTACCTTTTATCAGTGTTTTTTTCTAGAATTGATAAAAGGAACCCTTTATCAACACATTTTTTAGCACTGATAAAAGGTAACATTTATCAACACATTTTTTATTACTGTAGTGGGTGTTTTAGCAGTCGGGTTACTGTTCACATAATGGGCCATGGTCCATGAATGTAATGGGATTCATGTCTAGATGGCTTTCGGGCCAAAACATTCTGTAATAAAGCAACTTGTTGTGTGGGTTATCCCTTGGGGGGTGGTATGACTTACCTTTCAGTACTGTGTGTGTGTTTAATGTAATTATACCCCCAAACACCTAATATAAATAAATAGTATATATTAAATATATAGATATTTGTAAAATAAAAATTAAACAAATAAAAAATAAATTAGGTAAATTGAGAAAAATATTAAACATCTTACTAATTAAATAATTAATGATAATGTTAATAAATAGTATATATTAAATATATATACATATGAATGTATATAAATATGATTTATGTAATAAAAATATCATTTATTCTATATATTAAATAGTAATATATTTAGTGAATAATGGATTATAATTAAAAAATAATATGAATTAAAAATACTGACTAATTTCATTGAGTAATGGATATAATTGTATGTCTTTTGATTTTTATATTTAACATAGATTATATGTATTATATTGATTTTACATATACGTAATTAATCCATTTATATATATGTACATGCATACACACAAATATTTGTTTGGGATTTTAATTAATATATATTATTTATTTTTCATATATTTATTTACTATGTTTTAGTATTTTAAATATATATTCATCTTTATTTCAATATGTAACCATATTTTTAATGATTTATACTAATCAAACTTATCCAAATTTTCAATATTGTTCTCATTTTAATTAATCAATTTAAGTCATTTTTAACATGCATGCACTTAAGATTAAATATTCATTAATAATGTTAAAAATACATTTGTAAAACAAGATTTATAAATTTATATTTACTAGTTTTATATGTTTATAATTATAAAAAAATAAATAATATTTCTTTTAAAAGTATTTATATAATTATAAATAAATAATTATAAAATTATATTAAATTTATTTAAATATTGAATATATTTACTACATATATATATAATTATATAAATATATATAATGATATAAATATATTTTTTAAATGTATTTACATGATTATAAATAAATAATCATATATTCAAATAATTATAAAACTATTATTTTATAAAAAGTATTATTATAAGTATTATAATTATAAATAATAATTATACTTTTTTTTAAAAAAATATTCTTTTTTAAAAAGTATTATATGTATTTATTAGCACTTTTTTAGTGCTAGTAAAAATATAGATTTTCAGCATAAAAAAAGAAATGATAAAATGAATCTTTATCAGTGCTAAAAAAAGAACTAATGAAGATTAATTTTATAAGTGGTTATTAACTTAGCACTGATAAATGGTATATTTATCAACAATTTTTTGGAAGCACTCATAAAAGTGTCATGATCTATTTTAAGAACCCTAACCATCATAGACTAGTTTGTGATATCAGAAGCTCTCCGTGGAAGTGGCCTGCCACCGGCGCTCCTCGTTGTCAAATCCAAGCTCGAATCTAGCCTAGAATTAAGGCTCTTACTATTATAGGGCTCGAATCCAAGGCTCAAAAGATTAATGGGTTGAACAAAACCAAGGATTTAATGGAATCCATGTTTATTGATATCTCTAATTTCCCTTGGTTATCCATTGAAGCTTCTCATCCCACATCCGTGTATCCTAACAAGTCTATTTTCACTATCCTATTACAAAACAAACCTAAATTCATTGTTTTTTCTTTTGAATGAGGTTTGAGATTCTTGAAGAAGCCTCTATTGTTTAGATTAAAAAAAGTAGAAAATATTTACACTAATAATCAATATCTGTACCTAGATTGATCTTTATGCTTTTTTTTCTTTGCTTTTATTCTATAAATATCAATGAAAAATAAAAATTCATATAAGTGGACCCAATAACAAATTTCTCAGAAAGCTTCACACTAAATGAATGAATAAAATACAATCTATCTTTTTTATTAGTAGGCTATAAATTGGATTCTTTCTCAATGATTTAGCTTGGCCTTCCTCATTCTTTTAAGTTATGTATGTTCTTATTTCATCTTAGTGGTTTCATGCACAAAAATTTCAGTGAGAGCGAGCGAGTTTTTCTAAGGAGTTTTTCCTCTTAGATGAAGAAGAAGAAATATTCTACAATAAAGTAAGGAATATTATCCATTTTATTTTTACATTTAGATTTTAATAGAAAGGATATTTTTTTTATTCTAAGGATTTATCTTGAAGATGATATTTTGTTTTAGAATTATAATATTTGAAAGAGATTAATTGTTTATTTATTTTAACCTGAGTTATTTTTTAGAAGGGAATTTATTTTCATATGTCAAATTTTTATTCTAAGAATTTTTCTTATAAAATTTATATTTCATTCGAATTATAATAATTATCTTTGATTAGTTATTTAATCATATTATGTTATTGTAAGTAATTATTTTTTCATTATGTAAAGACTTATATTTTTAAACAATATTTAAAATATCATGTAGATATATGTATATTAGGTAGATATATGTATATGAAATTATTTTCAATTTATTCGAATTTTTTAATCGTGTTTTATATTCATTCAAGTATTTTTTTTATAATATAATGTAAAACAATAACAATGTCTTGCTTGTAATTGTTAAGTGGATTTGGTTTTATAAAAATATATGTTTATATTTAAAACCATAAAAGTAATTATTTTAGTCCTCTGGAACAAATAAAAATTATTATCATTTTCTATTTATTATTGATAGTAAGTTTTAAATAATTAAAACTATAATGTCATGTGCTCAAAGTGCATATAAAATAATGAATTCCATTTGTAATATATGATATGGACATAATCTTAACTCATGATATAAAATTCAAGAACTAGTTTTATTATTCATGTACATGTATGTGTTTTGAATGAATCATACCTTTACGCCATCAACTTATTATGCATGCACTAGTTTTATTATTCATCCAGTTCTGAGGTATAATATGCTCCCAATACCTATATTCCATGACATATACCTCTTTACGATCATCAAATTTTGAAAAATTCTTCCATATAGTAGTCAGTATTGTCATTGGTTTGGAATATTCCATTTCAAATCACTTTGGAACCACTTTTTCATATTTTAATTGAGAATTTAATGTATTATGATTTCCTTGATTCGCCTATAAACTAAATAAAATGTTTCACCAATCATAGAAATCTCAATATCATACCTCAAATGATCCAAAAAAAATTAAATTTTTCTTTTTCCAATCCTCAAATATTATGTATTTGACACATATGAGTACCAACATCCTTTGATCATTCTTCTTCTTGATATAGAAGGTTTCATAAACTCGACCTTGCTAAAAACCTAGCTTTCTTTGGTATCGATCCAACCTTAAATACTAGGTAATCAGTGGTTTCTTTATCTTCTACAAATAATTATTTAACTGGAAAACCTTTCCCTCGTCTTCATCCATAATAAACCCATACAGTTTCTCAATGTATAACCCACCTTAAGAACTCCATTTAGGAACATATTTTTTATATCTATTCGGTATAATTTTAACTAAATTTTCATTGAAATAGAAAAAAAAATCATACAGTTTCTAACCAGGATATGAGAGAGTAAATTTATCACAAATATAAATTAATTTGATCTAAGAGTCCCCCATACACACTATCCATTCATTATTTTGATCCACTTTTACATAGCCAATGAGTTTATTACTAAACACCCACTTTGTTCTGATAACATTTTTTTCTTCCATCCTTAGAACAATTTCCCATGTCACATTGTTCTTATTCAAATCAAGATCATGAGGAAAATATCTAATCCAATTGTCATCCTTTTTATTCCTATCTACATGATTTAGTATCTAATTGGAAAAAATGAGGTTCTTTATAGAGTTTTACTCATTTGAGTTTACATCGAAACCGTCTGATCACCAATGAAATTTTATTCATTGATCTCAGCCTTACTTTTATTTATTTCAGTTGATAATTCCTATTCATTTTTCTCACCATCAATTTCTTATTTTGAGTATACCTTATCCTCATGTTCTCCCTCATATGCTACTCAATTCAACATTAATTTCCTCTGATATTTCATTATTATTTTAATTATTTACAATCTCCCCTTCTAATTAGTAAAAAATATCTACCAATTTTATCTTTTCATCATAAAAATATCCCAAACCACCCTTTTTAAGTTAGTATTTAATTGTCTTGTTATCTAATATGATCAATTTTTCACTATTGTAAATCAATTTATTGTTTCAAAAATGTTCTCACAGAGAAATCATTATCCATATAATTAATGTATTGTTTCATATTTATGTTTAATTTATTTCTTTTTAGTAATAATCATATAATAATTGTTTTATTGTACAAGTGAATTATTTTGTTGAAGTTAGGGTGGTTTTCTTGAAGCTGATCATGCTCATGAAGGATTGGACTTTGAGCTTACAACTAATATAATGCAAACATGGTAATACATCAATAATTCATACAACCATTAGGAAAAGGTGAATTCCTACTACTTATTTAATTAATTTTTTCTTCATTTTATCTACAATTTGTAAGTTAATTTCCTTATCATTTTTTTAATAATTATTTAGTTTTTATTTCATATATATTTTCGGGAATTTATATTTTTCTTTAAACTATCTACAACAAGACACTAATGAGATAAAATTATTCTTTTTTCCAATGTTACCACAATTTCCATTTTCATTTCCTTTCTTTTTCGAACTGCCAACACTGTATATTGATTTTATGTTATTTGATGAAAAAACATTCCCATTATTGAAATCCAGAAGAGTATATGAATCCCATGTGCACATTTTGGTGACTTATCATGGTATAATGTGCATATGAACTTCCTATTCTCTTCTGACTTTCAACCACGAGAAAGTTTTTTCAGCTAAGAACATCGAGTCATTATGTACTGTTGGTAGTTCAACCTGGATATAAAATGTAAATATGGTAAAATTGGAAGTTAGGATTGTTTTGAGACTTTGGATCATGTAAGAATCAAGCACACCTCAATATAATACATGGTGTGACTCGTATGACTCAAAGTGCTTCATTTTTATTAAAAATTGACATTAATTTTAGTAAAAATGACAACTAACATACACAATACTGAGAAAACATATTCTGATTTTTTTGATCCTTTAGGTAAATGATCTATAAGTAATTTGAGATGTGTAGGAATCATACACACCTCAATTCAATGCATAGTGTTACCACTATGACTAAATTTGTCTGTTATCTGTTTAAAATCAATAGTTTAGTTCAAAAAATAATACTCACTGAAAATAGAGAAATAATGCTTGGGTTTTTTTGATAATTTAGTACATTGATTCATAAGTCATTTGTGATGTGTTGGAATCAATCTCACATAAAATTGATACATGATGTGGTAAATATTAGTCAAAGTTCATATTTCAATTTTAAAATGAAATTTTAGTAAAAAAACATGTGATATACTCAAAACTAAGAAAAAACATTTAGATAATTCTGGTATAGTAAAACAATTATCCATAAGTCATTTGAGTTGTGTAGGAATCTGTTTTACCATAATACGATGCACGGTGTTACTAGTATGAATCAATATATCCATTACTCGTTTAAAATCGATAGATTAGTTTAAAAAATTCCACTCACTGAAAAGAGAGAAAACACACTCAGATCACTACTTCAAAATTGGCCTTTAATAGCACCATAATTTAGTAGTTCTAGAAAAATGTGCTGAGAAATTTGATCTTTATCAGCACAAAACATGAGGGCTGATAAAGGAGGACCTTTATTAGCGCTAAATGAAAGTGTTGCTAAAGGATCCCCTTTATCAGCGCCTTTTTTAGCATTGATAAGAAGGTCACCTATATCAGTGCATTATTTTAGTGATGATAAAGGTTATCCTTTATCAGTGCTTTAATTTTAACACTGAAGAAGATATTTTTGACCATCTCTTTTGGAGTAATGATAAATATTCATATTTATCAGCGCGTTTTAGTGATGATAAAGATCACTTTTATCAGCACTTATCAATTTAAAACTGATAAAAGGGACATTTAACAGTTCTTTTATGGAAGTTCTATTAATATTGTCCATGATCTATTTGACAAAACCCTAACCCGTACTTAGTCATCACAATTCTGAATCTCTCATAGAGATCCTCTATTGATGACACGACTCCACTACGATCCATTGGATGAATCGAAAATAGAATCCAAGGTATTTTATTTTCTAATTTTCTAATATTGTTGTTTGATATTTTGGGTTTAGTGTTTTCTATTTTTGAACTATTATGAACCATACATCTCATCTCCTTACCTCTACTGGCGTGAATCCTCTACAGGAATATCATATCCCCAACATAATTTTTAAGGTAATCTATCATATCTTCCTCAAAAGTGTTCTTGCATCTAAAATTACCATGATGATGGTAATCCTCACTAAGTTACTTGTATCCTCCATGTTACAATGGATTAAAATCAAACAATTCTACCCATTTTCTTCCATTACCAACAATAAGAGTCCCATTTATTTTGATATAAGAATTATGTTGAACATTTACAATGGGAATTTTGCAACACAAACTACTAACCTCATGTTCAGTAAAAAAATGTATTATTATAAGAATGATTCAAAACTGATTGTATGAAATATAAAGTTTCAAATCATTGTTGAGTAGGTTACCTAAAATTTAACTATACTTGAAGCCTTTATGATTAGAAACCCTCATCACGGATGAGTTCCAACTCGAGAGTAGATTCTTTTGAGAAAAACTAGAAATGACCTCTTGTGTTTCTTGGGGTAAAGAAAACTGTTTTGATATATACTTGAATTCTTGATTCAAGTTGACGTACCATGAATTTTTAGATGGAAATTTATCTATACATAGAAATATTTCATGGGACCCTATACCTCATTGGGAACTGGCACAAGCCCAAGGCTAGCCACCTTAGGCCTCACTGGGGATGTGTGGCACGCAGGTGGTGAGGCCACAACTATTCCTTATTACCTGAATACACTTTTGATGAGCAATGAATCATGCTATGGGAGAATAGGTTAGAAACCCTACTCTATCTCTCAGAACCTTTGTAGATGTAGTTGCTAGAAGAAATACTGATAACACCAAGCATAGTGAAAATTATGTCACAGACCCTGATCTTCACATTAAATCTATGCTCTTTCGTCACTATAGACATCAAAAAATTTATTTCTCATTAAATGAGGTAAATATTCTCAATTTAGATTTAATATTTGTGATTTTTGGGAAGTTTTCTAATCACAATTTATATAACTCATGAATTAACTATACCGAATTTGAATGAATTTAGGGAAGAAAGGATTAAGACAAATTTATCATACCTCACTCTTGTATGATATTTCTTAATCACTCAATATTCAATGGCTTTATAAAGATTTATGAAATATGATATTCAGTTCCAATGAATTCAAGAGTTATATCATACTTTTGAAGATGATAACTCAAAATTATTGGCTTATATCAATGTGATTTTTCCTAGAATGGACACATGATTTTTTGAAATTTTTTTATCACCTGTATTTCATAGTTTGTAGGGTCATGTCAAAATTGATATCAATAATCTAGTGTTATTTTTTTTCATCTATAAACTTTGGGCATAAAACCATCTTATAGGTATATACTAAGCTTCATCATTGGATAATAAAAAAATATACTTTTTTACTGCACTATAATACTAGAGACTTTACCATAGGTGATTTTTTATCTAACTTACATCCACCGAAATCAGTATCTAAATATCTAATTAAATCAAAATAATATCCTCTAGAGTTGGAAAGTCTTAATTTTTCTGTAATTAAAAAATATTTTAACAAAAATCACATGAGGCTCCTTGTGATTTTCTTGAAACTTATCACACATAAACACACAAAAAATAATATCAAGACAACTAGCTATTAATTAAACTCCAAATCATACATATATAAATGGTTTGATCAATTGGTTTCCCAGTTTCATCAAGATCCAATTTAAATTTGGTTCTCATTAGAGTATCAATTACATTTGATATATCCATGCCAAAATGATTTAAACATTTTTAATATAATTAATTTAGTTTAAAATAATTTCTTCTTTATTTTTAATTATTTTAAAACCAAGATTGAATTTAATTTCACTCATCTAACTCATTTCAAATTCATTTTGCACTAGTTTTAAAAATTCAACACATAAAGAATTTCTTGAAAAAAATATAACATCACAAACATATATTTGAACAACCAAAACATTTTTTGAAGTTATTTTGATAAATAGTGTAGGTTCAATAAAACATTTTTTAAAACCACTTTAAATACAAAAATGTGCTGATCATATCAAACTAATATCTTGGGTCATATTTTAAAACATAGAGTGATTTTTTCAAATTACAAATATGATTTTGTAAATTAGGATTTGAAATTCCATGGGGTCGTTCAACAAAAACAATATAAAAAATATAACCATTTAGAAAATAACTCTTGATATCAATTTGATATAATTAAAAATTTAGATGTTCTTTATAAGGAAGCAGTATCCAGATGGATTTATGTCTAGCTATTGGTGTAAAGGTTTCCTCATAGTTAGTACTTTCTTCTTAACTATAGTCTTGTTCCACTACAACCTTTCTTTATATATAATAACAGTTCCATATTCATCAACCTTGTTCTTATATACCCATTTTGTGAAAATGGTCAAATAGTCTTTGGTTCTATAAACTAGTTCCCATACTCTATTCCTCTAAAACTGATTTATCTCTTCTTGCATATCCATTACCCAATTTTTATCACTAATTTCATCATTAATGTCATTGGATTCAAACTGTGACAATAATTCTCAATGTTAAACGTGGTTTTTGAGTGATGATCTAGTTTAAGTTTCTATATTTATATCTTTGAGAAAAACATCTAAAGGATAGTCTTTATGAGACCTATTAAATCTCAGTATATAATATTCATCTTGGTTTTTCTCTAGATATTTTCCTTCTAAATGGTCTTTGTTTTTATATTTTTCAAGTAAATTAGAAGCATTATTATTGGTCTTGGGAGTGTTATTGATATTAAAAATGGAAATATCATCCTACAACTTTTATAAGGAAGCTTTAGGTTCATACAAATCTACATCATCAAATGTGACATGAATATACCCTTTCACAAATTTTTTTCTTTTATTAAAGACTCTATCAACTTATCCAGATGTAGAATAATCTAGAAAAATTTCCTCATCACTCTTTGATGAAAAATTATCCAAATTATCAATTGCACTAAGAATATAAACTTTATAGGCTAAAAATTGAGGTAATTTACCTTTGGAATTATCCCTTTCTAAATTAATGTGATGTATTATTTAAAAGAGGTATTATTAAGACTCTATTAATTATATAACATGATATTCTTATTTCTTCATCCCAAAAAGAGACTGGTAAGTTAGATTCACTTAGTATGATCTCAGCTATTTCTTGAAGAGTCATATTTCTTCTTTCATGTACCCTTTTCTGTTAAGGTATTTTAAGAACAAAGAATGTATAATTATATCCATATTGTGATCTTGAAGATTAAAAATATCAATTTTCAAACTCAATACCATGATCAATTCTCACACTCTTGATCGTAAGTCTACTATGGTTGTCTATAAAGTTTTTATACGTTCTAAATCACCTTAAATATTCACCTTTAATCCTTAAAACTCTAGATGGTCTAAAAAATTCTATTTGAACTAGTTCTACTGATTGATAGGTAGAAAGCTATTTTTTGGACTAAAATAAATTTTATGTTACCTTCCAATTTGATAGGGATTGCACTCTTTATCTTTTAAAAAATCTAGTTTTGGTTAATCCTTGAGTAAATCATTTTTTGTTAATTTTATAAGAGTGTATATATTACTATGTAGTAATCTCTTATTCCACAACCATGATTCATGATGAGATTAATTTAAATAATATTTTTTTGATGAAAAAAATAATTTAAATCAACAAAATACACATTATCATTTCCTAAAGCGGTAAATACAAAATGAAATTTGGAATGATAAATATTACATGAATTATTCTCAAAACTTAATTTGGAAAACATAATCAAATAATTGATATATGATTATTATATTATAATTTAATCCAAAAATAAATAACACTTTTGAAATAAAATCTATTTTATAATCATTAACTTATCCAAGGCTAACAATTTTGTGTTTTTCATTATCACCAATGGTGACATATACATAATCCACTCTAGTCAAATTTTGAAAGATATAGAATTATCCTATAATATTTATAAAACACCCACTTTCTATATACCATAGCTTCTTATAGTATTTTTTCAATTACAATTCCAATAATCAATCAAATTCAAATTGATTTTCATACCCTAATATTTTTGGGTCCTGAAAGGTTATAAAATAAAGCCTTAGGATTCCATATCTTTTGAATAGATTTATTTCCAAGTTTAAGAAAATATTTGAAATAATTATAAAAATATGATCTTTTTGTTCCAAACTAGATTTATATAGATTTATATGTTCAAGATGCACAATTTCTTGTAGAAGTATTTACAAATTATTTCTAGGAATAAAATAGTTCGTATAGAGATTGAATTTCTATCTAGGTTGAAAATAAAAAACCGACTCTTGGTATAGGTACAGTATTATTTCTTAGAATATTGTTGTGGGACTTAATTCTTATTGAAAAATATTCAATATATTTATTTAGTTTTTTAATTTACTAATTTTAATTCATTATTTTACTTATGAAGTAGTTGGTTATTTTCCTTTTAAATAGGAAGACCAGGTCTAATACAAGAATATAAAGCATGCTATTTTTTTTAATTTTTAATATTTATCCTTAATCTCGTTAAAGGTATCTTCCAAAATATTATGATATTAAAATAAATCTTCATTGGAAATATAATTTTCATCATTATTTTTATTATTAGAATAATAATAATAGATTTTTTACCTCTGTTTTCAATATGGAACATATCATCTGTTTCATTATAGCCTTCCATTATTTTATTACATTCCTTGGAACCATCATCAGAATCAATCAAAGTTTCTTTCATTGCAATTTTTATTTCTTTCCTATATCCTCATATTTATTTTTATACTCTAATACTGTATAATCAGCTTTGATGTGTACTATTCTCTAATATTCATAGTAGTCAACTTCTCTAAAGTTTTTGTCTTTGTTTGAGTTTCATTTTCTATCATATTTTACATTGAAATTTAATTTCATATAGAAATTATACTTCTTGTAAATTTTTATGAATATTATGGTAAAATGGGACATTTCCTCATCACTGTCAGAGTCACCATCAATTCCACTGATGCCTTCATCCTTAATTACCTTTTTATATTTTGACTCAAATGATTTGAATACGATTAATTTTTTTGGGTTCAACATCTTCATCATTCAGTTGAAGTTACTCCTCACACAACATCAATATTCCTAGCAACTCCTTTATTGGAAAATTACTCACAACACACAATTATCGAATGGATATAGAATCATTATAACTTGATTATTATCATCAATAGTATTTCCAAATGCACGAATCCAATTTTTTATTTCATTAAACCTGAGATACTTGTTAGAAATATACTCATAAAGAATCATTTTGAATGTATAATACTTAATAGTACAAGTATTTAAATACATTTCTTTAACATTAGATGTGCCTTCACGAGACATGTATAAGGTATCCAAAATTTGAAAATCCATATAACATGCGTATATTCTGTTAAATTATTCTTCTTTTACTGAAAGCGATAACCCTAGGGAAAGCCTTGAATGACTATGGGATTGGGCAACAAGTGGGCAGGGGGAAACTAGCTGATCCTTTGGTGTTGTTCTTTACCTTCTTCATCTCAACAATAATGCACCACCCCTAACCTTAATCACGATGACCAGGATCTCCCTTCCCTATAAATCGTTAACCTTATGATCTTGTATGTGAGTAAGATGGTGTTCGCCCAAGTCACCATCTCCCATAACATGTTTTTGGCCCCTATCTCCCCATCACATCACTCATCCTCCTCACCGATTCCATCATCTAATTCTTGTATGTTGTCACTACCCCCACATCATCATTTCATGATTATTCATGGGTTTATTGTCAAATAATTTTTGTATTTTTATTTAGGTTTTCTGGTTCAAGACCCTAATCATAGAGGATGGTACACACAATATTATATGGGGATTTCTAGGAATGAACTTCACTGAAGGGTATCAACATTTAATAGAATCACTGCATTTTGTGAAAGTAATCGTTGAATGGGATCACTGCTAACTATGGATTCCACAATTGAAAGAAATCTATAGTTTTTGTAGAAGATCAAAGAGGTATATGAAATCGACTATTGTTACCCCTTACTATGAAGGATGTCACTTCCATTTAATGGGAATCACAACCATTGGGGGAACCACTATCATACTAATATTTATTTCTTATATGAATATAAAATTTCCCATTAAGTTAAGGAAATTTCAATTGTTGAATAGGAACTACCATGCTTATGAAATGTCCATTTTTACAATATAAATAAGTGAGGTCAAAGAGTGTTTTTTTCTAAATTATAATGACTTTAATTATTCATAATTATTTTTTATCTACATGATTGGGAAACACTTTGATGTCTGATATTGGGAAATGATGTTTCTTGGGCCGACCCTGCCATGGAATAGTATAAGAAACTCACTAATTTTCAATTATAATCATAAGTACCCTTATTAGAATCAAGCAAGTCATCTATTAGAGTTATAGGTTTTTTATATTGATATTTAATTATAGTCTCAATTTTAAAAAACCCATACTTTCAAGATGTGTTTTCATTTTTATCTTTTATTGAGCATTGTTAGTACCATTAAAATATATAGGTTAATTTGTAGCAGTTCCATCTAGTCTATTATTATCCATAGATATATAAATTTATAATTAACATAAATGTAGATATTTTCTATAAAAAGTTTATCATAATTAAAATTAGATAACAAAATTTAACCCTCTGATAATATATGATGGTTAAAGTGGAACACTTTGGGGGGGGGGGGAGGTGAAGTGAGTTACCAATAAAGATTTATATTTAATTTTTTTTAAAGTGAATCACCCAATTTATAAAAACAACCTAGTTAAATAAAATAATAGAAATATATAACTTGATGTTTTTAAAGGATTTATAAACGGATTGATCAAAACCTAGTTAAAATGGTTTTAAAATCACTTAAAATTTTGAAAAAATATTATCACATCAAACAAAATATATGAAAAACTATTATAATATTATAATCAAAGTATTTATTTTCAAAGTAATTTTTGAATAAATAAACTACTATAAAACAATTATGAAAAAACAAATTAACACATAGTGGAAACAAATACAATAGGTTTATTCTTAAGATAATATCTAATCCTCTCCACTTGACAGTCTACCAAGTCCAAGAATTTTTACAAAAATAATAAACAGACTTACAACCTAAATTAGGTTTTATAGTTACAATTTCTTACAAACTAGTCTAGGATACACAAAGCCTCTTCCATATTTATTAATGGGACTAAATATGTAATATAAGTGTGAAAAGAGTATCAGAGTACTCTCTAATATTGTATAAGAATTTGTTCTCAATATTGAAATAAATAATGTAATCCCAATATG
Source organism: Viscum album (assembly GCA_963277665.1). Lineage (NCBI taxonomy): Eukaryota > Viridiplantae > Streptophyta > Magnoliopsida > Santalales > Viscaceae > Viscum > Viscum album. The sequence goes on along the minus strand of OY728119.1, from coordinate 1,172,443,163 downwards.
AAAGTAAGTAAAATAGAGAATAAGTGAGAAAAAATATAGAATTAATTTTATGTTTTTATTTCTATGATCACCTTGATATGATAAAAATTATATTTTTCTTCTTATATAATTTATTTAAATTTATCCCTGAATTCACTTTATCAATTCTTAGTATGTTTTTTTTATTTTCAGGGAAAACATAGTGTCTTATACAATATAGACAATACTATTTCTTGAAGGCACACTTAAGCTTACATGTTTACTTATATCGATAAGCTAGTTGATCAATATCCATAATGTTTTTCTCCATTGGTTACTCATATTTATAGTTTTTATAAACTCCAAAACCCCAATTATCAATTACTGGTTAGCTATAAAATAAATCCTTATACTAAGTAGAAAAACTCAAAACCCACACTTATTCTTTAATACGCAAAGGTAGTTGTCTTAGAAATAATAATTATCTATTTATCATAATTAAAAAATATATAAATGGAATTAAATTACATAAATTATACATTAAAAAAATAATTTTAAATTAATTCTAGAAAAACAGGGAATCAAAAATCAATAAATGTTAAGATCAACTAGAAAAAACACAACTAGCTTAGCTGTAGAAAATTTAGACTCGTGGCATTGAAACTTTTAGGTGATAATAGATTGAACGTGAAAGTATAAGATACATTGAATAGAGTCATAGAACTAGAATAGTGGGAATAGATCTATATTTATGGTATCATAACTACTTTGGTGGTAACAAGCTATAACTGAGAGAGGCAGATTCCTTTTGAGAGTAGTGAGACTAGTCTAACAGCAGCATATTTATACTATTGGTAGAAGAATATTTCTGTGGTATAATAATTCTCCTTTTGATTAATAGAATATTTTATGAAAATTTTATCTAGTTTTATATAGTTTCTATGGTGGTATTAGAATTTTACCGACAGCAGCAGAGAAAACTGGTGGTTGTGGATTTCCTTCGGACGAAGGCATCTTGTACTTAGGAAACAATATATAAAAAATGGAATAATTGTGAAGATTATATAATTTATCACATAAATATTTACAAATAAAGAAAAAATGATCTTTTACCATTTTAAAAAGTAATTTATGGAATGATCCGACACTTTATTTCATTCCATATATCAAAAAGTAAAAAACATCACTCATGCATACGTACGGACTTCCATCTCCATGTAGTGATGCAATTCATTTTTCATATAAAATTTATATGAATAGATTTAAATATGTATATATTGAGTATACATGTTATTTATATCTTTATTAACCTTCTAGATATAAATTAAAAGGACTATAACCTTATAATTAAAACATAAATGAAAAACAAAGCAGTTAACACACAAAATAAAGACTTTAATAGAAAATTCTTAACAAATAGGTTTTGAAATGATATAAGTGGATAATATATGAAATTATATGTATTTAAATGGGTATTTAATATAATTAGAGTTAATTTATATTTATTATATAGGATATTAGATCACTTATGGATAAAGACAGACTTGAGGTAAGGGCTTTGTCTCAATTTTTCTTCATTGAGGCATGTTTTAATATTAGGCACTAATTTATTATTTATATGGTGTATATAATACCCAAGAATTTATTTTGGAATAATGCATGATTTATTTTATGGTTTATATATAAATATATGATTTTCCATCCTCCAATGAATTTTGATTCAAAAAATTACTAATGTCATAATGGTTCTTTATCTCAATTTCATTTCATCGAGACATAATTGATGGTGTGCACCTATATTCTTTTATGAGGTGTATATACTACCTAATTGATATATTGTATCATAAATATACTTATATTCATGGTATTTAAATTTTCATTTGAATTTATTTCTTTTATGGGGGTTTTGATTCAAAAGATACCATAGTGGTAAGAGTTTTATGTTACAATATCATTTTTCACTAGGACTGTTTATGATTAAATTTTCAGATGACAAAATTTTATGATATATATCTCCCAACTCTTGTGTATTTTATTCTCCTATATTTATTTATATATATTTCATGTTTCCCTTGAATTTTTCTCCCTTTAAGTACTCAAGATACCAAAAGAATATTTTTAAGGAAAACCTATCATATTTTTCTCTTCAGTGAAGAATATTTTCTTCTAAGTAAATATTTTCTTTAAAATGACTTCATGAATATTTTTACATTTCTATAAATATTTTTTAAATTTATTTTTACCCATGTTTTAATTTTTATAATTCTTTTTAAGGAATATTATTTTTGTATTCTTTTTAAGGTACTTTTAACTTTTAACCATTAATGTAAAAGAGTTTTTTTATAAAGTACACCACATAAAAAACTTTCTCTTCCAATATGAATACTATTTTATTTTAAGATTAAATTATAATTTTCCTTGGTTTTTTTCAAATAAAAAATTTTCCTCATTTTGAAAAAAAATTAGATTTTAAATAAGTGATTTCAAATAAAAGGGTATTTTCTTGAATAAATATTCCATTGATCTTTTAAAGGTATTTTTATATATAATAACATCCATTGATGTTTCTTATGATTTACTAGGTATATGATCTAATTTACCATATTTATTATTTCTATGGATGATTTATGATTATGGTGGTTGAAATTTTATGAAATATGTATCCTTCCTATCAGTTATGATTTGATGATAATATAAATGTTTTATGAGCTTGTGGAACACATATGTATAGGATTTAATTTGTGATGAGTGGTCCCAAAATAATATTTCTCTCTAATGCATTGGGTAAATAAAGATATCCCATGAGATAATAAGTATTGGAATAGTGAGTGAATCTTGTTTAGTAATGGACTTTATCCAACAAGATATTTTTGAGAGTGAACCTTGACTAAGGAAATAATGGAATATAGAGTGAACCCAATCTAATATGATAGTATTGGTAGTGATACTATAACATAGAAATGATTTTATATGATTATGTGAATGAAAAAACTTATTTATTATGATTAGGATATGTTTTCATGGTTCATGATTGATTATTTTTGATTCCACACTCTTATGTATAATGTCAATTTTTTTGGAAAAACCTTCCACTTTGTTTCATTATTAAAAATATTTGAATGTTTGCTTATAATTATTGAAAGTATTTATCATGTTTAAATACCTTCATGCTTATATTATGAATAATTGTTATCATTGATTGATATATCTTATGTTTACCCTTAATGATAATATGATCTAACTCTTTCTTATGTTTCCCTTTTCTAGTTTATGGAGAAGTGTTTTAAGTATAATATATCTCATAAGGGTTCTAGTTGTGAAGAACTTAATAATAAATGATATAGATGTTTTATATGCCATTTTTTTACATATCCAAGTATGCAAAAAAATAAACATAGATATTACTTTGGAATGTATTATTATGAACTGTATAGAATATTCATTTAAAATGATATAATATTTTAATATAAAAAGTAATGGTCACTATAAGGAAAACCTATAGAAGGGATTTATATTTTTAATCAATTACCCATGTAATGAACCATTACTCATTATGAAGTATAAGGATTGATCAATGTATCTTTTCATTTATTATCTTGAACTTAAAAATATTAAAATCATTAACAAGTGGCATATACCTCTTATTGATTATATGTTTGATGAAATTAGAGGGGATCATTACTTTTAAAAGGTTTATCTTTGATATGGATACCATAAATTAATGGTAAAGAGGGAGGATATACCGAAGATATATTTTTGAATAAGATTTAAAAACTATGATTTTATAGTGATTCCTTTCAGGCTTAAAAATGTCTCCACAATCTTTATGTATTTTATGAATATAGTATTTAGATATTACATTCGAAAATTCATGATATTATTTATTGATGACATTATTATATACTCAAAGATCAATGATGAAAAATAGTAAAATTTTAGGATTATGATAAATACCTCATGAAAGGATAAATGATGTGTCAATTTTAACAAGTGTGAATTTTGGATATAAAAAGTATCCTTCTTGGGTCATGTTATCATAATAAAGGATATATGTTTGGATCCTTAAAAAATAGAGGTGATTGAAGAATGACCCAGACTGATCACAATGATAGATATTCATAGTTTTCTTGGTTTAGCTGAATATTATGATGCTTTGTGATAAATTTCCCATGTGTGTCAAATTTTATAACAAAGTTATCATAGAAGGGAGTGAAGGTCATATTTATAGAATAAGGTGAATAAATATTCAAGGAACTAAATAGGAGTTTGTTCACTACACCTAAAATTACATTACCCTAGAGGGGAGAAGGGGTTTTCATACATAATGTTTCTTAAAAGAATAGATTGAGATGTAACTCAATGAACAATGAAAGAGTAATCACTTATGCATCATTTCAATTAAAAAAACATGATAAAAAGTACCTTATGCATGATATAAACTTGGTTGAAGTTATATTCACATTATATATCTAGGGGAATCATCTCTATGCTAAAAAGTGAGATATATTTATTGATCATAGGAGATTGAAGTATATATTCACATAGAAGGATTTTAATATGTTCCAAAGGAAATGGTATGATTTAATCAAAGGCTATGATTTATTAATACATTACCTTTTATTAAAGTAAAATAATGTAAAAAAATATTTAATAAGAAAGGATCTTTCTACTCTATCCATGATAAGAAATATAAGGCTCCAAATATTCTTATAAATTAAAAGGATATTAATAGAAATCATAAAGGTATGGATGATATCATACCTTTCCAAAATAATGTCCCAATTATCCATTGACATGAAGTTAAATGAGTCTTATAAATATGGTATAGATCTTTGTAAGAAGGTAGGAAGTATTCTGATATTTAATTTTGAAAATGGTATAGTTATATAATTTATGAAATGGTTATTTATCCCTTTAACACCAGAATTGAAGGAGGATCTTCTAGATGATGCAAATATATAATCATTGTCTATTAAATTGGGATGCATGAATGTATATAGATATATTAAGAAAAAATTCTGGTAAAAAAACATGAAAATAAATATTACGGAGTATATATCTCGATGCTTGGTATGTCATCATGTTAAGGTAGAGTGAAAAATCTAATGTGATTGTGAACCCATTTCCAATACCAGTATGATAACGGGATAAAATATAATGGATTTACTAATTACTATTCTTGTGAAATATAAAAGCTATAATTCCATCTGGGTATTGATGAATCAACTCATAAATTCAAAACACTTTATTATTATTTGTTAGGATTTATCACTCGACCAACTTGAGAAGTTATACATAAAGAAAGTGGTAACATTTATTATAGCATCAAATTCAACTATATCTGACTGAGATCCAATGATCAAGAACAAAATTATGAAATATGGTTCTATAATAATTGGATATGAAGCTTAGCTTTAGCATAACTAATCATCCCCAAAACAATAGTCAATATGATAGAACCATTATTATATTGGAGGATATGCTAAGACGACACTAAGTGGATTTATAAGGAAGTTGGAATCAACACCTTCCTTCAGTTGAGTTCCCATAAAATATCTATTTTCACTCTTTCATTAAAATATAACAATATGAGTCTCTCAACATTCTATAATGAATTTATATATATGAAGTTGTTAGGACATAATCTTGTCATGGAAATTAGAATTAACATTTAAATAATTTAGTAGAATATAAAACTAGTACAAATGAAACATAAAATATATATTGATAATCATTAACTAGATTTAGAGTTTGAAGTGGGTGAATATGTGTTCCTTAAAATAGATCATTAAAAAATGGTAATGAGGTTTGGGAAGAATGGGAAGATAACTATAAGGCCCCGACCTTAAACATTACTTATTATTGAATTAAATGAATAATTCACATTGAGGATCTTTTCAAGTTTAGATTTCTAGAGAATTAGGACATAACTATTACATCTCATAGATATCAAAGTATACAATTCTACTAATTTTCAATAAAATAAAAATTCTTAAAAATAAACATGTCTATTTCCATGTTTTAGATAGCATGTCTTTCCTTGATCCCATCCTTGACCCTATTCATCTTTAAGTCCTGTGGAATACATTTCAAAAACTTGGGATGAGCATAAAAAGCCCTGTAAAGGATACACAATGAAGGAAAACTGTTAGTTTTTCAAAACAACAAGTAAACCAAGAATACTTTATCAAAGTAATACTTTTCACCTTTATGAAGTAGTAAAAAAAACTCTTCACCGAATAAAAGATCATTACTTACCCCTTTTGTAACCAAAAGATTACCATAAAAACCCATATAAAGAACACATAACATATAAAGGTAACTTGGGACATAAACATACTTAAATGGAATAACCATACGGTCGACTTACACACATATCACTTAATGGAATAGCCATATGGACGATTTCCATACCCAATGCATTGGAGGTTATAACATAACCACCCATCCTGGTATTCACGACACCACCCGTCATATGGTTTATCACGTAACCACCCGTAAAATGTCCAAGTACCATCATTACACATAAAATATTGAAAATATAAACATTTCAATAACAACATTTCATTTGTAATCACAATAAGTAATTCCATGATATTGAATTAATCAATCCATTTTCAAAAACCATTTAAAAGAGATTTTTGAATCAAAGTTTCCCATACCAATTTGAATCTTTTAATGGAATTATAATTTTAAAACATTAATGTCTATATAAATAAATACTGAAAACCATTTTGAAAACACGGAAATTAAAGATAAAGATTTAGGATAATGAATCTTTAAAACATTTGAAACGATATTTTTGTTAAAGAGTTTTTAACAAAATAAGAGACTCTTGAATACAAATAATTTCGGAATAACATTTAATCCAAGATTTATAATATCATGAGAATAAAGGGATTCATGATATAATATATCAAAGGACATTATACACACCATATAAGAGTGAATTGGTGCATAACAGCAATAAAGTCTCAATGGAAATGTAAATTGATATGAAATCCATTATAAAGATGGTATCCTTAAATTAAGGATAAATCTATCACATAATTATGTGTGAGAAATATAAATACACCCAATATAAGTGGATATTAAGTGTGAAACAATGATAGTTCATTCACACATAATCTTGGAAAAACAAAACCAATGACATAGATATTTAACTCAATGAAATGAGATTGAGTTATGATTTTCCATACAAGTTCGTAAGAATTTATCAATGATATGATTATGTGTAAAAATAGTATATCTACACAAAGGTTTGTGGAAATTACAACATAGATATTCCACACATAATCTTGGCATAATAAAATCAAGAATTAGAGGTTTAACCCAAAGAATTGAAAGTGGGTTAAGAAGTTCCCTTACAGAAATCCGACAGCCTAACGACGTCACTTTAAAATTCAGAAAATGAGTTGATGAGAGAGAAAATGGTATCTCATCACTTGGAAATAAAATTTACATAAATAAGGATATATAAGAACATATCCCAACATAATAGTATGTGAATTAAAAGACATAACAAAAGAAGTCTTTTAAAAAGAGGAGGGTGAAAGGTCCCCTTACAGAGTTGGGTAACTTTCGAAACATACACCCCATGGAATAAGGGTCATAAAATGAAGATTTAAATACCCATAAATGAAATTATACTACAAAAAGTGTATAATAATGGGAAGTACATACACCACTCAATGTAAATAGTGGAAAACGTAGCATAAATTTCATGGGAATAAAAGTGAGATGAAAAATCCCTTACGAAAACTCGGCAGCCTAACGGCGCCACTTAAAACTTTCAAAAATGGATTTATGAGATCAAATAGGGTCTCTCATAATATGAAAATAAAAAGTAAAGTATGATGAATATAAAAGAAAATCCCCAAACATAAGAAATATGAGCTTAAAATAAATGACATAAAAGAGAGTACTTAAAAAGAAAGAGAGAGGTTGGATCCCTTACCTCGTGTCCGACATGACTCGATCGTTATTTAATCTCCTGAATAATAAAATTTGGTCAATTTATAATTTCTTAAAGACCTCATTTGAATATAATTATTCAGTTTATATCACACATTATAATTTTATAATAATTGGTTAATAAAGTGACTTCATATCAGATGTTTTTGTCGATATTCGGTACATGAGTAAAAATTGAACTTGTTGGACAAGAATTTTCCATGTAGTTATAGGTACATCATCTCCAGAATAGTATTAATGTTTTAAATATCATATATATCCAGTATATATTTATTTTTTACTATTCCATAACATTTGGAGATAAAAAATTAAAAGCACCATTCATGGAGACGGTAGGCCGTACGTACGCATGAAAGCTACTTTCATTTTTTTGTCATATTAATGGAATTAATGTTAAAAGATATATATATATATATATATATATTATAATTCCAGAATGATATCCATCATTTAGATGTAATATATGAAATATATATCCATTATATATATGTACTTATAACAGTACATAACATTTGAAGATAAGAAACGAAATGTACCGTTCATGGAGACGGTAAGCCGTACGTACGCATGAACGCTAATTTCATTTCTTTGACACATTAATGGAATTAAAAATAGATGAGAGAGATATATATATATTATAATTACAGTATAATATATATGTTATATATACCACATAAGTTCATCAATTTCATTCTTTATACATTCCATGTATTGCATGAACGAGTCACATCACTTGAGGGGGCGGTAGTCCACACTTCCTCAAATGAAATTATCGCATTTGCACAACATGAAAATAATAAAGGTATGTATTAAATATAAAATAAATAAGAATAGAGAGGAAATAAATATAATATATATCATAAATAAATATATTTCCATTATAATGGACACCATGAGAGGGGTTATGAGAATATAGAACAATCATCGTTTCGTGAGGCACTAATTTACCATCCACAGAAACAATATGTTCATTAACCATTAGACAGAGGTGTGTGTTATTGTAGCTAGAATACTCCTCATAAAAACATCCTAGAATATTGAATATACTGGTGTTGTTACAAAAGAAATAAATAAAAATAGTTTAGGGGGTTGGAGAATCAAAATAAAACAGAAGAACACTAGGGAAGACATTACCTTTAAAACGGGTAACTCTTTTTGATTTGAGCTCAAAGGATTCCTTGGGAAGACTTCTGCCCAAAGTGAGGCTTCTAGGAGTAAGATAGGGATGTTTAGAGACAAAATGGGTAGGTTTTGGCCAAGCCAAAGGCTTGAGAGGTGTGGGTAAGGTGGTAGAGGTGGGGGCCTTTTATAAGAGGAGAGGAGGGGCACTCTTGGAAATTTATAAAATGTTACTTTATTATAAAATGCTTCTCGGATTTTAAAGGACCCAAAATTATATTTTTCAAGGATAAGGTGATAGGAGTTCTAAATACACCCATCCAATAGGTTTTTTTACATGTGTAGGTCTTTATATTTTACATTATCTTTTCATTTTATTTAAATCGTTAAATAATGAGGTAATCGCTGCATCATACTGGTGTCATAAATAATTTAATATATTTAATGTCTAAAAATTATAAAAAAAATCATGATGTAAGAAATATTTTTAGATTTCTAATTAATATTTATAGTAAAAAATATGACTTGTATAACCCCATTTAAAAATTGTTTTAGTAAAACAACACATGTTTGCGACATTTTTATTTTAGCTTTAAATAAAAAGTTATTTATGTCATTTTCCTACCAAAGTGGCTCCATGGGGTCCCCAAGTTAACCCATGGATTGTCGTGTTCGGCCATGACACATACAATGAGTGTAGAACATGTGTCTAGTTCATTTCATATTATTGAAACATTATTTTTACCTTAAATTACACTAATTACCTCTAATCGTGAATAATAAAACTTAAAAGTTATTATTCCCCCCAAAATTATTTTAATCCCATTCAACCACATTTTACTTCTTAATGACAACCATTTATGTCGGATTTTTGAAAATCAAATCACATAAGTAGCAAAGTTTCATTTAAATGAAAAATCAATTTCTTTAACTACCACTTAGTGGTTTCACTATTAATTAAAAATTGAAGTTTTTCAGAAAAAAATACCAAAAATTCACCCTAAGCTATATTTGATATTCCGAATTGAAAAATGATTTCTATTTTACAAAATTCAAAACATATAAGTTGCATTAATTAATTTAATAATTAGTTTCCGCTGTCAAAACAAATAGCGTGTTTTTAAGAAACAATATCTATTAAAAGATTGGCACCAGTTTAAGTCCAATTTCAAAGTGAAATTAATTCCAATGACCACCATTGGATTAAATGGTAAAAATATATTCTAAATACACTTTAATATCAATTAAAAATATAATCTATCCATATAAATAAATCATATTAAAAGGAGGTTTTTTATTAAAATGCAACATTTTCAATAAAAATGATCTTTATCAGAAAAATAACAAAAATTTACACAAAGTAAATTTTGATGTCCCGATTCTAAAGAAGGATTTTATTTTGTCAAATAAAATATATAAAATTGTCAAAATTATATTTTAAAAGGGTTCTCTATCAAAAAGAGGTTAATCGACCTTTTAAAGAATATTATAAGATTTATGCTTAAAATTAGATTCATTTGCATTTTAAGCCTCTAACATTTATTGGATAAAAGTAAAAATATTTGAAAAACATATATAATAATTTTTTATTTATTTCCGTTCATTCCCACCATTACAACGGCTAGGCTTTAACTACCATTTAAAATAATATTATTTTATTATTAGAGTGCAACGTAAGATTTCAAAGAAACTCATTGTTGCGTATTGGGCACGCCATCGAGCATAGAGTTCCATTTAAAGTAATATTAATATTTTATTCACAAATATAGATAAATATGAAAATTTCATATTCTTTATTTACCTGGGGTGTTACATCTTTCTCCCATTTTGGGAATTACGTCCTCGCAATTTTAAAAATTGGGCTTGGAAACTTTATTGAAAATCCCAAATCGGAACAAGAGTCAGTAAAACTATCACTTTAAAATAAAGAAAGAGAAGTACAATGGTCACCCGAGTTAACCCATACTAGGATTCCCAGTAGGAAAACATGGACATGGAGGAGAAAACAAAGGGTCATGTTTCGAGGGTGAGTGATAGAAAACATGTTTAGGAGAAAGTTAACCACATGAAAATCACAAACTTGTTATGGGTTAAATGGTATTTGATTCCCCAGTAGAAAAAATTAACAGACAACATTTTTGTTTTAAGTTACTTTTCATTGAGGAATTTATTTATGATCTTAACTAAAACATAAGTAAACATACTTACTTGTCCTGTTGACTATCAAATTTTCCTATATTTCTTACACGAACTCATATTTTCTCCAAAAGACGAGCATTTAGGATGACTTGATCACATTAAGAGAGATATAATCAACTTCTAGAGAACCACCTAATCCACAAAAGAGAACTATATACTTCCCATGTCTTTAGTCCATAATAAAAACTAAAACCAAAAATGTTAGTATGAGATTAGATAATACCCAAAAAAGATAATCCTTTATAAAAAAAATCTATTCTTAATCTCTAAAATATGTCAAATAATACCCAAAGTTCAACAAAGACCATTCAATAAACATATATCCATAAAATTATTCAAAAGAATAAAAAATAAAACTGAAACCCAAATCTCTTAAGGATTTAATCACATAGTCCTCCAAGATAAAAATTAACATTTATCTCCAAATAACATCAGTTACTCTTAAAGTCTCAAACTGAAAAGTAATTAACCTAATCACATATCCTCCATGATAGGTTAATAATTTCCATAGATAACCAAAAATAAACTTACTCTTGATTCCTAAAATAATATAACTAAAAATAATTAGTCAAACCAACTAGGGAGTTCACATAGTCCAGTGGTAGGAGATAAATACCAATCGCACTTTGGTTGTGGGTTCGATTCCCACAGCTTTGTCCGGCGCGACGGGTTGTAACACAGTCTGCGTGTTATCCTTTTTCAAAAACTACATAATTCTTAAAACATTCCCCAAAATGAGATAAAATCTTCAAAAATGATCATAACATATTTTATCCTCAAGTTTATCTCATGCCTTTCATTTTCCATCATATCATAGAGTAACCCATAATTACCTAAAAATTAAGGATCATATAAACCATAATGGTTACCTTTATAATTATTACCCGAACTTCCATGTTGAGTTGCTTATCTCGTACATGATGCATTAGAGAACTCACCAAGGTTCAAGTGGTTGATCATGACTCCCGATAGTTGGTTTAGAATAACCTCGAGATTTCTCATTGAATCACCCATTTCATCCAGTATCTTAATCAGAGAACCACCACATTTTCCTTCAAACCCATTTTCACTTTGGTGCCTGCTAGATCCATCCATTTACTAAAACCAAAAATTTCAGTGTGAGTATATCAAAAAAATCATCATGTACTAATGAAAAAGATAATCACTAAGATATAATTACTCATTCAATTTATCTAAAAACTATGACACTTTCTGAAATACTATCCATTATGGTAATGTCACTTATTCTCATAGAATAACCTAACCTCTAAAGTTATCTAAACCGACCTCTGATACCAACTATAAGGCCCCAACCTTAAACATTACTTATTATTGAATTAAATGAATAATTCACATTGGGGATCTTTTCAGGTTTAGAGATTTAGAGAATTAGGACATAACTATTACATCTCAAAGATTACAAAGTATACACTTCTACTAAGTTTCTATAAAATAAAAACTCTTAAAAAGGAACATTTCTAGTTCCATGTTTTAGATATCATGTCTTTCCTTGACTCCATCCTTGACCCTATTCATCTTTAAGTCCTGTGGAAAACATTTAAAAAACTTGGGATGAGCATAAAAAGCCCAGTAAAGGATACACAAAGAAGGAAACCGGTTAGATTTTTTTCAAAACAACAAGTAAACCAAGAATACTTTATCAAAGTAATACTTTTCACCTTTATGAAGTAGTAAAAAAAATTCTTCATTGAATAAAAGATCATTACTTACCCCTTTTGTAACCAAAAGATTACCATAAAAACTCATATAAAGAACACATAGCCTATAAAGGTAACTTGGGACATAAACATACTTAAATTGAATAACCATATGGTAGACTTCCACACATATCAATTAATGGAATATCCATACGACCGACTTCCATACCCAATGCATTAGAGGTTATAACGTAACCACCCGTCCTGGTATTCACGGCACCACCCATCATATGGTTTATCACATAACCACCCGTAAAATGTCCAAGTACCATCATTACACATAAAATATTGAAAATATAAACATTTTAATAACAACCTTTCATTTTCAATCACAATAAGTAATTCCAAGATATTGAATTAATCAATCCATTTTCAAAAACCATTTAAAAGAGATTTTTGAATCAAAGTGTCCCATACCACTTTGAAGATTTTAATGAAATTATAATTTTAAAACATTAATGTCCATATAAATAAATACTGAAAACCATTTTGAAAACATGGACATTAAATACAAAGATTTAGGATAATTAATCTTTAAAACATTTAAAAGGATATTTTTGTTAAAGAGTTTTTAACAAAATGAGAGACTCTTGAATACAAATAATTTCGGAATAACATTTAATCTGAGCTTTATAATATCATGAGAATAAATGGATTCATGATATAATATGTCAAAGGACAGTATACACACCATATAAGAGTGAATTGGTGCATAACAACAATGAAGTCTCAATGGAAATGTAAATTGAGATGAAATCCATTATAAAGATGGTATCCTTAAATTAAGGATAAATCTATCACATAATTATGTGTGTGAAATATAAATACACCCAATATAAGTGGATATTAAGTGTGAAAAAATCGGAGGTTATTCACACATAATCTTGGAAAAACAAAACCAATGACATAGATATTTAACTCAATGAAATGAGATTGAGTTATGATTTCCCATACAAGTTCATAAGAATTTATCAATGAGATGATTATGTGTAGAAATAGTATATCTACACAACGGTTTGTGGAAATTACAGCATAGAGATTCCACACATAATATTGGCATAATAAAATCAAGAAGTAGAGGTTTAACCCAAATAATTGAAAGTGGGTTAAGAAGTTCCCTTATAGAAATCCGACAGCCTAACAACGTCACTTTAAAATTCAGCAAATGAGTTGATGAGAGAGAAAATGGTATCTCATCACTAGGACATAAAATTTACATAAATAAGGATATAGAAGAACATATCCCAACATAATAGTATGTGAATTAAAAGACATAACAAAAGAAGTCTTTTAAAAAGAGGAGGGTGAAAGGTCCCCTTTCCGAGTTGGGTAACTTTCGAAATGTACACCCCATGGAAGAAGGGTCATACAATGAAGATGTAAATACCCATAAATGAATCTATACTACACAAGGTGTATAATAATGGGCAGTACATACACCACTCAAATGAAATAGTGTAAAATGTAGCTTTAATGTCACGGGAATAAAAGTGAGATGAAAAATCCCTTATGAAAACTCGTCAGCCTTACGGTGCCACTTAAAACTTCGAAAAATGGATTTATGAGATCAAATAGGGTCTATCATTATATGAACATAAAATTACAGTATTAGGAATATAAAAGAACATCCCCAAACATAATAAATATGAACTTAAAATAAATGACATAAAAGAGAGTACTTAAAAAGAAAGAGAGAGGTTGGATCCCTTACCTCGTGTCTGACATGACTCAGTCGTTCTTTAATCTCCTGAATAATAAAATTTTCTCAATATATAATTTATTAAGGAACTCCTTTTAAATATTATTATTCAGTTAATATCACATATTATAATGTTATAATAATTGGTTAAAAAAGTGAGTTCATATCAGAGGTTTTTGTCGATGTTCGGTACATGAGTAAAAATTGAACTTGTTGGAAAAGAATTTTCCATGTAGTTATAGGTACATCATCTCCAGAATAGTATTAATGTTTTAAATATCATATATATACATTATATATTCATTTTTTAGTATTACATAACATTTGGATATAAAAAATTAAAATCACCGTTCAAGGAGACGGTAGGCCGTACGTACGCATGAACGCTACTTTCATTTTTTTTGTCACATTAATGGAATTAATGTTAAAAGATATATATATATATATATTATAATTCCAGAATGATATCCATCATTTATATGTAATATATGAAATATATATCCATTATATATATGTACTTATAATAGTACATAACATTTGATGATTAGAAATGAAATGTACCGTTCAGGGAGACGGTAAGCCGTACGTACGCATGAACGCTACTTTCATTTCTTTGGCACATTAATGGAATTAAAACTATATGAGATATATATATATATATATATATTATAATTCCAGTATAATATATATGTTATATATACCACATAAGTTCATCAATTTCATTCTTTATACATTCCATGTATTGCATGAACGAGTCACATCACTTGAGGGTGTGGTAGTCCACAGTTTCTCAAATGAAATTATCGCATTTGCACAACATGCAATGAATAAAGGTATGTATTAAATATAAAATACGGAAGAATAGAGAGGAAATAAATATAATATATATCATAAATAAATATCGTTCCATCATAATGGCCACCATGAGAGGTGGTATGAGAATATAGAACAATCATCGTTTCGTGAGGCAGTAATTTTCCATCCACAGAAACAATATGTTCATTAACCATTAGACGAAGGTGTGCGTTAGTGTAGCTCGAATACTCCTCATAACAATATCCTAGTATATTTAATATACTCGTGTTGTTACAAAATAAATAAATAAAAAGAGTTTAGGGGGTTAGAGAATCAAAATAAAACAAAAGAACACTAGGGAAGACATTACCTTTAAAACTGGTAACTCTTTTTTATTTGAGCTCAAAGGCTTCCTTGGGAAGACTTCTGCCCAAAGTGAGGCTTCTAGGAGTAATAGAGGGATGTGGAGAGACAAAATGGGTAGGGGTTGGCTAAGCCAAAGGCTTGAGAGGTGTGGGTAAGGTGGTAGAGGTGGGGGCCTTTTATAAGAGGAGAGGAGGGGCACTCTTGGAAAGTTATAAAAGGTTACTTTATTATAAAATGATTTTCGGATTTTAAAGGACCCAAAATTATATTTTTCGAGGATAAGGTGATAGGAGTTATAAATCCACCCATCAAATAGGTTTTTGACATGTGTAGGTCTTATATTTTACATTATCTTTTCATTTTATTTAAATCGTTAAATAATGAGGTAATCGCTGCATCATCATGGTGTCATAAAAAATTTAATATATTTAATGTATAAAAATTATAAAAAAAATATCATTATGTATGAAATCTTTTGAGATTTCTAATGAATATTTATAGTCAAAAATATGACTTGTATAACCCCATTTAAATTTTTTTTTAGTAAAACAACTAATGTTTACGACATTTTTATTTTAGCTTTAAATAAAAAGTTATTAATATCATTTTTCTACCAAAGTGGCTCCATGGGGTCCCCAAGTTTACCCATGGATTGTATTGGTCGGACATGAAACATTAAATGAGGGTAGAACATGTGTCTAGGTCATTTCATATTATTAAAACATTATTTTTACCTTAAATTACACTAATTACCTCTTATCGCGATTAATAAAACTTAAAAGTTACTATTCACCAAAAAATTATTTTAATCCCATTGAACCACATTTTACTTCTTAATGAAAACCATGTATGTAATATTTTTGAAAATAAAATCATATAAGTGGAAGAGTTTCATTTAAATGAAAAATCAGTTTCTTTAACTACCATTTAGTGGTTTCACTATTCATCAAAAATTGATGTTTTTCAGAAAAATACCAAAAATTCACCCTAAGCTATATTTGATAATCTGAATTAAAAAATGATGTCTATTTTAAAAAATTCAAAACATATAAGTTTCATTAGTTAATTTAATAATTAATTCCTGCTGTCAAAACAAATAGCGTGTTTTTAAGAAACAATATCTATTAAAAGATTGACACTAGTTTAAGTCCAATTTCAAAGTGAAATTAATTCTAATGACCATTATTGGATTAAATTGTAAAAATATATTCTAAATACACTTTAATCTCAATTAAAAATATAATATATCCATATAAATAAATCATATTAAAAGGAGGTTTTGAATTAAAGTGCAACATTTTCAATAAAAATGATCTTTATCGGAAAAATAACAAAAATTTACACAAAGTAAATTTTGATGTCCATATTCTAAAGAAGGATTTATTTTTTTCAAATAAAACATATAAAATTGTCAAAAGTATATTTAAAAAGGGTTCTCCATCAAAAATAGGTTAATCGACCTTTTAAAGAATATTAGAAGATTTATGCTTAAAATTGGATTCATTTGCATTTTAAGCCTCTAACATTTATTTGATAAAAGTAAAAATATTTGAAAAACATATATAATAAATTTTTAGTTAGTTATGTTCATTCCCTCCATTAAAATGGCTAGGCGTTAACTACCATTTAAAAAAATATTATTTTATTATTTGAGTGCAACGTAAGATTTCAAAGAAACTTGTTGTTGCGTATTGGGTACGCCATCGAGCATAGAGGTCCATTTAAAGTAATATTAATATTTTATTCACAAATTTGGATAAATATGAAAATTTCATATTCTTTAATTACCTGGGGTGTTACAATAACCCCTAAATAAATTTTTCTCTTAAAGAATCTTGATCATGTTGGGACCATCTATTCTTACTTAGTGCTTCTACTAAACCTCTATTATGTACATGCTGTGTTCCATGTATCGATTTTTATGAAACATATACCAGATCCATCACATGTACTAAACTCAAAAGTTATACTACTAGATCATGACATCTCTTATGAGAAATAAACAATGGAGTTATTAGATCAAAGAGATAATGTTTTGTGAAACAAGACCACTCACATGGTTAAAGTTATGTTGTGAAATCAAAATTTTGATAATGATATGTGGGAACCTGAAGATGTAAGTACCCTCACATTTTTCCACTAGAGTTAAAAAAATTTCAATGCTGAAATTATTTTAAGGGGGTATAAATTAATATCCCATGGTTTATTACATATTTATCTTTAAATAAATTTTGAGTGATTGATAGCTTGATTCATGTGAAACACCAAATTGAAACGAATCACATCATAATAATGAGATAAAATTGTTAGTGTTAAATGTGACCCCAATAACATAGCCATTTAATTGATGGGTATAAATAGAAGTAACTAAATTATAAAATATCTATATAAAGGAGAAAAAATAACATCTACCAGTAAAAATATTCCTCCTGAGGTTGATTTGGATAATCTTGGACTAGAGGTAACATCACTAGGGTTTTTCCTAGACCAAGACCAAGATTAACTTTAACACGTAAAAATTGAGAGAAATAATCTACAGGAGAAGTTCAAGTTCATGGAAATCATTAAGATGTTATTTATAAATTAATCACCACCTATAACTGATTCTATTTATTATCCTACCCTTAGATCCAATTTGATGGTCTTGAGGGTATTTTTATGTAGAAGCTAGAACGGTATACACATATAACTATTAATATAGTAAATATTCCTTGTATTTCAACAAATTAAGAATTTTTATAATATTTAATTTTAATGAATTAATTTAATTAAATAAGAAATATTACATTTAAAACAAATATATTTATATAATTAAATTAGTTTTTGTAAATCAATAATCAATTAGGAATGAAATCAATTAATATTAAAGGTACCTATTTTTCAAAAATGACACTTTTCTAAGTGTAACATTTCCTTTAATAAATCAACCCCTTTTAAAGGATATTTATAGTGAAATTTTCAATGTTTAAAAAAATATATTAGTAATAATTTAATAATTAATTGATATGAAATGAGATTAAGAACACATAATGTTTTAAAAGTAATTTTTTAAAATAAAAATGATTTTATTATAATTTATTTTTTCATTTAAAATCTAAATTACTAATTTTTAAAATTTTAATTTGATAAAATCTACTTCATTTATAGATTCAAAATATAAAAATTATCTTAGGGTGTTTTTTTTTATTTTTTCTAAAAGGATTAATTTTCTTGGGTGAATAGAAAAAAATACATCCCTTTCAAATACCTCAAATTTTATAACATAATTATGATATAATAATGAATTAAAAATTTATAAAAACTCTTTCTCAACCAAATATATATTTAAAAAGTGAAATTATTTATTTAAAAATATTATGTTTAATTTATTAACCTATTCTTAGCATTTGGAAAAAAGTTATATTTTATTCTAAATGAAAACTATTTTTTATTTTTCTTTTAATTAAGTACTCACAAGATGAAATTCAGTTTTTTATTGGTTTAAAAATTAAATAAAAATCCATTTTTAATCATAAACCAATAAATTTTATGGAAACCAATTCTATAATATTTTTGTATAAATTCATTTTTCTTTTTATAAATATCTATTTTCTAAATATTTTATTTTATGTGTTATAAGTTTCTTGTTTTAGAATTAACTTCTTTCAATTTTAGAAATTTAATATAATAAAATGTTTCTTAAATTTATAATAATAATTTTGAAATTATTTAATAAGTTCAAATTTATTTTTAAGGCACAAAAATAAGTTATCAAGGTAAAAAAAGAGTTACCGTGGTAAAGGTTAAATAAGTTACAATGGGTTAATCGAAGTGGAAATGGATTAAAATATTAAAAACCCATATCTATAAGTGTTTAGATGGGATATATATCAGAAAAAATTATGATACCTCCATTATTGTCTACATTAGATCCAATTTCCTTTTAAAAATGGTTTCCCTTTTTATATTATTTAATAAGTATTTCGAAAATGACCCTCCACTCATTTATAAAAGGACCCCTTCACTACGCCACACCCCCACACCAGAATCATTTATGATTGAGAAAAATTTATTAAATCCACTCACCAACCATATTTACCATGTATTATAGGTTTAGGTGTCACTAAAATATCAATTTAAGAAGGCTTAAGGAGTGTCCTAAAAAAGGATATCCAAGGAAGTAATAATTATTTTAACCAACTTCTTTTAAGTTTCTTTATTCTTATAGCTCATCAAAATATCATAAATAAAAAAAATTATATAATCAAATCAATATCATATTTATATTGAAATATTATTATATAAATGTAATATCAAATATTATACTCTCTCTCTATCTCTCCCTCTTTAATTCTAAAATGAAACCATTACCCATATTATGGCCAGTTCATTGCCTCTCTTGATGATGTGTTCCATTTAACATTAAATTGAGGGATATAAAAATAAATTTAATAAAAAATGATATTTATTACATTATTAATATTTAGGAAATTTAAATTAGGAATTTTGTTAATAGTTATAATAATAATGGTCATTGTAAATTTAACCACCTAAAATGAGCCTATTGAGATACTTTTCTTAATTGAAATCTATTTTTGACAACCTATTGAACTATATGATTTTTTTACACTAGTAATATTTGATTTTAATATGTAAATTATATTTTTTTTAAATTTTAATATTAATTTTTAACTCATTATTAAGACAACACCATTAGTTTTTTAAAAATTACAATAACAATCCTGTTATGGGTTTTGTATTTAACCATCCAACCTAAAAATACAACAGAATGAACCTAAAACTTTATAAATAATTATCTTAATTA
Organism: Viscum album; assembly: GCA_963277665.1. Lineage (NCBI taxonomy): Eukaryota > Viridiplantae > Streptophyta > Magnoliopsida > Santalales > Viscaceae > Viscum > Viscum album. The sequence goes on along the minus strand of OY728119.1, from coordinate 1,172,422,531 downwards.
CATTAAATTAAATTGAAAATTATAGTGATAATTATCTCAAGAACATTTAATGATAACTGAAACCATTCAACCAAAACATGTAATGAAATATGAAAGATTCTTACACTAATGATAAATATTTACTATAAATTTGCAATAAATAGGTATTAAATTAATATAAAATATTAATGTAATTTTTTTAAAAAAATTAATGACATTCGGAAATATATGATTAATTAATCTATTATTATTATATAGAAGGTTATGACACAACCAAACTATTATGAATCCAAGGTAGGGGTGTTTTCAGCACAATTTCTTTTTATTTGTATGGCTCGAAGGTCTTCATTTTTTATTTTTGATAATCCACCTTTCAAGGGGTGAGGTGGAACCCTTACAAGTCTTGAAGTCTTAGATACAATTACATGACCCGTAGGTCTTAGAGGGAATCACCTAGACAAGAAAACTTGGAACTACTCCTCCCCAGCATATGTCATGATATCAGCACTCCACCTTTATGGGGCTGGTCGGTTAGCTATCCTATGCAAAGATTCATAGGCCCAATAATGATGGAAAATCCATACCGTCTCATTCTTCTAATTCCGGTTAGCTATGCTCAAGTGAATGTGCCTGCCCTAAATCCTCCTCTAAAGCCTTGTCCCTTGTAGTCTGACTAGTACATCTGCGTTTCATGTGGCCCGAAGGCCTTGAGAATCAACTAGCCCGAGGGACTTGGGTGGCCTAAAAGCCTTGCATGACCCGAAGACCAAACCGGTGGCACAATGGCCCAGATGGATGAATAGTACCACCTGCTACACTACCGAACATTACCTGCTATAGTACCTGCTACAGTACTTCTACAGTACCCCCTAGAAATATGCCTCCACCCAAATTTCATATTTTATTATCTATTTATAATTAGGAAATTTAATTTTTACATCATAGTATTTTATTTCATTGATAACTACTTTATAAAAATATAATGCTATTTTGAGTAATTATTATCCTTTTTAATAATTCTTTCTCTTCCATCTATATATTCTTCTTATGATAATTTTTTTAATTAATTTTAAATCTAGATATATATATATTCATTAATTTTTTATCTGTTATTATATTTTAATATAAGGTATAATCGTTATCTCTTTCTCGAATGTTGTTTTTCTTTAAAACTGTATTGAAATATTAAAATGAAATTTGATTTCACATTTGTATATTTTTTTCATCCACTCTGCATTTATTTAATTAAAATTTATGTATTTTAAAATTTCTAGTATTTATTATTCTTTTTTTTAAATTATTCCTTTTAATTTCTTGGAAATTATTTTTTTGGGAAAATACCTTATAAATTTTACTTTTATGATAATGGTAAAATTTATGTTTGAAGACTATTTTTATGAATTCACTTCCATTTTCTTCTATACTTGAAAAATATTTACCTCTTGTGTAGTAATTTTCATAATCATACTCTAAATTATTTTATACTGTTTTTTTAGATTTAATCTTGGGATCAAATGATATAAATTGAATCCATGTTATGTGATACCATTTAGAAATGTTATGAAGAAAATTTTCTTTACTTAGGGTTTTCTTGATGTAATGTATGAATAATTTCATGTGGTATAAATAAATATGATTTATCATTATATGATGAGTGGGTTCCTATATAGTCATCATATTCACTGGTTATTTTATTTTGTTTCATGAAATAAGAAGGTAAGGTGTTGTCATAATTGGGTTTGGTCACATCATGATGCATGTAAATGATTGGATTTAATCACAACTTAATATGTGGACATGATTTGATTTGGTAATAATTTTATTATTGACTATGATTATGATTATTCCACAATTACATGTTATTATGTATTCCAATTTCAGGTTTTTATACATTATGATTATTTTAACACGTTTCCAAGCCAGGGTACATGTTTTATGCATACATGATGGCACTTTTATGGTATTATAATCTTATTCCATGGTCAATGATGTTTTATCATTACTTTTAATTTGATATTATGATTTCATGGTCCTTTTAATCATATATTTGTCCCCTAATTAAAATTTTATGACAATTTTATTATCTAACCCATTATGACTCATTAATAAGTTTCCCTTACTACGAATTGGAGATTACTCCTTTTATTTCCCACTTCCCATTGAATTATATGTATGATTATGGTTAAAAGAAAGTCTTGTATTGATATTTTTATGGAATATATGAAAGTAATAATGTGTAATAATATTTTTATGCATCCTATATCCAAATAGACTAAACCTTTGTACTTTGGTATTTTAATATTGCTTATGAACTGTAATAAAAAATTGTGAAAATGATGAAAAATATATACATTATTACCCAGGTCATATCAAGGTATATATAATACCTTATAAAAGGGTGATTTTCTCACCTATATATCCAATGTGGGAGTGGAATATCCACCCCATTATAGACCTATATCTTTACCAACACATCAATCAGGTACTGTCTCTGATACCACTTGGTAGCATGCAATCGACTCAGATTAGTACTATTTCAGACCAGGTTAAGTGGATACTATATATATTGATATCATAAAAGAATGATAAATCAAATACTACTTTTTTATAAAATTAATCATTTTATATTCTAAAACTCCTTTAACAATACTAACAAAACTATACCTAAGTGCTCGTATAATCATATTTCATAGGATAGATCACCAGAGGGGCCATATGTTTACTATACTTTTTAGATTTTGTTAAACTCATTATATCTCTATATAATTTCTATTATACATATATAAAGACATTTGATATATACTCCTACAAAAATCATTTAATTTTTTATATCTATTAGGAAATATTATTTTAATAATGGCCAAGTCATGATTCCTAATCGTCATGTACAACTCTTTTAAAATAATATTCAAAGTACTTTAATTCATAACATCTAATGTTACCATGGTAATAAATTATATTATCTATGAAATATTTATATTTTCATCATCATCATATTATAACTTTTTTTATTCAAATATATCCTTTGAGATGATTTTAGTAAAAATATAAATATAACTCTTTATTTTAAGGTTATTCTTCATAAATATACTGTAAACTATTTTAGGATATCAAGAAACTTTCAATTTGAATTTGTCCGGTATAAGAATTTATTTGTTACACTTTGAAATTCTCCAAGTTAAAACACACTCCCAGTATCCTCTTATAAAATATATTTTCTAAAAAATATATTTCTAAAATAAAATTTATTTTATATCAAGAAAGAAAACTAATTTATTTTGTGGGAATATTTGATAATGAAACTATTTATAAATATATCTTGTTTAATATTATGTGTTATTTAAAATTTATATTGAAGAAATATTTTATTCATTAAAATATGACACTCAAGGATTATGGGAAGTATTTCCCTCACATTTTAACAAATATCTTAGATAAAAAACAATTTTTAAGAATAAAACTCTTTAAATCCTTATTTTATATTTAAAAAAGTTATAAAATTGGTCAAATCATAAACCATGTTTATCAAAAATACCATCTATTATTTTTCATAACAAAAATCTATTTTTAAGTAGTTTCTCTTGTCATATAGGATAAAATAAGATAAAAACACAAATCCTTTATATAGATTTATATATGCTTGAAGTGTTACTTTGCATCCAAAATATATATAGTATCAGCCTTTTGTACATTAATTGAATAAAATCTATTATATTTATCAATCATTTCAAGAATTTTTTACTCTTGCATACTTAAAAAAAATAAAAAAAGTTATATTTTATATCACATAACCTCCAAAATCAAATAATTTATTTTATAACACTAAAACCTAATGTAAAATCTCTATATATATTCTTACACCCCTTCAATTTTCTTGGTAATTTTAACTCTAATGTTTGGGATTACCATAATATAAACACTACACATATTTCCTGACACTTCCTTAAGATTTTAATTACCCTAGATAATTGTTAGACCATACAATCTCTTCTTCTAGCTTAAACATTTACCCTTTTATGTAATCAACACAATACTAAAGCCAAAAAATTCCATGTCATATTCCATTTTACTTAATAAATCAAGGAGGTTAGGTAAAATTTCTTTTACCACATTCATATATTTAGAAACTTTCTCTCAATGGCTACAAAAAAAATTCCATATCCAAACCTTGAGTCACTCTAATTCATTGACATACTCAATTATATTTAGTACATAAGTCGAGAAAAAAATTACATTAATCATTTTATATCTAAATAATTCTTTTAAAATCTCCAAATAATCTATCTTATGATTCTCATAAGTATCTAGATAAATTTATTAAAGAAATTCAATAATTTGATACTCAAGTAGTGATTGATTTACCACCTAAAAATTTATTTATTACTTATGAATAATTATTAAGTCCTATAATAGTCTAATAAGTTTCATATATTAAGATTTTACTTCTCATGAATTCATATTAAAATAATTTTAAATGATGAGGATTCCATTTTATCTACAAAAATGTTTTTATTAGATGAGTATCAGGTTTTATAATCATTTAATTCAGACATTGATTAAATTTTCTCCTAATCGTTATGGTTACCTAGCTAAGTGTAACCCAATATCACACAAAAAACAGGCATCTAACTATTAGGGTCACCTATATCCTGATTTACTTACAAAACATAATCCTTTGTTACCCTACTTTGGTAGAACCTGCCTATTTGGATGATCAAGATCTTGAAAAGTGTTTTCTTTAAAAGGAATATCACCTTTAGCATTTTTAAGGGGTTTTAAAATCTCATAATCTTACCTCATGTATTCCCTTTTGTATGTATACTTATAAATATTTTTTTCATACTATTTTTTCAACAAAATTAATATGTTTACAACATATTAATTTATAACATTTCATTCAAATCATGATTTGTGTTACTTAAAAAAAATAAAATCAAAGTACATCCACACAAATCCTAATGCATCCCATGTATAGGGGACATTAAACCTTTTCATTTAAAAGTTAAGAATAAAAATAAAAATAAATACTTATAATAAAATTCATGGTGATATAGATAACCAACCTCTATATTTCTTGACAGGGCTTGAAACCTAAGACTAGTGATAAGTTTGATTAAATGTAAAATTCCCCAAGGATTATGATGGTGATGTTTTGTTTTCAAACTATGTTTTGAAAAATATTTTTGAGTTAGAATAAAAAAATTTGTTAATTTTAGAGAAATTATTCTAAAAGGTTACATATGTTCACGTAAAGGAATTAGTTAAATAAAATAATTAGTTAAGTGGATAGCTTATGCAAGATTGTGAGTTTTTTATAAGACCATCACAAAATAATAAAAGAAGGTAGTATTATCATAATATCGTTTAGGAAAGATGGGTTAGAGTTTTTATAGAGGGTGATTCTTAAGTTTATTCCGAAAATGTGTGTGATTATATTTAAAAATCATGAAAATAACCTAGGTGGAAGACCAATACAGATTACATATGAGTTAATTGGAAGTTATGAGGATAAAAAGTTGAGATAATATGAAGTGATTTCTATGATCCAAAGTTAAAATTTAGTGTAGGTGCAACAAATTCATAAAACAAGAAGTACTAGATTCATGTTAGATCTATTTAAATCACTTGAGGTTGTTGAAAGTTAAGATGAGTTGAAGAAATGGAATAATTTGAATATGGGATAAGTGAAGTCAATTAAAGAATATCCGCCATACGATTTTGTGTAAATTCACATAAACATTATAAAGTTATAATCACTGTGATGGTAGTAAGATAGGCATTAAAAGTTTATTGAGGAGAGTTTATGTTTTAAGATGAGTTTTGTAGAATTATTGATGGCTATTGATATTGAGCAGTGTTTGAGTCTTTATCAAGTCAAAATTAGATATCTTTATATGTTATTGAAGTTTGTTGACCGAATAATTGAAGTGATTTGGAATTTTAAATTGACACTTGTGACATCCCAAACCTAGATTCCACTTAACCCATACCCTGAGCCTAGTTGGCCACATGACCCATCGAGTGTCTCCCCATATTCCAGGGGCTACTTACTAGAAACTGGGTAATATAGGGAGTACAACGGGAGACTATAACCACATGCCAGAGTGATACAATAGATACAACAAATACTAAACAGTAGAAAAATTATATAGACTAAACATTTACAATAAATAGATGAAACATAAACTGATAATAGTGGAAGATTGAATAATGGAATAATATATATCAAAAGCCCCAAAGGCTTTGTCTGATACAAACATGTATTCATAGCTTTCTAGTACAAAATGAAACATGGAATATTCAACAAATATGATAAAAAAAGTGAAAAAGTGAAGAAAAGTCAAATGTTTAACTATAGAATCTTGAGTCAAATCCCAATCCTATGCTCCTAAGCTATAATTAAGTAGTAATAATCAATACCATAAAGAGTGTTTCTTATCCCTATCCATACCTACATGCAAAAAATATTATTGGGTGAAAAATGTGTCCTGAGTAGGGTGTGAGATAAAAATATCAGTAGGCCGCCACCAATGGTGTCTACATGTAATCCGAGTAGGTGCTCGTATTTATTAAGTGTGCAGTAATAAGCTGGAAAGTAAAGTAGTGTAGAATGAATAAATAACCTCCCACTCTGGATCCTAAAGGATACCTTTTAGGTCTACATTCTTTTCCCCAAAGATGGTATGTCTGATCAAATTGTCATATGTATACATATAGATTATATCTAGCATTGGGTAAAAATTCCTCCCATACATATTTGTATATAGAAATTTTCACTAGTGTGGGGTAACAATTCCACCCACCCACACACATATAGAGATTATAACTTTCATGTGGTATGAATGCCTCCCACCCATACACATGTAGAGATTATAACTAGAATGGGGTAAGAATACCTACCACCCATTCACATTTCCCTAAATATGGAATGGGGTAAGAATGCCTCCCATATAATCAATTATATATATATATATATAGTTTGTTCATATAATACCAGAAATCTCAAACCATTCAAGTCATCCCATATAGTATTTATCATCTTATACAATGCCCGGTCAAAGGCATGTGTTCACCATCATTATTTCAAGTTCATTTAAAAAATCAAACCATTTCATTTAATTCATTTATTTAAAAAGTTAAATCCATATTACCCTATCCAATCTATACAATACAAACATCCAATTTACCTACCACGGAAAATTCATTTCAAGGCAAGGGTGTCAAGGCCAATGGGTCAAGGCCAAATACTCACATGCCCATTTGGAAAATTCCAATTAAAAAGGTACAAATCACTATTGAGGAACCTTGGTATACCTCAATTACACATGATTTAAAGACTATTTTAATTAAAAGTCAAGCTGGGAGTTAGTAACAATATTTTTTCATCTTGGGGAATTGTCCTAAAATAACCAATTTTGTTGGAACACCCCTTGGGTGTTCTTTTTAGCACATAGCTGACATCTAAACCCCTAAACATGATTCAAATAACCTATTTCAATACACTAGGGTTAATTAGACATGGTGGAATCAACAAAATAAAGGAACTTGATAAAGTCCGTCTCACAACATAATAACTCCAAATAAAATATTTTTATTTCTGAAATAACTTTTAAGGAAAAAGTGGGAAATTGACCAGTTCAGAAATAGAAAAAGTTAAACCACATAAGAAATTGTTTGGCCATTCCAGAAAATAGAAGGTGCGATTAAACAAATAATGAAGGGCACATGAGGTTAGCCTTACCTTGGGCTATCTGATGCCTCCAACAGTTTGAGAAACAAGTTTTGGATGAAGAAGTTGAAAGAGTTCCATTCTTGAGAGGAGTTTTGGAAACCTATTAGAGGAAGAACCCTTGTTCTGTCCACTAGTGTTAGGAGAAAATTAAAAAATAGGTTTTAAATTGAAAGAGGTCCAAAATGGTAATTTTGCCCCAAAATCCCATAGTGCATGGTTTATTCACACTGTTTACAAACCATTTGAAAATATAGAGCTAAGGCTATGTCCCCTATCTACAGTAGGCCACATGACCATGCTCCTAGTATGCATAGTTGTAGACAAATAGTGCGGACTTGTAGGTGCCCCTGTCTGCAGCTGAACAATTTATACAAACTACACAACCTTGGTTGAATGATTTACACTAACTATGAGGCATATCCTACAACCTATTTTCTGGACCTCTGAGCACTGAACTAGACCCATTGTCTCCTTGGGCCTTAGTATACTTTTACCATGATCTAAGGAAAGGTTCAAAATAAAAATCCAATGATCCGTACCTTGGTCAAAAGTCAGGTGAATAAAACCTCCACTTATTATAAAAACACATCCCTAAGTTGTCCTTATATGGGTAAATAGGTACTATCAACAAAGATTTTTGGCCATTAAGATGACATATAATTTTCCTACTCCTAGGTCTCATCCTATACCTGGTCGTGCTGCCATATCACCTGTACAAGAGGAACATACCTACCTCAGAGTGTCTTCATGCTCCAATCAATAATATGCAGTAGATAATACTCAAAGAATGCATACATTTATATCTCATCCTCATCAGGATAAAATTTATATGATGGTTCTAAGATAGTATTGCTAAATATGAGATACATGGAATACACTATTCATGGACTGGTATCTCTGAGGAAGTTCTAGTTGGTAAGCCATTTGTCCGATCCACTTCCCAACCTCAAAGGGTCCAAAAAATCTTGATGATTTCTTACCCTGCTTCCAAATACGTCTATGAACTAACCTAAGTGAGAATTTCAATAAAAAACTGTATCCAACCTTGAATTCAAGAGGTCTCCAGTGTTTATTGGCATAAGAAAATTTTCTAGACTGAGCTGTCAACATTAATTTCCTAATTAGCTGGACCAACTATATAGTATGATAAATGATACGTGGCTTAAGAATATATACTTCCTATTCCCCTATCTAGCACAAAGGTGAGCAAAAAATACTACCATACAAGCCTTCATATGGAGTCATCTCAATGGAATCTGGGAAGCTGTTGTTATATGAAAATTTCACAAGAGGAATGTGTTTTTCCCAATAAACTCTAAAATCGAGCACACAAGCATAGAGCATGTACTCTAGAACCAGAATTATACACTCCATCTTTCCATCAATCTACAGGTGATAGGATGTACCCAAAAGTACCTAGGTACCTAAGGCCTTCTAAAACCCATTCTAGAACCGTGATGTGAAATTAGAATCTCTGTCAGAAATGATAAAATGAGGTTATCCCTAATGAAATACTACCTCATTGATGTAAAAACTTCCTATAACATTTACTGAGAAAGTCTCTCGCACTGTTAAGAAGTGTGTGACAATTTTTAAATGATCAGTGACAACCCACACTCTATTATTTTCCGAAGGTGACCTCGGTAAACCAATTAGGAAGTCCATCAAAACATCCTCCCATTTCCACTCAGGAATGGACAAAGGCTGATAAATCCTTTCCAGACACTGATGTTCTGCCTTTACCTATTGAAAGGTGGAACAATGTGAGATGAAACTAGATATCTCACATTTCATACCGGGCCACCAGTATTGGAATCATATATCTTGGTACATTTTGGTGACACCAGGGTGAATTGCCCATGTTGAGGCATGGAAATCCCTCATCAGCTCCTCTATGTTGTTTGCTGGGACCCATATGCACCCACAAAACAATATAGTATCATCCTCATCAACTATCTAATCATAAGATGTATCATCACTTGAGATACTCTCATGTGGGACAAGGCCTTCAATATTATATAGTTTTCTCCACCTTACTCACTCTAAAAGAGTAGATGTCACCGCCAAGGCAGATAGAATAGTTTGACCATGGTCCTTCTGAACCTAAATGCACATCTATGAGAATAAGCCTATAATCTTACATTCATCACTAGATTTATGAACTGCCTGAGTCTGAGTCTTCCAGCTCAGAGCATTGTCTATTGAATACCCTTTCACAGGAGCGTTAGAAAGCACGAAATCGAATGATTGTAGGTAGTCGACCTACCTACGATATTTGATTTTTAGATCCCACTGAGTGAAGATGTACTTAATGATTTTGTTGTCTATGAACACCAAAAAACTATCTCATAATAGGTAGTATCTCTAATAGCGTAAGGTGTGAATAGACACAGTGAGATCGAGGTTATGTGTAGGGTAATTATACTCATGAGGCCTCAAGTAATGAGAACCACACACAATGACTCAATCATCCTCCATTAGAACAGCTCGAAGATTGACACCTGATGTATCATAGTAAACTATATAATCCCCACCTAGATCCATAAATATCAATATCGATAGTGAATTTAGTCTTCCCTTCAACACTTGGAAGTATTTATCACAAGTTTTAGACAATTTTAATTTCACACCCTTCTTTTTCAAGCCTGTAAGTGTCACTACAAGAAATGAGAAATCAAGAATGAAGTCTTTGTAAAATCCATCAATCCATAAGAAATTATTGATATCAAATATGTTCTTAGGATGATCCAAAGAAACCATAACCCTCACTTTCTATGGGTCAAAAGAAACTCTCGACTCTGAGATGATATGACCCAAGAAGTGGGCTTTATCATTTCAGAAGTGGAATTTACCGAGCATAACATAGAGTTGATTATCTCTCAGTGTATTACCTATGATCTCAATATGGGTTTCATGGTAATGTCTGTAGCATGAATATATTAAGATAATGTTGAAAAAGATAACCACAAATGAATCCAAATATTTGTGGAAGACACGATTCATAAGATCCCTGAAGACAGTAGGTGTGTTTGTGAATCCGGACGACATAACCCGGTACTCATAGAGACCATACCTAATCTTGAAAGATGAGTGAGGTATGTTTGATGTTTTTACACACACTTGATGATAGAAAAACCTTAGATATATCTTTGAAAAAACCTTCACATTGTGGAACTAATCAAATAGGTTTTCTATTCTAAGAAATGGATACTAGTTCTTAATAGTTAGTTGATTCAACCGATCGTAATCCACACAAATCCTAAGGGTACCATCCACCTTCTTGGAAAAGAGGAAGAGTGAACAATAAGGATAATTATTGGGGAATATAAATTCTTTCTCCTCCAGATCCTCTAACTCATTCTTAAGCTCCAGAAGCTGCTTAGGTTCCATCTTATAAGGAGGAATGGTCAAAGTTGCTGCTCTTGGCACGATCTCAATAGTAAACACTACCCATTGCACTAGAGGTAGACTAGAGACGTTTTTAGGAAAGAATTATCTGTAATGCTCCACTATAGGAGGAAATTCAATGGGTTGTAACTCCTTATCATAAAGGTAAATAATGGAAACTTGTGTTGTAACACTACCCAGCCTCTACTACTCGTGTCCTGATCATGTTATTATTATATCCCATTCTCCCTTATGCACATGCATCTCTCCCTATGGTGATGTAAACATCACCATATGATGATATTAGTCGATACAAGGCCTGTAAGGAACTAGTCAATCCATCCTAATGATTAAATAAACAAATATCATGTTGAGAATGTATAGGTTCAATTCTAATAGGTAACCACCTATCTCAAGGGGACCATTATAACAATGATGAACACCCTCTGAATGGATACTTAAGGGTGTATCTAGCATCATAACACCATGATAGTACTCAATGTCAAGTTCCAAAATCATAGTGGTACTGGAAAATATAAATGAGTGATACATGCCTATATCAAACAAAATTATACCCTAAAGTGGAGGAAACTAGAATAGTACCTCATACGGTAGATGTTTTAGTGCTCTACCCCTATAGTGCAGGTTGGAATTTATTTAACTTACCTATACCATATCCCTAAGTCACTACCTATCTGCCCTTACTAGGCCCACTGTACTAGAACTGAGAATCAAATGTTTAGTTTCCTTTGCCTCGACCACCACCTTATCCTGAACAATCGGTGGTATTCCAACTACTTGACTATCATGATCCTACAAACCCATATCCTAAATGTGGAGTTGGAGAATATCCCTTATCATTGGGCACTAGGGGGAATGTTCTACAGAAATGGTGGAGATCAACCAACCTTCCAAAACCACTAAACTCAACTGGGTTCCACGTTCACTTCCTCCTAAAATGTACTCACACCCCACACGAGTGATATATAAGAGAACTAACTGGAAAATGATCCTGACCACTTATATTACCATGAGATTCTTCAAAGAGTCATTTCCATCCTGAAGAAGATTCAATCGAATCCTTAGGCACTAAATTGCCTTGGCTCACACCATCAACATCCCTAAAATTTTGCTTTGTAACAAGGGCATGGATGACAATTTCAAAAATAGTTTTCATCTTGAACACATTGAATTGCAACCAGATGGTGTAACACAACCAGTACTCAAATCGCCTAGTAGCCATCAAATCATCAATAGCTAGAGAAGGAGAAAAACAATACATCTTTGTGAAATAAGATGAGTAATCCATAAATGACATGGTTCCCTGATTTAGATTCATAATGTCTCTAGATCTGTCACCCCTTAGAGTCTTGGGAAAGAAGTAGTCATAGAAGATGATTTGAATGTAATCCCATACCATATCTGTATATTTTCGGCCCTGTATGATTATATCCCACAAAATTTTGGAAGATTCATGCAGCATGTAATCATCTAGTTAACCATCTTCTCTGGAGGCGTCTCTAGATGCTCGAATATAGATAAGATATCTGCGAGCCAAGATTCCACAACAAGTGGTATTTTATCCCCTAAGAAAGTAAGAGGATGCTACTGTTGAAACTCATGAGTTAACTCTGCCATGCTTGATGAAGGTCACACTCCACGTTTCATGTTTTGAAACATATTTAGTAAACCCTCTCGAAACTAGGTATCAACCCCCATATCAGGTATATGAATAGGATCCTTGGGTGGCTCAATAGGAGGATTGACTGGAAGATCAAAGCCCGCCACCACACGAACATGATTGTTGTAACCTTTAGGGTGTGCGAATGAAGGATGTCGTGGTGGCATAATGCTACAATTCAAAATTAATGTCTCAGAATAGAAAACTTATCAATTTATAATATTTCATTCAAGAAGTTAGGATAGGTACTAAATTCTTCCTCTAAGAACGAATTCAACCATCTGCCTACTTTAAAAGTCCGGACTAAACATCGGAATAGACCATAATACGTTGTAAGAAAAAAAACTCCCACTACCCACTAATAAGGCCTGTTTTGGGTCAAGATTCTATGTTAGGCATGTGCAAGATGGATATTCTTAAGTTAGAAGTCATTTCCTTTTTTTTTGAAGAAAGTTGGCATGAAATGGTCTCCCAGTTCATGTCAAAGGAATTTATTAAACAAAAAATTGGTTACATGGAAATATCGAGGTGTAATGCACTTATACCCTCTGGAAGTTAATGAAACAGAAAAAAAATACATTGAAAACTAAAGTGAAATGTAGAGAAACAACCCTGTTGATGTCCTCAAGTGATCAGCCTTGCTGAGAAAAAATTTAGTCCTACTACATATATGTCAAGAGTCCATGAGATTAGGAAGGAGATTCTGATTCTAGAAGAAGTAGCAGCTCTGCAGTCCTTTTTAAGATCCTTCATCAAACCGAGTAGCCAGACATCTCAGTCCAGCTTTCATAAAGCCTGCAACTGATTTTCCATGAGACACCTCATCAAATGCTTCTTTCAGAGCCGGATCCTTGTAAATGTAGTCCATCCATAAAATCAGATAGCAATCCTAATGGAAAAATGAGAACAACCCATGTCTTCCTCCCCTGTAGTCAGCGTGAACATACATGCAGAGCATAGAACAGAGTACATGCAAGAAAGAGTTGTAGGTTCAAAAATCCAGGCCTTGTGTCTTGATATCAGCGGGAAAGGGAGAGTATTAAAAGACCTCACTTCGTAACCAATCAACCTCAATCAAAGGAACAACAACATCAGGCCGAAACTGAGGAAATCCTGCTCTTAACTTCATGAGAAAACCCTTCTTTTCCAGTAGAGATTTCATAAATTCCAGAGCTCATAGAGAAGGCATCCAACCTTCCTGTTTAAAGTCAGAAATAAAGCAAAAGCAAGGAGACATAGCAGATCTCCTCTACAAGTTTTTAAGAAGTCTAGATGATGTCAGAAGTGTTCTTCAAGCCAAACAGAGGTGCATGCAAACTTCTGACAAAAGGCAAAATTTTAATCCAAGCTCCAACGCAAGAGATCGACAGCATCATGTAACTGGCCGAAAATCATACCACATAGCAACACTTAAAAGGATCCATAAAGCATACAAAATGAAACATGATAATGAGCAACAAACCATGATAATATCCATCTAGCTATGGAATTTTGTAAATGATATCCTCATGCAAGGAAGAATAGATGTACAACAGTCCACCTTCCAAACAACATCTCCAGTGCATAGCTCTCAGGAGCAGCAGAAAATATCATCCAGTAGAAAAGCAAGAACAAAAGTGGATCAAAAATGGAAATTAAACTTTCGAAACATGATCAGTTTAAGAAATCTTTCTTGATTCTTTCATTGAAAATTTCTTGCTTTGCAGCCAAATAGGCGCTCTTAGTGATCTCTCCTTTCCTAAAAGAATTGTATAGGATTTCATCACTGAGTCCCGCCGAAGAATCATGATCTTCACAAGCTGGCATATTATGTTTATCAACCCTTTCAGCTTGTTTCTCCTTCACTACATGTTGATTTGCAATAGGGGCAGATTCATTATTTCTAGCAATGTCCAAGGAACGAGTGACAATAGTCCTCTCCACTTGTGAAAAATCTCTGCGTTTTCTAGTTTTTTTAGGATTGGGTGTAATAAACCCATCTGCATCCACTATTGGTTTCTTACCTTTTCTGGCCATGTCCCTTAGGTATTTATTTTCGATAATAGTAGAATTATCTTCCTTATCACTTTGTGAGAGACTCTCTTCAGATGCATCACACCTCTCCTTTTCCTCATCTTCCTGAGTGCCTTCTTTTATTTTCACTATCGACCTATCTTCAGGTAAGGGTGAGGGACTATGATGGACATTTTCATTCACCACAGTGGGTGAAATCTCCTTCTCTCCCTTATCTATAGAAGAACTTTCATGATCCCTCCGGGTGAGCAAAAAATCACAATGTTCTATATGCACATTAGAAGTACCGGGAACATCCTTGGCAATAGGAGTCACAATATCATCAGCAGGGTTTGATTTAGGAGGATCCAAGTTAATTTTAGCATTAGCTTTTTCTACCCAAACTGCTTTGCAACGAGGTTGAGGTGGTTCAAAATTTTTTGATTCACATTCCTCCATAGAATGACCCACTTTGTAGCAGCAATTACAATAAGGTAGAACATTTTCAAATACCACCTCTTGAGAATAACCTTTATCACCATTCTGGAGCCAAAATCTGGAAGGAAATGCTTGTGATATATCAATCTCAGTGCAGATCCGAGCAACTGAGGGACGAGATAAGTTCAAGGTGGCAGAATCTAATCTAATCAGAGTTCCAAATAGACTTGCAATGGCGGTTAGAGCACGCTGCTTAAAGAGATGTAGATGCAAACCTGGGAAACCGATCCAAAGTGGAACAATAGGGGGCTCAGAACCTATTTCAAAATATGGATACCACTTGAAGAACTTCATAGAAGCCCCCCCAAAAGACCATGAACCTCGAATCCAAAATCGGTAATAGTCATTATCTGAGGAGAACCGAAAGACAACATTCAGAGAGTTCAGAAGTCCAATATGAATGTTTGTAAAACCTATGTTCTCAATAGTTTTGCGTAAGAAGAATAGAGAAGGGAGATTTTTGATAAAGCGGCCTATAAGAACAAATCGTAGGTCTGAAGCAAGATCGTGTACCTCATCTTTGGAGAACTAAATCGCCGATAGACCTCTATGTCTGTAGGTTTTTGGAGCAATAAAGCCGGATGCCTTCGATTCTGTGTGTGGGATTCTACCCGAGACTACATCTGTGAAGGATCGCTCATCTTGGAACCCTTGATCGGCAAAGTTAGGGTTAACATGCCTATCGCCTGAGAGCTTCGCCTTCATCGCGCCGCTCTTTCACAGTTAGAAGTCATTTCTTATTTTAAACCATTCTTATTTAAACATTTAAGGGATTAGAAAAAGATGAATCCAATGATATGACATTTTTTATCTATACGGGCCCATATACCTTATGAATCAAAATATGACATTCACTTGGATGTCATTTTCATTAAATTTGTGCTTATTCATGTGATTATACCATTTTTCAAATGGTTTAGATAGATATAATTCCATACTTCAATCCATAAGGGCCTATACATCTTATGAATCAAAGAGTGGAACCCCCTAAACTCACACCACAGTGTGATCCTAAACCTGCAGGAGTTGTCATCACAATTGTAAGTATAAGACAAGGAAAAACAACTATACAATAGGAAAAGCTCACAGAAATTAAAACATGAAATGGAAAATATTCCTTGTCTATTCATACTATTCAAAGGATGATGCATGAGCTAATTCATATCCCATATTTAATCAGGACAAGGTAAGAAAATCATAATTCCAATGACATAAATATCAATAACATCACAAGTCATATGTATCACCTAACAGAGAAGTCATAAAAATGGTAATAGTAGAATCAATAATATTCATAAGTAAGAAAACTTGATCTTTACCCCGTACATTGGTTCACAACACCCAAGAACAACTTATGACTAGGGCCCTAAGCATTCCCAATCTTCAATCTATTTTTACTAAATAATAAATCAAGAAAGGAACCCCTCTAATACCACTTTGTGATGTCCCGGTCCAAGATGACACATAACCAATGCCCCAAGCCTGGTTGACCAAATGACCCCTAGCACATCTCCCCATAAGATTGGGTCTGCTGACATGTATCAGGTGTGTGTAGGTAGTATAATGGGGAGACTACAACCCCATTTCAGAGTGACATAGAAGATACAAAAAATAGTAAATAGTAGAGGAAGCATATACAACATACATGTATAGTAAACAAAGGAAACATAAACTGATAACCATAGAAGAATAAATAAATGAATAATATATATCAAAAGCCTTATAGGTTGTGCTGGATACAAACATGTATTCATGACATGCTAGTATAAAAAATAGGGAACACGCAACTTGTATGCTAAACAAAAAGTGAAAAAGTGAACAAAATCCAAAAGCTACTCCAGTGCATCTCGAGCCTAAGTCCTATCCTCTTATCCTAAGATCGAACTAAGTGGTTAGAATTAATAACTTAAATAATGATGCATACCCCTATCCATAATTGTAAGCAAAGAGTCTTCTCAGGTTCCAAAGTTGGCCTAAGTAGGGTGTGAGACAAAAATCATAGTAGGCCACCACCAATGATGTCTATGTGTAATATAATTAGGTGCTCGTATCTATTCAATACACAGTAATAAAATGAAAAGAAAATTAGTTAAAAATAAATAAATAACCTTCTGCTCAGGATCCTAAAGGACACATGGCGGGTCTACCTACTTCATCCCAAAGCTAGTATTTCTGATCAAGTCATCATATGTATATATATATATATAGATTATATCTAGAATGGGATAAGAATTCCTCCCATATATACATTCATATAGATATTTTCACTAGTGTGTGGTAAGAATGACTCCCACCCATACACATATAGATATTACAACTGGCGTGGTGAAAGAATGCCTCCCACCCATACACATATAGATATAATAATTGGCGTGGGGTAAGAATACTTCCCACCCATTCACATTTCCAAAAATATGGCATGGGGTAATAATACCTCTCATCCATTCACACACTCATATATATATAGTTCGTTGATATGATACCATCATGATCAAACTATTCAAGGCATCCCACATAGAATTTATCATTTTATACAAGGCAGAGTCAATGTCATTGGTTCACCATCCTTATATCAATTTCATTTAACAAACTAAAACCCTTATATATAATGCCTTTATTTAAGAGGTCGAATCCATATTACCCTATCCAACATATATAAGAAACCCATAAAAGTATCCTACCATGGAAAATTCATTTCATGGCAAGGGTGTCAATGCCATAGGGTCAAGACCAAATAATCACATGCCCATTTGGAAAATTCTAGTTAAAAAGGGAATATGCTTCATTGAGAAACCTTAGTATACATTAATTACACATGATTAAAAGGATATTTCAATTAAAAGTTAAGTTGGGAGATACTAAAAAGATTTGGTCATCTTGGGAAAGTGGAATAAAATGACCAATTTGGTTGGTATACCCCTTAGGTTTCCTTTTCAGCACATAGGTGATGTCTAAAGCCATAAAAACAATTCCATTAACCTAAGTCAACACACTAGGGCCAATTATACATGAATGAATCAACATAAAAAGGAACACAGAAAAGGACGGCTCATGACATGACAACATAACTACAAAATAGAAAAATCTCAAATGGAAAATTGTGAGGCCACCTAGTTTAGGGTCGTAGATGAAGGTTAACTTGAAATCGACATCATATTCTAAGTAGGTTGGAAAATAATAGAGTTTCTATACAACAACTTGAAAATAGGTTGAATGATACTGCATTTAAATAGCGTAATAGTAGTCACGATTAACCAAAGAATGAAGGGCAAGTGAGGCGAACCTTACCTTAGTCTATCTGATGCCTCTGATAGTTTGATAAATAGGTGTCATATGAAGGAGTTTCAAGAGATCTAATATTGATAGGGGTTTTGGAAGATTATGGGAGGAAGAAACCTTGTTCAGTATGCTTGAGGTTGGAGAAGAATTGAAAATAGGTTTTAAATTAAAAGGGGGGAAATTTTAAATTTTCCCCAAAATCTCACTACGCATGGTTTTTGTGAACGATTTACAAACTATGAGTAAACCGCATGTTAAGGATTTGTACCCTATCAGAAACAGGCTACATGGACATGCTCCTAGTCCACACATTTGTAGAAAAACCGTGTGGACTTTCAGGTTCCCATGTCTATAGCCACACAGTTTACACAAACTATGTAGCCTGGGTCACACATTTTACACTAACTATGTGGCCTAACAAGTAACCCATTTTTTCAAACCTTTGGGCTCTGAACCAGCCTCATAAACTCCTAGAACCTTCCCTAGTCCTTAGTATACCTTTAACATTATCAAAAGAAAGATTGAAAATTAAAAACCAATGATCCATACCATGGTCAAAATTTGGGTCGTTTCATCACCTATGCTCTCTGTATTTATTAGAGTAAATCCAACTATAAAGTGGAGGAACTTGTTCAATAAGAGGTTGTCGATGGCACTGTATATTTCGAATAAAGGATTCTATCAAGGGCTCAAACAAATTTCATAGGAATATATACTGGTTAGAAGACATATATCATTGAGTTAGGTAGACTGGAAGCTGAAGAACAAGCAGACGCAAGTTCAATACATCTAATTTTTAGAAATTTAATTGTGTGAGTAGATTCTATTTTGTTACTCATAATGTATAGAGGAAATTATATATCAAACAACTAGAGTGAATCAATATAATCATATTTTTGGGATACATAAGTGTGGGATTCACTTTTGGGATAAGGATAATCACTTCTTAAACCATTGTTCTTGATAATTGATTATAGTGGAAATTTTTTGACCAGAATATAATGAGCTTGACAAGGAGTAAGAAGACTCATTTGGTAAGAACATTGAAAAAGCCAATGCAAATTTATCTCTTATTTACTTCATTATATATGAGTAATATTTAGTCTTAATACAAGATCTATTTATTTCCTTAACAAGTACTAGATGTTATCTTAAGGTTAAAGGATGTTTTAAAAAGTAACCATTGATTCATCCTCCCTTCTCAGTGGTTCACCCACTCTTGGGTATCATAAAAATTCCACTATCAATGAATAAATACTAAAGAGATACCAAATTTATAATAAAATCTTTACATTTAATATTCATAAATGATAACAAACTTTTACCTTCAACTTTATAATCCACAAAAAAATCATATTCAGTGTTGAATTTAAATAAATCTTATATCATACCTAGCATATAACTCCCTAAATGCATGGTATGAAATTTATAAGAATAAATTTAACACATTAAACTAAATAGTTATCCATTTATTATATATAATATTATATTCATGAAAAATATAATAGGGAATAAACTAAATAAATTAAAAATTCATTAATTTATACATGAGATACACAATTATAAAATTTTCATAAATAAAAAATAAAAAAATTTATATAATTAAGAAATAATCATAAAAACTCTATAAATTTAAAAATATTAAATTTTCATATTTATTTCAATATAAACACTTTCACATTGTAAATTTACATACAATTAAATATAAACACTATATTCAAGGTATATAATATTTAAAAATACTTTTATAATCGTATGTGAATTTTCTATTTTATTTAACCATTTTAAATAAAACAGATATCATATATTTCATTTTTAAAACCTTAATACAATAAACCAAAACTCCTTTTGAAATGTTTTAAATAAATTTCCAAATATTTTCTCTAATGTGAACATTTCATAAATTGATATAAACACTTATATTTTCCCTTATTTTTAAATTTATTTACACATCATAACTTATTCAATCATATAAATTCACTGAAAACATAGACTATATCAACCAATTTTTTTTGCATGGTTTAATGTCCCCCTAAATTTAGTACATACCCTTCCATCCCAAGTCTGTAAATATTTTTTGAGAATTTTAAGAAATATAATTTTTTCAATAAAATATTAAACCCAAGTCCATTTTTAACTAAATTAATGATATGGGTTATCATAAGTAATAAATTTTATCAAAGGAAACCATGATCTATTTATTTAGTGAATATATTTTAGTTTTCTCTTTCACAAGTCCTATTTTTGAAATGTTGATATGGATTTACTTGAATAATTTAAGGTTTTCATATGGAAATCATATTTTACTTCTCAACGCAATATTTTTTTTGTAAACAATCGCTTAATAATATCATTTTATAATGATCTATTTTTTTAAACTATTTCTATTCCTATTTTTCTCAAACCATGACATTATTTTAAATATACAAGTAAAACTATAACAATTTTCTTACTAAAACACAGAGTGGATATGAAATACTTTAATGACCATGTCCATTTTTTATAAAACACTTCATAATTATAGAAAATATCAATTTTATAAGTTTCTACATTAACTCCAAAATCAATCCAAATGATATGGAAGTGGATCTAATACTATTTACATGTTTTGGAGGGGATAGTTCCTATAAAAAGGTATAAAAAACCATTAACCAAAACTAAATTTTCCACAAGCTAAATCTATTTATTTGAAATGAATAAAATAAATAAATAAATAGTTCCCTTTTATCTAATTATCCAAAACATACAAGATTCCCATCATGATTTTGATAGGGATTTATGATACTTGAGATCAAACTCTATTCTCCATTATTATCCATGTGTGGTTCAAATCCACCATTGTTTGGTAAGTTTTTCCTTAAAGACATTGTCTAATCAAAACCATCCTTGAAGGATTTCAAAATAGAAGGATCTTCAATGAGATTAGGTTTAGTGAGTTATCACACACTTTTTTATGGAAATCACATATTACACATTAGAAAAGGATTAAAGCTCCTTATTTAGCTGCTAATGACAACCCTTAGGCTTCTAAATGTTTCAGAAAAGTTTATTAGTTGATGAAAATTTTCTTAAATATTTTGAACATGAAAAACTATTTATAATGTTAATTAAAAGTCATTAGTTGATGGCTTAACATTTAAATAATAATTATGGTTAGTAAAACTCTTTCAATCATTATTAGATGATTATCCAAAAAATCATGATAACTTAGTTTGGTATTAACAACACCCTACATGTTTTATCAAATAACTAATTCACTATTATGCACTAAACCTTGATATATTAACCATCAATATATTAGAGTTTTCATCATCAAAAACTAAGATGTGGTTTAAACCACCACATCATGGTTTGGATTTATTTTATATTTATAACATCATTTTTATATGCTGTTGAATATCATAGTTAAAAATATTTCATTGAGGATATGAAAAATAGATCATTATTTTTATAAGTATTGCACATTAATTTTTCTTGAAAACATTATTAATTTAGTTTATTTACATTACATGCATAAATTTGAGTTTTTGGTAAAGGATCTTGTAAGAGACACTTTAAGGTGTGGGGGTGAATCTAAGGTCTCAAAAATGTAAACCTATTACTTGATTTTTAAGGGAATGAAAAAAATATTTTAATGGGTCTTATTTTCAAACTAGCATGTTTTGGGTTTCTTTTAAAAGGTAAGGGAATAGGGAATTGTAATTCCTTGGCCTTCCTACTAAGCATCTTGGTGCTCACTCTTACTTTACTTTTCATTTTTAGGTTCTAGTCTTGGATCGCTCTTGTCAAGCATGGTTTTATGTTTGGTGGTGACCCATGGGGTCACTTAGAGGTATGTATATCTAGTTATATTTATTTTGATCATCCGCTGCTAGTGTCTTTTTCTTTTGATCAATTTATATTTTTATACTTTTCTTTTTTTTTGTGGGCCAAACCATTCCAAACTACCTCATCTTGATGCCCATCACTTGTTGCCAAACCATGGGGATCGAGAATGCCCTTCAGGCCATGTCACAGACTACGTCGAGCACCGGGTCAGATGGTGACCCAACCTGGTTCGTGAAAAAATTGCATCAGAGGTGGAAGTTTGTTCTTGTTATTTTGGGTGTCAGGTATATCATAGATAGTACTGTTAGTACTCGAGTGCTGGGTGCGGGAAAAGCGTCGAAAACTCATACTCATTCCGATCCTTGAGTAACCAGGGGTGGTTTGATATTTATGTTTTTGGATTTGGTTTATGTGGATTGGGGATGACAGTAGGTATAAACTGTTACTACACGTGGTCTCACATAGAGTAGAGACCCATGTGATGACTGAGAGTATGGTTAGACACTCCTTATGGTTGGCGCTTTCCCAGGGCATGTTCAGCTAAACCATGTATTTGGGTTTGGCATGACCACTAGTTCTCCATCTATGTGATTTAGTATTGGTGATATTTTGCTTCAATTTTGTCTTGATGAAAATCATTTTTTTAAAAATAAATCAGACTTTGTGGTTTCTCCTATTTTTTCCTTGGCGTGATTTTGTCATGATTTTTTTGTGTTTTCCTTAGACCTTGTTTATGGAATTTGGCATTTGATTTGTTGAAATCATATTTCTAAAGTAACGTCTTGGATTATCTAAAATTTAAGTGTGTTATTATAGAAATGTTTTGTTTTTAAAGAGGAAGATCCTTGTTTTGTCTAGTGGTATTCCTATTGGTGCTCATGTGTGCATGTGGACGTGATTAAATGGACAGTTGGTGGATCATGTGGATGGGTCCTAGAGTGGCACATAAATGCATATCTGTGAGTCACCTAGGGGTATTGGTGTTGGGTGATTGATTCCTAAGTCCCCTTCTTGTTTCCTAAAATTTTTATTTGGGTAAATGGATGGAAAATTTGTTGCCTTTTTTCCTTTGTGTTTTGGTTAGTCGGGAGTGTTAGGATGTTTTTTTTTCTGAAAGGTCCAACGGAGAAAAGTGATTTTTTTATTTAAAATGGGGTTTCGTGATTAAATTTGTTTTTTAATTATAAAATGTCTTTGAGTTCCAAATGAAAAAATGGTTTCAAGAGAGCTTCTGGGCCTCATTTTACAAGGCTTGTTTTTTTAAGTGGGTGTTTTTATTTGCAATTAATTGATTCCATAAGTTAGAATTTTTGGATTTGTGATTGAAGTTTGGATGTTTATTTCTTAAGGTTCCTGATTTTTGGTAGGTTGTTCAGTTTTTCTTGTTTGGGATATGCCCCCAGAAATGTCGCTTGGGTTTTGACTAGGTCTCACTCTCAGTTCTTGGCTTAGCCCAGACTCTCAATGGAGTTATAGGGTTGGGTTCTGCTTAGTTAGTTCACATGTTTGTAGACATCGATATCAGTTGAGTATTTTTAGGAGCTTTGGGAAAGTTGGGAGTCTCTTCAGTTTTTGAGGAACTTCAAATGTTTCATATTTGTAATTTTTCTCGATAATGTTTGGAGGATTCGGGCTAGACCAATAAATGGTGATAGTTCCATTTTCATTACGAATGGGGATGTATTGAGAGTTCCTCTAGAATAGCTTCATCCCATGGTTGTACCTATGGAAGTAAAGGTGAGAGAAAGTGGTAGATCTCATACAAGCTCAACCAGTCAACAGGCAGTGAAGGAGGTGTGTTGACCTTTCTGATGATCTAGTTTCATTTTCCCCAGAGGTTGTGTGGAGAAATTAGTTTAAATCTCGTAATAATTGTTGATCTTGTTCATATTATGGTAAGTTAAGGTTCCTTATCTCATGAGGAGTGTGAAAAAAAGGGACCTATTCTTGGAGTGATCCTTCTATCAGTTCATGTTGCGTGTTTGATAGACCACTCAATAACCTATCTATAGTATGGTTAGTTAGGCACTCTAATTCATTTTCCACAATTATCAGTTGGCATGTTGATGGAGTGGTCACTTGGGTCATGAGAAGAAGTATGTAGGTTTCTTTTCCAGAGGAGGAAGTTCCAGTCAGAGGTGGCCAACTTATAATAGTGAGGCTGTAGATTCTCCAGACAACCGGGCCCCATCCATAGGTCCTGGGGTGAAGCTTGTGCATAGTCAAAATTCATCAAATGTGAGATGGGTTTGGTCTGACTTAAGTCTGCAGTGTCAGGATGGGGATGGATTAAGTTCCCTATTAGGGTATCATATCTAAAAGTTTTTTTTTGTTGTGAGGGGCATAAATTCCTTTTCTCTTTGTGGTGGTATTAATTTATGGGAGTTCCTATTGGGTTTTGATGAGGTTCGGAGAACCCATGTTCTTGAAAATCCAGTGAATGTGCTCTATGAATGTGGAATCTTAAATATTTTACCTTCATGTGGGTCAGTTAGGGATCGGAATTGTACTCATTTTGGAGATGCTAATGTCTTGTGGAATTGACATATGCATGTCCAGTTCTCCTATTGGTTTTGGGTTTCTACTGTAAAAACCTCCAATGTGGTGGAGTATTTTCCAATGTGGGTATCTTTTGTGTGGGTCAGCCATGTTGGTTGGTTTTTGAAGAAGAGTTCAGTCTGTATTGCTCAAAGTAAACTGGGAATTCCCACATGGGTGACATTGTACTAGGAAAATTCTAAAATGGTGGGGTGAACCACTGCGGGTCTTGCCAGTCTCTCCTCTTATGTTGGTTTGGTTTAACTTAGGAAACTCGGAGGGTAAATACAGTGTGAGAGGTTTTCCTGGGGTTATGATTCATTTTGGTTTGGAGAACCAATGTTTGAAAAGAATCCTAATCTTCAAAGTGTTCTTGGTACTGCAATTCCTTACTTCTCTCCGTCTGACCCTGACCATTGTAATTGGTTAGCTCGGGTGGTGGGTCAGTTGATGAGAGTTATTGGAGGTATCAAGCGGCCCCGGTGATCCCAAAGTTAGGGGTCAGGGTTCTCCATGTTGTAGTTGTGTTTGGAGGTGAATTACTTGATTTGGTTAATTTTCTTAGTGATTCTGGTTTTTAGATATTTAGAGTTTCAGGTCAGGGGAATTTTTAATGCTCGGTCTTTGGTGATTGAGTTTTTGTTTTAGGTGTATTCGCTGTCATTATTATAATCTTGGGTTGGTAATGTTTTTTGGGATTTTCTGGGGGAAGAATGTGTCATGTTGGGAAGAATTGTCACACCCTGACCAATGCTTTATTTTGTTCTAATTATTTTAGGTCTTTATTTTGATATCAACTTGAACCGATTTTAATTTAGAAAAAATTGTGGTTTTTTACGGGTGTGAGACTGTGCACAGTGTCAAAACTCAATAAATAATGTAATTATTATGGTTGGTTTTATTACTTTAGTTTTATTATTAGTATTAAATTGGTTAATATTTATTATGATTTTCTTTTGTTCTTTTATTCTTTATGTTTTATTTTATTGTTATTTTATTCTTTCTTATTATTTCCCCCCACTTATTTCTTCCTCCCCCATTGGTACGTCACATGTAGACCTTTCCCCCATAACCCTATCCTTCGAACCCTTCCTCCCTTGGAATCCCATACATAACTCCTCCTTCCCTTCGGCTGCATTGATTATCGACCCGCGCCGCCGTTGCCTCACACCGGCCCTGTGCCACCACTGCCTCACACTAAATCCACTTCCTCACACAGTCTCCGCGCCCCTCATCCTCTCAGCCGAGTCCTTGTCGGCAAGTATTTCTTGTGTAACCCTTTTCAGCGGCCTCCATCCCTTCCTCGGGTGGCTGCACCTCCTTCTCATCTAGGTAAGTTTTCTCCCTATTTTCTTTTGGTTCTATCTTACTGGTGGATTGGGTTTCTGGTAAACAAATTTTTGAATCCTCCCATGTTTCTAGGTTATGCGATGGGTTCTTCAGAGAAGATTTGATCATGTTTCAGCATCCACCGTTGAATCAAAACATTTCCGTTCATCTCAGTCTATCCTCCACCATCTTGATATGGGTGTTTCCGTGTTATTGTAGTGTTGGATGAATCCATTGCTTCTTGGATTTCACTAATGTGTTCTTTAAATTTTATGTGAAATTTCAAGTGCAAATTGAAGTATATTTGAAGTGCATTTGTGGTTTTGAGATTTGTTGCACTAGGAAAAATATTTTTATTTATGTCTCTAGATGAATTGTTTGAAATGAAATGAAATTTCTAGGGCATGTTGGGAAAAGTGATACCTACTGGTTTTACCATGCTTTAGTTTTCAAATAGGTTTTCAAATCCAGAAGAGGAGGGTTTAAAGGGTGAAAGTTTGCCTTATGGAATGATTTTTTCCATGAAGGGTGTATTTTTCATGTGTTGTGCTTAATTTCTATTATTTTATGGGAATTGAAATTTTTTTTGTTTTGTTTAGATCCTTTTGGTAGTTATTGGACTCCCTTGCATCGTTGTAGGGTGTCTTGTTCATCACGATGTGGGTTTTGGTCTTCAGGGATAGAGACCTATAGGTATATACATGGGTAAGCATTTATATATGTATATCCTCCTTATGCATATTCCCTCATGGCTTGGGGAATATGTACTTGGGTCAAAGGGTATATATATATATATAAATGTATATGCATATAAGTGAATCTGTCTCGGGCTACCTTCATCAAAAGTGGTGTGTCTTGAGATATGTTTTACAAATTAGTTTATTCTTATTCCAACTGATTGGTTGTAACACCATCTAATTTAATGTCCTTAATTGTTTAAAATGTGCTTGGTAATTTTTGTGTAGTGCGTTGGAAAGTTTGGTTCAGTTTCGAGTCATAGGTCCAAGGGCGACTCGCCTTCGTGTGCATCGGTAAGTAAATATATATATATGTAGGTTCCATCGTTACATGTACATTCATCCATTTCATTCAATGTACATGTATAGTGCTAGTTGTGCCTATTTGTATATATAGAAATGCATACACATGTTTGTGGAGTCTAGTATATGCATATAAGAATACCTATAAGGATCCCCTTGCACCTGATCATGGGCCATGAAAATGTATATATAGGGTCTAGGTGTCCTTGAATGTATGTGAAGACACCTATACTTAGTGGGGGAATCACATATTTTAGTTAGAAAGTTCTAAGAGATGAATTGGATGGCTTAGTTCCACCTTGAGGTATGTCTCCTATGCCTATAACTTTAAATTTAATTCCATAATTGTTTGGGCATTTTAAAAAATATTTTTTATATTAAATAGTACATTCATGCTATGAGAAGTGATGGTTTTTCTTGATGTTGGTCATTCCTTCATTTTTAGGTTCTCTTTAAGTGTTGCATATGTATTTTCCATTAAAATGTGATCTCATGCTTGTTTTAGAACGCTTAACATTTTAAATGCTTAAAAGTAGTTTCTAAAATGGTTTTGGGTGTGTAGTAGGTATTTATCAAAATGTTGGTGTGTATATTAGTTGTGAATGTTGATTTAAATGAACATGGATTATGGTATGTTTTTAAAAAGGGGAATTTGGGAACTTTATAAGTGATGGAAAATTTATTTGAAAAAGGTCTTTTCTACGATGTGTGTAAATTTAAAAATGTCATGTTTTGTAAAGAGGGGTGTTTTCATTGAAATGGTTAGCCTTTGTGTGAATTTGGAGGTGTGGTGTCTGTGCCTGTGAACTTAAACATGAGCATAAGGGAAACCCTGAGTTCCTAGGTGGCCGGACAAGGACTAATACTCTAGATTATACGTAAGTGGTTCATCCTGGGTTTTCCTAGAAGGATTGATTTTACCACACTAACTAAATTCTTGTGAAGATTTGAGACCACTAGGTTATGGGTGTGTTCCCTACTAATGGCTCATGCATGAGAATTTAGGTCTTTGTGGCTCATATGCCACATTTACATTGAGGTACGAGGATCCTAGGTCCCCAACTAACGCTAGATGCTTATGGATTTCCCATGGTTCTTGTGATGTGATTTTCGATTCAATTATTTCATGATTGTTTCCTCTTTTGTGAAAAATGTATTTAAATTTAAATTTATTCCATTTCATTTTGAAACGTTAATGCATTTTTGATCCTATTTTCAAAATGTAGTGGTAGAGAAATGTTCTCCTTAAAAATGTAAACCTAATACTTGATTTTTAAAGGAATGAAAACTATATTTTAATGGGCCTTATCTTCGAACTAGCATGTTATGGGTTTATTTTTAAAGGTATGGGGATAGTTCATTGTTATTCCTTGGCCTTTCTACTAATAATCTCAGTGCTCACACCTACTTTACTTTTTAATTTCAGGTTTTGGTTTTAGATCGCTCATGGAGAGCGTGGTTCTATGTTTGGTGGTGACCCATTGGGTCACTTGGAGGCATATTTAGGTGGTTATCTTTATTTTTATTTTTGATTTCTAGGGTTTTTTTGGTTTTTTTCAATTTATATTCAGCTACCTATCTTTGTTTTGTGGGCCAAACCATTCCCTATTATCTCATCTTGATACCCGACATTAGTTGCCAGCCTATAGGGATTGGGAAGGACCTTCGGGCCATGTCACAGACTGGGTTGGGTGCTGGGTTAGATGGAGTCCGGGCTTCGTTTGTGACACATGAATTCTCTAGATTCAATCTAATTTATCCATTGTCATTTTACAATTAGGTTATGTAACATAACTAGTTAACTTTCATAAAATCATATATTCAAATCCTTCTATATGGTTTGTAAAAAATAATTATAACTAACCCAAACATGTCCCCCATGAGTTTCTATGTAGGTGAAAAGTTACGACACATTCACTATGCACCATAATGGTGTCTAAGATATACTAGACCAAATAATTTTGAGGTTTTTACCCATAGATTCATCTATTCCAAAACCGCATGCACTTTCTAGTATCTTTACAAGGATTTAATTTCACGGGAAAATGAAAAAACATAATTTACCAAAATTTCAATAGTTTCTCATATACTCAGTCTTATACTTAGGGTTTTCACTAAAGTCCTCTTATCATTGTCCCCAAATAACATAAGATATTCAACGCTTCCAATAAAATGTTTTATCTATACAATTGAAACTAAGATTATCGTTAACCCAAAAATCCTTTATTGGATTCCTAAATATTAAATCATACATAACCAATATCACTCTAACATATAATGTTATCTAAACACTCCTTTTATACATATTATATAACCCCCAGACTAATGCTATCATATTCGGTGTTGAAAAAAATATAACATACAAAACTAGCATTGATATAAATCTATAATTATAATATCTTTCACATGTTTACTAAACTGAGGAACTTTTAACTTAGAGTTTTATAAAATTGTAGAAAATCATTAACAAATAAAATCCACAACTTTCACATCCAACAAACACATTTTCCAATAAAAAACTAACTAATATATAATGAGTCTTTAAAGTATCCCATAAATACTGTGACACCGTGAGATTTTCTGTGATATATTCCTTTTAATTTCTTTGATGTATTATATTGGACACTACACCAAGATTATCTTGTACTATATGCAACACCGTATTAGATTTCAGTATATGCAAAAATATTCTTGGTTCGTGTTACACACAATTTCAAGTTCGTTTTGTAGAAATTATTCTATGCAACATTAAGTATAGATTTTGTTTAATGTATAAATGAAATAAGTTTTGATTATGTTATACGCGACACCAAAGCGATCTTCCACTACACGCTGCCCTGACTTAGCTTGCATTACACGCAATCACGACCTTCCTCGATAGCGTGTGTAGTACGTAATACCGGGTTTCCCTAAACAATGATATATTATTAAAATATTATTATGAACTATCCATTATGAATTGTAAAAACACACTATATATTATTTTGATAACTTTCATATTTTAATGAATAATAAAAACATGCTATATTTTAATTAAAAACCACTTTTTTCATCGTAATAATTTATTTGGTTAAATTATAATAATTAATGGTTTTAAATTATAAATAGAATATATTTTTGCCATTTAATATAATTTATTTCAATAGCATTGATTTTACGTTGAATTCATAGGTAAAATCATTTTAGTCTTTTGCAATGTTTTAACTTTTAAAACTCGTTTTCTTAACAAACAAGAATAATTTTAAATTAATTTATGCAACTTCTATGATTTGAATTTGGAAAAATGGATTCCATATTTGGAATCAGTAGGTCCAAATTATGTTAATAGGTGATTTTTTATTTTTGGGCACTATGAATAGTTACTACGGTAAATTTTATTTACCAAAGTTAAATGTAAATCAAGTAATTAAGGGTAAATTTTATATTATAAAATTACCCTAACACATGCCTTAATTTAATTGGATTATTATATTTCTTCCTAAGGCATATATATGTCGAAATGGAATCCCTTGGAACCCACTTGGATGTGATTAAGAACTTTAATTTATTTTATTTGAAAGAAAGTGAAATACGTCTCACTCAAACTTTAATAATTAAAGTATTTTTAATATAAGGTTATAGGGAATATAAATTCTATTATAAATACTCATTTGAAAGATAATTTTTTTTCTTTTTTATGGTAATTTATTTGTAATTTTTAAGTGATATTTAAATACCTTAATATCTTATTCATTAATGATGGAGAAATTATTTACTTAGTGAAAAATCAATAATATATTTTTAATTAAAGTAATAATACCCATAAAAAGGCCCAAACACTTGACCAAAACCTATTTTTCAAGTATGTCTATACAATAAGCATCCAAGGGTCGACGTTGGGACCATTTAGATCCATATAAGAGAGATTATGACATTTATATTATTTTATTTTTAATAATGTCAAAGTTGTTAACTTCATAACTTAATAAATATAACAATTTAAATGTTGTGATTTTCAGATGATAAATTCTAGTAAAAGTATTATTATGAAACTTAATATATTTATATTCATTATAGGATTTCAGTTTTAATTTTATTTCAAAAAATAATTATATTAAATAATTATACAAAAATGTTATAGTAATTATTTTATTAAGAGAAATATCAAATAAATGGGTTTAAAAATATTAAAATAAATAATATATGAACTATTTAATATGTTCCACTAATTTTATAGATGAATACAACATGTTATTAATCTATTAAATATTTTAGATCGAATATATCTTCTCTGTGGATTTTATTTAAATTCAAATAATTGAATAGTTTCAAAATTGACAATATTGATATTTTATAAAAAATAACATATTATTAAATTGTTTAAAAATAACAAAAATATTTAAAATTTACAAATTGAAAATTATATGTTCTAAAATGTAATAATTTATCTAATTATTTAAAATTCACATCACATAAGTAAGTATTTATAACAATTTAAAAAATTATAATTTTATTACCACAAATAAATTTAAATAGAATAAATAAGGATAAAACAAATTGATAAGGTTTAAAATAAATTCCAAACTTGTCTAAATTTAATTTTATGATGATATTACAACCCTATCACATCTCATATTAGAATTTGAGTCATTTTGGATGTTTTAAATTGGGTTTTGAAGTTATTATAAAATAATATTTCTTATGTTTCTAAAGGTCCCCTCTCCTCCCTTATAAAAGGGAACCTCCTCCCTCTCCTCCTCACACCACTTTGAGCCTTAAAACTCGGCCAACCCATTCCCATTTATCTTCTCCACTTCTCTATAAACATACTAGAGGTCTTGATCTTCTTAAAAGACAAACTTTAGTGCCTTAAGCGGAGGTTTAGAAGAGGCGCGTCGAAGAAGAGTTAATATCCTTTACCGATTATTTCTAGTTCATTTCTTATTCTACTTCCTCTTTTTTTGTTGTTTTATAATAATGTAATTACATAAGTATCACTCATATACTAATATGTTCTTATAAATATTAAACAACCCTATTTCACCTTCTATCCATGCTATGGAAAATGAAACCACTGTGCGTGCGTACGTACGGAATACCGTCTCCACGCCGTGGTGTAATCTATTTTCCACCACCACCTTACTTGGATGGGTATAATGGGGTAAAGAATAACTAAATATGATTATTATAACATGATAATAATTATGAGATATTATATCATCCTCTCTAATACCATTCAATAATTATGGGAACAATATCATCGCTCATGCGTACGTACGGGTTACCATCTCCACGACGTGATGAGATTCATTCTCCTTGTTAACCATTAAAGAATGATTAAAAAGTATATATATAATAAATAATCAGGAAATATATTACATAATAATTATAATATATATATATATATATATATATTTCATCTAATTCCATTCAATTCAATAAGGAAATGAAAACAACGTTCATGCGTACGTACGGTCTACCGTCTCCATGAAAAATGTATTTCATTTCATTTATCTATCTATTATACATATATATAATGAATATATATGAAATATAATTCATTTTTCACATTCTTGAAGTAATTAAATCATGATATAAGTAATAATAATATCAAGAACAACAAGTCCAAACACGTATGATAAATGAAACAATTTTACCCAAAACGCGACTTTAACATGGAATTGACAATTGAACGGGTAATATAAAGTCATAAGTGAATCATATATGATATCATAAATATTATTATGGTTCTATTACAAGTTAATAATATGTTTAAACCCACTATATAGGAGTCTCAGACACATACAGAAGAAATTGGACATAAGGTAAGGGATAATTTTTCAAATCTCATTTTTATCCGAGATTGCTTATATGTAAGTATTTACTGGGGTTATATTTTTCATCCATTTACATAAAAATGTTATTCAAAAATTGTTTAATATTATTTCATGTATTTTTAAAGTCATGTTCACCCCTCTTTGACTTTTAAATTGTGTTATGGAAGGAATCATATTTTTTTTACCATATGAGGAACTTTTTGACTTTTCCGGCAAAAGTACAGGGAGAATGTTTTTTTAACTTATACGGCATGAAAGGATTTTTTTTGATTTTATAATGCCTAATTTTCATGAATATTCCTCTAAAATATTTCATGATTATTTTCAATAAAATACATTTTCTTCTGAAAATTGTATGTTATTTTGTGAAAAAAATGATTTTGAATAAGAAAGGATATTTTCTTCAAGAATTCATTTCAAGTGTTTTATCCAATCTATTTTCCATCTGAGATGACATTATTTAGTATGTTTATGTTTCAAGTATAATGTCTATATTATTTACAAGGTTTTATTTTTTTATGATGAAATGATATCCATTTCTTTTATATGGATTATGTTATGATGGGTTGATGTTTATGAAACCCATTTTATTCGTTGGGTTATTATGAATGATGTATGTTTATTTTGTGGAACACAAAATAATGATTTAATTATGAGATGGGTGGGACCTATATCTCACTACAATGAATTGGGTAAAGATTTATATCTCATGAGATAGACATGGATGGAATGGTAAGTTGATCTGGTTCAGTGATACCAGACTGGAATGAGGAGAGAACTTGATTCAGTAAGGGACTTTATCCACTATGATGGTCTTGAAAGTAATGCCTTGGATACTATGGAAATCATAACATGTGATTAATGGTTTTACATAATTACATGTTTTATTCCCATGATATTTTATCATGATTAATATTCTTTTATGATCTATGCCTTATGTACAACCAAGATTTATGTCATTTCTTATGTTCATGTTTTTAGGTTCAAATGTTTATGGATTGTTTTTATGTTCTCCATGTTTACCCTTACTGAGCATTTGAGCTCACCCTTTTTATGTTTTATTTTCCCCAGGATATAAATAAATGCTTTAGGTAATAAAACCAAAGGGGAGGATCTTTATGGGAGATGTTGAAGATCTTTCACCATGATTAGAAGATTATGTTCTGGGTTTCCAAAGAAACTAAACTAATACGGTCTTTGGGTGTCTGTTTTTTTCATGTATTAAGTATTCTACAAAATTAATGAATGTCTATTTATGTCAAGATTTGGGTCTCTAAAGTTGGTATCAGATTGAAGGTTTAGTTAACCTTTTGAAACTAGGATGTGAAAACTTTAGTGATATCCCTAGAGATATTTCTAAGGTATGTCTAGGGATGTCCCAAAGGTTTAGTATAACTATAGGTTACAGTCCTAGAATTATGTTGACGATCATGAATAACCATGGGTGAACCTAGGGTGTCATGGATTAAATAATGTGTGATAGGTGAGACATCCCATATGTTACTTTTTATGATTATGTGGTTCCTTGTTATTTCAACTGTTTCTTACACCATGGTTTTTGGTTTTAGTCAATGGAGGGAACCAGAAGGAATTGGGTCAACATTGAATCCAATGGACAAATTGGCGACTATAAGCAACAAAATTGCATAATGCCTAGAAAGAAAGATTTTGTGATTATGCCGAATCATTCATCGTGATATATGATTAGAAAAGGTGAAATTTAGTGGTATTCCTAATTCATCAAATAAGAGGAATATATAATTTTATGCATGTTCGCATGGTCAGGAGCATAGAGAAAGAAAGATTGAGATTTATAAATAAGGGAAGAAAAACCTTGAAGAATACATCAAATGGAGGGGGAGATGTTATCTGTGTGAAGAGAAGGGTTTTAGAGTGACAAACTATGATGGAGTTCAATGTCTTATCTGTGGAGAACATGGGAATTACCCAACTGAATTCCCTGACCAAAGATATTACTTC
This sequence comes from Viscum album, assembly GCA_963277665.1. Classification (NCBI taxonomy): domain Eukaryota; kingdom Viridiplantae; phylum Streptophyta; class Magnoliopsida; order Santalales; family Viscaceae; genus Viscum; species Viscum album. Next base: position 1,172,387,452 of record OY728119.1, on the reverse strand, counting down.
TAAATAAAGGAAGGACTTATTCTATAACAATCATTAAAGAGGATGTATTAAAGTGTTTATGTATTGGTATTCAAGAATAATGTTGTTGAGGTACTTTTATGGTATATTAGAATATCTATGTATTGGTCAATTGTGGTTTTCCATAAGAATATGATACCGGTAACCATGAAAAGTGATTGAAATATTTTTGGAAAGAAGATGATATACACATAATGAAGGGATAAGAAGAAAATAACATGTTTGATAGTATTCATGAGTTCATGATTGAGATATGGACAATGTGATATCATGGTTTGAGTATATAGAATTTTTGGGATTTTTGTATGTGGAAAGAGTTAGCTTTTGATAGAATTCATGTTTTCACTAAGGTTCTATGGTAATACATGTTTCAAAAGAATAAATGAATAAGGTAATCACATGTTTGGAATGTGACCAACAAGATATATGTTGTGATATATGAGGGATAAATGATGGAATTCACATGCTTGTTATATTACCTTTTTAGTAATCGTTCTCTTTATACTATGAGTTTGGAAATAAGTATTTTGGATAAGTCTTAAGGATGGAATGGATTAAGTTGAACATTAGATAGTATTGTTTAAGGCTAGAATTTTTTTCCCATTTTATTTTTGGAATGTTATAATTGTATAGCTTAAGAAAAGGGACAACCTGCAGAATGTGTGACAACCCGTTGCTTCAGACAAGGTTGTAGGAATCGAACCCACAACCAAAGTGCGACAGACCTTTATCGCCTACCACTGGCCTACAGGAAGTCCCTGGTTATTAGAAATTAGTTTTATTTTATTAAGCGGTATTATTGTTGAAGTATAAGTCCTTTTTTGGAATCATTTACGGTTAATCTCACCATAGATGGACTTATGTATATTTAATAACTTTTTCTAACCTTATGTTTGAGACAGATGGAATGACCTATCATTCTATCGCATGATCTGCTAACACTTCATGGAAGACAAATTCAACTTCATTTCTGTAAGAGATGAAGTGGAAATTGTTCAAGGCACAAACAATAGTGAGATTGTATCAAAATCGAGTAAGTATTTCTTTTAATTCTTCAACATTAGGGAAATGATCCTGAAAACCAAAAACATTGTCCTAGTACCCTCATATTCGATGAATCAGAAGGTACCTTAGATCGTCACAAATCTATGGCTTTGTGATTATTGGCCTTTTCATAGCTGTGTTCTCTACCACTCTTCATCAGAACATGATGGTTAGATTTCTCTTCCATACCCATATTTTCACCTATGTTATCTTATGTGGAAACCCAGTGATGAGTTAATTTGGGTAACCGTTACATTTCATACTTAAATTTTTAAAATTAAGTTTTAGTATTCCCTTTTACGATGTGGGTTTCTATGAATGAAACTTTCAAGTAGTAAACGATTTATAACCCCGAAAAATTTCAAGGGAGAAATTCATTTCAAAGAGGGTAGAATGTAACACCCCAAGATTTTATGAGATATATTTTTCTTAATTTCTTGGATGTATTCTACTTTAAACTAAACCAAGATTATCTTGTACTATACACAACACCGTATTAGCTTGTAGTACACACAACACTATTCTTGGCTCGTGTTACACACAATTTCAAGTTCGTATTGTAAAAATTATTATACATCAAATTAAGTATAGATTTTGTTTAATGTATAAATGAAATATGTTTTTATTATGTAATACATGACACCAAAGTGAGATTCCACTACACGCAGCCCTGACTTGGCTTGCATTACACGTAATCACGACCTTCTTCGATAGCGTGTGTAGTACGCAATACCGAGTTTTGCTAAACAACAATATATTGTTATAATATTATTATGAACTTGACGTTATGAATAGTATTAACTAAAACTTGAATTTTATAACATTATCATTCATCTTACACATTTTCTAGAACATGGTATGAGAACAATATAAATTTTTTGGGTAAAATAAGTATTTTTAAAAAAATGCAGTTTTGTCACCTTTTGACAGCGTACCCACTTTAAATCTAGGTTTTGGCATGTTTATAAGTTTAATTTGACAAAATAAAATTCTTCTTTGGAATCAGGATATAAAAATTTACTTTCGATAAATTTTTGATATTATTCTGATAACTTTCATATTTTAATGAATAGTAAAAACACTCTATATTTTAATTAAAAAAACTTTTTTCATCGTAATAATTTATATGGTTAAATTATAATATTTAATGGTTTTAAATTATAAATAGAATATATTTTTACCATTTAATATAATTTATTCCATTATAATTTATTTTACATTGAATTCGTAGGTAAAATCATTTCAATCTTTTGCAATATTTTAACTTTTAGAACTCGTTTTCTTAACAAACGTGATTAATTTTAAATTAATTTCTGCAACTTCTGTGATTTTAATTTAGAAAAATGGATTCCATATTTAGAATCATTGTGTCCAAATTATGTTAATAAGCTATTTTTTTATTTTTGGGGACTATGAATAGAAACTACGGTAAATTTTATTTACCATTATTAAAGGTAAATCAGGTAATTAAGGGTAAATATAATATTATAAAATTACCCTAACACTTGTATTAATATAATTGGATGATTATATTTTGTCCTAAGACATATTTGGGTCGAAATGGAATCCATTGGATCCAACATGGATGTGATTAAAAAAATTAATTTATTTTATTTTAAAGAAAGTGAAATATGTCTCACTCAAACTTCAATAATTAAAGTATTTTTAATATAAGGTTATAAAGAATATAAATTCGATTATAAATACTCATTTGAAAGATAAAATGTTTTTCTTTTTTTTGGTAATTTATTTGTAATTTTGAGTGATATTTAATTACCTTAATATCTTATACATTAATGATGGAGAAATTATTTACTTTGTGAAAAATCAATAATATAGTTTTTATTAATGTAATAATACACATCAATAGGCCCAAACACTTGACAAAAACATATTGGTCGAGTATATCTATACAATAATCATCCATGTCTAGACTTTGGGACCATTTTGATCCGTATAAAATAGATTATGAGATTTATATTATATTATTTTTAATAATGTCAAAGTTGTCACCTTCATAACTTAATAAATATAACTATTTAAATGTTGTCATTTTTAGATGAAAAATTCGAGTGAAAGTATTATTATGAAACTTAATAGATTTATATTCATCATAGTATTTTATTTTTAATTTTTATGCAACAAATAATTATATTAAATAATTATACAAAAATGGTATAGTAATTATGTTATTAAGAGAAATATCAAATAAATGGTTTTAAAAATATTAAAATAAATATTATATTAACTATTAAATGTTCTCCACTAATTTTAAAGATTAAAATAAATTTTTTTAAGTCTATTAAATATTTTGGATCGAATATATCTTCTCTGTGGATTTTATTTAAATTCAAATAATTGAATAGTGTCAAAATTTACACTTGATATTTTATAAAAATAAGATATTATTAAATTGTTTAAAAATCACAAAAATATTTAAAAATTACAAATGGAAAATTATATGGTTTAAAATGTAATAATTTATCTAATTATTGAAAATTAAAAACACATAAGTAAGTATTTATAACAATTTCAAAATTAGAATTTTATTACCACAAATAAATTTAAATAGATTAATTAAGGATAAATCAAATCGATAAGGTTTAAAATAAATTCCAAAAATGTATAAATTTTATTGGTTGATGGGATTACAACCCTATATCATCTCAGCTTCTAGTGTGAGTCATTTTGGGTGTTTTTAATTGGGGTTTGAATTTATTATAAATTAATATTTCTTATGTTTCCAAAGGTGCCCCTCTCCTCCCTTATAAAAGGGAACCTCCTCCCTCTCCTCCTCACACCACTTTGAGCATTAAAGATCAGCCAAACCCTACCCATTTCTCTTATACAATTCCCTATAAATATACTATAGGTTCTTATCTCCTTCAAAGACCAACTTTAGTGCCCTAAGAGGAGGTTTAGAAGAGGCGCGTCGAAGAAGTGGTAATATCCTTTACTGATTCTTTCAATTTCATTTCTTCTTCTACTTCCTCTTATTTTGTTGTTTAATAATAAAGTAATAACATAAATATAAATAATATACTGAAATTTGATTATAAATATGAAACAACCCAATTTCACCTTCTATCCATCCCATAGAAAATGAAATCACCACACGTGCGTACGTAATGAATATCATCTCCACGCCGTGGTGTAATCTGTTTTCCACCACCACCTTACTTGGATGGGTATAATGGTGTAAAGAATAATTACATATGATTATTATAACATGATACTAATTATGATATATTATATCATCCTCTCCAATTCCATTCAGTAATTATGGGAACGATATCATCGCTCTTGCGTACGTACGGATTACCATCTCCACGACACGATGAGATACATTATAAATGTCAACCATTCAAGAATAATTATAAAGTATATATATATAATAAATAATAATGAAATATATGACATAATAATACTACTGGATTTATATATATATATATATATATTTTATCTACTTACTTCCATTCAATTCAATAAGGAAATGAAAACAACGTTCATGCGTACATACAGTCTACCGTCTCCATGGACGATGTATTTCATTTCATTTATCTATCTATTATACATATATATACTGAATATATATGATATATAAATAATTTTTTACATTCTTTAAGTAAGTAAATCATGATATAAGTAATAATAATATCAAGAACAAGAATTCCAAACATGTACAATAAATGAAATGATTTTACCCAAAATGTGGATTTAACATGGAATTGACAATTGAATGGGTAATATAAAGTTATAAGTGAATAATATATGATATCATAAATATTTTTATGGTTCTGTTACAAGTTAATAATATTTTAATACCCACTATACAGGAGTTTTGGACACATACAGAAGAAATTGGACATAAGGTAAGCGATAATTTTGCAAATCTCATTTTTATCCAAGATTGCTTATACATAAGTATTTATTGGGGTTATATTTTTCATCCATGTATATAAAAATGTTTTTCACAAAATGTTTAATATTATTACATGTATGTTTAAAGTCATGTTTACCCCTCATTTACTTTTACATTCTGTTATATATGGAATCTTTCTTTTGTTTACCATACGAGGAACTTTTGGACTTTTCTGAAAAAAGTACGAGGAGAATGTTTTTTCAACTTATACGGCATGAACCGATTTTTTTACAATTTCATAAAGCCTAATTTTCATGAATATTCCTCTATAATATTTCATGATTATTTTCAAGAAAATCCCTTTTCTTTTAAAAATTTAATTGTATTTTGTGAAAATAAAATGATTTTGAAGAAGAAAGGATATTTTCCTCAAGAATTCATTTTAAGTGTTTTATCAAAACTATTTTCCATCTAAGGTGAAATTATTTAGTATGTTTATGTTTCAAGTATAATGTATCTATTATTTACATGGTTTTATTTTTCTTATGATGAAATGATATCCATTTGTTTTATATGGATTATGTTATGATGGGATGATGTTTATAAAACCCATTTTATTCATTGGGTTATTGTGAATGATGTATGTTTATTTTGAGGCACCCGAAAGAATGATTTCATTATGAGATTGGTGGTACCTATATCTCCCTACAATGCATCGGGTAAATATATATATCTCATGAGATACACATGGCTGGAATGGAAAGTTAATCCAGTTCAGTGATACAGGACTGGAACGAGGAGTGAACTCGATTCAGTAAGGGAATTTGTCCACTATGATGGTCTTGGCAGCAATTCCTTGGCTACTATGGAAATCATAACGTGTGCTTAATGGTTTTCCACGATTACATGTTTTATTTCCATGATATTTTATCATTATTAATGTTCCTTTATGATCTATGACTTATGTACTTCCAAGATTTATGTCATTTCTTATGTTCATGTTTCTACGTTAAAATGTTTATGGATTGTTTTTATATTATCCATGTTTACCCTTACTGAGCATTTGAGCTAACCCTTTTTATGTTTTCTTTTCCCTAGGATATAAAGTTATGTTTTAGGTAATAAAACCAAAGGGGAAGATCTTTATGGGAGATGTTGAAGATCTTTTACCATGATTAGATGATTATGTTCTGAGTTTCCAGAGACACTCAACTAATAAGGTCTTTGGGCATCTTTTTTTGTCTTGTTTTAAGTATTTCGAAAAATTAATGAATGTCTATGTATGTAAAGCTTTGGGTATCTAAAAATACTCTACACCAGATTCTCCTCTAAACTTAGAATACCTAAAATATTTATTTATAGCTCAAGTAAAGAAAAATATTAGAAGGTGTGGGATCAAATAATCATCAAGTGTAAAAAATAATAATATTGCATAACATGAGAGACATGAGTCATAACATGAAATAAAAATGAGTATGATCATAATCGTGGAAGCAAGGAATAATAGATGATATCATATGAACATGAATTAAATAATGATAATAACATAAGATCATGGAATCATAGGAAATGTGGAAACTTTATAAACATGACACCATAAGTTAAGTATCTCCACCTTGTTAGCAAAACATAGTTGTCTTGGATAACTACCCACTCACCATAGTTTTCTAAGATCACTTCCCACACCCCATGATATATCATGAGATGAAAACATTACCTGATGTATTGGAGGGATATATAATTTTGGGTCCAACCTCACATAATAAAAATCATACATATGAGTTCCACATGGTTTCAATCATCATATCATAAAAAAATAGAGAAATAAAATGGTTCTTATATCCATTTCTAGTGATTACCTAAGGAGGCATTTGTGATTTCTTCATTAAATGTGACATGATAAAACCCTGGAAAATTAATGGGTGTCTAATAAATTTAAGCATAATTCTATATAAATACAATTATAAAAACATGATTAACCACATGGTATTTAAAATATATATAAAATATATACATGACTTAGATAAAAATTCCATACTCAATCAATGTATTAGGAATCTAGGTGAACACCCTTCAATTAAGTATCAGAAAATAGGGAATTCATAAAGGAAGAGAATATAATATTAATCCTAAATATACATTTAGATGACTATGAAAGAAAAAAATAAGTGATGAATATTCCATGGACATAAGAGATAATTTCATAAGCCATAAAAATGAAGTAGAAGGATATTATCATTTAAAGAATACCCTTGATCTTGAATACCACATAAATGAATAACACTCTCAGATGCATATGTAAAATTTCGTTGAAAACGGGAATTTACAATTTCATTTGAAAAGTTTTAAATAATAAAATTTTATTTAACCATTAGAATAATAATATCCTCTTTTTAAAACTTTTAACTATAGAGAGGAAGTCTCTTAGAAAATAATAAAGGCACCAGAAGGATATGTTCACACAGAAACATGTCAAAGAGATTCCTTTTTGGTAGAAAATGAACCATAAAAAACATTTAAAATATTTACTTTTATTATTTTTAATAAATTTATGGTTGTTAAAGATTAAAATTTTAAAAATAATTAGGAAATAATGAATTTTGGAAAATTTTAAAAACAATAATTTAGATGATTTTTTTGAAAAATACTTATAAGGAAACATAGAAATTTCATTGAAAAAGTTTAGTGAAAGCCATATTATAAAAAGGATAAAAAAACTTCATTTAAATATAGGTGAATGTAAACATGAAGGTAACTTGAGATGAAGCATATTTGGGTTATAGACCACTATTTTGGATAAGTAAAACATTAAAATGAAAGAGAAATATCCCTTAGAAAGTATATGAGTTATTCTTATCAACATCATTATTGTATTTAAAGAGAGTTTCATTAAAGGGAATGATATTTATGAATATAATTAATATCCAAATATAAAAATATAATCTACCATTTAAAGAGATAATAATAATATTAATAGATTTATAAGACCAAATTCAAAGAGAGACTTTATGACTCATGAGAATTAAACTGAATTATGACTTGATTAAAATTTTAGTCAAAACCATTGAAGGAAAAATATCTTTAAATGAACCTCAATTACAATGAATAAAATTTATTTCATGATAATATAAAAATTGAGGATAATATACACTATATAAAATTAAATTTATGTATAAAGTAAAAGATGTCTCAATAAAGGGAGTTTGAGACAAACATACCATGATCGTTTAGAATTTTATAATAAAACCCCTTGGAAGAAGGATATATTAAAGTTGAAGTAAAATTTATATTAATAAGGATACTGCATGATATTAAAAATATAATTGGTAGTTTATAAAAAATTTAAAATAAATCAAGTGAATATAAGAACATGAGTCTCGAAGAATAAACTTTGGTGGTGAAAACCATACCTGTTTCTCAAAGAATTATTCACGTATACTTAACTTCATAAATAATATAATTAAATTTATTAAAAAAAAAAATAATAAAATTATTCATATATCTTTAATTTTTCAATTTATACTTATCATTATAATTTTATCACTTCTTAAATCCTTTCCACTCATATCTGTTTCTCAGGGGGTTTATTTGTTTTTTATATGAATATCTTAGCATTTTGACCATGGTTATGTTTTCTTATTCAAATAGATTAAAAAATTACATAATATCATTAGTGTTGTAAATATAAATTTTATACATTAAGTTTTTGTTTTTTAAAATTTATCCATGATTGTTGGTATTGGAAAATGAAACTCATCGCTGTGTGGAGGTGATAATCTGTACACACACACAATTGACTATTTTTTTTCCATACAATAAGAGGGAGGTAGAAAGTAAAATTATTTTTCATTTAAGAATCATAATATTGCTTTAATTATAATATTTATTCATTAAAAACCATTTTTTAACCATCCATTCAAGATGTTGATGAAAAATTGGAATCATCGTCCATAGTTGTGGTAGTCCACACATATCCATGATGACATTTTTGTTTTTCAAATGGTTGTGGAGGAAGGAATAAAAGGGATATTAAATTAGTATAATAACATATGATAATATAATTAATATTTATTTTTTCATACTCTCATGTATAAATGTTATTAGATATGGAAGAGAAAATAATGAATAAGAAATAATGGTTAAGAAAGATGTGAAACCTTCATGGAGACTTTGAACTTTCTCTTGACAGTATTATTGATAAATGAGAATTAATCCTATATTATGGTTATTAGAGGCTTGAGGTAATGTAAGTTAATTCTAGGAGAGATGATTATGGCAAAGTTTCAATAGGAATTTAAATGGGAGGTAAATTATGGAAGGGGTGGAGGTGGTATCCCTTTTTAAGTGAAGAAAATGGCACTTTCCTTGGAGTAGAATATTAAGTAAGGGTTAAGAATGGATGTGTATCAAAGTTAGGTCAGTTAAGTTTTTTATTTTTATTGATAGATTTGGGAAAAAATTTGAAACATAAAAGGTTATTTCTATAATGTCTAAAGTTCATTTAAATATATAAAATTTTTACCCACAATATATTAGTCATTTAAACACTTATAACTCTTAATGAAATGTTAATCATGTCAATTATTTTAGTACTAAAAAATAATTGAAAAATTACCAAAAAATTTAGAGTTTATAAATTAAAAAATTTCCTCCATTTAATCTAATTTATTTTATAAATATAATAAAATATTTTTTTTAAATTTAAAACACGTAACGTATAAAAATTGGATTTTAAATAAAAAAGGTTTTTAAAATTTAAACTTATATATAAGTTAAATTATTGTTGGCAACTTAATTTAATGATAGTAATAGATTTATTATAAAAACGAAAGGTTATGTGACATTGATATCTTTCCATAACCAAATTTCACCAAAATATTAATGAAATAAAACAAAAGGCATAAAATGTTTTTTCTTATCAAAGTAACATTTATTTTAGTTCTTAAAATACTGGACATGGGTTTTGAAATCCAAAATAATATGATAAAATGATTAATTTTATTCCTTAATTTAATATTTTATCACCTAAATGTTTTTATTTCCTTTTATTTAATTCTTATATATCTGTATGTTCTTAAAAAATATAACTTTCATATAAACTACATGTTCATATAATAAATGATATTTTCGGAAAATGGTAAAAAATTTATTTTTGTGTAAATTTTGATATTATAAATTCAATAATAATGATAATTTTATCTGAATATATTTATATAAATTATATATTTAACTATTAATTGAAAATAAATATATTTATATAAAACACTTTAATTATCCAAAGGTGTTTATAATCATTAACACTTTCTAAAACTATTTTATAGAAATATCTTAATTGATAGAATTTAAATATATTAGATAATATGTTGATACAAAATAATATTTTAAATGTGATAATAATAATTTATTATAATATCATAATTTTCAGTTTATTTCATGTGAATAAAGTTATCAAATTTAAAGGAAATATATATATATATATATATATATATATATATATAAACTGAAATATCAGGTCATTACATACTAGAACACTATGTGTAATTATAGGAACTCTACATGGTGTGTAGGATGGACTAATTGGCTTGTTAAGCCTAGTAGGGTACTTTATTTGTACCACCGCTACTCCCATCATGTTCAATAAATACACAACATGTTTTCATGGCCCATACAATGTGTATGGTCAAATGACCACTTGGCTGTGTATTCCATGCACACGCTATGCTAATTATCCAAGGGTACACCACATGTGTGTTAAGTCACACACAATGTGATGTTTAAATTAAAAAAACCATATACCCACTTTACCTACCAACATATATAACATGTGTTCTTCCAAACATCATTCCATTTAGTTGGGTTTTCAAGCTGGTTTCATCCCCTCACCATGAAATCATGTATTATTCTCTAATTTTACCAACAATCACATTCAATTTTTCATATCTGGGCCAAATCATGGATGTAAATTTTTCAAATGTCAGTTTCAAGGAATCAATATCTTGAAATCGAATCCATAAATAAGCATGATGGTTCACATCTCCTCACATGTAACAGATTAGATATTAAGGCATTGCTCCCTAGCTTCTCAATCCTCTATTTCCCAACACTCATTAACTTGACTCAGCCTCTATCATTATGTCCCATAAATACACTGGTGTAGGGGTTCAATTTCAACTCAAATAAAACCTATAAAGTCAAATAGTTGGCTTAACCATAGGTAATTGATTATTACATAAATAATGAAAGGAGAATACCAACTAAGAATTTTTTCCAATAATTGAAGTTCATTGAAAACCTAACCATCAATCATAGGAAAAAAAGTACTAGAATAAATTAAAGTTATGAAAACAAAAGAATACAGTCCATTAGGAAGATTATAAATTTATAGTTCCATGAAAAAATTGAAAATATAATGAAAATCACTAATATTGATCAATAATAACTGAATACAGGGAAATAAACAACAATAACAAAGACCTATCACATTGATGTTTTTATCAATGAAGAATAACATTTTCAAATTAGTGTTGTTGGAAATACCCATCGAGTTCATACATCACTTTTAAATTCTCCTTGGTCGCTCATGTATTCTCTAAATGAAAACACTATAACCCTAGATTTTGGTGTGGATAACTCTAGGTATTGGAGAAATATTTGATTATATAAATTATAATTAGGTTAAAATATAATAATCACAATTTTTGGTTCAATTTATTAATTGAGCCAATTATTATAATTGTGAAATCGAACATCTATGGGAATTTATATGAATGAAAATTACATATTCTCTTGGATAAAACCCACATCGCAGATTCAGTCATAGTTTTATTTTTTTACTTATAAAGACTCTTTTCCATAGAAAAAACTTATTCTTAAATATGTGTACTCTAGTGTTAAAAATAATGTATCTTTTTTATTATATTAACATTGGGGATTTTTGATGCTCAAAATTATATGATGGATGCATAATTTAACTCAAAAATATATTTTAAATTATTATAATAGTTTAAATACCAAAAGTAAAGTCATTTCACCATCCACTCCATATAGGATTTTTGTCTATACAATTTCAATCAAATCAAAAAATGAGGGTACTGATCTTTCACCAGAGTCTATTGTTCCCATGAGATCTCCTTGAGGTTTCCATACTACTAACAAATTCACAATTAGAGGATGGATCATCCATGAGGGGACATATCTTGTTGGTATTTGATCACCATAAAGGTCTCTTAAAAGGTGGATCCATCCTCAATTTTAATCTTGCCTCAGTTAATAACATGTTATGGGTTATGCATGTATCTCCTCTTCTATAACATATGAAAGAAGTCATACACCCTGTATAACTATTGGGGTAATGATAGGTGGTATGAAACTTCAACTACCCTATATATGATTTGAAATGGATTAATAATTATTATGGGTAACTTATCACCTTGACCAAATATCTATAATCCTCATCATGTCGATAACTTTAATAACACATAGTATTTTCTGGAAATCCTAAAGGCCTTTATCAACAGTTTTTGTAGAATTTATAATGGATATGAGTAGCTCTTATCTGATCTTGAATCTAATAAACCTTATCTCTCACCACTAACACTAACTCAAACCCCATGAGTTATATTCTCCCATCTCCATCCATGATAGGGGTGAACTTCAAAGTCTCTTGTATAGGGACTCAATTATTCTTTAATAACAATGGTGATATAGTAATTATTGTAAGAAAACTCCTCCAATGTAAAATGGCCATCCAATCATTTACATATGTATAACACACTAGCTAATAGTAGATCCTCAAGGAAATGAATGGTTCTCTCAGTATTGATATCTATCTAGGGGTGGAATGATGTTCTCATTTTTAACTCAGTCATAAAAATATATTAAAAATCTCTCCATAATAAAGAGTTAAATCAATAATTATAGTTGGATATGATCATAAAGGGTATCCCATAATTCCAAACAATATCCTAAATATATAATAGCCCCAAGAACTCAACTGAAACCTACTTATAGATGTTAAAGAAGTGGAACAACATGGTAAATCGATCAATAATTACCGAAATAGTTTCTTAGACTGTAATTGATAATAAAATAACCATATAAAAATCCATCAATATTCTATATCACTTATACTATGGAACCCTGATAGGTTGGGCCAGACCTACTTGGACATTGTTATTCTAATTCACCAGCTGACAAGTGATGCATCATGATTTTTTTGGAAATAATCATCTTCATTCCAAGCCACCAAAACTAAAGTTGAAGGTCTTGGAACATCTTCACAACTTCAATATACACTTCTAAGGGGGAAGTGTGAAACTCCTTTAGTACCACCTCATACATTAAAACTGGGAAAACTATCAATCCTCAAAAGAGGATGAAATTCTCCCCAAATTTTGAGAATCCTTATAGTACATCACCTGAGAATATCTATTCAAGAAACAAATCACAATTTATGTATCCCAAATGAGTATCCCTCATATATCGAATGCATATAAGGATATATACCATTAAACAAAGATACAATGTTCCTCCATCGTCAATCAAGGACAAATTAAATGTGGTCAACTAATCTGATTCCTTACCAAGTAACTGAGAATGAGAATACTTAATAATGAAAAATTCAAGATCATTTCCATTTCTTTGAGTATAAATGATAATTAATCTAGTTTTCTAGACCTTATATATATATATATGTGTGTGTGTGTGGGTTTTATTTGGATTTGACATAGTGATATGGGTACCTCGGGTCCCCAGAATCAATATATTAATAATATTAAATATAATAAAACCATGTGACCATTTTTTTGAAATAATGGATTTCATTTTGATCAGAGTCTGAAATAGGAAAACTAAGACTAGGGTTAAATCTAGATCATAGATTTTTCTCCAAGAATGACATAAGTTTTATTATGCATCAGGTTTCAAGATGATGCACTATCATGGAAGGACAAAAATAAATAAAATTGACTGATTGATTTTATTTTTATTAAATTAATAACCTAGAGGTTACCTCTATATAATCCCTTTTATATCCAATATCTTGGGTTAGATGCTTAACCATTATATATTTAATGGTAGAGGAGGAGTTTCCACGAGGAAGGACCTTCGATGATCAAATGAATGAGGAATCAAGGATCAACATTATTTAATTACGGGGAATTGTTAAAAAAATAAGCATATAATATCCTTCAACAAGATTTATAGAAAAAAATTCATCCCTAAAAATTAACACTCTCTCATTATAGGGATTCTTATTTTCTAATTTTTTGAGCCAAACTTTCTTGATTTTTTATAAAGAGTAATTTTTATGCTAAGGATCCGGATTTTATTTCCCTTTATTCTCATGGACAATTAAATTTAGAACTTAGATTTTAATTTTTATGATGAATTTTTACCTATTCTTCTTTTTCCATTATCATGATCGTTGTTTGGAACTATATGAACTGATATTGATTTCTCAATTTTATGTTTCTTGGGTTTTCACCCACCGCACTTCACTATTGGCCTTTTTTCGGGTGGGGGTTTGACTATTGTAGATCTAGTTTGAATCATGATAGAACCCCTAGATTCATGTTGGTGTCTCTATAAATGAAAAATTTGATCATGGGGCTTATAGATTCAAGGAATATTGGTGTAAATGAGATTGATGAATGGATCATGTTTGGTTTTCCTACGTGCAGGCTTATGAGAATGAGGGTTTTAAATGATGATTTTTTGTTTTAGTGATTTAAATGTAGAAAATCAACTTCTGTTGGAATTGGATCCATGATTGACACACTCAGAGGAATCATTAGTGAGATTCACAATGGAATCAATGATAATGGTGGATATGTGAATATTTGAGAGACCAAAATTTACAATTTTTGAAACTCTTTACTACATTCGATGTTTTCAAGAAGAACACACACCATATAGTCCACTTGTTATGGTGGATAGGGTTTCTATCCAAGATAAATGTTTGACAATCTTGTGTCGAGCCCACATATTGTGTGACCCTACCTAGTTAGTCAAACTATGCATAGCGAGTACATTACTGGGACCTCAGGTTCTCCAACACATCATGTGGTTACTAGAACACATCGTGTACATGAACCTTCACATGATGAGTACAGAATTAGGACAAGAGAAGTCTTGGACTTGGGTGTACACTTCATGTACACTAAGGTATAGGTAATTTACTCCTCTTATAATCTTTTACCACTTGTATCTCGTTTATTGGGAATTATATTTGGGACTAAAATTAGTCCATTTTGAGTAGAACTCCATGTAGGATGTGATGGCGGCATTTGTTTCAGTACTAGAGATACAATACAAAGTGATGTGAGTGGGATTATTCATCTAGCATTGCTTGGACAAAAATAGAGACCAAGAATTATCATCATAGTGATATTTTGGTTAGTAATCCCATGATGGTTGGGTTTTCTAGGGAATGAGACTCCATTATTATATTTACTAGTACAGTCGATACTCCCCCAAATAATTTTTTCTAGATTCTTTATTATAAAATGTTGATACCCCCCATCTTCTATCTCTAATGGGGAGTAGGTCCTCCACTAAATTCAATACACTCTCAATAAAGGCATCTCCTTTTGAGGGATGGGTTCTCATTTTTATTCTAGTAATGTTACATTGGGTTGCTGGCATCAGTAAAACATTGGCTCTTGAGTTATTGAAAAACTTATCATTTTTAGCTAGCTGTGATGATCATGATTTGTATATATTATTCTAGGGATTCTTATTTATGAGAATATAAATGCTGGATTTCTTTACCCTCTTATTTTATTTGATGATATGAACTTATTGTTGTAATTTTTACCATTATGTTGTATATGTATTCCTACTGGGTATATATATACTCACCCCTACATGGGATTTTACCTCACATGTCATGTATTATGCCTTCGATAGATAATTTGGAAGAGATATTTGTAGACCCAGAGTAGGTGAAGCCTAGTTTTACTTGGATGATATGATCACATATAGAAGCCAATTTTTTTAGTTCATGAGAAAGGATATCTATTTCATCCTCAATAGTTTATTTAGGTTAGGTTACTTTCCATTTATTGGGAATTTATTTATCCCCTATTTGGTACATGGATTCTTTGTTGTACTCTACTATTTACCTTAAGGTTTTAATAGTCATTTGATTACACTCCAGATGTTTCAATATTTATTATTATATTTTCACTACGTTATAGAGATGTGGGAATGTTTATAGGTACTATAGGATAACGACTCATATCATGTGAGATAAGCCTTCTTGATGCTAGTTTATATCCCCTAGCTAATTAGAGGAAGTCTTTGGGTGTACCTCTTGGATAAAAACTGGACCAGGTGGGGCCCCGATGTCTAGGGTCAATATATAGTGGTATACATGGAGGTTTTACCGAGGTATGGTGTTTGGTGATAGATGTGTTGTGAAGATTGGTTTTGGAGCATATGGAAATGATGTTAAGGTGTCTCAAGTTCAGATATTAGACTAGGGAACCCAGTGAAAGTGCAAGTGACTAATGTATCCATCTACAATGACTCTGACCACCTACTTCTCGACTCAGTATGCCGAGTCACCAGCTGTAGGGAAAACAATGGTACATGCATCATATTGAAACAAGTCTTGGAATTTCATGTCCTTCTTGAGTTTTCTCCCCAGATATTCTTATCTAACCATGGTATATCTTGTCAAATTTTAGGATTACTCTATGAAAATATCAAAAAAAGGATATTGTGATAGGACTATGATGATGGATATTTGAGAGATAAGGCCTCATTTTATAGACCTATCCCTGAAGTATTCCCTATAGGTGAGAATAGAGAAGTGATTCCACCTGATTAGTGACTCATAGACCTATATCTAAGATGATGTTAGGATGCATGTTGAGATAATTATTGATACAGTGGGATGAGATTATGATGCATGAAGTCCTAGTGTATTGAGTGAGTTTTAGCTATAGCGACCATTCAAGTTTAATGGTGAGCTAGACCCTCAGGAAGTAGAGGATTTAATTGAGTCAATAATTCAAGTTTTTTAGCTTGTGAGAACTACAAATGACTTAATAGTTGTTCATTTGACTGGTATTCTTCTGGGAGAAATTGTATGATGGTGGAGTCTGATCACCTAGAACCATGATGAGGTCATAGTTTCATGGGAGAAGTTCCAGTTCTTAATCTATGAGGAGTACTACCCTTTGACCTTGCACTATGTGTGGATTCATGAGATTCTGGAGTTGCAGTAGGGTGGGATGATTATTGTAGAGTACACATCAAGGTTAATGGAAACCAAATTACACTCTGTTGAAATGTTGTGATATGAATACTTATAATTGTATAAGTTGGAGTAGAGAATCCATATGTTTATCCGATCTAGTGTACTCTCTCCATTTTTTCCCACTTATGATGGTATGTCAGAGTGGACAATAGTGACCAAGATATTCAAGGAAGAGGAGTATCTGGTGTCTAGATCGATCAATTTATATCATAGAGTAGGGTCATATGCTACTATTATAAGATTTTAGACTTCAAGTTCTTGAAAGAGGAGGCATACTCATGGACCAAATGAAGATAGAGGTTTTACTATCTTTGGAACCAACCAAGAGAGTCTCATAGGTGTAAAGTTTTCTCAAATTGGTAGGGTACTATTAGAGGTTTGTAGAAAAAATTTCCCTGATTACCGCCCACTTAATTATTTGATATACAAAGGAAAATTATCTAATTGGACTATGATGTTTCAAATCCTTTGAGGAGCTGAGTCAGAAGTAAAACAATGATCTTGTATGAAGATTACATGAGGATTGTGCCTAGTACTTAGTTTTCTGTGATTCCTCAAGAGACGGGATCTGTTGCATAGGATTAAGGTAATAGGTATTATATTAGTAGAATGACATGAACCATGATTTTAAGTTGTAATACACAACCTTTTCTTTGAGTATGCGAAAGAAATATATTCTATGTGAGTTTATTATGGTTTAATTATACCACTAGAGTTTAGGGTATAAGTTTTCTCAGAGTGATCTTAACTTGAGAAACAGATATAGGATGGAGTTTTTGTAGGACTATGAATTTGAGATAGTCTATAATACAGGAAAAGGAAATGAAGTGAAAGATTCCTTTAGAATAGAATCTTGGCCTCTATTGGTGGAAGATGCATCATAGTAGTTATCCTCATTATAGCTGAACCTAATAGAGGAGAGAAGGAGAAATTATCTGAAATCAACGGTAGTGAATCTCTTACTTCAATAGTGTGAGAGAGAGGATCAGTTGGGAGACATTTATTTTAAATATTTATATTAACAGGTAACTTTAGAATATACATCAAGATTTTTTTTAAAGGTATAGAGTAGATCAACATTTTATGAGGATGAGCAGTTGTTCGGGCCATGTTGTGTGAGGAGGTGTTGAAGGAGTTATATACCCTTCCTTAGAGGAAAATATTGATGTGGAAAATATGCATCAAGAAATTTAGTGGCAACATTAGTGGTCTCATATGAGATGGATAACTATTGAGTTTTTTTCTTGATGCCTCACATTCTAGTTGGTAAAGAAAGAAAAAAAAGTTTCCAAAGTCTGGTGTCATCCTCTTGAGAATGCAGATTGAATGTGGGATAACATATTAATGGATTTTTTTGATGAATATTCCTTGGATAGTGAGAGGCTATGAAACTATCTAGGTGATTGGGAATCTTCTTACCAAATTGTATCAGATGATTTCTATGAAGGATTATAGTTTATATGAAATTTTGGAGTGATTTTATGTGCTGGATATTACCTCACATTATGGGGTACCCTCAATAGTTTTTCTCAGCTATGATGATAAATTCACATCATATTTATAGAGAGGTTTTGAGGAGGATATTGTAACCTAGTTGTGCATGAGTATATCATTTAAACCCTAAAATACATGGATATACCGAGTGAACCATCTAGGTTTTAGAGGATATGTTGAGAGATTTTATGTTATAATTTTATCAGATTTAGGAGGATTACTTTCCATTGGTGGTGTTTTCTTATAATATTATATATCACTATAATATCTATATGGAACCATTTGAATCTTTATACATTATACACTAAAGGTTACCATTTTTATATGTAGATATAGGTGAGTCATTTCTTAGGGATAGAATCTGGTGTAGGAAAAGATGGTGAATGATCAAGTGATTTATGAGTGAATGACAACCAATTAGTGTAAATAACAATTTATGAAAATTGATTTTATATACCCTTATAGTTCAATCATGGGGACCAAATATTCATGAAGTCACCCCTATTTATCTTTAAAGAGGTCTGGTCAGGGTATCAAGATATCCCTATGGTTCACTGGGATGTTTTAGGCCCTATGTAGGGTTTGATAGGTTTCTTATCTCCCAGACTTACTCACATAGTTGGGTGGGGTACATGATTTATTCTATGTTCCACAGATAAGGATATACATACATGACCTTTCATAAGTTATTTATTAGGTAGCGCTAAAAATCTAGGAAATATGCACCTTTTTTGAGAACCTATTATCCATTGGGAATTGGTAAGAGATGATCCTTTATGGGAGAGTTCTTCCTCTGGTGAGTGTTATTTGGTAGCATAGGAATATATTGGAAAGTTTTTAGGAGTATGAAAGCTAGGTGCGATCTTAGTACCCTCACCTTTTTGAGTTGGTTTTATATTTTTAGGGTGAAAATCCATGAAGGTGGGGAGAATCCAATGGGTCTAGTTTTAATGTTTGGAACCATATATATATATATATAGGTTTTATTTAGAGTTTGTATGGTTTCACCAGATTTCTAGGGAATGAAAATCAATATATTTAAAATATTAAAACCATGGGTGTGCATAGTTTTAAGAAATAATGTTTTTCACATTTATCGAAGTCTCAAATGAGAAAAACAAGACCATAGTTAAATCTAGAACTTGGAGTTCACCCTCAGTGCAACATAAGTATCATATGCATTGGGTTTCAAGATGCTGATTTTTGGGATATATTAAAATGCAAAAAATTAACTAATTAATTTTATATATTTTAAATACATAACATAGTGGTGACCTCTATATAATACTATTTATATACAATCTCTAGGTTTATCCACATAATACTAGGAGATTGAGATGTATATAAGGTGTCACCATGGGGATAGACCTTTGATGATCAAACAGAGGATGAATCAAGCATCAGATTCGTGTGATTATAAGGAATTGTTGAACGAACATCGAACTAATATAATCCTTCAATGAAATCACTAGAAAACATATTCTTCATCAAATATAAAGTTTTTATTGATGTAGGCTTCATTATTTATAGACTTTTCAGGCCAATATATCTTGATTTCCATCACGGATTAATTTATCTATTATGGATCTTAATTTTATATTCCTATAATGACATGTCCTAGTCAATTTTTTATTTATGTTTAATTTGATATATTGAATTATTATCTTTTAATAACTTTTGGTGACAATGATCAGTGTGTGAAACTATATCCGCTAATTATTCTTCTTACTTTTATGTTTATTTGATCTTTCCCCACCATTTTTCATATTCTTCATCATTGGTCCCATTTTAGGTGGTAGTTTGACTATTTCCTATCCATTTTGAATCATGATGAAACCCCCGGATTCATATTGATGCATGTGTGACTGAACAAGTTAATTACAGTGCTTCAAGATTCGAGTAATATTGGTGGAAAATAGATCAAAAGATGGATCAAGTTCAGTTTTCCTTATTTTGTAAGTATTAGAATTGGGGACTTCAATGTTGTATTTTTCATTGATAATAATTCATAAAATTTAATTTTGGTAGAAGTAGATCCATGATGGATGTACCAAGAGGCATATTGAGTATGAATTAAAGTAGATTCTGTGAGAATAGAGGATTTGTATTGATTCAAATGACCATACTTTAAAATTTGAGAAATTCAAAACTACATTCCATGAGTTCGGAAAGAACACACATTGTATAGTCTTCTTTCTATAGAAGATAGGGATTCTAGATTAGCTAAATATCACATGGCCATGTGGCCGGCCCACACACCATGTAACCCTACCTGGATAATTGGTTCGTGTATAGAGAGTACACGCTTGAGACCCTTGTTGGTCCCATATGACATGTGGCTCCAAAAACATGTCTTTTATGTGAACCTCCACACACTACGACAAAGTCACGATTTAGCGGCAGTTTTTTTCGTTTCGCAGTGGTTTAAACCGCCACTAAATATATTGGCGGCAGTTTTGAAAAACCGCCTCTAAATCGTGCGTCGAGAAACTATTCGCAGTGGTTTTGAAAACCGTCGTAGAACGTTTCACGACAGTTTTTTAGCAGCGGTTCAAACTGCCGCTAAAAGATTTAACGACAACTTTTTTATTTTTTTTATTATTTTTTTTATTTTTTTTATTTTCATTTTTTTTGTATTTGTTTTATTTATTTCTTTAGTATTTTAATTATTTATTTATATTTATTTTATTTATTCATATTTATTTTATTTATTTATATTTATTTTATTTATTCATATTTATTTTATTTATTTCGTATTTTATTTATTTATTTCGTATTTTATTTATTTATTTCATATTTTATTTATTTATTTCATTTAATTCACATTACTTTATTTACTTTATCCATGCATGCATGCTCATGCCCATGCACATGCCCATGCACATGCCCATGCAATATAAAGAAATACTGCGTTTGGTGAGATTTTAACCCCTAACCTCTTGCATATTTTCCAAAGACTTTACCACTCCAACAAGCTCGTCATGTGGTTAATAAACAGAATTTAATATAATTATATATAATAATTGGAAAAACAAATAATACATAACTAATAGATATAAAATAATAAAATAACAAAATTTTGAAATCGAAAGAATAAATAATAAATAATAAATAATAAATAATAATTAATAAATAATAATAAAGAAGAAACAATAAATAATAATAAAAAACAAAAAACAAATTACAATAAATAATATTAAATAATAAATAATAAATAAGAAATAAGAAATAAGAAATAAGAAATAAGAAATAATAGATAACGAATAACAAATAACAAGTAATAAATAATAATAAATAATAAATAATAAATAATAAATAATAAATAATAAATAATAAATAATAAATAATAAATAATAAATAATAAATAATAAATAATAAATAATAAATAATAAATAATAAATAATAATAATAAATAATAATAAATAATAATAAATAATAATAAATAATAATAAATACTAATAAAAAATAAAAAATAATAAAAAATATTAATAAATAATAATAAATAATAATAAATAATAAATAATAAATAATAATAAATAATAAATAATAAATAAGAAATAACAAAATAAAAAATAATAAATAAAAAATAATAAATAAAAAATAATAAATAATAAATAACAAATAACAAATAATAATAAATAATAAATAATAAATAATAAATAATAAATAATAAATAATAAATAATAAATAATAAATAATAAATAATAAATAAATAATAAATAAATAATAAATAATAATAAATAATAAATAATAATAAATAATAATAAATAATAATAAATAATAATAGATCATAATAAATAATAATAAATAATATTAAATAATAATAAATAATAATAAATAATAAATAAGAAATAAGAAATAATAAATAATAAAGAACAAATAATAAATAATAAATAATAAATAACAAATAAAAAATAATAGTAAATAATAAATAATAAATAATAAATAATAATAAACAAATAGTAAATAATAAATAATAAATAATAAATAATAAATAATAAATAATAAATAATAAATAATAAATAATAAATAATAAATAATAAAGAAGAAATAATAACTAATAAATAATAAATAATAATAAATAATAATAAATAATAATAAATAATAATAAATAATAATAATAAATAATAATAAATAATAATAACAAATAATAATAATAAACATTAAATATTAAATATTAAATAATAATAATAATAAATAACACATAAATAATAATTGTAAATAAATAAATAATAAATAGTAAATAATAAATAATAAACAACAAATAATAATAAATAAATAATATTATATAATATATAATATATAATATATAATATATAATATATAATATATAATATATAATATATAATATATAATACATAATACATAATACATAATACATAATAGATAATAGATAATATATAATACATAATACATAATATATAATATATAATATATAATAAATAAAATAATAATAATAAAAATAAATAATATATAACAAATAATAAATAACGAGTCACAAATATTATTATTAATAATAATAAATAAAAATTAATAAATAAAAATTAATAAATAACAAAAAATAAAAAATAAAAAATAAAAAATAAAAAATAAATAAATATAAATAAAAAATAAATATAAAAAATAAATAATAAATAACCAATAACAAATAATAGATAATAAATAAATTAAAGTATATTAGAAATAATAAATAATAAATAATAAATAATAAATAATAAATAATAAATGAAACACATGAAAATGTACAAAAAGGCGTGATAAGGGATGGAAAATTATGAAAACTCATGAAAACAGATGAAGAAGCATGAAGAAGGAAGCATTAGAAAGCATGAGAACACGTGAAAACTCATGAAAACTCTGGAAAACCCCTTAAAAATTTAACATAATCATCATAATAACCCACAAAAAACCATTGATAAAGATAACAAGTCATGGAAACCCAAATAAACAGTAATAAATGGAGCAACCGTTAAAACCCGTCAAAACGGTTATAAAGTGACAAAAACATTGGACTCACAATAACGAAGATAACTTATGATCTGAGAGTCCGTTCCATATCCACAACCAGTCAAATCAAAGATCCTAAAAAGATCTTCGAGCTGATTGGTGAAAGAGGCTGAATGGACCAGCGGATCGGATGTTACGACCATTTAAAAAAAACTGACAGGGAATGGGTGCTAGAAATTAGGCATTGAAAAACATAACAAACCCGATACTCACTAAAAATTCCATAACTTATGATCCAGGAGTCTATGTGGGCACCACGACCCGTCAAACTAAAGCTCATGGAATGAAATACGATCTGGAAGGCGGAGGAGTCCTGACCCACGGATCAAACGTTTGGTCTGTTTGAAGACAAGTTCGACGGGACATCGGTGACAGAAAAGAGGTTTTTGAGGCCTTTAGAGGGGTTTTTGGGATCGAAAAACACAACAGAAGCTTGATTTTGTTGAATTAGTGTGTATCTCTCTTCGCTGGCTTCGATTTGATATACGGTAGAGCCCAAATGGACACCTGGAACGAAAGTTATGGTCGTTTGAAGTTAGAGAATATTTTTCAACTTTCAAATAACTCTCATATCTTTTGTAGCTTAGACCATCTCATGGTTTTCATCATACGTACCTCTAGATCACTTCATGAGCTTCGATTTGACTAATCGTGGCGCTCCAACGGACGCCCAGATCAAAAGTTATGGCCGTTTAAGCGATTTTGGGGTTTCTCATGTTTTTTTATTTTTTTTCATTTCGCGGAGGTTTTACCCAAACCGCCGCTATTTCGCGGCGGTTTTTAAAAAACCACCGCTAATCCTCGAAAAAAAAAAATATTTTTTTACACATTTCGCGGCGGTTTTTAAAACCGCCGCGAAAAAACCACCACAAAACGCAAGTTTTCCTGTAGTGACATGTCAAGCCTGATAGAAGGATATAATAATTCATAGATTTGGGAGTACACCCCATGCACACCAAGGGACTTGTCCTGAACTTCTTTTAAAAGGCTCTACCTCTCACATATCCTTCTTTAGAACTCATATTTTGGATTATAAGTAGTCTATTTTGAGTGTAATTTTATGTAGGATGTAATTGTGGCCTTAATTTTGAAACATGAGATATAAAAAGAGGTGACGTGGGTAGGAAGTTTCTTCCAAAAATGATTGTTTAGTGAAGAGGCTCAGAGTTTATTGTTAGAGTGATGTTGGGGTTTGTAATCATCATATGTTTGTGTTTTTAAGGTGTGAGTCCCCCATATCATATATAATAGTAGAGAAAGAAATCCCCCGCAATACTAGGGCTTGAGTCCTCTTTCAACAAAGTTGGTTCACCCGCGTCATCATGCTATGGAGGGGATAATGTCCTCCACTTGATTTGGTACTCTCTCGATTGAGTAATCTTCAATGAGGAATGAGTAATGCATTATATTTTTATGAGGTTATGTTGTGTTTCTATCATTGGGGAAAACTAGTTGTTAGATATGAAAACAGACTCATATTTCTTAATTGGTTGTGAAGATTGAGATTTCTCACTCTTCGACCAAGAAATATTCTTTATGAAAATATCTTTTTTGGGTTTCCTTCCTCTCTCATGTTATGTGATGAGATTAATATCTTATTTTTTATTTATCCCATTATATTTTTTGGGTGTCTAACTAGGTATGTATATACTCACACATAGATGGGATTTTACAACACAAGTTGTTTCTTATAAAATCGACAAAAAAACTTTGTGAAGATGTTGGTGTACTTGGAATAAGTTGATCTTATTTATAGAAGGATACTGTGAATGTGTATGGTGGTTAGTTCATGAGTTCATAATAAGTGATCTCACATTCATCCTAATTAGTTTATCTGGGTTGGGTTATATTCTATTTTTTGGGAACATATTTTTCCTATATTTTATACTTGTTTTACTTGCTGTACTTTGATGTTTACTTAGAGTTTGTTGCATGAATTTTATTTTATAATAGAGGTTCAAAATTTATTATTATCCATACACTATGTTATAATGATAAATGTGTGTGTATAGGTACTTGGATATGACCTACCATCATGTGATATATTCTTACCTTGTTCTAGTTACTAGCCCCTGAGAAATTGGAGGGGGGCTTAGGGTGTCACTCTCAACTTACAACTGACCTAAGAGGCCCCCATGTCTTTGGTCATGACATTAACTATCTTAAATTCATAGTCCTATAGAAACTCTAGAAAATTTTTCTATGTCAGGTTAAGATCTATTTGAGAATAGATATACCCAAGGTTTTAGTGGTTTGAGTAGACTATGAACCACTCACAATAAAGGTAGTTATTTAAAGTATTTTGTGTCAAAATTACTACTTTTATCTCTAATTCATGGACTGTATAATTTTTATCTTGGGGTATCTGTTATCTAGACTCATAATAAATCATCACCCACCTCTAAATCAACACATGTCTATGCACAGTTTGAGATGAATCATAAAACACCATGTACCTAACTAACCCATTCGGGTTATCTGTTATCTACCTCATATAATCCAAGTCCCAATGAAATTTCTCAAATTAAATAAAAATATTCCCCATTCGGGTTAGGGAAGTCAAGGGAGCCATTATTCAAAAGAAAAAATCAACCACAAACCTTCCATAATACCTTGCTAACCTAAAGAAGCTATGCTACTCAGAAAATATCTTTGGTGGATCTGAAGATTGCATAACTTCTCTCTTTTTGAAGTCCACAACTTCTCCCTCGGAGATATAATTTCCTAAAAAGTTAACCTCCCTAATCTTGAACTAAAATTTCAATGGATTACCATATAGATGATTCCCCTAGAGCAAGTCTACGACCATCATCAGATTCTATGCATTCTTGATTTCTGATTCTAAATAAATGAGGATTCCATTGATGAAGACCACTATAAAATAGTTTTATAATGGTTGAAATATATAGTTCATGATTCCCATAAATAAAACTAGCGATTTCATTATGAAAAAAGGTTTCACCGAGATCTTTTAACTTCCACAGTGATGCCATAATTTCATCTTCTAGTGATACCCCTGACAAACCCACATATGATGGTATCCAGACTCGAGAACAAATTCACTCCATTCAGTTGGTCAAATAAGTATTTGATCCTATTTATAGAGTATTCATAGTTTATTTTCACTTGATTCATATGATGATAGTCAATAAAAATCCTTAATCTTTCATCATCCTTCTTGGAAAATAGTACTAAAACAGCTAAGAGGGACACATTATGTCTAATAAAACATTTTTCTTGAAGATCCTATAACTTCCTCTTAAGCTCTTAGAACTCAATGAGGGACATCCAATAAAATTCAAAAGACATTTAAATAGAAAAGGGTAAAACATCAATAAAAAAGTCAAACTCCTAAGAAGGGGTAATCCCGATGCATCCTCAAGGAAGAAATACATGTATTCCTTGACCAATAATAAAAGATGAACATATTAAGCCTTTGAAGTACCATGGGTCAAACTCACTAATTGCTATGATATCATGAAAACTTTCTATTAATGATTAATGTTCATATCATTAAAAATCTCTCTCATGCATAATGGAAAACCTCAAATTGCATTCTTGAAGGTACCACACCCTCAAGAGGAAATATTGAATTTAGGAATGAACTATAGATAACCAATTCATACTAAGGATAATTTCTCATGGATTAAAATATTAATAAATAGATCCCATGTGAATATCTCTCCACTAATCGTAGGCTTTCATTATCAATAGAAGTGTTTGATAATCTGATCACTTCTAATAGGTGTTTCTAGACACATGGTTTAGGAGAGAGGCACTACAAAAATCCCAAGCTCTCAAAAGGGATATATATATAATAATGGCTCACACATGAGTTTAAGAGTACCATTTACAAATTATAAAATAAAATTATTTTACCTCAAATCATGTAGTGTGTTACCATATCAATTCCCTCTATCACATATAGTTTCCTATAACCCTAAATTCCATCTCTATGAGCTTGGAGTTGACCTCATGGGGGTGGAAGTGGTATAAGTGTCCCATAATGAATTCATCCTCTAAATCCTCCCCCTATAAAATCACTATATCCTCCTCCAAAACCCACTCTAATACAACTATGAAATTAACCAACCCATTGAGATCTCTCCTGGGAGGCAGTACATTGAGTATACCACCTCAATCTCACCTCCAATAGGAAAAGGTATGGTTAGTAACACTTCATAGGTATAAAAATGAAATGGGCAGCATTTTAATAAAGTACATATATAGAATTCACACCTTCAGACATACCAAAATAATATAAAATAATTACTAAACCAATTAATAAATGTGATATATGCATGATACAATATCAAGAATCCCTAGTTGAATAACACAACATAAATAATTATATAAAGGGAAAAATACATGGGAAACAGAAAAAAGGAAACCCAACTTAACAACTGAAATGAGGAAGGTCCCTTATCATTCTCCCAAATATGAACATCATATTCTCTCACTACTATAAAGTATTACTTAGCTTTAGCGACACCTAATCAACCAATACCCCCTCTAAACTACATTTAGTATGTGTAAGACATTACATGTGTAAGAAAGATGAACATGTTGGGATGAGTATATAAATACCCAATAGGAATCTCTAAGAAACACAAAGATATATCAAAATATCTTCCAGATCATAAAAATAAATCAGTGGGGAAAAGATAATGATGAGCCTAAATATTCTCAAGGATAAAACCTAATACAATGGAAGAGGTCTCAATATTCACAGCCAACTATAGAATAATTCCCAACACAACTCTATAAATATAAAGAATCCAATTAATCAATCAAAACAACCTATATAAAATAATGGTGGGGGCCCATATCTCATCATTGGATATGAAATGGTCAAGGATATACCAAAATCTATGGATGGCCCATATCCCACCCAAGCTTTTAGATGGTGTGAAAATGACTATACAGATTGAGGACCCATGTTATAGGTGTGTATGAGGTGATACAAACTCTATTTAAATAATGAAAGTGAGAGAATCATATTCTAGCATAACGATGACACCAAGAGGATACCTACATGAATACCACTTTGGATATCACACATGAATCTCATTATAGACTATCCAAATATAAATAAAGAGTAACCTTCAGTTACTACCTTAAGTCTCACCTCTAATATCAAAGTAAAGTCCACTCTCATTTTCTAAGTTGAAAAAACTTAGAATGGTCTATTTACTTATTCTAATTTGAGTATTAAGAAATGAGATACCACAAGTTATAGTGTCTAGAAATATTAAACTATATATATTATTGTGTATATGATGTATAATACCTATCCAATATATTGGACATGCGCTAGAACACTGTGTGGTGTGTAAGTACCTTACATGACATATATGATAGAATATACGATGCGATAAGATAGGTGAGGAACTTAGCGTGTACCACAAATACTCATATCTTGTTTCATAGATACACATCATGTTTTCCTATACCACATGGACTGTAAGGATGGAAGTTCACCTCAGAGTGTACTCCATAAACACACTATGTTGGTCAACTAGGGGAACGCAACATGTGGGTTAAGTCACATGGAGTGTGATATTTAACTTGGAATGAAACCCTATCCACTATGCCAACTGAGATACATGACATGTGTTATTTCAAACATCAATTCTTGTAGCTATTCTTCCAAACTGGTTTCATCCCCTTTCCTTGAAATCGCACAGTTTCCCTCCTTTCATAAAAAATCATGCATGATTATTCATCTAAAGTCCTGATCATTCATGTAACTTCATTGAGTATTGTTTTTTGTACATTTATTTTTCAAAATAGATTCATTTAACTCCTAAAAGTGTTCATGTCACCTCAAACATCACTACTTGAAAATGAATATGAGCATCCATACCTTCGCTATCCTCTATCACTCAATGCTCATTCCACTCACCTCATCCTCCATCATTAAATCCAACAAATACACTTGACTCATGAATTCAATCATGAATTAAATTAGATATAGAAAGTTAAAAAACTATTGAAATTATTGTTCAACAATGGATATATGAATAATAGTGGGGGGAATCCTTGTAAAAAACTAAATATCATCGATGGATATTTTAAACCCATTCATCGATCATAGGAAAAAATTCCAAAAATTGATAAAATAATGAAAATTAAATAATTTAGGCCAACAAAAAAAATAATAAATTAGTATTTCCATGAAAAAATTATAAAATAAAGGATGAACATTAGTCTTGATAGTAATCAATGAATATAGGGAAATTACTAATAATAATTAATATAGACATCATCAATGGTTTTATCATTAGAGAAGTATGAATTAACATTGGAGTCATTAGGGATTTTTTTAAGTTCATTCATTGATCCCAAATAATTAGGCAAAAATATAATTAAATCAATTAATGATCTAATTTATTAATTCAGCCAATTATTTCTCCCATGAAAATGAAAATCCCTAGGACCAGTTTTGAATTAAACTTACACTGTTTTGAGGGTAAAAACTTCATTCATAACTCAACCATCATCTTGGTTTTATCATATGATAATATATTTAATAGAAAAATAATTTTTATCAAATATGTGTACATACATGATAAAAATAATATATTTTTTAATATATGAACACTGAGAATACATGACACCCAAAGTTCCATGCCATCTTAAAAAAACTAATAAATATATATTAAAATTTTCTGAGGATTTAAATGAAAAAAATTAGATTTGTTATAGAGATCAAGGAGTTCCTATCTACATTTAGTGAAATAACTATGATAGTGAAGTATTACATGAGCCTTTATTCTAAGGATATATCCCATTATTAGTAGTGAGAAAATAAGAGGGAAAATGAGTAAACCTTAGGAAGTAATGACCCACTACTAAATCCTACAATGGGAGGGACCCCGGGCTTTGGAGTGACCGAGGATAAACCGACCACTGAAATTTATTTATTCAATTCTTGTATTTCCACAATTTTCCATTATATTCTCATTTGATTAACCTAATAAAGAAAATACAAGTTTAATTTTAGTGCCTTGTGTATTTTATTTACATAATTTTAGTAAGACTTAAATACGTGTGTGTGGGTCAATTAATGTGTTTATCTCAACCTGAATACCCTCTCAAACTAGTACCCAAACCGAATCATCACATACCCTAAGGGAGTTCCCAATCTCCATGAGTTGTTTTCTTGTACCAGGGCATAAAAGAAAATCATTGGGAACAATTACACCTAATATAAATTAGAAAACATGGAATTCATATACAAAGTAGAGAGAAATATTGGAAAATATAAGAGTAAGGGTATGCCATGAGAAAAATGAAATAGTAGAAGTGATGCAACTCAAAAGGATCTAAACAATCTCTAAGGTACTAGTCTAATGACAAATGAAAACCAAAAACTAAACATTTACTCCATGTGATAGTGGGGGAAAACTCCCACCATATCACTACTAGGTACCTATACATAGCTAATAGAGACGTCACTACCTCACTACTGAAGCTTTATTTTATATGAATCAAAACACATAGAAACTTCTATACACCATTGAAGGGGTGCACTGGGTGTGAGTTAAATAGGCTTAGTAGGATTACACTAAGCTATTGCATTTTCAGTCACTATAAAAGAATCCAAACATTATAAAATTTATATAAAACAAGGCATGAAAACTAGAAAAAAGTTTTTATACAGAAAGCATGCTAATAAAATACAATTTTTCAACATTTACAAATAATATTGGTAAAAGAGTTTCAAATAATATCACATATATCAAAGCAGTCAAATAAAAGAATGCATCGCATATACTATTACATACAAATAGTCTAAACTAATAGGACATGTGACATCACACCGGGGATAATTATAGTTCAAGCTAGCTAGAACACTCATACCCAAACATAGGTAGTTGTTTGAATCAGGTATCTAGATATAGGCATCAGACATAGTGAGTAGAGGGAAAACCTTGTAAGTGAACATCCCTATAGGTCTAAAAAGTCCCTAGAACAAAAGTCCTAGGGAGTATAGGAACACTCCATGAGTGAACCCCTGATAGTATTAATGGATGATTCCTATTACTACACTGTACACCTAAGTACCCAAGGCTTCCCATGTGATACATTTTCCAAACCATTTAATCAAAAACCTGATTTGAAAACTATGATTTGGAAACCATTTCATAAATCCATTTCACAATGATTTGAAAATAAATTTTCTTTTAACAAAACTGGGGAAAACCATATTTTCTCAAAAATCAATTTCCCAACAAAATTCAATCAATCAATCATTCCCTTTTATTTTTTAACAATTTATTAAAACCAGAGAAATAATGTTCACCCAAAATAGGCATGAGATGAAACTACCTGTCTCAAACTTAGACCGTACATGACCAAAACAAGATCCACCGACACAGAAGAATGCAATGAAAATAAAAGAGACCCTACAATAAATCCATACATTTCATAATCAATTTATTAACCAAAACATTCAATGGAGAAGGTAACACAACACACTCTTCAAGGAACTCAAAAACTACTCCAAAACTAATATAAAGGTTATCCACCATAGGAAGGCCACACAATGGATCTAGAAAGGATCAAGAAGAATCAACACCAAAAGACTAGAATATTTATGAATTTTGTGCAATAGTGTTGTTGTGACCAATGGAAATGAGGTAGAAGAAATATAACTTACCTGAAGAGATGCAGTGAAACCACAATGAGAATCAGTCACCAATTGAAACCATCTAGAAGAATAAGATATCCCCAAAATCCCCTGGGAGAGATCCAGCATCTTAAGAGAGAGGACAATGTCCAAATAAAAATAAAATCAGATATGAAGTACGGTAAGAACAAAAAATCATGAAAAAATAATTTTGTGAAACTCTTTAACAATGGGAATTCCTTAATTTTTAAGCTATGCCAAATAAATGTCACCTTCGATTAAAAATAAATCTGATCGAACATTACACTAGGTGAACCAGCCTCATGACATGTAAAAAGTTTATTCTTTGAACCAATTCAAAAATTCTTCCTAACACTAATACATAATGTGTAACCATTTCACAACATGTAATCATCTAACAGATGACAAGTTTTCCAGATTATACAAAAAAACCCAAACCATTAACTGGTGTTCTCCGAACTTGGGGAGAAACCCCGAAATACTTTGACACATTTATACCTAGAATCAATTAATTCAAACAAAAACACATCCCTAAACTTTAGGTTATTTCCACCATAAAAGGATATACATCATAAGAAGTCTCAAAACACACCAAAATAGAGAGGAAAAAAAATAGAGATGAGAAATACCTGAAATACGGAATAAGGATGTCACAGACTTCCAACTATTGGACTTTACATCCCTGGGAAGTCATGTGGAATAATGGTGTATGGAAAGAGGTGAGCCCACTGATCCCTCATCAATGAATCTCACTCTCATGTATCATGAAAATATGATCGGTGTCACCATAATACTCTTACTAATAGAATCAACATCTCATGGAAGACCTTTAAATTATAAGAAATGATATCCATTTTCTACTCTACCATAAAAAATTATGGCTCTAAATTGATCTCTTAACAACTCAAAACATGAAATGGTTCAAGATGGAACTTACTAAGATGAGATATGTAGAAAAAATCATGAATATCCATAAATTGAAAGAATATTCCATCCAATAAGAAACCTTTCCTAGCCACTCAGTTTCCTCAAACCGCTCAACATATATTGGATCCAACTTTCTGTATTTTTTCCAAGTTGATAGTGACCATACTGCGGAGAAGATTTAAAGAAAATCTGGTCACCAATAGAAAAATCCAAAGGATAATGTCGATGATATGCGTATTATTCTATTGACTTTGATCTATGACCAAACACAGATGTATAGTCATAATCCTCGTCGATGTATCCTAAATGAGACTTGGTCCTACAAGAGAGGCCTCACCCTCCTCTTACAAAAAAATATTTTCCCTAAATGGGAATCCATAAAAAATATCCAAAGAATCCATTTTGATCGACAACTAATAACTATTTTTATAAGAAAACTCCTCTAGTCCTAGATGGTTGACCCATGATCCACCAAAATCTATGACACTGACATGGATAATATCCTTCATGATCTAGATAACTCACTCTATCTGGCCATTTATCTATGGATGGTAGGTTTTACTCAACCTAACATGAGTCTCCATCACCTACTAGAGACTCTTCTAGAACCATGAGTTTAACCTAGGATCCTTGATTGAAACAATAGAAGTGGGAACCCCATATAACCTTACAACATCATGTACATAGAGCCTAGGAAAGTATTTAACTTC
Organism: Viscum album; assembly: GCA_963277665.1. Taxonomy (NCBI): domain Eukaryota; kingdom Viridiplantae; phylum Streptophyta; class Magnoliopsida; order Santalales; family Viscaceae; genus Viscum; species Viscum album. Next base: position 1,172,353,469 of record OY728119.1, on the reverse strand, counting down.
AATGGTGTTCCTGATTAGAATGAAGTGATATGACTTTGTCAACTGATCAATCACCACCCAGATAGCATCCCTCACTCGTGGAGTCCTTGGTAATCTAAACAAAAGTTCATGGACACCTTTTCTCATTTCCAAACTAGAATCAGAAGAGGATAAGGAAACTTAGAAGGTTTCAGATAGTCTTCCTTTATCTGTTGGTTTGTGTAACAACATGACACATAATCTTTATTGTCACACTTCATACCTAACCACATGAATCAACATCTCATGTCATAATATATATTTATAGCACCTGGATGAATAAACCTTGAATAACTATGATATCCAAACAAAAATAATCTCCTCAAAGATTCTAGGATGACAAACAAATCCCAAAAATGGAGAATACAGTTTGAAGGGAGAGACCAACCATAAATGTCCTCCCCACCATATATGGTCTCCCAAATTCCCCTAATTTTTCTCCTACTACCAATCCACTAGAATAGACTCAGTTAGGGATGATGATAACTGTACACTAGTCAGAAGCGTACCTAAAACATCCCCCTGGGCATCCAAGTGAAACTAAGAAAAGATCCCCATAAGGTTTCACTCCTTTTATTCCCAAATAGCCTATATTGGTACTTTCTTACCAAGAGAATCTACAACAACTTTCCCCTTCCCCAGGGGGTAGGTGATGTCAATGTTAAATGTATAAAGGTATTCCAGCCACTACCTCTATTTGAGAGTCAATTATTTCTGATAAAAGATATAGCTAAAACTATAATGGCTAGAAAAGACATTTAACCTCTCCCCAAAAATATAGTTCCACTAACATTTAAGTGCATTCATAACCGTGGATAACTCTAATACATGAGTAGGGTAATTATTCTCATGTAGTCAAATCTAGCGAGAGCTGTAAGCCACCACATGAACATGATACATAATAATGAAACCCAAACCATGACTAGAAGCATCACAGAAAACCACCCAACCCTTCACAGGATTAGGTAAAATCAAAATAAGTGATGTTATTATAATTTATTTCATCTCATCAAAAAATACTAACACTTCAAATCCCATATTAATTTCCCCCTTTATGGGAAATAACACTCAAAGTTGACTCCAAATTTGAGAAATACTTGACGAACCATCGGTACTATGCAGTAAGACCAAGGAATATTTTAATCTAAAAGAAGTTTTATGGCTCTTCCCAAGAAAATATATCATCCACCTTCTTAGTATAAACTGATAAGACATAAATAAATCACATCCCCTAAGAACATAAATTCTCTAATACAGAAACTACATTTTTAAAGACTTCCATACAAAAAATGTCTCCTCAGGATTTCTAGAACCAATATCAAATATAGATAATACTCAAACTTGGATCTTGAATAAAGAAAAATGTCATCAATTAACAGTACCATAAAACTTTGTATATTCTCATGAAAAAGATAGGGTTCGTGAAATCTATGAAAACTAACGAGGTGTTAATTAGACCAAATGAAGTAATAAGATATTCTTAATGGAACTACCTTCTCCTTAAATCCATCTTTAGTATATTAGATTCCTAATCTCTGAGTTGGTGATACAAAGACCAAATATTGATCTTTGAAAACCAATTGGTCCAGAAAATCATCCACATGATACAAAAGATATTTATTACTAACCATCACCTAGTTTAAGATCCATTAATCCATACAAAATCAGAGTGAATTATCTGTTTTATTGCCCAAGAGCACTAGGGATGTCCAAGGTGAAACACTAGGGTGAGAAATAACCTTCACCATCATATCATCAAAATGAATCTTGATCACTTTCAGCTCCATTGATGGAATATGATAGTTGGGTATCAAGATTGGATGTTTATCTAAAACCATATAAACCCTAAACTTTTCCTCTCTATCAAGAGTAAAACATGAGAAATAATATAGTAAAAGATTGAAAAAATCCATGAAAACCGAAGGAAGATTACCTAGAAAAAGAAATTTTATCAGGATCAACTACAAAATCAAATAAAAAACTTATGATCTTTGGGTAGGTAGTTCCTACATGGCAAAACCTCAGATCCCACTCTCCTTAGAACACCTTTGATCTCCCGTCGGTCTTAATAAATGATACATGCTGACAATAATAATCAACATTAGCATGGTGAGTGACAATACAATCCATATTGATGATGATGTAGAATATATCTAGATCATGAATGAGGAAATAGAAGACTAATTCTCTATTGGATATTAATAGAGAATAAGTACACAAAAACACCTAATCTTTCCTATTTCCTAGAGGTTTCACTAACTCTATAAAAAGGACAAGTGTTCCCTTATAATTTTAATAATATTCAAAAAATATCTAGATATGAATGAGTGGGAGTCAACTATATCAAATAAATGAATCACTACTAAATATTTAATAAAGATGACACCTATCATTATCATTGGAATGAAATCAACCTCCAATGGAGACTCATCCATTGCATGCTAGTGATTAACTATTGAGGCCTATTGATGGATCCCTTTAGTCTTTGAAGTATCATACTACGCCATAGTAGCCTTTGGAGTCAATAGTCCTTGACCTTAATGACTTGTAGACATAGCATGATAGAAAAACTATAGATAACCATAACATACAAAACCAATACATATCTTCCTAGGTGTAATTTCCCCAAATCTAGATCTCACCCATATGGCCAGAAAGGGTTGGTTATGAGACCTCAAGTACACATCCTTGTATTCCAGGGGCTGCTGACTATTTTCATTGGTATAAAATGTATATTCGGGAGACTGTTCCCCCTAGTAAGAAGTTTCATTTTAGTAGAAATAATCCATATAAATTAAAGACACTAGAGTAAAGACAAATTAGAAACCAATAATAAAATCCAAACTAATAATCTAATAAATAGTAGTAGGTATAATGTAATGACACGCTGAAATGTAACTAAATTTCATGATTTAAACAATTAATGTAAATGAATAACATATTAAAAAAAAGTCTCAACAATTCCTGTTCTTGAACCCCATGTCAGTCCCACCTACAAACTTCATCCCATCCAGCAAGAAAAAAATCAACAAAAAGGTCTGTTTCCCTTTTCCAAACCTACATCCATGTAATCTGATTAGGTACCAAATAACGTCCTTAATAGTGTGCGAGTATAACTCAATAGTTCAACACAACCATGTCTAAACAAACAAGTCTGATTAGAAGTGTATGAAACAAAGAGATAATAAGGTGTACTAATTATTTCAAGAATTAATAAAATACAAGAAAACCCTTCTTTGGATCCACTCCAGAATATCTCGGAGAATGTATAACAACTATGCCAAACATAACCATATAACCATGTAAAATAACCTTATTTGGCATCACATTGGAATATCTCTAAGCATTTATTACAACCATGCCAACCACAACCATATAACCATAGTAAAATAACCTTTTTCAAAATCATGCCAAAATATCTCTTAGCACGTCTTACAACCATGAAAAGCACAACCATAAAATGGCACAATCAGAAAAATCCAAGTTAAAGAACTATAATCATTTCAACATCTTGTTCAGATACAAATAAGCATCACAACATGGGACTATGTAGATCCCGATCACTATAAGAATTAAAACATGGGACTGGTCCGATCCCACACAATATCATCATTACAGTATATAAGTGTGCATGTGCTAGGACCATTCCCAATATATATGAATTTCAGCATGGAGCACAAGTCCTTTCAGATATCATTTATATCACAATATCATATAATAAACCTCAAAGGTTAATTATGTTAATTTCCAGTTGTCTTTCATATACCACTTTCATTTATTTCAAAATAGATCAATAGTTAAAACATTAAGCATTAAGCCACAAAATTTGTATTCTATATCGATCAATCACCCAGGGTAGCATGTCATGCTAAAAACACTTTAAGACATTATACAATGCAATTATATTCATGGTTCGCTTACCCCACATGTAACTATAATCTAGGTCAAAATCCAATAGAAATCAAATGAATCTAAGGAATAATACCATTCATTATTTAATTGATTAAGGTGCACGTTATGTTGGCACAGTCATAATATTTCATATAATTGGTAATTATCAAACTATAGGGTTAAGATTTAGACCCCATACCTTTAAATGATGACCCAACTATGCTTCAAATAGAAAAGTACCATGAGGAAGAAGGTTTGGATGATCATAATGAGGTTCCCAGATCAATAATGATCAAATAATAACCAAAAATACCCATAGTCAATAGATTACACCTCTATAGTCCAAATAATAAGTGATAAAAAGAAAAAATGGACCAAAAAAACTTACCAGGGATCAAAGGAATTATCAGGATGTCTAGAAGGGAGGTAGGGACTCCAAAATCACCTGGAAGGTGCCCTAGGGTCGATAGGATAAGGTTAAAAAAGTTAAAAGAAAAATTGAAACACAAAACATACCTTGATATACCAGGATAGGGAATTACATGAAGTGTAATGTGGTTACATGTCAAGTAAATATTTTTAATGTGATACACTGAAAAACCCATTGACTGAGTGTCACGACCCGTCCCCCAGGGCCCGTGCCATGACTACCCCATGCCCGCCTTCCATAGGCCAGGGGATGGTGATTTTCACTGAAAGGCGTATTCTCTAAAATGAGAAGGCGTTGCCTTTAAATCTATATGAACACATGGTTCAAGAACCCAACAAGAAGAAAATGTGATGTAAAGTGCTGTATTAAAAAGGAGTGATGGAAGAAAAAGGGAGTAGAATACAAGCCAAACTGAAAGTACAAGTACAACTAAAAAGTACTAATACAACTAAAAGGAATAATACAACAAAAAAAGGAAAAAGCAGCTCCAAGACCGTCCACCATGGATCCTACTTGAAAGTTAGGTACAACTCACGATCGGTAGTCCCTGCATCGCGTTACACCAAATGGTCCACCCTGGATACTACCTGAAGGGTAGGTACAACTCACGATCAGTAGTCCCTGCATCGCGTCACACAAAATGGTCCACCTCTGATCACCTTCCCGTCCTAGCTCCCTCAGCCTTGATCAATTCCATATGTCCTCTGCACAAGATACAACAAGGTTCAGGCGAATCCCATGCAGGTGTGAGTATAAAGATACTCAATTGGGACCTCGAGACCCCGTAGGTTTCCTAAAGTTCCATAAAGGAAAACCACAAAGCAAGACATCAACTCTACTTAGGTATATCCCCATAAATATAACTAATCTATCAAGATATACACATCTCATATATGAGGGAAGTATTCCACAAAGGTAACACCACGAAGGTCGAATTGCCTCACAAGTAACACCATGAAGATAGATCCACAAAGGTAAAAGACTTAGTTCAAATAGATCCTCAGCACAACCCAGGTATACAACTCAGAAAGAACATGATTATGATGCTGATACACATAGGATCTCTATGAATTTTCATATCCATCTATGGATTCTCTAGGCCTAGAAATAGGTAACATTCCCCATCATAATGTCGAACACCTCGGCTGATGGAGAACTCCTCCTCTATCGAGTATAGTGTGCCTGCCATGTCACATAGAGGTGCTTCCCAATAACCTTGAACTGATGAGGAACTCCTCCACATTGCGTATCATGGGTTTGCTGGGTCACATAGAGCCGCTCCCCCATCGTGGCTTGCTGATGTACTCCTCCCCACTATGTACCATGGAGGATCCCCACTGTGGCCTACTGAGGTACTCCTCCCCATCGCGTACCATGGTCGTCGAGTCACTTAGAGTAAAAAAAGTCAGCAGTTGTCAGGTCTTAGCTAGTCGTAGGGTTTGGTACATAACACGCTTGGGAAAGTCACTCCATAAGCCATTGGTCATATTTCAACCAGCACAAAGTCTCAAAAAGAATTAACCCGATGATCCATCATGTCACAAGGGTTCCAACACCATAGATGGTGAATCAAAGTCTCTTTAAATTGAATCCCGACACTGTAGATTCAACAACGCCCACATATTTTTAAGCTGAGAACCGGTTCAAAAGTTAGAAAATTCCGCTCGTGCATTTACTGAACGCACCTGAAAAAAAGTTCAATAAATTATTAATGTTCACCCTCAACCTGTGCCGGTCGAGGTTAGGCTCCACCAAAGAAGAAAACCCCCCAATGAATTCAACGATACCCTCATATTTTCAATCCGAGTTACTGTTTAGATGTGATGAATTTTACAATAAAATAATTGTCACTTAATTACTTTATTGATGGAAAAAAACTAACTTTCACTGGTGGCTCATGCTGGCCAATGTTAGTATCTTTCTAAAGAGAGAATAACCTCACATGTTCAGCGGTGGTATCATATTTTTAATCCAAGTCACAGTTAGTGAGTTAGAAGCATTTGAAAAATAAAATAATTTTATTTAATAATTTTATTTATGGTTATGCCATTTTTGGGTTTTCTCAATGGAGGCCTATGCCGACTAAAATTATATCGCGCCTAGGGTAATCCTGCCATCCTGAACCCATTGGTACCATCTAATTTCTGATCTAGGAAACCATTTTAGAGTTACTCCACTTTTTCAGGAAAACTGCTTACGCGCGCTAATTAAAGGTTAACAAAATTTGACGGATCATTCCGGGCACTCTGGGCCTCGAAATCACGCGCCATCAAATTTCACAGTGTTGAAATAATTCCATATAATTAAAAAAAATTATACATAAATTACAGGAAATTAAATTCTCCACATCTTATGGATTTATGTCTTCAAAAGCCAAGATAAAGGAAAATCAAACAAATGAGGGTACTGAGCGTGAATCTGAGCATCCCACTCCCATGTGCTCTCCTGGAGTTTCCCGTGCTGCCAGCGAACACACACCAGAGGTATCGAATTCCCATGAAGGACCCACTCTTATCAATCCTCAAACTCCACTAGGAACTCCGTAAAAGTCAGACATTCATCATAGTTCAACTTTCCCTAGATGATAACATGCGATTGATCATGCACACATCTCCTCAATTGGGACACATGGAAAACATTATGCACCTTGTGCGTCTGTGGGGAAAGAGATAGATGGTACACCACCTCTCCCACCCTTTTGAGAATCTAGAAAGGTCCGATGAACAACAGAGATAACTTGCTGCCCTGTCCAAATCTCCAGAAACAACATTGAGGTGAGACCCATAAGAAGACATGGTCTCCCTACTCCTGTCAGCATAAGACATCTATTGGATCTCTGCAATCTTCACTTTCTAACAAGTGAGGCATCGTGATACAAACTCTTCCACTACTTCCTTCATCCCTGGCCATTTGTACTGATTCCCGAGGTCCTGGTACATCTTCGCCACTCTAGGATGTACCGTTAAAGGGTATGTATATATCTCCATCAACATCTCTTACCGAAGAGTCACTGGAACCATGGTGTATCTTTTGAAGAAGATGATGTGCTCCCCACCTTTAGAGAATCCTTTAGGAGACCGGCCTGACGATATCTGAGCACATCGGGTCTCACAGTCAACGTATCATGCTGTGCCCCCTCGAATTTGCTGAAGAATTGGGGGAGTGAAAGTAATATACTGTATGTAATATACTCCATCTTTATCCATGAAGGATATCCGTAGTGTGACTAGCTGCTATGACGCCTCACTCAGCAGTTGTAGACCAGACCTCCTATTGAGTGTGTCTGTTACCATGTTCCCCTTCTTAAGAGTATAGACTATCTCAAGGTCATAGTCCTAGATAAACTCTAGCCATGGTTGTTGTCTCAGGTTTAGGTCCTTCTTAGAGAATATATATCTGATACTCTTGTGATTAGAGTAGACTGTAAAACATTCACCAATCAAGTAATGCCGCCACATATTCAGTACAAAGACCACTGCTGCTAACTCCAGGTCATGGGTAGCATAGTTCTGCTCATGTTGTCTCAGCTGTCGCGAGCCATAAGTGATCAATGCTCTCTCATACATCAGGACACACCCAATTTCGGTCCCTGATGCTTCGCAGTAGACTACATTCCCAACGCCTTCTTATGGTAGCCTCAGGATGGGGGAACTCGTCAGTATCTAACTCAGCTCCTAAAAACTCTACTACCATCTCTCCACCTATACTAAGGGTTGTCCTATCTTCATCAAAGCTGACAAGGGTACTGAAACTCTGGAAAAGTCAGGCACAAATCTTCGATAATACCCAGCCAAAGAAAGTGTCCCTCTCCCTTCAGGGAGGTAATCCTGGAGACGTCCTTTGAAAAGATATCCCCACACTCTACCAGTCTTATTGAGAACTAAAAACTGAAACTCCTACTAACATGAGGGTAAGGTTGGGCAACTCAAGAGTGATCGACTGCACCCTCTTATGCATGAGTTTATCATGCGCTACCTAGTTTCCTTCTTCTCCGACCAAGGAAAACCACATTCCAACTTTTTAGACAAACAACAGCCTTTTTGACTAATACAGTCAATATGAGTATGAATTGTGGATTCCTAGTCCATGCCCAAACTAACATCGTAAGTCCTTGACATTAACACCAAGAGGTTCCAACCAGAACTTTCGTATCAAGGGTCAGATCCCACTTTCAGCATATGTGTGATTATCGATTATCCTCCCAAAGGTATCTCAAGACATGAGGGTTAAGTTAATAGTTTAATTGGAAACTCTAGGTCTTGGACAAGATTTATGGAAGGAAGGAATGATTGGTACCTATGTCAATTAATATGGTAGCTAGTAGTAGATACAGACGATACCCCAAATCATTCCAAGAGTCCTTGGGTCATACTCTTTGACCGCATACAGCTACTCCCTTCCCCTATCCTCCAACTCACTGAGCCTGGTGGGGACCACAAGGGGGGGGGGGGGTTGTAACATGTTGAAATGTATACCACCTCATGCTACTCTATTAGCTCCAATTCCATATCTGCTGGCCTGTAAATTCATCTGTCCCTAACACTTACTCTTCTCGAAACATTTTACATGCCCAATTCTAAGAGACTGGCATCAGTTTCCTTCTTTCCGACTGTTAACATTCACCGGCTACATCCGCTCAGCTAAAGAATATTCAACCACAAAGGTTCTCTCAAGCACCCTAACATAAAGTATGACTGTATTGAGAATAGTGTTGGATCAGATTCCCTTAAACACAACTCACTCGAAAGTCCCAGCCCCAAAGAATAGATCGTACATATTCATCAAGTACTAGGAATGGTCGGTACACCTCGATGAATACTCAGCTATAGACATGTCATCCTGCTGAAGTTGTAGATGCTCTAGGGAACACTCATCCCTTAGCTCTTTATGGAAAGAGACCCCTTATCTGAGGATGGTTCTCATGCTTGTCTATATTAAAAAGTCACCTCTTCACAAGATCAGGGTAACCTAAACCCTGTCATCGTCCTACTGAGCCACGTAGAAGGCTCTCTACCAGGACCACCATCGGATCGAATGGTGCCATGGTTAGATGGAAACATGGCCACCTCCTCAATCCAGTCCTTAGCCACCTGTGAGTCTGGATCGCCTCAGAACTTGAGGGGTATCTAATACTGAAACACATGTAAGGAACTAAGATAGATGTGTCCTCTACCGGTACCACCGGTTGTAAATACTGACCAATGGGTAGTTATATAGCTAACACACTACTCGAAGGTACTATCTCAGGAAACAGTCCATGTACCAAAGTCTCATTAACCTACGAACCATCCTCATAGTCCCATAATGGAAAAGAACAGCATCTAGGATCACCATATACTAAATTGGTGTCCCAACTCATGTGAAAACTCCATCCAAAACCTCTAGCAAGTCCTAAGATCATTGGGAATCTATCTCTCCTCGAAACCTCAGGGGAATTTGCCGCTGGAACTCGTGAAATGTGCTCAGTCGGCATGCACTACCCGACAGTGCGTCTGGTGGTAATTTCTACCGAATAGGTGGTGGTGCTGCCGGTACACCACCCGAAGTTGACAACATGGTATGAGGGCCCTACAAAGGAGCCTCGTTGCTCGGTGGTCATCATCATGTACTCTCTCGGGAATCCTAGAAGATTGTTTATGTGGCAACATACTAATAAGGAAGAGATGTGCCACGATCAATAAGTTATACCCATTGAACCGACCCCAAAGAAATCAAAAGAAAAACTCTTTAAAAACACACACAATCATTGTTTTTGTGCGTTGAGTCGGAAATCAGAATTCAGGGTCCTAGTGTATGGATACGTCGAATGCCGCACCAATACCGGTCTCTCTGAACTGAAAATGACAGTCATAACACTTAACACTATTTCTTGACAGAAAAGTTGAGAGTCCTAGTTCTTCAGTATAATCAAACTCTTTTGATACCACTTCCTCATGACCCATCCCCTAGGGCCCATGCCATGACTACCCCAAGACCAAATATCATAGGCCAGGGGATGGCGACTAGTACCGAAAGACATATTCCCTAAAATGGGAAGGTTTTTCCTATAAACCTGTACAAACACACGGTCTGGGAACAGAACAAGAAACAATTGTGAAGTAAACTTCTATAGTAAAAAGGTGTGTTGAAAGAAGAAGAGACCAGAATACAAGACCAACTGAAACTATGAGTACAACTGAAAAGTACTAATACAACTAAAAGGAACAATACAACTGAAAAAGGGAAAATCATCTCCTAGATCATCCACCATGGATCCTACCTGAAGGGTAGGTACAACTCACGACCAGTAGTCCATGTGTCGCATCACACCATATGGCCCACTGATGTTATTCATTTAATCATTACATTTTACTAACTCCCTTTACTGATTTTATATGAAAAGTGCATAATTCGTGTGTAATATTCATATTTTAATATTAAATATAATTTTGAGCACTATTTGAATAAATCCAGATTTGAGTAAGTTTAATGTATTATCTATAACTATTACTATACTGATCCAAATTTCATGGTTTTTGGTTTTTAGTATTCCTATTTCAATTTAGAACATTTAATTATAAAGGATCATGTGCCAATTCGGCCATTTGAAGGTTCATATGTACCACACAATAAGGCCCAATGAATCTGTGAACAAACTAGACCAGCCTTGAAGATTGATTTACTGGGCTCAATCCAGAAGTCCAAAACGGTTTATTCTCCACCATAATTCGTGGGACAATATTTTTCATCTTGGATAAAAATTTCAAGGCCCAACGTCTTCCACAAGTGGCCCAAATGATTCTATGAAGTCCAGCCCACCATTCTGGCCGGGAATTAAAATTAGCACACAAATGTAGACTTTTATCCTTATCTAGAAATCCATTTGAGCTGAGAATTTGCAGTGTGAAAGAGGATATATAGGAATCCAACTTTTTGAATAAAATATCTGGATTTGATGGCATATTACTATTCAAAAATCCATTCACATTTCTTCCATTGAAAAGTCATGGATAGAAATGGACAGTTTAGCTCTGTTTAATGAAATAGCCATAACATTGGCAAAAAAGTCCAATGACCGCAATATTTTGAGGGTAGAAAGAAGACATCCATATCTACATTTATGAAGAAGACACCAGCTCGTGATTCAGCTTTATAGATTGGAAAATATGCGGGTCAAGTGAAGGGACATATTTGGAATGCAAACAGTCCACACCTTGGGCTATAAATACATCCCTCTCCTCTCCTTACAAGAGGTTGGCACTTCAGCACTTAAGGAGGAGGTTTGGAATTACTAGATCCTTGAAAAGGTTCTGGGAGGATATGATTTTATCTTATTTCAACAAGAGAGGCCTCTCCTCCACTTCTCTTTCATGTTTTTTTATGTTTGCTTTCCATTGTAATTGTGTAACTTTGTTTTCATTTCAATCAAATTTTAGTGCTTGTTTCTTCTTCAATACCTCTTATTATTCTCCACCTTCTGTAGTATAATATTAATGTTCTTAAAATAGTTTAAATTCAGTTTAATCCCCTTCCCTTATTTTTCTTCCCCGTTCAATGGAAATTCCATTTTTGATTCTCAAAATCTTTCGTGTGTGTGTTCGGCACACTACTCTTTTCTTGTCCCGTTATTTTTCTAATATTTTTAAATCATCACCATAAAAATTAAACCCAGATAATAAAAAATCCTAATGGCTGAGTAAATCTCTCATTGGGGTGAGTTTTAATTTAGGTATGTTAAGCGATTGAGAGCTTTCGCTCGATGAGTATTCGTTGAATTAACATTGTGTATGTTGGACTTAGCATGTCATGGATTAATGACTTGTTTTGTTTAACGTGTGGTTTCCATGGATTATTGGAACCATAAATACACTACCATAAACAAGATATGATCAAGATTAGAACCCTATGTTAAGTTAAGTCTTGGATTAAAGCCTTAACACTTGGGAATTCAAATCAACGTCAACTTGTGACATGGGTGTTAATTTAAATGCAATATAAAGAAAAGATCAAGGACATCAGAATCTCAACTAACATAATGATAAAATCACCCCAATCATTATCATTTTGTTAAATCAATCATAATCAATTTTTCATTTCAATTAAGCTCTGCAGAAAAACCCCCAATCAGAATATAATCAACTAAAAACAAACGACTATTTCAAAGTATCATCGCCAAGGATTCAACCCGACTGCTGCTATACACATTAGCAGAGCACCAGAACCTTGACCGGTCGATAGGCGAAAATCGGCCGTGCGTTTCAAATGGTGCCGTTTCCGGGTATGGTGCTTTAATTAGTCATTAGTTTCTGGTTATTGTAAAAAAAACCCAAAAAAACAAAATTTTAAAAAAAATTGAAAAAAAATCACAAAGAAAAACCCGTCTTCTCAAAAAAATCATAAAATGAAAAAAATACAAAGAAAAACCCATCTTCCTATTTCTTCCAAAATCTCTCTGAATGTCCCGTAGCCTTCCAAACAATCCCTTGGATTTTTTTGACCCTGAAATTGAGCGAACACTTCACCAACTTAGGAGGAACATAAGAGATAATCAACTCATTCAAGAACCAGTCCTCATCCAACCAGTTGAATTTGAAATGGCTAATCCTAGGGAACAAACCCTTAAAGAACTCACTGCCCATGATATGAATTACCAACCTCTTGGTATTCAATATCCAAACATAGAAGCTGACTTCGAACTCAAATCGGGTTTGATTCATCTTCTCCCTCATTTTCACGGGCTAGCCGGTGAGGATCCACATCTCCACCTTAAAGAGTTCCAAGTGGTGTGCTCTACCATGAAGCCTCAAGGGGTTTCTGAAGAACAAATAAAACTCCAAGCCTTCCATTTCTCCTTAGCTGACACTGCTAAGTCTTGGCTCTACTACCTACCTCCTGGTTCCATAACTACATGGAATGACATGAAGCGTCTCTTTCTAGAAAAATTCTTTCCTGCTTCCCGTACCGCTTCCATCCGAAAGGAAATAAGTGGTATCCGTCAATTCCCAAATGAATCACTCCATGAGTACAGGGAGAGGTTAAGAAAACTTGTGGAAACCTGCCCACACCAGCAAATCCCTGACCAACTCTTGATCCAATACTTCTATGAGGGGTTATTGGCTATGGAGCGAACCCTCATTGATGCCGCAAGTGGAGGGTGCTCTTGTTGAAAAAACTCCAGCAGCTGCAAGAGATCTCATAAGTAACATGGCTGCAAACACACAACAATTCCATACTCGAGCACATGCTCAAGTCAAACAAGCCCAATATAATCAATCCATAGAGCCTAACAAGATGACTGAGTGGATGAGTGAACTTATAGGTCTTGTGCGTCAACTAACGGTGGCTACCAAAGCTCTAACCTCATCTTCTCCACAATCACTATTCCCTGGACCTATCAAGAATTGTGGAATCTGTAGCTCCCCAGCTCATCCAATAGACACATGTCCACAACTTCAAGAGGATCAATCCGATTCATCTGGACCAATGGAGCTCAATGCAACATATGCTCAGCGGAACCCTAACCCTCAACAATCAGGTCAGTTTGTTAGAAACTTCAAACAACCTCACTCTGAGCCTTTCTCTTCTACCTTTAACCCAGGCTTGAGGTATGGTAACACCGTCTCTCATCCCCCTCAATTCCCTCCTCAAAATCCAAACCAATTCCAATATGGTCAAGGTGGTGGTAACTTCCATCAACCTTATCCTTTTGTTCCTCAACATCAGAGGAACAATCCTCCTCCTGGATTCCACTATCCAAATGAGCCTTCCCAACTCCCAACCCAATACAATCTCTTTCCCAAGAACCAAAATCAAGGTAATCCCAATCCGGGACAAGCCTATTCTTCCAAGAAACCATGGGAAAGTGCAGTGGAAGATATTTCCTCCTTCACCCATTCTATCCTTAAAAACATTGAAACTCAAATAGGTCAACCTGCATCCCACCTGAGCTAGCAACAACAATCAAATTCTTCCCAACTCCCAGCTCAACCATTACCCAACCCCAAGGGTAATGTAAGTGCAAGTTCACTTAGATTGGGAAAGCAAATTGTTGTTCCTCAAGATAAATCCTCAAACCCTCCTTTGAATGTTGACCTTGAAAACAAAAAGAAAAAGAAACTTGAAAAAGAACCTGAATCCATTCCCTCACCTCCTTCCATTCCACTTAGGAATCCAATTCCTTTTCCACAAGCTGTTTCTAAACCAAGGAAGTCCTTTGAAACGGATCCTGAAATGCTCGACATGTTTAGACGTGTTGAATTCAACATTCCCCTCTTAGATTCCATAAAAAAATTCTTAAGTATGCCAAGTTTCTCAAGGAGTTGTGTACCCATAAGAGGCAACTTAGGACCTTCGAAAATGTTTCCACCCAACAGTCTATTCCCATAAAGTGAAAAGATCCAGGGACCTTTACGGTTCCATGCCAAATTGGAAGTTACAACTTTGATGATGCACTCATAGACCTAGGAGATTCAATTAATGTCATGCCCAAATCCATATTCTACAACCTTGGTATAGGTCCCTTGCACCCAACGGGTGTTATAATTCAATTAGTAAATCGAAGCACAACCAGTCCTGAGGGAATAATTGAGGATGTCCTTGTCCGAGTCAATGATCTTATCTTCCCTGCTGATTTCTATGTCCTTGACATGGAAGGTGAGACAAACTCTTCTCGATCTCCCCTAATTCTTGGAAGACCATTTATCATGACTGCGAGAACCAAGATTGATGTCCATTCTGGCATCTTATCCATGGAATTCGGTGACCAACTGGTCAAATTCAACATTTTCGAAGCCATGTGATACCCATATGAGGATCACTCTGCATTCTCAATCCATGCTTACGAGGACACTTCTAAGAGTCAATTGAACCCCATTACATCATGTTCATCCTGTTCTGAAGAAATAGGATGTTGTGAAATCTACACTAGGATTAACCAAGTCATAAATGGTGAAGTTGATGTGGAACTTTCATTCATAGACTCCATCAATCTAGAGGAACTTGAAAACTCTCTTGAATTCCACATCAATTATGATCTCTAATGCTCTATCTTAGACAGTATTAAGGAAAATGAATCTGAAGCAACTGAAGTCCCTTCTTCTATTCCTGAGTTGTCTATCCCAAAAGTGAAAGATGAGACTGATTTGAAACCTCTTCCTGCACACCTGAAATATGCATTCCTATTCCATGATCAGTCATATCCTGTCATTATCTCTACCACACTTACTGAAACCGAGGAGTCCAAAGTTGTTCAAGTGTTAGAGGAAAACAAAAAAGCCTTAGGTTGGACCCTAGATGACATACCAGGAATCAAACCTGCCCTTTGCATGCATCACATCCATCTGGAGGAGACATCCAAACTAGTTAGACAACCCCAAAGAAGACTCAATCCACTCATACATGAGGTAGTTAGGGAAGAGATCACCAAGCTTCTTCAAGCTGGTATTATCTACCCAATTTCTGATATTGAATGGGTTAGTCCAATTCAAGTTGTACCTAAGAAGGGTGGGATAACTGTTGTCACAAATGAACATGGAGAGGTAGTCACAACTCGAGTGAAGAACAAATGGCGTGTGTGCATCGACTATAGAAAATTGAATGTTGAAACCCGAAAAGATCACTACCCTATTCCATTCCTTGATCAAATGCTAGAAAGATTGGCCGGAAAGTCACACTATTGATTTCTTGATAGATACACCGGCTACTTCCAAATCCCAATAGCACCTCAGGACTAAGAAAAGACTACTTTCACATGCCCCTTTGAAACATATGCATATAGAAGAATGCCTTTTGGACTTTGTAATGCTCCTGCAACATTCTAGAGGTGTATGATGAGTATATTTTCAGAATTCAAATAACACTGCATGGAAGTCTTCATGGATGATTTTAGCATTTATGGAGAGTCATTTGAGTCATGCTTACATTCAATCTCTCTAGTCCTTCAAAAGTGTGTCAAGTGTAACCTTGTGTTAAATTTTGAAAAATGTCACTTCATGGTTTCAAATGGGATTGTTCTAGGGAACATAGTTTGAAAAGATGGTATTGAAGTCGATCTTGCCAAAATTGAAGTGATCCAATCACTTATTCCACCCACTTCTATTCGAGACATCCATTCATTCCTCGGTCATGCCGGTTTCTATCAGAGATTCATCCATAACTTCAGTAGGATTTCCCTCCCACTCACTCGGTTGATCCAAAATGATGTCACCTTCCATTTTGAAGAGGTTTGCAAGAGAGCCTTCATTGAACTCAAAACTTCTCTTACATCTGCCCTGATAATCAAACCCCCAGATTGGTCCTTATCCTTTGAGTTAATGTGTGATGCTTCTAATAGAGCTATTGGGGCTGTTCTTGGTCAAAGAAGAGAAAAAATTCCTCATGTCATCTATTATGCCTCAAAAACATTGGATTAAACTCAATCTCACTACACTGTGACTAAAAAGGAACTTTTAGCTGTGGTTTATGCCTTAGATAAATTTCAGCCCTATCTCTTAGGTTCCAAAATCATAATCTTCACAGACCATTCTGCTATTAAGTTCTTACTCAAGAAAAGTGATTCCAAACCAAGGCTAATAAGATGGATTCTAATGCTCCAAGAGTTTGACCTTGAAATCAAAGATAGACCTGGAAAATAAAACCCTATGGATGATCACTTGAGTAGAATTCCTAATTCTCCTCATTCTGAAATCATTGATCCTGAATTTCCAATTGAGCACCTTTCATCTCTCACTCCAAAACTACCATGGTATGCCCCAATTGTAAATTACTTGGTTTCTGGTGTTTTTCCTGAAAATTTTTCAAAAGAACAAAAATTGAAGTTAAAAAGTAATTCAAAATATTATTTTTGGGAAGAAAATAAACTTTGGAAAACTGGGACAGACATGGTAATTAGGAGATGTGTTGATGAAGATGAATATTCTTCCATCTTAGAATTCTGTCACTCAATGCCTGATGGTGGCCACTTTGTACCACAAAGGACCTCTCGAAAGGTCCTAGACTCTGGATTCTTCTAGACTTCCCCCTTCAAGGACTCACATGAGTTTTGTCAATCATGTACCACATGCCAAAAGTTTGGCATAATCTCCAAAAGAAATGAAATTCACAAAAAGCCCTTAATCTTTTGTGAAATCTTCGATGTTTGGGGTATTGATTTCATGGGACCATTTCCCCCTTCCAATGGATTCTCATACATTCTTCTTGTGGTCGATTATGTTTCAAGGTGGGTTGAGGGAAAACCCACTAGGAAGGATGATGCTCATACTGTTAGTGAGTTCCTAAAGACCCACATCTTCCAAAGATTTGGCACACCACGTGCCTTGATCAGTGACTTAGGAACCCATTTTTGTAATAGAACCATGGAATATCTTCTGAAAAAGAATGGTGTTGTACATAAAACTTCAACTGCATATCACCCCCAAACAAATGGAATGGCTGAACTTTCTAATAGATAAGTGAAAAGAGTGCTTGAGAGAATTGTAAAACTCACCAGAAAAGACTGGCCTAAAAGACTTGGTGAAGCACTTTGGTCTTATCAAACTGCCTATAAAACACCCATTGGGATGTCTCCTTTTAGGCTAGTTTTTTGTAAAGCATGTCACTTACCAGTTGAAATCCAACATAAGTCTTTTTCGGCTATGAAAACCTGTAATTTTGATTGTGAAAAATCTGGTGAAGAAAGATTGTTCCAATTGGCTGAACTGGAGGAGCTTCGACTTGAATCCTATGAGAATTCCAATCTGTACAAAGAGAAGGCTAAGGTACTCCATGACAGACACATCCTGAGAAAGGTATTTCATGAAGGTGAAAAGGTAGTGCTCTTCAATTCTCGATTCCGACTTCACCCAGGTAAGCTTAATTATTGTTGGGAAGGTCCTTTTGTTATTACTATTGTTTACCCATTTGGTGCAGTGCAAGTCCAAGAACCCTCTTCCAAAAGGACATTCATGGTTAACGGACATCAGTTAAAGCATCACCATGAGAGGTCTCACAATCCGGGAACCACGTAGACTTCCATTGAATCCCTATCCACTTCAATAGAACCACCATTGGATGGAGACCCAGCAAATCCAAACTAGGGGGCACCTATTTCCCTTTAACTCTCTCTCTATCTTCCTCTCTCTCTATTTCTTCTTCTTCCACTCTCTTTCATTTTTTACCACTTTCTTCATCAAACCCTTTTTTTATTTTTCTCTTTTGTGTGACTATGTATTTAAAAAGACACTAAAAAATAGTAAAATACAAAAGGTAAAAAAGAGAGAGTCATAATTACTCACCATTAAATTTTCAAATTTTGTCGAACCTTTTTGGGGAATCTAAAGACATGTTTTCATCTCAATTTTTTTCATTTTCATCATGACTTTGGATAATGAATTTTGTGTCAAGAACAATAAATGTTGAATTCCCAATTTTTAATTTGGAAAATGATTTACCCCTACCGTGAGGAACATCATTAGCTTTCATGCCAAGGTCACCTATGACCATCTTTTCAAAATGTGTGTTTTTCACCCCCATTTGTGAGTCTTGAGTTTGTGGACCTTCGAGCTGAATTTTCTACTTTGGTGTGCATTAATATGATAGAGGTATTTTTTTTAACCTCATGAGAATCACAATGGCCAAATAGCCTCCCATTACCCTACATTAATCCTCCTTTTGAAAGCCCCTTTAAGCCTATGTAAACCTTTTCTTTGATAGCCACATTACAAACCCAATACCTTTTCCCACCCAACATCTACATGGATTTACATTGCATAATTTCTTGAAATTTAACTGTGGGGAGGATGGATTTCTTTTTGGGTATCCTTTTCTTGATTTTAAACGTGTTGTCATATGCTTGAGGGAAAGCATCCATTTTAGTGTGGGGGATAGGTCATAATTTAGTGAGTTTTGTTTTAATGGACTCATATTGACGTCCTTTTCTACAAATATTATTGAAAAGTGTTCAAAAAAAAATTCAAAAAAAAAAATTCAAAAAAAAATTCAAAATCAATAAAATGCAAGGAATGAGTTGTGTCTTGGTTAGGTAAAAAATAACTCTTCCTCAACCTTTGATATTGTTATAAATATTACAATTAGTGTCATGAGGAGATCAAACATGGGTTGGGTGATTAGTGTGAGATCTATTTCAAGTTCAACTTTTGAAAAAATACAAAAAAAAAAGAAATGAAAAGAAAAAGGAACACTTATGTTATTGGGAAAAGCTTTGTGTTTATTCCATCTTCTCATCCCCTTAAAATTTTATTCCAATTTTTTTGTCATGCTTAATTTTTCCTTTTGTAAAAATGTGTTCCCATTTTCTTCCATGTTTCATTTTCAAAAAAAATTGTGCATTGTTTTATCCATGTTAGTGTTTTATCCCCTCTTCCCACCCTTTTGGACATTATAATCCTACCGTCCCATAGCCACAGAAAAACCCCTAAAAATTCCTCTTGATTCTTGTACAGTTTAGAATAGAAAATGGAAGCTGAGAGCTCTTTCAAACTCTAAGATGTTCACTTTTGGTTGGTGAAAGAGTGAAGCTCCATAAATTAATTTTATCATCTTGAGTGGAGTAAGTTTTGAGTGCCCACATTTTCTATTTCTAATTTTGAGCATGAAAAATGAATTTTTTTTGGAACATTATTTCTGTAACAATTTGTGGTGGAATTCAATATGGATGATTGGAATGGTCTGAACCTCCCATGATTGGTAAAAAAAAAATTTAATATTTGTTGGTGAGTGAAAATGATTTTGTCATGTTTTTCATATTTGTTGCACATGAGGACATGCACAATCCTAAGTGTGGGGGAGTTGATGTTATTAATTTATTAATTACATTTTACTAACTCCCTTTACTGATTTTATATGAAAAGTGCATAATTCGTGTGTAATATTCATATTTTAATATTAAATATAATTTTGAGCACTATTTGAATAAATCCAGATTTGAGTTAGTCTAATGCATTATCTATAACTATTACTATAAAGATCTAAATTTCATGGTTTTTATTTTTTAGGATTCATATTTCAATTTATAACATTTCAATAGAAGGGATCATGTGCCAATTCAGCCATTTGAAGGTTCATATGTACCACACAATAAGGCCCAATGAATCTGTGAACAAACTGGACCAGCCTTGAAGATTGATTTCCTGGGCTCAATCCATAAGTACAAAATGGTTGATTCTCCGCCATAATTTGTGGTAAAATATGTTTCATCTTGGATAAAAATTTAAAGGCCCAAAGTCTTCAACAATTGGCCCAAATGATTCTATGAAGTCCAACCCACCATTCTGGCCAGGAATTAAAATCAGCACAGAAATGTGGACTTTTCTCCTTATCTAGAAATCCATTTGAGCTGAGAATTTGAAGTGTGAAAGAGGTGATATATGCGGACATCTTTTCTGAATAAACTATCCGGATTTGATGGCATATTACTATTCAAAAATCCATTCAAAGTTCATCCATTGAAAAGTCATGGATATAAATGGACAGTTTAATTTTGTTTAATCAAATAGCCATAACTTTGGGTCAAAAGGTCCAATGACTGCACGATTTTGAGGGTAGACAGAAGACATCCGTATCTACATTTATTAAGAAGACACCAACTCGTGATTCAGCTTTCTAGATTGGTAAATATGCGGGTCAAGTGGAGGGACAAATTTGGAATGCAAACAGTCCACTCCTTGGGCTATAAATACATCCCTCTCCTCTCCTTCGAAGAGGTTGGAACTTAATCACTTAAGGAGGAGGTTTGGCATTACTAGATCATTGAAAAGGTTCTGGGAGGATATGATTTGATCTTCTTTCAACAAGAGATACCTCTCCTCCACTTCTCTTTCATGTTTGTTTATGCTTGCTTTCCATTGTAATTATGTAACTTTGTTTTCATTTCAATAACATTTTAGTGCTTGTTTCTTATTCAATAACTATTATTCTTCTCCACCATCTGTAGTATAATATTAATGGTCTTAAAATAGTTTAAATTCAGTTTAATCCCCTTCCCTTCTTTTTCTTCCCCGTTCAATCAAAATTCCATTTTTGATTCTCTAAATCTTTCGTGTGTGTGTTCGGCACACTACTCTTTTATTGTCACCTTCTTTTTCTAATACTTTTAAATAATCACCATAAACATTAAAACCAGATTATAAACAATCCTAATGGATGAGTAAATCTCTCATTGGGGTGAGTTTTAATTTAGGTATGTTAAGCGATTGAGAGCTTTCGCTCGATGAGTATTCGTTGAATTAACATTGTGTATGTTGGACTTAGCATGTCATGGATTAATGACTTGTTTTGTTTAACGTGTGGTTTCCTTGGATTATTGGAACCATAAATACACTACCATAAACAAGATATGATCAATATTAGAACCCTAAGTTATGTTAAGGCTTGGATTAAAACCTTAACACTTGGGAATTCAAATCAATGTCAACTTCTGACATGGGTGTTAATTTAAATGCAATATAAAGCAAAGCTCAAGGACATCACAAGCTCAAATAACCTAATGATAAACTCACCCCAATCCTTATCATTTTGTTAGATAAATAATAATAAATTAGTCATTTCAATTAATCTCTGCAAACAAACCCCCAATCAGAATACAATCAACTAAAAACAAACAACTATTTCAAAGTATCATCGCCGAGGATTCGACCCGAGTGCTGCTATACACATTAGCAGAGCACCAGAACCTTGACCTGTCGATAGGCGACAATCGGCCGTGCGTTTCACCCACCCCGGATCCAATGAAGGGTAGATAAAGCTCATGATCTGTAGTCCCTATGTCACGTCACACCAAATGGTACAGCTCTGAGCACTGTCCCGTCCTAGCTCCCCCAGCCTCGATCAATGCCATACATCGTTTGAACAAGACACAATATGGTGCGCACGAAGGCCACGTAGGGGTGAGTATAACGATACTCAGTAGGGACCCCAAGACCTAATAGGTCTCTTAAATTTTCACAAAGTAAAATCTATAGATCCAAACATCAACTCTACTTATGTATATTCCCATACATATACCTTAGCTATCAATATATACTCATCTAATACATGAGGGAAGTATACCACAAAGGTAACAACACGAAGGCTAAAGTACCACACAAGTAACACCACAAAGATAGTACCACAAAGGTAAAAGACTTATTTAAAATAGATCCTTAGCTCAAACCAGGTATACAAATCAAAGAAACTGGATTATGATGTTGACCCACACATGATTGCTATGAATACTGATAGCCAACCATGAATTCTCTAGGCCTAGGAATAGGTAACATTCCCAGTCACAACGTTGAACACCTCGGATGTTGGAGAACTTATCCTCTATCGAGTACAATGGGCCTAGCCCGTCACACAGAGGTGCTTCCCACTAACCTTGAACTACTGAGGAACTCCTCCCCATCGCTTCCCGTTGGTTTGCTGGGTCACACAGAGCCGCTCCCCCACCGTGTCCTGATGAGGTACTTCTACCCATAACGTACCATGGCTTCTCCCCACTTTGGCCTACTGAGTCACTCCTCCCCATCGTGTTCCATGGCCGTCAAGTCACTCCGAGTCGAAAATTATGTAGTCTTCAGGTCTCATCCAATCCTAGCGTTCTATATGTAGCGTGGTTGGGAAAACTGCACCCCAAGACATCGGTCATATTTCAACCAACGCTAAGCCTAAAAAAGAAGTTACCTAATGATCCGTCATGTCACAAAGGTTCCAATGCAACAGACGACACATCATCCGAAATCCCAGTCCGTGCATTATTGGCATTTCAATGCCGAGGCCCAAGTTGGATTTGGGTACGATCCAACCCGACCATACTCCAAGTTTCTCCAAAACTCTCATGGATTAAATCAAAAGGACCATCTCACTCCAAGGATCCCAGCACTAGATACGGTTTGTCAAACAGATGTCTTATTCTCGAGATAAGGTTCTTTAAGTGTTTATAGGCCCGGGTCCGGTCCAACCCGACCCAACCTGGTACGGGCTGGGCCGAGGTCCGATGTGGCCCGTAAAAAGGGGAGGCCCACAAGGGTGGCCCGAACCATGTAGGGATGGGCCCACAAAAGGATGGATCGACCCGTGGTAGGGCATGACCAGACAGGGGGGGGGGAGCATCCCGACCCTTTAGCGGTGGCCCACCAGGGGAAATTCTGGCTGCAAAGAGTGTGGCACACGGTGCTTCTGCCATGCGACTCGGGGGAGATGCTCCCCCGAGATCCCGAATGGCCAAAGGACGTTCGACCTTTAAAGATGTGACGCCATGTAGGTGTCGCCGGGTCGCCGCGGAACCCACCGGAGGCGCGGGTTCCACCTCTTTCGTCGTGTCTTCAGCTATGGTCTCCTACTCATTGGAGGTGCACGATGGTGCACCGCCCTTCCCTTCCACGGCTGACCGACAAGCCGACCGCCTTCTATTTATACCGTGACTGATGAAACACGGCCCCTTTGCAAACCAGTGACACACGATGGTGTGTCGTACCTCCTCCACGGTCATCCAGTGCTGGCCACTCAGATGCCCATCACAACTTCGTGTTACGGCATGCATTGGCATGCCACCTTCTTCGTAGCTAGTTGGTGTCGTCGCGCTGGCAGTCTTCCACGGAAGGCGCAATGGTAAAAAGTGTTGTAGATGGTTCGGGCCAGGTTCATTAGGCCCATGCCCTCTGTGTTAGCTCATGATCAAAGGGAGGATAAAATGGGTTTAAAAATTTCTTGTATTAAACAACAAACAAAACCCCACAAGGAAACCCTGTAACAACCTCCCGCAAAACGAATGATTCTCAGATCTACCCGTTAGTCGTCTAACCCACATTCTTCATATAATTTTCAAGAATGGATAAGAAGGAATAATTTATGGAAACGTAAATGAATAGCCCCTACCTCTAATCGTCACTGAATTGACCGCACTTGAAGGTGGGTCGGTTTTCTTCGATCCAACAATAGTCATCTTACGATGTTGCTCGCACGTCGTCCTCCGGTTTGTGGATTAGTGTCACCCGTCACCTCCTACTGGGATCAACTTCATCTTTTAAGGGTTTGGCGTCATGATGCTCCTTCATCACTTTGTTGCTTGGTGAAGCTGTGCGGATACCCCTCCCCAAGTTCTATATATATAGGAGAGGGGGAGGGTAAGTAACGACACTAGAATTTAATGGGGCTCATCAATTAGGAAGCTTCCTAATTTCCCAATGATATCACTACTTAATGTTGGCAGGTCAAGCCATTTTTTGGCTAAACACATCACTGGCTCCACCACTTTGCTTGTCTATTGGAGGATATGAAATAAAATAGTAAAATTATTTTATTTCATTTCTTTTAAAAAGTTGCAAAACATAACTTTTCTTCTGAACCTATTGTGGTCAAAGTAAAGTATCCCTTAAGTGAATCCTGGAACTGTAGATTCAATGGTGCCCTCAAATTTTTAATATGATCATCGGTTCAAAAGTTAGAAAACTCCACTCATGCGTTTACTGAACGTACCTGAAAAAAAGTTCAATAAATTATCAACGTTCACCCTAGACCCGCGTCAGTTGAGGTTAGGATCCAACTAAGGAAAAAATGCCCCAAAGAACTCAACCATACCCTTAGATTTTTAATTTAAGTTACTGCTTAGAAGTTATTAATTTTACAATAAAGTAACTGTCCCTTAATTATTTTATTTACGGCCAAAAACTAACTTTCACTAGTGTCGCGTGCTGGCCAATGTTAGTATCTTCCTAAAGAGAGCATACCCTCATGAGTTTAGCCGTGGCCTCAAATTTTTAATCTGATTCACCGTTTTCGAGTTATAATCATTTGAAAAATAAAGTAATTTTATTTACTTATTTTATTTATGGTTATTCCATTTTCAGGTTTTCCCACTGGAGGCCTGTGCCGACTAAACTTATGTCGCACCGAGGGTAAACCGGCCATCGTGAATGCAATGGTGCCCTTAGATTGCTGATCTGTGAATTTGTTTAAAAGTTATTCCACTTTTTCTGGAAAACTACTTACGTGCTCTAATTAAAGCTTAACCAAACTTCTACAGATCATTCCGGCACTCCGGGACTTAGAATCACGCACCGTCGGATTTCAAGGTCTCCAAATAATTCCATATAATTAAAAACATTATATGAAAATTCTGTACATCACATTGATATTATTTTATTATAAAATGTTGAACATTACATGACATTTAATACATTTACATGACATGTAAATGTTCTTCATGTGAGTTTTCATCCCATTTTTCTTTATAAAAAAACCCAAACACCCTTTAAAGCTTATCAAATTACCACGAAATTGTGAAACACTTTCCCCATTTACTCATACCCCATTAACTATTAAAGAATAACATATCATGAGTTTAGGTCATCTTTCCCTGCAAAGCTCCCCATGTGGATCCTCATTGCGTTTCTCAAGTTTACTCACAATGCACATGATCCTTAGCCAACTTGGTGAGGAGTCCTTAAGTGAATTTATGAGACCCAGGTTCAAAACTAGATAGAGGCATATTTCCAGTACTTTAGCACTATTGTATTAGGTAATTTAGCAGCACTGTATCAGGACTGTACACTATGCAGGTACGGTAGAAGGTACTATTCGGTACTGTAGCAGTTGAAACTATTCACCTTGGGCCACCGGTTTGGGCTTGGAGTCCTTATGGCTTTCGGGCCACCCAGGCCTTCAGGTTAGTAGGGCTTTCGGGCCACCTTTATAGCCTTCGTGCCACCTCAAGGCCTTCGAGCCACATGCAGTTATCCCAGACAGAATCTACAAAAAAGAAACAACCCCAGAAGAAGATTCACCATAGGTGTACTCACCAGAGTAGAGCCAAATAGATTTTTCAGAATGAGAGGGTATGACTATGCCATCAGGACTATCTTGTGCATACACAGAAAGCCTATCCAAATGGCTATGCGAAGGTGGAGAGATATTATCACGATGCAGATGGCAGAGAGTGGTAGTTCCTTATAGATAGTCCGGTTGAATTCCCTAAGAAATTCAGGTCATGTTATCCCCTAAGCCTATGGTCCAGGTAATCTCTGAGCCTACATGCCTTGTAAGGGTTCCCCCTTATCGCTTGAAATGGGGAATATCAAAAATAAATAAAAATTAAGGACTTTGGGCCATTCGGGTCAAGATTTCTCACAACCTAACAATGTGTTTATTACAACGACAAGCATTCATGAATAAAAAAGACCACTAAGGTTTAAAGATGAGGAAAAACTTACCTGAAAGAAAAATTAACAATAAAAGATGAGATGTGGGCACAACTTAAAAAATGGGATCTTACATCCTCTTCACCATATAAAAACTTATCTTCGACATTCTCTAAGAATCCCTGTGATGTCTCAGCAAACAAGTCTGGACACTATGTTCTCATATCAGACTCCCTCTCCTAGGTATCTTCCTGAACTCACCCATGCTTGCACTCCACTCGTACCGATGGTATAATCCTACCCTAAATATATTTCTTAATATAATACACAACCCGTATTGGAATATCTTAAAAGGGTATATCAACACAAATATCAACTTTTATTACATCTATCACATGGGAAGGGTCTGGATGACATTTACGTAGCTGTGACATGTGTAACATGTCATTCATGTATTTTCATCTCTATAGAAGTGCTAAATAGTATTCCATTGGACTGACCCTTTCCACTATCTCAAATGTCCTGAAAAAACAAGGGAGATAGATTTAACTATTTCATGAATGACATTTCCCCAATCTAGGTAACACTAAAAGGTAAACATGATGAATGAACTCAAATAATTGAGTTCATATGTGATGGTCGACATACGATTTATGCCCAATATGTGTGATAAAAAATTGTTGTCTGGTTAACTAAAACTGCTTAGATGTATCATTAATGAGAAAAGGCCCAACAAGTACTGACTCACCTGCCTCTAACTAATAAAGTGTTGAACAAAACAATATTTTTCACAAAGGAATGAAATTTTCTATTTGGATCAATTCATGAAAGCTATTATTATATGAAAACTCTATGAATTCCATATGTTTAGCACATGAACCACCGAAATCCAAAACACATGCTCACAAGATATCATCCAGAACCTAAATAGTCCACTAAGATTGACCATAAGTGTGAGGATGATAGGTTGTACTTAAAATATACTGAGATGGAAGATACTTCTAAATACCCTACCTAAAATTTGATTTGAAATGAGAATCTCTTTATGAAATAATAATCCTTGAAAAATGTGAAACCAAAACACCTTGCGTACATAAAGACTGTCTAGATCATCAACTGTGACGGTCTCTTCAATAGGTAAAAAGTGGTATAACTTTATCAGTAGATCCAAAATTACCCATAAAACATCATTATTATAGGTTTTCTTGGGTAATACTTCCAAAAAATCCATTGTGACATCATCCCATTTTCACTTAGGAATGGGAAAAACATGAAAAATACTATCTGGCCTCTAATGCTTGACTTTCACCGACCAATAAGTGAAGAATATATCCACGAATCCTGATACCTAATTCTTCATTCATAACCCCCAGTACTATATATAGAGATCATGATACATATCTGTCAAACCAGTATATACCTCCCATCTAGAATCATTAAAATACCTCATCATATCCTTGCATAATCCCATAGGAACCCATACACAACCAATAAAAAGAAGATAATTTCCACTACAGAGATACCATTTTGATGGTTTATCCCCACTATATAAGCTATCTATTAGAAATATTCCCTCCAGATCATAAAACTACTCAGTCTTAATCTAGTCGAAGATTATGAGTATGACAGATTTCAAAGTCAGAGGTACTTGACCTTGAGACTCATGGAAAAATAAATGTATGCATGAATAGAGGTACATTATCTACTATTCATCACAAGACACTTATACCACCTCTATATGTGTCTTTTAACTCAAATCATCAACAAAAATGTTTTCCTTGTCTTGTGTATAATCCAACTTGAAGTTGAAAGACTATAGAAACTAAACCCACCTCTTTTTCCAATGGTTTTAGCCTCATTATGATAATATGTACACGAGGCTCTTATAGTCTGTGTATACCACAAAACTCTCACCCTTGAGATAGTTTATCCAACATCTCAGGTCATATACCATTATTGCTAACTATGTATCATGAGTAGGGTAGTTCCCCTCATTCTGGATTAACTGCCTAGAGCCATAAGCGACCACTCTATCCTCATATATTAGAACTGCTTTGAGTCCAACTCTGATTGCGTCACAGTACATGGTATATGATTTACCCGACACATGTATAGTTAGGATAGGTTCTGAGGTTATCCTGCCTTTTAGCTCCTAAAAATATATCTCGTAAGCATCAGACCAAACATACTTTACCCCTTTCTTGGTCATCCTAGACATTGATTCTTCCAAATGGGAGAAATCATAGATAAAGTGATGATAATAACCTGATAAACCTACCCTCATGGGAATATCCTAGTAGTTATTACTTTGAGGGATAATGTCACTCTTATTACTTGTAGGTATTGTATATTTTTTTATTTGTATCCCCTTCACCCAATATATTGTAATAAAAACCTGCTAAACCTAGAAAGCTCAAAATCTCGAAGTCATTATTGGGATGTTCCCAAGATACCACGATTGAAACATTATCCTAGTCCATTGACACTCCTTCCACTAAGATGACATGGACCGTGAAGTAAAAATTATTAAATAAAGAACTACATTTGGTTAGTTTGGAATAAATCTGACATTCTATAAATGTACACAAGATGATGTTAAGATGTTTGGAATGATCATCAGTTAATTGGGAGTACACAAAGATAGCATAAAAAAACCACCACAAACTGATCCAAAAAAAGGATTAAAGATCCTATTCATCAAGTCTGTTAATAATGTACGTGCATTGGTCAACACACACAACATCACTATGATTTTATATAAGCCTTACCTACTCCCAAAAGTATCCAGAGGTATGTCCGTTGGTATCACCCTTAACTAGTGGTAACATAATCTGAAATTGATCATGGAGAAGATATTATCACCTATCAACTAATCAAAAAATTTATCAATGCATAGAAGAGGATACTGGTTCTTGACCATCATCAGGTTCATCCTCTGATAATCCATAAATATGCACAAAAAACCCATCATCTATCTTGGAAAAGAGAACTGGAGAACCCAAATTAGATGTACTCGGCCGTATGAATCCATTAGATTCCAAATAATCCAACTAAACATTCAAATCCTGAAGCTCTGTTGGTTCTATTCAATAAAGAGGGGTAGAAATTATCTCTCCTCCAAACGCCAACTCGATTATGAAATCAATATCTCACTTGGATGGAAAGACCTATAATTTTTCTGGTAAAACATCATTGAAATGATTTACCACTGGAGGAAAATAATCCTACTACATTCTACCACTATCTAGAGCATGACCTACTATCTGAGATATGATAAAATCCAATCTACACTGAATTTGTCTTGCACACCCATCATAAAGATCCCACTAACCTTAGTGAGAATAGTTGGATCCTTCTAGAGATAAAAAGGTAACTCTTTTCCTATAATAGTCAATGTGAGGATGGTATAGAACTATCTAATCCACAAAAAAAATCAATTTGAAACATGTAATTTACAGAATTATTGGTTTTAAAAAGAAATGGTAACCTCTAATCTCTAGAGAACATGACTTTCAATGTTTTATATTCTCTGACCACACTCCCAATAACATGTTGATGGACAAAGAACCATCCAATATTTCCATATCCAAGAATTAACCATTTATAAAAATAGGAGATAGAAAAAATATGATATGCTCCTATATAAAAAAAAATTCAAGCTAAGTTAGATGATAAAAGAATCATACCTCTAATGGTAGACAGTCTTGTATCCGCGTTAGTTGGAGTAGTCTATATAACATGAAACTTAGTTGTCCCTCTACCATGGAATCCATCATGATAACCCTAAGATATTCCCCCTGCATGATACTTATGCTCTGGCACAGGGATACCATGTACCCTGCCTTGGCCTAAATGGCTAGTGGAACTCCATCTACCATCCTACTAAGGATTAACTGAACCCCTTCCTGACTAAGGTTCTTATCTTGATCTGATACCACTTTTATGCTGTGGAATGTTCATTCCGAAATTATGAGGATGACCCAGTCTACCGCAAATGAGGCACTCAACTATGTATTAAGAAACTTTCGGGAACTTGTGGATGAACTTTCCACACCAATAACACTGGAATTGAATATGGTCATGAGATGGTTGTCAACTACCCTGTAATATCTTCCCAATACTCCCTTGGTAGGAACTATCATAGCGACACTTCTTACTGTTGGAGTTGGTGGCCTAGAACCAACTAATTTGTACTTTATTATTTAATAAATACCTTATCACATATTGATTGTTCTTCTTCATGACAATGTATGCGATAATGTCCTAAGGATAACTATTGCATTAAAGGGTCATAGCAGATCCCTGCTATGATGAGAACCCAGAAGTTCCATAACACTTTTCTTGAATATATGTTCTATGTTCGGATAATTTTATTTGAGGGACACAAATTATACAGGAAATTAGGGGTGAGGGCTCATTAAACATTGAAGAACCTTCTCATGGTGTGTTCCCTTGGTAATATCCAGGAGGATATTATGAGAATTAGACCCACCAGTAGGAAATCCACATTTCATAGTGTCATTGGATGTTCCAATCTGCAGACGTGTGTATTGATCCTTAGAATTTATGATTATTATTAATTGGTATTAAAACACGCGCACTTAGATATATTGATGAAAACTATGATAGCACACTATTAATAGTGAGGTAAGATACGTTGGGTGCGTTACGAGTGATATTGCATTAATAGATAATGAGAGACATGATTTGTCCCTTGTGTTCCATAACAGAAGTAGATATCTCAGGCCCTTTAATGGAATTGATATAGCCTAAATAAATCCCTAGACATGGTGAGGAATGGGCAATTTCAATTCCAGAAAGTCAAAGAAATAATAATCTAGCACATGGGTTGATGGAACTAGCATGAAACCCGCTTGATTCGAGATATTGAGACCAAAGGATTACATTAAACTATAATCATTCGTAGGAGGTGACACATCATTGTGGCGTTAACTTATTTATCTATTGGTTCCATGGCATGTTGCTGGACGATGACCTTAGACTTTAGGTAGGCTCCACCTAATACCACTGAGAATGAGGCCTAGAGTGTCAAACACTAAGTGTGTCTAAATATCTTAGTTAAATATTAATTTAAAAAGTTTAATAAAGATTATTCCTGACTGTGGTTTAATAATTATTCAAGGATGCTTGATCGCATTTATTTCGACACTAGTTATTCAAGAGAATATATTGTGGGTGAAATAATATATTTATTTTTGAGTAATGAAGTTATATTTATCTGAGATATAAATAGTCATTATTCAAGGTCTAGTAAATGTGGTGGAGGAAATTAAGAAAAATGGAAAATAAAAGTACACACTATGTATATTAATATATACACACCGTGTAGTTTTTCTGGGAATTTATGATAAATAATATTATTTATTTAATTAAATAATATTAGGTGTAATTTGCTGGGAGGTTGTCAAGTAATAATAATAGTCAACTATTATTATTAGACATGGGGTATTACTAACAATTAAATGAAATGAATAAATTCTTTAGGGTAATTAATTCGTTTTATTATTCTATGTAATTAAAAATCCCAATTATATATTTCTCATTAGCCTAGAAATTTTTTGTGTGGTTGTGAAAAACACATTTGGAAAATCTTTCAGGCCAAGAGAGAATTCCTTTTCTACAAAGAACACTCTCAAGCTACGAGAGAGAGATCCATCTCCACCAGATCAAGGTGATCGAAGGAGGAAATTGCATGAAAAATATCTTCTGTGCTATCACTTGAAGATCCCTTCGGCGATATCTAGAGATACGCGGAGCACGTGTGGGTCACTGCTAGAGGAATCCTACACTTGGATTCTATGACACAACAACAGATTACATCAGATCGTGACTAGAAACATCAATGAAGAGAGAATTCCATCAAAGTAATTATTTTCAATTAATTAAATTAATTATAACCAACATATAATGAATCCTATCTATGGTTCTGAGACTCCACTATTTCTTATTCTTTATTCATTCTATTCTGAAGATCCAACATTTTATTATCATGATAGATATTCAATTGATCATTGTTAATGATAAAATTAAAGTTGTGTACACCCTCCAACGCGATTCTGCTATGCCCAGAAGCAACAAGTGGTATCAAAAGGGTCATATCGATGGTTATAATAATTTAAGTTTTTCGTTGGTGATTTACACATTTAATAACTTAGTTTTTTCAATTCAAGTTAATCATTCTTTAAAATATGAATCTCGAGATCTGTTCCTCCTCTCAAGTTTCTTGTTCACCTTACAGAAACAAATTTTTCTTTTAATTTTGATTAAAATAAAATAGAGGATCTCATCCGGAGGTTCCAAACATTCCTGGCCGTACAAAACCAGAATACACGGCATGTATTTTGAATTACAAGCCATTTAGTTTACATGTTCCTAGAATGTGGTGTGGCAAAAACAATTATTTACTAAGTTAAAATATAGTATAGTGGTTAACCTAGGTTGTCTCCAGATAGGAGCGCACACCAATCATGTTTGTCAGTTTGTTTTTTAATTTGTTTGGTTTTGAAAACAATGAAACAAATATAAAGAAAGAAATAATGTATAATATTTAAAAAAATTGAAAAATAATGTGATTAAAAATAGTGATAAGTATTGTATGATCAGTTCGGGGTTGGTTTTCTAATTGTAATGTTATTATAGTTATTATTTATTCATTCCTCTTTTATTAAATCGATTAAAATGATATTTCACGATTTCTTCCTATCAATTATTTATTTAATGATTTTGGGGAGATTAAAACTTACTAATATATTAGATTGTTCTAATATCCATCCTTTTGTGAAATATTTTTAGCGAATACCCTCAATTGTTTAAGGCAATTCAAAATTAGGTCTTTTTTATCCCAAACAATCTTGAATATTGAGTACAAATATCACATGTACTGACGATCGCCAAGTACTTCACCACTATGTTCAGATATATTCCATCGTATATAGACCATAAAATAGTGAGGGATATAATTATAATTAAACAAATAAATAATAACAAAAAATATAAAATCAAATACAATCACACCAGACAATATAAGTTGTTATTACAATTGAAACCAACTTCATAATAGAGAAATCATTTTATAACATTAAGAGCATGAACTCAAAAATTACAAAATAGAAAACCTAACCATCCACAATAACTCATAATATTTACCCCACCATGGTAAGGGTAATTTAGGAGAAAGGGGAAGTAGTATGCATTATAAAACTAAAAGAAAGAAAAGAAGGAAAAGAAGAACAGAAAAATGTATCCTCCAGATTCTGTCCTCTATAGGTTTAGCGTTGGTTCTCCCACCATATCATCGAATCAGGCATAAATTTCTTCTAATAGGAGGTGAGGAATATAGTTTTACATATACCCTAGAAATAGCATATCAGTTGGAGCCGTGTGGAATGAGTTATGGCCAGTTTAGTAGACTTGACTTTTTCTGGCGGCCAATCACTATTCCACCAACCATACTTTGACTGATTTAAGGGTGACATATATGAAATAATTTCTCCATAAAATTTAATATGAATATTCCTTGTCGAGTGGGATTTTTGACCCAGCTGGAAGAACCCAATTTGGTGGTCGGTAGCCCCAGATATGGATAATTTATTGATACATGTTCCATTTTTCCGGCCAGAATAAGTTTTCACATTGACCGATTGGTTTTGTCTTGTTGGATTTCGAATTGGATTGGGGTCTGGAAGACTTGTTTTTATCCCAAAAGTCATGTCATCCTACAAAAAAAATATTCATATTAATTGGATGAAAATTTTAGGATTTATGCTTGCAATACATAGACAACATAAAACTGTTAAATGCCCATAATTAATCACTTTTCACATTTAAGCTCAAAACTCACCAAAAATCATAAAATGATGCAAATAATATCAAATTGATTAATGGTAAAGTATTAAATCATTTAAAAACATATGTATAAATATGAAAATATGAGCTCTGTCTATTCGCCCACACTTAGCACTTGGACTCCTGGACAAGTAAACATCAAAATCAAATCAAAGAAAATTTATAACACATATCCAGGAGATCTAACAATTTAATACCAAGAAAAAAATATATCATGCCTCATAAAAAACCTTTATTTTATTTACGTAATTTATATCATTAAATATTTTTCCACTTCATTTATCTTCCCATTCACACAAAACACTTACCTAACATTCATTTTCTCTCATCACACAAATACCATTTTTCAACAATGTCTTTATCATCCAATACTCATGCAAGGGTCGTTATAGGCTTGATAAATTCCTACATCTCTACTCGATGTGAGTCAAGGACATATGTTTATCATGAGGACTTTTCATTGTTTTTTTGTGGCATTAGGTTGGTAGGATTTAGAGGTGAAAATTATGAGGTTGAATAAGGAGGGTTTGGATCTTTTTGAAGAAAAATTGCATTATTCAAATTTTTACTCAAGTAAGATCTCCTCCTCACTCCCAATTAGTAGAAAATAAGCTCCATCAATATGAAAAATCAGTGGAATTTCACACCATCCATAATTTTAGTAGGAATAGTATCAGTTATCTCAAACATGATTTTTCTTGAAAGTTCCAGATAGGCACAACTTTCTTTTCATTAGAAGATCCAGAAAGGCACAACTTCACTTATCATGAAAGCTCTAAAAAAGGCACAAATTTCAACAGAATGAATTTTTTCATAAACAAGAAAATATCTTCATCATTTTATTTTCCACCCAAATTATCACCAAATTAGGTAGCATAATACAAGACAGCTTCCCCCATAGTTAAGTTCAACTAGATTATGCAATTTCACTTCAAGAGCACGTTGGACTGGGAAAATTGGCTTGTAATGTGGGTAAACTAATAGGATGTTAATGGATTCAATGGGATACAAGGATTAAATGTTCATAGTAGGACATAATGAAAAGTATTATTTTGAAAAGGGGGCTTTAATACTAAATAAATGCCTCAATAATTTAAACACATGTACCTCAAACCATCACGTTTTGATTGAAATAAATCAAATTCTAGATAAATCAAGCATGGTATGGCTCTTTGAAGAAGTGAGGTAAAAGAAAAGATTACGAAAAATTGGTTTAGAAGCCTTACAGGAAAGTGATTTCAAATATAAAGACAGTGAATTGCGACATGGGATTCAAAAATTAGAGTACTTTTCATCAAATTTACAAATATTTGAACTTGAAACAAAGTCATTTTCAACATTCATTTAAGCTCGGTTTCCTGGGATAAATTGTTTCGCACATTGAAATGGGTTTAAAAATTGAAGATAATATTCATTTAATATCAAAATATTTAGTAACACACAAAAATTAAAAAAAACACATTTTTTTTGAAAAATAGAAAAAACAATTAAAAATACTAAACTATAAAGGTTCCCTCCCCCATAATTAAATGATGCAGTGTCCATAATGAATTCAAATTTATTTAACATGTAAGAATATTTTTAATTTAATTATAGCAAATGTATGTGTTAAGGAGAGGTACTACCTGACTTATTGGTAGTGCGATGTTGAGTTAAGCTCCTAAGTGTTACACAAATAAAAACCAACAAGACAAGGTAGATAATAAAACATAATATGTTTATTGAAAGTAAAGAAAATATAATGAGAATGATAATAGAGGGATAGATCTTGGTTTAATCCCCCAAGTGGGGCCTGGGTTTTGACTGCCTCTTGATGGGCAGTTTCAGTTGGTTATCCCCAATCCGATGGTGGGTGAAGTTTCATTAATATTAACCACTAGAAATTCTTCTTCCATCTTGAACTTATTACTTTTTGTTGAGGACTACATGGATATAGTACACCAAATCCACCCCTAAGAAAATGATATTAAACTTTCATGGAGGGGGTAGGAAAAATAATGAGTCCTCCTCTTTTTTGGTTTCCACTTTCACAACTTCTTCTTCATTCTCCATCGGTTCCTCAATGTATGTTGTTTCAAAATAATAATCAATGGGAGAATCAGTAAGTAATTCAATTTTTAAAAAATTAAATCATAAAGAATCAAAATAAAATTCTTCCCTTTCAAAGTATGCATCATGTGTATCTATTTCCTCATGGAAATCCTCTTTGGTATCCTCTTGAACTCCCTCCAATAAGTGTTCATCTAGTTCACAGAGCCCCATATATTCCTAATGACGTGTATCTTCTTTTTCTTCCTCATCCACCAAGACAATACAATTGTTGGCCAAATCTGAAAATTTATAACAAGGGGAGGTAATACTCAATTCAGATTCAATAAAATAAGAATGAAAAGATTCTAAGAAAATATTATCTCCCTGAGTTTGTTTAGATTCAATTTTTTTCTTTAATTAGAGGTGCCTATTATAGTAGAATTTCACAAGATAGAGGTTGGTAGTTAGGATCCTCCATCTTTTCTTCAAATTCAACCGCCTTGGTAGTGTCTTACTTCAATGGTTCTGGATATTCTACTTTGTAAGGAATATGTGGATGTAGTCATTCACACACATTCTAGAATCCAACTAGAAATTTTTTATCTCCCACATGTAGCTAAGTTGGTAATTATTCATTCTTGTCCTCCTCAGGTTCATTCATAGGTTTTGGGTTTTCCATCAATGCACATACATATTCAAATGAAAGTTCTAATTTGTTCTTTAGTTTTTGTTATTTCATTTCTACATTCTTGTATCTGAACTATATCATAACTAGCCACATCTACATGTTCCAAATGTGGCTAGTTGTTATATGAATGAGAGAAATAATCATTTGAAAACATTATGGAAAAAATATTTTTTTACCTTTTTTTTGAAAAAATGTTAAATATTAATAATTTGATTGCGGCACTACCTCCCCAGAAACGAAACCATGTTTTGACACATTCCTATCATGGGGTGTGGAAAACAAATTATTTACTAAGTTAAAATATAGTATAGTGGTTAGCCTATGTTGTCTCTAGAGAGGAGCACACAAAAATAATGTCTATCAATTTGTTTTTTAATTTGTTTGGTTTTGAAAACAATGGAACAAAACTAAAGAAATAAATAATGTATAAGATTTAGAAAAAAATGAAAAAAAATGTGATTAAAAGAAGTGAAAATTATTGGGTGATCAGGTCGGGGTTGGTTTTCCAATTACAATGTTTTCATAGTTATTATTTACTCATTCCTCTTTTATTAAATTGATTAAAATGAGATTTTACAATCGCTTCCTCTCACTTCTTTTTTTAATGATATTGGGGAGATTAAACCTTAATAATATATTAGTTTGGTATAATATCCATTATTTTGTGAAATATTTTTAGCGAATTCCCTAAAAAATTTTAAGGCAATTCCCAATCGAGTCTTGTTTATCTCAAACAATCTGGAATATTCAGTACAAATATCAGACGTACTGACGATCGCCAAGTGCTTCACCACTATTTTCTGATCTATTACGTAATATATAGACCATAACCTGGCGAGGGATATGATTATAATTAAACAATGCAATAATAACCACATAATATAAAATCAAATACAATCGCACAAGATAATATAAATTTTTATTACAATTGAAACCAACTTCATAATAGAGAAAACATTTTATAACATTAAGCGCATGAACTCAAACATTAAAAAATGGAAAACATAACCATCCCCAATCAATCATAATATTTACCCCACCATGGTAATGGTAATTGAGGAGAAAGGGGAAAAAGTATGCATTATAAAACTAAAATAAAGAAAAGAGGGAAAAGAAGAACAGAAAAATGTATCCTCCAGATTCTGTCCTCTTGAAGGTCAGCTTATGTTTTACCACCATCCCATCATATCATGGTGAGGTCACTTCTTATAGGAGGTGAGTAATGGAGTTTTCCATCTACCCTCAAAATATCAGAGCAATTGGAGCTGTGTGGAATGAGTTATGGCCGATTTAGTAGACTTGACTTTTTTTGGCCGCCAATCACTATTCCACCAAGCATAATTTGACCAGTTTAAGGGCGGCCTATATGAAATCATTTCTCCATGAAATTTAATACGAATATTCCTCGTCGATTTGGATTTTTGACCCAGCTATAGAAACCCCATTTCATGGTCGGTAGCCTGAGATATGGATCATTGAATGATACATGTTCCATTCTGCCAGCCAGAATAAGTTTTCACATTGACTGATTTGTTTTGGCTTGTTGGATTTCGAATTAGATCAGGGAACTGAAGAATTATTTGTATCCCCCAAATCATGTCATCCAAAAAAATGAATCAGATGAATTTTATAAAAATTGTAGAAGTTATGATCGAAATAAAGAGAAAACATAAAATTGTTAAATGTCCAGAATTAACCATTTTTCACATTTAATCTCAAAAACCACCAAATTTCATAAAATGATTCAAATAAGATCAAATTTATTAATGTGAAGTGATTAAATCATTTAAAAACATGTGTATAAATATGAAAATATGATCTCGATTAGTATTCTAGGTTCAATGCATCAGACTGATCTTCTAAATAAAGATGTGTGTTAGAGTATTCATATGTCATAAATGACATCGTGTGTTGACTAGGAACAGGTGGCACACAATTTCCATATTACACTCTTTTTGGTCCACTGAACATGACTTGTATTCCCTTTGGGTGAGGGTTGGACCGTGTACCCCATACACAGCTTGCCCGGTTGGAAACCATGTAACGTGAATACTACACAACATGTGTCCCACTAAACACGCCGTGTACTCTGAAAACTTCAGAATTATATATACATGCCATATCCCCAAGCGTGTACTTCGGATGGACAATGACGAAAAGTACACATCATGTAGTTGGAACTACACACCATGAACTCATCCAAATTATGTAGATTTATTAAAATTTATTATTATATTATACAAACCCTTGAGATGTGTACCACAGTGCAGGAGTAAAGTTGTGGCACAACATGTGATAGGTGTTATATATATATATGTGTTTAATTTAACATCTGCATAATGTTCATTACTACTCATTGGGTAGTTATGAATTGGAATTCACTGGGTTCCCTCCAATATACAAGTTATGCAAAAAGATAATTTTAAATGAATTTATTTGTTTAAAATTATGATGGATGAGAATATCAAGGAAATCCAGAAAAGAGTTTAAGATAAAAGGATTGATTAATTATAGATAATTAATTTAATCGAGTGTGATTTATCTTAAAAAATAACAATTAAAGAATTAATTTCTAGTTTTATTTATGTGTAAATATCGCTGCATGTATGGATGATCATGAGACAGACCAAGACCTTTTTATGTGAATGGTTTCTTTTAATTTATTTATTTAAATTAAATTTTTTTTCATGCAAGCCTTCTCCTAATTAATATATAGGACCTGCACGCACAAGGTTTATTTTATATAGAACCCCATTTTACTCCTCAAATACGTGTGAGATTAAAGTATATATAATGGATGGAGATCCCAAGATGGTGGAGGCGGCTCATGTTAAGAGCCATGGTGAAACCAATATAAGGAGATACAAAGGTTGAGTGGTGGAAAGCTGTAAACAAGAACCCAAAAGGTTCAAGGTGTTTCTCCCCTAGTTCTGGGGTTAGTTTATCAACCACTAGATAAACTAACCAATTTAACTGGCTCATGATCATACCATTTATTTTATTTCTATCATTTGCATGGTTTATTTTTTGTGGGTGTGTTTTCCTGATAACATAATTAATGAATTAAAAAAACATGCAAGATGGAACTAAAATAAGACCGACTTATGCGTAAAATATTATCTTATACATGGTTAATCACTTAAGAATATCCCAATTAATATTAACAATAATGTAATCAAAGATAATAAAATGAAAATTTATGTATAAGGATAAGATCCTCAAAGAAATATTAAGTCGGTATAGCCTTCCATAATCTTGGTTAGAGTCGAAGCATAGTTCAAAGTGCTTGACCAACCCTAGTTTGGGTGCTTTCAATTATCAGGGAATTATAATTCAAGTTTTTGGGTTGACTTGACTTGGTTCGCATCAAGGGTTGACTGCCACACTAGGACTTGGTGTGACCAAGATGCAAAGGTTGAGGAAATCAAAAAATAAAGGGATTTCAGGATTGGGGAGTCCACTCAGTGGATCAAGGAGCTACGAGTTAATGCAGTTGTAATTTAGAATACATACCTAAAACCCTTCATGTTGCTTGACCAACCCTATTTGGTGTAATTATATGGGTAATATGGATCCTTTCCACTAGAATATTCAGGAAAGAGAATATTCTGAAGTCAATGGTGAGGAAATTTGATTTATATAAAATAGTGGGAGACTAATAAGTATTAATTTATTTATATTTTTTAGTTTTATCATAATATAATACTAAACCATTGATCACCTTAATTTGTATAAATTGAAAGAAAAATTACTTCAAACATATCATTACAAACCATACTCTAGAAGGAAAAACTTCTCACTAGAACTAAATTCCAAGAGTGGCAGAGGCGTTTACACGTCATCCTTCACCACGAGAGGAAATTGTATGTACTGGAAGAGACTATTCCATTTGCACCTGGAAAAGAGTCCAGCTATGAGGAAATATCTCTCTATATGAAACACATGTATGATTCCATATATTTCTAGTGTTTCATGTTGTCATCCATGATTAATGAGATCTTGAAGCAATATGAAAACCTGGATGCATATGACATGATGTCTCACCTTAAGGATATCTACCAAGAGAAGGTAAGAAAAGAGAAATATGAGATCTCCAATGAGTTGTTTACAAATAATCTTAGAGAGTCTGTTCCGGATAGGCCTCATGCAGTCAAGATGATTGGCTACATTGAACGTCTGGACATCTTAGGGATTAAGTTCCCGGATGAGTTGCGTACAGATCTCATCCTATCATCACTGCCCAAGACCTTCTCTAAATTTATTGTCAACTACAACATGAGCAACATTGAGAAGATTATATTAGAACTTCTGACCTTACTTTTCCATGTAGATAAGGACATGGGGAGAGAAAAATCTATATTCCTTATGGTGAATAAGAAAAGTAAGTACAATGCAAAGGGGATAAAGACTTATAAATAGTTTGAAGCCCTTGAGCGTTGTCACTACAAGAAGGGGAAGATCCAAGGGCAAGGAAAGGAATGTAAGGAGGTATGTTTTGCATGTGGAAATAAAGGCCACTGTAATATGAACTACACTCAGAAGCATGGGGATGCTAAAGGTTAGTTCGTTATCGAGTGTAATCATTCCATTTCTACACATTGGGTAATAGATACAGCTTGTGGGGCTCACATCTGTATTCAAATGCAGGAACCAAGTAGATTTAGAAAGGTTGACAGAGGAGAGGTGGATCTTAGAGATTCCAATGGTGCGAGGCTGGCTGCATTATTCATTGGCGATTACCACCTCTATTTTCAAACTGGGATGATTTTGGTTTTACATAACTATTATTATGTTCGTAGTGTTACTATGAAAATAATTTCTATATCTTATTTGGATATGGATGTAATAATTTTTAAGTTTGGAAATAAGGTTTGTCTCTTTTATAAAAACAAAAAGCGTTATGGTATAACACATTTAAATAATGGTTTGTATGTATTACATTATGAAAACCAATTGTTGGAAATCGATAACGAAACAAACTCACATGACTCATACATCACCCAGTTCTGGAATCACCGTCTTGGTCATGTAAATTGGAAGCACTTGAAAAAGATCTGCCTAAAAGGGAATTTAGACTCTACTGAGCTAAAACCACTTGATAGTTGTCACAATTGTTTACAAGGGAAAATGGCCAAGCCGCCTATCGGTGGACAAGGTGAAAGGGGCACATAGATTCTAGGTTTAGTGCACATAGATGTGTGTGGACCATTTCCAATAGAAGCTAGAGGTGGATATTCTTACATTATTACATTTATTGATTGTTTGAGTAGATATTTCTATGTCTACTTAATGAGGTATAAGTCTAAATCCTTATAGAAATTTAAGGAATTCAAGAATGAAGTAGAGAATCAGCATGGAAAGAAGATAAATAAGATTTGATCGGATCGAGGTGGAGAGTATCTGAACCAAGAGTTCATCGATATTCTACAGGAGTCTGGGATTATATCTCAGCTCACTCCTCCTTATAAAACATAGTGGAATGGTGTTAGTGAAAGGAGGAACCACACATTGTTGGACATGGTGAGTTCAACAACGAGTCATGCATATATTCCATTATCCATTTGGGGATATGAATTACAGATTGCAATGTACACATTAAACGGAGTACCAAATAAGGTGGCAAATGGAATTCCCTCCGAGTTATGTAATGAATAGAAACCCATTTTGTCGCACACATGTGTATGGGGATGAAAGGAATTTTTTAAGGCCTTCTCAAGAAACAAACTAGCACCCCGAGGCACGAAGTGTATCTTTATAGGATATCCCAAGGAAACGAAAGGAAATTACCTATATAACACTTTAGACAAGAAAGTGACTATCGCCATACAAGTAGTCTTTCATGAGAGGGAGCACATCATCCGAAAGGACAGTGGGAGCAAGATGTAATTTGGAAAAGTTGATGCTCAAGATACAGAGGAGTTGGTATAAGAAAAAGATCCACATGTCCCTATAGAAGATGTTCTAGAAACAGAAGTACTGCGAAGGAGCTCAAGAGTGGTAAGGAAACCAGAGAGATTTAGTTTCCTAGTCACCGAGGATGGTGAATCATTATTTTTGGAAAATGATTAACCTCTGTCCTACAAGAAAGTAGTAGGAAGATCCAAAGTTGAAAAATGGCTATAAGTTTTGAATTATGATATGGAATCCATGTATCAGAACCATGTTAGGGTTTTGGTCGATGTGCTAGTTGATGTAAAGCCTGTTTGATGATAATGGGTATTCAAGAGAAAAATGGGCATGGAAGGTCAAGTTGGCACCTATAAAGAAAGGATAGTGGCAAAAGGATTCAAACAAAGTCAAGGAATTGACTATGATGTAACCTTATTTCCTGTTTCAATGTTTAAATCGATAAGAATAATACTTTACCTAGCAGCTTAACTTGACTACAAGATTTTGAAAATGGAAATCAAAACTACATTCCTTAAGGGGAACCTTCAGGAAAATGTCTATATGACACAACCAGAAGGGTTTGTGACACCTGGTGAAGCCAAACAGGTTTGCAAGTTACAGAAATCCATTTATGTATTAAAGAAAGCATCTAGGTCATGGAACATTCAATTTTATGAATCCATAAAGGAATTTTATTTCATTAAGATCAAATGTGATCCATGTGTTTATAAGGGGTTTAATGGGAATGTGATTGTTTTCTTA
Source organism: Viscum album (assembly GCA_963277665.1). Taxonomy (NCBI): domain Eukaryota; kingdom Viridiplantae; phylum Streptophyta; class Magnoliopsida; order Santalales; family Viscaceae; genus Viscum; species Viscum album. The sequence continues at coordinate 1,172,309,806 of OY728119.1, read as the reverse complement.
GTAGTATATGTTTACGACATATTTCTTATTGGAAATGATGTACCAGTCTTATAGTCAGTAAAGGACTGGTTGAACAAGTGTTTCTCCATGAAGGACTTAGGTGAAGAAACCTACATTCTAGGGACTAGTATAATTCGTGATAGATCCAAGAGGCTGCTTGGACTATGTCAGGGTACATACATTGAACATATTCTAAAGAGATTTAGTATAGAACAATCCAAGAGGGGATTGGTTCTAGTGTCACATGGCCTACATATTTCTAAAAAAATGTGTCATCAGACAAAATAAGAGAAATATAGAAGGAGTAATATCCCATATGCTTCGGCTATAGGATCTATAATGTATGCCAAGTTATGTACCAGGCATTATATTTCCTATGCATTGAGCATGGTAGGAAAATATCAAGAATATCTAAGAGAACAAAATTGGACTACTATTAAGACTATCCTTACATATCTAATAATAACTAAGGATATGTTCCTGGTGTATGGAGGAGACGGGGAGCTTTTCATTAGAGGGTTTGATGATGTTGGTATTCTGACAGATCAGAATGATATGAAGTCAAAATCTGGATATGTTTTCTGTCTCAATGGAGGAGATGTGTGCTGGAAGAGTTCAAATCAGCCAGTTTTCGCTGATTCTACAGTGGATCCTGAATATATAGCGACTTTTGATGTATCCAAGGAAGTCATATGTATTCAGAACTTTCTCCAAGAGCTTGATGTGGTTCCTAGCAGTAAACATCCTATCACTTTGTATTGTGATAATAATGCAGCGGTGGATCTTGCAAAAGAACCAAGGTCACATCAACGGAAAAAGAAAAAACTCTAGAAGTATCACATCTTGTGGTATTTTTATCAAAGGGGGGAAGTTGCAGTGACTATAGTGTCCACGGAAGAGAACGTGGTGGACCCCATGACTAAAGGCTTATCTCAGTTGAAGCATGAATATCATGTGAGAGCTAGCGGGTTAAATGCTATTAGTAGTTTGATCTAGTACAAGTGGGAGTCTGTTGGAGTTAGTGGCCTAAAACCAACTTATTTGTAATTTATTCATTAATAAATACCTTATCACATATTCATTGTTCTTCTGCGTGAAAATGCATGTGATAATTTCCTAAGGATATCTATTGTATTAAATGGTAATAGCGGATCCCTGCTATGATGAGAACCCAGAAGTGCCATAACAGTGTTCTTGAATATATGTTCTATGGACAGATGATGTTATTTTAGGGACACAAATAATACAACCCATTAGGGGTAAGGAGTCATAAAACTTTAATGCACCATCTCATTGTGTGTGCCCTTGGTAATATCTAGGAGGATATTATGAGAACGATACCCTCCAGTAGGAAATCAACATTTCATGGTGTCATTGGATATTCTTATCTGCAGACGTGTTTATTGATCCTTAGACTTTAAGATTATTACAAATGGGTATTACAATTCACACACTTAGATGTATTGATGATAAGTGTGATGAAACACTGTTTGCAGCGAGGTAGGATATGTTGGGTGCATCACGAGAGATATTGCATTAATAGATTATGTGAGAAAGGATTTGTCCCTTCTGTTCCATAACGAAAGTAGATATCTACGACCCTTTAATGAAATTGATATAGCCTAAATAAATCCATGTCCATGGTAAGGAATGAGAAGTTTCAATTCTGTAAAGTCAATTAAAGAATAATCGAGAACATGGGATGATGGCACTAGCATGAAACCCGCCTGATTTGAGATATTAAGACAAAGAGATTACATTACACGGTAAGAGTTCGTAGGAGGTGACATGTTGTTGCAGCGTTAAATTCTTTCTCTATGGGTGCCTTAGTGTGTTGTTAGATGCTAAACTTGGACTTTAAGTAGGATCTGCCTAATGAAACTGAGAAAGAGGCCTAGAGGGCCACACACTATGTGTGTCCAAACATCTCAGTTAATATGTTAATTTAACAAGTTAAATAAAGATTATTCCCAACTATGGTTTAATAATTATACAAGGATGCCAATCGTATTTACTTCGACACTACTTATTTGAGAGAATATATTGTGGGAGAAATAATATATTTATTAGCGAGTAATGTAGTGATATTTATTTGAGAAATGAACAGTCATTATTCAAGGTCTAATAAATGTGGTGGACGAAATTAAGAAAAATGGAAAATAAAAGTACACGCCATGTATATTAATATATACACACCATGTAGTTTTTCTGGGAATTTATGAGAAATAATATTTTTTATTTAATTAAATAATATTAGGTGTAATTCGTTGGGCACATGTCAAGTAATAATAATAGTCAACTGTTATTACTAGACATAGGGTATTACTAATAATTAAATGAAACAAATAAATTCTTTTGGGTAATTAATTCATTTTATTATTCTATGTAATTAAAAATCCCAATTATATATTTCCCATTAGCCTAGCCATTTTTTGTGTGGTTGTGGACAATGGATTTGGAAAATCCCTCAAGCCAAAAGAGAATTGCTTCTCCACCTAGAACTTTCTCAAGCTACGAGAGAGAGATCCATCTCCACTGGATCAAGGAGATCAAAGGCAGACATTGCAAGCGAAGACTCTTCCACGCTAGCACCCATAGATCCCTTGGGTGATGTCCAGAGATACGTTGAGCACGTGTGGATCACCACTATGGGAATCCAACACTTGGATTCTACAACGTGACGGCAGATCACATCAGATCATGACCGAAAACATCAATGGAGAGAGAATTTTTTCAATGTAATTCTTTTCAATTAATTAAATTAATTATAACCAGCATATGAAGATCCAATCTATGGTTTTGGTAATCCCATCTTTCTCTTTCTTTCATCATTCTATTCTAAAGATATGACATTTTTTTATCGTGAGAAATCTCAGATTGATCGTTGTTAATGCTAAAATTAAATTTGGGTACACCCTCTAATGCGCTTCCACTACGCACATAACCTAAACTTACTACCCAAAGAATAGCTACTGGTTTTATCTTCTGATATAGCCTGGACACTGCTTAGGGTCACTCTTGAATTCTCTTCTGTGATGAGTGACTGGTTTATCATGTCCTCAAAACTGCTTAGATGAAAAAATTACTTGTGGACTAATATCATAGAGAATACCTTCCTGAAAACATCTCACCCTTGAGATCTCATCAAGAACCAAAGATGGCACAAAGAACTATAGGTTTGTAAAACGACCATCATAGTTCAGAACTAACACTCCCTCCTAGGTTATATGTATGAACTCATGATATTTTTTATCACTCAATGTCTTGTGATATAAATAGACTAGGAATATCATCTTGAATTCCTTCCAATATAGATCATCTTACTACCAAGATTCCTCCAGAATCTCCCAAAAATACTTGGAAGGTCCATAAAGCATACATGCAACAAGATTCACCCTCCTATCTATGAGTGTCCCAAGATGCTTGAAAAGTTTCTGGACCAAATTGATCTAGAACTTGGATTCATGGATTCCTTCTTCCCTAGTGAATTTTAGTGGATACCACAACTGAAAATTTATTGTCATCTCAGACATTGAAGGGACTATATATAAAATCTCCCTTTCCATGGATCACATGACCCTTAAAAAGATGTCGCAAATCTAAACATCCGTATGATCCTTATGAACTATAAGAAGCTTCAGTTCAGTTGTGTTAGGATCATGTTGATTACCACTTTCTTGATGACCATGTTTAAGATTACAAGGAAACATTTTTTCTAAAAGAAAAACACACACCATAGAGAACTAGATAGAAATAATGTCAACCTCAACATGTGACTACTACAGAGAACAACTGACTCTTGGTATCTATAAACATGGATTACAAGTTTTTTAGCATGAAATGTCAAATAATTTCAGTTATCTGGTAAAAAATATATCTCATATCACAATTCAACAAAAATTATATACCACATACAAAAATAGATATACCCCTATCATGAACAATGCATGTCAATATATCCCTATGTTCCTATTAATATTAATATATCCTCATATTGTTCTATACTAGGCTATGAGTAAAAATATAATGAAATAATAACAACATAAACAATAACCTCACACAATATGTGAATCACCCCTTGTGAAATAACATCAAATATAATAAGAAAATAGTACATAAAACAATCCCATCCATAGGAACTAAGAATATCCACCATACATGGGTTAGCTAATACCACGAACAATCTCATTACCAATTCACAACACATCGTAGTATCCTTTCTAAATTTCCCAAACAGTAAAGCAGAAGAAGTGAAAACATACTCCTCTGATACCACTTTGTAACGTGCCCCCAATTTAGCTCTCTCCCATGTGGTTAAAAAGGGATGGTTATGGGATCTCAAGAAATCCTTCCTATACAGTAGATATTGTCAGCTAGTAGTGGGGGTGTGAAATGTATTATGGGAGACTATACCCCTTGGTAAGAAGTTTTATTACAGTAGAAATAAGGCATTTAAATGAAAGAAGTTAGAGTATAGACAAAGTGGAAACCAATAATAAAATCCAACTAAATAATTCAATTAATAGAAGAAGGAATAATTTAATGACATGTTGTAATGTAACTAAATTTCATGCTAGAAAAAATATAAGAAAAATACCAATAGTCTCAAACAAATACTCAATAGTCCCCAATCATGAACCCCATATCGGTCCCACATCCAAAAACCATCCCATCTAGTAAGAAAGAAATCAACAGAAAGGTCATTTTCCCTTAGAAAGACCTACATCCACATAATCTACTCGAGTTCCAAATGATTCCCCATATAGGGTGTGAGTATAACTTAATAGGTTGAAACCACTGGGACTAAAAAAACCAATCTAATAAGAAGTGTATGTAATAAAGTAATAAGTAGGTGTATTAATTAATTCAAAAATGAATAAAATACAACAACAAGCTTTTTCTGCCCCTTATCATAATATCTTTGAGCATGTCTTACAACCATGGAAACCATAACCATATAACCATGGTAAAATAACCTACTTTGGAATCATGTCAGAATATATTTGAGCATGTCTTACCACCTTGCGAACCACAACCATATAACCATTGTAAAATAACTTGCTTCAGTGCCATTATAGAATATATATGATCATGTCTTACAACCATTACAACCAAAACCAAAAACATTGAATAATCACAAAAATATAGGTCCAAACCCTATAATAATTATAACATCTTGGCCAAAGACCTATAAGCATTATGACATGGGACTGGGTGGAGTCTGCTCACTATAAAATTACAACAAGGGACTGGGCCGTTCCCACTCAATAACAACATTGCGACATATAAGTGTGAATGTTCCAAGGTCATGTCCAATATATGAGAATTTCAAAATGGAATAAAAGTCCTATCCTATTGCATGAATATCACAATATCACATTATAAACCCCAATGGTTAACTAATAAAATTAACATTTTTATTTTATATAAAACATTCATCTATATGACAATTGATCAATATTAAAAATAATATGCATTAAGCCACAAGTTAGGGATTTTATATCAAGCAATCACCTCGGGTACCATGTCATTATAAAAGCACTTTAATCCAATATCCAATTCAATTATATTCAATTTTCTCTTAGATAATGGGTGACCATAATACTATTAGAAATCTAATTGAAACCAGAGGACTTTGAGGAATAATCCCATTCATGATTTAATTGAGTTAGGCACACATTATCTTCACATAATCAGAATATTTCATATACATGGAAATTATCAAACCAAAGGGTTAAGATTTATACCCCTACGTTTAACTGATGATCCAAAAATGATTTCAATGGAAAAATACTATATTGAAGAGGGTGTGAATGATTTCAACAAGGTTAATAGATAAAAACCGATCAATACAAAAAACAGTAATGCACATGGTCAAGATATTACACAACCATGGATAGAAGAAAAATGGGGAGAAGGGAAAAACTAGATCAAAACCACTTACCTTGGAACTCCAAAATAATCTAGAAGGTTCCTTAGGATCAAGAAGAGAAGGTTACTAGGATTTTGAATAAAAATTAAACTTCAAAACATATTTTAAAATAGCATGTTGGGGAATTACATGGTGTGTGTTGTAGTTACACATCAGGTAAATATTAGTGTTGGGATATGCCGTAAAACAATCCCCATTGACTATTTTATTAAAAATCTATAAACATTACATGAAATGTAATCCATTTAAATGGCATGTAAACATTATATATATGGTTTTTATCCCATTTCCATATAAACAAACCTAACCCCCTTTAAATATTATCATCTTACTAAGAACCTGGGGAAACCCTAACTATTTTACTCAGAATCCATTAACTTAGAAAGAAGAAAATCTCCAGACTTTAGGCCATTTTCCATAGAAAAGATCTCCAAGATGATCTTATATCGTTTTTTAGGTTTCCTCATAATAGAAGACTATATTTTTTCAAATGTATGGAATTCACAATATAACAGGACAACCAAAGTTTAAAGATGAGGAAAAACTCACATGAACGAAAAATTAACACACACAAAAAAAATCAGAGAAGGACATACCGGAAAAAAGATGGGATCATACAATAGGTTTGTAATAAGAAAACCTGGTGTACCTAATCTTGCGACAATGATAGGAATTCATGGGAATAATATAGAATGTAAATGAAGGTGTAGAGGAGTAACACTATTGAAAACCACTCCCAACACTAATACGATAGTCATGCCATATAGTCTTCCTCCCCTACATGCCACTGAAGCTGCCACTGGGTTGAAGAGAAGGGGAAAAATAAATAACCTTTCCAACCATATCTATATCCTCCATAATTTACATATCTATAGTCTCCACATAGTTTCAAATCATAAGTATACATACATACAATCTTATATCCATTTGTAAACCCTATAGGTACGTTTGATCATTTATATAGTCATTCTTTACTACCTCCAAATAAAAATGAACCATCTCTATGAATCGATTGGTGTATACCCACATTGAACTCTCTCTCCAATATAAGGAGAGGAACTCAATATATCCCACCATAATTAGAAACTCTGAAAAAAATAATGAAAGAAGTGGGTTTCAAAGCCCTTCAAGTACAAACCCACATGTCTATCCACCTGTACTATAGTATCCCACCATTGCTTACTGGGACACTCATGTTTGAAAGTCATACACTTCACCTTGATATTCTCATGTGTATCTAGGAAGTCAAATAACTGATTAATATTTTAGTGTAATTCATCTACAGCTTGAGGTTCATTCTTACCCTTAAGGTTTGGTCCCTTCTTATGTAAGTACTCCAGTGATCGATCCCCTTCCCCTAAAAATTTGGTTTATACCTTAATTACTATATTGTAGAATTTTAGTATGTTTTTGGTCTATAGTATTAACTTATTTCATGATATCCTCCATAATATTCTGATTCATAGGGGGATTCCCTTGAGAAGAGTCTATTTAACCGTTGTAAGAGACATGTAGAAGGAGTCTCGGAAGCATACCACTGCACAACAAAATAGAATAAATGATCTGACATCAAGATAATCTTAGTTTAATCTCAAAAACCATAAGAAAAAACTGATATAAAGATAAAGAACTCAAAATAGATGATACGCATCCAAAAATCCCATGAAAAATTGAGTCTCAACATGGTAAGATCTATCTAGGCACTTATTCCAACCTACATCTCAAGTATCGACAATCCTATCCCAAGTCTACCAATGCCTCAAAACTAAGATCAAACTAATCTGAGACTAAACTGTGATGAAGCTGACCTGAATACCCTCTCAAATTGGAACCCATCCTAAACTTTCACATACCTGAAGGGTGTTTTCGATCCCTACAAGCTGATGACTATGACCTAAGAATAAACAACCATAAGGAACGATTTCTCCCAAAGCGAACTAAACAACATGGAATACAAATATTAAGCATAGAGAAATTTTTTAAAATATAATTGGAAGTTTATTCCATAAAAAAAATGAAACAACATATGCGATACAAGTTAGAAGGGTGAAAACAATATCCAAGGAATATGTCCAACAATAAAGGATAACCAATACCTAAATTGAAACTTATGCAATATCTGGGGAAGACTACCTCCATCTCACCACCATATAACTAGTCACATATAATAGAAACTTCATCGCCTCACTTTAACTTTCCCTATATCGAAAGACATAACAAGGTCTATGAAGTTCTTAAGGGGTGCCCATTTTGTGACCTAAACATGCTTAGTAAGATTCTGAGCATGTGTTCAATATCAAGTCTTTGTAAAATAATATAAACAAGTTCAATTTTAATGAAAAAAATTAATTATTATTAGTAAAAAAATTATATCAAAATCAAGGTAATAAAACCCCCTTTTCCACATTACCAAATAATCCAGGTTAAAAAATTTCAAAGCATATCACATATATAAAATTAGTTAAATAAAATTACGTATCACATATAATATGACATCAAAAAACTCCAAACCAAAAGAATAGTAAAAATCACACCAAGGATCACTATAGTCAAGGCTATCTAGAACACTTATAACCAAACATAGATAATCACATGCCTCAGGTCTCTGGATATATGCATCAAATATAGAGAGTATAGGAACACCAGATTAAGTGAACCTCCTAATAGTTCTAAAAATTACCTAGAATTGTAGGCCTATAGATTAGAGTAAAACCCCATGAGTGAACCTCCAAATAGTATTAATGGATAATACCTATTACTACACCTTCAACTTAAGTACCTAATGCTTCCCATGTGCTACATTTTTAAAACAATTTCATCAAAACAATATATTAAAAACTATTTCATAAGTCCATTTAAAAATTATTTTAAAATATCATTTCTTTTTCCAAATTTTGGGGAAACCATATATTAAGAAAAAACCCATTTCAAAACACATAATTCAACCAATCAATCATTCCATTTTATTTATAAAATAATTTATCAAAACTAGAGAAATATAGTTCATCCAACATAAGCTAGAAACATAACCACCAACCTCAAACTCAAGTCACGCATTACCTTAATAGTATCCACCATCTTGAAATTATTAAAAGAAAATAAAAAAGGCCCTATAATCTATATTTACATCTCATAATAAACTCAATAAGGAAAATAGTTGGTGAAGAAGTTACCATAACGCATACCTTAACAAAATTTTAAACCACACCATAACCAATACAAAGGTTGTTCATAAGAGGAATATCACAATATATATCTAGAAATTATCAAGAAAAATCAACACCACAAGACCTAAAGATCTGAGAACATAACACAATAGCGCTGTTGTGACGAATGACAATAAAAAATAAAAATGATACCTGACCTAAAAAGATGCTACAAAATCAAGATAAAGATCAATCACTGGGTGAAACTATTTATAAGGAGTTAAGATCCCAAAAATTTCCTAGGAGATTTCCTAGGTTTTGAGATATAGGGATGTGGATGAATGAAACTAAAATCAGATTTGAAACGTGGTTAAAAAAAATCTTGAAATATTCATGACAATAAACCCTTTCAGGATGTGAATTCCTTAATTTTAAAGATACTCTAAAAAATGAATTGAATCAGAATAAAAATAACTCAAATAAACCTTTTCATGATGTGAAATAGTCTCACAAAATGTAAAAATTTCATTATTTGAACCAATTCATGACAAATTCTTGGAAACCAATATGTGATGTGTAACCCTTTCATGATGTGAAATCATCCAATAGACATACAACAGTCTATATTCTCCACAAAAACCTAAACCAGCCGTAGTGTTCTCCAAACTTAGGGAGAAACCCACAATTCCTTTAACACATTTATACCCAAAATCCATTAATTAAAATACTCATACATCTTTGAACTTGAATTATTTTTCCCCAGTAAAGGATATCTATACTCAGAAGTCCCAAAATGCACCCAAATAAAGAAGGAAATGAAAAGTTATATGAGAAATAGTAGAAACATGGTAAAAAGATGTTATAATTAATCATTTATTAAATTATATTAAATAAAATATAAGAAAATTGTCAGTCATATCATCACTGAAATAAGAACAATAGAGTTACCCTATAATTAGTTAGGTCAATATCATTGAAGGTAGTGAGAGTTTGATGATTATGTTAGAAAATTGGAATAATTTCCATACCCTAATTCACATACATTCTAGGTATATCTCACTAAAGATCCTTGTGAGACTATAAAATGATATTATTTTTTTAAATAGGATATGGACTTGATATTTGGTTCCTTGGAATTTACTTTACATTTTCCCTCAACATGATCTTCAATGAATTCAATAGGGGTAGTTTAATAAGTTCATTTATGGGTGATTGAATTTTTTTAAATATCCCTACCAACATGGTAGAAACTATTACTTATATATAATAATATAGTTCTTACAGCCATTTTAATTAATATGTGCTATCAATATATGAGATATCAATATACAGTTTACTTTAATAAAAATTAAAATAATAAGAACCCAAATTTCTATCATTTCCCTATGACGAATCACCAGGTATCCCTTATTCCTACATCCCTACCTACAAGTTCCTTATAGAGATAAGTATATTCAACTCTTCATTTAATATTTATTTAAAAGACCCACCTCAAATTTTTTATATTTTTCTTTACCATGGGAAATACTAAATGGTTTTGAGTCTTTTAAAACCAAATTTAGGTAGAGAAGTAGAAACAAAATCTGAGAAAAATCAAATAAAATTAAATCTAAAGTTTCATTAAATCCTTTTACTTTTAAAATATGAATATTTTATTCTTTTTAGACTTCCTCTAGAAGGATATTTATTATCACATAAATAAGATATGGATATTTTTGTGTTCATTTGACATCTTTAATGTATTATTTAAAAAACTGTCAAAAACATTTCTTTATGAACTTTATCTTATTTTTGCATCACGAACTACTAGAGGAAATCTTTCACCTGTGCTAATTATTACTTCTAATCATCTATATACTTTTTAAAACTAATAAAATATTTCTTTTGGGATTATTTCTATTTTTTCTTTTACATAAAAATTAATAAATCGAATGCTTTTGTGTCTTCTTTATCTCGATTGTATGAAAAATTAATATTTTTATTGATTAAATCTGTTTAATTGGATTTATGTTTTTCCCATATTTATTCATGTAGTGGTTTCTATGGTAGTGGGTATGTTCTTCATCGGTAGATTTTAATTTTGTTATTAGATTTTAGAACTGTTGACTCAAAATGATTATTAATATAATAATTTATTTAAATATTTCTAACAATGTTGGAAATATAATATATAAATTTTAACCATGATAAAGTAAAATAATTCATTATAAATTAAATAAATTACTCAATAAGGTTATCCCAATTTTTAAAAAAATAAAAAAAATATCAATAAAAATAAGTATTTATTTATAATTTAGATTAATAATGAATAAATGCTTAAATTCCATAAAAAATGTTCCAATTTTGATTGAAAACACTTATTGAAGGATGATAATATAAAATAAAAACTCGTATCCCTTATAAATGCAGCTTAGTAACTGGAAACATAGTTTTTTTTAAAAGGCCAAGGTGTAACCCACTATTCTTTTTTTCTCTTATTAATATATTTTTTATCTTTTTCCAAAATTACAGAAATAAAGAGAAATAATGGAATTTTTTTTAGTGGAATAAAATAAAAAAATAAATGTAATAAAATGTTAGTTATAAAAGTGGATGCAACTTAGGATATTTAATATGCGTATATTATTTAATTATTCTATTAAATTATTTGATCTCTTTTAATTCCCATTTAATAGATGAATTTAATATCAATTACCCAACAATTTACCACTATCTATCATTAAATGTATTAGTTCACTATGATATTTGATCACAATTTCCCTTATTTACACCATTTTAAAGTATTACGAGTCATTGTTTTAAGGATTAAATACTCTTGAAGTGACCTCATCAGACTAGAAAATAAGAAGAGATGTATCCCATAATACATAACTCATAATTTAAAACTACACCCCACTATACAATCCAAATCCATGAGATGAATGTTAAAATAGTTAGGGGTATCTTTCCTCTATTGAATCAGTTTCTTAAAATGACATATTCTGGTTTTTTTATTTAAATGAATCAAAAAACACTTTTGTTTTTAATTATACTTATTTGAAGTTTTTTTTATAATTTTAACTTAGAAATCATATTCTTTGAGTAGTTAATTCCCAAATATAAACTCCTATAATATAATTAATTCACTTAATATACTTCAAATATAATACTGAGTGATATCATCTGATTTTTTTATAAAATGAAATCTACACTGGATGCATTTTTTGTTTATTAATGGATAGTTTGTTAATTTAACACCTATAAATTAATGTTAAGGCTTTGAAGAACTATTTTTGGATCATTTAATCTATCATATTAATTTGAGAGTTGTAAACTATCTCAAGTATTTGAGTTCTTTAGTTTTTTTGTTTTATTTCATTTTGTTTTTAGTTCTATTAATTATGAGGAATTTATTATAAAATCTCTATAATTTCCAGTTGTGAACATTTTTTTGAAATTTTTTGGTGATTAATGAGATTTTTGGGTAAAAATATATAATTTATAACTTCTATTTTTAATAGGTTCCAAGATAGGTCATACTTTATATTATTTGGTCAAATAAGAGCTTCAAGATAGAACTTGATATTTTCTATGTCTATTGAAGAAGTATGAGGATATGAATTGTGATTCTGCTCTTTTTTTAAAGAGGTGACTAGTTTTTAAACATGTTTTATTGATTCATTCACAGTATTTATACTCTAAACACTTTTCTTCAAAATAAAATAATTTCATTAATTGAAACGATTTATATCCTTTAATAGATTTTTTAAAATGAGTTTACATATTTTTACCTAGAACTTCACTATATAATTTCATTATATGTTTCTTCTCATTCCATTTAGTTTTTCCCCTATATAGTTTATAACATTCAAGTAGTTTATTTATAGTACATTTATTACTTTTATATTATAACCATTTTATATTTATAACTTCTAAATTATAAACTTTATTAAGTGGGAAGATTTTCTATTTTTTTTATAATTCCATTTCACCCCCTCTTAAAGATACTATACCTAGAATAGCATTTGGTATCATAGAAAGTATTTCTTTTTCCTACAATAATTTATATCATATAAAATATTTATTTATTATAGCATGTCAAATTTCCATAAATTTAGAGAACATAAATCATAGTTGTCCACCCATCTTGGATGGTGCTGATTTTGACTACCGGAGATAAAGAATGTTGACCTTTTTGACAAGATTTTTAGTTGATATCTATGAAATGATGGTTGGTAACTAAAAGACTCTTGAGAAGGAGAAAAAAACTAATTTTGAAGAAAAATATTAATATCAAGAGAATTATAAGGTTTAGAATACTCTATTTTGTTTGATGGCTTGGAATATTTATAGTTAGATATCTTCCTATAAAATAACTAATTAGATTTGGAGGAAGTTGAAGATAACTGAATTTGGAACTTTTAATGTTTTATAAACCCCAAGATCTATAATATGAGTTTATTTTTGGGCGTTTTATTTTCTTTTGGTACAATAAGTTACTCAAATTCATCCGTGTTTTATGAAAATGTTAAAAATATTAAAATTTCTTCAATGGAATGGGATTATGGATGCATGGATAGTGGATGAGATTATTTCCATTCTTAAAAAAATTTGTGGGTTTAAAATAAAAAAATTTATTAGATGAAATAGCTTACCTATATGTGTCTAAATGAACTTATCAAAAAAATTTATAGAGTCTGAGAACAGACTAAAGAGAAATGTAAAGAATGATAAGTAGAAGAAAAAATATATGTTTTATTATACTAAATTCAGAGAGACTAACTCTAATTTTTTTACTTAAAATAATATTTTTAAATATTATTCATATTGTATCAATATCATATATAGTGTGGGTGATTTTTCATAGCTTATAAGTCATATGAATAGTTTTATTAGAAAGATTAATTTCTTAAATGATTACTAGAATGAAAGAAGAGGCAGACAAGATAGGTATGGAATAAAGGATGATATTAAAAAAAATTTATATGTTATCTATTATGAGTGTAATAAACCAAGGATTATTAGACAATAATTATTAAGTTTTAATAATAAGGATAAAGAACTTTTAACATCCTTAAAATATAAAAAAATAAAGTCATGAAGTTGATGAACTCAGAGAGAGTGTCTAAAGATCTATTTATAGAAAGTTCTTTAGATAAAATTGATATTCATAATACAACTCCCTTATATTTCACAATTCCATAGAAATTTTTTTTCTTTATGTCCAAGTTAACTACTGAATCACTTAGAAAATTTTCTCTACAATCTTATTTCCCTTATTCTATAAAGGACAAAGATGATACTCTATTAATTGAATAAATGGATGATTCTGTAATTTTCTTAGAGAAAATATATAAAATTTTACTAAAAATATATGATCATACTAAGGAAGATATTGTTGAGGATAATTATATTATTTCAAAACCTACTTCTGAGTTAAATATGAAATATTTTTTTTTCGACCACTAATGATTATCCTAAAGTTCTAAGAAAATTCAATAGTTTTAAATCATTAGAAGTTACATTCCAATTTTACTTCCATATGTTATATTATTAATAATATTCTATGATAGTTGAAAAATTCTGGGTAATTTTCTTAAATTGGTTATAAATATTAGATAATTTCAAGTTTCTAAACCAAAAAATTTGTTTCTAGGTTTGCACCATTTTCACTAAAATTCAACTGGGTGGCCACTAGAATAATTCTCCATCAATTAATAGTATTTAGTCATTTATAACTAGAATGGATTATATTTTTTAATAACTTATCATTATTAAAGATTGAATATTTAGACATATATAGGTTTTAATGTTCGTGTTTTCTAATATTTCTTGACCAAATCATGTTTGGGTGCCAATTTTTTAGTTTCACATATTTTAGTTGATAAGTATGAGTACCAGAATACAAAATACATGGTATATGGATATTGGGTTTCCTTAGAATATGAGTAAAAAATATCTAATATTTTTAACTTACAAAAATAGAGGGCATACATGTTACTTTTGGAGAAAATTCACATTGTGAAATCATTATAAATTTTTACGTTTCCTTTTTATGAAAAAAGCTTAATTTTGAATGGAATTTATGTTCTAGGTATAATACACAACACTATTATCATAATCCTATTTTATAGTGAGGGTTACTTTGTAAAATTTTAGAATAAAATATTTACTATCTGAAGTCCAAAAGGAGTTAACTTATTATCTACCGATATATATGATAATGTTTACACTATTAACCTACTGGATCTTAATTTATAGAACTTTCCATTAAACTCTATGATTAATATAATTATTGAATTTTCCAAATATGGTTATGTCACTAATTTTTTTTGACTATATCCCAATATTCCAATAGACTACTTTTGAAGGATCTTCCAAAACAGAAATTTAATTCTTCTCATGTTTTTGACCCCTTCCAATATGGTATGAAATGTAAGTGGATATTTTAACCTAGTGGAAAAGTATTAAAATATATAAAATTAAACATATTCTTTATGGATATTTTTGGACCAACCCAAATTATGAGTAAATATATAAAACACTATATGTATGTCTTTGCTATAGACTATTCCAGATATACTAGTGATTATTTTATTTTTATTCAACCAGAGGCATTGTCATTTTTAAACAATTTTTTTCACATGTTCAAAATGAGATAAAACATCTAATTATAAATATCTATAGTGATCATGGGGAATATTTTTTGAATTATACATCTACAACTTTTTGTAGTGAAAAGTCTTTCATACATAATCTTTCGACACCATGAATTCCATAAAAAAACAGGGTTGTAGGAATGAGGAATTCAATGCTCCCTGAAATTTCTCAGTCTATATTGTATGAATTTTATGTTTCTAATTATTTTTGGGCTGATGAAGTTAATACTAACATTTCACTATAAATTAATTTTTACTTTGATTTATTTTTAACAAAATACCGTATGAAATGTAGAATAGATAGAATCCAAAACATAGTTAATTTAGAGTTGTTAGATGCAGTGTATTGATCTTAAATACTAAATGAAATCATTATAAATTTGATCTAAAATTTAATTAAGGAATATTTATTGGTTACTCTCTCACAAGTAAGACTTATCATATTTTCAACAGATGGACACATACCTTTGAAAATATTTTATATGTTATTCTTGATGAATTATATCCTTATATGGAGTTTAAACATTAGTATTATGAAAATAATATGAATGATGTATTGGAAATTTCCTTTTATTTATTGATAGAATCTAAACTACTTACACTAGTAAATATTATTCCAAAATAAATCCCAATGGAAGATGATCATTTTGTAGACAATGGGAAACCATCATTTTGACAAAGAAACCAGATGATCATATGGAGTTGTCTCGTTGATGATATCATTAGTGATGTAGATCAACTAGTTAAAAAAAGTAGTTATATTTAAAATGAGTGTGAGAATCTATAATTATTGTCTTATTTTTATCCTAAAATAGCATATGATTCCTTGAGTGATGAGAATTGGATATTTTCTATGAAATAAGAGATTAATCAATTAAAATAAAACAAGGTATGAACTTTAATTGATAATCCTAGTGATCTTCTCCTTATAGAAGACAAGTGGATCTTTTGAAATAAGTTTGATGAGAAAAGAACCATTGTTCAGAATAAGTATATACTTATTACTAAGGGTTATAATCAGGAGTAGGGAATGGTCTTTGAGGAATTGTTTTCTGGTATCTATACTTGAATCTATTTATATTCTATTATCCTTTAAAGATCATATAAATTTTAATCTATTTCAAATGGATTTAAAATTTTCATTCTATAGAGACTATGTTTAAGAGGATATTTATATAGAATAATCTCTTAGTTTTAAATATATTTATTTGTTACAAATTTTTTATAGACTTACTGAGTTATTTTACCAGCATAAATAGTCCCCAACACCTTGGTATAATAGATTATATAATTTTTTTACTTTAAACATTTTTAATGGAAATATATAAACTTTTTTTATTATGCATGTTTTAAATGAAAATATAATCATAAAAATAAATTTTGTTGATATTATTTTTAATTCTATCCAAAAACACTTACAAATAGTTTTTTTAGAATTATAAAAAGTTAATTTGATATGATTATGATGGGTGAACATAACTACTTTATTGAATTATAAACAAATATAAAACCAAAAACCACCTATCTTAAATATGCATAAGTATATATTAGATTTAAATAAACATTTCTTTTATAAGTACCCTAGTAGGTACAATATGTGATATTGATATCCATGAATCCTATAAACCAATATATGAAAAAATATATATATGTACTATCAAATATTCACTTTAGAAGAAATATTTTCAAATATAATTTTTGTAATATATATTATTATGTGCGATATTCCAAGAAAACTATAAAGAGTCCTATATTAAGGTAGTCAAATGAATAATCTATTTATTTAAATTATCTTTTGGATATTTTATTTCCTTGGTAATGTGTTAGTTTATTCTAGTAAGAAATAATATTTAACCTTAATTTCCACTATTGAAGCTAAACATATAGATTTTGGAAGTTGGTGTGCCAAAGTTTTTTGAACGCAACACAATATCACTAATTTCATAATGAGTTTAAATGAGAATCTAATTATATTTTATTTAAATAGCGATATAAATTTATCATATAATATGTAATATCAATCATGGGATTAAGAAAAAGATATAATAAACCATTTCTTTTAGAATTACCCAAAAAAGTAGTATTATTCTCAATTTTTTGGAACTAAAAATTAGCTTGTTGATATATTTTATAAACCCTTACATTCTAAAATATTCAATTATATTAAGTAGAATATGGGTATGAGAATTATTATGTAATCATGTTTTTCATCCTATTAACTATTCTTTGAAAAATTAAAAACTTCTCAAGAAATGGGGAAGGAATTATTTCTTTATATATAACTTTACTGACTCTTTATGAAGGAACCATATATATTTCAAAATAATGTTAAACAAAATTTATAGGACATGTCTTATAAATATTTCATAACTAAAAGATATAGAAGAATTTTACTCGATGTATACTTTTTTTTCCAGAATGTGTTGTTTACTTCATTTGTTTATCTTATGTAGTTTCTCAAGAATAATCCATAATTATAGTTGGATTTATTATTATGTAACCGTGTACTTTTAAAATCATTAATATGTAATTCATATTATTTATAATCATTTCTTTAATAATATTGATATTATTCTTGTATGTATTGTTTGAGGTTATTATTACACATTTCTTGTAGATCTTGAGTCAACATGTTTGTTATTAATACATGGAACATAAATATTTAATTGAGGTTTTTACTCATATTATATCACTTTGATAATTACTCTAATTTAATTATTTTATTTTAATTTTTTATTTTCCCAAAGGGGGTGAAGTTAGAGGAATTTTTCGAGTTAATTAGGATAGAGTTTAAAATAGAAATATTTTTTTGATTGATTTAGAAAGGTGGGTGAAGCTTTTCAGTATTCATTTCATATCTAAGAGGGGTAATTTTTTGAAGAACATGGAGTTTTTTTACATTATTTCATATTATTTTATCTAGTTTTCATATTTTGTGATTATGAAATGAGTAAATACTTGATCAACCTATATAAAAGCAAGAATATGGGGTATAAAATCTGAAAAAAATAATGTCAGTCAACGATTAAACTCATTAAACTATCCAAACATCAATTTAGAATTAAAACTAATTGTGAAACTGAAATATATATTCAATCATAAGAAAACTATTCATAGATCTTCCTCTTATACTTCAACCATTTATTTTTAATTATCTACCAAAATGGTTTAAGTAAAAATACTCGATAATAATCATAAGATATATAATGAAAAAAATAAAGTAACTATACAAAGTCCAGAATATTAGAATTTTTATTACCCTTAACCTATTATCTATTTAAAAGATACAGTATATTCCTTGGGTGTCTGAGATCAATTCTTAGGGAATGAGATAACTCAAATGATCTTTACACGTGGCCGAGGAAATCTTCCATACCCCCTTTCTTACAAGTTATATTTTGGCATGGGATTTAAGTTCCCATGATCGTTATCATTTTCTATCTTCAATTGAAGTATATATAGATATTTTTTACAATATTACCTGATATAGTGGGTAATTAATATAGGGAATATTATTTCCCCCTTGATTTCATTCATGAAATCCACATGTACTGTCTTCTTCTCCATAATCCTTGACGTTACCATTGTTGGGGATTTCTTCCCTCTATAAGAATTTTCAAAAATATATATATATGGGGTTTTTGGATCCATTTGGATAATAATAGGTGATTGTTTAATGAGTTTTACTATATAATTGTGTAATTTATGATATTTTTATATCATATTAGCAATATTAAAAATTAATTTCACCAAATTACTCATCATTGATGGTATAACCTAATTATAGTTTATGACATACACTTCATCCTTTGAACTATTCAATATTTTATACTATCATTGAGTATGGTTAGCCCTTCTTATTATTTACCACCACCATGATTAATTTGTCATATTGTTAATTTAATTTTATAGCATCCAATTTCAACTTACTCCAAGTTATCACTATTGATTTCTCTATAATGTAGAATAAGATACACTTCATGAACACTTTTCATTTCCCCTTGAAACGGGGGTACCATAGTCATGTTTGAATATAACCACATTATAAATGGTGATAGGATAGTAACTATTGATTTAATTTTTTTACTACTATCGATACAGGTGTGTTTTCAATACCAGTATCAATAATCACTAATAATATAATAATATCATAAATTTAGATAGTGTCAAAGGTAGTGTCATAGGCCTCTCACTTTCTTCTAAATTTAATTCTTTAGAGTTATTATACTCTTTATATTAAAAATATATTCCAATCACTAAATATGACATGCTTTATTTTCTATATTGGGATTTTCTATTCCCTCCACTTCACTTATGTTACTAAATTTCTATAGTAAAGATATATATATTTTCAAATATTATAGGAATCATATTACAATAACCAAATTAATTTATAATAATTTCTTGCAAGGCCTAAACCATTAATAACCTATACAAGACTAAAATTTCTAAATCAAGGATTGGATATGTCATATAATCACAAGATAATAATAAGTATAATAAAATTATTATTTAAACAATTTTTTCATTTGTTTCCATAAACCTAAAATTTATGTAAAACAAAGAAAATTTCCATTTTTTTTAAATTTAAGGTTATTTATAATTAATTAGAAACTAAAATTTTAGAAAAATTATGTTTAACTAATTCCCATTATTGTTCTTCTGAATTTTTATTAATATGATAAGCTTAATATATAAGATGACACATATGATTGATCCAATTAATAAAGTATAAATGACTCTACACATTCTATATTTATCATTTTTTCCTTAAAAGATTTATTCCAAGTGGCATTGGTTACAATACCCAATTGAATTATTTCATATTTTATTATTCATAACCTTTCTAGTGTATATAATTTGACTTTTTTTATGAAATTAATTATATATATATATATTTATTTATTTCTAGAACATAAGTTTCATATTTATGTCCTTCATTGAGATGCATTTATTTATCATGGTCTTAATAGTTTGTAATTCTATTATGTATTTTCATATATTAATTGAAATTATATTTTAAAACAATTAACCACCTCTTTAGATAAGAGTTAATATGATTTTTATTGTAACCAAACTATCTAATAATCTCATAAAAATTAAAATTTTATGATCTTAATGCCTTATCTAATCTATAAATGGATATTTGCTACTTTTATAACTTATTTTTTTAGTTTTGTGTCACAAAACCTTATAGTTGTGTCATATAGACATATTCCATCAATTTCCCATTCCAGAATATAATTTTTTCATCTATTTTATAAATCTCATAATAAAGGTAAGATTTTATTGAAATTGTAATTTCAACGGATTTTATCATACAATTGATGAAAGGGTTTTTTTCTTCACATTATTGGCTTAGATATTCCCAAAAACCTATAAGAATAAATCATTAATTATATGAGCTAAATTTATTATCAATTTATAGTTTCTTCTTTTAAACACCCCAAAATTTAGTATTAATAAGTTTAACGTGTTTAATGATTTTTTCTAGGAATTATTAAGCTAAAATGAAAAAATATAACTTTTAAATAAAACAGAATATTGTAATATAAAATGAAATACAAATTATAAAAATTAAACCATTTAAAAAATATTTATGAAATACCCAAGCTTAAGATAACCAAAATTAAATAAAAAGAATTCAATCTTTAAATATTATTCCTTACAATCTCTCATGAAGATGTTTCTGCCAAGTATAATTCTATAAATAATTTACAACATTAAAAATATGGTATAAATTTTGAATTTACTATATAAATGTGTTTTTAGAGATGTATATAATGTTATATATAAATGTAAAATGGTTTTGTGACTATTATATGGTCAAAGGATATATGCTCATTGGATACATAGTTTTTGGGTATACTTATAGTCATTGAGTATATTAAAGTTGTTTTAATTTTCAAATAACCCTTACATGGAGGTGAATAATGTATAATATATAATATATTTGATATTTAATTAACATATAAAAAATTATTTCTAAATAAAAAAATATAATAATTCATTGATAAAAATATATTAGATTCAAAAAAATATATATTTGTATAAGCTATACATTTTTTATTTGAAAAAAATTAAATCAATTAAATTTAAAGATTAATTTTAATAAAAATATATATTACATATATAAAAAATTAATTAAATTAACATTCATGGAAAAATCATTAATTTTTAAGAAATATGAAATCAAAAATTCATTTAATGCTAAAAAACATCATTATAAAAAATGATTTTTTATATATTACAAGTATTTATTTAAAAGTTCAATTTATCATATTTAGAGATTTAATTTAATAAAATGTATTTCATATTTATAATTTAAAATCTAAAATTATGTAATAGGTTCAATTTTATTTTTTTGATAAAAATTATTTAGTCGATTTAGAAAAATTGAATTACCACGGTAAGGGAAAAAATGAGTTAAATTGTTAAAAAATAAATAAAGTAAAAAAATATTTAAAACTTATCCCTGAAATTTGTGGAAGAGATATTTATTTAATTATATTCATTATTTATTTATTTTGAGTAACATTCCTTGTAAAAATACATTCCTTATACATTAAGGATTGGGTATTTACAGAAGCGCTACTTATTCCCATCTATAAACTACTATTTTCTCCACCCATTAAAATATGCACCAAAGTTTTATTTAATAACCTCAATATACCCAAATTACTTCCCTAAAAAGATCATATCACATTTATAGGCCCTTGGTGTAAAAAATAAACTCTAATTTCAGAAAACAAGGTAGGTCTCCTAGAGAAACTTGAAGCTCTTGTTTGTAAGTTATGATTTAATTTATTTATTTTTCTTTTTTCATGGTATACCCTTTATAATTGAATTGAATAATATACTTATTAAATATTTATATTAGAATAAAATAAATACGTATCTATACACATCCATTAATTATAGTATGTTCATTTTTGAGTCAGTTCAACCAACTACATGAACAATGTCATAATATTTCATTATGAATGATCATGAAAACTTGAAGACTTGTAATATATTGTATTAATGATGAAATAATGTTTTTTTATAGTTAAAAAATGATATTAAAAAATAATTTATTTTTAATTTTAAATTAACTCATATTTATCAATTAAATAAATGGAAATGAATGAACCTCAAACAATTATTTTAAAAATCATAATCTTAAAATTCAAATAAAAATAATCATATGAATCACTAACTCCGAAAACCTTATCTATATCCTTTACATGAAATTTCTAGAGAAAACTAAATTAAGAGCAAGGATAGATGAATGAGATGAATATACCAAAACAAACAATGAAAGATTCAATATTTTTAACACATAATGATTTATATAAAATTTGAAATTCTATTTGAAGGGTGATAAATGAAAATAATTTGTCAATATTAAATTAAATAAATAAAATTAAGGTTCTTAAATAGTTAAATAATAAGATAAAAATTATTATACATGGATTTAGGAGTGTGATATGGCCTTTGAAAAATATTTAAGGGGATTTTGGACTCAATATCCTTTTATTGAGTTGAAAAAATTCTTGTTTATTTATATTATACAAATATAAGATACATTTTGTGCTATAAATGTATTAAATTATATTATATATTTTTTTTCATGGGTTAACATTTCTTTCTCCTAATATCTAATTTTATTGATTCATATATTAAAAAAATACAACATCCATTCTCTATTTTTGATATTTATCTTCTACATTCTTATCCTTTCTTACAAAGAATCTATATTTTTCATATTTCAAAATTTAAATATGTATTTTATTATATAAATAATCTATTTTACTTTATTTATATTCCAAATCTAAATTTATGGCCACTTTCATCAATGTATATTACTTCAAGTCATTTTAAAAATTCTAAAAAAGGATTTCTTTTAAAATCTATTCCATTTCCTATTTTTCTCCCTAAGTAGCTTTTATTGTACCTTTATTTATTTTCTAGGTTTTATTATTGATAATTTTTTTTATTAAATTATATATTTAAGAATCATTATTCCACCTTTTTATCGTGATTTTAAATGATACTTATATCATTGTTTTTAATAAATAATTAATAAATCGGCAAGAAAACCATTTTTATGATTTACCTTTCATTTTTCTCTTTAGAAGATTCATCATCTATGAATATTATTTTCATATTATTTATATAACTCCTTATAAATTATCCTATGAAATATTTCTTTCAAGTGATGGAATTTTTGAATGAACCAATCCAATGTTGAATTACTTTTTTATGTGATATCTTGTTAAAATGTTATGAAACCCATTATATTTACACGGATTAATCATGTTATGATTTTAATAGACAAATTATTTTTTATTGTTTTACAAATATGTATGGATATATCATAATGTTATGGTTGATCATGTAATTATATTGAAAAGACCCCAATCCTATTAGCCCAGAGTTAATGATTACTTTATTACATTGGTTTAATAGACTAGGAATCACATCCCAAAGGAGTGAACTATTTAGTATTTTTGGAAAACTTGATTGATACTTGAAATTTAAATTACCATTGATAATATAAAATAAAACATTGTGAATCCTTTGAGTAAACTATTATTCTCCTCGGTTAACTCTATATGTCAATCATAATAAAATTATTTTCATCTGAGGGAAAAATAAAACAGAATAAAGTGGTGATCTAAAATGCTCAATAATGGTATGTAGAGAAGAATATATAATGAATCAATAAGTATAGAAAATAGGGAAAGGTAAATAACATAATAAAAATTCAATTTAATCAATAAATTTAGCATTATATAATAGGAATAAATGACAATTAATTAATTCCATATAAATAATCATATGATCATGAAAACATAACCATGGATATTCTAATAATAGAATAATCACATGGAAATAAATAATTAATCCCTTAATGATAGAATTTATAATACTGGACAAATAAAACATACTATACAGGTTTTATTTAAAGAATATAATATCATCACTGCTTCATACGAAGATTCTTATAAACAGGTAAGGCCTTGGCCAAAACCTAGTCTAGTTTGTATCTTGATACCTACAAATGCATCAAGGGTCTATATTGGGAACTTTCCATCACATAATAAGTCCTATGAATCCCTCATATGAATGATGTGAAACATAATCAACTTATAAATTTATATTGAAACTATCATATGAAATGTAAATAACTTTCCCCTATGAGTAAACATTATCACAGATCATCCAAGGTAATATAGTGAATGGTATAAAAATAGTATATATCTAGTAAAAGTGATGAGAACCATTTAGTAGAATATGGAACATTTTATCATAAGAGATCAACCTTAATGAAAAATAAGATTCTACAGAGGATGTTATGGTAGATGAAAATACTTTAAATGAAATCAATGGAAAATTACTTAAAAAAATAACATTTTTCACTTTATAAATCACTAATGTTAAAAATGTTACATAATTAAAAAATAAAAAAATTTCTTTGAATATAACCATATGTAATTTTATTGCAATATTTAAAATATTAAGGTGTTATAATGGTGGGAAAAAATTATCACGCCATATAATTTAAAAAAACATTCTTTCTATATTTTTGTTGATAAAGTATCAAAGAACCCTTTTTATAAAATGACCAAATATACCTTTCAAACCATTTTGAAAAAAATAGGAGTAAAACTAATTTTGAACAATCATAGTATAATAACAAAAATATTTTTGGAAAAAATTTTAGAAATCATGTCCACTAAATAAAAATAGAGTTTTAGGAGAAACTATAAAAATATAATTTTTTCCTTTAAAATAAATTCTCTTTTAAATATCATATTATTTCTGTGATGATCGAACCACGATTCACTGTTTTATTTCACACTTATACCAATGTACTGAAGTTTTTTTGTATTGAAAATTACAAGTACAATGACAAATTTCAATCCATATTTGATTCAATTATTTTGTGTTCTACACTTTTAAAAAGGGATATGTTACTTGTTTCGATAATTACATTGTGGTTGGAGGTGATTTGGAGGACTCACAATGATGTCCAAGAAAAATGAGCCAATATTCACATGATCCTAGAAAACCAGTGGACTAAAACACATTATTCTACAAAAGAGTGCTTTAAAATGGGCTAAATATTTGTGGGATGGTCTGAAATATAATGATCTCTATTTCATCTGAAATAATAGAACCCCAATTCATCTATTTAGAGGCCTAGAAAAATTGATCTCTCCAATAAAGTGGATCTTCACGAGGTCAAAACATTTCCTTTGTATTTTAAAAATATCTTTTATTATATTCTATATCAGGCCTCCAAATTTGACTTGGAGGTATAAATGGTTTCTTCCAAAAACTACTTAATTTTTTCCAAAGTTATTTAAGACTTTATGACTATCCAAAACCATGGACCAAACAGATTCGTGAAATCAGGGTTCCCAAAACCACTTCCCACTATGCCTATAAATTGGCACCATGGGCACCCCATTTTGGAGTTCGTCCAGGAGGTGAGGTTCTTCCATTTTGGAGTCCCAAATGCATCTACCCATAATTCTAAGATTTTCTAGAGGATATTGTAAGTGCTACCTCAACATCTTATTCTTCCTCCCCTCCCATGGGTTTCTAAACCCCTTGTTATCACCCAGGGAGGAACGTGATGTAATCCCAAGCTTCATAGTTGTATTATTTTGAATGATATTTTTTAATTTTAGGTTGTATTTTGTTTTTATTAATCCTATATTTTTAATAAATTTATTTATATAATGGTATGTTATACTCAAACTAAAATTATGATGTTTGGGGGTACCATTTCATGTGTTGTTTCACACACCGTTTATCCCTTTTCCTCACTCATTCAATTGTGGTGTTTGTGTGGTTCATATTGGTCAATTGAAATCACATAAGCACTATCAATGTAATATACATTTATTTCATGGTATCACATCTAAACAACATACAAACCTGGAATGCACATCGAGTTCTTTATGTGTTTCCTTGGTGAGTTTCAGTTATGAAGCCGAACACAAATCAACCAATCATCAGTGGTGTCTGGCAAATCATTGTGTGTTTTTGAATGAAAACTAAGATGTATCCTAGTATAAACTTAGTAAAATTATGTTAATATGTGTTAAAACCAGGGATTAAAAGATCTATACCCTTTCTATTTAAGTGATGAAGGATGAACATCATGATACTCCCCTGGGTTGATCAAGTTTAATTAATCTTGTTCATTTATACTTTGTTTTATCGCTTTATTTTTTATATTGTAATCTTTAATTATCAAACCCCAAGTTTTATTAAATCTTATTCCCACTATATCTTTATAATAAAAACCCTATTTTTCAATTAATGATCTAAGGCTCCGTCCAGAGACGTCCTAGGGTTGTTGCTATACTTCAGAAATTCTAGTGAAAACTAAATATCTAATTTGACGCAATCAACAACATAGTCAAATTTTGGCGCCGTTGCTGAGGAGCCGAGATAATTTTTTCTTTATTTCCTTGTATTTTTTAATTTTACTTCTTAATTATTACTCCTCTCAATAACCCACCCCTATTTGATTGTTTTGGTTTTGGTTTTCTGTTTCTATTTTTTGGTTGTTTTTGTGTGATCTTTCTCTCTCTCTCTTTTCTTCTCCATATATCTCTCAAAAATTCTATAGTATAACATTCTATCCTCATATCACCCTTTTAAAGTGATTTTATTCATATTAAATAACAAAAAACAAACTTTCCAACTTATTTTCATGAGCCGATCATAAAAAGAAAAATTGTTGAATTTTACCCTGAAATTGAAAAGACACTCCAGTCCCAAATCAAGGAATCTTGAGAAAGTCAATCAAGTAACACTGAGTAACCCCTTGTGGAACCTCAATTGGCCATAAACCAATGAAAAATTGAACCCAATCAAAACCAATAAAACATGGCTGCAAATAATTGAACCTTAAAGGAACTTACCACCCCGAATGTGGAGTACCCAACTACGTACATCCAATATCCCAAAGAAGAATCTAACTTTAAGATAAGATCAGGCCCCATCCATATTCTTCTTAAATTATATGGTATTTCCTATAAGGACCCTCATAATCACCTTAAGAATTTTCACATAGTGTTCTTCACCATGAAACCCCAAAATTTATTTGAGGACCTAATTATATTTAGGGCCTTCGCTTTCTCCCTTGATGGTGTAGCCAAAGACTAGATATATTATCTGACTACCACAATTAGGGGATGGAATGACATGAAAATCATCTTTTTAGAGAAGTTCTTATCTGCCTCCTGAATTGTATCAATTAGAAAATAAATTTGTTTCATTAGGCAATCACAAAGTGAGACCCTTCATGAATACTGGGAGATATTCCAAAGGATTTGCTAAATATGCCCCCATCACCAGATTAGTGAACAACTATTAATAAAATACTTATATGAGGGAATTATCCCCATGGATCATTGAATGATTGATGCAGCAGCTGGTGGTTCCCTTGTTGATAAAACTCCTTCCACTACTCGTGACTTAATTACCAAGATGGTTCAAAATGAAAAACAATTTGGTACATGATAAATTGAACCAACCAGAGGAGTTTATGAGGTAAGTCATTCAGACCTAGAACAAAAGGTAGATAATAAACTCGGTGAGATGCATACCCTTCTATGGAAATGAGATCAAGCACAAGGTAACTCACATTCTACTTCAATTACATTACATTGTGGTATTTTTTCTGATAACACTCATTTTTATGACCAGTTCCCACAACTTAAAGATTCACATAAGTCTTGTGAAGCTGTATTCCCAGGGCATCCCTACCAAAAAGCACCTCCCTTAAAGAAAGAACAATTCAGGAAAAATCCAAAGACAAGGTGGCAAGCACAAACTCAATACTGACAAGGAGGGAACTAAAGCTACCCCAATAAGAATTGGTATCAACAAGGACAAGGTATGCCACCTTATCATCCTTCAACTTCTCAAAACAATAATCCTACGCCTCCCAAATCTGAACCAAGCCTCGAGTATATAGTAAAGAAAATGGAAACCCATAACCTAAAATTCCAATAGACCACACAATCAACAATTAAATACCTATAAACTCAATTGGGGTAGTAGGAAAACACTATCGATGAGATTAAGATTCAAGGTTATAGACAACTACCATCCCAACCCACTACCAATCCAAAGGACATGTGTAATGTATGTGCTGTTATAATTTGTAGTGGTACATAAGTTTCTCCTTATACTGATTTTATGCAATAGGTATGTCCCCATATTGAAAAAACTCTTTATCCACCCATAAAGGATTCCCATGGAAAAAATAAAATAAAAAGAGTAATCAAATTATCATTGATGATTCAAATGAATAGTTCATTCCTCTTCCTTTCCCCCCAAAACTCTCTAAATATATGAAAAATTATGATAATGATATTGATACTAAAATAATGGAAAAATTTATAAAAGTTCAAGTTAATATTTATTTACAGGACACAGTCAATAAATCTACCCATTATTACAAATTCATTAACGAACTTTTCACACATAGAAAAAGGCTAAAGGGGTTTGAGAGGGTCAACTTGGGGTGGAATGTATCTGCCTTGATTCAACTAGAAATGACAACT
Organism: Viscum album; assembly: GCA_963277665.1. Taxonomy (NCBI): domain Eukaryota; kingdom Viridiplantae; phylum Streptophyta; class Magnoliopsida; order Santalales; family Viscaceae; genus Viscum; species Viscum album. The sequence continues at coordinate 1,172,280,513 of OY728119.1, read as the reverse complement.
AAGTGAAAGGAACCAGGCATAATCATGATACCTTGTACCATACGGGAGACCTTATATTTTGATGCTAGGATAGATTTCGGTGCTTCCATTAATGTAATTATGTACTATGTATATACTTCTATGCAAATTGGAGAGCTTCAAACAATAAGGATTTTTGTGACAATTTCCAACTGGAAAATAACACATCCAAGAGGAGTGATTGAGGATGTCCTTATAAGAGTGAAGAATCTCATCTTCCTCGCTGATTTCTATATTCTTGAGATAGAAGATACCTAAACCCAAGGAAATTACCCTCTCAAATTTGGGAGACCATTTCTCAAAATAAAAAATACGATCATCAACATTCAAAATGGTATGATTTCCATGGAGTTTGGTGGAAAAAAGGCATGTTTTAACCTCCTTAAGGCTATGAAACACCCTAATGAAGAGAAATCCACTCTTCCTATCTATTCGATGGAAGTGGTCTCAAACAATGCACACACACACAATTATCTCCTCAAACCATACTCTGATTCATTTTACTCTTCTTCACTCTTAGATGATTTGAGTTTTGATTTATGTTTTGAATGTCGTCTGGGTTCTGAATAGTGTAAATTTTGTGCTTTATTTGACGAGTGTGTTCATTCTGAGGTATCCATGACCGTCGATGATTCTGAAAATCTCATTTCAATAGATTATCTATCTTTAGGGAATAAACTTGAGTAGATAGACAATTTAATGGACCTCACTCCCCTTAAATCCCCTCCCTCAGTCCAAAAACCCCCGGTGTGGGAATTAAAACTACTTCCATCTAATTTAAAATATTCCTATCTTGAGGTTATTAACCAATTTCTCATCATTATTGTCAATAACCTCTCTCAACAGCAGTAATCAAAATTGCTAGGTCTTTTGAGAGAGTGTAAAAAGAAATTGGATGGAAATTGGATGATATTCCTGGGATTATCCCATCTATTTGTATACACCATATACTTTTGGATGATGAGGCTAAGCCTGTAAGGTAGGATCAACACCGATTGAATCCCAATCTCATTGATGTTGTAATTTGGAAGTGAGTAAATTACTTATTACAGGGATCATTTATCCTATATCAGATAGTAAATGGTTTAGCCCAGTGAAAATTGTGACTAAAAAAACCATAATAAACATTGTGTCAAATGAAAGGATTGTATTGGTTCCAACACGTGTGTAAAATAGTTGGCGAGTCTGTATTGACTACCGTCGACTGAATCAAGCCAGGCAGAAGGACCACTTTCCTCTACCTTTCATTGACCAAATGTTATAATGATTGGATGGTAAGTCCCATTATTGTTTCCTTGATGGATATTAAGGTTATTTTCTAATCCATATATCCCCTAAGGATCAAGAAAATAAAATATTTACCTATACATTTGGCACATTTTTATATTGAAAGATGCCTTTTGGTCTTTGTAATGGTCCTGGTACTTTCTAGCGTTGTATGTTGAGTATATTTTCATAGTACCTAGATAATTTCATGGAATTTATTATGGATGATTTCAAATTTTATGGAACTTACTTTGAGTATTTTTTTTGGCTCACCTAGGTTCTATCCTCCTTCATTTCATAGAAAAGGATCTTGTATTAAATTATGAGAAATGTCATTTCATGGTTGAATGAGGGATAGTTCTTGGGAATGTTATTTCAAAAGTGAGAATTCAAGTGGATAAATCTAAAATTGACTTAATTTTAACCCTTCTATATCTAAAATATATTGTTGAGGTGTGATCTTTCTTGGGTCATGATGGTTTTTACCGATAATCCATTAAAGACTTCAGTTAGATCACAATTCCCTTGTCCTGGTTATTACCAAAGGATTCTTAGTTTGTGTTTGATAAAAATTGTGACTATTCTTCCAATTCACTAAAAAAAGCCTCACATCACCTCTCTTCATCTAACCAACAAGGTGGGATCTCCCCTTTCAACTTATGTGTGATGCCTCTAACTTTTCAGTTGGGGATGTTTTGTCACAAAGGGTTGAGAAGGCTGCTCATGTCATTGTGTATTCCTCACATACACTTGACCCTGGCAAGGAAATCTACACAACTACTAAAAAATAAATTCTTTCTATTGAGTTTACCTTGAAAAAATTCCATTCATATCTTATCGGGTAAAAAATCATTGACTTTTCTGATCATGTTGCCCTTCATTTTCCCCTAAAGAAACCTGATGCTAAACCCCACCTCATTTGGTGGATGCTCCTCCTACAAGAGTTTGACCTTGATATTGGAGATAAGAGAGGAGTGGAAAATGTGGTAGCTGACCACATTAGTAGTATTTACCCACCAGTGGACCATCATGTTGACTCACCCCTCACTATTGGAGAATTCTTCCATCATGAAAACCTTTGTGATGTTGTGGACCTTACCGCCTGATATGCGGACATTGTGAATTTTCTAGTACCATTTAGGGTCCCCAATGTTTTTTGTACTTTACAATCCTAGAGACTTATGCATGATTATTGGTGGTACATTTGGGATGACCCATATTTGTGGATAATTTACTATAATTAAGTAGTTTGTCGGTGTGTCCCTGACCGTGAGTTCACCTTTATTTTGACCTTCTGCCACACTTTGTCCTATAGGGGAAACTTTGGCAATCAACGTACGGATCAAAAGGTCCTTGACTTAGGAATTTATTGGAAAAAATTATATTGGGATGCCCATATATTTTTCAAGTCATGTAGTCATTGTCAATTAACAGGGAATATCTCCAAGATGAATGAAATTCCTTAACAACCCATGTTATTCTGTGAAATTTTTGTTGCATGGGGCATTGACGTCATAGGAACTTTTACAAATTCCTTTGGATTTTTTTACATCTTATTGGATATTGACTATGTATATAAATGGGTGGAAGCAAATGACACTAGGACCGATGAATCTCAAGTGATTGTAGATTTTGTGATGTCCCAAATTTTTAGTCGGTTTTGTCTACCGAGATTCATCATTAGTGTTCAAGGTTCACATATTTGCAATCACAACATGAAAAATTTGCTTCATATGTATGGGGTTGTTCATAAAGTCTCCACATCATATCACCCCCATACTAATGGAAAAGCAGAAATCTCAAATCAGGAAGTTAAGTGAATCTTGGAAGAAATGGTACAACCCAGTAGGAAAGATTATAGTTTGCGCTTGGATGATGCACTTTGGGAGTACTGTACAACTTTTAGAACCCCAATTGGAATTTCACCCTATAGGATTGGGTTTGTAAAGGATTTTCAACTTCTGGTGGAGGTAGAACACCATGCATATTGGGCTGTTAAATAATGTAATATGAATCTTTCAGATCTAGGTGAGTATATGATTCTTCCTATTAAAGAGTTGGATGAAATTAGAAGGGATTAATATGAGAACATTAGAATCTATAAATAGATGATAAAGGATATCCATGATAACATGATTCATCAGTAGAAGTTTCATATTGGTGAGAAGGTTCTCATGTATAATTCTAGCATAAACCTATACCCAGGTAAGCTTTTTTCCCGATTTCTCGGTCCTTATAACATTATTGATGTTTACTCTTTTCGTACTATACAGGATTTGCATGAGAATAGTGGATATAGGATTACTGTCAATGGGAAGAGGCTCAAAAACTTCAATAAGTACTTTCCAAAGAATATCATGGAGAAAATCCAACTGATAGATGCCAAATGTGACACCACTTAGTAGGTTTCCCTTCTCCATACCTTTATTTACTTGTCTATTTATTGAAAATAATTTCATTGAGAATAATCTAACTTTTAGGTATGTGGGAGGGTGACATGTCATAGTTAGAATTAAAAAAAAAATAAAAACAAAAAAAAAGAAAAATGTATTTTCATTTTTGATTTCCTTTTCCTTATTTTGTGTTTTTAGATTAAAATTGGCCTTAAAAAGAATATCCAAAATCATTTTTCATGCTTGAGTTGATTGTGTGGAAAATTCCATTGTTTTTGGAAAAACGTTATTCAAATGAACATTGATATGGAATATTTTTCAATAATTTTTATTTTAAAGTCATTCTTAGGTATTTAATGGATTTTTGAATCCCATGCCTCATTAACACTAACCAATATTTTAATCACTTACCGGAGATACATTTTATGCCCTTTATTACATATTCTTTCTTTTAATAACTTTCTTGAGAGTCTTGGGTCATGTAGAGAAACTAAAACTTTCCTTGATTGTTTTTGAATCCATAAGATTCATGTATGATACATTCATGATAGAGACAATCATTTATTGAAAAGACCTTTGTACAATTATCCTCTATTTTCGGACACATATACATTTTATTTTTCTTATGCCTTAGAGACTATGAAATGCCTGTTAGGTAGCCAAATTAAAAGCTAATTTCTCCCTACCTACCCATCTCTTGTGTATATTATTGTACTATTTATAGCAAGTGTGGGAGAGAGGGTGTTTCCATGGGAATTCTGTGAAGATAATCATTATTATGGGTTGATATAGAGGTTTCCTACACTGTCCTTGGGCAACAGGTTCACATGTCATATTACATCATTGTTGTACACATGTTTCCCTATTTATCTAAAAAAACTAAAAAAATATAGTTCTGTACATATGAAAAAAATATAACTAAAGAATAAAATGGAGAGAAGAGGATGTTTACTCATTATTATTTATTTCTTGGTTGTGACCCACACAGCTGGATAATGAGGATAGTGAGTGAGAGGTAATACACTTTGTGAGGGGTTGAGTGTGTACATTAATTGTGAACACTTGCTGAAATTTGACATGTTTTTTACATAAGAGATTAAACACCCCCCTTCAGCCTCATATTTTTAAACCATGAATCATACCAATCCTTGAACATCAGAACGACCTGTTGGAAGTCATCTAGAGTAGAATACTAGTTTCTACTAGAAGAGTACATAGAATCTTGGAAATCACATGGTAAGATCACATAAACTCTGAGAAAATATCATAACACCACTTTCATATGTTTCTTGAGTGAAGAGGGAAATTTTTTAGGTGGGGTAGGTCCTGGAATTTTGCATGGGTGAACAAATGAAGTTGAACAAATTTGAATTTGAGAAAAGATAAATAATAGGAAAATTGACTCTGAAAAGGAGACATGATGAATTTTATTTCAAAATAATATTAGATATTTTCAGACCATTTATTTAGTATTGTAAAATTATTAGGAAATTATACTTTTCCCAGGAGTGAAAATGTTTAGGTGTGGGGGTGTGATCATACAACGATTCACTATTTTGTTTCACCCTTATACAAATGTATTAAATTGGTTTTGTATTGAAAATTAAAAGTATAATAACAAATTAGACTCCATGTTTGATTAAATTATTTTGTGTTTAAAATTGTTAAAAAAGGAAATATTACTTGTTTTGATAATTATATTGTAGGTGGGGGAGTTTGGAGGACCCCTGATGAAGTCCAAGAAAATGGGCCAATCTGCACATGATCCAAGCACACTAGTGGACTAAAACGAATCTTTCTACTAAAGAGTGCATTAAAATGGGATGAACATTTGTGGTATGGTACGAAATATAATTATATCCATTTCATATGAAGGAAAAAAACCACAATTTGTTCATTAAGAGGCCCATACAAACTGATATGTCCAATAAAGTGGATTTTCACGGGATCTAAACATTTACTCATTATTTTAGAAACTTCTTTTATTATATTTGTTATATAGACGCTTAATTTTACATGGAGGTAAAAAAGATGTCTAACAAAAAATATTTAATTTTTTCAAATTGATTTAATACTTCATGACTGGCGAAAACCATGGACCAAGGGGATTCGTGAAATCAGTGTTCCCAAAACCACTTCCCACTTTGCCTATAAATTGGCACCATTTGCACTCCATTTTGGAGTTCGACCATGAGGAAAGGTGTTTCCATTTTGGAGTCAAAAAGTAGTCTTCCCATAATTCCTATAAGTTATGGAGGATATGGGAAGTTCTACTTCAACATCTTATTCTTCATACACTCCAATGGGTTTCTAAACCCCTTATGATCATCCGGGGGGAACGTGATGTAATCCTAAGCTTCATACTTGTATTATTTTGAATGATACTTTTAATTATGTGTTTTATGTTGTTTTTATTCATCATATATTTTTATTTAATTGAGTTATATATTGGTTTGTTATAATCAAACTCAAATGATCGTGTTTGGGGGTACCCTTTCATGTGATGTTTCACACACTGTTCATCCCTTTTTTCTCCCTCATTAAATAACAGAGTTTTTGTGGTTCATATTGGTCAATTGAACTCAAATAAGAACTTTCAAGGAAATGTACATTTATTTCATGGTATCACAAAGAAAAAACATGAAAACCTAGACAACACAGTGTGTTCTTAGTGTGTTTCCCTGGTGAGTTTTGGTTATGAAGTCAAACAAAAATCACCCAATCATCGACGGTGTCTGGGGAATCATTGTGTGTTTTCGACTTAAACCTAAGAGGCATCCTAGTATAAAATTGTTAAAATTATGGTAATAGTTGTTAAAAAACTAGGATTAAAATATCTATACACTTTATCTTGAAGTTATGAAGGATGAGCATCATGATACTCCCCTGGGTTGATCACGTTTAATTAATCTTGTTACTTTCTACCTTGTTTTTTTTGCTTTAGTTTTTCTATTGTAATATTTAATCATCAAACCCAAATTTTTATTAAATCCCATTAAACATATATCTTCATAATCAAAAACATATTTTTAAATTAATTATCTAAGGCTCTCTCATGAGACGACCTAGGATTGCTGCTATATTACAGAAATTCTAGTGAAAACTAAACAACTAATTTGACGCGCTCGACAACACGATCAAGTGAGGATTAAAAAAATTAATAATTTTTTTGTATCAAATGTAAAATTATATAAAAAAAGTTAAATACAACATAATATATTTAAATTTAATTTCACAAATAATATTATTATAACATAATCCTGGAAGTAGATGTCTATGCCAAAGAATGGAAATTGGGTTAATAATTTTCTTATCACTTTGTAATCAATAGAATCATAGGCCCAAAAAAAGTAAAAATTATAAAATCAAACATTTAATACCATGAAAACAATTATATTCATGATATTATAGATAAAATTGAATTATATACACCATAAAAAATAAATTATCAGTCAAGAATTCATATATCTCACGGAAGTAAAAGTGAGAAAAGAAACCCTTACCTCATGCTTCCTTTTAGTTTTTAATAATTTAAAATCATATATAAATGTTTAAATAATGTTAATAATTCATTAAATAACCATATTTATATTTATAATACCTTTTATGATATTTTTATAACATCTTACTTCCCATTCACTAATAACATTTCATTATTTTTATTATTTCGAGTTAGTTCATTTCATGGTTTCATGGTTGATTCACTTGTGTATAATTATGGTTTATTTTTTCAAATGTAAATAAAACTATATAACTAAAATTTAATGGTATAAACAATATTAAATAAATTTAAATGGTCTAATATATCATGTTTCTTTCAGACCTGAGGATGATTCAATTGATAAAACATTAATGATAAATGTTTAGTTTATTTTGGGGGGTTTCTCATACAATCCTAAACTGGTTTCATTTTATTTAATAAAATTTATATATATTATTTAAATAACATGAAATAGGTTAAAATATAATTTTTAAAATATCATTTAACAATAATAAAACTTTTATGACCATCCTTGAAGTAGGTAATGGAAAACAGAAAATCATTATCCATGGAGACGGTTAACCACCATAATTTGGAAAATGGTTTCATTTATTTGAATAAGAGGAGGTAATAAAAAGGAAGGATATAAGGTATTATATTAGAAACATAAAATTAAAGTATATACACAATAATAGATTTATTATTCCTTGTTATATGACATAGGTGACGAGAAGGTAGAAAAATAAAAGAAATTAAGAGAGGTTGTTTGATAAAATTACCTATTTTGAATCACCTTTCTGAAAGAATCTATAAGGAACTTTGAAATATTATTTAGGTAATAAAAGAGTCACATGGAGATGGGGAGAGTGGGTAAGAGAGATTTTGGTAGATATTTTATGAGGTTTAATCATTTTTAAGAGAAATTAAGTGGTGGGGTTGTATTTTTAATTGTCGAGGGGTGGTTTTATGTGATTAAATAATGATTATTTTATATTTAAGGCCAACCACAATTTGTGAAATTAATTTTAAAAAAATTTGATTGATAATTAATGTTTTGAAATATTTTTGAGGTCTATAAACACATAAAACATCCATTAAATGTTGAAGTTTTTAATTATTTTAAGTTTTTACATTTTAACTTTGATATGCTATATTATTTTATGTTTATTACTGTAATTTTTTTTACTACGTTAATTTTTTATACCTGAAAATTAGAACAAAATTATAACCTAATTATAACCCCTTGAACAAAATATTGAATCCATTTTACTTTCCTGAATTCATATAATTGTAGAAAATGATATTTAAAATTAATTCTGCAGACGAGAAGACAAAGGATGTTTTTGAAGAAAACATATTCAATAGTTTGAAATGTTTTTATAACAAAATTCAGTATAAAATTTAATTAAATGGTAAACTTTTTACTAATAGATTTATAATTGAACTATTGTGATGTTAAATCTAATTTAAATTATAATTTAACATTTAAAATTATTTAGATGAAAAGTTAGTTTTCAACTTAAAATTTAGTAATTTCATTATTTATAGAAATGTAACTTCTCTGAAAAATACCAAATAAATAACCCTAATATAATTTTGATATTCCTCTTAAAAAATGAATATTATTTTTTCATATAAAATTTATAAATTTATAAATTTTTTTAAAATAGGTGCACCATTAAAAGACGACAAAATTTATTTTTTGAAATATATAGATTATTATTCTTGAAATTCATATTGGATAAATGTAAAACAAAATATTTAATATATAAAATATAAATTTTGTTAACAAATTAAACTAGTAGTGATTAATTTAATTTATTAAGATGAAATTCCAGTGTGGGCATAAATGTGTTTTTTATAAAAACACATCATTTATATTCAATTGGTTTTTTATTTTCATTTATAATTAAAATTTATTAAATGAATTAATTTTATAAACATGTGTAGAATATATTTTCACAATTTTTTTATCTTATTCATTGACTTCATTCTAGGAACTTGTTGATAACTATCATAATTAAATAATAATAATCAATCATTTGTTTGAACTCGGTGTTATGTGTTACATAACCAATAAAAAATATTGCTATTTTTAAATATCAGGGTGGTATATTATCCCCTCTTTCTATAAAATACATCCTCTCAATATAAACTTGTAATTTATAATCATGGAGTAGACATTTTAACACACCTTTGTGGAAATCCTACATTGCAAAAAGTGTTAATGAAACTTCTTCTCAAATGTGGGAAAGGATAATGAAAAGGTCACAAAAAACTAGGTTTATGAATAGAATATCATTAATGGGAAGTGAAAACATGGAAATGAAAATGAAATAAAATTACCATGTTATGATAGATTGTGATAGAGATCATGTTCATTTGAAAATTTTACATCACAAAACTCTACATCCGTGATGGGTTAAAAGGCAACCAATTTATAGATAATGAAATTAAAAAAATATCATATTGATTTTGAAATAAATTTTCTATAGTTGAGAAGTCCTTTTACTTCATAAAGTAAAAACATAAGGTAATATACTTACTTGATAGGTAGAGTTTCATCCTTTAAAAAAATTACACCACAAAGACATCTTTTTCTCCAAAAGATAATTCAACATTTATTACTCAATTAAAATTCCAAAATATTATATTTATATTAATTATATAAGGTTCCCCAAGTGATATTATAATTTATATTTCAGAACTTTTAAATAAATAATACTAAATTATACTTTCCCAGACATCACAAAGGCCAGTGGTAGGTGTTGCACTCTTGTTGCCCTTCTATTGTGGGTTTAAGTATTTCGGTCTTTCCAGATGCAACAGGTTATCGACCAACTTGTGGGTTATCCTTTTTATAAAATTATATTAATATATTACATATAAAATTCCCAAAAAATAAGCTTAATATTTTCAAACTCAAATTTTATATCATAAATTTCATTTTTCATTATCACATTGAAACATTATTTATTAGAGTCTTAGGTAAATCAGTGATAAATTCCATATAAATTTCATCCCTTAATCTATGAAATTAATATCCAAAATTGATTTTTTTATTTATAAATTACTAAAATTCACTTTTAACGGATCATGAGATCATTACAGAGAAATTGTTTTATATATATATCCAAAAATATTTTCTAAAACCAATATGGTTGGAATAAATTATCCAATATTCATAAATTCATTAATCATTAAAACCTCATCAAAAGTTTAACATAAATAATTTCATAAATGGTTAACCTTATGAATCTTCCAAAATATCAAGATCTAAAAATTTAGAAAGAAGGTTACTTAATTCCCAAATTGAACTAAAAATTTGAGAAAATACAAACTATATCTTAATCATCTCATACAAAACATATGAATACCATCTTTAGGTTTTTTCTTAAAAAATGGTAATAATATAAATTATCATAAAACCTTATTGAAATACTAATTTTTCCTTATTACATAATTAAAAAAAATGTTATTAGATATTATCCATAAATATAAAAATATTTTCAACTCCATCAATGCTCTCATAACCAACCTTTTCAAAAAATCATTAATCAGCTCCAAGGTAATCAGTACAATCTAATTTAATTTATCCAAATCAATTATCTCTTCTTCCAAACATCACTATATCAACATTAGGAACTTATTAAGGATTATCGTTCCGTAAAACATGTGTTTTAAAATAGACCAACATTCTAACGAATCACTTTTTCTGGTCATTGGTACCATTTAATATATTCTCTCAAATTCTTTAAGAAAATGTACTACAATAAAATCCTTACAATTTTGATAATTCTTATCATGAAAATTCCATAAAATATATTTCTTGGAACTAAAAAACCAAACAAATAATCATTTATTTTTAGTTATATTAATAGAATAATCTTGAACATTATCCCTTAGATTCTTCTAAGTTGTATTCCTTTGATGCATAAGGAATTTATTTACATAGTGACCCATCTCCCTATAGTTGAAGCATTGAACATTGGTAAATTAATTATTTCCTTATCTATCACAATCATGATGTACTTTTTATCCACACTTGAAGAAAACTACTTTTTGTTTTAATTATGTACCAAGGTGATTCATTACACAATTATAACATGTTGGAAAATCCTTATTTCCCCTCCTCCCTTTATCCAACCTTTCCCCTTCCATCCTCCTCTTCACTTAATTACCTTCAAAGACACAATACTTAAATAATTATTTATCCATTTTATTGACACATCATACCATGTCCTCATATGATGATAATTCTAGGGAGACTAGTTCCATTTGAAGGATTGGATTAATCCCATCCAAGGAACAATCACTCTTACCATTTGGATCACGTGCATTGGTGCAGTTCCCATTCCTTCTGCTTGGTGCTATTTCTAAAAAATGGGACATATATTGGATCATAACATTATAAAACCTAATTTTTAGTCTCAAAACAAGTGATACACTTAACATTAATTTATAATATAGGTATAATTAATTTATAAATAATTTACATAGTTTATTTATATATATTTCAATATTCTGTCATGTAGTTTAATTCTCTAATCTATGTGTTTATAAATCTAGTTCCTAAGCTATCTACTAAACTTTTTATATAATAACAACTTTAAAGACCCCGATCCTGGAAGCCTAGATTTTTTGTCCACCTTATTACATTGAGATAATATACAAAGAATCACGTCCCAAATGACTAGATATTTTTGGATTTTTGGAAAAATAGATAAATACTTTAACTTTACATTAAAACTGAATATATAAAATATAACATTGTGTATACTTTTATGAAACCATTATTCTACTATCTTAACCCTGTATATCAATTATTATAAACTTCATGGAATCTTGGGGAAAAATAAATCATAAGAAAGGGGTGAGCTCAAATGAATAATAATGGTTAATTATGGTGGAATCTATCATTAATCAATAGGAATAAAGAAGATGGACAAAAATAACTTAATAACAATTACATTTAATCAATAACTTTAGCATAATAGGGAAGGAATAAATGATTATAATTTAATTCCAAATAAATAATCGTATGATCGTGAAAGCATAACCATGGATATCCCACTAATCAAATATACACATGTAAATATATAATTAATCTCATAATTATGGATTAAATAACTATAGAGATCTGAAACATACTATCATGGATTCATTAAAATAATCTAAGAACTTAAAGGGTTCATTCTAAAAATCTTATAAATGGTAAAGCCCTTGGAGAAAAATCAGTCCACTTTGTCTCATAAATCATACCAATGATTCGAGGGGCTATAAATGGATCCTCCTATTACCTAATAAGTCCAATTAATTCTTCATATGAAAGGGGTGAAACGTAATAAAATTATAAATTTGTATTAAAACTATCATACTAAATGTAAATAAATTTCCACAATCAATAAACATAACCAAAAACCATACAGAGTAATACAGTGAATGGTATCAAAATAGTATATATCCAGTTAAACAGATCATAATGAATTTAATAAAATATGTAATATTGTATCATATTATATCAACCTAAATGACGAATAATATTAAATAATGGATGTTTAAATTGATTAAAATAATTTTAATGTGATAATTTAAAATTTCTTGAGGAAAATACCCCTTTTCAGTTTGATAATAACTTATGTTTAAAACACTGTGTAATTACTAAAGATTTTTTTTTTTATTTTATAATATCTCTATAAAAGTTTAATGGAATATTTAAAACATTAATGTGTCCTAATTTTGGGAAAATATTCCCATACTATATATGTTTAAAAACATTCTTTCCATATTTCTTTTAATAAAAGTCTCAAAGAACCTTGTTTAGAAAATGAAAAAAATATAACTTTAAAACCACTTTGTAAAAAATTAAAATATGAGTAAAAATTAATTTAGAAAATCATAGGAAAATATTAAAAAAATTATAAATTATTTTAGAAAACATGTTCATGGAGGAAAATGAGAGTTTTAAGGGAAACTTTTAAAAGATAATTTTTCTTTTAAATGAAATTCTCTTAAAAATATAATTTCATTCAATTGAGAATTAATAAAATGAATCAATTATGTGTATCATATGTAAATACACATAAATTTTTTGAAATAAAACATTATATATTCAGAATTATTTTCACAAATAAGATTTGTAAAATATAATCAAGGAAGTATAAGTTTAAACTAAATAATAGAAATTGGTTTAACAATTCTCTTACAACTTTGTAATCAGTTGAATCATATACACTATAAAAGTTATAATTATAAAATGAAACATTTAATACAATGAATATAATAATATTAATTATATGATAGATTATATGAAATGATATACACCATACACTTTAATTAAGTGGAGAATAAGGCATATATCTCCTGGAAGTAAAACAGAGACAAGAAACCCATACCTCACACTTAACTTTTTTTTTTCATACCTTAAAATAATATATAAAGGTTTTAAGAATGATATTAATTCATTATATAACTATTTTAATATTTATAATACCTAAAATGATATTTTTATAACATATTAGCACCCTTTCACTAAAAATATTTCATTATTTTTATTGTTTCGAGTGTGATCGTTTCATGTTTTCATGGTTGGTTCTCTGGTGTATAATTATGGATTCTCTTATAAAAGGGAAATAAAATTATATAAGTGAAATGAAACAGTATTCATTCAATTATAATATCCTAAATAGTCCCATATAAAATTTTTATTTTGTACATGATGGTGATTCATTTTATAAAATGTTAATGATAAATGTTTTGTTTATTATGGTGGTTTATTTCTGACCATCACAAACTAGTTTCATTTTACATAATATTATATCTATATATTTGTTAAATAAAATTAAATAGGTTATAATATAACTATTAAAATTTTATTTGAATAGAATAATATTTTTCTTTAATAGCCTTTATGGCATCTATAGAAAATGAAAAATCATTATTTTAGGAGATGGTTAGCCACTGTAATTTGGATAATGTTTTAATTTATTTGAATAAGAGGATGTAATAAAAGGAATGGTTTTAATATATTAAATTAGAAACAAAAAATTACATTATATACATTATAATCTATTTATTATGTATTTATGTATTAAGGAAGTGCGGAGAAGGCCGAAAAAGAAAAGAAATTTATATAGGTAGTTTGAGAAATTTTCCTCTTGAATATCACCTTCTGGAAGGACCCCTTATGGAATGTGGAATTAATATTTGGGTGAGACAAGAAGTAGTCAGATGTGGGGAGAGTGGAGATGATAGGGTTTGATTGATATTTTAGGTTATTTAATGATTTATAGGAGAAATGGGGTGGTTAGGGGTGGTATTTATACATGAGGAGGTGTAGTTTTAAGTAATTAAATAATTATTATTTTATATTTCAAGCAAACCATATTTGGGTGGATTTAATCCTAACGAATTTTATTGATAATTAATATTTTAAATGATGGTTATGGTTGAGAAATAGATCATATAACCATTAAATATTGTAGTTTTTAGATATTTTAATCTCTTACCTTTTAACTTTATCACGCTTTATTATTTTACCAATACTATGGTAATTTTTTTACAATGGTATATTTTTTATGCATTAAAATGAAAATTAACTTATAAAAAATTATGACATTCTGATTTAAGATATGGAATATAATTTATAAGATTCAATTGATATTATTTGAAAAATGAGATTTAAAATTAATCCCGCAAACAAGACAATAAAGGAGGTTTTTAACGATAAAATATTTAAAAGTTTGAAATGTTTTTATATCAAAATTAATTATGAAATTGATTTAAATGACATAAATTAAACTAATATATGTATATTTAAACTTTTTTGACGTTAAAACCAATTTAAAATATAATTTAACATTATAAAATATTTATATGAAATGTCTATTTTCAATTAACATTCAGTATTCTTCATTATTCATAAAAAATAAAACATATCAGAAAAATAAAAAACATTAACTATAAGATAATTTTGATATTACTAATTCAAAAATGAATATTATTTTTTTTAAATAAAATTTATAAACATGTTAAAATTTATTTTTAAAATAGGTGAGCCCTTAAAAGGCGACAAAGTTTCCTCTAGAAAAATAGAGCTTTTGTGCTTAAAATTGGATATATTATTATCTTTATCCAATAAAATATATTGGATTAATTTTAAAAAAATTAGTGAATATATAAAATATAATTTCACTAATATCTTTCACTAATAATGATTAATTTAATTTATTAACATAAAATTACATCGTTGGAAGAAAAATAGTTTTTTTTATAAAAACACATCCTTTATGTTCAATTTATTTTTTATTTCATTTATAAAGAATTGGTAACCAATGAATTCATTTTATAAACATGTGTAAAATATATTTTTATAATTTATTTAATCTCATTTATTTATGTCAATCCAATGGCTAGGTGATAACTATCATAATTAAATAATAAAATTTAATTGTTTGTTCAAGCTTGATGTTCTTTGTAACTTAAGTTGTTGAACATAATGTTCTTTTAAAATCTATGGGTGTTACATATATAGAACTCAAATTTATTTGAAATATAATATATTTCATGAGATGAAATTTATGGGAAATGAGATTTTATCTTAGTTCATTATATTTTATGATATGTGTTTCAAATATATTACAATTGAATTGGTAGAGAGCTCTGACATATGTTTTGAATTTCTATACTTATACATGATACAAAATCATATTTTATGTCACCATGGGTCAGGATTATTGTATTTTTATTCCAAATTATAATGTTATGGTATATTATTCACTTCATGATCATAGTCCTAAAATTTTATTCAATGTTTTATAATTATTTTATCCTGACTAATTATCACTTCTTATTTTCCTTAAACTTATTCCATTAATTATTTTATTTCTCTCATTTCCAAATTTATGAAATTTTAATAATCCAATAATAAATAATCTATGACTATATATTTTTTACCTCTTGTAGCGATATTATTTGACCATTTTTTAATTTATTCCCTAGAATATCATTTTCAAAAATATATTTAAAAAAGAAAACATTATTAAAAATGTTATGTAATAAATTTCAACTATATCGTGGAATAAGATGGACGTGTAATTTCTCTCCAAGGGTAAAAAACATTTCAGTTATTGGATTGTTAATTTTTTTATGAGTTTTAATGTTTTATCATGTAAAATTATAAGGGCCTAGATCGTTGTATCTCGACCCATTATGTGTTTTTGAAGCTTGTGGAGCTCAGATGAGGCTTGGAAGTGGTTTGAAGGGGTTTGGATATAAAATTATGGAAGTAGGTAGATTAGTCATTGTTTGAATGAAGTTCATGAAATGTAATTTTTGGGGGTGAAATAATAAAATCATGATATGTTTTTTTGAATGATTCAGACCCAACATTTACACAATGTTTAAATGAATTACAGGCCATATACTTCCCTACTTCAGTGTTCTTATATGCATTTTAGCCACTTGGGTTAGTCAAAACCGTATGGATGCATTGGATATCTCTATAATTATAGGAATCTAATGACACTTTCCTTCATCATTTTAGATTCCCTTCCAAGGGATCAATTTTGGGCTTCTATCTTCGATCTATGGCGATATGTGGTGATCCAAGGTGCATTCTAACATTGTTTTCTAGTGGTTTATCCTGGTTTAATATTTTTTTTATCTTATTTATTATTACCATTATATTTTTTTTGATCAACCATTTTTCTAATGGGGTTTCTCTGGGTTGTGGTTTTTTCGTTTGTGCCACGATGTCCTCAGATGGATACAGTTCTTGCAGGAGAGGTGATCGGAGATCCCTAACATTGTATGTTCTCATGTGAAGAATGTTGATGGAATTTAAGGTAGGGTATTCATTTATTCTCAATTTATTTACATAAAATTGTGTAGTTATCAAGATTTACCCCCTTTTATAGGAATAAAATTGACTTAATAATTATTTGAACCAGATTAAAGAAATTGGTAGTTATCGCATATTAGTGATGTTGTTGATGTGTATCGTGAGAGCAGTATGGATCATAATTTTCTAGATAGTGTGATGTCTTTGAATTTATTGGTTATAATTTTTTTCATGATGGAAATTGAGAAATAATGTAAATCCAAAATTTATTTATAATTAATTTACTAAAAAAGAGTCATGTTTAATGAATCTGGTTGTGGTTGAAATTTGATGATAAAAAAAGTGATGAAATGCACATATTTAAATTGAAATGATCTTTTCTAAGTTTAATGTAATTTATAAAATTTGTTAATGAACTTTAAGCATGTTAATTATTTTTTCTAATAATTAAAAAGTTCATATTAATTGATAATGGTTTTTCTCTGGGTTCATTGATGCTATAATAAATTCTAAGATAATGTTTTGCTTTTGATAGCTTTTTATTGCGTGATACCTTAGGTTTTCCATAGTTGTGACCTATTTATAAATGAATCAGTTAATTCAAGATATAATAATAATGTTTTGTGTGATAAATATTCTTTAATTTGGTATGAGTTTCTTGTTTTCATGAGAATGTATAATGCCTTGTTTTGAGGGCCTAGTTGCCCAATTTCTTGATTTTTTGTTTTTTATTCTTGTGATGTTTTTTGGTTATGATTTTAGTGGTATAATCTTCGTTTTGATGAGCCTAGAGGAACGATGTGTGATATGAGGTTGGGAGGCTTGGATGTGATGTGACCTGGGATGGATGATTCAGTGATGGATGTTATGGTATATGGGTGGGGAGGCTCGGATAACATGGAATTTGTTGACACTTATGATGATGAGACAAATTAGTATATGAATTTTGATCTTGGGGATGGAATTGAATGTGATTAAATGTGTTAAATCTGGGCTTACTCGTTGATGAGATGTTGGGAGTTGGTATGTTCTCTTGAATTTGTTTAATGGTCGATGACTGAGTTGATTGTTTATTTTCATTCCTTTCCCATGCTTATGGCAGTTGGATGTGCTAGTTTGCATGTTTTTTCC
Organism: Viscum album; assembly: GCA_963277665.1. Taxonomy (NCBI): domain Eukaryota; kingdom Viridiplantae; phylum Streptophyta; class Magnoliopsida; order Santalales; family Viscaceae; genus Viscum; species Viscum album. The sequence goes on along the minus strand of OY728119.1, from coordinate 1,172,262,383 downwards.
TGGGGGTAGCTTAGTATGCTTATCATTGAGAAACTTAATATGGAATTATTATAATAATAAATTAATAATTTTTCAACCCATAGGATTTGTTGATGATGGAATGAAATGCTTAAAAGATGTTAATTTTGATAAACCAAGTCCTTGGTTTGAAATTTTTCTTGAAGTGCATGGACTTTACTTTTAGGATCTAATTTAATTAAATATAATGTAATAATGAAATAATTTCAATGGTTAATTAAAGGATAATTAATTAATTAATTTAAAGTGAATTTCTTGAAGAATATAAAATAATTAATGTATCACTTTTAAATTCTTGTGTGTTTTTAGGATATCTAGTCTTAGCATTTGAAGCCAAGAGTTCGAGTGATGTTAGCTGTAGTTGATTATAGACTAGGATATTCCCATAGTGTGGTTGTGAACTATATTATATCATTTATATTATGTGATTTCATACACTACCCCCATTTTAATTAAGGAAACTGACATCCAGTAGACTATGGGAGGGTGTTTTCCCCAATATCCTCATGGGAGGATGGATCAATAACCAATCCCTCTACACCCGATCTCTTCTATTGGTAGTTATTTATATTGGTATGAATGATATTTATTTTTCCCATTTATGTGTATCTAGGGCTGTGATGGATTATGGTTATTTCACACACATGTAATACATGGTATAATATCCAATGGATTATTATAGGTATTATTTGTATTGGATATGATGTCTTGAGGTACTTAGTCAGTGTATGGCAATTAATTTCTTGAGGTATAATACACGATGTTTGATATATGTCATAAGATATGTGGTTGATATGAGAAACTATTTGGTTACAATTTGGTTTTAAAATGGAATGGCGTGGTTATGTGATTCTTGAGGTGCATGTGGGGGTGCCCTGCCCATGTGTTTTTTGAATGGATTACTTTTAGAGAGAGAGAGAGATGCTCAGGACATGTGACGTTAGGGAAGAGTGACATAAGTGTGGGGTACCCCTTTTGTTTACAATTATACTATACGATCTCTTTTATGTGATACTTGGTGAGATATATCCATGGTGAGTTTTGGAATTTAGTATACATGCTTAGGTCATTAGTTAATTTCACTATTGTTCATTGTGATTTATAACCATTTATTTACCTTTTCCATGAGAGGATCTTGGGAGGATCCTACTAAGTATACTATTATACTCACAATATATATATATATATAAGGTTTTTAGGTTATTCAGAGTGGGTTTTTGATCGAGTTGGGTATTACTAGATCGGGGTTTAGTAGGGGTTGTTTGGACTTCATGGTCGCTGCTGTCTTCACCTTTTAGTACTTGTAGTTTCCTTATTGTTGGTTACTACAGTATGACATTTATTGTTGAACTTGGGTTTCTTAACATATATATATATCTATTTGTGAAAGTGTTGGTTGTTTTATCCTTCTCATAACTATCTTCCACATTATTCTCTTAAAGGGTAATGCCTCCCATTTTCATTTTTACTATACCTTTGGTGCAAGTTTCCATCTTGTGGCCTACTGAAGTTGAGAATCAGGTGGTCCCTATTTCTCTCCCCTTATCATGGTTTCTTTTTTGGGAGGTGGGGTGTGAACAGGTGATATCATAGGTTCAAGTTGAGGGAAAGGATCGAGTTTAGAGTTAGGAACATGTGAGGTTTTAGGGGCTGGTAGGTAAACGATGTCAGCTAAGTTTAGTGAGTAACGTAAACACAAGAGACTGGTTGATACATGGGTATTTAGGCCCCCCCTGGGATGTGATACATGTAAATTTAAATTTATTATTCCTAATAAATTATGTGATACTAGTTTTTGGGTAGATACATAGGAAAGGATCAGGCAACATTCTTATTTACGCTTTTGTATCGAATGGGTAGAACTTTGGATATATTAAAATCTTAAAAAAGATAATAGAATAACAAATAATTACGTTTAAGTATTCCATATTATAGGTTTATAAGGTCTAACAATTTTTTTTGCAGGTATGGATCTAGGTCGATGTCCTCATGAAGTTCATGCCAAATTATTTCAATAGGATGTGCCAGCAGATCTCCATAGAGTGGAGTTCAAAAAAGATGACACCTGGTGGAGGAAACTCCAAGTCCTTCAATTCCAATGTCTAAAGAAGTATGTAGGCTCTATATCAAATTTAGACATGTAGGACCGATTGGAGGAGGTTTATGTAGCTTTTAATTTGGTCTATGATCATTAGAAGAACGTGGTTTTGTTGGCTGTGATGATGTTGTGCGGAGGAGTGTAGAAGTGGTGGTTTTTGTTCCTTGGAAATCAAAATGATTTGAAATTTTCATAGGAGAAGTTATGAGATCAGTTCAAGGATGAGTTTATTTCTTTTATTGAAATGGAATCCACTCTCTTGGATTTTATTACCCTTCATTCTAGGAGCTCTAGTATGTGAGAATTTTGGATCCATTCACGGACCCTTCTGCGATATGCTTCAGACCTGTTGCCAGATGAGGAGGCTAGGGTGAGGCATTTCGATGAGGCTTTTCTTGTAGATATATAGTTCCAGGTTAACCCATTTATGATGAATAAATATATCAAGTTACTAGAGATATCATAGGTTATTGAGGGGATGCAATACAGAACTAAGTCATCATGAGAGGGGATTCAACATGATTCATCACGAAGAAGATTCATGGTTCATGGTTTCTTTTTTTCAGGACATAAGATTTGTTGTTCAGCCGAGGGTAGGTCCTAGCTCTCATTATCTCCTTTCTCATGGGATAACAACTCTCAAACCTATTCCAAGAGATCAGAGGTTTTTTTTTCCTATGTCAACTGAGGTTATCAATAGTGAGAGTGCCCAAACTTTCTGAGAAGTCAGCGTGTGCTAGTTGTTCTGCTTTATGTTCCTCCATTATGGTGGTTTTATCCGAGGGATAAGCAATATTTTTCTCCAGTTTGGGATCAATATAGTTAGATGTTGTAGGAAGAGGATATCCCTGAGATTCTTCTAGTCCTTAAAGATAAGATAACAACTATGGAGGTGGTCATCAGTAGGGTGAGAGAGGCCCAGGTGCATGTCATGGCCAACTTCGTGCATTATCATTGCTAATGATAATTGAGATAGACATCATTCAAGGTACCCTTTTCTTGTTTTCTATTTGGGAAATTAAGTATTTGATCCAGTAGAAACACACTTTTTTATATTTCCTACCCTCCTCTATGATTTGGTACTTGAATTAGAGAGGCTTGTCATGCCCTTGGAGTTGAATACTCCTTTTGGATGTTGATCTGACTTGTTTGAAGTATATAGAGACTTTGAGCTAGTGTTGGGGAATTTTTTTTCTAGGAGGTATTTATTATGTCTATAGATATATCCATATGACATTATCCTCAAAATAGAATGGATATATTCAATATAGGCTATCATAGATTTTTCTGGGAGGCAGGTTGTATTCTATGATGTCGACAGAGAGCCAATAGTGCTTGTTGGTGAGAGAGACCCTCAGATTGGTTAAAGGCATATTCCATCCTTATTATCGTTAATGGCGTATTTGATACTGAGTTCATTGGAGGTTCAGCCGTTCGTGTTTCAGAGGGTGGTGAAAGTGTATCTTGATGTATTTATAGAAGAGGTTTTAGCATTAAATCCTATATGGGAGATCCAATTTAGGATTGATCTACATCTATGAATTTACCCTATCTCAATTTATTGGTATAAGATTACACCTTCTATGCAGCGGGAGCTATGAGTACAGATCGATGATTTATTATTGTGAGGTTTTTTTAGGTGAGTGTGTCACCCTGGGGTGTGCCATTTTTTTTCTCACAAAATAGGCTTATAGAATATTGTGTATTTGTATTGGTAATCGTATATTGAACCAAGTGATAGTAAACAACCACAATAATCTTCCATAGATTGCTGATTTATTCAATCTTCTAAAAGGAGAAATTTGGTTCTCAAAGATTGATTTACGATCTTTATATCATCATATGTGGGTGAAGAATGAGGATATTTAGAATACCTATTTATGTTTTCATATTGGTAATTAAGTGTTCATTTTGATGTAATTTGGTATGAAGAATAAACCAACTATGTTCATATAAAGTTTTCAATTAGTTCATGGTTAAGTTCAGGGTGGTTTTTATCGATGACATCCTTGTGTATTCTGAATATATGGAAGAGCATATAAAGAATTTATGTTCCATTTTTGGGATTTCATCCTAATGACAAGTTGTTTTGGATGTTTTTGAAGTGTTATTTACTAGAAATTGAAGTCCATTTTTGGGGCATGAAGTATCCCAAAATGGAGTAGCATTAGATCCTCTGAAGATAGAGGCATTTGTGTCTTGAGAAGCACTTAAGATAGTGACAGAGGTGCCCAGTTTCCCTATCCTTTCTAGCTATTATAGGAGGTTTATAACTGACTTCACCTAGGTTGTGACTTATCTAAAAAATTTGAAAATAAAGGATTAGGAATTCTTATAGACTAACTAGTTTCAGGAAAATACTGAGTATCTGAAGGAAAAGTTGGGCAATGCTCTTTTTCTTTGTTTTGCAACAGAGGGAGTCTAGTTTTAGGTTTTCTATGAATATTTTCCACTTGGATTGGTTTTTTCTGATGCAGATGAGTTTAGTTGTTTCTTATGGGTCTCTTTAGTTACGTCCTCATGAGAGTAACTATGCCACCCATGATCTTGATCTTACAGTTGTGGTGTTTGATTTGATTTTTTGCAAAAAGTACCTCATTGGTGAGTGTTTTGTTGTTTTTACTGACCATAAGAGCCTGAGGTATGTATTCTACCAGAGTGGCATGAACTCTCACCATAATTGGTTGATATAATTGTTATAGGATTATGAATTTAATATTTTAATATGCCTCTAAAGGTAAATTTTGTTGGTAATGCGATGAGAAGCAAGTGACACAGTTATAATGTGAGTGAATATGGGGATTCCAAGAGAGTAATGAAAGAACTATCAGGAATTTATCCTGATATGGGAGAGTTTGGAGGAAGATATTTTATTTCTCTAGATGATAGTGCAACCATATTTGGTGTAGCATGTAGAGGAGTCCCAGTTAGGGGATTCTGAGGTAGAGGTTTGGAGATATTGAGTTGTTTTTGGTGATGCCCATGATAGTTGGTATGAGGATGGTTAACACCAAGTCTTCTTTCAGGGAAGAATTTTTGTTCCTTATGTGGTGCATTAGATGGCTCTCCACGGGTTATATAGTTCTCTTTTGAGAGTACATCCCAATGTGAACAAGATATACTGATATTTAAGAGGTTAGTTTTGGTGGTCGAGGTTGAAGCATGTAGTTGTAGTATTTTTTTCTTGATGTTTTGTATACCAGAAGGTAAAGGTTAAGCACTATGTTCCCCACGTTTTTCCCTATCCATTATATATTCCCCATTGGAAGTGTGAGAACAACTCAAAGGACTTTGTTACTGTTTTTCCTTGAGATCAGTTAGGATGTGATGTTTTATGGGTGATAGTGGATCATTTGTTGAAATCAATCCATTTTATTTAAATGAAGGAGTCAAGTTAAATGGTGGTTTTTTTCAAGGAAGTATTTTGAGGAAGAGTTTTGTCTCCATGGAGTGATGAGGAAAATCATTTCTGACTAAGATCCTTGTTATACCTCTTGGGTTTGTAGAGTTATATAACATGATTTTGGATATTTGGCATGACTTAGTACTAATTTTCATCCATATATGGATGGTTATATAGAGAAACCCATCCATAATCTTGAAGACATGTTTATCTATTATTTCATGGTTTTTTGAGGTTCATGAATAAGGCGCCTTCTCTTCATTGAGTCTTTATACAAAAACAATTTCCACTCCACCATTGGTCTGTCTCCATTTTTAGCTTTGTACAACTGACCATTATGTTCTCCATTTTGTTGGACTAGGGTTGGAGATGAAGAAATTTTGGGACTGGAACTGGTATATAATATGATAGTGATGGTTCATGTAATCCATGAGAGGATAAAAGTAGTGCATGATCATCATAAATCATATTTTGATAATAGGATGAGACCTTTGGAGTTTGGATTTGGTAAGAAATTGTTCCTTAAGGTTACTCCCCATTGAGGAAATTAAAGTTTTGGTCTTGTGGTTAAGAATTATCCCAGGTTTGTTGGGCCTTCCAATGTGTTGGATCATGTTGGATCCATTGTGTATTAGATAGAAAATCCTCCATAGATGAGTTGGACATGCGATGTTTTTTTGTGTCGCAGCTCTATTGTTATCTCCTTAAAATCTTTCATGTCATCGATTGGGGTAAGATTGATATTGAATCTGATGTATCCTTTGAGGGGAGGCCTATGGAGATCTATGACCTCTTGGAGAAGGTTTTGAGAAAGCATTTTATTCCCATTGTTTGTGTCTTGTGGTGGATAGATAGTTTGGAGAAGAGTTCCTAGGAATGTGAATCTTAGATGTGTGCTTAGTACCATGAGCTATTCTATGTTTATATCTTCTCTTGTAATGCCATTTCCTTTTTAGATGTTGATCTTGTGGGTTTATTATATATTTTCCTTTTTTTCTTGTTGTGTATTTACTCTCATTTCATAGTTATCTCTATCAGAAGAGTGTTATGATCTAGTTCCGCAAGTTTCATGGTATAATACTTATTCCTTTAATAAGGTGTTTGATAGCCTGTGATGGCAAGATCATGGGAGGAAATTTACGTGGGGGATATTTTAATGAACCATTTTTTTGTCTATGGTTTTGTTTTAGATTCTATAGCAATATATTTATTTGAGTGGTGTCTAATGTTTGGGATCAGATCTATGTATCCTGACCCTTTACGTGTTTTCAAAGCTAATGGATCTGAGAGGAGGCTTGGAAGTGGTCTGGAGAGGTTTAGTTGTAAATTGCTAGAAGAAGGGAGATTAAATTCTATTTAATTGAGGTTCATGATGTGTATATTTTTACGGTGAAATAATAAAAAGTTTATGCATTTTTTAGAAATATTTGGCCTCAACATTTAAATATTGTGTTAATGAATTACACACCTTGAAATTCCCCATTATAGTTATATTATAAGAATTTTTTTCTACTCGGTTTATTAGTAACCCTATGGCTGTAGTGGATCCCTCTCTCATTCTAGGTGGCTGATGACCCTCACCTTCACCTTTTTGGATTCCCTTTGAAGGGTATTGATAATTAGGCTTCAATATTTGATCTTTGGTAATCCATGGTGATCCAAGGAAAATTCTTCCGTCATTTATAGTGGCTTCTCCCAATATAATCTCATTTCCTCTCATTTCTTCTCACCATTCTATTGAGATTTATCAAAAATGTTTATAATTCGATTTCTCTTAGTTTTGGTTGGTTCAATTGTGCCTTAGTGTCCTCAGATGGATGCATTTATTATGGGAGAGGTGATTGGAGGTTCGTTATTTGGTCTGTTATCGTGTGAAGAACATTGATGGATTTTGAGATTAAAGATTAATTACTTCTATGTTTATTTATGTACAGTCATAAGGCTATCAAAATCCAACCCTTTGGATTGAAATTAAATTGACCTAATAAATAATTGAAATAAATTAAATAAAAAGATAGAGATTGAATGTTTTTGATGTTTTTCTTTATATTGTGATAGTTGTTTGTCTCATGATTTTATAGATTGTGTGATATATATTTATTTCTTTTTTATAATGTTTTTCTTGATGGAAATGGATAAAGATAATAAATCCTAAATTAATTGGATAATGAAAAAGCTGCTTGTTTAATGAATCTGGTTGTAGTTTAAATTTGATGATAATCAAATTGATGCAATTAACAAGTTTAAATTGAAATAATCTTGCAAGAGTTTAATGTAATTGTAGAATTTTTTTAATAAATCTAAATCCTAGTAATGCTTATTTATAATAATTAAAAATGGATTATTAACTGATAAATCTTTTTCTATAGGTTTATTGAAACCAAAATAAATGCTAAGAGAATGATTTTCCTTTGATATATTGTTATATATTGAATCCTTATGTCGACTATAGTTGGTACCTGATAATAAATGAATTACTTAATTCAAGATATAATTGGAACCATTTGTGTGATAAAGATTCTTTTTTGGGAATGATTGTATCATTTTCTTGATAAGTCTGAATGCCTTATTTTGAGGGCCTTGTTTCTCTGTCACTTGCTTGTTTGTTTTTTATGCTTGTGATATAATTTGGTTACGAGTCTTGTAGTGTAATGTTGGTTTGGATGAGAATAGAGGGATGATTTGTGATATGGGGTGGGGAGGCATGGATGAGATGTGATCCTCAGATGGATAAGCTTGGGATATCTGTTGTGGTATTTGGGCAGGGAGGCTCAGATGATGTGGCAGTATTTGACACATGTGATGAAGAGAATCATCGATATAGGAATGTGGGTATAGAGAATTGAACAATATATGATAGAAAAAGTTATATCTAGGTTTACTAGTTTATGAGATGTTGATATATGACATGATCTCTTGAATATTTTTAATGGTCAATGGCTGAGTGGCTGGTTTATTTTCATTCCTTTCGCCACTTATTGACACTAATTAATGTTATTGGTTTCATGTTCTCTCCTAGTGGTAGCTTAGGATGGGTTTTCCAGACTACTTGGATATATAATGATTCTAAAATTAAATTAATAAATGTTTAACCCACAAGATTTTTTGGAATTCATTTTCTAAAATATGTTTATCTTGATAAACCCAGTCCTTGGTTTAAAATTATGTCTGGAGGGCATGAAATTTACTCTGATTATGTAATTTAATGAAATGTAATGTAATTATTGAACAATCATAATGGTTAATTAATGGATAATGAGTTAATTAATGTAAAATTAATTTCTTAAATAAAATGAAATACTTAATGTACCTCTTATAAATTCAATTGTTCTTATTAGATATGTGGTCTTAGAAATGGTAGTAGGGAATCTGAGCGACATTATATATAGTTGAGTCTAAGACTAAGTTAAGAAAATAGTGTGGTTGTGAGCTTGTAATGATCTTAAAATACCAAATAATTATTTTTAAATTATTTGGGATTATTATGAGTCTGCTAAAATAGACGGCGCCTGATTATGCGGCCAAGTGTGCCCATAATGGAATTTCAAACTTTTTTTAAGGTACGTTCAGTAAAAATTTTGGTGGAATTTTCTATCTTTTGAAATGGGGATCATATTAGAAATTTGAGGGTACCATTGAATCTGCAACACCTAGATATGATTAAGGGAGGATTAACATAGACCTTAGTAGTTTGAGTGAAAAACATAGTTTTGTGGACTTTTTAAAGAATAATAAAATAACATAAAATTGTTATTTTATTTTTCTACCAACGGTTGTGAATCGGTGGTGGGACCGTAGAGTTTTCAAGCCATTTAATGGATTGATACTTTGGTTTTGTAACGACACTTTTTCGATTAAGAGGTTCATTTATTAATGAACCTCATTAGTATCTCAGTGTGTTAATAACCCATTCCCTCTATTTAAATGAGGACCAGGCTTGGGTAATTAGCACGGTGGTGAGGAACCTCTGACGAAGTGTTGTGATGTCTTCCACCGATGAAGAATGGAAGCTTGGATGGAAATGTTGGAGGAATCGATCTGGGATCGACGAACGCTGGTGGCTTTATCAAGCATTGATTTTTCTTCCACAACTATGATGTCACCTCCGATTCCAAGGTAGGGGTATTGTTTAAATTCATGTGAATTGTTTCATTTTACCATTCTTGAAAAGAATAATGAATCATGGAAGTATTTAACGAGTTATAGTTTTTCCATGATGAATTAATTTGATGCCCACTTGTTATGATGATAACGTGGAGGGTGTGGGCCAAACGAACAAGGCTCAGACCCTTAGACACTTCGTTTTGTTTCATTATTCATGGGAGAATTCTAAAGTCGATGAAAATTCAAATCTGAGAGCCACGCAGTGACAACAGTAACCCGGGATGCCCGTAGGCGCATTTAGAAGGGAAAACGGACCACCAGAGCTCACCAGGTGGCCCGTGGAATATCCATTGACGTAGCACCGGTGGGGGATGGCAGCTACTAGCCATGGTGGTAGTGTGAGACACACCATCGTGTGCCGCGGAGGGGAGCCGCTACATCGAGCAACAGTAGTAACAGGGGCAGTCATCTTTCATCCGATTGCGTTGTCGGAAGGCGGTTCGGCGTTATGAGCTACAATGAGGAGCCCACGACTTCAAAGCCATGTCAGAGGCGAAGGGGACTCGTGCCCCATGGGTCCCAATTATAAGAAGGAGATTCCATGTGGTGCCACTGATTTATTACCCCAGACTGATTTTTCGTTCAGGTCGTGGGTGTGACCATGCAAGGTCGTCCAGCTGGCGACCGCGCCAGCCATCAAGTTGGGTTGCTTGATGGGCCACACCTAGGAGAGGTGGTCTGGGATGTTCTGTAGCCTAGTGGTTTGAGCCCACGACCCAGCCCACTAAGCCTGGCCCAATGGGTTTGGACCCGAGTTGACCCAGACCGGGTAAGACCAGATTGGGTAAGACCGGACCTGGACCCTCTTCAGCCCAGATACGTTTAAAAGCTATATCTCACAAACCAGATGTCTATTTGACTAACCGTCTACGACAATCCAATATTTGGAATGAGAAAGTCCTTTTGAGATACTACACCTGAGTTTGGATAAATTTGGACTATGGTTGGGTTGGATCGAACCCGAATTCAACCGGGCCCTCAGCACTAAAATGGCTATAACTAACAGACCCGATGTCCGAATGATGATTACTCTGTCACCTTAGGACACTTATAACATGGAAATCTTTTGGGTTAATCCTTTGTGGAATGTCATGGTAGTTGAGGAATGACCTATATATCGAGGAGAAAATATTACAGAATTCAATCATACCATTTATGGGTAATTCTATGGCTGACTGTCAATTGAAGAGAGAACCTATATAGACCATCATCATAGAAACAAAGTGTGGATCAGCATCTTAGAGACCCTGTGTGGATCTCCATCTTAGCGACCCTGTGTCGATAAAAATCATAGTGACTCTGTGTGGATCAACATCATAGCGACCCTATGTGGATCAACATCATAGCAACCTTGTGTGGATCAGCATTCTAGAGACCATGTTTGGATTTTCCCTGTGTGACCCGACGGGGACCAACCGTAGAGAGGCTCGTCGTGGTTCAACGACATGCAACACTGTTGATCGAAAATATAACAACTTTTTCATGGTTCAGTTGTGGAAATTAGAAATGGAATGAAATGATATAGCTTAAGACTAATCATCTTTATTCTTGATCTTTGATCTATATACCTTGTTTGAGTTGAGTCCTATTCCTTGTACTTTGTGAATGAGATCTTTCTTTGTGGTTTTCGTTTGTGGAATACTAAGAGACCTTCGAGGGTCTTAGGATCTCTATTGGGCATTGTTATACTCACCCATGAATGGGCTTCGCTCGCTCCTTGTTTTTTCTTGTACATATGACGAGGATCTCGACCGAGACTATATGATCCAACACCAGGCGGTACACAGAGGTGACTAATTGACGTGGAAAGCTGTAGAGACAAGTCGTACCTACCCTTTAGGCAGGATCCTTGGTGGACAATCTTAGGAGCTGTTTTCTAATTTCCGTTGAATTGTATGTTTCATTTTGTTTTGTATTCCAAACCCTTTACTTTTAGTACACACTTTTACTATTGTAGTTTTACTTTGTGGTTGCATCTTGTTTTGTTCTTGGATAGTGTGTTTGTACAGTTTTAAAGGAAATTCCTTCCCATTTTACGGATACGCCATTCCAGTGCTAGATGCTAATCTCTGGCCTATAGAAGGTGGGCTTGGGGTAGTCACAGCATGGGCCCTGCTGGACGGGTCATGGCAAAGTGTTGTCAGAGGAGTAGGTTCTACACAAGAACTTGGACTCTGATATTTCCAATAATACAATAGGGTTAGGTGTTTTGAGTGTGGTTTTCAGTTTGGGTAGTCTATTGTTGGTGCAACAACTGACTTATCCATACACCAGGACCCTAAATTCTGATTTCTGACTCAGTGCATGAATACACAGAATGAGTGTGTTTTGGAAATTTTTTACTTTTGATCTCTTTTGAGTTATCTCACTAGGTATAACTTAACGACTGTGGCCCACCAGTTTCTTTTCAAGATGCATCCACATAGATAGTCAGTCATGATTCTAGATATAGTTCACAATGACGGCCCACCAAGGGATGAGGTTTCGGTGTGGGGCCTTATTACAGTGATAGAACCTTCTGGTGGTGCACCAACAGCACCCCCACCTATTGGGAAGAAATTTCCACCACCCCACTGGAGGATGTTGCACGCCAAATGAGAACATTTCACGAGTTACAGCTGTAGAGGCTTCTGAGGTTTTGAGGTGAGATTGATTCTTAGGTAGTTGAGGACTGGATAGAGGCTGTAGCACAAGTTTTTTTATTGGTTGAGACACCAGCAGAGTATATGGTGATCCTAGTTTCTATCCTCTTTCAGGGAACATCAGGGAGATGGTGGAGCCTGGCGCTCTAGTTACATGACGAGGCGACCCTCACTTGGATGTACGTTGAGAGCTTTTTCAGGGAATATTTCATCCAGTGACTCTACGATCTGTGCGAATTTAAGGGATCCTACAATTACAGTAGGGTATCCTGACAGTAGCCTAGTACTCAGTTAGGTTCACTGAACTTTTTCGCTACTCCACTGGTATGGTATGAGACCCTTTCTATAGGACCCGAACCTTTGAGTAGGGTCTCTGTAGGGAGGTCAGAGCATGGATGATATCAATCAATATCCCGAAATAGGATGGAGTGGTCAAGCGAGCATTATTGGTGGAGAGATTTCTTAGATGAGCAGGCACTGCAGGTGAGAGCCACCACCAGACGATAGGTAGTCGAGTCATTTGAAACAGGGAGTAGGCAGATGATGCATAGGTATATGTGGGCTATAACTTTCAGAGGATGGCCCTGGGATATATGGTCGGAGGTGTAGAGTTCACGAGGTAGAGCAGCCCAGCAAAGGAGCAGACTGTGGTTCATGTGCGGCGGGTAGGGCCACATGGCCCGCGACTTCCCGACCCACCATACCGATGATCAGAAGACAGTCGAGGGACCGTCGAGGCAGAGGTAGAGATTCGAGTGAGGAGGTATGCAGGGTGGGGGACGTGGTAGATGAGCAGGACGTACAAAAAGTGGTGGGCAGAGATTTGAGGTTCTACTGCCACCACCTCTAGGGGATTCACCCCAACCACAGGAAGCGACCAGACATGGACGGAATCAGTTTCAGGTAGTTGGGGCATGCGACCATGATGCTCCAGAGAGGATTTGAGGTACGATCTGTGTCTACTAAACCATAGTTTCAATTCTTATAGACACAAGTTCCAGTCCCTCTTTCATTGGCATGACTCTTTTTCGGAGCTCGGAGATTCCGGTAGAGCCATTGGCTCGATCTTTACGTTTAGATACTCATATGGTAGATGATTCGATGATTAAAAACTGCTACCTGAAGTGTGAGATTATTCTTGGTGGAGAGAGATTTGGTTGGGATCTCCTAGTAGTAGCATCGAGGACTTACGATTTTATCTTTGGTATGGACTGGTTAAGCACGATCCATGCTCAGATTGACTATTTTAGGAAACAAGTGTAGTGCTTTTTCGATGATGGGAACATGTTTTCCTTCATCGGCAAGAAGTAAAGCTTTGCTGCACATGATGGACTTACTCAGAGGAGGGTGTGACCAATCACACATCAGTTGGATAGCCTTACCCTCAGAGCAGTTGACGTGAAGAGTCCGATTTATCTTGTAGTGGTAGACCAGTATACTGATGTCTTCCCCGATAGTGTTATAGGACTACCTCCTCGCAGAGAGGTGGAATTCTACATCAACATGTACCTGGGGATGACACCAATATCTACACCATCATATCAGATGGATCATGCATAGATTCATGAGTTGCAGGTATAGTTAGAGGACTTTTACAGGAATGGGTTCATAATGGCCAGTGTTTCTCCATGGGCATCCCTGATTTTGTTTTCAATGAAGGAAGATGGGAGTATGAGGCTTTGTGTGGACTATTGTTGCCTGAACCCGGTGACCAAGAAGATCAAGTATCCACTCTCTAGTATTGATGATCTCTTCGACATGATGAAGGGAGTAAGGTGGTTTTGGAAGATAGACCTCCGATCAGGATATCGTCATCTCAGGGTACAGGATGAGGATGTACTGAAGACAGCCTTCGAATGTCAGTATGGAAATTATGAGTTCTTAGTAATTCCCTTATATGTGAGAAACACACTGGTAGTGTTCATGGGGCTCATGAACATGATCTTCCAGCCTTACATTTATCGCTTCGTGGTAGTCTTCATAGATGACATCTTGATATACTCAGCGTCAGAGGAGGAGCACACCACATAACTGCAGATAGTTCTGGATACACTCATAGAGCACCAGATTTATGGAAAGATCTTGAAGATCCAGTTCTGGAAACAATAATTCCTCTATCTAGGGAACTTTATATCATAGGCTGGGGTTGCATTGGATTCAGAAAAGATAGAGGCAATGCTTGCTTGGGAGCCACCCAAAAGTGTGACTAAGGTGCAGAGTTTCTTGGGATTGGCTGGGTACTTCCAGAGATTCATACCCAACTTTTCCAAATTTGCAACACCATTTTCATCTTTGAAAAAAGGGATAGGAATTCGTTTGGATGGAGAGATTCTAGTAGATTTTTCAGGAGATGAGGAAGAAACTGACGAGTGCCCCTATGTTGAGGCTACTAGAAGAGGTCGTTGGGTATGTAGTTTACTGCGATGCATCAAGGACCATACTGGGTGGAGTCCTGATGTAGGAGCAAGCAGTGATTTCCAAATGTTCATGGTAGTTGAGACAACATGAGAAGAATTTTGCAACCCATAACTTGAAGTTAGCAACAGTGGTCTTAGAACAGAAGATGTGGAAGCACTACTTGATGGGAAAACCTTTTACAGTTTACTCTGATCACAAGAGTCTCAGGTATATCTTCTCAAAAAATGGCCTAAACCTGAGACAACAATGATGGCTAGAGTTCCTCCAGGACTATGACTTTGAGATATTTTACACTCCTAGGAAGGGTAACGTAGTAGTAGACACACTCTGTAAGAGGTCTGGTCTACAGTTTCCGAGCGAGGTGAGAAATCTTCTTGCTGCATTGTAGTTATCCTTTATGGATAGTGATGGTGCATCTTACCTCCAGTCTATGATAGTTACTCCCCAAAATATTTCAGTAAGTCAGGGAGGCACAGCTTGGGGACATAGACTGAGAGGCTCGACATGCTCATATATTCTCAGGATAGACTCTTGATGGATTTTCTGAAGGTGGGGAGCACATTATCCTATTCAGAGGATGTACTATGGTGCCGGTGATGCTATGAGAGGAGGTATTTAGGGATTTTCACACATCCCCTTTGGCAGTACTTCATAGTGCGACAATGATGTACTAGGACCTTCAGTGTTAGTACTAGTGTCCAGGGATGAAGAATGAAGTGGCAGATTTCATATCACAATGCCTCACTTGTCAGCTAGTGAAGGCTGAGAATCTGGAACCAGAGGATTAGCTCAGCCACTTGACGTTCCAGAGTGGAAGTGGGATGGTGTATCTATGGACTTTGTGATAGGGATAAAATGTACATCCAAGGGCTATGATTCCTTCTGGATGATCATTGAATGACTTACCAAGTTGGCCCACTTTCTACCCATCCGAGAGTTGGGATCAGTAGAGATCTTGGGGCATCTCTATGTATAGGATATTGTATGTCTTCGTAGGTCACCATTGACGATCATCTTAGATCAAGACACTCGTTTTACATCCTGTTTGTGGAAGGGATTACAGGAGACATTCGGGGCTCAGATACGCTTAAGCACCACCTTCTATCCTCAGACAGTTGGTCAGACGGAGCATACCATAAAGTATCTCGAGGACATGCTTCATGCTTGTGTCCTTGATTTTGGCTACAGTTGGGAGGAACACCTGCCTCTAGTGGAGTTTTATTTAAACAACAGTTATCACTCCACCATCTACATATATTAGATTGAGTCCCGGTACGAGCGACCTAGTAGGTCACCACTATGCTGGACAGACCTAGGGGAGTCAGCACTTATGGGTCCAAAGTTTCTACAAGCTACCACATAGAAGGTGCATATCATCCAAGAGAGGATGAAGACTTCACAGAGAAAGAAGAAGTCTTATGACGAGAGGAGATGGATACTCTTGTAGTTTGAGGAGGGAGACCATGTGTTCCTTCGGGTCTCATCCTGATGAGGATTACAGAGGATTGGCTGAGGTGGAAAGATATCTTTGAGGTTTATCATACATTTATAAATCCTCAATAGAGTAGGCGAGGTAGCGTACCATCTAGATCTTCCCCCACAAATGCACCAGGTGCATAATGTTTTCCATGTGTCACAACTGAGGAGGTATGGGCATGATCCATCACACATTATGGATTGGGGCGAGCTGGACACCGATGATGGGGTGACAATTGCGGAGTTCTCGGTGGAGATAGAGGATCGACAGGAGAATGTCCTTTGCGAGAAGTCGATTCCTCTAGTATGAGTTCTTTGGCTGCACAGAAACCTCTAGGAGAGCATGTGGGAGTGGGAGGATCAGATTCATGCTCACTACCCCTATTTGTTTCCCTAGATTTTCATAGCTTTTGTGGATGAAAATACTTAAGGTGGAGATAATTTAAAGACCCGAACATTCCATATAATTTTTTAAATTATTTGGGATTATTATGAGTCTGCAAAAACTAACAATTGATTATGAGGCCCGATGTGCCCAGAATGGAATTTTGAATTTTTATACGGTACATTTAGTAAACATGCAAGAAAATTTTTCTATCTTTTGAACTGATGCTTGGATTAAAAATATAAGGGCACCATTGAATCTACAACATAAGGATTTTCTTAAGGGAGTATTAAATTTGACCGTAGTAGGGCAGGTGAAGAATTTAGTTCTTCAGACTTTTTAAAGAATAATAAAATAACATAAAATTGTAATTTTATTTTTCTACCAATGGTTGAGCGGCGGTGGTGGGACTGCTGAGTTTTCAAGACATTTAATGGCTTGACTCTTTAGTTTTGTAACAACACCATACAGATTAGGTGGTTCATTCATCAATGAACCTCATTAATCCCTCATTGCGTTAATCACCCATTTCCTATAATATAATGAGGCTCAGGCTTGGGTTATTAACATGGAAGTGAGGAACCTATGAAAAAATGTTGCATGGTATTCCATCGATGAAGAACGAAAGATTGGGTGGCAACGTTGGAGGAATCGATCCAGGATTGATGAATGTCAGTAGCTTCACCATGCGCAGATTCTTCTTCCACAACTGTGATGTCATATCTGATTTTGAGGTAGGGGTTTTGTTTAAATTCCAGTGAATTGTTTCTTTTTTCCATTGATGAAAAGAATGACGAATCATGGAGGTATTGAACATGTTATAGTTTATCAATGATGAATTAATTTGCTTTCCACTTGTTATGATGCTAACGCGGAAGGCGTGGGCCAAATGAAAAAGGCCCCGACCCTCTGTTGATTCATTTTGTCATGTTCTTCATGGGGGAATTTTGAACTCAATGACAATTTGAATCCAGGAGCCACACAG
The DNA here is from genome assembly GCA_963277665.1 of Viscum album. NCBI lineage: Eukaryota > Viridiplantae > Streptophyta > Magnoliopsida > Santalales > Viscaceae > Viscum > Viscum album. The sequence continues at coordinate 1,172,244,794 of OY728119.1, read as the reverse complement.
TGACGAAAACAACCCGGGAGTCCCGTTGGCGCATTCGGAAGGGAAAATGGACCACTGGAGCTCATTCAGTGGCCCGTTGAATATCCATGGGTGCAGCACCAGCGTGGTGGCTCCAGCGACCAGTGGTGGCCAACATTAGCCAATTGTAGTGGCAGCGAGCAGCGCGCCATCACGCCCCACATAGGGGAGCCACAGAATCGATCCGTAGTGGCAGTAGGGGTGGCCGAATCTCAGCCGGCTACGTTGGTGTAAGGTAGCACCCCATTGCATGACATAGTGAGGATGTCGTGGCTTTGAAGTCACGCCAAAGGCGAAGGGAACCCGCACCCCGTGGGTCTTGCAGACAGGAGGGTGACACCATGTGGCACAACTGATTTAATACCCCGAACGACTTTGCAGTTTATGAAGGGGGCGCGACCCCGCACAGTCGCCCGACTGGCGGATTGCACCCAGCAGAGGCGGGCCAGGCTGGTCCGTGGCCTATCCAGTTTGGGTTATGACAGTTCAGACTTGGGTCAACCAGAACTGGGTTGGGATGGACCAGGAAGGGGCGAGTCGGGTCAGGCCGACCGAATCAGACTGGACCCTGACCCTCATCGGCCCAGATAATTTTAAAAATCCATATATCACAATCCAGAAATCCGTTTGACAAACCATCTACATCCAAGAATCCTTGTAAAGATACGGTACTTTTGAGATACCCCACTTGAGTATTGGTGGAATTTGGATTATGGACGGGTTGGATCAAACTCGAATCCAACCGATTCCTCGACACTAAAATGCCAATTACTCACAGACTAGGCATCCGAAGGATGCACCGTCTATCGTGTTGGGACCCTTATGATATTGAGGTTCTTTGGGTTACTCCGTTCTAGAATGTTGTGGTAGTTGAGGCATGAATGATATATTGAGGAGAAAATATTACGTAACTTAAGTGCCCGGGGTGTGGGGAATGCTGTGGCTAGCTGTCAGTTGAAGAGAAACACTATGTGGATCGACATCATAGAGACCCTATATGGATATGCATCTTAGACAACCTATGTAGATCGAAAACTTAGTGCTCCTGTGTCAATCAACATCATAGCGACCGTGTGTGGATCAACATCATAGTGAAATTATGTGGATCAACATCATAACATCCCTGTGTGGATCAACATCATAGAGAACTAGTGTGGATCAACATTCTTGAGATCCTGTGTGGATCAATAGTTCACTACCCGTGGAGGACCGGCTGTAGATTGGCCTATTGTGGTTCAGCAACATACGACCCTGTGTGGATCGACAATGGAACAACTTCTTCGCAGTTCAATAGTTGAACTTCATGATGGAATAAAAGGATATATCTTAAGACTTATCATCTTTATTTTTGATCTTTGAGTTGAATACCTAGTTTTATCTGAGTCTTTTTCCTTGTTCTTTGTGAATGTGACCATGTTTTGTGGTTTTTCTTAATGGAATACAGAGATACCTTCAAGGGTCTCAGGATCCCTACTGGGTATTTTCATACTCACCTCTGCACAGGCTTTACCTGCACCTTATTATGTCTTATGCCGATGAAGAATAGCTCGAATGAGACTATAGGTGCCAGGACCAGACAGTACACGAAGGTGACTGGTTGACATGGAGAGTTGTGGAGACGATTTTTACCTACCATTCAAGTAGGACCCTTGTTAGATGTTCTCAGGAGTTGTTTTATATTTTCTGTTGTATTGTATCTTTCAGTTGGGCTTGTATTCTAGCCCCTTTACATTTAGTGCACACTTTTACTATTAAATTTTTTTACTTCCTGGTTGCATTTTGTTGTGTTCTTGGAATGTTTTTGTATAGATTTAAAGGAAATACCTTCCTGTTTTAGAGATAAACCTTTCTGATGCATGTCGCCAACCCTTGGCCAATGGAAGGTGGGCTTGGGCTAGTTTTCACACATGCCTTAGGGGACGAGTCAGGATAGAGCTGTATTATATCATTTATATTTTGTGATTTTTTATGAGTGCCCACCCATGTAATTTAAGGAAATTGACACCCAGTAGACTCTAGAAGGGTGTTTTCCCCAACATCCTGGTGGGAGGGTGGATGACTAACTACACCCTTTAGCCCCTCTCTCTTCTCGTGGTAGTTACTAGTAATGGTATGAATGAGGGTTAGATTTCCCATAAATTTATGTATATGGTAGTGATGTATTATAAATATTTAAAATCCATGTATTTATTGATGTAGGATATAAAATATTATTATAATTATGGTGTGTATAGGATGTGATGGACTATGGTACTTACTAGGTGTATGGGTTTTAATGAATTGATGTATAATACCTGATGTTTGATATACATCATATGAGCTATGGTTAATCCAAACAAGTAATTAGTTAATACTTTTTTGTGAAATGGGATAGTGCAATTATTTGATGCATGAGGTTCATGTGGTGGTTCCCTATCCAGGTGTTTTCTAGATGACATACTTTTAGAGAGAGATTCCCAAGACGTGCAATGTTGGGGTAGACCATAAAACCAGTGGGGAAGAAGGAATGGGATACCCTTGATGTTTATCATTATATTATATGATCTCTTTTATGTGATACTTGGTTAGAGATATACAGGTTGAGGTTCATAACATAGTATACCAATTTAGGTGATGAGTTATTTTCCTTGTTGTTCAATTTTCTTTAGTAGGCTTTTTTTATCTTTTTCACAATACACTCCAGGGAGGTTCCTACTAAGTATACTGTTATACTCACCATAAAAATATGTATACCCTTTTTGAGGTCACCAAGAGTAGGTTGGTGATCAATCTAGGTTTTACTTACTCAGGATTTAGTGGGACATATTTGATCTTCATGGGTGTTTCCATCTTTAACTTTTGGTAGCTGTAGTTTCCTATCAGTTGTTTAGTACTACATGAAATTACTGTTTGCACTTGAGGTTATTTATATATATTTTTATCACTATGTTTTGGTTGTTGTATCCTTATTATCTCATTCATTCACATGTTTCTCATAGAGGTTAATTCCTCCCATTTTCATATTTATTATACCCTCAGTGCTTGCTACCAACCCACGACTTACTGGAGGTAGGACTCGGACAATCACTATCTCTATCCCCTAACTGTAGTATCTTTGTTGGGAGGGGGTCATGAGAAAATGATGTAAAATATATTTATAATATGTATGGGTTTTCATAGTTGGTATCAGTATGATGTCTAGTTAACTTTGTAGATTAGGTTAAGAAGAATGAATGGATGAAACTAAAAGTGGCCTTAGTTGAACAAAAGGTTTCAAAGGATAGGACATATTATGATTTATTTTTCATATTAATATGATTGTTACTTTGATATTAAATTATTTTTTATTACTTATATAAACCAATTTGTCCTTAATATATGACTAGAAATAGGAAGAACAAAGTAATTAATGAATTTGATTGACACTACAATGATTATTCTAATGAAAAACCAAGTGGAATGGGAGTTAGTGTGAAAATATCATTGATCTGATTACCCAACTTTATAAGTATTTAAACAATATACTAAACCATAAGTAACTAAAAAATTCACTCAAGAAGGAACATCTCACTATTGATTCATTCATGAAAAAATGACCACCATCCCTCAATGGATCTTTTGATGTAATAATTTTTGTGGAATTATTTAACCAGATTGAAAATATATTTTTCATTCACAAATGTTTTGTGAATGAAAATTTAAATTTCGTTTTTCATTATTTAGAATGTGAAGTAGACCAATTATGAAATCTTGATCAATAACATTTTAATAAAGAAAGAAATTGACTCCATGTAATGGGAGGAATATAAGAAAATGTTTCTTAATTAATTTTTTCAATGAACTCTTCATATTAAAAGAGAGACGAAATTCCTGTTGATTAGAAAAAGAGGATCGATCTATTTGTTCATATGAATAATAATTCATAAGAAATACAAGGAATAAATTAAATTTTATCAGAGAACCCAAAATAAAAATAAATTGATTCTTCAGTGTCTTAAAATCAATTATTTGAAATGGATTTGTGATAATAAACTTTTTTAGCTATGAAAATATTATTAGATATGACCTTAAGGTGGATATTGAAATTGAGTACTCTCATTATAATGTTGTATTTGAGGATGATAATAGTAAAATATAGTTTCTTAGAATTTAATGTCGTAAATCTCATGATGGAAACAATATTTAGATGCATACATGCTGAAAATACAGAAAAAAGAACACAAAAAATTTCTTTCAAGGAATGTGAAATGTTTTAAGTATGAAAGTGGGGGTTTAAAATCACCTGATTTTTGGAGAGATACATATAGGTTATTCAAAATAATGATGTATAATAAATTTACACCTATTACACCACTAATAATTTAGTTTTTCATTTGTAAAGAGACTGGTTATTATGTTAACCAATGAAACCGAGTAGGGGTTAATTTGGAAAACCAAGATCACAAAATTACACAACTATGGGATCAAGGAAGAACATATATATTCTCTACTACTAAAGTGGACTATAAAAAATATTTTGGAAATGTGTGCTTATTATTCATTCAATAACTCCAAATTACCTATTTAATTATATTTTTATGTATTTCTGAATTACTTATAATTTTATTAAAACATATAATTAATCGCCTCATAAATTAGATATTGAATTATTAGTGAAGTTGAGCTTGAATTTACTCTCTCTACATAGAGATCATATTAATTATTGAGATAGGATGATCTAATGTCATATTATAAATAATCCTATGATTTTATATCAATATAAAAGGGATTATGAAATTTTTTTGAAATAATTTCCTTATTCTGGTGTGTAATACCCTATAATTAGAGATGTTTCTTTCAAATAGTTAGGGAAAATTTTAACATTGAAGATATTCCTATAGTGTGGGAATAATATGATGTATTTTCTAAATAGTTATGTATTATTTATCCAAATAATGATGTTGAGTTTTAAATGGAACTTATATATAATGATACACTTATATCAATGCGTCCTTATAAAATGAACCCTATTTAATTGCAGTAATAAAATAAGTAACTATATAAAAAGTTAGGAAATGATTTTATGCACCCGAGTACTTCAACATGGGGTTAAACTGTCCACTTTATTAATAAGAGGGATGAGTAAATGCATATTTTAATTGATTATCATTATCTTTACTTGATCATGATCAATAAAAAGTATTATATTTCCCATATTAATGGATTACTTAATCAAATTCATAGGAATAAATACTTATAAAAGGTGATATTAAATTTAGATATCAGTAAGAAAGTGTAAAAATGGTGAATATAGACAAAACAACTTATATACATGATATGGAACCTATGAATTCATAGTTATTCTTCTTGGGTTTATAAAGTCCCCAAATATCTTTATGGATTTAACAAATAGAGACTTTGGATATTACCCAGATAAATATTCAGTAGTCATTATTGATGATATTATCATATATTATAATTAAAAAAAGGAGAGAATAGAAAATTTTTAAGGATTGTATTAGAGAACTAAAGAAAGGGGAAATTAATTTCCAAATTTCAAAAAGTGTGAATTGTGGTTGCAAAAAGTATCATTTCTGGGTCATATAATCATATTAAAGTGTATATATATTGATCTTTCAAATACTTAAGTGACCGAAGAATTCCCCAAACAAGAAATTGAGATAGAGACTCATCGTTTTCAATGATTGGATTGATTCTATTTACACTATATAAGAAATTTATCATTATTATAAAATATAAATATAAATATAACTTGAATGAAAGTAAGGATTATTTGAAAAAAATATTATAAAGTTAACTTAAAGGTTCTTAAGAAAAGGTAATTCACTTCACCTATACTCACACTACCTTTTAATGGATAAGGGTTTGTGATATACAATGATGCTTCTATAAAGGGCTTGGGTTTTTTTCATTTGAAGAATGAAAATGTGATAAATTATGAATTGTTTAAATTAAAGGTTCATGAGAAAAATTATTTAACACATGATATGGAGAAAGTAAAAATTATATTTGTGTTAAAGATTTTGAGGAACTATATATATGGGATGTGCGATATATATATATATATGTGTGTGTGTGTGTGTGTAAATTACAATAGTATAAAGTAAATATCCGTTCCTAGAAAGAGATAAACTTGTACTAAAGAATATGTTTAGAGTTGATAAAGGTTTAAGACAATTCAATACATTATCAATATTGGATATAAAACATGGTGGATGATATGCTCAGCTAAAATGATTATCCGACATTATCCATGATAAGGATTAGAAGACACCCAATTTTTATAGATATGTAAAAGATGGATATAAAAAATATTATATAAAGGGGTGGGATCCTACCTTTCCCAAATTATTTCATAACCATTTATCTATGTGAAGAACAATGAGGTATAAAAGGTTGATACAAATAGACCTTAAAAGGTGAAAAATATTCTAATGTTCAATCTTTTAAATGATGGAGTGATAATATTTTGAATAAGAATATGTGTCCATTCCATGCTAGTGATTTTAAAAAACCATGAATTTATAAAATATTCCTTCAAATATATTTAATAATATTTATAAATGTGGTCCCAAATCTAGTTGTTTTTTATATGATGCGAGGATTAAAAAAATAAATAATATATTAAACATATTTTTTAGTCACAAGTACTTGAATAACTAGTACCCTTAAATAGATCTATAAATAGAAAATTACAACATAGTGGGTGTATCTAGATGATGTTTTTTTCCACATATAGGTATGAATATTATTTTTTTCGTAAATTCATAGACCAGAAATATTCAAGATATTAATTAAAGAACCTATTATTTGGCATCCTTAACTTAATATTGGTTATAAATATTAGTTTATAAATTTTTGGTGGGGTTTTTATTTTAAATGAGAATAACCAAGGTTAGGATTCATTTTTATATTCTCTAATTATTTTTTTTCATCATATTCTATACGTTCTTCACTATTGAGATGACAAAGGGGATGAATCAAGATATAAATTTTGAACCTATTAATATTCTCCATCGAGGTATGCCATTTTCTATTATTTTTTCTGGATTTTCTTCATGAATTTATAATCATAATCTCCTTTAAGTGATTATTCATTGGTGAAACATGATAATAGATTTCTGATGTTAAAACATTAGATAACTAAAAGAAAAATATTTGAAATTTAATTTTTCAAATGTGGATTATTTACCATTCCATATGAAAGGTAGATTTAAATAATTTAAATTTCCATGTTTTCAAATTATTGATCATTTAGATAATTATTCAAGTATGGGATTATCATGAATTTTGTTTTTTAATTCTAGTTAAATTTTATATAATTTGAATTATATAATTTTATCTAACAAAAGTTTATTTTTTGATTGATGATTAACCATTATTCTATAATAAAATAATACCTCAATTACCAAAAATGTTTTCCCTATGAAGTTTCCTTAAATATAATTTCTTATTTGGTTAAGGAAATTGTTCTACAATTTTCCAAATTATTTATCTATTATAAAAATTCACTTATTTGGGTGTTCATGCTTTCCATTGACCATAATTCTTTGATTTAATTTCCACAATTTTTCCCACCCTAGACTAACCATGGGTCTATGATGCATCAAAGAACTATGGTCAACGAATTCCAGTTTTTTATTGGGATCATATTCCTTATAGGATAGTAGTGATGAGTGACAGAAATGAAATATGAATAATGAGGCTCTAGTATGGAAAGATAGGGGTCCTGTGAGTTTTGGGGTAATATCCATAATTTTTATTAAATTCTTATATAATTTTTTCTTAAATTATATATCTAAATGTTAAATTCATTTCATTATTTTGTTCTCAAGAAAATAGAAAATTTATTCAAATATTTATCACGAAATAAGTTTACATTATTGAATATATGTTTTTTTTAAATATTAATATTATATAATATAATCTTATTTATAATAATTATTTATTAAAATATTTTTTATAAAATATATATTTTATATTATTCATATTTATTTTTACACACAATTTTCTATCTAATAACAAAATTAATCTTACTGAAAGTTTAAATTTTATATTTATATTTAAATAGTATTTTATTCATTGAAATCTAATTGTTAAGAAGCATAATACAGGTTTTGTTGTTATATAATTTTAACATAGGAATGTTGAAAGTAATGTAAAATATTTTATTTTCATATAAAATTTTATATAAATCATAACATTAGAGGTTAAATAATATTTTTGTACTAAAATAATATTTTAAGAGTAATTTTTAATTTGTAAAATAATTCACCTAATGTTTAAATGATTTTTTTTTTCATATTTTGATATTCTAGAAATTTATTTTCAAATTAATTAGTAAAATCTTTTACATAGAAATAATACCATGAAATATTTTATTTATTTATTTGGAAACATAATTTATCATATATATAGTGTCTGGTTCTAAAAAATTATATTACCTTCAAAATAAGTTACTCATTATAAAATTAATATGGTCACTAAAAAAGCATTGTAACTATTAAAGCGATTTTTTTCATAAATATTTAATTAGATAATAAATTTCACTTAATTAAAATATGGATTTCAACCAATTAATATAATTTTTGAATACATAAATAATAAATTATCAAAAATATTATAATTATTGAATAATAAAGAAAATAAATTTAATTACTCATGATAAAATAATGTTTTTTATTTTAAATAAAATATTTTCATATGTTATAACTGACTTTATTTAAAAATTAAATTTCTAATATTTATAATTTTAATTTGATAAAATGAACTTAAGTTTTTGAATCAACACATAAAAATTATCTTTGTGTTAATTTTTGGTAATTATTTGGAAAAAATGAATTTAAATTGAATAGTAAAAAATAACTTTTATAAATGCTATAACGTTTATGACATTGTCATGATATGAATATGACAAGAAAGTTTAAAAACCCATTTTATCAACATAAAGTGTATATAATGAGTAAAAAAATCATTTAAAAATAATACACTTAATTTAAAAATAAATAAATCAATTTTCCAAATCTCAGTTACCTTTTATCATAATAAAATAACTTAATTTGATTATTTACTTTGTTTAAAATATTTCTAATATGGATTTCTACTTTTGGTGTTTTAAAATATCAATTATAACTCTATTTTCAAATAATACACTAATAAAATTAATATTAATCAACACTATCCATATCCTTTGGTCTAAACAATAAAATATTAAACACTTTATTTTAAAATATCTATCCTACTTGTCTATAAAAATACCCCTTCTCTACCCATTTATCATCACTTACAAAACACATTAATTTGAAAAATATCTTCCCAAATCAATCACTAAAATATTTTATCCACATAAATGATCCCCTATTCTAACTAAAATTCTATAATCCAAAATCTATAAACTTAATCCAAAGGAGGATACCCATAAAGTATGGTAAGGGTTCTTGATTATCTCTGTTTATTTTACAACTAGTGTTTCAAAATCACTTTTAATTCATTATTTGTATACTTATATAATTTTAATTAAAATCTAATATCATAATTTTAACCTATGATTTATGAAATATCACTCATTCTCTCTCATCAATCCAATTTCTTAAGGCATTACAACATCAAAGTAAGGGTTCCCACGTCTCTCTCTTTCTTTCCATTTTTATTTGAGATTACATTAACTTAAATATTTTTGGATCTATTATTTTTTGAATAAATAATTATATTTTAATAGTATTAATATCCTTTTTATCCATTTTATGGGATATCTACCATTCCCACTATTCAATCCCTTTTTCATAAGTTTTTTCTCAAAATATGGAATTTATAAAAGTTTGATTTTTCAATTAAAATATCTTCATACTACTTATAATAGAATAAATAATAATTAAAACTAACCCTGATACATTATATTAATTATAATCTCATATTTTTATAAAAATAAAGTATTTATTATTTTTCCCTTATTTTGAATGCTTTCAAAAACCTTTGCACATTTATTTTTGTTTTACGCGACCCAAGTGAAGGATGATATTTTTTATCACTTTTTCCTTTTATGGATAATATTAAAACATCATTTCATTATTGAATAAAGTATTAATAATAAAATAATGACATTTTTATGATCCAATAATTATAATATATTTCTATTACTAATGGTATTTAAATTTAACAATTAAATTCATTTCAACCATTTAAACAATATATGATGAAGTACAAGTTCACATGAAACTATTTTTAATGAATATATTGAACTATTAATCTCTTCTAATTTTGGGATGAAAATAAAAACGTACCTCGATAAAACTAGTGCATAAATATAAATCTAATAAACAACAAATAAATGATGATAAAATAACAAAAAGGATTAAAAATAACGAAATAAACATAAATAATATTCTAAAATAGGTAAATAATTAATATATTTTGATCACATAAGAATATAGATGACCTTTGAAGCAAGTCAGTAATCTAAGTAAGGGTTTCATTTTAAATATCAATTATTTTTTCATGTGTTTCTCCTATATTTTCTATATTTTCTTTTATGTCTCAAATGTAAGGTATTTAATCTAAACCGTACTATTTTACATTTATACATCACAAGTTCATAGTCTCCTTTACACAATTGTGATATTTATAGTTTATACCACACTCTGTTCTTAAGGTCTCATCCCCAATGATATTTTCACTATCACACTCCTTTTATATCTATTACTCTTTATGTGATTCCTATATGACTTATAAAATTCCATTTACTTCATTTTATGTGGATATGTATGCCTTTATGGTGACATATATATTTTTTCTTTAAGTCAAAACTTATGAAGTTTGTTATGGAATCTTTACCAATAACTGTTATCCAATATAATATTATTCAACATTAACTCTAATTATTTTAAAGGTTACATTATTGATAGCTTTTATTTTTAAAATAAAATTTTAAATTAATTTTTGAAACCAATTTAAAATTATATTTTAATGTTATTTATTCCTCTATTTTTACAACAACATCATTTTTTATAAGAAATATTTTCAAGATTCCCCATCCATTTTCCTCTATATTATTATCATGATATTTTTAAAAGAATTTATTTACATTACATGTATTATTGATCATTAATTTTTAAAAGATGATTTTCTTATTATGCCTTTAAAAATTAACTTTTGTTTCTCATGACAAAGTTTTATAAAAACCAAGATATTATTTTCTCGAAACCTATTTAATTTATTATATTCCTTTGATAGGTTTTTAACTACGTTGATAGTATTTCATACCCTACTGTTTACATATTTATTATCTTTTATTTACTTAAAAGATATATTTTTTATTAAGGGATCATGTGTCAAAATAATCATCTGACGAAATATTCAAGTTCCTGTATATCTGTGGTGTAGTGGAAATAAAATCTCTATGAGATAAATGATCTGTCACTACCTTTCTATTTTCCTATCATAAGATATGGATAATAATATCCTTTATTGAAATTAATTTCTTATGTGAACACCATATACTTAATGATTTTTAATAAAGTTCATTCACATTGATAATGATACATTTATTTGACTGGGGAAATTAATAACATAACTTTATACACTTTATTATATATAGTGTGAACACCCAATGCATCACAATCTATATTGAACTGTATTTTCCTAGATAACTATTTTATTTATTTAGACACCAATTTTATTTTCATTGGCTAATCATGATATGATTTTTATGGATTTATCATTTTTTTAATATTCACATTGTGCTAAAATATAAAAATATATTATTATGATGATAGGTGAGGGAAAAATTATATATCCCTAAAATTCATTGGAAAATTCTTTATATCACAAGAGATAATTATTTTTTGGATCGATAAGAATATTCTTATATGTAATGTTATGTGTTGGCTAGGTGTGGAAGGCCTCATAAAAAATTCTAGGAAGTCCTATCAGTGATCTATGACCTATGTTTACAATTTTTTATTCTTATGTATGTTCAATATTTATATTTCATGAGAATAGGTTTACCACTATGAATGATAGAAATAATCTAGATCAGGAGGTGTAGAAGCATTTAATTTTCTATGATAAGTATATTCCCATATTTTTGGATTATTATTTTGTAGTTTTTATACAATGATATATGATTATGATCTCATGCCACATGATCAATTCTTATGGATTCACGATCTCATTCCATTAATCATGATGTTTATCCCATGTTCATGTATCTTTCATTTTTATTTATTATTTTTAACATCTACATGTATCATTGATTATGTTATACCCATTTCCAAGCATTAGTGCTCACTCCTTTCTTACCTTTCCCTATTTCTGAAACTAATCATATGTGTTAAAGAATTTTGATCAGTTTATAATGGGTATATGATGAAGGAATGATTAAATTATATATGATAATTATGTAATGTCTACCAATTACCAAAAACAACAAACTTTGGATTATAGGAGTTGGTTATAATTCATGTTTTGTATAAAAGTTAAGTAAATTTTCATGACATGACCCAACCCAAAGAGGCCCATATTGGGAAGTGGTAAAATAGGTGTGCCTCACTAGGCCTGCCTCTATTAGGATAAATCATGGTGACTAGAATTAAGTAGGCATATAAAACATAATGGGAGACATTGACCAAATGTGCATGTACAAAACACACACCTCCACATAGGTTATGATAATACAGAATAATAAAAAGTGCATAATATGAAACATATATATATAATTCATGATACCAGTAAAATAAAAATTAGATAAATTATTAGATAATATAGAATAACAGTGATATTATAATCACCCAACAATTGAAAAATAAAGAAACCAACCAAACATCTAAGATTAAGGAAGTCCCTATAATTAACAAGAGTTAGATATGAAAACCATCCGCAAATAACACCTCTAGGAACCGCTCAGGTCCCACAAAACCCATTTCATCAATATCGCCACTAAAATATTCATTATTTTCGTAAGACATGATATGTTTGTGAATAGATGTCCATACAAGGTTGCGTATAAACATACCCAGTAAGAATCTGAACTACCCAAAATCATGTAACCCAAATCACCTCTATAGAATTGCAAAAGAGTACCTGTATCTAATTATACGGAGACAATAAATCACACAAATTCATGTTTTTTAGATAAATTCCTATCGTTATTTGTTCATTAAATATTCACATTTTCTTCCAAATTCCCATGATTTTAAGCTGAACAAAACATGTGTTTTTTTTGAAATAATAAATTTAAATTAAAGTTAATTATTTTAATAGTAACATTTCCTAGGATTATCTAGTTCATGTGATTATTTATTTATAGGATTCATAGATTTTTTTTCATAAACCATTAAACTACATTCAGATCAAGATCTATCATCTGGAGGGACATTTTAATTATGAAATAAGTTCCAACATTTTTATAATGCATCCTGAACTAGCTGTGTTTTTTTAATGAGAAAAATAAAGAAGCCAAATTCCTTGAAAGCACTTGGATGGAATGGTAACATGAATTCTAAAAAATTATTTTTGGAAAAAATATAGTTCAATTTCAAAATTAATTATCCCAACCTAATTATTAAATGAATATTTATAAATATATCAATAGTTTTTACATCTGATAGTGTTGGGTCAATATCTCTGAAATTATTTGTCTAAAGGAAATCATATTTTTTTATCGATATATATATATGAGTATAAGTAAAGAAATAATTATCTTCGAATCACCAGTAGTCCTTAATTTCCAATTTCATAAATTCTTGGGATTTAAGAATATTGTAATTTGAAGAGTCTGTATTTCCAGTAACATTGAAGTTACTATTTTGGTCAAACATTTGTGTAATTTTGTGCAATTGACATGAATTTTTAGTAATAGATCATTAATAAAGATATGAAATAATTTTTTTGATTATATTTTTATAATAAAAAATAATATGGGATGAAAATTCTAGATTTTAAAGGATATATTTTGAGGGAAACTAGTCACCCTTCATGTCTATAAATATGTGTCTCTACTTTTATCCAAGATGTTATAACTTCAACACTCATGTAATTCTGATTGGTTCAACCGAGAATTAACCAATTTCTCTTAATAGCTACTATTTTTTTCAAATATATACATATCTCCTAATATTTTGTTATTATTTACTTCATTTTTTGTAATCTATCATTATTATTTTTTGTAATTTTAATTTTAATTTTAATGAACTTTTATTCCTATCATCCAAACTCCTACCACCTTATTTAAATATTAACACCATTAAAGTTATTTATATTAGTTTTTATGTTCCTAAAATAGTTTAATATTTATTATATTCCCTTTCTTCAATCACCTTTAAATTCCATCACAATCATGCGATGTTTACATTTTATTTGTGTGAATGAGTATGTTGACTTTGACCCTAATATTGTTCCATTTTGTATTGTTTATTTTATAATAACTAATCTAAATCCCTAGAAATATTAATCTCCATTTATGTGGAAAATTAAACATCCTTTATGTTTGATCCATATGATTAGGATGATGGATTGATCAAGAGAAACCTCACTTCCTATTGGAAAAATAAACAACATGTTAATTTATTGTATGTGCCATGGAATATTAACATTTTTATTATATTTGAGTGTTTCGTGGATTATTATATCTCTTAGAATATGAGAGTTCATAGATTATTTAACCATTCATCTCTGACAGGTGTTCTTGGACTAAATCTCATGTTGAGGCCTGGATTATTCCAGAAACATTATAGAAACTTAATCTTTCACATATTTCATTGTTAGTGTTAATTTAAAATGGTATATTTCAATGTTTTATGAAATAAATCCATTAACTACCTATCCATTTTTCACACCCAATCATAACTTATATAGTTTCATTCCCCTTATTTTACTATATCAATTCATTTTCATCTTTGAAAATATTAACCCCCTTTAGATTATCTAGATCAAATAGCTCAAATTGTTTTGTAACAACATTATGGATTTTACATGGGTGGCACTGTATATTATAATAGAGAATCATTTATTTCATTTTTGATAAGATAAAATTGAACACACTTCAGGTGAAATGTACATGATAGTAACACACAATAGATGAGAGAAACACATAAGAGATGAGATTAACATGAAATAGATGAGATTATCACACAAAACATTATTGTGTGGTACATGATCCCTAAATTATATGATCATTATGTGCATACCCCATCATCATCTCTATGGAGATAAATTCCAGAACCACCAATATTTCCCTAGAAATGGAATAATATGGATGGACTGATCATTATATTATAATCTATAAGAAAAATTATCAGGATATGGTATTGATTTTCTAAAAAGAAACACATAATGATGATGTTGTGAAAAATTAAACATATGTAAAAACTCATCCACATGATGACCTACGAGTGCATCGATAGAGGTTGCATATGGGTGAGTGGTTACCATGACTTTCATTACTTGTTTCCTGGTTGGGTTAGGTTGGTAAAATACAACTCACCCTGAACTTCTAGAAAATTGTTGGGTTGGGATCCTTGGTCCTACTAAAATGGTTCCTACACCATGGAGCACCCTTAGTGTCCTGTGAACATGTGTTTTTCATCATGAACTTGTGGTTCGAGCCCCATAGGCAGAGTCGGTACACAAAAACTGGACGAATTCTTTATACTACCACTATGGGGAACAAATTTGGTTATCAACTCTATTCATTGTTGTTCATTGATGTGGTTAACCTTCTCTGTTTGAAACTACCATTTAGGCCACCTCCACTTTCTTTTTTTGTTATACTATGTGATGCTTTTATTTCCCAAATCACAAATTATCTACCCCTCTCCCAATCCACCTAAAAAAACTCTCTCTGGTCTTCCCCTCTTCATACAAGTCACATATCCAAGCCATTTTCCAACATTAGTTATCGGCCCCCATCCCTACCATTGACCACAGTTAGGGTTGGTGATCCTTTATCTATATGCTAGAAGGAGATAGAAGTTATCATGAGAGATAGGGAGAAGGATAAAAGGAATAGGTGGATAGATAGAGTTTAATCACCTATTTATTTACCAATCACCATTGAATATGTGATTAACAAAGAAAAAACACTTTGTTAAACAATCCCACACTAAAAATTCCATGACTTAGGGATTAAAAATTCAATAACAGGGATCCAATAAATCAAAAAGGGTTGGATGGAGTTAACGAATAATTAAGCTCTATATAATCAAATAGGGATGAGGTTTAATATAAAAATTTTATATTAAATCAATGATTAATAAAGTGATGAAAGTCATAATTACCTTCCTCACCTTCGGAGCACTCAGTGATGAATATTTCATTCTTTTTGGCTATTATTTTCGATGATAATGATTCCAATCATTCATTTCACTGATTCTATATATTCCACAAAATATTTACCTGATATATCTCCCTCCCTCTATGTATATAATTTTAAATTTTATGGTGGATATTAAAAGAATTTTATAATAAGATAATTAAATATGTTAAATTATTGGTTTTTGAGGGTTTTAATTAAAACTTCCATCACTAGGGTAGGTTTCATGAAAAGATGAAATGTACTAAAATTATAGCGATCCTAGGGTAAACCCATCGTTCCAATCTTATCGGTGGTGTCATAATATTTTTGATGATTCAAATTGTTGTGAAAACATTATTCTTCAAAACTCAAACCTTCAAACTAAAAATAATATATTACTTTTAATATATTATTTCTGAGCGTCCAAAAAAATTTTAACTCGACACCGGCTCCACGACTCATTTATAAAATAGTATTTAAATTATTTTAAAGGTTTAACATAAAAGGATAGGGAAATTAAATTTTAATAGATCTAGAAGTATAAGTCTCGGTAGGTTTAGTTGTTATTAGAGTAGAGTCTTGTCAATTTTTTTGGAATTTTGTTAGATAAAATTTAGGTATAAATTCTTAGATAGATAACCATTAGATATGGTGTACTAGATTAAGTATAACTAGAATGACCACATAAGTATTAATATTTTTAATCCATATATATAGAGTCGAATTATAAACTTATCATATTTAACATCGAAGGAAAAATTAAGTTTTAGTTGTGTATTTTGTTGGAATATGACACAATATTAATTAGTGTTTATCAACGAGTAAATATTATAAGGATGAAATTTCTTTAATTGGTGTAGGATATAACATCCATGATTTTTAATGAATTATTTTATAATTTTTGTCATAATTTCTATATATAAATGTTAAATGAATATATTTCTGTAGTTTTCAATGATATAAACAAAAAATTTATATATGAATTTATCACCAAAGTAGTTTCTTTTATTCAATATATATTTTTATTTAGAATATTAATTAAATTATAATTTTATTTTATAAATAATAATTATTTATTAAAATGGTTTGATAAGATACATTTCACCATATTCATGATTTTATTTATCCATGAAGTTTTATTGGATAACTAAATTTTTCCTATTGATAGTTTTATTTTCATATTGTCATATAAGTATTAATTAAGTCATTTAAATATGAAATTATGAACATATAATTATACCTATTTAGTTGTTATATAATTGGAACCACTGATCAATTAATATAATTTGATAACATTTAATTTCTTATAACATTTTTACTACATCATAAATTAATTGTTTAATTTTTTTTTCAAATATAATATTTTATATGGATTTTATAATTTAGATAAAATTTCAATTAAATTCGAAATGATTTTTTCATATTTTCATAGACTAGAAATATCCTTTTAAAATAAGAAGTAATAGGTTTCACATGGAAATAATACTGTTAATTATTTATTATATTCATTGCAATACTTTATTTCTCATTTATATAATATCTTATTATCACAAAATATACATTACTTTAAGATAAGTTGGTCATTCTAAAAGTAAAATAATCATTGATGTAACATTTTGACTGTAAGGTATACTGTTCATTAAAACACATATTCTTTCACAAATACTAAAATATATAATTAATTTAAATTAAATATAATATTAATTTTGTAAAGTATATATTTTTTAATTTATAAATAGTGAATAATCAAACATATAATAATAAAAAATATATTCGTAATCACTAAAAAAGAAATAAATTTTATTTTAAGAAAGTTGTTGATTTATGTATTATATAATTTTATTTAAAAATTAACATCATAATATTCAAAATTTCCATTCGATAAAATAAAATAAAAATTTCGAATAACCACATTAAAACTATCTTTGAGTTGATTTTTTTGTAATTATCTTAAAAATTCATATTTTTTGTGAATAGAAAAAAAATGATTTTTAAAAATACTATAACATTTATGAAATAATCATGATATATGTATATATATGGATTAAAATTTTAGGAAACCATTTTCTCAACTCAAAAGGTATTTAATGAGTAAAAAATCACTTTTAAATAATATACTCAATTTATAAACCTATAAATCAATTCTCAATGCATAAGTTATATTATATTTTAATAAAAACTCAATTATATTATTCACTTTTTATAAAATATTTCCAAAATGGAATTTTGTTTTTGGTGTGTTAAAATATAAAACAAACCTATGTTTCTAAATTCTTTACCATTAAAAGTCATATAAATCAAAAATATTCATAGTCCTTATTCTAAATAATAAAATAATCTATATATAATTTTAAAATATATCTCTATCACAAATATATAAAATAACCTTCCCCAACCCTCTCTCCTCACATATAATATTGTTTCTTTTGAAAAAAATCTCCCCAAATTGCAATCTAAACTCACATATACACTTTCTTAAGTTTATGATGTGACAAAAGTACATCCGTTGAATGCCATATAAATAATATAAAAGTATCGGGAACATGTGCCTCAACCCAGTTAGTGCGTAATATTAAAGTACAACCATGTGACCTATGATCAAATCTAGGTGGATGAATATTTTTGGGTACTGTAGCAGGCACAATAAAATGTATTGTTCGGTACTGTCGCAACAGGAACTATTCGTCCAATCTGGACTTCGCCCCACGGGTTTGGTCCTTTGAGTCCTTAAGGAATTAGGACCTCCCAAGGCCTACATGTCTGTGTGGATTTCAAGCCACCTCAAGGCCTCTAAACCAGCCCATGGGCTTCAGGCCATGTGAGCGCATATGGATACTCTACAAGGAACATACTCTAGATGAGGATTCAGAGCATGCACATTCACCAAAGTAGGGATAATGTCATTTGAAAGAATGAGAGGGTATTTAAATTTCCATTAGTTCCAATCCTGTTCGCCTCTGTATAAGAAAATTTCCTAAATAGTCATACGAAGTTGGAGAGCTTCATAATGATATAGATGCTGGGGAGTGGGAGTTCAAAGTTGTGTCTGAAAAGATTTTGGCTTTGTGCCTCTACGAACTATTGGTCATGTAATGTGTCTCTTAGACTATGAGACTTGTACGCGTTCCCTTTCAACCCTTAAAAGTGTTATTGACCAAAAATCAATAAAAATATAAGGTCTTTTGACCATTAATGTAAATCGAAAGGTATCAACTCAAAGGGAAAAGTAATGGTTCATCTTCCTCCCCATTTCTTTTAAAAATCTTCTTTTTAAAATATTCTTTTAACTCTATCTTTTTATATTGAAATTTTATTAATTCCATACTAATATCATAGTTCTTACCTATTATTGATGATATATTTCTTGTTTCCTCTCATCAAACACTTTCATTAAGCCTTATTAGATCATAGTAATGGTTCCCAAGTCCATCTATCTTTCCTTTATTATTTAATATTCTTTTAGAATGATACTATTTTTAATCTCCTATTATTATTTAAAATTATTTTATTAAAAAATTATTAATATATTTTTGATCTATTTTTTACGATTGATAACCCATGTTGTCTCATCTAAACATTTTTCATGAGTTATTACAATGTTAAAATATGGGTTTCTAAAAATGGTTTCTTTCATTTAAAATGTCCCTTTAATTTTCTCAATTACATAAGTAATATTTAATGATAAACCTAAAAAAATATATTAATTATATTGTAATTTCATTATAAAACAAAAATATTTTTTGGTTTTCCCACCTTTTAAACTCTATTTAAAAAAATAGATTTCCTATGATGATTTTACGCTACCAAAATGTACACTGATATTTTGTTTTCACTTATTACTTTAATAGATACTCTTAAGAATTGATTTAATGATTTCACATAACATTAACAATAAAATAATAATATTTTTATGATATATCAATGATAATATGTTCCTATTAATAATGGAATTAAAAGATACATAATCAAATTAATTTTAATCATTTGAAACATGATTACAAAGAAACACTTGTTCATTTGGAACTATTTATATGAATATAACAAAATGTTGAACTCTTTTACATCATATGCGACTCAAAAAATATAACTTGTAATATTTTTAAATAAAATTTTCATTTTATTGTTTCAATCAAATATTATTATTGCAGCAAATTAGTTTTTGAATAAATAACCAAAAAACCTCAAAATGATCGATGAAAGATAAATAAATCTTATAAATAAAAAATTTATTATGATAAAAGAATAAAAATAAATAATACTGATGATCTAAATATTAATTTTTTCATAAATTCAATACCTAAAATAATTTAATTAAATAGGAATTTATAGGACCTATGAAGCAAGTCATGACTTAATGTATTAGTTTCCTTCCAAATATCCTTTCATTATAAAGTATTGTTAATATATTTCCTATCATATATTATTTGTCTCAAACCCAAGATCATGAATTTATACGTTAAATTTTTATGTTTAGATACAATGAATTTATGGTCTCCATTCCTCCATTATAGATTTGACGTTTATACAATACTTTGTTTGTAAGGGTTACTTCTTGTTATTTCTCATTCTTGATGATATGTTCTTTATCACCCTCTATATCTCTATATTTATCTTTTTATGATTTATTTATGAACTATATTATTATTTTCCTTTATTTGTTTTTAATTATATTAATGCCTTTATATTTTAATTTTTATTCTTTAATTAATTCAAATGATATAATGTTTATAAGTTAGTATTTTCCAATATCTATCTTCCCCAACAAATTCTTCTACATTAACTTTAATTATTTTAATGTTTCAATAATTGATAGAATTTTTTTATTAAAATATATTTTTTATATCCTTTTTAAAACCTCTGGAAAATTATCTTTGAAAAAGATTTATTCCTTTACTTTTATGACGACAACAAAAAAAAATCTGAAAACATTTTTTAAAATTTATCCACTTTTTACCTATATATATTCATGAAAACTAGTTTTGAAACAATGTTTTTATATTAAAAGTTTTTTTCATCATTAATTTTTAATATATCATTTTATTAAATTTATATCCTTCATTAAAAATGATGTTTTAATTTTATTTTCAATTTTTTTAAAAAACTAAGAAATTATTTTCTAAAAAATTATTTAATGTATTATCATCCAATGAAAGGTTTTATTATATATCAAAACACTTTAAAATTACAATATTTTTGAATTTATTATTTTTTATTTAATTGAAAAATATATATTTTTTAAATATATATTTTATAATAATTCCCTAAAATTATCTAAGTTCCTATGTGTATACGGTGTGGTTAAAATGAAATGTCAATGAGAGAAATGATCTATAAATTACTCTATCTAACCATGTTATCAACTATATATAATGCTAACCTTTCTAGATATTCATTTTATTTATGAAAATCATATAATTATTTCTTCTAGTTTAAGGGTGTTCATCTAGATATCCCTAAATTAGAATGATAAAGAAAATTATTATCTTTATTTTATACCCTTTATTATATATGGTGTGAATTCCCTATAGTTCATAATATTAATTAAAAGTAATTTACCTTGATAAAAATGTTATTTATTTGTATACCCATTATATTTACATTGGTTAATTATGATATGGTTTTAATGTATTTTTTATTATTTTCATATGCACATGGTAGTAAAATTTATTGATATATCATTTTGTTAATGGGTCAGAATAAAATTATATATCTCTTTAATGCATCTAGTAATTATTTATATCTCATGATATTATTATCTATCGGAGAGATAGGGTTATCCTTTTATGTAATTTTATGTGTTTCCTAGGTACAAATATCATTGTTCGTAATGTTATAAAGTCTTCGAAATAATCATTGACCCTTGTTTATGATTTTATATGATTATGTATATGCCACATTCTTATGTCATGATGAGGGGTCTGCCCCTAGGGATGGTGTTAAGAGTCTCACACTGGAGTTGCAACTGCCGATTGAGTGCCCTGATAGGTATATTACAAGTTTTTATTATTATTATTTTATAGATTTAATGTCATGTTATTTTATTATGTTATTATACCACATGTTCACTTACAGTTATTTCAAGATTTTATTCCACAAATTGTGAATTTTTTCCCATGATCTTGTATCTCACATTTTTATAACTTATTGAAAACTAGTTTATGATCATTGATTTTTATAGCCCTTTTAGAGAATTTGATCTCACTTGTTTCTTATGTTTCTCCATTTCGCCATATGATCTAATGTGTTAATGGTATTTTAGTTGTTTATAAGTAGTCTATGATTAAGGATTGATTAAATTTCATGAGAAGATGTGGAAATATGAACAAAGTTTCTAGACACTGATCATTAGATAATGAGAGTTAGTTTTAATAAAAGTTTTTTTTAAATGAATTTTTATTTTTTACCAGATCTGTACGTGTAGGTCTAGGGTGGTCAGTTGGTATCAGAGAAATATTTTATTATTTTTTAAGGGAATTAATATTGAGAAAATTAGGCTACAAATAATTATGCAAATAACCATTATTTATAGAGTACTAGATAGTATGACCACATCAGGATTTGCATTTCTTACCCTTATACAAAAAGACAAATTTTAAATTTATCTTAGTAAATGTTTAAGATAATATAATGCTTTAGTGATATTGTTTTTGGAAATAGGAGACAACATTAACAAGTGTTTATCAATGAGTAATAAGTGCACATATATAATTTCATAAGTGGGGTAGGATATTGAATCCATGATATTTAATGAATTCTTTTATAAATTGGTTTTCATAAATAATAAATGTAAATGGTAAATTAATTTTTTTAAATGATATAATCAAAAAATAAATATACATATTTATCACAAAATAAGTTTCCTTTATCAAATATTCTTTTTATACATAATACTTTTTCAATTATAATGTAATTTTATGAATAAAAATTATTTATTAAAAAGGTTTAATAAAATATCTTCTACAATATTCATGATTATTGTCACAAATGATGTTTTTTAAAAACATTATTACACTTATTGGAAGTGTTATTTTTATTTTATCATTTAAATATAAATTTAGTCATTGAAATATAATTTTTAACAAAGTATTATACATATTTAGTAGTTATATAGTTGTAACATATAACCATTGAAAGTAAAATAATAACTTTTAATCTCATATAAAACTTTATTTACATCAAAAAAGAAAATTTTAAATAATTTTTTTAAAGAAAATAATATTTTATAATGAATTTATAATTTAGATAATAATATATTTAATTTTGAAACAATTGGTTTCATATTTTTATAATCTTGAAATTTATTTTTAAAATAATTATTATTCTGTATGAAAGTAAAATAATACTATGATTTATTTAATATATTTATTTGAAAACACAATTTTTCATTCATACAATTTCTAATTATAAAATAATATACTTTACCTTAATATAAGTTAGTCACTATAAAAGTAACATGGCCAGTAAAATAACATTGTGTATATAATGTGTAATTTTGTTTAAAACAAATTTATTTTCATAAATATTTAATTAAGTGAAAAATTTAAATTATATATAATATTAATTGTATCAAATTAATATTTTGTTATAAATTAATAATTAATTAAATATTAAACATATAATAATTTTGGAATAATGAAAAATATAAAGGTAATCACCCATAACAAATGAAATAGTTTCTAATATAAAAAAATTGGGTATCTATGTATTATAATATTTTAAAGAAAAGATAAATTTATAATATTAATAAATTTTATAAGATAAAATAAATTTAAATTTTTGAATCATTTCATCAAAATTAGTCGAAGGCATGTGTTTGCTAATTTTATGAAAATGTTGAATTTTTAGTGAATCGTAAAAAATATAGTTTTGAAAAATATTGTAACATTTATGAAATCATAAATAAATAAATGTGAATAAATAATTTATTAAAACCTTTAAATTACTTAAAAGGTGTTTATTGTGTAAAATAATTTCTTTAAAAATAATATACACAATTTAAAAATTGAAAACATATGCCATATTTTTTTCTAATAAAAAAACTAAGGTTGATTCTTTACTCTGTATAATATTTTTCTTAAATGGATTTCGATTTTGGGAGTGTTAAAATGTTAACTTAAAATCAATTTTAAAATAAAACAATATTAAAATTCCTAAAAATTAAAATTATTCATAGAATTTGGCCTAAAAAATTAAACAATCTATAAATTAGTCTAAAATACCTCTCCCCCTAACCTATATTAACATCCCTTCTCCAAACCTTTCTTACCCCTATAAAAACACAGTAGTTTAAAATAATATTAAAACATACCTCTATAAAATCAACTATACATATATTTAATCCCTTATTGTGACTAAAATACCCTCCAATAAAGACCATACACTCAATCTAAAGGTGTTATAATAGGGAGCAAGGAAAGGGTATATCCTCTTGCTCATTTATCTCAAAACTCTTATTTTAAAATATCTATTTTAACCCTCACTTTATATACTTCCATACTTTTTATTCCATGGTAATATATTATTTTTTACATTTTATTGAGGATATATCAGTCATTACCTCCCATCAAATTCCATTCTTATGTTGTTTCTACATCAATGTAAGGGTTCCGTGGTCTTTCAGTCTTTCATTTCTTTTTGGAGATTCATTTAACTAAAAAATATCTTGAACCTCATATTATTTTTATTACATTATTATATTAACATATTATTAATATATTTTTGATTCATATTTTCTGATGGATCACCCCTTACCTATCATCAAATACTATTTCATAACTCTTTTATTTTTTCGAAATATAGGTTTTAAAAAATTTGTCTTTTTAATTTCATATATTATGTTACTAATTTTAGAATAACATGTAATTTTTAAAATTAAAAGTAAAATTTAAGTTTAATTATAATATTTTGTTTTTATAAAACTAAAATATTTATTGGGATTTTTTTCTTTTAAAATCATTTGAAAAACATTTCTCCCTTTCGGTGGTTTTGTGCTACATACGTGGATGATGATATTTTGTTCCCAGTTATGTGTTTTACGATAACTATTAAAAATTGTTTTCATGGTTATATTTAAAATTAATAATTAAATTTTAACATATTTATGGTTCTATAAGGATCTTATATTCCAATTAATTATGGTATTAAATGTAAACGAATAAAAGTTATTTTAACCATTTAAAAATAGTTTTTAGAGAAATACTTGTTGATTTTGAACTATTTTAGTCGAATATATTGAATTATTAAACCATTTATTTTATATTATTACATGAAATGTATACCTTGAAAATTATGGAGCTTAAATAATCATTGAAATGTGACTATCAACTAGTATTGTTACACTAATGTTGTTTTTGAATGATGGACCGATAAACCTAAAAATAAGAGATTTGAGAAAAAGAAATCTAATAAATGAAAATACATGATGATAAAAGAATAAAATTGAATTATAAAAATTTAAAAAATCATGAAAAATATTCTAAAACATGTAAATGATTAATACTATTTGATCAAATAACATTTCAGAGGATATACATCTAAAGTCGGGACATTGAGTTTGGATTTATTTCAAAATCTAATTTATTTTTCCTCGTATTGTTGCTATATTTTATTTTATTTATTATATGTATATAATAAAAATGTTTCTAATGTATAAATTTACCTTTTAGCTTCACTTATAATGAATTTATACTCTCCTTTCCTCCCTTCTGATTTACAGTTCCGAGCAAATGTTATTCATCAGGATTCTTCCATATTCGTTCTTAATTTTGATGATATATCATATGAAACCTTATTTATCTCCATATTTCTCATTAAATACTTACTTTATAACAAATATAATCCCTTTTATTACTTTTTGTTTGAATATGAGCACGACTAGATTTTTTTTATTTCTACTTTTCCTTCAAGTAAAAATCAACAATATTTGTTAGGAAATATTATCCAATATCGATATTATTCTAAATGAATATTATACATAAATATACTTATTTTAAAGGTTCAATTATTGATAAATGTTATTTTTTAAATAAAATTTTAAAATCATTTTTATCAAATCTTGGAAATTATCTTTGAAATTGATTTATTCTATTTTGTATGACAACATCAAAAAAAATTATAAAAACTTTTCTATATTTCTATTCTATTTTACTAAATATTATTATCAAGATTATATTTCTAATAATTTATTTATATTAAAAGTTATAATCATTATTAATTTTTAATATATCATTTTCATCTATTTATTTCCTTCTATAAAAATGATGTTTCTTTTTCATTTATGATTTTTATAAAAAATGATAAATTATTATCTCAAAACTTATTTAATTTATTGATTTATATTAAATGTTTACATATTTTAAATACAATTTTATATTCCACCCTTTTTTAATTTATTATGTTGTATTTACTTGAAAAATAATTTTTTTTTATAATTTTGTATTTTGTCAAAATATTCAAATGATTTGATATCCAAATTTCTATGTACGTGTAGTGTGGTGGAAATAAAATCTCTACAAGAGAAATGATCTATAAATTATGTTATATTTTTAATATCATATAATAAGGATAATGATAATATTTCTATAAATTCCATTCCTTTTTGAGCAATTTATACTTCATTCTTCTGATTAAATGTTTCTCATCTGCATTACCATTAATTTTATTTTTAGGGATATTATTATGTTGACCGTAAACTATTTATTCTATAAAGTTTTAATACTCGATTCTTCAAAATAATGATTAAAGTTAATTTACCTAAATAAATATGTTATTTATTTTGAAATCAATTTTATTTCCATAGGTAAATCCTAAAATGATTTCAATGGATTTATGACTGTTTTCATATTTATACATAACTTATATTTATGGATATATAATTATGAGAATAATGTTCTTATAAATATATATATGTATAATACATTGGGTAATTCTTTATATATTATGATATTATTATGAATGGGATAAATTTGTATAATATTTTTTATAATGTTATTCGTGGTCTATGCGTGGATATCCTTAATCACAATATTATGAAATATTGGAATTAATCCATGATCTGAGGTTATGTATGTGATATAATCCTATGTCATAAGGAAATGGTTTCCAATAGGGATGGTGGAACGAGTCGCACCCCAGAGGTGAAACAACCCAAGGAGTGCTCTGATAGGTATATTCAACACTTTTAGGATCTCTCTTTCAATGATTCTATAGAATGATTTTTTACTTTTATATAATTCCTTACATTCATTTATTATGATTTAGTGATCATATTCCCTTAATCATTTAATTTATCCTATAATCATATATCTAGAAAATTTATTTTTTATTTATAACTAGTACATATCTTATTTATTATGTTATAATACA
Organism: Viscum album; assembly: GCA_963277665.1. Taxonomy (NCBI): domain Eukaryota; kingdom Viridiplantae; phylum Streptophyta; class Magnoliopsida; order Santalales; family Viscaceae; genus Viscum; species Viscum album. The sequence goes on along the minus strand of OY728119.1, from coordinate 1,172,217,145 downwards.
AGAAAATAAACTAATGGAAGAGTTTTTTTGTTGTGGTTAAAACTAAAGTCATATGGTTTCATTATAGTTCCCAAAAACCACCTCTAAAGGTGTTGTCGAAAACCAACTTGCTTCGGTTCTATCTATTTTTATGTAGTTTCATGGAACCAATGTGAAATGTTTTTTTAACAATGTTTTTTTTGTTTTTAGCGGTGGATTTCCCTATCAAAAATACCAATGTCATAAAAGTATTTTAAACCACCACTAAATAATTTTTAGTCTTATATATAAGTGGTTTAAATGACTGCTAAAAAATGTTTTCTCGTATATTGTGGTGGTTTAAACTATTGGTATATAGTGCTATTTAGAAAAATATAGTTGTAGAAACCGCATCCCCAGAACTAAAAAAAATAGATATTACATTATAAAAAGTATAAGAAAACTATTATATTATAGTAAAAACAAAATCAGAAGATGTCAAGTTCAATTTATAAAAAACCATAATACAAATTTTTTTAATATAATAAGAATGATAACCAATAATTAATTTATTTTGAATAATGTTATTTAATGTTTCTATTCAGTTTATTTTTATGGGTATGTCATAGTTTACCAATAATTTTACCCTCCTTCTATGTAAATGATATAATTTAAACGAAGTGGGGTGTTCGAAAGAATGTTAGGGACTTGTGACTAACCTATAAACCATGGATCCCTCAATGATAGGTGAAAGAATTTTATGATAAGGAAAAAGTGGTGGTATCCTGATAGATTAGTGGTAATTTTAAATAGGAAAGGTTTGTGACTGTAGTTACCCCAACATGTATATAATTTAGTATTGGGTGTTTTTCTAGCTTGTGAGAACACTTGGGCTTTCAATGTTTATTCATGTTATGTTTAATATTATAAATTTTAATAGTGAATTATTAATCATGTATTAATATTATCTATGCTTGGATTTTATATGGGTTCCTTGTGAATAGAGTTGGGTGAGAATATTGACCATTGGAATGTAATTTTAAGGAATTTTTATATGGATTAGGTTGGATGATGATACTAATGATGCTGGGATATATAATGAAAATATGGGTTGGGTGTTCATGTCAACCCTGGACATGTGGGATGTTTTGAAACATATTATGTGTTTTGGTTATGTCATTATATCCAAACATGGATACGAACACTGTGATATATTGGGTTATATGATGAAAGCAGGGAAAGAATAAAATCCATGGATGTGGATTATATATCATATCACATCATCATGTAAATTCATAGTATATTTGAATGCATAAGATGTGATTTTATTATTATATCGTTGTTATATAAGGATAATGATGTTATTTAGATGTTATAGATGAGCTAAATCCAAACCAAAATAAAATAGTATGTAAAGATAATAGAAAAAAACAAGGAAAATGATTTATTACTTATAGATATGAACATTGAGTTCCCAGTTCCAAACCTTACTTATTTGGAGGACTTACAGTTTTATCTTAAAATAAGGAGATCCCAAACATGATATTTATTTTTTAGGGATAGAATATGGACAATGCACTTCTAAACAACTAAATATCAAGTGTGTCATTCAATATTTTGAATAATTTCACTTTTATAGATTAGAATTATTGAATTTACAAAAATAACCATTTCTTAATTTTTAAGGATAATAATTTTATAGGGAATGTTAAATAAAAAAAGGAAAAGTATAAATAAATTCCATGAATTCCTTCACCCAAACACTTATGTGACTAAGTTAAAATATATTTTAAATAACATTAACCACATTAAAATTTACATATTGATAAGATATTAAATGCACTTAAAATCCCCCAAAATACATTCACATAAGTTCTAAGGATGGGATGACAAATTTTCATAGTGTGGGTGGTGATTTATCTAGTGTAAATATTAAACCCACTTGATTTTTCTAGTATTTTTCATTAATAAAGATAAATTAAATTTTGATGAACTCAATATGTATTGTGGTGTAAATTAGAAAATTAGTTTGGATTTCCATATAATGTTGATGAGAATATAGTTGTATGTTATCTCATGGTTTGTCTATACTAAATAATAATTAATTTTATAAAAGAATTTTCTTACATTAATAATACTACATGAAGAATAATTGTTTGGAAAATAAGGCTAAATATGTTGTATATTTTTTATCTAAAAGCATGAAGATATTCAAGATAGTCATAATAAAGAATTATTGTGGTATATTATAGCATTAATTAATTTTTAATTTAAGATTACAAATAGAGAACAATTTTTTGAATTGTATATAATGGTAGAAATTTTATCTTTGTTAATAAACTAGTTTATGGTCCACTATTTGATATTATATATAGATAATATATTTAAAATAATTAATAATTTTTAAGAATAAATAAATAATTGATGGAGGCTCATTATATGATGAGTTTTATATTATATTAAGATTGGCAATATATAAAAATTTTAAGAAAGACTTTACTGGAGAGTGAAGCTAACAATCTGTATTTTACATAGACATGAAAAATAATAGTAGGACATCAAGATGAAATATGACCAACATATTTATTTTTCTTGGTAGTAATTAGGGAATTACCAAGTGGGATTAAAAAATGAATAATGTTCACAAATGGTTCAATGAGATTAGATATTTTAAAAAGAAAACTAAGTGGTGGAATTTGAAGGAGTACAGAAACAAAAAAAAATGTGAAGAGCCTTATAATGGTTATTACAATGTATACTTGAGAATAAAACATAGAAAATTAGCCATTCATATATATTTTTATGAAATTTAATGGAAATATAGATATACCCTACCTGAAACCACATCATGGTTTCTCAATCACCATATTAGTGTTAGTCTCTCATAAGTTTAGTTATACATCATTATAGAATCTAAATTCAACCTTAATCACTACCCAATAAACTTTCATTAACACTACATATGTCTTCGTCTCTATACCCTACTAATAGAACTTGAATAGAAATTTTATTGAAAAATAAATAGTTGCGTATATTTAAATTCAAACATGAAACCTATAAAAGTTTATGTATTAAATGATTTTGAAGTTGTGTTCTTGACCTTCTCACTCAAACCATCCATTTACATAATATCATCAGGGACACATCTATAATCTCATGATACAATTCAATCAATTATTTCTACAAAGAAATGACCTTTTCATCTTACATCATCACATGATAGTCCTTTTCATTGATTGTTCTCCACTATTTCTAAATTAGTAATTGAATTGAAACAAAATCCCTCTCAGAATATGTAGTTAGAGAGTAACTATAACCAGGTGTAGATACTACTGCAATCCCAGGTGTCCTGCCAAAGACCTCAAATGGTAATGGTCCCAAACCTGTCCCACACACGTGATCAGGCTGCTCCTTCCCAAGGAATTGACCAATTGGATCATCCTAGGAGACCAAAAAAGACAATGTGGGATTGGAATACTATATTTATTTTAATTTTAAATATAAATAAAATATCAGGCATTTTATAAGAAGTAAATATTAATAGAGTTACAACTAAAAATATGTTATTACAGTGGAAAAATAATTCATACTCTATCACTTTTGGCTGGATTGTTCACATAACTCCCGTTAGATTATTGATGAACAAGCAACCAATTTTTTTTCAGGAGACATAGTGACCTAAATTATTTGACTATATTAAAATAATATAATCCAAAAATTTAATATATTAAATAGAGAATTTTAAACTATAAATATTTAAACTAATGAAAATATTACCCTAGTATATCTGTTTCTAGAAAAACTCTTTGACACAACAATGTAGGGTATGATTTGTTTATCTTGAATTGATGTATTTTTTCTTCAAACTTTCTTGAATTAAATAATATTTAATTTAATATTAATGTATGAAATTTCATCTCCTAGTCATATGCATGTATATATATTAAATTAGAATAATATGATAATATATATTTCAATATCGCATTCTTATCATGACAATGGATATAAAAAAACACCTTCCTCTACACTCTAAGTAATCCTTAAGTTACCATTTAATAATACTAATGAGTGGTAAATTATGTATCATTTAATTACTTTAATAATCTCCATTTAAAATCATATAATTTCTTCCCAAATTTTTCAATATACACATTTCTTGCTACAAGAACAGTAATAGTAAATTGGAATACCATCTATATAGAGATCTTCATTTTTAAAATGTTAGAAGTTAATTACATAATGACATTAAACTGTTCTATAATGTGTTAAAATTAACTTTATTTGGTACTAAAATAGTTCATTCTACCTAGATGGATGCACCAACTTCCAATAAGAATAGCTAATTGGAAGGGTAATCGACTAGACCACCAGTTGGCCAAGAATCTGGATAATTAATTCCACAGAATCATCTTTGGGGACCTCAAAACAGTCAAATGAGACAAATATGTTCAATCATTTCAGATTCCATACATATGACCTATTCATATTTGTCTCCATAGTAATTTTTTTCATCTTTTATGAAAAACGTTTTCAGTATAAAAAAAGTGTAATAAATTTACACACATTAAAAATTTTACCTATAATTATCACCCTATAATATTCTCTTAATGAACAGGTGTGATGACCTATTCCCTCACTACTGAACCTATTAAAAGGGGAGACAATGTCATAGATGCCGATGGTATGGAGAAAGAGTGTGTTCAATACACTGATTGAATAGAGGAGGGTGTGGGAGACACTAATATGGGGTAGATGGAGGGTGTCTCAGATTCAATAGGGAGGTAGACCGATGGATCATTAACTATTTGTGTGCTCAAGGGAATGTTAACTGTAATTTGACTGGGATTATTGAAACACTTATTCCTTGTCATTACTATCATTTAATCAAAAAAAATTAACATCAAAACATATATTTCAAAGAATTCATGCAGAAAAAAATTAAAATAATAACATTTCTACAATACTATCAAACAAGATATAAATATCAACGATAATGAATGACAACACTCTTAACATAATATGTTGATAAATTTGTGGATAATTGTACACAAAATCATTTTCTCCTTCAATCATGCCATTATCTTTCACCATTATTACTTCATCCACTTCATCCACCCTTAAAAGACTAATATTTTCAATTTAATGATGTAAAAATAAGTTCTTTTCTTTCTCTTGATGGAATTAAATGTTTGGGGATAAATCTTCCACTTTATCCCACATATCATAAAAATCTCTTTATTTTATAGGAATAACTACAGTACACCCTTCATCGATGGAATATTACACATAATATATCATTTTGGCGTGCAATTAGATGATATATGGATCATATAATTCCCGGTCACCGACATCTATCAAGAAAGATAAGTTCATTTATGAAACTTTCAAGGAATATATTTTAATATCCTTAGTAATATCGACCCACATGCATTTGAGTAAAACAACTAAAAAATTCCAATGGTAGTTTAATTCAATAATATCAATCACCTTTCCATTTTATCCCAATTTAAAAACTATAAATATACCACTATTATGTGTCTTCAATATGTATTCCCAATCTACTATTTGAATTTTAAATCCATTCAAATTTTAAGAATTTAATTTTCTATCCTGTTTTGTGGACCCTAATCTAAAAACTTCAAATCTTCTGACAACTCACCCTGAGTATCCGTATTCAAGATCTAAAAAATAAAATACATTAATATATTTATAAAATATATGTCTCAACCTAATATCCATATTGATCTTAATATTTATGAACGTACATGATGTGAAAACCGTTATAAAATATCTTTATTATCAATTTTTTATATATTTATAATTTCATGTTTGAATTATCATTTGTATCTTTATTTGTATCTTGATATCTCCAATAAATGGATCTATGATTTCACTTTTTAGAAACACACATCTATATTCCTGTAATAATTCTATTTATATTAGTATAATATTTAAGATCCTCCAAACATATTAGAAAAGTGTAAGAAATAATTTTGATCTCCCATGTAGTTTATATTATGTTGAGGTGTCATCAAAACATCCAACTAAATTTAATCTTCTCACAATATCATCTATGTGTTTAGAAAAAATGTTAGACATTGTTATGCTAAATATTCTTTAGAAATAGAGCCTTCAGGTTGAGCTTTATTTCTCACATATGATTTCAAATGAAAAAGATATATGTGAAATAAAATGAATAGAACACAATTATGTATTTAATTAAGTGAAAAGAATTTTTTTTAATTTTTATTAAAAAGCATATAAATAATGTTCCTCTAAATTTGATGCATCCATATATAATGTACGGAGCCATATAATTTATATTCTTTGACCAGATTCATATTTAAATTCATCATGATAGTAAAAAATGATGGAGGAAAGACTATATCAATTTGAAAAAGTTTCATTACAAATATTTCCTTAATGTTTTAAAGATCAGATATTTTTAGTGTTTTCTTACATAGTTTTCTGAAAAATTTGTGAAATTGGAGTACAAATGATGTATATTTTTCCATTAATAATGTACACAATTCCAATGGTAGAAACTAATTTAACAAAATATGCAGTTCATGACTTTTAAACCCATATAACATATGATTATTTAAGTTGAAACACCTTGATATGTTACTCTAATACCCATCAGATACCTTCTTATGTTTTAAAATTTGATGGAATGTATCTTTGTCCCTATTTTTCAGTGAAAAAGTTGTTGGATCATACTTTCCATTCTCATATGGCTAAATATCATTCTTTATGTTCATTGTTTGTAAGTCCTTATAAGTATTGAGATGTTTCCTAATATTTTCCATAATCATTAATAATTGAGATGATCAAATATTCAAAAAAATCTTCTCAATATTCATAACATCAACATTATTCCCCGATAAATTAAATTCCAAATATAGAAGTGAAGAATATGATTTTATTTCTTATGTTACTGCATTTTGATTTCACTTAATGATGTACTTCAAAATTGTTTCCCACTTTCATTCAAACGATTTACCTTCCCAAATTCTGTTCCAAAAACTACACATTTTTCTAATATTATAGAACCCATAAAAAACCTTGATGGTGGTATACGATCAATATAACAATTGAATTTGGACTTTTTCAATTGAAATCTATGAAATGCATCGAGAAATATTTGAGGAAACAATAAGAATAATTTTTTACTATAATTTAGTCATTAAAGATCGAAATCAATGTTAAAAATAGGTCAATCCAAGCCTATTTAAGTGTTCCAACCTGATAATTCCCTAGTCTAGGGTAGTCACTAATGGCCCGCATTATAACATCATTCATTTTGAACATTGTTTTGGAAGATTCATTATATGTCTCAACAACGTTGCTCTATTACTCCTTTAATTCTTCAATTAGAGACTACAAGTATACATAAATATCATTTCTATTCATTTTTTATAGGGATAATCATCAAAATTATAAAAGAAATAAATGGCATACTCATCCATGGAGGTTGATTATAAGGGATCAAAATAACCATCCAAATTCTATTATTGGTGCTCAAAGTCCCAAATGGGGTGAATCCATCAACAACCAATCCCGATCACACATTCCTTAGATCAGATTAGAAATTTGGATATAATGAATCAAATGTATTCCATGATTTTAAATCTCATTGATGTTTCAATAACCCATCATTGTTATTATTTATTGAATGACACTTCATGTGATCAATGTTTTTCGATGACATTAATAATATTTTCTACTGAGATTTTAAATTAAAGTAATGAAAAACCTTTATAGGTGCGATATTTTTCCTCTTCTTCATAGTTGTATATTTATTCATACTTCCTATATCACCCATTGATTTCATTCTAGAAGAAGAACATTTTTTTCAATCATATCTTCTTAAATCCTCTCCCCATTGAAGCATACAATCAAAGGGAAACATGTATTTTTGTATAATTTAGACTAATCTTGTTAAAAATGTTTTTCATATCATAAAAATACTCAAGGATATTATCTTAATAAAATGCATCACATAATAATTCCAATATCATGAACATCACATTATTTAAAATTTTACGTTTCCATTTGATATGGTACAACTTCAGTAGAAAAGAATGTTTTGAATATTTTATACATCCACCATTCAACTCTTCATTTCTATCATTAACTAAATAATGAAACACATTTTCATACTCAGTGATTTTTTCACTTACATTATTCTATATATAATCAAGAGGAGAATCCAATGACAAGTTGCAATCTTGATCTTTTTGTCCTATAGTCCCAAAACATCACCCGTCAAGTCACTATTTGTATCACCCTCAACTGGTTATTCTAATGTTTTTTTATGTTAATGTTTTGGTCTTAAAATTATAAAATCAAAATTTATATTGTTTTCCATTTAATTTCTCATTTTTGAAGATGTTTGGTGCTCATTCTGTTGATTGAAAAAAGTGCTCGAACATTCGATGACAATTGATTCTTCATGCCAAATATAACAAAAATATAGAAGAGTAATTGATTCAATACCAGGTATTCATAAACTTAATTTCTCTTAAAACATATTTTGAAATTATATTTAGGACATGGAAATCTTATTTTTTCATCAACATATTGATTAGAAATTGAAAAATCTAAGAATTACTCCAAACCCATAGCAGACTAAGGTGTGTTCCTAAGTTCTATGATAACGATTTTATTCATATATATCACAATGTTCCTGAAATTCATTAATTTTTTTAGAACACTTAAGTATTACTTAGTTGTAAAAGAGATAAATTAAAGTCAAAAAACACAACCAAGGAAGTTATAAGAAGAGTTATATGAGTACAAAAAAGGTAAAAGTAAGAAAAGTAAATCAATCAGGGATAATATTATGTAAAATATAAGCTTGAGAAAAATCATACAATCATTAATAAACACATAAATATACATAAATAAAAATCACCCCCTCATGGGATTACAATCCACCTTCAGAAGATCTAGAGTCACACGATTCTCAATAGGGTTTGTCACATTTATCAAAAACACTATTCCTAAATTACCAGTTGGAATTTCATAAAGTGATTTAGAAGCCAAGTCATTTTCACACCATTTTAAAACAACGTTTCAAAAGTTATTTGAAGATCATTTTCAAACATCACATTTAAAACAAATTTAAAAATATTGGTATTTCAATAAAATTATTTTTTTAAGTCAAGACACCTCTCTTAGAAGGAAGTCAATTGGTATCAAGCACTCATTTTTCAAAACCTAAAATTTATCTTTTTAAAACCATTCAAGCCACCATGATACTTATGGTCTCAAAAAAATTATAAAAATATTAAAGGTAAACTAAATTCAATTCATAAAACATTCGTTTAAACACCCACAGACATACACAAATTTTAAAGACAAGACTAGTGTCAAACACCCCTTTTAAATAGTTAATAACTATTTAAAAAGAAATGAGGAATTTTAAAAGCCATTTGGAATGTGACCGAGTTCTATGAAAAGTATTTAAACCATTTGAAAATATTTAAAGACAGAAATGGGATTATTTTACCAAAAAAATCACATTAGGAACCATTCTCAAGAGGCCCACTTGACTATTTTTACAAGATTTAAGCACGTGAAACATCTATTCCATGAAGAAAAGTTCATTTTAAATCCTTTATATCATACATTGGGATAATATAATGATTCCAAAATAATTAAAAATCAATTAAAATCATCCAATAAATATAAACCATTCATTACAAGGGAATTACATATAAATTCTTTCCTGATGTCAAGAGGGATCCTCTAAAACCTGTAGCCTTTGATTTAGAATCGATAATAAATCCAATAAAAACATCCTCTAAATTGAAAACCTAAATAATAATCATTATAGCTTCCCCAAAGATTAATCTAACCCCAAACATTGTTTAAGGTTCATTAGATTAAGAAAAATTGAGAGAGGTGGGAAGGGAAGAAGTTAAAGAATAAGATAGGAAGTAATGTGGGCTTACCACTGTTTCAAATAAAATAGATAAGGGGGTGTTAGGGGAGAAGAGGGAGAATGGGTTTTGGTGGGGATTCATTATTGGAGAAGGGGTTACATGCGATGGGGTTGAGGGTGAGGGCTTGGGGGGGGGGGATCTGGGGAAACTTGAGCGCGGTGAGGGAGAAATCTTTGGGGGATTCTGGGAAACTTGAGCACCAATGTGGGATCTAACTTAAGGGGTTCAGACTCATGGGGATCCGGGAAACCAGGGCAATGATGAGGTCTCATAGGGGGGCTTAGTTGTAATCAGAAAATTCTGAGGGATAAGGATTTGGGGGATTTGGGGAAACTGGAGCATTAGTGAGATTTAGGGCTAGGGTGAGGGGGGCTCAATGTAAACCAGAGCACAGACGAGGGGGTGGGGGGTGAGGAAGCTGCGGTGAGGGATCAGTGTAGTTGGGTACTTTTGGGATAATGTGGAGGGTCTTAGGAGGAAAGTTCATTTTTTTAATAAATTGATAATGTTTTTTGGTAGTTATCGAAAAAACTCTTCTAAATTCATATAATTTTTTATCTGTCATTTATTAGACCACAATTAAACTATTAGTTTTTTGTAGTGTTATACTCTATAATAATATTTTAATATCTATTTATTTTAATGTTACCCTATTTCCCTAGGTGATCATATATGTTAAATATATTTGACTATTTTATAAGGTGACTATTTTAAAGGATTTAATATGTATTAAAGGATAATGATATATTTTATACCTAGTTTCTGAAGACATCAAAACTTAAATTCTAAAAGTTGGTTGTAATTAATTTCATGTTTGAAAATTATGCATTTTTAACTAAATATTATGGAATGTGTTTTAAGAACATCATTTAGGGTTGTAAAATACTTGGGGCATGACTGAAGGTGAGGACGAAAAAAGTGGTCATGGTAGTAAATTTGGAAGATCAAGCTTTCCGAGGCTATAAATCTAAAGTACATGGATTAAAGTACTGCAAGTCACAAACTGTGTATCTCATGCAGGGTGGAGTATGATTTTCAGTCCATTATAAAAATTACAAAGGTAGTTACCATTGGTCGAACTCTTTGTATCTTAATACAATCTTATATGGTTACACAGAGAGTATTTTATAAAGTACCTACTTGTTATTAAGAAACATGACACAGAATCCCATGAAAGTAGGTATAAGACTTTCCTAGGGGTTTCTCATTCCTTATACCCCAATGGTACATATCTTGTATGTCTATCCCAAATTAAATAGACTTCAAATACATATTTCTACATGTTGAAAATTCTTACATATAATATAATCTTGAATACATGTCATGTTATAGATAATTCTCATTATTCTTCATATTCTCTCTCTCATGTGTTCAATATGGATACATGAGTTTCCTTTTTAGAATTTTTTCATATATAACATGATAGTAATTATCAATTCATCATATATTGATTTTTTAATTGTGTTCAAGATGTTAGGGATCTATAGATTCATAGAGTTGATAACAGAGAGCATGAGAGATGATTGGAGTATACACAAGATCATAACCCACTAGTGGCATGCTGATTCTATGAACTTGGCCTCAATATTCTTAGTAGATTAGGTAACCCACCTTAGTGATAAGGAATGGGTCCTCCACTTATACAATAGGTGAATCCCTTGACCGATGTACATTACATAAGATGAGGGACATGTGCTCCACAGGGGTTGGCTGCCCCTTTACTGACATCTGCCGTTTAGTTAGGTGTTGGTTACCAGCTACTACTCAAGGATATTGTATAAGTGATAAAAGAAAGATAGTTCAAGTTATTGGGGTTTTTTTTGGTGATCTAGGTTATTTAGGATAATATCTAGTGAATGGTTTCTACAGAGTTGATTTTTGACAACTAAAGACTAACTTGACCTTGTTTACCCATTTTCTTAATGCATTTAAAATTTTGTCTAGTTTAGATAAATTGATGTCCAATTTTCCCTTATGTTATTAGGTATTCCTTCTTGTTATATTTATACTCACCCAAGAATTTGTCTTTTTCCAACATGTGTTTTGTCTGTGGATATGACACTAAATATGATGGAGATTTTATTACACTTGGATATGGGGGAGTTTGTTCTTAGAGAATATTAGTGGCATTCATTTTCAGTGGTTCCAATTTCTATATAGATGTGATGTGGAGTTGATTAGTGTTAGTTGTTTAAAGTTTGTATTTAACATGATTTTTAGGGATTTTATTTTTCCAACATTTCTAGGATTATGTTAATGTCAAATTATTTAGATATTTTTCAGGATCCCAAGCATGTTATAATAGAGAATATTATTTTTTTGGGTTTTCATATATATATATATATATATTATCGTGTATATTTGTAGTTAAATATAGGTTTATAGCCTAAGACCTCCACTGTGTGTGATATACCTTATTGGTGCATACCTCCATCCCCTGACCCATTGAAGGTTTCCTTATGCCGACAAACTGAACATACTAAAAACCCGGGTGGGTTCATGGTGGGTTTGGTCAGTTTAGAATTGTATTAAATTTTTTTGATATCATGGGAATTAATTTGGTGTTAATTGGCTTGTGATGATTGGATTGGGATACCTAGGGAAAGAATGTTAAGGGTTCTTGAGTTTTGTTAGTATACCTGAGAGCTCAGTTGTAACATCCCGACATTAAGTACAAGAATTATCTACTTTATTATTACAATCAATAGATTTATTTAAGAATTAAGTCAATATTTTTAATAATAATATTAACAAAACATAATCGTAAGGAATAATAATTTATCAATAAAGAAATTACAATTTAAATCTTAAATGAAAAATTATTAAATAATATATTTATTAAACATAAATTATATATATTTTATATTATTTAATTTTACAAATTAATTTTATACATAAAAAATAATTTAAAACTACAAAACTTTGTGTTTTTATCATAAATTCACCATTTTATCCATAGTTTTATATGAATAAATGATTATTTTTTAAATAATATAGGATTTGTATAGTTGAATTTATACTGATTTATATCAAAAGGTTATTTGAAAGGTAAAATAAATATGAAATTATTACAAATAACTATATCTAATTAGTTGACATCTTATACTAAATAAAAAGCAATAATTGTGAGGATTGTAAATTGATTTAAAAAAAGAGTATTTATATAAATATATTTCACAAACTAGAGAATAATTATATGTATGAAGTATGTAATTTGATATTTAGGATAATACATAAATATATCTTGTAAAAAAATAAACATAAAGAATACTATAATTAAAATTTTATCACTATAAAATATTTAAAACAAATAAAATTTTAAAATTCATAAACATCAAAGGAAATATATTTTATTATAATTATATGAAATTATAACTATAATAAATTTACTTTATAAAATTATGAATTATGAATGTATTAAAATACACAATTATTATAATTTTTAAATATGATTATTATAAATTTGTATATATATGAAATCTATATTTACTAATATTATGGGAAATATATTAATATTATTATTAGTTCTTTAATACAATAGTCAGAGAAAAGGGGAATCTGAGGGGTTTGAAAGGAACCAAGAATTGTAATTGGGGATCAAAATCAAAAGGGATCAAGCAAATATAATATGAGTCAAACTCAAGATAGAATGCTGAGGGAGTTCAGGTGAACCAAATATGAAATATGATATCGAACACAAATTAATATAGAACAGTAAAGGGTATAGAACACTAAAATTGATTGAACATAGGATATTGTTGAAGATGATCCCATCTTCATCTACCTTCTACATAGTGATTTATAGATAATCAAGGGTAATTTCATTTGGTTTTTTAGGTGTTTAAATCATTTTAAAGTTCTATTTTGAGGACTTTTTCTATTTATTAATTTCTTATTAATCATTGTTATGGTAGTTCTGCCTCCCAGTTTGATATAATGGTTATTTTTAATGCATTCTTCAAACAAAAAATGTTTTATGTATCCCATGTCAACAATTTAGATGGGGCGTGTCTCTGTTCAATGAAGCTTCATGAAGAATATTTGATTAATTTGAAATAAAACATGATGAACAATATATATTTAATGGAATGTAACCCTCAAAATTAATAAAAAAGTCCATATATAGTGTATTTATTTTTTAGTTTGTCTTATCTAGCCAGTTGCATCTATATTCGATGAAATATATATAAATATATATCTTGATGAGCTTTTAATATCATAATTGTTAGATCCCCATAAATTTATCCTTGGATCATCCAATGAAATCTATCCTTTTTTCCTCTCCATTTATCCTACACCCAAAGAAATTGTGAGGATACATGTGTGTGTATATATATATATACATAAAATATTTTAGAACCTACAAGAGTTAGGCTTTATAAGAATCCTTTCCTCTAGAATACTTACCATTAAAGTTTTTCATATCCTATATGAGAGGAATTGAGATAGAAAGATTATATAAATTGAAATAAGAGAAAATGAGAGAGAATTGAAAGATAAGGTAATAAAAGTAGGAAACTATTTTTCCTTTAAGGTCTTCAGTGAATAAAAGGTATGGGTATTTTTTTATTTTTATAAATCCTCTATTCTCTCAAAATCATTTTAACTGTTTAATTTTAAGAACATATATTATCTTATGTAAGTATCACTTAATTTAAAAACCATTATTTTGTGTATGAAAGAAAATTTAAACTGCTTCTTAATTTTAACTAGAAAAATGAATTTTATTTCTATATAACAAATTATTTAATAATTTATATTTTTGTAAGGTATATTATTCAAAACATAATTATATAAAATTTAGGTTTAAAAAAATATTTTATTATTATTTTAAAAATTAAAACATAATTTTATGATTTATTTAAATAGAAGAAATTCAATTTGTTATTTAATTTTAAAATCCTTATTTTAAAGGGAATTTTATTTTATAAATATATCTATTTAATTTATAATGATAAAACCTATCATTTTATACATTAAATGTTTTTTAATTTTAGTAAATATCAATAATAATAGTATATGTAGATATATTCTATATTATTAATATAAAATTAATTGCTTTTAACACAATATTTTGTTTTAATTTCAAGTGGCTAAGTATATTTTCTTTCAATTTATGCATTGTTATTGAATTAATGATCTCACCTAACTCATACATATTTATTTTATAAAATATAATTTTACTGAAGATTATAATATATAAAATTAATTTATCATTTGAAAATACTTTTGTAGTTTGTGAAAGGGTTTTAATGGGTAAAATATGAGAAAGGTAGTACTAATAAAACATTTATTGAAATTTAGTACTTGCGTATTGAATGATATG
Source organism: Viscum album (assembly GCA_963277665.1). Taxonomy (NCBI): domain Eukaryota; kingdom Viridiplantae; phylum Streptophyta; class Magnoliopsida; order Santalales; family Viscaceae; genus Viscum; species Viscum album. The sequence continues at coordinate 1,172,201,911 of OY728119.1, read as the reverse complement.
ACGAAGAATGTGGAGATACCATGACCTCAAGGGAATTTTTTCCTCAAAGTGATACATCTCATGGCCTCATGGTTTTCATAAGGTTTTATAAGTATCATTTTAGTCCATACAAATTATTTTTTTTTCAAAAAATATCTTGATGGAGAAATCCAAATATAATTTCAATTGTTACTTAATTGGAAGTAAATGAGTTTTGAAAGTTTTAAATATTTTTAAAAGTTTTTAACGTATTTTTATAAATCCTTAACTTGTAATTTTATAAAAGATATATCATATCAAATATTTAATATCTGAAATTAAATTTTTTTAAATTTTTTAAAATTTTTTAAAATGATTTTATCTCATTTTTTAAGACCCATTACTGGGAAATTTTATTCTCACCCTATGTTTTTAAAATATTTATATTGACTCTAGAAGAAGTATTGGTGAATAGATTCAATTAAGTAGTTTACATGAGTAAATACAGTCCGTTATTTTATAATTTTTAAACTCAGATTTTATGTAAGGAGTCTTTATAATCTACAAAAATCTAGACCAGAAAAGATCCTCAATTGTGTAAACAACGGTGTATTTTTCAGATATATTTGATAAAAAATGAACAACATGTTTTAGTACCATACCGGTAAGTGAATGTTTTGTCTAGGAAAGCACCATTAGAGTAATAGTTTAGAAAAAATGGGTTATTAGATGTTGTCCTTTAAGGAAAAAATCTAAGGGATAGAATTTTATTTTGAGGTTATAGGTAATTAAGTACCCTTAATAATATAAAGCTTCATCCATACTAGTTTCTATCAATTCATATCAAGGAAGTTCATAATTTTATTAAGTACAATGAATGAATTGAGAGGAGATAATTCATTTTAGATAAAGGGAATTTAGACTCCTGAGTTTTATTATAATAATTATTTCCTTTATTGTTTTAATCAGTAGATTATTTTAAGAATTAAATTAATATTAATAATAATAATATTTATAAAACAAAATGGTTGTTAATAATAAATTACTAATGAAAAAAGTAAATTAACAAGTAGATAAATTTTAATGAAACTCTTAAAATGAAAATTTAAAAAGTAATATATTTATAGAAGTTGAATTATTATTTATTTTTATTAGTTTATTTTAGAAATTAATTTTTTACCAAAAAATATTAATAAGGTAAAAAACGTTGTGTTTTTGTCATAAATGTATGAATTTAACCATATTTATAAATAAAAAATTATAATTTTATCAAATTTTATAACATTTGATTATATATAAAAAATAACAATAATGAAGATTTTAAATTATATTTAAAAATTGAGTATATATATATATATGTATATTTAATAAATTATAGAATAATTTAATATATATATATATATATATATATATGAAGTATCCAATTTGAAATTTAAGTTAATATATAAATATATCTAGTAAAAAAATGAACATATGGCATATTATAATTAAAATTTCATCAATATAAAATATTTAAAATAAATAATAATTTAAAAATCAAAAAAATTAAAGAAGAAATATGTTATTATAAATATATTAAATTAACACTATTATAAATTTGTTTTATAAAATTTTGAATCATGAATATATTAAAATTTGAAATTATGATAATTGGGAAATATAATTTTTATTTTTATTTTTTATATATAAAATAATTATATGAAATGTATTAATATTTTTATTAGGTTTTTAAATTAATGATATGATAAGAGGGGAATCAAAGTGGTTCAAGAGGAATTGAGAATTTGAATTGGGGATCACTTTTAGAAGGGCTCAAGCAAGAAATAGAGGAATCAAATTTGAAATATAACACTGAAGGAGATAAGGTGAACCAAATGGGAGATTAAGATCAAACAGTAGTGTGGATATACCACTGAAGGGGATATAATGATGAAATAGGTATAACACATGCTATTTATAATGATAATTCGACCATCATCTACCTTCTACATAACAATTTAATGATATTTGGTGGTAGGTGTATGCGTTTTTTTGTAGGTGTCTAAATCTTATCGAAAATCCTATTTCTAGGATTATTTTTAGCTTATTAATAAACTATTCATCATCATTATGTTTTTATTCCTCTCAGCGTCCCTATTTGACATAGTTGTGATTTTTAATTCATATTTTAAATCAAAAAATGTTTTGGGTATCCTATGTCAATGATTTTGTAAGGGTTTTTCTCGATTCAATGAGTGTTCATAAAGAATATTTGATTAAACTGAATTAAAATAATATAACTAATATATATATATATATATAATTGAATGTAATAATCCAAATTATTATTGAAGAACTTATCTAGTTTATTTATTTTTCAGATCGTTAGATCCGGCCAGTTTCTTCAAGCTTTGATGAAATATACACACATATATATGATGATAATCTTTGCACATTATACTACTTGGATCCCCATAAATCCAGCCTTAGATTATCCAATGAAATCTTACATGGTTCCTTCCATCATAGCTTACACCCAAATAAATTTTTAAGATTATGATATATATTTATATAAGTACATAATTATGTATATAAAATATTTTAGATTCCTTAAGAGTCAGGATTTATAAGAAGCCTTGCCTCTATATGAATTATTATTCATGTACTGTACACCCTATGTGAGTGGAGCTGATATAGATAAAAGAAAAAAGTAGAAATAAGATAGGGAGATAGATATAGAGATTCTGATTATAGGATAATAAAAGGAGAAAAGTAGTTTCACTTCATGGTCTTTGAAAATAAATGATGGGGGGAAAATTATTTTTTTTTATAAATCCTCTATTTTATCAGAAATATTTCAATGGTTTATTTTCAAGAACGTATTTGAAATTCTATAAGTATAATTTCATTTATGAATTATTATTTTATTTTTATAACAGAATTTAAAATCCTCTATAATTTTAACTCGTAAAATGAATTTTATTTTAACATAAAAAAGTATTTAATAATTTATATTTATGTAAGAGATATTATGTGTAGCATGTAATTTAATTTTAGTAAATGTCAATAATAATAGTAGATATGGTTGTATTATATAATTGTTCTTTTCATTTCATGCATTTATATACAAGATTTTATTTTAATTTCAAGTGTCTAAGTATACACTATTTGAATTTTTAACTTCTCATGGAATTGTGGATTTCTAATAACTCTTGTGGATATTTTTATTATGAAAAGTGATTTTACCAAATTGTAGAAAATATAAAATTAATTTATCTACTATAAATATTTTATTTATATTTTTAAAACAATTTAATGGGTTAAATATGATAAATGAAAACATGGTGAAAAGATGTTTTCTTAAACTTCAACAGTTGGGTATCGAATGAGATGATGGGAGTTGTTGAGATCACAAGACCTCAAGGGGTTGTTATCATGAAATTGATGTTTTTTGTTGCCTCAGGGTTTCTATATAGTTTGGAAGGTTTCATTTTAGTTTAAAAAAGTTACTTTTCTCAAAAAAATATTTTAAAGTATAAATCCAAATATAATTTTAAAGGTTTCTTATTTTTTAATAAATGGGGGTTTAATATGTTGAATATTTTTAAATTTCATGAATAATTTTTTTGAAAACCTTAACTTATTTTTTTTAAATAATATATTATATAAAATATTTAATATTTGAAACAATATGTTTTTAAAGGAATTTTAAAGTTCTTAAAAGGATTTTATCCCCATTTTTGATATCCCCTTGGGGTAATTTAATACTCACCCTATGCATTTAAAACGTTTTTTCATATGGTCCATAGAAGAATTATTGGTTAATGTATTCAATTAAAGAATTATCCTGATTAAACCCAATTATTTATTTTTATAATTTTTGTAAACTCTAATGTAATATAAGGATTCTTCTTTATCTTCCAAAATATAGAAATGAAAAGATCCTCAGTTGTGTCATTTATTTTATTTTTAAGTCATGTTTTATAAAAAAAATACACAGTATGTTTTAGTATTAAATATGGAAGTGCCGGTTTAGGTTGTCAGAGTGGTATCAGAGGAAAGATTTTGAAAAATTTGGATATTGGGCATTGTCATTTGAGGAAAAAAAATTAAGAAATAGAATTTTATTTGAAACTTATATGTAATTAAGTACCCTTAATAATATAGAAGTTTATCCACACAAGTTTTTCTTAATTATGAAGATGGGAATTTAGAATTTTCTTAGGTATAAGGAATGAATTGTGATGGCATAATTCATTTAGGCAGGAGGGGGGATGTAACATCGTGAGTTTTAATATATGAAATATCTATATTATTGTTATTATTATTATCATAAGTAGCTTGATTTAAGCATTAAATCAAATTAGTGATAAGAATATTACCAAAAAATTGTAGTGAATAAATTTTCCAACAAAGAATATAAATAAACTATTAATTAAATTAGAATGAAACTCTTAAATGTAAATTTATTAAATAATAAATTTATAACACTTAAATTATTATTTATTTTTTAGTTAATTTTAGAAATTAATTATATACATATAATATAGTTTTAAAGTACAAAACTATTTTTTATCATAAATGTACGATTTTAATAATATTTATTTAGGAAAAAATGAATATTTTTTAAAAATATAATATTTTTATAAACACATTATACTGAGTAATATCAAAAGGCTATTGGAAAGATAAAATAATTATGAAATATTTACAGATAATTATATTGAGTTACTTAACATATGATATTAAATAAAAACAATAATTAAGAAGATTATGTATTGAATTTAAAAATAGAGTATATATATGTGTATATATATGCATAAATTAAAGAATAATTTAATATATATATATATGTGTGTGTGAAGTACCTAATTTGAAATTAATTTTAATATATAATTATATCTTTTAAAAAAATAAACACAAGTCTTACTATAATTAAAATTCTATCATTAGAAAATATTTGATAAAAATAAAATTTTAAAATTCATAAATATTAATGGAAATATATTTTATTATAAATATGTTAAATTATAACTATTATAAATTATTTTGATAATATTTCGAATTATGAATATATATTCAAATAAAAAATTATGATAATTATGAAATATGAGTATTATTAATTAATAAATATATATAAACTGAATTTATAAATATTATGTGAAATATATTAATATTATTATTAGTTTTGATAGAAAATGGTCAGATAGAAGGGGAATCAGAGGGGTTCGAGATGAATCAAGAATTAGAATTAGGGATCACTCTTATAACGGCTCGATCACATATGAGAGTAATCGAATGTGAGACCGAATATCGAAGTAAATCTTGTGAACTGAATACAAAATCCTAGATTAAACGCGAGAGAGGATAGAATTCCGAAGGGGATAGAATGATATAATGTATTGAACATGTGATGTTCGTAAAGATGATCCCATCTTTGTTTAACTTTGACATAGCGATTTACAGACCATTTAATGTATGTGTATGTGTATTTATTTTTAATTGCATGAATATTATTAAAAATTCTATTTTCAGGATCCTTTTCAGCTTATTAATTATTTGTTCATCATGTTTCTAGATTTTCACTCATATCATCCATGTTTGACATAATAGTGTTTTTAATGCATATTTTAAATCAAGAAACACTTTTCATATCCAATGTCCATGATTTTCGTAGGATTTTTTTCGATTCAATGATGCTTCAAGAAGAAGATTTGGTTAAAATGAATTAAAAAAGATTATAATTATATATATATATAATGGAATGTAGCCATTAGAATTAACAATAATGACTTTAAATAGTGTGTTTATTTTTCAGTTAGTCAGATCTGACTAGTTTCTTCATGCTTAGACAAAATATATAAAAATATATATGCCGATAATATTTTCATGTCATAATAGTTGGATCCTCATATACTCATTCTTGAAACATCCAATGAAATAATGAATGTTTCCTTCCCACCTAGATTATACATGAGGCAACAATAAAGATAAGTATACATAAATATAAATATAAATATAAATATATATATTTATATAAAATATTCTAAAACCTTCAAGAGTCAGATTATATAAGAAACCATGCTTCTAAAAGACTTACCATTCATATTCTACACACCCTCTACGTACAGAAGTTAGGAAGATAGAAGAGGGAAATAGAAATTAGATAGAGAGAGTGAGAGTGATAAAGAGAGAGATATAGAGTCCAAATAATTAATAAAAAAACAAGTTTTCCTTCATGGTCTTGAGTCAAAATAGTAATGGAAAATTGTTTTATTTTTATAAAGACCCTATTCTCTCGTAACCATTTTAAGGGTTTATTTTCAGGATCAAATATGATTTTATGTAATTATTATTTTATTTAATTATTTTTTTTATCAAATATAATTTATATTCTTCTTTAATTTAAACTATTAAAAGGTATTTTATTTTCATATAGCAAAGTATTTCATAATTTATATTAATGTAATAGAATTTTTTTTTTCAAAAAACAATTATATCAGATTTATGTTTCAAAACAAAGATTCTATTTTGTTTTGGAAACATAAAATATAATTTTATGATTTATTATAATAAAAAAGTATTTTTTTTATTTAATGTTCAAACCCATATTTTAATGGAAATTTGATAATATATAAATATCTGTGTAATTTTTAATTATAAAACCTATCATTTTATGTGTAACATTTTCTTTATTTTTTTTAAATTTCAATCATAATAGTAGATATGTCCATATTCTTTATATTTCATCCATTTTAATACAAGATTTTTTTAATTCCATGTTTTAAGTATATTGTCTTTTAATTTATGTATTCCTATGGAATTCTAGATTTCTACTAACCCTTAAGTATTTTTTCTTCTTATGAAAATAGATTTTTTTATATCTTAGAATATATATAATTAATTTATACTTTTAAAAATTTTTATGAAGACTTTGAAATGTTTTTAATGGGTTAAATATGAGAAAGAGGTATGTGATAAAAAAATTCTTAAAATCTGCCTCCTGGTTATAAAATGAGATGATAAAGAATGAGGGGATCCCATAACATCAATAGGATGTTTTCCTCAAAGTTATAAAGCTTTTGGCCACATGCTTTCATAAGGTTTTCTAAGTATTATTTTTGTTCATAAAAGTTATTATTTTCGAAAAGGATTTTTAAGGAGAAATCCAAATATAATTTAAAATGTTACATGTTTTAAAAGAAATGGGTTTTTAAAGTAGTAACTATTTTTAAAAGTTTTAAATGTGTTTATTAAAAACTTTAGTTTATTGTTTTATAAATAATATTTCATATCAAATATTTAATATTTGATATGATGTGTTTTTAATATAATTTTAATGTATTTGAAAGGATTTTATTCCTATCTTTTTAAATCCCCTTATTGGTAAATTTTATGGAGACCATATGTTTTTAAAATGATTTTTTCACAGGGCTTGAAGAAAAATTATTAGTGAATATATTCAATTAAGGAATTAGCACAAGTAAATTTAATTATTTATTTATAATATTTATAAAATATGATTTTATGTAAGGATTCTCCCTAATATTCTAAAACATAAACTAGAAAAGTGTTTGGTTAGAATATCTATAATGATAACACAAAAGGGGGGTGAATTGTGTTCTTGTAAGAATTTCACAATTTATTAAATTAACATAAACAATATAGATAACAGGTGGAGTTTCCGTATGAGAATATATATGAATAAGATAATAAACAGAGAACATGGAAAATCAATTTGTAGTGGTTTGAGGCACGACGGTCCCCTAGTCCAATCCACTAATCACCATGTCTGCGGGCTTGGTGAATTTCACTATTAAGGTCCACGTGTCATAAGACTAATCCACAACTGGGTGCAGGATGTTTTCACCCTTAAAAACAAAGACATACAGTGAAGAGCCTTCTGGTTCTTTTATAGGGAACCGATAAATCCACAGCTTAGTGAAATAAACTAACACTCCACCACAAATTAATATGAGCAGTCAAAATTCAAGATAGATATGATGTAGTTTCATAAAAAATAGGTGTATCTCATAGTTAGATTAGTACGCAATTGAAAAAATTTTAATCTTTTATTTAGAAGAAAAATAACATTGAAATATATTTTAAGAGATCATGTTTATAAAGAGATTTTTGATTTTAAGAACAATAACAATAACAGTGCATCATGATTCCAGATTTTAACATGTATATATCCAAAATGTAGTCCTTGAATCTTAGTTGCTTGATTGCTGTAGCAGTAAAAAATATTTGTACAATAAATCTTAAAGAATAAGAATTATATATATATATCCAATAAACCCCCTGATCTTTGTATCAAAATATTAGACATAGAATGAAAATATAATAATATATCTCGTAGAAATATTTGAAATCCACAAAAGACACCTGATAAATAGAGTCAATTAAAATTCAAAGAATACAGCTTATATTAATCGTAAATTCTCTAAAGAATTGAAGAGAGAATATATACATTAAATAGCTCTTTAAATCAATTAAAATAAGATTTCAATGAATCAAAATCATGTTTTCAATCACCCTGACATTCTACAAATACTATTTCCAAATGCTCCGATAAAGTCTTAAATTCAAATTTCCGACGTTGAAAAGTCTAATGTAAGGTTTCTTCACAAAATTACAAAATAACAAACATAGGGTTCAACTTTTTAACATGGGTTTTATGATCCATAAATTAATCCACATCAGTATAGATCTCTTAATGTAACATTGATTATCCATTCATAAACTTTTCCAAATGTAAGGTTGACAACATTAGGTTAATCAGAAAAGTAAGGTTAATGATCCATATGTTTGTAAAGTTCCATAATTATGTATGGTTCTCTAACCATACGTTTTCTTTCTATAAAATGTAAGGTTCTTATCCCAACTTAATGTTACTTTACCATACGTTTCATCAAAAATAAGGTTGATTAACCATACACAATGATCTTTCCACATCAACATAAGGTTTGTTTCTTACATTACATTCTTTATTGTATTGAATGCATAGTATTTCTAGTAAATGACAAATGGTGAACAAGGTTTCTAGAATACGTTTAAGAGCATTCTGAATACTTCAATGAATATTTCAGAAAAATAAATAGTTGAATATTATTTGATGATAAGAATTATAAAGAATAAAAATTTCATGAAATAAACTCAAAATAAAATCATTAGAAAAAAACAAGGGTATTTGTGAGCATCTAAATAATTGATATTTATAGAGTATTGTTGAGACAATACATGCCCAAAAATATCCCCCCTTTTTATGCTCACAAACCTCATAATTTAAAATTATAATCTTAGAAAAAATAATGTAGAATTCTGTAATTTTTTTTTGATAAAAACAAAATATTTGAATTTCTCCCCCAAAGATATAATTCAAAGAAATGTTTGAATTTGTCTAAATAAAATGTTGTGTCTTCAAATTTCAACAAAAAAAAATATTAATTATTTAATATTTAAATTTCTAAAATAAAATAAATGTTATGTTTAACAAAATTTATCCCCCTTTTGGTGATATCAAAAATAAAGTATAGAAATAGATGAAAACACATTTAATATTAAATATAATGAGAAGTGAATGTAATAAGTTACTATAATGAATAAATAGAAATAGATTTGGGATATATACCAAACTACAAAAGTAGATAAAATAATGAAATGCAATATATAGATAACAGATAAATTCATTGATTAATAAAAACATTAATATGGCAATTTTTTGTAATTGAGAATAAAAAATTGTCATTTCTCTGGGTCAAGGTAGGAAAGAAAAATAAGGTTAAGGATTGACTAGATCATAATTTTGTATGGCTTCAAACATTTTCTTTAGATCATCTATCTATAATCTTAGTCTCTTCATCAAACTATCTCCTAGCTGAATTATCAACTTCCTGACATCATTATTGACATAAAAATACTCCACAATGTTGACTTTGAAAACCCGATGGAGATTGTGTGCTTGATTCATGAATAGATCCAACTTCTCTGAAAACATTGTCAACATCAATCTAATTCTTTGTCCTCATTGAGTTAACTGATCCATAAAAAATTTTGGATTCTACAATAAAACTAATAGAGGAGTACTACTGCATTTAAGATCTTGAAGTCGAATATTTATATATTCCATGATAGATGTAATGGCCTGAAATATTCAAATTAAATCAAGACTTGTTGTAGGGGGAGGAGTAGATGCACTTGCCTGATTCACTAAACCTTTCATAGATTCAAACTAACTTCCCAAGAACCATTTTAATTCTGGAAAATTTGTTTTTGACCTAGCTTCTGATATGATCTTCCCAATCTCATTTAACATGTCTCTTTTGAAGGCATCAAAATACCTTATAGAAACATTATACTCATTAAGCTCCTAAAGCTTTTTATTTTCAATTTTCAGTTCCTACCATAGATTGGAATTCTCCTATTGGGACTTATTGAAATTCTTTAATACTTCTTTAACTTGATGAGATAATGAATCAGATGTCTTCTCATCTGTGTTCATATCCATATTTTAATTTTTTGTATGAAAGGGATCTACTACTATTTTCATTATAGATTCTTCGCAAGAAAATGAATGATTTTCTAAAACCTCAGTCTGCCCACCAGAAATATGATCTGACTATCCCACTATTGGATCTACCATTAAAGGTTTAATTTCTAAAATTGATTACTATAAAATCTTCCCTTATTTAACATATCCTTGTTCAGTAACTTCTTCACTAACCAATATTTATTGAAAATTTTCATATTGAATACTCTATTCTTGAACTATTCCCACTACAATTCTCCCTTGTACTTGTTCACTCACCCAAGGTACAATTTCAAGATCTCTAGATTGACTCTCCACCTGAATTTCCTCTTGAAAAATAGTCTCTTCACAATGAACTAAGCACATTAATTCTCCAGAAGCCAACATTCTCTCTTCAACTTGAGGGGCATCTCTTTTTATAGGTTTCATAAAAATTCCTTCTTGGATTTGTTCTTCATATTATTATTCTTTAGTGTAAAATATAATCCTTCTCTTGGATGGTTGTGAAACTACATATGTCTGAGATTCAACTACTCCCTCGTTTCAAACACCATCTTGCTCCCCCCGAGAAAAAGCTCCTGATTTCTGTTCTTCCTCAGCTCCAACAGGTAATGTTTTTTCCTTTCATAGTGCTCTAGAAAAATAAAGATTTTCTTAATATTATAGCATTCCTCACATTACTATGATGACATTTTACTCTTGCCTCAACCAGTCTGATAATATATTTCTTAAACAAAATCCTTGAAATTATCTTTCTATATGGATAAAAATTCATTTGCACATCTGGTGAACAACAGTAATAAAAATATCTATATAAATACCTTTGGAAATTTAATTTGATATCACTCAGAAAAAGAAACATGATATAAATGTTTGGGTAAATGATTTTCTCCATCTCATTCATCGTTGGCACTATTCCAGTCTGAATAAATTTCACTAGAATCCTATGATCTGGTTCTAAATCCTAAAATAGATTTCTGATGTGTGTTGAGTTGAACAGAAATGGAATAATTTCTTTGGAAGAATGGTCTGTATCTCTAATAAACATAAGGTCAAAATAAAAAACTCAATCTTGTAGAAAGTTTAAAATCTTCTCAACCTTAGTAAAAGAAATAGAGAAATCTCTATCTTCGATACTAGCAGAAATCATGTCCTCTGTATAACTGAAAATAAACTACACTCTCTTATAAAAATAATTTAGTTTTACCTTATAGAGAAATTATGAGTTTATTTCATTGAAAGTTGTTTCGAGACCATGAAACGATAGTGATTTCTTCAGAAGTAAGTTCATTTAACATAACCATTCGAATTCAATAACCTTTCCCTATATAATTTTTATGCCTGACGTTCTTTGCTGTTTAGGTTCAGTTGCTTCTTCTTCTTCGATTCTATTGGTTTCTTTTAATTCTTGAAGATATAAAAATATGAGGTTTTCAGCTTCTAGGGTTTGGAAGGACGAATGAAGATTCAGGTTTTGTCGAAGTAGGGGTTTTTTGGGTAAATTACAATTGGAAGATGAGGGTTTTGGAAAACGAACAGTTTCTAACATGTGACATCTGTCTTTGTTTCTCGTGTCATAAAGTAATTGTTACAAAAATTTAATAATTATGTGGTGAAAATAAATTTATGATAACATGTATTAACTGAAATACCATAAGTCAAAAACAAAAGTAAATTAAATTTATAGAAATAAATTAAGCAAAAAAAAAATTAAAGCAAAATAAAGTAAATATAATAAAATAAATATTTAATTAAAATTATATAAAGGTAACCCCACCTTAATAAAATCATAAAATGTAATGGGAAGTGGTTTAGTAAAAATATCAGCTAATTGACATTTAGTATTAAGAAATTCTAAAGATATATCACTTTTAAGAAGAAGAACTCTTAGAAAATTATGTCTAATATCAATATTCTTATTTCTAAAATTACTTATTGGATTTTTGCAGATGTTTATAGTACTTGTATTATCAAATAAAATAAGTGTATTTTTAAAATGAAGTCTAAAGTCCATTAGTGTGTTTTTCATCTATAGAACTTGTGCACAACAACTGCCTACAGATATATATTCTGCTTCAGCAATTGATAGTGTAACTGAGTGTTACTTCTTACATAACCATGAAAATAATGATTTTCTTAAAACTGATAGGTTCCTGAAGTACTTTTTCTATCTAATCTATATCCTACAAAATCTGTATATGAATATGATAATAAATTAAAATCAGATGTTTTTGATAAATAAGAGATTGATTAAGAGTTCCTTTTAAATATCTGAAAATACTTTTTATAGCAGCAAGATGAGAATATTTTGGATTTGATTAAAATCTAGCACAAAGACATACGAAGAACATAATATTAGGTCTTCTAGTAGTAAGATATAGTAAACTTTTAATCATACCTCTATATAACTTTTTGTTCACTAGTTTTCCCACATTATCCAAGTCAAGTTTTATATTAGTACACATGGGAGTTATATATGCCTTACTGTTATCAAGACCAAACTATTTCAATAAAGCAGTAATGTATTTACTTTGATTTAATAGATTTCAAAAATAGTTTAGATAAATTTGAATTCCTAAAAAGAAATTAAATTCTCCCATCATACACCTTTCAAATTATTTTTGCATAAGTTTTAAAAAATCATCGCAATTTTTTTATTTGTTAATCCAAAAATAACATCATCATCCTAGATTTGAACTAATAATAAATTAGAACAAACTGTTTTCTTAATGTGGGTTTGGTCTACCAAACCAACAATTAAACAATTTTTCAAAAACAGTGAACTTAATACTTTATAACAACCTCTAGGTGCTTGTTTAAAGAAATAGAGAACTTTAGTAAGTTTAAAAACAAATCCTGATTATTGAGAATTTTCAAAACCAGGAGGCTGCTCAACATAGATTTCCTTTATTAAATATTTATTTAAAAAAGAATATTTTACATCCATATGATATAATTTAAAATTAATATGAGATGAATTGGCTGGAAAAATTCAAATTTCTTCTAGAATAGATATTAGAGAAAATGTTTCATCATAATCTATACCATCTTCCTGATTATACCCTTTAGCTAGTAGTCTAGGTTTATTTCTGGTTATAATACCTTGATCATATTGTTTATTCTTAAAGAACAATTTAGTTCCTATCACTGGATAATTCGTAGGCCTTTCCACTAATTTTCTTACTTTGTTTCTTTTAAAATGATTTAGATCTTCTTCTATTTCTAACAACTAACTTTTATCTTGTAAGGATTCTTTAGAAGACTTAGGCTCTATCTGAGATTGAAAAGAAAACAATTCCACTATGTTTCCTACAATTCATCTAGTTTTTATTCCGATTTCTAGATATCCTATAACAGTCCCTAAAGGGTGATTCTTGAGGATTCTAGAATTTCTAGGAAGTGTACTTTTAGGTTCATCTGTATCATGTTCTTCTAAACTAGATTAAATTTTATTTATATTTTTGAAATCATTTTTCATGTTATCGAGTATCATGTTGTAAGATGAATCATCAACTTTATTTGTTTGATCTTTTCCTTTATGAAAAGTATTAGTTTCATCAAACTTCACATGAACTGATTCTTCAACAGTACTTGACTTTTTATTAAATAATATATAATATTTAGAAGATGCAGAATATCCTAAGAATATTCCTTCATTATCTTTTGGATCAAACTTTCCAAGATTATCCTTGGTGTTCAAGATATATACCTTGCATCCAAGAACTGTAATGTAATTTACATTAGGATTTTTTTATTGGAAAGTTCGTAAAGATTCCTTTTAAAAATAGGTCGGATTAAAACTCTATCAATAATATAGCATGATGTGCTTACAGATTCTACCCAAAAGTAGGTTGGAAGACTGTATTCATTTTTCATTTTTAAACCATTTCTTGAATAGTTCTATTTCTTCTTTCAGTAATTCCTTTTTTTGAGGTGTTCATAGTGTATAAAAGGTGGCTTTAATACAAATATTTGATAAAAAAGGTATTAAATTCATGATTCTAAAATTCTCCACCATGATCCCTTGTTAATGCAATTATCCTAAAACATTTTTCATTTTGAAATATTTTTTAAAAACATTAAAAAACATAAAAAGCAACATTTTGGAGTTTTAGAAAATATAACCAAGTAAATATAGAATAATAATCAAATAAAACATATACGTATAATGTAATATCCAAAATTTATTTTCTAGATGGTACAAACAAATCCATATGAATAAGTTCTAGGGTCTTCAAAGTAGAAATTTTGTTAACAGATTTGAGGGAGGACTTGTGTAGCTTGCCTATTTAACATGCATCACAAAATCTATCAGTATCAAATTTAAGACTAGGTAAATATGAAACAAATTTTTTATTAGATAAATTATGTAAATAAAAAATATTAAAATGACTAAGTATTCTATGCCAAATCCATGACTCGTTTACATTAGCAGTTAAACATTTTACTTTCTGTTTACTTAAAAAATTTAAATCCAAAGTTTATACATTATATATTCTGGGAGCTCAAAATTTAAGAAAATTATTTTTAAAAAGAGAAAAGTATTTATTAGAAAAATCAACATAATATCAATCATCATAGAGTTAAGAGATACTTATCAGATCGTGCTTCAATCCTTGCACATATATTACTTTATTAATTGAGACAGAATTTGAATTTCCAACTGTTCCAAGTCCAATAATTTTTCCTTTGTAATTGTCCCTGATGATGACTTGGCCTCCATATATTTTCGTCATAGTATTGAAATTTGATGAATTTCCACTCATATATCTTGAACAACCACTGTCCATATACCATATATCTTTTTCTCCTATATGGCATGTTACCTAAAAGGTCAAATTAAACAAACATTTGTTTTGGTACCCATATCTTTTTGGGTCTAGCAGTGTTAGCTATCAAAGAATTAGGAATCCAAATAGATATATTTTTATCAACACTATTATAATAAAAATTAGATAAATATTTTGAATAATGAACATGTTTGAAACCACATAATTGAGGTTATCTTAAATAGAAGTCATTAGCATAATTTCCATTAGTACCACCATAAAAACATTTAATAATAGACATGATTTTTCTATTATAACTTGGAACAAAATATTTTTTGTATAGTTTGGGGTTTTCACCCTTACTTCCTTTACCAAATCTGTCCTTTTTAATTATATTTTTACCAATAATTTATTTAGAACATTTTCTACTTTTTTAAATATAAGAGTGGTACTTTTATAAGTTTCTACTTTATCTTATAGTTTTTCAATCTTATTTTCTTGATTAGTACAATTTGTAGTAGATGAACTAAATTTCTCAATTAATTCTTGATACTATTTATATAAAGTATACCTTTCCCCTAAAATGGAATTATGAATATTTTTTTTGAAGATTTTTGTTTATTTAATAGAGTATCGTATATTTATTCTAGAATAGTCCCATAGGAAATTATTTTATCATTTGAGTAACTAGAATCAGAATTAGATTAATAGTAGGATTTCACATTTTCTTCTTCAGCCATAAAGTAAATATTAGATTTCAAATTCGATTCTTGTTTCTCTGAATTAGAGATTGATGGGTTACTGGAGTCTTCAGAGACACTCTAAGTGGTTTTCATAGCTCTTTTATACTTTTTCTCATAATCAGAATTCTTCTGATATTTATTTTCTATCTTTCTCTTTTCTTATTTCAATTTAGGATAGTTAGGTCATATATGACTCAATGTTTTGGAGCCATAACATCTTAATTCCCTTGAGTCTTTCTCTTCCTTTTTATTTTTTTGGGATCCTTTATTATTCATATAAAATTTATGGAAATTTTTATCTATTTGAGGTGCTCAACTTCTATGTCAGATGAGCTTCAATTTATTTCTTCTTATTTCATTTTTCTTTTCCTCTTTTGGGATACAAATTTTAAAGAAGTGTTATCCTTTTTTACTAAGAATTTGTGGTCTTCAACTTCATCTTCCATTTTATCACCATAAATCATTAAGGATCCAATAAAGTATTTCATTGTCAGATTCTTGACAGGTGTTGATTGGTGCATTGCAATATAAATTCCATTCATCTTTTTTGGTAAAACTCATAGAACTTTCAAAGATTGATTAGGTTAACTGATAGGCTCACCAAAAGATGTTGTATTATTAACAATTTATGTCAGCCTTCCATTCTTTGGTGTGATGATTTCTCTATCATACATTTTTAATGTTTCAAACTTCAATTTCGATGTGACATATCTCATTTGTGTAACTTTTTCAGTACCTTAATAGGCTACTGCAATTATCTGCCACATTTCATTAGCTGTTAGGAATTGCGATACACGGTTGAATTCATCTGGTCAAAGACCACAAATAATAGAATTCAGAGCTTTCTAATTAACATAATACTCAGACTCTATAGAAGTAGACCAAGTTTTCAGTTTTTTAGGAATTGTGTAGGGAGTAACAATCTTTTAGTAAACTCTAAATCGAAGATTTTTTAAGTAGATTATCATTTGTGACTTCAAGAAACCATAATTATCACCATGGAAATATAGAGCATGAACCAATGACATTCTTTCTTTGCGATTCTCTATTTCCATCACTAGAATAGGTCATATGTATTTAGCATGTTATAGATCTGTCGAACAACACAACCTTTGGTACCAAATGTTAGGTCAGAATAGATATAGTGATAACACAAGAGTGGAGTGAATTGTGTTCTTTTTAGAATTTCACAATTTTTTCAATTCACATAAATAGTAGATAGAGGTGGCGGCATATTTGTATTATAATATATTTGTATTCGTTAGTAAATAGAGAATAAGGAAAAAAGTTTATCATTGTTTGAGGCAGGAAGGTCCCCTAGTCCACTCCACCAATCACCCTCTGTGCGAGCTTGGTTAATTTCACTAGTAAGGTACTCATATCATAAGATAGATCAACAAATGAGTGCAAACAGCTGTCATCCTTAAAAACAAAGGCTTACAAATCAAAGCCTTTTGGTTCTTTTATAGGGAACCGATCAAAAAACATCTTAGTGAGAGAAGCAAGCACTCCACCATGGATGAATACGAGCAGTCAAAACTAAAGATAGATAAGATGTGTTTTGGTAACAAATAGATACAGCTAGCAGTTTCAGCAGTATGAAACTGATAAAATATGAATCTTGTTTTTAGAATAATAATAATCTTGAAATATATCTTAATAGATCATGTTTCACAAGATATATTTGATTTTAAGTACATCAAAAAAACAGAGCATTTTGATTCCAAATATAAACATGTATATCTCTAAAATGTTGTACTTGAATCTGAGATGCCTGATCGATGTAGCTGTGAAAAAAATTTATACAAGAAATAATAAAGAATAATAATTATATATATAGCCAAGAAATATCCAGATCATCCTATCAAAATATCTAACACAAAAATATTATATAAAGATACATCTTGTAGAAATATTTCCAATCCGCAAAAGACACCATATAAATTGAGTGAATTCATATTCAAAGAATATCGCTCAGAGTAATCATAACTTCCATTATGAATAGGAGAGAGAATCTATGATTTAAATAGCTCTTTTAATCAATCTAAATGATCTTTGACTCAATCAAAATCAAGTTTTAAATCACCTTGAAATTCCACAAAGACAGTTGCAAAATGCTCCGATAAAGATGTAAATTCAAATTTACGACATTGAAAAGTCAAAAATTATGTTTCTTAACAAAATGAAAATATAAAAAATTTATGGTTCAACTTCATAATGTTGGGTTGATGATCCATACATTTATCCACATCATCATAGATATCTAAATGTAACATTGATTATCCATTCATCCACTTTTCCAAATGTAGGTTGAAAACATAAGGTTGATCATAAAAGTAAGGTTGATGATCCATACATATGTAAAGTTCCATACCTATGTAGTGTTCTTTAACCATACTTTTACTTTCTAGAAAAAATTAGGTTCTCATCCAAACTTAATGTTCCTTAACCATACATTTCATTCAATGTAAGGTTGATTAACCATACACGCTGTTATTTCAACATAAATGTAAGGTTTGTTCCATACATTACATTCTTCGATATATTAAACTAATAATATTTATTTTAAATGAAAAATGGTGAAAATTGTTTCAAAAATATTTTTAGGATAATTTTAATCATTTTTTCAAATATTTCTCAAAAATAAATAGTTGAATATTATTTCAAGATAAGAATCATAAAGAATATAAATTTCTTGAAATACGCTCAAATTAAAATCATTCCTAAAATAAATCAGGGTATTTGTGTGCCTCAAAAAAATTGATATTTATAGAGTATTTTTGAGAAAATACCTGACCAGAAAAAGGATCCTCAGTTGTGTAATCAATTTTTATTTTTCAATTATCTTTTATAAAATAACACACAACATGTTTGAATACTAGATCTAAAAGTTTGGGTTCAGGCTATTGCCTAAATGGGTTTTGCGGGGGATAGATATATCCTTTTATTTGAATCATAACTCAAATTCACCAATTTTAGGGTTTAAATGTGAGTATACATTAAACATAATTTATATCAGTTTTGTTTTCACTAATTTTCTCTTTGAGGAAACACTTATTGATTTTATAAAATAATCATGGGTTTATATTTTCAAATGATAGACTATACCCCATAAATTGAATTATCATCCTCAAAGGTATGGTCATTTTGAGCATGTTATAGTGATTTTTCCTCTATTATATCACCAATTGAATGAAAAAGATTCAGTTAGGGACCTAAAATAGTGTTATTTCCCCCACTAATGAATTTGAGAATCAACCCCCACCCGTTGAGAATAGAGTTGACCCTTCCATAATGTAGATAATAATCCCTGAAATATATGATGACACTATCATTTTGTTCAATGTGGTTTATATGTTATTGAGTATGAGGTGATGGTGTTGGGCCATGATGGAAGTAGTTGGGACCATGCCCAATAATGGAATTTTCTTGTTTCCTTAGATTTGTCCTTAGAACATGATGGTCGTAACCCCAAAATAATCAATGATAAGATATTTTCACATATAATTTATAATTAATTAATATTGATAAGTATTACCCCATATTTGAATTATTTTTCATTTTCAAATTAGTTAACACTCATATTATACAATCATTTCAATGAAATACCCAATGATAAAATCCCATTAGAGGTATTCAGACATGCTCCCTAAATTTGAGAACATCATCATTGTAACTCCAGGTGCTAGTGAGGAGGTTCTAATCCACATTCATCCTTTTTCATTTATGACAAAAATAATATTTCCATATGTGAAATACATTCCCTTATTCTCTCAATCCTTTAGAGGGAGAATGAGCTTCATTTCTCTCTATTTTTGAGAGTTTTCTAGATAAATATCTTTCTAATTTTGGTAGAATTATATAGCAAGATTTTTTGTGCACAACATTCATCTAACCTGAAAAATGATATAGTCAAGTTCAAATAAATGGCCTAGAGAATAAGTCATTGTGTAAATTCCCTTAACCATTATCTTAATTCTATTTAACCCCACATCAAATAATAATATTATTAATATTATTTCCCTAATGTGGGAAAAACTCATGAATATGTTTAGTGTCAGTATTTATATAAATAAATTTTTATTTATTGAAATGATATTAAATATATCATTACCAAAAGTCCCTTAACCTAGTTAGTAAATATCTCTTGAAATTTATTGAGCCTTGAATAATGTGTATTTATTTAAATAGATAACTATCATTACATTATTCTATAAATAAATAAATCAATATAATATTTAATAAAATTGTGAATGAATATTTATTTAATATTCTCATAAAAATAAATGTTTATTTATTACTTTGGGAATAAAAAATAGATAAATAAATATTTTATGTTCACATAATTATTAATTACATTATAGATAAATGTTCATTTAATATGTTTATAACCAAATAAATAAATTTATGTTACCATGATAATAAAAAATTCGTAAATTAATGTCATATATTCACATAATTCATAATTACCATATGAGTAAATATTTATATAATATTAAACGGACATATATATTCTTTTGAATAACTAATGATTGAATTTATGTGATCAATAGATCTAGAATAATTATGAAACCATAAGCAAAGAATAATCACAAATTAAACTTGTAAAATGATATAATTTTTAACTAAGGTTCTGGATAAAATTAGTGTCTGACCTTCTAGGCCCCTCTCTTAGTACATTTAAGATAAATCCCCTAATGTGCTAAATTGGTATCTAATAACATGTCTAGACAACCGTAGCGGGAAAAGAAAAATCGTGCAATGATAAAAAAACTGTTATTAGTGGTTATTATATAATACAATCCTTTTGTATCGATATCTCATTAGGAAGGTTGCATAATTTATGTCATTAAACCATATTCCTGATTTATCATTATTTAAATTTTATAAAATGAACACATAAATATCCTACAAAGGTCAGGGATACACCCAATCAAAAGGCCAAGGATATATGATTTCATTTAAAATTAAATAAAAAAATCCCTTATTGACTTATGTATTAATTCTATATCACTCATAATACACCCAATTTATCCTACCTCATCATAATTATATGTTTTCATGATTTTCATTAGTAAATTAATGTACATGACTTGTGATATACATTAAAAATTATCTCAATTCTATATAGAAACACACACGTCCACATGTCGAAATATCTAATGAAACATACGAAATATGGAATTTCTAAAGGCTGGTCTCCTCACATAACATCCTCTCCTAGAGATTACTAAAGGAAAACTTTATGAGAATAATTCTTTACGTATTAAATTCCCCCTACCCCTGATATCATGTATGATATGTGTCTAGTCATATGATTTTATATAGGAGTATCATATATCATTTGTAATATTTTTATACGAATTAAAGGTTCTAATAATAGAGGGGAACTGAAATAACCTTTCAACAAGACAAATAATCATAGTAAATTAGCATGTTAACATTATATAGAAGTGCACACATCATATTATAAGATATTTTTTTTGTAGGGTGAGACGCTCCCCTGAAAACTAAGATTCTTTTATTAGAAAAATAAAACAAGTCTACATGAGTCTATAAAAGGGAAATTTAAACTAATCCCTCTAAAAAATGGGAATGAGATTAATAGGAATATAATCCAACCAAATAAGATCAAATTTGTATGAACCTTTGTTGTAAAGACCATCTTCCAGAGCCTTGGTGTCTCTATAGATATGAGTGACAACGTGATAAATGGTTAAGAGAACATCCATGTATTGGATCAACCAATTACTTAACTTAAAAAGGAGATGAATAAATCCTATTCTGATTACACGAACAACATTAATAAATCCACATTCCTACCAAACATTGTTCCAATACCTTTGTTCACATTTCTTAATCAAAGTGATAACAACAATAATTTCAACTTAAAGTGAAAAGGAAAATTCACATGAACTAGGGAGACATCCCAATTAATAACGATGATTATCTGTGAAAGTATCAACATAACCTGATGGACCGTGATTAACTCTTGATGAAAAATCAATGTTTATCTTAATCCATACTATAAAAGGTGATTTCCAAAAAAATTACATAGTGCCAAAATGAGGTCAAAAATTACAATTAACAGAAATTTGACCCAGGATAGGTAAATCATGAATTTAATTGTTATTTCTATTTTATGGACTACAATTTATCTTTAGAAACATAGAAAATCATAAAAATCTAAAGATATAATAGAAGATCTAACCAAACATGGATGAATTATTGAATAGAGGAAGTGAGAGGCTTCCAAACTCATATGATATATGAAATTGATTTACAAATGGAAGAATAAGTAAAACAACTCAAAAATAAATAATCCATACCTTCCCTATGATGATGAAAAATAGAACATATCAAACTGGTAAAAATACCATAGATCTCCAAAGAAATCATATATTGGAAGCTTCCAATGTGTCAACCTCCAGACAATAGTGGGATAAGAGGGACTGATGATGCTCCTATTCAATTTCTTGATCCACTAAAGATCCACATAACAACCAATAAAGTGTTGATAAAATAATTTATCCATGAGAAGGACACTTTTAGCAGGCCCCCCACACAAAAATAACCTCATAATGAGAAATAATTGTTACAAACAATGGCTTTGATGTAATAAGGTAGAGCCTTCATATTATTAATTTGGTCTTTGATTGAAATCTATAAATCCATGGTAGTTTCATTATTTGTGAGAGACTGAATTTGAGTAAAATTAGTCCAATTATTATTCTAGAAGTTCAGAGAATTATATTTAGAAGAAAACTATCTGGATTGAGTATAAATTCAAGATAAAATGGACATGAAAGCAGACCAGAAATAAAAATAAAAGTGAGTGTAATTTTCAATCTAGAGATTATTAAAAAATTTGGAATGAGGAAATCCAACAGCTTCTGAATTTTTATTTATGATTTTAAATATAAACTAATCATTCAAATATTAATTAAAGAAATGAATATTTTTAATTCCCAGACCCCTTCATCAAAAGCCTTGTAATATGTATTCTTGGGGACAATGGATAACCTTATTTCTAAAACGATGCCACTCCGAATACAATTATTGATTGAAACATTGATATTATTTATGAGAGAAAAAGTACATTCATATACCATAAATTAATAAAAAAACTTGGTTTTGATGACAGATTTAACCATACAAACCCGACCTTCTATGAATAGAGATTTACCATTCCAAGAGGAAGGTTTCCTCCAAATCTGTAAATTAATGCAAAAAAAGGAAAAGTCATTAGTCTTCCCTATTACATTGGAAATATAATTTAAAAAAAATAAAAAAACCCTCTCTAATTCACAATTCCCTAAAAACATCAATGTTCATATCCATATGAATATTCCATCCAATGTTTATAAAATACTTTCTCCTGCCAACCTCTTGACCTGAAACCTATTCATAATGTAATAGAGATTTCTTGATGTTCTTGATGTTTTACTTATCCTCTTGGGTAAATAGAATAATACCATCGTAATAAATTAGGTGAATAGTAGTAGATATTCCCCCACTAGAACATATAGATTTCAATTTTCCATTACCATTCTTGATGAAAATAAGACTACTGGGATATTCCCCAATAATGGAGAAAATGAAGACAAAAAGGGGAACACCCTATATGACACCTCAATAAAAAAATTATCCCTATTAGGAGCCATCGATAAGAACAAAAACATGAGTATAACATCAGATGATTTTAATCCATTTAATTAAATCATAATCAACTCCAAATTTAGCAAAAATAAGAAAAATAAAAGAGCAATCCATTGTATCAAAATATTTTTTGATATCAAGTTTGGGAGAAATGTTTACTCTTCTAGTGTATTTTTTGAGAATGTTGTAACATTATGAGGCAGTGAAAAGGAATTCTTGAATTTCCCTCCCCTTTATGAATCCAAATTGATTTGATGACATAATTTTACTTGAGATAGAAACCAACCTGTAAGCTAGGATTTTTATGATAATTTTATAAATGTTATTCAAAAAATAAACATGACTGAAGATATAAATCTTAATAAAATTTGCAACTATCGGAATAAGAGAAAGTAACTGAGAATTAAAACCACAAGGAATGGAACCAAATTTAAATAAATTAGAAACAAGCTTTAAAACATACTCTTGAATGATCTCCCAACAAGTATGAAAGGAGAACCTTCTAAATTTATTGGTAATAAAAATGAACAAATCCCACATTCATTCGAACTAACTATTAACTAAACTGGTTAACCTTATATAATAAAAATTCTTCTTCTGTGATGTGTCAATAATTTTTGGGTCTTCCATTTTCTAGTTGTTATTCTATTTAGTGAGACTTCATGACTTCAAGAAAACCCATCATGAATGAATATAATTTACTATATACATTTCTCCTCTATCATCCCTAAATTTTCAGATAATAACATAATCTAATGTTCTTAAAAAAATGATTATAATTTATTATATTGGTAGTACTCAAAAGTATGGAACAATCCTTTTCTAAACCAACTTCACATGCTACCTAAAAAACTACAACGTTCCTAGTTTATTAAAATATGGAAACCATTGGATGTAATATGTTTGCTATTTCATATTACATTATCCGAACAATAATTTTGTATCAAAGTGATAAATTAAAAATGTAGTTTTATATCCCCTTTATAACTTGAATTCTCAATTCTAAAAAAACTATGTACTTGTACAGTTTTACTTTCTCAATCATTGTATGTTAGTTTTGATTTTCAACCTTTTGGATTTTTCCTGGTTGTGGTTGATATTCACTCTATATACCTTATGATTAAGAAAGATAAAACCTAATTTTATATAATGTAGTGTGATACATATTTACAAATTACTATAAAGAATATATAGTCTATTTATCACAATAATATCCACCTATATTTTCACATATCAACTAGGGAGATTGATTCTATGTGACACTGATTAAATTCTATTCAGATTGTTCCATCCTATATTTTTCAAAATAATATTAGTGTATGTACTATTATTTGAACAAATAAACCCTATATATTTATCATTATAGATCATTTTCCTCTAGAAATCGGTTGTTAATTTAATTCATTCATAGAGAAATTATCATTATTCATAATAAATTGTAATATTTACCATTTTTTTCTATATATTATAAAAATATCTTCCTGTGAAAACAACAATGCTCCCACTAGAATCTTATAGAGACATGTAATTTTGTTTTTTTGTTTCTAAATAATATTTATTGATTATATAATGTTTCTAGGAAAAGTAAAATTAAAATATATTTAATCATGATGACTTGGTTTACCTAAATGAGCTTTATTAGTTCTGTGCTTGTACCAAGATTGTCTAGTTTATATTGAATACCCACAAAATATTTAACATAATTTAATGAAACTTGAAAATCATAGATATAAGTTTTATTATATAGAATCCATATTAAATTTATTTTAACATTCCAATAATATCTATTATCCACTTACTTCTCTATGGATGATTCATTATTCATACCGAATAATATAACACCACTATAGGTGAATATAAAATCACCACTATGGTTTTAACTTTCCAATGTAGTATATTACTCTATAAGAAATCATCTCACAATGAATTTTGACATTTAGTGTGACTATTTCAATTTTATATGCATATTAATCCAAGAATTCACTAAAACCATGATTACTCCCACTATCTAAACAAATATGTTCTCACTTAAAATAAGTGTTTTCAGTGTTGATAATATATTTCTATCTTGGGAATTTTATTATATCAATTTATTATAGGATAAAAACTGAGATACAATTTTTTTTTCTCTAGATGTATGTTTGTAACGATAACCAACTTTAAAAAAGAGCTCCGATCAAATATTTAAAATTGTGGCATAATGTACTCCCATAATATCTTAAGTAATATGATTTCGATTAGTCAATTCAGTTAGTATATAGTTATCTATTGAACTAGTATTTAAAAAATATATCCTGGGATACTATAGAAGAGAATAAATAAATATAATATTTTTCATCGATATATATTGTACTAATTTCATGTATTTTATGTTAATAAAATAATGTGAGTTTTTTGTATTATTTCACAATATATTTAAATGATCAAATAATACTTGGTTAAGATGTGCCCTATCAATCACACTTATAGGATCCTATATATTATTAATAAGTTAATTCATTTCTCCATTGAGTATTCATTAACTTTATTAAAGGAATATCATCAAGTATATGAATTTATCCCTAACCTCACTTTATATTAGTTCTTATAAAAAAACTGGGATAACTTTATAATATTTGGTTCCACATTTATTTCTAATTATGTGGTACGAGTCTTATATTTTATGTTCATTACTTATTTTTTATTATTCAAGTATTATTGTACTATTAGATGATTAAAAAACCAAAAACAATATTCATTCCAAAACGTGTAATGTCTCATTGTGTCTAATGACATTGAGATAAATGTTTTGGTGACAATCAATACAAAATAATTGTTTTTCTTGAATCAATCCAATTATAAAAAATAAGTTTTGTCGTCTACTTTGAATACCTAGGAATCATCCTCTCTCATCTTTCATAGAATTCATTCCATGACCCCCTTCCCCCATAGGTACCGATTCCAATCTTTAAATGAATGAAGATAGATAATAACTCATTAGCCCTACCTCTGGTTGGCCCTAGGTTGGAAAAAAGTAATGGGGGTTTGAAAATATTGCAAAATGGAAGGAATTAATGTCTAAATATGTAGGATCAAGAGATCGAATAAACAAAAACCAAGTGAATCTACTCAATAGTACATTTGAACCAAGATTGAAATGTCTAACTTTGTCCCCAAATTCCTCATGAAAACCTGAAAAAAAATTTACATATGCTTGTTGAGTATACAATTATACTTAATAGGGCCATAACAAAGGTTACAAGTGAACATGTGAAAATAAAACACTAATATTAAAGTAAAAAAATAATAGTACCAACATGAACCTAAACCGGTCAACTACCAATCCCAACCTCACTGTGGATTGCTCACCAAATCACACATCAATAATACTAATATATCATGAAAACCATAACAAAGGCTCCCCACTACCAGTTCCCTACTAATTTTCCACTCTCACACCCCAACATCAATCATCCTATACACTCATAACTTCTATACATATCACATCATATTCAAACATATCCAATGTGGTTCAGGACACGAGCCTATCTCTCCTACCCTCACAAGTTTTTGTGTCTTATGATAACATAATTCATCATCACGTCACATATCACTCGAAGAAACCTGGGAAAATACATCGCATCATACCCGAATACACCTGTGTCATCACATCTCATCTCACAACATAATCAGAATAGTAAATAATCATGAAACTGAAGGAAATCAACCTCGTTCCCTCATCCTACCTTGAAATACCCCCACTACACATCACATCACACCACTGGCTCCTCATATCACAAATATCTCGAAGACACAGGGGAATGAAATCTTATCTTACCTAAAGATACCTGGACTATTAAAGTTTAAGAAAGTGCAGGGTAGAGGGGGTAGCCAACCATTTGCATCACGACCATCCTAGATTTTTGGGAAAATCCCCATAACTCAAAACCATTGGTCATTGGGAAGGTTATCCAATAAGAGTGGGGAACAAATATAAATAACCTAAAATACATGATATTTAAATACCACACAATTCCAAACTTATGTATTCACAAAAACTACACTAGTGTACATTTAAACACCACAATTTGACCACACATCAACCATAAAATCTGTTTCTACAACCATAATAATCACACCACACAACCACCACACAAATCTGCACATTCCCACTTTCAATTACAAGTTCCAAAATTTTATAGATTTAATAGGTATCCTATAACTTCCAATTACTAAACAATTTAATTTCACATTTAAAAAACCCATTCATATATTCAATTAATTTTTTTCCAATTTCCACATATCAATTTCCAGCAAATTCATTATTTATTTTGGAATCCATGGAAATTAATTTCATCACTGCAAAGTATACCATGGAAAACCGAGAAACTGACATAGAAACACCACCCAATAACTCATCCATACCACATTAACCATCACCACAACACCACATCAATGATGTGATCTCACAAAAACAACCACATGTCACATCCACCGCACATCGCCACCACTACATAACCACAACCACCACACTAAAAAATATAACATAACCTCATCAAATAATTCCTCCATATGGAACAACACCACCACAAAACATCACCATCTCCCAGATCCACTACCATGAACCATAAAAACTATGAAACTACCCATGTCACTTATGTTTCTACCAACCACCACACCAGAAAACTGAAAACAAATAAGGTAATACAATAATGAAACTATACACAAAATTAAAACACTCCATCTCCCATAATTTATTCAAGGTATTTTATCACATTACTTTTTTATTTAGTATGATTATTATAACAAAAAATAGATTTCCATGTGAAACCATTCATTTTACACATATATGATCTTTAGAAAGTTATTCAAGATGTAATCGAACAACAAAATAGTAAGGGTGTCACTATATAACAACTATAATACAAATTGGGATCCAAAAATCTGTGAATTTCAGTATTGGAAACAAGAATTCATAGCCTCATAAACAATATCATCATAGTAGTATAAGAAAGTGATTTTTTCCCATCCCTATTAGTTTTAGATTTTCAAATTACTATCATTATTCTGATAGCAATTACTATCCACCCAATGAAATGAAAATACATGAAATCTCTATACATAATATATAAAAGGGAGATAATGAGGACCGCCTCCCCAAAATATGTTTTTTTGATTCACTACACACAACATGGTGACGAAGAATAACCCAAAAACCACTAATGCACCAGAAACCCTAGAATCAACCCGAACCACATCAAGGTATCATCAAAAACATATTTCAAAACACCATAAAAAAATAAAAAAAACCCATGGTGAATCCCAAGAAAAATATCTTGGGAAACTAAGCATAGAAATTTAGATATGTCACCTATAATTTCGGACGGCCAACTACTAAAATTACAGAATCAAGTTGAGGGAATTTTGGATAAAATATATCCGAGAGGGTCATATGGTTCTTCCCACAATTAAGAGAAGGAATAAAAAATGAGAAGAAATTCCGTCCAAACAAGGGTTATAAACAACCCGGTAAATTCCCCTTTCACAAAATTAATTCCCCATTTATGTCATTAATTTCATGAGGTCGACAAAATAAAATCCATGAATCCATTTCAAATCATGAATTAATCATATCAATAGTTTCTACCAAAAAACATCATTCATGGGATTGAATAAAATAACATTATAAATTCTAGTTTCATGATGGGAACTCATTTCAAAAAATACCCCTCTTCTAAACACTTGTCATAAAATCATTAACTACAGAAGACGTGGAACAACAATTCCTAATATAAATAACACTTTCATTTCATTAATTCCTTCTTCTACAAAACTATAGCTCTAAATCCAAAGAAATGTCCTTGAGCCTCAACCGAAACTCCCCCAACACCCAAGATTGTAAACGTGATGGGTTGTGGTGGCATAATTTGTTATATTAATTACCTCTAAAATTATTATTTTAATCAAGAATCAATACTATACCCAATGAAATGAAAGGGTTCTAAAAAATCACCCCATACGATACCTCTCAGGTTTCTCAATACACATCCACACTAACTCTATCTAAAACACCTAACCAAGTTGTCAATGAAACAACCCACACAATCACTACCACTTCATCATCCAACATTGGCCATAATAATCCACTTTTCCAGAAAAAAATATGCACAGCCATATCATCCTCTATAAAACCCAACTTAAAAACTGTCAGAGCTCACACATTGCAGTACCCTAAGAACAAAAATCAAGTAATTCCATCTCCCACATCACGATATTATCTTATATGGGAGGTAATTACTCACCCACATGGTTTTAATCATTTCAAAGTACAAAACATATTTATTAGGATTAACTTTTCTCCAATTCATATTCCATATGGTTTATCACACATCACATCCTCATGGAAAAAACACATATTATAAAACAAAAAGATCTAAACCCCACATCAGAAACTAAAAAACAAATGGTATTGGGAATGTATCTATGTCTATCAATCCCAAGTACTCTCCTCCAGGACAACATTCCTTTATAATGCATAAACCAACTGAATGGTTCATCCCTGCAACACCTTCTCTTGGAAATATGAGATCCCTACTGGCTACTCCATGAAAATAACATCATCCTTGAAATCCAAATCTTCAAAATAAATGATGTTGTGATAATTATGAAGAAACCAGTGATTTTGGGTCACATAGAAGATGTCATAGATCCTATATAGCTATTGTGGAAATTATAGATAATAAGACACCACACCAACACACCCAAATAAATCAAAATATCCAATGAACTGGGAAGAAATCATAACCCAAGTTGAACTTCCTCTTCCAACATTGGGTGAAATCCCTCAAGAATAGATGGTATCAACCCTAAAACTCCAAGGGATTCAACCTATTATTAGTATAGGCCTACCAGCAATCATCTTCCAACCTCATCCTCTCTCAAACCAACAAGTTCTTCTCGATTTTTCTATATACCACATAATGTCTAGGAAATGATGAATTTCCAACATACATCCAACAAAATGGAGAATAACATGAATTCTCGTATAACCTATAAAATGGGGCCATGGCAATAGATGAGTGATTACTATTATTATATAAAGAATCAACCATAGGAAGGTTCCTTATTCATGATATACCAAAATCTAGGATGCAAGATCATAATATATCTTCCAGTGTCTCGATAGTATACTGTATCTATCCATCTATCTTGGGATAGAAAGAAGTAATAAGGCACAATTGGGAACCAAAATAATAGTGAAACCCTATCTAGAACATTGAAATAAAATGATGATCCCAATTAGAGATTATGGACCTATATAAAATATGAATACTAACTACATCATCCACATATCTCTTCACCAGATCATCCATAACACTCAACTCATATATCTCTAAAAATGTGATGACTTCATCAGTTAGTCCACTATCAACCAAACTAAATCATAGCCTCCCTAGTACTAGGGTTACATGTTGAAGAAATCCATCATGATTTCTTCCCATTTAAACTCATTAATATCCAATGAGTACAAAAAACATCCAAGAACATGTGTTATGATTTCACCTACTAAAAACAAGACACTTAACCACCATCATTTACATGGACCATTTCATCCTAGGACAATAAATATTTATCCTCAAGTCATGATACATCTTGGTTACACTAGGATATAATACTAAAATGATCTATTAAACATAAAAATAACTTACTAATGCACTGAAAATGGAAAAATTACATTACCTTAAAATAATTCCTGATTCTGACTATCCTCTGACCATCCCACTAGAGTATCACCATGGCCAACATGGTCACACTTCACCTATACATCTAAGTCTCCACATTAAGAATCATCCATAAAATTTATTAAGGATTAGTATGTGTTAATATTGTGATTAAAACCTCATCCAAAACTCTCTTCAATGTCAAGATGTATCACTGCAATCTTCTTCATCCCTTTCCAAACATTGAAAAAATTCCGAGCCACATTTCCTCTAGGCTTCAAACCTAAGGAACCAACAGTAAAACCACCCTTTCCTAATGTTTTAGAGATATAAAAACTATAATAAAAAAGAAACACTATCCACCTCCACTGGATTAGATTCATATCTCACTATTAAAATATATATTTCTAGCTCTTGTGGTCTGTGAAAACCGAAAAGTGCATTTTAGTGATGTAATGTCACCAATGCTTCATCACAAACACAAAAACCTCTAGTTCCCAATCATGGGTGAAATTGTAAGAACCCATTTCTTACTTTATGGTATGTGATTCTTTTTTTCTTTCTATTTCAAGCTAGTTTTTGAGAAAATATGGGAAACTAGGTAGTTCTGGAAATTTCTAGGTTACACGCCGTGTACTCCTACGTAGATGTCGTGTGTATGTTAGGCGTGTAATGACCGATTGATGAATTATTACATTTTGTGTGGGGATTGTGTAATAATAATATACTACATGGTGTGTAGTGTTCCTTAACATGCCCTGTATTTTACCTTCTGCATACCAGCTGAGTCCTAGTCATGTGTTAACACGTGTGATGCGTCTAAGCCGTGTGATGACCTGACAACCTATGTATGTTGGAGTATGGAAAAGTTACTACATAGAGTTTAGTCATTAATACATGTCCTGTACTTTTTTATTCATTTATATTTGATAGAGTCACATCTCATTTTGGAAAACATCTTCTTCTTCCCCATTTTCGGACTGTGACACTCCAGGATGTCGAGAACGTTTCTTCTCCTAGATTCTTCAACCAAAATCCATTTTTATCTATCTGTGGCTATGGGTTGGAATTAGGAAGGGTAAAACTGGACATACTATTCCTTTCTTGTTCCTCTTTCGCACAATCCATAGTTTTCCATCCAAGTAGAATTGCTGGGATTTGACAGAAATATAGATCTACAAAGATATGCTTCGAATTGGAGGTTGATATCGGATGTATCTACATCTACGAGGCTAAGGTAGGTGGTGTATACCATGTTTTGTGTTTTTTTGGTCATTTTGGGGTTGCGTATTTTTATAGAAACTTCATGTATTGAGAGAGACCCATGTTTCTTTATATTTAATTGACCATAAGCCTTATAGGATGCCATTGGGCATTCCCATACCTTGTTACGCGTGAGAGAGGTCGGGTTAGAGGACATTTCTCATTTAGGGAATATTGGATGGGTGTTCCAAAATGGTTATAATTGTTTTGTTTTGATTAAATTTTTGAGTTAAAACTGTTTAAGCATGATTATGTTTATTAGAGGCTTTCGAGACATCAGTGCTTGTATGGGATAATACCTGGCCAGTGCAATTCAACTGTTCAAATTGTTTTTCTTATTTTAAGTGATTTGTTTTGATTAAATATATGTGATTCTTGATATTGAAAATATAGGATCCCTTGGGTTGGGTTGGGAATGGTCCAGATATCCATGAGTGATGTTGATCACAGGTTAGGAATGGCCGGATTATTTGGGTGGGTTAGCCACAAGATTGGGTGTTGTGGACGTTAGATTGAGGCAGTATGACTATTAGGGTGGGAATGGTCCTGGTTACATGGATGAAAAGACCATTGGATTCTGAGCGACATGGTCGCAGGAGAACAAGGTTCTAGAGAGGTTTTGGATTAGGTTTCAAATTTGGTGATTACTGCTCACCCATGATTTAAGTTGTGTGCACCTAAATGACTCCGTGATGAGGTGGTTTTGACCATTCATGTGGGTAGAGTCCTTCGTAGTTGTGGTTTGGTGATTATGGGTTAAGGGTTCTTACCATGGAAGCCACATGGAAGGTGAGGTGACTTCAAATTGTTTGGGAATGCCTATGGGACATCAGTACTTGAGACACGAGGTGTCAAGAGGCACATTGTGCCAAGTAACTACAGCTTGGGAATGCCTACGAGATGTCGGTATTAGAGACACGAAATGTCAGGAGGCACATGGTACCAGGTTACAATTGTTTGGGCGTGCTTTTTGGAAGTTAGTACTTGAGATAAGTAGTGTTAGGAGGCACATGGTTCCTAGTTACGTGCCTGAGATTCTAGTGTTGGTTGAAGCAGGTGATGCTCCCTTGTGGTTGCTGAGCACCAGTGGAGGTTGTGTTTACATTGTGCATCATACTATTTAATTTCCTTATAGATGCATGCCTACTTAATCACCTATACTAGGTAGGTATGATTGGGCGGTATCCTACTAAGATTCCTCTCACCCCCTACATGGGCCCTTCGGGACGCGTGTAGAATTTATGGATTTACGTGTAGGAAAGAGAACAACTTTAGGTGATGGATCTTATTAGCTATTTCATGGAGATTTGGAATGGAAACTTGGTTCATTCCTAGATGGAGTTTACCATGTTTTTCTTTCTTTCATGTATCAGCATGCTTTCTTTATTTGGTGGCTATTATTTGTCCGCCGTGGGCTTCATTGTTTGTTGACATGTATGAACTATTGTGGACACATGCTTGGTTTGTTTAGTAGTTACAAGTGGTGTTTGTCATGTTGTTCTGTTTACTTTCCACTGATTCTCTTTGTTTATTTCTTCTTCTATTTACTTAACATTGTTGTGCTTCCACTATTTGGGTCTGGTTCGAGTCTACTGAGTTTTTATTACCGCCGTAGGTTTTATTATTATACTTGGACCAATACCTATCTTCCTCTAAGAGGGAATATCCTCCCCACTATACCTTTTTACACCCTCTATGCAAGTCGACATCCTTTGTCTCTTGGGGAGGTGTGCCTCAAGTAGTAACACTTGACCTATTTAGCGCTGTTCTAGTGGCTATTCATCTTGGGACATTACAAAGTGGGGTCAAAGGAAGGTTTGTTATTGAATAGGATTTAATATCATATTTTGACTGACTAATAATGAGATCGATCCTTCTTTTTATTTCTACTCATTTAGTATTTTGGATATGATAGACTAGAGATAGGTTGTTATTGGAACTAGGTTTCTAGCTTGTGTTTGGGTACCCTCAGCTCCAGGTAAGAGGGATGGACCAAGTTAACATGGGTGGGAATTGATATTTTTCTTTTTCTAAGATTATCATTTATATGATTTCCACCTTGGTGGATCACTTGGTTTGTGATGATTATTGGTTTTTATATGTGACCCTTGACCCAGTGTAGTAAGGGTGAATTGGAAAATGGCCCGGTATGAAAAGGTGAGTTTTCTAAGTATTTGATAGGAACATTGTTAGGGTATTCCAATTTCATATATACATGTATTCTTTGATATGTAATAATACCACAAGAATAATATCAATTTCCATGATATAGATGCTTTTGAAATGAGTAATGTGAAATTACTAATATAATTTCTTATTTATTACAAGGTATTATTCCATGCTTTTTATTATGTAAAATTGTATGTGGCATCAGATTTGTGCCTAGATCATATATGTGTATGTATTTACTATGGTTTCTATTGATTTTTATCACCTTGATTGGGTGACTCGATCATCGGTTTGAGGAAAGGATGGTTGTTGGGATGTGAATGTCCAAAGGTACTTTAAATAATTGGATATGTTGAGGGTGGGTAATGAGGCCATAAGGCCTAGATGTTGGGGGCATGATTGCGATTGGGAAGAGTAAGGGTAGTTGTTAGGTGTTTCCTCTTTACTGATTTCCTTATCTGTGTCACATATATATATAATGTTATATATGTGGGTTGTCTGACCATTTATGGTATGCAGAAGGTTCCTCCTAGATGGCTCAATGGAACGTCAGGTGGGGGATGATAAAGTTCCATAAGAGCATGATTAGGTTCAAACACCTGATGGAAAGACAGATCTTGAGCCACAAGTATAGGATCAGGAACATGATTAGGTTTAAGATCTAATGCAGACAGAGCTACTGGTGGGTTTGGAAACATTCAGGTTGTGGCTCGACGAGCAGCTCCGATCTAGCCAGGTACATGTTTTTTTGGGATCAATAGAGGCATGCAGGGTACATATACTTCTACGGAATATCTGAATTGGGAGTTTCAAATGTAGAACCCGCCACCTTTTCAGGGTGAGGGTGGTCCTCAGGTGGTTGAGAACTGGATAAAGAGCATGTAAATGATCTTTGAGATGCTAGAGACACCTCTGGGGAAGAGGGTCAAGCTAGTGATGTACATGCTGAGGGGACCGTCGAAGTGTTGGTGGGATGTGAATCTTAAGGCTCACAAACATGAAGGACAAGAATTGAAGGAATTTGAGGACATGTTTTTCGAGAACTTTTTCCGAGAGACATAGAGGGTAGAGGGAGCTCGAGAGTTCTTGAGCCTCTACTAGGGTGACATATCTGTCATGGACTATGCATTTAGCTTTATTGAGCTGTCTCACATTGCACCTGGTATGGTATGAAATGACACCTCGAGGGTGAGGCTCTTTGAAGATGGATTACAACACACCATTAAGGTGATGGTAAACATCTTCAGGTTGACCTCATTCTCGAATGTGGTAAATCAAACACTCATATATGAGAGAAACTTGATGTAAAAATACCATTTGAGCAGGTCAGTGGGTTCATGTGATGGTTCATATATCAAGAAGTGAGGTTAGGATGAGTTCCAGTATGGTAACCCGACCATGGACATAGGTAGACACCCTTGTGGTAGTTCATAATTTGTTTTCATTAAATGTGGGAATCCATAGCATGTCTGAACTTAGTGTGAAAGTCCTCCAAAGTAGTGTCAGGCATGTGGGTAGGTCTGAAATCTCGAGAGGTTTTCCAAATATCCTTCTCAGATAGCCGGTACACAAGGACCAGAACAGACTATGGAATCTGGGGTTAGATCAGGGTCGGTACCTAGTGAGTGTAGCCAAGGCTCAACTGCATGCAGAGGATGTGGCAGAGACAGCGGGACCTGACTGAGGGGTTGGTTGTCAGTGACTGGAGTAGCACTGTAGGAATGTTAGGCAGAGACAATCATAATTTAGGCCAGGTGCATGTCGTAGAGCTGCCAGAGGCTAAGCAGACTAGTGAGCCAAATATGGTCAGAGGTATGCCAAATGCATAGCTGTGATTTTCTTGTTTTCTTTTCAGCACGACCTAATAAGGCATTTGCATTTTGAGTGCACAAGATGAAAATTATATGTGGATTGAACAGATTATAGTTAGTGGGATTGACACCATTTCAGGTGTGTGATATATATATATATATATATATATATATATATGAGATGTCATGGTCATCTGGGCATCGAGGATGCGGGTTACTTGAGGAGTTTTTGGCATCGAGGCATCGATGCTGCAGGTTACCTGAGGTGCATGGCGCCAAGTTTTGTTTTGAGCATCCATGGGAGGCAAGAACTCATTGAGGCAGACCCCAATTCATTATGGGACATAAATGGGAGCCATAAGTGACACGATACAACCTTATGAGGTGCTTGGGAGACGATGCATTATGGGAGGACAACGGGTCCAAAAATAGGTGGATGAACCTTTTCCTGATTTGAGTTTTGGGATAGTGTTATATGGAGTTTTCTTCACCACCCTTGGGATAGAAATTTTTGGGAAAAATTTCATTAAGGAGTTTAGTTTTTAAGAACACAGTTCTTACTTTAGGGTACTATTTTCATTTTTTATTTTTGTTTCAATCTAGTTTTTGAGAAAATAGGGGAAACTAGGCAATTTTGAAAATTTCCTGGTTACACACCATGTACTCCCAAGTACACACCGTGTATATGTTAGGCATGTACTGACTAAGTACTGAATTAGTATATGTTGTGTGGTGACCATTTAAAAATAATATACTATACGGTGTGTAGTGTTCCTTAACATGTTGTGTATTTTACCTTTGGTGTACCGGCTGAGTCATAACCTTGTGTGGACCCGTGTGATGCGTCAAAGCCGTGTGATGACCTAGAAACCCACGTAAGTTAGAGTACATACGAGCTTCTATATGATGTATAGTCCTTAAAATCACTATGTACATTTATTTTTATTCGTTTATACGGTAGAGCTTCATGTCTTATTTATGAAAACATATTCTTCTTCCCCATTATTGGATTGTGACATTCCGGGAGGCCGAGAATGTTTTTGTCCTAGAGTCATCATCTGAGATTTGTTCTTCAATCTATTGATGGCTACAGGACTACATTAAGAAGGCTAAACCCACACATCATATTTCTTTCTTGTTCCTTTTCCTCACATTCCACGGTTTCCATCTGAGTATAATTGACGAGATTTGACAAAAATGTAGATCTACGAAGATCAAATTCGAATTGGAGCTTGAAATTAGATGTTTCTCTGTCTAGAATAAAAATCTAGGTGGTACTCCCTTGTTTTGGGTTTTTGTGGACATTTGGGGGTTGTGTATTTTTAGTGAAATATTGGGTACTGACCGAGACCTATGTTTCTTTATATTGAATTGAATTTATTCTTTATGAGATGCCGTTGGGAATTCCCTAAACTTATTATTCTTGAGCGAGATCAGGTTAGAGGCTGTTTCTCATTTGGTGCATTTTGGTCGGGGGTATGAAAATGGTTATAATTGATTTTTTTATTAAACAGTTGAGTTTAAAATATTTAATCATGATTAATTTTTTATAGGATTTAAAATCCTTAGTGATGGTATGGGACAATACATGGCCAGTGTAGTTCAATTTTTTAAATTTTTTTTCCTATTTGAAGTTATTTGTTTTAATTATATATATGTGATTATTGATATTTCATATACTTGATCCCTTGGGGGTTTTTGGGTGTGTCCCATATATACTTGACTGATGTTGATCATAGGTTGGGATTGGACAGATTATTTGGGTGTTTTAACCATAGGTATGGGTTTCATGGATGTCGGATTCAGGTAGTATGAAAGTCAGGTTGGTCATTTCTTGGGTTACTAGGAT
The DNA here is from genome assembly GCA_963277665.1 of Viscum album. Lineage (NCBI taxonomy): Eukaryota > Viridiplantae > Streptophyta > Magnoliopsida > Santalales > Viscaceae > Viscum > Viscum album. The sequence continues at coordinate 1,172,163,480 of OY728119.1, read as the reverse complement.
AAAAACACCATTAGATTCTGAGTGACATGGTCACAGGAGAACGAGGTTCGAGAGAGGTTGTGGCTTCTGTTATAAATTTGGTGATTACCACTCACTCATAATTTGGGTCATGTGCACATAGATGACTCTGTGAGGAGGTGGTTTTGACTGCTCGTGTGTGTAGAGGCCCCCGTAGTTGTTGTTAGGTGATTATGGTTTGTGGGTTCTTTCCATGGAAGCCTCATAGAAGGTGAGGAGACTTTATATTGTTTTGGAGTGCCTATGGGACATTGATACTTGAGACATGAGGTGTCAGGAGGCCCATAGTTCCATGTTACTACTACTTGGGTGTGCATATGGGACATGGGTACTGGAGACACAAGGAGTTAGGAGGAACATGGATCATGGTTATTAATTTATTTTACTCTTGAAATAATTAGAATTTATTACTTAGCCCGGAATCTGTTTTAGTGCGTTCTGGGAACACTGTTCACATATTACATAGATGAATATAGCACGGAATCTGTTTTAGCGCATTCTGGAATCACTGTTTATACCCTACATGGATAAACGTAGAGTAAGGATGAAAAGAATGTATACTTTTTGAGATAAAGGAAAAGTATGGTTAAACAACCAAACGTTTTCAGCAAAGTATGGAAGAAGAACCTTACGTTAGGAAGGAACCCTATGTTTTGGTTATCAGCAAAGTATGGAAGAAGAAACTTATGTTAGGAAAGAACCCTACATTTTGGTTATCAGCAAATTATGGAAGGAGAACCGTACATAATTTCTAATGGTTACATTTATTTCTCAAAAGTATGGTTCATCAACCTTACTTTTGTAAACAACCATACGTTCTTGGAAAAGTATGGATCAAGTAAAAGTATGGATCTTTTACCGAACATTTGAATGTTGAAGAAAAAGTATGGATGATCAACCCTACGTTTGATATCAACCTTACATTGTCAACCCTACGTTTGTAGACTATGTTATTAACCCTACGTTTGGAAGCCACGTCATCAACCTTACGTTTGGCATCAGAATTTTTGGCAGAGGGTTTTTATGTACAACGATCAGTAAGCTGATTTCTGGGCGGAATTCAAGCCGGATTTAAAGTCATTTTAAATTACAACTTTGACTGATTCAAAGCCATTTTATTAATGGATTTAAGATCGAATAAAAAGGATCTTTTTATGCCAAGTCTTAAGGGAAGTTACGACTTCTCTGTAAATTCAAATTTTTGAATATCACGAATCAGAAGGTGAATTTTATGGATCTAAATTTGCAGGAGATATGCTTTATTATATATGCTCTCTCTAAAACACAAAAAGAGAGAATGGTGTGATCGATCTATTATTGAAAAAGGTGGAAAACAGAGATTGCAAAAATTCATGATTGATATACTGATTCAACAAGAGCGTAAAAGCTCTGTTTGTTCAAGAAGATGGAACTTGATAGAAAATTCACCTGTTCTACATCGAATATCTTCTGTGGATCTACTACTACTGAGGTTGTGAACTATATCTCTATATCTACTACAAATGGATCAACTCAGAACAGCTTTGTCTTGATGATCAATATTTCTAGAGACTTTGATCCCACTACTGTCAATTGCATTCTGTTGCAATTGTGAAGATCAACCGGAAATTTCTTTTTGAAATTTTTTTTTATTCTTGAGTAACCAGCTTCTCGTTCTAAGCTGTGTAGGTTCGGGTTTGAACCAAAATGTTTTTCCTTGGATTGTAAAGGTGTCAACTGCCTGTACTCAGTTGTGAATTGGTCTGTGGAAAAGAAGACCAGATAGTGAAAATCACCAAGCTCGTCGAGTAGAGCGTTGGTGGAGTGGACTAGGGGATTTCTGTTCCCCGAACCACTATACATCTTTGTGTTTTGTTTTTACTTTTTCCACTGTACAATAAAATCTGATAATGTTTAAAGGACAAAACTTGTTCAAAAGAAGAGTTATTGAAAAATTGAAAAAGAAACAATTCACCCCCCTCTTGTGTATAATGTGTAGATTCAGATCCAACAATTGGTATCAGAGGAGGAGCTTCTAACAGAGTCTTAGAAAGATAGAAGCATTTATGGATTATACAACAGAGCATCATGACTGATACAAGAGAAGTGATGTCGATGGTTAGAGAACCATATTTTAATGGATACAACTATGGTTGCTGGAAATCGTGCATGATAATATATCTGAAAAACCTCAGATATAGAGTATATTCAAAGATTCTGACTCCGTATGAAATTCCTGAAAATCCTGAGGCATGGAGGGCTGCTATAGAGGCAGAGTACGATATGAACTCGAAGGCTATGAATTCAATTATCTACGTTCTAGAACCAGATGAATTTAATAGAGTATCTTCGTGCCCGACAGCATATGAGATGTGGAAAACAATAGCTATGGCATATGAAGGAACATATAATGTAAGGAAAATGAGATATGCAACTGCAAAACTGAAATTCGATACTTTCAGAATGATTGAAGGTGAGAGAATTACCCAAATGAATGGGAGATCGATAGAAATTGTCAATAACATAACTGATCTAGGAGAACCTATCAAGCAGGTTGATCAAGCATTAAATGTACTGAGAGTACTTCTTACTAGATGGAATGGTATCTCTACTGCAATCAGACAATCAAAACCTGTCAAAGATTTAACTATGAGAGAGATTATTGGTACACTGATGATGTATGAAGTTGAAATGAAAGATGAAGCTAATGAACATAAAGTTCTTATCAAAAGAGAAGATACTTCCTTGAAGGTAACTTCACTACAAAATAATAGAAAGATGAAGACCAATGCAGTCAAAGCTAAATCAGAAAGCTCTAACTCATCCAACTCAGATGAAGAACTGGCTCAACTAGCCAGAAAATTTAGAAAATTCTACAAAAAGAAAAGAGTCTTCAAAAAATCCTTTAAGGGAGATAATAAGGAAGTGAGATGTTATGAATGAAAAAATATGGGACATATCAGACCATATTTTCCACAATTGAAGGATGCAAAGAAGAAGAAATTCTTCAAAAGAAATGACTTTGAGCAGAAAGACAACAAAGCTATGAAAGACACTTGGAGTGTATCTGAAGACTCTAGTAGCTCTTCTAAATCAAGCTCAGAGAAAAAAGAAGTCAATCTAAAGGAAAACATGTGTTTCATGGCAGAAACAGATGAGGTACACTTATATTACTCCTCTGAATCACATTCTGAATCAAGCTATGCAAATGAAAAACTTGTAGCCTACTGCAATATACTTGAAGAAAGATATGACTCACTATTTAAGAGACATAAGTCACTGAAAAATATACATAAATCCGTTTCAGATTAAAGAGACACAATGTTGAAACAAAATAAAGAATTAACTGATAAATACAATTTGATTAACACTAACTACGTTAATTTTGAATCAATAATAAAATCACTACAGGATGAAGTAGAGTCTTACAAATAGGATGCATTGGTTTTTAAAAAAGGAGATAATTCATTAAATGAAATTCTTGAAAAAATTGTCATTAAAAAGGAGAGATTTGGAATTGGCAGTAAATGGGAAAAACCAAAGCTATATAAAAATTATTTTGTTCCTAGCTCAAAAAATCTTAATTGTAATTCTTGTGGGGCAAAGGGACATGTAGATAAAAACGGCTTCTTTAGACAACCTCAAATTTGTGGTATTAATAAAGCCTATGATTCAAAAGACTTATATGATTCAGCTAATTTTAAAAGAACAAATCAAACTTTGATACCCAGATCATTTCTATCTAACACTCCTGGACCCAAAAAAATATGGTTACTAAAGAAATTTGTTTGAATGTCTTTGCAGGTAGAAGGTCACCAGAGAAGAAAAGAAATATGGTACATGGACAGTGGATTCTCAAGACATATGAGTGGAAACTCATTGAATTTTTCTTCACTCACTCAAAAGGAAGGAGGACTTGTCATATTTGGTGATAATGCCAAAGGAAAAATCATTGGCATTGGAATTGTTGGAGATCCAAAAATAGTCTCAATCAACAAAGTACTTTATGTACAAGGACTAAAACAAAATCTTATAAGTATCTCTCGACTTTGTGATGATGGATATATTGTTGATTTTACTAACAATTGTTGTACTATTTCTAAAGATAAACTGTTTAAATTTAAAGCATCAAAAACTGAAAATGTCTATACTTTGGATTTAAATTCATTGTGTAAACAACAAGTAAATTGCTTAACTGCTAAATTAAGTGAATCCTGGATCTGGAATAGAATACTTTGTCATTGAAATTTATATTTTTTACATAAGTTATCCAAGAAACATTTAGTTTCTGATTTACCTTGTCTCAAATTTGAGAGTGACAGATTTTGTGATGCATGTCAACTTGGCAAGCAACACAAATCATCCTTCAAATCTGTTAATAAGGTTGCTACATCTAAACGTCTATAAATTATTCATATGGATTTGTTTGGACCTTCAAGAGTAGAAAGCTTACCTGGTAAATTATATGTATATGTTTTAGTTGATGACTATTCAAGATTTACATGGATTTTCTTTTTGAAATTTAAAAATAAAGCTTTTACTTTATTTGAAAGTTTCTGCAAATCTATTCAAAATGAAAATGGTTTCAATATAATATCATTAAAAAGTGATCATGGTGGAGAATTTGAGAATCTGGAATTTAATTCATTTTGCTCAAATATGGGTATTAAACACACCTTTTGTGCACCCAGAACACCTCTACAAAATAGGATTATAGAAAGAATATATAGAAAAATTCAAGAAATGGATAGAACTATATTAAATGAATATAGCCTACCTATATATTTCTGGGAAGAAGCTGTGAATACAGCTTGTTATATAATTAATAGAGTTTTAGTTAGACATATTTTGAAAAAGACACCATATGAACTATAGAATAACAGAAAACCTAAATTAAATTACTTTAAAGTTTTTGGATGAAAGGTTTATATATTAAACACCAAGGATAATCTTGGTAAGTTTGATCCAAAATACGATGCAGGTATTTTCTTAGGATATTCTGCTACCTCGAAAGCTTATAGAGTTTATAATAAGAAGTCAAGGATTGTTGAAGAATCAGTTCATGTGAATTTTGATGAATCTGATCCTTTTGAGAAAAGGATAGAACAAATGGATGAACTTGACTCTAATGATAACATGAGACTTGAGAATTTAAAGAATGATTTTGAAAATGATATAAATGAAATTCAATCCAGTTCAGAGGAACATGATACTGAAGAACCTTTAAATGTTCTACCTAGACAGTCTAGAACCCTAAAGAATCATCCTTAAGAAACTATAATAGGTAACTTAGAAACTGGTGTTCAAACTAAAAGAAACATAGTAAACCTAGTGGAATTCTCTTACTTCCTATATCAACAAGAACCCAAGACTATAGAAGAAGCTTTAGATGATGAAATCTGGGTAATAGCAATGCAAGATGAATTAAACCAGTTTAAAAGAAATGAAGTTTGGGATTTAGTGGAAAGACCTAAGAATTATCCTGTAATAGGAACCAAATGGGATTTTAGAAATAAACCGGATGACCAAGGCACAATAACTAGAAATAAAGCAAGATTAGTAGCTAAAGGATATAATCAAGAAGAGGGAATAGATTAGGATGAGACTTTTGCACCTGTATCTAGGTTAGAATCCACTAGAATTCTTTTAGCCTATGCATATTATATGAATTTTAAATTATTTCAGATGGATGTCAAATCTACCTTTTTAAATGGATATTTAATGGAGGAAGTTTATGTTGAGAAACCTCCTGGTTTTGAAAACTCTCAAAAACATGATTCTGTTTTTAAACTTACTAAATATCTTTATGGCCTTAAACAAGCACCTAGAGCCTGGTATGAAAGATTAAGTTATTTTATTTTGCAAAATTATTTTACTGTTGGTATGACAGATCCAACACTATTTAAGAAAACAATGAAAAATAATGTTTTATTGGTTCAAATTTATGTTGATGATGTAATATTTAGATCAACTAATAAAACTCTTTGTCATGAATTTTCAAAATTAATTCAAGAAGAATTTGAAATGATTATGATGGGAGAATTAAATTTCTTTTTGGGTCTTCAAATATTTCAAAAATATTTTGGAAATTTTTTAAATCAAAGAAAATACATTACTGATTTACTTAAGAAATTCGGAATTGAGAACAACAAGACATTTACAACTCCTATGTGTACTAATATAAAACTTGATTTGAATGAAACTGAGAAATCAGTTGACAACAATTTATATAGAGGTATGATTGGTATCTTGTTATATCTTACTACTAGTAGACCAGATATAATGTATTCAGTAAGTCTTTGTGCTAGATTTCAATCAAATCCTAAAGAATCCCATATAACTGCTGTTAAAAGAATTTTTAGATATTTAAAAGGAACTGTTTTTCACTCTCTTCTTTATCCTAAAACTTTTGATTTTAATTTTATTTCATATTCAGATACTGACTTTGGAAGTTTTATATTAGATAGAAAAAGTACATCAGGTACAAGTTACTTTTTAGGAAAGTCCTTAGTATCATGGTCTAGTAAGAAACAACATTCAGTTGCCCTGTCAACAGCTGAGGCAGAATATATTTTTGCTGGCAGTTGCTGTGCACAAGTGTTGTGGATGAAAAACACTCTTATGGAATTTTGATTGAATTTTAATAATACACATATTTTATGTGATAATACGAGTGCAATTAATATTTCAAAAAATCTTATTAGTCATTCTAGAACTAAGCACATTGATATAAGGCATCACTTTTTAAGAGATCATGTTATTAAAAAAGATATATTTTTAGAATTTATAAATACTGAAATTTAATTAGCAGATATTATTACTAAACCTCTTCCCACTGCAGGGTTTGATTTTATTAAGGGGGAGCGAGGTTTATTTAATTTTAAATATTTGTTTTTATTTTTTGTAAATTTTATTTTGTTTATTGAATACTATTTAAGTTTTTCTTTCTTTCATCGTATAGTTTTTTTTTGTTTTTAAATATATGTAATGATGAGTGATTACACGGGAATCAAGGCTGTCAGAGCCTTTTCGACTTCTAAACCCTTTCACTTCTATAGAAACCCTTTCGAAATCCACAAATCGCACTTCCTCTTCCGAAACCCTAAACTTCGATCTTATGAAACCCTATCCTTTAAACCTTCAGAGACTCTTGAAGAAATGGTAAGGACTAAAAGAGCTAGTGAGGCCGAGCCGAGCAATGCCAAGAGACAACAAACTGAAGGAAGAAAAATCTTATAGGGTAAGGTAATCGATCTTGACTGGTTATTTCAGACGAATCAGTTGTTGAAGCAAGCACTGCCATTTCAGAATCTTGAACAGATGTTCAACAGTGAAAATACGGAATTTATGTATGAAGTAGAACTTAGATACTTCTACAAATCTGTACAATTTAGTCTGGGAGATACCGATGATATTATGACGGCTAAAATAGAGGATAAGGATTTCACAATTTCTTCAGTAGAGATTAGTCAGATTCTCAACTACCCTCATGAGGGTGTTTTTCATTTTAAATTTAAGAATATAGGAGATTTTGTGCATAAATCAGAAGACATTATGTCTTTTCTTTTTGGTACCAAGACAATAAAGAAAATGTTTGTTAAGGATTTGGAGCCTGATCAAAAGATTTTGGTAAAATTTATTCAGACCGGAATAGCTCCACGGATGGTATAAATGTAGGAGATTTTGTACGCTGATATGTATATAATGTTTCTTTTGCTATGTGATATTAAGTTAAACTTTCTAAGATACATGATAAGGTATCTCAGTTATTGCTGTCAAAGCGAGGCCAGGATGAATTTCTATCCCTTTGGTAGATTTATTTCTAAGCTGCTATTTAAGAAAGACATGGTGAGATTAGTGGATGCAAGATTTAACTGTAATAACAGTAATACGTTTAATGCTGGAACCTTGAGGAAAGTTGGATATTTCTGGAGCACAATTAAAGGAAAACTTTTGCCAGTAGGAGCTGAGGAAGACTCAGAGAGTGCTGAGGCTCAACTTGCTAAGTCTAAGGAGGGACAAGCTGAATCCAGAGTCAGCAATGCAGCAAGAAGGATTCGCTTTGATGTTACAGATGTTGAGGAAGACAGAAGCCAGTAGGGACTTCAATCAAGAAGAAAAAGACCAGTAAATGAGGAAGTTACTTCCACTTCTTTTGAAACTCCAACAAAACCATTAATTTCGTATTCTTTTGTGAGATAAGCTGTTGTTGATAAAACCATGGAATATGTTACTGAGAGAACGACTCCGGTAGAGAAATCAAGAGCTCAAGAAGATGCTCAAAGGAAAAATCAGGAACAGATTGTTTCTAATATTGAAGTCCCACTTCAACAGGAATAGGAGATGGAGGCAGTTCCTGGTGAAGAAGTGGCCAGACCTTAGGAAGCTTCTGCAGATATTTTTCTTGAAATTCCAGTGGAAGACAAAGATGCAGATGAATGTGAAGAGCATGCTTTTAAAGCTCAAACAGAGGTACTTCAAGAGGATTTTTCTATGGAGGAGTTTGAAAACTCTAAGGAAAAATCTGTGGAACAACCTTCTCAGGACAAAGAAAAGGAGAAATATGATGCTGAATCATTGCCTTTGGTATTGCTGCATCAACCTGAGAATGTGAATCAAGCACCGGGTGCATCTGATTCAAGGAAAGAAGAAGTTGAAGAACTGTACAGAAAAGTATCTCAGTTGGAATCTGAGAATGATTCTCTTAGAAATGCTTTAGACTTAGAACATTTGAAGTTTCAAAAGCTGAAGGAGTGTACAGTTTCAAGGTAATAATTTGAAGTGTTTAAAGAGGATATGCTGACTGCTGTTACTCAATTAAAACTTGAAATGGTTATGAAGTCAGATTTATCAAATCTGAAGTTGTTTATGGAAAACCAAATTGCATCAGTTGCAAATAATGCTGTTAGTGGATCAAGTTCTTCACCTGATTTAATCAGAAGGTTTCAGGCCATCACAGCTTCGTTGACCAATATGAATGATAGTATCCAAGATCTTCAATGTAATAGTGCTCCTTTGTCAGTGTTTCTGGACAATCAGAAATTCTTAGTGGATCAACTGACATCTAGTGAGCCATTAATCAGAATTCTGTTAGATCAGTTATTAGAGAAGCTGTCAGTATTTGTTGAAAAAGAGGAAAGGATGCATGAGTTTTTCAGAGTCAATTTAATTTAGGATATTCATATGACTCAAGATAACAGAGAGATCATTATCAAGCTTGGATATGGGATGATGAAGAGACTTCGGGAACAGTTTACAGAAATCAAGTCTGCAATTCAGAGGAGATAAACCCTGTTGCCTATCTTACCCAAACCTTGATTCTAGTGTCTATCATTGCCATGTATATACTACTGTTTTTTGAATGAATATTTTATTCATTGTTTATTTGTCTTTTTTTTATTTGTTTTACTAATTTTAATTTTAATATGCCAGTACTCGAGATTTAATTATTGATAAACAGTTCGTAATACCATTTACTAACAGTTCTGTGCAATATTAAACGTGTTAAAATCCATGATTTTTCATTCTTTTTGATATCACAAAAGGGGGATAATTTGGATAAAAACAAAATCAATATTTAGGGGGATAATTCATTTTATTGAGGGAGAAAATTAGATGAGACATTTGGATTTATGATTATCTTTTTGGTGGAGAAGATTTTATTTAAAACTTTATAACGAATTTTGAAAGAATATTTTATTTAAAACATTAAAATGAATTTTGAAAGTTATTTTTTTTTGTTTAAATAATTTTAATTATTTTATGGGTTTTGTTTTATGGGTCTTGTGATCATCAAAAAGGGGGAGATTGTTGAGAAAATTATTGTTTTCAACAATGCGTAGTAATGTTATTTAAAGGGAGAGATTATTGAAAATAATACTCTGTCTCTTTATGATAATTTTGAAGCTCACAAATACCCTTAGTTATTTTCTACAGATTTCACATAGTATTTTGCAAGATGTTATTAATTTATTTTACTCTTGAAATAACGAGAATTTATTACTTAGCACGGAATCTGTTTTAGCGCATTCTGGAAACACTATTCACATCTTACATAGAAGAATATAGCGCGGAATCTATTTTAGCGCGTTCTTGAATCACTGTTCATACCCTACATGGATAAACGTAGCGTAAGGATGAAAATCATATATACTTTTTGAGATAAGAGAAAAGTATGGTTAAATAACCATACGTTTTCAACAATGTATGGAAGAAGAACCTTATGTTAAGAAGGAACCATACGTTTTCATTATCAGCAAAGTAAGGAAGAAGAACCTTACGTTAGGAAGAAACCCTGCGTTTTGGTTATTAACAAAATTTGGAAGGAGAACCGTACGTAATTTCTAAAGGTTACGTTTATTTCTCAAAAGTATGTTTCATCAACCTTACTTTTGTAAATAACCATATGTTCTTGGAAAAGTATGGATCAAGTAAAAGTATGGATATTTTACCGTATGTTTGAATGTTGAAGAAAAAGTATGGATGATCAACCCTACATTTGATATCAACCTTACGTTGTCAACCCTACGTATGAAGACTATGTTATTAACCCTACGTTTGGAAGCCACGTCATCAACCTTACGTTTGGCGTCTGAATTTTTGGCAGATGGGATTTATGTACAACGATCAGTAATCTGATTTATGGGTGGATTTCAAGCCGGATTTAAAGTCGTTTTTCAATTATGACTTTGACTAATTCAAATCCATTTTATTAATGGATTTAAGATCAAATTAAAAGGATATTTTTATGCCGAGTCTTAAAGGAAGTTACGACTTCTCTGTAAATTCAAATTTTTGAATATCGCGAATCAGAAGGTGACTTTTATGGATCTAAATGTAAAGGAGATATTCTTTATTATATATGCTCTCTCTGAAACACAAAAAGAGAGAATGGTGTGATCTATCTATTATTGAAAAAGGTGGAAAACAGAGATTGCAACTATTGACGATTGATATACTGATTCAACAGGAGCGTAAAAGATCTGTTTGTTCAAGAAGAAGGAACTTGATAGAAGATTCACCTGTTCTATGTCGAATATCTTCTATGGATCTACTACTGCTGAGGTTGTGAACTGTATCTCTATTTCTACTACAACTGGATCAACTTAGAACTGCTTCTTCTTGAAGATCAATATTTCTAGAGACTTTGATCCCTCTATTGTCAGTTGCATTCTGTTGCAATTGTGAAGATCAACCGGAAATTTCTTTCTGAAATTTTGTTTTTATTCTTGTGTAACCAGCTTCTCATTCTAAGCTGTGTAGGTTCGTGTTTGAAGCAGAAGATTTTTCCATGGATTGTAAAGGTGTCAAATGCCTGTACTCTGTTGTGAATCCGTCTGTGGAAAAGAGGACCAGATAGTGAAAATCACCAAGCTCGTGGAGTAGAGCGTTGGTGGAGTGGACTAGGGGATTTCTTCTCCCCGAACCACTATACATCCTTGTGTTCTTTTTTTTACTTTTTCCGCTGTACAACAAAATATGATAAAGTTTAAAGGAAAGAAATCGTTCAAAAGAAGAGTTATTGAAAAATTTAAAAAGACACAATTCACCCCCCTCTTGTGTATAATCTGTAGATTCAGATCCAACAGTTAAAGCCATCGTCTTTGCCTCATGTTGTGTTCTTTCTGTGAGAAAATATACTTAAAACTCTGGTGATCAGTATATATCTCACATTTTTCACCATAGATATAATATCTCCATATCTTTAAATAAACTATTACAACTGCTAACTCAAGATCATGAGTATGATAGTTTAGCTCATGAATTTTTAGCTGTCGTGATGCATAAGAAATAACCCTATCATTCTGCATAAAGACACAAGTGTGTCCTTTATTTGATGAATCACTATATATAACAAACCCATCATTCCCCGATAGTAGAGTCAATACAGGATCATTGAATAAACTCTAGGAAACCATTAAATTACCTTCCACCACATATTTTTGGTCATCAACCTCAGTACTAGTGATTGCATAAGATTTCCCTTGATCCCTTGGCCTTTTCTGAGGTAAGTTTCCCTGACACTTAAGACATTCATTTGCATAATTTCCAATATCCCTACCATTGTAGAATTTAACATTGGTAGTATCTTTTTTCCCATACAATCACCTGCAAGATGGAATTTCTGTCCATATTTGTAGGATACTCCTTTTCCTTTTAGATAGGCAACACCGTGCTTCCTTCCACAATTATCACAACGTGGAAATTCAATTCTTCCCATCTTCCCTAATTCCTTATTTCCTTTCCCAGAGTGTTCAATAGATATCTTCTTCTCTTTCTTTTCTTTAAGGCCATAAGACTTAGAGAATTACTTTTCTGTCTTGATAGCACATGAGACAATATCTTCATATGATGAGAAAGATTTTGATACTAATGCTCGACAAGAAAAATGGTTTTAGCCCATCAAATAAATGGTCAATCCTACTTCTTGGGTTAATTATATAACCTATAACATTCCCTACTAACCATGTAAAGTTAGATTCATACTTTGCGACATTCTCATCCTCTTTTTGCCTCAGACTCAAAAATTTTCTTTCCATATCCCCTCAATGGTCATGATTTTTCTAAGAAAATTTCTTTAAACTCCCTCCATTTCATATTTCATACTTCATCATCTTACTTTGTGTTTTTAATTAATGACCACCATTGATCATTATCTCTAGTGAGGTGGTAAAATGCCCTGAAATATTTTCCCTTTTCCTACTCCCCATGGAGCGGAATATTTTCTCTATGGTATTTATCCATTGCTCAACTACTAATGGATTTGTACCCCCCATTGAATGTTGGTGGTTTCTTCTTCATGAATAGGTCTAACATTTATCCTTTGTGTTGAGGATCAGGGTGCTCCATACGGGTAAGGTTATTATTCATAACCTGTGTGAGTTGTCCCAGTATGGTAATAAGCTGATCAACACCAGTTGTTTCACCAGCTCCACTATAATTATGTTGACCAGGAGGGAAATCCCTATATGGAGTGTGTCCATTGATATGGTTTCCATTCCTTCCCCAAGGCGGTATTTTTATATAATGGCATAAACTATATTTGTTTATGAATCACAATACATAAATCCATACTTGTAAAACACTTAACATAAATTGAATAGTTTATGGATATAATAAATTATCATAAAAATGGTTTATTTGTGGATGTATATACCCATAAACCCTTCATAATGTTTTTTAAATAAAATGAGAATTATCCTAAGAATATCCCCCAAGAGTGTCGTAACCAAGAGTGCAGCAACGCCCCTTATCGTGCACCAGTTCCCGTTCGAGTATTGCTCAAATTAGTGTTTTCGGGTTCTACCCCTAGGTAAATTTGTGCGAAAGCCACCTCTACCTACTCGTATGTAGACAAGGATGTATTGCTGGGTAAACTCACAAAATCTCTACATTACCAAAATTCTATGATGTTCTTTTATACTAATATTCAAAGTATATCTTATGGTAATGTGCTCTAATCATAGTTTATCTAAATCTAGTTTCCAAGGTTTGTACTAAACTTTATCTAATACCAACTGTAACGCCCTGACCCCATAAGCCCATAGTCAGTGAATTATTATATAACTTTGGCATGATCACAAGGAAATTATGTCTCGAAATACTGATCAGTTTAATATTATTGGAAACAAGATTCATACATATGTTCAACCATACAACTTGAACAGAAATACAACATGAATTTATTCCATTAGAAACATCCAAACCTATTAGATTACTCCTTCCAGTCACTCATAACTAACTCCTTCATATCATGGGAAAATGAAACATAAGAAAGGGGTGAGCTCAAACTCTCAATAAGGGTAAGAAATACAGTGAAAGGTAACATAAATATTAAGCATGGTGAATAATTGAAACCACATGCTACCAATAATAAACATGAATAATTTTATGGAATGAATATGAGATGAGTAAATAATTACATAATTAAACATAATCATGGTTATTAGACTAGTATAATGACCACATGAACCATCAATAATTTTTTCATAATGTGGGAATGTATAATGCCAAATATTCTGAAACATTTTGTGAAGGCCTCAACCAAGATGTCTAAAAATGATTATGGCCTCGGCCAAAACCATATATCAAACTAGGAATGGCCTTGGCCAATTCCACATCTAGTTGTACCATGAGACCTACTGATGCATCAAGGAGCTATAGCGGGCTACACCCGTGATTTACTAAGTCCAATACATTCCTCATATGAAAAGGTTGAAATATAACAAAAACATTCATATTAAAACAAGCATACGAAATGTAAATACTTTAACCATAAACCATGAATGGTATATAAATAGCACAACTACAGTTAAACATATTACAAAACCTTCAATACAATATGAATGTTTTATATCATAATAAATCAACTTTAGATAAACTTAAAATCCATCAAAGGATGTTGACATAGATGAAATCAAAACCTCTTTTAGAGAAGTTTATCTTTATATTTTGAAATCATTTAAGAGTAACATAATTAAAAAGAAAACATTTATTTTGAAAATATTCTTATAAGCTTGTAAGGGAAGCTTTGACGATGTTATAATGGCAGAAAATAGCCGCACGCGCCGTAAAAGTAAAAACACATTCTTTCCTTAATTTTGTTGAAAAGTTCATAAAGTACGTTGTTTGGAAAATGATTGAAAGATTCATTTCAGAACATATAAGGTCAAATAAGGGTATAAATGAATTTAACCCATTTTCTAGTAAATAGTAAAAGTGTTTTAAAATACATTTTTAAGAAAAATGGATGTGGATGATAAAGAGGTCCCAGTAGTTACTTAAATAAAAACAACCTCATATAATAAGGAGATTGTAGAATTAAACCTTACCATGAACTTTTCCTTGGTCGAGGGTATTTTAACATCCTATATAATGGTGAAATAATTGTTATTAAATTATAGAAGAATCATATACATTAATATGAAATCATATATGACATTCTAACATTGCTTTGTTAATAATATCTTAGTATTATCTTTGTTTCTGGTGTTAACGAATTCGTTTTACTTTATATTCATTGTTATGTGAGTCATATTTGTTATGAAGGGGATGTATCTTATCAATATACAGAATTATATTAAGTATTTATCCATTATTTTTAATCATCAAATAAGAATTAGTCTTGAATGGATATAATGGGGAATGAATCTCATCATGTTTGTGGAGACGGTAATCCGTACGTACGCACGAACGACAATATCATTCTTTTGATATTAAAATAATATATAATTAGATGGTATAAAGATTAATTTTCATGTTATATTTATTATTTATATTAATTAAAAATCATTATTACACCCATCAAAATAATAATGTATTGAATAACAATTTCATAACAACATGGAGACGGTAAGCTGTACGTACGCACGTATGGTGGTATGTCATTCAAAGGATGGATAGAATAATTAATATTGTTGTACCATATTTATAATAACATCACACTATATAGAATCATCTTGGGGTTATTATTTAGGAATGGAAACAAAAAAGAAAAATGAAGTGGAAGAGGAAAAGAACTTGAAAAAGGTGATGAAATATTTACATATTTTTCAGGTTTTTCCTTTTGATTTGATCAAAATGGCTTGACAAGATGGATTTATAACTAAAATAGGTCCTTTAGGATAAAGGGTTGATAGTTGAGAGGGTATTTGGATAGGGTTTGGCAGATCCAAATGGTGTTGAAGGTGTGAATTAGAGATAATGGAGAGTGCTCTTTTATAAGAGAGGTGAGGGGCACCTTAGGAAAAGCATGAAATATTATTTTATAATAAAATTATTTTCGGAATATAATGGCTCCAAAATGGTTTATTTAAATGATAAGGTGGGGATGGGTCAAAAACCACTCGACCAATAGGTTTTAGACTAGTTTGGGTCACTATATTAACTTTATGATTTATATTTAACTCTTAGATAATTAGTTTGACATTTACCATGTTTCTTTGTATTTTAATTTTATATGGTTAATAAACTTACTCTAAAATTTCAAGGGAACACCAAGTGGTTAATTAATAAGATATATATTATTATCTAAGACCTTTGGATGAACATTAGATTTTTAGGAATAGAATATCAACAAATAATATAGTATTTTTTTAAAAACATTAATTTATGTCAATTTTGACACTATTTGGTTTTTGTGAAATTCATCACAACTGGATTCATTCAAGAAATATACATTGAATCATCCCTAACATGTCATATGAACCTATAAAATTCGGGTATGTCATAAATAATTTGAAGTTATATTTATTTTAATATTTATAATACCATTTATTTGATTATTTCATTAATAAGGTAATTACTGAATCATCATTGTGTCATAAATAAATATATTTATTATATGTCTAAAAATTATAAATAAAATAAAATGAGGTAGTAAATCGTTTTAGATTTTTAATGACTCTTTATAGTCAAATATATTAATTATATAACCTCATATAAAAACTGTTCTACTAAAAGATATTTTCTTATGTTATTTTGTCTCTAATTTAAATTATTTAATATATAATGTCATTATCACTTCCATGTGGCTCCATGGGGTCCCAATATCGACACATGGATGACCATGGTTGGAAATGTATCGGAAAATAGGTTTAGGACATGTGTTACGGTAATTTAATATTATTATAATATTATTTTTAAACTTTATTTACTGGATTTACCACTTTAACCACTATAAATAAAATATTTACTAAAGTAAATATTTATAATGTATAAAAATAAAATATACCTATTTACAAAATTTGTACCTCCTAATTAAAAATATGGAATCCATTTTTCTAAATTCAAAACACAGAAGTGTAAGAAATTAATTTAAAATAAATTTCCGCTATTAAAACAAAAAGTGTGTTTTTAAGAAATAATAACTATCAAAAGATTGACACTTGTTTATGTACAGTTTAAGTGTGAAATTATGTCCAATGAACAAAATTGGATTAAATTGTAAAAATATAATATAATTATACTTATAAACCACTCAATATTTCTATTTATCACTATAAATTATTTTGATTAAAAAATTTGTTTTAAATTAAAATTCAGTATTTTTCACTATTCATCAAGAAACTGAATGTTTTCAGAAAAATACAAAAAATTCACCCTAAGATAATATTGATATTATTAACCCAAAAATTAAGTCCTTTTTAAATGAAAAATTGATAAAATTTCAAAAAGTGGGTATTATTATTCATAACGTCTAGTTTGATTGGTCGCAATGTGTTAGAATCTCGAAGTTGCGTACAACACAAGTTATTGCATTATTCAAAGGGAAACATACCGAAGAAGAATGAGGTGTTATAAGAGGGTTGAATTGTGAAGAGATATATTAATGAGGAAGCTGTTGAATTCTGTATCGAATACATGTCTTGTGTGCAAAGCATTGGTATAATGAAATGTTGTAACACTGGGTGATTTGTAGGTGATGTAATTTCTAGAAAGGAGGTCATCACAATAAATATTACAGATCAGGAGAAGGAGCACCTTTACATTTTCTATAAAAGTTTGGACCTCAACCCATATATTAAAACCTACAAAGAAATTTTTAGGAATTAAAATCCATCAAGGGATGAAAATGGATATCAAATAAACATAATTAATAGTTTATAGGATGGTTTCAAGACCATATTTTTAAGGATTCAAATGAAAATCGAGACACAATTTCAGAATGAATGCGATGGCTAGACAGAGGACCAAGTGTGTACGTATTATCTTAAAATGAGTATTTAATTAATGGTTATACATTCTATACTAATGAACATGATGAATATAGTACCAGACATAATAGTGGAGTTACACTTGTGACTGGAGTAATGCATGTTTCTGGTGCTAAGGAAAGAAATCCAATTTATGTGAATATGTCATATTTTGGCATCATCAAAAAAATATGGGAGTTGGATTATACGACATTATGAGTGAGGATTTTTCAATGTAAGTTGGTTGATAAGAAAAGTTATATTAAAATAGATGAGTTGGGATTTGTGAATGTTTATTTCAATAAGGAAGGGTAAAAATATAAACCATTTATAAGGGAACCACAGGATGTACATGTATTTTATGTTCCAAATACCCCAAACCAAAACTGGTCAATTTTTCTATTGTTGTCCTAAACCACTGAAGAGTCAGATGAAAATTCAATGTAGGATGACCCTTTAAATGGGAAATCTCAACCATTTCGCAGTGGTCCCATTGAAGATGACATTTTTTATGTTAGAGGAGACAATAATGAAGGGATTTTGATAGTCTATAAAGGGTTAAAATCCCTTCAACCTTTAAAAAAATAGAGTTCAATAATCATGTTATATATATATTTTTAATATACAACGTGTAACTTTATGTTAATATCTATTCACTGCTAATTTTATGTTATCTAAATTAAATGTTAAACAGCTTTTGTGGATAATGTCTACTGAATGTGATGATTCTCCCAATCCCAAGGCATAATAGGTTTCTCAAACTGCTGTTTCTCGCAGTGTAGTCGTACAACAAGTTTCTTGACCTATTTCCTTTTGTTAATATCTATTCATTGTTGTTTTTTTATCTAAATTAAATGTTAAACAACTTTTGAAGATAATGACTTCTTCACATGATGCTTCTCCCAATCCCTAGACACAACAGGTTCCTCAACCTACTGCTACTCGTAGTGCAGAAAAAGAACATGTTTCTCAACATGTTGCTGCTCACAGTGCAGAGGTACAACCCCCATCTGCACATGTCTATGATATCTCTCTAGATCTGGAGGAACATATTGATGATGGTTGATCTGAATAAATGAATGGTGATGAAACACACATGACGTAGAAAAAGTAGGAGCATCATAGTTTGATGGTATTATAAAAAATCATTAAGGCTAATGAGAAAGGGATCAAATACGAGATTTCATGGAATAAGCGGGGCCAACATGTTAACCCCGACAACATCATGTTCATTAGTTACATTGGAACCATCACTCAGTAAAATGTGGAGATTGATGGAATTTCATGGAACCATGTTGTGGCCGAGATTAAGACACTGGTGTGGGGAGATACTATGTTAACTTTATGATATTTTATTTATTTACTGAAAATTAAATAATAAAACATTAACTTACACTTCATCATCTCTTAAAGAGTGAATTAATAATATATGACTCACATAAAGACTATGTCTTAAAAGTTTTTGAAAGGATTTATAGGGGTTTTCACACACTTTTAATTAAATATCATCTTAATGATTCTAAAGGGAAAATAAAACGAGACCACCTCCAATTTATGCACTCCTTATAACCCAAGCATCGTGGGATGCATTTACTGGCCATTTTGTGATGTAGTATTTTTAGGTAAATTATTTCTGGTAATACATTATTTAATGGTACATGTATTCATTACATTGATTGAAAATGTTTTATTTATGAAATAGCAACTGAGTGCTAAAAATAAACAGCTGGCATTAGAACCATCATACCCCTACTGTAAAGAAAGGATGTGGTACACATCACTTGAATAAAATTTGGTACGTATTTTAAATCTACCATAATACATTTATGTGATATAAAACAACACAATAACAATGGTCTTTTGTTTATTTGAAGGTTGAAGAGTCTAAATCCACAACCACTTCCATCCCACTCATGTTGTATGGAAGGAGGCACGTGTAACTAAAGATGGAAAAATAATAGATGAAAACACACAAAAAGTGTGGGAAAATGTGTATGTATGACATAATAATTTTTTTCTTTAAATAAATATTACATAATAATGATTACTTATTTTTTTATATTTTCTATCTGACATTCTCACAAGAGCCAACGACACCCACACTTGATGCAGACATAATTTTAGTGGACATGAAGCAACAAGAAAATTATGGCCACATCAGAGGTGCTGGTTTTGGGTTGACACCCAAAAAATATTTTGAGAAAAAAAACAAGCAGAGGCTCAAACTCTATAAATAAAAATTATGGGAGAAACCTTAATTATGTTTTAGGAATTATTATAATACCAGAGAGATTTTATAGCAAGTTTGATGGGGGGAGGAAAAGAGAAGAAAAAATTGAAGAACAACCCACGCATGAAGACACCACCCAGACCAGTTTTGAGGCGATCCATTCACCTAAAAAATAATTCTTAACTATGGTAGTCAATTTTCTAATAAATGTTTTTGTGAAATTTTAATCAGATAGACAAAAGACACTAATACTTTTCCTCTATTTATATTATACAGGGTGAAAATGACTATGCTTTATATGTATCTTCACCCACCCATCACCTTGTAGTGAGGGATATAGTGTTCAATATCTAGAACAAAATGCTATATAACAGACCACTTCTGACAGATCATATCATAGTGTCAATTGTTGTATCCCTAGAGCTGAGGGCCGAGATACCAGTTCCAATTGATGATGCCGATATTGATACGTTTGAACAGGTTCTAGGAACATTCATTGCATTACCATCACATCAAGTTAAAAAACATGTCAAAATGAGGTATTAATTTCCTATTTAATTTTCAAGTTAAACCATAAACATTTAATGAAACAGGTCTAAAATGGAGCATGTTATTACATAATGACAAAGGGCAGGGGTGAAATGAAAAAATGGTTCAAAACCATCTCAAGGATAAGCCAACTGATCAAAATAATCTACCCAAAGCACCTTAAACCCCCATTCTATATCAACATTTATTATCATTAATGTCTCATGTGGATATGAAGTTTAATGATCACGAAAATCACATAATTGATTTTGAAGAAAATATGAATGGTGGGGAAGATCCATACTTCATTGTTTTTAGGAGTTCAAGTGAAATCTTTGACTATGATTGGTTAGGCATCTCAGTTGTAAATGTTTATCTGAGGTATTTTTTCATGATTTTATTTTCCAAAAGATAATATACTATGATAATTATGACTAAATACATTTGATATTTTTTTGAGGTGAATATATGAAAAAAATTGATGGTATTTCCCCATGAACAAAAATTTGGAGACATTAGTCCTCACGTCACCTCTACAGAATAAGAAGACATAACTTCCATGAAACATGGTGAAATAGTGGAAGGACTGCTCAAATTGTTTAACATAAAAATTACGAATGGAAGACTCTTCTTAATACTAAAAATTCAGGGGTAAAACTCTAAAATTTAATCATATAAAATATATTTTAATTTCTTTCATTAATTATTCTTTTTTTTTGTGTTCTTAAGAAGTATCAGATTCTCATTAAGTTCAATTTGATTAATCCAAAGATTTATTTTCTGGATTCAATACAGGGATATCCAATAAACAAACCACAAATTATGGTGTTTGTGAATTTTCAATACACTACATCAAACCTTTTAAAACTAAATATCTAGTTATATAATATATATTATCTTTTAATAAGGATTAAATTATGATATGGTGGTGCATAAATGTCATCTATATCATGGAATGGGGCCTGGGGAAAAGGAAAAAAAACTTGAAATGTATTATGATTGGATACAAATCTGGATTTATATAATAATATTTCACTATCCAACACTTATAAAAAATTACTTATTTTTCTTAATTTTTCTTCACTGCCCGAAACAAACAAATGATAAAGAATGTTGTTATACTATTTTTAAATTTATGAAAGATATCATATTCAATGAACAAACTAGAATCAATGAAGAGGTATTTTAAAAGATAATTTATATTTTATTTAGAATACTTAGTAATGCATTCTGTATTTTTATTTTTTTCTATACTACCACAACTACTAAAAACAGTCATATTCACAAGACGATATAGATATGCTTAGAAAAGAATGAGAAACATACCTGATGGAAGAATGCAAAAAAATATAACGAAGATAATAAACTCCTAAAATAATTTTGACTTTAATAATCTTATCTGCCTTATATTTCTCATTGTTTGATGGTAATTTGGTGATTTGTACGGGCTTAATGCTCCACTAAAAATCAGGACAGTTGGGGTCACTTGTTTTCACACTAAATGAATTCCATGTTGATAGGTTTTTTTAAAGATATTGGTGGTCTACATTTACAGGGTATGTGTGTTGTTGATAGAACACAAATGATAATGAGTATCCAAAAGGGGTTTCCTCATCCCTTTAGTTTTTTGTGACATCTTGAGACTTAACAGGCATAGGTTCTTACCCCACTCTTCTTGCTTTCAACAATGACAATGGGTTTTCTCCAAATCACATCAATTAAATTTGAAACATTGGCAGTTCCCCTATTTAGTCAACCTGATGAAGAACCAACTGCCATATATTCATTTAAAGGTCATGAATATATGACAGTTGGTTCTTAACTGGACTGACTAAAGCTATACTATAGAAGGAGGATGCTATTACTTGTCAATAATACAGTTCTCAATGGTTTTCCATAATGTATCAAAACCTTTTAGATTGATCATATTGAGTAGGTTAGGTCACTTTTTTATGTTTCAGAGGCGAGGGTGCAGTGATTTTCATACAGAAAAATTAGCATAAAATTTGTTCTTCTATTTTAGGACAATGATCCATGAGTCATTTGTGACGTGTAGGAATCAACTGAACCTCAATTCGACACAAAATGTCACTGGTATGACTCTAAATGTGTCTTTATTTAAGTTGACATTAATTCAAGTAAAAGAACACAACTGGCATACTGAAAACCAAGGAAATGAATTCTGATTCTTTTCATACTTTAGGAAAATGATCTATCCATCATTTTTGATGTGTAAGAATCAAAAAAACCACAATCCGATGCACAGTTTCAAAAGTATGACTCAAAATGTGTTTTTTTTATTTAAAATTGACATTAATTTAAGTAAAAGACAGAAATAACATACTAAAAATTGAGAAAACACATTTAGATTGTTTTTCACACATTAAGAAAATGAATCATAAGTCTGTTGTGACATGTAAGAATCAACTATAACTCAAGTCAACATACCGTGTGATCAGTATGACTAAAAGTGTCTGTTTTAAGTTTAAAATTGACATTTTAGGTCAATAAAGGTCACTCACTAAAAAAGGGAAAAAGAACCCTGATTGTATTCCAATTAAAGGACATCGATTCGTAAGTTCTTTGCGACATGTGTCAAGAAGTATGATGTCAAACTGATGCATGATAAGACTAATATGACTCAAATTTCATGTTTTTAGTTTGAAATGTCATTTTAGTAAAAAAACAACTAACATAATTAAATAAAAGAAAATTCATTCCAATTTGTTTTATAATTTATAAAAATGATCTATTAGTCATTTGTGATGTGTACGAATCAACCATACCTCAATCCAACACACGATGTCCCTGGTTTGACTCCCAATGTGTCTTTTTATTTAAAATTGACAATAATTCATGTAAAAAACACAACTAAAATACTTAAAAATGAGAAAATGAATTTATATTGTTTGATACTTTAAGAAAAAACCTATGAGTCATTTGTGATGTGATGGAATCAACCCCACCTCAATCCGACAAACAATAGGGTAGGTATGACTAAAAGTGTCTGCTATCAGTTTCAAATTTACATTTTAGTTCAAAATGTGTCTCTCACTAAAAAAAGAAGCAAACACACTCCGATAATCTTCCAAATTAAGGTTAGATATTCGTAAGTCCTTTGTGACATGTATGAATTAGTCTCATGTCAAACTGATGAACGATGCGACCGATATGACTCACATTTCTTGTTTTCGTTTGAAATGAAATTTTAGTAAAAAAACACAACTCACACACTGAAAACCAAGAAAAAACATTCCATTTATTTTGATACTTTAGGAAAATGATATATCAGTCATTTTTTACATTTATGAATCAACCAAACCTCAATATCATGCATGACGTTACTGATATGACACCAAATGTGTGTTGTTATTTGAAATTGACATTAATTAAAGTAAATTAAACACAACTGACATAGTAAAAAAAGATAAAAAACATTCAAATTATTTTGATACTTTAGGAAAAAGATCCTGCATTTAGTTGTGATGTGTAGGAATCTAACCCACCTCAATCCGACTAATGGTATGACTGGTATAAGTAAAAGAGTCTTCTATCAGTTCAAAGTTGACATTTTAGTTCAAAATGTGTCACTCACTAAAAACAAAGAAAACACACTATGATTGTCTTCCAAATTAGGGACATCAATTCTTAAGTTATTTTTGATGTTTATGAAGCAGTTTAACATCAAAATGATGCACAATGCGAATAGTATGACTCAAATGTCATGTTTTCAGTTTGGAATGAAATTTTAGTAAAAAAACACAACTGACATACTAAAAACTAAGGAAACACATTCCTATTAATATGATACTTTAAAAAAAATGATCAATCAGTCATTTTTGAAGGGTAGGAATCAACCTCACCTCAATATGATGCACAATGTCACCAGTATGCCTCCAAATGCATCTTGTTATTTTATATTGACATTAATTCAAGTAAAAAAACACTACTAACATACTAAAAAAGAGCAAACACATTCAGATTATTTTGATATTTTAGGACAATGATCCATGAGAGAATTTTGATGTGTAGGAATCAACCCCACCTCAATTCAACGAACGATGTTACCAGTATGTCTAAAAGTGTCCGCTATTAGTTTAAAATTGACATTTTAGATCAAAAAGTGTCACTCACTAAAATCCAATAAAACATGCTCCGATTGTCTTCCAAATTAATGAAAGAGATTCGTAAGACCTTTGTGACATGTATGAAGTAGTCACATGTCAAACTGATGCATGATGCGACCAGTATGACTCAAATTGCATGTTTTCACTTTGAAATGATATTTAAAAAAAAACACATATGACATACTAAAAATTGAGGAAATGCATTCCATTTATTTTGATACTTATGGAAAACTATCCATCAATCATTTCTTAAGTGTAAGAATCAACCACACCTCAGTTCGATGCACGGTGTCACTGGTATGACTCCAAATGAGTCTTGATATTTAAATTGACTTTAATTCACATAAAAATACCCAACTAACATAATGAAAACTGATAAAATGAATTTGAATAGTTTTGATATTTTAGGAAAAATATCCATGATTTAGTTGTGATGTGTAAGAATTAACACCATCTCAATCCGATGAACGGAGTGATCGATATATCTAAAAGTGTCCACTATCTATTTACAATTATCATTTTAACTCAAAACGTGTCACTCGATAAAAACCAAGAAAAAACAATCTGATTGTCTTCCAAATTAAGGATAGAATTTCTTAATTTATTTATGACATGTATGAAGCATTCAAACATAAAACTGGGGCGCGATGCGACTGGTATGACTCAAATTGAATGTTTCTGGTTTGAAATGAAATTTTAGTAAAAGACACAACTAAAATACTAAAATCCAAGTAAATTCATTCCAATTGTTTTTAGAATGTATTAAGATGATCAAAAATAATTTTTGACATGTATAAATCAACCACACCTCAAACTGATGGACGATGTCACCGGTATGACTCAAAATGTATCATGTTATTTAAAATTTACATTAATAAAAGTGCAAAAACCCAACTGACTTACTGAAAACCAAGAAAACTCATTAGGATTGTTTTTATATTTTAGGAAAAGAATCTATGAGTTATTTTTGACATGTAGGAATCAAATCCACCTCAATTTGATGAATTTTGTGATCGGTATGACTAAAATTTTCCGATATCAGTTTAAAAATGGCATTTTAACTCAAAACGTGTCACTCAATGAAAACCAATCAAAAACACTTTGATTTTCTTCCAAATTAAGTAAAATAATTCATAAGTCTTTTTTGACATGTATGAAACATTCTCACATCAAACCAATGCATGATGCGACTGATATGACTCAATTTTATTTTTTTCGGTTTGAAATAAAAATTTAGTAAAAAAAAAAACTAACAAACTGAAAGCCGATGAAATGAATTGCAATTGGTTTGATACATTAAGAAAATGATCCATCAGTCATTTTTAATGTTTAGAAATCAACCCCACCAAAATACGATGCACGGTGTCACCAGTATGACTCCAAACCTGTTATTTTTATTAAAAATCGACATTTTTAATGTATACTTCATATTAATGTTTAATTTATTTGTTTACAGTATTAATAATGCAATATTTATTTTTCTTATATAGGTGGAACATTTTTCTCAAGTTGGGATTATTTTTTGGTGACTATTACCATCAGAGGACATTTTTTAGAGGGGACAAAAAACATCAAAAGAGAAAGTAATAATGTTTTTAACTATTTATTGGATGTTTGTAAATTAAATTTCATAAAACGTTGTTTAAAATGTATATAGTCGTTTTTTTGGTATATACCATGAGTTAATATTTGTGTATTATTGATGTCAATTAAATTCATATAGTAATGTTTTCTAATGTTTTGTGTGTACTGCTTGTTTTTTCATCATTTACATCATGTATGTGGTTCATTTGTATTTATATATACTATGATTGGTTATTTTTGAACTGATATTTGCTGGTTTATGCTATTTATTTTTATTGGTTTGATTATTTTGGTCGGGTGTTTATTATTTTGTAGGTTATCAGGTGTGCTGTTAAATAAACAGATGGCCCAGAAAGCGAATCCTTTATCTGCGCTTCAATTAGCACTGATAAAGGCCCACTTTTATTAGTTCTAGTGGAAGCGCTAATAAATGGGGACTTTATCAAAGTTTTGAATAACATTGATAAAGGGGGTCCTTTATTAGCACTAAAAATATCACTGATAAAGGGTATCACCCCTTTATTAGTGGCTCTATTAATAGTTCTTTTCTAGCACTGATAAAGGACTTTTTTAGTACTGATAAAAGCGTATTTTGTTCTAGGGTAAACAATAATTTAGAAATATGATATACAAAATCTAGGTGGAAGAAATATTATTTAAAGAGACTTTTCTTCTTTGATGAAGAATATATATTGAAGTGATTATTATTCTTTTTTATTTTAGTTGAGGATAGAGAGGGAGTGAGGACGAAGAGTTAATATTTGGTGTTTTCATACGGAATTTAATTGAATTATAATTTATTTCATATTTATGGTAAGGGTTAACGTTTTCAAATTTTTGTTTAAAATTTTCTACCAAGACCCTCTTAATGGGAAATCATTTAAGAAATCATTTAAATCTAATGTTGTTTTAATTTTTTTAAAACATTTCGCCTGAAAGGGGTTTTTTATTTCATAATTTTATGACTACTTTTGTCTTCTAAAACATTTATTCTAATGGGAAAAGAAAACTGTTTTGAAATAATATGCTATATTAATGTGTTTATTTTTATGTAAATTTTTATTTAATTTTTTTTTAAAATTTTACAAAACCTCTATTTTTTAATGGGACATGTTTTCAAATTTTCAGATAAGAATCAACTTAGAGAAAAACTTTTTAAATTTATTCTGATTTAATGTTAGTTTTTATGAATTTATTTATTAAAAAATTTCACATGTAAAGGTAATTCATTTTGTTTTTATAAAATATAATTATATATTTCAATAAATGATTACATTTTTTTAAAATAGGGAATAATGGTTTAAAATAATCTAAACATTCAAATTCTTTATTTTATCATTTTATGTGGGAAATATTATAAATATTTTATAAAGTTTCAATTCTCTTAAGGTCATTATTTTATGTTCTTATTCATCATTTCATGTGTGATAATTTTCAAAAATTATTTTTATTATCTTAAATGTTTTGATTTCATATGGTAACTATTTTATTTAATTATCGTGGATGTTTCTCACTTGTTAATATTTCTGGATTGGCATCCATGTATGTTTTACCTCATATCTGTCAGGAATTTTACTATCTTTGGTTACCTCTTAATTAAATGCATACATACATATATATTAACTTTTATGAAGACACACACACACACACACACACATATATATATATCCATTGATAAGGTTTTTTAAAAGTTTGATTGAAAACTCTTGTAGAAAATGAGAACCTTAAAATGTTTTATTAAAAATCAGCTCTTAGACTTTTTAAACATTATGATGATTTAGGGAATAAACCTAAACCTCAACGATTTCTAGTCTATATACATCCTTTGTTGTTACAAGTGGCCTTAATGTTTTTTTCTAAGATTATGATGCGTTTTTCATTTAAAATTCATTGGATTCACTACCAAAAAATATACTTTAATCAGTGCTAAAAAATCACTCATAAAGGAAACCCTCTATTAACACTCAGAAAATAACTAATAAGTCCCCCCTTTATTAGCA
Source organism: Viscum album (assembly GCA_963277665.1). Classification (NCBI taxonomy): domain Eukaryota; kingdom Viridiplantae; phylum Streptophyta; class Magnoliopsida; order Santalales; family Viscaceae; genus Viscum; species Viscum album. The sequence goes on along the minus strand of OY728119.1, from coordinate 1,172,135,321 downwards.
CTATTCAAAGCATTGATAAAGTTCCCATTTATCAGTGCTTCAACTAGCACTGATAAAAGGCTTCCCTGTATGGGTAAGCTTTTTATATAATAACACACCCATCAAACTATAAAGAAACAAAATGCCGACCAAAATAATCGAACCAGAAAAAATAATCTGCACAAACTAGAAAAAATCTACTAAAAAATAACCACTCATAGCATATATATACAAAAAAACCACACACCCGATGAAAATGATGAAAAAAAAAGAATCACACACAAAAGTTTGACAAACAATGTTATATACATTTAATTGGAATCAAGAATAAAAAATTATTCACTCATGGTATATACCAAAAAAACACTTCTATATACATTTTGAACAATGTTATGTAAAATTTCATTTACAAATATCCAAAAAATAGTTTAAAAAAGTAATTTTTTCTCTTCTAATATCTGTGGTCCCCTATAAAAAATATCCTTTGATAGAAATACTCACTGAAAAAATCATCCCAACTCGAGAAAATGGTTCCAACTATATAAAAAAACCAATATTACATTAGTAATACTATAAATAAAAAAATTAAACATTAAAATGAAGAATACATTAAAAAATGTCAATTTTCAATAAAAATGACACATTTGGAGTCATATTGGTGACACCATGTGAATTATTGAGGTGGGGTTGATTCCCATATGTCACAAATTACTGATGGATCATTTTACAAAAGTGTCAAAATAATTAGAATGAATTTACTCAGTTTTCAGTATGTTATTTGTGTTTTTTTTACTAAAATGTCATTTTAAACTGAAAATATACAATTTGAGTCATACAGATCGCATCATGTGTCAGTTTGATGTGAGACTACTTCATACACATCACAAATGACTTTATAATTTCAATCCTTAATTTGTAATACTATTGGAGAATGTTTTATTTGTTTTTAGTGAGTGACAGATTTTGAGTCAAAATGTCAATTTTAAATTGACAACGGACACTTTTAGTAATACCGATCACACCGTTCATCAGGTTGAGGTTGGGTTGATTCCTATACATCACAACTGACTCCAGAATCTCTTTCTAAAAATAAAAAAACAATATAAATGAGTTTTCCCAATTTTCTGTATGTCAGTTGTGTTTTTTTACATGAATTAATGTCAATTTTAATTAATAAGACACATTTGGAGTCATACCAGTGACACCGTGCGTTAGATTGAGGTGCAGTTGATTTATACACATCACAAATTCTTGATGAATATTTTTATAAAAAATTTAATCAATCGGAATTTGGTTCATTAGTTTTTAGTATGTCGGTTGTGTTTTTTTACTAAAATGTCATCTCAAATTGAAAATATACAATTTGAGTCATACTGATGGAATCATGCATCCGTTTGATGTGATAATACAACATAGACATCAAAAATGGCTTACAAATTTTTTTTTTTATTTTTGAATACAACTGATGTGCTTTTTATTGGTTTTCAGTGAGTGAGACGTTTTGAGTAAAAATTGTAATTTTAAACTGATTGCAAACACTTTTAGTCACACCGGTCACTATATTCATCTGATTGAGTTGGGGTTGATTCCTACACATCAAAACTAACTCATGGATAGTTTTTTTAAATTATCAAAACAATCTGAATCTGTTTTCTCAGTTTTTAGTATGTCAGTTTTGTTTTTTTACTTGAATTAATGTCAATTTTAAATAACGAGACACATTTGGAGTCATACCAGTGACACCGTGCATTAGATTGAGCTTCGGTTGATCCATACACATCATGAATGACTAATTGATCATTGTATTAAAGTATCAAAATAATCAGAATGCATTTCCTCCATTTTCATCATGATTGTTGTATTGTTACTAAAAAGTCATTTCAAACCAAAAAATGCAATTTGAGTCATACCAGTCACATCGTGCATCGGTTTGAAATGAGACAACTTAATAAAAATCACAATGTATATACCAATTTCTATCCTTAATTTAATATACAATCGGAGCACGTTTTTTTGGTTTTCAGTGAGTGGCACTTTTTGAACAAAAATGTCAATTTTAAAGTTATTGTGGACAATTTTAGTCATATAGGTCACACCGTTTGTCGAATTGAGGTGGGTTTGATTCCAAAATGTCACAATTGACTCATGTATCATTTTTCTAAAATATAAAATCAATCTGAATGTGTTTTCTTGGTTTTCAATATCTCAGTTGTCTTTTTTACTTGAATTAAGGACAACATTAAATAACAAGACACATTTGGAGTCATATCAGTGAAACCATGCACTGGATTGTGGTGTGGTTGACACCTAATTGTCACAAATGACTGGTAGATCGTTATCCTAATGTATCAAAGCAGTTTGAATTAATTTCCTTGGTTTTCACTCTGTCTGTGGAGTTTTTTTTACTAAAATGTCATTTCAAACCGAAAACAAGAAATTTGAGTTATACCGGTCACATCGTGTCTCAGTTTGACATGATACTACTTCATATATGTCACAAAGAACATACGAATTTCAGTCATTAATTTGGATGATAATCAGAGTGTGTTTTATTTGTTTTTAGCGAGTGACATGTTTTGAACTAAAATGTCTATTTTGAACTAATAGCGGGCACTTTTAGTCATACTAATCATATTTATCATTGGATTAAGGTGTGGTTGATTTCAACACCTCAAAAATGACTAATGGATCATTTTACTAATGTATCAAAAAATCCTAATACTTTTTCTTGGTTTTCAGTATGTCAGTTGTGTTTTTTTACATGAATTAATGCCAATTTTAAATAGAAAGAGACATTTGGAGTTATATCGGCGACACCATGCGTCATATTGGGTCGAATTTGGTTCCTACACATCAAAAATGACTAATAGATCATTTTCCAAAAGTATGAAAACAATCATAATGAATTTTATTCGTTTTCAGTATGTTTGTTTTTCTTTCTTACTAAAATCTTCTTTCAAACTGAAAACATACAATTTAAGTCATATTGGTCACATCGTGCCTCAGTTTGACATGAGTCTACTTTATACACGTCCCAATGGACTTAAAAATCACTTTCCTTAATATGAATGAAAATTGGAGTGCATTTGGTTTGTTTTAAGTGAGTGACACATTTTGAACTAAAATGTCAATTATAAACTGATAGTAGATACTTCTAGTCATACTGGTCACATCATTCATCAGATTGAGGTGGGGTTAATTCTTATATGTCCAAACTAACTCATAAATCATTTTCCTAAAGCATCAAAACAATTTGAATACATTTACTCAGTTTTTAGAATGTCAATTCTGTTTTTTACTTGAATTAATGTCAATTTCAAATAGAAAGACACATTTGGAGTCATACTAGTGACACCATGCATCATATTGAGGTGAAGTTGATTCTTACCTGTGAAAAATGACAGATAGATCATTTTACTAATCAATCAAAAGAATTGGAATTAATTTTATTAGTTTTTAGTATGTTAGTTGTGTTTTTTTACTATAATGTCATTTAAAACCAAAATCATTCAATTTGAATCATACTAGTCGCATCATGCGTCGGTTTGATGTGTGAAATCTTGATACACATCACAAAGGACTTATGAATCTCTTTCCTTAATTTGGAATTCAATAGGAGAACATTTTTTTTTTCAGCGAGTGACATGTTTTGAATTAAAATGTCTATTTTAAACTCATAACATACACTTTTAGTCATACTAATCAGATGATAAATCATATTGAGGTGTGGTTAATTTTGACACATTGAAAATGACTAATGGATCATTTTCCTAATGTGTCAAAACAATCATAATAATTTTTCTTGTTTTTTAGTATGTATGTTGTGTTTTTTTTACTAGAATTAATGTCAATTTTAAATAACAAGACACATTTGGGTTGATATCGGTGACACCATTCGTTGGATTGAGGTATGATTGATTCCTACATTTCACAAATGATTGAAAGGTCATTTTACCAAAGTATCAAAACAATTTGAATGCATTTTATTTTTTTTAGTTTGTCCGTTGTGTTTTTTAATTTACTTAATGTCAATTTCAAATAAATACATGTTTGGATTTATACCGATGACATCATGCATATTATTGAGGTGTAGTTGATTCCTACACGTTATAAATGAATCACAGATCATTTTCCTAAAGTATTAGAAAAAAATTTAAGTACATTGTTCTCTCTAATAATCAAGGTACCATTGCCTCTAAAACCTAAAAAAGAGCCCTGACCTGCTCAATATGCTAAATCTACCAAGTTTAGAAGGATTATAGAAAAACCATTGATACATGTACAGTTGACACTGAATAACATCCTCCTTCTATAGTATATATATGGTCATCCCAATGAAGAACCAACTGACATATATTCAAGACATCTGAATGAATATATGAAAGTTGGTTCTTCACCGGGTTGACTAATGAGGGGAACTACCAATGTTGCATATTGAATCAATGTTTTTTTGGGGAAAACCCTTTCAAATTATTGAAAACAAGAAGAGTGGAGTATGCTCCTATGCCCATTTTGTTTCAAAATTTACCAAAAAACTCAAGGGATGGGAAACCCCCTTATGTATATTTGTTATCTTTTGTTTTCTATCAACAACACATATACACTATAAATGTAGACCACCAATTTTTTTAAAAACCCAAAAATCATGAAATTCATTTTTTGTTAAAACAAGGACCACCAACAACCATGATTTTCAAAGGAGAGTCTAGCCCATAAAAATCACAAAATTTACATCAAACAAAGATAAAGAAAAAGTAGACAATATTTTTAATGTCGAAATTTTTAGAGAAGTTTACCATCTTCATGATATATTTGTACATTCTTCCATCATGTATGCCGCCCATTCATATCTCAGAATATTTATATCATATTTTGAATATGACTATTTTTAGTAGTCATGGTAGTACCGAAAAAATATAAATACACAAATGATTTATAAGTCTTTCAGTTGAAAAAGAAATTATCTTCAGAAATACCTTTTCAGGGAAGCTAGTTTGTTTATGGAATATGATTTCCTTCATAAATTTACAAACAAAATAACCATAGCCTTTATCTTTTGTTTGTTTCGGCCACCGCAGAACCATTAAAAAAATATGTAATTTTTTATATATGTTTGGATAGTGAAATTTTATTATATATACCCTGTTTTGTATCATTCATAGTACTTGTTTGGTTTTTTGTCCATTTCTCCTAGACTCATTTAATTATGTAGACAATATTCACACACCGCCCTATCATAATATAATCTTCATTAAAAGATAATATAAATTAGATAACTATATGTTTAGTTCTAAAATATTGGATGTAGTGTATTACAAATTGAAAAATTCCAACATTTTTGGTTGGTTTGTTGGATATCCATGCATTGAATCTAGAAAATAAATATTTGGAGTTTCCAACTTGACCACAATGAGCATCTAAAGTTTCCTAAGAACACAAAAATGAATAAGTTATGAAATAAATTAAAATATATTTGAAATGATTAAATTGTAGAGCTTTACCCCTATATCATTGGTATTAATGAATATTCTATAATCTGTAATTTTTCTGTTAAATGATTTGAGTAGTCATGCCATAATTTCACCATGTTTCGTGGAAGTCATGTCTTCTTGTTCTATAGATGTAATGTGAGGACTAATGAGTCCAAATATTTTTTCATTGGTAAATTCCTTAATTTTTTTCATATATACGCTTGCAAAAAACATGAAATGTATTTAGTAAAAATTATCTTATTATAACATCTTTTGGAAAATAATATCGTGAAAACATACCCCATGTACACATTTACAATAAAGATATTTAACCAATCATAGTTGAGGATTTCAGTTACACTCTTAACACAAATTAAATCTAGGTCTTCCCCTCCATACATATTTTTTTAAAAATCAATTATGTGATTACCACTATCTTTAAAATTCATATCCATATTAGCCTTCAATGATAATAAATGTGGATATAGAACAGGGGGTGGGGTAATGTGATTTGTGTAGATCATTTTGATTAGTTGGTTGATCCTTGAGATGGATTTGAACTCATCTTTCATTTTAACCCCTTCCCTTTGTCCGTCTTTAATAACATGCATTAGTTCAGACCGTTTTTCATTAAAAGGTTAAGGTTTATCTTGAAAATTGAATTTGCAATGAATACCTCATAGTAGAAATGTTTTTTTACAAGATGTAATGGCCATGCGATGAATGTTTCTAGAGATTGTTTGACCATATGAATATCTATCTTATTTACATTTCACAGAAAACATTATTAGAAAATTGACTCCCTTAGTTATGAATTGTTTTTTAGGGGAATGGCTTGCCTCAAAACTAGTAGGGGTGTGGTGGGTTGTTCACGCGCGGGATGTTCATGAGTTTTTTCTTCTCATTGCCTCCCCCATCAAACGTTCTATCAAAAATATATGGTTTTGTAATTTCTCTTAAAAAATAGCTAATATTTCTCTCATCCTTTTCATTTACACAGTTTTACCTTATGCTTCCTTTTTTTTCTCAAAATATGTTCAGGGTGTCACCCCAAAACCCGCACCTCTAATGCAACTATACTTTTCTGGCTACTTCAAGGCCATAAGAAGTATGTCTGCAACTGGTTTGGGTGTTGTTGATTATTGTGACTATGTTAAATAGAGAATATAGGAAAATAAGTAATCATTGTTATGTAATAGAGATTTAAGGAATTTTTTTTTATTATGTCATACTTACATATGTTTCCCACACTTTTTGTGTGTTTTCATCTATTAGTTTTCCATGATTTGTTTCACATTCCTCCTTCCATAGAACATGGAATGGGATGGAAGTGGCTATGGATTTAGACACTTCAAACTGCATATAAACAAAAGAATAAATTTATTCTGTTTTTATATCACATAAATTTATTATGGTAGATTTAAAATATGTACCGAATTTTTTTCAAGTGATGTGTACCCCATCTTTGCTTTACGGTAGGGGTATGCTGTTTTTGGTGCCAATTATTTATTTTCAGCACTAAAAAACTATTTTATAAATAAAACAATTTCAATCATAGTGATGAATACACGTACTGTCAAACAGTTTATTACCATACACAATGTACATGAAAAGACTACTTTGCACGATGGCTTGTAAATATATCCCATGATGCCTAGGTTATCAGTTGTATATAAATAAGAGGTGGGTGCATTTTCATTTTCACTTTATAATATTTAAGATTATATGCCATTAAAAGTGTGCGAAAACCCCTGTGAATCCTTCAAGCAACACTTTAGACATTGTGTTTGTGCGAGTCATCTACTATAAATGCACTCTGCAAGAGATAATGAAGTGTAATTCAATGTTTCATTATTTAATTTTTAGTAAATTAAAAAAATGACATCCTCATGTTACCAAAGTATCTCCCACATCAGTGTCTTGATCTTAGACACAACATGGTTCCATGAAGTTACATCAATCTTTATGAATTTCCAAGTGATGATTCCAATGTAACTACTGAACATGGCCTTGTTGGAGTTAACATGTTAGCCCCGCTAATTATATCCAATATCTTTTTAGATTCCTTTTTCTTTAGCCTTAATGACATTTTATTATAACATCAAACTATGATGATCCTATTTTTTATGTAATTGATGATTCAACACCATTCATTTCCTTAGATCCACCATCCTCAATATGTTCTTCTAGATCCATAGGGCTAGCATCAGCATGTGCAGATGATGGTTGTACCTTTGCACTGGGAGCAATAATAGGTTGAGAAACCTATTTTTCATCTGCACTACGAGCGAAATCATGTTGAGAAACCATTTATTCATGGGGATTGAGATCATAATCACATGCAAAAGTCATTATCTGCAAAAGTTGTTTAACATTTAATTTAGATAACATAAAAACAATAATGACCAAATACTAACATAGGGCAATGGGTTGAGAAACCTATTGTTCATCTGCACTATGAGCAGTAGCAGGTTGAGAAAACTATTGTGCTTGGGTATTGGGAGCATCATCATGTACAGAATTCATTAGTTAAAAAATTGGTTTAATATTTAATTGAGATAACATAAAACAGTCGCGAACAAATTTTAACATAAAATAGCACGATGTATATTAGAAAAAATATATAACATGATTATTGAACACTATTTTTTTAAAGGTTGAAGGGATTAGACCCCTCTATCTACTTTCCAAATCTATTATTGTGGTATCCTATGACATACAAAACATTATGTACACTGGGACTGCTGCGGAATGAGTACGACGTCCAAATGAAAGGGTCAACCTCAGTTGAATTTTCATTTGACTCTTTAGTGGTTTTAGTATATAATAGAACAATTAAATAGTTTTGCTTTTCATGATCTAGAACATAAAATACTTATACTGCCTCTGATTCCATTATAAACGATTCATCTTTGTAACCTTTCTTTCTGAAATCAAATTTAACAAATCTGAACTCATCTATTTTAACAGAACATCTGTTCTCAACCCACTTGTATTGAAAAATCAGAACCCATAATTTGGTATAATATTACTCCCTTATTTTTTTGATGATGCCAAAATATGACATATTCACGTAAATTGGATTTCTATCCTTAGTACCAGAAACATGAATCACTTCTGCCACAATTGTAACTACACTATTATGTATGGTACTGTCTTTATCATGTTCTTTAGTAAAGTATGTACATCCATTAATTAGAAAAGGCCTCAGAAAAAATTCAAGAGTCAGACTCGATGATGATATGGGCCCATCCGCATTCCATAGCGAGCATCATCCCTGCAAGATAGAAAAGGCCTCAACAATAGTCGGTTCCCAGAAGGCATAATGTGGTTCATATTTTGCTGCAATGATCTGCCCTAGTTGATTTTGAGCTAGGAGGCCGAGAGCAGTAGGCCCATCCTTGGGGAGAGAGGTATCCTCGTTAATCTTAAGACTCCCTTCATTTGGGGGGATCCAGTGAGGGAAATAGGAGGGGGCAGCGCCTAGTAGAAAGTGTCCTTCGCGGTCCTTCCATCCCTCAATACAAGAAGTGGCTCGTTCAATCCAGAACTCAGGAGGTTGGTGGACATGATGGAAAACTGAATCATTACACCGGACCCAAATGATCTAGGCTAGGGTGCAATGAGAGCTTGCATCAGACGATGAGAGAGAGGAACACCAGCGCATCAGAAGATCGGGGAGATCAGCGGCAATGTCCAGTGAAGCATCCGGAGTCGAGCCCCATTTATTCCAAATTTCCTTGGCCCCCGGGCAGTGAAAGATGGCGTGCCAGACCCCTCTAGAACCTTTACATCACTAAGGATGTTGAAAAACTGATATCTCTCCATCCTAGAATGTTTGTAAGTAGTAGGTTAAATAAATGTCCGTTTTCAACCTTCACTGTTGCAAACTCATATTATATTCCCTTGTCAACCATGTGCAACCTAGCCTTAACTCCATCATTTATTTTACCAGGTGAATTTAACAACGTGCCGATCAAACTATCACATACATTTTTTTCAACATGAAAAACATCAAGAAAATGTTTCATGTAAAAACTATTCAAGTATGGTAATTAAAAAAACTGATTTTTTTCTAAATGGTTTTTGTATGGTTTTTTGAATTTTTTTTACCAAAAGTAGTGTCCTTGTATTTAATTTTCTCAAATAGTTGAACAAGTATTATTGGAGACATTGGTGTATGTTTTTATGATCATCCATCAAATTATGTCATCAATATCTGTACATATTTCATTGGGGTATAAATCTATGTTGTCCTAGAAACACAATTTTCGATGAATTTTTCAACCTTATTGATTGTGTACCTTGTTCACAGATGGGACACCCAATAGTTCCTTTAATTATATATCCTGAAAAATTTCTATAAGTAGGAAAGTCATTTATCATCCTATAAAACATGGATCTCAAATTGAAATATGTATTTATATATGCATCATACATCGTAACACCCGAATCCCATAATAATTTCAAATCCTCGATCAATGGATCCAAATAAACATCAATATAATTACAGATTTGTTTCAGTCCCGATATAAGAATAGATAACATTATGTGTTTTCATATTATTCATAACCACGGTGAAAAGTTATAATTTACCAACATAACTGCATATGTACTGTGAGTTTTTCTTTAAAACCAAAAGTATTCAATCCATCTGTAGATAATGGAAGACAATGGTTTCTCATCTCGTTTCCAAAGCCAGGATACTCACAATCAATTCTCTTCCACTGAGGAGAGTCATATGAATGTTGTAGTTTATTAATCTTCATTTCTTCAGTCACCATGCCAAGTCAATTTCCCTATAGTCTCCTCACTTTCATATAGTCCCCAAAACCCTGGAATAACTGGAAAGTATCATGAAACTTTCATAGGACCAGGTTCATCGTTCTTGTATCAAAAAACACCACACCATGGGCATTCTCTAAGTGATTTTTGGTCCTTGAGAAACAGTATACAACCATTCAATAAAGCATGTATTCATTTTTTGATCATACCCATCGAGTGCAGCATTCGATTGGCATGGTATGTTTGGTTCAGGAGCTCATTATCTCAAGCGATTCAAGAGAGAAAATAATTCTGTAAAATTGGTGTCACACCATCGGTTTCCTCCTTTCAAATTATACAGCTTTAGTATGGATAAAAATTCTTTATATTTGCTGTAACCATCATACAATGGAATCCTTACACAATTTTGTAACTACTCAAATTATTTTGGGCAATCACGAAGTTCATGTTCAAATTTTGAAGTCATTTCATTAATACGATCTTCATCATCCTGTACATCTTGTATCAAGTCCTTGATACAGTATTTTTCATTGTCTATGCTTGTAATCATATCAAATGATCCATAAAATGCAATGATATCCTATCCCCTAGCTATATTTTCTTTTTCCTCATGTTTATTCCAACATTTATAACTTTGACCTATTCTATGACAGATCAAGTTTTCTTCCAACTCCTCTGGACTAACTTGCCTTGAATAACAACAGCGTAAACATGGACAAAAAATTTGAGCATGATCATATGTTTGATCTTTTGTAAACTCGATGAAATCATTCACTACATCTTCATTCTTTTTTGTCCGATGATTGTCATCCATCCATTATTTATTCATATCCATCCTATTTGATTCTGTGATTTTAATATTTAAAAAAATAAATACACAAAATGTTGATATTAAAATTTAAAAAGGCTAAAAAAGTTATAGAATTCAAATATCATTTGAAAACTATTTATAAAATAACAATTGAAATCCCAATAAAAACATACAATTTACACAAATTTCTCTTTAAAATAATAAACCCTTTTTAAAATAAACCAATTAGATCCAAACATCCATTCTCAAAACCCCAATTCTTTTTTTAAACCATTTAAAGAAATTTAAAACCAAAAAGGGTATGTTGAACACACATATTTTTTTATGAAACATTTCAAAACACTTGAATCATTTCAAAAGTGAACCCCTAAAAAAATCACTAGATGTCATTGCCACTTCTCTCTGTCTAGACAATGAAAATCATTGACGACCGCATGCCTTATATATCTCATGACACCCCCTATCTAGCTCTGATCACTAATTTTCAGGGTTCCTACCATCAAACTTATGGACTGGACAAAAACCGATCAAGCATACGGGGGATGTAATCAATATAATAATTTAATCCTCTATATAGTACCACCGATCAAGGAACAAAATGTAATGGGATATACCCAGGTACTAGTGTGTGATGATCCAAAACAATACTATAATTACATGGACCAACATCTAATATATGTTTCCTCAAATGATAATTTGATCCACCCAATTAAACCATAGTTGAGTCATCATAATGGAACCTTTTCATTATCCTTGTCTCAAGCACAACTAAGGTGACCATAAAAGTATGTTTACCAACTAAGTTCGCATGAATCAATACATCCCACTGAGACACCCAAGTTACCATGGACAAAAAACCATAGAGGTGAGAAATAAATCAAGATAATTACCAAAAACAATGTCTTACACCTCACCTATAAAACCATCACATTTAACATCCCCTTTTCACATCATACATCTATCATATAAATAATCAATAAACCATAACTGGTGAAACAATTATTGGGTAAATCATTGGGGGTAACTTGAGAAATAAACCATTTACATTTTAAAGTTAAAAATGGGTCGTCCCATGAAAACCAACTTTTTATGTACAGTCTCACTCCCCTTCTTTAATGTCTCATAATTTTAATGATTTTGGAAGAACTTGAAAAAAAATCCCTTTTTCTTTCCAAAACATTCTCCATGAACATATAATATTCCTTTGAAAAACAAAAAAAGGCATAAGACCTAAATTTACTATAAAAACATTTAAATGACCCTATGAACCTTTTAAAATATTCTTTTACGGAGAATTAAACTAATTTAAAAATAGTACATGAAATTATTATTAAAAACCCCTTATACCAATCATAAAAATTAAGAAAGAAATTTATAGTTTCATCCAAGAATGGATACATTACTATACTTTAATTGAAAATAAATTTATAGAGAATACACATTCCATGAATTGTGAAATAAAGGAAGAGAAAAGAAAAACATACTTTAAACCGAATGGAAACCAATACATTACATGTCACCTTCCATAGAAAACACTCAAAAAACCGAAATCCCTGAATCCTCATGAAAAATGAATTTCAGTTCCTAGTGGAATGAGGAACCTATGGTAAATACATAATAGAAGAGGGAAGGGGTAGATAAAGGAGAAAGAGTTGGAAAATGTATTGAAATGGAAAAATAATTGTTTTCTTAAATAATTTAAAAAATAATTCACATAACACGAAATTAAGAAATCATAGAATATTATAATTAACCTTTTCCAAAATAAATCATATAATAAAAATATATAAATTGTGACTAAAATATCACTACATGGAAAAAAATTAATACAATAAATATAAGTGAAAATATAAACATTTTCACACCAATTTCATAAAATATTAAAGTGAAAATTATATTTAATTATTTTGAAGGTAAATAAATTACTATTGAAAATATTATTATAAATAGTTCCTAATAAAAAGTTATTTAATAGACACAATGTTTTTTAAAATGAGACATAAAATACTTTAAAAATGTTTACTTTTTATAGAAACCTTAATAATTCAAACTTGAAAAAGACATAATGTATTCATGGAGAATGACCTCTATAATGTGGTAAATAAGAGACCCCTAAGTCATGGTGTTGTAGGTGTGTGAGATAATCAGTTCGTTTAGGGAACAATCTTTGAACTATCAAGGAATGGCTAGTGTGGTTATGAAATCCATGTATAGAAATTCATTTTGGGTGCTATCTAATCATGATAGTTTTTAATTTGAGTAATAATTAGTTGGGTTTCTTGGAAATCCTATAATGTTTTTGGTTACTAATGGGCCCAGGTGAGGACGTGTAGAGTCAATCTGTAAGAGTAATGTCTCAGTAAGTGGGAGGGTCCTTGAGTTATTCCATTAGGTTCAGTGATGTGAGTATGTACATGAGTTGCTGACAATGATTGTGAGTGTCAATATTTAGTGGAAATTGAGATATGTTCATGCTTATGTTTTGGTTGTGATGTAATTTCATAGTGCACGTTGGGAGGGGTGTATAGGTGAACCTAACCCATAGGTATAGGTGGTTGGTTTTTTTGCATGTGCATAAGTGGCTGAGTTTCACTGGTAGATGATAGATACTCATGTAAGGGTATCAATTAGAGGAGATCTAGAATGAATCAATGATTTTAACCTATAGAGCGGGGCTTGGGTTGTTAGGGGAACTAGGTGATGGGAGTTAGTATGACTTCCACTTAGTTCATTTGTTGAATAATGTGACCAATCATAATGATGTTTCATTTATGCATCTACAATTGGGATATTAAGAAAACATGGTATTATTTAGACATCATTTGGGAAACATATACTGTGAATTATTTCTTGGATTGAAAAGGTATTGAGAAGGAAGATGGTGCCTAAAATTTGAGTTTTTTGAATCGTGGGAGTATTTATTAAGAATATTGGAATTGGGAGTTTGATGCATAGGCTTAGTGGCCCAAGATGGTTGGGAAAGGCCACCCGAGACACTTCTCAGGGATGATAAGTCCTTATAGAGGGAGATTGTAATGGAATCAGACTTTATAGGTGTGTTATTACTTATTTTCATCCATTCCTTTAAGTTATTTTAGTTATTTTATTTTAGGGGGGAATCATTCCCATACTTATGTATGTCAATACCCATTTGGTTATTTCCAACCCATGGGGACCTGGAATGGGATTTATGCCTTGTACTGAGCCATCTTTGGTGACATTTCATGTCGACCAACGTTAGGTTGATACATATATTCACTTGAATACTTCTCGGAATGAACATTTTCATCACCATTTGAATCTCGTTCTCTTTTGAAATGAGAGGCTCAAGATTAATCTACTCCATGGTGTTGAACAATTTATATAATATTGTAATTTTTAACCTCAAAATTTCATATCTCACTTAGAAAAAACTTGTTATAAAGAATATCTCATAATTATCCTTTTTCTAGAACAGGACAACATGACTTTACCCATCCTAGTGTGTTCACATGGACTCCAAGTATACTTAATCATTCATACTATGATGTCCTATATGGCATGAAAATCACAATATAGGTAGAAGCACCACGGTCTTCCTAAGTGACTTCATGAAATGTATATAAACTCCCCATGTCATGAATAACTCTTACACATTCCCTTCATAATGTGTCCATTATTAACATTACAAGAAAAACTCTTATAAATGAATGAAATTTTCTATATTCCCAATAAAAAGTTCACGAATATTGATATTCCCTCTCCCATAGAAGATATGTACCCCCTTTTACAATACATTTCATGAATATTTTAAATGTCAACTCATTCTCCACTTATTTAAAAAAAAATCTAAATTTGAGTTTAACACTTATGGAAATTCATCAAAGATTAACGAGTACTAAAATATTTTTATGGAGTAACATTACCAAATAGAATTATACCTTCAAAAAATATATTTAACAATGAAATAATTTAATACAGGAAACAAAATATTAGGCTATTAACACAACTATAATACATTGTACCCACTTATATTCATAAGTTTCAAGAAACTAAAATATTTATATTCTACCATGATGAAAACCCAAATTGAGTTAAATATTTTTAAATAAACAAATTCAAAATATGGTTTAGTCAAATTTAATTTTACCCAATATAACTAGTGCGAATATAAGGAACCCAAAAGACCACAATTTTTAGTTGGGTGTTTAGCCCATACAATTCAAAAATAACCATCAGTATCAAATAGTAATAAGTGAAATGAATGAAAAAGATAAAAAAACTAATAGCGGAGGTGTGGTTAAGCATGCGACCAAGGTGAATTTGTAGTGTAGGAGAGATGCGGTGGAGGAAAGGTTCCGCGCGGGAGAGGCAATGGTGGAGGTGAGTCGCGACGAAGGGGAGCGATAGTGGAGGATAGAAACTGGGGGAGGAGAGTCGTGAAAGAGGAGAACCACAGGGAAAATCTCAGTTCATAGTGGTGGAGGAGTAAGTGGCTAATGTGGAGAAGGAGGTAGGAGATGAGGGAGGATGGGAGGAGAGGAGGTGGTAGAATTGACAGGAGCGACATGGATCATATTCCGTGAGAGTTTGAGGGGTGCGAGGAAGGATTAGAACGTTAGAGTTTTTTTTATAAAACCCGATGACACTTTTATTAAGGATGGATAAAAAGTGCTGATAAAAGTATGTTTTATTAGCACTACAATTGAAATCACTGTTAAAACATTCTTTTATCAGTGATTTTTTAGCTCTGACAATGATCGATCTTTATCAGTGCTAAAAAAGCGCAGATAAATGAATGTTTTATTAGAACTTTTTAATTGGTGATGATAAAACATGCCACTTTTTCATAATTATAAAATTATAACAAATATATTTATTATATTTTTAATTTTATAAATATATATATTTAACATATTTATTATAATTTAATTATTTAAATTATAATTATATAGATATGTATATATATATTAAAGTTTGTGTTTGTGTATAAATTAAAATTAAATATATCCATATATAATTTAATAATTTAAATTATAATTAAATATATATAAATATAAATTGATATATTATTTATAATTTTAATATCATAAGTATTTAAATAAATAAATAAATAAATAAATAAATAAATAAATATATATATATATATATCTCCATCTGTGTATATATTAATTAATGACATATAGTTATAAATTAATATATTCAAAAGGTATTAATAAATTTATATTTATCAATTAAGAAAAATATTTTTTAATTTTATTATTATATAAACATATTAATATTTAATTAGTTATATATAATTATAATTATATATAATATATTTAAAAAGTAAATAATTATATATAAATAAATATTTATATTTTGATATCTAATAAGTAAATTTATTTTTTATTTAAATATATTTATCATGATTTTAAGTATTTATTAGAAGATAAATCTTCATATATATATAGGAAATTAATTAATATCCCAAGTATATATAGTACTATAGTATATATGGCCAACATTAGGGTAAATAATGAACATATATTCATGAGAAGAACGTACACATCAATTGACACATTCATTTGGAAGCATAAATTTATTTATATATATAAATTTAATAAGTTTTTATATATATATATATATATATATATATATTAAAAAGTATTTATATATAAAATTATAAACATATAGTATAGTTAATATATAATAAAGGTATAACTAAAACTAATAAACCTAAAAAACATAAATAAAACATAAACATAATAAACATGAATTTTTTATTTAATGTATACATATAAACATTATTTTTGAATATAATTAAAATATTTCTATATAAATTAATAATATTTTCTATAAAATATTTTTATCAATGATATTATTAGTGCTGATAAAGGGCAGATTTATCAGTGCTGATAAAACCCGAGTCCTTACCTTGCCCGCATTTTTATTAGTGATTATTTTATTGATAAATTTCTTCCAAGTAATCAAGTACTTATTATAAATTTAGTTGGACTAAATTCATATTTTTATTTTGAATAAGTTAATTTTTAATAGATTGGTTTTTCTATAGTGATTTCCAAAAAAATGTTTCTTAAATAATTATTTTCATGGAAAACATTAAATGGATTTTGAAAAAAGTGGATTGTCAAATTTATTTTTAAATAACGTTTCATTTAATAATTTTTTTTGAATTTTTAAAGGAATTATTTTCAAGGGATGTTTTTAGTATTATTTTCTAAAGTGGATAATTTTTATTTATTTAAAACACATCACTGATCCGATTATTCACCCCATGTTTTCAATTATTTTCCATAGGTTATTTAGGTGAGAAAGAGTTATAAAGAAGATTAGTATCTAATATATACCATTTAGATTGAGAAAATCCAAGGATGTCTTAGATGTATTTGTCTCAAAAATGATTTTATATTTGGGTTATATAATTTTTATTTATGATATTTATAATCCTCTGAAACACTAGAACTAAACAATCCTCCAAATTCATATTTCTAAATTTATGATAATTAATTTATTAAGAAAAAAATATACATTGTTTTATGTACCATATATAAGAGCGTGGGACCGATGTCTATCAGTTTTTATTAGAGGAAATGTTTAGACATTTTTGGAGATTAGGATATTGAGGATAACTTAAGAGTTAGAAGTATTATTTTTTAGGTTTATATGATTATATTTGTTTGACAACTTAATGATTAGAAACTTTGAGATATAAGGGATAATATTTTGAACCTTCAAGGGTGACAGGTTGTTGGATCTAGGATTTGGTAGGGCACTATTTTAGAAGGAAACATGTTCATAGATTAGTCTCCAATTTTTTTTCTGTAGAATCATCTTTAAAAACTAATAGGAATATCTTGAAAAAAAATATATAACTCTTTTATACCTAATTATAAAGAAATATTTTACCGAGATCATTAAAATGATCAAGGATATAATTTAATTAATGGGGGATAATGTATGGATATAGGTGTTGAATATATAATAAACATAAATTTGTGGTATTTTTGGAATAATATAAATGTTATACTTAAAACTGTATTTTTATAACAAATTTTAAAATAAAAAACATTCGTATTTATTTTATATTATGTAATTAATTAGAAATCTGTGGTTAATTTTTTAATAAAATTAATGTTTAATGATTATTTACTTATAATTGATATTAGATATAAATTTTGTTAATAATAATGGATGAAAATACTACAATATACAAATTTTAAATAAAATGGAAACAATTATTAGAAAATTAGAGGTAGATGTAATTTGTATTGTGGGATAACTGAGAAAAAATATAGCAATAAAATATTTATTAAACTAATATGAATATATATATATAATATGGGATTTATACTTAAAACAATACATATTTCATACATATTTTTTATGGTTTTTAGATATAAAATAATTAGGAAAACCACTATTTTATAAGATGAAAAGTTTTCCACTTTTTTAACATGATCTTATTTAGATAAAATTATTTGAAATTATTTAAAATTAAAATTTGTTTTTTATGAAAATTTTCTTATGTTATCCTTTCATGGGTATGGGGAATTCATATGTTATTATAGTTTTTGATTTTATATTCGAAAGGTTTATTTTATTATTTTAAAAAATTAATATTATTTTTTGAAATAATTTAAATATTTAATTCTTTATTTTATCATTTCATGTGGGAAATGTTCTTAACATTTTAGAAACGGTTAATTATTTCAAGGTTATTATTTTATGTTATTATTAATCATTTTATTTGTGAGCATTTTAAAAAATTATTTTTAGTATCTTAAATGCTATCATTTCATGTGTTAACTATTTTATTTAATTATTATACATTTTTCATATATATTAATCATTATAATTCAGTATAAATGTTTGTTTTACATCCTTTAGATCTATAATTTTAATATCTTATATTTATTCTTAATGAAATATATACACACATGTATACGAACTTATATGTATATATAAATAAATAAATGTATTCATCACTTGATATTTTTTAAAAAAAATTGTTATTGGAAACTCTATTGATGAATGGAAACATCAAAATGTTTTATCAAAATTTGGATCTTAGATTTTTTAAACATGATGAGGATTTGGTGAGTAAACCCAAACATCCAAGACAAGTATTCCCTATACAATTTTTGATATTCAATGTGGCCTCAAAGTTTTTTTAATTATTTTGAAATTCATTTTTATGAAAACAATGTATTATTGTATTAAGATAATTATTTCCAATTAATGAAGTAGTTACTATTATTTTACATGAAATAAATTCTTGGTTTTATTCTGGGATTTTTTATTTTTAATAAAGTGGTTTCTCTATAGTGATTTCAAGAAAAATGTTTCATAAATAATTATTACCTTGGAAAGATTATTATGGATATAAAAAAATAGTAAAGATAAAATTAATTTAAAATATATTTTTTAAATTAACTATTCAGTTTTTACAAAATTGGTTTTAAAGAATTATTTTTTATTCTTTTCGAAAGTGGACAATTCAGTTTTTCTGAATTTCTATACCAAGCAGTTTTCTTATATTATGTTTTAAAATGTATTTTAAAGGATATTTATTTGATAAAGTGATATAAAGAAGATAGGTATCGAATACAGGGGCATTATATGGTTCAAAGATAGAGATTCCTTAGAAGTTTTAATTTACAAGCGAATTTATATTTGAGTTAGATAGTTTTTGTTTAAGATTTTACTAATCCTATGAAACACTATACCTAAATGTTGTTTAGGTAGTATATTTATAAATATATGTTAATTAATTTATTAAGAAAAAAGTATAGTATATTTAGCACCAAATACATGAGTATGGGTCTAAGGCATCTCCAGATGAGAGCAACCCCAAAATAATTAATGGTAAGAACTTTTCAAATATAATTTTTTGTTAATTTATAAAGATAAGAATTACCTTCGATTAAAATTTGTTAATTATTTTAAAATTGGTTGACCACTCTTGAAATACTATCATTGCGCTAAAAGATTTAAGGATTAAATAGATTTATATGTATCCACACATTCTCTACTAATCTCAAAACATCATTGTTATAACTTTGGGTGCTAGCATAGAGGATCCAAACCACTTGCATTGTTCAATGTTTATCACAACAAGAATATTTACACACATTAGAGACTCTATATTGTTTTATGGAATCTTGATTTATAGAATTAGGATTATTGATCTCCATTCTTGATATCATTCTATAGAAATTTATCTTTATTGTTGAGATATTTCTATAAGAATATGTTTTTGGAACATTATTCATCAAACCCTAGAAACAATATAATCATGTTTCGATAAATAGGTCATAGAATAAATTATTAAATAAAGGAACTTAACCATTCACTTTATTATATGTGAAACCCAGATTTAATAATAATAAAAATAAAAATATTATTATGATTTCCTTTAAGTATGAAAAACTCATGAAAAATCATAATAATGTTTTTTTAAAATGAACTAATATTTATTTTAATGATACTAAATATATCATTCCCGCTGGACCATTCATTGGGTCATTCAATCATCGTATATATTTATCATACTTTAAATAATGATTATTTATTTATATAAATAAATATTACAAAATTATTCATTCAATAAGTAAATAAATATTAGATTAAATTAACATATAAATAAAAACTTATTTAATATTCATGTAACCAAATGAACAATTATCTATTACCTTGATAATAAAAAAAAGATAAATTCATATTATACAATCACATAATTATTAATTACTATACAACAAAATAATTATTTAATATTAATGTAAACAAATAGATAATTTTTGGTTACCTTGTAAATAAACAAGTAATAAATAAATATCCTATATTTAAAAAATTATTAATTAAGTTATGAATAAATATTTATTTAATATTAAAAATCATATATATATTATTTTAGATAACTAGTGATTTAATTTATCTAATCAACACTTCTTGAGTACTTATTAAACCAAAACCATAGAATAATATTTATTCATACAAGTAAATCAAAATAAAATTTAACCGAAGTTCTGGATACACATAATATGTTACCCTTTTGTTATATTTCTCTTTGGAATTTGGATAACAAATATATATTACTATTTTATTATCTATCAAAAGTTCTAGGGAAACATATATAAATATAATAAATTTCCTAATTATAATAACCAATTAAAAATGCTCACTATGTGATAAAATATATTTATCTTGATATATCATTAAGCAGATTGCATAATTTATGCCATCAACCCATATGCTTGATGTATCTTTATTTAACTTTTCTGAAATTAGTATATCAATATCCTACCATATCCTTGGATTTTTTAGAAAATTTTATTTCAATCAAACGTCCATAGATATCAACTTCTATTTAAAAAATAGAAGGTATACATCCTTTCGAGACTTACTCATTTAATCTATATCACTCAAGACACACCCAATATATCCTTCCTCACAATGATCATATATCGTCATTTTTTTCAATAATAAATCAAAATAAATGACTCATGATATAAATTAATTATGACCTAATGACCAAGGAACAGTTCACACATTTATAAACAGGAATATCTAATGAGACATATAACATGTGTAATTCCTACATGCAGGTATATTCTCACAACCTCCTCTCCTAGAGATTACCAAGCATGAACTTCATGAGAAGAATTATCAATGAATTATGACCCCTATACCCTTGATATCCTATATCCTCTATGTTCAGTTAGATGAAATTAACCAACCATCGAATATATGTTTAAGAATATTTTCATTTCACTTCAGGTTCACATCATAGTAGAGAACTATTGTGACCATTTTATGTGACATATACTCTTGTGAGACTATCAAATTAATGTTATAAAAAATAACACTCATCATGTGAAAAATATTTATTTATATTAAATTATATTAATATAATAGTAATAAAAAGTAAAAATTAGTTCTTTTAGTGAACCAAGTCCAATAAGAGTCATCCTATGTTTCAAGGTGAGCCAAATATTTTGGTTGTGGATGATAGAATGGTTCTAGTTTCCTACGTATTTTGTCTAGTATAGACAATTGAAAAGATTGTGGTTCTTAATATGGGTTTTTATTACATCAAAACATTCTCCAATTGTCATAAATCATATAGAATTATGATGAGGCTGTTATACCCTGGTAATATTGCTAGAAATTATTCCAATAGAAGTAATATATAGTTATGTTGATGATAGTACAAGTCCATAAAATAAAGAGAATTTAGAATGACCACATAATGGTGACTCTATACAATTTTAGATCCATGGATCTTATTAGGTAATATTAGGATATTATCCATGAATATTAAATTCAAGATCAAAATTTCTAGTGTAGATTTTAGTGGTAGATTCAAATTGGGATAAAAACCTTTTGTATTTCTATACATTCAAGTGATTTAGATCATTTTCTGGTGATCAAGAGTATTTTGGTGGATTCTTAGTTTGGTACTAGAGATAGGACATGATTTCAAAGATTATAATCATTTTTAGTAATTAGTCTTCAATGGCCAAGAGTATTTTTTCCTTATAGGTTGGTGAATTCGTGATCCCATATTTAGATGAATGCAATAGAGGGAACTTGTATTGGTTCCACCAAATGATGCATAACACCCTATATAATTTCATGATTTACCTTAAGTGTTTTTTATTCTTATATTCCCAATATATTTTAAGATTATTTTTTAATGAATTATGAAAACTATTAAAAAAAGTGGACACTTAAACAAAATGTGTATATTAACCATAAAAATAGGTTCTTAAGTTTTCACCCTTGTTTCATTCATGTCACTTTTTATTCATTAAATTTCTTTAATTATTTAACATTAAATAATTATTAAAACAATTATATATTATTAAATCTATTTAAACATATGTAATGAGAAAAACAAAGATCAGAAATGATTATATAGAAAAAGTAGTCTCATTAGTGTAGTGAAAAATATGAAAAACCATGAAATATTTTACATTTACCATAACAATAATTTGAGAACATTAATAAAAATTATGCATATTATGAAATAAAGATTTCATAAAAGAAAAAACTTGAAT
Organism: Viscum album; assembly: GCA_963277665.1. Classification (NCBI taxonomy): domain Eukaryota; kingdom Viridiplantae; phylum Streptophyta; class Magnoliopsida; order Santalales; family Viscaceae; genus Viscum; species Viscum album. Next base: position 1,172,112,234 of record OY728119.1, on the reverse strand, counting down.
AAAATTAAGAGTATAGAAAATCATGAAGGAAATATGATCTATATGAGAACTTAGGAATATATTTCCTGAAAACATACCATTAACCTTTAAAAGTTTATAAACTTTTATCTCCTCAATAAATCAATGGATTTTCATAGAAAACCATAACAATAATGAAATCAGTATAATAGAGAATCAGTTTCATTACCCTTTTTCAATCATGCATAACCCAAGTTGGAATAATTGATTCCTAGTTAATTTCATTAGAGTAACCTAGTTTCATATCTCCCTCATTTTTACCATTGAATACTATTCATTACCCAATGAATTAGAGAGATATATCGAGATCACCTATCTTCATGAGCTATATCAAGATCACATATCATCATATATAATTATCAAGTACCATATCATGAACTAAAACATAAAAATATTTCAGTTTTCCTCATTAAACCCATGAAAAAGACATTTGAAACCACAATAAAAATCACTTTAAATTTTCATATAAGAATACAGAGAAAAATAATTTTATTTTAAGAAACTCTTTAAGAGATATATTCCTTGAAGAAAAAAAATTACATATTTGTTGATTTTTTTGAAACTTATAGAACAATAGTTATAAATAATAATGAATATGATGAATGTAAAATTCGATTAAGCTATATTTGTTAAAAAACATTATTTTTGAATTTGGAAACAAAATTATAATAATACCTATGGTAAATGTTAAAAATTTTATTTTTAAACCATTTTGAAGATTGTCAAAGTTATTTGAAAATTAACTTTCAAAATATTTATTGTATAAATAATAACATTCTTTGAACATTTTAAAAAACATGGATATGAAGGGGAAATATTTGAATGGAATATATTAAAATAATTTTTTCATGAGAAATATCTTACCTTAAATCCCATCTAGCCTCAAATATTATATTACTATAGAATAATAAAATTAATTTAGTTTTTTACTTTCTCAATAATATTTTTCATGTTACTTTAATATTATATTATATTATATTTTATTTATTACCTTGACTTTTTTCACTTCTAAAATGGTTATGTTCACATTATTCGTTTTGGGATCATTCAATTTATAACCTCAAAATAACATCTGTCTGTTGAAAATGGTGAAAGGGTCAATTTTTCAATAATCTAAAGATTATTAAAAATGATATTGTAATCATGTTTTATAATTAAATATACATTTAAATCCACCCTTGTTATATGTTTGTGAAAAATTAATCATATAATTTCATAGTGACGGTAGTCTGTACATGCTCATGAATGACATTTTCATATTTATACTAGGTGATAAATGAATAACATTGATAATATTTTACTTTTATAGAATTATAAATAAATTATAAATGAAAATTTTCTTTATTATTTCCTTCTCTATGACTATCCTTGTGATGTGGTAATGAAAAAAATGTCATCACTTCATGGAGGTGGTATTCCACACATATTCACAATAATCATTATCACTTAAAACAGATCAATGGGTAAAATTTTATGTAATATATAATTATTATGGAAACATAATTATATCTTAAATATCATATATATATATATATATATTCTTTTTATCCATCATTTTAACCTTCCATATCAGATAGTGAAAAAATGAAACTTACCGCTTTGCAGAGGTAGTAGGTCACACCTACGCCCGAGCGATGTTTTTATTTCATACAGGATATAAAAGTAGCTGAAAAAATATTGTGACATCAAAGTAATATCATTTAATGATATATGTTATTATATCACCATGGTTAAATAATATTTTTAGGTGATATAAGAATAAATAAACACAAAAATGATCGTTTTAGAGTTATACCTATTATTTAAAAACTTTATTTTCTTACACATTTAGTCATTTAGGTTTGTTCCTTTGGTGAGAATAATACTTCAACAAAATGTGAAGGGATATTGGAAAGGTATTAGGGTAGTTATTGGTTGATAGAAATGTCCCATGTTATATTAGTAAGAGAAGATATGGGGTTCCATTTAATAAGTGAGGGGAGTAGAACTATTTTAATTATTCAACGCTCTAAAATAATATTAAGTATCAATCAGGCACATGGGGTGGTGACTGAGTGGTGAAACCCACAAGCATTCATCCAAAAGACACTTTTTAAAAACTAAGAAGGGGTGATTTCATATGTCATTATAGAATGGTATTGTATTAGGGGTGGAATTGAAGCATTAGTGGCACTATAGTGGCAATAGTATTGTAGTTGGGACAATAACAATACCGATACTATTGTAACTGAGGTTTTGTAGGATTAATATTTATCAAAGGGGACTTTGGTCCAATAATGGATTTTAGTGCCACAAATTAGGGGTTTTAACCCCCAGGGCCTTCGATAAATATTCGTGGGCCATTGGCCTTGGTCCTATAGGCTCTAAAAGGGGTCCCTCTCCACCCAAATAGAAAGAGGTCTTTGATTTCATAATAAAAATAGGCTTCGACCCCGAAATAATAAAAATATAAAGAATAAATTATATTTATGTGGAACTAAATTAATTAAATTAAAAATATATAATGATAATGGTAGAAATAATATCATTAAATATTTAATATCAGAATTTGTGACCATATCACTAAATTTTAACCTTAACTAACATGTTTTACCCTTTACCATTGTAAATATTAATTATAAAAAAATGAAAATGAAATAATTAATAATTTTTAAGCACCTAATTACAAATATGAAATAGAATTTTCAAATTACAATTTATATAAGTGGAAGGAATTATTTTTTATATATTAATGCAAAATACAGTGAAATTTGTTTTTTAAAATAATTATTTTAAATACTAAATGTTAATTTATTCCGAAACCAATTATAAATAAATTATTTTTAAATTTACTGATTTTTATTTACTAATAGGTGAATAATTAAACTTTTAAAACAATATAATATAGAATGGTACTTTTAAAATAATTTAAAATAACTTCCAGATTTTGTAAAAATTGATATTTTTCACCATCCACACAAAAATAATGCTTCTCCAAAAAATCCCAAAAATTCATCCTATGATAAATTTAATAGATTATATAAAAAATCAAATCTATTTTTCAATATTCATTCCCTCAAATTTATAAATTTAACCTTTAATTATAACCACATCATTCATGAAAAACAATTTAGTTTGAAAAATCTATTTTTCGACTAAATTATTGTTTAAAATCAGTATATTGAAAATGACTCATAGAAATTTAAGAGGGAATATTAATAATAAATAAAATTGAATTATTAATAAAATTAAATGTGTTTTTACATTCTTCCCTCATAAAATAAATTAAATCCTTAAGAAGTTATTCATTAAATAAGTTTGTGTATTTTTTCCTTATAATTTTTTATAATTCCTATTTTACTTTATCAATCATATGGTTCTTATATAAATAATTAACTGTGTGAGTTAAAAAATAATCTCCAAGACCTCTAATATGAAATTTTTTTTCCTCATAAGAAATATTATCTTCCAACTAAACAACTTTGGGGATGAAAACACGAGATCCGTCAGGGGCATATTTCCTTACCCAAAAAACATGAAATATGTCATGTGCCTGAGATAAAATCAAAGGTAAGGATTATCAAAATAGAATTTATGGAACTTTTTGAAAACACTAATACGAAAAATGTACCATTTAATTAATTTTACTTTCCTTACAAAATGGATAATATTTTTCAATGGTGATTATTTAAGAAAAATTGAATCTAAGCAAGAGATATTTCTTCTGTTTGTCTGCAAAACATTTTTTCCTACTATGAGCTTCCTTCTTATGGTGATGAATCATATTCAACTTTTATCCTTCTAATTTACCGATTACAGCCTTAAAACAGTCTTTCACTAAAATTTCCCCAACATATTGGAGTTCTTCAACACATTCCATATAATGCCTCAAGAGGTGTCTTTTGAATATTTGAATGAAAAGTGATATTATAATAAAATACCACCAATTAAAGATAATGATCCCAAATTCCTTGATAATATAATGAGAAATCATGATATATATATTCTAATGGATAATTTATTCACTCTAACTATCCATCATATTACTAATGATTTTTTTGAAACATAATTAATTATACAATGTTTTCTAAAGTCCACTAAATAAATTTATATTAAATCCAGGATCATGATTAGATACCATAGATAGAGAGACTCCATGTAATATAACTAATTATTTATGATAAAGTCCATAAATTTGATACAAATACATAGTATCTTGAATAGTAATAAAATGCATAGATTTATTCAAGTGATGAACAATAACCCAAATGAAATTATTACATTGATATGCCTTTTGTAATCCCACCATGAAATTTGTGGATATATGATCCCATTTCCATTCAACCACTGGAAAAGGATGAAGCATCCCATTCAGTATCTATCACAAGTATTTAACCTATTAATAAGTGAAACATTTCATGGTAAAATCAAAAAATTATTTCTTTATTCCATGCATCAATAATACACTCAAGGGTCTCTATAAATTTTATTTTAATTTGGATGAACACTAATTAGAGATCTATGAGATTTACTTAATAATTACTTATTTAACTAAGAATCACTTAGAATATAAAACCTATTAATAAATCTTATAAGACCTTATTTTTCAATGTCAAATTTAGAAAACATATCCTTCTTGATAGGTTCTACATTTTTAGGCAAATGATGATCTTCATTTTGAGTATTTTTAATTTTTTTGACAAAGAGAAATGCACTAACACTTAAACAAAATGACAGAGATTTACAACATGAACAATTTATAGGATAAGATTCATTTAATCATTATATAAATGATCTTGTTCTAAATATAACCTGATAACTGGTACATTATATTTTCAAATTAAGGCATTGAGTAACTAGTTTTGTTTACCTGGATGATAACAAATCATAAAATTATAATCCTTTATTAGTTCTAAAAATCTTTTCGGCAACATGTTCACCGATTTTGAGTTAATATATACTATAATCTTTTATGGTTGGAATATATTTCACATTTTACCCCATATAAAATTTTCCACCAAATGTATTATGAAAAAAAACCATTCCAATATCAAGATCATGCATAGGGTAATTTTATTCATGGAGTTTTATCTAATGAAAATCATATGGAAATAATAAATCATCTTATATAATGACACCAAAAATTCCATTCAAAAAATCTTTATAAATAAAAAATCACCTTTTTTTGGAAAGGTTAACACAAGAGAATTAACCAATATTATTTTCAATTCCTGAAAACATTAATTATAATACTTTCCCTAGATGAATTTATCTCATTTTTATGGTAACTCAATTACTAGGATAGATAATTTCAAAGAAAACATTGCATTTCAGTAACTATTATAATTTTTTCAATTATCATAGAACTTTTGTTTTAGAAGGATCAATAGTCATTCCGTCTTTAAAAAAGATATCTATGTAACAGATTTTAAAATTTTCTAACATTTTAAACAAAATATTTTATTTTAACAAATATAAAACAAATATTTATATGTTTTTGGGTTCCTCATAACTTTTAGAATCAACTAAAATATCATTAATGAGAAAAAACACAAATTCAACTAAATAATCAAGGAAAACTCTACTCATAAGGTCCATAAATACAACTGGTGAATTCAACATCCTAAAAAAGAATATCCATAAAATCATAATGGACATACCTAGAGTGGAATTTTTTACTCTAAATTTCTTCCCAATTCACTTTAAACTAGTGATACTTGAACCTGAGAACAATCTTCGAAAAATAATAATCACCAGGGAGATGATCTGAAAGACATCAATATGAGGAAAACGTTTGTTATAATTAACAATATTGTTATTGATTACTCTATGATTAATGTAATGAATCATGGAACCATACTTATGATGGATCAAAATTGTTAATGGAAATTGAAAAAAGATGGGGGTGGGTGGTGAATTATCTTTTATTAAAGTTATCAAAGTTACTAAAACTAAATTTAGAATTTAGTAGTTTAAGAAATTAAACAATTATTTCATAAAATATAAATAATAATGGATGTGTGAAGAGTGTGTGAAAAAAACTAAAACTATGGACATAAGTAATTTTATAGTGGTTTTATATAATTGAATTAGTATACTATCCTCACCCCAACTGATGGTGTATGTCAACCACTATGAAAGAGAGACATAATTTTAAGAGGAAACAAACAAAACCTGGGATTTTATGACAGGATGAATCCCAACATATGAATTTTACTTGGAAAAAACCTAGAACTAACTTGTCTATTATAAGAGAAGACAAAAACTATAATTTTCTACAAGGAGTAGAACCAAAATAATTGTTTTTCCTTTATTATGGTGATAATAACTAATTAATACATTTTTGTCAGTTATATTCTATTGTGTAAAAATATTATGTATATATAAATCTACCTATCCCATCACAAATAATAAATTAGTGAATGAACCATTGATGATTTGTATAAAAAATACCAGTGAATAATAATTATTCTAATCCCTTTAAAATAGATTTGAATGATGAAGTTTAAGTATTACTAAAATTTGTATCAAAATTCAAAGAAGAATGATGGCACTTCTCTCCTTTGAATATAGATTTCAACACTTTAATGGAATTTATAGTTCATGTAGTGTGTGATCAATTCTTTTATTTAATTATAGTATGAATTATTAGACATATTTTTTCGTCATCATCATCATCATTCCATTATTTTCATGATAACTTTAAATAACATCAAATCAAAAAAGTTAAGACGATCTTAGGGAAATTAAAAAACAATATAACAATAACAATAAACCATTATTAACTAAGAGAGAGATAAAGAGAATTAAATATCAGCAATTCTATCATTTTAATTTTAAACCATTTGAAAAATTAATATTAATTTTAAATCACTTGTTTATAGAGTTTAAAATAACTCCATAATAACAGGTTAAAGATTACACTGATATTTTCCACGGTTTCATTCAAAATTCAAATTTTAAAAATGTTTCTATATTAAACATGTGACAATATCCAATAATAAAGACATGGAATTAAAAACCATAAAGCACATTTTAATTGTATTGTTAGACTAAAACATAAATTGATAATAATTAAAAACTAAAAAAATCAATTTATAATAATAAATTTGAATACTAGAATTTAATATTATAAATATATGTGTGAATAAAGAACTACTTTAATGCTCATAAAAATATACTTGAAATAGTGTAAAAAAATTTAATAGGTTATATATAAGTAATATTAATTTCTCTAGTCATTAAGACATTGGAAACATTTTTATCACGCAATGAATCATAATATCAAACAAATTGTGAAAAATATCATATTTAGAAAATCTATCATTTTGTACCCTGGTAAGTGTTATATTTCATGATTATGTAAAAGAAAAATATTTTGTGATGAGATGAATATTTCATTGGTTATGTATGGTTAAAATATAATGTATATGACATTATATAAGTTAGTATAGATGTTATATAAGGGTGAATATTAAAAAAATTATTCTTGTAAGGGTTATATAGAATTCATATAAGGGTATGATAAATCATGCGTAAGGGTAAACACAAAAATATAATATTTGCATAAGGATAACTGTGAACACTTTGTTAGGGTAATTAATGATTTAAATGGCTTGTGTAAGGGTACATGAAATCCTATATTAAGGTAAAAAGAAAGGTTTAAGGACCGTGTAAGGGTAAAGTAAAAGTGACATAATGGTAAAAAATCAGTAAAAATCTTATTTAAGGGTAATGGTAAATTCATATAAGGTTAAAATAATGTTTCATAATGGTAAGATAAAAATTATAAATCCCAATCAGAATAAATGATGAATAATTAATAAAAAATTAATGATAAATTCAACAAGTTTCTTTTTAATAAAAATTAATAAATAGTAAAAATATAATTTTTAATTATCGAAACATAAAATATTTAATGTGGCAATGAGTAACTTTTAAAATATATCCAATTTTGATAAAGAAAACAAAAAAAATATCAATATAAAAAATCATCCCCTTTTTAAAATTGATCAAAAAGATTAAAAATTTAAAACAAGTTTTTCTATAGCTTGTTGAATTAAATAGTGAAATAGTATCAAATTGAAAATATTTTCAACCTAAAATAAAATATTTTAATCATATAAAGTAAATCACAACTAAATTAAATAATGATATTATAAAAATAGACAACTGTCATAAATTAATGCTTATCAAAAAAATTATAAATGGACCCATGAAAAATAATAATAAGACATTAAAATGATTATAAAATATATATAAATAATTTTTAAAAAAAGTTTTCACATGAAGGTAATCAAAAAATATAAATCATAGAATTCATTAATACTATAAAAAATGAAACAAATTTTAAATCACATACCAATATTCTATATTATAAACCAATATGAATAATCATGATGGATAGAAAATAATAAAAACTTAATTGAGAATGCAGAACTTTTTTGTTCCGATAGGATTTAAAATTTTATATTTAGGTGTTAATGTTGTAGTAGGGCTAGTCGACTTAACATTAAAAAAATATTTAGAAATATAATCCTTTGTTTGACCAAGTTAATGAAAAATTGTAAAGAATAATCAGATGTATAATTACTAAATAATCTACATCTAAATCATGGAATAGATGAGATACCATCATTTTTACTTTAAAAAAATATATTTTTATATATTTGCGGTAATTTATTATCCGAAACATGAAATGTTCCATTATATTTTGATATTTTATCAACCTCTTAAATTCTCAAAAGACTGACTTCAGTTTGAAAATTTAGATAATATTTTCTCCAAACTTATGATCTCAACCATGAGATTCATATTATCAATTTAAATAATTTAACAACCATTAAAAAATGTATCGATGATACTAGAAGCAAAATTTTCAATATATAATTATCAGTTTCTTTTTTAGAAAAATCGATTTTCTAAAACTATTTTTATTTAACATATGAAAAAATATAATTTTATAAATATTTATTTTCCAAAAAAAGTTATTTATTTTCTTTAGAAACCATATTATAATCTATAGTCATATTTTTATAATATTTGGAAAACATTTCAATTTCTTATTGATATTCTTCACAGAATTTAGTTAATTTTTCAACTTTACATTTATCTCATTCAGAACTAGAAGATTATTTAGAATCATAGAAAAAATTTGAATAATAAATATCTTTTTTTATGAAACCATAAAACAACTTTTAGAATTTTTTATATCGTCAAATGGATATATTACTAGAGAATATTTATCCATTATATCTTGGTTACCAGTCTCATTTTCAATTCTTGATTCTTTACTAGCGTCTGATTCTTCAGTGAAACTTTGAACAACATGATACAAACATTTAAATTCCTTTTTATAGTTCTTATTGTATCCCTCTTGTTTCAAATTTGGATGATCATATTTGGTATGGCCAGGTTTCTATAATTTATAAAAAATAATTTCTGATTTACCTTTCAAACATTTTCTTTTTAAATAATTATTATATTTACATATTTTCCCTTCATTTTGTATCGATAAATGAATTTCATAAAATTATTTAGATCAAATTCCTTCTATGAGTTATAATAATTTGAGGAATCACTTGAAGAGTTAGAAGAAACTTATTTATATTGAAAATAAACTCCCTTTATTTTTCAGATGAATCATGATCATTGTTATTCAATTAAATATTACCTTTTAATATGGACCCAATAGTCTCTTACAATTCAATATCTACATTCTTTAAATTCCCCTTATATGGTAAAATTTTAAGTATCCATTCAATCCGCACACCTTTCTTCATAGTTTCACAAAGTGTGACTAGGGTGTTGAAAAAATTTACGAATCTATCGATCATGTCATTTAAACATTCATGATCATACATTTTAAGTTATTGAACTCAAATCTAGTGAATTCCATGCTTAGTTTACTACATTTTTTCAGTTCCTTGACGAGTTACATCTAAAGTCCTAATGATATCAAAAGTAGTTTTACAAGAAGTCATATCACCATAAACACTTTTTCTTAAAGAGAATTAAAGATAATTAATCACTTTGTAATCGAGGACATATTTTTCTGCATCATTTCCAATTAATGTTTCAAGATAAACCATAGGTATTTTATATGTTCTAGCTATGATGGTACAATATTCAATACCTATATTATTAAAAAATAAATTCATTCTATCTTTCTAATATACGCAGTCAATTATTTTCTAGTGAGATTCTATAACCAGATTCAAAAATTAAATCTCTTAATTTTCCATCACTAAAATAGATCTTTCCTTTTCCTAATTAAGGATAAGTATTCATATTATTTCCTAAATAAATAATCATATAAATAGAGTCAATGTTAAAACTATCCTTATAAGTTCCACCTATAATATAAGGACCCGACCTTAATCATTACTTAATATTGAATTAAATGAATAATTCACATATAGGATCTTTTCAGGTTTAGAGTTTTAGAGAATTAGGACATTACTATTACATCTCAAAAGATTAAAAAGTATACACTTCTACTAAGTTTCCATAAAATAAAAACTCCTAAAAAGAAACATGTCTAGTTCCATGTTTTAGATAGCATGTCTTTCCTTGATCCCATCCTTGACCCTATTCATCTATATGTCCTGTGGAAAACATTTCAAAAACTTGGGATGAGCATAAAAGCCCAGTAAAGGATAAACAAAGCAGGAAAACTGTTAGTTTTTCAAAAAAAAAGTTAACCAAGAATAATTTATCAAAGTAATACTTTTCACCTTTAGGAAGTAGTAAAAAAAACTCTTCATTGAATAAAAGATCATTAATTACCCTTATATAACCAAAAGATTACCATAAACCCATATAAATAACACATAACATATAAAGGTAACTTGGGACATAAGCATACTTAAATGGAATAACCATACGGGGGAATTCCACACATATCACTTAATGGAATAGCCATACGTCCGACTTCCATACCCAATGCATTGGAGGTTATAACGTAACCACCCATCCTAGTATTCAAGCCACCACCCATCATATTGTTTATCACATAACCACCCGTCAAATGTCCAAGTACCATTATAAAATCATAACAATTATAATGGAAAGAAAACATTTCCACATTTAAATCACAATATATCACTTAAATATATTGACATAATAAATCCATTATAAAAACCATTTTCAATACCAAAATACATAAACGAGTATATGGTATTTATTTTATTTTAATAACACTGTGGCTTATTGAGGAATCCCATGATCAAATAATACTCGCGGCGGTAGAAAGGTCGTTGCCAGCGCGTACGTTAAAAATAAGCATACATTTTGTCATTCAGTAAAATGTTTCGTATAGAAAAGATTTCTTATGAATAAAAGTAGAAGTCAAAGGGGTTTATACACCGTATAAAAGAATGTTGTGTATAAAACAAAATATGCCTCAATGAAAGGATATTGAGACGAAGTCCCTTACAAAGTCGGTATCCTTAGATTAAAGATAAATCAATTACATGATTTTGTGTGACAAATATAAATACACCAAATATAAGTGAATATTTAGTGTAAAACAATCACAGTTCATTCACACATACTCTTGAAAAAACAAAACCAATGACATAGATATTTAACTCAATGAAATGAGATTGACTTATGATTTCCCATAAAAGTTCGATTAAATGAAGTAAGAATTTATCAATGAGATGATTATGTGTAGAAATAGTATATTCACACAAAGGTTTGTGGAAATTACATCATAGATATTCCACACATAATCTTGTCATAATAAAATCAAGAAGTAGAGGATTAACCCAAATAATTGAAAGTGGGATAAAAAGTTCCCTTACAGAAGTCCGACAGCCTAACGACGTCACTTTAGAATTCATAAAATGAGATGATGAGAGATAAAAATGGGTATCTCATCACTTGTAAATAACATTTATGGCAGTAAGGATATAGAATAACATATCCCAACATAATAGTATTTGAATTAGAAGACATAACAAAATAAGTCTTCTAAAAATAGGAGGGTGAAAGGTTCCCTTACCGACTTGGGTAACTTTCAAAACGTAGACCTCGTGGAAGAAGGGTCATAAAATGAAGATGTAAATACCCATAATTGAAATTATACTACCCAAAGAGTATAATTATGGGAATTACATACACCACTAAAATGAAATGGTGGAAAACGTATCATAAATTTCATAGGAAAAAAAGTGAGATGAAAAATCCCTTTCGAAAACTCGGCAGCCTAACGGCGCCACTAAAAACATCCAAAAATGGTTTGATGAGATCAAATAGGTATCTCATCATATTAAAATAACAATTAAAGTAATAGGAATATAAAAGAAAATCCCCAAACATAATAAATATGAGCTTAAAATAAATGACATAAAAGAGAGTGCTTAAAAAGAAAGAGAGAGGTAGGATCCCTTACCTCAAGTCCGAGTTGTCTGGTTCGTTTCTTTATATTCTTGAATAATAATCTTTGGTCAATTTATAATTTCTTAAGGAACACATTTAAATATTATTATTCAGTTCGTATCACATATTAAAATGTTATAATAATGGGTTAATAATGTGAGTTCATATCAAACGTTTTTGTCGATGTTCGGTACATGAGTCAAAATTGAGCTTGTTGGAAAAGAATTTTCCATGAAGTTATAGGTACATAATCTCCAGAATATTATCAATGATTTAAATATCATATATATCTAGTATATATTCATTTTATACTATTCCATAACATTTTGAGATAAAAAATGAAATGCACCGTTCATGGAGACGGTAGGCCGTACGTACGGATGAATGCTACTTTCATTTCTTTGTCATGTTAATGGAATTAAAAATAAATGAGGGATATATATATTATAATTACAGACTGATATCCATAATTTATATGATATATATTACATATAAATCCATTATATATATGTACTTATAATAGTACATATCATTTGGAGATAAGAAATGAAATGTACCGTTCATGGAGACGGTAAGCCGTACGTACGCATGAACGCTACTTTCATTTCTTTTTTTTTTGTATTCAATGGAAGGAAATAATAATGATATAAAGGTATATTATAATTACATTCGGATATCATATGTTATACCATTAATTCCATCCTTATATGTCCCACATATGGCATTAACGAATCAAATCACTTTGAGGGGGCGGTAGTCCGCACTTCTTAAAATGACGATATCACGTTTACCCATAACGGAAACCATAAAGGTATGCCATAAATGAAAAATACAGAAGTATAAGGAAAACATAAACATATTATATATCATATATAAATATAGTGACATATTAATGGACACCTTTTAAGGTGTTAAAAGAATATCGAACAATCATCGTTTCGTGAGGCAGTAATTCGCCATCCACAGAAACAGTATGTTCATTAACTCTTAGATGGAAGTGTGTGAAAGTGTAGCTCGAATCCTTATTATAAAAAAATCCTAGTATATTTAAGATACTGTTGTTTTTACAAAAAAAATTAATAAAAAGAGTTGAGGGGGTTGGAGAAGAAAAATAAATCAAAAGAACACATGTAAAGACATTACCTTAAAATCGGGTAACTCCTCTTGGTTTGAACCAAAAGGGTATACTGAAGAGAATTCTTCCAAAGTTGAGGATTCAATGATGAAAAGATATATTTATAGAGATGAAATGCTCAGGGGTTGGCCGAGACAAAGGATTGAGAGGTGTTGGTAAGGAGGTAGAGGTGGGGGCCTTTTATAAGAGGAGGGGAGGGGCACTCTTGGAAAGTTATAAACTTTAACTTTATTATAAAATTATTTTCAGATTTTAAAGGTCCCAAAATTATATATTTCGAGGATATGGTGATAAGAGTTCGAAATACACCCATCCAATAGGTTTTTTACAAGTTTAGGTCCTAAATTTTACATTATATTTTCATTTTATTTAAATCGTTAAATAATGAGGTAATCGCTGCATCATCATGGTGTCATAATTAATTTAATTTATTTAATGTCTAAAAATTATAAAAAAATATAATGATGTAGGAGATCGTTTTATCTTTCCAATGAATATTTATAGTCAAAATTATGATTTCTATAACCCCATGTAAAAATTGTTTTTCAAAAATAATACATGTTTGTGACATTTTTATTTTAACTTTAAATAAAAAGTTATTAATGTCATTTTCCTACCAAAGTGGCCCCATGGGGTCCACAATATGACCCATGGTTTGTCTTGGTCGGCCATGACACATCCAATAAGAGTAGGACATGTTTCTAGGTCATTTAATATTATTAAAACATTATTTTTACCTTAAATTACAATAATTACCTCTAATCGCGATAAATAAAACTTAAAAGTTACTATTCACCAAAAAGTTATTTTAATCTCATTTAACCACATTTTACTTCCCAATTACAACCATGTAGGTCGGATTTTTGAAAATCAAATCATAGAAGTGGTAAAGTTTCATTTAAACGAAAAATCAGTTTCTTTAACTACCACTTAGTGGTTTCACTATTCATCAAAAATTGATGTTTTTCAGAAAAATACCAAAAATTCACCCTAAGTTATTTTTGATATTCCAAATTCAAAAATTAGTTCTATTTTACAAAATTCAAAACATATAAGTTGCATTAATTAATTTAATATTTAATTCCCACTGTCAAAGCAAATAGCGTGTTTTTAAGAAACAATATCTATTAAAAGATTAACACTAGTTTAAGTCCAATTTCAATGTGAAGTTAATTCCAATGACCAAAATTGGAATAAATGGTAAAAATATATTCTAATTGAACTTTAAAACAAATTCAAAATATGATCTAATAATATAAATAAATTATATTAAAAACATGTTTTGTATTAAAATACAACATTTTCACTAAAACTGATCTTTATCGAAAAAATAACAAAAATTTACACAAAGTAAATTTTGATGTCCTGATTCAAAATAAAGATTTTATTTTGTCAAATATGACATATAAAATATTCAAAATTATATTTATAAATGGTTCTGCATCAAAAGGCGGTTAATCAACCTTTTAAAGAATATTAGAATATTTATGCTTAAAATTGGATTCATTTGCATTTTAAGCCTCTAAAATTTGTTGGAGAAAAGTAAAAATATTTGACAAACATATGTAATCATTTTGTAGTTAGTTATGTTCATTACCTCCATTAAAATGGCTAGGCGTTAACTACCGTTTAAGATAATATTATTTTATTATTAGAGTGCAACGTAAGATTTCAAAGAAACTCGTTGTTGTGTATTGGGTACGCCATCGAGCATAGCATTCCCTTTAAATTAATATTAACATTTTTATTCACAAAAAAGGATAAAAATGAAAATTTAATATTATTTATTTACCTGGGATGTTACATCCTTCCCCCATTTTGTGAATTGCGTCCTCGCAATTTTAAAATTTGGGTCGGAAACTTCATTGAATGTCCCACATCGGAACAAGAGTCAGTAAAACTATAACTATAAAATAAAGAAAGAGAAGTACAAAGGTCACCCGAGTTAACCCATACGAGGATTCCATGTAAGAAAACATGGATATGGAGGAAAAAACAAAGGTTCATGTTCTGAGGGAGTGTGATAGAACACATGTTTAGGAGAAAGTTAACCACCAGAAAATCACAAACTAGTGATGGGTTAAACGGTATTTGATTCCCTAGTAGGAAAAATTAACAGACAACATTTTTGTTTTATGTTACTTTTCATTGAGGAATTTATTTATGAGCATAACTAAAACATAAGGAAACATACTTACTTGTCATGTTGACTTTCAACTTTTACTATATTTCATACACGAACTCATATTTTCTAAAAAAGATGAGTATTTAGGATGACTTGTTTACATTAAGAGAGCTATAATCAACTTCTAGAGAATCACCTAATCCACAAAAGAGAACTATATACTTCCCTTGTATTTAGACCTTAACCAAAACTAAAACCAAAAGGTTAGTATGAGATCAAATAATACCCAAAAAGGACAATCCTTTAGAAAAAAAATCTATTCTTAATCTCCAAAATTTGTCAAACAATACCCAAAGTTCAACAAAGACCATTCAATAAAAATATTTTTCCATAAAATTCTTCAAAGTAAACCAAACTAAGATTTAAACCCAAATATTTGAGGATTTAATAACACAGTCTTCCAAGGTAAGAAATTAACGTTTATCTCCAAATAACATTAGTTTCTCTTAAAGTCTCATATTGAAATGTAATTAACCTAATCACATATCCTCCATGATAGGTTAATAATTTCCATAGATAACCAAAAATAAACTTACTCTTGATTCCTAAAATCATCTAACTTAAAAGAATTAGTCAAACTAACCAGGGAGTTCACATAGTCCAGTGGTAGGCGATAAATACCAGTCGCACTTTGGTTGTGGATTCGATTCCCGCAGCTTTGTCCGACGCGATGGGTTGTCACACAGTCTGTGTGTTGTCATTTTTCCAAAACTATATAATTTTTAAAAAATTCCCCAAAACAAGATAAAATCTTCAAAAATAACTATATTATATTTTAACCTCAGGTTTATCTCATTAATTTCATATTCCATCATATCATAGAGTAACCCATAATTACCTAAAAAGTAAGGATCATATAAACCCTAATCGTTACCTTTATAATTATTACTTGAACTTCCACATCGATTTCGTCATCTCGTACATGATTCATTAGAGAACTCACAAAGGTTCAAGTGGTTGGTCATGACTCCTTGATAGTTGGTTTAAAACAACCACGAGATTCCTCATTGAATCCCCCATTTCATCCAGGCTCTTAATCAGAGAACCACCACAGTTTCCTTCAAACCCATTGCCACTTTGGTACCTGCTAGATCCATCTCTTTTCTGAAAACAGAAATTTTAGTGTGATTATATCAACAAAACCATCATGTAATAATGAGGAAGGTAAACACTAAGATATACTTACTCATTCAATTTATCTAAAACTAGGACTCTTTCTGAAATCCAAACCATTATTGTAAAGTCACTTATGCTTAGAGGATACCCTAACCTATAAAGTTATCTAAACCGAACTTTGATACCAACTATAAGGACCCAACCTTAATCATTTCTTAATATTGAATTAAATGAATAATTCACATAGAGGATCTTTTCAGGTTTAGAGTTTTAGAGAATTAGTACATAACTACTACATCTCAAAAGATTACAAAGTATACACATCTAGTATGTTTCCATAAAATAAAATGTCTTAAAAAGAAACATGTCTAGTTCCATGTTTTAGATAGCATGTCTTTCCTTGATCCCATCCGTGACCCTATTCATATATAAGTCTTGTGGAAAACATTTCAAAAACTTGGGATGAACATAAAAAGCCCAGTAAAGGATACACAAAGAAGGAAAACTATTAGTTTTATTTAAAAAAATAAGTAAACTAAGAATACTTTATCAAAGTAATACTTTTCACCTTTAGGAAGTAGTAGAAAGACTCTTCACTGAATAAAAGATCATTACTTACCCTTATGTAACTAGAATATTACCATAAACCCATATAAAGAACACATAACATATAAAGGTAAGTTGGGACATAAGCATACTTAAATGCAATAACCATACGATCTACTTCCACACATATCACTTAATGGAATAGCCATACAACCGACTTCTATACCCAATGCATTGGAGGTTATAATGTAACCACCCGTCCTAGTATTCACGGCACCACCCGTCATATGGTTTATCACGTAACCACCCATCAAATGTCCAAGTACCATTATAAATTCATAACAATTATAAAGGAAAGAAAACATTTCCACATTTCAATCACAATATATCACATAAATATATTGACATAAGAAATCCATTATAAAAAACATTTTCAATACCAAAATACATAAACGAGTATATGGTATTTATTTCATTTTAAAAACATTGCGGCTTGTTTAGGAATCCAAGGATCAAATAATACTCACGATGGCGAAAAGGTCATTGTCAGCACGTATGTTAAAAAGAACCATAGTTTTTGTTGTTCAGAAAAATGCTTCGTATAGAAAAGATTTATTACGAATAAAAGTAGAAGTCAAATGGGTTTATACATTGTATAAAATAAAGGTGTGTATAAAACAAAATATGCCTCAATGAAAGGAGATTGAGACGAAGTCCCTTACAAAGTCGGTATCCTTATATTAAGGATAAATCAATTACATGATTATGTGTGACAAATATAAATACACCAAATATATGTGAATATTAATTTTAAAATAATCAGTGTTCATTCACACATACTCTTGAAAAAAGAAAACCAATGATATAGATATTTAACTCAATGAAATGAGATTGAGTTATGATTTTCCATACAAGTTCGTATAAATGAAGTAATAATTTATCAATGAGATGATTATGTGTATAAATAGTATATCAACACAATGGTTTGTGGAAATTACAACATAGATATTCCACACATAATCTTGGCATGATAAAATCAATGAGTAGAGGTTTAACCCAAAGAATTGAATGTGGGTTAAGAAGTTCCCTTACAGAAGTCTGATAGCCTAACGACGTCACTTTAGAATACATAAAATTAGATGATGAGAGATAAAAATGGGAATCTCATCACTTATACATAACATTTATAGCAATAAGGATATAGAAGAACATATCCCAACATAATAGTATGTGAATTAAAATACATAACAAAATAACTCTTTTAAAAAGTGGAGGGTGAAAGGTTCCCATACCGACTTGGGTAACTTTCGAAACGTAGAACCCATGGATGAAGGGACATAAAATGAAGATGTAAATACCCATAATTGAAATTATACTACAAAAATAGTATAATAATGAGAATTATATGCACAACTCAAAGTAAACGGTGGAAAACGTAGCATAAATGGCACATGAATAAAAGGGAGATGAAAAATCCCTTATAAAAACTCGGCAGCCTAACGACGCCACATAAAACATCCAAAAATGGTTTGATGAGATAAAATAGGGTCTCTCATCACATGAACATAATAATTAAAGTAATATGAATATAAAATAACATCCCCAAACATAAGAAATATGATCTTAAAAGAAATGACATAAAAGATAGTGCTTAAAAAGAAAGAGAGAGGTATGATCCCTTACCTCAAGTCCGACTTGTCTTGTTCGTTTATTTATATTCCTGAATAATAAACATTGGTAAATTTATAATTGATTAGGTACCAACTTTAAATATTATTTTTCAGTTCATATAACATATTAAAATTTTATAATAATGGGTTAATAATGTATGTTCATGTCAAACGTTTTTGTCGATGTTCGGTACATGAGTCAAAATTGAGTTCGTTGGAAAACATTTTCCATGAACTTATAGGTACACCATCTCTAGAATATTATAAATGATTTAAATATCATATATATCCAGTATATATTCATTTTATACTATTCAATAACATTTGGAGATAAAAAATGAAATGCACCGTTCATGGAGACGGTAGGCCGTACGTACGCTTGCAAGCTACTTTCATTTCTTTATCATATTAATGGAAATAAAACTAAATGAGAGAGATATATATTATAATTACAGAATTATATCCTTCATCTAGATGTAATATATTACATATATATCTATTATATATATGTACTTATAATAGTACATAACATTTGGAGATAAGAAATGAAATGTACCGTTCATGGAGACAGTAAACCGTACGTACGCATGAACGCTACTTTCATTTATTTTTTTTGTATTAAATGGAATGAAATAATAATGATATAAAGATATATTATAATTTCATTAGGATATAATATGTAATACCATTAATTACATCCTTTATACGTCCCACATATGGCATTAACGAATCAAATCACTTTGAGGGGGTGGTAGTCCAGACTTCCTAAAATGAAGACATCGCGTTTACCTATAATGGAAACCATAAAGGTATGCCATAAATGAAAAATACAGAAGCTTAAACAAAAAATAAACATATTATATATCATATATAAATATTTTTACATATTAATGGCCACCTTTGAAGGTGTTAAAAGAATATTGAACAATCCTCGTTTCGTGAGACAGTAATTCGCCATCCACAGAAACAATATGTTCTTTAACCATTAGGCAGAGGTGTCTGAAAGTGTAGCTCCAATACTTCTTATAACAAAATCCTAGTATATTTAAGATACTGTTTTTCTTACAAAAAAAAGTAATAAAAAGAGTTTTGGAGGTTGGAGAAGCAAGATAAATCAAAAGAACACAAGTAAAGACATTACCTTAAAATCGGGTAACTCCTCTTAGTTTGAACTAAAAGGGTATCTCGAAGAGAATTATGGAAAAGGTGAGGGATCAATTATGAAGAGAGGGATGTGGAGAGATGAAATGGGAAGGGGTTGGCCGAGCCAAAGTCTTGAGAGGTGTTGGTAAGGAGGTAGAGGTGGGGGCCTTTTATAAGATGTGAGGAGGGGCACTCATGGAAAGTTATAAACTTTAACTTTATTATAAAATGATTTTCGGATTTTAAAGGTCCCAAAATTATAAATTTCAAGGATAAGGTGATAAGAGTTCTAAATCCACCCATCCAATTGTTTTTAGAAAAGTGTAGGTCTTAGATTTTACATTATCTTTTCATTTTATTTAAATTGTTAAATAATGAGGTAATCGCTCCATCATCATGGTGTCATAAATAATGTAATTTATTTAATGTCTAAAAATTAAAAAAAAATATTATTATGTAGGAAATAGTTTTATCTTTACAATTAAAATTTATATTAAAAATTATGACTTGTATAACCCCATGTAAAGTTTTTTTAGCAAAACAATACATGTTTGTGACATTTTTATTTTTACTTTAAAAAAAGTTATTAATGTCATTTTCGTACCAAAGTAGCCCCATGGGGTCCCAAGTTGACCCATGGATTTTCTTGGTTGTCCATGACACATCCAGTAAGGGTAGGACATGTTTCTAGGTCATTATATATTATTAAAACATTATTTTTACCTTAAATTACACTAATTACCTCTAATCGCGATTAATAAAACTTAAAAGTTACTATTCACCAAAAAATTATTTTAATCTCATTGAACCAAATTTTACTTCCTAATGACAACCATGTATGTTGGTTTTTTGAAAATAAAATCATAGATGTGGTAAAGTTTCATTTAAACAAAAATCAGTTTCTTTAACTACCACTTAGTTGTTTCACTATTCATCAAAAATTGATGTTTTTCAGAAAAATATAAAAAATTAACCCTAAGATATTTTTGATATTCCAAATTCAAAAAGGATATCTATTTTAAAAATTTAAAAAAATATAATTTGAATTAATTAATTTAATATTTAATTCCCGCTGTCAAAGCAAAAAAGAGTTTTTAAGAAACAATATCTATTAAAATATTAACACTGGTTTAAGTCCAATTTCGAAGTGAGATTAATTCCAATGACCACAATTGGATTAAATGGTAAAAATATATTCTAATTAAACTTTAAAACCAATTCAATCTATGTTCTAATAATATAAATAAATAAGATTTAAAAGAGGTTTTGAATTAAAATACAACATTTCCACTAAAACTGATCTTTATCAGAAAAAAACAAAAATTTACACAAAGTAAATTTTGATGTGTAGATTCTAAAGAAGGATTTTATTTTTTCAAATATAACATATAAAATCTTTAAAACTATATTTAAAAAGGGTTCTCCATCAAAAGGTGGTTAATCAACCTTTTAAAGAATATTAGAAGATTTATGCTTAAAATTGGATTCATTTGCATTTTATGTCTCTAAAATTTATTCAATAAAAGTTAAAATATTTGACAAACATATACAATCATTTTGTAGCTAGTTCCTTTAATTACCTCCATTACAAAGGCTAGGCGTTAACTACCATTTAAGATAATATTATTTTATTATTAGAGTGCAACGTAAGATTTCAAAGAAACTCATTGTTGCGTATTGGGTTTACCATCGAGCATAGCATTCTCTTTAAATTAATATTAAAATTTTTATTCACAAAAAAGGATAAATATGAAAATGTAATATTCTTTATTTACCTGGGATGTTACATATAATACCAAGTGTTAGTACCAGGAAAAAAGAATAATAGTGCTATATAATCCCTTAGAAGGTACTTAATTGACACTAATTGATAGGTTGGAATAGTTTATAGTGAAAGAAAATAGGGTCAAATTGTCTTCTCAAAAAATCATCAATGTTATTAAAATTAAATTATGAGTTCACAGATTTAAGAATATTAAAAAGTTATTTATTAAATAATTTAGAATAGCGGATGTGTGAAGAGTGTATACAGAAAATTATAGAGTTAAACCCAAGGAATTTTATAGTGATTTTGTCTTCTCAAATTAGTCCACTCATCTTATGCCAACCAATGGATTATGGAACCCACTATGAAATAGATAGAAACTTCTACATGGGAAAGACCTAAAACTATACTTTTTCAATGGGATGAATCCCAACCAAGGAACTTTATAGGGGTGCAGCCACAAACCTATCTATCCTTTTGTGGGACTAAACAAATCCCATACTTTTCTATAAGGAGTATCCCCATACTGAGTTTTATAACTTTTGGTTAAGTGATCCTTACCAATGACTACTTATTATAGGTGGTATAACCTATTTTGTGAAAAGATTATTTGTAGATATTTCTTCTCATCCCAGAACAAATAAATATAAAAATGAAAGAACCATTGGAGAGTTTTAGAAATAAATGCAAATATATAACTATTCTTCTCGATCCTTAAAAATGGGTTTGAATGATGATGTTTGGGCATTCTATAAATGTAATTCAATAAGTAATAAAGAACAACGAAGCTTTACTCTTTTGAATGTATCTAGTATCACTTTTCTTGAATGTACAATTCATGTACTGTGACTTCTCTTATTTTGTCAAATTACATTATAAATTTCCAATCATATATTTCCACCACCACCATCATCATCCTTCCATGCATACCTAAATCCCTTAAAATAATACTAACTAATCAAGGATAAGTTAATAGTTATGAAATTCAAAATAATTAAAATAATAAAAATAATAAACCAGAGTTATCAAGTTGATAAAGAAAGATAAACACTATATTGATAATCATATTGTTATAATTTAAAACCATTTTATCATTTAAAACTCATTTTAAATTACTTATTTAACTATTTCAAAACATATCCATAATAATGTATCAAAGATAATAGTTAATGTTCTCAAAAATTCATTAAAAATAAAAATTTTAAAAGTATTTGTATATTAAACATGTGATAATATCCAAGAATTACTACACTAAAAATAACAAAACAAATTTGAGTATGTTCGTTAGACTAAAACATGAATTTGGAAACATTAAAGACATAAAAATAAATTTAAAATAATAAATTTTAATATATGTATTCCATACTGTAAATATATGTGAGAATGAAAAACAACATTGAACATCAATTTTGTTTAATATAATTTAAAAATACTTCACATAGGTTATATATAATTAATATGATTTTTTAGAGTCATTGAAACATTTTTAAAATTTTTTATTCACATGCAGAAAATAATAATATCAAGAAAATCATAAAATATAGCATATATAGAAAATATTTTTTTATACCTACATAAGGGTAATATTTTAGGAATGCATAAAGTTTAAACAGAATTACCAAATAATATGTAAATGTAAAAAGAATATTTTATTGGTTTTTTATGTGTAAAACATTGTTTATATAACATGCATAAAGGTATTACAAAAGTTACACAAGGGTGCATGTAAAAATAATTAATCAGGCACTGTAATATATAATTCACCAAAGGGTCTGTTGAATCATGTGTAAGTATTAGAACATGAGTATATTAATATGAATGGTTAAATATAAATGTTATACAGAATGGTTTAATCACTCTATAAGGGTAGAAGAGAAGCTATGTAAAGGTAAACCAAAATTTAAACAACTTATTTAATTGTAAAAAGAAACTTCCATAAGTACAAAATATTTTTTGGTAATGTTATGATAAAATTATAAAGTATCATAAGAAAATATTATGATTAATTAATAAACAATTAAAGAGGAATTCATTAATTTTTTTCAATAAAATATAATAAATGATAAAATGGTATTTTGTAGTAATAAAAACATTAAATTTTAAAATTATAAAGGAGAAACCAAAACACCTTACTTTAAACAAATAAAATATAATCACCCCAAAATAAAGTTTAGGGGAGAATGAAACCTCTATCAAGAAACTCTTATAACTTATTTTTATATTCTAAAACTTCAATGGGATCTATTCAATAAAGGGATTTTGAAATTATCTTAGTATCATGCATTAAGCCAATAGTTATTTCAATATGTAACTCATGAATGAAAATATGAAAATAATTTGATGATAAATCTATATATTCATTTATATTTGCCACATCACAAATTTTAATAGTTACCTTCATATCAGTGACTTGAGTAAGATAACTTTCACTACCATTTTTAATCAGTTTCATGTCTTATTGATATGTTATTAAAGGTATAAAATCATTCTTATATATGAATTGAAACTCACTCTGAAATTTGATTATGAATTATTTATCTTTGTAGTATATTATAGAATGATAAACTAAAATCCAATTGATACCAAGAATGAAATCAAACCACACTAAAGTTAAGATAATAGGGTTTACATAAAAACACATTCTAGATATGATGATAAGAATGTTTTTATAAATTATTATTTCTTTATTTTTACCCAATAGTTTTTACAAGATATTATAACTTTATTTACTGAGGTGGTAGTTCTATTTTACATGATAATTTCTAAGAAAAAAAAAATTCAGGGATCTTGAATCCAAGAAGAAATTTCCATATTTTGAATAAACCAGTAATGTACATATCACCACTTTATAAAATGGTGTTGTATCTTCTGTAGCAGTATAAATTAGCTTTCTCATGATTTTTCATGTCTAGTATTTATGATTTCTACCTTGAGTAACTAACTTCAGATATGTGATAGTGTAATGATCCAATATATTGTAGCTAAAATATCTTATTTCTATATGACTATATGTATTCCCATTATTAGTCTAACCAAAACACTTTTTATTAAATTCCTGAGAAAAATGAACAAGCATAACACATATGTAACACATTTTTGATCCTATAAAATATTCTTTAACTTTACTTTTACCACATTTGGAACATTTCTGTGGATTTAATCTAGATTTTTTGGTTGAATAATTATACATTTCATTCCACCTTGACTGCTTCTTACCCTTGTTTTTATGATTTATATAATTGTCAGAAAAGTCCATATCAACTTTCTTAGCACAATTAACAACACTATTATTACTTTTAAATTCAATATAGGGAAAAAATATTTATAAACACAATTTTAGACCAATGTAAAATCTATAAAGTTAACCATCGTGGTCCAAAATTCAGTGCATACTCAAAACGATTGGTAAAATTTTATTCATAAGAATCTATTTAGTATATTTTCCTTTTTCTAAATCTTTAGTAATATACATTCCATTATAATATTAATTTTCTTAGGAAAATACTTCTAATGTAAATTATTTTAAAGATCATATACTCTGTGGAATCAGTCTCATCTTTTTTCCACAACATTATTATTCAAAGGACTCCATCAATCAAATTTACCTATAAAATTCCAAATATCCAGGTTTAAATTTTAGTTTTCCATAAATCAAACAACTTTAAATATCTTATCCAATGAATTAATACATCCTTCATCTTTCACTGGCCTGGAATAATCAACGAAAGTTAGAGGGTATTGTTTCATTAAATGATTCACTGTAGACATGTTCTTTTATGTATAATTAGACCACCCTATTTCATGGGCACTTCCCTAAATTGTATGGGTCAACTGAACTAACACTACCATAAAATACTCAATTATAACCATTCCATATTTGTGATTTAGAAGGTTATTATCCAATTAATGCCTTGAAACTTTATATTCTCTATTTATTCTTTGAAAAAAATTATAAATAGATAATTATTAGATAAAGAAACATAAAAATATCCAATATTTATCTCATTATAATAAAACCATAAATTAAAGTCTATTAAAACTATCTTTTATAATCTATCTAACCGCCAAAGATACCTTAACCATTTATTTGATAGAAAATATGACTGTATCATAAATTACCCTTAATTACATTATTTATAACAAAATTTAACATTATTAAATTCTAGTGATATTTTAGATTTATAATTTTAGTGAATTAAGAAAAAATTACACAAAAAAGTGAAAACTTTAACAAGTTTATATTTTTCCCAAAAAATAGGATCACAATCTTATACTATTGTTTCATTCATGGCATATTTATTCATTTTAGAGGTCTCATTATTGACCTTGATATAATTATTACACATAAAAAAACATATGAAAAACATTTTGAAACTATGTATGAGAAAAAAAAATCATGCTAACAAATATAAAAATAAAGGAGTATCATTAATCTAGTAAAAAACATGGAAACCCATGAAAATGTTCACTATTTCTGAAAAAATATGTAGTACATAAATAAAATATATGACCATAAAAAAATTCAAATTTTCTCAAATTATACCTTTGAAACCCATTATCAACAAACAAAATCAAGAAAGAAACTGAGGTATAATAGAATTCATGAAAACGTTCCCTGCAAAATTAAATCATTCACCTTCAAAAGTTTATAATTTTTTCTTTCCTCACTAAACAAAATAATTTTTATAAAAAACGATATAAATAGTGAAATAAATATATTAGAGAATCATATTCACAAACCCTTTTCACTAATGATTATCTCATTTCATAATAATTGAAGGCTAGTTAATTCAAAACTGGTAACCTACTAGGTTATCTCTCATGTTTTCACCTTCAAAGACTATTCATTATCAAACTCATTAGAGAGATATATCAAGATCACCCATCATCATAAACTATATCAAGATCACTTATCATCACATATAATGATAATGTAGAAGATCTTGAACAAATTTTTTTATTCTTTCACCTGTCATCATAAAGCCCTTGAAAAAATCATTTAAAACGATAAGAAAAATCACTACGCATTTCAACATAAAAATATATTGAAAAATAAGCTTATTTTAAAAGATATTTAAGAGAAGTATTCCTATAAAAATGGAAATAAAATATTATTTAAAAAACTATGATATCATGTATAATAATCATTTTTAATGAATAAATGATATGGTTACTGGAAAAGGTTTCCAACCCATATAAGTCAAAAAATTCCTTTGTGCATTGGTTAAAAAATTCAAAATGAACAGTATGGTTAATGCTAAAAAGAATCATTTTAAAAACATTTTAAATATATTTTAAATTATTTAAAATTAATATTAACAATATTTTATGTATAAATAAATACATTTTTGGAATAGTTTAATGAACATGTACATAGAAGAGAAATTTTTCAATGGATTAATTTAAAACAATGTTCTAAAAAAATCTATTACCATAAGTAACATCTATATTCATACATTATCTAAGTACCAAATAATAAAATTATATATGTTTTATACTTTATTTAAAAAAAAATTCATTTAAATATAATTATCATTAACCTTTTTATATTTTATTTATTACCATTACTTATTTTCAAAATAAGATGGTTAGGTTTGCATTGGTCATTTTGGGGTCATTCAGTTTATAACCTAAAAATAACATTGGTGCATTTACTATGGTCAATTGGATCATAGTACCATAATATAAAAAATCTGAAACATGTTAAAATTATCATTTTTTATATTAAATATACTTTTAAAACCGAACATGTAAGGTGGTCATGAAAAATGAAGCACATTGATTCATAGAGATGATATATGTACGTACAAATAAATGAAATTTTCATTTTTTCATTTGGGTGGGAAATAACTAAGTAGATTAGATGTCACTTTTCTAGAATCATAATTATGTTTTAAATGTAATATTCATTTATTAGTTCTATCCTTATGAGAAGTTGTGGGAGGTGGTAATGAAAAAAGAACAACATCGCCTCATTAAGGTGGTAGTATATACCCACACATGAGTGACATAATAATTTTAAAATGGATCGAGGGGTAAAATGTAAAGTAATATACCATCTTTAAGATGTTATAATTAATTCATAATTATCATATTTATTCATTTTATCCATTATTTTAACTATACATATGAGCCCATGATGGCAAACAGAACACATCACATTGTAGAGGTGGTATCCTACACATACACAAAAGGGATTTATTTTCAAATCCATATAATTACATTTAAATATATGATAGATACCTATGTAAATATATCATAAATTTTAAAGATGTTTTTAAGGTGTTACAAGAAGAAATAAACATTGAAAAACTTTGTTATGAATTATACCTCTTCTTTGAAAACCTCATTTGTCTTATACCTTAAGCCTTATATGTTTGGTACTTTGATGAGATAAGGAACTATAAGAAATGCTGAGGGATGTGGGTTAGGTATTTTATAAGGTATTGGTGGACCTAAATGGATCAAGTAATTTGAATGAGTAGTGGTGGTTCCCTTTTATAAGTGACGAGAGTGAATCTATAGTAAAAAATCTTTGTTTTAATATAATATAAAGTCTTAATCAGGGGAAATTAATAATAAATAAATTAACTAATAAAAATAATGTTATAAGGATCTAAATAATATCATATAATAATATTTAAGATGATATTGTTTTGTATTTATCACGTAGTTTTATACATAATTAACCTGTTTTACCTTTTATGGCGGTAATAAATTTTTACCAAGGTAACTATTCCTTGTAGGAAAAATAAATTTTAACTAATTAATAAGTTTAAAACACATAATTTAAAATATAAAATCCATTTTTAATATCCAATTTATATAGTTGTAAAAAATTAACAGTAATATAAGAAGAAAAAAAGAAATGAAAAATTGTTTTTAGAAACATTTGTTTTTAAGACTAAAAAATAATTTATACCAAAATCAAGTGTGATGATGACTCATATGGAATTAATTAGATTGTTTTTATTAAAATGGTACTTATATTACATTAAAATAAACCACAATAAAATTTTGAAATCTAAATACTTGAAAAACTGCTGGTTTTCATAAAAAAATTTATTTTTCACTAATCATCAAAAAATAAATGTTAAAAAAAACAAAAAAAAAACATAACCCTAAGTTAAACATGATATAATTTTATTTAAAATCAATACAATTTTATAAAATCCAATTCATAAAATATTTAAATTTAAATTTAAATTAAACTTTATAATTCATAAAAAAGATTTGGTTCGAAAATTCAATTTCTTTTTGGATTGAAAAAATGATTAAAATCATTATAGTAAAAATGAATCCATAAATATAAAAATGAAT
The DNA here is from genome assembly GCA_963277665.1 of Viscum album. Classification (NCBI taxonomy): domain Eukaryota; kingdom Viridiplantae; phylum Streptophyta; class Magnoliopsida; order Santalales; family Viscaceae; genus Viscum; species Viscum album. Next base: position 1,172,082,973 of record OY728119.1, on the reverse strand, counting down.
ACTAATAATACATAAAATTATTTTACTATTAACATTAACTTTGTTTTAGCACCTTGTTATCAATTATGTTATATTTTTAGATTCAGGGGACACCTAACATGTGTTCTCTCCATAAGGTAGAGAATAAATGATAATTAAGTCTACAATATGAAAGGAACTCTTAGAAAGAGACAACATAGAGACTAATAGAATCCTTGAGGTGGAAAATTTATCCTTAATATTTGTGTTTGTTCCAGAGGAGATGATGGTTCTAGAGCATCTAGTGGTAGATGAAGCTTTTATCTAACTCCACATCCCCCACTTCTTGGTGGACCATAACTTGTATAATGTGAATGTGGTCAGGGTAGAGGCTAGAAGAAGTTGATGATGGTATTTGATAAAGAGACATACAACATGAATTGGAGAATTATTTCTTTCTTCTCTACTTTGACACTCAAACTCATTGATACTAGTGTGAGTCATTTGATTCTTTCTACATCCTTTTCTAATGATCTATTGAATGCAGTAAATACACTAGATTGAACTCTTTAGCATAAGAATCATAATAGAGGTGATAATCCTCTCAATATTATACACTCTCAATGAATGATTAATCTCAGAATAAATATGTTTTATTGAGACCTTATCATGGTAGAGATGATACCATATGGAATTACTATTGAGGTAGACTAGTTATCAACAGTCCATAATTGGGTGGATTGTTATTAGTGTAGGGTTATATGTTATTGAAAAAAAGGCTCAAGGATCACCTTAATTGGTGATGTGGACCCTTATATGGGATGATAAGGGCCTAGAAATAGAAGACTACAACTGATTAACCTTCTATTTTTAATATTATATTTTAGAGACCCTGAAACTACAGACTAGTATATACCCATAGTCACAGAAGATTATATATATATTTTTCCTGAGTAAGTACCAAGGATTACCACTAAAAGATAGGTCAATTCAGGATCCACTTTCACCCCAGAAATACACTAATATTATCATTAGCTTATCAAATAGACATGGATAATCTTAGCTAGCTGAATGGGAAGTTGGAGGATCTTTTTGGGAAAGTCTCAATTAAGCACAATATGTCCCCCTGGGAAGCTCATATTCCATTTTATAAGAAGGTGGATCAGATTATGAGTCTTGGTATTGATTATTTTCACTCTAATAAGGGGTAATTCAATAACAAATACCCACTTTCAAGGATATGGGATCTCTTTGAACAACATAAAGGTTAAAATGGTTCTTCGAGATTGATCTTAGTTCTGGTTATCACCATCTTTGGGTTCATGAGAAGGATATACCAAAGAAAAAATTCAAATGTCACTATGGTCACTATGAGTTATTATTTATTTCGTTAAAAATTAGTATAACAACTTGAGACATTATTATATGATTAACATGGAATAATTCAATGTATTTGATAGCTTTATCCATGGGATACACTGAACTAAAATGAATCCATGATATATTTAGTTAAAAATTTAAATATTAAGTATAATCACTAAAAACTGCACATTGAATTAAAGGGAATGAATATAAGTAAACTATTTTTGAAATATTTATAGACCAAAAATAAAATATAATTTTAATAAATGATATTTATTTAGTATATATAAAATAACTAAGAAAATCATTTTATGTTTAAAAATATATTTGTCTAAAATTTGTGTTTCATTTAAAGAAATCAATTGTATTATGATTAAATAAAAAGAAATAATATTTATAACATGTATAATATTTTCTAATTAATTAATTGTTAATTTTTTGTAAATAATAATAAAGAAAAATTACTAATTTAAAAATCAATTTTACGATATGAACAATTTTCCACTATATTTTAGAATTTTCTTTAGATATTGAATTATAAAATTTTGGAAGTTTAATTTGATAAAAAAGAACCTAATTATTTTATTGATCATAATAATACAATCTTAATATTTTTTTTTGTTTTTTCTAAAATGATATATTTTTAGGTGAATTGTGCAATATACAGTTTCTACAAATAACATGACATTTATGAAATTATTAGTACAAAAGTATGAATTTTACATTTATAAAATCTTTTTAAATGATAAGATATTTTTTTATATGTGAATTTACAATTTCAATAATCTTGGTTTTAATTTAAAAACCCATATTTGATTTTTTAGTATATAAAAAATATGTTCTTAAAAATTGTTCTAATACATTATTCTTTTTTTTATTTTAAAACTGATTTTTATCCCTTTTATAAATTGTAACAAATTAAATGAATTTAAAATTTAAAATAATTATTATAAAACCATGTTGTAAAGAAAAATTTATTTTTAGGCATGAATGAGATGTTTCCTTAGGTAAAAACTAGTTAGTTCTGTAAAAGATATAATAGTAAAAATAATAATTCAACAGTTATTGGGAAGAAAACATGATAAATAATATCTATTTTTTAGTTTGTGAGGTTTTTATAGACATTATATCTTCCACACTAAATTATTCCCCAATTCTGGACCACTTGACATTTTCAAAATTTCCTCCCTTTATACAATGTGGAACTATTTACAAAAATGTCATTCTCACCACATATAAAAGGGGACTATCACCACCCCTTCATGGTACTCTTAAAAATTATGCTTCTTCTTAAAACTATCCTTTATAATTCCCCAATAACAGCCTCTCACTATATCAATCTTTTGGTAATATGATATAATCATGTTCCATCCATTTTCAATGGATCTTCGAAGGAAATCCCAAAGTGCTCAACGTGAGTAATTATTTTAACTTAAATTATTTATTTTATATATATTTTTTTTAAAATTATAATTTTTATTTACCAACCTAATAAATTCTGTATTTATTATATAAATAATTTTAATTTCTATGGGAATAATCATCGACCACATTTTCCCTTTTCTATTAAAAAAACATTACAGTAATTTGTTTATTGTGCAGACTACAACCTCTAAAAGACAACATGTTTCATTTTCCCGAAACATCATACAAGGATGTTATTAAAGGGTAATTTAATAAATAAATATTATATTTAAATACATTTTATTATTATGAAACATTATTCTATATTACTACTTTCCCTCATTCTATTGAAAACAAAACTGTCAACCGTGCATAAGAATGCACTACAACCTTCATAGAATGAATGTTTTTAATTTTTTACTTTAATGATAGACTTACATGGATGGTAATGAGCATGATATTAAAGGAAAAATATGATTTTTATAGTTTCATTATGTCTCTAGTTTGACAAATTTTATAACCTATTAATTATAAGACCAACAAACGATTATCATTAGTTTATTCTTTTAAAATGGGTGAACTGAAGGGAAAATGATCTCTTATTTGATCTTATTGATTTTATATAAAATATATTCTATTTTTAATACTACAAAATTATGACTTATAAAAATAATAAGAATCAAATAAGATCATTATTCTTCTAATATAATCATATTACAACTAAACCACCTCATAATCATTGATTAATCATGGTGGGTTCATGTTTTGAAGGATTTGACCACATAATTGAATAATACTATGAATTTATATCATGGATTACTATGAAACATTATTTAATTGTATAATATGATATAAATTTTTTATGTTTTTTATTTTTATGGTAATTTTATAACAATATTTGACTTATTAATTAATAAAACACCTTTTATTACTTAAGACTCACTAAAACATGATTATCAATGATTTCTTCTTCATGGTTTGAATCCAAAAATACCGTGGAATGAAATTAAAAAATTAAAAAATATCATGTAAAATATATATAGTACATTATATGAGCTAATTAGGATGTAATTTGATGAAGTAATAGATACTAGTAATGTTTCTTTGAAATTAGTTCAAAGTGATAAATAATACTAACACCTGGTGTTGAAAATAGGTAATAATTAACTAATATTTATATGAATAGAGTTATAGTAAATTAAAAGTATAAATTTTTATAATTTAGAATAATTTTATTTAGAATTTATTTCATGATATTAATTTAATTATTCAGGTTTTTTGTTGTTGGTTCATAATGAATAAGGATTGGGGAAAGGGTTTTCATCTCAAATTCCACTCTTTGAGAAATGTTTTGTATTATGGACCTAATTTAATTTATGTTGTGTATATAATAAAAATTAATGAGAAAATATCATGAATATCTTTTAATAATGATATTTTATGTTCAATCATCAGAACCAAATTTCAAAGGTTTTTGATTAAAGTGTTACTCACACAATAAGGTTTTTTATCTCAATTCTTATTCTTTGAGACACGACAAATGTTTAGATCCATATTTTCTTTTTATGGTGTTCCATTTATTTAATATCCCATGAATGTTATATATATTATTTTCTGATAATTATTTGACAAACTACTCCATAATAAGTTTTTTTTATAAAAATTTATTTTGACTCAAGTGTTTCCCCAGTTGTAAGAGTTTTCAGTAACACAATTTTCTTTCTTTTAGATATTATCATTCAGATACAAAGTTTTTCATATATGTTTTTTAAATTAATCCATTTGATTGTATTATGGGTTATTATCTCATTTTTTACAAGTTTAATACATGAAATCCTTTTCAAATGATTCATTCTTCATAGAATATGTTCCTCATAATGGATATTGATAACTCATGTCTCCTTTTTGTGAATTATATTATTTCATCATGAACATCTTCATTTCACACATGAGTTTACCACATTGATATTTTATTATCTGGTATTTCATAATACTCATTTAAAAAAATAAAATTTTAATAAAAATTAAAGTTATTTTACTATTATTACAATGTGAGTTTAAAAAAAAGTGCTTTGAAAATAAGAAAAATGATTCTCCCTTTGAATGAAACATGTTTTTTCTTCCACTATTTATTTCTAAAATATCAACATTCATTGTTTTGAAGGATATAATATAGGAGATAGTTTTTAATATTGATGTTTTTAAACGATTTCACATCAAATTTTCAAAAGTGACCTTTAAAACTGACATGTAAATTTGTATTTTATTTGAATAAGAAAAAGGTTTTCTAAAAGATATTTATGTTTCCGCTTCAATTTAACTTATTATTATAAAAACGAATAAAATAAGGGGATTTATGTTTCATGATATATATATATATATTCTCATTTAGTGTATTGAACTCATGTTATCAAAAAATTTGATTCTTTGATACCACTCGAATAATTCATTTTGTGATGGTGTTTTTCATTTTAGTCCACACAATCATATATTTTTTTTATTGAATTTGGATATTTGTCACTTAAAAATATCAACCTAATTTATATAGATTTATTATGATCATATTGTTATATTATTGAATTTGTCGTATAATCATTGATAATTATGGTGTTAACATCACATTTTATATAATTCTGATTGGATGATGTTAATCTGGAATGTGTTATTCTATTGACATAGGGATTTGTATTGAAATTTCATATATTATTATTTAAATATGGATGATTATTGGAATGTTTAGTGTGTATTGTTTAACTATCCATCTTCATCCTTAGGATGGGTTTTTATAATGTTATAGATTTTATTGACATGTGGAAAAGTACTAGCATTCCACATATTGTTATTTTAATACAAATGATTATTGGAAAGTTGATTATGTATTGTTTGAACATATAACTTATTTCTCTGGGTATGTTATGATTATTTCATACCTTTTATTTACATTGGGAAAAGTATTGGAATTATTTATGATTATTTAATACTAGCATAGGTAGATTATATATATGATTTCTATATTTATAATTATATGGATAACTAGGTTTTATTCAATAATGGGATCCTTAGGGAATAATACAAAATGTCTTGATGAATATTATGTTGAATTCATTAAACTTAATTAGGTGATGGGTGGTGCCTAAAATTATATAAACCCTAAATTAATTAGCATTTCTCACGAGACAAAATATGATTGGGTTTGATGTACGAATATTCACATGATGGTGTAGTTTCTTGGAACAGGGCCTTGATAATAGATTTTTGATGTCCAAAATTATATATTCCATCAGTATGAGATTTGTATTATTAATATCCATGGTTTAATTTATGGGTATATCATGCTCTTAATTTTGAGTTGATTATGGATTCATCTTGTGGACCTATTCATTCCATAATATTTATGTCATGTTTATTCTATGATTTCTTGAGTTATATATTTTCCATTATTGATCATTTTATATTACACATTATCACATTTCCATTTCCTTAGATTATGATGATAATTAGTACGCAAGACAAGTTTAGTAGGATAATATGAGTATGATAATTTATTAGAGATTTTGAAGACTCATAATGGATTAAGTGTTTTTATATATATTGTAAAAAATATTCCCTTGATACAAATAAAATGTTTTTTATTAGTTTATAATGTGTATAAATTATCTAAATATCTAAATTTAAAAAGATAATTTTGATATAATATATGAAATAATCGTTATTGATTTTTTTATTAAGTATTGTTTTATATAGGCTTTTACAAGAGGTATCAAATTATGTATGACAAGTATGTGTCTATGAGAACCATATTAAAGAGTGTGGGTCATTGGTGTCATAATTAATATAAATGGAAAATTTTATACAGCTTTAACGATTAACATGTTTATTGAAGATAATTTAAGAATTGATAAGATAAAGATGATCATAATTTTAAAGGTATAGATAACCCTTTAGGACAATATATGATTTAATTATAAAGTGATAATGTACATTTTAATTAGGGAATAGAATAAGATAGTTTTAATATAATCCCTAGATATAAGTTTTAGTATTTGATAACATCATTTTCTTTTAGTAAAATAGATGTTATGAGGTTTTTCATATAAATGCACCCCTTTATGGATACAATAAAGATGATATAGTTGTTGAAAAAATGAACCAAGGTGTAATAACATCAAAAAAGGTTTTTTTTAGCATTGAATAAATCATTACTCTAATGCATGGTTTATAGACCTAATACTATATATCTTGTTTGAAACTCCTTGGGGATATTCTTTGGGTAATAAAATATTCTTTATAAACAATTAAGAGGGAATTAAGAATGATCTTAACTAATTTTCTTAGAGAACATAATAGGAAAACTACAATTAATGACCAAGTATTAAACAAGGAGAGTAAATGGTTGGTATAAAATAATCATACATTAAAAACAAAGGATTCATAATGAAAAACATATAAAAATATATTTTTTCATATTCATATTTAGGATATTATTATAACTATTTTGTTTTTAGTATTTCGTTGAGATAGGTTCATGAATATGAACGTGGGAAATATATATATATATAGAAACCACTATGTCTTGTAATTTAATATGAGTGAATAATTAAGTAGTTAAGAATTTTAGTATACGCCTACTATAATGGAAAGGCGAGTTTCCTATTATTACCCAATTTTTAAAGATTTATATCACAATAAAAACTAATTATTTATATTGTTAGAAATTTCCACTAGTGAATTGGAATTTATCGATGGAATTTCGGTATATTCTAAATGTTATTGAGGATTATAGGAAGCATCTATTGATTGTTCTTTTGTAATTTTGCAGGAGTGCTTTGAAATCATATATTAAATGGTGTCAATAACATTGATAAATTATTTCATGGAATGTTTTTATTTTTGGATATACATATTTAAGAACACATGTTTGAGGGATAGATTAGTTTTATGTTCAGTATACGATTGTAGTTAACATAATAATTGGTGGATTGATTTTGAATAAGTAAGTTAGATAGTGTTGATAAATTTGGTATTGATAACCAATTCATCATGTTTTTCATGACTTTCATGAGATATTTTGTATTATGATATATATTAACTAGTCTATGACCTTATGAATAATTTTTTAATACCTTTTTAGGTTTAGAGATATAGTTAAATTTTAGAGGAATATATTACTTCACTATGGTTTAATGAATTAGAGATTTAAATATTTTCGTAACTATTATGTTATAAATAATATATTTTCCGGTTATATAAATTATTTTAAATATGATTTTTAATGCTTAATATTGATTAAGGAGATATAATTTTCTTGGTATAACCTAAAAGAGTATGTTAGATGTCATATTAGAGGTTATACCCCAAATGATGAATATATTATGAGTACTCTTAAATATTTTTTTTTCAATAATTTATAATTAAAACATTAAGGCTGAAATTAATTTAGGGGAGGAGAATGTAAAACCTCGAGATCATAATGTATTATTCCCTTTAAATAATTCAATTTTTTTGACAACTAACTCTACACGCAACAACGAAGTTAAATTAAACCACTATATATGTAGTTACAAATATAAATTTTAATTATGGACATTAAAACAAGGCCATTAAATTATTACAAATGAATAAGAGTTTCCTATTTATCAAATAGTTATCGAATAAAAATTTATTATACTTTTAATGAATGAAATTCAATTATTATAGATATAAAAACACTGAAAATCTTTTTATGTTGAAAAATATACATTTAAAACATTTTTTTTTTATTTCAAAAAATGTATTTATATTACAACTAAAAAATAATAAAATTTATTTGTAATATGAAAAATAAATTACAAATAAATTAATTAATAATATATTGGATTTAAAAATAATGAATAATTAACATTTTAGAAAGTTATTCTCGGATATTAACAATTTTCCAATATTTTTAATAATATTATTTAAATAAAAAAATATCAAATTTTATAAATTTTCCATGAAAAAAACTGAACATAATTTTTGGATTGAGAATAATAATATAATCCTAATTTTAGTTATTTGGATTTTTCAAAAAAGATTTAATTTTAGGCGAATAATGAAAAATACCATTTTTTACAAGTAATATAACATTTATGAAATTATTAGTATATAAATCTTAATTTTAAATTTATGAGTTTTTTTCGAAGATAAAATTTTTATTTAATATGTGATTTTATAATTTTAAAAATATTTTTCTTTAATTTCACAACCCATATTTGAAACATCAGTGATATTTTCTAAAAAATTGTTTCAATACATTATAAGTTTATATTTTAAAATTAATTTTTATAACTTTTATAAATTGAATAAAATGAAATTGTTTCAAATGTATGAATGATAAGGTAAAAATTAGATAATAAAGACAACTTTATTTTTTATAATAAAGGACAAGTTACCTGAGGCCAAAATTAGTCACAATAATAAAAGATAAAATGGTAAAGGTAATAATTGAAGGGGTGAAGGGCCTAAAATATGATAAAACATGTCTATAAAAGATTTTATTAGGTTTTTATTTTCCTTATATCTTAAAAAATAAAATATTTTTCATTTTTATATATTCTTGGCATTTTAAACATGTTTTTCTTTTATATAATTTGAAATATTTAAAAATGTTCAATTCCGACCACTTAGGGGCCTCTCCCCACAACATCAAGGAACTTATAAAATTTGGCCTCCTCCTAAAACCCAATTTTTTTAATTACCATATAATACTCTCTCACTATATTAATCTTATATTTCTATAATATTTTTCTATTACATATATTTCTATGTGATCTTCCAAGGAAATCTAATAGTACTCAATGTGAGTAATTATTTTTTACATATCTTATTTCTTTTCTATTTGTCTTTTAAAATTATGATTTTAACTTAACTATGTAATTAAATAACTATTTTATATATGATGAATTTTATTATTACCTGGGGATAATCATTAATCACCTCTTCCCTTTTCTGTTAAGGAAAATGATACAGTAGTTCTTGCGTTGTGAAAACTAATACCACAACGACAAAACATGTTTGTTTCCCATAACCATGTTATAAGGTTATTATAAAAGGGTCATTTAATACATAATTATTATATTTATATTATTTATATTATTTTTATACACTAAACCTTATTACTCATTTGTCACATTGTATGGAAAAGGAAATGTTCAACCATGATTACATGTGGACTACTGCCTCCATAGAATGATTGATTTTTGTTTTTATTTTCCTAAAAAACATAGATTTATGGTCATGAGGATTGGTATAAATGATAAATATTAAATTATTACAACATTAATTTTTATTTTATGTAAATTTTAAAACCTATTAATTATATTATAAATAAACAATTATCGTTAACACAATAATTTAAAACATGCAAACTAAAGAGAAACTGATCTCCTATTTCTAATAAATGATTTAATAAAAACTATATTCACTTTATAAACATTTAAAATTATGATATATAACAATAATAATAACTAAATAATATAATAAATCTATATTACATTGATATTACAATGAAACCACCTCATTACCATCCATTAATCATTATAGGTTCATTTTTGGGTCTATTTGACCACCTACTTGAACAATACATTAAATTTATAGCATGGATAAATATAATAACTTATTTAATGGAATATTATGATATAAATATTTGGATTATTCTTTTTATTCTATTAATGTTATATCAATATTTAACATATTAATTAAGAAAACATCATTCGTTCATTAAGAATCATTGAAACCTAGTCAAAACCGATTTCATATTCATTTTTTGGAACAAACAATTACATGGATTGAAATTATAGATTTAAAAACTATAATTTAATATCAATTAAATTAAATGATATTATATAATAATGATTCACTTTGGAAAAATAATAAATACCAATACCTTTTTATGAAACTAGTTCAAAGCGATAAATATACTTACACTAGGTGTAGAAAAAAGATAAAAATAACTAATATTTCTATGTATAGAATGAATTGATATTAATATTATAGATTGATATAGTTATAAATAAGGGACTTGAATATTTATTTAATAAACATATTTTATTTATTCATAATTTTTTGCGACGTTTCAAAATGAATTATGATAGAGGTAAGGGTTTTTATCTCAAACTAATCTCTTTGAGACATGTTTGGTATTATGTACCAAATTTGATTTATGTGTTGTATATACTACCTATTTGAGATATAATATCATTAATTATCTTTTAATCTGGTTATTTTATGTTCTATTTAAATACCACTCCTTAAAGTGGTTTTTATTAAGTATTACTCAAGCCATAAGTGTTTTCTTGGTCTCAACTGTTATTCATTAAGACAAGATACATGAAATGCACCGTGTTTTCTTGTATTGTGTTATATTGATTTAATATAAAACTGATTTTGTATAAATTATTTAATTTTAAATTATGGGATACAATAATCCATATCATGTTGTTTTCTCTAAATGTATTTTAATTTATGTTTTACCCTAGTCATAAGAGTTTTTGGAAACTCAATTTTCATTCACTCATATATTACCATTCACTTTAGATTATTTGATATAAATTGGGTAAATTATAAATTTCTATTTTATTATGTAGTATCATCTAAATTTTAACATGTTTAACATATAAACCCCTTTTCAAATGATTCATTCTTCATGGAGTCTGTTTCCCGTAAGGGATATTGATAACACAATTCTACTGGGATAGAGTTTTGTTATTTCATCACGAAATTATTATTTCCGGGATTGGGTTTCCCAACCTAATATTTTATTTTATAATCCTGTATTGAAATTTTTTTTAACAAAAAATAATATTTTTTACTCTTCTTATATTGTGTTATTCTTGAAAATGGTATTTCTAAAACAATAAAGGGTATTCCTTTCACTTTAGCATGTTTTTTATTATTATCTCCATTTAAATAAGATGAAATTTATCTACTTTTAGGGATCCATTATTAGATACTATTTTTAAAAATAAATGTTTTTCAATTCTTCCATATTACATTTTAAAATGAACATTTGAAATTAACATGTAAATTTGAAAGTTACATCAATGATAATACTTTTTTTGAAAAGCTTTTTAACTTTTCATTTATATTTCATTGACCATTTTCATAAGGATTTACCAGAATGGGGTTTATGTTTCATGATATATATATATATATATATTATTTTGGGGATTTAATGTGTGGAATCAAATAATTTGACTATTATGATACATTTTGAAGCATTATTTTTGTGAGATTATTTTTCATTTATGTTAACACACTTCCATGTTTCTTTATTTCACTAGGGTTATTTTTTATTACAACCATCCTCCACATTTCTCTAAATATTGTTTTATTATATAGACATGGGTAAATGTCTTGGTGTTCTTTATGTTTTTTTAATACATATGATTACTGGAAAGTTTATTATGTATTGTTTAACCATCTACTTTTAACCTATAGATTGATTATGATAAATTTATCCCTTTAATGGTCATGGAAAAGGTATTGGAATTCTATATATTATTATTAAAATATAGATTATTATTGGAAATTTGTCTATAAATATATAGTTTGAATATCCCACTTTTTTCTATGGATGTGTTATGATTATGTTATCCCTTTTATTATAAGGGAGAAAAATTATTGAAAATATAAATGATTATTGACTAGTAAAATGATTTGATTATGTATCTTTTTTTATTTATTATTCTATGGATGGACATGTTTTATTTAGTAAGAGGGTCCTCATGGAATGGTATGAAATGTATTGATGACTCTTATAGTGAATTCATTAGACATAATCATTTGACAGATGGGCCCCAAAATTACATATCCCCTCAATGTAACAACATGTATCAAGAGAAAAATAAATTAGGTTTTAGTTTATGCCTCTTCCCATGATATGATAGTGTCTTGGCACAAGGTCTGGATGGTAGGTTTTTTATTTTTGACACTATGAATTTCATTGATATTAGATCATTACTATATATATATATATATTCATTTATGGATATATCATGATCATAATCTCATATTTATTATGAATTCATTATGTTTAACTATTAGTTCCATAATATTCATTCTATGTTTATTCCATGATCAATTCAGTTTCATATTTTCACTTACTGATCATTTGAACTCACCCCTAATTATGTTTCCATTTCCCTAGGTTAGAAGAAAATTAGTACACATGACATGTTTAGAAGGATGTAACGTGTGAAAGAATTTATGGGAGATATTGAATAATCATTATGTATTAAGTAGTTATATAGAGTGTAAAAAATGAATTCTTTATTAAAATAACATGGGGTTAATTAGTTTATGAGATTTCATAATTCAATAAATTTATAAACTAGAAAAAATCAATTGGTTACAAGAGATGAAATAATCATTGTTGAATTTTTAATTAAGGACGTTTATATATAGGATTTTATAGTTGTAATCAAAGAAAGTATAAAAAGTATATTTCTAAGAGGATTGGATATAAGAGTGCGGTTCTAGGGAATTATAATGATTAACTCCCCAATAGTTTTTATAAGACTCAAAATATTTATCTTGAAGCCTTCCATGGACTGGTTCATAGTGGTTTAAATTAATGACATCCTTATTTATTCTCAATCAGAGGAGGAGCACATTGAGCATTTATGGATTTTCTTGGACATATTTTGTGTGCATTAGTTTCCTAGAAAGATTTAAAAGGGTGTGTTTTATATTTTAGAATTTCATTTCATGGATCATGAAATTTAAAATGGCTTGATTACTATAAATCCCCCAACCCTAACATCTTATATTTGAGGGTTAGTCTATTAAATTAGAAAAAGATACAATGAATCACATCCCAAAACACTGAATAGTTTAGCAGTATTTGGTAAAAATGAAATGTACTTGAATTTAATCTAAATTATAAATCATAAAAGAAATAAAATATTTTATAGGACGTTATATTTATCCCATCAAGAATTTTCCATCATATTAATCAAAAATATTTTCATGTCATCCTGAGGAAAAATAAAACATAAGAAATGGGTGGTCTCTAATCCACATAAGGGTCTATTTATAATGGTACATATCATGAATACGTAATGAATAATCAATATGTAATGGTAAAAGACTAAAACACATTCCATTTAATCTATAACTTGAACATGAATAATAATTCGACAGTAATAAATGATGATTAAAAAGTTCCATCAAAATAATCTGATGAGTTTGAAAATTAACAATTGTTATTCGAACTAATAGAATGATCACACGAAAAGTAAATAAATAATCTCATAATTAGTGAATTAATAATTCAGACATCACAACCATAACTTCGAGGCCTCATTCAAATATATCTTATATAAAAGGGTAATGTGTCGACCAAAAACACAAGCAAGTTTGTCTCATGAGACAAACTGATGTGTCAAGGGGATATAGAGGGCCCAAATGTCACTTATCAAGTCTTATTAATTTATTTTATGAAAGGATTTAAATATAATCAACATTAATATTCATGTTTAAAAACCCATATTAGAAATTTTAACAATTACCCTAATCAATAAACATAACAATAAACCATCCAAATAAATATGAATGGTTACAAAATGGTAAATCCCTTGTCAAACATATTATAAACCATCCAAAAAAATAATAAGGATGGTATAATTACAACATATCCCTAGTGTATCAAAATTAACTTGAAGTTTTTTTTGTTTTCATTGAATGTAAATACCATTAAAAGATTGTTGAAAAAATTATTGAGGAAAATATCTTTTTTTACTTTGTAAATACCATTTTAAAAATCAATGTTAAATAAGTTTGAAAAGGATTTTATTTGAAAATATCCTTTTAAATTTATAAATGGATCATTAAAACCTTGATTTCTCATGAAGGTGAGAAATTCTGTTAATGTCGTACACATTAAAACAATGATTCCTTTCACATTTTCAGTAAAAGAAAAAATATTCCCTATTTGGAAGATGAGATAAATATTCCTTTAAAAAAATTATAAAAAGTCAAAAAGAGTAAAAAATTCTTTAATAAATAATTTTTATTTTGTTAATTTTTTTTAGAAAATATGGTTTTGGAAGAAAATATATTTTTGACTGAAGAGAGAAATGAATTTATATGTTGTTAAAAACATTTTATCAATAATTTTATTTATCAGAGAGTGGAATATGGAAATATTACATGAAAAACAAAATTATAATAGAATAAAATTATATTGTTTTATAATATAATGATCATGTAATCTCTCTCGATGGAAATTCATGTTTAAACAATCCTGAATAAAATGAGATTAAAACATAAATCTATTACCACTTTTGAAACTTTTGTATCTGAAGCCCCATGAAATTAATAAAATAAAATGAGACATTAAATACCATTAATATAGATATATTAATGATATATAATATCAAAATTGGTAGTATACACACCAAATAATGTATTAATAGCTGAATATGGTATTTGTCCCACAGAAGTAAAAGTGAGACGAGAAACCCTTTCCTTATGTCCGATTTCCTTTGTAGATGTCTGTAAATTCTATATAATAAATATTTAATTTTTATAAATATATTATATAACCATAATCATATATTTAATACTTTATAAAATTTAATTATATCATTTTATTACCAATTTATTTACAATTCTTTGTCAAAATCACCATTTCAGGTGATAATTGCTTCGTTTTTCTTCTTTGTTTTGGTTTAGTAATTTCGGTACTTTTACTTAAATAAATATTAAATAATATATATAATTTTAAATAATTATAAATATAATATATATTCAAATATATATATTTATAGTAATCGAGAGGAGTTAAATATTCAGAATACATTACACTGTTAATGAAGACGGTATGCCTCACTTATGCTTGAATGCAATTTCCATTTTCTTGAAGGTTGATGAGAAAAAAAGTTTAATTAAAATTTCATGAATAATTATTATGTTATGTATATCATTTATATTAATTATATCCATCCTTATTAACATCCTCGTAAAAATAAAATTAATAACAATTCACATAGCTACGTGGAAGCTGTAAACCGCACATATGCACAATCAATGTTACTATTTTTCAACGGAATGGAAGGTAAAAAGATGGATTTTATATTAAAATTTAAACTTTATGTTTTTTTCATAAATATCAAATATATTCATTAATTTTAAATTTACATCCTTATATGTAATGAGTATGAGAAAAATGAATCCCATCGCTTCGCGAGGTGGTATTCCACCTTACACACAAGTGATGTTATCATATGCCACCAAAAAATGGAACGTAAGAAGTTATAAGTCGTATAATATATATATAATTATAATAATTTAATAAATATCATATACATATTTTATGACTACTGAAAAAACACTCTATACCCATAGTTTTAAATCATCGTTGTAGCCCTTAAAACCATGGGTAGAGGCTATACCCGTGGTTTATTGAACTATATCTCACAGAGGAGTGGGTATAGGCCTATACCCATGTTTTCTATATAAACTGTGGGTATAAGACCTATAGATTTTATTATATCAAAAAATTAACCAATACTTTGGGTATATATCTATAACCATGGTTCTAAAAAACCTAGGTTTATCTTTTCCCAATAGAGAAACTATAACCATGGTTCTCTAAACTATGCGTATAGGTAGCTATCCCTATTTGGCAGCAATAGAAACTCTTCTAGCTCTTGAACTTATAAATTAAATAAAACAAACAACACACATTGAATTCATTGAAAATATTATATATTTAGAATTAATCAAACGTTTTGTAGTAATTTTCATACTATTTAAAATACTAATACATACATATATATCCATATTATCAGTAAATTCATGTTATTAAACAACATCTACATGTATCCTTACAACTATGTCAAAAATGGGGGGGGGATCAATATATCTACCATCACCAACATGCTCATCCCCTCTACCATAAGCAGCATCCTCATCACTATCTACAACATACTCATCACCAACAACATCATCTTGAGTAGAAATAACATTATCATAAACAACATCATTACCACCACCATCAGCTTAACCTCCTTGAGAACCCTCCTTAAAATCACACATGGAATAATTTAAATAGTTCATTTATTCTATTTATGAATATATTGTAGTGGTAGCCTCTGACAGAAGTGATTGACTTATTACTGATATATCTTTGAAGAAGTGTTTGGTGATTAGTTTATATTCTTCTTTCTCTTCTATAGCTATTTTTTCCTTAACTTCTTCTATGTGAGAAATTTGTAGCCCAAGGGTCTAATAGGTCTGAAAGGAGCCCGATGAGGACCAATAACTAGCAAGGATGATATTTTTCCCGGGTCGACATTTGACTCTCCCCTGGTTCTCCTCACCTAATACATGAACCAAATGTTCATTTGGTCCAAAGTTATCATCTTCAGTATCATTGAGGATATCTAGGGAATTTGGTTGAAAATATATAAAAAATATATAATTATAAATTTAGTATAATCATTTAAAATATAAATAAGAAACCTACAATGTTTTCTTAAGTTTGTGAATTTACTATACTTATATCCTTTTCTTCCTACTTGAGAAAAATAATTTTGCTCTAGGCACAAGACCTTCAAGGCCCAATACAACTTATTAAATATTTCATTTATTAGTAAACACATATTCAGAATATAAAATTTTTATAACCAATAATAACAATACAAGATAATTACTCTTAAATTAATGAACAATTCACAAATTTAAATTTGTAAAAAAAATTATGAAAAATTCATAAATAAAATCTAATTAGAAACATTATATAATTTTAGCCACTCATTATGACCATTCGATAAATATCATCAATTATTTAGTGATAATAATGGAAATAACATACAAGGGAACACTACCAATATTCATTGAAAATGAATATCACCACATTAGAACAAATTTGAAAGAGGGTTATAGTCCCTTGTTTTCTACACTTCTAAATTGATATTTCAATAAAGTGTCAGAATCCACAAACACAAATTAGTAACCTATAGGAGTGATTAAAGTTGAAAAGGATGAATAAAATTGATAGATTTATATCCCATCAACTGTATGTTAAATCATTTAATAATATATTTCTATATATATAATGATTAAATAAAACAACTTGGAATCATAGACAATGATAACTCATCCCAAAGAACTCAAATAAGGGAAAGAAGAGATTATGATTAAGGAGATATTCATTGAATATCACAACTTTAAAATTAAATAAAAGAACCTATATTTTGTTTATTTCATCACGCTTTGATGAATATCGATTATTTATTAAAATGGGTCTTCCATATCTTTAATAAGTTTTTCCATTAATATCATTTTATAAACTATAATTTCAATATTTTCTATATAAATTAATTAAAAATATGGAAAATCAATTAATTAAATATTTTACTATGATTCTCTATTCTAATAAGAGGTAAATGATTAAAAGGGAGAAAAATAATCAGTAAGGTTTATATATTATATGTCGCAAGAAAGTTACTTGGAATTGGAATTAAAAATATTTGATGAATAAGAAATCATAATATAATACATATAATTTGTTCACAAATATATATTAGGTGCTTTGAATTAAACATTCATTAAATACACACACACACCTCACAAAAATAGGCTGGAAAGGTAGACCATAGCCCCCAAGGGATATCCCACCTATAAAGCCTTATATTATTTAGTACATGGCCTGAAATATTAGTGGGCATGATGCCCATTACATGTCCCAAAGGCCCACAAACTGGCCCGAAGGGCTAGTGCAGCATCAAACCTACATCACTATTTTCCTATGTCATGCCTGCATCATTTCCTACCAATGTCACTACCTTCTCATATCACATCCTGCCAGAAAAAATTCTCTCCCATCTGAATTTGAACTTGGTTCTGATGCAAGATTACGAGGAGTATTTATTACTCATCAAAACTCTCAACTACATATAATATGATCATAATTTCTTATAATTATTAAAATTAACATTTTTAATATTGAATTAAATATTTAACTCATAGATTTGAATACCAATATAGGAACCAATGATGTTAATAAAGTTTATAATAATTAATGTAAACATTTTAATTAGACAACAAATGGTGTCTCCTATGCCATCTAAGATATTGTCACAATACCACATTTACAAGGGGATTGTTTCATGTTAAAGTATCATTATATATCATGTTTTAGAAATGTATTTATCTTATATTTCAATTATTGATGCAAAGATACATAGTATAATGTTTAAAATTAGTGTTTTTATTGTATATTTTAATTATTTAATAGTATAATAAGAAACAAGTCAAAGATTTACAATATAAAAAATTATTGATGAATAAAAAAATAATACATGAAAATATACATAGCTAACTACGTTATTATATACATCTAGATATTATTTATATTAATATTAAAGTACAAAGATCTTATCACTCATGGGCATTATAGTGCACCACAATATGTATAGATACATCATTGAATCTTTTTTCATTTTCCCCGATTCATCCTAAGAAATATTTAATACAAGTAATAAAAATTAAATTAAAATTTTCTACCCATTAAATATTGGGAATACCTTAAATTCACAATTCTTTTTATATGTGATCATTTTTTAATATTTTGTTCTTAGATAGTCAGAGAAATATGGGTACACACACTAACTCATTACCAACTCTACTCCCAAAAAAAATCTTACTCAAGATTATATCATCTTCATAACTCCCCAAGATCCATCAACCATTCAACCTTAATAGCTTCACCATAAAAAAGTTAAAATGACTATACAATGAACATATTAATTTATATTTCACAATAAAAATATAGCTATAAATTTATATATTTTTTACACATATCTATAACCATGCTTTTTCCTTGATGTCAATATTGATATGTCTCAATGAGACTGGTTCAACGAGAATGATATCATGGTACTTGGATAATGTTTCCATAAAAATTTATATAATACAATGATTTTATACATATCATCTGATTTTATTCATTGTAATCCAATATTATTTGGGTTTGGTTATTTCAGGATTCCCGCATATGGGTGCGCTCACATGGCTTACTAGAAGATCCTACCGAATATGATAAAAGGAGGAAAAGAATAATTATGTCATTGAACAACATGAAAAAAATAAAGTGATATAATTGAATATAGTTATAATAAGAAACCTGATGTAGGATACTCAATTGGATTTGATGGATCCATGGGCTGTCTTGGATCAATTGCCTCTAAAGGATGTGTGTATTCCAATTCATTTTCTGGGTGATCTGCATGCATTGCAGTGGAATCTAAAGGGATAAAATCATCAGATCTGGGATGGATAGTAGAAAATGGAGGTGTCTTAGACATGATAGAATATGGGTTTTAGGGGTGGGAATATATCAATGTAAATGAACAAGTTAAATGTTGGAATATCCTTAGAGGTGGAATATACATAGTATAGGAAGAAGATACAAAATGGGATAATGATGGAATCATGAACGATAATATCTCTAAAGGTGGTATATACATGGTATGGGAAGAAGAGGCTAAATGAAATGATGTTGGAGGCACGAGTGGGAACATCCCTGGAGGCGGAATAGACATGGTATGGGAAGAAGAAGCTAAATGAGATGATGATTGAGGAATGGATAAAAATATCCCTCGAGGCTCAAGAGGATGATGAAAAGGTGTGGTAGATGGGGTGTATATTGGTGGTTCAGGGTGGGAATGTATACAATGGGTACTTGATATTGGTCTTGGAGCATCCCTACTTGGGCCCATGCTAGTAGGATGAGGATTCAAATATAGTGCAACTGAATTTAATTAAAATAATTTGATAAAGAATACGAACATGACATTATACATAATGCATAAGAAAAATATTACATTTATTATGCTCCCTAAGGGAAGTAGAGGAGGTAACCAAAACTCACACATCTATGGATTGGCCTCACATAATCACATTCATTGAACTTCAACTTTGTTTTTCATAATATGAATAAGAATGAAATGTACATTTTATATTAAGAGTTTTTAAAAATAATTCACACAATATTAAAGTCAAATGAATCATAAAAAATGTCATAACATGTTTTAATAACAATAATTTGAAACCAGGTTATACATTATTTAGGAGTCAATTTTAAACAATGTTTTTTGAATTGATATAAAAAAAGTTAAATGAAAAAAAACTAAACACTACCGAAAGAAAAATATTATTTATATAGAAACTACATTAAAATAATTATAGTAATTCAATCTTAAGAAAACCATGATAAGGAAACCTGAATGAACTATGAACTTATATGGTTGCTTCTATGTATTAACCACCACTACATTAGGTTCAACATCAACACTAACAATGGGACCCTTTGAGTCATCAAATGTAATATTTTTGTCCTCATCAATGGGGGCATCAATGGTGTCAATTTCATCACCAATATCATGAAAGATATTTCTTGGGATTACTTCATTAATGAAAAAATAATCAGGTCTAAGATGATCTTTCACATAAAACACTTTTATTTCCATTGATTCCCAAATGTATGATTTATCAATATTAGGGAATCGACTAATGTCAATAAATCTGAATCCACAATCGTCAATAATTGCACCATGTCGCATCCTTAAATCCAACCATTTACATTTAATCATAGTGACTTAACCTTGAGAGTAATAATCCAATAATAATATTTTCTATGCATGTGTATAATAAGACACATTTTCTTATCGGTGCAAAATATCTGTTGCACTGGCATAATAGTCCATCATAAAAGTTAACATAACTCCATAATTTTGTGTTCTCATTTTCACTGCTCAATTAGTTGTATTAAATTTATACCCATTGATTATTAAAGATTTTGATTCATGAACAATAGAATTGGGACCAAAATCAAATTCTCTTAATTTTTGGGAAACAATGTCAACAGGTGATCTCAATACCTTAAATATATTTGAATAATATAATTAAATGAAATTCTATATTTTTAGTTAACTAATTTATTTCTCATTCATTTTATTTCAATCAAGAATGAAACTCTCAGCTATTAAAATCCCCTCTCCTTGTCAAAGGAATATATTACTGAAGTCTACTTATAATCTATTATGTTCCTTACATAAAATCATAGGTCATGTTTCAGGTATATGTGAAACAAAATAGTTTGAGATAACATATCATTATTATAATTTCTTTCTTGATATTGTCATTGAACAAACCAAAATAAAACAAGATGGTGGCATGGGCCATATTCTTCTCTTCAAGGATTATAGTATCCAATGTATATGACTCATGAATTCCTCTTATTTTGGGAAGAGATAGAAATGAGGTATGAATTTTCCCATCCTTCAGATCTTTATTTCACATTGACCAGTTATGTCTAGTTCTCATATCTGAAAAATAAATATAATAAGAATCTATACATTATTGAGCGAGATAACCACTGATATTGGAAACTACAGGATGGTTCTTATTTCTGACATAATATTTCATTATTCACACATTACTTTTAGTTGGATGCTTCCACCAAAAATAAATTGTCCAATCAAGAGGGTTTTCATTTGGAAGATGAATTGTTAAATGCAGTATGTAGGTGAAAAATGATAGAGGATTTTTTTCAAACTCACACAAAAATAATGGAGCCTCTTACTGATTTTTTATCAAGAATGAATTTTATAACCTTTTAAAAAAATGTCACTTAAAAAACATCATAAAAGAATCACTTTCACCCAAACATTATTAGATAGAAAATGTCGGATTGATATTGGAATTAGTTCATGGATAAAGATTTGATAATCATGTCATTTTAGGGATTTTAGTTCCAAATACCTTATATTGACTCGTTTAGATATATAACTAGAATATCCATTAGGAACCTTGATATTATCCAATATATAG
This sequence comes from Viscum album, assembly GCA_963277665.1. Taxonomy (NCBI): domain Eukaryota; kingdom Viridiplantae; phylum Streptophyta; class Magnoliopsida; order Santalales; family Viscaceae; genus Viscum; species Viscum album. The sequence continues at coordinate 1,172,060,392 of OY728119.1, read as the reverse complement.
AGAAATTTATTTTTCTCTATGTGTGTCATCACATAAAAATCACAAGGAACTTTCCATTTGTTCTCACCAATACACACAACATGTTGTTCAGGTTGATTACTCTTATCCAACAAGTTCCAACAAGATCAGAATTCATCTTTTGTCCTTTCCTTGAAATTTATGAGAATTTAAAGAAAAATTTGAAATTAAATTTTCTAAATGTTCATTACATCTATAGAATGATGTAACAAATTGGTAGACAAATATAGTAACTCATAAAAGATAAATCTCTATTTCCAATTATAAGTGGCCTTAGTGTCAACATTATTCCTCATTTTAAATTTCATACCACCTTTACCTAATGAAACACTAAAATCTTTCGATTCATTAAGAAAATTAGTTATTGAGAAATGTTGAAGTGGCTGTTCTGTGTAAATAATATTATCAAACCTCCATCAATTCTTCTAGTATTGATGATCCTTTATCAAGAATCATCAATTCCCCATGAAACTGAATCTATGATGATATTTAAGCCTTCCTGATCATGTATTATTCATAAAAATAGGAAATGAGAGTTTTCCTTTCATGCTCCAACCAGACATAATTTCATAAGTTGGGAAATCCATTATAGTCCATTGAAGGGAAACACATATTTGAAATATTTTTTTTGGTAGAAGCAATGAATGTGTAAACACATATATCACAAAACTGTTAAAAAACTTTTTTTAAAGGTAAATAATAGTCATCTATATAATTTCTAGGATCATAAAGGACCAAATATCAGTATTCCAAAGAAATTGAAATTTTTTTTTCATAAAAATCCACTAAGGATGATTATAAATGTGAATAATAACTGGACACATTCTATGAGTAGTAAACATCTAACCAAATAACGTTAAAGAATCCCAAGATAGACCCAAACAAACATTGCACACCTCATCTGTAAAATCAAGATTTTGTGAATGAAATTCCTTCCATGATTATCCATCTATTGGATGAACCAATTTATCATTATCTTTAATTATATTAGCATCATTCCAATTCATATTGGCTGGGATTTCATCAGACATGAATGGATTTTGAAGCATGGGAATCAATGGTAAGTTCCAAATGACTTTATATAGAACATGAGATGGTGTTATATATACATTATCCTTCTATCAAGATGTACCACATTATTTAGGGTCATTAAGGGAAAATTTTCAACTCCCAAAATTAACTAAAATAATTTAGATAAGCAATAATTTTATTAGTAAAAAATTTAATTTACTTAATTTACTTCAATGAATTATATTGATTTAAGATAATATATACACTACTAAGAAGAAAGTCATTCAAAAAAGTAAGAATATAATAAATATTAGTGTTATAAACTCCATAAATGGGTTTTCCATGATATTACCACATTAAAAATTAAATTTGTTTCATTTTAGTACATTCTTGATATAAAAGAGTTCTGGAATTGTCCATTAAATTTTATAATCTCTCAAAATCACCATCTTCAATATTTTTCTGATGGGTATTTATATAATTTCCATATTAAATTAGAATAATATCTCTTTCATGATGATTCACAAATAAAAATGGATAAAATATTAAATTATCCATACCACTTCTTTTTTTGTTCTTAAATAGTAGAATATTGTCTCTTCTCTCCATGGTGATACCAAACATAATAGTTTTTTTTGAAATATATATTTCATTATAGGGAAAATAACTTCTTGTTGACTTAATCATGGTCATCCAACAAAATTATATCATGGACACTATGTATAACCTCCATCTGAATCATTGTTAAATGGAAAATCTAAAAACATTTCAAAATTATTTTGTACTTGGTTGAAATTTAATTAGTAAGACACATCCAACTTCTATCCATTATATTATAGGTAAAAACGTTATGTTCCAATAAATAATGTAAACCATAAATAATATTACAACCAATTTTAATATGAACATCATTAAACCATACTAGTAGATAGAGAAAACAAAGATTAAGATAAATAACGTATGTTATAAGTGATGACTACGAATAATGAACCTAAGTGGTATTCCTAAAATTTTCTTATTCAATACCATGTTTGATGAATTTAATAACTTTGAGACACTATAAAATTCTACCCATGTTTTTAAATATGAAAACTCAATCAATAAGATTAAAAAAGTTAAAACCATAGTTTCATGAACACAAAATCTTACATTACAAATAATCACAATAGTTCAAAAATCCCAAAATACAGTCTAGAGATCAAATATAGAATCAAATAATAAAAATTATTGATATAAATAACATGGGAGGGGAAGAAATAACCTAGAATATCTACTAGTTCAACATAAAGATCTCAACCATTGAATGTAAATTTTCTTTGTTGGATAATTTAGTTTATAATTTATTTTTGAAGATATCCCAAACAACTAGAAAAATGGGAAACTTTTACCATATCTAATGGATATAGAGAATCCATAATTGTTTGGTTGTAACCAACACAAAGAGAGTCATTAATTACCCATGGGATCAATCAGTTTATAAGTTAAAAATTCCAAGCCCAAATAACTAAATTTCAAATTAAGTAGTATAGGATCATTAAAGTATAAGTATGATTCCATAAATAAAAGGATATATAATAATAAATTCCAAAATTAAGACAAAAAAATAATACTTTAAATAAACCAATATACGTATATTAAAATAAGAAATATTGAGGATGACTTAAGAGAATTATAAATTAAAATAGAGAGAAAGGAAAAAGATATAAAATTTCTAGGTTAATGTGCTAGTGAATGTAAAAACTTAATGGATTCTTATTTTTATAGGAATTATGTCTATGTTACCACCACCCTGGTTTGGGTGATTTAATCTCAATATATCATAAATGAAATGCCCGAACCCAAGTTAAGTAGAGTCTGTGCATTATTACATAATATTGGCATGATCACAAAAGATCATGTCTCGAAAGACCGATTAATTTTATAGCCTTATAAGTACTAGATACATTCATAACGTTTACATTACAACATAAAATGGAAAACTACAAATACATTGTTTCTATAGACAAAACTGAGATCTATATACTATCCCGGTAGGTTAGTCATAAAATACTTATTTGAATCCTGGGAAAAATAAAACATAGAAATGGGTGAGCTTAGACTCTTAGTAAGGATAAAAATATAGCAGAAACTTTCATAAATAAGCATCAAAGTTTAACACAATGTATAAGACTAAATAAAAAGCCTATTACACATGAACTTCAACATAATATGAAAAAGATAAAATCAAATAATTTCATTTACTTACTCACATGGATATTCTACTAGTCGAATAATCACATGCAATATCAATAACCACTTTCATAATGATGGAATGCATAATGCCATACTTTCATAACCACATAGTCAAGGCCTTGTGCCAAGACTAAAAATATTATTTTTTCAAGGCCTTGTTCCAAGACACTAGCTTGTCTCATGAGACCTACCGATGCATCGAGGAGCTATAGCGGTATCCACCCGTGACATACTATGTCCAATGCATTCCTCATATGAAAAGGTTTATACATAACATAAACATTCGTATTAAAAATAGCATACAAAATGTCAATACCTTATCTGTAAACCATGAATGGTAAAAAAATAACACATCCATACTTAAACATATCACAAAACCTTCAATAAAACATGGAAGTTTTGTATCATAATAAATCAACTTAAAATAAACATAAAATCCATCAAAGGATGTTGACATAGATAAAATCAAAACAGTTTGAGGGAAATATCTCATTACATTTTTGAAATAATTTGAAGTTACATAATTATTAAAGAAAGAATTTACTTTGAAAATATTTTTATAAGATTGTATGGGAAGATTTGACAATTTTATAATGGTAGAAAAAAATCTGCACCTGCCATATAAGTTAAAAAAACATTCTTACCTTAATTTTGTCGAAAAGGTCATAAAGTAACTTGTTTAGAAAAAAAAGAGTATATTCCTTTCAAAACATATAAGGTAAAATAAGGGTATAAATGACTTTACGCCACTATCTAGTATATATTAAAAATGTTTTGAAATACATTTTTAAGAATCTTGGATGTGCATGATAAAGAGGTCCCAGTAGATAATTACGTATATATAACCTCAGATAATAAAGAGATTGTAAAATTAACCCTTATCATGCACTTTTCTTTGGTCTAGGGTAGGTTAACCTCTTTTATAATGGTGAAATAATCTTTATTATATTATAAAGGAATGATATACATTAATATTATATCATATATGATCTTTTAACATTGCTTTGTTAATAATATCTTAGTATTATCGTCGTTTCGGGTTTTAACAGATTCATTTTACTTTATATTGTTTGTTATGTGAGTCATATTTTTTATGGATGTGATGTATCATATTCATATACACAATGATATCAAGTCTTTAAAAATTATTTTTAATCATCAAATGAAAATTATTCTTGAATGGATGTGATGGGGAATGAATCCCATCACGTTCGTGGAGAGTGTAATCCGTACGTACGCACGAGCGAAAATACCAATATTTTGATATTAACATAATATATAATTGGATGGTATATCATATATACATAAAAATTATCATGTTATATTTATTATTTACATCAATTACACATCATTATTATAAACATCCAAATAATAATGTATTGAATAACAATTACACCAGGACGTGGAGACGGTAAGCCGTACTTATGCATCTATGGTGACATGTAATTCATAGGATAGATAGATTAATTAATTTGGTTGTACCATATTTATAATAACATAAATTTATATAGAAGATACTGGAGTTATTATTTTATAATGGAAACAACCAAGAAAAAGGAAGTGGAAGGAGAAAGGAACTTGAAAGAGGTGATGAAATATTTACCTCTTCTTACGGTTCTTCATTTTGATTTGATCAAAAGGGATAGATAGGTTGGCTTTCTGAATAAATTAAGGCCTCTAGGATGAAGTGAGGATAGTTTAGAGGGTATTTGGGCATGGGTTAGCCAAGCCAAAAGTCTTTCAAGGTGTGAATTAGAGAGAAATGGGAGTTCCTTTTTATTAGGGGGGTGAGGGGCATCTTAAGAAAAGCTAGAAATATTATTTTATAATACAATCCTTTTCGGTGTATAATGGCTCAAAAATGGATTATTTAAAGTATATGGTGGGTATAGGTCTAACAAAACTCAACCAATATGTTTTAGACAGGTTTGGGTCACTATGTTAACTTTATCTTTTAGATTTAACTCTTAGTTAAATAGTTTGACATTTACAATGTCTCTTTATATTTTTATATTATATTGTTAATAAACATACTATATATTTCCAATCTAATCCCAAATGGTTCATTAATGAACCACCTATCATTATATAAGTCTTCAAGACAATACTTAGATTTTTAGTGATAAAATATAAATTAATGGTATAATATTTGTTTTAAAAACTCTTTTATGTCAATTTTGAAAGTTGTTGGTATTTTTTTTTCTAAATTCGTAACAGCATTATTAATTCCAAAAAAATTCATCTAACTAACCCTAATATGTCATATTAACCTACAAGATTAGTTTAATTCACAAAAAGTCTCAAATTACATTTATTTGGATATTTCTAACATCAATTATTTTAATATTTAATTAATTAGGTAATTACTGCATCATCATTGTGTCACAAATAAATTAAATTATTTAACATCTAAAAAATATAACTAAAATACCATTATGTAGGAAATTGTTTTATAATTTTATGAATATTTATAGGAAAATTTATATTATGTGTAACCATATATTATAAATGTTTTTGTTATTAAACATCGATTATAACTCTTTTAACTCTTCTTTAAATATAATAAAAATAAGTGTCCTAATCTAATCCATGTGGACCTAAAGGATAATATTTTATTCCTAAAGTTGATTTTGGTCTAATTACACATATCCAATAGAATTAGGACATCTGTTAGGGTAATAATAATATAATTTTACCATAAATTACCCTATTTATTTTTAACCGTGGTAAATAAAAGTAAAAAGTTACTATTCACCAAAAATTATTTTCATCTTATTAAACCACATTTTACATACTGATATCAACCGTTTCTCTCGGATTTTTGAAATTCCTCTCACAGAAGCGGTAAAATTAAGTTTTATGTGAATTTGCAAATTTTCCCAGGAGGTGGGTAAAAGATGGTGAAAAGTTCAATAAAATTTTTAAAAATAAAAAATTATTATAAATTGTCTCCAATGAATTACATTGAACTTATATAGGTATTATGTATCTATTTTGACCTAAAATAAATTTAAATAAAATAAATAATTATTTAAATAAAAATTCGGTTTTAAACTATAACTCAGTGTTTTTCACTATTCATAAAAAATTGAATGTTTTCAGAAAAATACCAAAAATTCACCCTAAGCTAATTTCAATATTTTGAATCTAAAAATGAAGTTCATATTGAAAGGTAAAATTTATAAAATTTCAAAAAGTGGGTATTACTATTCATAACGGCTAGTTTGATTGGTTGTGGTGTGTTTGAACTCAAAGTTGTGTACAACACACTCTACTGTATTATTCAAAGAGAAGCATACCGTGGAAGCTTGAGGTGTTACATTCTCCCCTCCTTCAAATAATTACATCCTGTAAATTTCTAGAATATTACTACATAAAAAGACTTGGGTGGTTCTTCATCATTAGTTCCTCGGGTTTCCACATTGCCTCTTCCATCTTATGGTTTCTCCATAGATCTTTTTCTAGACAAGTCATCCAGTTTCTCATCACATGTTCTCTTATATCAAGGACCTTGACAGGCTCTTCACAATAAGACAGATCGGGGTCCAGTTTTAATTTCTAATAGGTTAGTACAAGCTTTGGGTCAGGAATATATTTTCTCAACAATGATATGCAGAACACATCGTGGACTTTGGAGAGACTTGGCGGCATTGCCAAATGGTAAGATACAGCCCCAATTCGTTCTTGAATTTCGAAAGGTCCGATGTACCTAGGAATTAATTTACCCATCTTACAGAAAATTTTAACTCCCTTTTATGGAGATACCTTCCAAAAAAATGATCTCGTGCATGAAATTCCAAATCCTTCCTTCGGTTGTCAGCACATATCTTCTGCCTACTTTGAGATGTCTTGATGTGGGTTTGGATTACCTTTACCTTTTCTATCGATTCCTCCACAAGTTCTAGGCCTATGATTTTTCATTCACCAACATCACCCCCACAGGTTGTTGTGCAACATCTCTTTCTGTATAACGCTTCATATTGTTCTATTTGAATACTTTAATGGAAGCTATTGTTATACGAAAATTCTACCAGAGGTAAATATTGATCCCACATACCTTGAAAGTCATGTGATCATGATATCAAAATTTCTTCTATGGCTTGAATTATCTGTTCTGATTGTCCATCAGTTTGGGGGTGGTAGGAAGTTCTCAAACGAAGTTTAGTATCAAGGTCACTCTAAAGACTTTTATAGAATCTTGATTTTAAATGTGGATCACGATAAAAAACAATCGATATTGGTACTCCATGAAGTCTTACAACTTCATTAATATATAGTATTTCTAATCGTTCAAGTGGTAAATCTTCTCTTATAACAAGAAAATGTGATGATTTGGTAGGACAATCAACAATTACCCATATTTCATTGTTCTTTTTAGGTGTTTTTGGTAGTCCCATGAAAAAATCCATCGTGATATTATCCCATTTCCACTCCGGTTTGGGAAGAGGTTGCATGCCACCTCTAGGCTGTTGCCTTCTAGCTTTCACTTGTTGACAAACCATACATCTTGACACAAAATATGCAATATCCCTCTTCATGTTGTCGCACCAAAAATGTTCCTTCAAATATCTATACATCTTACTACTACTAGGGTGTATAGAGAAATTGGAACTATGAGAATCATCCAACAATTCTCTTTTTAGATCTGGTATATCGGGAACCCAAAGTTTCTTCCCAAATTTCAAAATTCCATCTTCATACCCAAAGTCAATCAATCTCCAATCATTCACAAAATTAATCTTCTTTTGAAACTGTTTTTCACTGATCTAAGAACTCTTTATATTTTCTGGTAAGGATGGTTTGACAACCATTTGAAAAATAATTGATGTTTCACATTCCATGGTTATTCCTATATCCATCTTTAATAGATCCATGTATATAAGATCATTTTCAACTTTCATCTTGTTTAAAAATACATGATCTTTTCTACTCAAAGCATCTACCACCTTATTTGCCTTCTCCGGGTGGTAGTATATAGTGAAATCATAATTCTTGAGTAGATCAAGACATCTCCTTTGTGTCATGTTGAGTTCTTTTTGTGATAAAATATACTTCAAACTTTTGTGATCGGTATATATCTCACATTTTTCACCATAGAGATAGTGTCTCCAAATATTGAAAGCAAAGATTATAGATTTTAACACAAGATCATTATTTGGATAGTTTTTCTCATGAATTTTTAGCTGTCGTGAAGTATATGAAATAACCCTATCATTCTGTATAAGGACACTACCAAGTACCTTTTTTGAAGCATCACTATAAATAAAAAACCCATCATTCCCCGAAGGTAGAGTCAAGATAGGTGCATTGAATAATCTTCTGTTTATTTCTTCAAAAAATTCTTCACATTCTTCTGTCCAAAAAAAATTCACCCCTTTTTGTGTGATATTTGTTAATGGGTTAGCCAACCAGGGAAAATTATGGATGAAACGTCGATAATAACTTGCTAAACCAATAAAACTATGTACCTCAGTTATACTCATCAGTGCTGGTCATTCTTGGATTGCCTTGGTCTTAGAAAGATCAACATTGATTCCCTCCTTGGAGACATTATGGCCACGAAAAGAAATCTCCTAAAGCCAGAATTCACACTTGCTAAAAATCCCATATAATTATTGTCTTCTAAGAGACTTCAGGATAATGATAATGTGATTTTCATGATATTTTTAGCTTTTGGAGTATACTAAGATATCATCAATAAACACCACTAAAAAGTCATCAATATATTCCTTGAAAACTCTGTTAATTAGATCCATGAAAAAAGAGGGTGCATTAGTCAATCCAAAAGGCATTACTGTAATCTTGTAATGCCCGTACCTGGTTTGGAATTCTATTTTCGGAATGTCTACCTTATTCACACACAACTAATAATATCTATATCGAAGTTCAATCATTGAAAAGTATTGATCTCCATGATGTTGGTAGAATAAATCATCAATGCGAGGTAGGATATACTTGTTCTTTCTTGTTATAGCATTGATCTCCCTGTAGTCAATGCACAAACACATATCTCCATATTTCTTCTTAACAAAAAGAATAAGGGCTCCCCATGGTGAAAAACTAGGGCAAATAAATCTCTTATTACTCAATTCATCTAGTTGTTTATTTAGTTCCCCTAATTCCACAGTGGCCATTCAATAAGGGGTCTTCAATATGGGCCTTGATTCAGGAATTAAATCAATAGAAAACACAATTTCTCGTTCTGGAGGATGTCTAGGTAAATATTCCGAAAACACATCAACATATTATTTCACAATATGTACATCCTCTATTGGAACATTCCATTCCTCACCCATAGTTATTTCATTATCTTCCTCCCCAATAATTAAATTTAGCTGATCTACTGGGGGTGGATCTAGATAAGAATCAGGTGCTGATGATTCTTCTCTAAAGATAAGGTGTTCTTTATTATCATCATAAAAAATAGTAACCTCTTTCTTCTTACAAAATTTTTTTTCATCATGGTCCTAAATCCAACCCATACCAAAGATTATATCAAATTAAATCATAGGTATGATGATGAGATCAATAGATAAAGAGAATTTATATGCCCTAATGGGGACTGATTCAAAAAACTTTGTTGCAATGATACTTACCTTATGAGTTCTGACTGACAAATCCCTTGTTAAATAAAATTGGAAATATCTAATTTTCTTAGAAAAGTAGGAAGATATGAAACAATGCAATGATCCAGAATCAAATAAATCATTTTCAAAACTTGAGGGAACCATTAAATTACCCGCCACCACATCTTTCAGAGATTCTACCTCAGCATTAGTGATAGAATAAGCTTGGGCTTGATCCTTTGGCCTTTTCTGAGGTACTTTACCCTGATGCTTAGGAAATGTTTTCGAATAATGACCCATTTTTCTACAATTGTAGCATTCAACACTGATAGCCTCTTTCTTCCCCTTGCAATCACAAGCTTAGTGGCCTTTTTCACCACACTTGTAATAGACTCCCATTCCCTTATGGGAAGTACCAGGGTGTTTCTTCCCACTTTTACTATAGGATAGATATTCAAATTTCCCTTCTTCCCCTTATTTCCATTTTTAGAGTGTTCAACAGATCTCTTCTTCTCTTGATTTTATTTAAAGGTGTAAGACTTAGAGAATTATTTTTCTGTCTTGATAGCACATAAGACAATATCTTCATACGACGAGAAGGATTGTGAGAGTAATGCTCGACAGAGAAATTGTTTTAACCCATCAAAGAAACAATAACTCTTACTTCATGGGTTACGTATATAATCTGCTGCATTCCTTGCCAACCTTGTAAAGTCAACTTCATACTTTGCGACATTCTCATCCTCCTATTTCCTCAAACTCATAAATTGCCTTTCCATATCTGCTCGATGGTCACAAGGAAAATACTTTTCTAATAAAATATCTTTAAACTCCCTCCAATCCATATTTGATACTTCATTATCTTTCTTTGTGTTTTGAATCAATGAATACCATTTATCAACATCTTAAGTGAGGCTGTAAACTGCCATGATAACTTTTCCTTTCGCTACTCCCCAAGGCCTGGAATATTTTATCGAAAGAATTTATCCATTTATTAGCTACTAATGGATTTTTACTCCAATTGAATTTTTGTGGTTTTTTCCTCATGAAGTGGTCTAACATAGATCCTCCACGTTGTGGATCAAGGTTCTCCATTCGGGTAAGGTTATTATTCTTAACCCTATTGATTTGTCCTAGTATAGTGATAAGCTGATCAGCACCAGTGGTGTCACCAGCTCCACTATAATTACCTTGAGAAGGAGGAATGTCCCTACATGGATTGCGTGTATTGATACAGTTTCCATTCCATCCACTAGGCACCATTTCTAAAAGATAGCATAAACTAGATCAATTTATGAATCAAAATACATAATTTAAAACTTGTAAATCACTTAACATAATTTGAACAGTTTATGGATATAATCTATAATAATAAATAATGTTTTCTTTTAGGAAGTATATACTCATAAACCCTTCATAATGGCTTGTAAAGAAGATGAGAATTATCCTAATCATATCCTCGGGAGTGTCGTAATCAAGAGTGCATCAAGTCCTGTTGTCATGAAATAGTTCCCATTCGAGTCTAGCTGAAAGTGGTGTTTTCAAGTTTTACTCCTAGGTACATCTGTGACAGAGCCGCCTCTACCTACTCGTATCCATACTAGGATGTATTTCTTGGAAAACTCCAAAAATCTTAACAATAACAAAATTCTAGGAAGTTCTTCTATACTATCCCTCAATGTGTATATTAGGGTAATATGCTATAATCTGAGTTTATCTAAATCTATTTTCCAAGGTTTGTACTAAACTTCCTCTGATACCAACAGTAATGCCCTGACCCCAGTTACCTAGAGTCGGTGCATTATTACAAAACATTGACATGATAAAAAAAGATCATGTCTCGAAGGACTGATTAGTTTAGTAGCTTAGGAAGTACTGGATTCATTCAAAAGGTTTACATTACATCAGAAAATGGAGAACTATAATAACACTGTTTCAATATATTACACTGAGATCCATAGACTATCCCTGCAGGTTAGTCATAAAATACTTTTTCCCATCCTATGAAAAATAAAAACCTAGAAAGGGGTGTGATTAGATGCTCAGTAAGGATAACAATATAGAAAAAACATTCATAAATAAATATAAACATTTAAGGAAATGTATAAGACTAAAAAAATCCTTTTAAACATGAACTTTATCATAATATGGAAAAGATAAAACAAAATAATGTCATTTAATTTCTCACATGTATATTTTACTAGTTGAATAATCACATGCAATATCAGTAGCCACTTTCATAATGATGGAATGCATAATTCCAGACTTTCATAACCATATAGTCAAGGCCCTTTTCCAAGACTACAAATAAGATCTTTTCAAGGCCTTGTACCAAGACACTAGGTTGTCTAAGGAGACCTACCGAGGCATCGACGATCTATAGCGGGATCCACCTGTCACATACTAAGTCCAATGGATTTCTCATATGAAAAGTTTTAAACATAACATAAACATTCGTATCAAAACTAGCATATGAAATGTCAATATGTTATCCATAATCGATGAATGGTATAAAAACAACACATCCACAATCAAAAATATCACCAAAAATTCAATACAATATGGAAGTTTGTATCATAATAAATCAACTTCAAATAAACTTAAAATCCATCAATGGATGCTGACATAGATGAAATCAAAACTGTTTGATGGAAATATCTCATTTCTTTTTTGAAATCATTTAAAGTTACATAATTATAAAAGAAAAAATTTTGTTTGAAAATATTTTTATATGTTTTAAAGATAAGCTTCAATGATGTTATAACAGTGGAAAATAGACGCACCTGCCATATAAGTTAAAAAAACATTCTTAACATAATTTTGTCGAAAAGGTCATAAAGTACCTTGATTGGAAAATGAAAGAAATATTCCTTTAAAAACATATAAAGTAAAATAAGGGTATAAATGACTTTACCCCATTGTCTAGTAAATATTAATTTTTTTGAAATACATTTATATGAAACAATGATGTGGGTGATAAAGAGGTCCCAGTAGATTATTACATATAAACAACCTCAGATAATAAAGAGATTGTAAAATTAACCCTTAACTTGAACTTCTACATGGTCGAGGGTATGCTATCCTCCTTTATAATGGTTAAATAATTGTTATTAAATTATACAAGAATCATATTCATTAATATGATATCATATATGATCTTTTAACATTGCTTTGTTAATAATATCTTAGAATTATTGTCGTTTTGGGTGTTAACAGATTCATTTTCCTTTATATTATTTGTTATGTGAGTCATATTTGTCATGGATGGGATATATATTATTCATATACATAATCATATAAAGTCTTTAAACATTATTTTTAATCATAAAATGAAAATTAGTCTTGAATGGATATGATGGGGAATTAATCTCATCACGTTCATGGAGATGGTAATCCGTACGTACGCACGAGCGACAATATCATTATTTTGATATTAAAATAATATATAATTGGATTTTATATCATATATACAGAATAATTATATTTTTATATTTATTATATACATCAATTAAACATTATTATTATACCCATACAAACAATAATGTATTGAATAACAATTAAACCATGACGTGGAGATGGTAAGTCGTACGAAGACACATATGGTGACATGTCATTCAAAGGATGGATAGAATAATGAATTTGGTTGTACCATATTTATAATAACATCACATTATATATAAGATACTGGATTTATTATTTTATAATTGAAACAACAAATAAAAAGGAAGTGGAAGAATAAAGGAACTTGAAAGAGGTGATGAAATATTTACCTCTTCTCTGGGTTCTTACTTTTGATTTGATCAAAAGGGCTCTTTAAAATAGATTTTTGACTAAAGGAAGGCCTCTAGGATGAAGGGAGGATAGTTTATAGGGTATTTGGGTAGAGGTTGGATGATAAATATGGCTATAAAGGTGTGAATTAGAGAGAAGGGGGAGTTCCCTTTTATAAGAGGGGTGAGGCGCATCTTAGGAAAAGCTAGAAATATTATTTTATAATAAAATCCTTTTCAGTTTATAATGGCTCAAAAATGGATTATTAAAAAGGTAAGGAGGTTATGGGTTGAAAACTACTCAACCAATAGGTTTTAGATAGGTTTTTGTCACTATATTAACTTTATATTTTATATTTTACTCTTAGTTAAATAGTTTGACATTTAACACATCTCTTTATTTTTTTATATTATATGGTCAATGAACATAAAATATACTTCCAATCGAACCCAAAGTGGTTAATTAATGATAAAAATATGATTATATAAGTATTTTTTCGTAACCTTATATCTTTATGGATAGAATATAAATTAATAAAATAATATTCGTTTTAAAAACTCTTTTAGGTCAATTTTGATACTATTTTGTATTTTGTTTTTCCTAAAATCATAACAGAATTATTACTTCGAAATAAATTCATATACTTAACCCTAATATGTAATATTAATCAGTAAAATTATTTTAATTCATAAAAAGTCTAAAATTAAATTTATTTGGATATTTATAATATCAATTATTTTAATATTTTATTAATTCTGTAATTACTGCATCCTAATTGTGTCATAAATAAATTAATATATTTAATGTTCAAAAAATATAAATAAAATAACATTATGTAAGAGATATTTATATATTTCTAGTGAATATTTATATTCGAATTTATCTTTTGTTTAACCCTATATTAAAAATGTTTTAGTTATTAAGCTTTGATTTTAACTCTTTTACCTCTTCTTTAAATAAAAAAATAATAAGTGTCCTAATCCAATACATGGGGACCTAAATGATCATAGTTTATTCCTAAGGTTGTTTTTGGTCGAATCAAACTTATCCAATAGAATTTTGACATGTTTTAGGATAATAATAATGTCATTTTTACCCTTAATTACCCGATTTACTTTTAACCATGGTAAATAAAAGTAAAATTTTACTATTCACCAAAAATTATTTTCATCTTATTGAACCAAATTTTACTTACTGATATAAATTGTGTCTCTCAGATTTTTTAAATTCCACTCACAGAAGTGGTATAATTAATATTTATGTGAATTTGGAAATTCTCCTAGGAGATTGGTAAAAGATGGTGAAATGTTCAATAAAATTTTTATATATCTAAACATATTATAAATTGACTCTAAAGAATTAAATTGAACTTATATAGGTATTATGTATCTATTTTTGCCTAAAATAAAATTAAATAAAATAAATAATTATTTAAATAAAAATTTGGTTTTAAACTATAACTCGGTGTTTTTCACTATTCATATAAAATTGAATGTTTTCAGAAAAATACCAAAAATTGACCCTAACCTAATTTTGGTATTCTGAATCCAAAAATGAATTCCATTTTGAATGATAAAATTTATAAAATTTCAAAAAGTAGGTATTACTATTCCAAACTGCTAGTTTGATTAGTTGTGGTGTGTTAGAACTCGAAGTTGCGTACAACACATGCTACTGTATTATTCAAAGAGAACCATATCATGAAATCATGGGGTGTTACAATAAATTCCCTGTTTTAATGGTCGTATAATTTTGTTAATTAGTTAGAATAGAAATGAAAAACCATTTTTAAATATAGATTCTATCATACCCAGTGGTTATAGTGAACGTAATATTATAGTAACTACATTATAAAACACTCCCTTAATAAAAAAACAATTATAATGTTATGAAAAATAAGGTAGAGGGGGAGGGAATATAATTGAACCTGTAACACAACATGAAATAAATAAAAATACATATAAATACTAGTATTATCCCCATTAATCACATGTTTGTAAGATATAAAGATAACCCACTCATGATATCTATGATAGAGTGATTAAAAAATTAAGTAAAACAAATAGAATATGTGATAGAGCACAAATATGGAAGATTTAATCCATATATGAAAAATGGAAATTGAATGAGTCATTCGATAAATAATTTAAAAGGAAAATATGGACAAATTATCAAGGAAATCCAAACTTTATAAAAACACTTCATCTCATTCATTCCCAATGAAATTATTTAATAAATAAATAAATTTTCATTATTTTGTGTAAATTTTTGATTTATAAAAATAAATATCAATAGATCTATCCTTAAAAATTCCAAAACATAAATATTTTTAATCTCATCTAGAATTCTGCCTTAAGACCGTTTCTCATTATCAACAAACTTGATGATAAATATTTTAACATTCCTTATTTATTTTAAATTTGAACAAGGGTATCATTGTTAGTAGATATGAAATTCATTAAATGAATCTTAAAATAATGTGTTTTTATTTTCTTGTTGACTAAAGCTTCATGACATGAATATAAACCCAATAATTACCTGGACATGGAAATCCATGATTTATGATGCATATATTTAATTAATGGAATACAAAATTCAGACTAAAAATAAAATATTTTACTTGAATGAGAGACACTTTATATGGTTTGGTGGGAACCCAGACAATAATAAAGACACAACAAATTCCAACCACACTCCAAAACAAATTGAACATAGAACAACCAGCAGACCTATACTCAGACAACCACTGACACTACATCTCTAATAAGTAGAGATAAAAAAATATCTTAAATGATATAAAAATATGGAAACCAATAAAATTCATCAAACAATAAAGAACATAAAAATACATCAAAAAAAATTTAAAATAATTGGAATTGTTTACTTATTTTCATTAATAATAACTCATAAAAATATATAATGAAAAAAATTAACTAAAAATCACTAAATATATATTTAACCAGTATATAAAAAAATATTTTCTATGATTGATCACAAGATGATATATATAAAAATTAAATCAATACAAAGAAAAAATGTATAAGAATTCATAACTAAATTTTGTTATGTTGAACAAGATTTAAATCATAAAATGATTAAAATAGAGGAGATCACAAGAGGGTTTGGGAGGCCACCACTCGCTCAGGTGGATGGTCACTTAGGTGAGAGAGAAATTAGGGAAGGGGAACATGGGTGAATAAAGGGAGGCTTAGAGTGGTCTGATATTTTCAAAGTCTATACCAACAGTTTTTAAACAATTATTGGTATATCATTATCTATACCAACGGTTCATTAAAACCATTTCTATAGCCTGGATCCAGAAAATCATTACCCATCGTTCTTGAAAACCTTTGGTATAGAGGTGTGGGGATACCCCATATTCCATTATTGTAAATCCACTATTATATATATACTTTTGTGGTTGTTATAGAAAATGAATGACATCGATTCGTATGGTGGTAGTCCGCAACACACACGATCGACCATTCTATTTCCCATTTGATGGAAGAGGATATGGATATAGGTCATTCACTTAACAAAAAAAATTCTCATTATTTGGGATATAAATATTTTATTATGTTATCATATATGAATAATACAATAAAGATTTATAAAATTAAAACACATATTAAAAACATAACCTATTTTTCGAGAAACCTCTCTATGTTTAACCACAAGACTTCATGGAATGAAATTATATTATAAAAAAGACCTGTAGTATGTGGAGAGGGATTAAAATAATATATTTGGCCATGTATTGGATAAACCAAATGGTTTTGTAAGTGTGAAGAGGGGAGGAGAGGGGTGAAAATATATATGTTGGGGAGAGGAAACACATGGAATTTTTGAAATGATAAATTGATACCCACATTCTTCTCATTCCAAAATAATCAAAAATCTGTTTTTATAAAAACTTATAGGTGTTAATGGATAAATATAGAAATATAATTTTTGTTTAAAATATTTTAGGTCATTTTGAACCATTATCTTCTTAGTTTGTTCTCGGTAAACCCATTTTTTACTTTAACCGCGAAAAATATGTTTTACTATTTTTAATATTCATTATGGTAAAAAATTAAGTTGAACTTATTAGATAATAATAATTATTGTTATTAAAAATTATGAATAAATTTATAAAAAATGAATTAACATAATTGGCATAATTTAATTTAAAATTAAACCTCCTGACATGTAAAAAAACAGTATATCCGAAGAAAAAAATCAAAGATATAAAATTTTTTATATGAAACTTTAATATGAAAGTTATTATAAGGGAAATATTAGTTATATTTTAACATCATTGAAATAATTTTACTTTTAAACCAATTTAAAATATAATTTAGCTTTATAAATAAGTTATACTAAAAGCTAGTTTTCAATAAATGTTTTTCACTATTCATAAAAAAAATTATCATTTCATAAAATTTTAAAAAATTCACCCAAATATAATTTTAACATTTAGAATTGAAAAATTATGTTTATTTTTCCAAATATTTTTCTATTTTTTTTTACTTTTTTTTAGAATTAAGTGTCCAAAGAGAAACTAGACAACATTTTAGAAAAATATAGTTATCCAGAAAACATTTATTTTTATTTAAAATAATTATTATTTTATTTATAATTAATATATATCCATTAAATTTGTTTTATATTTCTATAAATCATATAATTTTTATAATTTAGTTATTCATATTCACGTCCCCCAACTCAACATCTTGGTTATAATAGTAATGTTTAAATAACAATATTATTAATATATCAGGGTTTGTTAAAACCTGATGCGGCATTTTATGAATGATATAAAAAAATTAATTTAATAAATAGAAATATATCATAAAATATGAAGGTCTTAAATTCTCTTCTATGAGTTTTTTCATTTCATAAACACTATTGTACTTGATGTTCTACTTTTAAAATCTCAAGGAATTATATTCAACCCACCTTAAATAAATTGTGTCCACATAATTTAATCTTGGTCATGGAAATTAAGGGTTTGAAATTTGAAAATACCTTTGTTGGAAGCCCACATCGTAAAAATGTTTAATAAAAAATCCCATTGAAAATAAATAAAGGGAAGTATAAATTTCATTTAGAATACCACAGAACTAGGTTTCCAAGTAGGAGAACAGTAGTGGAAAGTGAAGATATGGACATAGAAGAAAAACATAAATAGTTATAGAGAGTGATAGAGATCATTGATCACAATCAAATGAATAATCATTATAAATTTAGTGACTTCAAAACCACAAATCTATGATTATTTTAACTACCGTTTGATTTATCTAATATTAATGTAATTTGATAACATTTTATTTCAAGATTTTTCCTAATATTGAGTAATTATTTTTCTATTTATGAATTTAAGGAAATATAACTACTTGATATATTTCTATTTCATAATAACAATTTAATCCTTTGGTTTTCCTTTGTTTAGTTTTCACTTCATCTATTACTCTAATAAATTAATATCCAAAATAAAATTTTTATTCACGATTCACTAAAATAAACTTTTAATGGATCGAAAGATCATTTTAAGAGTGAACAACTTTTCCTCTTATATCTAAATATTTCATGAAACCAATATTGTTGGTAGAAGTTATCCAATATTATACATTAATATTAAAACATCAATATTAATATCACAGGGTAAACATTAATATTTTTCCATGAAATCATTTAAGTAAAAATAATGATATGTTAACTAGAACATAATGTATGCCAATGGTAGGCATTTCAGCCTTATCGCCCTTAACTTGTGGTTTCATCCCCACATCCTCACCAAATGTAACAGGTTGTCACCCATAATTTGGTTTTTGATTCTTCTAAATCAATATTAATATAACTAATGTAATACTCCCAATGTGTAATAACTCATAATTATAACAACATCAAATATTAGCCAAACCCTAAAGGATACACATACCTTTAGTCTTATGGCCAAAAAATGTAAATTAATTCTTCCTAAAATATTTTTTCATGAAATCATATACTAATCCAATGGGATTAATTTCAATATATGTCTCCAAATATATCATTAATCTTTGTAAAACCCCATAATACAAACCATAATAAGGGTTTTTTTTTATGATTTTCAACATATGATCAACCATAAACTAATAAACCTATGGTTTTATCCATTACTCTTAAATTAATGAAAAAATATATTCTTTAAAAATTTTACATGATCCTTAGAAGATTATTATTATTATAAAAAAATTTCCATAGATAAAAATTCTTATATAGTTTAATTGTTGATTCTCAATACACAAATACTTCATCACATTTAATTTAATAGAGGTCCTTCCTTGGTAAAACATTTTACCTTTAGAAGAGGGAATTTAATCATATAATTCCTAGGTTCCCCACATTTAAGTCAATGAACTATAAATTGTTCCCTAGGATAAAAGTTATTTCCTTCTATAATAATCTTCATTTCTCCTTAGAAAATCATTTCATAAATCCATTATTTTCCCCACATAAAACGTTTTCCCATTATTTTAAGTCAATTTCTTGGGTTTTTATTTCCACATTTCTAAAATTAAGGAAATCTATCCTTCCTACCTATATGGTATCCATGAAATGATATCTTATTGAACTCCTGCATTATCTTATTTTATTAGTTCTAGAGTTATATATGTTACAATTTCTTAATCATGTTTCTTAAAAAATGATTTTTCATAATCAAGATATCATTCACTTTAATCATCATCCAATTTGGTTGCTCATAGTCATCCAATATTCTTTATATTGAATGTTACCATGATTATTTTGGGTTCCATCTAGTGACTAAAACCAAATATAATAATGTAAGAAATAATAATAATAGTTGGAAACCTCTATAATCATTTATTGGATGTTTAAATAATGACACTTTTTTTTCAATCTATGACACCTTAGGTTTAACCTAGGTCATTCATTGTCATCATCAACTCAAATACTTTATAATGGTTTGTAAGTAAAATTTGAATTATATAAGGAATATCCCCCCATACTTTCAAAAAATATGCGTAGTAAGGCCCATTTTTATGTCACAGGTAATTCTCGATACAAGCATGGCATGCCTTTATTAGAGTTATTACCCCCAGGTACATCTATTTTAGAACCAGGTCCACTTATAATATATAGATATGAATGAATATCTAAGAAGAACCACATAATATATTCCTCAAAAATACTTAATTATTTCCTTATAAACTTATCCTCCAAGTCTATTATAGGATTATGTTCCTTAATATATCTTTTCTTAAATCTTGTTCCGAAAATTTTTAATAAACTTTTTTCTATTCCATCTAAAATGAATACAACCCTAATATACCAAAGTCAGTGGTTACATTATTTCATTGGTATAAGATATAAGTAATTTCATCCTGAAGGATAGAATATTTTAGCAGTCTTCGTAAATTAGATATTTACATGATTTTCATAAATATTTGAAAAAATAAACACAAAAGGTATGTTTTATAAGATTATCTTTAATCCCACTATCATGTCCCCGTATATCAATCATAAATCATTTCTCGAATCCCAGGGAAATATAAAAACAAATAAAGGTGTGAGATCTAATTCTTAGTAAGAGTAGGTATACAATGGAAGCTATCATCAATAATTAAGATATAAATAATACGGGAATCTAAATAACTACAACACACTCCATTTAATAAATAAATTGAGAATGAAGAATAATACGGAAGGAATAAACAATGATCAAATAATAACATATAAATAAAAAATGACCTTCAAACATAACCATGGATATTATAACTAATCGAATAATCACATGAAACATCAATAACTATTTTTGAAAAAAGTAAATTCATATTTTCAGATATCACAACCATACCATCAAGGTCCCGTCCCAAGAAATATTAAATAAATGGGTTAGGGCTCGACCAAAAACCGAAAAAAGTTTTTCTCATGAGACCAACAAATGCATATAGGGGGTATATCAGGCCCCAACCATTACATATAAAGTTCAATTAATTTCTCATAATTCAGGTTTGAAACACAATCAAGATACACAAATTTATTAAAAAACTATCATGTGAAATGATAACGATTACCAATATCAATATACATTATCCTAAACTATCCAGAGTAATATGAATGGTCCCAAACTTGTAAATTCCCAGTCAAATTGATTATATACCATCCAAAGAAGTAAAAATGATGGTATAATTAAAACATTTACCTAGTAGAGCATATGTGACATCAAGGTTTTTTGTCGTTAATGAATTGAAATACCATTAAAATATTACAAAAAGAATTCTTGAGGAAAATACACTTTTTTATTTTGAAAATAACCGTTTAAAACAAAATTTTCAGATAACATTGTCAAAAAAGGTTATTTCAAAATAAAATATTGAAATTATAAAAAACTATTTATAATATTGAGTGGGAATGACATCAGGAATTGTTTTAATGCCATAAATCTTAAAACAAATATTCCTTTTATATTTTCGTTAAAAAAACATTGGGGGATTACTGGTAAAAAAATTGAATATTAATTTTAAAATATTTTTTAAAAAATAAAACTTGGGTAAAAATGAATTTTGAAAGAATTTTTATAATCTAAAAAGAATGAAATCATTGTTACAAAATAAGTTTTTGGAAGAAAACATATTTTGACCAAAGAGAGAAATGAAGTACGATTTTATAAAAAAGAATTTATTAACTATTTTATGTACCAAAGAGAGGAACCTAGTAAAATTATTTAAAAAATTAATTAATAACTTGAGGGTAATAAAATTAAAAGGGTTTATTATATAATTTTAAAATAATTTCTATGAATGGAAATTCAAGTTTAACCAATCGATAATAAAATAAGATTGAAACATAAATGTTTTAAAACATTGGTAGCTATTGAATGATAATCCTCATGAAAGTAATGACATAAAATGAAACACTAAATACTATGAATATAAATATATTAATTAAATAACATATCAAAATGGGTATTATATACAACACACAAAGGAATTAGTGATGAATATTACATATGTCTCACAGAAGTAAAAGTGAGATGAGAAACCTTTACGTCAGAGCCACTTTCTTTATAAAATGTTTATAACTCCTATAAATTAAATATATATTTATTATAAATCTTTTAAATAATATTAATTGTATATTTAATTCCATATATGATTTACTTATAGTATTTTATGATCTATTTATTATCAATTCTTTCGGATAGAATCGTTGTTTTGTGTGATAATTGTTTCGTTGTTCATGTTTGTTTTGGTTCCATAATCTCGATATTTTTACTTTGATCATGTTTAGATAATATAAATAGTATAAATAATATATAATTATCATATATATATTCATTATATATGTATTTATAATAATCTATAAAGTTAAAGATAAAAAATGCATTACACAATTTATGGAGACGGTAGACCGTACGTATGCATCAACACGTTTTCCATTTTCATTTTGGATGGAACAAAAGGGAAAAAAATAATTAAACATTAAATTAACATTTTTATCCTATATATATAATTTATATTAATTTAATATATTATGATTATAATAAATGTAAAAATAAAATGAAAAACATTCAACATCGTTGAGTGGAGGCGGTAGTCTACACGTATGCATGAGCAATGTAATTTCATTCCAAAGGATTTGAAGATAATAAGATATATATGATATTATATTTTAAAAAATATATTTTTTGTAGCAAATATCATAAATATTCATTAATTGTAACCTTACTACCTTCCAGGTAAAGCGTTATCAAAAATCAAATCACATCGGTTCGCGAGGCGGTAGTCCATTGTACATACGAGCAACATTACCATATACCCCCACATAAATGAAAGTAAATGGTATATATGATATCAAAACTCAATAATTATGATAATTTAATAAATATAAAATAAATATGTCAAATCTTCAATTATATCTAGCCTTTTAAGGTGTCGATAGAAAACAAATTACATCGGTTCCCAATGCATTAGCCCGCCACACACATGATCGATAGTTTCGCTTCCCATGTGATGGAAGAGGAGATTATTATAGGTAATTAAATTAACAATATAAGTTCTAATTATATTTTATATAAGGTTTTTAATATATTATCATAGATTAATAATATTATAATGAGATAGAAAAACAAGTAAAATGAAAACCAATACTAAAAAACATTACCTCTTCTTTGGGTAACCTCTTTAGATTTAACCTAGAGCCTTCCTAGACAGGATTTATGATATAACCAAGGAATATAAAATATTTTAAGGTAATTAAGTATTAAAATTTTTCAGGTCTTGGTAAAACCAAATTATTTTGGAAGTGTTATGTGCATATGAGAGGGAGTGGCCTATTATAAGAGAGGGATATGACACACACACAAGTTTTGAAAATATAATTTGATACCCATGTTTCTCTCATGAAAAAAACCAAATAAATATATCATTATATATTCTAATAGGTTATAAGGTAACAATATATGAATAAAATTTGTTTTGGATAAGTTTTAGGTCATTTTAACCCTTATCTTTTTTTTTAACCCTTGATAAACACATTTTTATCTAAACCATGATAATTTATTTTTACAATTTTTACTATTCATTATGATAAAAAATTAAGTTGAAATTATTACATAATATTATTAATTATAATTACTAATATCTAACCCAATTTTATAATTTCAATTCACATAACTGGCATAAATCAATTTAAATTTAAACCCAAAGATGTGTCGAATAAATGGGATTTTGATAGAAAACTATTCAAAAGATAAAAACATTTATCTATCTGAATTCAACATTAAATTGATTCCAATTACATAAATTAGTGAAATTGTAATATTATTGAACTAATTTTACTTTTTGACTAATAATAATTATAATTTAACTTTTTTAATAACATAAATGAATATACTGTTTTCCAATAAATATTAGTATTTTCACTATTCATTAAAAGAATTAATATTTTCCTAATATTCGAAATAATTAACCCAAAGATAATTTTGATATGTATATTTAAATAAATTATTTTAAATTTAAATTTTATGTTTCTAAAATTTATAAAAAAACAATAAATTCATACTTTGTTGAAAAAGTGCGACTAGACTATAATTTAGAAAAATAAAATATTTTCAAGAACATTTCCTTTTATTTTAAATGATTCTTATTTTATTTATAATAATTATATTATCATTCAATTTATTTTATACTTATGTAAAAAATATAATTTTCATAAATTATTTTGTCTTATTCAAACCCTTAAACGTAAGCACAAAATTATAATGGTATTTCTTAAATAATAATATTAATTATATACCGTGTTTCGTTAAAAATCAATTCATGTTATGAAAATATATAAAAAATTTAATTCATTAAAAAATATATTTCATAAAGTCTTTTAGTGTTAAATTATCTTCTATTTTTTGTGTTTGATGTCATATACACTATCAAACATGATGTTCCGCTTATAAAATCTCAAGGCATTATAATTACTAATGATTTTCAGAAAGTATAGGTTATAATATATTAAGTGATCCCAAGATAGTGTTTGAGGTGCATAGTTTCCTTGGGTTGGAAGGATATTCAAGGAGATTAATGGAAAACATATTATAGACTACAACCCCAATAAAACATCTCAATTGAATGAGGCTACCTTTATTTGAATCTAAGTATTTACATCCAAATTTTGGGGATCATAATTAAAGGTTGACCACTGATCTATATCTATAGTAACTAGAGGAATTATTTATATATGAGGTGTATTGTGATATTTTTTATTGTGGTATGGGTTTTTTACTGATGCAGAGATGATATATGATTATGTATGGCGTGATAGAACCAACTGAGGTTCTAGAGTGGAAGTGGAATAACATATCTATAAATTTCATGAATGAACTTCCATGGTCAGTGAATTTTCATGATGGTGCATGGGTGATCATTTACTACCAGACCTTGTGTTCTCATTTTATTCTCATTCAAGAAATATAGTTTTGTAGAGAGTTATGAAATATTATACAATGATGAGATCATTTTATTTCCTGGGTTAACCTCTGTGACTATCTTTGACCATGACGATGGAAACACATCAACAATTTAGAGGATCCTACATGATGTATCTATGACCTAGTGGTGTTAGATTATATAATTCCACCCCAAAATGGATAATCATTCTGAGATTACTATTCATATAACCAAGGATATATTTTAGACCTATGTGATAGATTTCAATAAGAGTTTGTATGATTACCTATAATTAGTATAGTTTCTAACCAATGATAACCACCATTATACTAATTACCTGGTACTATTTGAGGCGTTCTATAAGAGATTCTATAGATCACCCCTTTAATTGAGAGAGATTTTAAAGTCAAATTTTATGAGGCTAGAGCTGGTACAACTAACATTATAAAATCTATAATTAATCAGGAGTATAAGAGGATATTCCCCAGAAATCTAAATTCTTATTAGGATTGGAGACATAGACATTTATTGTTTTATGAGGGAGACCATGTGTTCTTGAATGTCTCAAATAGGTATAGATTGGGGAGTTTTTGTTAGGGTAGAAATATATCCGTAAGTATTATTGGATCATTAAATATTATGACCAAGTTGGGGGTGATGTTACTTATTTACAAGTAATGCCTCTATAAATAGACCAGATGAACAAAGTATTCTACCTGTCAAAACTGAGGTGGTATGGGGACTATCAATTTCACATTATCTATTAGTGTGTGGTGTATATAAATGATGATCCTACATATCTGGAGTACATTATTGATATCAAGTATTGGATGTAGAAGATCATTAATGGCATAAATATCACTTTATAAATTGTTTTTTGGAAGCATGAAAATATTCAGAAGAGATCATGTGAATGTGATAATCATATGTGAACATAGTTCCGTCACCTATGTTTCTGAGTTGTGTTTTAAAAATGGTAATCCTTGAAGGTGGGTATGATATAACAACCAGTAGTTTTATAATAAATGCCTTTTAATATTTTTATGGCTCTATTATCACCATGAGAGCTCCCACGAGCACTTTCCCCCTCCCTATAGGGTTTCTTCCCCATTGTGACGGAGAGCCACCTACCAACATCTATTTCATTCTTCTTTGATTCCACTGCTTCTTCTTACTTTCCTTCATGTTTTTCCGTTCTCTTCAGAATCTTCCTTTGTGGTGTAACTAATCCTTCGATGACCTTGATTTATGGTGTGATTCTTTGATAGTTAGTAAGCCATGTCCTTAAATATATTTCGTTCTATGGGCTTGTGTATCTGGTTTTTGAACCTTCAACCATGATTCTCGGTTTCTCTACCAATCTAATCTATCATGACAGACTCCATTTTTTGTCATGTTTTCTCATCTTCATGGTGGTCTATGATTTCTTGGGGATACTGGTTGAGGTTCTCCACTGAGGCCATGCCCAAAACCAATTTCTTTTATTCATTTTGGGTATTTTCCTGGTATTTTGATGTTTTCCATCCTCGATGTCAATGAATTTTTTGGTGATGGAATTTTTGTGTGTTCGCAATGGTTTTTCGTTTTTTACTAGTTCCCTCCGTCTTGGCTGTGATTTTTCAATGGGTTTCCTTTGTTATTTCGGTTCAAGTTTCATCTTTTCTAGATGGAATGATTTATTTGGTGTGATGCTGATGGTGGTTCTGATGATTGTGATATGTGGGCTAGTCAATGTTCTCTTCTCTATGATTAATCCTACCCTCACCAAAATATTTTATGGCCTCTAGTTCCTTATCACCAATCTTGGTCAGCTTAGTTTGTTAGATATTGGTGGGGTTTTGGAATATTGTTTTTTGAGTAGTCATTGGCATTTCAAGAGGTGTGACCTATAAGATAGTGGATGCTTTGATGGTGGTTCATTTTTTACATCAGTGATGCTACAATTTTTCTGTTTTTTACGATGGAAATTGTTATTAATGATGTGGATGATGGATTCTTACAACTTCCATTATGGTTATCAGTGACAGGTGATGATGATAATGGTGGATTACCAATACTGATGATGACTGATGGCAGGTGAAGTGACCCCAACTGACACATGCAACTCAAGGATTAAGGAATTAAGTTCTATTTTGTTTTTTAATTTCAAATTTGGAAGATGGTTATGTTTTACTATCTTGAAACAATGGATTCCAACTTGTTGCCTATATTAACTTTTGTTCTGCAACATTGGTTACTACTTATCATTAAAGTAGCTATCTTGAAATAAAAAATTGACTTTTCTATCTTATAGGTTGTTTTAACCAATTATTGTTATAAAATTTAGTTTGTGTTTTCTAGTCTTAGACTAATAATTTTTTGTTTTTAATTATAATATATGGTATTAGACACCATAAATCTAATGTGTTTATAAATACTAATTTAAAACATTTTGGTGGGTGTGTCCATTGTCAATGAAAGAAACTTAGAGGAGGATCCATTTCATTATTAAATAATTGGTGTGGAATTATTCACATTAATTATACTGGTGGTGACAATGAACTTTGATTGATATGGATACATTGAAGATACAACTATTCACTATTGAGGTTGGATATTTTTTTCCTTATAATTCATCTATTCAAAATAAAATTATATTTTAAGAGACTATTCAGTGGAAAAAACATGATAAATTATTGGATATGTCAGTATTTCAGATAATCAAAAGAAAATATAATTAAAATTTATTATTTATAATGTGTATTATTTATCATTCCATCTGAAATGTAAGAAAACCTAATTTAATTTTCCCTGTTATTTTTACAATATTGATTATTAATGAATTTTTTTGGTATTATATTATCATGAGATTGGATTTTCTCTAAAACTGAATTCTAAATATTTCTTATTGTATCTTAAATGAAAATGAAATTTTATTTTATTATTGATGAGTAGAAAAATTTTTATGGTAAAATAATCCTAGGCTATTGAAATGTTCAACATATCAAATTTCCTAAACTGTAATTTCTTCTTTGATTAAGGATATTGGTCTCCTCGATTTTTTCCATGATTTTCATCTATTATGAATGTGCACTTGTTTGGATGGTCATGATTTCCACTAAGTACCATTATTTTATTTATTCTTCCTAGTTAATCCTACTTTAGAATAAATAGAGATTCATGATACATCAATGAATATTGAACAATGAATTTGAGTTTGAGTTTGGGAGTGGTGGTGTGAGATGAGAATTCTAGTAAGGACATTAGGATGGCTTTGAAAAAGGATAATGATGATGAGTGATGGTGATGGTGAATGGTTGGTGGGAATATGATGAGATGTGATTGATGCATCAAGATAATTAGTGTCAGGTGGGACTGGGGTCATGATAAGAGGAAATGGAGACAATGAATGTTTTTTTGAGAAATATATAAGATTAATCATTTTGGGTCTGAAATTCTGGAATCACAATGTTGTGTCCATTAAGTCATGCACTATGTATCTCATGTATTTAGAAACATGAGTTTTTGATCTTTTATAAATACTGTATAGTGTGTGACTGGTCCTAATGGATGGATATTTTTCCATCGTACACACAAAACACAGATCCACCCATTTAAATTTTCCTTCAATCCATAGGTAATGGTGTCATATTGAATCTCATATCTTTGGTATTTTCTTCTAATATTTTGGAATCATAATCTCGTAAGACAGATCTGCCTTCAGTGGATGTCAAATTCCATCAACTCACTTCTTGGATTTATTTTTCAAGGGAAATACTTTGGTTTCTCCATCCCCTTGTGGCATCAGAGCCCTACTGTTTGGGCCAAGCCGTTTAGGTCTATGAAATCCACTTTCTAGATCCTATAAGGAAGTTTTTTCATCTAATCCTAGGCATCTCTCTCACTTCCCTCCTCCCTCCATCACTTTAATCAAAATATAGGTTAAGGAGTTTAATTTAGAGCATGACTATCTGATTCTTTCTCTATCTAAAGGAGTGTTAGCTGTGATATCCAATTACCTCCAGTGGACTCATTATTGGATAAATAAAAATTCTTTTCTATGTATGACACCAACTATACACTGTAGCTATAGAGTATTGGAGTTTTAAAATGAAGGATACATGACATGTTTGGCACTGATGGTTTGGGAGGAAACTAATCTATTAATGTTTACTTATCTTTTTTTTCATTTGGATTGGCATGTGGTTGTATTGCTATAAATATTTATGTTGTGTGTGTTGTATTTTAATTAAAGAGATAATAAATAAACCTATGTTCCTACAACCAAGGCATGGATTTTTAAAATGAAGGATGCCTGACATATTTAGAGATGGTGTTTTGGGTGGAACCTACTCTACATTCATTTACTTATCTCTATATTTCATTTGGTTTGGTGTGTGGTTGTGTTTATATAAATATGTATGTTGCGAATATTGTATTTCAATTGAAGAGAGAAAAAATAAAAATGTGTTCCTTCTGCTATATTTACTGTGAATTTATTACTATCACCTCCAGTGATCTTCACCCACATTTCATGCTATGAGATCCTTCATTAGTGGTATCAGCGGGAGATACATAGGTAATTTGTACCGAAACAGAAATGAGATATCCCATTCAGATCTATTATATCAGTAGGGTGGAGAAGAATAAAATTAATAGTGTCCATAACTATTTAAAATCCATGCTTGATACTTCTATTATTTGTTCTCCCATGTCTTTTGTGCATTTTTTAAATTTTCAAAAGTTTTTTTGAAAGTTTTATCCATGATTTTTTTGGTCACACTCCCCAATTGATTGTCATTTTTTACTTTCTCCAATAAAATAAATCCATTTCCCCACTATTTTATTCCAACCCTTTGAAGCATATACTTTTGTGTTTTTTATTATATATAGTAATATCCTATCACAACAATTATTGACTATTATTATCACAAAAAAAATTTGAATCCATTATAATATTGAAAAATAGGTTGCTGGAAAAAAATTACATTATACATTTCTAAAAAACATTGATTCCAATGATTAAAAAAAATTTGAGTTATGCTATTAAATTTTTTTTGTTTTGTGCTATTAAAAAACATTCAGCCTACCTATCCAAAAATATTGGGAAATATTCACCACTAAACCAATATATATATATATATTTATATTATAGTTTTATACTTCAAAATAAATATTTTTCCCTTTTAGAAGATTTCATATCTCATTTTCACTTTTGAAAAAAATAAATTTTGTCTTTGGAGAATTAATTTTCTCAAGATGTGATCTTAATGATGATGAATACAATTTGGGAAATTGTTGAATCCAATTTTATGCACTCTATGGCACCTAAGATATCAGGGATATCATGGAGGATGGATACACTAAGACAGAATCCAAATTAGTAGATGTTTTTCTACCAAATGTTCAAAATGATACTCTTCTGGAAGAATGAATGTAGGACTGTAAAGTGAAATTGTAAATTTATCAAGGCCTTGAAGAAGATACTTACGAAATAATCCGCTTGCCAAAATCATCAAAGGATATCTTGGAAACTATTCAAAAATAATACCTTGGTTCTGAAAAAGAGATGTAAATTCATTTTCAATCTCTGTGAGGGGATTTCGAATCCCTATTTATTAAATCTTCTTAGAATGCTTCTAAGAATCATACTCGTGTAATGGTTATGGTGAACCAACTCTGAAGAAATGTATAAAATATTTATGAAATGTGGGTTTTTGATTTTTTTGTGATCCATTGATCCCAAATTTAATTACATAGTCGTTTCCCTAGAAGAAACAAAAGACCTAGATACTATCTATATTGAAGAACTCATGAGGTCTCTTGAAGACCATGAACAGAAGGTAAACTACCAGAGTAGAACGAATGGAGTGGATAATTTCTGACAATCAATTTTGTATCTAAAAAAATTCAAAAAGTAGCAATGGGGGATATATTATAGGACATGAGGCAGTGGATTTCATTGGAAAAATTTTGATCCAAGAAGAGGAGGAGGATGAGGATGTGGTGGAAGAATCCCAACTCATGGAAGAAGTGAATATCAAACCGATACTCCATGCGAACGAGGAAGAGGAAGAAGAGGAGGACTAAAAAATCGTCATCCGGATAAGATAAACACTAAATGCTATATTTTAAAATGTATAGGCATTATAACAATGAATGTTAGTACAAGAAACCCATGGAGAATGATACCGAGGTGGCACATATCATTGAACCAGAAGATCCTTTTGCTGCATCCCATGTGTTGATGGAACAAACATCAACAAAAAATATAGGTATATAGTATATTGACTCTAGAACTAACAAACACATGACAAGGAAAAAAAACGTTTTTATGAACTTGGATGACCAACTTCAAGGAGAAGTTTCATTTGGAGATCTCTCAATAATTAATTTTTTATGGAATAGGAGATATTATGATAATGAAAAAATACGACAATGTAGATTTCATCTCTAATTTATATTATGTACCAAACATAATGACTAACATCATTAGTGTTTGGACGTTGGTGGAAAAAGGATTTCACATACTCCTACAAAATAAACAAATAGTGATTGTTGATGATAAATTAAGGCTGATAAAAAAAGTAATGATGGTGAAGAACTGCATGTTTCTATTTATGATCCAACCTGATATACCACAATGTTTGATGACGATATGTGATGATAATCAATGGATATGGAATATAAGGTACATAAATTTAAAATTTGAACACTTAATATTATTAGGAAGAAAGAATATGGTTAATGGTCTTCATATCATCCAAAACTCGTATCAAATATGTTAAACTTTGTTATAAGAAAATAACACAAATAATGCTTTGCGATGAAGGCCAAATCGAAAGCGGCAGCACCACTGAAGCTTGTTCCTACTGATGTGTGTGGTCCATTGAATCCAAAACCAAATGGTCACATGAGGTATTTCGGATATTTATTTATAATTACATCAGGGAAACATTGATATATTTTCTCAATATTAAGATATAAGTGATTAGATTATTCAAAGAATTCAAGGCGCTTGTGGAAGATCAAAGCAAGCATCGCATACAAACATTGTGATCTGATTGAGGTGAGGCGTACACCTCCAATTTTTTTCAAGAGTACCTCCAAAATCATGTAATTGAGAACCAACTGATGTCATGATACACACCATAACTCAATGGTGTAGCTGAAAGAAAAAATAGCACAATTCTCAACATGGTGAGAAGCATGTGGAAAGGAAAATGAGTGCATTTGAATTTTTGGGTTGATGTGGCCTTATATATAGTGTATCTAATCAAAATATTCCCAACCAAAAAATATAAGTAAAGATGCCACATGATGCATGGAGTACTCAAAATATGGGTTTGAGTCATCTTAGAGTTTTTGGTTCTATTTCCTATGTCATGATCCTGGAGGAAAAAAATAGACAATGTTTGAGGAAAAATGAGTAAAATGTGTACTTATAGGATATGAATACTGAGAAATTGGATATCATTTTTATAATCTGATTACCATGATGATTATATTCAGAAGATATTTCATCTTTGATGAAAAGGAGACATGGAATTGGAATCAAGACGATGATTCTAGAGATTTACGAATTATTATAGAAGATGAAGAAATAACTGAAGAAGAACCAATGGGGAATGATGGATTGATGAACCATTGATACTGTCACAACATACTCCTACATCTAAATATATCTAACGATAAATTTATCATATATTTATTAAAAATGTTTTAAGCCTTGTTGATATATATGAAGAACATAACCAATGGATAAGTATTCAAATTTTTATTCTCCCTCAATGATTTCCAATCCAGTTAGATTTGTGGAAGCTAAACCTAATAAAAATGGGAATAAAGTGATAGATAAGAAAATTTATTTCATCAATGCCACAAAATACAATAATTAAATGGGAGTCATTGACTATGGTGAATTCATTGGATAGATCGGTCACCCACCCGGATATGATGCAAATTCATGGGTCATAAGAAAAAAGATTAAGGGGGGGATATTTGATTGGTAGACTTGTTTTTCTCTAGATGGAACCAACTATCCAATGTAGTTATATAAGATTGATGTTTTCAAATGAAGGATGCATGACATGTTTGCATTGGTTGTTTGGGTAGAACCAAATCGGAATAAATTCCCTTATCTCTATTTTTATTTGGTTTGGTGAGTGGTGGTATTTCTATGAATATGTGTCATTTTTTGTGTATTTTAATAAAAGAGAGAAGAGATAAAATTGTGTTCCTGCTTCTTCTATATTTACTTTGAATTTATTATGATCACCTCCAGTGATTTCCACCCATGATTTCTGTTGTGAGATCCTCAATAACACTTATCACTATGTTCAATCCAGAACATCAATCATTGGCATATTTTTATTGATTCATTTATTCGTAGGTGCTCCCTAGTCCATTGTACATATCATTTTTCAGTCATTATTCGTATACATCCATTTATATTTTTGAGTTTGATTTCCTCAAATATTGGGCCAAAGATGGATTCTTATTTGAGAAGATGAGGCATATTTTGTTACACTGGTCTTTTGAGGTTCATTATGGTAAATATTTCTCTTTTTCCATGTGATATGTCTTTCTTCGCATATTTCTACTTCAATATCATTTCCCGATTATCGTTGAGAGAATTGGGCTAACCTTTGGGTGGTTCTTTTGCACTAATGATCCCACTATTGCTACAGAGTTGAGTAAGGTAGCATGCATCTTTGTAGAACATGATTTGTTGGATCCTATTTTAATATAATTATCCTTTACTTAAGAAATGATTTCTCTCTCTAGAAAATGATAATATATTTGGGATCTATAAGCTTCTATAACCATTTTTATTTTCAATTTCATTTTATGGCTATATGTAGGTGAGATGGTTCTTCTACTAATCACCTTATTCCTTCTTTGAGTGATGCATCAAAGACCTCATCTTCTAACTATAATGACCTTGAGCTTTATATACCTCTAGAAAAGGACCCTAAACATTTGTGTGTATTTTATACTAAGTCGGTTATTCATGTTCATCACTATCCCCTCATATCCTCCAAAATCCTTCCTCCTCTCAGAGGTTCCTCACCACTATCTTAAATGGACCCCTAGGTGGAACCATTGGAGGAGGGGTGAGTCTTACAATGACATGTTCTAAGATAAACATGAGGGATTATCCTATTGATCAATATGAAGAGTAGGGGGTGGTATTTGTTTCACCATATTTTCCCACTACGATTAAGGACTTGGGTATAGAGATTAGTTTTAGCAAGGATCCTCCAGTCCTCCTTAAGAGTCATGTGGTTCATCCTCCTTTAATAGAGAACACCCCTATCGAAAATGATTTTTTAGACCTTGATGGAATTAAAGATGATATTTTACTACCTTCTATGAATCCTAGTAGTTCAATAAATGTAATTTAAGTGGCCCATCCAATTAGTATTGTGACTCTCCAAATTTTGGTTCTCTTACCAAGGTTCTAGTGTTACTACTATGTTTTATTTAGGACTGTAGGAAAACAATCATCCTTTTCAATGATACAATCCATAATCTTGAATTACTTATCCTTGAAATCCCATAAAATATTCCGCTTATAAAAATAAATTTGGGGAAAGGGTATATCCATTATTTCCATCTTTGAATCTAAACTCAAATGGAGTCTATTATGGATGTAGTTCAAATTTTTCACTTCTATAATTTCCAACATAGGATTCCAACTAATAAATAAATTATGATTTTATGGGATGATCAGATACATGTGGATTTCATTGATAGCTCCTCCCTACATATATCTATAATGGCCATTAAAACACATTCCACTTTTTTCATACCTATAGTTTATAGAAAATGTGAGACATCTCAAAGAAGGTATATTTGAGATTAATTATCAGCATAAACCATGTATTGTATGCATGGATAGTATGTGGAGACTTCAACACTATCCTTGATTCTGCCATTAAATATGGTAGATGGAATTTATCCTATTAATAGTATTCAAGAGTTCCCATCATATATAAAATCCAATCACCTTCTAGATTTGGGCTACTATAGCATTTCCTTCAATTAGTGTAATAACCAAATAGGAAAGAATAAAATTTAAAGTAGTCTACATAGATTCCTGAGAAATATTCAGTCCATTTAAACCATTTTGGGTTCTTCTACGAATTACCTTCCTAGTTATATTTTCATCCACTCCTCACTTATATTTCATGTTCAATCCTTTGATAAAATGAAAAAATGATATTTTTTATATGAGTATTTGGATGCTTTTGGATGTTTTTAGGGAGATGGTACATTCCTTTTGGATGGATCTAGTTTTGGTATTTGCATGGGTGGCTCTTTAGAATAAAATAGGAAGGCTCAAGTGTGATATTATCTCATGTTATTTAGATTCACAACATGAAAATCAATTTTTTGTGCCTATATAAGGATATTAAATGGTTGGATGTCCAATTACAAGAACCATAGGATTGTGAAAATTTTCATAACTTCTCTAGTAAAAATCCTTATTTTTAATAAATATTGATTGATATGGAGAAATATTTCCTGGAGAGATCAAGAGATACCTATATTAATTATGGGGATATAAACATGGCATACATTAATTAATTTATTAATGAAAATAGTTTTTATTGAAGGAATAATTTTCCTCTTATTGATGGGTATCACTCTGGTGATACTAACATTATTGGGATTGTTACAGTGTCACATTACTTAGAAGATCATAAAATTATGAGCTTATCATAGGGGGTGACTCCCAATAATGGGTAAATTCATGTGTTGCCTTTGAAAAAAACTATAGTAATGTAAATGATGGTGGAAATCATAAAATTGACATTCTTATAAAAGAAGACATTTTTTATTGCATAAATTCTATTAATCTCAAGATCTATCCAAGATCATATGGGTTTACAAGATATTTTTACTCTCACGATTTGGAAATCATTTATAGGAAAGTGGTGAGGGTGTTCCATGACAATTTTATGGGGGGAGTTATACTTAGACTTACCTCAAAAAATATTCTGGATCTCATTCCTAAGGCGAGAAAACCCATCAACATTTGGAATTTTCATCCATTTAACATGTTTAACTTCTCATATAAACTATTGGACACCATTTTCAAGAAGATTATATGAAAACTTCTAGTTATTTAGGTTTTTAAGGAAAAAATGGATTCCATAAAGGGAGAAGTAAACAAATATCCATTTACCTTTTGACTAAGATGATTTTTGATCATGATATGAGAGTGATAGTCTCCTATGTGATGATTTAAATTGAAATAGTCAAGTCTTATAATCATATATAATGATATTTTATTCTCAAAGTGCTAAAAACATGGGTTTTTAGGGTGGGTTTGTGATGTATTTTTTTTAAAATTTCTCTTTTCCAGGGATCTCTATTTCTCTTATGGGGATTAGATTCACCTTTTTAAATAAACTAGGTGTTTGAGAGAGGGAATACAATTTTTCCAAGCCTTTTAATATTAGAATAGGATATAATAAGTATAAATATTAAAAAATAATTTGATGATGGGATGATTTATTCTTACAAATTATGGTATAGTTTTTTCTAGATTTTCTCACATTTTCTTTTTAGATGATATTATATTTTTACTCAATAGTAGTAAAAATTACATTTTCAACTTTAAGTTAAATTTCAATTACTATTGTAATATGTTTGGGAAATGTATCAATTCAAGTAAAATAATTATTTTTATATCCAATAAGTTCTCTTTAAGGCGGTCTATGTTGTTCCAAGATAGACTTTTTTTGTTAATAAATGGATACGTTTTGATTATGTGGGATCTCTTATATTCAATGGGAGTATGAAAATTCATCACAAGGATAATATTATTAAAATGATTAGGGGCAGGATCCCAAATTTGGGAAGTCACCTCTTCTCTAATAGAGGAAAACATAAATTGGTACATTACATACTCTCTTTTAACCACATGCACATTTTTTATTTATAAACCTCCCAATGCAGTGATTAGGAAAATTTATAACCTCTTCAATAGTTTCAAATAGGACTCTCATTAGAAAGTGAAACACCACTAGGCTAGCTGGTTTATGATTGATAGTCCCTTTCAAAAAGGGGGTATTAATCCCAGGGATATTATAGAAAACATGTGGGGTTTAAAATTTAAAATAGTATGGGTAAAATTTTTAAGAAACTCCCTATAGTCATACTTTATTAAAATATAGTATTGGTCTACCACCCATGATTAGGAGAAATGATCATTTGGCTCACATATTTGGTGAAGTATGTACGGTATTGTGGAGACAATTATAGATCAATCTAAATGGATCATTGGGTGAGGATATATAAATTTCTAGAAGTATAAATGGGCAGGTTTTATCCTATATATTTCTAGGCTCCCTATACCAATTATTAGTTTCAAATTGTCTGTTTCCCACCATTAATTTATTGAATTATTACTTTATTATGATGAAAACGAAAACCTTTTACAACATAATAATTAATGGTGACCCAGACCAGTGTTTAATATCTTCTATCCCTTTAGCAATTTCCCCTTGTTTTGGATTATTCAACATGATTCATATCCTTCAAATTTTGGATGTGATATGAAATAGAACATTGTGTGAGAAAATTTCTCCCAAATTCAAATTTCTTATATTGAGGATCTAAAAGTTGTATATTCCCATATAAGACAATATCTAAATAATGGGAATCCCTCTCGTCTCAAGCTGTAAATGTTGTTGAAACCGTGGTTCTAAAACTATGCTTCACCTATTCATCAGTAGAGATTGGGTGGTATACATATAGAATAATAATTAGGGCCTTTTGGGATTTATTTAAATTTTAAATTGAGTGGATGAATTTCCCCAAATTAGTTAGGTTATTCATGTGTAGTCTTATGAACAAGCTAAAGACTTTTGTATTTATGCTATAGTGGACTACTGGGTTTTTTTGTTAACCTCTTAATGTAGTTTTTAAGAATTTTATGAATCCCTATCAACATTACATCATTAGTAAATTTACAGATATTTTGTACTCTATTTTTTAGCATTGTAGGGATGTTAATCTATTTATGGAATTGAATATGAATTCGACATCCTATAGTATCTTAGGTGGTGCATATTCACAAGATAAATGAGGCCAGGGATTCTGGATGAAGTGGAAGTCCACTAATCATTGATTGAAACATAATATAGATGGATCTTGTTTCAATAGTCTTATATATGGTGGTGGTATTGTTTGTGATTCCTCCAGTTTTGTAATCATGACATTATGAGTATTTTTTTGAGATGGTAACTCTATTTTAGTTAAGTATTTGGAGACACCTAAATATATTAATCTTAATAATTATCATAACCTATCATTGATGTAAGTGTAGTCTTATTCCACTAATGTGTTCAACACTTTAATGTGTAATTCTGAATTCCAATAGAACATTTTTTACTAAATCAGAACATATATCTATATTATTCAAGTGGATATTAACATTTCTCAGACATGGTGTGTGTGAAACTTGTAAGTGGATATAATTTATTATAAGGGAAACCATGAAAACAATATTGTGGGGGTATTCAAGATTTTTCACCCTTCCAGTTGATTGTACCGAGGTTGTCTTAGTGGATACCCTTGGACTTAATTACTTTCATCTCTCATGACTTGTTTTTCTTTGGTGATCTTGTTTTTTCATCTGTCAATAAAAGTTTTCAAATTTAAATTTGTATGGGGTGTGACAATGGGACATAGACTGAGTATCATAGAAATAAGTTCCTTAATGTATAATTTGAGTAGAAACTTGGTAAATGCATCAGATTTAGACAATGCATGTTTCATTAAACATGTCATGTATAGATAATGAGGTTCGTTAGAAATTATCTAGAGTAAAAATTGGCCAACCCATGTGGTTTAACAAGTCTAGTGGAATATTGTAAATTTCATGCATTTTAATGAATGTTATAGGCCTCTTGGGATGAAGACATCAAGCATTACTGAGGGTACCATTCTGTGTACCCCAATGGGGTACATTATGAAAGTCGAACATACATGAAGTAGACCACACCAGCATGTAACTGGCTATTAGGGATACCTACACAATTTATAATCTAGAATACTTTTTGTGTACTAGGATGTTCTTAGTATTCTCTGTATTGTCACCCTTGGGTTTAGTATTGGATACATGATAATTGTTTGAACTCATTTTTTCATATAGAACATAATGGTAAGTATTTATTATTTATACATGGATTTGTTTCTCTAGATTTTTTAGAATTTGGGGTTCTATTTATTTTTAGAGACAGTGATAGAGAGTGGTAGATACAATTGGAGTATACACTAGGTCAGTAACCCCTAGTGTTATATCAATTTTAAGGCACATGTCCTCAATATACATAGTTGAGTTTTTAAAACCTAGTGGTGAGGTATGATTTATTTATTTTTTGAGTAGGTACCCCCTACCAACACACATTACACATGATGAGGTGCGATTCCTCAATGGGGTTCAGTTCTCCAACCACTTGACCAAAGTGAAATCTTTAGAGAGTTATGAGACCTCCACAACCATTGATGGATGATGTGGAAGTAATGAAAGTGGTATTTTTCAGTGATATATATTTTTTGGTGATCTAATAAATTCAAGTTCATTTATATTGAGTGGTTTTTGTAGAATTGTGATATATTGACTTACATGACCATCATTACCAAATTTATGAAGATATATTATATATTATCTTATTGAGTTGATTAATGTTTTGTTTTCCACTGTGTTCACAGGCTGTCATACTAATTATATTTATTCTTATCCTCGTACACTTATACAAGTGGAAAAAAACAATAATTAATTAAAATATAGAAAGATAGAAATTTTATTCCTTATAGTCCCCCGTGATGATCACACCACTAAGTATAACATTGTAAATTATAAACCACATTTGAAAAATGAAAAATAATTTGAAGGAATAATATAACCATTTTTTAGAGAAGTTTTTAATATTACATATATAAATAAAAAGGGTAATGATATTATTATAAAGTTATTGGATATATGGTTTTTAGATATATAATCATTGAATATATATATATAGAAAGTTGATTTATTAAATTTTTTATCACTAACATGTGATAGTTATGAATAAGTGAATAACGTATTAAAAATAATTTATATAACATGTAACTAACATAAAATAATTTTTTTGAAATATTATAAAAATAAAATAATTCATTCGTTAAGAAAACATGTATTATAAAATAGGTGTACTTATATATATTATGAATTTTTTATTCTGAATAATATATTCTATCTCATTTTAAGAGTGATTTAAATAAAATTATCTTATATATATAAACTAGTATATCGATATCCATGGAATAATTCATCATTAGTAGGAAAAGAGAATAAAAATAATTTAATGATTAAATATGTATATCTCTTAATTTTTATTATATATTAATGTTTTTATTTAAATGTTAAATATATTATATTGAATGTATGAATATAATTAATTGGATTTCATATTTATAATTTCGATATAAAAATTAGGTAAAATGTTTTATCTTAAATTTTAATAAATAATAATCTACTAAGTAAAATAATGATTTACATTAGTAAAGGGTGAAATGTGGTAAATGTTTAAGATAATAAATAAGATAATAAAATATCTCTAAACGTATCACTTAAAGGTGTGGATAAGGGAATGCATCATCAATATTCATTTATTATCTATTTTTGGTTTAATTTATGATAAACATTACATCTATTATACATTATTTAGTCTTCATTTGAAACAATTCCTTACATTATCATCTATAAATGAGGATTTACTCTACATAGTAATCTAAAGAAGATGGGACATGAAATCCTATTTTTCCCCAAAAAACCTGTATAAAATGGGATAAAAAAAATTAAATCACACCCTACCCCATAAACTCTTGAAGGTAACTCATGATACTACCCATATTTTTTGAAATAAGTTTTATATTAAACATATTTTAATATTATTACACATAATTTTCATCCTAAAATTCTTTTATAGAACATTATTTATCTTTTAGTGTGGTATTTTAGTCTTTATAATATATTTTAAATATTACATAAGGAAATTATTTCAATATAAATACAACATGATCCATTATAATTATGATAAATTTTATAAGAAGAGTGGTCCAAACCCGTGGGTCCAATTTTTAAAAATCATTATTGTATCTCCAAAAAATAAAATCACATTTTTTAACATTATCCATGATGATGATCATACAGGCTATATGAAGTGTTATAGTTGAGATACCTTTCTTTGATGATTTATCTTCCACATACCACAGGTGTGATTTCCAATTAATCCATTGATATTCTAAGGTGACTAATTCCACAAAAAACACTTTCGCTAGATGCATGAAAAAATCACACATTTTTAAAAAATAATGTCTTTTCCCGACGTGTGTATCATGTAACTAAGATATTTTAATATATTAATTATTATATTTAATTAAAAACCAATCATATAGGTAAGACTATATCTGTATGGGGTTAACTTTTATAATCCCATGTTAAACATTGTTATAATATTCTATCTTACCCCACTATTTATCTATCCCATACCAGATAAGATTGTGGGCCAATTACCCATTTTACATTACTACATAAACCCATTGCCAGACACACCCAAGGTTTAATTTTATATACATACTCCACTAAAATAAATACCTCTATAACTACCCATTCACATAGTTTGAAGCTATTTCAATAAGAAATCTTACTCATCGACACAATGATGGTTTTTAAGAGGGAACTCAATGTTTTTATATATATGAATTGATTTATTT
Organism: Viscum album; assembly: GCA_963277665.1. NCBI lineage: Eukaryota > Viridiplantae > Streptophyta > Magnoliopsida > Santalales > Viscaceae > Viscum > Viscum album. The sequence continues at coordinate 1,172,018,112 of OY728119.1, read as the reverse complement.
TCATTTACTTTTATTTTTTTCACAAAAATTTTCTTATTGGATGTAATTTATGAATTTTAAATCATCTAAATAAAACCATTATACTTTTATTGTGATGAAATTAATATAAAATTACTTTAGATACATACTCATCCATTAATTCTAACACATTTATGTGTGGATCAGTTTAACAACCTTCATGAATGATGATATAAAACTTTAATCATGGATTATTATGAAAACATAAATACTAGTAATATATATTATTAATGGGTATTTTTTTCAATTAATGAATTATTTTTTATGATAATTTATTTATTATTCAGAATAACTTCTTTTCATAAACTAAATGATCAAAAAGAGACGAATCATGAATGATTTTTTACAAATCATAATAATACCATTCATGAAATAATAATGAGACTCTATTAATCCATAAACCATCTATATTTTCATTTTAATAACATTATGGAGAAGTTAAACTCATTAGTAAAGAATAATGAAAAAAATTGGCATTCTAAAAATGTAGAGACCCCGTTTTTTCCTTGTAAAACTTTGAATTTTTTATATATATTTCCAGAGTTAGGTGTTGAGAAAACATGAGATTCCGAGCCATAGTGCCTAAAATTAATTTTAGAAAAATAATAAATATATTTTATATTGCGTGCATTTAATTTATTATATAATAGGATAAATATAAAGTGGATGCTTTGAAAAGAAATATGAGACTTCTGTTGAGTCCCGAACACAGTGTTTCCCCATGGCGCAACGTAAAATGGGTCGACACAAGGCATTCAGACTCCTTGATCATTGGAGGCATGTTCAGTAGATTAATTAATTAATTAATTAATTAATTAATTCATTTTAGTCTTAAATTGAATGTACAAAAAATAATATCCATCGATAATATTCTAGGGTTATCCATATAAACCCTGAGAGGATTATAGAGATTCTCCTTCCTCATTCATTGATGAATAACCTCCGACAGCGAAAAAACACCAGATCCAAGAAGATCAGGATTAAAAAATGTAGAGAAATCCTTAAATAATTGGTGAACATGTCCTATAATAGAAAACGATCCAATATCTAGGAATGAATCTTCAATTGGTGGTTTACCCAAATGTTGATTAAACTAATTGACCTTATCAATCCCTTCTATTGATCTGTGCCAATTGTGGCATAAGCATGAACCTACGTACAAATTTAAATCAATTTATTTAAACTGTTATCTACCCCTAGAATTAATTTTCTTTATCATTGCTTCATAAATGTATTCCAATTATGGTTATACCTTTTTATGGCGTATTTCTCTCAAATTGTTTTCAAATTCATCACCAGTAGGACCCCATGGTCAGTGTTCAACATTGTTGGGTGGTACAGAGCCTCATCCGACCCCCAAAATTATAAAAGATTAAAAAAATGATGTTTGGATCAATGAATTAATGATATATATGAGATTATTATAGGGCCCAAATGACAATTTTTAGGTTTTAAGACTGAGAAATCAATGGCGAAAGGAGACCGATGGTGCATGGTTTAAGGAGATGCATGCAGGGCTGCAGGATTTTAGATTCTGGCCACCGAATGGTCGAAATGCACCGACCCAAGTTAGATAAAAAATTTTGGTTGGGGATAAGTCCAAAATTGAAGAGAAGAACCAGATTCATGGAATTATATGTGGATATTTGTTTCTATAAAAAATTAGACTACACATCATGTACCGGGATGGACACTTAGAGTATATCACCTAATGTTAGGTGGATATGGTTTTGGGTAATTATAAGGATGACATGGAATGTATCCTTCCTAAATTTTGTGTACCATTTCATTATATGGGAAACCTATGTGATGGATCATATAGGTGGGATCCTGTGTGGAAGTACGTGGCTAGGTATACAGTTGCATACTCGAGTACATGGAAACAATTTCAATACACAGAAATGTCTAGAGGGACACATCCCAGTCCTGGATAGCGTTGATACTATGTGTAGTACACCTGTATGGTGTGTATTAAAACATGTATTGGGATCCATATAACTCCAGGATCATGATTAGGTGTTGGAGTAGGAACACATGCAGTGTGGGTACCTTCACACATTGTATATCCCTTGGCTCCTTTTTAAGAAACTCCATGGTTCCGTATCTCTGTCATTGGAACTCTGATTTCGGCCCTCAGGCAGCTTATCCAGAGTTTTTTCCATATATAATGTGATCATTTACTCATTTGTGGATTTCGAGATATAATGTGGAATGTTATGAGTATGAAATTTGGTTAGGTGTTTCTCGATGATAGTAGCGAAAAAACTGGATCACCAAACACTTACCAAGTTAATTTTATAATAGAGTAGAGCAGTGGATTCCTCAATGACTATCGAATTGACCCCCTAGTTGAGATGGATAGTGGAGTCCTTATCAACTAAATATTTGAACCTCTAATAGAGATGGGTGGCGGATTCATCGATGAATACTAATTTGACCATCCAGTAGAGCTGGGTAGTGGAATCCTTGATGACCAACAAGTTGATAATCTAGTAGATTTGGGTAGTGGCGTGCTCAACGACTACCTGGTTGACCATCCAATGGAGATGGGTAGTGGGGTCCTCAATGTCTTCCAAGTGGTACCATCTAGTAGAGTTGGGTGATGGGTCCTTGACGACTATCAGAGTTCATTCCTCATGTTTTACCAGAGCATGGGTCCTTTACATTGATTTTTGTCCCCTAGAATATGCAGAGCAATGATGAGGCATGGTTTTACATTCATGATTACTTCTGAGCAGATCCGTGAGATGTTGGGCATCATTTTTGGAATTTTAGAGCAGTTGGATAATCTTATTCTTGGGTTGAGATATGATATGGAGATCCACTTACTCTCTCATTTGGAATTCTTTTGAACAAGAATATATATATATATATATTCTTCTATTTCCACACCTTTTATTTGGTTAATCTCCTTCCATGAGAGGTGATGATTCATGGGGTATGACACATGATTTCTATGTTTTTATTCTCAGGATTGGATGAGTCTACTCTCCTACTATATGTGAAGAAGACTTGATGTGTAGTATATTTGTTGACTAAGTCAATCCCCTTATACTTGGATGAGGTTACTTCCACTCTTGGTTTGGGATGATCCGTTATCTTTGACTTTATCTTACAGAAAATATCTTGATATTCCTATTCTATCTCCCATTCATATTTTAGGGATTCCTACAGGGTATGTATATACTCACCCTTATATGGGATTTAACAACAAATGTCGTGTTTGAAGTTGATGATCGGCAGGTCTATGGTGATGATAGAGGAGCCTAGGGATACCTGGTACATTGGATTGTGTATTGTAGTCGTAGCTTGGGATTTATGATATTTGATCTCTCAGTAGTTTACTTTTCAAGATTTTTCTGATTGAGGCATATTTTTTGGTTAAATTTGTGTTTTTCCATTTACTTTCTAGTTTATACAACCATACTCTTTTTTTAATTATAGGGTTTTCATTCATGTTTCTTAATTTAGCTATATTATTCTTTTACATTTACCCCCTCTTCTATTTTTTATTTCGATTTATGTGTGTGTGAATATAGGTACTTAGTGAAAGGCCTCCTCATCTTAGTTATTCCTTCAGTACTTGTTGTGAGCCCCTATAATATGGATTTATACATGGGGAAGATACCAATCAAGCCCTGGAATGGGTCAAGTCGTGACATGTTGGAATCATAGGAGGTTCGAACCATGGGATTTTGTTTAGACTAGTCCCCTTAGGTGGATTTGGTTGGGTTTAGGGAAATAGTTTAAATGTTTATTGAGTGCAGCTCTTAGGATATGGAATCTGGTTATGAAGTAGGCATCCTATTTATCCATTCACTAGGACCTTGACAACCTTCTTTTTTTGATGGAAAATTGAGAAAATTATTATTGACATCAACAGTACATGCATCATATAGTATTGATTTTTATACTATCCTTATTGATTCACCTCCCCATTTTTGTTATATATATATATATGATCAACTTATCATGAAATGTCTTAAAAAATAAAAAGATTATTCTACAGCAATAGCAAGCTAGGATATCAGTTCCAGATTGTGACATTGATCCGATGAGTGATGAGGCCTCAGTTCATTGTCCATCCTGTGACCCCTTCTTCTTGGTGGGTAGGTAGAAGCACCTCCATCTATCGAGTGACAGATCATACCAATAGACGAGGATAAGGATTCATGCAGGCTTAAAACACTTCATGAGTTATAGAACTAGAAGTCACTAAGGGTCCATTGAGATCTAGATCAATAGGAAAAAAGGTATTGGCTAGAGTCAGTGGTCTATATCTTTAAACTTATTTAGACCTTGATAGATCTATTGGTTGGGATGACAGCTAGCCTTTTCCATGAATCAGTCAAGCACTGGGGGAGACATGTTACGTAGATTCCCAATGAGTCAACACTCTCATGGAACAACTTCTAGTTGCTATTCCATGAGGAGTACTACACATCTTTCTTACACGTAGTTTGGATTCATGAGATACTAGATCTAAAACATAGAGGGATAAAGGTGTATGAGTATATAATTAGGTTCACAGACCATATCATGTACTCTCTTTACATGATCCATGATGTAAACTTTAATGCTCGAAAAATTGATCATGGACTTGGTAGAGAGATCTATGACAGTGTGGTTTCTTGGTTCATCCCTACCTATGCAAAGGTGATGGAGAGGGAACTAGTGAAAAAGAGATTTGTTTCATAGGGAATACATATAGTTGGGGATGGTAGTGGGTTCTATAGAGCTGAGTAATATGCAATATCTAACAAATAGCAGAGGCCAAGATCTCAATGCATGAGACCTCCCCATGATCAGTTTGAGGCACTTGGTCATGGTAAGGTTAGGGGTCCATGTAATATTAGTGATGAGAAGTGATTTTCTTATGATGGAAAGGGTAAAATTGCGTGATATTATCCAACCAAACCTTTTGAGTAGAATGGGAAGATAGCTGACATATTGCCATGTCAGAGGCAGTTCCATTATCATGGATCTCTTAGGATAGGGAAGGGTGGTCCCCAGCGAGGTGTCGCTGGTAGATGAGTAGGAGGAGCTCTGATTGGTGGAAAATTCTATTAAATCTTTACATGACTACCACCAGGTGACCCATGTCCATCTTAGGGAGATGGTGGTTGGGGATGTGAATATATTTAAGCTTTGGTGGCTTGTGACCTTACACTACAAGAGATGATTTGAGGTACGATCTATGTGTTTTTCACTATTGATTCAATATTTTTATACGTAGGTGCAAGTCATTCCTTTATCTCCATACTCCTATTGATAGATAGAGATCCCAGTTGAGGTTCTAGTAAATCAATTTCATCTTTGGGTTCTTATGAGGAACTTACTTCTATATATTTTATATACTGGAAGTGTGGGCTATCTCTTGGTGTTGAGAGGTTCATGTGGGACCTTTTTTAGTCACAATGGAACCACATAAGGTAATCTTGGGTATATATTGGTTGTATATGGTCCAATACAAGATTAACATTCATCGTAGACAATTCAAATGCCTACACACTGATGAGACACGTTTCTATTTTTCTCGTGAGAGAGATCTCATGAAATGGAAAATAAGTTCTGTGAGTAGGAAGCTGAAACCCATCAACAATCAGTTAGTTAGTATATTCCTTGGTCTAGCAGTCTATTCAGCTATCTAGGTTCCTTGAAATGTGTATTGTAACACCCCATGCTTCCACAGTATGCTTCTCTTTGAATAATACAGTAGCATGTGTTGTACGCAACCTCGAGTTCTAACACACACCCCAACCAATCAAACTAGCCGTTATGAATAGTAATACCCAGGTTTTGAAATTTTATAAATTTTATCTTTAAAATTGGACATTATTTTTGGATTCTTAATATCGCAATTAGATTAGGGTGAATTTTTTGTATTTTTTTTGAAATCAATCAATTTTTTATGAATAGTGAAAAAACACTAACTTATAGTTTAAAACCGAATTTTTATTTATATAATTATTTATTATATTTAAATTAATTAAGGTCAAAATTCAAACATAATACATTTATAAGTTCAATGTAATTCATTGGTGTTAGTTTAGAATAATTTTAGATGTATAAAAATTTTATGGAACTTTTCACCGTCTTTTAACCACCTTCTCGGAGAATTTGGAAATTCACATAAAACTTAATGTCACCGCTTTTGTGAGTGGAATTTTGAAAATCTGAGAGAAAAGGTTAATATCAAGGAGTAAAATATGGTTCAATAAGATAAAAATAATTTTTTTGTGAATAGTAACTTTTAGCTTTTATTTACCACGGTTAAAAGTAAATAGTGTAATTAAGGGTAAAACTGATATTAATATTACCCTAACACATGTAATAATTCTGTTGGAAAAGTGTATATCGTCCATAAACAACATTAGGACTAAAATATTATCATTTAGGTCCACTTGGATTAGATTAGGACATTTATTGTTATTTAATTCGAAGAATTGTTAAAAGAGTTAAAATCAAAATTCATTAAATAAAACATTTTTGATATATGGTTATACATAAGATAAATTCGATTATAAAAATTCATTATAAAGACAAAATGATTTCCTACATAATGGTATTTAATTTTTAATTTTTATAAATTATATAATTTAATTTATTTATGACACAATGGTGATGCAGTAATTACCAAATTAATGAAATATTAAAATAATTGATATTATAAATATCAAAATAACTGTAATTGGAGACTTTTTATGAATTACACTAATTTTCAAAGTTAATGTGACATATTAGGATTGATTTTATTATGTCTCTTCTAAGTAATCACGCTGTTATGATTTTCACAAAAATCAAATACCAAATAGTGTCAAAGTTGACATAAAAAGGTTTTTAAAACAAACATTATATTATTAATTGATATTCAATTCCTAAAAATATAAGGATCAGTCAAGAGACTTAGATAATGATATGTGTATCATTAAATTACCACTTAGGGGTCTCTTGGATATTTATAGTATGTTTATTAACTATATAATATAAAAATACAAAGAGACATGGTAAATGTGAAACTAATTAACTAAGAGTTAAAACTAAAAGATAAGGTTAATATAGTGACCCAAACCTGTCTAAAAACTATTGGTTGGATGGTTTTTGACCCATAAACACCCAAAACTTTAAATAATCTACTTTGGAGCCATTAGAAACTGAATATGAATTTATTATTAAATAATATTTCTAGATTTTCCCAAGGTGCCTCTCACCCCTCTTATAAAAGGGCACTCCCCCTACTCTCAAATTCATACCTTCATAGCCTTTTGTCTCGAACAATCCCTGCCCAAATATTCTATCAACTTCCCTCACTTCAACCTAGAGGCCTTAGTTTGACCATAAATCCAACCTAATGATCCCTTTTGATCAAATCAAAAGGAAGAACCCGAAGAAGAGGTAATATTTTCACCATCCTCTTTCAAGCTCCTTTCTTCTACAACATCTTTTTTATTTGTTATTTCCATTATAAAATAATAAATCTAGTATATTCTATATACTGTGATGTTATTATAAATATGGTACAACCATATTCAGTATTCTATCCATCCTTTGAATGACATGTCACCATACGTGCGTACGTACAGCTTACCGTCTCAACCCCGTGGTGTAATTGTTATTCAAAACATTATTATATGGATGGGTATAATAATGATGTATAATTCATGTAAATAATAAATATATCATGATAATGATTTTATATATATGATATACCATCCAATTAAATATTATTGTAATATCAAAAGAATGATATTGTTGCTCGTGCGTACGTACGGACTACCGTCTCCACAAACGCGAAGAGATTCATTCCCCATCGTATCCATTCAAGAATAATTTTCATTTTATGGTTAAAAATAATGTTTATGGACCTGATATCATTATTAATACGAATAAGATACAACCTATCCATAAAAAACACGTCTTATGTAACAAAACATATAAAATAAAATGAGTAAGTTAACACCCAAAACGATGATAATACTAAGATATTATTGACAAAGAAATGTTAAAAGATAATTTATGATATCATATTAATGTATATGATTATTGTATAATTTAATAATAATTATTTCACCATCATAATGGAGGTTAACCTACCCTCAAACAGGGAAATGTACAAGGTTATGGTTTATTTCACAATCTCTTCATTATCTGAGGTTCTTTAAAGGTAATTATCTACCGGGACTTCTTTATCATCAATATCCATGTTTTTTAAAAATGTATTTCAAAACATTTTTACTATTTTATAGAATATGGGATAAAGTCATTTATACCCTTGTTTGACTTTTTATAAGATGTTTATAAAGTAATCTTTCTGTCATTTTCCAAACAAGTTCCTTTTTAACCTTTTTGACAAAATTAATGTATGAATGTCTCTGTTTAACTTATACGGTGGGTGCAGCTATTTTTTGTGGTTATAAACTTTTCAAAGCATCCCTCACAATATTATAAGAATATTTTCAAAGTAAATTTTTTATTTTATAATTAAGTGACTCTTAAATTATTTCGAAGTAGAAAGAGATAGTTCTCTAAAAATAGATTTGATTTAATCTATGTCAACATCCTTTGATGGATTTTAAGTTTATTTGGAGTTGATTTTTTATGATGCAAAACTTCCATATTATATTGAAGGTTTTGTGATATTTTTGATTGTGGATGTGATATTTTTATACCATTCATGTTTTATGGTTAAAGTATTGAAATTTCGTATTCTAGTTTTAATATGAATGTTTATGATATTTTTAAACCTTTTCATATGAGGAATGTATTGGACATAGTAAGTGATGGGGGGAGCCCGCTATAGCTCCTCGATGCATCAATATGTCTCATGTGACAAATAGATGTGGAATTGGTCAAGGCCCTTTCCCCATTTGATTTATGGTTTTGGCCGAGGCCTTAATCATTTTTATACGTTGTGGCCAAGGCCTTGAAAAAATGTTTTAGAATGTCCAGAATTATACATTCCTTCATTATGGAAATAATATTGATGGATCATGTGGTCATTAGACTAGTAGAATACCCATGATTATGTTTTATTGTGGCTTTATTTACCCAGCTCATATTCTTGCCATAAAAGTATTCATGTTTATTATTGGTAATGGCACGTGGTTTCATTTATTTACCATGCTTAATATTTATGTCATTTTTCCGCTGTATTGCTTACCCTTACTGAGCATTTGATCTCACCCCTTTCATTTGTTACATTTTTCCATGACATGCAGAACTTAGTTATGAGTGACCTACATACATAATCTAGGAGGCTTGGATGTTCCCGATGAAATATATTTGTGTTCTATTTCTCTTCAAGCAGTAAAGGTGAACATTTGTATTAATCTTGTTTCTAATAATACTAAACTGATCGGTCTTTCGAGACATGATTTCCTTATGATCATGCCAATGTTATGTAATAATGCACCAACTCTAGGTAATTGGGGTCAGGGTGTTATAGTTGGTATCAGAGGATGTTTAGTTCAAACCATGGAAACTAGATTTAGATAAACTCTGATTAGAGAACATAGACCTAAGATAGACTTTGATGATTAGTATATAAGAACATCCTTGAATTTTGGTATTGTAGAGATTTTTTGAGTTTTCTGAGCAATACAACCCTGTCTGGATACAACCAGGTAGAGGCGACTTTGGCATTGATGTACCTAGGGGTAAAACCCAAAAACACTGCTTTGAGCTAGACTCGAACGGGAACTGGTGCATGACAACGGGCCTTGCTGCACTCTTGGTTACAACACTCCCGGGGGTTATGCTTAGGATAATTCTTATTTTACTTACAAACCATTATGAATGGTTTATTAGTATATAATTCCTCAAAGAAAACATTTTTATGATTATGGATTATATCCATAAACCTTTCAATTTATGTTAAGTGTTTGACAAGTCTGGATTTATGTATTACGATTCATAAACTAATAAAGTCTATTCCATTGTTTATAAATGGCACCTAGTGGAAGAAATGGAAACTGTTTCAATGCACACACTCCATGTAGGGATTTACCTCCTTCTCAAGATAATTATAGTGGAGATGGTGATGCAACTGTTACTGATCAGCTAATCACCATACTGGGACAACTCACTCATGTTATGAATAATATCCTTACCTGTATGGAGAACCCTGATCCATAGTGTGGAGGATCAATGTTAGACCACTTCATGAGGTAACAACCACCAATATTCAAAGGGAGTACAAATCCCTTAGTAGCTGAGAAATGGATTAACTCATTAGAGGAAATATTCTATGTCTTGGGGAGTAGGGAAAGGAAAAAGTTATCATGGTAGTTTACCGCCTCACTAGAGATGCTGATCAATGGTGGTCATTGATTCAAAACACGAAGGAAGATATTGAGGTATCAAATATTTAATGGAGGGAGTTCGAAGATATGTTTTTTGAAAAATTATTTCCTCGTGAGCATTGAGCGGATATGGAAAGGAAATTTCTGATTCTGAGACAAAAGGAGGATGAGAATGTCACAAAGTATGAGGCTAACTTTACTAGGTTAGAAATGTATGCTACATATTATATACATAACCCAATAAGTAAGAATTATTTTTTGTTTGATGGGTTAAAACCATTTCTCCTTCAATCATTGGTCTTACAATACTTCTCATCATATGAAGATATTGTCTCGTGTGCTATCAAGATAGAAAAATGATTCTCTAAGTCTTATAACTTTAAATCAAAGCAAGAGAAGAAGAGATCTACTGAACACTCTGGGAAAGGAAATAAGGAAACAAGGAAGAAGGGAAGAATTGAATTTCCACCTTGTGATAATTGCGGAAGCAAGCATCCTAGTGCTAGTATAAAAGGAAAAGGAATATGCTACAAGTGTGGATAGAAAGGCCATATAGCTAGTGATTGTAATGGAAAGAAAGACTCTACTAATGTTCAATGATATAATTGCAGGGAGATAGGACATTATGAAAATGAATGTCCTAAGCGTCAGATAAACTTACCTCAGAAAAGGACAAGGGATCAAGGCTAAGCTTATGCAATCACTACTGCTGAGGTTGAAGCCCCGAATGATGTGGTGGCAGGTAATTTAATGGTTTTCTCAAGTTTAGAAAATGATTTATTTGATTCTGGATCATCACATTGTTTCATATCTTCCCAGTTTTCTAAGAAAATTAGATATTTCCAATTTGATTTAAAAATGGAGTTGTCAGTTAAAACTCATAAGGGAAGTATCATTGCTACCAAATTCTGTGGATTCGTTCCCATTGGGGAATATAAATGTTCTTTATCTGCTGATCTTATCGTCATACCCATGACTGAATTTGATATAATCCTCGGTATGGATTGGATTTCGGACCATGACATGAAATTATATTGTAAGAAGAAAGAGGTTACAATTTTTGATGATGATGATAAGAAATACCTTATATTTAGAGTACAATCATCACCACTTGATTCTTATCTATATCCACCCCCAGTAGCTCAACTAAATTCAATTATCGGGAAGAAAGAGAATGAAATGACTGTGTCTGAGGAAAGTAATTTTCAAATAGAGGATGTACCTATTGTGAAAGAATATGTAGATGTGTTTCTGGAAGATTTACCTTGATATCCTCTAGAACGAGAAATTGATTTTTCCATTGATTTAATTCCAATTTCAAGGCCCATATCGAAGACCCATTATAGAATGGCTACTATCGAGTTAGATGAATTAAAGAAAAAAGTAGAGGAATTGAGTAATAAAGGATCTATTCGCCCGAGTGTTTCTCCATGGGGAGCCCCTGTCCTTTTTGTTAAGAAGAAAGATGGATCTATGAGGTTATTCATTGACTATAGGGAGATGAATGCTATAAGAATAAAGAAAAAGTATCCCATACCTCACATTGATGATTTATTTGACCAAGTGCATGGAGATCAATACTTTTCAATGATTGAACTTCAATCTGGATACCATTAGTTGTGTGTGAAAATGGAATACATTCCGAAGACAACATCTTGAACCAGGTATGGGCATTACGAGTTTACAGTAATGCCTTTTGGGATGACTAATGCACCCTCTATTTTCATGGATCTAATGAACAGAGTTTTCAAGGAATACCTTGATGACTTTGTAGTGGTATTTATTGATGATATATTGGTATACCTAAAAATCTATGAATATCATGAAAATCACTAGCGCATTATATTGAAGACTCTAAGAAGACATGAATTATATGGTTAGTTTAGTAAGTGTGAATTCTGGCTTCAGGAGATTTATTTTTTTGGCCATATTGTCTTTAAGGATGTAATTTCCATTGATCCTTCTAAGACAAGATCAATCCATGAATGGCCAGCACCGATGAGTATACCGGAGGTATGTAGTTCATATTGGCTTAGCAGGTTATTATCGGCCTTTTGTCTAGAACTTTGGTCGACTGGATAACCCATTAACGAAGCTCACACATAAAGGGGTTAAATTTTATTGGACAAAAGAGTGTGAAGAATGTTTTGAAGAAATGGAGATAAGATTAGTCAATGCTCTTATTTTGACTATACCATCGAGAAATGACGGGTTTGTTATTTATAGTGATGCATCGAAGAAATGACTTGGTTGTGTCCTTAGGCCGAATGATAGAGTTATTGACTATGCATCACAACAGCTGAAAATTCATGAGAAAAACTATCCTACTCATGATCTTGAGTTAGCTATTGTAATCTTAGCATTGAAGATTTTGATACATTATCTCTATGGTGAAAAATGTGAAATTTATACTAATCACAAGAGTTCGAAGTATATTTTCTCATAGAAAGAACTCAACATGAGGCAAAGGAGATGGCTTGAACTACCCAAGGATTATGATTTAACTATACACTACCACCCAGGGAAGGAAAATAAGGGAGTAGATGCTTTGAGTAGAAAGGATCATGGAATTTTCAACAAGATGAGAGATGAAAAGGATCATATATACATGGATCTAGTAAAGACGGATATGGGAATCACCATGGAAGCTCAAACCTCAATACTTTTTCAAATGGTTGCTGAACCATCTTCACTAGAAAGGATAAAGAGTTCTCAGACTGGTGATGAAGAGTTTCAAAAGAAGATTAAAGCTAGGAATGATGGCAGATTGAGTGAATTTTTGTATGAAGATGGAATTTTGAAATTTGGGAAGAGACTTTTGTTCCCAATATACCTGATCTAAAGAGAGAGTTTTTGTATGATGCTCATAGTTCCAATTTCTCTATACACCCTGGGAGAACCAAAATATATAGATATTTGAAGGAACATTTTTTGTGGGACAACATGAAGAGAGAGATTGCTGATTTTGAGTCAAGATATATGGTTTATCAACAAGTGAAAGATGGAAGGCAACAGCCGGGAGGAGTCATGCAACCTCTTCCCATACCTGAGTGGAAATGGGATAATATTACAATGGTCTTTATCATGGGGCTACCAAAGACTCCTCGAAAGAACGATGCAATATGGGACATTATTGAACATCTTACCGAGTCAGCTCATTTTCTTACTATAAGGGAAGATTTACCACTCGAACACCCAGCATGACTATATATTAATGAAGTTGTGAGACTTCATGGAGTACCCCTATAGATTGTTTCTAATCGTGATTCCCGTTTTAATTTAAGATTCTGGAAGATTATTTAGAAGGCCTTGGATACTGAGCATTGTTTGGGCTCTTCCTACCACCCTCAAACAGATGGAAAATCAGAACGGACTAATCAAAACATAGAAGACATTTTGAGATCTTGCTCACTTGACTTTCAGGGTATGTGGGATCAATATTTACCTCTGGTATAATTTTCCTATAACAATAGATTCCATTCAAGTATTCAGATGGCACCGTATGAAGCATTATACGAAAAGCAATGTCGCACACCAACCTATTGGGATGCCATTGGTGAATGAAAACTTATAGGCCCAGAATTGTTGCAGGAAATGATGGAAAAGGTATAGTTAATCCAAAACCACATCAAAGCAGCTCAAAGTAGGAAGAAGAGATTTGCTAATAACCGAAAGAAGGATTTGTAATTTCAGGTATGAGATCATGATTTCATGAAGGTATCTCCATGGAAGGGAGTTATACGTTTCAGTAAGAAATGTAAACTGAGTCCCAGGAACATTGGACCTTTCGAAATTCTCGAACGAATTGGGGCTGTAGCTTACTGTTTAGAAATGCTGCCAAGTATCTCCAAAGTTCACGATGTGTTCCACGTATCACTGTTGAGAAAATACATTCTTGAACCAACACATGTACTCACTTACAAGGAATTAGAACTGGAACCCGATCTATCTTATTGCGAGGTGCCCATCAGGATTCTTCATACAAGAGAAGAAGTGTTGAGAAACCGGAAAACTCTTCTGGTAAAAGTTCTATGGAGAAACAATAAGACAGAAGAGGAAATGTGGGAACCCAAGGAAATTATGATGAAGAACCACCCAAGTCTTTTTATGCAATAATAATCTTGAAATTTTAAGGACAAGATTATTTGAAGGAGGGGAGAATGTAACACCCCAAGCTTCCACGGTACGCTTCTCTTTGAATAATACAGTAGGGTGTGTTGTACACAACCTCGAGTTCTAACACACACCACATCCAATAAAACCAGCTGTTACGAATAGTAATACCCGCATTTTTAAATTTAATAAATTTTATCATTAAAAATGGACTTTATTTTTGGATTCGGAATATCGAAATTATCTTAGGGTGATTTTTTTGTATTTTTCTGAAAACATTAGATTTTTGATGAATAGTGAAAAAACACTGAGTTATAGTTTAAAACCGAATTTTTATTTAAATAATTAGTTATTTTATTTAAATATAATTACGGTCAAAATGGATACATAATAAATTTGTAAGTTCAATTTAATTCATTAGAGTTAGTTTAGAATAATTTTAGATATATAAAAATTTTATGGAACTTTTCACCGTCTTTAACACACCTCCTAGGAGAATTTGGAAATTCATATAAAACATAATTTTACCACTTCTGTGAGTGTAATTTAGAAAATCCAAGAGACACGGTTAATATCAAGGATTAAAATGTGGTTCAATAAGATAAAAATAATTTTTGGTGAATAGTAACTTTTTACTTTTACTTACCACGGTTAAAAGTAAATAGGGTAATTAAGGGTAAAAATGAAATTAATATTACCCAAACACATGTCCTAATTCTATTGGACAAATGTATCTCAACCAAAAGAAACCTTAGGAATAAAATATTATCATTTAGGTCTACATGGATTAGATTAGTACATTTATTATTATTTAATTCAAAGAAGAGTTAAAAGAGTTAAAATCAAAGTTTATTAACTAAAACATTTTTACTATATGGTTATACATAAGATAAATTAGATTATAGATATTCATTAGAAATATAATGATATTTCCAACATAATGGTATTTTACTTATAATTTTTACACATTAAATAATTTAATTTATTTATGACACAATGGTGATGTGGTAATTACATAATTAATGGAATATTAAAATAATTGATATTATAAATATCAAAATAAAAGTAATTTTACGATTTTTATGAATTGCACTAATTTTTTAGGTTAATATTACATATTAGAATTTATTTAATTATGTTTCTTCGAAGTAATCATGCTGTTATGATTTTCAAAAAAATCAAATACCAAATAGTGTGAAAATTGACATAAAAGGATTTTGAAAACAAATATTATATTATTAATTTATATGCCATTCCTAAAATTCTATGGTTCTTAAAATAGACTTATATAATTATAGGTGTATCATTAATGTACCACTTGGGGGTCACTTGTATGTTTATAGTATGTTTATTAACTATATAATATAAAAATACAAAGAGACATGGTAACTGTGAAACTAATTAACTAAGAGTTAGAACTAAAAGATAAGCTTAATATAGTGGCACAAACCTGTCTAAAACCAATTGGATGGGTGTTTTTTGACCCATCCCAACCCTAACCTTTAAATAATACACTTTGGAGCCATTAGAAACTAAGTATGAATTTATTATAAAATAATATTTCTATCTTTTCATAAGGTGCCCCTCACTCCTCTTATAAAAGGGCACTCCCCCTTCTCTCAAATTCATACCTTCATAGCCTTTTTTCTCAGCCAACCCCTACTAAAATATTCTCTAAATTTCCCTAAATTAAACCAATAGGACTTAGTTAGATCCAAAATACATCCTAATGATCCCTTTTGATCAAATAAAAAGGAATAACCCGAAGAAGAGGTAATGTTTTCACCACCTTCTTTCAAGTTCCTTTCTTCTTGAACTTCTTCTTTATTTGTTATTTCCATTCTAAAATAATAACTATAGTATCTTCTCTATACTGTGATTTTATTATAAATATGGTACAACCATATTCATTATTCTATCCATCCTTTGAATGACATGTCACCAAACGTGCGTACGTACAGCTTACCGTCTCTACGTCGTGGTGTAATTGTTATTCAAAACATTATTATTTGGATGGGTATAATAATGATTTGTAATTCATGTAAATAATAAATATAACATGATAATGATTCTGTATATATGATATAAAATCCAATTATTTATTATTTTAATATCAAAATAATGATATTGTCGCTCGTGCGTACGTACGGACTACCATCTCCACGAACGTGATGAGATTCATTCCCCATCGTATCCATTCAAGAATAATTTTTATTTGATGGCTGAAAATAAAGTTTAAGGAATTTATATCATTATGTATATGAATACGATACAAACTATCCATAATAAACATGCCTTATGTAACAAAACATATAAAAGAAAACGAGTAAGTTAACACCTGAAACGACGATAATACTAAGATATTATTAACAATGAAATGTTAAACAATCATATATGATATCATATTAATGTGTATGATTATTGTATAATTTAATAAAAATAATTTAATCATAATACAGGAGGTTAAAATACCCTCAACCCAAGAAAAGTATAAGGTAAGGGTTTGTTTCACAATATCTTTTTTATCCGAGGTTGTTTATACATAATTATCTACTGGGACCTCGTTATCATCCACATCCATGTTTCTTAAAAATGTATTTCAAAACATTCTTACTATTTTATAGAATATGAATTAAAGTCATTTATACCCTTGTTTTACTTTTTATAAGATGTTTATAAAGGAATCTTTCCATCTTTTTCCAAACAAGGTCCTTTTTTACATTTTCGACAAAATTATGGTAAGAATGTATCTTTTTAACTTATACGGTGGGTGAAACTATTTTTTACCATTATGAATTCATTGAAGAATCCCTTACAAGATTATAATAATATTTTCAAAGTAAATGTTTTATTTTATAATTATGTGACACTTAAATAATTTCTAAGTAGAAAGAGATATTTTTTCTAAAAAGAGTTTTGATTTCATCTATGTCAATATCCTTTGATGGATTTTTAGTTTATTTGAGGTTGATTTATTATCATACAAAAAGTCCATATCGTATTAAAGGTTTTGTGATATGTTTGACTGTGGTTGTGCTATTTTTATACCATTCATGATTTATGGTTAAAGTATTGAAATTTTATATGCTAGTTTTAATACGAATATTTATGATATGTTTAAACTTTTTCATATGAGGAATGTATTTCACTTAGTAAGTGACAGGTGGAGCCTGCTATATCTCCTCGATGCATCGGTAGATCTCATGAGACAACTAGACATGGAAATGGCTGAGGCCCTTTCCAAATTTGATTTATTGTTTTGGCCGAGGACTTAATCATTTTTAGACGTCTTGGCTGAGGCCTTGACAAAATGTTTCAGAATGCCCGGAATTATACATTCCCTCATTATGGAAATAATATTGATGGTTCATGTGGTCATTCGACAAGTAGAATATCCATGCTTATGTTTTATTATGGAATTATTTACTCAGCTCATATTCATTCCCTAAAAGAATTCATGTTTATTTTTGGTTAAGGAATGTGGTTTCAATTGATTTACATGCTTAATATTTATGTCATTTTTCCGCTGTATTACTTACCCTTACTAGGCATTTGAGCTCACCCATTTATTATATTTCATTTTCCCAGGATATGAAGAAGTTAGTTATGAGTGTCCTTCAGGCATAATCTAGGAGGCTTGGATGAACCTAATGAAATATATTTGTGTTGTATTTCTCTTCAAGTTGTAAAGTTGAACATATGTATGAATCATGTTTCCAATAATAATAAACTGATCGGTATTTCGAGACATGATTTCCTTGTGATCATGCCAATGTTATGTAATAATGCACTAACTCTGGTTAACTGGGGTCGGGGCGTTACATGTATTGTTATAGGTACGTCTTCCCAAGGGATTTCCATGGACTACCTCCTAGGCGGGAGATGGAGTTTTGTATTGAATTGCATCCTCAGAGCACTCCAATATCTTCCATATCATATTAGTTGTCCCCTACCAATCTCTTGGAGATGATATTGTAGTTGGCAGAACTTTAAGAAAAGGGTCTCATTATTCTTAGTATGTCCTCTTAGGAATATATGATATTGTTCATCAAAAATTAAGATGATAGTTTTCATCATTTCATGGATTTTCATCACCTAAACCAAGACATGATAGAGAAAAAGTATCCTCTGATTGGTATTAACAACCAGTTAGACATGTTTTGTGGAACGAGATGTTTTTGGATGATTGATCTCAGGTCCGAATACAACCAGTTGAGGTTTATCAAGGATGATATTAAAAAGTTGGAATTCTAATGTCTCCATAGACACTATGAGTTTCCAGCGATTCCCTTCGATGTGATGAATTCCTACACCATGTTAAAATATTTGAGGAACTATGTTTTACAATTGTAGTTGGACCATTTTTCATCATTTTCATTGAAGACATACTCATCTACTCTGTATCAGAGGAGGAACAGGTGGATCACTTGAGGATGGTTCTAGGCGTTCATCAAGAGCACTAACTCTTTGTAAATATCTCTAAGTTATAGATCATGATTCATGAGGTTCATATTTTGGGACATGTCATTTTTGAGGATGGTTTATCCCTGGACCCAAAAAATATCAATGCAATGCTCTCTTGGGAGCCACCCAATTGCATGTTATAGGTGCAGAGAGTTCTTGGTTGGGAGAGGTACTACCGGAGGTTTTAAGAAAACATCTCTAAGATTGATGACCCTTTGAATACCCATACATAGAAAATTCATCTATTTACCTGATCTATGTTGTGCTAGAGGGACTTAAAAGATCTAAGGCAGAGGTTGAGGAGTTGTCATGTATTAAAACTACTAGTGGAATGTGTGGAGTTCATAGTGTATTGTGATGGCTCTAGAGATTGGGATTGTTGCATGTTGAAGAAACAACAAGTAGTTATCACATTAAGGTTAAGGAAATTGAGTTCCCACAAGTAAAACTACATGACTCCTGACCATGATCTAGAATTGGTAGTCTTCACCCAGAGGATGTGGAGGCACTAACTTTGGGTGGGTGGGGGGTACATTGTGGTTTACTTAGACCATTAGATCCTTAGTAATGTCCTCATATTGAGATAATGGAATTTGAGATAGAGATTCTGGTTATAATTCCGGTAGTACTGGTAGTTTGAAATAATTTACCCTCTAGGGAAGGATAACATTGTAGCAGATTACCATAGTAGGAAGTCTGTGTCATTCTTAGTGAAGTAGTCTTCATAGAAGTTGTTCACCCAACATCTAACCCTAGTAGAGGAAGAGGGTACAACTTTTCTATAGTCCATGGTGTTTAATATTTCACATCTCAAGAATGTGAGAGATTTCCAACAAGGATACCTTGAATGTGAGGTCTTACCTGACTATATATCCCTAAGAAACTCGCCCGATTGATATTTTTAAGAAGTGAATCATGTCATTATTTTCCACAGATAGAAGGTGGCTCCGGTCATGATACATGAGGCGTTGATGTGGGAGTTACCCACTTCTCCCCTAGAATTACATCATAGTGTGTGCAATATGTACAAAGACTGTTAGTGGCAATTTTGGTGGTCCGACATGAGACAAAGCATTGATGAGTTCACCTCTCAGTGCCTCACTTGTTAGTAGGTGAAGTCTGGGCACCGAGTTTCCATAGGTTTATTGCATCCCCTTGAGATCCAGAAGTGGTTGTGGGATGGAATATTTATATAATGTATTATAGAGATTCCACACACAAAAAAGTTTCATGTCACTATTTGGGTGATAGTTGGATGACTGACAATGTCAAAACACCACCTTTTTATTATGGAATAGAGTTCGGTGGAGAGTTTGGGGTAGTTTTGCATATGGGATATCGTTCTCCTTCATGGTTTTCTCTTGATGATTTTCTTTGATTGTGATGAAATGTTTACATCACGTTTATGGAGAGGTATACAGGAGTAATTTGGGACCTAAATGAAGATGAGTACAACCTTTAAAACCTAGAATTATGGGTTGACTGAGTACACTCTCCAGGTGTTTGAGGATATGATCTGGCCTTGCATGTTGTAATTTCTCTAGAGTTTGGAAGATAAATTTCCCATGGTAGATTTTGCATACAACAATTGATTTCACTCAATCATCGATATGACACATTTTGAGGCCTTATATAGGTGATCCTAAAGGTCAACCGTGTACTGCATAATGATTGGGGAGGCATCTCTTGTGGACATAGAGATGGTGTAGGTGATGATAGGGAAGGTCCAGATCATTTTTATGAAGATAATAATGTCCCAAAGAAGAAAAAACTCTCATGAAGGTCACTATTGTAGGAAATTTGAGTTCGAGTAGGGAGACCATGTTATCTTGAGAGCATCCCCATAATGAGGATTGATGACTTTCAATCGAGGAGGCATGTTATCCGAGAGGTTCATAAGACTATTTGAGATCATGCAAAGGGATTCATATTTTTCTTACGGCCTCACCCCACCCCACAACTAGAGTAGGAGCACGACATCTTTCATGTGTTGGAGTTGAGAAGATACATGCATGAACCCACACACATCATCGATTGGGGAGAGTTAGACATTGAGGATGGATCCACCTTTCTAGATCACCCATTGGTGATCAAGGATCTATAAGAGAGGACCCTGCATGGATGGACCATCCCATTGGTTCACATGTTGTGGCAACACAAGAATGTCTATGAGAGTTCCTGGGAGTGGGAGATCCATGTTCAGGCTTAGTATCTTGAGTTTTTTTGTTTAGTTTATCTTTTAAAGGATGAAAATATATATGGATATAATGATGTAGAGTCCTTAGTTTTTCCTTATACGACTTTTAAAAGTTTCCATTTATATTTCCAGATCCAGGGATTGAGACAACATGCTATTCAAAGGCCCGATGTACCCGTAATTAATTTTATAAAAAATTAAATATATTAATATTGTGTGCCTATAGTTTCTTAGAGAAAATGGAAAAAATATAAAAATTAAGATTAGATTATAAAAATGTGACCAAAGTTGAGTTGATAACATGTTGTTTACCCAAGGTGTGACATAAAATGGGTCGGCACTAGTCCTTTGGACTCCTCGCTCATAGGAGGTATGTTCAGTGGATTAGTTAATTAATAAATTGATAAATAAATTCTCTTTTGACATAAATGTATGGTTTAAAAATGAATCACTATATAGAATCTTATTGTGTTCGAATCATAAACCCTAGGAGAATTACAGAGCTTCTCAATCCTCCTTTATTTGAGAATGACATCATATGATGAAAAAATGTCAAATTAAATAATAAATTGAGGCTTCGGCCCCAACCATTAAAAAAATAACAAAATTTCAAATTAGAGAAGATCAAGGCGCATTGAACATAATGATGTCCTTTAATCATTGGTTAGGGAATTTTTCGATGAAGAATGATCCAATATCTTATTAGGAATCATCATTTGGGATTTACGCCCTTATTGATTAAATATATTAAGAATATTGACCCCTTCTATCGATCTGTGCTAGTTATGGCATACGAATGTACCTACATACCGATTTAAATTAATTTATTTCAATTGTCATGTAACCTAGGTATCAATATTCATGATTGTTGGTAAAATATCATGGATAACGATGGCTAAACCATTGGTATGGTGCCTTTATCCCATATTGTGTTTTCATTCATCACCGGTAGGACCCCACGGTCTCGGTTTGACATTGTCGTGCCGTACCGAGTCTGATCATACCCCTGAAATCATGATGGATCAATGAAAAAAAATTTTAATTGATAATTTAATGATAGATATAGGATATTTAGGAGGCACATATGATATTTTTTATGTTTTAATTTTGATAAATCAAAGGGGGAAGGAGCCCAAGCATGAGTGGTGTGAGGAGACACATGGAGGGCATCATAATTTGAGATCTCGGGCACCAGATGGTAAAAATCCACTTGGTAAAGTCTATTAAAAAACGTCAGAAATAGATATGGATTAAGTTGATGGAATGGACCATATTTTAGGTTCCCAAAGGGGATATATGTTTCAATGAAAAAAACACAACTAAACGTCGTGTACAAGGATGAACACATGGCGTGTGGCCCCTTAAGTGGGATGGATCATGTTTCTGGAAATTAAAAGTAAGGAATGTCATGTAGCCTTCCTACACATCATATACCCCTTCCCCAAATGGGAAACCCATTTGATGAATCACATGAGTAGGATTCCGTGTTGAAGTAAATAGATAGGTACACCACCATAAAACCGAGTTGACAGACATGAGGTCAGTATACAAAAATGACCATAAAGAAATGACCCAATCCCAGTTGGCTTGGGCAGAACAAGTAGTCCACATGCATGTCATGTAATGCTACATGAATTAGCATTATTGTACCTCTAGGGACATCACCAGGTGGTGTAGTAGGACCACATGCCATGTGGGTCCACTTATACACCGTGTATCCCTTGATTCCTTTTTAGGAAACTTCAATGTTTCATATATCATTTGTTTGAACTTAGATTTTTCCCCTTGAGTAGCCAATCTAGAGTTTTTTATGTAGAATGCGATGGTTCCCTTTGTGGTGGATTTAGAGATATTATATGGAATATTATATGAATGAAACATGGTTAGGTGTTGCTTGATGAGGGTAGTGATCACACAGGATCACCCGAGACATACCGAGTTGACCCTATAGTAAAGCCAAGCAATGGAGTCATCGATGACTACTTAGTTGATACTTTAGTAGATTTGGGTAGTGGAATCCATGAATAATACTATGTTGACCCTCTAGTAGATTTGGGAAGTGGATTCCTCGACAACTATAGAGTTAAAACTATAATAGATCTAATTAGTGAAGTCATTGATGTCTACAAAGTAGACCATCCAATACAGCAAGGAAATGGAGTCTGTGATGACTACCTAATTGGTCCTCTAGACGAGATTAGAAGTGGAGTCCTCGATGACTACCAAATGGTACCCTCCAATAGATTAGGGTAGTTTGTCCTTGATCAATATTAGAGTGGATCTATCCCATTTTACTAGGGAATGGATCTTTTACGTAGAGTTTGTGGCCTATTGATTATGTGGCATAGTGACAAGGCATTGTTTGATATGAATGATTACTTCTGATCAGATATGTGAGGTACTGGGCATCAATGATGGACTTTTGGAAATTTTGGATACTCTTCTTATTGGGATGAGATCTGATATGGAGATCCCCTTACTCTCTCATTTGGTCTTTTATTTGACATAGAATATATATATATATATATATATATATTCTATTATTTCCACTCCTTGGATTTGGTTACTCTCTTCCCATGAGAGGTGAAGATGGGTAGGGTATGCCACATGCTTTTCATGTTCAGCTTCTCATGGTTAGATGAGTCTACTCTCCATCTATAGGTATTGAAGGCTTGAAATTTAGTTCATCGAATCATCAAGTCGATCCCCTTGTGCTCAAATGAGGTTATATTCACTCTTGGATTGAGTTGAGTTGTTATCACTAAAAAAAGTGAATTTTACCCGCAAATAATTATTGACAAATAATATATGTGTTGGTTAAAATGACAAATTTCAACAGATATTTGGTTTTGTTGGTATTAATTTTAATTACCAACATCAATTTTTACTGATAGGTATATGTATTGGTATTAACTGTTAAATACCAACACATTATTTACTAATAGTAAAATTTATAATCTTTTCATGTTAATACTAATAAATTTTTACGAACAAATGAATTTATTTTTATTAACTATTATTACCAACGAGTATTTTACCATTAGAAAAATTCTTCCAATAAATTGTTTTATAATTTAATGTTATAAAAAAACTCAGTATATATTTTCAAGGACAATAAATCATTTTTCAATACAAATATATATTTATACATCGAATTAAAGTAACTATTAAATGAAAAATATTTTTATAAATTAATATATATATATATATATATATATATATTGGTTGGGTATCTATTAACATGTTACCTGAGTTTTTTAGACGTCAAACCTGATTGAAACTCCACTTACTAATGGAGGAAGAAAATAAAGGGTATTAGTGTCAGTATGAAGGGCCCATTATAAATATATTTTAATGACTATCATCCATCTTCAAGAAAAAAACATAAGAGTTAATATCGAATCCATTGTAAATAATTTTTAAAAAATATTTCTAAAAAATAGTTGAAATTAATATACAATGTTCAATTTAAGAATATTATCTTTTATAAATAATTAAAAATAAATTTTCAATAATAATAGAAATTGTTTAAAAAATAAAATTATAATTAATTTAAAATATATTTTCAATAATTATAGAAATAGTTAAAATATTAAAATATTTTATTAAACCTAATGATCTTCCTTCACCTCACTATCGTTACGCCTCCCTATCATTCTGCCTCCCCCTTTCCACCTCCCATCCACACACTTTCCGGAATCCCCTACCTCCCTATCGTTCCACCACCCTATTTCCGCCTCCATTCCATGACCTCGCCTGAATCCCCTGCCTCCCTATCGGTCCTCCTCCTAACCACAGCCCCAACCTTGTTTGAATCCCCCACTCCATATAATTCCACCTCCTAGCCATGGCCTCCCCTAAATCCACCAACTCCCTATCATTCTTCCTCCCCTGTTCTACCTCCCTACAACAACCGACCTCATTCATCTCATTTCTTCACTTTTTGATCTCAAAATGGAACTAAAAGCTATTTTCAGAATTAGATTCACCATTTTTGAGATCTTTTGATATGATACTGATCTATTAAATGGTTATTTTTCCTTTAAATATAATGGTTTGGGCTGAGAATAAACAATACTAGGTGAACATAGTGGATTAATCTTTAATTGCATCAATTTTGGGAGCATCTTAGAATCAATGAAGTCTTAAATTGTTTTTATTGTTTTAATGTGATGTTCCATCTACTAAGAATCAATTTTCAAATTATATAAAAAATAAACAGATCTTGAATTATGCTCTATAGATTGAATATAGGTATCCATCTCTCCAGAATACAATTTTTTGGAGATGTGATTGGAAATACCCATCCACATAACATCTAGATTGCTATATTAAACTCTTTTATAATACTTGTGAAAAAATTTAAATTGAATGTGTCCAATAACTATCCTCAATAAGTCCCAAATAATAATTATAAAATATAAAAAGTTCATTTACGACTATCTTTTAAAAAATAAACCGAATACTTAAGGTTGTTATTGCATTAAATGGGTTTTTAGAAGAAACTTTGGTTTTTATTTTTTGCATTGAATTGTTTTATACATATATAGTTTCTTTTTGGAATGTATAACTTGAGTTTTTTTGGAATGTATACCTTGAAGTACTGTTTGAGTTTCTGTTTTTTTATTATAAGTTTGTGAAGTAGTTATTTTCCGTAGATTTATGACATTATAAATTACTAAAGTCTGTTGATGTCAAAATATCATAGATTGATGCTAGAGGAGTATGAGATGAAGCTTGGGTTTCTATTTATTTAACAGGTTGATTTTCTATTTTGAATGTACATCTTGAAGTACTTCTTGAATTTCTATTTTTTTCGGTGTTGTTTTGATGATAAGTTGGTGAATTACTACTTTTTTCAGATTTTTTTACTGAAGTTGATTCGAGTTGGAAGACCATGTGTGGATGCTAGAGTAGTATAAGAAGAATCTTGGTCGTTATAACATGGTGGTGAATAAAGATGTGCATGAGACTATACCAAAACTTCCTCTATTTCCAATCAAAGTAAAAGATGCTTCTATCTAGAGATGGTCGCTGGAGATTGAGCAGACTACATGGCATGGATGGTTCTTTGGCATGGATGGGTCGTTAGAGCTAGAGCTGACTAGATTCCATGGATGAGTCACTTCTTGGGGGGGGGGGTGGATCCTATTAGTGGATCCAATGTTTTGTATGAAATTTTATTATTTATATAAATAATTTTTTTTATAAATTTGAACATGTTTTAAAATCATATTTGGTTATAAAATTAATACTGATATATTATATATATGATAAAATAAAATTTTAATATGAAATTTTAATTGCAATAAAAATATTTAATTTTTATTCAAATGTAATTTATAAAAAAATATTATATGTTGGTGATATTATTAGAAACATAATTTTTTTTCATTATAACATGTTTCTAAACACTTTAACTGAAATATATATTATCTTTTGGTACAATTTAATTACAATAGAAATATTTTATCTATCGCAAAAACAGTTAGAGATAGTGTTTTTACCAACAGTTTAGTGACATGCTTACATATGCTGGTACAATGTTTTACCAATAGAAAATTCACTTTTACCAATAGATATGCACTTGTTGGATAAAATGAATTATTTTGTAGTGTATCTTTGACTATATCATACATCTACTATATATCAATTCCTGTGGTATCTCTTACTGGTCGCCTTTCATATTTTTTGTCATCCAACTGGGTATGTATATATTCACCCCAGTTTGGAATTTTACTGCACATGTTGTGTCTTATAAAGACAATAGAAATTTCAATGGTGAATTCATAGATGCTTACAGATACCTATTACTTTGGATTGCGTATACTATTCATAGTTTGGGATTCAAGTGCTAGTCTCTCTCGGTAGTTTACATTTCTATATTTCTAGGTTACGACAAATTTTCTATTTGGGAATTTGTTTTCCACTTTTAAATTTATGTTTATACAACCGTACTCTTGTACTATGTTGAGGTTTTTCTTGCATGGTTATTCCCTTATCTTTCCTATTATTTTACTTTTACCTCCTCTATGCTTTTGCATCAATATGGTTGTGTGTCTATGTATAGGTACATATGAAAAGGTATCTCTATGTTAGTTATTCCTTCAATGCTAGTCTCTATCCACTGGCCTATGGATGCATGCTTGGGGTAGTTGCAGCTCGATACCCTCCCTGTGTCAGGTTGTGATGAAAAAAAAACAAATAAAGATTAAAAATTATTAACAAGAAATGATTTATATAAAATTTAAATTATTATCAAATTAATTATAATTGAATATAATTGGTGATCATTATTTTAATTAAGTATACATAAGGTTCTTAAATAGTTAATTAATTAATAAAAAATCATTATACTTGGATTTAATATTGTATCCGAGAATTTTGAGTTAATTTAATGAGGCTTTTTTAATCAATCTCCTCTGATTGATTTATTCAAATTCCTAGTTAACTATATTATTTTAAGATTTGGTATCTGATAACCTTATTTTATTGTTGGGTATTTTTTTTAATAGTCACTTATATTTTATTCAAATAATATTGTTTTTATTGATTTTTACCAAAAAAAATATGATATTTTGGAAGAGAAATTCTATTCTATGAGTTGGATTTTCCCTTTTATATCCATATGACTTATTACTAAAAATCTATATTTAAGATATTTTCAAATTAAAAAATTTATTTTATTTCTACAATCCAATTTTCCCTATAATTCCATTTAAAATCCATTGTTATCCCTTTCCTAAAAATTTGGTTATTTCATATCCATTTGGGAATGCTAAAAAGGTATTTCAGTCAACTTCCACACCATTTATAGTATTTCTCCACATTGTAATCATAATTTAATATTATTTATTTTCAGGGATCCAATGTTGGGATATTTTTTATTAAAATAAATGCTTAAACATGTTTTTGTAACCATTGAAACATGATTTCAAATGTGTCCTATATCTATATTTTTTATGAAAATATTGCTGAAATGTTAAGAATTTTTTTTTATTTTTTTTATCAACGTATTTTCTATCTTTGAAAGATCCATCATTTATGATTATTAACTTTTATATTCGTTATGTATTACCTTTTAAATTCGTTTATGATATGATTTTTTATTTCTTGGTGTTCGATATAATTTTAGGTAACATTATTTTTTTATATTATTTGTATTTGAATATTATAAATACCATAAATATTTTATTTTTTGATGTTTAATTATTTATTAACTTTTATGATTTATTTTTTTAATAATTTATTATTATTATTCATTATAACTATTTGTGTTATATTTGTTTTCAAATATTAATTTTAGAAAGTAATTTATACCTATATATAGGCAGTTTTAATTTTTGTTTACCTTTTCCTGAGCATGGATGTTACTCTTACGTAACTTATACAAAAATAGTTCTAGCTTTACCTAGATTTATATGTTACCCTTACATCACCATTGTATTTTAAATATTACCATTTTGAATTTCTAGTATTACCTTTAAATGAGATAATGAATTATGCAGTTACCTTTATGGTCATCGTGTTTAACCTTTACACATGGTATACATTTTTTGTCCCACATTTATGCATCATGTTTTAGGTTACCTGTTCACATCATATATAATTTTTCTATTGATTTTATGCATATCATATCTATTAAATTTTATGTACGTTTTTGAATGTTCATTTTATACATATGAAGTATACGTATTTTATTAATTAAACTTACATGGAATTTTCAGAAGTTATTTAGGAAAGTATTAATGATTACCTTAATGATTCCGTACAAATTTACCTCTACCTAATATGATGTTTTAAATTACAGTTTTAAAACCATGATCTATTTTTGGATTCATTTTTCATTTTGATTTACTAAATGTTAGTTTCATATTTTAGTATTGTATTTTTTTATATAAATAAAAATAAATTATATTGAAAACTTGAGAAGCGATTTTAGATTATTTTAAAGAAATTTATATTACGATTTTAATCCTATTCTAATTTCAATCCTAAATAGTCACCATATTTTTCAAAAAATTTAAATATATTTAAATATTGATTTATTTATTTGATTCAATTATTTCAAAAAATTTAGTTAAGAAAAATAATCATATTCAAATTGGTTTTATATTATTCACAGTAATATTTTTTTTAAATTTTATGTATATTTGCATGCATACTATAAAAGTTTTGAATTTTAAATTATAAACGAAAACTATGTGAGATATTTTTTGATCACATTGAAATATTATTTTGTAATTTTTAAAACAATTATTTCAACAATTAAAATTTATTTGAACTATTCAATAGTTGTTTAAAAATATAAGGGAATTTTTTTTAAAAAAATATCACTCACTCAATGTGATAATTCTGGTTGATTATTATTATTATTTGAATTATTTTCCCCAGTTGGAGATTATTTATAGTAATTGATGATTTTTTAGAGGCTTATTGAGAAATTATTGAGGGGGATACTAAGACGATACTCTTTCTAATTGAACATTTAAACACTCAAGAACTATGTGATATTATTATGTGTTATGTAATACTGTGAACTTTCAAACTTCAATTAATCCGATGAAAACAATGTTGGATCTATTGGGTGATCACTATAGGGAAATCTAATCTTCTCAAAATACTACCAATTCCATGATGTGTTATACTAATACTTTTTTGTATAAGTAGAGGTCCTACTTCAATATAACATCATTATATTATTCTTTTTTTGGTTATGTTAGAGTCAGTAGTAAATCTTGTTATCCTATCACATGTTATTAAAACTTTGGGTTATTTCTTTTCCATCAAAATAATTTTATATCTTTATGTTGTAAATCCAATATTATAAATTATGTACCATTTGGGTGGTTATTATCATTATCTAAAGTCTGGTTTTATTGTGTTGTGACTCCCCATACAAAATTATAGTTTCTTTGTTATATTTTTAATGATAAAGTATATCATAACTAAATTATAACCCCCCTTAAAAACAAGGTAGTGAATAACACATCTCTTAAAAGGTAGATATATTTAAGAGTATTTGTATGTCTACTATGGAATGAACTACTAAATAATTTCCTATATTAATTCTTTAGTTTTTCGCACTGATTATCTCCTATTGTGTAGTTATGTTAACTATGATAATTACATTTTAAAATTAAATATATAATTAATTTATTTTTCTTTATAGATTTAATATGGTCAATTCCAGACCACTACACACTTATATACTTTTTGGATCTCCATCTTACACATAACACATAATATCAAATTGTGTTCCTCTCAGATATAGAGTTTTTTATTTATTGTTTTTTCAACAATGTTGAATATCATAGACCACACACTTTAATAAAAAAATTAATTTAAAATATAGAATGAATGAATATAATTGATGGTTATATTCCATATAAGTCACTACACATTGATTTAATGTATTATGATTCCATGAAATTGAGAATAGAGCCATACATCAAAAAACTCAACATCAAACGCTAGACTATAATTGTAAAACCATATAATTTACATAATTAAACCAATAAATACTTACTTTTAATGATGTTTATAAGTATATTAGGAAATAAAAAACTACGAATATTTTATGTTGTGGTATTAATATAAATGTGTTTAGTCTTGTTTCTATTTGTAACATGCCTCCTGAAATTTAAAACATTTTTAATGTTACTCACTCTCGCTCATATAAGGTGATTAAAAATGAGCTTGGTGTCATAACCTAACCCAACAGGGACCTCCTAGAATGAGATAATCTGAGTGTGACTACCCCAATCCCACCTCCAATAGGCTACGGGGTAGTGACCAACCCTGAGTAGACATATCTCATAGATGATAGGCCTTAGCCTATGTACCTATACTCATGAACACATATACAATCCCATACAATTTATAGAAAGTTAAAAAACAATACCACAAAGTCAAGAAAAATATTTATACCAAATCATAGTATGTAACAAAATATTTCAATGTATTAAATTGGAAAAATACAAGCCAAAAAAGTGAAAATGAGTCCAACCTTCTCATAAGAATGGGATTACTGTCAATAGAAACACTAAATAAACACCTTGGTCAGTCTATCTCAATATAAGCTCCACTTAATTCTAGTACACTAGGACACCATCAAATGGTCTATCATTTTCTTAAGGTACAACCTGTATAAGAAAATCAATTACATGGGTGAATATTACAATACCCATTTGGATTCCCTATAATCACTATACTTAAAGAATCACGAGAAGTCAGTTGACATAAGATATGTCAACAATATATGAGACATTAAAATTATAAATCCACAATATAGTCATGATAGACAATCAGTCTTAAGGGGTCTAAAACAACACTTTGAAACATACAATTATGATCGAGGATTCTTGGTGAAACTAATATGGTATGGATCAATCCCTGAGCCATGATTTCATTAAAGACACTCATCAGGTAGGTCATGATCGTCTAGCCTTTCCAAGGTGTACATGATGGATCGTAGAATGTCAATTTATTCAGATAGGGGATCATGCCGAAGAAAATCGGGGGACACAACCAACTCTACTAGATCAATATACTAGATATGGGATCGATTCCCTATTAATAGTGATCATGTCAATACCAAAATCCCAGACATGGAAGGAAATGATAGAGTATCCCCCTTGTCTCAACAAATGGATACCACAAAGTCTATCTGAATTAAAACCCATAGAGGAAATAAAATTATTATGATGAAGATGTAATGATGCACTATATCCTTATAGGAATATACCAGGGAACCATAATTAATTGAACCTGGTCTATATTGAGGAAACCACGGGCTCCAAACACCCTTAGATGGAGTACATGACATGTAATGGGTGTATAAGATCTTCCTTTTAAACTCTTAGTCTTAGCATGTCTCACTATCTCACACAATATGTAATTATCTAAATACAAATCATGTCCTCTCTAGGTACACGACATGTTTAGGTTGGATAAACCTCTTGTTATGTAAAATTTCCATGCCCGTGTACGCCTGGATGTGACCGTGTATTTTGGGTTGGGCCTGTGTATAGTGGTCATGCTGATGTTCCTAGCCATGTCTGAGTACTATGTATTTTACATGTACTCTATTGATGCCCAAGCGTCTAGATGTGTAAAAACTCATATAGTTCTAGAGTACATTGCATGAATTCAGACACATGTGACATGACATGGGACAAATTTTATATAGCATGTGATCCTTACATTTCTGTGGAAAACCTAGTACCACAACTGGGGTTCCCACACAATTTTTATATTCCAATTACATTCTGTGTAATGCGGTATTTTCAGAAACCTTCAGTTTCCTTCACATGTCTCATAATTCCAACTTCAACAATGTCAATCCTAACTGAGTAACTTAGACCGGGAATTGATTGATCTTTATCGTCGTTATTGATTGGAATCTAGCCTTTGATCCATTTAAAAATTTCTCTATTGAGATGCACCATTGCCACAGCATTCCACCATCACATGTAAATCTAAGATGAAAAAAATCATTGTTCTAATATGATTCACCTTTGATCATCCTCCATCATCACACCCTTGATCATGAAACACAACCATAGTATTGATGTATTTCATAAAATATTGGTCATGAAACAATTGAATACTGGGTATTTGTCGAATTGTGAGCCAATGAAATTTCCCATGATGAACATTTGAAAAAATAAGGGAGAAATACAAGAAACACAATAGAGGAAGAAAATCATCTATTTTTAATGTTGGACATTAATTGTTTCCATTAAAATAATGAATATTCATCAAATAATTAATAAAATAAATCAACCATAAATTAAATGTTGATGCATAGATCAATTATTGATAGTGGAATTGATCTGTGTTCGACTTAGGATAACAAAATGGGATGAAATCCACATAAATCAAATTTACTACCTCAATTTAGGATCATTCCATGATTAATAATGATCCTTTTTTATAGTATTTAGTGAAATACTATAAATTAATTAGCGAATGTGACCCTTGTGGTATCGACTTGATCCTTTGATCCATTGTCTTCTACAATTGATAAACTCCCACTATTTCTCTCAATTATTTGGGTTATGTAGATAACCCTACAAATTGGTCATAACATCTTATTTATATAATATTTATAGGTCACTAATATAACAAATAATAAAATTAATAAATAACTAAATATTTTTTTATTTATTACCTTTACTCAGGAAAATAGTTTCACAAGAACTCCATGTCGATATCTGTTATGACATAAATAGGTAAAGACATACATTCTAAAATCAATAGTGGACTCAAATTTCCAATATTATCCTATTTAATGATGTAATACTATTTTTTCATCTGTGAAATTAATATGTTTAATATTTTATAATATCAATGTCAGGCTCACCGGGCCATAGAATCCTACAGAATCATAGAACCTTGCTCTAAAAATATTATTATGTATATTTAAAATAATTACATTGAGAAAACTACAATGTTATAAAAGAAATTCATCAGGATATGTTTTAAATTTTAAAGATGGGTAAAGATGAAAATGTTACCGAGATGTTCCTATGAATTTCTTCCATTATGAATGGAATATTACCTTATTGATACTTTGGATAACTTAGTGCATATACTGATACTAGAAATTCATTTTTTTTATTTTTTGAAACACATTTTGGTTAAGTGATAACCCACCACACAAATAAATTTGAGGCTAAGAGAGAACTAAACTCAAATCCTCCATGATCAGAAATGTTATCATTAGATCTGCCAACACCACCCCAATTTTCCAAATAAACCTTCAAACCATCTCAAAGTGGGAGTGTGCATAAAGGGAAAGGCCAAAAGGGCTGAGGAGAATCATAAAATGAAGTTATCAGACCCTGGAAAAAATAACAGAACCCCAAACAGGAAAACAACTAAACAATTGAGAACATGTGAGGAAATTACTCAAGCACCGAGTGTTCTTGAGGTCACCCTTTGCGACTTCGTATTGACCCGGGTGAAGACGTTAACCCTTCATGTATCTGTCATCTACATATGAGAACTAAATTTAGAAAACAAATAATGCCCTAGCCTCATAGACACCACCAGCCGCCCAAGAAGGGGAAGAAGCACAAACAAAATCCTGAAACATAAACCTTGGAAACAGTAGTCATCATTAAAAAATAATCTCAGTTCAAACCTCCATCGTCTTTGTATGTGCCTGATAGTGATCGACACTGTGGAAGTCCAGAAACATGCGAACCAGGAAGGGTTGTCCATGCACAGAAGGATCGAGGAGAGACATCATCATCATCGCAGACAACGCTACTCGGGGAGGACAAGGAACATCAGTAGGATCCTTGCTGTGTCAGGAACACTGAGTCGATCGGAGGGCCACTCGCCAGAAGGAGAGCATAGCGCCGGTAGAAACCAAATATGCATATTAGTGCATATAAAAAGAATACTATGTGTTCTACCAAAGAAGTATAATGTGAACGTAGTATAAATTTATGGAAGTAAAATTTTTATGGAATATACATTGGATGAACTCATTGGTCTTTTATTTAATACAAAATTGAGTTGAAGAACATAGTTGAAGAGGAGACTTTTAAAAAGAAGGGTGTTGTATTTAAATATAATATAACTTTTCAATAAAAATTCTAATTCTATATTCTAAAAAATAGAGAAATAATTATCAAAATTTTAATAAATGATTTTTAAAAATGTTGAAATAAATTGGAAGTTTTAAGATTGTATTTAATAAGGTTAATAATAAGGATGATCCAATGATAAAAGTTGAACATGATTATAATTATGTTTTCGAAATAAAACTCTACGAGTGTAGAAAGAGGGAAAATATAAATCCAAAATATCTTGGGTTAATGCATTTGATAAAATATATAAAATATAATTAAAAATGAGAAAAAATATTTGGTGGTATGATACCGGTATACAAAATAATATGGTTCAAGTGATGAAAATTAAACTGAAAAAGAAACCTATATCCCTTGTACAAATGAGGTTATTGTTATTCGGATTGTAGATCATATTTTTTTTAATTTTCACAATATAATCTAGAATAATTAACTGAATAATATAAAAAATATATAAAATATGATCTAGGAATTGTTGATCTGAACAAAATATTAAAATTATAATATAATAAAATTCTTAAACAAAATAAGAAATTGAATAATCAAATTGAATTGTCTAAAAAATGTTAAAATGAATATTTTTTAATGATTTATAATTTTTGAATGAATAAAATTAAAATATGAATGATGAAATTATATGTTTGAAAGAAAATATATCTACTTTTATTCCATATAATGAAATGCATGATAAGTTGATGTGTATGATGAATCCTAATAAAGATATATATGTTTTTTATAATAAATAAAAACCTAGGTTATAAATTATTATTATTGTTAATAGTACTTAAATAATTTTATCTAATGTTATATGATTTTGATGTGGTATAAAGGTAATTATTAGAATGAATGCTCACTGAGATTTCATCAATTTTAGGGCACACTAAAAATTCTATTTGAAATAATATTTTTTTCTAAATTTCCTCTGAATTATTGTTTAAATTTTGTTTGGGTACCAATGTATTCCTACACTAGCACAACTAGACCCAAAATATCATGGGTAGTAAAATTATTGTCTACTTAAATAATATTTCTTTGCCAACATACTATATTAGTGATAATTATACATGGTACATGGAAAATAGATGGACCAGACACTTAATAAGAGAACAAATGAAAATTGTATCTTATAATCATTGTGATGGAGACTCGATGACATTTAGTGACAGCTCAAAAAGAAAAGTGTATGGGTTAAGGGGGAGTAGGTATTTATAATATTTTTTTAATTTGTAAATTGTTTTTATTAATGTTTTGAAACATACGTTAATTACTATTTCACTATTATTTTATGATGGAATGAGTGTAAAATTTGACGACAGTAAATCTATAGTTTTTAAAAATGTATCTATTTTATTTTATTCTAATAAAAATGTAAATAATTATTCTATTTATTTTTCGGAATTATCTAACTAGAATTTTAAGTCTATTAATTTTATAGAAACATATAAAATATTATTTTATTATAGGATTGGACATGTGATCTTAGAAATGTTACAAAAACAATAAAATAAAAGACACATGTGGAATCTACCAAATTTTAAAATTAATAAGAATTTTATATGTGATTCTTATTTAAAAGGTAAACAATATAGAGTTAGTATTATATTTATTAATAAAGTAAAAACCTCTAGAGATCCAGGTATTATTCATTTATATTTTTTTTTCTTATGCATGTTTCTAGTTTGGGAGGTAAGAATTATGTTTTTACAATTGTGGATGATTTTAGTAGATTTATTTGAACTTATTTTTTATCTTATAAATGTGAGATTTAATCTTAATTTATTTATTTTGGTAAATTGGTTCAAAGTATATTTTTTTAATTATTTTAATTAGAAATTATAATGGAGTTGAATTTTATAATCTGGATTTTGAAAATTGTATTGAATAAAATACATATTTTAAAAAAAAATTTCTCTTAAAACACCTCAAAAAATGGGTTTGTACAATGAAAAGGAATAAATATTATTAAAGAGTATTGAAGAATATTAAATAAATGTAATTTAACTTAATATTTTTGGGTTAAATATGTTACTATATAATGTCATATTGAAAATATCGTTTTAATTAGATATTTCAAAAAACAACCTTGTAAATTGTTTAAAGATAAAAACATAATGTTGGTTATTTCAATAAAATCACGTGTAATGTTTTTATTTTAGATACTAAGGACAAGATAAATAAATTCGATTCTAAAAGTGTTAAATAATTTATTCTAGGTTATGTTAAAAAATTTAGATCTTATATAGTTTAAAATAAAATAATTATGTTTTTAGAATAATATTTTAATGTTTAATTTATTGAAAATGTTTTGAAAAACAATTTTATTTTAGATGAATTTCAAGATGAATTTAATAACACTAATTTTTGTGAAGAAAACCCTCTATATAATAATGTAAATTTTGGTGGGGATCATATTCTTTACCATTTTGATAATACCATTGGTAATGTTGACACTGGTATTAAAACAAGAAATTCAGTTTTGATTTTTTTTGTAACATTTACATTTTTTATAAGTTTGTACCAAATGATGTTTTTTATTATTTGAATGATGATAATAGGAATATTTCTATGAAATATTAACTTAATAATGTTTCTAGAAATATTTTTTGATTTTTATTTGAAATGACTTTAGATAAGAATCTTATTAAAATTAAGTGTACTTCTAGAAATAAAATCAATCTTTTGGGTCATATTATTAAGAATAAATCTTAACTTATTGGTCAAGGTTATTTTAAAAAAGTCGGTATATTTGTTCATTATTATTTTTTTCCTGTTTCAAGGATTTAATCTATTATAATTTTTTTAGCTTTTGTAGATTTTTATTGTTTTAAATTATTTCAAAGGGATGTTAAATGTGAATTTTTAAATTGTTTTATTCTTAAATAAGTTTAAGTTTTTCAATCATCGGGTTTCTCAAATGAGAAATTTACTAATAATTTTTTCAATTTATCAAAAGATTTATATTGTATTTAGTATGCACCTTCATCTTAGTATGATAGAATTATTTTGTTTTTGTTTTAGAATGATTTCAAATAAAGAAATATATGACATACGTTTTTCATGAAAATTATTTCAAATTATATTTTAGTTGTTAAAATTTATGTTCATGATATTTTTTTGGTTCTTCAGGTAAATTACATTGTAAAGAAATTTTTTATTTTTATCATAGGTGAATTTTACATTAGTTTAATGGGGGAAATCAATTTTTTTGGGTCTTAAAATTTTACATATAAATTATGGAATATTTTAAAATCAGCAAAAATATGATAAAGATTTAGTTAACATATTTGGTTTAGATTATTTTATAAATTTTAGAATGATTTTGTATACTAATTGTATGTTAGATTTATATATATAGAAAATCTATGGATTGTAAAATGTATGGAGGAATTATTGTAATTTTTTTTAAATAACTACTTTTAGATATGATAATATGTTTAGTGTTTATTTATGTGTATTATTTCAATTTTAACCTAAATAATCACACTTAAAATATGTTAAATGATTTATAATACATGTTAAATGATTTATAATACATGTTAAATGCACTATTAATTTTATAATATTTAATTCTAGAAATATTTTTTTGATTTTTTTAGTGGTTTTGATTATGATTTTAGGGACCGAGGACTTAATAGATAAATCACTTCAGGTATGAGTGATTTTCTTTGTAAAAACATTGTTTTTGGAGTTTAAAGAAATAATTATTTACTCTATAGACTATTATAAATTAATATATTTCATTTTCATCATGTTGTTCTCACTAATTATGGGATAAAAATATTTATCTGAGCATCATTTTAATTTTGAAAATATTCTTATTTATTTCCATAATTCTTTTACTATTTCAATTTCTGAAAAAATAACTTATTGAATTATAGAGCATACCATATTTAAATGAGATTTAGTTTGATAAATTATTTTGTTAATAAAGGACATATTTTTCTTGATTATTATTCAAATAAAAATTAATTTAATGTTATATCTAGTAAATAATTGCAATTTTCAATGATTGATGAAATGAAATTTAATCTTTATATATTGGGGATTCAATTTAATATTTTATTTTTCTCTTGGTTTTAAATATAACATAAAATTCAATTATTAAGGTGGATTTTTCATGACTTTAAAACACAATCATTCGTAAAATATTTTTTAAATGTTCTAGTAGTTTAATTAATATTAAATATTTTTTTGATAATTTTCATAAAGTGGGACAACTTTGTAAAATGTTATCTTTGTTTTTTAATTTTAAAAAAAGGGTATTATGTTAATTCATAGTGTTTTTAATGATTTCAAGTAACATTGTTTTGTATATTTTTTGTTTTTTAATACAAAAAATTCCCCAAATGTTTTTTGTTTTAAATTTTATTACTATTCCATAATTAGTTTTTTATCATTTATTATTATTATTATTTATAATTATTTTGGATATATTTTTGTGAAAAATTAATTTTTAAACATTATGTAAACAGTTTTAATTATTGTTTACCTTTCCGTGAGAATTGTTGTTACCCTTATGTAACATGTATAAAAATAGTTCTACTATTACATTTTTTTATAGGTTACCCTTTTAGAGCATATGGATTCTCCAACTAAACCTTATTATTTTCAAGTATTACCCCTTCGAATGATGAAATATATGAATTTACATTTACATAATATTTATTTAACCCTTATGAAATGTATATATTTTATGTCCCACCATTAAAAAGTGGCTTTTAGGATACCTTTATACATCATATAGAATTTATCTTTTACCTTTATGCGTCTCATATCTATTAACCTTTACATAATATTCAAAATTTTCATTTCACATTTATACCGTACATATATTTTATAAATTTATCATATGTAGACATTTGAGAAGAACATTACACAAGTATTAAAGATTAAAATTACAAATTCATACAAATATAACTTCATTCAATACGTTTTATGAAACAATAGTTTTAAAAAAATTAGTTTTTTCAATTATTTTGAAATTTTTAGTTCCAATTTATTAATTTTATATGTTTAAATTGTTTATTTTTTCTATAAAATAATATACATTATATTGATACCCTACAATGTTATTTTTTATTATTTTATATATATTTTGATAAATATTAATTTTTTTCTCTTTTCACTCACAAAAAAAATAATATGCATTTATAAAATTTTAATACATTTTTTTAAAAGGATGATGGCTTGGCCAAAATAACAAAGCACAATTATTATAAGATAATGTGGTCAAAAAAGTTTAAAAGACAGAATCAAATTACAATACTTATCATGAAGAGGGAGAAGATCAACTTGAAGATCATCAAACCTGGTAATGTCTTGGTTGAAT
Organism: Viscum album; assembly: GCA_963277665.1. Taxonomy (NCBI): domain Eukaryota; kingdom Viridiplantae; phylum Streptophyta; class Magnoliopsida; order Santalales; family Viscaceae; genus Viscum; species Viscum album. The sequence goes on along the minus strand of OY728119.1, from coordinate 1,171,978,086 downwards.
CCCTTGTTTACAAGGCCATCTACAACCATATTTGATTCATGATAAAAATGAGTGATGATGTAATTGATGTTGAGAAGAGAACTGGTGCAATCTATCTAATGAGTTGTGATCGACCATGCTAGATGTGTCTCACCATTCCAAATCACTTGCACAATGGTAGTCAAATCAGTTTTAATCCAGATATTGTTCCAACCATAGAGCTTGGAGAAGTTAATGGAATGTATCAAACTCAACATTTCGGCCCCCAGAGAAGTGGTAATACCACAACTACCAAGAAAGCATCCAATGATCTGACCAACGTGATTCCGGAAGATAGCAGCACAACCCGCATGACTCAGGTTTCCTTTGGAGACACTTTCCTTGTTTACTTTGATCCATCCATTAAAAGGATCTCACCAGAACACTTCAAAAGTGCCTTGAGGATGGAAAAATTTCCCATCAATCCTATGACTTTGTAGAATTCCAAGGTCATGAATAGTATTGGACCAGTGTCCCTTGGGTATCATTTCAGCTTTAGGAATGGAAATAAGGATCCACATCCTACCTTCATTATGGCTAAATGAGTAATTGTTGCGAGTAATAGAGTTTCTATGAAACCAGATCACGTGATAGAGCTCATAAATAATAGCAAGGAAAAGGTTCTTAATTTCATAAGAACTTTCCTTTTTCACACATACCTTTAGTTGATAATTGACAGAGTTAAGAATCATCAACCTGTAGTTAAACATGTAAACAATATGGTTCCAAAGAGACGAAATAGTGGCACAAGAAAGAAAAGTAGGATTAACATATTCTCTATATTGGTTGTAGAGTACAGATTTAGAGTATAGATGAATATCAAATGATTGAAAAAACCTATCTATGCGAACTATGTTGTGAGAGAGACTCCAAAGAAGAGTGAATCTTGAATTCATTATCTAGGGTTTTTCAAAATTTAATCCAACCAAGATAACTTTCATAATTACCAAAATAATGATTATAATTTTTTTTGAGTTAAGAAAAAAATTGTGAGAAGACTCCCAAATTATAAAATCATCGGTTTTTAAGAAAGATAACTTGCCAATGACATGTGTGATGGTTTTAGGGAGATGATAATTTTGATAATTTTTCATATATCCAATAGAGTATCTGGTATTTTCAAGAGTTTAACAAGGAGAGAACAAAGAAACTAAGGGAAATCTTGTTTAGTTTTCCATCAAGAAATTCACGGAGGAAATCCCTGAAACCATCCATATAGAGTTTTTCATAATATGATAGAATGATTTTCTTGATCGATGAACATATATACAAGTAGAAGAATTTCAAATTTACATCCTTATCTTATCTAAGAAATCTATTTCTGAGATAAACAATAGAATCAGAATTGCGATGGTGAAGATTATAAGTGAGTATGGCTTGAAGGGCCTCATTAAAGTACTAAATAGTTATTGGAAAATACCACCCTTTTAAATTGGTGTTCAAAATTTAGACCATGGGATGGTCACAATTTCTCTTTCCATAGTGCTACCATTCTAAATAATATTTTTGATAGAAATGTTCTTTTTTTATAAGACCTATAGGCCATTTATAGACCATTATGGAGTAAACCGTCTTAGAACCAATTGTAGATATGTCCAGGAATATTATACCAACCATACAGAGAGATTTACCTTTCCAAGAAAAGAGTTGATTTAGAACTTGATCAATAATTGTAGAAAAGTATCATGATTTGGGTCTTCCCCAAAAAATGGGAACGCCAAGATAAGTAAAATGTAAAGAGACTTGTTTTAGTCCTATGTCACTTCTAATGTTATATTTTATACTAGTATGAATGTTTTTTGAAATGAAGATATAGGATTTGTTCCTACTAATGGTTTGACCAGAAACATCTTTATAGTGAGAGAGAGAATTTTTTAGGTTTTTAATGTTACTTTTGTCACCTTGAAGAAAAAGTATGATATCATCAGCATATAACAGGTTAGTGGGAGAATTCACATTCATAGAAACATGATTGGGTTTGGTCTTGTTCTGATCTACACGATGGGTCATAAGAGGACTAAAATAGTCTTCTGAAATAGAGAAAAGAATAGTAGATAGGGGGTATCCTTTCCTAATACCTTTGGTGCATTTTAAATATCTCTTCGAAGAGCCATTGATCAGAATTGAAATCAAGTTCAAGTTGAATAGGGTTTTTATTGTAGTAATAAAGGATTCATTAAATCCAAAACCTTGAAGAATCTTGACAATAAATATCCAATCCATGGTATCAAAATCTTTTATAATGACAAGTTTAATGGAAATGTTTCCTCCTCTGTTAGTTTTAATTAATGTGTTAACGCATTTAGAGGAAAGGGTAGTGCAATATTGTATGGATTGACCGATGAATAAACCCAAATTGGTTTTAGTAGACAATTTTTTCTGTGATAGTGGAAATCCCATTAGCAATGATTTTAGGGATGACTTTATATAGAGTTTTAATGAGAGTAATAGGCCTAAATATGTGAATCTCAGAAACAATGTACACTTTGGGAATAAAGGAAAAAAATGAGCATAAATAGCATGATGAAGAAAACCATTAGAGAAGAATGTTTTGAGAAATTTGAAAACAACTAATTGAACAACATCCCAAAATATTGAATGAAACCTTTATTAAAACCATCAGGACCTGGAGTAATATCATGATTCAAACAAAAAATAGTGTCTTTGATTTCAGGATCAAGGATGATTTTTAGAGTAAAATGGTATCATTATCATTAACTACCATCTAAATGATTTCTGGTAGGAGGTATTTGTTTTTATAAGGACCATTGAAGAAGGATTCAATATAAGACACAATATGATTGGCAATATCATCTTCATGATCTGAGATATTGTTCCAATCTTTCAAAATAGTAAGTAGTTTGAAAGATTTCCTAAATCTTTGAAGAGAGGTGTAGAACATTATATTTATATGCCCATCTGATATCCATTTAATTTTAAAAACATGTTTCTTCATGTTTTCTTTAAAGGTGAGAAAAGTGTTATGTTTTATAGAAAGCTTAATTTTTTCGATTTAGATCAATGTTGAAATCAGAGCTAGTGTTGATTTTTTGAAGTCTATTGAGATCAACCTCAATAATAAGGATGCCATTGTTAATTTGTTTTGATTTGGAGCTACACCAATATTTGAGAGTTCGTTTGTGGTTTTTTAGATTGAATTTACATGAAAAAAGAATCATCATGGTGTGATATATAAGAACATTAATTTTCCATGATAGTGGAGAAACCATCATAAGAAAACCATACATTATTGAACCTAACAGCTAGCAAGGATTTTGTGTTTTTGATGGAGATATTGACCAGAATGGGATGGTGGTCAAAGTGCAGCTTGTGAAGAGTTGGGATGGAGATAATGTCCCATTTTTCTAAGCATGGACATTCATGAAGGATCTATCCATTTTGGAGGAAACCACCCTATTGTAATGCCTTATATACCAAGTAAATTTCGCACAAGTAAGATTAATTTCAATTATATTGTTGTCATCAATAGAAGTTTGAAATTATATTGTGGAAATAGTTGAATGAGAAGGACCAATTTTCTCACTTGAATTATGTATAACATTGAAATATCCAATAAAAAACAAAGAGTATTAATATTCGTACATAAACAAGTTAGGCCATTACAATGATGACTCATATCTTGGTATATATTTTTTAATAAAAAAATAACAGAAAAAGGGGTTCCATCCATAATTTAGTCACATGTAAAATGTTTCTTAGAGACATTAAAAATAATAATATTCTTTAGAGAAGTCTATGAAAAAAAATCCATAGTGATTCAATGTTGTAATTATTTTTGGGATCACTAGTAAAAGAATAACCATACTGGCACAAATAAAAGAAATAAGACGAAAAATAAATTTTCGTCTCAACGATTGAAAACAACATTGGAATATGCATTTTAATGAATCTTTTATGACCAGCAAGTGTGTCCGAGTTGGCAATACCCTAATAGTTCCAAAACAGTATCTTTATTTAAACCTAAATTTGGAGTCAGAGCTCCGTTTTTTCTTTCCTGAGACATTATGACTATAAGATCTTATCTCTTGCTGAATATTTTAGAGATAGTATTTTGTTCCTACTTACCATTGGATGTTTGAGCTAGGTTTTTAGGAGAACCTACCTTTGCATTGTCCTTGGTAGAACCTTGTAAAGAGTTATTCAGATTCAAATCCACAGAATTCAAGTTAAAATTATCATCATGATCAACATTTTGTGAAGTAATTTTTTTTCCAGAATTATCAGTACGAACAATTTTACCAATAACATGAGAACCATCCATAAAATGCTTGATAGAAACAGGAGCATAAGTACATGATTCATTTTCCTATTTTATGTAATTTTCTATTAGTGTAGGGTCTGGACCAACTGTTTGTTCGGAAGTAGCTTTGTGCTAAATTTGAATAACGTTCAATCCAATTTTATATTTAATTTTCATAGGATGATTTCCTTACTCCTTGTCATCCCCCATTTCCAATGGTGTTTTGATACTTTTATTGTCCACAAAACCCATTAGAACCATGATATTCAGATTGGGGGTTTGATACAACTATACATTGCCAAGATCCAAATGTGTTGTTTCACTAACAACTTATCCAGAAAGTGTCACAGGGCTGTCAGTCTTGCAATTATATTCAATGCATGTATTTCTAATAAGACATGGTACTTGGTCTGAGTTATTCATAGACATACTTGGGGTAATAGTGGCATTCAATCCAGAGTTTTCCAACTTTTGGATAGTGTTTGGAGATAAGGGTTTCAAGTACCTGCTTCTAAAATATAAAAAACTTTATTGGATTGTTTAATATTATCTAATACTAGATTTTTTATTTCTTCTATGAGGTGATGTTACTTAGTGATAGAGTATTCCTCTTAAACTATGTTAGCTCAGGACATTCCTAAATTGTCCCATGACTGGGTCAAGCTATGTGATTTTGAAACCCATATTTCAATCTAATTTTTAGTGGCTTTGATTACATCCACCATGGGGGCATTTTCTTTCATTATCTTCCTTATTTCCTTCTATTTGTTTTTAGTTGGCCGGTAGACTTGTTTCCTAACCACCCAATAATTAGATATTGAATTACCAATGATCTTACAAAGCTCATAGAAGGGGGGATTTCTCTCATACACTATTCTAATTTCTATATACTAGTCATAATTATTGAATCTAATCGTATATGGAACCTTTTAATCCAAATTAGCATCCACCATCACTTTTTAAAAAAGACCCAATTCAGAATTTAATGTTTTTTGGTCAATTTTAAGTATATATCTGATGAAATAATCAATTTCATTAAATATTTTGGGGTGCCAAAATTACCAATTGAGACCATAAAATTTAACCCATACTTGTGCCATAGTTTTATTATATGTATGTTGGTTAAAGGCATAATCCCAATTAGATAATATAAGAAAATATGGCTTTAAATTAATGTTTCTAATATTCGATAGATTGTCAAGATCATCTTGTGGTTTTAGAAGTATGTGAGAATATCCGTTTCCTATTGATTACAGTTTCCAATCTGATAAATTCCAAAAGTGTCCAATATGGGTACGAAGTTCAAGCAAAGGTCATGACAATCAACTTTTAGATAAAAGATGTGCCCCATCACAGAGGATTTACACATTTGTGTGCGCTGTTATAGGGATTTGGGATGAACTTCTACTAGGAATCACCCATCATCTAGTTACTTATAGGGGGGTTCTATAAGTTGTTTTGAAAATATCTTTGCTTTTAAGAGCTTCAAGGAAAGTAATCCATCTTGAACTTTTTATTGTACATCGATTAGGGTTCTACTCCATGATAGCATCCTCCAAAAGTTCCTTAGTTTCTCTAGGTGTAAAATATCATTCCCATTACAGATCAGAAGTATCCATTCTCATGAGGAGATTCGAAGGGAAGAACGAATGTCAAGCCCCATATCAATGATTATGGTTCTTCCGATGTGTGGACTGCATTTCTCCTGATGAGTCGCTCTCCATTTCCCTAAAATTTTTTATACATTTTAATATTTACAAATTTAATTTCATAATGATTTATAAATTTTTTTAAGACAAATGATCATATTGAAACTTATTTTGAAGTATTTAATGTTGTGTTATTATGTTTTAAATTTTATCCATTTGGGCTTCCATAAAAGTGTTCTGAATTTTGAATTTTAAAAGGGACCTATATGAGATTTTTTGTCTCATAGGCTTATTATTATGGATTTGTTTCCAACATATTCTTACAATTATTTAAATTAGTTTTCAATATTCATTATTTTTTGAAATATTGATTAATACTTATGTAATGTTTTTCTATCTATATATGTGAAAATTATGGTTGGTTATTATAATTATTTTAAAGTTTTACCCGATATGAGATTGTTTTTTAGGTATTACAGATATTATTTAATGAGTTATTGGGAAATTCTTGAATGGGATACTGATATGATACTCTTTTGGTGTGAACCACTAAACTTTCAAGAATTTTGTGATATTGTGAAGTGTTGTTGAATACTATAAACATCTGAAATTACCATTTATCATGTGTGAACAAAGTTAAATTTGTTGGACGGTATCTCAAGTGGAATTTAATATTATACAACTATTACTATTACCTTGACATGTTGTTATGATGGTTTTCTCTAAAACCATGGGTTATGTTTTGATATTTTTTCATCAGATTTTTATATGCCATGTTTTATTGGGCTATGTGTTAAATATTTCTATCTTCTAAATTGCGATTAAACCTTTGGTTTATGATTTTACCATTAAAATAAGTCTATCTCTTTAAGTTGTGACACCCAAATTGTAATGTCAGGATCATTTAGTTTTTGACTTTCAATAACTATGGTTAAGTTGTAATGGGTTGGGAATCCTTATAATAAATTTAATTTTCTTGGATATAATTCATGTTTAAAAAGTGAGTTGTAAATGGGTTATGCTTCCCCCTAATGAGAGATAATAAACCATATCTTAAGCTATATTATGAAGTAAGAGTATACATAGGCCCACTATAGACTAAACTACTATTGAATTCCCCATGTCAAGTCTTTACTTTTCCACTAATATTATCACCTGTTGTACATGGTAAATATATTTACTAATTAAATTTCATAACTAAATAGATAATTAGTTTTGTTTTATTTACAATTTTAATCTAATTTATTCACACACGTAACCCTCTAGACCATATTTTTTGGCATCTTAGACTTTAATTTTTTTGGAGATTGAATTCTAGAATTATTTGATTAAATTTTAAATTATTTTTCATGAGACATATTGGGAAAATGTTATGTAACCACTTTTATTTTAATGGGATATTCGTGATATTAATTTAAAAAAACATGAGGATTTTCCTTTGAAAAACATATATATAGATATATCCTTATATAATTGGTGGGCCTAAAATTATTTATATTTTAAGTGCATTATGTAAATTCTATAAATCTTAAGATAAAATGTTTGGAAATGAGAGGTTATTCTAGTCCACTATGTTATGAGACATGCATTGACACTATATTATGATATTATTAGAAGAGATCTTTGGTATATATTATGATTTTATAGACTTATACCTGTGACACATTCTTATATCATGCTTATTATTTTTTAATTCCATATTCTTATGAAATGATATATGTTATTATTTCATGATTATTATGTTGTAGTTACATTCCTTGATCTATGATTATTCTATCACGAATCATGATCACCTATTTTTATTTCATTATCTCATTCCATTAATCATTCTATTCTCACATGTTCATGTTTATCACATGTATATAATCTAATGATAAATCATCCATGAATTGATATTATTTTCCCATTTATTTAGATGCATGCCCAATATTTTCTTTATTTATGTTTTTTCAAAGTATTTACTATATGTTAATGTGTTTATATAGGAAAAATGAATGAACAATGTGATCAAATAAATGTATATCTTGTAATGAAATAATATATATGTGTTTCTAATATCTAAAGATACTAATCATTTGGTTTCTTTTAGTATGATTCAAACTTGTTTTTTAATGGTTAATCATGTAAAATGATGAAATATATAAATATATTATATATGGTTCTTATAATATTTTATATCCATTTTCATCTTAAGTGATTAACTCTTTCCAGGGGTTCTACCAAATTATAAAACTAGATGTTGGTACCTGGAATAGATCTCCAAACTCATGTATTCACACAATCTATCATCCTCTATAATTTTCACTACTTACTTTTAGGACAATATTTCTTGATTATAAAAAGATAACATTTCATATTTCTTAGTGATAGGAATACTATATCTCTTGGGTTCTATAAATTTCTTAGTTAACATATATATTATATTGTTTTTTGGACCATTTTATTCCATGAGGCCATGTAAATATTTTACCTACCCAAATTTTGTGTATCTTGAACATACTGAGGAAAACAATTATCAATTTTTATCTTATTCACAATATCTTCTATAGATTTAATCTCCATTTATATAAATATTGTGAGACCAAAAAAATATGTATTTTATATCAATTTAGATTATTATATTTTACAAATCATAAATAAAATATACAACTAGAATAAAGAGGTATAGTGTTTTTAGTGATTAATTATCTAACCATATTATTTTAAAACTGAATGTATATTTTTTCAATCAAAAAAATCCCATAAAATTCACCTCTATTCATATTTCACATAACATTCATCTTAATTTCATATAAAATTGGGAAACATAAGAAAAGGTGACCTTAAATGATAAGTAATGTGGATACATATCAATGAGTCAAAAGAATTTATCCCTATATCAGAAACATAATAGAGACATAAACATGTGAATAGTTTCATAATTAATGTAATAATATTACTTTATGTTATGAAATAATCATGAGGAAATATAGAACAATCATAGATCGTGATATATTAATATAGAAGGATAAACAGATGATCATTATAGCATAACATATATGACGGGATACAAATATAAAATAATAAATCATGAAATATGATAACATAAAATAGAAATTTGGAACATGAATAAGAATTGTAAATCTTGATATATATCAAGTCACTCTTCTAAAAACATTATAACATAATAGATAAATATAACTGCATCACGTCCATGCATGAAATTGTAAACAAATAAAACCACATCCTGTCCACACAGAATGTAATGACATTGGGTGATATAAATATTTACCCATTTAATTTAAGGGAAATTTATTATAAAGCCCAATAATATCATAATTATATAACCATAAATAAAAAAAACTCAGGAAATAAAATAGATATTCATTAAAAAAATTTCTAGATAAACCCAATAAAATAAAATGGGTTACATAACATTAATGGGGTATTTCATAAGAGGTAATATGAAATTGGACCAAATGAAACCCAAAACCCAAAAACACTAAAAAATATTCCATAATAGAATTTAGATGGGGATATAAGAAGGATTATATTCATTAATGATTATTTTTCTATATTAAGAGAGTAAAATAGAATATATATCAAAAAAATAGTTTTCTTTATATTATGACAATTTCATCATCAAAAAATGATATAAGATACCTTTAAAATTAGTTTGAGAAGGTAAAAAAATACTTTTAAATGTTTATTTTCAAAAAAAAATCCCAATAACGGAATATGGAAATGAAATATTGTATAATTAGAATAATCATGGAGATAAATATATGAATTTAAATGTATGTTTAGAAAATTACTTGTTTAGAATTTTTCAAACAGTTTAATGTAATAGACATCGATAAAAGGAATATGAAAATTTATTGTAAATAGGAATAAAGAAAAATATGGGTATTATATAATAAAATATTTACTTAACATATGAAATAAGAAAAAACATATTTTTGGTGAGAAAAGTTTGGATATAGAAAAGAAATAATAACAAAGGAGAGCATAAATTATCCTTTACAAAATCATATTTTTTCTGTTAAGAATCTATCAAAAATGACAATATGTGAAATAATTTTCCCTAAAAAAATTGTAAATAAAATAATTGGTAATAATTTTTTTGTAAAATACCCATCTAAGAATAATTTGTTTGGGAAACAAATGCCACAAATTATTTAAATAAGAGCATGTTAGTAAATCCTTTAACATAAAATCCGTATTTCTCGATAACACTCTAACTACCAATATAATAAACAAAAGGATAATATTCATATATATTGGAACCTTATTTATATTTATTTTTATTAATATTATCCATTTATATTTTTTTATTAACCATTTATTAATCATTCATAGTCAATATTAATCATCATGTGTTAGTTGTTCCATTTGTTTCATACATGATTTGATACAATGATTTTAGTTCCTGATAATTTATCATGCATTCATATCCTAAAAAAATTACAATAACGGGTATACATATGCGTTATGTATTTTTAGATTCCTATAATTATTTCATGGATTTTATTGTAACGACTCTTAACAAACAATTAATAATTTTCCTTTTTTTATAATATTAAATTAATCAAAAATATTATTTCTTGAAATGAACATAATTATATATATTAACATTAAGAAATTTAAAACTCAAATTAATAATAATTAATACCATATTGTTCTACCATTTAGGTTTTAATAACTAACCACATTGAATATATTATAAAATCATTCATATAGGTGGTTAAGTTGAACCAAAGAAGAACACACTATAATTTAATGTTTGAGTATAAACTAATTTTACTATAACATAATAATTATATAATGATAATGATATTATTTATATTATATACGCATGGTATATAATAATCAAGAATTTAGTGAATGATAATATAAATGGAAAATTAATAGATGGTGTTGTTATTTGGTCGGTAGAAATATGAACTCCTTTAGAATCCTTTTTATGATATTGAAGGACTTGAGGTATACTTAGAGGTCATAAATTTTAAAATATGAGATAATATCATAATGGTGGGATTTTGGTATATGTTTCAGTGGAAAAGAAATGATATTTTTGTTCGGTAATGGGTGTTGAAGATTTTTTGACAATTTTTAGAGGAACAATTTTAAATATCCATTCATTAATTTAGAAGAAATATAATTTTACATGTAAAGTGGATAAAAATAAAAACATGATAGTTATTGATCATGAATTCCCTCAAACACACATTTAATTGATATTTTTTTGAAATAATTTATCACTTTACTCACTTTTTTAATTATTTATCACATTTTACCATTTACCATCATAACTCACTTTTTACCCTATTAAATCATTTTTTGACAAACAAATATCATTGAACCAAAAGAAATTTTAAAATGTGATTATGAAAAATATTAAATACATTTTATTACATTAAATTTCAAATTTTTATATAAATTAACATTAAAATAAAAAATACTAATGTAAAATTTATCTTTTGAACAATATCGTTTTAAATATTAAATGAATTTATTGTTATTTCTTAGCTATTATTAATCATTTAGGGGTTTTTAATTCATTTTTATATAAAAAACTAATTAATTTACTTTAGATCATTCTTTATATATGATATATTTAATAAAAAATATATATCATATAAATATATATTTAATAATGTAATAAATTATCTTTTAATAAAGTATCATTTAAAACATTAATAATTACATATATATAACAACATAGATTCTAATTACGAATATGAAGATTCAAATAGGACCAATGTGGGATATTTTAAATTGCTGTAGTTGTCAGTGGTTATTCAGTTAGAATATATCTCTTAGTGATTTTATTGAGTTTGAAAATCTTTTGTAAAAATGGATATGTTATAACATTTAAATACATGATTACATTAATTGATTACCCATTACTATTTTAATATTCCATATAATAAAATTATTTATCCCATTAATCATTATTATGAAATTTTTATCCATAAGCTCAATGACTATTTTTTCCCAGTGAATATATATACCTAATGACCATATATATCTAATGGTCATATACACCTAATGAGAATATAATGATCACATTAAAATTTTATATTTATATATATTTACTTATATAATTATATAAATTCAATCATTTTATTGTATTCCTCTATTTGTATCCTACACTTATAATATTATGCATTATTTGTGTATTTACACCGAAAATTACTATTTTTATGGGAGACCGTGAGGATAAAAACTTCAATCTTATAGTGTTTTTATTCACTTGTGGTTTTATTCATCTTGTAATTTTTATAATTTTTTTTATTTAACTATCTTGTAATATCTCAATTTATATTATAATATTTTACCTTAATAAAATAAGTAATTTTATGTTTTATTATGGACTTTTTTATTGGATAATTTATAAAATTTATTAAAGGAAATTTCATATTAAAAATAAAGGTTTTACATATAGTTTATTTATTCCATAAATTAATTTTTTATTGTAAAGGAAAAAAAAGAAAAAAGAAGAAATAATAATTTTCTTTTTCTTAGGTAAGGAAAAACAATTATATCCCAAATGAATATTCCCTCGGAATATGTTTATAAAAATTAAGAAGTGTCTCAAAAGTGAAGATATCTTTATGCTAGATCTAGGTTCACCCAACTGAGGAATGGGAGTCTACAAAATTATTTCCTTATTTGGGAGCATTCAATAAAGTGGGTCGGGTGTCACAAATATTGAATCACTAGAAGATGATATAAATAATAGACTTATGAGACATCTCTAGAGAAGATAGGAAGTAGATCATAATAAAAGAGTGAAACTTGACCACATAACAAACAAATATAATATCTTGGAAAATAGAAAGTCCCATAGTAATTTATCAACCTTTCATAATGATAGAAGTCTGAAAACCATAGTGGTTAGTAAGAGAAGTTCAGTATCCAAGAAGGATATCCCTCTCATGCTTCCATATAACTCTACCCCTGACCATAACACCATATTTAATAGACTCATTAGTGTACATATTGAATCTATGACTAATAGTAAACAATTTGATCCATCAACCTCTATTAATAGTTATATTCAATGGTGGGATGCGAAAATATTTCCACTTGATAATATCATTGATTGAAATCTACATACCAACTGTGATGGAATAATTCTCCTCCTATCATGAGACCTAAATTATTATGCATATTTGTTCATGTGAGGGGGATGGAAGAACCATAGAGAATTTTATTGGGAACAATCCAAATAAACCAAAAAATCAATGAAAAATAATGAGAACTATAATATTTCATTAAAAAGTCATATCCTTGATACATATAAACCATAGTTGTACTGGCTTCTCGAAGGAGGATATGTTTAATTAACATTCTAATTCTGCACTAAAATGAATCCACAATATAGAATCCCACAACCCATACATGAAAAAATAATCGAATGATTCAACTTTAGGAGTTTAATAAGGTCTATATATTGTTTCCAAATTACTACCCCTTCTCTATATGGAAATGTTTGTTAGGGTAATCATTTTGTGAATTATTCCAACCAAAAAAAATCATCTTCTTCATCATAAGAGAGTTGTAGCTTCATTTACACACCTGATCAGAGGTATCAGATAGTGATGCCTCATGTGTTATGTTGCCATCAATAACACACCATCACAACAACCCACAAATATCAAACAATAAAAATAATTTGATAATATTATTTTAATGTTAAAAAAATTATAATAGGGATTATACCTAATTAAATTAGGATTCACATTATAATATGAACGTTGGAAAATTAAAATTAAGAAAATAATAACGAATAAAGTAATTATTCCTAAATAGGTTAATAATCATATTATGTGGATTGGGTAATATATAATTAAAGTTAAAAATATATGAAATTCAAAATATAGTACAAGAATAAAAAAATGTATTTATAAATATATATTGTTTAAAATGAAATCATTAGTCAAATATCTTTCAAAGTTAAAAAATGAATTTCTAGGTAGTTTCAAACTCCCACTAACCCAACACTTCATGAGTCATAAATAAACCCCTGTGGATATTATGAATCTGAAAATCCAAAATGGTACCATCTTTGGTTAATGTGTCAAACAAAATACTCATTATAGAAATATTACATATTTCAGTATAAGGCTAGAAAATTCTCTATAACAATCAAGTATTTTTTTTTATCAAAATACATAGAACATGAATCACTCATATTATCTCTTTCTGAGAATATCATAGAATAAATATTTTTGAAATATATTATAACTAGAAGAGATAAATTGATAATATAGGTAACATAAAATAAAGCATCATCCCAAGAACATACATGAAATTTTTTCTTTATAGAGAAAACATCACACAATTTACATAAAATTCATGTTCATCTTATGAGATACAAAATTTACATGAGGAATATTAGTAAGTATATTTTGATATCCTGTACATTAATTATATTAATACTCATAAAAAGGACCATAATACTCACCCTCATTATCAGTGTGAACATATTTAAACTTCTTACATGTTTCCCTCTCGATAGAAACTTAACGCTTCTTAAAATCTATGATCAGTTGAATTTGTTATTCAAAAAAACAATTATATGTTTTCATGAATATTCATCAATAAAATTAAACAAATAACTTTCACAATGGAATGTATTATACTTAAAATAACTGTAAAAACCAAAATATTACAATTCAAATAACTATGAATTTCTGTTCAAATATAACTGCTGAAACTAACCCAGTTCTGTTTTCTACCAAAAAAGTTGCCACATGTGTCTAATTTGACACCCCTCATACGTAGAAGAAAATTATTATTATTTAGATAACCAAGTAAAATCTCACTAAGGTGTATGAGCCTCTTGTGCTATAATTTGGATGAAAAAATGCACTTAATAAAACAAGTAGTATAACATGAAATAGAATCTCTAGCATAGGACAAACCAGTCTACTTCTTGTCTCCAACCACAATCAACGAACCCTTTTAATTAATCCATTGTCCATCTCCAACATTATAGAAAAAACAACATCACCAAGAACAATGGTAGAAAAGAGATTTAGATGAACCTCAATAGCTTTTCTAACATTTTTTTAAAATTAACTTACCTCTTATGTTTATCTCCAAACAAGTAGTCCTCAAACATAGAAAAATACGAAGACCATAATTTCACATATTTGAAATCTCAATATTACATGGGATATAATATGTAATGAACCCATTACTCAATTTCACATGAAACCAAAAATCACTTTCAAAAACCTAGAAAGAATTATTAGAAGTAATATTAATTTAATCATAAACTATAACTTGATTTCCCCCCGTAATTGTGATGGCATGATCATTTACCTTAAATTTTTTATTATATTCATTATTTCTCATTATTTTGTCCCATTTTAGATGATAGAAAAGTGTCCTGAGATGTTATTTCATTACTCAATGATGTAACTCAAACTCCTTCTATATCAAATTAGATTTTCTTCTTCATTTTATTTTATCTTAATATCTTTATCCCCAGTTCCATTTATATCATCTTCCATTTTATATGTTAGAATTTTTTTTAACAAGATATATCTTGAGTAAATATCTTAAAATTTTCATTTAAAATAGAAAAGATGTATATAAAGTTAATGTAACACATAAAAATACCATGAATCTGGAAAAGATTGAAGTAACTAAAGTTAAAAAACCAAATCCTAAAATAAATATCATTATAATTTATCTAATAAAAATATCACTAAAATTAACTTAAATAAACAGAAATAGTTGTACCATATCTGTGCTTCGAATTTAACACGTGTTTGAAGAGAAACAATTAATTGTTTCCTGTTTATGAAAAATAAGTGGTCTCAAAAATTATTCCATAAACGTCTAATTTGAGATATGTTAACAATATGGTTTGTCACACTTTCTTGAACCCATTAATGCATAAAATCACAAATCGTGTCATGTTTAAACATTCAATCTTCCTCAAGAATTTTTTCTGACTTATGGGTACCAAATATTGGCAGATGTATTTTCATTAAAAAAGGATTATACTTCATTACAAAATATCACATATGATAATTGGGGTCATAGAATAAGATCATATGACTGCAATTCACATCCATAATTTAGTATAACAAAAACAGAAACTCTGATAAGAAATATTGGGAAACTATTTTAGAGTCGATGTCTTTGGAAAAAATATTTGTATTTTTATTACATGTATATTCGATGTTCTGATTATTAATAATACTTATTACATCATGTTGTTCAGTATTTTTCCTAGATATGATGTAATAATGTCCTAGATTAAATTTCACACTCATAAGGTCATAACAGTTCTCTGATATGATAGGAACCATGAAGTTTCTATGGTCAAGTTGTGTTTTGGAAATATTTTTTATCTATATAAAAATATGTTGATTTTATTAAAGAATGTAAGTTTATTTCTAAGGTAATGGAATTAAAGATAATAGAAGGGTTTGTGAAAAAATTGAAAATAAATCTAGACCATTTACAAGAAAATTGAATCCAAAACCATAGAAGAAGAAGTTTTAGTGTCATAGAACTTCCAAATAAAATATGAGGATGATTTAATGATCATGGAGTTCTAATAAATCATGAAGAAGTCATGATACAAGATTGAGTTTTGGAATAAAAAATAATATTACGTGAATTATTCTAGATACATCTCTTTGGTGTGAGGAGAAAAAAAAATATAAGGATGTAGACCATTGTAATGAGAATCATCAGTGTGATAATATTTAAAGGCTGGAAGATTGATCTTTTTGAATTAAAGAAGTCTCCACCAACACCGATTTGTCATAATGGATTCCGAAACTGATTCATTTTTTATTGTTGGTATTATTTGAATATTAGATGAATTGTTTTATGATAGGTAAAATGTATAATCAATTTTAAATTATTGTAAATAATAATCCATTAGAATAATTGAGAGACTAATCAACTAAAAGAGGATTAACAATGTAGTCATCCATTGTCATCAGTTTAAATTATATTTCGATTGGGTCTAGAGAAAACAAAGAATATTGATTTTCTCTCAAGAATCGATGCTGACTCATCAGACTAGTGTGGAAAATGATCCATCAGAGTGAGGCATAGATCGATCCATCAGAAGTGTTATGAAATCATTAAAGTCATCGAATATCTAAATTTGTTGGACATAGGATCATCGCTCATAGGAATTGATGAAAATGAGAAATACTTTGAATATATTTCCGATGTCTTGAAAAAGAGATGATTACTTCCAAATTATTGTAGAAGGATGTTTTGAGCACTATATAATGTTCTCAATTTTTTAACAAGGGGGTTTCAATAGGTATAGATAATCTATATGAGAATACTCTCTGTGTTTACATTAGGTCAATATAATGGGAAATATTCATTGTTATATATGTTTTCATCATAATGAAGAATCAGATTGGAGAATCAGATTAAAGAAATGTTTGGAAATATGAAGAAGTTGTGATTTTTCAAAAAATTTATGATGATTAGATGAGTTCTAGAGTTATTGAGTAGTGTTGAAGAATTCAAATATGGATACATAAATGAATGAGGATTGTATGAATTTTCAAATTTATTTTGCTGGAAAAGAAATTAGTTTTCCTACCTCTATCATTTTGGTATGCCTATACATGTATAACACAATTCATTCATATATTGTTTTATAAAACTGTTTATGTGAACTATATCTCGAAAAATTGAGGTATAAGTATAGAGTCTCCAACTGGAGTTTTTTTTCCAGGTTGATGTTAAGGAAGATGCACTAGAGAGAGTCTTTTAGAGAGAGTCTTTTAGAGAGAGTCCATAAAACAATCTCAATAGAGTAAGTTCCATTTGAATGAGTCCACTAGATTGAGATCCATTATAATAATCCTCATTAGGATGAGTTACATCTAATTGAGGAATTGTGAGCTACCAATTGAGTTTCTACTAAATTAGATAATAAATAGAAGAAGGAGAATCAGAATGAGCCAATTAGAAGGATGCCATTAGGCTGAAGGTATTAGATTTAGGCAGATCAGATAGGATTTTTATTAGGATGTTTTCTAGATAGAGTTTGGGAGAATGATTCAAGACCAACAAGTTCCATATAAAATTGTTGAAGACATTTAAGATTTTATGTAGGTAAAGTTTAATTTGGATTATTTGTGGAGTAAGTGAAGAATATTATAAAGTGGATCCGAAATGATGCAGGAATGTAAATCTTGTAACTATTTATACTTACGAGTTACTGAAAATGAATGGGTTTTTTGATGGGGTGTATAACCCATCATGGGAAGTGGATAAAAAATGCTATTTGGAGGGCCAAAACATATATATTTGGATAGATTCTACTAATTTTTTAGAATTGATGATGTCTTGGGATTTTGTATTTCAAAAAGAAAATAGTGAAAGAATACATGTTGGCGGGACTATATAAAATGGAAATAAATATGCCTTTTTACCAATCCTTATAAATATAATCTTACTCCTTCCCTTTATATTTCATTCATATTAATGGTAAATATGAGATGTTATATTTGATTGGATCAAAGGTTTAAAAAGTTTCAGAGGTTAATAATGTTTACTAAATAAGTTATAAAACATTCTTATAAAATAATAAAGAACCACTCATTCACAACCTCTTAGTGATCTCGATAAAATCTAGGAAACAACATTAGTATCAGAGAGGGTTACATCTGAAATATATATATCTGAGAATAGATAATTTTAATTCGGTGAACAATATGGGTGTTCCTATTTTTGATAGAAAGAACTATCACATTTGTAAGAATTGGATGTTACCCTTTATTGTTTCACTTGGAATTGATGTTAGAGATGTGTCAATTGTTAGTTTTACTAACATAAATAAAGCCACTAGGATAGTTTTTGATTAAAGATTTAAACAAATTGATGGAATTTATCGGAATCCTTATTGATGGCTATTACTGATAATGTTTATACAATGATCATAGGGTTTCAAATAGATAATAAAATGTAATATGAGTTACTAATTATCTATAAAAGGAATGAGAAAGTTAAGGAATCCAAGATACAAATATGAAGAATTATATTTGAAGATATGAAATTGATGATGGTGAAAGTATTGATGGTCAATTCATAAGAGGAAATGAGACTATGTGTAATATCAGAATTTTTTGTTATAAGAAGGGAAATTATATAGTTGTATAGAAACTTATGAATAAATTTATAGATATATTATATGGAAATGTTTAAACATTATAATATAATGAAGATTTATCATTATATGAACATGAGAATATCCTTATGCCACATGAGATGAGAAAATCCACTGATTTCAAGAAAAATTATGATAGAGAAATTTCCTTCAAAGTTGTATTAAAGGGAAACAATGTATAAAGAAGTTAAAGAAGAAACAAGTTATTTAGAAGCATATGAATAAGATTATTATTTTAATAAAATTTTTCCCCTCCTTTATAAAAAAATACAATAATGGGAAAAAGAAAAGTAAAACTCTAAAATGTTTGCATTTTTAAGGGGAAGGAAATATTTCATAGAATTTTCCAAATAATAAATTTGAAGTGTTTGAGTCCAAATAAAATTATGAGAAACTATAGAAAAAAGGTGGAATAAAGACAAGGAAATATTTCCATAGGAAAAGAAGAATGAATTTTATTAGATTAGAATAAATATTAATGATTTCTCATCTAGTGAGGAATCATATCATTAACTCAAATTTATTAGTCAATATAGAAATGGTTGTAACTCTTTTTAGTTTTTATGATTATGATAAATAGATAACAAATATTATATAGATTATTATTTTTTTTGGAAAAATTAATTGAGCATAATACTCAACTCAATAATCAAAGAATAAATGTTTAGAAATATGTGAATGATATATATTTGGAGAATTGTGATCAGATGAAGAAAGATGAAAAAAATATAATTTTTAATAGATATCAGAATGATAATATTGTTGATATTGAAAGAAAACTAAGAGTATATTAAGAAATGACCATTGGAAATGGGAACCACAACATGAAAATATATACACTTGTTGAAAAAAATAAGCAAAACAAGTTGAAGATAGTTGAATCCAAAAAATGATTTATATTCTTGAAGTTAGTTTGGCCGAGAAATATAAGTGGATAGATTCAAAATCAATGATTCTCACAAAACAATGTGAGTTAAGAAATATAAGAGAAAAATTCACCAATGTAGTTGGTGTTAATGTTAAAACTTCTAAAGAGGGTGGAATAAATATTTTAAAGAATAAGTTTTGTGAGAAAACATATTTCACCTAGAAAGAAAATAATTATTCTTTAAAGAATGTCCCTAATAAAAATGGTCAACAATTTTCAAATAGTAAATAAAAAAAATTTCTGATCAAGTTATGTCTCATTATACAAATTCAAGATTCAGAGATAACAATTTTTGTTGAGGAATTTTTGGACATAGATCTTACTCATGTTAGTGTAATAGGTTTCTACCAAGAAACATGTATGTTAAAAGGGAGAGTTATTGTAACACCCAGAGATTTTATATGATAGATACTTTTAATTTCTTTTATGAAATGTGTTAAACTCTACACCATGATTAGCTTATGCTATAGCAAACACCGTATTAGCTTGCAGTATATGCAAAACTATTCTCGGCTTGTGTTACATAAAATTTCAAGTTCATTTGATAAAATTAATTTCAGACAACAATGAGTATATATTTTTTTCAATTTATAAATAAACTAATTTACTTTATGTTATATGCAACAAAAAAGTACGCTTTCACTACACGCAATACTGACTTGGCTTGCGTTACATGTAAGCACGTCCTTCCTCAATAGCTAGTATCGTACGCAATACCGAGTTTCAATAAACAAAAATATATTATTAAAATATTATATAAGTATTAGTTATGAAAAGTATTAACCACATTTTTAATTTTATATGTCATTGTCATTCATCTTACACATTTCTATAACATGATATTATAACAAATTCGATTTTTCAAATAAAAGATGTATTTTTCCAAAAATGCTTTTTTACCACCTTTTGATGGAACACCCATTTTAAATCTAGTTTTTGAAACTCTTATAAGTTGAATTTTACAAAAAATATCCTCTTCTTTGGATGTGGGACATAAATATTTTTTAA
The DNA here is from genome assembly GCA_963277665.1 of Viscum album. Taxonomy (NCBI): domain Eukaryota; kingdom Viridiplantae; phylum Streptophyta; class Magnoliopsida; order Santalales; family Viscaceae; genus Viscum; species Viscum album. Next base: position 1,171,957,069 of record OY728119.1, on the reverse strand, counting down.
TTTTTAGGATTTTTCTAAAAAAATTAAAATTTTAATGAATAGTGAAAAATATTGAATTTTAACTCGAAACTACCTTTTTAACTAATTTATTTATAAAGTTAGATTGCCTTTATATTGTATTTTAAGTGTAATTGAAATATATTTTAATCATTTAATAAAAGTTTGGTCATTGGAAGTAATTTCAATTTTTAATAGGACATAAATCGAGGTCATTATTTTGATAGTTATCGCTTCTTAAAACCCAATTTTTTGGTTTTGACAATGTGAATTAATTTTTAATTAATTACTGAAAATTTTGTGTTTTTTATTTTGAAAAATGGATTGTATATTTTGGAATCATAAATTTTAAATTGTGAAAATAGGTACCTTTTATTTTTGGACATTATGAATAGTAACTTTAGTAATTATTTTATTCAGAAGGGTTAAAAGGGAAAATATTATAAATAAGGGTAAAAAATAATATTATAATAATATTAAACTACCCTAACACATGTTATAATTATATTTTATTTGATATTTTTTACCATGGGAATCCTTGGATCAATTTTGGGACCCCCTGGATTCAGTTGGATGTGAAAATGACATTTTATAATAATTAACTTAATGTAAAGATAACTAAAACCTGAACATATATCTTTTACAAAATCAATTTTAATATGAATTCATATAACTAATATATATTTCGGTAAATAGTAATTAGAAATATAAAAATATTTCATATATCATGTTATTTTATTTATAATTTTTAGACATTAGATAAATTTATTTATTTAGGACACAATTATTAAGTAGTGATTACCTTATTAATGAAAGATTAAAATAAAGGAATTGATAATTTTTAAAATAACATTAATTTGAAAATTTTTATACTATCCACAGATTTTTGGGAATAAATTTACATTTTCGGTATGAGATAATGGCTTTGGTTTTAAGGAATCAGGTTATGAATTTTTCAAAAGGTGAAGTATGAAGAGTATCCAAAATTGACATGATTCAGAACAGAAAACATAAAATTGTTTATTAAATGATATTAAATTCCAACAAATATAATATTCATCAAAATGGTTAATATATGTCCACATATGTCTTAACTAACATTTCATGGGTCTTTTTACTTGATATATTAATTACATTAACCCAAAATGTGTAAATAAGATGATATCATGTAAGATTAAAAAGGGTAAAATAAGGGTTAAACCAAAAATGATAAGGATAAAAAAATTTCAAAACATGTCATAAATTTATTGGATGATATATATTTTAAAAAAAGTGTTGGACTCCTAATGTGTTAATCATGTTTTAATGATCACAAATCTCATTACTGTTAATAAATCTTGATCTTTAGTGCACATCTTGCTAATGCTCTTCAAACTCAACAATAGGTGCATATCATGTTTTTATAATAACAAATCTTATGGATGCTAATTACTCTTTAGAAGTCTTATGCATAATCACAATTCTCTCATATATTATCTCTAATGATTAATCTTAACCCATATTCTTCATTTCACTGTCTTAGTCCAAATACAGATATTTGTCTAAGTATGGAGACATTGTGAAGGACTCACCGTGACCAGACACTATGACCACTCACCGTGACCAGACACCATGACAAGACACCGTGACCAGACACCGTGACCAGACACTATGACCAGACACTGTGACTAGACACCATGACCAGACACCGTTAACACTCACCATGACCAGACACCGTGATCAGACATCGTGAAGAAGACACCGTTTCCATGATCATTGTGATACCGTTTCTTAAGCTTTTGTCAATATTATTTTAAATGATGCTAACGGTCATATTTTTTTAATGCAATTTATGTTATTTAATGTTAGTTGTTGGAATTTCAGGAAGCCGTATCTCATAACTTTGAAAATGAAATCATTCCTATTGCCAGAGCTCATGGAATATAAAGAAGATTGGGTTGCAGTAGATGATATTCGTACGCTTGACACGTCTCGACACACATACTACAATACACGCGAGCTCTGTACTGAACCGAAGAACAATCCGGAGCATAATTGTGAAGAACACATTGCACGATCCTCAAAGAAGTTCCATACATGAAATCCAACACCACCGAAGAACACACGACAATTCAAGTGATCATTCTCACTACTGAAGAATACAAGCTGAACTACGACACTCTGTTTTTCAACAGAAAAACCAGAGAAGGACTCCGAAGCATTCCTTCTCAATCCAATGAGTCAAGAGCTACATTGATAGTCACTAGAGCCATTCTAAACACTACATATTTGCCTCTGTGATTTATTATTTACTTTTCGAGCAGTGTGTGTCATCTGGTGTATTTTTACACACACACTATCTCTTGAACTTTAACTGGAGGATCTGTAAATCCTTACTCAAACTCTAACATCTTTTATTTTCCACTGGGATAGTGGAAGAGGTCATGTGTGACCTGGACAGCTGGTTTACTGTTGTTTTGTTTCCCACGAATAAAAGTGGTAGAGGTCTTGGACATGGACCGTTTTTGTAAAATTGTTGTTAACCCCGATCCATGGTGTGGATAAAATTCATATATATATTTGAGAGGACTAAGTCTCGGCTTGAGACTGAACCTCTTATTATATCTGCTGTGAATCTTTTATTTAAGTTTAATGTATACGACATATATTATATTTATTCTGCTTCTATTACATTAAAATACAAAATTATTTTGAAGCTACTTTGATATTTAAATTATCAAGTGTTTACACTTATTGTAAATCAGTAGATTAGTTTCAGAAGTTAGTTTGATCTTGTGGTTAATCTAACTGAGACCTAATCAATCTTTGAGAAGCTAAGTGAACATTTACAATCAGTATAAATTCACTACAGTTTATCTTATTTTATAAATCGGGGGATTTTAAATAGACAATATTTTAAAAGAAATTTTAATTGGAACTCAATTCACCCCCCTCTTGAGTGTCCACTCCGACCAACATTTGGTATCAAAGGGTTAGTTTTTTTTGTTCAATGATTTTTTGAAATAATATGTTTTTCAACTGTGATTTTAGTTTCATCTTTAAAGATCTTAAATTTCTGTTAGTTCTAAATTTTTATCTCTTTAAATTGTCTTTCTAAAATCTGGTTATGGACAATAGACTAGAGGGTGCTTCTACTAACAAACCACCTTTCTTCAATGGTACCAACTATGCTCAGTGGAAACATAAAATGAAAAATTCATTTATATGGAATAGGTTTTGATATTTGGACTGCCATAGAATCAGAATATAAACTTCCCACTATAGCTAGATCTACTTGGGATGAACCTACAAAGACTGCTTACAATAATAATTGTAAATCCATGAATTTCCTGTACTGTGCTTTAGGAGATGAAGAGTTTAACAGAATTTCTGCTTGTAAAACTGCTTTTGAAATTTGGGATACCTTGGGTGTTTCTCATGAAGGAACAACCAACGTTAAGGAAATGAGATTAAATACTTATACTATTAAATATGATAATTTTAAAATGAAAACTGATAAACCTATTTCTGACATGTATATCAAGTTTAATGAGATAGTCAATACAATGAATTCACTTGGAAAAGTTGTTCCAGCAAAGGAACAAATTATGAGAATCTTGATATGTCTACCAGACCGATGGAGAGGCACATCTGTTTCAATCAGAGAGTCATATGACATTGCTGCTCTACCTGTCAAAGAACTCATTAGTAAGCTTATGATGTATTAGGAAGAACTCAAGGTGAATAAAGAGGAAGATGATGAACCTAAAAGGAAATCTATTTCTTTCAAGACTTTAACTTCAAAGAGAAATGACAAAGATGAAACCCAACTACCTACTGAAAGTTCAACCAGTGAAAATTGAGACTTTGATAGTGATGCTGAAAGGGCTCACATTTCCAGAAGGTTTAAGAAATTTTATTGGAAGAATAAATTCTTCATCAAATCAAATTACAAAGGAAAGTATGACAATAAGGGACATTGGAAGAAGGATTGGAAAAGGCCAGATAAAAGTGATGAAGTTGTCTGTTATGAGTGCAAAAGAAAATGACATATTAAAGCAGACTTCCCAAAGCTAAAATTCAAGAAGAAATATGATTACAAGGATAGTAAGTACAAAAAGGCTATGAAGGCTACTTGGAGTGCTTCTGAGGATAGCTCCACTGAATCTGAAGTTTCTGAAACTGAACACAGAAATAAGGCAAACATGTGCTTTATGGAAAACACATCTGAGGTAACAGCTGAAACTCATGCTTTAAAGTATTATTATTCTAAAGATGATACTGACTCTGATAACATGTCAAAATATGAACTATTCGAATATTGTGATATGTTAGAAGAAACCTGTAATGAGCTGAAAGACAAATACAAAGGTTTAAAGAAACAGTATGCTTTAACTGTTAAACATAAATCTGATCTTGATATTGAAATGGAAAAGAATGCTCAGTTTCTTAAAGAAAACACTAAACTGAAATTGTCTAATGAGTAACTCAAAATGGATTTAGATAAATTCACAAATGGAAAGGATACACTAACTCAAATGCTAGAAATGCAAGTTGCACCAAAATACACTACTGGAATAGGCTAAAAACATGGACAAAGACAGTTTACTAAGAATAGATTTATTCCTAAATCTGGACAGAATGCTGCTAATTCTAGTTCTAGACATTTATATGCTTCAACTAGTTATACTCGTAGTTATGGATCTAATATGGTTTATCTTTCAAAGTCTGTTGATTCTACAAATATCATGAGACCCATAAGACAAATTTGGGTACCAAAAGCTTTGATTGCTAACCTGTCTGGACCCAAGAAGATCTGGGTACCAAAATCATTTCCTATCTAAATCTGTTTTGTTGGAAACCTGCTTAAAGAGCTCCTATAGAAAGACCTGGTACTTGGACAGTGGATGTTCAAGACATATGTCTGGAGACTTCTCATGCTTTAAAAGCTTAGTTAGAATTGATGGAGGTTTTATCACCTTTGGTGATAATTCTAAAGGGAAAATCATCAGCTTAGGCCAGATTGGTAACACTGACTCATTATTAATTTCTAATGGTTTATTTGTTGATGGACTTAAATATAATCTGTTAAGTATTTCTCAGTTATGTGATGATGGTTTTAATGTTAAATTTGAAAATGATTCTTGCATTATGTTTAATTCTAAAAATGCTTTAGTATTTTCTGCCCTGCGAAATGAAAATGTTTATGCTGTTGATTTATATTCTTTAGCTAATCATAATATTACTTGTTTAAATGCTTTTCATAAAGAGTCTTGGATTTGGCACAGAAGATTAGGGCACTGCAATATACACTCAGAAAACTTACTAGGAAGAACTTAGTTAGAGACCTACCAAAACTTGAGTTTCCAAATGACAAAGTTTGTAATCCCTGTCAAAAGGGAAAGCAACACAAAATCTCTTTCAAACCAAAGAAAGAAGTCTCAACTTCTCAACCTCTCAAGTTGGTTCACATGGATTTGTTTGGACCATCTTGTGTTTCTAGCTTAAATGGGAAGCACTATGTATATCTCATAGTAGATGACTTTTCTAGATATACTTGGGTATATTTTCTAGCTCACAAAAGTGAAGCTTGTTCTTACTTTGTTAAATACTCCAAATCTGTAGAGAACCTTAGTGGACTTAAGATTAAAACTCTGAGAAGTGATCATGGCCGTGAGTTTGAGAATCATGAATTTGAATCCTATTGCTCACACAATGGCTATAGTCACAATTTCTCTGCCCCTAGGACACCTCAACAAAATGGTGTAGTAGAAAGAAGGAATAGAACCCTACAAGAAATTTCTAGAACTATGATTAATGAGAATGACCTACCTGTTTATTTTTGGGTTGAAGCTGTAAATACAGCTTGTTATATTATAAATAGAGTCTTAATCAGACTTGTTCTTAAGAGGACCCCTTATGGTTGTGGAACCATAGGAAACATAAGGTTAACTACTTCAAAGTCTTTGGCTGCAAAGTCTTTATTCTTAATACCAAAGATAATCTTGACAAGTTTTCATCCAAGAGTGATGAAGGAATTTTCCTAGGTTATTCTATCTCTAGTAAATATTATAGAGTTTTCAATAAGAGAACCAAGTGTGTGGAAGAATCTGTTCACATCAAGTTTGATGAAACTCATCCACATGAGCCTAAAACCTCTTTTGAAAATCTAGAATATGATCTCTATTTTTTGAACTTTAATGATAAAGACAGTGGACCTATAGTTAAAACGCCCTGTTCTAGAAATTTTCTAGAACCTGCTTCTGTTGATTCCCTACCTGTTGATGAACCTGAAATTTCTAGTCCTACCTTTACTAGATCAACTAGAATTATAAAGAATCATCCTTTATATGCTGTTGTAGGAAATCTTGATAGAGGGACACTAACTAGAGATTCTATTAGAAATCAGGTTGAACATCAAGCCTTCTTGTCATAGCTTGAGCCTGAAAACATTGATGATGCTATTAATGATGAATTTTGGGTAATGACTATGCAAGAAGAACTCAATCAGTTTGAAAGAAATAAAGTTTGGAATCTTGTTGAAAGACCTAAGGACACTTTCACAATAGGCACAAAATCGGTGTTTAGAAATAAATTTGATGAATCCGGAAACGTAGTTAGAAATAAAGCTAGACTAGTTGCACAAGGCTATAGTCAAGAAGAAGGTATTGACAATGAGGAGACTTTTTCTCCAGTAGCCAGATCAGAAGCTATTTGGATTTTACATGCTTATGCTGCACATCTAAATTTCAAACTATATCAAATGGATGTCAAGAGTGCATTCTTAAATGGATATATTTCTGAGGATGTTTTTTTTGAACAACCACCTGGTTTTTCAAACCCTCATTTTTTAAATCATATTTTTAAACAATCAAATGATTTATATGGTTTAATGAAAGCTCCAAGAACTTGGTATGATAGATTAAGTAATTTTCTAATTTCTAAAGGTTTTACAAAAGGAATAGCTGGTACCACTCTGTTTATAAAACGAATTTCCAAAGATGTTTTAGTCGTACAAATTTATTTTGATGATATTATCTTTGGATCTTCTAAAAATTCTTTATGTACTGATTTTTTTAAAATGATGCAAAATGAATTTTAAATGAGTTTAATGGGTGAACTTAAATTCTTTCTTGGTTTTCAAATCTTTCAAAATGATGATGGAATTATTTGAACTCAAAGTAAATATACTAGAGGTCTTTTAAAACTTTTTGGATTGGATAGCACAAAAAGTAGTGACACTCCCATGAGTACCACTTGTAAGATGGATCTTGATGAAAATGGTAAATCTGTTGATCAAACCACTTATAGAGGAATGATTGGAAGTCTACTCTACTTGACTGTTAGTCATCCTGATATTATGTTTAGTGTGTGTATGTGTGCTCGTTTTCAAGAAAACATTAAAGAGTCACATTTAAATGCTTTAAAGAGAATTTTCAAATACCTCAAGAATACTCCCAATTTAGGACTGTTCTATCCCAAAGGACAATCATTTAAATTAGTTAGTTATCCAGATGATAACATTGTTGGATGTAATCTAGATAGAAAAAGCACCTCTGGAACATTTCATCTTTTAGGCAAGTCACTAGTATCATGGTGTAGTAAGAAACAAAATTCTGTTGCATTGTCAACTGCAGAAGCTGAATACATAGCTGCTGGAAGTTGTTGTGCAAAACTTTTTCGATGAAACACACATTACTAGACTATGGATATCAATTTAGACATGTCTCAATAAATTGTGGCAACACAAGTGCTATTAATATTTCTAAGAATTCTGTTTCTCATTCTAGGACAAAACATATTGATGTAAGACATCACTTTTTGAGGGATCATTATCAAAAAGGTGATATCACTTTGGAATTCATTGGTACTGAATATCAGCTTGATTATATATTCACTAAACCATTAAATTATGAAAGATTAGACTACATCATACATGATCTTGGTATGATTAATCATAAATGAATATCTTACTGATCTTAATGTTTAATACTTTAGTGTACTTTACCTTACGGTTTCATACATACTGTTTCTAAGTTACTATTTTATGCTCACTGTCTGACAACTCACTGTCTCACCGTGACTATATAAAATACTCACTGTTTCACCGTGATGACTATAAACTGTCTCACCATGATGACTAGTTTTCTGTCTCACCGTAATACCTACTCAGGGTCTCACCGTGAGAAGTATGTTTATTTTTATTTTTACCCGTATCGCGGTAATTTTTATTCCACCGCTATTTGATTTTCCGAATTTGTGTTTTTATGATGTTTGAAATTCCAAAAAGATAAAACATAAGGGTTTCATTCGAATCCATACCCAAATTCTCTCCTGAACATTCTCTTCCCTCTCGCCCGAACCTTTAGTGAATGCCAAGGATGAAGCGTCCATCTTCACCCTCGTCTGAGAAGCGCCGCTCTAAGAAACAAATGAGGATACCGAGGATAGATCCTGAAGGACCTATAAACCCAAACCTGGTAAGCCATACCATTGTACTTGAAAAAGAAGTTTTCCCTGAATTGTTGCTGTCTAGCAGATCGTTAGTTTTGAATGTTTTAAAAGAACAAGGATGGCTTGAATGGTTCACTGGGCAGAATAGACCGATTTACCCTAGTCTTTTATCTCAATTCTATCAATATGTGAAGTTATCTATTGAGTTTGGAGAAAGCTTTTTGGTGACCAGCTGGATCGATGGTCAGAAGTTCACTTTCTCTTCAATTATGTGGGCTGCATGCCTAATAATTCCACATGAAGGAATGTGTGAAGATTACCAGGGAGACCCTCCTCCAACAACTGACATCTTCAACCTAGAAACCGCTTTGGAAAATATAACTGAAAATGGCACCAAGTGAAGGGCCATAACTGTTGAACTGGATGGGGAGACAATAATTTTGTTCAAGTTTGTTCAGAATTTGGTTAGTCCAAGAAAAGGAGATTTTGCTGTGATGAAGTATCAGGATGCATTCCTGAATTACCTGTTGAAGAATGGACAAAAGATCAATCTGTGTAAGTATGCTATCAACCATATCTGTGAGCTGATCAAAGTAACTTCCAAATCCACCTCCCAGTTTTATTCGAGGATGATTTCTGCCATGTTAGTCTCAAAAGGGATGGTTGGACCGAATGAAGAAAAATTAGAGGATCTTGATTTCTGCCTATCCATGACTATCATCAGAAGGATGAAGATTAGCTGGAATCCCTTGAAAAAGCAATGGGTTGAGGATTGTGATCAATTGTATAAAATGTTTAATCCTGTTGACTATTAAAGAAGGCCTAAGAACCTAGATGATCCTGGTTTGGAACCAGATGAAGTGGCTGAGTATTCAGAAGAAGAAGAACAACAAGAAGCAACAACTGAAGTTCCACCTAGAGAAGAACCTGTAATACCTCCAATAGAAATAGTTCCTGTTGAAGAGGAAAGGGCTGTTGTCCCTGCTATTATCCCTAATGAAATACCTAAAGGGGAGGAAGTTGTTGTTGAAAAGGAAAGGACTGAGGATCCTTCAGTTGTTCTTCATGAGGAAGAAACACATCCCAATTATTCAAGGAAATTTGTTTTTCCTGGTTTAGAACAGAAAGAAATATTTGAGGCGGATTTCGGTGAAGAGACTTTTTCTGTTGAGAAAGAAGAAAGTCTGGAAGCTTATCGAGTGGAACAATCGGTTCCTGAGATTATTCCATCTGCTGAAGAAAGAATGGAAATTTCCTTTCAGCTGGCAAGGAAAGAGTTTTCTGAAGAGATTAGGGATGATCATGTGGATCTCGTCCATGTTCCTGAACCTCAAGAATCTGAAAGGGAAGCACAAGTTGAGGGGGAGGAAACTCAAAATCTTGATATTGTGGAAGCTGGATCTGCTGAAGCTTCTCAACCTTATGTCACTTTCTCTGTGCACTCTCGGTATGAGTTCCCAAGATTTTATTATGTGAATGAGTCACAGTAAGTGACTGAAACTGGAATGGATCTTTATTATCTATTTCAACTGATGTCCCTAGCTCATTCAGAACCAGAACCAGAGCCCCAACCTCAATCTGGATCGGAATCTGAGTCTGAAGATGAATCTGAACCTCAACCAGAATCTGATCCTCTACCTTTACCAGATTCCTTCCCTAAGCTTCACTCCTTTGTAACCAAAGATGATCTGAATGTTTTTGGCGAGACTTTGCCACCTGGATTTGAGAAAATTGTCTCCACTCAACCTCGCCCAGTAACTCAATTAAGTCAAGAAGATGCATCAATTCTCTTGGAAAATATTATCTTGCATATTCAACCAAGGATGATCCCAGAAATTGAAGAAGTCAGAGTAGAGAATAAGATACTTAGTGATAATGTTGCGAATATGGAAAGTATGGTAGCAAGTCTCCAGAATGAGTTATCTTTGAGATCAGAGCCTGCTCCTGTTTCTGCCCCTGCACCTGCCGTTGTTACTCTTGAGTCTTTTGATTCTTTCCTTGGTAGGGAGATTGTGTCTCAAATTGATCCTTAACTACTATGTTTTGATGAAAATATTGAAAAAATGCACACGAAGATGCTGGAACGCATGAGAGAGCTTGTGGAAAATCTGAAAAAGCTTACAGATGAATACACTTGATGTCTGATAAAAGCTCTGAAACAGCTCAAAGTTCTAACTGAAGCTGTCAAGGCTTCACCTGCTTATGGTCAGACCTCCACACTTTCTTTGGATGATTCTCTACTGAGATCCATAATTAATCAAGATTTTCAGAATGCCTTCAGTGGCTTGGATCTATCTTCTTTGTCAGAAGTGATTAAGAATAGTGATAGAGCATTGTACTTGGTTAGGATTCATTCTAAGACAGCCAATGATGCTCAAAAAGAGATCTCTAAGAAAATATATTTGTAACTTTACCAGATTTTCTCTAAAAGTGACATGACAGATAACTTTAGATATCTTGTGGAAAATCTGAGAATCCCATCGGTGACTCAAGCTTTTAAAGCTCAAGTTCAGAAACTTTCAGAGTTCTCCAGATTGTTGGACAAATTTTTGGAGAATAAGGATGATTTTGAAAAGGCTATGCCGTATGGTGGTGAAATCATTACTGATTTCATCAATCTTTTGAAGCTGTATCTTCATGTGCAGAGTACTGCTATAGTTTCTATAGCTGCTGCACCCCTTAGACATGGACTATCTGCCTTAGCATCAACTACCATGACAGTTAGCCAAGCCCTTTCTCGGATCCAGCCAGTCATTCTTTACCAACCTAAGACTAGATCTTCTACTGCTCCTACTTTGGATCCATCTATTTTTGAAGGTCTACCCTTACCCTCATTGTCTACCACATCTATGCCTTCTTCTACTTCAGCACCATCTCCTGCTACTGATAAAGGCAAGATAAAAATGGATCCCTAAAGAGTCTAGCGACTGTTTTTCTTTTTGATGGGATGTCATTTCTTGTTTACAGTTTGTTCTTCTCTTGTACTTTGTATTTTGAACCCTTTGTTTAATGACAACTTCCGAGTTTCATTTCCTTTTCTCTACTTTTCAATAATCCCAAAAGGGGGAGAAAATCTACAGGTATCAGTTCTATAATAGTATAAATGGGGGAGTAAAACTGCAAGTAACTATTCTATAATGTTTTTGCTATACTAGTATCTTTAATATTACATGTCTTTTATATTCTCCCTATATAAGATTTGTGATCATCAAAAAGGGGGAGATTGTTGGACTCCTAATGTGTTAATCATGTTTTAATGATCACAAATCTCATTACTATTAATTAATCATGATCTTCAGTGCACGTCTTGCTAATTCTCTTTAAACTCCCCAATAGGTGCATATCATGTTTTTATAATTACAAATCTTATGGATGCTAATTACTCTTTACAAGTCTTATGCATAATCACAATTCTCCCATATATTATCTCTAATGATTAACCTTAACCCATATTCTGCATATCACTGTCTTAGTCCAAATATAGATATTTGTCTAAGTATGGAGACACCGTGAAGGACTCACCGTGACCATACACCGTGACCACTCACAGTGACCAGACACCGTGACTAGACACCGTGACCAGACACCGTGACCAGACACCCTGACCAGACACCATGACCAGACACCATGAACAGATACCGTGACCACTCATCGTGACCAAACACCATGATTAGACACCATGAAGAAGACACCGTTTCCATGATCACAGTGACACCGTTTCTTATGCTTTTTTCAATCTTATTTTAAATGATGCTAACGGTCATATTTGTTGTTTTTAATGCAATTAATTTTATTTAATGTTAGTTGTTGGCATGTCATGAAACTGTATCTCATACCTATGAAAAGTAAATCATTACTATTGCCCAAGCTCGTGGAATATAAATAATATTGAGCTGTCGTAGAGGATATAAGCGCACTTGACACGTCTCGACACACATACTACAATACAAGCGAGCTCTGTACTGAACCGAAGAAAAATCTTGAGCACAACTGTGAAGAACACATTGCACGATCCTCAAAGAAGTTCCATACATGCAATCCAACACCACTGAAGAACACATGACGAATCAAGTGATCATTCTCAATCCTAAAGAAGAAAAACTAAACTAAGACACTCTGTTTTTCAACATAAAAACTAGATAAGTACTCTGAAGCATTCCCGCTCAATCCAATGAGTCCAGAACTACATTGATAGTCACTAGAGCCATTCTAAACTCTATATCTTTGCCTTTGTGATTTATTATTTACTCTTCGAGCAGTGTGTGTCATCTGCTGTATTTTTACACACACACTGTCTCATGAACTTTAACTGGAGGATCTGTAAATCCTCACTCAAACTCTTACATCTTTTATTTCCCACTGGTATAGTGGTAGAGGTAGTGTGTGACCTGGAAAGCTGGTTTGCTGTTGTTTTGTTTCCCACGAATAACAGTGGTAGAGGTCTTGGACCTGGACAGTTTTTGTAAAACTATTGTTAACCCTGATCCAGGGTGTGGATCAAATTCATATATATATTGGAGAGGACTAAGTCTCGGCTTGAGACTGAAGCTCTTGTTATATCTTATGTGCATATTTTATTTAAGTTTAATGTATACGACATATATTATATTTATTCCGCTACTATTACTTTAAAATACAAAATTATTTTGAAGCTACTTTGATAGTTAAATTAGCAAGTGTTTACACTTATTGTAAATCAGTAGATTAGTTTCAAAAGTTAGTTTGATCTTGTGGTTAAACTAACTGAGACCTAATCAATCTTTGAGAAGCTAAGTGAAAATTTACAATCTGTATAAATTCAATACCGTTTAACTTATTTTATAAATCGTGGGATTTCAACTAGATAATATTTTAACAAAAATTTTAATTGGAACTCAATTCCCCCCCCCCCTCTTGAGTGTCCACTCCGACCAAAAAAAAGAATATTATCTTTTAATTAAATATGTTTTGGACCACTTTACATCAAAATTTAATTTATAATAAATTAATATTTTAGGAGTTTCCTAAAGTGCCCCTCTCCTATCTTATAAAAGAAAACCTCCTCCCTCCCCTCTCCACTCCATATTGAGCCTTCAATATCGAAAAAACACAACCCATTTCTATTCTAAACTTCCTTAGTAACATTATAGTGGTTCTGATCTTCTCAAAATACTAACTTTAGTACCCTAAGATAAAATTTAAAGGAGGCACATTGTGGAAGAGGTAATCCCTTATATCGATTCTTTCAAATTTATTTCTTCATCTGCTCCCTCTTCATTAGTTGTTTAATAATATAGTAATAAAATAAGTATTAATAATATGATGATATTTTATTATTAATATTAAACAACTCTATTTCACCTTCTATTCATCTGATAAAAAATGAAATCACCGTGGATGCGTATGTATGACTTAATGTCTCCACACCGTAGTGTAATCTATTTTTAACCACCACCATATTTGAATGGGTATAATGGTGGAAATAGTGACTATATATGATTATTATAACATGATAATAAATTTTAGATATTATACACCATCTAATTCAATTACAGTCAATAATTATTGGAATGATATCTTCCCTTATGCGTACATATGACTTACCGTCTCCAGGACGCGATGAGATTCATTCTCCACGTTAACCATTAAAGAATTATTATAATGTATATATAATAAATAATCATAAAATACATGAAATAATAATTATACTGGATTTATTTATATATATATATATATTCCATTTAATTACTTCAATTCAATTTAATAAGGAAATGAAAACAACATTCTTGCGTACGTACGACCTTCCTTCTCCATAAACAATGTATTCCATTTCTTTTATTTGTATATTATATATATATATTTATATAATGTATATATATGAAATATAAATTATTTTTTACAATATGGAAGTATGTAAATCATGATATATTTAATAATATCTTGAATAAAAATTCAAAACACGTACGATAAATAAAATGATCATTACCCAAAATGTGGTTTTAACATGGAATTGAAAAATGAATGGGTTATATAAAGTCATAAGTGAATTATATATGATATCATAAATATTATTATGGTGTTGTTATAAGTTAATAATATGGTTAAACCCACTATATATTAGTTTTGGACAAATATGGAAGAAATCAAACTGATAGTAATGGATAATTTTGCAATCTCATTTTTATCATAGATTGTTTATACATAAGTATTTACTGGGGATACATTTATCATACATGTAAATGTTTTCTAATAATTTTATCATAAAATGTTTATTATTATTTTATATATGTTTAAATTCATCTTTACCCATTTTTTACTCTTACTACATGGTATGGAAGGAATCATTATTTTGTTTACCATATGAAGTACTTTTTGACTTTTCTAGAAAAAGTATGAGGAGAGTGTTTTTTTAACTTATATGGCATGAAAATATTTTCACAATTTCGTAACACTATATTTCAATGAAGATTAATTTACAATATTTCAATTTTATTTTCAATTTAATTATTTTTTTTAAAAAATTCATGACATTTTGTGAAAAGAAAATGTCTTTAAAGAAGAAAGGATATTTTCCTCTTGAATTAAGTTAAAGTGTCTTATCAAAATTATTTTCCCTCTAATATGACAAAATTTTATGTATCTATACCTGTTATTACTTTGATTTTATTGTGTTTATGAAGGAATTATTTTTATGATTTTCATTTATCTCATATGGGTTATGTAATGATGAAATGTTGTTTAAGAATACCATTTTATTTTATGAGTTATGATATGATGAATGATTTATGTTCTTTGTGGAACATGTATGAATGATTTAATTTTGAGATGGGAGGGGCCAATATCTCCCTCAAATGAATTGGGTAAATATTTATATCACTTGATAAATACATGACTGGAATGACTAGTAAATCCTCTTCAGTAATACATGACTAGAACAACAAGTAAACAAGCTTTAGTAATGGACTTTGTCCACTATGATGGTTTTGGTAGAAATTCCTTGTCCACTATAGATATCATATTATGTGATTATTAGTTTGCGAAAATTACATGTTTAAAGACAATGTTATTCTATAATGGCTAATGTTTGTTTACGATCCATGCCTTATGTAATGCCAAATTTATTGCATGACTCACGATTTTCATGATTAAAATTTATGTTCATGTTTTTACATTCAAATTGTTTTGGTTTGTTTTGTTTTCTCCCTGTTTACCCATACTGTGCATTCGAGCTCACCCTTTTTATGTTTTACTTTCCTCAGGATATAAAGAAAGCTTTTAGGAAGGAAAACAAAAGGGGGATATATTTATGGGAGATGTTGAATATCTTTCACTAAGTTATTATATTATGTTCCATGTTACTAAATACATTAAAATAATAGGATATTTGGGTGTCTATTTGTGTCATGTATTATGTATTCTTGAAAAGAAATTAAATGTCCATGTACGTAAATCATGGGTCTCTACTATTGGTCTCAGAGTGAAGGATTAGTCAACCTTTGGAAATAAGGATGCAAAAACATTAGTAAGATCCCTGGAGATATTTCTAAGGTATGTCTAAGGATATACCTATGATTAAGTATAAGTATATGTTACTATCCTAGGATTGTAATAATGATCATGAATAACCTAGTATTAAACCTAAGATGTTAGAGATTGAAAGTACTCCCCTGTGATAATTTTGTTTTCCTAGTATGATTTTTGCCTCTCACATTATTTTTTGTGTGTGTTTTAAACCATGTCGAGAACCCGAAGGAACCATGTTATTGAAAAATGCACTGGGAAATGTAATGATTGTCCTCTTGAACAACTAAATGTTATGGGAGATGGATTGAGAAATCTTATTGCAATACTTACATAAGCTATGAATCATTCTGGACTACCAAATGAGGAGATAAGGGAACAAAATTCTATTGAGTCCTTCACAAGGAAACGTCTACCTTATTTCAGTGGGTCTTTTGATCCACTTGTTACTAAAAATGAATCTGTACCATTGAAAAGATATTTTCCACCCTTCACTGTTCAGAAGATGACAAAGTTATATTGGATGTTTATATTTTAAAAGGTGAAGCAGACCAGTGGTGGACTCTAATTAAGAATACAAGGTAGCCAAAGGAAATTGAATCCATGGAAGGGTATGTGTTCAAGAACTTATAGTTCAATAAGTAATTCCCTCTCATTCTTTAAAAAAATAAGGAAAATGAGTTCCTTGAGTTTAAGAAAAAGGATGATAAAACTGTTGGTACATACGAGGTGAATTTTTCAAGGCTTGCAAGGTATGCTTCTGGATTTATCATCCAAACTGAAAGTAAAGTTGATCGATTCATCAGTGGAATAAAACCAAGACTTTGAAGTGAATTTTCTATAAGAGTTTTCAGTAGCTATGAAGAGATTCTGCATTGTTCTATCAAGGTAGAACTATAATTTTTTGTTACATATCCATCTCATGTTTTTGACAATAAACGAAAGATAAAGTTTAATGGAAAATATCAAATCAATAGTGAAATGAAGATGAATATATTCTTATGCTTGATGTGTGGTAATAATAATGGTGGATATTGTATTAAAGGAACTAGAAAATGATTCAATTGTGGAAAATAAGGTCATCGATTAGTTGAGTGTCAAATAATGTGAAAAGGTTGTAAATGATGTGAATTGAGAAAAGAGTATAGAGAACGCACCACCTAAACTTCAATGCTACATATGAAAGGAAACATGAAATTAGGTAGAACAATTCCCTAATCCAAGGGTTAATGATGAACGACGTCATCAACCTATTAAGGAAAATACAAAGAGAAGTCACATGAGATCACTATTGGTGATGTTGGGTATGAAAACAAAGTGGAGGAAAGATTAAGTGTTTATATAATGGGATTCCAAAATAGTGTTGTTGAATCTATTTTATGGTATTATGGAATATTGGAATATCTATGTATTGGTCCACTATGGTTTTCCACATGTATATTGTACCGGTAACCATAAAAAGTGATTTAAATATTTTAGGAAAGCACATGATATGAGATTAATGGAGGGATATGAATATAATGAGATGTTTGATAGTATTAATAACATCATGGATGGTATATGTAAAAATGTGATATCATGGTTTGAATATATAAAATTTTTATGATTTTGGTGTTTGGAAAGAGTTAAATTTTGAAATCATTCATGTTTTCACTAAGGTTTTATGGAAATTCATGTTTCAATAGAATACATGATTAAGGTATTCACATGTTTGGAATGTGACCGCAAAGAACTACCTTATGAGATATGGGAGATAAATTTTATATTGATTTAGTTCACATCATTCTAAAGATTTATATTTTTAGTTTTTGGAAGGATTGAAATGGTATCCATTTATGATTAATATAGGTTATTTTCCATTTTAGGTTTGTTAGATTAATGTATTATATCATTATAGGTGGACTTATCCATATTTGATTACTTGTGATATCCTTTTTGTTGAGATAGAGGGAATGATCTATCATTATATCGCATGATCTACTAGCACATCATGAATGAAAAATTCAACTTAATTTCTTCAAGAGATGAAGTAGAAATTGTTCAAGGAACGAAGTATGATGAGATTGTACCAAAATCAAGTAAGTATTTATTCTAATACAAAATTCATCATCTTTAGGAAAAAGATCTCGAAAAAAAATGTTATCCATGTACTTTCTTATTCGATGAGCTGTATGGTCCCAAAAATCATCGCAGATTTATGGATTTTTGGTATTTAACTTTCTCAAAATCTTCTTCTCCATCACCATCCACCAGAACTTGATGGTTAGATTTCTCTTCCAAATCTATGTTTTCACTTCCTACCTATGTTATCCTATTTGGGAACCCAGTGAACATTTAATTTGGGTAACCATTATGTTTATAACCTTATTTTTTCTAATGACATTTTAGTATTCCTTTTTACTATGTGGGTTTTTATAATAGAATCCTTTAAGTAGTAAACCATTTATAACCCCCAATGAATTTCGAGGGAGAAATTAATTTTGAAGAGGGTAAATAGTAACGACCTGATATTTTATGAGATATATTATTTTAATTTCATTGATGAATTGTGTTGAACACTACCCAAAGATTAGCTTTTTTCTATATGCAACACCATATTAGATTTTAGTATATGTAATACTATTCTTGGCTTGTGTTACCCAAAATTTCAAGTTCTATTTATAAAATTCATTTCACACAACACTGAGTATATTTTTTTTCAATTTATAATTGAATAAAGTTTGGATTATGTTATATGCAACACCAATGGAATATTTCACTACACACAACACATACTTGGCTGGTGAAACACGCAAGAGCGGCCTTCCTTGTTTGCTTTCGTGGTATGCAATACCAAGTTTTACTAAACAATAATATATATTTAAAATATTATATAAATAGCCATTATGAATATTATTAACTACATTTTTAATTTTATATGACATTAGAATTCATCTAACACATTTTCTATAACATGATATTATAACCAAATAGATTTTTGGATAAATGAAGTATTTTTATAAAAATGCAGTTTTTCCACCTTTTGAGGGTGCACCCATTTTAAATCTAGTTTTTGACACTTTTATAAGCTAAATTTGACAAAATAAACTTCTTATTTTGAATAGGGACATAAAAAATTACTTTATTTTTAAATTTATGGTGTTTTTCTAAAAAAATAAAAAATTTAATGAATAATGAAAGATACCACATTTTAACTCCAAAATGCATTTTTATCTCATTTATCTAAATAGTTAGATTATCTTATTAATTGGTTTTAAAATGTAATTAGATAAAATTTGTATTTTTTAATCCAATTTTGTTCATTGGAAGTAATTTCACTTTTAATTTGGTAAAAAACACATGTTAATCTTTTGATAGTTATTACTTTTTAAAAACCCACTTTTTGGTTATGGGAACAAGAATTAATTTAATATTAATTACTAAAACTTCTATGTTTCGAATTTGGAAAAAAGGATATCATATTTGGAATCATAAGTTTCAAATAATGTAAATAGATACCTTTTAATTTTAGACTTTATGAATAGTAACATCAGTAATTAATTTATTTACCATGGTTAATGGGGTAAATGTAGTAAATAAGGGAAAAAATAATGTTATAATAATATTAAACTACCCTAAAACATGTTATGATCCAATTAAATGTTATATTTCTGACCATGGAAATTCTTGTGTCAATTTTCGATTCCCATGGATACACTTGGATGTGAAAATGATATTTTATAACAATAAACTTAAAGTTAAGATAATTATAAAATAAAAATATATCTTTTACTAAGTCAATTTTAATAATGAGTTATATAACTGATATCTATATCTATAAATGGTAATTATAAATCTAATAAAATTTCCTACATCATGGTAGTTTATTTATAATTTTTATACATTAGATAAATATATTTATTTTTGACACAATTATGATGTAGTGATTATTTCATTATTGAAAGATTCAAATAAATGAATTTATAAATGTTAAAATAAATTTTATTTGAAATTTTTATTCCATCCATTAATTTTTTAGATTATATTAACATATTAGGTATTTTTTAATGAATTTTTGTCGAAGGAATCCGGTTGTTATGAATTTTTTAAAAATTCAAATATGAATATTGTCCAAAATTGACATAATTCATTACTTAATACATAAAATAGTTTATTAAATGATTTTAAATTCCTAAAAATATAATATTATTCTAAATGGTAAATATAAGTACAGATATTTCATTGATAACTTCTCTTGGTTGTTTGATGTGATATAGTAATTAAATTAACCCTTAATGTGTAAATAATAGGATATCACGGTAAGATTAAAAATGGTAAGACTAGGGTCAAACCAAAAAGATAAAGATAATGAAATCAAAACATATATAAAAATTATTGGATGATGGTTATTCTAACCAAAATCATCTTATATTTGAATTAAAAATGTTTCAGACCATTTTACGAAATTTAATTTATAACAAATTAATATTTTAGGACTTTTCTAAAGTGCCCCTATACTCTCTTATAAAATAACACCTCCTCCCTCACCTCTTAACTCAATTTTTAGCCCTCATGCTCGACCAAAACATTATTATTTCTCTTATCAGCATCCCTAGTTACATTCTAATGGTGTTGGGCTTCACAAAAGACAAACTCTAGTACCCCAATATGAAATTTAAAGGAGGAACATCGAGAAAGAGGTAATCTCTTCTATCAATTCGTTCAAATTTTGTTCTTCTTTTTCTTCAAATACATTAGATGATTCATTATAAAGTAATAAAATTATAATCACTCATATTCTGATATGTTATTATAAATATGAACCACACTATTTCACCTTCTATCCATCGTATGAAAAACAAAATCACCATGTGTGCGTACACACAACTTATCGTCTCCACACAGTGGTGAAATCAGTTTTTCACCACCAATTTACATGGATGTGTATAATGGTGGGAATAATTACAATATATTATTATTATGACATTATAATAATTCTATGATTTTATAAACTATCCTATTATATACCATTCATCCATTATGGGAACGATATCGTCGCTCGTGCGTACATATGGCTAACCGTCTCCACAACACGATGAGATTCATTATCCAAGTTAACCGTACAAGATTTATTATAAAGTATATATAATAAAAAATCATGAAATATATGACATAATACTTCTACTGGATATATATATATATCATTTACTTCCTTTCAATTTAATAAGGAAAAGAAAACATCGTTCAACTGTACGTACGACCTACCGTCTCCATGAACATTGTATTCTGCTTCATTTATCTATCTATGATATATATATATATATACTGACTATATATGATATATTGTTTTTCAATATAGAAATATTAAAATCATGGTATATGTAATAATATCAAGAATAAAAATTCTAAATATGTATGAAAAATGAAATGATTATTACCCAAAATGTCGATTTAACAAGGAATTGACAAATGAATTCATAAGATAATCATATATGATATCATAAATATTATTATTGTTCTGTTACAAGTAAATAAAATATTTAAACCCTCTATAAAAGTGTTTCAAACACATATGTATTAAATCAGACCTAAGGTAAGGGATAATTTTGCAATCTCATATTTATCTGAGATTCTTTATACGTAAGTATTTACTGGGGATATATTTATCAAGAATGTCTATGATTTCCTATAATTCTATCATAAAATGTTTATTATTATTCTATGTATATTTAAATTCATCTTTACCTATATTTTACTTTTACTACATGGTATGGAAGGAATCAATATTTTTTTACCAGATGAGGTACTTTTTGACTTTTCAAGCAAATGTATGAGGAGAATGTTTTTAACTTATATGATATGAACATATTTCTACACATTCATAACAATTATTTACATGATGATTAATTTCCAAGATTTCATGTTTATTTTCTATTACATTCTTTTCATTTAAAACAGTAAGACATTTTGAGAAAATAAAACGTTTTTGAAGATCACATATAGTTATGTCTCTGTACCTATTATTACTTTATTTTTATTGTTTTTATGATGGAATTATTATTATGATGTCCATTTATCTTATATGGATTATGTTATGATCAAATGATGTTTACAAATCCCATTTTATTTCATGGGTTATGCTATGAGGAATGATTTATGTTTTTGTGTCACATGTATGAATGATTTCATTATGAGATGGGTGGGACCTATATCTCCCTCCAATGCATTGGGTAATGATTTCGTTCTCTTAATATAGACATGATAGGAATGAAAGTAAATCTGGCTTAGTAAAAAATGGATGGAATGGAAAGTATACTCGGTTTAGTATTGGACATTGTCCATTATGAGGGACTTGGTAGCAATGCATTGGTTTCTATAGAAAACATATTATTATCATATTTTTTCCATAATTACATGTTTTATACCAATTCTATTATTTCATGGTTAATGTTATTTTATGATCTATGCCTTACGTACTTCCAAGATTATTTTCATGACTCACAATTTTGATGATTAAACATTACGATCATGTTTTTACATTCAAATGTTAATTGTTTGTTTTATGACCTCCATGTTTACTATTACTGAGAATTTGAGCTCACCCATTTTATTTTTTCCATTCACTAGGATTTAAATAAAGGTTTTAGGTTAGAAAGAATTGGGGAAGATATTTTTGGGGGATGTTGAAGATGTTTCACCTAATTAGAGGATTATGTTCAATGTTTCCAAGGACACTAAACTAATACGATCATTGGGAATATGTTTGTGTCATGTATTAAGTTTTCAAAAAAAGAAAGGCAATATCTATGTACATCATTATTGGGTCTCTACAGTTATGATGAGAAAATAAGATTAATTTTTTGTAATATAATTGTGGATAGAGAAAAGAAAAATGAGAAGATGTTGAATGGTGAGAATATTAAGAATGCAGAGAAAAAAAATGATGATTTTGAGAAGAAAGAGTGTATATTTATTTGTTCAGAATATGGTTACATGGAGAGAAGGATAAAATAAACCCAAAAATTTGATGAAGAGAAGGGGATGAAAATATTTCTAAAAATGTGAGAAAATTTGATTAAAAATATCATCATATTGTGGTTTGAAAATTTAGAAACAATATAAGTGATAACAATAAGAAGTGAATGTTACTAAATGTTGTTAAGTATCCTACCAGAATAAGAGGAACCCATGATAAATTTTTTATAAACTCATTGTAACAATAACGTTACTATAGGGGAAAAGTAATATCCTTATCAAAAGAGTCTATAGATAAAAAGAAACATGTTATAAAATCTGAAACGTATTAACATAATAAAGAAAACAAACCCAATAGAAAATCCAAGAAGAAGAAGAAAAGGGAATACCAAGAGAGTTATCTCATTCTGAGTGTCTCTTCTAAAAAACTATGAGGTTCCTCATTTTCTTAAAATATCTTTATTTTTAATAAATTTCTTGGAATAAAATGAGTTTAAATAAGAATACTGATACATGATTATTTTACAATCCTTTTAGTACAATATATTGATGTTACAAAATATGATTTTATGAAGTTTGTGTTTATATACCTGACCTTTTGATATGTTTATTGAGATGGGTGAGGAATAATTTTATCTTAACTAGATCTTATAAGATTTCCCCATGAATTAGAATAATGAAAGAACCATGAAAAAGTATTACATGGATATTATGTAATGGAAAACATTGAAAACATTGATTGTTAACTCTTGTTTTCTACATCAGGTTCACCCACATAAACTTATAGTAGATTAGTTAATAGCTATTTATTAAGAAACTTGTGTGATACTTATGTTCTCATGAAGAATAATTTCATGATTTTGAGTTGAAAAGTTAAAACCCTCGGAAATGATATCCTTTTTCAACAAGGGGAAAATTTTCATGATCCCCCTTTAAATATGATTTTCAATAAGGGGGATAGATAAGGAATAGGGGGAGAAAGAAAAGAATGTGGAGAAGATATTGATAATAGAAAAAGATAAGTGGTACTATTATGATATAATGAAGTGGGAGTTGAAAACAAACACAATGGGGGAGTTTGTTAGGACCAAGTTGTATTTTGGATATATTTTTTTTCAATAGATCAATATATTGATTATATTGAAGAAATTTAGTATGTTGACAAGGTAATAGAAATTCAGATGAGATAAGGGTGTGTGAAAATTGACAATCAGATCTAGGCCATCAGTATGAAAATTGTATCTAAAACCTTATAAAAAGATGTTATGAAGTTACAGAATATCCAATATAAATCAAAAGATGCTTTTTGGTCACATATTTCTCATAAATTTCTAAAAATTCATAAATCAAGATGGAGTCTTAGGAAGAAAGGAGAATACAATGTGAAGTATTCTCACTGTTTCTCATAGGTGTGAGGAATACTGGATATAGAAGCATGTATATCATTAGTATGAAAATCATCATCATGACAATAGAATGTTGGAAGACTTATCTTGTTGAATTAATGAATTCAGTGTTGACTCAAATGTCTCTTAATGGATTTTCATACCGATTCATTTTATATTGGTATTATTATTTGAATACTGGATATAATGTTTTATTAGATGAATAATGATTACGAAATATTGAATTGTTGGAAACAATTATCCATTAAAAGGATTTATAGACCAATCAACTGAATAAAGATAAAAATTGTAGTCAATGATTGTCAGTAGGTTTAATAGTATTTCGATTGGGTCAAAAAAAAGAAGAACAATAGTATTGATTGTATCTAAAAAAGTGATAACAAATCATATAACTATCACTAACAATGATTTATTACTATGATCTAGAGATCGATCCATATGATGTGGTCTGAAACTAATAAATACATCAGACACTAAACTTCATCTGTTATGGGATCATCGATCAGAGGAATTGAAGAAATGGGGAAATAATTTAATGATGTATCAGATGCAATGACAAAGAGGTGATTTCATCCAAATTA
Source organism: Viscum album (assembly GCA_963277665.1). NCBI lineage: Eukaryota > Viridiplantae > Streptophyta > Magnoliopsida > Santalales > Viscaceae > Viscum > Viscum album. The sequence goes on along the minus strand of OY728119.1, from coordinate 1,171,932,198 downwards.
TTATCAGAGGGGATTTTGAATGCTGTAGAATGTTATCAATGTTTTAACAAGTGGTTTTAGTTGTTACAGATATTCTGTAGGAGAATAAATTTAGTGTTTACAAGAGGTCATCATAATGATCAATCTTTTGCTTTGTATAGGTTTTCATCGTAATGAAGAATCAAACTAAATGATCAGGCTGAATAAATTGTTTCAAATAGGGATAAGACTAATGTTTTAGTAAGATATGAAAATATTATATAATCTCCCAAAAGTAATGATAATTGTTGAAGAAGTAAGATATTAATATTTAAATGATTGTGAAATTTATGAATCAATAATTACATTGAGTGGGAATAAGAATTTTTCCCCATCTATACCATACTAGGATGCCTATAAAATTAGTGCACTCTACATTTATAATTATTGTGTGTTAAAATATTTTACATGAATTGGGACTATGAAAACTGCACAATAGGTATTGAGTTTCTAACTAGAGATTGTTTTTTAGGTTGAAGATTAGGGGGATCTATCAGAGCGAGTCCATAAGAACGATCCCATTAGAATAAGTTCTATATGAATGACTCCACCAATGTGTTATCCATTGGAATGTTCCCCCTAAAAATGAGTTTATAAGATGGAGGAATTGTGAGCATCTAATTTAGTTTCTAATCAATTGAAGAAGCAATGGTAGAAGGAGAATCAGATCGAGGAAAATCGGGCAGAGCCCATCAGATAGAGGTTAATATACTGGAGAAGGTCATACTACCTTTTTCAAAGGTATTTTTTTAATAGATTTTATAGGGAAATTTTCAATAACACAAAGTTACTTATAGTATGTTTATGTCCCTTAATATTGTAAATATGTAATGTCTGATTTATCTTACTTATGGAGGAAGTGAAAAACATTATTAAGTGGAACATAAAATAAGAAAGAAATTAAATATTTTAAAGGTGGATACATACCAGTTAATGAAAAGGAGTGGCTGTTTTTATGGGTTTTATTACCATTTTTGGGAAGTGGATTAGTAAATGATAGTTGGGGGTATAACCAACTATATCAGGAATGTTACTACTAGTATTGTATAAGTGTTCACAGCTTGTGACTTTGTATTTCAGAATGAAAATTGTAAAATAATCCATGTTGATGGTACAATACAACCTGGAAAAGAGTGGTAATTTTTTTAAAGTTTGTAAATTCTTTTTTTCCTCCTAATTATATTTTCTCCATGTCAATGGTGAGGTTGAATAGTTACATTTGAGTGGATCTTTACTTTAACAAGTATCATTGGTTAAGAAGGTTTACTATAGAAGTTGAGAAACAGTGTTAAAAAATATAATGAACCACTGATTCACCCCCTCTATGTGGTCTCAATCTGATTTGGGAATAAAAAGTTCTATAATGATATTAATAAATAATGTTATTTGGTTATACAACATATAATTAAGGGACAAATAGTGTACTAATTTTCAGGTTCAAGTACTTGTAGTTGGATGTGAAATTTTATCAAAATGTTCGTACTTAGTAATATCTAATACGGGATATTGTGAGATTAGATATTCCAGTAGAAATTATTTATGTTTTGATGTCATTAGGTTTTCTCATCTAGGAGTGAGTGTAATGGTCCTTAAAATTTTATATTATCAACAATAAATATCATGAACCTTGCACTTAGATTTTTTATGAAAGATGTCATATAATAGGTTGGAGGGAAGTATGGTATGTTGGATGTATTGTTAATGATATGTTATTATTCGATAACAAAATGAATGATTTGTCCCATCAATCATTATGAATGTTGATATCTCAATCCATTGATTGGAATCGAACTTCCACCCAAAATTACATGGACATGGTGTATTGATAAGTTTATTTTAGATACAAAAATAAAGACATAATGAGCATATAGGTTTGTGACATAGATACACAACCATCTTGATGAGATAATGTGATAAAGTTATTATAGGAAATAATGAAAATTTTTATATGGTTTTTGTTGTTGTGACATTAATTGCTTTCTCTTAGGTTCCATGAACCATTGTTAGATAGTAATATTGTATATTAGGAAAGTCTTCTTAATTCCCACAATAAATAATCCTTGAGATTCACATAGTATGTGTTTCCATTGATCTCAACTAAATTCAATTTTAAATTAATTAATAGAATAAACATTATACTCAAGATGAAGGAATAATTTTATTCCGGTTTTATGAATCCCAAATATTTATTGATGATTAAAATATTCAATATTTATATATATTTTCAATAAATACTTGATTATTTTGAAAGGAACAAGACCATGTGTGGGGAAAATTATAAATTAACAATCCATTTAAATAATATTGGTTATTTCATGAGTTGGTTCCCATAATCAAATAATAATAATGAAATTATTATTATTATGGTACATGGGGTATATGAAAGGTTATAATATTATTTAAGGGATTAATTGAAATTAAATAATATTTTTCTTTAAACCCTTACTCTATAACTATATTATTAGGTGTATTGTGTTTGGTGTGTAATTGAAAATAGAGAGTTTTTCCCCAAAGAACTATGTCCTGACTCTGCATTCATACCCCCTATCATGAACAATAAATACAAGAGTGATTACATCAAGACCAAAGGAAATGTGACCCACAAAATAAATGAAAGGAAATTGATTCTTCATGCTAGAACACAATGATTTAATGGAATTTCTTGGCAGTCAAATTAGCATGTGTTAATCGCCACTAGAATGATTATGTCCTTTCATCCTCATAGCATAACTATGTAAATACAATAGGGACCTTTTCCGATGATTAACATACAATTTACGGGAAGATCCTAAGACTTGTTATTTTTCTTCTTCCAATCTAAATAAATTGATTATAAATATAACATGCAAGATCCTCTATTGGGGTTTCAAGAATTGAAAAATTAAGATAAATTTTAACACATGTTCCACAAAATATTGCTTCCAGTTCACCAAGAACCTTCAAGTGGTGTCAAACCAGTCATGTTTTAAATTTATTATTATTTCTTTGATTGTTGATCTTTACAAAATTGTGGGTGAATGTTTTAATTTCATATTATTTATTATTTAAAAAAATTTGAATAAAAATGTTATTGATATATTATTAATGTTCATTTAGTGTTTCATTCTCTGAAATATTTTACAAAAAATTAATAATGACCATAGATTAAATTAGGAATTTTCAACTTTTTGGATGGAAAAACTGGGTTACATGGCATGTAGTCGGAGTACATGTCATGTAATCATGTGTATTGCACCTATATGTTTCAAGGGATACCTTAAAATCAAAAAATATAATTACACGTGGTGCATTTATTTCACATCATGTATAGAGTGGGACAACTAGGAGCACGAGTTGTATGATTAGTCAACTGGTAACTATTATACATTTTATGTAGTCTACACAGGTTTGTAGAATAAGTAAAAAATTACATGTGGTCGTTATACATGGTCATACTATGTGATACTGTTAGACTATAAAACTTATGATATGAATGATGTGTATGTGGTATTCACACCAATTAGTTTATCATTTACTACATCTGAAATACTTGATGTACCATTCAGTGAGAAGAGAGTACACATTGTATAAGGATACACAATGTGTAGCTTTCTTGTGTACACCATGTGATCCCACCAAGATACACTCCGAATATCCATGAGAGTATCTTGAGAACACAATATGAGATTACAGTACTTTAGATTTCATGCACTCAACATGTAGTAAGGTCGAGTGAGAACATTGAAAAACCAAGTGTGTATCCCAGATATAAAGAAATTGAGGTACACAATGTGTATCTAGAAATTACTCATTTTGTTGTCTCCCAATTAAGGGAATAATTAAAAATTTCATTAAATTAATAAAAATCACAATCAAAACCTTATTTATGATTGAAATTTTATGTGTTTGACAATTTGAAAATTGTGTTAATGAATTTTAAAGGAATGATTAATTTATTGTAATAAATATGTAACTTTGGGTTCTATCATTTATTTTACATCAATGCATTTATGATGGTTATCTCAAAGAGGATTCATATGTTCAGTAAAATGAATGAGAATTAATTAACATAAAAAATTCATCTTAATAATAAATAACAAATAATAAATGAATGTTATCGGTTAACTTTTTCATATATGATGCATGTATGAATATTCATGATATTGAACAGATCTATGTTTCTGTTGGTTTTATTTAATTTAAGTTATTGCATGGGTTTTCAATTCTTTCATAATATTAAATATAATGGATTATGAGTTATCCCTCCCTCCATTATTGTGTGTGACCTATGTATCAATAGTTATTTATGTAATCCCACTTAACCAATCCATTAATTACCCTCTCAATCATGTGAGTTATAAATACATGTAATTAATGGAGTATCCCAAGGCACATTGAGGTAGTTCAAGATAAAACCATTATGATTCCAACTCAGGTGATACATAGGTGGACAGGTGGAATATTGTAGCTCCTGATATGCCTGGCACATTGAGTTATTTACCAAAGGTTATAAGTTGATTTATTTCCCTATCCTTAAATAAACCATTTGAAAATATCTCTATTATATTAATTAATTAATTAATTATTTTTTCCATTCATTATTATTTTTAAATATTCAAGACAATGGTCACACAAAAATTAATTAATGTGAAACAAAAGAATTTAAATAAACAGATTATATGTAAATGTTTTATCTGACATGGCTAATTAATTATGTAACATCCAATTAACATTAACAATAAATTTAATGGACAAAAAGGATTCCATTTATGAGTAATAAAAAATAAAATCCCTGAACTAAAGTTTAAGACATACTTCATCTACAATTAATTGATTAGGAATGAAACCAACTGAATTAATTTTTTAACCAACACTTTTTGGGACACTACCTTTATAAATATAGTTCTTATAAAGGTTTTTCCTTGACATAACCATTTATAATCAAGTGGAGTATAAATTTGTAGACTTGGTGTAATTTGGAGGCAATTTTTTTGGAAATCTATGTCAATATTTCTAGATCGGGGAATCCACTAAGTAGATCAAGGAGTTGCAAGCCACCAGTTAGCAAAGTCCTCCCACCACAATACCTTCAAGTATCATAATAACCCTTATTAGATTATGAGAAGGGGTATATATATCATTTACACTATAATTTCTTAGAAACTAGATATTTTGAGTTTAGTATTGAGGGCTATTGCGACTTGCTAGAATAGTTAGAGAATTAATAAAATAAAATAATTTATTATTTTTCACTTAATTGGAAATCAATAAAAATTACTAATAATATGATATTTTAACTATAAAATAAAATGTAAATCTCTTCATACACACTATCTCAATGTTCAATATTATAGAAGTATAACCTCATCATTATCAGTAACTTCCATGAGTGGTTTAAACTCCGTCATCCAGTGCTACACCATGAATAAAAAGTTTTCATGCTAGATTCCTCACAACCTATTCTGACAAGAAATAAGGGAGGTTATGAATAGTTACTTTCCTATGAGAAACATTTGACCAATGTGGTCAATGTTCAATGTTTTATGAAATCATATATTTCTAGTTAAGTCATGTAGTCTCATGAAAACATGGACACTTATTGCATGCTCAAGCATCTCCAAGGCCTTAGTCGATAGAGATCGAGACTAGAAGAGTTGATGTATAAAAATCTATTTTTAAGTAAATATTGGATAGGTTACCCCATATAGGCCTTACTTAGTCAAGATAATTGGATACATATAATTCTTATATATTTTACGGTTTAAACTCCTCAAATAAATGGTCACCAATATCATTTTTTCATCACTTTCTCAGTGTATCTCTATCTTTGTTATAAATTTTAATACCAACATATTGAGAAGTATCTCCATGATCTAATAACCCTCTTTCTACAATTAGATATCTATATTTATAATGAAAATACTTTGATCATTATGGGGATCAAATTGATAGTCCAAGAAAAGATACCTAAGTTCTAGGATTCCTCACAACACCCTCCCAAGAAGAGGAAGATCAATGGGAAAAAAGGAAACCAGATTTTTTCAATTTAACATGTGGAATGAAGGTCCACTGGAAGAAAAAATAGACAAAACCAAAGAAGAAAGGGGAAGCATCACATGCATTTTTTATTTATTGAAATTTATATGTTTCTAAAAAGTGGGTATTAAATGCAGATTTTTTTTCTCGCATATATATTCATATAAAAGAAACAAGTATATTTAGAGATATTGGCTAAGGGGAGGTGTAATTAAGATAATCTAACATATACTGTTTTTTGGTTATAGCTATAAAGGCTACAACCTCACATTACAGGCCATAATGATCTTTGTTTCGAAGGGTTGATATTATGTTCCATATATTACCTAAAACATTATTTCTATATCCACACTGGATACGAATTTATTTATTTTCATATATTGGAAAAAATGTTATCTATTTTATAAATATATCATTTTTAGTGTATGGAAAACATTCAAAATTATTTTTATGTGTTGTAATAAAAAAATGTAATGGATATCAATAATGACGTGTCTTTATATGAGTCATAACCCACCCAATTTTAACATTACCAGTTGGGTCATGTAAATGAAAAAATATAACTAAATTAAATCAAGATGTATATTTATATTCTCTTTAATTAAACCCAATTGGTGTATTTGCTGAATTTTTACATGAAAATATGACCAAAACAGAATTTAGTGGCAAAAGTGAAAGGGATAAATAACTTCTTGAATTATTTAATAATGATGTGTGAGAACCATTTCCTGTTGAAGCAAGGCGTGGTACTAATAGTTCCTAAGATCTAATAATAATTTTATTATATATGGATATGTTTACTTGATGAGTAATATGTTCAATTATTTTGATAAATTCAAAGAATATAAGAATAATGTTGGGAAACAAATTCTAAATAAGATTAAGAAATGCTGCTTAGATCAAGGTTGAAAATATATTATTCAAAACATCATTGATTACTTACTGGACTTATAGAACCTATCCCAAATCACACCTCCCAATATGAATCAGGGGAATAGTGTATGTTATAGTAGGAACCACACCTTCTTGGACATGGTGAGATCAATGACATAACGCCTCGACCCCAGTTACCCAGAGTCGGTGCATTATTACATAACATTTACATGATCATAAGGAAGTACTATCTTGAAAGACCAGTCAGTTTAGTATTATTGGAAACAAGATTCATACATAAGTTCAACTTTACAACTTGAAAAGAAATACAACAAAAATTTATTCCATTAGAAACATCCAAGCCTCCTATATTATGCCTGTTGGTTACTCATAACTAACTTCTTTATATCCTAGTAAAATGAAACATAAGAAAGGGGTGAGCACAAACGCTCAATAAGGTTACGTAATACAGAGAAAAAATGACATAAATATTAAGCATGGTAAATAATTGAAACCACATGCCTTTAACAATAATAAACATGAATAATTTTATGGAAATAATATGATCTGAGTAAATAATGCCATAAAAAAACAGAATCACTGGTATTATACTAGTCGAATGACCACATGAACCATCAATATTATTTCCATAATGAGGGAATGTATAATGACAGACATTCTGAAACATTTTGTCAAGGCCTCGGCCAAGACGTCTAAAAATGATTACGGCCTCAGCCAAAACCATAAATAAAAATGGGAAAGGGCCTCTTCCAGTTCCACATCTAGTTGTCTCGTGATACCTACTGATGCATCGAGGAGCTATAGCGGGCTCCACCCGTCACTTACTAAGTCCAATACATTCCTCATATGAAAAGGTTTAAACATATCATAAACATTCGTATTAAAACTAGCATACGAAATGTCGATACATTAACCATAAATCATGAATGGTATAAAAATAGCACATCCACAGTCAAATATATCACCAAACCTTCAATAGAATATGGAAGTTTTGTATCATAAAAAATCAACTTCAAATAAACATAAAATCTATCAAAGGATGTTGACATAGATAAAATAAAAACCTTTTTTTAGAGACATATCAATTTATATTTTGAAATCATTTAAATGTCACATAAAGAAACATTTATTTTGAAAATATTCTTATAATATTTTAAGGTAAGCTTCGATGATGTTATAATGGTGGAGAATAGCCGCACCCACAATATAAGTTAAAAAAAATTCTTACCTTAAATTTGTCAAAAGGTAAAAAGGTACCTTCTTTGGAAAACAACAGAAATATTTCTTACAGAACACATAAGGGTATAAATTAATTTAACCCATTTTCTATTAAATATTAAAAATTATTTGAAATACATATTTACTAAACATGGATGTAGAAGATAAAGAGGACCCAGTAGATAATTACATATAAACAACCTCGGATAATGAAGAGATTGTGAAATAAACCCTTACCCAGTAATTTTCCTTGGTTGTGTGTAGGTTAACATCCTGTATGATGGTGAAATAATTGTTATTAAATTATACAATAATCATATACATTAATATGATATCATATATGATCTTTTAACATTTCATTGTTAATAATATCTTAGTATTATCGTCATTTCTGGTGTTAACTTACTCATTTTATTTTATATGTTTTGTTACATAAGTCATGTTTGTTATGGATAGGTTGTATGTTATTCATATCTAGAATGATATCAAGTCGTTAAAAATTATTTTTAACCATTAAATGAATATTATTCTCGAATAGATACGATGGGGAATGAATCTCATCGTGTTGGTGGAGATGGTAATCCGTACGTACGCACGAGCGACAATATCATTATTTTGATATTAAAATATCATATAATTGGATGATATATCATATATACAAGATCATTATAATGTTATATTTATTATTTACATGAATTAAACATCATTATTATATCCATCCAAAAATAATGTTTCGAATAACAATTACACCACGACGTGGAGACGATAAGCCGTACATATGCATGTATGGTGACATGTCATTCAAAGGATAGATAGAATACTGAATATGGTTGTAAAATATTTATAATAAAATAATATTATATATAATATACTGGATTTATTTTTTTATAATGGAAATATCAAAAAAAGAAGAGGTTGAATAAGAAAGGAACTTGAATGATAGTGGGGAAACCATTACCTCTTCTTCGGGTTCTTCCTTTTGATTTGATCAAAAGAGCTCCATAGGTTGGATTTGTGATCAAACTAAGGCCTCTATGTTTAAGTGAGGAAAGTTTAGAGAATATTTGGGTAGGTTTTGGCCGAGACAAAATGATTTGAAGGTATGAATCTGAGAGAAGGGGGAGTGCCCTTTTATAAGAGGGGTGAGGGGCACCTTAGGAAAAGATAGAAATATTATTTGATAACAAATTAATATTCGGTTTAGAATGGTACCAATGTATATTATTTAAATATTAAAGTGGGTATTTGTCCAAAACCACCAAAAAAATAGGTTTTAGATAGGTTTGGGTCACTATATTAACCTTATCTTTTAGTTTTAACTCTTAGTTAATTAGTTTTACACTCACCATGTCTCTTTGTATTTTTATATTATATAGCTAATAAACTTACTATAAACATCCAAGAGACCCCCAAGTGGTACATTAATGATACAAATATCATTATATAAGTCACTTGGACTAACCTCAGATTTTTAAGAATTGAATATTAATTAATAATATAATATTTGTTTTAAAAAACCTTTATGTCAATTTTGACAGTTTTTGGTATTTGATTTTTGTGAAAATTATAACAGCATGATTACTTCGAAAAAACAAAATTAAATCAATCCTAATATGTCATATAAACCTATAAAATTAGTGTAATTCATAAAAAGTCTCAAATTACATTTATTTTGATATTTATAATATTAATTATTTTATTATTTCATTAATTAGGTAATTAATGCATCACCATTGTGTCACAAATAAATTAAATTATTTAATGTCTAAAAATTATAAATAAAATACCATTATGTAGGAAATATTATTATATTTCTAATGAATATTTATAATCTAATTTATATTATGCATAAACCTATATTAAAAATGTTTTAGTTAATAAACATTGATTCTTACACTTTTCACTTATCTTTGAATTAAATAATAATAAATGTCTAAATCTAATCCAAGTGGACCTAAATGATAATATTTTATTCCTAAGGTTGTTTTGGTCGATATAAGTTTGTCCAATAGAATTAGGACATTTGTTAGAGTAATATTAATATCATTGTTACCCTTAATTACCCTATTTACTTTTAACCGTGGTAAATAAAAGTAAAAAGTTATTATTCACCAAATATTATTTTTATCTTATAGAACCACATTTTACTCATTGATATTAACCGTGTCACTCAGATTTTTAAAATTCCACTCATAGAAGCAGTAAAATTATGTTTTATATGAATTTCCATATTCTCCTAGGAGGTGGGTAAAAGACAGTGAAAAGTTCCATAAAATTTTTATATATCTAAAATTATTCTAAACTAACACCAATGAATTAAATTGAACTTATAAAGGTATTATGTATACATTTTTAGCTTAAATAAATTTAAATAAAATAAATATTTATTTAAATAAAAATTTGGTTTTAAACTATAAGTCAGTGTTTTTTCACTATTCATCAAAAATTGAATGCTTTGAGAAAAATACCAAAAATTCACCCTAAGCTAATTTTGATATTCCGAATCCAAAAATAAATTCCATTTTGAAAGATAAAATTTATAAAATTTCAAAAAGTGGGTATTACTATTCATAACGGCTAGTTTGATTGGTTGTGGTGTGTCATAGAACTCAAGGTTGCGTACAACACACGCTACTTTGTTATTTAAAGAGAAGCGTTCCGTGGAAGTTTGGGGTATTACATTCTCCCCTCCTTCAAATAATATCTTCCTAGAAATTTCTAGAATACTAATGAATGAAAGGAATTTGTTGGTTCTTCATCATAAGTTCCTTGGGTTCCCACGTTGCCTCTTCCATCTTATGGTTTCTCCATAGAACTTTTACTAGAAGAGTCGTCTGGTTTCTCAGCACTTGTTCTCTTGTATCAATAATCCTGATGGTCTCTTCACAATTAGACAGATCAGGTTCCAGTTCTAATTCATCATAGGTGAGTACATGCGTTGGGTTAGGCATGTATTTTCTCAACAGTGATACGTGGAACAAATCGTGAATTTTGGAGAGATTTAGCGGCATTGCCAAACGGTAAGCTACAACCCAATTCGTTCTTGAATTTCGAAGGGTTTGATATACCCGGGACTAAATTTACCCATCTTACCAAAATGTATAACTCCATTCCATGGAGATACCTTCAAGAAAACATGATCTCCAACCTAAAATTCCAAATCCTTCCTTCGGTTATCGGTATAGCTCTTCTGCCTACATTGATCTACTTTGATGTGGTTTTGGATTACCTTCACCTTTTCCATCATTTCCTCCACCAGTTCTGGGCCTACATGTTTGCTTTCGCAAACTTCATCCCAACATGTTGGTTTCTGAAATATCTTTCCGTATAATGCTTCATATGGTGGCATCTGAATACTCGAATGGATGCTATTTTTATAGGAAAATTCTACCAAAGGTAAATACTGATCCCACATACCCTGAAAGTCAAGTGAGCATGATCTAAATATGTTTTCTAAGGTTTTAATAGTCTGTTCTGATTGTCCATCAATTTGGGGATGGTAAGAAGTGCTCAAACGAAGTTCAGTATCCGGGGCTTTCTGAAGACTTTTCCAAAATCATTAATTAAAACGGGGATCACGATCAGAAAAAATCGATAGGGTTACTCCATGAAGTTTAACAACTTCATTAATATGTATTCTTTCTTACCGTTCGAAGGGTAAATCATCCCTTATAGCAAGAAAATGTGCTGACTTGGTAGGACGATCAACAATGACCCATATTGCATCGTTCTGTATAGGAGTCTTTGGTAGTCCCATGATAATGTCCATCGTAATATTATCCCATTTCCACTCATGTATGGGAAGAGGATGCATGAATCTTCCAGGATATTGCCTTCCATATTTCACTTGTTGACAAACCATACATGTTGACACAAAATCCGCAATCTCCCTCTTCATTTTTTCACACAAAAAAAGTTCCTTCAAATCTCATTACATTTTGGTTCTCCCAGGGTGTATATTGAAATTGGAACTATGGGCATCATCCAAGAACTCTCTTTTTAGATCAGGTAAATTAGGAACACAAAGTCTATTCCCAAATATCAAAATTCCATCTTCATACACAAAGTCACTTAATCTCCCAACATACACAGCTTTAATCTTCTATTGAAACTCTTCATCACCGGTCTGAGAACAATTTATCCTCTCTAGTAAAGATGGTTCGGAAACCATTTGAAAATGTATTGAGGTTTCACCTTCCATGGTGATCACCATATCCATCTTTACTAGATCCATGTATATAGGATCCTTTTCAACTCTCATCTTGTTCAAAATTCCATGATCCTTTCTACTCAAATCATATTCTACCTTATTTTCCTTCCCCGGGTGGTAGTGTATTGTGAAATCATAATCATTGAGTAGTTCAAGCCATCTCCTTTACCTCATGTTGAGTTATTTTTGTGTGAAAATAAACTTCAAACTATTGTGATCAGTATAAATCTCACATTGTTTACCATAGAGATAGTGTCTCCAAATCTTCAATGCAAAGATTACAGAAGCTAACTCAAGATCATGAGTAGGATTATTTCTCTCATGAATTTTTAGTTGTCGTGATGCATAGGCATTAACTCTATCATTATGTATAAGTACAAAACCATGTCATTTCTTCGATGCATCACTATAAATAACAAACCAGTCATTTCTCGATGGTAGAGTCAAAATAAGATCATTGACAAATATTCTCTTCAGTTCTTCAAAACATTCTTCACACTCTTTTGCCCAAAAAAATTTAACTCCTTTACGTGTGAGCTTCATTAATGGGTTATCCAATCGGGCACAGTTCTGGAAGAAACGACGATAATAACCTGCTAAGCCAATAAAACCACATACCTCCGTTATACTAGTCGGTGCTGGCCATTATTGGATTGCTCTTATCTTAGAAGGATCAACGGAAATTCCATCCTTAGAGAAAATATGGCCACGAAAAGAAATCTCCTGAAGCCAGAATCCACACCTTCTAAACATCCCATATAATACATGACTTCAGAGAGTTTTCAATATAATGCACAAGTGATTTTCATGATCTTTTTAGCTTTTAGAGTATACCAAGATATCATCAATACATACCACTAAAAATCCATCAAGGTATTCCTTGAAAACTCTGTTCATTATATACATGAAAACAGAGGCTTCATTAGTCAGCCCAAAAGGCATTACTGTAAACTCGTAATGCCCGTACCTGGTTTAAAATGTAGTCTTCAGACTGTCTTCCTTCTTCAAACACAACTGATGGTATCCATATCGAAGGTCAATCTTTGAAAACTATTGAGCTCTATGCAGTTGGTCAAATAAATCATCAATGTGAGGTAGGAGATACTTGTTCTTTATTGTTATAATATTGATATCCCTATAGTCAATGCACAACCTCATAGATACATCTTTCTTCTTAACAAAAAGGACAGGGGCTCCCCATGGAGAAACACTGGGGAAAATAAATCCCTTATTACTCAATTCCTCTTGTTGTTTCTTTAGTTCAACTAACTCCAAAGTGGACATTCTATAAGGGGTCTTCGATATGGGCCTTGAACCAAGAATTAAATCAATGGAAAACTCAATTTATAGTTCTGGAGGATATCCAGGTAAATATTCTGGAAACACATCTACATATTCATTCACAATAGGTACATCCTCTATTTGAACATTCCTTTCCTCACCCACTGTCATTTCATTCTCTTCCTCCCTGATAGTTGAATTTATTTGAGCTACTGGGGGTGGATCTAGATAAGAATCAAGTGGAGATGATTCAGCTCTAAAGATAAGGTGTTCCTTATCATCATTATCAAAAATCACAAAACTCCTTCTTCTTAAAATATATTTTCACATCACGGTCCAAATCCAATCCATACTGAGGATTATATCAAATTTAGTCATGGGTTTGACGATGCGATCAGCAGATAAATAACATTTATACTCTCTAATGGGAACGGATCCACCGAATTCCGTAGCAATGATACTTTCCTTAAGAGTTTTAACTCACAACACTCTTGTTAAATAAAATTGGAAACATCTAATTTTCTTAGAAAACTGGGAAGATATGAAATAATGAGATGATATAAAATCAAATAAATCAATTTCTAAACTTGAGGAAACAATTAAATTACCTACCAACAGGTCTTTCAGGGATTCAACCTCAGCAGTAGTGATTACTTAAGCTTGGCCTTGATCCGTTGGACTTTTTTGAAGTAAGTTTCCCTGATGCATAAGAAACTCATTTTTATAATGTCCCATGGCCCTACAATTGTAGCATTGAAAAGTGTATGCATCTTTCTTTTATTTACAATCACCAGCTAGATGGCCTTTCTTTCCAGATTTGTAGCATACTCCTTTTCCTTTTAGATAGGCACCAGGGTGCTTCCTTCCAAAATTTTTAAAAGGTGTAATTTCAATTCTTCCCTTCTTCCCTGTTTTTTTATTTCATTTCCGAGAGTGTTCAGCAGATCTCTTCTTCTCTTTCTTTGATTTAAAGTTATAAGACTTAGAGAATTCCTTTTCTGTCTTGATTGCACACAAGACAATATCTTCATATGATGAGAAGGATTGTGATACTAATTCTATATGGAGAAATGGTTTTAACCAATCAAAGAAATGATCAATATAACTTCGTGGGTAACGTATATAATTTCCAGCATGCCTCTCTAACCTAGTAAAGTTAGCCTCATACTTTGCAACATTCTCGTCCTCCTTTTCCCTCAGACTCAGAAATTGTCTTTCCATATCCACTCGATGGTCAGGAAGAAATTATTTTTCTAATAAAATTTCTTTAAATTACCTCCATTCCATATTTGATACTACCTCTTCATCCTTTTTGTTTTGAATCAAGGACCACAGTTGATCAGCATCTCCGGGGAGGCGGTACAATGCCGTGAAATTTTTTTCCATTTCGCTACTCCCTAATGCTTGGAATATTTTCTCTAAAGAGTTTATCCATTTCTCAGCCACTAATAGATTTGTACTCCCATTTAATGTTGGTGTTTGTTGCCTCATGAAGTGGTCTAACATTGATACTCCATGCTGTGGATCAGGGTTCTCTATACGGGTAATGTTATTATTCATAACGTGAGTGAGTTTTTCCACTATGGTGATTAGCTGATCAACACCAGTTTCATCACCAGCTCTACTATAATTATCTTAAGAAGGAGGAAAATCCCTACATGGAGTGCATCCATTGATACAGTTTCCATTACTTCCACTAGGCGCCATTTCTAAAAATGGCATACACTATATTAGTTTATGAATAACCATACATAAATCCAAACTTGTAAAACAGTTAACATAAATTGAACAGTTTATGGATATAATCCATAATCATAAAAAAAATTCTTTAAGGAAGTATATACTCATAAAACCTTCATAATGTTTTGTAAAGAAAATGAGAACTATCCTAAGCATATCCCCCGGGAGTGTCGTAACCCACAGATCAGAAAGGCCCATTTTCATGCACCAGTTCCCGTTCGAGTCTAGATCAAAGTGGTGTTTTCGTGTTTTACCCCAAGGTACATCTGTACCAGAGCCGCCTCTACCTACATGTATCCAGACATGGATATATTTCTTAAAAAACTCACAAAATCTCTACAATACCAAAATTCTAGGAAGTTATTCTATACTAATCCTCAAATTCAATCTTAGGGTTATGTGATTCAATCAGAGTTTATCTAAATCTAGTTTCCAAGGTTTGTACTAACCTCCCTATGATACCAACTATAATGACCTGACCCCAGTTACCTAGAGTCGGTGCATTATTACATAACATTGGCCTGATCATAAGGAAATCATGTCTCGAAAGACCGATCAGTTTAGTATTATTGTAAAAACGTTTCATACATAAGTTCAACTTTACAACTTGAAAAGAAATAAAACACAAATATATTTCGTTAGAAACATCCAAGACTCCTAGATTATTCCTACTAGTCACTCATAACTAACTTCTTCATATCCTGGGAAAATGAAAAATAAGAAAGGGGTGAGCTCAAATACTCAGTAAGGGTTAGTAATACAGTGGAAAAATGACATAAATATTAAACATGGTAAATAATTGAAACCACATGCCTTTAACAATAATAAACATGATTAATTTTATGGGAAGAATATGAGCTGAGTAAATAATGTCATAATAAAACATAATCATGGTTATTCTACTAGTCTAATGACCACATGAACCATCAATATTATTTCCATAGTGGGGAAATGTATAATGCCAGAGATTCTGAAACATTTTTCCAAGGCCTCGGCCAAGAACTCTAAAAATGATTAAGGCCTCAGCCAAAACCATAAATCAAATTGGGAAAGGGTTCTGCCAATTACACGTTTATTTGTCTCATAAGACCTACCGATGCAACGAGTAGCATTAGTGGGCTCCACCTGACACTTACTTAGTCCAATACATTCCTTATATGAAATGGTTTAAACATATCATAAAAATTTGTATTAAAAATAGAAAACGAAATGTCAATACTTTAACCATAATTCATGAATGGTATAACAATACCACATCCACAGTCAAACATACCAAAAAACCTTCAATACAATATGGGAGTTTTGAATCATAATAAATCAACTTCAAATAAACTTAAAATCCATCGAAGGATGTTGACATAGATGAAATGAAAACCTTTTTTAGAGACATATCTCTTTATATTTTGAAATCATATAATAGTCACATAAAGAAAACATTTATTTTGAAAATAATCTTATAAGATTGTAAGGGAAGCTTCAACGATGTTATAACGGTGGAAAATAGCCGCACCGACCGTATAAGTTAAAAAAACATTCTTACCTTAAATTTGTTGAAAAGGTCAAAAAGTACCTTGTTTGGAAAACGATGGAATGATTCCTTTCCATACAGATAAGGGTATAAATGACTTTAACCCATTTTATATTAAATATTAAAAATGATTTGAAATATGTTTTTACGAAACATTGATGTGGATGATAATGAGGTCCTAGTAGATAATTACATATAAACAACCTCAGATAATGAAGAGATTGTGAAATAAACCCTTAACTTGTACTTTTCCTTGGTTGAGGGTAGGTTAACCTCTTGTATGATTGTGAAATAATTGTTATTAAATTATAAAATAATCATATACCTTAATATGATATCATATATGATCTTTTAACATTTCTTTGTTAATAATATCTTACTATTATTGTTGTTTCAGGTGTTAATTTACTCATTTTCTTTCATATGTTTTGTTAAAAAAGCTGTGTTTGTTATGGATAGGTTGTATCTTATTCATATCTAGAATGATATCAAGTCCTTAAACATTATTCGTAACCCTGAAATTAAAATTATTCTTGAATTTATATGATGGGGACTGAATGTCATCGCGTTCGTGGAGACGGTAGTCCGTTTGTAGGCATGAGCGACAATATCATTCTTTTGATATTAAAATAATAAATAATTGGATGGTATATCATATATAAGGAATCATTATCCTTTTATTTTTATTATTTACATGAATTACACATCATTATTATACCCATCAAAATAATAATGTTTTGAATAACAATTACACAACGACGTAGAGATGGTAATCCGTACGTACGCACGTATGGTGACATGTCATTAAAAGGATGTATAAAATATAGAATATGGTTTTTCAGTATTTATATTAACATCACAGTATACAAAAAATATTAGATTTAATAATTCATAATGGAAATAACAAAGGAAGATGAAGATGAAGAAGAAAGGAACTTGAAAGAGGGTGGTGAAAACATTACCTCTTTTTCGAGTTCTTCCTTTTGATTTGATCAAAAGGGCTCATTAGGTTGGATTTATGATCAAAATAAGGCCTCTATTTTTACGTGAGGGATGTTGATAGAATATTTGGGCAGGGTTTGGCCGAGCCAAATGGCTTTGAAGTTATGAATTTGAGAGAAGGGGGAGTGCCCATTTTTAAGAGGGGTGAGGGGCACCTTAGGAAAATCTTGAAATATTATTTTATAATAAATTCATATTCGGTTTCTAATGGATCCAAAGTGAATTATTTAAATATAATTATGGGTATGGGTCGAAAACAACCAAACCAATAGGTTTTAGACAGGTTTTAGACACTATATTAACCTTATCTTTTAGTTTTAACTCTTAGTTAATTAGTTTCACATTTACCATTTCTCTTTGTATTTTTTTATTATATAGTTAATAAACATACAATAAAATTTCAAGAGACCCCCAACTGGTCCATTAATGATACAAATATCATTATTTAAGTCTCTTGGCCGAACCTTAGATTTTTAGGAAAAGAATATCAATTAATAATATAATATTTGTTTTAAAAACCTTTTTATGTCAATTTTGACACAATTTGGTATTTGATTTTTTTGAAAATCATAACAGCATGATTACTTGAAAAAACATAAATAAATAAATCCTAATATGTAATATTAACCTAGAAAATTAGTGTAATTCATAAAAAGTCTCAAATTACATTTATTTTGATATTTATAATATCAATTATTTTAATATTTCATTAATTAGGTAAGAACTACATCACCATTGTGTCATAAATAAATTAAATTATTTAATGTATAAAAATTATAAATAAAATACCATTATGGAGGAAATATTTTTATATTTCTAATTAATATTTATAATCGAATTTATCTTATGTATAACCCTATATTAAAAATGTTTTAGTTAATAAACGTTGATTTTAACTCTCTTAACTCTTCTTTGAATTAAATAATAATAAATGTCCTAATATAATCCAAGAGGACCTAAATGATAATATTTTATTCCAAATTTGTTTTTGGTCTAGATACACTTTTCTATTAGAATTAGGACATGTGTTAGGCTAATATTAATATCATTTTAACCCTTAATTACTCTATTTTCTTTTAACCGTGGTAAATAACAGTAAAAAGTTACAATTCACGAAAAACTATTTTTATCTTATTGAACCACATTTTACTCCTTGATATTAACTGTGTCTCTCAGATTTTCAAAATTCCAATCACAGAAGTGGTAAAATTATGTTTTATGTGAATTTCCTAATTCTCCTAGGAGATGGGTAAAAGACGGTGAAAAGTCCTATAAAAGTTATATATATATATATAATTATTCTAAACTAACTCCAATGAATTACATTGAACATATAAAGGTATTATGTATCCATTTTTACCTTAATTAAATTTAAATAAAATATATAATTATTTAAATAAAAATTCTTCTTTAAACTACAACTCAATGTTTTTTCACTATTCATCAAAAATTGAATTTTTTCAGAAAAATACCAAAAATTCACCCTAATCTATTTTTGATATTCCGAATCTGAAAATAAAGTCCATTTTGAAAGAAAAAATTTATAAAATTTTAAAAAGTGGGTATCACTATTCAAAACTTCTAGTTTAATTGGTTGTGGTGTGTGTTAGAACTCTAGGTTGCGTATAACACATGCTACTGTATTATTCAAAGAGTGGTGTACCGTGGAATATTGGGGTGTTACAAATGATGAATAATGTGAGTCTTCCATTTTCCTATTTGGAATCAGATTACAAAAATTATCTCATATACTAAACCAAGTACTACCAAAATTGATAATTGGTATTCTATATGTGTTTTGGAGCGGAATAAAAAACTTGTTTTCGAATTTACATGTGTGGGGAAGTGGATAATTTGATAAGGCCCCTTCATTTAACAAACTTTCACCCCAGGGAAAATTGTTTACATTGATAGAATACCCCATGGAAAAAATGGATACTTCCTATATTACCCCTCATCTAATTAGTTAATAGTGGAAAGATATTTCATATTCCATGAGAAGTATCACATCCCTAAAAGTGAATGTGGTGGTGTGATATAATTTGATGTAGACAAGGATTAATTAACACACGATTTGGTACAATAATATATTTTATAAATCATGGTTGTATAAGAATCTATTCTAGAGACACAAGTAGTGTGTAAGAGTTCTAGAGTGTCTAGAGAACCTGAAAGGTATGTCTTTCTAGTCACCAAGGATGATGACTCATTATTAGTTGATAATAAAGATCCTATAACCTATAAGGAAGTGTTATGTGGAATAGATGTTTCTAAGTGCCAAGAATCTATGAATTCTGAAATGGATTCCATGCACAAAAACTACGTATGGATTTAGATAGATCCACCAATTGATGTAAAATCCATTGGTTTAAAATGGGTATTCAAGAAGAAACTGAACATATAAGGAAATTTAGTTCCTATAATGAATGACTAGTAAAAAAGGGATTAAAAATAATCATGGAATTGACAACGATAAAACCATTTCAACAATTATGGTGATGAAATCTATCCGAATTATACATTCCATTATGTATTAGCATGAATATTAAATTTATAAAATAGATATCAAACCAACCTTCCTTAATCAGAATCCTCATAAAATTGTCAATATGACACAATATGAAGGGTTTATGAATGAAAAGGATGCCAAAAAGATTTTAAAATTTCAAATCTACATCTTTGTATTAAAGAAAGAATCTGGTCAAGGAACATTTATTTTAATAAATCCATAAAAAATAATTCATCAAGAATGAGTGTGATCCATAAATCTAGAAATGGAAAAGTGGGAGTGTCATTGTTTTCTTAATAGTATATACTAATAACATATTACTCATTTAGAACAAAATACCAGTCTTACAATCTGTTAATGAGTAGTTTAATAAATGCTTCACAAAGAAGGATTTGTGTATGAAGACATATATTCTTGGGATCCAGATCCATCTTGATTGATTCAAGAGGCATCTTATCCTATGTCCAATAAAACACATTAACAAGATACCGAAGATGATCAGTATGGATAAATCCGTGAGGGGATTGTTCCCTATGTAACATTGCATACATCGTTCTTTGAAAATGTGTCCTCAAACACAAAAGAAAATAAATATAATGGAAAGGATTCTATATTCACCAATGATTAGGTCATTCTTGTATGTTATACTATGTAGTAGTTTGTATGTCACCTATGCATTAAGTGCAGAAAGAATATATCATGATTACCTAGGTGACCACCATTTGACGAAGATCAAGACTATACTTAAGTATCTAAGGTGTACTAAAGCTATGTCCTTATTTTAAGGAGGAGATGAGGAAATATTCACCATATGATATGAATATGATAGTTTCCAAACTGATCAAGATGACATGAAGTCACTAATAGGATACATATTGACTTTGAATCGAGGTGTTGTGAGTTGGAAGAGCTCAAACAAGGTGGTGGTCATAGATTCTACATCAGAGATCTATTATATTTCAACTTCTAACACTGGTAAATAAAAATTATGGATGATAATTTCATCTGAAAACATGATTTGGAACCCAGAAATAATGATCCTATCACACTTTACTATGATAAGACTCCAATTATAGATCTCACAAAATATCCAAGGTCACAACAGTTAATGAAGAAAAAACATCATAAGTATTATCTCTTGACAGATTATTCTCAGTGTTGTGAGGTTACTATGATCAGTATTTTCACATAACAAAAAATCCTATACCACTTTACTAAAGTATTGAATTAGCAGTAACATGGTTATAATGTTAGGTATAGTAGACTGAATGTCCAATGTAGTTTCCCATAGTCCAAGTGGGAGTTTTTTTGGAGTTGGAATCCTAGTACGAACTATTTTTAATTTTATTTCATGTATATTCATTTTACTGAAAATTAATAAAACCTATTATTACATATTTTTAACTTTTATTCCTGACTATAATGTAATAACAACCAAGTGTATATGTCACATTGATAAGGTTATATAAGTTCCCCACTATGATGGGAACCATGAGGTACTATGAGGTTATTCATAAATAATGTATTGTTCCTAGATAACATACTATGATGGGACATATAGTACATAGACTATAATGTTCATGTACTCATAAGAGGATGATGATTCCTCTCATTAAGTTAAAAATTTGTATTCAACAAGATGGTAGATTATGAGAACAACTCTGCCTGTGAAAATTATTCATGTTTTGGTTTCATCAGATATTCTCATCTGGGAGCATGTGTATTGATCCTTAACAAAATATATTGGTGGGAATGTAGGGTATACTGGGGGCATTATAAATGACATATTATTATTGGATTTGTTGAGAAAAGATATTTCCCTTATAACATTATGGAATTTGTCATCTTGGACCATTAATTGAAATAGATGTGTCACCCTAAATTCTAAGTACATGTGGTAATGAAAAGATTATTTTATATAGGCAAAGAAAGACATATTTTGAATATAGGGTTGTGTCACATATTTCCAATGATCTTGATGAGATACTATGAGAAAGGGATTAGATTGAATAGTGATAATTCATATGTGGTTGAATTGTAGGCGAGGCCGCCTTCATCGATTTCCTCCACCCCATGCCCTAGGCGGCAATGGCTTCCGAGAAGGCCCCTCCTACCTCGGTAGGGTAGGGACCTTCACCAACCCATGAAAGAAGTCAAACTTCCTATTTCTCACCCTTCTCAAATTCCAATTTTTTTTTCCTTCCTTCCCCCAATCTTCTTTAGTCTGAATGTTTCTGAGTTGCTCAAAGGGATTTTACAACTTGAGATTTCATCTTAAGAATTTACTGACGCTTGTTCCCTATTGGATCTGACACTGATATCATGCTTCAAACAATGGTGCCTATCTATGGAATCTTTTGACAGATTCACATTCAGAGCTTGGGGTGTGGAAGAGCGTGCTACTGTGGGCCTCTTTGATGCCAGACACATCATGATACTATTTTCTACAAAAGATGACATGATTTTGGTGTGGTTGTGGGCTCCTTGAGTTTGCGATGGATCTGGGTTTTTCCTCTTCAAGTGTTCATATGACTGTCACATGAAGTGTGATTCACCTACCATGGAGATATGGGTAACATTCCCTAAACTCTTAGTCCCTTTTCAGAATCCTTCCAATATCTAAATGTTAGGAAATATAGTAGGTTGTTACCTTTGTTCCGACATTAAGAGTAGAGTAGTATTCCACCATGTTTCTCCTGGAGTCTTTGTTGTAGTTGATGTATCAAGACCACCTATGGCGTCTTTTGGGATTACTATTTTTGGGGAGTTTTGGTACAAACAACCAGTTTTTTTCAAACCATGGGATTTTTTGTGCTCTCGATTCTTAAAAATGGGGCATCAACTAACAGTGTGCAAGCATGAGATGTCGAACTAGAATATGCATGAGAGTTTGACGACCAGTGATGAGAATTTGGTGTCCGGTTCTAGTCAAAATAGGTAAATCATGCTTTAGATGATGTGGATTTTGATCGTGGATGTTTCTTTGAGGTGGTTTACAATATACTAGATCAGGGTTGAGAGATGGTAGGGACGGGCCTTGTTCAAGTTTTTGATTTAATGAACTTGGGTGGTGTAGTTAAGGATACCTATGAAAAGGTAACAACTACTACTCCAAATCTGAGAGTGGCTGATGTCTATGATAGGATGATACATGACCTGGATGGGGTGTGTGTTACAGGGGTAGTGGTGAGTCCGGTTAAGGTAGTGGAAATGCGTGTTGGAGCAGAAGCATCCCTCACAACTCCTTCGGTTCTCAATGAGGAGGCTAGGGATGCTCACAACTTGAGGGTGTCTTTGGAAGGTGGTTCTATTGGAAGCAGTGGTGAGTGGGTGAAGGCTACAGGTTGGATAAGGTTGATCCCAAGAAAAGAGATGCCAGTTATTGAGCTTGGTAATCTTTTTGAAGGTTTGGAGAATGTTGAACCAGTTAAGGAGTAGGACGGAGATCGGGTTGTGAGCTAGGATGCGAAAGGGGTCCCTGGGTATGAGTCCAGTGATGAGCCTTTTGGACATTATTTAGTTGATACTTCAGATGAATTATAAGATAGTAGGATTCCCAGTTCATGAAGGATGAAGAGCTAGAGAGGCATACAGAAAGGGATAAATGACTTCTCTCACTTAACACTACCAATGGTAACTAGATCATCCAAGTTGTCTAAATCCAAGATGATGGTCAGTGATTCTATGGATCTTTAAATATCCATTCATGATTAGTATTTGGTTTATGGGGATGTTCATGGGGTTGTCTCCCCCAAGGATTCTCTATCTGGTCCGCAGTGAGGGGAAGGTGAAGCTCATGAATCTCTACATCTACTTTTGCACTTGGAAGAGGTAATGGTTGGAATGTTTCTAGTGATCAATGGCACTAAAGATGAAGCTGAGAATATGATGGGAGGACTTTCAAGAGTGAATAATATTTATGAGAATATTACATAGATTGAAAAGAAAGATCTTATATCGGTAAGGATATTCAATAAAGGATATATCAATCAAGATGAGTTCTTGCAGACTTGGGACAAGTGGACGTATCAATTTGATGACTTCTTAATGGATGATCTAGGTACTCAAGTTTTCACTCTTTCCTATAAATTATGTAGTGAAATTGGTTTTGGTAGAATTATGTTGTTTTTCAAAGTCTTTGTCATATCCTTTAGTGTTTTAATCTTTTGGTTTGACACATTTTCTATAATGGTGTTTTGATGAATAAAAAAGCTAATTTTCAATCAGAATTCATATGTAGTTGTTGTTGTTGAAACATTAAGTTCTTTCTCTTGGGCATCCAGACCTGTTTCATGACAATAATCATGGAGTCTAGGCCATTCCACCTAATACTAATGAGAGAAAATAAAATATGATCACACGCTTATTTTTTTGTTGATCTCAATTAAAATATACTGGAATTAAATTAATAAAATACTTGTTATTCTCAAGATTGAGGAATAATTTAACTCTAGTTTTATCAAATTATAATATTTATAAATGAATATATTTTATAATATTTATTCTTATGTTCAATAAATTTCATAGGATATCACAAGTACCAAGAGTGTTTTTGGAGAAAAATGTTAATTAACAAGCTGCTTAAACATTATTTTTATTATGCATGTTGTCAAACACCACAAAATAATAATAATAATAATACTATTATTATCAATATAATTATATGATATTGATTTTTATTAAAGGTTAAAATATTTTTTAGTGGTCAACATTAATTTTAATAATATTATAACCTAAATATAACACTATTAATAAACGGTTATGTTAATTGTGTAAGGTATGAAATCGAAAATATTTAATTATTGTGCACAATAAATTCTCTCATGCCTCTTCATTATTTCTCTAAATTAAGAATCAGAAACACAAGATAGATTCATTCATGTCTGAAGGAGAAGTGTCCAACACAAACATTATAAGACCATCAATTCTCCGAGTTTGAACCCACAGATCGATTGAAATTTAATTGATATCAAAGGAGCACATGTGGATCACTGATAGAGGGATTATATCCTTGGATTCTCATAGATCAATGAAGGAAATCCAAAATGAACTTTTTCAGATATAAAAAATCCACATTGAAGAATGATCCTAATCCAATGTATCATCCACACCACACCTTCCACTACTTTCATGACATTTTATTGGAGAAAAGTGAAAAACATACAAATTTTAAAAAAGAAAAACGTACAATGGAAAATAAATTATTTTGCATTGTGAGAAATCCGAAAATAAGAATAATATTCTCAATGATAAAAAATACCTATGCCAAAATTAAAGGTTGTATCTATAAAATTTTAATACAGAAAACATAAATGGGAATACCCATGATGCGTAGTCTATATAGAAAAATCCACTAATAATAATTCATACATGATATAGACTCTCAAAGATGACCCATATTTTAAAAACCTTGAATGTAATATGATCATGAGAAGAAAAAAAATACAGTCTATAAATTAGTATGAAAACAAAGAATTATCTTGGATATATTAACCCAAGTTGTATATCTAACCATGTGGATTGGAGTCTCATTGTCTAAACAAAAGGTAAAAAAATAATTGAAGATCAAAACATAATCTACCATCAATAAAAATAAAAGAGATCAGAAAAATTAAATTCCATCTTCTAGATTCAAAAGAAGACTGAAGCCTGGATGCACACCATGATTTGGATGAAGAGAAAGCAACTGTTAGAGGAGGGTTATGTATACAACTTTGGAAAACATTCCCTTCCAAGATACATACGCCATTTTTTCATAACTTTTCATCTTTTTTGAAGTACCATGTTATGTTCTCACATAAGAAGGACACCCAAGATACGGAAGAGTAGATATAGTTGACCTATTATAAATATTATTGAGGCACCCACCCCTATAAAATTCTCATATGAGATCAATATTAAAAAAAATTGTGGAATTTTGGAGGTATGTTAGGCATATCACTTTCATGACTGATTTGAGACTAACCTTCATTCTCAAAAATGAGTTTAGGGGTCAAATAATTAGTTTTTATTTTCACAGGACTTATGTAAGATTATTTCACTTTATAATTTCTTCATGATGACAAATAAATTAAATGGAACCTATTTGAATCACCCTTCATATATAATGGACTGAAGGAGTTGAAAATAGGAACTAGTGGGGAGGAAGGGAAATCTATTACAAGACCTATGAGACTTCTATGGAATTTTAAATTTGAAAAAATACACCTGAGGTTGAGCCTCAATGTGACAAATTGGATGATCTTCTATGTGACCATATCCCATGCCCCTATTAAGAAAACCATACGACTACACACTAGAAGAAGTAAATTTATCAATAGGATTCTAAAATATCTCATAAATCCAAGTTTGAAAAATAACTAAGTCAAGCGACGAGGGATCTGGAATATATAAATCATATTCTATGGTACCTATGAACACCACCTGTTAAAAGAGATGATATATTGTTTCCTAATAAACAATGATACAACCAATAAGACTTATGATGACCTCAAATAATGTGATAATCCTGCCCATATAGAAGACATTATGAATGTAAATACATGCTAGAGTCATAAACCACACAACACATCATCACTAATCTTCAATTGAATCTTTCGTGGAAGCTCCATCAAAATTTCCATATCTATATAGATGCTAGGGGACATAGGAAATAAAAATCTTAAATTAATACTGTCATCTTTAAAAAAAAACCAAATGAATCCTCGATTCCCCTATGTAATGGAAGTACAATGTCAAAGAGACACACCCACAGGGTATCCAAGCTAGTGTCCTTGACTTGATGAAACCCTAATGACTAGAGGAAAAGAAGGAATCATTATTACAATCCTACTCATTATTACAAACATTAACAAGATTTATTACACTAAAATTCACTTTAGAAAACTCTTCAAATTGATAGGTCTAGTGTCTTGGAAAATCAGGGACATCAAATTAATACATAATACATAAAAAACAATATCTTTATTGAAAAGATCCATTACATGACCACAACATTCCCTCTTACTTAGCATTGCATGGGATAACATGAGGAAATAAATGTGAAAATGGTGAGATATATGTAATAGCCCGAGATTATATGAAAAATATTCCTTTTTATTTCACTAATGTCTTGTGTTGTACGCTACACCAAAAGGAGCTTGCACAACACGCATCCTTGACTTGCCTTGCACTACACGCAATCGCGACCTTCCTCGATAGCGTGTGTAGTACGCAATACTGAGTTTCACGAAACAACGATATGCTATTAAAATATTATTAAAACTAGCCGTTATGAATAGTAATAACCACTTTTTAAATTTTAGAAAATTTATCTCTCAAAATGGACTTCATTTTTGGATTCAGAGTATCGAATTTATCCTAAGGTGAAATTTTGGTAATTTTCGGATAACTTTCATATTTTGATGAATAGTGGAAATTACTAAATTTTAATTAAAAACAACTTTTTCAATCGAAATAATTAATAGTTATTAATTATTAATATGAGTGCTTTTAAAGTATATTTAGAATATATTTTTACAATTTAATACAATGTTGGACATTGGATGTAATTTCACATTTAAACCAGTTATAAACAAGTGTCAATCTTTTGATAGTTATTATCTCTTAAAAACACGCTATTTGTTGTGACAGCAGAAATTAATTAATGCAACTCATATTTTGGGAATTTTGTAAAATAGAAATCATTTTTGAATTCGGAATATCAATTATAGCCTAGGGTTAAATTTTGGTACTTTTCTGAAAACTTTCAATTTTTGATGAATAGTGAAACCACTAAGTTGTAGGTTAAAAACTGAATTTTGCATAAAACTTAATTTTACCGCTTCTGTGAATGGAATTTCGAAAATCCGACAGACACGGTTAATATCAAGGACTAAAATGTGGTTCAATGAGATGAAAATAATTTTTGGTGAATAGTAACTTTTTACTTTTTTTTACCAGTGTTAATAGTAAATAGGGTAACTAAGGGTAAATATGATATTACTATTACCCTAACACATGTAATAATTCTATTTGACAAGTGTAATTCGACGAAAAACAAACTTAGGAATAAAATATGACCATTTAGGTCCACTTGGATTAGATTAGGACATTTCTTATTAATTTATTTAAAGAAGGGTTAAAATAGTTAAAATCAAAGTTTAATAAGTAAAACATTTTTAATATGGGGTTATGCATATGATATATTCGACTATAAATATTCATTAGAAAGATAAAAATCTTTCCTACATTATGGAATTTTATTTATAATTTTTAGACATTAAATAATTTAATTTATTTATGACACAATGATGATGCAGTAATTATCTTATTAATGAAATATTGACATAATTGATGTTATAAACACCAAAATAAATGTAATTTGAGACTTTTTATGAATTCCACTAATTTTCTAGGTTACTATGATATATTAGTGTTGATTTAATCAACTTGGTTCGAACATATAATTCTGTTATGACTTTCACAAAAATCATATATCAAATAGTGTCAAAATTGACACAAAATAGTTTTTAAATAAAATATTATATTATTAATTGTTATTTTATTCCTAAAAATCTAAGGTTCGGCCAAATGACTTAGATAAGGATATATATATTAATAATAAACAATTTGGGGTTCGTTTGGCATGTTATAGTAAGTGTATTAACCATATAGTGTAAGAAAACAAAAAGACACGATAAAAGTTAAATTATTTAACATAGAGTTAAATATAATTGATAAGGTTAAAATAATAACCTAAACTTGTCTAAATCCTATTGGTTGATAGGATTTAGACCCATCCCCACTTTAGCTTCTAAATAAGACCCTTTGGAACCATTATAAACCGATTTTGACATTAATATAAAATAATATTTTGAGGTATTCCTAAGGTGCCCCTCTCCTCCCTTATAAAAGGACACCTCCTCCCCCTCCTCATCACACCAATTTGAGCACTCAATCTCGGCCAACCCCTGCCAAAATCCCTTCTCCACTTCCCTAGAATAATCCTAGAGGTTCTGGTCTTCCTCAAAGACCAATTTTAGTGCCCTAAGAGGAGGTCTCAAAGAGGCGCTTCAAAGAAGAGGTAATTACCGTTACCAATTTTTTCATCTTTATTTCTTCTTCCACTTCTTCTTCTTAGGTTGTTTCATTATGAAGTTATAACATCAGTATCACTCATATACTGATATGTTATTATAAGTATGAAACAACCCTATTTCACCATCTATCCATCCTACGGAAAAAGAAATCACCGCGCGTGCGTACGTACGGAATACCGTCTCCACGCCGTGGTGTAATCTATTTTCCACCACCACCTTACATGGATGGGTATAATGGTGTAAAGAATAACTATACATAGTTATTAAAACATAATATTGATTCTGATAGACTGTATAATCCACTCCAATTCAATTCAATATTTATGGAAATGATATCATCGCTCATGCGTACGTACGGACTACCGTCTCCACGACGCGATGAGATTCATTCTCCATGTTAACCATTTAAGAATGATTATAAAGTATATATAAGAAATAATAATGAAATATATGACATTACAAATATACTGGATTTATGTATATATATATATATATATGTATGTCATCTACTTACTTCCATTCAAGACAATAAGGAAAGGAAAACAGCGTTCATGCGTACGTACGGACTACCGTCTCCATGAACGGTGTTTTTCATTTCATTTATCTATCTATTATATATATATATATATATACTGAATATATATGATATATAAATCATATTTTATATTCTGGAAGTAAGTAAATCATGATATAAGTAATAATAATGTCAAGAACAACAAGTCAAAACACCTACGATAAATGAAACGATTTTACCCAAAACGCTTCTTTAACATGGAATTTACAAAAGAATAGGTAATATAATGTCACAAGTGAACCATATATGATATCATAACAATGAATATGATTCTGTAATAAGTCAATGACATTATTTAAATCATTATACAGGAGGTTCGGACACATACGAAGCAAATCGGACCTAAGATAAGGGAAATATCACAATCTCATTTTTATCCGAGATTGTTTATACATTGGTATTTACTGGGGTGTATTTTATCATCCAAATCCATAATCTCTCAATATGTAATATTTTTTTTCATCCAATTTCAATTGTTTAAATCAAATTTTACCCTTCTGTGAGTTTTTAGTAAATAATATGAAAGGAATCTTTTATCATTTTTCGTACGAGGTACTTTTTGACTTTTTCGACAAAGGTACGAAGAATGTTTTTTTTACTTATGAATGGATTTTTATGGTTTTATAAAGCCTTATTTTGATGAAGCTTCCTCCAAAATATTTCATGACGATTTTTAATAAAATCTATTTCTTTTAAAATTGCATGATGTTTTGTGAAAAGAAATTGATTTTGAAGAAGAAAGGATATTTTCCTCAAGAATTTATTTCAAGTGTTTTATCAAAATTATTTTCCATCTAAGATAATAAAGGGTTCTGTTTTTTTATCCCTATTATTACATTGATTTGATTATGTTGTGATGGAATTATTTTTATGAATTCCTTTATCTTATATGAATTGTTTTATGATGTCATGATGTTTAAGATTCCCATTTTTATTACATGGGTTATGCAATGATGTATGATTTATGATTTTGTGGCACACATAAGAATGGTATCATTATGAGATGGGTGGGACCTATATCTCCCTCCAATGCATTGGGTAAAGATTTTATATCTCATGAGATAGACATGGCTGGAACGGTAGGTTATACTGGTTCAGTGAAACAGGACTGGAACGAGGGTGACTCAGTTCAGAAAGGGACTCTGTCCACTAAGATAGTCTTGGCAATGAGTCATGACTAACAAGAAATGATGTTCCATGATTGTATGTGCATGCCACAAAGTTTCAAGTTTCATGTTTTGATTATGGGGATCTCATTTTCACTTCTATGATTGGTTCCATGTTAAGATATTATGATCTCTTTTGCAGGTTATGATTTTCAAAAAGATATGATATGATTTTTATTTCCTTTATTTTCCCTTGCTGAGAATTTGAGCTCACCCTTTTATGTTTTCTTTTCCCCAGGATATAAAGAAATGTTTTAGGTAAAAAAAGGGGAAGATCTTTATGGGAGATATTGGAGATCTTTTACCACGATTAGAATATTACGTTCCGAGTTTCCAAAGACACTAAACTATTACGATCCTTGTGTGTGTGTTTTTGTTATTTACTAAGTATTCCGCAAAAGTAATGTAATGTTCATGTACGTCAAGATACGGGTCTCTACAGTTGGTATCAGAGGAAAGGTTTAGTCAACCTTTGGAAACTAGGATGCAAAAATGTTAGTGAGATCCCTAGAGATATTTTTAAGGTATGTCTAGGGATGTCCCTAAGGACAAGTATACGTATAGGATATAGTCCTAGAACTATGGTAACGATATTAGATTAAACCAAAGATGTTAGATATTTAAGTTACTCCCCCTTCATTATGATTTTTGCCTCTCACACTATTCTTTTTGGGTTTTAGAAAATGGCTGGAAACAAGGTGATTCACGATAATGGAGGATATGATGGACAATGGACTGATATTCTTCATGAGCAACCAAATGAAATGGGATTTGGAAGTCCAAACATCACCATTATGCCAAATCAGCAATCTCATAATATGATCAATAAAGTAAAATTTGGTAAGTTTCCTAACTCGGCTAATAAGAGAAAGATGGAGTTTCATGATGACCATAGAGGAAAGAAAGTTCAATTTCCCCTATGTAAATCATGTGGGAAGAGGCATCAAGGAGAACGTTTCAAGGGAACTGGAAGATGCTTTGGGTGTGGAAAAGAAGGACACAAAGCAAGTAAATGCAAAGGAAAAGGTTTAGTTAACAACATGGATGAGGATAATGGTATTGCTACGACATCAACAATGGTTAAATGTTTTAAATGTGGAATGTACGGGCATTATGAAAACCAATGCCCTAAGGGAAAGTCTCATGAAGATAATCAGTATGGTCATATGGGAAATGTTTATGTGGATGATGATGAAGAGACTACAAATGATATGTGAGATGAAAGAATTTTTGAAGCTCGGTCAATGGTTTAAGAATGTAGTGGAATGATTACATGTTTATCATGTGTAATGTTGTATAAGTAATCTCATGGTACTATTGAATAAAGAGACATGTAAGGATTGTTACACTGTTGTCTGATTAATGTTACCAGTATCCATGAAAGGTTATTCAGATATTTTTGGAATGTAGATGATATGCGCATAATGAAGGGATAAGGAGAAAATTAAATGTTTGATAGTATTCATGAGCTCATGAACAATATAAGGAGAAGATTATATCATGGTTTTGGTATATAGAATTTTTGGATTTTGGTATGTGGAAAGAGTTAACTTTTGACAGCATTCATGTTTTCACTAAGGTTTAATGGGTATTAAATTTTTTTCAAGAGAATACATCATTAAGGTATTAACATGATTGGAATGTGACCAACAAGATATATGGGGGATAAATGATGGTATTCACATGCTTGGTTGGCGACATTTCAAGTAATCATTTTCTTTATACTATGAGCTTGGACCGAAGTATTTTAGATAAGACTAAAGATTGTAATGGATTATGTTAACCATAAGTTAGTATTGTTTAAGTATAGAACTTTTTTTTGATATTATTTATGTGATGTTATAGTAATGTAGTTTTAGAAAAAGGACAACCTGTAGGACGGGCGACAACCCATCGCTTCGGACAAGGCTGTGGGAATCGAACC
Source organism: Viscum album (assembly GCA_963277665.1). NCBI lineage: Eukaryota > Viridiplantae > Streptophyta > Magnoliopsida > Santalales > Viscaceae > Viscum > Viscum album. The sequence goes on along the minus strand of OY728119.1, from coordinate 1,171,899,039 downwards.
CACAACCGAAGTGCGACTGGCCTTTATCGCCTACCAATGACCTATAAGAAGTCCCTGTTTAGTAGAAACTAGTTTTATTATATTAAGCAGTATGATATATGAAGTATAAGTCCATTTTTGGAACCATATGTGATTAATCTCACTATAGATCGACTTATGTATATAATTTTTGCTAACCTTTTGTTTGAGACAGATGGAATGACCTGTCATACTAACACTTCACGAATAAAAAATTCAACTTCATTTATTTAAGAGATGAAGTGGAAATTGTTCAAGGCATGAACAACAGTGAGATTGTACCAAAATAAAGAAAGTATTTATTCTAATTCAAATTTTCAACTTTAGGGAAATGATCATGAAAACCAAAAAATGTTGTCCTAGTGATCTTATACCTGATGAATCAAATGGTACCCTAGATCGTCACAAATTTATGGCTTTGTGATTGCTGGCTTTTCCATAGCCATGTTCTCTATCACTCTCCATCAGAACATGATGGTTAGATTTCTCTTCAATATCCATATTTTCACCTATGTGGAAACCCAGTGATTAGTTTATTTGGGTAATCGTTACATTTCATACTTTAGTTTTTAAAGCCAAGTTTTGGTATTCCTTTTTACGATGTGGGTTTCTATTAAAGAAACTTTCGAATAGTAAACCATATATAACCCCGACGAATTTCGAGGGCGAAATTCATTTTAAGGGGGGTAGAATGTAACAGCCCGAGATTTTATGAAAAATATTCTTTTTTATTTCACTAATGTCTTGTGTTGTACGCTACACCAAAAGGAGCTTGCACAACACGCATCCTTGACTTGCCTTGCACTACACGCAATCGCGACCTTCCTCGATAGCGTGTGTAGTACGCAATACTGAGTTTCACGAAACAACGATATGTTATTAAAATATTATTAAAACTAGCCGTTATGAATAGTAATAACCACTTTTTAAATTTTAGAAAATTTATCTCTCAAAATGGACTTCATTTTTGGATTCAGAGTATCGAATTTATCCTAAGGTGAAATTTTGGTAATTTTCGGATAACTTTCATATTTTGATGAATAGTGGAAATTACTAAATTTTAATTAAAAACAACTTTTTCAATCGAAATAATTAATAGTTATAAATTATTAATTTGAGTGGTTTTAAAGTATATTTAGAATATATTTTTACAATTTAATACAATGTTGGACATTGGATGTAATTTCACATTTAAACCAGTTATAAACAAGTGTCAATCTTTTGATAGTTATTATCTCTTAAAAACACGCTATTTGTTGTGACAGCGGAAATTAATTAATGCAACTTATATGTTGGGAATTTTGTAAAATATAAATCATTTTTGAATTCGGAATATCAATTATAGCCTAGGGTGAAATTTTGGTACTTTTCTGAAAACTTTCAATTTTTTATGAATAGTGAAACCACTAAGTGGTAGGTTAAAAACTGAATTTTGCATAAAACTTAATTTTACCGCTTCTGTGAATGGAATTTCGAAAATCCGACAGACACGGTTAATATAAAGGACTAAAATGTGGTTCAATGAGATGAAAATAATTTTTGGTGAATAGTATCTTTTTACTTTTTTTACCACGGTTAATAGTAAATAGGGTAACTAAGGGTAAATATGATATTACTATTACCCTAACACATGTACTAATTCTATTGGACAAGTGTAATTCGAACAAAAACAAACTTAGGAATAAAATATGACCATTTAGGTCCACTTGGATTAGATTAGGACATTTATTATTAATTTATTTAAAGAAGGGTTAAAATAGTTAAAATCAAAGTTTAATAAGTAAATAATTTTTAATATGGGGTTATGCATAAGATAAATTAGACTATAAATATTCCTTAGAAAGATAAAAAGCTTTCCTACATTATGGTATTTTATTTATAATTTTTAGACATTAAATAATTTAATTTATTTATGACACAATGATGACGCAGTAATTATCTTATTAATGAAATATTGACATAATTGATGTTATAAACACCAAAATAAATGTAATTTGAGACTTTTTATGAATTCAACTAATTTTCTAGGTTACTATGATATATTATTGTTGATTTAATCAACTTGGGTCGAACATATAATTCTTTTATGACTTTCACAAAAATCATATATCAAATAGTGTCAAAATTGACACAAAATAGTTTTTAAATCAAATATTATATTATTAATTGTTATTTTATTCCTAAAAATCTAAGGTTCGGCAAAATGACTTAGATAAGGATATATATATTAATAATAAACAATTTGGGTTTCGTTTGGAATGTTATAGTAAGTGTATTAACCATATAGTGTAAGAAAACAAAAAGACACGATAAAAGTTAAATTATTTAACTTAGAGTTAAATCTAATTGATAAGGTTAAAATAATAACCTAATCTTGTCTAAATCCTATTGTTTGGTAGTATTTCGACCCATCCCCACTTTAGCTTCGAAATAAGACCCTTTGGAACCATTATAAACCGATTTTTACATTAATATAAAATAATATTTTGAGGTATTCCTAAGGTGCCCCTCTCCTCCCTTATAAAAGGACACCTCCTCCCCCTCCACATCACACCAATTTGAGCACTCAAGCTCGGCCAAACCCTTCCAAAATCCCTTATCCACTTCCCTAGAATAATCCTAGAGGTTCTGGTCTTCCTCAAAGACCAATTTTAGGGCCCTAAGAGGAGGTCTCAAAGAGGCACTTCAAAGAAGAGGTAATTACCGTTACCAATTCTTTCATCTTTATTTCTTCTTCCACTTCTTCTTCTTAGGTTGTTTCGTTATGAAGTAATAACATCAGTATCACTCATATATTGATATGTTATTATAAGTATGAAACAACCCTATTTCACCATCTATCCATCCTACGGAAAAATAAATCACCGCGCGTTCGTACGTACGGAATACCGTCTCCACGCCGTGGTGTAATCTATTTTCCACCACCACCTTACATGGATGGGTATAATGGTGTAAAGAATAACTATACATAGTTATTAAAACATAATATTGATTCTGATATATTGTATAATCCACTCCAATTCAATTCAATATTTATGGAAATGATATCATCGCTCGTGCGTACGTACGGACTACCGTCTCCACGACGCGATGAGATTCATTCTCCATGTTAACCATTTAAGAATGATTATAAAGTATATATAAGAAATAATAATGAAATATATGACATTACAAAGCTACTGTATTTATGTATATATATATATGTATGTCATCTACTTACTTCCATTCAAGACAATAAGGAAAGGAAAACAGCGTTCATGCGTACGTACGGACTACCGTCTCCATGAACGGTGTTTTTCATTTCATTTATCTATCTGTTATATATATATATATATACTGAATATATATGATATATAAACCATATTTTATATTCTGGAAGTAAGTAAATCATGATATAAGTAATAATAATGTCAAGAACAAAAAGTCAAAACACCTACGATAAATGAAACGATTTTACCCAAAACGCTTCTTTAACATGGAATTTACAAAAGAACGGGTAATATAATGTCACAAGTGAACCATATATGATATCATAACAATGAAAATGATTCTTTAATAAGTCAATGACATTATTTAAATCATTATATAGGAGGTTCGGACACATACGAAGCAAATCGGACCTAAGGTAAGGGAAATATCACAATCTCATTTTTATCCGAGATTGTTTATACATTGGTATTTACTGGGGTGTATTTTATCATCCACATCCATGATCCCTCAATATGTAATATTTTTTTTCATCCAATTAAAATTGTTTAAATAAAATTTTACACTTCGATGAGTTTTTAGTAAATAATATGAAAGGAATCTTTTATCATTTTTCGTACGAGGTACTTTTTGACTTTTCCGACAAAGGTACGAAGAATGTTTCTTTTTACTTAAATAGCATGAATGAATTTTTATGGTTTTATAAAGCCTTATTTTCATGAAGCTTCCTCAAAAAGATTTCATGACTATTTTTAATAAAATCTCTTTCTTTTAAAATTGAATGATGTTTTGTGAAAATAAATTGATTTTGAAGAAGAAAGGATATTTTCCTCAAGAATTCATTTCAAGTGTTTTATCAAAATTATTTTCCATCTAAGATAATAACGGGTTCTGTTTTTTATCCCTATTATTACATTGATTTGATTATGTTGTGATGGAATTATTTTTATGAATTCCTTTATCTTATATGAATTGTTTTATGATGTCATGATGTTTAAGATTCCCATTTTTATTACATGGGTTATGCAATGATGTATGATTTATGATTTTGTGGCACACATAAGAATGGTATCATTATGAGATGGGTGGGACCTATATCTCCATCCAATGCATTGGGTAAAGATTTTATATCTCATGAGATAGACATGGCTGGAACGGTAGGTTATACTGGTTCAGTGAAACAGGACTGGAACGAGGGTGACTCGGTTCAGAAAGGGACTCTGTCCACTAAGATAGTCTTGGAAATGAGTCATGACTAACAAGAAATGATGTTCCATGATTATATGTGCATGCCAAAAAGTTTCAAGTTTCATGTTTTGATTATGGGGATCTCATTTTCACTTCTATGATTGGTTCCATGTTAAGATATTATGATCTCTTTTGCAGGTTATGATTTTCAAAAAGATATGATATGATTTTTATTTCCTTTATTTGCCCTTGCTGAGCATTTGAGCTCACCCTTTTATGTTTTCTTTTCCCCAGGATATAAAGAAAGGTTTTAGGTAAAAAAAAGGGAAGATCTTTATGGGAGATATTGGAGATCTTTCACCACGATTAGAAGATTACGTTCCGAGTTTCCAAAGACACTAAACTATTACGATCCTTGTGTGTGTGTTTTTGTTATTTACTAAGTATTCCGCAAAAGTAATGTAATGTTCATGTACGTCAAGATACAGGTCTCTACAATATAAATCCCAATAAGGGATTAAAAAATTAATAACATGAATAAACCAATACATGTTAGTAAATTGGAATATCAATAGAGTATAATATAAACATGAACATAATGGCATGATATAGAATGATACTCATAACATGGAAATGTGGCAACAACATTTAACATGATATTAGCATGATCTAGGCCTCCTTGCACATGGAGAATGAGTAATAAATCATTGAACTTGAATTATAATGATTAAACCCTAATTTCACTTGACCTAGGATGATAATAATATTAACCCAATGCATTTGAGTGCTATCCTGGCACACCCTTTAAAAACAGTTCATTTCATGCGTAAGTGTGTCACATAGATAATCAAACTTGGATTTATTAAACATCACAATTTTTTCAAGGAATAAGATACGTGGAATAAATAAATATAATTCCTCAATAAACATGTACATGTGCATAATGGGGAATAACCTTGATATTGAAATCGGTATTGTATTCACTTGCACAATGATTTTGGCAAGGAAATTATGGTGTAACTTCGTTAGCATAACGATGTCAAATTGAAATTGTAGAATGGGTTGATGAGAGATAAAGTTGTATATCATCATTTATACATGAAATGTAAAGTAATGGGGTCATTAATCATAATATCCCAGCATATTTCATGGAATGTAGTATCATGATATACAATAATTTCATGATTGTAAATGAAGAGGAGAAATCCCTCATGGAATTTCGGCATTGTAATGAGTGTACATGGGAGGAATTAATGAGTGAAAAGGGGGTATAAGATCATTCAAAAATAATTATGGATGTATGGGGGTGTTGAGAAATCATACCCCAACATTTTTAATTGAAAATAATAGGGTATAAAAATAGAAAGAAAATTGGACAAAATGAGAAAGGAAGAAGTGCGTTACTTGGATGTGTGATCCCAATGGCTTGGGAGAGGATTGAGAGAGGATTATTTTGATCTTGGGGAACCATTAGAGGACTATAGAGAGAGGAGGGTAGGGGTTTAGTGATCATAAGATGTTATTAGTTAAGAGTAATGGGATATTGAGTGGGTTTATATAGGAAAGGAGAGGGAAATATTTCTTATTTAGGTTTTGGATACCACACATTAAACTAATAAAAAACAAAAAACATACCATGATTTTTTTCCAATGTGGAGTGTAAATCATTATTTTATTATTCCAGAGGCCTAAATTATTAAAATATTTGACTCTCTTATATGGAGGTGAGTCACACTCTCATGGAAATCATTTTAAAATTTTAAAATATTTTGTAAGTTTTGGAAGGTCCACTAAGGCATTGTAAAGTATAAAAAATCTAAAATAACATTATTTTAAAGTTTCAACATATATTGGCATAAAATACCTTTTATAGTATTTTATTACATCACTATTTTGTCATTATTATTTCATAGAACACATTATATATTTAAAAGGTAGTTAATTTCTACGGAAGAATTTGACTGTCTCGAGAAATAATGAAAAATTTACTTTTGGATAATTTTGACATCCTGTTTCCAAAAATAATTTTAATTTTATCTAAAATATTTTCTAAATATGAGAATTTTTTCTTTTAAAATAAATACCAACATTTATAAAAAATTATTTTGTTTTGAAAAAAACTACTTTCAAACCTTAAGAAAAATCACAATTATATTCATAAAAATTATATGATAAACAACATCTAATAAAAAGTAATTAAGTAATAATAATTTATTAAAATTTTCTTTAATTATAAAATCCATTAACTCATCAAAAAATATTTCTTAATTGAATATTATCTAAAAATACTATTTGTGCTTTAAAAACCATTTACAAAGTAACAATAATGAAATGGAAGTATATTCTTCATACAAAAAAAATAAAGCATGTAATAATAGTGTTAGGTATTGTTACATAACCCCTTATAAAACCTGCATAAGACCTAAGGGTATTGTGTAAGATGGTGGCCGACTCTTGGATATGCTCAGATATCATCTCTAGAGTGGTAATAAATTTTAATTTTATCTTCTTCTGTAAAAAATTCCATTCATGATTAATGATTTGAAGATCAGGTTGGTCTTGGTCAAGAGTGAAACCTAGTGACGCTACCTCTTTTCCAAGATTTAATAAATGAGCTTCATATGACTCGGGTCTACTGGATCATGCAATCACTTCTTTATCTGTAACGAGGGGCATTGTAATATTTTTTAGAAAAATTTCCTTATGAATTAAGATCTTCACTAGCTTATCTTCATATGAGAGGTCATTATCCAATGGTACCAACTCTGGATTGAGTATAGATGATGGGTTATGTATGTTCATTCTCAAAAGTGATACATGGAATACATCGTGTACTTGAGACATGTTTGGTGGGAGTGATAGTTGATAGGCCACTTCTCCAATGCGTTCAAGGATCTCAAAATGGCTGATTTACCTTGGTCTAAGATTTCCATTCTTACCAAATATCAAAACACTATTCCATGGCGATATGTAGAGGAATACCATGTCTCTAACATTGAACTCTAGGTCTCGTCGACGATTATCAACATAGATGTTTTTTTGACTTTGAGAAGATTTAATGTGTTGTTGGATGGTCATAACCTTATCTTCCATTTGTTAAACCATCTCTGGACCTATGAGTTTTTGATCCCCAAATTCATCCCCACATGCCAGTGTTCTATACCTCTTCATATAAAGGGATTCATTAGTATCCATTTGGATGGTTGAGTGGAAAATATTATTATAAGAGAACTCAACAAGAGTAAGTTGTTGATCCCATTCTCCTTTAAATTTTATTGAGAATGATCTCAACATGTCCTCATGTTTTTGGATAGTCTGCTCAGATTCTCTATAAGTTTGAGGATGATATGTTTTACTGATGTTTAGCTCAGTATTCAAAGCGTGTTGGAGACTCTTCCAGAACATAGAGCTGAATCATGGATATCAATTAGATACAATTGATAGTGGTACTCTATGAATCCTTAACACTTATCTGATGTATATGTGTTCCAGTTGATCCAATGATTAATCCATTCAAATTACAATGAAGTGTGCAGTCTTTTTAAGATGATCCACAACAACTTAGATAGCATTTTTTCCTTTGGAAGTCTTCGGAAGTCCGGCGACAAAGTCCATGGGGATGATCTCCCATTTCCATATTGGTATGGGTAATGGTTACATCATCAATTTAGACTTATGTCTATCAGATTTGACTTTCTGACATATTTGTCACTTTGATGTATACTCAGCAATCTCCTTCTTCATGTTATCCCACCAATAATGATCTCGGAGATCTTGATACATCTTTGTGTTTCCTGAGTGAATAGAGACATTAGAACTATGTGCATCATCCAAAAATTCTGTCTTTAACTTCGGATTTGATGGAACACATAGCCTTGTCCCAAATCTCCCAATTCATTCTTAATTTACATTGAAATATGAGAATTTACCTTTTCTAATAGTTTGCACATTTTTTTGAAATCCCACGTCATCATTTTGAGTATCCTTTATCCTTTCCAAAAGATACAATCTTTCGTGAATGGATTGATGATGTTCCCTTATTTCTAATTCCCATATCCATATTCTTCAAATCTATGTATATTGGATCCATTTAATTCTCATCAATGAAATAGTTTCTAGATCCTTTCTACATAGAGCATCGACCACCTTGTTTTCTTTCCCAAGTTGGTAATGGTTTTAGCATTCGTAATCCTTGATGAGCTATAACCATATTCATTGGAACATATTCAATTTTTTTGTTTTAATATATACTTGAGGATTTTTTGATATGTATATATTTATCAATACTCCCTAAAGAGATAGTTCTATGTAATTTTTAATGCAAAGATCACTTCCTCTAACTCCAGATCTTTCATGGGATAGTTTTGCTCAAGATGTTTCAACTTCCTTGAGACATAGGCAATAACTTTTTCATTTTGAATCAACGCATCGCCCAAAACCTTTTCCAAAGCATCACTGAATACCACAAAATGCTATCCACTTGTGGGTAGTGTGAGCACGAGCGCAATGATAATACTCCTTTTCAACTCCGTGAATATATCTTTGCTTTCATCACTCTTAGAAAACTTGAATCCCTTCATAGTTAGATTGGTAAGAGGGTTTTAAAATCATGAGAAATTTCTCACAAATCAGAGATAATTTCCATCTAACCCAAGGATGCTACGGATATCCATCACATATGTTGGCCCTGACTATCCCTCAATTTCATTTTCCTCGTATCCCATTTCTTGTGATTATATGACCCAATAATTAGACACCCTTCAACCAGAGCTCACCCTTTCTATAATTTTCATAAAGCTTCTCCTTTCACAAGGTCTCTAGTACAGTGCTTAGATGCTCCTCATGCTCCTCCTTGGTTTTGGAGTATATTATAATATCATCTATAAAGACTACCAAAAATTTCTCAAGGTGATAAATAAAGACTCTATTCATAATATCTATGAAGATTGATGTATCATTAGTGAGATTGAGAGCACTAAAATGAAGTCATATTGCCTGTATCTATTACAACAGTAGTCTTGCAGATATCCTCCATCTTCACCCTTACTTGATTATATCCCGACCATAGATCCACCTTGAAGAAGTATTGTGCTCCACATAGATGATCAAACAATTCATAAATGTTATGAAGTGGATAATTTTTCTTTATCTTTATTTTTTATGCTCATGATAATCAATGAAAAGGAAAATTGACCCATCCTTCTTCTAGACAAAGAGGACTGGTGCACAACATGGTGAAGCAATTGGGTATATAAATTATTTATATAGATTCTCTGGTAGTAATTTCTTTATCTCCTCAATATCTACAACAACCATTCTATACAGAGACTTTGATATTATAAATTCCCTAGGTATAATATCAATCGAGAATTCAAAATCTCTTCAAGGATGAAGACTGGGAAATTCCTTGGGAAACAGTTCAACGAATTACCTCACAATGCGTATGTCTTCAAGGATGGAAACTTCCTTAAATTTATTCATCTGAGAAAGATACTCGTTCTCATAGGGAATTAATATCTATGCTTGATATGATGGTGCTAAAGAATATTTATCCAACTCCTTGAACTTGTACAGAATTAGAGGTCGATTCTACATATGGTGATTGAATTCCCTCTCAAGGAAATTTATTTTGACTCTATATAGGGAAATCTAATAAAATCAAATAATTGCAACAAATTCCACCATAGGGAGTATGAAGAAATTTTCTCGGAATTTTAATCCACCAATTGTGACTGGGGAGGGGTTATATTAATGGGATGCAATGATTTCACCATTTACTATTCTCACCAAATTTTCTACTTCTATGATTTGTGGTGGTGTTGGGAATGTTCTACTAAAATTTTGGGATATAAAATAATGTTTAGAACTATAATCAAAAATTAAATTCACTATTATTGAATAAATATGTAGTGTACCAGACACCTCTTCATTTTTGGGATTTTCTTCGGTGGTAGTGAGTGAAAAAGTTCTCCCTGGCTGCATAAGAGGTTGTCAGATTCCTCTGAAAACACATGGATTTAGGCAATGGTTTGAAAGATTCCCTAGTTATTTGTAGTTTAAGCAATGAACAATTTCTTGAGGGTCGAATGGAGCATTCCTATCCTCTGTCACAACAACGGTTTTTTCTTATCGGCAATTAATGGTTAAGTTCACATCTCTTCAACACCTAAAGCATTTTCTCGTCCCCTTCAAACAATTTCAGGGTTCTTCTTTCTGCAACATTGTAAAGTGGGATGGTGGAATTTATTATCACCATTGGATTTATACATCTGACCACCATAATTTAAGTCCACCTTACGATTCTTATACCCAAGATTCCCCTCAGATTCGATAATCTACATTTGGACTTTGAGGGCACATCAGACAATTTTCTTCATAGCTATTGTAGTCACAGATCACTAGGGATTTTTGTAGGAAAGGTTTTAGCCCACAAAAGAAGTGGATGACCTGTCATTTAGGGGAAACGGAAAATATAGAGGTGTATATTGCAAGCCATTTTAATTTTTTCCTTTTACACTCTCATGGATTCATCATCTTTTTTCTTGAGGGTAAGGAAGTCGCTTTCCATCTTAAGTCGGTGGGTGCAAGGAAAATATTTATCAATAAACATTTTCTGAAATTCCTTCCATTACAACACCTTGATATATTCCTTTGGCTTCTTATTTTTGATTAATGTCCAACATCAATCAGCTTCATCCTCCATACGTTAAACAACTAGAAGAACCTTATTTTGTTCCGAAAATTGAAGGACGAAGAATATATTTTCAATTGAGTTGAACCATTTTTTGGTGATTGAGGGATCAGATTATCCATTAGAAGTAAGAGGCCTTTCTCTCATGAAGCTCTCAATTAATTATTTTTCTTTTTAAGGGGGTTGGAAATTCCTCTTGACCCATGTTTCTATTTAAAATATATGATAACTGGGAGAGTGTCATGAAAATATTTGAAATTATCGCACCCATCAGATTGGATTTCTCATTAGAACTATCATCACATTGATCTTTACATCATTTTTTATCCCAAGCCCTCCTATTACTGGCCATTGGCTAAAATAAAATGAATGTTAGGGGTAACCCATAAAGGGGAATCCAAAGACAAAAGGGATAACTTATAAATTATATTTATTTCCTTAACTTATGAATTTATTGGATTTAATCAATGTTATCCCCAATTTACTTCCGAATATATATTATTAGGGGAATTTTTTAATTCGTTTAATTGTGGTTTATACTATGCTTTTGAATTTACCAAAGCATATCCCATGAGAGTTTCGTAACCTAGAGTGCAGAAAGGCCCATTGTTGTGCACTAGTTCTCATTCGAGTCTAGCTCAAAGTGGTGTTTTCTAGTTTAAACCCTAGATAAATTAGTGACAGAGCAGCCTCTACTTGTTTGTATCCAAACACAGATGTATTATCTTGATAAAACACTTACACTAAACTCACCAAAATTTTGGTACGATTTTATAATACATTGTCTTATCCCTAAGTATTTCTCTAGTGATTTATAATCCTAATTCCAAAAATAACTTAACCTATCATCTGATACCAAATATAACAACCCTTTACTTTATTACACACATTAATAAGATTTATGACATAAACATGAACTTAAAACAACTCTGAGGACTGATAGGTCTGATTTATTGTGAAAATAGGGAGATTAAATGACAAATTAAGACATAAAAATACAACATCATTATTGCAAACTTCCTTTACCTAACCACAACATTCCCTCATATGTATAATTTCATGGGATAACTTGAGGAAACACATGTGAAAAGGGTGAGATATAAAGACCAATAAGGGAGTAAAAAAGGAATAACATGAAGAATACAATACATGTTAGGAAATGGGTAAATCAATGTATCATGATAGAAACATAAACATAATGGCATGATATATCATGATTATTATAACATGGAAATGTGGCAACAACATTTAACATGATATTACCATGAGAAAAGTCTCATTGCAAATGGATCCTGAGTAAACCCTCATTGAACCTGAATTATCATGAGTAAACCCTAATTGCATTTGACTTATCATGATACTAATTATTACCCAATGCATTAAAGTGCTATCAGGGTGCATCCTTTAAAAACATTTCATTTCATGTATATGTGTGCCACGTAGATCATACAACATGGATTCATTAAACATAATAATTTATTCCAAGAATAACAGTTGTGGAATACATAAATTTAACTCGATAATCAATAAGTAAAAGTGAATAAAGTTGAATGCCCTTAATAGAGAAATGGGTATGGTATTTATTTACACAGTGATTTTGGCATGGAAATTTTGGTTTAACTTCGGCAACATTTCGACATCAAATAGAAATCGTAAAATGGTTTTATGTGAGATAAAGGGTTATCTAACTATTTATACATCAAATGAAAAGTAAGGGGGTAATTGAACATAATATCCCAACATATTTAATGGAATTTAGTTTCATAATATAAAAGAATTGTCTGAATATAAATGAGGATAGGGAAATACCTTACAGAATTTTGACATGGTAACAAGTGTACATGGGAGGAATTAATGAGAGATAAAGGGGTATCCAATCATTTAAAAATAATTATGGTTGTATGTGGGAGGTGATAAATCATACCACAACATTTTTAATTGAATATAAAAGGGTATAATGACATAAAAAAAATTTGGACAAAAATGAGAAAGGATGAAATCCCTTCCTTGGAAGTGTGATCTCAAAGGCTTGAGAGAGGCTTGAGAGAGGTTTTTTGGGATATTGGGGAGCCTTGGGGGGATTATAGAGATAGTATGGAAGGGTTTGTTTGAGATCCAAATGGTTTTAGTGAAGAGGAATGGGAGATTGACTGGGTTTATATAGGAAAAGAGAGAGAATTATTTATTATTTAGGTTTTGGACACAACGTATTAAACTAATAAAAACCACAAACCATCCAATGGTTTTTGACCATATTTTTTGTCAAAGGGAATTTTAAAAAATTATTTTATAATTTCAAATGACTATATTATTGAAATATCATTCTTTCTTTTGTGGAGGTGAGCCACACTCTCAGGGGAATCATTTTAAATTGATAAAATGTTTTATTAGTCTTGGAGGGTCCACTAAAAATTTGTAAAATTAAAAATATATAAAATCACATTATTTTAATTTTAAAACATATATTGGTTGAAAATAACTTTTATATAATTTAATTACATCTCTATTGGGTAATTATGATGTTACAAATCACATTATATATTTAAATTGTAATTAAATTTTACCCAAAAATTCGAGTGGCGTGGAAAATTATTAAAAATACACAGTCGGATTATTTCAACACCCTGATTCCAAAAAATACTAATTTTATCTAAATAATTTTATAAATATTTTAATTTTTAATTTTTAAATGAAGAGCGACTTTTATTGAAAATTCATGGGTTTTGACAAAAACAGCTTTCAAATCGTAATAAAAATCATAATTGTATTCATAAAAATAATAAGATCATTTATATATAATAAAAATTAATTTGTTAATAATAACTTATAAAAATATTATTTAATTCAAAAATCCATTAATTCATCAAAATAGATGTCTTAATTTAATATTAACTAAAAATACTATCTATTCTTTAAAAATAATTTACATTGTAACAATAATGAAATAAATTTATATTCTTTATAAAAAAAATAAAACACATATTAATAGTGCTAGGGTCTTGATACATAACACCTTATAACACTCATATATGACCTAAGGGTAAAGTGTGTGATAGTGACATACTATTGGGGAGGCTCAGATAACATCGCCAGAGTGGTAATCTTTATTTACATGAACATCCCTTGTATGCAATTTCATTGATGATTAACGCATTGAAGCACTTCTTGGGATTGGTAAAGATAGTATCCCAGTGACACTACCACTTTTCCAAGATTTGATAAATGAGCTTTATTTTGCTCGAGTCTACTAGATGAGGCCATCACCTCCATTATCTATGTCGAATGGATTTAATATATTTATATTATTCATTTGACCAGTGTTAAACAACTATATTATCAATGGTAATGATACTTAACAGTCATTTAAAAAAGATAATTATAAAAAAAAAGAGTTCATGTGTTTTCTGTAACCATAATTCATTAAAATATATGGAGTTTTATTCATAAATGTTTGTGTCCTTACAATCAGAAATTGTCAGATGATCTTGATTCTCCAGCTCTGGTTTTCCCAAAGTCATTATTTGAGGCAAGAGGAATTCTAAAGTTACATGGATCGAGAATCCCTAAGATGGATGGGGTAGCAAGATCCGATGAAAAATTAAAAAAGTGTTTGAATGTTCCTTGGATGAATTTATCAACCAACACCTGCACATGACCAATTTCTCATTTAGATGAGCATGTCATATATCTAAGGGATATAACTCAAAAGCACCGAAATAAACTTCTTAATGTTTATTTTTAAAATGTTTCATGTTTACATGACCATGTTGAAAATGTCACTAGTGTGCATGATACAGGTTGTGCGATTTAGAATTCATATTTGATTTCCCAAAAATGATTTAACTTAAACCACTAAGACACTACATTAGTTGTAAATTGGATATAGATTCAAAAATAAAGACTACCTCCAATAATGTATATATTTAATTCATATACCAAGGGTAAAAAAACAAAAAATGTGGGAAAATACGCTTATTATTAGTAAACAAAAACTACATCTTCCACAATGAAAA
Organism: Viscum album; assembly: GCA_963277665.1. Taxonomy (NCBI): domain Eukaryota; kingdom Viridiplantae; phylum Streptophyta; class Magnoliopsida; order Santalales; family Viscaceae; genus Viscum; species Viscum album. The sequence goes on along the minus strand of OY728119.1, from coordinate 1,171,883,922 downwards.
TAAAAACATTACCAACATTAGTAAATGAAAATATATCTATGAGTATATCAACACAAAATACCAAAAAAATATACCAAAACAAAACTAAAAACAAACATTCATGAATCCTCCTATGACCAACTAGATCACATCATGCCTAAAAATATGTTTTATAATACCTCAATTAAAATAACCATGTGATTCTAAATACACCAACAATAATATAGTGTGTATAAAATTATACTCAGTAGGTTTCATTCTAACCCCTCCTATTTCAAGTGAATATTAATAGTAATAGATTATAGTGAAATACAAAAACCTAAAAATAACTTAAATAGTACATTAATATTAGGATTTAAATAATATATGTCACAAATATTCTCATAACATAAGGTCTTGAAGGTTTAGTGTCTTGGAGAGTAGCAGTATAAACATCTTATTTTAAAATGCTTACAAAAAGTTCTACGTAATAGTTCAACTTCTAGACCACTTTCTCGACATCTCATATATTATAATCACATATATTACTTGGGTAATGGGAAAATAATAAATGGGTGACCTCATATTCATATTAATAGAATCATATATTATAATGTTTCAGATCATAAACCTGAAGTAGAACATGATGAAAACATTAATATTTAAATAAACTATTATATGAAAATGAATAATAATAATAATAAAACATGATATATAAATATGAGATCATAAAACTATCATTAAGAAAGCATAAACGTTATTACATGACTCCAAATACATATCAATAATCATAAAACAAGTGAGGGCGATACAAAATTGCAGAATACATAAATAATAATGTGTAATCTCGAAAACATGGAATATTATGAAAATGGAAATTATCTCAAAATTGTGTCATAACATGATAAAAAACATGTAGATGTGGAAAAAATATAATCATAATAAAACCATTGTGATAAACCCCATTATTTAAACACCTATGTGAATAAAATCATTATGTCCAGTCTAAAAATGTGAGCAAGCCAATTATGCTCATTTCTATGAAAAAAACTCATTATATTCATTCCTTAACATCTCATGAGATATAAAATTAAACCAATGCATTAGAGGGAGATATAAGACACCACCCATCATTATCCATACATATGTGTTCTACAAAAGATAAACTATAATCACATCTTAAAGAACCCATAGAAAAGAATGATTTAAAAAAATCAAAACAAAAATACATAACATGATGTTAATAAATCATAACATGCAAAACAATCTCATATTAAAAAGGGAATCATATCATAAAAAAATATATAGGGTGATCAAAACATAACTTCATAAGAGATAATCCTTTGGGAAAAAATATAAGTAAACATACAAAAGATTTCACAAACCATTTCAAACATTGATAAAAAAGATGAAGTGAAAATTAATTTCAAAATATTTTTGAGAAGTAAAAGAGAATAATTACAATGAACTTATTATAAAGAGTTCCAAATAAAGGATCCATGGAAAAAACAAAAAACAATATAATAAATCAAACACGGTAAATAAGGAAAAGAAATTACTTTTTTATGTTTTGAGGAAATTTTAAAGAATAACTATCCTCAAATAAATTTTTAATGACATTAATTTCATAAAATATGTAAACTATAGTATGCAGAATATAATAGAAAAAAATATTTGGATATCATTAATGAAAAATGTTTTTATAGGAAATAAATTTTAATGGAATAAAAGATTCATTAGTAATAAAGAAATTTAATATTACCTACCCTAAAATTTTAATCTGAATTTTTTTATCAAATATTTTGTTATTGAGGATTAGAATTAATTTCAAATAGAAAACAAGATTAAACATAAAATAAAATAATATACTTGTAGGATCAAATAAATCCTTAATATTATATTCATTTAATAATGTATATGAACTAATGAATCTGAAATTATGTCCATAAAACCCTTACTATTACTCTTTATTCCCATGGAAGTGATTCAACGTTAAATATAATAAATATAATCATCTTAATTACTAATTTAATAACCCTAGTCCACTATATTTCTACGTATTCCCTCTATTTGTAATAATTATCTTTGTGTATTAAAATTTAATAAACAAGTGTTCATCATTTGTAAAAAATTTGTAACAATCGTGTTAGAATTTATTCTTTTCACCAAGTAAATAATTTAAAAAAATTAAATGTACTATAATTTATGTTATATAATTTATTATAATATTATAATTCTCTTACATGAGATTTTTGTTTTCATTTAGTGAAATGTAATTCAATGACAAACTAGTTTTGTTTTATTTATCGATATCGATAGATTGCATTATAATGATGATTAATTAATTATATTTTATAAAAAATATTCATTAATGAATTTTAATACTCATATAAATTATATATATTGATAAATTATAATGTAAAACTATCAATGAATGTGTTAGAGAAAAGTATAATGCATTACTCCATGAAGACAGTTTTCCACACATACACATAGATAATGATTTCATTTTTTGAAGAAAAAGATAAAAGAGAAATATGGTTCATCTGTTAATAATATTAAACATGTAATATATATTATTATTATTTATTAAATTACCCTTTAGTACCCTTCATTTTAGTTAGTTCAAGAATAAAATGTTTACTTGGGGAGGTGGTTGTCTGCACAAACAGAATTCATGTTTTCAATTTTCTTAATGGAAAAGGGAATGGTGGTAAATACTTATACCACCATTATAATAAAATAATTGATTAATAATAATACTAATTTTATAATTATAATATTATGTAGTGTAATTTTATGATGAAGAAGAGAACATGATGAAATGGAAATGAGAAAGGAGCGGTTATAAATTTATACCCCACTACTTGGATTATCTCTTTCGCGAAGTGGGTTAAACCATTGAGGGAAGTTCTATTGAGAAGACCATAAAGTCTTTAAGGAGTATGAGAGTTTTAATAGGTTTATTGGGTATTTTTATGTTAAACTATGTGGGTTGGTGTGTAAGGGAATGTGAAGATAGAATATCCCCACTTATAAGGGATTATGTATAACATTTTTGTAAATACCATTAAATTTTCAATAATGGAATGTCGCTATCAAGGAATGTTAATGGAGGTGAGAACTAATAAGGTTGATTAATTCCTCAACCACACATTCTCACATATTTTTTAAACATGTTTGGTTTCCTTTAATCTTTTTTTTTAATTTTACCACATTAGATTTTTCCGTGATAACTAGTTTTTACATTAGTAATTTCTCCATTACGAATTAAAATAAAGTAGTCCCTTTTATATAATTTATACCTAATGATTCAAAGTTTTAAATTAAATTAATAAGAATAAATTTATAATATTTTTAAAAAAAGTATTTAAAATAATTAATGTATACTGTTTTAAAAAAAGTTCTAGAAAAAAATAACATAAGTTCTAAAATATTGACTATGGGTTTATAAATTAAAAAATTATATTTTAAAATTATAAATTCACTTGTAAAGTAAATAATTTTTCTAGGAAAAAGTGATTATAAATTTAAAATTCTTACTTATATACTAATTTCTTCATAAAATCCATGTTATTTTAAAAAACAATATATTTCACTGTTAGTCCAAAATCAATCGTTTAAGAAAAATCCCAAAAAATCTTCATATTCCTGAATTTCCATTATAAATCAAAAAATTATTTTTTTTTAAAAAGTATCTTCTTAAAATATATAACTCCTTTTAAAACAAAAATTATTGTGAAAAGACATTTTATTGGGAAATGACCGTTGGTATATTAATTATCTAATTTTCCTATAAATTACTAATTAATATATTTTCAACGATTTATTCATATAAAAATATACTATACTTGAAAAGAAGTAAATTTTATAATTTTTTTTATTAGTTTCCTAAATTCACTTTTTGATTCGATATTTAATGTGAAATTTATTTTATTTTATACTTATATATATGTGTGTGTGTATATTTCACAATTCAGTTATCGCTGTTTATATTTTCCAATTTCATAATTCCCTAAAATAGTTTATTATTTTTTGTTTCAGTAGTGAATGTAGAGTATCCTAGTGATCATATTAATTATTTATTTATGAATATTTTACTAAAACATTATTTCGTTGAATTCTACCATCCTTAAAAAGGATTCAAACATTAAAATTTTATTACATGGAGACAAATAAGTTATGGTACTTTTCTCTCATCACATAATCTGGTTCCCATGCAGCCTCTTCAAACATAGTATTCCCCAAGAAAATGTTGACTATATGGGTGGTCTAGTTTCCCATGACATGTCCCTTCTATCCAAGAATTCAATAGGCTTTTATTTATCTAAAAGGTCATATTCCATACAAACAACATCTATGATTAGTACATGTTTTGGATCTGGTATGTAATTCCTCAAAAGTGATATGTGTAACACATCATGAACTTGAGTCATGTTTTGATGGAGTGCTAAAAGATATTCTAAGACCTCAACATTATCAATAATCTCAAGGGGATTGATATATATAGGGATCAAATTCTATTCCATTCCAATTCTCATAAATGTTTTCTATGGAGATGTTTTAAGGTACACCATGTCACCAACTTCAAAATATAGATCTCATCAGCAATTATCTACAAGTCTATTCTATTGAATTTGAACATTTTATACATTTTTGAATGATTTTAACCTTCTTCTTAATTTTTTTTAAATGGCCCACTTTTGTCAAATTCATCTCTCCAACTTCATCCCAGTATATTTGAGTAGTATATTTATTCCCATAAAGAGCCTCAAATAGTTCTATTTGAATTATATATTAGTAATTGTTTTTATAGGAGAACTCTAATAGGGTAGGTGTTGATCTGAACATCCATGGATATTCATCAAACAAGATCTCAACATATCCTTTAGAGTTTTAATTATCTGATTGAAGTTCCCATTTGTTTGAGGATGATAAGAATTGATAATACTCATCTCCATATCTAATAAATTATAAATAAATCTATAGAACCTTGATCTAATCATCATATCCTGATCAGATGCAATATATAGTGGTACTCCATGCAGCCTCACCACTGCCCTTATGTATTTTACGGCAAGTTAGTAAAGGATAAATTCTATTTAATAGAAATAAAATGTTATCACTTAATAAGGTGATTACCTAGAAAAAAATGAATTATTAAATTTATATGTTTTGTGGAGTCGAATGTTGAAGTCCATGGTGATATGTTCTCATTTTCATAGTATTATTGGTGATGGTTACAACACACCCTTTTTATTTTGTCATTTAACCTAAAAAATATTGCATAGCATGATTCAAGATTAAAAATATTTAAATTTTAACTTAAAGATGTCCTACAAGAATATTTGTTTTAGATATATATACATCTTTTAACTTCCTGGGTAAATAGAAAAGGATGAACTTTGTGTATCATATAAATGTTTCTACTTCAATTTCAGTTTTGGTGGGACACATATATATGTCCTAAAATTTATTAATATATATTTATCAAAATAGAACTACAGAATATTCTTTACATTTTTTATGGCATTATTAATGAGACTCCACCTCCTCTCAACACTAAATATTAGACTATAAACCTCCAAAATGAACATCTCATGGTTCGAGCACTGGAGAGTGGAAAATATCTTTTTCACTGTAATGATCCACTACTCATAAACTAGTGGATTAAATGAAATTTTAAAAGAGGGTGGATGTTGCCTCATAAATGAAATGAAAGTGAGTTTCCCCTTCCTTGGTGCATTTTGGATCTCAACAAGATTAGCGTTACGTCCTATAAATGGATATAGTTGGGTGACAATTTCTGTGTGGTTTTTCATTCAATCCCTAATGCCATTATGTTTTCCTTTGAGAAAATCTCCACATTGTCCACTGCACCCATTATTAACTTAGTTATTTTGGGTTCCCTCCATTACTATGCCTAGGGGAAACCTACGAATGAGTATCCTTTGACTAATGAATGTTTATACAAAGAAACTATAAACATATGACGATCTCATCAATGTCTTTCAAATGTTATCCTATTAATATATATGATTAATTATAGTTTTTCTATAATGCCCATCCTAAACCACTAGGTTTTAGCCAATACCTCATGCATGACTCCCCTTATATAAGAGGCCGATGAATTGTATTTAGGCTCTAAATTATGAGACTATACTTTCAGCATCATGTCATCACCGAGAAAATAAGTATAACAACAATATAAATAAATAATCACTATAACATGTAGAAAAAATATGATGGAACACAAGTGATTCATATAAATAAATAGGGGTCATATTTTATAAATCCAAACTAATGTATATGTGAGGAAAATAAAATAAATAAAAAATATGTGGAGTCCTTCAGAGTCCATCCCAGTCTTTAGCCAGTTCTATGCTTGTCTTCATAGCTATCATCTGTGGTCCCTCACCCCATCTTTGATCCCTATACATGAATTCTTCATATGCATCAAGATGTCCATATAGGGTGTGAGTAATAAAACCCAATGGGACACCATATATTCACCCTTAACTTAAGTACAAATAATACATAACAATGTATGTTAAGGCATAAGAAAATACTCAAATAGACATACAAAAAATAGGTTTTGATTCATCATACACAAACCAAGATACCATAAACCCTAACCCCACCTGCATCAGCACGATGTTGGTAAGGATGTTAATTCTTTTCAACCAAGTATCACCTTTAAGGTAACAATGTATTCCCCACCATGACAGTGGTCATTATTCAGAACACTAAACAACACACCCTAATAGTGGATTTTATTAGAAACACTGCACACCCCACCATGACTGTGTTTATTATAAATAACTCTATATGCCCACCATGATAGTGGTTGTTATCCTCGAATGATGGTATGTTCCACCCATCATGTTTTATGAAGTTGTATGAAACATAACCCCTTCATTTTATTCTCCCACATCGGCTAAGAATGATGGATTCTTATCCCAGTCTTGGTTCTCTCCCTTGTTAATGTGCATAAAATTGATCTTACCCATATCATCTAATGATTCATAGTATGTAGCCATCATTAAATCATCATGCCCCCCTCTAGGTGGTTCTTTAACTAATACAAGAAACAATACGAACCTAATACAGGTATAAATGTTCCACAAGATGTGAAATACCACAAGAAATTCATATCATAAAAAGGAATATAATGGAAATTGAAAATAATTCTTAAGAGGATACAGAAAAACATGTGGCTAAAATCAATAAAGCTATTGAGTACACACCCAAACCCACATCAGAACATATAACAAGAATTTGTTATCAAGAATAATCAACATATCATCATAACATAATAAATAACACCCTATATTGTAAATAAATTCCTACCATAGGGGTTTTTACATGAACATCAAGGTCTGTTAAGGAATCATCACCTGAGTCACATTTTATTATTAGTTAGTTTAAACTACTCATAAAGGATTCGTAAAACCAATTATAATTATATTATTTATAAGGGAATAGAAACCCCATATGTGATATGGGATTATGTCACTTGAATAATTCTCTATTATCATTTAAGAAATAGTACGTACTAAACATTTATTCCACAAAGAATAATTATAAAACCACATGATATAATATTCAATATTTTTATAATAATCAAATATAATCATGGGATAATTCTTTTTAATTCTATGATAATTTTAGTTTATTAATATATAAGTATTTTCAATAATCTTTCTCTAAAAATATTAGGAAATATTATTTTGTAAAATGAAAAATAAAAATCTACATATAAATTTTCCTTTTTTAATATACAACACCTAAGGAAGATGAGATAGGAAGTAAGTCCAAGCATGCCAAGAAACTATAAGAAGTGTTTTGATTGATTGAAATAGGATTCAAAAATCTTTCAAATAGAAATTTCCAGGATTCTCTATCTCAAAATGTTCACTTAAAAATGAAGGGCAAAAAGATTCCTATATTTTTGAAAAAGCAATGTATACACTAATTTTCAAAATTAAAATCAACAAATTAAATTCATTGTTTAATTTTTATTTTAATCATTTATTAATTGTAAACCATTAGAAACATTAAAAACATGATTTATAAGCCAAAAATGTGTCGTGACCGTCATTTCAGAAAAAATTTGGATTTTAGAAACATCTAAAAAATGTTACAGGTATGAACTGGTAATAAGGAATTGAAAATATGAATAAAACCTACACTTATGTATAAAATAGGGCTACATATGGATAATATGATTTTAAAAAGATACTGGCCAAGAATATATTCATACCCTGATATAGTTTCATTTTTTCCTTACATAACCTTTGTAAACTAAGAGTTCCCTTTGCCAACTGAGGCGACTACCCTTAAGTAACTCATGCATACCCTCTAACATCCTTTTAATCTCAATAGTTACCTTTACATAGGTACAAAATTTCCTTTACATAGAGAGGTATTTACTATTAAGTAACTATTAGAAAAAAAATGATACCATTAATGAAGAAATTGAAGAAATCACTTAACTATTACGAATCCTTTGAAAATTACAAGTTTCCCTGATGTAATGAATTAGCCCAACACAAGGGTAAAGATCAAATTTAAAATTATTATTTTTTCAATTAATGATTTTGAAAAAAAACCAAAAAGTGTCTTTAATTATTTCAAAAGTTCGGTTCTTACAATTCTACCTCTCAAAAGAATTATCTTCCCTAGTAAGTACCTTTAATGGTTATGCACAAAAACAATTTGGCCATTAAGCCTAAACATCATCCTCCCACTCCCATGTATCATCCTAAATCCATCCATACTACCATATGTCCTTAAATAGTGGCATAATATTCCCCTAAAACAAATTCATTCTCTATTTTTTGAACCACAATCAGCACTCCAAAAAAATTCATCTAGATCAACCTCAATATCCTCACTTTCTATAACATATACTGGATCGAGCATATACCTCCAACACCAAGAAATGTAGGAAACTTCATGAATTCCTTGATAATGTTGAGAATGTTCCGCATGATACTCTGTTGTTCCATCTAATTTGGTGACCTGAAATGGTCTAAAAATCCATGGTGATAACTCCCCTGACCCGCATAAATAATGAGTACCCAACTGAGGAGATACTCGAACGATAACTCAGTCACTGATAGAAAAATCCAAAGTTTGTCTCCTCTATTTTTCATATGATCACTTCCAACTCTGATCAGACAAAAATAAATTTATGATCTTCAAGACCCTTTTGGAGGTCTCCTATACTATACTAGGCCCAAAAACTACTTCCTCACCCACCTCATGCCAAAAAAATATTGAGTGATACATTTGTCCGTAAAGTTCCTCAAATAGTGATTTCTAAATCGAAGCATGGTAACTATTATTTTATGTGAACTCAATCATGTCAAGTTGATCATATTTAAATCCACCAAATTATAGGATTTAATATTAGATCACATCATTGAATATATAAATTTTTCCCTCCTACAAACCATCAGTAGAGAGATGGTATGCTATGCTCTACCTCATATGATACCCAAGGACTTCTACAAGCCTTGAAAAAATCAAGATTTTAAACATGTGTCCCTATAAAATATGATACACAAGGGATATCCATGAAATCATACTATCTCACATACAACTTTCCCATATCATCAAATACAGGATTCCCATAGATCGGTAAGAAATTATGATCATTCATTAATCGATCAATAATCTCCTAGACATAATCAAAACTCCTCAGGGACATTGGTGAACCCATCATAATTTCCATAATGAATTCCTACCACCTCCATAAGGGAATAATAAGTGGCTAGAAAAACCACATGGATGATGGTGTTGGGACATAATCCTTTGATTTGCATGGAATAAATAAAAAATCCATCAATGTTCCACTTCATCCATGGGCACTAGAACTATCACCTATACACATGGTACATTATTTTCACCCTTGGATATACTGTCCACTAAGAGGTATGGAAATATAATGTCTTTTATTTTCTAATGGTATTAGGGACTATTACTCTTCTATATAACATGATTGCATCATCACATTATATTAACCCATCGAGTATTGGGTCACAACCTAATATCCACGCCCACATCGTAAAACATTCTTGGTTAGTCTATAACAATCCTTCTCCAAGTATAATCAAGAATATTTGGTTAATAAATGAGAACATAACAACAATCCCCGATCCTCATAATCACAAATCCTCTAATTTCCCAACAACCACATCATGCACCACTACTACTCTAAATAATGTTAACCATGTTCCTCAGCTACATGAATCTTATGGATATGAGAATAGAAATGTTGTTTCTTTTACATGGAGAATAATTCATTTCAAAATTGAATGTATATAGATACTCTACCCAGTGTCTCTTCCTCAGATTCAGGTCCCACTATGTGAAGATATATAAGAGTTTCTTTCAAGCTATAATGATAATACAACTATAATTGATGAGATAGTTTCATCAATACTTTAGAGTGTAGATCATAGATTCCATCTCAAAGTCCTGGGTAAGATAGTTACACTCATGGAGAATGTGAGGAAACCTAAATATCTAAATAAAATATCATAATACAATATATCATAAAACATGATGGAAATATAGAGGATCATAAAAAGGTTAAGGAATAATAATAGTTATGGCATGACTAAAAGTACATATCAATAATCATTAAACATGTAAGAATGATATAAAATTATAGAATACATTAAAAATAAGGGGTAATCTGGAAGACATGGAATATAACTTATTTAAAGTAGGGGCTGAATACTCTTTTATTTTAAGAAAGAACAACATTTTTAATAGAGGAGACCCATTACATGGCCCATAGGCCCATTTATAATTAAATCCCATTATATGGTCCTTAAATCCCATATTTGTTCCCAAAGGTCCTCTAGTGAATAGTAGTTATAATGTACCTAGGATACTACAATAATATCACCGCTATAGTTTTTACTATAGTGCTCTCCACCGCAAAAGTCTCTCTAGTGCTACAGTCCCAGCGCTACGACAGTTTATCTATAGTACGACTACAGTTGTGCTATATTAACCATCACTTAATGGTATTTGAACCCCACCATTGATGTAGTATTATAGGGTTTTACCACTTTTCCAAACCCCAACTACACATGGTATATCCAGAGAATGAAATGAATCTTGGATATATGGAATAACTTCATAAACAACATATAAATGAGGCATTATCCTAATCATTGGATGACTTTTCTGAGGAAACCCATTATGTCAACACATATCTGAAAAACTCAATATTTCCATCCAAAAAATGTGATCAAACCAATTATGCTAACACATGTGCAAAGAAATCATTATTTCCAAGCCTGACTATATCATGAGACATAAACATAAAAAAATTCATTGGTAGTTGATATCGGACCGCATCAATCATCATCCTTACATATGCATTCCCCTTACAATAAACTATAATAACATCTTAAAGAGCCCATGGAAGAAAATGTTTTCTAAAAACATTTCAAAAACATCACAAAACATGAAGTTAATAAATCAAAAGATATGGAAAAATCAAATCTTTCAAAAGGAATCATTTAATAATAATATATAGAATTTTATCAAAAGATCAATTCCTAAGGCATAAAACATATAATAATAACAAATGTGAAAATATAATGGATTTTGAAAAAAAAATTAATCATTGGAATAAAAGATAAAGTGAAAATTAATTTCCATAACATTTTTAAATAGAAAATAGAATAATTGGAGAAATTTATTGAAAAGATTTACAAATAAATAATTATTGAAAAAGACCAAGTTAATACATCTTACATGGTAAATAATGAAAATAAATACCTTTATTAAGATTTTGGGATATTTTAAAGAAAAAACATCATCAATGAAATTTTTTAAGAATTTAATTTCAAAATTGATATAAATAAATGTATGAGTAATAAAAAATAAAAACATATATTTATTTTATTAAATAAAACACTTTTTATTAGAAATACATGGTCATGGAAGAAAATATTCATGTGTAAGAATGAATGTTAATATTATCTGTGATATATATTTTTTTGAAAATAAATTTTATTAAAAAACTGTTTATGTATTATGAGAAGTAATTTTACACAAATAATTGAAAGAAAAAAAAAATAAAAAATATTATACTAATATTATCAAATAGAACACGAAGATTATATTCATTTAAGAAAGACTATGACACAATGAATAAAAAATTAAGTCAATGAAACCCTTACATTTACTCTCGATTCCAAAGGATGTGATTAAAACTAAAATATCATAAATCCAACCCTCATAATTACTTATATAAGAACCATATTCACTCTCTTTTCCATTTATAACTGTAATTTTTATTAATTTTCTTTCTGTATTAGATTCTAACAAATGAGTGTTGATTGTTAGTACAAATTTTATAATTACTATCTTTGATTTTCTTCATTACCCAAAGTACATAGATAAAAAATAGTTAAATTTACTGGAATTACTGTTCTATAATTTATTATTTGGTCTTAATTAATTTAAATGATTGTTTTTTTAGGTTTCATATAATAGTATTTAGTGATAAACTAGTTTTAGGTTATTTATCGGCATTAACAGATTACCTTATAATGATCATTAATTAATTTTTTTATTAAAATATAAATTAATGATGTGTAATAATCATCAATATTCATCAATTAAAAACTAAAACTATAAATTAATGTGTTAGAGAAAAATAGAATTCATCGTTCCATGGAGGTGGTTGGCCACATGTACACATGGACGATGATTTCATTTTTTCAAAGAACACGGGAAATGGGATATTTTATTATTTATTTAAGACTCATAAACATGTGACATATATCATAATTATTTATTAAATTAAAATTTTATAAATTCCATGTTAGGTAGTGAAGGAAAAAACATGTTTATTCATGGAGGTGGTAGTCGGTACCCACACACGATATATGTCTTCAATTTTATTAAATTGAAAACGGAAAGGTGGTTAATGCTTGAAACTTCATTATAATAACATACCAGTTAATAATGATACTAATTTTATCATTTTAATATTATTTGGTGTAATTTTAGGTAAAAAATTTTCACTTTATGAAATTGAAATGTGAAAGGAATGGTTTGAAATTTATACCTCATTACATGGATTATCTCCTTTGGGATGTGGGTTAAAAATTTGAAGGATGGTATATAAAGAATTCAAAAATCTATTAAATTATAATAGAAGCATAAATATGATCATTAGGCAGAGTTTGGTCTAAACTATGTGGGTTGTTGTGTGGGGGGTGAGGAGAGGAGAGCCCCATTTTATAAAAAAATGGAAGACATTTTTGTAAATACCCATAACATTCAAATTATGAGAAGTCACTCACAAGGATAATATCTCAAATTTTACAAACTAATGGAGCTGAGAACTTGAAAAATAAATATAATCATCAAAAAAAATTTTCCCACACATGTTTTAAACATGTTCATAGTTCTTTACTCTTAGATTTTTACTTTTACCATTTTAGATTTTACGGCGATAACTAGTCTTTACCATGGTAATTTATTCTTCATCTTTAAGAAATAGTCCTTTTTAAATAATTTTCTCCTAATTATTCCAAACATTTAATAAATTTTATAATATTAAATTTCTAAAATTGATAAAAACTAATTTTAAAGTAATCAATATTTAATTTATTAATATTAATTTTTTTGAAGAACATAAATTTACATCTAACATATCCAATATAGGTTTATAAATTTTAAAAAAATATTTTTAAAATTATAAATCCAATTATAAAATAATTATTTGTTCTTTAGAAATTTTTTAATTGATTTCATATTCTTACTCATATACTAAAAATGTCATAAAATTTATATTATTTGTATAAATGGAATTTTTCACTATTCATACAAAAATCAATCTTTTTAGAAAAATAAAAAAAATTAAACAGAAGCTAATTTTTCTATAATAAATACAAACATGCATTTTTTTTCAAATTATCATCCTTAAATATATAAATTTTGTGGAAACATAAATTATAATGAAAAATATTCTTATTTAAAAATGACTTTTTGTATCTTAAATATTCTTTTTTCCAATAAATTACTAATTAATATTGTGTTAATCCTTTAATCATATCATAATATGTCATAATTAAAAAGAATTAAAAAAATTTACATTTATTTTATTAGTTTCTTATTTTCACTAGTTCATATAATATATTGTGTATTTTTATGTATGTTTTTGTATATATATATATTTATATATATTTCACATTACCATAATCACAATTTATATCTTCAAATTATATTAGTACCTAAAAATAGACTATTTTTTTCAATGGTGCATGTGGATAAATCTATCAAACTTAGTATGTATTTATGGATAAATATTTTAGTAAAACAAATTTTGTTACATTCGAACTCCTTTAAAAATAATTCCCCCTCACAATTTCATTACACAGGGAAAATAAGTGAGAGTAATTTTCTCTCATAAAATCCTCTGGTTCCAATGTACCCTCTTCAAACATAGGATTTCAATAAAAACATTAACTAGATGGGTTGTCTTGTTTCTCCAAACCTTCTTCTCTTTGATCTAGTATTTCCAAAAGTTGTTCTTCATATGAAATGTCATGTTTTAGTTGTAAACGTTCTAATCTCAGTACATTTAATGGATCTGGTATACTCTTCTTCAAAAGTGATATGTGTAAGAAATTGTAAACATGAGTGATTTTTGGAGGGTTTTATAAATTTTAGGATAATACCTCAACATAATCAAGGATCTTGAAGGCACTGGTCTATATTGGGATCAACATCCATTTCATCCCAATTCTCATAACCTGCTTCTATAGAGTTGTTCAATGGAACAACATGTCACCAACATCAAAATCATGATTTCATCAGTAATTATGGGAAGTACTATTATGGTGATTTTTTGTTTTCTATATTTTTCGTAATGGTCTTAACCTTATCTTTAATTTCATAGACATGGTTCAGATTTATCTACTTCCTCTCTCTAACTTCATCCAAATTTGTCGAAGTCCAATATTTCTTCCCATAAAGTGCCTCATATGGTTCCATAGGAATCCTATAATAGAAATTTTAATTATATAATTACTATACCACAGGGAGGCGCTGATTCCAACATCCTTGGATATCCATCAAACAAGAACTCAACATATCCTCTAGATTTTGAATTGGCCTCTCAAACTAACCATCTGTATGAGGATGGTAAGAAGTGATAAAACTTAGCTCCATCTCAAATTATTTTTGAATACTTCTCTATAAACCTAATGTAATCAGTAAATATTTATAATAAACAATTCATAATGGTAGTCCATGATACCTCAATACTTCCCTTATGTATTTAATTATGAGTTAGATAGGATAGAAATCATCTTTGATAGAAATAAAATGCTTTAAATTTGTATCGTGATCGACTATAACCCAAATATAATTATGAAATTTATATGTTTTGGGGAGCCCTATTATGAAGTACATTATGATGTTTTCCAATTTTATTACTTGTATGGGTAATGGTTATAACATAAACTTAATTTTTTGTTAATCATTATTGACTTTCTAGCATACTTCCCTTTGTGGTAATATGTTGATAAATCGTAATCTTTTATGAATTCAAACCATAATTGGTTTAGAACATAGTCAATTCCATCTATGTCAATATTTTCTATCAAGAACTTGTGATCAATATATATATATATATCACACTTTATCCCCATAGAAATAATGTCACCAAATATTTAATGTAAGGATCACTACTACAACTATATATTAGGTGTCATGTAAGGGTTCTAATAATTATTTAATTATCCTGAGTCATAATCAATTACCTTATCATTCTATATGAGGATACAACCCAAACCATTTATCAATGAATCACTTCATATTATAAACCCTTACCCACTATAGGGTAATGTAACTATAAGAGAAATGGGTGATGAATTTTTTAATTCCATGAAATGGTCTTCACATTTTTATATCCAAAGTAACTTAAGTCCCATACATTTTATCTTATTTAGTTGATTTTATATACATGAGAAATTTATCACAAAGTGTTAGTAATATACTATTAGACAAAGAAAACTATAGATCTAAATTAGAGTGGTTTGTCTGGACTACTAATTGTGACTTCCATCTTTGTTAGATCAACTAATATACCCTTTCTTTTGATTACATGATCCAATAATGATATATTATAGTCTATATTCATAAATTCTATTTCTTTCAAACATTATTTACCATATCAAGGTATTTAATTCAATCCACAAATAATATTCATGCTCTTCCTTTCTCTTTGAATATATAATAATTTTATATATAAAGAAAACAAAAAATTGATCAATTAAGTCTCTAAAAAGTCTGTTCATTATATATATAAATAAAGAAGTATCATTCATCTATTAAAAGGTAATAACTATAAACTTGTAGTTTAAATACTTTATATAAACAAATTTCTTAGAAATGCCTTCCATTTTAACACTAAATTGATGACATTCAGATCAAATTTTAATCATTGAGAATTATTAATCTCCACTAGTTTGACAAAATAGATAATTGATATGGGGTATAAGATACTTTTTATTGATCAAGATTTTTTTATGCTTATGACAATCAATGTCAAGATGCAATGATATACCCTTCTTTTTTATTAAGAGTATTGGTATACCCCATTTTGAAGCATTGGGGGTATGGAAAACCCATATTCGAATCCTTATAATGATTCTTCTTTAAATCGTAAAATTAAATTGGATCCATTTTATATTGAATCTTTGAGATATTCAAGGAATCTTTTATGAGTGTAATTGAATATTCATCTTCTTGAACTAGGGGAATACTATGAATTTTATCCAAAAATACATTAGTATATTCCTGTATAATAGATATCTCATCAATATTGACGTCCTTCCCAGTCATTTGAGTCATGATCCACTTATTTTTGGGTATCATAACCCATATTATAGGATTTTATTTCATAAGGAGTTCATAATCATCCTTGCATTGATACATTATAATAGATGATTTGGGATATGAAATGCGATTTCATTATCCTATGAATTGGTATGTGCTTTATGAAGGGAAATAAAATTAATTAAAATTATTATATAAAATTCAACTAATGGAATAATAATTATATCCTTATAAACTATCCTCCCATAAATGTCTATCAAAACCAATTTATAAATCTAATATATAATCAATTTTCCACCATGGATTTTCATCGATAGTTTAATACCCATTTCAGGGGGAGGTGGTTCTACATTCCTAGTAAACATGTGTGATATAAAATAATGTGAATAAATAGTATCAAATATGGTATTTACATATCTTTGAAAGAGATCAAGTGGATTATACATCACTTAATTATCATTATTAGTCTCACTTGTTATGATCTTGAATGGCTTTCCTTGTTCACTAAGTTGTAAATGTTATTGGGTACTATTTTATTTATTGTCTTGATGTTAGGGTCATTTATTTGTATATTATTCAAAAAAAATTCATTTGAAGAATTATAGTTTGGGTTGATACATAGCTTAGATATTTTTTATTTATGTATCTTTAATTAGCCTCTTATCCTCATTTCAAATGTTGGGGGATTGGTGTTTTTATTTACCAAACATAAAACACTTCCTTAATCCCCTATGGAAATTAGCAGGGTGATTTCAACTATATTTATTACATATCGAAAATTTAAATTTCTTTCCCCCATGTTTCATATCATTGGTTCTTCCATGATACACCACTTTCCATTTATTTTCCTCAGAATATTTAGAGGTCCAAGTTTCCATAATTACATTAAGAGTACATGAAAAAAATCTATTTTTACCTACCAAATTCTCTCTCAGATAACTCCCTTCAAAGACTAGACATAAAGCTTATAAAGAATCAATTGATTCTTCTATTAGTATAATAGATAATCATGGGAATGCCTCACATGTTTTTTGAAAATTTATATATATAATATAATAGGTTCACCACCTTTATTATTTTATAATTATAATTCCCTATCTATTTTTGTGTGATTAGTATGAGGAAAATACTTATTGAAAACTATCTTCTTTAACTCTTCCTATTCCATAGAGTTCAATTCCTCACTTTTAATGGTATTATAAATGAGACTCCACCACTATTAAATGTGAACTTCAAGATAATATAACTCCAAATTATATTCTCAATGTCTGATAACTAGATAATGGAAATTATATTTTCCATGTTAGTGAACCCCAACTCAAATTATAGTGTATTAGTAGACCAACTAAATGAGGGTGGATGTTGCCTCATAAATGACATGATAATGAGTTTATTTTTCTTTGGTGTATTTTTGATCTCAATATTATTTTTATTGTTTACAAAAACATGAATAGTTGGGTGAGAATTTCAATGAGGTTTTTTATAATATCCCCATTCCAATTAGGTTTCCCAATTTTAAAATAACCACATTATCCATTTCACCCATTGGTAGATCAGTTATTTTGGGTTCCCAACCACACCTTGACTAAAGGAAAAATGTGAACGTGTATACTTAAATTTTTGATTGTTCATATAACGAAATTATAATAATTAAAGGATGATTTAATGAATTTCACACTAAAATTAGCTTATGAATCTCTAAGATTAAATCTGTGTTATCTATAATTCCCCAACTTGAACTACTAGGTTAGAGATGGAGTGCCAAAATTCCACATGCACACCTTACCCTACCCAATAGGTTAATAACCCGCAGTGTGGGTATAATGTCTTAGAAATTACCCTATGTATCATTACATAACCATAAAATATAATTATAAAAAAATATAAATAAATAATAGATGTTACATGTAGAAACTAATATGATAGAACATTTGACATACTTATAAATAATCAGGGATCATATTGTGGAATGCTAAACCAAAGTATATGTGAATGAAAATAAAATAAATAATAAATATATGGATTTATCTAGAGTATATCCCAATTTTCTACCAGATCTATGTTCCTCTGATCAAATATCAATCATAGACCCCTTAACCCTTTATAAATCCCTACACATGAAGTATGTATGTGTATCAAGATTCCCGTATAAGGTGTGAGTAATAAAACCTAGTAGAACACCACAAATACATCCTTAACTGATGTAAAAATAATATATAACAATGTATTTCATGACATGAGTGGATTCTAAAATAAATATAAAACCACATGTGTTCATAGTAATCATGTACTCACCAAGACTCCATGAAACCTAACACCATAGACTTCGACATGATGTTGGAAAGGATGTTAATGTTTTTCGACCATCATCTCATTTAAGGTAACACTACATGCGCCCACCTTAATGGTGGTCATTATTAAGAACACAACACACCCCACCATAATGGTCGATTTTATCAAAATTTACTACACACCCTAGGCTAACAGTGGTCAATATCAACAACTCTGTATGTCCATCCCGACATAGGTCATTATCCTTGAAGTATTGTATGTTCAACCAAATATGTTTGATGAAATTGAGTAAAAAATCACCACTACAAGTCATTATCCCACTTAATCCAAGGTTGATGGATTTTTATCCCATGCATAGTCTAATCCCACATAAATAGAAATAACCAGAATCCACCCATAAAATCAAATTATTTATCGTTTGTAGCTATATTTATGTCATCACACTCCCCCCCAAATGGGAAATTTAACTAATACAAGAAACCTGGTCATCCATATACATGGAGAAAGGTTACAAAAGCTATGAAATACCACAATAAATACATATAATAGAAAGGTATAATAAGGCATTCCAATGACATTTATGATGATGATACACAAAAAAATATGGTTAAATGAAAGAAAGGTTTTGAGGCCACACCCACACACCCATACAAACACATAATAAGAACCTTTTGTCAATAATAATCAATAAATCATCAAAACATCATAAAAATTCCCTATATAGTAATGAAATTCTTGCTATATTGTTTTTCAATCCAACATCAAGGTTTGTCAAGGAATCATCACCCAAATCCCATTTTCATTTTAATTGGTTTAAACCGTTCTCCAATGACTTATAGAACAAATTACAGTTGTAATATTTACAAATTAATAGGAATAGAACATGTGATAACAATTTATCTCACCTGTAGATTTATATTTAATCATTTTAGACATATCATGACCTAACCATTTCTTCCTCAACGAATAATTATAAAACCACATGTGATAATATTCTATATCTATATAATAGTCCAAGATAAGCTTGTCATAATTCTTTTTTATTATTTGATAATATTAGGTTTTTAGTATTTATTTATTTCTTATAAAGTTTCTACATAAATTTTACGAAATGCTATTTTTTGAATAGAATAAGAAAGAGAATACATTTAAATTATCTGTTTTTAAAGTGAAACTCATATGGTAGAGAAGAGAGTAAGTTAGTCCAGGAAAGCCTAAAAACCAGATGAAGGGTTTAAATTTATCAAATGAGGATTAATAAATCTTTAATTAATGAATTTCTAGGATTATTAGACTCATAAAGATCACAAAAAAATAAAGGTTAGTAAGATTTAGTTATTTTTTAGAAGGGAACCTGCGCACTGGTTCAAAAAATTGAAACCGAAAAATTAAATTCATAATTTAATTTTTCTTTTTTTCATTCATATTTCAAAAGAATTGGAAATATCCATAATTTTTTTATAAACATAAAATGATTCATGAAATTAATTTCTATAGATTTTATGATTTTAAAAACGTCAATAGTGTATTAGTGGTTCGAAGAATCTAGAATGAAATTATGGGCGGGATAAAAACCTATCCTTATTCATAAAAGGGAACAACAAAATGTTAATACAGTCATACTCTAAAATAGGTCAAGAATCCATACATAGCCTTACATATATGTTGGTTATCCTTACACATCCTTCGAAAACTAGGAGTTACCATTACACAATGAAGAGACTACC
Organism: Viscum album; assembly: GCA_963277665.1. Lineage (NCBI taxonomy): Eukaryota > Viridiplantae > Streptophyta > Magnoliopsida > Santalales > Viscaceae > Viscum > Viscum album. The sequence continues at coordinate 1,171,863,061 of OY728119.1, read as the reverse complement.
CTTATGTAACTCAGGCATAACCTTATACATCCTTTGATACTCAACAGATACCTTTACAAAAGAACATATATAACATTACATGGAGAGGGATTTAAACGTAAGTAACCATTAAATTTTTTTATCTTTATGTAGAAGTTGATAAACCACCTTACCATTACATAGCCTTATAAAATCAGAATTTACCCTTATGTAAATCGTAGTTCCAATATAAGGGTAAATATTACATTGAGAATTATTAATTATTCATTATAATTTTTTCAAAGTAAAACAAAATGGGTTTCCAATTATTATAAAAATGACGATGTTACAATTATACACATCTAAAATATTATCTTACATAAGAAGTTCCCTTAAAGGTTCCACTCAATCAAATTAGGCCACTAAGCCTAAAAATTAACCTCTTTGTCCCTAATCTCCTCATGAATACTTCAATATTTCCATATGACTTGATGAGTTCACACTATTATCCCCAAAATACCTTATCACGTTTTTCAATATACCACACAAGGTGCTCCTTGAGAGATTCATCTATCTCCACCTAAACATCATCATAGTATATTATTTGGAAATGAACAGGTGTGTTCCTTCTACACTGAGAAATGTGGAATACATCATGCATGTCTTGAAAACATGAGAAAATTCCGAGCACTATACTACTTTTACAACATATTATATGGTCTCAAATGGTCCAAAAACCCATGGGTCCAACTTCCCCTACTTCCAGAAATTACGATCCTTCTACTGAGGGGACAATCATAAGAAAACCCAATCACCCATAGTGAAAAATAAATATTGTCTCCTTCAGACTTCATATAATCACTTCCCACTATGAAAAATTACCAATCATTTACTAATCAAATGGACCCTATTTAAGGTCTCCTACACCATACTAGGACCAATAACTTCTGCATCACCTTCCTCATTCCAACATAAAGGTAAATGATATGATTATATATAGAGTGCCACAAATAGTGCCATCTAACTAAATGCCCAGTAACTATTATTTTAGGTGAACTAAAAAGAGGCAAGGTGGTCATATAAAGATCCAGTAAATTATGGGATGAAATATCTTATCATATCCTCGAATATATAATTTTGTTTCTCTGGTATCCCTTATATATGGTGATGATATGTTTACTCAACCGTAGCTGATTCCCCAAGGCCTTTTATATGTCTTAGAAAAACCTCAATGTAAAACATGAATCTCTATGTGATATTATATAGAAGGGAACTGTTTGAAGGAATTTTATATCATAGACATAAAACATTACCCTCTACTCTACTGAGTGAGTCCCATGGAATAGTAAGAAATTAGAAACTTTTATTATCTGATCAATAATGTACCATACATCATCACAACACCTTGGGGTCTTAGGTAACCCCATCACAATATAGATCATGTATTCCTTCCAATTCCATATGGCCATAAGAAGTGGGTATAGAAAACCACGAATAAGATACTTCTCAATCATAATCTTATGATTGGTAAGGCACTGAAAAAAAGTATAAAAATGACCCTCTTCATCCCAGATCACCATAATTGTCACCAAATGTCACAGTACGTCTCTCTCACTCTAGGATAAATTGGCCACCTATAGGTACAAAAATATGTCATCATCTATTCCCTAATAGGTGTAGGGACTATAACACTCCCATGTAACATGATTATATCAATGCCTTCCATTAACCACTCGGGTATCAGGTCACCACGTAACAGTTGTTCCCACATCACAGCACAATATTGGCCAGCCTCTATCTAACCATCACCCAATTTACTATAGAATATATGATCAATAAAGGAGAACAATTGAATGATCCCCTATCCATGGACATATCCATCCTTCAATTATCCAACAACCTCATCAGGCTCCACTGCTCCTCCAAACGTTGATCATCAAGATCCCGATCTATATGCATATTACAACAATTATAATTACTAATGACATTAACATTAGCTATTTTATATTTCTTCTCAATGTCAAAAGTCTATGGATAATCCACCTAGTGAATCTATCTAAAATTTAGGTCCCACTATGTGAAGATATAGTAAAGGATATTTTGACTAATATAGAAAAATGATATATCACCAAATAGATATGTCCCTAATACTTTAGAGTGTTGACAATAAATGTTATCTCAATTTCATGGGTAGAATAGTTTCACTCATGGGGCCATAGAGGGTGTGAATCATAAGAAACTACATGATCTCATTCCATCTACACTTCTCACAAACCAATGTCTAATGTATCATAATATACAACTTAACTAATCTTATTCTTAGGTAGGACAAAAAATGGAGATGTAATTAACCTCCTATTCAATTTAGGAAAATCATTCTCACATCGGTTTGAAAATTGTCAATTCACTCCATTTTTCTTCATTTGAGTCATGGGTAAAAATATAAGAGGGAAATTGATAAAACATATGTTTCATTCCACTGAAATTATAAATCTCTTGATCTGAAACACTTTCAGGTGATGTTTCTGTGACAAAGCTGCGACAAATTTTTCCATGTTCATGGATATACCTATATTAAACACCACATTTCCCAAGAACATCACCTCATTAATCCTAAATATACAGTATTGTAATTTGGTATAATGAAAATGCACTAAAAATGTACTCATGTCTATCTTGAGATGTCTCGCATGTTTTTCCAAGGTCGATGATTATATGAGGATATCATAAATCAACACCATGAAGAATGAGTCAAGATAAGGGTGGAAGATATTTTCCATAAGGGAAATGTATTCATTCAGCACATTATTTAGTAAAAATAGAATCACCAAGTACTAGTATGGCCCATACATACTCTTAAACACCATCATCAAGACATTGTCTACTCTAACTCACAATTAGTGATATCCTGATCGAAGATAACTATTAGAGAGCCACTAAGATCCTTGTAACTAATATAAGGGGTCCTCAATTTTGAGAAAGGGATAAATTTTTTCACCATCAACAAATTTAGCTTCCAATAATCTACGTACAGTTGAATACTACTATCCACCTTTATTGAAAATAAGATAAGATCTCTCCATGGAGATGTAATTGGTCTAATAAATCCCTTTTAATCCAAATCCTTGAGTTGTACTTTGAGATCCTTTAGCTAGGATGATGCTATATGATAAGGGGTATTGAAATGGGCTACACAACCAGCATGTGATCTATCCTGAAGGAAAGTCTTCTATTAGGGGGAATTTCAGTGATGTTTTCTAGGAAAACATCCGGATAGTGATTTATGGATAGAAAAAAGATGTGAGGGATACCACTAAACTTACAAAAATATAATGTAAATCATTCTATGAAATGATCATCCCATGATGGATCATTTCTAGACCCACTCTACATACTCCCATCTCCCTTTTTCTGATCAGAAATTACTTAACTCTCTTGGATGATGTCAAAGATACTTGTCTCTAATAATAATCAATGTGAGATTTTAAACTGGTCAGGCAATACATGCCAATAATCATATCAAAATGAATCATATCTAGAATCGTGGACTACCATAAATTTTCCTACCTAAAGTTAATTGTCTAATACCATAGGAATTGTCGAATATGGTCTAATTTTTTTTCCCAATACTGGTTTGAGAGAATGTAAATTAGAAGACAACATGACTGACAAGCCATTTCTAGAAACAACTTTTATAGATATAAAATAATGGGAAGAAATTGAATAAAAAAAGGAGGTAGATTACTTATAAGTGATCAATATCATAACTTGAACAATATATGATTCTTCACTATAATGGAGGAACTACATAGATTGATTATTTTTATAATTGATATAATTACCATGTTCCCATAATTGAAAAACCTATTGGATTCATCTCCCATAATGGATTCTTAGTAAAACCTACTATAAACCAAATTCCTACTACACTAATACTCATAGTATTCCTTAATTTTTATACTACAAAAAAATCTCCCATAGTAGTGATAGGATGATCATTCACTATTTCATTAAAGATGGGAAGTAATCCTACTTCCATGTACTCCACTAGACCCATCTCAAATGTCAAGTCCTTGAGAAGCGCATGTGTGTGTGTAATTAGGTTAAATACCATAACATAATATATGTTCTTAGGTCGAAGAAACATATAAAATATCCAATCATTTAATTCATTATTCTCATCCTATATAATATCAAAGAGAAGAAACTCTATAAACTAATAAGAATACAAAGAGATTGTCATAGACCCCAACTGTGACTCCAAGATCTCTTGTGAATGATTCTGCTACTTCATTTTAGTAAAATATTCCTTGAGAAACATATCCTTGAAGGTCTCCCAGGTAATACCTTTTCATCTTCCATCTTGATTCTTGGTAGTACACTATCTCTTGGAAGGTATAGGGAATTATATGGTTGACCGAATCGATCACCCCTCTAAAAGAGTGTAGAATAGATTAAATTTTATTTTTATAATATCAATCAAATCCTATACATCTTGTGATCCATAAATGATATGAAAAGGAGGATATTTGAGAGGGAGATCTTGATCATGATCAGTAATAATATTATGAATGTTTCTACCCTCAACAGACACAATCTGAAATATTATTAGTAAAACTCTCCATGAAATCTGAATAAATGGAACATTTAAGTGAGGATACTAGGTGACATCCTATTTCACCACTGGTGGTTTCATTTCAGAATCCTTGGATTCCATAGCTATTGGTCCCATGAAATTAATTTATAGAGGAATTTTCGAAATGCCAAAAGAATGTTTAAAACATCTGAATGATTGGACAAGAACGATCCTAATCAATATTTGTGATTATAAAATGGTTATCCAAGGTAGAAATCCATAAAAAACATGTAGTTGGATCTAAAAATTACTTTGATACCAATTTATAATGCCCCAAACTGAACCACCAGATCAGAGACATTGTTCCACATGACCGCATGTGTGAATCCCCATACACAAGAGTATTACAACTAGTAGTTGGGTTTTAAAGTACTTCAGTGGGGAGTATATACCTTAAATATTATGTCATCACAAAACAAAATAAATATATTAAAAATATTGATAAACAATAAAAGTAAAATGGTGAAAATAATAAGATGGAACACATGCCATACTGATAAAAAAAATTGAGATCCAAGTGTATCCAGTTATACCAACCTATAAGAAGTAATAGATAAAAAATAATATATTGTCGAGTCCATCCCTTTACACATTAAGATAATAATCATATGATCATCTATCAACCATGAGACCCATTCCCTTACTTATATCCCTATACATAAAGTCATTATACACTTCGAGATGCTCATGCAAGGTGGGAGTAATAAAACTGAGTAGGATACCATAAATTCAACCTAAAATTAAATTCACGTTGTATATAATTGTGTATATAATGAAATAAGTATATTCTCAAATAAATATACAACCACACAAGTGTTGAGATGGAAGGTTCAAACCAAGATTGGCATTCATGTGTATGAAAGTCATACCATCTCCATGAACGGTGAATTTAATTTCTTATCTCCAAACAATATTGATTATTTTAAATAAATATGTACTGAATATATATGATAAATAATTATTTTTTAAATTCTAAATACAATTAAATAGTAATATAATTAATAGAAGTATCAAATAAAAAGTGAAAACATACTCGATAAAACTTAGAAATTAACCCACGAAATAGTTAAAATAATGAAAATGTGTTAACAAACGGGTAATAAAATATTGTAAGCAATTAATATATGAAATTGTAAACATGATTATGGTTATGATATAAGTTAGTAAGTTATTTTAAACCACTATACAGTAGGAAAAGGACCAATAAACAAAAAAGGAAGGTTAAGGTAAGGGATTTTGTCTCAATTTACATTCCATTGCAGTTTATTTGTTATTATTCCCCGATTCACTTTTATATGGTGTTTAAACTTCCATTTGACATGTTATATCATGAATATACTTAATCTCACGATACTATATGTTTTATTGTATTCCTTTATAAGGATTATTATTTAACTATTTCAAATTGGTTTAGGGAACTTAGCAATGATTAATGATTGTTTTCCTCAAGAATGTTCTTAATTATTATATTTGAAATTTCACATCCTTTTACGAGTGTTAAATTTATCATGAAATATTAAGTTTATGGAAACAATTTTCCTTATAATTTTTTTTTTCGATTTCAATATTTTCATATTATTGATATTATTACGGTGTAAACCATATGAATTTAACAAATGTTTTTTACTTTAACAATTATTTAATTATCTAAGAAATAATTGATAAATCTATATCCTTCATTCAATATAGATATTTTATAAGGAATATCATTTATTATTTAAATTTTTTTAATATATGAGGAATTTTTGGGATATGTATGACATGGATGGGTCCCATTTAAAATTGTCCCTTGATGCATTAGTAGTCTCATGAGAAGGAATAGTAGTTCAAAATAAAATGGTTTTTACCCAATAGCTAAACCATCTTGGGAATGGTCTTGACGAAACTGGTTCCATGTACCTAGGAAACATGGTATTCAATAATTGATTATTTCCCTCTTTTAGATTCAGTCATTATTTATCCATTATATTTTGCGTCGATATATCTATGAAAACATTTAATTCTCAATTTATTGATTTAGATAGAACAATTTTCAGTTTCTTATATTTCCATGTTGATATTTCAATAACTAGTTATTTGAAGGGCATGTGTGATCAATTATTTAACTTTTCATGTTAATTTATTCATATTGATTCATTATTTATACATATTTTTTTTCCCTTTATGATCCTTTGAGCTCACTATTATTATGTTTCATTTCACTAGGTTATAGAGAGGAAATATTTGAATATGTTTTCAAGGATTTAGTTTATTTAAAATTATTATGTATCATGTTTTTAAATTATTTTCCAAATATATTATGGGTATCATATATGTAATCTGGATTTCCATGAATATTAAATTGATTGATCCTTCAGGATTTGATCCATTTCAATCATGCCAATGTAATAAAATAACAGCCCGACTTTAGGATTCTGTGGTTGCGGCATTACAGATGATACCAATGGAAGTTTAACGACAACCATGGTAATTATATTTAGAAAACCTAGATTAAGGAGCATAACGATTATATAGAAAATTGAGGATAATAATAAGGGAACATCCAAGAATTTTGGTATTATAGAAATTATGCTGGTACTCCTATAAATACATCAATGTTTGTATACAACAAGTGGACATGATTATGGAATAAATGTAAATAGGATTAAAAACTCAAACATGGTGTATTGAGCCTAACTCGGTGTAACCTGGTACACAAAATTGGTCCTTACTGCACACTGGGTTTGAAACTCTTAGGACACAAACTTATAATAGTTCACATTTTCTATACCTACCATTATTAATTATTTTAAATTAAATATTTCTCTATAGTAACCAAAGTTTATGATTCTAGGATTCAAAACATATAATTTTATGTTATTAAATATACCATATTTGGAATTGTAAATTATGATTTTATTAGGTAATCTATCATATGACGTTGTTTAGAAATAACACCTAGTAGAAGGAATTAGAACTCCACCAATTCATATAATCCAAAGAGTAAGATGGATTATATATTTTATGGTCTTATGCCAAAATATCAAAAGGAAGTAGTTTCCAATATATTTTATTTAGATGAGGGAAGAGTATCACGTACTAACATGATAGTAAATAATTCTCCATGGAATATGTAATTGAAGGGTAGATATAGAAAATGAGGATGGTTGAGAAAAATATGTATAAAGTGAATAAGGAAATGAATGATTTTACCACATGTGATAAATGAGGAATGAAACACCTAGGTAAATAGTAGAAGGGAATGAGAGTTTTCTATAAGGGTGGAAATAAATGCCACCATTATTTTAATTTCAATGGCAAGAAGAAGGTTTCTAGGTTATAATGCTTCAACTACTAGGAGAATTGATACTATGAAAATCAATGTCTTGGGAATCAATAGAATATACCGAAAATGATACTATTTGATAATGATCCTGTTATGATACTTCTACAGATAAAGAGAAATCATTAATATGCCTATTAAATAATTACATCATTTGAATATATTATCATCAATTTACAAGTTATAATAATTATGAAATATATAAGGATTGTACTATTGTAATTTTTAGATAAGGATTTGTGATCATATGCTGAATGCTATCGAGAAAATTTATTTTATAGAATGTTAATTTTTTTGAAAAATAGATGATTAAGGGAAAGAAAACTATTAAAATGTTCCTAATGTGGAGATAATTCTGATTAAATGATTGATTTATAAAAGTGTTGACTACCTTGAACTAATTAATGAATTTTCGATAAGTGGGCTATACTATCACTGATGTAGTTTACAACACCTTTTTCATTTAGTTAATATATCAAAAAATGGGTCTTACTCATGGAATAGGAAAGAATTCACGTTTCCAATGATTGTTTTAGTGATTAGAGTTATTTACATATTTAATGAGAAGACATGTTGAATGTATTCACATGTTTTGAATGTGAAAATTTAGAGTAGCTTCATGTTGATTAAAGGATAATGATAATATAATTTTGGAAATTTAGTGACCTTATTTCTAAAGTGTTGAATACCAATAGTTTATGAAGTTTAACAATTTATGAAATGGTGGGTGTTGAACTTTAATTCTAGTTTTATCGATTGATCTATTATATTGCTATTTGATGAATCTTGTTCCATGAGGTGAAGTAGAAATATTTCAAGTTCGGGCCAAAGGATAATAATGTGATTATAAAAACATAATAAGTAAGTATATTTAAATATATTCTTAGAGTGTGAAATAATTCCTCAATTCTATGAAAAATTATCTTGAAACCAAAAATGGGTTCCTAGAAACATTATTTGTGATAAATGAAATGGACCCTTAGATCATAACAAATTTAAAGCTATTTATTTCTATCATTCTCCTAATAATGTTCTCTAGAACTCTCCATCCATCCAAAGCCCCAAAGAGATTAATATATTTAATTATTTGATAATGCCCCATTTTAAGGGAAGTAGGGGGGAAACCCAATCACACTCCATAGACTTAAGACAGACCACACCCAAAGGGAAAAACGAATAAAACTAGATTGAAAACAAGGAACTGCCCCTCCCTAAAAATTGATTATGATGAGACTCTACACCATTGAATGGCTGTTCGGAAATCAAGTTTCATATGACCAAGCACATGCCAGATCCGATGGATGATGTCATACTATCTCAAACAACCAAATCCAAAAAACTCTACAGAGATAAACCACTAGATCTAGAACCACCACTTGGACCTATCCTAGTAGTCTAGTCTAGCTGCAGTAACTTGACACCTACAAGATCAAATCGAGACAAGATACAAATATACAAAACATGATCAGAAAATGACGATATAAAAGCATTCCACAAGTCCAACTCCACCAAGAAAGCACCGACCATGCCTCATCGCACTCCTCATGACTCCCAACCACCACTGTATCCACCGAAGCAACCAGAAGACAATCTACAGAGCGTGAAGCCATGCCCTCATCACCTAGGACTAGATGCCCCAACTCCACACCAAGGGACGTCACCAATGAAGGATTATGGGCCACTCGGATGCCAAAAACACCACTTTGGGCATGGATCCATTCCTAAATAGACTGTAAAAAAACCCTCACCAGTGTCCAGTGCAAGAAACCACATAAAACCGAAGATAAACATGAAGAATGAAATTGGTGCCATCCACCACACTTACACAAATTCAATAGAACGACCCATACTTTACGTACATTGTTAATACTTCAAAATTTAAGCATTCTTATTACAAAATATAACAAAACCATGAACGGACCGTATAGGTATAGTGTCTTTAGAAACTGGGAAACATAAACAACTGGTTCATAAAGCATCTACATTGTATCCCATTTATTTCATTATATCTAGAGTCCCTTTTGGCATATTATACTTAATAACCTTTTTCCTGACCTGGGGGAAAGAAAACATACAAAAGGGTGAGCTCAAATGCACAGTAAGGGTAAATAAAAGAAATATCAATCACATCATATTCATAAGAACATAACTTTTGGAAATCTTAACCTGCAAAAGGGAGCATAATTTCATAATATGGGATAAATCATAGTAGTGAAATGGAATCCCAATAATCATAAAACATGAAACTTTGTGGCATACACACATAATCATAGAGAATCATTTCTTATTAGTCAAGACTCATTGCCAAGACTATTTTAGTGGACAAAGTCCATTTCTGAACCGAGTTTACTCCTCGTTTCAGTCCTGTTTCACTAAACCGGTATAACCTACTGTTCCAACCATGTCTATCTCATGAGATATAAAATCTTTAACCAATGCATTGGAGGGATATATAGGTCCCACCCATCTCATAATGATACCATTCTTATATGTGCCACAAAAACATAAATCATACATCATTTCATAACCCATGTAATAAAAATGGGAATCATAAACATCGGGACATCATAAACCAATTCATATAAGATAAAGGAATTCATAAAAATAATTCCATCACAACATAATCAAGTCAATGTAATAATAGGGATAGAAACAGAACCTTATAATATCTTAGATGGAAAATAATTATGATAAAACACTTGAACTCCATTCTTGATGAAAATATCCTTTCTGCTTCAAAAACATTTTTCATTATTAACATGTCATACAATTTTAAACTAAAATAAGTTGATTAAAAATAAACATGAATACTTGTAAAGTAATATTCTTGGAAATAATGTTCTAAAAATCCATTCATGCCGTATAAGTTAAAAAAACATTCTTCGTACTTCTGTCGAAAAAGTCAAAAAGTACCTCGTACGAAAAACGACAAAAGATTCCTTTCATATCCTTTACTAAAAACTCACCAAAGGGTAAAATTGGATTTAAAAATTTTTATGAGGATGGAAATAATATTACATATTGAGGAAACATGGATTTGGATGATAAAATACACCCCAGTAAATACTAATGTATAAACAATCACGGATAAAAATGAGATTGTGATATTTCCTTTACCTTAGGTCCGATTTGCTTCGAATGTGTCCGAAACTCCTGTATAATGATTTAAATAATGTTATTGAATTATTATAGAATCATAAGTATTGTTATGATATCATATATGGTCATATTCATAGCTTCTTAGTAGTAATATTTCATTTCCACTTGTTATTTGGGTGTTTTAACTTTTTGTTCTTATGCGTGTTTTGACGAATAAATTCTTATTCTTATCTTTAGGTTATAGATAACTGATTTCCAGAATGGTATTAATGTAATATATATCATATTCATTCATTCAATTCATTTATATAATCATTATGAAATGACGATCATTTAGAACGAGTCGCATCACATCGTGGAGATGGTATTCCGTACGTACGCATGAGTGATGATATCGTTCCTATGATCGTGGAATTGTATTGGAGTGTATGTATACTATTTCAGAATCAGTATAACTTTATAATAGTCATATATAGTCATTATTTACACCATTATACCCATCCAAGTATGGTGGTGGTGGAAAATAGAATACACCACGGCGTGGACACAGTATTTCGTACGTACGCACTCGCGGTGATTTCTTTTTCCGTAGGATGGATAGATTGTGAAATAGGGTTGTTTCATACTTATAATAACATATCAGTATATGAGTGATACTGATGTTATTACTTCATAATGAAACAACTAAAGAAGAAGAAGTGGAAGAAGAAATAACAATGAAAGAATCGGTAACGGACATTACCTCTTCTTTGAAGTGCTTCTTTGAGACCTTCTTTTAGGGCACTATAATTGTTCTTTGAAGAAGACCAGGACCTCTAGGATGTCTCTAGGGAAGTGGATAGGAGGAATTTGTAGGGTTTGGCCGAGCTTGAATGCTCAAAGTAGTGTGAGGAAGTGGGGGAGGAGATGCCCTTTTATAAGGGAGGAGAGGGGCTCCTTTGGGAAAACTAAAAATATTATTTTATTATAAAGTCCATTTAGGTTTTAAATAGCTCCAAATTGATATATTTAGAAGCTAAGGTGGGGATGGGTCGAAATCCTATCATCCAATAGAATTTAGACAAGTTTATGTTCCTATTTTAACCTTATCATTTAGATTTAATATTAAGTTAAATAATTTTACTTTTACCGTGTCTTCTTGTGTTCTTATACTATAAGGTTAATAAACTTACTATAAGAAGCCAAACTAACCCCAAGTTGTTTATTATTAATATATAGAACCGTATCTAAGTCATTTGGCCGAACCTTAGATTTTTAAAAATAAAATAACAATTACTAATATAATATTTTTTTTAAAAACTATTTTATGGCAATTTTGACACTATTTAGTAATTACTTTTTGTGAAAATCATAACAGAATTTTTAGTTCGAAAAAAGTTAATTAAATCAATACTAAAATGTAATATTAATCTAGAAAATTAGTTTAATTCATAAAAAGTCTCAAATTACATTTATTTTTGTGTTTATATCATCAATTATGTCAATATTTCATTAATAAGATAATTACTGCATCATCTTTGTGTCATAAATAAATTAACTTATTTAATGTCTAAAAATTAAAAATAAAATACCATTATGTAGGAAATATTTTTATATTTATAATGAACATTTATAGTCGAATTTATCTTATGTATAACCTTATATTAAAAATTATTTACTTATTAAACTTTGATTTTAACTATTTTAACCCTTCTTTAAATAAATTAATAATTAATGTCCTAATCTAATCCAAGTGGGCCAAAATGGTCATATTTTATTACTAAGTTTGTTTTTGGTCGAATTACACTTATCCAATAGAATTAGTACGTGTGTTAGGGTAATAAAAATATCATTTTCACCCTTAATTACCCTATTTACTTTTAACCGTGGTAAACAAAAGTAAAAAGTTACTATTCACCAAAAATTATTTTCATCTAATTGAACCACATTTTACTTACTGACATCAACCGTGTCTCTCGGATTTTCGAAATTCCACTCACAGAAGTGGTAAAATTATGTTTTATGAAAAATTCAGTTTTTTAACTACCACTTAGTGGTTTCACTATTCATCAAAAATTGAAAGTTTTCAGAAAAATACCAAAATTTCACCCTAGGCTAATTTTGATATTCAGAATCCAAAAATGAAGTCCATTTTGAAAAATAAAATTTATAAAATTTCAAAAAGTGGTTATTGCTATTCATAACGGCTAGTTTTAATAATATTTTATTAGCATATCATTGTTTAGTGAAACTCAGTATTGCGTACGACGCAAGATATCGAGGAAGGTTGTGATTTCGTGTAAAGCAAGCCAAGCAAGTGTTTTGTGTAGAAAAAGATTCCTTTGATGATTTATATAACATAAAAGTCTCGGGTGTTACATTCTACCCCCCTTAAAATGAATTTCGCCCTCGAAATTCGTCACTTTGTAACAAACAGATGAGGATACCTCTCCCTCATCATATCCTCAAGCTCCCATGTAACTTCTTATAATTGCTGGTTCCTCCATAAAGCATTCACCAATCGAGTGGTCTTGTTTCGTAGGACTTTTTCGCTACGATCCAGAATCTCTATCGGCTGTTCTTCATAAGAAAGATCCTTCTCCAGCGGTACAACTTCTGAGCTGAGTACATGTGAAGGATCAGGTATGTACTTTCTCAGGAGAGATACATGGAACACATCGTGAACTTGAGAGAGATTCAGTGGAAGTGCCAATTGGTATGCTACCTTCCCAACACGATCCAGTATTTCGAAAGGAACGATATATCTAGGGCTCAACTTCCCCTTCTTTCCAAATCTCATGACTCTCTTCTAGGGAGATATCCGTAAGAACACTTTATCGCCCACTTCAAACTCTAGGTCTTTTCTTCGGTTGTCGGCATAACTTTTCTGTCGACTCTGAGCTGCTCTTATGTGTTGTTGAATAGATCTGACCTTTTCTACCATTTCATCAACGAGATCGGGTCCTAATAGCTTTCTTTCCCCAACTTCATCCCAGCAAGTTGGAGTCCTGCATTTCTTTCCATATAGAGCTTCATAAGGATCCATCTGAATACTGGAGTGAAAGCTATTATTATAAGAAAACTCCAACAAAGGTAGGTGTTGATCCCAACCACCTTTGAAATCCATAGAGCAAGCTCTCAACATATCTTGTAGAGTTTGAATTGTTCTCTCAGACTGACCATCTGTCTGAGGATGATAAGCAGTGCTGAAACTCATCTCTGTATCCAGAGTATGCTGAAGACTTCGCCAGAACTTCGAGGTAAATCTCAGATCCCGATCAGATATAATAGAAAGTGGTACTCCATGCAATCTTACCACTTCCTTTACATATATCCTTTCAATCTGATCCAGAGAGAAATCCTCTCTAATTACAATGAAGTGTTCAGACTTGGTAAGACGATCAACTATGACCCAGATAGCATTATTGTCTTTGGATGTTTTAGGAAGTCCTGTGAGAAAGTCCATAGTGATGTTTTCCCATTTCCATTCAGGTATGGGTATTGGTTGAAACATCCCCTCAGACTTCTGTCTCTCAGCTTTAACTTGCTGACAAACCAAGCATCGAGAGACATATTCAGCAACATCTCTTTTCATACCATCCCACCAGAAGTACTCTTTCAGGTCCATATACATCTTCGTGCTTCCAGGATGAATAGAGAATGAAGAACTATGAGCCTCATCCAGCAGCTCCTTCTTTAATTCCAAGATGGGAGGAACACAAACCCGATTCCTGAACTTTATTATCCCATCACAATCAAGGTTGAATTCAGGAACATTTCTCACCTTCTTTTTTAACTCGACATCTTCTTTATGTGCCTCTTTAATCTTCACATGTATAGATGGTTGAACATTCATTTGAGAAAGATATGATTTCCCCCCTTCCATTATAATTCCAAGATCCATCCTTTGTAAATCCATAAATATTGGATCTTTTGTGATCCTCATCATGGATAAACTGGCATGGTCTTGTCAACATAATGCATCTGCCACCTTGTTTGCTTTCCCAGGGTGGTAATGGATTGAGCAGTCATAATCCTTAATCAGCCCCAACCATCTTCTTTGACGCATGTTCAGCTCCTTTTGTGTGAAAATATACTCTAAACCTTTATGATCAGTATAAATGCCACACCTTTCTCCATAAAGACAATGCCTCCAAATCATTAATGCAAAGATTACCGCAGCTAACTCCAAATCATGTGTTGGGTAATTTTGCTCATGGATTTTCAACTGTCATGAGGCATAAGCTATCACCATATCATTTTTCATAAGAACACACCACAATCCCTTCTTGGATGCATCACTACAGATGACAAACCTTTCCCTACTACAAGGCAGTGTGAGCACAGGTGCACTGGATAACCTTCTTTTCAACTCCTTGAAATTATCTTCACATTACTCCGTCCAAACAAACGTAACTCCTTTCCGAGTAAACATGGTGAGTGGATTAGATAATCGTGAAAAATCTTTCACAAAATGTCGATAATATCCAGCCAAACCAAGAAAACTTCAGATCTCAGTTACTATTGTTGGTCTCGACCATCTTTCGATAACATCTGTTTTTGCTGGATCCACAGATATCCCCTCTTTCGAGATTATGTGACCTAAAAATGAAACTTTTTGAAGCCAAAATTCACACTTGGTAAATTTGGCATAAAGCTTCTCTTTTCTCAGGGTCTTCAATATAATTCTCAAGTGATCTTCATGTTCTTCCTTGCTCTTTGAATAGACAAGAATATCGTCTATAAAGACTACCACAAATTGATCAAGATATTCTCTAAAGACTCTATTAATCAGATCCATGAAGATATCAGGGGAATTAGTAAGACCAAATGGCATCACTATAAATTCATAGTGTCCATACCTTGTACGGAAAGCTGTCTTTGGTATATCCTCCCTTTTGATCATTAATTGATGATACCCTGAACGAAGATCAATATTTGAAAATTATTGAGCTCCACGTAGTTGGTCAAATAAGTCATCAATGTGTGGGAGAGGATATTTGTTCTTGATAGTGATCTTGTTAAGTTCTCGATAATCAATGCAGAGTCTCATTGATCCATCTTTCTTCTTAAAAAACATAACAGGTGCTCCCCAAGGTGATGCACTAGGGCGTATGAATCCCTTATCATGATTCTCTTGGAGTTGCTTCTTCAATTCCTACAACTCAATTGGGGCCATTCTATAAGGTGTCTTTAAAATAGGCCAAACACCCGGTATGAGTTCTATTGAAAACTCAACTTTAAAATTTGGTGGAAGACCCGGTAATTCCTCTGGAAAGACATCATCAAACTCCCGTACAATGGGTATATTTTTAATCACGAGTTTCTCACCAACCATTTGAGACAAATAACATTCATTTAGTGGAATCAATACCCATAAAATGGACGAAATTTCCACTGGAAGGTTATGTTCATCCTTGCATCGATAGACGATCATAGATTGATCTGTAATATGAAATGTGACTTCCCTCCTTTGGCAATTGATATGAGCTCCATGTAGAGAAAGCCAATCCATGCCAAGAATCACATCAAATTCCACTATAGAAATGATAAAAAGATTTTCCGGAAGCACTTTCCCACAAACTTCAATTGGAGAAGAATTATAAACTTTTGATGAGACTGTTGTGCCATTAGGTGTTGTCACAGCTAACTCAACAACTAATTTTTGAGGTAATACAGTGATACCCTTATAAAATTCTTCAGAAATAAAGGAGTGGGTGGATCCAGAATCAAATAAAACATTTGCTACTTTAGAGTGGATGGTAAGTGTACCTTTTACCACTTCGTTATCGTACTCCACGTCGCTGATAGAAAATACATTTGACTTTCCTTTGTCTTTAGCCTTAAGAGTTTGTTGACGCCGACCATCATCATAAACCCTTGGATTAGGGAATTTATTGGCATAATGTCCCATCTCCTTGCACTTGAAACTTTGAAGTGTAGTAGGTTCATTCTGTGTGTCCCTTCCTTTGTTTGCATCATTAGAAATCTTCTTCCCATCATCGCAGCATTCAAATTCCAGATGAACTTCCTTTCCCCACTTGAAACATTTACTTGTCCCTTTAAGACAACTCCCTCCATGTTTCTTTCCACACATTGAGCATAAGGGAAAGCTCATCTTCTTTTCAGTGTGCTCTTTAGATTTCCCTTTGAATTCCATTTTCCTCTTCTTATCAAACCCATATGATTGATGGGTTACTCCAATATCCATCTCATCTTTAAGAGCACATCGAACGATTTCCTCATAGCTATTGAAGTCCCTTATGTCTAAGGACCTTCAAAAACTTGGTTTTAAGCCACTAAAGAATCGATCGATCTTACTCTCAGGTTGGATAATAATACCAGAAGCGTACCATGCAAGTCTTGTAAAATTTTCTTCAAAGGTACCAACAGATTCATCATCCTTTTTCTTCAGTTCAAGAAAATCTTTCTCCATCTTTGTTCGAAGAATACGAGGGAAGTACTTACTGAAAATAAGTTCTTGAACTCGTCCCATTCCATGGACTCAATTTCATCCCCTTGCCTCATATTCTTAATAAGATTCCACCATTGATCAGCATCACCTTCCAAACGATACACTGCTAAGATGACTTTATCATGCTCAGAACATTGAAGAACTGAAAATATCATTTCAGTAGTACTAATCCATTGTTCTGCAACTAATGGATCAGTAGACCCGCTGAATGAAGGTGGACGCTGTCTCATGAAGGATTCAACAGAATGTTGCTCCTTCCTTTTCTCGTTTGGAAGTCCTGCATGATTCATAGCTTGAGAAAGTTGTGTGAGCAAGGCTACAAGATTTTGCATTCCAGCTCCCATAACGTTTGGTTGCTCAGGGGGACAATCATTGCATTACCCGTCGCATTCCGCATTAACACGATTCCTTCGGGTTCCAACCATTGACTAAAACCAAGAAGAGTAGTGTGAGAAACACTAATTATAACAGGAAAACCACATAATGAAGAATAAGATTTCACACTTAAGTTCTTATCCTAGGTTATTCATGGCCATTTCTAAAACACTAAGATTGTGTTCTATGCTTAGAATTATCCTTAGGGTTCTCACTAAGGCTTTCACATCCTAGTTTCCAAAGGTTGACTATACCTTTCCTCTGATACCAACTATAATGACCCATACATTACAAACATTGTTAATACTTAAAAATTGAAGCATACTTATTACAACATATAACAAAACCACAAAAGGACCATATAGGTATAGTGTCTTTAGAAACTGGAAAACATAAACAACTGGTTCATAAAGCATCTACATTGTCTCCCATTTATTTCATCATATATAGAGTCCCTTTTGGCATATTCTACTTAATAACCTTCTTCCTGACCTGGTGGAATGAAAACATACCAAAGGGTGAGCTCAAATGCTCAGTAAGGGTAAACAAAAGAAATATCAATCACATCATATTAATAAGAACATAACTTTTGGAAATCTTAACCTGCAAAAGAGAGCATAATTTCATAACATGGGATAAATCATAGTAGTGAAATGGAATCCCAATAATCATAAAACATGAAACATTGTGGCATAAACACATAATCATAGAGAATCATTTCTTATTAGTCAAGACTCATTTCCAAGACTATCTTAGTGGACAAAGTCCATTTCTGAACCGAGTTCACTCCTCGTTTCAGTCCTGTTTCAATGAACCGGTATAACCTACCGTTCCAGCCATGTCTATCTCATGGGATATAAAATCTTTACCCAATGCATTGGCGGGATATATAGGTCCCACCCATCTCATAATGATACCAATATTATGTGTTCCACAAAATCATAAATCATACATCATTGCATAACACATGTAATAAAAATGGGAATCTTAAACATCGGGACATCATAAAACAATTCATATAAGATAATGGAAATCATAAAAATAATTCCATCACAACATAATCAATTTAATGTAATAATAGGGATAGAAACAGAACCCTATATTATCTTAGATGGAAAATAATTTTGATAAAATACTTGAACTCCATTCTTGAGGAAAATATCCTTTCTCCTTCAAAAACATTTTTCTTTCTTAACATGTCATACAATTTTAAACTAAAAGAATTTGATTAAAAATAAACATGAAAACTTTTAAAGGAAGCTTCTTGGAAATAATGTTTTAAAAATCCATTCATGCTGTATAAGTTAAAAAAACATTCTTCATACTTTTGTCAGAAAAGTCAAAAAGTACCTCGTACGAAAAATGACAAAAGATTCCTTTCATATCCTTTACTAAAAACTCACCGAAGGTTAAAATTGGATTTAAAAAATTGTAGGTGGATGGAACTAATATTACATATTGAGGAAACATGGATTTGGATGATAAAATACACCCCAGTAAATACTAAAGTATAAACAATCTCAGATAAAAATGAGATTGTGATATTTCCATTACATTAGGTCCGATTTGCTTTGAAAGTGTCCAAACCTCCTGTATAATGATTTAAATAATGTTATTGACTTATTCCAGAATCATAATTATTGTTATGATATCATATATGGTCATATTCTTAGCTTCTTAGTAGTAATATTTCATTGCCACTTGTTATTCGGGTGTTTATAACTTTTTGTTCTTATGCATGTTTTATCGAATAAATTCTTATTCTTATCTTTAGGTAATAGATAACTCATTTCCAGAATGGTATTAGTGTAATATATATCATATTCATTCATTCAATTCATTTATATAATCATTATGAAATGAAGATCATGTAGAACGAGTCACATCACATCGTGGAGACGGTATTCCGTACGTACGCACGAGTGATGATATTGTTCCTATGATCGTGGAATTGTATTGGAGTGTATGTATACTATTTCAGAATCAGTATCACTTTATAATAGTCATATATAGTCATTATTTAAACCATTATACCCATCCAAGTAAGGTGGTGGTGGATAATAGATTACACCACGGCGTGGAGACGGTATTCCGTACGTACGCACGCGTGGTGATTTCTTTTTCTGTAGGATGGATAGATGGTGAAATAGGTTTATTTCATAATTATAATAACATATCAGTATATGAGTGATAATGATGTTATTACTTCATAATGAAACAACTAAAGAAGAATAAGTGGAAGAAGAAATAAAGATGAAAGAATCGGTAATGGACATTACTTCTTCTTTGAATTGCTTCTTTGAGACCGTATTTTATGGGCACTAAAATTGGTCTTTGAAGAATACCAGGACCGCTAGGATGTCTCTAGGGAATTGGAGATGAGGAATTGGCAGGGTTTGGCCGAGCTTGAAGGCTCAAAGTAGTGTGAGGAAGAGGGGGAGGAGGTGCCCTTTTATAAGGGAGGAGAGGGGCTCCTTTGGGGAAACTAAAAATATTATTTTATTATAAAGGCATGTTCGGTTTTAAATAGCTCCAAATTGATATATTTCTAAGATAAGGTGGGGATGGGTCGAAATCCTTACATCAAATAGAATTTATACAAGTTTAGGTTCCTATTTTAACCTTATCATTTAGATTTAACATTAAGTTAAATAATTTTACTTTTACCGCGTCTTCTTGTGTTCTTATACTATAAGGTTAATAAACTTACGATAATCAGCCAAACGAACCCCAAGTTGTTTATTATTAAAATATATAACCTTATATAAGTCATTTGGCCGAACCTTAGATTTTTAAGAATAAAATAACAATTACTAATTTAATATTTTTTTAAAAACTATTTTATGTCAATTTTGAAACTATTTAGTAATTAATTTTTGTGAAAATCATAATAGAATTATTAGTTCGAAAAAGGTTAATTAAATCAATACTAACATGTCATATTAATCTAGAAAATTAGTTTAATTCACAAAAAGTCTCAAATTACATTTATTTTTGTGTTTATAACATCAATTATGTCAATATTTCATTAATAAGATAATTACTGCATCATCATTGTGTCATAAATAAATTACATTATTTAATGTCTAAAAATTACAAATAAAATACCATTATGTAGGAAATCTTTTTATATTTCTAATGAATATTTATAGTTGAATCTATCTTATGTATAACCTTATATTAAAAATTATTTACTTATTAAACTTTGATTTTAACTATTTTAACCCTTCTTTAAATAAATTAATAATAAATTTCCTAATCTAATCCAAGTGGGCCTAAAGGGACATATTTTAATCCTAAGTTTGTTTTTGGTCGAATTACACTTATCCAATAGAATTAGGACATTTTTTAGGGTAATAATAATATCATTTTTACCCTTAATTACCTTATTTACTTTTAACCGTGGTAAATAAAAGTAAAAAGTTACTATTCACCAAAAATTATTTTCATCTCTTTGAACCACATTTTACATACTGACATCAACTGTTTCTCTCGGATTTTTGAAATTCCACTCACAGAAGTGGTAAAATTAAGTTTTATGAAAAATTCAGTTTTTTAACTACCACTTATTGGTTTCACTATTCATCACAATTTGAAAGTTTTCAGAAAAATACCAAAATTTCACCCTAGGCTAATTTCGATATTCCGAATGCAAAAATGAAGTCCATTTTGAAAAATAAAATTTATAAAATATAAAAAAGTGGTTATTACTATTCATAATGGCTAGTTTTAATAATATTTTATTAGCATATCATTGTTTAGTGAAACTCGGTATTGCGTACGACGCAAGCTATCGAGGAAGGTTGCGATTTCGTGTAAAGCAAGACAAGAAATTGTTGTCTGTAGAAAAAGATTTCTTTGATGATTTATATAACATAAAAGTCTCGAGTGTTACATTCAACTCAGAAAAATAGATAAAAAAGATGAAGAACACACCATGGTCAGACCTACTCGAAGGAACATAGGTCCTCCTACCACCATAAGTCCCACCTCCCATCTGCATTGCTCTGGGGTCGATGCCATCCCACCAGACAAGGCCAGAACACATCGCCCAGCCTGACACCATGCCCACCGACGCCAGATCCAGATCCAGCATGCAAAACCCTTATCCGGCCCACCACAGCATTGTCGCCCTACAGAACAGAGGCCAACAACAACTAGGAGACAACCATCAAGGCTTTCAAGATCCAGGTGATGCGGAAACCTTCAAAATGAAGCATGCCAGTGCTAGATGGAGCGAAGGTGACATAGAGCTACAACTAGAATACACACTATCATTGAGAAGAGAACACACATTGAGCCAAGGAGACATACTAGAGGGCAGTGGAGAAGAGAAAGAAAGAACCCAGGTGGAAAACCTAGCACGACATATAAGGGGAGAATGTTGTCGCTCTAAGGCCCATCCTCTTGAATCCCATTTGAACTCTATCACTCTCAATCAAAACTTGATTGTTAGATTTTTCCTCTGTATCCATGTTTCCATTTTCCACCTATGTTCTCTTACTATGGAACCTAGTTACATGAAAATTTTATTTTACTTTATCTATAATTAAGAATATTTTTTATTAACCCTATTCATGATGTGTGTATATCAATAATGGTATTTTCAAATATCAATTCCTTAAATTATAAGATCAAGTTAAAATTGCAAGGATGAAACTTAATTAAATAGGGGAGAATGTAACACCCCAAGATAGTAAAATAATTTCATGTTAGAATAAAGATTATTTTTTCACTGTTTATATGAAACACCATGTTCAGATTATGTTACACACCACTCTTAGTTTTCTTGCATTACATTCAAGACTAGGTTTTACCATATATTAATGGCGCATCGATTTTAATTCTAACATTTGGAAATTTTATAAAATTTTAAGTGTCAAAATAAAAATAATTTCATAATTTGGAATGTCAAAATTAACATAGTTTTATTTTTTTATTTTTTAAGAATTTTTATTTTTTGATGAATAGTGAAAAATATTGCACTTTTGTAAAAAACTACCTTTTCGTTTCAATAATTATTAATGTTAAATTATAACTTAAATAATTTTTAAAGTTAAAAAAGATAAATTAATCTTATATTAATATAATTTTTTTCGTTGAATTATTTTTTTATTGAAATTAGATTTAAAAAAATATACAACATTGGAGGGTTTCTACTTTAAAAACCCACTTTCTTAGCACGTGTGTGGGAATAAAAATAATATTAATTTTCCTACTTTAATGACATTAATTTCCAAAAAATTTCTTACCTGGTTTTAATTCGTAAAAATATTTTTTGTATAATAAAATGTATTTATTTTTTTACCAAAAAAATTAATGAAAGTGATTAAAATTAATTACAATGATTATTGTAAAATTATGCTTAATAAGGGACAAAATGTAAATCATAAGGACCAACATAAACTAGAAACTTGTACAAAAGTCATTGGATACCAATAATTCGACTATATCCCAATTTTTCTAATTTTATGGGTAATTCGAAAATTATTGAATGAACTACCCTTTATATAAGGTAATGTAAGGAATAAAAGAAAAAAGGAACCTTCATTTCATTTAATATTTATAAACTTTTACATATGTAAAAACACAATATTTTTTATTATAAATATCATTTTGAAATATAATTGGGTTATTTTTATCATAATAATTTATCAATAATTTTTATTGATGGTTATGTTACTTAAAATTCTTATGAAACACAAGTGTAGTGATTGTTTAGTTAATAACCAACTAAAATAAATGATACTATAAATATTAAAAGGGACGTGAAGTGACTGAATTACAATATATTTATTTTTAAGTTGGAAAAATATTTTTAAAAAACATTAAAATTATTATATTTTAATTATAATATTTTTTTGATATTTTAAAATTATATCTAAATAAATAATGTCAAAATTGACATTATTGTTATTTTATAATAAATGATATTTTATTAAATAATTTAAAATTAATAAAAATATTATATTATTACAAGTGTTTTTATGTGTTAATAAATATTAAATAAGGTCTATTAATTGACAAATTTATATTTTATAATTAACATATGGACCCATATATTGTAAAAAAATTATTTAAACTATCCATGTTTAAGCAGTGTTTCAGCAGGTCACATACAGTAGTTTTTATATTAATTTCCAAAACACATGATATTTTTCTTATAAATTAGGTATAATATTAATAAGTTAGTGGATCAATATTTTCTAATAAATATAACTTTATTTTATTTTTATTGGTTAAACTACATAGGTTGAAAAGCATGATGCTTTAATGAAAACCAAAATGATAAAATTGGGGAATATTAGAAGTTAAAGAACAAAATTATTAAAATGAACATATTTTTATGTTTTGGAGGTTTGAATTGACCTTGATTTCCATTTAATCTATTATTTTTATATTTTTTAGTCACTTTTGTTAATAAAAACCTCACATGAATAAATACATATTGATATTTACAGGAATTCCACTCCCCTCCCCTATAAATAAGAAAGTACTCTACCCCTTACACCTCTAAAACCACTTAGGTTTTTCCAAGATCAACCCAAATAGATTTCCAAAATCCCAGAATTCCTACTTTAATCTTACCTTTTGTTAGGATGAAATCCAAGGAAGCCTTTCGGTATAAACCCAGAACAGTTACCCAATTAATATTTATCAGACCTCCCTATGTTTTTTAATTTTATTTCTATTCTAAACTCCCTCCACTATAATTATTTCATAAAAATATAAAAAACCAGTAGCATCAATATGCGATTATTCTTTTATGTGAAGGTTTTGACCTACACTTATACACACTTCCATCTAATGAATTACAAGCATACTATATACAAGTACGGAAGACTACCGCCTCACGAAATGATGATTGTTTATTTTTCATTTACCACCAATCAATGTGTCCATTATGATGGAAAATCAATTAAAACATGATATATATGATATTTATTATATCTTTATACATATTTAATACATTTATAACACAAACCTTTAATACTTTCTACATTTCGTTAATATAATAACATCATTAGAGGAAGTGTGGACTACCACCCCCTTGCCTGACTAAAAATTTATTTTTTATTAATCAGAAACTTTTGAGGAAAAAGTGAGAAACCATCAGTTCAACCATAGAAAAAAAATTGAACCATTTAAGGAAAATTTCAGAAAATTAGAATTAATATACTTAAAAAATTTCCAATAGATATTACTTACCTGATTGTCAAGTTCATCAATTAGTAGATCTTAAAACTCAATAGCCAATTGGTCCCCTGAATATATGTAATCCTAAAGGCTGATCTTCCCATTATTGAAAAACCCATTGAAAATCAAGTCCTTGTCAATCCATGTATAATTTTCTTTATTTAGACTCACCCTCAATAACCACCCCATCTTTCTAGAAGCTTCCCCTTCATAAGTATTGAGCAACAAAACTTGGTCAGCCACCACTTCTTCTGAGATCATAAGCAATTCCAACATTTTCTCAATCATAAACCTTGAATTCTGAAACTAACCAATGTCATCACTATTAGTCTTCTTGTCTCTATTATATCTCCCTTGAAGTTATGTGATTCGTTTTCACTTTATAAGGAACATACTCAGGATAATTTTGATAAAAATATATGAAATATATTAAATAAATAGGGTACTAGTTTATAATTTACATGTATATAAATATCATTTAATATTCATATTTTTATTCTGAAAAAATTAACGTAGTGTTCCTTCGTACGTACAACCTATCGTTTCCATGAACACTGTATTTAATTTCATAAAACCAAATATTATTGATTATTATAAACAAATATGTACTGAATATATATGATAATAACAGCATGCTTTAATTTATGGATATTATTAAATCATGATCTAGGTAGTATTATTAGAAAATAAAAAGTCATAACATACTTGAGAAAACAAGGTAATTAACACTGTAAATAGTTAAAATAATGAAAAAGTTTTAACAAACATGTAATAAAATAATATAATAAGTTAATAGAAGATATCATAATCATGATTATGGTTCTAATATATTTTATTAACATATTTTTAACTAATATGCATTAGGAGAAATACCACTCAACAAAAATTGATGGATTAGGTAATGGATTTTGTCTCAATATACATTACATTGAGAATTTTTTGTTGTTATGCACCAATCCACTTTTATTTGGTGTTTTTACTTCCAAATGACATGTTATATCATGAATATACATAATGTTGTGATACTATAAGTTTTATTTTATTCCCTAAAGGGGATTATTATTTAAATGTTTGAATGTGGTATGTGATACATTGGAATATTAAAAGATTATTTTCCTTAAGAATGTTCTTAATGATAAATCTTGATATTTCACTTCCTTTTACAATTGTTAACCTCATCTTGAAACAATATCATTATGGTAAAAAATTTACATAAAAATTTCCTTGAATAACCATATTTTCATATAATTGACATTGTTATTTCCTAAATCCTATATCATTTTACATACAATATTTAGTTAGAATTTTATTTGATTAACTGGGGAATAATTGATAAATCTCTATCCTTCCTTGAATACAAATATTTGATAAGGAATATCATTTATTATTTAAATTGATTATTATATATGAGGAATAATTTTTATAGGTATGAAATCGGTGGGGCACAATTATAGATAGACCCCCCGATTCATCTGTATTCTTATAAGATGAAATAGTTGGCCAAAATATATGGGGTTTTAGCTGATAATTGAACCATCTTGTGAACGGTATTAATGGTATTGGTTCCATAGACCTAAGAAACATGGTGTCTAATAATTATAATTTCCTTATTTAGATTCCATTTTCATTAATCAATGATATTTTTCATTGACCTATCTATGGATACATTTCATTCTTAGTTTATTGATTTTGATAGAATAAGTTTCATTTTATTACCTTTTCATATAGATATGGCCTTATCTAGTTATTTTAATGGAATGTGTGATCAATTATTAAACATTACAAGTTAATTTATTCCTATTAACTCAATATTTATTATTATTTACTTACCCTTACTAATTTTTTGGCATCACCCTTATTATGTTTCCTTTCCCTAGGTTATAAAGTGGAAATAAATGAATAATAATTCATGGATTCCGTTTATTTCATTTTATTATGTATAATGTTTTTATTTTCTCTTCCCATTGTATTATGAGTACCATGTATGTAATACGGCTTTACAAGACTCCTAAACTGATCAGTCCTTTGGGATTTTATTCCTTATAATCATGTAAATATAATAAAATAATGCATCGACTCCTAGCTTCTGGGGTCGGGGTGTTACATAGCATGATTTGAATTTTTTTTCCATAAATAATAATTATGAAACCACAATATATAATATTCTATCTTCCTATAATAATCCTAGATAAAGATTTTGTATTTTTATATTATTATTTGATAATTCTAGGATATTAAAATTGAATAATTTTCTATAATATTTCTCACGAATGATTAAAAAATATTATTTTTAAAATTGTCAAGAAAAATAATTCCTTTTAATTATCACTTTTTAAAATGAAACACATTAGTTATAGGAGAGAGGAAATATGTCATTTAAGTCTTTGAAACTATAGGAAGGGTTCAAATTGATCAAAAAAATGTTTCACCAATCTTGTAAATAGGAATTTTCAGGATAGTTAGACTCAAAAGAATCACAAACTATAAAGGTCTTTAATATTTAGATATTTTAAAGAATTAAATACATGAACTAGTTTATTACATTAAAAGCCACAAATTAAATTCACTATTTAATTTCTATTTTAAAAATTTCTTAATTGAGAATTATTTTAAACCTTGAATATAAAATATATAAAATTTAAAAAATCAAGTAATTCCTTTCCCTTTATTTTAGGCTTTTAAAATATAAAAAATGTGCAACAGTTTTGAACTAGGAAGAAGGGAATACAATTTGTATAAATACCCACCCTTGCACATAAAATGGCATTTCATAATGTTTAAATGGTTTTACGATCACATAGGTCAATAATATATAAATAATCTTATATAGAGGTTGGTTACCTTGGAACAACCTTATAAACCTAAGAGTCACCTTTACATAATGATAATTCTTCTATTGTGTAACTCAGACATACCCTTACTCATAAATTGAAACACAACAATTACCTTTATGTGGGAAAGGACCTAACATTAGATTGAGATGGATTTTACCTCACATATCTTTTGAAAAACAATATTAACCTTTTGTAGATATTAAAATAATTTATATACCTTTTTGAAACCTTTTAAAATACTGGTTTACCCTTATGTAAAGTATATGTCTTATGTAAGGTTAAATATTACACTAAGAATTATTAATTTTCCAGTAGATGGATTACAAAAATAATAAAAAGGGTATTTAATTTTTATAAAAAAACTTGATGGTACATTATCTATCGTTATATTTCCAACTAAACTAGTAATATGTATTCAAATACATCATAATTTTTTATAAAGAGAATATGAATTAACCAAAGAATATCCCCAAGGAGTATCCAAACTGATGTGTAGTTAATCCACTTTAAAGTACACAGGGTGATGATCAAGTTAATACCTAAATTTCCATTTTGAAGAATACAACCACTAGGTATATCTATACTAGATTCTTCATCCTATTTCATTATGCATACTTGTATTTTATTTCTTATAAAACCAAACAATATTTTATTTACTAAAATTTTAAGATGTAATCCAATTATTGGACTCATGTATTGGGTTTTTAATATGGTTCTCTAATCCTAATACTAAATGTAACTAAAATAATCAACAAAAATAACCAAAACCTACTCTAAAACCATATAAAGAGACCCATGATAAGCATAACGTATAAAATATATTAACTTCATGATTTGAATAATAAATTTCACCAAAATTCTCACAACCAAATGAACAAAATTTTTACATTTTGGGAGATTAGCAACATAAAAATACTATTTTATGATAGTTGAAAAATTTATACCAAATAAAACTCCCCTAAACCATTTTCTTGAAATATCACAGGATATATTAATCTTCATATCATGGGGATTAGAAACATATTTAATGAGTGAAATTAGAAGCTTGGTAAGTGAAAAACCTATCATAATGTGTTATTTTATAAACACGAAGGAGAAAATAAATATGAGATAAATATCTTAATAAAATATCATAATACCATAGATTATAATCATAAAACATGATATAGAAACATAATGTTATTTTAATATCATTAATGATGTGTAAAAGTTATGACATGGCTCAAAATATATATCAATAATCTTAAATCATGTGAACATAATATAAAATTACAAAATACATTAAAAATAATTTGTAATAATCAAAATAAAAAGCATAGTGGAATTTTTTAATGACATGATAAAAATATAGAAAATGTTTCACAACCCTAGGTACATGAAAAAATTTGTGATAAACCCAATTATTCCCATGTCCATGTGAAAAAACTCATTAATTCCATGAGTAACAATGTGAGAAAACCCATTATGCCCATGATTATGAAAATAAACTAATTATTCCCATTTCTACTTATCTCATGAGATATAAATATAATCCTATAAATTGGAAGAAGATATATGACCCTACCAATAAAGATCCACACATATGTGCACCACTTAAAATCAATCATAATTATAATATAAAGAACTGAAGGAAAAGATTGTTTTTTTAATCTTTTAAAAACAATCACATAACATAAAATTACTATATAATTAGATATCAAAAATATAATCTTCTAAAATGAATCATATCATATTAAAATATATATTGTGTTGAAAACATCACGTTATGAGTGATAACCCTTGGGGAAAAAATAGATGTGAAAATACTAGTGTTTTCACAAAACCCTTTAAACATTGTTATAAAATATGAAATGAAAACTACTTTAAAATATTTTTTGAGTAGTAGGAGGTTATAATTAACAAAATAATTAAATATTTATAAATAAAGGATATTCAAAAAAATCCATCAAAAAAATCTGATGTGGAAAATAATGAAATGATATTCTTTTATTATGACTTTAGGTTGTTTTAAAGGAAACCCCGCATCTATAAAAAATTTCAAGAATTTAATTTCATCATATAGGTAAATTTAATTATGAGTAATATAAAGGATAAAAAATAATTGTATTTTAATAAATATAAATCTTTTGATAGGAAAAAGACTGTCATGGAGAAAAACTAATCGGTACAAATGGGATTTATTCATAATATTGATTTACTTTTAATTCAGAAACTATTTTTTAAAATAGTTATTATTGATAATGAGATGTAATTTTAAACATTTTTAAGTATAAATACCATACAAAATATGGGAATTATAGTACCAAATATAACATTAGTATAGAATTTATGTAAGAATGACTATGACCTAATGAATCAAGAATTGATTGGATTAAATCCTCAATTTTACTATTTATTTATAAGGATCATATTAAACTAATTGAATCATAAATATTAACATATTAGTTTATTATTTAATAACCTTATTCCTAAAATTTCCATTTATATCCTTAATTTATAATAATTTTCATTATGGATTTCATTTTTGATAAATGGGTATCAATTGTTTGTACAAAGATTGTAATTTCCATATTAGAATTTATTATTTTCCAAAAGAACATCATTAAAATAAAATTTAAAGTTTTAAATTTATATTTTATATTTTATTAATTTTATAATTCCATTATATGAGATTTTGTTTTCATTTTTGGAAAGATAATTCGGTAACAAACTAGTTTTAGGTTATTTACCATTATCGTAATATTACCTTACAATGATCAATAATTAATTTTTTTATCTCATAAAAGGTTACATTAATTATAATAAATAATCATATATATTATATATATTATTAAATTATAAACTAAAACCATCCCTGAAGGTGGTATTGAAAATGGAATGCATCATTCCATGGAGGTGGTTGTTATCACAGACGCATGAATGGGGATTTCATTTTTTCAGGGAAATGGAAAAGTGAGAAATATTGTTCTTTATTATAGGATCTTAAAAATATCTTATATATCATAATTATTTATAATATTACCCTATAAAAATATCCATGTTAGGAAGTTCTGTAAAATGAAACATGTTTATTCAGGGAGGCAGTCCTCCGCACACACACACGATTCAAATTTTTATTTTTCTCATTGGAAAAGGGAAAAGGTGGTTAATGCTTATAAAATAATTATAATGACATACCAATATAATAATGATACTGAATTTATCATTTTAAAATGTTTTAAATTAATGTAATAATAAGTGAAAAAAAGAAAATGAAATAAGAATGTAGTGGATAAAAATTTATACCTCTTTACCTTGATTATCTGCCATACGAAGCGATTAAACCTTTTAATATTTTGAGAATTATATAACCTATTTAATTTGTATATAAATGTTAAATAGAGTCATTGATTGTGTTTGAGATGAACTAGGTTTCTTTTGGTGTGAGGGGAAGTGAGGACAGAAAGAGAATATTTTTATAAGTGAAAAGGGATGACATTTTTAAAAATACCTATGACTATTGAATAATCGTAAGTCAATATAATGAAAATTGGATCTTAAATTGAGATATAACAGATTGGATAAGTTATAAGTTTTATAAATTCCTCAACCACACATTTACACCCTTGTTTTAAACATGTTGGAGTCCATTTAATCTTATATTTTTTTACTTTTATCATTTTACTTCTTACTAAATTAACTAGTATTTACCAAAATTAGTTTATCCATTATTCAAAAAATATTCATATTTAAAAAAAATTACCTACTGATTCCAAATTTTAAATCCATTTAATATGATTAAATTTTCAAAATCTATAAAAAAATTATTTTAAAATAATATATGTTTAATGTATTAAAAGACCATTTTATAAAATATAACATAGCTTATAAAATGTACAATATGGGTTTATAAAATTTACACATCTTTTTTTAATTATAAAGTCACATAAAATTTAAGGATTTTTCTTATAAAAGTGTTTCATGAATTTAAAATTCTTTATTTTATATTAATAAATTCATAGAATTCATGTTATTTATAAAAAATATATTTCTCACTACTCAACTAAAAATAATCCTTTATATAAAAAAAAAATATCAAGCTTATATTTTTATTATAAATCCAGAAAATGAAATTAATTATTTTTCCAAATTCAAATCCTAAAATTTATAATTTTTATTAAAAACAAAAAATATACCGAAAAACATTTTATAAGTAATTGACATTTTATAGATTGACTAATATTTTTCCTATAAGTGAATAATTAATTTTTTATTGGTCATTTATTCATATAAAAATATATCATATTTTAAAATAACTAAATATTATAAAAACTATTATATTAGTTTCTCGGCTCCACTATTTGAGTGGATATTTAAAGTGATATTTATTATTCTTAGTTCTCTTTATATAGATTTTTCTAGGTCTCTATGTGTGTTTTTGAATATCTCTCATAATACTATTATCACTATTTATAACTGCCAACTCTATGGATACCTTACAATGGTATAGTATGGGTTAATTATTACGACTTAAATAAATATTAATCAACTATGTATAATGATCAAGTGAACATCAACAAAATAATAACTCATCCATATATCCTCCATCGCACGATCCATATCACCACACTCACACCACCACAACACTGTCATCGATTCCATATCAACAAAACTATCAAACAAAAAATAATAAATCTTGATATTCAATCCCATCATAATGAGATAACTGTAACCACAAATATTACCCACTACTACTAGTGAGGACCATGTAACTAGAACAATAACAATTGTCTAGTAGTAATATAATAAAAAAAACCTTGTACCTAATTTGTGAATAACAAATCCATATATACTAAATCATCATTAAGAAATAGAACATCCCTATAAAAGTAATGATAATCACTTTATAAGAATTTAAACAATTTATGTAAAAAACATTACAATCATATAAATCTAAAAATACATCAAATCAACATATGAAAAAATTGTATAAATAGAATATCTCTCTATAATAACAATCATAACCCAACTCTACCATATATTTGGACATCTATATATCCTTCAGTTAACCACTTCACCACCCAAAATCAATTGAAGGTTTCCATCAACTTCCTAATGAAAAATGTTAATAGTCCCCAATAATTTCACATTTCATCAAATCATTAACCGATTTTTATCAAAGATAATAATATAAAACAACAACATAAGGTTTCTTAATTCAAATTACATCACCAAATAACTAATAAAATTAATCAATCAATTCTAGTTATATCATATTTTATTTAACAACCTTCATCATGTACTTTCATTCAAATAATCACATTATTTTAATCTTCTCAACCATGATTTAACATAATTAACTTTTTAAAAATTAATTCATATTCTATGATAATTTAGTTTCTACTTTCTATACATGAATAATGAAATAAGTTTATTTATAACTTACTTCCATGATAATAATACTATAAAACTTTGTGCCTTAAAATGAAGTCAATTTTATATGAGATTTCATCTTTTGATTTATTAAGGGGTTCATTTAGATAATTGAGACTCATATTAGGATTCATGGGGCTTAGATACCTAAAACATGTGTTTCTTGATATGTTTTTAGGCTCTTGGGATTCCACATGTGTTTAGGTGGATTCAAAAGTTATTTGAGGGTGTTGGACACCTCATGTATTAGTCATGTTTTAATGATCACAAATCTCAATCATAATTGCACATCTTGTTAATGATCTCAAATCTTAATTATATATATTTTTCATGATCAAAAATCTCATTATGATTTACCAATCTTAGTAATAATTACAAATATTATCATTTGTAAAAAATATCACATACATTTTTACTCATATGTATTTATGTTTCAAGTTATCTTACAATATAATGGTTAAGCTTAATTCATATTATGCAAATTAATGTTTATGTTTGAATACAGTTATTTGTCTAAGTTTCAAGACACTATGAAGGACACACCATGAGCAACACACTATGAAGAAGAAACCGTGACCCAGACACCGTGAAGAACAGACTATGAGAAACACACCGTGAAGGACACACCGTGAGAAACACACAGTGAAGGACACACCATGAGTCAGACACTGTGACCTCGACACACCGTGAGTCAGAAACCCTGACCTCAACACACCGTGACTCAGACACCATGAAGAACTTACCATGAAGGAGACACCGGTTCAAGGAGACACTGTTTGCAAAACTACTGTGACACCATTTCTTAACCTTTTTGTCAATATTGTTTAAATAATGCTAACAATAATATTTGATTCTTTTAATGAAATTAATGTTATTTAATGATAGTTTTTGAATGTTAGGAAACAGTACCATGTATCTATGAAAAGTTAATCTTTCCTATTGTCGGAGCTCGTGGAATATAGGGAAGGTTGAGCTACAGTAAAGAAATACAGAAGAATATATGTACATTCGACAACTGAAGAAACACGAGTTCTCTTTACTGAACTGAAAGGAAATCCTAAGAACTTAAGAACACATTGAAATATCTTCCAAGAAATCTCATTTGTGCAATCCAACACAACTGAAGAGCACATGAAGAATAATGTTAATTTCTTCACATGTGAAAGACACCAAGCTGAACCACGACACTCTGTTTTTCATCAAAAAAAACCAGAGAAGGACTCAAAAGTATTTATGCCGAATCCAAGGAGTCCAGATCTGCACTGCTAATCACTAGAGCTTTCTAAACATTCATACACTCTCTCTAAGTGATTTCATTATTTACTTTTTTCGAGCAGTGCGTGTACTCTGTATATCTTTCACACACACTATCTCTAGCACTGAACTGGAGGATAATAAATCCTCATTCCAAACTTTCTACACCTTTTTGTGTCCCACTGAGGATAGTGGTAGAGGTCAAGTAAGAGTTGTACATCCTGTGTGATGTTGTCTTTATTTTCACATGATGAACATTGGTAGAGGTCCCTGTGTGACCTGGACAGTTTCTGAATTGTTGATAACCCTGATCTAAGGTGTGGATAAATTTTTTGTATAAATTTGTGAGAACTAAGTCTCGGCTTGAGACTGAACCTCTTGGTTATATCTTCAGTTCATTTTAGTTCAAGTATAATGTATACAATATGTAGTTTATATTCCGCTGCTATTACTTTGAAATACAGAACTATTTTAAAGTTACTTTGATATTTAATCTAGAAAGTGTTTGTAATTATTGTAAATCAGTAGATTAGTTTCAAAATCTAATTTAATCTTCTGATTAAATTAACTGATACATAATAAATCTTTTGAGAACCTAATTGAACATTTATAGTTTTACAAATTCACTACTGTTTAACTTGTTTTATAAATTGGGGAGTTTAATAGATATAATTTTTAATAGAAATTTTAATTGGAACTCAATTCACCCCCCCCCCCCTTGACAGTCCACTCCGAACAACATTTGGTATCAGAGGATTGATTTTGTTAAAGGATTTCAACATACACTATTTTTCAACTGTTATTGTAGTTTCATCTTTAAATATCTTAAATTTCTGCTAATTCTAAATTTTATCTCTTTAAATATATTTTCTATACTCTACCTATGGACAATAGAGTAGAAGTTTCTTCTACTAATAGGACACCTTTCTTCAATGGTACAAACTCTACCCAGTGAAAAATAAAAATGAAACTTTGTTTAGAATGTATGGGTTTTGATATTTGGACTTCTATCGAGTCTCAATAAAAAATTCCAGAAACTAAAAGAACTACTCGGGATGAACTAATTAATGTGGCGTATAATAAAAATTTTAAAGATGTGAATGCTTTGTATTGTGCATTAGGAGATGAGGAATTCAACAGAATATCTACCTGTAAAACAAATTATGAAATATGAGATACTTTAGGTGTTTCTCATGAGGGAACAACTAATGTTAAATAAATGAGATTAAATACTTATACTATTAAATATGATAATTTTATGATTAGACCTAATGAACCAATTTCTGACATGTAACTCAGGTTTAATGAGATTTTCAACACAATGAGGTCACTCAGAAAGGCTGTTCCAATAAAGGAACAAATCATGATAATATTGAGAAGTCTACCAGACCGTTGGAGGGGCACTTCTATTTCAATCAGGGAATCATGTGACATTGGAGCACTATCTGTTAAAGAACTAATAGGTAAGATTATGATGTACGAGGAAGAACTAAAAGTGAATAAGGAGAAATATGATGAACCTAAAAGGAATTCAGTAGACTTTAAAACATCTTCTTCAAAGAGCAAGTACAAGGACAAAGATCAAATACCAACTAAAAGTTCAACAAGTGAAGATTCAGACTCTAACAGTGATGCTTAAATGGCACAGATAGCCAGGAGGTTTAAGAAATTCTATAAGAAGAAGAAATTATTCAGAAAATAAAACTACGAAGGTAAATATTACAACAAAGTTCACTAGAAAAAGGATTGGAAAAAGCCTAATAAAAGTGATGAAGTTGTCTTCTATGAATGCAAAAGAAAAGGTCACATAAAAGGTGATTGTCTAAAACTAAAGTTTAAGAAGAAACATGAATACAAGGATGTAAGTACAAGAAATCTATGAAATCTATCTAGAGTGCTTTAGAATATAGAACAAGTGAGTATGAAGAGTTTGATGATGAAAAAAATTGATCCAACATGTGTTTCATGACCAACACATCTGAGGTAACCATAGATACTCTTGTTTTAAATTCCTATTATTCTGGAGTTGATGCTGAATCTAATTCTGACTCTGAAGACATGACTAAAGCCTAATTAACTAAATACTGTTACATTCTGGAAGAAACAAGCAATGTACTTAAGGAAAAATATATGTTATTAAAGAAACAACATTCTCTCACTGCTACTGGTAAATCCGCCCTTGATATAGAGAAAGAAAATAATGCCCAACGGTTGAAGGAAAATACTGAATTAAAAATTTCTAATGAGAAACATAGAAAGGAATTAGAAAAATTCACAAAGTGAAAAGATAAACTTACTTTAATTTTAGGTAAACATGTTGCACCAAAGTATACTACTATTTTTGGATACTAACCTGGACAGAGACAGTTTACCAAAACTAGATTTATTCCTAAATCCGGACAGAATTCTGCTTGTTCCAGTTTAGGAAATTCATATGATTCAACTAGTTACTCACATAGTTATAGTTCAAATAGAGTTTACCTTTTAAAATCAGTTGAATATACTAATTATATTAGACCTATAAGAAAAAATTGGGTACCTAAAGCATTACTTTCTAATATGTCTAGACCCAAGATAATCTGGGTGCCACAATCATATTCCATCTAAAATTGATTTGTAGGAATCCAACATGAAGAGTTCCCATAAGAAGATATGGTACTTGGACAGTGGATGTTCAAGGCATATGACTAGAGATTACTCATGTTTCCAGAGCCTAATCAAGGTTTATGGAGGCCATGTCACCTTTAGTGATAATTCTAAAGGAATGATCATCGGCCTAGGCCAAATTGGTAACACTAACTCAGTTTTATTTTTTAAATTTTTATTTGTTGATGGGTTAAAATATAACTTGTGAAGTATATATCAATTATGTGATGATGGATTTAATGTGAAATTTTAAAATGATTCTTGTACTGTTTCTAACTCTAAAAATGTTTTATTATTTTCTTCGTTGAGAAATGAAAATTTTTATGCTATTGATTTAATTTCTGTAGCCAAACAAAATGTAACTTGCCGAAATTCTTTTCATAAATAATCTTGGAATTGGCATAAAATATTAGGAAACTGTAATACACATTCACTTAGAAATATAAATAGTAATAACTTTGTTAGAGACTTACCCAAACTTGAGTTTCCAAATGAAAAAGTTTGTAATCCCTGTCAAAAGGGAAAGCAACACAAAATCTCATTCAAACCAAAGAAAGAAGTGTCAACTTCTCAACCCCTAAATTGGTTCACATGGACTTATTTGGAACTTCTAGAGTCTCCAGTTTAAATGGGAAGCACTATGTCTATGTCTGAGTAGATTACTTTTCTAGATATACTTGGGTACCCTTCTTTGCTCACAAAATTGAAGCTTGTTCTTACTTTATTAAATACTCCATGTCTTTAGAAAACCTTAGTGGACATTAGATTAAGACCCTGAGAAGTGATCATGGCCGTGAGTTTGAAAATCATGCGTTTGACTCCTTTTTCTCAAAAAATGGCTATACTCACAATTTCTCTCCCCCTAGGACACCTCAGCAGAATGGTGTAGCTGAAATAAGAAATCGAACCATGAAATAAATAGCTATAACTATGCTTAATGAGTATGATCCGCCTATTTACATTTGGGTTGAAGCTGTAAATACCGCTTGTTATATCATCAATAGAGTCTTAGTCAGATCTGTTCTAAAAAAGACCCCTTATGAGTTGTGAAACAATAGGAAACCTGAAGTTAATTACTTTAGAGTCTTTGGCTGTAAAGTTTTTATTCTAAACACCAAGGATAATCTGTACAAGTTTACTTCTAAGAGTGATGAAGGAATATTTTTAGGATATTCTATAACTAGAAAAGCCTATAGAGTTTTCAATGAGAGAACCAAGTGTGTGGAAGAATCTATTCACATCAAATTTGATGAAACTGATCCACATGAACCTAAGCCTTCTCTTGAAAATCTTGAAGAATATTTGTCTGTTCTGAACCTTAATGATAGAATCAATGAATCTGCTATAAATAAAACCAGTTCCAGAAATATTTCAGAATCTGATCCTAATGAACCCGAACCTATAGATGAACCTGAAATTTCTAGTCCTACCTTAACTAGATCAACTAGGATTCTAAACAATCATCCTATAGATGCTGTTGTTGGAAATGTGGATAGAGGGACAAAGACTAGATCATATCTTAGAAATCAGGTTGAACATCAAGACTTCTTGTCACAGCTTGAACCTAAAAACATTAATGATGCTATTAATGATGAATTTTGGGTAATGATTATTCAAGAAGAACTTAATCAATTTGAAAGAAATAATGTTTGGAAACTAGTAGAAAGACACAAGGACACTTTTTTCATAGGCACAAAATGGGTATTTAAAAATAAAGTAGATGAATTTGGAAATATAGTTAGAAACAAGGCTAGATTAGTTGCACAAGGTTATATTCAAGAAGAAGGAATTGACTATGAGGATACTTTTTCTCTAGTAGCCAGACTATAAGCCATTAGGATATTACTTGCTTATGCAGCACATCTAAATTTCAAACTATATTGAATGGATTTCAAGAGTGAATTCTTAAATGGGTATATAGCTGAGGATGTTTTTGTTGAACAACCACTTGGATTTACAAACCCTCATTTTCCAAATCATATATTCAAATTATCAAAATCATTATATGGTTTAAAACAAGCTCCAAGATCATGGTATGATAGATTAAGTACTTTTTTATTTCTAAAGGATTTACAATAGGTATAGCTGATCATACCCTTTTCATAAAACGAATTTCTGAAGATGTTTTAGTAGTTCAAATATATGTAGATGATATTATTTTTGGATCTTAAAAAACATCATTATGTACTGATTTTTCTAAAATGATGCAAAATGAATTTGAAATGAGTTTAATGGGTGAACTAAATTTCATTCTTGGATTTCAAATCATTAAAAATAATGATGGAATCCGTTTAAATCAATGTAAATATACTAGAGATCTTTTAAAACATTTTGGATTGGATAGTACAAAAAGTAGTTACACTCCCATGAGATCCACTGGTAAGTTGGATCTTGATGAAGATGGAAAATCTGTTGATCAAACCCCTTATAAGGGAATGATGGGAATTCTACTCTACTTGACTTCTAGTCATCCTGATATTATGTTTAGTGTGTGTATGTGTGCTCATTTTCAAGAAAACCCTAAAGAATCACATTTAAATGCTGTAAAGATAATTTTCAAATACCTCAAGCATACTCCCAATATAGGACTGTTCTACCCTAAAGGACAATAATTTGAATTAATTAGTTATTCTGATACTGATTTTACTGGATGTAAGTTAGTTAGAAAAATCACCTCTGGAACTTGTCACCTTTTAGGCAAGACACTAGTTTCATGGTGTAGTAAGAAACAAAATTCTGTTGCATTATATACTATAGAAGCTGAATACATAGCTGCAGGAAGTTGTTGTGCACAAATTTTGTGGATGAAACACACTTTACTAGACTATGGATATCAATTCAGACATGTACCAATAAATTGTGACAACAAAAGTGCTATTAACATTTCAAAGAATCCTGTTTCACATTCTAGGATAAAGCATATTGATGTAAGACATCACTTTTTGTGGGATCATTATCAAAAGGGTGATATGACATTAAAATTTATTGGTACTGAATATCAACTTGCTGATATATTCACTAAACCATTAAATTCCGAGAGATTAGATTACATCATACATGATCTTGGCATGATCAATCATAAATAGATATCTTACTTGTCTTACTGTTTAATATTTTTCTATATTTTAATATATAGATTCGTGCTAACTATTTCTCAGTTACTGTTTCATTCTTATAGTCTCGTAGTTAACACCTGATGTTCACGGTCTGTCACCTCACTATCTCACCGTGACTACACAGAATAGTCACTGTCTCACCGTGACGACCACCAACTGTCTCACTGTGATGACTGATTTTCATCGCACCATAAGGCCTACTCACGGTCTCACCATGAAGATTATTTATACATTTATATTAATCTGTATCGCGGTAATATTTATTTCACCGCTATTTACTTTCCCGCATTTTTGTTTTTATGACATTTGACATTCCCAAATGATAAAACAAAAGGGTTTTCACTCGATTCCTCACCCGAGCACTCTCCTGCTCACTCTCTCGAACCCTCTTTACCTTAAAAACCTACTATCCTTCTCTATAATGAAAAGGTTTATGAAAAGTTCAATCCTATTTATTATACTACAAGGCCAAATAATATAACTGATCCTAGTTTGGAACCATATGAAGTGGATGAGTATACAGAAGAGGTGGAAGAAGAGGAAATGGAAGGTGAAGTACCACTTAGAGAAGAGGCTTAAATACCTAAAAAGTAAGAAGCTTTTGTTTAGAAGGAAAGGACCGATGTCCCTACTAATGTTCCTACTGAAATTCCTCTTAGAGAGTAAGTTTATGTTGTTCTTAGAGTAGAATAATATCCAGATGTTCTTGGAGAGAAAGAATATCATGCTTCTACAGAGGGTGTTGATCCAGAAACCCAACCTGAGGCTGCAAGAGATTTGATTATCCCTGTTTTAGAGCAGCAAGCCATGGAATAGTCTGGTGGTACAGAAATACTCCCTGCAATGTAAGAATAAAATCTAGAAGATCTCACCTCTGTGAAAGAAGCATGTATGGAAGCACAACCTATGGAACAGTCGGTTCCTAAGTACATACCCTCTACCGAAGAGAGGATAAAAATTGCCTTTCAGTTGGCAAGGCAAGAAATGGCTGATGAGAATAGAGTTGATCCTGTGGATCTTGATCATGCTGCTGAGCCTATAGTATCTAAAATGGATGAATAGTTTTAGGGGTAGGAACCTCAAATTCTTGAGACTAGTGAAGCTGAAATCGATGAAGCTAGATTTACTAAAGCCTCTCATCAAACTGTCTCTTTTTCTATGTACACTTGGTATGAATATCCAAGATTTTATGATGTGATTGAATCACAGCAAGTGATTTCAATTGGTATAGATCTCTCTTCTCTATTTCAATTGAAGTCAGTCACTCACCCTAAACCAGAACCAGAGCCTCAACCTCACCCTCAACCTGAATCAGAATCTGAAACTGAAACTGACTCAGAACCGCAACCAGACCCTGAAACTTACCATGGACCACTTTCTTCTCCTTTTCTTGTTCAGAACACTTTTTTATGTAAAGAATATTTTAAAGTATTTGGAGAGACTATCTTAGCTGGAGTTGAGAAGATTATATCCTCTCAACCATGTCCCGTGACTCAACTAAGTCAAGAAGATGCCTCGATTCTTTTGGAGAATATTATTTTTCATATTCAACCTAGGATGATCCATGAAATACTAGAAGTTAGAGTTGAAAATAATTTTCTTAGTGCTGATGTTGAAAATTTGAATGATATTGTGGAAAACCTTCAAAAACAATTGTATTCAAGATCAGAGCATGTTCCTGTTGTTCCTACTCCTGCACGTGTTTCAACTTCTCCTGAACCAAATGATTCCAACATTTCAAGAGAGATTTTATCTCAAGTATATCCATATTTGTTATCTTTTTATGAGAATTTTGGAGAAAAACACACAAAGATGCTGGAACGCATGAGAGAGCTTGTAGAAAATCTGAAAAGGCTCACAGATGAGTACATTGGATGCCTTCAAAAGGTTATGAAACATCACAAAGATCTAACTATAGTTGTAAAGGCTTCTCCTCTATATGTTCAACCTTCTTTTCCTTCTTTGGATGATTCTATGCTCAGAACCAGAATCAATGAAGTAATTCATAATTCCTTCAGTGGTTTAGATTTGTCTTCTTTATCTGAAGTTGTGAAAAACAGTGATAGAGCATTTAACTTGGTTCACATTCATTCTAATATTTCCAATGATACTCAATAGGAGATCACCAAGAATACATACTTTAATCTCACCCAGATTTTCATGAAAAGTTACATGACCAATCACATTATGTATCTTGTGGAGAATCTAAAAATCCCTCAAGTGACTCAAGATTTTGATACTCAAGTTCTAAAGCTTACAGAGTTCACCATATTGTTGGACCAATTCATAGAGAATAAGGATGATTTTGAAAAGACTATGAAATATGGTGTAGAAATAATTATTTATTTAATCAATCTTATGAAGCCATATCATCACATGCAGAGTACTGCAATAGCTTCTCCAACTGCTGCACCCCTTAGACCTGGTCTACCTGCCCCAGCCTCAACTGCCATGTCAGTCAGCCAAGCTCTCTCTCAGATCTGGCCAGTCATTCTTGACCCACCATAGACTAGATCTTCTACAGCTCCAACATTGTCTCCTTCCATATTTGAAGGTCTACATTTACCATCTTTGTCTACTACTTCCATGCCTTCTTCTCCATCATCTCCATCTCCTGCTGCTGACAAAGGCAAAGAGAAAGCCAATCTTTGATGCCAACCAGTGATTTTTTATTTTATATGTGGATGTCTTTCCTTTTGTATTTCTATTGAATTATGTATTCTGAACGTTTTTAATATCAAATGCATTGTTTGACTCTATTCTCTCTACTTCTTGATAATACCAAAAGGGTGACAAAATGTGAGAAGAGTTATCTCTTAGTATTTTATTTTTTCTTATTCTATATGTTATTTTCTCTAACGTTGAATTTCATTTATACATTACCTATACATGATTTGTGACCATCAAAAGGGGGAGATTGTTGGACTCCTCATCTATTAATCATGTTTTAATGATCACAAATCACAATCATAATTGCACATCATGTTAATGATTTCAAATCTTAATTACAAATCTTTTTCATGATCACAAATCTAATTATGATTTACCAATCATACTAATAGTTACACATCATATCATTAGTCACAAATCTCACATATCTTGTTACTCATATATATTTTTATTTCAAGTTCTCTTAAGTTATAATGGTTATGATTAATTCATATTATGCATATTACTGTTTAAGTTTGAATACAATTATCTGTCGAAGTATCAATACACCATGAAGGACACACCGTGAGCAACACACCGTGAAGTAGAAACCGTGACGCAGACACCATGAAGAACACACTGTGAAGGACACACCGTGAGAAACACATCGGGAAGGACACACCGTGTGTCAGACACCATGACCTCGACACACCGTTAGTCAGACACCGTGACCTCACCACACCATGACCCAGACACCGTGAAGGACGTACCGTGAAGGAGACACTGGTTCATGGAGACACCGTTTACATAACTACTGTTACACCATTTCTTAACATTTTTTTCAATATTATTTAAATAATTCTAATGGTCATTTTTGATGTTTTTAATGAAATTAATGTTATTTAATGATAGTTATTACATGTCAGGAAACCGTACCTCATACCTATGAAAATTTAATCATTCCTACTACCGGAGCTCGTGGAATATAGGAAGGTTGAGCTGCAGTAAAGATATATAGAAGAACATATGTATGTGTGACAATTGATGAAACATGAGTGCTCCATACTGAACAAAAGAGAAATCCTGAGCACTGAAGAACACATTGAAATATCTTCAAAGAACTCTCATGTGTGAAATCCAACACAACTTAAGAACACACGAAGAATCATATGAATTTATTCACATGTGAAAGACACCATGATGAACCATGACACTATATTTTTCAACAGAAAAACCATAGAAGGACTCAAAAATATTTCTGCTGAATCCAAGGAGTCCAAAGCTACACTGCTAATAACTAGAGCTTTATAAACATTCATATACTCTCTCTTAGCGATTTATTTATTTACTTTTTCTAGAGGTGTGTGTACTCTGTATATCTTACACACACACACTGTCTCATGTGTTGAACTAGAGGATACTAAATCCTCATTCCAAAATTTCTACACCTTCTTGTGTCCCAATGATAATAGTGGTAGAGGTCAATTAGGACCTGGACAACCTGTGTGTTGTTGTATTTTTTTCCCAGGAAAAATAGTGGTAGACGTCACTGTGTGACCTGGACAGTTTCTAAACTTTTGTTAACCCCGATCCAGGGTGTGGATTAAATTTATTTATAAATTTTATACGACTAAGTCTCGGCTTGATAATTAACCTCTTGGTTATATCTATTGGGCATTTAAGTTCAAGGTTAAAGTATACAATATCTAATTTATATTCCACTACTATTACTTTGAAATACATAACTATTTTAAAGTTACTTTGATATTTAATCTAGAAAGTGTTTATAATTATTGTAAATAAGTAGATTCATTTAAAAAGAAAATTTAATCTTCTGATTAAATTAACTGAGACCTAATCAATCTTTTGGGAACCTAATTGAACTTTTACAGTTTTACAAATTCACTACAGTTTAACATGTTTTACCAATTGGGGAGTTTAATAGAAATGATTTTTAACAGAAATTTTAATTGGAACTCAATTCACCCCCACCC
The DNA here is from genome assembly GCA_963277665.1 of Viscum album. NCBI lineage: Eukaryota > Viridiplantae > Streptophyta > Magnoliopsida > Santalales > Viscaceae > Viscum > Viscum album. Next base: position 1,171,818,115 of record OY728119.1, on the reverse strand, counting down.
CCCCTCTTGAGTGTCCACTTCGACCAACAGAGGGCTTCTGAAATTGGTAGCAATAGTCCATTCATGACGTGAAGGGTGGTGTTATTAATCTAAATATCCTACATGTGAGTTTCTAAGACCATGAATGAGTTATCCTCATGAAGGGATTTCTTCACAATACCATTAATGACACGATAAAGGGGTCATAATGTCAACATATTAAGTTTGGGGGGTTCCCTATTCCTAGGTGAGGATTCAAGGTATAAACCCCCCTATTCACATCATGATCCATGCATGGTACCCTCCTTTTCTAGATACATTTAAGTAATTATTTGAAGGTATATTTTTAGGAAATTCCCTTCACTTCTCATTGTTTATTTTTATCTAAATGAATAACGATATATCTATTTTTCACTCCCCCTATCTAGATTAACCTTGCACTTCCATGGTTTAGGATTGTTTTATCATGTGGATTCAAGGTAAGATCCTCACATTCATCTCTTTTGTACTCCATATTACCTCTCATTTGATTTAATTCTTTTTTGGGAAATAGACTGGTGATGATTTCATCAGATAACTGTGAGATCGTATGATATTAATTGTTCTTTAATATTTCATATATATTGGACATCCGAAGATGATGTATGCATGCGTTCACATGTCGATTTGGAGAAGGTACATTGTTGTATATTATTCCAATGTATTTAGGAGAAATTAAATGAAATTTACTATAGAATTGATCCCGACATTTACGATTTTTAATCAAGGATGTGTTAGGAACATGCCATAAGAATTTGGAATGAATTTGGATATGTTTTCAGTGAAATGGGTGTATCAGGTGAGTTTTCAGGAAATTATACCCAATTGAATAAAATTTCAAATTAATTATAAATTTTTAAAATGAGTTGGAAAATTAATAATAAATCATTTATAATTAATTATATAATCATGTTCCATGATATTAGAGCATGGGATGTTGATGTGATCATGGATGATCTTGGAAAAGATTTGTCAGGTTGTAATTAAGTGGAATGACTCTGAATTGTGGTATGTTGTCCCTTATAAATACCCCACTAATAGTTTTAATTATATTTATATGGAATGTGATGTGGAGTATCAACACAACGTGTTACTGGAATGTTTTATATTAAATGAATTGTTTTATTTTAATTAATTCCCTAGATATGGATAAATTTCCAATTCTACAAAGGAAGTTGGGGACAATATTGATTCCTAGGCTATGGATAGAAAAGGCCTAAACTACAATTTTCCTCTTTATACTATTTAGACATATATTGGGGAGGGTTAAATGAACTAAGTGGTTGTAGAAGAATTATATATATACCTTAGGAATCATTAGTATCAATGATCGACGAACTGAGATTGATTGACTTGATTATACCATATGATATCCCTAATGTGACATATGTGATTTCCTCTAGTTGAGATTTAGGTGGGGACACTACTACTAAAACGGTGAAGGGAAGCGCCACCCTTTATCAGTGCTATTTTTTGTAGCACTAATAATGGGGGGATTTATCAGTCCTTTTTCCTAGAATGGATAAAATTTATATTTAAAAAAATCATGAAAATTAATATATTTTTATATAATTAAATTAATATTGATATACATATAATTTATATTTTTTAATTATGTTTTAGATAATTATAAATATACTATTACATTTAATATACAAGACATTTTTTTAAAATGGTTTTAAAAATTTTTAGAAAATATTATTACATAAAAATTTCATATTTATCATCAATTAATAATCATTTAATATAAATATGAAGACAAAAAAAATAAAAAAAATGAATAAAAGATCTAAAATAAGTTGAAAATGTAACTCAGTCTTCAAATGACCATAACGTTTGATCTGGGTGACCGTTTGTGGTCGACAACATATTAAACCAAGTATCGTGATGAGCTATATGCACTACTAACTAAACGAAAGCTTTGGTCTCAATTTTGAGGCCCAAAAAGGACCAGAAGCCCTCCAAAACTAAGCTTTTAATCGGGATAACCCGATTTTTTAACATTCAAAATGGTATAACTTTTGATCAGCATCTCTTCTTGGCATTTACCACAAGTCATATAGAATATTGTTTCATTTTCTTTTATTTTACTGGTTTTAGAGTTGAAACATACTTCTAGATTATAAGTTATGGTCATTTTAATATTCTATGGCTTTTTAAATACACATATATACGTATTTATTTGTAAATATATATATGTATGTGTAATGACCCAAATTTTTTAAATGGAAGTTACCTTGTTATATTTATGTCATAAAATCTCATAAAAACACAACATAATGAACTAATAAGTGATAAGTGACATTTAAACATAATTTTGTCACTTTAGTGTTAGGAATTTCGAAAATCTGGCATACGCGGTTGTGTTCAAGATGTTTTTTGGAGTCTAATAAAACAAAAATATTTTTTAGTGAATAGTAACCAACCCTAATTAATAGTAACATACACTTATGACTAGTTATATACCCTAATGAATAGTAACCTCACCTATGGTGGTATAAAAATAATATTCAACTTTAAAGTACAATATACCTATATTTTAGAATGAGTTAATGAATGTTTTAAAACAGGTTTTGATAATAAATTATTATTTTAATTAAATATTAAAATAATAATATTTAAAAAATTATTTTTGAAAAATGGACTTCATTTTTGGATTCTACACATTGAAAAATGGTTAGAATTTTTTTTTTGGTATTTTTCTGAAATACTTGAAATTTTAATGAATAGTGAAATAAGATAATTCACAAAATAAGCAAAATACATTAATTATGAAGTCATGATGATGTTATGATGATGTAATCCCAATTTTTTTGAATTCACATGATAAATTTACTATTTTTGGTCAAGTAATCATCACTATTCCTTATCTTGAGAAAAATTAATCAACTATTGAATAATCAATTGGGAAAACCCTCTCCTCCCTCAGTATAAATACCCCATCTCCTTACCTCTTTTCCTCACACCTATCAAGCCTTTTTCCTAGAAACAATTCTGCCCAAATACCCTCCCAAGATCCTTATCCATGTCCAAGTCTTTCTGGTCTTTCCAAAACACCAAAATCAAAGCCCCTAAGAGGAGTCTCAAAGAGAGGAGAAGAAAGGGTAAGAACCTTCTTTCGTATTCAAGTGTTTTGTTTTCATTTTCTTTCTTTTCTTATACCCTCTTCCCCTTCCCTTATCCAAAAGGCATTAAAGCTCCAGAATCTAATATATTCTGTATGCTAATCATGTTTATGGAAAATTTCAAGCATCATACTTCTCCTCCTCTCCCTCACGTTCTAGAATTAAAACATTGTCTGTGATTTGACAAATTACTGACATCATGGATGATGTGTTTAAAAATTATTTTATCATTTTTTTTCTGGTCATGAAACCATTTATGTTATTGTTGAACCAGAATATTATATATTTTTTATGTCCAATTTAAGGTTCTTTAATCTTTATAAACTCATGATATAAAACTATAATACAAAACAAGTCAATTATGGGAAAAATCGTTAAAATTAATTCAAGTGTTTATCATTAATGTTTAATGTAATGGTTCTCCTTAACTATAATTATCAAAATGAATTTTGTAACCATGAAACCTAATGTATGTCCGCTGATGTTATATAAATTCAATTCTGGACAACCACTTTCATCTTACAATTTATTTGAACCTAGATACAATGGAACCGATCATTAAAACAAATGAAACAAACGGACCCGAACAATGAAATTAAACCTTGTGATCAATCAAAATAGGTATAAATGAACTTAAAAAGGTTATACTGAATCTTTTAATTTTAGATATGGTTCTGGAAATATTGATTAATAAACCTAATTTTACTATTCATGTCATTAATATCAACTGGAGTACACCAACGGACCTAAGGTAAGGGATCCTCTCAATTTCACCCTTATTCAAGATTGTTCACTATGTTAGGACTTGTTGTGTGTAATTATTAATTATAGAGTATGATTTTTCAACTTCCCCATACATCCCTATTTATGTATAAGTGATTATAATTCCATTTCATCTCTCACTAATCCCCCTCAAGTACTCCAAATAACAAGCCGATAATCGGTAAAGAATTCTACCCGAACCTCTTTTATTCCTTCGGGTTGTCTTATCTACATTTCTACCAATATTATGTTAATTTCTATTTTCTTGTTCATAATATAAGTGCTCTTTACATGTTCCAAGATTATTTATGAAGACTCATTCATCACTCTCTTTCGGGGATATGCCAGCTTTTAAGTGATTCTCTCCTCATTACTTCCCGATATGTGAACCCGTTTTAAGGGAACTTCCCGAATTCTTTCCTATTATCAAGTGTACTATATCCTATATTTTAAGTAACCTCTGTCTTTATAAAATCAGTATTTTTATTATTAAAATCCTCCTGGGTTACTTCTGGTTTTATAAAAAAAAATATTATGCCGCTTTTGGTTTTAAGAGATATTCGATGTTTTCTTAAACCGCACTAAAATGTTTTGACTCAAAGATTCCTAAAAACTATTTTTACATGTTATCACTTAAGTTTGTTATCTCTTTTCATGATTTATGACTTTATACATTATTATTGTCTCTTTGTGATTTAATTCCTTTATTTCATGGACGCTTGTATGTTACGTCCCTTTTTATTATGCTTGATGACGTGATTGTGTGCCCATTTCATTCCTTGGGTACTCTTATGTTTATGCATGATTGATTATGCGAGATTATTTATGTGGAAAGCATATAAATGAATAAGCTTAGATGGGTGCATCCAGATTGTGCTCAAATGCATTGGGTAATATTAATGTCTCATGAGAAGATTATGGGAAAACGGTCCGGGCAGTTAGCCTTGGCTTGTGCTACTATGGGAAACGATAATAGCCGTTAGCCTTTACTCATTCTTAAGTCATGTTTAAAGTTTCTTCCACCTCTCTATGAAACTATGCTTATATAAACTCATTCTTATATGATACCATGATTATTTTATTCCTTTTTTATGATCCCATGTTTATATGCTATGATTCTATATGTTCCATTCTTCCTATACCATTATGTCAAGCCTTCTAACTCATGTGCTTAATGTTTATTCTTATTTTATTTCCCTTACTGGAATTTTTAGCTCATCCCTTTGTTCATGTGTTCCCCAGGGTACTCTATGTACATATAAGGGCTCAAAGGAAGTTAAGAGCTCATTATGAAGATTAAATAAAGAAGGGTTTTTTGCCCCATGTTTTGTGATATATGTACCTAGTCTTCCAAGACACTAGACTTAATGATCATTGGATTGTACTATGATGATGGATTATGTTTAAAATCATTGAATGATATGTGTAAAAGGCTAGGGTTGTTATAGTTGGTATTAGAGGATGGTCTAGTTTTTTTAGAGATGAAGAATAGATCACCTTAGTGAGAACCCTAAGGGTGAGACTCAATATTAAAAACCATTCCCAAATTTTGGTTAGTATTGAGAAAGTGGTTTATCAATACATCCCTGTCTGGATACGAGTAGGTAGAGGCACCTCTAGCGCAGATTTATCCTTGGGGTAAAACCCAAAAACACCGCTTTGAGCTAGACTCGAACGGTAACTGGTGCTCGACTACGGGCCTTGCATCACTCTTGGATATGAGACTCCCGGGGGATATGCTTTGGTAGATTCACGAGCTTAGTAAAAACCATTATTATGGGAACATACCATAAGAATATAAGTTAAGAAATAGATTGAGGATAACCTAGATATAAACCTAAAGAAGCACAAGTTAGGATGTACTTCTTCTTTATATGTTTATCCTTTAATGTTCAATGTTTCCTTTCTATGATCAATAGCTAAGTATTCAAGACCTCAAATTATACGTTCTTTTTATTAGTTAATGGAAAGACATAGAAGAACACATTACAACAACCAATGTGATAGTTAATGTGTTGATTTCCCAAATGACTTGCCTGATGTGACGGAAGCGGGTGCTCAAAACTTCATTGCAGTACTTTCTCAGCTGGCACGAGTTATGAATAATAATATAAATCAGGTGGAACGTCCCCCTCCTCCAAAAATAGAGAAATTTGTCATAGAATCCTTCATGTGTAAAAGGCCTCCCATGTTTTGCAGCTCTTCTGATCCCCTCCTCGTAGAAAAATAGATTAACTCCATTGAATAGATTTTCTCTATCCTCCAGTGCTCGAAAAAAGAGAATGTTGTGCTGGCAGTCTATTGTTTTGATGGGAAAGATGATAAGTGGTGGACACTAATCACGAATACAAAGTCCCAAGAAGATATTGATTCCATAGAGTTGGAGGAATTCAGGAGGATATGTTTCAACAAATATTTGGAAATGGAGTTCCTCGGACTCAAGCAGAAGGAAGATGAGTCCATCGGGGCGTATGAAGCAAACTTTACAAGGCTTGGAAGGTATTTCTCTAGCTTTGTCATGAACACTAAAATAAAAGTGGATCACTTCTTTAGTGGACTGAAGCTGAGTCTATGAAAAGCATTGACGATTCGAGACTTCGACAGTTATGAGGACATTGTTTGTTGTGCCCTCAAGGTATAAAAGGATATTTGAGACTCTCAATGGTCTCATGGGCCCAGTGACAAGAAGTGTAAAATGGAAAAAATAATGGGTGTTCCATCAAAAAAATCCCATGATGGAAAGAATCCCAACATTCCCCTTTGCAAAAAATATTGGAAGAGGCATCCAGGTAACTGTATGAACAGAACCAAGAATTGCTTCAAATGCAAAAAGTTTGGTCATCTCGACATGAACTGCTGAAAGGGCATGAAAAATCCCACTAATGTGGAAGAATAAAGGAAGGTTTAGATCAACACTCAGCCTACAATGCAGTGTTATAGCTAAAAGGAGCTTGGTCATTATGCGAACAATTTCCCAAAGTCGAGGGTTGTCGGAGGCAATCAGCAATAACGTCCAAGGAAACAAGGAAAGGGTTATGCTATCACTACTGCTAAGGTGGAGCCAGAAAATGATGTGGTGACAGGTAAGTTTTTATTCATTCAAGAATAGAAAATGTAGTATTTTATTCGGGTTCTATGCATTCTTTAAAATCTTTCAAGTTTAGTAGAACTATTCAAACACCACCTCAAAATTTGGAGGAAATGTTTTCTGTGAGAACAACGAATGGGGAATTATTGCATCCATGGTTTATAACTCCTCCCTGGTTAATGTTTGTGGATTGAACGTCCCAAAAAATATTTTCATACTTCCTTTAGTAGAATTTGATGTTATCTTGGGAATGGATTGGATATCTTTGTACGAGGCCAAAATCAACTTCCAGGAAAGGAAGATTACTCTTCACATCCCAAAGTATCATTTGATTCATTACAAGTTCAAGGAGGAAGATGAATCTACTTTCAAATCACAGTCTCAAGTGTGGATATTTCTTCCTTATGTGCATGCATATCTAGCTCAAATGATTGAGACGAAGGAGAGAATCATTCTTGAAGACATGCCCATCGTGAGGGATTACACTGATGTATTCCCTGAAGATTTTCTTGGTCTTCCTCCTGACCGAGAGGTTGAGTTCTCAATTGATCGTGTCCCTGGATCTCTACCAATCTCAAAGACGCCTTACAGAATGTCCTTCGTAGAGCTAAAAAAGCTGGATAAGTTGTTACAGGAGAATATAGAGAAGGGTTTTATACGACCGGGTGCTTCACCATGTTCTGCTCCAGTCCTCTTTCTCAAGAAAAAGGATGGATCAATGCGCCTCTGCATTGATTATCATGAGCTGAATAAAATCACAATAATGTACAAGTATACCCTTCCATAGATAGATTACTTATTCGATCAGCTACGTAGGACCAGTTATTTCTCTAAGGTGGACCATCTGTCAGGATATCACCAAATATAGGTGAAGAAGGAAGATATTCCCAAGACTACCTTTCGAACGAGGTATGGACACTGTGAGTTCATAGTGATTCCATCCGAACTCACTAATGATCCAGCAATTTTCATGGATTTAATGAATAGAGTATTTAGAGATTACGTTGACAAATTTATGGTAGTCTTCATTGATGATATTCTGATATTCTTCAAGAGAAATGAGGAACATGGGGAGAATTTGGAAACTGTGTTAAAGACTTTGTGAAGGGAGAAGCTGTATGAAAAGTACAGTAAATGTGAGTTATGGATGCCGGAAATATCATTCTAGGGGCTTGTTATCAATAACAAAGGGATATCTGTGGACCCTTCCAAGACGAAGGCAATTGAAGAGTGGCCCAGATCAACTTCTGTAACTGAGATTCACATCTTTTGGGTCTAGCTCGGTATTATCGAGGATTCATGAAGAACTTTTCATGATTGTCAAACCAAATGACCAAGATGACATGGAAGGGAGTAAATTTTTTCTAGACACAGGAGTGTGAATACAGTTTCAAGGAGTCGAAAAAGAGGCTTATCACTACGCCAGTACTCACACTCTCTACCAATGGGGAACTCTTTGTGGTGTATAGTGATGCTTCTAAGAAGGGACTAGGCTGTGTGATGATGAAAATTGATAAAGTGATATCCTATACCTCAAGGCAGCTGAAAATCCATGAGAAAAACTATCCAATGCATGATCTGGATTTATCAGTTGTGATCTTTGCCATGAAAATTTGGCGGCATTATCTCTATGGGAAAAAATGTGAGATATATACTGACCACAAGAGTCTCAAACATATAGTCACACATAAAGAGCTTAATACGCACCAACGAAGATGCATAGAGCTCCGCAAGGATTATGACTACTCAATCCACAACCATCCTAGTAAGGAATAGAGGGTGGTAGATTTTCTAAGTAGAAAGGATCTTGCATCTTTATCAATGAAGAGAATAGAAAAGGATATGATCTTCTAAGATTTTCAAAAGATGGACATGGGAATAATTAAGGGGGGACATCATAAATCCTTTCTCAAATAATTTCTCAACCATCCCTCATGGAGAAAATAAAGATTGCGCAAAGAAAGGATGTGGAAATTTAGAAAACGGTGGAAGCTGTTAAAAATGGGAAATCCTCCGATTTCAAAATTGATGAGGAAGGAGTTGTAAGATTTTGGACACGATTGTAACATCCCAAGAGTTTGTGTTTTATGTAACGGTATGTTTTATATTAATATATCATACATTAACTGAACAAACTGTCTTCTTATATAAAAACTAATAATAATAACAATGAAGTATATTAAACACACCAAAATGAACGAAAGGATATTTATTAAAATAAGGAACACCGTAGTAACTACAAAGCACTGTGATCAAACAGGAAGCTTAACTAACCAAAGATACCAATTAAAAACCCTACTAATATTATAGGAAGACCAATCTAAACAACAAGAACTTCGAGAAAACGATAGGGGACTTTGGCATCCATCAAAACAAACATAAGAATGGATAATGCCACTACAGCTGTACTGAGCACCAAAGGAATGACTTGAATCATCTTCTCCTATTTATTCTTCAATATCCATGAGTTTAGGAAACCTCAAGACCATGTTTTATAGAACACCTATCTAACCGTTAGACACCAATGGCTATAATTATAGCCGCTGTCTCCCCGATGATCCTATATCTTTTAATGCTTTAGTTTCGAATAGAAATGTTGAAGTTAAGAGTTGAATACCCCTAAAAGGTTCAAAAAGGATAATTATGTTATTTGATTTAATGTTTAAATAATGAAAACAATAATAATGATAATATAACTATGTTATTGTTTGTTTTCCCAAAATCTGATTTATATGAGAATGCTATTACTATAATGCATAACAGTGGGAATTAGTATTATTATTTTCCACTATTAATTATACATGGTTTAACTTGAGAAAATAAATATTTATTTCATCTAACACAAGAATGGATTTGGTTGGGTTTTACTTTTTAGTTTATGAAAATTTGTATAAACTCATGGATTATATATGTATATATATTATGTCAAATGTTAAGTTAAATATATTATACAAACTTTTAAATTAAATATATGTAATTATAGCACAATAATAATAATAAAAATCTTATTATAATTAATAGTTATGAAATTGTGTCAATTATGGGTTAAATAAACAATTATAATAAAAAATTTAAAAAGAAAATAATATAAAATCCTTATAGATTAAGATAATTGATTTATATAAATAAATAAATAAATAAAAATGATAAAATGATTTATGGTATATAGGGGTTTAATAGTTTGATTTATATATATATTTATGACTGTTGACTTATCATAAAATAATAATAGATGATTAATAATAAGTGTATGTTAATAATAATAATTATATTATAATAAGTGTGAAAAAAATAGTAAAATAAGAATTTTGATTTTATAACTGTGGGCCACGTTTCTTTTTAACGCAGCCCCACCCTCAGTCATCCGATCCAACTCACCCATTCATGGTCGTCCAAGGTCTTTTAACATGGCATCACGTCGGGCCGTCTGATCAACCCCGGTTCAATCCTGACCGTTTTTTTTTCAGATATCTGTTTTCCCATGCGCGTCTTCCTCTTCCTCGCACATGATAACCAACAGAATAGGCATCAATTTTCTTTCACCTAGGTCGGCGGTGGACCCGACTTTGCCCCTTATTTCCATGGGTTTGGCACTACCTCAGTCCATGGATACCCCGTCAACATCTTCGTGCAAGGAGGGTGCCCTACCTCTAAGTTCCTTATTGCACCGAAGAGAAGAGGGATTGCTTTGGGTTTTCTTGGATCTTCGACCACCAACTCGACGTCGTCAGTTGCACCTTCTTCTTCTCCTCTCGAAGCGAAGGTAAGGGAAACTCTTTGGTCTTGTTTTTCTTCGGTTTCTGTGAATATACATATTTATATACTCTATATATATATATATAAGACCATAAGAACCGTTTTGTACTTGTTTTCCTCTTTCAGCATGGAGAATCGAACCAGAGTAAGGGAACCCTGCTTTTCTTAGTTGTTTTTTCATTTAGTTTAGGTGGATATATGCTTGTATAAATTTTTTTATATATGTATATAACCCTTTCATACCTCTTCCTGAAGAAAAATTTGACGTTTCGGGTAATTTTTATAAATATGTAAAATTATACAAGTATATGAATCATATATATTTATGTACATGTGAATACATAAATGTTTAAGAATGTGAAAACATCATGGACGGGTATGATTATTATGTTATCACATGATGATTTAACCAAGTTATATTTTTTACCCTTAAAAATTACTATTTCAAGTGCGATATCAAAATTATGTATATGTAATGGGTGTGGTTTAAAATTTGTTTCTGATAACAAAATAGTTTCCCAATGGAAAATTCACATTTATCACCATTTTTTTGTCAATTACTTTGATTTTGTGAAAACTTGTAGCGTGAATCCCTTAAACAATTATATGAGTATAAACATATATACTCATACTTATGAATCGAATTGGTTATAAGCAAAGGTTCTTTTATGCCAATAAGGGTATTTTGAAACCAATGTTCACATTCATATTTCATGTGTAAGAACTCCATTCCGTCTTACCAAACATTAATTATGTTTAAATTAAGTATAACATGAGAAATATTATTCAGTAAAGTTTAATTTGGTAAACCCATACATATGTGTATATACACCTAAATTTATATTTAGGTGTATATAACCTTGTATCAATATATTTTCTTCGAATTCAAGTTATTTATGAAAAAAAATGTCTTAAGATGATTTCAAGCTTCTCAAAGGTATGATCTTATTATTTAGAGTGAAAACGAGTTTTCAAATAACTATAATTATATTTATATAGTTTATATATATATATATATATGACTACCCTAGATAAACTTATTCGCACACCATGTATTCCTAACTATATAAATATATGTATATTCTCACAGTTTTAAATAAACATCCACCACCAGATTTATCAGCTTGTGTTTTAAGTATGTATGACCTCATTTCTAACTCGGGATGGTGATGTTTGAAGTTTTAAAGTGTTTATGTTCATTTTAAGGATTCCATTAAGCCCATGGTTTCAATTGTTAAATTAATATCTAATGTGTATGTATTTTTATTACTTATGTCTTAGTTTTAATTAATGATTGTACTATTCTTCCTTGACTATGAAAACACATGTGAAAAGGGATTATGAGTAATTAATGTTATAATGAGACCCTACGAATGTAAGACCACTTCAAATATGTGAGGGATGTATTGGAATTAAATGATTATGTACGGGTGCGCCCGGAATTATACAGCGCTCCAATGCATTTGGTAAAGGATGAGTCTCATGAGATGTTATGTGTGACAATCTTGGTGGTCAGCCTTGGCTTGAGATACTATGGAAACAGGGTAAGTGGTTAGCCTTGAACCATATTATGTTATGTTTTATGGTCATGACACAAGGTCTTGACAAAGTCTGGCATTATAATTTCCCTTCTCATGTGATGATAAATAGTCAAGCAGGGGATAATTCAACTAACAGGATATCCCCTAGTTTAAATTTTCCTTTGACTATGAGAATTAGATTATGAGGTACAAACTTTAATACATGTGGTATGCTGTTATAAGACCATTATTTGCCAATATATCATGATATTAATGTTTTCCCTATTTACAAAAAGTATTTTGAAGCTGAAGTAATTTAGTTGTGAAATATGCATCATCTATTCTTCACATGCTTGCAGTCTCTGATTTATGTCTTCTGTGATGTTTACTTTAAGAAAGTACTTCTTGGCTGTGTATGTGGTTTTCAAGAATGTAGGATTTACATGTTATAAGAAAAAGATAATGACTTGTTTCTAATGAAGTGTTTTATCATTTTCAAAATGACTGTCTTGAGAAAGAAATTACTTTAAACTTTTTAAAACCCCTTAATGGGCAAATTTTTCTCACCCTATGTTTTTGTATTAAAAATTTCAGGATTGATTTTGTTCTAAAGAATTTTTTCAGAAGCAGCTAGTTTCCTAGAATCTCAAGCCTCGCGATCCTCTATAGTAATGAGAAATGATGTAATATTATAAATTTTTGTAATAAATTTTTGGTACATCATGCCTCATGGGAAACCAGGAATCAGGATCCTTACAGTTGGTATCAAAGTATGGGTTCAGGGAACTCTGGAAAACTAGGTAGTATGAATATATGACTATGATTGACTAAGTAATTATGTTGAAAATTTTAGAGGGCTGATGGAAACATATCTACCAATCTACTGTCACTTCACACTGAGGCCCTAGATACCATTGTGTCTCTAGCTAGCCGAGAGATCTTTCTTAATTACGCCCATATTTTCATGTTATGCAAGTACATCTATGATGTGTCAAATTCGCCTAGGGTGCTTAGTCTACACCGGGGGTTGGGAATGGATTACCTCTTAATGATGATAACCCAATTCCCCTCTTATGAACGTCAGTGAAGGTACTATGAGGGACTCTTCCGAGTGTTCACAACTGGTGAAGAATTTGGCACTATGCTTGATAACCCTTTTCAAGAAGCTGCTGCTGCCAGAGACATCCGAGCAGCCTACATTTTCCAGATTTTGAACTACATCTTCTGGGGATAGTTGATGGACTTTGGGATATTAGAAGATGAGTCCACCTGATTATCTTATAGGAAAAAAGTGTATATTGACGTTTCCCAACTTCATACCCCTCATGCTAAATTCAGGAGGCGTCATAGGTGTTCTCATGAGTTTAACCTTGTCTGCTCAGCCTATGTGTGGTTTGTGGAATTAGGGAGCTTTGCTTCTTTATGTGGTGTTCGTTTAGTAAACTCATGCACTGCTATGTAATCTTTTTCGTAATTGAAAATTTCCTATTTCCTTTCCTGTCACTACATTTTCATTACTGTTAAATGAAATCTATGGAATGTTTTTTTAGATGGTTGGTCATATGAACATCTCATCTCTACCGGATGAGTTTGTAGAGGTTATTTTGATCAGAACATGCACATCGGATTATCCATTTTTTCTCCACCTATGAGGGTCTTGTCAACGTCTACTTGACTTGTTGAACAGTCCTGAGATTCTTCGTTCGTTTCAAGGGAAGGACCATGTTTTTCATCTCATTTCCACTGCCCAACTCTCCTGCCAAAGAAGAAGGGGGAGATACTACGAAGGCCTTTTTCAGTGTTTTACTCTAGTGCAAAACTTTTCTTCCAGAGCGTGTTTCCTTATAGCCACCCAGGATGGCCACTTCAGGGAAACCATTATGTTCTAGGTCTTAAATCATAGTCTCCTAAATCGCATCATCCCCCTCAAATACCTCGAGCGAGATATAGTTCATAGGGTCATCAGGGAATTTGTCCATTTGGACATTTCTGAACTTTTTACTACACGAGCCTCCCTATGGAAGCCTGTTTGTAGTACACATGAGCAGAGATTCAAGACATACTGCTCAAGGTGCATCTGGGCTAGATAAATAGAGGAACTATGTACCAACTTGGGTATTCTGTTAACTGAGCCAAATCTCCCATTTTGGTAATGTTGTACAACTAGGGGTTTCTTTTTTTCATTTTATGAATAGAATTGCGAGGATGATATTCTTTGAATGGGGGAATAATGTAACATCCCAAGAGTCTGTATTTTTTGTAATGGTTAGTTTTATATTTCTATGTCATACATTAATCGAACAAACTGTCTTCTTATATAAAATAATAATAATAATAATGAAGTATAGTAAACACACCAAAATTAATGAAAGTCTCTTTTCTCAAATAAGGAACACCTTAGTAAATACAAAGCACTATGATCAAATGGGAAGCTTAACTAACCAAAGATACCAATTAAAAACCCTACTAAGATTATAGGAAGACTGCTCAAAACAATGATAAATCCATGCAAATGATAGGGGTCTTTAGCATCATCAAAACAGACATAAGAATGGCCAAAGCCACCACAGCTATACTAAGAACCAAAGGAATGACTTGAACCATCTTCTCCTCTTTCTTCTTCAATAGACTTGAGTTTTGGACACCTCTAGACCAGGTTTTATAGAACACCTCTCCAATCGTTAGACACCAACGACTCTAATTATAGTCGTTGGCTCCCTGATGATCCTATATCTTTTAATGTTTTAGTTTCAAATAGAAACGTTGAAGTTAGAGTTTAATACCCCAAAAAGGTTCAAATTGGTTAATTATGTTATTTTTATTAATGTTTAAATAATGACAACAATAATAATGATAATATAACTAAGTGATTGTTTGTTTTCCCGAAATGTAAATTATATGAGAATGCTATTATTATAATTCATAACAGTGTGAATTAATATTATTATTTTCCACTATTAATTATACACACTTTAAATTGAGAAAATAAATATTTATTTCATCTAACACATGAATGAATTTGGTTGGGTTTTACTTTTTAGTTTATGAAAATATCTATAAACTCATCGATTATATATGTTTATATATTACGTCACACATTAAGTTAGATATATTATACACACTTTTAAATTAAATATATGTAATGATAGAACAATAATAATAATAATAAATCTTATTATAGTTAACAGTCATGAAATTATGTTAATTATGGGTTAAAAAATCAATTATAATAAAAACATTAAAATGAAATGAATATAAAATATTTATAGATTAAGATAATTGATTTATATAAATAAATAAACAAAGAGAAATGATAAAATGATTTATGGTATATAGGGGTTTAATAGTTTAATATATATATATATTTATTTATGACTATTGACTTATCTTAAAAAAATAATAGTTGATTAATAATAAGTTTATGTCAATAATAATAAAGATATTATAATAAGTGTAAAAATTATAATAAAACAACAATTTTGATTTTATAACCAAGGGTGGAGTTTCTTTTCAAAGATCACCACCCTTGGTCGTCCGATCCAGCGCACCCCATCATGGCCATCCAAGGTCTTTTAACACAGCATCGTGTTGGGCCATCCGATCATCCCAGATTCAATCCTGGTTGTTCTTTTTTTTTCAGATCTCTATTTTTTCCCGCACGTCTTCTTCTTCCTCGCACACGATAACCAGTAGAATAGGCAGCGTTTTTCTACACCTAGGCCGGCGGTAGACCCTACTTCACCCCTTCTCTCCACGGGTTTGGCACCACCTCAGTCCTTGGATACCCCATCAACATCTTCATGCAAGGAGGGTGACCTACCTTTAAGTTCCGGGTTGCACCGAAGAGAAGAGGTATTGCTTCGGGTTTTCTTGGATCTTCGACCACCAACTCGATGTCGTCACTTGCACCTTCTTCTTGTCCTCTCCAACCAAAGGTAATGGAAACACTTTGGTCTTGTTTTTCTTCAGTTTCGGTGATTATACATATTTATTTACACACTCTCTATATATATATAAGACCATAAGAACCGTTTGTACATGTTTTCCTCTTCCTGTATGGAGAAACGAACCAGAGTAAGGGAACCCTTCTTTGCTTAGTTGATTTTAATTTATGTTTTGGTGGATATATACTTGTATAAACTTTTTTTTATATATGTATATAATCCTTGTATAACACTTTCTGAATAAAAAATTGAGGTTTCGGGTAATTTTTATGAACATGTAAAATTATACAAGTATATGTATCATATATATATATGTACATGTGAATACATAAATGTTTAAGAATGTGCAAAAATCATGGACGGGTATGATTCTTATGTTATCACATGATGATTTAACCATGTTATTGTTTTACCCTTAAAAATTATTATTTCAATTGTGATATCAAAATTATGTAAGTATATGTAATGGGTGAGGTTTAAAATTTGTTTCTGATAAAAAAATAGTTTCCTAATGGAAAATTCTCATTTATCACCATTTTTTTGGAAATTCCATTATTTTTGTGAAAACTTGTACCATGAATCCCTTAAAAATTTATACGAGTATAAACATATATACTCAAAATTAGGAATTTACTTGGTTATAAGAAAAGGTGATTTTATGCCAATAAGGGTATTGTGAAAACTATGTTCACATTCGTATTTCATGTGTAAGAACTCCATTCGGTCTTACCAAACATTAATTGTGTTTAAATTAAGAATAACATGAGAAATATTATTGAGTATAGTTTAATTTGTTAAATCCATACATATGTGTATATACACCTAAATTTATATTTAGTTGTATATAACCTTGTATCAATATATTTTCTTTGAATTCAAGTTCTTTAAGAATTTTTTTCTTAAGATGATTTCAAGCTCTTCAAAAGTAAGATCTTATTATTTAGAGTGAAAATGAGTTTTTACATAACTATAATTATATTTATACAGTTTGTCTACATATATATATATATATATATATATGACTTCCCAAGTTAAACCTTTCGCACACCATGTATTCTTAACTGTATAAATATATGTATATTCACACAGTTTTAAATAAACATCCACCACCCCATTTATCATCATGTGTTTTAAGTATGTATGACCTCGTTTCTAACTCGGGATGGTGATGTTTGAAGTGTTAATGTGTTTATGTTCATTTTAATGTTTCCATTAAGCCCATGGTTTCAATTTTTAAGTTAATATCTAATGTGTACATATTTTTATTACTTATTTCTCAGTTTTTATTAATGATTGTAATGTTATTCCTTGACTATGAAAACACATGTGAAAAGGGATTATGAGTATTTAATGTAAGAATAAGACCCTAATAATGTAAGACCACGTCAAATATGAGAGGGATGTATTAGAGTTAAATGATTATGGACGGGTGCGCCCAGAATTACACAGCGCTCCAATTCATTGGGTAAAGGATGAGTCTCATGAGACGTTTTGTGCGACAGTCTTGGTGGTTAGATTTTCCTTAAGCTGCTATGGAAATAGGGTAGGCTGTTAGCCTTGACCTGTATTAAGTTATGTGATATGGTCATGACACAAGGTCTTGACAAATTCTGGTATTATACATTCCCTCCGCATGTGATGATAAATGGTCAACCAGGGGATAGTTCAACTAACATGATATCCTATAGTTGGAATTTTCCTTTGACTATGAGAATGAGATTATGAGGTATGAACTTTAATACATGTGGTATGCTATTATAGGAACATTATGTGACAATAAGTCATGATATGAATGTTTTCCATGTTTACAAACAGTCTTTTGAAGCTGAGGTAATTTAGTTGTGAAATATGCATCATCTATTCTTCACATGCTTGCGCTCTCTGATTTTTGTCTTCCTTGATGTTTATTTTAAGAAATTACTTCTTGTCTGTGTAAGTGGTTTTCAAGAATGTAGTATTTACATGTTATAAGAAAAAGATAATGAATTGTTTCCAATGAAGTGTTTTATCATTTTCAAAATGATTGTATTGAGAAAGAAATTACCTTAAATGTTTTAAAACCCCTTACTGGGCATATTTTTCTCACCCTACGTTTTTGTTTTAAATATTTCAGGAATGTGTTTTTACTAAAGAAGTTTTTTAGAAGAAGCTAGTTTCCTAGAATCTTGAGCCTCATGATCCTCTGTAATAATGAGAAATGATGTAATATTATAAATGATTGTAATAAATTTTTTTACATCATGCCTCATGGGAACCTGGGAATTGGGGTCCTTGCACGATTATGTGTGCCATCTGATCTAGAGATAAATAAGGAGCTATTGAATGATGCACATAGATCAACCTTCCTTATCCATCCTGGGAGTACCAAATTGTATTGTGATCTCTGAGAACACTTCTAGTGGGATAACATGAAGAAAGGGATTTCAGAATATATATCAAGGTGCTTAGTATGTCAGCAAGTTAAATCTGAGAAACAAAATTCCAAAGGTATGATGCATCCATTGCCTATACTCATGTGGAAATGGGAAAATGATACTATGGACTTTGTCACAGGTCTCCCAAAGATGTGGAAGGTAAATAATGTGATGTGGGTTGTGGTTGACCGACTCACCAAGACATGCCATTTCATCTCTATTTGGGAAGATCATTCTCTTGAACAACTTGCAATGTGATATGGGAAAGAAGTGGTGAGACTGCATGGTGTTCAACTCTTAATTCTCTCTGACCATGATCCAAGGTTCACATCTAAATTCTAGATGAGCTATTATCATTCTGTGAGTACTGAATTAAATTTCAGCACGACCTATCACCCCCAAACTGATGGCCATTCTGAAAGAACTATTCAGACGCTTGAAGATTTGCTTACAGCCTGCTCTCTAGAATTTAAAGGTGGATGGGATCAACATATCACATTGGTTGAGATATCATAAAACAATAGATCCCACTCGAGTATTCAAATGGCTCCATATGAAGCTCTGTATGGAAAGAGATGTAGAACTCCAACCTGTTGAGATGAAGTTGGAGAAAGAAAGCTACTTGGTCCCGATCTTGTTCAAGAGATGACAGAGAAGGTTCAAGTCATCCAGAAACACATCAATGCTGCTCAAAGTGGTTAAAAGAGCTATGCTAAAAACCATCAAAGGGACTTGGAGTTTGACGTTTGAGATAAAGTCATCCTTCGAATATCTCCATGGAAGAGATTCATGCGATTCAGAAAGAAAGGGAAGCTAAGCCCAAGGTATATTAGCCCCTTTGAGATCCTTGACCGCATAGGAGCCGTGGCCTATGGGCTTGAAATTCCACTAAATATGGATCGATTTCATGATGTTTTTCATGTATCACTCTTGGGGAAGTACATACCTGATCCCTCACATGTACTAAACACAGAGGTGGTGCAGCTGGAAGATGATCTCTCCTATGTGGAGCAGCCATTAAAGATTATGGATAAGAGAGATAAGGTTCTACGCAACAAGACTACCCATTTTTTCAATGTGTTGTGTAGGAACCATAAGTTTTAGGAAGCAACATGGGAATTTGAGGAAGCAATGAAGGAAAAGTACCCGCATTTGTTTTTGGCTTAGTATGTAAAACACAATTACGAGGGTGAGATTTCATAAGGGGGGAAGAATGTAACAACCCAAAGTTTTTAAATGGAAATACCTTATTATATTTATGGTATAAAATCTCATGAAAACACAACATAATGAACTACTAAGTGATAAGTGACCTTTAAACATAATTTTTTCACTTCTGTGTTTGGAATTTTGAAAATTCGGCATACGCAATTGTGTTCAAGAGGTTTTTTAGAGTCTAATAAAACAAAAATAATTTTTGGTGAATATTTACCAACCCTAATGAGTAGTAACATACCCTTATGAATATTGATATACCATAATGAATAGTAACTTCAACTATGGTGGTATAAAAATAATATTCAAGTTGGAAGTATGATATACCTATATTTTAGAATGAGTTAATGAATGATTTAAAACTGGTTTTGAGAATAAATTATTGTTTTAATTAAATATTAAAATAATCATATTTATAAAATTGTTTTTGAAAAATGGACTTCATTTTTGGTATCTACACGTCAAAAAATCGTTAGGGAGAATTTTTGGTATTTTTCTGAAATACATGAAATTTTGATGATTAGTGAAATACGATAATTCACAAAATAAGAAAAATAAATTAATTATGAAGTCATGATGATTTTCTGATTATGTAATCTCAATTGGTTCGGATTCACATGCTAAATTTACTATTTCTGGTCAAGGAATCATCACAATTCTTTGTCTTGAGGGAAATTAATAAACTATTGAACAAACAATTGGGAAAACCCTCTCCTACCTCACTATAAATAACCCCTCTCCTTACCTCTTTTCCTCACACCTATCAAGTATTTTTCCTAGCCCAAATTCTTCCCAAATACCCTCCCAAGCTCCTTCCCCACGTCCAAGGATTCCTGGTCTTTACAATAGACCAAAATCAAAGCCCCTAAGAGGAGTTTCAAAGAGAGCAGATCAAAGGGTAAGAACCATCTTTCGTTTTCAAGTGTTTTGTTTTCATTTTCATTCATTTATTATACCCTATTCAACTTCCCATATCCAAAAGGAATGAATCTCTAGAGTCTCATATATTCTGGATTCTAATCATGTTTATGGAAAATTTCAAGAATCATACTTCTCCTCCTCTCCCTCATGTTCTAGAATTAAAACATCGTCCGTGATGTGTCAAATTACCGACATCATGGTTAATGTGTTTTCAAATTCTTCTATCATTTTGTTTCTGGTCATGAAACCATTTATGTTATGTTTTAAACAGATTATTATATATGTGATATGTCCTATTTAAGGTTCTGTAATCCTCATACACTCATGATACAAAACAATAATACAAAATAGGTCAATTATGGGAAAAATTGTTAAAATTAATTCAAGTGTTTATCATTAATGACAAATGTAAAGGTTCTATTTCACTATAATTAAACAATTGAATTTTTTATCCATGTAACCTACTGGATGTCCACTAATTTTATATAACTTCAATTCTGGACAACCACTTTCATCTTATAATTTATTTGGAACTATATACAATTGAACCGATCATTAAAACAAATGAAACAAACGGACCCGAACAATGAAATTGAACCTTGTAATCAATCAAAATGGGTATAATGAACATAAAAAGGTTATAAAAAATATTTTATTTTTAAATAAGGTTCTGTAAATATTGATTAACAAACCTAATTTTACTATTCTGGTCATTAATATCAAGTGGAGAACACCAACAGACCTATGGTAAGGGTCCTCTCAATTTCACCCTTATTAAATACTGTTCACTATGTTAGGACATGTTGTGTTTAATTATTAATTATGGGGTATGATTTAGAACCTTCCACATACTTCCATATTTATGTTTATGTGATGATAATTCCATTTACACTCTCCCTAATCCCCCTCATGTACTCCTGTTACCATGCCGATAATCCGTAAAGAATTCAACCCGAACCTCTTTTAATACTTCAGGTTGTCTTATCGAGCTTTCTACAAAAATGATGTTATAATTTTATTTTCTTGTGCATACTCTAAATTTTGTGTACATGTTCCAATATTGTTTATCAAGACTCTTTCATCACTCTCTCTTGGGGATATACATGCTTTTATGTGATTCTCTCCTCATTACTTCCCGATAAATGAACCCGTTTTAAGGGAACTTCCCGAATTCATTCCAATTATAAAGTGTACTATATCCTCTGTTTTAAGCCACATTTGTATTTATAAAATCGGTATTTTTAATATGAATACACTCCTGGTTTACTTCTGGTTTTATAAAAAAAATATTATGTCGCTTTTCGTTTTAAGAGATATTCGATGTTTTTTTAAACCGCACTAAAATGTTTTGACTCAAAGATTCCTAAAAACTATTTTTACATTTTATCACTACAATTTATTATCTATTGTAATGATTTATGCCTTTACAAATTATTAATTTCTATTTGTAAATTAATCCATTTCTTTCATGGATTCTTGTATGTTAATTCCCTTTTTATTATGCTTCTTGACGTGATTGTGTGCTCATTTCTTTCCTTGGGTACTCTTGTGTTTATGCATGATTGATTATGTGAGATTATTTATGTGGAAAGAATATACATGAATAAGATTAGAAGGTTGCACCTAGATATCTATCCAATGCATTGGGTAAAGTTAATGTCTCATGAGATGATTATGGGCAAATGATCCGGGTGGTTATCCTTGGCATGTGGTACTATGGAAAACGAGATTGGCAGTTAGCCTTGACTCATTATAAAGTCATGTTTAATGTTTCCGCCACCTCTCAATGAAACTACGATTATATAAACTCATTCTTATATGATCCCATTATTAGTTTATTCCATGTTTTTATGATCCCATGTTTATATGTTATGATTCTATATGTTCCATGCTTCCAATATCATTATGTCAAGACTCCTCACTCATTTGCTTAAAGTTTATTCTTATGTTCTTTCCCTTACTGGGGTTTTTAGCTCATCCCTTCGTCCATGTGTTTCCCAGGGTACCCTATGCTGATGTAAAGGCTCAAATGAAGTTAAGAGATCATTATAAAGATTAAATAAATAAGTGTTTTTAGCCCCATTTTTTGTGATATATGCACCTAGTCTCCCAAGACACTGGACATTACGATTCTTGGCTTGTACTCTGATGATGAATTATGTTTACAATCATGAAATGTTATGTGTAAAAGGCTAGGGTCTCTATAGTGTGTGGGTGTGTCTCTGTGTGTTTGTGTGTTGTATATATGTATGTATGTATGTATGTATGTATTTATTTTTTCATAAACACATAAAAAGACATATTTTATAAATTCATTTAAAACTAATCTTAAAAATATATATTAATATAAAAATAAATAAATGGATAAAGATTATAACTAAATATATATATATATATAAATTAATATACGAATAAATATATATATATATATTAATATATGAATAAATGTATTTTTATTAATATAACTTATTTTATTTATATTATTATGAATCTATATTAATATATATATAAATATAACTATATCTATATATATAAATAAAAATAAAAATATATTAATATACAAATAATTGTATATATATATATATATATTAATAAAGGAATAAATAAATATCTATTATATATAACTAAATGTATTTATATTAATATGAATCTATATTAATATACAAACAAATATAACTATATATTTATATATGTCATTAAATAGAGAAAAAACGAAATGGCATAGTGGTAAAGGTGCAGGCCCGAAATGGGGGAGATCACGGGTTCAAGTTCGGGTGGAAGCGAGTAGGTGAACACGGGCATGTTGGTCGATTCATGGGCCAGGACAACACATGTGGGAGAGTGGGAGGGGTTTTCCTAGCACTGATAGGGTGTGTCAAGCTCTATTAGAAGCTCCTCCCTACACATTATATTTTCTTTTTTATTCTATAAATTATTATTTAATTTTATAAGTGATTTTTAAAAGGTCTGATTAAGGGATATTTTATCATTACTTTTTTAGCGTTGATAAAGGGGGATTTTATCAGCCATTTTTTCAGTGCAGATAAAAGGGATCCTTTATCTTCGCCTCGATTAACAACATTTTTTTTACCGTTGTTAGTGCACTCTACTAGCGCTGACAAAATCTATATTTGTAGTAGGGGGATAGTATTATTACCCCTATAACATGAGACTTACAAGATGGGTAAATGATGTTGAGATTGATTTGATAGGTTGGGTGAGTGGAATGTCCTACGATGATTTGGTAATGGAGATGGGACTTTTTGCATCTCTTGAGAGTGATGACTTTGATGATTTCATAAGAGGTCAGTGAGGCCTCAATATGACATTGATGATACTAATTTATGTTATTCCCTCTATGTGATGGTCATTGGACTATGATATGAGACTATGATTGAGGATCCCAGGTTGGGTGTCCAAATAGAGATGGGACCCAGGGGAACTAATGGGTTCCCCAATGATATGTCGATCCTAGTAAGTGTGTGTAAAAGAAATGGGAAATGATTATTATGGGTGTCACCATAGAACCCAATTAAATGACATGATCCTATAATTGCATTGATAGTGATAGGTTGTGCACATGAGAGGCTGAAATCAGATTATGGGATGGGTTCAGTTTGATGGATGACCCCATCAAGATGTGTTATATGAGATGTGTTGGGAGGGACATACTAAAATATGAGATGATGTTACAAACATGGGATATCTTAGATATCCTCCTTGAATCCATACTTCATACATAATACCATGGAATATTTATGATTACATCCTAGGGTTTGGTTTTTATTCCAAATGGCTACTAATCACCTCGGATGACATCCTGGTGATTGAATTTATGTCTAATACTCTTGGATAATCTGGGATTACATCATAGGTATCACCACTATTCTTGATGTCCATGGAATTTCCAAGATACATGGATTTGACCATTGGGTCTACATGATTTTTGAATTATCTCATTGGAATAAATGATGGTGCCTCATAATTTAATTGTAATGGGTAACCCCTATGAGCCAATGATGATTCTTAATGATTTAATGTCCTAGAATTTATGGATTCAAGTGTACATATATATATATATATATATATTTAAAATCTATTATTTAAAAATTAAATTCAACAAACAAAAGCAATTTGTTTTTAAACAAGAAATTGAAAATGTTTTACATCGTGTTATAAAACCACTTGGACTCATATTTAGTGAGAGATGGGGTCTGGAGTCCATCTGAAGTAAAACACAAATAGTACATGGGGTAGACTAGAAAACATTGTATGGAAAAACATTATGAGTATATATAAACTTAGTTTCTGTAAAGAAACCACACATTCCTAAAAAACTAATACCAATTTTTTCAAATGAAAATCTATAAGAGTATATCAATACTAAAGACTGTAAAAATAAATTAATATAAAATCTAAAACACATATTCATGAATACTCTGATGCCTAACTAGGTCACCTCAATCTGAAAAAAAATATTTCCCTATATTACAGTCTTGATGATCATATAAGGCTAAAATCATCAAATAATAACACGGTGAGTATATAAGTACACATAGTTGGTACCTTTCCAACATATCTTGTGTCAAATAAATAGGAATAATCACGAAATATAGAATGATATATATAAATATTAATCAATAATATACATAAATAAATTGAGTAACAACATAAGAAATATTCCTCTTTATATCACCCATCACACTATCCACATCACAACAATTTCACAACCAAAACATCATCACCATATCCATATCAACCTAAATACAACACATAAAACACCAGATATCGATATCTTCACCACTAATGATAGGATATATATAAAAAAACAAACCACCAATACAAGTGATATATATATAGCTAAAATTATAAAAATGGTATAGTTGAACAACTATAATAATAATAAAAACTATTCCTATACTGGGAATACCAAATTAAATAACACTACATCATCATTAAAGAATACAATATACCTATATTAGAATGTAATGAAAATTCATATAAAAATATATAAAAAACATTAAAATCATATAAATCAGAAAATATATCAAATCACCAGATCAAACCCATTATATAAACAGAATATCATTAAAAATATCCTTTTTCAAGTAAGAAATAATAATATTTTAATGAACAATATATTTTCCAGGCTACGAGACATCGTCAGATTCCAACGACTGATGATACTTGGTGTTGATATAATAAACATAATAAATATTTTTATATCATGCAATTGATGATTTCTGGACATAATGGAATAATTCCTTATTGATGCCTTGTATTAGAAATTTGGGAAAAAAATTGATCATGGAATGAAATTTTTTCTCAAGGCATGACATAAGGTTGGTGGGTGTTAAATGTACAGTGGAAAGCAGTCTTTGGCATGGACATTGAATAAATAAATAAACTTATTTATCTAGTAACCCTAAACTAAATAATAATATATAAATACATCATTAGGATTTGTTCCTAGGGTTATCTAGATAACCCTACATGAATTATAGGAGATACTCATCATTTTGGGCTGATCAAAACCAAGGATTGATAAAGAAAAGATCAAGGTGAACTGCAAGATAGATGATGAACAACAAAAATCTTCTTCATCACCACTATCGAACAAATTTATCATCAATTATTGATCCAAAATGGAGGTATGATGTTTTATTTTTTTTGTTTAATAACCATTTTTAATTTGAGATGTAGATGAATTAATTGCTTCTAAAATAATTTATTAATTTCTCTTTGTTAGTTTTACAACCATTGAATTTTTCTTCCATGACATAGAATTTGATATTTATTTAATATCTTTTATTATTATTTATTGGATATTCTCCATTCAATGGATTCTATAATTGATGGAAAAATGAATATGACTATTGATCAAGGCTCACATTATTTTATGTGCCTTTTACCCTTCCTTCTTCGAATTCATCATTTTTATTTTGGTTGGTCAATGATTCGATGAAAACTATGAAAATTGATTATTGTGTGTTCATAAATGGGATAACGGATCATGGTTACAAGTTTGGTTTTGAGTTTTAGAGATACGATGGTGGAATAAAAATTATGATGAGAATTGGTTGATAGGTTGGGTAATGGTGGACCTTTGATTTTAATCAAGAGTATCTCTCTAGGGAAGCACTGGATGGAGATTCTGAGAAATGGGTGGATATAATTTTTTCACTAGAGACAATGGGGTCTAAAGAGGTATGACATGTAGTGTTCATGAGGGATGGGCTATGTGGCTCTTTGAGATGTTTTGTAAACTGATTTTCTAGAGATGAATGAACTCCGGATGGACATGTATGGTGGTCAACATGGATACACACATTGAGAAGTATTTTACTGTGATCCCGAAGGTTGTTGAGTCAAAAAAGATCTCCCCCCTGTAATCTATGGCTATATGTGGCATGAAATCCCCCCATAAGTTTGATAAGAAAGATGAGGGGAGAGTTTTATTTTCATAATTATTAATGTTTTCAATATTGAAATAAAATAAACAAAATTAAATGGGGACTAGGGGTGGTTGATCCCCATCATGTTAATGGAAGGGATGTGGGGAATTTATATGTGGGAGCCTCCTCAAAAATATTTCTCACACACACACACACAAATTATAAATGATTATATTTTTATTATCAATAACACATTAATTCTAGTGTAGCCTCTTCATGTGAAATCAGACTGATGATCCGTCTATTGAATCATGATCATGGTATTGAGGTGGATGTTTTAATAAAAATGTTGGATATTTAATTAAAACTAATGGATCAAACCAACACATAATTTGTTAGGCGTGACATGGTGAAATGTGTTTTTTTTTCACCGAGTGTCCATTTTGGGAATGTGAATAGATTATTCCCAGTGTTTTTATGTGAGGATCGTAATGAAATGATCAGTTTGACCATTCATAGATGTTTTTTGGGACATATAAGTGTTGTTAGGTTTTATTATCTTTGGAGTGATAAGAATCCTTGTGCATTCATCCATATTTTTTCAGACATAGATTTGGGCACAATGGTAGTCCATCATGAGAAATTTTCCATGTAGAACATGAAGGTGGAATTCATTTTAGTATTGGAGGTAAAATGAAATGTGATAAAATTGTAACACTTATATTAGTGAATGTTGGATAGTATTGGTTGAGTTTGTTCCCTTTGTATATTATTACAAGTGTATTATGTGTCATAATTTCCTCTACATAAGAATGTTACCCCTCTATTGGATAAATCTCAGATAGGGTTTGTGAATCCCTCCAAAAGAATTTCTGGGTGGGGGTGAATCATCTATTGTATATTTTTTCCTATATAGGGTTCATGTAATTATCATGACTAAATTCCATGGCTTTATATCCCCTACTTAGTGGTTTATTACAGATTGGGTCTTTGGTGTCCCTAATGAGTTCTTGGCGTGACCCCTATTAGTGTATCAATATATAATCTTTCTAAAGAGTTGTCGTATGATTGAGTATGTTTCATGGAAGCTTCCTCTAATTCTATAATGATTAATTTCAATCAATGATAGATGATCAATGACCTTTTGGATGAGAGTCATCAGTGACAACATTACTCATGGAGTGTATTCTCTCAGATGAGAGTAGCATTGAATCCTAAAGAAGAATAATCTGGTTATAAGAATGGTTGAGAATTCTTCATATTGGGATTAAATTATGGGTATATCTGTGTTATTTTTTTTTTTTTGATTATATGTAAAATATTGATTTTCTTACCCATGCATTTATGAGTAGACTACTCTTAAAGATCTTTATTTAGTGATTTTGGGGTGTCCTACTTGGAATCTTTATACTCAACCATTCATGGTACCATCATACACAAGTCACATCTTATTAAAAAGATTAATCATTTTATGGAGTACATGGAGGAGAAGGACTAGGTGGGGGATAGTTTAGGATAGACAGAAAGAGGATTATACCACTGCTGTATTTTTCAATTGTCCCCTCGTTATGAGAAGGTTGTAATTTATTTCAAATTATGATGGTATGTATTTGGTCCCATTTTTCTGGTATTTTTTGCATTATTTTATTTGGGATAGATGTTATGCCTACATTATTGGTATATTTTTACATTTTATAAATTTATGGTATTGGAGATGTGTGTTTGGGAAAACTCACAAAGGCTAAGTCCACCCATGTGTGTGATATACCTACTAAACATTATTCTCCAGCCCCTAGCCTATTAGAGATGGGCATGGGGTGGCACACTCAGCCTACATCCATCCAACCAGGGCCCAGTGGGTCAACTCATGATAAATCACCCCATAAAAAACCAACTACCCATATTTACCACATATTCTGTCCTGTTTATATTCTTTGGTTAACCAATTCACTATAAATATTCAGTTAATGGTTTCCATCAACTTCCCATTGAATCATGTTTACACCCACTATAATTTATAATTTCCATAAATCATTTCCCAATATTTAACAAACATGGTCATTTAATATAATAATGAAATGTAACATTTTTGAAATAACATCACCACATAACTAATCATATTATAAAAAATATTATTTTGATTTACCTTATTATTTAACAATCTCTTACATTTAATTTAATTTAAATCATCACCATAAGTTAATATTCTCCAACATGATTTACCAAAATTAACGTGTTTTAAATTAATTAATATTCAACGCTAATTTAATTTACACTTTCTATACATGAATACTAAATTAAGTTTATCTATTATTTAATTCCACGAGAACCATACTCTTCTCCAATAAAAATATCAAATAAACAAATTCAATTTTCATACATGTTAAAGATGTTAGAATCCCCTATTAAGATTCACTATTTGGTATTCATTTCATTAATATCAAGATTTTCCACCCATAATTCTCTTTTATAGATAATTTAAGATAGATAAAACTTAAACAAAATTATAAAATAATTTTCTTTAAACATCTATGTAATATACATCACTGTATTATGTCCACAGAATAGTTCTCAGACTAGATAAGTCTCTATTAACCCTCAGGTGACCCCTATAGACTACATGCTTCCGAATAATAGTGGGGATATTTGGTATTACCTTGGGTAGACTATACCCCCATATTAGAGTGTGTAATAATAGAATAATGAACAAACATAAACCATATACAATATGTATCACATCATAGTATGAAGAAGAAATCAATCAAAATATTCTATATCAAATTTAAATGCATAAGCGTACATTCATAAAAACCCATGATTGTGATTGAAAACAATGATTGATCACCTAATGGGATAATAATAGATAAAACCAATTGAAATAACATAAAAAGTCTATAATTATATCCCCAAACCATACCTCATCCATCTTTATAATATTTCCAAATTATCCATTTAAACAATCAAATCCCAGGCCCCTACATAGCATCAACTAGTGAATAGTGAAGTCTTCTCCAGTACCCATGTGTCATGAATGCTCAAGAAGGATGTGATTGTATCTCATTAGGGAACCAAAAAAAGAGTTCCATACATAAACACTAAATTAAGGGAGTAACAATGAGGGTTGAGGTGTCTTTAAATCGAGACTGAGAAATGGATTTTTTTACGAAAATGAAAAGCACAATTGGAAGAAAAACATCATAATACATGATTTTTCTTTCCATTAATTGAATCCCCAAGAATCCCTAAAGGATACCCGACATGTCTACATCTATGGTGAGGGATACTCCCTTCTTAAAATTTTGGATAAGAGTACCCCTGAATCCCCTAATACATGATAAACTACACGATGGAGAGGGATTCCATACACCCATCTAAAAAATCTCACCTATGTCCTAGTATGTTGTGGACCATGCCATTTTTACTTTCCTAGAAAACACCCTGAGAACCTCACAATCCAAATGCAATGAATAAGTACACACCCTATACATAACACACCACAACCAATAAACCCCATCTTATAAATTTTGGCCAATGTTGTTTCAGACAGGAAAGAAAACCCTAATCACACACCCATGATACACCCTGTATCCAAACCCTATAATGTTGGGTGCTTCCTAAGAACCCTCCCATCCAATGGATTCTATGCCATGGCCTAGTAATTTCACCCTCAACCATGGGGTCCACCATGATGTGTTTTTTCTCATTGTGGAACACCAAAAACACAAAATAACTATATGTTCTACCCAGAATCGTCTTAATGATCACCTGATCCCTAAAATTACACTTGTAAATCAATTCAAATCCAAAAATATCTCCTAGAGATATTCTAAAAATAATAAATTTGATTAAAATTTTGTTTCTCAAAATGAAACCCTCACAAAAAATTAAGAAATCAATTTCATTCTGAAATTACCAAATCAAATAGACATATGATTATGAAACCTCTAAACCAATGTACATATAATCCTTGATAATACTTTATGGAATTTTAAAAATATACCATGGTATATCCCATTAATCAATTCATAACCATATTTTTATTTCTCTAGAATGATAACTGATGTTCCACCAAACATTTAAAAACATGAAGAACACAATTAATTTGATCCCAACACACCTATCACCATAAATGAAAAACTAATATAGTGATTAGCCACACTCATAGATTCCAAGATAACACAAGGTCATCCATCAAATCATCTTCATTATTATGGAACTACCAACCATGAAACTTATCTCGTAAGGTTTTATTATTATCCATGGTGCTACACACCATCAGAAGAATCAATTAAAAATGAATTCCTTGAGGTCCAATGTCCCGTTTAATGTTGTTTTTAACTCATCATCCAAAATTTCACTTAAAAATTCTAGTAATTCTGCTTTTGGTTGATCATTTATGAACACTTTCGTCCATACACACAGATTTTCTATTACATTATCAGATCATGACGAATTTACTCTAAGAGGCACCATGAGATCATTCAAACTACCAAACCAAAGTATAAAATCTACCCTCAGTTTATTTTAATGGTTGTTTCCTTGACTATCTAAACATCCACCGTGCACTCACATTAGAACCAATGCATCGTCGATCTGAATTTTTTTTGGGTCATCTCAAAATCAACTCAATACATATGTTGATACAAAGTTTCTATCTCAAAATTCATCTATACATAAAATATAGTAATTTAAACGGAAATAGATATATCATTTTCACCTAACCATCGAAATCCAAACACCACCTCGACCATCCAACGAGTGGTCCATCACACCCATGACCCTTCCATTATAAATTCATATCTCTATAGGACATTCCCTATCAATTACTACATTTGGTGATGGGGTGTTCCTGCTCCACTCATACCTGAGTGTGGATGAGAGACATCAACCACCTTCTATTCCCAAATCACTAGGAAAATAATCTTCCACCACTTTTAAATCTCCATCTAGAATGAGAGTCACAACCTCTACATATAATGTTGCACTCCCTAACATATATATCTCATTATTCTCATACTTGAGCATAATATCAACATCATACATCCACATGAATCCATGAAAGTACACACCAAGGTACCCACTTAGGTAGAATGTATAATTGTACCCCAATCTATCTTCAATGTCACCTCTCAATATAGAGGGATTTTTCCAATTCCAAAAAAAATATGTCAACTAGACCAAAAATATTCTATCGAAACAATTAGTATATGTCCTACACATGACCTCTCACTGATCCATACAAATTTTTGTCCAAATCCAATGGGTGTACACTCCAATACCACTTGATCAGAAAAACTAACTAATGATACCATGATCCTCACATTATTAAACCAATGTTCACACACTTAATCAACAAACCATGGTCCCCATGATATGTCATATTCTTAAAAAAGTGATCACCCTTAGTACTCCTCACCATAAATGGACTTTTCACCTATTCCATGGTATATAATATTACCACTTATCGACTTGATCATAATTCCAAAACCAAGTTCATCTACCCATGTACTCATTTTTCAATACAAAACATTTCCAAAGTCAACATGGCACAAAATCCTACTAATCCTAACATCAAAATAATCATTGATACCCATTCTCCTCAAGTGATTTACATCATGAAATATCAAGTAATAACAATGCTTATATGACATACATGGTAGAAATTCCCATGCCATGATATCATAACTCGGATAATTTACTCATGCTTTTATCCATAAAGTAATAAAGAGTCTAAGATAACCCCTCTCATGGGTTACATAATGAAACAACTTTTCTCAATGGATTGGATCATTTGGTTTTGCATTAAATTCCTTAGTCTGAACCTTATAATGTCACTTAACTGAGTCATAGAGGTCATGAGGGTGTCTGGGGCTTGTTCAAAGCCTCAAAATTTTGAGAAACAAACTAGACCACACGGTGAAGGGAAACCACACATGACAACCCACATGGTTAACCTGACCACATTATTCATTTCAGAGTGGAGTTGGTAGCCGCACAGTTGTTTGCAACCATGTGACCTAAGGTGAACTCCCATGTGAGTTTAAGAGGGGTTTGTGATAGTAGGTCTTGTACATATTATGAAAGGTTAGTCAAACTGTGCACGTAGCCCATGCAGGATTCTTACTTAAGTAGTGGTGTGGCACATGACTAGTGCACGATTTGGCCAACCATATGGCCAAGCCGTGAAATGTATACATTTCATTGTAAAATGGATATTTTCCCATATGTTCTATAATATATCACCCCTATTTTATTTCTTATCCTATAATGGATAAGAGTTAATTTATTCCTCCAATGATCATTCCCTAAATCATCTGATAGGGATCTTGGTTTCTCATTCATCCAAACTCCAAATTAAGTGACATTAGAAATGTTGGATCTGCATCAGTAAGAACTCGAATCCTATTTCATCCTATATAAGTTTATCTACAAATCTGTTGAGCTATTTTTTTGAGATGCCATTCACCCTGTTTTTAGGGAATTAGAATACTATTTGTTTTTCATACAATATACTTCAAAAATGAATCTAATATTAGATGAAAAGTCATCTATGGACTTAAGGTATATGGTTTAGTAGTTTTCCATAAAATTTGATTTTTTAATATCTTCTCCACTATGCCGCATAAAGCCTATTGTATTCTATTGCTTTAAAATTTTGTTTTCATTTTTAAACAAACATATGGATTGTGTTTTACTCTCATGGACCCTTTCTATGTAGTTAGAGGATGTCGACCAAAACAATATCCACCACTTTGAGTGTTCCATCTTGAAATTCATATTTATATTAAATTTTTCAAATTCAAAAACATCGCCATTGTGTTCATATATTCTTTGAAATGGATTTTCATATTTTATATAAAATTTCAATTTACCAAAATACCTTATATGTTATCATCTTAACATGGATTGTAAATTTACATTCATTGATTTATTAAAAGGCTTGTTTAAGAGGAATAAATTCGGTGGAAAGGACACGACCCTTGTTATATAATTATTAAATGTGAACTGTATTATATGTGATTCCCCTGGTTGTAATGGTACTAATTATTTTGATTCTAGACATGTTACCATTCATTTCACTTTCATTATACATATTATTCCATTCATATGGGCTATTGAAGGATGGTTAAAAGACTTTATGATCATGATGATTGGCTCTCCATTACATTGGGTGGAGAGCAAGATATCTCTCACCAATATACTTGTATTTGGATGATGGGCCTAGAGATCCTAGTTACGTTACTTTGTGTGTTGGGAATGACCTTTCACCCCATCTACCTGGATTGAAAAGCAGGTTGTCTCACATTCATTATGATATTTAGGGAATATACACAATGTTGGCAGCTATATCTTGTTAGACTAGTGATGAATTCTTTAGTTATGCACTGGGTATTGCTTGCACCTTTTATTGAGGTACAGGCCTACTTATATCAACATCTACTTAGTTCATATAGGTGAATATGTTTTATTACAATATATATATATATGTTTACTAATTAGGCTCTTACACCGGCATATAACAAACTGGGTAGAGCCAGTCAGATGTTCTATAGGAACGTTAGATGACTATTATTTTTTTGCTCAGTTTTTTATCATTTGATTATACCTGCACAATGTATATCTATGTACAATACATGGATTATTTTTATACACCACTGGTAGTGGCCTACTAGGAACTTATCTAACAATGTACTCAGGCCACCCTTGGTACACAAGTAGATTAGTTATCTACAACTATGGATAAGGGAAAGCACCATGAAAAAAACATTAATTCATATTCTTATAGTATGGATAATGAGAGAATATGAATAACTATATGATAAAGATTCTAGTGGAGTAGTATTTTTGGATTTTTTTTGTTTTTTATAAATCATGTTGTATAAGCTTATCCGTTATTTCCCATTTTTTGTATATTAACATGCCAATCCATCATTTTATACAACATAGCTAGTTGAATTTGGATATTATTATATTTTTTTGGTTATTTAAACTACCATAGTTTGTCATATTTGTTTCCACTATGCCATTGTGATATATATGCCTCCGCTATAGTGGGTTACTATTCATTTATTTTAGTGCTTGTTATTATTATGCCTCCACTGTAGTCTTTTTATTTATTATGATTACTATTACACTATGGAATGAAGGTATAGTCTCTACACTTTACAAACATCACACCCTTACAACTAGTTGGAAGCCTATGATGTATGGGTAGGCATGCTTGATTTCATGTGACCCACTGGCTTATGTCTTGGGATAAGTAGATCTCATGTCGGGATGTAACAAAGTGGTATTATAGTATTATTTTGCAATTTTCATACTATTTTGGTATTATATAGGAGAATAAGAGGTAATGAGATTTGGTAATGATCCTTTTCTTGGCCATAGCTATCCTATATTCATGGAAGACACAAATTAAATGGGATTTGATGTTGTTGTTTTTGATTATTCATGATACAGTTGATATAACATCACTGTTCAATGGAATTGTTTTTCATGATGTTGTTATTATTTGGGTTATTATAAATAGATTATTTTACCTAGACCTATTGTAATGATTTTGTGTTATCTCATGCATCATTATATGCATAATAAGACTAATATGCCTTGAATTTTTCCATGTCATGTCTACTTTCTGTGTGCATTTTTCGGTTTCATATAGTTAGTTCAAGATTATTATATCTGAATTGTACTATATTATATATAGGGAAAATATAATTGGGTTAATTAAATTTCCTATATCAATATTAATGGTGTTTTACCACATAGATTGGTGACGATACATTAATTAGATAATTAAACCATGTTGTGGGTTCTAGACCATTTATTTCAAGACCATGGGATATATATATATATTAAATATATACAATATTACAAACTCATATGAATTAAATCCTTATAAGTAAAAATGGTTGCTGCAAAATGGGATGCCAATTCTAATATAAAGGGTGTTTTTTAACATGAAACTGACACTACATATACCAGAACTATATCATGTTATATAACACCTAAACCAACATTTGTACATAGTAGTGGGTAGTTGGGGTATAACTTATGGTTCTTATGGAATTTTATGGTCATTCATATCACCTAGACTTAGCTTTTGGAGAAGGAAGAGTTGTGTGATGTTCTACATAAGAAGGATGTATATTTGTTTGAGTTATCTATATATAATATTTATACTATTGGTTTCTCTTCTGATGTGGGAATTTGGAATTATCGATTCATGCCACCTTGATAGACTCGAGTTGTATGCCTTGAAGGTAGTGACGACCACACCCTAGAGGTGGTAGACCATGATCCACCGATGATTCCTCCTGTATTTCTTCATAAGGAAAATCCAATTTTTCTTTATATTAGTACCAATGAATAGTCCTGTGAAGGATTTAATTTTGTGTTTAAGTCTATAAAAGTTGTTGTTTGACCTACCCCGACCATGGAATAGTTGACCCAAGAGTTCTTGAAAAACCATACTCCCACATTTTATAGGGATGGAAGACCACATGTGGTTGACTCATGGATGGAGGGCATGGTTTAGATCTTTCAGTACCAAGAGATATCTCTAGAGCATAGGTTCATGCTCACTACTGATATGCTATTTTATTCTTACAAGATATGATGAGATGTTATCAACTTGGAAAACCAATATATTGATATGATCTGGGTGGATTTTTGGATAGAAATTTATGACTACATATTTCCATAGACTCTTAGGACTGATCGTGATAGATATTTTATGAACATAATGTAGAAATACGTGTTTTTCATGGGGAATTCTGCTCCCTTTAGTGAGTTGCAGTGGTTCGTGCCGAATTAATCTAGTGATGATATTTTGTCTGTGAGCTGACTAAGGGGTTGTTTTTTTAATTACAACTGATCACATGTCAATTTTTTTATGATGAGTACTATTTCCGATATGGTCAACCATGCCTTCATCACTGCAAGAAAGCTGAGGGAAGAAAATGGTGTAATCTAGGGTGGTTCGACAAACAGACTATATAGTGGTCCTTTTAGCGGATAAAAACTTCACTTCAATGCTTCTCAAGGGAGGGTGTAGTAGTTAGATGGATCATCTTGATAGATTATTGATATGTCAAATGTGTAGGAATCTAGTACATATGAAAAATTAGTATTTATAGGATCTAGTGTAATGTAGAGGTTGTGGTGGGATGATACATATCTAACGCTTCTTCAAGACCATTCCATTAATTCCATGTTAGTGGGGATCTACACCTACCCCATGTAATGGATTGGGGCTAGTAGCTGTAACGACCCAAAGTTTCATTAATGGAAAATCCCTCTTGATCCAGTTAAATGTTTCATTATGAAAAAAAATGTTTTTATAAGATGTCAACTTCTTTATTTTTATGTTAATATTTGTGACCGTTACTTTTATAGCCATTGAACAATGATCATCTGAGTAGTATAAATATAAGGCTTTAACGAAACCATTTTTACTCAGACAAAGGAAGCGATGGCATCATCCAATAGAATTTCCCCTTACGAAGCCCATTTGTCGGAGCTCGGAAAAGAGGTGGCGTCTTTGGGCTTTTCCCTTGACCAAGCCCAAGCTGAGGTTCATCAAGTCAAGCTCGAACGTGATCGTCTACGGGAAAAACGGAAGTTGATAGAGATTACCACTCGAGCGATGTTATCCGAGCAACCCCAAGAGTCTGTCACCATCGCACACCTTACCCTTAGGTCTTATGCGGCTATTTTAAGGGGTTATGTAACAAATAAGTAGCACCATGTTCATGTATATTATTTTTTGTATATAATAATGAATATAATTTTTTTGATACATTGTAATTCGTTTTTAAAGTACAAATGGTGTTTTTAGTATTTATTTAATTAAGAATTATATTTTATTAAATTAAAGGATTTTTGAATTAAATAATATTTTAATAAAATTTTATTATTAATATTAAATTAATTTTTATTAAATATAAATGATCTTATAATTTTATGAATGCAATTAAATTTTTTATTAAGGTTTGAAAGCCATTTCTGTCAAAACCCGTGAATTTTTTATAAATGTCAGTTTTTATTTTAAAAGTGAAAATTCACATATTTAGAAAATTATTTAGATAAAATAAATATTATTTTTGGAATCAGGACGTCGAAATTATCCAACGGTGAATTTTTCATAATTTTCTGAGACAGTCAAATTTTTGGGTAAAAATTAAATACCATTTAAATATATAATGTGTTTTATGACATCATAATGACCCAATGGTGATGTAATAAAATACCATAATCCTTATGTTCGGCCAATATGTGTTTTATCATTAAAATAATGAGGTTTTGGGTTTGTTTGACTTACTTTTCAAAGCATTAATGGAGCCCTCAAGACTTATTCAACACTTTGCTTTTTTAAATTAATTTCCATGGGAGTGTGACTCACCTCCACATAAGAAACCCTAATTTTTTAATAAGTTCGGACCTTGGACTTGTAAAATATTTCATTCCTCATTCCTTTTCCAGAAACCATGGGAAAATACCATGGGATGGTTTGTGGTTTGGATTATTTTAATATAAGGGGTCCCAAACCTAAATAATAAAGAATTCTCTCACCTTTCCTATATAAACCCACCCAAGCTCCCACTTCCTCCTCACTCAAAGCCCTTGAAGTTCGTCCAACCTCTGCCCTACTCTCTCTAGAATCCTCTCAAGGTGCCCCAAGCTCCCAAGAAGCCTCTCACAAGCCTCTCTCTAGCCTTTGGAAGGACACTTCCAAGTAAGGGGTTTTCTTCCTTTCTCATTTTTGTCAAATTTCTTTAAGTTGTATTGCCTTTTTTTTATTTCAATTAGGAATGTTGGGGTATGGTTTCACACCTCCCCCATACTGTC
This sequence comes from Viscum album, assembly GCA_963277665.1. Classification (NCBI taxonomy): domain Eukaryota; kingdom Viridiplantae; phylum Streptophyta; class Magnoliopsida; order Santalales; family Viscaceae; genus Viscum; species Viscum album. The sequence goes on along the minus strand of OY728119.1, from coordinate 1,171,779,107 downwards.
CTCTTATTGTTTGAATGATGGGATAACCCTTTCTCTCTCATTAAATGCCTCCCATGTACACCCGTTACTATGCCGAAATTCCGAAAGGAACTTCTCTCTCTTCTTTTACATTCAAGCAATACTTTTGTATCATGAATCTAAATTCCATTTATATTGTTGGGAAATGTATATATATGATCTCCTTACTGTCCATTACATGTAAATATGATGAGGAACCCCTTTCTCTCTCATCAACCTTTTTTATGAATTCTTATGTCACGCCGTTACGCTGCCGAAATCGCACCGATTTTCTAAGCCAATGTCTTTGTGCAGTGAATACCATGACCATTTCTCCATCAAGGGTATTCACCTTTATGCACATTTACATATTGATTATAAATTTTCATGTATGAATTCGACATTCCTTTATCGTGGAAGAAAAGATTATGTTTTATGAATCCATGTTTTATGATCCATGTGGCACACTTATGCATGAAATGAAATGTTTAAGAAGGGTGCGCCCTTTATAGTGCTCCAATGCATTGGGTAAAGTATAGTATCATGATACATCATGTGCAATGAGTGTTTACTCATGCTAATTCAAGTGCAACGAGGGTTTACTCGTGCTTCAAGTGCAATGAGGGTTTACTCATGCTCCATGTGCAATGTGCCTTGGCTCATGCTAATTCAATGTTAAGTGTTGTTGCCACATTTCCATGTTATGATTATCATGCCTTATCATGACTTTATGTTCATGTTTCTATTATGCTCTATTGATATGCCTATTGCCTAACATTTATTTCACTCCTCATGTTATTCATTGTTTACTCCCTTACTGGGCTTTATAGCTCACCCTTTTCTTATGCATGTCCTCAGGTTATCCCATGCAATGCTAAGTACGAAGGAATGTAGTGGTCATGTAAAGGATGTTTTCAATAAAGATGTTGTATTTCAAGTTTAAAGTTTTTATGTAATGATCCTAAGCCCCAAAGACACTAAACCTCTCGATCTTCCTTGTTGGATCAAGTGAAGTTTTATGTAATAAAGCATGTTTAAGTTGTAATAAAAATCAGGGTTGTCATGGTTGGTATCAAAGGATAGGTTTAGTTATTTTTGGGATTAGAAAACCCTAGTAAAGCCTTAGATACAAGACTAAGAATAATAAAAACATCCCTATGTTTTGGTAAATACTAAGTAAGTGGTTTATCAAACAAATACTTCCCTGTCTGGATACGAGCAGGTAGATGCGGCTCTGGCACAGATGTATCCTAGGGGTAAAACCCGAAAACACCGCTTTGAGCTAGACTCGAACCGGAACTGGTGAACGACAACGGGCCTTGCTGCACTCTTGGTTACGACACTCTCGGGGGATATGTTTTGATAAATTCACAATCTTACTATGAACCCTTATTAAGGAAAAAATTCCCCTAAGAATATATGTTAGAAGGAAGATCATGAAAAGCATGGATTGAATCCTATAGACTCATGAGTTAAAGAGATTAATGTTTATTTATAAGTCATCAACTTTTGTCTTTGGATTACCCTTTATGTGTTACCCCTAACTTTCCTTTTATTCCAGCCAATGGCCGGTAATAAGAGAACTCGGGCTAACAACCGTTGTGAAGATCAGTGTGATGATTGTACTTATGAGATGCCCAATCCAATGGGAGCAGGAATCGCGAACTTTGTCACGCTTCTCTCTCAGCTAAGTCAAGTTTTGAATAGAAACAATGGTCAAGAGGAACGTTCAACCCCCCCTAATAAAGAACAAGACGCTATTGAAATCTTCATGAGACAAATGCCTCCTACTTTTAGTGGATCATCCGATCCCACGATTGCTGAACAATGGATCAACTCCATTGAAAAGATATTATCCATCCTCCAATGCTATGAAAAAGAGAAGGTTCTCCTGGCGGCTTATCGTATGGAGGGTGAAGCTGATCAATGGTGGACATTGATAAAAAATACGAAGCCTGAGGAGGAGATCGGGGCTTTGGAATGGAAGGTATTCCGGAAGATGTTTTTCGATAAATATTTTCCACGCACCCTCCGTCTTAAGATGGAAAGGGACTTCCTTTCCCTCAAACAGAAAGATGAAGAATCTGTGGGAGCGTACGAGGAAAACTTCACAAGGCTTGCACGATACGCTTCCGGCTTTGTCATTACCCCCGAATGCAAGGTTGACCGCTTTTTTGGTGGGCTGAAGCCTAGCTTGCGGAAAGCATTAGCGATCCGTGACTTCGATAGCTATGAGGAAATTGTCCGATGTGCCCTCAAGGTTGAAATGGAGACCGGAGAATCACAGGGGTATCATGGGGACAAGAAGTGTAAGGTGGACTTCAATGCTGGTGGTCTGATGGATAAATCCAACGGCGCTAAGAAATTCCAGCACCCCACTTGCCAAAAGTGTGGAAAGAAGCACCCTGGAAATTGCCGTAGGGGGACAAGAAAATGCTTCAAGTGTGGAAGAGAAGGGCACCTAGCTGTTAACTGTCAGCAAGAAGGACCCGCGGCTACGACAGAGGTGAGGAACACTCCGTTCGAACCTCAACGCGTTGTTCAATGCTTCAAATGCAAAGAACCGGGTCATTTTGAGAATCAGTGCCCTAATCCAAGGGTTATCGGAGGCAATCAACCACCTCCAAGACAACAAGGAAGAGCTTTTGCCATCACTTCTACCGAAGTGAACCCCGACAATGAAGTGGTGACAGGTACGCTAGTTATTCATTCAAGAATAGCGAACATACTTTTTGATTCAGGTTCTACACATTCTTTTATATCTCAAAAGTTTAGTAGAACAATCCCTGCACTACCACAAATCATGGAAGTAAAGATGTCGGTGGGTACGGAAAATGGGGAAATCATTGCATCCCATGAGTATAAGTCCTCCCCTGTTATAATATGTGGATTGAATTTCCCAGCGAACCTCGTCATACTCCCTTTGGTGGAATTTGATGCAATTCTTGGCATGGATTGTCTTTCCTTATATAGAGCCAACATAAATTGTCGGGAGAGGGAAATCACACTCCATATGGAGAATCGACCCCCGATTCTTTACAAGTGTCAGGAGGAAGATGAATCTCCTTTAGCTACATCATCTCAAGCATGGATATTAATGCCTTATGAGCATGCATATCTGGCTCAGATGATTAAGTGCAAGGAAGAAACCACCCTTGAAGAAATGCCTATTGTGAGGGAATTCGCTGAAGTATTTCCCGAGGAACTTCCTGGTCTTCCTCCAAGAAGAGATGTTGAGTTCTCAATTGAACTTATACCTGGGGCGCTACCAATATCCAAGACTCCATATAGAATGGATGTTGTTGAGCTTGAAGAGCTGAAGAAACAACTACAGGAGAATCTGGATAAAGGGTTTATACGCGCAAGTGCATCACCATGGGGTGCACTAGTCCTCTTCGTCAAGAAGAAGGATGGGTCAATGCGGCTTTGCATCGATTATCGTGAACTTAACAAAATCACGATAAAGAACAAGTATTCTCTCCCAAGAATCGATGAATTGTTTGATCAGCTGCGTGGAGCACAATACTTCTCCAAGGTCGACTTGTGGTCGGGATATTATCAAGTAAGGGTGAAGAAGGAAGATATCCCCAAGACTGCTTTTCGTACAAGGTACAGGCACTATGAATTCATAGTAATGCCTTTCAGACTCACCAATGCTCCAGAAATATTCATGGACTTGATGAATAAAGTCTTTAGAGATTACCTAGACAAATTTGTGGTAGTCTTTAAAGATGATATTATAATATACCTCAAAACCAAGGAGGACCATGAGGAGCATTTAAAAACTGTACTAGAGAGTTTGCGCAAGGAGAAGCTCTATGAAAAGTACAGCAAGTGTGAGTTTTGGTTGAAGGAAGTCTCATTCGTGGGTCATATCATCACAAGCAATGGGATATCTGTGGACCCCTCCAAAACAGATGCAATTGAGGGATGGCTGAGGCCAACATCGGTAACTTATATCCGTAGCTTCTTGGGGTTAGCTAGATATTATCGACGATTTGTGAGAAATTTCTCACGATTGTCCAACCCTCTTACCAAGATAACTCGAAAGGGAGTAAAGTTTTCTTGGAGTGATGAATGTGAAGAAAGCTTCAAGGAGTTGAAAAGGAGGCTTATCACTACACCCGTGCTCACTTTACACACAAGTGGGGAGCTTTTTGTGGTATTCAGTGATGCTTCGAAGAAGGGATTAGGATATCTGCTGATGAAGAATGATAAAGTGATATCCTATGCCTCAAGGCAGTTGAAAATCCATGAGCGAAACTATCCAACGCATGATCTGGAGTTGGCAGCGGTGATCTTTGCCTTGAAAATCTGGTGGCCTTATCTCTATGGAGAGAAATGTGAGATATATACTGACCACAAGAGTCTTAAATATATATTCACACAGAAATAGATTAATATGCACCAGAGAATATGGATAGATCTCATCAAAGATTATGACTGTTCAATACATTACCACCCTGGGAAGGCGAACAAGGTGGCAGATGCCCTAAGTAGAAAAGATCCAGCAATTCAATCAATGATGAGAATTGATAAGGATCCAATCTACTTAGACTTGATGAAGATGGATGTGGGAATCATAAATAAGGGAACATCATCAATCCTTTCACAAATTATTGCTCAACCATCTCTTTTGGAAAGGTCAAAGGATGCTCAAAAGGATGATGCGGGAATCCAAGAAAAAGTGGAAGCTATCAAAAAGGGAAAATCCTCAGAGTTTAATGTTATTGAAGAAGGAATTGTGCGGTTTGGGAAAAGAATATGTGTTCCATCAAGTTCGGAGCTGAAGAAGGAACTTTTGGATGATGCACATAGTTCAAATTTCTCTATTCACCCAGGGAGCACGAAGATGTATCGAGATCTACGAGAAAACTTTTGGTGGGATAATATGAAGAAGGAGATCGCTGAATATACATCAAAGTGCCTGGTGTGTCAGCAAGTGAAGGCAGAGAGGCAGAAGTCTAAGGGGATGATGCAACCATTTCCCATACAAAAATGGAAATGGGAGAACATCACCATGGACTTTGTCACCGGACTTCCAAGGACATACAAAGGCAACAATGCAATCTGGGTTGTTGTGGATCGTCTTACAAAGACTGCACACTTCATTGCTATTCGAGATGATTTCTCTTTGGATCAACTGGCACGGATATATATCGGGGAAGTGGTACGGTTGCATGGAGTACCACTATCTATTGTGTCTGACCGAGATCCAAGATTTACCTCTAAGTTTTGGAAGAGTCTTGAACATGCTCTGAATACTGAACTAAACTTCAGTACGGCCTATCATCCTCAAACTGATGGCCAATCCGAGCGGACTATCCAAACACTTGAGGATATGTTGAGAGCATGATCAATGGACTTTAAAGGAGGATGGGATCAACATCTTCCTCTGGTTGAGTTCTCTTATAATAATAGTTTCCACTCGAGCATCCAAATGGAACCATATGATGCCCTGTATGGGAAAATGTGTAGAACACTGGAATGTTGGGATGAGGTCGGTGAACGTAAGCTGCTTGGACCAGAAATGGTCGAAGAAATGGTGGAGAAGGTGAAAACCATTCAGCAGTATATCAAGGCAGCCCAAAGTCGACAGAAGAGTTATGCAGATAATCGTCGACGAGACCTTGAGTTTAAAGTCGGAGACATGGTGTTTTTACGCATATCTCTGTGGAAGAAGGTCATGAGGTTTGGAAAGAAAGGGAAATTAAGTCCAAGGTACATCGGCCCATTCGATATTCTTGATCGTGTTGGGGCTCTGTCCTATCGACAAGAACTTCCACCGACTATGTCCAAGGTGCATGATGTCTTTCATGTATCCCTATTAAGGAAGTACATATCGGACCCTTCACATGTACTCTCTTCCGAGGTGGTACAATTGGAAGATGATCTTTCTTATGAGGAGCAACCAGTGAAGATCTTAGATCGTAGAGAAAAAGTTCTACGAAATAAGACAATGCCCCTCGTCAAGGTGTTGTGGAGAAACCATAAGTTTGAAGAAGCAACTTGGGAGTCGTAGGATATGATGAAGCTAAGTTACCCACACTTGTTTTAGTGTGGGAAAAGGAAACTTTTGATGGAGAAATTTCTTAAGGGGGGAATGTTGTAACGACCCAAAGTTTCATTAATGGAAAATCTCTCTTGATCCAGTTAAATGTTTCTTTATGAAAAAAAATGTTTTTATAAGATGTCAACTTCGTTAGTTTTATGTTAAGATTTGTGACCGTTACTTTTATAGCCGTTGAACAGTGATCATCTGAGTAGTATAAATATAAGGCTTTAACGAAACCATTTCTACTCAGACAAAGGAATCGATGGCCTCATCCAGTAGAATTGCCCCTTACGAAGCCCATTTGTCGGAGCTCGGAAAAGAGGTGGCATCTTTGGGCTTTGCCCTTGACCAATCCCAAGCTGAGCTTCATCAAGTCAAGCTCAAACGTGATCGTCTATGGGAAAAATGGACGTTGATAGAGATTACCACTCGAGTGATGTTATCCGAGCAACCCCAAGAGTCTGTCACCATCGCACACCTTACCCTTAGTTCTTATGTGGCTATTTTAAGAGGTTATGTAACAAATAAGTAGCACCATGTTCATGTACATTATTTTTTGTATATAATAATGAATATATTTTTTTTTGATACATTGTAATTAGTTTTTAAAGTACAAATGGTGTTTTTAGTTTTTATTTAATTAAGAATTATATTTTATTAAATTAAAGGATTTTTGAATTAAATAATATTTTAATAAAATATTATTATTAATATTAAATAAATTTTTATTAAATATAAATGATCTTATAATTTTATGAATGCAATTAAAATTTTTATTAAGGTTTGAAAGCCATTTCTGTCAAATCCCGTGAATTTTTTATAAATGTCGGTTTTTTTTAAAAGTGAAAATTCACATATTTAGTAAATTATTTAGATAAAATAAATATTATTTTTGGAATCAGGGCGTCGAAATTATCCAACGGTGAATTTTTCATAATTTTCTGAGACAGTCAAATTTTTGGGTAAAAATTAAATACCATTTAAATATATAATGTGTTTTATGACATCATAATGACCCAATGGTGATGTAATAAAATACCATAATCCTTATGTTCGTCCAATATGTGTTTTATCATTAAAATAATGATGTTTTGGGTTTGTTTGACTTACTTTTCAAAGCATTAATGGAGCCCTCAAGACTTATTCAACACTTTTCCTTTTTAAATTAATTTCAATGGGAGTGTGACTCACCTCCACATAAGCAACCCTAATTTTTTAATAAGTTCGGACCTTGGACTTGTAAAATGTTGTTTTCCTCTTTCCTTTTCCTGAAACCATGGTCAAATACCATGGGATGGTTTGTGGTTTGGATTATTTTAATATAAGGGGTCCCAAACCTAAATAATAAAGAATTCTCTCACCTTTCCTATATAAACCCACCCAAGCTCCCACTTCCTCCTCACTCAAATCTCTTGAAGCTCGTCCAACCTCTGCCCTACTCTCTCTAGAATCCTCTCAAGGTGCCCCAAGCTCCCAATAATCCTCTCACAAGCCTCTCTCTAGCCTTTGGAAGCACACTTCCAAGTAAGGGGTTTTCTTCCTTTCTCATTTTTGTCAATTTTCTTTAAGTTGTATTGCCTTTTTTTATTTCAATTATGAATGTTGGGGTATGGTTTCACACCTCCCCCATACTTCCCTCTTATTGTTTGAATGATGGTAGAACCCTTTCTCTCTCATTAAATGCCTCCCATGTACACCCGTTACTATGCCGAAATTCCGAAAGGAACTTCTCTCTCTTCTTTTACATTCAAGCAATACTTTTGTATCATGAATCTAAATTCAATTTCTATTGTTGGGACATGTATATATATGATCTCCTTTCTTTCCATTACATTTAAATATGATGAGGAACCCCTTTATCTCTCATCAACCTTTTTTATGAATTCTTATGTCACGCCGTTACGCTGCCGAAATCGCACCGATTTTCTAAGCCAATGTCTTTGTGTAGTGAATACCATGCCCATTTCTCCATCAAGGGTATTCACCTTTATTCACATTTACATATTGATTATAAATTTTCATCTATGAATTCCACATTCCTTTATCGTGGAAGAAATGCTTATGTTTTATGCATCCATGTTTTATGATCCATGTGGCACACTTATGCATGAAATGAAATGTTTAAGAAGGGTGCGCCCTTTATAGCGCTCCAATGCATTGGGTAAAGTATAGTATCATGATACGTCATGTGAAATGATTGTTTACTCATGCTAATTCAATTGCAACGAGGGTTTACTCGTGCTTCAAGTGCAATGAGGGTTTACTCATGCTCCATGTGCAATGAGCCTTGGCTCATGCTAATTCAATGTTAAGTGTTGTTGCCACATTTCCATGTTATGATTATCATGCTTTATCATGACTTTATGTTCATGTTTCTATTATTCTCTATTGATTTGACTATTTCCTAACATGTATTTCACTCCTCATGTTATTCATTGTTTACTCCCTTACTGGGCTTTATAGCTCACCCTTTTCTTATGCATGTCCTCAGGTTATCCCATGCAATGCTAAGTACGATGGAATGTAGTGGTCATGTAAAGGAAGTTTTCAATAAAGATTTTGTATTTCAAGTTTAAAGTTTTTATGTAATGATCTTAAGCCCCAAAGACACTAAACCTCTCGATCTTCTTTTTTGGATCAAGTGAAGTTTTATGTAATAAAGCATGTTTAAGTTTTAATAAAAAGCAGGGTTGTCATAGTAGCATCTTGTTAGGTAAGAATCATGAATACTAAAAAAAATTTAGGCTGGGGTGTTCGTTTTTGTATAGTTTGTGAAATGTATGATTCCTAGTGCTAGCATAGTGGGCTTTCTCAAGGTAGATAGGATGCGACTCAGGGTCGTCATGTAGTTCAATTACATGTAGTGCATCCTATACTAGACGTGAAGAGAGTTGAACATTCTACTAATTGAGGTACAATTATAGTATTCTCTACCTTATTATCTACTTCATTCAACACTTGATCTCCACACTCCTTTATATACGAGTCAATCATATTGAGTCTAGGCCTGAAAATCAAAAACTTCTATGGTGTGATGACACTTCATAAACCATTTCCTCTATGTTCAGATAGCATTCTATATTTTACGTATTTTTATCTTGATATAGGCATCAATATCTTCATATGGAATATATTCATGCTTTAAATAAATGGGTTTCATGTAATCATCATGATGGACATGATAGTTCCCTATCAAGGCCATATTAATTGCAATCATCGTAGGGTGACATTTACATCACTAGGGGTAGTAGGTATGTATATAAGTTATAATGATATATCCTAGTGGCTCGATTAGGACTAGAGTATTAGGGGTTGAGAAGAGAGAAAATCTAGGTTTTGATTCTTTTCTTAAAAAGTGAAGACTTATGAATCAATATTTTTCATAGTGTAGTGGGTTGTTTTAGGGATTTATTCCTTGAGCACTCTTCTATGATAAATCTACTATGGGAGGTACAAATTAATATTAATTTATTTCTAGGAGTAGCTCTAGTTTTCCTTCCACCTTATAGAATGACACTTATAGATATTATCGAGCTCATAAAAAAGTTGGAGGATATTGAGGATAAAGGATTTATAAACCCCATAACTTCTCCAAGGGGCGCCATATTTATTTTTTCTATGAATTCTAGAATTACCCTTTAGATCGGTGTGTATTACTAATAGTTTAACCAATTCATGGTAAATAACTAGCATCCAATACGTTGAATTGATGACCTATTTGATCAGCTCCACGGAGAGAGAGTGTTTTCAAAGATTGATTTGAGGTCACACTATCATCAAGTTTGTGTCAAATATTCAGATAAACCTGACATAGATTTAAGGAGTAGGTATTGTCTTTATTACTACTTAATAATTTCATTTGGACTCACGAATGTACCCACATTCATTATGGTCCAGGTGATTTGGGGTTTCCACCAATATCTATATTCATTTATGGTAGTATTTGTGTACATAATATTAGTGTATTAATGTTCTTGAAATGGCCATTCCAATAATCCTGATATCCTAATAAAGACACTGAAGAGAATTAGGTCTATACTGAGTTCATAAAAGGATACTTTTGGATTTAAAAAATCAACTTCATAGGTCATGCCATCTAAGAGTCAAGGGTATCAGTAGACCTAGAGAAAGTGATAACTACAGTTTCCTAGGTTGAGAACAAAGAATTTATTTGACATATAATGTTCCTTGGGGATATCTAGGTATTATAGATGCTTCATCTAAGATTTCTCATGCCTTGTAGTGCTTCTTACTGGTCTGACTATAAAGGGGTGAAATTAATTTGGTCAAAATCTTGTGAAGAATCCTTTTAGGAGTTCATAGTGATGATTTACTTCAACACTAATCCTAATTCTTTCAGATATTAAAATATGGTATAATTTTTACTATGAAACATTAGGTATCAAGATGTGATCAAATATGATTTAGGATAAGTGATTCATAGTGTACGATTCAATTAATTGAGGCTACATGAGTGGAATTACCTGATGTAAAACCTCAAGCTAGATGTAATTGTTTGTGATATATGATGTTGGATGCATTACCTACATGGGGAGAATTTTTAAGTATTCACATATCAAAAAATTCCCATGTACATCTTTACATAACATGATCTGAATATTAGGAAGTGTAGATGGGTTGAGTACCTGCAATACTTTGATTTCAAGATTTCTTATTCACCAAGAAAAGGCAATGATCTATTCAATGATTTGAGCTGGTGAATTAGACATTGCAAGTTTAAGAGGCCATTGGAGAGTGGTATATCATGGGATTATTTTCAGTGATGTATGATGAGTTTCCGGAAGATCATTATTAGATTGTCCTCTCAACAATTGGAGTGATCTCTACCATTATGAAGTAGGTGAGAATGAAAAATTTTTTGATTTCAAAGGAATACTCCCATGAGAAATTATATCATATTATGATTCATCTTATAGTTAGAACATGGATGAGGATGTGAATTTATGCTTTTATGGGCAGGTTTGTGTCCCAAAATACATCATAGGGGATATGATGTGAGAATTTCAGGCATCTATTTGGTAAGTACATTCTAGTGTCACCAAGATATATCAATAATTACATCATCAATATTGGTGTCCTGGTATGAAAAACAAGATATCTAGATTTATCAATTGATGTTCCCCCTATTAGTAGGTGAAGGAAAAACCTCAACAATTGGTTGGACTTCTCAATATGTTTTCTATTCCCGAGTGGAAATGGGATTATGTTTCTATGGATTTCAAGACTGGTCAACCAAGATAACCTTGTGGAAATGATACCATTTGGGTATTTTTCATTGTTTCGTAAAGTTATCACACTTCATAGCTATTCGAGAGAACTTATAGGTAGATGAACTAGGGTGTCTATATGATAGATAGGTTTTACATATTCATAGTGATTTAAGATCAACCATTTTTAAAGAGATTCCCACTTCATGACTCTGTTATAGAAGGGGTTACAAAATTACTTGGATGCATTAAATATTTTTACAATTACATATTACCCCTAAATAAATGGGAAGATAGAGAATAATATTATGGTGTTAGAGGAAATCCCTTGTAGATTTGTCAATTACTTCAGGGGTTATTGGGTGAAAAATATGTCCCTTATGGAGTTCTCTTAAAATAATTGGTTTCATGCTACCATTGAGATGGATCCTTATGATGATTTATATGGTATTACTTACCGATCACCTTAGTTCTAGTTAGAGTCAGGGTAAACAACCTTACTTGGATCATGTCTTATTTACGTGACTATTGAATAGGTTCAGTTGACCAAAATGTGCATGATGACAACTTCAAGGTAGAAGACATATAGCTACTAACACCGAACACATCTCGATTTTGAGGTCTAATATTAAGATTCATTTTGAGTTTCTCCTATGTTGGGCCATCGATGAGTTTAGAGGCAGGGTAAGTTTCACACCATTTCATTGGACCCTTTAAGGATGTAAAGCAAATTGGACTAGTAACATACGATATAACACTTCCTCACAGATACTGGTTTATGCAAGATGTCCTTCACGTATCCCAATTTGTAATTACTATCCAAAACCATATCATTTTTTCAAACCTAGTGGGGTTGAGTTTGAGATGGATGCTTCTTATGAGGAGTACCTAATGTGTATTGTGGATTAGTGTGTGAAGACACTCTGTGGTAGGTCAATTACTTTGGAACATGTGATATGGTATCAAGACCGAGTATAGTACAAGAAATGGGGGCATGGAGATGATATATGAGCCCTGTGGATGAAACATTTTTCAGATAACCAATCTTTACCCTCATATGGCCAATATAGAGAAAAGTTTCTTTAAAGAGGGGAGGTCATAAGGACATAAATTTACTCAAAAGTATGACTTGTTTTAATTTGGATTAAATTCTTTAGTGTGGCCCATATAATGTTACTTAATGGAGATAAAGAGGTCATGAGGGTTTCTAGGTATTTTTAGGATCATGGTGCCCTGGAATTTAAAGAAACAAAATGGGTTGCATGATTCGAAGAAACCTTGATGCCTATCCTGCTTGGTTCCCCTAACTGTGTGGGAGGGATTTATAGGGGAATAGGGAGCCTCACGTTTTTTTTCAACCATGTAATCCAAGGTGCACTCCCATGTGAGTTTCAATGGGGTTTTTTTGATATTGGGTCTTTAATGGGTTGTGTACGTTAGTCAAACCATGTGCCTAGTCTATTAGGGGTTCCACCTTAGACAGTGGGGTGGCACATAGGTGGCACTAATTTTGGATAACAACACAACCAAGCTACAAATACCTGATTGTTTTGGTTAAAATGATCAATTTTACCTTAAATGTTTTAATATCCACTCTCTATTTTGTTTCTTATCCCATAGTGGATAGGTGATCATTTCTTCCTCTCATGAGTTCTCCCTCATACAAATCCTTAGGATCTTGATTTTTTCTACTTCCAAACACCAAATAAAGTGTCTTTAGAATCATTGAATCTGATTTGGTAAGAACTCATGTCATATTTCTTCTTTTCTCCATTTCCTATCAAATCACTATTTTGGAGTTAGCTCATTTGCCTTATTTTCTATTTGTTGGACCGTTCCACATTTTTCTTCCAATCAACATAAAATATTAAGATGATTTTGGAAGATGATTCATCTGTGGTCCTGTGGTTGGTGGTCTAATTTTAATCCCTCATTGTTGAGTTTTTTTTCATTACCCCATCATTATTCCACATGACAGCCATTGGTGTGTGTTTCTTTAAAATTTAATTTTTTCCGTTTATAAATAAATATACACATGGTTTTATACTCTCATGGACCCTTTCTATGTGATTAGAGGATTTTGACCTCAACTATAAACACCCCTCTGAGGTTTTCAACAAGAAATGACTCTTTATATTAAATTTATTAAGTAGAAAAACACCACCTAAGTGTTCATCTTGGCTTGGAAGTATATTTCCATCTTTTATATTACTTATCAATGGATGAGAATAATATATATGTTTTTTAATTGAGCTTGATTATAAATTTATATTCCTTAATTAATTTAATGGCTTGTATAATTGGAATTAAATGGGGGTCAAGGCCGCACCTCTTCTTATATAATTATTAAATGTGAATTGTATGATATGTGACACCCTTGGTTGTGATGGTATTCATGATTATGATTCAAAAGAGGTGACCCTTAATGTTATAATCATTATTATGATTATTTAATTTATATTTTTGGAGGAATGATGGTTAACAGTCTTCTTTATCATGATGATTCAATATCCCTTTCATGGGGTGTTAACCAATACGTCACTCACCATTAAACTTATATTCGGGTAAAGGGAATGGAGCTCAATGTTAGCATGATTTGGGTCTAGGGAATTATATCTCACCCTAGTCTCAAGTGATGAGAATGAAATATCTCATTAATTGTGAGATTTAGGTCACATACTCTTAGTTGGAGCCTATAGCTTATTGAACTAGTAATGGATGCTTGAATTATGCCCTGGGTCTAGAAAAAACCTCATATCCATTTATATCGATAGTTACATCCCCACGTACTTAGTGCATATATTTGGATAAAATATATAAAAATAATATATTTATTATTACTATATATATGGTTACTTATTATTCTCATACAATACCTTTTCCTAAGAAGTTGGATTCATCTATGTGTTCTATAGAAACCAGATCATGCTATTACCTATTTGTTTAGTTTGTTTACCGTTTCATTATTCCCGCACATTGATTACCTATATAAAGAAATTTTAATATTTATAGAGACCATTTATGGGGACCTGGTAGGATTTTTATATAACACCCTACTCGAGACACCCTTGGTACCTATGTACATTACTTGTCTGCAGGTGAAGAGACCCGTCCCAGTGGGGACCATGCCGTAACTCCCCAAGCCTGCCTCCAATAGGCCAGGGGTTGGTGACTAGCACCGAGTATGTATTCTACTAACATGAGAGGCATTGCCTATAAACCTGTACACACACACACACACATCTACAAGCCCATAAAGTTGAAAAGTAAAAACTACTAAAGGGAAAAGATGTATGCATACACTAAAACCCAACCAAAGTGTACGACATGAAAGTAAAGTACAAGATAGTAAAACCTTGGTCCAAAAGTACAAGACCACCAAAAAATAGTCTGAAACAATGTCCAACCTATATGGAATGGTACTGGGACTGTAATTTGTAGCAATAGGAACACACCTCAGCCTGCCCGATCTCACTGGGTATCGTCCGGTCCTGGTCTGCCAAGAATCCTTTGAAAGGCTTGCTCGTCTGCACAAGACATGACACATGCAGGCAAAGCGCATGTAGGGGTGAGTATAACAATACACAGTAGGAAACCACGAAACCACAAAGGAAATACAACAAGGGAATTACCACAATGGAAAGATACTGTCAGCTCCACACAGTATATGTCTACAGAACATATAACAATAATATCGAAATATACTCATACACAAACGACCATCGTGATACTGCCACTAGGATCCAGCTCAAAGATTCCACTAATCATGTAATAAGGAGAAAACACTCCTAGGTCTGAGGAGATATAGATACGAAGTACTCATTCTGGGATAACACACTCCACAAGTACTTTGAGAACATGATGCTTAGATGGGGATCACAGCCAAGTCATGGGGTGATTCCAATAACTCAGTCTGAGATAATCTGCGAAGAAGAGGATCGACACCTGGTTCAAGTTGGTCACATATAAACCAAGAACTCTAACTAGGGTTTTGGGAATGAATAGAGGATCTAGATCTAAGTCTCACAGAATGGATTCCAAAAACTCTATTCAGGAAGTTCTTCTGGTGGGATCATATACCTAGGTAAAGGAAATGATACCAGAACCTTCAGGGAAAAGACCAAGGGTGAAAACCCTAAGAAAGATAGTCCAAGTCACATAAGAAAAGTGGCTCAATCAATTCAACATAGGTTACAATGAATGTAGTATGGTTCCACGCAGTGTTCCTTGATTCCGGGTACAGCCCGTGTAAACGGACCATGTCATTCGTTCAAGCTGTGTAAAACCAAACTATACGGTGTGTAGAAAAAGTACACACTGTGTTCCTTGACCCCAGGTACTTCCCGTTTAACTGGACCATGTCATTCGGCTTGTCAGATAGAAAGCAACTACATAGTGTGTAGAAGAATCAGACACTATGTCCGAGCACCTGGGGCTCGCTCCGTGTATGCTGGCCATGTGCCCATACACGGTCTCTGCCCGTGTCCGTGTTGCCTGCCCGTGTACCCTTACACGGGGTATCCTGTGTATCTAGCCGGGGGGGGGGTATACACAGCGTTTCCTTGGCCATGTACCATGCCCGTGTCTGTTTACTCCCTAATTACATTCCATGTAATCCTACTGGTAAACACACGCCGTGTAGCCCATACTACAGGGTGTGTAGTTGGGAAATTTTAAGAAATTCCATATTCTTCCTCACGCTTCGGCCGATCATCCGGATCACATTTCTCTGGTCCGTTCATCCCGATACTCCAGGGGTTGGTTCGTTTAATCATACGAGCAATGTAACATGTGTTTTCTTCTCTTGAATCGGATCAGAAACCTAGAATGATCCTTTTAAAGAAAAATGCTTAAATATTTTTATCTCTAGATCCGCTCCGAATCACCTGCCGAAACCATCGTCGCACCTACGTGACATCGCTCCAGGATTGGATTTATATTCTCTGATCATTTCACCAACAAACGAATGCGTAACGATCAATTTCCTCTAAGAACGCGTAAAACAAAACAAAAAATGCACTAGAGAAAAACAAGAATCAAACAAGAGGGAATAACCTCGATCGTTGTTCATGAAGATCCGGGTTCATTGCTGATAGATCAAAATGTCAACAAACAACAGATTATAAAACCTCAAATAATTGATTTCCTTATAAAACCCCAAATCACGCCCGTGCGCAAAATGATCGATCCACAGGCTAATCGTTTCACAGATTAGCCCGCATTCGTCATTGGAATCAAGAACAGGGAAAGGAAAATCAAAAGAAAAACATCTTACCTAGATCCGTGGAATTCGTTGGTGATGATCCGGTTCTCGCTTCATCGTTTCCGGCCAAAATCGTCAATAACGTCGTCGCCGCGTCGGTAGGTCTTCTCCAGAGGTCTCCAGAGAAAATCAGATTTAGGGGGATTGTAACCCTGACCCTCCTGTGAAATATTTATTGAAAAAAATAAAATATTTCATTTGAACAAGGATTTAAATAAATTTTTTCAATTAAATAATTTATTACGGTTACATCCAAAAATCATATTTCACCACCGACCTGCGCTGGCCGAAGTTAGGCCCCGCCTAAGGTAAAAACGATGTTCTGAATGCAACGATGCCCTCAGATTTCTGATCCGAGCATCTGTTCAAGAGTTATTTCACTTTTTCCGGAAAACCACATGTGCACAATTTAATTATTAAATTAAATTCAAACACTTGTTCCGGGCTCACCGGGCCTCGGAACTGCACGCCATCTCAGAGACTAGTCTCAAATTAATTCCCATATAATATTAAAATAACACATTGAAAAATCCTGGACATTACATCACACCCACCAGAGGGATTTTATGACCCCGAAAAGCCAAAACAAAGGCTACTCAAAAAGATGTGGGTACTGCACGCGAATTTGAGCCTCCCGCTCCCACGTGCTCTCCTGGAGATTCCCGTGCTGCCACTGGACAAGCACTAAGGGAATAGACCACCCACGAAGGATCTTCTTCTGCCTATCCTCGATCTCCACTGGGTACTCTGCAAAGGATTCTCCATCATCGATGTCCAGCTCGGCCTAGTCGATAACGTACGATGGATCATGCACGTACCACCGTAGCTACGACACTTGGAAGACGTTGTGTACCCGATATATTTTAGGAGGTAGAGCCAAGTGATATGCCACCTCACCAACTCTACTCAGAATCTGAAAAGGGCCAACGAACCTCGGAGATAGCTTGCTGCCTTGACCAAATCTCTACAATCCCCATTGAGGTGAGACCCGAAGGAAAAAATGGTCTCCTTCCTCGAACTCAAAGGGCCTCCTCCTCCTATCGGCATAAGTCTTTTTATGACTCTGTGCATTCTTCATCCATTCCTGGATGAACTACACCTTCTCTGTAGTAGCTCTCACCATCTCTAGGCCCATGAGTGCTGACTCTCTTGGGTTAGTCTAGCAAAGTGGTGACCTGTAGGGTCGCCCGTACAGACCCTCAAATGGTGCCATACTAATAGTGGAATGATAATGTTTTTGTAAGGAAATTCCACCAATGGTAGGTGATCCTCCCAGTTATGACTGAAGTCAAGTATGCAAACTCGAATCATATCCTCCAAAACCTGGATGGTCCGCTCTGTCTGACCATCGGTATAAGGATGGAATGTTGTGCTTAAGCGTAACTAAGTCCCAAAAGCTTCCTGCAATCCCTTCCAAAACGGGGATATGAAATGAGCATCACGATCTAAGATTATCTTGGATGGAACTCCATGAAGTTGAACTATCTCCTGTACGTAGAGGTGTCCCATGCTCTCTACCAAACTCTGCTCCTATTTGGCTAGGAAGTGGGCCAACTTGGTAAGTCTATCAATGATCACCGAGATGGCATTGTGTCCCCTAGACGTACATGGTAAACCCGTCAAGAAGTCCATAGACATCCCGTCCCACTTCCACTCTAGCAACTCAAGGGACTGAGTTAAGCTTGTTGGTATCTGGTGCTCAGCCTGTACTTGCTGACAAGTAAGGAATTGAGAAAAATACTCTACCACAAACTTCTTCATTCCTGGACACTAGAACAGAAGTCGGAGGTCCGGATACATCTTTTCCATGCCAAGATGCACCGCCAAAGGAGATGTATAAAAACACCTTAGAACCTCCTCCTGCAATGTCACTGGTAATAATGTGATCCCTCTGAAAGGAACAACATGCTCCCAACCTTCTAAATATCAATCAGCCGTAACACGTGTGGATATCTGAGCACGTAGAGTCTCACAACTAGAATCCTCGCGTTGTGCTTCCCTGAATCGCTATAAGAGTGGAGGGGTAACAACCATCTACTAAAGGTAAGCTCCTTCATCTCCATCCACGATGGATAATTGTAAATTTGCTTACTGCCTCGTCGCCTCATCCAGCAACTGCGAACTGAATTTCCTACTGAGAGCATCCTCCACTACGTTCCCCTTCCCCGGAGTATAAACGATCTCAAAGTTGTAATCCTGGAGGAACTCAAGCCACCGCCTCTACCTAAAATTCAGATCTTTCTGAGAAAAGATATATCTAAGACTCTTGTGATCAGAGTAGACGCTAAACTTCTCACCCATCAGGTAGTGCTTACACATCTTCATTGAGAAGACTACCATTGCCAACTCAAGATCATGGGTCATGTAGTTCTGCTCGTGTTGCCTCAACTGACGTGAGCCATATGCAATCACCACTTTCCCTTGCATCAAGACACAACCAAGACCATTTCATGATGTGTCACAGAACACTACATACTCGACACCCTCCTCCGGTAATCTCAGGATAGGGGCGCTCGTCAGACTCTGTCTCAACTACTGGAAAGCCTACTGGTATCTCTCGGTCCACACGAAAGGCTTCCCCTTTCGGGTCAAAGATGTCATGGGTGCTGAAATCCTAGTGAAATCAAGGATGAATATCCGATAGTATCCTAAAAACCCAAGGAATCTCCGCACCTCTGTCACGCTCTAGGGTGGCTCCCATGCCAGCACTGCCTCTACCTTGGCTGGGTCCATTGCTACACTATCGACCGAGATAACGTGTCCCCGAAAGTGGACCTCCTATAACCAGAACTGACACTTCGAGAGTTTCCCATACAACTGGTGCTCTCGGAGTGTTTCCATAACCATCCTTAGGTGTCTCACATGCTCCTCCTCGGACACAGAGTACACAAGGATATCATCAATGAAGACCACTAAAAACCAGTTTAGATAGGGCTGAAAGATCTGGTTCATGAGTCTCATGAACACTGCCGTGGTGTTCGTCACACCGAAGGGCATCACCAAGTACTCATAGCGACCATAACGACATCATAATGTCGTTTTCAGTATATCTGCATCACATAATCGCAACTAGTGATAGTCTGATCATAGATCAACCTTCGAGAACAACCATTCCCCTCTGAACTGGTCGAAGAGGTCATCGATCCTCGGTAGTGGATACCGGTTCTTTACGGTCACCAAATTCAAGCATCGGTAATCCACACATAGCCTCAAGCTCCTATATTCCTTCTTGGGAAACAGACCTGGGGCCGCCAAGGCTGAAACTCTTGGTCTCACAAATCCCTTCTTCTGCAAGTCGTCCAGCTGCACCCTCATCTCACGAAGCTATGAAGGAGCGATCCAATACGATGATGCCGATATCGGTGTCATCTCAGCTTGAAACTCAATGCAGAAATCTATCTCCTGATAGAGAGGTAGCCCATGGACATCCTCTGGAAATATGTCATTGTACTCAGCCACTGCTGCTGGAATCTGTAAACTCGTAACATCTGCTACACCAAGGGCTAGGCTTTCCAACTAATGTGAAATCGGTTGTTCCCTCTTATGCACGAGTCCATCTTGCGATGCCAGAGCCTCTCTTTCACCGAAAAAATAGAACCTCGTTCCATCACTGCGGACACACCACACCCTCCGCCTAAAACAGTCGATCTGGGCATGAACTGTGGATAGCCAATCCATACCAAGAATGACATCATAAGGCCATGACGCTACCACCAAGTGGTTCCAACCAAAACTCTCACCTCCAAGGGCCAGTTCACATTGTCTAAAGAGGTGTGGGATCTATGAATTTTCTCCAGTCGGTGTTTCTAAGCGTAAGGGTTGAGTCAACGACTCAAATGGAATCTCAAGGTCTCAAACAAGATAGGCAGCTAGAAAGAAATGACTAGCACCTGTGTCTATCAATATGACAACCAGAGTAGAAAACACACAGATAGTACATCTAATCATTCCGGGAGTACCTGGGTCATAATCCTCTGTCGCCTACAGCTGTCGCTACCTCTGTCCACCAGCTCCCTGAGCCTAGGGTGGTGGTGGTAAAAGGTCAAAACGTCGTCCACCTCCAAATGCTCTCCTAGCTCCCCTACCACATCCACCACCCCATGGATCTGTCTGCTCTACACGTTGCCTCTGCCTCAATGGTCCATCCACTTCTCCTGTGTCAGCAGTACGACGGGTCAGACAATCTCGAGCGAGATGACCCCTACCGTCACATGAGTAGCATCCCCACACTCGAGGCTGGATAGATGCGCCTTGAGAACCCTGTACGGCAGATCCCATGTCCTGGGATCTCCTCTAGAAATGTCTCCCACGCCTCGGTCACTAACGTCAGCTCCCTGCTGCTGAGGTCTCTGCTCCAACTCGCCCACTACTGACAACTTCAGGCTGTCTCTGCTCTGCCAAGAATCTCTCTACCACCAAAGCCCGCTCGAGCACCCCAACATAAGTAGTGATGCTCATAGGGATGATGTTAGCTCGAATATCTCTGTGCAAGCCCCGATCAAAATTCCGAGCTCTAAAGTACTGATCTCTGACCATATCCATCGAGTACCACGAGAGGTTAGTAAATCTCAATGAATAGTCAGCCACCATCATGGTTCCCTAATGGAGCTGAAGAAGCTCGTGTATGTGTACCGCTCTCAGGGTAACTGGTAAAAACTACTCTCTGAAGAGATTCTCAAACTCCGACCATGCAAGTGTCGCCTCGTCGTGGGTCTGGATAACCAAAATCCACTATCGTCCTATTGAGCCCTGCAGAAGGCTCGCTAGCAGGATCACCATCTGGTATGCTGGTGTCCTGACCAAAGGGAAGACTCTGGCCACTGCCTCAAGCCAGTCCTCTTCTGCCTGAGGGTCAGGCTCACCTCGAAACCTGAGGGGTCTTTTTCTCTGAAACTCGTGGAGTGCGCTTAGCCTGTGCTCCTCCTCCACTGGTACAACAGGCACTAAACACTGTTCCATAGGTGGCAGGATAACTGGCACACCACCTGATGGTAAAACTGGGGGATCTGGACCCTATATTGAGGCTTCATCACTAAGGGGGTCATCCTCGGGATCGAGCTGCTGGATCCTAGCGGGTGCATGTCGTGGAGGATTCCTGTAAAGAAAGATGATGTATCTCAGTCAGTGAGTATATCTGGAGAGCTGAATCAAGAAATACATGGAAACCACATCCCATTACTATATGAAGCATATACCAATATTTTTCCTCTGTAACTAGTGTTATCATGTTATGAGTAGAAAAGAAATTTATCAGAGTCCTGGTGTATGGATACGTCGGCCGCCTGCACCAATACTGGGGTCCCTGGTCTGAAAGCCGAACTCGAAACACTTAACACTGTTGCCCCAAACCAACTCATAGAATCTCATCCCTAAAATAGAACCGACCACCTATGATACCACTTTTTCATGACCCGTACTAGTGGAGCCTGATCCGCAACTCCCCAAGCCCATCTCCAATAGGGCAGGGGCTGGAGACTAGCACTGAGTAGCCATGCTACTAACATTGAAGGCATTGCCTATAAACCTATACACATGAACACACATCTCCAAGCCCAAAAAGATGAGAAGTAAAAACTACTAAAAGTAAAATATGCATGCATACACTAAAACCCAACCACAGAGTATGACAGGAAAGTAAAGTAAAATATAGTAAAACCCTGGGCCAAAAGTACAAGCCCACTAAAAGATAGTCTGTAACAAAGTCCTACCTATAAAGAAATATACTGGGACTGCAATATGTAGCCAAATGAACACACCTCGGCCCGCCTGATCTCACTGAGTATCATCTGGTCCTGGTCCGCCAAGAATCATGTCAAAGGCTTGCTCGTCTACACAAGACACGACACCTGAGGGCAAAGCCCATGTAGGGGTGAGTATAACAATACCCAGTAGGATACCCAAAACCAAAAAGGAAATACAACAAGGAAAATACCACAAAGGAATGATATTTTCATCTCCACTTAGTATATATATACAGAACTTAAAACAAGAATATCCACATATACTCATACACAAATGACCATCGCGATACAGCCACTAGGATCTAGCTTGAAGATTCCACTAAGCATGTACCAAGGAGAACACACTCCTAGGTCTAAGAAGAGAGAGATATGAAGTACTCGTTCCGGTAGAACACAATCCGCAAGTACTTTGAGAACATGATGCTCATATGTGTATCACAGCCATGTCATGGGGTGATTCCAACAACTCAGTCTAAGCTAATATGCGAAGCAGAGGATCAGTGCTTGGGTAAAGTTGGTCACGTCGATACCAAGAACTCTACCTAGGGTTCCAGGAATGAATTGAGGATCCATTTCTATGTCTCACAGAAGGGATTACAACAACTCTATTCAAGAAGTTCTACTGAAGGGATCATACTCCTGGGTAATGGAATTGATACCAGAACCTTTAGGGAAAAGACCAAGGGTATGAACCCTAAGAAAACTAGTCCAAGTCACAAAAGACAAGTGGGTCAAGCCATTTAAGATAGGTTACATGGTGTGTAGTATGGTTACATGCCTTGTTCCTTGACCCCAGGTACTTCCCATGTAAACGGCCCATGTCATTCGTTCAAGCCATGTAAAAGAAAACTACACGACATGTAGAAAAATTACACACCGTGTTCCTTGACCCCGGGTACTGCTCGTGTAACCGGCCCGTGTCATTCATCTTGTCAGATTGAAAGAAACTACACGGCATGTAGAAGAATCACACGTCGTGTCCGAGCACCTAGGGCTCGCTCCGTGTACGTTAGCCATGTGACCATACACAGTCTCTACCTGTGTCCGTGTCGCCTACCCATGTACCCGTACATGGTGTATCCCGTGTATCTGGCTGGGTCTGGCCTGGGAGGGGAATACACAGCGTGTCCTTGGATGTGTACCCTGCCTGTGTCCATGCACTCCCGAAGTACATGCCATGAAATCTTTCCGACGAACACACGCAGTGTAGCCCATACTACACAGCGTGTAGTCGGGAAATTTCTAGAAACACCATCTTATTCCTTGCACTTAGGCCGATCTTCCAGATCGGGTTTCTCGGGTCCATTCGACCCGATACTCTAGGGGTTGGTTTGATTCATCATACGAGCACCATAACAGATGTTTTCTTATCTTGAATCAGATTATAAACCTCGAATGATCCATCTGAAGAAAAACGCCCGAAAACTCGTATCTCCTGATCCGCTCTGAATTGCCTACCGAAACCGTCGTCGCACCTCTGTGACATCGCTCCAGAGATGGAAATACATTCTTGGATTGTTGCACCAACAAAAAAATGTGCAACGACCGATTTCATTCATGAATTCATAGAACGTAATGAAGAACGTGAGGTAGAAAAATAAGAATAAAACAAGAGGGACGAACCTTGATCATTGTTCGTGATGATCCGGGTTCGTCGTTGTTAGATCAAAATCTCAACAAAAAAGAGATTATAAAACCTAAATTAATTGATTTCATGATAAAACCTCAAATCATGCCTACCTGAAAAACAATCGATCCGCAAGCTAATCGGTTCCTAGATTAGTCCGCGTTCATCATATGAATCAAGAACGCAGAAAGGAAAATCAAAAGCAAAACATCCTACCTGGATCCGCGACGTTCGTTGGTGATGATCCGGTTGTCGCATCGTCGGCACCGATGAAAATCGTGAAGAATGTCGTCGCCGCGTCAGGAGGTCTTCAACAGAGCTCTCTAGATAAAATCAGAGTTAGGGGGATTGTAACCGTGACCCTCCCTTCGAAATATCTATTTAAAAGAATAAAATATTTCATTTCAACAAGGATTTTAATAAAATATTTCAATTAAATATTTTATTACGGTTACGTCCAAAAACCAGATTTCACCATCGACCTGCGCCGATCGAAGTTAGGCCTCACCTAAGGTAAAAATATTGTTCTGAATGCAACAATGCCCCTAGATTTTTGATCTAAGCACTCGTTTTGGAGTTATTCCACTTTTTCAGGAATACCACACGTGCGCACAATTTAATTATTAAATTAAATTCAAACACTTGTTCCAGGCTCACCGGGCCTCAGAACTGGACTACGTCTCAGAGCCTAGTCTCAAATTAATTCCCATATAATATTAAAATAATACATGAAAAAATATGGTACATTACAATAAGTGTTGGGACCAAGTTAGAAATTTTTTTTCTTGGAAGATGGAATATGTTTGGTGTTGTCTTTTTTTTTCAAAGAAGATATACAATAAAATAATCCACATACCTTTTAATTTATAGTTTATCATACTGAACATCATTTTAAAAAGATTAAAATAATAATTATTAAGGATGTTTATGGATTGGTAAGACATTTTCTAGAATAAAAGGTTCATTAGACTCACCTTGGTTACAAAATGGGGTTCTGATCGTAATGTGAGTTAGAATCATATTATTCTTGGGTAAAATTTAAATATTACTATGATATGATGATATATATTTCACAAAATTCATAAGTTTTCTGAATACTTGTCATTCAATCGTTATGAATAAAATGGGAGAGATGGTGTTGCTGATTTTATTGAGGATTGCTTGGAAAGAAGAAAGATGATAAGGAATGAGAAGTAAAAATAATTTACTTTATAATTCAGATGATATTTTTTCAATTATAAAAATGTTCGTAGCCATGAGGAATTTTTTATACAAGAATTTATTTGTGAAATAACAATGTTCCAAAATCCAAAGCACTCTAGTCTCAATTCATCAGTATGATATCACCAAATGTATATTTTTTTAAAGGAAGATATGATTGATCCGAATGTGAGAAAATGAATAGTATGGTTTTAGATAGACCAATAATCCACATGAAATAAATATTTGGGAAAATATGTTAGTTGTGTGTATCAAAATCAGTAAAATAAATAAGTTTTTGATGTCAAAACTTCTAATACCAGTCTGTTAGATGCAGGGTGCCACTGACCATTAGAGGAAAAGTTGTAGTCACTATGAACTGTTGGTGCCAGTTAATAAGATTTTTCTAGGACTGATGTGAGGAATAATGTGAGAGACCCATCGACTATATAGTCTACCATTTCATCAAGATGAATTATTGATTGTTTTTCTGGTGGGAATATTGTTTTACATAAACAAATGGTTCAAGATAAAGAAAAACATTGATATGTTTATAGCATTTGGATCAATATCCATCCGACTGGAGCTAAAACCATTTATAAGATTAAAGCAGAGACTGATCCATCTGATGCACATAGACACAGAACAACATTATTAGACATAAAATCATTAGTATAGGAAAATAATAAAAAAAATATTTTCTCAATGCTTATCAAAGTGTTATCAACAGTGTCATAGAAATAAAGGAATAAGTTTGAAGCATATTATTCATATGTCCATTTTGTGTAGATAAATATAATGAATAATATACTATCTTAATAATAATGAAGAAATCATATTGAGAAATTGTTTATGAGATTCATAATAAGAGGAAATATGTTTTTTATGTGTTGTGGAGAAAAGTAATCAAAATTAAACAAAATAATCAATAAAATGATCTGAACAATTAGAATCATTCTGAGGTTTTTAACGAAATTTATGATTTGAGAATAAGTTTTAATAGGATTCATGATGTTTTGATAAGAGTTGAGAAGTGTGGAACACATCAAGATGCACCAGATATTGAAGGATAATTTTCATTATTAGAATTTTTTTCTTCAGTGGAAAAGTTTTTCAAAATACTTCCCCAACCATATTTGGTGAACATATAAAAGGAGAATGTATTATTTACATTTTAACAGTGATATACTATTGAATAACGATTATGGAGTGCAGAATAAGTCTTGAGAGAATAATTTTCGAGATCATTCTTTCATGTGGAGGTTTTCCGAACAGAAGAAAAAATGAGAGGAGATAATATTATAATCAAGGTTTCTAAATTCAGATTGAGAAATCAAACTGATAAATCCAGATTCAGACTGAAGTTTTTTATTATTGTCTTAACCTAATTTTGATATATTTATAAATATACATTGAGCAATCGGAGTGGTGAATCAGACTGGGAAATTAGGCTAATTGTCATTACAAAGTCTAGTAGAATTTATTTCCTATTATTGCGAAATGTAATAAATTTATTTAAGATCTTATTTTCAAAGGTTTATCAGGAAGAATATAAAATTATTGTTAAAAGATCGTGTTACATCATTTCATGCTACTTAAATCACAAACACTGTTGTATTGGACATTGTTCTATAAAAGTTTAAGGGAATATCTTAATTATTGTATTCGATGCAAAAGTATGTTTTTCCAGTTGATTGTGTGGTATTAGATTTTTTCTAACCATACCAAGGTTATATATAAACTCTTTTTCGTGAGCCTTGTATATTCTTTTTATGATGACAGGTTATTATTTATTTTCTTGTAAAAGTTTTAAATATATAATAGGAGGTGATTTTTTGTTTCAGAAATAAGAAATATTAAAAGATAAAGAGATCACTGACTAAACCAATCCCCATCTCAATGATACCTCATATGGAATGTTGTATTACAATTAGCATCATATAAAAATTCTTCTTTACTTTAATCTTTTATAATATTTTATAGAATTAGTTTTAATGGAGAATATCAATTGTGTGAACAGTAAGCTGATTCAGTTCATCAATGGTAAGAATTATCATACCATGAACGATATAATTTTTCCTTATCATATCTCTATTAAGTATGATGATCTTGAAGCTACAATGGATGTATTTTATGTTATTTATGATAAATTTCTACTTAAATCTATTTATAGGAAGAATATTGAGAATTATGGAAGGGCCTATAATTATTTACTCTCACCACATTCTAAAATGGTTTTTTTGAGAGTGAAGGGTATTTTCAATAACAATGGAAACTAGGATAAGCTAAAAAACATTTATGAAGGTAATACAGAAGTATTGAAGGAAAAGTAACAAATCTAGAGGCTTATGTATAAAGATATATATATATATATCGATCAATATTAATCTTTTGGTTACTTATTTACCTGGGTGAATGATGTTTTCAACAATATTATATGTCTTGGTGAAGGGGTGTAATATTATAAAGTTGACAAAAATATCTTGATAATTCATTCAAAAAATTTTGATACTAAATTTTCATCATTAGAAGAATGATATATAGAATAATTATCTTTTATTGATTTTTAAGGAAAATCTTATCACTAATAAAAAGTGAATGGAAAAAGTTATTAAATGAAAACCAAAAGTTGATAGATAAATGTTTTTCAATTCTATGTAGAATTAAAAGTCAAAGATGATTCTTATTGAAGAATAAACTATTGAATCTGATTCTTAAAATGAGGTATGTAAAACTCTTGATGAATTTTTCACCTTATTTTCTGAGAATGTGAAAATAGTTATTGGAAAATATAATGGAAAATACATCTTGCGATGTTTTGAATGTGGATCCATTGTAAACATTGTGGCTAATTTCCCTTGAATAAAAAAAATATGATAGCGAGTAAGGTAATAGATAACCTAGAATATAATGGATGAAATAGGGTGATGAGGTTAACTCTTATTTCAATGTGATAGATTTTAAATTACTCAAATACAAAGGAATATTTTTTAATCTAAAGTTGATGATTAATAATATATTGATGTTGAATATAAAAAACATTTGGAAAATCTGGATAAGATACATTCATTTCAATAATTAATAATGAAGAGTTCGAAAGTTTCAGTTCTGAAGAATAACAAACTCAATTAAAATTTCACCTCTTAGAAGAATCAAAATCTTGTTTGAGTAATATTAGAAGGTTTGAGAATGAAATTAAATGGTTAAAAAAGAAATCTCTATAAAAAATAATGAATGTTGTCTTGATGAGAATGTAAAGATGATTGAATATATTAATTAACTGAAGAAGTATCTTAAGAAATAAAATATTTTTAATCAACATTTAGAAATAAATTTTATGAAAAAATGAAAAATGGTATGAAATTTAACAAAAAAATATTTTTAAAAATGAGAAGAGGGTTACAGATATTCATAATTCTATCTCTGAAGATGGTGAAATCATTGGAATGGTTAAACCCGAGAATTATAAAAATTTACTTTAAATGGTTGATAAGAATGTTGGAATGGCTTATGACATGAATAAATATTGGAATGTCATGTATCTGGCCAAGAAGAACAATGTGGATAATTCAGAAGTCTCAAAAAATTCATAGATTGAAAAGGGTTCTAATACTTCTTGTTATAATAATGCTGAAAATAAGATCGAGTTGAAAATTAAGATTATGGTTGGTAATATAAGTCTTGGTGGTCAACAATGATTTTTCAATAAAGATAAGAGTGTTGTTGAGAAACATGGTCACAACTCTAAATAGTATGAAAATTTCAGAGGAAAATATTCTATCTCTGGATACTTCTCATATTGTGGTGGATTCAGGCATAAAACAAATATGTTTTGGTTTAACCATCAATATTACCACTATTATACATATTAAAGAAGGAAATATTTTTTTGGGAATCAGTCCTCTCAAAATAATAAACCTGGGGACATTGGTGTAAAAACTAGAAATAGGTTCCCACCTTTCAAAAATATTGGATAAAGGAGTTAAAAACTTGGGAACCTTGTAGAATTATGTCTTATTTGGTTGTTTTAGAATGTTTTGTTAACAATTATCAGAATCCAAATGTTAATAAATATAAAGGGAAAGAAAAATATCTTGTTTTAGAAACCTATATCAAAGCTAAAAAAGGAAAATGAATGTGTATTCTGTATATTAGATTTTCACCTCATATGATAGTATATTTGAAATTGTTAACAAATTTGGATGATTTCAAAGAAGGAATAAGAAAATTTAGAAATGATGAATATCTTATATTCAAAGGTGTTGGATCAATCATCATTGGGAAAGAAAAGTTGAAATACAAGAAATATTGTTTTCTTAATGGGATGAAATACAACATTCTAAGTGTTTCAAAACATTCTAATAAGGGAAACACAGTTTTTTTCATAAAATGTAGATTTTTTTTGTAAGAGAGGAAGATTAAAAAATAGTTACAAGAATCCAAAAAACAAAATGAACCTTATTCCATGTTTGTGTAGCTAAAAATATTTTTACTTAGTAATGATGGAAGGAAATCAGTTGTTGCAGAATAGACTGGGACACATGTGTCAAAAATAAACATGATAAAGTAATATATGAGAGATAATGTCTGAGGAATTACTGATATGTCAAGAAGAATATATTGGTGCTGCCCAAATTCTCTAGAAGGAAATATTACTAATTTTATGCATAAGTAATTTAACATTAGATTAAAACGACCCCTCGTATTTCTTTATTCTGATATCTATGGTACAATTAGAAAATAATAAACTCATGGTGATAATTATTTCATCACTTTCATTTCTCATTTTTTTAACTTTACTTGTGTTATGTATATGAAATATACATCTAATGCTCTTAATTTTTTTAAATGTTTCTAGAGTAAATCTAATATGAAATGTGACTATTCATTGAAAAATTTGAGAATTAAGAATGGTGGTGAATAAAAAATAAATAATTTGAATGATATCTTGAGAATTATGGAATTAATCATGATTTTAGTACACAATAATATCCTTAATAAAATGGTCTTTCAAAAATAATGAATAAAAGTACAGTTTAAATTGAATGAAATATGTTACATGAACCTTCCCTTTCTCATTACATTTGGAGGTAATCCATGAGAACTGCTATTTATATTCAAAACCAATGTTTCTGTAGACCATTTTTATATATTAATCCATATGAAATGTTTTATGGAATAACTCCATGTTTGAATAAATTATGAGTTTTTGGGAGTCCATCCATTATAAAGAACATAGGTGGGAATCTTGGAATGTTGGAGAGGAGTGGTGAGGATGGAATTTTTCTTATCAATTATCTGGATAAAACAGGAGATTGATGTTTCAACAAACAGTCTGGATGATTAGTTAAATTTTTGTTGTGATTGTTTTTGAGAAAGTTGAGGATGATATATAGACTATTGTATATAAGGAATATGATATGGAATAAATAATGGGTTATAAGGTTTTAAATAAGGATGAAAACAATTTTAACCTTTCTTAAGAAAAATAATTGAACTAGGATTTTTCTAGTGATGAGGAAGAATCTTGAAAATCACATCCTAGAACGAGGAAGAAAGTAGAAGCTCAAAAAATTGTTGGTTATCATCATCAATGGTTTCAAACAAAAATTACATTTTCAAATAATTAATTTGTATTAAATATTTGATCCAAATGATGTGACTAAATATTTAGAGAAACCAAAATGGGTTCAGACTATTAATGAAGAGCTTGATTAGATTGAATAAAATGATATGGTTGAATGCATACCAAAGCATGATAATAATAATGTTATTAGTATAAATGGGATTTCTGAAATAAGAATAATGAAGGCGGTGATGTTATAATAAATAAATAAAAATAACTATGTAAAGGTGACTCAATATTTGAAGGAATTGGCAGTGATGAAACATTTTCTCTGGTGGTATGGTAACAATCAATCAGAATCATTCTTTATATTTTCTATATAATGATGTTACAATTTTTTTAAATGTATGTGAAATCAGTATTTTTGAATAGTGATCTTGATGAGTAAGTATATACTGAACAACCATGTGAATTATTTTTTGAAAAGATGAAATTTATATGGTAAGGTTGAAGAAATCCCCATATGAGATAAAACAAGATCCAAGGGCATGGTAATATGAATTGGACACTTTCTTAAGGAAGATGAGTTTTGAGAATGGAAGAGTTGATAGAAATAAATAAATTAAAGAATGTTTGAATTTTTACTTCATTATAATTGTTTATGATGATGATATTATCTTTATAAGGAGTAATGAAAGAACTTGTGAATGATTTTTTGAAGAGATTAAAAAGTTGTTTGAGATTTCTAAGTTGGATGAAATTAAATACTTTCGTTAGTTACAAATCTCATAAAATTAGAAATAACTTTTTATTTTCCAAGACCAGTATACTAATGAACCGTTTAAAAAGATCATAACATATAATTAAAAAGCTGTTTACAATAAAATTTCAGTGGGAACCAAGTTTTCTAAATGTGGATAAGAAAAGTAGTTTATTAGAAATATTTTCATAATCTATTGAATGTTTTTTGTTTTTGACTACCTCAAGACCTTAAATTGTTTACGTTGTGACCTTATGTGCATAATTTTAATGTTCATCAATGGAATAACATTATTTTGATGGAAAAATAATTCTCAGATATATCAATGTCACATCAAATTTCTGAATCAGCTATGATAGCATTGAATGTTTTTACTTCTATGGGTATTCATATAGTTATTGGGAATTAAATGATAAACATATATGATCCACATTAGGTGAATTTTTCTTTCTGGTGAACATTTGTGTTAGTTGGAATAGAATGAAAAAAATTCAGTAACACTTATCAAGACTAAAGATGAGTATATTTCTTCCACTCAAGCTACTGCTCAACTTATATGGATGAAAACTCAATTGGATAATTATCTTTTTTTAATAAAATTTACTCTTTCTATTGAGTTGTGATAATCCGAGTCCCTTCAAAATTACTAGAAATCTAGTACAAAATTATCATTCAGAACATATTGATATCAAATATCATTTCATCTAATTTCATGTAGAAAAAACATTAATTAAAGTGGAAGTATGTTCCTATATCGAAACAATTAGATGAAATTTTAACAAAATCATTATTAAATGAAACTTTTCCTAAACTGAGGATGAACATCGTAGTCTAACCTCTTACTCATCAAGGTATAGGTATGTGTTTTCCCTTCACTCATATTTTATTTTTATAATTTTTTCAAGTGGGATAGTTGTTTCAGTAATATATATTGTTATGTGATAATACTTTTAAGGAAAAATGTAAAAAGGTGGAGTTGTGGGTAAGTTGTGATTTAATCGCATATTTGTGTGAACAATTCTAACTATTTGTTGGAGTGGTTATAAGAAAATTTTGTTTACATGAATGTTAAGGATGTAAAGAAGATATAAAGAGGTTTCAAGAGTCAATAAATTTGGAAATCATGGATTTGATGTCAATGTTTCACGTTTCGTATAATGATTTAGCTCACATAGGCATATAATTGTCAATAAGTAATCCATAGACTGAGGTTATAATGTTCTGTGATTTATAAATCTTGGTTGAAACCAAAATTCAAAGGGGGGTATTGTGGGGGACAAGTTGGAAAGAAGTTGTTTTTGGAAGAAGGAATAGGTTCAGTGTTTTCCATTGTTGTCAAATAAGATGAAGTAGAAAATAAATAACCTTAGTTTTTATAAATTAGTGATCAGAATAACCATCATATTTAAAATATCAGTATAATAATACTAAATAGGTTATATCTAATTGGGAAGAAGTTTTCAGGGAGAAATGGATCATTGGACTCACCTTGTGTGTATAATGAGGTTATATTCATAATGAGGACGATTATTTAAATTTTCATGGATCAAATGTAAATAAGATGATTCTTTTCTTGTTTTTATTTAAAAATTTTCATATGTTGTCTAGAGGCTTGTGATGCGATCCTTAGGAAAGATTGGGGGAGATAGGGTGCTGCAGATTGTATTGAGGATTGGTTAGAAAGGTGAAAGTTTCTATGGAATGGGAATTTAAAATACATTCCATTCTAATTCAGAAGATGAGATTCCAATAATATATGTATTAAAATTCATGTGGAAGTCATGATAGATGAATAAGTTTTTAAAAGAAGAATTTTCTTGAAGATCAATTTTTTTGGTATAGATCATCGGTGTGATATCACTAGACACGTGTTTGTTTGATGTTTGATAAGGTTGATCTGAAAGTGAGACATTGAAGATGATGGTTTTTAGTCAAACCAATATGCCACAAGAAATAAATCTTCAGATAATGAAGTTATAAGTGTGTATTGTAATATGAAAAGGAAGTAATTTTTTGAAGTCAAAGCTACTGGTACAGGTCCATTAGACGAAGTGTGCCACCAATCGTCGGAGTAAAATTTGTTGTCATTGGTAGTTATTTGGACCAATGTATAATAGAATATGACTTTTTTTCAGGATTTATGCGAGGAAGAAATGAAAATAACCATCAACAATAAAGACAACCATTTCATCCTAATAAATTGTTGATTATTTTTAAATTGGGAACATTGTTTTGCTTAAAACATTCGGTGAAGGGAAAGAAGAACTTGGATTTGTTTTTAACATTTGGGTCGAAATAAATCATATTAAAGCTGACACCATTTATCATAGTGAAGCATAAACCAATCCATCTGGTGTAGGATGACACTAGTAGACATTATTGAACACTAGTTCATCAGTGTATGAAAACCAGAAAAAGATATTTTCTCAAATATTTTCAAATTGTTATCAAGGAGATCATATAGGCATTTGAATAAGTTTGAAGAATAGTTTTCATATGCTTCATTTAGTGCATAGAAACGAAATGAAAAATATTCTATCTTCATCCTAGTGAACAAATTAGATTGAGATGTTTTTTTTTAGAATCATAATAATAAGAAATATGTTTTTTTTCAAGTGGTGTATAGTAACATAATCAGTAGTCAACATTGTAACGAGAGAAATGTTTTTAGTATTCCGAATCGGTCTTAGGAATGAAAATATTTTAAAGAGATCAGAAGTTATTAGAAGAATAATTTTTTTACGAAGAGTTGATAAGAATGGAATAATTCAAGATACACTTGAAATTCAATGAGAATGTTTATTTCAAAAAATTTGGTTGAGTAGGAATTTTTTTTAGAATCTTTCCCAAACCATATTTGGTGAACCAATATAAGGATAAGGTACTTTTTACTCATGATTGTGATTTATAGTTGAATATAATGGTATATAACTGATGGATTCTAGAGAGAATAATTTTTTGGATTGAACCTTCCTGATGAAGATTCCCTAACAGATGAAGAACTGAGAAGAGAGAAGATTATATTCATGGTTTCTGGATTCAGACTATGAAATTAGACTGAGATTTATGGATTTAGACAGAAGTAGTTTAATATTGTCTCAAACATATTTTTTAAAAAATATATTTCCATATTGTGGAATTTGACTGGAGAATTGGATTGTGAGATTAGACTAAATATCATTATGAAGTCCAGAAGAAGTTTATTCCATCTTCATGATAAGAAAGTGTATAATTGTTTTGAAGATCATATTTGGGGAAGTTGATCAAGAATCTCCATAACATGTTTGTCACAAAAATTTCATTAAATAATTTGTTTCTACCAAAAGTACATACACTGTTATATTTAAAATAGTACTATCTGAGTGTAAGGGAATATCCAAGTCATTGTATCCAATACAAAAGAATTACTTTCTAGTGTATTGTATGGTATTGAATTTTTTCGAAACCATACGAAGTATGTATTTGGACTTTTTGGGTAGTGAACATTGTAAATTCATTTGTTCCTACGGATTTGTGCTTTTTTATTGAATGTGATAACTCTTTAGCATGAGGAAAATTTTTTTTCAAAAAGAAGAAAGCACAGAAGAAAAATATTTATGTGATCCCCCACCCCCTCTTATAGATACCTGATCTTGACTGAGCTATTACAATAAGGGAACATTCTATGTTATATATTTTCTATTCATTTAATTATAATATGGTTCATGGTATAATTAGACTATGTATATGCTCAAGATTCTAGTGGATCATTCTTTTATCTTTAAAAAACAATTGTATAGCTTGTTGTATAAACATTTCCCCGTTTACCCTTTTTATATATCATAATTACATGAAATCATTATACATGACTTAGCCTATTGGATTTTGATATTATTATAGTTTCATGGATATTTATGCTTCTCTAGTTCATCATATTTTTTGTGCCATTCTAATATATATTCTTCCGTAATGGCAGGTCACATAGTCCTCTGTTATAGTGTCTCTTATTTTTATGCTTCCACTATTTTGGGTTTATTTATTATGTTCATTTTTACACTATGATATAAGGGTAGAGTTTCTCCACTATACAACGCTTACACCCTCACTGCTAGTTGGTAGCCTCTCGCTTATGGATAGTTGCACTTAAGGCCATGTGACCCACCACCTTTGCGTATAGGTTAAGTGGATCCCAGGTCTGGAAATTTTAGGATACCGTCATATATCATGGATCAAAGGCTACTAGGCTCTCCCACCAATCCCATTAATCCTATCTCAGAGAGGTCGTAGCCCATTTTCATTATATCTATTTCTATAATTAATATCACATGACAACTGATGTACCAGAATACCCACTCTTGTGCCTCATGTGTATATTTGGCATTACATGACAATTAATCCACCCCAAGTTACTGATTCTCAATTGGAATCCACATACAAGACTACCCACTTGATAACTATGATATCATCTTAAAACACATATATAGTTACATATTCTAATATAAATCTATTTCAAATAAAACTACTCATGTGTTTTGGTTATGTAAAATTCCAATAACTATCTAAATAGAAAAAAACATGTTGGTTGTTTTGAGACTTTAAATTACCAAGAAGGTTTCCTTTCCAAAACATATATCAAACCCACCCCTAATGGGGTGTATCATTAAGGAATCAAAAGCCTAGGACTATAAACTTGGGACACTTTAAATTACATAAATCTTGGGAG
Organism: Viscum album; assembly: GCA_963277665.1. Lineage (NCBI taxonomy): Eukaryota > Viridiplantae > Streptophyta > Magnoliopsida > Santalales > Viscaceae > Viscum > Viscum album. The sequence continues at coordinate 1,171,742,968 of OY728119.1, read as the reverse complement.
TGTATACACGTAATTAAAGTGCATCCTTATTTATGATCAATATGACATGTCACAAAAAATAAAATATACTTTTGTCCAACTGAATACAATTCCACCACCACATTATATTGGAAGTCACTATAAAAGTTTTTAATAATTTAACATGATAACCCCTTATTGTTAGTGATATCAATATCAATAGATAACCCATATGTAATGACTAAAATCCTATTACCATTCTCAAAGGTACATTTTAAACCTTCAAATGGTATTCCTTTTTCATTATATGGGTGGGGATGAGACGGAGTTGGGGGGAAACCTATAATGGTGAAGTTAGATATTTTTTATTCTCATCATAAAACAGATTTTTTCTATAGCCTCTTTGGGATTTACATTCCATGTAACATGGTAACATGACCTATAAATTTTAAAATAATAATAAATCTATTCCAAACAATAGGTGGTGGGGTTTTTAATGATTATGGGATTTCTCAATTACAAGACATGAAATTGGATTATATGTTATGTACAGTGCCAATTGTTGTTTTTAAATTTGAATTATCAGGTAAAATTATATTTCCCTCTATTTAAACTTTCTTTCTCTCAACCCAAGATCCATAACCATGTGATATTATAGACATCAAACCCTTCTGGATTATTTGTTTTAGTGATTAATCATTGTTGCGAATTCAGTGTCACATTACATATATGTGTTATACCCATATATTATCCTATTTTTATTATAGTTTATGGATTTTCATAGATCATCTTGGGTTTGATGGATATAAACCCTGTAACAATTGAATATTGTTTCTTGGTTGAGTTCCTATATCCATTGTGCATTCTTTCTTATAGTTGGGTTTTGTTGTTGGATTTTTGTTTTGGTAATAAAGGTTGGATGTTCTGTTTTTTTATCCAAATTTATTCAACCATGAATCTATTTATTTAAATTCAATGGTTTTATTAAAATTCAATTACTTGAAACTGATTTTAATTGGTTTATTAGAAAACTAATTCCATTGAATTGGATGATTTGAATGATAAATAGGATTTTTGGCATGAAATTGTGAAAACCCTATAATTCCCTTGAATTGGAGAGTGATGTGAAATTGGATGGAAATGGTTCAAATTTAATTGTGGAATTTAAATTGGGAAATTGATTTGATGAAATTGATTTCAAATCTGTATTTGAGAAAAACGTCATAATCGTATTTTCATAGAAACCCAGTGGTTTTATTTTATAAAAAGGCATGTCTTGATTAAAATCCCAATTTGAGTTTTAAATAGAGAATTGACACTATTCAAAATGGTACAATGGGTTGAATTTTATTTATAACACTTTTATATTAAATTTCCCACCATTGAATGTATTAGAGAACATAGTAGCCTAGGTAGTTAGTGAGTTATTAGTATATCATGCTTTGACACTATATAACAGAAACAAAACACATTATAGCAGGTCATATCCCCAATGTGATGGTGATGAGTCACCTTTGGATTGTGTTATAAGGAAATGTGTATAAACATATTTCTGTGATCACCTATGAGTGTGAGAGGATCCTATATCCCATAACCATTAGACATTTTGTAAGATGAACATGTTTCTCGTATATTTATAATTGAGATTTAATGGTGTGATAATGTTTGTAAACTATTTCAGATGACTAATGAATTTATAAACACTATTTTTTATAGTCTTTTAATCCATTTATTTAATGTGTTTCCATCATTTGAAATGTAATGCATTAATTTTTTTAATTATGATCTGAACGACCATAACTATTTATTTAAACTTAAAAGATTTATTTGGCTAATTAAATTTTGGAATATTATTATTGAATTCTTTTGTGAGGCCCTACTAAGCATTTAGATCACACCTAGTGTTGCATTCAGGTGTTTTTATATAATCTTTTTCCATGTTTGAGTAATGGTATGATACCACTTTGAGGGAGTAGTGGTTATTGATCCATAGTCTTGGAGAGTTTTTTCCACTGGGGCTTAGGTTTTTATACCTTTTATGGTATATTGCTTTAGTTCATTGGGATTATTTACATATTTTCCTTCTATTACACTACTATATGTGGATTTTTATTATATGCATACTTGTATGTATATCTTCTTCTATAATGTTTGTGGAAACAATCATTCCCAAATTCATGTTGTATGATTCTAGGTCGTAGTAGCCAACCAATGGAGATCGTGAATGCCCTTTGGGATATTCCCGGACTAACTCAATTATCAAGTTTCATATTTCCCTAACGGAAGTATTCAGTTATGTGATATTGTTGAGAATTAAGTGGTAGTTGGGATTGAGTTTCGGGAAAGCTCTCATAACAATGAGTGTTAAGTCACCAAGGGTGGTTTTAAGAAATATATCTGGAGTATTTGTTATATCCATTTACCTTCTTTTTATTTGTATAGATTTAAATATTAATATTTTGTTCTCATATTTTAGGATCAATTATACCTTGTTTTTCTAGTTGTGTGTTAAATCTGTTGTCTTCCTTTTTGTTTGCAGATGTTTTGTATCATAATTCCTTCGAGAAGATCAAGGAATAGTGTTCCAACTTCGTGATGGAGGAACTGAGCAAGAGATTGTGGGACATGATGTTGATGATGAAGAAACAAGAGTGATTAGAGTTGAAAGACTTAAAGGCTCTTTTCACTGACCAATTCAATCCATAGACGATGCTATTTTCTTTGTATTTAGTGTTAATAAAAATTGAGTAGGCTGATAGTATCATGATAGTGTATGCAAACAATTTTTCTTGAGATAGAGTAGTTTCACCTAAGGTAGTATCAAATGAGAAGATGAAGACTCCTTGCATTGAGATGGGAAATCGATCTAATATAAATTATTATGTTTTCCTCCTAAACATATATTCTTATTATTATGTACTAAATAGATCATTGATGGTCAAAGTAGACCTTGATGGCTAGTTAGGGTTGAAAGGGGTTTTATTTTATCCCAATGGTATTGTAAATTCCTATAAAGGAATGAGGGAGCATGATAATTCTCAAGGTGGATCTTGACAGAAGGGAATTTCTAGAACTCCTGTAGTGTTTGATATATGGCCTCGTATTTGATAATAGTTTTTAAAGCCTAGTAATTTGATTAGTGTTTTCACCGAGACACCCAATATCTCTGAATCTTATATATTATTTGGTCCCTTACGTAAGTTCTACTGTGTTTTTTGGACTCCGCATTGTGGCACGAGATCATCAGTGCCTATTAAAATGATCATGCAATTATATGCTTCACTAGAAAAGGGGGTCCAGCCATAGGAAACTATAAAGATACTTCTCTATGTAGTGGAAGAGTCTCTAGAGGAAGAAGAAACAATTCCAGCAACTGTGAGAGTTACTATAACTTTAGCTTCATCATTAGTGACTTCTATATTTGATACTTGTGCATCTAAATTATTTAATACAACCTGTATTTTTAATATTCTAAATATTTCTATATAAATTTTGTCTTATGTGATGGAAATTACAACTCCCCAAAAAAAGAGGGATCATGACCTCCATAGTATATCTTGTGCTTTCTCTGTATCAGATTTAGAGCTTTCTTGGAGTTGTTTGGCTATAGACATGAAACCACTTGATATCATATTTGGAATGAACTAGATCATTTCCAATAAAGACCGAATTTATTTCTATCTTCTATGGGTCTCCTTTAATACACCAAATGGTTTATATCATACCTGTTAAAGAGAATGAGACCCAAGGCCGAGCAGAGCTGAAATTCATTATCTAATGTTGGGTAAAGTGATATCTTTTTTCTCCTTCAATCTGGTGTGAGAATATTTTAGTGGTGATATCTCTTTATTTTTTTTGAGTTTCCCAACATGTTTTATTCTAAATTCACTAGTCTTAAAATTGTAAGGGAAGTAGATCTTTCTATCTATTTAGTGACTAGTACTCAGCCAGTTTTCTATTCCTTCTTATGACATGGAACCAACTAGAATGAAAGATTTGAAGATTCAGTTGTATGGTCTTATATAGAAAGTCATTATATTCTAGAGTGCGTTACCTTGGAAAAAACCAATCGTCTTTTATAATAAATATTTTGGGTACCTTAATATTTGTGTGGATTTTAGAAAACTCAATAGAGACATGGTAAATAATATGTATCATTTTAAACGGATTGTTGATCTGTCTCATTAATTGAAAGGGGAAAAGTGGTTATTGAAGATTTACCTATGATCTAGTTACCATAATTTGATAATGAAAGAATATATCATTTTAAAAACCACCTTTTGAAGTAGGCAAGACAACTATGTGTTCCATTTCATGACTTTTACTCTAAAAAATATCTTGAATTCATTATGGATTTAATGAACTAGACTTTACATGAGTATATTTATACCTTTAGGGAAGTATTTTTGGATGACATCCTCATTTACTATATGTTAGAGGAGGATCATGTGCATCATATGATAGCCGTTATTAAATTATTGATAAATCATTGTCCTTATGCAATGATTTTGTAATGTGATTTCTATTTTCCGGAAGTGAAATTATTTTGAAACGTGGTGCTAGAACAAGGTATTTCAATTATTCTTGAAATGTTAAAGGTTGTTATGATAAGTGAAGAAACATTAAATTATTTCAATATTCAGAGCTTCTTGGGTATATCTAGGTATTATCACCAATTCATTAAGAACGTCTCAAAGTTCGATTATATGATGACTGCACTAAATCAGAAGGGAGTAATGTTTTCTTTTGATGAAAAATATTATTATTTTTTAGTTGAGATGAAATTTAATTTGACTACTACATCATTGTTGACTCTCCCTGATGTTCGGTAGAGCTATGTGGACTTCTGTAATGCCTCATATTCAGGTTTGGGATTAATTTTTATGTAGGGATATCATGTCCTAGATTATGGATCTAGAAAACATCTACCACATGAGCAGAATTACACAAACCATGTGGTTGAAATACAGTTGTGATGCACACAATTATGATTTGGAGGAATTACCTTTATGATGAATGGATTAACCTATTTTCAAACCCTAATGAATTGGGTTACATCTTCTCTCGAAAATATTTGAAACACCACTAGAGGTGTTTGGTAGAATTACTATAATATTTTGAATTTGACATGTCCTATACTACATGGAAAATTACTTTAATTTTAGATTATTTGTGAAGGAAACTTCTGAATAATGTAGTGAAAGAATTATTAGAATATTGGAACTTTGTACCTCATTTTTCATAATTTCATATTAGTGTTTAGGAAATAGGGGTTGATGATTATTTGGAAAGTGTTTAGTTCACATCCTGCCTTCTTGAGATGATTCTTTAAGAAAATTATCTTGATGATGAGTTCTATAGAAATAGAGACTATAATAATGGTGGGGAGACCATGTCCACATGGTCATTCTCTAGAGAGGGAATTATACGATTTCAGAATCACTTTGTTGTACCATTAGTGGTAAGGAATGTTGTGATGGGGGATTTCCATAACTCCCCATGGAAATTATAAAAAATAACCCTGAAGATATTTAGTGACATGAAGCATAAATTTTGGTGTCCAAGTATTAGATTGGGCATTTTTAATTTTGTATCTCTTTGTTACAAATGCTAACATGTCAAGGGAGAGCACCAAAAACCATCAGGTTTTCTTCAGCCACTACCAATACCAACTTGGAAGTGGGATGAGATATCTGTGGATTTTATGTTTGTGTTACTATATACCCATATAAATAAGAATTTGATATGGGTTGTGATCAATCGGCTAAAAAAATAAGCTTACTTGGTACCCACTCGGGATGCATCCTATGTCGAGGAGTTGGAAAATCTCTATGTGAATGAGATTATTCATTTTAATAGAGTTCAATCTTCCATGGTTTCTAATAGATATACTTGGTTAAAATCAAATTTTTAGAGAGGCCTTCAAGTGGCACTTGGATCTTAGGTCCATTTGAGTATAACTTACTTTCTCCAGTCGGATGGCAGAATAGAAAGAGAAATACAAATTATTGAGTAAGTTCTCTATGCTTGTGTTCTCAACATTGGTGGATCTTGGGATGAACATCTAAGGAAGGTTGAGTATATTAATAAAAATACTTATTAGTATGAAATCATAAGGGATTCTCTTGAGGACATTTATGGATGGACATGAAGGTCTCTGTTATGCAGGTTAGAGATTAGATAAAGTTCCTTGGTGTGACTGATCTTGGTTCAAGTGAATATAGAAAAGATTAATTTGATTCATTAATGAATTTTGAAGGTACAAAGCCAGTATAAGTCTTATTATGATCATCATTGTGTACCATTGGACTTCTTAGCTGGTGACCATGTGTCTTTGACAGTTTTACCTTGGTTGGGTCATCGACGGCTTGGGAGGCAAGGGAATATTTCTCCATATTTTTTGGGACCTTTTGAGGTTGTTGAGATGGAGGGTAAAGTTAGTAATTGTTTAGAATTTCCACCACATCTAACATCGATGCATAACATATTCCATGTATCACAACTCTGAAAGAATATTTCTGATCTATCTCATGTTCTGAGCTAGAGTGATCTTGAGGTTGAACCTAATTTATTCATGTCTGGACAACCTGTTCGGATTGATGTTATTGAAACCAAGGTACCTCATTGGATGGATATAATTTTTTTTCATGTTCTATGGAATCATGTTTCTAATTCTCATGATAAATGGGAGTGGGAGGCACTGTTGAGAGAGCAGTGGACCCACCTTTTTGATATATAAGCTTCTTGACATGATTTATGGTGATAGAATGTTTTTATGGTGGGGATATTGTAACATCCCATTACATTTTCAATAGTTATGTTTTTAACCTTGTTGTGGTTTTTTCATTATTGGGTATGGGATGAGAAGGAATTGAGAGGATACCTAAAATGGGGAAGTCAGATATTTGTTAGATTCTTAGCATAAAAATTGTTTGTTCTATTACATATTGGTGATTTACATGCCGTGTAATATGGTTACACAATGTGAAAATTCATAAATAATAATGAATCTATTTTTGACAAATGGTTATGGGGTTTTTAGTTATTTTGGGATTTTTTAATTATGCAACATGTAATTATGTCCCACGTTCTGTAGCATCTTTAGGGGTTTTTTAAACTATAATTTCGGTTAAAAGTTTTATTTTAAATTATGCAATTTTTTTATCCTAATCAAAGATCCATTTCTAAGAAATTTTGGTGACCTCAAACCATTCTGAGTCATTTCATTCAGCGGTTAATCATTATTGTGAATGTGGTGTGACTTTCTGGGAAGCATTCTCCATGTATCTTCATTTATTTCTTTTTCCATCGTTGGAATTTGATATATCATATTGGGATTGATCGATATAAACCCCATGTAGATTGAATATTTTTTCAAGGATGAGAACCAAGATATTCTCCTCCTTCATTATAGTAGGTAGGTTTAGTTGTGGGCTTCATGTTTCAACAAGAAAGGTTGGTGGGTTCTGTTATGAAGGAAAAACTTGATAAACCGTGAATTTCTTGAATTAAATTCAATTGTTTAATTTAATTTCAATTTCATGAAAAAAATTTCAGTTATTTTGTTAAAAACCCAATTCTATTAAATTGAAAAATTTTAATGTAAAATTTGATTTTTTGGTATGAAATTTGGAGAGACCCCAAATTCTACTGAATTGAGGTGTGTTGAGAAATTATATGGACATTGTTAAAATCATATTTTTGAATTTAATTGTGGAATTTAGTTGGGAAATTTAAATTTTAAAATTTATTTCAAATTGGTATTTGAGAGAAATTTATTAAAATAGTTGTGATAGAAACCCAATGGGTTTATCTTGAAAAAAAAATCATGTTTTTATTGAAAACATATTTTGGTTCTTAAATGGAAACATGTTTTTTTGAAAAGGGGGAATGGGAAGACATTTATTTTTAATGCTTTTAAAATTAATTTCCTATCATTGATTGTGTTAGAGAACATGTAAGGGTAGTTTTTTAGTGATTTATTGGGATATCACTCTTTTGATGATTCACAACTAAAATAAAACATAGTGCTGCAAGTCCCATTTTTAATGGGATGGTGATAAGTAACCTTTTGTCGGTGTTAGAGGGATGTGTGTATACACATATTTTCATTATCACCTTTGAGTGTGTGAGGATCCCATAGCTTAGAACTATAATTTCTTTTGGAAGATACCCATGTTGAACTATTATTTATATTTGTGATATAAATGGGTTACAATGTTTTTAAAATTCATTACATGAATGACTTTATATGAACTATTTTATATAAATTTTTTACAAAACGATCTATTTAATGTATTTCCATAATTTGAAATGTGAAGCATGAATTGTTTTAATTATGGTTTGAAATGCCATACTTGTTTATTTGAACCTCAAATCTTTTTTTTGTTAATTAAATGTTGGTATCTCATTATGGAATCCTAGGTGATACCCTAGTGAGATTTTAGTTCACACCCAACCTCAGCATTTTGGTGTTTGTAGAATATATTGTTCCATGTTTGAGAATGGGTAAGGTTCCACTTAATGGTGATTGTAGTGATTGATCCTTGGGAATAGAGAGTTTATTACATTGGGACATTGGTTTTTATATTGTTTTCTAGTACTTTTATATAGTTATTTTGGGTTTTTACATATTTTAAATGAGAAACAGTACTCAATTTGGAGTTTTTCTAGTATTTATGTTGCCTTATTCTTATTATTCCACAATGATTGTTAAAAAATCATTCCCACTTTCATGTTGTGGGATTTCAGGATCTAGTCATCACAATGTGGAGATTTGGAATTCCCTCTAGGACATGTCTATACTGGCTCAATTATCAGGTTACTAGGGTACCTGGGTTAGTTTTTTACATAATGTGAGTATTATGTTCCAATTATAATGCATGAACACTGACCTATTTCAAATGGGCTAAGAGACACAAGAAATAAATAATAAATTCAAAACTCCATGTGTGTTATTCTAGGTTAAATGATAGAATCCTAAAAAAAACCATTAATGAAAATCCAATGCCTTAGAAACTTGGATTTCCCATCAAGAAATGTTTTTGTGATGCATCTATCTCCGGTCCATCACAAGCTATAAATTATCCCTATATCACATATTTAATATATCCCAAAAATGTAAGGAAAAAAAGAATCTATGATAAATTATGTGAAATCAGTCACATAAGGGATCCCATAACACATTGATATATCCTTTTTTAGTCTATAACCATTGAGTGGTGTTAGGGACAAAAATGTGTTTACTAGTCCTCTAATATATAGTGAAGAGGGAATGAGGTTAAATAACAACACCTCAAGTCCAGGAACCACTCAGTAGCCGTGAGTCAAGGGAGGACATTACAATACATGAACCAAATTATCTTGGTTATCTTAAATTCACCCCATCAATTCCAAAAAAATCACATCATCTTTAATATAAAAATCATCCAAATCAATCATGCGTGAATCCTCAAGAATATACTATCAATGATATTAAACATGGAAACATTATATCATCACTCCAACATTAGAGGAAGTGAAAAATTATAATTTACTTTCAACTTATTCTATAACTCCCTATAATTTAAAAAAAACATGGACACATCTTGTTACCTTACAGAAATATGTGATTACCATTCAAAGGTAAAATTTTCAATAAAAAATAGTTACCAATATTAATCTGTAAAAATATCCCATATAGACTAAAAATTGATTGATAAGGAATTTTAACTATTATAATATACTATAGAGTCATCTAAATATTCTCCATTATATTATTTTATCATCCTGATTTTTTTAAAAGGAAACACTATATTTGATAGGAAACAAGGTACACCATATCGAGCTTAAACAAACAACTACATATTATATAAATGTTATGGTTATAACCTAGCTATTAGAATGTAGGAAATTAAAATAATTAACTGAATTATAAATATATGGTTTATAATTATATATATTATTAATTCTCTGGTGAATAATTAATTATAAATTAAAATAAAACCAATCTTAATGAAATTTGTTTCTTAAAAACTATTTAAATGTGCACAGGTGGGTTTTGTTAGAAATAAATTCTAAAATAGATCTTTTTAGATTATAATAATGTTATATATATATATAATATTCAATATATTGTTTAAAATTCATCTTATGTTTTGTCTAGACATGATATATGAATAAATTCAATTTCATGCATAAAAATGTATTTTTAAAAAAGGTAGTTTTGTCGCCTTTTGAGGCCACACTTATTTTTAATATAGTTTTGACATATTTTTGTTTTATTTGAAAAAATAAAATTTATATTTTAAATTGGATTATCAAATTATTATTATTTTTATATTTGTTTTAGTTTTCTAATAGGATTCAATTTTTGATAAATAGTGAAAAAATAATACATTTTAATTGAAAATTTCTTTTCTATGAAATTTATTTATATTGTTCAATTATGATTCTGAATGGTTTTAAAGTATAAAAACATAAATTTTGGATCATTTAATCCAATTTATGTCTTTGTAATAAATTTTTCATTGAAATTGGGTATAAAAAAAAGGTTAACATTTGAATGTTTTTACTCTAAAAGTCAGTTTTCTCGATGTGTCAACATGAATAATTTTTAATTAATTTAGGTGAATTATCTATTTTGAATTCTGAAAAAAGGATTTCCAATTTGAATCATATATTCCAAATATAGTAAATATCTCCCTTTTATATTTGGTAATTATGAATGATAACTTTAATAATTATTTTTATTACCACAATTAAGGATAAATATGATAATTAAAGGTAAAAATAATATTATAAATATAGTAAAATTACCCTAAAATTGACCTAAATTCATTTTATGTTTTCTTTTGATCAAAATAATACTTGGGATGAAATTATTACCTTTTAAATCCACTTGGGGGTGAGTATGAAGTTTAGAATATTTTATTTAATGTAATGAAAAAGATTTCAATCTTATGTTTCTCATAACTATAAAAATGTTAATATGTGGTTTTATAAGGGAAATATTCGACTATAAATATTATTTATAATGATAAAAGTTTTACCTATATCATGATAATTACTTTATAAATTTTAGGTAATAAATAATGAAATTAAATTGTCACACAATGTTGATGCCATTATTATTTAATTAAAGGAAGAGTCAAATAAATGAAAGTAGTCATATTAAAATAAATATAATTTTAGTGAATAAATGCTATAAAATTTTTATTTGGTGGTCTTTGACTTGTTATTATTGATATAAAGGATTTTTTTTGAACTTATCTAGTTATTATGATATTTTTAAAAGTCAACTAATGAATAGTGTCAAAATAAAATATTTTAATATTTTAAAATTTATAATATTTTATTAAAGTATATAAAATTCATAAAAAAAATATACCAAATTTTTAGGATAAGTCTTAAACATTTTTCAATAACTTGTTAATTGGTTTTTTAAAATTTTATAATAATAATATTAACAAAAAATGTAAATTACAAGATATTATGGAAAAAATTAAAATGGTAAAATAAAGGTTAAAACAAAACGATAAGGGGTTTAAACAACATAAAATCATGTATAATTTTTATTGGATGAATTTATTATTATCTATGATCATTCTATATTTTAAATAAATTATTTTTTGACCATTTGGAATAGAAAATTAATATATATTAATTTAATATTTTGACGAATTCAAAGAGTGCCCCTCTCCTCCCTTATAAAAGGGAACTATTCCTTAACATAAATTCACATTAAAAAACAATTTATTTCATCCATGATCAACCCAAATAACATCTTATAATCACTACCCATATTATAGAGGAACTATTTTAGTCATAATACTCTTATTAGAGGTGTTAAGTTGTTAATCCATGGTGATCGTCCGAAGAAGAGTTATCATTTTTAATTAAGTGTTTTTATTTTATTTCTTCTTCCAATTCCTTAAAATATTATATAACCATGATGAGATAATATATATAGTATAATAAATATAATAAGATATTATTATATTATTATCCACACCTAAATCCATATCTGGATTCAATCAAATGGGAACTGATTTAATCATTTGTGTGTACGCGTAGACAATCACCTCCACGAACCAATATAATTTGTTTCCCATTACCATTTATCAAGGATGGATATAATGATGGAATTAATATTTATATATGAAATTCATGAAATACGTATCAATATAATATAATAATATATCAATTATTTTCTTACTTTCTTTACACATGAAAATGATAACGTCGTACAAGTGTACTTGTGAAATATCACCTCCACCAAGTGATTGATTCATTTTTCATCACCAAATCACATGGATGATATAAATTAGTATATTTAATTGAATAATATTATATTAATTATTTTACGATCATAATGTGATGAAAAAATAATTCTTCCCTTCTTTCCATAATGATCATTGAAAAATAAAAATGTAACTCATGTGTATATACAGCTTACTATCTCCATTATTGTAACATATTTCATCTTTCATATCCATATTTAATGAATAAATTTTAAATAATGATTTATTTATAATAATTCTTATTATGGAAGAAATTTTATTAGTATATGTCAACTAATATCTTCTTTGACAATATTTGACTTTATAATTATATTTTGGAATCAAATATCAAATATCATCAAAAAATCATATATAAACACTCATTATTAGGTACATGTTATAACATGATATTAAGTGATATAAATGGAATAATAAAATTTAAAAATTTTATAAATAAAGTAAAATAATTACCCTATATTTATTATCTAGGAATATAAAGAATATACTTGTAGAATTAGACTCACGGTAAGGGATTTCATCTCAAACTCCTTTTATTAAGTCTTTTCATGATGATATGCACCTTCATTATTTTATAAGATGTATATAAAGAAAAGAATGACATTTTAGATCCATATTATATCTATAAACATGTTATTTAATGTTTTGATAAACTAATCCTTTCAAGGATATTATGATTTAAATGTTCAAAGTGGCATGACACACTTTGAACTTTTAAAGATTTAATTATCAAATATTTTTCTTCATGTCATTATTCTTTATATTATTTTACATATTTATATATATTTATATGAAAGTAATATAAATTTAATTATATATATAATTTTAATTTCATACAAAATTTCTCAAAAATGAATATTTTTACGTGTATATATACAAAATTTGTTGACAAAATATAATGTTATATTTTTAACATATACAAAGACAGAGGCCTTTCAACCATAGTGGGAATTATTTTATTTTATTCATCCTTTGAATGATTTCATGTTTCATCAAATGAAAAAAATATTTTTTTTATGTATTTTGTTATTGAAAATGGATTATAAATGAAAATGGTTTTTTGGTATTGAAAATGGGTTCTTGAAAGAAAATAGTAGTGTTTATGCACAAGTGTTTTCATATACGATTAAAAGAGTTTTAAAATTGTTTTACGGTGAATGTGTTTTATTAATAATATTTTACTTCAGCATTATCTAAAATGTGTGATCCTGATATTTCATATAGGAATGGTTTGGCCCCATTATAACTCATGGCTGAGCCCGATATAGCTTATATGAAGGGATGAGCCTCGTTATAGCTCCCAAGTGTGCCCAATATAAATTGTACAAAGATTTGAACCCCATTATAGCTCACGGGTGAGCTTCATATTTCTTATACTAAGGGATGAGGCTCATTATAGCTCATCAGTGATCCCAATATAGTATATTAAAAGGGATAATACCCATAAAAACTCACGAGTGAGCCTGATATAGAATATATGAAGGGTGATCCCCAATATAGATATTCAATTCATTAGATATGAATAATATTAGATGTTGGTCATATGTATATTCTAATTGAAAGGGTTTTGAAAGGGTTTTATGTATATGATTCTCTAAGTCACCTAAAGAAGTTTTAATTTCATACAATTGGTTTTTATGATTTTATTTGAGCAAAACATATGTGTGTTTTTCAGGTAAAAATGTTTTGTTCCATCCAATCAGAGAACATTAAATGATATTTCATGTTTTTCAATAGAATAATGGTTTTATCCACTTTGAGGTACATTACTAATAATTGTTTCTCATACAATAAAACCCTAAGATTACATGGTATGTTTTTTTAAATAAATTAAATAGAACGTGTTATACGGTAAACCACGATAATCTTGTGTTACACACAATACTATCTTAGCTTGCCTTACACGCAATACCGAGTTTGAGCGCACCATGACATATCAAACTAGCCATTTAAAAAGTGTTTATGAAATATATTAACCTTATTTTGTATTTTATATATATATCCCATATAATTTTAATATTCATCTTATGTGTTTCTTAGACATAATATAAGGAAAAATTCATTTTTTAGACAAAACATGTATTTTTTTTAAAAAAAATGTGGTTTTTCTCCATTTTCATAGAGAAACCTTTTTGAAGAAGATATTTTATGATTTTATATATTAAATTGGAAAAATTAGAATTAATTTTTAGAAGTAGTAAATTAAAATTTATTTTGGATAATTTTTGGGTATTTTCTGATAAAATCCATATTTTAATGTATAGTGGGAAATAATGTAATTATTTCAAAACTACTTTTTCAACTAATTTAACTGTATAGTTATATTTTTCATTTTAATTAGTTTTAAAGTTAAATTGGATTATATTTTTATCATTTAATCCAATTTTTGTTGTTAGAAGTAATTTTACATTGAAATTGGACATAAAACATGAGAATCTTTTGATTGTTTTTACTTCTTAAAAAACCCCTTTCTGGTTTTGACAACGAGAATTGATTTTAAATTATTTTCTAAAAATTATTTGGCTTGAATTTGATAAAATGGATTCCATATTTCTAATCATAATTTCCAACTTTTATAAATAGATATATTTTATTTTTGGACATTATGAATAGTAATTTCAGTAATTATTTTTATTTACCATGGTTAAAGGGTAAATCAAGTAAATAAGGGTAAAAAATATTATTTTAATAATAGAAATCTACCCTAAAACATGTACTAATCCTATTGGATGATATATTTCCTACCATGAGCATCCTTACGTTAATTTTAGGACCCCATGGGGCCACTTGTGTGTGAGAATGGCATTTTATATTGTTTAATTTAATGAAAAGGGAAATATAACATAAACATGTATCTCTTAACTAAATCAATTTTATTTTAGCTTATATAAATGAACTATTCATTTGTAAATAGAAATTAGTTAGAAAAAAATATTTCTGACATCATGATATTTTATTTATAATCATTAGACTTAAAATAAATAAATTTATTTACGGCACAATGATGATTCCATGATTACCTTATTGATGGATAATTGAAATTAATGGTATTATAATTATTTAAATTAATGTAATTTGAGATTTTTGATATCATACAAAAACTTTTGGGATACCGATGACATTTTAATGTTGATTTAATTCTTTTTTTTGATCGAATCAAGTTTTTATGGCTTTAACAAAAAACAATTTCTAAATTCTGTCAAAATTAATATAAAAGAATTTAAAATAAGACTATTTCTTAAATGATATAATAGTCATAAAAATATAATATTAGTCCAACTAAGATTTATAGTTTTAAAACTATTATTACTGATCCACATTAGGTTTTCATGGAACATTATTGTAACTATATTAACCATATAATATACAAATACTAGAAGGCATTGTGAGAGTTAACTTATTTAACTAAGGTTTAAATCCAAAAGATAAGGTTAAATTCCTGACCTAAAATTTTCTAAAACCTTTTTGTTAAGATTATTTAGTACCATAATCATCTTATACTATAAATATACCACTTTTATGCAATTATAATCTGAAAATAAATTTATAAAAAAAAGTAATTTTTCAACACTTTCCTAAAGTGTATGTAATCTCTCCTATAAAAGTGTACATATCCTCTTTTATTCAAACCTCCATATCCATTTGGATCTGCCAACATCTACCCAAACTACTTCCCAACTACCATCAAATCATACTAGAAGAAACCCTTTGGGATGAAAAAATACTTACAGAGTTCTTTTGTACAAATCAAAAGGAGACACCCAAAGAAGAGGTAATCATTTTATCCCTTCTTCCAAATTTCTTTTCTTCTTCTACATCCTCTTACTAAGTTGTTTCCATAAAAAAATATTAAATCAAGAATCTAGTATATTATGAGATTTTTTATTATTATGTGGACATCTTATTCACCCTTTTACCCATACTATGAGAAACAATATCACCACGCATGTGTGTTTGGAGTATCGTCCCCACGCCGTGGTGTAAACTATTTTTCATCTATACATTATTTAAACGGGAATAATTATGAATATAAAAGACATAAATAATAAATATAACCTGAAATTATTATGGTAAAATTCATATTACATATATATCCATACCATTTAACCATCAAGGAAATGATATCGTCTCTCGTATGTACGTACGACTTACCGCCCCACAACGTGATGAGATTTATCTTACACGTTCACCACTCAAGAATAATAATAAATATATATATATATTATGAATTAGTATTAATTTCCTAAACCAATAAAACTAATTAAATTATATACATATTTATGTACATATAATTTATTCACTTTCTTTCATTCAATACGATAGGAAAGCAGAAACAATGTTCATGTGTACGTACGACCTATCGTCTATACGAACAGTTTATTCCATTTCGGATGTCTATCTACTATACATATTTATATTATATTTATATATGATATATAAATCATATTATAGATTCTATAATTGTTTAAATCATTATCTATGTAATATGATCAAGAAGAAGAAGTGAAAAGACATATGAGAAACAAAGCGATTATTACCTGAAATGTTGCATTAACTAGGAATTGTTATAAATGTGTAATATAAAGTAATAAAATAATCATATATGATATCATAAATATTATTTTTGTTATTATATAAGTTAAAATTTTTTTTAAGACATTATACAAGAGTTTTGAACATGTACATAGAATATTAGACCTATGGTAAGGGTTAATTTCATAATCACATTATTTTCAAAGATTGTTCATACGTATATATCTGTTAAGAAATATTCATCATCCAAATCCATGTTTCATATTCATGTATTTCAATATAATATTTCTATTCTTAGAATATTTTTGAAATTCATTTATACCCTTGTATTGCTTTTTTTAAAAAGTTTTGAAATGAATCTTTCTCTTATTTTCTAAACGAGGTAATATAGTGCCTTTTCAAAAAAAATATGGAAAGAATGTTTTCTAACTTATAAGGTGTGAGTGGATTTTTTCTACTATTATGATACCCTAACATTTTTTAAATTACATTATAATATTACTATGTAATTTTCAAAGGAAATTTTTTCTTTTATAATTAGGTAGGCTTACAAATGATTTCAAAGTAAAAAAAAGATATTTCAAAAAGAGTTAATGATTTTTCTAGATCACATTCATCTATATTAACATCCATTGTTGAATTTTATGCTTAATTAAGGTTAATATATTATGATACAATATTCCATATGGATATGAAGGTTTACGATATGTTTGTCTATGGATGTGCTATTTTGATACGATTCATTATATTTCGTATGATAGTTTTAATATGAATGCATAAGTTGGTTTTGTTTTAAGCCTTACATAAGAGGAATACATTGGATGTTGTAAGTGTTGAGAAAGTCCCACAATATCCCATTAATGCATCGGTAGTCTCATGAGACATGAATGTTTGGGTTTTTTGAAATTGGCTTACCAGTTAGATACAGTGCCTTGGTCGAAGCCTTGATGGTATATTTAAGATGTCCCACATTTTTCATTACCTAATTAATAGATTATCCTTTGATTACTTGTGATTATTGAACTAGCAGAATATCAATGTGAATGTTTAAATGGAATTATTTGAATTATTCTTTCCATTTTATGTTCAAGTTTAAATTGAAAAGGCTTCTATTTTAGATTTATACCATTATTTAAAAGTTTATTCTTGTTTATGATAGCTTCAACTATATTGTTTATCCTTAATGAGCATCTGATCTCACCCATTACCTATGTTTTATCTTCCCAGTATGCCCATATGTAAATTATGGTTGATATACATGGTTAATCTAGGATAATAATGGCATTCTCAAGGGTTTATATATGTTGTATTTTTTGTTCGAAATTATAATGTAATTCTCATGATTGTAATTTATTTTCCAAGGCCAGTCAACTATTAGTATTTTATTAAATGATTCATTATAATCATGTTAATGTATTTATATAATACACCATCTAAGGGGTTATAGGGTCAGGGCGTTATAGTTGGTATCAATAGAAATTTAGCAATAGCCTTGGAAATTATATTTAGAAAACATATATTATAAAACATAACCCTATGAATGAATTTGAAGATAAGTCTAAGTGTTGTATATAATCCTTTAGATTTGGTAATTGATAACCTAGGATAATTATATAAACATATGGGTTGAGAAGAATATTGAATCATTTATAGGTCCTATTGGTGAATCTACATGACTATATCTCTATGAATAGTCTTTCACACTTTTTCATTGAGTTTACACCAAAGGATTGAATAAGAATGATTACACATGTGATGGTTATACTGTTGATGATGAAGATACTACAAAAGAAAAATTAGATGAAGGATGTATTAAGGAATAATATGTTGAATCATAGTTAATGGTTTAGAGTGAAGTGGAATGATCAAGGTTATTTTGAATTTGTGTTAAAAAATTATTATATAAAATGTTATAATATTAATATGGATTTTAATGAAGTACTTTTTCATAAAGTATTGGTAAAAATAAGAGTTTTCATTACGAATTGAAAGGTGATAAAATATTTAGTGTGTGATAGTAATAGATACATTACGTTGTTTGAAGAATGTGATTTTATGTTTTATTTTTGAAATTTGGAGACATTTTTTAGAGTGAATTTGGATGGAAGTATTTTGGTCAAGTCTTAAGGTTGGAATGGAGTATGATGAACATTAGATATTATTTATTGAGGTTAAACTATGATTTATTGGATAATTGGGGCTATTCTCTTTGATGTCAGTAAAAATTTATAGGATTAAAGAAATTAATTCGGTCCTTATGATTTATCAAAAGTGCATAATGCATGAAACAATTATTTTGAATATTAATTTCCAAGTGTAGGGGATGAAGTGTAAATAGACTGACTCATATAAAAATGATGACATTATTCTTATGACAAGCAATGAAATAACATTTTTTTGTCGAGTTCATATTCTGATAGTAAAATAATCCTTCCACTTTAGAAATAGGTTTGTAAAAAATGTGTTACCCTAATAACTTAATTAATTTTGATGTGGGGGAATTTAAAATCGTCATTTATTTAGACCTTTATGGATTTTAACCTTTTCCTAATATTTTTCTCTAACGCTCTCCAAGAGAACATGATCTTTAGTTTTGTCTTCCATATCCTTATTTTCTTACATGTAATCCTAGTGTAAGCTATCTTAGCTAACCTTATTACTTTCCTTTCTCTATTATAAATTGGCAGTTTGATCAAGCAATATTTCTAATGTGGAATTGTAGTAATGGTAGTTTGAATAATCAATCCTTAATTACCGAACTCAAATTTTAAAATTGTGAGGATGAAATTTATTAAAGGGGGGATAATATAACACCCCAATATTCCTTGGTATGTTTCTTTTTATATAAATTCAACAGATTTTGTTTTACTCTACACAAAGATAAGCTTGCTCTATACACAACACCGCCTTAGCTTGTGCTACATGCAACACCGAGTTCGAGCTCACCATGACCTATCAAACTAGCCATTTAGAAAGAGGTTTAAAAAAATATTAAACACATTTTTTATTTTATATATATCCCATATAATTTTAACATTAATCTTATGTGTTACTTAAATATAATATGAGGATAAATTCAATTTTTTAGATAAAAGAAGTATTTTTTTAAAATGCATTTTTTCTGACTTTTCAGGGTGAACACTTTTCAAATACAATATTTTTTGAATTTTTTATATTAAATATTAAAAACTAAAATTGTACTTTAGAAACAGGAAATAAAAATATAGTTTGGATAAATTTATTTTATTTTCTTGATAAAAGAAATATTTCAATGAATACTAGGAAATACTACTTTTTAACTCAAAACTTCATTTTCATCTAATTAATCTATGTATTTAAATTTCCCTTTTAAATGGTTTTATTGTGTAAATGGATTAATTTTTATAATTTAATCCAATTTTGGTCATTATAAGTAATTTTACATTAAAATTGGACATAAACACATGTCAATCTTTTGATAGAATTAACTTTTTCAAAACCCGCTTTCTGGTTTGGACAATGAGAATTCATTTTAAATAAATTTCTTGTAATTCAGTGTTTTGAATTTTGACCAATGGATTTAATATTTCGAATCAATAGGTACAAATTATGTAAGTATTTAACTTTTATTTAAGGAAATTATGAATATAAACGTCAGTAATTATTTTTATTTACCATGGTTAAATGGTAAGTCAGTTATATAAGTGTAAAACAATTATATTATAATCATATAAAACCACCCTAACATGTGTTCTAATCTTATTACAAGATATATGGACAACCATCATCATCATTATCTTGATTGTAGGACCTCATGGTGCATATTGGGTGTGATAATGACCTTTTATAATGTTTAATATAACGAATATGGAAATCTAACATAAACATGTATCTCTTAACTAAAAAAATTTTAATTCGGATTTAATAAACATTC
Source organism: Viscum album (assembly GCA_963277665.1). Classification (NCBI taxonomy): domain Eukaryota; kingdom Viridiplantae; phylum Streptophyta; class Magnoliopsida; order Santalales; family Viscaceae; genus Viscum; species Viscum album. The sequence goes on along the minus strand of OY728119.1, from coordinate 1,171,722,286 downwards.
TATTAGATTATGAAACACTATTGGAAAGATAAAAATATTTTATACATCATTTTAATTTATTTATAATTTTTAGACATTAAATACATTAATTTTGTATGACAGAATGATGATTCAGTGATTAACTTATTAATGATTGAAATAAATGATATTATAATTATTTAATTAAATTTATTTTGAGATTTTTTATGCCATCCCAGATTTTTTGGAAAACATTGTCATGTTAGTTATGTGCTAATTCTTTTTTTGATGGAATCATGTTTTTATGACTTTATCAAAAATCAATTACTAAAAACTGTAAAAATTGAGATAAATTAATTTAAAAAATACTATTTTATTAAATGATATAATAGCCATAAAAATATAAGATTAGTAAAACTGACTTATATAGTATTAAAATTTTGATTAATGATCCACTTGAATTTCTCTTGTAATTTTATATTATCTATATTATCCATAAAATATACAAATACATGATTACATTGTAAAAGTAAACTTATTTAACTAAGTGTTAAGTCCAAAAGATAAGGCTGAATTCATAACCTATACATGTCTAAAACCTATTGGTTGAGATTATCTAGACCCATAGTCATCATATCCATGAAAAAAATTAATTTGGAGCCATTATAAATTGAACATAAATTTATAATAAATTAATATTTGAAGACCTTCCCAAATGATTCCCTCACATCTCTTATAAAAGGGAACATTTACTACTCCTTTATTCACAACACCAACGCCCTTTGGCTCAGAAAACCCCTACCCAAACCTCCTCCAAAATCCCTCAATTCAATGTAAAGGACACCCTTTTGTCGGAAAACCATCTAGTGGTGTCTTTTTATCAAAATCGAAAAGAGAGATTCGAAGAAGAGGTCATCAATTTATCCCTTCTTTTAAAGTTATTTTCATATTCTACTTCCTCTTCATAAGTTGTTACCAAACAAAAATAATAACAGAATAACATAATATATTTTGAGATGTTGTTATGATAATGGAAAAACTATATTCCTCTTTTTACCCATCCTGTGAAAAAAATATCACAATGCATGTGTACATACAACTTACCATGTCCACGCCATGGTATAAACTATTTTTATATATAATTTATTGAAATGGGTATAATGATGAATATAAATGAAATAAATAAAAAATATAACATGATATTATTTCATTAAAATACATATTCCATCTAATTACAAACCATATAACCATTAATGAAATAATACCATTGCTCATGCATATGTACAACTTACCATCACCATGACATGATGTGATTCATCTTCCACGTTCAACATTCAAGAATAATTATAATAATATATATATTATGAATTATTATGAAATTAATGAAATAATAATACTACAAGAATAATTTATAGATATGTGTGTGTATGTTCATATATGTCATTCACTTACTTTCATTCAGTACGATATCAAAACAGAAACATCATTCATGAGTACGTATGGACTACCATCTCAATAAGAGGTGTATTCCATTTTATATATTTTTCTATTATATATATTTATATTATGTATATATATGATATATAAATCATATTATACATTCTATAATTATTTAAATAATGATATAAGTAATATGATCAATAATAACAAGTCCCAACAAGTACGAGAAACAAAGTTATTATTACCTGAAATGTTGCATTAACTTTGAATTATTGATAAATTGATAATATAAAGTGATAAAAGAATCATATATGTTATCATAAACATTATTTTTATTCTGATAGAAGTTAATAATATGTTTAAAAACATTATATAGTAGTTTTAATCACATAAAAGGAATACTAGACCAAAGGTAAGGGTTGATTTTGTAATCTCATTATAGTCTGAGATTGCATATACGTACGTATCGGCTTGGTCCTATTTATCACCCCCGTTTATGTTTCTTATACATTTATTTAAAAACAATATTTCTATTACTAGAATATTATTGAATTTAACTTATACCCATGTTTTTCTATTTATAAAATGTTCTGAAAGGATTGTTTCTATCATTTTCAAAATGAGGTACTATAAGACCTTTTCAACAAATTAGTGAAAGATTTTTTAACTTATAGGGTTAGAGTAGATATTTCCTCCATTATGAAACCTTAAAATTTTGAATCTTCTCTTACAATATTACTTGGTTATTTTCAAAGGAAATGTTTTCTTTTAGAACTAAAAATGTAACGCACCGAACCCAATTAACTTGAGTCGGTTCACTATTACATAACATTTCCATGATCAAAAAAGATAAATTCTCAAAAGGCCGATTAGTTTAGTAGCCTTGGAATCAGTAGATACATTCATAATGGTTACATTACATCATAAAGTGAAAACTGTAACAATATCTTGTCTCTACACTCATATACCCTTATATTATCCCTCCAGGTCATTCATAAAATACTTCTTCTCATCCTGGAAAAAATAAAACATAGAAAGGGTTGAGCTCAGTTACCCAGTAAGGATAACAATATAGCAAAAACTTTCATAAATAAGCATAAACATTTAAGGCAGTGTATAACTAAAACAAAAACCATTTAAACTTGAACTTCATCATAATATAGAATAAATAAAATGAAATAATTCCATTTACTAATTCACATGGATATTATAATAGTCGAATAATCACATGCAATATCAATAACCACTTTCATAATGATGGAATGCATAATTCCAGACTATCCCAACCACATAGTCAAGGCCTTATGCCAAGACTAAAAATAATATTTTGTCAAGTCATTGTACCAAGACACTAGGTTTTCTTATTAGTCCTATCGATCCATCGAGGAGCTATAGCAGGCTCCACCCGTCACTTATTAAGTCCAATGCATTCCTCATATGAACAGGTTTAAACATAACATAAACATTCGTATTAATACTAGCATACAAAATGTCAACACATTCTTGGTAAACCATGAATCTTATAAAAATAACACATCTATAGTAAAAAATATCACAAATCCTTCAATACAATAAGGATGTTTTGTATCATAATAAATAAACTTCAAATAAGCTTAAAATCCATCAAAGGATGTTGACGTAGATGAAATCAAAACTATTCGAGAGAAATATCTTTTTTTAAATCAGTTACAAGTCCCATAATTATAAAATAAAACATATACTTTGAAAATATTCTTATAAGCTTGTAAGGGAATCTTAGAAGATTTTATAAAGGCGAAAAATAGCCGCACCATTCATATAAGTTAAAAAAGACATTCTTACCTTAATTTTTTCAAAAAGGTTAAAAGTACCTTGTTTGGAAAACAACAGAATGATTCCTTTATAAACATATTATAAATAGTCAAAAAGCATATAAATTACTTTAACCCATATTCTGTAAAATAGTAAGAATGATTTGAAATACAGTTTTATGAAACATGGATGTGGATGATAAAGTTTTCCCTCTAGAAAATTACGTATAAACCATCTCAGATAATGAAGAGATTGTGAAATAAACCCTTACCTTATACTTTTCCTTGGTTGAGGGTATGTTAACCTCTTGTATAATGGTGAAATAATTGTTATTAAATTATAAAATAATCATATTCAATAATATGATATCATATATGATCTTTTAACATAGATTTTTTAATAACATCTTATTATTATCATTGTTTTGGGTGTTAACGGATTCGTTTTCCTTCATATTGTTTTTTATATGAGCCATATTTGTTATGGATGTGATGTCTATTATTCATATCCAAAATGATATCATGTCTCCAAAAATTATTTTTAATCATAAAATGAAATTTAGTCTTCTTTTGATATGATAGGGAATGAATCTCATCGCGTTTGTGGAGACAGTAATCCGTACGTACGCACGAGCATCAATATCATTCTTTTGATATTAAAACAAATATATAATTGGATGTTATATCATATATAAAGAATAATTATCATGTTATATTTATTATTTATATGAATTACACATCATTATTATCCCCTTCCAAATAATAATGTTTTGAATAACAATTACACCACGACGTGGAGACGGTAGGTCGTACGCACGCACGTATGGTGACATGCAATTCAAAGGATAGATAGAATAATGAATATGGTTGTACTATATTTATAATAACATCAATGTATATAGAAGATAATAGAGTTATTATTTTAGAATGTAAATAACAATGAAAGAAGAAGTTGAAGAAGAAAATAAATTGAAAGAGGGTAGTGAAAAAATTACCGTTTCTTCAGGTTCTTCCTTTTGATTTGATCAAAAAGGCTCCATTGGTTGGATTTATGATCAAAATAAGTCCCCTAGGTTGAAGTGAAGGAAGTTGAAAAAATATTTGGGCAGGTTTTGTCTGAGCCAAACGGCTTTGATGGTGTGAATTAGAGAAAAGGGGGAGTTCCCTTTTATAAGACAGGTGAGGGGCACCTTTGGAAAAGCTAGAAATATTATTTTATAATAAATTAATCTTCGGTTTCTGATGGCTCAAAAGTGGATTATTTAGAGTTTAATGTGGGGATTGGTCGAATTAATTTCAACCAATAGATTTTAGATTGGTTTGTGTCACTATATTAACCTTATCATTTATATTTAACTCTTAGTTAAATAGTTTGACATTTACCATGTCTCTTTGTATTTTTATATTATATAGTTAATAAACATACTATGTACCTACAATAGACCACAAAGTGGTCCATTAATGATACCCATATCATTATATAATTCCTTTTTCCTATCCTTATATTTTTAAAGATATAATATCAATTAATAAAATAATATTTGTTTTAAAAACACTTTTATTTTAATTTTGACACTATTGGGTATTTTGTTTTTTGTAATTTCATAACAGCATTATTACTTCAATAAAAATTTATATAACCAATTATAATATGTCATATTAACCTATAAAATTAGTGGAATTCATTAAAAGTCTCAAATTACATTTATTTGGATATTTATAATATCAATTATTTTAATATTTCACTAATTAGTTAATTACTGCATCACCACTGTGTCTTAAAAAAATTAAATTATTTAATGTCTAAAAATTATAAATAAAATACCATTATGTAGAAAATCTTTATAGATTTCTAATTAATATATATAATCGAATTAATCTTATGTATAACCCTATATTAAAAATGTTCTAGTTATTAAACTTTGATTTTAACTCTTATAACTCTTATTCGAATTAATTAATAATAAATGTCCTAATCTAATCCAAGTGGACCTAAATGTTAATATTTTATTCCTAATGTTGTTTTTGGTAGAGATAAAATTGTCCAATAGAATTAGGACATGTGTTAGGGTAATATTAACATCATTTGTACCCCTAATTACCCTATTTACTTTTAACCATGGTAAATAAAAGTAAAAAGATACTATTCACCAAAAATTATGTTTATCTTATTGAAACACATTTTACTCCTTGATATTAACCATGTCTCTCATAGTTTTGAAATTCCACTCATAGAAGCGGTAAAATTATGTTTTATGGGAATTTCCAAATTTTTCTAGGAGGTGGGTAAAAGACGGTGAAAATTTCTATAAAATTTTTATATATCTAAAATTATTCTAAAATAACTCCAATGAATTACATTGAACTTATATAGGTATTATGTATCTATTTTGGCCTTAATTAAATTAAAATTAAATAAATAATTATTTAAATAAAAATTCGGTTTTAAACTATCACTTAGTGTTTTTCACTCTTCATCAAAAATTGAATATTTTCAGAAGAATTACAAAAATTCACCCTAAGCTAATTTCGATATTTATAATCCAAAAATGTGGTCCATTTCGAAATATAAAATTTAAAAAATTTCAAAAAGTGGGTGTTACTATTCATAACGGCTGGTTTGATTGGTTGTGGTGTGTGTTAGAACTCGAAGTTGCATACAACACACACTACAGTATTATTCAAAGAGAAGCGTACCATGGAAGCTTGGGGTGTTACATTCTCCCCTACTTCAATTAATTTCATCCTCAAAATTTCTAGAATACTACTACATGTAAAGACTCAGGTGATTCTTTATCATAATTTCCTCAGGTTCCCATGTTGCATCTTCCATCTTATGGTTTCTCCACAGTACTTTTACCAGAAGAGTTGTCCGGTTTCTCAGCACTTTTTCTCTCATATCAAGAATCTTGATATTATCTTCGCAATAAGATAGACCAGGTTCCAGTTCTACATCATCATAGGTGAGTAAATGCATTTGGTCAGGCACGTATTTTCTCAATAGTGATATGTGAAACACATCGTGAACTTTGGAGAGATTTGGCGGCATTGCCAAACATTAAGCTATGAGCCTAATTCGTTCTAGAATTTGAAAATGTATGACGTACCTAGGACTCAATTTACCCTTCTTACCGAATCGTATAACTCCCTTTCATGGAGATACCTTCATGAAAACATGATCTCCTACCTGAAATTCCAAATATGTCCTTCGGTTATCAGTATAGATCTTCTGCCTATTTTGAGCTTCTTTGATGTGGTTTTGAATCACCTTTACCTTTTCCATAGTTTCCTCCACCAGTTATGAGCCTATAAGATTTCTTTCAGCAATTTCATCCAAATAGGTTGGTGTGCGACATCTCTTTCTGTATAACGCTTCATATGGTTCCATCCGAATACTTGAATGGAAACTATTGTTATAGGAAAATTATACAAGAGGTAAATATTGATCCAACATACCCTGAAACTCATGTGAGAAAGACCTCAACATGTCTTCAAAGGTTTGAATAGTCCAATATGATTTTCCATTTGTTTGAGGGTGGTAGGCAGTGCTGAAACGAAGTTCAGTATCCAAGGCCTTTTGAAGACTCTTCCAGAATCATGAAGTAAAACAGGGATCATGATCAGAAACAATCAATATGTGTACTCCATTAAGTCTCACAACATCATTAATATATAGCCTTGCTAGATGTTCAAGTGGTATATCTTCTCTTATAGCAAGAAAATGTTCTGATTTGGTAAGATGATCAACAATGACCCATATTTCATCGTTCCTTCTAGGAGTCTTTGGTAGTCCTATGACAAATTCCATCGTGATATTATCCCATTTCCACACAAGGATGCGAAGAGGTTGTATGACTCCTCCAGGATGTTTCCTTATTGCTTTCACTTGTTGAAAAACCATACATCTTGACACAAAAGCATCAATCTACCTCTTCATGTTGTCCCACTAAAAATGTTTCATTCAATCTCTATACATTTTGGTGCTCCCAGGGTGTATAGAGAAATTGGAACTATGAGCATTGTCCAACAATTCCCTTTTTAGATCGGGTATATCTGGAACTCAAAGTCTCCTCCCAAATTTCAAAATTCCATCTTCATACACAAAGTCACCCAATCTCCCATCATTCACAGCATTAATATTCTTTTTAAACTCTTCATCATCGGCCTGATAACTCTTTACCCTTTCTAGTAAATATGTTTTGGCAACCATTTGAAATAGTATTGATGTTTCTCCTTCCATGGTGATTCCCATATCCATCTTTACTAAATCAATGAAAATATGATCCCTTTTAACTCTCATCTTGTTCAAAACTCCATGATCCTTTCTACTCAAAGCGTCTGCTACCTTATTTTCATTCCTCGGGTGGTAATGTATCATGCAATCATAATCCTTGAGTAGTTCAAGCCATCTCCTTTGCCTCATGTTTAGTTCTTTTTGTGAGAAAATATACTTCAAATTCTTGTGATCGGTATATATCTCACATTTTTCACCATAGAGATAATGTCTCCAAATCTTAAAAAAAAAGATTACAACAGCTAACTCAATATCACAATTTGGATTGTTTTGCTCGTGAATTTTTACTTGTAGTGATGCATTGGCAATAACGCTATCATTCGGCATAAGGGCAAAACCAAGTCCTTTCTTTGATGCATCACTATAAATAACGAACCCATCATTCCCCAATGGTAGAGTAAATATAGGAGAATTGACTAATCTTATCTTCATTTCATCCAAACATTCTTCACACTCTTTTGTCCAAACAAATTTAACCCCATTACATGTGAGCTTCGTTAATGGGTTAGCCAATCGGGAAATAATCTGGAAAAAATGATGATAATAACCTGCTAAACCAATAAAACTACGTACCTCAGTTATACTCGTCGGTGCTGGCCATTCTTGGATTTCCTTGGTCTTAGAAGGATCAACAGAGATATCCTGAAGCTAGAATTCACACCTTCTAAACATCCCATATAATTCATGTCTTCTAAGAGTCTTCAGGATAATGCGCAGGTGATTTTCATGGTCTTCATAGCTTTTCGAACATACCAAGATATCATCAATAAATACCACTAAAAAATCATCGAGATATTACTTCAAAACTCTGTTCATTAGATCCATGAAAATAGACGGTGCAGTAGTGAGTCGAAAAGGCATTACTGTAAAACTGTAATGCCCGTACCGGGTTCAAAATGTTTTCTTCAGAATTTCTTCCTTCTTCACACACTACTGATGGTATCTACATCGATTGATAATCTTAGAAAGGTATTTAGCTCCATGAATTTGGTCAAATAAATCATCAATGCGAGGTATGGGATACTTGTTCTTTATTGTTATAGCATTGATCTCCATGTTGTCGATATATAACCTCATAGATCCATCTTTCTTCTTAACAAAAAGGATAAGGGCTCCCCCTGGAGAAACACTATGGTGAATAAATCCCTTTTTACTCAATTCCACTAGTTTTTTCTTTTGTTCCACTAATTCCACAGTGGTCATTCTATAAGGGGTCTTCGATATGGGCCCTGATCCAGGAATTAAATCAATGGAAAAATCAATTTCTCGTTCTGTAGGATAACCAGGTAAATCTTCTGGAAACACATCAAAATATTCTCTCAAAATAGGTACATCCTCTATTTGAACATTACATTCCTTACCCACAATTATTTAATTCTCTTCCTCCCCAATAATTGAATTTAGTTGAGCTACTTGGGGTGGATATAGGTATGAATTAGGTGGTGATGATTCTTCTCTAAAGATAAGGTGTTCTTTATCATCATAATGAAAAATTGTAACCTCTTTTTTCTTATAATAAATCATTGCATCATGGTCTGAAAGCCAATCCATGCCGAGGATTATATCAAACTCAATCCTAGGTATGACGATGAGATCAAGAGATAAAGAACATTTATATGCCCTATTGGGAACAGAACCACAGAACTTTGTAGCAATGATACTTCCCTTAAGAATTTTAACTGACAAATAACTTGTTAAAAAAATTTGGAAATATCTAATTTTCTTAGCAAAGTGGGAAGATATGAAACAATGTGATGATCCAGAATCAAATAATTCATTTCCTAAACTTACGGAAACCATTAAATTACCTGCCACCACATATTTTAGAGCTTCTACCCCAGAATTAGGGATAGCATATGCTTGGCCTTGATCCCTGGGCCTTTTCTGAGGTATGTTCCCCTGACGCTTAGGAAATTAATTTTCATAATGTCCCATCTACCTGTAGTTTTAGCATTGAACATCAGTGGCTTCTTTCTTCCCCTTGCAATCTCGTGCTTGGTGGCATTTTTCACCCCACTTGTAACAAACACTTTTCCTTTCATGCAAGTACCAGGGTTTTTCTTCCCACATTTACTACAGGATGGAAAATAAAATTTTTCCTTCTTCCCCTTATTTCCATTTCCATAGTGATCAGTTGATATCTCCTCTTGATTTTCTTTAATGTCATAAAACTTAGAGAATTTATTTTCTGTCTTGATAGCACATGTGAAAATGTCTTCGTACGATGAGAAGGATTGTGACACTAATTCTTGATGAAGAAATGGTTTTAACCCATCAAAGAAATAATCAATATTACTTATTGGGTTACGTATATAATCTATAGCATACCTTGATAACCTTGTAAAGTTAGCCTCATACTTTGTGACATTCTAATCCTTCTTTTGTCTCAGACTCAGAAATTGTCTTTCTGTATCTGATCGATGGTCACGAGGAAAGAATTTTCCTACGAAGAGATCTTTGAACTCCCTCCATTCCATATTTGATAATTTATCATCTTCCTTTGTGTTTTGTATCAATGACCACCATTGGTCAGCATCTCTAGTGAGGTGATAAACTGCCAGGATAACTTTTTCCATTTCACTACACCCCATGGCATGGAATATTTTCTCTATGTAATTTATCCATTTCATAGATACTAAGGTATTTGTACTCCCATTGAATGTCTATGGATTTTTCCTCATGAAGTGATCTATCATTGATCCTCTACGCTATGGATTTGTGTGCTCCATACGGGTAAGGTTATTATTGCTAACCTGAATGAGTTTTCCCAATCTGGTGATTAGCTAATCAGTACCAGTTGTATTACCAACCCCACTATAGTTATCTTGAGTAGGAGGGAAATCCCTACATGGAGTGCATTCATTAATCCAACATATCTTTCTTCCACTTGGTGCTATTTCTAAACAATGGCATCAACTAGATCAGTTTATGAATTGAAATACATAATTCCAAACTTGTAAAACACTTAACATAAATTAAAATTTTATGGATATAATCCAAAATCATAAAAATGTTTTCTTTGAGAAAGTATATACATATAAACCCTTCATAATGGTTTGTTAATAAAATGAGAATTATCCAAATCATATCCACCAGGAGTGTCATAAAAATGAGTGCAGCAAGGCATGTTGTCGTGCACTAGTTCTCGTTCGAGTCTATCTCAAAGCGGTGTTTTCGGGTTTTACCCCTAGGTACATATGTGCCAGAGCTACCTCTACTTAATCATATCCAGATAGGGATGTATTTCTCGGAAAACACACAAAATCTCTACAATACCAAAATTCGAGGAAGTTCGTCTATACTAATCCTCAAAGTCCATCTTAGGTCTATGTGCTCTAATCATAGTTTATCTAAATCTAGCTTCCAAGTTTTGTACTAAACTTCCTCTCATACCAACTATAACGCCATGACCCCAGTTACCCATAGGCGGTGCATTATTACAAAAAATTTTCATGATCACAAGAGATCTTGTCTCGAAAGATCGATTAGTTTAGTAGCCTTGGAATCACTATATACGTTCATAAAGTGTACATTACATAATAAAGTGAAAACTACAACAACATCTTGTCTCCACACTCATATCCCCTTATACTATCCCTGGAGTTCATTCATAAAAAACTTCTTCGCATCCTACAAAAAATAAAACATAGAAAGGGGTGAGCTCAGATGCCCAATATGGATAACAATATAGCAAAATTGTTCATAAAAAACATAAACATTTAAGGCAATGTATAACTAAAAAACCTTTTAAACTTGAAATTCATCATAATATGGTAGAATCTTAATGAAATAATTCCATTTACTTATTCACATGGATATTATACTAGTTGAATAATCACATGAAATATCAATAACCACTTTAATAATGGTGGAATGCATAATGCCAGACTATCATAACCACATAGTCAAGGCCTTGTGCCAAGAGTACACATAAGATTTTGTCAAGGCCTCGTGCCACGACACTATTTTGTCTCATGAAACCTACCAATTCATCGAGGAGCTATTTCGGGCTCCACCGATCACTTATTAAGTCCAATACATTCCTCATATGAACAGGTTTAAACATAACATAAACATTCGTATTAAAACTAGCATACGAAATGTCAATACTTTCTCCATCAACCATGAATGGTATAAAAATAACACATCCACAGTAAAAAATATCATAAAACCTTCAATAAAATAATGAATTATTGTATCATAATAAATAAACTTCAAATAAGCTTAAAATCCATCAAAGGATGTTGACATAGATGAAATCAAAACTATTTGAGACCAATATCTCTTTTTTTTTTGAAATCATTTAAAAGTCACATAATTATAAAAGAAAAAATTTAATTTGAAAATATTCTTAAAATATTGTAAGGGATGTTTCGACAATTTCATAATGGTGAAAAATAGCTGCACTCATTGTACAAGTTAAATAATATTTTCTTACCAAAACTTTGTCGAAAAGGATAAAAGTACCTTGTTTGGAAAACAATAAAAATATTCCTTTATAAACTTCTTATAAAAAGGAAACAAGGGTATAAATGACATTAAACCATAGTATGTAATATAGTAAGAATTATTTTAAAAACATTTTTAAGGAACATAGATGTGGATGATAAAGAGGCCCCAGTAAATAATTACGTATAAACAATCTCAGATAATGAAAAGGTTTTGAAATAAAAACATACCTTGTACTTTTCCTTGGTTGATGGTAGGTTAACCTCCTATATAATGGGTAAATAATTGATATTAAATTATAAAATAATAATATACATTAATATTATATCATATATGATCTTTAAACATTGATTTGTTAATAATATCTTAGTATTATCATCATTTTGGGTGTTAACAGATTCATTTTAATATATATTCTTTGTTATATGATCTATATTTGTTATGGATGGGATGTATATTATTCATATCCAGAATGATATCAGGTCTATAAAAAATAATTTTAATCATAAAATGAAATTTAGTCTTGAATGGATACGATGGGGAATGAATCTCATCACGTTCGTGGAGACGGTAATCCGTACGTACGCACGAGCGACAGTATCATTCTTTGATATTGAATCAATATATAATTGGATGGTATATCATATATACAGAATAATTATCATGATATATTTATTATTTACATGAAATACACATCATTATTATACCCATCCAAATAATAATGTTTTGAAAAACAATTACACCACGAAGTGGAGACGGTAAGTCATATGTATGCACGTATGGTGACATGTCATTCAAAGGATTTATAGAATACTGAATATGGTTGTACCATATTTATAATAACATCACAGTATATAGAAGATACTGGAGTTATTATTTTAGAATGGAAATAACAAAGAAAGAATAACTTATGATGAAATGAAATTGAAAGAGGTTGGTGAAAAAAGGGCTCATTAGGATGTATTTCTGATCAAACTAAGGCCTATAGGTTGAAGTGAGGGATTTTGAGAAAATATTCAGGTTATTATTTTTGATTTGATCAAAAGGGCTCATTAGGATGTATTTATAATCAAACTAAGGCCTCTAGGTTGAAGTGAGGGATTTTTAAAGAATATTTTGGCAGGGGTTGGCTGAGAAAAAAGGATTCGAAGGTGTGAATTACAGTGAAGGGGGAGTGCCCTTTTATAAGAGGGGTGAGGGGCACCTTTGTAAAACCTAGAAATGTTATTTTATAATAAATTCCTATTCAGTTTATAATTTCTCCAAAGTAAATTATATAAAGTTAAAGGTGGGGATGGGTATAAATTCTTTCAACCAATATATTTTAGACATGTTTGTGTCACTATATTAACCTTATCATTTATATTTAACTCTTAGTTAAATAGCTTAACATTTACCATGTCTCTTTGTAATTTTATATTATATAGTTAATAAACATACTATATACCTCCAAGAGACCACCAATTGGTCCATTAATGATACACCTATAATTATATAAGTCCTTTAGCCTAACCTTAGATTTTTAGGAATAGAATATCAATTAATAATATAATATTTGTTTTAAAAGCTCTTTTATTTCAATTTAGACACTATTGGGTATTTTGTTTTTGATAATTTAATAACAACATTATTACTTCTAAAAAAATTTATATATCCAATAATAATATATTATATAAACCTATAAAATTAGTTTAATTATTTAAAAGTCTCAAAGGTACATTTATTTTGATATTTATATTATCAATTATTTTAATATTTCATTAATTAGGTAATTACTGCATCACCATTGTGTCATAAATAACATATATTATTTAATGTCTAAAAATAATAAATAAAATACAATTATTTAGGAAATATTTTTATCTCTCTAATGGATATTTATAATCGAATTAATCTTATGTATAACCCTATATTAAAAATGTTTTAGTTATTAAACATGGATTTTAACTCTTTTAGCTCTTCTTTAAATTAAATAATAATAAATGTCCTAATCTAATCCAAGTGGACCTAAATGTTAATATTTTATTCCTAGAGTTTCTTTTGGTCGAGATACACTTGTCCAATTGAATTATGACATGTGTTAGTGTAATATTAATATCATTTTTACCCTTAATTACCCTATTTACTTTTAACCGTGGAAAATAAAAGTAAAAAGCTACTATTCAGAAAAAAATATTTTTATCTTATTGAACCACATTTTACTCCTTCATATTAACCATGTCTCTGAAATTTTCGAAATTACACTCACAAAAGAAGTAAAATTATGTTTTATGTGAATTTCCGAAATCTTCTAGGAGGTGGGTAAAAGACAGTGAAAAGTTCCATAAAATTTTTATATATCTAAAATTATTCTAAACTAACTCCAATGAATTACATTGAACCTATATAGGTATTATGTATCTATTTTGACCTTAATTAAATTTGAATAAAATAAATAATTATTTAAATAAAAATTTGGGTTTAAACTATAACTCATTGTTTTTTCACTATTCATAAAAAATTGAATGTTTTCAGAAAAATTCAAAAATTCACCCTAAGATAATTTCGATATTACAAATCCAAAAATGAAGTCCATTTTGAATGATAAAATTTATAACATTTCAAAAAGTGGGTATTATTATTCATAACAGCTAGTTTTATTGGTTGTGGTGTGTGTTAGAACTCAAAGTTGTGTACAACACACGTTAAAGTATTATTCAAAGAGAAGCGTACTGTGGATGCTTGGGGTGTTACAACACATGCTATCAAATTGATTTCTAAGTTAAAACGGGATATTTCTGAAAGATTTTTAATGATTTTCTTAGACCACTTTCATCTATGTTAACATCCTTTATTTAATTTTTTACTTCATTATGATTAATATATTTTGATTCAATATTATATATTGTATTCAATTTTTATGATATGATTAACTGTGGATGAGCTATTTTGATACCATTCGTGGTTTATGGTATAAGTGTTGATATTTTGTGTGCTTTTTTAAGTACGAATGCTTATGGTTATTATGTTTTACCCCTTTAATAAGTGGAATGAATTGGACTTTGAATGATTTGGGTGGGGCCCCTTATAGCCCCTTGATGCATCAGTGTTCTTATGATACAATTTTGTTTGGGTTTTGGAAAATGTATTAACTAATTATGCATGGTTTCTTGAAATAATCCTTGATGGTATGTTTAATATGTCCCACATTTTGAGAACAAAATATTTTGTCACTGTGATGTATCAATTTAATCATTCTATAAATGGACATTAAATCCATGCATGAGATCAATTAGATCAACCACAAATGAATATGCCGAATTTAAAACATTTTATGAAGAAACATCCCCCATAATTCAATGGATCATTTTACCCACTTCTAGCTAAATGATAGATAAATTCCATATAAAAAGATATAGAATTTCATGGGATATTCGAAACATCAAAAGAAAACTCTTAACATCTATCATTTTGAAGGTTATGTTTTTTGATGGGGGTTATTTGTTATGAATATTAGTGGGAAAAATTATCATTGTGACATAGAATTATAATCATTTACAAACATTTTCCTTTATAAATATTTCCATAAGGTTGTTTGGAATAAGATGGATATGTAATTATTGTAATTGAAGAAAAATAATAATGATTTAGTTGTTGAATATGAATAAGACTTCACAAAATATTTATAGTATGTTCCAAATTTTATTTGATGCATTGATAGTAAAATTAATAGATTTTACTTAGTATTGAAACCATTTTTATGATGATATTTGGACACTTAAGAATTTAATAGTTATTAAAAAATGGTTTGTTGTGATGAGAAAGATGAAATGGATATTTCCAACACTTACATTCCATAAGATGAAAAGAGTAAGAAATGGTCAAGGTGGTAGGAAGTGGAGAATCAACCGACAAAGAATTATAGAGGTAATAATTAAACATGATCCAAATGTGGTAAAATACAATGTGGGGAATGTATATTGGGATTTGTAAAGTTTTTCTAGTGTGTTATTCTTGGTCACAATGTATGTGACTACATGAGGATGAGTCATGATAGTCCAATAATGAGATAATAGATAGCCAGATAATAGTAAGTTGATTTAGCTAAAATGATTTGGGACATTGAATAAATATGTGTCAAAATAAAGTTACATAGGATTGAAATTATATTGATCAAGAATAAAAAGGTGTGGGAAAATCTTTATCTACTAATGTAGTTGATATTGAGACATCTTGTTAAGATAAAGAAGTTCCCAAGAGCCTTATAATTTTCAATGTTTAACCAGAAGTCCAATATTTTAGATACTCCTTATAAGGTTTTAAGTGATGTGATGATAAGTGATTAAGAACCTTAATAGGAGTTATATTATTGGATTTATGTTTATTTAAGGCTTTTAAAATAGAATCATGCCTTTGCATATGGACATGAGTTCTAAGGTATTTATTACCTTTATGGTTAACATGAACTTTGAGGATTGAGGTTATTTTTTTGTATTTATATCATAATTCTGGTAATGTTCGGAATATGAAATTGTTATTATAAACTAGAAACATGTCAAGTAATTATATTTCCTTTTTTTCTTAAATATTAATGATATTCCATAACTCTAGGAAAATTATTTTTAATGTAAAACGTTACCGATTTAATTTTCTTACTAAGAAATCAATGGCCTTTTAATCATTCATAGATTTATGGTTTTGTGATTATTTACTTTCTTCTAACCATGTTTTATATCACTGTCCATCTGAATATGATTGATATTTTTCCCTTCCATATCCATGTTTTCCTACATGGAACCGGAATGTGTGTTATCTCAGGTGGCCATCGTACTTCCATTTCATTCTTTCAATGTGATTGTTTTATTAATCCTTTTTCTAATTTGGGAATTCAATAAATAAATTTTAATAAGTCAAACCCATCCTTTTTTATCTTGAGTTCAAATTAAGAGGACTCGATTTATTAAAAGGGGGAGAATTTAACGTCCCATGTTTTCAAAATGAAACATTATGTTTGATAGCATATATGATACAAAACATCGAGATCAAAAAAATAACTGAATATTATTTTAAAAATCTTACCATTATAACCTAGATATTAGAATAAAAATATTGAAATTGATTAACTGAATTATTAAAATATGATTTACACATGTATATATAATTAATTATTTGATGGACCATCAATTATAAATGAAAATAAAACCCATTTTATGGAAATGTTTTTTTTGAAAAACTATTTTAACATGAACATGTGTGTTTTATTACCAATAAATAATAAAATAAATCATATTAGATTATTTTAATTTAATATATATATATATATAATGTTCCATATAATGTTTAAAATTCATCTTATGTGTTTTCTAGACTAGATATAAGAATAAATTCAACTTTAGGAATAAAAGAACTATTTTTTCAAAAAAGGCAGCTTTTCCACCTTTTGATGATGCACCTATTTTAAATCTAGTTTTTTAAATTTTTATAAATTATATTTGAAAAATAAACATCTTATTTTAAATAGTGTTATGAATATTTATTTTTTTGGATTTTTTGGTCTTTTTAAGATAAGATTAGTTTTTTATGAATTGTGAAAAATTATTCATTTTAATTGAAAACTGCTTTTTTTATTAAATTTATTAATTTTGTAAAATTATATTATTGAATGATTTTAATGTTTTGTAAAATATATTTTTTATTAGTTAATCTTTTTCAAGTCATTCGAATAAATTTTACATTTAAATTAGATATAAAATCTTGGGGATTATTTGAACCAATTTATTTAAAAAACATGTTTTCTCAATCTTTCTAAAGGGTTAATTTTAAATTAATTTATGAGAATGATGTGTTTGGAATTTTGAAAAATTGATTCCATTTTTGGAATAATAGGGTCCAAAATTTTGAAATAGGTTCCTTTTATTTTTTGATCATTATTAATAGTAACTTTAGTAATTATTTTTGTTACTACAGTTAAGGATAAATCTAGAATTGAATGTAAATATTATATTATAAATATTATAAAATTACCGTAACACTTGTACTGAATTTATTGGATTATTTTTAACAAAAATGATCCTTAGGATGAAATTATGACCTTTTTAAGCCACTTGGGTGTGAGTATGATAGTTAAAATATTTTATTTAAGGTAAAGAAAAAGAGGTCATACTTATGTTTATGATAACTATAAAAATTTGAATAGGGATTTATATAAATGATATATTCGAATATAAATATTATTTAGAAATATGAAATGTTAACCTACATCATAAGAATTTATTTTAAATTTTTATGAACGACAAAATTAGATTAAATGGTGACACAATGATGTGGCAATTATTGGTCAATTAATGAAAGAAAAAAACTAGTAAAAATATTAAAATTAATATACTTTTAGTGAAATAATTTCATAAAAATATGTTTTTTGGAATACATTTACATGTTACTAATGATTAAAAGGGGTTTTTTACTTATATTTTTGTTATTATATTTTTAAAAATTCAATAAATGAATAGATTCAAAATCGACACTTGATATTTTAAATTAAATAATATTTTATTTAATGATATAAAATTTGTGAAAATACAAAATTAAACCATATTATTGATATCAGTATTAAAATTTCATCAATAAATATTTAATTGGGCTATTTTAATTTTATAGAAATAATATTAACCAAAAAATTGTAAATTACATGATATCATGGTAAACATTAAAAGTGTAAAATAGAGGTTAAAAAAAGTAAGGGTTTAAATGTAATAAAATAATGTCTAATTTTTATTGGATTGATTTATTTAGACCTATAATAATCATATATTTTAAATAAATGGGTTTTGGAACATTTATAATTGAAAATTACTTTATATTAATTTAATAATTTTTCGAATTCCAATACTGCCCTTGCAATCTCTAATAAAATGGCCCAACTTATTAACATTTCATCGCAATTAAAAACTATTTTTTGGTAAATATTTGTCAAAATAAATTACTATAATCCCTACACACATTCTAGAGGCATTAGTTTCAGAGTTTAACTCTCCTTAGAGGTGTTAATAAAAGGCGATCGTCTGAAGAAGATGAATCGTTTTTTATTAAGTGCTTTTATTTAACTTCTTCTTCCACTTCCTTCAAATATTCTCCAACCATGTTGAGATAAAAATTCCAGTATCTTAAATTTTCTGAGACATTATTAAATTTATATCATCACATAAATAAATCTCTAATTTCTATCAAATGGGGACTGAATTAATCTTTTGTGCATACGTGTGAACTATCACCTCTACGAACTCATATAATTCGTCCACAACTACCAAATCTGAAGACCTATTATAAATATAGAATTAATGTTTACATTTGATTTTACTGAAATATTAATCATTATAATATAATAATATATCAATTATGTTCGTACTTTCCTTGCACCTGAAAAAAATAACGTAGTTCATGTGTTCCAAGGAACTATCTCCTCCACGCAGCGATGTGATTATTTTTTCATCACCACATAAAATGGATGATATATATATATATGTATTTAAAATATTAATATAATATAAATTATGTAATTATAATTTTTGAAATATAAAATAATACATACCTTTTTTCTATAATTACTATTGAAAAATTAAAATGTTACTAATGCGTATGTAAGACTTACCATCTCCATGATTGCAATGTATATCATTTTTCACATCCATATTTAATGAATGGATTTATATTTATAATTTATTTATAATAATTAATTTTAGTTCATGAATAATATTTTATTTGTGATGTCATAATTACCTATTTGATCATCTTTTAATTACCAATTTCATTTTGGACTCAAATATTGAATATCATCAAAACATCCGAGAAGAATGTTCATAATTATATAAATTATAAAAATTGATATCAAGATATATAAATGGAGTAATAAACATGAAAATGTATCTAAATAAATTATATAAGAAACATAATATTACTGTCAAGTAATATAAAGAACATACATGATGAATCAGACTCAAGGTAAGGGGTTTTGGTCTCAAACTCCATTCATTGGGGAATTTCTTGATGATAAAGACTTTTATTCTTCTATATGATCTATATACTGTAATGATTATATATAATATCCATATATTATCTATAATATTATTATTTAATATTTTGGTAAATTTATCATTTAATAGAGAATGTTATTTAAATGTTCAATGTTTTATGGGACACATTAAATGTTAAATGACTAAATTATCAAATCTTTTTGTCCTTGTCCATATTCTGGATATTATTTTAAATAATTATTTATATGGATATAAAATTAATATAAAATAAACTTTCAACCTATTTTAAATTTCATTAAGTAGTTCTCAAAAAAGGAATATTTTTACATGTTTTTACATGGAATATATTAACAAATGACAAAATGAATGTTCTATTCATAACGAATATGACGACAGAGAATTTTCCAAACCCATGGACATTATTTTATTGTCATATTACTATGAAAATTTTCATCTTACCTTAAATGAAAAAAAATATTTATAATTTTTTTGCTATTTAGAATACCTTTTAAATGAAAATATTTTTTTTCTATTGAAAATCGTTTTTTGAAAGAAAATGGTATTTTTATCCAGAAGTGTTTTCATATGGAATTAAAATATATTTTTTCAAATGGTATTATGATGAAATTGTTTTATTAATTATATGGTAAATTTTAATTATATGAAACGGGTTATCCAGATACAACTTATAAAAGGGTTGATCCCCATTATAACTTATGACTGAGCACAATATAGATTATATAATGGGATGAGCCCAATATAGCTCACAGGTGAGACTAATAAAGCTTATTAGAACCGTTGGGCCCCATTATAAATAATGGGTGACATTGATATAGATT
Organism: Viscum album; assembly: GCA_963277665.1. Lineage (NCBI taxonomy): Eukaryota > Viridiplantae > Streptophyta > Magnoliopsida > Santalales > Viscaceae > Viscum > Viscum album. The sequence continues at coordinate 1,171,701,507 of OY728119.1, read as the reverse complement.
ATACAAAGGGTTGATCTCTACTATAGCTCGTGAGAGAGCCTGATATAGCTTATTCAAAGGGATAGGACCATTTATTGCTCATAGTTAAGTCCGATATAGATTATATGAAGGGTGATCCCCTTTATAGATCTCCAATTAATTGGGTAACCATAATATTGGATATATCCCATATGGTTATTCTAATTGAGAGGCTTTTTAATTGTTTTAAGTATATGATTCCTTAAATTACCTAAAGGAATTTTAATTACTTACTATTGGTTTTAATTATTTTCTTTGAGATAAACATATGAATTTTTTCATGTGATTTTTTTTTCAATTAGATCAAAGAATATTAAATGGGATTTCATTTTTTTCAATAAAATAATGGTTTTCTTCAATTTTATGTCCCTTAACATGATTTTTTTTATCATCCCAAATGTTTAAATTTATTTTCATAGGGTTGAAGGATATGTTGGGACAATGGTGAGGACAATATAAGAATTGTGATGTTATAGAAAGAAACCATTTTTATTTTAGAATGTTTTATTTTACGAAAAATATATATTATCTTGAAATTTATATTTTTGAATTTTATAGTTTTTCTATATGAAATTTGGAATAATTATCTAAAACTCTAAATATTAAATGATCCTCAATGTGAATGTACGTAAATTTCTTGACTGAAACTCCTAATTATGAAATTTTTCTTATTTGGGCGTTATAATCCTACACCAAATCATGTTTAATAATATCTGTATCACCAATATAATCCAAAAACATGGGTAATCTAAAAGTTTATTTATGAAATGCATTAAATTGTAAAATTTCAAAAAATTATTCATATATATTGTTATAATAAAACTTAACTAGTAATAAATGATCAATCCATGATCCATATAAATCAAAAATACACACCCTCAAGATATCATTAAATGTATAACTCAGAAATTTAATTTGACAATTGGTATAGTGGTGAATATAATTTCTATGGTATAAATTTATACTGAATGCACATCACAATACCATCTATAATTTTAAAATGAAACCGAGGGTTACATTTCACATGCTGATTTGTTAGACACATTGAGATAATTATCACCTCCAAATTCTTTATATAAGGACTTCAAAACAATTTTTCAAAGTACAAATAAACACCCCAATACCAGTATAGATAATGATAGGTGTTCTATAAGTCTCATTAAAACTAAATTTCATATGTTTTGATGAATATATTATTTTCTAGGAAACAACAACTAATGTCCAAATTTTCTATCCAACAATCAAGAGAATCTCCATCAACTACTTAATCTAACCACAAATCTATATAAGGTTATCTTTGTAGTGATTATTAGACTCATCAATACTAGGTCCAATATAACATGATAAAATATAATAAGCCTTCACCATTAAAAAATCCCATGTCTAAATATAATGTTTTGAGATATATTATAATTTTATATTCAATCACATATTCTCTAAGAGAAATTTTTATAAGTATTCATACTCAATGCATCACTTACCACATTAGCAATAAACAAAGAATATGAATTTTAAAATTCATAATGATTCAAAAACTCCACCGATATCCAATGATAAAGAGTCAAATAAATTAATATTAATATATATATAATTATATTATATTTATAAAATAACAGAAGATATTTTTTAAAAAGGTAATCTATCTATAAAATAAAATAAAATATAATATATTTTTACTAAATTTAATTTGTTTCATAAATACATTCATGAGGTATGAAATTAACTAGATCGATATGATAAAACTACTCTCTCATATGTCCACACATAGACTAGGAAGTTATGTGAAGCATAAAAATAATCCACAAATAGGATTCCTTGGGACAGTGAAGGATAAGTTCACATTTCAATATGTCTTTCATGAATTCAATTAATGATTAAAATTGAAGGGTCTAAATGATTACTCAAAATTTCCTTAATATAATGGTAAAAGGTGATAAAATTCAGTAGATATTAGAGAGTAACCACGAATGATAATCATGTACCCTAAGAAATCAATTCAATGGAGATAATTCATGGGAACATCCTAATAAAAAAATTATTCGATCATAAATGGGTCCACAAGAACTCCTTGAGAATAAATAAAATTCATAATAAAGTAAACATCCAGAATTTAAACATATACTTCGATATATTCCCAATAAATTAATTTTATCAATGTTGCTATAAAACCAACTATAAATATTTAACACTCTCTATCTCATTTCTTGATTAAATGTTTTTTTATCAAGGATGACCACTTCAAAACAATCAAGATGAGACTTGAACTCCCGAGGAATCTTCCCCATAAATACATTTATTTAATTATTTACACTAATGAGAATCATTTTGAACTGAAAAAATCGATGGACATTATTATAAATATCCTCCACTATCACTCTAATCAAATGATATAATGACTATACATATATCCTCATAAACTAGAATGTTTTCCACAAACGATAAAAAAATTCATCAATCCTTGGAAAGAGATACAAATTAATTAATATCAAAAGATTAAAACCATGGTAGTTGATGCATACATTTAATTTCCCAATGATTTTATTCTAGAATAACATTAGGAATCTAATTTTTATACACTTGGGTAGACTGATAACATAGATTTTTAAATATAATTTCATCATGAATTATATTTTTTTATGTTTTTATTGACATCAATTTTCATGTGTTTTGAACTATTTATAGTATAATGGATTTTGAAGATCAATTTGATGAAGTTTGGAATAAAATAAATATTGATAAAAAACCCATAACATAATAAAAATATATTACATGATAGTTATTTTTAATATTTCATGCTATATCTCCTTATATAGTTTATTGTATAGATAAATTACAATATAATAATTATTATAAGGTACTAAACATAAATAGTAAAGAATTTCATTTTAATGGAATGATGATTATTGAATTAATCTCAAATTAGACTAAAATTAATGAACCATGGTAAAACCCATGTTGTGATGTATAGTTTTTAACACACAGAGTCAATTCATAAAAAACATAGAAAAATATAATACTAATAATTGAATATATTATTTCAAGACAAATGAAATTTGAATTATAGATCAATATGAAGAAAATGGATATATGGAATGTTTTGATAGTGATCTATAATTTGATTTAAAACCCATGAAGATTAATAAGTAAAAAATCATCATATTTTGAAATAATAATTAAATATATACGTTTTATAAAGGCGGTATAATATGTGTTCAATAGAAGAAATATTTTTAGAATAGAGGAGTCCACTGATCATGGTTTAATTTATACTGTTAGGAAATATTTAGATAATATTTATTTTCATTATTTTTTAACTATTGAGTTTTTTCTAATTTACTACTTCTTTTATAAGTCTAGGAAATTTTTTAAAAAATGTGAAATATATGGATTTAGTTTTTAAGAGAAAATGTATTTATTTTATTTTTTAGTAATTATTTGATTAATTATCCTTCTTTATTATTTATAACTCTAAAAATACGTTATATTAATCGGAGATTTATTCTATAATAATTTATAGGGACTATTAACCTTTAATGTTAGTGAAATAAGAGTATAAGGATGAGTTAATAATGAAATATTAAATTCACCTCTAAATGATTGATTTTTATTTTCTATTATATTTAGATAATTTGATACTTTTAATAATTTATTAATTATTTCGAAAATTTATGAACATAAGAGTTAAAATCATATTATAAGGAATTATTTGGGTTATAATAGTAGAATTAATACTTCTTTCTTATATGTGGTTTGGAATTATGATTTTTTGTTAATTAAATTTAATTTACTCATAACAAATTGAGATAACTAGATTGCATAGTCTCTAATTGACATAATTTATTATAATTACATGATAAATCTCACAACTATGTAAATCATTCTTATTTTTATGTTAATGAAATTTTATTTATATAGAATATCCTTTTAATTTAATTTTATATTCCTACATTCTTAAAAGATGTAAAACATTTTTGAGTTTTTTTCATTTCAATTTTAATTAGATATCAAGAGATTCAACAATTGATCGGTCTTAATAATTTTGGATCTTTGGTATTATTTATTCATCATGGGATGATATTATATTTAATCTACACTGAAACATTGTAGTTTATGTTTTTGGGACATGTAAATATAAATTCTAAACATTGACTATTATGAAAATTTACAATTCATCTCAATCCATTCATGATTTTGGGAAAATTTCTAGAAACCCCCCAAAGACACATAAAGAAACATATTAAACATTTATTAGTGAATTTCATGAGTTAATAATTTTATTTACATTTTAATTTTAAATTTTTATTACGATTTACAAATTTGGTTCCTTCTTTTAACCTCACAAATCACAGTTTCATGAGTTAAATGCTTAGTACTCAATTAAGGAAGGTAGATCACACAAAAATTTTATATTTAAACCATGATATTAAGTGGTAATTTCTATGTTTCCAATGATTAGAGATGAATAAATGATATTTAATTAGTATGAATGGAAACTTGATTGGATATATCATTGAGGAGGACCCTAGAATGAAAATTCCAATGGACATATTGAATTAAAGACTTCCCTGAATCAATTAGGATACTTCAGGTTTTTCAAGGAATCCAAATCATTCTCATAATATTGAGTATAAACTAAATGAACATTAGATCATTTAAAAAATATTTTTTTTTGAAGAATGTAAAGTGAAGACCCACATCTCATCTTATAAAACTTCTTAAAAATTTATGACACATTCATGATTGATTGAAATGGATCCAAACCACCTCAACTAACACATGATATAAACTAATAAGAAAATTCATAGAAAATTTATTTCCAAAATATAAAGAAATGAAATTATGAAATGAAATTAAATAATCAACCCAAAAATGAGGTAATAAACCTATGATGTCTAATAAAAATTTAAATAGATACTAATAATTACCCACATATTTGGGTAATACTTTGATTTAATGTCAAAGAATTTATTTATACCCACATCAAATTTGTAGAGAACATTTCGATTTTACTATCAGAGGAGTTTTAATGAAAAAATATGTAGTTTATTAGAAAATATTAAGGAAGTTGTTAATGATTTTTTTCAATGTAAAATAAAATGGGACCCACCGAGGATAGGAATTTATTAGGTGTTTCAAATTATTAAGATATATATCTAAATAATGATAATTCCTAAGTTGGAGTATTTTTAGATATTCAAATCACTAAAACACCATTGAAGTAACAATATTTCGGATAAAAATACTAATTATTTTACTACAATAGGATTAGTGGGGTGTAACACCATAACGACTCAGGTTTTGTCCCCGTCAAACTTTGGAATATTTCTACGAATAATTGCATAGCTTGGCGCGATGACGGTGTGCGATTCCGAGGCCCGGTGTGCCAGGAATTAATTTTATAAAAATATTAAGTATTTTTATACTATGCACGTGGCGAGGGTGAGATATCTCCTAAACAGTATATCAGAATGGGAATTTGAAGGCACGATTGCGTCCGAAATGTGTCGTTTACCCTAAGCGAGGTGTAAACTTTGCGGGTGTGGGCCTGCAGTGGAAAGCACCACTAGGGGCGTTTTTGTAAATAAGTGGAAACATGCATTTACGAGCGTCGGCTCGAATAACATATGAACAGAGTCTCGGATCGCAAATCTGAGTCCGCTGTTGCGTTCAGAATGTCGTGTTTACCCTAGGGGTAGCATTAACATTGTCCGCGTCTGGCGTGAAGTCGAGGGCGTTGCGTTAACTCGAGGTTAAAAAAAAAGAAAATCAATTCCTCTCCCCCTCCCCCAATTCCTCCTATGCACAGGTGGTAGAGATCTCCCTCACCTCCTCTATTTATTCATCAAATCGAGCTAGAATTGTCTGTAATTTGCATTGTTTGTCAGCAGATCTATCTTTAGTGTGTCGCCGGCGTCGATCTGCACCCGAACCTTCGTCGTTTCGCCCGCGAGGTAGGCAGTTTGAGTTTTAATCCCCGAATACTGTTTCTGCTGTGAATTTCTTCGTCTTGACGTCGTCGTATGGATGACCTCGACCCGAGGGTCGCGCTGGTGCGTTCCGATCATAAAATAGACCCCCGTGGTTCCCCAAGCGGTCCGTGGAAGCACCGTCGGAGCGGCTCCAACATGGCGGCACCAGCGCCGGCAGAGGCACGGCGGCCCGCGGCGGTGGGCCGGTCCAGGCCAGTCCGACCTCTTTTTCATATACGTGGGGTTTTTAAACCCCTGATTCATGCAATCAGTGAGTCGGATTAGCGTTCTGTCTATGGAAATGTGACCCTAGAGATGAGGGGAACCCTTCGGTGAGGGTTTGATGGTCTAAAGGTTCGAGATCATGTCCCGAGAGTTAGAAACGTCATGAAAAATAATAATATTTTATTATTTTACAACTTCTGGTCGTTGTAACTTCTACCCGGAGCGTCCGAATGACATGCCGTCAGTAGAGTTGAGACCCTGATGATACGGAGGACTTTTTGAGATGTTTTCTGGGTGTTGGGTATTAGAACGGGGTGTGGGCCCCATGAGGCCAGTTTTTTTTGGCATTTTCGGTGAAACACAACTTTTGCACCAGGAGTCCGATTTTGATAGATGATTAGTCGATCATGTGTATTTTTCAGAGAGGATCGCAATGGTGCGATCCGTTCTGTGAGTTTCGGTAATAAGGTATTGGCCCATCCTGAGCAGGCATTCGGTGAATAGTTCCTTTTTCACCGGGTGTCCGTTGCAGATGTGCGACTAGTGGATCCTGTGTACTTTTCCGAGGGGATCGCCGTGGTATGATCCGTTTGTTCAGTTCCGGGATCCTTGTGTGGGCCCACATGAGCTAGCTGTGGTGAATAGTGTCTTTTCACTGGTTGTCTGTTTTGGGCAAGTAAGTAGCCTATCCTACGTGTTTTTTCACGTGGATCGTGATGGTGGCCTCAGTATCATCCTTGGAGTTCCGTAGTGTGGCATTGTTGCAGGTTGCTCGGGTTAGCGACGTTTGAATCAGCAGTGGTTGATGATACTCCCTTGGTTCGTTCCTACGAGGGTTCGCATGACATCATAACCCTAGTATAGGCTTTTATCCTCTCAATGGGACGTTTAATCTGTTAGAGTAGTGGCATACCACCGGTGGACCCGGAGCGGGATCCTCTAGCAGCGTTTTTCTAGATCGGGTTTTTGGTATCATTGTGACCTCTTATCCACGGGTGGTGATCCCCTCTCTAGCTGGTTAACCCAATAGGGTTTATGGAATCACCAGGAATATGATCCTTTACGCAGTGGGCAGTGCTCAATAGGGTAGTGGCATCGTTTGTTATGTGATCCCCTACTCATCGCCTGGTTTCCAGTAGGGTTGCGGTATCATTAGTTCGATCCCCTACATTGGAAGTTATACCAGATAGGGTGCCGGTATCGTCGTGACCACCTTTATATGGGAAATGATCATCTATCTGAGTGACTTGCTTTTGTCGAGCACCAAATTGGGTTGTGGCATCCCCCAGAGGATCCTGATCGTGATCCCCTATCTTTAAGAACTACATATGCCAGATCGGGCAGTGGTATCCCCCAGCGGACACTGGGTGTGATCCCTTATCTTGGAGCATCTTATTCTTGAGTGGGTTCTGTTATCCCCTAGCGGACCCTAGGAGCGATCCCCTATCCAAGGAGTTTGGTGGTTATGTTGTTTTAGCGGGGTTTTCATCTGTGATGCTATCGGACGAGCGTGATCTCTCAGGTGTGTATCTGGGAGGTTTTTGAGAAACCCGATGGAGTGTATCTCTCGGATGAGTGTCATATGGGATGATTGTGTTTTTGGAGTGTGCTCACCTGGTTGTGAACCGTTTATGGTGTTGAGGTCGGTACCTCAGGTGGATTTTTGTGTGATCTGAGTATTTATGGATTGTTCAAGGTGTATGTATGGGCATACACCTGAGCTGAGCTGACTAGTTGTGTTTAGACGAGGATGGTCACGAGTTTGAGTTTTCTCTCTCGTCTGGGTTCCCTCTAGCAAGGATGGGCGGACTTTTGCCTTTTAGTTTCTCTCTTTGTTTTTGGGTTTTTGAGGTACCTACTGAGTATGTTTATACTCACCATTACACGGGCATTGCCTGCACATGTTTGTGTCTTGTGCAGACCACAAGCCTTTCGACGGAGTCCCAAGAGGACCCGGAGCAGGTGGAGCTGAGTGAGAGAGACTGACCGGGGTGTTTACTGGTGTGTTGTTGAGGGAGATTTATGGTCGGTGTTTTGGGGTACATTCCGCTTCTTCAGAGCAGGTTGGACGCTTTTTTTTTTGTAGTTTTCTTTTGGTGGGCCTTGTATTTCCATTTTGTACTTCGGTTTTACTCTGGTTGTGGGGTAGTTGTATGCATGAATTTTATTTTCAGTTTTATATATCTTTGCATTGTTTCATGGAGGTGTATGTGGGTGCGTGTGTACAAGTACCATAGGTTAATGACTCCCATGTGTCTGATAGCCTACTCGACGCTTGATGCCATCCCCTGTCCTATTGAAGGTGGGGTTGGGGAGTTGCTGCTCGAGCCCCATTAGGTCAAGTCATGATAGAGTGGTATCAGAGGAGGTTCCACCTTTGGGATCTCAGAGCGTAGCTGGTCTAGCTATGAGTTTGGTTTGGGTTGCATAACGGTAGTGTTAGGGTGTTTTGAGCACGGATTTCAGGCCAGAGACTCTAGTGTTGGTGCAGCGGCCGATATATCCATACACCAGGACTCTGATAACCTGTCTTTCAACTCGGGACATTTGTACACTAGTCGTAGGGACATAATGGTGCATGCATCATATAGGACTGGGTTTTTGTGTTTTCCTTGTCCTTCTTGAGTCAGCTCTCTAGATATTCTCTTTGACTGTGGTGTGTCTTGAATGCTTTTCAAGATGCCTCCACGACGACAGCCATCGAGGGTTCCACAGCGGGATTGTGGTGACGATCTGCCCCGTGTAGAGGTTGTGGATCGGGGCGCAGTTTCTTAGGTTGCACCTCCAGGTGGTCTTCTAGTTGAGCTGCCACTTGTTGAGCAGCTGGTTGTGCCGGTACTGTATGATGAGGTTGCGCGTAGGCTGATTGTGCTTCACGAGTTCCAGAGGCAGCTTCCTCTGAGGTTCTGGGGTGATCCAGACCCCCAGGCAGCTGATGACTGGCTTGAGGCAGTCACCCGAGTTTTCTGCCTAGTGAGAACACCTCCGGATCAGATGGTGGTCCTAGTGGAAAGCCTTATGAATGGTTTGGTCGGGAAATGGTGGAGCCTAGTGATGCAGTCCCACAACGAGGAGACACTCATGTGGGAAGTGTTTGAGCGGCTATTCAGGGAAGAGTTCTATTCGGTGACGCTGAGGTCAGTGCGGATTCAGGAGCTTCTACACCTTCGGCAGGAGGGTCTGACTGCGTCGGAGTACTCAGTGAGGTTTACAGACCTGTCATACTACTCCCTAGATATGGTTAGGGACCCGTTCTTTAGGGCTCGGACCTTCGAGTAGGTATTACTCTGGGACATCCTGGCAGGTGTGGTTTCCTTGTGTCTGCCCACCTATGCGGGAGTGTTGGAGTGAGCTTTGGTGGTGGAGAGCTTTCTGGCCGAGCAGATCCCACCTGTTAATGCTGGTCATGTGAGAGCTGATACTTTTTCACTCGGATAGACATCTGGTAGCAGACGACAGACTCAGGGGCCCGGTCGTGGGTGACGTTTCTGGAGGGAACCCCTGGATGGAGGATCCGAGGCTCAGGGCTCACAAGGCTCACAGTCTAGTTTTTGTTAGCTGTAGGAGAGGCGTTGTTATGCTTGTGATGGTCATGGACAGATAGCTAGTGATTGTCCGACCCTTCGTGATGCTGAGAGGGAGCCGGTCGATGGACCACCTTGGAAGAGGCAGCGTCTCGAGAAAGTAGTTCTGCAGGGCGGTGGACGTGGTAACAGTGCTGGTGCAGCAGGAGGTGGTGGTAGGTGGTATCAGTTGCCACAAACCACACCCCCTGGTGGTCCACGCCAAGCTGAGGGAGCTGGTGGCCGAGGGAGAGGACAACTGCATGCCCTGGAGGCTACTGACCCAGAGGCTCCGCGGATGGATAAAGGTACACCTTGGGTCTTTAATACTTTTTACAGTAGTTTGATAGACACTGTTCAGTGGTACTCTTTCCTTTCCGTTGCTTGATCGAGTTTTGTTCAGGGTGTTGGTAAGAACCTGTGTGGGTGTTGTTCGGTGTGCTTCGAATGCGTGGGGAAGAGGGATCCTTCCCCCCCTGAGACACATTTCTGTTACGTTATTAAAATCGTGAGGGCAAGTCAGTGCCACCCAAATAGGATAGTGTTAAGGTGTAGTGGATGAGTCTCTCCGACTTATGTGTCCAGGCATGGGTGTTGGTTAGAAAACTCGCTGGTGTGTGAGTCCCAGTTCAGAGTCCAGTCGGTGTCCTTGTGATTTTGGATTTTCTAGGAAGAAAAGTTCTAAGGGGGGGGGGAGGATGTAACAACTTGGGTTTCGCCCATGTCAGACTTTGAAATATTTCTATGAAAAATTCCAAATCTTGGCGCAAAGACGGCGTGCGATTCTAAGGCCCGGTGTGCCCAGAATTAATTTTATAAAAATATTAAGTATTTTTTATACTATGCACGTGGAGGGTGTGTGATATCTCCTAAACGGTAGCTCAGAATGAGAATCATAGGGTACGGTTGCGTCCGGAACGTGACTTTTACCCTAGGCGTGGTGTAAACATTGCAGGCACAGGCCTGCGGTGGAAAGCGCCACCAGGGGTGTTATCTTAAATAAGTGGAAAAGTACATTTACAAGCGTCGGCTCGAATAACATCTGAATGGAGTCTTGGATCGAAATCCGAGTTCAATGTTGCGTTCAGAATGACGTGTTTACCCTAGGGGAAACCTTACCTTTTTCCGTGTCAGGCACGAAGTCGGGGTGTTGCGTTAAATGGAGGTTTTTAAATAAAAAAAGGAAAACCAATTCCTATCCCCCTCCCCCAATTCCTCCTACGCGCAGGCGGCGGCGACCTCCCCCACCCCCACCGTTTCTTCATCAAATCGAACCAGAATCCTCCGTTTTCTGCACTGATTGTCAGCATATTTAGCTTCAGGGCGTCACCGCTGTAGATCTACACCTGAAGCTTCAGCGTTTCTCTTGCGAGGTAGGAGTTTTGAATTTTAATCACCGGATCCCGTTTCTTCTGCGAATTTATTTGTTTTAATGTCGTCGCAGGGAAGATCGCGACCTAAGGGTCACGTCGGTGTTTTTAGATCGTAAAATGGACCACCGGGGTACCCCTGGCGGTCTGCGGAATTTCTTCCAGCGCGTGGCAGCCTGCCGCCCGGGGCGGCTATGTGCGGGCCTAGCCTGCGGATCCGTGGCATCGGGCCGGTCCGCGTCAGCCGGACCGGCCGGTTTAGGTCGGCCCGACCTCTTTTTTATATACGAGGGTTTTTAAACCCCCGTTCCTTGCAATCAGGGAGTCGGATTCGCGTGCTGTCTACGGCGACGCAACCCTGGAGACGAGTAGAACCTTCCGGTGAGGTTTCAGGGGTTTAAAGGTTCGGGATCGTGGCTCGAGATTTAGAAACGTCATGAAAAATAATAATATTTTATTATTTTACGACTTCGGGCCATTATAACTTCTACCCAGAGCGTCCGAATGACGTGCCATCAGTGGGGTTGAGACCCTAAAGGTACGAAGGACTTTTTGTTATGGTTTCCGAGTGTTGGTTATGGGAATGGGGTGCGGGCGCCACGAGGATGGGTTTTTGGCGTTTTCGGTGAAACAAAACTTTTGCACCAGGAGTCCGATTTTGGTAGATGATTAGTTGATCCTGTGTTTTTTCTGAGAGGATCGCAATGGTGAAATCCATTCGATGAGTTTTGGGATCGAGGTGTCAGCCCCGCCAGAGCAGGCATTCGGTGAATAGTTCATGTTTCACCGGGTGTCCGTTTCGGACATGCGAGTAGTGGATCCTGTGTACTTTTCCAAGGGGATCACCATGGTATGATCCTTTTGTTGACTTCCAGGATCGTTGTGTGGGCCCTGCACGTGCTAGCTGCAGTGAATAGTTTCTCTTCACCGGTTGTCCGTTTCGAGCGACTATGCAGCCTATCCATCATGTTTTTCCGCATGGATCGTAATGGTGGGCTCGGTATCGGCCTTGGAGGTGCGTAGTGTTGAGTTGTTACAGGTCTCTTGGGTTAGCGATGTTTGAATCAGCAGTGGTTGAGTGTAATCCTTTGGTTCATTTCTACGAGGGTTTGCGCGGAATCACTACCCTAGTATAGGATTTTGATCATCTCTATGGGATGTTTATTCTGTTAGAGTTGTGGAATCCCTCTGGTGGACCCGGAGCAGGATCCCCAGCATCGTTTCTCTAGATCAGGTTTTTGGTATCACTGTGACCACATATCCACAGGAGGTGATCCCCTATCTAGTAGGTTAACCCCGTAGGGTTTGTGGCATCACTAGGAATATGATCCCCAATGCAGTGGGTTGTGCTCAATAGGGTTGTGGAATCGTTTGTTATGCGATCCCCTACTCAGTGCATGGTTTATAGTAGGGTTGCGGTATTGTCAGTTCGATCCCCTGCATCGTGAGTTATACCAAATAGGGTTCTGGTATTTTCGTGACCACCATTATATGGGCGATGATCCTCTATCTGAGTGACATGCTTCTATCGAGGACCAGATGGGTTGTGGTATCCCCTAGTGGATCCTGGGCATGATCCTCTATCTGTGAGAACTATGTATGCCAGATCAGGTCATGGTACCCCCCAGCGTACCCTAGGAGTGATCCCCTATCTGTGAGCTTCGTATTTCGAAGTGGATTCTGGTATCCCCTAGAGGACCTTAGGAGTGATCCCCTATCCAAGGAGTTTTGTGGTTATGTTGTTTTAGCGGGGTTTTCCTCAGTGATGCTATCCGACTTGCGTGATATCGCGGGTGAGCATCTAGGAGGGTTGTGAGAAACCCTATGGAGTGTATCTCTCAGATGAGTGTTATTTGGGATGATAGTGTGTGTGGAGTGTGCTCACCTTGTTATGAACCATTGTTGGTGTTGAGGCCGGTAACTCAGGTGGCTTGTTGCGTGAGCTGATTATTTCTGAATTGTACAAGGTGTATATATGGGCATACACCTGAGATGAGCTGACTAGTTGTGTTTAGCCGAGGATGGTCACAAGTTGGAGTTTCTCTCTCATCTGGGTTACCTCTGGTTGGGAGCAGCAGACTGTTGCCTTGTATTTGTTCTCTTTGGTTTTTTGTTTTTGGGGTACCTACTAAGTATGATTATACTCACCCCTGCACAGGATTTGCTCGCACATGTTTCTATCTTGTGCAGACCACATGACTTTCAACGGAGTCCCAGCAGGACCTGGAGTATGCAGAGCTGAGTGAGCGAGACTGACCGGGGTGTTTTCTGGTGCGGTGCCGAGGGAGATTTCCAACGGGTGTTTGTGGCAGCTTTCCCCTTCTTCATAGTAGTTTTGACGCATTTTTCTGTTGTTTTCTTTTGGTGGGCCTTATATTTACCTTTTGTACTTCTGTTGTACTCTGGTTGTGGGATTGTTGTATGCATGCATTTTAATTTCAGTTTTATATATCTCTGCATTGCTGCATAGAGGTGTATGTGGGTGCGTGTGTATAAGTACCATATGCTAATGCCTCCCATGTGTGTGATAGCCTACTTAGCGCTTGATTCAAACCCCTGGCCAATTGGAGACAGGCTTGGGGAGTCGTAGCTAGAGCCTCGTTGGGTCGGGTTGTAAAAAACAACCATGATTTTTATCTATTTTTTTAGATAGTTTTAATTTCTTCGATAAGTTGAGTTACACGTAACACCAAGTTTAATCGAACCATTATATACTACTAAATTATAATTATCACCAATCCATTTGATTTATTAGTATGAACAAGAGAAAATAATTTATGAAATAAATTTGTTTTTTATATGAATAAAATTAAATTATTGGTTATCGATTAATTATAAATGAACAAAATAATTTGACAGAAATGTAGTTATATTCTGAATAACTTTTTTTATACTCATAATGTATTTTTACCTTAATAAATTAATTTAATCTCCCTTGGTGAATTATTTTAATTAAATGTATATATTATATATGAAATATATATTTTTTAACATTAATTTAATATATTTTTCTTTGCGTTGGATAAGAATAAACCATGTTTTATGCATAAAAATGTACTTTTCTAAAAAATGTTTTCTGAGAAGTGTTTCATGTTTATTTTATTTCACATACTTATAGTTATTGAATGTGTTCAAATGGATTGAATAATTGTATTTATAAGGATCAAATTTTTTAAATATTTCATTTTTATTTTTGGTCAATTTGAATAGTAACTGTTGTATACTTTATCACCTCTCTAAATGTAAAATGATGTTAATATTCATTAAAAATGAGTGATAAAGCAATAATATTTCATCCTAATTAATATTGGATGAAATTAATTATAGCATTAAAAATTTATTCTAAAAATGGTTTTGTTTAAGGTACAATTTTCTATGAAAATATTATAATAATATTTAAATAAAAATTGTTACCAAATTTAACTCTGTTAGCAGTAAATGTATCTTATATATACACATAGGGACAAAAGAATTTTTTGAATGAATATGTGTGTCTATTTTGACTCAACGAAATTATTTTCATAATATGAATTTAATTACTTTTTTATAAATAATATAATTACCCGAAATTTCGGGGCAACACAAATATATAATTTATGCAATAAACAGAAAAATAAAACAATTGATTTTGAAAACATTAAAATTCATATAATTAGAATGAGTTAATGTGTCACATAAATTTTTTAGATATATATATATGATTTAATATATAATATTTTTAGAATTATATTCTAATTTCCTTTTACATTATGAATCTTATGTCAAATTAGAAGTAGTGTTAAATATATCATTAATGATATTCGATAATAATCAATATTTTATTAAATGTTATAAAATTACTAAAAATCATAGATCCAAAAAAATTAATGGAATATAGTTATAAAAATAATCTATTTTCCATTTTTGGTTCATTTATTGTTTTATATTAAAATAAATAACCCTTAATTGGAATAAAACATTAATATTATGGTAATTGTCAAATTTGTTAATAAAAGATTAAAATAGAAAGATAAGGGTATAAATGTTATAAAAACGTCTAAATTTTGATATATTAGAGTATTTAAACTAATTATCATGTTAAATTATAATATTATTAATATTTATCTATGTGGAAATCAAAATTATTATATTAATTAAATATTTTAGTAAATTCTAAAGGCGACCCTTCACTCACTTTAAAAAGGGGACTCCTACTTTATCTTCTTCACAAAAACATTGTTCCTTTTATATTGAACACAATATACCATGATATCATATAAAACCTCCTATACAAATTATCGATGTTACGGTCTTCCCAAATGTCCAAGCCTAAATACCTTAAGTAAATATCTAATGGAGTCATTTCAAAGAAGAGGTAATAGCATTAACATATAACTTACTTCTTGATTATTCTGTTGACTATTATAATCATGTTATATTTCTAATAGAATAATAAAATAATTATCCTAAATATAATGAAATTTCATTATTATTACTAAATCATCTTTATTCACACTAATTTTAGTAAACGGGTAGTTAAGGTATTACTTATGCGTATGTATGACTCGCAATCACCATAAAGTGGTATAATTCATTTCTCATAACCGTATTTTATGGATGGTTATTAGTATAGGTTTAATTTTTTTAAATTATAACTAGGAAAAAATTATACCTAATTTATGATCATATCATATCTATATTCTACCCTTCAAATCTATTCGAAATTGGTAATTTTGATTCAGCCAATGTGTGGAGTGACACCTCCATGAAGTGATGTGAATCATTTTTCATTTCTATTTTACATGTATGGTAATTAGGATTGATTTATTTAATATATATTGTATTTATAATATAATAATGAATCTTTAATGGTGATTTAATATTTTCCTTTCAATAATTTCATCTATTAAAAAATTTACACAACATTGATGTAAATGTACATTCTGCCGTCTCTGTGAACAGTGTAATTCAATTTTCTATTTCTATCCTTTACTAATATATATTAAAATTTGTATAATAAATATATATTATATTTATACATGATTTTTTAATCTGAGGTAACCATGATCAATGTACATGGACCAAAACCACATAACAAAAATATACATGAAAAACAATACAGCTATCAGTCGATGAAGTAATTTTAATAATGAAGTTTTAATAATCAAGTGATATAATGTTAAAACTAAATAATATATGTAATTATATGTATGATTATAACTTGTTAATATATTTATAATAAATATATAATCATTTTATAGGAGTTTAAAACATGTGCGAAGGAATTCATACCTATGGTCATGTATTTTCATCTCATTTTTATATCAGTGGGACACATGTAATATTCACCACATGTTTCTATCCTATAGTGTATATACTACCCATGAATGTATTTTATTATTCATATCATTATAATTATTAGATATACATATACATATAATGACTTTTATTTCATGGGGTTTATGACTCAAAAGTTACAAAAGTGGGAAGGGTTTATTTGTACAATCTCATTATTTATCAAGATTCTTTATGATTATGTTTCTAAGGATGAAATATTATGACTTATCTCTAAATAAGATAATGAAATTTTTATCCTCTTGTTTTTTATTTAAAAAAAATTCTACTCATTTTCCATACCTTGTGCACTCAAGAGAACATAAATATGTTTTTAAGAAAAATCATCTTCATTTCTTTCATGGATAAAAAAACCCCATTTCTTCTAAATCCATGTTTTATGAAAATGGTTTAAAAAATATTATTAGTATTATCAATGGATTTTTTAAATAAATTTTTATCATTTTTCTATTTTTTATATTTTTTTAAAAGAATTTAATTTTCATTTTTTGAGTGAGGTACTTTTTGACTTTTTACCAAAAATGAAAAAGGAATGATTTATTTTAAATTATATGACATGAAAACAATTTCCCACTATCATGATTGATTAATGTTTTAAATATTACTTTACATGTTTCCAAGTAACTTTCAAAATAAAATATTTTCCATAATATTTTGGAAATATTTCTATTTTTTAAGAGATTTTCAAAATAGAATGGATACTTTCCTCAAGAAATATTTTAGTGATATTTTGAAGGAATTTTCATATATTATTGCATCATTTGATGTTAATTATGATTTATTAGGTTTATAATCCATTGAGACAATCTAAATATCTCTTTGTATGTTTAATGTTTTATATTGATGTGATTTTTATAAAACCCATTTATTTTTCATTAGTTATGTTTTTGCGAATTAATGAAATTTTTATGAAAAAAATTTTTATTACATGGTTATGGTGTGATGATGCGATGAATGTTTTATAATGTTATGGAACACATATGTATATATTTAATTATGTGATGGTTGTTACGTTATAACTAAGGACACTCATTATCTCATAACAATGGAAAGCAGTTACATTATATGCAAGGATTATGTGATCATTATAACCAAGTATGGTGGTTACATTATAACCCAGAACAATGGTTAAGTTATAAACAAAGATGAGAGAGACATATATCTCCCTCCAATACTGTGAGTAAATAATGATATCTCATGTGATAAACCAGACATGAATGGGGAGTGAACCCAATTTAGTAAGGGACATTGTACACTATGATTGTATTAGGAGTAAACATTTACTACTACCGTGGTTTGTGTAGTAATCCTATTTGAACATGATAGTATTGGAAATGATCCTTGAATAAAATTTAAAAGATTTTATATTCTTATAAGTATACTAAATACTTTTGACTTATTTTAATATTATCCTCATCTGGTTCATGTTCTTTATTATTTTACGATTCAATTATTATAAACTATCATGTTTTTTTCCTTGACTCAATATTTTGATATGTAGTATGTAGGGTATGATTTAAATATGTTTTGATCATGTTATCATACTCTTATGTTAACGTTATTCTCAAGTGGCTATTTATATCACTCGTGTTTACCCTTTATAGGCATCTGAGCTCACCCCTTTCTTATGTTTACATTCCTAGGTTATGAATAATGGTACTAAGTATGACATGTCTAAGAAGGGAGGTAGTTTTGAATAACTTGTTAGGAGACAATATAGATATTTTATAAACAAGTTTATTTTTCCATGTTTCTAAATGAAATAGACCTATTTGATTTTGGAGTGGATATTTATATTATGGAATGAATATTAATATAAAAACATATGATATATATATGTATTAAAATTCTGGGCCACTATAGTCTGTATACGGTGAAATTTGATTTAACCTTTTGATACTTGGATGATAAAATGTTATTGAGAACACTATAGATTATTATAAGTATAGAATAAAATATTTTTATTTTGGTAATTATCATAATATACCATGGATAAGCCTAAGGTGTCATTGAAGAAGGATTCATGATTTATACATATATTAAATAATTTTCTCTCCTTATGTGATTTTCCACTCGGATTATTGTTGCTCACGCTATGAATTTTTGTTTTATTTGATGGACGAAAACTAACAAAATCATGTTATTAATAAATGTGATGGAAAATGAAATGATTTTACTCTTGGGAAACCATATTTTATGGGATCTTAGAAAAAATTTTGTTGTTATGATCACAAGAGTTTTTAAATATATGATTCATTATAAATATCAAAATGAGGAGAGTAAAGAATATCCTTTTATTGAGTCTATTGTGTGGTAATATCTACTTTATTTCAGTAGTTTTTCTAATCCACTAGTTGCTGAATAATTGAAAAATACAAAGAAAAATATATATTTCATTTTTAAATTCTCATAAAATGAGAAATTTATACCAGATATTTATTATTTTGAATGTGATGAAGATCAATGGTTAACTATTATAAAGAACACGAGGGAACATAAAGAAATTACCTTCAAAGGGAGGGTTGATTTTAAGATTTTATTTTTAAATATATACTTTCCTAATATTTTTTGAATAAAATTAGAAAAGGAATTCTTTAATCTAAATTAGGAGGATGATGCATCTATGGGGACATTAGATGAAAATTTTACAAGACATGCAAGGTGCACATCTGAGATTATCATCCAACTTGAAAGTATAGTTGATTGATTATTATGTTTCTTAAAACCCAGTCATGTAATGCTGTTATCCATGGTGGAATTTAAAATATATGAAGAAATCATTCAATGATAAATCAATTTGTAGCTAGAAACTAGAGTTACCCATTAATCTCGCAGTTTTGATAATAAAAGTAATATGTAATTCGAAGTAAATTCTAAAAACTATAGAGAGAAGTAGATGTAACTTCCTTTATACTCAATGTGTAGGAAAAAATAGAGGATATTGCATTAAGGGAACTGGTATATGTTTCATGTGTGGAAAGGTAGGTCATTAGGCATTCAAATTCTGATGTGATGGAAATAAGTTATCCAATTATTTTAAAAGAGAAAATGTTCCAATGATTGCACCAGTGACAGTCAAGTGTTATAAATTTAATGAGTTTAGGAATTATGCTAATAAATTCCCTAATACTAGCTATAATGAGGATAAAAATATGAAAAAAACATTGATGTAAAAGGAGAAAGGTAAATATTATTCAATCACAACAATTAATGTAAATCTTGTTAACTAAGGAACATTTATATACCACTCTATAGTTATGGATTTGATGTTGAATTTTTTCAGAATATTCCTTATGAAAATAATATTGCTAAACCACTTGGAAATTTTTATGTGATTATAACCATTGATTACATATCACCATATAGATTTTTTAATAAATAAATCACATTTTATATTCAGAATGAAATTATGATCATCTATCGGGACAATGATGAACCTAAACATCTAATAGAAATGTTTTCGATTATGAAATGATCTTATTTAATGAGTAAATGTTGAATTATATTTTGGGGGAATGTATTTTTCTACTGTGACTTCATTTTGAGAAACGTTAGGGTTTATACATTTTGGTACGAGACTTTATGAGTGATTAAAATAATTTCAAGATGATCGAAAAGTTTATCATGAAAGGATATGAGATTAAATAACTCTAATATTTGGGATTCAATTTTTATCAGAAATATTTTGAAGGATCCTTGAGGTTAACTATTTAGGGAATTGATTAAGTTTAAAAAAGGATGTTTTTGGAAAACGCGTTTGATCCATTGGAATTTGTTAAATATTTAGAGGTAGACGTAATTAGTTATGGATATCATAATTCATTAAAGGTTAATTTTATTTCTTCAGGTATAAAAAAATAAATATTTAATATTTATTTCATTGAGTAAAAAATAAAGAAACAATTGACCAAAATATAACCAAAGTATTGGATTGGATAAATAAAGGTATTGGGATCATATCTAGCTAAGGAAATGATAGATAAATTCAAAGCCATTTAGTATCACATCAAGGTAGTTTTCTGTTGACAGAAATATTATCCTGATAATTTAAAGTGTGACGTGGAATATGAAGTTATCCAGAAATGTTTCTGTGAGTTTTCCCATGAATTAAGGTTACGATATTTACAAATAAAGGAAAGATTTTACATTGGTATATTTATCTTTTGTGATTCTTAATTGAATAGGGATGGTAGCTTATTTATTGGATCTTATGCCAAACATCTCTCAAGTTCATGATGTGTTCTATGTAACTCTCCCGTCTAAGTACATACATGATCCATCACATATACTAAACTCATTGATCATACATTTTTCAAACAATATTTCTTATGAGGGAAAAATATATAAATAATTTATTATAGGTATAAATTATTATTAAACTAGAACACTAACCTAGTGAATGTTCTGTGAAGAAATGAAGAATTCAAAGAAGCTTTATGGGAACCCGAGTATATAAAGAAATATTGAAATCAATATTTTTTACGTTAGTGTAATTAATTTTAAGGTAAAAATTCATTTTAAGGGCGTATAATTTTATACCTCAAGATTTTATGAAATATATATTTTTTTAAACAGATAAAATTGCCTTGATAGATCGCATTATAAGCATTAATTAGTTTAAAGGAACAGTGAAATATTATTAAATTACAAATATCTACTAGCTTTTGGATTGATGGGTATGGATAAGACTAACTAAATTATCAAATATATATATTTTACATATGAATAAAATAAATCAATCAGTTATTGAATAATGGGAAATGAAAATAAAAAATAATTTGTAGGTAAAATATATATTTCTCTGAAAAACTATTTTTTATTCACATAATGAATTTTTATCATAATAAATTAAATTAATCAATTTTGTTAAAATATATTTAATGAGTTAATGTGTACCAATAATTTTATAGATATATATGATAAACAGTATATGTTTGTAAGCATTCAAATTCCAATGTATGGTGATGTATTTAATGTCAAATTCAATGAATAGTTTTAAAAATGGAAATAATGAAATATCATAATAAATAATATTTTATCAAATGAGATAAAAATAAAAAAAATTATTATTTTGAGAAACATGAATGGGATATGGTCAAAAAGTCATCCATGGCCCAATTATGGGTCATGTTTCATTTTATAGTAACATTATTAACCATTAAATGGTAGAAACCTTTAATATAATTGTAATTGTCAAAAGAGTTAAAAAAGGGTTAAAACAATACTATAATGTTAAAAAAGTAATCCAAAATTACAAAAAAAAATTCTTATAAGAATATTTCAACTCAAAAAAATATTATCTTCAAATCTTATAAATTTTTTGTAACTTGGATATTAAAATTAATATATATCAATTTAATATTTTAGTAAATTTCCAAATTTCTCCTCCACTCAATTATAAAATGGAACCAATAACTTATCTTCAACACACCAAATTGAACCTTATATATTAAAAACATTATACCAAGATCTATTGGACACTTCACTATCAACATTATAGAGTCTATTTTCTTCCCAAAAAGCTAACCCCAGAGCCCTTATGAGGAGATCTAATGGAGTTATTTCATATAAGTGGTAATCCTCTTAACCTATCACTTTCTTTTTAATTATTATTTTACCTCCAAAAAATTAGTTATATTATTTATAACATAAAAAATTAATTGTAAAAAAAATTATTAAATTTTAATATGATTATTAAACCAACTTTATTTACCCTCTTTCAGTTAAACGGGAAGTGAAAATATTTCTTTTTTTTACGTACGACTCATCATCTCCACGTAAGGATACAGTTCATTTCTCATCACCATATTTTATGGATGAATTTTATTATTGGATTAATTTTTAAATTTTATAATTATGACATAATTATTTGTATATAATTATAATATCATATCTACCTTCTAACCTTAAAAACGATTGGAAAATAATAATGTTAATTGTGCTCAGTTGAGGACAACCACCTCCACAAAATGATGTGATTTATATTTCATTTTAGTTTATTTTGATGATAATAAGGATGGATATAATGTATATACATGATATAAATGATATAATAAATATTAATTAATGTTTAGTTACTATTTTACATTACTTTTCTTTTTCCATTAAAAAATGGAAACAACGTTCATGTGTACGTATGACCTACCATCTCTATAAATGGTGTAATTCACTTTTATCTCTATTTATATTTTTTATGAATGTATATAAACATTATTATAATGAATATATATGATAATTATATTATTATTATTATTTTTTATATGATGTATCCACGATCAAGGTACAAGGTCCAAAATTACTGAAAAAATATACTTGAAAAATGAACCACATATCACCCAAAATAGAGATTTTAATAAATAAGTGTTAAAAAATGGGTGAGAAATATTTATAAGTAAATACTATATGGTATTAAATAAATTAATATAGTTATATGATATATAAATAACAAATATATCTATATTATAATGAATTTTCCGATGCATATGAAAGAATTCAGACCTAAGGTAAGAGATTTTCCTCTCACTTTTATTCATTTGCGTCACATGCCATATTCACCACATGTTTTTTTGGGGTTTATAAACTTCCTATGAATTTATTTTATGGTTATTATAATGAAAATTTTATAATATAAATAAACTTATAAGTCTCTTTCTTTCATGGGGCTTATGATTCAAATGTAACCAAAGTGGTTTGGGATTATTATTACAATCTCAATGTCTATTAGGATTGTCTATGATTAAGTTTATGATGATAAACAATTTTTATTTAACTCTCAGTAAAATCATAAATGTTATTATCCTATGGTTATTTTTAAAAAATAAATATTTTCGATTTATTTTTATGACCTTAATTACTCAAGATATTGAAAATATTTATTTAAGAAAAATTAACTCCATTCATATATTTCGTCAAAAAATCGTTCTCTTCCATATCCATTTTTTAAAAAATATTTTAAAAAAAGTTTTTAATATTGTTAAATTATTATTTAAATAATGATTTAACCATTTTTAAATTTTTTTACAATTTTTTTAAAAATAAATCTTCTTATCATTTTCTAAATAAAGTACTTTTTAACGTTTTCACCAAAATATGGAAGGAATGTTTTATTTTAACTTATATAAAATGAATGGAATTTAACACTATCATGATTGATCTATTTTTTGATGCTTCACTTACAAGTTTCCAGGTTTTAGTTGAAATAAATGTTTTATATATTATTTTGTAAATATTTTTTTTGAATGTTATTTCTAAAATGGAAGGGTTATTTTCCCCAAAAAATATTTTATTGATGTTTAAAATGAATTTTCATATATGATAGCATACTTTAATGTGTATTATTATTTATTGGGGGTATAATACATTAATAACATTATTACTCTTTCTTAAGATGCATAATTTTTATGTTAATGATATTTTTTCGAAACCCATTTAGTTTCCAAATGGTATGCCTTTGTAAATTGAGGAAATGTTTTTCATAATTTATTTCATTGCATGAGTTATTATGTGATGATATGATGAATGTCATATGATATTGTGGACCACTTATAGATGTTTTTCATTACATGATTTTTGGTACTTTATAATCAAGGATAAGGGTTACATTATTACTGAGGATGGTGGTTACTTTATAACCAAGGACTGGTTACTTTATAACAAAGGATAGTGGTTATATTATAACAAAGGATGGTGGATATATTAATACAAAGGAATAGTAAGACCAATATTTTCAAATATTTTATTGTGTAAATATTGAATTCCCATGAGATAAACCGAACTAGAATTGGTATTTAACCCAGTTTATTAAGGGACTATTTCCACTAGGATTGTCTTGGGTATGAACCTTAACTACTATGATGGTTTGGGGAGTGAACCGATTACACTAAGATAGTCATGAAAATGATCCTTGACTACTAAATAAATGAATTTATATTCTAATTTGTATGCCATAATTTTATGTCTTATTATAATGTTATTTTCTCATGGATTATATTCTTTGATTTTTTATGATTCATGTCTTATGAACAAACATGTTCTATAACCTGACTCATGATTCTGATTTGTAACATGGAATATATGATTTTAAAATTTTATGATCATATTATTACACTCTCATGTTCATTTTATGATCAAGTAATCATTGATATATCCCTTTTTTACCCTTATTACGTATCTAATATCACTCCTTTCTTATGTTTCATTTCCCAATGTTTCGAAGAAAATTACTAATTATGATATGTCTAAGAAGGGTTTTAGTTTTAAATAAAATAGTTTGAGGTAATGTATATCTTTCATTAATTAGTTGTTTATTTTTACATGTTTCTAAAACAACTGGAACTATATAACTCTACTGTAGATCATTATACTATCAAATTAATTTCCATCTAAAAATATTTGAATTATATGAATGAAAAGTCCAAGCCTCTCTAGGGATAATTATATTTTATAAAATAAAACGTAAAAACATTAGTAGCCTATTAATATGGTAATTCTGACAAACATTTTTCGGATATATAAATATATAATTAGACAATATAATGTATTGATACTTTATAAAATCAGAGTAAATGAAAAATTTATAAAATTAAAAATTTGCATACAAATGCATAGAGGAAATATAATTTTTTTTTAAAATGAAATCTCTATAATGAATGTAAGTAATAATTATAGAAGTTTATTACAAATATATTAGCTTCAAAAATTAGTGTAAATAATGTCTATAACTCATACTTTAAGTATATATATTTTCAAAAAACAATAAATGTTAGTATTCCTTAAGCATGTAAGCCCTTGATACTAGGATTGAAATAACTTCGGTTTCCATAGCCTTGGTGGGATATGAAATATAAAAATAAATTCTGTATTCCTATCCCTAAAAGACAATGATCATACAAAATATGAGATATAAACTTTTAAATACAAAATACTATAAAGAATTTACAATCCATATATGATGTCTTTGTGAAAAATAATAAAAATATTACAATGGTGTATTTGAGTAACAATATTCTTAATAATATTGAAATTTAACTAAAATTATTAGTGATGAAAAATCATCCTCCTCCTTGAATTCAAATTTTATTTACAATAATTTTTCTAATATTATATTATACATTATTTATAGTTTGTTTCTATAAATTCATATAAAATATTCCTCATTTGATAATGTTTAGTACATCCTCTTCATTTGACGATATATTTTGATGAAGCTCCATTACAATACTAAAATTTCCATTTATTTTAATGATTTTAGTCTTTATAAAAAATATATATGTTTTTTAGGAAGGTCTTTATAAAATACCATTAAAAGAGAATGTATTATTTTAACTGATATGTTTTCCATTATATTTTATATAACATCATCTTGTGAGACTTTATTATATTTCATCTAATAGAATTCATAGGCCTCAGTATGAATTTCCTTGGAATCATTCATCTGATGTACACAGTAAAATTCTATCTGATTTATAAAATTCTGTATGATTTAGATCATATATAATAATTAATATAAGTTCCATACAATTTGGTTCTTCATGAGGATTTAAACAAAAAAAATATCCAATTTTTTTTTAGATATTGTAACTTCATGGGTTTCAAAAAAAGAAATTTTCATGGTGTTTTTTAAGATAATATCTTATCCAAAAACATTCTATAAATTTTATTTCAAAAGCCTTATTGGGAAATGTTTGTTAAATATTTTAGAAAATATTTATGAATATTTTTAGAAATCATTATCAAATATTTTTATAATTTTATTAGGAATTTTTAGAAATTATTTTATTAATACCTTTTATGAAAATGTTCAATTAAATAAATGGGATTTTTTTTAAAAAAAAACATAGATAAACATATAATTTAAAAATAAGATAAAAATTGTTTTATTACTTTTTAGGTGTTCTTAATTTAATGATATGGTTTAAATAATAAATAGATATGAATGATCATTTTCTATTGAACATTACTAGATTATGTTCAATATATTCAAATCTATTCAAATTAAGTGGTTTTGTAAAAAAATCAGAAATCTAATTTTTATTTCTGATGAATTATAAAATTATATTTCTTTTTTGTGTGTGATCCCAAATAAAATGGTTTACTATATCTATGTATTTATCTCATGAGTGATGTGCACGGTTTTTCCTAAAGGTCTTGGAAATTGTGTTTTCACACAAAATATGAGTTTTACTAAAACTCAGGCCAAAACTAGTAAGTGTGTGTTGTGTCCACAACAATATAGCACAACAAATTCTAGTTTGCACATCTTCTTATTCAGTAATGGAATGTGCTAGAGAATATTGTTTCTTATAAGACATTGGAACTAAATCCTATTCTACGAAATGAAAAGTTCTAAATGTACTTATTATTTCAATTTCAGATCCAGAAAAATCTACATCTAAAAAATATTTTAATTAAAAATCATTTCCAAAAGTTTAAAATAAAAAATACCCTTAGTTACCTAAAGATAATGAAAAATTCATTAATAAGGGAATATTTTAGATTTTTTGGATATATCCCAAAAACTTTTATAGAAAACTATAATTTTTATTGATTATATATAATATATATAAAACTAAAAATAATTCTTATAAAAGTTGTTTGATAAATTAGTTTCCCATATTTATTTTGTTAAATAGTTTTATGGTTCTAATAGGAGTAATATAACTATTTTTATTATCATAACCTAAACTTTTATGTAAATTTCGTATATACTTTTGTTGTGATATACAATTTCCTTCTAGTTTTTGAGAATTTTGAAAACCAATAAAAAAAAGTCAACCCACCCATAATTCTCATTTCAAACTCCAATTTCATAATATCCAAAAAGGAATTAGTAGGAGTTCTTCTAGTAGAGATAAATATAATTTCATCAAAATAAATATGATTAATGATTATATCTTTGAAAAAAATGTTGTAAGAAAAATAATTAGATCAATAGATCCTTTAATAATTTAGTATTTATCAAAATTACGGTTAACCTATTATATAGGGCTCTTCATGTTTATTTAAGTACATAAAGTTCCTCATTATGTCAAAAAACATGTTTTGATTATTTTTTTATTTTCAAAACTAGGATTTTCTTAATTATGATAATCTTTTTATATATAAAAATTGATTAAATAACACTTGATATCCATTTGAAAATGAGTTATAATTTGAAATGATTCATATTTTATAAGTATATGAATGGATTTATTTCTAGAAATAAGAAAATATTTTTCTTTATTGTCTATTACTTCTGGTTTATTATAATAATTTTCAACACGACTTGAATTATTTCTAACTATTGAACTATTTTCAACACATTTATTACAGAAAATAAATTGTAATACCATTATATATGAATATTTATCACGTTCAACCAAAGTACAAACTTGATTTATCTCAAATTTATTGAGTTCATTCAACATTTTATTTACCCAAACATCATCACTTAAACCCCCATCAATAGTCTTTAGTTTAAATTGTCATAAAAATGCCCAATGTTACAATTAGTTTCTCAAGGAATTTATTGTTTTAGATTTTTTTCCTACACCATAAATGAGATTATCAGTTAGATGATTCCTAAGGGTATTTTGAATTCATTGGTCTATAAAACTATATTCTTCAACAATAGGTTGAATTTCATCTGGAGATACAACTTATGAAAAAATTTCTTTAGTTATTCTTCCATAAAAAGAATTTTTTATCTTGGGTTTTAAAAACGTTTTTATAAACACATCCAAATTGATGGTTTTTGTTATTTGAAAACTAAATGACAATTTTCATTAAATTTTACATTCACTATTTTTTAAATAGTTTCTATATTTTTATTAAAAACTTTATAAGACTTAATAGTTATAGAATAACCTAGAAACAAACCCTTTATCAAATTTTAGATAAAATTTATAAAAACTATCTTTAGTATCCAAAATGAGAAAATTGAACAAAAAAACACTAATATAAGAATTTTTTGGCTTTCTTCAGATACACAACTTATAAGTAGTTTTTTTAATAAAAGGTATAAGTAAAACTTGATTTATAGTATAGTGAAAATTTCTAACAAATTGAGCCTAAAAATATTTATTAGTTTAGTATTCCCTCAGCATGTTTCTATTAAACTCAATATAAAATCTATTTATTCTTCAAAAACTGTTTTTCTAAGGTAACCCGGGAGGTGAAAATTCATAGATTATAAATTTTCATTAAAAAATGTTTCAAATTAAAAATTAATAAAATTCTCCACCATCACCACAATTTATTGTAAATAAATTTATGTGTTTCACAATTTTAACATGAGATAAAATGTTTTTAAAATTGAAAAAGGATTCTGAATTTTTAGCTAGAAATTATACCCATGTGTATCTTGTGTATTCATCAACTAAAAAATATACATATTATTTTCAACTATTTATTCCTATTTTTCATACCAATAAGTCCATGTGTATAAAATATAAGGAATATTAAATTTAACCTTCAAAAATATTTTTAAAAAATTTCATTAGTTTATTTCCAATTTGATAAGGATAAAAAACATTAGAATAAATAAACCTAAGCATTGGTTGATCTCTTACTAGTTATTTATTAGTAATTTTTTCTATATTTCCAACAATACAATTCCCTACTATTATTTTCCATAACTATTATTGGTCTTATATTATAATAAAGTAAATAATATATTATCTTATTAAGTGTTTTATGTTTAGTGTTTATAAATTCTCAATATTTTTACTATAAATATTGTATTTTCCATTTGAACTAAAAACAACACGTTTATCATTCCAAATGTTCACTATGTATTTTTCATCAAATTATTGGATTACTATTATAAGGGTGGGTATAAGTCCTGTAATAAATAAAAAAAATTAAACAACAGTTTTTTCAAAATGAATAATATTATTTATACCTTAGATTTCACATTGATTATTTCCAATGAATGCATATTTTCATCCTTTCATTTTTAAGATCATAAAGAATAGTTTTTTGTTTCCAATCATACTATGAGAATAACCACTATTAATATAGAAAATATAGTTTTTGTTTGAACTTTAATTATATTCATAAAAATAGAAAAAAACTATATTCTTGGGACCTAGAATTTATTAAGTCCATTAGTGTTATAAAATAAAACAATGGAAATTAAAATATGTCTACATTGTCTATATTATAAAAGTATAAATTCTGAAAAAAATAAGATTTATGAAACCAAAAGGATTGTACTTTATTAAAGGAACTCTCATATTTTCAATTCCCACCACTTTATAATTTCATAAACAAGGGGGCATTATTTGGAGAAAAATAATTGTTTTGAAAATGAAACTTTTAGTGACTAAAACCTATCTTAGAGGTATTTTTATGAGTCTTTATTTGTTAATAAACTTTTTCAAAATACTTTTGTATAAAATTAAAATTTGAAAAAAGTTTATTAAGACCAAATGTTTGAGAATTTAATTTTTTTAACTAAATATGTATCCTCTTTAATTATATTATGATGAGATTTCTTTTCTAATTACAATGTAATATTTAAAATCTAAATAGTATGTATTGATATAATTGAATTTCCATGTCATTTTTCCCTAGAATATTTAAGGTTTTTTAAAACATTATATATTTTTTATAATGATATAGAAAATATTGAAATATATTTATATCTAGGAAAGGAATTATATTCTTTAGATGAACTTGATTTTTATTCTTATGAAGAAGGAGAATCATATTCATCCTCAGAATGTGTATAGTTTTCATTTGAAGATAAATTGTTGAAGGTTTCACAATAAACCTTATCCACTTTGTATTGGTTAATTCTTGGACTTTCATCATTTAATCCCAATAACTTTTTCACCATCATCACCCTTATCAAATGAATGATCATATGAACTATCTCATCCACATTCACTATAAGTGTTAAAATATTTCATACTTTTATTTTATTTGTACTTATAAAAATTATTATAATTTCTATCCTTATTATATTTAATTCTAGCTTAGTTTAATCTAGCCTAATATGACTCAGATTCCTTCATTCATAGAAAATAACTTCCTAAGAATCCTTCTTCTCATTTAATTCTTAATAAATATTATCGAATTCGTTTCTAAAATATTTCATTCCCACAATAATTTTCATACACTTGGTATGATGTGAATGTTCATTTTCAATTTTTCAGAAGAACAACTTTCTTTCTCAACTTTGACAGTCTTGTTCTTAGAAGTTTTAGAAACATTCTTAGCTAATTGTCTATCATAAATATTGTAGATGTAGAAGAAAATGATACCCCACCACAATATTCTTATATATTTCTTTATCAATTTTCAATGTACCCCTGTACTACATGAGGTTTATATTAAATCACCAATAATATGATTTTTCAGCTACTTAGTATCACCAATAACAGTTCCTTTTTATTCAGATTGGGTAGGAATAATATAAGTATTTTTTATCAAAATTATTCATCAGTTAAATATTTCTATCCCAAGGATTATAGACCATTAAAAAAGGTTATATATATTTGTTTCATTTTTGTAATTTGTTCTCCAAGTATAAAAATAAAAATCTTTATAATAAACTGTTAACACTATACTTATAATTTCAAAAACTATAAAAGTTACATAGTTACTGATCTCAATATTTTTCCAATTACTATTAGCATCTTCACAAGATGAAATTTTACTATAGATATTCCTTTTCATTGAACATATAAATGTTTTATTGTTATGATAATTCAGTTGATATTTATTTTACCGTATTTAATTAAAGTAGAAACCGCTTTTTTGGAATAAACAATTTATAGATAGTATTTCAAAATTATCAACTCCAATGTGGATTAAAAAAGTCCTCTTTTTAAATCTCTAATATTCATAATCAAAACCATCAAATATTGGTTTGTTATAGGATTTAGATTCGAAAGTGTACTAACATTTAAACATACAATCTTATAAAATAAAAAACTCTTTTTTACAATAAAAATTAGTGTAATATTTTAGGAAAATGTATGAAATTAAAAATAGTTCTGATAAAAAAATTTTATTTAATGATAAATCACCTTACAACAAGAGGGTGAGGGTGGGGTCAATTGATGTTTATAATATAAAACATACAAAATTCACTATTCCCTTAGGATGTAAACTTTTACCAACGTTTTCTTATATATAATTATGTGATCAGAAAAACTATTAAATGGATACTTTAAAATTATTATTTATGTAAAATTTTATAACAATGAAATATTCCATGAACTTTAAAAGTAGAAATATAAACATCTATAAAAATGTAATGAATTTTTTTTAAAATAAATAAGAATAACTTACAAAAATTTCTAACATAGACCCACACATTAACCTATAGTGTTAAAGAATTACATAACTTAGACTTTAGGTATCCATAGTTTTCAAAAAAGCATAATGGTATGTCTTTCTTATGTAAGAAATCCATTAATGAAAATATTAAAATAACTTTTTCTTTACTCATTTAATAAATTCTAATACTTATACGTAAAACGTTAATGTATGGGTTCAAAAAATGGGTCTTACTTTCTATGATATAAATAGATAAATTGTATGTGTTTGTATGATATTGTCATAATTATGAAATATCATTATCTCTTTGGGGCCTTGATGTGTTGGAATATATTTTTATTAGTGTGTTAAACAGGCTCACTATTAATGATATAATTTCCAAGAGGTTTTCATATAATGTGTAAATAGAAGTTCTATTTATATAGATGAATTAGTATCTATGATAATATGAGACCCACATTAGTTGGAAAGTATTCATCCAGGAATAAGTTATCATGATTAAATAAAAATATAAATTTAGTTATAAGTTATTCAATTTTTGAATAATTAAAATCAAATTTATATATCAATTTATTAATAAGTTATTTAATTTTAAATATGTGAATATAATAATGTATATTTTGAGTGGAAGTTTCAATTTCAAGGTAGCTAAATAAACATTAGAGGAAATGCGCAATGGTAATGGTTAATATTTTCTCATGTGACTAGTGTGGGTTTTACGAGTGAGTATTGAAATATTTGTGATACTTATGATAAGTTAAATCATTTATAAGTGTGATTATGGCTTGGATATATGGTCTAAGGTTTTTACTGAATCTAATGGAAATTTTAGAAAAATAAACCCATATATTAATGATACATTTAATCCCATTAATAAAAGGTAATCTAATTTTAATTATATTTTTTCCTCTAATATTATATGTTAATATTTAAATATTTAAAAAATAGATGACTACCATTTTGGATAGTTTAGAGTGTTTATGGATTGGTTACATTGAGCTATATTGATCTGGTGATGAGTAGAGCTTATTTGGATCACATAATACCTATAACAACCCAATTAATATTATAATAAAAAAATTTAATGCCTTATTCACATTAATTAATTATAAATTGTATATTTATATTCATTACCATAATATTAATTGATTTTTTTAGTCAAAAGGAAAAAACACTACTTTTATCTAAATTTGGAGTTCTTGAATTATGTGGTATTATTTATAAGTTCCATTTACAATTTATAAAATTCTAATCTAAAAAATTAACTTTATATTTTTAAATATAAATTTTAAATTATCTTAGGATTATTTTTTGATAATTTCTTGAAGAGTTTTATTTTTCAAATAATAAGGAAAAATATTAATTTTTATTCGAAAATGTAGTTTTTTTATGTATTTACAATGTAAAATTATATCCATGATTAGTTTTAAAATTTTTTTTAATTAATATATATTATAAAACAAATTATTGTATTTTTAATGAATTTTATACTTGATTTGGTGAAAAAAACATCTTTATACATAAAACATCATTTTGTAAAAAAACTTGTTTTTCATCGTGTTTTGTAGGTTTAATTTTAAATTAAATTATGTCACCTCTATAAATTGAATCATAAAAACTGGATTCCATATTTTTAATTATTAGTTAATTTTTTTTTTTAAATTTATCCCACTTATTTTTTTATTATGAATAGTGACCATAGTAATTTTTAAGCACGTTAAAGGTAAAATGAGTTACTTAGGATTAAAACTAATATGATAAGGCTTACCATTCCTACACAAACATTCAATTATTTTATTAGATAAGTATATTTATTAAATAATCATAAAAAAATATAAAACATTACCTTTTTCATTTATTTTTTATTTTGACTATTGTATTTTTTTATGTGAACAAAAATACAAAATTACACTCTCTTGATTAAAAATTTATCTTATATGCTAAAATAAGAATAAAAATAAGATATGAGTGAATATTAACGTTTATTTTGATCAAAATAAAATTATGTTTTTGATGGACATTTATTTTTTATATTTTTTGTTATTTTATAACCACCTTAAAAACATAAGTAATGCCAACATAGTGCTTCTGCAAGAAGTATAAAAATCGAGTCAATGATTTGAAAAACACAAAAAGTAATATTGTATGGGTGATTTAAAGTGCACCGTGATTTTTTTAGATAAATATAAATTTTTAAATTTACTAATTGTTTATATTACAATTATATGGTTACCTTTATTACTTTAAAGTCATTGTTAATGAAAAATTTAATAAAATGACATTAATTCAATTTTATATTAAAAAGTATTTTATTCAATGAATTAAAATTCATAAAAATCATTTATTCAGATATGTTAATGTGATATGTTATAAAATATTAATCATGTTCCAAATATGAGTAAATCTACATTTTATAGAATCATCCATTACCTTAAACAGTAAAAATATTGTTTTGATCAAAATTATCTAAATTGTAAAATTTTGTTTAAACAAAGAGGCAATGGTAAAAAATAATCTAAACTTCTAAAAATTTTATTAGATGATATTATTTAGACTTAAAATAATAATATTTGATAATTATATAAAATAATATCCACTTTAATGTTTAAATTAATTTATATTGATTTAATACTTTAGTAAATTTGAAGAATGACTCTCCCCTCATTTTTAAAAGGGTAACTCATATCCTCTGTTCCTCGCACTATTTTTAAACACTCTATCAAGAAATACCAAACCAAAGACCTTACTAACAACCATACCTATGTTATATAGATACTATTTGTGGTATAATACTAACCTTAGATGCCTTACAATTTAAAGCAACAGAGGTTATCCGAAGAAGATGTATAACATTTAACTGAATCTTTACTTTTATTTTTTAATCTAAATCCTTCAAATATTATTCAAACATAATAAAATAATAACTATTATATATTAAATATACTTACAAATTTTTATAATAATTTAATAAACTATATCGATCTCCATATTCCATAAAATGGTAAATAAATCCGTTATTTATATGTTTGGCGGACTACCGCCTCGCGAACCAATGTAATTAATTATCCATCGAAAACTATTATAGATGTATATAAAGATGTATTATATGTATATATATATATAGTATTAATGAAATATGTATCATCTAATTAATATAATATATCATTTAATTTCTTACTTTTCAATCAATTTAAGAATGATAATGTTGTTCATGCGTACGTATGGATTAAAATAATACACACATTATTTCTAGAATTTTTGTTGAAAATCGAAAAAGATATTCGTTAATAATTTCAACCAACTGTCTCCATGATTGTAACATAGTTCATTTTTTATAACCATATTTTAAAAATTGTTTTAAAATTAAATTTTATATTGAAAAATTATAATTATTTAATTATTATTATTCTTTTGATGACGGAATAATGGGAACATTTTCTATTCTCAACTTAACAATGTCATTTTGGATATATGATCTGAATATTGTCAAAACATCTAACCTGAATTTAATTAATCAAGTAATTTTATATTATATGAAAATAAATAAATTAAAAGGAATAATAAACATGTAAAATGTTCTTTAAAAATAAAAACAATTAAATAATTTTAAAATTCACGAAGATAAATAATGTATGTGATGAATTAGAATCTATATAAAGGACAATTTAACATAAGAGCTGATTTTTAATTTTCTAAATATCTATTTTTCGAAATATTTCTCTTCCATGTAAACATTCTTTAATGAAAATATTTTATAGTTTTTCTAATATGAAAAAAATAAATTATAAAAGAATTTTTTTTAATTTTGTTAATTTCATTTAATTGTTTTTAAAGATAATTTTTATGTATTATATATTGAATATTTTGACTTTATTTATTAAAGGAAAAATGAATGATCAATTTTAACATTTATGGAATCAAAAATATTTCTCACAACCATAAAATTTATTTTATATTGGGATTACACTATTAGATTATAAATTTTATTCAAATAAAAAAACTCATAATTGTTTTAAGTCTTTAGTTATTAAAATTTACATTAAATGTAAATGGATTTATCAATATCTGAAAATGTATTACATGGGGTTTTAAAATGACATTTTTATGAATTTGATGATGTAAATAACATATTTTAATTTTTTACATTTATTTTATGGTTCCTGTACATTTTTTTTGAATAATGTGTGAGCCTTATATAAATCATATAATGGGTGAGAATGATATTGTTATATATTTATATTGGTAATGATTATGTCATCAAATATTTTTTTGAAGTTGACCAAATTTTTTATTCAAATATTATTGGTTCTCATAACATTTCTATAATGAATATTTTAGAAGGCTCGCAGATGAATGTTATAGGATTATTAAGGATTATTCATTGAAATTCAATCATTTCAAATGGAAATCTAATGATATTTTTTTAAAATTAATCTTTATTCCCTTTTAGTGTAAAAATGATTGTTTTTAAGAAAAAAAATTCATGGGCTGTCATGTTTTTAATAAAAAATCATGATTATGAATTTTTATTTATGTATAGTCATATGTAGTTTTGTGAAAATTATTTGGAAGAAATGTCAATTTAATGTGTAAGTAATTATTATTTGAGCTCAAGGTTTATTATATTAATGGAAAACACTCTTTTTTGAACTCATGGTTTAAATATAGACTAACTAGTTTCTTTATTATGATATTTTACATCTCATAATGATATTTTTTGGATCAACATATGTTTTCAAAAGTTTTTTATGGGTTTTAAGGATGATTAATATTAAAGAAGAA
Organism: Viscum album; assembly: GCA_963277665.1. Classification (NCBI taxonomy): domain Eukaryota; kingdom Viridiplantae; phylum Streptophyta; class Magnoliopsida; order Santalales; family Viscaceae; genus Viscum; species Viscum album. The sequence goes on along the minus strand of OY728119.1, from coordinate 1,171,664,979 downwards.
GTTATTTTAAATATCATAAAAAATTCCATTAAAAGAAAAAAAATGATTTATTTTTAATGTATTGTTTTTTTTAAACGGATGATGAGAGGAACTGTCCAAATATTAATTAATGGGTGTTTTATGTAATATTTATGACCAAATTATCTACAACTCTAAGACTGAAAATATCTTTTGGAATCCCGTATAATGAATTCTTGTTTTAAAATTGAATTATGTATTGAATTAATATTGTGTCCTTTTCTGAAATTTTAATAATGGTATATATAATTTAAGAGGTTAGGTGAATGAAAATAAACAATATTAATATATTTTAATTTATGTTAATTATGATATATAAACTAAATAATTATATATTGAATCACATAAACTATGTCTGTTAAAAATGGATTTTTACAAAGGAAACATAGAAGGTAATGTAAGAAGGCCCCAAGAGGATTTTATCCATTGAAATCTGTATGTTAGAATTGTTGAAATTGGAATTGACAATCTTTTTGTTCTGATGAATCAGTTGAAAGGGTTATTTCCATATGGTATTATAGAATGAATATGACATGTTAATAGCTCGGTCTACTGGTAATATTCATCTTAAACCAATACTATATTGAATCATTGAATGGGATTATAATTTTGATCATTTTAATCAAAATCAGCACAATGCCCAAATTTGGATTAAGCTCCATGGTCTAAATCTGGTGTATTGGCATCCAAAAATTCTAAATAACCTTGCATCTAGTTTTGGATCCCCTATAATGATGGATAAAGAACTTGGAAGGGGATTTATGACTTTATTCTAGAATTCTAGTGGATGTTAACTTGGCATCTAAATGGCCAAATACTATTTTTTCTACTTAAAAATAATTGTAGAATTTAATTAAAGTTCAAGAATTAATGAATACCCCCTTTCTATGACTTCTTCAAGATTGTAGAACATTTAATTGAATATTGTAGGATGATCTAAAAGAACATTAGGGTTCCTTCTAAAGGAAATGAATTAAAAGATGACATTAATTCTCGAGAAAACATAGGGCCTTCTACTGAGATAATGATCAATAGAAAACCCATGAGGAAACATTCATATTCTCTTCCTCCCTCTTTAAGAGTCTCCCTGGGCAAGTCTTAGGATTAAATTGATGAGGAATAAGATAATTCTCTTTCTTATCCCTACCCACACACACTTCATCTGTCATTTGGTGGAGACATTGATGATAGTTCAATTGCATTAGAAATACCTCAAGGCATAACTGAACTGTTCTACAGTATACAACAAAATTTGGAAGAGAAATAAATCTTCGCGTATATTGATAAGGATGTTATAGATCTTTTTTTAAGTTTAAAGCCCTTTAAGTCCTCTTTAGGCATCCCTTTCGTGTAGAACTCCCATCTTGAAAACATGAATCTATCCAGAAATATAGATGTTGTTCCTAAATTCATAACAGATCAGACCCTATTATACTTATCTAGAAAATTGGATATCATTTCCACTAGTAATTCTGCTCCACTAAACATGACCCCCAAAAAATATTAAACACTCCTCAGGCTGGTTTTTGGGAATCTTGAAATGAAAAGACTGATTTTCCTGCACAACCTCAAGAAATCACTGATCCTTGGGAATCTGAACTTGAAATAAAGGATTCTTCTATTAATTTGTTTAAATCTTCAATCAATGATGATTTGAGTTCTGCTCAAGAGTTGGATGTGAAGTCATAGAAATTTGTAGAAATCACTAGCCTAATTCAAACTCTTGAGATACCTAAAAAAAGCAGGGAGACCCCCCTAAAATCACTAAAAAGAATGAGGGGGATGGGATTAAGAGTGGGTCGACCCCAAACCGAGCATTAAATGAGGATCATTTTTTTTGGAATTGCAATGGCATGTCTAATGAAGCCACAATTAGGTATATTAAGTTTCATATTAGGATTAATATACATGTATTACTATGGATTGCAGAGCCCAAAATAGTTTTCTCTAATTGTCTTTATTAGTTTGGGAAATTTTGGGTTCACATTACTAGGTTTCAACAACGTATTTTCAGAGATAAAAAATATTTGGGTCCTGTATCATCAATCTCTTTCTAATCCCCTTTTGGTGGGATCAAGAAATCCACATGTTACTTTATCCTTTTCTGATTTGGGAATGAAGTAGTTTTGTTCATTCAATTATTCTAGTAATAGTTATTAGGATCATATAACTATTTGGGATCAAATTGGTTCTCTAAAAAATAGTATTAATGACCCATTAATGATTCTTGGGGATTTTAACATGATTATCAATCCAGATGAACAAATGGGTCCTACAAATAGTCCCATTTCTTATAGGGAATTCATGGTCTGTATTGAACAAAATGAGTAGATTGAAGTAAATCTTGTGGGGGGAAAAGTTTACTTGGTATAGATGGAACCTCAATGGTATGGTGGATATTAAAATTGAAAGGGATTTTGTTAAAGTCCTCTCTTTACATTCTTGGGATTCAATGTCCTCTATGTCATTATCATGGATTAACTCTTATCATCACCCTATCATGATAGACCTCTCAGGAAAGGGTAATAAATCTCCATCCCCCTTTAGATTCAATAACGATTGGATTCATCATCTTGAATGTGACATGTTTTTTTGGAATGTTTGGGGTTCAGTAGTTTGAAAGAGGAATGTATTTTCTTGTATTCTTAAAATAAAGATCCTCAAGGGTAATATTAAACCTTGGAGTAATTATAGGTCCATACATCTTGATATGATCGTATCCAATCTTGAACCCTCCCTTGGGTCTTTCTAGGAGCAGTGTATCCAGGATGATTTCTTTAGTGGTGTTTCTTTGGAATCTGAGATGACTCTCAAGATCAATAATTTTCTCAATATTAAGGATGATATGAAAAAATATTATTTCAAAGATATTTGTCTGAAATATGGGGATAGAAATACCAAATTATTCAACAACCTTAAAAGAGTTCTAAAAATCTATAGTCCTCTTTCTTTTCTAAAGAGAGGAGATGAAATCCTTGAGAATAGACAATAACTTTATGAGCATATTACTTCTTATTATGATGATATATTTAATGGATCATCCAACATTTCTCCCCTTGTGGAAGGTATTATACCCAAATGGGTAAATCAGTAAGATAATTCAAGACTTATCTCTATTCCATTGGAACATATGATTAAGGTTACCGTTTTCATCGTTAGGCTGCATAGCTCCCCATGTCCTGATGGCTTTAGCAATATTTTTTTATAATTATTTGGAGATCATTGGTGATGATTTTTGAATCCTTGTTCATTATTTTTTAGATGGGGGACATCTTCCTCAAGGTTTAAATTCTGAATTCCTTACTTTAATTCTTAAGATGTAGAATTCCAAAGAGATCTAGTAATTTAGGCATGTTTCTCTCATAAACACCTTGTACAAAATTGTTACATAGATCCTTGCAATAATTCTTGATCCCATATCAAATAAAATGGTTTCTTCTAATAAATTTGGATTATTCAAAGGAAGGTCCATTCAAGATTTCCTTATTACAGCATCAGAGTGTTTCAATATTTTTAAAAAGCCTATACGATGTGGGAACATTTCCCTTAAATTGAAAATAAAAAAGACTTTTGATATAATGGATTGGGGTCTTATATTTTAAATTAGTTTCATGTTTGGATTTGAGGACTCTTTCATTAATTGTATCAATATTATTTTTTCTTCTAATCATATCTTAATTCTTGTGAATGGTTCCTCGAATGGATACCTCTCTTGTTCTAGTGGAGTAAGGTATGGCGTTCCACTTTTTGCCATTATTTTTGCAATCTATAAAGAGTAACTTAGAAGATTATTGTTTCCTCATGGCTAAAAACAGAAAGATGAAGGTTGTTGATGCTATTCATTATTCCTCTGCTCATACCCATCTCTTTTATGCGGATAATATTATCCTATTAACTGAAGCTGATAAAAGAAATATAAAAAAATATCAAGAAAGCTCTTCAGCATTATGATCAAGTTTATGGGCATCAAGTTAGTTGGAACAAGTCCTTTTTCTACTTTGGTAGAAACATTTCACATGTTAGAAAATAAAAAGTCATCACTAATTTGGGGATTAAGGAATGATTTATCCATTTTATTTATATTTATGTTACTATGTTTTGGGGGCTTCAAAGGATTGCTATTTCTCTAGGATTATTAGTTAGATCAAGAATCAAATTGCCGCATTGAAAGCAAATTCCCTTTAAATGGAAGGTCATGCCTCTTTGGTAAAAGATATCATTTTTTATAAATTTGTTTTATTCTTTTATAGTTTAAAATGACCTGTTTTTCTGATCAAATCAATTAATTTGGCCATGAAAAATATTATTTGGACTGTTAGAGTTCTGGAAAAAAAATTGTTTATTATGCCTTGGGACTCCTGTTTCAAACCATTTGAGAGGGGGGGGCTTGGTATTAAAAAATATCATTCATTATAATCAATCCCATAAAAAATATTTTCTTTGGAATCTATTAAATTAGATATCAGAAGCTACTGCCTTCTTGAGGTTTATATTCCCTATTAAATTCAAAAATAGAAACAAAAATTACATGGATTTGTCTATTTGGTTATCTTTTAAGTTTACTTTTTATCTTATTGATGTTGATGAAAGATATCCTTTCTCTCAGGATTCCTCTTTCTTGTTTTGGAAAGATAAATGTACTAGTTATCCCCTCATTGATTCACTTATACATGATGCTTTAAATTTGGATCTTGATGTTTCTATTAAGGATAAACATTATGATATTTCTACTATTCCTGACCATGTTAAACAGATTATTAATAATGATTGTTTATCCTCTGGTTGTGATTTTTGGATCTAGGAGCCACACCCCTCTTGTATGCTCACCTATAAATCCTTCTACTCTCATGATAATACTTCTATGTTGGGTTTAGATTGGATAGTTAAGTTGAATAGGAGGATTATTCCTCCTTCTCGGCTCACTTTTGTGTAGAGATTGTCTCATGGAAAAGTGAAATTTGATTCATATTTAAAAGTATGTGGTATTTCTATTTTTTCTGTTTGTGTTTTCTGTCATCAGCATAGGGAGGAATTGGATCCCCTCTTTCTATGCTATGGTACAATAACCTCTATGTGGAAAGCAATTTATGATATATTGATGTTAAAATGCAGAATTTTTCTACTAATAGAGACATTTTTTATCTTATGTTCTCCCTTATTTTATCTCATATGATGTTGAATCTTCTCCAAGTCTCTAATACTGAACTTTTTCAATCCGTATGGATGGAATGAAAAAAGATACTTCATGAGGGATTTGGATTCAATCCCCACACCTGCCTTGCTGGAAATTTTTAGCTCTGAAAAATGTAAAGATTCCTCATAAATCTAATTGTAACAACCGAGTAAATTATTTTTTAGTTATTAATATTATAAATGATAGAGGTAATTTTGATCCTTTTTTTGGTAAAATGGATTTATTTTGGCGTCCTTCTTTTGGGTTGGATTAAAATTAATATTGATGGCTCTTCTAGAAGAAATCTGGGTCCTTCAGGTTATGGTTTTGTTTTTAGGAATAACTTTAGCGATGTTGTGGGTCACTCCTTAGGATCTTGGGGTATTGCCTCCTCTCTTGAGGGTGAGATGATAAGATTAATTTTGAATTTGATCATGATTTGCAAAGGTATTTGAATATGATACGGTTGGAGTCTCATTCCACCATGGTTGTTCATGCAAACAGAACCACTTCTCCTCATATACTTTGGAGGCTAATGAATAGATGAATTAATTGTTTGTAGTTCCTCTAATCTTTTTAAATCATTATTACTCATGTTTTTATGGAGGTTAATTCTTTGGTAGACATTTTAGCTGACAAAGGAGTAGACAGGGGGATCCTTTCTTTTCTGATCAAATTCCATAGGATGGAATCCCTATTTTTCAAAGGGATAAATATAATTTTCCTTCTTTTAGACTGGTTTGAATTTTTGGTTTTATTTTCTTAAGGGGCCCTATTTTCTAGAAGGTGTTCACTTTATTCAAAAAAAAATTAGAAAAATTATATATATATATAAATGCACACTACACTAAGTTTATCTTTCATTACTCTCAATAACAAGTTTCTTCGATATCTTGTGTTACATGTAAGACTATCTTTTATAGAATAATAGTATATTATTTATATAATTATTTAATATGACAATTATCGCCTATCAATTGGAATGAAAAAAATGACAAGGATTAAAAAAAATATTAAAATGTATAGGTTATAAATATTTAAAGTTATCCATCGATTAGTAACAATATAAAAATCATTTGAAAGAATAAGAAATGTTTTTTAAAAAATTGTATTTTTTATAAGATGCTTTAATCATTCTTGGATTGCATAATTTAAAATTATTTTTTGACAATTATATAAAATTTATATTAAAAAATAAAATTCATTTTTGAAAGGGTAATTCCAAATTATCTTAGGGTGATGTTTTGGTATTTTTATGAGAAGTTTCATTTTTTTGGTTAATAGTGAAAATGCTGAATGTTAATTGAAAATTTCTTATTTTGATTAAGTAACTTATAACGAATAATTTATTTTTAATTGGATTTAAAGTAAAATTAGATAAATTTTATAACCTTTAATCCAATTTAGGTCATTATAGTCAATTTCATATATAATTTTGATATAAATACATTGTAAACTTTTGAACATTTTCACTTTAAAAACAGTTTTTCTCTTCGCATCAACAAGATAAAATTTAAATTAAATTCTTCCAATTCAGTAAGTTTAATTTCACCAAATTTATTCCATATATGGAATCTGAATAATTTATATTTTCTAATAATTTTAAATTATTAATTTTTACCATAATTATTATTGAAAACAATTAAAAGTAATTATATTGGTTATGGTAAAAAATAGTTTATGTCAAAATTAAAATAACCTACTAAATTGACCAGCACCCATTTTATGACCACATTTATGCCATCATAACCTTAATATTTATGTTTATGTGTTATTGGGATACTATTACATTAAAAGTGACCTATATAAAAAGTTTATTAATGAAAATGAAAGAAAATGAACCTTACATGCCTTTAATAACTATACTGATTTGGGATAGATACAAAAACCACATTATTTTGGTTATACCTATTATTTGGAAATAATAATGGGTTTTTTATCATGATACTAGATATTTATTTTTTAGAGATTAATTTGTTACTTAAAATGCATAATAAACACCAAAAAAATAATTATTTAGTTAACAAATAAGTAAAATATATGAGAATAAAAATATAGAATGTGATGTAAATTTAGTGAATTATTTATATAAATTAATTTTTTTAGTTGAATATATCATTTTAAAAAAATGTGAAATTAAGGTATTCTTATTAAATCATCATCTTGATATATTTAAATTTAAATTAAATAAATAATGTCAAATTTGATATTTATGTTATTTTATAACAAATGATATTTTATTAAATTATTTAATGTTAATAAAAACCCTTTATTATAAAAAGTTATTTTTAAATGTTAATAAACATAAAATATGGTATATTGAAGGACCAATTTATCTTTTATAATGATGATATTTACCTCTAAATAGTAAAATCATTATTAGTGTGGTTAGGGTTAAAATAGTGTTTGGGTGCGTTACAAGCACTGATTTTTAAACAAATTTTACTCAAATATAGGGTTTTTATATAATAAATTTTATTTCATATATAGAATTAATATATATTTAATTTATAAGAATTATAATTTAAATTTTATTCTTAATGGATAAAATACCTAGGAATATAAAAAGATCCAATTTACCATAGTAAACAATAAATGGGTAAGAATGAGTAAACTTAAAGACTAAATAATAACAATAAAAAAATGTGTTTCTTTTTTTGGTGGAGGTGTTTCTGGACCACATAAACCCTAACCTCATTTAATATTCAATTTTTTGTCCACATTAGGTAAGGGAGACCTCCTAATAATGAATACTGTTGAGTATTTACAAGAATGACAAACCTCAACTATAAAAGGTCACTGACTCTTCCCATATTTCATGTCAATAAAACCATTTAGATGATCCAAAACCTAACGAAATCACTTCAAAACTACCCTAACCTAGTCCTAGAATCCATATTTTTTGATTAAATCCAATCTTTAAAGGTATAAGGGAAATCACAAGGAGGATACCCAAAGAAGAGGTAATTTTCTTATATGAGATTTTTTGTTTTAATTCCTTCCCCACTCTATTAAATTACTATTATATCAATATTATATAATGACCTAGAAATATTACATATAGTTATATATTGTTAGGTTATGGTTATGGTACATAGTTATACTCATTGTTACCAAATTATTTTTGAAAACATCATTCGTGTCTATGGGGGACTACTGCCTCACGAACAGATGTCATTTGTTTTCCCATTAATACCTATGAAGGTTGGGTATGATGATGTATCTAAATTATAAATTTTATTTTATGACATAATTATTAATTTGGATTCATTATATTATATATTTCATTTTACATTCCATTATGTGTGATTTATTATAACATCGCTCGTGTGTACGGTGGAATATTGCCTCAGGAAGCAGTGGGATTCATCTATCACTATTGGATATGCTTATTTGATGAAACATATCTCATTTATACATATGGTGTTTTACTGTGAATGTTATTTTTTTCTAGGAAATTATTGATAAATACATATTCCCTACTCAATATGGATATTTTATTATAAATCTTATTGATTCATGAATTAGATCGATTATTTGATATAAGATAAATACTTTAGACATGAAGTGAGAGGTGGGACCAATATTATATATCCCCTATATAATTCAGTAAGTCTAAAGAGAGAAATTAGTTATGTAAGCATTAAATAGTTTTCAGTTCTAGTTTAAATCATCTTGTTACAGGTCTTGATAGTAGAGGTATCATGTTTCTATGAGATGACATCAAATAGTTAATCATTTCCTCCATTAATGTTGCAAATATTATTATCTAAGATATTTTCATAATGATATTATCTAAACATGCTTGTTAATCTAAATTTATTGATTAAATTTCAAGTGTTTTCAGTTATTTACCCCTCTATTTTGATTATTTATTTTCTAGTTATTTAAATGGAATGTGTGTTATGTTATTTACCCTTCTATCTTGATTATTATGATTGATTCATCATAAATTCCACCATATATAACCCTTACTGAGAATTGGAGATCACCTTTATTTTTTTCTCATTTCTATAGGATTCTATGAAGTTTACTATGAAATATATTCATGAATATTCTTGAGGGAATGATTATATTCTCAAAAAAAACTTATGTTGTAATTTGTATATTAATATTTAATACAATACTAATGTATGTATCTAGTTTACCAAGATGACTAAACTGATCGGTCATTTTTGATGTGATTCCATGTATCTAACAACATTTTAATCGATGTATGCCCACTCTTATAGGGTGCTAATGTTGGGGTCACAACAGAGAGAGTATCAAAATTCACTCTAAACTAACATGTCTATAAGGGACATTTCATAATTAAATACCTTCTAGAATATAGTGTGTAATGTGACCTTGTGATAGATAATGGTTTTGTTAAATCATTTGATAAGATATTTAATTTATTGAGTTATTCTAAAAATTAAAAAAACTCTTACAATTTACTATTTTGAAGGAGAGGCCGGGGAATATTGGTCAATGGATAATAATACCAGAGAAAGATAAGATATTGGTGACATTGAATGTCAAATATTTGAGTAACTTCTACATTGGAAATGTTTTTTTTGTGTTTTTTCAACATAGGATGAAAAAAATTATTTTAATTTTTTTTAATGTATAGGATCTAGTAGCTATGTATGAAGTAAAATTTTCCCAATTAAAATAGCACATACCAAATTTTTTCCCATATCTAGATAGAAAAATTATTCAATTTTACTCAAGATTTAAGAAAAATAATTGATATTAGTTAGTTCAAATGAATCTAAAATTTTTGAGAAACCTATTTGATTTGATGAGAATTTAGAAATGAATTTTTTCAATGATCATGTATTCCTTGAAAATAAGAAACCTAAAAGGTCAAGATTCTTGGAAATGGGAAAATATCCTTCAAAAAAATATAAAGGTATAAAAATAAAAAATTTATATTGTGATAAATATGGTAAAAAACCCTGGAAAATAACTTATAAAATCTTTTAAGTGTTTCTAATGTATAAATTTAGACATGTGGATCATAGGTTTAATGAAAAATTTCATAAAAATAAAGAAAAATTGATTGTTTGTTGGGTTACCTATAATAAGATGAGACATTATGTGAGTATTTGTCTACAGATTGGAATGATGGGTTGTAATCATCATGATCACAAACAGAATGTTGTGGTTAAATCCATTAAAAATAATTCTGTAAATATTCTACCATTCAATTATGTTATTTAAGGTACATTACTTCTTTATTCATATTATGCTAAAGTATTATTGATTTGTGGTATAAATGATTTCATTTTCATGACATTTTCTGATAAATTTAAAATTACACCTCAGGAAATAAATCTATAACTTTGGATAAGCACACTCTAGGTATGTATTAATGAAAACAAATTATATGAATATTCTGGTTGTTTTTGAGGAAAATATTTACTTATAATCCTTTTTTCCTTACCCTTTATAGAGTTTTAATATATTAAATGTTTGAATTGGATTTTTTTTACCATTTTATGATATATTTCATAGTTAAATATGTTTTTTAGAATGAGTTTCACTTTTTGTAATTAATTAATTTATATCTTAAATACCATATAATAAAGCTGAGAAACTGTTAAAATATTGAAATGGGAGTTTTATTACACATATTGTTGAGAAGAGGGAGAATATTCATATTATTGATGTAATTATAATGAATAAATATTTTGATATATTTCAAGATTATTTTCATGATACTCTATCTGATTGAAAATTTGTTTGATCATATCCAAGGAGTGAAACATTTTTTGAATATTAGAGTTTGGTTAGGATACCATCCGTTAGAGGTTAAGGAAGATTATATTTTAAAGATAGTGTTATATAATAGAAACAACAATTATCAGTTTTTATTTATAACCTTTGATTTTTTAAATGCACCAACTGTATTCATGAATATTATGAATTGAGTTTTCCATGATTATTTTGTTATGTTTTTAGCTTTGTTTATTGATGATATATTGATATATTGAAAAATTATTTAGGATTATGAATTATGAATTAATGATTTTTTTTAAGTCCATAAAAGAAAATAAGTTATATGGAAAATTTTGTATGTGTGAATTTTGGTTAAAACTGATTTCTTTCCTTGGGAATATTGTTTCTAAATATGTTATAAATATTTAGACCAAAAAAATTAATGGTGTTGACAAATGAAAAAGAACAAAAATTATCATATACATTTTTATTTTTCTCGTATTAGGGGGTTACTACTATCAGTTCGTTGAAAAAAAAATTTATCTTTCCATGGACTAAGTTAACTCTAGAAGGATAAAAAATTATATAGAAAAACATTGTTTGATGATTGTTTCTGTGAACCGAAAAGAAGGTTGTTGAATTCTCTGGTTTTGGATATAACCTTAATAAAAAAATTTATTATCTATAACTATTCTTTATAGAAGAGACTTTGTTTCATTATAATATAGAATGATGATATAATAGATTATGATTCACACATACTAAATCCTCATGAGTTAAATTATCAAAAAAAAATCTTGGAATTAGCTTATGTGTTATTTTTCTTTAAAACATTATAGGAATCATTAAAATGTATAATAGTGTGATATATAAAATGATCAAAATAATATGAAGCACATATTCATTCATAAATACTAAAACATGTGGCGAGGAAGATGGATGGAATTGATTAAGTATTATGAAATCACAATTGATTACCTTCCCTTGAAAGCTAAAAATTGTAACCAATGATTTGAGTCTCAAACATAATTCTATAATAACCATCTAACATTTGATACACAACCCTTTGGTTATTGAATTGATGAATTTTTTCCAAATAATTTTGTAAGTTCAAACATTATATATTTTGTTTTAGGTATCATTACAGTTGTCTCTGACAGAAATAATTATGGAATCTTAGAAGGAGGATCATATTTTCATGAAAATGTGATTTATATTAGGAATGTTATGTTTGTAGAGTACAATGTTTTTGAAGACGGTGCGATCAGGTTTTGAAAAATATTATTTTTTCCTTGTGATTCCAATTTAAAGATAGAATTAATGAGTAATGATCACTATTCTTCTATTCATTTTGGAAGAAATAAGATTTACAAATACATTCTATATTTTTATAGGTGTAGTGAGAAGAAAATATATGGTGTTTAATTTTCCATGACATTTTTGAATTGTTGAAAAAAGAAAATTGAATGGCAGTTATCAAAGTGTATGCTTCATCATTCTGTGAGAACAAAATGGAAATACGAGAATATATCAATTGATTTCATTGTAGGATAATAAAATATATCTCTATTTAATAATGAGATTTGTGTTATTATTGATTGGAAAACTAATTATTTATATTTCCTTCATATTTGAGATATTTTGTCTTTACATAAGCTCTATCAACTATACCTCAAGAAAATAATCAGGTTACATGGAGTTGCACTCACAATTTGTAGCGTAAATTTCATATAAAAATAGTTTTCATTCCAGAATACATATATTACTATCTATGGAATTATATAGAAAGTAATGTCATAATCTATATTTTTGGGATAAAGTAAGTGAGAAGAGAATTTAGGACCAAAATTATTTGAATAAGTGGCTAAGAAGGTGAAGATGATTTTGAAATATACCAGGACGACTCAAAGTTAGTAGAAAACATATCCAAATAACTAGAGGGAAGATATTTTTTTTCAGGGTAAGTGATCTTGTTTTTTCTTAAAGTATCAATATGGAAAGTGTTATGTGTTTTATTAAAAAAGGTAAGAAAAGTATACTTTTAATCAGACCAAATAAAATCATGGGTAAAGTTTGATCAGTTTCTTACTAAGTGGACTTTGTTACGTGTTTATCTCTAGAACAAGTTGTATTACATGTTTTTTTGTTAGGAAAGTATCTTCTAGATGCATCTCTTTTTTTGAGCCATGAAGTTGTTTTTTTGGAAAATAATTTTATATCTAGAATAAATAATATATATTCTTGAGCATAGAGAGTATGTGTTTAAAAATAAGGCAATTTAATATGTTAAGGTTTTGTGGAAAATTCACTAAATTAAAGAATCAATATGTGAATAATAAAATATTATGAAGGAAATATATCTGTAATTGTTTAAATAATAAATAAATTTGTGAGGACACAATTTTCAAAAGATAAAAGAATTTAAAATTTTAGATAATGTTATGATAAAACATTTAATATATTATTAAAATTAATTAATTGAATTTTATAGTGTTATATTCATTATAATAATAATATGTAATTTTTCAGTCAAAAAGATATTGCTTTTTTTCGAACAAATTTATAAGCAATATATGGTTTTATTTGAAACACGTATTTTCATATTATAGTATTATGATTTTAAAATTGAATTTTTTTTAATTATTCATTACAAAATGATCTTATGATGAATTTTTGATAATTTTCTGAAATGTCGGTTTATAATGAATAGTGAAAACTAATAATTTATATTGAAAACAGTATTTTATTTTAATTTTTAAATTAATTAAAATTTTATTTTTTGGTATTTTTAAAATTAATTTATTTCCTTTTTATTAAAATAAATCAATATTGTTTGTAATGAATTTTATCCTCGAGTTTGGTATAAAAATATTGGTATATTTAAAGGGAATTTTTCCAAAAACCTTTTTTTATCAAATTTTTCAGTGTTAATTTTATATAAAATTATTCCACTTATGAAATTTTAATCTTGGAAAATGGATACTGTATTTGGAATCAGGGGGAAAAATTGGGGAATAATTTCCTTTGAATTTTGTTCATTATGAATAGTAACCATAATTTCTTTTCATTACAACAGAAAAGGTAAAATGTGTTAATAATGGTTAAAAATAATTTTATAAGGATTAATTTCGATTCAAACACATTCCTTTAATTCATTATATGAGAATATTTCATCTACAATACTCCAGAATTATAAAATATACATTTTTTCATTTTTTTTTTATTTTGAACTTTATATTTTTTAAGTAAAGAGAAATAAAAATGGTACACTCTTGGTTTTAAATTGCTTTTATATGTTTATATTCAGAAAAAAATATTCCATGAATGAAATATTAAAAGTTATTTTGAGACTAATTAAATTATTTTTATGATGGTACATTTTTTCTAATTTTTTAGTGGTTATAGAATTATCCTAAATTCTTACTCAATACCGATAGAGTCCTTTTTCAAGTTGTAGAGTAATAAAAAAATGATTTTAAAAATAATAAGAGTGATATTAAATAATATATCTAAAGTTTATTAGGATTTTTTGGATAAATATAATATATTTTAGGTGTGTTAAATTCATTTCTTCAAATTACATTGTTTTATTGGGTACATTAGATTCAAAGTAAATGAATAGTTAAACAAATGACATTAATGATATGTAACAGTAAATAACGTTTTATTACATGATTAATAATTCATAAATATTATATCATTATCCAAATGAATGATATACGGTTGAAAATATTAACCATGTTCTATTTGATTTATATTTGTCCTTTCATATTAACTTTATTGACCCCTAAATAGTATTAACATTGTTATCATCATAATTATCAAAAGGGTTAATGGGGGGGGAAATTAATGTAAAACATAGTCTAAACTTGTCAAAATTTTATTTGATGCAAATATTTTTATGTATGATCATTCTATATACAAATTGTATCGATTTTTAATGGCTATAATATGAAAATAAATTTACAATAATTTAAAACTTATGGAAATTCTGTGAATGTTCCTCTCTTACTTGTAATAGGGAACCAACTCTCTTATCTTCTTCACATCATTCTATATATCTATATATTATAATACCTTTCCAAATTTTTTGACAAAATCCCTGCAGACATTCTAGATGGATTATTTTGTTAATAATACCATCCTTATAGGGCTTAATTGGGGAGGTAAAAGAGTTTATCTGAATAATATGTATATCTTTTAACCAAATGTTTATGTTTTATTTCTTCTTTCCCTCCTCTAAATTTTATTCAATGTGAGGAAATAATAAAACAATAATATTTTATATATATTGAGATAATTTATTTTAATATAATATCCTATAGAAATCTCCTTCCTCTATCAAATGAGAAATAAATCCATCATTCATGTGTACGATAAACTATCACCTCACAAACCGATATAATTCATTTTCCATCACAAGCTCGTATAGATGTATATAATGATAGATATGATGTTTATATATTATATTAAGGAAATATATGTCATTTTAAAAATATAGTAAATCATTTAATTTCTCCCCTTTCCATTCATTAAAGAATGAAAATGGCATTCATACCCTTCTATGAAACAATGTGATTCATTTTTCATTACCCCATCAGAAGGATGGTATATATAAGTTTATTTAAATAAAAAATAATATAATTATTGTATAATCATAATTTCTAATGATTAATTAATAATTACCTTTTTACCATGTTCATTGAAAATGGAAATGTTACTCTCGTGTACATATGACCAAACATCTGAATGACTGTAATGTATTTATTTTTTCAGAACCATAATTGATGAATAGTTTTAAAATTAAAATTAATATATAATATTTACAAATATTTCCTGATAAATATTATTGATATAATGGTATAATGAAAACTTTTACCATATTCAACTTACCAACATCATTTTGGATATATGATCTAAATATCAGAAAAACCACCAACATTAATTTAATTGATTAAATAACTATATATGACATGATAAAAAATAAAATATAAGGAATAATAAACAGGAAAAATTATATGAAGTAAAAACTAAAATATGATTATTATTCAGTTATATAATGTTTACCTCCTGGTTTTAATTATCACAAAATTCGTCTTCTAATGTTATTAATAAGTTTCCTTTTTTTGTGAGCATCTTATAATCTGATTGAGGTGACAGAAATGATTGTGTATGAGAAACTGAGAGGTATCACTCACCACTAACCATATCACACCACCTTCACCTATGAGTCACTATTGAAACAAAATACTACCAGCATGGAAAATTGGAAAAGTACTGAAATGAGTCACCATCAAGATGTCATGTCATCATTATAGAATTTTTCTCAAAGTATGAGAACCCACCAATATGAACAACTGTTAGTGGAGTCACAACTAGAAGGATGAATCACATTCCACCGAGTCACCACCAATGTATAAATTTCGATATGTATGAAATGTCACACCACCACCTTGGCATTCCACTAGATCAAGACATTGTTAGCTGGAGACACCCCTAGAACAAGACAATCTTAGAATATGAGTTACCATTCATGATTCACCAGTAATATTTCTTACATTATCATTTTTTACTAATTCTCTAATGGCTATATTCCAGAATTTAATTCTAAAAATGTTTCAATGATTATTTTTCTAATGGCTCAAATAAAGGAATTAAAAGATGTGTCAGCCCTGATTATGAGGAGGAAAAATATTCAATTCCTCACGTGGATACTAATGAATTCTTCTAATAAAAGAGAAGCACACTCTCTTGTCTAATAGTGTGATATACACAACTACGATGAGAATAATTATAGAAAATACATGAAAAGATATTCATATACAGAGATGAAACTAATTTCCAAAAATTACTTACTACATCATGTTATACTTGACTGAGGAAGAAAAATATTAATACACATCCAATGTAATCTTTCAATCAAGAAAAAAACTAACCCTGCCACTCTGTTTTAAGGAAGTTTCAAAAGCCTGACCTGAGATTCTCTTTCAAAATTCTTACAAAGAGTCATGAGATTCAATATATAACTATTCGAGCATCTCTTTCACATCATACTAAAATATTTCACATCTTTATAATTTTATTTTACATTACGAGTAGTGTGGGATGATCTATTTATTTAGAAACACACTATCTCCATCTATAACTGGAAGACACATAGATATCTTATCTACTCTTATTACACCTGTATTCCCATAGAAATAATGGAAGGGGTCATGTGTGATCTGTAATATTCTTCACTCCCACAGATAATAGTGGAAGAGGCTCTGCATGGTCTATATTGTTGTATAAAAATATAAAACATGGTCCATTGTGGATAAAATTAATTATTTCTATAAAAGTCATTGTGGTTTTTGATTACGAAATGGAGAAAAGAATGTCTCATCATGAGACTAAACTTGTTGTTTTAAAAATTACATTGTATGTTATATTTTTTATTTTCAATCAATACTTTAAAAACCAAAAAATGTTTTAAACTAGAAACAAAATTAATACACTAATAGTTAACTTTAATTAATATTTTTTTTACGATTTCAATTAAGTAAATTATTCTCAATGGGTTTATTAATATTGTAGGTTATTTTATTCAATATCTAATTAATTTTATATGAAATATTTTAAAAGAATTAAACATATAATGATATATTGTTTTTTTAACTATGTCATTTTTAATTTAATATTGAGATTATATTTTAATCCATTTTATATATAAATTTTTATTGGGTACTCAATTCACCCCCTTTACTCTGACAAACATTTGGAATAATAGGATTAAGCATT
Source organism: Viscum album (assembly GCA_963277665.1). Classification (NCBI taxonomy): domain Eukaryota; kingdom Viridiplantae; phylum Streptophyta; class Magnoliopsida; order Santalales; family Viscaceae; genus Viscum; species Viscum album. The sequence goes on along the minus strand of OY728119.1, from coordinate 1,171,647,305 downwards.
GGTATCAATGATTATCAAAACCTTTTAACTGTGATTGTTTTTAATATTTAAATATTATAAATATCAGTTAATTAAAAATTTATTTCTTTAAATGTATAATCATAAAGAAGGTTCTGCTACTAACATACCTCCCTTTTTTAATGGTATAAATTATGCTCAATGGAATACTAAATGAAAATTCACATTGTGAGTATGGGATTTGAAATTCAAACATCCATATAAGTCAAATATACACTCCCTAGTATTTCTTGAAAGGGTTGGGAAGATTCTGAAAATCTGGATTACAATAACAATTGTAAGGAAATGGATTTCCTTATCTATGCTCTATGAGATGACGAATTTAATAGAATACCATCCGAAAAAACTGTTTATGAAATTTAAGATACTTTATATATTTCACATGAGGGGAAAACTATTATAAAGATATGTGAATTAATATATACACTGTTAAGTATGATAACTTTAAGATGAATCCAGATGAACTTATTTCTAACATGTGCCATAGTTTCATTGAGACTATGAACACAATAATCTCACTTTGGAATCTTTTATCGCATATGGACCAGATAACACAACTACTTATATGTTTACTTAAAAGATGGAGAGAAACATCAATGTCAAATTGAGAGTCTTTTAATATCTGCATGTTACCTTTGAAATAGATAATTGGTAAAAAAATTATCTATAAAGAAGAGTAAAATGTCAATCAAGAAGATGATGAAGATCTAAGAAGAAAATTAGTAGATTTTAAGGCTATTATATCTAAATAAAATGAAATGGAGAAAGGTCAATATTTATGTTCAAGTGTAAGAGAGTTACCTCTGGATAGGGATGAGGGGATAAATAATCTAGATAGAATGTTTAAGACATTTTTTGGTTGTTTTTTCCCAAAATCCTAATTATAAAAAAAATATGATTCCATGGGAACCTAGAAGAACGACTAGAAAAAATTAAAATGAGGTTTTCAACTATGAGTGTTAGAGGAATGGTTATTTTAAGGTTTAATTTCCAAAGCTAAATTATACAATAAGATATTATAAGAGTGACTGATTATATCAGAAGTATATTAATGAAACATGGAGTGCTTTTGAGGTTAGGTCCCAAGATTCTAACTGTACTTTTGATGAAAAAACTAACAGAGAAAATATTTCCTTTACGAAAAAAATCACTAAGGTACCTATTTCATCATCTATACATATTTCAAATAATTATGAGAATGAAACTAATGATAATTATATGACCTATGATGATATGTTTGAATATTTTAGTGTGGTGGAAGATAATTTTAATGAACTTAAGGATAAGTACAATGTTTTTAAGAGACACCATGATTTATCTACAAATATTATGTCATACATGTCTTTTGAAATTGAAAGGAATGCTCAACTATTGAAAGGGAATACAGATTATAATCATTATATTGAGAAACTAAAGAAAGACTTATAAAAATTCACAAATAGAAGAAAAAATATTACTCAAATTTTAGGTAATGAAGTTTTACCAAAAAATGTTAGTGGTATTGGATACCAACCAATATAGATGGGAGTAATTAAAAGAACATTTGTTCCTAACTACATGCCAAAATATTATTCTCCCATTTTTTTTGTAAAGGAATTATTAATGTTTTTATATAAAAAGTTATTAAATATATTGATAGGAAACCCATCAATAAATTTTGGGTTCTCAAGGATTTAATTACTAACATCTCATGACCCAAGAAAATTTGTGTACCATAATCATTTCTAGAATAGTTTTTTTTTGGAATTTTTTTAATACCTCTTATAAGAGTCTATTGTATATGTGAAAAATTTATTCAAGACATATTATAGTACATTATTCATGTTTTAATATCCTTATTAATGTTCATGGTGGTCACACCTCCTTTGTTTGTAATTATAAATGTAAAATCATCTACTGTATCAAAGTTAGTAATAATAATTATATTTTGATTTCTATAGTATTATATGTTGATGTTTTGAAATATAACCTTCTTTATATTTCTAAATTATGTGAATATGTTTTTTATTTTAAATTTTAGAATAATTAATTTAATGATTATGATTCTGAAAATGATTAAATTTTTACTAATTTTAATGAATGATAATGTTTATGTTGTTTATTTGAATTCTTTAGTTATTTAAAATTCTTCCAAATTGAGTGATTTTCACCAAAAAATTTGGTTTTTGTGTATGATACTTGTCCCCTGCAACATTCACACATTTAGGAATCATACTAGGAAATGGATGGTCAATTATCATCCAAAACTATAGTTCCCAAATGATAAAGTCTATAGACCCTATAAAAAAGGAAATCCACTCAAATTTTATTTTAAATTAATGAAAGAAGTTTCAACTTCTAAACCTCATGAGCTGGTTTATATGGATTTATTTGGAACATCTAGAATTTCTATTTAAAATTGGAAGCAATATATCTATGAAATAGTAGTTGATTTTTTGGGTTTATAGGGGTATTCTTTTTTATCTCACAAGAGTCAATCGTGTTCTTATTTCATCATGTATATTCGTTTTATAGAGAACCTAAGATAGCATGAAATTTTGACCTTAAGAAGTGACCATGGACATGAGTTTGAATATCAATATTTTGAATATTTTTTCTCAAAAAATGGATACACTCATAACTTATCCAATTATAAGACCCCATAGTAGAATTGATTTTTTGAATGTAAAAAATAGAAATTTACAACAGATATCCAAAACAATGTCAAATTAGCATGACCTACCTATTTATTTTTGGGTTGAGGCTTCAAATAAATCCTGCTACATCATTAATATAGTTTTAATTAGACCCATATTAAAAAATACCCCTTATGAAATTTTGAATAATATGAATCCTAATGTTGATTAATTTAGAGTCCTTGGTTGCAAAGTCTTTATTTATAACACCAAGGAAAATCATGAAAATTTACCTCTAAAAGTGGTGAATTAATTTCCCTTGGTTATTCAATTTATAGTAAATCCTATAAAGTATTAAATAAAAAGTAAATAACTATCTAAGAATCAATCCATGTCAAATTTGAGGAAATAGATCCATATGATCCCAATACCTCTCTAGAAAACCTTTAGGATTATTTGTCTACATTGAACATAAATTCTAAACCTCCAAATTCTACTATCAAATTTACAAAAAAAAAATCTTTCATTTCAAATGCATTTCTAGAACTTATTAAACCTAAACCTATAAGAAATCCTGATGTGACCAACCATAGTTTTTCTAGAGACATTTTAACTATCAAGTAATACCCCTTAGATGATATTGTAGTAAATCAAGAAATTGGTAAATATAAAATATATTCTCTTAGAAATCAGGTTGAGTATCAAGTATTCTTATCTACACATGAACATATAAACATTAATAAAGCTATTAATGATGAATTATGGAATATGTAAATGTAAGAAGAATTGACTCGATTTAAAAGAAATAAATTGTTGTAGGTTGTATATAGATCCAAGGAAGTCCTAACTATAAAAACTAATATTTTTTAGTAACAAGTTAGATGAGTTAGGAAAAATAGATTGAAGCAAGGAATGACATGTTTAATATGGTTAGATTCAAGAAGAATGAATAAAAAATAAGGAATATATTTCAATAATTCTATAATTTAAACCATTATAATATTTTTTTCTCGTGCAGTGCATTCATATTTCAACAATTATCAAATGGATGTCAATAGTGTAATCATGAAGGGTTTTATAGTTGTGGAAGTTTTTGTTAAAGATCCCCTAGTTTTCAATATCGCCATTTTCAGGATAATTTTCTTAAATTATTAAAATATTTATATGGTTTAACATAGGCACCTAAAGTGTGGTATGATAAGATTAAAAACATTATTATTTCAAATGGATTTTAAAAAATTTATATCTGATCTTATTATTTTTATAAAACAAATTTTAAAAGATGTTTTAATAGTAAAAATATATGTTGATGATATTATTTTTTGGATATTCAAGAATTTCAATTTGTGATGGTTTTTATAAAATGATGCAAAATGAAATTGAAATGCGTTTGATGAGCGAACATAAGTACTTTCTTAGATTTCAAATATTTTCAAATAAAGAATGAATTATTTTAAATCAAAGTAAATATATAAAATATCTTTTAAAACATTTTAATTTGGATAGCACTAAGAGTTGTGATACATCTATGAGTACCACATGTATGTTGGATCATTATGAAACTAGGAATCTAGGGGATCAAACCAATTATAGAAAAATTACTGAATGTATTATCTATATGAATACTATCAGATTTAATAATTTGTTTAGTGTATTTATGTGTGCTCATTTTCATGAAAATCCAAAGGTTTCACACATAAATAATTTGTAAATAATTTTCCAATACCTCAAGTATTCAACCGATTTAGGGTTATTTTACCTTAGATGAAAATAATTTTATCTAGTTACTTATTCTGATTTTGATTTTTTGTGGATTTCAGTTACAGAGAAAAAGACCAACTAGAACATTTAACTATTTAGTAAAGTATCTAGTTTTATGGTGTAGTAAGAAACAATGTTCGATTGAATTTTATATAAATGAAGCTAAATATATAGCTGCTAGTAGTTTTTGTGAACAAATTTTATGGATGAAAAAAACATTACTAAACTATGGAAATAAATTCTGAAATATCCAAATAAATTGTGATAACAAAAGTACTATAAATACATATAAAAATCCAGTATCACAGTCTAGAAGAAATAACATTTCTATAAAAGATTAGTTTTTGATATATCATTTTCAAAAGGGTGATTTCACTCTTGAATAAATTGTTACAGAACATCACATATCAAATATTTTTACTAATACCTTAAATTTCGTGATAATGAACAATATCAAATAGGAATTAGGAATGATAGACTTTCATTAAATTTACTATTGGGTTGGGTACCACACCATTGTGTGACACACCATTGGGTGACACACCATTATAATAGATTCACTATTGTGATATTTTTACCATAGTGAAACGTCAAACATTTTGATCTTCTTACCATTGTGAAATGTCACACCCTTGGTTTTTCACACTATTGACCTGTTCATGTATTTTCAAATTTTAATTTAATCTATTTTTTCTAAACAACAAACAGTTTATTATTATGGTTTATTATATATGTGTAACCTGATATGAATATTTTCTCATTTTTTGAATTTTATTTACAAGTAGTATTTAGATTTTTATTTTTTCGAATAACTCAGTGTTGAATAATATTAATTTGAAATTTTTCTAGTTACAACAAACCATATTTCTCTTTTCAGTCTATTCTCTCTTTATCCAAGTGAAACCCATCATATCCCAAACAACAAACCTTCAACCATTCTCTCAATATTTGACCGAGCTTACCTGATAGATCTGAATAGAATGATTGAATATTCCTTTAGAGTCTTCAATGTATATGTCATGTATAGCTATGATACTAAAGGATGGGCTGAGAATTCACACTATTGTTGAAACAGTTACCCCAGAGTTGTCAAGAATAGTTTTTTTATCTAAAACCAAAGTTGAAGCATAGTGGTTAGTATTAAGTAAGTCTTTGGTTCTCAATATTTTCTTGAATCAAGTTCAGTTGGATTGGTTGTCATCAAATAAGAGACCCTTCGATCATAAGCTAGTTTATTAGTTTTATCATCATGAAGATTTTTCTTTTGACCAAGATGTTACTGACTAGATAAGAAGTCATGTCAAATGACACAAAATAGATTTTTATTTGAAGAAACATGATGAATACACAAAAGTACCCTATGAAGGAGTTTTTGAAGACTGTCATGGAAATATACTTGAAGGTAGTGATGTTTCTTTTTAAGGAAGATAATTTAACCAAAATAATTGGGGATCGAAAAACTAGAAGACCCGTTGCTTCTGAGTTGGTATGGGAAGGCAGCATATTCTTCAATTTTATACAGAACGTGTTATTGCCTAGAAAACTGGACTTTTCCAAATTAAGGTATCAAGATGTCTACTTACTATATCTTTTTAAAATATGACATAAGATTAATTTATATAGATACTGTATGGTTTAATTATCTAAATTGATAAAGCCCACTTCAAGAAAAATATCTCAAATTTTCCCAAAGTTCATTTCATCATTATTAAAATAAAAAGGATTAATTTTATATGATGAAGTGTTTATCATAGACAGAAGTGGTTTTTGTATTTTTAATAAATTTTTTTCAATAATGAGAATTAGCTAGAACTCCTGGAAGCATAAGTTGGTAGCTGATTGTGTGAAACTATATATGGATTTTAACCATTTGGATCATCCATCTTGGATGATGGAACTTTTTTACCTTAGTCTAGAACAAGATGAGGTTGTTGAGTATTCAGATGAGGATGAATAAAAGGCTGCCCCCTCAAAAAAGAGGAGGAAAACATTTTATTGATGAATAGAGTGACCTTGATGTGTCTCCAAAATAGCCACCTATTATGCATAAAAAACCTAGACTTCCTATGATACTACAAAAAATAGAAAATTAGTGAATAGTGATGAAAAAAATTAATGTTTACCAAGATGAAAAATTCCAAAGCTGTTCAAAGTCTGATAATTATGAGGAGGAACAAGATGGATAATATGATGATGATGATAATGGTAACGGTATTGGAAATAGAGATTCGGGAAATGGTAAAAATTGTGATGTCAAAGATGATGATGATGATGATTCTAACTCAAATGGTTTAGTAGGATGAATTAGAAAGAGGGTTGAAGAAATATCATCATATTTACTTTCATCTCATAGTGTATCTACAGATAGACCTAACTTGAAAGTATATGTGGTACTAAATTTTAATGACAATGGTCCATCGATTATGTTATAGAGATCACCAAATGTTGAGTTTGGTGCTGAATATAAAACTGTTTCTGATTCTTCTGAGGCTGAGATGAATTCAGTGATTGCAGCTATTTAGAATCATGTAGTTGAAAAAATGATGAAATAGTTTTTTCTAGTGATCAAGATGATAAGGATTTATAGTTATTTGATGTAGCTACTTCTGATGAGCCTATCATTGATAGGAATTTTATAGATGAATTATCTATTTTTGTGAAATAAGATGATGTTCATATGGAAGAAGAACGTACTGCTTTTGCTGAGTCAACTGTTGCTAAATATATTGCAGATGCTTAGAATGTTGAGATCACGCATATTCTACCTACTATATTTATACCAATTTGTGATGAAAATTTTATTGATTAGACTAAAGAGAGATGTATCAAACTGATGTTATAATAATGGGGTATGTTATCAAATGATGTTTTGAGTCTAACATAGTATGGTGGACATGATATTAGAGAAGATAAATATCTTGAGGGATCAATGGTCCATCAAATTGTTGTTGTTTGTCTGCAAGAAAAATTTTCTTTTATTAGGGAATATACTCCCTCTCCTCTAGCCCCAACTTTCCTAGTTGAATTACTTATAATAAGTGACATGGATGCTTTTAGAAAAGAGTTTTTATTATATTTTGATAATGTTTTGACGAATCAGACACCACTATTCAGGAAAATAAAGTTAGAATGATGTTAGATACTTATTTGAGTTAGTGATTCTCCATATTCAAACAAAGATGATGCATTATATTCAAGAGATATAAATTAAAAATAATAGGATTAGTTGTCAACTGGTATCAATAAAATATATGATTGAAAATTTATTTCCTACTTTTACAACTTATTTGGATGAAATCCTTCAAAGTAATGATAATGGATCTTCAAACACTTCTACCTCTATTGTACATCTAATTGATATTGAAATGATAAAAACCATTGTTAGAGAAGAAGTTAGTGTGGTGACTAGTGGACCTTCCAGTGGGTATCCTATCATTCCTTTTTAATTTTTGAGGAATTTTGGGAAGACTAATAAATGTGATCACATGATTAAAAGGAGTAATGCCATGGATATGAATTAAAATAGAGAGATAGCTTCCAAATACATAAAATATTATCCCTCAATAATTTTTACCAAACATTCCATAGATTCAAATTTCATGTTATTTTGGTAATATATTGACTGCACAAGTTACCCACACCTTTAGAGAGAAATTTACACTTTTGAGGGAGATAAATCATGTGTTGAATCGGTTTTTGGGAGATAAATGAGATTTCATCCGTGCTACAGAGAGGTAGTTAGATAATAATGGATTTAATAAACCTTATGAAAAAATTTCTTCATGTCCGTGGTACAAATTTTGTGGCTCAGAATGAAATTTCTATTACCCTAGATGAATCTTTTAGACTTTGAGTTATCAGTAATCCAAATTTACCTCTACGAGCAGAATTCCAACCCTTCCCACTTCCTCCTATACATGCTATGAGATAACTCAGGTCTATTACTATAAGAGATCCTTGACCTCCTCAATCTCTATATTAAATAACAAATAGTGTTCCAATAACCTTTCCTGGAGATCCGTTATACCCCACATTACCTACAATCTTAGATCAATAGAAATCCAAGGAGAAAAGAAAATATCATATGGACCCTACATCTGATCCTTGACACTATTGATTGATTATACATTTTGTTTTTATGTGAATTTTTTTGTAATAACATTATAATTCCAATATTCCACTAAATATTCATTCAATTTCCTAATGATTTATTCTTCTATTCATTGTATTTCTTTTTTACTACATTTGATATTATTATTTTGATTGTTTTTGTCTTTTTTAATAATCCCAAAAGTGGGATAAAGTTAAAATTGTGGCATTTATTTCTTATAAATTTCTACATATTATTGTGATATTTCTTTACTAATATTTCTTCTATTTATTTGATACAATAATGATATAAATGAACACTATTATAATTTCTATTTGATTTCATTTTCTGATCTTACATTTTTTACCAGGAATTGTTTACCATTTGTGCCCCAGTTTATGATCATCAAAAAGGGGAGATTATTGACCTCATTGTTTTAATGATCACTAAATCATGCTTCAAATGATATTAAAAAGATTGATGTTTTTTGTAATAATCATATCATATCAGATAAGTGATGAAAATTATTAAGTATGAGACACTACTAAAGATGACTCATCGCCAACCATATCCCACTGTCACTACATATGAGTCAGCGTTGACACAACACACAAACATCATGAAAAATTGAAAAAACTACAGAAATGAATCACCGTTAGGATGTCTTAATGTTCGAATGGAATTTTTTAATAGTAAGAGACACTTCCAGCCTAACCTATCATCAGTGTATTCACCACCAAAATGATGTCTCACCATTAGTTGATTCACCGCCAGTGTAGAAATTTGTCTTAGAACAAAATTTCATGTCGCAAAATTGACATACCACTAGAATGAGAAACTATCAGCCCGAGACATCAATAGAACTAGAATATTCCAGAATATGAGTCATCATGCATGAATAATCATCACAATTTCTTACTTTATCATTTTGAATTAATTCTCTAACAGTTATATTATGGAATCTAATTCCAAGCATATTTCAATAATTATTTCTTAATGGACTGATAGAATGCATTAAAGGATGTGTCCACTCTGAGTACGAGGAAGAAGAATATCTAGATTCACATGTGGATACTCGTGCATGATAATGACAATAGAGAACCAGACTCTCTCATATAATAGTGTGATATACACAAGTGTGATAGTAAGAAGTATAGAAAATAAACGATAAGCATTTCTCATGAAAAGATGAACCTAGTTGCAATAACTTACTTTCTACATCATGATCTACGTGATTGAGGTAGCCAATGATCAATATACAACCAGTGTATTCATATATTCAAGAATAGAAGTGTCCAAGAAAGTATGTTTTACTGATGTTTCAATATCCCAAATTGAGATTATTTTTCAAAATTCATTTAAGGAGTCTCGAGTTGTATAACATTACAAACCAAGCATCTCTATCCATTTATACTTTTATATTTATCTTTTATCATATTTTATTTTACATTATGATAAGTGTGTGTGTTTCTCTTTTTATTTCACAACATAATATCTCATAAAATAATTGGAAGATACATTGATATCTTCTTAAATATTTTTTTACCTTAATTTCCATGAAAACAATGGAATAGGTCCTGTATAACCTGTTATATTTTGTAGTCAAATAGATGATAGTGGAAGAGGTCACATGTGGTTTGAACAATTCTATATCATTTTAAAACCCTAGACATGTTGGGTATAAAACTATTTTTTAATATAAACATGTTATAGGTAGGCGATCACCAAGTGTAGAATAATAATTCTAATCATGATACTGAACCTCTTATATTCAAAATTATACCACATGTTAAATTTTTTTAATTTAAAATTTATTATTTAAATAACAAAAAAAATATTTTACACTATAAAAAATACTAATAATCTGATATTTATCCTCAATTAGTATTTTTATAAAATTTCAATTAAGAAATTTTTTTCAATGGATTAATTAAAATATTGTTTTATTTTATTTGAGACCTAATCAATCTTCTATGAAATCATTTTAATGATTGAAACTTATAATAATCTATTCCTTTTGTTAACTAGGTCATATTTAAATTAACTAGGGGAATCTATTTTAATCAATTTAAAATATAAAATTTTTTGGGGCAAAAAAATCACCATCATTTGAAGTTACTCACTCTGACTAATAGATAATGAACATACGTGATAATTTAGAGTTGATGTATGGGGCACTTTTCCTTAATAACTCATTTTCATTATTTTTTATGAAATTTTTTTCTAAATATTTTTCTTCTGTGTCCATACTATTAAAAAATTACATTATGGATATATCTATATACACATAAATGAATAATTAAGGAAATGTAACCCATTTTTTTTATTTCTTTAATAGGTTTTAAAATGGAACATTTTACATATTTTATTCTGAATATTTTGACACTCATTACACAAGGAGAATGTAACGTTACATTTATACATATACAACATCTATGTATTTTCTTAATTTCATATGCATTTTTTGGTATTTAGAATACATAATAAGGGTCCTTATTGTATTCAAAGAAAACCCTCCCGTCATTTGAGAGTAATTTAGTTTTAAAAAAATGAAAGGAAAAATATATATCAATATCCAAAAATGTTTATCATATGTTATTAAAAGGTTATTTTTAAGTGTTTGATAATAGAATTTCATGATTTTACATGTATTTTTAATTTTACAGTCCTTTGACACTATTTATGAATAATTTGTGAGCCTGATATGACTCTAAAAATGGGTGATCCTGACAGAGATCTCCAATACACTAGGTAATGATTATGTTCTCTTGGGAATTATGTTGGAAGTTGACCATAATGGGTACTAAATTTATAATGGTTATTGTAAGGGGTTTAGGAAAATGATATACCAAGGCACCTACATGAATTATCTTTTCCTGTTAATGAGTTTTTTGGGAAATCGTTTTATTTCAAAACACAAGTTAATGATCATTTTCAAAAGAATAATTATGCCCTTTAATGACAATGGTCCATCGATTATGTTGTAGAGATCACCAAATGTTGTGTTTGGTGCTGAATATAAAATTGTTTCTGATTCTTCTGAGGCTGAGATGAATTCATTGATTGCAGCTATTTAGAATCATGTAGTTGAAAAAATGATGAAATAGTTTTTTCTAGTGATCAAGATGATAAGGATTTATAGTTATTTGATGTAGCTACTTCTGATGAGCCTATCATTGATAGGAATTTTATAGATGAATTATCTATTTTTGTGAAATAAGATGAAGTTCATATGGAAGAAGAACGTACTGCTTTTGCTGAGTCAACTGTTGCTAAATATATTGCAGATGCTTAGAATGTTGAGATCACTCATATTCTACCTACTATATTTATACCAATTTGTGATGAAAATTTTATTGATTAGACTAAAGAGAGATGTATCAACCTGATGTTATAATAATGGGGTATGTTATCAAATGATGTTTTGAGTCTAACATAGTATGGTGGACATGATATTAGAGAAGATAAATATCTTGAGGGATCAATGGTCCATCAAATTGTTGTTGTTTGTCTGCAAGAAAAATTTTCTTTTATTAGGGAATATACTCCCTCTCCTCTAGCCCCAACTTTCCTAGTTGAATTACTTATAATAAGTGACATGGATGCTTTTAGAAAAGAGTTTTTATTATATTTTGATAATGTTTTGACGAATCAGACACCACTATTCAGGAAAATAAAGTTAGAATGATGTTAGATACTTATTTGAGTTAGTGATTCTCCATATTCAAACAAAGATGATGCATTATATTCAAGAGATATAAATTAAAAATAATAGGATTAGTTGTGAACTGGTATCAATAAAATATATGATTGAAAATTTATTTCCTACTTTTACAACTTATTTGGATGAAATCCTTCAAAGTAATGATAATGGATCTTCAAACACTTCTACCTCTATTGTACATCTAATTGATATTGAAATGATAAAAACCATTGTTAGAGAAGAAGTTAATGTTGTGACTAGTGGACCTTCCAGTGGGTAACCTATCATTCCTTTTTAAATTTTGAGGAATTTTGGGAAGACTAATAAATGTGATCACATGATTAAAAGGAGTAATGCCATGGATATGAATTAAAATAGAGAGATAGTTTCCAAATACATAAAATATTATCCCTCAATAATTTTTACCAAACACTCCATAGATTCAAATTTCATGTTATTTTGGTAATATATTGACTGCACAAGTTACCCACACCTTTAGAGAGAAATTTACACTTTTAAGGGAGATAAATCATGTGTTGAATCGGTTTTTGGGAGATAAATGAGATTTCATCCGTGCTACAGAGAGTTAGTTAGATAATAATGGATTTAATAAACCTTATGAAAAAATTTCTTCATGTACGTGGTACAAATTTTGTGGCTCAGAATGAAATTTATATTACCCTAGATGAATCTTTTAGACTTTGAGTTATCAGTAATCCAACTTTACCTCTACGAGCCGAATTCCAACCCTTCCCACTTCCTCCTATACATGCTATGAGATAACTCAGGTCTGTTACTATAAGAGATCCTTGACCGCCTCAATCTCTATATTAAATAAAAAATAGTGTTCCAATAACCTTTCCTGGAGATCCGTTATACCCCACATTACCTACAATCTTAGATCAATAGAAATCCAAGGAGAAAAGAAAATATCATATGGACCCTACATCTGATCCTTGACAATATTGATTGATTATACATTTTGTTTTTATGTGAATTTTTTTGTAATAACATTATAATTCCAATATTCCACTAACTATTCATTCAATTTCGTAATGATTTATTCTTCTATTCATTGTATTTCTTTTTTACTACATTTAATATTATTATTTTGATTGTTTTTGTCTTTTTTAATAATCCCAAAAGTGGGATAAAGTTAAAATTGTGGCATTTATTTCTTATAAATTTCTACATATTATTGTGATATTTCTTTACTAATATTTCTTCTATTTATTTGATATAATAATGATATAAATGAACACTATTATAATTTCTATTTGATTTCATTTTTTGATCTTACATTTTATACAAGGAATTTTTTACCATTTGTGCCCTAGTTTATGATCATCAAAAAGGGGAGATTATTGACCTCATTGTTTTAATGATCACTAAATCATGCTTCAAATGATATTAAAAAGTTTGATGTTTTTTGTAATAATCATATCATATCAGATAAGTGATGAAAATTATTAAGTATGAGACACTACTAAAGATGAATCATCGCCAACCATATCCCACTGTCACTACATATGATTCAGCGTTGACACAACACACAAACATCATGAAAAATTGAAAAAACTACAGAAATGAATCACCGTTAGGATGTCTTAATGTTCGAATGGAATTTTTTAATAGTAAGAGACACTTCCATCCTAACCTATCATCAGTTTATTCACCACCAAAATGATGTCTCACCATTAGTCGATTCACCGCCAGTGTAGAAATTTGTCTTAGAACAAAATTTCCTGCCGCAAACTTGACATACCACTAGAATGAGAAACTATCAGCCCGAGACATCAATAGAACTAGAATATTCTAGAATATGAGACATCATGCATGAATAATCATTAAAATTTCTTACTTTATCATTTTGAATTAATTCTCTAACAGTTATATTATGGAATCTAATTCCAAGCATATTTCAATAATTATTTCTTAATGGCCTGAGAGAATGCATTAAAGGATGTGTCCACTCTAAGTACGAGGAAGAAGAATATCTAGATTCACATGTGGATACTCATGCATGATAATGACAATAGAGAACCAGAATCTCTCATATAATAGTGTGATATACACAAGTGTGATAGAAATAAGTATAGAAAATAAACGATAAGCATTTCTCATGAAAAGATGAACCTAGTTGCAATAACTTACTTTCTACATCATGATCTACGTGATTGAGGTAGCAAATGATCAATATACAACAAGTGTATTCATATATTCAAGAATAGAAGTGTCCAAGAAAGTATGTTTTACTGATGTTTCAATATCCCAAATTGAGATTATTTTTCAAAATTCATTTAAGGAGTCTCGAGTTGTATAACATTACAAACCGAGCATCTCTATCCATTTATACTTTTAGATTTCTCTTTTATCATATTTTATTTTACATTATGATAAGTGTGTGTGTTTATCATTTTATTTCACAACATAATACCTCATAAAATAATTGGAAGATACATTGATATCTTCTTAAATATTTTTTTACCTTAATTTCCATGAAAACAAGGGAATAGGTCCTGTATAACCGGTTATATTTTGTAGTCAAATAGATGATAGTGGAAGAGGTCACATGTGGTTTGAACAATTCTATATCATTTTAAAACCCTAGACATGTTAGGTATAAAACTATTTTTTAATATAAACATGTTATAGGTAGGCGATCACCAAGTGTAGAATAATAATTGTAATCATGATACTGAACCTCTTATATTCAAAATTATACCTTATGTTTAATTTTTTTAATTTAAAATATATTATTTAAATAACAAAAAAAATATTTTACACTATAAAAAATACTAATAATCTGATATTTATCCTCAATTAGTATTTTTATAAAATTTTAATTAAGAAATTTTTTTCAATGGATTAATTAAAATATTGTTTTATTTTATTTGAGACCTAATCAATCTTCTATGAAATCATTTGAATGATTGAAACTTATAATAATCTATTCCTTTTGTTAATTAGGTCATATTTAAATTAACTAGGGGAATCTATTTAAATCAATTTAAAATATAAATTTTTTTGGGGCAAAAAAATCACAATCATTTGAAGTTACTCACTCTGACTAATAGATAATGAACATACGTGATAATTTAGAGTTGATGTATGGGGCACTTTTCCTTAAAAACTCATTTTCATTATTTTTTATGAACTGTTTTTCTAAATATTTTTCTTCTGTGTCCATACTCTTAAAAAATTACATTATGGATATATTTATATACACATAAATGAATAATTAAGGAAATTTAATCCCTTTTTTTTATTTCTTTAATAGGTTTTAAAATGGAACATTCTACATATTTTATTCTGAATATTTTGACACTCATTACACAAGGAGAATGTAACGTTACATTTATACATATACAACATCAATGTATTTTCTTAATTTCATATGCATTTTTTGGTATTTAGAATACATAATAAGGGTCCTTATTTTATTCAAAGAAAACCCTCCCATCATTTGAGAGTAATTTAGTTTTAAAAAATGAAAGGAAAAATATATATCAATATCCAAATATGTTTATCATATGTTATTAAAAGGTTATTTTTAAGTGTTTGATAATATAATTTCTTGATTTTACATGTATTTTTAATTTTACAGTCCTTTGACACTATTTATGAATAATTTGTGAGCCTGATATGACTCTAAAAATGGGTGATCCTGACAGAGCTCTCCAATACACTAGGAAATGATTATGTTCTCTTGGGAATTATGTTGGAAGTTGACCATAATGGGTACTAAACTTATAATGGTTATTGTAAGGGGTTTAGGAAAATGATATACCAAGGCACCTACAAGAATTATCTTTTCCTGTTAATGAGTTTTTTGGGAAATCATTTTATTTCAAAACACAAGTTAATGATCATTTTCAAAAGAATAATTATGCCCTTTAATGGTAAAAAGGTGTGTTTTTTATATTTTTTCACGGATTATCATGTTTTATAACAAAACCTATTTATTATGAATATTCATTTAATTTTTCTTATAAACTATTTTATAAAAAATATGGGCATTAAATTTGATTTTCGAAATAAGTAAATAATTATTTAAGCTAGAATTTTATTATTTTAATGTAAAACTCTTTTTTAAGATCTAATGGTTTTAATATGGACTAATAAATTTTTTTATTCTTTTTCAGGTCACTTAATGAGATTTTTTTTACTCATTATACATTATATATTTTTTTAAATGTTTTAAGAATGATTGGGATCAAAGAGAAAGTAAATTTGAAAATCATGAATATTTCCAACAAAATAAATAGTTTTTTTAAAAGACTTGTACTATGGGAAAATGAATAATAAGAAGATGTTTACAACAGTTAATGTATAGGTTTTTTATGCAAGATTTATCTGCCAATTATCTAATTTTTTAAACCTAAAAATATATTTGCGTATGAAGAAAATGATTTATTTTTTAAACCTGAAATAATGAATTAAATAAGAGATAAGTACATATAATACAACCAATGTGTCATTCTTACTAATTACTTATTTTTATTTGTGCTTAGGAATTTTATATAATATAATCAGGGAGAAAATATATTTTTGCGTATCATATATTATGTTTCAACACTTATCCTATAAAAAAAATTAAAATACTATTCCATAAATTTTTTTATTGTGACTGGATTCCAATAGATGATATTAATTAAACAGGGAATAACAAGGAATTTTTAGTGAAGCATAATGTGAATCCATATATTCACCTCTAATATTTACAGGTAGAATTTTCCTATAAAAATAGAATATCATTTTAAAATGTTCATAAAAATATTGAACGACATACGCATCAATATTCCATTCAATGTGGTAATTTTACAAATAATGGAATATAATATATTTATGAAGGATTTACTTTAAAAAAGAAAAAAGAGTACTTTTGAGCAATTACTCTTAGTGATGAGTATTATAATATAGTTCAAATAAATATCTCACCAATTATTTGTGATCTATTTATCATTTAAATTATGTAGAATATAAAATCATACACATTCAACAAATGCATTGAGGATATAGGGGTAAGTATCAATTGTAAGACCACCCAATAAGGAGTTCAAGAAATGAGTTGATTCTTAGGTTTCTAATTACAACAATAGAAGAAATTGAATCCCATCCTAAGATTTATGATGTATTGAAATAAGAAAACATATATATGTGAGAAATGTACAAAAGCTACCAATTATAAACCATACACTGTTATTTCCACTGTATCATCTAAGACACCTTTATTAATGATTGATGTTGATCAAAAAGGGAAACCTAAATAAACAAATTTTAATTGGAATCCATATAGACAGTTGAATTATAAATCATATGGGTTAGATTCTCCTTTCATCCACATTGTGTTAGCACCTCTATAAAAATAAAAGAAGAAGATATAGATTTTATGTTTGAGTGTTTGACCAAGAATCTAATAGAAAAACCCACAACCTTTCATTGAATGTAAATGATACATATAAACTCTTGAGGATGATCCTTGTAGATGAAATCATTAAGTCATGTGTTACGATACATGAGTTAATTCCATAACTTATACATGCATCACATGCGTGTATTTTAACTCCCTTGGGTTATGAATAATTCAATGGTAAAGTGATAGTTGTAAGTTTAATATTTTTTTTGAATGTTAACATGTTAAGGAGAGGTTGTAGATTTTATATGAAAACCTTCCCAAATGAGTGATAATGTATTATTCGTGGAAAGGTAGTAACATGAAATCTTATTTCATGCTTCTTATGATATCACTCAAATAAAATTTACAACTATGATTCTAGTGGAATTAAATATTTCATTTCACTCCCTTTTGATATACTTTATGAGTACCCTAATAATTTTACATGTGATATTGTTGAATTTATTTTTAATCCATGAATTTAGATATCCTATGGAATCATAAAATATGATATAGTTAATATGGACATAAAAAAAATTTCATCATACATATCAGAACCAAATATTTATTATATGATTCCATAAGACACACACACACACAGATATATATATATATGATCCACACACAAACAGATTGTCTTTTGAGTATATCTCTTTTAATCCCTCACTTCCACTATAACCCATAAGACTTTTTTCTGTTCTAGCTTTTATCATTTCACATATGGTAACCCATTAATTCATTTCTAAAAATCTTTTTGATATCTTCCAAATAACCTTAAAAATATCTTATCACATTATCCTTGCATATAATCAAACATAATACCTTGTAAATACCCATCCAAAACACTTTTCATTTAAATATAAAAAAAATTAGAGCATCTATATAATTAAAAATCAATAACCATTTAGTTAACCATAATGTGTGTCCTCATGAGAATTTAAATAATTAAAAAATATATGAATCACTTGATCTAAAAAATTAAGAAAGGATTGTGATCATGAAAATAATTAGTGTTACTCATGCTAGAAATGGAATTGATGTGATTTTCCTAAAACATAAATATCTCTGTACCCACACCCACCCACTGCATCTCTTGTTAAAATTAATTCTTATATATTCCCATGTTTTAAGTCATAGAGAAACACAGGTACAAGGAGTATTCCAATACCATATATCCAAATCAAACATTATAGACTCTCTAAGTATATTCTGAATTAGTCAAAGAATATATCAAATATTGTTAAATTTTATAGATGATCACACCACATTCCCCTTATCCATATATATTAGTACATCATATATAATATCTAGGTATAGAAACACGCTGCCCAGTATATATCGCTTTAGTACCCAGATGACATACTCATCATATAAGATGAAAAATCTCAACTTTAACAATCTTTAAAAGATGAAATGATTAGTTACACGCCAAACCTCCCCTTCATTATCAAATTCAAAATTATTTGTGTATGAAATGAATTAATGTAAAAAGTTCATCATGAAAAGTATCTCACCAAACTCAGGTAATGAAGATTGAATATGATCTATAAACTCCAAGTATACGAGATGTATAATTTATGAATCTCCTTGTAGTATACATATTGGGCCCCCCATCAAAAAGAAAAAGAACATATCCTTTATTTTTATCTCATTAGAATATTCTATTTCATATTAAGTAATCATACAGTTACTAACCATTAACCATTAACCACAAGCTATAAAACTTTATGACGAACATTATCTATGGAGAAATATGAGCCCAACTTTGAAAGGACAATTATCATTATAATTAAGGAAAATGAATATATATTTATAAATAAATGAATCCAATATGAAATAATAATAAAGTAAATATTTCCTTTAATATGATACATCTTATATTCTTAAAAATATTTTAATAATATTTAACAAGACCAAGGATAAGAAATGTTATATCATATCTTATATGAAAAACTACACGACTGGTCTTATATCATCTATACTTTATAGGGAAATGTTAGCTTATTACATCTGTATCTTATCCTTAGAAATATATATGTGGAAATATAATAGTACCTTCCCACTAAAATAATTATATATTTCTATCATTAAAGAATGAAATTTTGAATAATGATGCTATTTAGGAATATATTCCCCATGTTTAATTCCTTGAAAATATTTAATCTTATTAACTTCAAAACATCAAATTTCATGATGTGAAATTCCATCATCTACTTAGAGATCATTCTAATAATGACATCATCATGATTTAAACTTATTATATCAAATCATTTCATTGAAATATTGTAACTATTTAAATTATTGTTTACCGGAATATCTTAAACATATTTAGGATAATGTTACAACCAAATTTTTTATTTGAGTAATATTTTAGGAAATAGTGATACTCAATTATTCATTTTAGGTATATATAATTCCTAATATTGGAAATAAACCCCTTCTTGATGTCATGTTAGGGTTTCTAGGTTGTTTTATTTTTTAAAAAAAATTGATGATATAGTTACAGGGTGTTTTAAAAAAAATTGAACCATAGATACCTCATAACATTTTTGGTTAAGGGTTATGAATTTTTTTAAGGATGTTAAAGGTTATTAATGAAGTTTCACATAAAAGGTGTCATTGTTACCTAATGGTCTGCAAATTTTCTGGTGAAAATTCTTGAAGAAGATAATTTTTTCCCCAAAAAATAAAGAAAAAGATGGTTTTCATTCAAGTGAATGATTTTACAACTATTATTATTATAATATTCCTCATTAAAATGTCAAAAAATGAAATTTTCTCATACAAGTTCACCATACTCATGAAAGTAGAGATACATTAGCATGGTTTATGGAAAAGTGATGTTACATGAAGATGGTGACTTGTATGTGAAATGATTCAATAAAAGAGTTTTTTGTAAGAAATGAAGGTTTTGTGAGTAGTTTTATAAGGCTATAAATAGGTCAAAAAACCATCATTTTAGGTTAGAAATACTTATATGAAATTCAGGGGCGATTTTTAAATAATAAATACGCAAATTTACTTCTTATATGGATTTATTTTACACAAAAATCAATTTCGAAAATAAATATGATTTTCTTCTCATGAAAAAGAAAATTTTATGTAATTTTAGAGAGTTTATAAAAACAATGTTGTTACGTTAATGTTTTTAAGTTGAAATAATGTTTCATATAGGTTGTTTAAATGTAAGGTGTGTGAACATTAAGGGAATTTTCCAGAATTTATATTGAAAATTTAATTCATTAGTATGATTAAAGAAGATCTTCATGGTACACCAAATTCATTGTACACAAAAAATAATTCATTTTCTCAAATGTTTTCACTGAAGAAAAAGTCAGTACACTTTATTCGATAGAGAAATAAACTTTCAAAATTTTATAAGTTATAAACAAGGAGTGATAGTGAGTTTACTTTTAACATTATAAAAGAAAAAAACTTTAGTGATTATATTATTGTATAATATTTCCTTTTTATGATCCATGGATTTTCCTGGATATGATGAACCAAGTAACATTTATGCATATTTTTCAATCTTTTATATTTATTTATAAATCGATTTGAGAAGTATAGGGAAGAGGATTTTTTTAACTATGAAAGAGGATCAAAATTGGAAATTGTTTGAAATTTAAAAACCATTATTTACCCCCCTCATAGGGTATTTAAATGTATGGGGCCCATAACTGGTATTAGAGTTAAAGGTTAAATTTGATGGTATTCTATCTCAGTGGAAGAAATGGAAGTATTTAACCAAAAATGGATATTTATCTTTAAAGGAAATAATATTCAACTATAGAAAAATCAAATTCATAACTATTTTTCCCCATTATAATAGATGTGTATGTAAATTCTATATATGTAATTTTTGTTAGTATGGATAGAGTGGATTTTTCAAAATGATATCATAAAAACCCTAATTCTTAAGATATATGATTCAATACTTTCAGAGATATTTTTCCGACCTAATAAACATAAATGGATTGTCAGGTAAATATTTACATTCCATGTGGGAAAAGTTGATTATTATCTATGAAGGAAATTCAAAAGTCAAAGAATATAATTTAAAGATTATATGGAACATGTATGAGGACTGCAAGACAGAACTAAATGAATAAATTGATATATTCTATGATAATGTAGATTTAATTTTGTAGTATATGAATGGTCTTAGAGCTATATTCGATGATGTGAAGATCATCAATTGAATCATGAGATTTCTTCTATCCTAGTTTAACACAAAATCTCTATTCCTGTGGATAAATATCCAAATAATATAATTTTGGATAATCATCACAAAAATATGGTTTCATATAAAATTATTAATGTTGAAAATGAGTCTATTTAATGAGGGAATGATTCTTGTATGATACTATCCATCTTTCCATGGTTATTTTCCCTTTTTCTTCTTTTTAATAAAAAAGTGCCCTTGCATACTTTTTATTGTATAATGAGGCTATCGAAAACCGAATCTAAATGAATTATAATTGAATTATTTTATGAATAATACCATTTAGGATCATTAGGGAGAATAATGGGTGGATTATGTTATATAATTAATTTCATAAAATTCATAGAATGAAAAAAATAATGTTTAAAGGGAACCTTCCAGTAACATGATTTTGATGTGTAAGTGATGGTAAACTTATAAAATGTTTCCTAAAATGTTTCATGATGATGATATGAATAATAAAGTGTTCATAAAGAAATATTTATCCATTGTAAAAATAACAAGTTTTACTAAATAAAAAAATATGAAAAATATCCTACATTCATAGAAGGATAGTAATTTATAAGAAGTGGAGAAAAAAGATACTGAGGATTATAGAGACCCTAATGAATATGTTATTTTTGTTATTATAAAAATTTATTAGATAAGTGATTCTAGAAAATATTTTAATGAATAAGTTTAAGGGAGATTTTATATCCTCGAATAACTAGATGTTTCTGAAGAAAAGAATGTTGTTAGGAGAAATAAAATGAAAAGGTACAATACAGTGTTTTATGATTCCAAAATCCATATTTTATAGTAATCACAAAAAAAGTCATAGTTAAAGTTAAAAATTGAAAATTTTAAATATTTAAATCTAGAAAACTTGAAGAAGGTAATTTATTACAATATAAAAGTGTAAGAACATACCAGATTTGTCAATGGTTCAAATAACATAGTAAATGATCGAGTAAAATGTATCAAAGATCCCAAGGAGAAATATTTTTGTATATAATGGAATGTAAAATATCATATGAAACACTTAAATAGTAGAATGATGTTTGGAAAGAATATCATAGAAATTTCATGAAGTGTGAATGTTGAGTAGATGGGTCCAAAGAAACAGATAATAGGTTATTATAGGAATTCAAAAATCAGAATGAAATAGATTGTATAGGGGTTGATTGAAAATATATCGAATTCATGGTTTAAACATGAACCCAAGCATCCATTCTATAATTGAAGGTTGATTTGGGTATAACATGGCATCGTAAATCTTAATGTACCAAATGGGAAACATATATTATATCAAAGATGCACATGTATGCTCTTTTTATATAGTTTTATTATTATGGAATGTTAGGATATTATTAAAATTTATGTTCCATATCCAAGACATGACATATAACATGAGAAAAAATATAAACCAATGTAGAGTTCGACATATTAGATATGCTTTTTTTGGTCACTATTTCTTGTGTTAAGAATTCAAACATATGGATATGTATTTATCATTCATAATTAAAAAGAATATGTCTATAAGTATCCAAAGAGGGTCGGCACGGTATGATGAAAATTAATAACAATTTGTAGTCCGAAAATTTGATGTTGGCCCACAATCCTTTGAGGAAGATCTTTTAAATCAATTAATGCCATATATCACACTAAATATAATGGCCAAAAATAAAAGAGTTGAAAAGGTACCGATTATAGTGATTTTCCTAAATGTATTTGATTTTTTGGTGTATGGATCCCTAAGAGTGGATACAATACCCATAAGATGATAAATAAAAGTTTATAACATTAAATGATTATGATAAGTTAGGTTTCATCATATTTGGAAATTATGAAGGAACAATTATTATTGGATATGAGAAATCCAATTTTTTTGGTAATGATATGTGATTTAAAAATTTCAAAGGCTTGAAAAGACTCATTCACAACTTGTAGAGTTTTAATCAAATGTCTAAGTCAAGCATGTGATAAACTTTGTAAAGAATACCTGCATTGATAACCGAAGGGGTGATGCATTATTTATACAAGGCAGAGAAATTAAGGGGAATCTCTACATCATCAATAGACATAAGTATATGATCTTTCTATCCATAGAAGAAGAATAAAATTATGATATAAAATAATTTTCTACTTGAGTGTAAAAAATCATGGGAGATCTGGTGAAAATGATGGAGATTAATATCTCCCTAAACTATCATTTGACTATTCCCACACATGTGGTTCTATTGAAAAATAAATTTTTAATCAAAAAACATATGGGGAAAAATAATAGAAGTGAGAATTAGTTCTTGAATAATTGTATGTTAATATTTGTGGACCAATATCATCACAAGATATTAGTTGGAAGATGTACCATGTTTTGTTTATTTATTATTTTAAAATTATGGAATGAATAATCATTATTACTCACACACCGTTGTATTTTAGTATTACTAATAATTATAGGGGAAATGTTGAAAATAATCAAGTGGAAAATATTATGAAATTCTAGAGTGATAATGGCATGGAGTTCACAAATATCCAACTGGAGGATTATCTCCAGAATCCTTGGACAATACAAAAAGTCTCAATAGTGGGAAGTCTTTAGAAAAACAGTGTGGTAGGTTAAAGATCCCAGATCATAAATAAAATTGAAAAAATAATTATCATCAATAAATACCTTCAAATAATGTTTAGAAATGAGCATTTATAACATGAGCCAAAAATTCTAAAAGAGCATTTATTCCTAGTAGAAGAAAAGACTCCATACTCAGTGTGGTATAGAAAGAATTTCATCTCGAATTAATTTCCTATATTGAGAAGCATTTAATTTTAAATAAGAAGAGAAATAGAATGTTTGCATCTCATATATATGATGCAATTTTTAATGACTCATATTTTTTAAATTTTATTTTTAGAAATTATTAGACAAAATGTAGAGACTATACACTGAGACAACTTGTGATTATTAGCCTTGAGGTGCTCAGAACAACTGTTTCAAAAATATTATGTTTTTAATAGGACATGCACATGACTTTTATGAAAAAGTAAAATAACAGTATAATGAGTGCCTGTATCAGAAATATGAGGGCACTGTTGGACTTAGAGTAGTTTCTTTACCCTAGGTGCGACCTAACATTGGCCGGTGTGGGTCATCGGTAGAAAATATCACCAGGTAACTCAGATTGGAAATCAGAGACCATCGTTGAGTTCGTTATGTGAGTGTTTTCCATAAATGGTGCCTAACCTCAGCCATCATTTTTCAAAGGTGAAAGTTATATTTTCTATGTAGACATCATAAAATATATAATAGAAATATTTTATTGAAAATTCTGAGTTGAAGAAGTGGCGGTTTTTTATTTTTAATAATACATGTTAGAGGAATATTGGGATAATTCCATAACAATAGAATTCCCCTATGGCAAGGAGAATGAAGCTATATCCTGACGAATAATGCTCACAGATCGAGGATTTATAATGACAGAAACCTCATTTCTTCATCGACGAATAATCAAGACATCAAGGTAGGGTGCCGAACTCTTCGTGATTTCTTTTCCCCTTCTTAATATAAAAAAATAAACTCAGACGAACCTACAAATAGGTTGAGCTGTGATTCAATAATTCTTGCAAGAGGAATATTTATTTTGGGATTAGAGTGAATAGATGTTTGGTAATTATTCTTCTATTTGTTTCTTCGTTATCCCACTAACTTCAACAAATCAAGTTCTTACAAACGCGTTCAGGATCCATTCTTTGTGAGTTCATGTTCTTAATCCCACCTAAATCTATAGTGATATCCATCTGTTCTTATCCATTTAAAACCAAATGTGAATGATCGATCATTGCATATATTTTCTATGCCACAACGATCCAAGATCAAATTATATGAACCATAATGGAATTGCAGAGGTTTTATGAGAGTAAAGTAGGTAGGTGGCGGCTCATATAGGTGGGCACGATGAATGGAGTACTGCTGCAAAGGTGTTTGGCGATGAGGGGTGCATGTGGCCTAGCAGGAGGTAAGGTTCGGGTAGGGAAAACAGCAGTGGTCCAGTAGGACCATGTTGGAGGAGGAGCCTGTATCCACATAGGCTTTAGGAAAAAGAAAGGCATCGTAGAAGGAGGCAGCTGTGGCGATTGTTATGGGATGCGGCTCGAAGTCGTGTCAGTGGGAGAACCCATAGAAGTAGTGCCGTGAAACCTGGTAGACAACGTGGGATGATAGGGCAATATGGTCTGGCACCGCATTGGCTAGGGGAACTGGCTGGACTTGTGGTTGGGAGACCACATAGAAATGGTGGATGTTTCCAAGATAGGCTATGTCCAGTAGATTAGTACCATCCGGTGTGATGCGGATCGGGCCGCTTCGGATCAGGCCTAGGTTAGAGTAGACCCTTTTTACTAAATTGTTCATATCATTCACACTGTGGGTCCATTTAATGATCTATGTGAAATTTCTGAACCCTTGTGATGAGGAGTTCATTTTGAGATACTCAGAGTGAGTTTTGTGGTTTTTGGTATATGACCTATCATCTTGAGGAGCAGGTTCTCCCAAAAAAAAGTGTGTTGTAAGAGGAATCTTGTGGCTAGCTATGACTGTGTGATCTTGGGGACTATGTGACTTGGGGGCTACATGACCCATTGATGATCCATATGCAATCTAATCTTTGTGCATCATCAATTCTTCATGCACTATCAAATATTTGTGCACCATCGACTCTTCATGTACCAATGATGCTCTGTGTTCCATCGATGCTCTATTGACCATCGATGCTCTATGCGCTGTCAACACTTCTAATGTCATAGAGTTTGTGATATATATAGAATACATGTGGAAATCCATCTCTTCATGTTTTAGACTTATACCTACGTGATTTGACTATATTGACTGTACTATAGGTACTTCCTTTGTGTTATACATCATGTATTTTTTAGTGGTATTTTCTTTTGTGGTTTTGGGTTCCCTACTGACTATTTTTTTATTCACCCCTACGTGGACTATGTCAATACATATCATGTTTTATGTAGATGATCGATGCTTTGAGGGATTTCGTGCAGGACCAGGGAAAGGTGGTACGTAGAGAAATTTTTGACAGTTGATGTTTTCTTTAAGGACATTATACATCTGTATCTATGCCAACCCTTCATATAGGTTTTTCTGCTGATGAGTTTTTAAAACAAATGAATTTACATTGTCAGACATTACTTTTAGTGGGATGGTATTCAAGCCCTATTTACTTTCCAATTTTCTTATTGTCATACTCATTTTTGGTATCATAGTGGTTCTCATGCTTATTAAATTAGAATTTTTACATTTCGGTATTTTGTGCTGGTATATGTGTCTGTGTTCCCTTGTATTAAGGAAAATGACTCCCATTTGTGGGATATTCCTACTCAATGCTAGTCACCATACCTAGCCTATCAAAGGAAGGATTAGGGTAATCACAAAATTGGTCCTTAGGGGACGATTTGTGAGAGAGTGGTATCAGAGGTGGTCAGTCCTACCTATCAAACCAAGATTCTGTGAGATTGGTTTAGGGAAATAATGTCGAGTTTATCAAGTATGGATTTCTTGGTGGGAATCCAATGTTGGTGTGGTGGCTAACATATCCATACTGCAGTACTTGTAATTTTCTCTTCTGACTAGGTATATAAAAACACTGGTTGCAGTGAAATTAATGGTACATGCCTCGTATTGGATTGAGTGTGTTCTCATGTTGTTCTTGAGTTAGTGTCTACTCAGAAATTATTCTCTATTGACTAGGGTTCATCTTGATCTATTTCAAGATGCCCCCACATAGATTGAAAAATTATATTCTTATATGTGGTCATGAGGATGATCTATCTAGTGATGAGGCGTCGGTACATGGGTCAGTACAATGGATAGCACCTCTGGGTGGTGTACTAGTGATACCACCACCCAGAGAGTAGCAGTTAATACAAGTTTCAATAGAAGAGGATTCCTGTAGGCTTAGTGTGTCGTATGAGTTCCAAAGTTAATGAACTCCAAGGTTCAGGGGTGAGCCAGATCCCCAGGCAGTTGTGGATTGACTAGAGGCAGTTATGCATTTCTTCCTCCTGGTGAGGACGCCTCTCGACTAGATGACAGTCCTAGTCGTGAGTTTTCTACATTGCTAAGATGGGATTTTGTAGAGCATAGTGGTCCAGACTCATGAGGATATGAACCTCACATGGAAAAATTTTGAGCATCTCTTCATAAAGTTGTTCTTGTAAGTGATGTTACACTTTGTTCCTATACAGGAGCTACTGCATCTGTTATAGGGAATACAGAAAGTAGAGGAATACTCAGTGAAATTTATGGATCTTTCTCGCTACTCCACATATATTGTATAGGACCTATTATTCAAAGCACATACCTTTGAGAATGGGATATTCCATGAGGTCATGGAATCCATGATATCCCATAAAATTTTGAAAAAAGACGGGTTACTAGAGCGAGCTCTGATAGTAGAGAGATTTCTGGCAGTGCAGACACCGGTAGTGGGAGCTACCATCGAGAGTCAGGTAGCTAATAATTTGGTAGAAAGTATACTATAGCTAACGTAAGGATCCAAGAGGATCTAGCAGTTCATGGGACAATCCCAGGACATGGAGTCAGTGGTATGAGGCTACCAGGGCCGTGCGGGTTAGCAAAAGGACCTCTTCTTCTACTCATGCAGAGGCCAGGGACACATGGATTAAGATTTCCAGACTCACCATATAGATGATAAGTAGATTTCCAAGGAACAACCAAGGAAAAGGAGAAGTAAGGATCAAGGTAGTCCGCCGGGTGGTGGACATGGAAGGGAATGTGGAAAAAAACATGAGGTGGACATAGGTTTGAGGTACTATCATCACCACCCCCAGGTGGTCCACCATGAGCTCAGGGAGTTGGTGGACAGGGATGAGGCTAGCTTCAGGGGATGGAGGGTTACGACCTCAGTTCTCTAGGTATGATTAGAGGTATGATATCTGTCTTTCCCACCATAGCTTGAGTTTTGGTAGACATAGGGGAAAATCACTCTTTTATCACCATGACCTTTGTTTGAGACATGGATATTATAAAGGAACCATTAACTCAATCCCTAGGATTAGAGACTCCTATATGGGTGATTTTATTATCATACACTAGTGCTGATAGTGTTCCCTTACTCTTAGGGGAGGGATTTTTAGTTAAGATCTCTTGGTGGAAACGTTTAGGCCTTATGACGTTATCTGTAGTATAGAATGTTTATCCACAGTTCGTGCCAAGATTTATTGTTTTAGGTGCATAGTGTGGTGTGTCTATGGATATGGGACTATGTTTTCCTTTGTTAGTGAAAAGTAACCCTAATCAGTATAGGATGGAATCTCATGTAGGAGGGTATAACTAATCACACACCATTCAGCTATCATGACCCTTAGTGCAGTGGACGAGACAAGTGCTAAGTTTTCAGCAGTGGTGGATAAGTATGAGGATGTCCATCCAGAAGATGTTATAGAATTACCTCCTTGAAGGGAGGTGGAATTATGCATTGATCTGTACCATGGGATGGCCCTGATATCTACACCTATAGGTAAAATGGATCCCATGGAGCTTTTTGACATATGGTTAAAGCTAGAGGACTTGTATAGGAAGGGATTCGTGAGGCCCAATGTTTAACACTGGGAAGCCCTAGTGTTGTTTTCCAAGAAGGTTGACAAGATCTTGAGGTTATGAGTGGTCATATGGTGCCTGAACTAGATGATTGTGATGAATATGTATACACTACCAAGAATTCATGACATATTCTATTAGGTAAAGAGAGTGAGGTGGTTCTCGAAGACAGACCTCATATCAGGCTATCACAAACTTCATGTGCGGGGTAAGGACATCCCAAAGACATCTTTCAGATGTTGGTATGATCACTACATGTACTTAGTGATTCCATTTGGTGTGATGAACTCCCCAGTAGTATTCATGGGTCCAATTAATATGATCTTCCATCATTAAATAGACTGATCCCTCATAGTCTTCATTGATGACATCCTGGTGTACTTGGCATCTGAGGGGGAGCACGTGATAAACTTGAAGATGATTCTGGAAACACTCTAAGAGCACTAGATTTATTAGAAACACATGAAGTGTCTATTATAGATTAGGGAGTTCTAAATTCTAGGACACGTAATTTCATTGGCTATATTTGTAGTAGATTATGTGATGATTTAAGATATTCCTTCTTGGGATCCACTCAAGAGTGTTACTAATTTAAAGAGTATGCTGGGCTTGGATGGGCACTATTCGAGGTTTTTCCTCTACATTTATAGAGTAGCATCAGCCTTGACAACCTTGAAATTGAATGGGAAAACTTTTTTATGTAAAGATAAATGCCAGTAGTGCTTTTTAGAGTCGATCCAAAGATTGAAGAGCACCCCCATCTTGAGATTACCGGGGGGGGTTGTTGGGTCATAGAGGATGGCAAGAGGGGGGGGGGGGTGAATTGCATTTTCAACAATAATTAACAATTTAAAACAATTATCAATGCAGCGGAAATAAAAAAGGCAAGAGACAATTTGATAACGAAGTTCAGCTTAATTCCCAAGCCTACGTCTCCGCTCCCAACAAGAACCGTTGAGATATTTATACGTCAGCTTGCTTTTTAATGGTTGTAGCAAGAAACCCACTAGCTGTTTTAAGGTAGGCTAGAACACCTTCGTACAGCTTGCTTTTTTATTATGGTTGTAGCAAGAAACCCAATTGAATGAAATAATGGAAATGAGAGGTTTGTTTTAATCCAAACCCAATGAATAACTAAACAAATAAAATAATACAAACACACGGAAGCCTTGAGCGCCAAAAGTGTGAGAATAGCTGATGGAGAGGGAGCTCAAGCTTCAAGGATGGCAATGGATCACAAGAGGCCTTGGAGATTTGTCGTTTAGAGCATCAAGACATCAAAATATGATTCAGTTGTGTTCCCGGCATCCATGGTTTCTTATTTACAGGATAAATACCCATAAACACTTCAATATGGCCGTTGGAGGGCTTCCGGAGCCGTTGGGGGTCAAAAGTACAAGTCTGGTCAAAGCCCAACGGCTAGTTTGACTGGGCACACTGGCTAGCTGGTGGTGTCTCACCAGCTGGCCGGTGGTCCACCGGCTGGCCAGTGCTGAGCTCCCTGCTGGCCGGTGGTCCAGACAGAACATGCTTTTTGTCTGGGTTCCACCAGCTGACCGGTGGTCATCCACCGGTTGGCCGGTGGCACCAGGCAGTGGGCAAGCCGACTGCCTGGGTCCTCCGGCTGGCCGGTGAGCTAACACCGGCTGACCGGTGGCTCTGGCAGAAAGCAATGCTTCTTCCAGAGACCACCGGCTGGCCGGTGGGAATCCACCGGCGGGCCGGTGGACTCAGAGAGTCCACTCTCAGCCTTCTTGAGCCAACTCCTGGGAAACCTTTTTCCTGGCATCAAAACACTTGAAAAAAAGTTAGAACACGATGAGAGTGATTGTGATCATTAAAATCCATGAGAGAGGGGTACAACACTCTCCCCCTATTTTGATGATCACAATCACAAAAGAGAAAGCGTTTAAAAAAAGGGTATGCCAATTGAAAACTTAAATACACAATTTTGGACATGAAAATTTATTAGAGATCATTTCAAAAAATGAAAAAGAATTGAAGAGATGTACCATCTATTGAAAATGATCTTAACCATAGGTCATTTTTTTTTATTTTTTAAAAAGGAACAAAAACAATAACTTACCCGTTTTTAAAAAAAATTTGAACTTTTAAAGTGAGCACTTTAATCAATTGAAATATGAAACTAGTAAACAGAGAAATTTCTCCCCCTTTGGGATTATCAAAATAGGAGGGAAAAAGTAAAAAAATGATAGATAAGACAACTTGAAATTTATAAAAGATGAAACGTTACATAGAGTGTTCAAAACACAAATACAAAGACAAGTCAAAAACAGGAAAGGCTCTATTCACTCCTAGAGGGCCGAGAGTGACGACGACGCCTGAAGGTCGAAGGAGCTGGAGGAGCCTGGACCGCCTCGAAGCGACGATCAAGAGAGTCGATCCGAGAATGGAGCTGATCAAACTGAGAGCTGAAGAAGGAAAACTACAAGTCGAGCTGGGTCTCAATTTGATCCTCGAAGCGTAAGAATTGATCAGCCGTCACCGACAAGCCACCAGCATCAGCAGGAGGGGGCACAGCCTCAGCAGGCTCAGGTGCATCATCATCCGCTCCAGCTTCCTCACCAGCATCAGCCTCAGCATCACTTTCGCTGTCACCACTCCCTTCCTCTTCATCGTCATCACTGTCCTCACTGTCTGAAAGAGGATAACCAGCGGCAATAGTAGGAGGAATGGAATGGGATGGAGGATGTGAATGAGTCTAAGGAGAGTAAGCCTTGAGAAGGCCATCCTTGTCAGTGATCCACTCCTGATGCCAAGGGTTCCAACGGATATTCATCCGTTGAAACATCATAAAATTTACAATGCTATCCTTCTTTGGCTGCTCAAAGGAAGTAGCATGGAGAGGAACATCAAGGAGGGTGAAGATTTTGGTCAAAAGGCGACTGAAAGGCAGAGTTTTGGATCGGCGCGGGTGCTCAGCCACATAAGTCATGGCCCGGAACAGGAACAAGACCAAATTGAAATTAATCCCTCTAGTAATATAAGAGAGAAGATAAATATCAATGAATTTCACCATATCGTGATCACCGATACGGGGCGCAAGGGAGGTCTGAATAAGGCGCTCAATGATTCGATGGTTAGGGGTGAGCTGGGAGAGCTTGACAATTGGATTGTTGGGCTGTCATGTGAGATGCTCAAGAGCGACAGCTAAATCAAAATCAGGGTCCCGAGGAAACTCCCCCTGAGCAAATGCATGAGGCCCGACATGAGGAACTCCTAGCATTCTGGCAGCCTCCATAGATGTGAAAGTGATAGGTTGCCCAAGAGCGGTGGTGGAAATGGTATCGGTGTCGTCAGAAACCGACCACGTCAAGTGAGTATAAAACTCTTTGACAAGTAAAGGATAAATAACATCCTTCTCAGGAGGTTCAAAAAAGGAATGCCAGTGTTGATATTCAATAATGGAGAAAAGCTCGAGACGAGCAGAAGAAAGCCAAGAATAGTCAATCACTCTACCTGGCAGAATGACCTTGTCATTCCATATGTCCGGAAGTTGAGGAATTGAACGAGGAGGAGGTGCTTCTTGAGCGATACCCTTTCCTTTGCGAGAAGAGCGAGGACCCATGAAGGCAAAAGGAGATAAAAAGAGAGAGATTGAGAGAATAATGGAGTTTGAGAGGGCAAGGATGAAGAAGGGAGGCTAGGGCTTTGGAGGAGCTGCGGTTTTGGAGGAGCCCCACGAGAGAGAGAGAAAAAATGGGAGGGGAAGGGTTTAATTTTAATTTTAACCCTTCCTCCGTCCGACCCAAAAAAGAAAAGCCCGACACCACCGGTTAACCGGTGATGTACCACCGGTTGACCGATGGTATTAAAATTCATAAAATAAAATAAAATAAAATAAAAAAATTAAAATAAAAAAAAGTTTAAATAAAAAAACATAAGCAATCCAAAAGAGTCAAATATTTAATAGTGCTCATTGACAATAGGGGTGTCATGTATAATGTGTTATTTGATGACTTAAGGATCAGGCTTGGTTACGTTCTAATGCAGGGGACAATGGTTATTACTAATGGTTCGCTCTAGTTGAGGTTGCATTAGAAGAACTACATGACACATTATCTTGTGATAGCTATGGTAGTCTTCACATTAAAGATGTGGTGAGACTACCTGATAGATGATTGTTTTACTGTCTACACTAATCACAAGTGTATCATGTATATCTTCCCTAAGAAGGATTTGAACCCGAGATAGAGATGATGGCTAGAGTTCCTTTTGAACTATGACTTTGAGATTTCATACAATCATGGTAAGTTGAAAACAGTGGAGGATGCTCTCAGTAGGAGATCCAACTTATCGTTTCTAGGTGAGGCGTCAGAGAAGTTGGCTGCATTACAAATATCTTTCATGGATGGATATTGAGTAGAAAACCTAAAATTGATTGTTTTTACCCTCCACTCTTACTATGAATCAGGGAGACACAACTTTGGGACACTGAGTATGAGACATTACATGCTCATATGTCCACAGGGCAAGCCCCTCAGTGATATTTGAAAGGTGGGGAGCACTTCGTTATCTTTAGAAGACGCATAGTAGTACTAGTGACATTTTATCAGGAGGTATTGAAGGAGTTCTATACTTCCCTTTTGGCGATACATCAAGGAGTGGAAAAGTTTTATCAGGAAATATGATGTTTGTTTTTGTGGCTAGGGGGAAAGAAGTTAGAGGTAAAGTTTGTTTCGGGGTGGATCACTTGACAGAAAGTGATGGTAGAGCACCAGGACCTAGTGGGATTGACCCAACCACATGAGGTTCCAGAGTAGAAGTGGTATTGGATATTGATGGACATTATGATGGGTTTACCGTGCACATATAGGGGACACAATATCATTTGGGTGATCATTGATAGACATAACAAGTGATACCACATCCTAACGATTCGGGAGCAGAGCTCAATAGAGATATTGGGACACCTCTGCATGCAAGAGATAGTTTGACTCTATGGAGTCCCATCACCAAACGTCTCAGATCATGATGATCGATTTACATCTTGTCTACGGAAGGAGTTTTAGGAGGTGTTTGAGACTCAATTGGACTTGATCCTAGCATTTCATCCCCAGATGGATGGGCAGACAGAGAGGACCATTTAGGTTCTATATTACATGTTTTGTGTTTGATCTTAGACATTGGTCGTATTTAAGTGGACCACCCACCTCTGGTGGATTTTTCATATAATAATTTCTACCACTCCATTATTAGTATGGAACCGTTAGAGGCCTATTATGGATTACCATGTAGGTCCCAACTATGTTGGAAAAAACCAATAGAGTCTATTCTCATGGGTCCAATGTTGGTATGGGCTACAGCCAAGAAGGGGTTGATCATCCAGATGCGGATGAGCACTACATAGAGCAAGAAAAAGTTATATGCTGACAGGTGGTGTAGGCCTTTGGATTTTGAGTATGGATACCATGTGTTCCTTTGGGTCCATCCTCGATGGGGATTGAAGAGATTTGGATGGGTGGTGAGTTATCTCTGATATACATCGAACCATTTCAATTTATGAGTATATTTGGAAAAGTGGTGTACCGCCTAACTGTACACCCGAAGTTTCCCTGGGATCATGATGTCTTCCATATATTGGAGTTGAGGATGTACGTTCATGATCTATCGGACGTCATCAACTAGCGCGACATGGACATTGATGATGGGACGGATTTTGCAGAGTACCTGATGGAGATCAAGGATCGACTTGAGTGTATCATTCATGGGTTAGTAATTCCACTAGTGTCCAATTGTTGGAAGTAGAAACATCTGTAGGATAGAACTTGGGAGTGGAAGGCTTAGATTCGTGGTCGGTACTCTCACCATTTTTTTGAGTTTCCCTTATTTTGGATTTCGGGGATGTAAATCCCTGTGGTATGGAGAATGTAATGACACAGATATTTTTAATTTTTTTTATTAATTTTTTGAGAAAATTATGAGACTAGGAACTAAGAAAATGTTGGATTCCGAGGCCCGTGGTACTAGGAATTATTATTTTTAAAATGTTAAGTTTTTAATAGCACATGCACATGAATTTCCTAATGATGTGAGATAACTCTAAAAGGATTTCTCGAATTAGAAACATGAGGGCACCATTGAGCTCAGAGAAAGGGATTTACCCTAGCAACAACTTAACATTGGTAAGCATGGTCATCTATTGACAAATTCATCAAGTGAATAACTTTGAAAAAGACAATTTAATGAAAAAGTTATTTTTAAATATTAATTAATCATAAATGGTAAATAAAATTGGAAATATGAGACAATCATTAAGTTGGTAAGTGGTGTTTTTCTTTGGTGGGGAAAAACCTTGACTGGTGCGGGTCAAGGGTGAAATTTAGATTTTAGACGTAGACGCCCTTAAAATATCTACGAAAATATTTTATTGAACATTACTTGTCGACGCAACAGAAATTTCCCTTTTTAATAATCCATGTCATAGGAATTTAGTGTTATTTCCATAACCATTTAATTCTCTTGAGGAATGGATAAAGAAGTTATCTCCTAATAACAACTGTTAGAGGATCAAGGATCGACAACGACACATACCTCCGTTATTCATTAACGATTGATCCAATCATTGAGAAAGGGTGTCGATCTCTTCATGATTTCTTTTCCCCCTCTTAAAATCAAATGAATAACATAGGCCAACCCATTAATAGGTTGAACCATGGTTCAATCATTATTGCAGGAGGGATATTTATTGCCGGATTAAAGGGAAATGATCTTGGTGAATTTTCTGTTGTTTTTTTCTTCGTGATCCTCCTAACAATATTAGATCAAGGAAAAACAAATAAGGCCATGATTAGTTCTTTGGGAGTTTATGTGACTCATCCACCCCTAAATCTAACATGTTATTCATCCGTTATTCATCCTTTGGAATCCTACATGAATGATCGATCACTGCACCCATGATCCATGGAACAATGATCCCAGAACAAAGGTTTTGATCTACAATGACAATGTCGAGGTGAGACATTAGTTTAGTAGGTAGGTGGTGACTCAAGGTGGATGGAATGATGAATGAAAATCCGCAAGAAGTGTTGCCGATGGTGAGGGCAGCGTATGGACTGATGGGAGGTTGGGTTTTAGAAATTCTCACAATTGCGACCTAGCAAGACCACACTGGAGGAGGAGTATGCATCGACACAGGCCACGAGCGGGAAACATGCAACATGGAAGGAGGTCACTACACTGGCTGTGGGTGGATGCATCTTGAAGCAACATCATAGTAGGAACACACAAAAATGATTCCATAGAACTTGGAAGATGAGGAGGGCCGGTTGCAAAATGCAATCCAACACTACATTGGCCGGGGGAACCAGCTGACCTTGTGGATGGGCGACTGTGTAAGATATGGGGATACATTCAAAGTGGACCGAATCTAACGTAGAATAAGTAGCCTATGTGACACAGGTGGGGCTATAGAACCAGGTCATGGGTTGAAAACCCATCGTGCTAGCATAGGCTGACTAGGTCAGGTTGGGTGAACCGGGCCATGTCGAGTTGTTCGGACTGGGTTGTGTCATACCTTGACCATACCAGAACAACATTATTAAATCTTATGTATCTTTCATATTGTGTGACTATTTTACAGGCTATTAGTAGATTTGGGACCCTTCTGATGTGGTGGTCATTTTGAGAAACTCTATATGAGTTTTTTTGGAAGTCATTTTATGACCTAATGGTGTGAGGAGTATGTTCTCATAGAGCAAGCACACTATATGGGGTATCCTCTGGCTGGCTGTGACTATGTGATCTTGTTGACTATACGACTTGGGGGTTGAATGATCCATTGACACATTGTGATCCTTTTACAATCTATTCACCATCAACAATTCTTCCTCCATCGATGCTCTATGCGCAATCAATTCGCCATGCGCCATTGGAATTCCATGTCCCATCGACACTCCAGGTGCCATCGACACTTTGTGTCCCATTAAAGCTCTATTCTCCATAAAATCTCCACGCACCATTGATGATTCATGCACCATCGACACTCAATGCACCATCGAAACTTCTAGTGTCATAGAAATTGGGATATCTATGGATTAATACTAGAAATCCTACTTCTCTTTGTTAAGACTTATACATTTATGATCTAAGAATTTTGATTGTACTTTATGTGTTTACTTTGTGGTATACTTCTTTTATTTATTAGTGGTATTTATATTTTTTTTTTGGGGTCCCTAATGAGTATTATTTTACTCACCCTTATACGGTATATGCCCGAAGGTGTCTTGTATTGTGCAAATGATCAATGATTTGATGGATTCCTTAGTGGATCGTGGTAGGTGATACTTAGAGAGAGGTATGAAAGATGAGGTATGCTTAAACAACTTAAGACATTTGTTTCTATACCTATCCTTAAGGTAGGGTTTTCTATTGATGGGTTTAAAGAAATTTTTCATTCACTTTGTCAGATATTACTTTCGGTGGGGTTGTATTAAGGCCTTGTTTACTTTCTAGTATTCTTATTTTTATACTCATTTGTTGGTATCTTAGTGGTATGACTTCTTGTTTTCTTGGTGATTTTACATTTCATAATTTTGGGCTTGGAGATGTGTGTGTGTGGGGGAACTTATAAAAATTCCTCCCATTTGTTGGTATTCCTAGTCGAAACTAGTCTCTATCCCCCAGCCCATCGAAGGTGGGATGGGGGTAGTCAGGGAACATCTGCCTCTAAGATCGATCATAACACGATTTTCCATGGATAATCAGGAAATGTAATAATATCAAATTATTCATTAAGTTGATATAAAACTTTTTTCAAATAAATGATGTCACCATAGTTGAACAAGAGTATAATATTTATCAAAACTATTGAAAGTTATTAATAAAAGGTGACAATGAGGTGAATACTTTAGGGATACGAAATGGGGCATTAAAAATTTAAAATAATATAATGGTAGTGAGAATGATGGAGTTATACCAATATATACATATATGTTTAAGATTCAAGATAAAATTTATAGTACGAATATCATCAGTGATTCGATGATACAGGTATAGAAAATAATAATTAATTCTATAAAAAATCATCTTTAATACCATAGTTAAAGTCAAAATATTTTAAATAATCTACAAGGGATGACAATTGAGTTCAGATGATTACTTAAGATCGTGAACAAATTTAAAAGAATAAAACATAGGTTATTTTTTCATGTTTTAAAAATAATAACATCATCAGGACCAAATGGCGTTTCAATGACAAAATGAATGAATGGGAAAAGTGATTAAAAAATTCATGTTTCATGTGTTAGGGAATATCCTAGATCTCGGGTAACAATTTAGATGAATAATTTCAACCCATGATACGTTTTGAGATAATTATTCAATTATTATAAAATGTAATTCAATGAAAATTAAAGGCAATATTAATGGACATAAATTTTATATTTCTAAATTGGATTTTGTAAGAAGATGTTTCGATCGAATAACTGGAAGGTTTTCTTATCCAGGAATATGAGCATAAAGTTATTTGGATAAATAAGGAACATTATGTGTTATATTTGGATTTAAAAGAACAATATTAATGGTTATATCAATTCTTGAAGAAATATAGTTTCCAATACCATGTAGTTTATTAAAATCAATATACCATTAATGAGAGTGTTAAAACAATAACATTTGGTGTTTTTTGAAGACATAATTTTTAATATGTGGAAACTTTCACAGTGTAATGAATTTATAGAGTTCATGAAGTGTGATTTTAAAATATATATGATCTTAAAATTGAAATTTTCCATTTTCTATAAGTTACACATGGATTTCCCAGTACATTCATGTATTAATCAAAATTTAAAAAGGAGTTTAAAAGAAGAATTAAAGTGGGGGATTCAAAAGAAATTAAAACACTCGTAGCAATTTGAATGATTTTTTAATGAATTATGAGTGAAAATAAGTCAATTCCCTTAAATATAGTCATATCATTGGAATCCTATTGTACTTAACAATAAAAATTAATCTTGTAATTGTTTCATTCTAGGTGACACAATATCCATGTAAACCTAAAGAAATAAATTTCAATTGCCACAGTGAGTACTATGATATATCAATAGCATAGTTAATTTGAACCTACCTTATAATTTAATGTAAAAATACATGTTTTGAAATTTACATATGATAATTATATTTGTTCAGTAGATGATAGAAAGTCCACATTAGGTGATTCATTTTATCTTGGTGGATTTGGTATTCTTTGTTAAAAAAGAAAAAAGACTAAATTTCACAGAGGAATGTAGAGTTTTAATATATTTCAACCACTCAATATTGTAGATATTTATTGTTGACAATGTAATAACTTGTATATATGGGGAATACAGGGAAGTATTTGATCGAAATAAATTGTGTTAATTTTATTTTTATTAATCATTTATAAAATATAATCTATCAATCAAGTAAAAACACATTGAAATAAAGTATCAAAATATAATGTATAAATTAGAAGATGATTTAGTGAAGTTTAAGTATATTCCTATAGAATTTGAAGTCATATATATCATGAAAAATGACTTACCAAATGAATAATTTTAAAGGCATCGACCAGATCTTGGAGTCTAGTCAAATCACAACACTTTAAATGTGTGGATATATAACCCTATCCATAGAGGTCTGTTATAAATTTATATATATGATAATAAATATTATTTTTTTATTATATACCTTTAATGATTGGCCTTTGGTTTCTTTTAAAAATATAGAATGATATTGTTTTTAAATGGGCAATAGTTTTCTCAATTCTACTATATAAAGGGGTAAATTGATGAAATGGGAGAGTTTTTCTATGATGAATCTAGGGGAGAAAGAATATTGGGGTTTTTTTGTAAAATTATTATTATGAATTTATTATATTAATGAAGAAAAATCATAAATAGAGGTACCATTTGTTTCTTAGTGAAAACAACTACGATGTTTGGTTGAGAATGTTATATAGATAGTTGATCACGATTTATAAAATGTTATCATTAAACAATCAATATTAAGAAATAATTGACTAATTGATGAACTTTTCATGCTACTATATTTTCTCATGGAAATATATATTCAATCCTATTATTTTATGTTTATATTAAGTCTTTGATCAATATATCGAGTTATAATGTGTTAATAGTGTTTGAGTAAGAAGGAGGTATTTTTTTCAACATAATGTTTTAAGTGTTTTTAGTGTTTTTTCATTAAAAATAGGGATATGTTTGGGTAAAAATCTCTATTTATTTGTTCTTGATTATTTTGTGTAGTTTTTTTTACAAATATGTATGAAAAATTTATTGTATGTTTATTATTATATAGTGTTTACAATGTTACAGGACCATGATGAACTCACAATATTTATAGAGAAAGGGTCTTGAAGTTTGATGGCGGTTAGTGGGTTTTGAATAATTTTTTCATATTTGTTGAAAATGTTTCCATGTTTTTTTCTAATTTTTTTTTGTGAAATTAAGAAGTAAGATCAATGACATGCCAAAAATATTAAAAAAGGTTTTTTCATAATTTCAATATTGCACAAAAAATGAGATTCAAATATGAATAATTCAAAAATTTTAAAAGGAAAGAGTTTCACACATGTTGAGTATACTAATGGATGTGTAGTGTCATGAATTTGTTCCATATCTAAGTAAAGTTGTATGAAAAAGCTGAGTTGAATGAGAAAAGCAACAATGGAGGTATCATGTTTTTTGGGTTTGAAAGGTTATGAAAATGTTCAACAACTATAAATAGGATGATACCTCATTATTTTTTTAATATGAAGACTTATAAAAGATATGAGGGATCTATTTTTTGGAATGACATAAATGGAAGTACATATTTTTAGAGGATTTTGTTCAAGAATTAGTTTCAAAAAAGAAATTAATTAATTTTGTTCATTAAGAGTAAATTTCATGAATGTTTGGTTAGAATAATGAAATTATGTAATTGAGTGAAGTTTTGGAATTTGTGAGAATGTTTGATAAGGGTTTTAAGAAAATATATTGCATTAATATAGAGGTAATTATTATGAATTTCTTTAGTAAAGTTTTATAAATAATTAAAATGAATGGAGAGATTCATGACACACTAAATTTTGTGTAAAGAAATGAAATTCATCATATTAGCTGTTTTTTAAAAAGTAAAAATTCATAATATTCTACATAGAGAGAATTGTACTTTCAAAAAGGGAGTCATTTTAAACTTTATGGGATAGTGAAACCTCTAAAAACATTGTAATAATAGTGAAATTTCATGATTCTAGTAAAATGAAATATTTCCTTTTCATGATCCATGGATTTTCTTGGTTAGGGTGGACCATGTAAAATAATTGGGTCTCTTGCATGCTTTCATTTAAGTTTATATATTTATCCCAGTTGAATAGAGAATAGATTTTTATTTAATAATTAAACATAATAAAAAAAGAAATTTTTTTAATTGGGAATTCCCTAATACACCCCCTGTTAGGGTATTTATCCTAGTGGGTCCTGAAAATATTTTATTCATTTTATGCCAAATATCCTAAACTCATTAGGATATTAATTGAAACTCACATTAACTTTAGACTTGAATAATCCTTTATTTGTTAATAATGTACTTATAAAATCAAAAATATACTCCCACTGTCATCTTAGACACTATATTATTATTAGAATATAATGTTAAAAAATAAAAACTCTATTCGGTTTAAAAATAGATCTTATTTCATTTTAGTAGGAATATTTAACAAAAAATATTTATTTCTATATCATATATGGTATCCTAGGTGTTTGGATAATTTTATTTATAAAATATTACTACTTATATAAATTTTCCACTAAAGGGTGATGTAAAATCCTTCCCTTAATTTAAAAAAAATATGGATAAGCGCTTTATCCTGGATAAAACATTTTTATCCTAGTCTCATTTTTCATACATATTATAGAGTTTTATGAATCTTAAATCATATAGATGTCGTTATATTCTTGATATCTCATGTTTAATAAAAAACTTCTCATATCATATTTGACAAATATGATAAAGATACACATTATCTTCTTAAAATCATTTGTGATCGATTAATTACTTTAAATATAAATCCTTGATATAGAATATCTTTCATCATCAAATTAATAAAAACTACATGTTGTATCAATTGTTCCCTTGATTTTGAATTCCTATATATTTTTAATACATATAAAATATACATTGGGTATCACATAACCCTTAAAATTGAACAATAAATTTATATAACATCGATTCCTAACATAAAAATTCAACCAAAGTTAACAATATTATTAGGTAGTCCTAAATAATTCAATATTATGGAATCATTACTCTAATAGATGTGACCTTTAGGTTTTAGAGAACATTATTGGATACTATAAAATCTTTTTTAGACCATCCTATAATCTTTTCTTATTTTAGATTGAACTTTTCCACACTTTTACTATATTCTGAACACCAAAACACAATCATCTTAGCCATGGTTCATTTATTTTCAATAATTTAGAATATAGAGTGATATTTTCTTGAATTCATTCATCTTTGTTTGAAATTTTCCATGATTTAAAATATTATGAATTTATTATCCATAAAAATCATTAAGGAAATATCTATTCCCAAGAATGAGTTAGAATACTCAATCATATTGAGTATATGAGTAGAGAAATAATTCCTTATGTAAATTTACATATAAATCTTTTAAAATATTAAGTGAATAATTTTATACTTTATATGAATATATATTAACCTATTAAAAAACATTAACTCTAGGTTATTGAGGAAGGTGTTTCACTAAACCATAATGTTCTATATATTTAAATACATTTCTTATGTTAGTAGTATAAATAGTTTCATACATTAATCTTCTATTTTATAAGGATTATACTGTAATTTAAGTTTGATGGTAATTATATTATTATCTATAACAAAATCATTAATCTATTGAGTATCCTGTTTTCTTACCATTAATAAAATATTTTATTAAATGGTCTCCCAGTATAATGATAACCCCTTTTATAGTCATCATATCCAATAGTGGGACAAGATCCTTATCTCACTGATCTATTAGTATAATTTAGTATACATATCATCACTTGGTTATTTAGGCAATGCTTCATCCCAATCACATCAAATTTGACTCTTGGATAATCGGGCATATAACTCATCATCTAATCTAATAAGCTGATAAACCCAATTCCATTCCTCTAGTATCCTAACTTTTAACGTTCCCAGTCATGTGTTGCCCAAATATCGCAGTATGATATATTTACTTCACCTTTAATAATATCCACTTAACTGTACTTTATACAACACAGCCCATGGGTGCCCTACTTTGGAAAAAACTACCTCGTTGAATGATTTAGGTCTTTACATGTTCTACATTAGAAGGAATCTAACACTTCATATTTAGAAAGATAAATAACCCCACTAGCTTCTACCATGTAATTAAATTTCATGTATGCATGCTTAAAATGATTTATTTATGGAATCATACCCCCTTCATAAAATAAATATGTTTAGTCCATATTCATGTGTCATTCTTTACAAAACCCATTATTTTCATTGCTCAACCAAAAAAGAATATAAACATACCTACATATATCTAAACCCTTTTCATGAATATGGTACACCAACTCTTTAACCAATAGTTTATAATTATATTATGTTGATAATCTTTACATGAGTAAGCCCGAAGCAATATATAGACAACCTTCCCCATTCTAGAATAAGGAAACTCTATCTGGCCAGCAGGAATTCGAACCCCAATTCACTATTTACAAGGTGTCTTTAATCAAGAGATAATCCAACTCATCATGAAACTAACACCTAATCTGTAAAAACAATGTTCAGTTACTAGATTCAATCTATTAACTTAAATTACAGACTGAGTTCAAGGAATATGATTAGTAAATCTTATATTAGTGTACCTAGTATGGTACGAAAAATTATATG
Organism: Viscum album; assembly: GCA_963277665.1. Lineage (NCBI taxonomy): Eukaryota > Viridiplantae > Streptophyta > Magnoliopsida > Santalales > Viscaceae > Viscum > Viscum album. Next base: position 1,171,602,976 of record OY728119.1, on the reverse strand, counting down.
AACCTATTTATCTCAAAAACTATGGAATATAAAACAACTCATAATATAATAATTTAAAACAACAAATAAATCAAAAAATAAAATTTAAATAAATGAAGACTTTATATATTTAAAGTTGAGATAATATCTTATAAACAATTCATAAAACTATCTTAACCATAAACTCATTATAATTTTGTCACGACCCGTCCTCAGGGCCCGTGCTGTGATTACCCCAAACCCGCCTTCCATAGGCCAGGGGCTGGAGACTAGCACCAAAGGCGTAAATCCCGATAACTTGAAGGCATTGACTTTATAAAAGTAAAAAAAACACCACATAGTGCAAGCGGAAGTAAAACACTAAGTACAAAAGAAAGTGCTGAAAAGTATATGGGCCCGAATACAAAACCAACTGAAAGTACAACTACAACTGAAAGGAAGTACAATGGAAAAGACAAACAGCTGGAAGAAAGGAAGCATCTCTTGGGTCGTCCTCCTTGGATCTTACCTTAAGGGTAGGTACAGATAGCTCTGCTCCTAGATCATCCACCACATATCCTACTTGAAGGGTAGGTACAGATAGCCTATACAACGCTCTCGCCCGTCAACCTCCCGAGTGTTGTCTTGCTGTGAAGTCCACCTCCGGGTAACGTCTAGTCCTCAAACACTCGGCTTCTACTAGTGTTGCCCGTCGTCTGCAACCAACACAATGAGGTGCGGGCATAGCTCGTGCAGGGGTGAGTATAACGATATTCAGTAGGGACCCCGAGACCCACAAGTTCTCACTAAAACCAACAAGGATAACCACAAGAAGATATCAACAGATAACCTCTACTTAGGTATATGCCCATACATATACCTAAATTATCAAATAACTCATCTCAATCATGAGGAAACCCAAAAATCATAGACTCATCTCAAACCAAGATTTTCATTATCGAAACCGTAACTGCTGATGAGTCCGTCTCTGGAGTGTACAGTGATCCTGTCACAACTCCGAGGTACTGCTCACTAACCTAAGACTGCTGTACTCCTCCTGTCGCGTACCACGGGTCTGCCACCTCACACAGTAGTGCTCCTCCGCCATGGGTTTGCCACCCCGCACAATATTGCTACCCCTCAGAGCCTACAGAGTTACTCCTCCTGTCGAGTACCACGGGTCTGCCACCTCTCACAGTAGTGCTCCTCCGCCATGGGTCTGCCACCACACAAAGTAGTGCTCCCCACTGGGCTATGCTAGTCACTCCGAATCGAATCGGACAGACAGTCATCAGGTCACAACCAGCTACAAGGTCTTCGTACTCCATACGCTCGGCTCCGGGAGGATCTGCTCCACGAGCTACAGGTCGATACTCCATGTATCACAAGTCCCACGAAGAAGTATCTCAAAGGACCGCCTCATCATAGGGTTCTCAATGCAACAGACAGAGAATCAATCGGACGCCCGGTCTGTGATTTATTAGCATTTTCGTCCTAGGGGCCCGGTTGGTTTCATGTGTGAACTAACCTGGCCATATCTAAACTGTACACCAAACTCTCATAGGGTATACTCCTAGGGACCGTTTCTCAACGTGATCACCAACACCGCTGATGGTTCGTCAAACGGACGTCCGGTCTGAAAGATATCAGCTTTTCCGTTCTAGGGGCCCGGTTGGATTTCGGGTACAATCCAACCCAGCCATACTCCAACTGAATCCAAAACTCGGGAGAAGTATTCCAAATGTTCTGTCACATCAAGAGGAATTCAACGAGAAAGACAATTCATCAATCGGACGCCCAGTCTGTGAGTTATTGGCTTTTTCGTTTCAGGGGCCCAGTTGGTTTCGTGTGCGAACCAACCTGACCACACTTTGAGGGTGTCCAAACCACGAGCGGAGTAAGCCAAAAGTTCCGCCTCATCAAGAGGAAACCAACAAAGTTGATGGCACGTCAATCCGACATCTAGAACTCAAGATATAAGTGTTTCCGCTCCGAGGGCCCGGTTGGTTTCGTATCCGAACCAACCCGGCCGAACCCAAAGTTCTCCGAAACTTTGAGTGTAATATATCGAAACGACCGTCTCTTTTCCAGGATCGCATCTTCGCTAAAGGTGTGTCGATCGGTGGTCTGCAACCCATGTTATCGTAAAAAGACCGTAGACAGTCTGAAATGGGGGTCTGGGCCCGGCCCGGCCCAACCCCCCCTGGGTCGGCCGAACCGGGTCGACCCGGACCGGGTCCAGGTCCGGCCTAGTTGGGCGCGGCCCGGACCGGCCTGGGAAGCCGGCTGGCCTCGCGCTGGCACGACGCGACGGGTGCGGGGGGTTACAAACTGTAGAGACCCGAATCTTAACGTAAATGAACATTACATTACATTTGCGGAATACTTAGTACATAACAAAAACACACACACAAGGACCTTAATAGTTTAGTGTCTTTGGAAACTCGGAACGTAATCTTCTAATCGTGGTGAAGATCTCCAATATCTCCAATAAAGATCTTCCTTTTTTTTACGTAAAACCTTTCTTTATATCATGGGGAAAATAAAACATAAAAGGGTGAGCTCAAATGCTCAGTAAGGGTATACAAAAGAAAAACCAATCACATCATATTCATAATAACATAACTTTTGGAAACCTTATCCTGCAAAAGAGAGAGCATAATTTCATAACATGGGATAAATAATAGTAGTGAAATGAAATCCCAATAATCATAACATAAAACACGAAACTTTGTGGCATACACACATAATCATGGAGAATCATTTCTTTTTAGTCAAGACTCATTGTCAAGACTATCTTAGTGGACAAAGTCCCTTTCTGAACCGAGTCACCCTCGTTTCAGTCCTGTTTCACTGAACCGGTATAACCTACCATTCCAGCCATGTCTATCTACTGAGATATAAAATCTTTACCCAATGCATTGGTGGGAGATATAGGTCCCACCCATCTCATAATGATACCATTCTTATGTGTGCCACAAATTCATTAACCATACATCATAGCATAACCCATGTAATAAAAATGGGATTCTTAAACAACATGACATCATAAAAAAATTCATATAAGATAAAGGGATTCATAAAAATATTTCAATCACAACCTAATAAAATCCATGTAATAATAGGGATAGAAACATAACCCAATATTATCTTAGATGGAAAATAATTTTGATAAAACACTTGAACTCCATTCTTGAGGAAAATATCCTTTCTACTTCAAAAAAATTTTCCTTTCTTAACATGCCATACAATTTTAAACTAAAAGAAGTTGATTAAAAATGAACTTTAAATCATGTAATGGAATCTTCTTGGAAATAATGTTTTAAAAATCCATTCATGCCGTATAAGTTAAAAAAACATTTTTCATACTTTTGTCGAAAAAGTCAAAAAGTACCTCGTACAAAAAATGACAAAAGATTCCTTTCATATCTTTTACTAAAAACTCACCGAAGGGTAAAATTGGATTTAAACAATTGTAGGTGGATGGAAATAATATTACATATTGAGGAAACATGGATGTGGATGCTAAAATACACCCCAGTAAATACCAAAGTTTAAACAATCTCGGATAAAAATGAGATTGTGATATTTCCCTTACCTTAGGTCCGACTTGCTTTGTACGTGTCCTAACCTCTTGTATAATGATTTAAATAATGTTATTGACTTATTCCAGAATCATATTAATTGTTATTATATCATATATGGTCAAATTATGACTTTATATTACTCGTTCTTTTGTAAATTCATGTTAAAGTAGCGTTTTGGGTAAAATCGTCTCATTTGTCGTTCGTGTTTTTAACTTGTAATTATTAATATGATTACTTGGATAATGATTACTTATATCCAGAATGTAAAACATAATTTATATATAATATATATTCAGAATATACATATATATAATATATTGATAAATGGAATGAGATACACCGTTCATGGAGACGGTAGTCCGTACGTACGCATGAATGCTGTTTTCATTTCCTTATTGAATTGAATGGAATTAAGTAGATGACATACATATAAATATAAATAAATCCAGTATCATTATTATTTCATATATTTCATTAGTACTTATTATATATACTTTATAATCATTCATGAATGGTTAATCATTGAGAATGAATCTCATCGCGTCGTGGAGACGGTAGTCCGTACGTACGCACGAGCGATGATATCGTTCCCATGGTCGTGGAATTGTGTTGAAGTGTTTGTATACTATTTCAGTATCAATATCAATTTATAATAATCATATATAGTTACTCATTAAACCATTATACCCATCCAATTAATGTGGTGGCGGAAAGTAGATTACACCACGGCGTGGAGACGGTATTCCGTACGTACGCACGCGCGGTGATTTCCTTTTTCTGTAGGATGGATAGAAGGTTAATTAGAGTTGTTTAATATTTATAATAACATATCAGTATTTAAGTAATAATGATGTTATTACTTTATAATGAAACAACTAAAGAAGAAGAAGATGAAGAAGAAAGAAATTGAAAATATCTGTAATGGATATTACCTCTTCTTTGAAACGCCAATTTGAATCCTCCACATAGGGAACTAAGATTGGTCTTTGAAGAAGACCAGGACCTCTAGGATTATTCTAGGGAAGTGGAGAAGGGATTTTTGCAGGGGTTGGCCGAGATTTAGTTCTCAAATTGGTGTGAGGAGGAGGGGGAGGAGGTGCCCTTTTATAAGGGAGGAGAGGGGCACCTTAGGAATATCTCAAAATATTATTTTATATTAAAGTCAAAATCAGTTTATAATGATTCCAAAGGGTCTTATTTCGAAGCTAAAGTGGGGATGGGTCGAAATACTATCAACCAATAGGATTTAGACAAGTTTAGGGTATTATTTTAACCTTATAAATTAGATTTAACTCTAAGTTAAATAATTTAACTTTTACCGTGTCTTTTTGTTTTCTTTCACTATATGGTTAATACACTTACTATAACATGCCAAACGAATCCCAAATTGTTTATTATTAATATATATATCCTTATATATGTCATTTGGCCAAAACTTAGATTTTTAGGAATAATATAACAATTAATAATATAATATTTGATTTAAAAACTATTTTATGTCAATTTTGACACTATTTGATATATGATTTTTCTGAAAGTCATAACAGAATTATATGTTCGAACCAAGTTGATTAAATCAACACTAATATATCATAGTAACCTAGAAAATTAGTGTAAATCATAAAAAGTCTCAAATTACATTTATTTTGGCATTTATAACATCAATTATGTCAATATTCAATTAATAAGACAATTACTGCATCATCTTTGTGTCATAATAAATGATAATTTTTTAATCCCTAAAAATTCTAAATAAAATCCTATGATGTAGATAATTGTATTAGCTTTCTGTATAATATTCATGTTTGAAGTTTCATGAAATTTATCACTAGATTAAAATTATTATACTTATAAGATTTAAGAAAGTGACATGTTGTCACATTCTTTGGTTTTAATAATAATTAAATTATTTTCATTAAAACAATTTAATTAAATGAATCTAATCCGACCCTTAGGTGATATGGGTCGCCTTTTAGTCATCCAATAGGATTTTTATATTTGTTAGGATAATTTTAAAATATTATATTTACCCTTAATTACCTGATTTACCTTTAACTATGGTAAATAAAATTTACCGTAGTTACTATTCATAATTCCCAAAAATAAAAAGTAGCTTATTAACATAATTTGGACCCACTTATTCTAAATATGGAATCCATTTTTCCAAATTCAATACATAAAAGTTGCAGAAATTAAATTAAAATTAATCCCGTTGTCGAAAGAAAACGGGTTTTTCTTTAAAACATTGCAAAAGATTGAATTGATTTAACCTACGAATTCAAGGTAAAATCAATGCTAATGAAATACATTATATTAAATGGTAAAAATATATTCTATTTATAATTTAAAACAATTCAATATTATAATTTAACCACATAATATATTACGATGAAAAAAGTTGTGTTTAATTAAAATATAGCGTGTTTTTACTATTCATTAAAATATGAAAGTTATCGGAAAATATCAAAACTTTATCTAATGTAAATTTTTATATCCTGATTCAAAAGAAGAATTTTATTTTGTCAAATTGAACATATAAACATGTCAAAAACTAGATTTAAAGTGGGTGTGCCATGAAAAGGCGGCAAAACTGCATTTTTTGAAAAATACTTATTTTACCCGAAAAAATTATTTTGTTCTTATACGATGTTCTAGAAAATGTGTAAGATGAATAATAATGTTATATAATTCAAAATTTAGTTAATACTATTCATAACTTCTAGTTCATGACAATATTATAATAATATATCGTTGTTTATTAAAACCCGGTATTGCGTACAACACACGCTATCGAGGAAGGTCGCGATTGCATGTAATGAAAGCCAAGTCAGGGTTGCATGTTGTGAAAGAATCCTTCATTGTTTTGTAAAACAGAATCCAACCATATTTCATTTATACATTGAATATATATATATATATACTCAATGTTGCGTAGAATAACTATTATCAAAATTGTGTGTAACACGATCCAAGAATAGTGTTGCGTAAACTGCAAGTTAATACGGTGTTGCGTATAGCGCAAGGTAATCTTGGTGTAGAATACAACACAAGACATTAATGAAATTAAAAGAATATATTTCATAAAATCTAGGGGTGTTACATTCTACCCCCCTTAAAATTAATTTCACCCTCGAAATTCATCGGGGTTATAAATGGTTTACTATTCGAAAGTTTCTTTAATAGAAACCCACATCGTAAAAAGGAATACCAAAAAAAATCTTTAAAAACAAAAGTATGAAACTTAACGGTTACCCAAATAAACAAATCACTGGGTTTCCACATAGGTGAAAATATGGATATGGAAGAGAAATCTAACCATCATGTTCTGATGGGGAGTGGTAGAGAACATGGCTATGGAAAAGCCAGCAATCACGAAGCCATAAATTTGTGACGATCTAAGGTACCATCTGATTCATCAGATATAAGATCACTAGGACAACATTTTTGGTTTTCAAGATCATTTCCCTAAAGATTAAAATTTGAATTAGAATAAATACTTACTTTATTTTGGTACAATCTCACTGTTGTTCGTACATTGAACAATTTCCACTTCATCTCTTAAATAAATGAAGTTGAATTTGTTATTCGTGAAGTGTTAGCAGATCATGTGATAGAATGACGGGTCCTTCCATCTATCTCAAACAAAAGGTTAGCAAAAATTATATACATAAGTCGATCTATAGTGAGATTAATCATATATGGTTCCTAAAATGGACTTATACATCATATATCATACATCTTAATATAATAAAACTAGTTTCTACTAAACAGGGACTTCATGTAGGCCAGTGGTAGGCGATAAAGGCCAGTCGCACTTCGGTTGTGGGTTCGATTCCCACAGCCTTGTCCGATGCGATGGGCTGTCGCCCGTCCTGCAGGTTGTCCTTTTTCTAAAACTATATTACTATAATATCGAAAAAATTTCTATCCTTAAACAATACAAACTTATGTCCAACATAATCCATTCCAATCTTTAGGCTTATCCATAATACTGCAGTCCACTCACATAACATAGTGAAAACGATTACCAGAGATTTAATACCATCTTTGATCCCCATATATCATAAGATATGTTTTGTTGGTCCCATTCCAAACATTCAAAGTCCTTAATCATGTATTCTCTTGAATACCTTAGTGAAAACATGAATGCAGTTAAAAGTTAACACCTTCCAAATACCAAAATCCTCAAAATTCTATATACTCAAACCATGATATCACTTTGTCCTTATATCAATCATGAGCTCATGAATTCTGTTAAACATTTCATTTTCTCGTTTTCCCTTCATTATGCGCATAATATCTCAATCACTTTGAATACCACATTAGACCAATACATAAATATTCCAATACTCCATGATACAACATTATTTTGGAATCCCATTACATAAACACTTAATCATTCCACCACATCGTTGTCATATTCAACATCGCCAATAGTGATCGCATGTGACTTCCCTTTGTCCTTTGCCTTCAGTGGTTGCTCATGTTGATCATCACTAACCCTTGGATTAGGGTATTTATTAGAATAATTCCCCATTTCCTTGCACTTGAAGCATTGAAGTGTTGGTGGTGAGTTCTCTACAGTGTTTGCTTTATTCACATCATTAGAATCATTTTTTCCATTACTTCGACACTCAGCTGCTCGATGACCTTATTTTCCACACATAAAACATTTTCTAGTCCCTTTAAGACAATCTCCACCATGCTTCTTTCCACACTTTGTGCATAAGGAAACATTCATCTTCTTTTCACCATTATTCTGAGATTTCTCCTTGAACTCCATCTTTCGTTTCTTGTCAAAACAATGAGATGGATATGTAACACCAACTTCCATCTCTACCTTGATAGCACAACACACAATTTCTTCATAGCTACTGAAGTCTCTTATAGCTAATGCCCTTCGAAGACTTGGTTTTAAGCCACTGAAAAATCGATCAACTTTACTTTCAGGTTGGATGATAATGCCAGATGCATACCTTGCAAGTCTTGTAAAATTTTCTTCGTATATACCAACAGATTTATCATCCTTTTTCTTTAGTTCAAGAAACTCCTTCTCCATCTTTGTTCGAAGAATATTAGGGATGTACTTATTGAAAAATAAGTTCTTGAACTCGTCCCATTCCATGGACTCAATTTCATCTCTTTGCCTCGTATTCTTGATTAGATTCCACCATTGATCAGCTTCACCTTCCAAACGATATACTGCTAAGATGACATTATCATGTTCAGAACATTGAAGAACTGAAAATAACTTTTTAGTGGTACTGATCCATTGTTCAGCAACAAGTGGATCAGGAGACCCACTGAAAGAATGTGGACGTTGCCTCATGAAGGACTCAATAGAATATTGTTCCCTTCTCTGCTCATTTAGAAGTCCAGAATGATTCATAGCTTGTGTAAGTATAGCAATAAGATTTTGCACTCCATCTCCAATAACATTTGTTTGTTCAGGAGGACAATCATTGCATTGTCCATTACATTGATCAACATGGTTCCTTCGGGTTCCAGCCATCGTCTAAAACCCAAAAAGAATAGTGTGAGAGGCAAAAATAATGCTAGGGAAAACAACATAATAAAGGGGGAGTACCTTCAATATCTAACATCTCAGGTTTAATTCTATGATCATTAGAGTAATTCTAGTACTATAACCTATACGTATACTTAACCTTAGGGACATCCCGAGACATACCATAGAAATATCTCTAGGGATCTCACTAACGTTTTCTCATCCTAGTTTCCAAAGGTTGTCTAAACCTTTCCTCTGATACCAACTATAGAGACACGAAGCTTAACGTACATGAACATTACATTACATTTGCGGAATACTTAGTGCATAACAAAAACACACACACAAGGATCGTAATAGTTTAGTGTCTTTGGAAACTCGGAACGTAATCTTCTAATCGTGGTGAAGATCTCCAATATCTCCCATAATGATCTTCATTTTTTTACCTAAAACCTTCCTTTATATCCTGGGGAAAAGAAAACATAAAAGGGTGAGCTCAAATGCTCAGTAAGGGTAAACAAAAGAAAAATCAATCACATCATATTCATAAGAACATAACTTTTGGAAATCTTATCCTGCAAAAGAGAGAGCATAATTTCATAACATGGGATAAATCATAGTAGTGAAATGAAATCCCAATAATCATAACATAAAACATGAAACTTTGTGGCATACACACATAATCATAGAGAATCATTTCTTGTTAGTCAAGACTCATTGTCAAGACTATCTTAGTGGACAAAGTCCCTTTCTGAACCGAGTCACCCTCGTTTCAGTCATGTTTCACTGAACCGGTATAACCAACCATTCCAGCCATGTCTATCTCATGAGATATAAAATCTTTTCCCAATGCATTGGAGGGAGATATAGGTCCCACCCATCTCAAAATGATACCATTCTTATGTGTGCCACAAAATCATAAACCATACATCATAGCATAACCCATGTAATAAAAATGGGATTCTTAAACAACATGACATCATAAAACAATTCATATAAGATAAAGGGATTCATAAAAATATTTCAATCACAACCTATTCAAATCCATGTAATTATAGGGATAGAAACAGAACCCAATATTATCTTAGATGGAAAATAATTTTGATAAAACACTTGAACTCCATTCTTGAGGAAAATATCCTTTCTACTTCAAAAACATTTTCCTTTATTAACATGCCATAAAATTTAAACTAAAACAAGTTGATTAAAAATAAACTTGGAAACTTGTTATGGAATCTTCTTGTAAATAATGTTTTAAAAATCCATTCATGCCGTATAAGTTAAAAAAACATTCTTCGTACTTTTGTCGAAAAAGTCAAAAAGTACCTCGTACGAAAAATGACAAAAGATTCCTTTCATATCTTTTACTAAAAACTCACCGAAGGGTAAAATTGGATTTAAACAATTGTAGGTGGATGGAAATAATATTACATAATGAGGAAACATGGATGTGGATGATAAAATACACCCCAGTAAATACCAAAGTATAAACAATCTCGGATAAAAATGAGATTGTGATATTTCCCTTACCTTAGGTCCGACTTGCTTTGTACGTGTCCGAACCTCCTGTATAATGATTTAAATCATGTTATTGACTTATTCCAGAATTATATTCATTGTTATTATATCATATATGGTCTACTTATGACTTTATATTACCCGTTCTTTTGTAAATTCATGTTAAAGTAGCGTTTTGGGTAAAATCGTCTCATTTGTCGTTCGTGTTTTTAACTTGTAATTATTAATATGATTACATGGATCATGATTACTTATATCCAGAATGTAAAACATAATTTATATATAATATATATTCATAATATACATATATATAATATATTTATAAATGGAATGAGATACACTGTTCATGGAGACGGCAGTCCGTACGTACGCATGAACGTTGTTTTCATTTCCTTATTGAATTGAATGGAATTAAGTAGATGAAATACATATAAATATAAATAAATCCAGTATCATTATTATGTCATATATTTCATTAGTACTTATTATATATATTATATAATCATTCATGAATGGTTAATCATTGAGAATGAATCTCATCGCGTCGTGGAGACGGTAGTCCGTACGTACGCACGAGCGATGATATCATTCCCATAGTCGTGGAATTGTGTTGAAGTGTTTGTATACTATTTCAGTATCAATATCACTTTATAATAATCATATATAGTTACTCATTAAACCATTATACCCATCCAATTAATGTGGTGGCGGAAAATAGATTACACCACGGCGTGGAGACGGTATTCCGTACGTACGCACACGCGGTGATTTCCTTTTTCCGTAGGATGAATAGAAGGTTAATTAGAGTTGTTTAATATTTATAATAACATATCAGTATGTAAGTAATACTGATGTTATTACTTTATCATGGAACAACTAAAGAAGAAGATGTTGAAGAAGAAATAAATTGAAAAGATCGGTAATGGATATTACCTCTTCTTTGAAACGCCTCTATGAATCCTCCACTTAGGGAACTAAGATTGGTCTTTGAAGAATACCAGGACCTCTAGGATTATTCTAGGGAAGTGGAGAAGGGATTTTGGCAGGGTTTGGCCGAGCCTAAGTGCTCAAATTGGTGTGAGGAGGAGGGGGAGGAGGTGCCCTTTTATAGGGGAGGAGAGGGGCACCTTAGGAATATCTCAAAATATTATTTTATATTAAAGTCAAAATCGGTTTATAATGGTTCCAAAGGGTCTTATTTAGAAGCTAAAGTGGGGATGGGTCGAAATCCTATCAACCAATAGGATTTAGACAAGTTTAGGGTATTATTTTAACCTTATCAATTAGATTTAACTCTAAGTTAAATAATTTAACTTTTACCGTGTCTTTTTGTTTTCTTTCACTATATGGTTAATACACTTACTATAACATGCCAAAAGAACCCCAAATTGTTTATTAGTAATATATATATCCTTATATAAGTAATTTGGCCGAAACTTAGATTTTTAGGAATAAAATAACAATTAATAATATAATATTTGATTTAAAAACTATTTTGTGTCAATTTTGACACTATTTGATATATGATTTTTGTGAAAGTCATAACAGAATTATATGTTCAAACCATGTTGATTAAATCAACACTAATATATCATAGTAACCTAGAAAATTATTGGAATTCATAAAAAGTCTCAAATTACATTTATTTGGGCATTTATAACATCAATTGTGTCAATATTCCATTAATAAGACAATTACTGCATCATCTTTGTGCCATAATAAATGATAATTATTTAATCCCTAAAAATACTAAATAAATTCCTATGATGTAGATAATTGTATTAGATTTCTGTATACTATTCACGTTCGAAGTTTCATGAAGTTTATCACTAGATTAAAATTATTATACTTATAAGATTTAAGAAAGTGACATGTTGTCACATTCTTTGGTTTTAATAATAATTAAATTATTTTCATTGAAAAAATTTAATTAAATGAATCTAATCCAACCCTTAGGTGATATGGGTCTACTTTTAGTCATCCAATAGGATTTTGAAATTTTTAGGGTAATTTTAAAATATTATATTTACCCTTAATTACCCGATTAACCTTTAACTATGGTAAATAAAATTTACCGTAATTACTATTCATAATTCCCAAAAATAAAAAGTAGCTTATTAACATAATTTGGACCCACTTATTCTAAATATGGAATCCATTTTTCCAAATTAAATACATAAAAGTTGTAGAAATTAAATTAAAATTAATCCCGTTGTCGAAAGAAAACAGGTTTTTCTTTAAAACATTGCAAAAGATTGAATTGATTTAACCTACGAATTCAAGGTCAAATAAATGCTAATGACATACATTATATTAAATGGTAAAAATATATTCTATTTATACTTTAAAACCATTCAATATTATAATTTAACCACATAAGATATTACGATGAAAAAAGTTGTGTTTAATTAAAATATAGCGTGTTTTTACTATTCATTAAAATATGAATGTTATCAGAAAAATATCAAAACATTATCTAATGTAAATTTTTATATCCTGATTCAAAAGAAGAATTTTATTTTGTCAAATTGAACATATAAACATGTCAAAAACTAGATTTAAAGTGGGTGCGCCATCAAAAGGCGGAAAAACTGCATTTTTTGAAAAATACTTATTTTACCCGAAAAATTTATTTTGTTCTTATACCATGTTCTAGAAAATGTGTAAGACGAATAATAATGTTATAAAATTCAAAATTTAGTTAATAATATTCATAACGGCTAGTTCATGACAATATTATAATAATATATCGTTGTTTATTAAAACCCGGTATTGCGTACAACACACGCTATCGAGGAAGGTCGCGATTGCGTGTAATGCAAGCCAAGTCAGGGTTGCGTGTTGTGAAAGAATCCTTCGTTGTTTCGTAAAACAGAATCCAACCATATTTCATTTATACATTGAATATATATATATATATACTCAATGTTGCGTAGAATAACTATTATCAAAATTGTGTGTAACACGATCCAAGAATAGTGTTGCGTATACTGCAAGTTAATACGGTGTTGCGTATAGCGCAAGGTAATCTTGGTGTAGAATACAACAGAAGACATTAATGAAATTAAAAGAATATATTTCATAAAATCTAGGGGTGTTACACAAACCCCCCCGGTTGTCAACCTGGCGTGGCTTAAAGCCACGCCGCCTCAAACCCGGAACAGCCCGGACATTCCGGTTCACGTCCCACCGTCGCGGCTCAGCCACGACTTTTTGCTCTAATGGCGTGCCGCCGCCGCTGGTCGCCAGCGCCGCTGCCCCGGCGGGGCGCGCCTTTGCCGCCTTCTGCGGACCACCGGACGCGCTCCGGTGGTCCATTTCGCCTGCCGCCTTCGCCAACAGTCCTCCCGGGACCCTATCTTTACTACGAAGGAATTCAAACGCCATTTTGGCCTGATTCGTCGTTGCCCGTCGATCCGCACGTTAAATAAGAAATCATGCCGTCTTCGTGGTTTTCCGGTGCGGCGCGACGGCATCGCGCTTCTTCGTCGTGATTCTCTAAATTCCCGCACGGAGCGATGGAACTGCGTCACTTCCATTTCAAGCCACGTAGATAACCATCAAAATAAAAAGGGGAGGTGGTTCAGACGTGTTTGTGCGGTCCGACCTCCTCCGTTATTTTGATAACACTTGGCCGTTAATATCGAAGAACGTCAAAAAATTATTCACGACATAAAAACCAAACCCCTACCTTGAAAATACGTTACACGTCGTCGAGCCGTGGAAGAGGCAAGCGTCGCGACGATTGGACGTCGCGGAAGATCGGTGCTGATTCCGTTGACGTTGGAGGGTGAGTCGTCGTCAAAGGTGACGTTCCCCGTGGTGGGGTCTCCTCCCTTGACGCGGAGGAAGAAGAGGAGAAGGCACGTCGTCGGTGATCGCCCGATGAAGAACGTGGCCTCTCACTTACTTCGACATGGATATAACGTGCAAGATGAGACGGCGTTCTTCGTCGAAACTTCGTTGTTATTCACGTTCTTCAACAAAGGAGATGAAGCGTTCTTCTTTGGAGGAGGAAGTTCTTCAAAACTCAAAAGCTCTCTTCCCTTCCTCTTAACACAACAATTCTATCCAAAATAAAATAAGGCTCTACCTTATTTTATTTACCCATGCCATGCATTCAAATTTATAAAATTCAAAACCAACATTCTTAATTAATTGATCTTGAGTTGCAAATTAATTAAGGTTTAGGTGGCATGAATTAAAGAAGAGAGAGGGGGAGGTGAGTCGTCCCACATTAAAAGGGGGGTTAAACATGTTAATAAAAGTTACCAATTAATGAGAGCAGAGGTTTAAGGGAGTTTAGGGAAGGTGAAATGGGTGGGGTTTGTGTGGGCCCCACCTCACCTTTAATCCTATCATGGGAAGTTGGGTGGTTACCCCAACTTCCACTCAATGGATAAACCACATAAAAGAAATAAAAATTGTAACTCAATTTTTATTTTATCTTCCACAAATTTTAACAACTCCTCCTGTGAAAACGCAACTCCGAAAAAGATCTTCTTAAGAAATTACCGGTGCTACGAATCCATCGGTGCCCTCAGAAGTCGATTCCGAGCACTGGTTCAAAAGTTAGAAAAACCTGCTTGTTCGTTCACTGAATGTACCCGAGCTAAACTTCAGAATATAATTCCGGGCACACCGGGCCTCCGAATCAGGCGCCGTCAAAAACTGCGTTCTTTTAAATTTACAATGAAAATTAAGAAGACATTTCCCTTGAATTTTATAGGTCTTTACATTTCTCCCACGTCAGGGCTTTATGTCCCCGTAAATCTTTAACACTAACTAGGGATACAAAAGCAGTACTGAGCACACATCTGAGCCTTCTGCTCCCAGGTGCTCCCCTGGAGGTTCCTGTGCTGCCAGGGAAAACACACCTGAGGAATCGATCGTTCATGTGGGACCCACATCTATCGATCCTCGATCTCCACTGGAATCTTTGCGCAAGTCGCCCTACCATCGACATCCAACTCCCAGAGGTCGATGATGTGTGAAGGATCATGCACGTATCTCCTCAGCCGAGGTACGTGGATAATTTCATGCACCTGGTGAAACTAAGGTGGAAAGGTCAAGCGATAAACCACTTCGTCTACCCTGTTGAGGACCTTGAAGGGTCCAATGAAGCGCAAGGATAACTTTCCATCTCAGCCAAATCTCTGTAATTCCACGTCGAGGTGAGACCCGTAAGAAAACATGGTGGCCATCCTCGAACTCTAGTGGTCTCTGCCTCTTGTCGGCATAAGGCTTCTGTCGGCCATGAGCTATCCTCATCTGCTCTTGGATGACATCGACCTACTCTGTCATGGCCTGGACCATCTCTGGTCCCACAAGAGCTGTTATGATTTCTTCTTTGCCGACAAGAGAAATCCGGTCTCATCCCCTGGATGAACCACATTCTTTTTCTAATACAGTCAATCTGGACATGAATGATATATTCATTCCATGGATGACATCGTAAGGCCTCGACGTTACTACCAAGAGATCCAAAAGTCACTCTCGCCTCTAAAGGTCAAGTCACACTGTTGGCATTAGCGTGAGGTAACTGGGTCTCCTCCAGTAGGAACCTCGAAAGTGAGGGTCAAGTCAACAATTTAAACCGGAACCTCTTAATACACAGAAAGGAAGGAAGTAAATGTCACAAAGGTAAGTGTCTTTATATTATTGCGTCCCATAGTAAAAAGACACCAATTTAACAACAAAATGGAACTAGAAGTACGAAGATCAAAAGGAAACCACTAGTTCTACTCCTATCCACTTGCTTCCCGAGCTCCATAGTCGTATGCTTATACCGCCTGAAGCTGAGCGCTCCCATGTCCACCTGTTCCCTGCAGTTGGGGTGGATCTCCTGGTGGTGGTGGTGGGAACACCTTGATGTGTCGTCCACCTCCAGATGCACGGCCAGCTCCTAGCTGTCCGCCTCGATCGAACCATTACCTCTACCTGGGGGGTTCTTCATTTAATTGCTGGTCATCTGCATGGCGGGTCGGACAGTCACATGCCATGTGATCGATCCCGCTGTAGGAGTAACACTGCATGGTGGGTCTGGCTCTGTCATTTACCTTGGTACCTCGCACTACCGACCCTGAGTCATGCGGTCGACCACCTGTAGGTCTGGTCCTCTTGGACCTCTGTGTCATCTGTCTACTGCCTACTACAGAAGACTCTGCCGCATTCTGGCTAGTGGTGGGTCCTACTTCTGGAGACTGCTCAGCAAGGAAACTCTCCACTAAGAGGGCTCACTCCAACACCCCTGTCTACATCGGGATGCTGTGAGAAAAAACAGGAGCTTTAATCTCTCACCTGAGCCCCTGCTCGAAGGTTCGGGCCTTAAAGAACGGGTCCCGTACCATATCTGTGGAGTAGCGTGAGAGGTCTGTGAACCTCACTGAGTACTGCGCCACCATCATGCTAACCTGTTGTAGATGAAGCAGCTCATGTATACGCACCGCTCGAAGGGTGGCTGGTACAAACTCTGCCCAGAACAGGCTCTCAAAGTCTGCCCACAGAAGTGTTGCCTCGTCATGCATCTGGAGCATCAGGCTCCACCATCTTCCTGCTGCTGCCTCAAGAAGGCTGGTGTAACGACCCAATGTTTTTCAATGTAAAATTACCTTCTTATATTTATTTCATAAAAATTAAAAATAATGAACTACTAAGTGATAAGTGACCTTAAAACATAATTTTGTCACCCCTATGTTTGGAATTTTGAAAATCCAACATACACGGTTGTGTTCAAGATGGTTTTTGGAGTCTAATGAAACAAAATTAATTTTTGGTGAATAGTAACCTACCCTTATGAATAGTAACCTACCCTTATGAATAGTAACATTACCCTTATGAATAGTAAATAATAGAAACATTACCTATGAATAATAAAATAAAATTTTGAAATCTTAGAAAGTGACAATTTGACCTTAGTAAACGTGTTTGGTATTTTATAAGTCATAAATAATTAATTATAAGTAATTAATTAATTTAAAAGAGTATTTATTGTCCTATAATGTATTCAAAAATTAATTAATAAATTTATAATAGTTTTTAG
Organism: Viscum album; assembly: GCA_963277665.1. Taxonomy (NCBI): domain Eukaryota; kingdom Viridiplantae; phylum Streptophyta; class Magnoliopsida; order Santalales; family Viscaceae; genus Viscum; species Viscum album. The sequence goes on along the minus strand of OY728119.1, from coordinate 1,171,585,365 downwards.
ATAATTTTATAAGAACCTACGTAATTTTTGAAAGAACTATAAATTCAGTTTTAATCTTAAAAACTGTTTTTAAGTAAATTATGATTTTAATTAAATATGAAATTAATAATATTTAGGAAATTATTTTTGAAAAATGGACTTTAATTTTGGGTTCTACACGTTGAAATATGGTTGGGGGAAATTTTTGGGAATTTTCTGAGATACTTGAATTTTTGATAAATAGTGGAATCCGATAATTCACAATAAATGCTAAATAATGTACTAATTGAGTCACCGATGATGTTCTTCTGATGTTAGCCCACATTTTTCGGGATTACATTATAAAATTACTATTCTTGGTTGTTAAAGACTCACTATTCCTTGTCTTATTTTAAATTCATAAACTAATCAATTTTATATTAAAGAAACCCCTCTCCCCTCCACTATAAAAGCCACCCTTCACTCCCTCTTTTCCTCACACCTCTCAAGCTCCAAGCCTTCTCTAAAATCTACCCAAAACCCTTCCCTATCACCTCCCCCACGTCCAAAATCTTCTGGTCTCATCAAAAGACAAACCCTATCTTCCTTAAGGAGCATCTCAAGAGGAAGATTCTAGAGGTAATTTCTCTCTCCTCTCCTTTAATTTCCTTTCAAGTTCAAGTTCTTTTCTTGATCTCTCCCCACCTATACTCATCCAAATTGTTTTGTAACTCCATTAACCCAAATAATCTTCATTTAATTCTTATCTAATGATTCGTCCACATGGATCTAATATAAAATCATTAAAGAATCTGTAATATCATTATTAACATGTAATATCAGTTCTGGATGTTTACCCATGATCTACCCAAACATCAATTTAATAATACAAGTGGACCGCTCAAGAAAACCAAGAAAACGAACATCCCTGATCAATGTTTTCAATCTCTATAAGTCATCCAAAGGAACATAATATGAAATAATGAAACCAGAATGAACCCTATTAATGCATAAAAGGTTCTGTAATTTCTAATTAATGAATGTAATGTCATTATATAGGACATTAAATAGAATTAGTCATTCGAGTACAAGGTAACGGGAAATCTTGAACCCTATTTTTCTTCCATCGGGTTCTCCCTCTTTCACTCCATTTTTGATATGGTTACTCATCAAAGATCATTTTTTCAGCTTTTCCTTTAATTTTCTGAGATATACATGTTTTTCACTGGTTTTTATGTCCATCAAAATATTTATCAAAAGAACTCTTCATTCAATATCTCACCTTTTACCTTTCATTCAAGGTTGATGGTTCTTGTATCAATTATGTTGTTCCCTCTTTCTTTTGGGAACCCAAACCTTATGAATGTGTTTTTATGAGATTAAACTCATTCCTTTACATGGGATATTTATGTACATGTTTGATATTTCTTCTATGTGTCAAGCATGATAATGATAATGTTATGATGTGACGGGTGCGCCCAGAATTATATAGCGCAATAGGAATGTTAAGATGTGACGGGTGCGCCTAGAATTATACAGCGCTCCAATGCATTGGGTAAAGTGATGAATCTCATGAGTAAATGTGAAATGATGTGTGAACAAGATTCTATCTTTTTTCACATGTATGTGTGGTAGTTAACCATTAAGACATGATGTTTAATTTTTATGCATTGCGACATTTCAAGTTTATTGTTTATGCTCCTCTCATGTTCATGATCTTTTGCCTACGTCATGATTATGCTCACCCCATGATATATTGTTCTTGTCTATCCTCTTACTGGGCTTCTAGATCACCCCTTTTTATGTATATCCTCAGGTGGATACATGTACTAAGGAGAGGACAAGTTCCAATAAGAATCTAGAGAAGATGAAATTAAAATAAATGTTTATGGTTGATGTTGTATTTGTAATGTATGGTCCTAGTTTTCCCAAGACACTAATCCTCTGGATCCTCTATGTGAAATAATATTATGTTGTTTATCTTTGAAATTATGTTATAGTAATGTAAGAAAAGGCCGGGTCGCTATAGTTGGTATCAGAGGAACGGTTTAGTTAATTTGGGGATTATGATTAGTAAACCCTAGAGAAAACCTCTCGCCTAAGAATAAGTACAAACACATACACAAGAAAATATACCTAGGGATCCCATATGTTATGTTTTTGGTATAATTGTTTAAATGAATAAGTTATTCATGAATTGTTTACTTATGTTTTTTTCTAACCTTTTCTATTTTAGAAAATTGTGGGAACCAGGAGAAATCAGGGCAATAACTCTTGCGAGGGCCAATGCAACGATCGCCCGAACGACATCCCCAAGGATTTGGGAGGTGGAGTTCAAAACTTCATGGAGATGCTTACCCAATTATCTCAGGTTATGAATAATAACCATAATAATGGGGAACATCCTCCATCACCAAAGAGGGATCAACTAGCAATCAGAAGTTTTATGTGGCAACGACCATCGACGTTTTGTGGATCTTCCGATCCAATAGTTGCGGAACAATGGGTCATCTCCATGGAGAAGATATTTTCTGTTATTCACTGTTCCGAGATGTAGAAGGTGACTCTAACGGTTTATCGTCTAGATGGAGAAGCTGATCAATGGTGGGTTTTGATTAAGAACACCAAGCCAAGGGAGGAAATTGAAGAGATGGAATGGGAAGACTTTAAGATAATGTTTCTTAATAAGTACTTCCCAAGAACTCTTCGCACGAAGTTGGAGATAGAATTCATAGAGCTCAAGAAAAAAGAAGGAGAATCTGTCACAACCTATGAAGAAAATTTTACAAGGCTCGCAAGGTATGCGTTGTGTTTTGTTATCAACAATGATAGCAAAATTGATAGATTCTTTAGTGGACTAAAACCACATCTTCGAAAGGCTCTTGCAATTCGAGACTTTGGGAGTTATGAATAATTTGTTCGTTGTGCTCTCAAAGTGGAGATGGAGTTTGGAGAATGCTCCCATGGCTATGGTGATAAGAAAAGAAAGATGGAGTTTCAAGCTGTGGGATCTAGAGATAAAGATGGGAATAAAACACAACGACCCACATGCCAAAAATGTGGGAAGTTGCACCATGGGAACTGCATCAAAGGGATAGGGAAATGCTTCAAGTGTGGGAAACAAGGACACCTTGCTCATGAGTGTCTAAAAGACATGAAAAGGAAGGATAATGTAGATGATGAAAGGAGAGAACCACTCATGGTTCAATGCTACAACTGTAGGGAGCTAGGGAACTATTCAAACCTGTGCACTAAACATCAAGCTCTCGAGGGTAATCTGCGCCAACAACCACCAAAGCCAAAGGAACAAGGGAAGTCTTATGCTATCACAACTACGGAGGTGTATCATGATAATGAAGTCGTACAAGGTACACTTACTATTCACTCAAGAATGGGAAAAGTCTTGTTTGATTCTGGTTCTACGCATTCCTTTATATCGTCTAATTTTTCTAGAACTATAGAATCGAAGGCCCGAAACCTTGAAGTAGAGATATCTGTAAAAACACCAAGTGGTGCAATCATTGCAACCCATGTGTTTGACTCTTCTCCTATTGATGTATGTGGGAAGATTCTTCCGGAAATTCTTGTAATACTTCCCTTGGTGGAATTCGACGCTATAATGGGAATGGACTGGATCTCGTTATATAGAGCACATATCAACTGTCGGGAAAAGGAAATATATTTTCATATTCCGAACCATCCAATGCTCCTCTACAAATGCAAGGAAGATCATGAATCTCCTTTGAGAAATCCTTCAATGGTTTGGGTGTTGATTCCCTATGAAGAAGCATACCTCACCCAAATGGTTGAGTCAAAGGAAAGTTCCAACCGTGAGGAAATGCCCATCGTAAGGGAATATGACGATGTATTTTCGAAGAGTTACCCGTAATTCCCCTGGATCGTGAGGTAGAGTTCTCAATTTAACTCATACCCAGAGCTACTCCTATATCGAAGTGCCCCTATAGGATGGCTCCTATCGAACTGGAGGAGTTAAAGAAGCAGCTGCAAGAGCATCTGGACAAAGGGTTCATACGCCCTAGTGCATCACCTTGGGGTGCGCCAGTGCTATTTGTGAAGAAGAAGGATGGAACCATGCGGTTGTGAATCGATTATCGGGAACTCAACAAGATCACCACAAAGAACAAGTATCTTCTCCCAAGGATTGATGACTTGTTCGATCAGTTAAGAGGATATGAATACTTCTCAAAGGTGGATCTTCATTCTGGATATCATCAAGTAAAGGTGAAGAAAGAATATATTTAGAAGACTTCCTTCCGTACAAGGTATGGGCACTATGAGTTTTTGGTGATGCCCTTTGGACATACTAATTCCCCTGCAATCTTCATGGATTTGATGAATAGAGTCATTAGAAATTACCTTTACAAATTTTATGGTAGTGCTTATTGATGATATTCTCATCTAGTCCAAGAGCAAGGAGGAACATGAAGAACATCTAAGACTTGTGTTGGCGACATTGAGAAAGTAGAAGTTGTACGCCATGTTCAGAAAGTGTGACTTTTGGATGAATCAAGTCACGTTCTTGGGACATGTGATCACAAGTGAGGGAATTTTTGTGGACCCTTCAAAGACAAAGGCGATTGAGGAATGGCCCAGGACCTCTAGTGTCACGGAAATCCGTAGTTTTCTTGGATTAGATGGGTACTATCGACGTTTTGTGAGAAACTTCTCATGATTGTCAAGCCCTTTAACTAATTTAACAAGGAAAGGGGAAAAGTATGTCTGGATGGATGAATGTGAGGGAAGCCTCAAGGAGCGAAATAGAAGGCTGATCACTGCACCTGTACTCACACTAATGAAAAGTGGATAATGTTTTGTGATATACAGTGATGCATCAAAGAAAGGCTTGGGTTGTGTACTCATGAAAAATGATAATGTGATAGCCTACGCCTCACGACAGTTGAAGATCCATGAGCAGAACTACCCGATGCATTATCTAGAGCTATCAGCCGTGATTTTGCCTTGAAAATCTGGCGGCAATACCTTTTTGGCGAGAAGTGTGACATATACACTGACCACAAGAGCCTAAAGTATATATTCAAACAAAAGGATCTCAACATGTGTCAAAGGAGATGGTTAGATCTAATCAAGGATTATGATTTCTCTATTCACTATCAATCAAGAAAGGAGAACAAGGTAGTAGATGCTCTAAGAAGGAAAGAACATGCTACTCTATCCATGTCGAGGATTGAGAAAGACCCAATCTTCTTGGATATGCAAATGATGGATTTGGGAATCGTAAGGGCAGGGGATACATCCTACCTTGCCCAAATGATTGTGCAACCATCCATCCAACAGAAGATTAAGGAAGCACAAAGGGAATATGTGGAGATAAAAAAGAGGGTGAATGCAGTAATGGAAGGGACGCTGCAAGAGTTCCATATCGATGATGATGGTGTGATTCGGTTTGGAACACGGATTTGTATGCCTTCATCACCCGGGATAAAGAAGGAGCTATTGGATAATGCACATAGCTCAACTTTCTCTATCCATCCTGGAAGTACCAAGATGTATCGTGATCTCCGAGAGCACTTCCAGTGGGATAACATGAAGAAGGAGATTGCGGAATATATATCAAGGTGCTTGGTAATTCATCAATTTAATGTTGAGCAGAAAAAGTCCAAAGGTATGATGTATCCATTTCCTATACCCATGTAGAAATGGGAAAAATGTTAATATGGAATTTGTCACAGGTCTCCCGAAGACGTCAAGAAGAAATAATGCGATATGGGTTGTGGTTGATCGACTCACCATGACTACCCATTTTATCGCTATTCGGGAAGACCTATCACTTGAACAACTTGCAATGATATATGTGAAAGAAGTGGTGAGACTGCACGGTGTTCCACTCTCAATTGTCTCTGACCGTGATCCAAGGTTCACATCTATGTTCTGGAGGAGCCTTCAACATGCTTTGAGTACTGAATAAAATTTCATCACGGCCTATCACCCCCAAACTGATGGCCAGTCTGAAAGGACTATTCAGGCACTTGAAGATATGCCAAGAGCCTGCTCTCTTGAATTCAAAGGTGGTTGGGATCAACATCTCCCATTGGTTGAGTTCTCATACAACAATAGCTTCCACTCGAGTATTCAGATGGCTCCGTATGAAGCTCTTTATGGGAAGCAATGTAGAACTCCAACCTATTGGGATGATGTTGGAGAACGAAAGCTACTTGGTCTCGATCTTGTTCAAGAGATGACAGAGAAGGTTCAAGTCATCCAGAAACACATCAATGCTGCTCAAATTCGGAAAAAGAGCTATGCTGACAACCATCGAAGGGACTTGGAGTTTGACGTTGGTGATAAATTATTCCTTCGAATATCTCCATGGAAGAGAGTCATGCGATTCGGGAAGAAAGGGAAGCTAAGCCCATGGTACATTGGCCCCTTTGAGATCTTTGACCGCATAGGATTCGTGGCCTATTGTCTGGAACTTCCACCGAATATGGCACAAGTTCATGACATGTTTCATGTATCACTACTGAGGAAGTACATACCAGACCCCTCACAAGTACTAAACTCATAGGTGGTGCAGCTGGAAGATGATCTCTCCTATGAGGAGCAACCGGTAAAAATTTTGGACCGAAGTGATAAGGTTCTACGCAACAAGACAACCCGCCTTGTCAAAGTGTTGTGGAGGAACCATAAGTTTGAGGAAGCAACTTGGGAACCAGAACAGGCAATAAAGAAGAAGTACCCTCACCTATTTGTGTAAAGTGAAATTTCGGGGGCGAAATTTCTTAAGGGGGGAAGAATGTAACGACCCAATGTTTTTCAATGGAAAATTCCCTTCTTATATTTATGTCATAAAAACACAAAATAATGAACTACTAAGTGATAAGTGACCTTTAAACATAATTTTGTCACCCCTATGTTTGGAATTTTGAAAATCCAACATATACAGTTGTGTTCAAGATGGTTTTTGGAGTCTAATGAAACAAAAATAATTTTTGGTGAATAGTAACCTACCCTTATGAATAGTAACCTACCCTTATGAATAGTAACATGACCCTTATGAATAGTAAATAAGGGGAACATTACCTATGAATAATAAAATAAAATTTAGACATCTTCAAAAGTGACAATTTGACCTTAGTAAACGTTTTTGGTATTTTATAAGTCATAAATAATTAATTATAATTAATTAATTAATTTAAAAGAATATTTATTTTCCTGTAATGTATTCATAAATTAATGAATCAATTTCTAATAGTTTTTTGATAATTTTATAAGACCCTACGTAATTTTTTAAAGAACTATAAATTCAGTTTTAATCTTAAACAGTGTTTTTTTTAAGTAAATTATGATTTTAATTAAATATTAAGTTAATAATATTTAGAAAACTAGTTTTGAAAAATGGACTTCATTTTTGGGTTCTACACGTCGAAAAATGGTTGGGGTAAATTTTTGGGAATTTTCTGAGATACTTGAATTTTGATGAATAGTGGAATCCGATAATTCACAATAAATGCTAAATAATGTAATAATTGAGTCAACAATGATGTTCTGCTGATGTAATCCCACTTGGTTCGGGATTAAATTATAAAATTAATATTCTTGGTCATTCAAGACTCACTATTCCTTGTCTTAGGTGAAATTAATAAACTAATCAATTTTATATTAAGGAAACCCCTCTCCCCTCCACTATAAAAGCCACCCTTCACTCCCTCTTTTCCTCACACCTCTCAAGCTTTAAGACTTCTCTAAACTCTTCCCAAACACCTTACCTAGCACCTCCCCCACGTCCAAAAGCTTCTGGTCTCATCAAAAGACCAATCCTATCTTCCTTAAGGAGGATCTCAAGAGGAAGATTCTAGCGGTAATTTCTCTCTCTTCTCCTTTAATTTCCTTTCATGTTCAAGTTCCTTTCTTGATATATCTCCAGCTATACTCATCCAAATTTTTTTGTAACTCCAATATTATACATATAATGTATTTTTATGATTCTATTGGGATATTATATCACCCCACCCCCTTTCCCTCTTCCTTTTATTATATTTAAGAGAACATTGTTCATGTGGTGATAATTTATCACCTTCAAAAACAACATGCTATCTTGTTCCATTTCTACCTTAAGATCTGGTCATGAAACAATTTTTATGGTTGAACCAGAATATTGTATATGTATTATGTTCCATTTTAATTTCTGTAAATTACCTATGGCCAAATTACTAAGTAAAAGTTAAAACGAGTTTGTTGTGATCCAAAAACCGCTCAAATTAACCCAAATAATATTCATTTAATTCTTATCTAATGATTCATCCACATGGATCTAATATAAAATCATTCAAGCTTCTGTAATATCATTAATAACATGTAATATCAGTTCTTTATGTTGTACCCATGATCTACCCAAACATCAATTTAAGAATACAGGTGGACAGCTCAAGAAAACCATGAAAATGAACATCCCTAATCAATATTTTTAAACTCTATAAGTCATCCAAAGGAACATAATATGAAATAATGAAACCAGAATGACCCCTATTAATATATAAAAGGTTCTGGAATTTCTAATTAATTAATATAATGTCATTATACATGACATTAAAGAGAAGGAGGCATTTGAGTACAAGGTAAGGGGAAATCTCGAACCAAATTTTTCTTCCTTCGGGTTCTCCCTCTTTCACTCAATTTTTGATATGGTTACTCTTAAAAGATCAATTGTTCATATTTTCCTTTACTTTTCTGGGATATACATGTTTTTCACTGGTTTTTATGTCCATCAAAATATTTTCCAAAAGAACACTTCTTTCAAGATCTCACCTTTTACCTTTCATTCAAGGTTGATGGTTCTTGTATCAAGTATGTTGTTCCCTCTTTCTTTTGGGAACCCAAAGCTTATGAATGTGTTATTATGAGATGAAACCAATTCCTTTCCATGGGTTATTTATGTACATGTCTGATATGTGTTCTATGTGGAAAGCATGATAATGATAATGTTATGATGTGACAGGTGCGCCCGGAATTATATAGCGCAATATGAATGTTTAAATGTGATGGGTGCGCCCGGAATTATACAGCGCTCTAATGCATTGGGTAAAGTGATGTATCTCATTAGTAAATATGAAATGATGTGTGAACAAGATTCTATCTTTGTTCACAAGTATGGGTGGTAGTTAACCACTAAGACCTGATGTTTCATTTTTATGCATTGCCACATTTCAAGTATATTGTTTATGCTCATCTCATGTTCACGATCTTTTGCCTACGTCATGACTATGCTCACCCCATGCTATATTGTTCTTATCTATCCTCTTACTGGGCTTCTAGCTCACCCCTTTTGATGTATATCCTCATGTGGATACATGTACTAAGGAGAGGACATGTGCCAATCAGAAGCTAGAGAAGATGAAATTAAATAAATGATTATGGTTGATGTTGTATTTGTTATGTATGGTCCTAGTTTTCCCAAGACACTAAACCTCTAGATCCTCTATGTTTAATACTATTATGTTGTTTATATTTGAAATGATGTAATAGTAATGTAAGAAAAGGCCGGGTCGCTATAGCTGGTAGCATGGATCACCATGATGTCTGCTGGCGTCCCCACTAGACTGAAGAGTCTCACCACAGCCTCCAGCCAATCCTCAGCCGCCTGATGGTCCGTCTCTCCCCCGAACCTGGAGGGCCTCTGGTGCTGGAACTCGTGCAGTGCGCTCAAGCGACGTGCACCCTCTACTGGTGGGGATGGTGGCATAGGTGGCCCAACGGGTAGTAGTACCGATGGTGCCTCCGTTGGTGCCTCAACTGGGATAGGGCCCTGTACTAAGGCCACATCGCTCGGCGGGATGTCAGTACGAACAACTCTCGGGACTCTAGCTGGTCGTCCGAGAGGAGGCATCCTGAAAGGAACAAACATGACATGGTTAGACGATTTATACCTGGTGAGCTGACCTGGTTTGCGCTGACTTTTAAAACTTTTGGAAACACACACACAATCAGTGTTTTCGTACACAAAGTCGGAAATCAGTTGTCAGGGTCCTGGTGTGTGGATACATCGGCCGCCCGCACCAACACTGGACTCCGTGAACAAAAAACCACACTCGGTACTCTTAACACTGTCTCTTCACCTAAAGAAAATATCAGAGTTATTAGTTCTACGGTAGAACCGACTTCTCTGATACCAATTTGTCACAACCCGTCCTCGAGGCCCGTGTCGTGACTACCCCAAGCCCGCCTTCCATAGGCCAGGGGCTGGAGACTAGCACCAAAGGCGTAAATCCTGATAACTGGAAGGCATTTCCATTATAAAAGAAAACAAAAAGCCATAGAGTACAAGCGGAAGTAAAAACCTAAGTACAAAAGAAAGTGCTGAAAAGTATATGGGACAGAATACAAACCCAACTGCAAGTACAACTACTACTGAAATGAAGTACAACGGAAAAGTCAATCAGCAGGAAGAAAGGAAGCCGATCCTGGGTCGTCCTCCTCAGATTCTACCTGAAGGGTAGGTATAGATAGCGCAACTCTTGGATCGTCCACCACAGATCCTACCTGAAGGGTAGGTACAGATAGCCTCCATAGTGCTCTCACCCGTCAACCTCCGAAGTGTTGTCTTGCCGTGAATTCCACCTCTGGGTACCGTCCAGTCCTCAAACACTCGGCTTATACCAGTGCTGCCCATCGTCTGCAACCAACACAACGAGGTGCGGGGATAGCCCATGCAGGGGTGAGTATAACGATACTCAGTAGGGACCCCGAGACCCCCAAGGTATCACTAAAACCAACAAGGATAACCACAAGAAGATCTCAACAGATAACCTCTACTTAGGTATATGCCCATACATATACCTAAGTTATCAAGTAACCCATCTCAATCATGAGGAAACACAAAGATCATAGACTCAGCTCAAACCAAGATTTTCATTATCAAAATTTTAACTGCTGATGAGTCCGTCTCTGGAGTGTACAATGATCCTATCACAACTCCTAGGTACTTCTCACTAACCTAAGACTGCTGAGGTACTCCTCCTGTTGAGTACCGCGGGTCTACCACCTCACACAGTAGTACTCCTCTGCCATGGGTCTGCCACCTCACATAGTAGTGCTCCCCCTCATAGCCTATAGAGGTACTCCACCTATCGAGTACCGCGAGTCTGCCACCTCACACAATAGTGCTCCTCTGCCATGGGTCTGCCACCTCACAAAGTAGTGCTCCCCACTAGGCTATGCTAGTCACTCCGAATCGAATCGGAAAAGCAGTTATCAGGTCAAAGCCAGTTACACGGTCTCTGTACTCCGTACGCTCGTCTCCATGAGGGTCCTCTCCAAGAGCTACAGGTTGATACTCTAAGTATCACAAGTCCCACGAAGAAGTATCTCAAAGGACCGCCTCGTCATAGGGGTCTCAACGCAACAGACGGCGCGTCAATCGGACGATTGGTCTGTGAGTTATTATTCTTCTCGTCCCAAGGGCCCGGTTGGTTTCGTGTGCGAACCAACCTAGCCGTATCTCAACTGTACCCCGAACTGTCATAGGGTATACTCATAGGGACCTTTTTTCAATGTGATCTCCAACTCCGCTGACGGTTCGTCAAACGGACGTTTGGTCTGAAAGATATCAGCTTTTCCGTTCGAGGGGCCTGGTTGGATTTTGGGTACAATACAACCTGGACATACTCCAACTACATCCAAAACTCAGGAAACGTATTCCAAAAGTTCCTTCACATCAAAAGGAATTCAACGAGACAAACGGCGCATCAATCGGACGCCCGATCTGTGAGTTATTGGCTTTTTCGTTTCAGGTGCCCGGTTGGTTTCGTGTGCGAACGGACCTGACCATACTCTGACGGTTTCCAAACCTCGAGTGGAGTAAGCCAAAAGTTCCGCCCTATCAAGAGGAAACCAACAAAGTCGACGACACGTCAATCGGACGTCCGGAACTCAAGATATAAGCGTTTCCGCTCCGAGGGCCCGGTTGGTTTCGTATCCGAACCAACCCTGGCCGAACCCAAAGTTCTCTAAAACCTAGAGTGTAATATATCAAAACGACCGTCTCATTTCAATGATCGCATCGCCGCTGACGATGCATCGATCGGAGGTCCACAACCCATGTTATGGGGAAAAGACCGTAGACAGTCCGAAATGAGGGTATGTGCCCGGCCCGGCCCGCCCCAACCCCCCCCCCCCCTTGGTCGGCCGAACCGGGTCCGGGTCTGGCCCTGCTGGGAGAGGCCCGGCCCGGCCGGGGCAGCCGGCTGGCCTCGCGCTGGCGTGGCGCGACGGGTGCGGGGGGTTACAAACCCCCCCTTTGTCAACCTGGTGCGGCTTAAAGCCGTGCCGCCTCAAACCCAGAACGGCCCGGCCGTTCCGGTTCACGTCCCTCCGCCACGGCTCAGCCACGACGGTTTGCTCCGGCGCCGTGCCGCCGTCGCCGGTCACCGGCACCGCCACGCCAGTGTAGCGCGCCGCCGCCGCCTTCTACAGACCACCGGACGTGCTTCGGTGGTCTGTTTCGCCTGCCGCCTTGGCCAATAGTCCTCCCGGGACCCGATCTTTACTGCGAAGGAATTCAAACGCCATTTTGGCTGGATTCGTCATCGCCCGTCGATCCACACCTCAAATAACAAATCACGCCGTCTTCGTGGTTTTCCGGTGCCGCGTGACGGCGTCGCGCTTCTTCATCGTGATTCTCTAAATTCCCACACGGAGCGACGGTACTGCGTCACTTCCATTTCAAGACACGTAGATAACCATCAAAATAAAAAGGGGAGAAGGTTTGTCCGTGTTTGTGCGGTATGAACTCCTCCGTTATTTTGATAACAGTTGGCTGTTAATATCGAAGAATGTCAAAAAATTATTCACGACATAAATCCCAAACCCCTACCTCGCAAAGAAGTTACACGTTGTCGAGCCGCGGAAGAGGCAAGTGTCACAATGATCGGACGTCGCGCAAGATCGGTGCCGATTCTGTTGACGTCGGAGGGTGATTCATCATCAAAGGTGACGTTCCCCGCGGTGGGGTCTCCTCCCTTGACGCGAAGGAAGAAGAGGAGAAGGCACGTCGTCGGTGATCGCACGATGTAGAATGCGGCGTCTCGCTTCCTTCAACGTGGAGAGAAGGTGCAAGATGAGACAGCGTTCTTCGTCGAACCTTCGGTGTTCTTCACGTTCTTCAAAAAAGGAGATGAAGCGTTGTTCTTCGGAGGAGGAATTTCTTTAAAACTCAAAAGCTCTATTCCCTTCCTCTTAATACAACAATTCTAACCAAAATAAAATAAGGCTCTACCTTATTTTATTTACCCAATCCATGCATTCAAAATTACAAAATTCAAAAACAACAAACTTAATAAATTGATCTTGAGTTTCCAAATTAATTAATGTTTAGGTGGCATGAATTAAAGAAGATATAGGGGGAGGTGAGTGGTCTTACATTAAAAGGGGGGGTTAAACATGTTAAGAAAATTTACTAATTAATGAGAGGAGAGGTTTAAGGGAGTTTATGGAAGGTGAAAGGGGTGGGGTTTGTCTAGGCCCCACCTCACCTTTAATCCTCTCATGGTAAGTTGGGTGGTTACCCCAACTTCCACTCAATGGATAAACCACTTAAATGAAATAAAAATTGTAACTCAATTTTTATTTTATCTTCCACAAATTTTTAACAACTCCTCCCGTGAAAACGCAACTCCGAAAAAGATCTTCTTAAGAAATTACCGGCACTACGAATCAATTGGTGCCCTCAGAAGTCAATTCCGAGAACTGGTTCAAAAGTTAGAAAAATCCGCTCGATCGTTCACTGAACGTACCTGAGCTAAACTTCAGAAAATAATTCTGGGCACACCGGGCCTCGGAATCAGGCGCCATCAGAAACTGCGTTCCTGTAAAATTACAAAGAAAATTAAGAAATAATTTCCCTTGAATTTTATGGGTCTTTACAAATTTAATCAAATTCGATATTTCATATTTCATATTTCTTAAATATAGTCTCATTGCATTTATAATATGAATTTTTTTTATTCTTTATATGACACGTTATTTTAAGTATATGAAAATTCTATCAATTATAAACATTTTATAATTCAATTATGTAAACTATTTACCTAATATTATTTAAATATATCAAAAAAAAATTCAAACCTTTGATAATATCATATATTAAAACACAATTTTATGAGTGTGAAATAATTTCCAAATCATGCTTCCTCTTAATTTGAATGATTTAGATTAATTATGAATATTTCATAAATAAATATTAACTCTTCAAATTTTGCCATATAATTTTATTTAGAAACGCTTTATAAATTACCCAATATGATCATTAAATAAAAAAATTATTAATTATCTATAAGGAATTCCATATATTTTTATAATGGTTTTTTTAAAATATCAATTTTTATTTCTGTTTAATATTTATTAATAAATTAATTAGAAAAAATTATTTATTTTATTATAAAATATTTATAATTTGTTATTTTATAAACTATTTATAAATTAATAACACTCAATAAATACCATTTTCATATTATTTATAAAAAATTAAAAATAACTATTTTTATTTCTATTTGAATAATTAAATAAAATATGTTTTCCTCATGAATCGTGTTTTACGATTTAGGTCATATCAAAATATGTGGTTTTCATTTTTATCAATCATATTCTACAATAGGGGAAGTGTTTATTATAACCCCTATATGGTTCAAAATTGTATTTAATAATATATATAATATCATTTGTAGGATACAATTCTATATTTTCTTAAAACAATGATAGATATCATATTCTACAATATACATAATTCATACACTATCACCATTAGAAACCTAATTTTTTTAAAAATATAACATTTAATTTGATATCACATATTGTGTGGAATGACTATATTATTGTATATAATATAACATATCATATAAATATCTATTATAAAAAATCTAGATATATTTTATTTCTTCTGATATGATATTAAAAATATATGATTTTGTTTATTTCAATGCATTATTTTAAAAATCTAAAGTCATGGGAAGATCTAATACCATTTAAGGGATTTCTAGGTATCTAAGAACAATATAAGTAATTAAATATCATCCAAATATATCCCATGTATATAAATATGAAAAAATTCATATACAATAAATGAAGAAAATATGTGAATTGTGTACCTTACATAATTATAGAAGCAACATCAACTTGAATAAATTATTTGCATATAATTTCTATCACAAATGCTTGCATAAATACATACCATGTCCATATGTTTCTAATGGATAATCTAAATATATGATTATACATATGGAAATCTCCTTTCATGAACAAATTTCATGAACTTTGATGTTATAATAAAGAATAAGAGAGAGATTTATGGTTAGGTATTTTGGATGATCCATTGTGAAAATAAACCTAAACCTACAATCAAATAACAATGACCTATAAAAATTCCAATGTACACTCCTCGGTGATGAAAAAATTAACTCATGCATTATAATACATGATTTTATACATTTACTTATACATGAACCACATGCATGTATTTTAATTCCCTTGTGTTAAAAAACATTTGGTGGTCATGTGATTGATATAAGTGGAATAGTTTATCTAAATTTTATCACATTAATTATATCGTACAAATTTTATATATTAGTCTTCCCAAATGAACTGTAATGTTTGATTCATGGAAAATTAGTTTCATATAAGCTCATTACATTATTTTTAACTCATCACTCAAACATACCATAATATTGATTCAGTGGTGCTGTGAAATCATATATTTCATGCCCATTTGATATTACATACAATTACCCAAAATTTTTTATATAATATACAATGGAATATATTCTTAATCCATGCATTATGACTACTTAGAGGATCATAACATAAAAACTAATTAATATTCATATACCAAATCATTTTGTACCATACATATCATACCAAACATTTTCTTTTATCGTATCATAAAATATACCTAAAAATATCATACATATATATAGGCTTTAGGTAATATATCTTTCAATAAACGCCAAAAAAATATGATATATTAATTTTTGGGTTACTGTGAAGACTTTCCTACCATTTTTTTAATGTTCTATAAAAATAAAAATCACGGACTTTACAAAGTACATATATAGATGAAGAAGTAAATCCAGTGGATCATTAACATTTTAAAATTTATTATACTATATATTTTAACTCATAATTTAATACTTTAGGTAAGAAAAAATCTATGTAGATAACCACAAAATAGTTCAACACCACCAATGAATGATGTTATTAAGAATAATGTCATGAAACTTTGGATGCTGCAAATATTTTCCTTTTATATGATAGTTAATAAGCAAGTAATGAAAGATCAAATAAATTAAATAATTTTCCATTGAATTTAAATGTTTTTAATCCTAATAAAAAGTGTTATTCTAAGGGAAACTATCACATTTAATTATTTTAGTGCACTTTTTCAATTAATTGGGAGAAGACCTATTTTGGATTTTAAATGTTTGAAATTATTTTTGACTTTAGGCTATAATATTTTCATAGATCTATATATTTTTGATAGTGGAACAATATCTATTCAATGTATGGCCCAAATTCTCTGAAATTTGTAGAGGAAACATGAAAGATATTTCATAAAACAATTCATGAATGTGGACATACATGAATAAACTACTTTCAAGGCTATTAATGCATGAGAAACCATATAGATAGAATATAGAGATTATATCATGGTAGAATAATGTATTGGAGTAAAAAGGGAATATTTCTCATTACACAAGCCCGAAAACATTGAAATTTTGTGGGGACATGCGCAAGTTTTTTCTAAACATATTTCATGAGTGGATCTACTCGTGAATCAAAAATTTAATGGGGCTAACTCTAATAAACATTAGAGGGGAAATTATGGACTACAAAATGAGGATAAATCCTAATTCAAAAATACTTACAATTACTCTCATTCCATATAGGTCACTGAGGAGGGTATCTCTACCTATGGGGGATGGCTATTTCACTATCTTCATCCTCCCCCTTTTCTTATTCATAATTTTTTAATTCCTTCTTCCACATTCATCTCGACTACCCTTACCATGGTCGGGTAAATATTTGAGCGATAGGAGAATGATTGGTTTTCTATTTTGTAATTCTTGAGTTCTTAGACTTAATCGAATGAAATATCATTCACCCTTCTGTGATATTGTTTTCAATTTTATATAGTAGTTTTTATTATCAGGTATGGTTATAATTGGTTTTCAATTCTATTATTTATTTTTTTCTTTGGTAAATGATCATTATCTCTCTCCACTAGAGTCTGGTTTATATATGATGTAATAGGCTAGAGATTAGTGGTGAAGTACTCGATGATTGTTAGTACATGGGAAAGGGGTAGTAGATGTTTTTGATTGTTTGGGATAAATAAGACTTGATTGGGTATTTCCTAATTCTTTTGGGGATATTAATTAACAATGTATTACACAAGGAAATGGATTAGATGAAACTATGATCTTTGTAAGGATTTATATCACCATCACAATTTGACCAAGGGAGTGAGATGAAATGATCAAGGAATATCACTTTAATCAACTAAGTATAATAGGATTTAATTAAATAGAAAAATGATAGAATTTCAATTAGAAAACCAACCCCAACACGATCACCCTTCTTATATCATATTTATCAATCATTTGAGATTCAAATTCCATTACAAGTATTTTCTTAATTTGTTTTAATTTTATTTCATTCAAAACCAAACAATTTTTAAAATAATAAAATTTACCTCTAATTAAAAAAAGTGTCAATCTATTTTGTGTAATATCCTCTTCATGAGATGACCTGGGGTTAATTACTAAACAATACCTAGGTAAATGTTGGAATGGTTATCTTGGAACAAATTATATTACATTGATTGTAGATAATCTAGTTATATTTAGATTATAATGGTTCCTAAACTCCAATGAAATATAATATTTACTTTTCCCTATGAAACTTTCAGATAATATTTTATTCCATTTTATATGTGAAACTTAGCAACCAATTTTTAATAGTTCATGATACACATATTCAATATTATATTGGAGTAATGTAAGGATGTATTTATTGAAACCTTGGATTTTCATAAATAAATATTACATTTTTTTATTTTAATTTTCAATATATTACTCTAAAAACAATGTTTCTGGATCATAATAGTTTAGTGTCTTTGGAGACTATGTACATAATATTCTAAATTGTTGAAAGTTATTCAATACCTCACCTTAAAATTATTTCATGTAATACTATAAAAAACATACCCTACTTAAACCATTCTTCAAAACTCGGGGAATGGAAAAATAATAAATGGTGAGTGTAAATTCTTAGTAAGGGTAAACAAGTGATATATGTAAGCATAATATGAACGTAAGTGTGTGAGAACATGAGCATGACAGTTAAAAACCATAACCTTCGTAACATCGATCACAGTCCTGAGTCGTGCAATAACGATTATAAATTAATAATACATGAATGATAATCATATAAAAGAACATGAGCTAAAAGAGAATAACATTTTAATAATACATATATTTGTGGAATACACATAAGTATAGAAAATCATATGTCAATTTTATCTACATGGACATGTATAAAATGTTAATCTTGAGATAATCATGTATATACATGAATCGGTATTAGGATTACCTCAGGTGTACCCTATTTTTTTGGGCTTTAGATAACCTCATATGTACCCTCTTGTTCTAGGATTGGGATAACCTCCTCTATACCCTATGAGCTTATATAACATTAAACATTGCTTTATTTACTAGAGGGAGATGTTAGTCCCACACATCACATAATAAAAATAATATGTATGTTCTTTATAAGATCATAAAAAATCATCATATCAAATCCCATGAAATGAAATGGGTTTCATAATAATTTCACCTAATCATAAACTTGGTATAAAATACATCCTTCATAATCATTATCATTTTCTCATTACATAACTCATGAAAAAAAATCCGGTTTCATATTAATTTTATCATGGTGTAACTCATGGAAGAGAAACAGGTTTCATAGACATCTTATCATGATAAATAATTTGGGGAAATAATAATAATGAATTCGTTGGTTCATATCCCCATAAAAGATTAATTTACATTAAAGGCCATCATCTAAGATGGATAATGATTTTGAAAGATCACTTGGAACATTTCTGAAGGAAAATAACATTCCCTGAAATCCAATTTAAAAAAAATGAATTTATTTTAAAATAAGTTTCAAATTTTATAAAGGAATATTCAAATACAATAAAAGTAATGATGGCAGGAAATTTTGTTCATATCGTACATGTTAAAGAAAATATTCTTTTCACATTATTGGAAAAGGAAAACTGGAAATGATTGGAAAATGACATAAAGATTCCTTTGAAAAAATTTTGTAAATAATGAAACATTTGTAAAAATTTATTTAATAAATCATTTTAACAGTGTTAAGATAAATTACAATAGTTTTAAAAAACATTTTTTTGGAAGAAAAGGGGTTTTCGACCGAAGAGAGAAATAATGGTGGTTTTTATCAAAAACATTATTTTGAACTATTGCGAACATAAATATTGCATGATGAAGTGAAAACATGCATACTCATGAAATAACCAGAGGATAATAAAATTCAATATTTTATTAAGATACATATCACGAAATTTCGTCATTGGAATCATAATCATAAAAAATTTTGATTAGCGAAAATATCATAACATAAAATTCATCCCATTTTGGTAACATTGAATCATAATACCCAAAAATTATTACCTTAAATGAAACATATAATATAATAAGAACAATTATATTCATGATATAACATTTCAAAGGTTCTGTATATGCACCTCATATATGAAGATAAGTGTATTACATAACTTTTGTCTCAAAGAAGGAAAACTGAGAAATTGTTTTTTACCAGTTTATTATCTTTTTATTTGTATTACCCATGAAATAGATATCATAAAATAGATATGTGAACCAAAATAATTTTCATTATAATAATAATAAAATACATTAATATGTGGTATATTAACAAAATAAAATAATTAGGTAGTGTATATGGAATATGTCACCTGAATATTAAAGAGAGAGTATAAATCTCTTACCATTAGTCTCAAATTCCTTCATACTTGTACGAACCACATATATAATAAATATATATCTATTATAAATATATTAATGAAAAATAATTATATATATCATACCTATATGATTTACTTATGTCTTTTTATTATGTATTTATTAATAATTCCTTGTTAAATTCACGTTTCAGGTAATGACCTATGGTGTTTTCTTTTATGAGTTGATTTGTTATTTTTGGTAATCTTAAATTTATAATAGTCAAATTAACTAAATAATAATAATAATGAAATAATAATAAGGTTTTCAATAAATTATTCTTTTAATACGAATCATAAATGATTGTTTGGATAAATAATGTAAATTACGATCTTGTAGACGACTATTCGTACATACACATGAATAAAACTTCGATTTTTTAGTGCTCATTTTTGAAAGTAGGTATGTAATAAATTATATTTAAATAATGATATTAATATCATAAATACCACATTTTACCTTTAATTATACTTATAAAAATCATCCATGTGGTGTGGTGATGCAAAGAGAGTGACATCACTTCGTGAAGGTGGTAATCCACACATACGAACGGCAATAATATATTTCAATGTGTGAAAAGGTGGAAAATAATATGATATATTATATATTCAGAATTATAAAATACTTAATTAGTATCATAATTATTTAAATTATACCACATATATTTTTTTTAATCTTCTTTTTAAATTGTCCGTGAAAAATGAATCACATCACTTTGTGAGTAGGTAGTCCCCTATATACACTACTGAAATTATCATACACCATAAAAAATGGAAGGTAAATAAATTATATATATCATATAATGAATCCATTGGAATAGTAATGATATCCATATGATATATATACTTTATGTGCATCCTTATTCCCAACCATGAGAGGTGATAATCGAAAAACAAATGACGTCAATTCGCGAGGGGTGGTCCACCATATACATGAATGATGATTTTGTGACCCATTTGATAGAAGTGGATATGTACTTAAGTCATTAAATTAACATAAAAACATATATGTGCATTGAATATAAATATTTTTTAATATAATCATCATTTTAAAATAATTTAAGTAGGTGGAGGAATAAATAAAATAAAATTGCTTATTGAAGAAGTTTATAACTTCTTCGGCTAACCACCTTAGGTTTGTACCATAACCCTTCCTATGATAGATTTTTTGGCCTTATTAAGGATTATAAAATGTGATAATGTAATTTTGGAATTTATTTAGTCATGAATTTTTTTTAACCAAAATGTTTTTATTTGTTGAAGAATATGTGAGAGGGGCCACCATTTATTAGTGAAGTGAGCGGCACCTAAGTAATTTATTTGAAATGAAAACGGTATATCCACATTAGTATCATAATAAAAGGATCCAAAATTGATTATTATCAGGAATTGTAAATTATAGGGTGTAAATATGGGCATAAAATATATTTTAGACATCTTTTATGTTATTTTAACCCATATCTTTTTAGTTTAACCCCGGTAAGCCAATATTTTTCTTAACAATGGGAGTTAAATTTTAATGTTTTCACAGTTAATTTTGGTAAAAAATTAACATAACATTATTATAAAATATAAATTATGATTATTCCAAAGATGGAATTCATTTTTACAGATTAAATATATATAATTGAAATTTTTTACTTTAAAATTAATCTCGTTGATGCAATGAGAAAGGGTGTTTTCAAAAAAAAATGTTCAAATGTTTACAAAGTTTCCATACAAAAAATCCAAATTAAAATGTTTCTAATTAACTAAATTGGATTAAAAGATATATTATTTAATTAAATTAAATTTAAAACCCATTTTAAATACACATTATGATTGTAAAAAAATTAAAATAAAATACATATTTCAATTAAAAATTAGAATTTTTCACTATTCATCAAAATTTAAATTTTTCATAATATTATCAAAACATCAATCTAAGTTAATTTTTATATTTTTATTTAAAAAATAAAATTTATTTTTTCAAATAAAGTTTCTAATTGTGCCAAAAATTTGTTTTGAAATATGGGTTCAAAAAGGTGAAAAAACTATCTTTGTTGAAAAAATGCTTTTAAGAATAAAATTGGATTTTTTCTTATCTATCATCTAGAAATAACATAACATGAATGTTAAATAATTAATTTAACATATAATTGAGATATTTTAGTAAAATTAATTAATTAAAATTGGTTTGTTTAATTTATTGATGTAAAACATGTTGGTGTGCATAAAAATAGATTTCCAAAACAAATAATTTTCCGAAATTTGAAATGGATTTTATTATATTTTATAATTAATTTGACATAAGATAATTAATGTTATATTAATTTGTAAATATTATGTTCAAATAATTTATTTAATAAAATTTATACCATCTATTCCAACGGCTAGGTGATAATGCTCATATTAAATAATAATATTTTAATTATTTTCAATGCTTATTTTAAAATCATTGTTGCATGTAATACAATCTAAAATCAATGTTATGTATAATGGAATATAAGATAAATATTTAGTGTAATGAATAACATATTAATGATTAAATTTATTAGAAAATAATATTCCAAAAAAATCGTGGGGTGTTACCTTATACCCCCTTAAAATGAATTTCTCCATCAAAATTTATCACTTTGGTACCCTAAACAGATGATACATCTACCAAATCAATTCATCAGGTTCCAATATAGCTTACTCACATTAGTGGTTTCACAAAAAAAAAACCTTTACCAGGTTAGTGGTTTTGTTTCATAGAAATTTCTCTATTTGATAGGGAATCTCTACCGGTTGTTTCATATAAGAAACATCATGATATAGTGGTATGACCTTTGAGTTGAATACATGATAATGATCCATTATTTAATTTCCCTAGATAGGTACATTGAAAACTATATGAACTTGATAGTGTTGTGGTTGTGGGGCCAAACATTAATCTAATATCCTAATGTGATAAATTATTTTAATTGGACTAAGATAACTAGGTATTAGTTTTCCGCTATTTATTCCACATTGAAATTAATAGAAAGAAATTCTTACACAAAAAATTCTAGATAACATCAATGAATATCTTAATAAAATATCTTTCAAATTTGTGTACTAATTTCTTATTTATGAAAGGATATAACCTTCTCTACCATCTCATTGGATTTCTTAGGTCCCAATAGATTTCATTATTACTCTTCATTCAGGTACATTGGATGTTTACACATCTTTTCATAAAGTTAATCATAAGAAACAATCTGAATTCTCTAGTGAAATCTATTGTTTCAAGGACAATAAACAGGACGAAGATGTTGATTCCAACCACCCAAAATATATATAGAAAAATAACGTAGCACATCCTCTTAGGTTTGAATTATTTTATCAAGCTCACTATCTTTATGAGGATGATACGTATGGATGAAACTCCTCCCTATATCAAGACCATATTGACGACTTTACCAAAAAAATGGTAAATTCCAAATTTTGATAAAATATAATTAAATATGGTACTCCATGAATTCTTACAATTTTTTAATGTATATTATTGAAATCAAAACCAAAAGAGAAGTCTTCTATGATAGTAATGAAGTTTGTGGACTTTATAAGGTGATTGATAATAACCCATAGTTATCTAAACAAAAATAATATATAATCCCTAAAGGTTATCAGTAACTTAAATCTTCTGTCCAAAAATCAAAAAGGCATTCCTCCTCAAATAACGTTTTCCCTATAAACTAAACCCAAGGGTTGTATTTCCATAAATATCTCTTCAATATCCTTAATCATGATAAAATCAAATCACATAGTACCACAGTAGCGGTGTCAATTATATTGAAAATATGATCCTCCTTACACTCATAAATCCATGCTGGTATCCACAACACCTAAGGGAATATTACTATGAGACATAAATGCTTATAAAATATAATTCATCCTTTATTAAATAAATAAGATCTTATCTTAAAATAATTTTCATTGTAATATTGGGTTTAAACTTGTAATTATTTAATATAAATGTAATTTTGTTATTATAAAATTCGTGTAGAGGGAGACAATCACATGAAATTTCACTAATGGATGAATAATAATATTTTAAAAGGGATCATTAATAAAACAATCAACCATGAAATTATAAAATAAGGAGGGTTGGATTGGTGTATCCTAATTATAATGGATCACATAAACCATTATTATTTAATAATCTCTCCCTTTTTCTTTTATCATCTAATGTTTTTGGGGATTATCATTACCCTTAGAACTTTG
Organism: Viscum album; assembly: GCA_963277665.1. Classification (NCBI taxonomy): domain Eukaryota; kingdom Viridiplantae; phylum Streptophyta; class Magnoliopsida; order Santalales; family Viscaceae; genus Viscum; species Viscum album. The sequence goes on along the minus strand of OY728119.1, from coordinate 1,171,561,106 downwards.
TTTGGGTCATTGATTTATATAATACCCAAACTCTTTTCATATGAAACATTGGAGTCTGGGTAGTGCATTCAACAAGGTTTTATATATATTTTCATAATTAACTAACTTCTCCTCATCACTTTAGTAATCAATTTCCCATTGAACTTGCCTTCCACACTTAAAAAAAATATTAACCCCATGAAGACAATTTACTCCATGCTACTTATCACAGTTTTAGGATAAAGGAATTTTTATATTCGTTTCTCTAATGTTCTTAGATTGTCCTTTGAATTCCGTTTTCTCTTATTATCAGAACCATGATATTGGTACATAACTCCAACCTCAATTTCCTCCATGTTATCACATCGAACAATATCTTCACAACTATTGGAATATATTATGGCTAGTTCTCTTCGAAAAAATTTCTTATGTCGTTGAAGAATTTATCTAACTCACATTCAGGTTGGATTATCATACGAGAATAATATCTTTACATTCATTAATATTTTTTCTTATAGGTAAAAATAAATTCACCATCATGATTCTTTATATTAACGAACTTCTTTTCTATCTTTTATTGTAGAATTCATTGAAATTAATTATTTTCAAATGAATTTCTTGAACTCGTCCAAATCCATAAAGTCAATTTGATCATGTTTTCTCACATTCTTGATAATATTCCACCATTGATATGCTTCAACTTACAGATGGTACAAAATTAAAATTAATTTCTTTTTATCCAACCCCCGGAGAATGGAAATTAAATTTTTAGTTGTTTTGATATATTTCTTAGAAACAAGTAGATCAAAAGTCCCACAGAAATAAGGTGGGTGTTTCCTTATAAATGAGTAAACATAATATTTTACCATAATTTTATAATTTGGATGTCCAAGATGTTTCATATCTTGATAATGTTGTGTGAGATTAGAAATAAGACTTCTTATTCTAGATCCCATAATTTTTTGTTTCCTTAGAGGGTAATCATTGAATTTTACACCACACTCAACATTAACATGGTTTCTTAAGATTTAAACCATCAAATTAAAACAATAATCATATAATGAGAAACAAAAATCATAGTGGGGATCCACATAATAAAGAAAAAATTATTATAGGGCGTCTAAATCGTGACACCTTATTTTCAATCAATGAAACCTTAGGCTTAATCTAGGTTATTCATGGTCATTATCTATTTAAATCCCTCAGTATAGTATATTATGAGTTTGTGTATTTTGAAAGAATATCCTTTTGTAGAGTCAAACCAAGTGTGTTGCAAGGCCTGTTATAATGAACAAGGTGAGATAAAATCTCGCTCTATGTACCTTTTTCAGAGTTATTAACCCTAAGTACCATTGTGTAAAATAGAAATCCACTTATAGTATCCCAAAAGGGGAATAACTTTTTATAAACCCCTTGTTATATCATTTACCAAAATTCTTGTACATTTTCATATACCTAGACTCATATTTAGACTTCTCATTAGAGACATCCCTATAGGGACCCAATATTATTATATCTATATATTTCATCATTTCATATGAATATTCAATATATTAGAGAAGAACATGAAAAAGGACCATAATTTTTTTTTGTCTTTGGATAATTGGTATATAATCATCTAATTCGCTGAAATATCTTCAATACCTCCCACTGAGATCATCCCCATTAGTACTCTTTAGAATCATACCCTACATGAAACATTTCTTCATAACTTAGGGATTGAAAATATAATAAAGGGTGATACTAGTTTCTTAGTAAGTGTAAAAAATGGAGATATATAAGAATAACATGAACATAATTTCATGAGAACATGATCATGTCATTTGAAAACCATAACATGAATATCGAAGACCATAATCATGAGTGACAATATAAATATTGTAAATTCATAAGACCTTAATGGTAATAAAATGAATGAACATGATCCATGAGAGCATAACATTCGTATAAGACATATATTTGAGGAATCCACATAAGAATAGAAAATATTATGTCAAGGATATATAAAAAATAATTCATAAACATTTATTCTTGGGATAATCACCTGTGTATATACTTTGGGACTAGCATAACCTCTTTTGTACCTTCTTGTTTGGGGCTCGAATAAATCCTATTTCCCCTCTAATTTTAGTCTTGGGATAACCTCCCTTGTATACATGGATCTCATATAACATTAATCACAACCCAATTCATTGGAGAGATATGTAGGTATTAAAAATCACATAATGAATATCTTATGTATGTGTGCACAAGATCATAAAATAGTCATCATATAACTACCCATAAATTAAATGGGATTTATAAACATTTAATCATGTCATAACCTATGGAAAAGATATAGGTTTTATAATCATTTAGTGATTTTATTATAGTGTTACACATGATAAAACATGTGGGATTTAATAAGACTTTTATCATGGTATAAACCAAGGAAGTGAAATGGGTTTCATAAACATCAGGTCCAAACATGACCTTCAATGAAAGAATAAGAATGGTATCCTTGGTTCATATCCCCAACATAGAATAAGTTATATTCAAGTGTATCATCTTAGACGGATAATGATTTATAAAGATCACTTGGAACATTTCTTAATGAAAATAAATTTTCATTGAAAAAAACTATTTAAAACTAATAAATCATAAAAAAAATTTAAATAATTTTCTTCGAAAATATCCTTGAAAACATAGAAAGCAAGGTTATAAAAAATTTTGTTTAAGTTGTACATGTTAACATAAATATTCGTTTCATATTTTTGGTAAATTTCAAACAGGCATTTTTTGGAACCCAATATAAATATTCATTTCAATGTTTTTTGTAAAATTTAAAGAATAGGTAAAAATTATTTAATAAATCATTATATGAATGATAAAAATGGTTTTTAATAAATTTTGAAAAGATATTGTTTTGGAATAAAGGTATTTTTGAATGAGGGGAGAAATATAGATGGTTTTTATTAAAAAAAAGTATTTGTAACTCTTGAGTACATAAGTAGTGGAAGATAAATGTAAAATAAGTATTCTAAAAAAATAATAACATGATAATAAAATTCATCAGTTTATTGAGATATATGTTAAAATATTTCATCTTTTGAAGCATAATCATTAACAATCCTGATAAATGATGAGATTGTAAAATAAAATTCTTCCAACTTTGGTAACATTGAACCATAATCCCTATAAAATAATACCATGAATGAAACATGTAATTTAATTAAAATAATTATTTTAATTATATAAAATTTTAAATGTGTATTATGTATATCCCATTGATTAATATAGTTACATAACATAACTTTTTTCTGAAAAATTAAAATTTGGGGAAAATAACCCTTATTGATTTAGTAAACATTGAATCGTAGACCCCATGAAAGTGAGATCCTAAAATGGATATGTAAACACCAATAATTTTTATGGTAATAATCATAAAATAAATTTATGGTATGAATATAAAAAACATGAAATAAATAGGTTGTTAATATAGAATATATCTCCCAAAAATTAAACAGAGACTAGAAATAAATTTCAGCTAGTCTCAATTTCTTTTGTACTCTTAGATCATACAATATAATAAATATAATAATATTATACATATATTATATTATTATAATTATATATATCATACCATATATTATTTAATTATGTCCATTTATCACCCTTTAATTAAATACATCATGTTATAGTATTGTTCCTGGTAAGAAATACTTTTTTTATATATGTTTGGATTTATATTTTTTATTCATATTATTTTTATCAGGGATCCATTATATCCATAATTATAATAAACCCATAACTATAATTTTTATAAATAAATTATACTTTTAATACCAATAAGTATATATAGTTTTTAAAAATAAATTATGTTACAATCATGGGGACCATAGGACGTATATACACATTATCAAAGTTTCTATTTTTAAATGCTCATTATGGAAATGATTTATGTGATATATTATATTTTTTAAATGATCATCATATAATAAATAAAATATTGCTTCTTTACATATACCTATAAATACCATCCATGTAGTGTGGTGAAAAAAATAGAGACACATCACTTGGAAAATGCGGTAGTCCACTCATATGAACAATTTTATCATCTTCTAGTGAGTGAAAAGGTAAGAAATAAAATGAAATATTTTGATTTCAGGATGCTAAATATGTATTTAATATCATATTGACTAAATGTATACTATATATATTTATCATTATTATATTTAAATTAATTCATTAGTTAAAAATGAATAAATCATTTCGCGGGGCAGTAGTCCACCGTACACATGAGTAATGTAATCATATCCCTTACATAATGGAAATTAAACAGTTATATATAATATAATGAATATAAATAGGTATAACTATGTTATAAATATCATATATATTCTTCTTATCTATCATCATACACAATTATGTGAGGTGATAATGGAAAAACACATGACATTGGTTCATGAGGCAGTCATCCACCATTCACATGAATGGGGATTTCGTAAACCATTTGATGGAAGTGGGGATGGTTTTAGATAATGTAATAACATAAAATGTATAATAATATTTAATATAATAATTTAATTATATCATCATGCTATAATAATAATTTAAGTAGGTATAGAAAGTAATAATATAAAAATTCAATTCGAGGAACATTACCTCTTCTATGGGTAACCACCTTAAGATTGCACCAAAATCGTTCCTCAGAAGGATTTATGCGAAAAATTATTATTATATGGTTATAATAAGGAATTTGGGATATTATTTTTAAATTTATTTTTTTAAAAAAAAAATTTATAAGTTTTTAATAAGAGAGGATAGGTGCAGACTATTATAAGTGAGGTAAGTGGCACACCTATCAATTTTTTAAAATAAAAAAGTCCAACCATGTTTTAATTAATCCAAAAAAATAAAAAATAGTATTCTATTGAATTAAAAATTATAAGGTTGAAATAATCCAACAAAATATAATGTATACATGTTTTTATGTAATTTTAACTTGTATAATTTTAGTGTAACCCTTGATAAACCCATTTTTACCTTAACCATGGTAATTAATTTTTACACTTTTCACTATTAATTTTAGTAAAAATATAATTTGAAAATATTATAAAATATAAATTTCACCAACTCAAAATATGGAATCCGTTTTTCTAAATTCAATTCATATAATTTTCAAAATTTAATTTAATATTTGTCTCACAGATATGATGAGAATGTTGGTTTTCAAAAAGAAAATGTTGTAAATTTTATAAACTTAATTTTATCAAAATTAAATTTTAAAATGATTAAAATGACATCAATTGTATGAATTGTTATATAATTTATCAGATTTTACATTTAAACAAGTTTAAAATATAATTTTACTTTATAAATAATTTAAAGGAAAAGGCAGTTTTCAATTAAAATTCATTATTTTTTAATACTCATCAAAAAACGATTATTTTAAAGAATTATCCAAAAATAAATATAAGATAATTTTTGATATGATTATTTAAAAAAAATTCAAATGATTTTTTTAAATGGTTCAAAAATTAGTTTTTAAAATAACGGAGAAAAAATGTGACTATACTTTTTTTAATAGAAAAATAAACAGTTTAAAAAAAATTGGGATTTTTACATCTATTATATAGAAAAAACCTTAGATAGATGTTTATCATATCATTGAATATTATATATATATATATACATATTTCTTTAAAATTATTCATAAAAATTGGTTTGTTTAATTTATTTAGGTAAAACGTGTTTGTGCACATAAAAATAGTATTTTAAAACCAATGATTTTATTTTATTTTGAAATGATTATTATTTTATTTTATAATTAATTGGTCACTATAGAATTTATTTTTAATAAATGTGTAACTATTTATTTTAATTATTTACTTAATAATATTTATAATTGTCGTTCCAAATTTTAGGTGATAACTATAATATTAAATAATAATGTTTTAAAAATATGTCATACTTCATTTAAACTAACTTTGGAATGTAACAAAATCAAATATAAGTGTTGTTTGTAATAAAAGAAACTCAATATAGAAATAAATGAAAATATAAAAATGAAAAAATTTATTTGAAATAAATATTTCAAAAAATCAGGGGGTGTTATAGTACTAATATGAAAATTATCTATATATTTTTTACTATTTGGTGTATGTCTTGAAAATATCAACACGAAATTTGAAATATGCGATGAGATATACTAATTGATTGATTTGAAAAATGATTATTTCATACTGATATATTTCATAATGATTTAACAAAAAATTTATAAATATGTAATGGATATTTCTCTAGTCAAAATAATGGTGATTTGATAATTTTTAGATCCCACTATGGTGATATAGATACATATATTTATAAGAAATTCTATTTTCTACCAAAATATTATTAAATATTTATCAAATATTATATATATTGTCACTTATATTTTATTGAAGGAAGTTAAATTATTGTTTGATAGATGTTTTATATAGGATATTAGGTAACTAAATAATATTTTAGTCACAACTAAATTTCAGTTCCACTAAATTGGGAAGAAAAATTAGAGTTTTGGGTAACATTAGTAACTATTCCATTAGATAAATCATTTGTAAAAGAGTTAACAAAATTTTATGACCCATTTAATATTGAATCCAAAATCTTTTGTAAACAAAATTAAATTAAAAAACAATGGAAATTGAATTTCTTTCTATGATATATATTTTTTGTAATTTAATTTTATATCTCATACATTTCAAGGTGGTAGTATACATTAATCATGCAACATGAAAATATTTTCCTAAAAATAATGATAAATGATGGTTCTTAATTTTGTGTATATTATTACATTAATTATTTCAAGTTTAATCTTATTATAGGAAGATAATAAAAAATCAATTAGTTAACCATATTTAAAGGATGGAATTAACTCACTAGTGTAGCAACTATGTGGTTTTAATAAGAGATGGATTTATAAAAAAAGTTATTTCTAGAGGTGTTTAAAACATGACTATTATTTGTGAACATTGTTAATTATTTATCCATTAATGTTATTTATACATATTTTACCTATAAATATTGGGATAGGTTCTTATTTAAAGTTCAAAACTATTTTTTAAGATACTTTTATACTATATAAGAAATATGAATACTGGTTGATATTCAATGATGTGCTCAGTTTAAAAGTAGATTATGTGATTCAATTTTTTCAGTCCTCACCAATGGGAGTAAACTGTGTCTTATACCAAATAATTGAAATGTCACATCAAATTGGATTAATTTTTCCTAAACATCTCTATGATATAAAGAGTTTTGAGGAAAATGTTTTTCACTTATATATAATATGGATGTTAAGTAAGAGGGGTGAAATAGGATAAGATGTGATTAAGAATTTTGATATATTTGTAATCGATTTAAAAGGGACCTTAAAAATATCTTTGATAAAATATAAATCATAGTTTCTATTATTTACATTTAATAATTGATTAAAATATTTGAAGCATATACCAATAAAATATTTTCATGAAGAATATCCTTACATGGTCAGAGTTCATAAGCTATTGATTAAGGATTTAAGAACTCATTTGAAAAACCATATGTTAAGTGGCATGATGGAATATTATTAAGTAAATTTAAAAATTAAAATTCTATAACACTATAAAAAAAGTGTATATGTGGACCCATTAAACTATAAAATCAAAAAAATCTAGAGAAAACTATTAATGAAACTAGAATATAATAGTCAAGGAAGATCAATGATGATTAACATGCTTAACAAAAATCCTTTTATCCACTCTAGGTATGTATGTATTCTACTTATTTTTTGGGGATACCATTTTATTTTACAATGAATTTATCCTAAAACATATATCATAATTTCAAGGTTTTCAATTGGATATAGGATAAAATTTTATGAAAATTAAATAACAACATGACAAAATATAAGTAATCTAAATGAATGATTATTATTATTACAACATCTAAAATATGCCGACTAAGTGGTGGCATGACTAATACATCTAGAGGATTGATTCTCAATGAATAAAATGGTATTTATTTCCTTCTCATTTATATGTTTATTCCCAATAAAAGTTACATTATAATGGTAAGGCCCTTATTTTGGTGGTATAAGTTTTTCACATTAAGTATTATAAATTTAAATTAATTATGAATCATTTTTAATGGTAAAAAATAGATCCTAAATAAATATATCTTCCATTTTTATTTTAATTGCATATTTTTATTGAAATTTAAATGAATAACTATTAGGTATATTATGAGTATGAATTTAGATAAAGTTTTTATAGGGTAACACATGAAACAATTTAAAACATTTTCATAATTAAAATTTTGTTTTTAGGAATACCTTGGTAATATTTATAGAATATATTATTTAATTAATCCTTAGAAAAGGGTTTAAAATCCATTTAAAGAACTTTATATAACATCCATTATAATAAAAATGAATTCTAATAAGTTAAAGAGAAGATAAAATTAAATGTATGGGGAAAATGAGATAACTTCTAGTATAAATCCAATTTTTGATATTGAAATTGTAAATTATGTTGTAATATTTTTCACATTATCATAACAAAATTCAATCATAAATTTTAAAAAAATATTATACCGTAAGGAATTCCTATAGTGGAAAAAATATATGAAAATTTTTCATTGGTAATGGAATAATTATTATCAAAATTAGATGGAGACAATTCCCCAAGTCTATGATATATTTCCCTAATATTTAATTAATTGAAATTCTCATTACAAAATCAAGGTTTCAATTAATGGTGAAAAAATAGTGTATAAGGGTCATCCTAGTTCAATAGAAAATATTATATATGGGATACACATTAAATTTTATTAGGTATTAAATGCATACTATAAGCGGAGAGATTATTTCTTACAATGTTACTTTAATGGAAAAAATAAAAGAGAAAACCATACATCAAAATTTTTCAGATGCTAGGATTTGTAGAGAAATATAATATGGTAATTATTCATTATGATATAGATTAATACTTGGTATTAAAATAATGAAAACCCATCAAGATATATTACAATTTGACACCAAAATAATTTTTTATGAATACTATATTTTAACAAATACAAAATTCATGATCCTATTCCCAGTAAAACTGCCATGTAATGGACGTCACTATTTAATAACATCAAAAAATCATAAAAATCTATGTGACCAACACTACTTTTTATTTACCATATTATAACCCATTGACTTACTATAGTTAATTTTAATTTAACTTATCACTGTGGTATTTATTTCCGAGGCTCCTTAATTTTTTACTAAAAACTCTCGTACCTATTAGTTATAATGATCAATACTTATCAATAATGCCCCTTCCCCACTAAACCATCACTAGTTAACCAATATCCACCCTTCCTTTATTAATATGATCCTAAGAACCTTTACACTACCATTTCATATTAATCTTATCCTATGGTTTATAGGAAACATGATGTATCTTCTTACAAAAGAACTACACCAATAAAAATACCACATAAAATAACCTTTTTTAAGCCTAAGAAATGAAAAATTAACTAAAACTTACATGAATTCAGCGGAAAAGTTGATTGTACTTCCTCTACCCAAAACCAAACCCAACTAGAAAACATCCAAACCTTACCCCATTCCTAAACATTTAAGGAATAATATTTATCCAACTTTTATCTTATATTTATGTTTAAAACCAAATCCTATAATTAAAGGGAAAAAATGATGGATAAAAAGAAACTAAAATTATTAAAAATATTATATTTTCAAAAAAAAATTAGGATTATCATATAAAAAATTCAAAAACAATGTTAGTACATTTTATTTGATGTATATTTTTTCTAGTGAATGACGATACTTATCATAAGTTTAAACATATATTTTTTACACCTTTGATTATTTTCACAATCTACTATATCTACTAAACATGGGTATTTCTATTCTTACGTGTCACCTCATTATGAAGCCATGTCACCTAAGATACTAAAATCCTACATCCATTATCGGGTATTCATCTTTCGCGTTTCTATTCTCTGTGAATCCTCCGCTCTTCCTCAGTTCACCTAGGGTTCCTGCAACCATCCAAGACTCCACTATCCCACTCACTTTCCATATCTCCTCTTCATCCGCACTATTTACTACTCGTGCTCTGCCTTCGGATCCTCCGTCTAAGACTTATCCGCAACTGGAAACTCCTCTATCGGCTCCCCCACCTATGGTTCCTCCACTATACCAAGGTTTCCTACATAAAACAACGTGCTATGTATCATGTTTCATCACCTCAGCCTCCAGAACCCATGCATCCGACTACTCTTCCTACAACCGGTCCTCCTCTGGCCAGTCCACCTTTGGGGAACCTCCGCATTTGTTTTCTCCATCTATGACTTGTCTGCCTCTTTTCAGTATGCCTACGGCTCATCCGACTCCTCCACCTCATCCACCTATTCCTGCTACACATTCTCCTACTCCTATGGTATCCCTATATTTATAGTTTCATAACCACATTGGGCTCGCGATTTCATTTCACCCTTTGGTATATCACCTTCATCCTATATTTCGATTTTCATTTTTAATTTTTTTTAACGCTGTTTAGCTTTGTTTTGACAGTTATTATTTGTAGTTATTACTCTATGTATTGATTTAATATCCATAATTCTATAATATTATTGATTTTTAGTTTTATTGACCTCAAATCATCATTACAGTTGAGGGACAATGATGGATCTATTGAATGATTTCTATCAAAATGCACTGATAAGAGCCTTAATTGAGATTAATCCTACACCGATCAGATCCCTGAATGATGAGATAGTCCCAAAATTTATTAGAGCCCTGATTATTTAGCCCAAATTTTATTATGATGATGTATATGCCATTTTTGGTTGTAGTTGTGTCCATTACTAGGGAGGACAGATAACTCTAGCTTGCTGAGTTGTAGTAACTAGCACTACATCTGTTTCTATGGGAGCTCAATTATATAGAGTACCTAATAGATTATTATTTTTCAGTAATATTACTTCCCCATATTCTACTATTTATTACAACTGTCTACATACTATTTCATTAATTATTTGAAATATATTTACCAACATTACAACATTTTCTTTCGGAGCTGCATTAAAGAGAAATGGGATGAAAATGGGTTAAGTTTACCACCACATGATGGTAATTTTTTTATCATATGAATTTTTAAATATTTGTAACTTTCACTCATTTCATTGATTCCAATTTCATTATCCAACACCATTGTAAATTGTGAATTATACAGATTTTTTCATTTTTTAAATGATCTGCACAGAAACTAAAACTGTTTATTTTATAAAGATTTTGAATAAAGTTTTGCAACTTTCTAATACCAGAACAAAATACTTCCATTCTATTGGTTGGTTGGGTGTCTTCAATTTCAATTAGTATGGTTACTTAGTTTCTACCCCCTTCAATAGTTTTATGGACAATTATGTTTCTTTTCTTTCCTCATTGATATGTTCTAAAGTGCCGCCTATACATTTTTCCATTCAATCATTAAGTGTTTCATGTAATGTTGTGTTTTTTATATTTTCTATTCTCATTTATGTGACTTTAATGTTAGTTTTATTTATTTTTTAGAATTTTACTAACTACTATGTTTTGAACATATTTTTTCAAAACCATGACAAGGAAATTTTATAGATGATGATGTTGTGATTCCAAAGGATTTGACTCTGTTATGGGATATTGATCTCAGCAGAAAAGTCAATGGAGTTATACCAACATGAAAACGCGAAGATAAGTGTGTGATGTCTAAGAGATTCAGTACATAATTTAATTATTCTCATCCTCACATAGAAAATAACATAATTATTGATGAATCTGTATGGGAATATGGAATGAGTTTCTTCGATTTACCTACATGGAGGAAGAAAACATAAGATACACATCACTTATGGATCAAGGAGTTTTGATGCTGATGTTTTTTTACCAACTCATTCATTGTGTGGATTTGATTTATGGATAAAGACAATACAATTTTATATTGTTCAGAAATGAAGGGGTTAATGATACAGTGATAGTCATGTGCTTCTTGAGTTTTACTATACAGTACAAGAATTTGACTTCTATGGGTAGGTATGAGTTGTTTTGGTTTATTTACCCTATGCATAAATGTTCAATTTCTAATGTATTTTTTCAGCAAGCATGTTTTCCATTTTTATTTTCAAAATTTCAGGCTAACATTTCATTAAGTTTTTTGTTATTTAATGTTGCCTTAAATTAAACTCACTGAACATGTTTTGTAAGACCAATTTTTTAAATTTTAGGAATTCTAATGAACAATATTATATTTGTTAAATTCTAACTATATTGGTTATTTTCAATATTTATTTTTGTGATTTTAAATCTGGTAATCTTATGCGGGGTTAAATTAAACTTTCTGAACATTATTGGTAATCCTAGTTTTTATAGTTTTTAATCATTTTAATGAAATTCCTTATCTTTGATATTTTTTAACTATCATGGTTATTTTCATTAATCATTTTTAGATTTGAAAGGTGGTCAATTTATAAAGGCTTAAATTGTTTGGTAAGCCCTATTTTTCCAGTTTATAAGAATTTTAATGAAATTTCTTATCTTTGAAAATTTCTAAATATCCTGGTTATTTTCATTAACGATTTCTCAGATTTTAATTGTAGTAATTTTATACTGGGTTAAATTGAACTTGCTGAAATGGTTCTATAAGCCCGGTTTTTCATGTTTTAAGAATTTTAATGAAATTTCTTATCCATGAAAATGTATACTATCCTTGTTATTTTATTTAACCATTTTTTTATATTTCAAAGTTTATCATTTTATGCTGGCTTATAGTGAACTTACTAAACATGTTTGGTAGGAACATTTTTTCCAGTTTTGATGCATTTTAAATAATTTTATTGTCTTCGTAAATTTCTAACAATACATGTTATTTTCTATAATCAATTTTAAATTTTAAAGGTTGTCTTTCTTTATTGTTGTTGGTTTTCTCCCATTTTTGAAATTTCATTGCACCAATGATCAGTTTTGGATCATTGATCATTTTATTCAATTTTTTCAGTTATTAGTTTTTGTTTTGAATAAATGGTCTCACATATGTTTTTTCCTTCACATATTTTAGTTATGTGGCTTGATTCAGTGACTTACTTACACCACCATGGTCATGAAGAATGACTTTTGTGGTACCGTGACATGGTATATCAATCAAATCACTATGAAAGATTCTTTCATTAACAACATTAATAGCAATGGAACATATGATATGTGTATCTTATAATGGTAACATGCTAAATGATTGTGATTAAAATGAACAAATCATGTGAATAAAAAGGATTGAACATTTAGTAATTGGAAAAAAAATTCTTCTATCTTCAACCATTCTCATGAATTAAGAAAGGTATCAAATTGTTGTTATAGAAAAGGTTCGATGAATGGTTTTGATTGACCTATTTGTTACCAAATGACTGCACTTAGGATGAAAATAATGGGACCTATTTTTTCACTCCCAAATCCTTTCTCGGGTTTATTAATGTTTCAACAGGAATGGATTTATCTTTGGATGATATTAGAAGTCATGTCATTCATCATCATTTTCCTCAAATTCCACCCAACCATCTTTTAGAAGCATTGAGTATAAACATATTTCTTTACATTCTGATTGAAATTAGAAAAAATAATATTGATTTTTAATATTTTGATTTAAACCTTGTGGATAGATTGAGATAAGCTGTAACATGGGATATACTACCATTAACCCAAGAAATCAGGTCCCCTCCCAGTGTACCTTCATGGATATTTGATCAGAAGTTTCAGCGTGATCACTATGATAGTAATGATGGGGATGTGGTGTACTATGAAACTGATCATGGAATACCGAAATGAATGATACTTCTTTCCAGGATTCTTGATGTAGACATTGTGGGTTTTCTTTGAAGAAGACAGATCTAGAAATGACCCTTGGCATCCAAACTTTCTATAAAATTGAAAGAGAATTGGGTTGTGGGTCCTGGAACAACTTATTATAGCCGATATAGCTAATATTTTCCTTCCTTCACTATATGAAATTTAGTGAATGCCTCGGAATTGAAATTTATGATTATTCTATATTTTCAAAAACTTTCGATTTTAGATTATTCTAATTGGTCAAACACCTGAATCCCAGATCTATGTAATTGAGTCATGGTCTTCTTCTCATCCCTACATTACCTCAGTCCAAGATCATATGCTCCAGGATTCCAACCCTCATTATTCCTAGATGACATCCCCTTCAATTATATCCTTATTATGGTCACTTGTGGATTAATTTTCAAGATGATTTTTAGATTTTTTTATTGATGACTTGAAGAATCTTCTCTGCTAATCTAGGATGATGACCTATTCTCTGATAGATTATCTCAATATGTTCCGAAAGACCAGAAATTTATTTTTTTGAAATCTCTAGGAACAAGGGGCTTCTCTACTACTATCAATGACATGATCTTTGCAAAACATTCTACTACACAGAGACTCAGTTTTTTTATTTATACCATCTTGGTATCGTTCTGGAACCAGTTTTACTTTCCAATAAATTTTATTTTATTCCAAAAAATCTAAATGATAGGTTTTTGATATTTTTTTTACTAAAAGTAGGTTAAATTTATATATTTTAATCACCATTTATTTTCATTTGGTGCTTCTCGATATTCATATGAAATAATTTTTTTCCAAAATAATCTAAATGTTGGTTACATAAAATTTCAAGTTTCATGTGACTTGTATTTGTTATCCACTTGCTTCTTACATATTTTTTGGCTTTATGACATGTTTAATATGGACTTTTGATGATATTACAGTCTTATATTTATTTTCATATTTATTTCCTATTTATCCAACTAGGATCTAAATACTATAAACCTTATTAGTAATAATATATTTTTTTATTTTTGGTGACTTTGATGTTTTCCTCATGCATTGTATAAACCAGTTCAGCAAATACGTTGTTTTTTAAATTATTTTTTATCTTATATGTATCATCTATATACATATTCAAGTGCTAATATATAGGATTAAATATTAATTTGTATCTTATATATATCACATATATACATATTCTAGTTTTAATTTTTTTTGTAACTTATATGTATAGGTTCATCTTTTTTTCATATGCAGATTCATATTCTAATTATTTTATTATTATCTATTCATTTCTGTTAACTAAAATATATAGGTTCATATTGGTTTTTATTTCTAATTCTATGATTTCACTTCTCAGCAATATTTTGTACTTACTCTAACTACATTCTCAATATAGAAAAACATATTCTCTGATTTTGATAGTGAGGATGTGGTCCATCATAATCTTGAATTGTCTGGAGATCACACAGATACAACAAGCCATGTCATTGAACTGCACACCCAAATGAAGGAATACCAAATCAAGAGAACTAAAAAAATGATAGATTATTTCTGCTAAAATATTGTAATACTGCATGTTGATTGTTTTTTTAATTTTCAGATTTTTTTTCTGATTGGGTGCTTACCAAAAGAAGTGTATTATGGTATGCAGTTGGCAATAGGAAGGTAATAATAAATCTTTATTGTTTTACCTATGGCACCTTTTACTGGTCCACCTCTGATGTCCCTTCTTTAAATATGCAGGTTCATGTTTTCATTTCCATGAGCATTTTGGTTGTCACGTTTGTCATGGTGGTGTTCTTTTTTCATGCATAAAAGAGGCTGAAAGTGGTGCTTCTGTATACTTATCATATCTAAAAATGTATTCTGAATGTGTTACCTATTTCTGTTTTTTTAGATGTGACGTTTTGGTTGGTGTTTTTTTCATGTTGGTTCTCTTTAAATGGTTCAGACTTCACCAAAAAGTTGTTTTAATTAGAAAATACAAAAAAAAGGATTTTGAGTAACACATGGTTTAGAGAGACCATGCCAAATGATACCTTTTTTATCCAATTATTTCATATATTTTTGCATTCATATTTTTGATTCTGCAAATTCAGTATGGTATTCTTTTTTTAAAACATTTTTTTTCTATGAAGATAAGTTTGTTCCTTGCTTTTGAAGGTGAATATTTGTACAATGTGACAGGATTTTTGGGTGACATACTACAACTTCAAGTTACTTCCAATGATTAATACAATTCTATAAATATAAACATTACTACTACTGCTATGTATTTTGAATTTCAAATGTCCATTTTAATGTTATTTTCATTCATGTATTTCAATTCTCCAGACATAAAATAATTTTTTCTTCCTTGTATATTCTCCTAAATTTTTTCAAATTTATTTATCCAAAATGTTATCTACTATCATAATTACATCTCTATATTTTTTCAATTTTTTTTCCAATTTTACGTATCAATATTTTTTGATTTTAATATATTTAATATTCATGTTCATTATTTACGTTTAAATATAACATTGTCTTCATGAAAACAAGAATTGAACTATATTGTCATGTGAACGCACATGTGAGTACTAGTTATTTCTAACGTAGGTTATAGTGAAATTTTTATAATATGAAATTGACATAGTTTAGAGTGGGAATTATCATATACATCATTAATGTTTTCTGAAAATAATAGTGTATTTTAAATTTATCTTAGTCCTAAGGGGGGATGTTTAATTTGATAAATGGTTTTATTTGGTTAAACATTCTACAATTATCCTTAATCACACAAAGATAAATAGTACCAAATTAAATATATTTATGTTGTGAATAAATTAATAAGTAATTAAACACTAATGACCAAATAATATAGATCACCAACATAGTATAATTTAGAATAATATCCTTATACTTTATAAAGCAACCAAATTGACATCGTTAAAATCAGAAAATTAATCTTCAGACAATTTTTATATTCAAATGAATTAGATAAAGGGGATTATTGTGGTTTATAATTTCATCACCCATTTAAGTAGATAATTTTGGGTTCTTTATTGGTTTTTTTCATATAACAAACAATGTAAGGTGAAATTTTTAAACATATAATTTATTAAAAAATTGATTTGATCCAAAAATAAGGTAAAATCCCTGTGTAAAGCGATGAGTTTGCTGAGGATGGTGAAAATGACCATATGGATCATCCTAATGTTACTTCCCATAGATGACATGTTCCTTTACCAAAGTCCAAAATAACTATTTCACCAACCCATATAGCTCGTCCTACACTTCAATCATCTTGATATCTCTTGGTATATGATATCATGGTTTATGATATAGAGACCATACATATTATTTATGCTAATATTGAGAGACTATTTGAGACACAAAACATGCCTCTCATTAAAACACACCCAACTCACCTTTATCTGTTGAGAATCCCACATTTGGTTATTCCATCACCAAATTACCCAACCATATTAGAAACCACTAAGTATTCCAAACTTGTAACACCTAGTTCCACATATCTTGAGGGTTTAGAAAAAATCACACCATCTATTTATTATATATAATTAAAACATTGTTTTAATATTTTGGAATACATGGATTTTTAATAAGATTCTTTGTTGACAATGAAATATGTTTTTCATGAGGGAGGTCGTGGAATCCATTGCCAAATCAAGTGGAATTTGGGACGAAACAGGCCAAAAATCCTATTATGTTTCATGTTCATGAAGGTAAAAAGATTTGAGAGTGGATCTGGTTCATGGAAATCTTAAACGAGGTGATTTAATGGTAACCTTCATACTATGTGGGTTTGGTTTTTCGAATAATGGTTCACAAAAGTACAAAATGCAATCCTTTTGTTGTAACTTTAAAAAAATGTCACTCCAGTTCATGGATCCCAATCTCTTTATAAACCCCATAATATTTTTTGAAATCTACCATCCTTCTTGAAACATATTCCCATTCCCCTTTTGAGCCTATAAATAACCCACTATATCCAATATTATAGGGTAGGTGATATTTTAACGTTTGATAATTGATCTGAATTAATGAAATTAAGAATATTTTCACACAAGAGAGAATATGGAATTACAAAGTGTGATATATTTCATGAAACAACCTCCCATGGGCTTTTAAACATAGAATCTTAGAATATATGACTTTCATGAAGTTCCCTGACCTTCGTGTAAGAAAAAATCCCTTTGTGGATCAAATAGTTTCATGAGAAAATTATCCTTTATGAAACTATCCCCAAGAAAACGAAAACATTATTCCAATGTCGGGTCACCCTATTTAGAAAATTTTTTTCTTTTGTGAAACCTTATACCTTCATTATCCCCCATCCTTCACAATACTCCTAACATTTGTGAAACCTCAATTTTCACAAAACTCATTCTATATGCCTTTTTATGGTTCCTCCCTTAAAAAAACACTCTTAAAAAAGTGGGGTTCCTAGGTCCCCCATACTAATCCATGTCCTATTCAACCACACCCAAAATAAATGTGCAATGATTACCACCAACCTTATATTTTTATACTAATCATAGATACCATAATGCCTTATGATCCTAAGCATATGATCCCTTACATTTAGACCCATTAGTTTCTCTCATCCACAACTACGCTTACACCATTCCCCACACAAATACCTATAAACAGTGGCCACATAATCCCTAAGGGTGGAATCCCTAAGTGAAATTTCTCCAATTTCTCTTTGAATAAACATTTTTCTAGATCATGCCCTCACATCGAAATGGTCTCCCTTACAGTGTAAGCCCCACCCGTGTCTAGAATATAAGGCGTAAAATAGACTAGCTTTACAAACTAGTAGAATGAAATTAAACGGAATAATGAAATCCTCAACACATGATGTAAAACTGTAGCCTTACTCTATGTGATGAATATAGGATTCCCTGTGTATGACTAGAATTGGATATTCCACACCTCTTAGATTGTGTGATGAAAACAGGATGCCCCATATATGATCATCATGGGATTCCACCTCCTCCCCTACCATGAAATGGAACTCCTATATTGGGAAGCATTCACATGTAAGCCCCGCACATCCCTCACTTATTCTCCTTTTGTGACATGAGAATCATAACCTCGTGAATTTATACTACATGGACTAGTAATGTCACATTTCCTTCAATTGATAAATTGAACTACATGGGTTTTTGAACCATGTCTCTTAAAACAGGTTATGCAGGACACCTCCCTGAGGTTTAATCTTGACACCCCAACATTACCACGAAGTCCCATGTGCGAAATATTCCCCCTGATGATAAAAATAAACAAACACCCAAATATTAAATCTTCAACCCTAGGGACACACCTCATCAAATTCTATTGTGTAAAATCTTTCACCCCATGTACACACTTAACAACCGATATTTTCCCACAACATGTTAATCCTTCAACCCTTCTATCCCTGTAATATGTTACAACTATGATGCATATATCCTGAAAAAACATTAAACCTATGACCGATTAGTCAGTATAATATGTTAAAATTGTGAACCATTTGTCCTCGCAAGACAGTAGACCTTTTACCCCTCGATCCCTACATGACTTCAAACATGTAAACAACCAGTCTCCATAGGATGTTTAAATTCTTACCTAATCCAGAATCCCTACCCTATGCACTAAACATGGGATTCCTATAATGAAAATCTTCCAAAGACATACACCATTGACATCGTATTTCTCATTGATTAAATGGGAAAAATTAGGTTCCACACTTAAGATTCCTCATATAAGATGCCACCAAATTAAAATTGAGAAGAATTTGTAGGTACCCAAACTACCAAACGTCCAGAAATTCATAGTCATTACAACATGATACTACCTCCTGTGATCAAATATTTTTGCCCTATTTTAATAGATGTAGCACAATTAACAAGAATCCACTTCAATATGGCAGCTGGAATAAGATTCACAAACATGACTTAAATCTATAAGGGATACTCATACTAGGCGTTAAGCTGCAATTTGGAATCCATAAAAGGATGAACCGAAATCTCATCATCCCATTTTGATAAAGGATCCAAAATCATTGATAAATGTGATGTAATATACCTACCTTCAGAAAGCAGTAATTCAAGGCAACAACTCAGTGTGTCACTGCCAAGAAGATGGATGGTTCACAACCTTAGAAAAATCATTAGAAACAAAAAAGGTAAAACTGATGCCACAAAATTTTACCTCAACTAGGGGGGACTATTAGAATTGGTGTACCATTCAATTTTCATGTCACTATATCTATATATTCATCATCAGGTCCCACTATGAATGTTGTTATCCTAACATGAAACTCTTCCCTGACCTAGGGAAGATGAAGTTGTGAATCATGAAACAATAATTTCAGGAGTGCGGATCCCTCCACTATTCAAGAAGAATAGATGATGTTAGAGTATTGGGCATCAAATTCACTATGTTTTTACTGAATATTGATTCCAAGTACTCTATAAGACTAAACATAAATAAAACCATCAACAAAAATCTAGCAGGCATATGATTAGGGGAAACATTGGTCTGATGATCTCACGCGACTATAATACTTTAATGATATCCACCACCTCTTCAGCTAATGGGAACCCATGCATCGTCTCTCCCTTTCAGATCATATAGAGGAGGGAGATAGACACCATTGTTTGAAAATATGAAAAGGATAAGGTCATTTCCACTAGGGTCGTGGCCCACCAAGATCTCTAGGCATCCTCACCTCATCAACATCATCTTTATTGATGGTTTCACAAGGGGAAACCACCCCCATCATAGTAGAGAACTGATTAGGAAACCTCCCCCAAGAGAACTCAAAAATATCACTCCCCAATGTAGAGGAGGTAGTGGATTTTAAAACTATATCTGCAATGGCCACTACATAGAAGCTTCATAGGATGGATACTACTAAGACATGTTAGTTTCAACTCTGATAAGACCCACAGTTTGACGAGAAGATACACTCCATCCCAGTTCTGTCAGATCCACTCGAGAATATTCATCCTCAACACTGGGTGAAGATCTAAAACATTTTTTTAAAATGTGAAATCTATTACAGCTCCAATATCCCCTACCACAACTATTATATCAATTTAAATACCCAAAAATAATCAACATGGATCCATCTTCTCCAGCTTGGGATCGAGACCCCAGCCACCCCTCAGGAGGTTCAAGATTACTATCTTAGTTGATTTTTCCATGAGAAACCATTATAGGATATCCCATAATTAGAAAAATCAATTCATACATCCTCTCTATGCCAACACAAATATTTTGGGGTCCTCCCCACACCAACTTCAACCAACAAAGAGGCATGCCCTACATTGAAAACATGCTATTCTTTAAAGAACCATCCTAGGGAAGGAGGGAGAATACCCGTCATGGGATTCATTCTCAGAGTTCATGTTGTAATGTGGAAGGAAGGATAATGAGTCAATCTCAACCACTTGAACTTGGATAATTCCCACACCATTAGAGGAATGTCCCTAAAATGTTTCATGTCACCATCGACATATTAGACTATGAGGTGATAGATGAATTGATGAGGAAACGTTAACCCCGAATAACAGAGTTCTGGGAAGAGGGCCATAAATTTATCCATAAGATCATAAAATCCAAGGTCATCTAGTTCCACATATTTCTCTAGAGATATTTATTTGTGGATGATGTTCAGCTCTCCTTCCACAGAATTATAGTGTGATCATCCCCATTTCAATAATTTAAGCTCTTATCTATATTTACACTAGATGTTGGAGAATTAATTTCATTAGGGTTGATGATCTTAGAGGGTGATGAGCTGTATGATGATCGTAAAATGGATTCTACCAACCTTTCCCATGATAATGTGGTAAATTTTCCATGTTACAGGGATATGATCTTGATGCTGGTTGTGCCTCCATGATAAAGTTTGAGACATAATGGATATTTTTCAAGTGTGGTGCCCACTCTCCTGGTATATCAGTAGAAAATAAGTTTTAATTAGTGATTCCACCCATATCCTGACCTATACCGATGATGGATTAGGATGATCAGGATTAGGAACATCAACCTAGTAGTAGAAAATAAGAATTGTGGGGTGTATTCGCCACAAACCAGCTATCAAACATGTTTTATCCTCCTAAATATTGGGACTTTTCTCTACCAGAGTCTATCACCATGGACAAGAAATAACATCTTATGTTCTGAATTTAGAATTTTAGTGATGATATTGTCTCTAGATTCAGATAATTTAACTAAATAGATAGATTTTTAGAATTCTCTAAAAAATATTATCCTCTACATGAATCCTTACAGCAGAATAATCCACAACCACACCCATTTCCCATTAAATATCCCACATGATGGTTGGAAAATTTAGTGATATCCATTGATGTGAATGTAGACCTTTGTGATCTAGTACACCTACTATCACCTTCATTGGATGGGACGTTACAAGTGAATCCCTACCAATTGTAGCCTCACACTATCTATCCCATCTATTAATAACCACTCTAGGTGTAGCCGCCTTGTCAAGAGATCCCTATAAAACCCAATATCGAAGGGTTTCTTTTATTTAAATAAGAAACATGACACATTCCATCGAGGATTCTTAAGTCCTCATATGTTTATCTATGCTGTAGAAATGGGAATCCAAAATTTTATAAAATGTAGGAGATTAGAAGAGTATGAACGTAATGACCATGTTTATTATTGATTGTATCACAAGATCCCTGTACACACCATAAAATAATTCTTTATATTAAAATATTGGCTCCAAGACCAAGTAGACCATAGATATTTAAAATTGGATGACATTACAATACAGGTGGTGTATGTCTCTAATGGACCCTCTTAGGAGAAAGAAGGATTTGGTGAGTGGAAGAAGGTTTCCAACCATGGAACATAGATATACAGTTACTCTTTCTCTTATAGGATAACTTCTCAGCACTGTGGTTTTATTCATGATTGCATGAGAAATCTAGAATTTCATATGGCTTTTGCACCCACATCGACTCCTTCCTCCACACCTGCACCACTGTGTCTCTGTCTCAAAAAAAATATACATCGACATTGCAAGGGATATCAAAGTCCTCCACTGATGCCAAAACCTTCTTGTAACATTTGAAACTTATGTCCTCCCAAGTTTGTTGTTTCTCCTAGAGTCCACCCAAACCTAGACTATTCTTCTGATGAGGAGGAAGAATATACCGTTATGATGTTATCAATATTATTGACCAATTCAAAACACCGGATTGTGATGAAATCCATGTGAAACCCAGAGTTATATTTAGGAGACATCAAAAAAGGACAAGTATAGGGCGTGCAAGTTGTCATATTTCTTAGGATAACACTTCAAATCTATTTATTCATGTTAGTGATACTAGGTACCAGACTTCACAACGACCTTAGGAAGCCTAGTCCACATAGTTTTCTCTAACACTTTTTACTTCATAGATAAATTTATTTTTTGACCATCTATAAAATCTTATTTTTTTCATATATTTTTATTGAATATTGTATACAATATTTTTGGATTTGACGATGAGATGGTGTGTGATTTAGAGGCCCGATGAGCCTGTAATTATAATTTTAATCATATTAAATATCCCAAATGCATAGTCTTAAAAAATTGTAATAAATCATAAAAAGAGGCTTGATTCTGAAATATGATTTTTCTAAAGAGTTACATTAATATATTTTACCCTAGGAGATACTTATCCTTGGAGCACATCGGGCGTTTGGGTTGTGCGTATTTGAGGTATGATTATTAAATGAATAAAATAAATTATTTATTTCATTTCATTTATTATCCATCTACTAGAATGGTTTATAAATATGCTGTTATGTCCAATTTCTAGTGTTATATGAATAACCATTTAAATTTATAGAGATATGTAAATGAGAGCTTTCTTGGAAGATGGAGTTGGATTGGATCATAAATGAGGGTCATTATGCAACCAGAATTCAATGATCATTCCAAAGAAAATGACAATGATTTATTCTTCTTCAATGAAAAATATATATCAAGGTTGGATGTATGAATTTTATAATTCCATTCTATTTATTACCCTAGTATAATGATATTAAATATATGAAAAATAATTGATCCACACATTGATGATTGATTTTATTTACAGTTCATTTTATTTTTTTTATTGATCATACCTCTTCATTCTACTAATTTCATGAAAAAATAGATGAAGACTAAACATTAAAAAAGGATAAGGTTTATTTCTCATATTTTATGGTTTTTTCATTTATACCCCATTTCTTCATATGATCATCATAGGAAATTTCATGGGCCTGAGGTCCAATGAAATACCAGGCAATTGATCATGACACAACCTTTCATTGATGCAAAGGATTTATACCACAAGTAGGAAATGTGATCAAGGATGTAATTGAGGTGAAATGATAATGGATTATGATCAGAGATATATTGGGATGTATTTAAGGACATAGTTCATCTTGGTTCTATGATGTGATTACAAATGTTGCATGGGGATAATTTTTGAATGGTTTTTAAAGCCAAAACATGGTGATCAGTGATGGAAAGGTATGTCCAACCTCATATTAATGGTTTATGGTCAGATGTGTAATGGAGATGGTGTGGATAGAAAGACTCAGAGAGGATATGGGATTATGTAAAATCCACGGTTTCATAGTATTTATTCTACAATTACAGTCCATGTAAGACCCCTTGAGTGGTGGATAGTGTTTATGCACAGAGATAAGGATCACATGCGATGGTATTCCTATCAAATTACCTGTGGACCTTACTGAAAACCTCGACATATACAGGGTTTATATGCCCAAAAATTCAGGTGGAATTACACATTGTATCAGACAACCCATAAATCATGTACATCATAGAATGAAGCATGATGCGTGTAGGTGGTACATTCCCAAGAGAACGTGAAACTCTACATGTCATGTGGAAGACCACACTCTATGTATTCAGACCCTTACATTGACATGGTCATGGGTTTTGATACCTGGGTAGAACCTGTTTCCAAAGGGGCACACCATGTACTTTCAGAACACATTGTACACTACATCAAAGATATATTAGTACCCTTTTACTCTTAAACATGGAATTTTTTTTCATGGTATGTTATCTTGATCGATTATATAAGGTTTTAGTATCGTGTCACACCCTATGTAAAATAGGTTGATCCACTATGAAGATCATCAGTCTCAGATAGATTTTTTAGAATACTTATTTCAGTCAAAGAGTTAGATCATCTTGCATTACCATTTCCCTAGGCAGGGTTCTTAGTATCATCTTGACCAAAAATACATAGTAATTGATAACATACTTAGTAGGTTAATACTTATTGGTTTGTTGGTATACAATATGGACGTGAGTATGATCCCTCTCTATGTAAAAATCTCTTTAGACTTTTAGGGGTAATTATCCTGGTGAGACCTGATAAGCATGACATCTTGGATGGACCCCATAAGAGTTATCTGACTATTTGTCTGTGTTCTCCAAGAAGAGTTGCATATAGAACCTTCAAGAAGGAATCCTAGAATGGATTTTTCGTTTTCATATTACCTTGATATTTTGTGTCTAATTTTTTAATATTCTTATATTATTTTTATGTATGCTATTGAAATATACCTATGATCATATGACTATGATCCTTGGTGCTTTATGCTTTGTGATATTGAGGTGTCCTACTGGGCGTTGTTATGCTCACCCTTGTATGGGATTTCCCCACATTTGTTATCTATTAGGTAGATCGATAACCTTTTTAGGGAGTCCTAGATGTACCATGACCGTGTAGATCATAGTGATTTGGCCCATCCAAAGTGTGTCCCCATGGTTACCTTGATAATAGTCCTCTTATATTATTTTATGTTGGATTTAATTTTAGTTTCTTTTTTGTGGGATTGTATTTCACCCTTTTCTTTCCTGAACATGTTTTCATACTATGATGATGGGATTATAGATTTATGCATGGATGGTTATCATTTTATTTACTTTTTATCATTAAACAAAAAAGGAGATTTGTGTGTCTGTATAAGTATGTTATGATATGTCTTAACATGTGTGTGATATGCTTACTCGGTGCTAATATCTATCCCTTTCCCTATTAGAGGTTGGATCATGGTAGTCTTGACATAGGTACCATTGGGATGGGTTCTGATAGAGTTGTATCAAAGTTCCAGTTCAACCTTAAGAGAAAATTATTTGATATTGGTTTTGGGAAATACATTCAAGTGTTTTGAGTTTATCTCTTTGGCCAAGGACAATAGTGTTGGGGAGAAGGATAGTGTATCCATAGACCAGGGCATTGATAACCTTTCTTTTTTACTTGGTACATGTAGAAGTTGTTTTTTGCGAGATCATTCGTATATACATCATATAGTATTGGGTTTTGCTTTCCATTTACTTATTTACAAGTCTCACAAGATATACACTTTAACCATCATACATAATGTCTATTTCATGATTCCTCAAAAAAATTAGATATTACATAGTAGTACGATCATGAAGATAATCCTCTTAGTGATGATGTTTCGACACATGGACTTGTTCAGACCGTGTAACCTCTATGTTGTGCACCATTCATACCAAAATCCTTCTAATAATATATCGTACTAAAATAACCAACAGATGTGGTGAATAGGATGATCGAACTTCATTAGTTTCATTGTAGAAACAACGTAGGTTTCTAATTGAGCCTAACCACCAAGCAGTTGAGTATTATCTTGAGGTCGTAAAACCTGTATTTGATATTTTAGGATACCTTTAGACCAGATGGTGGATTTATCAGTGAGCCTTTATATTGGATATATATGCTGATGGGAGGGATTACTGACCAAGTCATATGATAAGGTGACAATAGAAAAATTAGAGTTCAATCACTTTTTTAAAGAGGAGTTTTCCACATCTTTGTTGATAGATAGGTACATCCAAGTGCTTTTATAGATTTAGCAGGGGCAGTATGATTGTGGATGAGTATTCCAAAAGGTTCACCAACCTCCCTTAGTACTCGATGGATATGGTGTTGGAATATTCCATTCCGGATCGTACCATCAAATGAGGATTATGAAGAGACATCTGAGCTATAGTGATACCGCTATGCATTCCTGCCTATGCTGGGGTGTTGGATCTTTCTTTGGTGGTCAAGTGTTTTTTGGATGAGAAGATGAAAAAACATATTTCTAGAAGTGGGTACATAGGTGTATAGACTTAGTTTGTAGGGATCCGATGAAAAACACAGGGACCTATACGTGGAAGATATTTGAGGAGATGATCCTATGATAGAGGGCCTACAGTTCTGGGATCACAAGATATATCCATTCACCATAGGGACATGCAGTGATACTCTTATGATGGTATGGGAAATCCTTAATGGGATTTTACATCCTTATGCGTGGCTTATATATATAATGGTTATGGAAATAACAGGTAGAGATAGTGGAAGGATTAGGTAGTTATTTAGGGAGGAATACGTGGTAGATAAGTTTGAGGAGAAGTTGGAGGTGGTAGGAATTTTGAATTGTCTAAAACACTATAACTAGATGGTCAACACTAGGCTCAGGGAGCTCATGTTAATTGGAAAGGGTAGCTGTAGGCAATTGACGATTATGACTTAGAGGTTCCATGGATGATATGAGGTATGATCTATGTATCTATACTTTAGAAGCAGTGTTGAAAGATATATTCTTGATCCACTTATTTATTTCTAATACTTTGGTTAGAGACATACATGTTTTGATTGATCCCATGTCATGAATTTTTCTATGGATGAATTATACTTGAGGTGAATCAATGATCACTCACTTATTCTGGTAGTTTTAAAAAAATCTTAAAGTAGATAGTTTAATTTGGGGTCAATTTGTAGCAACGATGAGGCCTTATGATGTCATCTTAGGTATGGACTGAATATCAATAGTTCATGCCTAGATATACTGTTTCTGGTGGAGGATGCGGTCTATCCACAGTGGTAGGTGGACATTTTTATTTGAGTGTGAAAATAAAACCCTATTGGAGAAGGATGGACTCGGGAATAGGATAGTGAATCTGATTACTCATTAGTTTGATAGTATGACTCTTGTTATAGTAGATATTATGATCTTACAATTTCCAATTACGGTGTGGAGTATAGGGATGTATTTTCTATGGAATTTTTCGATTTATATCCCCATATAGTTATTTTATTTCATTGGCCTACACCCAAGGATGAACATGAAATCTATGTCAACATATCTACTGTCTCCTGTTGAGCTTGGAGAGTTGAGGGTGTAGTTGGAGGACTTATAGAAGAATGGATTATTAGGGATTGAGTTTCTCCAAGGGAATCCCCTATATTGTTCACCAAGAAGGAAGATGAGGGCATGAGTTTGTGTGTGGATTAACTTCACCTAAATTAGGAGACCTTTAATAACAGGTGTCCACTTATGGGGATAAATGAACTCTTTGACCGGTTAATAGGGGCATGATGGTTCTTAATGATTGGCCTCAGATCAGGATATCACCAGCTTCGATTACAAGATGAAAATTTAACAAATACATCTATTAAATTTCACTATTGTAATAATGGGTACATGGTGATGCCTATCGATGTGAAGAACACGCAAACAGTGTTCTCGGGACTCATGAATTAGGTAGTTCAGCCATTCATAGACCAGTTTGTGGTAGTCTTTGTTGATGATAACTTAGTGTAATTTACATCCAAGGAGGATCATGATTGACACTTAAAGATAGTCTTGGAAATATTCTTAGATAACCAACTTGACAGGGATTTCTCAAAGTTCTAGTTTTGGATTCAGGAGTTCTACTTTCTAGGACATGTTATCTCAATAGATTATGTAGAAAATAGAACTGAAAAAGGTAAATGAAATGTTATAATGGGACACACCAAAAAAATTATTGAGGTGTACAAATTCCTTGGGTTAACATGATACTCTCAGATATTTATACTAGATTTTTCAAGGACATCATCACCCATGATATCTTTCACCTGAAAAGGGAAGACTTTTCCTATGGAAAGAGAGGTGACCACATGATTTCCAGGAGTTGATGCAGATATTGATGATAAATCCCATACTGATATTTCTATAGGTTGGTGTCTAGTATGTGGTGTTCTAAATTTTATTACGAATAAATCTTGGTTTTATTACGATGTAGAGGAGGGTGGTGATTTCATATAGTTCACTTCAGTTGATACCACATGAGAATAACTGCTCGACCCATGATATTGAGCTACCGTTGGTATTCATTGCACTAATGATGTTGTGAAATGTCCTTTTGGGTAAGATATTTATCATATATTCTTTCCATATGAATCTGAATGATAGCTTATATTATATGATTCATAATTTTAGATAGAGTTGATGGATAAAGTCCCTCCCTGACTATGAATTTGATCTTTTTTATGCTCTTTAGAATCAGATCATGGTAGAAGATTCCATAAATAATAGATCTTGTTCATAGTTTCTTATAGAGGAATTCTATAATATTGTCTATTTTTATTTATCTTTTTTATATGGGGATCTAGAATCTTACCTCTGTTTGATTGTTGTTACCCCAAATCTTTTATAGATAGTTAGGGAGGAGAAAATTGGGGCAACAACTTTGAGAGCCTACATTCTCAGATATACAATAGACATACTCCTAATGGGGTTTTTGAAGGTGGGTAGAATGTTGTTCTTTTTAGAGGATGTATGATGGTACCTATTATACTGAGATAGGAGATACAATGAGATTTTCATACACCACACTTATAGGTACATCTATGTGTGGCATAGATATTCTTTGACCATCAAAGAAAGCTTTACTAGTTAATGATGAACAAGGAATTTTTAGATTTTTCCTATCAATTCCTTACTTATCTACAAGTGATGGTCATTTAATAGGCCCTAGCAGGTCTAGATCAACAACTAGAGATGCTAGAGTAGAAGTGGGATGCGATATCTATGGACATTCTTAAAAAGGGTTACCATGGATTTCTAGAGTACGTGATTCCATATGGGTGATCACATAACGGCTCACAAATTCAGCATACTTCATAGCTATTAAAGAGAAGATTTCCTTTTAGATATTGGGACACTTTTATGTACATGAGACAGAATAAATACATGGGGTTTACTTGATGATTGTTTCTTACCATTATCCTCACTTCACATATCGGTAATATAATGGATTACTGTAGACCTTTAGGACCCAGTTATAGTTGAGAACAATGTTTCACCATCATACTAATCGCCATACTGAGAAGAGGATTTAGTTCATTGAGTACATTCTATGGTATTTTATGTCATAATTTTTCTATAGTTTTGAGGATCAGCTACTATTGGTGTATTTTTGAAAAATATAGATTCCATTCAACCATAGGTATGGCACAATTTGAGCCCTCGTATAGGAAACCCATAGGTCACATCTATAATATAATAACCTCGAGGATTCCACAACAATGTGCCTAAATATGGTGTGATCCACCATAGAAGGTGGATATCATCCATGAGTGGATGAGGACTATACAGATCCATTATAATTCCTATGCATACTAACAACGAATAATTTTTTTGTTTGAGAAGGGAGACCATGTGTTCTTTAGGGTCTCACTATGACACGGATTTAAGAGATTGGGATGGGATGGAATTTTATCAAAAAATTTCATTGTTCCTTTTTAGATACTATATAGAGTTGTAGATGTGGTTTATTCTTATCTTTACCACATAGTTATATTAGTTACACAACATCTACCACATGTCATAGTTGAGGAGGTACGTGCATGACCGAACAGATGTTATAAACTAGGGAAAACTAGAAATCGAAGCTGAGGCAACCTTTGATGAGTAAATGGTTTATGCTAAGGAACATTATGATATGATCCTTTTTGGGAGACCAATTTTATTAGATCATGTCGGGTGGCTACACAAGAATCATTAGGACAGAACATTGGAGGGGGAGACTAAGATGTGTGGAAAATATACACGTCTCTTTTTGTGGTATATTGTTTTTATTTTTAATGAAAATATCTCTAAGGTTGCGACAAGAAAATGACTATTATTTTTAATGTATTACATTAAAATATTTTATGGATTATTTTGGGAGCTAGTCCTTGAGAATGTGTCAGAATATGAGGCATGGTTAGACCGAAATAATTATTTTTTGAAATATATTTACTATATTATGTATCACATGAGAAAAGTTTCCTAAAAAATGACAATATATCATAAACATAGACTCATATCATAAATCATATTCTACTGTTGAGTTTTGATTTATGTTTTTCCTCTCAAAAGGACTTAACCTCGTAGCATTATGGATGTTTGGGTTGATCACAGTTTCAGGAGGATTACTAAATGAATAAAACAATTTATTTATATTATTTCATTTATTCTTCATGACATTGAATGGACTATAAACATGGTATTGTGACCCATATTCGTGTTTAGCTACATATCCGTTCAAATTGAGATAGATAATTAGAGGAGATCATTCTTGGAAGATGACATTGAATTAGATCAACATCAGGAATTGTGGAACAATCGGAATTTAACAAGCCCTCCAATGAAATATATTCATTCTTCATTAGATTTTAATCTATCTCGAGGTATAATTTTTGAATGGTGTAATTGTATCATGTTCCATTTTCTAATCAAACATAGATAAATTAAATGAAAAATAATTCATTTGAGCATTGATGGTAGATTTTATTTATGGTTGATTTTAGTTATTCATATATTTATAACTCATTGTTTGACTATATTCATAGGCAATAGATTGAGGATGAAAACAAAAAAAATGGAGGTTTGTTCCTCATATTTTATGTTTTCTGAATTTCATCCCTATTTCATCATATATTCATAATGGGAAATTTATTTAGCCATTATTTTGATGAAATACCAAGAAATCAGTTGTTTTATGACTGTTCTTCTTTGCTATGGATTGATACAGTGGGTACAAAATGTGATCGAGGATGCGATTGAGGTGTGGTGATGATAGAGTATAATGAATGATGGATTGGGATGGATTTAATGGTTTTATTCCATCCAAATTTAATTTCATGTCTATGGTGAGTGTTTGGGGATATTCCATGAACTTATTCAAAAGCTAAAATGCTATGATTAGAGATGTTATGGTTCGACTGATCTCTGATTCATATTTTTTAGGGACATGTGTGGTGGAAGAGGTGTGGATGGGAATACATGAAGAAAATATGGGATTCTATGATGTTGCGTAACCTTGAGATACACAATGTGTGGGACCCCTTGAGGCATGACTACGATTTATAGATAGAGATTAGGATCACACACCTTGTGGCCCCTAACACACATCATGTGACCCTTTCCAACCATATTGGCATGTACATGGAGTATATTCCTATGATGTTGGGTGGTGTTACACATCGTGTGGTCAAGACATGAATCATGTACTCCATGGAATGTGGCTCGACATGTATAGGTGGTACATTCCAATGGGACTATATGACTCCACACACTATGAGGAAGACCGTACATCATGTACATGTAGATAAAATTTGATATGGGCATGGGTTGTGTTACATGGGAATAATATGAGGTTGGGGGGACACACTATGCCCTTCCATTTCATGCTGCACAAATAGTAATAAAAGGTTTAGATCCCTCTTGGACAAGTTTTTTAAGGGTAAAATCCATTGATCTATTACATGATGGTTTATTATGGAGTCATGTCTTATGAATAGGATTTTGATCCCCTATGAGGAACTTCAGTGATGGATAATGTTTTTGGAATCCTTTTGTGAGGCATGGAGTGAGATCCTATATCATCATCATTACCGTTGG
Organism: Viscum album; assembly: GCA_963277665.1. Lineage (NCBI taxonomy): Eukaryota > Viridiplantae > Streptophyta > Magnoliopsida > Santalales > Viscaceae > Viscum > Viscum album. Next base: position 1,171,528,486 of record OY728119.1, on the reverse strand, counting down.
TGGGGTTCATAGTATCATCATGAACAACACAATACATGATTAATTACCCTACTTAGTGGGTTTATTGAGATTGGGTTAGTGGTATACGCCATGGTCTAGGTTTGATCCCCACAAGTGTATCGATCTCTTTATACTTATAGAAGGTATTTATTTTGGAGAGATGTGACAATCACTACTTCTTAGATTGATTCCATCGGTTCTATCTAAACTATGGAGTGTGTTCTCCCAAAAAAGTGTTATATAGAACCTTTAAGTAAGAATCATTGTCTGAATATTTGATTTTGATCTTACTTTGATAATGTGTGTCAACATTACGTATTTATGGATATTCATATTATGTATGATATTCATATATCCATTTGATGAGTTTAATATTATTAATTGTACTTTAGACTCAGCAATTTCGATGTATCCTACTGGGTATTGTTATACTCTCCCATGCATGGACTTTTCCTGCAAATGTTGTTCCTTATAAAGATGATCTAGCTTTCTATAGAGTCTTAGATTAACTATGACTATTAAGATCATATTATGTTATAAATACCAAGGTGTATTCTAATGGTTACCATGATATAAGACCTCTTAAATTTATTGAACTTTGACTAGTTTTTAGTTTCTTTTAGTTGGGCTTTTATTTGGACAATTTTCCATTCAGTACATGTTTTCATACTCTGATGGTTGGATTTCATATGTATGCGTTCATGGTTATTACTTTTATTAGATTTCAGCATTGTAGCGGTTTTTAGATGTGTGTGTCTGTACATGTTCTTTATGATAAGGACTCCTATTTGTGAGACATGCATACTTGGCATTGGTCACTTGCCCCTAGACTATTAGATGTCAGTTTGGGGTAGTCTCTCCATGGGACACATTGGGAAGGGTCATGAAAACCCATGTTTTGTAGTGAATATTGCACCATGATCAATGGAATTTATCTAGATCATGTACTAAGTCAACTGATACAATGCTGTTAGTTGTTCAGAGTTAACTAGCTAACTGGTGGTAGAATATCTTCAGTACTTGCTAGGCCCTAGTGGTTCAACCAATGGAATCCACAATGACCCTACCAAATAATGAACCTCCATTGGACTAATTAGTCCCCTAGAAAATAATTATAACATGCTAATTCACCTTACTTACATTCCTATGTTATTTTCGATTCTCAAAGAACCCCATCTGTCAATGGAAATGGAAGAGACTATTATTGATTCTTTGAATATCATCATTCAATTCAATGTAGAAGTAGATTACATTGACTCCTATTATAACAAGGATGACCAAGTAAAAATAATATCAATCCATTATCTCATTTTCAAAATAAGAAAAGTGTCTCATTATTTTGGGGCGCATACACACACTATATATCATATGTTAATTCAATGAACTAGAAATATACTACTACCTAGTGGATATAGAATATAGGATCAACCTCATCTAGGCATAGATGATTCATAATATGGGACTTAAGGAAGTAAATATGAATCCCTCCAACCATAAAATTTAGTGGTATAAAAAGAGTGACCATAAGCCACATGGAAAAATTCAGCTGAAGACTCAATTTAGTGGCCTGATATCAAGAACTAAATTTATGGTATTCTCAAAGGATACATTATTTAATGCACTACTGGGAAGAACCTAGCTTTATTTTCATGTGTTATTTTACTATTCATATCATAAGTGCCTCATGTACTCTCTTTATGGTCTAATAGGGGTACTGTAATGTGATGCATTCCCCTTTTTCTCATACGAGGCCCACTATCTAGATGATGATTAGTAAAAAAGGGAAGAAAAGTAAGTATACATATAATGGGTTGTGTGAATCAGTTCCCCTAATGTTCTAATAACCACTAAAACCAATCCATGAGTAGACTTGAGAGATAGATTTGTTTTCCTTATTTATATATTATCACCCACAATGCCATACCATGGGGTTTTTTATCATCACCAAAAAAATATCACTCACAAATTACCTAATACTCTTATACTAGGTAGACATAGATTATACCAGAAGACCATAATCCTATAACATACCAAGGAATTCACCCATGGATACTGATCCATTACATTCCTTCATGTTTCAAAAAGTAGGACTGACTTGATTAATGTTAACTCATCATTATTACATTGACCTCAAGAGTTGATCTTGCAGGTAGAAACTAAATGGAATTAGATAAAAATATTCGATCCCAAAAGATTTAGTAGAACGAGAGTCCCTCTTTATGGATTATGTATCCTCTAGAGGAGACACCGGTGCTTCCCCTAGTTTAGTTATCCTAGAAGAGACACTTACCTCCTCTATTCTACTTATCTTATACGATGAATAGGACCTAGAAGATTCCCCTATGGTATTTTAAGATGGTGTCTCCACCATTGTTGATAAGTTATCCTAGGTGAACCTTATTAATGAGGAAGACTTGAGGATGTCCCTGATCAGTGCATCCATGTCCCTAGAGGAGAAGTAATAGTATTTGGAATTCCTAAAACATCATCAGGAAGTATTCTGTTAGAGTTATAATAAGATTCATGGACTAGACAATTATGTCACCATTCATCATCTTGGAATCCCAGTGGGTCATCATGTGTCCAAATAGAATTCTAAAAAGATGAAACCCTCTCAATGTCCATTATCGAGGATGAGGTTGGAAATATAATCAAAGGCAACTTCATCAGGTGTTCTATTTCCCTAGTTGGATCGCCAACATTTGCCTATATTGAATGATAAATGTATATATCAGTGTATGAATCAACTTCCAAGACCTCTACCAGTACTATATGAAGGATTTTTTTCCTTGTATGATGATAAATCTATTGATATATTATATAGATTGGTTCCAGACCATCTCTTTTAGGGGTGTCTGGTTGGATTATAATTTGATCTAGATGGCCGCTAAGTATGGGGAGTCCAAAACCTCTAGGGACCGTCAAGGAACATTCTACTGTCATGTGATTATTTTCATCTTGATGATTCCTAGAGTGAGTAATCAGAATCTAATATAGCATATCTTCAAACTGATTCATTGGATATTGAAGGAGTTCAATGTGGATGAATTAGTGATAATATCCCTCCACTTTCAAGACCATCTCAAGGATCTTGAGAAATTGTTTAGCTTCCCCTGCCCTCAAAACATGAATATATACCACCTAAAGTACACATTTTGGGGAACCTCTATAATATTTCTCTTCATTTTCATAGGATTTATAGGGATAAATTTTGAGCCAAATATAATAATGTTTATTAGTGAAATACCTCCCCTTACCAATCTATGAGAATTTCAAGGCCTCCAAGGACACTAGTCCTACATATGTTGATTTATTGAAAATATGGATAGAAATTGTAACCCCTTTTCAAGGATCATGAATAATGGAATCTTTTACAAGTGGTATGACGAGTACTAGAATGCCTTTGAGAATATTAAGAAATATATGCATCATCCATTTGTTCTAATGCCATCCATCACATGAATGACTTTATTCATTTACATGACCTTCCTAGAACGGACCTCAACACCTTCCTAGCCCATAAAAACAATGAGGGTAGTGAAAATAGCCTCTAATTTTTCAATCACATTCTCCTCAATGAAAATTCTAGATACCCCCCATCAAGAATAGTTTCCTCGCATTGGTATTTATAGTAATAATGTTACCGCACTATCTATATTACTATGAGATATAACTACTGTCTCGATTAGAATCCCTAAATATATTCTCAATATCATCATACTAATGGGATGATTGGTGAATGGGTCAGTAAGCCTCTTGTAGTTTAATATCAGGTTCATCCCATAAAATCCCTTCAAAATCCATGCATTGGAAGACTTCCTGGTAGTGCATCCCGACCCAGAAATACTTCTCATAGATGTTTATTTTTCATTTGAAGATATTTTTAAATCTTATTCGGTTAATGATTTTTGGAATATTAATTTTCATAGTTTCTATCATTTCCTGACTAATATATGGATCAGTGACCCCAAGCTCAATAGGGTTGGCCTTGGAATGATTTTCATAACTCTTGAACATGTTATCGTTCCATACGAATTTATGTAATCAAATGTATACAACAATAATGAGGTAGAGTATTCAATTATTTATATTATTCTCAATTTGGTACATGAAATTGACTTCCACTATTTAAATGTGAAGGGAGACATTGTTATACTCCTCATATAAATTAAGGGTGACTATGCCATCGAAAAACAAGAGCTTATCCCCCTATTAGAATGAACATATGATCTGATGGATCAATTACCTTAATATTCAAATGTTTTCCATGTTGATCAGTTGTAGAATGGTTAATCCAATGATTGAAAAATTTTAGTTGTACCTCTCATAGAACCCAAACTGTATGACATGGTGAATCATGTTCCACAATCAAGGGTTATCTCCCCCATCACCTTAGATCATGGAAACAAATAGATATATCATATATCTTCCTTTAATTCAAGGATAAATCTCTAAAATCCCCCCCCATAGGTGAGGAAATAACCGATTGAGTGACTCCCTTTATAGAGTACTTCTAGAATGCCATTCTCCCATCATACTGAGATGAAAATGAGAGAATCAAGTGGCATGGAACATAGTTTACCATCCAGAGAATAACTAACCTAGAAGAAACCCTCTATAGGCATGTGTTCAATTTAAATCAACCCTGTTGTGTCCAAGTAAATGAGATAGATCAGGTTATAGAAGAGGTCCATACTAGATCCTACAGTCCCATCAAGTAGGATTGAAGCTCTCCCACAAAATTCCGATGTTGGGATACTTATAATCCTATATGGTTGATGACTACATTGATTTATCTAAGATGTGTCTTCCAATTACGATCCATGATAACTTTGTGCATCAAAATCCATAGAGTCTCTACACTATAATGTTTTATTTTCCCGTTTTAGTATGGGGGATCGACATTGTGGGACCATACCCACCAACGAAAACTCAATAGTGCATATTTACATAGACCACAATGGGATTATTTTCTAAATGGGAAGAAGTGGTTCCCCTCAAGGAAGTAAAAACCCAATTCATGTTTGAGTTTGAAATATCCCACATCATCCATGGGTTTGGAGTTCCTCACACTATTCACCAGTAAAAATACACCATATTCTGAGATGACGAGATGAAGAAATTGTATGCCAATTACAACATTTGTTTAAACCATACTTTTCACTACCATTCATAAAAAATAGATATATTGAGGATTCAAAAAAGGCCATATTGAATATATTGTAGGAAATGGTCAGCTAAAATAATATGATTTGGATCGAAAATATCACTAAATACATTTTGGAATATAGGACGATTACTTGACGTTCAACATAGGTGAATTCATAATCCTTGGTGTATGAAATAGAGGCATTTTTACTCATTGAGGTTCAATTTCCATCACTCTAAATGACTATTTATGGATAGGATATTCTAGATGAAATGGTACAAATCCATCTATATGAGTTAAAAACCCTTTAGTAAAATAGGCTTCAAGCCTTGCATAACTAGGATATGCACCATAATAGCATATCGAGAGCAGTGAACAAAAAGTTTGGCCTTCGATGCTTCCTCTAGGTTGATATGGTTCTGGATCTCATAATTCCTATTATATATGGAAAAAAGATAGAAAAGTAGGATACTAAAAGGGAAGGTCATTAAATCATTGATATGTTCTATTCTAATGGAGCATGCTGTTTAATTTTTGACAATGGGGAGCATATCACCCACCCATTCCAATAAATGAAAGTTTATTTAGATTTAATTCACATAAAACAAAAAGTCTTAACTCTACAACCATAATCTAGGAGACATGGGGAAAGATATGTGGCCATAAACTACAAAAACTAGGGTTGGATCTCCGAGAACATAATTTAATAGTATCTCTTTTGGTCCATGAATTATGATAGTAAACTTTTTGAAACCCCTTTTTTTGAGCTCCCGAAACATAAAACGATCGTTTTCACAGTCCGAGTTGAATGAATTAAAAATGAAAATACCATTATCCTTAGCACATGATGTTTTACTTCATTTTTAACCAGTGAAATAAACATAGGATCTATCACATAATAAGTGTGGGAGAACCCAAAAAATGTTCTGAAAAGCCAAACTCCATTAGTGTATGATAATAAATTGTAGTCAAACCATTGGATTCTAAAAACAGGATATCCCATGAAAACTGTGTGATGCTTCAATACCCTCACCATAGAGGATAACCACCTATACCCCCCACTTATGGCATCAGTATCCTACAACATCATGTCACACAATTGTATCTTGATTGATTCCGAATTCCATGGGGTATACAGTAACACCTAGAACCCCTTTCTTTGGGCTCAACCACCAGTTCATCATACCCCCGTGGATATTACATTCAACATCATTTTTCATTTTGGACACACCTAAGATCTAAGAATTTAGACATTAAACTTAGTGTATTCTATTTCGGGATATTTATGTGACACTTGGGATTATATCACCCTCATTTCTTGTCAGGTTAACACAATTAATTACATGAAAACATCCTTGAATAAAATACTCCCCAATCCATGATTAATGACTTCATGTTTTCCAAATTCCCCTTTGTCCTAGTTACAGGAACATAAAATTCATAGAAAAAATTCATCAGTATGATTTTTAAACAATAGGAAAAATGTCCCAGCCCAATTAGAGTGTAAAGACCCAATTATTTTATATTTTGGTCTTTTACCATACCACATCTTCAAAAAAATGTGTGGATTTATTCCTACTTCCATTCAATATGTTGTCACTCCTAGACCTTCTATCATTGGTCCCAGACACATATTCATCATAAAAACACCCATTAATTATGAAAATATCACCCCAAGTTCACTTATGGGATACTTCCTTATTAATAATACCTAATTTCATTCCCTGGTTTTCTAAGAATCTATTATTCCTTCATAACCCGACATGATGAATAAAAGAATGATCATCTGAATATGAAATATCTACCGACATCCTCATCACACAGTGTTAAATTATATCCAACCCCAATATAAAATCCGGATTCCTCATATCATAAAATTGAGATGATTCATTTATGAGGCTGAAGAGGACATCCATAACTAGTGTTGGTTTCCCAATGTTCAATGTTAAAGAACTACATATGGATTGATTCCCATGCTGGATGGGATACATAGGAATACCTAGATCTAATATCCCAGTCCCAACCTCAACCCCAACCATTTTTGGGGTATCCCACTATTCCAAACCTTATTACCATAAATTTTGTATATTAAGTTCCAAGATTACATTTTGTGGGGATGTTCCTCATTGGCTACATCACTTTAAATTTTAACTCCTTGGAACCACCCGAATATCCACTATGTATTGAATCCTGGTAGAAGTATTCTGACCTTAAATTATGTGAACCTAGTCTCCGTGTGTCCCCTTCACCACACATTTTTCTTCACCCCTAGTTTTTTAGTATGAAAATTACCCCTTCTCTATTCCATTGAATCCTCGCTCGACAAGAATTCCCCACTGATGTCATTCTTATACCAAACTGCATTGCAGAACTACATGTGTCTGGATTCCCATTCTGATGGGATACATAGTGATGTACAAATCCAATATCATGGGTCCAAACCCCATCATAGACTCATTATGAGGTATTTTATATTTCATCATCATGATGATACCTTTTGTATGGTTTTTCTGGTTTTGTCTGGAAGAGGGTATCTATGTACCTCCATTTATGTCAGGTTATCACTCTTTTATTCCAAGTAAGCTTCTATAGGGCACACAAACCTTTTGTTATGGGCTTCATTAATCTAAACTGGTAACAAACATATGCCAAGTTATTTGAATTTAAATTACACAACCTAATTTCTTTTGGAGATGATGTCAAACTACAAACCTACCCATTATAAATCCTGAATGCCTCATGTGATAATATTATGTTGAACCAAATAGACTTCCTTATCATAGGAAGTAAAATTGTATCCTTAATTCATATAAAACTAAGATACATAATATATTACATTTGATATGAACCAAACCAAAATCCTTAGAACACAATATTAACATGTATCCAGAGAGACACTACTTATCCTTATATTATTTTTACAACATTTAAAATATAAAAAAAAATATAAAAGCATTAAAAACTAGGATCTAAATGTTTAGTTTCATGGGAAAATAAGAACTGAACAGAAAATTTACATAATAAAACATAAATATTATTTAATTTCTTCTACTCTATCTTCTTAGTGTACCTTGTGTACTCCTTTTTTGAAAAATATAGAGGATGAGACACTTTTATTAAAATAAGATAAAAGATATGAGCTGAGATGAGTATAGAAAAACAAGGAAAAACCCAAAGCAAAAACTATTTTCCTATCTTTTTCTGCATTCATGCACTTAGAATCATTTCTTCTTCTCAAAGTGCATTCCAGTCAACCCTTCCACAACCCTATCTTTTCCCACTCAATCATCCATATATGAAGGAAGAGATTAAATCCTTTCATAAAGAATCTCAACATCATTGATTCCAGAATTAGATCTATCCACCTAACATTACTTGAATTTTTCATGAGAGGTGTGTCTTATCACAAACATCATCATCACATGAATAGAAATTTCTTAAATTAGATCCAAGATATACTATTTATTTTACCATTAGGAATTATCATAATTGATTCATGCATCTTAAGGAAATCATCATCCTGCTAGGAGAAATAGCAGTGTTACCTAAAATCGATTGCTCAACCACCATTAGAGTGGAAACCAGGGACTTTGTCTTCTAGTAGGAGACAAGTTAAAATAATTTATTTTCTTCAATAGGATTTGAATAAGTATGAAAAGTATTATAAGTTTCTGAAGTGGCACATGCTTAGATTTTTATACCCTTTTGTTTACCTGAAGCAACTATCCTTTCATGTGAGAGCTGAAGATCCAACTCTAGTGGTATTTCTTCTTCATTTGTTGGTTCTTCCATTATATTATCATCATTAGAAGAGAAATCATATTTAGTTTTCAATAATTTATAATGTTTTCTTATTCTATGAGTAATATTGATGTGAAAATTGGCCTCATCAGAAATTATGGAAACCTAAGATTTCATATTGTTCTAATAGGTGGAAACATGGACACTAGGGTAGCCACCTCCTCTAGGAAAAAAACCATGATCCACTTTAATCTAATAAACATTTCAGTAGTAATGTCCAGTCCATTATCACTTTTACAAGGATATATGAACTACTTATGTTAATGTTTAGTATGAACATTAGCTTTCAAAGTAGGTGAACTTTCTCTCATTTTGATACACTTTCTCATGTCATGTCCACGCAAAGAAAAAAAGTTAAAAAATATTGACCACCTACATATAGATGATTCATGACAAATAACATATCATTACTGGTATAATTTCATAATTTTTTCATAAATGATCTTCATCTCAATAATATCATCATCATTTGAAAGTATTACCTTGTCAACAAGAGTTAATCCCCGTTCAACCTCAACAAAAACCTAGAGAAGTGTTGAAAACGAGACACTACAATTTCCTTTTGAGTTCTAAATGGGATATAAATGGATATATAAATATCATAAAATATTTTGGGATGATCGAGTATCCAATATATCCCAAAAAACCTTACCCAAATTTTAGTAGTGGTGTTACCAACCTTAAAGGGATTGACTTTTTATCCCATTCACACAAACAAATAGTTCTAGGCTTGATCGGTATTGAACCGAATATACAGTCTCAAAATTTCAATTATTCTAGTGGGAGAGAATATGGAAGGATCTCTATCATAGAGAAACAGGCTTACAGGATGAAAAACATAAAATCAATGAAATCCTCTCCTAGATTTCATCATTTTTTCGAGGTTGAGAGCCTTTAGGAAGAAATGAAAAAGAAATGATTGAGAAATCACCCATTTTGGGCCTCCCAGAAACCACATTGTGGTCATATTTGATATGAAAAATACTTACTTTTCATCGAATGGAATATTTTAGTACGTTTATAAAGATAAAATTAGAATGATTAACCAGGGATCTGTTATCCAGAGCACTATTGATCACATGGATTCTAATCGTTATAACAATTTCATGAGAGCCTCCTGCTGCTGCCCCAAAAATCAGAGAATCTGTAGGAACCCTCAGGGTTAGACCTACAATTTTAATAGAGCTAGGCTTTTCATCCACTCATTGAGATCCTTGACTCTAAGACATATCATGGTTTGATGAATCTGTTGCATTGTGTATTCTTTATTATAAGTATTAACTAATAGATATACATTAAATAAATGGGTGATATTAAATCCTAGTAAGAGGATATATAAGATAATGAATCAACATATCATGGGTAGGAATAGAAATAATAATCATAACATATTCATGGGTTAATCATCATAATCATGAGAGGAAGAATTATATAAAGGCAAAGAATTTGGAAATGCATAAAAATGAAAGATAATGTCTTACTTGTCCACTACCACACATTGTTTTGAAAAAATCTAGCATCAAGTTCCTGAATAACATATGTAAATAATTACAACATCATCAGGGTGAAAAAAACTAGAATAATGTTCACATATATTTCATATTATCTCATGTGGAAAATTACATTACCTAATGCATTGGATTGCAATATCATTTTGGGCGCACCCTCTACATCATCACATTTATATAATCATGCTTTCCACATAGAACGTATATCAATCATGGACATTAAATTACCCCTGGAAATGAATGGGTTTCATTATTATTTCACAAATCACACATTAATGAATAAAATTGGTGGTTCCAAAAATAAAAATGGAATAACATACTTGGTATAAGAATCATTAATCTTGACTAATGAAGAAACAATCTCAAGATAAGTAAAACATATGTTTTTAGAAAGATGAGTAGTTTGGGAAAAATATTTTTATTTTTCATAAAATAAGATTGGAAATATTTATATCCTATAAAATAAAAGGAAAATGAAATTTTATGAACACAATGTGGATATTTATTCTATAAAAGATAGAACAACAAAAAGAAGGGAATTGGGTTTCAGAATCCACTTACCCTAAGTACAAATTATTTATTCAATTTAATATACTAGATAATAAAATGAGATTAATTAATGACTAAATCTAGATCCTATTTTTAATTGAGTTGATTAAACATAATTTTATAATGTTTTTTTATGGCCATTTTTATGAGTTATTGAGTTCATTTCTATCGTTCTGAGAGTGTTCATTTTCTTGTTTTTCATGATTAGTTCACTTGTATACATGCATGGAAGATCATGTAAAATGGGAATAATTATCCAAAATTGAAATTATATTTTATTATTAAACCATAATATGTTTTATTAGTATTATATATGTTATTTTTTCCAGATATGATGATGATTCATCAAATAAAATTTTAATGATAATCATTTAGAATATATTTTCAGTTTTCAATCACAACAAACTCATTTTGTTTTATTATTTAATATTATGTATATAAGTTATTTCCAAAAAATAAAAAAGATTTTAAAATAAATTTTAAAATATTTCTATTCCATTACAATGGTATTATGAATATCCTTGAATGTGGTAAAAGAAAATGAAACTTCATCACCAATTATGGAGGTAAATCGAAACATCACTAATGATGATTTCATTTTTTTCGAATAAAAGAGAGAGTATAAAAAATATTATGATGAATTAATCTATATAAATAATAAAATTACAGTATATATATGATACTATATTTATCATACCACTTGGATAGGGTGATGTTCTGACATAATAATAAATGAATATAAATTAAAAAAAAGTAAAAGAAAAAGAAAGTGAATTTTACTTATTGAATTATTATATTTGAGTTCCTCTATAGGAAAGCATTATTTTTTATTTTGTTAAGAAAAAAAGTCTCCTAGAAATGGGGGGTGTCTTGATAATAGTATTGGGTAGAAATTTTGAATGATTAATGGAGTCCGAGTTTTTATGAGAAGAGGTGGGGAGAGGTGGTATTTATATCATAAGAGAGGGATATTTTATTATTATTATTTTTCATTAGTTTATTATTTTGGATCAAGTCTTTGAATAGTTTGGACCTTATAAATAAATATAATGAATAAATAAATAATATTTTATATTCTGATTCTTACATAATCTATTACTCAATAAATACTGATTTTAACTTATACTATTATATACCTCAAATTATTGTATTTTACTATTCGATAAATGCTCAACTATTTTAGAAAAATAAATAAAATTCACTCAAACCATATTTTGATGAATAGAATTCAAAAATATATTCTATTTTATGAAAAATATTTTCTATATATGATAAATTTACTTTTAATTTAAAAGCATCATTTACTTAGAAAATAATGATTTTAAATTTATAAATGATTTTATAACATTCTGAAAAATTAATTATGGTCTCATAAATTTATCATATAATCATAAGACAATAAAATGATTATTTATGAATCATTTTATAAAAATAAATTTTCTATTAAATCATTATATTTATGTTATATAAACATACTGATAATTAATTAATTTTAAAACATTATTTACTTATACTATGATATAATTATATCATATTATAATTAATAAGATGCCAAAATTTTATTTATATTTTCATAGATGGGTTTACTATTCTATTAGACACATTAATATTCTTAATTGTCACATTACTATTCAAAATTTCATGTTATTGTTACATTGGTATAGGTTCCCCAATTTCTAGGCAAAACCTCTTATTCCATTCATTATTCATTTATAAAGATGTATTGCGTTATCAAAGTGATTTTAAATGGTTTATAATATTTTACATAATTATATGAAGGGAATTTACATTGATAAAATTTTGGGTTGTTAGATTCTTCCCCCTTTTAAAATTTCTCCCTTTAAATTTCATTTTATATTCTGTGTTGAAACTATGTGAGGGTACTTATCCTTAATCACTTCATCTGATTCCCATGTTGCCTCTTCGTACAAATGGTTTCACTATAGTACTTTGACTATTTGAGTAGTCTCTTAAAATAGAAATTTATCTCTATATTCCAAGATCTTCACTAAATTCTACTTTTAAGATAGATCATTTTCAACTATACCACCTCTGGATTCTGTACAAATGAGGGATATGGTATATACTTATCTAAAAGAGATATAAAGAATACATCATGTACATTGTTGGGGGGAAGTGATAGTCAATATGCCATAGCTCTTATATGATCAAGAATATTGATGTGTCTAATGTACCTAGTTCATAGCTTTCCCCTCTTTATAAATATCACAATCCTCTTCCATTGAGAGATGAAAAAGAGTACTATATCTCCATCATATAAATCTAGGTCTTTTCAATGATTTTCAGTATAGCTTTACTATCTAATTAGGGATACCATGTTGAATTGTTGAATGGTTTCACATTTTACACCATTTCATTGACCATTTCAGGTCCTAGAATCTTATTTTCACTGACTTCATCCAAACATGTTAGTATTTATTATCATTTCCCATAAAGGGATTCATATGGGGCACTGGTATGATTGATTGTAAACTATTTTTGTAAGAGTACTCGACTAGAGGTAGATGTTGGTCCCATATTACTTTTAAGTATATAGAACCTGCTATTGACATGTATTCTGGTTTTTGAATTGTCTACTTAGATTGGACATCATTTTGGGGTGGATAATCCATACTAAATATTTGTTTAGTGATTAGATAATTGTGTGGGAGATGGGGGTGAATCTGAGATCTTGATCGGATATAGTAGATAGTTGTAGTCAATTCAACCATACCACTTATATAATTTATATCCAAGCATGTTGATCTAGTGATATGTCCTATATAATTGGGGAAAATTGATGTCTCTTTTGGAGATGATCCCCAACAACCCATATAACATTATTTATTCTAGATGTCCTCAAAAGTCTCGGGACAAAGTATACCGTGATGTTTTCCCATTTTCATGTTGGTATGGGTAATTTTTGCATCACCCCCTTAAATTTTTTCCTTTCATCCATCACTTACTAACATGCCAAGAACATTGAATTATATTCAACAATAACTTTCTTGATATTTCCCCAAAAATAATGGTCTCCGATTTCTCGATACATCTTCTTCCTCCTTGGGTAAATAGAGAAAGTTTATCTATGTGTTTCATTCAGAATCTCTTTATTTATTTAGATTAGACAGTATATGTTGTTGTAACCCAAATTTTACAAATCCTTTCTCTTCAATTTTGAACTCTGATGATTTCTCTTTTCTGGGAGCTTTTACCTTATTTTTAATTTACACATAATTTATTTAAGAATCCTTTATTTTCTCTACGATGAAAGGTTGAAAATAATTTGAGAATGGATTGATCATGCTACTTACTTAATGATTCCCATGTACATCCTTTTCAAATATAAATATATTTAATCCTTCTTAATTATCATCATTGATAATGTTTTAGGATCCTTTCAACTTAGAGAATCTGCTGCTTTATTTTCCATACCATGATTGCAGTGGATTGATAATTTGTAATATTAAATGACATATAACATTCATCACTTTATCATATTATCATTATTCTATGTGAATATATATTTAAGTCTCTTAGGATCCGTATATATCTCAGAGTTCTCCCTATAGAGATAATGCATCATTATTTTCAAAAAGAAGATAACATAATCCAACTCTAGATCATGTGTAGGGTAGTTTTTCTCATTAATTTCCAACTGCCACGAGGTTTAGGATATCATGTTAAAATATTTCATTAATAAATACAATAATACCTTATTTCAGACATCACTGTATACTAAAAATAGTTCCCACTTTTTGAAAGTGTAAGTGTTGGTGCTATGATAATACTCTTTTTTAACTCTTTGAAGCAATATTCACATTCACTAGTCCAGAAACACTTTTCTACCTTTTGAGTCATATTGGTTAGTGGGTTTTACAATTGTTATATTATGCCCTAGGATTGATACTTACTCCATTATAACTCACATCAATTGTAATTTTCATAAATTTTATCCCTTTGAAAAGTCTTGCGAATAGTATTCAAATGCTTCTTATGTTCCTACATTCTCTTAGATCCTATTAGAATATCATCTATAAATATTACCACAATATTATCAAGGTAATATCTAACGACTCTACTAATTAAGTCGATAAATATTGCAAGACCATTAATGAGTTTAGAAGGAGTCATTTTGAACTCCCAGTGTTCGTACCTCATTTGAAAGACAGTCTTAGAAATATCTCCCTTCCTCATCTTTAATAAGTGATATCCCAACTGAAGTTCCTCGGTAAAGAAATACCCGGTCCCATGAAATTGATTGAACAATACTGCTATCCATTGACGGGGATACTTATTCTTTATAATGGTTTTATTGAGATCATGATAATTAGTACAGATGCACATTAATCCATCCTTATTTTTAAAAAGGTGGGCCGGTGCACCCCCTGTTGGAGCACTTAGACATATAAACACATTGTCTAGATTATCTTGTAACTACTTATTCAGTTTTTTCAACTCAATGTAGGCCATTATATATGGTGTCTCTGATATAGTAAGAGAACTAATAATATGTTCAATAAATAAATCGACCTATTGGTCTGGAGGAAGGCTGGATAATTTTTTTATGAACAAATTAGTACAGTCCCTAAAAATATTCATGTCTTAGATCATGATTATCTCCTTTATCTCAATCATTTGAGCTAGATATTATTTCTCATAAGGTAATAATATAAACACATGAGATGATGATTCTGAAGGAGATTCATCCTCGACATTAAAATTTTATAAGATTGGAGGATTCATCAGGATGTGAAGGGTGACCTTCCATTCCCAACAGTTGTTGTTAGATTTTTTTAAAGATACAAAATCAATGCCCAAAATAGAATAAAACTCCACCGAAGGAAGTAAGACCAAATTTCATGGGAGATTCAGTCCAAAAACATTAATTTGGGAGGATTTATAGACTTTGGATCAAATAATTTCCCAATTTTCTATTCTGGTAGGTTAATCTACCTCTGTATTTTGAGGTGGTGATTGAATAATTCTTCTAAAATTATAAGATATAAAGGAATGCGTAGAACTAGAATCAAATGGTATGGTTAGTATTAATGAATGAATAATTACTGTACATGTCACCAGATCATGGTCATGCTCCTCCTCAACAATAGTGATGAAATAATCCTTCACTTACCCCTTTGTATGTTTTGGTTGGTTATGCTAATTACCCTCAAGGAATCATGGGTTAGTGCACTAGCTTGTTCAGTGACCATGCTCCTATAGTTGACGAATTTAATAATGGGTGGTTCTCTCCTTTCCTCCACCACATTTTCCTACTTCCTCATTATCAATTACGTTAATGATTTTGGTACAATTCTCTCACATTTGTGAATCATTTTCCCATCCCTTCGAGGAAATTCCCATATTGTTTATTCTCACATTTTAAAATTGTGAGTGGTTGAGTTTTATTTTAATATTTTTCATTGGATCCCCCAACATTAAACTCTATATTTTGTTTCTTATCTCCATAACCATGGGACCATTCTCCAAAATCCTTCTCCATTTTGAGATAAAATCAAACAAATTCATCATAACTCCAAAAGTATTGAATTTCTCAATACTTTTTAATGTGTGGTATTAAAGCACAAAAAAAATCTATTTTTCTATCATTATAGATAATAAATCTTGATATATACCTTACAATCATTATAAATTTTTTTCATAAGCCATGAAAAATTCACCTTTCTTTTTCTTCAGCTCTATGTATTCCCTCAATATATTTGTAAGATGTGTTTGAGGGAAATAATTGTTATGAAATATTTTCCTAATGTTTTCTCACTTATTCTATTCAATTTCATCATTTTACATGGTTATCTTAATTGAAACCCCCCCACTAATCAGTCTCCCCATCAAAATGATAAAGAGATAGATCTACCTTCTCTATCTCAGAATAGGGAATCTGATAAGAGATCGCCTCCATTGAGTATAAACTCTATTCTATGACTAATGAATCAGAATATATACTAATCATTAGTGGTTATTTCCACATAAAAGACAAGTTATCTAGCTTCTCCCCCAAGGGGAGAGGGGATGTTCCAAATTATTCAGGTTATTGTTCATATCATGAGAAATTGGGGTAACAATCAACATGAAATTTTGAAATCCACCTCCCATGGAATTGGGTATGTCACTTTAGAAATCGATGCATTATCCCTCACATGGTTTGTTCTCCTAGTTTATATTCGATCCCACATTTTTTGTAAAATATTAATGGGATGAATAGAAAATTAGTATACAAGTCATGAATAAATAATTTATTCTTTTGCTATATTATATATAAAGGAAAATCCTATGGGATCCCTATGTTTATAATTTCTCTAAAAAAATGTTCTTCGGTGATTTCATATACTTAGCCTAATATTAACGGGATTCACAAATTTTCTCCAATCCTAATTCCCAAATTAACTAAACTATTCACAAATACCAACTATAGTAAGCCTAAATATTCTTAAATTACTATTACAACAATTAAAAGATAAAAAACATAAAATCTTTATAAAACAAGGATTTAAATGTATCATGTCTTGGGAAAATTGTTACCAAATATTAAATTTACATAATAAAACATAATCATTATTTAATTACTTCTTCTCACGAATCATAGTGGACCATGTGTACACCGTAGTATAAGTAGTCACCTGATTAAATGCATAAATGAAATGGGTAAGCTAAAATATCAGAAAGAGGATAGATAAGAACATGAATCCATATAACATGGCTGAGCCTAATCATGATCATCATATTATAAGCATGGTAACATCATCATAATTATGAAATGAAGAGTTGGATTATTGTATGAAATGAGGAAATTCATAAAAATAAAACATCATGTCTTAGTAGTGAACTACCACACATAGTTTTTAACAAATCTAGCATCATGTTGATGCAGAACATATGTGCATAATAATAACATCACCATTGGGAATAAATATTGAATCATTTTCATGAATATTTCACATTATCACATGAGATGAATCATATTACCCAATTAATTGGAGCACTATATATTTATTTGTGCACCTTTCATATCATAACATTTACATAATCATGCTTTCCACATTTTTAATGCCCTGACTCCAGTTACCCAGATTCATTGCATTATTACATAACATTGGCATGATCACAAGGGATCAAATCCCGAAAGACAGATCAATTTAGTAGCCTTGAAAGTACTAGATATATTCATATGTTTTTACATTACATCATGATATAAAAACATCAACAATCTATTTTCCCCATTTAACACACTTATATCCTTAGAATATCCTTGTAGTTCAACCATAAAATACGTCTTCACATCCAATGAAAAATAAATCACAAAAAGGGGTGAGCTCAGATGCTCATAAAGGATAACAATATAGGGGAAACTTTCATAAATATGAATAAATAATTATGGAAATGTTTAATACTAAAACAAAATATCTTTAAACATAAACATACAAATAATACAGCAAATATAAAATCAAATAATTTCATTTAATATTTCACATTCATTTTATACTAGTTGAATAATAACATGCAATATCATTAGCCACTTTCATAATGAGGGAATGCATGATGCCAGAATACATAACCACATAGTTATGGCCTTGCGCGAAGACTGCATATAAGATTTTGTCAAGGACTTACACCAAGACAATAGTTTGTCTCATAACACATACCGATGAATCGAGAACTTATATCAGGCTCCACCAATAACTTACTATGTCCCATGCATTCCATATATGAATAGGTTTAAACATAACATAAACATTCATATTAAAACTAGCATATTAAATGTCAATAATTTACCTATAAACCACAAATGGTGTAAAAATAACACATTCACAATAAAAAATATCACAAAACCTTCAATAAAATATGGAAGTTTTGTATCATAATATATCAACTCCAAACAAGCTTAAAATCCATCAAAGGATATTGACATAGATGAAATAAAAACTTTTTTTAGAGAAATATCTCATTCTATTTTGAAATCATTTAAAAGATATATAATTATAAAAGAAAAAATTTATTTTGAAAATATTTTTATAATCTTTAATGGTAAGATATGAAGGTCTCATAACAATAGAAAATATCCACACCCATCGTATAAGGTAAAATACAAACATTCATTCCTTAATTTTGTCAAAAAGATCATAAAGGACATTGTTTAGAAAAATATGGAAAGAATCCTTTATAAATTTTATTATTAAAAGTAATATAAGGGTATATATGATTTAACATATAGTATAAGAAATAGTAAAAATGTTTTGAAATATATTTTTAAGAAACACGGATGTGGATGATAAAGAGGTCCTAGTAGATATTCACATATAAACAACCTCTGATAATGAAGTTATTGTCGAATTAACCCTTACCTTGTACTTTTCCTTGGTTGAGAGTATGTTAAACTCATGTATAATAGTTATATAATAGTTATTAGAATATAAAATAACTATAAAAATAAATATGATGTCTATATGATCCTCTAATATTGCTTTGGTAATAATATTTCAGTAGTATCATCGTTTCGGGTGATAACAGATTCGTTTTCCTTTATATGTTTGGTTACAAAAGCCATTATTATTATGGATATGACGTATTTAATTCATATAAAAAATAATATTATGTTCATAAACATTATTTTTAATCATTAAATGAAAAATATTCTTGATTTATTATGATGGGGAATGAATCTCATCGTGTTCGTGGAGACGATAATCTATACATATGCACGAGCGACAATATCATTATATTGATGGTGAAATAATATTTAATTGGATGGTATATCATATATATAGAATAATTAACATGTTATATTTATTATTTACATCAGTTACACTCATTATTATACCCATCCAAAATAATGAGGTGTTTGAATAACAAACAACACCACGATATGGAGAGTGTAAGCTATACGTATGCATGTATGGTGACTTTGTCATTCATAGGATTCATAGAATAAATAATATGGTTGTATGATATTAATAATTAAATCATAGTATGTAGAAGGTACAAGAGTTATTATTTTGGTATAGAATCAAATTAATAGGTAGTGGAAGAAGAAAAAAACATGAAAGAGGGTAGTGAAATTATTTCCTCTTCTTCGGGTGTTTCCTTTAGAGTTGATCAAAAGGGGTCATTATGTTGGAATTATGATCAAAGTAAGGCCTCTATGTCAAATGGAGGATAGTTCAGAGGATATTTTGGCAGGGGTTCTATGATCCAAATGACTTTGGAGGTATCAATTTTAGAGAACGGGAAATACCCTATTATAAGAGCGGTGAGGGTCACTTTAGGAAAATCTAGAACTATTATTTTATAATAAAATAATCATCAGTTTATAATGGATCCAAAATGGTTTATTTAGAGGATAATGAGGCGATTTGTCCATTAACTCCCAACCAATAGGTTTTAGTTAAGTTTACGGTTCCATATTTACCTTGTTGTTTAGATTTAACACTTAGTTATATGGTTTGACATTTACCATGTCTCTTTGTATTTTTATATTATATGGTAATTAAAAATACAATAACAAGCCCATAGAACCCCATGTGGTTAATTATTAATATATATAACCTTATCAATGTCCATTTTCCGAACCTTATTTTTTTATAAATATTATATCAATTAATAATATAGTATTTTTTTTAAAAAACTCTATTATGTCAATTTTGACCCTATTTAGTATTTGGCCTTTGTGAAAATCATAACAACAAGATTAATTAGAAAAAAATAATTTAATTATCCCTAAAACATCATATTAACCTATAAAATTAGTGTAATTCATCGAAAGTCTCAATTTACATTTATTTGAATATTTATAATATCAATTATTTTAATATTTCATTAATAAGGTAATTATTGCATAATCCTTGTTTCATAACTAAATTAATGTATTTAATATCTAAATTTTTTAAAATAAAATACTATTATGTAGGATATATTTTTACCTTTCTATTGAATATTTATAGTCGACTTTAAATTTTCTTTATCCCTATATTAAAAATTTTTATGTTATTAAACCTTGAATTTAAAACTCTTAAATCTTATTTAAAAAAATAATAATAAAAGTCCTAATCTAATAAAAGTGGACCTAAAGGATAATATTTTATTACTAAGGTGGCTTTTGGTCTAATTAAACTTATCCAATAGAATTAAGACATGTGTTGGGGTAATTATATTATCATTTTTAACCTTAATTACACTATATACTTTTAATTGTGGTAAATACAAGTCAAAAGTTGAAATTCACAAAAAAATTATTTTCATCTTATTGAACCACATTTTACTTAAATATGCTAACTATGTCTCTCGGGATTTTGAAATTCAACTCACAGAAGAAGTAAAATTATATTTTATTCAAATTTGTAAATGCTTCTAGAAAGTGGTTAAAGAGGTTAAAAAGATCAATAAAATTTTATACATCTAAACTTATTATAAAATAGATAAAATTAAGTACATTGAACATATATTGGTATTATGTATCTATTTTTAGCTAAAATTAATTAAAATAAAATAACTAATTATTTAAATAAAAAGTTAGTTTTAAAGAATAATGCAGTTTTTTCACTATTCATCAAACATTGAATGTTCTCAGAAAAATACAAAAATTCAACCTAAGATAATTAGGAAATTATGAATCCAAAAATGAATTCCACTTTTAAAATTAAAATTTATAAAATTTCAAAATGGGTGTATTACTATTCCTAACGGCTAGTTTCGTTGGTCGTGGTGTGTTAAAACACTAAGTTGTGTAAAATGTAAGCTAATAGATTATTCAGAGGGAAACATACCATGGAAGCTTGGAGTGTTACATTCTCCCCTCTTTAAAATTATTTTATAGTAAAAATTTCTAGAATATTACTGTATAAAATGATTCAGGTGGTTCTTCATCATAAGTTCCATGGGTTCCCATGTTTCCTCTTCCATCTTATTATTTCTCTATAGAACTTCTACCAAACGATTCGTCCGGTTTCTCAGCACTTGTTCTCCTATATCAAGAATTTTAATAGGCTTTTCACAATTAGACATATCAGGTTCCAGTTCAATTTCCTCATAGGTGAGTACATGCATTTGGTCAGGCATGTATTTTCTCAATAGTGATACACAAACACATCATGAACTTTGGAGAGACTTGGAGGAATATTCAAACGATAAGCTACAACTCTAATTCATTCTAGAATTTCAAATGGTCCGATGTACATGAGACTTAATTTACCCATTTTACGAAAACATATAACAACCTTCCAGGGAGATATCTTCATGAAAACACGGTCTCCTACTTAAAATTCCAAATCCTTTCTTCTGTTATTGGCATGTATATTTTACCTACTTTGGGATTCTTTGATGTGGGTTTTGATAACCTTAACCTTTTCCATTAATTCCTTAACATGTTATTTGCCTACGAGTTTTCTTTCACCAACATAATACCAACAAGTTACTATGCGACATCTCTTTCTGTATAACGCTTCATATAGTGCCATCTGAATACTTGAATGGAAGCTATTTTATAGAAAAATTCTACCATAGGTAAATATTGATCCCACATTACTTCAATGTCATGTGAACAAGATATCAAAATGTCATCTATGGTTGGAATAGTGAATTCTGATTGTCCATCAGTTTTAGGGTGGTAGGCAATGCTTAAATGAAGTTCAGTATCCAGAGCCTTCTGAAGACCTTTCCAGAATCTTCCTGTAAAATGGGGATCATGATCATAAATAATCGATAAGGGTATTCCATGAAGTCTTACAACTTCATTAATATATTGTCTTTCCATACGTTCAAGTAATAAATATTATCTCATTGAAATAAAATATGTCGAATTGGTAAGACGATCAACAATGACCCATATTGTATCATTCTTTCTAGGATTCGTTATAATAATGTGAAATTGATTTCATGATATTCATTGATTTTAGAGTATACCATGATATCATTAATAAATATCACTACAAAGACATCAATATATTCCTTGAAAACTGTATTCATTAGATCCATGATGACAGAGAGTGCATTAGTCAATCCAAAAGTCATTACTGTAAACTCATAATGCCCATACCTGGTTTGAAATGCTATCTTCAGAATGTCGTCCTTCTTCACGCACAACTGATGGTATCCAGATCAAAGGTCAATCTTTGAAAAATATTGAGCTCCATAATGTTGATCAAATCAATCATCATTGTGAGGTAGGGGATACTTATTATTTATTGATATAACATTGATCTCCTTTTATTCAATGCACAACCTCATAGATCCATCTTTATTCATAACAAAAATGATAGGGGGTCCCCATGGGGAAACACTAGGGAGAATAAATTCCATATTAATAAATTATTCTAGTTGATTATTTAGTTCCACTAATTCCACATTGGCCATTCTATAAGTGGTCTTAGATATGGGCCTTGAACTAGTAATTAATCCAATGAAAAACTCAATTTCTCATTCTAGAGGATGTCCAGGTAAATCCTCTATAAACACATCAACATATTCATGCACAATAGGTAAGTCCTCTATTCGAACATTCTTTTTGTCACCAATAGTTATTTCATTATTTCTTCACCAATAATTGAATTTTGTAGAGGTACTGGGGGTGGACTAGATAAGAATTAGGTAGTGACGTTTCTGCTCTAAATATAATGTACTTCTTATAATCATCGAAAATTCAATCCTCATTCTTCTTACAATAAATTTTCACATCATTGTCCAATATATAATCCATTATGAGGATTATATTAAATTCAATCATGGGTATGATGATGATATTAGTAGATAAAGAACATTTATATGCCCTAATGGGAACTGATTCACAAAACATTGTTGCAATCATACTTCCCTAATAGGTTTTGACTGAAAACTCCCTTGTTGTGTCAAATTGGAAATATCTAATTTTCATATCAAACATGGAAGATATGGAACAATGCGATGATCCAGAATCAAATAAAGCATTGACAAAACTTCAGGAAACCATTAAATTACCTACCACCACATCTTTTGGAGCTTCAACCTATGTATTAGTGATTTTATAAGCCTAGACGTTCTCCCTTGGCCTTTTTTGAGGTATGTTCACTTGGCTCTTAGATCATTCATTTGAATAATTTACCTTTTCTATACAATTGTAGCATTCAACATTGACAGCCTCTTTCTTCCACTTGCAATCATGATATTCGTGGCCTTTTTCACCACACTTGAAACAAACTCTGATTCCCTTTAGGAAAGTACCATGGTGTTTCTACCAAAATTTACCGCAAGATGGATATTGAAATTTCCCTTTCTTCCCATTATTTCCATTTCTATAGTGTTCAACATATCTATTTTTCTTTTGCTTTGTTTCAATGTCAAAGACCTAGATAATTCATTTTCTGTATTGATTGCACATGAGACTATATCTTTGTGCGATGAGAAGGATTATGTAACTAATGCTCAATGGAAAATGTTTTTAACCCTTTAAAGAATAGATCAATCTTACTCCTTGGGTAACATATATAATTTGTTTCATGCCTTGATAACCTTGAAAAGTTAGCCTCATTCATTGTGACATTCTCATCCTCCTTTTTCTATTGACTCAGAAATTTTAACTACTAGAAATGAACCCTTTACTAATGGTTCCAACCCATTGGTAAAGTCTAGATAAACATTGGTATAATATATACCAACAGTTATCCAAACCATAGGTATGTAATCCATAGGGAAAAGCATATGCCAACAGTTTCTGGAAAATAGTTGGTATATGTTATGAAATCTACATTATACCAATGGTTTTGTCAATCCATTGGTATAACGTTTCACCAATGGCTTGAAACAATTAGTAAATAAACTATTACAATGGTTTCAAACCGCTAGAAAATAGTTTTGTAAAGCTTTTGACCAATGGTTTTCACAAACCGTTGGTATATCTAAACATTTCACCTATATCCCAACGGGTTGTAAACTGTTGGGAAAGTGTTTTTACCAACGTTTCGCTCAAAACCATTAGTATAAAACACATTCACAACACTATTCCAACGGTTGTCAACCGTTGGCATAGGCTTTGCTGTGCAATTCAGGCAGTAGCCTACTGCTCTGTGTTTCCCTGTGATTTCTATTAGTCGGCTTCCCTTTGTGAATTTCCAGCTTCCCCATCTCCAATTACATGCAATAACAAACTATAACGCATACATACACACAATTAATTCTTATATATTTAACACATAATTCTCCATGAAAGTATACACATACAGAATTAAAATATAATTTATAAGGTAATTATAAAAATATATAATTGATTTAGAAATCAATTAAAAATTGTGATGACAATTACATGTGCAATCCAGAATTCAATTCATAATTGAATACTAAATTGAATACATGCATAATTTAATTATCAATTAAGAATACAATATATAAAAACTAAATACATAATTATATATTTTATAAAAAATTAAGAATACAAACAAAATTTCATTTTGTATAACACATACATGATTGAATTCTGAAATTCGAAGCTAATAACCCCAAAATAATGAAATGGATAATTGACGTCAACCAAACACAAATATAATGTCCCATGGTATGGGGTGGGTGTATTTGAACTTAGTGATGATGATAATGGGTGTGTATCAATGAGATAGTGTGACTTAGGGAATGTAGTTGTCCTTGGTGTATTAAATGTCACGTGTTTCAGAATAGGGGTAGGAGTTGCTCACATGAGAAGTGGACTGTGTGAGGAAAGACCATCGATCTTTGTGATAAAGTATAATCATATTCCAAATTTTTCTAATTAGTTTTCCATATGCCAGTTGTTTTTACTTAAAATGATATCCATTTTGAACAAAAGACAGACACCTCGATTGATACCTGCCACCCCATGCCTCGGATTGAGACAAGGTAGACTTGTACACATTACATATGACCCATGGATCATTTTCCTAAAGTATCCACATAATCTGAATGTGTTTGATCTGTTTTCAGAATGCCAGTTGTTGTTTTGTCTTAAAATGTTGTCCATGTAAAATAAAAGTGAGACACTTTGAGTTGTTACAGCCATAGCATGCCTCAGATTGAGGTGGGGTTGACTCTTAAATGTCACAAATGACCCATGGATCATTGTGATAATGTATCAACACAATCCCAATACGTTAGGTTGGTTTTACATATGCTAGTAGTTTTTACTTAAAATGATGTCCATTTTAAACAAAAGTGAGACACTTATAGTAATACCAGCCACACCGTTCCTTGGATTGAGCAGGGGTTGACTCATACACGTCACAAATGACACATGGATCGTTTTCCTGAAGTATAAATAGAATCTGAAAGAATTTGTTTGGTTTTCCGTATGCAAGTTATTGTTTTCAATTAAAATAAAACCCATTTCAAATTAAAGTGAGATATTTTGAGTGGTACTGGACACATAGTGCCTCATATTGTGGAATTGTTGACTCATACACGTCACAAATGACCCATGGATCATTTTTCTAAAGTATCAAAAGAATAAAAATGTGTTTGGTCGGTTTTTCCTATGCTAGTTGTTCTTTTAACTTAAAATGTTGTCCATTTCAAATAAATGTGAGACACTTTGAGTGGTACTGTCCATACCATGGATCCAATTTAGGCGGGTTTGACACGTACATGTCACAACTGACCCATGGATCCTTGTGCTAATGTATTAATACAATCTGAATACCTTTGGTCGGTTTTCCATATGACAGTTATCTTTAGTTAGAAGAGTGTCCATTTTAAAGAAAAGAAAGACACTTTGGGTGATAACAGCCACACTGTGCCTCGTATTGATGTAGGATTGACTTGTACACGTCACATATGACTGAAGGATCATTTCTAAAAAGTATAAACACAATATGAAAGCATTTGGTCCATTTTCCATATGCCTGTTGTTGTTTTCACTTAAAATGTTGTCCATTTCAACTAAAAGTGAGACACTTTGAGTGGTACCATACAAATCGTGCCTTGGATTGAGGTGGGTTCAACTCATACACATCAAAAATGACCCATGGATCCTTGTTCTAAAGTATCAACACAATTCGAATACATTTGGTCAGTTTTCCATTTTCCAGTTGTTTTTATATATAATGATGTCCATTTAAACAAAAGATATGCACTTCAAGTGATACCGGACACATCGTACCTCGGAATGAGGATAGGTTGACTCGTACACATCAAAAATGACCCATGGATCCTTGTGATAATGTATCAACCCAATCCGAATATGTTTGGTCAGTTTTCCAAATGCCAGAAGTTTTTAACTAAATGAGTGTCTGTTTCATACAAAAGAAAGACACTTCGAGTGATTCCGGCCTCACTGTGCCTCAGATTGGGGTAGGGTTGACTCATACACAACAAAAAATGATACATGGATCATAATATTAATGTATAAACATAATTAGAATGTGTTTGGTATATTTTTCGTATTCCAGTTGTTGTTTAAACTAAAAATGGTGTCCATTTCCAATAAAAGTGAGACATCGTGAGTGGTAGTGGCCACACCGTGCCTCAGATTGAGGCGGGGTTGACTCGTACACATCAAAAATGAACCATGGATCCTTGTGTTAATGTATCAACATAATCTTAATATATTTGGTTAGTTTTCCATATTCCAGTTGTTTTTACTTAAAAGGGTGCCCATTTTAAACAAAAGAAAAACACTTCTAGTGATACTGACCACATCATGCCTCAGATTATGGAGGGGTTGACTCGTACATGTCACATATGTCCCAGGGATCATTTTCATAATGTATCAACACAATCAAGATGTGTTTGAATGGTTTTCTATATGCTAGTTGTTGTTTTCACTTAAAATGTTATCTATTTCAAATAATGGTGAGACAATTTTAGTCGTACCAGCCACACCATGCCTCGGATTGAGGCGGGGTTAATTCTTACATGTCAAAAATGACCCATGGATTGTTTTGATAAAGTATCAACACAACCAGAATAAGTTTGGTCAGTTTTCTATATTTCTGTTGTTCTTACATAAAACTATGTCCATTTTAAACACAAGAGAGTCATTTTGAGTGATACATGCCACACTGTGCCTCAGATTGAGGCGGGGTTGACTCGTGCATTTAAAAAATGACCCATGTATCATTTTTATGAAGTATAAATACAATCAGAAAGCATTTGGTCAGTTTTTCATATGCATGTTGTTGTTTTCACTTAAAATCCTATCCATTTCAAATAAAAGTTAGACAGTTTGAGTGGGACCGGCCACACCGTGATTCAGATTGAGGTTGAGTTGACTCAAACACTTCAAAAATTACCCCTAGATAGTTTTCCTAATGTATCAACAGAATAAGAATTCTTTTGGACATTTTCACATATTCTAGTTGTCGTTTTCACTTAAAATGTTGTCCATTTCAAATAAAAGTGAGACAGTTTAAGTGGTACCAGCCACACCGTGCCTCAGATTGAGGCATGGTTGACTCGTAGATATCATAAATTACCCATGGGTCCTTGTGCTAATGTATTAACACAATCCAAAGCCCCCAAGAGCTCTTAAGGGTTGATCACCTTTGATCTTTTGGAATTTTGAGTGCTGTAAAGTGCGGATTGAAGATCTAGGTTTGTATAATCCCCTCCTTGCTTCCCATTTTTTATTAGGGTTTTCACTCTTCTCTCAACTTCTTCTGATGATCTAAAACCCTCTTTTCCGTTAGAAATTAGGGTGAATCCTGAAATGATCTTAGATTGGGATCTGATAAGCCGAATAAGGAGTGTGATTCTCTCCGAAATCAAAGTAGGATGTCCTCAGCCTTTCGTGAATTGTCATGATGTTTTATATATGCTGAATCATCGCCCTCCAAATGTTTGGGTGTTTCATTGGGGACTGTCTAGGGTCCAGGGAGGAAGGTGGGGGGCTGTCCGGGGGGGGGGGCTGTCCAGGGTCCAGGAAGGTTGGTGAGGGCTATCCTGGGTCTATGGAGGAGGGGGTGTCCAGGGTCTCGGAAAAAGGGGGATATCTAGGGAGTTCCTGTAACACCCGAGACTTTTATGTTATATAAATCATCAAAGGAATCTTTTTCTACACAACACTTGCTTGACTTGCTTTACACGAAATCGTGACCTTCCTCGATAGCTTGTGTCGTACGCAATACCGAGTTTCACTAAACAACGATATGCTATTAAAATAAAACTAGCCGTTATGAATAGTAAAAACCACTTTTTAAAATTTTATAAATTTTATTTTTCAAAATGGACTTCATTTTTGGATTCGGAATACCGAAATTAGCCTAGGGTGAAATTTTGGTATTTTTCTGAAAACTTTCAATTTTTGATGAATAGTGAAACCACTAAGTGGTAGGTTAAAAACTGAATTTTGCATAAAACTTAATTTTACCGCTTCTGTGAATGGAATTTCGAAAATCCGAGAGACACGGTTAATATCAAGGACTAAAATGTGGTTCAATGAGATGAAAATATTTTTTTGGTGAATAGTAACTTTTTACTTTTTTTACCACGGTTAAAAGTAAATAGTGTAACTAAGGGTAAATATGATATTACTATTACCCTAAAACATGTCCTAATTCTATTGGATAAGTGTAATTCGACCAAAAACAACCTTATGAATATAATATGACCATTTAGGTCCACTTGGATTAGATTATGACATTTAATATTATTTTATTTAATGAATAGTTAAAATAGTTAAAATCAAAGTTTAATAGCTAAAACATTTTTAATATGGGGTTATACATAAGATAAATTCGACTATAAATATTCAATAGAAATCTAAAAAGATTTCCTACATAATGATATTTTATTTATAATTTTTAGACATTAAATAATTTAATTTATTAATGACACAATGATGATGCAGTAATTATCTTATTAATGAAATATTGAAATAATTGATGTTATAAACACCAAAATAAATGTAATTTGAGACTTTTTATGAATTCCACTAATTTTCTAGGTTACTATGATATATTATTGTTGATTTAATCAATTTGGATCGAACATATAATTCTGTGATGACTTTCACAAAAATCATATATCAAATAGTGTCAAAATTGACACAAAATAGTTTTTAAATCAAATATTATATTACTAATTGTTATTTTATTCCTAAAAATCTAAGGATCGGCCAAATGACTTAGATAAGAATATATATATTAATAATAAACAATTTGGGGTTCGTTTGGCATGTCATAGTAAGTGTATTAACCATATAGTGTAAGAAAACAAAAAGACACGGTAAAAGTTAAATTATTTAACTTAGAGTTAAATCTAATTTATAAGGTTAAAATAATAACCTAAACTTGTCTAAATCCTATTAGTTGATAGGATTTCGACCCATCCCCACTTTAGCTTCGAAATAAGACCCTTTTGAACCATTATAAACCGATTTTGACTTTAATATAAAATAATATTTTGAGATATTCCTAAGATGCCCCTCTCATCCCTTAAAAAAGGGCACCTCCTCCCCCTTCTCCTCACACCAATTTGAGCACTCAAGCTCGGCCAACCCCTGCCATTTTCTCCTCTCCACTTCCCTAGAATAATCTTAGAGGTCCTGGTCTTCTTCAAAGACCAATCTTAGTTCCCTATGTGGAGGATTCAAAGAAGCATTCCAAAGAAGAGGTAATATCCATTACCGATCTTTTCAATTTCGTTCTTCTTAAACTTCTTCTTCTTTAGTTGTTTCATGATAAAGTAATAACATCAGTATTACTTACATACTGATATGTTATTATAAATATTAAACAACCCTAATTCACCTTCTATCCATCCTACGGAAAAATGAATTCACCGCGCGTGCGTACGTACGGAATACCGTCTCCACACCGTGGTGTAATCTATTTTCCACCATCACCTTACAAGGATAGATATAATGGTGTAATGAGTAACTATTTATGATTATTTTAAATTAATATTGATACTGAAATAATATACAGATACTCAAATACAATTCCATGATCATAGGAACGATATCATCACTCGTGCGTACGTACGGAATACCGTCTCCACGATGTGATGCGACTCGTTCTACATGATCATCATTACATAGTAATTATATAAATGAATTGAATGAATAAATATGATATATGTTACACTAATACCATTCTGGATATAAGGTATCTATAACCTTAAAAGAATAATAAGAATTTATTCGGCAAAACACGCATAAGAACAAAAGGCAATAAAGACCCGAGTAACAAGTAACAATGAAATATTACTAACAAGAAGCTAAGAATATTACCATATATGATATCATATCAATATGTATGATCTGGAATAGGTCAATAACATTATTTAAACCATTATACAGGATCTTCGGACACATACAAAGAAAATCGGACCTAAGGTAAGGGAAATATCACAATCTCATTTTTATGCGAGATTGTTTATACTTTGGTATTTACTGGGGTGTATTTTATCATACACATCCATGTTTCCTCAATATGTAATATTATTTCCATTCACCTATAATTGTTTAAATCCTATTTTACCCTTCGGTGAGTTTTTAGTAAAAGATATGAAATGAGTCTTTTGTCGTTTTTCGTACGAGGTACTTTTTTTGACTTTTCCAACAAAAGTACGGGAAGAATGTTTTTTTTAACTTATACGGTATGAATGTATTTTTAAAACATTATTTACAAGAAGCTTCCTTTACAAGTTTTCAAGTTTATTTTTGATCAACTTCTTTTAGTTTATAATTGTATGACATGTTAAGAAAAGAAAAGTGTTTTTGAAGAAGAAAGGATATTTTCCTCAAGAATGAAGTTCAAGTGTTTTATCAAAATTATTTTCCATCTAAGATAATAAAGGGTTCTGTTTTTATCCCTATTATTACATTGATTTGATTATGTTGTGAGGGAATTATTTTTATGAAGTCATTTACCTTATATGATTTGTTTTATGATGTCATGATGTTTCAAGAATCCCATTTTGTTACATGTGTTATGTGATGATGTATGATTTATGATTATGTGGCACACATAAGAAAGGATTCATTATAAGATGGGTGGGACCTATATCTCCGTCCAATGCATTGGGTAAAGATTTTATATCTCATGAGATAGACAGGGCTGGAACGGTAGGTTATACCGGTTCAGTGAAACAGGACTGAAACGAGGGTTACTCGATTCAGAAAGGGACTTTGTCCACTAAGATAGTCTTGGCAATGATTCATGACTAACAAGAAATGATTTTCCATGATTATGTGTGCATGCCACAAAGTTTAAAGTTTCATTTTTTGATTATTGGGGATCTCATTTTCACTTCTATGATTTGTTCCATGTTAAGATATTAAGATCTCTTTTGCAGGTTATGATTTTCAAAAAGATATGATATGATTTTTATTTCCTTTATTTGACCTTGCTGAGAATTTGAGCTCACCCTTTTATGTTTTCTTTTCCCCAGGTCAGGAAGATGGATATTAAGTAGAATATGCTAAAAGTGACCTTAGATATGATGAAATAAATGGGAGACACTGTAGAAGATTTATGAACCAGTTGTTTATGTTTCCCAGTTTCTAAAGAAACTATACCTATACGGTCCTTTGTGGTTTTGTCATATGTTGTAATAAGTGTACTTCAATTTTGAAGTATTAACAATGTATGTAAAGTATGGGTTGTTATAGTTGGTATCAGAGGAAAGGTATAGTCAACCTTTGGAAAATAGGATGTGAAAGCCTTAGTAAGAACCCTAAGGATAAGTCTAAGCATAGAACACAATCTTAGTGTTTTAGAAATGGCCCTGAATGCCCTAGGATAAGACCTTAAGTGTGAAATTTTATTCTCGATTATGTGGTTTTCCTATTATAATTAGTGTTGCTCACACTATTCTTCTTGGTTTTAGTCAATGGCTGGAACCCGAAGGAACCGTGTTAATGCGGAATGCGATGGGCAATGCAATGATTGTCCCCCTGAGCAACCCAACGATATGGGAGCTGGAATGCAAAATCTTGTAGCCATTCTCACACAACTTTCTCAAGCTATGAATCATGCAGGACTTCCAAACGAGCAAAGGAAGGAGAAACATTCTGTTGAATCCTTCATGAGGCAGTGTCCACCTTCTTTCAGCGGGTCTACTGATCCATTAGTTGCTGAACAATGGATTAGTACTACTGAAAAGATATTTTCAGGTCCTCAATGTTCCGAACATGATAAAGTCATCCTAGCAGTGTATCGTTTGGAAGGAGATGCTGATCAATGGTGGAATCTTATTAAGAATATGAGGCAAAGGGATGAAATTGAGTCCATGGAATGGGATGAGTTCAAGAACTTATTTTTCAATAAGTACATCCCTCGTAATCTTCGAACAAAGATGGAGAAAGAGTTTCTTGAACTGAAGCAAAGGGATGATGAATCTGTTGGTACCTATGAAGCAAATTTTACAAGACTTGCAAGGTACGCTTCTGGTATTATTATCCAACCTGAGAGTAAGATCGATCGATTCTTTAGTGGCTTAAAACCAAGTCTTCGAAGGGCGTTAGCCATAAGGGACTTCAATAGCTACAAGGAAATCATTCGATGTGCTCTCAAAGTCGAGATGGAGATTGGAGTAACCCATCAGTCATATGGGTTTGATAAGAAGAGGAAAATGGAATTCAAAGGAAAATCTAAAGAGCACACTGAAAAGAAGATGAACTTTCCCTTATTCTCAAAGTGTGGAAAGAAACATGGAGGGAGTTGTCTTAAAGGGACAAGTAAATGTTCTAAATGTGGAAAGGAAGGTCATCGGGCATTTGAATGCCGCGATAATGGGAAGAAGATGTCTAATGATGCAAACAAAGGAAGGGATACACATAATGAACCTACTACACTTCAATGTTTCAAGTGCAAGGAGATGGGGCATTATGCCAATCAATGCCCAAATCCAAGGGTTGATGATGATGGTCGACGTCAACAGAATCTTAAGGCTAAAGACAAAGGAAAGTCACATGCAATTTCTATCAACGATGTGGAGTACGATAACGAAGTGGTGAAAGGTACACTTACCATCCACTCTAAAGTAGAAAATGTTTTATTTGATTCTGGATCCACCCACTCTTTTATTTCTGAAGAATTTTCTAAGGGTATCACCGTATTACCTCAAAAATGAGATTTTGAGTTAGCTGTGACAACACCTAATGGCACATCAATCGCATCAAAAGTTTATAATTCTTCTCCAATTGACGTTTGTGGGAAAGTGCTTCCTGCAAATCTTGTGATCCTTCCTTTAGTGGAATTCTATGTGATTCTTGGCATGGATTGGCTTTCTTTATACGGAGCTCATATCAATTTCCAAATAAGGGAAGTCACATTTCATATTCCAGATCAATCTATGATCATCTATCAATGCAAGGATGAACATAACCTTCCAGTGGAAATTTCTTCCATTTTATGGGTATTGATTCCACTAAATGAAGGTTATTTATCTCAAATGGTTGGTGAGAAACTCACGATTAAGAATATGCCCATTGTACGGGAGTTTGATGATGTCTTTCCGGAGGAATTACCGGGTCTTCCACCAAATCGTGAAGTTGAGTTTTCAATAGAACTCGTACCGGGTGCTTTGCCTATTTCAAAGACAGCTTATAGAATGGCCCCAATTGAGTTGCAGGAATTGAAGAAGCAACTCCAAGAGAATCTTGATAAGGGATTCATACGCCCTAGTGCGTCACCTTGGGGAGCACCTGTTCTATTTGTTATGAAGAAAGATGGATCAATGAGACTCTGCATTGATTATCGAGAACTTAACAAGATCACTATCAAGAACAAATATCCTCTCCCACGCATTGATGACTTATTTGACCAACTACGCGGAGCTCAATACTTTTCCAAGATTGATCTTCGTTCATGGTATCATCAATTAAGGGTCAAAAGGGAGGATATACCAAAGACGGCTTTCCGTACAAGGTATGGACACTATGAATTTATAGTGATGCCATTTGGTCTTACTAATGCCCCTTCTATCTTCATGGATCTAATGAATAGAGTCTTTAGAGACTATCTTGATCAATTTTTGGTAGTCTTTATAGACGATATTCTTGTCTATTCAAAGAGCAAGGAAGAGCATGAAGATCACTTGAGAATTATATTGAAGACCCTAAGAAAGGAGAAGCTTTATGCCAAATTTACCAAGTGTGAATTTTGGCTTCCAAAAGTTGCATTTTTGGGTCACATAATCTCAAAAGAGGGGATATCTGTGGATCCAGCAAAAACAGAGGTTATCGAAATATGGTCGAGACCAACAACAGTAACTGAGATCCGAAGTTTTCTTGGTTTGGCTGGATATTATCGACGTTTTGTAAAGGATTTTTCACGATTATCTAATCCACTCACCAAGTTGACTCGGAAAGGAGTTAAGTTTGTTTGGACAGAGGAATGTGAAGAGAATTTCAAGTAGTTGAAAAGAAGGTTATCCAGTGCACCTGTGCTCACACTGCCTTGTAGTGGAGAAAGGTTTGTGATCTACAGTGATGCATCCAAGAAGGGATTGGGGTGTGTTCTTATGCAAAATGATATGGTGATAGCTTATTCCTCACGACAGTTGAAAATCCATGAGCAAAATTACCCCACACATGATTTGGAGTTGGCTGCGGTAATCTTTGCATTAAATATTTGGAGGCATTACCTTTATGGTGAAAGGTGTGATATTTATACTGATCATAAAAGTTTAAAGTATATTTTCACACAAAAGGAGCTGAATATGCGTCAAAGAAGATGGTTGGAGCTGATTAAGGATTATGACTGCTCAATCCATTACCACCCTGGGAAAGAAAACAAGGTGGCAGATGCATTAAGTCGACAAGACCATGCTAGTTTATCGATGATGAGGATCACAAAAGATCCAATATTTATGGATTTACAAAGGATGGATCTTGGAATTATAATGGAAGGGGAAAAATATTATCTTTCTCAAATGAATGTTCAACCATATATACATGTGAAGATTAAAGAGGCACAGAAAGAAGATGTCGAGTTACAAAAGAAGGTGAGAAATGTTCCTGAATTCAACCTTGATTGTGATGGGATAATAAAGTTCAGGAATCAGGTTTGTGTTCCTCCCATCCCCGAATTAAAGAAGGAGCTGCTGGATGAGGCTCATAGTTCTTAATTCTCTATTCATCTTGGAAGCACGAAGATGTATAGGGACCTGAAAGAGTACTTCTTGTGGGTTGCCATGAAAAGAGATGCTGCTGAATATGTCTCTCGATGCTTGGTTGTCAACAAGTTAAAGCTGAGAGACAAAAGTCTAAGGGGATGTTACAACCATTACCCATACCCGAATGGAAATGGGAAAACATCACTATGGAATTTGTCACAGGACATCCTAAAACATCCAAAGGCAATAATGCGATCTGGGTCATAGTTGATCGTCTTACAAAGTCTTCACACTTCATTGCTATTAGAGAGGATTTCTCTCTAGATCAGCTTGCCAGGATATATGTAAAGGAAGTGGTAAGATTGCATGGAGTACCACTTTCTATTATATCTGATCGGGATCCGAGATTTACCTCAAAGTTCTGGCGAAGTCTTCAGCATACTCTGGATACAGAGTTGAGTTTCAGCACTGCTTATCATCCTCAGACAGACGGTTAGTCTGAGAGAACAATTCAAACCCTAGAAGATATGTTGAGAGCTTGCTCTATGGATTTAAAAGGAGGTTGGGATCAACACCTACCTTTGGTGGAATTTTCTTATAATAATAGCTTTCACTCCAGTATTCAGATGGCTCCTTATGAAGCTCTCTATGGAAAGAAATGCAGGACTCCAACTTGCTGGGATGAAGTTGGGGAAAGGAAGCTATTAGGACCTGATCTCATTGATGAAATGGCAGAAAAGGTCAGATCTATTCAACAACACATAAGAGCAGCTCAGAGTCGACAGAAAAGTTATGCCGACAACCGAAGAAAAGACCTAGAGTTTGAAGTGGGTGATAAAGTGTTCTTACGAATATCTCCCTGGAAGAGGGTTATGAGATTTGGAAAGAAGGGGAAGTTGAGCCCTAGATATATTGGTCCTTTCGAAATACTGGATCGTGTTGGAAAGGTAGATTACCGATTGGCGCTTCCACCGAATCTCTCTCAAGTTCACGATGTGTTCCATGTATCTCTCCTGAGAAAGTACATACCAGATCCTTCACATGTACTCAGCTCAGAAGTTGTACCGCTGGAGCAAGATCTTTCTTATGAAGAACAACCGATAGAGATTCTGGATCGTAGCGAAAAAGTCCTACGAAACAAGACCACTCGATTGATGAATGTTTTATGGAAGAACCACCAATTAGAAGAAGCTACATGGGAGCTTAAGGATATGATGAGGGAGAAGTATCCTCATCTGTTTGTTACAAAGTGACGAATTTCGAGGGCGAAATTCATTTTAAGGGGGGGTAGAATGTAACACCCGAGACTTTTATGTTATATAAATCATCAAAGGAATCTTTTTCTACACAACACTTGCTTGACTTTCTTTACACGAAATCGTGACCTTCCTCGATAGCTTGTGTCGTACGCAATACCGAGTTTCACTAAACAACGATATGCTATTAAAATAAAACTAGCCGTTATGAATAGTAAAAACCACTTTTTAAAATTTTATAAATTTTATTTTTCAAAATGGACTTCATTTTTGGATTCGGAATACCGAAATTAGCCTAGGGTGAAATTTTGGTATTTTTCTGAAAACTTTCAATTTTTGATGAATAGTGAAACCACTAAGTGGTAGGTTAAAAACTGAATTTTGCATAAAACATAATTTTACCGCTTCTGTGAATGGAATTTCGAAAATCCGAGAGACAAAGTTAATATCAAGGACTAAAATGTGGTTCAATGAGATGAAAATAATTTTTTGGTGAATAGTAACTTTTTACTTTTTTTACCACGGTTAAAAGTAAATAGGGTAACTAAGGGTAAATATGATATTACTATTACCCTAACACATGTCCTAATTCTATTGGATAAGTGTAATTCGACCAAAAACAACCTTATAAATATAATATGACCATTTAGGTCCACTTGGATTAGATTATGATATTTAATATTATTTTATTTAATGAATAGTTAAAATAGTTAAAATCAAAGTTTAATAAATAAAACATTTTTAATATGGTGTTATACATAAGATAAATTCGACTATAAATATTCAATAGAAATCTAAAAAGATTTCCTACATAATGATATTTTATTTATAATTTTTAGACATTAAATAATTTAATTTATTTATGACACAATGATGATGCAGTAATTATCTTATTAATGAAATATTGAAATAATTGATGTTATAAACACCAAAATAAATGTAATTTGAGACTTTTTATGAATTCCACTAATTTTCTAGGTTACTATGATATATTAGTGTTGATTTAATCAATTTGGACCGAACATATAATTCTGTGATGACTTTCAGAAAAATCATATATCAAATAGTGTCAAAATTGACACAAAATAGTTTTTAAATCAAATATTATATTACTAATTGTTATTTTATTCCTAAAAATCTAATGTTCGGCCAAATGACTTAGATAAGAATATATATATTAATAATAAACAATTTGGGGTTCGTTTGGCATGTTATAGTAAGTGTATTAACCATATAGTGTAAGAAAACAAAAAGACACGGTAAAAGTTAAATTATTTAACTTAGAGTTAAATCTAATTGATAAGGTTAAAATAATAACATAAACTTGTATAAATCCTATTGGTTGATAGGATTTCGACCCATCCCCACTTTAGCTTCGAAATAAGACCCTTTGGAACCATTATAAACCGATTTTTACTTTAATATAAAATAATATTTTGAGATATTCCTAAGGTGCCCCTCTCCTCCCTTATAAAAGGGCACCTCCTCCCCCTCCTCCTCACACCAATTTGAGCACTCAAGCTCGGCCAACCCCTGACATTTTCTCCTATCCACTTCCCTAGAATAATCCTAGAGGTCCTGGTCTTCTTCAAAGACCAATCTTAGTTCCCTAAGTGGAGGATTCAAAGAAGCGTTCCAAAGAAGAGGTAATATCCATTACCGATCTTTTCAATTTCTTTCTTCTTCAACTTCTTCTTCTTTAGTTGTTTCATGATAAAGTAATAACATCAGTATTACTTACATACTGATATGTTATTATAAATATTAAACAACCCTAATTCACCTTCTATCCATCCTACGGAAAAATGAAATCACCGCGCGTGCGTACGTACGGAATACCGTCTCCACGCCGTGGTGTAATCTATTTTCCACCATCACCTTACAAGGATGGGTATAATGGTGTAATGAGTAACTATTTATGATTATTATAAAGTAATATTGATACTGAAATAATATACATATACTCCAATACAATTCCATGATCATAGGAACGATATCATCACTCGTGCGTACGTACGGAATACCTTCTCCACGATGTGATGCGACTCGTTCTACATGATCATCATTACATAGTAATTATATAAATGAATTGAATGAATAAATATGATATATTTTACACTAATACCATTCTGGATATAAGGTATCTATAACCTTAAAAGAAGAATAAGAATTTATTCGGCAAAACACGCATAAGAACAAAAGGCAATAAAGACCCGAGTAACAAGTAACAATGAAATATTACTAACAATAAGCTAAGAATATGACCATATATGATATCATATAAATATTTATGATTCTGGAATAAGTCAATAACATTATTTAAACCATTATACAGGAGTTTTGGAGACATACAAAGCAAATCGGACCTAAGGTAAGGGAAATATCCCAATCTCATTTTTATGCGAGATTGTTTATACTTTGGTATTTACTGGGGTGTATTTTATCATACACATCCATGTTTCCTCAATATGTAATATTATTTCCATTCACCTACAATTTTTAAATCCTATTTTACCCTTCGGTGAGTTTTTAGTAAAAGATATGAAAGGAATATTTTGTCGTTTTTCGTACGAGGTACTTTTTTTGACTTTTCCAACAAAAGTAAGGGAAGAATGTTTTTTTAACTTATACGGCATGAATGGATTTTTGAAACATTATTTACAAGAAGCTTCCTTTACAAGTTTTCAAGTTTATTTTTGATCAACTTCTTTTAGTTTATAATTTTATGACATGTTAAGAAAAGAAAAGTGTTTTTGAAGAAGAAAGGATATTTTCCTCAAGAATGAAGTTCAAGTGTTTTATCAAAATTATTTTCCATCTAAGATAATAAATGGTTCTGTTTTTATCCCTATTATTACATTGATTTGATTATGTTGTGAGGGAATTATTTTTATGAAGTCATTTACCTTATATGATTTGTTTTATTATGTCATGATGTTTCAAGAATCCCATTTTGTTACATGTGTTATGTGATGATGTATGATTTATGATTATGTGGCACACATAAGAAAGGATTCATTATAAGATGGGTGGGACCTATATCTCCCTCCAATGCATTGGGTAAAGATTTTATATCTCATGAGATAGACAGGGCTGGAATGGTAGGTTATACCTGTTCAGTGAAACATGACTGAAACGAGGGTTACTCGATTCAGAAAGGGACTTTGTCCACTAAGATAGTCTTGGCAATGAGTCATGACTAACAAGAAATGATTTTCCACGATTATGTGTGCATGCCACAAAGTTTCAAGTTCCATGTTTTGATTATTGGGGATCTCATTTTCACTTCTATGATTTGTTCCATGTTAAGATATTATGATCTCCTTTGCAGATTATGATTTTCAAAAAGATATGATATGATTTTTATTTCCTTTATTTGCCCTTGCTGAGCATTTGAGCTCACCCTTTTATGTTTTCTTTTCCCCAGGCCAGGAAGATGGATATTAAGTAGAATATGCTAAAAGTGACCCTAGATATGATTAAATAAATGGGAGACACTATAGAAGATTTATGAACCAGTTGTTTATGTTTCCCAGTTTCTAAAGACACTATACCTATACGGTCCTTTGTGGTTTTGTCATATGTTGTAATAAGTGTACCTCAATTTTGAAGTATTAACAATGTATGTAAAGTATGGGTTGTTATAGTTCCCAAACTCACAAAACATTTCAAAAATCCTCAAGATACACCTGCATAAAAAACATACACATAAAAATACCCTTTCATAAAAAACAGACACATAAAAATAGCCTAGCCTGCATAATACACTACATACACCTGCATAAAAAACACGCATAAAAGAGCCCAAAAAAGACACACTGCTTAACAGACTACCTAATACACTACATACACCTCACTTCATACACTATAATAGAAAATAGAATAAAAAAATATAATAACATAATTCAAACACCACAAATAACACATTCAATAGCTCAAAAAAAACATATGTCCAGAAAGAGGGGTGGGGGCTGTCCGATGTCAAGGGAGGAGGGTGGGAGGGTGGGCTGTATGGGGCCTAGGGAGGAGGGTGGGGGGATGTCTAGGGTTTAGATAGGACGGGGGATGTCTGGGGTCTAGGGAGGAAAGAGGGGCTGTCTAAGGGGCTGTCCGAGGTCCAGGGAGAAGGGTGGGGGGAAGTCTGGGGGGTTGTCTGGGGTCCAAGAAGGAAGGTGGGGAGGCTGTCTGGGGGGCAGTCCAGTGTCCAAGGAGTAGGGTGGGGGCTATTTGAGGGGCTGTTCGGGGTCCAAGGAGGAGGGTGGGAGGTTTTCCGGGGGGCTTTCTTGGGTTAATGGGATTGTATTTACATATTTTCTATGAAAATTCTTTCAAGGTTAAAAATTTTTCATTATTTCAACTTCTAATCAGACAACCAATTTTCTAAATTCAACGAAAAATTGC
Organism: Viscum album; assembly: GCA_963277665.1. NCBI lineage: Eukaryota > Viridiplantae > Streptophyta > Magnoliopsida > Santalales > Viscaceae > Viscum > Viscum album. The sequence goes on along the minus strand of OY728119.1, from coordinate 1,171,486,814 downwards.
AATTTCATTAAAATAGGGGGATTTCACAACATCAATGATTTTTAAAAATAAAACATTCATAATATATAAATAATAATTTAAATCATTTATAATCTAATTTCCTATCAATCATTAAATTTAAGGTTTCATTAATGGAGAAAAATATTATGGAACCACCGATGTTTTATCAATGTTCATATCAACACCCACAATAGGAAAACCCATGAACAGAGGGTGGGGGCTATCCAGGGGGTATGGGTTGTCCAGGTGTGGGGCTATTTATGGGAGGGGTGAATCAATCATAGCAAATCATGAAGTCAAGTTTTATTATTTTTGATAAAAAAAAATAAAGATAATCTAACCTACCTAATCACACATATATTAAGGCACAACAAATCAATAAACATTAGAGGTCAGAAATATAAGTCAAAAATGTAATGGATCAATCTGTCACTCATCACCATCACTACCATAACCATCATCATCACCCTCAAAATTTTCATCATCATTGTCACCATCATCGCCCCAACCCTCCTCCTCGCCATTGTACTCAGCTTCAGCCTCCTCATCGCCCTCCTCCTCAACCTCCACCTCCTCCTCACCCTCCTCCTATGCCTTGACCTCCTCCTCCTCTACCTTGGACTCCTCCTCAGCACTGTCTTGACCACCACTAGAAATTCCACCTGTTGCACCATATATAGAACTCATTGATGACATATATTCATCACAAGTAGTGCTTCTCTATAGTGGAAGTATTGGACATAAAACATCCATCAGTCTAATTAATGTTGTGTTTTCCCCGGCAGACTATTTTGCCGTCTCTATAACCCATTTTAAGCCCGTTATACCTATGCCTTAACATGCTGCAACTCGGCGGCACTACGACTCATACCTGAGGAGGGCCAATACCTCATCGGAATTATACTCTTCCCTGGTGGGCAGCGTACTCTACTAGGGTGCTCATTTCCTAACACATGATGTAAGTGATCGTTTGGCCCAAAATGTTCAGGTTACAAGGCATCAAGGGCCTCTAAATCAGTTTGATACAAATATAAATTGAATATTATCTTACAAAATATAGATTAATATTTTTTAATCTACAATGTGAAACTCACAATTTGTAGCTGAGTCGGTTCATTAACTGCACATCATGCTTTCTTCATTCTACTCGACAAAAATAGTTTTTCTCGAGGCACACGTCCTTCTATATTCAATTTATAATTATAAAATGACATTGAATGTAGTAAACCATAATTAAAAATAGTACAAGAAATAGTAATTACATAACTAATTTATATAACAACATTAACAAAAAAATTATGGACGAAGAAATTGAAAGTGATAGTCGTAAAGAAAGATTATAAACTGTCATACCTATTGTCTCTCATGATCAGGCATCGTAGTATGACCCAATGGGTGGATGTATTTCTTAGCATCAGTGTTTTTTATTTCTTCTAGATTCATCCAAAATAAAATAGAATAAATATAATTAACAAAAAAAACTTGAAAATGTTCATTTAAATACCTCTAATTTAATTAAAACCATAAATTGGCTAGCCATTCAATGAGTAATCATATTTTGGTATGGTTCTAATAGATAATAATCCATGACATGGACTTCCTCTAACTCTGTTCCCACTCTATCATGCCATCCAATGTACATGTCATGATTTTTATCTCTTCAAAGCTCACCTAAATCCTTGAGAAGTACTGGTCATGCACCCTCACCATCGGGGAAATTAAACCACATCTGACAGAAAAATTTTAATTCATATAAATATCAAAATTAATATATTTCATTAAATACAATAGATTTTTTTACCCATATATCTGTCCAGGCTTTATCCTTGATTTCATTTGGAAGCTGTCTCTATGAGAGCTGGTTGACAGGAATGACATCAGAGTATTTGGCCAGCATCACCAAAAAACTCTGACATTATTTCCATGGTGTTTCAATCATCTGAAAATCTTCATTTTAGTCCACCATCAACTGCGTGCGGTGGTTCCACGCCTCACACATGTATGTACGCCCCCACCCCTGCCTCTTATTATTAGATGTATCTGTTATGAATGAAAAATAAATATTTTATCAATACACGTTATAATGAAAATAAATAATCATGTAACAAATTGTTAGGGTTGTATAAGTATACTTACAGTAGTCTGATCAATGGGCACCACTGCATCAGCAGAAACTGAAGGAACGCCCTGTACAGATGGAGTGGGTCCAAATTTATGCTCCGTAGGGATAGAATCTGGTGGAGCAGGAGTCGAAAAAGTTGAAATATAAATGCCTGGAGAGAAGGAAGCAGAATTAAAAGAAGATGATAGGGATGGATGAAAAAATTCAGGATGGGTAGTCGTAATCATCATTGGATATGGTACAGATGGGTGAGGAGTCTTAGATATAAAGAGTGGTGAAAACATGTGAGGCCTAAATATCCTGTGTGTCCCTAACGGAACACCGGGATCAGAATGTGGGACGGCTAGTACGTCTGTGGGTGGGGCATGGTCTAATCGGGTACGCCAAATACATCGTCTAGCTCCCATACCCCCCCCCCCTCGTATGAACACCCATAGTACTAGGACCACTCCTAGGATGCTCATAAAATAACATTCGCCTAATAGGTGGATCCTGAAAAATGTTTAAAAAAATTATTCACCTGACATTATATAATATTTAAATAAATATATTTCAAATAAAATACTCACTACATGCACTATTGGTGGAATGCCCAGCCTAGTCATGCGACGATTGTTGTCCATAATCTGTTTTTCATCGCCTCTCTTCAATTGGTCTCATTTCCTGCATTTGAAAAAAATATGGAAGTAAATATAAAATTATAACTAATGTGTAACCTAAAAAACGAAAAAAATGGGAGAGAATAGGGGGATTCATTAATAATTTAACTAACCATTGTTTTAGGTGAGCATGAAAAAATATATAATGAAGTGAACAAATCATACAAGATGTAATGAAGAAATTTAATTTTTAGTAGGATGATTATTTACTATGTGCCATTAGTCTATTAAAATCAGGGAACATTGATTCTACCAAATTCATAAGTGGTAAAGCAGTTTTCAAAATTGAGAAAAAATTTAATTTCTTTAGCTCACGTAGATGATGCAGGTTTCAATACATGTTTTGCAGAAGAATACAAACCATCATGTTCATTTCCTTGTAAAATGTTAAAGAGAGGTATTAGAGTCATACAAATTTTATACGAATCACAGTTGAAGAATTGAAATTTTCACCAAGTTAGAAATATTGGTTTTGTTGGTTTAAATACAATTCAATTCCAAATTAGAAAATTCAATTAAAATAAAAATTGCAATAATAAACATTGAAAATTTACAAAACAATCAAGTCAGATACAACATATTTGTAATTAATATTAAATTACATTGAATGGTATGAACCATAACAACCCAACTCGAGGTAAACTAAAATAATTGAGAACATGGATGGATGATTATATATATTTTTCACCACAAATTTAGGCTCACAATCATCTCTGAAAATTGAGCTATTAGAGTCATCAAAAGAAATAAATGTATTGGTTCCAATGGAAGGGGGGAAATATTCTTTTACATCATCACCATCATCAAAAATATGTCTTCGAATTACTTCAAGTATAACACCAAATTCAGGTCGATGTTGGTCTTTGACATAAAAAACATATTTATCCATTGATGCCAATACATATGGTTCTTCGGTAGCAAGAGTGTGTGTCATATTAATTACTCGAAATCCGCAATCATCAATAAATGTGCCATGTCTCATCATCAAATCAAACTAATGGCATTTCATCATTATGACTCATCCATGAGATTAATAATCCAATATTATTATTTTTTCAACAACTTCATAATAAAAAACATTTTCAAATAACAGTCTACTATCTAATACACTAGAATAACAATCTGTTGTGGTAGTAACCATAACACCATCATGTTGTATTCTCAGGTCCATTTCTTATTCAGGGAAAATAAATTTGTACCCATTGATAAAAACTGATTTACAGTCACAAACCATGATATTAGGATGAAAAACCAAAAATCTTATTTCCTCAGAGACAGAGTTAGTAGGAAAAATAAATACCTATATTATAAATGAATATTAATATTAATTCAATATTAATTTAATTATTTTAAATTTTAATATCTTTACCTTCAATTTTAACCAAGCAGAAAACTCTTTGCTATGCAAATTGTCCATCTTTCTCAAAGATAAAGAATGATGAATTTTTATTTATCATTTTTAGGTTCATTTTAGATAAAAAAATATGAATAGTATAACAGATATATATGTTAGATATACATATTCAATTTAGTTACCTGATGTAGTCATCGAACAAATCACAGTTGAACCAAACTGTGCGATGTGCCATCTCCCGCTCTTCAAGGCTTATTGTCTTCAATATATTTGATCTAGGAATTCCTATTATTTGAGTAAGTGATGGAAAGAAAGGTTCAATTTTCTGACACTGTTCTTCTTTATTTATCATTGGTTTGTTCATTCTTGTAGTAAGATCAGACAAATAAATTGTGCAGAAATCCATACATTCTTGAGCCATGTAACCATTCCTAATAGAACAATTAGGATGATTCCTGTTTTGAACGTAAGACTTTAATGTGTACAAATTTATTTCAGTTGGATACATCCAAAAAAAAAATGGTCTTTCGAGAAGTATTTTAGTTGAAACAATGGACAGTCAAATGCAATATGTATGTAATAAATGATGGGGGAAATAGTTTTTCCAACTCACACAATGTTCATGGGGCATATGTCGACATTTTTTGCAAGAAACTCTTGGACAAATTCTATGCCCAATGATCTCTAAAAAAATGGCACAACCAAATAACAGTCACCCTTACATTTTTAGAAAAAGGATGAAAAATTGTTATTGGAATCAACTCACGCAGAAGAATATGATAATCATGAGTCTTCAAAGATTTTAGCTTCATCTCTCTTCCATTGACCTGTTTAGATATGTTTCTTGAATATCCATCAGGAACTCTAATCATCTCAAATACTTATAGAAGTTGTTTTCTTTTATAGGCATCATCTTATAAGAAGCACATGGAACTTGCCCTTTATTTTCACTAATATGCACATGATGCAATTCTAGTTTGATACCCAAATCCACCTAGTCCTGTCAAGACCCTATATCATCTTTTGTCTTTACATTAACTTTTAGAAGTATTGAAAGTATAATTTTACATATATTTTTTTCAATGTGCATTACTTCTATGAAATGACGTAAAAAATTGGTTGACCAATAAGGAAAATCAAAAAAGATACTCCACTTCCTCCAATTGTAATAGGTTTCAGTGGAAAAATTATTTCTCTTTCCAGATTTCATTTGAACCTTCCCGAATGAAATACTGAAATCTTACAATTCATTAATCACATTAGTCACAGACATACGCTGAGTTGGATCATCGGTCTCTATGTTATTGTCAAATCTTCAATGATTATTTCTATATGGATGGTCTATTGGCATGAATCGTCGAAGTCCCATAAAACTGAAACTACAAAAATGTTTTAGTCTTCTGGATCATGTATTCTTCATACAAACAAGACATGACATTTTTCCATTCATTCTCCATCCAGACATCATTGCATAAACCGAAAAATCATTGATCGTCCACATAAGCACAACAAGAATATGAAATATCTCTTTCGAATATGCATTGTATGTGCGCACACCTACACACCAAAGAAGTTTCAACTATTTTATTAAAGGTTGCTTATATATGTCAATATCAATGTCAGGATCAGTAGGTCCAGATATGAGTATACTCATGAAAGTGAAAGGGTTTTTTCATACACAGCCATGTGGGATGATTATAAATGTGTATAAAAACTCTCCATGTGTTGTGTGAAGTAAGAATATACCCAAGAAGATTGAAACTGTCTCATGAAAGACCCAACCTCACATTACGCAGATTAGCTGCAATATCATCAAATCTATTCCATGAAAATACATCTACAAGGTAAACCAACTCATCATTAGTCTTTTTTTACTCAGTATCATTCCATCTAATTTTTTTTGGTATTTCATCAGACCTAAAATTGATTATGGAGTCTAGGGATCAATGGAAAGTGCCAAATTAATTTTGTTGGCAAATGGGACAGTGCTCCATCAGATTTTGGCTTCCTGCGGGATGTGCCACATTATATACTATCATTTCATTCAGTGGTTTCCTCCCAAAATAAACTACAATATTTCGGGAAAGCATGAATTCTGATTCTTGAAAATCCATGTTCCACAACTAACATCCATGCCATATAGTGGTTTGAGGGAATATCTACATCATCTGAAAGTAAATCATTCAAGAAGGTAAGAATGTAATCGATTTCTATATTAGAAATCCCATACAATGTTTTCCCATGAAACAATCTGATTAAAAATTACAGATTTTTCATTTTATCACATTGTTGATATAATAGTGTCGTGGCAGCATCATTCAATTTTTTCATCCTGATAATATCATCATTATCATTAGATGCATCATCTGTCCTCATATAGAAGTATTACTGGGTCAAAACCCATTCTTTTTCATGATGACGAATAAACAGATATCGGTCATCTAACAAATTCTCCAATCCAATCCTTTCATTTCGATCATCAACAATTTGAGATTTAATTTTCTCCACATTATGATTAAAAACATAGTAGTTTTCTTGAGAACGATAATCGATTATGTGGTAGCTGACTTCTTCATGGCTCAACCAAGGTCTACCTACACAATTGTATCATGGGATGTGTATGCGACCACTATCTGTAGAATTTTCAAATGAAAAATCTAAAAAGTTCTCCAAATTGTTTTGAAAATATCTTGAGATTCCGATCGGTATCATACATCCATCTTCTATCCATTCAGTAAATATAATTGTTATAATTCATTTCTTCATTATCAATTCATTAAGATTGACGTTTAATCGAAAATATTTTTAATTAAACGATAATGCAAGGAGTTTCTAGTTGATGTAGTGAACTATTAAAACAATGAAATGATATACTAATTCAGTTATGTGTTGCTAAATATGAGGTGTGATGTGTTTTGTAATTTTTTCATTTATCACATACAAGATGACACCATAGACCTGATAGAACATTGTTCAAGATATTACAATGTGAAAGATTTTCATGAATGAATTAGAGTGTGTCAAGAGAGGTTTTTAAATAAGTTATTAATGCTAAGAAATGGAAATATTGTGAAAATTTAGTACATTTTATAACACCCAAACTAAATTCCATAAAAAGTACCATATCACCCCACTAAAAAAAATGAAAAACCACCTAACCCACTACCCCAACCATCCCCAATCCCTTCACATGGATCATCCTTATATCCATTACCCACCTCAAGAAAATATGACTAAACAAAACATTTACCATCTTTGAGTGTGGATACATCTCACTATAACCTCCATTAGTCGATATGATTCACTAACTACATAATATGAGTGGCTATGAAGACTTCAAATCGAGTTGATTCTTATAATAATGACAGTTGATTTGTAAAACGAAAATTTAAAACAATTCAAACTACAATTATTGAGTATGACTTGAACACACGTCATGACCTGGTTGAGGTCAAATCAAAATAGAAAAAATGAATAATAGATAGAAAACATTAAAACTAAGTTAAGCCTTACATATTTGGAGTGTAGAACTAAAAACGTTATAGAATTCAGATAGAATTATAGGGAGGAAAGAGTTCCTAGCCTATGTAAAGAGAGAGGCCACTGGATTAGAATCCAAGGGGGGCATCCCCAAGGCTTCCTAAATCATAATCACTACGAATCCAAGGTATATTTCCCCAAGGTATTCTAAAGAAAATCATCATGAATCCAAGGGGGTTTCCAAATGCAATTAAAAGATATTTTTAACATGAATCCTTGGTTGGTTTCTTCAAATAATTCTAATTCATTAATCCAAGAACAAGTACTCTAAAATTAAAATAAAATTTATTTATATTAATTTTCAATAGGTCTCATATAATAAGAACATGCCTCAGGTTCCATTATGTTTTATAAGCATCCCAAATCATTCGATCATGCTCAATAACTCATTCTTGGCACCTCTATGGTCATACCATTCATTACCCAATTAGTTCACCAAGTCAATCGCATCCCATGGGTGGATAATGTTTTGGTGTCTACAATAATAGGTGGTTCATGGATCGTAAAGAGGTTAATCTTCCTAAAGTATAGAAAACATCATTTAATTTTAAATTTTAGATTAATAATAATGTAAGTCAATGATACTAAAAAACATAAAGAACACAAAACAATGATACTTTTAAGGGATAATTTCTAAACCATCTTCAATATACTCACAGACATCTACCAATGAAGTATTAGTCCTTGATTCAATATTAAATAGTGTGAATCATAAAATTTTCCAAAATCCCAAGAAATATGGAATAATGACATGATCTTTCTAGATAGTCTAATAAATGTAGAAAGGTTGTGAATAAAGGGTATACTTATAACTAGCTCATAGTTGGGGTGAAAAATACTAGAAATATAAAAGATGCCTCAACTCACCATGTTAGATGACCGAGATTGGTAGACCACACACCAACCATGTCAATTACCACAATAAGGGATTCTATGTCTGTATTTGGGATGAGGTTGAAGGAGTCTAACCTGGATAGGGGAGTTGCAAACGATCAGATGGAAGAACTCGGGTTAGAGTTCACCTACGCGGGGGCTTCTGAAAATCAGAGGAAATGCAGAGTAATTGGCTTCTATGTAATAGGGGCAGTTTTGCTGCATTTGGGGGGACTTTTCCGAATGGTTTTCAAAAACTGTTGGGAATAGAATGGACATTACCAATGTTTTGTACAAACCATTGGTAAAGGGAGAAAATATTGTTGATCTCCAAATGGTTTCTTTAAACAGTTGGGAAATCCTTCACTAACTCATCCTTTACCAGTAGTTTATTCAAACTGTTGGTAAATGACCCCTATAACAACAGTTCTGTTGAACCATTGGTATAAATTCGTTGGGAAAACCCAACTCCCCAGTACTGTGTCTTTCCATATCAGCTCGATGGTCACGAATAAATTATCTTTCAATGAAAAGATCTTTAAACTCCCTCAATTCCATGCTCGATACTTCTTCATTTTCCACTGTGTTTTATATTAACGACCATCATTGATCTGCATCTCATGTGAGGAGATATATTACCATTAAAACTTTTTCCCTTTCTTTATACCCCAGAGCACGAAATATTTCTCAAATGAATTTATCCATTGCTCAGCTACTAATGGATTTGTACTCCTATTAAATGTTGGTGGTTGTGGCCTCAAGAAGTCGTCTAACATTAATCCTATGCGTTGTGGATCAGGGTGCTTCATACCGGTAAGGTTATTATTCATAACCTAAGTGAGTTTTCCTAGTTTGGTGATATACTGATCAGCACCAGTTGCATCACCAGCTCCACTATAATTATCTTGAGTTAGAGGGAAACCCCTATATAGATTACGTGCGTTGATATGGTTTAAATTCCTTCCACTATGTGCCATTTCTAAATAATTCCATACAATATATTAGTTTATGAATCCGAATACATAATTCCAAACTTGTAAAACACTTAACATAAATTGAACAGTTTATGGATATAATTCATAATCCCAAAAATGTTTTCATTGAGGAGGTATATACTAATAAATCCTTCATAATGGTTTTTAAATAAAAGGCTAATAATCCTTATAATATCCCCTAGGACTGCTGTAACCAAGAGTGCAGCAATGTCTATTGTCGTGAACCAGTTCTCGTTCGTGTCTAGCTGAAAATGGTGTTTTTGGGTTTTACCCCTAGGTTCATCTATGATAGAGCTACCTCAACCTACTCGTATCCAGACATGGATGTATTTCTTGGGAAACTCACAAAATCTCTACATTACAAAAATTCTAGGAAGTTATTCTATACTAATCCTCAAAGTCTATCTTATGGTAATGTTCTCTTATAAAAGTTTTTCTAAATCTAGCTTCCATGGTTTGTACTAAACTTCCGATGATACCAACTATAATTCCCCGACCCTAGTTACGTAGAGTTGGAGCATTATTACATAACATTGGAATGATCCAAAGTGATAAAATCCCTAAAGACCAATCAGTTTAGTAGTCTGGGATGTACTAGATACATTCATAAGTTTTACATTAAATCATGAAATAAAAACATCAACGACATTTTTCCCCATTTACCACACTTATATTATTATCCTACCCCTATAGGTCAACCATAAAATATTCCTTCACATATTGGGAAAAATAAAACATAGAAAGGGGTGAGCGTAGATGCTCAGTAAGGATAAAAATATAGCTAAAACTCTAATAAATAAGCATAAACAATTAAGGAAATGTATAAGACTAAAAAACAAAATTTTAAACATAAACTTCAGCATAATATGGAGATGATAAAATAAAATAAGGCCATTTAATTATTCACATGGATATTCTACTTATCGAATAATCACATGAAATATCAATAGCCACTTTCATAATGATGGAATGTGACATGACCACCTCCCACCAAAGATGCCCCTCCTGAGCTGGCAATGGTGAAAGGGAGATAATGACCCCCAAGTCCCACCTCCAGTAGGCCCCGGAGTGGTGACTAGCACCAAGGGTATGAGTTTTCAAAAATCTGGGAGGAATTTCCCTTTTTATTATTTAAGATCGGGAAATAGGATGAATCCAACACCAAAAGAAAAATGAACAAGTAAATGAAAATAAACCAAAACCAAACCCATATTCATGTTTTATACAATACTGAAACAAAATTACAAGTACAAGAAATGCTCCAAAGTACGATACAAAAAAAAAAAGAAAAAAACTACAAAGAGAAAAACACCAATGCCCATCTAGCGAGGTCCCGCATGGTCACTAAAGTCCTCATGAAAACTTGAATGTAAACATAGGGTGAGCATACAATTATACTCAGCGTGAAAATATAAATCTCTCATGTACAGGTGGGGAGACATCCTAATTCCCCGTTAGAAAACATAAGGAACCAAAGCCTAGCAAGGAATCTATCCACCCAGCCTCACAAGCCACGCTCACCATATAACGCAAGTCAATAGAGTAGTATAGTAATATTATCAAATTATGGGTACCCTGCACCACCTTCCCACTAATTACTGCCAAAGCCCTCACGCCTAACGCTCTGATGCTTCCCCATATTCCTAAGCTAGTGCCACAAACTGGCCATATGAAGCTCGAGCTAGTGCCGAAACCTTTCCATATGAAGCTCATAGTATCCCACCGACACTCAATCCTCTTCCATAACCACATCTCATCCCGAAGACACCTAGGAACCACATCACATCTTCTTCCCAAACACTCTTGCGAAACATCTGTCATAACTTTCCCAAAGGATCCTGGGCTATAGAACCTGGAAGAGGGAGCATAGGGAAGAACAGAAACCAGCCATCCTTTAGATGTTTGAGAATCTCACCCCCGTCCCACGGGTGTATGACGCGTAGTGCTCTCCACGGGTGGGGTGCGTAAAGAAACATAAAATGTATAGGTTTATATAATTATATCCACCACTCAGCCCATCCTAAGGCTTCTACACAAAATATCTTAGCACATGCCTCGACACTGCTACCTCAAGATTATGCACACAATAAACAGCCCCAAATCCCCTTAATCATTTCATGTTTCAATAGTTTTAGTTTATCTGTTCCTTTACTTTCAGGCAACTAACAACAACCAAACAAGACCAATCATTCGTAAAACATATCCCTGCCAACCACAAATAATGTTAGGTAAAACACAAACAACACAATAACATTTTATTTTATCATCCAATCATTTCCATTGATTTTCCATATTTAATCAACTACCATTCCCCACAATTCATTAGTTAACCCTTCCACTTTTATTCATATGCACAACCCATACCTACAGCCCATCTGCCAACCACCATAACCACAAACACATCGAAAACAATACCCATACCACATCATCATCCCTTTGATAACTTTTACCGTTGCTCTACTGCCCATCACAACCATATCATACATGCCAACCCACAACCCATCCAACCGTAGCCCCACTGCTCATCCGTTCCACAACAACCTATGAAACACCCCTTCACATAATTAAACCCCAACTAGCACCCACAAAATTTATTCTTTCATTTATTTTAACCTGGGTGATCATACAAGGGTTCCAGGTATTCATTTAATCAGCCAACATTACATGATTATCCAATTTCCACATTCTATGAAATACCATCCAAAAAACAATACAAAAAAATATGGAAACATTTAATTGGGCAAGCAAAGGCCCCCAAAAATAGTGATTTTCAGTAGGCATAATCGTATTCAATTCACAACATAATCAAAGGATATGAATTGATGGAAATAAAACAACAATATCAAAAAAATTCCCCAAACCCGTTCATTAACCAGTTACTATCTTTATTTATTGGTTCAATCATATCTCTCGAAAACTAGAGGATACCCACCCCGCATGATGCAGAAAAGAGAGAGAGAGATGAAGGTAAGATCCCTACCTCAATGGTTTTTGAAGGAAACCATAATGGTCAAAGAACGCTCAAGGAACCCAGGTCGATTCTCTGAAACATCGCCTTAGATCTCTCCTCCTAAGAAGATCATGACCCAGAATCATCATATTCGATATCCAAACACTTAGATCTACCCATAACGGGTGTATATTAAAAAAACCGAGGGAAGAGAAGGAGTATATCTAAGAAGATCTAAGAACCCAACAAGAACGATAACATATCTTGAGAAACCCGCTTTCATTTGTGAAGAGAAGCCTCCGGATCTCCACAAAAACTCTTGGGAGAGGGTCTCGTACCTCCAAGGTAGAGTAATACTGGGTTACATCCGCTTAGGGGCTTAAACAAACCATTTAGAGGAAAAAACGTTCAGTTCCGAAATTTTTGGATCTAACTTTAAGTGTCCGCACCGTTAGTCCACACGGTTTAACAAACCGTGTGCTAACCGTGGGTTAGCTTCTATCTCGACAACAATCCTCGCACGGTTAGGCCGCTTGGTTTTTCCTAACCATGCGCCTCTTGTACGAAGGATATTTCCTCCAACACTAAACTCGCACATTTTGGCCGCACGATTTGACAAACCATGCACCTCCCATGCGAAGGCCATTTCCCCTTTAAATTTTCTTAAAGGTCCACCCAACCGCACCCCACGTCACCATGATTTCCTGAAGCACATATAGCCCCACGTTTTCACAATGGAATGGACCAGAGAGGTCTGGGCCATTACATCAGACACCTCTCAGATCATTCTCATCCTCGAGAATTAAAAACCAACCAATAAAAAGGGGAAAGGTCCAAACAACCACCCCGCAAGATACCTCTTAGGGCTCTCATCATAACAGGAGTCCAACCACTATCCTAATTATATGAGTCAGGGAATTCCTTCCCCCATGTCGAGTTATTATCTACTTTAGGTGGAACTGACTCACCTGCATGGGTTTAATCGCATAAAAATTAATGTGTCTCGATTAGGGATTAGGTCCTCCCACCCCCATATTTTAAGATTTATCATACACATACTTCTCCAACCACCACAAAAAACAAGCAACATGCTTCCCCAACACATGTATGGGGGAATTCCTTCTCCCATGTCATGATAATATCCACTTTGGGTGGAAATGACTCTCTTGGATAGGTTTAATCGAATCAACATTAATGTGTCTTGATTAGGTATCAGGTCCTCCTTTACCCATATTTTAGGACTCTTCACACATATTTAAAGGAAAGAGGGAAACAACTTAGCATTATAGACTAATTAAAAACAAGGTCCAGGCCCAAATCATGGGTGAGAATGAGGTTCAATAAAGGAGTGTGATGCTCTTGATTTTAAAAAAACATAAACGAGAGAATTTAAGTAAAACCAAAAACATCTGTCTCGATCTCTCACCTTTATAGGGTTTCCAGTTCTATTGTGTTCAACTGTCCACGTCTGACTCCTCTTCCTCTCTGTTGAAGTCCAACTCCTCGTCCATGTCCCAGTTGGGGTCCTTGAGGAACTCTATCTGGTTGGCCACCACTTGCTCCAGCTCCCCTTGGAGGGACTGGATCCTGTTGCTGCTGGAATGGTCGGGCAGGGAACTGCTGCTGGGGCTGGGGCTAAACCTGGTCAGTCCCTCCATACTGAGTCTGAAAAGGGAAATGTTTTCTAAGATGTCCACGATTCCCAAATGCAAAGCACCTCGGTCCCTGGCCCATAGAAAATAGGCAGAAACCGTGATATTGGTAAGGGATTTGCTGAAGTCTGCTCCCTGCCGGTCGAAACATAGAACATGCTGTTTCTGGGGATCTACTGCTGACCGCCTACTTCTTGTATGATCTTGGGTGACTCCTCTCTCGCGGTATACCTACATGCGAGTGCATCATCTCGATTATCTCTGCCTTATTCTGTACTTCTAGGTGTGTAGGTAAGGTGAAAGGGGTCACCGCACTCCGAATAGAGGGGCGAAGAGCCACCTCTAAATGTCTGGCTCAGGAATCTTCATCCGGGAAGTGATTCGGGGAAAATGGAGGAGATCCTTGAACTTGACCACGAGTTCCCACACTAACATGCTTCCTTGCTAGAGAGACAACAACTCCTACCTCTTCTCGGCCATCCTCATCAAGGAAAGAAATTCCTCACGGAACTCCTTCTCGAAGTTGGCCCATAGAACATCTGTTTCCTTCCCCTCCCCAAGGTAAATCATCCACCACTGACGTGCCGCTCCTCGTAGATGGCTTATCGCTAGAGAAACCCAGTACTCTGATGGGCCCTTGATCAGCCCAATGGTGATCTCAAGTTCCTCCAACCAACTCTCTGATTTTGTATCTGAAGTTCAGCCTTCATACCTCTTCAAGATCTGTCACTGGAAAGCTCACAACGTGCGCTTCCATAAGTCGTCTTCCTCCTCCCGGCCAATCCTTAGCTAGTCGCCCGTCTGAAATTGCTGGGCCTCGACTGCCCGAGTCACCCGGGGATGACGTCCAGGTGCTATAGCTGTACAGTAAACAAAGAACGCATATTCCCAAGTAGCAAGGGAAATTTTCTCAAGGTTTAATTTTACCATTTTATTTTGAATTTGTTCCCAGAACACCCAAATCAAGTAAAAAAAATCATGATGATGCATGTGCCTTTCCTAGGGTCTCTATCCTAAAATCCATGTAGTCTTACATTGTCATTCAGTATGCTCAGAGTCCTTACATTAGATCACGGGGGCCCCTAAAATCTCGTGTCCTTGCCGGTCTTCCCTGGCCTACGTCACACACCAAGATCATCCAACAATATTTCCCTACCATCCCATGCAATCCTCAATGTACCTAACTCCAGACTCTATCCTATTTCTCAACCCTTATCATTTGATACCATTCTATCATGACCCCTTCCCACCAAAGATGCCCCTCTTGAGCTGGAAATGGTGAAAGGGAGATAATGACCCCCGAGTCCCGCCTCCAATAGGCCCCAGAGTGGCGACTATCACTAAGGGTATGAGTTTTCACAAATATGGGAGGCATTACCCTTTTTATTATTTAAGATCGAGAAATATGATGAATCAAACACCAAAAGAAAAAGGAACAAGTAAATGAAAATAACCCAAAACCAATCCCATATGCATGTTTTATACAACACTGAAACAAAAGTACAAGTACAAGAAAATCTCCAAAGTACGATAAAAATAAAAAAGAAAGCAAAAACTGCACAGAGAAAAACTCCAACGCCCAACTAGAATGTTCCAGCATAGTCCCTGAAGTCCTCCTGAAAATCTGAAAGTAAACGTAGGGTGAGTATACAAGTATACTCAGTAAGAAAACGTAAATCTCTCGTGCACAGGTGGGCAGACATCCTAATGCCCCGGGAAAAAAATAGAAGGAACCAAATCCTAGAAAATAATCTATCCACCCAACCTCACAATCCACACTCACCAAATAATGCATGTCAATATAGTAGTATATTAATATTATCAAAGTATGGGTACCCCGCACCACCTTACCACTTATTACTGCTCAAGCCCTCACGCCTAACGCTCTGATGCTTCCCCCTCTTCTTGAGCTAGTACCAAAACCAGGCCATACGAAGCTCGAGCTAGTGTAGCAACCCGGCCATACGAAGCTCATAGTATCACGTCAGCACTCAATACTCGGCCATAACCACATCTCATCCTGAAGATATCTGGGAACCACATCACATCCTCATCCCGAAGACTCCTGGGAAACATCTGTCGTAACCTGGTTGAATGAGCATGAGCTATAGAACTTGGAAGAGGGAGCACAAAGAAGAACATTAACCAGCCATCCTTTAGATGTTTGAGAATCTCACCCATGTCCCACGAGTGTACGACACGTAGTTCTCAACATGGGTGGGGTGCGTAAAGAAACATAAAATGTACAAATTTATATAATTATATCCACCACTCATCCAATCCTAAATCTTTTACACAAAAGATCTGAGCACATCCCTCGACACTGCTACCTCGAGAGTATGCACACAACAAACAGCCCCAAATACCATTAAGCTTTTCATGTTTCAACAGCTTTAGTTTATCAGTTCCTTAACTACTGAGAAACTAACAACAACCAAACAAGATCAATCGTTTGTAAAAAATATCACTGCCAACCACACATAAAGTTAGGGAAAACCCAAACAACACAATACCATTTTCTTTTATCAGCCAATCAATTCCATTGATTTTCTGTATATAATCAACTACAATGCCCCACAATTCATTAGTTAACCCTTCCACTTTTATTCATACGCACAACCCATCCTTACAACCCTGCTGCCAACCACCATAACCACAGACACATGAGAAACAATACCCGTACCACATCATCATCCCTTTGATACCTTTTACTGCAGCTCCGCTTCCCATCACAACCATATCATACATGCCAACCCACAACCCAGCCAACCGCAGCCCCGCTGCTCATCCGTTCCACAATAACCCAAGAAACACCCCTTTCACATAATTAAACCCCAACTAGCACACACAAAATTTATTCTATCATTTCGTTTAACCATGGTGATCATAAAAGGGTTCTAGGTATTCATATAATCAGCCAACTTTACATGATTAACCAATTTTCACATTTTATGAAAAACTTTCAACAAAAAAATCCACAAAAACATGGCAACATTTAATTGCACAAGGAAAGGCCCCCAATGACCGTGATTTTCAGTAGGCATAATCCTATTCAATTCACAACATAATCAAAGGATAAGCATTGATGGAAATAAAACAAAAATATAAATAAAATTCCCCAAACCCGTTATTTAACTAGTTACCATAATTATTTATTGGTTCAATCATATCTCTTCAAAACAAGAGGATACCCACCCCACATGATGCACAAAAGAGAGAGATGAAGGTAAGATCCCCACCTCAAAGGTTTTTGACAGAAACCACAATGGTCAAGGAATTCTCAAGGAACCCAAGTCGATTATCCGAAACCCCGCATTAGATCTCTCCTCCTAGCAATATCAAGACTAAGACTCATCATATTCGACATCCAAAAACATAGATCTACCCATAACAAGAGTAGATTTATGAAAGCGAGGGAAGAGAAGGAGTAGATCCAAAATGATTGGGAGAGGGCCTCTTACCTCCATGGAAGAGTAATCCCAGGTTATGGTCGCTTAGGATCTTAAATGAACCATTTAGATGAAAAAAAGTTCAGATCCGATATTTTTGGATCTAACATTAAGTGCTTGCACGGTTAGTCCGCACGGTTTAACAAACTGTGTGCTAACCGTGCATTAGCTTCTTTCGCGACAACAATCCTCACACAGTTAGGCCGCACGATTTTTCCTAACCATGCGCCTCACGTGCGAAGGCTACTGCCTCCAACACCAACGTCGCTCGGTTTGGACACACGGTTTGACAAACCATGGGCCTCCCGTGCGAAGGCCATTACCCCTTTAGTTTTCCTTAAAGGTCCACCCAAAGGCACCCAGGTCACAGTGATTTACCAAAATACCTCTAGCCCCACGTTTTCACAAAGAATGGACCGGAGAGGTTCTGGCGATTACAGAATGCATAATTCTAGATATCATAACCACATAGTCAAGGCCTTGTTCCATGACTACAAATAATATTTTTTCAAGGCCTTATGAAAAGACACTAGATTTTCTCTTGAGACCTACCGATGCATTGAGGAGCAATAGTGGGCTCCACACGTCACTTACTAAGTCTAATTCATTCCAAATATGAAATGGTTTAAACATAACAAAAAAATTTCTACTAAAACTATCATACAAAATGTCAATACTTTATCAATAAACCATGAATGGTTTAAAAATAACACATCAACAGTCAATCATATCACTAAACCTTCAATAAAATATGGATTTTTTGTATCATAATAAATCAATTTCAAACAAGCTTAAAATCCATCAAACAATGTTGACATAGATGAAATCAAAACTATTTTAGAGAAAAATATCTTTCTATTTTGAAATCATTTAATAGTTATATAATTATAAATGAAAAAATTTATTTTGAAAATATTCTTATAAGATAGTATGGGATAATTTGAAGGTTTTATAATGGTAGAAACTAGCTGCACCCACCATATAAGTTAAAATAAAAAAAATTCCTTCCTTAATTATGTCAAAAAGGCGGTAAAGGACCTTGATTGGAAAATGACGGAAAGATTCCTTTATAAATGTTTTTATAAAAATTCAAAAAAGGGTATAAATGAATTTAAACTATAGTCTAGGAAATTGTAAATATTTCTTGAAATATATTTTTAAGATACATGAATGTGGATGATAAATATGTCCCAGTAGATACTCATGTATAAACAACCTCGTATAATGAAGAGATTGTGGAATTAACCATTACCTTGTACTTTTCCTTGGTTGAGTGTACATTAAACTCTTGTATAATAGTTAAATAATTTTTATTAAATTATACAGGAACTATATACATATATATATGATATCATATATAATCCCTTAATATTTTGTTGTTAATAATATTTCAACAGTATCATCGTTTTAGGTGTTAACTGATTCATTTTCATTAATATGCTTGGACGTAAGCCATGTTTGTTATAGATAGGATGTATTTGATTCATATACATAATGATATTATGTTCATATACATTATCTTTACTAATAAAATGACAATTATTTTTTAATGATTATAATGGGGAATGAATCTCATTGCGTTCGTAGAGATAGTAATCCGTTCCTACGCACAAGCAACAATATCATTATATTTATTGTGAAATAGTATATAATTGGATGGTATATCATATATAAAGAATAATTAACATTTTATATTTATTATTAACTTCATATATACTCATTATTATACCCATCCAAAATAATAATGTGTTTGAATAATAAGTTACACCACGACGTGGAGACGGTAAGCCATACGTACACGTGTATGGTGACATTCTCATTTATAGGATGGATAGATTAACGAATGTGGTTTTACCATATTTAAAATAACTTCGAAGTATGTAGAAGGTACTGTATTTATTATTTTGGTATGGAATCAATGAAATAGGAAGTGGTAGAAGAAAATAACTTGAAAGAGGGTGGTGAAATTATTACCTCTTCTTCGGATGTTTGCTTTTGAGTTGACCAAAAGGGCTTCCTAAGTAGGATTTAATATCAAAGTAAGGGCTCTAGGTCAAAGTTAGGATATTTTAGAGGATATTTGGGCAGGTTTTGGTAGAGCCAAATGGATTTGGAGGTGTGAATTTAAGAGAAAGGGAAGTACACTTTTATAAGAGATTTAGGGGTCACTTTTAGAAAAGTTGATAATATTATTTTATAAGAAAATAATTTTCAGTTTCTAAAGGATAAAAAATGATTTTTTTAGAGTATAAGGTGGGGATGGATCTAAGAACTCTCAACCAATACGTTTTATATAGGTTTAAGTCACCATATTAAACTTGTATTTCAGATTTAACTCTATGTTAAATAGTTTTCCATTTACCATATCTCTTTTTATTTTTATATTATATGGTTAATAAACATAAGATAAAAAGACAAGAGACCCCTAGTGGTTCATTATTAATATATATAGCCTTATTTAAGTCCTTTGGCTTAACATTTTATTTTTAAAAATATTATATCAATTAATAATATAGTATTTGTTTTAAAAACTCAATTATGTCAATTTTGACACTATTTAGTATTTGATTTTTTTGAAATCCATAAAAACATTATCAATTTGAATTAAATTTGTTTAACCAACCCTATTTAGTCATATTAAAATTAAAAATTAGTGTAATTGATCATTCGTCTCAATTTAAATTTATTTCTATATTTATAATATCAATTATTTTAATATTTTTTTAAGGTAATTACTGCATTATCATTGTGTCAAAAATAAATAAAATTATTTAATGTCTAAAAATAACAAATAAAATACCATTATGTAGTAAATCATTTTTAACATTCTAATGAATATTTATTGTTTATTTTATATTGTTTGTAACCCTATATTAATGATATTTTAGTTATTAAATTTTGAATTTAACACTTTTAACACTTCATTAAATAAAATAATAATAAATATCCTAATATAATCCCCATGGATCAAAAAAATCATATTTTACTCCTAAGATTTTTTTTGTAGAATTAAATTTATCCAATAGAATTAGGAAATGTTTTAGAGTAATTATAATATCATTTTTACCCTTAATTACCCTATTAACTTTTAATAGTGGTAAATTAAAGTCAAAAGATACTATTCACAAAAAATTATTTTCATCTTATTGAACAACATTTTACATAATAATTTCAACCGTGTCTCTTGAAATTATGAAATTCAACTCATAAAAGTGTTAAAATTACGTTTTATGCAAATTTGTAAATGCCTCTAGAAGGTGGGTAAAATTCGGTAAAAAGTTCAATAAAATTTTATATATCTAAACTTATTATAAAATAACTCCAATGAATAACATTGAACATATATAGGTATTATGTATATATTCTGACCTGAAATAAATTATATTAAAATAAAACATTATTAAAATAAAAATTCGGTTTTGAACAATAATGCAGTGTTGTTCAAAATTAATCAAAAATTGAAAGTTCCCAGAAAAATATCAAAAATTCACCCTAATCTAATTTTGATATTCTAAATCCAAAAATGAAGTCCATTTTTATAATTAAAGTTTATAAAATTTCAAAAAGTATGTATTACTATTCATAATGTTTAGTTTCATTGGTCGCGGTGTGTTAAAACTCCATGTCATGTACAATGCAAGATACTGCATTATTCCAAGGGAAATGTACCGTGGAAGCATGGAGTGTTACAACATTGAACCTATATCAATCATAGAAATAAAATAATACAAGAAAAGGAATGGGCTCTTTTTGAATTTATTAAATAATACATTCATAAATTCTTTTTGTAGTTTCCAAATTATAGATGGAATACCGTACTTGGTATTATAATCATCAATATTAAGTGAATAAGAAACTATGTCAAGAGAATTAAAACCTGAGCTTTCACAGAGAAGAGTTATTTTGAAAAAATGATTGAATCTAACATAAATTGAAATTTGAAAAATATATATCCTTAAAAATTAAATGGAATTTACCTTTGGAAAAATTAATATGGGCATTCATACTATGGAAGATATAGTAACCAAAAGAAAGGAATTGGGTTCAAGAATACCATAACCCTAAGTCTGAATGATTTCTTCCCATTAATATTCTAGGTAATAAAATTTGATTCATTAATTTTTAAACACAGAACCTATTTTACATGTCTTTTATTCATTATAATTTTATTATGTTTATTTATAGACCTTTTGATGAGTTTTATAATTCAATTTTTTCATTCCGATATTGTTTATTATCTTGGGTATCATGATCGGTTCACTTGAATACAAGCATGGTAGATCATGTAAAATAGATATAATTATCCAAAAATGAAATTAAATGTTTTTTATGAACATAAAAAATCCTAATTGATAATTTATGATATATTTCTATACATTATTATGATTCATTAGATAAAATATTACTGATAATAATTTTGATTAAATTTTGTGGTTTTCGATCATAATGAACTTGTTTTGTTTTCTTATTTACTATTATGTATATATGATAGATAAATAAAATAAAAAAGGTTATAAAATTAATTTTACATTCATTCTAAACCATTATAATGGTTTTATTACGTTCCTTGTATGCTGTAAAACAAAATAAAATTGCATCGTCTGTGATGGTGGTAAATTGACACATCATGAACGATGATTTCATTTTTTTTGAATAAAAGGGATAGAGGTAGAGGATTGATGATTTATTATTCTATTAAAAAAATATAGTTTGTATATGATACTACACTTATTATTCAACGTGGATGAGGGGATGTGAAGATATAATAATAAAATAAAATAAATTGAAAATAAAATACAAGAAAATGAAATAAGATTTGACCTTTTGAATTCTTCTCATTGAGGACATCCAGATGGAAATTAGTTTTGATAATTTTTTAAGACCAAAGGTTCCTATACATGGGGGGTGGGGGTCTTGGGGGAGTATTGGGAATGTTTCTAGGCTTTGGGGTTGTGAGGAGAAGAGGTGGTGAGGGCGGTATTTATAGGAGATGAGAGAGGTATTTTAGGATTATTTTATTCATTAGTTTATTGTTTTGTCTGAAGAATAAAAATAGTTTGATCCTTAATAGTAATTATAATAAATATTTAAGGATGATTCAAGATTATATTTCTTAAATTATGCCTAACTCTATAAATAGTAATTTTAACTTAGACTGTTATATACCGTAAATTATCATATTTCACTATTCACCGAAAATTCAACTATTTTTAAAAAATCCAAAAGCTTCTCCCTAAAAATTTTTCATCATACATAATTAGAAAATAAACTCCATTTTATAAAAATAAATTTATAAATAGGATAAATTTAATTTTAAATTATTCATCATTAACTTGGAAAAATACTGATTTTAAAATTATAACCAATTTTATAACATTTTTAAAAATAAATTAAGGTCACAAAATTATTATTATTATAATAATAAAAAATAATAATAATTTATCAATATATTTTATGAATATAAATTTTCAATGAAATCATAATATTTATTTTTTATAAAAATAACAACACTTAATTAATTTTTAAAACATTTATTCACTTATACTATGATATAATTATATCGCAATATCATTTATAAGATTCCTAAATTTCATTTATAATTCCATAGATATGGTTACAATTCTATTATTTATATTACTATTCTTAATGGTTACATTATTATTATAATTGCCATGTTACCATTACATTGGCATATGTTCTTTAATTTCTATAAAATACATCTTATTTTAGTCATTCTTCATATATAATGTTTGTATTATGTTATTAATGTGATTTGATATGTTTTTTACTGTATGAAATTATTATAAGAAGGGAATTTCCCTTGATAAAATGTTGGGTTGTTACTGTAGCCTTAACCCATAAAAAATGGGATTCCTCATATAAAAAATATGAGATGATTCAATATCCTCACTTAAGAGGAAAACCCCTAACATGTATAAGTTTTCTACCACACCACTTTCCAAAAATACATGTTGCTTCAGTACCATTAATCTTGGATACATAGTGACACTCACATCTCATATCCTATGACCTAGCACACCATCAATCCATTTTGGGTTTTCCCCATTTTGGGAAAGGCTTGATCCTCAACTGCCAACATGTTTATCTAGTGCATTTAGGTGTGTGGGGGAATTGATCGAAAGGTACATAAAATAACCTATGGTACATTCACCACAAAAAATTTCTTTCTTTGCACTTTCATAGATTTAGATAGCCATTATACTCCCGATTCTAATGGGATCCTTAAATGTAATGGTTCTTGGCTAAACTAGCTCACCTACTATCTTGGGATCACACCTTGAATGATCCCTAGTAACAAATAGTGACTCCCATGTATCTAAACTAGTAATTGGTTGATCTCTCATATTTTTTCACCATACTAGATCAGTTTAAGTGTAGAAACTATATTTTCAATATAGAAAACAACTTCACCTGGAACTTCAGTCATTCGTATTTTATTATCTAGGTCTTAAAAGTAACAATATACCCTCCTAGGACTTCCTTAGGTCGATCACTTTTTCCCTTTATTATTCTCTCCCATAAATATAAAACTAACTCTATACCACTCCTTCTTTGCCACACTAGGAATGGATTATAAAGGCTTAAGAGTTTAGATGTATTTTTCCTTGATCAAAGTTGATATTCATGCGTTCCTCTCCTTGTATTGTACCCTATAACCATAGAATAAGAGCCTAAGTATAGTAATTATGAATTTAAACTATTTTAATCTCATCCTTGTATTGTGCCATGTGACATAGGGCCTCCTTATCCCTCAATTCACATCGAGTCACCTCCCTTCCATACCATGCCTAATCCCCAAGGACACCATCCCCTATAGAAAATAATTATGGAATTTAAACTATATGAATCCCCTTGTTTTTAACACTAAAACCTTAAACTCGGATCCCATGTACACGCATCATGTACTTAAACTATGTGCAAGTTGTCACAGAGATGTTATATGCGACATCATATGGCCTCTTAGGGTCCTCCTTTCACATCGTGTAGATTTATTCAATTCTTCACATATCCCTTTGGTACACTAAACCCATGGTCCAAGAATTTTGACCATAAACTATTTGCAAAAATTAAAAACTCTATAACCATAAACTAGGATTTTAAGTCCATGTATCATGACCTGGAACTGTATGAAATGTGCCCGAGATTATTTTTCATGGTTCAGAGCCTCTAAAGGATTTCATTCCTATTAGTTTTGAACACAATGGTGTCACAAAAACCTTTTCTGGGAACATCCCCTTTAGGTCCAAGAATATTGAATTTATCCTATTTTCTGTACCATGGCCTAATATCTATGACATTAATTTAGGAGTATTTTTCTAAAAATCATGACCATAAACTATTTTCAACTTCATGGTCAACCTATTATAACCGTAAAATAACATGAGAAAGAGGAACACATGTTTTTTAGGTTGAAAAACCATTAGAGACACCTGAGCAAGAGTCATACTCCCCCTATTAGGTTTCTCCCACAACTTAGGAAAAATAAGAGGAAACAATGGAAGATGTAAAATGTTAGTGGGTCCCACTATAGACCCCTTACAAAAAAACTTGCTGTGCTCACTGATTTCACCAGTTCAGGAACATATTAGAGCCAAATCTTATTATCCATTTATCCCATGATCTCCTTTATAAGGTATGATATTGTGTTACATTCATACACCTTGTCACCATGGCTTGGTGGGTGTTATTCACATTGGTTTGCACATCTTAGCCGTAAGATTCTTGCTTTGAGCTATGAATTTCCAAATCACATGATGTAAAACAATTTTAATTTTCATCCTCACCATGTGATGTTAAAATATGTAAACATCATCCTAACTACATGTGGTAAAAATCCTTGTCTATTAACATCATTAAAGGATGTAATACTATGAGACATCTTTGGCCGTTTCTTAAGAATCCCCTTTCCCGCTTTCATGTCAGTCACCTACTACATAATTCTTATTCCTTGAACAACGTTGGGCACCTGAGATGAGGAACCCTTTAGAAGATGATTCTAACCCATGTTCAGAACAGTATGCCTACCCAATGTTATCAAAGCCTTAGTGGTGTAACTATGAGAGTCTTGAACCCCATTTGTGCATTCCAATAGTTTATCCTCATGCTTTTTTCCTCCCTTGACGTGGATCCCCATATTTCTTTTATGTATGACTACCTACCTTAAAAGAAATGGTGCCCGGACACAATGCCTCACCTATCATTCTATGTATACACTTAGAAATAATTCAAACAACATTTTGAGATATCTTCCATATTTAAGAGTGGTTGAAAATATTTTTTCCCTCACCCTCAAAAAATCAATAATGGTTTCTTCATTTCAAACATGGTCATTAGTTGTCCTTCAGGATCATTCCACCCAACTTTTTATGTTTCATATACTAGGAATATTGATTCTCACTCATCATCACCCCTTTGATTGGGTAGAATTTATGCCCCTAGAACTACCCCTTTCATTAACCAATGTAAAATGATAATTAATGTCAATTGTTTATAGATACCCTTCTTCCTGCCACATCGTTTCATAGTGGGGACACTCAAGAGGGTCAATAGTTGAGTCCATTCCAAAGAGTTCTACCCTAGTTTGGTACTCTCATATGAATGATCAATCATAAATTTTTCCATTGTTTTCGAAACCTCAAATGAATAAAATTTTATTAGTTATTAATTGATGGTTTCATTATTAACATGATCAAATAAATAGAAAAAACACATTTTGATGCATGGAAGGAATTTAAAACAAATCACCCAATGTTCAGAAGGTTCATCCACATATTAGATCTTATCCTTTATTTTATGTTAAAAAAAGGTTCCCTAAGTCTCACCCCCATCAACCAAGCATTAAATATCAGTCCACCTCTATTGATTATCTTATAGGTATTTCTAAAACTCATCTAGATTGACTACCTACTCCTCTATGGTGATAAAGACCTCTTCGACATTGATTCACACCCGATTCAACTCGTCTTGACACTCGTACGCCATAGATATCGCCTTCATTGCCTTATCTTTTGACTCCAATAATAGATGCATCAATTAGATGATGATATATTATTATGTAGTGATGATGAATGCTTTATACTTCACCATCTATTCTAGACAATCCATATCCTCTTTAGCTGCTTATAGAGCCTGAGTGCCCACATCCTTTCTCTATGCCAGGTGATAAAAAAATGATGCCACTCAACAAAATTCTTCTCATTCTAAATTACAAATATATTTCATGGACGATTATAGAGTCCAACCCAAAAGTCCCAATACTAACTAACCAATATTAGAGAGACCACTCAGTTTTCTAGATCATCCATTGGATTGTGAGTGCCGATATTCCACACAGTCATCCACATCATGGGATAGATGACTCTATCCTATTTTGTGACATAAGGGATCGAATACTCTAAGAAATCATGTTTAATAGACTCACACTAAGGGAATAAAACCAATATTTGAGTATCCAGGTCATATGTAAGAAGTTCCTCAAGTGTCTTGAGCCCCAGGTCCAAGGAAAAAAAATTTATTTAGTCCCCTAATCTACAGCGGGTGCCCTAGATATATCCTTTGGATCCATCAAATAAGGATCAACAATCAAAAAATCCTACACCACCCTCGACAGTGGAATGATATAAACCACCTTCATGGAGGAATTAGATGAAGCAGTTTCCACCGTCGATTATTCTGAGAAAGTTACAGTCATCATTGCTTCATAGTCACCTCAGTTACTGGAACGATGTATGCATATTCCATTGATGATTTGACCCTAGTTTCCACATTATGTGGAACTTATATGGTATTCTTATCCACCACATCCTCTTAATAAACCTTCTAAATAGTTTTAAACTTTTCCTCCATCACTTCCCAGGCTTGAGTGTCATCGTAGCTGGCTGAGCTCTAAACACATTTTGAACTACTATATGAAGAACATGTTTAGCTTAGTGTGAATTATGAGAGGAAAATCATCAAGGAAATGTGGTAAGGGGAAATTTGTTGCAATATTGGTACAACCCAATGAAAAACATAGAAATGTTCACGGGTAACCTCCCTAATGAAGGAATTCCCCTAGTAGTCATTGCCTCAGTTACAGGTGCCACTTCATCAAATGGTCGACTTCTCATGCCTACAACATTATAGAGAGGACCCATGATCATCCCATCAATGGTTGGGGATCCCAATACCTATATCTAATGTTCTCCATGAACCTCGACCTCCTCTGTGCACACAAAATCCTACACAATTGAAAAGGGTTTTATCCAGTTATACTAAAGGATATGTTGTATTCAAGGCACACATGATCATAAGATTTACCTGATCAAAAACAAAAAATTTAACTAGGATAGTCCCAATAGGAAATGATTCAACATGAATCCACTTAAAACCCCTCTAGAAGAGGTGTACACAAATATTTCTAACTTTTGATGATATTTGGAAATTGTTTCATGCCTAGAATCACCTTGAATTTCAAGTTCAATGAACACAGAGTTCTATGAGAGTGGATGAATTATTCCAACTCCATCATGTATTGCACAACCTCAGATCATGGTATGTGGAACCCTAAACATTAATTGACCAACCTAGTTAGGAATATCACATATATGTTTAGACGCTACCATATCACATGGAGAGTGTTGATTTGTCTATGGATTCTCCAACTGTCCCATGAATCAGGAAAGGAGGCATCATTTGGAACATCCTTGTAGTGAATTAATTACCCTAGATCTGGAATGTATGCCCTCGGGACTACCCCAAAGGGTACACCTTCCCCTTGAATCCACTTACCTAGAATCCTAGATATTATTTCCACTCTTGATCCTTTAGTTTCCTCATATGAAGGACTAACAATTGAAGGGTCTATAGCTGCTCCACCACACACTAGACCTATCCAGCCTCCATGATAGGCCATGAATAACACTTTACATTGATTCTATAGTTGTGGGACACCACATTCATTCGATATATTGGTTTTCCTCCACACCATATCCACCAGGTATGTGCTCTCCAAGCTCATCCCATAATCATGGGTGAGACCATGAGTAGTAGTGGGAGATGAAGGTTCATTTTATCCCCTCCAATATTCAAACAAAAACATGTTCCCTACCAATCTAAGGAAAATGGGTTGGAATTTTCTATGAACCCTCAAGTATTCCATTAGGTTTAGTCGTTAGAAAAATTATTACTTCCTTGTGAAACAATATGGGTTGTACACATGACTACCCTTGTCTTAATTATACATTAATTAATGATCTATTATATAATGACAGACATATTTTAACCATTAATATAGAGAAGTCTAGTGTATTTTGGTTATTGGGTAAATTAAATTACAACATAAAAAGAAGTGGTTCATCAACATTATTGAAATAGTTCATTTATCATAATATTGGATCTTTCTTAAACCTGTATTGGATTACCTGAGGACATACATAAGAAATGTTTGATCTATAAATATGAGTAAGAGAATAAAATTGACATAAGATAAATAAATTATTATATGGTATTCAATAGGAGTTTAAATGGGAAATAAAAGTTGTGAGAGTCATAAAAATGAATAATGAGGCATGATATAACATGATAACATAATGGAAACATGGGAAAGTGGTGACAACTATAAATATGAAATACGAAACATAGGTCAAGGATAACTTCCAAGACGTCATATCATGGAGGAAAAAGTCTCATAATGGTTTAGGTTCACTCTTTAATATCATAAATTATGTATATTGAGACTAAAAAATTATCCAATGCATTGGACTGCTAAATAATTATAGGTTCACCCATCACTTAATATCATGTACAAGCATATGTGTGAAACATCAATCATTCAAAAAAAGACCATATTTCATAATATATAATTTAAAGATCAAGTATTGTGAAATAAATACATTGAATTAACTAATAACATAAGGGTATATATGTCTAGGAGAATACCCTTGAGTTTTAATAGTGATGTTATTCACATTATAATATTTTGGAATGAAAAATTTTAGTGAAATTTCAGTAGCATAACAACAATACATAAAGATTCACGAAATGATTAAATGAGAGTGAAAGGGACTATAACCATTTGAAAATATGATATAATGAAATAGGGACATAGAAAATCATATCCCATCATTATGAATTGGAAATAAAAGGCATAAAATGAAGAATAATCTGGAATAAAGTAGGGATGGAATGGATCCCTTACCATGAGAGCATGATTCCAAAAATCGCAATAGTAGCTTCTTAAGAGATTGGTGGAATCATGTGGGGAATATAGAGTAAGGAGGTCAAAGTAAGAATGTTATCCAAGGGCTTTTATTGAATAATATTGGGATCATGAGAGGGTTTATATTAGAAAATAGAGGGTAGATCTTTTTTGCTTCTCAAACATTGGTTTTGGACACTATATAATAATGTAAAAAATACTCAAAATATTCAATTTTTATATCCAATAATATTCTTAAAAAAGGATTTTTCCTTTATTTTATACGTCTAAAGGCTGATCACAATAAAATATTACCCTCAGTGAAGTGGTAGCGAGTCATGCTTATAATGAATCGATTTAAAATGATTAAAATATAATATTTGTTTTAGAGGATTCATAAATTCTTTTTAAAATTGATCAAATAAATTAATAAAAAAATTTATAAAATATAAAACACAGATTTGGTCATGAATAACATTCATTATGATGTCATAATACACACTGTATATTGGTACTGTATTTAATTTTTACGCAAAAATTCGACTACGTCAAAAATTTTAAAAAAATTGTTGTTGGAGTATTTGGATTGTATGATTCCAAAAATAATATTTATTTTATAAAAATAATTTTATAAAAATGGTAAATTTCACTTTTAAGACAATAATCAACATTTATTAAGAAATGATGGGTTTATTTTAGAAAAAAATTATTTCAAACCCTAATAAAAATTACATTTGAGTTTATAAAACTTATATTATCATTTATATTTAATAAAAATTATTTATTATTATTATTTTATTAAAATATCATTTTTTTTATAATTCATGAATTCATCGAAAAATAATATCTTAATTGAAATTACATATTAAACAAAAATACAGTTTGTGTTTTATCATATCCAAATTAAAATCATTTTAAAAGTTCATAAAATATGAAATAAATATATTCCATATTATATAGAATATAAGTATTCATATTATTAGGGTCTGATACATATCACATTATTACATAAACAAAAACCCTATGGGTAAGGTGCATGACAGTGATAATTTTAATTGGTGGTTCGGAATACATGGTTTGTTCCATGATCTTGATGAGTATAAAATTCTCCTATGAGTAGTTTTTTTTTCAATATTTAGTTATTTTATCTCAACTTGGGATGGTAAATGAAAACTCATAGGGATTCTTCCACCCTCGAAATCTCTTATAAATGGGATTCAAAGTGTACGATCTTATTGGTGTAGGCCATCACTTCCTTTGTATGTGTCAATTAGATTTATCGAATCCCAATTTTTATACTAATAATACTATCACTATTAAATGACCTTATTATCAATAGTTATGATGGTTACCATTATTTTAAATTATATAAGATAAGACCAAATAAGTGAATGTATTTTATATAACTATAATAGGCAATTTAATTCAATCACAAAGGGAATATTATTTATAAAAGTTTCGATCATTAAAATATCACCACATCAAAAATTTCCCCATCAAAATTTTAATTTTAGAAACTAAAATAGACGAGGTTACCTCTATTTCCTCATCTCATATGTTTCCAACATTTCTTCATTAAACTTTTGGTTTCTCCATTGCACTTTTAACAAGTTTGTTGTCTTATTTCACATATCATTATCTCTATTATAAAATATCTTCAGTTGTCACTCCTCATAAGAAATATCATTATCTTATAGTATCACCTATAGATTCATCGCATGTAAAGGGTTTAGTATTTAATTCCTCAAGAGGGATACATAGAACTCATTATATCTGTGAGATAGGTTATGTGGGAGTTCTAGTCAATATATCATTGATCCTATAAAATAATAGATATCAAAGGGGATGATTTATCTATGAATAGGATTTCCCTTCCTCATAAATCTCATGAATTTCTTCCATTGAGATATGTGGAGGAATACATTATCTTTATCTTTAAACTACTATTCTATTTAAGGATTTTCATAATAAATCTTCTTTCAAATTTGAGCATCCTAATTTATTGTTCAATGGTCTTGTCCTTATCCACCATCTCCACAACCATTTTAAGACCTATATGTTTACGTTCACCAAATCCATCATAGAATTAAGATGTTATACACCTCTCCTCATAAAGGTCTCTATAGGGATCAACATGGAAGCTTGAGTTGTAAGTATTACTATATGAGATCCAGACCAATGTAATGTGTTGATCCCACCATCCTTTGAATTCCATTGAGAATTCACTCAAATTTATACAATTATTTATACAGTCTACTAAAATTGGACACCATTTTGATAGTGATAATCCATAATAAAGTTCAACTAAGTATTAGCAATTTGGAGACTCTTCCATAACTGGGAGCTAAATTTTTTTATCTTGATCAAATATAATTGATCGTGGTGTTCCATGTAGCCTAAAAACATATATAATGTATATCATTTCATGTTATTCGAGTGAGAAGATATATCATATTTTAATAAAGTGATAAATTTTTTTAAAAAATATCCATTGAAAACCACATTTAACCATTCCCTCTAAAAGTATTTGGGAGGCTAGTGACAGAAACCACTGAAATGTTATTATATTTATATATAGGTATGGGTAATGGTTGCATCATTACCTTGTATTTTTTTCCTTTCATCCTTCACTTGTTTAAATACAAGACACCGTGTTGTGTATTCCAGTATCACATTCTCCATATTTTCCCAGCAATAGTAATATTAGAGATCTTGCTACATATTTCTGCTCCCTCGATATATGGATAAGGTCTAGTTATGTGCATCATCCAATAGAACATTATTAACTTATTATTTAATCGTACACATAGTCATGACCCAAATAATAGAACTCTTATTTCCTTAATTACGACCAATGAATATTTTCTTTTTCCTACAACTTTCACCTTCTTCTGATTTTCTACAAAATCTATTTGAGAATCATTTATCTTATCAAGAAGGAATGGTTGCGCAATAGTTTGTGAAATGATTGATGTTGTTCCTTCTTTTATAATTCTCATAACCCTAATTTTCAATTCTAATAAGTTAATATCCTTCTCAATCATCATCAATGATAAAATTTCTGGATTCTTTTTTCCTTAGAGAATTTTCTAGTTTATTTACATTCCCAGGATGGTAGTGGAATGAGTAGTCATAGTTCTTAATAATCTCTAACCATATTCAATGCCGCATATTATTATTTTTATGTGTGAATAAATTATTAAGGAACTTATGATATATATATATATATTTATAAATATATATTTTACACCTATCCCCAAAAAGATAATTTCACAAGCTTCTAAACATGATGTTTAATGTGCCCAACTCCATATAAAGTGTTGGGTAGTTATGTTCATGATATTTCAACTACCTTGAGGAATATGCTATCCCTTTTTCCTTCTACATTTTTATACAGCCCAGTCACCTCTTCAATGGTTTTCTTTTTACCATGAATAGTTCTCAATTTGTGGGTAATGTATATACAAGGGTAGCAATAATCCTATTTTTTAAATCCTTGAGGTAATATTCACATTCATTATTGCAGAAAAAATTATAGAACCCCTAGATTTAGGTATATAACCCTTATTATTTATTCCTTTTTATGTGTATAATGTTATTGGGTAAGGTTTGGGAGCATTAAGAAGGTTTTTTGGGATATTTTATGGATTTTCTATGGGTTTACAGTGAGTGAAAACCATGAAACTTCTCTAGAAAATTGCGCCCAATGATCCATTGAGATATAAGATGGTGCACGGATAAGGGAAAAAGTTTTCCAAACTATGTGGCAAGCCCTTGTAAACTATACGACATGGGTTAATGGACAAATTAATGGTTGGCACA
Organism: Viscum album; assembly: GCA_963277665.1. NCBI lineage: Eukaryota > Viridiplantae > Streptophyta > Magnoliopsida > Santalales > Viscaceae > Viscum > Viscum album. The sequence continues at coordinate 1,171,453,199 of OY728119.1, read as the reverse complement.
CCACTTTTATAACCATGGAGGAAAACTTTGGGAGGCATCCTCTTGAGGCAGTAACAGGCCCACAATTTTCCTAAACATATAGCTAACTGTTCACCATTTGAAAAGCATATTAAAAAAATAGATCACACATGATTTTAACCCTAAATCCCTCATTTGAGCCCCATTTTGAACCCCCACCCCACTTGATATTTCCTTCCCTCAATGGATAGGGAGTCTCTATTTCACTTTTTAAAGCGATTTCAATATGTTTCTTAGTGCGGTAAAGATCGATCTTCCTTGTTAAGCCTCCTCTGTGGTTGTTTTCATGGTTCTTCATTGATATAATCTCTTGTCTCTCCCAATTCCCTAGATCTGCGTTTTTTGAGGAGAGATTTATTGTTGGTGATGAATATGATGGTTTGATTTGGATTTTTTGATGTTAGGGAAATATATCTAAGGCAGATTAGTGGAGTATTCACTTGTATTTGGTGATCATTTATATCGTTGGTCATTTTCTCCAAACCCCTAGTGCTAGGTGGCTTTACTCTCAACTCCTCTTATTATATCTACAAATCAATATTTTAAATGTAATTTTTTTCTTGGATTTGATTTTGAAATTGATGTGATTATCTTGTGTGAAACCTATTTAATGATGGTTTGTGGGTTTTGGGGAAATGTGATATTGTTTTGAAATATGATTCGTTGTTGGATTTTAAAATGATGATTTTAACATCAGTTTCCTGGTTTCATTTATGGAAATGGGTTGTGAAAATGGGATTCAATTGAAAAAAATTGTTTTAAACAGATTATGCTTGTAATAAATGGGTGGAATTGATTTTGGCATAATTTATTGAATCTATGTTTATCACAGATGTGGATTGTGGAAAATTTGAATAAAGGGTTGATTTTTATGAAATTGTTTTGGAATGTTTATTGGAAATGTTTTTGGCTTAAAGGGTCTATTTGGTTTTGAAATTAGGGGGTATCATTGTTTGGAAAATATTTTTCGATTAGATTTTGTAAAATGTGATTTTATGGTTGTTGGTTTAAGAGGATAAGCATGAGTTGGATGTGATGCATAGTGGGCTTGAAGTACCATCATAAAAGAGTTGGAATATGTTGGGAGGAACCATTATAAAATGGGGAGGAGGTATGGATTTCAAGTACCACCATCAATCGTAACATCACATTCGTGTGGTTGAGAAGAGTATATGGTTGGAATATGAATGAGGTCATATGAGAGGAGAAGGAGTTTTCCAACCTGAAATGGGAAAATGGATAATGATTTCTTTGAATTCATTCCTAGTAAATGATTTCATTTGGTTTTATGGTGTTGGTAAGGATGTTTTTGGTTTTTTAGAAATTATTGAGCAATTTAAATTGTTTTATATAAATTTTTTTGAATGAACTAACTTGTTCTATCATAGGGGAAAGAGTAGGGATGTCATTAAGGGAATTCCTAATAAGTTTATAACATACTCCCTACTTTGTAACTTTGGTTATTTTTCATATGTTGTATTCTGAGACATGGGTAAGGATAAGGCATCTTGTTACTCTAGTTGTGCCTTGTAATGCTTAGGCGATTGTGGAGTTAGAGCATGGAGATTATCATGGGGATGTATATTTTTTCATTATATCTTGAGTTTTTTTGTTTTAGTCAACCACTTGGAATTCTAATTTTTGTATTGGTATCTTTTTTATCCTAGTCATTGGTATGTCGTTGAATTGTAATGAGTTGTTGACAAGCATGGTGTAGATGTTTTTGATAATAGCATGTTTGGTTGGCCTGGTTAATTCAAAGGTAAAATCATACACTAATAATTCATGAATCCCTAGACATTTATTTCTAGTCTTTGTATTCTTGGTGAGGTAAATTAAGGCCATGTATCACTTAAACCTTCAATCAAGACAACGAGGAGGTGAGGGATGTTAAAAGTGGTATCAGTTTTTCTGGTCCATTAACACCAGTTGTCGGTCTAGGAGATGGAAATCATTATGTCTTTTCTACATAAGTTGTGAGGGTATCAAGGAGTAGTATTTTCCAAACATTAAATGTACATCATAAAAGATGTTTCCAATCTTTTTATTCATTATGTCATGTTACCATGGAGTTGGGAACATAAGTGTTTTGGAGACACTTATAGGCATTAAAATTTCATTTTCAAGGGTTTAACCAATTAGATGATAATGGAATTCATGGTAGAGATTAATTAAAACTAGGATTTAATATCTCTTTTTGAGTAAAGATTTATGTTGTGGTATGAATTTTTTTATTTCTAAAAAATTTAGAAATTGTTTTCAAATGTGTACGTCTGAAATGAGAATGGTTGTGGTATTTGAAAAATGGGTTGATTTTAAAAAACATGGTGGAATTTTCAAAGATGATTGAACACATGTTATATAGAATTTTGGAAATCATAGTTGTGATAGTTGAAATGTTATAGAATTTGAAATTATAATACTTCAATTTCTAGAGAATGAGACTTATGGTGGTTATTGTGTTGATAGAAATGGCATCAGGTAGGCATTGTAGACACTGACTGGAGGAAGCTTCTAAAAATTTAGTTTCACTTGAGCCCTTGTTTAACTAGAAGCTAGTTCAAATAATAATGAAATCCTTCAATTATGTGGACTGTGAGAATAAAAGGGATGAGTTGAGGATTGTTGACTATTCAGTTCAGTTTTCGAAGCAGAATCCACCCATATTTTGGGGTGATTTGGATCCAGAAAAGGAAAAAGTGTGGATGAATAAGATGAATCAAATATTCCATTTCATAGGCACACTAGTGGACTTGAAAGGGAGATTAGTGACCTACATGTTGGAAGATCTTACACGTCAGTGGTGGGAGATAGGGGACTATTCTAGAGAAGACCGAGGTATTAAATGAGAGGATTTTAAAGAATTGTATAACAAACTATTCTACCATCACATCATCAAAATTTAGAAAAAAACATATTTCATCATCATAAAATTAGATAAAATGTTGGAGATAGAGTTTAAAGAAAAAAACAAACATTTAACCAAGTTTTCACCCAAGGATGATTCAAGTACATAGTTGAAAAAATGAATTTTTTTCAATTGGGGAAGAGTTAGGAAATATGTTCGAAGATTGTAGTACACTATATAATAGATTATACAAAGATGTTAAATTGGGAAGCAAAGATTTAAAGAGATGTATTGGGAGCTATCAGAGGTGGAGTTGTGTTGATACCAATAATAAATAGTGGTAACATTAATGCAGGGAGCAAGAAGAAGAGGGACACTTATTTCCAATGTCGGAGCATGCCTCAAAAGCTGATGGCAGGATCAGTGAATCATACTTAGAAGCCTATGAATAAGCTAATATATTACCAATGTGGTTATATAAACCACTTTAAGTGAGAATGTATAGTACCACCTTGAACATGCAATAATTGAAACCATATGGGGAACCGTTAGCGTTATTGTCACAATGCTCCATGGTTATGTTTTCAGGATACTTCTCAGGGGTTGTTGTTGTCATATACTTTGATGGGATTATTTCAGTAGAATACCCTAGATCAAAAAAATAATGATATCCACTGTAAATCTGGGAATACCATGACTCCTCATCATGGGAAATTTCAACATGGTAATAAAGACAAAAGTGTTCCGATTAGGTTTTTATTTGGAGCTATGAAGGTTATCCTGAATGACCAACCTAGACAATCGATGGTGAGAGGTACAATTATTTTAAATTCTATCTTTATGCATGCATTGTTTGATATGAGTATTTCTCTCCAACTATATTTTTATTACCGTGTGCTTAATCAAATTATGAAAAATATTCTACATCCACTCAAACATATTGATGATATATTCAGTTAGTTGAGGGGAGATCAGTGATTCTCCAAAATTAAATTGTGATTGGGATATCATCAATTGTGAGTATGGAAGTAGAATATTCCAAAAACAGCCATTGAGTGTAGATACCGAAATTATGATAATGTGGTGATGCCTTTTAGTTTGAAAAATGCACCTGCATTCTTTATTGAATTGTTGAATTGGATATTTTAGGCATATCTATATTTTTTGTGCTGTTGTTTGTTGATGATATATTGGTGTTTTCAAGGACAAGTTATGAGCACGATAAACACTAAAATGTGATGTTGAGAATCTTGAGAGATCATCAACTATATGCTAAATTATCAAAATATGATGTTTTAATTTAAGAGGTACATTTCCTATGAAATTTTATTTCTAAAAAAAGTATTTTATTTGATCCAAAGAGGATAGAGGTTGTTATCTCTTGAAAACCTTCAATGAATGTTTTTGACATACATAGTTTCTTGGGTCTAGCGAGTTATTACTAACACTTCATTCATGATTTCTCACCACTAGCTTCAAAAATGATTGATTTGATCTGGAAAATGATCCATTTCATAGGAATGAGAAATCTCATAAATATTTTGAAGAGTTTAAGGGTCTCCTCAATGCAGTACAAATAATGGTTTTTTTTAAAACATAAAAAGGGTATTTGGTGTATTTTTATGCATCAGGATTAGATTTGGGGTGTGTTCTCAAGAATGGGGGTCATGTTATTGTGTATTAATCATGATAGATGAGGTTGGATGATAATAGAAACCCAATGGAAGATTAGGAGTTAGTGGTTGTGGTGAATTATTTTAAAACATGGAATCATTTTCTATTCAGTAAAAATTTCATATTGTTTATTGATCATAAGAGTCTAAATAATTTTTTTTCACAAAGAGATTTGAATTTGAGATAATGCATATGGATGGACTATCTCCAAATGTTATACTTTGAATTGATGTATATAATATAGATGGTAAATTTGTTGGTGGATGTGTTAAAAATAAATTCATATGATTAGGTGGAAAAAACATTGGATCTATGGCAGTTTATTTTTTTCATAGAAAACATGCATTTGGAATGTGAAGAATAATTGGACGTAGTGGTTTTCATTTAGGTTTTACGTGTTCTTGATTTTGTTAAATTTTTGAAAGAGGCATAGACGACTGATTAAAAATGTATGACTAGAAGGATGAAACTCAATATTGGGGAGATTTTTGAGGGATGGGAATTGGATGGATATTTAGTTTTGTAGTTTCATAATTTTATGGTTGTACTAGTGTCTTTTTAGAAAAAACATGTTAGTTCATATCAACATTTGATATGGTCTATCCACTCTAAAATTTAGAAAATTTATAAGGCATTGAAATAAAATTTTTGGTATGAAAGAATGAAAAGGAATGTGGCTACATTTTTATTAAGATTCTTGACTTGTTAGAAAGTCAAGGTAGAGGATCAGCCACCAATAACTATGTGGAAATGGAAGAATATAGCGAGGGATTGTTCAAAATTAATCCCAAGAATTGTTTGGAAACACAATTCTATATAGTTGATTGTGTATTGGCTCACAAATACCATCAATTTCATACATATTATTGAATCTCATTCCATGGAGGATCTATCCAAAATATACATATGTTGGGTGGTAAAGAGGCATGGTGTACCAGTTTGTATTGTTCCAGATAGAGATTTTATGTTTAAATTTTGTTTCTAGAAATCACTAAAACAAACCCTTGGTATTCAGTTAAAAATGTTTATGGCATATCATCCTCAGATATATAGGTAATATGACAGGATGATAAATTTTTTTGAAGGCATGTTGTGGGCTTATATGATGGATTTTGGTGGCTCATGGGATGATCACTTACTGTTATTAGAATTATCATATAATAACCATTATCATGACTTGATAGAAATGGATTAGTTTGAAGCATTATATGGTAATTCAAGTCATTCTCAACTTTTTTGGGTATAAATTGGTTAGGCTTCTCTGGTTGGGTTGGGCCATTTCCAAGAAATAACAAAGGATATTATGTTGATCAAGAAAAGAATGGATATGGCTCAAAGTTGTTAAAAAAAATTTGTGGTTCATTGTTGACAACCATTTTCATTCAAAGTGGGTGATCCTATGTTCTAGATAATCTACTATAGGCTTGGACATTGTCATTTTGGAAAGTTGGTAAAGGTATCTTTGAGATATATTGTGCATTTTGAGATACTTGAGCAGGTTAGAGAGGTATATTATTGGTTGGCCTGTACACTATAATTTAGTGCGGTGCAAAATGTATTTCATGTATCTTAATTAAATAAGTATCAACCGGATCCTGAACAAGTGATTGGATGAGATCACATTGATCTATATCTGGATGATTCATTGGTGCACAGGCAAGTGTTGATTGTGGATAGTGAAGTGAAATTTTTACATGGTAAGACCATTGGTCGGGTAAGGGGTTTATGGAAACATGGTCAGATTTAGGAAGATACTTTTGAATGGAATAAAGAATTGGTCGTGAAACGGCCTAAACTCTTTTGGGAAAGTGTTGGTTTTCTACTTTCTAAGGACATAAAGTACAATGCTGGGGATAATGGGGCATCCCCAATTTGAGGTATGCAACCCTTATTTTCTATGACATTTTATGTCTATGACGTGGTAGCAAATGGTTTGGGAGAGTTGGGATGGTTTTTGGGATGTGTTTTCGGATTTCCAAGGGGTGAATGGTTTGAGCATGGTTAGTGAAAACCAAGAAGCTTCTCTAAGAAATCTTGAATAATGAGGATGTAGGATATGGAATGTTGCATGGTTAAGGTGAAAGATTTTCCAAATCATACATCCACCCTAGATAAAATGTGCAATAAGGAATAGTGGGATTATTTATTGTTGGTGCACGATTAATCTAACCATGTGGGAAAACCGTGTAAGGCATCCTCTTGAGGAAACAATAGGCACATGATTAGTGCATTGTTGTCTTAACTGTTTGACAAACAATGCATGGTATAAAAAGTTGGTTTTAAAAATGGATCACATATTATTTTAACCCTAAAACAACCATTTGAGCCCCATTTTAACCCCCACTCAGAATTTACATCTCCATATGGCTAGGTAACCTCTACCAATCTTTTCCGATGTGATTAGAATGGGTTTCTTTTTGCAGTAAATCCATATATTACTTGGAGAGCTACTTTTGTGATAGTTTTCCAAGTTTTTCTTAGATCTACTCTTATCTCTATCTTCTGGATTAATAGATCTACATCCATCATAGGCAGATATGGGGTTTTTGATTCTTATAATGGTTATATTTGTCCTTTTTTTATTAGGGGAAGGGATCTATATTGGATTTGTGGAGTTTTCACAAGGATTTGGTGAGCATTTGTTTCATTGGACAATTTTTCTAAAAACGCTAGAGGTAGGTAGCTTCACTATCAATTCCAGTTTCTAGAACTAGAATGTAAAATTTAAAATTAATTTTTTCTTATAATTTGTTTTGAAATTGATGTGAGAAGATTGTGTGAAACATCTTTAGTGATGGGTTCTAGGTTTTGGCGGAACATGATATTGTTTTGCAATATGCTTTGTTATTGGATTTTAAAATGACGATTTTAAAATCGGTTGTTTGGTTTGATTTATGGAAATGGTTTATGCAATTGGTTTTCAGTAAAAAAAATTATAAGGTGATGATGTTTGGCTTAAATGAGTGGAATGGATTTTTGAATAATTGGTTGAAATGCTGTTGGGAATAAATATCTCTTAAGGTATTTTTCAATAAAGGATTGATTTGATTAAAATGGTTTTTGGAATGTTTGTTGGAAATGCTGGTGGATAAAAGGGTTTTTTTTGTTTGGAAATTGTGGGGTAGCATGGTTTGGATGATATTGTTTGATATGATTTTGGTAAATGTTATTTTATGTTTTTTGGATTATGTATATAAACCTGAGTTGGATGTGATGGATAGTGAATGTGATCTACCACCATCAAAGAATTGTAATATTGTGGAAAGACCCATTATTAAAAGGGGATAGGGTATGCATGTGAAGTTCCACCATCAATGGTAACACTGATCTCATGTGGTTGAGATTTCTGTATTGTTGGAATATTCATGTGTTTACATGAGATGATATGGGTTATGCCAACATTAAATTGGAAATTGTAACTCAATAGTTTTATTTCGTTCCTTTTAAATGTGTTGATTTGGTTAATTTGTTTTAGGATGTGTTTTTTATTGGAAAATTTTGAACTATTTAAATGGGTTTATATGAATTGTTTTATATAAATTTTTTAACTTGTTCAATCCTAGTGGCAAGAGTATGGCTGTTATTAGGGGAAAGCCGACTGAGTTCATGACTCACCCCCAACATTGTTACTTTGGTTCATTCACATATGTTGTATTCCAAGAGACAAGTAAAGGTAATAAATATTATTTCACTAGTGGTGCCTCCTGATGATTGGGATGTTGTATATTTGGAGTGTAGATCATGGAATGGTACTATAGAGAATATCATTTTAATTTAGTTTTACTATGGTATCATTCTATTTGATACTCTTATTTGGTATTGGTGTGGTTTTTTATTTTAGTAATTGGTATGATGTGGAATTGTAATGTTTGTTTGACATTCATCATAATGTTTTTTCTGGTAATGGAATTTATTTTTATAACATTATTTCAAAGGGAAAATCATCCCCTGATAGTTCATAAAACCATCATCATTTATTTCTATCCTTAAATGCCTTATTGATTTCACTTATGTAAAACTAGAACTTCCTCATTAGATAAATAAAATTAATAGGGGTGTAATGTTATCAAAATTTACTCCCTCATGATTTATTTTGGATAGAGGATATGAAAATCATGAAGAATTTATCAGAAATTGACGATAATACCCATCCAATCCAACGAATACTATAGATATGTATCATAGATATTGGACTCAACCTATGGTAAATTTATTCTATATATAAAGGGTCAATAGATATCATATTTATTGTTATAATTACCTCAAATAATTCAACTTTTGTTTAACTAGAACTCAAATTCTCTATAATTTTCATAGATATTATCCTTTCACAAGGTCTATAAAACAGTGCTCATATGCTTCCCATTGTCCTCCATTCACTTTTAGAATATTATAATATCATATCGAGATAATAACAAAAAAATTCAAGGTAATACCTAAACAATATATTCTTCAATTCCACGAAGATTTTTTGAACATTAGTTTGTCTGAATGGAATTACTATGAACTCATAGGGCCCCTACCTTGTATGACAAGTTGTATTGGGGATTTCCTCAATCTTTACCATTAATTGATAATACACCATCCAAAGATGAACCTTATAGATATATTGGGATCCATGTATATGATGGAACAATTCATAAATCCTAGGTCTAGGATACATTATTTTTTCATGATCATGTTTTTCTCATGATAATCAATGAAAAGGAACATTGACACATCCTTATTCTTGATCAAGATGAATCACTTGGGAATATGAACCATTTGTCTAGATTCTATTATAGTTGTTTATTTATCTCCAAAAGTTCTAAAACAACCATTCTATATGGAGTCTTGGATATTGTCAAATTCCAAGGTATAAGATTGATTGAAAAGTTAACCACTCATTTAGGAGGATTACCAAAAAAATCTTCGAGAACCACTTCAATGTATTACCTGACAATGTGCATGACTTCGAGTATGATGTTTTCCTAATTGTGAATCTTTTTATGTTGAAATAATTTCTCATAGGTAAATCATATTCATATTTGATATGTTGGTGCTAATGAATATAAATCATCCTCCTTCTACTTGTATAAAATCAGAGGATGATTCGTGTAACAACCAAAATTTTTATAAATGAAAATTCCTCTTTGTCTAATTAAATGTCTTCTTATGTAATCTGATTATATAAAAATCTATCATCCTTAGTTTTATGTTTTTTGATTTTGAAATACAGTTATGAATTGCGACAATTTCTAATATAGTGGTTCAGCAGTGATCTCATGATTATTATAAATACAGGGATTTAACAAATCCAAATTTCATAGAAAAAGGAAGTGATGGCCTCATTCGATAGAATTGATCCATATAAATCCCATTGTTCAGGGCTCAAAAAGGAGGTGGCATCTGTAGTCTTTTCTCATGACCAATCCCAATCTGAGATTCAACATGTTATGCTTGACCAGAACCGCCTACTGGAGAAGTGGAAGTTAATAGAGATTACCACCCGAGCATTGTTATCTGAGCCTCCCCAAATGTATGTCACCATCACAAACCATACCCTTCTGACTTATGTAACTGTTATAAGGTGTTATTTAACAATAACCTAGATCTATGATTATGTACATTAATTTTTTATAGTGAATATACATTCATTTTATTATTGTAACTTTGTAAATAGTTTTTTAAAGCACATATAATAATTTTTGAAAATATTCAATTAAGGAATATATTTTGATGAATTAAATAATTTTTGAAATAAATAATAAATTAATAAAATATGTTTTCTAAATTAATTTTTATTAAATATAAACTATCGTATAATTTTTATGAATAAAATTGTGATTTTTATTAAGGTTTGAAATCTGTTTTTTGTTCAAACCCCGTGAATCTTCGATAAATATCAGTTTTTATATTTAAAGTAAATATTCACATATTTTTAAAATTATTTAGATAAAATGATAATTATTTTTGGAATCAGTATGTTGAAATTATAAAATATTGAATGTATCATATTTTAAGGAGACAATTGAATTTTTGGGTAAAAATTAAATACTGTTAAATTATATAATGTGTTTTATGACATCATAATGACCCAATAGTGATGAAATAAAATACTATAATTGGGATGTTAGGAAATATTATGTGTTAAAATTAAAGTAATCTGATTTTTTCTTTGTTTGATTTAAATTAAATGGCCTTAGTGGACACTCCAAGATTTATAAAATATTTTAACCTTTAAAAATGTTTTCCTTGAAAGTGTGACTCACCTCGACATAAGCAATCCCAATATTTTTAAAAGTTCGGCCATTGGCCTTATAAAATACTTCTTTCCAATCTCATTTGGAAAAACCATGGGCAAAAACAATGCTATGGTCTGTGGTGTTGAATAGTATAATGTGTGGTGTCCAAAACCTAAATAATAAACAATTCCTTCCCTTTTCCTATATAAACCCAACCAAGCTCCCACTTATCTTCACAAAAATCATTTGGATCTTGACTGAAATATTCCCTCATTCATCTATAGTCTTCCAAAGGAACCCCAAGATCCCAATAAGCCTCTCTCAAGCCCCTCCCAAGCCTTTGGGATCACACTTCCAAGACAGAGATTTCTTCCTTTCACATTTTTTTCCAAATTTCATTTTGTTGTTATAAAATTTTTTATCAATTAAAAATGATGGGTTATAATTTCTCACCTCACCCATACTACTCTTATTATGTTTTAATAATGATACACCTCTTTACCTCTCATTAATTCCTCCCATGTATACCCGTTACCATGCCGAAATTTCGTAAGAAATTTCTCACTTCTCATTTACAGTCATGAAAATATTTTTTATTATGAATATATATTCCATTAAATATGTTGAGTAATTTATATATATGAACCCATTATTGTCCATTTCATTTAAAAATTATTATACACCCATTTCCCTCTCATAAACTGTTTTTATGAATTCTTATGTCACGTTGTTATGCTGCCGAAATTGCACCGTGATTTTCCAAGACAAAGACATTATGCAGTGAATACCATTCCCATTTCTCTATAAAGGTTATTCTCCTTTATGAACATTTACTTGTTGATTATAGAGTTTCATGTATTAATTGCATGTTACTTTATCTTGGAATAAATTATTATATTTAATGAATCCACGTTATATGATCCATGTGGAACACTTATGCATGAAATGAAATGATCAAGAAGGCTGCACCCTAATAGCGCTCCAATGCATTAGGGAAAGACTAGTATAATGATACATCAAGTGAAATGAGGGTTTAATCTTGATAATTAAAGTGAAATGATAGTTTACTCATGCTCCAGGTTCAATTAGCCTTGGATCCTTCTAGAATCATGTTAAATGATGTGGCCACATTTTCAGGTTATTATAGGCATGCTATATCATTCCTCTATGTTCATGTTTCTATTATTCACCATTGATATAACTATTTCCTAACATGTACTGTATTCTTCATGTTATTCCTTTTTTCACCCTTACTAGGATATATAGCTCAACCTTTGCTTATGCATCTCCTCAGGTTATCCCAGGAAATGCTAAGTGCGAGGGAATGTGTGTGGTCATATAAAAGATGTTTTCAATAACAATTTGTATTTCATGTTTTAATTTGTTATGTAATGTTTATAATACCCAAAGACACTAGTCCTCTCTATCTTCCATGTGTTATTAAGTAAATATTTTATGTAATAACATATTTTTTTGTGTAATAAAGAGTAGGGTTGTTATAATTTTTGATACAGACAGTGAATTACTTCTCATGAAATTTTACGTTGGATCAATATATTAAAATCCAATCCACAACCATAATTTCATAAAATTCCACTACAAGGATTATCAAATGGTTTTTTGGGATGTTGATACCCCTAATTCTGACAGATAAAGAGTTAAATACTTAGGTTTCAAAAATTGGCTCGTTTTCCATTTACATTAATAACTCTACATCCATGATCAGTGTGAGTGTTTGAATAGTTCTAATAAAGATTCATGATATGGATTAATTCATAGAACCAAAATAAAAATCTATTTTCACTATCATGGAATGAATAAATATTATATATATCACCACTTCATTGTCGAGATACACCATAACAGTTGTGATAGAATATTCCATCCCTTGATTACTTGGAGGTTGTTGACATTTTTTATCTCTAACCACCCTCAGTTTAGTGAATTGGTTTGAAATGAACTTTTGTAGTATTTTTGAAACATTGGATAATAGGTTTAGGTTTTACTAGAGCATTCCTCTTTTCAATTACATTATGGGTTTTCTTCAGTCTGAAACCACTAGCTAGGTTCCCTCTATTCCCGCACTGAAAGAATTTTATTGGCCCCATCAGGAACATTCTGGGGTGCTTCTTTCGACACTTTTTATAACTTGGATGTTGAAATTTATTACCATTTTTTATTTCTTTGTCAAAACATAAGAATTAAACTCTTCCTTTTTCTTCTTATCCCCATGATACCCTTGAGATTTTCTGATTTCCATTTTGAATTTCAGGGCATATCACATAATTTATAATAACTATCATTGAATTATATTGCCATATATTTTAATAGGCTCTATTTTAATCTACAAAAGATGGGGTAAAATTTTCATTCATGTGTAATGAGAAAGAAAAAGGTCTATCATGCATGTATTTTGACGTTTTTCACATCTTCCATGATGGATTCATTGTCCTTTTTATTTAGGAAATGAAAATCACATTTGATTTTATGATAGAGAGTGTGAGGAAAATACTTTTCAAAAACCATCTTCCAAAATTACTTCCACCCCATCACATAGATCTTTTCCTCAGGCTTCATATTCTGAATCAATATCCACCACTGATCAGATTCTACCTCCATATGATAAACACCTAATATAACCTTATCCTACTAGAAAAATTGAAGGGTTGTGAAGATATTCTCAATAGAGTTGATCCATTGGGCCTCTATTAAGAGATAAAATGATCCTTTTATAGTCATAATAATTTATCAAAAAAATGACTAAAATTTAGATTTGTATACATTAGGGAAAATTTTTAATTCTTATTTATTTGGGTTTCTTTTTAGAACACCAGTCAGATGAGATATTATCATTACAAAGTTCATGATTCCTACTTGTATTGGATTGGTAATCACAACTAGGAAATCACCACAATTCTATTTATATTAGTTATTAACTTGGTTCCTCGTATTTATAAACATTGGTTAGAATGAAGTGAAAATTATGATTGAGTACCCTAAAAATATTGAACAAAAAATTGAAATACAATAACATTAAACAAATATTTCATAAATGAAATGTATTTTTATAACTTGTGAATTTTTAGGCTTCAATATATGTAATCCATAATCTATTTCCTTACATAAACACTTATAGAATTTTTTCCATTTAATAATGGTTCATTATGAGCTTATAAATTTTCCAAATCATATCCACCATGAGTGTCAAAAGAGGTGTGAATTAAAGTCTATTGTTTTCTACCATTTAGTGACAGATTCTTGCTCAATACAGTGTTTTTAGGTGTTATAACTTGGTACATATGTTCCAGAGTCACATCCAATTGTAGTATCCAAGTATGGATTTATTTTCATAGAAACCACTTTCTCTAGATCGTAGAAAAATTTATGGATGGATTCTTATGTTTAGTATTATCTTGAAGAATCTATATAGATTTCTTTTAATCATAATCCCAAAAATTACTAAACCTACCCTTTCATACCAACTATGAAAACCATTTTCTTTATTAAACATTAATTCACGATCTATTATATAAGAACACACAAATTTCAACACATGAGATTGAGAATTATAGTGTCTTTGGGTACTTAGGTACATTACATTACAACATAAAAACAAGTTGTCCTTCTACATTATTGATAACTTCTTTGACATGCTCATAATATTCCATCATTCTTAAAACCGCATAGGATAACTTGGGGACATTCATAATAAATGGGTGAACTATAAAACCATGTAAGGGAATTAACATGGAATAACATGAAGAATTTATTAAATTTTTTAAAATAGGAATTTAAATGGGACATACAAAGGGTTGATAATCATAATGATGAATTTAGATTAATGATATATCATGATAACATAAAGGTAACATGGGAAAATGGAAACAACTTTAAAGATTACTTTATAAATATAGGTCATAGATAACTTCCAAGATGTACTAACATAGTGGAAAAAGTTCCATAATGGATTACATTTACTCCCAAATCTCATACATGAGATCTCAAGAGACTAAAACATTAACCAATTCATTGGACCACTAAATAATTCTGGGCACACCCATCAGTTTCATATAATGTACATATATAAGTGCGGCACATTGATCATTCAACATTAGATCATAATTCATAAAATATTAATCAACGACATAGAACTTTGGAATACATACATGGAAGTAACTAATAAAATACTTATTGATATGTCTATGTGAATAACATTGAGTGGAAATAGTGATAGGATTCACATTACGAAGGTTTGGGATGGAAAAATCATAGTGAAATTTAATAAGAATAACAATAAAACATAAAAATTCATATAATGTTTTAATGAGAGATAAATTACTCTAAAATAATTTTAAGGAATAAATATGTGGAAAACATATCCAAGAATTATGAATTTGAAAAAAATGGCACAAAAAAATGAAGATGCTCTAAAAAAGAGGAGAAGGAAAGGATCCATAAACTTGAGGGGGTGATTACATAATGTTGGGAGGATATTCTTCAGTGATTGGGGTCACTATGGTAGAAATCTATAGAGTATATATAATATTAAGGAAGATATCTATGGTTTTTTGAGTGAAGATAAATGGGTGTATTGGTGTTTTTATATAGGAAAAGCGAGGGTAGTTTTTTATTATTTTCCAAAACATAGGTTTTTTACTCTATATTATAACATACAAAAAAAACCGTCTTAGTGTTTTACCCATGGTTTCTAAAAAATCATTGGTTTCCTTTATTTTATAAGTCCAAGGGTCTAAATAATTAATATATTACCCTTAATGATGTGTAATTGATTCATGTTTATATAGAATATATTTTAGAACATTAAATTATAATATATGTTTTGGATGATTCATAAGGTATTTTTAATATTTATAAAATAAACTAAAAATGTATAATTTTTAAGGGGAAACAAAGATTAGGTTTTGGATACTATTTATATCATTTACTAAATCATTATTGGTTAAAAATAATGCCATATTACACACTTAATATTTATACTGTATTAATTTTTTACCTGGATATTAAATTGTCTCGAAATATTATGAAAAATTCACTATTGGATAATTTCTATGTGATCATTCTAAAAATAATATTTACTTTATAAAATTATTTTTTAAATATGTGAATTTTCACTTTTCAAACAAGAATCAATATTTATTGAGAAATGTTGTGTTTCGGTTGAAAAAATAATTTTCAATCCCATATAAATATTTTATTTTTCCATATAAAAATTATACTATCATTTATATTTAAAAAAAATTAATTAATATTACAATTTCATTAAAATATAATTTATTTTTAAAAGTAATTACTTATTCAAGAAGGGATATCTTAATTGAAAATTCATATTAATAAAAAATGAAATTAGTGTTTCATTGTATTAGGAAAGCTATTACTACATGGCTAAAGATAAATTTGGATTTCTCATGTCTTTCATGGAATATGAGCAGCAGAAGCCTAGTGAGGGAAAATAGGGGTTTTCTATTGCTGTGTTTTAATTCATTTCATGGGATATCAAACACAATTTAAGTAGAGGAACAAACTTTTTCAACTGGTATTACGCTGTGCATGCTCTATATTATTCAGATCACTGTAGTTGAAACTGGTTCTTCTATTCTAGTGGGGTTTCTTTATGGTAAGGCCATGCACCCATGGAATTTATCTTTTATTATTAGGAATGGTAGAATTTTTTTCAAATAGGAAATCTGGGGTAGTCACACTTGGAGATAAGGGAATTATGCTGCTAATGTGAAAGTTAAAGAAGGGATCCCAGATGAGAATATTACAATATTTGATGGGGTAATGTCCTCACAAGAGAAATAAAAGATCATTTTTAAGGGATATTTCCTCTAAATTCATCATTTATAGCCATTGTGATGTGTGAGGTATTTATTTGTATGATTTAAAAAACTATAAATTTAGTTTTTAGTCATTCAGTCAATGTTTTATCATATGATAATAAAAAACATTTATAAACTGATAACAATATGAATTAAAAATATTCATTATTCAATAGAATATACATAATTATATTATTAGATTCATCAAACATAAGCCATTATTACTCTAGAAAATTCTATTTTGTGCACATAAAGTACCCAGGGCCCCATTACTAATATAGTACATGTTCAACCACACTCCAAATATCTATTTTACCGGTACCCCCAACTCTACCATTTTAACCTAAGCATATGTAACCAAATTCTTTGTGATCAAAATCATAGGAACCCTAATGTTAGGACCCCTTATTTTCACTCCTCCTTGATAGTGTCTATTCCATGCACCACCCATAGGCGTATGAGCCATGGACACGTAATCCTAAGGGTGGAATCGTTAAGGGAAATGGATTAACTTTCTTGAATGGGATTCATTTTTCTTGATCATCCTCTTACTTTGACACAGTTCGACTCAGGGTGTAAGTTCGACCCATTTTCAAGATGTAAGACATAAAAATTCTTATCTCCACATCCTAATAATATGATGTTAAAATTCCTGAGAAATTACTTATCACATAATATTAAACATTAGCCTTACCGTGTGTGGGGAATATAGGATGACACTAGTATAATTGTAATAGGATGAATCAACACATCTTACCCTATGTGATGAACATAGGATTCTATATGTATGATCAGTATAGGATTCCATATCATCCCTTAACCTGATACAAAACTACAACATAGGGAAACCATCATAGGTTATCCACACACCATCCCTTTCTGAAGATGCTTTTTGACATGATCATCCTTACCTAATGACAATATACTACATGGACTGGTCCAGTCACAAAACCTTAAACTATGAAATAGAAGTTGAAGATTTTTAATCCCTATATCATAAAGTAAGGAATGTAGGACACCAACCTATGGTTTGATTCTTACACACCAACATCACCATATAATCTCAAGTGTGAAGTCTTCCCCTTAGGGAAACACTTAACCAAACACCATATTGTGAAATCTCCACCCTCTTAAAACACCTCATCAAATTCCATGTTAAAAATATTCTTCCTAGTGGAAACACTTAACCACCCTTGTATCCCTATAACATGCTAAAACTATTACCCATATTTCCCTACATTACATTAAAGCTACAACCCATCTATCTGCACAAGATGTTAAACCTCCAACCCATCAGGACTCATAAGATTTTAACCCCACAAACCAACTTTCCCCACAAGTTGTTGAACCTTCAATAACTCTATCCCCAAAGTATGTTAAACCAGAATCCAACATGTCTAGACCATATAATAATCTTGGTGCATGATCCATAATCTCTACACCATGTAATAAAAAAGGATTCCCATTATAAAAATTATCAGAACACTTAATTCAATTCCATCAAATTGAACATGTCCAACATGGGTTTCCTTAAGATCCATGAATAATATTCCTCATTTGAGATGCGTCTAACAGTAAATTGAGAATACATTATTGGTTCCCAACCTACTTTAGAAATTCCCAGACATTTCCAATAGTACTACCTCCTCTGACCAAAGGTTACTTCCCTTTCGTGATAGAAGTAGCCTAATTAACTTGCATCATCCTCAAGATGGAATCTTGAATGCATTTAAAAATCATATATTATGTCTATTACGGAGGCCTAGACTAGGATAAAACATCTTAAGAGCACTCTGTGGAAGGAGTAAAATACATCCCATCATCCCATTTTAAGAAAGGAGACAACATAATTGATAAATGTGATGGATGCTTTCCACCATTGGAAAGAAGGAATGTGGGGAAACAATATATCATGTTTCCTCTAGGTGAAAGGATGGAACTTATCCCCCATGAATGTGTTAGAAATAGGATCGATGAGAAAAATATAAAATTAATATTAATGATAATTGAAATATGATTGGGGACCTGGAGGAACTTCTATTTATGGATCTACCTACTAGGTCGACATCCTCCATTTCTATTAGAGAGAAACATATTTATGGGGAGTTCATTCCCATTATTCTAGTTATGTAAAGCACATAGTAGTGACCACTATGGTTTCCATTACAACAACTATAACCCCTGTAGATTCTATAAATACATCACTAGAGTATTTAACATATATTCATGTTGATGAAAATCCCAAACCTATGATCACATGGTGTGTTCACCCTAATTAAGAATTTTCTGATGTATTATATTCAAAATTTAATTTTTTTAAGAAGTTATTAAATAAAAACACACTAGATAATGATGTATGGATTAATGGTACAGAATGATTGGATGTTTCTACTTATAGGGAGTCCCAAGATTGAATTTCTTTTGATGTATATTGTTCAATAATTTTTTATGTTTATATATTTATTAATATTATATACTATCATTTTTATTAAGTTGATTTTAAATTATAATTTAAACTATAATAAATAAATACTTGGGAATATGTGACTTTTAATATTTATATTTGATATTTTATGATATACTTATATATTATTGAAATTTTACATTATATAAAATTTCCATAAGTATAAGAATCATTATATATAATTACTAAATTTCTTACATGGGTTACATATAACAATATATTCCTTTTAATCAAAAGATAAAGGAATCAAAAAATTGAAAAAACCGTGTAATAGTGTTCTAATTGGTTCAATAATTTTTTTAATCAATTTATTTATTTATTTTTATTTAATGTTAGTGTATATCATTAAAATTAGATAAACATTAAAAAAATGCTTAATTGAAGTATTGGTGGAGGATGTTTTGTCCATGGTTGATCCTTTTTTCAAGTTATTCTATGATACATAAAAGATAAGAAACATATTTTTTACTTGTTTGTAAAATATAATATTCACGAGGATAAATATGAGATTATATTCGTGTAAATTTATGATAATAAGTTTTTGACCAATGACATATGACATTAATTATTGAGTGATTTATTAGTGGGAAGTCAACTTCAAAAGAGTAATTTACGAATTACTTAACAAATTAAAGTTATTTATTATGTCTGGTAACATAGTTTATAATTTAGTGTTTTGAAAAAAAGTAAAGAGGAAAATAACTTTGAGAAAATTATAATGAGATTACCTTGGATTAATCTATATATAGAAAAAGTACCATCCCCCAATAATTATTGCAGCAATTATATTTAGTGTTTGGATTGGGTTGATTTTTGGGATATATGTTTTTGTTTAATATAATTTCTAAAGATAAATTTGAAGTTATTATAATTAATATTTATAATTAGTATTTAGAGTAGGTAAAATAAACAAATATTTGAAAATGTTATATTTTCTAAATTCATTAATTAAAAAGAAAAAACATGAAGATGAAATAAAAAAATATTAAAATAGTTGGGTTAGTACCCATGCACGGATTGCAATAAAAAATATATAAAAAATAAAAACTTGATGAATAATTGTATATGTTATATATCAAGAATTATGTTATATTTAAAATGAGAGTAAATCCAAGAAATGTTACTTTGATTCCCTAATAATTTGGGAGTTAAAAACATAGATTTATATCTTTTTTGAAAATTTTAGTTATGACCCTTTTTGATTGGCACAAAGAGTTTGATATATCCTCCATTAAAGTATGATTTCACTTAGACTGTACGTTGAGGTTTTAGACTTTTCCTTTATTATTGTGATATTTTTGTAAGATAGTATGTTTATGTTTTCATTTATAATTATAAAGTTATTATATTCATGGTAATTTTATAACCTATATTTTTGCTATGATTTTTATGATAAATTATATTGATAAATAATCATATTATTGAATAATTATATATATTTCTGACATTTTCGGTAGAATAGATCACAAGGATCAATTTGGAAATGTTCAAAAGACCCTGAAATAAAAGAGAAAAATACTATTTGGTAATAAAAATACCTCATTCCATGGTTAATTTGGATATTTTTAGTAATAATACATTTAAAAAAATTCTATTTATTAAGAAAGTGGCATGCCGTAATTCCTTTAGGATATTGAACATGAAGAGTTACAGATGATGATATTTCATTATAATTGAATGATTATTATAGAATGATTCTTACCTATGATTCAAATTGAATAATCCATTGATTAATATACATCATGATAGAGATAGAGTAGTTGACGATGTTTCATTATAAAAATAATGGTTCAATGGAATATTAATTACCCTATCGCCATTTTTTAAATGAAATAAATTTGAATGGATAGATTTTACAAAAGAATAAGAGATTATGATATATTTTCTTATATAATTGTATATATATTTTTTGTATTCATATAGATTATGACATAAAATATAGAATATTAAATCATAACAAAGAAATATATTTCAGACTTTTGATGATTTATTATTTTATTACACATAATTTTTATTTTATGTTTTAAAAATTACAAATTCCTCAGAATAGTTTTTATTTATTTTTTATTTAATTATATTTAATAATATGTTATTAATTTTATTTATTTTTTATTTATCATTAATTTTACTTAGTTATTTTATTATTTTATTTTTTATAAAACAAATTTCATGTTTATATTATTTCTATGTATTCTACTTATGCTTATGCATGGTTTTGAAATTTGTTTCCACCCTTATGCATGTTTTTTACCTTTATGTTCCTTATTTAATTATTAATTTATCTTTAAATGGTGTTATATATACCATTAAATTATTTTTGATATCCTTATACATTTTTTATAAATGTTTTTCTACCTTTTCATAATCCTGGATATACCGTTACATGACATATTTAATTTTTTTCCCTTACACAAGCTCTAAAAAATTTAATTACCCATACATAGATCATTGTTTTTTCTCCTTAACCTTTCATGAATTATATTTTACCATTATAGAATTAATTTGTTTTTTATGGTTACCATTATGAAACTTTAGTGTACCATTACACAATACATAAAATCTATAGATTACCCATATATAACAAATCAACATACCCATATGAAACTCTATTCTTAACCTTACACAGCATTTAAAAAATATGAGTTACCTTTGCATAGTACATAGTTAAGCTTATGCAGGGTATGAAAATATTATTTTACCATTTCACATAGTATTTAAAAGGCTTGTTGTCTTTACACAACATGTTATTATACCTTTACAAAAAATATGTTTTCGAGATTACTCTATTTTCACATTTTTCATGATATTATGATTTGAGGCATGTTTTTTTTGGTATTTCAATTTTACTAATTATAAAATTAATTATTATAAATTGTATTAAAAATCTGTGACATGTTTTTATAGAGTTTTAAATAAGTTAAGATGGATATTAATTCAATTTTTATTTTGATGCATAAATATTTGGAATGAAATTAAGAAAAATATTTTATTTTTTAGTTGTTTTATTGGATTTTATTGTTTTTAAATTCATATTAGATTTCAAAAAACTCATTGAAACATGTTTTATTTATTTTTAATACCATGTCATTCTTTATTGGAATTTTACACATCTATAAGAAAGTATTTTGAAAGTTTTTAATGTTATCATTTTAAATAAAAACAATATTGTGAGTTATTAGGAATTATCTTTCACCAATTAAAGTGGGGGATATATTACATTTATAATAATAATTTTAAATTATTTTAAATTGTTATTTTTAATTTTAATTTTGAGATATTGTTTTATAATTATTATACATCTCTCTTTCTCACTCTTTGTTATATTTTATCTAATTTTTTAATTTGAATTAGCTAAATAATTTCTCCGATTTGTTGAGTTTATATTTAATGTAAATTTGTTTGTGAACTTATTGAGAAACTGTAATATACAAAAATATTGACTGAATTATTCTTTGATGTTAGCTTATACATTTTCATGTGATATTTTGAAAAAACAATTGTGCTATGACACAATAAAGTGATGTGAAAATATGTGAAGTTTTATTTCTACGATTATTCATCTACTGGATGATATCTAAAGGGATATATCTAAATTACTTTTTCTTTTATTACCTTTATTAGATGAACTTAACATATACTATAGATCCAGTAAATGTGAATCTCATTGTTTTACTTTTATCCATTACACCCTAATTTTCTATTTTTCTAAAACATATTATTATATCTAACATGTGTTCTTACATTATATTTATGATTTTACTTACAAAATAATTTTCTTTCTTCAGCTTCTGTCTGATGAATATTAATGTTGGAACCATTTGGTTTGTGTCTCTGATAGTCTTATTCAAATATTTTAATTGGGTTGTGACTGCCCCTATGAAATTATGGTGGCACAATTATAATATCACTATAAAATAAAGGTTGTAATTGGGTTATGATTCCCCTTCAGTCACAAATATAGTTTACTAAAACTATCACATATAGATGAGAGTAATATGTGTATAGAAGGTCCAATATAGAGCATATAACTATTAATATTATCTACTTTGTTTTTCTATTAATATAAATAAATTTATTTATTAACCATATTAATTAATTTAGATAATTAATCAATTTTTATAAAATCATAATCTAGTTATTCACCCCTTGACTATCTTCCAATACTCTATCTAAGATTATAATTGGTATCAATGGTTAACCTTGTTGAAAAGACCATATGGATGGTTGATGGGAATGGTTGTATTTATTTTCAATATATAAAAAATAATCAAGTCCAATATATAATTAAGTCCTATTTTATTAGTTATTAATCATGGAAATAGAACGCTTAAAATCCTTTGAGATTTGTTAAATAATGATGGTGGTGATGCTTGGAGAATTATTATTGATTCTGAAAATGGGAATGAATTTCACATTTAGATATCTCTCCATATTTAAGTATTAGGATAGATGAAATGATATTATTTATGAGGGACAATTGTTTTTTTATGTAAATTCATTCTCTTCCGCAATGAAGTTTCACGATTTCCCATCCAATATAAGTTGTTATTATATGAAGTAATTGAAAAATGAAGATGAAGAACATGAAAATTTTGGTTGAATGAAGAATATTTTAGGATGGATTGAAATCCAATTATGTTCATTGAAATGTTATATGTATTTTATGGTGGGTCATATAAAAAAATTAACTAACATTGAAATCCACAAGGTGTGAGCTCGATGAACTTTTTTATGGTAACAAGCTCTACGAAAAAGGAGGGATAGCCCCAAAAATCATGGATGGTGGCATTGGTTGGTCACCTTGGGTAATCCTTGTTGTAGAGAGGGAAAATAGAACCTAATGGTTCATGTGTAATACCACATATGGAGACATGTGGCTCAAACCATCCAAGATATAGTGTGTTTATATTATATATGGGTAAAGAACCCAATATCATTGCTCAAAGAAGTAGCCTCATAGATTAAATTATTATGGACATCCATTTTTGGTGGAGAATTGATACAGGATGACCAAGAATCACTACACTATTAATGAATAATAAAGATATACAGATATAACATCGGAATAATTTCAGATGAATTTTAATTGTCCAATTAATACCATGTCATTGCCTCCAACCACTGATTCACTTGCATGCCACCGAACACAAATGTATCAATCCTAAAAACTCACCTAAAATCGATATATATCTGATTCTTGATAACATATTGAGAATGATGAAAGGGATAAATTATAACTCCCTTCACGAATTTTCATCTTTCTTTCATGCTATTATTGGAATTATATAATTATTCTTAGATGATTCAAAGTTAGGATGAGGAATTATCCCATATTTATCAATTCATAGAAGATTAATGCATTGTATTATATTCACATGAACACGAGACTTCAATATAAAATAATAAATGTATCAAGAAGAAGAATATTCGATGAATATCAACTTTATTGTGTGATAAAAAAAATCAATGTTCGACCAATTCAAAAGGCATACATATTTTGGAATTCAAAATGGAATTGAATCAATATATTTATCATATATTAATGTTTGTGAGATTCATAGGAAAATTGGTGGATACTTTTCCTATAAATACTAAGCATCTTACTTGAGATAATTCAATTTCTATTGAAGATAATTGAGACACTAATTTTTTTTGAATA
This sequence comes from Viscum album, assembly GCA_963277665.1. NCBI lineage: Eukaryota > Viridiplantae > Streptophyta > Magnoliopsida > Santalales > Viscaceae > Viscum > Viscum album. The sequence continues at coordinate 1,171,428,472 of OY728119.1, read as the reverse complement.
ACGGAACAAAAAACAACCTTTTTCTCAGACACAAACTTTGTAGACTACCCTAGTCATGTAGAGTAAATACCACATTTTTTGTTCATGTACTATAAAAATATTCCAATGATCTTTAACCTCAATAGGGATAATAGATCTTATAAATCACTGAAAAAATTCATGATTTTATTCGATATCTGTGAATGTGTTTCCAATTATGCAATGAATAAAGATCCCATGGAAATTCAACTTGTGTTAACCACGCTCAAAGAGTTGTGTGAAGAATATTGAATTTGGATAAGAGATCCTTCATGGGTTATCCATGGTTACTTTGATACTGTGTACTATATTTAAAAAATGAAAATCAAAACATGTGCAGTTAGAAAAAAAATTTGAATGAAACATTTATATAAAGTCCTTAGACATGAGAAAGGCATGTTATATTGAGGGTATACAAGTTTGAAAAGCAGAATATTACAGATAGAAAATAAAACCATGTGCATTATCAAATGAAATAATTGATAATTGAGAAACCATAATTCTTATAACATATTTTAAATTCATATAAAATAATAAATTATAATATTAATGTGTTTTATTTTCACAGGACATTCACCAAGAATTAAACTTCCATGCAATAATAGGATTTTATTAAATTAGGTTGATAATTTTATGACATTTTGTATTTTGTTTTTACAAGTTCCATATTGAAAAAAATATTATAAAATGAATTTTTGGCACAACGTGCACATATCTTATTGAGTCTTGGAACTTCACTATTTGAATGAGAGATACTCAAGTATTTGATAATCGAGGAACAAGGAAATATTGATTGTTATGTATTCAATATGTGATGATCATTCTGATAGTGTGATGATATAATAGTACCAAAATGATTACAATATAAGTGTCATTAATTTGGGATATGAAATTTATTTTAATTGATGATGAAGATCTTATTATGTTAGATGTAGTAACATCTATGAGATGAAAAATAGATATTTTTCATAATTTTGTTGAGTATCTTTTAGGAGATAGTGCTTCCACTAAAAAAAATTATGTTAAAGATCTACTAGTACTAGTATAAATAATTCCACTCACTTAAGAATATTGATAATTTCTAACCTGAACTTTTTTCACCAATTCTAGGAATTTTTAATCACCAAAAAATTATAATGATTAGAAAATACAAGAAAAAACCAAAGATTGACCATGATAAAGAGTATGATCTCACATCCAGATTGAACCTTGTAAAAATATATATGTTCTACTATTTCTTCTATTAACTAGATTACATATATTTTTGAGTTTTTGGACACAAAATAGATCTATTCCTCTTAACTGAGTTAGAGATTTGAGAGTTAGAGGGACTCATTGAAAATAAATTAAAACTCTATAAATGATAGGTTCACTAATTGAACACCTCTCAATATCTATATAACATCCATCTAGGTTCAAAAAATGGTAATAAAACATAGCTATACCTCTGATTGGATCAAATTATTTTTTGACCCAATCATATATGAATTGCAGATTTGAATCTGATGAAGTATCAGAATTTCCTTTGACATAAAATTTAGTTCATATCTCTATTAGTCCCAACAAGGAGGTTTTTCTGAAATCCTTGAATAATAGACTGGGGAAACAAGAGTGAAATATATAAAATGGTTTGAAGAAGAAATTGGTGACACCACAAACATAATATAATCAAAGTGTTAATCTATCAGTAGAATCTGTTAAACTAACTGATAATGTCCCTTTTGACGATTCTAGATCTAAAAAATGAATTATTTAATCACTTAGTATTTTTACATAGAATTCAAATATTATCTAAATTTAGTTCCTATTAATGTTTTCACATGCATGTTTAGGTACATCAAGTGTCTATATGATGAAAAAAATAGAGCTTGGATAGGTATATAATGATATATAGAATGCATTGGGAAAGAAATTTCAAATATATAAACTTCTCACAAAACATAATGAATAAAAAAATAAACTATATTAATATTCAATGAATATATCACTATTGTTGAATAAGAGTTGTAAAGAAATGGGTACGAGATATTAGTGACAAAAATAGTTCTTATTAAGATAATCCATGAGCTAGGTAAATCCTATTTGGATTCCATAAATGTTGAGAACTCTCTGCTGGAAATAAAATACGAGGCTGATAAATTACCCTTGGATGACGAATCGAAGGAATAGTTTTCATCACTTTGTAAAGAAATAGTCAATCTTATTTATAAGGAATGTAAACATGATTCCAATGAGAAGGATTTATTTGAGAATGTTTTTATAGTGTTAATCCAAGCATCAGAGAAACTACAAAAAATATCAATAAATTTTATATAATCCCAGATATAGGTCATAGAAAATAGAATTAAAGAGTTGAATAATTCATTACTGGGGGAAAATCAAAATCTTGATGATCAGATTAAGAAATTGAATATTAAATGGGAAGATAAACTGAAAATTATTAATAATAAGAAACTATTTATCAATTTAATTGAATTATAATTGAATTCATATTGATAAATATGAAGGTGTCACAATTAATTAATTCCCATAAATAATGTGAATACACGGTGAAATAAATTGAATTTTTTAAGTACTCATTAAATATGAAATGTCTTGAGTTGGTGATAAAGTTTAGATATCTGGAAAACACCCAATATAAATCTTTGGTATCGGTTGAGATCCAGAGGACTTCCAAGAAAGAATCTGATAATATTTGTATTTACAAAAATACACATTATAGTGGAAAGAATAGTTTTATATTATCTAATTATAAATCAATTTCAGGATAAATAGAATAAGTAACCCTTGCTCCAGAATATTCTATTTGTACTAATACTATTTCATCTTCTATTAAAGGTTCTAAAAGAAGATGTCATCAAACAGGGGTAAATAAGACTGATGATAAACCCACCATGTCATTAAAGGACAATTTGAGATATACTAGGAATTATGTTTCCAAATGGAAATCTCAAATAAATAATCATATTATCTAAAACAACAAGATAAAAAAGATAGTCAAATGACAACAGAAAAGAAGAAATCAATATTTGTAATCTATTACTAGTGTTGTTGGATGTTTGGGAAATATACCATTGACTAATGGAATTATTTTTTAATGCATCATGATTACATAAGACCAGTATTGAGGGGGAGAAGATATTATGTGAATATAAATCTTGAAAAAATGATGCAGAATACATAGATGGAGAGGAATATGTATATCAAGAAGTGATTTTTATGTTTTAAATACTTCAATGATTATTGAAACATATGTTATAAAATTTATGTTTAGTTCGGTATATACTAACCACACACTAGTCATGTGTTTGTGAAATAAAATACTAGAAAAAATATAGAGGCATAGAACAAAACCAAAAAATTATTCCATGGGTAATAAGGAGGGGAAGGTAATGAAGAAAACTATGATGCTTGATGCACCCAATTAGATTGATGAAATGGTTTTCAAAACAAATAAAATGTGTTTTATTATGGAATAAGGGGTCATATCATATACCATGGAAAATAGGCCCGAAACACCAGTGTCAATGAAATAATGCTAAAGCATAAAAGATAATTTATCTCAAAAAAATGGGTTGATTTGATAAAATAAAATCATGATGAGAATTTTGAATTTCATGAGATGTTTTTAAAAAGGGATAAACCTTGGAATTATGGAGATATGTGTGGAAGGTGAAAATTTTCAATGTATTTTTCTAACATATGCATGACAAAGATTCCTGTAAAACAAATAATTAATAATTACTAAACGTATGGAGCTAGTGATTGTAGTGATAAATATTCTACTGTGAAGAATTATTCTACACATAAGAAGAATTATAAGCGTATACCGAAATAATTGTGATTCATATAGCCAAATAAGATGGAATTTTATAATATGTTTGAGAAATAACAGAAGAATGGAAGTGCAATTCTTTCTAATGATAAGAAGTTTATTCCATATACGATTTAGGATAAACAGTTCAAAAATTACATGTTTTCCTGAAATGATAAAATTTAGAAAGTCAATGATGGTTTGTCCATGAAGAGTTCTCATTTATCTAGAGTTGATGTGGAGAAATATATTCCACAAAATCGGATTGGTTAAAAATATTTTCCTATATTATGAGGAATCTCTTGGTCTAAATGTTATTTCAAATAAATCTAAAGGTCCCTCTTTATTTTTTTATTTATATGATCTAAGAAAGCACATAGGGAATTTGAGGTTATGTTTTATATTAGCATTGTTGGAAAACATGTATTGATTCCCCTTTATGGGTTCTACTAACTATCTTGATATGAATGAATTGAGTGCACACCTTTAGTGGGAGAAAAGATAAAGGATATGATATCAATGTTTATTTCATGAATATATGGAAGTTAAGGTCATCTCTACAGAACTTGAAAATTGATGTAACCCAATTACAGTTCTTATCCTTGTCATTATTATAGAAAATATGAGCATATTGGTGAACTATTTTCTGGTGAGTAATCTAAAATAAAGGGGGAGTAAATTATTTTTTCACATGAAATATATGATGTGTTTGCTATTGTTTGTTGAAAAATATTACTGTTGATAAATTCAGTTTATACTGCCCCATCTTTGAGAAGTAAGAATTATCTTATCATGGTAACACATGTATGGTTTTTAATGGACAACATAGAAAACCTTTGTTGTATATCTCTCTTTTTATACAATAGGTTATCCCCTGTAGACTGAAATCAAACCAACTAATAGAACACTACTAGGTGAACCATGTGGAATCATCCAAATTTTTTAAAATGGAGAAATAATCCAAAATTCCTAGAATGGTAGAAGGATAAATTAAAAAACTCTTGAATTGATTATTTGGATTTATTTTCATTAAGCGGGATACTGGGAATTGAGTTGATTTAAGGAACTACTATAGATAATAAAATCCTAATGGGTAGATTGAAAATCCCTTGTAATTGGTTAATTAGCATGGTTGTTTTTGTTATTAAAATATAATAAGGAATTGATGCCAATGTATAATGAAGTCCCTTGTGTTTAATGATTAATCATTGAAAGAGAAATATTGAAATCCCTTGAGAGTTACTGATGAAGGATAATGATTATTCTTATAGAATTATTATAGATTCATAAAATGGAATTGGATTTTATTTTATTCCTAGAAAATGCTACAAGATATTGTATGATTATTGTTGAAATGATAATTTTTATGAAGAACAAGTAGTATCTGGTTTATGAACATTGTATTGTACAATGAAGGGTGAAGATTATACTTACAATTCTGGTTTTTATTTGATGATGTAATTGAATATTGATGGTTCAGTAACCTAAAAATAATAACTACATGAATAAAATTTTAGGATGTATGGAAAACATATTAGTAACTTCGAATTTTTCATAGTATTTTATGATGGGACATATATAAAAAAATAACCAACCATGAAATCCATAAGGGGAAAAATTGATCATCCTTTTTTATTAGAGAATACTCAACCATATGGGAGAACCATCCACATATAACCTATATGGTAGAATGGGTTGAGTGCTTATGGGAGTGCATGAGTGCAGAGAGGTCACATAGTGCCACTAGGGTGTGCAAACAATAGTGCACATGGGGATATATGAGTCGAAACATCCTATATATGGTGTGTGGATATTGTATTTGGGTGTTTACCCTAATGTTGTGACATGATGCAATATTGGCAGACATTAACTTATTATGGAGGTTCGTCCCACATTGAGAATCAATGTGGGATTCCCATATCTCACTAAATTATTCATAAATATTAAATAAGAAATGATATAGCCTCCATAATTCAATATGATGATTTAGAGCCCTCCAATTAAAACCAAGATTTCATCCTCAACCTCTAATTTATATTCATTCCATCCAGATCCATTTGTTAAATTCCACAAGCTCACTTGACATCCAACCATTTCAGGTGCTCAATTAAAATTGAATAAAAAAGAATACATGACACTTCAAATCCATTCATGAAACTTTATCATGAATTCATGACAATTTTTGGAGGATATGAGTCAGCCAATATGACATGAAGTTATAGTGGGGCATACACTCACATATCCAAATGAATACAAGAATAATCCTTTTCAATGTTTTTACATTCATGTATGAATTCATCAAAAAAGAAGATACATGTCCCAATAGAGAAGATTCCATGAATCTCAACATCCTTGTGTGATAAAAAGGAATCCCATGTTACAATAACTCAAAATTCCTAGATCCCTGAGAATTTAAAATAGAATATACATGAAATATTTATTATAGAGATGGAGGAATAAAGGACATGATTATTACATCATTTTGGATGAATATTTAATACATTGCCAAAAATACATGCACGAGGACCGTAATAGTTTAGTGTCTTTGGAAAATAGAAACAAACTATTCTATCGTAGTAAAATATCTTGAAAATCTCCAATAAATATCTACACATTTAGTACTTCATCCTAAAAACTTTATTGGAAACATGGAAAAAATAAAAATAAGAAAAGTGTGATCATAGATTCTCAGAAAGGGTAAATAAAAAATGCATAAGAATAACATGAACAAATGTTTAAGGAACATGATCATAGAATTTAAGGATCACACCCTACATATTAGATATCATAATAAATATTTCCAGTTCATAGGACATGAACCATAAGGAAATGAAGAACATAATCCATGAGAGCATATCACAGGAATAAAAATTTAATTGTGGTGAACACATAAGCAAATAATATTATGAACATGTATAAGTAGAAACATGTTAACTCATTAAGTTAAGTACATGAGATCATAACCTCACATAAACATATAGACATACTCCCTGGTCCATACATAACATTGTGAACATGTGACCTAGTTCAGGCATAATGGTCAAGGAATCCCTTCCAAGGCTATCTTTGTGGTATGAGATGACTCCCCATTCCATCTTGGTATTCATGGTTCACTACCATGGACGTCTTAATAGAATGATTTCACTCTTAATACCCTCTTAGTAGTATTGGTACACTCCCATGGCCATCTTAGTATCAAAATTTCACCCCACAAACCTTCTTGGTAGTCATGGTTCACTCCCATGGCCATATTAGAAGAATTATTTCAGTCCTCATTCCATCTTATCATATCCAATGAGATATAAATATTTATCAATTGTATTGGAGGGAGAAATAAGTTCCACCCTTATCATAAATAAATCATACATATATATTGAAAAAATATTAAATAATCATATCACAATCAATGAAAATTAAAGGGATTTATAAACATGTAACAGATCATAACATATGAAAAAATACAGTTTTTTGAATAATTTCATCATAAACATGACCTCTGAAAAGATTTGCATTTCAAATTCATATAACTCATAAAATAGAAAAGAGTTTCATAAAGACCATGACATTAAGTGTAAGGCATTCATTGAAAGAATGTGAATGGACCCCTTACACAATTTCATAAAATAGAATGATGACATCAACATATGTCATATTAGATGGAAAATAATATTGAAATATCTTTCAAAAATGTTTATTATGGAAAATATCATTTATCCTTTGAAAAGGCCTCATTACAACAAAAAATCTTTTAAAATCCATTTTCTTTAAAATAAAATTGAAATATTATAAATATAGCATTGAAAAACATTTTTAATCATTTTTATTTTAAAACACATAATTAGAGATTGAAAATTATTTGAAAAACATTTAACATGAAAATACTTTAAAAACATATAAATAAAAATTGAAAACATTTAAAAAAACAATTTCTCTTGAAAATACTTTGAATACTTATAAAGGAAGACATGAAACAATAAAAAATATTAAAAAAAATTCATTCAAAATTATCTTCAATTATATTTTGATATCATTTTTAAGACATTTTTTAAAACATTTTTGAAAACATGGTCATATGAAAAAATATATTTCTCACCAGATAAAGAGGATGTTTTTTTACTTAAAAAATTACATTAAATACCAAAGAGTGAGAAAAGGTACTAATAAATGAGGATATCTTGAAAAAATATAGGATAAATAAACTCATGAATTTTCTTAAGATATGTAACATAATAATTTATAAAATGAAGTATGAAATTAAACAATCTTAAAAAGAGATGAGATTGTTTAAATAAACTCTTATAACTCAGTAAATTTGAACCATAATCTACATGTAAGGAAATGAAATTAAATTAATCTTAAGATATCATGAAAATAAGTATATTCATGATAAATCAATAAAATTTAGCTATATACACCTCGAAATAGAGTTTAGGTGTATAACAAAACATCAGTCTCAATGAAGGAAAATTATGAAAGAACCTTTTTATCGATTTGGCACCTTTTGGAACATAATCAGCATGAATGAATGCTCATAAATAGGTTATTTTAATATCCATAAATTTTTTTTAATATACATAGAATAAAATCATGGGAATCACTTACACCACATATATGGAAAGAGTGGAAAACATAGCATGTATCTCACAAGAATAAAAAGCGAGATGAATTCCCCTTACCTTTTATCTTGACTATCATCATACTCATTCAAACCAATTGTATAATAAATTTATATTTATTATTAATATTTTATAGAAAAAAATTCTTATACATAATTCCATATATGTTTTTATTACTATCTTATTACCCACTTGTTAACCATCATATGTTATTCTTTTATTTTGGATAATATTTTCATTATTTTTTGCATGTGTCTTAATTTGTTATATTGTTGGTTGTTATACATATATCATGATTCCAGAATAGATATCCTGATATAAATATCATTTATATAAATTTTATTTGTATTATAATAATCTATATAAGATATATGAATGAAACTGAATACACCATTCATGGAAATGGTAGGTCGTACATACGAATGAACGCTATTTTTGTTTAATTATTGTGTTGAGAGAAAGTATGTAAAAAAAGTATATATTTATATATATATATATCATTATTAAATTATATTTATGATATCATTTATATCATTTATATTCACTAAAACAATACTCAGTACAATACATGTAGTGTATAAATGAATCATATTTATTTTAGGGGGCAGTAGTCCACATGTCCTCTATCGAAATTATCATATTTACATAGGATAGAAAGTATAAAGATATGTTTTAAATAAAAAAACAGAAGCATAAAAACATTAAAAATAATATATATATATATATATATTATATAAATATAGTTTCCATCATAATGGTCACATTGATAGGTGGTAATAGAAAAATGAACAATCATCGTTTCCTGAGGAAGTTGATCACAATACACAGAAATAATATATTAGTTACCTATTAGATAGAGGTGTGTGTAAGTGAAATTCAAAAAATTAGTAAATAAACCAATTATACTGAGGATAATTGTTTTTTACAATCTTATAAAAAATGATGTTTTGTGGGTGGATAAAGAATGTAAATGAAAAAATCTTGAGAGAAGGTGTTACCTCCTAATCGGGTTACACATTTTGGGTGGTGTAAAAAGGATACCTTGGATAGCCTTCTTCCCAACCAGAGGCATAAAAGAGAAAGATAATGATGTTTGAAAGTGTATTAGGCTAGTCTTGGAATAAAATAAGATGTTTAAGAGGTGTGAATAAGAGGGAGAGGTGGTGGCCTTTTATAGGAAAGGAAAAGGACTCAATTGGAATTTTTTAGAAAACATTAGGTGTATACATCTTCTTACATAAAAAATAAAAATAAACCAAAAAATCAATAATTCATTTATTTGGACGAACTATGGACATTAAATGGGTTTTGGATAAGTGGATAGGTAATTTGGGCCCTTGGTTTTATGGTTTTGTCTCTAATTAAGATTAATTTGACCTTCATCATTGTGATTAATTTTAATCACTATTAGTAATATTTTTTGGTAAAAATTTAAGTTGATCTTATTAGACTGTAAATATTATATTGATAAAAAAATATTATTTTAGTTTTTAAAAATTCAAATCATAGTACTAGGAAAAATAAGATTAATTCTAATCCTATAGATGAGATAAAATGACGGGGTTTTAAAGTAGAAAAATGTTTAAACATTTCTTAAGTGTTTATATTGAATTTAAAAATAAATTTTTTTATAATGACCTAAATTGTATTAATGGATTTATAATTTATCTAATGTTAATTTAAAATAAATTTAAAATATAATTTATTATTAATATTTGTTTAATAAAAAATTCTGTTTTAACTAAAATGCATTTGTTTTCACTATTCGTCAAAAAAACGAGGATTCTCATAAAAACCCAAAAATTAATCCTATCATAATTTAGACATTATAAATTCAAAATCTAAGTTTATTTTATCAAATTAAATTTCTAAATGTGTCTAAAATTAATTTTATTATTTTTCACCAAAGTACATTAAAAGAGGTTCATCCAAGAAAATGATACTTTTAATCCTTAAAGGATTTCACCAAAAATCATATCGTTCATTGTAAATAAATTTTATTTAAATAAAATAATTATAAATAATATTTCAAATGTATTTATTACTATTTCTCTAAATAATTTTAATAGCTATGTTATAATTGTCTCATTTAAATAATAATATGTAAAAAAGTTGTTTCATAGAAACTTAGTGTTTTGTGCATCATACGCCATGTAGATGTTGCATTTAACATACTCCAAGTCATTATTGAGTGTAATGTACTCAAATTTGGTGTTGGGTGTAATGTACACCATGTTGGTTCTATGTGAACTGAATTTTTGGCCTAGTTCATTTTAAGATAGAAATGAAAATTTAATTTATTAGGGTAAAACAACTTTGTGACCATAATTATATTTCCTTTCATATTAAATCAGTTTTTATTTTCATTTATAATTAAATGGTTACCTATAAATTAATATTTTACAACATAAACCATATATTTTCATTAATTATTTAATACTATTCATAACATCTAATTTAACATTTTGGTTGTATCTCACTATATTGAATAATAAAATTGTAATAATATATTATTGTTCGGTAATCCATGGTCTTGTGTGTTACGCAAGACATCGAGGAAATCCATTGTTGAGTATAACTCAATCAAAAATTTGAGTTCCATGTAGTGAAATCCAATTTTTATGTTGTGTGTAGTGCACAATTAACTCGGTATTTCATATAATAGAAGATAAACAGAGTTCATTAATATAAAATAAATTATCTTCAGTGTTTCATGAAAGAGAAAAAATATCAAAATGTATAAATAAATTAAAATAAAATAATTCACAAAATCTTAGGGTGTTACATTCTACCACCATTAAAATAAAATTCACCAATAAAATTTATTTGGATTGTCCAAGGATTAATACATGAAAGTTTCATTCATAGAAACCCCCATTGTAAAGATTAATACCTAAAATTCCCTTAAAAAGGGAATGTTTGAACCATAATAGCTACCCATAGTAACTCATACCAAGATTCCTATATAGGAGAAAAAATGTGGTAATTAAAAACATGTATATGGAAGAGAAATATAACTATTGTGTTCTCATGGAGTGTGATAGAGATCAAGGTTAGGTGAAAGTTGACAATACGAAATCTATAAATATTTCATGACATTAGGGGCCTACTAATTCATCAGAAAAGAAGGTACTAAGAAAAACATTTTGGTATATAGATACATTTTCATAATTTTGATGAATTTTCATGGAAAATAAATCTTTCATGATTTCAGGACAATATCACTCCTTGTTCTTCATTGTTTCTTATAGAAATGGTAATGACCTTGTTTGTTTAAGGTTCAAACTTTTCAATCGTTTTCTAATGGGTTTATTCATAGAACAAGAAACACCCAATGATTCTATATCTATTTGGACCTACTTTCCAAAGGTAGGTGCTCATTAGTTGTGGACCGATGAGGCTTACGAACTTTTATTGGTCGAGAGGATGGGAGGTCAGGCTCATCACAACTTTTTGGAGGGAATTATTGCCTACTCTGGGACTCTCTTATAGATTTATGTTATGTTCAGGAATCCTTATTAATTAACCAAGCATGAATATGTGTTTTTCTTTAGATTTGAAAATCAATGAATGATATGTATGGGATTTATAGAATATTTTATATGTATTTGAGGTACTTCATCTATAGAGAATCTTTCATATATTTCAGACATTCTTAGTCAATGGTATCGTTCAATATATTATATAGAAATGTCTTGGTCATTATGATTACCGTACTGGTTTTAAAGCCACATAGTGGAGAAAATAATGTTTATTGTCATTCAGAAATATAGGGATTATTTCAAAGTTGTGATCGTACATGCAGATGGGCTACCAATGTATCCTCATTAAAAATGAATCAGAACCTACGTAGTTTGATAATAAGGATGAGGTTTATGCATGGTTAATGGCCCAAAAAGAGATGTCATGATTAATTTTACATTCTAAGCTCACGTGAGTCATGATCGGTTTGAGAAACAGGAGGTATCAATAAAATTGATGATGATTCCATGAAAGATGCAGTCATGATAAATGACGTGGGGCATACGTATGAATGACTGCCCAATTAGATGAAGAACATGAATTTCTTTTGGAAAGAAGCCCAGTAGTAGGTTCCATAAATGTATTTGTACTTTATGGATATTTTGAGTTTTAACCCGAGGGATACTCCTGATAAGGAGGCCCAAATTAAAAGGGACTTATGATTGGGGATTATTCCCGAGAAGGTAGCAAAAAATAAAAAGAATTTAATATTGGGGCATACTCCTAAGCAGGATGCCCAATGTTAAAGGAAACTATGACTGGAGCTTACTATTGAGAAGTAGGCCCAGGATAAGAACATTTGTAACTTGGGGATTACTCTTTAGATGGAGGCCATAGTTAAAGGAATTATGATTAGAATTTACTCTTGAAAAGGAATCCCAAACTAAAGGAACTTGGGGCTTACTCTTCAGAAGGATTCCCTTAGTCAAAAAGATCTTCTCATGTTAAAGGATGTGGAGATATGGGGGAAACCACTAACCGTTGTGACATAAAGCTTGTAAGTCACGAGGTTTTAGGAGAGGTTCTCATAGAATTCCATTTAGATAATGAATCCAATAAAGGAACCATGCCATAAAGGGATTTGAAAAGGGGTTCGAGGGATAATATCTTGAAAAGAAGAGGTGAACAGGATAGAATCACACAAATGAAGTTGGCGTGCATGTGTTGGCCACATAAACCATTTGGTGCACAAGTCTTGGTCATGAAAGTGTACTTGCAAGACATGGGTTCACCTGGGCGATGAAAACTCTATATGGTAATACTTGGGCGAGACTTAACTCAAGCCTTTAATAATATCCTAAGATGCTTCCAAAAGGGCAGCGTACATGTTTCATCAAATGTGTAGGGCGGCGCACAAGTGTTTCCACCTTCAAGTAGGTCTGGACACTTATGCGAGGAAGTGTTGATGAATTCTAAACACTTAGGCCTTATCCTACTCTTTCAAGTCTTCCATTCTAGGTAAAAAAGTTACCTTAGTATCTTTCAGAAGAGTTGAGTTAAAGACTTGGGCGACCAGTGCTTGAATCCAAGTTTTGGAAAATCCATCCCCAAAATGGGGGGCCAACAGGGGATATTTATAGAACACCCTAAACCTTTTGAAAAAAATCAAGTAGGGCGCGCAAGTGACTTGCGCAGTGCACTAGTGACTTGCATGCCTCAATCTAAATGGGTTCCTAGTCCATGCATTTGTCAATTTTTTTTTTATTTTCTTCAAAGGGAGACACTTTTTGTGCTTAAGGTATTCCAGTTTTCCATTCATTGGACTCTATTATGGAATGGAGCGTTAATAAAAGTCCCACCTCGGAGTTGGATCTGAAAAAGAAGGAGGATCTGGCTCTGAGGAAATTCTGCAGAAATCAAGGGCATGCGGCACGCATGTTCAGCACGCAGCTTCTAGGGAATTCAATTATGGCGTGCAGGTGGTTTGGATCGCCTATATATATAGGCTTACTCCCATGTGAACTCATTCGGCTTCAAGAATCTTGAGTTCTCATCGCGCCAGTGTTTCGGTCTTTGACGAATTACTTTTCTGGATTTTTTTCGTGCTTCTTCATAAGGTATTTGACTTGTGTTCCAGGACTAGGGTGACAACACTTGTGTGATAGACGTGACTTGTGTGACATGTTTGGGACTAGCAATCCTTAATGCCTCTACCATTTTTTTGTGGATTTCCCTCATCTATATTTTCACAATACGAACTTACTTAAATTTGATTGTTTGACTGTTGTGCAGATTCAATGGCTCCCAAAAGAATTGGATCTGCTGATGAGTTGGCTAACAAGAGAATAGATGGAATGATGAATGTCATCAAACATTACTATTATGTTATCTACGAAAGTACTCTCCCAGATTTGGATAATTTCATGATGAATTATAATGCTTATTTTCCATAGATAATCTAAATTCCTTTGATGAATTATCATGCTTATTTTCCCAATCGACGAAGTGTACGAATTGGAATGATATTTAATCATGATCCATTATCAATGAAAGATCGTCGGATGTATATATCATTGACTCTTCCAGATAGATACAAAGGTCTGATATGTCGATGTACATCATCATCGACATCTTCATCTCTAAAAGATATCACTACATGGCATTCTGCAGGATCATTCTCTATATGGTAGACCTCTGCCGCAACAATTTCAGTTTGAATTCTTGAGGACATTAAAAAGCCTCAATAAGCGCCTCTCAAATATATTTTGATATATTTAATGAATATAGAATTGATAACATGGATGGTACTTGGGCCAAATGTTTCAAGACTTCATAGTTTTGGTCCAAAGGTTAGCATTTCCTATTAGGAAAATGTGGTTTTGCAGGTGCCTTGGAAGTTGATGCTTTGGCAATAGATGCATCCCGTATAGGGGTAGGAATTGGAAACTATCCTGGATTTGGTAGATTAGTCTCACTAGGTCTATCTAATTGCTTAGAGGAAGAAGGTTTAACCTCTAATCAGTACTACAAAATAAATTTGTCAGGACCGAATCTACCTTGTAGAAGATCATTCTTGTTCCTGTTAAGCCCACTAAAGGGGTTTTCCATGAGTTTCTCACGCATATATAGTTCTACAGGGGTAGGATTGAAATAATGGCTTCTAGAATATCCAAATCATCCCCTGTATCCTAGAACTCCATCTCTACCTCCAACTCCACTGTTAGATACAGGGACTTAGGCTAATCATGACCGAAGCTGTCATTGGTATAGGGATCCATTAAATATATCATGTTAACATAACCAAAGATCAATTTATCATCTAATAAGGTTTCTAGTTGATGAACTAGTTTAGGTTATTCCATTTGGTGGGGTGGTGCCCATTCTTTTGAGACAAATGGCATAAAATCTACCAGAGTCAAGTAAAACTTAGGCTTTGACACGAGCTCTTCTTCTTCTGACTGCTCTTATTTATTCAAATAACACCACTTCTTTGAGTATTTTCCTTATGATAAAGGGGGTTTTATATGGAATAAATAGAAGAAGACCCAATTAGATTATTCGGTTGTGTTTGAAAAATGGAATGAGTTCGGTTGATCGTTTTCATGACCATCCAATCATCATATTTCTGCGCATTTTTTCTTTTGACTTCGTGCCACTCACCATATTTCTCTGGATCAGTAGTAGTAAGACATGCTACCTAGGCTGAAGAACCTTTTAGTTTTACTTTTGCAGAGTCCACCATCATTTGAATGAGGTCTTTTAAAAAAAACACTGCTGAATGGGATACCCCAACATTTGATGAAACATGCAATAGTTGGGGAGGAATTCATCTCCTTCCTTGTTCGGACTTTTGGGCCTTAGAAACTAATCCATATTGTTTTCAAGTGCTGAGATGATGTAACTATGAACTTGTTCATTCTGGAATGAATAAAAAAATTTCATTAAATCCTCAACCTATTTCTGTCTCTGATATTTTTGATCATGTTGACGAGGCGACCATTTTTGTTGATGCTCAGGAGGTTGAGCCCTTCGATATGATGAAGGTTTGGAAGTGGAATCAGGTACATGTGCTTATTTAAGTGAAACTATAGCAGTCTCTACTTTACCTATTCTCCTTTATAGAACTAATATAATTTCACAAGTTTTAGACTTAGTCTTTATAAGAGAGTCTTCTATCTGTTGAGCTATTGAAGTAAGGTATTGAAACCCTCCTGTGTATTTCACAGGGATTAGTGGTGTGCGTAATTCATCATGCAAATTTTCCATACAGATTGGTAGCCACACTTTTCGAGGGAGTTATAAACATAAAGAATATGTTAATACCTTCTAGTGAGAATTGAAATCTGAAACACTTTCATTTTCCCTTTTTTTAAAATTGGTAATTTCAAAAACTATCATCTTGGTTAATGTAGAGTTAAATAGAAGAAGGAACTTTTGATGGAGATCTTCCCACCCAGTAATTGATTAAGATTTCAAACTCGTATTCCAGACAAATTCTTGTCCCTGTAATGACTACACAAAACACCAGAGCTTAACTGCTTCTTGTTGTTGAGGAGTTCCTATCATAGGATCACAATGAGAGACAATATGTGTTAAGTGTTGTTCTGGATCTCCCAAACCATTAAAAATTCAGAATGTGGTATTTGATAAATTTAATGGGGGAGGAATTGCATCCCGCCATTCAGGGTAATCTCTATTTTTGTTGAACTTGAGCATGTTTTCCTTCCATAGCTTCCTACCAAGATGATAATGACTTAATGATAGTCATTAATTTTTGAGATACATCTGTTTGAGCTTGGAACTGAGCAGGTTCAATAACTAGATTTTGGACGGGTGTAGTGACCGGTACTTCCACAGAATGTAGTATTGGTGGATGTTATTGTGTATGACCCCTAGGAGTGGACCTGTGAGGGTGTACTTCTAAAGGGGGATATTATTGATCGATCCCAGTAGCTGCAAAAAATTCCCTTGACTGATTTACTCCAGCATGCTTAGGAGGAAGACTACCTTAAAGTAGTTTTTCATTTAACCTCCTTAATTCATTTCTTTATTCTTGTTGTTGTGCGAACCATTCCTCTAATGAGAGTTATTGGCCTTCTCCAGAGGTAGGGTGTGATGTAACCTGACTTTTTCCCTTTTCCTTGGAATGTGCCTTTCTGAAGTATAGATGGGCCTTACTCGAAGAAATGTCTTGCCACCGGAAAACACTCTTGCTTCTAGTACAAACACCTCATTCGTTTGTTTCCATATGGAGAGTTTCTTGAAAAAGATCTTCTTCATCTGATCTCTCTGAGTGATCCATATGTTCTAGGGGACCAGTGACAATGAAATTGATGACATTTATCGATGCATAACGCATTGTAGCCCTTCTGTCAGTGTTTCTATGATACTGTCTTCTTCCAAGTCCTTTATAAGACATTTCCTTTTGTTTTATTGATCCCTTACGAACTTCTTTAAGAACCATAATTTTAATGGAATTTCTTGATAATTCGGCTCTACGTTCCTCTTGTGGCTTCTTCCCTAATCAAGAGAAGACTGAATTTCGCTGAGGGAGAGATTGAGAATTTGAAAATTCCCCTATCCGATGGACTGGGACAATTCCTGTTATTCCTACTCAACTCCTCGAATCATGTCTGTTGTTCCTCAGGGATGGATTAAAAGAGTCCACAGCCTGGCAAGATGAGGCGGCTCTTGAGCTGCTACATCTGAAACTTTCTTAAAAGCTCTCCCGATTTTGAGGATTTATGTCCGGAATATAGATGGATGTATCATCCTACATCCCCTCAAATAACCTGGCTCAAATGACCATTGGATTATTTATGACACCTCTGTCACCAGATGATGTGCATGCTCTAAACAAGAAGCTTGTTCGATATTCTCATTTTCTTGATGCAAGAGTAATTCAACATCTCTTCCTTTATATGACTGACTTTGGGAGGAACTAGTTGATGTTGGTTCTTGAGAAAGCCTTTGATTACAAACAAATCCAGTTAGATGTGGTCAGCCATGGGCAATAACATTGCATGAGACCACATTAGGTAGGCTTTCTTGACTGGAGAGCACAGTTAAATAAAATTCTCCATGAATGCCCCAACCCCGGATATGAATACCAAATGGGGCATTGGTAATAACTTAGCATAAACCTTTTAATATGACAAGGCATGTACGCTGAAGGGATCTCTGTTGCTTTTCATCCTTTGGAATTCGGGAAACAGAGAGAGAGTCCAAGTCAATTTGGCGTTGCAACCTTTCTATTTCCATAACATGGTTTTGATATTCATCATAAGATAAGATTTTCGCTTTTAAGTGACAAAGTGTTTTCAAAATGTTGAGACGAATATCATGAATACAATCTTCTATTAGCTTTTCTAGAATATCATAATGAGAGTCAGCCAAATTCTAAAACATGACTGGTATCTCACCTTTCTCCAGTTGTTTTCTCATATTCAACACTTACTATTTGTCATTTGATGAATATTCTTCTACCGTATTGGACAAAATATGGTGCTTCTTTGTTGCTTCATCAGATTCAACAAGATTGTTAGAGAATTCATTTGTAAAATTAAAAGACGAATGACGTAGGAGAGTTTTAGGGAATGACCTAACCTCGGGCTCTCTTCTGATTGAGAAAGTATTTCACCTACTAGTGGTAAGTCATCCGAAATGGCTGGCTTCGAATTTGTAAGTGCCTCAAGATAAGAGGGATTTCTCGTTACTGCATTTTCCATTGATGAATTTTCCTAGAAATTCGAATTACTACTGCAAAGAGAAATTTAATAGCTAAATTCATCATCATGGGAAGGACCACCATGGGGTGTTATAGCAAAAGATTAAACTTTTTTCTCCTTGCCCATCTAGCCATGTAGAGGGTTATCGTGGCTCTAATAAGAAGATGATACTTCGATATTGACCAATTTGTCATGAAGAAAGCCTTAATGAAGAGGTGTCTAAATAAGACCTTCAGAATTATTGTTGTTACTTCCGGAATCTTTAAATGAGAGAGAAAAATCTTGAGTTGCAATAGAAAATTGTTTGAGGGCTTCAATAACACCATAATTGAGCAAGGCCTTATTGCAGATCAGCTCTTGATTTTTTAACTGTGCTAGATGGATCTTTTTCTTGAATGCCTTCTTACTCACATTGAAAACTACTTGTCAATGAAAGTGGTTATTATGTGTAGGTGTTTGTTCCTACTCAAGAGAAACGATCAGGTTAGGCTGATTATCTCTATTTAAATCTGGTGTATGTGCCCGACTTGATTGTTCATATGATATGGGGGAGTATGCCCCACGACCCTCATGGACTGTAATAGAGGTGTGTATCTACTCCAAGGTGACATGTTGATGAGTCACTCAACAGATAGGGATAGATTTGTGTTTATTTCCATGTGATTTCACTGAAGTTGTTATAATATTCTAACAGCTGTCCGAAATATGGGCTGGGATTTGCTTCTTCTCATTCAATGTTGTCAGAATGTGCTTAGTGACATCGGCTACTGGAACTGGAAAATACATCCATTTCATGGTTGGAGTAGGTGTGTGTTCCTGCTCCTGTTAGTGAATTCTGATAGTACTCATGTGTGGGGGCAGAAAGTTGTGCCTGCCTTCTGTTTGCCATTAGATCATTCCAATTGACATCTTCGTGCGCTAAAAAACGAGATTGTGGGTTAACATGATGAATTAAAGGTGTATGTGCCTGCTGATTGTTCTCCACCAAATATGATTGGTGAACTTCCTTCAATACTGGTAGATGAGACTGCTGGAAGAATTGTTGAGTGTAAGCAGGTGTACGTGCCTATTTATAAGTGGTCACCACATTTGATTGGAGAGCTTCTTTGGATGAAATCAGAAGATCCTGTTGACTAGATGATGAATTATAAATAGGTGTATGTGCCTGCCTATTGTACTTTGCTGGAATTGCTTGGTGGGATTGGAGTGTTACTTCAAGATGAGTCTACTGGGCAGTGAAATCAGGATGTACTAGTGTATATTCCCTCTTGTTATTTACCATCAAGTTATATTGATGGACTTCTCCGGAGGGGGATGAGGTAAGAATCTACTCCATGGTATGCAAATTTCACTTATGACAGTTCGCCTTGAGTGATCAGGTCTAAGGAACCCAAGATGAACACCTAGAGGTGATACCCTCATCATGTTGAGGGTGCACTACCACATGAGTCTGGCGACAATTATTGGTGGGAGTCCTCAGGAATGGCTCTTACTATCTTGAACAGAGGCCTTGAGTGACCTCTTCATTCACCTCCTTGTAATATGGGAGGGACTAGTTGTTGCGTTCTAAGGATAATGAACCGAAATGGTTGGAGACGGTGGTTGGCACCACCTGATTCATGACCATTGGTCGTCGCTATCTGGAAAACCAGGGTATGTTGTTAACTTGGGGGGGCTTGTCGAGCGGCCTCTAGAGTCGGGATGGTACCATTTTGATGGTATTCCTTCACCAATGCATTCTAGGCCCAACGTTGATGACGTTGAGTTGGTGATGTCATCCTCAGAGTGAACAAGCATCCAGCAGGAGTAGCGGATGAGGATTCAGCAGGAGTAGAGGTCAATGCATTTGTAGGTGTGAACATTAAAGAAGCCATTCTATGTTGTAGAGTGATATTGGAAAAGAGTGCTTGTTTGATATAGCAAACATAATCAGGATAGGTTTGGCCAGACTACATCTTTTGGATGAGCACATATGTTAATTATTGAATTGTTGGACCTCATATTGAGTTTAATAGGGGCCTAAAAAATAAGTAAAACATCATTTATCTTTGATAGGGATTCACGCCGGGTTCACCATTTTCGTTTCTTTTAGAAATGGGAATGACCTTGTTTGTTTAAGGTTCAAACATTACAATCGGATTCCAACGGGTTTATTTGTAGAACTGGAAACACCCACTGATTCTATATCCATTTGGACCTACATTCCAAAGGTAGGTGCTCATTAGTTGTGGACCGATGAGGCTTAATAATTTTCAATAGTCAAGAGGATGGGAGGCTCGGATCATCATACATTTTTGGGGGGAATTATTTCCTACTCCGAGACTTTATTATATATTTAAGTTATGTTCACAAATCCTTATTAATTCACCATGCATGAAAATAAGTTTTCCTTTAGATTTGTAAATCAATGATTGATATGTATGGGATTTAGAGAATCTTTTATATATATTTGTGGTTGTTTATCAATAGACAATCATCCTTTTGTTTTGGAGATTATTAGTCAATGGTATCCTTCAATTTATTATACAGAAATCTCTTGGTCATTATGATGACCATACTGGTTTTAAAGCCACTCAGTGGGGTAGGTGAAGTTTATTTTCATTCAGAAAGAGAGGGATTATTTCAAAGTTGGGATTGTACCCACAGATGGGCTACCTACATATCCTCATTGAAAAGGAATCAGAACCCACATAGTTCGATAAGAAGGATGGATTTTATGCATGGTTAAGGACCCAAAAATAGATTTCGTGATTGTAACACCCCAAGCATCCGTGATATGCTTCTCTTTTAATAATGCAATAGCTTGAATTGTACACAAGTTCGAGAATCTAACACACCACGACCAATCAAAATAGCAGTTATGAATAGTAATACCCACTTTTTAAAATTATATAAATTTTATATTTCAAAATGGACTTCATTTTTCGATTTGGAATATCAAAATTAGCCTATGTTGAATTTTTGGTGTTTTTCCGAGAACTTCCAATTTTCGATGAATAGTGAAAAATACTTAAAAACTACATTTTTAATCAGAATAATTTATAGTGATAAATTATAACATTGAGAGGTTTTGAAGTATAATTAGAATATAATTTTACCATTTTATCCAATTGTTTTCATTAGAATTAATTTCATTTTGAAATAGGACATAAACAATTGTCAATGTTTTGATATATATTGTTTCATAAAAAAACGCTATTTGTTGTGACAATAGGAATTAAAAATTAAATTAATTAATTCAACTTATATATTTTTAATTTTGTAAAATAGACATCATTTTTGAATTAGGAATATCAAATATATCTTAGGGGAATTTTTGGTATTTTTCTGAAAAACATCAATTTATGACGAATAGTGAAACCACTAAGTGGTAGTTAAAAAACTATTTTTTAGTTTAAATGAAACTTTACCACTTATGTGAATTGAATTTCAAAAATCTGACATACATGGTTTTCATTAATAAGTAAAGTGTTTCTCAATGTGATTAAAATAATTTTTTGGTGAATAGTAACTTTTAAGTTTTATTAATCGTGATTAAAGGTAATTAGTGAAATTTAAGGTAATTATGATATTACAAAAATATGAAAATCTATTGAAACTTGTCCTAAACTTCTTTTATGAGTCATGGCCGACCAATAAAATCCATGGGTGAACACGGGGACCCCATGGAGCCACTTGGGTAAGAAAATTACATTAATAACTTTTTATTAAAATTAAAAATAAAATTGTCACAAACATGTGTTGTTTTACTAAAACAATTATTACATGGGGTTATATAAGTTAACTGTTTGACTATAAATATTCATTGGAAATCTAAAACGATTTCCTACATCATGGTAATTTATTTATAATTTTTAGACATTAAATAACTTAAATTTTTTATGACACAATGATGATGCAGCGATGACCTCATTAATTAACAATTTAAATAAAATGAAAAGATAATGTAAAATCTAAGACATAAACTTGTAAAAAACCTATTTTATGAGTATATTTCGTACCCTTATCACCTTATCTGAGAAATATATTATTTTTGGACCTTTAAAATCCGATACTCATTATATAATAAAGTAACATTTCTTGACTTTCCAAGAGTGCCCCTCCACTCTTCTTATAAAAGGCCCCGACCTCTACCACCTTATTCACACATTCAAGCCATTTTTCTCATCTAAACTCTGCCCAACAACTCTCCCAACTTCTCTATCTTACTCCTAGAAGCCTCACTTTTGGTATAAGTCTTCTTAATGAAGCCTTTGGCTAAAATCAAAAAGAGTTACCCGATTTTAAGCTAATGTCTTCCCTTATGTTCTTTTGTTTTATTTTGCTTCTCCAACCCCATAAAATCTTATTATTACTTTATTTTGTAACAAAAATAGTATCCTAGATATACTAGGGTGTTTTTAGGAGAATTATTTGATTTACACTTACACACACCTTCATCTAATGGTTAAAGAACACACTGTTTCTGTGGGTGGCGAATTACTGCCTCACGAAACAATGATTGTTCAATCTTCTTTTAACACCCCTTATGGTGGCCATTATGATGACACTATTTTCATATATGATATATATATTATATTTATGTTTTAATTATGTTTCTCTATTTATAATTTATGGAATACCTTTATGATTTCCATTATGGGTAAACACGATAATTTCATTTTAGAAAGTACGGACTACAACCCCCTCAAAGTGATTTGAATCGTTAATGCCATATGTGGGACGTATAAAGGATGGAGTAAATTATATTATATATGATATTATACTGGAATTATAATACAGCTTTATATCATTATGATTTCATTTCATTAAATACGAAATAGAAATGAAAGTAGCGTTCCTGTGTATGTACGACTTATCGTGTCCATGAACGGTGCATTTCATTTCTTACCTCTAATTGTTACGTAATATTATGAATGAATGTATATACTGGATATATATGATATATATGATATCTAAATCATGAATATAATTCTGGATATAATGGATATTTTACCACATGAACAACTTGTAATGATAAGAAGTTTACTTTTGACTCAAGTACCAAAGATCGACAAAACGACCGTTATTAACATAAATAATTACATAATTTTCATAACATGGTAATAAGTGATATAAAATTAATAATAAACCTGAAAAAGGTTCTTAAGAAATTACAAATTCACTCTATTTTATTATTTATGGGGTTAAAGAATGGTCGAGTCAAGTCGGACACGAGTTAAGGGAACTTCTTAACCCAATTTCCGCTCTTTGGGTTAATCTCATAATTTCAAATTAATTCATGATATTATTATATCCTATATTGTATTTGTACTTTATTTATGTGTACTTATGGTGAATGCACATAATAGATCTATTTTATTTAAAAAATGATCTTTCTAAGGGGAACTTCATAACACAAATTCCGTTCTTTGGGTTAATCTCATACTTTCAAATTATGTCATGATATTATTATGTTCCATCTTGTATTTGTACTTTCTTTATGTGTACTTATGGTGAATACACACAATATATCTATATTATTTAAAAAATGATCTTTTAAGGGACTTCGTCTCAATCCCCTTTCATTGAGGCATATATTGTTTTATATACAACTTTCTTTTATATGGTGGATAAACCCCTTTTACATTTACATTTATTCAAAAGGAATATTTTTATACGAAGAGTTTTACTAAACGACAAAAAGGAATGTTTTTTTGTCGTACGTATGTGGTGACACCGACTTCTCCGCCGCCGAGACCATTATTTGAGTTTCAGCTTCCACTGCAAGACATAACTTTTTTTAAATAAAAAATAAATACAATGTTTTAATTTTCATTTTTTTTGGTACTGAAAATGTGTTTGAATGTGTTTTTTATTATCTCAATGTGTTATATTGATATCTTGTGATTGAAATATGGAAATTTTATGTTTCCATTATGCATGTTTTATGTGATACGATTATGTTATGGTGTATGATATGTTTAAACCTGTTCATATGAGGAATGCATTGGACTTAATAAGTGACGAGTGGAGCCCGATACAGTTCCTCGATGCATTGGTAGGTCTAATGAGACAAACTAGTGTCTTGGCACGATTCCTTGACAAAATATTATGTGTATTCTAGGCACGACGCCTTGGCTTCGTGGTTATGATAGTATGGAATTATGTATTCCATCATTGTGAAAGTGGTTATTGATATTTAAAGTGATTATTCGACTAGTAGAATATCCATGTGAATCTTTAAATGGCATTATTTCATTTTATTTTTTCCATATTATGTTGATGTTCAAGTTTAAAAGGCTTTTTTTCAGTTATACATTGCCTTAAATGTTTGTGTTTATTTATGAAATTTTTCGCTGTATTGTTATCCTTACTGAGCATCTGAGCTCACCCCTTTCAATGTTTTAATTTATTTAGGATGTGATGAAGTATATTATGAATGACCTGCCGGGATAATATGAGGGGATATGAAGACAAGATGTTTTTTTAGTTTTTTTTACATTATGATGTAATGTAAGACTAATGAATGTATCTAGTTTTTTCAAAGCTACTAAACTAATCGGTCATTCGAGATTTGATCTTATGTGATCATGCCAATGTTACGCAATAATGCACCGACTCTAGGTAACTGGGGTCGTGGCGTTACAGTTGGTATCAAAGGAAATTTAGTACTAACCTTGGAAGCTAGATTTAGATAAACTATAATTAGATAAGATAGCCCTAAGATAGACTTTGTGACGATTAGTAGAGAATTACTTCCTAGAATTTTGGTATTATAGAGATTTTTGTGAGTTTTCCAAGCAATACATCTCAGTCTGGATACGAGCAGGTAGTGGTGGCTCTGGCACAGATGTACCTATGGGTATAACCCGAAAACACTACTTTGAGCTAGAATCGAACGGGAAATGGTGCACGACAATTGGCCTTGCTGCACTCTTGGTTATGACACTCCCGAGGGATATGCTTAGGATACTTCTTATTTTCATTAGAAAACATTATGAAGGGTTTATGAGTATATACATCCTCCAAGAAAAACATTTTTATGATTATGGATTATATCCATAAACTGTTCAATTTATGTTAGGTGTTTTTCAAGTCTGTTATTATGTATTTCGATTCATAAACTAATCTAGTTTATGACATTGTTTAGAAATGGAACCTAGTGGAAGGAATGGAAACCGTATGAATGCACACAATCCATGTAGGGATTTCCCTTCTACTCAAGATAATTATAGTGGAGCTGGTGATACAACTGGTTCCGATCATCTAATCACCATACTGGGACAACTCAGTCAGGATATGAATAATAACCTTACTCGTATAGAGCACCCTGATCCACAACGTGGAGGATCAATGTTAGATAGTTTCATTAGGCAACAACTGCCAAAATATAATGGGGGTACAAATCCATTAGTAGGTGAGCAATGGATAAACTCCATAGAGAAAATATTCCATGCCATGGGGAGTAGTGAAAGGTAGAAAGTTGTCATGGTAGTTTACCGCCTCACTAGAGATGCTGATCAGTGGTGGTCACTGATTCAAAACACAAAGGAAGATGAAGAGGTATCAAGTATGGAATGGAGGGAGTTTAAGGAAATTTTCTTAGAAAAATACTTTCCACATGACCATCGAGAAGATATGGAAAGGCAATTTCTGAGTCTGAGGCAGAAGGAGGATGAGAATTTCACAATGTATGAGGCTAACTTTACAAGCATAGAGAGGCATGATGTAGATTATATACGTAACCCAAGAAGTAAGATTGGTCATTTCTTTGATGGGTAAAACCCATTTCTCCATTGAGCACTAGTATCACAATATTTTTCAACATACGAAGATATAGTCTCGTGTGCTATCAAGATAGAAATGGAATTCTCTATGTTTTCTGACAACAAAGTAAAGCAAGAGAAGAAGAGAATAGTGGAACAAGAGACAGATAAAGGGAAACAAGGAAAGAAGGATTTTTCCATTATGTGATAATTTTGGGAAGAATCACCCCAGTACTTGTCTAAAAGGAATGAGAGTTTTTTATAAATGTGGAGAAAAAGTTCACCAGGCTCGTGATTGCAAGGGAAAGAAATAGGCTATCAATGTTGAATGCTACAATTGTAGAGAAATGGGGCATTATGAAAATGAATGTACAAAGAGTTATGGGAACTTACCTCAGAAAAGGCCAAGGGATCAAGGCGAAACTTATGCTGTTACTACAGATGAAGTGGAATAATTATTGTATTTGTGTATCTGGACTGAAGAACTATATTATGGTTATAAGAATAATGTGATACATATAGGTATTGTACTATAGTACTTATTGTTTTCCTTAAGGTTTTAATATGATCAAGGTAATCATATTTTTATTATGTGACAATAAGAGAAACATTACTTTGTTTGGGGAATATGATGAATTGATTTTGGAATTTAGAGACCTTTTAGAGAATGTCTGGACATAGGTATTTTTGGAAAACAATAAAGGTTGGAATGGATTATTTTTAACTTTGTATAGTATTGTTTTAGGTTAAAACATTTCTGAAGATTATTTTAGGAATATTATAATACTATAGTTTCAGGAAAAGGAAAACCTGCAGGTTGGGGGATAACCCGTCGCGTCAGACAAAGCTATAGGAATCGAACCCACAACCATAGTGCGATAGGACTTTATTACATACCACTAGCCTACATGAAGTCCCTAGTTATTACAAAATAGTTTTCCTAATCTAAATGATATGTGTTAATATTTATAACCTTGTACGATTAGGATAAATATAATATTTATGAGTTCAATTATCTTTTTGAGTGAAAGATGTGTTTGTGGTAAAAATTAATTAAAGAATGAAAATTCTACAAGACAAGTATGTATATTTCCTAATGTTATTAGTAAATCTCTTAAATAAATCCCTTAACTTTATCAAAGGTGACTTAAAACAATAACGTTGTTGGTTAACTTTTCCTACCGAGGAATCAATGATCGTTTAACCAATCACAAGTTTGTGATTTTCTTGTAGTTAAACTTTCTCCTAATCATGTTTTTTACAACTCTCTATCAGACCTTGATGGTTTGTTTCTCCTCCATATCCATATTTTCTTATAATCATTGTATTGTCCATCTCGGGTGACCTTTGTACTTCTCTTTATTTCGTTTAAAGTTATATTTTTATTAACCTTATTTCTGATGTGGGTTTTCCACAAAGGTATTTTATAATTTGAACCTTTTATTTTAGAAGAACAATTCAAAATTGTGAGGAAGAAATTTATTTATGTTGGGGAGAGTGTAACAACCCAAGCTTCCGCGACACGCCTCTCTTTCAATAATGCAATAGCTTGCATTGTACGCAAGTTCGAGATTCTAACACACCGCGACCAATTAAAATAGACATTATGAATAGTAATACCCACATATTGAAATTATATAAATTTTATATTTCAAAATGGACTTCATTTTTGGATTCAGAATATCAAAATTAGCCTATGTTGATTTTTTGGTATTTTTCTGAGAAATTCCAATTTTCGACGAATAATGAATAATACTTAAAAACAATATTTTTAATCAGAATAATTAATAGTGATAAATTATAACATTGAGAGATTTTAAAGTATAATTAGAATATATTTTTACCGTTTTATCCAATGGTGGACATTTTAATTAATTTCACTTTGAAATTGGACATAAACAATTGTCAATCGTTTGATATATATTGTTTCTTAAAAACATGCTATTTGTTTTGACATCGGGATTTAATTATTAAATTAATTAATTGAACTTATATATTTTGAATTTTGTAAAATAGACATCATTTTTGAATTAGGAATATCAAATGTAGCTTAGGGTGGATTTTTTGTATTTTTCTGAAAAACTTCAATTTTGATGAATAGTGAAACCTATAAGTTGTAGTTAAAAAACTAATTTTTCATTTAAATGAAACTTTACCACATACGTGAATTGATTTTAAAAAATCTGACTTACATGGTTTTGATTAGTTAGTAAAATGTGGTTCAATGGGATTAAAATAATTTTTTGGTGAATAGTAACTTTTAAGTTTTATTAATCGCTATTAAAGGTAATTAGTGAAATTTAAGGTAAAAATGATATTATAAAAATATGAAAATATCTTGAAAATTGTCCTAGACTTATTGTATGAG
Organism: Viscum album; assembly: GCA_963277665.1. Taxonomy (NCBI): domain Eukaryota; kingdom Viridiplantae; phylum Streptophyta; class Magnoliopsida; order Santalales; family Viscaceae; genus Viscum; species Viscum album. The sequence goes on along the minus strand of OY728119.1, from coordinate 1,171,399,718 downwards.
TCATGTCCGAACAAGAAAATCTATTGGTCAACTTGGGGACCCCATGGAGCCTCTTGGGTAAGAAAATGACATTAATAACTTTTTATTCAAAGTAAAAATAAAATTGTCACAAACATGTGTTATTTTACTAGAACAATTATTACATGGGGGTTATATAAGTTAACTTTCTGACTATAAATATTCATTGGAAAGATAAAATTATTTCATACATCATGGTAATTGTTTTATAATTTTTAGACATAATATAAATTAAAATTTTTATGACACAATGATGATGCATCGATTACCTCATTAATTAACGATTTAAATAAAATGAAAAGATAATGTAAAATCTATGACTTACACCTGTAAAAAAACCTATTGGATGAGTAGATTTAGAACCCTTTTCACCTTATCTATGAAATATATCATTTTGGGACCTTTAAAATCCTAAAATCATTATATAATAATGTAACATTTCTTGACTTTCCAAGAGTGCCCCTCCACTCCTCTTATAAAAGGCCCCCAACTCTACCACCTTATTCACATCTTAAAGCAATTTAGCTCGGCCAAGATCTTCTCAAAAACTCTCCCAACTTTACTCTATTACTCCTAGAAGCTTCACTTTGGGAGGAAGGCTTCCCAAAGGAGCCTTTGGCTCAAATCAAAAAGAGTTACATGATTTTAAGGTAATGTATTCTCATATGTTCTTTTGTTTTATTTTTCTTCTACAACCCCTTAAACTCTTATTATTACTATATTTGGTAACAACACCAGTATCCTCAATATACTAGGATGTTTTTATGAAAATTATTTGATTTACACTTACACACACCTTCGTCTAATGGTTAATGAACATACTGTTTCTGTGGGTGGAGAATTACAGCCTCACGAAACGATGATTGTTCAATCTTCTTTTAACACATCTCATGGTGGACATTATGATGAAACTATTTTCATATATGATATATATATATTATGTTTATGTTTTATTTATTCTTCTTTATTTTTCATTTATGGCATACCTTTATGATTTCCATTATGGGTAAATGCGATAATTTAATTTTAGGAAGGGCGGACTACCGCCCCCTCAAAGTGATTTGAATCGTTAATACCATATGTGGGACGTATAAATGATGAAGTAAATGATATTATATATTATATTATACTAGAATTATAATACACCTTTATATCATTATGATTTCATTCCATTAAATACGAAATATAAATGAAAGTAGCATTCATGCGTACGTACGGCTTACCGTCTCCATGAACGATGCATTTCATTTCTTACCTCTAAATGTTACGTAATATTATGAATGAATTTATATACTGGATATATATGATATATATGATATCTACATCATGAATATAATTCTGGATATAATGGATATTTTACCACATGAACAATTTGTAATTTTAAGAAGTTTATTTTTGACTCATTTACCAAAGATCGACAAAACGACCGTTATTAACATAAATAATTACATAATTTTCATAATATGGTAATATGTGATATAAAAGGAATAATAAACTTGAAAAAGTTTCTTACAAAATTATAAATTTACTCCAGTTTATTATTTAAGAGGTTAAAGAATGGTCGAGTCAATTCGGACAAGAGGTAAGGGAACTTCTTAACCCAATTTCTGTTCTTTGGGTTAATCTCTTACGTTCAAATAATGTCATGATATTACTATGTCCGAACCCGTATTTGTACTTTCTTTATGTGTACTTATGGAGAATACACATTATAGATCTATTTTATTTAAAAAATGATCTTTGTAAGGGAACTTCTTAACCCAATTTCAATTATTTGGGTTAATCTCCTACATTCAAATTATGTCATGATATTATTATGTCCTATCTTGTATTTTTACATTCTTTATGTGTACTTATGGTGAATACACATAATAGATCTATTTAATTTAAAAAATGATCTTTGTAAGGGACTTTGTCTCAATCTCCTTTCATTGAGGCAGATTTTGTTTTATACACAACTTTCATTTATACTTTGTATAAACCCCTTTGACATTTACGTTTATTCAAAATGAATATTTTTATACAAAGATTTTTACTAAACGACAAAAAGGGATGTTTTTTTTGTCGTACGTATGTGGTGACAATGACTTATCTTCCACCGTGACCATTATTTGAGTTTCGGATTCCTCTACAAGCCATAAATTTTATTAAATAAAAAACAAATACAAAGATTTAATTTTCTATTATTTTGGTATTGAAAATTGTTTTGAATGGGTTTTTTATTATATCAATGTGTTGTATTGATATCTTGTGATTGAAACGTGGAAATGTTATGTTTTGTTTATGCATGTTTTATGTGATACAATTATATTATGGTTTATGATTTGTTTAAACCTATTCATATGAGGAAGTAATTGGACTTAATAAGTGATGGGTGGAGCCCTCTATAGCTCCTCAATGCATCAGTAGGTCTCATGTGACAAACTAGTGTCTTGGCACAATGCCTTGAAAAAATCTTATTTGTAATCTTGGAATGAGGCCTTGGCTACGTGGTTATGATAGTCTGGCATTATTAATTCCTTTATTATGAAAGCGGTTATTGATATTTCATGTGATTATTCTACTAGTAGAATATCCATGTTAATAGGTAAATTAAATTATTTCATTTTATTTTTTTCCATATTATGCAGAAGTTCAAGTTTAAAAGGCTTTTGTTTTAGTTATACATTGTCTTAAATGTTTATGTTTATTTATGAACGTTTCCGCTGTATTGTTATCTTTACTGAGCATTTGAGCTCACGCCTTTCAATGTTTTAATTTTTCAAGGATGAGATGAAGTATATTATGAATGACCTGTAGGGATAGTATGAGGGGATATGAGGACATGATGTTTTTTAGTTTTGTTTTACTTTATGATGTAATGTAAGAGTTATGAATGTATCTAGTGTTTCCAAGGCTACTAAACTAATCGGTCTTTCGAGACTTGATCTTTTGTTATCATGCCAGTGTTATGAAATAATGCACCGACTCTGGGTAATTGGGGCCAGGGTGTTACAGTTGGTATCAGAGGAAGTTTAGTACTAACCTTGGAATCTATATTTTGATAAACTCTGATTAGAGCACATATCCCTAAGATAGGCTTTGAGGATTAGTATAGAATAACTTCATAAAATTTTGGTATTATAGAAATTTTTGTGAGTTTTCCAAGAAATACGTCCCTGTCTGGATATGAGCAGGTAGAGGTGGCTCTGGCACAGATGTACCTAGGGGTAAAACTCGAAAACACTGCTTGGATCTAGACTCGAATGAGAACTGGGGCACGACAACAGGCCTTGCTGCAATCTTGGTTATGACACTCTCAGGGGATATGCTTAAGATAATTCTCATTTTCTTTAGAAACCATTAGGAAGGGTTTATGAGTATATACTTACTCAATGAAAAACATTTTTATGATTATAGATTATATCCATAAACTTTTAAATTTATGTTAGTTGTTTGGCAAGTTTGTTATTTTGTATTTCGATTCATAAACTAATCTATTTTATGACATTGTTTAAAAATGGAACCTAGTGGAAGGAATGAAAGTTGTATCAATGCACACACTCCATGTAGGGATTTCCCTCCTACTGAAGATAATTATAGTGGAGCTTCTGATACAACTGGTGCCGATCATCTTATCACCATACTGGGACAACTCACTCAGGTTTTGAATAATAACCTTACTCATATGGAGCACCCTGATCCGCAACCTGGAGGTTCAATGTTAGATCGTTTCATGAGGAAACAAACTCCAAACATTTAATGGAGTTACAAATAAATTATTATCTGAGCAATGGATAAACTCTTTATAGAAAATATTCCATGCCTTGGGGAGTAGAGAAAGGGAGAAAGTTGTCATGGCAGTTTACCGCCTCACTAGAGAGGTCGATCAGTGGTGGTCACTAGTTAAAAACACAAAGGAAGATGAAGAATTATCAAGTATGGAATGGGGGAGTTTAAGGAAATTTTATTAGAAAAATACTTTCCACATGACCATTGAGTAGATATGGAAAGGCAATTTCTAATTCTGAGTCAGAAGGAGGATGATAATGTCACAATGTTTGAGGCTAACTTTACAAGGTTAGAGAGGCATGATGAAGATTATATACGTATCCCAAGAAGTAATATTGATCGTTTATTTGATGTTTTAAAACCATTTTTCCGTCGAGCATTAGTATCACAATATTTCTCAACGTACAAAGATATAGTCTCGAGTGCTATCAAGACAGAAAAGGAATTCTCTAATTCTTATGACAATAAAGTAAAGAAAGAGAAGAAGAGAACAGTGGAACAAGAGACAGATAAAGGGAAAAAGGGTAAGAATGATTTTCCATTATGTGATAATTGTGGGAAGAATCACCCCGGTACTTTTCTAAAAGGAATGAGAGTTTTTTATAAATGTGGAGAAAAATTTCACCAAGCTCGTGATTGCAAGGAAAATAAAGAGACTATCAATGTTGAATGCTACAATTGCAGAGAAATGGGGTACTATGAAAATTAATGTCCTAAACATCAGGGAAACTTACCTTAGAAAAGGCCAAGGGATCAAGGCCAAGCTTATGTTGTTACTACAGATGATGTGGAATAATTATTGTATTTGTGTTTTTGGACTCAAGAACTATATTATGTTTATAAAAATAATGTGATATATATAAGGATTATACTGCAGTACATGTTGTTTTCATTAAGGTTTTAATAAGATGAATGTAATCATATTTTTAGTATGTGACAATAAGAGAAACAATACCTTGATTGGGGAATCTGATGAATTGATTTTGGAATTTAGAGACCTTTTAGAGAAAGTCTGGACAAAGGTATTTTGGATAAATATAAAGGATGGAATGGATTAAGTTGAACTTTGGATAGTATTGTTTAAGGTTAAATCATTTCTGAAGATTATTTTAGGAATATTATAATACTATAGTTTCAGGAAAAGGACAACCTGCAGGCTGGGGGATAACTTGTCGTGTCAGAAAAAGCTGTAGGAATTGAACCGACAACCATAGTGTGACATGCCTTTATTACCTACCTCTAGCCTAAAGGAAGTCCCTGGTTATTAAAAAATAGTTTTCTTAATCTATATGATATTTTCTAGTATTTATAACTTTGTACAATTAGTATAAATATAATATTTTTGAGTTCTATTATCTTTTCCAGTAAAACATGGGTTTGTGGTAAAAATTAATTAATGAATGAAAAGTCTAAAAGAGAAGTATGTATATTTCCTTATGTTCTTAGTAAATCTCTTAAATAAATTGTTCAACTTTATGAAATGTAACTTTAAAAAAATGTTGTCGGTTAACTTTTCTACCGGGGAATCAATGATCATTTAACCAATCGCAAGTTTGTGATTTTATTTTAGTTAAACTTTCTCCTAATCCTGTTTTATACAACTATCCATCAGATATTGATGGTTTGTTTCTACTCCATATCCATATTTTCATAGAATCCCAGTATTGGCTATCTCGGGTGACCTTTGTACTTCTATTTATTTTTTAAGTTATATTTTTATTAACATTATTTACGATGTGGGTTTTCCACAAATGTATTTTCTAATTTGAACCATTTATTTTAGAAGAACAATTTCAAATTGTGAGGATGCAATTTATTGAAGGTGGGGAGAATGTAACACCCCATGCTTCTGCGATACGCTTCTCTTTCAATAATGCAATAGATTGCATTGTACGCAAGTTCGAGATTCTAACACACCACGACCAATCAAAATAGTCGTTATGAATAGTAATACCCACTTTTTGAAATTATATAAATTTTATATTTCAAAATGGACTTAATTTTGTGGATTCGGAATATCGAAATTAGCCTATGTTGAATTTTTGATATTTTTCCAAGAACTTCCAATTTTTGATGAATAGTAAAAAAATACTTAAAAACAACATTTTTAACCAGAATAATTTATAGTGATAAATTATACCATTCAGAGGTTTTAAAGTAAAATTATAATATATTTTTAACATTTTATCCAATGGTCATCATTATAATTATTTTCACTTTGAAATTGGACATAAACATTTGTCAATCTTTTGATATATATTGTTTCTTAAAAACACACTATTTGTTGTGACAGCGAGAATTAATTATTAAATTAATTAATTCAACTTATATATTTTTAATTTTTTAAAATAGAAAACTTGTTTGAATTAGGAATATCAAATATATATTAGGGTGAATTTTTGGTATTTTTAGGAAAAACTTAAATTTTTGACGGATAGTGAAACCACTAAGTGGTATTTAGAAAACAAATTTTTTGTTTAAATGAAACTTTAATAATTATGTGAATTTAATTTAAAAAATTAGACATACATGGTTGTCATTAGTAAGTAAAATTTGGTTCAATGGAATTATAATAAATTTTTGGTGAATAGTAACTTTTATGTTTAATTAATCGCGATTAAAGGTAATTAGTGAAATTTAAGGTAGAAATGATATTATAAAAATATGAAAATATCTTGAAACTTGTCCTACACATATTGGATGAGTCATGTCCGACCAAGACAAACCATTGTTTAACTTGGGGACCCCATGGAGCCACTTGGGTAAGAAAATGACATTAATAACTTTTTATTTAAAGTAAAAATAAAATTGTCACAAACATGTTTTGTTTTACTAAAACAATTATTACATGGGGTTATATAAGTTAACTTCTTGAATATAAATATTCATTGGAAAGCTAAAACGATTTCCTACATCATGGTAATTGTTTTATAATTTTTAGACATTAAATATATTTAATTTTTTATGACACAATGATGATGCAGTGATTACCTTATTAATTAACGATTTAAAGAAAATAAAAATATAATGTAAACTATAAGACATACACTTGTCAAAAACCTATCGTATGAGTATATTTATAACCCTTATCACCTTATATTTGAAATATATAATTGTGGAACCTTTATAATCTGAAACTGATTATATAATAAAGTAACATTTCTTGACTTTCCAAGAGTGCCCCTCCACTCCTCTTATAAAAGGCCCCCACATCTACCACCTTATTCACACCATTGAGCCATTTGGCTTGGCCAAAATCTTCACAAAAACACTCCCAACTTCCCTCTCTTACTCCTAAAGCCTCACTTGGGACAGAAGTCTTCCCAAGGATGCTTTTGGTTCAAATAAAAAAGAGTTACCCGATTTTATGGTAATGTCTTCTCTTATGTTCTTTTGTTTTATTTTTACTCTCCAACCCCTTAAGCTCTTATCATTACTTTATTTTGTAACAAAACAAGTATCCTCAATATACTAGGATGTTTTTAGTAGAATTAATTTATTTAAACATGCACACACCTTCGTCTAATGGTTAAAGAACATATTGTTTCTGTGGGTGGTGAATTACTGTCTCACGAAACAATGATTGTTCAATATTTTTTTAACACCTATAATGGTGGCCATTATGATGACACTATTTTCAAATATGATATATATATTATTTTTATGTTTCCCTAATACTTCTTTATTTCTCATTTATGGCATACCTTTATGATTTCCATTATGGGTAAACGCGATAATTTCATTTTAGGAAGTGCGGACTACTGCCCCCTCAATGTGATTTGAATCGTTAATGCCATATGTGGGATGTATAAAGGATGGAGTAAATGATATTATATATGATATTATACTGTAGTTATAATACATATTTATATCATTATGATCTAATTCCATTAAATATGAAATATAAATGAAAGCAGCGTTCATGCGTACGTACGGCTTACTGTCTCCATGAACGGTGCAATTCGTTTCATACCTCTAAATGTTACGTAATATTATGAATAAATTTATATACTGGATATATATTATATATATTATATCTACACAATTAATATAATTCTGGATATAATGGATATTTTACCACATCAACAACTTTTAATTATAAGAAGTTTATTTTTGACTCAAGTACAAATGATCGACAAAACGACCGTTATTAACATAAATAATTACATAATGTTCATAACAAGATAATATGTGATATAAAAGGAATAATAAACATGAATAATGTTCTTAATAAATTATAAATTAACTCTAGTTTATTATTCAGGAGTCTAAAGAATGGCCGAGTCAAGTCGGACACGAGGTAAGGGAACTTCTTAACCCAATTTCAGTTCTTTGGGTTAATCTCTTACTTTCAAATTATGTCATAATATTATTATGTCCAATATTGTATTTGTACTTTATTTATGTGTAATTATGGTGAATAAACATAATAGAACTATTTTATTTAAAAAATTATCTTTCTAAGGGAACTTCTTAACCCAATTTCTGTTCTTTGGGTTAATCTCCTACTTTCAAATTATGTCGTGATATTATTATGTCCTATCTTGTATTTTTACATTATTTAAGTGTACTTATAAAGAATACATATAATAGATCTATTTTATTTAAAAAATGATCATTGTGAGGGACTTCTTCTCAATCTCCTTTCACTGAGTCATATTTTGTATTATACACAACTTTCTTTTATACTGTGTATAAACTCCTTTGACTTTTACGTTTATTCCAAAGGAATATTTTTATACTAAGAGTTTTACTAAACGAAAAAAGGAATGTTTTTTTTGTAGTACATATGCGGTGACAACGACTCCTCTACCGCTGTGACCATTATTTTAGCTTCGTCTTCCACTACAAGCCATAACATTTTTTAAATAAAATATAAATACAATGTTTTAATTTTCTTTTATTTTGGAATTGAAAATGGTTTTGAAAGTGTTTTTTATTATATCAATGTGTTGTATTGATATTTGTGATTGAAATGTGGAAATTTTATGTTTCCTTTATGCGTGTTTTATGTGATACGATTATGTTATGGTTAATTATATGTTTAAACCTATTCATATGAGGAATGCATTGGACTTAATAAGTGACGGGTGGAGCTCGCTATAGCTCCTCGATGCATCAGTAGGTCTCATGAGACAAACTAGTGTCTTGGCATGAGGCCTTCACAAAAACTTATTTGTAGTCTTGGCACGAGGCCTTGGCTCAGTGGTTATGATAATCTGGCATTATGCATTCCATCATTATGAAAGTGGTTATTGATATTGCATGCGATTATTCGACTAGTAGAATATCCATGTGAATATGTAAATGGTATTATTTCATTTTATTTTTTCCATATTATGCTAAAGTTCATGTTTAAAAGGCTTTTGTTTTAGTTATACAATGCCTTAAATGTTTATGTTTATTTATGAAATATTCTGTTGTATTGTTATCCTTACGGATCATCTGAGCTCACCCCTTTCAATGTTTTAATTTTTCCAGGATGTGATGAAGTATATTATGAATGACCTGCAGGGATAGTATGAGGGGATATTAGGACATGATGTTTCATTAGTTTTCTTTTACTTTATGAAGTAATGTAAGACTTATGAATGTATCTAGTGTTTCCATGGATACTAAACTAATCGTTCTTTCAAGACTTGATCTTTTGTGATCATTCCAATGTTACGCAATAATGGACCGACTCTGGGTAACTGGGGTCGGGGCATTACAGTTGGTATTCGAGGCAGTTTAGTACTAACCTTGGAATCTAGATTTAGATAAACTCTGATTAGAGCACATATCCCTAAGATAGACTTTGAGGATTAGTATAGAATAACTTCCTATAATTTTGTTATTATAGAGATTTTTGTGGGTTTTCCAGGCAATACATCCTTATTTGGATACGAGCAGGTAGAGATGGCTCTAGCACAGATGTACCTGGGGGTAAAACCCGAAAACACCGCTTTGAGCTAGACTCGAACGGGAACTGCTGCACGACAACGGGCCTTGCTGCACTCTTGGTTACGACACTCCTGGGGGATATGCTTAGGATAATTCTCATTTTCTATAGAAACTGTTAGGAAGGGTTTATGAGTATATACATCCTCAAAGAAAAACATTTTTATGATTATGGATTATATCCATAAACTTTTCAATTTATGTTAGGTGTTCTGAAAGTTTTTTATTATGTGTTTCGATTAATAAACTAATCTAGTTTATGAAATTGTTTAGAAATGGAACCTAGTAGAAGGAATTGAAACTATATCAATGCATGCACTCCATGTAGGGATTTAGGTCGTGCTCAAGATGATTATAGTGGATCTGGTGATACAACTGGTGCTGATCATCTTATCACCATACTGGGAAGATGAAGAATTTTCATGTATGGAATGAATGGAGTTTAAGGAAATTTTCTTATAAAAATACTTTCCACATGACCATCGAGCAGATATGGAAAGGAAAATTCTGAGTCTGAGGAAGAAGGAGGATGAGAATATCACAAAGTATGAAAGTAACATTACAAGGATAGCGAGGCATGCTGCCGATTATATACATAACCCCAGAAGTAATATTGATCGTTTCATTGATGGGTTAAAATCAATTCTACATCAAGCATCAGAATCACAATCTTTCCCAACGTACGAAGATATAGTCTCATGTGCTATCAAGACAGAAAAGAAATTCTCTAAGTCTTATGACAATAAAGTAAAGTAATACAAGAAAATAATGGTGGAACAATAGAAATATAAAGGGGAAAAGTGAAAGAAGGATTTTCCATTATGCGATAATTGTGGGAAGAATCACCCCAGTACTTGCCTAAAAGGAATGAGAGTTTGTTATAAATGTGGAGAAAAGGTCACCGGGCTCATGATTGCAAGGGAAATAAAGAGGCTATCAGTTTTGAATGCTACAATTGTAGAGAAATGGGGAATTATGAAAATGAAGGTCCTAAGTGTTAGGGAAACTTACCTCATAAAAGGCCAAGGGATCAAGGCCAAGCTTATGCTGTTACTACAGATGAAGTGGAATAACTATTATATTTGTGTTTTTGGACTCAAAAACTATATTATGGTTATATGAATAATGTGATATATATTTAAGGATTTTACTAAAGTACATGTTGTTTTCATTAAGGTTTTAATATGATGAAAGAAATCATATTTTTAGTATGTGACAATAAGAGAAGCTTTACTTTGTTTGGGGAATCTGATGAATTGATTTTGGAATTTAGAAACATTTTAGAGAATGTCTGGATAGAGGTATTTTGGATAACTATAATGGTTGGAATTGATTAAGTTTAACTTTGTATAGTATTGTACATGGTTAAAATATTTCTGAATATTATTTTAGGAGTATTATAATGCTATAGTTTCAGGAAAAATAAAACCTACAGGTTAGGGGATAACCCGTCATATTGGACAACGCTGTAGGAATCGAACCCAGAACGATAGTGCGATATGACTTTATTACCTACCACTACACTATAGGAAGTCCCTGGTTATTACAAAATAGTTTTCCTAATCTAAATGATATGTGTTAATATTTAGAACCTTGTACGATTAAGAAAAATATAATATTTTTGAGTTCTATTATCTTTTTGAGTGAAATATGGGTTTATGTTAAAAATTAATTAAAGAATGAAACTTCTACAAGTCAAGTATGTATATTTCCTTAAGTTCTTAGTAAATCTCTTAAATAAATTCCTCAACTTTACTTAAAACAAAAACATTGTCGGTTAAATTTTCCTACCGGGGAATCAATTATCGTTTAACCAATCACAAGTTTGCGATGTTCTTGTAGTTAAACATTCTCTTAATCATGTTTTCTACCACTCTCCATTAGAGCTTGATGGTTTGTTTCTCCTCCATATCCATATTTTCATATAATACTAGTATTGGATATCTTGGGTGACCTTTGTACTTCTCTTTCATTCTTTTAAAGTTATATTTTTATTAACCTTATTCCGATGTGGGTTTTCCACAAATGTATTTTTTAATTTGAACCGTTTATTTTAGAAGAAAAATTTCAAATTGCGAGGTCGCAATTTATTGAAGGTTGGGAGAATGTAACACCACAAGCTTCCGCGATACGCTTCTCTTTCAATAATGCAATAGCTTGCATTGTACGCAAGTTCTAGATTCTAACACACCGCGACCAATCAAAATAGACGTTGTGAATAGAAATACAAAATTTTTGAAATTATATAAATTTTATATTTCAAAATGGACTCCATTTTTGGATTTTTAATATCGAAATTAGCCTATGTTGAATTTTTGGTATTTTTCCGAGAACTTCCAATTTTCGATGAATAGTGAAAAATAATTAAAAACAACATTTTTAATTAGAATATTTTATATTGATAAACTATACCATTGAGAGGTTTTAAAGTATAATTTGAATATATATTTTTACCATTTTATCCAATGGTTCTCATTATAATTAATTTCACTTTGAAATTGGACATAAACAATTGTCAATCTTTTTATATATATTGTTTCTTAAAAACACGCTATTTGTTGTGACAATGGGAATTATATATTAAATTAATTAATTCAACTTATATATTTTGAATTTTGTAAAATAGAAATCATTTTTGAATTATGAATATCATATATATCTTAGGGTGAATTTTTGGTATTTTTTTTGAAAAACATCAATTTTTGACGAATAGTGAATCCACTAATTGGTAGTTAAAAAACCAATTTTTAGTTTAAATGAATCTTTACGACTTATGTGAATTGAATTTCAAAAATCTTACATATATTGTTTTCATTAGTAAGTAAAATGTTGTTCAATGTGATTTAAATAATTTTTTTGGTGAATAGTAACTTTTAAGTTTTATTAATCGCGATTAAAGGTAATTAGTGAAATTTAAGGTAAATATGATATTATAAAAATATGAAAATATCTTGAAACTTCTCCTACACTTATTTAATGAGTCATGGACGACCAATAAAATGTATGGGTCAACTTGGGGACCCCATGGAGCCACTTGGGTAAGAAAAAGACCTTAATAACTTTTTATTTAAAGTAAAAATAAAATTCTCACAAACATGTGTTGTTTTACTAAAACAATTATTACATGGGGTTATATAAGTTAATTGTTTGACTATAAATATTAATTAGAAATATAAAATGATTTCCTACCTCATGGTAATTTATTTATAATTTTTATACAATAATTAAATTAAATTTATTATGACACAATTATGATGCAGCGATGACCTCATTAATTAACAATTTAAATAAAATGAAAAGATAATGTAAAATCTAAGACATAAACTTGTAAAAAACCTATTGTATGAGAATATTTCGAACACTTATCACCTTTTCTTAGAAATATATTATTTTTGGTCCTTTAAAATCCAATACTCATTATATACTAAAGTAACATTTCTTGACTTTCCAAGAGTACCCCTCCACTCCTCTTATAAAAGGCCCCCACCTCTACCACCTTATTCACACCATCAATCCTTTTTTCTCAGACAACCTCTACCCAAAAACTCTCCCAACTTTTCTGTATTACTCCTAGAAGACTCACATTTGGATGAAGTCTTCTTAAGGAAGCCTTTGGCTAAAATCAAAAAGAGTTAACCCGCTTTTAAGGTAATGTCTTCTCTTATGTTCTTTTATCTTATTTTGCTTCTCCAACACCATAAACTCTCATTATTACTTTATTTTGTAACAAAAATAGTATCCTAAATATAATATAATGTTTTTAGGATAAGTATTTGATTTACACTTACACACACCTTCATCTAATGGTTAAAGAACATACTGTTTCTGTGGGTGGCGAATTACTGCCTCACAAAACAATGATTGTTCAATCTTCTTTTAACACCCCTCATGGTGGCCATTATGATGATACTACTTTCATATATGATATATATATTATGTTTATGTTTTCCTTATTCTTCTTTATTTATCATTTATGTCATACCATTATGATTTCCATTATGGGTAAACACGATAATTTCGTTTTAGAAAGTACGGACTACTGCCCCCTCAAAGTGATTTGAATCGTTAATGCCATATGTGGGAGATATAAAGGATGGAGTAAATTATATTATATATGATATTATACTGGAATTATAATACACATTTATATCATTATTAATTCATTTCATTAAATACGAAATAGAAATGAAAGTAGCGTTCATGCGTACGTACGGCTTACCATCTCCATGAACGGTGCATTTCATTTCATACCTCTAAATTTTACATAATATTATGAATGAATGTATATAATTGATATATATTATATATATGATATCTTCATCATGAATATAATTCTGGATAAAATGGATCTTTTCCCACATGAACAACTTGTAATTATAAGAAGTTTATTTTTGACTCAAGTACCAAAGATCGACAAAACAACTGTTATTAACATAAATAATTACATAATTTTCATAACATGGTAATAAGTGATATAAAATGAATAATAAAATTGAAAATGATTATTAAGAAATTATAAATTAACTCTAGTTTATTATTTAGGAGGTTAAAGAACGTTCTAGTCAAGTTGGACACGAGGTAAGGGAACTTCTTAACCCAATTTCCGCTCTTTGGGTTAATCTCTTACTTTCAAATTATTTCATGATATTATTATGTCCTATATTGTATTTGTACTTTATTTATGTGTACTTTTGGTAAATACACATAATAGATCTATTTTATTTAAAAAATTATCTTTGTCAGGGAACTTCTTAACTCAATTTCTGTTCTTTGGGTTAATCTCATACTTTCAAATTATGTCATGATATTATTATGTACCATCTTATATTTGTACTTTATTTATGTGTACTTATGGTGAATACACATAATAGATCTATATTATTTTAAAGATGTTCTTTTTAAGGGAATTCGTCTAAATCCCCTTTCATTGAGGCATATTTTGTTTTATACACAACTTTCTTTTATATGGTGGATAAACCCCATTGAATTTTACGTTTATTCAAAAAGAATATTTTTATATGAACCGTTTTACTAAAGGACAAAAAAGAATGTTTTTTTTTCATACGTATGTGGAGACAAAGACTTCTCCACCACCCCGACCATTATTTGAGTTTCAGCTTCCTCTAAAAGCCATAACTTTTTTTAAATAAAAAATAAATACAAAGTTTTAATTTTCTTTTATTTTGGTATTGAAAATGGTTTTGAAAGTGTTTATTATTATATCAATGTGTTGTATTGATATCTTGTTATTGAAATTTGGAAATGTTATGTTTCCGTTATGCATGTTTTATGTGATACAATTATGTTATGGTTTATGATATGTTTAAACCTGTTCATATGAGGAATGCATTGGAATTAATAAGTGACAGGTGGAGCCCGCTATAGCTCCTTGATGCCTCGGTAGGTCTCATTAGACAAACTAGTGTCTTGGAATGAGGACTTGACAAAATCTTATTTGTATTCTTGGCATGAGGCCTTGGATACATGGTTATGATAGTCTGGCATTATGAATTCCATCATTATGAAGTGGTTATTGATATTGCATGTGATTATTCGACTAGTAGAATATCCATGTGAATAAGTAAATGGAATTATTTCATTTTATTTTTTCCATATTATGATGAAGTTCAAGTTTAAAGGCTTTTGTTTTAGGTATACATTACCTTAAATGTTTATGTTTATTTATGAATGTTTCCACTGTATTTTTATCCTTACTGAGAATCTGAGCTCACCCCTTTCAATGTTTTAATTTTTTCATGATGTGATGAAGTATATTATGAATGACCTGTAGGGATAGTATGAGGGGATATGAAGACTTGCTGTTTTTTAGTTTTGTTCTACTTTATGATGTAATGTATGAATTATGAATGTATATATTTTTTCCAAGGCTACTAAACTAATCGGTCTTTCGAGACTTGATTTTTTGTGATCATGCCAATGTTACGCAATAATGCACCGAATCTGGGTAACTTGGGTCGAGGCATTATAGTGATTACTTTTAAATTCTAAGCTCACGTGAGTCATGCTTGGTGTGAGAAAAAAGAGGTATTAGTGAACTTGATGATGATGCCACGAATGTTGCAGTCATTAGAAATGATGTGGGGCTTACGTATGAATGACTAGACAAGTAGATGAAGACCATGACTTACTTCAGTAATGAAGCCCAAGAGTAGGGTCCATAAATGTATTTGTACTTTATGGAGATTTGGAGTTTTAACCGAGGACTTACTCCTGAGAAGGTGGCCCAAATTAAAAGGGACTTGTGATTGGGGATTATTCCGGAGAAGGAAGCCCAAAATAAAAAGAATTTATTATTGGGGATTACTCTTAAGGAGAATTCCCAATGTTAAAGGAAACTATGACTGGGGCTTACTCCTGAGAAGGAGGCCCAGGTTAAGGGGATTTGTAACTTAGGGCTTACTCTTGAGAAGGAGGACCTAGTTAAAGGAATTATTATTGTATCTTACTCTTGAGAAGGATTTCCAATCTAAAGGAACATGGGGATTACACCTGAGAAGGATTACCTATGTCAAAAATATCTTCTCATCATAAAGGATGAGGTGTTATGGGGGATACCTCTAGCTGTGTTGACATAAAGATTTTATTTTACGAGGTTTTAGGAGAGCTTCTCATAGAATTCCTTTTAGATAAGGAATCCAACAAAGTAACCATGCCATAAATGTATTTGAAAAGGGGTTCGAGTGATAATATCTTGAAAAGTAGAGGTGAACCGGGGAGAAGCACAAAAATTAAGTTGGAACATTAGTGTTGGCCGCACGAACCATTTGGCGTACATGTCTTGGCCGCAAAATATACTTGCGTGACATGGGTTCACCTGGGTGATGAAGAATCTGAAGGGTAATACTAGGGGCAAGACATAACTCAAGCCTTTAGTAATATCCTAAGATGATTACAAAAGGGAGATGCACAAGTTTCATCGAGATGGTAGGGCGGCGTGCAAGTGTTTATATTTTAAAGGAGGTCTGCACACTTAGGCGCGCAATTTATGATGAATTCGAAACACTTAGGCCTTATCCTACTCCTTCAAGTCTTCAATTCTAGGTAAAATGTTACCTTAGAAGCATTTAGAAGAGTTGAGATGAAGACATGGGCGACCAGAGCGTGAATCTGTGTTTTGGAAAATCTATCACCAAAACGGGTGGCCCACATTGGCTATTTATAGGCCACCGTGCACCTTGGGAAAACAATCAGATTGGGAAGGCAAGTGACATGCGCGGCGCACACGTAACATTCGCGACTCAATCTAAATGAGCCCCTGGTCCATGACATTATCATTTTTTTTTTGTTTTTCTTCAAAGGGTGACCCTCTTTGTGCATAATGTATTCCCTTTTCCATTCGTTGGACTCTGTGACAGAAAGGAGCGTCAACATTCCTTGATCCACTTTACCACTATCTCAAAAAAGGAAGGGTAATTTTTCATTCCCAAAGTACTAATAGATCATTAGATCCAAGATATTTCACCCCATTTATCATCAATACAAAGTAGTTTGAACAGGCTATCCAATATGCATAAATCCTTATATATTGAGACAATACATTAATTTCACCAACATTAATTTCATATTAACATAAAATTTACTTAAATGGATAACCTTATAATCTTATGGAAAGGTGAAAATTAAATGATTTGGAAATAATGTCATGAAATTTTCATAACATTGATCTCCCATATATCACAAAGTACCATTTATTCGACACATTACAAGCATGTGAATACACATATCATATATTAACATGAAACATGGTAATGTCCTTTATTACCATAAATCATTTTGGAAAAAATGCATTCTTCTTTATACTGTTGATTACTCGGTATATTATTTAAAACTAAGAAGTCGTAAACTTCATCCTTGATGACATAGGCCACTTTTTTAACCAATCAATATTCAGATCCAGGGTAATCTGAACCATCTAATTTACGTATTTATATCTAACATTTATCTTATAAAAAATCATTATTTGAAAATTAAGAACACATTAAGGGTTATCTTTCCCTCCTTATTTTTCTTCCTACGAATATCACCATGTCATTAAATCACTTTTCATATATATCATAATTATTCAACATATTCTTTAAAATCCATAGAGAAAAATAGAAACTAAATTATCTTTATATAATTCACTATTCATAATTCTTAGACCTAAATGCATAAATACTTCAATCCTTCCCATTTAATTGTTTGCATTGAATATATCCTTCCTTTATTAGAATTATATTATTAAGAATGGGAATTCAGTTGGGAAATGCTAATGTTCTCCACAAATGAGGTATTGAACTCCATGACAATTCTTCACTCTCTGACAAATTTTCCAATATAGATATCATCTTCCCATCCATTTTAGGTATTCCTAAAAGTTCTTCTTCCCATCTTCTTGATATGTTAGAATCTGAATCATCTTTCCTCTATGATCCTTAGATTTTGAATATTTATTAAAGTATGTCTTCCCCTTATGAAATGTTTTATGAATGTCACCAATGATCACATTATTAATCATATATTATTATAGTGAATTCGTCATAATCACAATATCTTTCACTTTACTCATTATCCAATTTTTTTTTCTGATAATCAAAAAATTATCTATCAGACTCAATGTTAAACCAGTTCCTTCTGGTCTCCTCTATTAACATAAACCAAGAATCATTGCGTGAGCATTATTTATCATTGCATAAAACCACAAATTCATGAAAATATTTACTTATGGGATGTCTAAATCATGACACCTTTCTTAGTATACCACACCCTAGGTTCACCCAAGGATATTAATATCTAAGTTATATCTGAATCATTCATGATGGTTCATGAAGGGTTTTAGAATTCCGAAAGCATATCGCTTGAGAGTTTCAAACCATGTGTGCAGCAGGCCTTGTTGTCATGTACCAGATTACCCTGATTCATGCTTGGAATATATTTTCAGAGTAATTACCCCCGCGTACATTTGTTCTAGAGTGACATTCACTTGTAGTATCTAGATAGAGATGTATTGATTGGAAACTAATCACTCCATACTTTAACAAAATTCCTATTCATTTTCTTAAACATTGACTCATCCTTATACTTATCCACAGAGGCTTACCTAAACATATCATAATACCAAGGGATGTCAATAATATATCTTCATCCTAGTTTCCAAATTTTGAGTAAACATTTCCTTTGATACCAACTATATAGACCGATGCTTATCATACCTGGATATTACATTATTTTATATTAATACTTAGTACAATGAAAAACTTACATTCATGAAGACCATAATAGTTTTCTGTCTTTTGAAACATAGAAAAAATATTTTATCCTATTGAAAGAGATTTAAAATCTCTCATAAAGATCTACACCTTTAGTAATTCTACCTAAAAACTTTCTTTGTATCCTAGATAAGGGAAATGTAAGAATGTGGTGAGCCTTGATGCCCAGTAAGGGTAAATAAAGAGAAAGTGTAAGCATAACATAAAAAATGGTAGGTAACATTTTCATAACATTTTAATATCACACCCTTCATATTTGAGATCATAGTATATTTTGGCAGTTCATAAGACATGAATCATAAATAAATAAAGAAAATGATTCATAAAATCATGTCATATGAATAAAAATGGAATTGTGGTGAACAAAAAAGAATATAATATTATGATCATTTATAAGTAGAACCAGGTTCACTGGTTAAGTTATGTACATGAATCATACCCTCACATAAACATATGCGCATACGACCAGGTCCACGCATAACATTGTGAACATGTAACCAGGTTCACGCATAGTAGTCTATGTATTACTACCAAGGATATCTTGGTAGTACATGCTCACTCCCCATACCATCTTTGTCATCCTGGTATACTCCCATGGACATTTTAGTAGCATGAGTTCACTCCTCATACCATCTTGGTAGTAATTGTTCACTCCCATTGTGATCATAATAGCATGATTTCACTCATTATACTATCATGGTATCCATGGTTCACTCCCATGGCCATCTTAGTAGAATGATATCATTCCTCATTCCATCTTAGTCTATCTCACGAGATATAAAACTTTACACAATTAATTGTAGGGAGATATAAGTCCCACCCATCTCATAATGCAATAATACATTCATGTGACACAAGATCATAAATAATCACGTCATAACCCATGAAATATAACGAGAATTAAAAAAACATAATCATATCATATCCTATATAAAATAAAGGGTTTCATAATTATTTCATCATAAATACAACCCGTGAAATACATAGGTTTCAATAGCATATAACTTATGAAAGAGAAATGTGTTTCATAAAGACCATGACAATAATCATAACCCATTAAAATAAAGAATATAAATGGAAATTTTAGACCATTTCCTAAAAGAGCATGAGTAACATCAAAATATGTCTTATTATATTGAAATTATTTTTGAAATATATTTCCAAAACATTTCTTGATAAAAATATCCTTTATTATTTAAAAAATGTCTAATTATAACATAAAAACCATTTGAAAACCTTTTTCATGAAAATAAATTTGAAATATTATAAAGATAGATTTGAAAACCTTTTGGAATATTTTTTATTTTGAATCATATATTGAGATCTTGAAATGGTTTTGAAAATCATTTTTCTAGAAAATACATTGAAAGCATAAAAACAAAGCCAAAAATGGATTTGAAAAAAAAACAATTTTCCTTGAAAATATGTTGAAAACATATAAAAGAATATTTGAAAGAAATAAAACATTAATAAAATCCTTTTTCATTGAAAATGATCTTCAATGATATTTTCTAATCAATTTTGACTGAATTCATTAAAGCATTGTTGAAAACATTTTTTAAAACTTGGTTTTGGAACAAAATAAATTTTTGACTAGAGAGATAGAGATTGTCAAATTTTACTTAAAACATTACCTTAAGTAATAAAGAGTGTATAAATGGTTCTAATACATGATTATATATTTAAAAAATAGATTAGAGTGAAACTCTTGAATGTTCTTGAGATATGGAACATAATAATTCATCAAGGGAAGAATAAACATAAACAATCATGAATAGTGATGTGATTGTGGCAATAAACACTTATAACATGGTTAAATGGGATCAAACTATCCATGTATCAAAAGGAAATTAAATTAGTCTTAAAATATCCTGAAAATAAAAAGATTACTGATAGAACATATGAAATGTAATTATATAAACCTCAAAAAATAGTTTAGGTGATAAACAAAACATGAGTCTCAAAGAAGGCAAATTGAGATAAAACATTTTTAACAATTTGGTTACTTTTGATACATATACCCCATTAATGAATGTTCATAAAAATGATATGTTAATACCAATAAATGTAGGTATAAGATACATATATTAAAATCATGTAAAGTAATTACATCAATGAAAATGAAAGAGTGGCTAACATAACCTGTATCTCACGGGAAAAAAAAGTGAGATGAAATCCACTTACCTTGTGTCTGAACTATCATTGTACTCCTTCAAAAAAACTATATATCAAATAAAAATTTACTATAAATCATTTAAAGAACCATAATATTATATCTAAAACTATATGTGTGTTGATTACGAGCTTATATTACCCACATGTTAACTATAATATGTTATAGTTCCATTTCAAGTAATACTCCCTTTGATTTTCATATGTGCCTTAATTTGTTATATTATTGGTCATTATAATTATTTTATAATTCAAGAGTGTAAATAATGATAAAAATCTAATTTATATATAATATATTTCTTTTATACTAATCTATAGGATATATGTCTGTGAAATGAAATACACTGTTCATGGAGACGGTAGGCTGTATGTACGTATGGACATTGTTTCTATTTAATTATCGTGTTGATAAAAAGTTAGTAAAATACAGTAATATATATAACATTATTTAATTAGATTTATTATATCATATATATCATATATATTCACTAAAAAAATCCAAAATACATTCCATGTAGTGTATGAATGAATCTGATCGCTTTGAGGGGGTGGTATTCCACACTCCCTCAAACGAAATTATCATATTAACATAAGATGGAAAGCATAAGGGTATGTTCTAAACCAAAATTAAAAAACAATATAGAAAATATAAATATAATATATATAATATATTAATATATTTTCCATCATAATTTCCACCATGACGGGGGTAATGAAAAAATGAATAATCATTGTTTGGTGAAGTAATATTTTTCCATACAAAGAAAGAGTACATTTGTTACCCATTAGATGAAGGTGTGAGTAAGTGTAATTATAAAAATTATCAGGAAATCATACTAGTATATTTTTAATACTGTGGTTGTTATAAAATCATGGTAAAAATAAATTAGAGGGGTGTAGAAAGAAAGTAAAAGAATGACGCTTGAGAGAAGGTGTTAAGTCTTAATCGGGTAACTCCTTTTGGTTTGTGCCAAAAGGCTACTTTGGGTTCAATCGTACCCAAAGGGAGGATCCAAGGAGAAATAGGTGGTTTCTCAGAAGTTTATTGGACATTTTGTGGCCAATCCTAATAGTTTTGAGAAGTGTGAATTGTATGTAAAGGTGGTTGCCTTTTATTGATAAGGAAAATGACTCAATTGGAATTTTTTAAAACAAGTAAGGTGTACATATGATTTTACCTCAAAAAAATCAAAACCAAAACAACATAAAAAAATAATTGATCTTATTTGGCCGAAACATGTAGAATCAATGGGTGTTTAAAAAGTTTATAGGTTAATTGGGCCCTTAATTTTAAGGTTTAGTATCTAATTAAGCTTATTTTGACCTTAATCACTGTGATTAATTTTGATCACTTATACTAATAATTTTTGGTAAAAAAATTAAATCATTTTTATTGGAATATAAATATTATAATAATTACAATGGGTTTTTTTATTTTTTTAAAAAAATTCAATTTAGAGTAGCGGGAAAATTATAATTAATCTTAATGTCATAGAGAAGACAAAATTACCAGTTTTAATGTAGAAAAATGTTCAATAGTTTGTTAAGTTTTTATATTTAATTTCAATGTGAAATTGTTTATAATGACCTAAAATTTATTAATATATCTATAATTGATCTAATTGTACTTTAAAAAAATTAAAACATTGTATAACATTAATAATAATTTAAATAAAAGGTTATTTTTAACTAAAATATAGTAGTTTTAACTATTCATCAAAAAATGATGTTTAACAAAAAATCCAAAAAAATATATCATAGAATAATTTCGATGTTCATAATTCAAAAATGAAGTTTATTTTATCAAATTCTACTTCTAGATGTGTCTAAAAATAATAATATTATTTTTCACAGAAGGACAATAAAATTGGTTCATCTGAGAAAACGATATTTTTAAACATACAAGTTTTTTACCAAAAAGCATTTATTTCATTATCAATGTTTTTTTATATAATACAATTATAGAAAATATTTTAAATTTTTTTACAATTCCAATAACTATGTTTAATGGATAAATTATTATTATATCATTGAAACAATTATATATAAAAAATATGTTTTGTAGAAACTCAGTGTCGCATGCATCACACGCCAAGTAAATGTTGTGTGTAACATATGCCAAGTCAATGTTTAATGTAACATATTCCAACATGGTTATGATTATTATCTATTAAAATTTGGTTCCATGTGAATTGTATGTTTGGATTAATGCATTTCAAGACATAAATGAAAATTTAATATACTGAGGTAAAACATCTTTGTGGCCAAAATAATATTAGCTTTCATATTCAATCGGTTTTCATATTTATGTATAATTAATTTCTTACCTATGAATTCATATTATATTGGGTTAAAATATATTTTCATAAATTAGTTAATATTATTCACAACATGTAATTTAACATCATGGTTTTACCTTATTAAATAAATAATAAAATTTTAATAATATATTATTATTTGGTAAACCCTGGTCTTGTATGTTACACAAGTCATCGATGTAAGTCATTATTCTATATAATAAACGCTAACATCAGTTTTCCATGTCGAGTAATCCAAACTTTATGATGCGTGTATTGCATGAGTAACTTGGTGTTGTATATAACACAAAGCAAAAAGTGCTTTAATATAAAATAAAATATCTTCAGTTTTGCATGAAAAGAAAAATATCAAAAAGGATAAATAAATTTGGAAAAAATAATTTTCATAATCTCAGGGTGTTAAATTTCTCAATAATTAAATATGGTAAAATTCAGATGAAAAGAAATAAAGTCTTTTCCAATATGTACCAAGAATGTTACAAAAGTGAATAATAATTCCTATTGAGATAATTGAGTCTCTTGTATTTGGGAAAATAGAACACCCTGAAGCTTCTTAGATCAAAAAGACAAGATCCATAGAGTAACCAAATCAGAATAATGAAAAAATGTGTTCTTTTTTTAGGTGAAGGAAATAATCCTCTCAAGAAGAGTGAAAATATATCTTGAAGTTATTGGAAATCCATTAAAGAATTTACATTTGAGAGGAGATTAAATATACTATTGACATTCAACTTGTGTTATATATATTTGAAGTGTTGTGTGAAGAAACTATAAATACTATCATGAAGCCTTCAGGGTTATCCTAAGGATACTCTGATACAATGTATTCTGTTTAATGAAATAAAATAATAACTCATTCATTTAATATAATAATTTTCATGAAAATGTTTTTTGAAAAAATATTTAACTTGAGAAAAAAATGTTATATCTAGTTTTTGTTGTTTCTCTATGGATGAAATAATAGGTATCCAAGAAAAGGATTTATATACTCTTATGAAATTCCTTGATAATACTGATACACAAATTCATTTTATGGACATGATATAGAACATAAAATGATAATGGATAATATGAATGTGTCGGGGATTCATATGAAATGCACCATGAATTCCCCTTCTATGCATGAAGTACATTTGATTTAATTGGGTTGATAATTTGAATAATATTATATTGAGTTTTTCAATTTATATATTTGATAAAATATTAATGATGTAATTTTGTTCATCTTGAACACATATCTTATTAGAGATGATAACTTCACTAAAGGAAAGAGATAATCCAAAGTATTTGATATTCGAATAAGAGGTAAATATTGATTATTCTTCCTTCAACAAGTACTAATCATTCTAATAGTGATATTATATAACAATACCTAAAATATTGCAATATATTTGGCAATAATTATGGATGTTGACACACTTGAAAGGCTACATTAATTCCCCTGGGTGTGAGTCAAGTTAGAAATTTAGAATGTCCTGAACCATATTGATTACCAAGGTGTAGTATAGTAGAAGTGTAGGGTCAAAACCACAGAGAGTGGGGAACACAGCAATGAAAACTCGTAACTAAAGGTTGGGTTGGTCCGATTTCATTTTTATTTTATTAAACAATTTTTTCAATTAAGATAAATGAATTTCAAAAAAGTAATAGAAGAGATAAGAATCAGTTTCTAGGTGTGGTTTTTCTAAATAAATTAATTCCACTTTACTTGAAAAATAATTATATTAAATTATTGTGGAACCAAAATGTTTTTACTAATTGAAGAATTGTTGAATCCCTATTCATCTACCCTAGAATCAAAATTCATCATGGTCAAATGAATCAGAAAAACTAAAGTGAATTTTGTTCAAATTTTTATATGCATAAGAGTAATTTAATTCAATTTTCATGAATAAATTATTTCAATACTGTTGGGGTTTGTTAATTATTGAAATCATATGGTCAATGAATCAATGATTAACAAAATAGGAATATAGCTACAACATGATACTCTCTCATAATATTATCATTATGATGAATGATAAATTGAACTATGATGGTACACACCCCATTGACCAATTTCTATCTCTCCTATGAGTTTATCCAACTATCCTCTGGTGATCACCAATGACGATTAAACCCATATCTATAAGAGAGAGATTGAGAATGAAAGAAATAGAAAAGAATAAATAACAATGATTCGAATTAAAATATAAATCATTTAATAATTACATCAAATAAATTAAAGGAAAACATAAACAAACCCTATCTACAGTGGAATCAAATGCCCATGAGGTGTTATCCTAGTGGAACCCACTGGTTATACCCCTCGCTCTTTGTGGGAACTAGCACAGGCTCGAGTCCTGCCAGACTTGGACAATATGTGTATTATGTACAGGGTGATTCAAATATATCTACCTAGCTGGGGAACAAGCGGCACACTCTGGGGTCTGCCCCCCCCCTAGTGGGAGTCGAGCGTTAACCTTACACACATTTCACCCTTGGGGTATTAGCCGAGTGGTACACACTGGTTGTACCCCTCACTCTCAATGGGAACTACACTTGGCTTGAGTCCCACCAGACTTGGAAACTATGTGAATTATGCACAGGGTGATTCAAATCCAGATTCCAAGCCGAGGAACGTGGGGTGTGCTCTAGTGTCTGGTGCCCCCCTAGTGGGAGTTGAGTGTTAACCTTACACACATTTTTGCCCATGGGGTGTTAGCCGAGTTATACCTCCTGGTTATACCCCTCACTCTCTGTGGGAACTGTCCCAAGCTCAAGTGCCATCAGACTTGGACACTGTGTGTATTATACACAGGGTGATTCAAATCTATCTACCTAGCTAGGGAACATGAGGTGTGCTCTCGGGTTTGGCAGGCCCCCAAGTGGGAGTCTAGAATTCACCTTACACACGTTTTTTCCATGGGGTGTTAGTAGAGTGGTACTCGTTGGCTTTACCCCTCAATCTGTATTGGAACTGGCCCATGATCCAGTCCTTTCAGACCCGTACACTATTCATAGTAAGAACAAAGCAATTTAAATCTAACACCCTAGATGGGGAACTTGTGGCGCACTCTGGAGTATAGCAGGGCCCCTAGTTGGAGTCGAGCGTTAACCTTACACACATTATACTGGTACCCAGTTGTTGATCCCCTCGCTCTCCATGGTAACTAGCCCAGGCTCGAGTCTCGCTAGACTCGGAAATTGTGCGTATTATGCACAGGATGATTCAAGGCAATCTGATTTGCTAGAGAACGTCCAGCGTGCTCTGGGGTCTGGCACCACCCCAGTGGGAGTCAATCTTTAACCTTACACGTGTTTTTATTATGCACGGGGAAATTAAATGACATATTCCTAGATGGGGAACGTGTGGTGAACTCTAGGGTCTGGCGGGGGCCCCAGTGGGAGTCGAGCGTTTTCCTTACACACGTTTTTCACATGATGCTCAGCCCGGTGGGTGAAGACTCTATTGGTGCATCAAAGAGACCTGAGATCAAATCCATGTGGCGGCGTATTTTATGGGTACTATATAAGTATTGTAGAATTCATTGTAGAAGTACTTTATCAGGTACTGTTCGACATTAAAGCGGTTGGAACTATTTATCCATTTGGTCCTTTGGGCTACCAGTTTGGTCTTTGGGTCCTGAAATGCATTAAGGCCACCCAAGACCTTCGGGCTAGTTGATTCTCAATGCCTTAGGGCCACCATGATTCCTTAGTGCCACCCCAATAACTTATTTCCACATGAAGGAAGATGTACCAGTAAGACTACAAGGGACAAGGCTGCATATGAGGATTCAGGGCAGGCACATTCACTAGAGTAGAGCTAGCAATAATTGGAAGAAGGAGAGGGTATGATTTTTCCATCGGTACCAGCCCTATTTGGCTTTTCATAGGATAGCTAGTTGACCATCCCTAAGAAGTTAGAGTGCTGGTATCATGACATATATTGAGGAGGCACAGTTCTAAGTGACTTGCCTGGGTGATTCCCTCTAAGACCAATGGTTCGTGTAATTGTGTCAAATCCTTCAGGCCATGTAAGTGTTCCACCTCACCCATCGAAAGGTGTATTGTCAAAATAATATAAAAAATTAAGGCCTTCAGTCTATTCTGACATTTGGAATCCTACGGAAGCTCATAGTTGGCGTGCTTGCTCCCTCAGGTCTAGAGTGTTCCAGAATACTTTGTAAAGGTGGCCGAGGTTTCCTTTTATAGGGTTTTCTATGAAAATCTTACGTCACATTTAATTTTCAGTATATCACCGTCGTCATGACATGTACATGAGATAGACGTCGTGTACGTTTGATAATAGTTTTCCACGATTGTGTTGAATCTACGAAATCATCATATGCTCATTTGACTCTGGTCACAATGTTTACTTGAGTTACACGATGTGTACTTTTAGTTCACAGTATGTTATGCTGTCACAAATTTTATAATTCAGATTTGTTTCATATGATATTTTCACAACCTGTACTCTCATTACATGACATATATTCAATTCTCATTAGTTCCTAGCACTGATTCTCTCTCAAATATCTGGTGTCATGCTGCTTTTCCAAATTCAATGTTTTCTTTTATATTGCTCCAAATCAAAGTCTTATATAATAATTTCAAAAAGATTAATATCACGGAAAAATATTATATTAAATCAATTAATATTTAATGAATTAATATGTAAAAACACATAAAAATAATTATACAAAATAAGGATATCATATGTAAAATATTTTTTGATTAAGAAATAATTTTTATTAAACTTAATGCTGTAAAATCTTTAAGGTAACTGAGAAATTTTGTTTATATTTTTGTTAAGTATCATAAAGAAACTAGTGGTTCTAGTATAATCAATTCCATAGATGAACTGGTGGTACTAGTAAAAATAATTCCTCTCAATTAGTAATATGGAAAACTAATTCCATAACATTGGGCACTAATTTTAGGCATTTCTAATCACTATAATTTTATAGTGATAAGAAAATATATGATGCAACAAAAGGTTTATGATGATTAGGAGTAGGTTATCAGATCAATAATGAACCTTGTAAAAATATTTGTGGGATTTTCTTTATCTTTTGTCAATATTAAATATACATGTGATTTTTGGAAGTGTACAAAAGAACCATTGCTCTTAAATAAGGTAGAGGTTCAAGAGCTTGAGGGGATAATTGAAAAGAAAGTAAAACTCAATAAAATTTGGTTACAAAGACCCCCCCCCCCCTCTATGTGTCCCTACAGGATTCATATAGTCTATAGAAGTTTTACCAGAGTGTATGTAAATATATGATTAGATGAAATGTTTTTTTCCAAGACATATACGAATTGTGGATTTGAATTTGGGTAAGTTTCATAGTTTCCCTAGATGAAAAATGTAATTCCTATCTCTATCATTTCTAATAAGGATGTTTCTACAAAAACATTGAAGAACATAAAAAATATAGCGTAAGTAAAGATGAAAAAAGGTTTATATAAGGAAGAGGACCCACCAAACGGTAAATATATTCAAAGTGGTATTCTATCAATAGTACCTTTTTAATAAAATAATAATGACCCTTTTGATGATTCCGAATCATGTAGTGATAAATAAGAGCTTCATGCATCAAATAGTTTGTTTTACTTATAATTCACTGGTTATCTAAAGAACATTCTTATCAAAGTTAACACATACTAGTTTATGTACATCAAGGGACTCAATGATGAATATTTGTGTCTAGAAGTATATAATGAGGATAATGACAATGCATTGGATTTTTTTAAAATTCGAAAACTACTCACCAAACATATTAAATATAAAGATAAGTCTTTATTTATAGGAAATTAACATCTATCTTATTCTAAGAATAGTTTCTATGAAAGTTTTGTGAAATTGTATTGACTTAAAGAGTTATTACTAATATGATCCATGATCTAGAAGAATATTATAAATATTCTAATTATGTTATGAACTCTCATTGGGAGGTCAATGACATGGATGAGACATAAACCTTAGATGAAGAAAAAAAAATTCACCACTTTGTAAGGAAATATTAATTATTATTGTAGATGAATTATAACCATACTTTTCTGATAAGTATGATATTGAGAATGTTTTTTATAGAAGTAATTCCTGAAATAGAGACACTATATAAAAACTATATGAATGTTAAATAAGCATAGATAGAGGTAATGGAAAATATAATTAAAGAGTTGAATAAATATTTAATATTTCAAAATCCAAACGATTTAGATCAGATTCATAAATTTAAGAGTAAATGTGAATACATACTAGATGTTGTTGAAGTTGAGAAATATTTTCTCAATTTTAGGATTCTTGAAATTCAATTAAATTTGATAGATCTAAAGGTAACAAAATTAATTACATCCTAAAAATAGTGTGAAGATATGTTGAAATCACATGAGAACTATAAAAACTCACTAAATATAAAATGTATTTGTTTGCTGATAAATTTCAAAAGATTGGATAAAAATCAAGTTGAATCTTAAAAATCATTTGGGTTCAAAAAGACTACGATGAATGCATATGATAAGTGTCTTATTTCTAAGAACAATAATTCAAGTGGAAAGATGAGTTTTATATTTTCTAAATTTAAATCTATTACATGGAAAATGAAAAAAGTAAAAACTATTCTAGAAGATTCTTTTTATATCAATAATATGTTATCTATATATATAGTATCCAAAAATGTTTGTTCAAGAAGGGTAAATATAACTGATGATAATCCAACCAAATCATCAATGGTCTATGAGAAATTTTAGTAATTATTGTTACCCATTGGAATATCAATTGAATAATACTATTAAACAAAGAAGGAAAATATCCCTAATCCTTTAAAATTGTACCACATAAGAATAAATAGTTATTTTTTTCTATTATTGTTTTTTTTGGATGTTTTTGGAATTAGGGAAATGACTATTGGAATAATTTCCCAATGCATGGTAATTAAAAAAGGCAAGTATTAAGGGGGATTATATCATATGGGATGAGACATCCTTTATAGCTAATGGAGAATATATATATGTAGAGGAATATGCCTATTAAAAATTGATTTTAGAGTCATGGAGACATTTTTTATTATTAAAAAAAAAAGTAGTCACGGTTATGATGTGTATAACACTATACACTATGAATATGTTGATAAAAAATAATATCATAAAAAATTAAGAGTATTAGAAAAAAAGTAGAAATTTATATTTGGGTAACTGGAAGAAGAAGGAAATCAATTTTTTTTGAAATGGTATACAAGTAATAAGAATGATATAGTGGCTGTTAAATAAAATAAAATGTTATTTTAATGTGTAAGAAGTGTTCATATTATTTACCTTTTCAAAAATATCATAAGAAACAATGTTAGTGGAAGGAAGCTAAAGAATAAAATTAAATTGATCTTAGAAACAAATAAAATGGTTGATTTGGTTCTTTAAATCCATGATGAAAAATTATAATTTCCCGAGTGGTTGTCTGAAAGGGATGTGACTATGATAGCTATAGATCTTTGTGGAAGGTACATAATATTAGGGCATATTGCTAACAAATTCATGAAATGGTTTCCTGAATAAAAAGAACTAGTGAAGAACAAAGGGAATGAACTAGGGACATCTTATACTAAAAATTATACTGTGAATGAGTCTATAAAAAAAGTCTAAGATTATACCAACAGAGTTATTTATGATATGGCTATAGTAGTTATAATTTTCTATGAAGTTTGAGAAAGAATATAAAAATGAAATAGAATAAACTGCTAATGATAATAAGAATATCTTATCTAAGAAGAAAGATGATGAGTTCAAGAAGTCCATGCGACCATAATTGGCAGAATTTTGAAAGTCAAAGTAGGAATAATCATTAATATTCCTCATTAATCTTGAGATTATGTGTACAAATATATTCCACATAATGAGATTGAAGAAAATAATGCCCCAAATAGACTCTTTTGTGGCATAGGGCAAGAACCTAGGGGATGTAGTGAATGTAGAGAGTGTTCATATTTCCCAAATGGTGTGAATGTAATTGAACACATGGGGACATGAAAGTTGACTTGTCGCATATATGGTGTCTGCATAGTGTAATCGGGTGCTGAACCTGAAATAATGGCTCAAATTGGTTGTCACACAGATTAACTTTTTAGGTATTGTCATGCCACATTGATAATAGAAGTGAGTGTACCCCTTGAGGGGTAGAAAATATAAAGGATATGATATAAAATTTTTATTCATTAATACCAAGAAGTATTGACCATCTCTACAGAAGTTCAATGTTGAGGTTAACCAATTACACTTCTTACCCTTGTCTTGATGTATAAAATATGTGTATAAATTGTGAGTATTTGTTGAAGAGTAGTATCATAAAAAGTTGGTAAATATTATATTTACATGTGAAATTTGTTATGTGTTTGTTGAAGTTTGAAGGAGAATATGTTTCTTAAAAAATCTATTTCATATAGCCCACTCTTTTAGAAGAATATAATTTGCAACCATCATATCACATGAATGATTTTTAATGGACAATATATACATCCTTGCTTGTATCTCTCTTGTTTTCTATACTAGGTTAGGCCACATGGACTTAGAGAAGACAAACATAAGGTTATTTTCTAAGAGAATCAAGCAGTATAATCCATATTTTTAAAAATTTATTATATAATCCAAAATCCATTAAAACGAATAATAAAAATTGATAAACAAGTGCATTAACCATTTCCATTTATTTTCAATAATTGTAAGAATAGTCACATGCTTGATTTAAGGAAATGGTAATGATAATAAGGCCATTGGTGATATTGAAAACCCCATGTTGATATTTTATGAGCATTGTTGTATTTTTTGTCAATATATAACAATGATTCAAGTTCAATGTATCATGAAGTCAGTAATGATATGTGGTTAATAATGGAATTAAAAACATTGAAATCCCAAGAGAATTACTGAATAAGTATGGTGATGATTCTTGGAGAAATGTTACTGATTCATAATATGATATTGGATTTCTTGATTGGAAATTTATCCATTTTTAAGAATGACAATTAGTGAAATGATTTTATTTCTGAAGGAAAAGTTATTTTTAATGTAAGAACATTGTCTTCGATATTGAAGGGTGAAGACGATACAAACAATGTTGGTTTTTATTGAATGAAAACAGAATATTGAATGTGAAAGAACATGAAAATATTTTATGCATGAAGAATATTTTAGTATGGCTTGAGATCCTATTAATTACATAACCTTTTTCTAAGTATTTTATAGTGGCATTATATAAAAAATTATATACCCATTCAATCCATAATGGATTAACTAGATTAACCTTGTGTATGAGAGTGAGATCGACCAAAAGGGAGAGACAACCCCAAAAATCCTCCATGGTGGCATGGGGTAAGAACCCGGGTAAGTCATGAGTGTTGAGAGTGGATATAGTGTCTGTAGGGTGCTCATCAACTGGCACACATGATGACATACAGGTTGAGCTGTCACATATTTGGTGTGCGCATAATGTATCTGAGTGTTGTCCATTATGTTATTTATTAAAGTGGAAGTGGAAAATATTATCTTATGATGAAGATTCATACTACATGTATAATCTATGTGGGATGACTAAAAGACACTAAAATATTCTTGCTTATTAAATAAATACAGATATAATCTTGGACATTTGATCATATGAATCCATGAAATATGATTAAAACCAAGCCATTGTCTTCATCCTCTACTTTATATTCATTCCACCTGACATCACTAGTCTGATGCCTCAATCTCACCTAACATCTAACAATATTTGGTTCTCAATTCTATGTTGAGAAAGAAATATGAAATAAATTACAAAGCCTTTAATACAACTTCATCTTTCATATAATCTAGTGTTCAAGTGATATGATTCAAATTAGGTAATTCAAAGTAACACTGAGGAGTACACTAACATATATAATACATAAAGGATTAATGAATGTGATTCTATTCACAAACATGTCAAATGGGTTTATAAGAAAAGAAATTGATCATGGTGAATAAGATTCCATGAATCTCAGTGTTGTCATTTGATAAAAAGTAAACCCTCATTCAATAGATTCAAAATTTTGATATCTTTAGGAATTCAAAATAGAATTCACATGGACTATTTCTCCATAATTCAAGTTGGGGAAATTATGAGTAAAGTTGGTGGTGAATAATATTATTAATACTAAGCATCATACCCATGGGAATCCTTCTTCCAATTAAGATGATTGAGGATCTCATTTCTATAAGAAAACATTGAACTGTAAATCAACTTATTTTTCACAGAATATTTTCATGGGCTACCTTAACCATGTGTAGGAGATATTGCATACTTTGTTCATTCGAATGATAGAATCCTCCCATGAGCCTTGTCCATGTTAGTGAGAAAATATCCCACACATATTTTGAATAATATTGTATGTTATTGGATATCCATGAATGTGTTTCCATTATTAGGAAGAATAAAGATCACATAGACATTCAACTTGTGTTCAAAACACATGATTTTCTATGCAACAAAACCTAAAATAGTTTGGTGAAGCCTTCATGGATTCTCGATGGTTACAATTACACTACATATTTGGTTTTTTGTATGGAAAATAAGAAACCACAAACTTAAAATCATAAATTACTAAGTTTCCTTATATGAAGACGGTAAACATATTAATGAATGGTTATATAGAGTTTGTATTATTGCCGGAATAGGAAGAGTACACAAAGGTAAAACAATTATGCATACTCACATAAAATCGTGGAAAATTGAGATATCCAAATTCATAGGAAAAATTTGTAAAATCATAGAAAATGATATCGAAAAATATGAATATTCATGGATTTCACATGACATTCACCATACATTACACTTACTTGCATGAAGTGAATTTGATTTAATCCAATTGAGAATTTGAAGATAGATTGTATTGATTTTTTTCAAGTTTCATCATGTATAAAATATTTTTGAAGCAATTAGGTGCATAACCTGTGCACATTTTATTATGGTAGGGAACATCACTAATTGTAGGAGACCTACCCATGAATGTTTGAATTAGGGAAGAATAAAACATGTTTAATTCTATATTCAGAAATTTTTGTTCATTATTATATTAAGCTGATATAAAAACACTAAAAATCTTGAATTATCATTCACAATACATTTTACTATTGAATATATATTGATTGAGGAAAAAGGTCTTAGTCTATTTGATGAAGTAACATGATTTATTTGGACTAGTGATCTTATTTATATGTTTTTTGAGTATTATTGAAGAACTGGTGGTTCAAGTATAAACAACACCATTTAAGGACTAGTGGGACCATTATGAAGAACACGACTTGCAAATTAATAAAGATAATTTTATATAATATAATTGTGTGAAAATTCTAGGAGTTTTTAATCACTATAAATTTATAGTAATAATAAAATATGTGAAACCACAAAAGGTTGATCTGGGGAAAGAAGTAGGTTCTCATATTGAAACTGAAAATGTAAAAATACAATTTTTCACCTATTTATTTTATTATCTACATTACTTGTGTATTTGGTACTTAAGAGTGCTCAATAGATATATTCCTCTTAAATATAGAAGAATATTTCAATTAAGGGGTATAATTGAAAAGAATGTAAAACTTAATAGTACATATAATCACCCTCCCACCTTAGTTTCCCAAAACGATCCTTCTGTTATCTATAGCTGTTTAGGATACATTATCTATACTGTTTCATTTACTGATATCAAACTCCCGGTATCATGATCCTTATCCTACAAGATATATATTCTTATATTTTTATTTTATTTTGATAAAATATTTATAGACCTTATAGTCTAGGGGAATGATATATATGAGGGAAATAATAAACTCAAATGGTGATTTGATTCCACATAATCCACCCCACTTTTATGGAAACAAACTATGGTTACAAAAAATGTAGTATTGGGGTATACCTCAGTTTGTTTGTAAAATAACACTGGTCGATCATGGATAAATTATACACAAAAATAATGACTCCAACACTCTTAATAGAAAAAATAATTATAACTATGTTTTGAAAAAAAAATTAATAAACATTTCATATTGTTCTATTAACAGAAGTGTTTTTCGTCATGTGTTTTCATTCAATGCAACTCATGATATCAAGATGATACTAAAAGTTTCTCAACTTATCTTAGATAATATGTTGAGAATTAAATTTTCAAGGCTTCATGTGGAGTACCAAGATTTTAAGATGGGTGAAGATTATTGTTTCAACCAAATATTCCACAGATTCAAAAGAATATTGAATGTAATTTTTTCCCTTATGGAAAATGTTTTAAACCCTAAAATTATATAAATTTAACAAGTTATCTATATAATAAATGGCTTAAAAATAAGGTTATAATCGATGAGAGTAATAATTTCAAAGAATACACATTGGAAGAACTTATCAGATCAAATACTCAATATGAACTTGAGTTTAAAAAATATCATGGAAATAGAGACATCAAAAAATAAAATTATTATATTCAAATCACACATAAATGTTACATCAAAATACATTCAATATTAGTCTTACGAAAGTGAAATATAGTAAATTGTAAATATAATAAAATGTATTTATATTTCGATGATGAAAAAGAAAAATCTATTGAGGTGTCCAAAAAAATATGAATGATGGCCAAAATGGAAAGAAAGGCACCTCATGTAAGTATTATAGTTTTTAGAACTAACCAATTATGAATGTAGAAAAAGGGTTACATCAAATTACATTTTAAAAAATTGAAACATGATTAAAAGTATAATAAGTATAAAAAAATTTATTTTCATATGTTATATAGAGCTACACAAATGAATTAGATTCTATTGATGAATCTGAAAGTGAAAATGAGTTAGATAACCTATGCTTGATGGAAAAAATATAAATGTTTTTAGTAATGATTTATATTCAAATTATGGTTATGATTTTGATATATATTATTATTTATTTATTAATTTATATAAATAGAATGAGGAACTTTAAAAATTATTTTAAGGGTTACTGAATTATATAAAACATTAAAATAAAAAAAATCAGAAGCTTATTAATGAAAGTAAGAACATATATAATGAAAATTATAATTTAAGAAACATAATTTATTTTTAAAATGAGTTTAAATATATAGAATTGTAAATTTTTTTATTTGAAAATGAAAAATTAATGAAATAAATTGTAAAATTTAAATTTTATGGTTTATGTTCAAAAATAAATAGTTATGATGATTTTGATTCTTTTAAAAAGGAGAAAGATAGTCTCGAAAAATAATATTATAATTTTAATGAAACAGTATCTTGTTTTTATTCATGGTATTGAAAAATATAAAAATATGATATCCATGATAAAATCAAATAAATATAAAACTGGTTTTTTGTTATAATTCATTGAAACCTAAAACTTTAAAAAATTATTTTGTTAAAAGTTATAAAGGAACTATATCAAATGATTCATGTTTTAAATGTTGTGTGTAAGGGAATTATGATAATTAATGTTCAGTAATATTTATTCAATATATGGGTTATACAAAAACATTAATTAAAAGGAATTTCACTTTTATATTACATATGAATACTTGTTTAAATTTTATCTACGTATTGATTAATTTTTATACCAACCTGATTGGACCCAATATAGCATGGGTATCAAAATTATGTTCCAAATAATTAATATTTCAATTAAAAATTCATTAAAACTGTCAAAAATACATGGAACCTAGATAATGGATGATCTATACATGTGAAAAGTGATCCATAAACGTTTTTGTCGGGTATTCAATGTGATGGAAGATCTATGAAATTTGATGAAAACTTAGAAGGAAATGTTCAGGGATTTAGTGAAGTAGAAATTTAGTGAATTATTTTATTTTATGATTTTTTAACTGATAAAGTTTTTAAAAATATAATTATTAGAATTTCATAATTAATCTATAATTGAATTATTGTGAAATTTTATGATAGTAAAAGTTTTTTTATAAATGATACTATTTTATTTTTTTACTAATAAGAAAAAGAATATTTAATCTATTTATTTTTTAGAATTAACTAACCATAATAACAATTGTAATAATAATATAAAAATACATGATATCTTAGGGAACTATATTCATGGACATTTGAACATTATACTATTAAATAAATTATCAAATAAAGGATATAGATAGTTTCAACCTAATTTAAAATTTTGTAAGAATTTTATTTCTCATTCTTTTTTAAATAGTAAAAAGTATAAAATTAGTTTTAAATGAATTAGTGATGTTATTACTACTATACCATTGTATCTTATTCATTTATATTTATTTATTCAAATGCATGTTTCCAAATTAAGTGGTATGAAATATGTTTTTTTTTGGTTGTTGATGATGTTAGTAGCTTTACCAAGCCTTACTTTATGTCTCATAAAAGTGAAACATCATTAAGATTTATTTATTTTTTTATGATTGAGAAAAATAAAAAACATTTATTCAATTGTTTTTATTATAATTGATAATGGATGCTAATTTGTTAATTTATTTTTATTTTCTTAAAGTAAGTATTTATTTTCATATTTATTTATCACCAAAACCACTATATAAAAATTGTGTTGTCAGATAGAAAAATTGAACTATACTAAAATGACTAGATGTATGTTAAATGAATATAGTTTACCAAAATATTTTTATACTGAATCTATTTATATAGGTTGTTATTTATTTTATAGAGTTTAAATTGTATAATTTTTCAAGAAAACCCTTTATGAATTGTATAACATTATATAGACGTAATGTTGTTTATTTTCATGTTTTTGGTTGTGATGTTT
The DNA here is from genome assembly GCA_963277665.1 of Viscum album. NCBI lineage: Eukaryota > Viridiplantae > Streptophyta > Magnoliopsida > Santalales > Viscaceae > Viscum > Viscum album. The sequence continues at coordinate 1,171,361,460 of OY728119.1, read as the reverse complement.
TTATCATTTAAATATTATAGATAACCTAGATAAATTTTATTTCAAAGGTGATGAAGGTAATTTTGTTGTTTTTTATAGATCATTAAATATTTTAGTGTCTATAATATTATAAAAAATGTTCCATAAGAATATATTAATACTAAATTTTTTGAATATGTTTTAAGGAAATATTTTATTTTATCAGTTTTTCAATATGATTTTATTGATTTTAATTTCTGTGAAGAGAAACCTAAAGATTGTATAAATTTTTAAAGGTGGATTATTCCTTCTTATTTTGTTCCTAATTCATATAAGGTTTATAAATTCATCATTATTGATAATGTTGTTGGTAATATTAATTTTGGTATTAAGAGTAGATTTGTTTGTTTTCAATTTTTATAAATAATGTTCTTTTTTTCTAATTAAACACATGATTATATTTTTGATTCATTAATTGATTTCAACTGGATTGTTGTTATAAATTAATTTCATAATCAATTTTTTATAAATATTAGTTAGACTTTAGTTGAACCCTTAAGAGATAATCATGTTATTGGAACAAAATAGATTTTCAAAAATAAAATGAATGAATCCATCCAAATTCTTAAGAATAAATGTAGTCTTGTTGCTAATGATTATTTTAAACAAGATCATATAGATTTTGAGGAATATTTTTCATCTTTCACTCATATTTAATATATAATAACATTTTTAGGTCTTAAAGAATTTTATGGTTTTAAGATACTTCAAATGGATGTTAAAAGTAATTTTTTAAATGGCTGTAATTCAAAATAAGTTTGTAATTCTCAACACCCTAATTTTTCTAAAAACATTAACAATGATTTTATTTTATTGAAGTACTTATATGGTCATAAATATTCACATAATCTATAATCAAATATAATTTAATTGTTTTTTTGAAAAATTGTTTTAATAAAGTTAAGGTAGATAATATTTCTTTAAAAAAATTATTTTAATTTATATTTTATTTTTTATAAATTATGTTTATGATATTTTTTTTGGATCTTCAAATGATTTTATTTTTAAATAATTATATAATTTTATATTAGTGAATTAGGTATGAATCTTATGTATAAAATAAAATTATTTTTAGGTTTTTAAATTTGTCTAATAAAGATGGAATATTCGTGAATCATTATATCAATTATCAGTAATTGGATATCAATTATAGTATTGATTCTTGTAAAATATTAAAAACCATATAATTATTATTTTGATAATAGATTCTGACATTTTTGGAAAATGTATGGAATATAAAATTCATAGATTCTGGATTAGAAGTTTTTTTTATTTAAATTATTCTTGACAAGATAAAATTTTTTCTAGTTTTTTTATTTGATATATTTAAATATAATATTATGTAAAATAAAATAAAGTATTTTAAACATATTCTTTGATTTGTTAAATGATATATTAGTATTGGAATATGTTATTATAGACAAATTTCTTTTTGGTTTATCTAGTAACTCTAAATCTGAATTTGGAGGATGCAGACTTGAATGAAAATGTACCATTGGTATAATCATATTCTTGGTTAATATTTAGTCTATAAGTGTTACATGAAACAAAATTCCAATAATTTATTGATTATTCAGAATAAATATATTCATGATATTTCATGTTGTTTTCAATCGTTGTGAATTAATCAAAATTTAACAGATGTTGGTATGAATTTGGGAAAAAATATTATATTCTATTATAATCCTTGTAATATTTAGATTTTAAAAAACACATTAAAAAATTATGATCTAATCATATTGAAATGTGATTTTATTTTATTTGAGATTATGTTAATAAAATATATATTAATTTTGAATATGTTAAAATCAACTTGCTGATATTTTTACTAAACAGTTGGTTTTTTTAGATATGATAAAATCATGATTTAATTTATAATGATGGAAAATTAAATTAAAAATAATATTTTACTTTGTATAATAGAGGTGGATATTTAATTTTTAATTTAAATCATTCATATATTTCATTTTGATAAATATTAAAATGGGTGATAAGTTTTGAAATATGATTCTGATTTTTTTATTACAAAAAGGGAGAAATTTTTTGAGTTTGGTTGATTACTTGTGTTATTTTGGAGAATTTATATTTTTTTTAGACTACAAATGCCTCCAGATATTGTATATTTTTTTTATTTAATTAAATTTTATTACATTTGATTTATTTTATTATTATTTTTATTTATCAAATTTTTAATTTATTATAATATAATAAAATAGATTTCTCATTTTTATATATCTATTCATTTTAATTAACCTTACACCGAACCTTGAATAATGTCTCTACCCTTATGTGAGTTTTTTATACCTTTATATACCTTATATAAAATATAATTTACCTTTACATGGTGTAATATATTACCATACATAGCTTTTTTATACTCTTATGAATGTTTTATAATATTTGTTATACCTTTAGTTAAGCTTGGAAGTACCCTTAAAAAACCTATATAATTTGGTTTCTAAATTTATACATGCATTATAACTTTTATATATATCTTATTTAGGGCATGATTTTTCTTATTTACCCTTAAATAAAATCTATTTTACCCTTATGGGATTAATTTCTTTTTCATGTTAACATTATGAATCATTAGTGTATATTTTTCTAGAGTTAGAAAGTATAGATTACCCTTATAAAGAATCTGAGCATACCCCTATGAAACTATAAAATTACCCGTACACAATGTTTGAAATATATTAGTTACCTATACATAGTTCATCTTTTCCCCAATATAAGGTATGGAAATATTGTTTCACCCTTATCTGTAGTATTGAAATGGATTGTTACCCACGTGCAACATGGTATTTTAACTTTTTGAAAAATTGATTTTCTAGATTACTTTATTTTCACATATTTCATGATATTATGATTTTCTAAAAGTTTTTTTCAAGTGTTTTAAAATTTTTATTGTCTCTAAATCCTTTTTAATTTGTTAGAACCAATGTGAAGTGTTTTTACATTTTTTAAACATATTTATATGATTAATACTTATGTTATTATTTTTACACATAAACATTCAACTTGAAACCCAGATATTATATTTTATTATTTTGAGTTTTTTATATGCTTTTAGTGTTTATAAATTCATATAAGACATTAAAAATCAAATTTAAACATGTTTTTATATTTTTAAGGTAGTATTTTCATTTTCTAAATTATATATATATTTGAATATATTGTGCATGTTTTTTGATTTTGAATTTTAATTGGTAAATGTTTGGTAATTTTCATGGGATTTTATTTGACCAATTAATGTGGAGTTGTATTACAATTCAAATCATAAAAGAAAATTAGTTTGAACTTATTTTAATTTTTTGAATTTCCAGTGATATTTTTATAATTATAATATATCACTCTTTATGTCTCTCTAATAATTCAATATCTTTCGTTTTTGAATTTTAATTTTCTAACCAATGGCCTAGATGTGTTGATTTTAAATTTTATTTAAGAAATTATTTCAAATTTATATGATATTTTGATATGTATATACATAAAAAATTATTAATTGACCCAAGCTTACATATTTTAATATGATACTATAAAAAAATAGTTTGGTAATACTGTGAAGTGTAGTAGAAATATATAGAGTATCGCATGAAAAAATATTCATATCAAGAATTATCTCTTATGTTATATACCTAAACTAATTCATATTATAATACCATGATGAGATAAACTGATCCAATACTCAATATCCTAAACTTTTTCCACTCTTTTTTATCGTATTTCTATTTTATACTAGTTTTTATGTTTGTAACACTATTTCTTGTCTCTCAATAATGCTCTCAAATTTTATTTATGGTTTTACATAAAAAACCATTTTCATTATTTGGGTTCTGAATCCTAGATTATAATGTTTGTACCATTCATTTTATGACTCATATTGTCTAAATAATGTGTTGAATTTGGACTGGGACCCCCAGATAATAGTTAGGTATTTCATCCCAACCTGAGTTCCACTAAAACATTTACCTGAGATAGTTGACCACTATGTCTCAAGTGAACCCCCCATACTCCAGAGCCAATCAAATAGTAGAGAGGGTCTAAAGGAGGCACAATGGGGAATCTATACACTCTGTATTAGTAAGAAATATTGAATATGAAATAATAAACAAGGCATAAGAATATAATTAAAAGGAAAAATCAATTGTAATAAATAAATGAATGATCAATGATTGATCATGCTACAATATATAGAAATAGATAGGTAGTTGGTAACATATACATATGGTTGGTGAATATATAAATATATTCCCCGAATCTATCTCCAATAGCATTGAAATCCTTGCCTCATTCTTCTTCTCCTTTAATATATCATATCTCAAAAGCATGAAATTAAGCAAGCATAAATCTAGGAGTTGATCCAACAAAAATGAGATATGTACGGGTACCCTAATACAATGGAGGCCATAATATGGTGTGAGATAAAATCAGTAACCCACAATATTTTGTATCCAATATATAGACCATTCAATGAATATCAAACAATGTAGTGCGTAGGTATATCAAAAAAGGAGGAGTACAATAACAAAAAAAGAAAACCTATCAGGCCTAGAGTCATCAAGGACACCTGGATAACTATACCTTTTATTTGTAATCCATGATATCTATGAACATATAACCCTTCATATATGTATATATATGTATATATTTTTTAATTTATATATAATCACTATTTACATTCAATAATATATATCCATATATATAAATTCATCGTACTAGTCAGGGCCTGAGGTGTAATTCAAGAATCCTTATATTGTCATTAGAGTTTCATAATCGGTAAGGGATTTCATTCCCATTATTTTCAATGAATTAAAAGGGAAATAAAATCCAACAGTATCAAGTGAATAATAATAATAATAAAATAGGTCCACTCCCACCATCATTGAACAAGGAGTTTATGAAGCTATGATCAACACCTTAATCAAGTTCGCTCTAGTAATAATAAGAAAATATGTTTATCAAAATTTCCCTATGATCCCTTAGGCTGACATTTAGTAAAGAGGCTATCAGAATCACTCCATGCATAGTGGAACCTTCTTAGTATAATCCTTTTAAATTATTAAATTCTAGCCATGGTCATTCATGCCACTTTCAAATCAGTTATCTCACTAAGACACATTAATTATAAGAGAAATTTAGACCAATATATTTTAGAATAACTAAGAGGGACACAGAAAACACTCATTCCAATGATAAAAAAACACACATCAACAATCTAATCACTTTATATTTATGGGAAAAAAATAAATCAACACAGGGGTTTTATTAGAAAACATGATAATTCAATAAAAAATCCATTTGATTCAATTCAATAGTATAATTTAAAAATCAATAAGGAAACTCATCATAGAGGGTGATATAAACTAGTAATGTATTTCAATAAACATCATTAAATGAAATACCCTAAAGGGGTATTTCAAAATGAGGAATATAGATAAAAATACAAGGAAAATTATTAAAATCACCATAACATGGTGATTCAGGTTTATTTTATCATTTATAATGATGTAGTGGTGTCTAAAGTTGTCCTGAAATGGTAAGAAAATTTAATTTAAGGGTTTTAATAACATTTGGAGTTACACCTAGAGGAGCCTCATGTGCAGAAAAATGAAAAAATATATAACAATGCAACGTTAAAGGGAAACGAATCTAAACCATCTACCTCATGATTAGGATGGAACAACATCCCATTATCAGCTTTTTATTTTATATGGAATATAATAAATTTGAAGAATCATTAAACACTCTAAGAATACTCAAGTTATTTTTATTAGATTTATGGTTTTGTAGGGTGAGGTAAACATGGATGAAAATCACGAGGGGTCTAGATCTTAGTGATGTACTTCCAAATCAACCAATGATAAGGGAAATATATATCGAAAAAGGAAGAGCATTCAAATTCTATTGGAGGAAGAAGAGGGATCCCATGTGGCTCCCCTAGTGCATAAAATGGAGAAAGAAGAGGTGTATGAAATAAGATGTAGTTGAAAAAATTAATTTCCCACCGCATTAATGTAAGGCATGGTTTGGATGCACTGTTTACCGAACCCTAGCCCAAACATTCATCATATACTACATATAATCCACTCACTGTACGGTTATATTATATAGTTAGGAAAACCATGAACCTAAACCATGCATAGGTACTGGTTATGTGGTACTAACCATGTGGGTTAGGGGCATGGTTTTTGAAACCTGTGTGTAACCCATGCACCACCAATGCAATAATATATAGGACAAAAGAATGGTATTGTATCTTAACTCACATAATTCAATAAAATTGTGTGTCACTATCTATTTCACTAGAGAGGACACACTATTTAACATAAGGTTTCACTTTTCCATAAAAACCATGTTCCCTTATCAGTCCTTCATGAGCATGACTCTCCAGGGCCCTGTGCTCCCAAAACATAAAAAGACACCCTTGGTACCTCTCATAGCTCCAACCACATCTAAAACATCACATTTATGTGATATAACTCTCACAATTATCATTCCAAGTTTATATTTAGAAACAAAATTTTCTACTAAATAAGAAGCTCAAAAACTGTTGAATCATCAACCTGGTACAAAACAAGCAATTTTACAATATCCCCACCTTAGAAATTATTATCCCAAAGAATCATTGGAGAAACATAGAAAACTACACCAATCAAAATCAGGTCTATATAGTCTGAAGAAACCATCATGTTGCATCTCTAAATTCCCGACACACCTCTGAGAATCAATTTTGACAAGTGGTACCAAATATTCTAAACGCGAGCCAATGCTCCAATAGAACTAGGAATCCAAGTCAAACCTTACTAAATCCTATTTAATACAATACACGATCATGTTTTTTGTCTCATTTTTCAGTGTCCTAAGGCTCTACCCATATCATTTCATAACCTTGAAAAAACTATTTCTAATCCACAACACACAATCCATTATAATTTCCTACCAATGAACGCATGTATCATTCTAAAAATGACACCAGAAATTTTCTCTAAACGATACATTTGATTATGATCTACAAAACTGACCTAGGTTTTCACTCTAACTTCAATAGTCAACCCTAATTGACTTAGTTAAAAACTTGTCCCTGTCTTCCTCATGAATAAGCCAAGATGGAATTTCCCATAACATCTTCCTAACTCACGACATGAATGGATAGATATCACAAATACTAAAAAACTCTTTCTAGAAAAGTTCTAGTGGAATCACATATGATTGACTACTCTCAAAACTAGTCAGGTTAGATGGTTGACATATTTCAAATGATATATCTCAATTTTTTTAAGGGGTGGAAAATTGAGATCACATAGATTACATGAACCAATGACTGTAAACAACATCTGATGGTGTATTTTAACAAGACCATAGCTGGTTATTTTATAAAATGGAATATGGGTTCCATGATGATTGTCTAAAGACCAGTCCCAATAGTCATGACTCTTCTCATAGGAGGTTCCTCTTCCATCTACATATGGTGGTATCCACATCATAATTCTTATGTTTAAAATGATAATTGAGTGAACTTACAAGTATTATATCTACCAAATTAGAAAAGGGTATTTTGATTTGATTATATTGGAATATAATTAATTCTCTCATAGTGTACCCCGGACAAACTCAATATAAGGGTCATTCTCACCACTAAATTATGAGTACAAATAGATGTTTTCAAAGGTGTGCATTGATCCTTATGATAAATGGTCACATTTAAAATCGGAAGTGATGGACATAACTAATACCTGAAACCATATCTCTGAAACATGGGTTCCATGGTTCTACGTGGTTCAATTGTCTCATCAAACTCAATTTTATTTCTGGGTAGATCCCACCATGGAAAATACTTTAGTTAACTCAAACCCTAGGTATACATTCCCAAAAGCATAAAAAGGAAAACATTGATCCTTGACTTGCATACGAATTCTCATACACTACTTACTAAAATGGTACACCATTCAACTGGGGTGTACCAATACTATGTTATGTAGTGGGTGTACATTATAGTACCACCCAGTTCAGACCCAAATCCTACTACCATGAGTATTTTATCATCAAATTATAGAATACCTGAATATTTAGAACATCAACCTCTTAGGGAAGGATATTTTTTTGAACTCGTGTTGAAAACAGAAATTCACAATCCTTTTGGTAAAGAATGGATGGTCTAACGATGCCCACATTAAGTCTGTCTTATTAACTATCTTACAAAAATACGAAAACATCCAACAACACATATTCCGTCACCACTAAACCTAGTTACTAGATATGTCCATATAATTGAAATTAAATTACAATAAGAAATGAAAAAAAAACCACTTGTAAGTATTCTAGGTAAAACTCATCTTTAGACATACACATGACACTCATACTCATCATGTCTAAATGTGACATTAACATCAGTCATAATATGAAAATCTAATCTGGATCACCCACAAAATATTACACAATCCTTTGAAAAACATAATTTCGAACCATTTGGACAAATAAACTATCAAATACCAATTCAGTGTAAAATTATCATAACGATATCGTAACTTTGAGTCACACTACATCAGATATAAACTATAAATGTTACCTTCAAGAACCCCCATCCCTTCACCAATGTTGTTGTTTACAAATTTAGTTAAGCTATTATGTGTTCTTGTAACCAAAAATATATATTATTCAACATGATACCTTTGAAATGATAGGAACCACACAGAACCCCACATGCAACTGTGATAGAGAAAGGCTGCACATCAGGCACTACGCATTCTAGTCATGTGATTTTCCACTAAAAGATGAGGAAGGTCACATGAACTATGAAGCAGATGATCATTCTTGAGGCATGTATAAACTGTGGAACTAAATAATTTCATGATTCTAACTCCTTAAATAAGGCTCAACATGCTGAATGATCACCCAATTAAATGAGGTGTCACTTTATTAACAAGAGTCCTACATACGAAAAAAAAGACATATAAATGACACCTTTCCCTTAAAAACTGAAAGAAATGATTCAAAAAAATTTATAGTCAAAAGGTTACGGAATAATAGGGATGCCTCCTTACATTCTCATGGCATTGAACCGAAATGATTTCATTCCTTAAAATATCACTAGTCCATAACTCTTATCCTCTAGGTCGTACTCACCCAAGGAAGGTGTCAACTATAATTTACCGGAAACATATAAACCAACCCTTACACTAGGGTTCCCACCTTAAACACCTATACTATGATTTTTTATAGAATTTAAATGATGATGATTTGTATAACATTTCAATAGCTAGAAAAAGGGATGTCACATACCAGTTTGAAAACAATTGTACTACCCACTTTACTTATCTTACGTTATGTAGCATTTGAAAAAATCTCCCAATTTAACATTTTAACAAATTATTGGACATTAAGATTTCACAGATAGAAGGGTTAAAAAAATTATTTTTCCAACAAAAAGAGGAAAAAATACTTTAGTTTCTAATTTCATTTTAATTAACTGACCCCTCATAATAATAAATCTCAAAATCTGATTACAAGGATCATATTAATTAAAGAAATTATTCAACTAAGATTCCACCATATGATTGTATGTAGCACTATATGAGCTGTTAAAAACACTTTAAATAACTATAACCATATCAAAAGAACCCCCATGGGTTTATGTACCATGTAATATAAAAAATGATAAAAGAAACCTATGAGGGTCTCTCTATTTCATTTAAAAACTTATAAAACACTATTAATTGGTTTACCACAAAAGAATATTATATCTTGAATGGCCCAATAGGGTCAATTTAAATTATTCAAATGATAAAATTTCTCACACTAAGACACTTAGGTATTGTTATGCCTTTTAATAAATTTTTAATCCATGTTGTCAAGCCCAAAAATACAAAGCTTTAAGAATTTACTATTTAGAAATTTATAAAAAAATTCACTATAATTAATAAGCCCCGGTCTACATTTGTCAAAAAAATCTAACTATTTTTCAAATTAACGCCCAAATAGGTTAACACATTTACCATTCATTTAAAATTCAAGATTCATTATTTCTCATTCCAAATATATATTAGTCCAATTAGATGGATAAAGAATTTCAGATTTATAAGGTCCCATAAACATTATAAATCAGACCATTGGTTCCCATTTATTTTTCTCTATATTACTAATTTTGATTTCAATATATTATTTGAATACTATACAAGATGGTTCGATCATATGGGTCACCATTATAAAATTTAAAAATCACCCTTAAATATTATAATTTAATAGTATATAACTTATTTAGTTGAAACAATTAATGTTTTATTACATGCATCCAATGGTTTATGGATCAAACCTAAAATAGTCTGTGGATTAAATATATTTCCATAATCAACCTATCTAGGAAAAAATTATATACGATAATGTTGATGTCTTTTTTAATTTCCAATATACCAAGATTATCACTAAGAATGATAGTACATGCTTTAAATATAATCAAATTATAGTAGAAATCACCAAAGCGTGCTGTATTAGTAAAAAAGGCATGTAATAAAATATGCATGGAATATTAACAAGAATGAAGTATAACAAGGAACATGAAATCTACAATACATCTCACATGGCATGACATATGCATAGATTATGAATCGATATTTAAAAGAATAACTCATGAATGCACCTCACATATCATTCCATACTATTCCAAGAGGTAAAAATCTATAAGATCCATAAATTAATAACCATGAAAAGTTTAATAGTCACCAAAGGAGAAATAATAATAAAATGTAATATATAAAAACTATACTATCCCCTTTAAACTTTATCTTACCCCCATTTGTGGGTTGGATAGACCTAGACACAAGATATTTATCAAGTGAAAACATGTTCTTAGTCTCATATCATCAATCGCAATCAATAAGAAAAAATAATACCCTTTGACTCCATTTATAGAATCTTTATCTTAGAGCCACTCAAACAGTTCCTAGGGCCAGTTGACCCCTAGGCCTCAACCACACCTCTCTCCATGCCAGAAGATATCGACATGTAGTGAGGGTCAAAAGGGGGTACATTGGAGAGACCATACCCTCTAGATCATTAATATACATAGATAAACAAATAAGAAACATGAAAATATAATATAATAATAATTTAAAATAAATTATAATATATGAATGAATGATCAATGCACCAACATGCTACAATATAAAAAAAATAAAAAGACAACTCGTAACTTATGCATAGGGAAGGTAAATAAGGAAATAAAAGGAATATCATATATATCATAAATAATCATGATCCTGAGCTTGTTCATCTACTATGGTTGTCCATCCTATCCTAGAATCATAATATAATGCAATCAAAAATATAGGAGTATGTCTTACAAACATGAGATATGTTTGGGTTCCCCAATGAAATATATTTCCCAATAGGGAGTGATATAAAATTAACTGGCCCCACCACTAGTTTCTAATTCATAATCTAATTCATGATTATTAGATAAGGTAGTTTGCATGTGTATAAAAAATAACATTATTGGAATAATAAAAGTTAACTTGTCGGGCTCTAGGTCCTCTAGGACACCTGGCCGAATATACCTTCTTTGGCATATGCCTCTTAACAAGTCACACTACTTATATGTGTGTGTATATATATGTGAGTGTATTTATATGTATATATATAGTCAGGACATGAGGAATAAATCAAGTATCCTTATATAATCATAAGAGTGTCATATTTTATTAGGGACGTAATTCCCATCATAATCAATGAATTAATAAGGTCACCCAAAACAACAAAACTCACGTGAATAACAATAAAAAGTAGGTTCTTATAATAAAGTAGTCAAAACCCAATATCTAAAAATGTGACACAAAGTTTCCATACTTTATCCTTATCATAGATGCGACTGCCATGATCAAGATCCTAAATGAGGGGGCATGAGACGTGGACCCAAGAAAACCAAGTTATATGATACACCACTCCCACAATCCTCAACCAGGGTGTGAGGTTCCTTGTTAAACAACCCAAAACATGTTATATATAGTCATAATAAAAATATAAGGTGATCTAATTTACATACAATCCCTTATCCAAATGTTCCATAATGATGCAACCAAAATCTCTTAAGGTGTAGTGAACCCTTATTAGTATAATCCCTTTAAATGATTAAGTACATCCTAAGTTCATTCATGTAATAAAAAATTTAATTACCTCACTAAGATTCTTTTTTTTAAATAGAATACGGCCATTATATTTTACAACGGCTATGTGGGACATTGAAAAAACCCATGCCAATGATAGAAACCCAAAATAATCAATCCATTAACATTATATTTAAAAGAAAGTTCACCTCAATAGGGGGATTAATGAGAATACATGGTAATTCAATAAACAATCCATTTAAGTCAATTAACCCATCTCGTTGATAAATCAGCAAAGAAACCTACCCTATAAGGTGAACTAAAAAAGACAAGAATTGTAATCAATTTCATTAAACTGACCACACTACCGGGGGTACCTCTACATGAGAAGGACAATTAAAAATCCAAGGAAAATTATTGAATTATATCTAATGGGGTGATTCAATATTATGTTATCACATAAAATCATATATTGGAGTATAGGGTAGTTAATTTATCCTCAAACTATTTAATTTAATGCATTTATTAATTTTCGGGTTACATCTAGAAGAGTATGGTGTACTGCACAATTGAAAAATATAGTACAGTGATACATTAAAGGAAAAAAGGAAACTATACTACCTACATAATTCTTATGATAGTCCACTCACCCATTATATTCCATTTATTTGTTATGGAATAAAATAAAATTAAAGAATCTTAAAATACTCTAGGAATAGGAAAAAAGAGCTATCTCAGATTAGGATTTCCATAGGTGAGGTAAATGAAGAAGAGATATGTGAGGAATCAATATATTATTGATGTGGTTCTAATGAAACTGATTGTTAGGGAAAAAACAATTGAAAAAGAAGAGATAATAAATTTTAAGAGAGGAGGACGAGGGTTCCCAGGCTTTTTCCCCAGTGCACAAAAAGGAGAATGAAGAAGGGGGAGGAAAATAAATAAGCTGGAGGGGAATCATAAATTTTCAAACTCATTAATGATTTATATAGTTTACAAAACTACTCTACAACCTTGTTGCCAATTATTCTTAGAATAAACATCCCACATATTTAGCTCACATAATTATGAAACTTTTTTCCTATACCGTGTGTAGATAATTGTTAAGTTGCACTAACCATGTGGAAAAGCCCATTGTTTGGAGAAAATATCCATAGATTGTGTTCCACTAATAAAATAAGTTGTATTAAATTATCATGGACGTGACACTAAACACCCATGATTTAAGAAAATCATTTGACACATCCAACTTCACTGGTCTAGGCCACACAATATCACCGAAGGGCGTCATAATGTTAGAAAATCTGATCACCCTGATCAGCTCCTCTTGAGTTTGATTCTTAGGGTATTGGGGCTCCGAAAACTCAACAAGATACCCATGAAACCTATTATGAATTAAACCACGTCTAAAAATCCCATTTAATTGATATAACTCTCATTATTAAGTTTTCGAGGCTCAGTTTAGAAATTGGATCATCTAGAAAACAAAAAGATCAAAAAATCTGGAAACATAAAACCGGTAAAATAAAAATATATTTGTACGACACCCTAAAAAGTATGAATTAAAATGAAAAATGGTACTTCCCATGTTAAAAAGGTACACCATTATTTTCGGAGGCCTATCTAATTAGAACTCAATAGTTAAGCATACTTGGAAAGGATTTGTGATCTAGATGGGAAACCTTCTGAGATGTTTCCTTGGGTGTGTGTGAGTGAGGAAAAAACACATTAAAAATACATGTGTTGCAATGTTAAGATTTTTATTTGTATGATAATAGACCCTACTGAGTAATATTATTTATTGTTCTTGGAAGGAAATCAATGTATTATAGGAGACTGATGGGATTATATGACTTGGATCAGGTATCTATTAATGTAGGGTCATGACAAATGGTATTAGAGGCAATACCCAGTTGGAAGTACAATGGAACAAGCTATGTTTAGTGTGTCAGTTCCACAGCAGGGGTGTTGTGATTCAAAGGGTTGTATAGTATAACAACCAAAAAAGTGAGGCTTAAGAGGATAAATGTTACTACCTATGTTAACATGGTGCACCTTTATTATTGAGAGTATAATTTATTAGTACACCATAGTTATGTGTTCTTGTCCTGGAGTAGTTTTGAAGATGGGTGAGCTTTTGGTAAGTCTCCAAAGGTGTGTTTGGGTGAGGAAGAAACACACTAAAAGAACATCTGTTTTCGTTTTGAGAAACACATTAGTATCATAAGTGACTCCACTGAATAATAGTTTTCAGTGTGCTGGGAAGACAACCAATGTAATATCAAAGACCTATGGGGTCAGACAATTAGGTTTAGGGGCCAATGAATTCTTATTTTGACTTCAATTGTCTTAGTTATACATAAAAAAAGAAAAAGATATTTATAATTTGGTTAATATTATCCTTAAAAATTTGTATAATGCATAATGTATCTCTTACAGAGTGTAGAGATATAAATGTGGAGTAAGTTGACTATGTCCCAAAGTCTATAAATAATAATATTATTTTTAAATTTTTTTCCACAACTGATTAACTCTTTTAATTATCCTTGATGATTAATTTATATAATTATTCCATTCATATAGTATTTAAATATGGTCTTCTCACCCCTCTATTGACCATCATTCATAACCTTATATGAGGTAAATGTATATATGGTTTAAAATGGTGATATTATAAGAGTTTTATGGTTCAAAGATAACAAGATTTATGGAGATTCTCTCATTATAGCATAATTCTTTTCATTATTCCATGATCTTCTATAGATAAATTTTTAGTTATTTTTAATATAGTGAGTCTTTTACCCCTTTTTTCAATTACATCGATTTTTTTAGTGTTCTTAAAAATAATGTGGAGGAGTTGGATTAATGTTTTACAATAAGGTATGTTTTATGGATTTGATTAAGTACATTTTTCATTCCTCTTCCATATACTATATAATTACTTTATAATGATCAATTCATTAGTTATTAATTATATGTCAATCATAAGTGTGTATTACCCATAATGGGTAATTAATTAAGATTATATGGTTGGGTATATTATAGAATATTGAATTCACTTGTGAATACTTTATTTTAGTGTAGTATTGGATCAATTTTACATATTTTATTATTTTTAATTATTTGAGAAAAATATTAAAAGAGGAGGATCTACAATATAGTAGAGAATGTATTTTTTTAATGAGAGTATCTGTGATAGTTATTTTGTTAATAATGTTTATAATTTAGTATTCTTATTTTAATTAGGTTCCTTTATTCAAAAAAGATTGAGATAAATGGGATTATTAGTTGAAATTAACCTAACAAATACTAATTACAAGATGAATATTGAAACTATCTGAATAGTTATTAATTGAAATTGAATTAAATTTTTTTATTCTTATAATCCACCTTTCAAAATTAATTTACCATTACATCCTTGTTTAAATAAGAAAACCATTCTAGAGTTTTATTTTATATTGAAATTTCATTAAAAATTGGGAGATTAAAATTTTGATAGATATATAATTTTTTTATTTTTTTTATTTTTAAATGATCTTGAACACGATATACACAATAACATTATTTTTTGGGTTGTGTAAATGTAAATTATGAACTTTGACCTATATGAAAATTAATGATTCCCTGTAATCTAGTTGTAGATAAAATCAATAACATATCATTGATCTATATCCACATTTATGATTTATTAGTATATTCTTTATGATAAGTATCCATTAATATAGTAGATGTACTTGGATATAGTTTTACACCAAACACTATCTCATCCCCTATATGGAAAACACTTAATTATCACAAAAAATATCAAAAAAGTTTACTTCACTTTAGGAAAATCTTCCACCTCCACTTTAATCTTGTAAAGTATCATAATCAAATTTCATTAGCGATTATTTGGGGTTCAATATTACATAAATCATTTTTCAATCTCCCACTATAAAAAATGACATGTGATCTCCATCCACATTAGAATAAGTTAGCTCCTCAAAAACTAATCAACAGAGAACTATTTACAGTTAATCCAATCCATGCCAAGTTTGAAATTTTACAATAAAATGTGAGATTAAAGTATGCCTCACTTTATTTGATTTCCACATATCACTATTTTCATACACATAAGTTCCCTCATTTAACCTAGATTGATTCTAAACCATAGTATAATTCTTGAGAGGTTCAAAAAGACTCTTTATTAGAAAATATACCCCCTTTATATGTGTGGAATAATAATTGAATGTGATACACAAGAATCATAAAAATACATATGAGAGTTTAGAATATTCCTATTCCCCTCACTCCACATCATGTCCTCCAAACTTGTATACTAAAATTTCGTGAATCATCCCATAACTAACTCATATTCTATATTGAACTCACTTTATTTCACCCACTAAAATTATCAATATTCACCTACCCTTGGATTTGAGGAATAATCGAATATCCATTACTAGTACCACCAAGTATTGGTAGTCTACCATTTTGTTGATGTTTTTACTATTGAAAAATTCAAGAAAATTATTTGATTTATGGGGTGCCCTTTTCACTATAACACTATGTACTGATCCATGTAAATCCTAATGATATGAAGAAAACACAACCTAATTATTTACTCTAATTTTGAAATAATTAAAAACTATATCACTATAAATTTTTTGGGGGATATAAACTACCTACTCATAAGAAATCGGAGTTAGGGGTCATTAATTGATCATCCAATTGGATTAAGACTACCGGGATCCTTCTTATATCTCTACATGACATCATGCTCTGTTTTCCTTGCACATGTATTACACTATTACTTTTCAAGCCCCTCATAAGTACCTATTTCTTCCTTAGAATATAAGTATACATCATTATGGTAAACAAATTGAACAACTATTAGATCATTGGTTATTATAATATCTTAAATAAGTGAGATCAATAATTTTTTAGCTATAAAATTAGAGGAATATCATAATTAGAACATGAAAATATCATTTTACTCTCAAAAATTATAACTCTCTTATTGAATTAAAAAAATCTACCATTCCACTAACTCCCCTATTATTTGATCTATAAAATAAATCCATTTGATCATAGAAAAGTCAGAATCTCCAAGAATAATTGCCTAACACTTCCAAGAATGACTATGAAATAAGCCCACTAATAGTGAAATCAAATACTCCATAATTTTTAGATTAAGTTGAAATGATATCTCCACTTCCTCCATCAGTGACTCCATTTCCTTCTTCAAAACAAAAATCCCATAAAAATTAATTTTCAATCAGGGTAATGATTATGTGAATATATATATTTAAACTACCTCAAGTTGAACTACAAACAATTGTTCAATGAATATTACAAAAACAATAATCATGAAATAATACTATTTTTTGTATGAATCCACACATGCATAACTGACAAAATTTCAATACATCATCTCTCTAGGAAATATTTGCATAATGTAAGAGACTTTTCACAGAATAATAGGCTCATCTATACCATTAGTTTATTTCTCTGACCATCTTTGTATACCATGGTCTAATAATATTATAACCTTACTAATGAATGACTTCGTCTCAATTCGTAATGTAATAATATATTCTTGAGCACACTCTCTGCTACAATTATATCATTCCTAAACATGACTAGGGATCCTCCCAAGTCAAATATATGATTGATATTGGGCCTAAAATTCACCATAAAAAGGAAATGGTGGGGGGAAATCTAATACTCTATAAATGAAACCTTAATATAAGAGGAATTTTCCATAGTTTTCATAATGAATAACCACAACCACTATAAACCAACAAAAATCAACAACAATATCTTTAAATGAAAACATTAATGTTTAATTCAACAGATTAAACTATAATAATAAACTTCAATATAGAGAGAAATAATAATTCATGACTCTTCTTAATTCATGCAAGTTGTTTCTTCCAATAATAACATCAATCTATACTATCCTTTAATTGATCCTCTATGTTTGAAAATTAGAGATTATAATGGTCTTGTTATATTATTATACCCAATAGGTTCCTCCCATAACACATCCCATGTCAATTTAATATATATAATAATATATATTAAATTGACATATATAAAAATGAAATTTTAGAAAATAATATATTGAACATTAGCACAAATAAACCCCCTCAAAAAATATTTATCTCACTATATACATCACTGTATCCGTGGAACAACAACTATTTAACCCCATTTATATTAAAATGGATATAAAAATCAGCCATAATATATTGATATTGAAAAATATAATGATATTATTGTTACAAAAATACAAATTATCTAATTATAAAAGAGAGGAACAAATAGATACAAAAACAATAACAAGTTTTTTATTTCTGAAACAATGACAATAATAACTAAAATTGTACTTGTTTTGGGAAAACCACATCCTTCCATACCAAATAATTATTAGGTAATACAACATACCATTACACCACATCATAATCATATTAGAAACATTATCATAATTATTTCAAAAAATATAAATAACATATAAATTATCATATATATAAAATAACTACAGCAGAGGCATCATATAAACCAAATATCACAACATAAGAAAATCCCAACCCATCCCCCCCCATCATCTCTGACATCCACATATCATTTATATATCCAATAAACATCCCATAATTCATAATTTCCTTTAACATAACTTTGTAGAATATAAAAAACCTTCGTAATTTCACAATCCGATCAAATCAATAATAAAATTTTATTAAAAACCAAAACATCATATAAAAATGGTAGGCATCCGGCTTTACAAAAAAAAAATAGTGTATAAATAAAAACCTTAAATAATATATTATATTTATACCTTATATTATTTAACAACCCTCCTTTTATCATTTTATTCATGACATCATCGTCACATTTGAATATAATCTTCCATGATTTATCATTTTTAATTTTATTTTAAAATAATTTCCATCAAATTAATTTATCTGAAATTTACTTATAGGAGAAACATTAACATTAAAAATAAACACATCATCCAAAATATTAAAATACTCTAAAAACTTCTAAAAGATTATTGATCATCCCATACTTTGATTCCTCATTCAATATTCAATCTATCATCATCTGGACTTATCTACCCTGATTTTCAAGACCTCATAATCGAAATAATATAAAGAGTCCTCTCAAATATAAAAACAAATCCTCTAAATGAATTTATAATATTTAGTCATCATAGATACTTCCTACGAAAATATATATTTCCAAGAGAGATAAATAAGAGTGATCAAAGAGATATGAATCTAGGGAATTCAACTATAATATAATGATGATATTATCATCTAAAATGAAAAACATACTAATTACTTAATATAAATACAAACAAATTTCCCTAAGGAGTACCATAATATAAGAAGGAGTTATCATGGTTTTCTAAAGTGTTAAATGAGTTTTTATGGGTGGAAAAGATAAAATAATTTAACTGATTTCTATATTAATAATTAGACCCTTTCCTAACAATGAAACTAACCATAAAATCTCTAATTACAAAAAACCCAAAATTCATATGAAAATCATGATATTTATCTTAAAGTGTAGTTAACCATGCATTCTTTACTCTATAAATGACCACAAATAATGGAAAAAATGCATAGTTTCTCTAATCATGTAGATAACACAAGAAACCATAGTAAACCCTCAAAAAAAATTATCAACTATTTAAATTCATACCCAGATTAATCCATGGGGTAATCACACTCTTAAAATTATAACAGTGAAATAAAAAATCAATCTTGAGATCTCATAACTCATCAATTCACACTTTCCATGGGCTATGAAACATCCATAAATAACCGAAGGTGAAAAAACATAAATTTTTGTACTTTTTTAATGCTATATATATAATTAAATTTTTCCAATAAAATAATCATCAGTGTAAGAAAAAAGTGATGATAATATATAAATATAAAAAATAAATAGTTGATGAATTAATATTGTATTTTTTGTCAGAATATCATAAAGTCAATGTATAAGAAATACTTCAACGTAAGGATTATGATGTTTAAATAATTATATTTCAGGTTTGATAAAGAATATAGTAATTTCCATTAGTATAATTCACTTCTTCAATGGTCTATGGAAAATTAATGTGAGTCTAATATCTTAAATACTTCATGAGAGGATGTAAAAGCCATAGTGGAAATAAAAATTATGATGATTCCTAAACTATTGTTTATATATAATGAAAGGTGAAAAAAGAAGTGAACATTTTTTACCTTAGTGAATGATGTTTGATGTGAAAACCATGTAAAAATTTATTTGTATAAATAAATTTAAATTAAAGAAGAAATTTTAAGACCTTGCATAATACTAATTTGTATGAGAAATTGTAGAAGAATATGAGAAATTAGGATTTAAATTTGAGGGGATAGAAGATAAAATTAATAAAATAAATGCAAAAAATGGATTGGAATATTTATATTTAATACTTATTTATTACATTTTATTTTGAATTGGGATTTAGATTTAAAAAAATTTCTAAATAATCCACCCAAGGAGAGACCGCTCAACCGTATATGGGAGAAAGCATGACCACATGGGATATAGCCCAAGAATGGGAAACTATGGTGGTAGGAGGCATGTGGGAAGGAATCTAGGAATAATTTATGCACATGAGAGAGTGTCACTATTATGTGGGGTGATTTAACATTAGAGGGGTTTTGGAAGGGTCAGTTACAATAGAATACTTGAGGGGAAAACATTACTCATAACTAAGCTGTCGAATAATAATGATGCATTTTTAAAGAGAAGATACTAATGATTTTGATGTAGGACTCATCCTATGAAATATCATTTTTTAAAAATAATAAATTTCAATATATAAAATTGGACACCTAACCAAATTGATCCTCATATCTTAATCATCTCTCATTTCATCTGCTACCTCCTGAAAATGATTAGATACACTTCTCGAGACACTCAGTATTGAAATTTCATCAATCATGCAGCACCAATGATCAATCCCAAAGAATGATATAGGTTCGATCAACTTAAGTCCATCTATGAAAACACTATATTGCATCCATGAGACTATTATAAGAATATGATATTGTTAAATCATGACATAATGTTTCATAAGAAGCATGCATCCCATGAAAATCCAAAATCACATAATGACTTCAACTTTAGGCGATCATATGTATAAAATGAATAATGTGACCAATAGTTATCACGATAAGATCCCATCATAGGAAATTTTGGTCGCATGAATCATTATGGATAATATGATATCATTTATTCCATGGAAATTGTGAGTGCTCTACTGAAAAGGGTGGATCTGATCACCCAAATCATAAAAACCATATTATTTGTCATCCAATATTTTTGAGAAAATTGCGATTTTTTACAATTTATGACATTGATATACACTGAGATATTTTTAATTTATAGATATTTGAATTGAAATATGACTTGGAGGATAGGTGATGATCACCTATCTATAAATTTTAAGGCCTTGACAACTCATTTGGTAGCTATAATTCTTGAGAGAGATATTATTTTAGGAAAATAGAGTGCCTTCATCTTTGTTGTCATATTAATAAGAATGAAGTTATCATGTTGTCCCTTCATGTGAAGGTGGACAAAAACCTCACATATTCATAAGCGTGTGAAGAAGAGCGAGGCATCATGTGATCTTATCAGATGAAGGTGACATGAATGCATACCTTATATCCCACATGAAGAACATTTAACGATATTAATATACTATTTATGAAAAATCGAAAAAAAATAAAGCACATAGATACCTAATACACATTTTTTACATGAGATATAATGTAATACACTTTTGTTTCTCATAATCCTATTTTGGTCACATGATCACGTAACCTTGAATAAGTCATGAACATCACATAAGGGACCTTGAGTTTTGGAAATAATAGAAAAATAATGCCAAGATAAGAGAAGAACTTATGTGTTAATAGTCACAATAATCATAACCAAATAGTACAAGTATGTGAAAAATCCACATACCTGCATTGAAATAATCGAGGAATTTGTAGGAAGAGTTGTGCTTGATATAATCTAGTATGAATCATCAAATTTGTGATTATTAAATAATTTTTGGGAGTCTAATACATCTAGTATCGATGAGTGAAGAAGGTGATCCGAAGCTAGGAGATTTTCTTGATTAATTGTTGAATCTATGGAGAATATAGATCACAAAAAACTCGAAGAATTATCAAAACTAGTAAACCTATTCCCAAAAGCTTATAAAGATATTGAGTAGTTACACATGCTGACAAGTTGATCCATTTGTTCACATAAGAAAACATTATTTTCAAGTGGTTATGAAGCTACCAAGGATAGAAAGAATATAATTATATATTGTGTTCTAATTAAAGAAGTTAATTGTTTCTTTAAGTGGATGATATAATTGAAGGTACATAATGAGACTCTATATTGATCAGACTGGGATGGTATGTTGTTTTAATCACTTGTTTGATAGTAACGATTCTATGTTTGGTGGTCTAACCATTAGAAAAAGAGTAGGATTTTATGCTGAACCTTGAGAGCACTATGTGATACTCTCTCTTATATTACTACTTCACACGAGGTGATTTTGATATATAATATTTAGTGGATCGAGAACCATAACACGTTTGGGATGTTGAATTGAAAAATCGTGATAATTTTTAAAAAGAGACAACTGATTAGTCCATCCAGTGTGGGAAGCTTCAAGTTGAATAAAGGTAACAACCTATCAAAAGATCAAATAACAATTCCATGACATGGATGATATTATCTCATCCAATAACCAAGGTGTACACACATTCTATTCGAAGAATTATCGTAGTTGGGAGAATATGATGCTACTATACCTACTATCATGTTTCCTAGAAGATATAGATTTAGAAATATTTATTTTTCTACCCATTGTTGATGATGTTTTTACAAAAAATCTGATTATTGAAATATTGAGTATGATGTAAAGGCTAAAAAATTAATCTTGATATATTTATCAAAGATAGTCTACAAAAAGGTCATGAGTCTCAAAACTACCAAGGGGATTTGGGAAAAAAATTAGAAGAATCAATGAAGGTAATTTCAATGTCACATAAGCCAAAATTAATGTTTTGAAGATCTATTTTGAATATATAAAAATTGCTGATGAAGAAAATATTGATGATTATTTCACTGGATTCAATCAGATAACCAACAACATTTAAGGATATAGTTATAAGTTGGATGACTCTATAATTTCCAAAAAAAATTGATTATATATTTCCATGATTGGATTTATTTACAAATATCATCATTATAATAATGATAACATCTAACACTAGATGAGTTAAAAAAACAATCACATATTATTTGATGAGAAAAATTATAGCCTTCAAAAAGAAAGAATAAAGTTGAAACGACCTGTGAATCTATAGTAAATGTAAAATTCATAGAAGTTGAGGCATAAGAATCAAAATACTCATATTCTGAGGATGATGAAAAATCCAATCAAATTTTTTATATTGTATCAAAAGGATTCAAAAAGAGGAAGTTAAATAGAAATATTAAAGAATAAATATTTTATTAAAACTTTGTTGAACTTGGTTATTTTTCAAAATAAATAAAAGAAGGTTATATAATAAGCATCTTTATAAGGTGATGAGCGACCTCAAAGTCATAAATTAGTTATGAAGAATAAGAAACACCTCGTTTACAATCAAATTAAATTTAATGAGTAATAAAAATTAGGATTCATCCTAAATTTTTTCTATAGATGATGATGTTGGTTTGTTTACCATGTAAAAAAGGCTTTGATTCACCAAGAAGTTGTGATGATGAATTTTAATGAACAAAATGCAACTAGGATATTAATGAGAAAATCAAATTCTTTATGGGACAGAAACAATACCATATGAAATAAAAGAAAAATCATATGAAAGAATTTATAATAGAAAATATTGAGAAGGAATATCTAATTAAGAATGAAGTAGCCTATATTTATGAGACAATGATATATAAATGGACTTTTTCTTTATATTTAAATTATGTTGAATGATCTTGAATAAAATATGGATGAAAAACAGGAAGAGTAATTTGATACACAAGCTATATGATTCACATTTCAACGTGAGTTAGGCTGGTGAAGGAATAAACAAATTATTTAATGCTAATAGACAGTATTCATGAGTTTTTGAGATGAATGGCCCCAACTATCAAGTAAAATATAGTACATTTAATTCTAAAAGAAAACTACAATAATAGAAAATGTGGGTCTCAAAATGAATCCTATAGAAGGATAGGATAAGAAAGGTGAGAGGAAATCTTTATTATATATGAAAGGTAATGATATACCTAGGATAAACCATATTTGTTATAAATTTGAGGTATGTATTATTATAAGATAAAAACAAAACAAATTTCGATTTATTTAGTACCAAGATGGACGGACAAAGTTTCAAGGGGTTTTCTACTATTGTGGTATGCATGGACATGAAGATTA
This sequence comes from Viscum album, assembly GCA_963277665.1. Classification (NCBI taxonomy): domain Eukaryota; kingdom Viridiplantae; phylum Streptophyta; class Magnoliopsida; order Santalales; family Viscaceae; genus Viscum; species Viscum album. The sequence continues at coordinate 1,171,336,884 of OY728119.1, read as the reverse complement.
TTTTTTCTATAATAATATGTCTTTAATTGGAATGTGAAAATAACCGTGGGGTTTCAATGTTTATACAAGGATTAAATAATTGAGAAAACAACCTATGACCATATCAACGCCACAACTATCTACAAATAAATTCAGATTCTAGAATATGTTTATTGTAGATATAGTTTAAAAGGTCACAAGGTTGAGGTATTTAAGGAATGGTTTATAGTATATGTTCCATATTCTATTAAATAAACGTTTTTTCAATATAAAAATAGTGGTAAGTTATGAGATGATTAAGAGAAGACTTAGAAATTCAATAAAGAGTCACTATTTTTTTGAAAAATCAATTTGGAGTGGATAAACAACTTGAAGAAGAATAAAAACATACTGTGGATAAAGTAAATAAAGTGGCTTCATATGTTTATCTGAAAATTTTAGTGATCTTATCGAGAGCTATAATATTTATGATTCAAAAAACTAAGGATTCAAATTATTTTCTATATAAAGAATTTTTTTATGGGAAAAGTCTAAATAAAACATCTGATATAGAGATTAAAAGAAAATAATTGCCTTTGTTAAGAGGAATCTCTCAACCTAAATATACTTTTTGAGAAATAATTAGGTCCCTCATTATTCCCTTAAATATATATTATTTTAATATAATATATAAGGAATTTATGGAGAAGGAATTACCACTTGATGGGGATAATTAACGAGTCAAATATATTAAATATTAAATAAAGATTGATTGTGGTACTTCTGAATAACATTGTAATATTGAAAGATGATGTATGAAAATCATTTTCATATCCATACATTGAATCAATTGATAATTATTATCAAGGGGTATTTGATATTTATATAATAAAGGAGAGTTATATACCTTTGTAATTGAAATTGTTTACGTATTTCATGAGATATGTGTAGGCTATTATGTATTTCATGATTTGATTTCTTAACTAGTTCCCAAAAGATAAATAAGTGTTCTATCTAATTATGGAATCATTTATTTTAATTTATAAAATTACTATCTTGGTTATAAACTTATTTTTTATAAAAGTTTTTCCCATATAGACTAAGATTTTTCTAGATAAACAATATTTTATTAGGATATACAAGTGGTTTCACCCTTCTCCGAAGGGATAAGGATAATGTTTTAAAGAAATTAAGTAGAAGATAATTTCATGATGATATAAGAATAAGGTTTATGTGATTATAATACTACTATTATATATTTTAATTTATTTTCAATAATGTTTGTGTAATAATATTGAATTTATAAAGTGAATAAGTGTTGATAAAAAATTATATTAATGATATTGATGTGAAAAATTGAATGGTTGAAGAATAAATGTTTTATTCATTATCAAATGATCATAAATTAAATGTTTGAGGAAGACTTCAAAGAGGATATTGAAATTATTAGTGCATTGTCTTCCATTCTTGTTAAAGAATCCATGTTTTTCTATTTTTTATTAAATTATTTCCATTGTCTATGAAAATGAAAAGTGAAGCTACAAGCTTGAATAATTCAAGTGTAGAAGTGAATGACATAGCGGAAATTATTTTTTTACCAATTATTGAAGTATTTTTAATATATAATGGCATGTGAAATTGTAGTTTCAATAAGTTCGAATTGATTACATCTGTGAAATATGTTTTAGGTTAGGACCATCCAAATATTAATTTTTAGGAAAAAATAAACATTGTAAAATAATTTTGAAGACCCTGAAAAATACATATTTTCATTATAAACTGAGGAAGTATTCAATTCATTGTGATTAAAATTTGACGGAGTTTGGAGAGAAAAGTAATCATAAGAAATGGATGTAATAGGATTATCATATTTACTATTGATTCATAGTTTTTACTGAGTATTTTTACAAAAAAAATTCTTTAAAAAGGAAGCCAAAAATCCACCAAAGGAGTTCCATCTCTGCCATATATGGGAGAAAGCTTAACCACGAAGTGATATCCTAAGAATGGTAAAGCATAGAAATTAGAGCCTTGTGGGATATAAGGTAGGAAAAATATGTTTAATGGAGTGGGTGGAACCACCATATAGGGTGGCACAATAGCGGAGGGGAGCCAAATTGGTCAGTGCTAGAAGAATATGGGTGGAGACCCCATTACTCATAGTTTAGCCGTTGAAGAATTGGGATAAATTATTAAGTATAAGTAACCCATGGAGGATTTAAATACGGGGTTCAGAATATGCCTGGCATAGTTACCACATGAAAAATTTTCCCATATAACATGGTCCAACTAATTGGATCGATCTCTACCATTTGATCATCTCACCTATTATCTCCCTACCCCAAATGAGGGTTATTTGAGCTACTCAAGATTCTTTTATGTCATAATTTCAAATATTGATCGTCCCCAATGACAAATATGAGAGAATAATTCATCGAGATTGTCTGAAATCATGGGTTATAATTCTTATCATTCATGTGGTTTTTATATTTAAATAATATGGTTTTATTGAAGCGTGATACACATTTTAATGATTTTATTGATGTGATAATTTGAATAAATGATTTTGGTGAATGGAAAATGATGTTTGAAGCATAAATTTGTACATCTATATATGTGCATGAGTTTAGTAAGAATAATCATCCCTCACATGAACATCCCTAATCACCAGAAGCCTTCTATATTAGGTGATCATGTATCTCCAAGGAATCACATGAAAAATAAGGAGTATAAAAATATCCCATCACAAAAAACCCTGGTCGTATAAATGATTAGGGATCATGAGATTGTGTGTCCACTAAGGATATAATGATCATTCCATTAAATAGGATGTATCTGATCATTTTTAACATCACCAAAATATTATTCAACATTGAATGAGTTTGATAAAGTTATGAGTATTAAAATTTAAAATCATTGAGATACATTGAAATTTTTCAAAATTTGAGGAACATTGACTCAAACAAATACAAACAGAGAGGTGTTGATCACCTCTTTATAAATACAAAGGCTAGGATAAAGAATTTGGTAATTATAATTATTAAGGGATATATCATTTTAGGAAATAAATGAACCTACATATATATTTTTTAGAGAATAATAATATAGTTATCACATGATCACTTTATGAAGATAAAGAGAAATACCTCTCCAATCCACTGGTACTTGTATAAGAGCTAGATATCGTGTGACCTTATCATGATAATGAGATTTGTTTGTATAATTTATGTCATATGTGAAGATAATTTTTGGATCAAACTTTCTAAGGAGAATCTAGATTACACCATTGACTGGATGAAACGTAAATAAATATAGAACTACTCCAAAAATTTCTTGAAGATCTCAGTGTGGTATACATGTAGACCTATTGATCCATATTCTCATAGTGTATGATCCAGTTTCCATGTGGTGTAAAAGCAGTCAAGTATTTGAGTAATATATTTCTATGTTGAATACTCTTTGAATATGATAATTTTATCTTCTAGTGGGTTATGGTAGTGTATGGACAAAGTGGTTCCCTATGTTGATCAGATGAGGATTATCTATGTTTATAATCATTTTTCTGATTTTGAATAATCTTTTATTGGGATCTAAACAAAGTTTCAATGGTGGGGTTTTATACTAAAACATATAGATATTATCTTATTCTCTCTCTTATATTACTACTTCAAATTAGGTTATATTGATCGATATTATTAAGTGTATCAATAAATTTTACAATTTTAAGAGTTTGAATTGGAAATAAGAGAATTATTAAAAATAGAACACTAATTCATGCCCCCTAGTGTTCTATCAGACCAAGGGAACCTAAATATAATATAGATAATATAACATGCATTAATCAATTAAATACTTAAATATCTACATTTTCTCTATAGAAGATATTAATAATTCTTGGTTCCTATTTTTACAGATAAATATGTAATGACCCTAATTTCTGTAAACTATAGTCGGTGTATACATTATTACATCATTAACACAAATAGGGTAACTCACCCCGAAGTACTAAATAGATCATCATTCTTGGTAAATTGGATACATACTTAAAATTTGCATTTCATTTCAATCATTACATAAGAAAACTTTTTTCGTTAAGAATTCCATTATTAAAAAATGCATATCTCGGCATATCAAGGAAAAACACTTACATGTATATTGGAGAAAAAAACATAATAAACTGGTGATATTTTTTTCTTAGTAAAGGCATATGTAGTACATAAGCTATAATGAATAAATAAACACACTCAATATGCTATAATAAATTACTGAGACACGTGGCATTTAATAAATAGACTAAGTATAATAAGGATGAAATAAATGATTGTTAAATACAAATATATAAATAATCACATAAAAATTAAACTTATCCAGGAATATTCTAACTAATTTAATAATCATAAGAAAATAACTGATCTCATAATCAGAGAATACATAATTATGGGCATCTGAAACATACTATTAATACCTTTAACAAGGAAATTTAAATTTGAGGGTAGAAACCCAAATAATTTAGCTAATTGATTTGTCTCATGAGACATGTTGATGAATCGATTGGATATCTAATAATGTGTCTCATTCATGACATACTAAGTCTAATTAATTTATCATAAAAAATGTGTGATGCTTAATCAACATAAACATTAATATTTAAATACTAACATATAAAATGTTGATACTTAGCTCAATCAAATAAACATAATCATAAACAAACTAGAGTGATATGGGGAATGGTAATAAAATTTTACATCCACTTTCAAATTGATCATAAACCATCCAAATATAGAAGAAAGATTATATCATTACAAAATATCCCCTCTGTATCATAATTACAATAAATGGATTGTTGTTTTTAATTGATATAAATATCATAAAAATGTTATCAAAAAACTTTTTTGATGAAAATGACCTTTATGGATTTGAATTTTCTTAATGAAAATGTTAAAAAAAATTAAAATTATTTTCATTACAAAATAACATTTTATGAATTGTAAAACAATTTTTAAATTATTGATTGGTCATGATTGCATAAAATTCCAAAAAATAAAAACATGTCTTGTTTTGAAAACAACTTGAATATTCCTATAAAAAATCAAAAAGTAAAATCAGGTAAACAATATTAAAAAATTAGTTTTTCAAATGTTAAAAAATGATTGGAAAACATTTTTAGAGAATAAGGATTTTAATGAAAAATTACTTTCGATCAATTGGAGAAATAAAGTTGAAGTTTACTAAAAACATTTCCTCAATTATATTAAGTACAAAAGTGTGTAAAATGGTAGTATTACTTGATGCATTTCACTAATAATCGTAGGAGAATAAAATAAATTGATTTTGATATCTAAATATCAAAAATTCTAATTGGAGAGTTAAACAAAAACAATTCTGAATAATGATGAGATTTTGAAATAAACCCTTACCACTTTGTTAACTTCTGAATCATAGTCAATAGAAAATATATAATCATCAAATGAAATGACAAATAACATCAATAAATATTTAATAATTATATAAAATATATAATGGGAAGTATATACACTATAATAATGGAATATGTGGTGAATATGGCGTTTGGATCACGGTAGTGAAAGTGACATGAGAAACTCTTACCTTAGGTTTGAATTCCTTTATATAATTCCTAACATCCTATATAATAAATACATGTTTATTTTTCATCCTGTAAATAAAAAATTAATATAACTCATACCATATATTCCTTACTTGTAGTATTTTATCACCCCTTTTTTAATAATTCATTGTTAAAAAAACTATATGGCTTATAACTGTTTCATTGTTCATGTATGATTTCGTTCATTAATTTTGTTCCTTTTAATTTTATCATGGTTTAATCATATCTTAAAAATAATGTATGATTTAAATCTCAAATATATTATTTATATATGTATTTATATTGATCTATAAAATTTAAATATATAAAAAGAATTACATCATAGAGACAACAAATCGTACTTTCGCATGAACATTGACTCCATTATTATTTATATATGGAATGAGATTAAAATAAATATTAATTAAAATTTTAAAATTAATTATTACGAAATATATATAATTTATATTAATCAAATATATCCTTATTAACATCCAGTTAAAAATAAATTTAAATGTTTTTTACGCTGCTACGTGATGGTGGTAGTCAGTACGTACACATGAGCGACACTATTGTTTCCAAAAAAAATGGAAGGTAATATGTTAGATGTGATATTAAACTTCATAAAACACTATTACATAATAAATATCACTTATAGTAATTAACATTAAATTTACTACATTTATTGAAAACGTATGAGAAAGACGAATCACATGACTTTGCAAGGAAGTAGTCCGCTGTACAGACGACCAACGTTGTCATATCCCCAATAGAATGTAATATATGATGTTATATGTGATATAATAATTATATAAGTATAAAAATATTATAAATATCATATAAATATTTTTAATCCATCATTATATCTAGCCTTTAAAGGACTTGATGAAAAATAAATTACATCGGTTTGCAAAGTGGTTTTCTATCATACACACAATCGATGTTTTTGTTTCCCCTTTGATGGAAGTGGAGATGGTTATGGGTGATTAAATTAACATAATAACATATTATTATATATGATATACTTTTTTTTAATATTTTCATTTTTTTAATAATGTTTGAAAGAGGTTTATTAAGAATAAAACAATTACCTAAGTTTATGAATTTTAACTCTTCTTCAAGGATCCTATGTAGGTTAATGACGAAAGAATTATTTGGAGGGATTAATAATAAAAATAAGGAATATATTACGGGAGAATAAAGGAAATAATTTTATCAAATATTCATTGAGAAAAGTGTTTTATATGTGTGAATAGGGAAGCGGAGGTGTGGCCTTTTATGAGTGGGAGAGAGGACACAAATGGATGTTTTGAAAAGATAATGTGATAACCACATTTTTATCATTTATAAAGCCTCAAGAAGGGGTGATTATTTATCCTCAAATATTATTAGGCATGGATATGTCTATAAAATGTTAAATAAAAAATTTTAAACTTATTTTTAACCCTTATCTTATTTGTTTAACCCCAATTGAACCCATTTTTACCTTAACTCTGGTAAATATTTTTTTACTATTTTTACTAGTCAATACGGTGAAACATTTTTTTGAACATATTATATAATATAAATTATTATAATTAAAAATATAGAAACTATTTTTCTATATACAAATCATGTAGGTGAAAAAATGAAAATTGAAATTAATCCACGCATGTGATGAAAGAGTTATTTTCCAATAAGAAAATTATCATTTTTATAGAATGTTTTATGTTCAAAATTTCATATAAAATTGATTTCAATTACCTAAAATAATATAATTTAAATATTATTTTACTAATTTTCCTTAATAAAATAAAAATATATTTTAACATAGGAAATAAATTAAATAAATAGTCCATTTAAAATATAATATTTTTCCCAATGATTAAAAATTTTATATTTCAATAAAAATCCCCAAGATCCACCTAAAGATAATTTTCACTTATATATTCAAAAAAGTATGTTATTTTTTAAAAATAATGTTTCTAATTTTTTTTAAAAAATAAAATTATGTGGTAAAATCCCATATAAACCTTCTTTTAGAAATATACAATTTTTCTAAATAAATTTCTTCTTATTTTAAATGATTTTTATTTTATTTATAATAAATAGATAACCATTTATTTTATTTAATACACATGTAAAACATATAATATTCATAATTCAGTTATTACTCTTCATACCCATCATCTTAAAGTCTAGGTTATAATAATCATATTTAAATAATTATATTTTAATAGTGTCTCATGCTTCCTTCATTCCTGGTGTTATGTGCACTGAAAGCCATCGAAGATATTGTATTTATAAAAAATGAAATATATCATAAAGTATTAGGGAGTTACTTTCTCTTCTAATAATGGTTTTATGCTACACACTCACTTTTAAACGTGACAATCCTCTTTATAAATCATTGGGCATTACAAATTTTTTTCGACTTCTTCAAATTTATAATACCGAGGATACATAAAAATTCTAAGTGATTAATATTGTTGAATTATAATATTCCCATTTCATATTATATATTAAAATGTAATTTATTTTAAAATAGGAATTCTCCCTAATTGAATATAATATAATCTTCTTCCAATATATATATATATCTTAATCTTTTGATTATTTGAAAGATTCTATATGGAAAACATTTTTATTTGATCATACCATTGTCCTATTATCCTTTTATTCCTTAATGTACTATATATGATTAAAATATTTTTTTTCATGTCCTAATTAACTTAGTGAAATATAAATAAAATCTATAATGGATTCTTGTGCATATTATTTATTTTATTAGTTATGAAAAAAAACTAGATAAACTAGGTTATATGGATAGAAAGATGATATGTGTGGATTAATAATTTTCTTACATGAATAATTACTATGATAATCATTTTATATACCAAATCATCTTTTTTACTTTTTTATTAGCCTAAATTACTCCATTTTAGCTTATATTTTAACGTCGTGTTGAATATAACATATCGTTATTGCCTCACATTCTCTTAGAAAATTTTCTATATTAATTAAAACATGATGAATCCATATAAGTACACATAATGAATTGGAATATATAATAAATTAATTAAGACATGATGATATTAAAATAATATTCATCATCCATGTTCATTATTGTAATGGTATTTCTCACTATTATTAGCATCTAATGGTGGATTATTTGTTAGATGAGACTTTAACATATAAAATTTATTCTATTTTTATAACACTACATGAAATAGCCTATTCGACTCTTGGAAATTCCATGTAATGGTGATATTTAATTCATTTAGGATATCACATCATGATTATATATTAATGGTATTACATTTAGTCTACAAAAATGTAATATAATAGTAGTAATTTATCTATATTTCTATTTAAGTTATTATTAATTATTCAATCATATATTTATTCAATTATTTTATTAAATCCCAATGGATCCCACCATTTAAGCTATAATAACCAAATTATCATATATTCTAGTAGGAAAATATCAACATTTCAATTCTTATAGTATATAATGCTTCCATACTCCTACTAAATTTTATTTTTGATATAATTTTTCTAAATAATTTCGGATAATGTTGTATATTTTAGTAACAATTTCATAACTATGATGGTTGTTTAAAATTCTCTTTATGCTATGAGGATTTCACTTATCACTAAGTCACCATCTACAACATATTTCTAGGGATTTAGAAATGATATTATGTTTTGGACGATTTTTTAGTTTTTGAGATTCCTTCTAAATGATTTGATTAGGTTCCTATCTAAGATGAGTGAAGTCTGTAATTGCAAATGAGGAGTTGAAATTTTAAAAAACAAATCATTATAGAAATAATAATTTTTCTCTGATCATTTATTATCTTTTTCAAACACAGTAACATTCTATTACATTTATGATATTTTTTATAGAAAGAATTTCACAAAGGTAAAAATTATACTCGTAATACATTTAGTTGGCTATAATTTAAAAAGTCATGAGACTATAAGACATTTGATATATGAATAAGATAATTCCTACAAACATAGGATATTTGACCCATGTGTTGGAGAAATATATAATTAATAGGATATTTGATTTAAAATATGATAATTGTGTCATGAGTATGATATATTACTTACACATATGATATTTTAAAATTGATGTATGAATTCTGTCTCCCCATGAGAAATTTGAGAACCACATCCAAAAAATTATGATCAATAATAAATTTTAGATTATTATTTTCTATTATACTTTGGATGAAATTGGAATTTAATTAAGTTTTTAAAAATTTATAAAAAACCAATATGTTCAAAATTTCAAGATTAAAAGGAATAAAAAATCAATAGATATACATTCTTTTTTCTTCATAGATCAAATATAATGGTCAATCATTTGATCACAATCAATGATTTTTTTAAATGTGTACTAACTGTAAATGAATTGATATAACGTTTTAGTGTTTTATTCAATGTGCATATGGATAAATACTTTAAATAAATTAAATATTCAAAATTTATATGGAAGAAGACCATGATATTTTTCAACAATGTATAGAATTAAATACAGTTTATATTTTAGTAAGAATAATTAAAAACTAGTATAAATAATGGAAATTAATATTAGGATTATATGTTTGAATAAAAGATATGTATGAACTTGAATTCCAATGATTACAGAACATCAAGATTCCATATTCTAATGACAACGACAATATAAAAGAATAAAAATGAGAAATTGATGTTTGACCAGAAAATAAATATTCACTAACTATTGAGATAAAACATTAAATACTTATACAATGAATATAGGGAGAACATAATCATTTATGGAGTCTCTATGGTGGCTAAAAGCTTCATTGGGAATCATTCTTCAAGGAGATATTTTATGTTATATTTCCATGAGATTCTAAATAGTTTATCCCAACATTTGTAATTATTTTAAGGTCATACCATTACTCGTGTTCTGTTATAAAATAATAATGGAATTGTGTGTGTGGGACAATAACAACAAAATAATAGATATGACTCAATACGAAAAATAGGAGAACCTGATTAATAAATGTAATATATTTATTAATTTTCATAATCTATGAATACCATGAGATGGTAGTGTTGAATAAGAATGAGAGTAAAAGATAAATTTGAAAATATATACACATTGATCCACCCATAATCTTAGTGTGTATCACTCTTACTCCACATCGCTGATAGAAATTTCATGTGACTTCCCTTTGACATTATCCTTAAGAGGTTGTTGACGTCGATTATCATCAACAACCCTTGGATTAGGGCATTGATTAGCATAATTCCCCATTTCCCTGCACTTATAATATTGAAGTATAGGAGGTTCACTCTGTGTATCCTTTTCTTTGTTCGCATCACTAGACATCTTATTCCCATCATTGCGGCATTCAAATGCCCGATGACCTTTCTTTCCACATTCGAATCATTTAATTGTCCCTTTAAGACAAATCCCTCCATGTTTCTTTCCACACTTTGAGGATAAGGAAAAACTCATCTTATTTTCAGTGTGCTCTATAGATTTTCCTTTGAATTCCATTTTCCTCTTCTTATCAAACCAATATGACTGATTGGTTACTCCAATATCCATCTCAACCTCGAGGGAACATCAAATGATTTCCTCGTAACTATTGAAGTCCCTTATGGATAACGCCCTTTGAAGACTTGGTTTTATCCCACTAAAGAATCGATCGATCTTACTCTCAGGTTGGATAATAATCCTAGAAGCGTACCTTGAACGTCTTGTAAAATTTTCTTTGTAAGTACCAACAGATTCATCATCCTTTTGCTTTAGTTCAAGAAACTCATTATCCATCTTTGTTCGGAGAATATGAGGGAAGTACTTATTGATAAATAAGTTCTTGAACATTCCCCATTCCAAGAACTCAATTCCATCCCTCTACCTCGTATTCTTGATAAGATTCCACCATTGATCAGCTTCATCTTTCAAACGATAAACTGCTAAGATGACTTTATCATGTTCATAACATTGAAGAACTAAAAATATCTTTTCAATTGTATTGATCCATTGTCCAGCCACTAATGGATCAGTAGACCCGCTAAATGAGGGTGGACGTTTCTGCATGAAGGATTCGACAGAATGTTTCTCTTTCCTTGGCTCGTTCTGAAGTCCTTCATGATTCATAGCTTGAGAAAGTTTTGTGAGCATGGCTACAAGATTTTTCATTCCTTCTCCCATAACGTTTGGTTTCCCAGGGGGACAATAATTACATTGCCTGTCGAATTCTGCATTAACATGGTTCCTTCGGGTTCCATAAATTGACTAAAACCAAGAAGAATAGTGTGAGAAAGACTAATTATAATATAAAAAACACATTATCTAGAATAAAATTTCACACTTAAGGTCTTATCATAGGTTGTTCATGGCCATTTCTAAAACAGTAATATTGTGTTCTATGCTTAGACATATCCTTAGGTTTCTTACTAAGGCTTTCACATCCTAGTTTCCAAAGGATGACTAACCTTTCCTCTGATACCAACTATAACGACCCATACTTTACATACATTTTTAATAATTCAAAATTTAAGTACACTTATTATAACATATAACAAAACCATGAAAGGACTGTATAGTTATAGTGTCTTTAGAAACTGGGAAACATAAACATCTAGTTCATAAATCTTCTACATTGTCTCCCATTTATTTCATCATATCTAGAGTCCTTTTTTGGCATATCCTACTTAATAGCCTTCTTACTGACCTAGAGAAACAAAACATACAAAAGGGTGAGCTCAAATACTTAGTAAGGGTAAACAAAAGAAATATCAATCACATCATATTCATAAGAACATCACATTTTGGAAATCTTAACCTGCAAAAGAGATCATAATTTCATAACATGGGAAAAATCATAGTAGTGAAATGTAATCCCAATAATCATAACATAAAACATGAAACATTGTGGAATACACACATAATCATAGAGAATCATTTCTTAGTGGTCAAGACTCATAGCGAAGACTATCTTATCAGACAAATTCCATTTCTGAACCGAGTTCACTCCTCGTTTCAGTCCTATTTCACTGAACCAGATTAACCTGCCATTCCAGCCATGTCAATATCATGAGATATACATCTTTAACCAATGCATTGGATGGAGATATAGGTCCCGCCCATCTCATAATGAAACCATTCTTATGTGTTCCACAAAATCATAAATCATACATCATAGCATAACCAATGTAATAAAAATGGGATTCTTAAACATCATGACATCATAAACTTTTAAACTAAAATAAGTTGATTAGAAATAAACTTTAAAACTTATAAAGGAATTTTCATTGAAATAATGTTCTAAAAATCCATTCATGCCGTATAAGTTAAAAAAACATTCTTCTCGTACTTTGGCCAGAAAAGTCAAAAAGCACCTCGTACAAAAACGACAAAAGATTCAATTCATATATTTCACTAAAAATTCACCGAAGGGTAAATTTGGATTTAAAAAATTGTAGGTGGACGGAAATAATATTACATATTGAGGAATCATGGATGTGGATGATAATATACACCACAGTAAATACCAAAGTATAAACAATCTCAGATAAAAAAGAGATTGTGATATTTTCACTTACCTTAGGTCCGATTTGCTTCGTAAGTGTCTAAACCTCCTGTAAAATGATTTAAATAATGTCATTGACTTATTCCAGAATCATACTTATTTTTATGATATCATATATGGTCATATTATTAGCTTCTTATTAGTAACATTTCATTGCTACTTGTTATTCGGGTGTTTATTAATTTTTGTTCTTATGAGTGTTTTGTCGAATAAATTATTATTCTTATTTTTAGTTTATAGATACCTCATTTCCAGAATGGTATTATTGTTATATATATCATATTAATTCATTAAATTCATTTATATAATCATTATGCAATGAAGATCATGTAGAATGAGTCGCATCACATCGTGGAGACGGTATTCCGTACGTACGCACGATCGATAATATCGTTACCATGATCATGGAATTGTATTGGAGTGTATGTATACTATTTCATAATCAATATCACTTTACAATAATTATATATATTTATTATTTACACCCTTATACCCATCTAATTGTGGTTGTGGTGGAAAATAGATTACACCGCGGCGTGGAGACGGTATTCCGTACGTACGCACGCGCGGTGATTTCGTTTTCCGTAGGATGGATAGATGGTGAAATAGGGTTGTTTCATACTTATAATTACATATCAGTATACGAGTGATACTAATATTATTACTTCATAATGAAACAACTAAATAAGAAGAAGTGGAAGAAGAAATAAAGTTGACAGAATCGGTAACAGACATTACCTCTTATTTGAAGCGCCTCTTTGAGACCTCCTTTTAGGGCACTAAAATTTGTCTTTGAAGAAGACCATGACCTCTATGATGTTTCTAGGGAAATGGAAAAGGGAATTTGGCAGGGGTTTTCCTAGATTGAAGGCTCATGGTGGTGTGAGGAAGATAGGGAGGAGGTGCCCTTTTATAAAAGAGGAGAGGGGCACCTTTGGAAAAAACTAAAAATATTATTTTATTATAAAGTCATATTCGATTTTTAATAGCTCCAAATTGATTTATTTCAAAGCTACGGTTGGGATAGGTCTAAATTATCTCATCCAATATAATTTTGACATGTTTAGATTTCTATTTTAACCTTATCATTAGTATTTATCTTTAAGATAGATAATTTAACTTTTACCATGTCTTCTTGTTGTTTTACACTATAAGGTTAATAAACATCCTATAATAAGACAAACGAACCCAAAGTTGTTTATTATTAATATATATAACCTTATATAAGTCATTTGGCCTAACCATATATTTTTAGGAATAAAATAACAATTAATAATATAATATTTGTTTTCAAAACTATTTTATGTCAATTTTGACACTATTTTGTAATTGATTATTGTAAAAATCATAACAAAATTATTAGTTCAAAAAAAGTTTATTAAATCAATACTAACAGGTCATATTAACACATAAAATTATTTGAATTCATAAAAAGTCTAAAATTACATTTATTTGGGTATTTATAACATCAATTATGTCAATATTTCATTAATAATATAATTACTGCAACATCATTGTGTCATAAATAAATTAATTTATATAAAGTCTAAAAATTATAAATAAAATACAAAAATGTATGAAATCGTTTTATATTTCTAATTAATATTTATAGTCGAATTTATCTTATGTATAACACTATATTAAAAATTATTTACTTATTAAACCTTGATTTTAACTATTTTGACCCTTCTTTAAATAAATTAATATTAAAAGTCCTAATCTAATCCAAGTGGGACTAAGTGGTCATATTTTATTCGTAAGTTTGTTATTGGTCGAATTGAACTTATCCAATAGAATTAGGACATGTTTTAGGGTAATAATAATATCATTTTTACCCTTAATTACCGTACTTACTTTTAACCGTGGTAAAAAAAAGTATAAAGTTACTATTCACGCAAAATTATTTTCATCTCATTGAATCACATTTTAGTCCTTGATATTAACCTTGTTTCTCGGATTTTCAATATTCCACTCACAGAAGTGGTAAAATTATGTTTTATGTAAATTTCGAAATTCTCCTAGGAGGTGGGTAAAAGACGGTGAAAAGTTCGATAAAATTTTTATATACCAAAAATTATTATAAAATGACTCCAATGAATTGAATTGAACTTATATAGGTATTATGTATCAATTTTGACCTAAAATAAAATTAACTAAATAATTATTTAATGAAAAAGTCGGTTTTTAAATAGTAACCCAGTGTTTTCACTATTCATCAAAAAATTGAATGTTTTCAGAAAAATACCAGAATTTCACCCTAGGATAATTTCCATATTCCATATCCAAAAATGAAGTCCATTTTGAAAAATAAAATTTACTAAATCTCAAAAATTGGTCATTACTATTCAAAACGACTAGTTTTATTAATACTTTCATATCGTTGTTTAGTAAAACACGGTATTGCGTACAACGCAAGCTATCGAGGAAGGCCGCGGTTGCATGTAAAGAAAGCCAAGCTAGTGTTATGTGTAGTGAAAGATTCCTTTTATGATTTATATAACATAAAATAAAAATATTTCTCATAAAAGTCTCTGGTGTTACATGATTAATCTTTAAAAAAAATTTGTTTTATTTTTATAAATTAACCATTCACATAAGTGTCCTTTTTTTGTGGAAGTGGGCTATGTGACTTCCTATGAACGATGGGAATACTAAAATTATTATTTTAAAAAAATAAATTTACAAGAAGGTGTTTCTGTGCATTGTTATCACATGACTATGTGGTTGGCATGTGAAACAACCTACACACCATTTCACCATCATTTGTTTCACCCAACTATGCATTTAGTATCCTATTTTTCTATATTTAAAATCATTTCATGCACATTATAAACAACCAAAACCATAATTATACCATATAATTTCATTGATATTAATGATATTATTATTTCTTAATTATGTAAAACCATTTTGATACAACCTTTAAGATCTATTTGTATTATAAGCTTCATAAATGGAGGTCAAAATTTAAATTAGTATATAATTCGGACTACATATCTCCAAGTTCAAATTAATAGAGTATTAATTCAAGAATTAGATCATTATATTTAAATTCTCATTAAATTTAGGTTTTAAATATAAATAACTTTAGTAATTCATTTTTATATTTGATTCGTACTCATTTCTATTGATATGATATCTAGTCAACCTAATATTATCACTGATTCAAGAACCCGAATTGGATTTTCTTTAGTGATATCTAAAAATTCGTCATATATTTGGGATTATATTTATTAATGGTCATATCTATCCATTATTTTTTTCCTAATCTGTATATGACCCTATGCCATTATTTATTTATTTAATATATCACTAAATAAATAATAACTATTAACTATATTATAATTAAATAAATTCCATATCAGATATATTTTTTTATTTTTTCACTTATTAAAAACCATTATGGACATTTCACATTAAATAAATGCCAAGTAATAAAATAAATAAAAAAATTTAATTATTAGATCAACACGAACACTTAATTTGATCTTATATTTCTCTTAAAAATATTTTCCCCTTATCCTCCTTAGGAAATTTTTTGAATACATGAGAAAGGAAAATTCAACTCCTTTACTCCATTCATGAACTAAATTTTATTGAATTATGAATAATATAAATATAATAGAAATTTTTCCTATCTCTGAAAATGAATTTATTTCAATACAGAGATGATGACCTATGTCGTCATGGGATGTGAAAATCAAGGGCAATCTTAAACATTTTTTTTCCTACGACTGTTTCTGGAAAAAGTGAAAATTCTCATGTATGATGATCTAAAATAAATTTTTTGACCACTATATTGGTACATGAATTGGGTGTTTATCCTAGGACGTGAGTTTGGTGGAAATCTGAGTCCTTTGAGTTTTTAAAGAATTTTTTATATTTAATTAATTATATATTTATTTATACATGAGTGTTCTTTAATTAATATATTTTAAATTTATATTCATATTGATATTACATCTCCATGTATGAGTTTGGAATGTGTGGTTTTTCTAACGTAAGGCATAACGTTCTGTCGGGCACTGAGGCTGGGACCGACCCCTTTTTCATTTTCCTTTTCAATTTTTCTTTGCCTTTTGTTTTTCTTATTTATTTTACTCCTTGGATTTCTTCATAAAAATATGGAGGATAACAATTTATAGTTTTAAATTGAGAGAGTGTGAGGGAGATAACATAGGGAGAGGGAGAATAAGAGGCACCACCATGGATGTCGGGTCATGAATGATCATCCTATGATAGCTGAAAATCACAGATTAGATTGAAGCTTCAGTGGTTTCTACCTAGTGGTATACCAATTTTACCTTTTATTCTAAGAAACCCCATAGTGTATCCATTTAATGTTTTTATCCTATTTTTTGGATTTTGGGCAACCAAAGTGGGTCGATCTATGGTTTTTGAAGGGAAATTGGGGGGGTTTTGGGGAATCTTCTTCGAAGAAACCCATGTACATGGTGTGTAGTATATTGAACACACACCTTGTGTTCTTATTATTCAATTAATATGGTTTTTTATAAGTAAAAAACATATACTTTAGGTAAACACTAGGTTGTAGTACTTTCTCATGTACCTATCCATGCGATAGAGTATATGGGTTGGTAGAGTTTTGGGAAGTACACAACGTGTACTCTTGGAACACATTGTGGAGTGGGACATGACTATATGGCCATGTACATGGGAAGAAACCCCATTTGAGTGGTACATGACCATATATATGCACAAAAGAAGACCCCATATACACATAGGTTATGTATTAGTACACTAAAAGACCCCATATCACTTATATCCATGTAGAATTGCATGGCCATGTGCATATTTGGGAATTAATTCCAGGCACTCATATGTACATGTCATTGATTTTTTTTCTTCCTTGGAGGGGTTTTTGGTGTTTTGTGCATCATAGTGAGAATTAGGTTTGTGTGTAGTCCCTTCTGCAATTTGTTTCACATAGATCCCAATGATCAAATTATTTTAGCATTTATAGGCCTATATAATGGTGTTTTGGACTATGAGGGTTATGTAGAAGAATTTTGTTGATTTTTGGTTTCATAATCCTCTTGTGGGTAGGGTGTGATTTGTGAGGCCTAAGTGAGGTTGCTACCTTATTGATATATTTTGGTATATTGGTCCATATATATTAGTATGTGGTTATTTGGATGGATTCTAAGAGGTGGGATCAATAGATTTATTTATAGAGATCATGGATTTCCCTTGCATGTTGGGACTGGTTTCTCTATGTTAGAGTATTTTTGGATTAGAAACCGTGTTTAAGGATCATAGTTGTTGGAGCCTTTGGGTTGGGTTGGCACCATTGGTTGGAGGTTATGGTCAGGTTTCATTATGTTATTCAAATAATTTTTAGAGACACTTTTGGATTCACTAATGGGATGGTTACAAGTTGTGTGATCAGTGGTTACTAATCAAGTGATCACTCGTTATTGTTGTTGGCAGTTGAGAATGCACATGTGACATATTTTGGATTTTTTCAAGGATCCCTTAATGAGGGTCCAACCATTGAGGTGGTCATGATTATTGTTGAAAAATCTCCTATTGGTGGTAATTTTATTTGGATTCCCTTTGGGTTTTTTCTTGATTAAGGATCAGTTTGAGTCCATTAATGGCCATTGGGGTTATTTTATAATGGGTGTGCCCCATTCTTTTGGGAAATATAGTGGAACAACACATAGGGTGTCCTACTCTTTATATGGCCATTTGTTTTTTAGATGTTTTTTATGGAATATCCTAATAACTTTGTTGTAGCAGGGAAGTTTCTAGTAGGACGCCACTTTTTTTGTGACACTTGGAGTTGTGGGTGCCCCAAGTTTTGGTATGACCATGAGGTGGGTTGTTGAGAGCCTTTGTTGGCTTTTTGTTAGATTCTAAGATCGAGGGTGCTGATAGAGCCCCCAAAATTTATTTTATGAGAGTTGAGTAGTGATTCTCGTTCAATTATTTGGATAGTGGTGTTGAGGATAGATCTTCCCTAAATTTGATGGTTGTTGGTCGGGACATCTGAGGATGTATTTTCTAGGGACTTTTGTTTGGGGAGGACATCCTTTGGATATATTGACTGGGTGTTGTCCCTATGTTTTTAGTTGGTTCCCTCCTCTATTGGTTGGGTATGATAATATATGACTATATAGATAATGGAAAACTGGGATGAGGGTACTACCAAAAGATTGAGTATTCACCATGGCTCGAGGTGGATTTGTTTTTCATGGTTTATTTTACATTACCAACTTCGTGTATGGAACCCTATTACAGTGCCACCTTCGAGTACATGTGGATGGATCCTATAGGGAGGTGTATTTTATAGATCTATGTTTGATCATGAGTCATTATTTAGGACTATTCAGATAGAAAATTTCTCTAACAGTCATATAGTATCTTTTGGATATATATTATATGTATCCCATCAAGACCCTTTTTTTGTATTAATAAGTAAACTCAAAAAAAAGATTAGTATCTAGAAACGAATCATTCCACCATATGGAAATATAAAATTTATTACATTGTCAATGTTGAAAGGAATTATAGATATTTATTATAGTGTATTAATCAACTAATATAAAATAAATATGATGTATCACTATGTAATCATCTCTTAATTATTGATCAAAATTAATTTTATTTACGAAAATAAAATGTGCAATAAATTATATGACAATATATTTTTCTCTGAAACATTTATGTCAATCGAAGGTCTATAAATATCAATATAAAATGCATAGAAGAGAGAATTTTTTTTGGGTCATTCAATTAATTTAATATCAGTCATGTTAAACATAAAAAACATATCCATGAATAATTATATCAAGGTTCTCATCATTAAATTATACACACAATTCATGAATACATTAATAATGATCTCAATTCTATGTTCTAATATAGATTCTCATATATTTATTCATACCTATACTAAATCACATGAGAAAAATTCCTAAATTTTATAAGCCCCAACATGAAGTAGTCACGCTTTTTTTTATTGTGATACTGATGTATATAAACCATGTGACAGTGTTTAAAAATATTATCGTGATATCTTCATGTTTTCATTGTATTGAGGAAGTCATATAATCAATTTATATGAAAATACTCTAAGGAATTTATCACATAGATAAGGGATTATAAAATTAAATATTTTAAAACTATAAAAGTTATATATTTCATAAAACATACAAAAAGGTAAAACACAAAGTAATATATCTATTAGCTGTGAAAAAAATTTAATATTTTATATGTATTCATTATAGTTTCATGAATTCCCTTACAAGTACCCCTTATTCGCCTGTAATGGAGATGAAGATGATCCGTGATGTGTTCCACTAATATGCCATAGGTTGGATATTAACACTAGCGGTAAAAAATTCATATAAATGAAATAAATTACCCTCTTTATATAAATTTATGGATATTAAATAATATAAAATCCACTAATCAATTCCACTCCATATACAATAACAGTCCCAATAAATGAATGTAAGGTTTTATAAATGGAGATTAAATAAACATCCCTAAAACAACCCTAGACTATGGACTTGAACCCCAAAGTCTTTTGAGCACCCACTTCGAGCTAGTAACACACAACTTGATCAACAACCAGATCCTATGAAACTAAAAAATTGTGTGTGTGTGTGTGTGTGGTGATAATACATTCATTCTCAATACAATCATTTACAAAACCTATCATGAAAATGTCGAAGAATATTACTAAATCCAAGTTAATAATAAATTAAAAAAATCATTAACAATGAAGGTAAAACTATATTTCATACATACAAGGGCTCACTCAATAGTAAAACATAAATGTAAGTAATTATATATTAAAACAATATTCTTAATAAAGGTGACCCACATCCACTATCCAATTTATTTTTCACTCTTACTCCACAATATTGAATATTTTGTGCTATAATATGTTCCACGTATCTTTTCACCTCTGATGGGACTTGGGCCTCATCCCTACCTATCCTAGTTTCATATCTGGATTGACATATTAGGTTAGAATAAGTCTGTATACCCATATTGTCACCTCATCTTACATCCCATTAAGCTATTCAAACCCTCATTAGTATTACTTATTCTATTTTCATGTATTGATTCTCGGAAAAATTACAACCCATATATCATGAAGAATACCTTATGAAATTGTTAGCCATAAATGTAAAATTATAGGAAACTACAATCACTATATCAAAATGTGGTACATATTATAAAATAAAGCTTTTACAACCCAGATAACCAAGTATAATAAAATAAGTTCCATCACAACCCATGTATATACAAGCCTCATACCAAAATTCATTACATTTTATATACAGCTAAACATCATGTTACACTAAAGGGAAAGGGAGAATAATGAATAGTTATTCATACATTCCCTCAGCATCCAAGTTGTTGGAAAAACTAGAACCCAAAACATTTGTGTTTGAACCTCCATCTTTACTAATGTGGTGGATTCTCTGAAATTTGAAAATTTAACAATAGATATAAAACATAATAAATATAAGGGGAATACCATAGACTTATACTCAACAGAAGGTATCATCCCACATGAAACACACTTTCTAATTGTAAGGTCAATAAATTTAGATTTCATAGAAGATAAAATGTATGGAAATTGAATATTTTACCCATACTTATTTATTAATCTATCAATAAATATTCATTAATTTTTAAATTTCTTATAAATCCTATTCTAATAAATTCATTTCATTATAACAAAACATGATTTATAATTCATATTTCAATTTCAAAATTTACATTTTATTCTCTATTTGAATTCATTCCACCCATTACATTGTTTTTATTATTAAATATTACCAAGATCATCAACAATTCCATTATTTATTTATTAATTATTTAAATTTTCTCATAGCTTTTATTTCATGAAACAATGATTATTAGTAAACCAAATTATACTATTAATATCAGTATTTAGACAGCAACATTATAACATAGACTTTAAATTAAAAGGTATTAGGAGGAATAACAATATTTGTAAAATATATATGGTTTAAACATGATTAAAATAAGTTCTTTTGATTTTTTTGATTTGAAATGAAAATTATAAAACATTTGAAATTAAAGAAATCATTTTTTAGAAAAACTATTATTTTGCGCATGAAGTATTTTTATCTTAATAAATTAAATTTGTCACTATTGGGGAATGATCTTAATGAAATTTATATATTA
Organism: Viscum album; assembly: GCA_963277665.1. Taxonomy (NCBI): domain Eukaryota; kingdom Viridiplantae; phylum Streptophyta; class Magnoliopsida; order Santalales; family Viscaceae; genus Viscum; species Viscum album. The sequence continues at coordinate 1,171,314,564 of OY728119.1, read as the reverse complement.
TATATTCAATAATTTTTTTTTCATTCATATAATATTTTTTATAATCATGTGATAAGAATAATGCCAGTTTTATATTTAAAAATGTAATTTTTTTGAAAAATGTTTTGTCACGTCCGGTGCACTATCATTAAAAAATATTTTATTAACTTTTAGAAAATTAATTTTTAAAAAATAATTTAATTCTAAAAATATTCTTATTAAAATAATCTAGTTAATTTCATATATTTTTTTGAAAACATTAATTTTTTGATGAATATAGAAAATAATGATTTTTATTAAAAGATGACTTTTTGTTTAAAGAATTTACAAAGTAAAATAAAATTTTAAAATTGTTTTAAAAGTTTAATTATTAAAATTATATTATTAATAGTCCAATATAGGTCATTCGGGTAAATTTAGTTTCTATTTTTTATATTTAAACTTTTATACTTAAATAAACAATTTCTTTTAAAAGACTCAATTTCTTTTCTTTTGATAGTATAATTTTAAATTTTATTGTGCCACCTATGTGAATAAATTTTGGGAAAATGAATTTAATATATTTTATCAAAATAATTAATATTATTTATTAATATAAAAATTGTTTTTTATCCTAATGAAAAGTGAAATAGTATAATTAATAACCATGGATAAGGTTATAAGAGGTTTGCCTAGCGTTAAACGAAAAGATAAGGGTATGTTTTCCAATAAAACACATAAAAATATAATTTTATGGAAATATATAAACCTTATACAATATAAAAATAACATATATGGTCATTGTTTAAAAACATTAGAATTAAATTATCATTTTGGATTGTTTTGTGAAATTTCCATGTAGTTTCCAAGTGAGTTCCCTTCTCCAGTTATAAAAGGACACCCCCTCTCATGTCATCTTCACAATCATAAATCCCTTTGGTTAATCCAATAAATACATAAATTATTATTTTTAATTACATCCTCACATAATATATTCCTTATTTTAATTATTAAACTCTCTTTAAAAGGGTTTTGGTGCTAACCGAAGGGGGCCTTCCGAATAAGACGTATTGTTCTAAACAGAGCATTTTTATTTAATTTATTATTCCACCTCCTTCATATATTCATAAAATGTGATGGTATATTAAAACAATTATCTATTATATACTAATATTTTATATGTTATTTTCATGTCCTACATCCATCTCTTATTTATTCAAATGATAAATGAAATCGTCAATCGTTTGTTCGGTGGATTACCACCTCACAAACTGATGTAATTTTTTCTACATTATCACCTTTAATGGATAGATATAATGATATATTTAACATATTTGTGTGATATTTATGAATTAAATTATAATTATGTAAATATGATATGATATCAACATTCTTACCTTTCAATTTGTTGGAAAACAATAACATCCTTTGAGCGTACGTGTGGACTACCTTCTCTATGAAGCGATGTAATATGTTTTTCATTTTATATTGACAAGGATTGTAATAATGGAAGATGAAATTAATATATATGATATATATCACATAACATTTTCCGGTAAATATAAATAAATATTTATCTTTTTTCCTTTCCCTATAATGAGGAATGACAGAAATCATCCATTTGTATATACGACCTACAGTCTCAATCAACAATCCGATTCATTTGTTTATCTATATATGTTATTGATGAATATAAATAAGTATATAATTAATATATATGATATTTATAACATTATTAATATTATTTTCATTATATTACCATAATAAAATGAAATGGTCAAAAACTTCCAAACCAAAATATACATGATAAATGATGCAAATATCAACTGAAATAGTGATTATAACAATGAATTGTTAACAAAACAATGATAAAACGACATAATTTTATCATATATGATATGATATGATATATATATATATCTAATAAATTTAAAATAAATATTTATTTATTATATAGTAGGTTATAATGTGTAGGAAGAAATTCAAGACATGAGGTTTGGGATTATTGTCTCTCTTTTACTTATGTGAGAAATATTACATAGTCACCACATGTTTATTCTTCATGGATTATATAATTACCTTTGACATGTTATATCATGAAATTTTTAATTTTATTGATATTTATTTTTTCATTTAAATTTACTCTTTAAGGGTTATTATAATTCAAAAATTTCCAATGTGGTAAGGGATTTTCCTCTCACATTTCTTTCCATGGGACACATGCTATAATTGCCACTTATATCATTTCTGTGGAGAATATAAATACCATGAATTTATTTTATGATTATAATCATGAAGATTATTGGTATATACATATTAATTTAAGGTTCATTCTTTCACAGGGCTTATTATTCAAAATCAACCAAACTAGTAAAGGTTTTGTATTTAAATATCATTATTTATTAGGATAATTTTTTATTAAGTTTTCAATGATTATATATTATGATCCATATCTAAATAAACTCGTGATGTTTCATATCATTTAGTTATTTCTAATGAATAAATGTTTTCCTTTCATTATAATGAAATAATTGTTTAAGAAAAATCAACTTTATTTCACTCTTTTCCGAAAAATCATTTTTCATTAATGAAACTGTTGTACATTTTTTTCATTACTATCCAATTATTTTTTTAAACATTTTCCCTAGTTTTAATTTTTTTAAAATGGTTTATAATTAATATTCTTTTAATTTTAAAAATAAGATCCTTTTTATTGTTTAACGAAAATTTAAAAGGAATACTTGTTTTAACATATATATAACAAATGGTATTTTTGATCCTCATGAAAACACAAATATTTAAAACATCCATTGCATGTTTCCAAGGATATTTTGGAAGAAAATGTTTTTTATATTTGGTAGTTGTATTTATTTTAATTAAGCGGTTTCAAAATAGAATTATATTTTAATCAATAATGTTTTAATGAAATTTTAATTGAATTTCTATTCATCAATGATAATAACCATTGATGTTATGTATGTTTAACAAGGGATATACCCCAATGGTAACACCTAGACTCCTTCTCTAACAGGTTTTTATTTAATATTATGATGATGATATGTTTGTGAATCCTATTTGTCTTAAATGGGTTATGTTGTGATAAAATGTTGAAATTCTTATGAGTCATTTTAATTATCCATTATTTATGATTACAATGAATGTTTTTTGTAATATCTATAAAATTAGTATGATTATGTGATAGTTGGGTTGGTTAAAACACTACAACTCATTGAGTAAAGATGTATAAATCAAGGGTAAATAATGTTATGTGTGAACCTAATTTCCTATTCAAAATGTTATGTGTGGACCTGGTAGCATGTCCATATAGTTATTTTTAGTTGTGTTTGTTGTTCATAAGGTTATGTGTAGACCTGATTTGACATCCATAAAGTTATGTATAAACCTAGTTTCATTTCTATATGGTTATGTGTTCACATGGTTAAGTATTCATAAGTATTTTCTGTGTACTTTGTTTCATTTCCATAATTTTTTGTGTGAACTTTCCTCATGTACAAAATGTTATGTGTGGAACTATTTTCATGTCCATAAGGCTATTCTTGGACATGGTTTCATTTACATAAGTATATATAAGGGATTAAGTTCATGTCTTTAACTTAATGAGTGAACCTATTTATGTTTATACATGTTCACTATGTTATCATCTTACTTTTTTTTCTACATTCCTATGTGATTGTTATGATCTCATAGACTGTGATCATTAATTTCCTCTATGATTCATGTCTTATAAACTATCATGATTTATTGCACGAACTAGGGTCACGATCTTTGATATACATGGTAATGTTTTAAAATGTTAATTTCAAGTTCTCATACCATTATGTCTCAATTATGTTTAAGGGATTATTGATATCTCCATTAGTTACCATTATTGGGAATTTGGGATCTCCCTTAATTACATTTCATTTACCCATGACATGAAGAAAATTTTTAATTAGGGAAGTTATTAAAGTAATATATTTTGGGGACATATTGAAGATATTTCATGACATAATAATATTATCTATTTAGTCTTCAAAGAAAATAAACCTTTATAGTCCTTAGACATGTATTTGAGAAATGAATTGAATATTCATCTAAAATTATGTAAACTTTATGTACCAAAATCCCATGTCTTTGTAGTATAAATCATAGGACATGTTTAGTCAATATTTGGAGATTAGGTTGATAAAACTTTAGTGATAACCCTCAGGATAAATCCAATCTTTGGAAAATGTCTGGGAGTTTTGGTAAAGGATAGAGAAAGTGGTTTACAAAAAATTACATCCCTATATGAATTATACAAGTCGATGGGGGTCTATAATAGTTTTACCTAGGGGTAATAATTTCTAAAAGGTTAATTGGGATTTTACTCAATTGTCACCACGTGTATAAAAATTGGCCTTACTAAATATTTGGTTTGGCACTCCCAAATGATAGGTTTTTAACAATCACAAATCTCTTTAAGAACCATCATGAAGAATTTCAATAGAATATAACCCTGAATAAAATAGTTTAAAATTAATGTTTCATATATTTAATTGTAGGTGTTATGGTTTATAATTACTATATATGATTTATAATGACTATGTGGTTTTCCACTATGATTATTATTCCTAACACTATGTGTTTTTTTTTTGTAAATTATTTGAACATGGAGGAATTTTGTGACTGAATAATGTAGCAGTAAATTTAATGAACTTCCTTATAAGAAACCAAAATATGTTATAATTTATGATGAAATATTATTTGACTATTCTCATTCAAATATCTATGGATATAAATAGTATCACAGGTCCCATTGAACTTCAAAATTTACTGAGGGAGAAACATGCCATTGAATATTTTATGTAACACTTTACACTCTCCTTCTATGAACATTTGATCCACTAGTTGTTGAGTAATATATCAATGTGATGGAAAATATATTTCCTATTCTATAGTGTTTGGACCATGAAAAATTTTTCCTATCCATTTATCAGTTAGATAGATAATTAGATCAATGGTTGAATATTATTAATAATATAAGTCAAGATAATGAAATTCACTCATAGAATGGAATGAGTTTATGGGGATATTTTTTATTATGTAATTACCTTGTATATTGCATAAAAAATGGACATGTAATTCCTTGAGCTTAAGGGAAAATAGATAAATTCATTTTAACCTATGAGTAAATTTTGACAAGACTAAAAAGTTATTATTTTTGTTTAATCATTATCTCTAAAAGAAAGATTGATCAATTCTTTAGTGGTCTGATACCAAGTCCTAGAAATGAATTACAATAAGAGAGTTTGGAAGCTATGAATAAATTATTTTATGTACACTCAAAGATTAAATTTAATCTAGAAACTCTCATTGTTTTGGAAATAAGAAAATGAAGATGTAGTTTCACGTAACCTTAAGTGGAATATAACATAGTGGGAAGAAAACTTTTGAACCTCCTACTTTCAAAAAAAATTTGAAATGAACAATCTTGTGAATTATTAAAAGGAATAATATTATTTTTCAATTTTTTAAACCTACAACATTGAGGAAAATTTTATAAATGCAATTGGAATAGTCTATGTAATGTAGGTAATGAAGATACGATTAAACAAAATACCCACCCACACGTCATTGCTATAGATTCAATGAGTTTGGGAATTTTCTGAATTAATCCCCTAATCTAAGGAATAATGAGGATAATTAACCACAAAAACCTATAAATACGATGAAAAGTTGGAATGTTTATGTAATAAAAAAAATTTATGTGAATGAGGATAATTATTTCATACTTATCTACTACTCTAGTGTTGGTAATTTCATGTCCCATTTTGAATGAAGGAGACCTATGAAAATATTCTTATTCATAATTTTGATAAATTTTTTGTTATTATATGCCATTATTATCTCTTTTTACACAGATTATGGAATAATTAAATCACATTTTATATTATGAATCAATATATGGTTATCTATCAGTTCATGGATAGTCCATATACTCTAATTGAAATTTTATTTATGTATAACATTGGAGATTATTTAAGAAATAATGGTTAAATTATCTTTTTCAATCATATCTGATTTTATTGTGACATTATTTTAGAAATGAGTAGGGTATATAGATATTGTTATGAGACTTTATTGGTGATTAAAATTATTCCAATATAACGGTTGATTTTATCATAGGAAGATGTGAGATGAATATATGCCAATATTTGGGATTCAATTTTTGTCAAACATATTTTGAAGGATCACTAAGCATAAATATTTTTTAAATGAGTTAATTTGAACTTATGGGTTTATTTTGGTTATTGTAGAAATTGATTATTTGAATTTATCCATATAGGAAAACAAGTGTTATCAATTTTATTTTTGGTTAATATATTGACCCTTATGGAATAGCCTTTTATCCTTTTATTGATCTTATGATCCATTAACAGTTAATTTTAGTTCTTCAGGTATAAAATTTATCTCATGGACATTCATTTCATAGAGTAATAGATAATGAGGAAATTGATTTCAGAACAACCAATGGATGATATTGTGCTTATGAAATGTAATGAAATCATATAAGTATATTTTCTCATGAAAATACTTCAACCTTTGGAAAAGGATATTGAAAAAAAAATAATGTAATATTAATTATATTTTTGATGAATATATTATATTTTTCTATCCTATTGGGCAAACATTTTTTGGTCATTAAATTCCTCATGGTCATTCAATTTCTTGTGATCAATGATCAACAAACATTAACTTTATTCGATTTACTTATTTTAACTTTCCATTGATATTATCTGATATGGAAACTTAGTTGTGGGTTATTATAGATGATTTTCAAAACATTCTTTCCATTTTTGTAGGAGTATTTTTTATTAACCATGTGTTATGATGTCGGTTTTCCACAATGGGATTTTAAAATTTTCAACTATTGATTCATGATCATAGCTTAAAATCATGAGCATACAATGTATTTAAGGGGGTAAAATGTAGCACCACAATACTTTATGAAATATATTTTTTCAAATAAATTTATTTTCTCTGATAACTTATGATACATGCAATATTGAGTTTTAGTGAAACACAATATAATATTAATATTACTATTTAAACATGACTTTTATAAACTAGACATTAAATTGGAGTGTATGAATTGAAATATGTAAATTATAAAAAATAGATATTTTTAAGCAACAATAAAATAAATTAATTTATTATAAATTTATTATAAATTTAAATATAAATCATTTTAAATGAAAATAAAATTTTTTCTATCAAACTATTTTCTTGGACATCAAGTATTTTTATCATAATAAATTAAATTAGTCACTATTAGTTAATATTTTTATGTAATTATATATATATATATATTATATTAAATAAAAAAATAATTCATCTATTTTTTTTCTATGAAAAAGATAAGAATAAACCATGTTTTATGTTTAAAAGATGTATTTTTTAAAAAAAAGTTTCGTCGCAACCTGTACACTCATTTTAAAATTTTATTTCCAATTTTAGAAAATGTATTTGAAAAATTAATTTCATTTTTGAAATAATTATTTCAAAATTATCAAATAGTTAATTTTCTATAATTTTATTAAAAATTAATTTTTTGGTGAATAGTGAAAAATACTAATATTTATTGAAAACTTAATTTCTGTAAAAAGTATTTTTAAAGCTAAATTATATTTTAAAATTAGATTAAATGTAAAATTCGGCCAATTATATTATTGATAATCTAATTTATTTCATTTTAATAAATTTAAAATTGATTTATGATATAAAATATTTTATGCTAAAAACACATTTTCTTTGGAAAACAATGTTTTCATTACCTCTTTCGGATTGATTTTAAATTAAATAATTCCACTTATATGAATTCATTTTGGTAAAAGTAATTAATTATTTTAAATAATAATAAATAATATTAGGTAATAGTTTAAACTGATTTATTTGGTGATAAACGAATATTGAAGAACAATAAAAATTAATTAGTATGGTTAAATTTATAATGGGTTTCCTAGGGTGTTAAACCAATTGATAATGGTATTATTTACAATAAAAAATGTCAAAATCCTAATTTTATATAAATATTCAAACCTTATACTATATAAAATTAGAATATATGGTCATTTGGAAAAGTATTTTATGGTAATGACTTTATCATTCTGAATGTTTTTGGGAAATTTCCTTGTAGTTTCAAAGGGGGTTCTTTTCCCCACTTATAAAAGAAAATCCACTCTTCGGTCCTATTTAAAATCAAAAACTCTTTTTAAAAGGAAAATAAATTCTAAAATCCTTTTCTAACATCCCTTAAAAAATTATAGGGGCCTTAGTTTTATTAGGAAACCCTTATAATAAGGCTTTTGTTGATATCTAAAGAAGGTTGTCTGATGAAGATGCATCATTCTTAACTGAGAATTTTTATTTTATTTCTTATTCTTCCTCCTTCATATATTATTCTAATATGATGATAAAATAAAAAATTATCTCCCATATAACTATTTGTAATTTATTTAGTTTCATAACCTACATCAATTTTCTCTACCATCAAATGAGAAATGAAATCGTCTATCGTTTGTACTATAGAATACCACTTCACGAACAGATGTAATTCATTTTCCATCACTGCCAATCACTTAGAGATATAGTTATTATTTTATTATAATTATATGATATTTATGAATAAATTATACTTATGTAATTATAATACAACATATACCATCTTACCATCTAAACTTTTGTAAAACAATTACATCCATCATCCATATGTGTAGACTTCCTCCTCCATGAAGCGATGCGATATTTTTTTCATTTTATTTTTACATGGATGGTAATAAACATACATGTAAAATATATTTATGATAAATATGATATAAAAATTATTATGTAAAGTTTAATTAAAATATACCATTCTTTCTATCAATGATTCATTAAATGAAAACAATGTTCATTTGTATGTACAACCAACCATCTCCATGAATAATGTAATTCTTTTTTCTACCTCTAACTTTTAGGAATGACTATATGTAACACCATGATATTTTTTAAGGAGAATATTTTCTTAAATATAAGGAATTAAATTAAACACTAATATTATAAGAGAATATAACACCTTGATACATTATGATATATATTTTTAATAAATTCAATCTCTTTGATATGTTATAATGCTCACAACACCATTTTTGAATGAAACGTGATATTCTATTAAAATAATATTATTTCTGAATAGCCAACATATCCCCTACATTAATATGGAGGGTATAAATAATAATATACAAATTATAAAAATTATATATTTTACAGATTTATAAAATAAATTCAATGGTTATTTATTTATTAGAAATAAAATTAGAACCATTTGAAAGAGAAAAAATGTTTTTTAAAAAAAATTTAGTTTTTTCTGAATGGCTATTAGTCGCGATTTTTTCTCATAAATTAAAATTAAAATTTACCACAATTATTAAATATATTTTCAAAAATAAACTTCATTTTTAAAATAAAAAATAAAATTTCTATTTGGGTGAATTTTTGTGATATTTCCAAGATTTTTTTATGAATAGTGAAAAATATTGATTTTTTATTCAAAATAGGCTCTTAGTTTAAATTATATAATATGTTAAATTGTTTTTTAATTCTCTTAAAGAAATATTAGTTAAATTATATTAATATTGAACTAATTTATTATATTTTAATCAATTTCATAATAAAATTTGATATTAAAATGTTCTATATTTATAAAACTTCTCTCTTTGGAAACATTCTCTATCATAATGTTTGTGGTTTAATTATTAAATTGAATTCTGATAATTCTATCAATTTAATTTGATAAAAATAATTTCATATTTAATATTATCATAATTTATATTATCTAATAAGTTCATCTAAATTATTTACCATAATGAATAGTGAAAATATTGAAAATCAATTATCACAATTAAGGTAAATATGAATTTATTTGGGGTAAAACTAAGTAAACAAGTGTTTAAATGACCTAAACCTTATATAAACCCCATTTTATAGAATAATTTGACCCTATATTCTCAAACTGTTTTAGAATGAACCATTTTTGAGGATGTGTCATGAGAAAAATGGGGGAGTCGCTTTATTTTTTAAAAATTCCATGTGTGACCTCTCCTAGAATCCTTAATTTGATTATGAACCCCCTTATCAGTAATTTAGGTATAAATCTAAAGAGGCTCTCTGAAGAAGAGTTAAAATTCTTAAACATGTGTAATTTTTTATTTTTGTTCTGCACCATTTTAATCTAAAGAAACTATGATAATGTAATAAAAACATTATAAAATATATACATATATGCCATTATGTAAATTTAATAGCATGTATCCATCTCTACTTCAATCAAAAGGGGTGTGAACTGCCGATTGTGTGTACAGGGGAATATCACCAACGAATCGATGTAATTGTTTTCCATCACAATCTTTCAAGGATCGATATAATGATGTATTTAACATATTTATATGATATTTAGGACATTATTATACTTATATAATTATCATAGTGGATATAAATTTTTTATGTTCCATTCCGTTTGGGAGATGATAACATCGTTCATGTGTACGACGGACTATTGGCTTTCAAAACAATGTGTTTATGTTATAAAATATGCTTAAAATGAAAGGTAATCAGGATAATCTTAATGAATACACATGCTATTTATAGTCTATCCATACTTCAGGAAATATAATATCACATCTAACTTCTTATCTTTTAAGTTGTTGGAAAATAATAACTTCGCTCGTGCATATGAGTAGACTACCACCTCCACGTAGCGATGTGAAATGTTTTTCATTTAATTTTTAAATATATGGTAATAAAAATGTATTTTATTAATATAAATTATATATATGAAGTAATAAAAAGTCTATAATATTTAATTAATCGTTATCTTTTACTTCTATCTATTATGAAAAATGGAAACGTGATTTATGCGTACATATGACCTACCGTCTACATGAAAAACCTAATACATTTTATATCTATATAATTAATAGATTAACCTAAATACATATATTATAAATATATATAATATTTATGGAGAATTATCAGAAGTATCAATGTATCAGTAATAGGATGATGTTTAAATGGGTGATAACATTTATTTTCAGTATCATTTTATATGAAACCACTTTCACCTCATATTAAAGAGTTGTTACCTGGGTGAAAAAACCCCAAAAACAAATTCACGGGAACACAAGAATTTAAAAGGATCACTACTAAATATGAGTAATTATATACTTGGTATAGTATAGAAACAATTTTATACCCCAAATTCCACTAGAAAATAATCTTTTTGTGTGGAATAAAACTAATAGGATATGTCATTTCACATGCGTAGTACTATTTTCAATTCAATAGTGCATTAGATTCAAGTAGCACAAAATGATGTAATAAAATATTTGTTTCAAACATGTTATGGTGATGCTTGATCAACATTAACAAAAATTTTATTTAGAACAATTATTCACCTTCTCACCCATCAACTAGCAAGAACATCTTCTGTACTTTGTAATAACTACTAGTTTGATTTCCTAGTCTAATTCACCAGTATGACTACTCAATATAAAAAATATTTTTGGGTCAGAATCCAACAGAAATATTTCTAAACTGCTTATATATAAGACTATAAAAATTATTCCCATTCTTTGTCAGTTCCTTCATCCCAAAACAATGATCATATGAATATTAGCTTCTCTCTTCTTCATTCTTCCTTTGTTAAGAATACTTACTCATGTAAGAGTTATCTGAAAATTTATTTTCTCTATAATTCTTCATTAAATTTACATCTCTCTTTAATATCACTTTGATGATAGAAATTATAAAGTACTTCCTCCTATGATAGGTGTACAAAAAGTAGTTTGGGTAGGAATCTAAATTTTTTTCATTCATAACCAAATTTCCCAAAAAACATAATTTTTCCTTTAATTTCAGGTGCGTCGTGAATTCTTAAATGCTTATCAACTCGTCCCAAAACTTCTCAAATCTTCTATCATCTTCAGATGGGTTCGACGTTCTTAGATGTATTCAGTCTAATTCTAATTACCTAAACTAATTTAGTCATTATGATATTGATAATGAATTATTAATTACGTTTCGCCACACCAAATGAAAAAAGAATAAGAAAACATATGAAAAAAAGAATTTATTCTCATTATGATCCTCAAAACCAGCTTCTAATTTTCATTTCCACATTACAATGGATACTGTAGATTCATTATTACATTGCACTATACTAAATGAAACATATTGACACAATTATTAAAACATATTCAACCAATTCTATGATCCCATTGATAAATCTTTGACAATTTTAAGAAATTTAAATTTTTGATATTCCTAGACTAAGGATCTTGTGCCTAAATATGTCATTAGTGTAAGCCCATGTCAGATGAATCAGTCTCAAATTCACTCCAATAATAAATGTCATTTTTCAGTCTAATGTCTATTGACCCAATTATTTTAAGACATAAGATAATTTATCACATTTCCCAAAGGAAATAATATCATATTTATTCATTCTCTTGATGCACTTGATAAAAAATGTTCCCTCTTTAAAAATAATCAGCAATTTATCTTGATGAAAATGATTGACTACATTGTTGATTGATATATGATTTTCTTCTAAAAGTAGGTCTCAACAAAAAAAACTTTCTTCTCCATATTCGTTGGACCCAAAAATAACTGTTTTTTTTTCATTTTAATTGTTCCCAAAAAATTCCCGACAAGCAATTTCTCATCTAATTTTCATCTGATGATTGGTGTCAGGGTCTCTCCGATAATCAGTGGAACACTACATTCCATGGACCAGTTTTAGTTGTTTTGACTTTTGAAACTTCTTCACCATCATGAATATGATACCAATGATCTTGAGATCATAAATCTTAGGCATCAAAAAGTTTCTTATTTTATAAAATTCATCATGTATCATGAATTTCTCATGATTTTGAATACATTAATGATTAGCTTCAACATCATCTAACATATATTGGGAAGTATTGTTACTTCCCATCTATTATATCTAATTATTAATTTACAATAAATCCTTAATATTATTTGAAGAACCATTTTTCATCTTTCCTTTATAATAAATTGATCACAAGTTCTCATACAACTTATTAAATTAGTGAATTTCACAACTGCAAAGAATCATCATATTTTTATCATAGTCAACGAGACCCTAATCCTCATTAAAATAAAAACACTTCATGAACCCAGGGTGAGTCTGATGAAACTTTTATTTCAAAATACATAAACCCAAACAAATGGAATTTATTAATAAATTCTATTCTAATTAACTAATATGATGGTTAATCTTATTTTCAAATTTTTTAAAGTGAATTGATTTTCTTATTCCTTAATAGAAAACGAAAAACCTCATAATAAAAACATCTTTTAACATCCAAAATCCTTATCTAGCCAAATTAGTCTTAAAAATATCCCCCTTTATATTTTTTTGTTGACTAATATTCCTAAATCCCTGAATTTTGTATCCTCAATCTATGGATAACTTATCAACAACTCTAATTATACATAAGGTAACTCATTGTATGAAAAAAATTGACATCAAAACCATGTTTTCCAGTTGTAATGACTCAGGAAAACATCCTTATATTTATTTAATGATTTATTTTATTCTTCCACATTCATGTTAAATATAGTTTCCAAAAACCACTCTAACAAATAGTTAAAATACTTCACACACTTACATGCTGAGATCATTACATTTCCACCACCACCCACCATTAATTGATTCATTTAAAGGTTTAGAACATGACATTGGATAGATTTATGGAAAATTGATCCCCCTTGACAATACTATCCAATGAAAATTTTAGTTAGGGAAAAAACACATGCCTCAACCTTGATGAGAAGAAGGATATATGCCCATGTTAATCCTTAGTTTAGAAAAAGGTTCTTCTAATAATGGTTATGTTAATATTTATGTAACATGTTCTAATGTAAGAGCATATTCTAACTTCAATTCATTCTTATCCACATCCTATTTGATGAAAGGATATTTTATATCAATATTTTTTGAATGATAATGTTTTACTAGGATTCCAATAAAATTCATTTCACTTTGATTATCACAACCCAAGAATAAGGGAAACATTATTTCAGAAAATAAATCATTCAATTGAATCTTTACCCAAATATTTTAGTTAGAAGCCTTAGTGGATGAATCATACTCAATTTCAATCATTCTAAGAGTTAATAAATTTTGATTATTTTTATTCCGATAAGGAAAACGTTTCCCCAGAAAGAAAACTCCACTAGATATGGGCCCTATATCATCAGCATTTTTTTCTCCATCGGTATCTGAATATCCAATGAATTCATTAAATTCTAAGCTATCCTATTTGATTTCGAAATTTGACATGCTTTTGATATTTTTGAGAATTTATTTTCTAGCAAAAAAATGTGACTCTTTTAGAGCACTCTAAAATCTTTCACATAAGGTGGTAGAAAAAAACAATGTCTGGCCTTACGACAATCAAATAAAAAAACTTTTTACTAGTTTTATAAACTCTTTCCAATTAAATTCCTTACTTTATTCATATTTAGACATCTTGTTTCCCAGTGAAATTAGTGTGGAAACAATTTTTTTAATTTCCCATTCCTAACATCTTAAGAATTTCATTAACATACTTTTCTTGGGAAAGAAAAATGTTTTTTTATTTTGTGATATTTTTAAACTAATAAAGTATTTCATTTATCCCAGCATGGATATCTCAAAAATATTTCTCATTTCATCATCAAATCTTTAACGTGTTCTTTCATAATTCCCCAAAAAGATAATTTCATCATCCTAAATAATTATAATGAGGGATAATTAAAAAAATTATTTGATGTAAATATTTCCATAAACTCTTCCTTTATTAAAACTAATCTTCATTAGCAAAGTATCCATTTTTTAATATCATTATCTCAGAACTTATTACATACCATATAAGTATTTCTTCAACCTATAAATATAACATTCATCTTTCCCAAAAAAAAATACACAAGGATGGTTAATATAAAATTTATAATCAAGATCACCATTAAAAAATTCTTATTTTACATCCATTTGATTAATTTTGTAACATCATTTTGTAGAAATTTAAAGAATGATTCTAAATTTTTGTAACCTTTCCACCAAAGATAAAGTCACATAAAAATAAATACCTTCAATATCTCAGTAACATTTTCAAGATAATCTTACTTTGTTCCTAATCACTTTACTATATCCAATCAGCTTGTTCCATAAATCACATTTTTTATGAATAAATATTTTTATTTGGATTAGGTACGACTTCCTATGTATCATTATTTTCAATCTCAATAATCTTCTGATTCATAGACTAAACCCATTCTAGATTCTTAAAATCTTATTCCATGTTTTTTGATCAACTTTTGAAAACAAATAATTATGTAAAATGTTTCTTATTTTTTGATCCTTTTGATGTTGATCACTAATAACTTTCTAATCTTATGCTTTATTTTTTACCCTAGGTTTAGATTTTCAATATTTTTTCTCATCACTAGAAACAACTAATTATTATTCTTCATCTTGAGTAGGATTACCATTTTTGGTATCCTTATAAATTTGTTACAAGTCATTCATTCATCAAATATATCTTCCTTATCAGTATGAGTTTGTTTATATTTTTTTCAAAAACTATTACTTAAGATGAGTCAATTAGTCTTTCTGACTCTTTGTTGAATCATTTTTATACTCTTTCATCAGGAGCATAGCTATGAAAAAAACCATATTCACCTCTCTTCGCAAACATCCTATAGTTTCCACCTTTGTTCTTTATCTTGCATGGACTACCTATAAAATATTAAGTGTTTCAAACCTAGAGTTTTTGATAAAATATTTCATTTTTATTGATATCTAAAATTCATCTATAGAAACATAAATTTTGAATAAAAACTGAAGTTATCATAGATTACCTTCAAATGTAATGAGAGAGGTCATGTTCAAATAATATAGTTCTTCCCATTTCAATCAGACATATATTCTTCCTTTTAGAAATGCCATTTTGATAATATGTGTATAGTGAATTGAACTCATTCCAAATTACATGAATCTCATGATAGAATTCAAATAATTCATTTTTTATTCACTACCACTGTAATTTTTCTTCTTCATCAATAAATACTAACATCTCTTCTCAGATTTGTATCTTGAAAATTTTAAACATTAATACAATACAAGATTTATGTTTTATATACATGACCCAAGTAGTGTGGGTATATTCATTAATGAAAATGATGAAGTAATTACCTCCATTAATTTATTGTATTCTCATTTACCCATATATATTAGAATTAATGAGTTATTAGGTTGTTTTGAACAAATATAATTTTTTTACACACTTTCCTTTCCGAAAAATAGTACAACACCAATCTCTTCTTCTTCATATATCATGAATACCATAAACAATGTATCTCATGGATAACTTGCTCATGCTTCTCTAACACATAATCCAAAACATTTTAAATCACATATTGTTCTCTACTTCCATTCCCAAGTAACAAGAGTTCTGTATTTATCCAACAATGAATAATGTTCATTTTTTGTGTTTTCCTCTTGTTACTATCTTTCCAACAATATCACATAACATAAAAATCCATATTTTCTGGAAAAAAACATTGTTCAATTCATAAAAAATTGATACATATATAAATTACTGTTTTATCCAATCAATATACAAGGATTTCATATATTTCTACTCTTCATCCCCAATGACGGAACATCCAATACCTCTGATTCGGAGTGATTCATAATTTTTCAAAATCAGAGTTCTTTCTTGGAAATCATTTACATTCTTCAACAATTTCAAATCACCTATTATATGAGTAGAACACCAAATCTATAGAATTAAAGGTCATTATCCTTTTATTTCTTTAAGAGTGGTTTCCATAACAAAATTTTTTTATTTCCCTTTAACTTTTTTAACGTCCAGATTCTAATAATTTTTTAAAAAAATTGTGGTTGATAAAAAAATAAGACATACTTTTTCAAGGTGTTCACGTTGTTCAAATATTTCAAAAATCGTTATCATGGGTTGGAAATTATTTTCAATTTTTACACCAAAATTCTCAAGTTTCTTCCAAACATATTTCTAAAACATATTCCATTAATGGAATTAAATCCCACTTAAACATTTCCTTAAATAGTGTGTGGAATAGTGGTCATATTTTTTATTAACCCAACACTTATTCATTGTTTGTTGGTTCCACCATAATACTAGAAATATATATAGACTGAATATTTTCCTCTAAAACTTACCTACTTATTTGAGTTTTGTGGATATGTATCAGAACCCTTCTAATCAGCAATTTGTTAACTGGTAATATTTTTTTATCAATATGATTCTTACTTTTCAGATCTGTTTTTTTTTCAATATTTTTATAACCTGAAGTAATAGAAATTTTTTCAAATTCATGATTTTTTAAAACATTTGACTTGTAAACATTATTGGTATTGGAAACATATATAACATTCTTAATTTTATTATTCTCAGAAAAAACATCAAATTTATTCTTATCCATTAAAATTCATTTGTTATCCTTATGAGGATTACCCTTTCCAGATCTTTCACCACCTTAAAAGATTGAATAATTGAAACTTGTAACCCCTTGTTCAGCTTTAGAATTTTTTTGTTGGACAAGTTACAACTCTTCTTCTTTTTTCATTCAAATTTAATTCTATATGTTCATTATGATTATTTTCTTTCCCATGAGAATTATTAAAATCAACAATCTCTCTAAGTATCTTTAATTTCTCATCAGGAAATCCTCCATGATTATTTTTTAAATAGTATTCACTTTTTAACTCCTTAATTTCTTTCACATTTCTCCATATATTTCTCACACATTCTTTTAATTATTAATTAAAATGAAATTCTAATTGAGTTTCTTCTTCATCAAAACTGCTACTTCTGAAATCATTATTCGTTTCTATTAAAATAAATGTATTTTCATCCATTTTAATACAATTTTTATATTCAACTTTACTATCATATTCTTCATCAAATTTAGATAAGAAACATCCCTTTCTATATTTGGAGAATTTTATATATCTTACTTTAAAATAAAATTTATTTTCATTACCCTATTTCTTCTATGATATTATCTACCTTCTATCATCATTCACACTATAATACTCTTTATTTCTTTGAGGAAAATGAGCGGAAAAATTCCCAATGTCTCCACAATCAAATAATTTCAAGAGATGTTTCCCTTTGTATTTTATTGTACCTATTTTCACATTTCTATAAAAAATGAAAAAAATTCGTCAATATTTTTATATATTTTATTTTTAGATTCAGAATAACCATATTTTTCTTTAACAAGATTCTTATTAAACTTTTATTCTTATAATTATTGAATGAAATTTATCTATAAACTTTTTTTCCATTCCGAACATTTTTTATTCTCATTTAATTTTTAATGAGGGTGATTTTTATATCATCAAGATATAATGTTTCTAGATCTCTGTCATCAAATGAGGAAACTATAACATCAAAATTATTAGGATGAATTATCAAGATATTTTTAAAAATAGTATATTCTTCTAACTATCGAACAAGACATCTGATAGTGTTGGAAGATTTATTCACCCTTGTAAAGAGGTCACCAAAATATTTATATTCACTCATCTTGAGGACTTCATACATAACCCTCCAGATTTATAACTTTTATTTTTATACTTTTATATTTCCAGCATAATAATTTTGTCAACATATCCCATATAACATGGGTGTTGGAAACACCCTTTACTCGTAAAAACTCATGTCTGGAGAACGATGAGATTTAAGAATTATTGTCCCTTCCATTATTCTCATGATTATTCCTATCAACAGTTGTAAGAGGAACATTATCATAAATATGATTAAATCCATTTATTTTATCTTCAAGAACATTACACCCAATAGAGAGAGGATATCGCAACATTCTGACCTTCCATACATGATAATTATTACAATATATGGGTTAAATTACATTAGTATTCTTACAATTCAAATTCTATATCACAAATACTTCTTCAAAACCTCAGCAAAAAGAATAAAAATTACAATCAATCTGTTGGAAATTTAAAATTACAAGTAGGATCAATGAACAACTGAGATGGGGAGGGGTGAATCTGTGATAAGTTTTTCTTTTAAAGTTTTCTTTTATTTTGAATCAAACTTCTCCTCCTATTAAAGAGTTGTTTCTTTTCTAAAAAAACTCTCATTCAAAAGAACATAATAATTTACAAGGATCTCTACTCATAAAAAGTATATAAATCCATAGTATGATATAAATACAATATGATAACAAAAAAGTTATTATAAAATAATACTTTTGTGGAATACAATGAGTAGGATATTCTCTTTCACTTGTGTAGCACTATGTTCAATAAAATAGTAAATGTGCTTTATTTAGTATGAAATGATGTAATAAAATTGGGTAACAAAAATGTTTCTCTAGTTCTTGATCAATTCTAAAAAATATTTTATTCAAAATAATTATTCACATTAATACCCCATAACATCAAATATCTTCTTCTTCACTTCATAATGACACTCAATTTGATTTCCTAGTCTGATTCACCTATCTGATATCTCTATATAGAAAATATGTTTCTATTAGAATAATACTAAAAAATTATGTACTACTTCTGTATGAGTCCAGAAATATCAGTTTTATTCTCAGTCCAATGATTTACCTCAATATGATGATCAACTGAATTCCTTCGTCTCTCTTCTTAATTCTTCCTATGTATGAAAAAAAATCCTCAGGTAAGAAAAATTCAGAAACATCTTCTCTTCAATGTTCTTCATCACTCTACCTTCCCTCTTCAACATAATTTTGTTGTTAGAAATTATAAAGTACATAATCCTTTTATAGGTGACCCAAATTAAGTTTTGATGTGATTCTAAAAATGTTTCCCTCTCATCTAAATTTTCCCAAAATATAAAATCTCTATGAATTTCTAGTACATCATGACTTCTTCATTTCTTATCAACTCTTCTCAAATCTTCTCAAATCTTCTATCATATTGAGCTTTATTGTGATTTTATTAGTAGTCTTCAGTCCAATATCATATTCCCATAATAATTTCTTCATTATGATGAGGACAATGAATTATTCATTAATTTTATATTCACCAAATTAAAAATTAACATGAAAATAAATGAAAACTTAATTTCTTCTCATTACAATCCTTGGAAAAAACTGCTCATTCCAACTTCTTTTTTTAAAGGCTGGGGTCAAAGCCTTATTTTATTATTAAATCAAATCATTGACCTATTTTAACTAGGTAGAGGGAGACCCATTACATAGCCTGAAGGCCCAGTGGGATTGTAACCCATTACATATCCCTTAGGCCCAAATTGTTGTCCAAATGCACATTTTGTGAATAGTAACATGCTTGCTACAGTACCCATACAGTAACGTCACTGCTACAGTACCATGCCACTGCTACAATACCCACTAATCTACAGTACCGCCACTACTACTGTACTACTATTGTAACCTGTTCCAAATGGGTTTTGAACCCCCATTTTTCATGTATGATTACGGGGTGATTACCACTAATCCAAACCCCAACTACACATCTTTATTAGGATAGAGATAGCCAATTCATTATTATGTTTCTATACACCAGATTAATTTATGGACACCATTATTCAAACTTACATAACCACTTATATAATTCCATTTATTACACTTTGAAAAGATTCATGAAATTCTACTTTTATTATTTTCCTATAACAATGATGTTGTTTCTGATGAAGTCATCAACTTCCTCCGGCATCAGATGGATCAATCTCTATTTCACTCTAATAATCAATTTCATTTCCATTCTGATGGCTCTTTACCCAATTATTGTAAAATATAAGATAATTTATCTCATGTCCAAATTGAAATCATATCATAGTTCGTATTTCTCTTGATCTACTTCATTTAAAAAATGAAGTTCCCACTTGAAAATAAATCAAAAGTTTATCTTGATGAAAATGGGTGACTATGTTATTTATTGATATTTGATCATCTTCATCATACTGGGTAGGAAAAAACTTTTCCCCTCTATATTCATTAGTCAAAAAAATAAAAAATTTCATTTATTCTTGTTGGTCCTAAAACATTCCCCACAAACAATTATTCCATCAATTTTAATTTGATGTTCAATAACATGGTCACTCTAATGATTGGTGTGAAATCTCATCCGTTGGACCGATTTTAGTAGCTTTGACTTTTGAAACTTCTTCTATTTTCAGAATATGACACCAATGATCTTTAGTATAAAACTTTTTGGCATTAAAAACATCTTTCTTTCAAAGAAATCTTATTGTATCGTGACTTCTTCATGATTTTTAATACATTGATGAATATCTTCCTCGTTGCCTGACTTATAATAGGATATATTATAACATCTCATCCTTTGCAACAACTTCTTCCTTTCCAATCAATCCTCAATACTTTAAGAATAACTATTTCTACCATTTCATTTATAATTATTACATAAAAAGATCTAATACAACTTATGAATTATTTAAATTTCATAATAGAAAAGAATCTTTATATGTTTATCATAGTCATTCAGGCTCTGATCCTCCTTACAGTCAAAACATTTCCCGGAACCAAGGGGAGTCCGTTGAACCATTTCATTAAGAAAAAATCTTCAAAAACTGATGGAATTTATTAGCCAATGAGATTTTGATTTACTAAATATTATGGTTAATATAATTTACATTTTTTATAAAGTGGATTGATTTATTTATGCCTTAATAATAGAAGAAAACACTCTAAATACAAAATTTATCTAGCTTCCAAAAAACATATCCATCAAACATTGTCCTAACATTTATATCATGGTTAACGTTCTATAGATTTATTATCCCTGGTAAAATTAAAATGACTAAAATTAAAAAATTGAACCGTACATGAGAAATGAATTAATTATCACAAGAAATAGTGATTTTGATGAATAATTATTAATAAATGGGTGATAAAATACTATATGTAAATAAAATATGTTATGATATATTTGATTATTTTTCTATAATAGATGTATAATAGTTATATATTTATTATGAAATAGTTTCATACACATACAATGGAAGGTGAACCTGAGGTAAGGGTTTCTCGTTTCACTTTTACTTCAGTGAGACATATGATATATTCATCACTTTCTACATTTCATGGTGTATATACATCCCTTTTGATATGTTATATCATGAATGTATTTATGTTAATTGAATTTAATGTTTCTTTTTATGACTAATTATTTTATGGGTCTTATTATTCATAAATTATCAAAGAGGAAAGGGTTTATTTCACAATTTTATTATTATTCAGGATTATATTTTAGGTCCTCCAAGGGAGAATAAATAATTTGAAATGTTTATATTAAACTTAATATATTTTCTTATACTATTGAAATTATTTAACTTTTTCATTAAACATTACCATTTTGACACTCTAGAGTAGTTGAAATAATTATGAAATTGTTTTTATGAAAATAAAATTTTATTTTTCGCTTCGGTCAAAAATGCGTTCTAAAAAATTCCATGTTTTTTTAAAATAGATTAAAAAATATTGATTAACTTTTACATAAAAAATTTAAATAATTTTTAAACAATTTTTTATTTTTACAAAATATATTCAAAGGAATCATTATGTATTTTTTAATGTAAGGTCTCTTTTTCCATTAATGAATATGTGAAAGAAATATTTGTTTGAACATGTATGTCATGATCAAAATTTTCTACTATCATAACAAATTAATGTTTTCAAGAATATTTTAAAACTTTTAAATGGTTATTTTCAAATATAAATATTTTCAAAATATTTTATGATCATTGGGTTTAAAAAATTTTAATGTGAAATGTTTATTTTGATCATAAATGGTTTTAATTAAAAAATTTATAGTATTTATATTCATCAAAGACATCCAATTTTTTATTTTACTTACAATCCATTTGAGATATATTGTAATGATATCATAATTATTCAATATCAGGATTGTTTATGATTAGTTTGACAAAGGATGTACAATTTTATTACCATTCACCATATAAATCTAGATGATTTATGATTTTGTTTATCTGATTAGTGTAAGTATTAACATTTTGTCTGTCAGTTTTTTAATATGAAAATTTATTTTTATTATGTTCCACCCCATTCATATAAGGAACACATTGGACTTTGTTAGTGAAGGCGGGGCCCAGATATTGATAAAACTATGATGCATCAATATATCTCATGACACAAATTAGTTGGACAAATTATATAAGTTTCTACCAATAGATATGAACTGTATTGTGAAAGGTCGTGACCATTTATTTTAGATGTCTAACAATACACATTCCCTCATTAGGATATCAGTTATTTTCATGTTATTATTCTATTGTTTTGAATATCCAAGGATAAGTTTTAATATTTAGTGATTATTTATAGGGATTTATTTTATCATTATTAATTTCATTGTTATTATTCTCTGTTTATTGATTAAATGGAATGTGTTTTAGTTTTTTATTAGAGCATATTGATTATTAATAATTATCATGATAGATTTTACTATAATCAAACCCTTGATGAGCATTTGAGCTCACCAATTTCTTATGATTTTTCCCTATTATACAAAGAAGTGTTTCTTCCTTTATATTTAGGTATATGATTTGGGGAATAATTCCATGCTTAATGAAAACACATTATGAATTTAATGTTTAAAATGTCATGTTATTGTCATGTGTGTACCTAGAATTTCGTGACTAATAAGCTATTATATCCTTTTGGATGTTATACCTTGTATCAAGTTCTAATTTAATAAACTAGACATAGGCTCTATGTTACTTGATTTGGGGTCTTAACAGTTGGTATCAAAACAAGATTCATTAGAGACCATTGGAACTAGAATTTGGGGAACCGAGATTATGGAACAAAACTCTGTGATAAACATTATGGATAAGTATCGAATAAGATCATAATTATTTTGTAATATAAAAAAATTTAATGACCCTATATTTACATCCATGAACATTATATTTATTTTCAAAAATAAATAGTACATTACAAAAATAGATGCCCAAAGACTGTATTAGACTACTGTTTGAAGAATCTCAGAATACATTCGTCTAGCTTGGTGGATGATCTTCAACATATCCCATAAAGATATTTCCCATTATTTTTCCAACCAAAAACCTTTGGTTATATCCTGGGGAAAAAAATAAAAAAGTGTGAGCTTAAATGCTCATTAATGGTAAACATGAAGAACATCAAACAAAACATAAACATAAGAATGTAAAAATATGAACATAAATTTTGAATACCAAAATTGTGAGTCGTGGAATAAATCATGGAATTTCTGAAGTTATAAATCATAAATTAAAATGAACCATGATAAAATAAAATTGACACAAAACATGAAATTATGGAAAGAAAATAAGGACATAACATGATTAAAATTAGTATCTAAGTCATTGATACCAAGACTATCATTATGGACAAAGTTTATTACTGAAGTGGGTTTACTTTTCGCCTCGGTCATGTATTACTGAACTGGATTTAATTGTCATTACATCCCTATATTACTTAACTATATTTAATTTTAATTCCAGCCATTTATATCTCATGATATATAAATCTTTACCTAATGAATCAGAGCGATATATAGGTCCCAGTTATATCATAATTAAATCATTCATACATGTTCCACAGAAACATAAATCATTCATCATAGCCTAACTCAAGGAACAAAAAAAATTCATTTCTTAATCATGCTTCCATAATAATCCATATAAAATAAATGGATTTCATAAAAATAATTACATCATAAACACAATAAAATCATGGTAATGATAGGGATAGAAACATAATTATATGTGATCTTAGATGAAAAATAAATTTGACAAAACACATGAAATGAATTCATTAGAAAAATATCCTTTCCTTTTCCAAAACGATTTATTTTCTCAAAATTCCATTAAATTTAAAATAAAATAATTTTTTTAAAAAAACATGAAATCAGGTATAGGAATATTCATGGAAACAATGTGGCATGAAACTATAAAAATCCATTCTTGTAGTATTAGATAACATCATTCTTCTCATATATTTTTTTTGGAAAATTCAAAAATTACCTCAAATCAAATAACAAAAAAATATTTCATTCATACTGTTTAATAAAAACACAACAAATGGTAAAATTAACTTGAAAATTTTTATTAGAATAGAAAAAATAATACATAATAGGGAAACATGGATGTTGATGATAAATACAGTCATATAAACAATCTCCGATAAAATTGTGATTGAAAAATCATCCCTTACCTTAGGTCTGATTTCTTCTACATGTATCTGAAACTCTTATATAGTGGGTTAAACATATTATTAAATAGTAAAAAACCATAATAATTTTTATTATATCATGTATTATTCACTTATGACTTCATATTAACCCTTTATTTATCAATTCTATGTTAAAGTAACGTTTTGGGTAATAATTGTTTTATTTATCGTATACGTTTTAACTTGTTTTATTGAGATTATTACATAGATCATGATTTACAAACATCGAGAATATAAAAAATGATTGATATATAATAAATATCTAGTATATAAATCTATATAAAAGATTGATAAATAAATTGTAATACACTATTTATAGAGACGACAGGTCGTACGTACGCAGAAACGTTGTTTCTGTTTCCTTATTGAATAGAATAGAAGAAATTAAATGATATATATATATATATATATATTTATAGGTCATTTATTTCATGCTTATTTATTATATATACTTTAGAAGCATTCTATAATGGTTAATGTGGAGAAAAAATCTCATCACATCGCGGAGACGATACGTCGTACGTGTGCACGAGCGACAATATCATTCACTTAATGGTTAAATGGTAAATAATTGGATGGTATAGTAGTTATATAGAATAGTTATAATTTTATATTAATTATTTATATCCATTATACTCATCATTTTACCCATCCAAATTAATTATTGTTGAATAACAAATTTAACCATGATGTGGAGATGGTAAGCCATATGTACGCACACATAGTGATATTGTTATTAGTGGGATGGATAAAAGGAAGAATAAGGCTGTCCCATAATTATAATAAAATCTAATAATGTATAATATACTCGTATTATTACTTTAGTATGGATTCAACCTAATAAGAGGAAGTATAAGAAAAAAATAATTTAGAAAAAGGCCCTTAAAAAATTACCTCTTTTTCGAGTATCTCCTTTTGATTTGCACAAACGGTATCCCTAGGATAGATTTATACCCAAAGTGTGGAAATTATAAGGAATTTAGGGATATAGGGAGATTATTTGAGCTGAATTTGGATTAGGCAATGATCTTGAAAGGTGTTAGTAAGTGGGTAGAGGTGGTCGCCATTTATTAGATGGAGGAGGGGCACTTTAAGAATGTAATGAAATATTATTTTATTATAAAATGATTTTTGAATTATAATAGTTCCAATGAAGAAGTCCTATAAAATCCACCACTCAAATAGTGTGAACATAATCCATCCCAAACATGAGATAAAACGTACTTTGGTCAGTGAGATCTACATGACTCAACAAATGGTGACACTCCATCTTTCTTAATGGTTTTCCTTCTCAAATTGTGCGAAAACAGATGGAAATGCTCACGCAAAGACACCTCCCATGCCTGGTGGATAGTTCCATGCATGATATCATCGATAAGATACCATAAACCCTATAAATAGTTTATAATATAATGTTATTAATAAAATAAACTTCTAAATAAATTATATTTTTTTTACTTACCATCCAATGATTGACTATTCCAAACTGCACATCAATGAGAATCTATTCCCATGTGATCCATGGCTGAGAGAAATAATTTTTCAAGATAGTTCTCCCCTTTCCAATATCTACATGCGTAAAACTATGAAAAAAGAAAAAATAATCCAATAATTATTATATAAATAAATTAATGAAAGCTAACTAAAATACATAGGTTACCATAACTTTGTGTGTGGATCAAAACAGAGACGTGAGCATCACCCGGGGATAGGGTTAGTCATCATCACCCTCACAATATTGTGCCCCCTCTGCATACCCCCCCCCCCCGAACCAGAAGTCAGTCGAGGTTAATATGATCCCAAATCCTCCTCATCCAAAGGTAGCTTAACCTCCTCCAACCCATGAAATAGATCATGGTCCATTTGAAACAGAAAATTATTGTTGTTATCCGATAGTTGAAAATAACTATTACGTGTATATATATATATATATTTGTTATGATTATAACCATTAGTTAACTATGTCAATGTTCACCTTCATTATCATATTTATATCTGAAGATGTCAATGTCTTCATATGCATCATTGGCGACTTCAATATCCATATGATTTTCAATTTCATAATCTCTTTCTGTTTCAAATTCTTTTGTAACATCATAAACATCATCATCACCATCGACCCTTAATTGTGAAGTGTCATCATTTATATTAATGTATCCTTGTGAAAAAGATAGATTCTGTTTAGTCTCTCAAAAAATTTTAATTTCTTGTACTTCATCAAAACCACATTCATTTTCATTAAACAGATTTTTCGGAGATTTAATTTTTATTATGCTCCACCAATCACTCTTTTCTCTTGAAGTAGCACAGTACTTGGCGTAATATATTTGATGTTCCTTTAGTGCCAGTATAAATGGTTCATTTACTACAGGAATAATTTTATATTTAATAACGATGATTCCATGAATCAGGTGAACACGCAAGCCCTTATTAGTATCGAACCCCTGACACTTAAAAATTGTTATGTAATTTTTTCCTAGATAACACAGTTCAATAATTTTATCTATCATACTGTAAAATTCATCTTTAGTTTCTCTATGATGTGATCCTCTCAATAATACTACACTATTATTTCTATTTTTGATTCCCAATTTGCACGTGTATGAAATTGAAAACCATTCAGCACTTATGCATTATAATATTTAACCATTTTGAATGGTGGGTTACTCAATACACACAGTCTCATACCATTTTATTAGCATGTTGAGACACCTAAAAATTTGTGAAACAATTATCCATATAATAAATAATAAACTGAATTGATATATTAAAACATCAATAAATTGAAACCATCTAGAAAAAAATTTGTCGGCGTTCTTCAAGGGAAGCTGCTTTAATTTGTTGAATCTATTTATTGATATGATTATCATATAACCTAAAAATAAAATAAATTTACATACTACAACATAAATTATAAAATAAGTGATATAAGCACTCATAGTACAAATGATGTCATTTCTTCATAGTAGACAAGAACATGTGTATGAGCTCTGTGATGTTCATCATCTGAAAGCCATTGTACATGAACTCCACCGAAGCCAAGGTCTGGATAATAAAAAACTAATAATTGATTGTCCATTTCATCATCAACATTCCCATAAATTTTTACATGAGGTTTTGTTTTGAGGGATATTGAGATTCAAAATAATGAGAATAGAAAAAAGTTATTTCCTCTTGCAAATAAGCGTCATTAATTGAGACTTCAACTAATTCTTTGTAACATACTTTTTTCATAAATTTCTGTATACGTCTCATGAATGGGTACATCCATCAAAACTATACCAAACCTCTACATTTAGCTTCATGTGAAAGATTTATTTTCAGACATTCCATTGAGTCAATGAAAGGTGGCAGGAATATTTTTTCTAATTTGCATATAATGACAACAACATCTTCTTCGAGTTTACTTAGAGCATCATAGTCTTTTGTCACCACACAAATGTCTCGAGAAAAATGAGATATGTCTGTTATCAACTACAAAACAATAGAATTCAATAAACCTATAAATCCAGCTGGCATAAGTCTTTCCATTATAACTTGACAATCATGACTTTTTAATCTATTAATATGACCATTATTAACAAATTTTCCCAAATTGGATAAATAGCCGTCTGGAAGTCTCAAATCAGCAGTCCACTGACTAAATAATAAGTGAATCTATATTGACATTGTATATTCTTATTTTATATTCATTAACCTATGTGATTTGAAATTTTGAAACAGATTAAGTCTCGGTCGTCTAAACATTTTGGCAAGATCTAATCATGCCTTTACGTTATGTTCGGACTTTCTTGGGGTATCCAAAATTGTCTTAAATAAATTATCAAAAAAATTCTTCTCAATATTCATGACATCCAACATGAGGTGGACCAACAATTTAAACTAATATGGATGATCCCAAAAATCTCTATTTTATACAGTTATGTACTTATCCAAAGATTTGAATTCTCGGTTGGATTACTATTGTCCCAAATGTGTTGCGAGGTAATGAAAATAAAACTAATTTTAACTATGTACCTAATATCATTTTTGGAGGTTCATCCCTTTCAATTGTGTCTTTTCTGAAATGGGATTTGTTCCTCTGAAAAGGATTATCAGTTGGATGAAATCTGCAATGATAATCAATATAGTAAGGTTATTTCAATGATGAGCATAAAGGAATTGTTGTCTTCCATATAGTAAGAACATGATTTTAGACTATGTGTACTCCAGCCAGATAAAATGCCATGTGCTGGGAAGTTAGTAATCAGCCACATCAATGAAGATTTTAATATGAAATTTTGTTTCACGACAACGTCATATGTTCAAACACCATTACTCCACAATGAATGTAACTCATCAATTAATGGATTCAAATAAACATCAATATTCTTTTTTAGATTTTTTCAAATTAATAAGGTCAAAAATATATTGGTCTCTTTCATCAACACCCATGGAGGAAAATTGTTTGGAGATTTAAAGACTGTCCAACAAGAATAATGACTACCATACGAACCAAATATATAGAAACTGTCAGAAGAAATTCCCAATCACATGTTTTGGGATTCTAAAGAAAAATATGGATACCGTCAGTCAAAATGTTTCTATGAATCAGCATCAGTTGGATGATTTAAGATTTCATCGGTTGAAATATTGGTTTTGTGCCATGACATAATTAACGTTGTGTTATAGGAAAGAAATAAACACGACAACCTAAGTGTAAGGGGGAGATATCTCAACTATTTTATAGGAATCGATCTAGACATACCCGGTTGGGATTTTTTATATCTCAATTTTCCACATGTGGCACAACTATCCAACGACTCATTTTCACCAGAATATAAGATTCAATCATTTTCACATGCATTAATCTTCTGATAGATAAAGCCCAGATTACAAACCTGCTTTTTGATCTCATAGTAATTTGTAGGAAACACATTTCCTTCAGGTAATATTGTTTTAACCAATGAAACTATCTGATCAAAAAAGTTGTTTGACATTTCATTATCTGATTTAATAGTAATAAATTTTGAAACTGCTTCTAATTTTATCAACTTGCAACCAAGATATAATGCATCCTTAGTAGACCTCTACAACTAATAAAATTCGGATGGTGACAACTTAGGAGTTAAATCAATACCATCATGAGTTTCACTTTGTGGAACAGATGGACCTACAATATCATGTACTAAATTTTGAAATTGTTATGGATCCAGGATCGAGTTATTTGAATTTTCTTTGGAACTAAATTCGTCGTGTGGATACAAAAAGTTATAATTTGGTTGAAAACCAAACCGCAAGAGATGTCCCCCAACATTATCAAATATGTCAAAAATTCTAATTATACATTTTTACAAGGAAATATAATTGTGATTTGTAAATTAAATTCTTGTTTTGATGATGCAAATGATAATAAAGCTTCATCACCCTAAATATATATAGGATTTAAACCAGAACCGTTTGGATTTATACAATGATGTTTCTACGTGTGATCATCTAATAATGACTATTGTCAACTTCTTCATTCTATATTTTTCAATAAAATATATAATCATTATAATTTTTAAATAATTTAAAATTAGAAAAAAATTATCCAAAAAAAGAAGATAAATAATTTCAACTACTTCTTATTAATCGTCATTTATTACGGGTGACAATATATCCAGCGGATTGACACCTACTGTTTTTTCCGACGGCTCATTTACTTGTAACATTATCACACTAAAATCACAATAAAGAATATTCTCAGAGGTACGCATATTCATTCTCGTGCATAAATGAATTTATAATCATACCTCCGATCAGATTCTTGATTGTGATTTCATTGTGAGAAAGATGAAAGAAAATGAGATGTCTGAAAAAAGAGCCCCCTTTTCATTAGTGAATCTTCTTCTTGAAAATGTCACCGCCTAAAAACATTTGAAAAAATTTGGTCCTACGAATTCATATTCAAACTTGTGCATAAAATATTGGATATTCATAAGTATAAGCATACATTTTATAATTTTTTGAGGCGGTTAGATTTTAAAGGAGAGGTGTTATTGAGCCAAAGGAGTGTCTCCAATCCCTAGAAAATTATGCTGAGTTATTAAAATTTATTACAATAGATTTTATTCCTAATTATTCATAATGATTCCTAATAATTCCTAATTATTGCAAATTATTGCTAATTATTGCAAATTATTGAAAATTATTGCATGTTTTTGCAATTTATTCTTAATTATTGGAAATTATAGCTAATTTTTTCTAATTTTTGCTAATTATTTCTAATTATAACTTATTATTTCTATTTATTGCTATTTATTACTATGTATTTCCAATTATTGCTAATTATTGTTATTTATTGCTAATTATTGCTAATTATTACTAATTATTGCTATTTATTTCTATTTATTGCTAATTAGTGCTAATTATTGTTATTTGTTACTAATTATTA
Source organism: Viscum album (assembly GCA_963277665.1). NCBI lineage: Eukaryota > Viridiplantae > Streptophyta > Magnoliopsida > Santalales > Viscaceae > Viscum > Viscum album. The sequence continues at coordinate 1,171,282,853 of OY728119.1, read as the reverse complement.
CTATTTAATGCTATTTATTGTTATTTATTTCTATTTATTTCTATTTGTTCCTATTGATTGCTATTTATTTCTAATTATAGCTAATTATTTCTAATTATTTCAAATTATTTCTATTTATTGCTATTAATTGCAATTTATTCCTCTTTATTTCTATTTATTGCAATTTATTTCTATTTATTCTTATTTATTCCTATCTATTCCAATTTATTCAAATTTATTTCTAATTATTCATATTTATTTCTAATTATTCTTATTTATTCCTATTTATTCTTATTTACTCCTATTTGTTCATAATTATTACTAATTATTCATATTTATTCCTAATTTTTTTAATTATTTCTAGTTATTCTTAATTATTCCTAATTATTCCCTAGTATTACAAATTATTCCTAATTCATCCTAATTATTACAAATTATTACTAATGATTACAATTTTTTTCTAACTATTACTAATTATTACTAATTATTATTAACTATTACTACTTTTTACGTATTATTACTAATTATTACAAATTATTCAAATTTATTCCTATTTAGTCCTATTTATTCCAAATTATTACAAATTATTATCAATTTTTACTAATTATTTCTAATTATTACTAATTATTCCTATCTATTACAAATTATTATTATTTATTATAATTATTACTATTTATTAATCATTATTACTATTTATTTCTATTTATTACTATTTATTAGTATTTATTACAAATTATCACTATTTATTACTATTTGTTAGTATTTATTATTATTTGTTATTATTTATTAGTATTTGTTAGTATTTATTACTAATTAATTGTATTTATTACTGTTTATTAGTATTTATAAAATTTAATACTATTTATTAATATTTATTAATATTTCTTACTAATTATTACTAATTATTACTATTTATTACTATTTATTACTATTTAATACAATTTATTACTATTTATTACTATTTATTACTATTTATTACAATTTATAATAATTTATTACTATTTATTAGTATTTATTACAAATTATAACTAATTATTACTAATTATTAATATTTATTACTATTTATCACTATTTATTACTATTTATCACTATTTATTTCTATTTATTTCTATTTATCGGTATTTATTATTATTTATTACTATTTAGTACTATTTATTAATATTTATTTGTATTTATTACTGATTGTTAATATTTATTATTCATTATTAGTATTTGTTACTAATTATTACTAATAATTACTATTTATTACTGTTTATTAATATTTATTAGTATTTATTACAATTTATTAGTATTTAGTACTATTTATTTGTATTTATTACTAATTATTAGTATTTATTACTAATTATTTGTATTTATTTCTAATTATTAGTATTTATTAATAATAATTAGTATTTATTACTAATTGTTACTGAATAATAATATTTATTACTAATTGTAAATATTTATTACTATTTTTTTATATTTATTAATATTTTTTTCTAATTATTACTAATTAGTGATAATTTGTATTAATTACTGCAAAATAGATCTACTAATTACTAATTACCTTTAATTATTTATATATATTACTAATTATCGTTATTAATTATTAATTATATATAATTACGAAGAATTATAACTAATAATTTAATTTTATTATTACATATAAATACTTCTGAAAAAACAATTTAAATCTAACTTAATTACATGTAATCAACAATATTTAAAATTAATGTAATGAAATAAAATAAATACTAAATTAAATAAAACATAAATACCTTGAAACTTGATCTCTTATAATTTTAGGCGGTTTCACAAATATTTCTTAAAAAAACTAACTCTAAAAAATTATCACTCTAAAATTAGCATTTAGAGAAGCAGAGGAAGAAGGAATTCAGGAGGAGGGAAGAAAAAATAGATGGGGGTATATATATAAGTTAGATTAGTTGCAACCGGACTATTTACGATGTGAATCCCATCGCTAAAAATATTTCTTTTTGCGACGAGACTCGTCGATAATACCTTTTATCGCATTAATTATTTTCGGTGGTTAAAAGGTTGTTTGCAATGAGTCCTATCGCAAAAAGTAACCTACCAACACACTATTTGGGACGGGACAACATCCCGTCGCAAAATAGCCTTTTACCGCTGCTGGATATTTTCGATGGGGGATCCCCCGTCGCAAATAGTTCCTACCGTCTCCCAGTATTTCTGACAGGCGGTGCCTACCTGTTGCAAATACCCTTTCACGCGGTCTGGCATGCAAATCATGCTAATCCGTGTGTAAGTTTTTGTGACTGGGCGCCTCTTCCCGTCGCAAATTACAAATTATTTGTGACGGGTTGATTGTCCCATCGCAAAAAATGGTTTTTCTCATAGTGTATAGTGAATGTTTACAATCACAAAACTATATACTAAAGAAACATGAAGGAGTTCATTAATATCATAAAAAATGATGATAATAAGACATCATTTTACAACACGATCATGTTTCTTACTATTGATGAATTTTTCATGAGAATAAATGCTTACTTTATTTTGGTACAATCTCACCATTGTTCATTCCATGAGAAATTTCCACATCATCTCTTATTTTTAGAAATGTAGTTAAATTGGGGTTTTTTAATGTGTTAGTAGATCTTGGGAATGAATGATAGGTCATTTCATCTATCTTAATAAAAATGTTAGCACATGTAATAAAATATGTATATGTCCAATAGTGAGATAATACATTAATTTAACAAAATTCAACCAGAATATAACTTATACTACCATAAATGAATAACATTAAAATCCTTCCAAAAAATTAAAATATAAAACTATAGAAATATGTGAACTAAATTGATTAAATTTTTTTCTCCCATATCACATAAGGTAGTTCTTAGTTGTCACATACCAAACATGTGAATACCATAATCATGTATTCTCTTGAAACATGATAATAACATGAATTCCATAGGACGTTAGTGAAAACATGCAGTCTGTCAAAATTAACTCTTTCCGCACACAAAAAAGATACAAAATTCTATATACTCAAACCATGATATCACTTTTTCATTATATCAGTCATGAAGTCATTAATCCTATCAAACATCTTATTAGCTCCTTATCCCTTCAATATGTGCATATCAGGTGCTTTCTTAAAATATTTTAGTCACTTTTGTTTTTTAAAGGTACTATTTACTTATTGAAAACAACAATGGACCAATACATAGATATTCCAATATTTTATAATACTATAAAATAGATTCTACAACACTATTTTGGAATCACATTACATAAACACTTAATCATTACACCACGTCGTTGTCAGACCCAATATCTTCAATAGTGATCATATGAGATTTTCATTTGTCTTTGGACTTAATAGGCTGTTGATGTTGATAATAATTTTTTACCCTTGGATTAGGGCATTGTTTAGCATAATGACCCATTTCATCACACTTGTAACCCTTATTTGTGGGAGGTTTAATCTTTGGAGATTTCTGTTTATTCCCAGTTCTCTGACTGTAAAATGCTCGATTACCTTCATTCCCACACTTAATTTTTTTTTCATTCCCCTTAAGAAACTTTCCTCCATGTTTACTTCCACACAGTGAGTATAAAAAAAATCTAATCTTCTTTTCTATGCAACCATTATAGTTTCCTTTGAATTCAATCATTCTTTTCTTATCATAACCATTAGTTAGATGAGAAACCATAATCACCCTTTTTTAATAATAATACATGGAGTATATATATTAAAAATAAGTTCTTGAACCCATCATTATCCATGGTGTCAATTTTATCTTGTTTCCTCATATTCATAATAATGTACCACAAAGATTCCCTATTCCTTTCAAGAAATAAGTTCCCAACCTAATGTTTTCACATTCATAACAATGGAAAATAAAAAATATCATTTCAATGGTACAAATCCATTTATCATAAACTAGTGTATCGGTTGTTCCACTAAAATAATGTGGATGTTTCCATAATAATGATTTAAGAGAACGTTGTTCCCACCTTTGGTCATTTGTAATCCTAGGAGGATTTGCGGTCATAGAAACCAGATTCTTTATTTAGGCTCCCATGACATTTGGTTGTTTAGGGGGACAATCATTTCATTTCCCATTGCATCCTGCATTAACGTGGTTCATATGGGTTCCATCCATTATCTAAAACCCTAAATGAATAGTTTGAGAGGAAAAAATCATACTTGGAAAAAAACATAATCATGGTGGAGTACTTTCAATCACTAACATTTTAGGTTTAATAGTAGGTTATTCATGATCGTTACCATATTTCTTGGAATATAACTTATAGTTACACTTACCCATAAGAACATCCCTAGGAATAAGGTAGAAATATCTCTTTGGATCTCACTAATTTTTTCACATTATAGTTTTTAAATATAATCTAGCATGGATTGTATGAAGATTATAATAAAAGAGTCGGTTCATCAAGAAAAACCACAAACATTTCCATGAGGATGTCAGAGGTACCCCTTTCCACTTTTAAATTTTTACTAAATATGATAAATTTCGGCATGCAGGGTGGAGTAGTAGATATAATGTATGGGGGTATTCACCATGGGTGTATTAAAAGGATTATTACAAGTACAAGAGTGTATGATGAGTTGAAATTTATAAATAATTTTGAAATTGAAAAAACCATGAATTGAGTGTAGAGCATTGTGAATTAGACCATACATGATGTAATATATATATATATATATATATATATATATATATGAATCTACAATAATAATAATGATAGAGTGGATTTCAATCCTATTTTAGAGTGATTATGGTTTCAAATATATGATTTAGGTTTCCTAATGATGATAGGATATTTGGATAGCCTTTCAATTGATTTATTATTAGCTAATATATTTATATCATCTAAGTTTTTTCCAAGATAATTAGAAGAATCTTGGAAAAATAAGTCTACCAACAATGTGATTTAAATAATTATTTTATAGACGTTCAAAAAAATCAGGGGGAGATAAATATTCGCTCATAATATCTACTTAGCATCATTTAAAATAAATATTCATTATAGGTATATTAAAAGAACTGGGTTTTTGGTGGTGTCAACTAGATCTTCAAGTGGTATGTTCCTCACACATGATTATGGGTAGCAGAAGTCCATTAAAGAATCTACATAGTTGTCATTCCTGCTTTGAAATACAATTGTAAAGGTGATACTAACTTTCAATCATGTGTAATATTTCACTAACCTATGTAAAGGTAAGTAGGAAGAGATTAAGGCTATATAAGTGTATACATATCTAAATCCAATTTCATCCGTAAATTTACCATTCCGAGTCATTTAATTAAACAATTTATATTTCATCACAGTGACTCAAACAAGATATTAGTAATCCAATTACACTATTTTTTTGAAAAATCCAAAATAAGATACATTTTCATATCAAGGCCTGTTATATGATGCACTGACATAACATCCCATATAAGTATTTAACATTAAAACATCATGTTGTGTTCTCATTTTCATTACTTGATCAGTAGTAAGAAAATTATACCCATTTAATATTAATGATTTCCATTCACAGACAAAAGAATTGGGAACCAAATCAAACTCTCTTAATTATTGGGTGATGAATACAACAAGTAAACTCAATAACTAATATATATATATATATATGAATAATAAAATTAAATGAATATCTATATTTTGAGTTAATTAATTTTTTGTTCATATCTTTTATTTCAACCGCGTAGGAAAATCTTATCTTTAAAAGGCCTCTCTCCTTCCTAAAGGAAATGATTGATGAAATCTACTTAAAATTTTTCTTGTTAACAATATAAAATAATAATAAATGATTAATTTATATATGAAACGAAATAGTATGAGATAATATATAAATATTCAAATTATTGGATATAGTCATCTAACATACCATAATTAAACAAGACTATTTGATGTTCCATATCTATCTCCTCAAGGCTCAATGTAGAAAATCTATATAACAAAAGAATTCCTCCTCTTTGGGAAACAGATAGAGATGAGTTCATAATTTCCCTATTATTATCTTCTTTATTTCTAATAGGTTGGTTATGCCTTTTGCTCACATCAAGAAAAAGTCATTGATCAAAAATCCAGACATTCTCGAGCCTAATTTCCTCTTAAAATATATCATTCATGATGATTATTATTTTAAAAATAATATCTCATTATGAACAAAAAAATATTCAATAGGATACATCCAAAAAAAAGAAACTGATCCCCTGGAAGTGTTTTATTTATAATATGAACTATTAAATTTTTCATGCAAGTGAATTTTTTTTTTGGAAGAATTGTTTTTCTAATCAGACAAAATTAATGAAACTTATTGTCACATTTTTATCAATAAAGACATTAATAGACTTTTAGAATAAATTTATCTATTGAAATGGAACAAGAGAATCATATTCACCCTTACATTATTGGAAAGTAAATTATGGATTTCTATTAGAATCAATTCCTAAATAATTATGGGATAATCATGATTTTTTAGGGATTTTAGTTTCAACTCCCTTCTATTGACAAGTTAAGATTTGATTCTAGAATAACCATCAAGAACGTTGATATTATACAATACTTCTAGAAATATATTTTTATCTGGTGGAGTTATATCATAAGAAGCACAAGGAATAATAAATTTTTTTCACTAATACACATATGATGTACTTTTATTCGAATACCCAAATCTATTAAGTCTCTGTGAGAACGTAAGTCATCCATATTCTTCCCCATGTAATTTAGAATAATTTAAATCAATATTTCACTTATATTTTTCTAAATTGTGAATACATTTAAATAATTACAAAAACAATTGGTAGAGAAGTATGAAAAATCAAAAATAATAGATTCCTTTTCCTATTGTAAGTGGATTTAGTTTCAATATTCTTCATATTTTTAGATTTGATCAGAAATTTACCTAGTGAAAAACTAAAATCATTTAAATCATGAAGAACATTAATTATAGACATATATTGATGTTTCCATTTAGACTCAATGGAATTATCAAACCACATATTATTCTTTATATATTGATGATCCATCAGAAATAATTATCTATACCCCAAGAAACTAAAACTATTTTGATATTAAATATTAGAGATCATCTATTATTCATAAAAATAATACATGATAGTTTTCCAATAATTCTCCAACCAGAAATAATTTCATAAGAATGGAAATCAGTTATATTCCAAAAAAGGATAGATGAATACTAAAATATATTTTTTAAAGAATCATAGAATGTGCGGACAACCATATATCAAAGGTACTTCAATACTCTTGTTAAATATTGAAATTAGTTGTCTACATCATTTCCAAGATTAGAAGGTCCAGATATTAGTATACTCAATAAAGTGAAATATTATTTCGTAGATAGTAATAGAGGAAGATTTTAAACATGAATAAAAATTGGCCACATGCTTGGAGAAGTTACAATTAGACCAAACTAATTAAAACCATCTTAGGATAAAACCAAACATATATTGTAGACCATAGATAAAAAATCATATTTTTTGCATAAAATTATATCCATGATAATCCATCTACTGGATGAACCAAATCATCATTATCTTTAATTCTCTTAACATCACACCATCACAAATTCGTTGTTATTTATGAAAACATGAATATATTTTAAAGCCTTGGAATCAATGTAAAGGGACTCATGAAATTCTGGTACACATTATATGGTGTTCCATCTAAATTTTCCTTCCATAATGATGTGCAAAATTTTTCACAGTCACCATGATCTATTGTTTCCTCTAAAAATAAACAATAGTATTTTGGAAAATAATGAATTTTATTTGTAGAAAATCCAAGATGCTTAATTAACTTTTTCACATTATAATTTTTTAAAGAAATATCTAGCCCATTAGGAAGAGAGTCATTAAATAAGGTTAGAATAGATTAATTAGTGGTATTATAAATCCCATAGATGGGTTTTTCTAGATATAACCACATTAAAAATTCCATCTTTTTAATTTTATTAGACTCCTTGAATACCAATGTTTGGGAATTATTAATTAATTTTTTCAATCTATCAACATCATCAACTTCATTGTTTTCCATGTTTTTATTGATATCATTTTGTTCTTCCACAAGAATACAATCTCTCTCATGATTATGGAAAAATTGAAACCTATCAAATATAAAATTCTTTGTAACACTTATTTCTTTTTGTTCATGAATAATAGAATATTTCCTCATCTCACAATTATGATACCAAATATAATAGTTTGTTTGGAACATAGATTTTTTATATGGTTTATAATAAATTCCTAACATAATCATAGTCTTATAATATAATTATAACATTGAAACTATATATGAAGTCTATATGAAGAATTGTTAAATGAAAAATATGAAAACAGAATCTAAATTATTTTAAAAGTTAGTTGAAATATGATCGGTATGATACGTTAAGCTTCAATACATTATATTAAAAAAATAATTCTAAAATGAACAATGTAAAATGTAATTATAAAATTTATTACAACCAATTTTAATATAAAATTCATCAAATAAGACTATTATCTATAAAATCAATGAATAAGAGAAATGACATATGTTATAAGCGATGCCTAAAAATAACACACCAAAAAAATTATAATACATGGAATGGGAATAAACTATTACAAAATTTAATTAAATAAAAGTTTATTTTCCAAAAAAAATATTGAAAACATAATTGTTTTTAATATGACATTATTATTATTAAATAAACTTCTCTTTATAATGGAAAATATTTACTCAAGAATAACAATAACTTTCACCCTATAAGAACTCAGATCTTCATTCAGATATGTTTTTCCTTTTTCTGGAGTTTTTTTTTTGAGAAAAATATTGTTTCTAGAAATTTTTGAAGTACACGCCGTGTACTCTTTTCCCAGTCGAAGCCGTTTGTGGGCCATATCCGGGCCACACACACCGTGTGTAAGGGTGACATGGAGGCTGATTTTGGCAGAGTACGGAAAGACCTAGTACACACCATATACCCTAAAAGTACATTCCATGTACTTTCTTTTTTTCACTAAAAAGACTGGGGTCACGCGTGATGCACAGAAATGTCTTCTTCTAGGTTCTGTTCATCCGAGAGCATTGGGGATCCACAGATCTTCGATGAGCCCCCACCTATCCGTCGGTTCTCATATTCGAGCACCGTTGATTGTATTGGAATCATAGTAGTGATTTCTCCCTTCTTCTTGAGCCTTGTTTTCCATTTCCTCATCCTTATCACGATATCGTGGATTATTTTTTACCAACATTTTCTCAGATCTACGAAATTCTAACGAGAATCTGTTGTCATTGTTATTGTATATCGATCTCCTAGGATCGCGGTAGGTGGTTTGTTCCTTTCTGTATGATGTCATTGAAAATTATGTGCAATTTCAACCAATTACCTTGAACGGGGAATTGTGTGTTCTCTATTTTTCCCTACTGTTTTCCTGCTTTTATTGATTGTTGTAGTAGAGGTTTATGCTTGTGAGTAGAGTAATTTGTTTTGTGCTCAGGTTGTTTTGCAATGCTTGTTTTTCGTGTTAGGTTTTTTTTTCAGTTGCCATGTGTAGTTGTAGGATAGTAGAACTATTTCTTTGTTATGCTGTTGAGCATTAGAATGATAGCCAAGTTATTTTTGAGGTTTCCTTGGATGATACACGCGCTCTATGCATGTTTATTTTACACAGGGCTGCGAGAACCTAGTGTGGTGGACCATTAGGAGGATGGACGTAAGGGCTTCTCTAGAGTGTCTTAAATTATGATGCGAGACCACATGGGGAATTGATGTTGAGTGCTTCCTCAGAGAGTCTGCAGTTCCTCGACACGGGCCACAGGGGGAATAGATGTTGAGTTCTTCCCCAGACATTCCTTTAGTACGATACGAGACTATAGGGGGAATTGATGGTGAGTGCTTCGCCAGAGAGTATATTCTTTAGTTAAAATAGAGGGGTGAGACTGTGTGTGCCTCCCATGGGGTTGATATTACTTATAGGTTAAACCATAAGGGTTAGGCTGTGAGAACTACCCAGGGGGTTACCTTGATTTACTTGTTGATTGTTTTTTACTTATGCAGTTTATATGCTAGACTATAAATTGCAGTTGCAGTGTATTTTCCTGTTTACTGTTCATGTACATTACTTACCATGTATTCATTGACTATTAGGAAAAGATATTTGGGTGGTTTCCTACTGGGAATTTGTCTCACACCCTATTTGGGCCATGATTTTGGGCCCAAGAAAACTATGTGGTGGTAGTTATAGATAAGGAAAAGCACCCTTCTACTTCAGGTTCTTGATTGCACTTGAGATGGAGAGCTTGGGACCGATCCGAGGCTTGCGATGTTGAAGAGTTTCTCATCTATTTTTCTTTTGTTGTTGCTTTAGTACTTATGTTCAGTTGTATTTCAGCACATTTTTGTGTTTACTGCTTTCCTTAGATACTTGTACCTACTACAACATTATCATCATTGCTATATATTTATTCTTCCACTGTATGGTTCCAGTCATGTATGTTGTTACTACTTCCGCTATTGACTATTGTTTTCCTTACCTTGTATACCTTACCAAATGATGGAATAGTTTACCTAATAAATTACCAATTCCATAAATGCTAGTCAGCAGCCTCTGGCATTTGGGGAAATGCGCTTGAGGTGATGTGGTGAACCAGGCACGAAGCACCAGTTAAGGGGCTTCAGATTCAGGTCGTTACCAAGTGGTATCAGAGGAGTTATTTTCTATTGATTTACTATTTGGAGACTTTATCCAAGGATAGGACGGATTCGGTACTTGGTATTAATCTATGCTCGGGAGTAGCTAACCAGTGTACAGGGAAATGCCATACTACCTCGTTAATTGTAGTATGCTGGTTTTGAAATTTTATGGTTCATATGATTTCACCTAGGGTGATTCACATGCTTTTTGTTGTTATTTCCATAATTATTACGGTTCTATTTCTATCGCAACCCATTGAGATGAGGGTAAGTCATCTTATGCATCATATAGTCACTTGTAGAAATCACATGCCACGTATTGTTTCCATGCCATCTAGGGTACATTAGCGATTGCATGCTGTTGTGATAGACTTCGTGTAGAATATGCATGCTATTATGATAGATTCTTGATAGAATATCTACAGCCATGTTAGAGGATTCTTTGTTTCATACTTTGCTTAAAAGGACGCCAAATTTTGATTCTTGAGGTGTTATGGGACCTCACGAATTGGAAATTGGCACTTTCTTTCCTTGTTTTCTGTGTTTTCTGGGCTTCTGTGTAGTTTTTGCGCTACTTCCTAGAAAAAACCAGAATACAAAGAGTATACTTTCTGACTACACGCCATGTAGTTTTTAGACCGTGTCACTGACCATGTGAGAAGGGACATGCTATTGTAGAAATAACTTCAGGAACACGCCGTGTACGGTAGGTACACACCATTTAGTTCGGAGCAATGTATCTGGTCGTGTCACTAACAACATGGGTCGAGAAGCTCGAGTAGAACACACTGTGTTATATGGGAACATGTCATGTAGTCCCGTTCAGGTACCCGACCATTTCACGAACAACATGGGTTGGTGTCCCATTCTCTTAGACACACCGTGTTGTTTTCGGAACACGCTGTGTAGTCTTGTTCAGGTATCCGGCCGTGTCACGAACAATATGGGACGGTGTCACCTTCACCTATACACACCGCTTTTGTTCGGAACACGCCATGTAAGGTTCGTCCGTGTAGTCGTCCATGTGTTTAACAAAAGATCCTGCCTAAGACTTGTCTTGTACACACCGTGTTTGTTTATAACACACTCTATAGTCTCGGATTAAGTTAAACCATGTGGGTTTGCCGTGTAAAGTTACTCGGGTAGGGGAATAGTTTTCAAGTACATGCTGTGTGTGGGGTCAACACGCCGTGTAGGTTGTGGTGTTACACGACCTGTATGGCAGGGGTACACGCCCATGTCCTTGGCTTATGAAGACACTCCGTGTAGTATTTATACAGGCCATGTAGTCTTGTTTTGTAAACTTGTGTGTTTTTCTTCCCCTGTTCCCATTTTGTAATATTCTGTTCTCAGTAATTGTTAATTCTGGTCAAAGGTGTGCTTTTGATCTTTCAGAGCTATGCCTCTGAGATGTCCTCCGGTTGTATGTCTGTCACCAGGCAGTGATCAGATGCCAGATATGGCTTCTCCGGGACTTCCTGCCGATCCTCCAGTCGGGCTACCCTTGGCATTGGCTTTCATACAAGTTGTGGGCGGTTATGCGGAGTTTAGGGAATGTTTTATGAGGATGATGCAGACCTTTCAGGGAGCACCGCCTACTGCCTCGACTATGGACGACTTGATGCGTGTTTTTCAGCAGCAACATCCTCCCACTTTCTCGGGGGAAGGAGGACCATAGGCTACAGAGTCATGGCTGGATTCCATGCTGACTATCTTCATGAATCTAGCGACACCTCCAGAGAAGTGGATCGAGATCTCTATCTACATTCTTCGAGACTCATCCAAGAGGTGGTGGGATGTGATCTCACAGGCGGGTCATCAGCAGGTTATGTCTTGGGAGGAGTTCCAGCGCGTGTTCTACGACTACTTCTACCTGGAGACCCTTAGGGCTGACTGAGCCCGAGAGTTCATGAGTTTATAGTTGGGTACTCTTTAAATCATGGATTATTCCTCTCGTTTCACCAAGCTGCAGCATTTCACACCCCTCTATGATTGATGTGGGGTGTTTTCAGTAAGGAATTTTGAGGGTGGAATCAGGTGGGACATCCACTTGCAGGTGAACATCTTCAAGTTGTCTTCCATCACTTCCATTGTGAACCAGAGACTGATTGCGGAGCGCAATTGGAGAGACTCATGAGCTGTGAGCCAGGGTGGTTCTGCTTCCAGAGCTAGTGTTCTTCAAGTTGAGAGCATGGAGCGCCGTAGGGAGCCTACACACGGTGATCCAAGGAGGCGAGATATATCTTCAGGTAGCCAGGTAGTTTGCTACCATCTTGGAAGGGCAGGGAACATGAGGCCGCAGTGCTAGAGGGACCCAATGGAGTGCCGATCTTGCTGCAAGATTGGTCACCTTTAGCGTTTCAGCCATGTTTTCTGTAACGCCCCGACCCCAGCTGCCCAGAGTCGGTGCATTATTACATAACATTGGCATGATCAAAAGAATGATCAAATCTCGAAAGACCGATTGGTTTAGTAGCCTTGGAAACACTAGATATATTCATAAGTTTTACATTACATCATAAAATGAAAAACTACTACAACAACATAATGTTTCCACAGTCCACACTATAATCCCCTCATAATATCCCTGCAGGTCATTCATAACTTACATCTTCACTTCCTGGGAAAAATAAAACATAGAAAAGGGGTGAGCTCAAATGCCCAGTAAGGATAACAATATAGCGGAAACTTTCATCAATAAGAATAAACATTTAAGGCAATGTATAACTAAAACAAAATCCTTTTAAACATGAACTTTCAACATGGTATGGCATAAATAAAATGAAATAATTCCATTTACTTATTCACATGGATATTCTACTAATCGAATAATCACATGCAAAAATCAATAACCACTTTCATAATGTTGGAATGCATAATGCCAGACTATCATAACCACATAGCCAAGGCCTCGTGCCAAGACTACAAATAAGATTTTGTCAAGGCCTTGTGCCAAGACACTAGTTTGTCTCATGAGACCTACCGATGCTTCGAGGAGCTATAGCGGGCTCCACCCGTCACTTATTAAGTCCAATGCATTCCCATATGAAAAGGTTTACACATAACATAAAAATTCGTATTAAAACTAGCATACGAAATGTCAATAATTTCACCATAAACTATGAATGGTATAAAAATAGCACATCCATAGTCAAACATATCACAAAACCTTCAATACAATATAGAAGTTTTGTATCATAATAAATCAACTTCAAATAATCTTAAAATCCATCAAAGGATGTTGACGTAGATGAAATCAAAATTCTTTTTAAAGAAATATCTCCTTTTATTTTGAAATCATTTAAGATCCATATAAAATTAAACATTTTCTTTGAAAATATTCTTATAAGCTTGTAAGGAAATCTTTGAAGATTTTATAACGGCGTAAAATAACCGCACCCTCCGTATAAGTTAAAAAAAACATTCTTACCTCAATTTTGTCGAAAAGGTTAAAAAGGACCTTGTTTTGAAAACGACGGAAAGATTCCTTTATAAACCTCTTATAAAAAGTCAAACAAGGGTATAAATGACTTTAACCCATATTCTTGTAAATAGTAAAAATGTTTTGAAATACATTTTTAAGAAACATGGATGTGGATGATAAAGATATCCCAGTAGATTATTACGTATAAACAACCTCGGATAATGAAGAGATTGTGAAATAACCCTTACCTTGTACATTTCCATTGTTGGGGTAGGTTAACCTCCTGTATAATGGTGAAATAATTGTTATTAAATTATACAAGAATCATATACATTAATATGATATCATATATGATCTTTTAACATTGATTTATTAATAATATCTTAGTATTATCGTCGTTTCAGGTGATAATCGATTCGTTCTTCTTAAATGTTTGGTTACGTAAGACATGTTTGTAATGGATAGATTAAATCTTATTCATAATCAGAATGATATTAACATTATTTTTAACCCTAAAATGAGAATAAGACTTGAATGGATACGATGGAGGATGGATCTCACCGCGTTCGTGGAGACGGTAGTCCGTGCGTACGCACGAACGCTACTTCCATTTAATTTCTATTTTAAAAGAATTGAATCCAAATGATACATAGGTATATTACTATTCCAGTATAATATAATATTTTATATATGTTACTTAAGTTCATTAACACCATCCTTTATACGTTCCATGTGTGGTATGAACGAGTCATATCATTTTAAGGGGGCGGTAGTCCACACTTCCTCAAATGAAATTATCGTATGTATATACAACATGAAACGAATAATGGTATGAAATAAAATGGAATTAAAGAAGCTTATATATAAAATATATATCATTAATATCATATTTAATTACAGTGCCATCATAATGGCCACCATGAGAGGCGGTAAGATGTATTTGAACAATCATCGTTTCGTGAGGCGTTAGTTTGCCATCCACAGAAACATTATGTTCATCATCCATTAGATGGAGTTGTGTGTATGTGTAGTTTGAATACTTCTTATAACAACATCCTAGTATATTGAGGATACTGGTGTTGTTACAAAAGAAAGGAAATAAAAAGATTTTGGGGGTTGGAGATGCAAAATAAATGAAAATAATTTAAGAGAAAACGTTACCTTTAATTTAGGTAACTCACTTTTGTTGGAACCAAAGGACTTCTTGAAATGCTTTATGCCTAAGGGGAAGCTTCAAGGAGGAGGAGAGGGATGTGGGGAGCTTAGTTGGGCAGAGTTTGGACGAGCCAAGTGGCTTGAGAGGTGTGAGGAATGAGTAGAAGTGGTCTCCTTTTATAAGGGAGAAGAGGGGCTTTTTAGGAAAGAGTGAAAGTATTACTTTATAATATAATTATATTCGGTTTATAATGGTCCAAAAATAATTGAGGTCGAAGATAAGATGACTCATATTCTAAATAACATCAACCAATAAGAATTGGACAGGTTTTAGATAATATTGTAATCATTATAATCTTATTTATTTAAATGATTTATTAATGAGGTAAACATTGCATCATTATTGTGTCATTAATAATTTAAATTATTTGATGTCTGAAAATTATAAATAAAATATCATTATGTAGGAAATCATTTTATCTTTCTAATGAATATTTATAATCGAAAATCCAACATGTATAACCCTATGTAAAAATTGTTCTTCTAAAAGATGTAAGCTTATGCAATTTTTATTTTTATTTTAACTTTATTAATATAAAGTGTCCCTACCACATACAAGTGGCTCCAAGGGGTCCCCAAATTGACCCAAGGATTCTCATGGTCGGGTATGTGTCCATCAATAAGGATAGGACACGTTTTAGGGTAATTTTGTATTATTATAATATTATTTTTTAACCCTTATTTACCGGATTTACACTTAACCATGGTAAATAAAATATTTACCACAGTAATTATTCAACATGTCTAAAAATAAAAGTTACCTATTTACACAATTTGGACACCCTGATTCCAAATATGGAATCCATTTTTCTAAATTCAAAACACAGAAGTGGCAGAAATTAATTTAAAATTAATTCCCGCTGTCAAAACAAAAAGCGTGTTTTTAAGAGATAATAACTATCAAAAGATTGACACTTGTTTATGTTCGGTTTAATTGTAAAATTATGTCCAATGACCAACATTATATTAAATGGTAAAAATATATTCTAAATATACTTTAAAACCACTCAAATTCATAATTTATCACTATTAATTATTTTGGTTAAAAAAGTTGTTTTTAATTAAAATTTAGTAATTTTCACTATTCATCAAAATATGAAAGTTATCCGAAATGTACCAAAATTTCACATTAGGCTAAATTCGATATTCCGAATCCAAAAATGAAGTCCATTTTCAAGTATAAAATATATATAATTTCAAAAAGTAGGTGTTACTATTCATAACGGCTAGTTTGATTAGTTATGGTGTGTTAGAACTCGGTGTTGCGTACAACACACGCTATCACATTATTCAAAGAGAAGCGTACCGTAGAAGCTTGGGGTGTTACATTCTCCCCTCCTTCAAATAATTGCGTCCTCGCAATTTCTAGGGTATTACTGCATAAAAAGACTCGGGTGGTTCTTCATCATAAGTTCCTCGGGTTCCCACGTTGGCTCTTCCATCTTATGGTTTCTCCACAAAACTTTTACCAGACGTGTCGTCCAGTTTCTCAGTACTTGTTCTCTTGTATCAAGAATCTTGACGGGCTCTTCGCAATAAGACAAATCGGGTTCCAGTTCTAATTCCTCATAGGTGAGTACATGCGTCGGATCAGGCATGTATTTCCTCAATAGAGATACGTGGAACACATCGTGAACTTTGGAGAGACTTGGCGGCATTGCCAATCGGTAAGCTACAACCCCAATTCGTTCTAGAATTTCAAAAGGTCCGATGTACCTGGGACTCAATTTACCTTTCTTACCAAAACGTATGACTCCCTTCCACGGAGATACCTTCAGAAAAACATGATCACCGACTTGAAATTCCAAATCCTTCCTTCGATTATCGGCATAGCTCTTCTGCCTACTTTGAGCTGCTTTGATGTGATTTTGGATTACCTTCACCTTTTCCACCGTTTCCTCCACCAGTTCTGGGCCTACAAGTTTTCTTTCACCAACGTCATCCCAACAGGTTGGTGTACGACATCTCTTTCTATATAACGCTTCATATGGTGCCATCTGTATACTCGAATGGAAGCTATTGTTATAGGAAAATTCTACCAGTGGTAAATATTGATCCCACATACCCTGAAAGTCAAGTGAGCAAGATCTCAACATGTCTTCTAAGGTTTGAATAGTCTGTTCTGATTGTCCATCTGTCTGAGGGTGGTAAGCAGTGCTCAAATGAAGTTCAGTATCCAGGGATTTCTGAAGACTTTTCCAAAATCTTGAAGTAAAACGGGGATCACGATCAGAAACAATCGATAGGGGTACTCCATGAAGCCTCACAACTTCATTAATGTATAGTCTTGCTAGACGTTCCAGGGGTAGATCTTCTCTTATAGCAAGAAAATGTGCTGACTTGGTAAGACGATCAACAATAACCCATATTTCATCGTTCCTTCTAGGAGTCTTCGGTAGCCCCATGACAAAGTCCATCGTAATATTGTCCCATTTCCACTCCGGTATAGGAAGAGGTTGCATGACTCCTCCAGGCTGTTGCCTTCCAGCTTTCACTTGTTGACAAACCATACATCTTGACACAAAATTAGCAATCTCCCTCTTCATGTTGTCCCACCAAAAATGTTCTTTCAAATCTCTATACATTTTGGTGCTCCCAGGGTGTATAGAGAAATTGGAACTATGAGCATCATCCAGCAATTCCCTTTTTAGATCAGGTATATTGGGAACACAAAGTCTCTTCCCGAATTTCAAAATTCCATCTTCATACACAAAGTCTCTCAATCTCTCATCATTCACAGCTTTAATCTTCTTTTGGAATTCTTCATCATCGTTCTGAGAACTCTTAATCCTTTCTAGTAAAGATGGTTTGGCAACCATTTGAAAAAGCATTGATGTTTCACCTTCCCTGGTTATTCCCATGTCCATCTTCACTAGATCCATGAAAATTGGATCCCTTTAAATTCTCATATTCTTCAAAACTCCATGGTCTTTTCTACTCAAAGCATCTGCCACCTTGTTTGCCTTCCCTGGGTGGTAGTGTATCATACAATCATAATCCTTGAGTAATTCAAGCCATCTCCTTTGCCTCATGTTGAGTTCTTTTTGTGAGAAAATATACTTCAAACTCTTGTGATCAGTATAAATCTCACATTTTTCACCATAGAGGTAGTGCCTCCATATCTTCAAAGCAAAGATTACAGCTGCTAACTCGAGATCATGAGTAGGATAGTTTTGTTCATGAATTTTCAACTGTCGTGATGCATAGGCAATAACTCTATCATTCTGCATAAGGACACAACCAAGTCCTTTCTTCGATGCATCACTATAAATAACGAATCCATCATTCCCCGATGGTAGAGTCAATATAGGAGCATTGACTAATCTTCTCTTTAGTTCTTCGAAACATTCTTCACACTCTTTTGTCCAAACAAATTTAACCCCTTTACGTGTGAGCTTCGTTAATGGGTTAGCCAATCGGGAAAAATTCTGGACAAAACGTCGATAATAACCTGCCAAACCAATAAAACTACGTACCTCAGTTATACTCGTAGGTGCTGGCCATTCTTGGATTGCTTTGGTCTTAGAAGGTTCAACAGAGATTCCATCTTTAGAGACAATATGGCGAAGAAAAGAAATCTCCTGAAGCCAGAATTCACACTTGCTAAACATCCCATATAATTCATGCCTCCTCAGAGTCTTCAAGATAATGCGCAAGTGATTTTCATGATCTTCGTAGGTTTTGGAGTATACCAAGATATCATCAATAAATACCACCACATATTCTTCGAGATACTCCTTGAAAACTCTATTCATCAGATCCATGAATACAGAGGGTGCATTAGTCAATCCAAACGGCATTACAGTAAACTCGTAATGCCCGTACCTGGTTCGAAATGCTGTCTTCGGAATGTCTTCCTTCTTCACACACATCTGATGGTATCCAGATCGAAGGTCAATCTTTGAAAAGTATTGAGCCCCATGCAGTTGGTCAAATAAATCATCAATACGAGGTAGGGGATACTTGTTCTTTATCGTTATAGCATTGATCTCCCTGTAGTCGATACATAACCTCATAGATCCATCTTTCTTTTTAACAAAAAGAACAGGGGCTCCCCATGTAGAAACACTAGGGCGAATAAATCCCTTATTACTCAATTCCTCTAGTTGTTTCTTTAGTTCGACTAACTCTACAGTGGCCATTCTATAAGGGGTCTTCGATATAGGCCTTGATCCAGGAATCAAATCAATGGAAAACTCAACTTCTTGTTCTGGAGGATGTCCAGGTAAATCTTCCGGAAATACATCTACAAATTCTTTCACAACAGGTACATCCTCTATTTGAACATTCCTTTCCTCACCGACAGTTATTTCATTCTCTTCCTCCCCAATAATTGAATTTAGTTGAGCTACTGGGGGTGGATCTAAATAAGAATTAGGTGGTGACGATTCTGCTCTAAAAATAAGGTGTTCCTTATCATTATCATCAAGAATCATAACCTCTTTCTTCTTACAATAAATCTTCGCATCATAGTCCGAAAGCCAGTCCATACCGAGGATTATATCAAACTCAATCATAGGTATGACGATAAGATCAGCAGATAATGAAAATTTATGTGCTCTAATGGGGACTGATTCACAAAACTTTGTTGCAACGATACTTCCCTTAGGAGTTTTAACTGACAACTCCATTATTAAATCAAATTGGAAATATCTAATTTTCTTAGCAAACTAGGAAGATATGAAACAATGCGATGATCCAGAATCAAATAATGCATTTTCTAAACTTGAGGAAACCATTAAATTACCTGCCACCACGTCTTTCGGAGCTTCTACCTCAGCAGTAGTGATAGCATAAGCCTGGCCTTGATCCCTTGGCCTTTTCTGAGGTAAGTTCTCCTGACGCTTAGGACATGCATTTTCATAATGCCCCATCTCCCTGAAATTGTAGCACTGAACGTTGGTAGCTTCCTTCTTCCCCTTGCAATCATGAGCTTGGTGGCCTTTTTCACCACACTTGTAACAGACTCCCATTCCCTTCAAGCAAGTACCAGGATGTTTCTTCCCGCATTTACCACAAGATGGATATTCAACCTTTCCCTTCTTCCCCTTATTTCCATTCCCAGATTGATCAGCAGGTCTCTTCTTCTCTTTCTTTGCTTTAAAGTCATAAGACTTAGAGAATTCCTTTTCGGTCTTGATAGCACATGAGACAATGTCTTCGTACGATGAAAAGGATTGTGAGACTAATGCTCGACGGAGAAATGGTTTTAACCCATCAAAGAAACGATCAATCTTACTTCTTGGGTTGCGAATATAATCTCCAGCATACCTCGCTAACCTTGTAAAGTTAGCCTCATACTTTGTGACATTCTCATCCTCCTTCTGTCTCAGAATCAGAAATTGCCTTTCCATATCTGCTTGATGGTCGCGAGGGAAGTATTTTTCTAAAAACAGATCTTTGAACTCCCTCCATTCCATATTTGATACTTCATCATCTTCCTTCATGTTTTGAATTAATGACCACCATTGATCAGCATCTCCAGTGAGGCGGTAAACTGCCATGATAACTTTTTCCCTTTCACTGCTCCCCAAAGCCTGAAATATTTTCTCTAGGGAAAATATCCATTGCTCAGCTACTAAGGGATTTGTATTCCCGTTGAAAGTTGGTGGTTGTTGCCTCATGAATCGATCTAACATTGATCCTCCATGCTGCGGATCAGGGTGCTCCATACGGGTAAGGTTATTATTCATAACCTGAGTAAGTTGTCCCAGTATGGTGATTAGCTGATCGGCACCAGTTGCATCACCAGCCCCACAATAATTATCTTGAGCAGGAGGGAAATCCCTACATGGAGTGCGTGCATTGCTACGGTTTCCATTTCTTCCACTAGGCGCCATTTCTAAACAATGGCATAAACTAGATCAGTTTATGAATCAAAATACATAATCCCATACTTATAAAACACTTAACATAAATTGAACTATTTATGGATATAATCCATAATCATAAAAATGTTTTCATTGAGGAAGTATATACTCATAATCCCTTCATAATGATTTGTAAAGATAGTGAGAGTTATCCTAAGCATATCCCCCGGGAGTGTCGTAACCAAGAGTGCAGCAAGGCCCGTTGTCGTGCACCAGTTCCCGTTCGAGTCTAGCTCAAAGCGGTGTTTTCGGGTTTTACCCCTAGGTACATCTGTGCTAGAGCCGCCTCTACCTGCTCGTATCCAGACAGGGATGTATTGCTCAGAAAACTCACAAAATCTCTACAATACCAAAATTCTAGGAAGATCTTCTATACTAATCCTCAAAGTTCATCTTAGGTCTACGTGCTCTAATCAGAGTTTATCTAAATCTAGCTTCCAAGGTTTGTACTAAACTTCCTCTGATACCAACTGTAACGCCCCGACCCCAGCTACCCAGAGTCGGTGCATTACTTCGTAACATTGGAATGATCACAAGAAAGATCAAATATCGAAAGACCGATTGGTTTAGTAGCCTTGGAAACACTATATATATTCATAAGTTTTACATTACATCATAAAATGAAAAACTACTACAACAACATAATGTTTCCACAGTCCACACTATAATCCCCTCATAATATCCCTGCAGGTCATTCATAACTTACATCTTCACTTCCTGGGAAAAATAAAACATAGAAAAGGGGTGAGCTCAAATGCCCAGTAAGGATAACAATATAGCGGAAACTTTCATCAATAAGAATAAACATTTAAGGCAATGTATAACTAAAACAAAAGCCTTTTAAACATGAACTTTCAACATGGTATGGCATAAATAAAATAAAATAATGCCATTTACGTATTCACATGGATATTCTACTAATCGAATAATCACATGCAAAAATCAATAACCACTTTCATAATGTTGGAATGCATAATGCCAGACTATCATAACCACATAGCCAAGGCCTCGTGCCAAGACTACAAATAAGATTTTGTCAAGGCCTTGTGCCAAGACACTAGTTTGTCTCATGAGACCTACTGATGCATTGAGGAGCTATAGCGGGCTCCACCCGTCACTTATTAAGTCCAATGCATTCCCATATGAAAAGGTTTAAACATAACATAAACATTCGTATTAAAACTAGCATACGAAATGTCAATAATTTCACCATAAACTATGAATGGTATAAAAATATCACATCCATAGTCAAACATATCACAAAACCTTCAATACAATATAGAAGTTTTGTATCATAATAAATCAACTTCAAATAATCTTAAAATCCATCAAAGGATGTTGACGTAGATGAAATCAAAATTCTTTTTAAAGAAATATCTCCTTTTATATTGAAATCATTTAAGATCCATATAAAATAAAACATTTTCTTTGAAAATATTATTATATTATTTTAAGGAAAGCTTTGAAGATTTTATAACGGCGTAAAATAACCGCACCCGCCGTATAAGTTAAAAAAAACATTCTTACCTCAATTTTGTCGAAAAGGTTAAAAAGGACCCTGTTTTGAAAACGACGGAAAGATTCCTTTATAAACCTCTTATAAAAAGTCAAACAAGGGTATAAATGACTTTAACCCATATTCTTGTAAATAGTAAAAATGTTTTGAAATACATTTTTAAGAAACATGGATGTGGATGATAAAGATATCCCAGTAGATTATTACGTATAAACAACCTCGGATAATGAAGAGATTGTGAAATAACCCTTACCTTGTACTTTTCCATTGTTGGGGTCGGTTAACCTCCTGTATAATGGTGAAATAATTTTTATTAAATTATACAAGAATCATATACATTAATATGATATCATATATGATCTTTTAACATTGCTTTATTAATAATATCTTAGTATTATCGTCGTTTCAGGTGATAATCGATTCGTTCTTCTTAAATGTTTGGTTACGTAAGACATGTTTGTAATGGATAGATTAAATCTTATTCATAATCAGAATGATATTAACATTATTTTTAACCCTAAAATGAGAATAAGACTTGAATGGATACGATGGAGGATGGATCTCACCGCGTTCGTGGAGACGGTAGTCCGTGCGTACGCACGAACGCTACTTCCATTTAATTTTTATTTTAAAAGAATTGAATCCAAATGATACATAGGTATATTACTATTCCAGTATAATATAATATTTTATATATGTTACTTAAGTTCATTAACACCATCCTTTATACGTTCCATGTGTGATATGAACGAGTCATATCATTTTAAGGGGGCGGTAGTCCGCACTTCCTCAAATGAAATTATCGTATGTATATACAACATGAAACGAATAATGGTATGAAATAAAATGTAATTACAGAATCTTATAAATAAAATATATATCATTAATATCATATTTAATTACAGTGCCATCATAATGGCCACCATGAGAGGCGGTAAGATGTATTTGAACAATCATCGTTTCGTGAGGCGTTAGTTTTCCATCCACAGAAACATTATGTTCATCATCCATTAGATGGAGTTGTGTGTATGTGTAGTTTTAATACGTCTTATAACAAAATCCTAGTATATTGAGGATACTGGTGTTGTTACAAAAGAAAGGAAATAAAAAGATTTTGGGGGTTGGAGAAGCAAAATAAATGAAAATAATTTAAGAGAAAACGTTACCTTTAATTTAGGTAACTCACTTTGGTTGGAACCAAAGGAATTCTTGAAATGCTTTCTACCTAAGGGGAAGCTTCAAGGAGGAGGAGAGGGATGTGGGGATCTTAGTTGGGCAGAGTTTGGACGAGCCAAGTGGCTTGAGAGGTGTGAGGAATGAGTAGAAGTGGTCTCCTTTTATAAGGGAGAAGAGGGGCTCTTTAGGAAAGAGTGAAAGTATTACTTTATAATATAATTATATTCGGTTTATAATGGTCCAAAAATAATTGAGGTCGAAGATAAGATGACTCATATTCTAAATAACATCAACCAATAAGAATTGGACAGGTTTTAGATAATATTTTAATCATTATAATCTTATTTATTTAAATGATTTATTAATGAGTTAAACATTGCATCATTATTGTGTCATTAATAATTTAAATTATTTGATGTCTGAAAATTATAAATAAAATATCATTATGTAGGAAATCGTTTTAGCTTTCTAATGAATATTTATAATCGAAAATCCAACATGTAGAACCCTATGTAAAAATTGTTCTTCTAAAAGATGTAAGCTTATGCCATTTTTATTTTTATTTTAACTTTATTAATATAAAGTGTCCCTACCACATACAAGTGGCTCCAAGGGGTCCCCAAATTGACCCAAGGATGCTCATGGTCGGGTATGTGTCCATAAATAAGGTTAGGA
The DNA here is from genome assembly GCA_963277665.1 of Viscum album. NCBI lineage: Eukaryota > Viridiplantae > Streptophyta > Magnoliopsida > Santalales > Viscaceae > Viscum > Viscum album. Next base: position 1,171,258,305 of record OY728119.1, on the reverse strand, counting down.
CACGTTTTAGGGTAATTTTGTATTATTATAATATTATTTTTAACCCTTATTTACCGGATTTACACTTAACCATGGTAAATAAAATATTTACCACAGTAATTATTCAAAATGTCTAAAAATAAAAGTTACCTATTTACACAATTTGGACATCCTGATTCCAAATATGGAATCCATTTTTCTAAATTCAAAACACAGAAGTGGTAGAAATTAATTTAAAATTAATTCCCGCTGTCAAAACAAAAAGCGTGTTTTTAAGAGATAATAACTATCAAAAGATTGACACTTGTTTATGTTCGGTTTAATTGTAAAATTATGTCCAATGACCAAAATTATATTAAATGGTAAAAATATATTCTAAATATACTTTAAGACCACTCAAATTCATAATTTATCACTATTAATTATTTTGGTTAAAAAAGTTGTTTTTAATTAAAATTTAGTAATTTTCACTATTCATCAAAATATGAAAGTTATCCGAAATGTACCAAAATTTCACCTTAGGCTAAATTCGATATTCTGAATCCAAAAATGAAGTCCATTTTCAAATATAAAATATATATAATTTCAAAAAGTAGGTGTTACTATTCATAACGGCTAGTTTGATTAGTTATGGTGTGTTAGAACTCGGTGTTGCGTACAACACACGCTATCACATTATTCAAAGAGAAGCATACCGTAGAAGCTTGGGGTGTTACATTTTCTCTCTAGTAGATGGTGACGTGGTTTCATCCATGAGTCCTTGTTCAAGAGAAACACCACTAGTTTTACACCAGTTAGGGAACTGGAGTTCTTCCGGCCGTTCGACCCTAGGCAGAGGTCAAGGATGTGGCTGTCAGTCACTAGTTCTTCGCTGCCAACAGGGGGGTTCAGCTCAGAGTGGTCACACAGGGTCACAGGGCCGCGGGGTAGGCCAGACTTTTGCGGTGGAGCAGACCTATCCGGAGCAGGATCCTGAAACTTCTACAATTCGAGGTATGATTTTAGTAGCCTTAGTTTTATCTTCATCTCTTTTCGATACTGGTGCTACACATAGCTTTGTCTCTGTTAAGGTTGTGGAAAGCCTTGTGCCCTGTGTCTTTTCTTCTGTTGACTCATTGAAACTAGACACACCTATGGGGATGAGGACATCTAGTGTACGCCAGTGTAGAGAGTACCCTCTAGAGGTTGAAGGGTATCGTTTCTCATGGGACCTCTATGTCCTAGGGATGATAGGATATGATTTCATCCTTAGGATGGACTGGTTGGTTCCCTTCAAGGTATTTGTCGACTGTTATCGCTGTAGAGTGAGTTTCATTTCACCTGAGGGTGCATCTTTTCTTCATAGAGGCGAATGGGACGTTTAGGAAAATCGAGAAGGACTCGAGCATCATGGGCTGGGAAGGGTGATAACACATATTGATAGTCATTATCTGGATGATCAGGTAACTTCACAGTTAATCTTTCCTCAAGTGGTGGATTATTTTAGGGATCTCTTTCTAGAGGAATTTTTAGGTTTTCCTCTGAAGCGTGAGTTAGACTTTTCTATTGAGCTCGTGTTAGGAGTGTCACCAGTGTCTATTCCTCATTATAGGATGGCTACGCATGAGTTGCATGAGCTCAAGAAGCAGTTTGAGGAGTTACATGAAATGGGTTTCATCCATCCCAATACTTCTTCTTGGGGTTCACCTGTCCTGTTTGCGAAGAAGGCAGAAGGTACCCTTCAGATTTTGTGTGGATTATCAGAAGCTGAACCAGTTGACAGTCAAGATCCAATATCCTTTTCTGAGGATTGAAGAACCCTTTGATCATCTTTGAGAAGCCCGGGTGTTCACGAAGATCAACTTGAGGTCTGGTTATCATTAGTTGCGTGTTAGACCATCATATATAACTCTGACAGCCTTCAAGAGTTGGTATTGTCTATACGAGTATATAGTCCTTCCATTTGGTCTCACAAATGCGCCTAAAGTTTTCATGGCACTGATGAACCGAGTGTTCCATCCTTACATGGACTCCTTCGTCATGGTCTTCGTGGATGATATCTTGGTGTACGCTCACATCGACATGACCATGCCACACATCTTGAGATTATTATGAGTACAATGAGTGAGCATCAGCTCTATGATAAACTCTCGAAGTGCCACTTATGGATAGAACATATTCACTTCTTGGGTTATGTCATCTTAGAGGAAGGAGTATCTGTAGACCCAGAGAAAGTGGGAGTTGTAGTTTCCTGGGAGCAGCCGAAGAACTTTTTTGATATACAGTGTTTCTTAGGGATGGCTGGATACTACAGACGCTTCATTCAGGACTTTTCATGCCTAGAAGCACCCTTGAATGGTCTGACCAAGAAGGGGGTGAAGTTCTTATGGTCAGATTCTAGTGAGTCAACGTTTCAGGAGCTGAATGGAAGGTTGACGTGGCCCCAATACTAGTCTTTCCAGAGCCAGGAAAGAGCTACACTGTTTATTGTGATGCTTCACGTATCGAGCTAGGAGATTTTCTTATGCAAGGAGGTGGATTCGTCACGTATGGGTATTAGTAGTTGAGGCCACATGAGAGGAACTACTCGACGCACGATCTGGATTTGGGGGTTGTTGTTCATGCATTACGCTATTGGAGACACTATCTTCTGGGAGAGAACATTATGATCTTCACTGACCACAAGAGTCTCAATTATAACTTCACTCAGCATGATCTAAATCTAAGGCAGTGCAGGTGGGTCGAGTATCTTCAGTCTTTGATTTTGAGCTTTCCTATACACCAGGAAAGGGAAACGCAGTGGGAGATGCATTGAGTAGGAGAACTCAGATTCAGGTGGTTCAGGAGGCCAGCAGTGAGTGGAAGCTTGTGGCTCTATTTTCTAATATGCATTTGGAGGTGAACCATAGACATGGACATACATTCCTATCTTCTGTATTTGTTACCTCTACACTACTTGATCGGGTATAGATGAGTCAGCTATCAAACTCAGAAGGATTAGTCTTGCGGGAGAGTGTGTCAAGAGAGGACCCTCTTCCTAGATGGATAGTGGGCGAGGATGAGATCTTGCATTTCCAAGGATGCGTATGGGTGCCAGCAGACATACGCGAGGAGCTGATGCATGATTTTCATTCCTCAGTTTGGGAAGTTCGTCCTGGCGTCACCAAGATGTATCAGGATCTTCATTTCCAGTACTGTTGGCCAGGTATGAAGAGGGATGTGGATGGGTTTTTCATGAGATGCTATACTTTTCAGCAGGTGAAGGTAGAGAATTAGCGACCAACATGCCTTTTCCAGCAGTTACCCATTCTAGAGTGGAAGTGGAACGATGTTGCGATGGACTTCGTGACTGGGTTGCCGAGGTCGCCTCGAGGGAACGACACTGTTTCCGTTGTCATCGACAGACTTACGAATGATGATCACTTCTTACCGATCAAGGAGAACATCAGTGTTGATGATCTGGGATGACTTTACATCGGAGAGATTTTGCGTCTTCATGGAGTTCTACACTCCATTATTTCAGACATAGTTGCTTGATTTACTTCTCAGTTCTGGCAGGGACTTCAGAAGGCCTTTGGTACACATGTACTTTTGAGTACAGCATACCATCCCCAGACTGATGGCCAATCCAAACATACGATCCAGGTACTAGAGTATATGCTCAGAGCTTGCATTCAGGATTTTGGCGGTTCATGGGAGAAGAATATTCCTCTAGTGGAGTTCTCCTTCAATTACAGTTTTCAGGTTACTATTAAAAAGGAACATTACGAGGCTTTGTAAGAAAGGCCATGCTGATCACCCTTATACTGGCTGGAGGTAGGAGAGGCAGCTTTGCTGGGACCTCATCTTGTTTAAGAGAGCTTTGAGCATATAGAGTTAATTCATAAGAGGATGGCTACAGCACAGTCTTGGCAGAAGTTTTATACTGATCAGTGGAGACAACCTCTAGAGTTCGAGGTTGGGGATCATGTTTTTCTGTGTGTCGCAACGATGTTGGGACACAAAAGGATTCATAGTTAGGGTAAGATTTCGCTGCAATACGTCTATCCGTTTGAGGTTTTGGAGAGAGTTGGGCCAGTCGCCTATTGGTTTCAATTACCCCAGAGGTATTGGGCCATGCACAACATCTTCCACGTCTCTCTGCTCTGATGTTACTTTTCGGACCCGTCTCATGTCTTTCAGTCTATGGAGGTTGAGCTCGAAGCGGATGCATCGTTGGTGGAGCATTCCATCCGGATTGTCGATCACAGTACGAAGGTTCTCCGTGGGCGGTTTGTCCCTCTTGTATAGGTGATATGGAAGCATGGGCGAGTACATGATGAGACTAGGGAGAGGGAGGCCGATGTACGATTGTAGTGGCCGGATCTGTTTGGGGTTTCTCTTTCTCCACCTTGTTAGGGAAATTTAAGGACAAATTTCTTTAAGGGGGGAATTTTGTAAGAACCCAGATCTTCATACAGGTATGTTTTCCGTTTTTCTATATTTTTTTTAGAAAAATAATGTTTCTTGAAATTTTTGAAATACATTCTGTGTACTTTATAAGTACACGCCATGTATTCTTTTCCCGGTTGAAGCCGGGTGCTGGCCGTGTCTGGACCACACACACAGTGTGTAGGGGTGACATGGAGACCGATTTTGACGGAGTACGGAAAGACCTAGTACACGCCGTGTACCCTAAAATAAATGTCGTGAAATTCCTTTTTTTACTAAACTGATCGGGGTCGCGCCTGACACACAGAAATTTATTCTTCTAGGTTCTGTTCATCTGAGAGCACCGAGGATCCGTGAATCTTCGACGAGCCCCTGCCTCTCCGTCTGTTCTCCGATTCGAGCACCATTTATTGCGTTGGAATTGCAGCAGCGATTTCTCCCTTATGCTTGAGCCTTGTTTTCTTATTCCTCATCCTTATCAAGTTATCGTGGTGTATGTGTTTCAGACGTTTTCTCAAGTCTACGACATTGTAACGAGAATATTTAATCTTTGTTCACATATATCGATCTCCTAGGATCGAGTTAGGTGGTTTGTGCCATTCTGTAGGATGTTTTTGAATATTATGTGCAATTTCCACCAATTCCCTTGAATAGGGAATTGTGTGTACCCTATTTTTTCCTACTGTTGGCCTTCTTTTCTTAATTTTTGTAATAGAGGTTTATGTTTGTTAGTAGAGTGATTTGTTTTCTTCTCAGGTTTCCTTTCCATGCATGGTTTCCCTGTTAGGTGTTTTCCCCAGTTTCCATGTGTAAATTTAGGATAGTGGAACTATTTCTTTGTTATTCTGTTGCGCATTATAATGATAGCCATGTAGTTCTTGAGGTTTAAGTTGATGATACACGCGTGTTATACATGTTTATTTTACACAGGGCTGTGAGAACCTAGTGTAGTAGACCATAAAGAGAATGGATTGAAGGGATTCTTCAGAGTGTCTTGAATTACGATGTGAGACCACATGGGGAATGGATGTTGAGTTGTTACTCAGAGAGTCTGTAGTTCCTCGATGTGGGCCACATGGGAAATAGATGTTGAGTACTTCCCTAGAGACCCTTTAGTACGATATGAGACTATAGGGTGAATTGATGGTGAGTGCTTCCCTAGAGAGTCTATTCTTTAGCTGAATCCAGAGGGGTGAGACTGTGTGTGCCTCCCAGGGGGTTGCTAGTACTTATAGGTTGAACCATAAGGGTTATTCTGTGAGAACTACCCAGGGGGTTACCTTGTCTTACTTGTTGATTGTTTTGTACTTGTGTAGTTTATATGCTCGACTGTTAATTGTAGCTGATGTGTATTTTCCTGTTTACTGTTCATGTACTTTCCTTGCCATGTATTCATTGACTGTTTGGCATGGATCTTTGGGTGGTTGCCTACTGGGACTTTGTCTCACACCTTGTTTGGGACATGCTTTTGGGCCCAACCAGACTATGTTGTTATAGGTATAGATAAGGGCAAGCGCCCATCTACTTCAGATTCTTGATTGCACTAGAGCTGGAGAGCATGAGATAGAGCCGAGGCTTGTGATGCTGAGGAGTTGTTCATCTGTTTTCTATTTTTTTTGCTTTAGTACTTATGTTCAATTGTATTTCAGCACGTTATTGACTTTTCTTCTTTGCTTAGATATCATAATCATCATTTCTATATATTTATTCTTCTTCTGTATGGTTCCATTTATGTATGTTGTTACTGCTTCTGCAATTGACTGTTGTTTTCCTTACCTTGTATACCTTACCAAATGAAGGCATAGTTTCCCCAATAATTTACCAAGGACCAAACTTCTAGTCAGAAGCCTCTGGCATTTGGGGAAATGTGCTTGAGGTGTTGTGGCGAACCGGGCATGGAGCACCAGTGGAGGGGCTCCAGATTCTAGTCATTACACAACCAACCAAAAGTCCAAAAAATAGAACAATAATATCATAGAATTATACCATAGTTGATATAAATATAAATAATCATCCAATCCTAATATCCCAAATATAAAATTTAAAAAAATATCTATATAAATCTAGAATGTAATATAGTATTTGGAATCCCAAAGTTGTATGATATTATATATGCAATGAAAAAATTCCTAGAAAAATTTTATCATCTCTAATTGGAATGGAAAAATGTATCACTTGTATCCTCTCATAAGTCTAAATAATATCCAATGATCATTCTCTAACTCAAACAGTAACATTCAGCGACAAAAATAAAAGTAAATTAGGTATGTATACACATAGAGTGTGTATAAATATGAAGGAAGTTCCCTTGAACAATGATTCCCAAATGAAGAATAAACCTAACTGGAAAATTATAGATATCAAATAAGAGGAAAATAAAAAATTATTCCTTAATTATCTCACATATCACTCCATGTGTCAATAGGTTAACGTTGGTGGAAGATCCCTCCATTGGTATAGGAAAAATGTTTAAGGGTGCATGAAAAATGTATCAAAATAAGAGAAAACAATTAGTTGGATTAGTCTCATAAGGGTAAAGGATCCCACACTAAAAAGGATAAAGAGTACAATAGAGATAATTTTAAATTCAATCATCACAAGTGATTATTTTTAAATAGACTCCATAAAGGCTTGGAGTAAGATTATAATAAAAGATATTTTATATAAAGAAAACCACAATAATTATTCTGAAGATGTCAGAGGTACACCTATCCACTTTTACATTATTACTAAATATGATAAATTGAGTGATATAGGATAAAGGGGTAGATACAATCCAAGGGGATATTCACCATGTGTGCATTAAAAGGAGTATTACAGGTACAAGAGTGTATGCTGAATTGAAATTTCTAGATAATTATAAAATTTAAAAAATCATTAATTCAATGAAGAATATTGTGAATTTTACTGTACATGATGTGATATATATATATATATATATAAATCTACAGAAATATTAATGATTGAGTGTATTTCAAGCCTATTTTAAGTAAATTAGGGTTCAAATATATGATTTAGTTTTACTAATGATGTTAGGCTATGTGGATAGCATTTCAAGTGATTTATTATAAACTAATATATTTGTATCATCTATGTGTTCTTCAGGATAATTTTAAGATACTTGGAAAAATTATTCTACCAACAAATCGATTTAAATAATTGGTGTATAGAGGTTCAAAAAATTAGGGGTAGATAAATATTTGCTCATAATATATTATTAGACTCATTTGAAATAATTCATCATTATAGGTCAATTAGAAGAAATGAATTTCTGGTGGTGTCAACTAGATCATCAAGTGGTTTGTTCCTCACCCATGTGTTTGGGTAGGAAAATTCCATTGTTGAATCTACATATTGGTCATTCATGTTCTAAAATACCATTTTAATGGTGAGAATAAATTTCTATCATGTGTAATATTACACTAAACTATGTAAAGGTAAGTAATAATAGTTTAAGGCTATACAAGGGTATAATGATCTAAGTAAATTCTAACCATGAATTATTGTATATATTTATAGGACATAAAATAACCCCTTAATGCATTAATATATTAAAAAAATTAATAGATTATTTAATTACATAAGTAGTTAATATACATTACAAAAAAATTGTATTGGATTTGTGTAATATTATTGGATATCTAAATTAAAATAATAAATATATCTATTAAAATAACCTTAATTATGAAATACGATAAAAAATATAATTTAAATCAAACTTATTTGAAATAATTAAAAATAGTCATAGCCTAACTGTATCTTTGATAGGTTTTCATACATAGATAAAAATAAAAACAATAGTGAATATAATATAATAAGGATCTATAACTCACTAATGTGATGTAAACAGAAGGTAAATAAAAAATCCATGAATTAAGGGAGAACATATTAGCAGAATAGAATAAGACAGTGCTTCGATGAGGAGAGAATGGGACTCATGAGTGAAGGGGGTGGGATCCTAAGACGTATGAGAGAACTCTATCCCTATAGTTTTTAAAAGCCTTTGGGATATCACAAACTATAATGTAACACCCCGAGCTTCCACGATACGCTTCTCATTCAATAATGCAATAGCTTGCATTGTACGCAACTTCGAGTTCTAAAACACAACGACTAATCAAAGTAGCCATTATGAATAGTAATAACCACTTTTTAAAATTATAGAAATTTTATATTTCAACATGTACTTCATTTTTGGATTCGTAATATCGAAATTAGCCTATGTTGAATTTTTGGTATTTTTATGAGAACTTCTAATTTTTTATGAATAGTGAAAAATACTTAAAAACAACTTTTTTAATCAAAATAATTTATAGTGATAAATTATACTATTTAGTGGTTTTAAAGTATAATTAGAAAATATTTTTACCATTTTATCCAATGGTGGTCATTAGAATTAATTTAACATTGAAATTGGACATAAACAATTGCCAATCTTTTGATATAAATTGTTTCTTAAAACACGCTATTTGTTGTGACAGTGGAAATTAATTGTAAAATTAATTAATGCAACTTATATGTTTGGAATTTTTTAAAATAGACATCATTTTTGAATTCAGAATATCAATTATAGCTTTGGGTGAAATTTTGGCATTGTTCTGAAAAACTTCAATTTTTGATGAATAGTGAAACCACTAAGTGGTAGTTAAATAACTGATTTTTTGTTTAAATTAAATATTACCACTTTTGTGATTTGATTTTCAAAAATCCAACATACATGGTTGTCATTAAGAAGTAAAACGTGGTTCAATGAGATTAAAATAATTTTTTGGTGAATAGTAACTTTTAAGTTCTTAATCGCGATTAGTGGTAATTAGTTTAGTTTAAGGTAAAAATAATGTTTTAATAATATGATATGAGCTTGACACTTGTCATACTCCTATTGGATGAGTCATGGCCGACCAAGACATCCCATGGGTCAACTTGGGGACCCCATGGAGCCACTTTGGTTGGAAAATGACATTAATATATATTAATTAAATGTTAAAATTAAATTGACACACACATGAGTTGTTTTACTAAAATAGTTTTTAAGTGGGGTTACACAAGTCCAAATTTTGATTATAAATATTCATTAGAAATCTAAAAACATTTCCTACATCATAGTATTTTTTTATAATTTTTGGACATTAAATAAATTAAATTAATGATGACATCATGATGATGCAGCGATGACCTCATTATTTAACGATTTAAATAAAATGGAAAGATAATGTAAAATCCAAAGCGTACACTTGTCAAAAACCTATTGGATGAGTATATTTCGAACCCTTATCATCTTATCCTAGAATTATTTATGTGTGGGACCTCTAAAATCCGAAACTCATTTTATAATAAAGTGACTTTTCTTTACTTTCCAAGAGTGCCCCTCCTCTCCACTTATAAAAGGCCCCCACCTCTCCCACCTCATTTACACTTTCAAGCCATTTGGATCGGCCAACCTCTGCCCAAATACTATCCCAACTTCCCCCTCTTACTCCTAGAAGCCTCACTTTGGTCAGAACGCTTTCCAAGGAAGCCTTTGGCTCAAATCAAAAAGAGTTACCCGATTTTGAGGTAATGTCTTCTCTAATGTTGTTTTGTTTTATTTTTCTTCTCCAACCCCCTAAACTCTTTTCATTCCTTTATTTTGTAACAACACCAGTATCTGCAATTTACTAGGATGTTGTTATGATAAGGATTTGGTTTACACTTACACACACCTTCGTCTAATGGTTAAAGAACATACGGTTTCTGTGGATGGCGAATTTCTGCCTCACGAAACGATGATTGTTCAACAGTCATATAACACCTTCAAAGGTGGCCATTAAGATGTCACTATTTTTATATATGATATATAATATGTTTATGTTTTACTTATGCTTCTGTATTTCTCATTTATGGCATACTTTATGATTTCCATTATGGGTAAAACGCGATAATTTCATTTTAGGAAGTGCGGACTACCGCCCCCGTAAAGTGATTTGAATCGTTAATGCCATATGTGGGATGTATAAAGGATGGAGTAAATGGTATTATAAACTATATTATACTGGAACTATATTATACCTTTATATAATTATGATTTCATTCCATTAAAAATGAAATAGAAATGAAAGTATCGTTCATGCGTACGTACGGCTTACCGTCTCCATGAACGGTGCATTTCATTTCTTACCTCTAAATGTTACATAATATTATAAATGAATGTATATACTGGATATATAAGATATATATGACATCTAAATCATGAATATAATTCTGGAGATAATGGATACTCTACCACATAAACAACTTGTAATTATAAGAAGTTTATTGTTGACTCAAGTACCAAAGATCGACAAAACGACCGTTATTAACTTAAATAATTACATAATATAAAAAGGATAATGAAATTGAAAATGGTTCTTAATATATATTAACTCTAGTTTATTATTCAGGAGGTTAAAGAACCGTTGAGTCAAGTCAGACATGAGGTAAGGGAATTTCTTAACCCAATTTCCATTCTTTGGGTTAATCTCCTACTTTTAAATTATGTCATGATATTATTATGTCCTATCTTGTATTTTTACTTTCTTTATGTGTACTTATAGTGAATACACATAATAGATCTATTTTATTTCAAAAATGATCTTTGTAAGGACTTCATCTCAATCTCCTTTCATTGAGGCATATTTCCTTTTATACACAACTTTATTTTTAAGGTTTATAAACCCCTTTCACTTTTACATTTATTCAAAAGGTTTTCTTTTATAATAATGTGATTTTTAAATGATTTCAAAAAGAGATATTTCTCACCAATATATGAAAATCCAGTGCAAATGTATACGTACTTAACGCAAGCTTAAAAATGTTTTCAGAAAACACGACTCTCGAGTGTGGTAGACAGGAAGAGATTGGGCGTGGACCCATCATGGACTGTAATTAGTCGAGCAGTCTCAGAATTAGTTATTTTATTTTCAGAAGCTTGCATAATGTTTTCAGAAAAACACTGGAGTATATTTGAGCAATTTTAAACATAATTATCTTCTAAAAGAAATTGTATCGGTAGGTCTCATGAGACAACTAGACGTGGAATTGGACGAGGCCCTTTCCCAATTTGATTTATGGTTTTGGCCGAGGCCTTAATCATTTTAGACGTCTTGGCCGAGGCCTTGACAAAATGTTTCAGAATGTCCGGCATTATACATTCCGTCATTATGAAAGTGGTTATTGATATTGCATGTGATTATTCGACCAGTAGAATATCCATGTGAAAAAGTAAATGGAATTATCTCATTTTACTTTTTCCATATTATGTTGAAGTTCAAGTTTAAAAGGATTTTGTTTTAGTTATACATTGCCTTAAATGTTAATGTTTATTTATGAAAGCTTCCGCAATATTGTTATCCTTACTGAGCATCTGAGCTCACCCCTTTCAATGTTTTAATATTTTCCAGGATGTGAAGAAGTATTTTATGAATGATCTACAGGGATAGTCCGAAGAGGATAGAAGTGTGGACTATGGAGATTATGTTATTATTGTTTTTTCACTTTGTGATTTAATGTAACATTTATGAATGTATCTAGTGTTTCCAAGGCTACTAAACTAATCGGTCATTCGAGACTTGATCTTTTGTGATCATGCCAATGTTACGAAGTAATGCACCGACTCTGGGTAGCTGGGGTCGGGGCGTTACAGTTGGTATCAGAGGCAGTTTAGTACTAACCTTGGAAGCTAGATTTAGATAAACTCTGATTAGAGCACATAGCCCAAAGATAGACTTTGAGGATTAGTATAGAAGAACTTTCTAGAATTTTGTTATTGTAGAGATGTTGTGAGTTTTCTGAGCAATACATCCCTTTCTGGATACAAGCAGGTAGAGGCGGCTCTGGCACAGATGTACCTAGGGGTAAAACCCGAAAACACCGCTTTGAGCTAGACTCGAACGGGAACTGGTGCACGACAACGGGCTTTGCTGCACTCTTGGTTACGACACTCCCGGGGGATATGCTTTGGATAATTCTCATTTTCTTTACAAATCATTATGAAGGGTTTATGAGTATAGACTTCCTCAAAGAAAACATTTTTATGATTATGGATTATATCCATAAATAGTTCAATTTATGTTAAGTATTTTATAAGTATGGAATTATGTATTTTGATTCATAAACTAATCTAGTTTATGCCATTGTATAGTAATGGCGCCTAGTGGAAGGAATGGAAACCGTATCAATGCACGGACTCCGTGTAGGGATTGCCCTCCTGCTCAAGATAATTGTTGTGGATTTGGAGATACAACTGGTGCTGATCAACTTATTACCATACTGGGACAACTCACTCAGGTTATGAATAATAACCTTACTCGTATGGAGCACCCTGATCCGCAACGTGGAGGTTCAATTCTAGACCGTTTCATGAGGCAACAACCAACAACCTTCAATGGGAGTACAAATCCTATAGTAGCTGAGCAATGGATAAATTCCTTAGAGAAAATATTCCAAGCCTTGGGGAGTAGTGAAAGGGAGAAAGTTGTCATGGCAGTTTACCGCCTCACTAGAGATGCCGATCAATGGTGGTCACTAATTCAAAACACAAAGGAAGATGATGAATTAACAAACATGTAATGGCAGGAGTTCAAAGAGCTGTTCTTAGAAAAATACTTTCCTCGAGACCATCGAGCGGATATGGAAAGGTAATTTCTGATTCTGAGGCAGAAGGAGGATGAGAATGTCGCAAAGTATGAGGCTAACTTTACAAGGTTAGCGAGGCATGCTGTCGATTATATACGTAACCCAAGGAGTAATATTTATCGTTTTTTTGATGGGTTAAAACCATTTCTCCGTCGAGCTTTAGTATCACAATCCTTCTCATCATACGAAGATATTGTCTCGTGTGCTATCAAGACAGAAAAGGAATTCTCTAAGTCTTATGACAACAAGGTAAAGTAAGAGAAGAAGAGAACGGGGGAACAAGAGATAGATAAAGGGAAAAAGGGAAAGAAGGATATTCCATTATGTGATAATTGTGGGAAGAATCACCCTGGTATGTGCCTAAAAGGAATGGGAGTTTGTTATAAATGTGGAGAAAAGGGTCACCAGGCTCGTGATTGCAAGGGAAAGAAAGAGGCTGTCAAAGTTGAATGCTACAATTGTAGGGAAATGGGGAATTATGCAAATGAATGTCCTAAGATTCAAGGAAACTTAACTCAGAAAAGGCCAAGGGATCAAGGCCAATTTTATGCTGTGACTACTGTTGAAGCGGAATAATTAATGTATTGGTGCTTTTGGACTCAAGGATTATATTCTGGTTATAAGAATAATGTGATATATGTAAAGATTGTACTGCAGTACTTTTTGATTAAGGTAATATGATTAAGTTAATCATATTTTTAGTATGTGAAAATAAGAGAATCTTTTCTTTGTTTGGAGAATCTGATGTTACAATTGATTTTGGAATTTAGAGACCTTTTAGAGAAAGTCTGGATGGAGGTATTTTGGATAACTATTAAGGTTGGAATGGATTAAGTTGAACCATGGATAGTATTGTTTAAGGTTAAAGCATTTATGAAGATTATTTTTGGAATATTATGATACTATAGTTTTAGGAAAAGGACAACCTGCAGGGTGGGGAATAACCCGTCGCGTCGGACAAAGCTGCAGGAATCGAACACACAACCATAGTGCGACAAGCCTTTATTTCCTACCACTAGCCTACAGGAAGTCCCTGGTTATTACAAAATATTTTTACTAATCTAAATGGTATGTTTTAACATTTGTAACCTTATACAATTAGAATAAATAGAATATTTTTGAGTTCCGTTACCATTTGGAGTAAAAGTTGGGTTTGTGGTAAAAAATTTATTAACGAATGAAAGTACACATAACAAGTATGTATATTCCCTTACGTTCTTATTAAATCTCCTAAATAAATTCCTCAACATTATAAAAGGTAACTTAAAACAAAAATGTTGTCGGTTAACTTTTCCAACTGGGGATTCAATGACCATTTAACCAATCACAAGTTTGTGATTTTCTTGTAGTTAAACTTTCTCCTAATCATGTTTTCTATAACTCTCCATCAGACCTTGATGGTTTTTTTCTCCTCCATATCCATATTTTCATAGAATCCTAGAATGGGCTATATCGGGTGACCTTTGTACTTATCTTTCTTTCTTTTAATGTTATATATTTATTAACCTTATTTCCGATGTGGGTTTTCCACAAAGGTATTTTCTATTTTCAACCTTTTATTTTCAAATAAAATTTTCAAATTGCGAGGACGCAATTTATTGAAGGAGGGGAGAATGTAACACCCCGAGCTTCCACGATACGCTTCTCATTCAATAATGCAACAGCTTGCATTGTACGCAACTTCGAGTTCTAAAACACCACGACTAATCAAAATAGCCGTTATGAATAGTAATAACCACTTTTAAAATTATATAAATTTTATATTTCAAAATGTACTTCATTTTTGGATTCGGAATATCGAAATTAGCCTATGTTGAATTTTTGGTATTTTTCTGAGAACTTCTAATTTTTTATGAATAGTGAAAAATACTTAAAAATAACTTTTTTAATCAAAATAATTTATAGTGATAAATTATACTATTTAGTGGTTTTAAAGTATAATTAGAAAATATTTTTACCATTTTATCCAATGGTGGTCATTAGAATTAATTTAACATTGAAATTGGACATAAACAATTGCCAATCTTTTGATATAAATTGTTTCTTAAAACACGCTATTTGTTGTGACAGCGGGAATTAATTATATAATTAATTAATGAAACTTATATGTTTGGAATTTTGTAAAATAGAAATCATTTTTGAATTCAGAATATCAATTATAGCTTAGGGTGAAATTTTGGCATTGTTCTGAAAAACTTCAATTTTTGATGAATAGTGAAACCACTAAGTGGTTGTTAAATAACTGATTTTTCGTTTAAATGAAATATTACCACTTCTGTGATTTGATTTTCAAAAATCCGACATACATGGTTGTCATTAAGAAGTAAAATGTGGTTCAATGAGATTAAAATAATTTTTTGGTGAATAGTAACTTTTAAGTTCTTAATCGCGATTAGTGGTAATTAGTGTAGTTTAAGGTAAAAACAATGTTTTAATAATATGATATGAGCTTGACACTTGTCATACTCCTATTGGATGAGTCATGGCCGACCAAGAAAACCCATGGGTCAACTTGGGGACCCCATGGAGCCACTTTGGTTGGAAAATGACATTAATATATATTTATTTAATGTTAAAATTAAATTGACACACACATGAGTTGTTTTACTAAAACAGTTTTTAAGTGGGGTTACACAAGTCCAAATTTTGATTATAAATATTCATTAGAAAGATAAAATGATTTCCTACATCATAGTATTTTTTTTATAATTTTTGGACATTAAATAAATTAAATTAATTATGACATCATGATGATGCAGCGATGACCTCATTATTTAACGATTTAAATAAAATGGAAAGATAATGTAAAATCCAAAGCGTACACTTGTCAAAAACCTATTGGATGAGTATATTTAGAACCCATATCATCTTATCCTCGAATTATTTAAGTGTGGGACCTCTAAAATCCGAAACTCATTTTATAATAAAGTGACTTTTCTTTACTTTCCAAGAGTGCCCATCCTCTCCACTTATAAATGGCCCCCACCTCTCCCACCTCATTTACACTTTCAAGCCATTTGTCTCGGCCAAAATCTGCCCAAATACTCTCCCAACTTCCCCCTATTACTCCTAGAAGCCTCACTTTGGGCATAACTCTTACCAAGGAAGCCTTTGGCTCAAATCAAAAAGAGTTACCCGATTTTGAGGTAATGTCTTCTCTAATGTTGTTTTGTTTTATTTTTCTTCTCCAACCCCCTAAACTCTTTTAATTCCTTTATTTTGTAACAACACCAGTATTTAAAATATACTAGGATGTTTTTATGATATGGATTTGGTTTACACTTACACACACCTTCGTCTAATGGTTAAAGAACATACGGTTTCTGTGGATGGCGAATTTCTGCCTCACGAAACGATGATTGTTCAACACTCATATAACACCTTCAAAGGTGGCCATTAAGATGTCACTATTTTTATATATGATATATAATATGTTTATGTTTTACTTATGCTTCTGTATTTCTCATTTATGGCATACTTTATGATTTCCATTATGGGTAAAACGCGATAATTTCATTTTAGGAAGTGCGGACTACCGCCCCCTCAAAGTGATTTGAATCGTTAATGCCATATGTGGGATGTATAAAGGATGGAGTAAATGGCATTATACACTATATTATACTGGAACTATATTATACCTTTATATAATTATGATTTCATTCCATTAAATATGAAATATAAATGAAAGTAGCGTTCATGTGTACGTACGGCTTCCCGTCTCCATGAACGGTGCATTTCATTTCTTACCTCTAAATGTTACATAATATTATAAATGAATGTATATACTAGATATATAAGATATATATGACATCTAAATCATGAATATAATTCTGGAGATAATGGATACTCTACCACATAAACAACTTGTAATTATAAGAAGTTTATTGTTGACTCGAGTACCAAAGATCGACAAAACGACCATTATTAACTTAAATAATTACATAATATAAAAAGGATAATTAAATTGAAAATGGTTCTTAATAATGTATATATTAACTCTAGTTTATTATTCAGGAGGTTAAAGAACGGTTGAGTCAAGTCAGACACGAGGTAAGGGAATTTCTTAACCCAATTTCCATTCTTTGGGTTAATCTCCTACTTTTAAATTATGTCATGATATTATTATGTCCTATCTTGTATTTGTACTTTCTTTATGTGTACTTATAGTGAATACACATAATAGTTCTATTTTATTTCAAAAATGATCTTTGTAAGGACTTCATCTCAATCTCCTTTCATTGTGGCATATTTCGTTTTATACACAACTTTATTTTATACGGTTTATAAACCCCTTTGACTTTTACATTTATTCAAAAGGTTTTCTTTTATAATAATGTGATTTTTAAATGATTTCAAAAAGAGATATTTCTCTCCAATATATGAAAATCCAGTGCAAATGTATACGTACTTAACGCAAGCTTAAAAATGTTTTCAGAAAACACGACTCTCGAGTGTGGTAGACAGGAAGGGATTGGGCGTGGACCCATCATGGCCTGTAATTAGTCGAGAAGTCTCAGAATTAGTTATTTTGTTTTCAAAAGCTTGCATAATGTTTTCAGAAAAACACTGGAGTATATTTGAGCAATTTTAAACATAATTATCTTCTAAAAAAAATTGTATCGGTAGGTATCATGAGACAACTAGACGTGGAATTGGCCGAGGCCCTTTTCCAATTTGATTTATGGTTTTGGCCAAGGCCTTAATCATTTTAGACGTCTTGGCCGAGCCCTTGACAAAATGTTTCAGAATGTCCGGCATTATACATTCCCTCATTATGAAAGTGGTTATTGATATTGCATGTGATTATTCGACCAGTAGAATATCCATGTGAAGAAGTAAATGGCATTATCTCATTTTACTTTTTCCATATTATGTTGAAGTTCAAGTTTAAAAGGCTTTTGTTTTAGTTATACAATGCCTTAAATGTTAATGTTTATTTATGAAAGCTTCCGAAATATTGTTATCCTTACTGAGCATCTGATCTCACCCCTTTAAATGTTTTAATATTTTCGAGGATGTGAAGAAGTATTTTATGAATGACCTACAGGGATAGTCCGAAGAGGATAGAAGTGTGGACTATGGAGACTATGTTATTATTGTTTTTTCACTTTGTGATGTAATGTAACATTTATTAATGTATCTAGTGTTTCCAAGGCTACTAAACTAATCGGTCTTTCGAGACTTGATCTTTTGTGATCATGCCAATGTTACGAAGTAATGCAACGACTCTGGGTAGCTGGGGTCGGGGCGTTACATATAATATTTTTTTAAATAGTTGGGATAACCTGTCTATACCAACATTTAGCATAAAATATTTGTATAGACAGATTCTAGAAACTCTATACCCATGACTTCTATAAAACATGGGTATAGACCCATGGGGATAACTCCCTCTTCCAGTAGTGTCTGTTATCCAAATTATATTGACTTCTAACCATACATTTAATCATTATTGAGAAATTTATTGAAATTATATTCCATATGTCTACCAACATGAATTCTCTCTTTATTATATCATTTATTTTTGTGTATTTTTTTATTAGTAAAAATATTTATTGATAAGTTTCAAACTTATGAGATTATTTACCAGGACTTATTTGATCATCATTTATTTATAAAAAAATTATTATCCATATATTGATTAAATTGTGTTTATTTTAGTTATTTATTATGACATATTGATTATGTTTATTTATTCATTATAGATTTGTCTTTACGCATACCCTTACTGAGCATCTGATCTCACATATTTTTTATTTTTTTCCCTAGAATACTAGTAAGTGTTTTTTGATTAATATGATTGGATATGATAAGGTAAATAATGGTTTTATCAACGAAAATAATGTGGGTGTTTTATCTTCAAAATTTAATATTAATTTCAAGTATGTATCTATTTTACCAATACTACTAAAATATTTTTCCTTTCAGGTTGTGATACAATGTATCTAGCCCCAATATAATAATGTAAAAAGTGGACATGTGTTATAGAAGATAGATTAATTAAACTATAAATATTTATATTATAAATTCATCTGATATTTATATTTTTATTGACATTTTGGAGATTATGGAACCATAATATAAGTACAAGGGCCAAAACCATGGGAAAACATTCAATAAAAACAAAATAGTTATCACATGAAACAATGATTTTAACAATGACATGTTAACTAATGGGTGATATAAGGTACTAAGTAAATCATATATGATAATATAAATATGATTATGGTTTTATAATATATTTATAATAAAACTATATTTATTAAAAATTAGGTTACAACACGTATAAATATATTTGAGACTTGAGGTAAGGGATTACCGCCTCACTTTAACTTTTGTAGGACATATTCCATATTATATACTTGTTTCATTGGTGTGGTGTATATGTTTCCCCTTTTAAATATTATATCCTGAAATTATTATTTTAAATATATTTAAAGATTCATATAATGTTATTCTTATATCAGGATTAGGAATCAAAATTTACCAAATTGGCATTGGATTTTCTTCTTAAATATATTTTGGTGGTACACATGTCATATTCATAACTTATTTCATTTTTGGGGTGTATATAATTACCATGGATTCAATTTATGATTATACTCAAGAAATATATGGGGATATACTTATAAATCAAATGTAATTTCTTTCATGGGACTTATTATTCAACAGTTAGAAAAGTGTTAAAGGAATTATGGTTCAATCTTGTTGTTTGTCGCGATTATTTATGATTATGTTTACAATGATTAAATATTATGATCTATCTCTCAAGAAACTCATGAATTTTATTATAATATTTTTATTTATTAATAATTAATTTTTCCCTTTCATTTTCCCCACTTTGGGTACTCAAGAGTGTGAATGAATGTTCTTGAGAAAATACAACATTATTTTACTCTTAGGATGAAAATACCTTTTCTTCAATGATAGTGTTTTCTGAAAATGTTTTGAAAATTTATTTTACTACAATTAACTGATTTTTAAATACTTTCATACCCTAGTTTTAATTTTAATAAAATGGATTAATATTTATATTTTTTTCATTTTTCTAATGAGGTGATTTTTAATTTTTCACTGAAAACATGAAAGGAATATTTATTTTAACATATACAATATGAATTACATTTTCCACCATCATGATTCTCAATGATTCTAAAAATTATATACATGTTTCCAAATTTTATTTAAAAGAAATTTTTTTCTTTAATATTTGGTACATTTTTATATTTTAATGAAGTGATTTCAAAATGGAAAGGGTAATTTTATCAACAATTATAGAGTGATATTTTTATAGAATTTATATTCATCAAAAACAACATCCTTTGGCATTGTGTATGTTTTTTTAGGGATTTGATCCAGTGGTAACATACATCTATGTTTCTAGATGGTTTTATTAATATTATAATGATGATATGTTTATATAATATATTTATATTATATTGGTTATGTTATGATAAATTGTTGAAATGTTAATGAAACTCATTAACATTCCATGAGTTATGATAATGGTGAATGGTTTTGGAAAGTTATAGGAATAAATTATGAATTTTCGGTGTTTCTTTCTGTTAAATACCTCATATGTTTTGGTAAGTGGTGAATAACTCATGAGTTAATTATTTAATGGGTGAACAATATTTAATGTTCACAAAATCCTACATGGAACTGGTTTCTTGTATATAAGGTTATGTGTGGACTAGGTTTCATATCCATAAATTTATGTGTAGAACTGGTTTCATGTCTATAACATAATTATGTGTACCTAGTTTCATGTCCATTAGGTTATGGGTCTCCCTAGTTTCATGACCTTATGGTTATGTGTGGACCTAGTTCTATGTTCATAGGGTTATGTGTTAACCTGATTTCATGATCATAAGGTTATGTGTGGACCTGATTTTTTTTGGGAAAAAGGTTTTGGGTGGACTTATTTCATGTCTATAAGGTTATACGTATACCTAGTTTATTTTAAATAAGTTTATGAGAGGGTATGATTTAATTTCCTTAACCAAATGGGTGAACGTGTTTCTATTCATACATGTTCACAATGTTATAATATTATGTTTTTCCACATTCCAATGTCTATTTTATTCACCCATGGCTAATGTTTGTTGATTTCATTTATGATTAATGTTTTATGAATTGTTATGATTTATGATGTGACTCATGGTTATGATAAATGTTATGCAATGTATTGTTTTCAAATTTTAATCTCATATTCTAATACCCTTATATTTATGTTATATTTAAGTGATGATATATATCTCCTTTTTTACCTTTATTGAATATCTTAGCTCACCCTTTCTTATGTTTCCTTTCCATATGTCATGAAGAAATTTTTTATGTTGGGTATGTATAAAGAGAATATATTTATGGGAGATGTTAAATATATTTCCAGAAATAGGAATAATTTTTATATAGTTTCCAAATGCACTATAAATTTACTCACCTTGGGTATGTATTTGAAAATGAATTTAATATTATTTTAAAAACAAGAAATATATATGTATTAAAATCCTAGTTCCATATAAACCAACCCCCATGGAAAACACCAAGGAGGATAGAAAATCCTATTTTTGAACCCATTAAAATTAACCAACCAATAAGACATACAAAAGACTAGAAAAATAGGCAAGCAACATAGTTAACATGTTCCATTAATTCCAATATATTCCTCATCTCAATAATATTCAATAGAAAATCTTTACTCTACACTCGTGTCATCTACCCCTCACATAACGTGTTAATAATATTGGGTTTATTACAAAATCAAAATAAAAGGATCTACCAACCAATAGAATAAATTCATGGCCACATATATTATTTTATGTGCATAAATGCATGTGAAAACCAGGGCCATAACACTCAAACATACGATCCCAAAACAAATAAGGATAGGCTCAAACATCCTCAAAGATTTATCTCTAAAATAAATCTTTTTTTACCATATTGAATTAACCAATTCATTATAAATAGGATTCAACAAAAATAACCCTACTACTATCAGCTACAAATTTCTTAGAATCAACCATAAACATTTTTTAAACAATTCCTTCTTACGTAAGAAATTTCAAGAAGGATAATAATTCTTATGATAATCCAGTTTCATTGTTCACATAATATTTACCATATTTTAATTATTTACCAAATTTAAAGCTTTTATAAAATTATAGGAAACAAAAATAATAATTGAAAATAGAAAATAAACTATTTTTTAAATATTATGTTGTGTCATCAATATAACATCACCACATGTAATCCTAATAACCTTTCCATACATTCTTAATTCTTGTTATTATATTAATTAGGTTGATTAACCAATTCACCCAAAGAATATAAAGTTATATACTTTCACATTGACATTGAAAAAATAAGTTTAAGTCATGAATCTCATACATTGAGATGAAACTTTTCATATTCTCCGAGCAGGGATAGGATAAAAATGGAGATATTTGATCACATTCTCTCGTAGGGAACTCATGGTCAAAAAAGACAACCCACTATGGATCCTCAATTAAACATCATCAAAAAACATAATAAAATTAGAGGAAAAATGTTTTGAAAACATGATATATGATAGTGGGAAATAGAATAACTAATATAGAATAGAATACCTCACTTTATACCACCAATAGATTTATCTATAGAAGTCGATAGCTTAGGAATAGAAAAAGAGGTTAAAATGTCTTAGAAGACACGCTTTATTTTACATTGGGTTATAATGGTAGGATAATAAATAAGTAAGATCTAATACATTTTATGAATTTATTTGATCTCTAATTTAACATAACCAAGATAAAACACCCTTTACCAAGTTGCAGTCCCCAGTGTTTTCGTCAAATATATGGTGGAACAAGGAAGGATATACCATAAATGTTTGAATATGATCTAGTCCTATATAATCCATGATTAAATATCAAAAATATCTCCCACATCTTCTATAAACTGAGGGTATTACCACAACCGAACCCCAAACCCATGATTCGATAACCATTCCATTGTAAAAAAGAAAGATACCATATTATTAAGGCTAAAGGATGCAGTGTATTCCAACAACAAAGATACCTATATATGAATAAAGACACCAAAAAATCCAATTATCCATTCCAAAATCACAATAAATATGTTTTAAGGATCGTATCTAAAACTAGACCACTAGGTAAGATCAATAATTGTGTTTCAACCCAACAACCAAAGGGCAATTTCTCAAAACACAATAATCCCATCTATGGGGAAACAAAAACTTATACATAATAAAGAAACTTTGTAAGTGTAAAATATTTTTCAATAATTCTACTAATCCAGCTCCTTGATAGAAGACTTACTTTTATATCACCCATTTCATATGTTCACAGTACCTAGATTTTTAAGATGATAATAATTTATGATTTGTATAGATTATATTTTAGTGTGGTTTGATTATGGAGAAATTTCTACAAGTATTGTAAAATAAAATAATTATATAGGTGATGCATAAGGGTATTAAACCTTTGATTATTGTAATAATGATATGATTTGAGATATTTAATGTTTATCTCATGAAATGGATGTAAAATAATGACATGTTTAGCTTGGTTCACCTCATGTAGTATAAAATATTATGGGTAATGAAATTATTTTCACCATAATTACTAGTAGTGTGGATCAAATCAATCATAATATATTTTATATATTGAATATAACTAATTAAATCCATTGTATTGTGTTAAATATCATGGGCCTATCCTAAAACCCACCCAAAAATTATTAATCATTTAGAAAAATTAAATTATAAGATACAGTCAATGAAACCGAAATATCCATATCTATATCAAGGATATGAAATCATTCACATAGATGAATCACCAACAAGGCACCCAAAGGATAACTAATAGAAGAGAGAATGGGAGGGAGTTTGTGACAATATAAGGGATTAGATAACCTTAGGATGATTTAATCTATAGGTAAAACCCATTATCTACATAGGTAGAGTAAGGTATAAAAATAAAGATATTGTGTTTACCATATCTGAAAAAAAACAACAACACTACAAAAGGAACTCGATACTATCCGCCAGCTACCGAGTGTCCTAATTGACTAACCATTTTCATGCTACTAGGTAAATGTGGGCTTATTTACACTACCCCATAAAAATTATACCAATAACTATCTAATGGTATTTCCTCTAATGAATTTACACCCACAGATCTATAAATAAATATTCATTTATATTCTCAAAAGACAAAAAAAACATCTTTATCTAGATTTTGTATAAAAATTTCATTTTCTTCAATATTTTCTCTATCTAGGAATGATAAAACAAAAATTAAATAAAACTAAAACAATTTATTATGTTTTAAACGTTATAAAATAATGATTTTGAACTCTAAGAGGTATAAAAAAGAATCTTTAGTGATATATCATTCACTGAGACCACTTGTGATATTCTTATACCTTATTATCATAAATAAATAGCATAAATATTTTATCTCACAACATTATATTACCTAATGATCAGTCATTATAAAAATATAAATCTTCCTCAAATTGTGAATAAAAAATCCAATATTTAATCCTTAAAACACAGTCTAATTATCCCAATTATCTTAAAAATAAAAAATTACCTCATTTGAACAATTGCCATTATAATATTTTTAATTCTCTATTTAATCAAAATGTTAATATATTTATTGAGTATTATATGGTAATCCCATAGAAATTTCCCAATTTCAACTGAAATTTATCTATGTATTTAACAGCATAATCACTATTTTCAACAAAATTAATTTTCTTAAAGATATCACTCCCCAGCTGAAAATAGATAGTTGAATCACCTGAATTATTCTGATAGTGCTCCCCATCATTAATATATATATATATTTAATTACATATAAAAATTGATCCATGATTAAAAAAATATAAATTAATACATCAATCATTCCTCTATATCATTACTAAATTCCTAAACATAAATAACATCTATACAATATTTCATATCTCATTTTCTAAATTAATTAATCAAATTCACTAGAAATTATTAAAAATTATGATAAATAGATATCCTCAATTATAACAGACAAAACCATGAATTTTTTATTTATCCAATAACAAACATAGAGATGATGTTCCATTTATTTACCCAACCCCATTGGAACCCCTCACAGGATGGTGGTGAAGATAAGAGTGACCCCCAAAGCATAGGTTTAATTGGTCATGGGTAGGTGACTATAAATGAGGGTATAAAATGCACATAAAGGGAGGTATAATGATTATTTATCGCATGAATATATAAAAAAATGCACTGATCATCAGCATCAAATAAATATCAAATATCCCAAAATACCATAATTCATGTAATGGAATTCATAAAATAAACTCCAAATAAAATACCCTTGTGAAACTCATATGGCAGTGACTCCATTGGAACCATGTATCACTGTGAGCTAGTATAATCAAATAAAATAACCAAATCCATCCATGAACCCTATAATCCTAGACACACATAAATACAAAAATATATATAGGGTTGTTAATACATTTATACTCAGTTGGATACTCCTAAAACCCTATCATTAAAATGTGGAAGAAGAACACACATTATATAGTAAATAAAACAACTGAAACAAAAAATTCACCTATATGAGGTAAACTACCACCCATAATCACTACGGTTCACTCACAAAACATTGGACATAACATGTAACAATAT
The DNA here is from genome assembly GCA_963277665.1 of Viscum album. Lineage (NCBI taxonomy): Eukaryota > Viridiplantae > Streptophyta > Magnoliopsida > Santalales > Viscaceae > Viscum > Viscum album. Next base: position 1,171,232,582 of record OY728119.1, on the reverse strand, counting down.
TGTACAAAAATAATATATTAATAAGGTACCCCAAAATCACTTCTCTATAGAGGTAGTCATTGTCATGTAACGACCCTCAATTTTATCAATAGAAATTCTCTTCTTATAATTACCTCACATAGTATAATCACATAAAATCAAATTAAGAACAAAATAAAAACATTATAAATGATGAATCAATAAAATAATAAGTACTTCTAAATGATGAGGAATATATACTGGTGGAAAATCAACTTGGACTTTAGAATAGAAATATAAACATTTTGAATAGTAAACCAACTAGTAGAATAGTTACCTATCCTATGAATGTATAAATAAAATTTAAGCATCTTATAAATGAAAGTATGATATAATTATATCATAGTATAAGTACATAAATGTTTTGAAAATTATTAATTAATTACCATTATTTTTTTATTTTATAAATATTTATTTACAATTTTATAATTAATATAATTCTTAAAAACAATTTTTTTTTATAAAATGTATTAATAAATTAATATATTGTTTTCATATGATTTCAAGATAATTTTATGGCTACTTATATAATTTTTCAAAGTATTATAAAATCAATTATAATTTTAAAATACATATTTTTTGAGTAAATGATGATTTTAATTAAAAATTATATTTCACATGTTTAGAAATTTATTTTCATAAAATGAAGTTTATTTTTTAATTCTAAATTTATAAAAAAATTTGGTTAAATTTTTGGGAATTTCCTAAAATACATGAACTTTTTGTGAATAGTAAAATACAATAATTTCTTATAAATGCTATATACATGAGTTTTTGAGTCGTTGTTGACGTGATTATAGGGTAAGAACCATTTGTTTGAACTCATATTGACTAGTTACTAAATTTTGTGACAATAATCAATGCTATTTCATGTCTTCAAGCAAAATAATAATTTAATGATCAAAATAATGAGAAAACACCACCCCCCTCGACTATAAATGTCACACTTTACCACCTCTTAACCTCACTCCTTTCAAGATTTGATAATTGTCCAAATTATACACAATACTATTTTTAATCATCTCCCACACAACTAGTAACTCTTGGTTTCTTCAAAATACCAAAAACGTTTCCCTATGAAGGTTTTCAAGGATTTGAAATTCAAGTGGTAAATTCCACTTTCCCTTTCATTTAATTTCTTTTCAAGTTAGTTTTTATAATCTCATATCCTACCCTCATAGAAATGTTATGATAATTTTAGTAAATCACATGTATGCTAATTTTATTATGCAAATGGACTAATCCATCATTAATCCTATATAATATCCCTTTTATTCTAAAAATGAAAATGTCGTTCATGAGGTGTTAATTTATCACCTTTAAGGAAAAAAAAATTCATTCCAAATTAACGCCTTCAATGCTAGTTTTAAAACAATTATTATCATTAAAAAACTATAATATATGTATTATAACCTATTTAGTGTTTTGGAATCATTATATAAACATGATGTTAAAAAAAATAAGATTTGTGTGAGTGAAAACTGCCCAAAAATAATCTAAATGATTATCACTGACTTCTTATCTAATGATTCACCCTCACCAAAAATAGCCAAATTAATTATATAAAGGTTTAAAATTATATATTATTATTAATAACCCATAACATAAATTCAGTATTTCTATTTCCATTTTATATGAACTTCAATACTCTTATTAAGGTGAACTGATCGTTAAAACTATGAAAATGAGCACTCTCGAACCATGAAATTAAACACTATAACTCATAAAAAGGCAATAAATGAATATAATAAAATTATAATAAATAAATTAAATTTATAAAATTTTCTTAATTAATTAATTAATGGATTTAATTTTATTATCCATTTCATTAAGATGAATTTTAAATTAATTTCAAACATAAGGTAAGGGATTCAACCCAAACCTCCTTTTTTCATTCAGGTCACTCTTTCTCTGTCTTTACCCCAATGTTATGATTATTTATTTTTATATAATTGTTTTAAATTATGTTCCTCTATTCCAAAATCATGTATCTAGATTAGTCCATCCCTCTTTGATGGGGTAATAGATGTTTTAGAAAGGTTCTCTTTTAAATTCTTCATAATAAGCAAGCGCACATCAAAAGAACTTCTTGATTTCATACCGACTTCAAATTGAACGCCATAAAATATTTTAAGAAATGCATATTTTTATAAAATCACTCATTATATCATGAAAATATTACCTAGTTCATTATTGGTTTTAATAAATTAAATACTCCTTTTCCTTTTTAAATTATTTTTAATATTTTCCTTAAGCTACACTAAAATGTTTCATTTAAAAAGTTTCTTAAACACTTATTTTACGTGTTTGTACTTAAATTGGACATCAATTATTATGAGCCACACCTATTTCCTTTTATGAATGTCCATGAAGTTTTTAATCCATTATTTCGTTGAAACATTTATGATATGCTCATTTATTGTGCCTTGTGATGTGATTATGATAGCAATTTATTTCTATGGGTAACCCTTATGTTTATTCTTAATGTGGAACACGTATTAACTAAACATGTTATAATGGGTTTGCCTATATAGCGTTCCAATGCATTGGATAATATTTTAGTCTCATGAGACGTTTTTTTGGGATAGAGAGTGAACCTAATTCCTATATGGGACTCTGTCCACCAAGTTATATAGTCTTGGTAGATATCCATGACTAGTGTTTATGTCATGTTATATTATTTTTTCACATTCCTATGATGCCGTGATTATATTTTCCCATGATAAAATTTTTATTAATCCTTATTTTAATTCAAATTCCATTCCTTTTATGTCATCATGTTATTTTTTCATGCCCATTTGTTAGGTTTTATTGCTATTTTTGTTTACAGATTGTGATTTTTAGTTCATCCATTTTGTTCATGTATTCCCCAGGTTATCCTTTGTTGATGTATGTTCTCAATGGATGTTAGGAACTCATTATATATATTAAATAAAAGATTTTTGTAATTTGTGTTTCATGATGTTTAATTATTTTCATAATCTTATAAAGACACTGGAATGTACCGTCAATGGATTATTGTTATTGGTTAAGTATATAAAAAGATTTTAAAAAATATAATGTTTAATAATTTTTGTGTGGACTAGAAAACTCTAGTGAACGAAATACAGATAAGTCAAAGTATGAGAAGATGTCCTTAAATTTGTTTTGTATATATTAATTATTTTATCAATAAAATACTTCCCTATCTATATACTACAATTGGATGTGGTTCTAGAACAGATCTACCTAGGTGTAACAACTCTGACAAGGTCTTCCAGGCCTGACTCGGGGTAACCTGGTACATGTGAATTAGCGTTACTACACACCTTGTTTGACAGTACCTGGGAATATGCTCTAGTAAAATCCTAATATCATTATAAATTGTTATTAAGGGAACAAAAAAATTCCCATAAGGATAAAATTTAGGAAATAGATCATGGATTACTTAGATTGAAACGCAGGGAATCTTAAGTTTATCCTTTTATGTTCAGAGTTTCCTATTATTAATATTAGATTAAGAAATCAAGCACCCTATTGTACACTATTTTTTTACATAATGGATGTAAATAGAATAACACATGTCATAAATCAATGTGATATCCAATGTGATTATTTTTCTAATGATATGAAAAATACGATGGTAATGGGTGCTCAAAACATTATGACAATACATGCACAACTGAATCAAGTTATGAATAATTACCTGAAACATGTGGAAATCCATCTTTAGCTAAATAAATATAATATTTTCATATATTCCTTCATATGGAAAAGTCCTCCCATGTTTAGTGGATCTTATAGTCCCCTCCACACAGAAAAATGTATTAGCTCCATTTAGAAGACATTCTCTACCCTATAGTTCTTAAAATAAGAAAAATTTGTGATGGTAGTTTATCATTTTGATAAGGAAGATGATCAGTGGTGGATACTAATCATGAACACAAATACCCCGGAGGAAATTGATTCCATGGAATGGGTATATTTCAAAAAAAAATGAACAAATATTTTTCTAAAACACTACAAATTATGATTGAAAGGTATTTCCTCAGACTATATAACAATGAAGGTGAGTCTATTGAGGAATATGAAGGAATCTTCAAATGGTTTTCAAGATACGTCTCTAGCTTTTTCTTGAACACCGGAAGTAAGGTGTATCTCTTCTTTAGTGGTGTAAGTATTAGTCTATGAAATGATTTGTAGATTTGAGAATTTAATAGCTATAAAGAGATTGTTTGTTGTTCCTTTAAGGTTAAAATGTTGAATGGGGACTCTTAGTGGTCTCGTGATCCTAGGAGAAAAAAAAAATCAGAAAATGGATTTTAATAAAGGTGATAAACCCCATGATGGAAAGAATACCCTACATCCCACGTGTGAAAAGTGTGGTAAGAAGTATCCTAGAAACTTGTTTATCTGAACCAAGAGATTCTTAAGATGTAGGAGAGAGGGGCATATGGCTAATAACTACTGAACGGATATGAAGTATCCAACTAATTTAGGTGAAGAAATTATGGTTCATATCAATACTCAGCCTATAGTATAGTGCTTCAACTATATGGAGCATGGGAATTACGATATCCATAAACTTAGGCTAAGGTTACTTTGAGAAAATCAATAACAAAAACCTACAAGGTATAATGAAAAGAAATATGCTATCACTAATGTTTATCTAGATCCCAAAAATTATTTTGTGATAGGTTCCATGGTTATTCATTCAAGATTAGTGAATGTACTATTTGATTCTGGTTCTTCACATTCTTTTATATCTTTCAAATTTTTTCTAACTATTAAATCACCACATCAAAATATGGAGGTTAAGTTATCTGTAAGAAAAAAAAAATTGGAAAATGATTTCATCTAGAATATTGAACTCCTCCCCAGTTAATGTTTGTGGACTGAACATCCCATAAAATATTTTCGTACTCCCTTTGGTATATTTTGATGCTATTTTGGGAATGTATTGGATATCATTATAAAAATTAAACATCAACTATCAGGAAAGAGAGATCACTCTTCTCATCTCAAAGAATGATACAATTCTATACAAGTGTAAAGAAGAGGATGAATCTACTTCATAATCATTATCTCATGTGTAGATATTGTTCCCTTATTAAAAAGAAAATCTACCTATAATGATGTAGAAAAGGAAGGGAATCATGCTCCATGACATTCCCGTTGTGAGGGACCACACTTATGTGTTCCCTGAAGAGTAACCTGGTCTTCATCCTGATCGAGAGGTTATTTTATCAATTGAAATTATTCCTAGATATCTACAATATCAAAAACACCTTATATAATGGCTACCGTTGAACTAGAAGAACTGAAGAAGTAATTATAATAGAATCTAAAAAAGAGTTCTATATTCCCAAGTTCATAGCCATGGAGTTCACCAGTACTCATTATCAAGAGGAAGAATGGATCAATGTGTCTATGAGTTGATTATTTCGATCTTAATAAAATAAAAATAAAGGGAATGTATCCCCTGCCATAGATAGATGACTTGTTTGATCAGCTATGTTTGGATAGTTCTTTCTCTAAGGTGGACCTTTATTCAGGATTTTACCAGTAAAAGGTTAGGTAGGAATATATTCCCAAGACTAAATTTTTAAAGAAGTACAGACACTTTGAGTACATATTGATTCCCTTCATACTTAGTAATTCTCGCAAAAAATTGGATTTAATTAATATTTTATATAGAAATCACCTCAAAAAATTAGGGGTAGACTTTCTTGGTGATATTAGTATATACACCAAGAGAAACAAGGAACATGATGTGAATTATAATACTATTCGTAAGGATTTATAATGGGATAATATTTTTTCAAAGTATAGTAAATGTGAGTCATGTATGATGGAAGTATCATAGTTAGGGATTCTAATCACCAAAAAAGTGCTATCTATGGACCCTTCCAAGACATAGGAAATCAAAGAGTGGCCCAAGAAAACATCTATAATGGTAATCCATTGTTTCTGTGGTCTAGATATGTATTAATAATGTTTTGTAATAAACTTCTCATGATTTCCAAACCCACTTACCAAGATGACTCAAAAAAGAGTAAAGTTTTTCTGGACAAGTGAATGTGAAAACTGCTTCAAAGAGTTGAAAAAGAGGCTTATCACTACATAAGTACTCACACTTCCAAAAAGTGAGGAACTATTGGTGGAGTACGATGATGCTTAAACGAAGGGATTCGGCAGTTTACTGGTGAAAATAATAAATTTATATCCTACACCTCAAGGAAGTTGAAAATTCATGAACAAAACTATCTCATACATGATTTGGAGTTGGCAGTTATGATCTTTGTGATGGAAATCTTGATGCATTATCTCTAAGGGGATAAGTGTGAGATATATAATAATCACAATAGACTCAAATATATATCCATTCTGAAGGAGTTTAATATGCACCAATGAATATGGTTATATCTCATCAAGGATTATGAAGGCTCAATCCGCTAACATCATGTTAATGAAAACAAGGTAGTAGATTCTCTAGGTAGAAAGGATCATGAATCCTTACCAATGATGATAATTTAGAAGCATCTAATCTTATTAGACATATAATGTACGGACATTGGGAATTGTTAAGGAAGGAACATCATCAATCCTTCCTCAAATTATTTTTTCAACCATCGCTTATGGTGAAAATAATGGATTCTCAAAGAAATGATGTGGAAAATTCATAAAAGGGTGGATGCTATGAGAAATAGGGAATCCTCTAAGTTCCAGATTAGTGAGGATGGATTCATAAAATTTGGGTCAATACTATGTGTATCTTAAAATCCATTGATAAAGAATGAGATTTTAAATTATCCACATGGATCAACCTTTTGTATTCACCTTGGGAGCTCAACGATGTGTCCAGATCTCAAAGATATCTACTGGTGGGACAATATGAATAAGGAGATCACTGAATATACCTATAATTTTCTGGTATGTCAGTAAGTGAAGGCAGGAAGACAATAGTTTAACAGGGTGATATAGCCACTACCCATACCAATATGGTGGTGGTAAAACATTACCATGGACTTTTTCAATAGACTTCCAAGGGAATCCATAGGAAACAATGCTATATAGGTTGTTGTGGAACATCTTACAAATAAAAATCACTTTATCCCAATTCAAGTGTAAATATAACTAGATCAATATACATTGATATACGTCAAAGAGATGGTAAGCCTGAATGGGGTAACATTGTCACCTATATCTGATAAATATTCTAGATTCACTTCCATGTTATAAAAAAGTATCCAATATTCTCTAAGAACTTTCAATAAAACCTATCATCCTCAATTGATGGCCAATCTGGGTGGAAAATTTAGACACTAGAACACATGTTTAGAGAATGTTCTATGGACTTCAAATGAGGATGGGAAAAACATCCTTGTCTAGTTGAGTTCTCTTACCACAATAGTTTCCACTAAATCATCTAAAAGGCTCTATATAAATCCCTCTATTAGAATAGATGAATAACACCATTATGATAGGATAAAGTCAGTGAATATAAGCTATTAGGACCTAAAATGGTCAAATAAATGGTGGAGAAGGTGACACCCATTCAGAATCACATCAAGGATGTCCAAAGATGAGAAAATAGCTATATAGACAATCATCTATGGGACGTTGAGTTTATGTTTGGAGACATGGTATTCCTCAATATATCATCATGGAAGAGGATCATCATAATTGTGAATAGAAAAAATCTACATACTAGTTATATAAACCCCTTCGAGATTCTTGATCATGTTGGAGTTGTGGACTATTGACATGACCTTCCACCAACTTTGTCTCAAGTACACTATTTATTCTATGTATCCCTCTTGATGAATTATAGGGAAGATCCTTCACGTGTATTGAATTTAGATGTGGTATTGTTGGGGAATGATCTATCTTAAGAGAAGTAGTCAATGAAGATCTTGGACCTTAGAGATAAAGTTATATTTAACAAGACTCCTCACATGGTCAAAATGTTATGGAGGAACCATAATTACAAAGAGGAAACATGGGAATCCAAGGAATTGTTGAAGGAGAAGTACCCTTACCTATTTTCCACATAGTATGTAAAATCAAATTTCAAGGGTGATATTTCACAAGGAGAGAACAAAGTAATAACACTGGATTTTATCAATGGAAATTACCTTCTTATGATTATTTCATATAGTACAATAATCTAAAATCAAATTAAAAAACCAATACTAACATTATTAATGAATAATGAGTAAAATAATTGGTATTTCTAGAATTTAAGGAACATTTACTGGTGGAACATTAACTTGACCATTGTAATAGTAATGTCACCCTTATGAATAGTAAATTATATAATATATTAATATCCTAACCTAAGAATGTATAAATAAAATATTTGAATCCTATAAATGAAATTATTAAATAATTATATAATAGTGTAAGTAAGTAAATGTTTTCAAAATTATTAATTAAGTATTGATATTTTTGTAAGTTATATATATTTAATTACAATTATTTAATTAATATAATTATTTAAAATAAAATTTCATTGCATAAAATTTATTAATAAATTATTATATTTTTTCCTTAGTATATTAAGATAATTTTATGATACCTTATATAATATTTCAAAGTGTTAAAAAATCGGTTCGAAGTTTAATATCCGTTTTTTTAGTAATGGAAAATTTTATTTAAAAATTAATTTTCTCATATTTAGAAAATTATTTTCATAAATAAGGTTCATATTAAAATTTTAAATTTCAACAAATAGTTAGGGTATATTTGTGGGTTTTTTCTAAAATACATGATTTTTTTGTGAGTAATAAAATTAGATAATTTTTGATAATTACAATATACATGAATTTTTTTCTCATTGCTGATATAATGATGAGGTAAGAACCATTATTTAAAACTTACATCAATTATTTACATTATTTAGAGATAATAATGAAAATTATTACTTTTCATGATCCAAAATAATAAACTAATGATTAAAATAATGAGAGACACCCCTCTCCACTACTATAAATACTGCCTCTCACCACCTCTTAACCTCACACCATCAATGATATGTGGCATGTCCAAATCCTTCCAAATACACTTTCCAATCACCTCCCCCTTTTCCATTATTTCTTTTTCTTATAAAAAATTTTAATTCTTTTCACTAAGGTGTTTTTCAAGGAGGATAAACTTGACTGGTAAATTCTTATTTCTTTTTCTTTTTATCCCATTTCATGTTATATTCTAATTATATCCTCACCTCCCCTCATAAAAATGGTATTATAACTCTATAAAATATAATATAATAGATTATATTATTCTAATTTAATAATTCATCATGAAACCCCACTCTCTACTTTTAATTATAGATATGAAAATATCGTTCATGTGGTGTTAAATTATAGCCTTCAAGGATGAAAAATTTTCATTTTCCATTAAAACATTTAAGGCAGGTAATAAAATAATTGTAATGGTTAAAAATAAATATAATATGTGTATTAAAGCCTATTTAATGTTATGGAATCATTATATATACATTATATTAAATAATAAAACGTAACAAGTTTGTTTTGAGCGAAAACATCACAAAATTATCCAAACAATTATCACTAACATCTTATCTAATGATTCTTCCTCACTTAAAATAACCTAGTGAATTATATAAACATTTATCCTTATGAATGTTCACTAATAAATTGTATCTTCAATTATATATTTCTATTTCTATTTTACATGAACTTCCATACACTTATTCAAGTGAACCAAATATGAAAACTAAGAAAACGAGAACACCTAGACGATGAAATTGAACACCATAACTCATAAAAAAAACCACAAATAGACTTAATAAAATTATAATTAATATATTACATGTATAAAATATTTTTAATTAGTTAATTAATTTAATTTAATTTTATTATCTAAGACATTAAGTTCAAGTGCATAATCATTTCAGAAAAAATGTATGGGATTTAACCTGAACATCAATTTTTCCATCAGGTTACTCTTTCTCTCTCATTACCCCAATCTAATGTATATTTAATTTTTATATAATTTTTATACATTGTATTTATATGCTACAATATCATCTATCAATATTGGATAATCCTTCTTTGATGGGGTAATACGTGTTTTAGAAAGGTTCTCTTTTCAATTATTCGTTATAAGAAAGGTTTAATCTAGGAAACATCCCAATTTCTTACCCGCTTACAAGTGCACTCCAAAATCTATTTTAATCCATAATTATTATTTTTTAAAATCACTCACTTTATCATGAAAAATTAACTTGTTTAAATTTAGGCCTTATGAAAACAAATATTCATTTTCCACTTCAAATTCTCCTTAACATTTTCCATAAAATGCACTAAAATGTTTCATTTCTAAAGTTTATTAAACACTACATTTACATGTTTCTAATAAAATTAGTCCTAAATTATCATGATACATGACTATTTGCCCTTATAAGTGTCCATGTATGTTATTAATACATTCGTTCATGGATACATTTATGTTATTCTCATATGTTATGCCTTGTGCCATGATTATGATACCTATTTCTTTCCATGGGTTACCCTAGTTTTTATTATTCATGTGGCACACATATTCCTGAAAATATTATTATGAGTGAAACTAGATATATATCCAATTAATTGGGTAATGTTTAGTCTCATGAGACATCTTGTTGGGAATGAGATTGAAGCTGATTCCTTTAAGGGACTTTGTCCACCATGTAGTTATCCTTGACACAAGTTTATGTCATGTTATATAGTGTTTCCAAATTCCAATGATTCCATGATTATATGTTATCATGTTATACATGATATTCTTCCTTATGTTTATTTTTGTTCCATTCCTTTTATGTAATCATTCCATGCATTGTAACCAATGTGTTATGATTTAGTCCTATTCTTATTTGTTTACTGGTATTTTAGCTCATCTCTTTTTTAATGTATTTCCCAGGTTATCCTACACAGATGTTTGTGCTCAATAGAAATTGGTAGATAAATAAAAAGATTAAATAATTGATGTTTTTAATTTTAGTTTCATTATTTTTAATTGTGTACCAAATCCTTCCAAGACACTAGACTTTATGATTATTGTATTGTTATTTTAGTTAATTTTGATATATTATGTGAAAAAGGCAAGGGTCTTAATATGTCATTCCAAGATCTCATGTGTCTTTAGCTATAATAACATCTATATTTCATTATAAAATATATTATTAATAAATTTCTACCAATTACCTATTCACTATTACATTTATTTCAATAACATTAAATATTAAATGGATTATATGATAGAACCACACCCACATTTCCTCAAAACTATATCCAACATCACATATACTCATATAAAAACTTCCAATACATGGCCACCACAACCACTATTTCAACATAGTCCTTTCTACATCAACTATTTCAATCCAACTCCACAACAATAACATATTATAACCGAAACAAGATATAAAAACCCACTACCAAATCACCATAATAACTCTATGTATAAAAACAACAAGATAGTATAAAACAAAAATAATTCTAACAATGATCCCTATCAAACAATCATCTGCAATCCAATTTCAATGTCTATTTTAAACATTAGGCATAACCACATGAGTAAAATTTTCCAAATCTATGTTCCACTAATTTATTACCATCTTTAAGTGATTTTAAAATTATTAAATGTTAATAGAATAAAAAAATGGATTCATATAAATCATATCAATATAAAATAAAATAAATAATTGACAACAATATAAATATCAAATAAATTACATGTGAATCATCTTTCCATTTAAATTTCATTAATCATGTATATTAACATTGAATAGGTTAATTTTAAACATATACCTATTGAGAACATAGACATAATGATTCAACATTCATGTATAATAATAAAATATTTTTTCTAAATCTTCTACCTCAACCGGGGAAATAATAATGTCTTATGTGTGAATTAGGAGAAAAATATGATTAAACTATCAAGAACCATAAAAAATACACTCAACTCCATATATTGAATCTACCTAATCCAGAGTAAAAACAAAATTCAGAAAAAAATTCAAATTAATGAAAAAAATATGAAAACCATCCAATAATAAAAAACATGAGAATAATAAGGAAAGGAAATTAGAATCACTACTCATATCAAAGGATCTCACTCCCATTTTGACAATGATCAATGATGTATCATAAGATGGCCAATAGAAACCTAATATGAGCTACAACATGGCTAATGAATAATTATTGTTGAAGGAATTGGAGAATAATCAATAAGTATCTCAAATTTATATTAAAAAATATTGTAAACATAAAATTATGGTGTGATGGGCTTGGTTATATCACAAAAATAGACTGATCTGGAAATCATGGCATGATCCTCTCTAAATTTATTATATTAAAACCATTTCATTTCTATGTAAATAAGTAACATAATTATGAAAAAGATAGGGTTATGTAACAATCGTTTAATACTTTTGACTAGTATCATAATTTAATATGTTCTCTCTCAAACGTGATCAACCGATAGGAAACCACCACAACACAACTACCATCAACATGGAGTAATTTCACAAAAATGGAATAACCATGGATTTTTATACCTAAAACCTATAAGGTGAAATGAACATCATCGTAGAACAAGAATACAATATAATAATAAAAAAATACCACGATTCCCTTCATGTTACAACCCAAATAAAAGAGCTACAAACTGAGACCATACAATAAGAAAAAAATAAAAATATCATGGTCTAAGATCCATAGTGCAATACATCACCTCATTCTTTAACCTTAGTGATCAATATTTTACAAAATGGACTATAAAAATTTATATTCCCTATGAAACAAAACAAACGAAAGTGCTGTGGTTCAGATTTTGATCCATGTTTCCAAATTAAATATCAATTCAGGTTCCACTTATCCTCCACTAGTGACCTTCAACATACTCCCAACACCATAATGGTATCACAAAAGGTGAGGTTCAAAAAAATTATTAAATTTAAATCAAATTCCTATAAAATATTTATTTTTATCAATAATTAAAAACAAAACTATAATTCAACATGGAAACCTAAAAAAACACCCTCAAAACATACCACTCAAACTAGAACAAAAAAATCAATAAAAAAAATAATGTATCATATGGAAGAAAACAAATTAAATTATATAATCATTAAATCAAGCACTGAACATCATAAAAAATTCTAATGAAATTGATAAACTCAATATATATCTAAAACACGCTCTCCCATGTGCACTCTCTAATACTTTATACCTCTAAAAAGCAAAAACCAAATGGATGATAAATCTATGCCACACTTTGTCCTGATGATCTTGAATCTCCACTAGTCACACTATGATTATCACATAATCATGAAAATCTGTTTATCCCTAGCCAATGTTGTGGGATTAATCATTATGATATTGAAAAATCTATGACAGATGAAAAAATTTATGATTATAATATATATATGGAGTAATATGAAAAAGATAGGCCACCTTACCAACCTTCTTTAACACATCAAATTCATAATAAACTAGCGGTAAATATTACTCCCATGACAAAAAAAAAACTAGTCTCCATGATGAGAATAATACGTTAGGAACATATAAACACCAACTTAAAAATATATATGTCTCCTATTATGAACAATATAATATTATTTAGGATCATGAGTAGCCTTCATCTAATCATGAATCACCTATACATTCTTAGTCATGATCTGAAGAAAATATGATCCATGAATTTCTAATTCTCCAACCATATTCAAACAAAATATAGTTCTATAGGGCCTCCCACCAAAAAATTCAAATAGATATATATGAATAGTGTAATAAAGTATATTTTTAATGGAAAATATACCATAGTTTGGTGATTTACCAGTCAAATTATAAAAACATGAATAGATACAAATAACATTTCCTCTAGTGTTTTAATAATCCACCCCATTTGACATATTATTAATGGATACAAATATTTTTAAGGAATAGATGCGAGACAAAATCATGTTAGATATCATTACACATTCATGATGTAAATTGAGGATCATGATCAAAGATGATATTCCATAGTATCCCTTGAATATTTACAATCTCTTACATATATTTATTTTCAACAAAATATAGTACACTCAACTCTTTAATTTTAAATGAATCATTTTTTTCATTAATAAATCCAAATAAAGTAGAAAAACTAACATTCCCTCTAATATTGACATAAACTATTGATAAAATCCATTAAAAAGACCTAACACTTCATCTTCAGAGTATTCGATTATTGTAGAACACCACTATGAATATGCTTCTAATCTTTCACCATATAAAAAACCATGTATCTAGAAATAAACTTAATCATTAAACTCTTTATCCGTCATAACTAGGACTAAATACCCAAATAAAGTGGCATCTTGGTGATCCTAGGATTCACTTATATAGGTGAACAATGAAACACATGTATAACCATATCATCCATAGCTAATGGAATAAAAAGGTTCCTTTTAAAAAACTAATGTTGATCATCCTCCATCCATTTATTGAAATCATATTTATAAATTTTAAAATTATGTTTGACCTATACATCAATATCCCTTATCTATTATTCCTCAAAATTCATTATAATGGAGCACTATATTGTTATCTGATAAGGAAAACCTATTCCACTAAACACATCTATATCAAGATATTAAATTTCCACCTCATTTATCAACTTCAATGAATCTTAAAACTCATGAATTACACATCCATGAGAAAAAATTATTTTATAATAAACTACTATATTCCATTTACATATTTAGTAAGAGATCCAAAATTAATATTCATGTAATAACTTCATTCACTGAAAGTAACATAGATTTTAATTGCATCAATAGATAATATACCTATATATTTTTCGATCTTGGAAGACCAAAAAAAACTCACATATCGGGTATTTCCACCAAATAATTAGAGAAAACACTTTATCTGCCAAATCAAGGTCATTTGAAGAAAATTTATACTCTTGGGGATATAACATCCAAGACCCATAAGAGATAAATTCTCACTACTACCTAAAAAGAGACCCAAATCTAGGAAGAGGTGAATAAAAAAATACCTCAATCATAACTCCATCCCTTGTAATTGCAAGGTTATAATGATTGATTATCTTCACTTTTAGGTACTCAAATTATTACTAACAGTGAAAAATACACATGTATTATTGATATTTCTGAATCATGGTTATCAAAGGGCTTTTAATTTAATCATAATAAGAAAAAACACTCCTATAATAACTTGTATTCCCATGGAAGCTACATAACATTTCAATGTTCCTCAATGTTTCTTAAGAAACGACTACTTCAATATTCAAAGTATCCACTACCATATCTTATTAAGATACTATATTTACAAATAATTCCACACCACACATGAAGATTGTTCCATTATATTTATTCCTATATATCTAGTCAAATAAAATAATTCCCTATAATGGTAATAATATATTTAGAATGACCCTACATTGACCTAAAATACATATGTATTTTAGTAATGAATTATACCATTAACTGGTCAAGAATATCTCTAAATAGTAATTTCATCAATTCAATTATTACAACTGAATGACCTAACCAAAAATCCATAGTGTTTATAGTTACATTGGAATGTAATATTTGGGTTATCCGCCACCTTCATCCACATTTGATGATATCCATATTTTAGATAAATCTATGAAATCCAATAAATTCCCTTAAACCAATTCAAAAACATTTATCCTCATAATGTTTTAAAAATTCATCACCATTAACTATTTAATCCATTGATTCCCTATGTACAACATCAATCTAAAATCTACCTTCAATACAAATAAAACTGGAGCACCCCTAGGTGACTCACTAGGTTAGAAAAAATCATTTTTAAACAAATTATTAATATGAATATGCAACTCCCATTTAATGGGAAGTTATATCTATTAAAGATGAATCAAAATGAGAGATACATCAGGTTACATCTCTATCATGAACTCAATTTCATCTTAAGAGGGTACTGTCTCAAACTCTTCTAGAAACACAACCTAAAACTCCTGGATAACATAAAAAACACTATTACATATTCTCCCATTGAATACAAAAATAAATATTCATATTCAGAAGATAATATCTCTTCATTCCTATGACCCATCAGAAAATTATCACCATCAAACATCACCCCATAACTTTTTAAAACAAAGAAAACAACTTTTTAATAGATGAATTCGGTTAAAATGAATATAAAATAAAACCAATAATTTAAAGAAATTACATTTCATGGTTAAATATATAATATAAATTAATATTAAAATAACTAATTATTCTCAATCATTAACTCACAACCCCTAAAAATTTAATCCAAACTAGAATAGACTCCAACTATCTTAGATAATACCATGGTAACTAAAATCCTCTCCACCCTGAGTCCAAGAGTATAGAAGAAGGTAGGAACAATAAAAAACTATATAGATCCATAAAAAAAATACACCATTAGTCAAGGTAGAAAATAAATATATACATCCTCGCATGTTGTTTTTTCTGGAGTGGTTCTAGACAATCCATGGCATAGATCTAAATATTAAATACTCCACTATCTCTTTAAACTTGATGATGATCAACTTCATGTTAAAAGTTAGATTTATTACCCAATGGATGAGAAGAATCAAGAGGTTTTCCTTTATTTTTCCAATCTCATATCTGTTTCACAAATGATTTATAATCTTGTTAAAAATGATAATTTATTAAAGGAAACTGATTCTAAGGATACACTAAAAACTATCTCTTATATCACATGGACTACTAAGAATGGTTGGATACTAAAATCATCAATGGAAAAACCACTTTTGAAAAAAAAAATATAGGGATATAACTAATGGTATAATCTCAATATATTCCATTTATAAATAAGTGGGAAGCATAATGTAGTGAATAAATAATTATCTACCGAAACATCAACTTCCCAAAATATTGAAATCGTCCATCTATATCCCTCACAATAAAGAAGTTCTGATGATTTCCTTCTCAAGATTAGAGATATCCATGAGCATATTATTCCTCACATTAACCTTCTCTATTACCTCCAAATACATTATATGTGTAAAATGGGGTGACACAGAACTAAATTTTATACGAAATGAATTTTATAACTATTTTAACCTATAATACTTTTCTTATATAAGATCAATAGAAAATTAACGAAGATTGTTAAATCATGATCCAATCTCTAGCATACTGAATCTCCCTTATTGAATAAATATAAACTCTTACCAATTTACCACTATTATATTCAAATATAGAAATTCAATATGAAACTACATTTGAAAATCATCCAATGAGATTGTAGAATCCTCATGTTTTCTTGAGAGTAAGAGCTACCAATAATGGGAAACACCACTTAATAAACTGATTCCCAAATATATCAATTGGTATATATATATAAATATATTATTGGAAAAAAATATTTATCTCAAATAAAAACTGCTCAATATTTTAATTAGAGATAACCATATCATAATTTTCCATGGTCTAGTATTAAAACTCAAGTAGCATATTCCTCCAAGAATCAACCTCATTGATTGTGTCAACCCTTTAAAGGACACACAAAACATCCTTTTGTACCTCCCAACTCTGAACCATTCACTAACAACAGTAACCATTCTTTTATACAACACGAAATAAAAAACTCTAAATCCAAGAAATGTGGAATTATTTTATTATTATATATTTAGATCAATTTTAATCTCCAAAAATCACCCTAATTAATACATGGTCATAATATTGAATAATGCATGTAGCACACCAATGTATCTACCCCATGGTCAAAATTGTATCTCTTAAATAATTCTGTAATATTTAGGTCCTTTCACTATATATATGGGCTCCCAAAACGTTTTTTCCTTAAAGGTGACCCTTTTCTATATAAAATGATACTTTCAAGTGATATGGTTTCCCTATATAACCTATGTATTCCTCAATTTTTCTTAACCCTGAAATACAATCTAATTCTCAAATAATCTTTTAATACCACATATTTCTGACCTAGTCCCCCTTACACCCCTCCCAAGCTAATAATGAATATGGGAATGATCCTCAAAACACACCTTTAATATGAAATTGGTTTGAGACTATTATCATGGTCATAAAATAAACACAATGGGAGGAAATGTAGAGATAGAAGATAAGATAAAATAAACAAATTACCTCAATTGTGGAAAAATAAATATCCCAAAATAATTGGAATGTCATTCCTAAAATAATCCCTAAATAATATATCAAGGTAAAACTCTAATGGAAGTGACTCTATAAACACCAATGATCCCCACAATTTAATATGCTCTCACCTGATCACAAACCCCCTCTTGAAATCTTATTTGTGTGTGTATATGTAAGGAAGATTATGCCATCATACTCAATAGGGTCTCCAAAAAAACACTCATGAAATTTTATAATAATCATACTGATGAATCAATGAAAAATGTTTCAAACCAAAATGTTACCTATATAGTAACATAATGTTAAAAAAATAAATAAGGTACCCCACAAGAACTTCCAAAATAAAAAATCAATCTCACATCTCAATTTCATATTTCTTAGGCTACCATGCCTTCTATATTTCACTAAACAAACCACTAATCATAAAATTAATCCCATTACCCATGTATAAAAATATTTATTTCTACCACATTACATATTATTAGGAAACTATGTCACAACCACACCAAACTCTCCATAAAACTAAATCCATTTCCACATATAACAAGAAAAATCCAATAACATCAAACCACTACAATATCCATTTAAT
Source organism: Viscum album (assembly GCA_963277665.1). Classification (NCBI taxonomy): domain Eukaryota; kingdom Viridiplantae; phylum Streptophyta; class Magnoliopsida; order Santalales; family Viscaceae; genus Viscum; species Viscum album. The sequence goes on along the minus strand of OY728119.1, from coordinate 1,171,213,815 downwards.
ACACTACAATTTCACATCAACCATGTTAAACCACCAACATAATAATAACTCATTATCAAAATAAACTGACTAGATTAACCCACTACCAAAAAAACACTAACCCCAATATGAATAAACACAACAGTATAGAAATAAGAGATAGTAAATATAGAAATTATCTATTTTAAATAACATTCTATAATCCTAATTCAATTTCTAATTTTCAATTTATGTGTGAATCACATCAATATAATTTTATAGGTTTATATGGGTCTTTACATAGAGATACCCTGAGGGGGTGAATAAGTTATAAAACATTATACAATTTAAATATCATTATCCTCAAACAATCACTACCCTAAATAATATTATCCTCGTTATTTTTTGGGTAATGTTCGAACTCTTCTTACAGTTATGATCATATTTATATTTAACTTATATTTTCGTCAAACTAATTTTATTGAATATTACTTATCCAATATGCACTAATTTTAATATCACTGATAGTATATAAAGCATGAATAAATGAAAAAATAATATTACTTGGTTCACCTAGCCTGTGATACATCAAAATTTTATACAATAATAATATGAGAATGTAAATGAAATCCATTAAACACACTGTTTGGTGATGGGTTGAGGTGATGTCACTCCAAGACAAGGGTTACTCACTTAAAATTGATTTATGGATAGTGATATTCCTAAGTGTCACTCCATGAATACTATATAAATGATCATTTCTTGAGAAAGGAATATACTTTCAGAAGCAATTAAAGATACGGAAAACACCAGTATTATTGTGTTAATGCACTGAGTGTAGAATATGTTAGGATTTAAAAGTATATAAAAGTTTTTTATTATATTTCCCTCTTTTAAAGTATGTTTTGATAAATTACTTTATAAATTTTGGCTTCATTAAATATTCATTTTTTTTCTTTCTTGAAATCTAGAAAATTATAGATCCCTGTTTAAATGAGCCACCATTGAAATGGGTCACCATTTGAACTACTATTGAAATGAGTCAACATTTAAATGTGTAACTGTTGAAATCAGTCACTGTTGCAATGATTCAATGTTGGAACGAGTCATTGTTGAAACTATTCACCATTTCAATGAGTCACCATTGGAATGAGGTACTATTGGAATGAGTCATCATTGGAAGTATTCACCATTGGAATGAGTCACCATTGGAATGAGTCTTAGTTGGAATGATTCACCATGGGAATGAGTCACTATTGGAATGAGTCACCCTTGGAATGAGTTACCATTGAAACGAGTCACCATTGAAATGAGTCACACTTGAAATTATCCATTATTGAAACTATTCTCCATTGAAATGATTCATCTTTGAAACTAGTCAATATGACAGAAACTAGTGGCTTCAAACAACAGCAGGTTAGTAAGTCACTGTTGGATTTCCAATGGTAAGATATTATTTTTCTATTTAAATTTCTTCCCTTTTAATAATAGATAATCATGATGTAGTTAATTTTCTAAATTTTTTATTAAATCCACAATATAATTTCAAATAAATCGCTGATGCATTCATGAAATGGTATGTCACATGAGTCACTGTTGGATTCATGCAATGGTATGTCAAATGTGTCATCGATGGTCATCCATCGATAAGAAAATTTAATTTGTTAGATTTCTTATTAGAAAAATTATTTTCATAAATGTTATTATTTGGTTGATATCATGATGCTATTTTTTTATTTCATGATTGAAATAATTACATTACTTTGTGAAAACGTTTTTATACAAGAAGATTAATATTTAATATGATGCTTTATTTCAATGTATTTTTTCTACATGTCTAAAATAGATATTTCAATTAATTAATTCATTTTTTTTCAATTCAAATTATATTACAAGTGCATTACTAGTTATGTTAATTATTTGGATTAATATTTTATGTCATTTAATAACCTGATTGTTTTATTTTTAAATTCTCTATGATTTTAATCACCTGCACATAACTGAATTATCTCTATAATTATTTAACAAGTTTCATGCATTGAGTGATTATAGATACATGATTTTTAGATTCTTTTTAAATGTTCCTATAGAAGCATTAAATGTAACTCCTATAAAAAGGGTTGTGCTGATCCTTCGATAGATGCATAGAAAACCATACAATGAGAACTGTGTGATACTTCAATCATTCGTATTGACCTCAAATTAATTTGGAGATCATCTGTGACTTACACCTTCTTTTTTTATCATAAGAAGGACTTCATCTTTTACATCCCTTCATTCAGGTGATGGATGTTCTTGTGCTACATACATCAACAACTATCATATATTCTATTATTATTCATTGTATTTGTTGACATCGTGAAATTCTATAATCTTATTTTTTTATGTATTTAGTGTTTGGGTTATGATTTTACCATTTTAAATCTAGTTTTATCATTCTTTGGTTATTATACCACCCAAAAAGAAATATAGGGTTGTAAATCCCAAACAAAATTCAAGGAAATAGACAAGGTAAATAAATTTTAGTAAAGACTGGGATGTTCCTTTGGGTATTTTGAAAAAGAAAATTATGTAATCTGTTAGCACACCATTAAAAGTGAGGTTTTGTGGGTACAAATATTTTCGAGGATTATGGGATATTGGTGAGTGGAATAATATCTTTAGAACTGAACGACTATAAAAATTCTTGGTGTTTGTGTTCTATATTTTTCCACTTCATTGATTTATTTACAAGAACATTTCACCCACAATTTTTTTATTTTATAAACACTAATAATTTTTGATAATTATGATCACATTTTTAAAATAAATTACCCCCCTCTTGTCTTGTTTCTATAATTAAAATGGTCCAACAATTTGTATCAGAAGCATGGTTTTTTGAACACTGGGTTTTTTATAAGTATTCTACTACTTATTTTTTTGGAGTTGGTGGCCCAGAACCAACTAATTTTTACTTTATTCATTAATAAATACCTTATCACATATAGATTGTTCTTATTCATGACAATGAATGTAATAATGTCCTATGTATAGCTATTTCATTAAAGGGTCATAGCGGATCCCTGCTTTGATGAGAACCCAGAAGATCCATAACACTATTCTTGAATATATGTTCTATGGTCAGATGATGTTATTTGAGGGACATAAATAAATACAATCCATTAGGTGTGAGGACTCATAAAACATAGAGGCAAATTATCATGGTGTGAACCCTTGGTAATATCTAGGAGAATATTATGGGAACGAGACCCGCCAGTAGGAAATCCACATTTCATAGTGTCATTGGATGTTCCTATCTGCAGACATGTGTATTGGTCCCTATACTTTATGATTATTATTAATTGGTAATACAACTCACACACTTATATGTATTAATGAAAACTGTGATGACACACCATTCGTAGCAAGGTAGGATACATTGGGTGCGTCAAGAGTGATACTGCATTAATAGATTAAACGAGAAATGATTTGTCCCTTCAGTTCCATAATAGAAGTAGAAATATCAGACCCTTTGATGGAATTGATATTGCCTATAGAATCTATAACCATGGTTATGAATAGGCAAGTTCAATTTCAGAATGTCAAAGAAAGAATAATCGAGCACATGGGTTGATGGAACTAACATGAAACCCCCTTGATTTGAGATATTGAGACAAATGGATTATATTAAATAGTAAGTGTTCGTAGGTGGTGACACGTCATTGCTTCATTAACTTCTTTCTCTATGGGTGCCTTGTCATGTCTCTAGATGCTAACCTTGGACTTTAGGTAGGATTAGTCTAATTCCACCAAGAAAGATGCCTAAAGAGTCACACACTAAGTGTGTCCAAGTATCTCAGTTAAATATAATTTTAACAAGTTATATAAATTTTTTTCCCAATTGTGGTTTAATAATTATTTAACGATGGATAGTCACATTTATTTCAACGCTAGTTATTCAAGAGAATATATTGTGGGTGAAATAATATATTTATTAATGAGTGATGCAATGAAATTTATTTTAGATATAAATAGACATTATTTAAGGTCTAATAAACGTGGTGGATAAAATAAAGAAAAATTGAAAAAAATAAAAGTACACGCCATGTATTTTTTTTGGAATTCATGACAAATATTATTATTTATTAAATTATATAATATTAGGTGCAACCCACTAGGTTCATGTTATTCAATTATAATAGTCAATTGTTATTATTATACGTGGGGTATTACTAATAATTAAATGAAATGAATAAATGCTTTTGGGTAATTAATTAATTTAATTATTCTATGTAATTAAAAATACAAATTATATATTTCCCATTAGCCTAGAATTTTTTTTGTGCGCTTGTCAACAATGTATTTAGAAAAGATCTCAAGCAAATAGAGAATTCTTTTTCCACCAAGAACATTATCAAGCTACAAGAGAGAGAGAGAGAGATCCACCTCCACCGGATCAAGGCGATTGAAGGCAAACATCACAAGAAAAGGCTCTTCTGTACTAGCTCCCAGAGATCCTTTCGGCAACGTCCACAGATACATGGAGCACATATGGATCACCGCTAGAGGAATCATACACTTGGATTATACGACGTAACGATGGATCACATCGAATAGTGACCAGAAACATCAATGAAGAAAGAATTCCTTCATCATAATTCTTGTCAATTAATTAAAATAATTATAATCAACATATGATGTTCCTACCTATAGTTATGAGACACCCTTCTTTCTTTTTTGTTCTGCATTCTATTCTAATGATCTAGCATTTTATTATCATGATAGATCATGGATTGATCATTGTTAATGCTAAAATTAAAGTTGGGTACACCCACCAACACGCTTCCGCTACTCCCGAAACATACAAGTTCTATCAAAGTGGTCATATCGTTGGTTATAATATTTAAGATTTTCATTGTTTATTTACACATTTAATAATTTATTTTTTTCAATTCAAGTTAATAATTCTTCCAAATCAGAATCTAGTGATCTGTTCCTCCTCTCACATTTCCCATTCACCTTACATAAATGAATTTTTCTTTTAATAATGATTATAATAAAATAGAGGATCTCATCCGAAGGTGAAAAACGTTCTTGACTGTACAACACCTGAATACATGGCGTGTATTTGAACGTACACATCGTGTAGTCAATGTTCAATGCATCGGAATGGTCCGCCAAATTAGGTCGTTTATTGGATTATTCCTAATTCATAAATGTCACCATGTGTTGACCTAGAATAGGTGGCACATTGTATCCGGATTACACACTGTGGGGTCTACTGAACACAGCGTGTAGTCCCTTCAGGCTAGTGTTGGACCATGTACCACGTACATAGCTTTCCCAACTGGAAACTGTGTAATGCGGATACTACATGGCATGTGTCCACCTAAACACAACGTGTAATATGAAAATTTACAAAGTACATCTACATGCCATGACCTCAGGCCTGCACTTCGGATGGACGGTGAACCAAAGTACACGATGTGTAGTCAGAACCAAACAATCTGTACACATCCAAATTATGCAGATTTATTAAAATTTATTATTACAATATACACACCCTTGAGACATGTACCATAGTGCAGGCGTAAAGTTAAGGCACAACACTGGATGGGTGTTTTATATATATGTGTTTAATTTAAAATCTGTATAATGTTCATTTCTACTCATTTGGCAGTTATGAGTGGGAATTCACCAGATTTTCTCTAAGGTATAAGTTAGATATAATGATAAATTTAAATGAATTCGTTTTTTTATTAATATATGATGGATGGGAATCTCAAGGAAATTTAAAAAAAGGGTTTATGATAAAAGGATTGATTAATTAGAGATAATTAATTGATTCAAGCGTGATTTAACCTAAACAAGAATGATTAAATAATTGAATGTTTGTTTTATTTAGTTGAAAATATCAATGCATGTATGGATTATCATAAACTAGACCAAGGCCTTTGAATGTGAATGGTCCCTATTAATTTATTTATTTAAATTAAATTTTTTGGCCTATGATCCTTCTCATCATTAATATGTAAGTCAGGTGCACCTGATGTTTCTTTTATGTAAATGTTGAGACCACATTGTGAATGAATATTGTATTTGTTATCAACATTTGTCAATACTCTTCAAAATGAACAAGGAGTTGAAGAAGAATTAAAAAAAGTTAGTGGATATTGGGTGAAGTGAGGTTTCCTTGAGAATTGTTATGGAATCATAGCATTGGATGTCATAATTGAGAAATTCTCTAAGAAGATCAATTTAGACGATTTTTGAAATAATACTAGGTTCAAAGAACGTATGTCAAATGTGACACATTATTTATAACAAGGAAGAATGGTGAAGTATCATCTATCTAAGGTTGATTAATGAAGAATGAGGATTTAAAGAAGACCACGAAATTCTTCAAGATTGCATGAGAAACATGAAATATCTTACTTGTTGCACTGTTCTTAATATTCAAAATACATGTATAAAAGGTAATACATTGTCTGCAATATTGAATGTATTTGAAGAAGCTTCCAGACTCCACTTTTGGATGAAGAGAGATGATTTTAAGTGAGGATGAAGAAGTACTTTGGAATTCATATTCCAAAAATAATGGACAAAACTATGAAGATTCTTTGATGATTTGTATTTCAAAAATATCATATGATTCAAGAACATGTGATACAAGCCTTATAAAGAGTATAGAGAGTAAATAATTGATTTTGGCAAAGGAAATAAAGTGGCGTGCAAGTATTGGCACACAAGTGTTGGGGTGCAAGTATTGGCACACAATTATTGGTGCACAAGTCATATTTCAAGATCATCACATCAAAATATGGAAATGGAAATAAAGTGGCGTGCAAGTTAAAGGTTGGCGCACAAGTCAAAAAGTGGCGCGCAAGTTTAAGGGGAACGCAAGTGTGGCATACAAGTATAAGTGGCGCTCAAGTGTGGCGCACATGTATAAGTGGAGAAAAAGTGTATGTTGCGCGAAAGTCATATTTCAACATCATCATATAAAAATATGACAAAGGAATGAAAGTGTCGCCCTAATGATGGAAGGCCGTGCAAGTGATGGAGTGGAACACAATTGATGGAGCGTTGTCCAAGTAGGAATGTCGCCCAAGTGTATGTGGTGCGGAAGTCACCAAAATTCATATAAATGGACGACTAACCTCTTCATTTTTAAGGCTGAAAACTTAAGAGAAAATTACATCACTGATCACACAAGTAGTAGAAGGAGGCACGCAAGTTGAAGTGGCGTGTAGATTGAGTGTTATTTATAAGGCACACAAGTTTTTCCACGCAAGTTTTTCTGCACACGTTTTTCCACGCAAGTTTTTTCACAGAAGTTATGTCACACAAGCTGTCAATGGTGCGCAAGAAGGAAGTGTGTATAATCCAAGGGTGGCATGAAAGTTTTGAGTTGTGAACAATTGTGGCACAGAAGTATTTGTTCACGCTCAAGTAGGGTGGCACGTAAGTAAGGATTGGCACACAAGCTGTGAGTTGTTCTAGAAGTTCTAACCAGCTTCTGATCAACTGAGATGAAGAAGAGATCAGGGAAGATGGTTTTTCATAGAAAGAAACTATGTGAAGAAGAGTAGGTTTCAGTGTAGCTGGTTTTGTATTGATGAAGTAGAAGAAGAAGAAGAGTGTGCAGCATACAGGCTTGCTATATAGAAAGAAGAGAATAATAAGAATAAGAATAGAGTATGTCTAATTGAAGCCTACAATTCATTAGGGCTGTTTAACTCAGATGATGCTATCTGAGTTGATCCTCAGTTTCTGAATAATCACATTGGTATATGTGATTCTCGCAAAGAAGAGAGAAGAAGATTTAGTGCAGTTGTTTATTTCTCTAATAATATGTGAGAATAAGATTTAGTACAGTTGGTTATTACACTAAAAAGAAGAAAGGAGAATTCTTGTGGAGTTGGTGTTGCACTAGAGAAGAAGAAAAAGAATGAATGAATAAATTCTTGCCTACTGCTTTGTAAGTAATGAAGTGAAGAGCACTAAAGACGAACAAGAGCAGAACCTGCCTTATCAAGAAGGAATAAGACAGTCTCTATAGGCAATATAATGAACTAGCTAGAGGCTGTATGTTGGACTAGACTATAACAAGTCCAAGGAAGAGGATTGTTTGACACACCCTCTAAAGTGTAGGGACTTACACAAGATAGAGTATTTTTTTCGTAGCCACTCCATTGTAACATCACATTTCATTATAGTGGATAATCCATGAAATGGCCATTCCCATGCATGGGAAGGATGTAGCTACTCTTATTGAGTGGTGACCCTTTTAAAAATATCGTGTGCATATTTTTACTACTTTCTTTTATTGCATGTGGTAGGGAAAAGAGAATAAGAGAATCAAGATCCTAATAGGTTAATAGGTATAGGGATAAAAGTTTGAATTAGTTTAAAATTTTCTCAACAATGATTCACACCCTCTCAGTGTTATGTATATCCCAAACAGGTGATCTCAATTGGTATCAGAGGGCAGGTTCACCTCTGTTGGATTCTCTACAGTGAAGCTATTCCTTTTTGAAGATTTGAGTTCCTTTCTTGAGTCAACAATGAAGAGAATTGTTGGAGATGATTCAGTTACCTTTGATTAGAAGGCTATATCTACCATGCCCATGATGAACAGGAAAAAGAAAGAGAACAGAATGTTGAAGAATAATTCTTTCTTGTATAAAGAAGATGAAGCATCTGGTTCTCCATATATATCTTTCATTAAAGACACACCAAACATGGAATGTTATGAGAATGTGGCTCAAGTACCCACCAAGATGATGGATAACCTTACTACCTCAAATGATAAGGAGGCATGTGTTAGTACATTTGGAAAATATTCTCATGATGAAAATGCTTTCAAAGTTGTGATGATCAATCTACAACATCTCATGAAATATCAGTTGATAGATTAAGGATGATTCTACATGGAATTCCTAATGAAATTACATCCCTGGTTTGTGGATTATTTCAATGTATGCAGGAAAATATCACTCAATAGGAAGAAGAAATTGATGTTTTAGAGAAAGGCTTACAAGAATAAATTGGTGAATTTTTAAAGCACTCTAGATGGGTTGGAGCCTTTGAAGCAATCAATAGGGGATTTGAATAAAGTTCTTCAAAGTGGCTCAAAGATGTCAAAGAAAAGAAGGGATTCAATGATATTATAGAACAAAAGATCCTTGCACCTAAATATGAGCTTGAAAAGAGAAATGTTTTCAAGAAGTTATATTTCTAAGAAAACTCCCAGAAGATCAAAGAACTTGACTCTTTATTACAAAATAAATTAAAAATTCATGAAGATAAATTTGAAAGATTAAAGATGTCTTGTGAAGAGAAGATGACTATGATTGAAGACTAGAAATTCATCCACAATATGAGATGTCTAGAATTGGAAGCTCAGTTGAACAATCTTTAGAATACACATATTGAGTCTCCATAAAATAACGAAATTGTAGCTGCTGGAACTCAATGTTCTCTGGAGGATTATACTATCAAAAGACCTCCAAAATCTGATAATAAGATCATGGCTTCACTCATTGCTCAATCACAAGTAGCTGATAAGAAGGTACCATCTGTACGAACTTGTACTATTGTTTCAAAAATTGTTTCTACAAAAAGTGTAGGTTGGAAGAAAAATTATAAAAAAGTATGGATGAAGAAAAGTGAGAAGAAACCTACCACCGTGGCTAAGGTGGATAAGGGAATGAGTGTGAATGATATATCCCCACAGAAAGAAAAACATACCAAGAATAAGACTCATCAACCTTATCAAGAAAATGACAAGAAGTCAAGGATTGTTTGTCAATGATGGTGCTGAAATAGGTTTGGGAATTGTGCACTAGATTGTTGGTACAATCCCTTAAATGTAAAAGCACAGAGAAAGCCCATCTCAAGGGGGAGAAATCTTGAGAAGAAGAAGAAACATCCATTGATCCAGGAACATCTGTATACTGCAAACAGATTTGGAATGATAGATAACATCTATGATGTTCGAAATAGTAGTGGTAATATGAATAGTGCATGTTCATATAAGAAAAGAAAACCACAAAATCTGGGCAAGAATGAAAAAGCATCCTTGGGAAGAAACCATACGAATAATGTGAAAAAATATTCTCCCAAGAATATTTTAACAAGGAAATATGAGAAGTAAATGGATTCTAAATCAAAAAAGGTGTAGGGTGGTGCATTCAAAGGACTACTATGAAGGATTCCACTCATAAGTAACCATTTAAAAGATCCAATCTTGATGCATCAGTTCCTAATGACATATTGGTGGTCTAGCCAAAATATTTGAAATGAATGATGAAAATAGAAGATTCACAAGAAAAGGCTAGTGCTAAAAATAAAAAGAAGATTCTATATAAAGACAAGGAAGTTCTGTGTGTGAGGTGTAACAAAGCTGGTCACAATATTAAAAGATTCATTGAATTTACTCCATCCCAACATGAATTCCTCATAAAGATGAATGTTGCACTGGGAGAATCTAGTTCTTGGAAATCTCTTAAAGAAAGAAGATTCAAACAAAAAGAGATAGAAGATGTGTTGAGATCCACACATCCACATTCAAAATTAAAGATCAAATGTGAAAGTTTGAGGAGTGGAGAAAATGGAGAATCTTGGTTGAGAAAATCATTTCAGCCTTCCTGCTCACATTGAATAAGCATGGAGGATCCATCCTATTCCCTTAAATATTATTTTTTTTGTATTTGTTCTTAACAATCTGGGAATTGAAGGTGAAGAAGGATCTTAGGGCGATAACAAGAGATTCAGTAATGAGAAGTGTTCACTTGAGGGGGAGACACATGAAGAAGCTTCCAGAGTCATTATCTCAATTAGTGTCAACTTCATTTGATATGAAAATTAAATTACTCTAAAGATTATTTGAAGATAATGTCATTGGAAAAGTTATGTCATTTCCTAATCTCTCATCCTTGGTTACTAAAAGTAAATATTATTTCTAAAAGGGGGAGTGACTGAATCACTAAGTGACATAAGAAGAATGAATGTCTTCCAAGGACACATATCCTCCCTTTTATAGTTGAATGTTTTTTATCCGTTTTTTGAAGTGAGTGCAGGAATATCAGGATTGATTATTTCCTATCACATTCAATATCTTTGTCCTAGAATGAAAGTTGAAAACCCTTGAAGACAAGTGTAGTAGATCGCATCTCATGAGGTATCAAGATCAGTGGATAAAGGACAGCTTTGTTGTCTAAATCAAATCCTCTTATTTTCTACATCGGGCTTTCCTCAAGTAGACTTAGATTGAAATGATTGATGGCACATTTCTTAAGTAAGGACTAATTCCCTCTATACCATGAACTTTGTATTTCTTGTCAATAAGGGGGAGAGAAAGTGAAATGAATGTTTGAAATTAAAGGGGGAGACAAACATGTAAATTGGAGAGAGAAGATTATTATTTGGACATTGACACCTTCATTTGAAGGGAAATTGTGGTATTGAAAAAAAAATACAAAGGGGTTGATTGTTGGGACCAATTTGAGTATGAATATTGTATTTGTTTTCAACAGTTGTTAGTACTCATCAAAATGAAGAAGGATATGAAGAAGGACTAAAAAAAGTTAGTAGAGATTGGCTGATGTGTGGTTGGATGGAGAATTGTTATGGAATCATATAATTGGATATAATAATTGATGAATTCTCTAAGAAGATCAATTCAGACGATTGTTGAACTGATACTATATTCAAGGAACTTCTGTCAAAAGTGACACACTGTTTACAACAATGAAGAATGGTGAAGTGTCATCCATTTAAGGACAATTAAAGAAGAATGTGGATTTAAAGAATACCATGGAATGATTCATGATTGATTGAGAAACATGCAAAAACTTATTTATTACAATGTTCGTAAAGTTCCAAATACATGTACCAAAGGTGATACATTGTCTGAAACATTGAAGGTCTTTGAAGACACTTTCAAACTCCACTTTTGGATGAAGAGAGATGATTTGAAGTGAGGATGAAGAAGTACTTTGGAATTCATATTCCAAAAAGAATGGGAAAAATTATGACGATTCATTGCTGATATATATTTCACAAATATCATAAGTTTGGAAAACTTGTGATGCAAGCCTTATGAAGAGTATAGAGAGTAAATAAGTGATTTTGGAAAAGGAAAGAAAGTGGCACGCAAGTATTGGTGCGCAAGTATTGGGGCACAAGTCATATTTCAAGATCATCACATCAAAATATAAAAAAGGAAATAATGTGGTGCACAAGTTAAAAGATGGATCACAAGTCAAAAAGTTGTGCGCAAGTCTATGGGGCGCGTATGTGTGGCGCACAAGTATATGGGGCGCACATGTGTGGTCCACAAGTATATGTGGCGCACAAGTGTGGCATGCATGTATAAGTGGTGTGCAAGTGTATGTTGCACGAAAGTCATATTCCAACATCATCATATAAAAATATTAAAAAGGAAAGAAAGTTTCGTGCTAGTGATGGAAGGGCGCGCAAGTGATAGATCAACGCGGAAGTGATGGAGCGGCGTGGAAGTAGGAAGGTCGTGCAAGTTTATGTGGCACAAAAGCCACCAAGATTCCTATAAATAGATGACTAGCCTCCTCATTTTTAATGCTAAAAAATTATGAGAAAATTAGAGCTATGATCGTTCAAGTAGTAGAAGGAGGTGCGCAAGTGGAAGTGGCACACAAGTTGAGGGTTATTTATAAGGCACGCAAGTTTTGCCGCACAAGTTTTTCCGTGCAAGTTTTATGACACAAGTTTTTCCGCAAAAGTTTTTGATGCACAAGTATTTCCGCGCAAGTTTTCTGCGAACGTTTTTCCCTATATGTTTTGCCACGCAAGCTGCCAAAGGTGCATAAAAAGGAAGTGTGTATAAGCCAAGGGTGGCGTGCAAGTTGTGAGTTGTGAACAATTCTTGCGTGCAAGTATTTGTTCACGCTCATGTAGGGTGGCGTGCAAATAAGGATTGGTGCACAAGATGTGAGTTTTTCGTGAAGTTATAACAAGATTATAATCAATTAAGATGAATAAGAGATTAGTGCAGATGGTTTTTCACTGAAAGAAAATGTGAGAAGAAGAGTAGTTTTCAGTGAAGATGGTTTTGCATTAATGAAGTAGAAGAAGAAGAAGAGTGTGCAGCTTACAGGCTTGCTGCATAGAAAGAAGAGAATAAGAATAAGAAGAAAAAATTATGCCAAATTGAAGCCTACAATTCTTTAAGGCATTTCAATTCAGATGATTCTATGTGAGCTGATCCTCAGTTTCTGAATAATCACATTGGTATATGTGATTCTGTCCAAGAAGAGAGAATAATATTTAGTGTAGTTGGTTATTACACTAAGAAGAAGACAAAATAAGATTTAGTGCAGTTGGTTATTGCACTAAGAATATGAGAGAATATTTCTAGTGCAGTTGGTGTGGCACTAGAGATGAAGATAAAGAATGAATGAAGAAATGCTTGCCTACTTCTCTGCAAGTAATCAATTGAACGGAACTAAATAATAACAAGTGCAGAACCTACCTTATCTAGAGTGAAGAAGACTATCTTTTTAGGCAGTATAAAGAACCAGCTAGAGGATGCAAGTTGGACTAGACTATCACCAGTCCAGGGAAGAAGATTTTTTACCACCCCCCTCCAAAGTGTAGGGTCTTACACTATCTAGGGGATTGTTTTCCTAGACACTCCATTGTAATAACATACTACATTATAGTGGAGAATCCATGCAATGGTCATTCCCATGCATGGAAAGGATATATATACTCTTATTGAGCGGCAAACCTTGTAAAAATATCTTGTGCAGATTTTTATTGCTTTCTATTATTTAATGAGACATGAAAGAGAGAATAAGAGAATCAAGATCCTAACAGGTCAAAAGGTACAGGGATAATAGTTGGAATTGGTTTAAAAAGTCCCCAACACAGATCCACCCCACCCCTTTCAGTGTTAGGTATATCTCAAACAAGTCATCTCTATAAAAACCCTTTTTAACCCCTCACCCGCATGTGAGATAAATTCATATTTAATGGACGGAGCTCCAAATCTAGTAGAGGAAGCTCAATTCAGGAGCCAAGGTGAAACGAATCCAAGGAGATACAAATGGGGATAAGTGGAAAACTGTAAGTAAGAACTCGAAAGGTTCATGGTGTTTCTCCCTTAGGTCTTGGGTTAGTTTGTCAACCGCTAGATAAACTATCCAATAGAACAATCTCATGATCATACCCTTTATTTAATATCTGTCAGTTGTGTGGTTTATTAATTGTGGGTGCATTTTCACGATCACACAATTAATCAATTGAATAAGAATGCAAGATGGAACTAAAAGAAGACTGTATTATGCGTAAATATTATCATAGACATGTTTAATCATGTATGTATATCCCGAATAATATTAAAAATCATGTTGTCGTAGATAAGAAATTGGAAATTTACGTATATGGATAATATCCCTGAAAGAAATATTATGTCAGTATAGACTTCTATAATCATGGTTAGAATCGAACCATAGTTCAAAGTTCTTGACCAACCCTAATTGGGGTGATTTCAATTATTGGGGAATTCTAATTCAAATTTTTTGGTTGAATTGACTTGGTTCGAATCAATTGTTGACTGCCATAGTAGGACCTGGTGTGACCAAGAGGCAATGGTTGAAGAAATCCAAAATAAAATGGTTTTATGATTGGGGAGTCCACTTAGTAGATCAAGGAGTTGCGAGTTAATGTAGTTGGCATTAGGAATCCCAACCTAAAACCCTTCAAGTTTCTTGACCAACCCTAGTTGGGGTAATGCAAAGGGAAATATGGATCCTTTCCACTCGAACATTCAAACAATAGTATATTCTAAAGTCGATGGTGAGGGCTATTGGATTTCGATAAAATAATGGATGATTAATAAGTATAAATTTATTTATTTGTCTCTATTTTATCATAATTAATGTACTAAACTATTTCTCATAATAATTTGTAGAAACAAAAATAAAAATGTCTTCAAACATATCATTGCGAACAATACTTGAGAACAAAAACCTTCTCAAAATAACCAATTTCCTTGAATGGGAGAGGCATTTACGTTCCATCCTTCGTCACGAGAGAGAATTGTATGCATTGGAAGAGCCCATTCCAGTTGTTCCAGGAAAAGAGGCTAGTTATGTGGAACTATCTCTCTCTATGAAACATATGGATGATTCCAAATAAGTCCAATGTTTCATGCTATCGGCCATATCTAATGAGCTCTTGATGCAATATGAAAACATGGATGCATATAGCATGATGTCTCACCTTATGGATCACTATCAACAGAAGGTGGGACAAGAGAGATGTGATATCTCAAACGCTTTGTAAATAACTAATCATGGAGAGTATTTGCTAGTTGGGCCTCATGTAGTAATGTTTATTGGCTACATTGAATGCCTAGACATCTTATGGATTGCATTTTCAGATGATTTTCAAACATATCTCATCCTATAATCACTGCCCAAGATATTCCATGGATTTATTGTCAGCTATAACATAAGAAACTATGAGAAGAGTCTATCAGAACTTATGACCTTAATTTTCTAGTTAGATTAGGACATGGGGAATGAAAAACCGACATTTTATCCGGTGAATAAGGAAAGGAATGACAAGGCATAAAGACCATGGACTTATAAATGGTCTGATGCCACCGAGAGTCATCCCTTCAAGAAGGGGAAAATCCAAAGGCATAACAAGGAACGAGAGGCGGTATGTTTTTCATGTGGAAAGAAAGGGTACTGGAAGAGAAACTGCACCTAGAAGCTTGGGTTCACTAATGGTGTGTTCGTTATCGAGTGTAATTTTTCCATTTCTACACATTGGGTATTAGATAAAGCTTCTGGTGCCCACATATGTATTAAAATTCAGGAACCAAGTAGATTTAGAAAGATTTCCAGAGGGGAGGTGGATATTTTAGCTACCAATAGCGTGAGGCTAGTTGTGTTTTCCAATGGTGATTACCACCTCCCATTGCCAAAAGCGATGATTTTGGTTTTACATAACTGTTATTATGTTCCTAGTGTTACCAAGAACATAATTTTAGTATATTGTTTGGATATGGATGGATTTATTTTCATATTGGGAAATAAGGGTTGTCTCTATTATAAGAACAACATATGTTATATAATGGTACATGTAATAATGGTTTTTATGTATTAAATTATGAAAACCAAGTGTTGGAAATCAATAATGAAACAAACTCACATGACACATTCCTCACCCTGTTGTGGCATCAATATCTCAGTCATGTAAATGAGAAGTGCTTGAACACGCCCTTCGTAGATGTCTATTTATACTCTACAGAGCTAAAACCACATGATAGTTGTCATTCTTATTTACACGGAAAAATCACCAAGCTATCATTTGGTTGAAAAGGTGAAAGGGGCAAAGAGCTTCTACGATTAGTGCACACTGATGTGTGTGGACAATTTCTAGTAGAATCTAGAGGTGGATATTCATACTTCATTAATTTTACTGATGATTTGAGTAGATAAAGAAATTTATACTTAATGATGTATAAGTCAAAAGCCTTAGAGAAATTGAAGGAATTCAATGATGAAGTAGAGAATCATCATGGGAGGAAGATAAAGAAGATTCGATCGGATCGAGGTAGAGAATATATGAACCAAGAGTTCATCGATCTTCTACAAGGTTTTTGGATTCTATCCCATCGTACTCCTCCTTATACACCACAGTGGAATGGTGTTAATGAAAGGAGGAACCGCACCATGTTGGACATGGTGAGGTCGATGATGAGTCATGCAGATCATCCATTATGCTTTTATGGATATAAATTACAGAATACAATATAAACATTAAACCATGTACCAACCAAGGTGGAAAATTGAATTCCCTCAAAGTTATGGAATGGAATGAAAGATGTTTTGTCGCACACATGTGTATGCGGATGTGAGGAATTTGTTAATTCCTTCTCAGGCAAAAAACTAGCACCCAAGGGCATGAAGTGTATCTATATAGGATATTCCAAGGAAAACAATATTACCTATATAACCCTTCAAAAAGAAAGTGATTGTCGCCAGACAAGCCATATTTCATGTGAGGGATCACATCCTCAAAAAGAATTGGTGGAGAAAGATTGAATTGACGAAGTTTATGCTCAAGATACATAAGATTTGGTACTAGAACAAGTTCTCCTGGTCCTAATGGAAGAAGTTCTAGAAACACAAGTACTACATAGGAGCTCAAGAGAGTAAAGGGAACCATAGTGATTTGGTTTCCCAGTCACTGAGGATGGTGAATCATTATTGTTGGACAATGATGAACCTATAAATTAAAAGAAAATTGTACAAAGCTTAGAAGATACAACATGGATAGAATCTATGCATTTTGAGATGGATTCCATGTATCAGAGCCATGTATGGGTTCTGGTCGATGATCCAGTTTATGTAAAGGTTGTTGGATACAAATGGTTATTCAAGAGAAAAATGGACATGGAACGTGATTTTAGCCCCTATAAATCAAGGAAAGTAGCTAAAGGATTTTAAAAACCTCATGGAATTGACTATGATGAAACCTTATCACCAGTTTACATGTTTAAATCCATAAGAATGATACTTACAATAGATGCTTACCATGACTATGAGATTTGGAAAATTGATATCAAAACAGAATTCTTTAATGGGAAGCTTTAGGAAAATGTCGATACACCACAACCGGAAGGGTTTGTGACACTAGGTGAATTCAAATGGGTTTGCAAGTTGAAAAATTACATTTATGGATTAAAGAAAGCATCTAGGTCGTGGAACATTAGATTTGATGATGCCATAAAGGAATTTGGATTCATTAAGAATGTATCTGATCATTGTGTTTATAAGCGGTTTAATGGGAATGTGATCATTATCCTAGTAGTATATGTAGATGACATATTGTTTATTGGAAAAGATGTACCAGTTCTACAGTCAGTTAAGGGCAAGTTGAACAGGTTTTTCTCTATGACAGACTTAGGTGAAGTAGAATACATTATTGGGATCAAGATCATTCATAATAGATCCAATAGGATTCTTGGACTAAGTCAGGATACATACATTGACTAGATACTAAAGAGATTTAGTATGGAACAATCCAAGAGGGGATTGGTTCTAGTACACATGGCCAACAAATTTCTAGGAAAATTTGTCATCATACACAAATAGATAATGATAGAATGAGTAATATCCCATACGCATAAACTATATGATCCATCATGTATGTAATGTTATGTACCAGGCTTGATGTTGTCTATGCACTGATCGTGGTAGGAAGATATCAAGCGGGTCTAGGAGAACAACATTGGACTACTGTTAAGAATATCCTTAAGTATCTGAGAAGAACAAAGGATATGTCCTTGGTGTATGGAGGAGATGAGGAGCATGTCATTAGAGGGTATGTTGATGCTGGTTTTTAGATAGATCAGAATGATCTAAAGCCGCAATCTGGATATGTTTTCTTTCTCAATGAAGGAGTTTTGATCTGGAAGAGTTCAAAGAATCCATTTGTCACCGATTCTAGAGTGGAGTCTGAATATATAGCTACTTCTAATGTAGCCAAGGAAGCCATTTGGATTCAGAACTTTGTCGAGGAGCTTGATGTGGTATCTAGCTGTAAAGATACAACCACGTTGTATTGTGATAATACTGCAGCAGTGGCTCTTGTAAAATAACCAAGGTCACATCAATGGATAAAGAAAAAACTTGGGAAGTATCACCTTTTGAGGTATTTCTATCATAGGGCTGATGTTATAGTGAGCAGAGTGTCCAAGGAAGAGAACGTGGTAGAACCCTAGACTAAAGGCTTATCTCAGCAGAACCACGAAAATCATTTGGGAGCTAGCGGGTTAAAGGTTGTTAGGAGTTGGCTGTAGTGAAAGTTGTAGTCTATTAGAGTTGGTGGCATAGAACTAACTACACTGCACAATATTCATTAATAAATTACTTATCACATTTTGATTGTTATTTTGCATGACAATGGATTTGATAATTTCCTCAGGATAACTGTTTCATTAAAGGGTCATAGAAGATCTCTACTATAATGAGAACCTGGAAGTTCCATAACACTATTATTCAACATATTTTCTATGCCAAGATGATATTATTTTAGGGACATAAATAAATAAAAGCCATTCGGGGTAAGGACTCATAAAAACTTGAGACAGCTTCTCTTGGTGTGCACCCTTGGTAATATCCAGGATGATATAATGAGAAGGAGACCCGCCTGTAGGAAATCCACATTTCATAGTGTCATTGGATGTTCCTATATGAGGATGTGTATATTGGTCCTTAGAAATTAATATTATTATCAATGGGTATTAAAACTCAAGAACATATACGTATTGACAAATACTGGGACAACATACTATTCGCTGCGAGGTAGGACACGTTGGGTGTATCACGAGTGATACTACATTAATTGATAACGTGAGAAAAGATTTTTTCCTTCAGTTCGATAACAGATTTAGATATCTCAGACCATTTTATGGAATTGATATAACCTAATTAAATTCACGGCCATGGTGAGGAATGGGAAAGTTCAATTATGGAAAGTCAAAAATAGAATAATCAAGCACATGGGTTGATGGTACTAGCATGAAACCCCATTGATTCGATATATCGAGACAAATGGATAATATTACTTGATTAGCGTTCGTAGGAAGTGAAACGTCCCTGTAGAATTAACTTATTTCTCTATGGTTTCCTTTGCTTGTTACTAGATGCTAACCTTAGTATTTAGGCATGCTCTGTCTAATTCCACTGAGAAAGAGGCCTAGAGGGTCACACACTAAGTGTGTCCAAGTATCTTAGTTAAATATTAATTTAACAAGTTAAATAAAAATTATTCCTAATTTTGGTTTAATAACAATTTAAGGATGGATGATCACATTTATTTCAACACTAGTTATTCGAGAAAATATATTGTGGGTGAAATTATATATTTATTAGTGAGTAATGTAGTGATATTTATTTTAGAAATAAATATCCATTATTTAATGTCTAATAAAAGTTATGGGGGAAATAATATTATTTATTTAATTAAATAATATTTGGTGTAATTATTTTGGTGCATGTCATGTAATAATAATCGTCAACAGTTATTATTTGACATGGAGTATTACTAAAAATTAAATGAAATGAATAAATGTTTTTGGGTAATTAATTCATTTTATTATTCTATGTAATTTAAAATCCAAATTATATATTTCCCATTAGCCTAGCCATTTTTGTGTGTGTTTGTGGACAACAGATTTGGAAAAGCTCTCAAGACAAGAGATGATTCCTTTTCCACCATGAATGCTCTCATGATATGAGAGAGAGATCCACCTCCATTGTATCAAGGTGATCGAAGGTGGACATCACAAGCCAATGATATTCCTCACTAGAACCCGGAGATCCCTTCAACGACGTCCATATATATGTGGAGCATGTGCGGATCACTACTACAAGAATTCTACACTTGGATTCTATGACGCAATGATGGATCACATCGGATCATGACCGAAAACATCAACGATGAAAGAATTCCATCTAGGTAATTATTTTAAATTAATTAAATTAATTTCAATCAATATATGATGATCCAACATATGGTTCCGTGACTCACCTCTTTGTTTTTCATTCTTCATCCAATTCAAAAGATATGATGTTTTATTATCATGATGGATCTCAGATTGATTATTGTTAATGCTAAAATTAAAGTTGGGTACTCCCACCAACATGATTCCAGTGCTCCCAGAACATACATATTCTACATCATTGTTCTGACCCAAAACTCTAGACTTAACAGTCTATGAATCAAAAGATGAAAATTCTTTTAAAATTGAAGGTATCAATGCTGATGATGGATGGATACCAGAAAGCCCCCATTCTTCGATGGGACAGACTATACATACAAGAAGTACATAATTAAAGAATTATTGAATAAACTAAGTGTTGAACACAATATTTTAATGGAGAAAGAATATATATTACCTGAAGCTGATCCAGAGACTCTTAATGGTAACGACATGGTGATATGTGTCTTAAATTACAATGCCAAAATTATTTTTTATCGTGTTATTGGTAGAAGTGTATACAGACATGCATCATCCTATAAGACGTTCCATGGAATATAGAGGATTCTAAAAGTGACACACTATAGAACTGGAAAACTCAAGAGAACCATGATGGGAATTCTTCGAGTAGAATATCAAGATTTCAGGATAGGTGATGAAGAATCTGTGAACCAGATGTTCCATAAGATTAAAATATTTACAAATGGGATGAGTGGTATTGGTGAACTATTGGAAAACAATGCTAAATTGGAATGAGTTAAGAGATCTATTCCCAAGAGATGGCATGCAAAGAAGGGTTCCATCGATAAGAGTAATAACTTCAAAGAATACACTCTGGATGAACTGATTGGCTCCCAACTGTTACATGAGCTTCATCTAGAAATCATTACTGATGAGGAGTCTACCAAATGAAAAGGTATTGCATTCAAATAAAATTTTTTTGATACCTTTTAGTCCTCAAAATCTGAGTGACTGGATAGTGACAAGGAGATGTCCCACTTTAGTAAGAAATTTTTTAAGTACATAAAAATCCCAAGTAGGAAGAGGTCATTCAAGAATAAATTCAAGATGGATAATAGAAAATGGAATTCTAAAAACAGTAGTGATATTTCCAAATTAACATGTTATGAGGGTAGGAAGAAAGGCCATTTTAGGACTGACTACCATAAACTCAAACATCTCTAAAAAGAAAAGGCAAAATGGAGGAATGATAAACAAGCTCTGTTTGGAGGATGTGGCTACTCAGACAGTTCTGACAGAAACAATTATGATTGTGAATAGGAGATAGGGAACATACCCATGATGGGTATTCAGTATAAGGTAAGAACTCTCTATCAACTCATTTAATATCTCGTGTTGTTAGTGATAAATATTATTTATTTGTAAATTAAATGAAATTTTTTTCTAATACATCATATTATTCTGATTCTAAAAATCAAAAAACCAATAAAATTCGTAAAGGAAATAAATAAATAATGAATGATAGAGAATGATTAATTGAAATGTATAATGAGTTAAAATAAATTAACAAGAAGCTGTCACAGGTAATTATTTTCTTTAAATGAAAATGCAGGGATCTGGAAATTGGTAATTCCCACAATAATAAGTTTAGAGAAAATAAAAATTTTAAACTAGTTAAAATAAAAGATGAAAATGAAATAATTAAATATTTTCTTACTATTGATGGCAAAGGTCAAGATAAAATATTTAACATGATTATTTATGATTTAATGATATTGGGGAGTGAATGTAAGAAAATTAAATAATAAAATAAGAAACTGGGAAGTCCTCCATCTAGTACACATGAAAAAGTATTTTCATATTTAGGAAATGTTCAAAAGGAAAACATATCTTTAAAAGATGAGTTGGTTAATCATTAAAATTAATTGTCTCCATTTGTAAATAGTGAATAATATTTTGATAAGATGATTACTTTAATGTGAATAAATCATAATAATACAGGTTTTTGTTACAATAGTTTTACTCCTAGTTTAAATAATACAACTTTTGCTAAAAGCTCTGATGGAAGTATTTCAAGTGCAACATGTTTTAAATTCAAAAGGCATGGACATTATACTAATGGGTGTTCACTAAGATTCACACAGTATTTTTGGAATAAAAAAAATATATTTCAAATGATACATTTTTAATCAACCCTCTAATAAATGATTTAATCTATATGGGATCAAATTTTTTTATTACTAACCTAATTAGACCCAAGTTGGCATGGCTTCCAAAATAACATATTGATTGAATAGTTGTGGGAAATCTATCTCGGAAGTCTCATATAATCAAGATAAATAGAATGTGGCTACTCCAGGAACATTATTTGTGTTATTAGTAAATTTCAATCATATAATGCATGTAATGGTGGCCTTATCACTTTTAGAGACAACTCCAAGGGATGGATTAAAGGTATGTGTGAGGTTGGTTTTTTTTAAAATATATTAATTTGAAAAGTACTATATGTATATTGTTTGAAAAAAATCTTTTATTTATATCACAAATATGTGATGATGATTCAAATGTTGTTTTGAAAAATTGATAATTGTATAATTCTGAAAAATAACTCAGTTATATTTTCTGCCAGTAGAAAAGAAAATGATTACTCTATTAATCTTTCTAAATTAATCAAACAAAAGGTAAAGTGTATAAATGCTATAGAAATAGATGTTGTTCGATGTAATAGAAGGATTGGGCATGAAAATTTCATACTATTATATAAACTATCAAAGAATGAACAAGTGCAGTAATTGCTAAATCTTTAAACAAGTAAGTCTTATTTGTGGGTTTCCTATTTCAAAGGTAAATAATACAAAGAAAGTTTTAAATATCTCAATGATCATAGTACTGCTAGATGCTAATAGTTACTACATCATGGCTTTTTTAGACCAATTCGACCTACTATTTTAGGTGGTAAAAGATAATTTTTTTTATTATAGATGATTACAATATATTTTTATTGATTTACTTCTTGTCTGATTGAAATAGAACATTATACAAATTCTCTACATTCTTTAAACATATTCACAATTTCAACAATACATCAATCATATCTATCAAAAGTGATAGAGGAGGTGAGTTTATGAACTTAGAGTTTGATATGCTTAGTGAGTCAAATGGCTATAAAAATTTGTTCTCAGCCCCAAAGACACTACAATAGAATGGTGTTGTAGAATGAAAAAATATGGCAATTCAAGCAATGGCTTGATCCATGAAAATGGAAGATACTGTTCCAAAATATTTTTTGGGCTGAAGGTGTAAATATAGTTTTCCATGTGTAAAACATAATATATATTAGACCGTTTTTAAATATAACCCCTTATAAAATCGTGAAAGTTTATAAACCTATAGTACGTTATTTTACGGTCTTTGGGAGTAAAGTGTTTATCATAAATACTAAATATAAATTAGATAAATTTTAATTGAAATAGAATGATGGATTTTTTTTGGATATTCATAAGCTAGTAAATCTTATAGATTTTTCAATAAAGCTTCATTAGTTGTAGGAGAATATATGCATGTAAATTTTGATGAAAATTGATCTAAGAATAAGGATTTTGGTTCTTTAATTGAAATTAATGAATTTATATATTTCAATTATGGTGAAGATAATGATCATGAAAATAATAATGCATCAGTTAAGGGGGATAATGCCTCTTCTAAAATAGATCCAAATGAATGGAAAACTCATAATGATCACCAAATTGTTAATGTAATTGGACATGATGAATCTGGTGTTCAAACTAGAAAACATATTATGGTTTATTATTTTAATTTTGGTTTTTAGATTATTTTGTTCCAAATAATATTGAATATTATTTAAATAAATAAAATTGATAAATATGAATGATGAATTAAATCAATTTTTAAAGAAATATAGTATTGGATTTGGTTGTTTTTTAAAAAAAATCCTGTTATAGGAACAAAAGGGATTGTTCAAAATAAATCAAATGAGTTTGGATATATTGCTAAAAATAAAGCTAGACTAGTAGCTCAAGTTTACTACAAATAGGAGGGAATTGACATTGAAGAGTCTTTTTCTTCTATTGAAAGGATGGAAGCAATTATAATTCTACTATAATTTTCTAGTTTTAAAAAAATAAAATTATTTCAAATGGATGAAAAAATTTATTTTCAAAATTGAATTATTTTAGAGGAATTATTTTTAAGAAAACCTCATAGTTATGAAAAGGATGATTTTCCATATCATGCATACAAACTTTATAAAGCCTTGTATGGTCTCAATAATGCTCCAACAGCCTTGTTTGAGAGACTTATAGTTTTTAATTAGAAAGGCTTTTGTTAAAGGTAATATTGATCCAAACTTCTTCATCAGAAGAGTTTCAAATTATTTACTACTTATACATATATATGAAGATGATATAATCTTCGGTTCAACTACTGATTCATTATTTAATAATTTTTATAAACATTTTACTGGTGAATTTGAAATGATCTTGATAGGTGAATTAGAGTTTTTCAATACTTTTCAGATTAATCCAATGAATGATGGTACTTTATTGAATCAAGCAAAATATGATGCAGATAATTTAAAAATAATTAGTTTATATTTTAGTAATGTAATGAAAACACCCCTGATAAATAATATTAAATTATACTTAGATGAATATAGTATGTCTAATAACATTAATCAATATAGAGGCATGATAGGTAGTCTTTTATATCTCATTACTTCTAAGAAAAATATCATGTTTTCCATATGCCTGTGTGCTAGGTTTCAATATATCCAAAAAGAAAGTCACATAAAAGATATTAAAAAAACAATAAGATACATAAAAGGTAATGTTGGTACCGGTATATTTTTTTCAAAAGTAACATGTTTTTATTTATTGTCTTACTTTGAATCTAACTTTGGAAGCTGCAGACTTGAACGAAAGAGTACTAAAAGTATGTGTCACTTTATAGGTAAAAAATTAATTTCTTAGAGCTCATGGAAACAAATATCATTATCACTATCAACAGTTGAGGCTGGGTATGTTTCTTTTTCAAGCTGTTTCTCCCAGAGTATATAGATTAAAAAAATTATGATTCTAATATTTTTTAATTAAATTATTATTTTCTGTGATAATTATAGTGTAATTTCAATTTATAAAAACCCCATTCAACATTCTAAAACTAAACACCTAGATGTTAGTTTTCATTTTTTAAGAGATCATGTTAACTAATGCAATTTTTTCTTGGAATTTATCCCCACTAAGAATTTATTAGAATATATTTTCACAGAACCCTTATATTCTACTAAATTTGAAAAATAAAATTCTAATTAGGTATGTTAGATGCTTGAAAGGGGGATTTTTTTAATAAATGTAAAATATCTTTTTTATATATTTCAAAATGGGAGATATTTATATTGAAATTTTAATATTTGGTAATTTACAAAAAGAAAGATATTTTTAGTCTTTAGAAGTATGTAAAAGTCTTATATTATTTTTCTCTATTTTAAATTATATTTTGGTAAGTTAATCAATAAATTTTGTGTTCATTAATTTTTTTTAAAAAAAATTATTTCTTGAAATCTAGAATATTATAGATCACTATTTAAACAATTCATCATTGAAATGAGTCACAGTTGAAATGACTCACCATTGAAATGAGTAGTCATTGAAATGTTTCTTTGTTGAAACAAGTCACATTTGCAACGAGTCACTATTGTAACTAGTCACCTTTGAAATGAGTCTCCATTACAATGAGTCACTATTTGAATGAGTCACCATTGAAATGAGTCACCATTTAAAGGAGTCACCATTGGAATGAGTCACCATTGGAATAAGTCACAGTTGGAATGATTCATCATTGGAAAGAGTCACAGTTTGAACGAGTCACCATTGGAAAGAGTCACCATTGGAACGAGTCACTGTTTAAAGGAGTCATCATTGAAATGAGTCTCCATTGAAAAGGGTCACCATTGAATTGATTCTCCATTGAAATGAGTCACTGTTTCCAGCCACAATTATATTTATACAATGGTAGGTTAGTAAGTCACTGTGGAACTTCCAATGGTGAGAAAAAAATTATTATTTAAATTATTTACCATTTTATCATTGATAATCATGATGTAGTTAGTTTTTTGAAAGTCGATATTTTTTTTAAAAACTCACAACAATACGAAAAATTAGCCAGTTTTTGCTTCATGCTATGATATTTCACATGATTCTGTATTGGATTCATGTAATGGTATATCAAATGAGTCACAATCGGTCATCCACTAGTAAGAAAATTTACTTTTTCTAATTTCTTCATTAAAAATTTATTTTCTTAAAATTTATTATTTGGATGATAGAATGACGTTTTTATTATTTCATGAATGAAATACTTATTTTAATGTTTTAAAATATTGTTATAATACTTTATAAAAGAAAATTAATATTTCATATGATGCTCTATTTCAATGTATTTTTGTTCCATGTTTGAAATAGTTATTTAAATTAATTAATTCAATTTTTATTCAATTCTAAATTTATTATAATTGAGATACAAGTTATATTAATTATTTTGAATAGTATTTCATGTTATTTAATATCCTAGTTTTTTTATTTTTGAAATCACCATGTTATTTAGTCACGCAATCATAACATAATTATTTAAGTTATTATTTAACAAGTGTCATGAAGTGATTGAATATGGATACATTCTTTTTGGATTCTATTTTAATGTTCTTAGAGAACCGTTCAAGAGGAATCCTATGAAAATTGTTCTGCATATCATTTGAGAGATATAATGAAATCAATACAATGATAACTATGTGATTCTTCAAGTATTAACCTATTACTCTTGACATTTTTTGGCAATCATCCGTGACGTAAACCTTTTTTATCATTAGAATAACTACATCTTCTAAATCCATTCTTTCAAGTTATTGATGATCTAGTGCTACATATTTCAACAAATATCAGATCTTATGATATTCATCATTGTATTTGTTTACTTCATGTAATAATTTAATCTTCTGATTGTACATATTCAGTGTCTGGATTAGGTTTTTAACTTTCAAAAGTAGGTTTTCTCATTCTCTAGTTATTCTACCACCAAAAAGGAATACTGGGATGTGACTCCCAAAAAAACAGTCATAAAACTAGAAAAAGGATGTCTCTTATTGTAAATACTGGGTTATGCTTCAGAGTATTTTAAAAGGTAAATTCTGTATTAGGTTATCACACCTTTTGAAGTGAGGTTTAGTGAGTAGAAGTATCTTTCATGAGTATATGGTATTTATGAGTGGAATAAGGAATTTATATCTGACCCACCATAAAAATTTCCTATGTTCATGTTCATTATTATTCCATTGCATCAACTTATTTAAAAGAACGTTTGACCCACAAGTTTTGATTTTATAAACTATGATAATTTCTAGTAACTATGATTACATTTTTAAAACGACTATTCACCCCCCTCTAGTTTTTTTACATACTGATATTTATCCAACAAAATTATGATTCTCGATCTCCTATTATTTCTCATTATTTTCCAGATATGTGTGAAAACCACCATAAAATTGGTTTTTTCTTTTGCATAACAAGATCATTAATTAATCATCAAGGTATATCTCTTTATTTTTTTTGTAAGGATCTAAAATGAGTGA
This sequence comes from Viscum album, assembly GCA_963277665.1. Classification (NCBI taxonomy): domain Eukaryota; kingdom Viridiplantae; phylum Streptophyta; class Magnoliopsida; order Santalales; family Viscaceae; genus Viscum; species Viscum album. The sequence continues at coordinate 1,171,185,727 of OY728119.1, read as the reverse complement.
AAAAATATTTCTTCACTATTTTTATCTTCCTTCAAGATTTCCCCAATTATTTTGTAATCGTCATAGACTCTCATTTTATTTATATAATATTTATAGTAAAAATCACCCTATATTTATATTGATAAAATTTTCAATAATTTTTTTAAAATAATTATCTTTTCCATATTCGATGAGATATTTTATATATTTTCATAAATCAAAAACATCAAGATACCTTAAATAACATGTAAAATGTATATTTCTATGACTTTAAAAAATAGGCCAAACTCTTCCCATTCGATTCACATGATATATCCAAAATGATATGAAATTGAATACTCATAATCTATTTTTAATGATCATATTGTAACATGAAAATATTTCCACATGATAAAAAATAAAAATCATCATTAAATAAACCCCATAAAAAACAATCATGAGTTTTTATTTATAGTAACACCTTACTATTAGTTTGAGTCTTATTCTCATTTAAAACTTCTAAGATCCCTTTAATCTTCAATATCACCAAGGATATGTAAATAATATTTTTATAAAATTATTCGATTTTATCTATTTGAATATATTCTACAGAAGGGTCACTTTGAAAATTTAAAAATAAAAATATATCTTTTCCCTCGTTAAAAACTATATATCTAAAATAGATACTTCTCTGTGTTTTCTTTGTTTTGATTTGATTATGTATCGAATAAATTAATCATAGAAATCATTTAATGTTTATAATACTATATCCCAATCAATCTTTTTTAGAAAGGATTGTTTAATATGAAACATTATTGTGTTTCAATTTACTCTAACATATTAGATAAAGAAACTAGATAAATATTTCATATCTCTAATCTCGAAAAAAATATAGTTGTTATTGTAAGATATTATTATCTATCAATACATGTAATATTAGATAACCAATTATCCTCCATGTTGATGATTTATATCATCAAGATTAGTCTTAAATATCTATAGAAAATCAAAATGACCCTAGAATATATCATTTTCTATAATAATATTATGAAAATGATAATTTAAATCCTAACATATTCTTATATACACATAGAAAAATGGGATTTAATAATGTGTATCACCACACTTTTTTTGAATTTATTCAACCTTCTTAAAATAACCTTTTGATGATATATATCACTAATACTGGTTTATTTACAAGAAAAATACATACAAGAAACCATCATATATGAGATAATTTTAAAACCATTATATTCATAAAAAACACTTCTATAAGAAACAACTCTTTATGTGAAAATGAGAAGATAACATTAAATATTTTCCAATGCCATGATAGTATTTGACACCATCATCAGCTTAATATTCAATGTGTTTAGTCAAAACTCTTATACATAACAGAAAATATTAAATAAAAAAATATTAAATAAAGGTTGACAAAAAATCCCACCCATCAGTATTTAAATTGAATGATCTGATTACCCCCTTTGGATTTATTTGAAACACTAATCATTAATCCAACTTCATGATGCTTCCAGATTTCATACTAATGATATTTATCATAGAAATCATCTAGATTCAAGATTCTTTCTTCTCTTACATTGAAACAAAGACAAGAGTAACAAATCCACTATATATATATATATAATCAGATTAATACTATTACCTTGAGTGATAGGGGATTCACTATTCTAATTTTGATACCATTCTTCCATTGTATTTGTGATTTTTAAAAAAATATATCCTCCCTAATAATCATATACCAATGTTATCATTAAAATATCTTCATTTATCTCTGAATTTATTATGGATAAAATCTATATATTTTCTCTAATTTTTTATAAGAATTATTAATTCATATTAAGAGATTCTAGGATCCACCTTTGAAACACACATCAAAGATGCTCTAATTTCAGGATTTGGATTCCCTTGTTCAAGAAAATTATATATTTAGATTTTTATCTTATAAAATTATTCAAAATATAGATTCATTCTCATGGATTTTAATTTAGTGAATGTACCACTTAATAAAGAGTCATAAATAAAAATTTTATTCCTCTTCAGTCAAAATTCAATGTATAAAACATGATTTTATGATAATAAAATCATTATTATCCATATAACTCACACACATTCATAAGATTTGAGTAGTTATACCTATTATATTTTACCAAATAACTTCTCCAATAACCTGAATCGCATATTAATAGTTTCAATATTTAATAACAATGAAACACTATGTTTGTTATCAAATCAATTTTCCATTTCTATAATAGTTCATGACACCAACATAAAAATACACATTACTTATTATGTCCTTCATGTGTCTTCCTTTTGATGATGGGGATAATATCCTATGTATATTTGAACAAAAAATTCCCCCTGAGATACACTTACCAATAATGTATTTAGATATCATTGAAATAATTATGTCACACTATATGGTAAAAAAAATCAAACTATAATGATACATTCAATCAATTGAATTAATAGATTGTTCCTCGTTATCATTTTAATTTTTTTTCAATCAATTCATGGATCTTATATCCCCCTAATACCTCATAACAGTCAATAAACATTATAGAATATAAATAAATAGAGAGTACTGAAGATATAATTTTCTCATGTAGATAAATATGGTGAGTTACTATATACCATTCCAATTCAATTATTCATTATTTTGGAAGAAATTATTTAATCTAAAATAGTTTTAATAGAATGCAATCCATCTTATTATCTATAGGCTTACAATTTTATTAATGGCCAAATCGATAATCTCCAACTCCTTGGGAACACCTTCTATTAAGTATTTATCAATTTATTATCATTTTATCTTTCCTTTTACAAATCGCCCTTCTACATTGTTCATTAAAATAATATTCATTATCTTTCTCAATTCATGCCTTACATTGTGATATTTCTTTTATATGAGATTAATTTTCATGAGAAACATTTGAAAATATTTATTTTTTAAAAAATCCTAATTTTGTCATTACACGAATCCATTTAATCTATATCATAATCAGAACTCATATTTAAAAAAATTGGCTTCACAGTCTTCTATAATAATCACATGAGACCTATTTCATGAAAAAATATATTTTCTATTAAATAATTTTGAGTTTTATCCTTTAATTATTACTGAACATAAAATATGATCTTCACTAGATTCTTTATTATAATGGATAGAATTATTAAAATGAAATCCATGACTCTATTGTTATTGTTCATAGATCCATTTTTTATAGATATCATCCACTTCACCACTATAAATGTATTATAAATATTTATAGAAAAATCATGCAATATGACCATTAATACATAATAAAATAACATATCTCTGTTAATTTGATTCTAAATCTTATTCCTTTGTCCATAACTCTTTTTTGGATCATCATTCAGGTATTTACATTAAGTCCACTATTTTTCTTTTATATTTTTAATACTTTGGTTTCCTTTTATTAGATCTGTGAAAGGAATTCATTTTACCAATATTTAATGAGGCTCTATCATAACCAATGTTTATGTTTCCTATAGAATATAGATTTGAATCATTATGAATTTATTAATATTTTATTCATACATTGAATATTTTCCGATCATATAAGAATTAACTTATAAGGTATTATCAAATAACCAATGTAAGGTATCCTTTAAAATATGCATACCCATGGCTTTTGGAGGCTTTAATTAATTTTTTTTGAAATATTAATTATAGTTTTATTTACCATATTTTCTTATTTATTTCTCTAAGATGAGAATTAATGTCTTACCTGAGATTAATCTGATTAGAAATTTCATCCTAAAATTTATTCAAGATCTCATTAATATATTCATTTCATCCTCCACCTTGTAATTTATTCGAGAAATAATGTCCTTAAAGAATAATTTCTCTCATTTCAACCTCTGGTTTCCCAAAACTAATTCTAACATTTTTCTATTAAGTTCATACCACTTAACCATCTTATTTTGAACCCATTTTTGGAGAATACCATTATCCTAAGAACAATACCTAAATTTGTTTAATCTCTGAATACATCTCCAAATATTCTCCTACTTCAATATGATTTGTCTCTCAATTATTTTTAGTATCAACAACAAGTATTTTATTTAATATTTATATACATTATTTAAATTTATTTAGTCCTATATTATGAATCCCCTATGATTCATCATCAATTATTATAATCATTATATATTATTGTATTTTTAAATCTTGATCATCTGATTGGTGGCCCATTTCTATCATTGGATTTGTTGATTTATCATCATCATCAGTAGATCCCAATTCAATCAGTACATAAATATTGGTAGGTGATTTTATAAAATCAATGAATAAATTAATTAATTAATATCTAAATTTATTTATTCCTTAATTGCAAAATCAATTGAAATATTTCATCTAAATATTATCATCACCGAACACATTTCTATTAATTGGAATTAAATTAGAGCTTTGATTCTTATTTTAAATTTTTTACTTCTCCATGTAACCAAAACATTATAATGTAAGAATATCAAAAACATAAAACCTATAACTTATAAATAATCGCATCAATTCATAGAAAACAAATTTAATAAGAAAGACCTATGAAATGTTACCACTTTTTACGTCCATATGGGTTTTTAGAGAGAGATACCCTAAGAGAGAGGATGAGGGTGGGGTGAATCTGGGTATGAAATTGTTTTTAATTTAAAACTCTTCGACCTCATACTATAAATATCCTAAACAATCGTAGACTCTTTTTAATTAGTGTCACGTTTTAACTCTTCTTAATATGATTATCTGATTTTTATTATTTATATCATTATGATAACCAAATTTGATTAATGAGTACTTATCCCATACACAATAATTATTTTCTCATTGATAGTATATAAAGAATTCACACATCATAATATAATCATACATGGTTCACTTTTAAAATGTTGCATGGAAGTATCATACAAAAAAAAATGTGTAGATGTATAAACATCTACTAAATACAATATTTAGTGGTGGGTTTTGGCAAGGTTTCACTAAGAAAAGGGTAACTCCCTTTTACATTATTTATTGATAGAAAACTCTCTCCTATAGGCATCTCCAAAACTTATATCACTATAGTCACTTCTTTATAATGGAATACACTTTGACATGAAATCGGGGGTAAGAAAAACAACACCATTATTGAGTTGATATAATATGTGCAGAATGATGCTCCTTGATTACCTGTTACTGAACTTTCTTTATAAGAAATTTGAAAAATCCACCATGAAATAAAATTCATACTTCCCTTCACAATAACTTCAATCAATATTCAATGAATATATCTCATATTTTCTCTTGGTGGGATCTCTAATTAGTACCAAAATATTATTCCTCCCTCTTTCACTCTACCCTTTGAAATTCCTATCATCTTTTATTAACATTTATTGAATCCTTATTCCATTCCATACTTTACACAATTGAAATTACCATATATTTATAGTGATAAATATCTCAAAAATTTATTTTTAAGTAATTTTCCTTTACCTAATAAAACAAATATTATTCATCTTTCCCTTAATTAAAATAAATATGAAACCTCTAATATCATGAGAAAATGTACACTTTTAAGACGTCAAAAATTATGTCTAACTCTTTTAATTTGATTCACAATATATCACGTAAAATATTGAAATTCAAAATCATAAAATATATAACTTGAACATATTGTAAAATGAACACCTTACCTCATTGTTAAAAAAATAACAATCCTCTAACTCATCACAAAATATATAATGTTAGGGTTCTCCTTACAGAGAAACCTTCTGGTCTGAATAAGTCTTATTATCCTTCTGAATTTCCATTATCTATATAACATAAAATATATCTAAGAATATGGGGATAATATTTTAATGAAATTGTGATATATTCTCATCTTTAATATATTCTATAGAACTCAAACTTTCTAAAAAAATATAGAAACACAGATTCCCAGTCCAAACCACCAGATATATTGAATTAATAAATAATACATCAATATTTCCATGTTTTTTTCTATGTAAATATATATAATATATGGCTAAGAATTATTTAAATAATTCCCACAATATTATTCAACCCATATTACTTAGATATTAATACTCCAAGAAATTTTTATTTTAGTTTGATTTTACTCTCATTCATCATATATAGATTCTAGATAAATATCATATATCTCTATAACTTTCCAAAATAAATTTGGGATTCCAAGTTATTCTTATTTATGTGGAATATTAATCATAAATAACTGGTTATCCTTATTATTTAAAATAGTAACCACCAATATTAATATTATTAATCTATAGAAACTTTATGTTACCCAAACAATTCTTCTTTTCCTAAACTATATTTTTATAAATACATTGTAACTCCAAAGTTATTCTAATTTACCCTTTGAAAATAGAGAGTTAATCATATGAACTACTTTACTTTTCTAGAATTACATCAATATTTTTTAAAAAAATTTCAATACCATCTGTCCCCAATTACATTATTCTTTATATGATCTTCCATTATATAGTCCTTCATTGTTGGGATTCTATGGTAACATTTTTAATTTTAACAAACTTATCGACTATTAGTAACTCTTCATGTAGAAATACCAAGTTAAAATAAATTCCTTTATAATACTAGAACAATGATTGAACATATCCTTATATTGGTCCTAAATTTAATTTTTAATTACACTAACACTTGACATCTAATGACACACTTGTAATTTCTTGTAACGGGTTACTAAAAGTCTAATATCATCAAATCCTTAATTTGATACAAATAATTATCTTGATCTCTATTTTGAAAAATTCAATACCAATGTTAATTAATTATATCATTAAAAAATTTTAAATTCATATAAATAGTATAAAAAAGTGACTCGATAATAATTTACATCCATCAATAATAAATAATGAATTGGAAATAATATATTGATGAAATAGGGCCCATGAGAATCATCTTTTCATTTTAAATTGTGTTAATCCTATTTATTATATTTATTTTCAGATATATATCTATCTAAAAATTGAAAATATAAAGAAGATGATTTCACATTAATACATAATTTTAGAAGTTAATTTCTAAATCCCCAATATGATTAGGAGATTTAATATTTTTTATGATAAAATAATGAGAGAATGATGATCACACCACAAATAATCTTTGAGGAGACCCCAAAAACCTATGATAAGTCTACCTCCATCCAGACCATGACAAAAAATCACAAAATAAAATAAAAATACAAGCTATATACATTCCAAAATCCATTTAAGTGTAAGTAATACTAGAAAATAAGGAATGTGAAATATAATAACACCTCAGGTCAAAGGATTTCGATTATATGAATGAAATGATCAAATAACTATCAAAGAATTACCAAATGGTACCGAATATAATTCATAATTTTCTTTGGGATAAAAAATTATGTTTAAGGTATTAGAGATAATATGATTAGATACCTAAATGTTTCTTAAAAACTGGGAAAATATAAAATCACAGTGTGACGAGATTGTCTACGCCTAATCTAGAAATCATAGTACGATCCTCCCAAAACTTTAGAGAGTCAAACCATATTAATATAGTTTAAATAATAAATTTCAAGACACACTAGATAGGCCTACCACACATTGATTGGAAACCTATTAATCAATGTAAAATCAATAAATTTATCTCTCAAACCCCATCTTCCCCATGAAACCAACATGGTGAAAAACCCATCATTATGGAAGAACGTCACCAAAAAATGGCATAACCAAACAATTTTACTCACAAAACCTTCATTATGCATTACCCATCACCACATAGAATGGAACCCAGGTAATATTAATATATAAATATAGTTCATATCTATAATATATAATATGAACTATTATGGAACAAACAACAAAACCAAACAATAAAAATCACAACAAAATATCATATCCCATGATCTAAACTAAAACAAATGCTCCACACTAAACCTCACTGATCATGTCATAACACACTATAATTTTACAAATAATATTCTCCAAGAATCCTAAAAAACCATATTTCACATGTTCATGAAATTATATATGATTATAGATAAAATATCAGCTAAAAATCCACTTCTCTCCCACCATTAACTACTAAACATCTTGTCAATACAAAAAAAACTGAAAACCAAAGTGAAATGGTCTGAGAAAGTTTTTGAATTTACATGTAATTCCAAATTAAATAACCCCATTTAAAATAATAGTTTTTCATCAATTATCATTAAAGAAAAATTCTAATTTCAAAATGTTATTCATAATTTTTATTCTTCATTTGGTTTAGCCCTATTTAACTATCCTATTTTTATAAAATCTATAAATAAAATACATTATTTCATAAAAATAAACCACCAAATTCTACATTTTCTGATTACATATAGATGATCCTTTTATGTCCCTTAATTACTTATTTATTATACACAACTATTTGTGTTAAGGAAATATTTACATATGTGCACTGGGTAGATCATTCATCCAAAAAACTAAAGACTCAATGCAAACATTATAGTGTGTACAATAATTATCAAAAAATATCAACGTTCTTATATCTTATTTATCTGAGATCTAAAGGAAATAAATTATTCCAATTTTCTTAATTCATCTTCACCTTGGGGATATGCTAATATTCTATATATCATTATAATTTTATGAGATGTCTCTAATGAGATGATCTTAAATTCTTTCTAAAAAAAGAAACCCAATTCCAAAAATCATACATCAATAGAATGTCGAGTCACTTATACGTTGAATCATTTATCCAAACTTATATTCTTGTATGAAGATTTCAATCAATAAATATTTTAGTTATGTAGTTGGTAGATTCAAAACATAATATCACATCTTGGCAGTCATCTTTATTATAAGTTGTCAATTGAATGATCATATCTTGCATAAATTTAATCATAAATTCTCCTCAAATGGGAAGAATACAAATTGAAATATCACTAAGAATGACAGAGAAAATTTTGATGAATTATATAAATAAATTTAAATATATCAAATTTGAAAAAATATTCAATTTTTAAATACCTATATATCAATAATCATTGTAATTACAATACCAACCCTATAAACCCCACTAATAATTTTCATATAGATGATTCCATGTAGCCTATCACTGTGATCATCACCATTATAAATATGGAATCTAAAATTGAAAATAATAATATTAAAATAAAAATTAGTATTTATCCCAGAAATACTTGATCCAAAATATAATAGTTTTACATCTATCCAAAACGCACGCGATCCATCACAAATAAGACTTCTTAGGTCCTTATCAATCGATTCATCATTGATCAACCACTTAATTAACTATTAAGTTCTCAAAGGTGTAGTTTATATTTTTTGACATGACCTAGATTAAAAATTACTTATATCATGATTAGTTTACTTAATAATAATTAACTAATTATTTTTCTATTTTAGATTAATGAGTGAATTTAAATTAATCCAATTCTACATACATTTTTATCAACAAAATAAACTTATATGAATTTTTCATATATCCATAGATGAATTAATCAATAATATAATAAATAGATTACATCATTTCAAAGTATATTATATCATCACTAATTAATCACATCACAAGAAGTCTATAATGTAAATATGTCAATATCACATAACCTAGATTTTATTGAAACATTATTGTCAATATAATTTTTTATGTGAAAACCCACCTCAATATGTTTTTAAAAACTAAATAGTTATGAAATGAATCATATGAACATATAAAGGTATATACTAATAATGAAAATTTAATACATTATCACTTACATAGGTACCCAATATACATTTTTTTAAATCAAAACACATCACACAGAACATGATTCTAAATTGAATCTAAAAAATTAATAAATATAAAAGAATTATAATAATAAAATTTTAATTCAAGGACTCTTTACACACTATCTTTTTACATAACATTTTAATAATTTAAAATGTAAAACTATAGGCATGTTTTTCTAATAAATGCCTCAAAACATGTTTCTTAAATATAACTGACCTATAACAAGACATATTTATTTAACATCAGAATATTAAATTAAAAAAAATAAACATGATTTCCACATTTATATATGTAAAGAAAAAATTAACAAAATAACATATTTAAAAGTATGTTATGTAAATGTTAACATATAAAAAAACTTATGGTCACTGAAATCAAAATTTAAAAAACTTATATCACATATCTCAAAACATTAATTTTATTCTTTTAGAATATTTTATTTTTTTAACATTTAATGATGATATATCATTAAATGTTTTTGTGAACATCTAAATAGTCATAGATTCATGATATTCATAATTAGTCTATTTTTTCATAACAATCATAATACCCTTTCAACTATCACATTATCCCTATTTTATCTTATCATTTTCACATAAGCATATTTTCTCTTTAGTAAAAAAATAAACCAGTCATATTACCATATCACCCAACATCACCATTTAATGGAATAAATTTGATATAAATGGAAGTGAATAATCATTTTAAGTTTAAAATATAATGATATTAGTAATCATATTAATTATTTCATCATATGATAACATGATAAATATACTTTCATATAGGAATTATACAACAAAAACTTATAAAAATCGTGGAAAAAATATTAAACCCCAACATCACTCATCCAATTATTTATTTTTGTATCGGATTGTAAAAAAAAATCCATATAAATTATATCATATTCCTGGTAATTAAATATAATCCAATATCTATTTATGATTAAATAACACATATTTAGTGTCGTTTCATTTAACATGAAAAGTTATTGTTCCCCTATTCATCTGATAATAAATAACCCACGTCATTTATTCAACCACACTTAAAATCGTATTACATGATACATTCATTTTTTTATCAATGATATATGTGGAATAAAAACATTCTCACCATATATTAATAAGTGTTAAAATCATATTAAAAAATCCACAAAATATGGGAATTATTCCATGAAATCTCACTTGACCAAAAATTTTCCAAAAAAGTTTGACATATGATATATATATAGATCAAGAATCATTAAATTTTAATTTTAAATTACTAAAAAATTCATATTTATACCTATATATAATGCTAAAAATCCAAAATATTTACTAATTCTATTTTGTATCATCTCACTAGAATCCCAAAACAAAATCTCCTAGAGACGACATTACAAGGACTTATTAACGTATTTCCAAATATGAGAGGTTACAGACTAGTGGTGATGGTCTGTTATAATTATTTTGGTGACTATTCTCCATATCTAATATTTTTTATTTTTAATAAAAATACCATATAAGGTTTTTTGGGAACTATACATTCCATGAATAAGTCAGTATTACCTTACAAATTCGACAAAAAAGATAAAAAATTCTCAACCAATTAAACAAATGGGGAATGAACTAAGCATGAGGCACATCATGTGGTAATTTATATGGTGAAATATGAACTCATACTATGGCCTAGTGTTGAACTTAAGGATAAAAAATATAGTCCATGCGATGTACTGTCCTTGTACCCAATAATATCAAGATCATGCCATTAAATTGTCTAAGGAACCACTGGTCAATAACTATCCCACCACTCATCCCTTTCACCAACATATATTTTTAGTGAGAAAGAAATCTCCCAAAAATTATCACTAATAGAATTTAAACTATTTTAAAAAGTCTATTTGCGATGGGATCCCATTGTAAGAACTCTTCTGTGAAGAGGTCCCGTCGTAAATAGCTCGTTACAGAAAACGGCATTAGAACTAGTATTTTTTGTGATGGGCCCATAGCAAAAAAAAACTATTTGCAATGGGAAGTCATCCTATCGCAAATAGATCTCTGATTAAATACATTATATATATGAAAACATGTTACGACAGTCCCATCACAAAAAGTATTTGTGATGGACCCGTCCTCCCATCGTAAATAGTTCTCCATTTATATAGGTTACATATAAAAAAATATTTTGCGACAGGCCCATCATAAAAACTTATTTGTGACTATACAAGAACCCATAGAAAATAAGTTTTAAAAATATATATAATCTATTTGAAACAGGGTCGCATCGCAAAAATACCCCACCACAAATAATTACTAAAATAAAAAAACTATTTAAATTACGACTAATGAAAAAATATTGTTAATATTATTAAAATAATAAAAAATATTAAAACAATAAAATTATCAATATTCACAAAAAAATATAAAAAAATAACAAATTATTATTATTATTATTATTATAAACAAACATTAAAAAATATTATTCTAATAATAAATAATAAAATAATAAAATATTTAAATTAAAAAATAATTAAATTATCCAATATTGACACCAATATTTATAACAAAAACTATAAATAGTTAATATTACTACAAATGTTGAATTCAGATGTTTTTACCAAAATAACAAAATAACTGAGGGGGATAGTCTCTTGGAGGATCTAGATGAGTTGGAGGAGATGGTGGAGGAAACTCCATCTTTAAAGTACGAGTTATATGGGGCATGTACTTCATCAGCTCATGCTGCTACTACTTCCATCGACACATCACCTCCTCGTGCTGCTGCTGCTTCTGCCAGTGACACATATACTCCTCATAATATTACTGCTTCTGATGCATCTCTACCCCCTTATGATGCTGTGGTTGATGCATCTCATCATGATTTTTATGAAAACTCTCTATAAGCTCAGTCTAAGCGTGCAACTGCTCCTGATACTGTGAGACAGAAGATGATGCCTCTCCACGAGAACCTCTCAATATGTACGTTGACATCATAATAATACCATAATAAGTCAGAAGAGTCAAATGAGAGTCGATACCAATAACTCGGCCCTTATCGAAGGTGTAGTGGGTCTCCTGCATCCATGTCGCCTCATCGAAATGGTGTGTACTATTCTGATCAGCCGTATCGGCCTGACTCTTTGCCCATTTCTCAGAGGTCGAGCCTCAAATGATTCTTTTAGTTCCATTTTTAAATTAAAATAGTGAAAATATTATATGTAGTTAATTTTCAAACTGAAAAAGAAATAGTACTGACCAAAATCTGGTATTGGTGATCACCACTAATATCTCTAGTGGTTGTATCACTATATATCCTCTGATAAACACCGTACTCCATGATATCTAGATTCTCAACAACCTATATGAATATAAAATAATTTTTTTATATTTATTGTTATATGAAATATTTAATAAAGATACTTAATAGATTCTCTATATCCGTACTGAATGAAGGGATACCAGCTCGATGTGTCACCTCCTTTCTCACCCGGTTCTGTTGACCCTGTGAAGATCTCCTCTGAAATACACCACTGAAATAGTGTGAATATAAACCATACCAAACACGAGATGAAATGTACTCTGGTCGGTGGGATCGGTACGACTCATAAAATACTGTTACTCCTTCTTTCTTAATGGATTTCCTTCTCAAATTGTGCAAAAGATGATGAAATTTCCCAGGAATAGACACTTCCCACACCTCGTGGATAGCGTCATGAATTCTATCATCGATGAGATATTATAAACCCCACAAATAATTTATAATATCAATTTAATAGTGAAATAAATTTCAAAATAAATATTATTTATTTACATACCAGCCAATGATTAATCATTCCTAGATTCACATCAATAGGAATATATTCCCATGTGATCCAAAGATGAGAAAAATAATTGATCAATATAGCGCTCTCCTGTCCAACAGCTACATGCTCAAAATTGTGAATAAAGAATAAATAATGAAACAATTTGTATATAAATAAATTAATGAAAGCTAAATAAAATATAGAGGTTACCATACCTATGAATGTGTGGATCGATGACAAGATTTGGACATCACACGGGTATAGGTTCATGGATCATCAGTCGCTCAAGATGGCAACCCCTCCGCATACCCTCTGAACTGCTAGTAGGCTAAAGGTTAGATGATCCCAAATCCTCCTCATCCAAAGGTATCTCATCCTCCTATAACTCATAATGTAGATCATGGTCCCTCTAAAAACAAAATTATTATTGATTGCAGATAGTTGAAAATTCTATTATATATAGAAATATATTAGTTGTGATAATAACAAGCATTTAATTGTGTCAATGTTCACCTTCATCATCATCTTCATTTATAATGATGTCAATGTCTTCATATTCATCATCGATATCATCAATATTCATATGAGTTTCAGTTTCATCATCTCTTTCCATTAAAAATTAATTTTTAATATCAATAAGATCATCATCACCATTGACCAGTAATTATGGGGTGTCATCATCGATATTCATGTGTCTTTGTGAATAAGATGGATTATGAGTAGTCTCTTAAAAATTTTAAATACTTTTCACTTCATCAGAACAACATTTAGTTTTCATAAACTGATTTTCCTAATATTTCATTTTTATTATGCTCCAAAAATCACTTAGGTCACCAGAGGTAACAGAGAATTTTGCATAAAATATTTAATGTTCCTATTGGGCTAGTAAAAATGGTTCATTTAATGTATGAAGTCATTTATATTTAATATTTATGATTCCATGAATCAGATGAACACACATGCCTCTCTCTATAACCAACCACCAACATTTAAACATTGTTATTAAATTTTTACCTAGATAACACAGTTCAATAATATCATCCAGCATGCCATAAAATTCAACTACATATTCTCGATGATGTGATTCTCTCATGAAAACTTTACTATTCATTATATCTATTGATTCTCCATATGAACGTTTATGAAATCAAAAACCATTCACCACATATGCATTATAATATTTAACCATTTTCGATGGTGGGTTACTAAATATACACAATCACTTATCAATTCTTTCATCATGTTGAGACACTAAAAAATTTTCAATATAATAAATAATAAACAAAACTGATATGTTAATCCATCAATAATTTATGTTACAAGTTTTTGAAACCACTGAGAAATTTTTTTTTGCATTCTTCAAGAGCAGTTTTTGTAATTTTTGGAAGTAGTTTATTGATATGATTATCATATAAGATAAAAAGAAAATAATATTATTTACTGTAACATATATTATAGAATACGTGATAGAAGCACTCAGAGTACAAATGATGTCATTTCTTCATAGTTGAGCAGAACATATGTATTAGCTATGTGATGTTCATCATCTAGAAGTCAACATTCATGAACTCCACCAAAACCAAACTCTATATGATTTAAAACTGATAATTGATTTTCTATTTTATTATAAACATTCCCCTCATTTTGTCCTTTTCAGTTGTGTTTTGATGGATATTCATATTCAAAATAATGAGACCATAAAAATGAATTTTCCTCTTGAAAATAAGCGTCAACAATTGAGCTTTCAACTGATGCTTTGTTACATACTTTTTTCTTCAATTTCTACAAGGATCTCAAATGGGTACATCCATCAAAACTATACCGGACCTCCACATTTATCTTCATGAAGAAAATTTAATATCAGATGTTCCACTGCCTCTAGGAAAGACGACATGAATATTTTTTATATTTTACATATAATTTCAACAACATCTTCTTCCAGTTCTCTAAGCACATCATAGTCTGTTTTCTAAGAAAAAATCTCTTGAAAAGTACTCTCATCAATCCAATGGAAATTTTGTGAAGTTATTACAATTTATAACAATTGATTTTATTCAAAATTAATACTAATTAATTCCAATTAATCCTAATTATTTCAAAATTTTCCAAATTATTGCTAATTAATCCAAATTATTTCTAATTAATCCTAATTTTTTCTAATTATTGTTAGTTAATCATAATTATTGTTAATTACTATTAATTATTTCTAAATACTGCTTATTATTTCAAATTACTGCTAATTATTACTAATTACTACTAATTATTCGAAATTACTACTGATTATTCTTAATTATTTTTATTTAGTCTTAATTACTACTAATTAGTCCAAATTACTACTAATTACAACTAATTACAACAAATTACTACTAATTGCTACTAATTGCTACTAATTACTGCTAATTACTTTTATTTATTTGTATTTTTGTACTAAGTATTACTAATTATTACTAATTATTATTAGTTTTTAATAATTATTACTAATTGTTATTAATTATTATTAATTATAACTAATTATTACTAATTATTACAATTTATTGATATTTCTTACTAGTTGTTACTATTTATTGTTATTATTTCTATTTTTTTCTATTTATTAATAATTATTAGTATTTATTACTATTTATTAGTGTTTATTATTATTTGTTACTGTTTATTACTATTTAAAAATATTTATTACTGTTTAGTACTATCTAGTAGTATTTAGTACTATTTATTACTAATTATGTAAGAACTTGGTTCTTATTCATGAGGTACATGTTTCTTCTTTTCATTTTTCCTTTAATGTTTTTCACAAAAAATGGAAAATGGAGAAAAATCCCAAATTTTTTTGGGTACACGCCGTGTACTTTTCCACACACCATGTACTTTGGCTGTATGGTATAAGTATACAGGGCGTGTAGGCCTCTCGGTGATGAAGGGTGTAAAAATTAACTACACGCCGTGTACTTAGTATATACACATCGTGTAATCAGTCGACAGGTCAATAGTAAGGCAGTGTGAGTAGTTACCAGCCAAGCGACAGTACACACCATGTACATAGAAATACAAGTCATGTAACCAAGTCGGCTGATGAACAGTGAGGTGGTGGAAAGTATCCTCCAGAGGAATAGTTAAAATTGTAAAGTATATGTCGTGTATTTGAGAGTACACATCGTGTAGTTATGTTTTTTTGTTAGAAACGGTCAGTAGCCTCCTCATGCGACAGAGGAGGCAGTGAGTTCGTTTGGAGCACCGGGAGAAGAGGATGAAGCCTGGAAGAGCTCCTGATCGCACACCGGAACTCGGATACTTTTGTCGTCAATCAGGTTTGGACAACATGGGTAAGTGATTCCCTCTTCTTGAGTTCTTCCTTCCAATTCATTCCTGAGGGGATGTTATTTGGGTTTTAATGGGTTATCATTCTTCTCGGATCTACATTGTTCTAGGTTGATTTGAGAGGTATTGTTCACATATATCGATTAGAGGACATCAAGGTAGGTGGTCTGGTGATTATTTCCAACTATTGTGTTGTTTTTGTGTACCATTGTGCTACACGCCCATGTTTGCAGTGTCAAATGGATGAGGAATTGACTGATAAAATATCTAGAATTGCATAGGTAATTTAATGAATATGTATAATCTGTTGTTTGGGATCTCTACCTTGTTCCAGGGCCTCCCTATGGGTGTGTTTCCCTTTTTTAGCCATTTGGGTAGGATACGTGAGGGTATGCCATGATTATTTCATGCTTTGAGTTTTCTTGAGAGAAAACGTATATATATTATCTTTCTTATATGTTGTGCTCGGCCATGTTACTTGCTAGGTCTGAGGGAAAGGTTCTGTTTAGCCTGAGGGAAAAGCCTGTGGGCAAGGTTCTGATAAGCCTAAGGGAAATTCCTGAGGGCAAGGCATAAGGGAAAGACTCTATTTTTCTTCAGGCAAGGTTCTTCTTAGCCTGAGGGCAAGATTCTTCTTATCCCGAGGGCAATGGTTCTTACGTCTGAGAACAATGGTAACTTTGAATAGTCACTATGTTGATTTCTTACATTGTACTTTCCAAGATTAATCATAGGCATGAAATTGTTTAAATAATAATTAAATGGTAATGGAACTGGTAGGAGTACCTGCTTTTGAGTACTTCCTAGTTTACTGCATTTCATTACAGCACATTGTTGTTCCTCATTTTCACTAACAGTTGGGCACAAGCCTTTGGTGGTTTCCTAATGAGATTTATTTGTCACACTATGTTTGGGTCATGTCTTGGTCCCAAACAGAATATATTGTTGCAGGTGCTGATAAGGGCCAGAGTCCTTAAATAGGTATTTGATTATTGTAGAGGAGTTTGAGGGCATGGGACCGAGCTTAGGCTTGCAATGCTTCTCGGATCCTGCTATAATTTTCTTCTTTGTTTTGTTGTACTTGTACCTTGAAATTTGTTGTTTTTGATTGTAGTATATCCTATTTTGGATTCTTTCTTAAAAATTGATACATATTGCATCATTATATATATATATGAATGTTTTCATCTTTTAATTCTGAACTATTGTCCACTTTAGCTTGATATTGTTTACTACTTCCACTTTTTGTATGTTTGTATTTTCTCCACTACGCTACACTTTGAAATATAAGGGCATAGTTTCCCCACTATCAGACCTAGGCCCTCAGTGCCAGTCGGCAGCCTTTGGCGTTTGGGGAAATGCGCTTGAGGTCATGTGACCAACTAGGTTCGGGGCACCCATTGTATGGCACCCGGATCCAGGACGTAACATATTATTACATATTAATATTAATTATTACTAATTCTTTCTAATTCTTACTAATTATTACTAGTTATTACTAATTATTACTAATTATTGCTATTTATTACTATTTATTAGTAATTATTAGTATTTATTACTAAATATTACTATTTATTACTAATTATTACTAATTATTACTATTTTTTGATATTTATTACAAATTGATTCTAATGATTACTATTTATTACCAATTATTAGTATTTTTTAGTATTTATTGCTAATTATTACTATTTATTACTTATTATTACTATTTTTGACAATTTATTACTATTAATATATATTTATTTCTATTTATTACTAATTATTAGTAATTATTATTATTTTTTACTATTTATTTCTAATTATTATTATCATTTGTTACTATTTATTACTATTTATTAATATTTATTACTATTTATTACAAACTATTACAAATTATTAATATGTATTACTAGTAATTTCTAATTACTACTAATTATTACTATTTTTTTAATATTTATTAGTATTTATTGTTAATTATTAGTATTTATTTCTAATTATTATATTTATAGCTATATTCTACTGATTATTACTATTTATTACTAATTATTAGTATTCATTACAAATTATTAATAATTATTACTAATTATTAATATAAATTACTAATTATTACAATTTATCACTAATTATTATTATTTATTAATAATTAATACTAATTATTACTAATTATTACTAAGTATTACTAATTATTAATAATTATTACTAATTATTAATATTTATTACTATTTATTACTATTTATTACTAATTATTACAAATTATTACAATTTGTTACTGTTTGTTAATATATATTAGTATTTATTACTAATAATAACCAATTATTACTAATTATATATATTTATTAATAATTATTAATAATTGTTACTAATTATTACTAATTATTAATAGTTATTACTAATTATTACTAATTAATATTTATTAGTATTTATTAGTATTTATTACTAATTATTAGTATTTCTTATTATATATTACTAATTATTACTAATTATAACTAATAATTACCAATTATTAGTAATTATTACTATTTATTACTGTTTATTACTATTTATTACTATTTACTACTACTTATTAGTATTTGTTACTAATTTTTATTATTTATTACTATTTATTACTATTTATTACTATTTGTTACTTATTATTACTATTTATTACTAATTATTAGTTTTTATTACTAGTTATTAAAAATTATTAAAAATTATTACTAATTTTTATAATTTAGTAGAATTTTTTATTATTTATTACTAATTATTATTACTTATTTCTAATTATTAAAAATTATTACTAATTATTAAATATTATTACTAATTATTTCTAATTATTACTAATTGTTACTAATTATTACTAATTATTACTAATTATTACTAATTATTAGTAACTTTTACTAATTTTTACTAATTATTACTAAATAATACTAATTATTACTAATTGTTACTATTTATTTCTATTTATTAAAATTTAAGAAATTATTACTATTTATTAATATTTTTTACTATTTTTTACTAATTACTACTATTTATTACTAGTATTTAGTATTTATTACTATTTATTACTATTTAGTACTCTTTAGTACTATTTAGTAATATTTATTACTATTTAGTACAATTTATTACTATTTATTACTATATAGTACAATTTATTAGAATTTATAACTAATTTCTACCATTTATTACTATTTGTTACAAATAATTAATTTATATAACTAATTATTAGTATTTATCACTAATTATTAGTATTTATTATTAATTATTCATAATTACAAATAATTATTACTAATAATTAGTATTTCTTACTAATTATTAGTATTTGTTACTAATTATTAGTATTTCTTACTAATTATTAGTATTTATTACAAATTATTAGTATTTGTAAAAATTTATTACTATTTATTACAAATTATTATTATTTATTACTGATTACTGTTATTTATTTCTAATTATTATTAATTATTACTAATTATTACAAATTATTAATATTTATTAAAAATTATTTTTATTTATTACAAATTTTTAGTATTTATTACTATTTATTAATAATTAAGATTATTTATTACTAATTATTACTAATTAATACTAATTATTATTAATTATTAATAATTCTTAGTATCTATTACTAATTATTTGTATTTACTAAAAATTATTTGTATTTATTACTAATTATTAGTATATATTAATATTTATTACTAATTATTAATATTTATTAATAATTATCTCTATTTATTAATATTTATTACTATTTTTCCTAATTATTACTGTTTTTTCTAATTAGTACTAATTAATGTTAATTATTAAAAAATCCTGCAACTAATTACTAATTACCCTTAATTATTTATATACATTACTAATTATCGAAAATAGTTATTATTTATTACTAATTACTAAGAATTAGTTATAATAATTTCATTTTATTATTACAAATAAATACTGATGAAAAAACAATTTAAATCTAACTTTATTACAACTAATCAACAATAATTAAAATTAATATAATGAAACGAAATAAATACTAAAGTAAATAAAACATAAATACCTTTAAACTTGATCTCTTATAACTGTAGGTGAGTTCACAACTTCTTCCTAAAAAAATAACTCTCAATAAATTACACTCTAAAATTAAAATTTAGAGAAGCAGAGAAAGTTGGAATTGAGAGGAAGGGATGAAAAACAGATAAGGGTATATATATGTTATATTATTTGTGATGAGACTATTTGCGACGAGAATCCATTCGCAAATAGTACTTTTAGCGATGGGGCTCATCCCAAATACCCTCAGCCACATTAATTACTGTCGGCGGTTAAAAGATTAGTTGTGACGGGTCTTTTTGCTAAAGGCAACCTGCCGACTCACTATTTATGACGGGACAACAGCCAGTCTTAAAGAGGTATTTACTATCACTGGGTGTTTGCAATGAGACTCATCGCAAATACCCTCCTGCGGATGAACAACTTGCGACGGGGGATCCCCGTCTCAACTAGTGTTTACCGCCTCCTGGTATTTGCGATAAGAGGTTCTTACCCCTCACAAATACCATTTCGCGCTGTGTGACGTGCAAACCGTGCCAAACCACGCATATGTTTTTGCGACGGGGTGCCTAATCCTATTGCAAATAAATATTTATTTGGGACAGGTTGATTGTCCCGTCACAAATAACCTCTTGGACAAATTATTTCTGACGAGATTTATTCTCATCACAAATATCCCTTCGCAAATACCAGTTTATCCCGTTGTGTATAATAGGGATGTAAGTATCCTTATATCTACCCAAAATGTCAAAAATATCTTCTGAATGAATGAAAAAAAACTGATTATACTTGAACTCAAGGAAATGTCAAGAGACTAACTGAGAAGACCAATTAAATCAAAACAACTCTATTGAGAAGACTACAATAGAAACCACTAGGTAGTCACTTGTCTAGATGCCATTATTTTTTAATGAAAAATCTCCGATTAATGATATAAATCTATTTCACTACAAACCAACACCATCAATGTGCAATGCCACATTTTAGAAATTTCAGTATTGTTATTTCAATGCACCTTCACCTCTAAAGTGATTATATATGATTATACTACCTACTATATACCAATATAGTAAATAATAGATGAATTATTGAAGGAATTATGTGACAGAGAAGAGATCCAATTGAATCAAATCCTTCATAGCATGACCATCATGAAAGAGGAAGCTATAAATAGGGATAAAACTAGATGCCACCATCATGAAACAACACTAATGAGGCCAAACACTAAAAACAATACAAAGATTAACCCACCACCATTACTAACATCCTCTAGTATAACTTTTGTAAAATGCCCTCAAAATCTATCTCCTCAATAATGTTCTCTACCATATCTAATGATCTAGAATCCTTAAGGCTAAATACAAGTAATTAATGTCACTATAGGCCGAGAGACCGACCAAAATACCAAGTCATAAATCTAAAATGGGACTTGGGGAGGCTTTAAAATGGGGACACCTCTTTGAGATATTATGCACAAAGACATAAACACCAAAAAAGAACAAAAAAACGAGGTATTAAAAACAAAAAAGAGACTAAGGGGTGATTAATAAAATGGATCCGGAAGGGGGGGGGGACAACGAGAAGGTGTCCAACTCTAAGGAAGGCCCAAAAACATATAGGAAGAAAAAACACATGATTAATATACCAAAAAATATCTTTAATTAGGATGAACTATCAGGATGGGATAGTGAGGAATATAGATAGGGAAAGGGGGTCTTCATTGAATAAATCAAACACCTAGCTCCCCTTTTGAGAAATCACTTTAAAGATACAGTTTCATAAATATATAAAGAAGAAAACCAATTATATTACCTATATTAAGGAGACTTTTGTTGGAACTTGTACTTTTCCAGCTGCCTTGGTAGGTGGCTGGTGCATCAACTCCACCCACCATGGTAGGTCGCAACCATGAGATAAGTCAATGGTCGGTGGGGGGATTAGTGGAAAGTTAGTGGGAGAGGTGTGTCAAACATGACACCTCCCACGATGATTATATAAGGAAGCCTTGGGGAGCATACATCAGCAGATTAGAGAGAGCCAAGTGAGAGCTCCATTGTATCCAAGTAGAGTCGAGAGACCTCCACGTTTGAGAGAGAGAGAGAGTTGTAGAGAGGGAGTTTTGTAAATCTTTTTTAATGTTTAAATAAATGATAGTTTCTTCATCCATTCTCATATATTCGTGGTTAGTGAACCACAAAAAGTTGTATCAGAGGCAGTTCTGGTGAAACAACGATGGGCAGTTAAAATTTTCTAGTGACCGGAAAATTCAAGTTGCCCAGAATTGTGTTTTGAAGGAATTTTCTGAAAGTCTTTGTGAAGATGATTCCAACGGCTCAAACAACATCGAAAATGGAGCTAAAACGAGCTTCCTAGGCCCGTTAAAAGTTTGGTCAAAATCATGGTGCTATAGTAACCCCTTTCCAGAGAAGAAGGTACTGTTCCGGTGCCTGTGACTTTTCTGGTGGGTTTCTGGCAGCTTCTCTGCCATGCCACGTCATCACCACATCATCAGACGATCTCGACTATTGATACTGTTTTGATCACAACTTGATCAATCGGTATCTGATTTCGATTATCCAAGAGTCGATTCCACTATTTTTGACCGTTCTGGACGCCGCGAGGAGATCTAGATTTCTAGATTCTACATCAATTTTAACTGAATTGAAATCAAATGGAGGGATCATCCATGTGAGAGATGATCATGTTTACTTCTTCGAACTAATCCATTTGGAAGTCTCTAATAGAATATCTCCTCAATGATAATGATATTTTTGACCCCATTGAGAATGAGGGAGTCAACCTCGATTCCACAAAGTAAGTGGAGTGAAAGAATGTGAACAAGAATACGATCATCCAAATCCTCCAATGGATTGATAACATCGTTTACCACCATGTTTCATAAAAGACTGGTGCGTATTAACTTTGGAAAAAGTTGGAAAATATGTACTAGTCAAAGACCACATGAAACAAGATCCTCTTGTTGAAGCATTTGATGAATCTTCGACTACAGAGTGGAAACGCTATAGTCGAACACACCATCGATTTCCAAAGCCTGGTGAACCAGTTAGTGGATGCTAGTAGGACTCTAAATGATGAAGAACAGGTGAACCACTTACTCTGCACACTTCTTGATGGATGGGATATGCTTCTCGTCTCATTCAGTAACTCGGAGCCTGGAGGAAAATTTACCATGGCGATGGTAAAGGATGAAATGTTCAATGAGGAAGCCCGAAGGAAGGATTCATGTTTTAACTAGACACAAACTCCCATTCTGGAGAAGCGGGGGAGACAACAAGGAGGAGGTCATGGGGTGGGAACGAGAGGTCAACGAAATAATAGAGGAATGTCAATAGATGGAAGGAGGACAACATACAACTGCTACAATTATGGCGTGGAGAGACACATGAAGACAGATTGCTGAAATTTGTTATAAGAAAAGTGTCAAAGTAGTAACCAGCAAAGAAGAAACAAATACGCACATGTGAGCATCACCGGAGAAGTTATTATTTTCTCCAAATACGAAGAAAAGACATGATTCTATACATCTGGACAAGACACAGAATGGGTGGTCGATACTGCAGCATCATACTACGTCACACCACATCGTGAGTATTTCTTGACTTATTAAAATGGTGACTTCGGTACAGTCAAGATGGGGAATACTAGTTCGATGGATATTGTTGGCATGGGTGATATCCAAGTAAAGTCAAATGATGGATACACAATCACCATTGAGGATACTCAACATGTTCCATGACATTGGATCAACCTATTATCAGGTATAGTCTTTGATCGAAAAGGCTATAACAACATCTTCAGCAATAGAGCATGGAATATGACAAAATGAGCCATCATCATCGCTCAAAGACACATATGTGGTACGTCGTACAGAACTCATGTGAAGATATGTGCAGAAATCTTCAACACGGTGGAATGAGAGACGTCATCCAATATGTGGCATAGAAGGCTCGACCACATGAGTGAAAAAGGGTTATCTACCCTAATGAAGAAGAAGTACATCACTATTGACAAGGATGCATCACATGATCCTTGTAAATACTACTTGTTTGGGAAGAATCATAGAGTTTCACTACTGGAAAAACAGCCTATACCCATGGTTCAAAACTGTGGGTATAGCCCCCAAAACCGTGGGTATAGTCTATACCCACGGTTTTGGGAACCGTGGGCTTGAACGACGTTGGGATATGTCCCCAGCCTATACCCACGGTTTTCCAAAACCGTGGGTATAGGTGTCATGACACCACGTCACAGAAATATAGTCAATTTCCAAGGTGTCAACGGCCTATACCCACGGTTTCAAAACCGTGGGTATAGTTTCTAAAATAATGCAGGCGCTGAGTTTCGATCCCGTAACCTCTTCGCTGCAAACACCAAATCTAACCACTACCCTAACATCACTTATATGTATATATATTTATATTTAGTTAAATATAGTTATAAAAACCATGGGTATAGAGGGAAGAACGGTGGGTACAAGGTTCCCGCCAAAAAATTTTCATTCCCGCAGAAAAAAAAAATTCTCGCGCAGACAAAAGTGACCTATACCCACGGTTATTCATAACCGTGGGTATAGGTATTTTATCCCAGACCTATCCTTACAGTTTTCCCCAAAACCGTGGGGATAGGTACCTCTATACACACGGTTTTGGGATACCGTGGGGATAGACCCCCCTATACCCACGGTTTTGGAAAACCGTGGGGATAGGTCTTTAAAATTCACCTATACCCACGGTTTTCCAAAACCGTGGGTATAGGGGGGGTCTATCCCCACGGTTTTGGAGAAAACCGTGGGGATAAGTCCATTTTCCAGTAGTGTTTTATTAAATACTGCTTCATCACAGAGATCAGAGTTGTTGTATATGGTGCACTCTGATGTATGTAGACCCATGGAGGTGGATACACTCGGAGGTAACAAATATATTCTATCCATTATTGATGATGCATCTCTTAGGGTGTGGGTGTTCTTCTTACAAATGAAGGACCAAGTATTGTAATACGTCAATATGTTCCACGCCATGGTGGAGCATGAAACTGGAAGGAAGCTAAAGTGTATTCGTTATGACAATGAAGGAGAAGACACATCCAGGAAATTTGATTTATATTGCATGACTCATGGAATCCGACATGAGAGGACAGTCCCTCAGACCCCACAATACAACAGAGTTGCATAAAGGTTGTACAGAAAAATAATTGAGAATTTCTAAAGCATGATGAGTTTGGAAAAGCTCCCTAATCCATTTTGGGAGAAGCTGTATAGTTTTCCTTCATCCTCATTATCCAATCACCGCCAGTTCCACTGAATTTTGAGATTCCACGGAAGAGATGGTTTGGTAAACATCTCTCTTACTCTCATTTATGAGTATTTGGATGTTTGGAATTTGCACATGTATCCAAGGATCCTAGGAAGAATCTAGATGAGATCTCTACTCCATGCATCTTCATCGGCTATGGAGATGAGGAGTTCAAATACATGCTTTTGGACCGAAAGGAGAAGAAGGTGATAATATGAAGAGGTGTTGTGTTCCATGAGAACCAGATGATCGATGAAATTCAAAATCCTATAATGACTCGAAGTTATAGTGTTGAGGACTCAATTCATTATCCAACACCTATACCATCACCACCTATCATTGAAGAGGAGGCGGTGCATGAATACTCATCAGCAGCAGACCATGAGGCAGTGGAGGAGGATATTGAGCACGGGGAGACTCAATCATCTCAACAAGAAGTTGGAGAACCACCACAGGAGCTAGGTGATGATATATCACCCAAACCTAACATTTGAGAAGTTTGAATATCTTCACGAGGAAGGATTCCACCAAAAAAATATTTAGACTCAGATTACCTATTGATTACTGATGAAGGGGAGCTAGAATGGTATCATGAAGTATATCAACATTTTCCATCATTGGATACACGAAATGATGTATCAATAGATGATGCGAATTGTGAAGATCCACATGAAGGGGAACCCAACAGATATTTTGACAAAGGTGGTTACTCAGGAGAAGCATGACCTTTTCAGATGCTCCAACAGATTGCAGCTTGAGGGGGAGAATTGTTGGAACTTTTACTTTTCCAACTGCCTTGGTAGGTGGCTGGTGCATCAACTCCACCCACCATGGTAGGTGGCAGGCATGAAAGAAGTCCATGGTTGTTGGTGGGATTGGTGGAAGGTGGTGGGACTGGTGTGTCAAACATGACGCCTCCCACAATGGCTATATAATGAATGCTTGGGGAGCATCCATCAGCAGATTAGAGAGAGCCATGTGATAGTTCCATTGTATCTAAGGAGAGTCAATAGAGCTCCACGTTTGGGAGAGAGGTATTTTTATAGAGAGGGAGTTTTTTCATCATTGTTCCTGTTGAAATAAGGGCTGTTTCTCCCTCCATTCTTATCCATTCATTGTCAGCGAACCATAACAACTTTTACCTCTATAAAATAGATAGATACAAAGAAATAAACAAACTAGAGTTATAGATGGGGTATGGCCTCTATGTAGTGTCTGTCTCTCTCCCTCTCATCCTAGGGTTCTCCTCGGAAATGATTTGTAGGGGAGAGTTTTTCATGCATCTCTATAGTGTATTCCCCCTCCCCTCCCCCTCCTCCCCCTTTCTATTTCATCTCATCCCCCCCATTTCCCCTTTCTCCCGACTCACCCTGAGTCTTGGGCTCTCTTTCTCCATTTTCTACTTTTATATTGGTGATCCATTGGAAGGGTTCATTGTTTTGGAAAATATGATGCTCATGGCCTGCCCAAGTGAAGAGGTTTATGGTTTTCACCCTTGACGATTGTATGAAGGTATATCGGTGATGGCCAGTGGGTTTTTTTCATTAATGTCAGGCGAAGTGGGGATGAAGAGGTGGCTTGACGGTTTGGGGGTTCAGCTCGTAGAGGTTCGCTATTGGAGAATTTGTATCCTGAGGCGTTTTTGTGGTGATAAGATTGATGTGGGGAGTTTTTTGAATTTTAAATTTGGATGGTTATATTGATTGTTGTTTTCGTATTTAATTTCAAAATCTGAGTGGGTTGAATTGAATTTGAATGTGAGGTTACCACTTAACCATAATGTGGGTCTTAAAAATAAAAAAATTGATTCAGATGGTGGAAAGAAACTAGAATTATAAAATAATTACCATATTTAATTCCTCTAACAAGATGATCACTTTTTTCAAACCCCAAATATTGTAAAAAATAAATCATTTAATGAATGTTTTATTGTTTATGAGTTCCAAAATAGTTAATTACTACATAGAATATCAAGAAGAATAAAAAAAATAATGAATACAACAAGAGGATCATTGGTGATCCCCTAGAGAACCCATTCCATCTCCCAATCATAATCACAATTTTATCCCATTATATCCTATGTATCATCATGATCCCATACCATGATAATTTTTAAATACGTGTAAAAACATTATAATATTAGTATGTGTGATGAGGTGTACATGTAGCATGTGAGATCAACCACTTATTAGGAAATACTAAAGGAACCTAGAATTTCTTTTGTTCACATGTGTATGGATGTGATCATATTATTTGACCCAATAAAATAATAAACCCCATTACACCAAAAAATGAAACAATTTAATGAAACATAAAGACCATGCATGATATTTCACATAATAATAAATAATAATTATCAGTTTTACATATGTTTACTATACACCATGGTCTTTAACCACACTACATTGACCTACATTTTTTTATTTCTATTAGATTATAAGTTTTATGTTAAAAAATTTCACCCATAGGTAATAAACGGATATATAACATATAACGTTGATTTTAGGTAAAAATTTACATATCATTTAAATAATTTAGGCTTTATAAGATAAATTAAATATCATATTGATAAATTTCTCATTAGGTAATAATTTATAGTTATTTATGATAAATTTACCTTTATGTGATGAATTATATATTATTTAGAGAATTTTTCCATTAATAATTAAATTAACCTTCATCTAGAAATCAATTCCCATTGGTAACAATTTAAACATCATGTATTTAAATTTTCCCTTTTAATTTTATTTATTATCATTTAAATGCCAACACATTCATGGAAAAATAAAAATTATAATCGTGTTTACTGGTACATTGTTCACTAAAAAGGATCATTAACCATACAAACATACATTTACAAGTTATATGAAATACACATAATCATTATAAATAATATAAACACCAGCACATGGCATATCCACATGATTATCATTTATTTTATATTTCAAACTAATAATTATAAATTATTAAATTACCCACTTACCAATGATTGACTATGTCATTAGGTGATCCAAGTGTGATTTCATCAAACACAATATGATCTACATGATCCTATATAATGACATAAAATAAATAACTCTTAAGGCTTGATCTCCCAAGACTCCCTTATAGATCCAATGTGTGACACAATTATTTACCCATCCAAAAATAATTCCCCCCATAACAAAACGCCATTTTTTCAACTTATTTTCTATGATTTATTGCAAAAAGGTTACATGAAGTATACAATTAGATGTAGTTTTTATAAAATTCTATTGGATTCCTATCATATAAATTTACTAAAAAGTCTAAAAATTATTTGTTTACATTTAGAAAATCCACATTCGTTTTCATATACAACATAAATTTATTTTTGGTGATTAATGTCCTAGAGGCACTTTCTTTTATTCCTAGTTTTTTTAGAAAAAGAATTCCATACATAAATACATATAAATGATGATTTTATTTCCAAAAATACATACCTCATATATCAATTATATCCCATATATTCTGTATCATTGACTGAATCTAAATGATTTGGAAGGATATTATGAATCCCTTCCAAAAAATTCAAAATAATTATTTAATAATCCAGATATTGAAAAGAGAAATAAAAATAATAGTAACTTAGGGATTTTTTTTTGTTTTTAAAATATAGATCCACTATCACAGATGAATTTCAAGTTCCAAACATAATGATCCTAAGTAGTGGAGAAATGTGGGATATGTTGGAAAAAATAAATGAGAGAACATTCCACAAGGATATATAACTGTATAGTTTAACCCCCATATCCACTTATTTAGTTTTGTGGATATATATCAAAATCTTCCACTACATATAATGTAATCTTACACAGTCCACTCGGTAATATGTATACCTCATTGGTTATTTGATGGCGCCAGAATGTTTCTAGTTCTATTCATTATGTTCTTATGGATTACTATTTGGTTTTGAATGAATTTCACTTCCAAATGGGAAACAAAGTGACATAAAAAGTTTCACTATGGAACTAATAATGATTCAATCCACTTTTATCTATCACGGTTTTTCATATATTAAAATCCTGTACCCATCGGCCTATCATTTCTATAAAAAATTTCATTTAACAAAAATTAAAATTGAAAATATCCTTTATGGATAATATAACCTCATGTACATCTCCTCAACATCAAATTAAACTCCAAAATGAAAAAACAATTTATTTCTCATGATGTAAAATCAATAATTTTATTTTCCTTGAATTTTCTCTCTCAAAAATAAAGAAAAACTTAATTTAATAAAATCAAAAAATTGACCACATTACAATATGACATTTATCATATAATAAATTTATTTATCTCAACAAATGAATTAACAATGGTATATTCATGCATAATTGGGTATTTTTACTCCATTTGTAAAACCACTCATGCGACATACAAAAATATATATATTAATTTGATGAAATTTATTAAAATTATAAGGCTTGATAAAATTCTATGAAAATATCTGTAATGTCCCAGGTTTTTTAACTGGGTTAAAATATGAAGGTTTTCTATTTTTTTCAATTTACCAATGGGTTTGTTTTTAAACCGAGCTCCAGAATTTTATTCTGAGTGTTGGAACAACTGAAGGTTTCGTTTTTGGACTTGCATAATTGCCTGATAATTTTAGCAGGTGTCTCGATGATTCATGGGAGCACAAGATCCAAACAATCCACATTGATGGATATGCATAGGCAGCACTTGGTTTCGGTCCAATACATGCAGTTTACCCTATTTAATAAATTATTTATTGTAATTAAATAAGATTATATGATAGATTTTGTTTAATTAATAGAATTTTTTTAATAATAATAATAATGAATTTATTATTATTATTATTATTATCATGCTTGTATAATTAAATGAATGTTAGAGAATTAATTAAATGATGGTTAAAAAAATTAATGAGAGGTTTTTTGGTTCACCTGAAATGTTTAATTAATTAAGGGGTTTCGACCTTAATAAATATTTTTTTATTAAATAGATGTTTTTGGTTGATTTTTTTTATCATTAAAATCATATGAATGATATTTTAATAAATTGGGGATTTTTGTTTTAAATTAGTGAATGTAGTAAAAATAATAATGATGTTATTATTATTATTATTGTGTTTAGTTAATTAAATAAATGTTAAAATAATTTTATTGAAAGATTTATAGGAAGTTTTGTAATAAATAAAGAAATGTTTTCCATTAATAATAGTTTATTGGGGGTTATGGTTCTATTTTTTGGTCTTTATTAAATTCAATTTAATTTAAGTGTTTTTAATTTAGTTATTAGGTTATAAAATAATAAAATATAGTAGAGTACCCTCCCACATCCTCCACTATGTGAGGCATGCGTGACCCCTATGCAACCCTAGGTGTACACCAGACCACCTCTGAGATACCTCCATTTCCACGAGTTCCTCATATGTTCTTATTCTTCAGACGAATGTCATGATCCCTACGAGTGACCTCCAACAGCGCGCAACCTTCCCCCTTGGGTCACCATACAGTGCGCATGGTACCCCCTCGGCCAAATCTCCAGCAGGCATGTGACCCCCAAACGAGCAGCAGTGGCACGTGTGGGACCTCCTCTTTCAGTGTGTAATCATTCCGGCTGTGATTCACAGCTAACACCCCCCCCCGAATGACCCCAGTAAACAACGCGAACAACCCCCAAGGCGAAACCTATAGCGCATGACACCCTTCCCGAGTCCTCTGTCTATGGCAATTCCTAAAACATTCTTTATGGGTTTGGTCCTACTATTCAATAATGGATATTAATTAAGTTTATTTTTCATCTATTTATAAATTCCTTGTGTTTTAGGTGCCTGATTTGTTTTTTCTAGATTTAGAGTTATGAGGATAATACATCTTGTTGTGTTCATCCCATAATAGGATATTCAATTGATGTTTAGGACCTATTGGTCCATGTTCTGGAATCCACCTCCCAGGGTGAGGTAGATGAGCTCGATTCTATTTGAATATGTTGGTTCAGGTAAGCTTATATAACCCGCTGTTTGGTTATGCACCAGTAAAATTAAGTTTTTTTAATTATTACATGAGTCTTTGGTATAAAGTTAGAGGGGTGTTGATCATTACTGCTTTAATTCTGGGTACCATTTTAATATTTTGAGTATTGTTGATCAATGTAGACAACACAAAAATATATATTTATATGTATATATATACATTTATGTATATGAAGGTGTGTGTGCATGAGACTATGGACCAGTTGTGGATTGGTTTCCAACGTATGACGAAGTGCAGCATGCTTTGGTTCTACCCAGTGGTAGGGACCCAAATCTCTATCATTTTATTTAAGAATTATTTTTTTAAATAAATAATTTGATAGAATGTGTTTCCTAGATTCTAAATCTCCTAAATTTTATTTAAAGGACGAATAAAGAAAAATTATTTGTCGATGGTAATTTCATAGCAGTCTTATTGAATTTTGGGCATTTTGAATGTTTTATTGCTAGTGTTGATACATGTTATGTTGATGTATGAAACCTTTTATGTTATTGAGTTATGCAGTCCACATGAGATGATTTAGGACTTGAATAGGTGTTTGTTTAAAGCTCGTCTTTTTAGATATTTATTTGCTATCAAGTTGATATGTAGAGCATATACCCTAAAAATTAAATGGTTAAATAGGAAGTACTCATGGGTCTTCCATATAAATGAGACTTTAATGGAGATGGGCTTGGAATCCCTTAGGGGTGCCTTTTAACCCATGTCACAGAATGTTAATTATGGAAATGATGATATATAATTTGGTGAATTAGATTATTGAATAAAGAAGGATGGGTAATAGGGTAATTAATTTAAAAATTAATTATCAAATCATGAGTTGGAAAAAATTTGAGGCAGTTATTGTATAATGAGAATATTTAATATTTTGACATGTTTGGAATATAAATTTAAAACTGGTAATAATTAATAGATGTATTAATTATTACATGATAAATGATAAATAGTTAACTAATTGATGAACTATATAAAGAGATATGATTTAATTAATTAATTTTGGAATTAATTAAATTGCATGTATTAATTTATGATTGGGAGCTGATTGATTGGTATGCTTGTTGGCGTATAATACCTTAGGCTGCATGTTTATTTTCCATGCTTTAATTTATTTTAGGATAGATTTGTTTAAAAACATGATATGTCATGTGAGATGGTTTTTAAATATGTGGGCCATGTTCATCATGTTTGACTTGAGATGTTTATGATGTGCATGTTAATTGTTATTTCCTTGAAAGAAACTCTGTTTCCATTGATAGGTTCAAACTTGTAAGAGATTTGGGGTAATTAATTGAGACTAATTAATTGATAATTAATTATTAACTATTGAGTCTTTGAATGGTTAATTGATTATAGAACTATTTTATGGGGGATTTAAGTTGTTAACAAGTTGTTAAATTAATTAACATATTAGATTAACTAATTTATTAATTAATTAATGGATGGTTTTGGGGTGTTAAACATGGAATTCTACACCGATTATAAAAATAAATATATGATTGATAAATGGGTTGTGAGACAGGGAATGGGGCTCCAAATACTCACAGGGTGCAAGAAATGGCGTTCTATAACAAAATTTCATGAAAATATTCTTTTATGGGACATAGACTAATTCCCCAAATACCCATGGTTTGTGGGACAAGTAATGACACTCATAATACTCATGAGGGTGCTATACATGATATTCTGTACCCATTAATTTACATTGGACTATGGGTCCAATTGGTCATACATGAAATGAATTAATTTGTTAATGAAAACTGTTGTGGCATTATGATTTTTGAATTGAATACGAGAAATGGTTCATAATTATCAATGAATTGGGTGAATCACTGTTACAGGAATGACCAAGGAGAGAATCACTATTTTTAGTGGACGAGCTCAGATGTAGTATATGAATGGTTAAATTTAATATTTTATGACTCATTATCCATGCTAAATCACATTCTTGGATTCAAAATTTAATTTGATTACATATATGGTCTTTAAAGACATCTATTGTGTGTGACTTATAAGGGGGATTTCTGACTTAGAAAAAATCTAATGACTTTCATAATTTTATAAAGTTTGAATAATTGATAAATGAAAATGATTTTTTTAATGACAATTTTGTAAGCATGAAAAATTTATAATACAGGTTCAGACACCAGTTGAGGGATGAAACAAGTACATGTGTACATAGTTACATCGTACTGCTTACTTTATTTATAAAAGCTTTCACATGGTTTAAATTATTTATTAAATGTATGGATTTGAGGTAGACACTGGTTCTCTTGGCCAACTATGATTTATATCTCACACCCTACTTAGTATGACACTACACTCGGGTACTGAGTAGATAATATTTGGTTGCAGGACAGTGATTTTTGTATATACTTGAGGGAGAGGAGCAGAGGTCCATATGGATGCTTAGAATGCTCAAGGAGACCGCCCTCAAGTCTTTGAGTCATTTTTTTCTGTTTCTATATTGGAATGAAAAGTATGATATTTTTGTTCAATGTTTTCCATTTTTGTATCATTAGAATGTCATGAATTCATCTACTTTATAATTGGAATTAGAAACTTTTATAAAATGAGTACTATTTGTCTTCCACTTGTTTATTATTTATTATACTTCTTCTACTATTTATTTCCATTCTCTATTATTGAACACTTATATGAGGGTATATTCTCCCCACTGAGTATCCAAAGACCTTAACTACAAATTGGATGCCTCTGGCGTATGAGGAGATATTGTTGAGGTCATGTGATGACCGGTCCGTCCAATAATTTAGTGGTGAGTCGGGTTGAGATGTTACAAAGTTGTATCAGAGGATTCATTTCCTTTTTTCATTCTCTTTTAGGTTGGTAAAATGGAGACTAAGAAGGTGTTAACGCTAGGGTTAATAGCCCTGATTGGGAATGATCACCCACTTTACTGGAAAGGACCATGTGGCCAGGGCTGGGAATTGATGTTCATTATTTTTGATATTACTGATGATATGATTTAACCTTGAGTGACTATTGTATTTTCCATTTCTTATTAATTATGAAAAAATTGAAAAATTTACCTTGGTCTGATATGACACGGAAGTTGCATACATGAATCATCTTAGGAACTTAGATACTAACATTCCATACATATAAAATTCCATGTAGTTGCATTATTAAAATTCCATCTAAATTTGATTGTGTGCTTTGGGTTCAATGCCATGTTTTGATCTGCTTTATCATGCCTTTGTAGATACCATGTTTTAGTGACAGATTTTACATGCTTGAGTGATCAAATACCATACTGCCTCAGTTATTAGCAGATTTTGTTCTTGTTCCATGCTTCTATGTTATAGCATGTTGTTGTGTTACAGCTTTTCATAACATGCTAGAAATGTTTTGATGTGTTGAGGGGATGGTAATGTTAAAATTTTAAATTAATATTGATTGTGATAAATGGGAGGAAAATTCCAGTGATAAGGTGTATGGGTACCTTATCAATTGGTAGATAGCCACACGTGTGTTTGAACCTAATATAACCATAGTATGTTTGAAATTTTTCATTAATGTAAAATAGTAGTGTTTTGATTTTAATGAACCATTGAGGTGTAGGTTCTTGAAGAAACCTAATTGAATAAATGGGACCCTCATAGGTCACCTTATTGTTAAGTGGAATTTAGATACTAAATAACCTCTTTATATTAGGATAACACTATATGTGAACTGTTTAAAGAGGATATTTTGTTATAGCATGACTATTTTTTCATAGAGTGTTGTTTTTAAAACCAAGTGAATTATTGTGAAAAATTACATGTATGTTTTTTGGAATTCATTGAAATGATGAAAGTCTCAAATGAATTGATTAAAATGGCTAAAATGAAAAAAGGGGCATTGGAAACTCCTGATTTCAGTGTAGCATGACTAAGAGAGAGAGTCGATGTTTCGGATGTGTAAGGGGTTAAAAAGTGGTCTGTAGTATTATTATAATTTTCTATACTGTTAATGTATGTTTGTACCACCACTCAGGAGGACTTATTGGGACTTGAATGTTATGGCACACCGATAGGTTTATGTTACAGTTTTTATGATCAAGGTTTGATGTGGTGATCATGGTTCAAGTAACGTCAAATGTATGCCTTAAGGTGTTCTTAAATAGCATGCTGGTGAGCGGTTGATATTTTATTTCAACGTCAAGGAAAACCCTAAGGTGGGTAGTGTCAAATCGTTTTCAGTAAATGTGTCGGCAGGAGATGTCGATCTTTTATAATAGAGTTGTCTGGTAATAGTTTGACTGATCCTCTTAATGACATTGGTTTATTTTCTTAGTGCACTCTACTGAATACGAAGAGCATTTCCTTTATCTGGACCTCATCATGGAGACACTAATATATCATTTTTCTTATGTCGTTCTACAGTTTAAATGTTTTTTTCTTGATGAGTGGTTGTTATCTGGGTAGTATGGGGGATGGATGGTTCTTTGGGATACTTCTCTTTTGTGTTAGGGAATAGTTATTTTAAAAAATACTTGACATGTATTGACTTGGAAATTTCACTAGAGGACAGGTAAGGACTTCATTTTACAAGCATACGGTTTTGGATTGTTTTAAAGGCACATTGTTAGATAAAGGATGAATGTGGGTTTTGGGGCCGCAAAGTATTTCAAGGGAATAATACACAACATGTTCTGTTGGTTGATCAAGATTCAATCATTTTCTTGGATGAGGTCCTTATAATAGACTCTGATATAAGCTCTATTTCGATGTTTAAGCTATAAAGTTATCTTTGGCTCTGGTTTTAATGGCTAAGACATTAGGCTTGTGAAGGGTTAATGGTGTGTTTGGTATTGGGAACACAACATGTGAGTTCTAGTGAGGTTAAATAACTGTGGTAGGTCAGTTGTTTTAGTAGTGTTTCCCAATTACTTCTTAGGGATGAGAAGTTTTTAGTGTGGGTTGATTGTAATGTATTTCGTTTTTGAACCAGGTTAAAATACCATGGTTTTTGTATTTTTTTTGTTTATCAACTAGTCGATTTTTAAACCAAGATCCAAAATTTTATTCCGAGTGTTGGGACACCTAAAGGTGTCGTTTTTAGACTAGCGTAATTACATGATAATGTTAGTGGGTGCCTTGATGGGTCTCGGGAGCACCTAATCCAAAATATTCCACATTAATGGATCTACAAAGGTAGTGCATGATTGCGGTCCAACCCGTGCAATTTTCCATATTTAATAAATTATTTATTTTAATTAAATAAGATTATATGAGAGATTATGTTAAATTAAAAAAAGTCTTAATAATAATAAAGATTTTATTATTATTATTTTGGTTCTATAATTAAATAAATATTCAATAATTAATTAAATAACAGTTTATGAAATTAATGAGAGTTTTTGGGGTTCACTGGAAACGTTTAATTAATTGAGGGGTTTTGATGTTAATGAAGAAATTATGTTAATAAATAGATGTTATGGGTTAGAGTTTTTATCTTTAATATCATATTAATGATCTAGAATTAACTCAGGGGTTTTGGTCTTAAATAAATTAAATTTTTAATAATAATAATAATAATAATATTATTATTATTGTGTTTATTTAATTAAAAAAATTAAATTTTTTTTAATTGAATGATTAATAGGGAGTTATGTAATTAATAAATAATAGTTTTCCTTTGAGAAAGGATAATTGGGGGTTATGGTTATATTCTTTTGTCTTTATTAATTACAATTTAATTCAGGGTTTTTTATTTAGTGTTTAGGTTAAAAAATAATAAAATAAAAGATAAGACCATCCCTCTTCCACCTCTACGTGAGGTGCATGCGACCCCCTGCAACCGTAGGTGCACACCACACCTCCTCTAGGCTACCTCAATGGCCATAATATCCTCCTTTGTGCTTCTTCCCTAATGAAACCTCCTCTTCTATATGGGTGACCTCTATTAGTGCCAAACCTTTCCCCTCGGGCTCACTTAGTAGGGCGCGCGAGACCCCCTTGGCCGGACCTCCTGTAGGTGAGTGACCCCTAGAAGACTAACAGTGGAATGTGCAGGACATCCTCTTGTGGTCAGTCCTCCTTACGGTTGTGAATCACAGTCGGCGCGACCCTCGAACGATCCCTGGCAGCAATGCACACAACCCCCCGAGCCAAACATATAACGCATGGCCTCCTTACCAAGCCCTCCATCCGTGATGATTCATCCAAATTTCATCAGGGGTTTGGTCCTATTATTCAATGAAGGGTATTATATAAGGTTATTTTTCATCTCTTTGTCAATTCATTGTGTTTTCAGTTCCAAATTTGATTTTTTCCGGGTTTAGGGTTTTGAGGATAATACATGTAGTAGTGTTCTTCCCCCAATAATATATTCGATTGATGTTTAGGACTGGTTGGTCAATGTTTTGACATCCAAATCCAAGGGTGAGGTGGATGAGATTGATTCAAATTGAATATGTTGGTTTGGGTAATCTTCTAAAGACCACTGTTTTGTTTTTCACCAGTTAAATTCTGGTCTGTTAATTTTTTATGAGTCCCAGGTACCATGTTAGAGGTGCGTTGATCATTACCGCGATGATTATTTTACTAGTTTAATATTTGTGATATTTTTGATCAATGTAGACAACAAATACACACACACACAGACATAGATACACACACACACAAATATAAATGTGTATATATATATATGAAAGAGTGCATGCGTGTGACTGCATACCGGTTATGGATTGGTGTCCGACTTAGGAATAAGTGCAGTGTGTTTTGGTTCCACCATGAGGTAGTGTCCCAAATCACTATTACTTTATTTATGAATTATTTTCATCATTAAATAATTCGAGAGTATGAGTGTACTTGATTTTTGAATAGATAATTTTTTTAAATGGTAATTAACGATAGACTATTGGTTGGTGGTAATGTCATACCATGTATCCTAAAGATTGGGATTTTAGTATGTTTTATTGCTATAGGTAGTATTTTTTATTTCAATGCATAACACCTTTAATGATATTGAGTGATGAAGTCCATGTGAGATGATTTAGGACTTGACCAGGTGTTTTTTTAATTCTTGTTATTATGGATATTTATTTTTTACCAAGTTTATATGTTGAGTTATGCCTGGAAAATTAAATTTTTAAATAAGAAGCACTCATGGGTATTCCTTGTAAATGAGACTTGAATGGTGATGGACTTGGACACCCATAGGTGTGCCTTTTAACCCATGTCACGTAATGTTAATTACACGAATGATGATATATCAGTTGGTGAATTAGATGATTGAATGATACGTGATGGGAAATTGGTAATTATTTGAAGAATTATTTATCATGTCATGAGTTGATAGAATTTTGGCATTTAATGAATATTGAGAATATTGAATATTTTGACATGTTCAGAATATACATTGGAAACTGGTAATAATTAATGTATGGATTATCTATTACATGATAAATGGTAAATGGTTAATTAATTGATGAACTAGTTAAAGAGAAGTGAATTAATTAATTAATTGTTGAATTAATTAAATTGCATGCATTAATTGAACACTATGAGTTGATTGATTGTTATGATTGTTGTAATATAATAACTTGGGATTCATGTTCATTTTCTTTGACATAATTTGTTTAGGAAGGATTTGTTTAAAAACATGATATGTTATGTTAGATGGTTGCTAAATATGTGGGACTTGTTCAACATGTTTTACATGAGTTTTCTATGACTTGCATGCTAATGTAAAAGTCCTGGATGAAACACTATTTTAGTGGATGGGTTCTGACTTGTTAAAGATTTATGAAAATTCATTGAGAATAATTAATTGTTAATTATTATTAACTACCGATATGTTTAATGGTTAATTGATTATAGAATTATTTTTCAAGGGATTTAAGATGTTAACTGGTTGTTGAATTATTTATCATATTGGATTAAATAATTTATGAATTAATTAATGGATGGTTTGGGGTGTTAAACATGTCATTTTACACTGATGATAAATAAATATGTATGATTGATGAATGGGTTGTGAGATAGGTATTAATGCTTGAAATGAACATGGGGTGCTAGACATGGTGTTCTACACCCATCTTGTGGGCAAATATTATTTTATGGGACATTGACTAATGTTCCGAATACCCATGGGTTGTTAGACAAGGACAAAAACTCCAAATACTCATGGGGGTGCTTGATATGATGTTCTACACCTCTTAATTGAAATTAGACTGTGGGTCCAATTGGTCATACATGAAATAAAATAGTTTGTTAATGAAAACTATTTTGATGTTATGATTTTTGAATTGAATATGAGAAATGATTCATACTTATCATTGGATTCGATGAATCATTGTTAGTGGACAAACATCAGAGAGAATCACTATTTTTTAGACAGGCTCTGATATAGTATATGAAAGATTAAATTTAATATCATATGATGTGTTATCAAAGACAAAGAATAAGCTTGTATTTGGTATTTACATTGATTACATGGATGACCTTAAGAGATATCAATGGGGATTGACTTATATGGGGTATGTTAGTCTTAGGCCGAATCTTGAACATTTCATAATTTAATGAGGTTTGGATAATTGATAAATTAGAAAGATTGTTTAATGACTAATGTGTATGTGTGAAAAATGTATAATACTAGTTCAGACACCAGATGACTGTAGAAGCAGGTATTTGGGTATATAGTTACACATCACACTTTACATTATTTATGCATGATTTCAAATGGTTTAAATTATTAATTAAATGTCCGGATTTGGGGTAGAAATCTGTTTTCCTGGCATACTGAGATTTATATCTCAAACCCTAATCGGGCCGCCACTACACTAGGCTACCAAGGTATATTATATTTGGTAATATGATTGTGCTATTTGTATATACGCGGGGGATATGAGAAGAGGTCCTAGAGGAATCTCGAAATTCTTGAGGAGGCCGCCCTTGGGGATTTGAGTCATTATTTATCTAGTTCTATATTGGAATGTATAGAATGTTGTTTTTGGTATGTGTTTTCCATTTTTTATCATTAGCATGTCATGCATTCTTCTGTTGTATAATTATCATTGTCCACTTTTATAAATTGAGTACAATTTGTCTTCCACTACTTTTTCATTTATTAGAATACTTTCTCTATTTATTTCCATTGTCTATTATTGAACAATAACATGATGGTATAGTCTCCCCACT
Organism: Viscum album; assembly: GCA_963277665.1. Classification (NCBI taxonomy): domain Eukaryota; kingdom Viridiplantae; phylum Streptophyta; class Magnoliopsida; order Santalales; family Viscaceae; genus Viscum; species Viscum album. The sequence continues at coordinate 1,171,144,406 of OY728119.1, read as the reverse complement.
GACTATCTACAGACTCTCACTGCTCGTCTGTATCCTCTAGAATACAGGGAGACGCGCTTGATGTCATGTGGTGACCGGTCCATCCACTAGTTTAGTAGTGAGCCAGGTCGGGACGTTACAATATCATTGAAACAAAATCCCATTTTGGCATCATAGTAGTATATCATAACTGAATAATAACATTCAATTATGGTAAAATGGATGTTAATATTGAAAATTATGTATAGATACACTCTATATAATTGAAAATTGTATAATGGGATAATAAACACAATTTTATAATAAAATAAAAAGTTTATATTCTTATATTTCGTGGTCCCATAAAATTTTTGTGGATGAAAACAAAATTTTCAAGAAGAATCATAGTATTAGAAATACAATCACCATTTATCAAATAAAAATTATAAAACCTAAAGAGTAATTTCAGTTAGTGATGAAAGGGGGAAATAAAAGGTATTTATACGAAATATAATCCCTTTATAACCAATATAAATAGTTGAGATATCTATTGTAAATACAATTGTTTGAATAATATTTTGGCTATTAGAAAAGTAACAACTCCTTGGAATATTAAAAATTGATATTAGCGTAAAAAAATAATTAAATTTCAAAAAAATATCATTAATTAAATAAGTAAATGAAGTATCAAAATTAAAAATATTGCTCATCCAATGTAACAAAATGTATGTATATGAGTTTTTTTATTTAATTTATTTTTAATTATTAAATAAAACCATAATTTTGATACAATATTTTTATATGAAAATTAAATAAATAATAGAAAAATTTAAATGAATATCACTTTTGAAATAATGTTTAAAAAAATATAATAGGGTTGTTTTGTTTTATTTTAAAATTTCAATATTTATTGTATAATAAAATATGATAAAATACAGTAGTTTATAATAAAATTTAAATAATTAATTAAATTAATAATAGATGATATCAGGAACAATTTTTTAGAATAAAAGTAATAATTTAATTTATATATTGAAAATAATAATAAATAATAGGAGTCTTGAGTAAAAAATACTAATCTAATGACGAATTTATTCTAACACACCCATCTTTTATACTTATAAATACCACCAGTCTCCACCCCATCTATCCTCACAACATTAGCTTACTTTATTATCTAAACTTCCCCCAAAAACCTCCAAAAATCACCTATAAAGGTATTGTAATCCTTGGTATAACAAAAATACCAATATTAAAAGGCTTAACAAGATTCCTAAGGGTGCCATGTTAAAGCGAGAAAGGGGTTGAAAGAAGATCTAAGTGAGTCAAGACTCGAGGTAAGATAAATTTTTTTTACTTCTATTTGAAATGAATTATATACTCTCTATACTTATATATTATCCTCATTTTTTTTTCATTTTATTGTTAATACATCTCTCTTTGATGAGAAAAAATTCATTCATTTTTTTTATTTAATGGGGATATGCATGCCTTTTCAGTTTTTATCATATCTTTTCATTGAATCAAACATTAAAAGGGATGATTTCTAAAATCTTCGTAGTTATTATGATTTAAAATTATAATGAATTTTTACTCTATTTTATTTGAAACCCATTTTATTTTAGAATAAAATATTATAGTTTACATGTTATTTGGTAAAATAAAACTATATTCCTGAACTCCCATAAAAATATGTTTTACCCAACTATGTTAATTTTTGTAAGGGGTTTTCTATTTAAATATTTCTATCTTCATATAATACCCATTTATAATTTTACATATATTTTATAAAAAAATTAAATATTTATTTATTATTTACCTATTTATGGGATTTCAATTCCCCAACTACAAAATTAATACATAAGACACGCATTTAAAAATATATAATGTGACTCCCCCACAATATTTTCTTTTAAATCATGTTCCCTCATCATTATATTTTGAGTGTATTTCCTTACAAATCCCATAATTAAGATTAATGTTGTTTATCTAGAAGTTTATTCTACATATTTTAATCAATAATATTGATAATCTATATTTTTATTTTTTTGGTATAGATAATGATTGTTTGCATAGCCAAATTGATGTAAGATATTACTATGGGAAAATTATGTGATTCATTGTCTACACATTTCTTATTTTTATGTGATGAATACATTTGTATTAGTAATTTATGGGTGGGGGTTGGAGTTATGAAACACCATGATGCATTAGTCGGTCTCATAATACAAATTAGAATATGATAATTGGAGTTTCCTTACCCTATATTTTTTATTTTTTAGTTGAGGCCTTGTTAAAATTGATAAAATGTCTTTTATTTTTCCTTACATCATTATGATTTTATTTGTAATCATTAATGTAATTATTTATTTCCTTTTTTACTTCATTAATGGATATATTATGCAAATGTTTTATTTATTTTTCATAGTTTTTTATTTATTATTGCAATATTATATGTTACTTATTGATGTAATGAAAATTTTCATTGTAAATTACCCCTTTAAAAGGGTATAATATTATCCCTTTATATTGTTTTCCAATTGATAATGAGACCAATAATACGACTTTTAATAATACAAGTTTAAGAAAATGAGGGATAATAGTATTTCATGTCTTGTAATAATGATACCAATGTATTGTATTAATTTTTTATATATCTAGCCTCTAGAGACTAAAAAAATATAAACCTTATGTTTTGAGAGATATGTATTATGTGACAATGTAATGGAATAAAATTTGATTTTGGTATATAGATATGGTGTTGTTATAGTTTATATTAGAGAAGGTTTAATATAAAAATTTTGAGTGGGATTAAGAAAAACATAGTTAAGGAATTGAACTATATCGAAAATAGAAAGTAAAATCTAAAAATAAATAATAAAATATATAGAATATTAAATATTAAGTTATGTTAAACGAATAAAAAATATATACTATGAGTAAAAATTCATATTAATATTCCTAATTTAATTAAGTATATATGTTTGTATAGAAATTGTGTATAATGTATGTATCATAAACAATGAAAACATTTGTAACAAGTGTTGGTATTTCATCACTAATCAATAAAGTAAAGAAGATGTTGGATCTTAGAAAATTTTTATTATACTCGGGTATCTGAGTGAGGTTTTTGTTAAAAACATTGTCTTTATGGATATATATGTTACCCAATAACGTTGTGTAATAACAATGAAACATTTTATAAATAAAAAACCAAGGATTATAATAGAAATTTTCTTTATTAGACAAAGAACAATTAATGAAGTCCTTATGGAAGATATTCAGTGCTTTTGTATTTAGTTAAAGGGGGAAGGTTATTATTACTATATATAAATTAAAGTGATATGTTGATCAATAATGGTTATTAATTCACCACCAAAATAAGGAATAAGATACATAAATCACATAATAAAGATCTTTTAAGACATTATTTTTTGATAAATATTTTCCTAAATAGAAACATGATGATATAGAAATGAAATTCCTAATTTTGGGACAAAAGGAAGAATAACATATTGCTAAGTTTGATTAAAACTATAAACGGTTGTTAAGAAATATTGTAGACAGTGTGGGAAATTTGAGAAGCATGTTTGACTTAATGATTAATGGGAATCATCCAAAACATTTATGTGTATAAATCACTTAAAAATTTTCCTCATAAGAGTAGATAATGAAAAGTGTTTTCTATATTAAGAATGTTTTTTTTAATTCTTATATTTCCTAAGTAAATTAAGTGAAAAAGATGATATATGAGAAAATAAATGTTTAAAACAATATGGGTAAGGTATAATTTTCAACAAGTTATAATTATAGAAGGAAACGCCCTAAAAATTTCTAAATGTGTTTCAACATTTATTATAAGTGTATAGAAAAAATCAACAAAGGAAATGAGTCAAAATTCATGACAAAAGATACCGGTGTTAAATGAATTAATTGAATATATCTAGGGAACAATTATATTTAATTCCACAAGTATTAACAAAACTTACCATGGATGGTGATAATAGAGAAATAATGTTCTTGTGGATATATTACAATAATGGTTTACATTCCAAATTATGTGATAGAAATTACTTTGATCATAAAATGAATGTTTGATACCATGTTATTTTATTTTGTATCTATAAACTCTTTTATATCCTAAATATAACAAACCCATACCACCGTTCACTATGATATTGTTTTATTTGGGCCACACCTGTATGATTTTATTTTATTATGGCTCTAGGCTAAGACAATTCCCTAGAAAAGGATTCATGATGGTCATTTCATGATGGTCGTGGAATCCACTCTTATTAAATATGGAGCTTCATTATCCACCCACAACCAATGTGGGTTACCCAGAAAAAACTTCCCTCCAATATAAAGTATCTAACATCATAATTGGTACCATTCTATGTTTAGGCTCTAATCCCATTTGTAATTCTTGAGCCCGGATCATCCAATTGATACTAGAGAAGTGGGTACTATAAGAGATTAGGTGTGCCACAAATTATTCCATGGGCTTAAAAATATTATAATAGGAAAAACATTATGCGGTGGTGGATATTATCTAAAAATAAAATCCCATGATTCATGACATAATCTACCAAAAATTCAGCTTGATCAGCCTATTTATCATATATCCCCAATCGCCATTTGACCTAAAAGGATGACAAGAAAGCCATATCAATATCGAATAAAAATTAAAAACACTATATATATGATTTTTTAAAATATAGTTGAATAGTAGTGGATATGTATATAATAATAATATAATAAAATAATGTCACATTTTTTATCACATGTCGATCAATAACAGAAAATAAAATACACCTTCCTTTTTCCCAACTCACATCATCAGACATATTGAATCCATGAACTCCACAATAAAATAAAATTAAATCTTCTTTCCATATCAATGTTATTCATAACCCCTTAGGGAAAAAATGATGGTATTTCCAAGTACATCAAATCCCCTTCAATGTACTCAGGTTGGGGGGTGAGTCTAATGGACTAATAAAAATATCCAAATCTTTAATAATACTGAGTGTTTTTATGATAACATTGATGTTCATGAAATATATATATATTTTCTAAAAGTCATTATAATGAAAAAAAATAACAATTAAACATAAACAAATGAACATTAAAGTATAAAAGTCTTATCAACATGCACTAACTAGAACACCATGACCATTGAGCCTACCCATGTCAAACAATTCTAGAAGGGAATTATCTCCCCATACCATGAATTATGACCCATAGAATAAAATTATGGTGGGTAATAATATTTCTTAAACCACACCTAAATAGGTATTTCAAGGGTTCTCACAAGGCTTAGACCAATATCTGAAGGTTATAGGTTGGTTACAAATCAAGTACCCAATTTTTCCCTTATCACTAATGAGAAGTCAAATGTCAAATATGCAGAAATCCACTTATCACTTTATGTGTTTCTAACATAATTTATTGTGCCATAATTTTTTACTCAAGAGAGGACTCACAAAATATTCCCAATCATCCATTTTAACTCAAGGGAGGACACATTTTTACACATTCTTACTCAAGAAAGACCATTTTCCTTACCATTATGTTATCACTCTATGTAGGGTATGATGAAACATCAAACCTAGACCATAATTTTAAGTGACTGAGTTCCATGATAAAACTTATCACTCAATATAAGTCCATTATATTGAGTACTATATTATCACTCAAGGTGGGGTCTGATATCACATCACCACTGCAACCTGATCGCTCAGAGTTTGATTCTTCTAACACCTTGTCACTCAAGGAGAATCCAGGCATTGGTATTTGTTTCTATCCTTATAAGATTTATCACATATCACAGTCACATTATTAAAAAATGTATAAAACAAAAAATATTAGATAGATACCATCCTATAAGATTACTAGATCATTATAGTCTTCCTGTCACTCTAAAACCTATCCCAATATCCCATAATATGCCTTCATTTCAATCAAGCCTCATAATACCATACTTTCCATATATTATTAGTGTCATATAATTAGCTCCAAGATGTGTTTAATACACTATAGTGTTCAACTAGCATGTAGTCTCCATCCAACCATTAAATATTATCTTTATGGAGAAATATCCAAAGATTAAAATGTATCCTAACATAATGGAATCATGAAAAAAATCCTTTAAACCAAATTAATGTTTCCAAAATAAACCCTCTAAGGGTTCATCACACCTTTCTAGACCAACCTGATAATTTGATATCGAAAAATGTAACCTCAATGGTCCAACACACAGTCACATATCATTTTGAAACAACACAATCTACAAAACAATCACATGAATTTGTGCTTCATAAAATAGAGCATCACCCACATGAGGTCAAATGATCCATGAATTGCTCAAACATTCCCTTACCAATATTATTTTAAAATATAAGATAAAATTTTATTTTTAAATAATTTAGAAAATGCATCTCATTATTTTTAACTCTTATTAGTCCTAAGGCGAAAATACAATTAAAAAGTTCTGTATAAACAAGATTTATTTTTGGAAGTTCCATTCCAAAACCATAATTTATATCAAAACAATTTAATTAAACACCTTTTTAAAATTAAATTTAAATATATAGTTCATTTATCATAGAAATCCAAAAAATTCCCAAAAACACTTAATAGAGAGGGACACCAGTATTTTTTCAACCAAGGTTCCACCATCAAACTATTTAGAAATCTATTCAATCCATATAGAATCTTAGGCTGATGAGAGTATATCCCAATATATTGGAGAGATCGATAAAATAATGAAAAAAGATGAATATAATAATAAGGGTGGAATATAATAATTAAATCACCAATTTTTAAATATTATCAATAAAATAAATTCCACCAACTATAGATGGTGATATTTAAATTTTCCTACAATCATATCAATTACCTCTAAGCCCAAAAATAGCTATCGCATCTTGAAACACAACTAAATTAATAAACCAATAATTTAAAACCAAAATAAAAAATGGAATAATAGATGATAATCTCACTAGGTGACCACACAATGCCTAAATAAATAAAGATATGTTCTCATGTTCTCACTATATGCACCAAGTTATAAAACCTGGAAAAACATTAATTTAGATACAAAAATTGATTAATAATTAATAATAAATCTATAAAAAACCCCATAAATAAATTTTAAATACAAATAACAAAAATAAAACAATAAATTACCCCTTCAATACCTTATTCCAAGACATCTTCTACAAGTTTCAAATGAAAGAACCATCAAGTAGGATGATTTCAATATGATCTAGTGAAATCATCTCTCTAAAAACTTAACTTGGAGAAACAAAATTACAAGAAAAAATGGAGGATGACTAAAGAGGGTAATGGGAGAAATGTTTTCTCAATTTCACATAATGGAAGACTGCAAATAATCCGATATTAAAGGTAGAAAATGGTGAGATCAATAATGTTATAAAGAAGCCCCTTCCTCCTCCTTCGTGAGGATAGATACCAAGGTTTCCATGGGGGTACAAATAGGACTTCTTTTGAAATTAAAAATCAAAACCCAAAAAAGAATATTGCATACTAGTTGTGTTGTGACCATGAGGTCCATTCCATGAAATACCCTCTCTTATTGAGGTCATTTAAAACCTCAATATCATATAGTGGGACTTCCCCCTGGTAGAGGGGCCACCTCTGGACAAAGATGCATCATGATATAACCTCCCCAGGTCATTGAATGAACATCAAAAAAAGGAATAATCTCAATGTGACCCTTCTAGATTGTATAAATACTTCAACTAATCATATATATTGACCCCTAAACCAAGAATATTCAAATAAATGACCATTAGAGTTGCGATCACTATTAAAAAAAGCAGGCAAGGGAAGTGCTACCCTTTATTACTGCTAAAAAAGCGCAGATCGGGGGGCCTATATCAGTTCAAAAAATAAGCACTAATAAAGGGGAAATTTTGACAGTGCTAAAAAAGTGATGTTAAAAGTGACCCTTTATCATTTCTTTTTTTGCGATAATTAAGTGGACCCCTTTATTAGGGCTTCAGTTAGTTGTGTCGATAAATTGGGGGATTTATCAGCGCTTTTTTCCTTACGTCGATAAATTTTATGTTTCAAAAAAAATCATGAAAAATAAAATATTGTTATATGATTATATTTATATTTATGTAAATATAAAATATATTTTTTAAATATGTTTTAGATAAGTATAAATAGACTATTACATTTTATATATAAGAAATTTAGTGAAAATTTATTTAAAATATTTTAAAAAATATTATTAAATAATAATTTGAAAATTATCATCGATTAAAATTTATTTAATAACATTTTGAAGACACAAAAAATCAAAAAATAATAATTAAAGATATAAAATATGTTGAAAATGTTACTCAGACTTCAAAAAACCATAATTTTTGATAGGGGTGCCCGTTTTTTCTCTACAACATATCAAATTGAATCATGTGATGAGCTCTACGCACTATTTTTCAAGGAAAAGCATCTGTCATATTTTTCGAGGCTATTAAAGGCCCATAAGGCCTCCATAACTATGTTTTTAGTCAGTATGCCTTGATTTGTTAACATTGAAACAAGTATAACTTCTGATCTGGATGTTTTAGGCCTGTACAACATATCATATCAAATAATGTTTCATTTTTATCGATTTGACTGGTTGTAGATTTGAAATGGGCTTATGGATTATATGTTATGGTCATTGTAACATTCTATGTCTTTTAAAATACACATATATATGTATTTATTTGTAAATATATATGTGTTTGTGTGTGTGTGTGTGTCTGTGGGTGTGTGTGTTTGTGTGTGTGTGTCTGTGTGTTGTATATAAGTATATATGTATCTATTTATTTATTTATAAACACATATAAGAACATATTTTTTAAATGTATTTAATATTAATCTTATAAATATATATTAATATACAAATAAATATATGGATAAAAAATTACGACAATATATATATATATAAATAAATATAAATATAGATAAATATATATTAATATATGAATGAATATATATATATATAATAATATATGAATAAATATATATGTATTAATATAAAAAATATATTTATATTAATATGAATCTATATTAATATATGAATAAATATAACTATATATATAAATATATATATTTAAAAATTTATATCATTAAATATAGAAAAAAATGAAACGTCTTAGTGGTAAAGGTGCAACCGTGAAAGCGGGGAGGTCATGGGTTCGATTCCTGGTGGAAACAAGGAGGTGCACGCGAGTTGGGTTGCACAGGAAGGGCAGCGCATGACAAATTGTGAGGGGGGGGGGGTCCGCCTAGCGCTAATAGGGGGTCAATTGCTTTTAAAAGCTCCCCCCCCCCACATTATATAATTCCTTTTTTTTTATTTTTTGACTTTTATCAACTCTAAAAAAAGAGCTCATAAAGGGGTCTTTTATTATCCTTTTTTAGCACTAATAAAAGGAGAATTTATCAGCGCTTTTCTGAACGGTGATAAAAGGGACCCCCCCCCCCTTTATATTCACCTCGATTAACAATGATTTTTTGAACTGTTAATGCACTTTTATAGCACTGATAAATGCCATATTTTTAGTTGTGTATGAATCTTTCATCTATCTATAAACGTTAATCAACAAATACCTAAGAACTCACTAAATTTATTCCTTCATCAAAACACATCTCGCAAAACATAACATAGTCCAATTAAAACATTATATAAACACTTTATCCTATATTAAAATACAAATTAAAATTTACCCTTAATTCACCAACCCATTACAATATAGATTGTTACAATATAATTATACTGAAAACATGGACTGATCTCTCAATGCATTGAGGGATATCATTTGAAAACATCAAATGATACATTATTACAATAAAAATATTTTAGGTTAGCTTTATTTATGTTCATAGAGGTTTTTTAGTTTTAAATATCATTATAATAGTAATGTTTTACTTTAACTGATTTCATTATAAAGATTGGCTCTCAAATTAATATTAAAGGATTTATTTTTCAAATATGGAGAATAAAATTTGTGATGATTTCAATGATTCCGTTATTTCTAGAGGATATTCTTCATCACCCGAGTCATGTCGAGGACCACCTATACAATTTTATCTTAATGAAATTCATAGAGTGGAGGAAGATCAAGCTCAACCTACAAATGAGAAGCATATCCTATATAATGAATACGTATTAATTAATTAAGATTACCATGATTTTTTGTCGAGGAATTAAATATATATCCAACTGATTTTGAAATTTAATTATCTATTGATAGTAGACCTAATTTAAATCCAATACTTTATATACCCTATAGGATGGATATGGTGTAATTGGTAAAACTAAAAAATTAATCACAATATTTTTGTGATAAGGAATTCATATTACTAAATGAATCATCACCGAGATAACCCATTGTATTTATAAAAAGGAATCATGGTTCTATGAGGATATGCTTTTGATATAGGTAAATCAATGCCATTACTATTGGGAAACCATTTACTTCTCCATGATTTGATCATATATGTGATCAATATAAATTATCTAAAAACTACCTAAAGATTTACCTTCATTATAGGTATCATCAATTAAGAAGTATGAATAATAATATACCAAATGTAAATTTTTATACAATATATGTGAATTATGTGTTCACAGTAATTCATTATTGATAAATGAATACACTTTCATTATGTCTAGATCTAATAAATTGAGTATTGAAGGATTATTATTATTTATTTTTTTTTTGTTGTATTTATTAATGAAATAAACTAATAATAATAAATTTATGAAGCTAATGAGAACCATTTATATATTTTCTTTAATACCCTCATAGAGAAGGAGTTATATTCTAAATATATTATGTGTGAATTTTGGTGTCCACAAGTTTCTTTCCCTGTCTATGTTTGCTTAATGAATGGAATATATATTGACCCTTTAAGGTCCAATTATTTGCAAGAATGAAAAAAATAAGGAATATTGCAAAAAATAGTATAGTTGCCTTAATTAGTTATTATCAATGATATTTTGAAATTTTTACCTATTTATCATACTTTTTAATTAAATGTGTCAAATTAAAATAGTTAATAGAATGTGAATTTTTTCCCAGAACTGAAGAATAGATTTATGAATGCATTGTTATAAAATTTACTATTAGGGATGGAAAAATATTTGATACATTATGATTCATTGAATAAAGTACATTTTGTTTACCCTTTTGATAAATGATAAAGTTGTATCTTTTTCACCACAAAAAATAACAACCCATGAAAAAATTTATCCAACCAATGATTTTGATTCAGTGATTGCAATATTATCCTTGATGTTATGGAGAAAATATATTTATGGGAAAATATTTGATATATATATATATATACCCAAATCACATGATATTGAAGTATTTCTTTTCATAGAATGATTATAACATGATACAAAAGAAATTTCTATAACTAATCAATGTATATGACTATGAAATTCCCATCCATATTTGGAAGGAAAACAAAGTGTATAATTACTTCAATAGAGAATATCATGGATTTATATCAATGAAGAGGATCTAAAAGGATCAAATACACATAGATTTTGTAATTTTGCATATATAAATTAATTGGGAAGGGTAGAAAAATATATTTTTAAAGTAATTTCCAAACCATTTCTACTAGATAAGATATATTAGTTCAAACAAGGTGGCAAGGGTATATAAATAAGGTTAAAATATATAGAATATAAGTGATTTATGGAATTAAATTATAAATATGGTGTTTAAAATTTCAAAATAGGCTTTATATTATATTGAAACCTCATCTCAATAGGGAATTAGTAGAGTAATATCATTACTCAAATTTAACACGTATCTTGGTAGTGCTAAGACGTATAGGGATTTTAGAGAACATTTCTCATAGAACAACATGAGGTGAGAATTACTATATATGTATCATGAGAATTGGAATTCCAATATGTAATATTCCATAGTAAAATTACAATGGTGTTAATTAAACCTCTCTATTTACGTATATTGAAATATTATTATATACAAGGGATGTTGTTACTTGGACTTCTAATTAATATAAGAGGAAAAAAAAATTATTATTATTTAAAACCTTTTAGATAAAATATATTTCATTAAAAAAAGAGTATATACCCTTTGATAATCTTATATGTTAATATATTAATTAAAATTTAAATATAAATAGAGAAACTTTATTCATTTTATATAATATTAAGCCTAATTTAGAATAAAATGAATGCTGGTGTTTTCAAAAATTTTCTAAACAATGAGATTATTTTAATCACCTATTATCAACCTCAAACTGAAAAGTAGTTTGAATGGACTATCCATACATTTAATGAAATCTTGAATTCATGAAGTTTAGTCTTACAAGTCACTTATAACCAATAAATATATTTGGTAGAATTCATATATGACAATAGATTTAATTTGAGCATTAAAATGGCATGAATCAAAGCCTTTTATGGGAAAAGATAATGCCCTATAACCTACTAGGATGAAGTTGTGGAAATAATGCTAGTTATCCAAAAATAATTTAGAATACATATAATAAAGTGTAATATATCAGTAATTATATCACAATGAATCAAAGATTCCATTAAATTTTTTCTAATAATCTTCGGAAGAAAGGAAATTTAATTTCAACATTGATATAATGTATTCTTAAAGGAATTTCCTTAGATGTGGGTTATATAGCTTGGAATTTAGTGTGAGCTAAGTCTAAGGTATAAGTTCCCTATAGGTATTTTGGAATGAATATGATGCATGGATTATCATTTGGAAATTTAAATTATCCTCTATAAATTTTTTCTTGTCTTTCAAGTCACATTGTTAAGGAAGAACATGGCTTGCCAATTACTCTCACTCGCCATTTAATAAATTAGTCCAAAGACACACTTAACATATGTTTAACAGTCCATTTGGATTGTTGATACTGAAGGGAAAATGTATTGGATATGGACAACATAACTATTTAAAATAATTTAGAGGTATTATAGGAAGAAATGTGAGATCTAGAGGATAAAATAATGAAAAATTACCAGTAACTGTTCATGAATACCCAAAATTTCAAAAAAAAAATTTGAGAGGGAGAATTTTGAGACCAAATATTTAACAATGGATATTTTATTGCAACACATTTCATTAAATTTCAATATATTATTATAATACAATAATAAAATACATTCATCAAAAGAAAAAAAATATTATCATTACATATGTAGTATAAATAAACTCTATAAACTTAGAAAACAAATAATTGTATAATTAATACAAATAAATAATAGGAAAATATATTTTAATTTTTTATAGACCCCAAAAATAATCACGTATGTCAAAAAAACAACAAAAACATTTGTAATATAATTAACATTTGGAAATAAAAAAAATCATTGAGTACAATTGTATTGAATGATGGATATAGGAAACATGTGATACATGAAGTATAGGTCCTTTATAAACATTTAAAATTGTATAGATATCCCTTGGAAATATGACTATTTGAAAAGAAATCTGATTGCTATAATTGTAACAAAACCATTAGATTAATAAAAGTCATTAATAATGTTGATAATGAAATAAATTTATAAGTAGTGTTTATAATTAATTAAATTATTAAATAAAATTATCAAAATACCATAAAATAATTAATTAGTTAGCATAACAATATATAAGTATATGTGTACATTTTTATTAAAAAATACTTTTTTATTAAATAAAATAATAATTTTAGCACATGAAATAAATAGTAAAATTAGATAATTTATAAATTTTTTTGTTAAAATTAATTTCATTTTTATAACCATCACATCAATATTATACTAGTGTAATTATTTTCTTATTTTTTGAAAAAGTTTATTTTCTGGTGAATAGAAAACTATTATAAAAGGAAATATTTAAAAATATAAATTAATTACATGAATAATTTAATATTATAATATGTAAGAAGTCATTATTTCAAAATCAAAAACACTAATGAAATTATATAGTCACAAGAATCATCATTGTTAGATGTATGATGAAAAATAGATACTAATGAATATTTTTTCCTAATACAACATGCTCTTCAAATTATAAATATCACCCCTTATTACAACATTTCTCTTTATAATATATTCTTCTTTTATTGTCTCAATTGTTCCAATATTTAACGTAAACAAACCTAAAAACATTTTAGATGACATTTTCCAGAAAAAATCATTCAATTAAATCAAAATTTTTTTCCTAAGGGAGCTGTGCCAAAGAGAAAAATAGCTTCAGACAGAAAATGAGCAAGTTAGGAGCCAAGTTTTAGGGAATCTTCCACTTATTTCTCATGTAGTTTATAAAATCTCGTTAATTATTTTTCACCTTCTATATTTCATTTATATTATGAATTATTATCTCTATGATTGGAACTAATTCATTAATTTATTCCATAAATTTGTATATATATGTGATTTCATTTTCCTATCTTATATTTTCTTTAAATGAAACATAAAAATATATTTATATTTATTCATAATTTTTGAGATGCACTATAATAAAAAATATTATCATAATTTAATTTATATTAGTTTTACTGAACTAGTTAAAACACCATATGGGGGTTACAAAATTGTGGGAAAATCATGTACCAAATTATATGTTCTCTTCTAACATTATCCCCATTTAGTATTTGAACAAATTTTATTTCATAGGATATAATAATATATGTATGTGTTCAACATCTCCCCCATTATAACTTTTATTCTTCTTAATATTTTCCATTTTCTTTTTATCATGTTACCCTTCTCTTCCCTTATACTATCTATTAAATATTCCTATAAAATAACTCTATTTGATGTTGTGCATGAATAGCCGGTGACATAATTGATTTAGTATAAAATCCATGCTATTCTAGTGAGGAGGATGTATGGTCACCATTATCATTTTATATAATTGTTTTTATATTTATAAGTCTTTATCCTAAACTACTCGTACTGTAAAACCTTTAAAAATTTACCCAAGGCATTTTTGGTGTGGGATCCAATATAGATCTTAGTGGGACAAGTTTTCAATTATCTATGAACTCTCTTATTTATGAGAGAATTTTTAATCTATGAAACATTAAATAAAAATCCATAATTTGTAGGTAACCCGTAGACTCCATATTTTTCAAATGTTGAGATATTTGGGATTAATTTATTGGTTATTAAATAAACTTACCCTGTGAATTTCCATGGTTTTCCACTATCCTTTATCAGGACTATGATTTTTTTTACCATTTCATTCAATCGTAGGCTTCCATTAATAAGTACCTTTTCCATCATGTAAAAAAATACACATATTTAGTAAAATTAGATGATTAATAAAATATATTGAACCCAATTATATATGTTATTGATATTCTAGAAAAATATCCAAACTATCCACAAAAACATAATGAAATGAATTATTATATAATTATCATTATTTTTTGTATTATTTCCTAAGAAATAATCTACCCAATGCATAAAATTGTTTAAAAGAGTGCCCAATAAAATTTATTTAGGGATAAACATATCCCATTTATTCAATTATCACAAATTTCTTACTTATTTCTTATAAATTAGTAATTTCAGGGTGTATTAATCTAAATTATTGTTCCTTTATATGTATATAATTTTTTCAAATAAATTATTAGATAGTTGTTAAATTGATATAAACATCCACTTTTTCTTGGAAATTAATGTAGATTGTTACATTAAAAAATATGTATATTTTTGTGATTTCCAAAAAATGTCTCTATATATTACAATATATAGTCTATGATTTTTTTGGCATTTTATATAATGACATGTTCTTGGATATAAATCAACTATTGAATGATCATATGAAATCATTATTATAGAATCCTGTTTAATATCATATATGGACCCCCTTTGGCATCAATTATGTGCTTTAAATGTAATTCCATTAGGGATTCCATGATAGGGACTTCTGAATCTCTTATAAAAAACAATATTTTGTCTATATTCAAAGGCACAACTATTTTTAGCATTAAAATCTTTTAAAAAAATTATTGATAGTTCAACACATTGTATTTTCAGAAAGGGTGACCTTGTTAATTATCTTGAGATGAATATATGATTTTTATTCATAATAGATACTTAGTTAATATGGTTTCTTATATAAAATACAAAAATTATGAACCATAACTGGGATCTTGAATACCATCAGTATGACAATGGTGGATTGTCACGATTCTTGTATGAATATTATTTATCTGAGATCATTATTTATTCTACAATTATTTGGATTTATTAAATAACCCCCCCCAACTTACCTCTTGTTTATGGGTTATATAGGCTTATCCTAACATTATATTTTAAATATATATTTATTAGTAACCTCTAAATATTATTTTTGAAGATGGTTTCTTGATAAAAAATGAGTAAATAATGAAATAAAAATCTAATAAATATATATATTTCTTTAAGAAATTTATTAAAACTCTTGTTATGTTTTTCAATGATTCCAAAAAATCTACCAATTTAATCATGTAATAAACACACATACAAGGATGTCTATGTTTATGAAAGAGTTAAAAACATGGCCAATTATATTTATTCTCTACATTTTATTAGTTTAATCACTATTATTGGGTGTTGAAGAATGTCATTAACATCTCTAATTTTATTTAAATTTTAAAACAATTACATTCTTTGATATATTATCATGAATCTTTTTTTTATGTTGTTAAAAATAATAAAATCTATATTAAGTTAGGAACATTTTTTCCAATATATTGTATCATCTAGAAGGTGACTAATTTAAAGAGGCTTGTTTTATTTTATGTCTTTAAATTAAGAAGATAATAGAGAATCCATTTCTCTCAACATAATATGAATATAAATAATTCATATAAAATTTAATATATATCCTCAACCATGAATTATTTTTCTCTGGGAAGATGATTTTTGGATAGATCATCCAATTGGATAAATATGATTCTACATCAGGAAACCTTGATTGATCATACATATTTCCATAGAATAGTTTTTCATCGTAGAAAACTTAATCATTCACAATTACACTCTTTGCTTCCTCATTATTCAACTCTTGTCAGTATAAGTATTCCACCACCACATTCTCTAAACACTTATTGTATTTAACCCTAATATCCAACTCTCAGAAAAATATTATCAACTAAATTATTCTTGTATTTACATTTTTTCTCATTAAATGTGTATAATTTTTTAATAATATATTTATAAAACTAATTTGGAGAGTTTAATATAGCGTCTAAATTATTATAAAGTGAATATGGATATGAATAAATTCAATTTTATGGTAGTGTGGTTCACATGGGAATATGATTGTTTTTTTATGTATAATAGAGGGGTTTTATGATTCGATAAATCCTTTTTACAAGATATTTTACCATAATATAATAACATGAATCACACATTAGTTCAATTTTTTTCTTCCAATTGAGAGACATGATTATTTTTTGATTGCTGCATTATTTTTAAGAGCATAAAAAATTCCCTACAAGACTCATCAAAAGATAATTGAAATTATTTTAATAATAGATATGAATGTTTCTATATGATATTTGAAAATTCATTCATGAATTATTGACTGAAACATATATATTAAATAAATATTATTTTTCATTTTACGGGAGTTGGATATAGTATCTCTTGTATGACATTTTTTTCTTGGATCGACTTATATCCCCACCTTTAATCAACATAAAATATATTTTTATTAATGAAAATTGGAAAATAGATATAAAAACACACAATTATATAAATAAAATCATATAGGTCTACAAAAATAGAGGCCAAATGTATCACCTCTAAAAATATCTTCAAAATCACTAGGAAGGGATCCCAAGCTAGTAATTTAGTCGAATGTATGAACTTGAACAACTCCATAAGCTATGTAATCTTCAGATTTGTTACCATAATTCTAGTTGTCGGATAAATTCACGTGTTCAGTGATGGGTTGCATATATTTCCAAATATGCTAAATAATAACCCACAAGAATAGAGATTAAATTCATAAGTGAAAAATGAAGGATAATAGAGTCTGTCTATATAGATTTCAAATTGAATATTGTACATTTTCATAGCTCCAAAACCTGTAATAATACATTAGCCTCCACCTTGAGAGATTATCCAATCTGTATATAAGAAATGAAATAAAACACCACATCTAAGGGCCTAAATCTGTGTGGATTGTCCCTTAGCGTGTCTTCAAACACCTAGATGCTCTGAGAGGATAGAAAGAAGTATGGGGGAGTTCAGTGACAAGAAGCTGGAAATATAGGGGGTACATAATGTGACAAAGGGGGACACAACATGTACTTTTCGGGCTTCCGAAAAATAAAACAAAGTGCTGAGGTGATAGGTTGTTCGGCGTAAGTCACCTTGAGGCTGTACATGATGTGATGGGGAGGTACATGTCACGTTCTGACATTCAACTAGGTGTTTTAAAGGCACACAACCAATCATATTTTTCAAACCCTACAGCTTGAGCACAACTCCTCTTGACCCGAGATTCCCTAGATGCATCCCTCTTCAGGATTTGGGGATTCATTCTTCCTGGATATGTTCCCTGCTAACTTGTTCGATCCGTCTTCAATATGAGGTATGATCTACCCTCGTTCATTGTTTTTTTCAAACAATTTTAACCCATTTTTCTTTTACATGCTATGGAATTTGATCTCCATGGTTCTAAGGGGGTTTCTTTTGGTTGTTGTTGATGCAGTTTTGCGGCGACATCCTTGAGTGGATGCCTTTTTTGTGGGGAAGGAAATTGTGATCTGTTGCTTTGATCTATTCTCGGTCGATGAATATTGGGAACCTATTGAGGTAGGGGATTCATTTCTTCTCAATGTTTTTATGCGAAACTAAAGAGTTATCATGTTTTAGACCATTGGATGACAACATAATTGACCTTATTAAATACTTGAACCAGATTAAAAGAATTGGTTTGATCACATATTGTTGCTTTTCACCAAGATAACAGTATTCCTCGTGATTTTTTAGATACTGTGATATCTTATATTTTCTTTTTAGAATGAAATAATTGATGAAATATGTTAATAATGTAATGATATAATTAAATGATAATTATTTGGCTAAAGATAAAGTGGAATGTAATTGAATTTGGTTTTTGTTGTTGTTGTAATTTGATTTAATAAAACTGATGTTGACGTGCATGTTTAATTTTGTTGGTTGCTAATCCTGAAGTATATTGGTTCTTGATTTTTAAATGCAGGTCATATTAATTGTTTAATAAAAATTTTGTTGCTATTATAGCATGGATTTTAGGTTTCCCATAGTTGAAACCTACTAATAAGAAACATATTAATTCTAGATGAATTAAAGAAACATTTTTTGATAAAAAGATAATGCATGTAAGGGTTCTGAGTTACCCTATTGCTTGTATGGCCAAGTGACTTGTGCTTTGGAGCCATGAGTGATCATTATTTATATAGTATATATGCTTGTTTAAGGGAAAAAGTTCCTAATTGACATGATATTTGATTCCTTTTTCCTGTCTTTTGATTTGATCTGGGATGGATTTTGTGGTATGTGGGGGGGGGGGGGGGTCGGGAGGCCCATTGAATGTGGTAGAAGTTGAAACCTAGAGTGGTGAGATGCATCGATTTATGCATGTGGGTGATAGGGAAGACATCAGAGAAAATGAAATGGGTTGGATAAGAATGATTGGAATATTGCAAAATCTTGTTGGGTTTTTATCTTCTTCACTTTCACCACTACCCAAGGCAACTAGTTTTTCTACCCTACTTCCAAAAGGGGTGAATATTCAAAGGGTATTACAAGTACTTATTGTGTTTAACTTATCGAAGGAGGATGAATCTACACTCTTACTATATGTTGAAAAGACTTGATGGGTAGTCCATCTACTCACCAAGTTGAGCCTCCATGTGTTTGGCAGCATATATTTTTTTTACTAGAATGCTTGGGAATATAGGAAAGTAATAATGCTGTAGAAAAATAATTTAACAAATGATGTTATGCCAGAGGGTTTGAAATTTGTCGGATGCGTTACCGAGGTAATATTTATGAGAATATGTGGAATTGGTTTGTTATGCCCATAGGGAATGAAACATTGGAGCGATGTTAATGAAATATAATTTTGAATTGTTAATGGTTAATTTATTTTTTTTAAATTAATTAATGTAAAGAGAAACTAAGAACAAGATAGTGAAGTAATGTAATAAAGATATTCAAATAGTTGTGTACTTATAGTATAGATAGTCTTAGTAGTGGCAGTCGAGTGTCTGAGAGACATTAGATGCAATAGATTCTAATACTATGATATGCCCATATTTTGGTTAGGAGCTATAATATTATCTATAATTAACATATTTTTATATGATACTCTACCACATCATTTTGGGAAACTGACACCCTCAGAATTCTAATCCCTTGGGGTGTTGACTCAAACATTTAATTAGGATGATAAATGACTGAATACCCCCTTTGGCCCCACTCGATTCTCATGGAAATTACTTGTGATAGTAGGAACAATGGATAGGTTTCCCCATATATGTGTTTATAGGGTTGTAATGTATTGTGGTTATTCACACACTAATATTATTGATATAGATTTATATGGACTCCTATGGGTGTAACATGTATAGGTTATGATGGATTGAGGATCCATACACAGTGTATGTGCTATAATGCATTGAGGTTTAATTTCCAATTTATAATACAGGTTATATGGTGTATCGTGGCTCTGTTAAAATACCAAATTACATTTGTTTCTTTGGATGGTGTGGTGCTTCACCCAGGTGTTTTCGTGAAATCCTTTATGCAGAGTGATACTTAGGACATGCGTTGTTAGGGAATAGAGGGAAACCAGTGGGGAAGTAGTATGGGGTTCCCCTTATATTCATTAATATATTATATAATCTTGTATGTAGTACTTGGTGAGAGTAGCCAGAGTGAGGCTAGGAAATAAGTATTCCTATTTTGGTGATGATTTAGCTTCACTTTTTTGTTAACGTTGCTTTGGAATTCTTTCTTTATTATTGCATGAGAGGCTCTAGGGAGGATCAAACTGAATCTAATATCATACTCACCCTATATATATCTAAGGTGTTTTTAGGCCACTTAGAGATGGTTGGAGATTATGATGATTACTAATATCTTAGGGTTACGAAAGATGTTTGGGCTTCATTTTTTCTACCATTTATACTTTCTTTGGTCACTTGTATTATTACATTTCAATTGTAGTAGTTTTTTCATGAAAATACATACATGTAATTGGGATTAATTTTATATAGATGTATGAGTTTGTGTTGGTTAGTGTATGTCTTATATATCACTTCTGTATGTGTTATCTTTGAGGTTAATGCCCCCCATTTGTGTTTTATTATACACTCGATGATAGTCTCCCACCTAGGGCCTACTGTAGGTGGGACTCGGGGGGTCAATATCCTTTTTCTCAGATTTCTAGATAGGGAGGGGCACAACTTGTGGGGGGGGGGGGGGGGGTCGTGACACCACAGTTCAATTTCAATCACATACTAATCCTCCTCCGCACATCTCATTTGATGACCAGGAGGAATCAACATTTAGTTTGAAAACATTAGACATGGGATTCCATTAGATCAATTGACCATGAGGAGGCGAATTTATAATACGATCATGATTACTCCAATTCTATATGATAATTCTGAGTGATTTGAAAAGTTAATAATGTTTTAAAAGAATGGAATGGTCCTCTAACACACATTTAGTCCTCATAACCAGATCCAAACAAGAGATCCTAATACATTTCTAGTGAGAATTATTTCTCTCATTACACAAGCAAAAACATCCAAAAACAAATATGACAACTCTCACCTTCTATCCTTGGAGGTTATTCTCATTACCCAAGAAACTATTTCCATAAGAGTTAATTTATACTGGAGACATTTTATGACACTTTCATGAAGACACTAACTAAAGTCTAGTTATGATCCACCCATTCTCTTATAAAAAATAAAGGAAGTATATATTTCTCTTTTGGATTGGTACAATAAAATAAATTGGGATCCATTTTAACTCCTTTTCATTGAATACCATCATCTGTTTGTAGTTCTTAGTTATTAGCCAACCATATGAAAAATTAATTTTCTCATGAATCACATTGTACCAAAGACGACTCCCTGATATATCATTACCTCTACGTACATTAACCAATATATGTCACACTTTGGCCATGAATTACCAAGATGATGAGCTCATGAAGATACATCTTTCTTGGTCCGACATTGTTGAAATAAGCTATAAATCATATTTGTATTATCACTGAGGATGACTAGAATGAAATTAGGAAAAGAAAATTCTTATCAGAAGGTCATGTTACACGTTGGGAAACCTAAAAAACCTATCCTTGAACCAACACTGTTATCTTCCCTGAAGTTGGTATCTCCACTTAATATAATCAACAATACATGGAACTGTAGAGTTGGCATGTGGTTTTCATTCACTTTTCGCTACACTAAAGGGTTTCCAATAGATGAATGAGGATATTTTCTATATCTATTTTCTATAAAGAATTCCAAAAAGCACTTTACTTTGATGTATTCCCATGCATGTATTTCAGGCAGGCCTACCATCATCTGTTTCATACATAAGAGGTTGATACCACTAGAGATGCTCCTCTTTTCATCTATATTCCAATATTTCCAATGACACCACCCCTACATGTGCTAATCCCTAATGAAAGATAACACGATGCATCAATATCCTTGGTAAAAAATTTTGAAACCTTGAGAACTAAGAGAATATACATAGGGATCAAGGATAGAACCCAATTGACAAAAGAAATACCTCCTCTAAATGAGGGAAATTTGTTCTACCAATTATTTATACAATTCACAATCTTGTCCACTACATTTAATGCAACAGATGTTTTTACAACTCCCCTTCCAATAATCATCCATTTCTTTTATAATACCTCTTATATTCTTTTTGTTAACATTTTCAATTAGAATCATTTCATTTACAAACATAATATGGAAATTCCATGAGAGTAAAGCTTGCATTTGCATGGAGTGATAATTCCTTGCAACTAGTAATTTTTTATTGTAATACAGAAAGAATAAAAAACCAAAATGAATAGATTTGATGATAAGGGTTATCCTTTTCTTTGATCACTGATGGATTCAAGGAAACCACATCTCCTCATCATAGATAAAATTGACAACCATGAAGAGCATAAATATCAAGAGTAAATCATATTTCGAAGTAGAGAAGCACATGCCTGTGTGAAATGTCAAGATAAAATTCCATAAAATTTTATTGTATTCCTTATTCATGTTAGTTTTGATTATAATGTTAGATCCATGAGTTATCTTAATTATATTAGAAATAATCTCATATAAAATTTTGATTTTCACTTGAATGGTTCGATGTTGAATGAGACCATGTTGATCAGTAGAAACCTAAAAATGGAATGGATAGAAAAATTATTTTGTTAATCACACTACCAATAAGCTAAAAATGGAAGTTGTGCATAATGATTAGTCTATATTAGATCAATGAAGATGGATTTTTGACCTCTTTAATTGGAACAAGGGAGGTAGCACAAGTGTTTCTAGGATGGTGTACCCCTAAAAATAAGTCTTGGATGTCCAAAACAAGTCCATCTGTAACCATATCACATGATTCAACATAAAAGGATCTGTGAAATCCTTCAGGTAATCGGTATATTTCCTAGTTAAGATAATGAGAAGCTACATTTATTTCTTCCTCAATGATAAAGATACAATTATATTATTTTCATTCTCAGAAACAACACAAAAAATGTTTTCAGACAACTCATACTAAACTCCAAGGATCCCTTCAAGAATACAAGGATTATGATTATCTAGAATAGAATAATATAAAGATTCATCTATAACTCCAACCACCACTAAGTCATTAAGAAAAAACCCATTATCGATGATAATGATAGGCGGAGAAATCCCCCTTTTCTATTTGATGTAAGCGTAGGACGTGTTCCAATCACCCTCTTCCATCCATGTTGCTTTATATTTCTCTTAATCCACATGATATTACTTAAATGTATTCTCATTTAGGATTAACCCTCTATGAACAAGTGAATATTAGAGACCATAACTCAATGAATCTTTAATGGAATACTCTATCTGATTAATTTTTGTTTTGAGTAATGAAATACAACTAACACTATTTTGTAGCCTATAGGATAACTATTATAGATCTTCTTTAAATGATTTTAGATTATTTGGAAAAACAATATGATATCTAACTTTAACCTTTTATTCATGGACTCTTTCATGACCAAATAATATCCAATGATGTATATCCATATTTTGGAGAAGAAGAAACACTCATTGTGGTCACTATTCTTTAGTAATGACACCATAATTAGAGTGTGATTCAAAAAATATCTAACTAGATCTATCACTACAACTGAGGGTAAAGAGGATATCACAAAAATATTGTCCTAACACTGATCAAATTGGCATCATGTGTGGTTAGAGCTTTATAGATAGTTATTCTAAGTGAAACTATCAACTTTACATCGAATTTCTAAGAGGCTTGTTAGTTCCACGAATGAGTTGAAATCTTTCCTTACGTTACATGGCAATTTATTGACATGTTAATTCTTTGAATTTACCAGAATCACATTGAAACCACTTTTCTACAAACCATGCATAGTCACTTTACTAAACTAATAAAATATACTTGTTCAAAACATATACATGATTTACAAAAGTCTCTTATATTCTTATTTTCTAGATATCTATGCATGGATTCATGTAATATAATTTTATGTGCGTATTCTCATATTTTGAGAGTATATTTTTCCTATTAAAAATGCAAAAATAGGAAAATATTAATGATGTGTAACTCATTGTAAATATATTATGTCTTTACAAATTCACCTAATCCATGTGAATTCCAAATTGTGTATGAACTTATTGACTTAAGGTACAGAAAAAATTATTACTAGGTGAAGAAGGTCTATGGGAGTTGTTGAAGGAATGAACTAAGGATTTCCTTTTTTTGGGATATGATTTGAACCCATGATGCTGATAAGAAAAATCACAAGGGAAAGTCCCATAAAATCCCAAAAAACCTTTGGGATACTCATTAGGAACTGAAAAAACCATTGTTAATTTTAGCAAGGAAAAACATAAGGCCTCTTAAAATACCTGTTGAAATGTAAGTGTGGATAAAGAAATCACTAGAGGTTGAGAACCAGATGAGGATTGATGAATCAGTGAAATATGACACTAGGGACAATAAAACATCCACAATTTATATACCACCATAGAAAAACAAGGTGAAGGATCCACAAATAGTGAGGGTTAAATAGAACTGTGAGAAGGGATATCCTCATGGAGACCAGAGCCTAATGAAGACACTAATAACCCAGATTAAAGAGAACTGTCTGATGTGAGGTGAAATATCATATCATAATAATTATGAACACTCTTCTAGGAGATATAATTCATAACATTATCTGAACAGTTTCCCACATGCATCTTCCTACATGCCAAATTCATATGACAGTAAAATTGAAAGACCATGAAAAATATTTCTGGAAGAGGATACATGAGAATTTTCTACCAAGAAAAGGAATCAGTAACCCTATGATAGGTTTGATCTGGGAGAGGATGACATAAATCCATTTATCCAAAAATGAAAGACATATAAGCTTCAAATATATTTATTAAGTGTTCATCAGTGCATATTAATAATCTAATAGTATCATCGATATGCAAGAAATAACTTATCGTGAAGAGGGAGTGGAATACCTGTACGATTTTTTCAAACATCCCCATGGATGAATCTCGGCTAGAATGATACTCCATAGACTATTTAAACAAGGGGAGTCATCTCCCACCACATGACCGGGATCATGAAGTCCATGATTTAACAAAGTCAGTTTTAGAGTAAATAATG
The DNA here is from genome assembly GCA_963277665.1 of Viscum album. Taxonomy (NCBI): domain Eukaryota; kingdom Viridiplantae; phylum Streptophyta; class Magnoliopsida; order Santalales; family Viscaceae; genus Viscum; species Viscum album. Next base: position 1,171,118,530 of record OY728119.1, on the reverse strand, counting down.
ACACATAAGGATTTTTGGTCGAGGTTTGAGACCATAGCCAGAGAATAATGTCCTCATGAAAAAACCGTGGATTGTATAGTTGAAAGGAATAGTTTCTGAAGACTAAACCAAGACACCAAGGTCCGCTAAAGTAAGAACAAAGAATCTTTAAACACATTATATAGAATGTTATCCCATCTTCTGATACCTAATTAATGATTATGATTCTTCTATTTAGCTTGATGATAAATTTTATAAACTAATCATGTGGTACTATTCATTATATTATTTTGTATACTTGTAATGACTGGTTAATAATAAATCATATATTAATTCATAGACTATGAAATAATCGATGAATACCTCTAATAAATATATCTCCATGCTGTGAAAAATCTATTTAATGTACCATTATATTTTATTGTATGTAAAATGATAATGGAATGCATCAATATTGATGATTTCAATATTGAAATATAGAAGAAAATTTTCATTTCCCTTCCTTTTTAAAAGAAACTGAATTACAGTATGAGTACCCATAACAAAATTAAGAATAATTATATTTAACTAAACTAAAATGAATTTAATACATTGAATTCAAGGGGAGTTATATCTTATGAATTGGTTTACCTCAGTGAATCCACTCGTACTCTCTATCATTTGAATTTTTTAGTTGATATCAAATTTTTCTCATTATTTTTTTACAATTGTTATTCCTTTATTGGGATTAATTTGAATTGAAAATTACCATTCACTGTTTCAGATTAAAAAACATGATCCCCATATTTAATAACCACGTCATTCTTAACTTCCTCCTTCTTGAGTAGTTTCATTCCCCACTATGCACTTTTATCTAGGGTTTATACCATATTCTAATTGTATATTATATGTGAAAATAAGGGTTCTAATGTCTTTGATATCAAATATCCCCTATGATAAAACATGTTTAATATTTTCTACATACTAATAATTTCATCATTTTATTACCTTTATATCTCCCCTTTTATTATCATTTTAATGTATTCTTATCTCTAAAAAATATGCACCATCATGTGCTTAGGAGTTTATATGGATCCAATTTTAACAGATTCTAGATTTAAAGTACCAATAATGGGTATTAGTATCTTACTAGATGTTCAATTTAGAAAGTGTCACATATTTATTTCACTTATTTTGTACTGTGATATTCCATACTATCCAGCATTACATGGATTAACCCATTCATATGTCCTCATTTTTTTAGATTCAAATTGATGGTATCTAAGAATTATTTATTGATAAAAATAGAAAGAAATTCATAAAAGTATATTATGGACCTGAAATATTTCATAATGTGATAAGTGAAATTATCTTCTCCCTATTATAATTCCATAAATCCTTGATTGATATCAATTAGTTTCCTTCCCATAGATAGGATGTTTATTCCATATATAACATGGATATTACATTCTGTATCTATAACATTGATAAGAAAATCTAGGAGAAATATGAAATTACACACCTATACGAGTACATAATCTTTCTTACTATACAGGTAATTTAAAAATAAATGAAAATATTTTAGTGAAACTAATGCCACATTTTTCATATTATCATATTTTAAAAAATCACATAATTTACTTTTTTACTAACCCTTAAATAATATAGTTCATGAGCTTTAAAAACTCACTAATAATTATATATTCTGAGATATCTTGAATTAATATTTTTAATGAAAGATATTGGTCCAAATCTATCCAGTTAAATTTTATTTATGAGAAGATACTTCCATAGTTTTTTACTCTATATAATTTTATTGAAGGATTTTAGTATAGGGGATTATAAAATTATTTTTATTAATTATTTAAAATAATTTATTATAATATGTATATATATTTTACTTCATATTTTAATCCATGAATACGATTGGGGGTTTTGTAGTTACACATTTTTTAGAATATGTTAATCTTACCATAAATATTTTTGTATCCTCCTCTATATTATTTTAACTTAAATTTTTTTCCTGCTTCTATTATTTGAGATTTTTCGATAGAGTCCTTTATCATTTGAGTATCATATTTTTTATCCATTATACTTCAAGGTGTCAATAATTTCAACTCTCCTCCCTTTAGTTCTTATCCATGTTAACTTATACAATATCGATTAATCAATAATGTATTTGATCATTCATTTGATAAACATAATGTTTTACGATTTATAAATAAAATTTTTTATAAAATAATTTATTTTCATATTTTCTCATACACTAATAAATATTATTTTTATTCCCTTTAGATGATATTTATGTGTTATGGGGTAAATTAAAGAGTCATTAAGATGTGAGTTTACAATTTGCATATTTTCGATAAGAGACTTGGTGAATTCAATATCATTATTACAATGAGAGATAAAAATATCTCACAATAATTACTCTATTAGGTAATGTGGTTTTTAGATAACACTCACTTTTAAAGAATACCCATACTTCTTTATTAATTTATTAAGACATTATCCTCAAAAAAATTTATTCACATTTTATTTATTGTAATGAGTTTGATGGATTTGTTAGATATTTTTTGGAGTTTCACAGGATTAAAGGAAATAAATATTTTTTAATAAAAGAGAAAACCATTTCACAATAGAAAATAATACATATCCTAGTTTATTTATAAAAAAAAAATGTTAATATCTTAAAATACATGAATAATAATTTTCTCTCATGTTATAACCATTAAATAATTCTCATTTTCAAGTAATTATTAATCTTTGAGGTAAAGGTAAATAATCAATATCTTCAAAGAGGAATAAAACTACCTGGTAATTCTAAAAAGAAAATTATTATTTTATCAAAATGATTATAGTTATTCAACAATATATGAAGAAATATGTTTACGATCTGCTAAAATTTTAGGTCAAAAATTTTAATGGAATGATAAATCATATTAATGCGGGAGGAAGGAGATAATAATTGTATGAATATAAAAGCATATTTTTTTTATGGAAATATGTATGGTGATGGTTGTTTAATTTTTCATCTACTACAGTTTGAAAAAAAACAAGGTTTCATTGATCCCATTATATATTAGAGGAAACAAATCATGGTCTTGTGATTGCACTCCTTGATAATGCTTCCTAAAAAATGATATATAAAAAAGTGTCTTGATTTACATGAAAACAAAACGTGGTTTTAATAATGTAATTATGATTTTAAAAGGAAATAAAATTTTTATTTTGTAGAGGAATAAAATTTTAATAATATGTTTTAAATATTTGGATGAATCCAAATAACCATTCCATGGTCCAGGCTACCACATTATGGTTTATTGAAATCTATAAATAAATAATGATTTACTTATAATTTTGGAGGGATATAAACATATGTGTTTTCTGAAAACTATCTCTATAGAAAAGTGATAGATTTAAGATATGAATAGAGTAACTAATTTTTCAATGGATGAGAGTCACTTGAGGAGGGATAAATATGTTCATTCATTACTATTGGTACTCATTGTTGATCACTTTTTTACATTTTATTAATTTTTTTCATATTTTAATGTGTGGGAGGAACATATAAATTATCATAAGTAATCCCATAATGTGTTTCAAACTATATTTCTCCTCTATTATTTCGAATTGATTATAAAAAAAGAACAATCAAAAGAGTGATATAACTCACTATTCACCAAGGACTATAGAATCATAAATAGATAGTATGCATTATAAATATTCCAATGTTTATATATTGTTTTTGGAACTTTTTCTATCTATCATTATTTATTATAAATTTTATAAATATTATGCAGCAACCAATAAATGAAGTAAGTATTTTTATAGGTAATATATTATATGTATTAATTCACTCTCATAAAATATTTCCATTCACTCTTTATATATAAAATTGAATCTATCTATAGGCCCGCTATTGGGTATTCGGGGTAAATTTATATTGACCATAAATATTTCAATTGAAATATTTATCACTAAGTGTTTTTATTTTGTTAAAATTATGAATTTAAATGTTTAATAAAATTGGATTTAATTATTTAAAGAGTGGATGATTCCACACCTTGTTTTATTGGAATTCTAAATACTTGATATCACAATGAGTGGATTTAATCCACATAGATATGGATTAAATTACACTTCGATGAATTCAAATAATATTAAATCTAATAGTTGAAATTTTAATTTAATTTTTAGAACACTCTAATAAAGATCTAATAAGGTTGATTGGTTTGAAAATAAATTATTTTAAATGGAAAAAGTGTAACTTATTTCATGAAAGATGTATGGTTATGGGAGAGTATGGAATTAAAGATCAAAATTCTCAATTAATAGATGAAAGGATGGATGGGGATGAATCATAGTCTTTAATTATAATATTGGAAAATAAGATTCATTAATCTATTCATAGCTATAATTAAAATATCATGTTAAAAATAGTAATGAAATTTATGAGATGGATTAAAGATGACATTTATGTGATGATCTATAAACCAAGACATGAATGAGTTTGTAATTTAATATTAAATAACATATTTATTGAATACGATAAATGAAATTGACCCATATTAGAGACGAAATGGAGAACATAAATAGATTTTTCCTTCAATATATTAAATGAAATTAATTTTCTATATAAAAACAAGTCTCATGATAATGAATATAAATTTGATGACAATGATAAAAATCACAATATGTTTTTTTTCTATTTATCTACAAAATATTTTTAAAAAACAAAGGTATGTACAGGGGTAAACTTCACTATAAATGTTTTAATTGAAGAAATATTTAATAATTTTAGTTAAATTATATGATATTCATGATGATGAAGTGTGTGATAGTTAATATAAGAAAATTTTAAAGAAATCATAAAATGATGGATAATTATCATAGTGGAAATTTTTTTTAAAGAAAAAAAGAATGAAAGTTTATCACTAGTGAAATATTTTATAACTAAACTAGAATTATAATATTTTGATAAGGAAAGTAAAAAATTGAAATTTAATGGTAAAATAATATCATTGTTCATGATTTCATGGCTCAATACTAACACTCTAATTAATCATCAAGTGAAAAAGAAGATGGTGACGATGATAAATATGAATAATATATATAGAGGGAACATGTTGAGACAATATAACTTCTTGGATTTAAATAAAAAGATTTAAATAATTGGGAAGTGACAAGAAATATTAAAGAATACTATTTTCACATAAAATATCAATTTATATTATATAAATAAAGGGGAATTGTTGATATTGATATATAATTTTAATGCAATTTTTGGTGAGAAGGATTAAATTCTTGATAAAATGACTATTATTTTTTATCATGATTCAATAATAGGTTCTCCTACTTTATGAAATGAAACTTTAAAATTAATATTATCATAATGAAATTTAGTTTGATTTTAAATAATTAAAAAATCATCAAAAAAGATCCAATGGTTTTAAAAAAAACTATGCAACGTATTAAATATCCAAAATGTATTAAACATTAACATTGGATAAAATATAATACAGATAAAAAAATTAAGTGATGTTAGGAACAAATATATGCTACTAATTACTAATGGAAAATATTCAAGACAAATTTATATGTAATTTTTTTGTGCTAAAAATAACAAAAAGAATGTGTCTACAATAAAGAGATTCAAGATCAATCCAATCTGAAAACTTTTAAAAATATATATTTTACAAGAATGAAAAAAAGAAAAGAAAACATAAATTTACTTTTTACCAAAAAATATGAATCATGATTATTTTTATTAATAATAAGTATTTAATGTGATGATTTTATTTTTATGGTAGATGTTGTATTTTCAGAGTGTTAGTTAATAAGTTATCCATTTATTTCTATAATACCTGTAAACCTTAGGTATATTGGGGACTCGATTCTAAGAGGATAAAATATGATAATATAAGAATTTAAACAATTGAAAAATCAAATATATAAGTGAAAAATAAATATAGATTTAGTGAACTTAAAGAGGGCTTTGATAGGTATGATAAGTAAGTGAATCACTCAAATTAGTTTCTCACTATTATATAATTTCAATTGAATTAAAGCTTTTACTCTAAATCTCATTAGTATAGAAGTGATCAAGAATAATAAATTGTAGTGGAGGATACTTATAGATCATTAAATAATAAACAATATTGGATATTTAAAAGTTGTTTATCATCAAAGTAATATAGAATTATTTTATATTAATTTTATAATATCATAAAGATGATATAAATATTGGGTACGATATCCCCCTTAATGTCAAAGGAATTTTATATCCGTAAATAAATTAATAAAAAATCATTATATTGGATGTTTTATTTATTTATAGATTGTTTTTCGATTTTAACCTAAGGTTTTAAAAGTAGGGGTGAGGTAAAATCATGAAATAATTTATGTTCATTAGAATATTAATGGATGGAAAATATATCATGTTATGGTAGAGAAATTGTTAAAATATTTTTGAAATCATTAATAATAATATATCATTTAACTAAATTACTAAATAAGTGAATAAAATATCTCACTAGAGATATAGTCATTTTGGATAACATAATAGGAGTAGTATTTTCATTATGATTTTATAAGGAATATACTAAATCTAAACTACTATAGATTTAAGTATTTTCATATTTTTCATAATGGGTTAATGGTGGCCAAAAGTCAGAAACTGATGGAGGTCAGAACAATGGTGAATAATGAGATTATTATTAGAGTTAGTGTCATAGAATCAACTTATATATACTTTATGATTACTTTTATTTATGGTTTCAAACATTAATAATGTTATTATCAATTCATGACTACTATTTTGAGTGATATTATTTATGATGTTTTCTTATGTGTACTTGTCAGAATGAAAGGCCATAACAACTCCCCACTATTTTGAGAAACTAAAAGTGCTACGATACTACTTTTAAATATATATTTTCTATCAAAATGACATATTTGGATACGGAAAAAACGATAGACACTATCAAGGACTGGAATCTCATAATTCATTGCATCTTATCCTGAAGTTCCCCCATAATAATCACCTAATGAAATAAGTTAGGATAACATGACATGATAGTCAGAAATTCTTATTTATATATGTCACATAATGTTATTATATATGAATTTGTTCATGGTAATTATTCATTACGATTATTATTAATAGATAGGGTAAGTTTATATTTTGATGTTTTGATTAAAACTGTGGTGACATATACTCACTGTAAGGTAGGATACATTGGGTACATCATGAGTGATATTACATTAATGAAAATTTTAAGGTTGAGTTTTTCCCTTCTTTTAATATTTATTCTTGTTTAATTGATCATCAATATTTAGTCACTAGTTATTAGTGAGAATAAATTTATGTTGAATATTTAATAAATATGTATTCCAAATTTTACTGAATATAATATTTATTTATTTTTCATTAAATAATGTAATTTATTTATTAATTTAAAAAAATCATCATTAAGGGTTTGAAAAATAAAATACATGGTTATGTGGTAGAGTTTATTTTCTAGTTAAAATGATAAAATAAATTTCATTAGAATAAATATTAATTTATTTATACAATAAATGAAATATATTTATATTTTTGTTTAACGCTTGTCTAGTAAATGAAAATAATAATAATACTATTATTATTTAACCGTGGGGTTTATCTATATTTTAGAGTATTATTAGGGTTTGTATGAAATTACGATTATATAACCCTAACTCAATAGAAACCCAATTATATCATTCTCAACCATAATCATCGTTATGCACAAAAAAATTATAGTGAAAATACTTCCACGATCTAGATATATCTTCATCTATAAAAGTTTCAAGAATAGAGTTAATTTCTCCTGCTCAACCCATTCGACTCTAGGGAGAACAATAACAATCCTTCATAGCTCAAAGGGATTATTTTGGTGATCAATAATAAATAACACAAAAATTACAATATTTTGTTCTAGAACTTTTGGATTTATTTAGTGATTGTAGTGTTTTTTAGAATTCGTGTGGATCCCTAATAGAGGGATGCTACCCTTAAATCCTTTGAAGTCGGAATGATATGCAATGAATATAAATCCTAACTTAATAATTAAGGAAAAATTCCAACCGGGCATGATTCTTTACAATGTTTTTTCTAAATATTATATGTGGTGATCTTTTCATGTGGATTCTGAAATTTATATTCATTTAGTTATGAGGATAAATCAAATGAATTTGATGAATTTATATTTTTAGGCACGTGCCTAACAACATACGCTACACTATGGAAATGTCAAGTAGTATCAGCGTGGTTATATAATAATTTTTAGGATTCATTTTTTATTGACTTATTATACGAATTTATCGTTTTTTTCATTCTATGTTTATTTATTCCATAATAAGATATTAAATTATCCCAATTTTTTTTAATGAAACATGATTAATTAAATTTTGTATGTCATTAAAAATGTTATGATCAATTAAAGAATGATTAGGTAATATATCTATATGTTCTACATATTTGGGTAGGTAAACATGGTTGGAAGATGTGTAATTGAAAACTACATACCATGTACAATGGTTTACCACACTTGGGTGTGAAACTGGACACACAAAAAGAGAATAGATAAAAAATACATGGTTTATTAAAATACCATTAAATGCACCTCAAGTTGCCCTGGGAAGGCTTTCAAAGGGTTTTTAATACTAAATTCTGCGTCGTTGGCCTACATTCATTGTATTATATATATTTTCATTGTGAATTTAATATAATATTCCTGAAAAAATAAAAAAATTTATTAATTTATAATACATGTTTCTAATAGCATAGAAACATTGAAGTTACATAGTGCATAGATGGAATAAATAATATGTACCTCAAAAGTTTTGATTTGGAATAACACATTTTATTTCTTGGTTTATTTATTGGAAACATAAGACATTAGATACATGGTGCATAACATGATTGTACACAACATAAATCCCACCTGATATAGAAAACGTGTTCTTATATGTATACACTAGACATAGGAAAAGAGAAAAACATGGTGTATTTCTCCTTAGTATATTCTATGTAGTCACCCACTAATTACAAAAATAAAAATTACATGGATAATAATTAATAGGTGTATTAAAAACCAAATTACATGTCATAATCTAGTGTAATTAATATATAACTAGGTGTTTTAATTTTAATAATTCATAATTAATAATATTTAATTATTGGAAAATATTGAAGAAACTGATTTACTCTCCATGTTTCTACAGATGATTGAAATATCCAAGACAATATTGATGAACATTTTGATAAAAATTTGATTAATTAATTTAGTAAAGGAATTAATTGAGTAGAATTTATCTTAATAATAAATAATTAATTGATGTTATTTCCAGGTAGATTACATTTTCATATTCATTTTATTGGTGGATAATCACGAGCTTAGAAAAACCTATGTATGTGCTATGTTTCATTATATTTATTATTATAAAAATTAAATATTGCATTGTTTTTCATCCACCCCTCTATACTATGTTGGATAAGCATGATAAAAATTTATTTTATGAAAATCTCCATAAATGTTCCATTGGAAATCTTGATAATTTTGTGTTAAAGTCACATGAACGGTTGGATCTCCCAAGAGAGTGGAGGTAGTGAATGTTTGGATCCATGGTGGAAACAACCCAAGTTGTTTCATAGGATCAAATTGCTAATCCTATGACTCATACCCTACATAGTTCAGGGAGTTATATATCTAGGTTCAATGCTTGGTTTATCATCTACTGTATAAAACAACTATTAAGAAAGATCATGATCATGAAATTTAATTATTTTTATTCTATCATTTCCAAGTTTAATTACTTATAAATACATTATCATTTAAAAAATTAACTAAAAACTATGCAATATAGAGTTAAAAATAAAATTGAAATATGGGGTAATTTTATCTAGACATGGTTAATCAATTAATTGATATCCACGTAAAAATATGAATCATTTAATACAACAAAATATGTAGTTAACTTTTAGAGATGACAATCATAAAAAAAAATATTTTATGTAATAAAATCCTACTTTATAATGGGTTTAAATTTTAACATTATTTAAAGTGATTGGGTAACCACCCTTGGGGTGACTTTATTTATCATGGAATTTATAATTTGTGTTTTGGGTCAAATTTTCGTGTTTTTCATTAAGGGTTTATCACCTCCACATGACCTAGTGCAGGTAGTAGGAAAGTGTCAAGTAAATCATTGTCTACGATTTTAGGATTGGGGAATCCCCTCAATAGATCGAGGAGATGTGTGTTAAAGTAGTTAGAAATTTATTCCTACCTATACAAATTTTATTTATTTTTAGGCCCCCTTGAGGGTTATGATAGGGGAAATGTTGATCCTTTCCCATTACAATATTCATACGACAACATATTTTGAAACCATTGGAGCAAAATTACATTTTGTTAAAATACCGAGTGTTTAATAAATTAAAATTTATTATGTTATTTTACAATACTAAAAACATAATAAAATAGTCTATTATTATAAAAATTTAATTCCTTATTACATTGTATTTATCAATATGATGTATATTAGATATGGATAACCATATCACCTAATCAAGATTTTGATTCTAGTATTGGAACTTATGAATTATACTACGATATTGGGAAATTTATATATAATGGAAACCCCTATTATAATGACCTAGAAATTTATTAATGGAATTTACCTTTTTATAATTATTTAACACATTCAACACATAGATAACGCCATAAAAAATTATTCTCACAAATGTATAATTATACAATAGTCTATAATTAATCAAATAAGAATTACAAATAATATAGTGGGGTAACAAATAGAAAATAAAATATTAAGAATAAGATAATTTGGATCTCCTCAATCCACTAGAGTGACCATAGTCATGAAAAACGATATATAAATAAAAGATAATAATTTAATATTCATTTTTAATATAAAAGTATACATAACCTTGATATAAAATAGAATTGAATGAAGAATGGATTAAAAAATATGTATATATAGAAATTTAAAAAAATATACCTTTAGAATAGTAATTTTACTATTAGTAATAGTAATCTAGATTTAAAAAAATGAACTCACATAAGAAAGTATAAATAAATATTAGGAATATTTTGAATTAAAATTCTAAATATTTAAATCATGGTATAAAAAAATAGATCTTTTGAAAATGATAAATTAAATGTTTGTATTTTTTAAGACATAAATGTTTATATAAAATTTAATCATTAATATAATGATTTAAAAGGAAATATATTTTTATAAATTGGATTTATACAATAATACTATATTTCATTAAAATTATAATATAATTTTATGAGACCATAATTAATTTTTCAATGGGTTATAAAATTGATTATAATATTAAGATCAATTATTTTAATAAATTAATATTTTATTTAAAATAAAATTAATATTAATTGTTAATTTATTTTTATAAAAATGATTCAATTTTTAAAAACTAAATGTCTAGAAATGGTTATGGGGAATTTTTATAATTTTTCTAAAATATGTTATTTTTTTGGATAATGAAATACTGTTCTACCAGTATTTAAGATAAATACATAAATTTTTGAGTCTTGGATGATGGATGAATGATGTAAGAACACTTTGGTTAATACACTCCTAAACTATTTAATATATTTAGTCATATTAATAAAAACTATTGATAGTATTAAGCCAAAAATAATAATGTAATGAATATAATAATTATAATCATTCATCTCATCCCCCTATAAATATAACCTTGTACCATCTCTTCTCCTCATACCATCTAATCCCTATAGCTTGTCAATATTTTCTCCAACTTCTACCCAATCTGATGCCCTATTTTCAAAATATCTATTTGCCAATAAAAATTCCAATCTCAATTTCTTTAATGTTGTTCTTAAGGAGATGATATTCATTAGGGGAAATCATTAATATTTTTCTTTTAGTATATAGTTTTTATCCTATCCTCATTTCCCCAATCCAAAATGGCATGATAACTCCAATGTAATATATATATATATATATTGGAATTTTATTTTGTTAATTAAAAATTTATCATGAAATATATTCCATTATACTTTTATTCTATAAATGAAAGCATTATCAATGATATGTAGTTTCATCGCCATCCTAGATGGCGATTTTTCATTTTCCATTACAACCTTCATGGAAGGTCATAACACATTATTATGGTTAAAATAGTTTATAATATTTATATTATAAATTTTACCATATTATGTTACTGATATATAGACATAATATTTAATAAAATGATATTATTTCATGATGATCTTAAAAACAACCAAAATAAACTGAATAGTTATCGTTAATCTTTTATCAAATGAATAATCCTCAAAAGAGAAGAAAAATATAAGTGACCATTTAAAATTATAAAAGAGTATCAATACTATTAAATTTCACTTTTGGATAACTAAATTCAATTTCATACATTCCTATAATCATACACAAGTAAATCGACCATGAAACCATTGAAACGAACAATCCCATAATAACAAAATTGATCCCACTAACTCATCGACATAGACATAAATCAATATAATAAAATTATAACAAATCAAATACATATATAATAGTTTCCAAAATATGTAAATAATTAATTTAATTTTTTTATCAATGGAATTAATTTCATGTTCTCAATGCATTCAAACATAAGGCAAGGGATCTATCTAAACCTCCATTTTATCATCTGGGTTATGTTTTCTCCCTATCTATCCAAATGTATCTAATATTTCTTCTTATATTATTGTCCTATCTTTTTATATTTATTCCAAACATGTGAATATATCTCAATTCATATGAATTTTATGGGGGAATACACATTTTAAAATGTTTCTTTTCAATTCCTCCTGATAAGTAAGCCTAATTAAAAGGAACACCTCCACTTCTTATCCATTTTCAATTACTCTCAATAAAATATTCTAATCCACTATTATTTCTATAAAAAAATAACTTTATCAGGAAAAAAAATATTAATTCATTTTGTGATTTATGATAACTGTTATTCATTTATCATTTTAATTAATCTTTATTCTTTTCCCTAAAATAGCCTTAATGTATCTCATTTATATATTTTTTAAAATACTATTTTTCATTTAATCACTTTATATGGAAATTATTATTCATGATATATTCATATTTTTTACTTTATTAATGTACATGAATGATTTGAATATAATATTTCATGGATATAATTATTATATGCCATTTTGTTATGACTTATGACAAAAATATAATACCCATTTCTTTCTATGGGTTACCCTTATATTTATTCCTTATGTTTTATATTTATGTGGAATACATATATAGGAAAATGTTTTAATCGGTGCACTGAGATAGTGCTCCAATTCATTGGGTAATGTTTAGTCTCCTGAGACGTTATGTATGGGATTATAGTGTAATCCTAATCCATTATAAGACTTTGTCAACCATGTGATATAGTCTTAGCTATTAGCTTTGACTCATGTTTATGTCATGTTATATGTTTCTTCCACATTCCTATGCTTGTCATAATCATATTATTCGTTGTTCTATAAATTAATCATCCATAAGTTTAATCATGATACATTTCATTTATGTCATCATGTTATGCCCTCTAACTCATGTTTTAAGATTTATTTACCATTTTTATTCCATATTTAGGACTCATAGATCATCTCTATTATCTTTTTATTCCATAGGTTATCTTATGAAGAATAGGAGAATAAAGTGTGTTTGAGGATCAATGTGGAGACTAATAAAAAAATTATTCTTCTTCCATTTTTTGGGTATGGTCTTATTAATTTTGGGGATTATGACTTGAAAACATTTTTAATAATCATATTAATAATTCAATCACCATGAATATACTATGTTGAAACATAGAGAATTACATGTTAGGATATAGTTTTCATTTATAGGTTTATCTTTCTATTTCAAAGTTCCCTTTTCATATGATATGTATTCAATAAAACTTATGTTGTTATATTTGTTTTTCTTATTTAATGATGGGGAATAGGATAACTCATTCCATAAATAAATGTGATAGGAAATGTGAAAATTAAACTAATGTGACACAAAACATGATGGGAAAGGAATATCAGAACTTCATGAAAGTACTGGATCAACTAGATCAGCTTATGAATAATAACCTGAATCAAGTATAATGCCATCCTTTTCCAAATAAATAGTATGTTTTGGTCGATTTATTTATAAAAAATTCCTTCTATATTTAGTGTATCTTCTTATCTCATTATTATAGAATAATGGATTAAATCCATTGAGAATATATATTCATTGTATTTTAATGAGTAGAAGAAGATAAAGTCATACTAGTAGTCTATTATTTTGATGGGTATGCTGAGCAGTGGTGGAAAATGATCAAAATAAAAAAAATCTAATGGGGAAATTTATTACATGGATTTGTAAGGATTTAAGAAAATATTTATCAATAAATATTTTCTCTAAAGTCTCCATCTTAAAATGGAGAGGTAGTTCCTCAGATTGAAACAAATTAAATATGAATCTATCAGGGTTTGATAGGAAAAAATTGCAATGATTTCATGATATTCCTCAAGCATTTCCATTGACATTGAATTAAAGGTGGATCACTTCTTTACATGATTAAAACTGACTCTATAAAAATACTTACTGATTCAAGACTTTGACAACTATGAGGAGATTGTGATATGTTCCCTAAAATTTGAGATGAATATTTTTTTACTCTCAATAGTATAATGTAATTAATGAAAAAATAAGAATACGGAGTTTAATATGGTAGTATAAAAAAATAAATACCATAAATGAAAGAAAACCCAACATCCCACACGTTAAAAGTGTGGCAATAAGTATCCCATGATCTGTCTAAAGGGAAATATGATATTATTAAAATGTGGAAGAGTGGTGCATCAAGATATTTATTACCAAAGATATTTGAAGAATCCCACTAATACGGAAGAAGAAAGGAAGGTTCATAATAACACTCATCCTATAGTGAAATTCCTCAACTGCAAGGAACATGGGCTATATATAACCCAATTCCATATTCCAATCGTTTTTAGTGTTCATCCAATCAAGAATAAGCTCTATAGAAGAAAGGAAGGGAATATATTATCCCTACTATTAAGGTGGATCCTGGGAATGATGTTGTGAAAGGTATGGTGGTTATTCATTAAAGAATAGTGAATGTACTATTTGACTCGGGTTTAATGTTTTCATTTATATATTGAAAGCATAGTATACATGTTCAAACACCACTAGAAAATATGGTGATTTAGTGATGTATGATAATAAAAAATGGAGAAATTATTGTATCTAGGTTATATAACTCTTCCCGAGTTCATGTTTGTGTACTAAAACTCAAATAAAATATCATCTAGCTTTATTTAGTTGATTTGTATTCTATATTTGGCATGAATTGGCTATATTTATACATATTAAGCATCCACTATCAGGAAAGGTATATCTCTCTTGAAATCCTGAGGTATCCTCCATTTCTATTGAAGTGTACGAAAGAGGATGAATCTTCTGAAGAATATCTATCTCAATTATGGATATTATTTCCTTATGGTAAAGAATATCTAGTTCAAATGATTGAGACAAAGGAGAGGATCATGCTATAAAGACATGCCCATTGTGAGGGACTATACTGATGTGCTCCTTGAATAATTGTCTATTATTCCTCCTCACAATGATTTATATATCTCAATTTATATTTTACCTAAATCTCTACCCATATCAAAGACTCCTAATAGAATGACCACCGTTATGTTTGAAGAATTGAAAAAGTAATTACAATAGAATCTATACAAGGTTTTTATATACCATAGTGTTTCACTATGGAGTGTGTCTATCCTATTTATAAAAAATAAGGATGTTTTAATTCAAACCTACATTGAATATCATGAGATCAAAAAAATAATGATAAAGAACAAGTATCCACAACCACAGATAGATCAATTTTTCGATCAACTATGATGGCAATGTATTTCTCTATGGTGGACCTTCACTCGGGATATCACTAATTAAATGTGAGGAAAGAAGATATTTCTAACAATACCTTTTCAACAAGGTATTGACATTATGATATCATAGTTATTCCATTTAGACTCACTAATGCTCTATCAATTTTCATGTAATTATTGAATATAGTATATAGATATTACCTCAACAAATTTATTGTAGTATTTATTATTAATATTATACTATACTTTAATATCATGGAGGAACATGATAAGTATTTGAATACTATGATAAATAAATTATAGAGGGATAAAATATATGTAAATTATAGTAAATGTGTGTTCTACATAAAGGTAATATCATTCATGGAGAATGTTATCAACGAAAGAGAAATATTTGTGGATACATATAAAATAAAGGAAATTGAGGATTAGAAATGACCAGCATATCTAATAGAGATATGTAGTTTTCTTGGTCTTTATAGGGTCTACCGATGATTTTTAAAAAACATCTCATTATTGTAAAACCCACTAATCATGATTACTCGAAATGTAGTAAATATTTTTTAGACCAGTTAATGAGTTGGATACATCAAAGAGTTGAAAAGTAGTCTTATCATGACAATAGTACTCACACCACTAAAAAGTGGGTATGTATCTGTGGTATACATCAATTCATCAAATATGATATTAGCATATATACTATTGAAAAGTGATAAAGTAATAGCCTATGCCTCAAGGAAGCTACATGTTCATGAGAAAAACTATCCCATGCCTAAAAGTGTATCATCCAATATATATATATATATATATAAAGGTATTATTATTGATGCAACTAGATAAACCTTCTTTATCCATCTAGTGAGTAAATTGATTTAAAGATCTCTAATATTAATATTAGTGTGAAAATATGAAGAAAGGGATAACAAAATTTACATCAACTTTTCAGGTATGTCATATTGTGAAATCTATAAGGTAAAATCCTAAGGGGATGATGCAACCATTTCCAATACCTAAATGGAAATTATAAAATATCTCTATGGACTATTTGACTATATATCTAAAGACATCTATAGTAAATATTTCTATATGGGTCATTATGGATCTCCTTATAAAGACTGATAAATTTATTTCAATTTGAGATGACATTTCACTCTACCAACATGCATGGATATCTATCATATAATTGTTGAGGTTTCCAGGATTATCAATATCAATTATATCTGATCGTGATATGGGATTTTAAACCATGTTCTTGAAAAGTCCCTATCATTCTCTAAATGTTGAGTTAAACATCTGTATTGATTATCATCCACAAATTGATGGCCAATATAAGCAGTCTATTCAGACACTTGATGAAAATTTGAGAAAATTCTCAATGGACATCAAAGAAGGATCTGGTTAATATCTTCCACTATTCATAATATAATGGAAGAATAGTTTCCATTCAAGAATTCAAATGTTTCAGTATGAATCCCTTTATGGGAAAAGATGCAGAATAGTTACATGATACGATGATGTTGGTGTAAGTATGTTGTTGGGGCCTAAAATCATCAAGGAAATGGAATTAAAGGTGAAGACCATCCAAAAATATATTTGTGTTACCCAAATTCAATAGTAGAGTTATTCAGACAATCATCAATGTGACTTGGAGTTTGATGTTGGATAAATGGTATTCCCCTATATATCTTCATGGAAGTGAGTAATGATATTTTGGGAGAAGGGAAAGTTAAGTCCCTAGTATATCAGCCCCTTTGAGATTATTGATCATATCCGAGTTATGGAATATTGACTTTAACATACACCAATCATGTCTCACTAACATGATTTATTCCATGTATCACTCTTAATGAATTACATACTAGATCCCTCACATGTACTAAACTCAAAGTCTGTACAGATAGAAAACAATCTCTCTTTTGAGGAGCAGCCGATGGAGATTTTAGATCATACATACAAGGTTCTAAGTAACATGACCACTCACCTATTCAAGGTATTATCGAGAAATTATAAGTATGAAGAGTAGAAATAGGAATTGAAGAAAGCAATGAAGGAGAAATACCCTCTCATATTTTCAAGGGAGATATTTCAAAATGGGGGAACAATGTCACGACCCATAATTTTTTCAATAAAATTTCCCTTATTAAAATTATAAAACAAATACATCACATAGTGAAACCAATGAAAAATTTATTCTCGTAAATGCAGAATGATACATTAGTCAGTAACTAAATGCATAAAAATTTGTAATAATACAATGAGGAAATAAGTTGAAAATAAAATTATAGGAATAAGATAATTTAGATTTACTCGATCCTCTAGAATGACCACATTGATGGAAAAAGATGCATATATTTAATATAAAAATACTATATTCATTTTTAGGATGAAATTATATATAACATCGATATAAAATATAATTGAATAAATATTGAATGAAATAAGAGGTATTTATAGAAATTAAGGAACCTATACCATTAGAATAGTAATCTGACTATTAAGAATGATAATTTGACCATTAGAATAGCGGAATCACCAGAAAAACTATAAATAAAATTTATGAATCTTCTAAATGAAAAACTAATATATTTATATAATTTTATAAATTGATAATTTTTTTAAAAATTATAAATTAATTGATTGTATTTTTGTAAAACGTAAATTAATTTTTATAACATTAAAATTAAATTAATAATTTAAAAGAACATTTATTTTAATTAATTATAATAATTAATCAATATTATGTAGTATTATAATTTTAAAATGATTTTATAATACATAAATCATTTTTTTAGCTGGTTATAAAAAATTTTAAAATATTAAAATAGGTATTTTTAAAATAAATGATGATTTTATATAAAAAATAAATTTATCATTTTTAGAAATTTATTTTCCTTAAATGAATTCCATTTTTTATATTTACATGTTCAAAAATGGTTAGTGTGAATTTTATGATTTTTCTAAAATTATTGAATTTTTATTGAATAGTGAAATATGGTAATTTTTATTATTTAAAAAAATCCATGAATTCTTGAGTAATGTATAATGTAAAAATTATTTAAGAATCCATTGGTTTTAACTATCCTAGAATATTTACTATATTTAGTCGTATAATTAAAAAATATTGATAGTCCTAATCCAAAATAATAAACTAATGAAAATAATAATAAAAAACCCTCCTCTCCTACCCGATAAATACCACCCATCACAACTCTTTCTCATCACACCTTATAAGAATTATTGTCTATTAATATTCTATCAAATTCAATTCCCAATCATCTTCCCCACATCTAATAGATACTTATAGCATCATACCCATCCTCATAGGATTGAGTCTGGAGGGAAGTTCCATTAGGCCTTTGGCAGTATCCCCAAGACGCCAAAGGCTGAAAAAAAATGCCAAGGGCTTCAATACAATTGGGGAAAATATTTACTTTTAAGATAAACAACCACAAAAAACATACCATAAAAAACCATTATATGATGCATGATAAAAAATTTATATTACTCCATTTAATACCAAGAAATAAATAATTCCAAACCACAACATTAACAATATCAGAGTAACAAAACTAAAGCCTAAAACAAAAAACACAAAGACTCCAAAGACATAACCCCAAATCATGCAACATGATCTATGATCCAAAATCAAAATACAAACAAAAGTATCATAACACATCACTAAATAAATTTCACACCTTCCCATTACTAGTTTCTCGATAAACGACATCTGCAAACGCACTAAAGTGCCAAACCAGGGAGTGTGTAATGGAACTTAGTAACTTTTTCCCAAATTATTTCCCTACTCACGCCATTAAGAGAGAACATGTTAGAACATTTATATAAACCAATTTATATAAATCCTTGTAAAACATTTTAATAGTTTATATCAAAATATAAAAATGATTCCATACCTAAATACTTTTCATTGAAATAAATCATGAAACTCTTTAAAACAAAATAGATTCCTTTTTGGCATACCAAATTCATGATTCACACACACCCACAAACATGCATGATTCATTCATAGTTCCATAACAATGTGTGGATTATCATCCATCCACCATTTCATCACAATGTTTCCAATATCCTTTTTATCTAATGGCACACAACCCTTATCTAGAGTCACGTCCCTTATACCCCAATGGTACCTGCCCCTTATCCATGGTAACATCAAAAGCATAAAATCGCACCAACCTGTGTATGCCAAAACCATGTAAAACCAAAAATTTCAAAACATTTCAATAAAAACTTATATTTATTTAAAAAATCACCATAAACACATTTACATGAATCAAACAAACGTATATTTTAAAATCATCATTCTAAAATCCATAAGCAAATAATGTTTCATAATAATCGACTTCCATTAATCCTAAAACCATTAGTAAATAGGTTTTTATATTATGATTCTCAAAACTACATACACATAAATTTCATTAAAATAAATCAATTAGAAACTAATCCTTAAATTTATAAGAATTGGATTCAATGGTGAAGCCACCTACTATGGAACTTATGGTGAAAATGAAGAACTACATGGATTCGTTAACAAACTGAATTTGAGTCATTAAAACCCAATATTTGATCTTATTACCTAACACCAACACATCATTACCTCACCATTATTGGAATTCATTATCATAGATCTATTCCTATTGAATAATATCTAGTAATTCAATATACGTAATAAGAATATATATAAGAAAACCCACGAAGAATGAAAACATAACATGCGAAATGGGCTTCCATACACCCAGATTTATTAAAATATCACTCCTATATTGAAGGGGAACGTTTATGCATCCTTTGGTAGGAAGAAAAACCATGTTGGGGTCCAAGATAGTGGAAAATGATGGGATTTGTGGAAAATAGAGTGAGATACACTTTTTTAGATTCTAACTTTCTACCATGTATGGTTTAGTTCCACAATTTGGAAAACCATGGGCCAACCACTACATCCAAACTCCCATCACATGGTTTGGATCACTCAGTTAGACAAAAAATATGCCAAAAAGTTTTATACCCATGTTCAACTTTTTATGATATCTCTTAGGTGGATGCTTAGTTTGGAAAAACCATGCACCTATCCTGAGACTTCTGTCTCACATTGAATGGTTTCTTATTAGGGTTTCATGGTTTCTATTAACCATGGTGAAACCATGAACCTCTAGAAAATCCCCAAAAAACACTTCAAAATTTCTCATAACCCTTTTAAGCATCACCTAACCATTTTTCATACTTAAAATACATAAACAAGGATTCCTACTTTGAACCGACGATTCTATATTCTCCCCACGACTTTCCATTCTATCCCTATAAATAAGAAAAAAAACCTTTTCTTGAAGGAGATCGGTCCATCTATCAACCATTTTTTATCCCATTTCAATGTTACCTTTGAAATCTGACCATGTTTCAAAAAAACATGCACTAGACTGAGGCTTTTCCGAGGCAATAATTCCTTTTTCTTATCCATATTTGATATTGGAAAATTCACCAATGAAGCACATGGATCTAGGTTAAATTTATCCCATTAAATCACATAGTGTGGATCAAGATGGTAATTTTTCAACTAGGATACATAAAACCCATTATATAGTGCACTGAACTATTATAGAAAAGGAATCCAATATTCCACCACACCAATCCATTCAAGTATCACAATAGTGTCTATGTATCAATGAGATAACTTTCCATACATTAAAAAATGATGATTACCAATCCTTGTAAATATTTACAAGGACACATGATCACTCACATAGAATGAAAATTTGTTTCAACAATGATCGTCATATGATTTATGATGACTCTATGTCGTCTCCATTATCTTCAAGTTTAACTGAATTTTCTATATTATCTTTTGGAAAACACTTGACCTAACCAGTGAATCCTTATCCTTTTACACCCAACATCATAGAGAAATTAAATGAAACCCAAAAAATGAATCAAATGGATATATATGTATTACGTTTCGGTAACTGTTGTTGTATGGGAACTCCACTAATGTTACATGCTCTTCCCATGAGCCACTAAAATCCAATACACAATCCAGAATCATGTATTCCAATGGTCGAATCAAATATTTGTATTTCCCATCCATATGAAGATGATACACCATGCTCATGGTCAACTATGTACTAAGGGATTGCTGTAAGGATTTCTAGAAACAAGATATTAACCTTGGATCTCTTCTTGATACTATTAATACATGTATGTCATGCCACTTTACTATCTCATATATATATTTTTGAAAATTCATCTACCATATGATATTAGTGAATATGGATGAAATGGGTTGACTATGTGACTTGATCCACTATCACCTATATGACATCATGTTTCCAAACCCTCTTTGAGATTCCTATTATAAGATATAATTATATCTTCACCTATTTCTAGATAGGGATAAGTGAGGACAGAAATATACCTACTAGTTTTTGATGATCTACCTTAACCTGTTGATAGGTGAGGCCTCTCAAATTAAAATCATCCACCATTGATTTCATGGATACCCACCAAAATATTTATTTCAATGATTTATACATATTCTGTATTCCAGGATAAACAAACCATATTAAAGAGTTCGATTCCTGAAGAATTTTTTCATGAAAAACCAAAGGTACGACCATCCGATCTCAAAACCAGAAAACTAAACTTCCGTACATATTTCTTAATACAACGGTATCACTACCAGTTATTTTTTACATAATATAAAAACATTCACAATTAGATTTTTGTACTTATTTAACTATCTACCTAAAATCAAGAATAAATGAAACTATAAATAAAAGTGTGAATTCACCTCTGTCTTCACATTCCATGTGTATGTCATCTAAGAACGACATAAACTTCCACTAATTTGAGGCCTATTTTTTCCAACTGAGAATATAAATTTATTCTTAACACATATTCTACTGAATTTACATTACCTGGTGTTAATATTAAGTCGAATTAAAACATTTAGAGATACTAAATCTATACTATTTGGCTCAGCTTCAAATCCCATTCTGGGAAAAAAAGTTTCAATCTTTTATTATGTATAGACACTGTAAATTTTACACCAACGAAGAAATTGTTCCATGTCTTAAAAGGATGGATTATGATAGGTATATGAAAATCATATGAGGGGTAGTTATTCTAAAGAAACTATAATTGTCATCATCCATAAATAACAACATGATCTCACACCTTGAGAACCCATCCCAACCCAAATATCAAAATGTCACAATACACCACATACCCTTGTCCTAGATATCGAAAAAATAATGATGATAATGTAAGTTGAACTTCGAGATATTTAAATAACATTTGACATCCCTCATTCCATTATAATAGAAAACTATTCTTTGTAAAATCTGTAATATGTGAAGAATGTTGTGAAAAATCTCAAACAAAATGTCAGTAATAACCATATAGACCAAGGAAAATATGTGTCTAGAATACATTATTCAATGGTTTCTAAGATATAACTACTTCTATAATTTATATATCCTTTTAAAAATCACTTTCATATATCAAAATTCCAAGTAAAAATACATCTAATATCCAAAAGTTGCACAATGATAATTGGGAAAACATACAACAATCAAAAATACTTCCCAACATTGTCCCTATTTTTTGCTGATACTCAACCCTTGTCCTTTAATACACCAATATATCATCCATAATCACAAAAATAGAATCCAAAAATATTTTAATCATCTGATTCTTTGATACCATAATGATTGTTGGTGCATTATTAAGACAAAATGTTTAACCACATACTCATAAATTTCATTTCTTCTCCTAAAAGATATTGTTGGAATATCCTCCTTCCAAACTCATAATTGGTGTTACCTGAATCACAATTCAATTGTAGATAAGCATTGAGCTCTGTTAAATTGATAAAATAGATCATCAATGCATGGAATTGGATACAAATTCATTTTTATAACATGGTTAAGAATATGATAATTGAAATAAATGTGGAGAGTTCCATCTTCCTTTTTGACAAACAAAGATGGGCCTACCCATAGAGAGGTAATAGGCTGAAGGAAACTATTTCTATTCATCTCATCCAACCACACCATCAATTTAAATAATTTTATTGGTGTCATAAGATAATAAATAAGGGTAATAGGACTACCCTAGAAGGATATCAATTATAAAATCCACTTCTCTTTTGGTTGGGAACCCTAACAAATTTTTGGGAAAAACATCGGGAAACTGATAAACAATCACTATAAAACTGCTATTCATTATCTCTTTTATTGATTCCAAACACACAATACATCCAACTAGATTGATCTGATTCCAACTCCTAGGGCCAAAAGGCCCATTTCACCTTACTTCTCATTCTTGTATCCATTAAAGACATGCTCAACACCCTCATCGGTCATAAAAACAACTCACCCTGCATAATAGTCGATATAAGACTTTATCATTTTCAACCAATCTATACCAAATATTAATTCATATAAATCCATATCAATCCTCGAAAAAATCCATATCATCTTATTTCTATCATCAATTATAGAACATTATTTTCATATAAAGGCCAAACACTCTCTTCAGAAAAAAGTAGTTTGAAGTTTCAAAATATAAGGCCTCATCTCCACTTGAAATCCCATCAATTCAACAAAATGAGAAGAAATTAATGAATGGTATGAACCCATTTTAAATAAATTTTTCAAAGGGGTATAAATAAAAAGCATCATAACACTCTCCATCGATGGTCAATATTAATCATTAATATCACTTTCACAAATTAATATATCTTTTTAGTCACTACAATTTGTTCTTCATTTCCCTACTACGATTACCCTTGCTGAGGAGTCATGGTATTCGTAGACTCTCCATGGCTAGCTCATTTATACTAACAAGAGGTATTCTGCTACCCCCATCCAGTCAAATCATATGATGCTTTCGAAACTTGAGAAGTGTCCCGAACACCTAACCTAAGAGAACTATGAAAATAATGTTTATGATGATCCATCCAATTGAAATTATGGAATTCTCAAGGTGTTTCCATATAATATCACTTGATGTGATCAAAAGGTCCACATTGGAAACATCTGGTTTTACTCATGGGTATGGGAGGAAGATTCACCTATCCGACCATCTAATTCTATGTCATCCCAGTACCTTGGAAATATGTTTTTTCTCTTCCTCTTATTCTGAAAATAAGAGTTCCATCAATTTCCTATAATTATCAACATTATCCTTCCACCCCTCTCCCTTGATATTTTCATTTCTACCACCATTGATTTGTTTAAAATCCTTATATAATGTGTAATACAATTCATTGAAATCTTTTAGGTAATATCCTATTTCAATTCTGATAGAAAAATGTGTGCCTTGAAGGATGAACTTGAATCAACTTCGGGGAAAATTAGATTAAATTCATAAATTCATCCACATACTATGTCATTAATAGGCTATCATAGTTCAAGGTAAAAAATTATATTATTCTAATGATTATTAATGTATAAGGATAGAAATTTTTATTGAACAATTCTTAAAAATCCTCTTATGAATGGCCTTGGTCTAATTTAGCTTAAACTGCTAAATCACCCAACTAGAGTGTAATATCCACCAATATATACTTCCCCAACCCGACTATATGATTTTATGGTGTGCTAAGGAAATCAAAGATTTCATTCATCTTATTCATCCACACCTATTTCTTATCTATTTATAAATAAACCCAAAAAGATTAGTGGATTCTTATTTTTGAACATCATGGAATGATCCCCTTATCTTGGGTCATCCATCATGTTCCATCCATCCATAACATAAAATCTTCGACTGTACATTGAAATGTCTATTGTTTTACCTATGGATTAGGTGAAACCAAATTCTCTATGTCTTCATCTAATTGGTTTCTACAATTCCTACAAAGTCCCATTTTCTATAACCATAGATAACCTACATAGTACTCACTCTCTACCAACTAAATGTTTAAGAATTCAAATTTACCATATAACAAATCTCAAAAAAAAAATCATTTAAAAAATCATCACTTTCCTTTTAAACACATTTTTTTAAAACTCCACCATGAATTTGAAAATCAAAATCTTTCCAAAAGACAACTATCATTCCATTTTCAAAATTGCACATTCAAAACCATTCATCAATACTTTTAAAAAATACTCATTTTTGCAACAAAATCATAAATCATTACTCAAATGAAATATGCCCTCCTCGTGGGAAGTCATTTCTATTAATTAATTTCACTCTATTCCCATTTGATAACCCCATGATTAGGATATTACAACTCCTATAAGTTTCTCTAAAACAATCATGTACCAAAATACCAAGTAATTTTATGTTCAATATAAATAGGTTAGCTACATATTTTTACCCTCTACATTTCAAGTCCCAAAAATCCTAATACTTAATACTATCGCAAATCAAGGACTAATCAAGAATTTTTTTCCATCTTCAAGACATAAAAATAAATACCCTTTGTCCTATAAAATTATTGGACCCACCATGAATAATACCATTTTTAATTCAAGGACCAAACAATAAGATAGAACTTGAAACATCTCACCCCAAATCATTAGTATTAGTTGAGGTAGATTTTCTACTAGTCCTTTTACAACATCTACAAGATGACAAAGGATAGAAATAAATGCTCATATATTCTATAAAATTGGGGGTTTGTTTTATTTTTAAGATAAAAAACTACAACCAAACATACCATAACCCAAACCATTATATGATGCATCATAATAATGCAATTAAACTCCATGTAGAACCAAAAATACAACAATACCAAACCATACCATGACCAATATTAGAGGAAAAATATAGAAGACTAACCCAGAAGACTAAAAGACTCCAACGACATAAACCCACAACTTCATACATGTTCTAGGATCTTACTACACAATCTTGACTAATGTATCCTGATGCATCACAAAATAATTTTTATACATTCTTTTTACTTGCATCCCAATAAATGATATCTACAAATGCACCACAGTTCTACTGTATGGTGTGAGTAATGAAACTCAGTATATTTTTCCCAACTAAATTCCCTAATCACTCTACTATGATATAAAATTTCAACACATTTATAAAAAAGTTATTTAAATCCTTTGAATAAGTGTTAAAAATTTATTTAAAAATATAAAAAAATTTCCATAACAAAAGAGTTTCCAAGGAAAACAATAAATCAACTCCTTAAACCACTTCACATTCCTTTTAGACATACCCAATCTATGATTGACACACACCCACACATATGCATGCTTTAGTGACACTTTCATACTCATGATTGGTTTCTATTCCATCCACCATGATTTTAGTATGTCACCAATATTCTTATTCCCCAATGGAACATGCACCATATCTAGGGTCACATCCCTTGTACGCTAATGGTACACTCCCCTTATTCAGAGTGATGTAAAAATAATAAATTCATACCATCTTGGGTGTGAAAAAAATATGTCAATCAAAAAATTTCAATACATTTCAAGAAAATCATTATTTTTTTGAAAACAACACCCTTCATAGATTTACATGGATCAAAAAAATTACATTTTAAAATCCATAAAAAAGTAATTTTTACGACAAACAATTTCCACAAATAAACAAACCATCACTAAAGGGGGTTTAATACCATTCATTTCACACAAAATTCATAATTAATTCAATGAAATTCAATCCATCTAAAACTAATCCTTAATGTTATAACAATAAAAGTACAGTGTAAATCCACCTACCATGGAAATTATATAGAAAATTAAGGACGAAATTATTCTACCACAAAACAGGTTGATTCTCCACAAAACAACCTTAGATATTATTCCCTATCAAGAACACATCCATATATATGCTTGATTGGAATTAAATATAATATATCTACCCCTAAAAGATTAGATATATGAATTTAAGTGAGGGAATTATATTTGGTATAAGGAAACCCATAAGAAACAATGGTTACTAAGGGAACCGTGCTTCATAGCACCAAGATTTTCCAACGTATCACTCATTGATTAATGGGGAATATCTGCACAACATTTGGAGGAAAACTATGTGCCAACCATGTTCCAGCCACTACCTCCCAACTCCCTTCTCTTGGTACGGATCTCATGGTTAGAAAAACTGTTCACTAACCCTATTTTTTCTTATGATACACTTTTCACAGTTACTATAAGGGGTTGAATTGTGTGGACAAACTATGCACCTAACCATGTACCTACCCAAAGCCCACATTCTCACTTTTTACAAATTTTTTTAGGATTTTCATGGTTTCTAATAACCATTATCAAATCTCACAACTCCAAAAAAATCACAAAAAACACTCAAAAAGTTTTACAAACCCTTATAAAACTAGCCGACCAATTTAAATACATAAAATAAATAAATAAATGGTTACATACATGAAACCAAGGATTATAAATTACTTATCTATAAAAAAGAAAAAAACCAAATTATTTAATAAGGTTCTCAATTATAAGACATTCAAGAGATAGTCTTCGGAATCTTTCTCTTTTAGTTTATATTTTTTCTTATACTCTCCTCACCACGCACATACAAAGTGGAAGGAAAAATAAAATATCATATATATATATATACAAATATTTTATTATGTTAATTTAATATTTATAATCAAATCTCTTCTCTTATACTTTTATTATAAAAATGAAAATTTCTTCTATGATATGTCGGTTCACCGCCATCGGGAATGATGAGTTTTCATTTTCCATTAATTCCTTCAAGACTGGTCATAGAATCATGATTATTTTTATAATAGATCGTATTATTTATATGATAATTGTATCATGTTTTATAACTAATATATATACATAATAAAAAAATGATACTTGTTTGTGATGATTGTAAAAACATCAAAAATAAACTAAACAATTATCCTTAATGTTTTATCAAATAAATTTTCTTCATACTGAAAACCAAATTATATAGGGAAAATTTTTTGTTTTTCAATTGTATAAATACTATATAATTTATCATCTAAATAACTATTCCAATTTTAGAGTAATTCCCAAAATTATACACTAGTAAACTGACCAAGAAACCATGAATATAAATTCTATAAGAATGATGACATAGAACATTATAACACTTATAAATGTCCAAAGATGAACCTAATAAAATTATAAAAAATAAAATACTTATAGAATAGGTTCTTAAATATTAAAATAATGAATATAATTTTATTTTCTATGATATTAAGTGCACATGAAGAACACATTTATACATATGGTAAATAATCTCTCTAAACCATCATTTTCCATTCAAGTTAGATTTTCTCTTTCTACACCTATTTATTTATTCCTTATTTTTATATTCACCTCCTAAATTTGGTGAATATGTTCCAAAAATATCTATATAGATCAATTTATCTTTATTTTATGGAGAAATAAAAGTGTTAAAATGACCTCTTTTAAATTCCTCTTAAGAAACAAGCCTGATTAAAGACAACATCTCAATTTCATACCCATCATCATATACCCTCGGTAAACTACTTTAATCCATAAATATTTTTATAAAGTTACTCATTTTATAATTCAAAACTATCTTATTTCATTTCTAGTTTAATATAAACAACTATTTCTTTATCCTCTTTAATGACTCTATTCATTTCCTTAAAACCACACTAATGTGGCACATCTATAAAGTTTCCCAAACACAGTTTTTCATGTAATAACATTATTTGGACATAATATTTCTTCAAATTTTTTTATTTTTACTTTATCAGTGTCCATGAATGATTTCAATATCTTATTTCATTGATACCATTGTTATATTCCCTTTAGTTCTGCATTATGACATGATTATGATACTCATTTATTTCCATGGGATACCCTTAAGTTTATTCCATATAATTGATTCTTAATGGGGAACATAGATGCTTGAACTTGTTGTTATAGGTTCATACAAATAATTACCCAATGAATTGGGTAATGTTTAGCTTATGAGACGTCATGTATGGGATTATGGAGTAAACCTAATCCATTATGGGGCTTTGTCCGCCATGAGATATAGTATTATCAGTTATATTTGACTCAAGTTTATTTACTTTTACAAGTTTCTACCACATTCTTATGTTTTCATGATCATATTGTTCCATTTTAAATAAGTAATGCATCCATATATTTATTCAGGATCCATTTATTTTTTGTTATTATGTTATTCCCTATAACTCATGTGTTATACTTTATATATGATGTTTATTCCCATATTAGGCTATTTAGCTAATTAATTTTGTCTATGTATTCACTAGGATATCTAATATAGTTTTATGGATGAAAGGTAGATAAGAACCCAATATGTAATTTAATTAAAAGAAGTTTTATTCAAACAATCTTAATCATCAAAAGTCATAAGGTTTTTTTGTCCTTGGTTTGTATTTTATTCTATAAATCCTATAAAAATATATGTAGAAGGCTAGGGTCACTATACATGTTCTTAAAGAGGCAACTAATGTTGATTGTGAGGAAGAACACTCTCTCTACATGAATTATTGGGATGATTTAGTATATTTACAATGTTTCATTATATTATCCATGGCTAGTGAGATCCCAAAGTAACATGACAAAAATGATGCATATAAAATTTTATCTCTTCTTCATAATATTTATAAAGATAATGAGATAAAAATGAGATGATTTATCTACATAGAACTATTAAATGTAATTTTTGATAGATTTTCACTAGCTTGGTCACAAGTAAAAAAATTATAATCTATATAGATCATGTTGACATCATTGTCTTTCATAATATAGATGATTTATGAATTTATATTGGATAAAACTTAATATTTATGAGGTATATGTCATTTATATTTTGGATAAACTCTTGATTTTATCCTTATTAGAGTGGTAAATGAGGTTACAAGAGTTAATAGGGTGTTTGGGTATTGTACGGATCCCAGATCCCCAAATTTTGGAGAAACATGCTAGGCCACCCTATTAGTAAAAACCATATAGCAAATTCTGCATGGTTCAGTTAAACTATGTGGGGTGTTATCAATTTATAGTAGGGGCCACATGGTTTGGAATAATGTGGAGGCCCCTGATACATGGTCATGCCACTCATCTCTAACTTGATGTAGTGTTTTTTCACATGGGATGCACAAGGTTAGTCAAATAGTGTGGCCAGCCTCTGCGAGGGGTGTCATGAGATAGTGTTGGGTGTATAGTTAGAGAATGGTTTGGCAAAAAATGTGGCTAAACTAGGAGATTTTTAATTTTTTTAGGAAAAATGAATTTTTACATCCTTTCTTTTAAAGGGGTAAACCATTTCTTCTTCTTTCATTCCCTTATACAGTATCCACTCGTTTTTTTATGAGAGATTCACTCCAGACAAAAGTTATGATTTTATGATTCGTCTTCATCTAAACTCTGATCAATCAATCATCAATCTCATTTAATATCTACTGATAATATCTCCATTCCTAATATAAATTTCTTCATTTATATTCCTCCTAACATAGTTATTTTTTTCATGAGGAAATATGCATGATTTTTAGGAATTTTTTATATTTTCTTAGTTTCTTCACTTTTATCCTAGACCAGAGGCCAATAATGGATGGGGAGTCGATTACCAAGATGAGGTAGGTGGTCTTAAAATTTACCCTCAACGTCTTGGGGTTTGTATATATTTTTGTGTGCTGCAAAAGGGATTTTTCAAGTGATGCATTTTAAATGGATTGAATCTAAAATAAAATCGTTAGGCTTGAACTATATGAACCATGGGAACCATTTAATTATAGTTATAGGTTAAATAAATATAATTGAACCACACATTTATATGTTTTTTTAAAATGGATAAAACCTCCATGGGTGACTTATACACTTCATTAACCATTTGAGGTATGTTTTTAATTAATTTCATTGAGATGTTAAATGAATTGACAAGAAACACTCTTAAATTTAATGAAGAGGGAATGGAATAACATATCAATTTTCCTTTAGAGATTTTCTTTATAACATGGGTTTGAGATGATCTATATGTCCAAGTGCCCTATTAAGATTAATTAAAGGATTCATGTGATTATAGGACTTCTACGCCAATGGTTTATTTTGACCCACCTCCTATGGTGAGTAAGATTATTTAAATAAAAGAACTGGACAATTGAATTTCTTGTGAACATTAATGGTATGGTTAGTCTTTATTCCCTAGACTATTCCTATTTCCATGCTGAGAGTGAGAGATGGGTTCTGATTTGAGACACCTTAAATAGAATCCTTATACTTATTTAATTAAATTAATATAAATGAAAATATCATGATCCTAGTGTGATCAATGTTTTCTTATATGAATTCCATGGAGGGAATAACATATATTATTGTTAACATATTCCATGAGTGATACAAAGACAACTTATGTGGAATTATAGGGATGGACTTAGAGGGTATAATATTATTATCCCATGAGTGATACTTGGACTCCGTATGTGGAATAAAAAAGATAGAATCAAATGGAATACTATTATGTATTCCATGTGTGATTTTTGGGATCCCTTTGTGGACCATAAAAGATGGACTCAGAGGGAGGTTAATTTATTCCACACCTAGAGTGATACCAAGGTTACATTGAAAAGTTCAAAGGACATGATTGTATAGTGGTTGGTTCATGTTATTCCTGGAGTGATACCTAGGTTCCTAATTAAGAACTACAAGGAAGGCATCGGTTTATTATGAAATTGAATAATAAATTTATAATATTATGCATTTTATAATCCAATGAACTATATTTTATTCTGTCATAGCCTCTATTTAAAATGGAAATTTACATAACATTATCATATATGAGTTATGGGGGATTCTTAGGTTATGAACTAGGTCATGATAATTTTTTAAAAATTAAATCAAGGCTTATTAATTACTAAGATATATTCTGGATTAGGCCAAATAATATTCCATTTTATGGGTGGTCCATGGAAACATGGAGCTATGAGGGTTATTTATATACCATATATCAGTTATAGATTCTACTTCTTCATTCAGAAGTTTTATTATATATTTACATAATGGATGGAATTAAACAATATTGGTGGTGGCCTACAAATCTTTTCTCAAACACTGTATAGGCCACTGATTAGAACACAAAAAAACGTCATAGATATAGGGAGGGATATGGGCAAGCAATGAATAGTCGATTCTTGATGTATTGTGATATTGGAGTAGGGAAGCATAGAACCGAGCTATGGATCATGATTCTCTTAGGATATATTCTTTTGGACTTTTTTATTATACTTGTATGTATGTGTACCTTCTACCATGTTTTCATATACTTTTTTTGTATAAAAATCCATTATCATCATTTTATATATGAAACTGATGGATGTAAATACATGGTTATTAATATGATGTATGATTACACTTTTTCCATTTATTTAACTATCTTGCTTCCACTATTTCATGATATTATGATAACTCAATGCTACACTTTGATCATGAGGGTTTAATATCCCCACCATTCCACTATGGAACCTCACTGCTAGTCATTAGCCTCTAGTGTATGTAGAGGAGATCATGATGTCATGTTGCAAAATAGGTTCAGTTACATTTGGGTGAAACATATCCAAGACATCACATATCTCATCTTATACTCATTACCCCCAGCATATCTAGTTTCATTTTGAATTATTATATACGAAATGGATAGGAGACTCTCGTAGAACTCCTAACCTTTATTTAAAGGACCCCAAGTATGTAAAACCTTGATATTTTTAATCAACTTTAGATTCAATAGTGTACACGACACAAAACATCTAGCCTAAATAAACGAAGAATTATTTTTATTAATTGTTTCAGTTATTACATGAATTTTGTATTGAAAGGTATATATATTATTTACAATATAAAAAAATATAATAAGGTCATACTCAATTTAAATTTATTTTTTATTTATTATCAAATAATCAATCAATCTTTAGAAAATTAATTTTATACTTTAGAAATACATTTTGTCCAAAATTATATTTATTTATTGTTGTGAGTTAATGTCATAATAAATTTATAGAATGTTTTGTAATTTTATCTAATATAAAATATAAATTTTAAAATAAATATATCGATGAATTTTTATTGAGAATTTTTTGGATTTTTATGAAAGAATAATTCTCTACTGAATGAGGAAAAATTAAATTTTTCATAGAAAAATATATTTTTGTTTCTAGTATATAAAATGTTCCATTTATTTTTAAATTGTGTTTAATGTAAAATTAGATTTATTATATGATTAATAATTTAATTATGGTTACTGGAATCAATTTTATGGTTGAATATAGTATATTTTTTTTGTAATTAAAAAGCATTATTCTGAAAAATTATTTTTTATGAATTATTCATTTTAATATTAAATTAATTTATGGAACTTCTAGAAACTGAATCAGTAAATATTTTATAAATGTTTTTAATAAGGAGGTCTAGATTTGTTAAATTGTAACATATTATGTTCGGTCATTATGAATAGTAATCGAAGTGATTAATTATCACCACAGTAATTGTAAACCAGGTAATAATGGTTAAAAATAAAATCATAGAAACTAAAATATGATTGTAAAATTTTTTTATCCTATTATATGAGAGGACTTTGGAAATTTCTATCTAATTTTCAAAAAAATAGAAACAGAGTCCTATATATCTTTGATTTTTACATTTTAAATAACTAAAATTTAATGTAAAAAATGTTTCTTTTCGGATTTTGATATCCATAATATTTCTTGTTAGGGATAAAAAAATTTTGATCAGTCATAACTGTTTATTTGAAATATTAATAATTTATTTAATATTTTATTTTATTTATAATTTTTATGGATTAAATTGTTATGATAAATTCTTATTCTACACAAATACTATTCTTGTGAAATAATTGAAAAATCATGTAAATAATTTTAAAAACTCTAAATGTAATATTATATTTGTGATTTAAAGTCTACAAATAAATTTGTAAGATAAAATATCATTTCAGGGATGTTGGAAATTTTGAAATCATACTTCAATTTTTATCATGTTGTTTTCAAAGAAAAATCATGTAAATAGTGTACAAAATGACACAAACTATATTTTATGTTAAATATATTTCATTATATTATTTCAAAACTATAAAATCATAAAATATGATTATTATAATGAATATTTTTCAAATATTTCACCCCTTTGAAATTTATGAGAAAATTTTCACCTTATATGTAATATAATAAACCATTAATATTGATATCGTCATTAACACAGTTATGGTTAGATTTAGCTAAATGTGGGATAAAAACAAAAGATATATTTTAAATTGATATATTAACATATATAAATTTATTTATGTAATTATATTAATTACTTTTTATCATTACTTACTAAAAAAATTCATTTTTAATCATTTTTCATGATTTATTATAATATAATATTATTTTATTTATTGTATTTTTGAAAAATACATGAATTTTATTTTATAATAATTAATATTTTACTTAAATTATTTAATTTTTTTAATAATATTAAATTTATAATAATTAATTATATATCGTTTAATATATAAACCATGGTCTATTTATGGGTCAAATTTACTTTAATAATAAGTTTCTTTATCCTTTTTATCCAATGGACCGAAGGCCTTCATTTTTTATTGATTTTGATAATCCACCTTTCATGGGGTGAGGCAGAACCCTTATAAGGCCTGTAGGTGTAAGTATTATGTGGCCTGTAGGCCTTAGAGGAATGCAATGCCCGTAGGCTTCAAACATTACATACAACCCAGACTAAGTACATGGAACTGCTCCTCCCCAGCATCTTCATTATGAAATCAGCTCTCCATCATCGCATGGCTCTTCGGCTTGGCTTTCCAGTGCATGTACAGGCTTATCCTGATGGCAGGTTCCATACCATCTCATTCTTGCAATCCATTTAGCATCTGCTATGGTGAAAGTTCTTTGATCCTCTACCTTCTAAAGTTTGTTCCATGTAGGTTATCTCGTTAGCATCAGAACATATGGTTTCACAAAGGCCTTTAGGTGGCCTGAAGGCCTTACTGACTCGAGGGCCTGGGTGGTCCAAAGGCCTTAAAGGATTCAGGGACCAAATCATTTGCCCGAAGGCCCAAACGGGGGAATATTCCCAACTACTATAGTGCCAAACAGTGCCTGCTACAGTGCCCTCCAGAAATTAGCCTCCACCTGGATTTGAACCTGGGTCTTATGGATGCACATAAGGCTTCCTCACCAATTTGGATGATGCTCATTTTCAAATGTTTGAATGGTTAACGCTCGACTCTCACTGAGCGGTCCCGCCAGGCCCTAGTCCACGACGCACGTTCCCCAGCTTGGCACATGGCATTGAATCACCCTGTACATAATACACAGAGTGTCCGAGTCTGGTAGGTCTCAAGACTGAGCTAGTTATCAGGGAGAGCGAGGGGTACAACCAGTGGGTACCACTCAGCTAACACCCCATGGTTTAGTTTCTTTATCCTTGAAGAGTAAAATCCAATGTTATCATGGTAATTGTGAAATGTGCTAAGAGAGGGTTTAAAAAATATATGGGGTGAAAAAATCACCCAAACATGTCCATTTTTTATTTTATTAAATGATATTTTCACATTATTTTTTTTATTACAATTATATCAATTTTTATCCACTTGGACATGAAAATTATTTTATATTTATTTATTACATTAAGAAATTAAAATAATTCTCATCCCCCAATTATTAAATAACACCCTATCACATTTTATACAAATTTCAAGAACCATTTATATCATAAAATACCTACCAAAATTTTTTCCTATCATTACATGACACATTATATACATCTCAGTTTGGGAAGAATACCAAACTTATAGGTATTAATGTTTAAAGTCAAGATGGTAGTCTGAATAATATGTATAACGTTTTACCAAATGATTTGGTTTTATTTCTTCTTATACCTACTTAAAATATTATGAAAACATTATGAAACAATAATACTAGTATTATAAATATAATGAGATGTTTTTATGTTAATTTAATACCCTATATCCTTCTCCTCTTCCATTAAAAGGAAAATGAAATTGTCATACATGTGTACGATGAACTACTGTCTCATGTACTGATGTAATTAATTTACCCTAACTACCTCTCAACAATAGTTATAATGATGGATATAACATTTTTCAATGATATTAATGAAATATTTATCATTATTAAAAGATAATATATCACCTAATTTCTTATATTTTTTTCCATTGAAAAATTACTATGTCATTCAAGCATACGTGTTGAATGCCACGTCCATGAATAAATGTGATTCCTTTTCCATTGCCGCATCAAATGTATAATATATATAAAATTATTTAAATAAATAATATTGTATTTATGGTATATTTATTATTATTTAATGAAAAAATAATTCTTATATTCTTTCAATCATGATCATTGCAAAATAAAAATGTTACTCATGCATATGTACATATCACCATCTCTACGATTATATCGTAGTTCATTTTTTTGGACCATCATTCAATGTTGGTTATAAAAATATAATTTATATATATAATATTTTTTTATGTAAAGATTATTATTCTATATATGATTAAACAATGAACTCTTTTTCCATAGTTAACCTAGCAAACTCATTTTGGAAATAGAAACTAAATATCGTCAAAATGTCCGATGTGAACATAATTGATTAAATAATTAAATATAATATGGTAATAAATAAAATAATAGGAATATAAAATGTCTAATTTTTTATTAATAATTTAAATAATTAGAAAATATTTATTATATAGGAAGATAAATTACACACTTGAAGATTTAAACCTTCGGTAAGTGGTTTTTAAGTATATTTCCATTCATTGGGTTATACTATAAATTTATTGACTATGTTATTTGATGATTATATAGAAAATTAACACTTATTAAATTGGGTTTAATTTAAACAATATTTTTTTGAATTTAATATTTTTTACAATTATTCACTTCATTGATAAATTCTCAGTTCATTGATAAGGTCTTCACGAGGGTTTCTCTTCTCAATTTTATTTCTCTGAGACATATGTTCTTTTCACAACTTGCCTATTTTAGGTGGTGTATATAATTCCCCATTGATATTATATATCATGATTCACTTTTTATTAATGGTATTTAATGATTAATTAGAAATAATTTCTTTCACGTGGATTATGATTCCCATGTTTCTGAAGTGGTACAGGATTATCTCCTAATCTCATCATTACCCAAGAATGTTTATGTTAAAGTATCTTTTGGGGGAATAATAATATTTTTTAATATCATATGGTTATTTAAAAAATTAGATGTTTTTTACTTACTTTTATTTACGTATTTAAGATATCAAAATAATATTTATAATGAAAATTGACTTTATTTTTTCTCCACCAAGAATTATTTTCTTCCATGTCCATTTTTTCCTTTAATTTATTAAATAATGCTTGTACTATTAATCAATTATCTATTTAATATATTTTTACAGAACTTTTAATTTATAAAAAAATTATAAGGAATATATTTTTTGTTTTCTAAATGAAGTATTTTTTTACTTTCTTATAGAATTGTGAAATGAATGTTTCCTTTTAACTTATATGTAATGAAGAAAAATTACACCCTTCAGGACTACTCAATTATTTTATAGTTTCGTTTCATATTTGGATATTTTTTTTCAAAATAATTTTTTTTAATATTTTAGAGTTTTTTCATTTTGAATAAGTGATTTCAAAAGTCAAAGAGTATTTTACTCCAGAAATTATCTTGTTATACTTTTAAATTATTTTTTTGAATGACAAAATAATATAGTGAATACTATTATTTAAAGTGTATTTACTCTTTTCATTCCATTAACTATATTAATTGTGATGGATTCAGATTATGTATATTTATTAGGTAAAATATTAAAATTTTATATTCTATATTTTCAATCTGAATGTTTATATTCATTATATTTAACCTATTTAATATAATGAATATATTAGACATAGTAAGTTATAGGTCAGGCCTAATATAGACCCTTAACTATTCAGAAGGACTCACTAGATAAAATAGATTCAGTATTCGGCCATGGCCTTAACCATTTACATAGATGTCTTTGAATAAAGCCTTGGTGGGATTTTTAGAAGTCTTGTCACGAGGCCTAGATGGTATATTTTAGATCTCTTACATTATACATTCTATTAGTATGCCATTTGTTATTGATGTCTGTGTTATTATTTAAATATTTATTAAATAACTTGATAAAGGATAAATTGATTATTTTTATTTCATTATTTTATCCCCATTTATTCCTTCCATTCTATTCTTTGTGAAAATGTTATTGATTAAATGAAACATGTATTCAATTATTTATCTTGTTATATTAATTTTATCTTATTTATACTAGATATATATATATTTATTTAAGCCTTATAAATTATCTAATCTCTCATTAATTTGTTGTCTTTCCCCAGGATACGAAGAAGGAATATTTGAATGAGTAAACAAACCAAAATAATTTTTTTCACTGTGTTGTATTTTAGGATTTCAAATATAATATGTGATTAAAGTATGTATCTTATTTACCAAGACTATTAATATATTCAGTACTTTGGGATTCGACCACTTTTATCTTATGCTGATGTAATAAAGTATCCACCGGCATTGGTAAACTGGATTCATAGTATCTATAACTGGTTTTAAATTTATTTTAATAGAGCCCATGGGAACTATATTTCAAAAAACATAAATTTTGGATCATAACCCTATAATTTAGTTAAAGAATATTGTTATGTATGTAATAACATCCAATTGTTTTTATAAGGTAGAAATTATGTGTTATAAAACATCCCTATCAAGATAATTCATGTGGATGTTTATTTTTCAAATATGAATCTCGGGTTAATAACAATAAAAAGATTTAGTAATCTATATATTCAACAATATTGTATTCAATAATGAATGTTTCATTACTGTGCACCAATTTTGACACACTCAAATTATATACTTAGTTAAATTCACATTTTATTAATGAATGAATATGATGAATATGAGAATATAACCTAAGAAAAACTAAAATATGGAGAAATGTGATAAAACTAAAGTGTATTTTGTCGATAAGTTCATTTTATATCATATCTTTATTGGAATTGATACCCATTATGAGGTTTTATATGATAGGAGTTTGATATGGTTAGGAATATTTCATGAGAAATTAATGGGAATTAAAACCTTTTGGTTTTGTATATGTTTTAGTGATAAAGTTTATTTGATTAACAATTCTTTATTATTTTTTTGACATAATTTTAATTTTTTTTAAAACCATTAAGGTTAATATAATGATTGATGTTAAGGTAATAATAGTAACTTAAGATTATTTATTTTTATAGAAAAAAATATGTTGTATAGAAAACCA
Source organism: Viscum album (assembly GCA_963277665.1). Classification (NCBI taxonomy): domain Eukaryota; kingdom Viridiplantae; phylum Streptophyta; class Magnoliopsida; order Santalales; family Viscaceae; genus Viscum; species Viscum album. Next base: position 1,171,078,275 of record OY728119.1, on the reverse strand, counting down.
TTGAGGTTAAGAAGTCATGTGATAATAAGTTTTATTTATGGGGATCTTCATTCTTTTTTTGGGAATGTTAGATGAATTATATTAATATAGTTAAAAACAATAATCTACATGATGGGTGAAAAACAATTGCATCTTTCAAGTCTTAGTGTATTGAACCGACAACCGAAGAGCGATAAGGCCATAATGCCAACAACTGGCCTTTGTAATATCCTAGCCAGTTTGACTTTCATTACATAAAATATTGATGGGTGATGATTTATCGTGTTTTGGGATGAAAATTATATAATTATATAAATATGAAGTTATTGGGATTTTGAGGTATTATTTATATTTTGGTAGACATTTTAATTAGTTGAGGTGTATATAAAAATTAGGATTAAAAATGTTGATTATTTATGAAGAATACAATTATGTTTTTATGTTTAATTTTTAAAAGAAAGAGATAAAAATTGGGGGAAAACTTTTGTTAATGTTTATGTTATTGAGGTTAATTGATATATAAGGTTTTTATTGAACTATGTTATACATTTGGTTTTATTATTATATTTTCAAGATTAATTTATTACTTATTGAAACAAAAGTTTATTCATTATGATAATTTTTTTTATTAAATATAGAAGTTATATATTAATTTTTTTTGGATTATGTGATTTTTTACAATTTTATTTTAGTTATTTAGATATTAAAAACACATCAAGAATGATAATTTCTAGGAGAAAAAGCCAGTACATGGGTAAAAAATGATTAAATTATGATATTATACTAGTTAAATAAGTATATTACTTTTTATTCTTATTATATAATTTAAAATATTTCTTTAAATCTTTGAAAATGATCTAGAAACAAAATCCTTATCATATTATGATCAATTTTTATGAAGAAATGGTCTTTCCTCTCATCAAAGATATACGGTTTTGTGGCTATTAAATTACTCATGAACATGTTCTATATCTCTTGATATTAGTTCTTGGGTATTATATTTCATGCTGATGTCTATAATTATCACTTACCCTTAATGTTCTCCAATTATTAAACCTTGTTATTTGTTATACCTGATGAGCTTTGTATTACCCTTTCGCTCTTTTAGAAGGATGTTTGATTGACCCTTTTTATGATGTGGAGTTTCAACAACATTATTTTCATATTACAAACAATTGATTATTGTGATCAAGTTAAAATTGTTAGAATATGAGAGATATATAAAGTTCACACTTAATAAAAATACATTTATTATTTATTAGGAAATAAGGACTTAATATTTAGTAAACAAAACTTATTATTACAAAATATTTTTTATTCAAATATGTATTTTTCTTTTTAAAAGAAAATATATTAATTAATTTTAGAAATTTTTAGAATATTTATTTAAAAAAATAATATAATTTTTAAATCGGCATTTCATAATTATTTTAGAGTTAATTTTTGGGATATCCCTTTAAAGATTAATTTTCTAGAGAATAGTGAAAAATATGGTTTGAAAGAAAACTCTATTTTTTTAATTGCATTTAATTTGTACCATTTTGATTTTAAATGGTTTGAAGTTAAAATTAATTCTATTATTTTATTAAAATTCCAATTTTGTTCATTAACGTTAATTTTATGTTTGAATTTACTAAAAAAATATTTATACTTAAAAGGAATTTTCCTGAAAACACCATTCATTTTGTGTTTTAATATCAAATTAATTCATTCCCCATATAGAAATTCTATCCTGAAAAATTTATTCCATATTTATAATCATAAGGTATAAATTTGGTAAATATGTCCGTTTTATTCTTGATCTTTATGAATATTAACCATACCCAATAATTAACACAATAGTATGGTAAAAATGGGAAATTATGATTAGAAATAATATGATAAGGACTCAAAAATAACTATAAAAAAATATTTTATCCAATTGGATGAGTCTAATTTGTCCAGGTCTATTAAATTTTATAAAATATGAATATTCAATGCCATATATCTTTGATATCTAACTTTATAATATTTGAGTAAACGATAAAGTAAAACATTTCACTTTTTTTCTATTGATAACTATAATATTATTGATGCAGATAAAAATATATTATGTTCAATTATAAATATTTATTTGAAATATAAATAAATATTTTTATCATGGTTATTTTTTTCGATGAAATAATAACCTAAAATTCATATTAAATGCTAACAATATGCTTATTCAAGAAATAGAACAATCAATTAAAAATTTTAATTTATATAAGAAATATAATTTTCATGTTTTAATGTTTATGAAAAAAATTAACATAAAAATAACATATTTTATATGTGTGAAATTTTTAAATTCTAATTACATTTCTTTCAAAAAAAATTCAAAGTCAAATTATGTGAATAGTTTCAAAAATGACATAAATGATATTTTATGTTAAATATATTTTATAAACTATTAATAAATTTCATGCAAGAGGATAATTAGGATGAGTAATATTAATCAATTACATATCTTTTCCATTTATGATCCAATTTTCTCCGTATAAGTAATATTATAACCCTTTAATACTGAAAAATTCAAAACGACGTTTAATGTTAATATTGGATTTTCAAGGGGATAAACAAAAATATAAACTTTAAAATGATATTTAAGCCTATATAAATTTCATTGGGTGATTATATTAACACAAATTGATCCTTATTTTATAATACATGTAATTTTGGGACCATTTTACACGAGTTAGGCACATATTATATTGTATTATTTCAAGTATTTCCAAAAAATAACATAAATGATATTATTTTGATAAATAATATGTTGTTAAATGAATGAAAATTCACAAAACAATATTCGGCTAATTTAATAGTATATGATTTTTTATATCAATTTTGGTCCATTTATGGGATTATTTTTCTATAATAGTAACATATGTTGCCTTTAAATTGTGAAAACCTATGTTATCACGGTAATTGTCAAAAGGGCTAATAGATGGTTCAAACAAAAAAATATACTAATGGAAACATAACCCAAAATTTTAAAATATAGATTGGATAACCAGATTTAGACTCATAATTATCTTATATTAAAACTATATTAATTTGTATCCATTTAAAAATGAATATTAATTTAATTTTATTTAATTCTTAAGGAATTCAAAGAATTACCCTCCCCTCATTATAAAAGGACATCCCCACTACTCTTTTCTAAAAAGATCCAAAACTAATTGGTCTGGAAAATAAGTACTCAATTAATTTCATAAAATTCCTTCCAATATTCTATATGATTTTTTTTTTCATAAGAGCGACATTATAATGCTTATTGTGTAACGAAAAAGTGGTTGTCTGAAGAAGTGGTAAATATTTTAATCGAATGTTTTAGTGTTATTTATTCTTATACCACAATAAAATATTATTCAAACATGATCAAATAATAATAATTTTATATTCCATATACTTATATGATTTTATGTTAATATAAAACCCAATATCCTTATGCACTTTAAAAAATGGGAAATGAAACCATCATTCGTGTGTAGGACAGAGTACCACCTAACAAACTGAACTAATTTGATTTCCATCAATACTTCTCACTAATGGTTATAATTACAGATTTAATGTTTATATATGATATTAATTAAATATTTATCATTGTTAAAATATAATATATCATCAATTATATACATTTTCATCAATTGAGAAATGATAATAATGATAGTGCATATGTGTGGAAAAACATCTCAAAGAAGCGATGTGATTCATTTTCCAAGACCAATTCACATAGAAGATATATATATGTGTGTTTTTTTAAGGAAATAATATTTTATTTATAACAAAATTATCAATCAATAAATATAAAAAATACTTATGTAATTTCTATCATGATCGTTGAAATATGGAAGCATTAATTATGCATATGTGTGGATCACAATCTCCATTTTTTGTAATGTAGTTCATTTTTAATTACCACATTTCATGGTTGGTTTCAAATATATAGTTTTATGTAATAAAATTCAATTATTTGATGACTATTGTTCTATATATTTTTTAATAATATTCTTATTTACCATCGTAAACCTACTAAAGTCATTTTGGACATTTGAACTCAATATAGTCATACCTTCCAAAAAGAACTTAATTGTTTAAGTATTTAAGTATAACATTATAATAAATAATATAAAATCAATAATAAACTTGGAAAAGTTCTTTATGAAATTAAATAAATAACATAAATTTATTATATAGAATATAAATAATGTACTTGATGAACCAGACTAGATGTAAAGAGTATTTTAACTCAATTTCCATTCATTAGGTTATTATTTAACTTCATTGACTGTGTTATTATATTATTATGTGAGAAATGATCAATGAATTCATTATACTGTATTCATACTAGTTTTTTAATTTTAAATTATCCAAAAATAGTTAATTAATTGATTAATTATTTGTTCATTGTTACTATCTTGATAAGGGGATCCCATTAACTTTTTATTTCATGAGTCATATAATGCATTAAACATTTTCTTATTTCATGTGCTGTACATAATATACCTTTATTATTAAATAAAATGATTTTATTTTTATATATGGGGTTTAAAGATCCATTAAATGTTATTTATTTCCTGGGAATTATGATTCAAATGATACAAAATTTATATGTTTTTATTTCAAAATCTCTTCATAATTCACGATTGTTTGTTTTTAATTCTCCTCAAGGGGAATCATATTATCTTTATATCTTAAAAAATATATATTTTCTTATCCCCTATTTATTTCCAGAATATAATATTTTTCATTTGGTTTTCAATTATTTAATTACTCGAGCTACTGAAATATTGTTTTAAATGAAAATTGACATCTTTCAACATGGTCATAAATCTTTTTCATCCATGTCAACATTTTACATAAAAATATTTAACGAACATTTTTAGTATTATATAATGATTTATTGAATAATATTTTATTGATGTTTTAACATTAAGAAGAAATTATACAATGATTATTTCTCTCGTCTTTCGAATGAGGTATATTTTGACTCTTTTACAAAAGTAAGGAATAAATGTTTTCTTTTATCTTATATTTCATAAGTGAAATTCACCACCTTCATAACCACTCAATGATTTAAAGATTCCATTAAAAAAAATTAATGTTTATTTTAATTTAAAAATGTATCCTAAATAATTGAGAAATTTATAGATTTTGAATAAGAGATTGAAAAATGAAAAGGGTATTTTCTTAAAGAAATTGTCTTGTGGTATTTTTAAATTATTTTCATCTATGTTAAAATTATTTGTGGAATATTATTATTTATTGAGAAAGTAATAATTTAAATACAATTCTTCAAATTACTCTGGGTGGAACCTGATTATGTTTCTTGATTGGGTAAACTATTAACATTTTTCAAGATAGTTCTTCAATATAAAAGATCTAATTGATTATATTTCTCCCCATTAAAATTTTTAATGCATTGGAGTAAGTATGTGATGTTATATTCCTATTAAAGCCACAAAATCCATTAGTAGGTATCATGAGAAAAAATAGATAGGGTATTTGATTGAGGCCTTAGACATTTACAAAGATTCCTTGGCATGTGGACTTGGTGGCATTCTATGATATCATGAAAAAAGGAATAAATGGTAAGTTATAGATGTATGATATTATGCATTATATCATTATGAAATCAGATATTGATGTTCATGTGGTTATTTAAATAGTTATAGAATCCATGGATAAAAGATGATTCAATTAGTTTTTTAGCATTATTTGATCATCAATTATTTTTCACATATTATTCTCCATGATTTAGTTATTGATTAAATTATCATTCTCTTTAGCTATTTAACTTTCCATATTAATTGTTTTTTTATTTACTCGAGATATATTTTATTATAAATTAACCTTACTTATCATTTGATCTCACCAATATTATGTTTCCTTTCATTATAAAAGGAAGAAGGAATACTTGAATGAGTTAAAGGATTCAAAATAATTACTGTCACTATTTTGTATTTTATTTTTATAAATATAATATCTGTTTTAATTATATATCTACTTTACTAAGATGAATAAACTATTCATTTCATTGGTATGAAATAACTTGTATCTTATTCCAATGTAATATTGTAACTATTGGATATGGGCTACTAGATTTGGGATATTTATATAGACTCAATCCATGTATAAGGCATGTGAGTTCTATCCTTCAAAGAATTAAAAGATCTGAAGGAAATTAAAGGTAATCAATAAACAATTTTTTTCATGTTGAAAGATGGTCTACTGAATGTAGAATTTCAACTAGTTATAGATAGATAAGGAATATCAAGAATAATATTCATTTCCTGAAATATTTACATATCTACTCTATGAGGAACCCCCTAATGTTACCCTTATCGAGAAAAAATAAGATAAGGTAGATAAAGAAGCATGAACCCTGCCTCCAATCAGTTAAGAGTTAGTGAAAATCACCGATGGTATATCATACAAAAAAATTGGATTAATTAGCCTCAATGATATGAGAAATTCTAGATAATATATAAACATCCAAAAAAATCTGATCAAGATAAAATGAAATATATCAAATACATAAAAGAAGTTTTATAAAACCTAAAAACTTTCAAAAAAATACTAATACTACTAGAAATCCTCAGTAGTGACCAATATTCCCCAACATCTCCAAAACCACCTCTACAAGCTAGTAAAATTTGGACTCATAACCAAACATCACCAGTAGAACTAAAAAAAATTTTATATATACATAATGTGTGAAAAATAACTATAATCTATAGGAACCTCCTCAGATCCACCCTTGCTAAAGATAACAAAATGATATTAAATCCAAATAAATTACAAGTAAATCTTTTCATCACCTAATAGGGTATACTATATTCCCATACCCACTATGGATATCTCTCCCCATGTATAACATATAAGAAATCATGTAACGCCCCAAAAATCCATGGTACATTTCTCTTGTAAAAATGTAATCTCTTGCGTTGTACCCAACATCGAGTTCTACCACCCCCTGACCAATCAAACTAGAAGTCATTAATAATAATACCCACTTTTTGAAATATTATAAATTTTATTTTTCAAAATGGACTTCATTTTTAGATTCCTAATATCAAAATTTTCTCAGGGTGATTTTTTTATTTCTCTGAAAACTTTCATTATTTGATGAATATTGAAAAAACACTGCATTTTTTATAAAACCTATTGTTTATTTAAATAATTAATTATTTTATATTTATTTATTTTAGGTAAAAATATAATCAGAATACCTATATATGATAAATTTAATTACTTGTTGTAAGTTTATAATAAAATTAGATATATAAAACTTTATAGAACATTTAACCTCTTTTACCCACCTTCTAGGAACATTTACAATTTTGTATAAAACATAATTTTTCCAAATTTGTAAATTGAATTTGAAAAATATGAGAGACACAATTTACAAAAATAAGTAAAATTTCGTTCAATATGATGAAAATAACTGCTGGTGAATAGTAACTTTTGATTTTTATTTTCCACGGTTAAAAGTAAATACGATAACTAAAGGTAAACATTACATTATAATTAACCTAACACATGTAATAATTCTATTGGATAAGTGTATTTAGACCATGATAAACCTTAGGATTAAAATATTGTCATTTTTCTCCACTTGTATTAGTTTAATACATTTATTATTATTTTATTTAAAGAAGAGTTAAAGGTGTTAAATTCAAATATTAAAAACTAATCCATTTTTTATATAGGGTTATAAATAAGATAAAATCGACTAAAAATATTCATTAGAAAAATAAATATATTTCTTACATAATGTTATTTTATTTATAATTTTTATAAAATAAATAATTAACTTTATTTATGACCCAATGATGATTTAGTTATTACCTTATTATTTAAAGATTAAAATAATTGATATTATAAATATCCAAATAAATGTAAATTGAGACTTTTCATGGATTACAATAATTTTATTTTTTAATATGACATGTTAGGATTGATTTAACTTATTATTTTCTAAGTAATCAAGTTTTTTATGACTTTCACAAAAACCAATTTCTAAATAGTGTAAAAATTTCCAAAATTGAGTTTCTAAAAAATACTATATTATTAATTGATATAACATTCCTAAAAATATAAGTTTTGGAAAAAGGACATAGATAAGTCTAGATATATCAATAATTAACCACTTTGGGTTCTCTTAACTTTTTATATTATGTTTATTAAACATTTATTATAATAATACAAGAGTACTTTTAAAAAGATAATCTATTTAACTAAGTGTAAAATCAAAAGGATAAGCTTTATATGGTGACCTAAACCCATCTATAACCTATTGGTTGAGAGTATTGTGGCTGAATCCCACCATATCCTCGAAATAATTTTTTTTGGATCCATTATTAACCAAATATGATTGTATAATAAAATATTTTTTCAAGCTTTTCCTAAAGTCAACCTCACCTCTCTTAAAAAAGGATACTTCCCCTCCTCTCAAAATCACACCTCCAAATTCATTTTCCTTGGTCAAATCCAACTAAAATATCACCCAAACTACCATAACATCATCCTATAGGCCTTACATTGATTATAATCCCGCATATGGATCCATTTTTATCACTTCAAAAGGAAGCACCTGAAGAAGAGATAATAATTTCATCACCTCTTCCAAGGTTTTTTTTCATCCTCCACATCCTCTTTATTTGTTGTTCCCAAACCAAAATATTAAATATAGTACCATATACTTACATTGATTTTATTATAAATATGGTAAAACCATATTCATTATTCTATCAAACCAATGAATAAAAAATTCACCATGCGTGCGTACATATGGCTTACTGTCTCCACATCATGGTGTAGTATGTTATTCAACAATTCATTATTTGAATGGGTATAATAATGAGTATAATTGATATAAATAATAAATATAAGATGGTAATTATTATTTATATATATTTTATACCATCCAATTAAATACGATTCCACCATCAATATAATGATATTGTCTCTCACGCGTACGTATGAATTACAGTATCTATGAATGTGATGAGATTCATTCCCCATCGTAGTCATTCAAGAATAATTTTCATTCGATTAATAAAAATAATATTTAGTTACATAATATTATTATGGATAAGAAAAAAATACATCTTATCCACAAAAAACATGAATTACTAAACAAAACATATAAAAGAAAATGAATCTGTTAACACACGAAACAATGATACTACTGAAATATTATCAACAAGGAAATATTATAAGATCATATATGATATCATATTTATGTATGTGGTACTTTTATAGTTTAATAACAATTATTTAACAATTATACTTATGGTTAACTTACCATTGATCAAATAAAAGTACATGCTAAGAGTTAATTTTACAAATCAATTTATTATCGGAGGTTGTTTATACGTAAGCATATTCTGGGAATTATTTATCATCGTCGTCTATGTTTCATAAAAATGTATTTCAAAACATTCTTAATTTTTCCTAGAATATGGGTAAAATTCATTGATACCCTTGTTTTACTTTTTTTTAAATGTTGTGAATGGAATCTTTATGTCATTTTTCAAACACCGTAATTTATGTCATTTTAGAAAAATTATGGTAAGAATGTTTTTTAACATATACGACAGGTGGGACAATTTTCTGCCATTATAAAACCTTAGAATATTACTTTACAAGATTATAAGAATATTTTCAAAATAAATGTATTCTTTTACAATTACATTACTCTTAAATGATTTCAAAATAGAGAGAGATTTTTCTCTCATACAATTTCGATTTCATATAAGTCAATATCATTTGATGGTTTTTACACTTGTTTGAAGTTGATTTGTTATGAAAAAATGTTCCATATTGTATTGAATGTTTTGTTATGAGTTTGATTGTGGATATGTTATTTTTATACAATTCATGGTTTATGGTTAACGTATTAAAATTTCATATGATCATTTTAATACGAATGTTTATATTATGTTTCAACCTTTTCATGTGAGGAACACATTAGACGTAGTAATTGATGGGTGGAGCCTGCTATATCACCTTGATGCATCAGTAGGTATTATGAGACAAACAGTTTCTATGGAATAAGGCATTGAAAAAATCTTATTTTTTGTATTGTAATGGGGCTTTGACTATGTGATTATGATGTCTGACATTATGCATTCCATCATTATGAAATTGACTATTGATATTACAAGTGATTATTTGACTAGTAGAATATCCATGTGAATATGTAAATAGAATTATTTGATTTATCTTTTCCCAATTATGATGAGGTTTATGTTTAAATGTCTTCTGTTTTATTCTTATACATTTCCTTAAATGATTATTCTTATTTATGATAGTCTTCTCTATATTGTTATCCTTACTAAGAATCGGAGCTCACCCCATTCTATGTATTATTTTTCTTATGATACGAAGAAGTATATTAGGAATAATCTTCTGGAATAGGCTAAAAGATATGAGTTTGTTCATAGGGGACATAATGTTTTTTTTCATTTCGTGGTATATTGTAAAACTTATGTATGTATTTAGTACTTTTAACGATAATAAACTAATTGGTCTTTCAAGACATGATCTCTTATGATCATGCCAATTTTATTTAATAATGCACTATCTTTATGTAACGAGGGGTAGTGCATTATAGTTTTTATAAGGGGAAGTTTAGTACAAACCGTAAGAAGCTATATTTAGAAAATCTCTGATTAGATAACTTAACCTAAGATAGAATTTGAGGATTAGATTAGAAAAACATCCTATAATTTTGGTAATGTAGATATTTTTTGTATTTTCCAAGAAATACATCCTATTTTGGATATGAGCTTTTATAGGAGGCTCTGGTACATATGTAACTAGGAGATAAAACTCCAAAATGTAGATTCAGGCTTCACATGGGGTATCCTGGTACACAAGAATGGGCTTTGCTGCACATTTGTTTACAACACTCTCGAGGGATATGCTTGTGATAATAAAAATTGTATTTACAATTGTTATGAATTATTTATGAGTAAGTACTTCTCGAAGATTTTTTTTTAGAATATAGATTATATGCATAGATAGTACAATTTATATTAGTCTGTTTACTAGTTTAGAATTATCTATTATGATTCATAAACTAATCGAGTTTATGCCATTATTTAAAATAGAGCCTAGTGGAAGGAATGGAAACGTATCAACACAAAAAATCCTTGTAGATATTTCCATCCTACTCAAGATAATTATAGTGGAGATAGTGATGAAACCGGTGCTGAACAACTTCTAACCGTATTGGGAAAACTCACTCATGTTATGACTAATAACCTCACCTGTATGGAGCAACCAGATCCACAACACAAACAATCAATGTTAGAATACTTAATGGGTAAACAATCACCAACATTCAATGGGAATATAAATCGATTTGTATCTCAGCTATGGATAAGTTCCATTGAGAAAATATTTCATGCTTTGCGGAGTAGTGAAAGGGAAAAAGTTGTCATGGCAGTTTATCACCTCATGAGAGATGAAAATCAATTCTGGTAATTAATGAAAAAGAAAAATGAGGATGAAGAAGTATCAAATATATAATGAATGGATTTTAAAAATATTTTCTTAGATAAATACATTACTTGTGACCATTGAGAAAATATGGAACATTAATTTTTGAGTCTGAGGAAAAAGGATAATCAGAATGTCGCAAAGTTTGAGGATAACATTACAATGTTAGAAAGGCATGCGATATATTATATACATAACACAAGGAGTAATATTTTTCAATTATTTGATGGGTTAAAACCATTTTTCTGTCAATAAATAGTACCAAAATCCTTCTCATTGTACAAATATATTGTCTCATTTGATATCAAGACAGAAATGTAGATTGCAAGTGCAATAGAAGTGTGTTGGTGTGTATACCAAGCATTAATTTTAGCGTTAACAATGATCATAGTGAGATCTATCATGATAATAAAATCCTAGATCATCATAATAGAACGAAGAAAAAAAATAAAGAGGGGATTTCCAGATCCATGTAGTACATCATCACATGTTGGTTATAATTTATTTAATTAATTGACCAGAATTACCTTGATGGAATTCTTTCTACGTTGATTTCTCCAGTCACGATCTGAATTGAATTGTCATTGTATCATAGAGTCAAAGTGTGGGATTAATCTAGCAGTGATCCACACATGCTCCACATATCTATTATCATTGTCGAAGGGATCTCCAGGTGATAACATAGTAGAGCCATCAATTCCAATGTCCGCCTTGGATTTCCTTGATTCGGTGGAGGTGGATCTCTCTCTTGTAGCTTGAGACCGTTCATGGTGGAAAATGAATTCTCTCTTGGCTTGAGAGCTTTTGAATATTCATTGTGCACAACCACTAAAAATGGATTGGCAAGTGAGAAATATACAGTTGATATTTTTAATTACATAGAATAATAAAATGAATTAATTAACATAAAGAATTTATTCATTTCATTTAATTCTTAGTAATACCCCATGAATAATAATAACAGTTGACTGTTATTATTACTTGACATGCACCCAGTGAATTACACCTATTATTATTTTATTAAAAAATATATATTATTTCCTATAAATTCCTTGAAAAACTACATGGATGTTTATTTTTATATACATGGCCTCTATTTTTTTTCTATTTTTCTTAATTTCTTCCACCGCATTTATTAGACCTATAATAATGAATATTTATTTCTTAAATAAATGTCATTGCATTACTCTCTAATAAATATATTATTACGCCCAAAATATATTCTATCAAATAACTAGTGCTGAAATAAAAGAAATTAGGAATCCATGAATAATTATTAATCCAAAGTTCGAAATAATCTTTATTCAACTTATAATATTAATATTAACTAAGATACATCGACACAGTTTTTGTGTGAGCCTCTAGGCCTTTCTCAGTGGAATTAGGTGGAGCCTGCCTAATGTCTGTGGATAGCGTCTAGCAACATGCCAATACACCCATAGAGAAAGAATCTAATGCCGCAATGACATGTCACCTCCTACAAATGCTTATTGTGTAATGCAAACCCTTTGTAATGATATCTCGAATCATGCGGGATGCATGCTAGTACCATCAACCCATGAGCTCGATTAATTCTTTCATTGACTTCTGGAATTGAACTTTCCATTCCTCACCATGGCCATGGATTTATTTACGCTATATCAATTCCATCAATGTGCCTGAGATATCCACATCCGTTATGGAACAAAAGAGACAAATCCATTCTCGCATTATCTATTAAGGCAATATCACTCATGATGCACCCAACGTATCCTACCTTGAGGCGAATAGTGTGTAGTCATAGTTTTGGTCAATAAATCTAATTGTACGAGTTGTAATACCCATTAATAATAATATTAAATTCTATGGAAAAATACCCATTTCCACAGATAGGAACATTCAATGACAATATTAAATGTGGATTTCCTACTATTGGGTCTCGTTCTAATAATATCCTCATATACATTACCATGGGTTCACACTATGAGAAGGTGCCTCAATGATTTATGAGTCCTCCTTCCGAATGTATTGTATTATTTGTGTCCCTCAAATTACATCATCTAGCCATAGAACATATATTCAAGATTAGTATTATGGAACTTCTAGGTTCTCATCATAGCAGGGATCCGCTATGACCGTTTAACACAACAACTATCCTTAGGACTTTATCACATGAATTTTCATGCAGAAGAACAATCACAATGTGATAAGGTGTTTACTAATGAATAAAGTACAAATTAGTCTGTTCTTGGCCACCACCTACAACAAGAAAAGGAATTATCTAAGTCTAACAACATTAATGAAATGAAATAGAAGAAGAGATCTGGTGAACACTCTAGAAATAGAAATAAGGGGAAGAAGGGAAAAGTTGAATTTCCATCCTACAGTAAATGTGGAAAAAAACACCCCAGTACATTCCTATATAGAATGGGAGTTCGATACATGTGTGGTGAAAAAGTCACACATACTCATGATTTCAAGTGAAAGATAGAGGTTGTCAATGATGAAAGCTAAAATTGTTGAAAAATAGGGCATTATGAAAATTAATTTCTTAAGAATCATGGAAAATTACCTTAGGAAATAACATGGGAGTATTTCCAAGATTATGCGATCACTACTGTTGATGTTGAAGCTCCAAATGATGTGGTGGCAGGTAATTTAATGGTTTCCTGAAATTTAGTCAATGGTTTATCAGATTCTAGATCATCACATTATTTCATATCTTCCATGTTTTCTAAGAAAATTAGATATTTCTAATTTTATTTAACAAGGTAGTTGTTAGTAAAAACACCTAAGGAAAGTATCATTGCAGTTATTTTTTGTGATTCAGTCCCCATTAAGGCATATAAGTGTTCTTTATCTACTGATCTCATTGTCATAAACATGATTGAATTTGATATAATTCTCATTATGGATTGGATTTTTGACCATGATGTGAAAATTTATAGTAATATGAAATAGGTTACAATTTTTAATGATTATATGGATGACATTATCTTTAGAGAAGAAATGTCACCACCTGATTATTATCTAGATCGACCCCCAATAGATCAACTAAATTCTATTATTTGTGAGGAAGGGAGTGAAATAACTATGGTTGGGGAAAATAATGTTTAAATAGAGGACGTACCTTAGTGAAATAATATGTTAATGTGTTTCCCGAGAATTTACTTGGATATCCTCCCGACGGAGAAATTTATTTTTCCATTGATTTAATTCCTGGTTCAAGTCCCATATAGAATACCCCATATCGAATGGACACTACGGAATTTGTGGAAATAAAGAAACAACTAGGGGAATTGAGTAATCAATGAATTATTTACCATAATGTTTCTCTATGGGGAGACCCTGTTCTTTTTGTTAAGAAGAAAGATGGATCTATGAGGTTTTTCATTGACTACAGGGAGATCAGTGTTACAACAATAAAGAACTAGTACCCCCTAACTTGCATTGATGATTTATTAGATCAACTTCAAGGAGCTCAATATTTTTAAAATATTTTACTTAGATATTGATATTATCAGTTGTGTGTAAAGAAGGAAGACATTCTGAATACAACATTTCCTAATAGGTATAGGCATTATGAGTTTGTAGTAATTCCTTTTGGACTGACTAATGTACCCTTTTTCTTCTTGGATATAATGAATAGATTATTAAAGGAATATATTGATGAATTTGTAGTTTTATTTATTGATAATATCTTGGTATACTAAAAAATCTATGAAGATCATGAAAATAACTTGCACACTATTCTGAAAACCGTTAGAAAAAATTAATTATATGGGATGTTTAGAAAGAGTGAATTCTAGTTTTAGAAAATTTCTTTTCTTGGTCATATTATCTCTAAGGATGGAATCTATTTTGATCCTTCAAGGATCAAGGCATCCATGAATGTCTGGAACCAAATATTTTAACTGAGGTACACAGTTATATTTGTTTAGTATGTTATTTTTGTCATTTTTTATAGAAATTTCCCTAATTGGAAAACCCATTAACGAAGATCACACATAAAGGTGTTAAATTTGATTGGACAATTTAGTGGGAGGAATGTTTTGAATAACCAATCATAATATTATTTATTTCTATTATGTTGACTCTTCAATTGGGGAATGACGGGATTGTTATTTATAGTGATGCTTCAAAAAAATAACATGGTTGTCTCCTTATGTGTAATGACAGAGTTATTTCATATGAATCACTAGAACTAAAAATTCATAAACAAAAATACCCCCTCATGATCCTGAGTTAGAAGCTATCATATTTTCCTTGATTATATGGAGAAACTATCTCTATGGTGAAAATGTGATATATATACTGATTACAAGAGTTTGAGGTATATTTTCTCACAAAAGACCTCAAAATGAGGCAATGATGATGGCTTGAACATCTCAATGATTTTGATTTCACTATACACTAACACTTGGGGAAGGATAATAAGGTGGCAGATGCTTTGATCAGAAAAGATCATGTATTTTTGAAAAAGATTAGAGTTTAAAGGGATCTTATGTTCATAGATCTAATAATGATGGATATGGTAATAATCATGGAAGGTGAATCATCAACAATTTTTCAAATGGTCGCCAAACCAACATTACTAGAAAGGGTAAACGTTCTAAGACTGATGATGAGGAGTTTCAAAAGGAAATTAAAGCTTTGAATGATGGGAGATTGATTAACATCATATATGAAGATTGAATATTTAAATTTAGGAAAAGAATTTGGGATCCTAATAAACATGATCTAAAAAGGTAATTTTTGGATGTTTCTAATAGATACATTTTCTCTATACACAATGGTAGCACTAAGATATATAGGGATTTGAAGGAACATCTTTGGTGGGATAACATGAAGAGAGAGATTATTGATTATGTGTCAAGATGTATGGTTTTTCAATAGTTTAAGGATGGAAGACAATATCTTGGAGGATTCAAGAAACCTCTCCCCATGCTTGAGTAAAAATGAGATGATATTATGTTGGAATTTTTCATGGGGATACTGAAGAATCCTAGAAGTAATGATGAAATATGGGTCATTATTGAGTGTCTTACTAAGTACAAACATTTTATTTCCATAAGAGATGATTTACCCATTGAACATTTAACAATAATATATATTAATGAAGTTATAAGACTTCATGGTGTACCCATATCTATTGTTTCTGATTGTGATCCCCATTTTCGTCAATATTCTAGAAAATTCTTCAGATATCCCTTAATACTGAACTTCCTTTAAGCACTTCCTACCACCCTAAAACTTATGGAAAATCATAATGGACAATTCAAACCATATAATACATGTTGAGATCATTCTCAATTGACTTTCAAGGTATGTGTGATCAATATTTTCCTATTGTAGAATTTTAATATAGCAATAGCTTCCATTAAAATATTCAGATGGAACCATGTAAAGTGTTATATGGAAGGAGATGTCACACACCAACTTGTCGGGATAATGTTGGTGAAAGAAAACTCATAGGCCTAGAAATTGTTGAGGAAAAAATGAAAAAGGTGAATATTATCCAAACTCACATAACTGTAGCTCAATGATGGAAAAAGAGCTAGGCGGATAACTAAAGTAACGATTTTTAATTTCTGGTAGGAGATCATGTTTTCTTAAAGGTATCTCCATAGAAGGGTGTTGTATGATTCAGTAAGAAGGGTAAATAAATTCTCAGGTACATTAGACCATTCAAAATTCTTAAACAAATTGTAGTTGTAGCTTACCATTTGAAAATTCCTCCAAGTCTCTCTAAATATCATGAAGTGTTCCACGTATCACTGTTGAGAAAATACATAACTATCACAATGATTGTACACACCTATGAAGAAATTGAACTGGTACCCAATCTATCTTATTATGAAGATCCTATCAATAATATTGATACCATATAACTAGTGCTGAGAAACCAGATGAATCGTCAGGTAAAAGTTCTATGGGGAAACCATATGATGGAAGAGGAAAAGTGTGAACCTGAAGAACTTATAAGGAAGAGACACCTGAATATTTTTATGCAAGAGTATTCTAGAAATTTTTAGGACAAAATTATTTGATGTAGGGGAGAATATAACATGTCAAGTATCCACAATATTTTTCTCTTTGAATAATTCAATAGCATGTGTTGTACGCAACCTCGAGTTCTAGAACCTCATGACCAATCAAAAAAGCCATTATGAATAGCAGTACCCACTTTTTTGAAATATTATAAATTTTATTTTTTAAAATTTTCTTCATTTTTTGATTCAAAATATCAAAATTAGCCTAGGGTGAATTTTTCTTAATTTTCTAAAAACACACATTTTTTTATGAATAGGGAAAAACACTACGTTATTGTTAAAAACAACTATTTATTTAAATAATTAGTTATTATATTTACTTTTTTTTCTCAAAGTAGATACATAATACATATATATGATCAATTAAAATTATTGGAGTCATTTTATAAAAAAATTAGATATATAAAATTTTATTGAACTTTTAACGTCTTTTACCCACCTTCTAGGAACATTTGAAAATTTGAATAAATTTTTTTTTTCACATTTTGTGAATTGAATTTGAAAAATAAAAGAGACATTGTTGAAATCAATAAGTAAAATGTGGTTCAATAGGATGATAATAATTTTCTATGAATAGTAACTATAGAATTTTATTTACCTTTGTTAAAAGTAAATAGGGTAATTAAAGGTAAAAATTATATTATAAGTACACTAACACATATCCTAATTCTATTAGATAAGTGTATTTCAACCTAAATCATCATTATGAATAAAATATGATCCTTTTGATCCTCTTGTATTAGATTAGGAAATTTACTATTATTGTATTTAAGGAATAGATAAAAGTGATAAATTCAAAGTTTAATAACTACAACATTTTTAATATAATGTTATACAGAAGATAAATTCAACTATAAATATTCATTATAAATCAAAAAAAATTACTATCTAATTTTATTTTATTTAAATATTTTAGATCTTAAATAATTATATTTATTTATGAAATAATAATGATTTAGTAATTACCTAATTAATGTATGATTAAAATAATTGATATAATAAATATCTAAATAAATGTAAATTGAGAATTTTGATACATTAAACTAATTTTAAAGGTTAAAATGACATGTTATTATTTATTTAATTTATTTTTTTGAAGTAATCATGTTCTTTATGACATTCACAAATACCAAATACTTAATAGTGTAAAAATTGACATAAATGAGTTTTGAAAACAAATACCATTTTATTTGTTGATATAATATTTCAAAAAAAGATAATGTTCTACCAAAGGACATATATAAGGTTAGATATATCAATAATGAACCACTTGGAGTTCTCATTTCTTTTTATAGTTTGTTTATTAACCATTTATTATAATTATATAAGAATACATTTTAAAAGTTAAACTATTTAGCTAAGAGTAAAATCTTAAATATATGGTTAATATGGTGAAATAAACCCGTCTATAACCTATTAGTAGAAAGGTTTACAACCACAACCCTTATTATCCTCTATATAAATCCTTTTGAAACCATTATCAAATGAATATGATTGTATAATAAAATAATATTTCATGATTTTCTTAAAATGACCCTCACATCTCTTATAAAAGGGAACTTCCCCTTATCTCAAAATCACTCTTCCAAAGTCATTCTCCTCAACCAAACCCTTCTCAATTATCCTCAAAAATACTTTCACTTTTACCTAGATTCAATAAATTGATCAAAATCTAACCTAAGGATCCCTTTTTCTCAAATCAAAAGGAAGCACCCGATGACGAGGTAATAATTTCATTACATATTCCAATGTTTTTTTCTTCATCCACTTCCACATTATTTGTTGTTTCCATCCCCAAAAAAATACCTCCATTACCTTATACATACTATGATATTATTATAAATATTTTATACTCATATTAATTGTTATATCCATCATATGATTGACAAATTCACCATATGTGGGTACGTACGACTTACCATCTTCACATCTGGGTGTAGTTTTTTATTCAACACATTATTATTTCTATAGGTATAATAATGAGTATAATTGATGTAAATAATAAATATAACATGTTAATGATTCTATATATATAATATAACATCCAATTAGATATTATTTCACCATCAATAGAATGTTATTGTCACTTATTCGTACGTACAGATTACCATATCCATGAATATGATGAGATTCATTCCCCATCGTAATCATTCAAGAATAATTTTAATTTTATGAATAAAAATTATGTTTAAGAACATAATATCAGTATGTATTTAAATGTAATACATCATATCCATAACAAAAATTACTTACTTAACAAAAAATATAATATAAAATGAATCAGTTAACCCTTGAAATAGTGATACTACTGAAATATTATTAACAAAGCAATATTAGAAGACCATATATGATATCATATTTATCTATATGTTTTTTGTATAATTTAATAACAATTATTTATCTATTTTTTAGGATTTTAACATACCATTGATCAAGGAAAAGTACAGGGTAAGGGTTAATCTTACAATCTCTTTATTATCCATGGTGGTTTATACGTAAGCATATACTAGGAATTATTTACCATCCTCATCCGAGTTTCTTAAAAATGTATTTCAAAACATTTTTACTATTTCCTGTAATATGGGTTAAAATTATTTATAACCATGTTATACTTTTTATATGATATTTTTAAAGGAATATTTTGGTCATTTTCCCAATAATATACTTTATGACCTTTTCGAAAAATTAAGCTAAGATTGTTGTTTTATCTTATACAATGGGTGAAATTATCTTCCACTGTTATAACACCTTTGAAGTTTCCCATACATTATTATAAGAATATTTTCAAATAAATGTTTTCATTTATAATTATTTGACTCTTAAATGATTTCAAAATAGAAAAATATATTTCTCTCAAATATTTTCGATTTCATCTATGTCAACATA
The DNA here is from genome assembly GCA_963277665.1 of Viscum album. Lineage (NCBI taxonomy): Eukaryota > Viridiplantae > Streptophyta > Magnoliopsida > Santalales > Viscaceae > Viscum > Viscum album. Next base: position 1,171,057,849 of record OY728119.1, on the reverse strand, counting down.
CTTTTATTGATTTTACACTTGTTTGAAGAAGATTTATTATGATACAATCTTCCATATTTTATTAAAGGTTTTATGATATGTTTTAATATGGATGATTTTTTTTATACACTTCATGGTTTGTTGTTAAAATATTGTCATTTCATATGCTAATTTTAATATGAATGCTTAATTTAAGTTTTGACCTTTTCATATGAGGAATGCATTGGACTTTTAACGGACGGGTGGAGACCAGTATAGCTCGTCAATGAATCGGTAGGTCTCATGAGACATAACAATTTCCTGGAATAAGGCCTTGACAATATATTAATTTTAGTATTGGAATGAGGCCTTGATTATGTTGTTATGATGTCTGGAATTATCCATTTCATCAGTATGAAATTAGCAATTGATATAACATACTATTAATCAAATAGTAGAATATCCATGTGAATAAGTAAATGATATTATTTGATTTATATTTTCCATATTATACTGATATTTAAGTTTAAAAGTATGTTTTTTAGTCTTATACATTTCCTTAAATGTTTATGCTTATATATGAATGTTTTTGATATATCGTTATCCTTACTGAGCATCTGAGATAACCCCATTCTATGTTTTATTTTTACTAGTATGTGAATAAGTATATCATAATTAAACTATAGGAATAGTCTAAGGGATATGTGTGTTTTCAAAGGGGACATAATGTTGTTTTTCATTATTTAATTATTTAATGTAAAACCTGTGTATCTAGTTCTTCCAAGGCTACAAAACTAATTGGTCATTCGAGACATGGTCTCTTGCGATTGTGCTAATGTTATGTAATAATTCACAGACTCTGGGTAACGAGGGTTGAGGCATTACATATCATAAAATATGATATAAAAATATGGTACCCCTCTACCACTTCCCTTGGTTCTCTAATCTTCTCTAACATCACACATCATGATCTATCTCTCCAAAAGTAATCCATCCAAAAGAAATCCTCTCTAAGTATGAACTCATGAATATCATTCATTATATCATCTCATAATAAAACACATACCCTTTTTATCACACAATATTATCATCCCAAGTCAATGCCCTATATTGTTACCAAGTAGATTCCTAGATCCCCTAAATACCATATATTAATTATTGTACCTCAAGGCATCAAATCCCATACACAACATAGATAAAATAATCCTTAGGAAAATATATCTATATATAAATGTGTGTGAAATAACCAAAAGGAATTAAAAATATCTACACATATATGGTTATGGTAACCACCACATAAATATCACATCATACTACCAGGATTAGTGTTATACCCAAGGTTATTTACTTGTAAAAATAGATGGTATGTTTTATGTCAATACAAACTATATTCATCAATTTGTTTTCAAAATATGTGATATTATTGTTTTTTAAGGTAGCATAGCTCTCAGGTGTTTTACAAAAATTTTCAATCCAAGTGTTATTATCATCGGAAATGTGTATTTGAGACATAATAGAGTTTTTTTAAAAAAATCAAGAGAGTTCTGTGAAATAAATGGATTTTCATAGAAGGGTTATTCTCACCAATAAATAGGTTATTTTTCATCATTTTAACTAGTAAATGTTTTAGATAAGGACTTATCACATTGAATTTACAAAATAATCACTCAGAAATGTTTATTATGTGAATTGAGAACCTCACATGAACTCATTTTTGGTGAAACATAATGTTGAGAACTATGTGGAGAAAATGGATTTTAATGAATTGGGATTAATAAAATTTATATGTTTTGTGGAATTTTAATGTTTCGTGTGTTTTGGATGAGTTTTAAAAGTTGATCATTTTATGGAAAAAAGGATGTTGTTTCATGAAAATGTGTGTTTCATGAAAAACTCTTACATGAATATAGTTTCACTTGGGTGATGTTTTTGGAATTCATTGTTGCATCATATTTGGACCACCATGATTGAAAATTCCATCCACATATCCTTAGATACGGAATAGATATTCAAGTTGATAAATTGTGGAGTACTTTTCAGAAAGAAGTGAGTAAGGGGGAGTCATTGGGGGTGATCTAAGGGACATGATGTACTATCTATATAATTATTTTAAAGGAATTGAACATAGAATAGAGTGTCTGTGACCAATAAATTATAATACAAAAAATCTATTGAATCTTAATTTTTTATGGTATGAATGAATCACTTTTGATGTATGCTTCTTGGACAAACCCATATTAGTGAAGTAGGTAAAAAAGCTATTTAGTGCTGATATTTCGGAATATGTGTGTTAGGTGATTGTAAAATTACACTATATAGGTTTCAAAAGATCCTAAAATTGTAGGAAAAATACCATTCTAATTAAAATAAATATTTAAAACCTTCATTCAAACCACCCTACATGGGGAGTTTTAGGGTATAAAAAGATGTATCAATGGGGGTGTGTGAGTTTAATCAGTCCTCTAGTGTGATCATTATAGGGAATTTAGTGACCCTAAGGGGGGATCAACTGTTTTACAGAATCAAATTCATGATTTGGAAGAACATATTTAGATCTCTTCAATGAAAAATAGTTATGGAATTCCACATTTCTAAAGTTCTATGTATTATAATGGATTACATAAAAGAACTATACATGAATAAAATAGATAGAAAAATTATTGATAGAAATTACCAAGATCAAAATGCTAATATTAAATCCTTATCATATAAAATCTATTCAAAATTGATGAGCTTCACAGTAGAAAATACCACATGGGAGAGACGTGAAAAAATTATATGAAGGTGATAACAAAGTAATGGAATAAAAACATCAAGTTCTAAAAAATAATTTTAGTGATGAGAAAGTAAATTCGAAAGAAAATATAGATAGTTAATTATATTGGATTACAAAATTTTTCAGAGAAATTTGAGGGCTTAGTGAATAAATTGATGATATTTATATTTTAATGAAAATATTATGAAGGTTTCCAATTTTTTACAATTTTATTGTTTATACTCATGATGAATCAGATCTGTCTATGTTTTCTCCTAATTATCTGCTAAGTAGTCTAGGCACATATGAAATGAGTGTAAAACTAGACGAGACACCAATTCAAATAATTTAAGAAATTCCATTAAAATATAAAAAAAATTGACCTTGATAAAGGCAGCGATGATGGGGAAGATGTGGTTGATGAATTACTGTATAGTGTGGCAGAATTATTTTATAGAGGAATGGTATGGTTTGAAGGGAAGATACATTTTCTTACATTAAATTCGGTAATGTTGGTCACACTTAATACCTATATTCAAAAGAATTTGATGATGAAGAATGAGAAGTATAAAGAATGCAGTGGAATCAGAGGAGTTCCTGAAAAAAGATTAATTTAAATTTAGAATTATATTATATAAGAATAGCTTCATTTAAAAATAAGAACATGATAAAAAATATTTTATGGAGGGTGTATAAAAAAAGTTGGAATATTGTGGTAAATATGTCATGATGGATACAGTTGATAAGGTACTACCTAAAGTGGAGTAAAATAATATAGATGAAATTGTATATCCTAATGTGTAACTTGAGGGTGATCCAAAGGAACATGGAATTGAATGAAATAAAAATATAAATATATTGGATCTTTTTGGAAATAATTTTCTAAATAGGTGGAACATATTAAAGAATATATTGATTAACTACAAAGAGAGGCATATGAATATTTGACAACAAAAAAATATTAGTAGAGTTTGTGGTACTTAAAATAAAGATTGACTAGTAGGAGAAGGTTATCATTGAACCTAACTTGATGATGGATGATAAAAATAAGATAATTGAGGGCCATAAAGAAAAAGTAAATATACATAATGTGTTAAATGGAAACAAGAAGAAAATATATGCATCAAAATAAGAAACTACAAATTCAAAGTATCTTATATGTATGTATTTTGGGAAAAATTTAAACATGTCTCTAAAGGAGTACAATTTTTTTTGTATGATCAAAGATCAAAATTAAGGGGTTGAAATAGAGTTGGATATGATATAGAAAGAGAAATGGCTATAAAATAGATGGGGAAAAAGGGAATCCAAATGTTTCACATATTTATGAAAACACAAGGGCACATAATGTTTTAAAAGATACAGATTTTTTCCAAAAAAGGATGAGGGACTAAAATAATCTGCCATCATCAAGACGTAATCACTAATTAATGACCTATAAGAAGAATGTTTCATGTGTGAGAATGAAATTGAGAAGATATTTCATCTTTCTAAATGAATCTTTTGTTAATTTATGGGCTATAACATGTCTTTTTGTTGAGTGGCAAGTAACTATCAAAATGAGGAAGCACCGTGTAGAGAAAAAATAATAATGAGACCATATCCATCATTATATAGAAGAAATAATTTCTATGGATATTGATTTATTTAATCTAAATTAGGTTTCAAATCCATTAATGATAGGAAATGGGATATTTTAAACTGTAACTATTGAACTAAGAGACATGTTAACACAAGTCATCTATGAAAACATTTCCTTGAAAATATATAGTTTTCTTTGGAAGAAGTAGAATAGTATGACTCAACCATGCTTATTGAGAATATATTAGTAAGGTAATCTTATGCCTCAACTCAATATTTTATCTAATGGAAATAAAATATGAATATTGAAAATGAAAACCTGATAGAGGTAACACTAAAAGCTACAATGAATAGTTGTACCTAGATTCTTGATAGTGTAAGTCAATACCATATGACGGGAAATGAAAATTTACTAAGAAATATTAAGGTAATAGTTTATAGAAGAGTGTGAAACTACAATTATGGTTCCCTAAAGATAAAAGGTAGTAAAAAAACCACTTTTTATGTAATGAGATGTAATAAATATATATAATCTATGTGTATGGTATGCGACCCATCCTCTTGAGTGTGAGTTAACTCTTTGACTCCAGAATGGTGGTGACATTTAATCAGAATGGTTGTATGATCAAAGGAATGGCTAGAAATTCTATCCTAAAAGGATGGATAAAAATGGTAATTTATGTTAGTAATATAGTAAATAAAACACATACATCATAAAAAATGAATAGGAAAACAAATTTTGGCACTGAAGGATGGTCCACAATAATTAATTGTGAATGGAAAACCTGTCCAAGATAAAGGATGTAACATATACTCCCAATATGTATTTTTATCAAGAAAAGTCATGTTATACATTCATGTGAGATAAAATGGTCTATAATTGTTATTATATGAGGAGAAAAAGTGCATAAAATCCACTTGATCTAGCCTAAATAGATGTTTGTAGTTTGTTGAACATGATTGGAACATGTGGATATAGGATGTTTATTCTTTTTATTGACAACTATAGAAAAATTTCATGTGTGGGGTTGATGTTAAGTAAATTATAAGTTGTTGAATGTATGAATAGATACCTCCAAATAGTTGGTAATGAAAATTCCCACAAAATCAATATATAATGGTCTAAAAATAGAACAAAAAACACATCCAATAAATTATCAAATTACCTAAAGAACATGGTATTAATAATGTGGTGTCATTGAAGAGAAAACATAAAAAAATGGGGTTGTTGAACAAGTAAATACATTTTTTAATAATATGGCTGGAACTATGCTGATTTTGAGTATTATTTTCTCACAACTACTTGAAATAGGCTATTCAAGTCATGATTTACACTCAAAATTGGATTGGGATGACTGTAAGGTAGGAAAAGACCCCCCTAAAATATTTCATGAAAATAATCCATCACAAAAGTATTTTGTAGTTTTTATATGATAATATTTCATCCAAAATAAAGAGGGAAGTCAATGAAAATGTGGTTATGAGGTAAATAAATTAATATTTCTTGGATACTAAATGAAAAATATATCTGGTCAATTCTACATTAATTAGACAAGATAAATTATAAAGGGAAATTATGTAAAAATAATTGAGGATAATGTTCTAAATAACTCGAGTGGATAATATATTTATATGTTGGATGATAAAAAACAAGTTGGAAAAGGAATAGGTTAAAATGAAGAAGTTGGGTAACATATTCCTAACATTTAGGGTACCTTAAATAATGATGATTCTAATGTTGAATTAGAATAGGAAACCCTTACTGATGAAACTCAACAAAAACATCATTGGAAAATTATACTAATAGAAGTTGATCAATCTAATATTATTAGGGATTATATAGGGCCTAAATAGAAATAGAGAAAAGGAATATTTTGCATTCTTCTCATCAATAATTGAAGAAACCATTTTTTTATTATGTATAAAATGATTAATCAGGAGTTAGTTATATGAATGATGAACTATATTAGATTGATAAAAATCAAACAAGGATGTTTTTAAGAGGATATAAAATCAATATTTCAGTTGAAAAAAGTGGATCTCTATGAAATAAGTTATGATAATAGAAATTTGATTAAAGAAAAGGCACAATTGATGTGTATAGAGAATGTGTAGAATGATGGTATTGACTTTGAACAAAACATTGTGTCATTATTTCCACTAGATTTCATCAGTATCTCCTTTTCCATGAATATTCAAAGAGGTTATGTTGATATTATATGGGTGTAAAAATTAAATTTTTAAACATCTTTCTTGAAGAAGAAGTTTACATTAAAGAAAAAGAGGTATTATTTATTATATTTTATGAAAAAAAGTTTTTAGATTTAAAAAGTCTCTATATTGGCTAAAACATGCACCATGAACATGGTATGCTCAACATGTTTCATATGTGAAGAATATGAATTATAAAAGGGGTGATTGAACAAAAAAATAATTATAAAGACACCCACATGAGATAGATATATAGTATTATATAGGTGATATCCTTCTTTATTAAATAAAGAATGGATCAGTGGATGATTTTTCTATTCACAAAAATCAATAAATATAAAATTCCCGAATTTGGGAAATCACATATATTTTTGGGCTATAGGTGATTATTAATAAATAATATATCATAATTTCTCAAAAATAATATACAAAATTAGAGTTAAATATGTTCAAGATGCATGATTAAAAACAAATTTGTACACAGATTGTCATTGTAACAATACTTGGGATAAATGAGGATAGAAAATATGTGGATTACCCCTATATAGAATTAGAATTTGATGATTTTTTTTATTTTGTGAAATATAAAAAAAATTTCATAATGAGTTTTCCATTCTTTATTTTTAAATACTAAATTGATTTTTTTAATTAGGAGAACATGGAGAATTAGCCTATATGTTTTCGTTTATCTTAATATATTTGTTGTGCTTATTGATTTGATGATCCTTTATTTTCCATGTGGGACTCCTCATTTTGGCCTTGGACTTTGGCCAGACTGCTACACGTGCACCCATATGACACTATGGAAATCTTATTTTCTTTTTCCTTGGTCTTTTATTTCATTCACATCATATATTATATGATCTATCGATATGTTTTGACCTATTGGTGCACCAATTTAATTTCTATTCTGGATATGAATCGTGGACTCACCGGATTGGTTGTGTTTTTCTTGGGGTATGCTATTGTTATTGCGAATTGATCACGCCTAATGAAATGTATCTTCATATTGATTCATTCCACTCTCCTCTGGGTTTTCTCATAATTATCCTAAGAGAAAAACCCCAGATCTCCTTCCATCATAACATCATTTAAGTGGCCTATTTATCTCTCTGCATTATCATCTTGTGCTCGTTAAAATTGGAGACAATCCCCTTCATTGGTAGAATATGTGCATCCCATAATAGTGATTATTGAGGGGGGTACAAAGCTGAGGATATTTTTAGATACATTTTTAGTTTGTACGAAACCTCCATCATGAAGATAATAGGACCACTATAGTGTTACCCACTCCAGTAATTCATGATTTAGAATTCATTTTTTTATTTTGATCCTTGTAAAAATTTAATTTCTTTTATGTTTCAATGGTTATTGTTTTTATAGAATAGTAGAGTTCGTTTTATGTTTATGATTAATAAACAAAATATGTTACGGGTTGTGTTATTAATGTGCATATAGGACCCCACAAAATGATATCATGATAAATATTGTGTTCTAGTTCTTTATTTCCTTTTATTTCAATTTTTATATTGGCCATATGAATTTTTTTTATATTAAAAATAACTTAGTCCAGTCCTCATTTTGGATTTTTCTTTCTTTTTGTATTCAGGTCTACCTCTCCCCTTTATAAAGAGGAATCAAAACCTATATTGGTTTTCTTTTACTATTAATTTACTATTTACGTTTTAGCTATATAGTTTTGAGTTCAGTTTCATTTCCACTCTATTTTCACTTCATAATTCTCCACTTATTTACTTAATTTATAGGTTTAGATTGATTTTCCAATATTACATTTTTTATTATTTCATATCCCTTTTGATAGGAATCGTTTATCTATGAAATCTATTAGTTTTTTGGGGAAAACCCTTAAAATTGTTTACATGAACTCAGAATCATGAATTTGGATAAACATGTCAATAATGATGTATAGAATCATGATATCATATTGTGATAATGAATTTAATTTATCGGAAATTACGATGAGAGACCTTACATTATAGTAGGGACAAATTAATGCCTTATGTGTGCCTAAGAAAAGAATTATTACTATAAATGAAATCATATATCCCACTAATGAATACAGATATTTGGACATATATGTGTTAGTTATGAAACATAACTCATAATTAATTTCATTAGGTGATATGGTTCTCAGAGAAGTCTCTTTTGAGTCGATTTCTACTATAAATTTTCTTAAACTTGATAAATTTTACATCACTACTTCACTGGTTGGTAGGAATTATAGAAAAAATCACATGTTTACATTTAAAATTAAACCTAGTAGTTCTCTTAAATCCCATATTGATTAATTTAACAAGCTTATGTTAAATTTATCAAAAATTGATGATACTATTAATGATGATGATTAGTCTAGTATACTCTTGATTTTTATATATAATACTCACCAAAAAAAAATTTAAACCATGATTTATTTCCCAAACTCTTTGAATCTTGAATATTTCCAGACAACATTTCTCTGTAAATAACTACACTCTAAAGATATAATTAAAGTTGATGTAGTGAGTTTATTCACTAGGGGTAGACATTAATCAAAATGAAAAAAAGAAACATTTCAAAAAAGATAAAAGAAAAAACTATATAAAACCTAAAAGTAGATCATATTTTTAAGAAATAAATGTCACTACATTTAATTTTGGAAAACCAGGGAATATTAAGCCCAAATGTAGGAAACTCAAACATGAAGTAGAGTCAAAACCCACCCTAACCAGTCCCTCTTAGTTGACTCTGGATATGAAAGTGAAAATGTTCTCAATGTTTTTTTATATGCACTCGATGAAGAGTGGATATTATAATTATTATTTTCCTTTTATATGTTTCCTTTTAGAGAGTCACTCCAAGACATGGTTGAAAGAGTATAATGAAATGTCCTCTTCGGTGATAATAAGAGGTGTAAGGTTAAAGGAAGAGGTTCTATTTTTTGATAAAACTATAATAAAATTCCATTATCACATTACTATATGTTGGGTGGCTTCCCATTATTTATATAAACCAATGTTCCATAAGAATGTGATAACAAAAGTAGGTTTCTTCTAGGTTAGGAAGAAGTGTCTTAAAATCTTAAAAGGCTCTAGAATGATTCTTAAATGGTCTTTAATCATTGGGTGGTATATCTAGAATAGAAAAAACAATTCAAGTGATATTGGAAGTGTTTAAAATAATAAAATTGATAATACTAAGCTTTGGAATAAGAGGTTGGGGCATTCTATATCCAAATACCTTGACAAACTCAATAAGTAAGGGTTGTCGAGTGACATCACTCCTACTAATCTTATATTTTTGAACATGGTATAATGGAAAATGAAAAGAAAGGTACATTTATTAGGTATAGATTTAAAGTAAACATCCCCTTAGAATATATCTATTCTAATATTTGGGGGCCAACTAAGAATACCTTTTATAGTGGAGACCCCTACTTTGTCACATTTATAGATGACTTCTGTAACACCCCAGAATTCTAATTTAAGAACATTGTATTTGATAAAATGTATGAAACATAACAAAAAATGTTGAAATGAATATAACCTCTAGAGAATTTTGGTTTATTTAATGTTTTAAAATAAATTCAGTATATTTTATATCTTGTAATGTACATGATATTGGGTTATATTGTGTTTCACAAATCAAAGACTTTCTTCGATAGATAATGTTACACGCAAAACAGAGTTTTACCAATGTACAATATACTATTAATATTATTATTTAATATGATATTTATTAAATTTACATTGTATGTAAATGTTTTAAAAGAATTAACTAAATTAGGAAAATATTATTTACATATTTTTATATAAATATTTGGTTTAGGAATTATTATAAAATCCAATTTAATATAAACGATGTGTTATAATGAAAAAATATTTTATTCCCACCAATGTGATTTATCTTAATAAATTAAATTAATTACTATTATTTGATTATATTTTTTTAATATATATATATATATATATATATTATATGTTAAATAAAATATTTTTTTCATTCATCCAATATATTTGATATGCATTAATTTTGAACAAACACAATATTATGCATAAAAATAAATATTTTTATAAAAACAGATTTACCAGCTTTTAATGGTATAACTATTTCAAATATTAATTTCGAAACTTATATAAATTTAATATGACTAAATAAGCTTTTATTTTTATGTAGAAACATCAATTTTAGTTTACTGTGAATTTTTCGTGTTTTTTTGAGAATATTCATTTTTTGTTGAATATTGAAAAAAATGATTTTTAATTGAAAATTTCTTTTTCGTATAATTTATTTATATGGATAAATTATATACTAATTTTACATTAAAGTAAATTTAGAATAATTATACATAAATTTTTCGAATTTAGGTCATTAGAATCAATTTCACGTTGATATTTTATATACAAAACTTTTAAAATTTTGAACATTTTTACTTTAAAAACAAGGATTTTTGTTCTATCTAAGGGATTAAATTTAAATTATTTTATTCCAATAATATTATTTTAATTTAGAAAAATAGATTAAATATTTTGAATAATCATAATTTAAAATTTTTAATAAGGTTAACTTAATTTTTTTCAATAATATTAATGAATGTAATAATAATTAATTATTAAGATTAAGAGAAAAACTAGTATAACAAGGGACTAAACCGTAACCTTAAGGGCCAAAATTACGGAGAAACTGGCCGGAAAGATTTTTTTCCATATATAAAAAATACTCCATTTTATCTAATTTGGTTCATTATCGGAGCCACATGACATGAACAAAACATGGGTGCAATTCCATTATAAATCATTTACAAGTATACCACTCTTCCTCCACTATAAAAAAGGTACTTAAACCTCCCAATTATTCACACCACAAAACCCATTTGGCTTGCCAAATATTATCCCAAACAGTCTCTGGAAATACATACTCTCACCCTATATTCCTCATTTTTGGATGAAATCTAAATAATAAGCTCTTTGGTGCAAACCAAATGGAGTTACCCCAATAAGATATAACTTTTTTCAAATTGAATTTGTTAATTTGTTTCCTTTTCTAATACTTTAATTTTAATTTATATAATTATTATACAATAAACTAATTATCTTAAATATATTGATATTTTTCTATTGTAAGTGCTATACTAACACCGACATACACTCCCATCAAATGGGTAATGAACTTACCATTTTTGTGTCTGATAATCTTCCACCTTTTAGGTTGATCATTATTACAGATTAACTATTTAAATATGATAGAATTTATATTCATGTTATTTTAAATATATTCAAATATGACAAATGAAATTGGACTAGAGTTCATGCATACATACAATCTTCCATCTCTATAAACTATACATTTCATTTGTTATCTCAAAATATTATAGATTATTTTAAATACATATATAATTGATATATATATGATAGATAAATCATGGTTTAAATTACGTATATGATAAAATCCTGATTGATGTAATAATAACAACAATTTACCAAATCATAGCATATTCTAAAAACATGGAAATTAACACACAAAATTTTAAAAATACTAAAAGATTATTAAAAACACAGGTAATATAATATTATAAGAAGTAAATATATGATATTGTGAATATTTTTATGGTTCTATTATAATTTATTTATATATTAAAAAACCCTTATACTATAGTTTAAATTACTTTTACCCTAAAGGAAATGCCAGGTAAAGTATTTCCTCTCAATTTACATTCCATTGAAAATTATTTGTTATTATACACAAATTCTAATTAATATGGTGTTTATAATACCAAATTTTAATTTCATATCATGATTCACTCATACATTTTGGAATTTTAATTTTAACTTTGAACTATCTCATTCAAAGGGTTTTGACTGTAATATTACCAAGTGGAAGATGTTATCTTTGTAAAATGACTTTCTTTGGTGATTGTTAACTTTCTATTGAAACAATCACATCATTAGGATCATTTTTATTTTTAATTACATATCTATATTATCATGAATGTATATTATTATTTCCTAAACCATATACCATTTTAACATATTGTTTTAACTTCGAAAATTATTTGAAATATTGATAAATACATAGATTTTTCTCAGTATATATATTTTATGATAAGGAATGTTGTTCCTTAATTAAATTTATTACTCTATATATTAGTAATGATTTAGGAATAAAATATATATTTTGGGGACTAATAAATTCATTCTCCTCTATGCATTGATAGTCTCATGAGAAGAAACATTTTTCCGAATTAGAGTAGTTTAAAATAACTTGAGAATAAATCGTGATGGTAAAGGATACAATGCCTAAGAAATATGGTGTATAGTAATTATGGATTAACTATATTTTTAATTTTCTTATTACTGTTTTCCATGAGGTTTTTTTATTTTAAATATATATGGATTCATTTTTATTCTCAGTTTATTGATTAAATTTAAACATGTTATAGTTATCTATTATGTCTTATTGATTATAACTTAAAGAGATATTTTGGTGGAATTTTTTCTCAATTATTTAACTTGACATGATGATTATGCCCATTGATTCATTATTTCATATATTGTAATAACACTTACTGAGCATTTATGATAACCAATATTTTTTTTCCATTCCCCATGATATAAAAATGAGTTATTGGAATAATAATAAACGATTTTGTCAATTTTTCTTTGCTATGTATTATATTTTATTTTCTATATAGTAAATTATAATGGAAATATTATATGTACTATGTTATTCCAAAATAGCTAAACTGATATGTCGACCAAGATTTTATTCTTTGTAATCATTCTAGTGCACAAATGTAATTCCATGACTTCAAGATTATAGGATTGCGATGAAATAGTTGTTATCAGATGATGTTTAGTAGAATCCATGGAAACTATATTCAGAAAACATTCATTAGGGATCCTAACCCTAAGATAGACTTTGTTGATAAGTATAAAAGAGTATTCTAGAATTTTAGTAAGGTATAGATTATATTTTTCTTTCTATCAATACATCTCTATCTTGATACTATAATTTGATGTGGGTTTGGAAGAGGTGTAAATAAGATATACAACATTGAAAAGGTGTGTCAAGTCTGACTTAAGCATACCCTAGTACACAATAATGGTCTTTACAACATACTTGGTTTAATGTTTTTAATTAAGGGTCAAAAATAAAATATAAGGTAAATTTTGGAACCTAAACTTTTATTAAGATTATTGGTTGATATTATTTCAAACTCATAATCATTTTATCTTCTTCATAAATGATTTTGATACCATTAGAAACCAAAAATCAATTTATATTAAATTATTTTTTAAATACTTTCCAAAAGTACCCCTCACCTATCCAGTAGATTGCCACTTCTCCTCCCCTTTTATTAACATCTCCAAAGCCCTTTAGCATTGAAAATACCTTCCCGAATATCCTACCAACTTCCATCACTTCATCCTATAGTCAATAATATGGGAATAAATCCATACTATGGAGACCATTTTGTGCAAATCAAAAATGGATACCTGAAATAGTGGTAATTATTTCTTCCCCTCTTTCAAAATTCTTTTCTTCTTCAACTTCCACTTCTTATGTTGTTACTATAATAATGTAATAAATATAGTATCTTATACATTATGTTATTTTATTATAATTATTTGAAAAACATATACCTCCATTTATACATCCTATAAATAATAATATAACCATTTGTGAATTTGTATGGCTTCCCGTCTCCATGCCGGGTTGTAATTTTTTATTCAAAAAATACATAATTTGGCTGCATATAATGATGAGTGTAATGGGTTTAAATATTTAATATAAATTGATAATTATTCCTTATAATTAATATACCATACAATTCCATAACATTTAACTATTAATTGAATGATATTGTCGCCTGTGTGTATGTACGGATTACCGTCTCCATGACATGATGAGATTCATTCTCCAATTAACCTTTCAAGAATGATTATATATTATATATAATAAATAAGAAATAAATATATGACCTAATAATTTAATTTTATTTGTGTATATATGTATATGTCATTCACATGCTTCCATTCAATTCAATAAGGAAACAGAAATCGTGTTCATGAATATGTACGACCTACAGTCTCCATGAACAGTGTATTCCATTTCAGTTATCTATCTAATATATATTTCAATACAAAATATTTAAGATATATAAATAATTTATTACATTCTGGAATTAATTAAATTATTATATAAATAATTATATCAATAAAAACATGTCAAAACACGTACGATAAATAAAATGACTATAACCCAAAACATTGCTTTTACATTAATTGATAAATAAACAGGTCATATAAAGTAATTAGTTAATTATATATAATACAAGAGATAATATTATGGATATATTACTTGTTAATAATATTATTTAACCCAATATAGAAGAGTTTCATACACACACAAAATAAATCACACTGACGGTAACAGTTACCTTTGCAATCTCATTGTTACTCGAGATGGATTATTCATAAGTATTTTTTGGGGTATAATTATCGTTCACATACATGTTTCCTAAATTTATAAAATTATTAATATTCTTATAAAAAAATTTAAATTAAATATTACACATTGTTTAATTTTTTTATTAAATGATATAGGATAAATATATCTTTCATTTTCCATATGAGGTACTTTTGGAATTTTTTTACAATTGTACATAAAGAAAGCTTTTTAAAATTATACAGCATGAATGGATTTTTACATCTTCATAATGAATTATTTCTGTGAATATTACACTATAATATTTCAATGTTATTTTAAACTAAACAATTTTTCTTTAAAAAATCCAGTTTCATTTTGACAAAAGAAAACATTTTGGAAGAAGAAATGATATTTTCCTCAATAAATATGTTTAATTGTTTTATCAAAATTATTTTCCAAATAAAATGACATAGGGATATGTTTCTATCCAATATTATTACATTGATTTGATTTTTTATGATGGAATTATTATTATGAAATCAATTTATTTTATATGTATTATAAGGGGATTATGTTTAAGAAACCCATTTAATTTCACCGGTTATGCATCCAAGAATGATTTATGTTTTTAAAGCACATGTTAGATTGATTTCACTATAAGATGGGTAGGACATATATCTACCTTCAATTCATTGGGTAAATATTTATATTCATGAAATAAACATGAATATAATGGAATGAAAATCTGTTTCGGTAATACATGGGTTGAATGACAAGTATAATCGGTTTAGTAATACAGGGCTGGAATAACAAGAAAATCTGGTTCAATAATACATGGCTAGAACGATAGTTAAACCCAGTTCAGTAACATAATTTTTTCACTATGATATATTTGGTAGAAATTCCTTGGATACTATAGAAATAATATTATGTGCTTATTTTCATGACATAATTTCATGTTTTATGTCAACATAATTTTCTCATGGTTCGTGTTTATTTATGATTTATGCCTTTTGAACTAACAAGATTTATTTCCTGACACAGGATTTTTTTATTTACACTTTATGTTCCTGTTTTAAGATTATTACATCTATGGTTTGTTTTATGGTGTCCATGTTTACACTTAATAAGCATTTGAGCTCACCCTTTTTATGATTTCTTTTCCCCAAGTTATAAAGAAAGGGTTTAAATAGGAAAACAAAAGGGGGTGATCTTTTTGAGAGAAGTTAAATATCATTCACCATATCATAATATTATGATTCATGTTTCAAAATAAAAAAAACTAATACCATCATTGGGCATATATTTGTGAACTGTATTATGTATTCTGAAAAAAAATATTTAATTTCCATGTATGTCAATCTAGGTTCACTAGAGTTGGTATCAAAGTGAATGTTTAATTAAACATTGGAAACTAGGATGTGAATATTTTAGTGAGATCACTATTGAAATTTCTTTTGTATGTCTAGGTATGTCCATAAGGATACATCTAAAAATATTTAATAGTCCTAGAATTAGAGTAAAAATCACGAATAACCTAGGATTAAACCTAATATGTTAGAGATTGAAAGTACTCCCCCTTGATTATGTTGTTTTCCTAGTATGATTTTTCCTCTCACAATATACTCTTAGGATTAAAAAAATGGATAAAACAAAAATGGACCTGTTAATACTGGATGCAATGAGAAATGTATTGATTTTACACTTAAAAACCCAATTTTATGGGATCCCAAATAAATAATCATATTTCTATGACTCTAAATCCTACTAGGATTCCAAATTACCAAAGGTGGGAATAATGTTTCTTGAATCATTCTTAAGGAAACATCCACATTATTTTATAAGAGTGAATTATCCACTAGTTGCTGAGAAATGGATTTGTACCATTAAAAAAATATTTTTCATTCTATGTTGATCCGAACATGAAACGGTTTTGCTGGGACCATATTACTTGGAAGGTAAAGAAAATCTATGGTGGAACGTTATCAAGAATATGAGGTAACAAGATATAATTGACACTATGTGTTGTGATGAGTTCAAGAACATATTTTTTAGTATATTCCTTCCTTATATTATTCTCAAAAAAATGGAGATTGTAGTTTCTTATCTATTTCATGGTTATGATTAAAAATAATGGATCGAATTCAAAAGAAAACTATAAAAATTACGAAGAAAATAAGATTAGATTTTCTTTATGCTCAATGTGTGAAAGGAAACAATGAGGAAATTATATAAAGGGGACTAATAAATGTTTTAAGTGTGGAAAAGAAGGTAATAGATCACTTTAATATCAAATTAATGGTAATAAATAGAAATCCCCATCCTGTGAACCACCCAAAAATCAATCTTACAAGTGCAAGGAAATGGGGAATTTTGCTAACCAATTACATAATACAAGTGGTAGGTATGATTATCAATGGAAAAAAACTCTTAATGCCAATGGAATAGTAAAATCACATTCAATCATTATTGGAGATGTTTAGTATGATAATGACATGGTGGAATGATTAAGTGTTTATGTAATGGGATTCCAAAATAGTGTTGTAGAATCTCTTTTATAGTATTATGAAATATTTGAATATCTATTTATTGGTATATTGTTGTTTTCAAAAATTATATTTTACAAAAAACAATGAAAATTGATTGAAATATTTTTTTAAGTACATGATATGTGCATTATAAATGGATAAGAAGATAATTAGATAATTGATAGTATTGACGACATCATGACTGATATAAGGACAAATTAATATCATAGTTTTAGCCTATATAATTTTTTTTATTTTTGGTGTGTGAAAGAGAGTAATGATTATAAAATTAATGTCTTCACTATGCTTCTATATAAATTCATGTTATTATCATGTTTCAAGAGAATACATGATTATGGTATTCACAGGTTTGGATTGTGATAACCACGAAGTACCTTATGAGATATGAGAGATAAATTTTGAGTAAATTTTGTTCCCCTATTTGTGATGTTTTATATTTTTAGTCTTTGAAAGGATTGTAATTTTATCCATTTATGGATGGTATAAATTATATTTCAAATTTCTTCTGTTAGATTAATGTATTATCCCACTATTGTTTTACTTATGTAAATTTTATTACTTGTGATAACCTTTTTGTCCAGAAAAATGGAATGACCTAAAATTATATCATATGATTTTTTAAAAATGAAAGAATAAAAAATTCAACTACATTTCATTAAATTATAGATGACGTTGAAATTGATTAAGGAATGATCAATTGTGAGATTGTACCAAAATCATGTAAGTATTTATTCTCATGAAAAAGTGATCAACTATAGGAAAATGATCTTGAATACAAAAAATGTTGTCTTATTAACTTCTTATATTATGAATCATATGTTCCTTTAATCATTTTATATTTAAGGATTTCAGGTTGCTAACTTTCCCCATACCATATTCACTATCACAATCCATCAAAAAATGAGGCTTAAATTTTTCATCTATATCCATTTTTTCACTTCCATCCTATGATCTTCGGTGTAAAAACTCAATGTTGAGTTACTTTGGGTAACCATTACGTTTCTAACATTACATTTTAAAATTAATTTTGTGTATTCCTCTTTTACAATATGGGTTTCCAGGAAAGAAACATTCACGTAGAAATCCATTTATAACCCCAACAAATTTTGTGGGAGAAATTTATCTTGAGGGGGTTTAATTTAACACCATGAGTTTTTATGGACCATTTTTTGAATAAATTAAAATTTTTATTTATATCTTTCAATCCATTATGTCATAAAATCCTTTAACACTAAACCAACTGGTTGTATGTTATAGGAAACACTGAGCTGCCATATGATACACACAACACTAAGTATAGATTTTTTTTCAATGTATAAAATAACTTTGTTTGGATTACATTATGTGTAAATCCAAAATAAATTTTCA
Organism: Viscum album; assembly: GCA_963277665.1. NCBI lineage: Eukaryota > Viridiplantae > Streptophyta > Magnoliopsida > Santalales > Viscaceae > Viscum > Viscum album. Next base: position 1,171,039,000 of record OY728119.1, on the reverse strand, counting down.
CTACACCAAACATTTAATTGTATTGATTTACACACAAGAGTGACCTTCCTTGATAACATGCATTATACACAATATAAAGTTTCACTAAAAAACAATATATTATAAAAATATAATTATTTAATGGGATATATACTAGACCTATTAGTATTGAAATTTTTTATTTTAAATAACATTAAAACTCATCTTATTTATTTTCTAGACATGATAAAAGAAAAAATTCAATTTTTTCTGATTAATAAGGTATTTTTCAAAAAATTCAGTCTTGCCACCATTTGATGGAACACCCATTTTAAATATAGTTTTTGAAACTTTTATATAAAATATTTGACAATATAAACTTCATCTCTATAATTAGAACAACAAAATTTCCATTATTTTAACTTTTAGTATTTTTTTGGTAAAATTCTTATTTTATTGAATAGTGAAAAGAATACATTTTAATTAAAAACAACCTTTTCATGTAATTTATTTGTATAGTTTTATTATCTTTTTAGTTGGTTTTAATGTGTAATTGGATTAGTTTTTTGTCATTTAATACATGTTTTTTCATTTAATGTAATTTAAATTTTAAATTGGATATAAACACATGTCAATCTTTTGATAGTTATTACTTCTTAAAAACCCTCATTCTAGTTTTGAAAATGGTAATTAATTTTGAATTAACATAATCTAATTATGTATTTTTAATTAGAAAAATATTCTCAATATTTGGAATCAGAAGTTCCATATTGTATAAATAAGTAACTTTTTTTGGATGTTATGAATAGTAACTTCATTAATTATTTTTATGTGTCTTGGTTAAAGTGTAAATCATGTAAATAAGGGAAATAAATAATATTTTAATAATATAAAAATACCCTAACACATATCATAGTCTAATTTGATGACATATGTCAAACCATTAGCATACTTGGTTCAATTTTAGGACCCCAGGGTGCCACTTGGGTGTGATAATGATCTTTTATAATAATAATTTAATGTAAAGGAAAATATATCATAAACTTGTATCTTTTTACTAAAACAATATTAATATGGTTTATATAAATAATATATTCGACTATAAAAAGTAAAAAAATCTTAAAATATTTCCTACATAATCGAATTTTATTTCTAATTTTTATACATTAAATAAATAAATTTATTTATTGTACAATGGTGATGTTTTGATTACCTTATAGACGAAATATTCAAATAAATAATATTATATATATGAAAATAAATGAAATTTGAAAAATTTTATTCCTTAAATTTTTTTTGGAAGAAATTAAAATTTTAGGGACGATTTAATTATTTTTGTTTGATGGAATCTAGTTTTTTGGACATTAACTAAAATCAATTACTAAATTGTGTCAAATTAATATAAATGAGTTTTTAAAAAAAATATAATTTTATTGAATGATATTATAGTCCTAAAAATATAATATTAGGCCAAATTACTTATATAATGTTCAAAATTTCCTTAATTATCTTCGTTTATTTTTCTTTTAATTATATAGTAAATATAGTAATAATATATTATGAAAATACAAGAAGACCTGGAAAGATATAATGTTTATAACTAAGGGTTAAATCTAAAAAATAAGGTTAATGTTGTGACCTAAACTTTTATAACTCTTATTGGCTAAGAGGAATTAAAAAATCCTCATCTAATGTTCTAAAGAAATGATTTTTTTACTATTATAAACAGAAAATAAATTTACAATAAATTAATATTTAAAGACCTTCCAAAAGTGTCCCTTACCTCTCATATAAATGGGAACTTCCCCTTCACTTTTACTCACACCTCCAAAGTTATTTGGCTTGGACAAACCCTGCCAAACACTCCTCTCAATTTCTCTCACTTCATTATAGAGGCCACAAATTGGGAATAAATCCATACTAGGGAGACCTTTTGTGAAAATCAAAAATGAGATACTCGAAAAAGAGGTAATTGTTTTGTAACCTTTTTCAAAATTATTTTCTTCTGTATCTACCAATTCTTATGTTGTTTAAAAAATAATTTAATAAATAAAATATCTTCTAAATTATGTGATTTTATTGAAATTATGAGACAAATTTATACCTCCATTTATCCAACCTTTGAATAACAATATCACCATTCATGCATACGTACGACTTACTGTCTCCACATTGTGGGGTAATTTGTTAATCTACAATAAGTAATTTGGATGGGTATAATGATGAGTATAATGAATTATTATAGTGAATATTACATGATAATAGCTTTTTATAATTAATATACTATCCAATTATATACCATTTAACCATTAAGTGATTGATATCCACACTCGTGCGTACGTACGACTTACCGTATCCACGATGTGATTGGATTCATTCTCGACATTATCAATTAAAGAATTATTATAAAGTATATATAATAAATAATAAGGAAATATATTGAATAATAAATCTATATTATTTATTCATATATAAAAATATGTCATTTACTTTCTTCCATTCAATTAAATACCGAAACAAAAACAACATTCATGTGTACGTATGACCTTCCATCTCAATGAACGGTGTACTTTATTTCATTTATCTATCTATTATATATATTTTCATACTGAATATTTATTATATATAAATCATATTTTAGATTTTTATGTATTTATATCATTATCTAAGTCATTAGATCAAGAAGAAGAAGTCAAAACATGTAAAATAATTAAAATAATTGTTAATTTTGTTTTTGCATTAACATGGAATTGATAAATAAATGGGTAATATAAAGTCATAAGTGAATCATATATGATATCATAGATATTAATATGGTTCTTTTACAAGGTAATAATATGTTTAAACCCACTATATAAATGTTTTAGACATATATGGATGAAATCGGTCCAATGGTCCAGGGTAATTTTGTAATCTTATTATTATTCGAGATTGTTTATTCATAAGTATTTATCGGGATATATTTATCATTCACATTGAGGTTTCCTAAATATATAATATTATTTCTATTATTATACTATTTTTAATATCAATTTTATCATTTTTTTTTGTTTTATGAAATGATATGGAATGAATCTTTCTTTCATTTGCCATATGAGATAATTTTTGACTTTTTTTGGAAAGAGTATGAGAAGAATTTTTTAAACTTATAAAACATGAATGGTTTTTTACTAATTCTAAATGCCTTATTTTCATGAAGAATCCTCTAAATTATTTCAAGTGTATGTCCAACTAAATACTTCTTTTAAACATTTATATAGTTTGACAACCAAAAATGTTTTTGAATAAGAAAGTATATTTTTTTTTGTGAATTAAGTACTACTGTTTTATCAAAATTATTTTCCATCTAAGAAGAAAAAGGGTTATGTTTCTATCCATATTATTACATTGATTTGATTGTCATTATTATGGAAATATTTTTATGAAATACATTTATTTTATATTAATTATGAAAGAATGATGTTTAAGAAACCCATTTTATTTCATGGGTTATGACATGATGAATGATTTATGTTTTAGGGGAACATGTAATAATGATTTCACTGTGAAATGGGTGGGACCTATATCTCTATTCAATGCATTGAGTGATGATTTATATCTCATGAGATATACATAACTGGAAAGGAAATGAAATTCAATTCAGTAATAAATTCCAGGAACAACAATTAAATCTAGCGGATCAATATAGGGCTAGAATGACAAGTAAATCTGGTTCAGTAATTAATGGATAGAATGACATGTAAACCAGATTCAGTAATGGAATATTTTCACTATGATAGTATTAGGAGAAATTCCTAGACTATAATAGAAATCATATTATGTTCTTGTTTTATTTCCACAATTACATGTTATATATTCAGTGTTATTGAATCATTGTTCATGATCATTTAATATTTATGCCATACAAATTGCCACGATTTATTAATGACTCAGGAGTTTGATATTTAAACATTATGTTAACTTTTTTACATTATTATGTTTATTATTATTTTTATGTTCTCCATGATTTCCCTTACTAAGATTTTGTGATCACCCTTTTTTATGTTTTCATTTCCATGTGATATAAAGAAAGGATTTATGTAGGAAAACAAAAGGGGAAGATATTTATTGGAGATGTTGGAGATATTTAAGAATGGTAGAATATAATGTTCCAGGTATCCAAATACAATAAACTAATATATTCTTCGGGTATATATTTGTGTAATATATTAAGTATTCTCCAAAATAAATGTAATTTTCTTGTACATCATGAGTGGTTCGTTAGAACAAGGTAGTCGAAGACTGACTAGATTCATTAATAGAGAATATTATTTCCTTATTTATTTTATTGTTTCATTATTGTTACTATGAACTCTAGTGAAATTTAATTTATGATTATGTTTTATTGATAAATATTTTAGGGTAACAATATCAACTGGTTAAAACTTACTATTTCATGAATAATTCTTTATTTCTTAATTGTTTCAATCTCAATTATTATTGAACCATTCATAAATTTTTTATATAAATAATAAATTTTAAAAAACATATTTTTGATCAAATTCCTTAATATACTCAAAAAATTTCAATTTTTTTACAATAGATCTTTTGAGCAAAAACACAACAAAAATAATTAAGAAATTAATTTTTTGAAAACTTTTTATCTTATCCTGAGTGGATAATAACAGATTTGAAATATTTTGGAATTTAATCATTCTAGGTTGAAATATTGACTTTGTTTGTTACATATCAATTTTTATTTTTTGTGAATTTTTTATGAATACTAGAAACTTCAATTAAATAATCATGTTAGGTTCTATGTCATTATCAGTATTGCATTTTTTCCTGTATTATTCATACTACTAGAAGCCTGATGTTTTTTATTGTTTTCTTGTTCATTTTATTTTCTTTGTTCTTGTTACAATGTTTAAATTTTATTCTCTAGGGTTTAACACCTTAAGCACTATCTATACTAGTTTTTTATAGGGTTTATAAATGGATAATTTATCACTTAGTCATTAATAGTGTCTTCAATACCTATTATGAAATTCCTTCCCTTGAGAATTTAAAATTAAACCCCGAGAAAAGGTATGGAAAATAAGGTTATCCAAATATCCACCCTATGAGATATCTCTCAATAATACTATAATCATTGGAGGCTATCCACCATAGTTATAGGAAAAAACACAAAACCATGACACAACATAAAATAAATCCAATACAATATATTGGGGGTGGGGATACCTCTGAAATTATAAAAATGGTTCAAATAGGCCTTAAAGGAAGAAAAAACCTTGTTATAAACCCGATAAAGGTAAAAATACTAAAAATATTGATACAAAAGTGTAGATAAACCTAAAAATATGTCTAGATAATAAGAATGTATTTTCAAATAACATTCCCATATACTCCCCAATAAGCCACCATGCCTTGAAATGTCAAAAAAGGGAATATAACAACTGTTCATCATCTTCTCTTCGCTGTTCTGGATCTTCATATGGCACTCCTAAACTGTTTCATTATAGTCAAAATCTATCTCAAACAAATCAATGTTGTCATATTCATTTTGAATATGATATAAAAGGTGTTACAAATAGTAGAAATCACATATCCATATCATATGCTGGGTATGTTATATCTGATAGGCAATGAATATACCACAATCTAACTCCATTAAAGTCCCAAAATAGAGAGTATAAAGGTTACTCCCATGTATAAAACATGAATTCCCATGACAAGGAGTCACATTCATTAAGAAATAATCTCCATCATATAACTCAAGAGGTATCATCTTATGATCAATATATGAATTATGATGATCATGTGCTTCCTATAATCTCTCATGAGTCATCTGAAATATCTTTTTCATACTCTATACTAGTTTCATCCTGATAATTTCATAATTTACAACCCCAGTACAACCCAATAGAGAATTAAATGATAATTTATAAAAATCCTAAAAAAATTTCATACCAATGGTGGATTGAAAACTATTATTGTTGGAAAACTCAAACAAAGGAATGTATCTCATCCACAAACCTCCAAAATCATGGATATATGTTGGGAACATGTCCTTGAGGGTCTTAATAGTCCAATATATCTATCCACCCATCATTATAAATAAATTAGTGCTAATGAATAATTGAGATATGAAAGAATGTATAAGGCCTCTCCAGAACCTAGAGGTAAAATGAAGATCATTTTAGGAGATTATTGTTCATTCAGACTCCAGAGATCTTCACCACCTATTATAGGACATTCTTTGAAAAAATCCTTACTTTGATCAACTCTTGTATCACTAATAAGTGATCCAATTTTTTCAAATGTATACTATCACCTATATAGCAAAAAATAATCCTTGAGGTTGATGTAAACTAGTTAATAAGTCTATCGATATTTATTACCACTTCTATCGAGGAAAGTCTATTGTATTAGGAAAACATCTCAGTATTAGATGTTTGTACTTCACATTATAGTATACCAAACCTTGAGAAACAAACTCTACAAATGAACACATCATCCCAAGACCCCAAAATTGACTTCTCACAACTCAATACATCTTTTTCATGATAGGATGTGCCACCAAGTAGTAGATATGAAATTCGTAAAGAACCACATCATGAATTTCCAATGGGATTAAGAAACTACCATGGTACAATACCCAAGGGTATTCCTCCTCATCCCAACCACTAGGAACATCTTCTAGGATAACATAGTCTCTCTTGACCCTTACCTCATAATCTTCTAGTTGAGAATCCTACACACACTGTACCAAATATGAATGCATTTTCATCTATAAAAGGAATCCTCTTCCAATAACGTCGCCCATATTAAGATGAATCATAGAGAGCTCTTATATTACCCTCAAAAAATATCCAGATTCATGAACAACATTTCTACATTACATCATACTCTACATAAAATCTAAAAAAAGTACCACTTCCCAATATATATGAAATATTGAAGTCATAATATTATAATAATTCTATCCAAATTTTTTTCCCTATTTCGTGTAATGTTATGAGAAGACATAAGTCATTCTCTCATGATTGGAGAAAACCAAAAATCCATCACTAATGTAGTAATGTTCAACAACTTCAATTAAAAAATTACTACTCTCAACTCATGATCATGGGTGTTATAGTTATTCACATGGGGACGTAATTAATAAATACCTCACTAATGCGGTAATGTTCCTCAAGAATGTATGTTCCTTCTATAAAATGAAATCTTTGATGTCACATCCTAATATAAAACGGATATAAATCTCTAATTATATCCTATAAGGCCAAAGAATGTCCAAACCACTGCAACTATATTGGAAGATGACCAAAATAAAACCACCTTAAAATTCTAATGATTTATAGATACACCATGTTAGGACATAAAATTACCTAATAAAAAATTTTCATAATACAAAAACTAACACTTTTATGGCCTCTTGAATAGTTGTTGATGATTAATAAATCCCACAATGGTGAAAAAATTCTCTTTGTGATCCTCCTCAAATGTGTTATACAAAAGAATGTTGTGGATGAAAACCACCATGAATAGATCCAGGAACCACTAGAATACATCATTCATAAAATACATGAACAATAATTGAGTGTTTATCAAAATGAATGTCATCATAATGAACTCATCATTCCCATAACTACATTAGAGAGTGGTCTTTAGAATATCCTCATCTTTTACCAACATTGAATTATATTCTAAATTCTATTTGATGTTTGATAACCAAATAGATCATTTAATTATATCAAATAAATAGTAAATCCATGGATGATGATAGAATATCTTTACTATCAACTAATTAAATTGATTATTGTTGATATAAAGTTGTAGAAATCTAATATCCTACTTCATGAACAAAACCGAATCACCCCAAGGTGACTCAGTCAATCTTATAAAACCAAACTAGAAAAGAACATCAATCTCTACACAAAACTCTTGAAACTCATAAGGTTCCATCCCATTTGGATAAATTGAGATAATGGAAGCACCTATCTATAGATCTATCCCATACAAAATATCGAATCATAGTGGTAATATCATAACTTCCTCAGGAAAGACATTAGGGTACTCCATAATGATGGAAAACACAGTCAGTTGATCCTATGATGAAATCATTATCAACACAACTATCATAGAAGATTGTGATAAAACACACATCCAACCCATCTATCTCTCTATCTAATGAAAATTGTAGGATCACCATTGTTATCATAGAAAAAAATAAATCTCCTTAATAATTCAACAATATCCTGCCCTGATTTCAAAAAATCCATGTTTAGTATAATGTCATTTATCGATACATATAATAAAAATAAGTCCATATAATTTTTGAACTGCCATAAAATTGGATCACAGACTCTACATACTTCATAGAGAGAGGTTCGACCTCCAACTGATGTAGTCAATTCCTACAGAATAGTAATTTTTTCTAACTCATGACCAATATCATGAACTTGGTTAAGTGACATAAAAGAGTGTGTAACTCCTAAATCAAATATAACCTTCTCTCAAGTTGATGAAAAGAAAAGGGAAAATAAAATTATTTCTTGATTTATTAGCACTGGAAACTCGAGAGCATGTATCTAACCATGGTCAGATCCATGTCCTATCTAACACTGATGAGGACCAACTCTATGGTCACACTCTTCTCCCTACTGATGAGGATCATCAGAAGGTTCTATTATTCCTAGAACTTCTTCCCTCTGTTGATCAAAATTTGGATCAACATACTTCAATTCCTCAACTGAAACAACCTCAATGGAGGAAACTGAACAGGAACACCTACTTCATTCTATACTCTTTGAAAGGTTAGGTAGTCAAACCATCACTAACCTCATCCCACACTTAGAAAAATGAATCTGATTCCTTTCTTGTGTCCTCAGAGATGCCACCACATAGAGAAATGAGATGATGGGGGCATGGATATACCCCTATCTATACAAATGATCATATGTCTAGAAAAATAGGAACACTAGAACATAACTATACTACATAAGGAATCCCAATGACTCTCCTATCATGTTGATCTAATTATTTCAATTATCATCACAATGTCTTAATCTCACACCAGCACCTCACAATATATCCAAAACCAATATGGGGGGACCTAACGATAGACCTATTGATTTAAATCCTCAACAAATATCCTCACCTGGATCCCATCATTCAGAAATAGGTCTATAGAATAATATATTATAGTATGTAAATGGGTGTTGAAACCAATATACTCGAGCTCCATGGTATAATGGTTTATAGCCCATGGAAGTGAGATTCCTTTATTATAGATGATGGAAACTCTACTCTAAAATGGTCTCCAAACATCTACCATTAGAATAACCAATCTTTACGATCCCTAGAGAATAAGAACCACCACTACCTCACAAATCAACACATCATCATAGCTGTTAATGATACACAATACTTATTTTGAGCACATATAAAACATAAGTATATTTATTTATCATCAAACAATTCATCTATCAATGAGCCCAAAAAGGATCCCACACATATATATATATATATTCCTAATCTGGTGATGAAATAATCAGATTTACCTCTTCCATGTATCATCATGTTCATCCTTGAATATTGGGTGATCCGCTGGAACTCTTGCTAAACTTTCTCAATGTGAACCTAGCATGGATGTTGACCTAGATCCATAACATCAATGGAAAAAACCATTATGGACTCATAAACTTGTAATATGGAATGTATAATGTTGATTTAATTATTTATCATTCAACCTAATCTGATGGTCTACCCATTTCAAACACAATCATAAAGGTGTATAGTGAATGACCCTTTCAAAGGTATCTACCCAAAACCAGTATCACTTAAATTAAAATCAATAGTGAAATTAAGGGTATGCACATTAGATCACAGGGGACTTAAATACCTAGGTTTTAGTTGGCCTCTTTTTTTTACATTCTTGAATAAACATAACTAAAATCATTTCCCAAAAAATTTATGTAGTCCTCACCTATGCATGTCACAAAAATCTATCCTATCTCTTCTAAAAACCCACTAATACCACTATGTCGTTACCCCTCCCCCAAAGTTACCCCTCTTGAGCCTAAAATGAGGGAAGGGAGATAATGATGCATGTATCCCACATTTAATAGGACATATATTTGTGATAATCACTGAGGAAATATCATACACATAGATGGGAGTCATTTATTTCTATTCCCTAATGTCACATTTTCTTAACCATCTCCTACTATATGTGATACAGGATAAAGACACCATATCTAAGTATCACCTCATGCATCCCATGAATCATGTAATATCATAACTAATCAGGAACCCTCTGCATCACAGTGTATCACCTTCCAATTCTATATATATTTATAGTAACTAGGTATTTTTATGTAGCCACCACAACCGGTATATCATGTATTATATATGAATATATAAAATAACATTCATGACACGTACCTATAATAATATTTAGGATACAATATATGGATTTATATATGTGTATTAAATAACAAAAGTATATTAAATAATTGTACACACATATTTTGGAAAGGTAACCACAATGCATACAACACATAATACTATCAGGATAAGAGAGTGGGGCGAGAAGGGGTTGTAATCCATTCGTTCCTCACAAAAACAAATGTTGTGGAAAACACCCTCCTAGAGACCACTAGGTATTAGTATCCCTACTAACATGGGTGAGGTATCATATAAAAGCACATAATATACAAGATATAATATAGTTTACAAACACACTATGGTCATTAACATAGTTTTAGGGTCAACAATAACAATCTTCACTCAGAAAAATTATTGCCACAATATGTGAGTAGATATAATTTAATCACACAATATATAAAGTGGAACTTCATTTATTTAATTATATTAAATACTAAGAATTACAATAATTATTTTAGTTAGCCATCAAACATTTCATTAACACTAATTTTACCCTATTATTAAGTAATTGACTTTCCCTCAAGGTATAAACAGATGATCCCATGGGTTCTCATGATTATCATCTTTCATTGAATTTCAACAATAAATCAACCCCTTGGGTTAATTGTTTTATTATTTATCATTATATAATTAATTTTATTCTATGAAACATCATTATATACTATAAAAGAGTTGTATATCCGACCACAACCAACTACCTCAAAATTTTGAAAATGAATACAAAATCAAAAATCCTAATCATCAAAGATTTAATAACAATTATTAACTAGAAAGAATCTGAGATTTTAGCATAAAAATGGGAAATACCATCTTCAACACATTCTATTGGAAAGATCCTGGATTCTCTATTGAGGTATGTGAAGACCCTTTGAGATGTTTTAATTTTTGTAACAATTTTTTTCTAATGTTTTTATAAATCAATTGAAATAAGTGTTTCTAGAGTATTTTATGTTGATTGTAGAAAGGTTATTGATAATATAGATAAATAATGTTTTTTAAGGTTAGTGAATTGATACTCCATAAAAGAATCCATTGGAATCAGTATATTAGAATGATATTTTTTTTTTGAAAAGTCTATAGTTTTTTAAATGAAGAAAGATTTAATGTTATTGGACTCAATGAGTTGGAAAGTTAAATAACTTATCAAATTAGATAAACTATGATTTTTTGATCATTTAAGTTACTAAAACATCATGAAGAAGTCTTGATACAAACCGGTGGTTGTAGAAGGAAAGAAATGTCTGCAGTATAGAGTTTCCAAATTTGATGTTTTCCAAATGATGATAAAATGATAAAGACGAATTGGAACCAAATGTTGTCAGATAGAGAGTTTTAATTTCATAAATTATGAGAGTTCACAATGTTTTTTATTGGATGAGTTACAGATACTAATCCATAAGAAGAGTTGGAGTAACCAATTATTCATACATAGGTCTGTTATTAAAATTGAATATGATTAGTTGGTGAAATGAAATGAATCAATAAATAAAATTTTAAAATTTGATAAAAGACATAAGAGGATATCAACATTTCTATAATACAAATATTTTAAGAGTTCTAAACCTTTATCATAACAAAATTTGATCAGATGAATAAGTTTTTAGAAGATTTTGATTTTTCTCTCTGATTGATCTGATTAGAAAATAGGATGTTACTGAGCATTCCAAGGGATGTTTTGATCGAAGTTATAAGGCACAGATTCATCATGCATTATTTGACATCGATAATTCATCGGATGCTAATTTAGTTTTGACATAGTATGAAAAGACTAATGAAAAATTAGCATATGGATAATGAGAACAAAAATTATAAAATAGATATTTGTTTCTATTGAAAAATTAATGTAGAAAAATAAAATTTTATGAAAGTGAAACAATATTGTCTACCATATTCTGTTGACTTGGAGAATCATAGAAAAAAATTATAATTCTTTTGTTATTACTAGATGAAGGGAAAAATATGTTATTTATTACAAGAGGGTCAAGAGTATCTGATTTAGGAATGATAAAGTTAGAAGTTGTGGTTTTTTTAGGCTCTCGGTTAAGAATGTAACTTATAAAGAATGTATTTTTAGAGTTCGAGCATAGAATCATTGATCCAAAAGAATAATTTTTTTTCATTTGGTTCAAGATAATTTTAATGACTAATATAGTTTTATACTGAGTTTTCTGAATAATAATTTCTGAACTAATGTTTTGAAATTTGAGAAGAGTTATGAATTTGTTTTCATTCTAAATGAATTTGTATCTTGTTTAAAGATAAAAAATTTGAGGAGAGTTATAAAAATTCATGAAGATTTGATAATTCTAAATAATATATGAAAAGTTTTTATATGGTCAAAATAAATCTCAAATGAATGTGAACTTTAAAGATTAAAAATTTGTGTGAGTGGGAAAATATTTCAGATTCAAACATTCAATATTCTCGAAACAACTATAAATAGAGGAGGAAATTTAAATGTTACTTAACACTACTCACCCATTAATAAAAGACGATACTCTATATAATTCTTATCATTAGTTAGTTCCAACTGATGTTTTTTTAAGAAGATTTTTCCGAAAGAGGTTTTTATTAGACGATTGGACTAAAGAATGTTATGATTACTTGATAGAGAGAATTATACTATAGGGATTATTCTATCTTTTGATATGTATTTTGGAATATCACATTTTGAGAAAAGGGTTATTAGTTTTAGGATATCATATTTAGCTAATCAGGCATTGGAAAATCAGACTGAGGAAGATCAGACTCAGGTTCTAGATAGACCATTACAGAAAAAAGTATCGAAGTTGTTAATTGGTTTGTGGATAATTATTTTTATATATTTTAAAATTGAAGAGAGTTGTTATAATCATTACAATCTGGGGATATAAGGTGTCTAATTGTATTTAACACAACTTTTATTTACTTATTCATAATAGTGAACTTCCATTGACCCATAAGAGTGGCTATGAAAAAGATGTAGGTTCTTACACTAAGGCTGATGCTTTTAAATTGTGTGTTCCTTTTTAACTATTCTACATATGTATGAACTTGATCTTACTATAAGTTGAAAAAAAAAACAACTCTGACAAGTCACATTTTTTAAATATAATAAATTTTTAATTTTTAAAAAGGAAACAATTTATTCAACCCATCACCCCTCTTAGTTGTTCTTCAATCCATTGGATCTTAAATTATAATTTGTGGTATGGTTCCTCTATGGAATCCAAATCATGTATACCATCTATTATTTAAATAGTAGAGTAATTATTGAATTTATTGTAAAAATATTATGGTTGGAAAATCAAAATGATTCGATATCTCATATTTCATGTCCTGGAAATTGTTGATGTTCTTAAAATTTTCGATTTCACCCATTGGGAAAGATTCCCCTATGGATTTTTCTAACAAAAAAAATATCAAAGGTTATGTAAAAGCTTTAAATTATATTCTTATGACTATGTTAGAAAATTTTTATATGAAGGTGATGGATTTAAAAATTAGAAAATATTATGTTTTACAAGATTAAATTTATTCTCAAAGGGAATATTTATGTGAAGAAGAACATGCTGCATATATGGTGTAGAATTTCATGAAGAAGTAAGTAAGAGAGATGATGAAATTATTGATGAGTATTTCACCAGAGTAAATGAATATTTTCGAACCATTAGATTTATTGGATATTTAATTTTGGATTCTTAAATAATGAAGATACTCATGAGAAATTTTTTATTAGGTTTGATTCTAAACATTATATATTAGAATATAAAGACGATTAATCTCATAATGAATTTCATAACATCATAATTTATTATAAAATGAGAAAAGCCCAAGTTTTCAAAAATAATATGAAAGATGAAATGGATTTAGATGACATGAGATATATGAAAATTCAAGATGTTAAATATATTGATTTGTGTGATCCGAAGATAAGGAGGACAATGAGTTAAATAAACATAATCATGTATATTATCTTAAATAACCATTATATAAGAGATGAAGGTATGGAGTAAAAAATCCTCCCAAATGTTTTGAGTATCATGAAATTGGAGATTTTTATATTCATTACCTCAATATAATGTGTTTGAATATTAAGATAATCTTAAAGAAAACCCTATGTGGAAGAAGTCTGAAAATATCCAAGAAAGGAAAGAAGTACTTCAGTGGAAAGAATACATTTACTAGAAATAGAGGATTTATGATAAGAAATAAATTCGAATCTAATTTTGATTATATGGATTCATTCGAAGATCAAATTTTTTAATGAATCAAAACCGTATTTGGAAATGTTGAGAAGAAAATAGATTCCTCATGTAATGAAGAAGAATAAGTTGGTGATGAATCTTACAAAGAATATCGTATTAGATATGAACGTGTTTCATGTCTTAAAAATAACACAAATATCAAGAATGAAATTAGAATAATGAATAATGATAGTGAAAAAAAAATTATGTAAGAAAAGCAGTTTCTAAGCAAGGAGAATAACACATGCAATAGATCATAAGATACAAACATAGAATTACTAGACAAGGAATGATGGATAAATATCTCTGTAAGAAGTTACAAGATAAGGAAGATAAATTTAATATATCTCAATTAAATCATATTGATGCCAAAAGTACATTATTAATTTTGAACAAATAGTTCATCAAAACTTTAGATGTAAAAGCAAAATCATCTAAAGGTGAAAAAATAAACATGCCAATAATCATTTGAATTATCCACCTTCCAAGATTAATACTATATTTTATTTTTCTAAGACTTCACTTGTTATGAAATATGTAGGGAAATATTGAATTTATAGGTGTTGTGAAAAAATGGAGAACATTATAAAAAGTTTAAAATTCAATTAATAAGAATGATTGCCCATATTGGGAATATTTTAGAAAAAAAGAAGTTGTCAACCTCAATAATAATAATGTAGGGAAATATTAGTTTTATATTGAAAACTAAAATTATTTAATTTCTAAGAGTGCTATTGAAATTATGGGAACAAATATTATAACTATTAGAATACCATATCTCCACCATGGTTGATGTAACACCGGAGATTTTTATGAGTAATATTTTGTTTTTATATATCATCAAAGGAACCTTTCACTACACACTTTCTTGGCTTACTTTACACGCAATCACGACCTTCCTCGATAGCTTGCGTCGTACGCAATACCGAGTTTCACTAAACAACGATATGCTATTAAAATATTATTAAAACTAGCCGTTATGAATAGTAATAACCACTTTTTGAAATTTTATAAATTTTATTTTTCAAAATGGACTTCATTTTTGGATTCGGAATACCGAAATTATCCTAGGATGAAATTTTGGTATTTTTCTGAAAACTTTCAATTTTTGATGAATAGTGAAACCACTAAGTGATAGGTTAAAAACTGAATTTTTGCATAAAACTTAATTTTACCGCTTCTGTGAATGGAATTTCGAAAATCCGACAGACACGGTTGATATCAGTAAGTAAAATGTGGTTCAATGAGATAAAAATAATTTTTTGGTGAATAGTAACTTTTTACTTTTTTTTACCGCGGTTAATAGTAAATAGGGTAACTAAGGTTAAAAATGATATTACTATTACCCTAACACATGTCCTAATTCTATTGGATAAGTTTAATTCGACCAAAAACAAACTTAGGAATAAAATATGACAATTTAGGCCAACTTGGGTTAGATTAGGACATTTATTATTAATTTATTTAAAGAAGGGTTAAAATAGTTAAAATCAAAGTTTAATAAGTAAATCATTTTTAATATGGGGTTATACATAAGATAAATTCGACTATAAATATTCATTAAAAAGATAAAATGATTTCCTAAATAATGGTATTTTATTTGTAATTTTTAGATATTAAATAATTTAATTTATTTATGACACAATGATGATGCAGTAATTATCTTATTAATGAAATATTGACATAATTGATGTTATAAACACCAAAATAAATGTAATTTGAGACTTTTTATGAATTCCACTAATTTTTTAGGTTACTATGATATCTTAGTGTTGATTTAATAAACTTGGTTCGAACATATAATTCTGTTATGACTTTCACAAAAATCATATATCAAATAGTGTCAAAATTGACACAAAATAGTTTTTAAATCAAATATTATATTTCTAATTGTTATTTTATTCCTAAAAATCTAATGTTCGGCCAAATGACTTAGATAAGGATATATATATTAATAATAAACAATTTGGGGTTCTTTTGGCTTGTTATAGTAAGTGTATTAACCATATAGTGAAAGAAAACAAAAAGACACGGTAAAAGTTAAATTATTTAACATAGAGTTAAATCTAATTGATAAGGTTAAAATAATACCCTAAACTTGTCTAAATCCTATTTGTTGATAGGATTTCGACCCATCCCCACTTTAGCTTCAAAATAATACCCTTTGGATCCATTATAAACCTATTTTTACTTTAATATAAAATAATATTTTGAGATATTCCTAAGGTGCCCCTCTCCTCCCTTATAAAAGGGCACCTCCTCCCCCTCCTCCTGACACCAATTTGAGCACACAAGCTCGGCCAACCCCTGCCATTTTCTCCTCTCCACTTCCCTAGAATAATCCTAGAGGTCCTGGTCTTCTTCAAAGACCAATCTTAGTTCCCTAAGTTGACGATTCAAAGAGGCGTTCCAAAGAAGAGGTAATATCCATTACCGATCTTTTCAATTTCTTTCTTCTTCAACTTCTTCTTATTTAGTTGTTTCATGATAAAGTAATAACATCAGTATTACTTACATACTTATATGTTATTATAAATATGAAACAACCCTAATTCACCTTCTATCCACCCTACGGAAAAATGAAATCACCGCGCGTGCGTACGTACGGAATACCGTCTCCACGCCGTGGTGTAATCTATTTTCCACCATCACCTTACAAGGATGGGTATAATGGTGTAATGAGTAACTATTTATGATTATTATAAAGTAATATTGATACTGAAATAATATATATATACTCCAATACAGTTCCACGATCATAGGAACGATATCATCACTCGTGCGTACGTACGGAATACCGTCTCCACGATGTGATGCGACTCGTTCTACATGATCATCATTACATAGTAATTATATAAATTAATTGAATGAATAAATATGATATATGTTACACTAATACCATTCTGGATATAACGTATCTATAACCTTAAAATAAGAATAAGAATTTATTTGGCAAAACACGCATAATAACAAAAGGCAATAAGGACCCGAGTAACATGCAACAATGAAATATTACTAACAAGAAGCTAAGAATATGACCATATATGATATCATATCAATATGTATGATTCTGGAATAAGTCAATAACATTATTTAAACCATTATACAGGATCTTCGGACACGTACAAAGCAAATCGGACCTAAGGTAAGGGAAATATCACAATCTCATTTTTATCTGAGATTGTTTATACTTTGGCATTTACTGGGGTGTATTTTATCATCCACATCCATGCTTCCCCAATATGTAATATTTATATCCTTATACAATAGTTTATATTCAATTTTACCCTTCGGTAAATTTTTAGTAAAGGATATGAAAGGAATCTTTTGTCGTTTTTCGTACGAGGTACTTTTTTGACTTTTCCGACAAAAGTACGAGAAGAATGTTTTTTTTAACTTATACGACATGAATGGATTTTTAAAACATTATTTCCAAGAAGATTCCATTACAAGTTTTCAAGTTTATTTTTAATCATATTCTTTTATTTTAAAGTCGTATGACATGTTATGAAAGAAAAATGTTTTTGAAGTAGAAATGATATTTTCCTCAAGAATGGAGTTCAAGTATTTTATCAAAATTATTTTCCATCTAAGATAATAAAAGGGTTATGTTTTTATCCCTATTATTACATGGATTTGATTATGTTGTGATGGAAATATTTTTATGAATTCCTTTATCTTATATGAATTGTTTTATGATGTCATGTTGTTTAAGAATTCCATTTTTATTACATGGGTTATGCTATGATGTATGGTTTATGATTATGTGGCACACATAAGAAAGGATTCATTATAAGATGGGTGGGACCTATATCTCCCTCCAATGCATTGGGTAAAGATTTTATATCTCATGAGATAGACATGGCTGGAACGGTAGGTTATACCGGTTTAGTGAAACAGGACTGGAACGAGGGTGACTCGGTTCAGAAAGGGACTCTGTCCACTAAGATAGTCTTGGAAATGAGTCATGACTAACAAGAAATGATGTTCCATGATTATGTGTGCATGACAAAAAGTTTCAAGTTTCATTTTATGATTATGGGGATCTCATTTTCACTTCTATGATTTATTCCATGTTAAGATATTATGATCTCTTTTGCAGGTTATGATTTTCAAAAAGATATGATATGATTTTTATTTCCTTTATTTGCCCTTGCTGAGCATTTGAGCTCACCCTTTTATGTTTTCTTTTCCCCAGGTCAGGAAGATGGATATTAAGTAGAATATGCTAAAAGGGACCCTATATATGATGAAATAAATGGAAGACACTGTAGAAGATTTATGAACCATTTGTTTATGTTTCCCAGTTTCTAAAGACACTATACCTATACGGTCCTTTGTGGTTTTGTCATATGTTGTAATAAGTGTGCTTCAATTTTGAATTATTAACAATGTATGTAAAGTATGGGTCGTTATAGTTGTTATCAGAGGAAAGGTATAGTCAACCTTTGGAAACTAGGATGTGAAAGCCTTAGTAAGAACCCTAAGGCTAAGTCTAAGCATAGAACACAATCTTAGTGTTTTAGAAATGGCCATGAATAACCTAGGATAAGACCTTAAGCATGAAAATTTTATTCTTAAATTATGTGGTTTTCCTATTATAATTAGTGTTGCTCACACTATTCTTCTTGGTTTAAGTCAATGGCTGGAACCCGAAGGAACCGTGTTAATGCGGAATGCGATGGGCAATGCAATGATTTTCCCCCTGAGCAACCAGACGATATGGGAGTTGGAATGCAAAATCTTGTAGCCATGCTCACACAACCTTCTCAAGCTATGAATCATGCAGGACTTCCAAACGAGCAAAGGAAGGAGCAACATTCTGTTGAATCCATCATGAGGCAGCGTCCACCTTCTTTCAGCGGGTCTACTGATCCATTAGTTGCTGAACAATGGATTAGTACTACTGAAAAGATATTTTCAGTCCTTCAATGTTCTGAACATGATAAAGTCATCCTAGCAGTGTATCGTTTGGAAGGAGATGCTGATCAATGGTGGAATCTTATTAAGAATACGAGGCAATGGGATGAAATTGAGTCTATGGAATGGGACGAGTTCAAGAACTTATTTTTCAATAAGTACTTCCCTCGTATTCTCCGAACAACGATGGAGAAAGAGTTTCTTGAACTGAAGCAAAGGGATGATGAATCTTTTAATACCTATGAAGCAAATTTTACAAGACTTGCAAGGTATGCTTCTGGTATTATTATCCAACCTGAGAGTAAGATCGATTGATTCTTTAGTGGCTTAAAACCAAGTCTTTGAAGGGCGTTAGCCATAAGGGACTTCAATAGCTATGAGGAAATCGTTCGATGTGCTCTCAAAGTCGAGATGGAGATTGGAGTAACCCATCAGTCACATGGGTTTGATAAGAAGAGGAAGATGGAATTCAAAGGAAAATCTTAAGAGCACACTGAAAAGAAGATGATATTTCCCTTATGCTCAAAGTGTGGAAAGAAACATGGAGGGAGTTGTCTTAAAGGGACAAGTAAATGTTTTAAATGTGGAAAGGAAGGTCATCGGGCATTTGAATGCCGCTATAATGGGAAGAAGATGTCTAATGATGCAAACAAAGGAAGGGATACATAGAATGAACCTACAACACTTCAATGTTTCAAGTGCAAGGAGATGGGGCATTATGCCAATCAATGCCCAAATCCAAGGGTTGATGATGATGGTCGACGTCAAAAAAATCTTAAGGCTAAAGACAAAGGAAAGTCACATACAATTTCTATCAGCGATGTGGAGTACGATAACAAAGTGGTGAAAGGTACACTTACCATCCACTCTAAAGTAGAAAATGTTTTATTTGATTCTGGATCCACCCACTCTTTTATTTCTGAAAAATTTTCTAAGGGTATCACCGTACTACCTCAACAATTAGATGTTGAGTTAGCTGTGACAACACCTAATGGCACAACAGTCGCATCAAAAGTTTATAATTCTTCTCCGATCGAAGTTTGTGGGAAATTTCTTCCTGCAAATCTTGTGATCCTTCCTTTAGTGGAATTTGATGTGATTCTTGGCATGGATTGGCTTTCTCAACATGGAGCTCATATCAATTTCCAAAGAAGGGAAGTCACATTTCATATTCCAGATAAATCTACGATCGTCTATCAATGCAAGGATGAACATAACCTTCCAGTGGAAATTTCTTCCATATTATGGGTATTGATTTCACTAAATGAAGGTTATTTATCTCAAATAGTTGGTGAGAAACTCACGATTAAGAATATTCCCATTGTACGGGAGTTTGATGATGTCTTTCCGGAGGAATTACCGGGTCTTCCACCAAATCGTGAAGTTGAGTTTTCAATAGAACTCGTACCGGGCGCCTTGCCAATTTCAAAGACACCTTATAGAATGGCCCCAATTGAGTTGCAGGAATTGAAGAAGCAACTCCAAGAGAATATTTATAAGGGATTCATACGCCCTAGTGCGTCACCTTGGGGAGCACCTGTTCTATTTGTTAAGAAGAAAGATGGATCAATGAGACTCTGCATTGATTATCGAGAACTTAACAAGATCACTATCAAGAACAAATATCCTCTCCTACGCATTGATGACTTATTTGACCAACTACGCGGAGCTCAATACTTTTCCAAGATTGATCTTCGTTCAGGGTATCATCAATTAAGGGTCAAAAGGGAGGATATACCAAATATGGCTTTCCGTACAAGGTATGGACACTATGAATTTATAGTGATGCCATTTGGTCTTACTAATGCCCCTGATATCTTCATGGATCTAATGAATAGAGTCTTTAGAGACTATCTTGATCAATTTGTGGTAGTCTTTATAGACGATATTCTTGTCTATTAAAAGAGCAAGGAAGAGCATGAAGATCACTTGAGAATTATATTGAAGACCCTGAGAAAGGAGAAGCTTTATGCCAAATTTAGCAAGTGTGAATTTTGGCTTCAAAAAGTTGCATTTTTGGGTCACATAATCTCAAAAGAGGGGATATCTGTGGATCCAGCAAAAACAGAGGTTATCGAAAGATGGTCAAGACCAACAACAGTAACTGAGATCCGAAGTTTTCTTGGTTTGGCTGGATATTATCGACGTTTTGTAAAAGATTTTTCACGATTATCTAATCCACTCACCAAGTTGACTCGGAAAGGAGTTAAGTTTGTTTGGACAGAGGAATGTGAAGAGAATTTCAAGGAGTTGAAAAGAAGGTTATCCAGTGCACCTGTGCTCACACTGCCTTGTAGTGGAGAAAGGTTTGTGATCTACAGTGATGTATCCAAGAAGGGATTGGGGTGTGTTCTTATGCGAAATGATATGGTGATAGCTTATCCCTCACGACAGTTGAAAATCCATGAGCAAAATTAGCCAACACATGATTTGGAGTTGGCTGCGGTAATCATTGCATCAAAGATTTGGAGGAATTACCTTTATGGTGAAAGGTGTGATATTTATACTGATCATAAAAGTTTAAAGTATATTTTCACACAAAAGGAGTTGAATATGCGTCAAAGAAGATGGTTGGAGCTGGTTAAGGATTACGACTGCTCAATCCATTACCACCCTGGGAAAGCAAACAAGGTGGAAGATGCATTAAGTCGACAAGACCATGCTAGTTTATCCATGATGAGGATCAAAAAAGATCCAATATTTATGGATTTACAAAGGAAGTATCTTGGAATTATAATGGAAGGGGAAAATCTTATCTTTCTCAAATGAATGTTCAACCATCTATACATGTGAAGATTAAAGAGGCACAGAAAGAAGATGTCGAGTTACAAAAGAAGGTGAGAAATGTTCCTGAATTCAACCTTGATTGTGATGGGATAATAAAGTTCAGGAATCGGGTTTGTGTTACTCCCATCCCTGAATTAAAGAAGGAGCTGATGGATGAGGCTCATAGTTCATCATTCTCTATTCATCCTGGAAGCACGAAGATGTATAGGGACCTGAAATAGTACTTCTGGTGGGATGGCATGAAAAGAGATATTGCTGAATATGTCTCTCGATGCTTGGTTTGTCAACAAGTTAAAGCTGAGAGACAGAAGTCTAAGGGGATGTTACAACCATTACCCATACCCGAATGGAAATGGGAAAACATCACTATGGACTTTGTCATAGGACTTCCTAAAACATCCAAAGGCAATAATGCTATTTGGGTCATAGTTGATCGTCTTACAAAGTCTGCACACTTCATTGCTATTAGAGAGGATTTCTCTCTAGATCAGCTTTCCAGGATATATGTAAAGGAAGTGGTAAGATTGCATGGAGTACCACTTTCTATTATATCTGATCGGGATCCGAGATTTACCTCGAAGTTCTGGCGAAGTCTTCAGCATACTCTGGATACAGAGTTGAGTTTCAGCACTGCTTATCATCCCCAGACAGACGGTCAGTCTGAGAGAACAATTCAAACCATAGAAGATATGTTGAGAGCTTGCTCTATGGATTTCAAAGGAGGTTGGGATCAACACCTACCTTTGGTGGAATTTTCTTATAATAATAGCTTTCACTCCAGTATTCAGATGGCTCCTTATGAAGCTCTCTATGGAAAGAAATGCAGGACTCCAACTTGCTGGGATGAAGTTGGGGAAAGAAAGCTATTAGGACCTGATCTCGTTGATGAAATGGCAGAAAAAGTCAGATCTATTCAACAACACATAAGAGAAGCTCAGAGTCGACAGAAAAGTTATGCCGACAACCGAAGAAAAGACCTATAGTTTGAAGTGTGTGATAAAGTGTTCATACGAATATCTCCTTGGAAGAGGGTTATGAGATTTGGAAAGAAGGGGAAGTTGAGCCCTAGATATATCGGTCCTTTTGAAATACTGGATCGTGTTGGGAAGGTAGCTTACCGATTGACGCTTCCACCGAATCTCTCTCAAGTTCACGATGTGTTCCATGTATCTCTCCTGAGAAAGTACATACCAGATCCTTCACATGTACTCATCTCAGAAGTTGTACCGCTGGAGCAAGATCTTTCTTATGAAGAACAGACGATAGAGATTCTGGATCGTAGCGAAAAAGTCCTACGAAACAAGACCACTCGCTTGGTGAAAGTTTTATGGAGGAACCACCAACTTTAAGAAGCTATATGGGAGCTTGAGGATATGATGAGGGAGAAGTATCCTCATCTGTTTGTTACAAAGTGACGAATTTCGAGGGAGAAATTTTTTTTAAGGGGGGTAGAATTTAACACCCATGATTTTTATGAGTAATATTTTGTTTTTATATATCATCAAAGGAATCTTTCACTACACACTTGCTTGGATTACTTTACACGCAATCACGACCTTCCTCGATAGCTTGCGTCGTACGCAATACTGAGTTTCACTAAACAACGATATGCTATTAAAATATTATTAAAACTAGCCGTTATGAATAGTAATAACCACTTTTTGAAATTTTATAAATTTTATTTTTTAAAATGGACTTCATTTTTGGATTCGGAATACCGAAATTAACCTAGGATGAAATTTTGGTATTTTTCTGAAAACGTTCAATTTTTGATGAATAGTGAAACCACTAAGTGGTAGGTTAAAAATTGAATTTTTGCATAAAACTTAATTTTACCGCTTCTGTGAATGGAATTTCGAAAATCCGACAGATACGGTTGATATCAGTAAGCAAAATGTGGTTCAATGAGATAAAAATAATTTATTGGTGAATAGTAACTTTTTACTTTTTTTTACCGCGGTTAATAGTAAATAGGGTAACTAAGGGTAAAAAAATATTACTATTACCCTAACACATGTCCTAATTCTATTGGATAAGTTTAATGCGACCAAAAACAAACTTAGGAATAAAATATGACCATTTAGGCCCACTTGGGTTAGATTAGGACATTTATTATTAATTTATTTAAAGAAGGGTTAAAATAGTTAAAATCAAAGTTTAATAAGTAAATAATTTTTAATATGGTGTTATACATAAGATAAATTCGACTATAAATATTCATTAGAAATATAAACAGATTTCCTATATAATGGTATTTTATTTGTAATTTTTAGATATTAAATAATTTAATTTATTTATGACACAATGATGATGCAATAATTATCTTATTAATGAAATATTGACATAATTGATGTTATAAACACCAAAATAAATGTAATTTGAGACTTTTTATGAATTCCACTAAATTTATAGGTTACTATGATATATTAGTTTTGATTCAATAAACTTGGTTCGAACATATAATTCTGTTATGACTTTCACAAAAATCATATATCAAATAGTGTCAAAATTGACACAAAACAGTTTTTAAATAAAATATTATATTACTAATTGTTATTTTATTCCTAAAAATATAAGGTTCGGCCAAATGACTTAGATAAGGATATATATATTAATAATAAACAATTTGGGGTTAGTTTGGCATGTTATAGTAAGTGTATTAACCATATAGTGAAAGAAAACAAAAAGACACGGTAAAAGTAAAATTATTTAACTTAGAGTTAAATCTCATTTATAAGGTTAAAATAATACCCTAAACTTGTCTAAATCCTATTGGTTGATAGGATTTAGACCCATCCCCACTTTAGCTTCGAAATAAGAACCTTTGGAACCATTATAAACCGATTTTGACTTTAATATAAAATAATATTTTGAGATATTCCTAAGGTGCCCCTCTCGTCCCTTATAAAATGGCACCTCCTCCTCCTCCTCCTCACACCAATTTGAGCACACAATCTCGGCTAACCCCTGAAATTTTCTCCTCTCCACTTCCCTAGAATAATCCTAGAGGTCCTGGTCTTCTTCAAAGACCAATCTTAGTTCCCTAAGTGGAGGATTCAAAGAGGCATTCCAAAGAAGAGGTAATATCCATTACCGATATTTTCAATTTCTTTCTTCTTCAACTTCTTCTTCTTTAGTTGTTTCATGATAAAGTAATAACATCAGTATTACTTACATACTTATATGTTATTATAAATATGAAACAACCCTAATTCACCTTCTATCCACCCTACGGAAAAATAAAATCACCGCGCGTGCGTACGTACGGAATACCGTCTCCACACCGTGGTGTAATCTATTTTCCACCATCACCTTACAAGTATGGGTATAATGGTGTAATGAGTAACTATTTATGATTATTATAAATTAATATTGATACTGAAATAATATATATATACTCGAATACAGTTCCACGATCATAGGAATGATATCATCACTCGTGCGTACGTACGGAATACCGTCTCCACGATGTGATGTGACTCGTTCTACATGATCATCATTACATAGTAATTATATAAATGAATTGAATGAATAAATATGATATATGTTACACTAATACCATTCTGGATATAAGGTATCTATAACCTTAAAAGAGGAATAATAATTTATTCGGCAAAACACGCATAAGAACAAAAGGCAATAAGGACCCGAGTAACAAGTAACAATGAAATATTACTAACAAGAAGCTAAGAATATGACCATATATGATATCATATCAATATGTATGATTCTGGAATAAGTAAATAACATTATTTAAACCATTATACAGGAGCTTTGGACACGTACAAAGCAAATCGGACCTAAGTTAAGGGAAATATCACAATCTCATTTTTATCCGAGATTGTTTAAACTTTGGCATTTACTGGGGTGTATTTTATCATCCACATACATGTTTCCACAATATGTAATATTTATATCCTTATACAATAGTTTATATTCAATTTTACCCTTCGGTAAATTTTTAGTAAAGGATATGAAAGGAATCTTTTGTCGTTTTTCGTACGAGGTACTTTTTTGACTTTTCCGACAAAAGTACGAGAAGAATGTTTTTTTAACTTATACGGCATGAATGGATTTTTAAAAAATTATTTCCAAGAAGCTTCCTTTACAAGTTTTCAAGTTTATTTTTAATCATCTTCTTTTATTTTAAAGTCGTATGACATGTTATGAAAGGAAAAATGTTTTTAAAGTAGAAAGGATATTTTCCTCAAGAATGGAGTTCAAGTATTTTATCAAAATTATTTTCCATCTAAGATAATAAAAGGGTTCTGTTTTTATCCCTATTATTACATGGATTTGATTATGTTGTGATGGAAATATTTTTATGAATTCCTTTATCTTATATGAATTGTTTTATGATGTCATGTTGTTTAAGAATTCCATTTTTATTACATGGGTTATGCTATGATGTATGGTTTATGATTATGTGGCACACATAAGAAAGGATTCATTATAAGATGGGTGGGACATATATCTCCCTCCAATGCATTGGGTAAAGATTTTATATCTCATGATATAGACATGGATGGAATGGTAGGTTATACCGGTTCAGTGAAACAGGACTGGAACGAGGGTGACTCGGTTCAGAAAGGGACTCTGTCCACTAAGATAGTTTTGGCAATGAGTCATGACTAACAAGAAATGATGTTCCATGATTATGTGTGCATGCCACAAAGTTTCAAGTTTCATGTTATGATTATGGGGATCTCATTTTCACTTCTATGATTTATTCCATGTTAAGATATTATGATCTCTTTTGCAGGTTATGATTTTTAAAAAGATATGATATGATTTTTATTTCCTTTATTTTCCCTTGCTGAGCATTTGAGCTCACCCTTTTATGTTTTCTTTTCCCCAGGTCAAGAAGATGGATATTAAGTAGAATATGCTAAAAGGGACCGTATATATGATGAAATAAATGGGAGACACTGTAGAAGATTTATGAACCAGTTGTTTATGTTTCCCAGTTTCTAAAGACACTATACCTATACGGTCCTTTGTGGTTTTGTCATATGTTGTAATAAGTGTGCTTCAATTTTGAAGTATTAACAATGTATGTAAATTATGGGTCGTTATAGTTGAGGTTTCAACAATTTTTAAGAAATAGTGGGCACGAAATTAATAGTTTTTCCAACCAATAAGATTAATGAAAATTAAAATATGATATTATTAAAAACATTCCAAAATAATATTATTTTAATATCCTGGAGGAAATATATAGAATATGTGACCATCAAGGTCACTTTACTTAAAATATCTAAGATATTTCTTTTGGAACGTGTTTCTTACAGTGGAAAATAAAAGGGAATTTAAAGTATAATGTTGATGAAAGATCATTTTTTTTCGAGAAAACATTGAAGGATAGAAGAAAGAACAAACCAAGTATTCTTGGGAGTTGGTTTTCCTCTAACATTATGGGATATATAAATATATTTAAAAATATTTAAAATTTTAATGGATGAATAGTTTATTTTTTAAATGATAGTACCTAAAAAATTAAATGAATACGGACTTCTGAAATAGAACCTCAAAAACTATAGTCTAAAAATTTTCCATTTGTTGAGGAACTCAAACAAAACATACAGAGTGAAGTAAAAAAAAATTTGATTGAAAATAAGTGATATTCATAAAATATTTATGTATCATTAGAAGTGTAGATGATGGTAATTTTGTAATCATGGGATAAAAAACTAATGGAATTCTATTTCAAATTTGATAACTTTATAAATCATGTTACATGATTTATAAATATTACAATACTTTATAATTTTAGAAACCATGTAACTGTTTAATTGAAATGACTATAATCATTAAATGAGTTCTGATTGATTATTTAGAGTAGTTAATAGATATTTTTGAAATAAATAATATTCATGGTTTGATTAATGATTTCATAGTAATGAAGTTAAATGTCTATGTAATGAATAAAATTTTTTATGGTTATTATTTTTATGGTTGCAGAAGGTATGTAATTTTAATTTCCAGTAAATATTTTAAACGTGTCAAGATATTATTAATGATGTCATAATATAGAGTATAAATTGTAATGGTCCTATGATAGTTGTTCGTAATAAATATCTAAGAGTTTCTGGGAAAACCCACTTCCTCATTTAGAGGAAAACATCATTTTTTTTTCAATGATATAGAATTTATAAATCAAATGAATTATTTTTTGGGTAAAATATTGACAATTATTTCATGCGTTTTGATTCTATGGTTGATTGGGTGAAACTACGTCATGGTTCAGATCACAATGTCTTAGTTTATTGAACTCAATAAATAATCTATGTTTCACATAGAATTTAGGAGTGATATGCAAAAAAAATATTATTATAGAACATTATTAGAAGAAAAAGGGATAGTTTTGATTAAAAACTAGGGTATAGACTTATTTTTTTTCTAATGTGAACAAGAGGAGGAATGAATAAGATCATATTAATTATTGATGTCATTATTGGTCATTAATATTATTCTATTTTATTCAATATATTCCTACATTTCAGATACAAGATATAATTTCTTGACATTATGAAAATAATTTATGGATATATTTCAAATGTAACTTTTATTTAATGAATATTATATAAATATTGAAAGAAGTGGAATGAAACCAACGGATTACTAAGGACTAGCATCTTTTAATGAGTTGTAATGTCATTGGGAGAAATTAGTATTCATATGTTAATTTTTTGAGGCCTATAGAGTAGTATTTAATTTGACTTTTTAAAGGCTCTATATAGCATCTGGTAATGTAAGAAAAGTTATTAATGTGAAAAAAATTAAATCACCGATTCCACACCTCTCAATGTGCCTCAATCTTATCTGGGAATATCATGGCCATGTGTGTGGTGTTTAAATGTTATGTGGAAGGTTTACCTAATTCTTTGGCAATTGAACCAGATCTTAGGACTGATTATATTAATGATTTTAGTGTGAATATTGAAATTTATCTGACCTCAGTCGATTCTATGAAGTAATATACTATGTAGGTGCTTGATTCCAATTGAAAATTTTCGTTTATTAGGGATAATTCAAAATGGTTTTTTGGTTTCCTACATGATTATTTATTTATTATTTTTATAAAATATTTTTTCATATAACATAAAGAAGCCTTACATGATATGGAAAAAGACATATATTAATGTTGTTGAAATAAATGAAGTCCAACTGCATTGAAATAGCTAAAAATATTGCATGATATGGGAAAAATTCTTATATTTCTAAATTCTATAAAATCATTAACCAAATTTTAACAAGAATAATGAAAAATGGATAACATGTTTTCTTACCTCAATATATGAAAAAAAAGAGTTCCCATTTATAACTTCTTGTTATAGTCCCAAATCAGGTAGGAAACTAAACTATAAGGATTTTATTGTTTAGCTAAAAATTTCGCCACTAAATCTATAGTAAAATGGATATGATCAACATGCATACCCCATTAATGAAAAACTGAGAGTAATATAACCAAAAACCTTACCATTTTCAAGATATAAAAAAACTATTAAACAAAATACTATTATAAGATTATTTATATTAAATAAATCTCCCTTTACTGATATATTTCCTTATAGAGAACACAGAAATATGATAATCATTTCATTTGTTCCATTAAGGCACAACAGTAAAATGGAACCAAAATTACAATTTAATTAATTGAAATAAAATATGTAAAATTTCCCAATGATTAAGGCTACTAGTAAATAAAAACACAACAGCAAGGAATTACTAATCATCATGATCTCCCATTAGGATAATACAAGTAATTATAACTATAGAGTGAATAAACCCTAGTAAAAATACTATAAATATAATTATAATTAAATTATATAATTATATTAATGATTTTAGATACAAACATAAGGATATATATTGGAATGCTTAATCAAAATGTAAGTGTTATATTTTTTTTGGGTATATATGGCCATTATGTATATAAAAAAATTTAAAATTATATGGAAATTGAAATTATTTTGCCATTAAGCATAAAAAAATTACTAATGAGATAAATTATAATTAAAATAATATTTTATTATTAATTAGAATATAACTATTATAATACTTTTATAGAATCAGTGATTACAAGATTAAGTAACCATATAATTAATTTTATGTAGCAGGGTATAAATAATGTCAAAAATTTGTAAATGTATTCCATAAAAGGATTATTTATATTATCTTATAAAATATGTAGCAACAATATAGGGTTTCCTAATCCAACCAGAAAATGAATTTCAGAAATTATGGCTTGATCACGATAATCCATGAGATATGTTCAAGCTCAGGGAAATTATTAAGAAATTCATACTAGCTGAAACAAATTCCTTGACTACGAATATTTAATATTTTTATTTTAGGGATTATGCAAAGGACTTAATGGAGATTCCAATATATTGTAAGGATTATAACTAATTTTATTTTTAATCTAGAAAAAAATGTTTTTAAAAGATATACCTTTTTTAATATGTGTATTCTTATATATTACACATTTCTATAAGACTAATTTCCTTTCAAATTTATTTATTCAAAATATTCATTTTTACATAAATGGATTTGAAAAAATCAATGATTGGTTAGTATATAAAAATTATACAAATATGATTAAAATAAAATAATTTTAAAAAGGATTATTTGTAAAAAACTACATTATGAAGTGTCATTTATTTTTTATTAATAAATAATATTGGCCACTTTGAAGGAATTTTTAATGAAATTTATTAGTTATATATAAATAAATAACTTATATTTCATAAATAAATTTCAATTGGTAATAACATAGAATTAAATAATTTTTTATTTTTAAAGTTTTTTTCTACTAAAAATGGTTTTTATTTATTAACAAACAACTACAACTATTCTTTCACACCATCACACCATCAAAAACATAACCCCAATCATTAGAAACTTTTGGGGATGTTCGCAACGAACGGAAAAAAACATATTAGAAAGACCATGGGAACCAAATGGAAAACTAATAATGGATGATCAAATATACATTGAATAGAAGGATATATTTGACATAAGATGGACCATCAACACCAAAGACAACCAACAACATAATCCGAAACTGGTATAATATCTATCATACAAGATCGTGAATTGGTTGTAGCCTAAATAAATTTGTAGAAATATAATGGGGAGAATGAGACAATGACTACGAGAAAAAACCAAAACAAAATACATAATAATGAAAGGAAAATTGATATTACAAAACATCCAAAATAAACCAATACCATGACAAAATAACATCCTAGAATCATAAAAAACACAATCCCAAGATTCCACAATACTCTTTTTTCAAGCCTCTATGGGATTTAGCATGTTGTTTTCTACGATAAAAGTAGAGGTATAAGTATCATAGGCCCCAAAAC
Source organism: Viscum album (assembly GCA_963277665.1). Taxonomy (NCBI): domain Eukaryota; kingdom Viridiplantae; phylum Streptophyta; class Magnoliopsida; order Santalales; family Viscaceae; genus Viscum; species Viscum album. Next base: position 1,171,007,304 of record OY728119.1, on the reverse strand, counting down.
ATTAGGGAAACATTTGTGGTGTTGTGAGTGTTATTAAAGACTAAGGTGATGAAACTCTTTAGCAAAAAAAGTATAATAAGAAAAATATTGATGGGGGTAAAAAACCAAATTGCCCTAGATACAAAAAGAGGGCTATCAATGAAAGGATACATCACTATTACGAAAATATTATATTATTATAAAAAATAGTTTTTTATAATAAATGTTACAATTTTAAAGTTAAATTTATATTATTTAGAATTTTAATCAAATTAAATGAGGTAAAAGGTTTAAATCATCATGTCTAAATTAAGTAATATGGGTCGTAATGTATTTTTAGAAAATAATATTTACCATACTAAATAATAAAATAAAATTTAAAACATAAACCAAAATGATAAGAAGTTTAGATAATTAAACTAATATTTAAACATTCTATAGGTCTATTATTAATTATGGAGTTCATCTTATAATTTCAACAAATATTTAAATACTTAACTCACCTAACTCGCATGATTCCAGGTTTCCCATTCATGTAATTAAATTTTTTAATGAAATTTCTTTCATTTTTAATTATACAATGACTTATTCATAAGAGATTATCAGACCACTTATATCCTTTGGGTTTTTATTACACTATAAAATATATTCAACCAATTTTTTCTTTCATGTTTGATAGATTTTAGTTACCATAAAAATCCATCATCCTTTATTATTAATTCATTTGATGTTCAAAGTATCTATTCCATCAATGATTATAGCGCCCATCCAACTAGTATGTAATATTTTGTAATAGTTATTTATATAAATTTCCATTGTTTGAAACATATTTCGTATTATTCTACTTTTTAAATTTTTACAGGAAAACAAATTGATTTAATTTTTCTAAAATCACTTTTTATTCAAGTAATTTTAAAATATATTTCATAATTTATATTCATGCCACTTTTCATACATTACAAAAGATATAATGTATTTTATTGATTCAATATGCTTTTCATTGGGTTATAATCATTCTAAATTGCCAATTTTCTTATGATATTTCTATATTATTCCCTTTCTCTTTTATATGATCCATTTTCTCCATGATTCTAGAGAGATTTCATTTATTTAAAAAATAAACTTCTCAAATTATTCATACTTCTTAATTACAAGACAATTAAAAGAAAAATCTCATGTTTGATTTTTTTGTATTTTTATTTCAAATCCATAAAATTTATTATTAAAACAATAATTGTTTTTATTATTAAATATCATTTTTTATTATCTTCTCTACATTCCTTGTCACTCCTATTAAATATAATAATTTTTTTTGTTTTTATTTAAGTGTGTTTCTATAAAATGTTAAATATTTCTGAAACTTATTTGTATTTCAAATACATATATTTTTCAACTCAAACTCAAAGATTATTTTATTCCAGTATTCACACATATTTTAATGTTCCATTAAAAAATGATTTCAAATATTTTATTTTTCCATTTAATTTTGATTTTAAAAGTAACTTATGATAATTTTTTGAAAAAATTAGAAAAAATTTATAGAAACAAGTTTTAGGATTTTTTAACATATTCCTTGATATTTATAAATGATTTATCATATATAGAATTAAATTTTTTGTATCACTCTAAAAGATCCCATTTTTTTATATTTATTTAGGTGATTCAATTTTTGGTATTATTCAGTCTATATTATGATTTATTCTTATAATATTCCTAATAGAGATATTGTATAACCCATTTACTATTCTTGTTTTTATCATTCTCTAATGTCTGATTGATTTTATATAAAACCTATAATTATAGTTTATAATTATGTGATGCATGGTATCAAAATTGATTATCCCTTCAATACCTTGGGTAATTATATATATATGTACATATAATGACGTTATTCATGGACATGATTACAGTCATCTAAATTCACAACACAATATGTGAACATAAATTTAGTTAACTGTGTTGACAACATTATGATGGAACATGATTGTAGTGAGGAATTATTAAATATATATACAAGGAAATGATTTTAGTTAGATAAGTACATAGTATATTAATTCCATGTGCTTATGTTTTTTTTAATATTCCGATATTTGGTTTCCATGTATCATTATCATTATCTCTTGATTCCACGTTATATTCTATATCATATTCTATGCTCTCATGATAATCTCTTTTGTGGTATTATGTTTCTAATAAATGATTTATGTTTTCCTTTTACAAATTATGATATTCTCATATTATTCCATGTTATCATTATTAAGCAATTTATTACTTGTTAATACATTCTCACATGTTTGTGTTCTAATCAACCATTAATCGATGATATTTTCTTCCATTACATAGTATTTGAGCTTAATCATTATGTTTACTATTCCTTTAAGAAATTATATACAAGGATATCTCTATGAGTATTTCTATGGATACATAGGCTTATTATGCATGGATATTAGATAATTTTAGATTAATATTCAGAATATTACTAAAATACATGCCTAGAAACCATAATAGTTTAGTATAATTATAAAAATTCAACCAAATATTGTAACTTAGTGCAAGATCATCAATGATTCCCACAAATATTTTCCCCTATAGTACTTCTACTAAAATAATTTCTTCATAACATGGGTAAAATAAGCATAATAAATGGGTGATCTCATATGCTTAGTAAGGTTTAATTGAGGAGATACATAAGCATAACATTAGAATAAGAGTACAGAAACATGAGAATAATATTTGAAGATCATACCCTTTATATTAAAGACCATATACTTGTGTCCTGGAATAAATATTAGTAGTTCATAATAAATGAATTATAAGGTAAACAAGAGCATGATCCAAGAGAAAATAATATAGGAATAAGACATGAAATTTATGAAATACAAAGAAGAATTGAAAATTGTATGTCAAAGCTACCTTCTAAGAACTTTTTATCAAGTTAGGCTTATAATAATGACCTGTGTACCTACTTCAGGTTTGAGATTCCATCCTTTCAACCCTCTTGTTTTGGGATTTTATGCCCTCATTTGTACACTATAGTTTTAGGATAGGGATTCCCTACCATGTATCCTCTTATTTTGGCATTAGAATTTCCTCCCATGTCCCCTCATGTTTCAGTGTTAGGAAGACCTCTCATGTACTCTCTTGATTTGGTATTAAGACTCCATATTTTTTCTGGCTTGGAATGACCACTCATATACCATCTTGATCTTATATAACTTTTATTATCACACAATATATCGGAGGAGATATGTGTCCCACCCATAATATAATTAAATCATATATGCATGTGCCTTAATGTAACAAAACATTCATCATAACATGACCCATGAGATGAAACGAGTATCATTAATGTTTCACCACATCATAACCTATGGATAAGGGATACGTTTCATAATAATTTCATAAGATTGTAACATGTGAAAACATGTGGGTTTAAAACACATATAAACCAAGGAAGGAAACAAGTATCATAAACACATTCCATTTAAATATAAACCATTAATGAAATAAAGTGAAATATATTCATAAAATATAACAAAGTACTTCATATTTGATGGAGAAGTATTTTTGAAGGTAATGTAGAAAATTTAATAAAAAATGACATTTATCTAAAATCCATTTCAGAAAACAATTTATAAAAAAACATTACTTATAAATAAGGCATTAATATTTTGTTTAAAAATTTTATTCTGTAAAATAACTATTTTTCTTTAAAAAGGATTTTTAAAACATACAGTATTTTGAAAATATTTCTCATTGAAAAATCCTTGAAAACAAAATAGTAAGGCATGAAATAATTTTGGAAATCTTTTTCTATAAAATGGTTTTAAAAACATATAATGAAAACTTAACATCCATGAAATAATTTTCTTTGAAAATAACCCCCTTTTAAACTTATAAAGGGATCTTTGAAATTCATTTAAAACTCCTTTTAAATATAATTTTTTTGAAATCCTTTTTCTTTGATTGACACATTAAAATAAAACAAAATTCAGAATATTATAAAAATGTTTTCTTTAAAGATTAACTTTAAATATTATAATGGAATCATTAGGGAAAAGACAGTCATGAAAACAGGTAAGTCTGTACATACCAAACATTCTTTTTGCAACTTAAAAATATTAGAGAAGTTCATTGACTTGAAAAAAAAATTGTAGCGTTCCTTTTGAAATTTTTTTAAGATGGTAAAAAATGGATAAAAATTTAAATTAAAAATAAATGGATAATAGTAAAAAAAATATTGATTTTTTTTGAAAAAAATGGTTTCTAATAAACATAGATTTCTGACCGAATGGAGAAATAAAGAGATATTTTCAAAAAAAACATTTTCTTAATTATCTTAACTATAATAAAGTATAAACATTAGTACTAATACATGAAGATATCATAGATAACCAGTGAAGAAGAAAATTCATGTGTGTTATTGAGATATTGATTATAAGATTTAATCAATAGAATCATAATTATAAATAATCTTGATAAATGATGAAATTTTACCAATAAATCATTACCCCTGTGGTAACAATGAATTGAAATACTATTTAAAGAATAAAATTACATGAATTGAAATATGACATGAAAATAAGTAGATTAATTATATAGCAATTAAAATGGAAGTATATACACCTCATAGAAAAATAACGGTGAAAAATATGTTATTTTTACCAAATAATCAAAATTGAGAGGAAATTACTTTTCCGATTTGGTAAATTTAGATTTACAAACCCCATAGAAGAAAGGTCATTAAATGAATATGTAAATACTAGTAATGTAATGTATATGAATCATAAAATGAACCCATTTTTATTATACACACCACACAAATGAATTGAGTAGTGAATAAGTCATGTATCTCTATGAAATAATAAATGTCATGGAAATATCTTACTGTAAGTCATGAATTGTTTCTTACACATTTAATCCTCTTCTTGTTTTGGGTTACTCCATTTTATTTTTAGAAAATGGATTCCGTGGAAGGATCTCTACCCAATATAAGGATTAAAGGATTAAGGACTAAACGTAGTTTAAATAAAATCCAGAAGTCCCTCAATAAAATAAAAGTTCATTTAATCTATTTTTTGAACAAATTGTTTTAAATAGCAATCCAATATTATTAAATCCACATATAGTGTGATAATACCTTAATCTCTAAAACCACATTTGATGATTAGAAAAAACCATTCATTAAATGGTCAAACCTGTAACCCTTATTAAATTTTTCAATGAATTATGATATCCTAATTATATTTTTTGAAAATTATTGGGAAAATAATGAGACCATTTTCGTAGAAGGAATGAGATAATGAGTAATGGAGTTTCTAGAATGATTCTTCATGAAATGTTTTGTTTTTAAATAACATGTGTGGTCATTTTTCCTAAAAATGTTGAGTATATATTAAATGGGTTCTTGGATCAGAAATATTAGGGTGCAGTTGCATTCATGATGGAGGGTTTACCCTAGGCATGACTTAAGTTTAGTTGGAGGGGGCATCTACTTAGAAAAAAAGGATTAAAAGTAAATAAAATAAAAAAATAATTTTTTTTAATTTTTTATAACATTATAACTCATAATCAGTAACTTGGATTGGGAATCAAAGAGTACCATTGAGATTGTGAGGATGTGATTTATTTAAAAAGATAATAACATTGACTAGTGTGGGTTTGGGGTAAAATGTTACTTTATGTACTTTTTATAGGGGTATAAAATAAACATAATGAATTTTATTTTATTTCTTTTTAATGTTTCGCACTCTGGTGATGCGGGGATGCGGTGACAGTGAAACTCGTTATCCTTTTATAAATGAAGAAGTGTGGTGATGTTATTTCAAAGATAATTAGTAACGTTTAAATATATAAACACATTCCCATTAATAAATTGGGATAGATTCTTGTGTTAGAATTCATAATGATGGAGTTTTTTTTGATATTTTTCCTCTGGCAAGAAGGAGGAGACTCTCTGGGCTGCGATGATAGATCAGGGGTTGAGATTAGATATAGTGGTGACGAATTGATGAGTGCTAGAAGAACAATGATCGACACGGCACTGCGACCTCAATCAACTTTAGTAGGAGATCCAACAGGAGGTAGGTATTTCTATTTTAATTTTATCATTTCCCCATATTTGAATTCAAATGATAAACTTGAATCAATTGATAAATAGATCAATTCACGGATCAGGATTATTGTTGTAGGATGGGTTTCAACATGTGAGGTTTTTTGGGGATCGATAATAATTTTATTGATTTTTAGATGTTTCATGATTTTATTGATTCTTCTAATGGATCAGATTGAAGCCAGAATGAACAAACGACCAAAGTTTAGTCCTCGGGTTGATTATTATGCATTTCTACCCCATGTTCTTTGCATGTGGAAGATTAGTCGATTGTTGTGCAACCGTTTCAAGGTGCAATGATCCATCATCTTAGATATGGAATATAAATGTCTTGAGTGAGGTGTGATGATTACTACCACTGACAGATCAAAGCGGCACGTGGGAAATATTCAAACGAACACTCTCCAGCAGAAGGGGTCACATTGTGGAATAAATACCATGGATATGATGAACATGACATGAGGGTCAGATACATACATCTAGAGTGAAGAATTGGAAACCTATGAAAGTCTGGTGGCCCGTGGAAGAAATCGATGTAACGTCAGAGGTGGTCGATAGGGGCACGTGGGGGCAGCCACATAACGGCAGCGGGCCACAGTGGAGGAGGCCGCATCAGTGCAGAACTGTAGCGTAAGTGTGGTGTTGCCTCAGTAAGGGAGACTCGCACTCGGGCCATGGGTCGGTGATAGCACGTGGTCTGCAGGACCACATGAGCGGGGAGGCGGCTAGCCACCTAGAAACCTCGTGATGTGGAGGGGATGCGGCAATTGCCATGTCCGATGGAATCCAAATGAGCACAAAATGGAGGGACGAGTTGGAGAAGACATGCTGCACTAAGGGGACCAGTGGCCCGGGCTGGGTTGGCAGACTCGGGTCGAGTCGGCAGAGTTTGGTCAGGTCAGTAGACCCTGGTTGGGGTCGGGTCAAGTCAGCCCGATCGGGTTGAACCAGACCCGGACCCAACCATCACCTATTTGCTAAAATTTACATAACAGTCAAACAAAGTGGTAGTTTGATGAGCCATCTACAAAGTTGTTCCCTTTAAGAAAAGATGGAATTTTTGAAATACTCCAATGATTTTTTGTGGAAGTACAAAGAAAATGTATTGGTTTGAGGCGTAGGTACTCCCAATACAAGAACACTGGTTCAGGAATTGGTGTGTTTCATAATATTGTGACTCCCCACATCATGGGAGAAGGTTCATTTCCAATCGGTAGATTCCTTCAGAGTTGTTACTCTCCAGAGGGACTATGGTGAGGGTTCTTATAAGTGTTCATGAAGTAATATTAGGTACTCCACTATGGGACCATAGAATGGGCCCTCTATTCACGGAGTTAGTATTCCCCTATAGGACTAGCACATAGGTCCTACATATCTAACATTCAAATAGTCTAATATCCCCTACAGTATAAGGTGTGGGTCCTATATGATAGGATTCGGTTATCCCCTATCATTATAGTGTGTGGGTCCTTCACACGGGAACTAATAGGGTCGGTGCACCCATGACGTTCCAAGTCACCGGTCCTCTATTCACTGATTAGTACTCTCCTACAAGGTAGGGTGCGAGTCCTAAACATACGAAGTCATACACTTCTGTGAGATCAGGATGTGGATACTTCATGAGTCATACTCTGTTGTGGGATATTGGTGTGGTTCCTCACTTATAGAGACTCACTCCCCAATCCCGAGTAGTTTATGGGAGTGGGTCCTCCATCAGAGTACAATCTTTCTTGTTTGTCAGACATAGTTGGAGTAGAAGGATCATCCACTTGATGAGAACGATACCTAGATATGAGACAATGCTCCCTCAATGGACTTAGGTGTGGGCCGCTGCTCATTAGAGTGATGAAGGTTTCATGATATGGTTAGGAGCAGGTCTCCCTCATCTCTGGGTAGTGGTGAGGGTAGGCCTCTTTATCCGGGTTTTCTTAGTCATGTGTTGGTCACAAGACAATGATGACTGAAACTTCGATTCTAGGCACTGGAGCTTGACCTAGTAAGATGTTCCCGATGGATAAAATTCTCTTATACATACCATTAGTAATGGTAGAGTTATTATCAAAGGAGTGTACCTCTCAGATGGGTTCCATCTAGGATGGATGATCTTATGTAGTGTGATATACTGGTTTTATGTGTTACTTTGCAAACCTATGATGAGAATCCTGATGCTTGCTATTTGGTTGGGATCGCATGGTTCATAGTGTTTGAAATGAGTACATGTGAATGTTATTGGTATATTTATGGGAATATAACTATTTTTATTAGACTGTATCTTCTTGGCAGTGCTTCCTTTGTGTTCTTTTACCTTCTCTTTTTTTGGGTTCCCCTACTAAGTATTGTTTTACTCACCCCTGCAAATGATTTTTCCACACACCTCTTATCTTGTGTAGATGTTAAAATCTTTGACCTGGTCTAGGGAGAGCATGGAATAGGTGTTTCTCAATTAGATCAGACATATGAGGTGTACACCTACACGTTTTGGCAGCTACACTTGACCTTCCCTTCTTGTAGGGTTCTCAGCAGCAGGGCTTCCAGGACATGGGTTTTTACTTCTGTATTATCTTTCTTTTGGTAGGATTTTATTCTGTCCCAATTTTCTACCTTGCACATTTCTTTCTATTGGACTCTAATTTAGTTTTCCATAGTGTTCTTCATGCATAACTTCCTTGTTTTTTAACTTCCTAGTATCATTGGTTTGGTGTTGTGTGTGTGTGTAGGTACATAAGATAATGCCTCACATTTTTTGGATATTCCTAGTCAGTGCTAGTCACCATCCCTTGGCTTATTGGTGGTGGGGTTGGTGTTGTTACGACACATTCCTCGAGGGACGGGTCGTGATAGAGTGGTATCTTTGGAGGTACAATTCAACATTGGGACCATGAGTCTGTGAATTTGGTTTGGGGAAATAGTGGTAAGTGTTTTGAGTTAAGATTTCAGGCCGGGGACTCTAGTGTCAGTGTTGTGGCCAACATATACATACAACATGAATCTTGGCACATGGTTTCTAACATGATACATTAAAACACAAGTTAGAGGGAAATAAAGGTACATGTGTCATATAGGAATGGGTTGGGTTTTCCATGTCCTTCTTGATACTACTTACCAGGTATAAAATTTTAACCCTGAAACATCTTCTTCTCCATAAGATTTGTTCACAAGGATATAAAACGTGGTGTTTGTATAAGGATTTGGAGTTTTACCAATGATCTATGAGGCCTCCCTGATGAATTAAAGTAATAGATTCTATTTACATCAGGATGGTATGTAGATGATAGTTTCTCTGGATGATGAATTAGAGGACCCACCTATAATTGTTTAGGTGGATCCAAATTTCTAGACTGATTCATGGGTGGATCTTTTGATGCTATAGAATGAATCTCATGGTTCGAACGTGTATCATAGGCTTCTGAGGTAGCAGTCTCCCAAGATGAAGTTTCATAAGGAACAACTAATGACAGGTGCATATTATATGTTGTCGAACCATAGGTTTCATTAGAAGTTATAGGGATGCACTAGTTCTCAATATTTTGATTTGTTACCACCTCCACCTCCATGTGGTCCATACCAGACTCTAAGAGTTAGAGGAAAGGGATGGAGATAGTAATCATATGTCGAGGCTTATAACCGTAGGACTACTATGATGATTCATGGTATGATCTCTGTCATTCTAATTTATCTACAGTATTGTTGTACACACATTCTTCTGATTTCATTTCATTATATTTTTCTTGATTGATACCTAGAGGTTCTGGTTAATCTGTTGAATTGATCCTCACATTTGGATACATCTACTATGGGATACATGATGATCACACATTAGTGATGATATTGTGACCGAACTCTTGGAGGTGAGAGTTTTGGTTGGGATCTCTTAGTCAGAACGTCGAGGGATTATGACATCATTCAAAGTATGGAATACCATAATTCATGCATCGATTGACAATTTTAGGCAATAGGGTATGATTTCTCCACAGTAAGGGAATGAGGATTCCATGGACAATGATAAGGGAACTGAGGCAGTGAGGGGTAGAGTCTCGCATAATACTTAAAAAAGGGGTATTTTTCATGGAATATATTTTCCCTTAGTGCGTGTCCGAAAGAAGCATAGAGAACATAAGAGGAGTACATGGGAGTAGAAGGCTCAAATTCGTTCTCGGTACTCTAACCTTTTCATCAAGTTAACATTATATGGATTTTGTAGGACGTAAATCCATAATGTGGGAAGAATATAATGACTCATATTTTCCTAGTTCTATGTAAAGAAAACTCTTGGAAAAATTTTGAGAACAGATGCTTCAACAGACTACGATTATGAGGCTTAGAGTTCCAAGAATGATCCTTCAAAGAATGATAAATTTTAACTATCATACATGAGTAGTTTTGCTAAAAAATTGGAATAACTCTTAAAAGGATGCCCATATCAGAAATCAAAAGGCACCGTTGTGTTCAGGATAGCGATTTTACCCTAGGCGTTACAAAGATTAGTCGGTGAATATCTAGTGACAAAACACAAAAATAACATAACTGTAAAAGAAATAAGTAAAAAAAATTATTCTATTTTTCAAATCCTTATAAGTCATAAACGGTGACATAGATTGGAAATCCATTTGTACCATTGAGCTCTTGGGGATATGGTTTCCTTATATTGAACGTAACCTCGACCGACATAGGTAGTGGGTAAAAAATTAATTTTTGGACTTTTTAAAAGAGAAAAAAATAATCATAAAGATGATTATATTATTTACTTTTTATCATTTCACCACATGGTGATGCATACATGGAGTAAACCGTTCTCATTTCATAAATTAAACAGTGTGGTGGTGCTAATTTAAAGTTAAAGAGTAATGTGGAAACTCATAAACGTGGTAATGTGATTCCCTACTTTAATCTGGGATAGAGTCAAACATTAAAATTCATAATATTGGAGTTATTTCTCTAATATTTTTTTAAGTTTAAGAGGAGGATACTCTCTCGCCAGTGGAAATGGATCAGAGGTCGAGATTTGATCAAGCGGCAACGAAATCGATGAACGCCGACAAAACAAGGATCTATGTGGTGATACAACCTCAATCAATGTCTTAAAGTGATCTAACAAGAGGTAGGGGTTGTTATTTAAATTTCAACCATTCCCCATATTTGAATTTCTATGAAAAATGAAAATTGATTGAAAATGGACTGATTCACAGATAGTGTGTATTGGTGTTGGATTGGTTTCACCATGCGGGGTTTGTTGGGAATTCATGGTAATTTGATTGATTTTTAGTTTATTCCTCATTTTATTGATCATTCTAATAGATTTGATTGAGTCCATATTGAACAAACAGACTAAATTAAATCCTTGGGTTTATTATTGTGTTTTTATCCTCAACATTCTTCACAATATTCCCCGGTTGGTGAACAATAGATCATTGTGAAACTATTTCATGGTGCACTAATCTGAAATCTTGAATCTAGAATGGACACGACCTGATGGAGGTTTAACTGTTACAGTACTAGGAAGATCAATGTGGCATGTGAGATACCATAAAATAAGAGTTATGCACTGGATGGGGTCACAAAGAGTATTAAATACCATGAATATGAAGAATGTGACATGAGGGTTAGGAGAATTCTTTGTGATCGATAAAAATACCACTAGGGAATGTCCAGTAGCCCATAGAAGAAACTATCGGTACGAACCCCAGAGTATTGGAGGCCACAATAGTGCAGAACCATTGATCTAGTGGTGCACCCCGCCAGGCCGATAGAGGTGCATCCAGGCCTTGGGTCGGTGAAATCACCTACTCTGCATAACCACGTGCGTCGGAGGTGGTCTACTTCCTACTGATAGCGTGAAATAAATGGGTCATGACAATCGACGCATCCTGTGGAGACCGAACTGGCCTGCAGTCATGGGTCGGGTCAGTTCTGTGTTGGATTGGATGACTCATGCCAGGACAGTATATTTGGGTCGGGTCATCCCGATTGGGTGGGCTCAGACCCAGACCCAACCAACCTCATTTTTATAAAATTCCCACAACATTCAAATGGAGCGTCAATTGGATGAGCCATTATCAGTGTTGGGACCCTTGCATAGAGAAAGTCCTTTTGAGATACTCTGAGTGAGTTTCTATGGATGTTGATAGACCACCAATTTCTATTAGGAGTATTTCATGACGGTACAAGCACACTCGATCAGGAATTGGAATGTTTTGTAATGTTGGGTCTCCCCGCATCATTGGAGGAGGTTCGTTTCCTTTGGGTAGCTTCCCCAATGTAGGTGACTTACCTTACAGATTAAGACGTGGGTTCCCGGTGTTGTTCATGAAGGAAGAGTGGGTTCAACCCAGTGGGACCTGGGAGCATGTCCTCTGTCTGGGGAGTAGGTACTCCCCTATAGTACCAGGGAACGATTCCTCTATATCTAACATAAATAGAGTCAGAACTCCCCTACATAGTAGGTTGTGGGTCATCTATGATAGGATTCAACATTCCCCTGTCATTATAGGTTATTGGTCCTCCACAAAAAAAAATTATAGGGAAAATACTTCAATGATGGTCTTGGGCATGGGTCCTCTTGTAACTGAGTATTACTTCCCTACCGGGTAAGGTGTGGGTCCTCAAATTACAACGTCTTACTCCATAGTGTGATCATGGTACAGGTCCGTCATTAGTCATAATCTCCTATAGGATTAGGGTGTGATTACACACATATATATTTGAACATCCACATCCCATGTAGAGATGGGAAGTGGGTCCTTCATTGTATTTGAAGGTCCCTCAGTTATCGAACACAGTTGTGAGGAGCGGGCCAATCCACATTATGAGAACATTACCTAGATATGAGATAGTGCTCCCTCAATGGACCAAGGCGTGGTCCAATACATATAGGAGGTATGAAGGTTTCCCGAGATGGTTAGTAGAATTTATCCCTCATATTTGTAAGTGGTGAGGATTGTCTCTCCACATGGGTTTCCTTAGTCTTGCGTTGGGCGCAAGACAACAATGACTGGACGTCTGGTGTGTGGCACTAGAGATAGACCTAGTAGGATTTTCCTGATTGAGAACCTTCTCTTATACATACCATTTAGAATTTTTGAGTTGTTCCCAATGTAGTGTACCTATAAAACAGCTACCATCAAGGGTATATGATATTATGGGGTTAAATCTCCTAGTTTTATGTGTTACCTTGTAAAGATAGGATGAGAATCTTAAAACTGGATATGAAGTTTGGACCTCATGATTTATAGTGTCTAAAATGAGTATATATGGATGTTATTGGTATATGTTTGGGAATATACCTATGTTGATATGACTTTATATTTTTTTTGGTGTTTCCTTTGTGGTCGTTTACTTTGTGGTTTTCAGGTTCTCCTACTTATTATAGATATACTCACCCCTGGACGGGATTTTACCACATGTGTTGTGTCTTGTGTAGATGTTAAATGCTTTGATAATGTCTGGGGGGAAGGACTAGGTGTTTCTCAGTGAGATAAGATAGTTGAGGCTTGCTCTTACTACTTTAAGAATATACCCTTAAACTACCCTTCATGTAGGGTTCTCAGTGAACGAGCATCAGGGACTTGAAGAATTATTAGTATTTTGTCTTTATTTTGGGAGGATTGAATAATGGCCTATATTTCCACCATGTACATTGATTTCTATTGCACTCTGGTTGTGTTTTAATTAGTGGTTTGAATGCATAGGTTAGTTTGTTTTTTTACATCCCCTCATCTTTGGTTTGGAGTTGTCTTCATCTTTTCATGTACATAGGATAATACCTTCAATTTGCAAGATATTCCTATTTTTGTTCTATTCTCCACCCCTAGCCCATCATAGGCTGGATTTGGGTAATCACAACATAGTCCTCGGGGGGGTGGGTCATGACAAATATAATTCTCCCTTCATTCCTTGAATAATTTCTTATCCTCTACCAATAATTTTTTGTTGGAAAAGTGGGTCCATCCTTATACCAATTTAACATAAAATGTGATCTTACAAATCTATAATCTATATATAGGGAGATAATCACATGAAAAATCACTAAAGATAACAAAATTGGATTTTTATAGGGCTTAATCATATAAAATAAAATATAAATTTCAAACTAATAAGGGGAAAAAATTTTCCCCTAATTATCATGATTCACTTAATCCATTGTGATTCCATAATATTCACTTTTCTCATTTTTCATCTTTGTTTATTGCATCTTATCATCCACATTATTCCTTTGATTTTTGAACTTGTTAGCATAATTTCCAAACTCCATGAAATTGAAACACTAAATTGTGGGAGGTACATTCTGTGGGGATTTCTTGTCATTTTCATCATTATCTTACTTCTTCCCATTCATTGGGAATTCAACCACAAGACAACCTTCCCTTATATAATTAAATAATTTATGAGTCCCATTAATACAATTCCCTCCCTGTGTATTCACACACCTTGTGTAAAATGGAAGGTTCATATTCCTTTCTCCACATTTCTTATATTATCATTGGAACTCCTTATTCATTTTCTCATCAAAACAATGAGATTGTTTCATAATTCCAACCTCCATTAAGACCTAGAGGGCACATTAAGCAACATACTCGTAATGTTTAACGTCCCTTATATCCAAAAAATTTTGAATACTAGGTTTCAGGTCACCAAATAATTGGTAAAATTTTATTTTAATTTGGATGATAATTCTCAAAGAGTACCTCACAAGACTTGTCAAATTTTCTTCATAGGCACTAGCTGATTCATCTTCATTCTACTTAATCTCTAGTAATTACTATTTTATATTTAGATGAAAAACAAGAGAAAATTACTCATTGATGAATATGTTCTTGAACACATCGTAATCCATGGATTCAATTTCATATTGCTTCCTAATATTATTTATTAGGGTCCACCATTGGTCGACTTTTCCTTTTAAATAATAAACAGCCAGAATGACTTTATAGAGCTCACAACACTTGAGGATAGAGAATATCTTTTTAGTGATACCGATCTTCTTTTCAGACACAAGTGGATCATAATAATAGCTAAAATACGAAGGACATTTTCTCAAGAAGGACTCAATAGAACATTTCCCCTCCACTCATAATTAGAAAACTCATCATGATTAATAGATTGAGAAATTTGTGTGAGCATAGTAACGAGGTTTATTGTTCCCTCTACCATAACAATTAGTTTTTCATGAAGAAAATCATTACATTTTATTTTTAATTCCTGATGAACAAGGTTCTTTTAGTTTTTATAAAATGACTAAAACAAAAAAAATTGATTGTAAGAAACAATCATCACAATGGGGAACCACATAATCAAGAAGAAGAACTTATGGGATGTTAAAATAATTTACCCCACTTTTGTAACCTATGACACCATTGGTTTATCCAAGGTTATTAGTATTTATCTTCTACATAAATCCTTCATTTTTATTTCATAAAGAGTTTCTGAATTACAAATGCATATCCCTCAAGAGTGTCATACCAGTTGTGTAATAAGACCCATTTTTATGTACCAAGTTATGCTTGAGTCAAACTAGAAAAACCTTTTCAAAGTTGTTACCCCTAGGTAACTTTATGCCAGATCCAAATCCACTTGCAATCTAAAGACAATGATTTATTTCTAGGAAGCCAGTCACTTAATACATTACCAAAATTTAGGGATATTTTCTCATAATTTTCTTCATCCTTAGACTTATCCTTAAGGAAATCCCTACACACATCCTTAGATATATCTATAGGGTTCTCACTAAAGTTTTAACATTATATTTTCCAAAGGATGACTAAACATATCCTTTGATGCCAACTATAGTGACCTAGGCTTAACATACATGGAAATTACATCAATTTAGGTTAATATTCTACACATTATAGAAATACGTTCCTGAGGAGTATAATAGTTTTGTGTCTTTGGAAACATGGAAGAATGTATTATAAATGGTTGAAAGAGCATAAATGTTTCCCCAAGGATATTTCTATTTAGAACAATTACTTAAAACATTTCTTAATAACTTGGGGAAAACAAAAATAAGAAATGAGTGACCCTTGATTCCCAATAAGGGTAAACATAGGAGATACATAATCACAACATGAAAATAATGGTATAAGTACATGCGAATAAATTTTGAATTTTATTCCTTGTATATCAAATATCATATACACGTTTCATGGAATAAATTTTGGAATTTCATAAAATAAAAATCATAAGGGAAGGAATATCATAATCTACAAGAACATAATACATGAAAAATACATCGAATTTTAGTAATGCACCTAACCATAGGAAATCATATATCAAAGATTCCTACTAAGACCTTTATAATATGTAAGGATTGGGATGATAACCCATGTACCTACTTCACGGTTAGAATTACCACCCATGTACAATCTTTTTTTGTGATTCAGATACCCTCCTGTGTACCCACCTCTTTCAGACTTGGGATGCCCTCTAGTATAACCTCTTATTTTGGGATTGAGATTCCCTCCCATCTAAACTCTTTTTTAGGATTTTTATATCCTCCCATGTACCCAATTATTTTTTTCTTAATTCTTTCTATTATTTTAGGTTTGGTATTCCCTTTCATTTACCCTCTATAGCACATAAAACATTTATCGTTCCCCATTGTATAAAAGGGAGATATAGGTGTCACCTGTCACATAATTAAATCCTAAATTCATGTTTCATAAAATAACAATACATTAATTATATCATGACCCAGAAAATAAAATTGGTATCCTTAATGTTTTATCACATCATGACCTATGGATAAGGGATAAGTTTTATAATCATTATATCAAATCATAACCTCTAAAAAAAGAAGGTTACATAATAATATTACCTTTTGAAGAGAAACATGCATCATAAATATAACTACATAAAATCCAAAACCATTCAAAAAATAATATGAATGGTATTCATAAACTATATAAAAGTATGTCATCTTATTTGGAGAAGGATTTTTAAATTTAACATGGAACATTTCATATGAAAATAGTCTTTATTCAAAAATACTTTTCATAAAAACATTTAATGAATCCATTTCTAATATAAAATTATTTAAAATATTTTTAAAAAAATTTCATGAAGAAAATATATTTTCTTCTTAAAAAATTATATTTAAAACATAATGCATTTTCAAATACTTTTTTCCGAAAAAATATTGAAAAAATCGAAGGACATATAGAAATAATTTTATAAATAATTTTATTGAATATTGCTTTAAAAACATATAATTAAACATAAAATCACTGAAATCATTTTTATTGAAAATAACCGTTTTTAGAACATATTAATTGACATTTAATAATAACTTAAAACACTTTCTAAACATAAATATTTTTTTAAAACAAATTTTATTTGAAAACCAATTTAATGTCAATAAATCCATATAATATTTGGAAAATATTTTAATTATATATAAAGTTGTGTTATTATAAATTAATCTTCATGAAATTACCATCATTATGGAGGGTAAGTTAGTACCTGCAAAACATTCCTTTTTCACCTTAAAAATTTTAGAAAACTACCTTGATGAAAAAATAAATAGAGGATTCCTTTTTAATTTTTTTTTGTATAAAGGTAAAACATGGTTAAAAATTTCATTTAAAAATAATTAGATAATAAACAAATTGAATTATTTATAGAAAACATGGTTTTGAAAGAACAAATATTTTCGACATAATGGAGAAATAAAATTGGATTTTAAAAAACAAATTCTAAATTATATTAAGTACCAAGGAGTTGGAAAATGGTAATAGTACATGAATATATCATGGAGAACAATTATAATGACTTTTATTTAGATATGGATAATAATATTTCACCAATGGTATCATAATATAGAAAATCTCGATAACATATGAGAATGTAGCAACAAATCATTTCCACTATGGTAATGTTGAATCATAATACTATAGAAATAATAACATTAGATGAAGCTCATAATATCATGAAAAGAAGTATATTAATGATATAACATGTCAAAGGGATGTATATACACCATATGGAAATATATCGGTTCATAACAAGGCCTGTGTTTTAAGGAAGGAAAATTGAGACAAAATTACTTTACCGATTTGGTAACTTTTGACCCATAAACCCCATGAAAGAAATACAAACATATTAATATGTAAATACCAAAATTTTATTTATAAGAATCATATAATACATCCATAATAAGTACAAACACCACTATAATGAAATTATTTGTGAATAAGTCACGAATCTCATTGAAATGAAATGTGAGATGAAATTCCATAACCTAAATTATTGACTTTCTTCAAACACACTCAAACAATCTCTTCTTTTGGGTCAACCCTTTTCCTTTTCAAAAAATGGATTCCATGGATGGATTTTAAACAAAATAAATTTGTCAAAGAATTATTTATGGGTGTTTAGATATTATTTTATTTGGGAGACACAAAGGGCTTGAGAGGTTTGAATTAGTTGGAGGGGTGAGTTTTGTTTTATAGAAGAAGACTGACATTATTGTAAATTTTTTTAAAAAAATTCCTCAAATTTTTTCCTAATAAAATATGTTTAAATAATTGAATAAAATATACCAAGGGATTATAGGGTCAATATATGACCATCCAATGTCTTTTGGGCAAGTTTCTAGGTCATTTGGCCCTATAAGTGTATGGTTTAGTCAATTGTTGTGCTAATTTTCTTCTTAATCGTTGTAATTAATTTTAAGAAATTTCACTATTTTTTTGGGTAAAAAACTATGTTGAAATGATAATAATTTATAAATTTTTCCAATTCCAAATCTAGAATCCATTTTTCCAAATTCAAATCAATGAAGTAGTAGAAATTAATCTAAAATTGATCTCACCGATAGAATGACAATGTGGGTTTTTATTTTAAAAATGTTCAAATTTTTTATAGTGTTAAATATATATTTTTAATGAGAAATTAATTTAAATGAATTAAATTGGATTAATTTACGTATGACTAATATTATTATACTTTTAAATAAATTATAAATATAATTTATCCTTATAAATAAATAAGACGAAAATGCAGTTTTGTATTAAATTTCTTTATTTTTTACTACTCATTAAGAATTTAAAAATCATAGAAAATAAATAAATTAACCCTAACCTAATCACTATTTTTAGATTAAAAAACATGTTTTCATTAATTTTAATTTTTATAAAATTTCAAAAATTTATATTTAAAATAGGTTTTGCATTAAAAGGTAGTAAAACTGCTTTTATAAAGATATTGGTTTATATGTGTAATACAAGGTTTATTCTGATCTTTTGACTATCAAATATATTTTACAAATGTAAAAATTATTTTATTGAATATATAAAATATATATTTTATTAAAATAATTCACCAATATTAATTAATTTAATTTACTATAGAAAATTAATTTGTGTGCAAAAAAGTAGTTTTTATAACAACATTACCTTTATATTCTATTTAGTCTTATAGTAATTTATAATTAATTTTTAACCAATGAATTCAAACATTTATTTTCAATTGATTTTTAATCCTATTCATATCCACCAAATTTCCAACTTTGTCATATCTAATTATATTAAATACAGAAATTTTTAATAATATACTACTTTTAGGTAAAACAATGTCTTGAGTGTTATGTAATCCAAAGAGGAATGTTTTTATTGTGTGTAATATTAGATAGCCTCACTGTTCTATGTAGAGAATGAAAAAAATTATGTTTCATGTAGCGTACGATTATTTGGTGTTTCATATAATTAAATACAAACATAGTGCTATAAGAAAAAATATTTTGAATGTTGTGTGAAATGAAAAATATCAAAAAGGATAAATTTTTTCAAAAAACATATTCCCCAATATATCTGGGTGTTACAATTTCTTTCATTGAGATTTTCTTATGTCATGGTAAAACACTATGGTGTAATAATTTGGCAATGAGATAATTATCAAAATAAATTAAATCATTGGGTTAGGATAGAGTGTTTATTTATTTAGATTAATGTATTATCAACTAGAATGATATATTATTAATATATTTCATTGTTTAGTATTCTCAGTTTGTATCAGAGTGAGGTTTTGTTAATTTTGGGGTACTAACATTAAAATTTTAACATATTTTCATGCATGGAAATTAATTACCTTTATATTAAATAAATTTTTATGAATGAATTTATTTATTGAAATCATAGTATAAAAAATCTTAGGATTGATTTTTTTCTCAAACTCAAATGACTGTTTAATCATATTTTCGTACGATATTATTTTTTTATTTCTCAAAACATCCATTTCAATGTTAATGGATGATTGAAAATGGTATCAAATGAATAACTGTATTCTTACTGTCAATTAATAAAATTAAAATTCCCCATTTGATTAAATTTCTTCTAATTTCACCATATATTTCTATTTTAGTAGTTATATTTCATTGAATCCTTAATCTTTAATATTTATTTATTGGTGAAATAACATGGTGGTGATATGGGGTCATCTATGGCATATTTCCTCCCCAATTAATTTTTTTGGAAGATGCTTGCTATAAATCATGTTATTTTTTAAATAATATAACCTAACATGTTATTGGGAATGTTTTGGATCTCTCTCCATTCCATTATCAAATATCATGTTATGGTTTATTATGAAATATTTTTGGAAATTAATTTATTAATATTGGTGCACATATCAAATAAATAAGGATTCTTGTCTCAAATGTCTAATGAGGAACTATATATTTAGTATATAACCATTTTATGGAAATAATATGATGCATTTAACAATTATATATCTAGTATTCCCTGATATGAAAAGGATACGTTTTAAATTTATTATATGAATAAATCAATGAATATATTATAATTTACTAAAAGAATGACACCCTTCAAATTAGATGAATTATATGAGAGAGTCCAACAGAATTTGGAGAAGGGATTTATATTCATAGGTGGTCTAGCATGGCATGATTTTTTCCAACTTGTTATAAAAGGGATAAATATGAAATTGAATTGATTATAACATATTTAAAAAATTATAACCTATATTTATGATTGGTTTCATCAATATACATCAGTTAAATATTTCATTATCATTTTTCTTTGCTCTAGATTTTTTAAATTGTGGCTGAAGAGATAAAATATTCTCCAAACTTCCATCCATAAAATGTATGTGCACTATGAATTCAAAAAAATTCCTTTTAAACATAAAATTTTTTTCTGAAAATATTCATGAATGTAATGAATTGATTATTTATAGATTATCTTGATAAAATTTTCATTTTATTTTTTAATGATATTATCATGAATTCCATTATAAAGGAAGAACACTTAGTGAATTTGAGAACTATTGTGAGTACCATAGGACAAGATAATCTATATATCATGTTCATAAATTTTGAATTATGGATAAAATTATACATTTTTAGTTTATTTAATATTATTTTAGGGTATATATTTTAGGTTTTTTAAATTAAAATGAGATTAAATAATAACCTATACCCACATTGTTAAAAAAATATGAATATTTTGTTTTGTATTGGATTGATATTATTGATGCTTTGTGGGAATTTCCTCATGATTTTAAAAATTGATCATCCAGGTTAACATTGAATGGAGTAAAACTTCTCTAGATCAAAAAATGTAAAGATATGTTCAGGGTACATGAAAATTGGTTGATGGATTCACATGTCCTCATAGTACCCTATAGTGATGAATGGGTTTTTATATAAAACAATTCATCAAATAAGGGGTTTTGGTGTGTCCTTTTTCAAAATTAAAAAATAAGGTCTTACAAATCTTTCCAATTAATGCCCAATAAATAAAATCATTTTTTGTTTGATCTTGATATTTTAGGGGTATTTCATTAATTAAATATTTAGAAGCATTATATTTATGGTGATAAGTGTGATATATATATATATATATATATATATATATATTTTTATACATATCAAAAGATCATAAAGTACATATTGATATAGATGAAGTTGAACATGACCTGAAGGACATGGTTTGAGTTAATAATCTATTATAATGTATTATTAAATTATAATTTGGGGAATCCATAGAAGGTTATTAATTCTCTATGAAGAAAATATCATGTTTCCATATCTATGATAACAATTTGGAGAGATGTAATGTTTTTGGATATGAAAAGGGTAAAATTATAAATCTTAAGGAAAGGTATAAAATTTTATATTTTGAAAATTTTAGCTCAACCCTCCATCTAAGAGGAGAAAATGATCCACATAAATATAACATTGATATATAGAACAAGGTATGAAATATTTTAGAGTTCAAAAATAAAAAATAAAGAGTTAAAAAATTTGGAACCCAAATATGAATCTTCCATAACAGAACTAAAGATGGAGCTATTGTGTGATACATATAGTCCATTACTATATATAAATCCATGAACCTACAATATGTGTAGATATCCTAATGAGAACATATAGATTCACAACATGAATCGAGAAATTTCAATGTATATATCATGATTCATGGTTTTTGTGAATGATAATGCTGAATTTTATAAGTCTAAAGTGTGTATGAAACAATTACCCGTACCTTTATGGAAATGGGAGATCACCACAACGGATTTAATCATAGGTATACCTAAAATTTATTAAGGTGGAAATGATATTTGGGATGTGGTGGGATGAAATTATGTATCAGTACACTACATTGTCATTCAGGAGCATTTCTCTTTCGATAAAGTAGGTAAGAGATTCATAAAGTAAGTGGATCATTTTTATGTGTTTCCACATTTAACTATATATTATTGATATCCATGTTATACATAATTTTTTTGGAGAAGTATGTAACAAGAACTGTTTAGAGAGCTTATCACTAATAAAATTTATCATCATCATATGGATGGTTAATTTGAAAGGGACACTCAAACTGTTCATGATATACTTATACAATGTTTTAATTATTTAAATGGATTTTGGGCTCAAAATCCACCTCCTTAAGAGTTCTCACAAAATAAATATTTCAATTATAGAAATCAATTGACCCTCTATGTGGAACTTTATGGGATGTTGTTAAAAATTATTACATTTTTAGATATAGTTGGAGAGTATAAGCCATTATTAGTAGATCTTGTTTAGAAAATTATAGTAATGGTATAAAAAATTAAATCACATGTTTAAAAGGCAAAATGATTATAAAATAACTATGTTGGTAATATTATATGAGATCTAGATATTATTGTTTATGAGAATGTGTTCATTTTAATTTCACCCTGGAATATGGTTGTCAGATTTAGGAAGAAGGGATTGATCAGTGCTTATACTAAGCCAATACCAAGTAAATGATGTGCTCCTTATAATAATGTTCAGGAAGTGCCTTAAAAAATTCCACATGTTCAAAAATTATAATTTGTACGGTTGGAAAAGAACCTGTATTATTAGGAACAAATGGTGAGATCTTAGATCATAGATATATTGCACCACAAAATATGACCACTCATCTGGTCAGGTTTCTACAAAATTATCATAAGTTTTAGGAAGCATCATGAGAACCTGAATATGTAATGGTAAAAATATAACCTCATCTATTTTTCTCAATGTACTAAAATTTCAAGGGGAAAATTATTTTAATCGGGGGGATGTAGCACCACAAAATTGTAATTTTACTTACCATTAAAATGAAACTTCTATTTAATATAGTTTTTCCAACATGGGACACCAATATTTGATGGAACAAATCCTTATTCTATTTTGTTAAAATATTAGAGAGGACTAATTATTATGAAATACATTAATTAACAAAAATTATAAATTTTTGAAAATTAATAAATCCATAAGTAAATAAAAATGAAATATGAATGAAATTTTCATCACAATGATCGACCATGAGGATCACACTACTGATGATAACTATAGAATAAAAATATGATTAATATATATATATATATATAATGCGATTAGTTAATATGATTATTGATTATAGAGAATGATTTTAGGATATATGTAATAATGTTGGTAAGAAATATACCCATTATATAGTAGCTAGTAATATATGGAAATTAGGAATTTTAGATTGTGGAGATTACATTACCATTGACATTATATGATCATTGAGTATATAGTAGTGACCAATGGGAAAAATTATAAGGAAAATAACATTTAATACTCAATTAAAATTATATTTACATAACATATTCATCATATTAGTGACTATAAGTAAAAGTAAATATTTTATTAGATTTATGTAGAAAGTGAAAATAAATCACATCATGTTGTAATAGTTTTCTCTATGAGGTTAATTTGATTGATATTATAATGTATGTTAAATAACTAGGGGATTAATTTAAACAATTCCAAATAAAAGATATTGAATTATAACAATATGTGGAATAATATGTGGTAAAAGTTAAAACTCATAATAATAACTATAAGATCCAATGCTAACTAAACCACAGATTGTGTGTGTCAATATTTATTATATCATCCTTATGAATAATATTATGATATTAAGGGATTTTTTCAGTAGATGGTAATATTATTTTTATATGTAATATCTAATGTAACAAACAATATTTTTTTATAAAATTTTTATTTTATCTAATATGATAAATTTAATACATTATAAATTTTTTCTAATTAATTTACATCAATATTTATTCTAGTCAAAAAATCATTTTAACACTAATTAATTGTTAAAATTAAAAATATGATTATTATATATATAATTAAACAAATATGATTGAAATCATTTATGAATAAAAGTAGATATTTTTGAAAAAAAATGTTATTCAGTGTATTGTATTTTTATATTAGTAAAATAAGATGATAAATTTTATGGAATAATTTTAATTGAATGTATTATATATATATATATTAAAATTATTATATACTAGTTAAAAACAATGTTGATGTCATTTAATGTTAAACAAATTCCATTATAAAAAATGATAATAAATAAACTAAATATAATAATGCTAAAGGATGATTTTAATAAAAATTAATGTTAATATTTATGAAAAATAGGTGATCACTCATGGATGATTATCAATGGATTTGAAAAATAAATAATCAAAACTTAATGTTTTAAAAGTAAAATTTATACAGAAATAGTTTATCCTTTATATTAAATGTTTATATTTAAATGTTAAATTTTAATTTATTTTGCATTTTAATTTTAATAAATGGAGTCTAAAATTGAAATTATCAAAAAAAATACTATTTAATGTTGGTTATATTTTAATTTTTGGTAAAATTATAAACCACATTAATCAATAAAACTATGTAAAAAACTTTTAAAAAGAAATAAAATTTCATTACATGAATTTTAGTTATTTAAAATAATATTTAGATAATATATAAGTACATTGTTATGTGTGGGAGTCAAGGAAATAATTCAGACAATAATTTCATTTTACATAATTACATATAATCCATTTGATTCTATTTTTGTGCACATAACTCGCATTTCTAAAACATATACACCCCTAACACCCATAAAGGATCTCTCCTCCAAACCTTGAAAAAAAAAATATCCTTCTCTTTTCTATTTAATCACTACCCAAATTACACTTCAAAATTAGGTATATTTTATTAATAGTAATGATTATTATGTCTTTTATAGTTAAGGAATTTATTTCTTAATGTATGGATTCTAACCAAGGTGTTTGAGTACATGAGGCCACACGATAATCAGTGGTTAGGGTTCATTGTCTCGTTTTCTATTCCATGGGACATATCTCAAATTATTCACCTATTTAAAATTTCAAATTTTCTATATAATAACCCCATTTAATTTTATTATAATTACTAAATCATTCATGTTTTTATTTATAATTTTATTTCATGAAAAGTTTCCAGATTTTTTAATTTAAATATTTCAAAAAAATGTAAGGATTATTGTTGACATAGATTCTATTTCATTGGGAAATTATACTTATTCAATGAAAATGTTATTATATGATCATTTATTCTATCCCATATTCATTCCAATTATTATTTTAAAATTTATTCTAGGGATATTATATTTTTTACAAAAATTATCTTTTTAATTGATTATTTCTTTCAAAATATATACCATTACAAAGGGAAACATTGAAATTATATGTTCAGTATTTTTCTTCCATATCCATATTCCATATTATCAAATACCATTTTCTGAATGATACTTATGTAATCTCATATCTAACCGTCATGTTTATATTTATTTTTATTCAAAAAGAAATTCTATAATTCATTTAATCAATGCACATTTATACAAAATATTAATATTTCATAAAATATTATTTCATTCTACTTTTGTATATGTTTTATCTTCTACTCTATATTTGTAATTTAACCACATTACATTTTCATTTTTACCTTATTATTAATTTTACTGTTAAAATTCATTTTAAAATTAATTTTTTTTCAATATTTTTTAATGAATTTTAATATTCCTTAAATCAACATTTTATTTAAAATATTACTAAATTTTTACAAAATTATTATTTTATGATTTATCTTATATTTTCATTTCTATTTATAAATTATTTATTATATATAGAATTATATATCACGTTACTACCACCAATTTATGAATTTATATATTTAATTTGGGTGATTAAAATTTGGTTATTTTTAATTATATATTTTAATTTCATCTTATGTGATACCCTATATGTATGTTATATAACTGATTGTTTTCATGTGTTAATAAATAATTAATGTATGATTGATTTAATAATGCAAATTTTTTTATGTTTAATCATTATATGATAGTTGGGACTTGAATTATATAGGCCTTCAATTTTTTGGGTAAAGCTTTATATGTCGTGAGATAAATATTTTATTCATGGTAATAATTAAAATTAGTTATGTTCAAAACATTATATTTGGTAATTATTTTGTTTAGTAATGGTGAAAATATTATAATAAACAAGATTCTAGTAAACTATTTTTACAACTATTTTCACAGACATGATTTTGGAAAGATATGTTCACAATATTATAATTTCCTATTCTTATATTGGTGACACATTCCCATGTTTTGTTTCCATGGATTAAAATTATTTTCTATTGTTTCAAAATGTTATGCGATTTAATATTCCCTACATCCCTGATAAATATTATTCTATTACTATGTTCATATGCTATGGTCTATATTATTCAATAATACATTCTGATCAACTATTATAATTCCATGTTATTATTAATGTATCATTTCTCCAATCTTCATACTTTCTCACATTTCAATGATTTAATCCTCTATGACATGATGACATGTTTTTTCATTTCCCAACATTCGATCTCACACTTTATATTTAACATTTCCCAATTAAATAATACATAGGAATATGTATATGAGTATATATTCTGTGGATATTATTTTGGGTGATGTCTAAGAACTATTGTAGAATAATATGGTTATGTAGTTAATCACTAAAAAAAATCTAAACCATTAAATTTTAAAAGATTTTTTATTTTTGAGATATAATATAAAATGATGTGTAATGATGTAAAATTTATCATTATCTATATTATTTCCTCTTATACCTAACCCAATTTTCAGTATAATCCTAAACATCAATGAAACTATATGATCTTATATTGCACAATCTCCATCATTATTTATTTGGATAATAGAACCACAATTTCTAAATTTTATTCTACTAAAATATATGATCGAATGAACAAATTACAGCAGTTTGATGAATCATCCATATTAAAAATATATAAAACTATTCCATAATATTATTTATGAAACTGACTGAATTGAAAATTTTAATTCCAACTTGTATGTTTTAAATAATTAGGTTGAAATTTTTACACCCCATCAACAATATCTAATAAATTATCTCTATCGTACAAGAGTAGCATCCTAGGATAATAACACAAGGATTTACTAGCATTGATTCAATAAATTATTCCAATTAATACATCCAAGGAATATTTTTTTTGAATCCTCTAAAGTAGATCCAAAAATAAGATTATTTGTATCTCATCGTGAAATGATTTTCACATGATTCCATTATAATATTTAGACAATAATGACATTGAGATGACATGTTGATGTTTCTATACATAATGTCTTCATTATTGGGAATGTAATTATTTCTTATTCACTAAATATCAAATAAAATTTTATTGAGAATGAATTCATTCCAAATTAAAGATCCCAATTATATAATAGGTTTAAGAATTTTATTACTAGATAAAAATATTGAGGATGGAAATTCATCACTCATGCATAAGGTTTAAAGTAGTTTTTCATCATATTAAGTGAATATAATATCAATGGTAATGTGTTTCCTATAATCTTTCATGATTTTGTAAATTATTTATGTTTTTTTGAATAATCCTTTAACTAGTATGTATAAAGTCAAACACAATAGAATTAATAGAACCTTGGGAGTCCCCATTTATTTGTAAAATTAATTCTCACCCAAACCCAAAATGAATCACCGCTAATTAATAATGGTTTGAAGAAATAGAACCCACATGTTCCATATCATATAAACTATCCTTCTCTCAATATTGGAAACAATATCCACATGAGAGAATTGTTTAGAACTAGTTAATTGGTCATAATTAGAGGAAACATAAAAAATTCCCTTGAATTTATGATATTAAGTGATCTTTTTATAACCTATAGACCCTATATGTTAAGACCTACATTCTCTATAGGTAGATATATGAGTTTCTAGATATACCGTTACAATATTTTTTCCAAACCATTTTCCAATGGTATTTCTCAAAAAGAATTAAATATTCAATGAATGGTTTTATATAACCCCACCACATCCAATTAATTAATTCGAATCGATAAAATAAATCTATTTATTAGTTTAATTTTCACACAAAAGGAAAACCATATATTTTTCAAGTTCATATTTTTTTCACATTAAAGACCATGTATGTGAAATATTTTATTTTAAATCCTATATTATTCGAAGGAAACCCCATATACATAGAATAAAAATCCCTCCAAATAATTCTTGACCATATCTCAAGAATCTCCCTCCTCCTACATGAAATCATACAATAGAGAAAATGGTAATTATTTGAATATTTAATATTCTTATCACTTAAATGATTAAATATCTTTTTAAGACCCTTAATGTTAAAGATTGATCATTTATTGACATTAGAAAAAAACAAAAATATCATCAAAAAAATTATAATACTGAACTAGGGATCCATATAGTCCCACAAACATAACCACTCTACCCTCAGTTTTATGAATGTTCATGTTTCTACTAAATGAATCCAACGATAGAATACAAAATTAGGGAAAGAGAGAATCAACTTAGTTAAGATCTATGATATAATTCAAGAAAAAATATATTATCCCTTTAATGGAGATAAACATATAATGAGAAATAATTAATTGAATAAATTATGACTTTTTTTATTACTAAATCAAATATTTTTTAGGACCAATAAAATATAGCATCATTAGATCTTGTGAAAGGACCTTTTAATATCAATTCTGACCATAAAATTTCCTGATGGACCATGAAATATAAATCAAAATTTATTTAGTAATGCAAATTGAATTTAAATTTTTTGAGCTTATTTTCAATAATAAATTTAATAAATTTAATATTATTTTAGTTTTAATATTTATTAAAAAAATTATTTTCTAAACATTTCATTTATTTCAATATTATAAATAAATTTAATTCATTATATATTTAAACTTTCAATATATCTTTCTTATTGGAAATATGATGTTGAGAATGCTATATGTGGCACTAAATTTCAAAATTTACTATTGTGAAGGATAAAAATAAATAATTATTGGATATGTAGTGAGATATGTGAGAATAATTGGGGTATGATGCTATTTTATAAGAGTATCCTTTAGGATGACCAATGTTTCTTTCTAGATTCATCAATTCCAACATGACATTGAGAACCTTCTCATGCCTCTCCATTGCACTCTCCTATAATAAAATATCCTTAAACACGAGAAAATCTATTTTTTGTTCCTAGAAACTATCTAATTAAACATATTGTTACAATGTACTCTTAATGGTTCCATACACATTCTAGAATTCCAATGTATTCTCAAGATCCCATGACATAATCTCAAGGTCCAGAACAAGAACACTATAAGACAAACAATTTTATATCTTATTAGGAAATAAACCCTGAATTTATTTTAATAATTATATTAAATAATTGAATGAATCACATTATATGGGTTTTAAACAACATATAAATGCATAAAATAATTGGAAAGTCATTTAAGAAATTTTACTGACCCACGAGGACTTTTTTGAATTATTTTTCTATAGGAATTGTTTTTTCATATATTTTTTATTTATACACTAATTCATATTATTAAAATTATGAAAAATTATTATTTCATCATTTTTTTAAAAAATTATCCATTATCAAATGGATATAAATGAAAATGAAATCATTTGAAGGTAACAAGGTATGTTTTTATGAAAAAACTATTTTTATGCGCTCAAAGTGATTTTATTTTAATGAATTAAATTTATGACTAAAAATAAATGATTTTAATAAAATTTAAATATAAAATATTCAATAAAAAAAATTTAAAATTATTTATTGGTATTTAATTTGTATGTAATTTGGTTAAATTTAATTTTATGCTTAAAAATTCATATTTCAAAAAATAGATTTTATTGTGTTTTGTAAGCTTCTTTTAAATTAATTTATGGAACATATGAAAATTAAATTATTTCTATTTTTGGAATATTCATTTGAGAAAATTTTAATGAGGCCACTATTATTTTTGTTCATAATGAATAATAACTTTGAAAAAATATTGGTTTCCAAAGTTATGGATAAAATGGGTTAGTAATGGGTTTATGATAAAATACATTATTTATAATATCACTTAAATTATATAAATTTTAATTTCGAAATTATTTTGAACATAACTCATATAATATTTGAAAAAATTTCCACTTTTTTCCACTTTCACTTGAATATGAATTAATTATATTATAATATTCATTATACTAACATTTTTTCTACCCACCTCACTTATAAAATATTTCATGAACCCCTCCCTTGAAAGATACCACACCAAGATGGAAATGAAGAATGATAGATAATAAAACTTCTATTCCTCTATGTAGTAGTCCATGGGATGGAAAATATTACCAAGGGTGTAAAAATATCACAATATTGGATAAATTAACATTTATAATGAATCAATATTGAGAGATAAAATGAATCAACCAAAACAAACTCCATGACATATATATAATAAAAAAACATCCCATAATGCATTTGTAAATAGAAATGATAGAATAAAATTATCCAAATTATATACCAACAAACAAACTAGAGAAGTGACACAAAAAATGTCTCAAGGTCCGAACTAGTAACTCCCAACACGATCCATGTAATCCTCTTGGAAAAATGAAACCCATTTTTATATACATTGGGTGAGCATACATGTATTATTAGTAAGAAAACCAAAGTCCCTTATTAACATGTGGAAAGAGCATAAAAATGCACCTATTGGAAAATAGAAAAACCTAATAGTGCCTAATAGATAGACTAACCATAACCCCAACACCAATGCTATCTCCCCAAATTATACATCCAAGTAAACTAATATAATATAATGATGATCAATGATAGGGTACTCTGCACCAGTTTTCCACTAATTTTCCACTCTCACGCCCCAATGGAAAGCTTCATGGGGCCCACACCTCTTCTTAATATACCACATCATATCCCTACAATGCAAACTTGGGCCTCACATCCCACCTGTACACACTTGGGACTCACAAAACATCCCACAACACACACATGTGATACAAATCACATCACATCTCATGAAATCTTTAAACATATCATTTAGATGACAGCTTGTAAGTCACATCACAACTCAACCCAAATACACCTCGGAAACCACATCACAACGCATCCCGAAGTCACCTGGGACACCACATCATTAATTTCTTGAATAAGGTTAGGTTGTCATGACTTGAAATAGGGAGTAAGAAATAGTGGGTGGCTATCCATCCATCCTCCAATTGGGATGTTGGGAAAGACAACCTCCCACATAACTATATGTGTGTCGACACAAAGTTCTTGATAAGGGTGGGATGCATATTGAAATCACATGATCATAAAATTTATATATATATATATATATAATGGCACAGAATCCCTCCCTATGCATTAAAAAAAATCCAACTTACTCATGGCTCTCTCACTCTACCACCACCTCTAAATGTATAACACCATACATAAAAAACACAAGTAATTGTTCATTTTCATTATTTAATTAATATTAAATCATTTTACAGATTATCTATCACCAACTTGTTCCATTAATCGAGTAGTTTAAATCATTATCACGTAATAATTACACTTTAGGATTATTTTTCATTTCTCCATCTATACCAACCAGAAATCTATTACAACACAACACATATGAAGCAATGTAGTAAAAGTAGCGACCCAACATCTTAAAAAAATTCCACCTTCCTCTACTGCCCCACTATACAACAACATCACAAAAACCATCATTGCTGCCTCACAGCATAAAATGTATCAGCCACTACCCACCACATTTAATAACATAGTCATGTACTATCCATCATATCACCAAATACCCCCCACGACACAAAACCTTTTCCAAAAACACGTTACATCACATACTAAATAAAAAATATTAACTCAAATTTATCAAGGCATCCCATATTTTGTTTTAAATTATATATGTTTGTTAAATGTTTTAATATTTATCCAATAAAAGATAAAGGCTTAAAATAAGAAAAGAATTCAATTTTAAGCATAGATACTCTTATATTCACTAAAGGTCGACTTATCGCCTTTTCATGGAAAACCTCCTTTAAATATAGTTTTGGTCACTCTTATACATTCTTTTGGACCAAATAAAACTCTTCTTTATAATAGGGACATCAAAATTTACTTTGTGTATATCTTTGTTATTTTTCCGATAAAGTTCATTTTTAATGAATAGTGAAAAATGTTGTATTTTAATACAAAACCTCTTTTTAATCTAATTTATTAATATGATTAGAATATTTTTTGGATTGGTTTTAAATTTAAAATAGAATATATTTTTACCATTTAATCTAATAGTGGTCATTGTAATTAATTTCACTTTGAAATCTGAGTTAAACTAGTGTCAATCTTTTTATACTTATTGTTTCATAGAAACACGCTATTTGCTATGACAGTGGGAATTAATTATTATATTAATCAATGCAACTTATATGTTTTGAATTTTTTAAAATAGAATTCATTTTTTAATTTGGAATATCAAATATATCTCTGGGTGAAGTTTTGGTATTTTTCTGAAAAACTCCAATTTTTTCTGAATAGTGGAACCACTAAGTGGTACTTAAAAACTGATTTTTCATTTAAATGAATTGTTACCACCTCTATGTTTTGAATTTAAAAAATCCTACATACATGGTTTTAATTAAGAAGTAAAATTTGGTTCAATGGGATTAAAATAATTTTTTGTGTATAATAACTTTTAAGTTTATTAATCACGATTAGAGGTAATTAGTGTAGTTTAAGGTAAAAATAATGTTTTAATAATATGAAATGAACTTGACACATGTCCTACCATTATTGTAGGTGTCATGGACGACTAAGACAGTCTATGGGTCAACTTGGGGACCCCATGGAGCCACTTTGGTAGGAAAATGACATTAAAAACGTTTTATTTAATGTTAAAACTAAAATGTCACAAACATGAGTTGTTTTACTAAAACAATTTTTAAATGGGGTAATACAAGTCATATTTTTGACTATAAATATTAATTAGAAATCTAAAAAGATTTAATACTCTATGATATTTGTTTTATAATTTTTAGACATTAAATAAAAAAAATTATTTATGACATCATGATGATGCAGCGATTTCCTCATTAATGAACGATTTAAATAAAATGAAAAGATAATGTAAAATCTATGACATATACTTGTCAAAGCCCTGTTGGATGAGTATATTTAGAACCCTTATCACATTATAGTCTAATTATATCAATGTGGGACCTTTAAAATCTGAAAATCATTTTATAATAAAGAAAACAATTATAACTTTCCAAGAGTGCCCCTCCTCTCCTCTTATAAAATGCCCCCACCTCTACCACCTTACCCACACCTCTAAAGACAATGGATCGGCAAAGCTCTGCCCATTTTGTCTCTCCACATCCCTACTTTACTCTTAAAAGCCTCATGTTGGTCAGAAGTCTTCCCAAGGAAGCCTTCGGTCTCAAATCAAAAAGAGTTACCCGTTTTAAAGGTAGTGTTTTCTCATGTCTTCTTTTGTTTTATTTTTGCTTCTCCAACCCTCTAATTTCTTTTTATTCCTTTATTTTGTAACAGAAACAGTATCTTCAATATACTAGGATGTTTTTATAAGAATTATTCGTGCTACACCTACACACACCTCCTTCTAATGGTTAAAGAACATATTGTTTCTGTTGTTGGCGAATTTCAGCCTCACGAAACGATGATTGTTCAATCTTCTTTTAACACCTTTAATGGTGGCCATTAAGATGTCACTCTATTTATATATGATATATATTATGTTTATGTTTTCCTTATGCTTATTTATTCTTCATTTGTGGTATAAATTTATGGATTCAATTATGGGTATACGCGATATCTTCATTTTAGGAAGTGCGGACTACAACCCCCTCAAAGTGATTTGATTCGTCAATGCCATATGTGGGACGTATAACGGATGGATTTAATGATATTATAAATGGTATTATACTGGAATTATAATATACCTTTATATCATTATTATTTCACTCCATTAAAGTATGATATAGAAATTAAAGTAGCGTTCATGCGTACGTACAGTTTACTGTCTCCATGAACGGTGCATTTCATTTCTTATCCCCAAATGTAATGTACTATTATAAGTACATATATATAATGGATATATATGATGTATGTTACATATAAGTGATGAATATAATTCTTTAATTAAAATATAAATACCTCTCATTTAGTTTTAATTCCATTAATATGACATAGAAATGAAAGTAGCGTTCATGCGTATGTACGGCTTTCCGTCTCCAAGAACGGTGCATTTCATTTCTTACCTCTAAATGATTATGTAATATTATAAATGCATGTATATACTGGATATATATGATATATCTGATATCTACATCATGAATATAATTCTTGATATAATTGATATTTTACCACATGAACAACTTGTAATTATAATGAGTTTATTTTTTACTCAACTACCAAGGATCGACAAAATGACCATTATTAACTTAAATAATTACATAGTGTTCATAACATGGTAATAAGTGATATAAAAGGAATAATGAACCTGAAAAAGATTCTTAAGAAATTTGAAATTAACCCAAGTTTATTATTCAGGACGTTAAAGAACGATCGAGTCAAGTCGGACCCGAGGTAAGGGACTTCGTCTCAATCTCTTTTCATTGCGGCATATTTTGTTTTATACACAACATTCTTTTATACGGTGTATGAACCCCTTTGACTTTAAATTTTATTCAAACTAAATCTTTATATACGAAGCGTTTTACTAAAAGACAAAAAGGAATGTTTCTTTTAACGTACGCAGTGACAATGACCTATTCCGCCGCTGTGAGTATTATTTGGTCTTTGGCTTCCTCAACAAGCTATAATGTTTTTAAAATGAAATAAATACCATATACTCTTTTATGTAATCTGGTATTGAAAATGGTTTTTATAATGGATTTGTTATGTTAATATATTTATGTGATATATTGTGATCAAAGTGTGGAAATTTTTTCTTTCCATTATATTTCTATTATGTCTTATGATTTTATAATGGTAGATGGAAATTTGAAGGGTGGTTACGTAATAAACCATATGACGGGTGGTGCCATGAATACCAGGACGGGTGGTTACGTTATAACCTCTAATGCATTGGGTATGGAATTCAGTCATATGGCTATTCCATTAAGTTATATGTGTGGAAGTCAACCGTATGGTTATTACATTTAAGTATGTTTATTTCCCAAGATACCTTTATATGTTTTGTGTTCTTTATATGGGTTTTATGGTAATATTTTGGTT
This sequence comes from Viscum album, assembly GCA_963277665.1. Lineage (NCBI taxonomy): Eukaryota > Viridiplantae > Streptophyta > Magnoliopsida > Santalales > Viscaceae > Viscum > Viscum album. The sequence goes on along the minus strand of OY728119.1, from coordinate 1,170,971,266 downwards.
ACACAAGGGTAAGTAATGATCTTTTATTCAGTGAATAGTTTTTACCACTTCATAAAGGTGAAAGGTATTACTTTGATAAAGTATACATGGTTTACTTGTTGTTTTGAAAAACTAACAGTTTTCATTTTTTTTGTATCTCTTAATGAGATTTTTATGCTCACCCCATGTTTTTTTTTGAAATGTTTTTCACAGGACTTAATGTGGAATAGGGTCAAGGATGGAATTAAGGGAAATTCATTCTATCTAAAACATGGAAATAGAAATGTTTCTTTTTAAGAGTTTTTATTTTATTGAAACTCATTAAAAGTGTCTACTTTGGAATCTTTTGAGATGTAATAGTTATGTACTAATTCTCTAAAACTCTAAACCTGAAATGATCCTCAATGTGAATTATTCATTTAATTCAATATTAAGTATGGTTTAAGGATGGGGCCTTATAGTTTGTATCAGAGGTCGGTTTAGACAACTTTAGGAGTTAGAAAAGTGTTAAATTATAAGTTAATTTATGGAATGATTGAAATGATATAGCATTTAAAGATTACCATGTTGCTTCGCTTAAGATATTTCTGTGTTCAGAATTATTTTCCGTAGAGGAAACAAAGCAGGTATGTTGGGACGACATCAGGAGGAAGACAACCTTCCAAATCAGCGACTTGAGATGGTCAAAATCGGAACTGAATAGTATGTTTCAGTGATGGAAAAGTTGACTCAGGCTATAAATGGTGGTGGTATCCATGCACGAGATCAGCCAGATCAACCGTAAAGGAACATGTCAGTGGTGGAACATTTCATGAGGCAACATCCCCCATCATTCAGAGGATCATCTGACCCTGTGCTAGCTGAAGGGTGGATTAAAGCACTGGAGAATATTTTTGATGTCATGGGGTGTCCATAACATAAAAAGGTTAGTCTTGTTGTTTACAGTTTTGATGGTGAAGCTGATCAGTGGTGGTCGATGGTGAAAAATATCTGGGATAGTGATAAGATTGATGATCTTCACTGGGATGAATTCAAAGGTATGTTTCTTGAGAAATATATTCCTAAGGTGGATCATCTTAGGATGGAAAAGCAATATCTAGAATTGAGGCAGGAGGATGACTCAGTGGCTGCTTATGAAGCAAATTTTGCTCGACCAGCAAGGTATGCTCCATAAATCATTCGAGATCTTGATAGTAAAATCCACCATTTTTACTCAGTGTTAATGCCATGTTATTGAACGGCTTTAGCATCTCGTGAGTTCAAAAGTTATGGAAATCTTGTTCTATGTGCAGAGAAGGTGGAAATGGAGTTTGTGGATGATCAGGTGTTCTTTGACAAACAACAGAATAAGAGGTTCAGTTGGCAGGAAAAGGGGAAGAATTCATCAAAGAAACAAGGATGTAAGAAAACCAAATATCCATCCTATGAGAAGTGTGGTAAAATGCATCCTGGAGAATGTTTACCCATGTCTAGAAAGTGCTTTTGGTGTGGTAAGTCATTTTATATTGGTTGTAACTGTAAGGACGATGATCATGCAGGCAATGAAAAGTCAGCGGTAAGATGTTTTAAGTGTAATGAAATGGGTCATTATTCAAATGAGTGTCTAACAAAGAACTCAACTGGGGGAAAGAAGCCAGACTACAAGCAGAAAGGGGTGGTGAAATCCTTTTCAACTACTTCAACAGATGTTGGGCCATCGAATGATGTAGTATCAGCTCCAGGGAGGTTAGTATTTTTCAAAGATTGACTTGAGGTCAGGGTACCATCAGTTGAAAGTAAAAGAATCAGAAGTTCCAAAGACTACGTTCCATACTAGATATGGCCATTATGAATTTGTTGTTATGATTTTTGGGTTAACCAATGCACCTACTGTATTCATGGACCTTATGAATAGAATTTTCCATGAGTTCTTGGATAAGTTTGTGGTTGTTTTCATTAATGATATTTTGGTGTTTTCTAAAAGTAAAGAGGAGCATGAAAGTCTTATAAGGGTTATCTTGCAAACCATAAAAGATAAGAAACTGTATGGAATGTTCAGCAAGTGTGAGTTTTGGTTACAACAAATTTCTTTCCTGGGTCACATTGTTTCAAAATATGGCATAACTATTGATCCGGCTAAAAAAAAGTTGTTGAAGAATGGCCAAGACCCACAAATGTAATCGAGATCCGTAGTTTTCTTGGTTTGGTGGGTTACTACCGAAGGTTTGTTGAAAATTTTTCACGATTATGTAGTACAATGACTAAGCTAACTCGGAATGGTGTTAAGTTTATCTGGAAAAAAGAATGTGATGATTGTTTTCAAGAGTTGAAAAGAAGATTGGTGAATGCTCCAGTTTTGGCCCTTCCTTCCAGGAATGGTGAGTTTGTTATCTACAATGATGCTTAAATGAACGGACCTGGTTGTTTCCTTATGCAGAATGATCAGGTAATTGCTTATGCTTTACGTTAGTTGAAAACTCATGAGGTAAATTACCCTACACATGACTTGGAATTAGCTGATGTTGTTTTTGCCTTAATAATTTGGAGGCATCATTTGTATGGCGTAAAGTGTGAAATATATACCGATCACAAAAGTTTCAAGTATATATTCACTCAGGAAAAATTGAACATGAGACAAAAGAGATGGCTAGAATTAATCAAGGATTATGATTGTACAATTCATTTCCATTCGGGAAAAGCAAAGAAAGTGGCTGATGCTTTGAGTCGAAAAAGTAATGCTTGATTAACAATGTTGTGTTTGGAACATGATCATTTTGCTAAGGATTTGATGAACCTTGGCATAGAAGTTGTTGGTGTAGGAAGTTCTTCTATTTTGTTTCAGGTATCAGTGAGATCATCCCTATCAGACAGAATTAAGAAAGCACAGAGGGATGAAAGTGAGTTGCAGAAGAAGGTAGAGCTCGTTCAGAAGGGTATGTTGCCTGAATTCAACATTGATAATGATTGTGTTTTGATGTTTTGGAATAGATTATGTGTTCCTAGTGATTCACAGTTAAGAATGAGTTGTTATGTGAGGCTCATAGTTCCATGTTTTCAGTTCATCCTTACTGTACTAATATGTACAGAGATCTATGGGAGTATTACTGGTGGGATGGAATGAAAAGAGATATTTCTGATTTTACTGTGAAGTGTTTGACTTGTTAGCAGGTTAAAGTAGAGCGGCAGTTATCGAAAGGGATGCTTCAAACTTTACCAGTGCCAGAGTGGAAATGGGGAAAATTATATCCATGGACTTTGTTGTGGGATTACCGAAGATATCTCGAGGTTTACATCTCACTTTTTGAAGGGCCTTCATAAGTCATTGGGTACTGAATTATATTTTAGTACATCATTTCACCCGCAATCAGATGGGCAGTCAGAACGAACAATTCAGACCATGGAGGATATGCTACGAGCTTTCTCTATGGATTATCGGGGAAGTTGGGAACAACATCTTTCTTTGCGTGAGTTTTCATATAATAACAGTTTTTATTCCAGTATACAGATGTCTCCGTTTGAAACATTATATGGTAAACGATGTCGAACTCCAGCTTTTGGGATGAAGTGGGTGAAAGGAAGCTGATGGGACTAGAATTGGTAGAAGAGATGGCCGAAAAAGTTCAGTTGATTCAGAAACATATGAGAACAGATCAGAGCAGACAGAAAAGTTATGCAGACAATACGAGGAAGGATCTATCTTTTGAGGTAGGTGATCATGTTTTTCTCAAAGTTTCACCATGGAAAAGTGTGATGCGATTTGGTAAGAAAGGAAAGATGATACCAAGGTTCATTAGACCATATGAAATTTTGGATAGAGTTGAATCAGTTGCATACCGAGTGTCTTTACCTCCGAGTTTATCTCAGGTACACAATGTTTTTCATGTTTCAATGTTGAGAATGTATAGGCCAGATCTATCTCATGTTTTGAGTCCAGAGGTCATTCAGTTGAAAGAGAACCTCTCTTATGAAGAACAACCAGTCCAGATTTTTGATTGAAGAGAGAGTGTGTTGCGAAATAAGGTAATTCACTAGGTACAGGTTTTGTGGTCAAACCATATGGTTGAAGAGGCAACGTGGGAATCTAAAAATGCTATGAGGGATAAATACCCACACTTATATTGATAAGTGAATAAAATTGCGAGGACGCAATTCCCGAAAGGGGGGAAGGATGTAACATCCCAGGTAAATAAAGAATAAAACATTCTCATATTTATTAATATTTACGAATTAAATTATAATTTCTCTTTAAAGGGGTTGCTATGTTCGATAGCGTACCTGATACGCAACAACGAGTTTCTTTGAAATCTTACGTGGAACACTAGTAATAAAATATTATTATTTTAAATTGTAGTTAACCCGTAGCCGTTGTATTGGCGGGAATGAATAGAAATAACTAAAATATGATTATATATGTTTTTTAAATGTCATTATATTTATTCAATAAAAGATAAGGGCTTAAAATAAAAAAATAATTCAATTTTAGGCATAGATACTCTTATATTCACTAAAGGTCAACCTATCACCTTTTCATGGCGAACCTCCTCTAAATATAGTTTTGGTAACTCTTATACATTCTTTTGTACCAAATAAAACACTTCTTTAGAATCGGGACATCAAAATTTACTTTGTGTAGATTTTTGGTATTTTTCTGATAAAGTTCATTTTTTTAATGAATAGTGAAAAATGTTGTATTTTAATTCCAAACAAATTTTAATATAATTTATTAATATGAGTAGATTTTATTTTGGATTGTTTTTAAAGTTATGTTAGAATATATTTTTACCATTTAATCCAATAGTGGTCATTGGAATTAATTTCACTTTAAAATCAGACTTAAACTAGTGTCAATCATTTGATACATATTGTTTCATAAAAACACGCTATTTGCTATGACAACGGGAATTAATTATTAAATTAATTTATGCAACTTATATGTTTTGAATTTTGTAAAATAGACTTCAATTTTGAATTATGAATATCAAATATATCTTAGGGTGATGTTTTGGTATTTTTCTGAAAAACTTCAATTTTTGATGAATAGTGAAACCACTAAGTGGTACTTAAAAAACTGATTTTTCGTTTAAATGAAATTTTACCACCTCTGTGTTTTGAATTTCAAAAATCAGACATACATTATTTTAATTAAGAAGTAAAACTTGGTTCAATGGGATTAAAATAATTTTTTGTTGAATAGTAAGTTTTAAGTTTATTAATCGCGATTAGAGGTAATTAGTGTAGTTTATGGTAAAAATAATGTATTAATAATATGAAATGAACTTGACACATATCCTACCCTTATTGAATGTTTCATGGACAACAAAGAAAATCTAGTGGTCAACTTCGGGATCCCATGGAGCCACATTGGTAGGAAAATTACATTAAAAACCTTGTATTTAATGTTAAATTTAAAATGTCACAAACATGAGTTATTTTACTAAAACAATTTTTAAATGGGGATATAAAAGTCATATTTTTGACTATAAATATTCATTAGAAATATAAAAATATTTCCAACATCATGATATTTGTTTTATAATTTTTATACATTACATAAATTAAATTATTTATGACATCATGATGATGCAGCGATTACCTCATTAATGAACGATTTAAATAAAATGAAAAGATAATGTAAAATATAAGACATTCACTTGTAAAAGACCTATTTTATGAGTATATTTCGGACCCTTATAACCTTATCCTATAATTATATCAATGTGGGTCCTTTAAAATCCGAAAATCATTTTAAAATAAAGTTAACTTTTATAACATTCCAAGAGTACCCCTCCTCTCCTCTTATAAAAGGTCCCCACCTCTACCACCTTACCCACACCTCTCAAGCATTTGGTTCGGCCAATATCTTCACATTTTATCTCTCCACATCCCTCTTTTACTCCTAGAATCCTCACATTGGGCAGAAGTCTTCCCAAGGAAGCCTTTGAGCTCAAATCAAAAATAGTTACCCATTTCAAAGGTAGTGTTTTCTCTTGTGTTCTTTTGTTTTATTTTGCTTCTCCAGCCCTATAAACTATTTTTATTCCTTTATTTTGTAAAAAACAGTATATTAAATATACTAGTATGTTTTTATAAGAAGTATTCGAGCTACACCTACACACACCACCGTCTAATGGTTAAAGAACATACTGTTTCTGTGGTTGGTGAATTTCTGCCTCACGAAACGATGATTGTTCAATCTTCTTTTAACACCATTAATGGTGGCCATTAATATGTAAATCTATTTATATATGATATATATTATGTTTATTTTTTCCTTAAGCTTATGTATTTTTCATTTGTGGTATACCTTTATGGCTTCCATTATTGGTATACGCGATATCTTCATTTTAGGAAGTGCAGACTACATCCCCCTCAAAGTGATTTGATTCGTTAATGCCATACGTGGGATGTATAAAGGATGGATTTAATGATATTATATATAATAATATACTGAAATTATAATATACCTTCATATAATTATAATTTCACTCCATTAAAGTATGAGATAGAAATGAAAGTAGCGTTCATGCGTACGTACGGCTTACCATCTCCATGAACGGTGCATTTCATTTCTTATCCCCAAATGTAATGTACTATTATAAGTACATATATATAATGGATATATATGATGTATGTTACATATAAGTGATGAATATAATTCTGGAATTAAAATATACATACCTCTCATTTAGTTTTAATTCCATTAATATGACATAGAAATGAATGTAGCGTCCATGCGTACGTACGGCTTACTGTCTCCATGAACGGTGCATTTAATTTCTAACCACAAAATTATTATGTAATATTATAAATTCTTGTATATAATTGATATATATGATATATATGATATCTACATCATGAATATAATTCTTGATATAATGGATATTTTACCACATGAACAACTTGTAATTATAAAGAGTTTATTTTTGACTTAAGTACCAAGGATCGACAAAATGACCATTATTAACATAAACAATTATATAGTGTTCATAACATGGTAATAAGTGATGTAAAAGTAATAATGAACTTGAAAAAGGTTCTTAATCAAGTAGAAATTAACTCATGTTTATTATTCAGGATGTTAAAGAATGATCGAGTCAAGTCGGGCCCGAGGTAAGGGACTTCGTCTCAATCTCATTTCATTGAGGCATATTTTGTTTTATACACAACATTCCTTTTTTATGGTGTATAAACCCCTTTGACATTTAATTTTATTCAAAAGGAATCTTTTTATATGATTCGTTTTACTAAACGACAAAAAGAAATGTTTCTTTTAACGTACGCGGTGAAAATGACCTTTTCCGCCGCCGTGAGTATTATTTGGTCTTTGGCTTCCTCAACAAGCCGTAATGTTTTTAAAATGAAATAAACACCATATACTCTTTTATGTATTTTGGTATTGGAAATGGTTTTTATAATGGATTTGTTATGTCAATATATTTACGTGATATATTGTGATCACATTGTCGAAATTTTTTCTTTCCATTATATTTGTTTAATGACTTATGATTTTATAATGGTACATGGACATTTGACAGGTGGTTACGTAATAAACTATATGACGGGTGGTGTCGTGAATACCAAGACTCTTGGTTGCGTTATAACCTCCAATGCATTGGGTATGGAAGTATGCCGTATGGCTATTCCATTAAGTGATCTGTGTGGAAGTCGACCGTATGGTTATTCCATTTAAGTATGTTTATGTCTCAAGTTACCTTTATATGTTATGTGTTCTGTATATGGGTTTTATGGTAATGTTTTGGTTATAAAAGGGTAATTAATGATCTTTTATTCAGTGAATAGTTTTTACTACTTCATAAATGTGAAAGGTATTAATTTGATAAAGTATACATGGTTTACTTGTTGTTTTGAAAAACTAACAATTTTTATTCTTTGTGTATCCCTTACTGAGCTTTTAATGCTCACCCCATGTTTTCATGAAATTTTTTTCACAGGACATAATGTGTAATAGGGTCAAGGATGGGATCAAGGTAAAGTCATGCTATCTAAAACATGGAACTAGACATGTTTCTTTTTAAGAGTTTTTATTTTATTGAAACTTCGTAGAAGTGTCTACTTTGTAACCTTTTGAGATGTAATAGTTCTGTCCTAATTCTCTAACACTCTAAAACTGAGAAGATCTTCACTTTGAATTATTCATTTAATTCAATATTAAGTAAGGTTTAAGGCTGGGGCCTTATAGTTACCACACAATCCATATAATTCTAGGAAATCTATTTTATTATCCAAATGTATGTGGTTGAAAAATGTTCTAATAAGTGACATCAACAACCAAAAAATACGCATTCCATAGTTCACATAATCATAAGAACAAGTAAGGAGCACCCAAAAAACAATAATTTTTAATGGTTAATATATCTTACACAATTAGTAACATAAAAAATCAAAATAAAATAAAATAAAAGCTAAAAGATCATGTGTCACATTACCCCACCCCTTTCTATTGATTTTAAACCATTTTAGTTATCCTTATTAATATAGAATCGATAATCTCTATAGGTATGAACTTTAATATATGCATCCCTCATTATAAACAATTAATAAATAAAAATGAAATCCTACTCAGAAGAATGATGATCGACATTACCTTGTGACACCAAAAAGAGAGGTGCACATACAACAGGAAGCTCTCTAAGGATACCTGATCCAACTGTGAGAAAAATATCCATGGAAGAAGGTCTTCGGGATTCATAATCTCAAGAGAAACCCATAAAAAAATAATGATGGGAATGAATGATATCTCAACTCTAGAATGATGTGATCCGAGACACGGGAATTGGAAACAATTTGAATTTTCGTTAAGGGAATATATTACCAAGACCACATGTTTTGATAATTTAAAAGACTACATAATTTTATAAATTCAATAGTAAGATTTGTAACCTTTTAAAAATCTCAAAACCTCTTTAACATGGCCTTAAACATGATTTACATAAAATAAATACATCAGAAGGGAAAAACAGGAAAATTCTGGAAATACTATTCAGGAGTCACTGTTAGTGAGTCATCATTTCTTCAAAATGATTCACTATTAGTGAGTCACCATTAGTTGAAAATAAATGTCCATTAGTGATTCACCGTTAGTTCAAAAGGAGTCACCATTGGGGAGTTACAAATTGATCAAAATATATCTCCATTGGCGAGTCACCATTATTTCAAAATGAGTCACCGTTGGTGAGTCACTGTTAGTTCGCAAAGAGACACCATTGGTGTTTCTCTATTATTTCATAATGATTCACTGTTTGTGATTCATCATTTTTTAAAAATGATTCACCATTATTGATTATTTGTTCGTTCAAAATAAGTCATCATTAGCTTAAAATGAGTAACAGTTGGTGAGTCTCGGTTAGTTCAAAATGAGTCACTGTTGGAATGAATCATGTCTCATAAAACTATGATACTGTAATCGAACACCTCAAAAATCTGATCATTGGGAAGGTAAAGAGATAGAAGGTTTGTGCCATTATAATAGAGACCTCCCAAACTATTCAATCCCTCAAGAATTTAAATCCACCCGAAATGAAAATGGAGGAAGGGGATGAACAACCATCCCTCGATATACTGCTCGAGGTTCTCGTTACACCTAAAGCACGATCACTTATAGAACATACTAACCCAATATCTCATAAAATATAAAAAATCATACCTTCATAGACATATAAACCTAATAATTCTATTATCCATTTCATGATACTGTCTTCTATGGGCAGCATTGACTAGACATCCTGGGTTTACTCACATCATAGTAGAATGGGTATTGATTAGGAATTAGGTCTTCCCTTTTTCCCATGTTGAAACATTATCAAACATCACACAACACACATAAAATCAAGGTAAAAAATAAAAATATCTCATAAAACACTACTGATCCAAAAATAACATCACAACTAAAAGGAAAATATAACCAAAAAAATCAAAAAAAAACATCAGGTATTGAGCTCGCATCTGCATCTCACACTCCCATGTACTATCCTATAAGCCTCCATGACTTTATAACATCTGAACCAGAGGAATAATCTATCATCTCAACACCTTTTCATGATGTTCATGCATATCCAATGGACGATCTATGAAGGTTGAGTCATAATAAATATCTAACCCTACCTAGTAAATTTTATGGGAGTCATTGTAAAGATATTGATAGAGCTGAGATATGTGGAAAGCATCATGGATCCTATCCAAACACTATAAAAATTACCGCCTATATGCGACTTCTACAACTCTCCCCAATACCTCAAATGCCCAAAAAAATGGGCGAAATATTTTTTTCTCTGTGATACATTTATTACCAATGTCAAGGGGAAACCTTCAACAACATATGGTCTCCAAAATCAAACTCCAGGGGCCTCCACCTATGATCGACATAAGAATTTTTATGGTCTTGTGCTACTTTCATCCTCTCATGAACAATATGATCTTTCTATGTCATGGTCTATATGACATCAAGACCAAGAACAACTATCTCCCCAAACTCAGTTTAGAATGAAGAAGAATGGCACAATCTCTCATATGAATACACAAATTGAGTCATTCCAATGGAAGAGTGATATATATTATTACAAGTAAAAACTACCAAGGGAAGGTGTCTTAAACAAGATCTTACAAATTCCAAAATGTATGCCCACAACATATCATACATCTTCTATATAGTCCATTCCATCTGCCCATCTTTTTTAGGGTGGAAATCAGGGATAACCATTAACTAAGTTCCAAAAAGCATGCTGCAACCCCCTTCAGACTCATGAGTTAAAACATGAATCCTAATCCATGAAAATGGAACTATGATCTAAAAAAGAAAACTACAAAACCCAATCCATATACCTCTTAGATAAGGTATCTACTATGACCAACTCCTTTATCACAAATAGGTGGACTAATTTCATCAACTCGTCCACTATCACTGATATAGTATCATAACCACAATGAGTTATGGATAACCCTGTTATAAAATCCATTGATATACCATCCCATTTACAATTGGGATTATTCAAAGTCTACAAAAAACCACTAGGAAAATAATTCTCAGCCTTTAATTAATGGAAAACAAAGCACTTAGTGACAAACTCTTCCATTTCTCATTTCACCCCAGGCTACTAAAACTACTCCCTCAAGTGACAATACATCATGAAAACTATTGGGTGTACCACCAATGGTGAGATATGGAAATCATGATGAACTCCCTTATGCATTGCAACTAAAAAACAACATCCCTCATATTAACATATGAATATGACTATCCTCTAATCATCCCTCCAAAGCACCACTATAGCCATCACAATCGTGCTTCACCTTTGCCTCTAAGTCCCCCACTAAGACTCCCCTAGCTGCTACATCAGAGAAGACTGAATTTACATTTAAATCAAACAACCTCTACCACCATCCACTCTTACAACTTAGAGTAATGCTTCTAACTCATTCATTTCTCTTCAACATCTACAGACTCTTGAATGAAACCCTTCCATGAATTCCTTCTCAAATAATTGACCCCGACATCCCTCTTTCTTATGGTGTAGGAGATCTAAAAATCATAATCCTAAATAAAATATATCCATGACTACTGTTGTTTGTTTTGATCAGTTTGAGAAATGATACACCTCAAAATCTTATGATATATTAAGACCAAAAAGAGCACCCCAATGTGGTAATGTGTGCCCGAATTTAGTGAAAACTCAACTTCCTCTAGCTCTATATCATGGGTGGTATAGTTAGGCTCATGGGTACGTAACATCCTAGACCCATAAGCGATCACATCCCTCTGCAATATCAAGACACACTATAATACCAAACAAGAAAATTCAAAAAACTCCTCAAACATCACTCAATCCTCAAGAAACAAGATCACTAGAGTACAAACCTACATCCCCTTCAGGTAACTGAATTCATTCCTAGACTGATCACTCAACACGAAACCTTGGCCCTAACTAGTCAAATATATGATCAAGGCTACAACTTTGGGAAAATCATGGTCATGCTTCCTATAATAGCTCATCAAACCAAGTAAATTTCAATCCTATGACACATTCATGGTGGCTAAACCAGAAAATACTACTTCAACCATTGTTGGGTCAACTACCACACACTGATCAGAAACCACATGCCTAAGGAAATGGACATGTCAAGTACACTTGGACAACATTCTACATTGATGTTGGTGATGAAGAAAATATAAAACAGTTATGATATTATCAACATGACCCACCTATTATATAATGTATATCAAGATATATCCAATGAATACGATAAATAATTGATACATGATTTCATTAGACATTGAGTTTTTAAGCCCTGTGAACATGGCTGATGAGTTCATAACACCTAATGGTATAACTATAATCTTTAAGTACCCCTACCTACATCCAATGTCAGACTTTAAGATATATCCCTCCTTCACCATCAATTAGTGCTATCCAGACTACAAATTGATATTATAAAACCAAATCTCCCTTCTAAAAAGGTAAGAACGATCTTCTATCCTTTGAAGATGGTTTTAGTTTTTAACAATCACCTTATTCAACCTTTTATAGTCTATGAACAACCTCATACCACTGTCATCCTTCCTTGAAAAAAACATTGGATCACCACACAATGATAAACTAGGAAAGATTAATCCCCTCTATATATGAATCCTTAACATCCGCAACTCAGAGGGTTCCATCCAATTAGGATTTATCAAAATAAGAGAATCACTAGGATGTAAGTCTTTCATGAACTCAATTTCATATTGATTTGGTTAAATCACAACCTCCCTGCGGAAAACATATTAGAACTCCCTAACAACTCATGAAACCTATAACATCCCAACATCCAATGATTCTACTAACTGCTCATCCAAAAAGTAAAGAAGGGTCTTCACATGCCGACTACCAACCTGATAACACATCTTGCCAACAAAAACAAAAAATTGGCATTCCATATCCAAAAACACTTATATCCTATGGAAATAGTCGATAAAAGAATTTATGGAATACAACCAATAGATACTAAGTATGACATCCTATGGATGCATATATAGTATGAATAGATCCCCATTGGACTGATGAAGACACATCATAAGTCTACACCACCAATACACATCAGACAAGCTTGTCTAACCTCGAACTAGTGTATTCAACCCTAGGGGTATGACAAGCCTCTATATGTATATTTCTAGAGCATGTTATAGAGTGGGTGAATAAAATGAGTGTGAAACTTTAAAATCACATAAGGAAAAATCATGGGTGCTAAATAATCTGATCATACATTTGACAATATCTAGCCCCATGGGAACTTCTACCTCCACTATGTGAAATCAACCATGCCCAGCTCCTATAATTCAATTTTGAAAACCACATCTACCTCCAACCTAAGGTTGTGGTCCCTAAACATGAGGAACATCCTTTGGTCAGCCAATACCTACTTTATCTCCCCTCAGTATAGCATAAGCTTGAAACCCCAACTACTGAAATGGCCATAGAGGAAGCTATTGATGAGGTTAGAGACGATCTTATCCACATCCACCTAACTAATCTCTACCAGCCAATGAGAAATGGTTTTGAAGATGGATAATAACCACATAAAATAAACACATCTGCCCCAACACCACAAAGAAGGAATAAAATTTAGAAGGTCAAAAGGGAAGATACCAGGGTCGAATCCTGATTGGTCGAAACCTCAAAGGTCCCAGAACATAAGATGGTCCATTGAAAGATATTCCCCTCTAGGAAAAATTCTACTTCCCTTCCCATGAAAATCCTCATTTCTAGTGCATTTATTAAATCACATCATCCTTATTATGAACTTCTATGTATATTTTCATTATAAAATGTCTAACTACATACTAGATTGAAAGAAAGACTGCCTTTAAAAGATTACTTTCTTAGGAATCCTCATCATGAAAAAATATCAGGTGAAAAATGTAGAAGGTCCATGAAATTACTCCCATGTTCTCAACTAGAAATAATCCCCATTGAAATTGATATTTTCTCCCATGTCTTCTAATACTTGATGGTCAATGAGAGGAATTCTACCTGAAACTCCTTCTAGAAGTCGACCCATAAAACATATTCATCCTTCCACTTTCCTAGATACAATGTCCACCACTGATGTCCAACTTATCACATATGAATAACTTCGAAGGGGCCTCATACTTCATCAGTGAATAGACGAAAATGAAATTGATCTCTAGATATGCTATCCAATTGCTTATTTATATATCCGAAACGACCCCCTCTTAAATTTCCATATCCTTTTTCGGAAAATCATATAAAATCCTCTATCATAGATCATCATCCTCATCTGAATCAACCCTCCATCGATCAACCGAGTCAACCTACTGAACCTCGACTACCTGTGTCACACATGGATGATGACCAGGGGACATAGCTGTAGCGGAAACAAGGATTTACTAAGCCTAGTCGTACAAATTTTCATTATGATATATTTTAAATTACATTAATCCAATTAATTCATTTTATCTATATTAACTCTGCAAAAAAATTTCATTTTGATGCAAGTACCTCTCCTAGGTCTCTACATTGTAAGATATTCCATCTCACTTGGATTTTTGATAAGATCAACATCTATTCATTAGATCTATAGGGCCCCTAAAATCTTTTTTCCTAGCCAATATCTTTGGCCTATGTTACACAACAATATTAAATGGCAATGTTTCCATACGAACTCATGCAAAACGCACAGGGCCTAAATCCAAACTCCACCCTATCCCTCAACCACAATCCCTCAGATACCACTATTTCATGAGACCCTCCCTTAAACTATAACTCTATTGGACTGGTAATGATCAAATGGAGTTAATGAACCCCATGTCCCACCATCTGTTGGCCCTGGTTTGGCGACTAGAACCATGGGAATATAAATATCCCTATATGGGAGGCCTTACCCTTTATAAAGAAACAAAATGGATAGATATGATGTGTTAACCAAAACAAAATCCATGAAATATATATACGTGAAACCAAAACCATACCTCAATTCCTATGTAAATAGAATAGGAAAAAATAAAATTCTCTAATGTAATTGCCCAAAAACAGAGTAGAGCAGCCACACAACAACTGTCCCAAGGTCTGATCTAGTAATACCCAACATGGTCCACATAATCATTTATTTAACTTGAAGATTGTTTTTATATACATTGGGTGAGCATATAAGTATACTCATTTGGAAAACCAAAGTCCCTCATTAACAAGGGGAAGGAGCATACTAATGCACCTGTGAGAAAATAGGGATACCAAACGTCACTTAACATATAGACTAACCATGACCCAAACCTCACCAAGGGTTGATGAATAAGTGACACATCCATGTAATATAATTTAATATAAATAATATTGATGATAGGGAATCCCAAACCAATTTTCTACTGATTGTCCACTCCCACACACCATTGACAAACATCATGGTGCCCCCACATATTCCGAATATACCACATCACATTTCTCCCGCACAAACATTGGCCACATAACACATCACACTCCATTAAATCTCATTACATATTATATAGATGAAACCTGGGAAAGCAGATCACAACTCATCCCAAAGAAATTTAGGAAACAACATCAAAACTCACCCAATGAATCTTGGTCCATTATCACCCAGAAGAGGGAATATGGAAGATTGGGTGGCTATACATTCATCCTCCCATCAGGATTTTGGGGAAGAAACCCTCCCAGGTGGCTATATGGGTGTCAATATATAGTTCTTGACATTGGTGGGGTACATATATAAATCATAGTAACATATAGTGTTTACACATATATATAGATAATGCCACACAATCCAAACCTATGGGTTTAAAACCAAAACCACAACCTACACATGACTCCCCCACTTTACTTCCACCTCTAAATTCATAACACCATAAATGAAAAACAAAATCTATAGTTCATTTTCAAATTAAAATTAACATTAAACCAATTTACATTTTCTCCATTGCCATTATTTTCTGTTAAACATGCAATTTAAATCATTATCATGTAATAATTATAGTTCAGGATTATTGTTCATTTCACCATCAATACCAACCAGGAAACTATCATAGAACAACACATATCATGAGGCATAGTAAAAGAAACAACCCAACATCCAAAACTAGTTCCACTTTCTACCACATCCCTACAATACAGTATCATCACAACAACCATTATTGCATCCCTACTGCATTAAATATATCATCCAATACCCCCACATAACACAAAATAGTCACATCCCATCCATCATGTCACCTAATCCACCACAACACATAAAACTGTGACAAAAAATACATTACATTCCATACTAGATCAAAATATATTTTCATATTTAGCATGAAATCCCTTATTTCATTTCAAATGAATAATTAATGGTGTTATCACAGAAGACATATATTCGTAGTGGATCAATTTTATTAACCAAATGTACATGTTTATCCAATATCATAATAAGTGAGTCAAAAATCCTTATATCATGATTTACATAGTTCAAATAACCATAATCACTCTAAGGGACCACAAATGACCACATTTTTTAATGTATAACACAATTCGTAACATCAAAACAAAACAAAATCAAATCACATAAAAGCTGCCTGATCATGTGTCACATTCCGCTGCCACATTATATTGATTTTCATTCAAATAAATTAAAATCATTAATGTAGAATAAAAAATATCCACATGGATAATAATTTAACTACCCATCCAGCATGATACACAATGAAGAAAAAAATTAAATCCTACATGGAATAAGGATGTTCAATGTAGCCTTGTTGCACAAAAAACAATGGTGTGTGTATAGAAGGATGCTCTCTAGGGAAACATGAACCATTAATAGGAAAGCTCATAATGGAATAAGGTATTAGGGATTCAAAATATCAAGATAAATATAGAAAAAATAAATAAGGTAAGGAAGGATATCTCATCTTTAAAAATATTTTATCCATGACACAGGAATTGAAAAAAAATTGAATTGATGGTAAATGATGTTCTGACCAATACCATATGTTTTGACCATTTAAAAGTCCCCAAAATTTTAGAAAATGAAAGATATTATTTAAATAATTTTAAAAGTAATCTAGACCTCTTAAATATGGGACTAAACACATTTTAAATCAAATAAATATGTCAAAAGGGAAAACTGGCTAATTATGGAAACACTATTTAGGGGTCCCCATTGGTGAGTCACCATTAGTTCAAAATGAGTCACTATTGGTGAGTCGCTATTAGTTAAAAATGGGTCACTATTAGTGATTCACTATTAGTAAGAAATGAGTTATCATTGGTGAGTCATTGTTAGTTCAAAATGAGTAATTGTTGGTGAGTTACCATTAGTTCAAAATGATTCACTATTGGTGAGTGACTTTTTGTTCAAAATGAGTAACTATTGTAGAGTCACAGTTAGATCAAAATAAGTCACAATTGGAGTGTCACAATTAGTTAAAAATGATTCATCATTGTCATGTCACCATTATTTCAAACTTATTCACGGTTTTGATGACTTTCTTGTCCCAAAAATTAACAAACTACCACTGGTCACCTCAAACATCGGATCTTTAGCCAGGTAACAGGCTAGAATTTTCATGTCATTACAAAAGTGATCATCCTGTACTATATTCTTCAAACTATATTTAGCCACATTGAAAATAGATCTAACAAAATCTATTATCAACATCCCTATGAATATTTTAGTGTTTTTTCTTCTTAAAATACCATCACATTGGTCATTAAGAAGAGTTCGAGAGGTGGTTTCTCAAAGAACATGTAATCATATTCACCATATACTTTTAAGTTTATTTCTTATTATGCCACCAATAATTTTTCTATAACCATATATAAATGATTAAATCTGTGTAATTAATATACTAATATTATTTTATAGTAATGTTACAACCATTATATATCTCGTTTCCATCCCATGATAAATTATAACTTCTTTTATGGATACATGTTGACTACCACCTACGTGATTTGATGTAATTTATTTTTCATTCATTCCGAATGATGAATGTAATATGGATAAATTTAATTAATATATATGATATTTATTATGTTAAAATTATTTTTTTACAATATATTATTATTTATGTTTCTATCTTTCCATTCATTGGAAAATGAAATCATTACTCATGCATATGTATAAACTATTGTCTCTATGAATTGATGTAATTAATTATTCTTCACCAACTTATATTAATTTTTACAAAATTTTATATAATGAATAAATATGATAGTTATAAAATGATTAATATTATGTAGATGATGAAATATTTTCCAAGGTAAAATGACCGAAACGTTCAATCCAAAACATTCTTGGGAAACATCACACTTAACACATGGACATTAATTTTAATGAAGAATTAGTAATAAATGGTTGATTTGAAATTATAATTTAATTTTATATGTTATGATAATTATTAATATGATTCATTTTTATATTAGTAAAATAAATAAACTTATATAATAGGAACATGATACCATGTATATAAAAAATATTATTTAAGGTAGGGGTTTATGTTGTAATCTCATTTTTTTAATCAATATTGTTAAATCTAGAATCTGAATTGGTGGAATTATATGATCACTTTCTCATAAAAATATATACACTATTCTATTATGGTGATGATTTTGGAATTTAATGATTTCATTTCATTGTCCTCTATTTTGTACATAAAATGAACAAACTGTTAATTTAAAGAATAGTCGAACGTATTTTTTTTCATAAAATAATATTATTTTCCATGTCTAAGTAATTAATAATTTTTCCCCAATAAATTTATTTATGAATTTCATGAAATTTATTAAAGGAAACATTTTTATTTTTTACTAAATTCTTTTCCCACCATCTTGAATATTATTTGATTTTTAGATTCCTTTATATTTTTTATTTTTTATTTTCAAGTTAATTTATTTCTCAATATTATAGTAATATTTAGTTTTTAAATTTACAAACAGAAAATTCATTTCTCTTATTTTCAAGAAATTATTGAATTACCTTTTGAAATTATTTTTCATCAACTTGAACATCATTTAAGGATATTTTTTAGTATAATAATGATATGGTATAATCATATGATATGTTTTATTTCTCTTTATTTCTTATGGTTATAAGTTGAGAAAATATTTCAGAAACTTATTTATTTTCCATGGGATATGTTTTGAAGGAATAATTAATGTTTTGATGATCATGTGTCATAAATATGTATAGTTTTAGTTATATGAAAGGTGGTTATTTAATTATATATCCCTCAAATTAAATTGACAAATAATTGTTATCCGATGAGATAAAATGAAAGAGTATAGGTAGGGAACTCATTCCATGAATGTAAATAGGCTATCGAGTGAAAAAAATTCATTATGTGACCTTTTTCACTATGGGATGGTAGTATTAGTAGTGACCCAGGGATGATGAAATGATTTTTATGATTATGATTATTCTATAATTATTATTAGTTTTTCTAATCCTTTTATATGGTTTCATGGCACATGATTGATTTATTATGATTCTCTACTCTTATGACTCATCTCCTATGACATATTAAATTATTATGCCATGAATCAAGATTTTTAATCATAAACTGATTGGCTATGTCATTTTTAAATAATGATCCTGATACCAAACCTTTATTATTTTCTTATTCAATCATTTCATCACTGATTTATATCTCTCATGTTTATTGAAAAAAATATTTTAGTCTTGCTATTTCTTATATTTCAAGTTTCTTTAGTTTATTAAGAATGGTTTCAAGTATGATATATATTATTAGGGCACCATAATGGAAATACTTTTTTGGAGAAATTGAATATAATTTTAAAAATATTTTTAATATGTATCACGTCTCCAAAGAAAAATATATATATAGTTTTAGGGAATGAATTATTATTTAATAAAATATGTTTTCATAAAAAATAATGTAATATTTATGTGTTTTTTTCTCAAGTAACATCAATTGGTATCAAAGATGAGTAAGTTATTTTTTGTGATTAAGTTATAATGAATATGAAGATAAAACCAAAGTAATCATGTGATTATCTAAAAGTGACACAATGTGAACCTAAGAGTAAAATAGGTTTATAATGATTAATAATTTAAGACATACTAGGAATGATTTTCATTATTATTATTATATTTTATATATTACACTATTAATTTGGGTTTAATATAAGGATAGAACCTTGAATATTCATTATGAGAAAAAATGTGGAGGAAAATTAAATAAATTTCCTCTTCAAAATCCTAATAAAATGGGATCCCGAATAAAAAATATTTTTATCATACTGATAAACTATATCAATATATGAGTCATGTTGAATATTAATATGAGGAATGGAAGGACCAAAATACCAATTATTCTTTTATAAAGAAACATCCACCTTGTTTCTCCAGGTACAATGATCTACCACTTTCTAAACAATGGATCATTAACATTTAAAATATATATTTTTGTTCTCTAGTGCCTGGAGCAAGGAAAATTTTTAATATAAGAGTTTCATTTTGAAGGTTAAATGGAATAATGGTGGAATCATATTAACAACACATGGAAAGAGGAATAAATTGATTCCAGGTTATGGGTTGTGTTTTATTTCCTGTTTTTTGTAAGTAATCTTTCTAATATCTATTTAAAAAATGGATAGGGAATTAACAAATGTTAATTAGAAGGATGATGAATCTATTGGTACTCATGAGTAAAACCTTTCCACAATTACAAGATATACGTATGGGATTGTCATCAAAATTGATATAAAATTTTATGAAATCTTCCATGGATCAAAACCATTTATAATAAAGTCATTTTTCATAAATTATATTAGTTGCGATGATAAAATTGATCATTGTAATTTAATTGTTAAAATGAATAGTATACATTTGACATATTTTCATTGTTTAGATAAGAAGATAAATATAATTTTTGGAGAATTTATAATAATAAAACCAATATAAAAATTAAATATAATATTAATTTATGCCAAGAGTGGGGAAAGATGGAGGAGATAAATTATCTCTTGGGAACTAATAAATTCCTTAAATTTTAAAGAGAATGATATCAAGAAAGTTAATATTAATGAGATGTAAAGAGGAAATATTGGGAAATGAATATGAAGAGATATCAACAGAATACACCACCAATAATCCAATTATACTATTACAAGGATTATGAGAAATATTCCAACCGATGTATGAATCCAATGTGTAATAGTGGAAATCGAAAAAAACTTATTAATCCTGAAATAAATGGGGAGTTCATGTGATCCCAATAATTGAAGTGGTTTTGAAGAACAAATAGGTGACATATACAATAATCATCTACTATATAATTTAGAATGTATTACTAAATAATGGAACTAAAACTCTTTTATAAATAAATAATATTATAATGGCATAAAATCACCAACTCAATGATTAGAATTTTTATTTTAATTAAATATTATTAATTGAAAAATTATTTCATATTATGTCTATATCTACTCTTCTATAGATGTTTATGGTAATGTGACTCCTGATAATCACATGATTCTACTCATGTTGAATCATATGTTTTTTTAAAATGGATTGGATTTCATTATTTATAACCCTTAAAAATTTTCTCTTATTGGAATTTATATTTCATATTCCAAATGAATTAGTTATTTATAGTGGTTTGAGGAAAAATAATAACGTACAATGGAAGTCACCCTCATTTTTTGGTTCTTATTAACTATTAGTGATGCTTATTTATCTCAAATTTTGTGGTAGAAATATAGTGAAGATAGGTCTATTTTGAAGGAATATACAAATGTATTTCTTAAAGAGTTTCCTAAACATCCCATGAATCATTAAGTTGAGTTTTGAATAAAACCCATAAAAGGTTCTTAGCCTATTGTAATGAAGATTCTTATATGGGCCATAATTTAGTTGTATGAATTTGAAAATTAACTATAGGATAATCTTGAAAAGAGATTCATTTAGGTAAAGAAATCACCATGGGGTGCACCTGTCCTTTTAATTAAGAAGAAATATGTTCCAATTCCTCTTTACGTTGATTATCGATAACATAACAATATTAATATCCATAAAAATAACCCTCTATCCAAAATTAATTATTATTTTGATTGATTATTTTTGGATCAATACATTTCAAATATTGAACTCTAATCTAGATTCCAGATATTGAGCTAAAAGAGAAGGTCTATACAGGACATCATTCTATACGAGGCCTGAAAACTATATATTTATAGGGATTACATTTGAATTTTCCATTGCACCATTTACATACTTAGATATAATGAATAATATCTATAGATATTATCTTCTTCAGTTTTTTATAGTAATAGTTAATGATATTCTTATGTAATCCAAGTGTTAGTAAAAGCCAGATGATTATTTTAGGATTGTATTGAAGTACTTCATAATGGAGATTATTTATAAACCAAATAATAAATGTGACTTTTGGAAACAAAAAACTATCATTATAGGATCACTTAAATACATGTGAGGGTATATCCATGGATCCATCAAAGATGGAAGTTATTGAACTACTACCTAGATGAACAATAATGATGAAAATGCGTAGTTTTCTTAGGTTATCCAGATACAACTAATTGTTTATGATAAATTTTTCTTACCTATCATATACACTAGCGAAGGTGAAATGGAAGGGATATAGTTTCATTTAGAAAGATTATTGTGAATATAATTTCATGGAACTGAAGGGAAGTTTTTTCAGTACACCTATACTCACACTAATATGTAATTGTGACCATTTTTGTCCTATAGTGACACATCAATGAAGTAATTATGAATTTTTATCTTGTATAATTTAATTTTATTAAATTATTCATCATTAAAATTGAATTTTCATGATAATATTAACCTACTAAATATTTATAAATGGAAGTGGTAATTTTGGTTTTAAATATATTGAGGCATTATATTTATCGAAAAGAGGTAAGAAAATCACACTTATAAAATATCAATTTATATATTCACCCAGAAAGTGTTTAATATGTTCTAAATAAAATGGTTGGAAATGATTAAAGATTAAAAATTCTAAAAACATAACCATCATACGAATTTTATGAAGGTAATTGATGCTTTGATACAAAAGAAACATGCTAATATTTCTATTGTTTGTGATGAAATAGATCAAATACATATAAATTTAGAAATTACATACATTGAAATCATCTGGTATGGTTAAAGATCTTAATTTTCTAGATGAATAATTAAATATATATTTTAGGGAAGTTTAAATAGGGGATGGAGGAAAATAACGTGTTGTAAAAGAACGCATGGAATATTCTTAATTCAATCTTGATTGTTATAGAATGATAATGTTCATGAATAAAGCAGGTGTTTCGCTAACACTTTAATTTGAAAATGATATATTAGATGAAGCTCATAGTTCATCAATCTATATTAATTCTATATGTATGATGATGTGTAGATATCTTAAAGGGTATTTACAATGTGAAAACATGAAGGTAGACATTTCATAATATGTATGTAGGTGATTAGTATACCAACAAGTTATAGATGGGAGATATAAGTATTATTCCATGTTAAAACTATTACATATAACAAATTGAAATGAGAAAATATCACTAGTAGTTTCATCAAGAGACTTCCTAATAAATTTAAATGTAACAAATAAATTGGAGTTCTATTTGAACACCATAGAAATCTTAAAATTTCCTTTCCACTATAGATGATTTCTCTATTAAGCAGCTTTCCAAGTTATACGTTAAGGAAATGATAAGTTTCTATGGAGTAAAAATCATATATTAGATCAATATATGGGGTTTAAATTGATTTTTGGTAGGATAATTTAGTAGTAGTTAGAATGTGGAGTTGAGATTTAGTAACACATATCATCCACTAATATATGATCAATCATATGAACTATTCAAATCCTATTTGTTTTATTGAGAACTTGCTCTGTTGATTTAAATTAAATTAGGGATCAATATCATCCTCTAATTGAATTTTCATAAAACAATATATTTAACTGGATAATTTAATTTGATACTTAAAAATTTCTATATGGAAATACATATTCGGATGAAATCGGGTAACTCAAGCAATTTGGAACTAATCTTGTTGAGGATAGAGCGGTGAAGGTTAAATCCATTAATCAACACAACAAGGAAGCTTAGAGCTAACATAAATGTTATGTTTAAATTATTCAATGATATATAGAGTTTGAAGTTAAAGATAAGTTATTCCTTACAAAATATCCTTATAAGAATGTGATAACATTATGAATTAATGAAAAGATAAGCTTATGATATATTGTTCCCTAGGAGATTATTGATTTTAATTAGACATTATTTTATCACTTAGTAAATACTAAAAAAATTCTCAATTTTATATATTTTTATATATTTTTTGGGGGTTTCATTTACCAAATCATTAACAAATACTAAAATCTATGTTAACACTAAAGCATGACCTTTCCTACTACTAATAAATAATAAAAATCTTGGATCATAGAGATAAAGTGACACGAAACATGACCTCTATCCTAGTTAAGGTTTAATAAAGGAATAATAAATTTTAAGAAGAAAAATTAGAACCCTCGATTTTGATAGGGAATGAGTATAATCATTTTTTCATTAGAATGATAGAGTTTTTAAAGAAAATGTTTTATATTGGGATAAAATGTAACACCCTAATATTTTAGAATATATTTTATCATGAAATAATATTTTTTCAATTTCATATGAAGCAAAAAACCATGGAATTATGTGAATAATTCTATTAAATTATAAAGTGATTCAAATTATATTGTATTAAAATGAAATATATATTTTTAAATTAATTTCTAATTCAGTCAAAAAATATTATTGATTCGAAATAATAGTTTTTTAGTATTTTATATTTGAATTTTTTTCATATATGTCTTATTATAAATTAATTCAAAATTTCAAAATTGTTAAAAATTATTATTTGAAAAAGTATAATATGAATTATTTCCTTAAAAAATAATTTAAAATAAAAATACATACATTTGAAGGAAAAAAGATATGTTTTTATGTAAAATAACTCTTATACTCTCAATATATTTTTATAATAATGAACTAAATTAATCATTATTTATGATTGATTTAAATTTAATATAATTTTGTTATATTGAATCAAATAATTTAAAATTTATCTAATGTTTTCTACCAAATAATGGAATTTTAAAAACTTTAGTATTATGGTCAAAAGTGTATTTTTATAAAAACAAATTTTATTTTGTTTTGCACAATTATTTTATAATTATTTTATCAAAAATATTAAAATTTATTTTGATAAAATTATTTCCATATTTGGAATCATAATTTAAGAAAAAATAATGTGTCTACATTCATTTCTGGTCCATATTGAATAGTAACAATGTTAAAATATTGTAACCTTTGTTACGGTTTTAAAAGGTTAATGAGGGAGATTAAAATAAATGTTATTCTTTACAATACCCCATAAAATTATCAAAATTCTACTTGATGAATAAATTTATACCACAACTTATCTTATCTTTGATCCTTTGGCAATGTACTTCCAGTTTGACTTGAATATGATTTATTATATTTTAATGATTTTAATAGTTTCATATTTCTACCCCACCTCCATTATAAAAGGGAACCCCATATCCTATCATTATCACACCTTATTCAGTAAATTATCTTGAGTAAAATATATATAATTATTTTATAAACATTTCCATCTAGGTTCTATAATTTTTAGTCTTCTAAAAATACCAACCCAAGGGTCCATTAAAAGAGAACCAGAAAAGGTTTCTCAATAAAGTAGTACTCTTTATCGCTTAATAATTTTAATCTTATTTTTGATTCTATCTACTAAAAATCATCTATAATCGTCTTAATATTATTATATTATATTAATAACTATATTGATTTTTTTTATTTTAATAGTATAACCATTTTATACCTCTTTATATCCTATGATAAATGATAATACAATTCATGCATATGTGTGGACTACCTCCTCCATGAAGCATTGAAATTTTTTTCATGTTTGAAATTCATTGATGGTAATATATATGGATTAAACGTATATATACCATTATTTATATAAATTTTTTGGATTTTAAAACATTACTGCTTCATACATATCGACCATCATAACCTTAAAGTGATATAATTTATTTCTCATCACAATATCATTTAAATGGTTATAGGAGTTTATATAATGAGTAAATATGAAAAGAATAAAATTATTAAGATTATATAAATGTTGAAACCATGAAAAACGTTTAAGAACAAAAACTGTCCCCCCAAAAATGAATGGGAAACAGAACTGTTATCACACAAATATTGATTTAAATGATTAGTTGTTAATAAATGGGAATATGTGAATTGAATAAGAATTTTATATTCTAATATATATATATATGAACATTCTCCTGTTATATACATTATATAAATCTAAATATATTATAGGGGAACTTATTATCATGTATGATAAAATGTAGTACTTCAGTTAAGTGTTTATGTTATAATTTCATTTTTAAATGCAATTATTTATAGTTATATGTCCATTGAGGAATAATGTACTCTTTATCTCTAAAACGCCATATATATTAACCTATTATATATATTTTTGGGGTCTTTAATATTTTCTTCTCATTATCCTATTTGTTTGATAAAATTTTTGTTTCATGCCCTTGTTCTTTAATTTTTTTTTCAGTATGTTCTTTTCTATAACACTATATTAATTTAATGTCATTTTCAACCATATTAGACTTTATTTTCAAATTATTTAAAATTTATTATGATGTTTCTATTCAGAATAGGTGATTTATGATTATTTACAAAAATTGTGAATTATAATTTTTTTTTATGTTTACTTCTTGAATAACCTTTCCAACATTCATAATCTTTCATTGCATTGATGCTTTCATGGAATTTTTCCATGGTTATTTTCTATGAAAATATTTTTATGAATATTGAAAAAAGAATATTTCTTAATTATTATGATTGAAAATATTTGTTTTTCAGTTCTTAATTAAATATTCAAATAATATTTAAAACTTATTTTATATCTATGTCAATATCCTTTATGAAATATTGTTATTTTTGGAGATATTATCTATTGATACCATCTATGTTCATTTCCTGTAAAAACCATTTGTTTTCAATGATTTATTCTATGATGGAAAGATGAGTGATTATATTATCTTGTAGCATACATATGTATTGTTTTCATTATGTGATGGTTGGGACTAAAATTATATAGACCTCCAACTAATTTGATAATGATTAATATCTCATGAGATAATATTAATAGGGAAAGAGGGTTAACTCATTATAAGAATTAATAGACGTTGAGGAATGAACCAAATCTATTATGGTACAATTTATACTATGAGAGGATGGTAATTTCCTTGAGCCTTAACAAATGAAATGATTTTATATGATTTTGATAGTGCCATAATTAATATGACAAGTTCATATGCTTATGAAATTCTATGATGTATTATGATTTATTAATGATTATTCCTCCCCCATAAATAATAGGATGATGAATTAGGCACCACCGAGTTTTATAGTTTATCTTTTATAATATACCTTCAAATTAAAAATATAAAACAATAAGAATTTAATAATATGAATCATCAATTTTACTCTAATGTGTAATAATGTAACAACCAAAATATTTATCTAGGGAATTTATCCCTTATTATAGTAATTTCATATAATATAACTATCATAAAATAACTTTTTAACTATATAAATACATTATAAATGATGAATTAATGAAATAATTAGTATTTTTTGATGTTAAGGAACAAATACTGATGAAATAGTAACATTATCTTATTAATAGTAATATGACACTTATGAATTGTAAACAATACAAATGAATAATTTCGTTGCCCATGAAAGTAGAAATAAAATTTTTGCATCTTATTAAGGAAAAAATGATATAATTATATCATAGTGTATATAAATAAAAGTTGTACAAATTATTAATTAAGTGTTTGTGTTTTCATAAGTCATAAATATTTAATTAAAATTAGATGATTAATTTATTAATTTAAAAGAAAATTTATTTTCATAAAATCAATCCATAAATTAATATTTTTTTCTTATGGTTTAATGATAATTTTAGTATCCCATACATGAATTTTGAAACTTTTTTAAAATCATTTATAATTTTCAAATATGTATTTTCCATGTAAATTATGATTTTAATTATAACATAAATTACACATTGTTAGAAAATTATTTTAATTAAATTGTTTTCATCTTTAAATTTAGACATATTGAAAAAAAATTATTGAGATTTTTTTGTATTTTTATGAAATACTTGAATTCTTGATGAATAGTATAGTATGTTAATTTACAATACAAGATGAATACATGAAATATGGGGTCAAATATGATTTAAGAATGATTTAAGACCAAAATATCCAAAATTTCTTTATTAGTTTTATATATTTAGTGTTAATACACAGACTATTCCTAGTGTTGATCCAAAATAATAAATTTATGAATATAATATTAAAAAACACATGTCTCCTCCACTACAAATACCACCCTGCAACCCCTATTATCCTCTCACATGTTAATATTTGAGACATGCCTATATTATTCCAAATAATCTTACCTAGTTCCTACCCCACATCCTAGATCTCTTGGTCTCGTCAAAATACTAAAACCATTCCCTAAGGAGGTTCCCAAGGAGAATAAATTCAACAGGTAAACTCCCTTTCCTTTTTTTAATATCCTTTCAATTTCATTTATTTTATTAATATCTCATTACCTCCTTAATAAATATCATGATAAATCTATTATGCTTGATATACTATAATTATATCATATTAATGGAATATTCATCATTAAACTCCACCCTCTCCCTCACTCTTATTTTAGAAAATGAAATCGTCACCTGTGATGTTTCATTTTACTGACAGCATGGGTGATGCACTTTCCTTTAACATTAACACCTTCAAGGATGATAATAAATATATTAAATGGATATAAAAATACTTTAAAGTGTATTTTATATCCATATTTATGTTCTGGAACTAACTTTTATACATAATACTGAATGATAATACAAAACAAGTTTGTTGTTACTGAAAAACAGCCAAAATTAACTTCAAATGTTCATCATTAAATTTTATCTAATGACTCATCCCAGAACCATATAAAAAATCATTAAAAAGTATTTTAAAATTTTATAATATCTCTAATAATATATAATAATAATTATATATATTTTTCCACATTTCACACGAACTTCCATTAATGTACACAAGTGAACCGTTCATGAAAACTATGAAAATAAACACCATTGAATGATGAAAAAATATCTATAACTCTTATAAAGGGCCATAAAAGAACATAATGAAACCATAATTAATCATATTAGCATATAAAAGATTTTATAATTTTTAATTAATTAATATAATGGTCTTATAATGGATTTTAGTGTGATGAAACCACCCACACACAAGTTAAAGGGAATTCTAAAACCCAATTTTCCTTATTTGGGTTTTACCTTCTCACCCCATATTTAGTATGGATATTCGTTAAATATAATTTATTAATCATTATATTTCATATTTTGGTATATAAATGTTTATTAATTTATTACGTTAAAAAAATAATGTTTTCTATAATTACTCTTTTTTTAAAAGAACACTACTTTTACTTATCAAGATTGTTTCTTCATCAGTCCATGTTGATGATTCTTATATTATGTATGTTATTCACAATTATATTTGGTAACCATATGATTATGAATGTAATATTTATTTAATTAATCCCATTCCTTTCCGTGGGTTATTTTATGACTCAAATTGATATACATTTTATGTGGTATGCATGATAATGTAAATGTTATGATTTGATGGGTGTACCTAGAATTATATAAAGTAATATAAATAATATGATTTTATAAGTGCATATATAATTATATTGTGCAATAATAAAATGAATAATGTTATGTATGTCATGAAAAAAGTGAAATATGTGTGAACATGAATCTAGATTCGTTCATAACTTTGTGTGGTAGTTGACCACTAGGACATGATGTTTCATTTTTATGCATTTACACAATCCATTAATTTGTCTAATTCTTCCTCTCATGATTATGATGATGATTTTATTATTATTCTCACCCCTTGTTATCGGGTTTTATGTTTTTATATATCCTCTTACAAGGACATTAGATCACCCCTTTCTATGATGTATATCTTTAGGTGACTACTTTTTCTAAGAAGAATTAAAGGACAAATAAGAACCTAGAGAAGAAGGAATTAAATAAATGTTTATGTTATATTTTGTAAATTTTATTTTTTTCATAATTTTACTAAGACAATAAACCTTTGTATTATCTTTTTTAAAATTTTTATGTTGTTAAAATGTTGTAATAATAATTTAATAAAAAATATGGTCACAGTTGTTAGTATCAGATCATAGTTTAGTTAATTTTGAAATTAAGATTAGAGAACCTAAGTGAAAAACATTAGTATGATAATAAGTATAAGTTATAACCAAAGAAGATTTATTTTAGAATGTTCTAAACATAGGGATATCACAATATATGAATTTATACATTATTGTGCAATGTAAGAAATTATTTATTCACAACTTATTGGCTTATGTTTTTTAAAACTTTTCTATTCTAAACTATGGTGGGAACCATGAGAAACTAGGACAAAAACCCATGTGAGGGAAAATATAGTGATTTATAAAATGAAATCCCCAATGAATTGGATGGTGGATTTCAAAATTTCTAGGTGATTATCATCAAGATATATCTGGTTATGAATAATAACCTCAATAATGTGTAATTTCCACCTTCACCCAAGAGGGAGAAACTGGCTATCGAGTCCTCTATGCAGAAAAGACCACCAATGTTGAGTTGTTATCCCAATCCACATGTCATGGGATAGTGGGTCAACTAAATGGAAATATCTTTTATATATTTCATTTTTCTAAGATGGAGAAGGTGACTCTTTCAGTTAATAATCGTGATGGAGAGGTTGATCAATAGTGGGATTAGATTAAGAACACCAAGCATATGGATGAAATTGAAGAGATGGTGTGAAAAGACATTAAGATAATTTTTCTTAACCATTAATTACCTTGAAACCATCATAAAAATATGGATAGAGGATTTATAGAGCTATAGAAAAAGAAAGGAGAGTCTTTCATGACATACAAAAAAAATTCACAAGGCTTTCAAGGTACTCTTTAGGTTTTGTTATCAATAATCATCGAAAAAATGATAGATTATTTAGTGTTTTTAAAGAACACCTTCAAAAGGATATAAAAATTCAATAATTTGGGTGTTATGAATAAGTAGTTCTATGTGATCTCAAATTTGAAATGGAGTTTGGAGAATGGTCCCATGTATATGGTGATATGAATCAAATGATAGAGTTTTGAGCCAAAGGATCTAATGAGAAAGGGTAAAGAAAACTCCACCACTAACATGAAAAAATGCGGGAAGAAAAATTATGGGAACTGACTCAAAGGGAAATGGAAATTCATCAAGTTTGGGAGGGGAAGTAACCAATCTAATTAATGATTAAAATACATGATGAATCGTGACAATGTGGTGGAGGAAATAAGAGCACCACCCACAGCCCAATGATAAAATTATAGGGAGAAAAAGAACAATGAAAGCTAATTCAATAATCCTTTAGTTCTAAAGGGAAATCATCATCATCATCCACCAAATAAAAAGGAGAAATGAAAGGCTTATACTATTACTACAATTGAAGTGGTGCATGAAAATGAATTCATACAATATACACTTCTTATTCACTCATGAATGGAAAAATTCGTTTTTCATTCCTATTATATGCATTCTTTTTTATATTTCATGGTTTCTAAAACAATAAAATCGAATCCTGGAAACATTGATTTAGATATTGTAACATCCTGACCCCAGTTTCCCTCAGTCGGTGAATCATTTTAATACATTGGCATGATCACGAGGAATCATGTCCCAAAGGACCTATCAGTTTAGAAGTCTTGGAAAATATATTACATACATTAACTTTACATTACAATTTCAATCATAAAACACAACATATATTGTATTTTGATAACTCAATTATTCCCTTTAGCTTAACCTTGCATATCCATCTTAATACACTTCTTGTAATCCTGTGAAAATATAACAATAGAAAGGGGTGAGCATAGATGCCTAGTAAGGGTAAATAATTTAGCGAAAGCTATAAACTATTTAAGAATGATGTGTGATAAAAACAAAATCATTTTTAAATATAAATTTGAACCTAATAAGAAACAAATAAGTCAAACATTACCATACTAACATGCACATGAACATTCTACTAGTCTAATAATCACATGTAATAACTAATTTCATAATGAGGGAATGCCTAACGCCGGACATCATTACAACATATTCAAGGCCTTGTTCCAAGACTAAAAATAGAATATTTGTCAAGGCCTTGTTCTAAGACACTTTTTTGTCTCATGAGACCTACCGATGTATCAAGGAGATATAGCGTGCTCCACTCGTCCCTTATAAATTCCACTGCATTCTTCATTTGAAAAGGTACAAACATAACATGAAAATTTGTATTAAAACTAGCATATGAAATGTCAATAAATTATCCATAAACCATGAATGGTATAAAAATAAAACAACCACAGTTAAAAATATCACAAATCCTTCAATATAGTATGGATGATTTGCATTCTATTAAATCAACTTCAAACAAGTTTAAATTCCATAGAAGTATGTTGACATCGATGAAAATGACTTGTAAAACTCTTTGAGAGAAATTTATCTTTTTCATGAAAAAATAAAAAAGGAAAACAATTTAAAAAGGAATACATTTAAAGAAATTTTTTAATCAAAGTGTCTCATACCACTTCGAAACATTTCAAAGGAATTAATTTTTTTAAAATATTCACGTCCATATAAATAAATCCTTAAAAATTATTTTGAAAACATGGACATTAATGAGAACGATTTAGAAGAATAAATATTTAAAACATTTAAAATTATGTTTTAGTAAAAATTCATTTAAAATAATCCCTTTGAAAACTATTTTATAATATAAGGACACCGATAATAAATATGTCCCAGTAGATACTTACATAAAAACATCTTCTGATAATAAAGATATTCTGAAAATAACCCTTTCCTTGCACTTTAGTTTAGTCGAGGGTACGTTCAACCACCTATATGAAGATCGTAGTATGTTATCAAATTATACCATAACCATATTAATATTTATGATAACATACATGATTCATTTATCACTTTATACGACCCAATTAATAATAATTTCCATGTTAAATTAACATTTTGGGTAGTAATCACTTTCTTTATCACATAGATCAAGATTTAAATACATCCCTAATATAAAACATGATTTATATATAATATATATTTTGAATATAAATATGTATAATAGACATAAATATGGAATGGAAAACTCTGTTTATGGTGACGGTTGTCCGTCCGTACGCATAAATGTTGTTTCCGTTTTCATATCCTATTGACGGTACTAAGTGAGTAAGATATATGTAATCACATACACACACACATATATATATATATATATCATGTAGTATTATTATGTCATATATTACATAATTATTAGTAATATATATTTTTATTATCAGAGATGACTGTTGAACGTGGAAATGAATCTCATCACGCCGCAGAGAGGGTAATTTGTACGTACACACGAGCGACAATATCATTTCCATGAATGTGTGGAATTGGATGGAATATTAATTTTAAAGAGACATTATCATGTTATTTTCATTATTTATATACACATTACTCATCATTATTTTCATACAAATAACATAGTTTTGAATAACAAATTATACCACGACGTGGAGATAGTAAGCCGTATGTACGCACACATGGTGTCATTATCATTCATAAGATGGATAGAATAATGAATGTAGTTTTTCCATATTTATAATAACATAATAGTATATAGAAGATACTGGAGTTATTATTTTATAATGGAAATAACAAAAAAAGTGTAAATGGACGAATAATAGAACTTGAAAGAGGGTGGTGAAATCATTACATCTTTTCCAGGTTCTTCCTTTTGATTTGATCAAAAGGGCTTCATAGGAAGAATTTATGACCAAGGGAAGGCCTCTAGGATCAAGGTAGGACAGTTGGGAGGATATTTTGGTAGGGTATGGCTGAGACAAAAGGCTTTCAAGGTGTTAATTTGAGAGAATGGGAAG
Organism: Viscum album; assembly: GCA_963277665.1. Taxonomy (NCBI): domain Eukaryota; kingdom Viridiplantae; phylum Streptophyta; class Magnoliopsida; order Santalales; family Viscaceae; genus Viscum; species Viscum album. The sequence continues at coordinate 1,170,937,130 of OY728119.1, read as the reverse complement.
TGCCCTTTTATAAGAAGGCTGAGGGGAACCATAGGAAAAACTTAAAATATTATTTTATAATAAATCATTTTCGGTTTCTAATGGGTCCAAAGATGGTTATTTAAATTATAAGGTGGACATGGGTCGAAAACCACTCAACCAATAGGTTTTAGATAGGTTTGGTTCACTATATTAACCTTAACGTTTAGATTAAACTCAAAGTTATATAGTTTGACATTTACCATGTCTCTTTGTATTTTTATATTATATGGTTAATAAACATACTATTTACTTCCTAGATAACTAAAAGTTGTTAATTAATGATACACCTATCATTGTATACGTCATTTCTCCATACTCAATATTTTTAGGAAAATAATTTCAATTAATAATATAATATTTGATTTAAAAACTCTTTTGTGACAATTTTGATAGTATTTGGTATTTTGTCTTTCTAAATTAATAACAGAATTATTACTTCATATTAAATTCCTCTAACCAACCTTAAACTGTCATATTAACCTAGAAAATTATTTTAATTCATAAAAAGACTCAAAATACATTTATTTGGAAATTTATAATATCAATTATTTTAATATTTAATTTATTAAGTAATTACTGCATCATCATTGTGTCATTAATAAATTAAATTATTTGATGTCTAGAAAATATAAATAAACTACCATTATTTAGGAAATCGTTTTAGATTTATAATTAATATTTATATTCAAATTTATCTTATGTATAACCCTATTTTAAAAATGGTTTAGTTATTACTCTTTGATTTTAACTCTTTTAACTCTTGTCTAAATTATATAATAATAAATGTCTTAATCTAATCCAATAGGACTTAAAGGGAAATATTTTATTCCTAATTATGTTTTTGATCGAATTAAACTTATCCAATAGAATTAATACATGTGTTAGTGTAATAATATTATTATTTTTACCCTTAATTACCCTATTTACTTTTAACCGTGATAAATAAAAATAGAAAGTTACAATTCAACAAAAATTATTTTTATCTTATTGAACAAAATTTTACACCTTTCTATTAACCATGTCTCTCATAGTTTTTAAATTCAACTCTCAGAAGTGATAAAATTATGTTTTATGTAAATTTGTGAATGCTCCTATGAGGTGGGTAAAAGAGGGTAAAAAGTTTGATAAAATTTGTATATATCTAATAGTATTATAAAATGACACCAATGAATTACATTTAATTTATATATTTATTATGCATCTATTTAGACAATAAATAAACTAAAATAAAATAAATAATTATTTAAATAAATAGTCGGTTTTAAACAATAACTCATTGTTTTTCAATATTCATCAAAAATTGAATGATTTTAGAAAAATACCAAAAATTCAGCCTAAGATAATTTTGATATTCTGAATTAAAAAAGGAATTATATTATTCCAATTTCAAAACATAGAAGTCCCATTAATTAATTTAAAATTAATTCTCATTGTCAAAACCAATAAACGTATTTTTAAGAAATAATAACTATAAGAAGATTGACACTTGTTTATGTCCAATTTAAAAGTGAAATTACTTACAATGACCATAATTAAATTAAATGGTAAAAATATAATCTATTTATACTTCCAACCCATTAAAATTTATAATTTAACACTATAAATTATTTTTAATAAAAATGTTGTTTTCAGTTAAAATATAGTATTTTTCATTATTCATGCAAATATGAATGTTATCTGAAAACCACCAAAAATTTATTGAAACTTAATTCATAAGTCCTGATTCTAAAAAAGATGTTTATTTTGTAAAATATAATATATAGAAGTTCCAACTATTGGATTTGAAAAGGGTTCACCAGTAAAAGGCGGTAAAAGTATATTTTCTAAAAAATACTTCTTTTATCTGAAAAAATGAATTAGTTCTTACATTATGTCTAAGAAACTCATAATATGGATTTAAAAATTATAACGATTATATATAGTTCAATATTCAGTTAACAATATTCATAACTGCTTTTGAATGGCTAGCTTGGTATGTCGTGGTAAGCTTGAATTAGGTGTTGGGTGTAGTGTAAGTTATTGAATTACTTTGAAAAAATAACGTACTATAAAATCCTAGGGTGTTACATTCTTCCCTCCTTCAATAAATTGCATCCTCGCTATTTGAAATTGTTCTTTTAAAATAAAATGTTGAAAATATAAAATACCTTTGTGGGAAAACCCACATCGGAAATTGGGTTAATAAAATTTAGTCCAAATAAGAGGAAGAAAACTATATATATATATATATATATGGCAAGTAGAGTTTCATCCTTTAACTAATTTCAACCACAACCCATCTTTCACATCAAAATATTTAAAAAATTTCTATTTATCCTAATTGTATAGGGTTCCAAAAAAATGAATTTTAATTCATTTATCAGAGTATTTAAATAATGATAAATTATAAAAACTAGTACATCATGTGGTACAATGGTAGGTGATGCACCCTTATCACTCTATGGTTGTGGGTTCAAGTCTAGAGGGCTCTCCAGATGTGACTAGTAGTCACATAACCACTGGGTTGTCCTTTTTATAAAAATCCAAAAAATAACCTTAACAATAGCATCCAATTTCAAACTTAATCCATTCCAACCATTAGACTTATCCAAAATACTTATATCCAAACACTCTGTCCAAAATTTATAAGGATGTTAAACATAATAATGATCCTTTTTTCTAGGTAACAACATATTAATGTCTTCATAATGTATTCTTTTAAAACACTGCAACATCTAGAATTACCATAAAAACTTATTGATTATATTCATTTTCCCTTATTCCTTATAGAATTCTAGATATACACCTTCAATCCAAAAAAATTTGTAAACTCAAACCTTTATGGAACATAATAATCATTAATAAGTTTTAATGAAGTCAATAATATAAAATATAATTAATCCAAATCAACAATCTCTTATTCCAAAATCACTACCTCCTTAGAAGGACCATATTAAGGATTACCTTTCCTTCAACCATGTATTTTACGAAAAGTATAGCTTACAATTAAGTCACTTTTCATAGAACCATATAATCTCAAATCCTCAATAAAATAGTACTGCAATACAATCATTATTTGTCTATATAATTCTTATATCCAGTATATTGTTGATACAACACTCAAATGAAACAATTCTATATTAACAACATAAAAAAACTAGTCATTCCTCTTCACATGAGGTTGCATCATAACTTGATTATTATCCAATATGATAATTTAAGGTATACACTGATGAATGAGACATTGATTCACATAGTTTCCAAATGCCTTACAGATGAAGCATTGTATATTTTAAATTTTTTTCTTATCATTGTAATCACGTACTTGTTGTCGTTTTTCTCTACAAATTATAAAAACTTTAATTCCTTTTAAGCATTTACCATGGTGATTCATTCCCCATTTATCTCATATGGGAGAATCCATCTTTTCCATATTCCTTTTATCCATCTTTCTCTCTTCCATCTTTTTCTTCTCTTGCTTCCCTTCAAATCCATAGGACTCTGAGAATTATTTACTTATCTTATTAACACATGATAATATTTCTTCATATGTTGAGAATACATGGGAGATTATTTCCCATCTAAATGTTGGCTTAATACTGTGAAAGACATGATCCTTCTTACTCTTCAGATCATAAATATTGTTGGAGTTCACATTCCTTATATTGGGGGCCATTTCTTTACAATGTCATACACTATGTTAGTTTAGGAATGGACATTCATAATTCCAAACATGTAAAATACCTAACGTAAATTGAACAGTTTATGGATATAATCCATAATCACAAAAATGTTTTCTTTGAGGAGGTATATACTCATAAACCATTCATTGTGGTTTGTAAAAATAACTATAATTATCCTAAGAATATCCCCCGGGACTGTCGTAACCAAGAGTGTAGCAAGACCTGTTGTCGTGCATCATTTCTCGTTTGATTCTAGCTCAAAGCAGTGTTTTCGGGTTTTACCCCTAGATACATCTATGCCAGAGTCGCCTTTACCTACTCGTATCCAGACAGGGATGTATTTCATGGAAAACTCAAAAAATATCTACAATACCAAAATTTTAGGATGTTCTTCAATACTAATTCTAATTGTCTATCTTAGGACTATGTGCTCTAATCAGAGATTATCTAAATTTTGTTTCCAAGATTTGTACTAAAATTTCACTGATACCAACGGTAACGCCCCTACCCCAGTTACCTGGAGTCGGTGCATTATTTTAATACATTGGCATGATTATGAGGAATCATGTCCCGAAGGAACGATTAGTTTAGAAGTCATGGAAAATAGATTACATACCCTAACTTTACATTACAATTTCAAACATAATACATAGCATAGATAGATCTTTTAGAACGCCATTATTCCCTTTATCTTAACCCTGCATGTCAATCATAATACACTTCTTGGAATCCTGGGAAAATAAAACATATGAATGGGGTGAGCTCAGAGGCCCAGTAAGGGTAAATAATTTAGCGGAAGCTATAAACGTTTTATGAAATATTTGTGAAAAAACAACAATTTTAATCATAAACATGAACATAATATGAAAAAAAAATAAAACAAAAATTACAATATAAACATGCACATGGATATTCTACTAGTTGAATAATCACATTTAATAAATAATTTCATAATGAGGGAATGCCTAAAGCTAGACATCATTTCCACATAGTCATGGCCTTGTTCCAAGACTACAAATAAAATGTTTGTCAAGGCTTTGTTCCAAGACCCTAGTTTGTCTCATGAAACCTACTGATGCATCGAGAAGCTATAGCAGGCTCCACCCATCACTTACTAAGTCCACTTCATCCCTCATATGAAAAGGTAGAAACATTACATAAGCATTCATATTAAAACTAGCATACGAAATGTCAATACATTATCCATAAACCGTGAATGGTATAAAAATAACATATCCATAATCAAACATATCACAAATCCTTAAACATATTATATAAGATTTGAATAGTAATAAATCAACTTCAAAAAAGTTTAAATTCCCTTGAAGTATGTTGACATATATGAAAATGAATTGTAAAACTCTTTGAGAGAAATATCTCTTTTTCATGAAAACATTTAAAAGGCAAAGAATTTAAAAAGGATGACATTTAAAGACATTTTTTAATCATAGTGTCCCATACCACTTTCAAACATTTCAAAAGAAATAACATTTTAAAAATATTCATGTCCATATAAATAAATCCTTAAAACCCATTTTTAAAACATGGACATTAAAGAAAATAATTTAGAAGAATAAATATTTAAAACATTTAAAATGATGTTTTTTTAAAAAGTACCTTAAAAATAATCCCTTGAAAAATATTTTATAAAAAATGGACATGGATAATAAATATGTCATAGTAGATACTTACACAAAAACAACCTCAGATAATAAGGAGATTTTTTATATAACCATTACCTTGCACTTTCTTTTAGTCGAGGGTACATTTAAACTTCTGTATGAAGATCATAGTATGTTATTAAATTATACCAGAACCATATTAATATTTATGATATCATACATGATTCATTTATGAATTTATACTACCAATTTAAAAATAATTTCCATGTTAAATTAACATTTCAGGTAATAATAGCTTTCTTTATCATACATGTTTTAACTTGTTACTATTAATTGTATCACTTAGATCAAGATTTAAATACTTCCATACAATAAAAAATTATTTAAATATAATATAAATTTATAATATGAATATGTACTATATATATAAATATGAAATGGAAAACACCATTTATGGAGACAGTAGTCTGTACATATGCATAAACGTTGTTTTCCGTTTTCATATCTTATTTAACGAAAATAAGTGAGTAAGATATATGTAAGTACACACAGATATATATATATATATATATATATCTTTAGTATCGTTATTATTTCATATATTACTTACTTATTTGTAATATATATTTTTATAATCGTCGATGAATGGTGAACGTGGAAATTAATCTCATCGCGTCGTTGAGACGGTAATCCGTACGTACGCAAGAGCGACAATATCATTTCCATAAAGGTGTGGAATTGGATGGTATATTAATTTTACATAGAAATTATCATGTTATTTTCATTATTTATATACATATTACACATCATTATATCAATTCAAATAACATAGTGTTGAATAAAAAATTACACCACGAGGTGGAGACGGTAAGCCATACGTATGTACGCATGGTGACATTATCACTCATAATATGGATAGAATAATGAATATAGTTGTTCCATATTTATAAAAATATCATAGTATATAGAATATACTGGATTAGTTATTATATGTATGAAACAACAAAGAAAGAGTAAGTGGAAGAATAAGAGAACTTGAAAGAGGGTGCTGAAATCATTACCTCTTCTTTAGGTTCTTCATTTTGATTTGATCAAAAGGGCTTCATAAGATAGCTTTATTTCCAAAGGAAGGCCTCTAAAATTAATTTAGTGTAGTTGGGAGGATATTTGGGTAGGTTTTGGCCGAGCCAAAAGGTTTTGATGGTGTTAATTGGAGAGAAGGGAAAGTGCCCTTTTATAAGAGGGGTGAGGGGAACCTAGGAAAAAACTTAAAATATTATTTTATAATAAAATAATTTTCGGTTTCTAATGGAACAAAAGTATATTATATAAAGTATAAGGTGGGGATGGGTCGATAAACACTCAACCAATATGTTTTAGACAGGATTGGGTTACTATATTAACCTTAACTTTTAGATTCAACTCTTAGTTAAATAGTTTGACACATACCACGTCTCTTTGTATTTTTATAATATATGGTTAATAAACATACTATATACTTTCAAGAGAACCAAAAGTGGTTAATTAATGATACACCTATCATTACATAATTATTTTGGCTGAACCACATATTTTTATGAAAATAATATCATTTAATAATATAATATTTGATTTAAAAACGCTTTTATGTCAATTTTGGCAGTATTTGGTATTTGGTTTTTTCTAAATTCATAACCACATTATTAATTCGCAAAAAATTCATTTATCCAACCATAATATGTCAAATTAACATATAAATTTTTTTTAATTCATATAAAGTCTCAAATTAATTTTAGTTAGATATTAATATTATCAATTATTTTAATATTTCATTAATTATGTAAATACTACAACATCATTGTGTGATTAATAAATTTAATTATTTAATGTCAAAAAAATATAAATAAAATAACATTTTGTAGGAAATAATTTTATATTTATAGTGAATATTTATTATTTAATATATCTTATGTATAACCCTATATTAATAATAGTTTAGTTATTAAACTTTGACTTTAACTCTTTTATCTCTTTTTTTATTAAAATAATAATAAATGTCTTAATCTAATCCAAGTGGAACTAAAGGGTCATATTTTATTCCTAAGGTTATTTTTTGGTCTAATTACACTTATCCAATAGAATTAGTACATGTTATAGGGTAATAATAATATCATTTTTACCCTTAATTACCCTATTTACTTTTAACTAAGGTAAATAAAAGTAAAACGTTACTATTCACCAAATATTATTTTAATCTTATTGAACCACATTTTACTACTAGATATTAACCGTTTCTCTCATATTTTCCAAATTAATCTCACATTAGCGGTAAAATTATGTTTTATGTAAATTTGTAAATGCTCCTAGGAGGTGGGTAAAAGACGGTAAAAAGTTCGATAAAATTTTTATATATCTAAAATTATTATAAAATGACTCCAATGAATAAATTTAATTTTTATAGGTATTATGTATCTATTTTGATCAAAAATTAATTTAAATAAAATATATACATATTTAAATAAAAAGACTGTTTTAAATAATAACTTAGTATTTTTCACTATTAATAAAAATTGAAAGTTTCAAGGAAAATACCAAAAATTAACCCTAAGATAATTTTGTTATTTTGGATTAATAAATGAGTTCTATTTTACCATTTTTAAAACATTAATGTTTCATTAATTAATTTACAATTAATTCTCGTTTACAAAACTAAGAAGTGTATTTTTAAGAAAATAATAACTATCAAAAGATTGACACTTGTTTATGACCAATTTCAAAGTGAAATTATATACAATGACCATAATTGGATTAAATTTAAAAATATAGTCTACTTATACTTCCAACCCATTTAAATGTATAATTTATCATGATAAATTAATTTTATTAATAGAGTTGTTTTCAGTTAAAATATAGTATTTTCCACCATTCACCCAAGTATGAAAGTTATCAAAAAGTCATAAAAAATTATTGAAACTAAATTATTATGTCCCTATTCTGACGAAGAATTATATATTGTCATATTTAACATATGAAAGATTCAAATATGGGATTTAAAAAAGGATCACAATCAAAAGGCGGTAAAAGTATTTTTTTTGAAGAAATAGTTCTTTTATCTAAAAAAATGAATTAATTCTTACATTATGTCTAAGAAACTCTTAACATGGATTATAAAATTACAACGATTATATATAGTTCAGAATCTAGTTTATAATATTCATAACCTCTTTGGAACGGCTAGCTTGGTAAGTTTTGGTGCTCTTGAACTCGGTGTTGCATGTAGTGAAAGTTATTAAATTACTTTGAAGAAATAACGTACAATGAAATTTATGGGTGTTAACGAGATATATATAAAAACACCATTGGATTCAATTATTTTAACCCAAGTCTTGGACACTTCTCTTATTGGTGTATGTGGGAAGATACTTCTACAAAATCACACAATACATTGCCTAGTGGAATTAGATGCTATATTGGGAATGAATTGGCTCTCATTAAATAGTTTACATATCAGCTTTCAGGAAAATGAAATATCTTATCATATTCTAAACCATCCCATGCACCACTATAAATTAAATGAAGACCATGAATCTCTTTTGGAATATATTTCAATTGTGAGGGTGTTGATTACCTATGAAGAATCAAACCTCACTCAAATGGTTGAGTGGAATGAACGTATCAACCTAGGGGAAATGATCATTCTGAGGGAATATAGAGATATATTTCTTGAAGAGTTATCCAAACATCCCCCAGAATCATGAGGTAGTGTTTTCTATTGAAATTATACCCAGATCTAATCCTGACTCAAAATTTTATTATATGATAGATCCTATAAAACATGAAGATTTAAATAAGTAGCTGCGAGAGCATTTGGAAAAAGGGTTCAAATGCTATAGTGCATCACCTTAGGGTGCACTAGTGGTCTTTTTCTAGAATAAGGATGGATCAATGTGATTTTTTATCGATTATTGGGAACTAAATAATGTCCCAATAAAGGAAAGGTATCCTCTTAGAAGGATTAATGACTTATTTGATCTGTTTCTAGGAGCTCAGTACTTCTCTAAGGTGGATCTTCACAATGGATATTATCAGCTAAAGGTCAATCAGAAATATATTCAGAATAATTATTTCCATATAAGGTATGAAAACTACGAGTTTCTGTGGATTCCCTTAGGACATAATATTGCCACTTCATTCTTCATGTAATTGATGAATAACAATTTTAGACATTACCACGACAAATTTGTGGAAGTGTTTATTGATGGTATTCTCATCTACTGCGATTACAATGTGGAACATGAAGATTATCTATGGATTTTGTAGCCAACATTAAGGCAGAAGAATTTGTATGCCATGTTTAGAAAGTGGTAATTTTTTATGTTTCATGTCACATTATTGGGACATGTGATCACAAGTGAGGGTACTGTTATGGACCCTTTAAAAACAAAGGTAATTGAGGAATCACACCAAACCTCTACTGCAATGAAAATCAATAGTTTTCTTTGCATACCCGGGTAATACCAATGTTTTGTGAGAAATTTCTCAAAAATATTAAGCCCTCTAAATAATTTAACAAGGAATGGGGTAAAAAATGTCCAGATAGAAGAATGTGAGGAAATCTTCAAGGAGCTAAAGTGATTATTAATCACTACACCTATACTCACATTACAAAAAAAGTGGAGAATATTTTTTGATATACAGTTATGCATAAAAGAAAGGTTTTTGTTGTCTACTCATGAAAAACCATAATGTGATTTCCTACACGTCATGATAGTTTAACATCCATGAGTATAAATACTCGATGCATGATCTGAAGTTTTCAGTTGTGATGTTTTTTTATTAAAATTTGTTTGAACTTCCTCTATGGTGAGAAGTGATACATATATTCCAATTAAAATTGTATACATTGTATATTAAAAAAAGGATATCAACATGTTTTAAAGGACATGATTAGAGCTACTAAAGGACTATTATTTCTCTATTAACTATCATCATGTCAAGGAAAACAAGCTTGATTCTCTTAGTAGGAAAGAACCTACTACTCTATCGATGTTTTATATTGAGAAAGTACTTATCCTCAAGGATATAAAAATAATGGATTTGAAAATCATAATGGAAGGGAATACACCATACCATTTCCAAATGATTTCCCAACTATCTATGCAAGAGAAGATTAAGGAGGAATAAAGGGATGATCAACAGTTACAAAATAAGGTGAATAGAGAAAAGGAAGGGGAGCTAAAAGAGTTCTATATCGATGATGATAGAGTGATTTGGTTTGGAACAAGGATTTATTTTCAATCATCATTTGTGATATAAAATGAGATATTGGATAATGCGCATAGATCATTATTCTCTATCCATCATGGATTCACCATGATGTACCATCATCTTTGAGAAAACCATTGGTGGGATAACATGATGAATGAGATTTTGGAATATATCTCGTGTTATTTGATATGTTATCATGTTAAAGTAGAGAAAAAGAACTCCAATGGTATGATGAAATCCTTTCATATACCCGTGTGGAAATGGGAAATGTCACTATGGACATCATAACTCTTCTCTAAATGATATCTAAAGGAAACATTGCGATATGGGAGGTGGTTGACAGACTCACACAAACTACCCACATTATCACTATTTATGAATATTTATCACTTGAACAACATGAAACGTTATATATGAAGGAAGTCGTGAGACAGAATGGGGATCCACAATTGATTTTTATTGATCATGATCCTAGGTTCACATCAATATTCTGAAGGAGTCTTCAACATGTTTTGAGTAATAAAGTAACTTTTTGCATGACCTATCACCCATAACTGATGGCTAATCTGAAAGAACTCTTTAGATACTCAAATATATGCTATGATCCCGCTATTTAGAATTCAATAGTGGATGGGATCAGCATAACCCACTGGTTGAGGTCTCGCACAACATTAACTTCCACTCAAGTATTCATATGGCTCTATATGTTGCACTATATGGAAAGAGATATACAACTCTAATATGTTTGAATGAACATAGAAATAGAAAGCTACATGGACATGATCTTGTACTATAGATGATAGAGATTTCTCATTCCATCCAACAAAAAATCAAAAAAATCAAGATTCAGGAAAATAGATATGCTAACAACCTTCGAAGGTACATGGTGCTTGCCATTGGAGATAAATTGTTCATCCAAATATCACCATGGAAGAGAGTCATGAAGTTTGGAATGAAAGGGAAGTTAATCACAATTTATATTGGACCCTTTGAGATCCTAGATCTCATATATGTTTATCCAATAAGGCTTACTTATGAAATTTCCATTCCTTAATGATTGGAGAGATTATTGAGTCAATAAGGTTTCTTTATTACTCTACCATTCCTTCATGTTTTGAAATTCACAAACAACCTTATCTTATGGTACACTTAATTTACCCAATGCTTTACTTTCATAAGGAAAATTTCATTCCCCAAGATAATTTATCCTTACCATGTTTTTATTGATAATATTATATGTATAAAATTTGGATTCATATCCAAAACCATAGAATCATATATATTCTTAGATATAAATCATTCAATTTTCAGGATCTGAATTCATGTTCCATGTTCTCTGAATTTAGACTCCCAACTCTTATGAGTTCTGACTATGAGTTCTCTGAATTCAGACTCCGGACTTTCTGAGTTTAGATTCTAAGTTCCCTGAATTCAGACTCCAAACATTCTAAGTTCAAATTATGAGTTCTTTGAATTTAGACTCCAAACTCATATGAGTTCAGACTCCGAAATCTTATGAGTTCAGAATCTGAATTCTTCTGAATTCAGACTCCAAATTCTAATAAAATCAGACTCCAAATTTTCTTGAAATTCAGAATCTGAATTCAATAGAATTCATGATCCAAATTCAAATGATGACAAAATTGAAATATTCATATATTATAAACACCGAATAATATTTGTTTAGACTCCGAACATTCATTTTTACTTAGACACTAAAAATTGAATTTGTTTAAGAATCATATATATTCTTACTCTTGATATGGTTATAAAATGATGTCATGCTTTCTATTTCTAACCAACTGTTGTTTGAGTGACACATGTATCTGACCCTCTGAAATTCATGGAAAAATATGACCATTGCAGGAGGGAGTCGACCATTGAATATGTGCCTATAAATAGAAGCTCATTTGAATGAGCTCGATACTATTTTATGACTATAGAGAATACATGCCATTGAAGTGATTTCTAGAGAGAGACTTTCATGCTTTATGCATACAATCATCTTGTTCAGAATTGCTTCGTTCGACTCCGAATGTTGCTAAGTATATTCAAGGACTTTCAAGGATACGAAGACAGAGGTGCGGACTACATTGAAGTTGAGAACTTCCGGGGATAGGAAGACAGAGGTGCCGACTAGCTTGAAGTTTAGGGCTTGCGGGGATATCAAGAAAGACTCTGATCATCGTATCGAGGGATTACCCTGGTGTGGGTGAGGCATAATTTCCTAAAAGTATAAATCAAGGGACCTTTATCCAGGGTTGTAGGATACCCTTCTCTTTGGGTTAAAATATTTACTACTTGTTACATGTATATTTTTATGTTTTAGGTTGTGTTGTGATTTTTGATGAAGGTATTAATATCTTATACTTTCTTATACTTGTACCCTAGTTAGTATGATTATATAAAATTTATGGTAGAATCTTTATCTTTGTAAACATTTGTTATGTTTCATTTCCGGAATCAAGAAAGTTTGTAGAACTAAGAGGTCTTTTGAATTAACCTTGTTTAACTTTGTTAAACTATTCCATCTTTAAAAGTTCCAAAGGAATTTTAAAAGTATAAAATTCACCCCTTCTTGTATTTTTATATCTACACAATTATTATGATACAACAATCAGTAACTTATAGATCCTACAATTGGTATCATAGGAGGTCTCTGAAATACTTATTTTCACATATAAGTTTTCATGCTCAGGTTTTCACTGTTCTATATTTTCCTTGCTTAGGATATTCTTATCCTTGTTTTCATACATTATTAATTACAAGTTTATGCCGATAGTTATTCTCGTAAGATGACCGAAATGAATGTTGGTTCCATAGACAACCAAAATCTTACTGGACCACCTATTTTTGATGGGAATGATTATGAATATTGGAAAGATCATATCATGACTTTCATTATCAATAATGGAGTATATAATTTTGTTATGCTCATTAGAGGATATAAAATCCCTGAAAAGGACGTTAGTACTTTTACCAAACAAGAAAAGCATAAATATCCACTAAATTATAAGGTAATAAATACATTGCATTGTTCTGACTAGAAATATATATAGCAAAATTATATCTTGTGAAGCAAAAAATTGTATTTGGATGATGCTTGAAGTTACACACTTTGAAACTTCCAATGTTATTGAAACAAGTAGAGCCATGCTCAGAGCTAATTATCGTGGTTTCTGCATTCCATATGGAGAACCCAAAAGTAATGTGAAACATAGATTTATGTCTATTGTTAAATGTTTACAATATATGGGTGAGAAAGGATTAGATGATGAAGATATTGTGAAAAAATCATAGATAACATGACCAATCATTGGGAATCCGAGAGTAATTATATAGATGAGAATAGAAAGGATGCTCAGATTTCCCTTGAAGAAATTCATGGAACTGTTCTTCAATATGATACTAGAATGAAGATAGATGCTAATAATATTAAGAGAAAGAATGGGAATGGCAGTGTTGATTTTACAACAAATTCAAATCATATGAAACCCAAGACTCTTGAGAGAGTTACAAGATCTAAATCTATGAATGTTTTTATTCAATCCGAATCTAGTAGAAGTGAATATTCAGAAAATGAGTTTTCTAATATAGCTCGAAAGATGAACAAGATTGTTGGACAGAAGAACATTAAATCTAGATACAAGAAGAAAGAAAAGAAAGATAATAATTATTTTGAAGTCACATGTTATGAATGCAAAAGTGCTGGACATATAAGAACATATATTCCTACACAAAAGAGAAATAAACGAAAGGAAAATAAATCAGAGAAAAATAGAAAGTTGCACTAAAAACGTAATTCTAAGAAAATATTTAAAGCTAATGACACATGGAGTGGTAGTGGTGGAGACTCTTTAGATGAATCATCAGATTATGAATCTTTTGGACAGAAAAATCTTGGTTTAATATCCTAACTACCTATGGAAAATCATTGTCTATTGGCTAAGGTACACAATGATTAATCCATTAACAATGTATCTTTGAATGCTAATTATGGTAATAATAAATATTATTAATCTTCTGATGAAGAATATTATTCTGCTGAAGATCATACTTCACCTACCGAGGAAGAAGTTTCTAGGTGTGCTAAACTTATTAAGAATAGGAATTCAAAACTCAAGAAAATGAATGATAAGGAAAATTATAGAAATAATATTCGTAATAAGGAAGTATCAGATCATTCTAATGTTATTGATAAGAAAACCCTTTATTTTGATAGTATTTCAAAAAATAATGAGGATGTAAATTATAAGAAGGCTAAAATTTATAAGGATCTTGAAAATGTAATTTCTAAGACAAATGTTTTGAAGACTAACCCTAGTTCTAAAAGTAATTTTTTTGAAGACAGGAACTTATTTATTAGACTGAAGTCAGAAATATTTTCCTTGAGGATGTGTTTGTCAAACTTTAACTTAGGTAATGAAAATTTTTATAAGATCTATTTTCACATCTGAACTCTTAGGAATAATTGTGTTTTTGGTTATACAAGTTGAAAACTGATTTTTAGTAAAAATTATTTTGTTCCTCAAAGTTCTCCATTCTGATCTAAGTGTCAGTGTGGTGGACACTGGGAAAAAAGTTGTTCCTTAAACAAAACCCAGTCTTTTGGATTTCATAAAGCATATTTCTCAAAGAAAATGTGGGATCCTAGCATTAGATTGGATCATGCTGAAGCAAAATCTTTAAATGAAATGAATATTGATGATCTTCAAAAGCAAGCCAAAGAGAAGAAACAAAATAAGAAGATGACTGAAGCAGAGATTGTGCAGTCTCTTCTGAAGGATGATAAGACGAATTTTGATAAAATTCTTGTACGAAAATCCATCTTAGTAGAAGAATTACCTGAGACTCCAGGAAAGAAATATGTGACTCCAAAAAAAGTCCATGTCAAATATGCCCATGAAAAAGTAGTAAATTATGTAGTAGAAGAAGAAGAAGAATCTGGTAGTGGTGATACTGAAGATCTAATAAGGCAAGTTTAGTAATTTCATGAAAATGAGAGCCCTTCAGAAAAATCACCAATCCAAACCTCTCAAGATTAATCATCAAATATTTCTACTCCTAGAAAAGATGAATAGAAGGATAAATATGAAGTAAATATGTTTTCTAAAGAAGAAATCGTAAATAGAGATTTCATTCATCCAAAAGATGTTGAGGCAGGATCTGAGAAGGAAGAGATAGAGGAAGACACAGTTGTTTAGCTGTCTGATAGTGAACATGAATCTCATGACCATGTGGAAGCCGTTCTGAGGGATGATATGGGAATAAAGGTGGTAGTTGATACACCAAATAAGTCTATGATTAAGAAGAAGGATGTTGATGGATATTCATAGAGTAAATCTGATGAGATAGAAAAATAATCCTCACAAAGAAAAGTTTCTAATTCTGAATCATCCTCTCTGGGACATGAATTCGTGGTTCAGTCTTTAAAGAAGATTGTTGTAACTATACCAACATATCCCAGTATAGTCTCTAGATGCCAAATGGTTCAACACACCTTAATTCGGAAATCATATTCAGTATCCATGGTGATGGATTAATGTGTCAAGAATGAGGTAGACATGAAAAACTTTTCCTAAATTACGAAGCTCCCAAAAGTTCTTGTAAGAGGATGACCAGTTGGACAAAGAAAACCAAAGAATATATGATAATTCTTTATGAGTTCTAGGAATGTGTGCTGGATGCATTCGACACTAAATATGTGAAGATCAAGGATCTCCCAAATAGTTATAAAGAGAAGATAACTTTAGAACAAAATTATTGGATTCAGGATGTGAATGATATAAACGGAATGTTGTATTCATTTTCCTAGAGTTGGAAGAAGGAAAGGGATATCCGGATTGAGATAGAAGAAAAGGATGTCATGTAGGAAGAAGCCTTGAAGGCTCAGGCAGAGGTTCTCAAGGCTCATGAAGAAAGAATTAAAGCCTTAGAGAAGAAAACCGAGGATCAGGATCAACATATTAAATGAGAAGAGAAAGATCACAAGGATCTCAAGAAGCTCAAAACTACTGTGAATATGTTGATACCGAAGGAAAAAGAAGGATAAAATTGTTCAATTCCGATATTTTTTTGTATTCCTTCTTTGTATAATTTTTTCGAATCCTAAGAAAATATTTGGGTTTCACTTCATATATTTTGTTTTCGAGTACTAATATTTCAGGTACCATATTTTCTGTTAAATTCCATGTATTCTTTTTTGAAAATGAAAAAGGGAGAGAATGCAAAAAATAATACTATGAAATGAAAACATATCCCTATGTAAGTGGGAGTTCATCATAGCAGGAGTTCTTATCCAAGAAGATTTTCGTATGGACTAAAATGCTAAGTCTCATTCTGGAAATCTATAATACGATCCTTCGTGTTTCCAAATCCTAATGTGGAGTTAGTCGTATTCATATTTTCCCTTGTGTTAAGGTTGATATGTTTAAATTTCAAAGAAAAGAAAAATATTTTCTAATCCCCTATATTATTTTTCAAATGGATATTTGTGGTTTCCAAAAAGGAGGAGATTATTGAGTCAATAAGTATTCCATATGAATTTTCCATTCCGTCATGATTGTGGATATTTTTGAGTAAAAAGGTTTCCTTATTACTCTACCATTCATTCATGTTTTGAAAATCACAAACACTTTATCTTAAGGCAAACATCATTTACCCTATGCTTTATATTCATGAAGAAATTTTCCTTCCCCAAGGAAATTCATCCTTACCATGTTTAAATTGTTCATATTTTATGTATAAAATTCAATTTCATATCCAAAACCTTGGAATCATATATATATATATATACTTAGATATAGGTCATTATTTTTTCAGGATCCTAATTCAGGTTCCGAGTTCTATGAATTTAGACTCTGAACTATTTTGAGTTCTGACTCTGAGTTCGCTGAATTCAGACTCCAAACATTCTGAGTTCTGATTCCTAGTTCCTTGAATATAGACTCTAAACTTTCTGAGTTCATATTCTGAGTTCTCTGAATTCATACTCTGAAATCATAGGAGTTCAGACTCTGAAATCTTTTGAATTCAGACTATGATTTATTCTGAATTCAAACGCGAAATTCTATTAAAATTTAGACTCTGAATTTTCTTGAAATTCAGACTCAAAATTCTATAGAATTCAGGTTACAAATTATTTTGAAGACAGAATCTGAATATTCATATTTTATTAACACTGAATGGATTTTGGTTAGACTCCAAACATTCATTTTTTCCTTAGTCTCCGAAAAATGAATTTGATTAAGAATCATATTTTTTCTTACTTTTTTTATGGTAATAAAACGATGTCGTTCTTTCTATTTTTAACCAACCATTGTTTGAGTGACACGTGTATAGGTCAATCTGAAATTTAGGGAAAATATGATCACTGGAGAAGGGATCCGACCATTGAAGATGTGCCGATAAATTGGACCTCATTGGATGTTCTCAAAATTTTTCTATGAATCTAGGGATTACATGCTACTGAAGTGATTTCTAGAGAGAGAATTTCATGATTTGTGCATACTGAATATTTGGTTCAGAATCGCTTCATGTGACTCTGAAAGTTGTAGAGTAAATTCAAGGGATTTCGGGTATAGGAAGATAGAGGCCCCGACTACCTTGAAGTTGAGGGATTGTGGGGATAGCAAGACATACTCTGATCTTCATATCAAGGGCATGACCTGGCCTGGGTAAGATATAAATTATTTAATGTATCAATCAAGGAACATTTATCCAAGGTTTTTGGATACCCCTCTCTTTGGGTAAAAAGATTTACTACTTGTTACTTGTATTGTTTCAAGTTATCAGCTGCATTTTGATTTTTGAGGAAAGTATAACTATCTTATACTTTCTCATACTTGTACTCTAATATGTATGATTCTATACTCTTTAAGGTGGAATCATTATCTTTGTAAACTTCTGTTAAGTATTATTTCAGGAATCACTTTT
Source organism: Viscum album (assembly GCA_963277665.1). Classification (NCBI taxonomy): domain Eukaryota; kingdom Viridiplantae; phylum Streptophyta; class Magnoliopsida; order Santalales; family Viscaceae; genus Viscum; species Viscum album. Next base: position 1,170,918,643 of record OY728119.1, on the reverse strand, counting down.
TCAGAATCAAGAATGTTCATAGAACTAAGAGGTCTTGTGAATTTACTTTGTTTATCTTGGTTAAACATTACCATCTTAAAAAGTTCCAAAGGAATTTTTTAAATTATACAATTCAACTCCCTCTTGTATTTTGATCATCTACATAATTATTACGATACTAGAATCAGTATCATATCGATCCTATAATATTAACCATTGCCTATCATTTTGCACCTCCACTGATTATGGAACAATTTAATGGTGTGTTCCACGTATCACTCCCAAGGAATTACATAGAATATCCCACACATGTAAAGAACTCATAGGTGGTATAGCTAAAATATGATCTCTATTATGAGGAGAAACCAGTAAATATTCATGACCTAATAGATAAGGGTCTCTCAAACAAGATAACCTGAATTATCAATGTGTTTTGGAAGAACCATAAGCATGAAGAAGAAACATGGGATCTAGAGGAGGAAATGAAGGATAAGTATCATAACCTGTTTATGTAAAAGGAAATTTTGTGATGGAAATTTTAAAGGGGGGAAGAATTTAATGACCTAAAATTTTATTAATGGAAATTTTGCATTCTTATATCAATTTCATATATTATAAATCTCATTTAATAACTTAGGTACCATAAAAACATTATAAATGAATAATTAATGAAAAAAGAATTATTTTTAGAAGTTAAGGAGACAATGTTATTGAAATAGTAACTTGACATTAGGAATAGTAATATGACACTTATGAATAGTAATCCAACCAAATGTATAGTCTCCTCACCCATGAAAGTATAAATAAAATTTATGCATATTATAAATTAAATTATGATATAATTATATCATAGACTAATTAAATGAATGTTTAAAAAATTATTAATTAAGTGTGGTATTTATTGCAATACATTAATATATAACTAAAATTATATGATTAATTTTATAATTTAATATAATATTTATTTTCATAAAATGTATTCATAAATGAATATTTTTTTCTTATGGTTTTAATATATTATTAAAAGGCCTTATATAAATTATAAATGTTTTTAGAAATAATTTATAATATTTAAATATGGACTTTCCAATTAAATGATGAATATAATTAAAAATTAAAATAGTCATATGAAAAAAATAATTTTCATTAATTGGAATTCATTTTCTTAATTATATTCACTCAAAAATGGTTACGGTAAATTTTTGGGATTTTTTTGAATTATTGAATTTTGATGAATAGAAAAATATGATAATTTACAATAAAAGCTAAATACATGAATTATGGAGTCATAAATGATCTAAATATGAGGTAAGAAAAGAAATAAAAAAACTATTGTTAATTATTTTAATTTATACAGTTATTATTATCAAACTATTCATATTATTAGGCTAAAATAATGAATTAATGAATATAATATTTAGAAAATTCCCCTCTCCTCCAATATAAATACCACCCTTCACCCCCTATTCTCCTCATACTTCTCATGATTTGAGCCTTTACAATATCCAACCAAATACTATTCTATAGTCCCTACCCCATGTTCAGGAGCTCTTGGTCTCATAAAAAGACCAAAACCATTCCCTAAGGAGGTTCTCATAGAGGATAAATTCAAGAGGCAAATCCTCTAGCACTTTATTTTAATTTCATTTCAATTTCATTTATTTTCATAGTCTAACCTCACCCAACATTATCTAAATGTATTGAATAATGTTGTTTTTTTATATGTTATAATTATATTATGTAAATGGATGATTCACCATTAAACTCAAATATATCTCTCTTTTATTTTAAAAAACTAAATAGTCTCCCATGATGTGTCAATTTACTAACATTGTGGGTGATAACCAACAATTTTACTTTAAAACATCAAATATGTTAATAAAACCATATAATGGTTGAAAAATATTTTAATTTTTATTTATAACCATATCTATGTTCTTGAATTCACTTTTATACATAACAGTAAATGATAAAACATAACAAGTTTGTTGTGGTCGAAAAAAAACCAAAATCAACATAAAACTGTATTCATTAAATTTAATCTAAATATTGTTCCTCAAAAAACATTAAATAATTATTTAAAAGTTAATTAAAAATTCTATAATATCATTAATAAAATATAATGAAAAATTTGTATATTTATCCTCATTTTACATGTAGTTGCATTCAGGTACACATGTGAAATGATAATGAAAATTAAGAAAATGAACACCCCTAAATGATGAAATTAAACTCTATAACTATTAAAAAGGAAAATAAAAGAACATAATGATACCATATAGAATCAGATTCATGTATAAGAGGTTCTTTAATTTTTAATTAATGTATTTAATGTGATTATATAGGACACTAATCTGAAGAATGTATTCAGTCACAAGGTATGGGGAATTCTCAAACCCAACTCTCTTTCTTTTGGGTTTTCCTTTTCTCACCCCATTTTCATTATAGATATATCGTAAAAATACTTTTTTCATAACTATCATAATTTTCTTGGATGTGCATGTTTTTTAATTGAGTTTATGAAGAACATTGTTTTTTTCCAAAAGTATTATTTTTTCGAAAACAAAAACACACATTTTACTTCTTGAGATTGTTTCTTCTTCACTCAAGGCTAATGATTCTTATATTATGTATTTTTTTCCATATTTTATTTCCAAACCTAATGATTATGAATTTATGATTTATTAATTTAAACCCATTACTTCCCATGAGTTATTTTATGACAAAAATTGATATATGTTTTATGTGGCATGCAAGATAATGTAAATGTTATTATGTGATAGGTGCACTCGAAAGTATATATCACAATGTAATTTTTTGATGTGATGGGTGCCCCAAGAATGATATAGAGTTCCAAGTCATCAGATAATGTGATTTATCTCATGATAAAAGTGAAATAGGAATGAACATGTTTCTCAATTTGTTCACAAATATGTGTGGTAGTTTACCACTAAGACACACTGTTTCATTTTTATGCATCACCACATTCCATGCCTTCTATCTAATTATTCCTCTAATGATTATGATTATGATTTTATGATTATTATCTCCCCATGTTATAATTTTTCTTGTTATAATCTATCCAATCATTGGGATTTTAGTTCAACCCTTTCATTGATGTATATCTTCAAATTTCTATTTTTACTAGGAAGAATTAAATGGAAAATAAGAAGCTAGAGAATAAAGAGTTAAATAAATTGTTATGTTTTATTTTGTAAATATTTTGAATGGTCTTAATTTTCCCCAGACCCTAAACCTTTGTATCCTTTTTGTGTAATTTTTTATGTGTATAAAATGATATAATAATAGTGTATGTAAATGAAGTGCCACTATAAATAAGTAATTCCACGAATCCAGGTTACGGTTCAATGGGTGTGATTAACATTTTCCATCCCATAAACTCCCACTCCATTGTGTGATGACATATTACTATGAGGGTATCACACCAAAATATCATGTTAACGTAGGGTGTTTTTTATTGGCTGTTTTGTAAAAAAAATCATACATATCATGAAAATTTTTAATATATTGGCTTTGAATACACATGATATGGTTTTGAGAGAAACCTATTCTCTGAAAAATAATGCTACTACCAATTTTTAAGTATAATAAAAACTTTATACATTTAAAAATAAATGCAATTAATTGATTTTGATTATCCAAAATAAATATGAAAATTTAAAATCAATTAAAAATATTTAGCTCAAATCAAGGAAATAGTTTATATACAGAATTAAAGAATATTAAAAACAATTTATAACTGAGGTAATAACTATGAAAGGATCCCATAATTAACTAACGATGAAAAACATATTATCTCAAACACACATGGAAAACATTAGAGAGAGGAACCTCATATATATTAATGGGATCATATAAAGTTTTATAATGTTTTAATTCCTAGAAATCCATTCTTAAATGTCCTATTATAATGTAAAGGCCTCCAAAATTAGATGAAAACATCAAGAGAAGTTAACTAATACATTAATACTTTATTTACGAATAAATTCATAAATATTTGGGAAAATGGTTGTCAATCATCAAAAATAATGGTATTATACTATATTTGATGATAAGAGAATGCCCAGAATCAAGAGACATAGATAAAATTAATAAAAGATAGAATGATCGAATTTTTTGGTTTTAAAATTACAAATTAATGGGAGCATATTCATCTTGTTTTTATGGGAATAGTTAGTAATAACTGTCAAATTAAGTAGATAATTATAACGAGACATGTATTATATCAATATATTTGAAATGTTGTTATAGAAATCCCACTATAAATGTGGATATATTGAAGTAAATCATCAAGGCCACCATGTAACACTTTCGGGAACAAAAAAATACATATCATGAATAGATTCAGTGAATGAGAAACACTCTTAAAGAAATTATGACTCATAAATGTTGAATATAAAGTGGAGTTTAAAATAAGGAAAATGGAGATGGGAATCTAGAAAGGATATTTGTATATGATGAATACTATTAAAGGAAATGTGTCATGAAAATATCAATAAATGATGATAATAACATAGAAGTGAAAAAATATATTAAAGGTTTTTATAAATTCATTTCGAATATAATCACACTAATGTTCCATGTTTTATATCGAAAGAAAATAATGTAAATAATGTTTCCAATAATAACATTACATTAAATAATTCATATTGAACGAAATAACTGAAACTCTAAATTTATGAAATATCCTTAATAATAATTACATGATATTATTTTCACTGAATTCTAGAATTTGGGAAATCTTATTTTTATGAATAAAAGTTAAAAATTTACTTGGATTTGAAAAAAATGAAATATTCGGAAATATGAAATAAAAACAAAGAAATGAAACAATTCCAGTGGAAAATAAGTTGGGGTGAAGTAGAAAAATTTGAAAAATAAAATTCACACATAAGATACATTATTCAAACACTTTTTAGTGGAATATAATTTTATATAGGAATTATGAACATAATTTAATAGAAAATTCTTGTTTAAAATTATGTTTAAAATTTATTATTGTTCTTAAAATTAAAATCTAAAAAATTAATGATATTATGGTGAAGGTACCACTTAAGAGATGAGAAACACCATGTTCCAGAAACATAATTTACGAGATGAAATAATATATTATTTCTGAAAAAGAATGATTACTTCATTATTTTTTTACCATCAATTAGAGTTATTGTCATGAAGGGTTATAATATTGGAGAGAAAGGCTTTTCTCACGAATTAAACATGTGTTATGAAATATTCAATCATGTTGTGAATATTCTTGAAATTCAATGATACCAAATATTAAATTTTATAAAGGAACCTAATTGGATAAAACTTATGAATAATCAATTACCATGTGATAATATTTTATGTATGGATAAGAAGAATAATGTTGAGACTATAAAATTATCACTTTTTAATAGGTAACCTAAATTTTTTCTATTTTTCTTGGTGTTATAATATTTAAATTTTTTAGTTGGAATAATTTCATATACACACTAGTGTGTTATTGGATGATGTTTTTTTATGATAATAAAAAGTAAAAATCATAGTGTAATTATGAAGATTAAAGAAGACATGCACACTACCAAGAAAAATAATAAACAATAGAATAAGTGGTTTTCTAATAATACACATTAATTACCATCATGCTAGAATTAATTGTTTTTTTAGATAGATGAATATCCTTGCTTATGAATTCGTAGTTTCTGCATATAAAAGAAATAATTTTTTTTTGGGTGAGGGGGACTTTTCTTAATCAATATTCTGATTTGAATAATCATTATTGGGAAAATATTTCCACAATTAATCAGGTATACAAAATCACCTCGAAAATATTGATTCTCTTCTTTATGGAATATAATAATATAGTATAACAAGATAAAATCTTGGATCATAAAAACTTGAAATGATTTTATATTATTAATTAGTTGGAGGTTAAGTGATTTATTTTTTCAAAAATGATTACCACTTTATTGGATTACTAATAATAGTTATCTGATAAAACATTATAATTGTAGTAGTGTGAGAAAATGTGATACAAACTATATTTCCTTATGATTTCATAAAATAATTTTTTTGAGTGATAAAATAAAAATATACCAAATAAAATTATTTATATTCCTATGTAATTGCTACCCTAATTCTAATTCCAATTTTAGATTATTACAATTACCCATGGTGGAGGACTTTTTTAATTTATGAATTTCATCTATTTGGGTTATAGTCATTGAATATATTATTTTGTATCACATGGATTAAAAAATAATGGAAAATTTTTATTTTTTACTTGATAGGAATGATCGAGATAGTGAAAGACAAACTCTTATGCACAAGAAGAAACTTTAGTTAATTGGTTGGTGTATAGGTTGATTCATTGAATTGGTGAAATGGTGAAGTGAAAATATAATCTAAATTGAGGGTTTTTGAATTGGTTATTCATGATTAAAATATTGATTTATATAATTCCATAGAAACTAAAATTATTTAATTTCTATTTGAACTTCAAGGATTTTTAATTCATGGAAAGATCATTATTAATAGAATATTGTTGAGAACAAGTAAAGGTCATATGTGGGGAAAGTGTAAGTTATATTTTTATCATTTGTTTTCAAGAATAAATTGTACATGATTTTTCTAGTTTTACAGTTACTTTGTTTTAGTAATATTAGTTTTTTAGTTTTTATTAATTTTCGAATTATAATTCTATTTAATAAATGTTCATTATATAAATGAACTTAATATGTTTATTATTGAAATATGATGTTCATAATTTTTTTGAGGCACTAAATTATTTACTTTGGTGATGTGAAGGACAAAAGGACATATATATTTTTTCTTTGGAGTGATCTTAATGATATTAAATGGATGGGGATATTTTCTTGTAGGATTAACCAAAAGTCCTGGAAATTTTTTATCTAGATTTATAAATACAATCTTGAGTTATTATTCTTTGACAGGTATCTCCAATGTTCTAACACCTGATTACATATTCTCAATCTTCACCAAAAATATCTCATGATCCAATGTAACCTCAACCCCATCCAAAAAATTGTTATGTTCCATCATATTCTCAATAGATCACAATACCTATTAAAGATTCAAATATTTTTCAACATCCTTCAACATTAACTCATTTCTTGAAACAGTATCCTATTCCAGTAACATATTTTTTATAATACAATGTAATAACAATATTTCTTATTTTTAACTCAAAACTAGGAAAATATTTAACAATACCAAAGAAAATATTGATCTTTAACACTTTCTAATAAACAATCATCATATTTTATTCTCTATAAGTATAGAATACATAAATTCTTCTTCCCTTATACCCATGAAATATTTAAGTAAACAAATAATATACGTGATAACACATAATTTAATGTTGAACATTTATTTGAGACACGAAACAAAAATTTCAGCTCAATCCTATATGAGAAATATTCCATGAGGAGTAATAATCATATATAGACTAATTTTCCAAAATAGATAGATATTTATTGAAATTACATGTGGAGGTAGATTATGAATTTCAATGATTATGTTGATTAAACTTTTCCACCATTGTAAAATTCAGAGAAAATATATATATATTTGAATATTTCTAAAAGAATTGAGATCATGAGACATGGTGACATATGAATAGCCATATAAGATTCAAATGGGAAATATAAATTAACTTATATATGGGGATACTTAGAGTGAAGAGACTGGGGGTAGTGGTGTAAAAACATTCCATACTATATTACTCTATATAGATCATCACTGCATTCACTACCTCAACCATATCAATCTATATCTAGCACAACTGATCCATTCCTGCATTTTCCCTATATCAAGATTCTTCATCTTGTTGAACCATCAATCCCAAAACATAGTGGAAGAAACGAATTCAAAGAAATAAAGGATGATATTTATATATGATAGCATTATCTACATGTACCTTTATATTCATTATTTTGTATGCTTCTTTAGAAATTTTTGTGTGGGATGAGAGGGATGTGAATTTTTATTCTGATATATAAAAAATGTATCCTCTATATTGTATTTTTAATGGATGCATACTTAATTATTCTAATTCGTTAGAATTTTAGATGATGATCTTAGGTATAGAGTGAGGATATAATAATTGAATCCTAATTCTGAAAAATTTGTATTGATTATAACTTCTTGGTAGGTGAGAACACTACGTATGTTGTTGTATAACAATAAAATGGAACCAACATAATAAAAGCTCATAATTGTTGGTGGATACCTTTTGAGGACCCCTGGATTCATGAGTAAGTTCTTAGACAATAATGGGAGTCAAGTACAAAGAATTCGTGAAGTTGTTAATGAACTTGTGTTAGTTTATAAACTTAAAATTCATCATAAAAGTGATCACTAAAATTAGTCTCCCACATATGACTAATTAAAAAAATACATTTGTATTTTTTCATCTTATCACTATCTTATACGAAATACTCACACACATATTAAATTAAAAAATAAAAATAATGGATTATTGATTTTACCACTCATATAAACCTTCCATATGCGTTTTTAATTATTTATTACTAAATAGATTAGTTAACCAATCAACCATATCCATTATTTGATGATCCTATAATAAACATAATTTTTTATCACCTTTTCTAAAAATAATAGACACACAACCCCTTGTTTGACTCATCCTGAATCATTTCCTTGTTATTATTCTTTAATAACCATGGATGTAAAGGATATAGATTTCCTTGTGAATCATCACAATTATTTTTAATATATGGAAAAAAAATTGATTAATGCTCTTAAAGGGATATGAATGCTTTATTTTTGGAAAAAAAGAAAAAGGTCATGTAGTTAATATTCCAAGGTATATAAACACCCATATAGTTGTAATTTATTTGAAAAACAATCATGTCCTTTAAAATGTGTCAATCAAATTCATACAAGGACCCTAATAAACTATCAAAATCCAGATAACTCTCTGGAACTATGCTTTTTGTAACATACCAAGTAAGTAATGAATAATATATATTTTTATCTATGTTTATTAATGATTAAGATAGTGTTTTAGAGGCTTAAAATGAAAATAAATACAATCATATGCATGGAATACACTAATATTCTTAAAAGATTGTCTTACTGCCTTTTGATTGAAAACCCTTTTTAAATCAAACTTTTGACAATTTTATAATCTATATTTGTCAAAATAAAATTATTCATTATGATTGGGACATTGAAATTTACATTGGATAAATTTTTTGTATTTTTCTGACAATGTTCATTTTTTAATGAATAGTGAAAATACTGCTTTTTACATCAAAACTGTTTTTTCATTTAATTTAATTATATGATTAGATCATATTTTGAATTTGTTTTAAAGTGAAATTAGAATATATTCTTACCATTTAATCCAATGGTTGTCATTGTAATCAATTTCACTTTGAAATCGGACTTAAACTAGTGTCAATCTTTTGATACTTATTATTTCATAAAAACACGCTATTTGTCATGACAGCGGGAATTAGTTATTAAATTAATTAATGAAACTTACATGTTTTTAATTTTGTAAAATAGAAATCTTTTTAGAATTCGGAATATCAAATATAGCTTAGGGTGAAGTTTTCGTATCTTTCTGAAAAACTTCAATTTTTGATGAATAGTGAAACCACTAAGTGGTAGTTAATGAAACTGATTTTTCGTTTAAATGAAAGTTTGCCACTTCTGTATTTTGAATTTCAAAAATACGACATACATGGTTTTTATTAAGAAGTAAAATGTGGTTCAATGAGATTAAAATAATTTTTTGGTGAATAGTAACTCTTAAGTTCTTAATCGCGATTAGAGGTAATTAGTGTAGTTTAAGGTAAAAATAATTCTTTAATAAAATGATATGAGCCTGACACATGTACTACCCTAATTGGATGTGTCATGGCCGACCTAGAAAATCCATGGGTCAACTTGGGGACCCCATGGAGCCACTTTGGTTGGGAAATGACATAAATATCTTTTTATTTAATGATAAAGTAAAAATGACACAAACATGAGATGTTTTACTACAACAATTATTACATGGGGTTATAAAGATCATATTTTTTATTATAAATATTAATTGGAAATAAAAAATGATTTCCTACATCATATTATTTTTTTATAATCTTTAGAATTTAAATAAATTAAATTATTTATGACATCATGAGGATGCAGCGATGACCTCATTATTTAACGATTTAAATAAAATGGAATGATAATGTAAAATCTAAGACCAACACATGGCCAAAACCTATTGTATGGGTGGATTTCGAACCCTTATCACCTTATCCTCGAAACAAATCAATGTGGGACCTCTTAATGCCGAATAACATTTTAAAATAAAGTGACTTTTCTTTACCTTCCAAGAGTTCCCCTCCTCTCCTCTTATAAAAGGCCCCCACCTCTACCTCCTTACCCACACTCCCAAAGCCTTTGTCTCAGCCAAACCCTACCCATTTTGTCTCTCCAAATCCCTCTATTACTCCTTGAAGCCTCACTTTGGGCAGAAGTCTTCCCAAGGAATCCTTTGAGCTCAAATCTAAGAGAGTTACCCGATTTTAAGGTAATGACTTCTTTTGAGTCCTTTTGTTTGATTTTGCTTCTCCAACACCCTAAACTCTTTTTATTATTTTATTTTGTAACAACTCCAGTATACTCAATATACTAGGATGTTGTTATAAGAAGGATTTGAGCTACACTTACACACACCTACATCTAATGGTTATAGGACATACTGTTTCCGTGGATGGTGATTCTATGCCTCTCGAAATGATGATTGTTCAACATTCTTTTAACACCTTCAAAGGTGGCCATTAAGATGTCACTATATTTATATATGATATATAATATGTTTATGTTTTCCTTAAGCTTCTGTATTTTTAATTTTTGGCATACCATTATGGTTTCCATTATGGGTAAATGCGATATCTTCATTTAAGGAAGTGCAGACTACCGCCCCCTCAAAGTGATTTGATTCGTTAAATACCATATGTGGAATGTATAAAGGATGGAACTATGATATTATATTTGATATTATACTATAATTATAATATAACTTTATATCATTATGATTCCATTCTATAAAATACGAAATAGAAATGAAAGTAGCGTTCATGCGTACGTACGGCTTACCGTCTCCATGAACGGTGCATTTCATTTCTTACCTCTAAATGTTATGTAATATTATAAATGCATGAATGTAATGTATATATATGATATATATGATATATACATCATGATTATAATTCTTTATATAATAGATACATGAACAACTTGTAATTATAAAGGGTTTATTTTTGACTCAAATACCAATGATCGTTAAAACGACCATTATTAACATAAATAATTACATAGTGTTCATGACATGGAAATAAGTGATATAAAAGGAATAATGAATTTGAAAAAGTTTCTTAAGCAAGTAGAAATTAACTCAAGTTTATTATTCATGAAATTAAATAATGACCGAGTCAAGTCGGACCCGAGGTATGGGACTTCGTCTCAATCTCCTTTCATTGAGGCATATTTTGTTTTATACACAACCTTCTTTTATACAGTGTATAAACCCCTTTGAATTTTATGTTTATCCAAAAGGAATCTTTTTTATATGAAGCATTTTACTAAATGACAAAAGGGAATGTTTTTGTCGTACGTATGCGGCGACAATGACTTCTCCGCCGCCGTGACCATTATTTGAGTTTCGGCTTCCTCTACAATCCATGCCATTTTTTTAAAAGAAAAATAAATACCATGTTTTAATTTTATTTTATTTTGGTATTTAAATGGTCTTCATAATGCTTTTATATCAATGAGTTGTATTCATTTCTTCTGATTGAAAGGTGGAAATGTTATGTTTCCTTTATTCATGTTTTATGTGATATGATTATGTTGAGGTTCTTGGGCATTATTATGAAGACGGGTGGTTTCGTGATAAACTAAGGTCGGGTGAGCCCGATATAGCTCTCCAATGCATTGGGTAATGTGAAGGAGTGAAACGTTAAGGTTTCTCCGAAGAGATTAAGGGAATATACTGTGATGGGTATTCCAAACGTAACCAAAAGGGTTACTCCCTACGTAAGAATGTTATGAATGCCTCAAGTTTCCTTTATGCCTTATGATTTCTATGATTTATTCATGATTTTATGAGGTATGTTAAAGTTCTTATGTTTTATGGGTAAAGTATTATTTCATTCTTAGGTATATATGTACCCATGTTTCCTTTCCATGTTTTTATATCCCTTACTGAGCTTTTTATGCTCATCCTATGTTTTTTCGAAATGTTTTTCACAGGTCAAGGGAAAGGTACATGATATGATGATAGTGTCAAGGAAGTGTCAAGAAAGAATCCATGTTTTGTTTAAAATATGTTTCCATTTATGGGAAAGAAGAATACTATCTTTATGTAACCACTTTGTTTATATGTGGAATGTAATGCAAGTTTTATGATCTAATTCTCTAAAACTCTAAACCCGAAAAGATCCTCAATGTGTAATCTTGTAATAACTCAAGATTAAGTAAGGTTTAAGGCTGGGGCCTTATACTTTTAATGACTAGGAATTTCATATATTACTTCGAAAAATTTGAATGGAAAATGTTGTTTTGATTTATATAAATTAATTGAATATTTGTGAGAAGTATTGAAAATATTATACTTGTAGATAATGAAAGTGATTTATAATGGGTTCAGCTAGCATGACTAAATAATATTGAACTATGAGACCACAAAGAATGTCCAAATCAAAAGCCAAGGAATCATCCCCATGTAGATTGGGAAAATTTTCATGACATCTCTCATTTATCCAAATAGATCAAGATCTATTACTAGACCTTATCTTCTTTATTTAGTATGATATTATTGAGTTATTCCTAATTTCAAGAAATATATTCAATGTATTGAATATTCCAATTAAATTGACTCCCCTTATCAAGTTCTCTAATTTCCATAAAAATATTATCTACCTCATAATCTAAAATAATAATACACTATTACATATAAATTATATCCTTTTTTATTTTGATATCTTTTCCCATAAAAGTAAATAAATATTCAAGAAATTTTAAGTTCTATGAGGATCAAACCACTTTACACAAGTCGTCTCCAGTCACCCAATATTATGAGTAACTAAGGCCCCTCCAACTTGTTCTCTAATCTATAAAAAATCAAAATGAATTATCTAATTAAATTTAATACATGATAGGTATTCATATATTTTAAAAATTAATTATGTTATATAGGTTTGAAAGACACCGGTATAGTGTAATCCAAATTGTACAATCCTATGTATTGTTATTAAACAATGTTAACCATTCACCCAATAATCACATGTCAAAAAAATCATTAACTGAAAATGATCAATAGAATTCATCCACCAACTTACTTTATTAAATGTTACCTCTATCTTTTTAGTGGGTTATGAAATATTATTTAATTCACACAACCAACATCAGAGGAACCCCAAGATCAATGGAAGATAAATCACTACAAATATGAGCATATATATCTATATGATAATTCATATTAAAAAAGAAAAAAATCTAATTTTATTATCTTTCTTATAAATATATTGATTTATTGTGTATAAAATTGATAATGAACCATTTTGTATCCAAATAATCTCAATGTTTTGATTTGTAGGAGTTGTATGAATGCAATATTTATAGGAAATCCTATATGAAAAATTCCTTCATGTTTATCCCCTTATGTTCAAATTATAGAATTATATTAATATTATTATATTACTAGTGTTAATTTTTCTGAATAAGTATAAACATATTTTGGGATATTATTTCCCATATATTCTCCAAAAATATAGTAAATTTTTTTTTAAACAATGGAAGCCTCAATACTTTTTCGGTAAATGTATCAAAATAGATCCACTTAAGGATAATTATTCTAAGAGTTTATGTGTAACATACTATATATAAATATCTATATTGGTATGTTTAGATATATTTATACCATATGTATTTCTACTAATTTATATCTTTGAATGGGTTGGATTAGGAATAGGATTGTGTTTGATGAAAATGGGATGAGGGGTTGAAATCTGTCGAATTTAATATTTCCTACTAAATTCCTAGTGAGAGGTCACTTTATTTTTAGTGGCCATGTAAGAGGATAATTCCCATGGAATAATGGATCTAGTGGGGGGTATCTGAACCTCTATAGCTCATAATATTTTAATTTGGGTTCTACTAGTATATTCGTGGAAACCCACTTCCCCTATTCAAAATGGGTAATTTTTTTATTTGATTAGTTAGGTTTTTATAAAATCATCTCCCTATACCATACCTAAGAACCTTGAGGAAACAAATACCTCCATTATATTTATATATTTAATTAGATCCATCTCCCATGATCCTTAATGGAGTTGTGTGTTATCACTTTCATTATATCAATCATTTCATAAGTCTTCTATTGTTTCTAGGTAGTTTTTCAGTCATGTTTTCTATGATTTTATATAATTTAAAATATTTTCATTATATTTTTCAAAATTTTGGATAAATTAAGAATAGGAAACTAATAATGAATAATAATAAATTCATATTAATTCATTTATTCTATTAATTAAAACATTTAACTATTCAAATATATTTTTTATATATTGAAGAAAGTAAGAGGGGATGTTAAACAATTTAAAAATATCATGGATGATTTATTGGAAAACTGTGAATTTGTTAAAATATTTGAACTGAAAAATTCAGGATATTTCATCTACAATGCTCTTTTATTTGAAGTCCTAAGACAACCTTAAAAATCCCACACTATGTGTGTAAAATCAAGAGGTAGCATCATATGGATGATGTGAAATGATTTTGACCTTTAGAATTCATTATAGCTAATACCATCTCATTTAAAATCCTAGGAATACGTTTCCACCATACTTATATCAATAATTGAACACCCTCAAGGAATATTAGTTCATTATTAAAGTATGTGTCAAATTTCTAATATAGATCAAAACTGAACATTTCATGATAGAAATGGTTATGACTATGTAAGGCCAAAAGTGATTTGTGGTGAAATCATAGACAACACACTTTAATAAACTTATCGCCTCCTCAAACAAATTATTATCTTCTATAATAAACATAAAAAAAAATGTGGTATCCTATTTTCGTTGAATTTAAAAAAAAATCTACCTTATAATACCATTACCTTAGCAATGAAAAACATAAAAACTTATAGAATTATCAAATATAATATAAGTATCCAAATCCTGATTCCTAGAAAATACAATGTATTCTGAAAAATCTAATCATAAGACCACACCACTAAACAATTTAACCTAAGAACTATTTTAGAACTAACTATTTCTTAGTTATCAATTTTATAGAACTAATATTGTTTGACCATTTTATACTAGAGATGATTTAGAAGAGTTTTTGTTAACCTAAAACACTGTATAATAATGTGACAACTGGGTCCCGGTGATAGCACAGGCACCCCGCCTTAACATGGTCGTCGGGTCCTGACCCACCAAGTACCACCAGTTGCCCCACAGACACATGGGGCCCATCCCAGGGTCCACCCACATGCCCGAACGGGTCATCTGGCTAATGAAAGTCCCCACAGGCCAACACATGTCCTTTCCTGTGTTCTTTGACCTCATTCACACACACTCTGGGAAACATCCCAGAAGGTCACCCATCTTGATCACTACTCCAGGACAAGCACACTTAACTATGAAGTTCTAATCAGATAGGCTCCCGAAAAGGAAGGTGCACCTTATTGACATTAGTCATATCATCTAGTCATTTAACCCTTTATCATTTGGGGGTGTTACAATCACCCCCCCTTTAGAGGACAACGTCCTCGTTGTGGGCCCTACATTTCAACCCAGGCAGTGCACCGCACCTAAGGCTGGGTACCACCTCTGATACCAACTATAACGACCAATACTTTACATACATTTTTATTACTTCAAAATTGACGCATACGTATTACAACATATAACAAAACCATGAAAGGACCGTATAGGTATAGTGTCTTTAGAAACTGGGAATCATAAACAACTGGTTCATAAAGCGTCTACATTGTCTCCCATTTATTTCATCATATCTATAGTCCCTTTTGGCATATCTTACATAATAAGCTTCTTCCTGACCTGGGGAAATAAAACAAAGGGTGAGCTCAAATGCTCAGTAAGGGTAAACAAAAGAAATATCAATCACATCATATTCATTAGAACATAACATTTTGGAAATCTTAACCTTCAAAAGAGAGCATAATTTCATAACATGGGATAAATGATAGTAGTGAAATGAAATCCCAATAATCATAACATAAAACATGAAAGTTTATGGCATACACACATAATCATAGAGAATCATTTCTTATTAGTCAAGACTCATTGCCAAGACTATCTTAGTGGGCAAAGTCCATTTCTGAACCGCGTTCACTCCTCGTTTTAGTCCTGTTTCACTGCACCAGTGTAACCTGCCGTTCCAGCCATGCCTATCTCATGAGATATAAAAAAAATGGGACAAATGGGCCCCGATGATAGAACATACACCCCGCCTTAACATGGTCGTCGGGTCCTGGCTCACCAATCACACTTAACTATGAACTTCTAATCAGACAGGCTCCCAAAAAGGAAGGTTCACCTTGTTGATATGAGTCATATCATTTAGTCATTTAACCCTTTATCATTTGGGGGTGTTACAATCACCCCCCCCCCCCCCCTTATAGCACAACGTCCTCATTGTGGCCCCTACATTTCAACCCAGGCAGTGCACCACACCTAAGGCTGGGTACCACCTCTGATACCAACTATAACGACCCATACTTTACATACATTTTTATTACTTCAAAATTGAAGCATACGAATTACAACATATAACAAAACCATGAAACGGCCGTATAGGTATAGTGTCTTTATAAACTGGGAATCATAATCAACTGGTTCATAAAGCGTCTACATTGTCTCCCATTTATTTCATCATATCTATAGTCCCTTTTGGCATATCTTACTTAATAAGATTCTTCCTGACCTGGGGAAAGAAAACAAAGGGTGAGCTCAAATGCTAAGTAAGGGTAAACAAAAGAAATATCAATCACTTCATATTCATAAGAACATAACATTTTGGAAATCTTAACCTGCAAAAGAGAGCATAATTTCATAACATGGGATAAATCATAGTAGTGAAATGAAATCCCAATAATCATAACATAAAACATGAAACTTTATGGCATACACACATAATCATAGAGAATCATTTCTTATTAGTAAACACTCATTTCCATGACTATCTTAGTGGACAAAGTCCATTTCTGAACCGAGTTCACTCCTCGTTTTAGTCCTGTTTCACTGAACCGGTTTAACCTGCCCTTCCAGCCATGTCTATCTAATGGGATATAAAAAAATGTGACAACTGGGTCCTGGTGATAGCACATACACCCCGCCTTAACATGGTCGTCGGGTCCTGGCCCACCAAGTACCACCAGTTGCCCCGCAGACACGTGGGGCCCACCCCATGGTCCACCCACATGCCCAAACGGGTCATCTGACTAATGAAAGTCCCCACAGGCCAACACATGTCCTTTCCAGTGTGCTTTGTCCTCACTCACAAACACCCTGGGAAACTTCCCAGAAGGTCACCCATCCTGATCACTACTCCAGGACTAGCACACATAACTATTAAGTTCTAATCAGACATGCTCCCGAAAAGGAAGGTGCACCTTGTTGACATTATTCATATAATTTAGTCATTGAACCCTTTATCATTTCGGGGTGTTACAATCATCCCCCCCCCCCCCTTTAGAGCACAACATAATCGTTGTGGGCCCTACATTACAACCAGGCAGTGCATAGCACTTAAGGCTGGGTACCACCTATGATACCAAATGTGACAATTGGGTCCCGGTGATAGCACAGACACCCCGCCATAACATGGTCGTCGGGTCCTGTCCCACCAAGTACCACCAGTTGCCCCACAGACACGCGGTGCCCACCCTAGGGTCCACCCACACGCCCGAACGGGTCATCTGACTAATGAAAGTCCCCACCAACCAACACATGTCCATTCCAGTGTGCTTTGTCCTCACTCACACACACCCTGGGAAACTTCCCATAATGTCACTCATCCTGATCACTACTCCAGGACAAGCTCACATAACTATGAAGTTTTAATCAAACAGGCTCCCGAAAAGGAAGGTGCACCTTCTTGACATGAGTCATATCATTTAGTCATTTAACCCTTTATCATTTGGGGGTGTTAAAAATAATGTTAAAGGATAAATTAAGAATAATTGAATGCGGAATGATCATTAAGAGGTATTAACCAATTATATAGACACACGGTGCAAACATAGAGCATGCATGGACCAAAATAATGCCAAGAAAATATCATCCAACCAAATATAAAAATTCAATAGCAATCTGTATAAATTTCAATATATTTGAGGGAGAGATTTTTTGATAATTGTGTGCAAGGTTAGTAAAGTTTAACAAAACATATACATGTTTTTAGTCTTGTGTAAGGATTAAAAAACTTTTCAACATATATGGGTTGATCATGGTAAGTTTAGAATAAGTATAATAATAAGATCTTACATAGAGATAAAGTTGGGGAATTTTTTATGTTTTAGTATTTGGCTATTTATCCATTGAAGTGAAGTCACAGTTAGGAATCACCATAATTAATCAATTAATTTCTATTTTGAATTCCATTTTGTATGATCATATGTAGATAAACTGATAGTTGGTTACATGTGTGGTGTGACTGTGTATTATTTTTAATTTTTGAATGAATCAACAACTTATAATTTTCCCTATATTCTTAATAGAATATTATCTTGATCACATACATTTTTTGAGATGTTTGGATGATTTACTAAGAGTGTATTTTCAACCTTTACACAAAATATAGGGATTATTTCAATTAATAATTATAGCCTCATAAAAATATACTACATATTTAAATAATTGAATATTAATTTAAATTTATTAGAATAAATTTTATAGGAATACTTATTAGGAATCATGATTATACAATGGAGTTAAAGAGTGATTCAGGCGAAAATTTTCAATACTACATGACTGTGATAGTTATTAAATAAAACGTTTAATCATGAATAGTATGAAACTATATAAACAATCCCATCATCACAAAGTTTCTTAGTTGATTAAATGATTTTCAACTTCATTACTCTTGTGCTCATCCACACTTTAATCAATTCTTCATAAAATTCAATTGAAATTGACATTTCCTTACTCTACATGATATTAACACAAAAAAATACGTCATTTATATCTTGACATACGGAATATATAATTTCAAATTTTACTTACCATAATTATAGTGATGACATAGAAAACTCTTAATTATTGTTTTATATCATCATGTGAACCATTCAAAGGAGCTGGTAGTACAACTAAATAGTTCAAAAAAGAATATTTCAATTTATTTCTATGAAAAACAGTCAAACTTGAATGTTTAATGATATCTTTACACATATAAAAAAATCATAGTAGTTCATATATTCAAAATATGTTTCATAAATTGATAGATTCATTCATAGAGTATAATTACTAACACATTTTCCTGGGTTGCGGCTATTTTCACACTAGGATATCTCTAGGCACAGTGTTACAACACTCAAACTAGAGAAAAGAAAGTAATTAAAAAGAAGATGATATAAAATCATTTATTATATGGAAAAATTCAACATTGTCAAATTTCTACATGAAATTGAAGCTAAGTGGTTCCTTGAATCTATTCTGAAATATATAAAATTTCCACTAGGTATGAGTGTCTTTCTAGTTCCAATGGTATTTATAATTTAATATATCATTATATTAATGAAAAATAAAATGAATTATGAGGTCAAGAATGTCTTACATAATTATATACATATATTTAATGAGATGTGATCATAAGATTAATTTAAATTTTAAAGTATTTCCTATACACATTACTATATTTTTTATATTAATAAAGCAATTAATAATGATATTATAATGTTGGTTTTTCCATAATTCATGATTATGAATTCTCATAATAATATAACAAAACAAATAAAAAACTCAATAAATATGTGAGATGCAAATAAAAATAAATTTATCGAGAAATTATACCTTACCTAGAGAACTGTAGACCCAAGAGTCATAACAAGTACATATGTGATGTAGGAGAAAAATTATTTTGACAAGGATTTTGAAATATTCAAAGAATATTATCAATAGTTTCCTCATAATTACCTCTCTCTATCGTGTACCATGTGGGTTAACATCTGACCCGGCGTCCGACCATATCTGTGGCACGACCCGAGGGCTATTCTTTATCCCCATGGGATGGAAACTAGTTCTTGGGTATCAATAACTTGTTAAGGGAATGATTTTATCCAATTTTATACATGTGAAAAAAATAATCAAAAAATTCCTGAACAGAAATAAAACTACCAAAAAAGACCTTAACAATTTAAATAATTTATTGTCACTCTGTAAATACAAATCCAAAAGGACTACATCAATGAAAATTAAAAACTCCAAACCAAACCTTCACAACACATGAGGTACTATATACACAATCTTCCACCACCAAACCCAAAATAAAAGACCACTAACAACTGACACTAAGATCACTGAACATACTGGATATACATTGAATACACAATGTAAAAGATCTACATACACCCCATCGTGTGTGTAGGGTGTGAGACAATGCCCAGTAGGATGACACCTAGATAAAGAAGTTCCGTTCAATAAAAATAAAAATAAAATCTGTCATGTTCATTTAAATTAACACTTTTTAAGGAACACTTTTAAGAAAACATTAATTATGTAACACCCCGAGCTTCCACGATAAGCTTCTCTTTAAATAATGCAATAGCTTGTATTGTACGCAAGTTTGAGATTCTAACACACCACGACCAATCAAAATATCCATTACGAAGAGTAATACCCACTTTTTGAAATTATATATATTTTATATTTCAAAATGGACTTCATTTTTGGATTTGGAATATCGAAATTAGCCTATGTTGATTTTTTTTGTATTTTTCTGAGAACTTCCAATTTTTTACGAATAGTGAAAAGTACTTAAAAACAAATTTTTTAATCAAAATAATTTATAGTGATAAATTATACTATTGAGTGGTTTTAAAGTATAATTATAATATATTTTTAGCATTTTATCCAATTTTGGTCATTATAATTAATTTCACTTTGAAATTGGACATAAACAATTGTCAATCTTTTGATATATATTATTTCTTAAAAACACGCTATTTGTTGTGACAACCGGGATTTAATTAAAAAATTAATTAATGAAACTTATATGTTTAGAATTTTGAAAAATATAAATAATATTTGAATTCATATTATCAATTATAGCTTAGGTTGAAATTTTGGAATTGTTCTGAAAAACATCAATTTTTTGATGAATAGTGAAACCACTAAGTGGTAGTTAAAAAACTGATTTTTCATTTAAATGAAACAGTACCACTTATGTGATTTGATTTTCAAAAATCTGACATACATGGTTTTCATTAGTATTTAAAATGTGGTTCAATGTAATTAAAGTAATTTTTTGGTGAATAGTAACTTTTAGGTTTAATTAATCGTGATTAAAGGAAATTAGTGAAATTTAAGGTAGAAATTATATTATAAAAATATAAAAATATCTTGAAACTTGTAATACACTTATTTTATGAGTCATGGACAACCAAGACAATCCATGGGTCAACTTGGGGACCCCATGGAGCCACTTGGCTAAGAAAATGACATTAATAACGTTTTATTTAAAGTAAAAATAAAATTGTCACAAACATGTGTTGTTTTACTAAAACAATTATTAGATGGGGTTATATAAGTTAACATTTTGACTATAAATATTAATTGGAAAGATAAAAATATTTACTAAATCATGGTAATTTTTTTATAATTTTTAGACATTAAATATATGAAATTTTTTATAACACCATGATGATGCAGTGATTACCTAATTAATTAACGATTTAATTAAAATGAAAATATAATTTAAAATATAAGACTTAAACTTGTCAAAAACCTTTTTTATGTATAGATTTAGAAACCTTATTACCATATCCTTTAAATATATAATTGTGGTACCTTTAAAATCTGAAAATCATTATATAATAAAGTAATATTTCATGACTTTCCAAGAGTGCCCCTCCTCTCCTCTTATAAAAGGTCCCCACCAATACCAACTTATTCACACCTTCCAAGCCATTTGTCTCAGCCAACCTCTACCCAAATACTCTATCATATTCCCTATCTTAATCCTATAATCCTCACTTTGGGAAGAAGTCTTCTCAAGGAATCCTTTGGCTCAAATCAAAAAGAGCTACCCGATTTTAACGTATTGTATTCTCTTGTGTTCTTTTGTTTTATGTTGCTTCTCCAACCCCATAAAATCTTTTTATAACTTTATTTTGTAACAAAACCAGTATCCTCAATATACTTGAATGTTTTTATAAGAATGATTTTATTTACACTTACACACACCTTCGTCTAATGGTTAAATAACATACTATTTCTGTGGGTGGCGAATTACTGCCTCACGAAACGATGATTGTTCAATATTCTTTTAACATCTCTCATGGTGGCCATTATGATGAAACTAATTTTATATATGATATATATTATGTTTTTGTTTTCCTTATTCCTCTGTATTTGTCATTTATGTTATGCCTTTATGATTTCCATTATGGGTAAACGTGATAATTTCATTTTAAGAAGTGCGGACTACCGCCCCCTCAAAGTGATTTGAATCGTTAGTGGAATATGTGGGATGTATAAAGGATGGATCAAATGATATTATACATTATATTATCCTGGAAATATAGTATACCTTTATATAATTATAATTTCATTAAATTAAATATGAAATAGAAATGAAAGTAGTGTTCATGTGAACGTACGACTTACCGTCTCGATGAACGGTGCATTTCATATCTTACCTATAAATGTTATGTAATATTATAAATGAATGTATATGCAGGATATATATGATATATATGATATCTACATCATTAATATAATTATGGATAAAATGCATATTTTACCACATGAACAACGTATAATTATAAAAAGTTTATTTTTGACTCAAGTACCTAAGATCGACAAAACGACCGTTATTAACATAAGTAATTAAATAATGTTCATAACATTGGAATAAGTGATATAAAAGGAATAATGAACCTGAAAAAGATTATTAAGAATGTATAAATTAACTTTAGTTTATTAATTAGGAGGTTAATGAACGATCGAGTCAAGTCGGACATGAGGTAAGGGAACTTCTTAACCCAATTTTCGTTCTTTGGATTAATCTCCTACTTTCAAATTATGTCATGATATTATTATGTACTATTTTGTAATTTTACTTTATTTATGTGTACTTATAGTGAATACACATAATAGATCTATTTTATTTAAAAAAATGATCTTTTTAAGGGACTTCGTCTCAATCTAATTTCATTGAGTCATATTTTGTTTTATACACAACTTTCATTTATACGATGTATAAACCCCTTTTACTTTTACGTTTATTCAAAAGAAATATTTTTATACAATACGTTTTACTAAAAGTCAAAAAGGAATGTTTTTCTTGTCGTACGTATGCGGTGACAACGACTTCTCCACTGTCATGCCCATTATTTGAGTTTCGGCTTCCTCTACAAGCCATAACATTTTTTAAATAAAAAATAAATACAATGTTTTAATTTTATTTTATTTTGGTATTGAAAATGGTTTTGAAGGTTTTTTGTATTATATCAATGTGTTGTATTGATATCTTGTGATTGAAATGTGGAAATGTTATGTTTCCTTTATCCATGTTTTATGTGATACGGTTATGTTATGGATTGTGATATGTTTAAACCTGTTCATATGAGGAATGCATTGGACTTAATAAGTGACGAGTAGAGCATGCTATATCTCTTCAATGCATCGGCAGGTCTCATGAGACAAACTAGTGTCTTGGCACGAGGACTTGACAAAATCTTATTTGTGGTCTTGGAACGAGGCCTTGGCTACATGGTTATGATAGTCTGACATTATGCATTCCATCATTATGAAAGTGGTTATTGATATTGCATGTGATTATTCGACCATTAGAATATCCATGTGAATAAGTAAATGGAATTATCTCATTTTACTTTTGCCATATTATGTTGAAGTTCAAGTTTAAAAGGCTTTTTTTTCATCATACATTGCCATAAATGTTTATGATTATTTATGAAAGCTTTCGCTATATTGTTATCCTTACTGAGCATCTGAGCTCACCCCATTCAATGTTTTATTTTTCCCAGGATGTAAAGAAATATTTTATGAATGACCTGCAGGGATAGTTGGAAGGGGATATGAGTGTGGAATATGGAGACCATGTTATTGTAGTTTTTTATTTTATGATATAATGTAATGTTTATTAATGTATCTAGTGTTTCCAAGGCTAATAAACTAATCGGTCATTCGAGACTTGATCTTTTGTGATCATGCCAATGTTACGCAATAATTCACCGACTTTGGGTAACTGGGGTCTGGGTGTTAAAGTTGGTATCAAAGGCAGTTTATTACTAACCTTGGAAGCTAGATTTAGATAAACTCTGATTAGAGCACATAACGCAAAGATAGAATTTGAGGATTAGTATAGAAGAAGTTCCTATAATTTTGGTATTATAGATATTTTGTGAGTTTACCGAGCAATACATCCCTGTCTGGATATGAGCAGGTAGAGGAAGCTCTGGCATAGATGTACCTAGGGGTAAAACCCGAAAACACTGCTTTGAGCTGGACTCGAACGTGAACTGGTACACGATAACGGGCCTTGCTGCACTCTTGGTTATGACACTCCCGGGTGATATGATTAGGATAATTCTCTTTTTCATTACAAACCATTATGAAGGGTTTATGAGTATATACTTCCTCAAAGAAAACATTTTTATGATTATGGATTATATCCATAAGTAGTTCAATTTATGTTAGGTATTTTCCAAGTCTGTTATTTTGAATTTTGATTCATAAACTAATCTAGTTTATGACATTATTTAGAAATGGCACCTAGTGGGAGGAATGAAAACCGTATCAATGCACACACTCCATGTAGGGATTGTCCTCCTACTCAAGATAATTACAATGGAGCTGGAGATATAACAAGTGCTGATCAACTTATCACCATACTGGGACAACTCACTCAGGTTCTGAATAATAACCTTACTCGTATGGAGCACCCTGATCCGCAATGTGGAGGATCAATGTTAGACCGCTTCATGAGGCAACAACCGCCAACATTTAATGGGGGGTACAAATCTATTAGTAGCTGAGAAATGGATAAAATACTTAGAGAAAATATTCCACGCCTTGGGGAGTAGTGAAAGGGAAAATGTTATAATGGAAGTTTACCGCCTCACTGGAGATGTTTATCAATGGTTTTAATTGATTCAAAACATAAAGGAAGAAGAAGAAATATCAAGTATGGAATGGAGAGAGTTCAAAGAGCTTTTCTTAGAAAAATACTTTCCTCGTGACCATCGAGCAGAAATGGAAAGGCAATTTTTGAGTCTGAGACAAAAAGAGGATGAGAATGTCACAAAGTATGAGGCTAACTCTAAAAGGTTATTGAGGCATGCGGCAGATTATTTACGTATCCCAAGAAGTAAGATTGATCATTTATTTGATGGGTTAAAACCGTTTCTCCATCGAGCCTTAGTCTCATAATCTTTCTCATCGTATGAAGATATTGTCTCATGTGCTATAAAGATAGAAAAGGAATTCTCTAAGCCTTATGACAACAAAGTAATGAAAGAGAAGAAGAGAACGGCAGAACAAGATACAGATAAAGGGAAAAAGGGAAAGAAGGATTTTCCATTATGCGATAATTGTGGAAGAATCACCCCGGTACTTGCCTAAAAGGAATGGGAGTTTGTTACAAATGTGGAGAAAAAGGTCACCATGCTTGTGATTGCAAGGGAAATAAAGAGGCTATCAATGTTGAATGCTACAATTGTAGGTAAATGGGGAATCATTCAAATGAATCTCCTAAGCGTTAGGGAAACTTACCTCAGAAAATTCCAAGGGATCAAGGCTAATCTTATGCTGTTACTACAGTTGAAGCGGAATAATTAATGTATTGTTGCTTTTGGACTAAAGGATTATATTCTATTTATAAGAATAATATGACTGTACTACAGTACTTTTTGTTCCCATTAAGGTTTTAATATGATGGAGATAATCATATTTTTAGTATGTGACAATAAGATAAACTTTACCTTGTTTGGGGAGTTTGAGGTTACAATTGATTTTGGAATTTAGATACCTTTTAAAGAAATTCTGGACAAAGGTATTTTGGATAACTATAAAGGTTGGAATGAATTATGTTTAACTATGGATAGTATTGTTTAAAGTTAAAAAATTTCTGAATATTATTTTTGGAATATTATAATACTATAGTTTTAGGAAATGGAAAACCTACAGGTTGGGGGATAACCCGTCACGTCGGACAAAGCTGTAGGAATCGAACCCACAACCATAGAGCGACATGTCTTTATTACCTACCACTAGCTTAGAGGAAGTCCCTGGTTATTACAAAATAGTTTTTTCTAATCTAAATGGTATGTGTTAATATTTTGAACCTTTTACGATAAGGATAAATATATTATTTTTGAGTTCTATTATCTTTTTGAGTGAAAGATGATTTTGTGGTAGAAATTAGTTGAAGGTTGAAACTCTGATTATAAAGCATAAATATGTATATATACCTATCTCTTATTCTATGAATAAATTAATTCTTAAACTTTAGTAAAGGGATATTAATACAAAAGAATGTGTTATTCTAAAACCTTGTCTTGTTGAACTGATAATATTTTAAATCAACATAGATTGAAGGCTTTGAGGCCCTCAATTTTAAACTTGTTTGTGATTTATGACCTCAATCACTCCCTACAAATATTTACATTTTTTCTCCAATTATGTCTCTAATTTCCACCAATGTTCTCCTTAGCGAGATCATAATTTTGTGGTGACATTTTCATTTCCCTTTCCCTCTTATTAAGGTAAAATTTTATTAACCTTATTTCTGTTGTGGGTTTTCTACAAAGGTATTTTCTATTTTCAACCATTTATTTTCAAAGAAAAATTTCAAATTGAGAGGGTGCAATTTATTGAAGAAGGGGAGATTGTAACACCCCGAGCATCAACGATAAGCTTCTCTTTCAATAATGCAATAGCTTGCATTGTACGCAAGTTTGAAATTCTAACACACCACGACTAATCAAAATAGCATTATGAATAGTAATACCCACTTTTTGATATTATATATATTTTATATTACAAAATTGACTTCATTTCTGGATTCAGAATACCGAAATTAGCCTATGTTGAATTTTTTGTATTTTTCTGAGAACTTCCAATTTATTATGAATAGTGAAAAGTACTTAAAAACAACATTTTTAATCCAAATAATTTATAGTGATAAATTATACTATTGAGTGGTTTTAAAGTATAATTAGAATATATTTTTACCATTTTATCCAATAGTGGTCAAAACAATTAATTTCACTTTGAAATTGGACATAAACAATTGTCAATCTTTTGATATATATTGTTTTTTAAAAACACACTATTTTTTGTGACAGCGGGAGTTAATTATAAAAATAATTAATTAAATTTATATGTTTGGAATTTTTTAAAATAGAAAAAATATTTGAATTCAGAATATCAATTATAGCTTAGGGTGAAATTTTGGCATTGTTCTGAAAAACATCAATTTTTTTATGAATAGTGAAACCACTAAGTGGTAATTAAAAAACTGATTTTTCATTTAAATGAAACATTACCACTTCTGTGATTTTATTTTCAAAAATCTGACATACATGGTTTTTATTAGGATGTAAAATGTGGTTCAATGGAATTAAAATAATTTTTTTTTTGAATAGTAACTTTTAAGTTTAATTAATCGCGATTAAAGGTAATTAGTGAAATTTAAGGTAAAAATGATATTATAAAAATATAAAAGTACTTGACACGTGTACTACACTTATTGGATGAGTCATGGACGACCTATACAATCCATGGGTAAACTCGGGGTCCCCATGGTGGCACTTGGGTATGAAAATTACATTAATAACTTTTTTATTTAAAGTAAAAATAAAATTGTCACAAACATGTTTTTTTTACTAAAACAATTATTATATGGGGTTATAGAAGTTAAATTTTTGACTATAAATATTAATTGGAAAGATAAAAGGATATCCTACATCATGGTAATTTTTTTATAATTTTTATTCATTAAATAAATTAAATGTTATATAACACCATGATGATGCAGCGATTACCTCATTAATTAACAATTTAAATAAAATGAAAATATAATTTAAAATATAAGACTTACACTTGTCAAAAACCTATTTTATGGGTAGATTTATAACCCTTATCTCCATAGCCTCGAAATATATAATTTTAGGACCTTTAAAATCCGAAACTCATTATATAATAATGTAACATTTCATGACTTTCCAAGAGTGCCCCTCCTCTCCTCTTATAAAAGGCCCCCACCACTACCACCTTATTCACACCTTCCAAGAAATTTGTCTTGGCCATCCTCTGACCAAATACTCCATATAATTCCATCTCTTAATCCTAGAAGCCTCACTTTGGGAGTAAGTCTTTCAAAGGAAGCCTTTGGCTCAAATGAAAAAGAGCTACCCGATTTTAAGGTAATGTATTCTCTTGTGTTCTTTTGTTTTATTTTGCTTCTCCAACCCCCTAAAATCTTTTTATTAATTTATTTTGTAACAAAACCAGTATCCTCAATATAATTGGATGTTTTTATGAGAAGGATTATATTTACACTTACACACACCTTCGTCTAATGTTTAAAGAACATACTGTTTCTGTGGGTGGCGAATTATTGCCTCACGAAACGATGATTGTTCAATCTTCTTTTAAAATCTCTCATGGTGGAAATTATGGTGACACTAATTTTATATATGATATATATTATGTTTTTTTCCTTATGATTCTTTATTTTTCATTTATGTTATACCTTTATGATTTCCATTATGGGTAAACGCGATAATTTAATTTTAGGAATTGCGGACTACCGCCCGCTCAAAGTGATTTGAATCGTTAATGCCAAATGTGGGATGTATAAAGGATGGAGTAAATGATATTACACATGATATTATACTGGAATTATAGTATAACTTTATATAATTATAATTTCATTCCATTAAATATGAAATAGAAATGAAAGTGGTGTTCATGCGTACGTACGGCTTACCATCTCCATGAACGGTGATTTTCATTTCTTACCTCTAAATGTTATGTAATATTATAAATGAATGTATATAATGGATATATATGATATATATGATATATACATCATGAATATAATTCTGGATATAATTTATATTGTACCACATGAACAACATATAATTATAAGAAGTTTATTTTTGACTCAAGTACATAAGATTTACAAAACGACCGTTATTAACTTAAATAATTACATAATGTTCATAACATTGTAATAAGTGATATAAAAGGGATGATGAAATTGAAAAATATTCTTATTCAAGTAGAAATTAACTTTAGTTTATTATTTAGGAGGTTAAAGAATGATCGAGTCAAGTCGGACACGAGTTAAGGGAACTTCTTATCCTAATTTCCGTTCTTTGGGTTAATCTTCTACCTTCAAATTATGTCATGATATTATTATGTCCTATCTTTTAATTGTAATTTATTTATGTTTACTTATAGTGAATACATATAATAAATTTATTTTTTTAAAAAATTATCTTTGTAAGGGACTTCGTCTCAATCTTCTTTCATTGAGGCATATTTTGTTCTATACACAACTTTCTTTTATACGGTTTATAAACCCCTTTGACTTTTACGTTTATTCAAAAGGAATAATTTTATATGAAGAGTTTTACTAAAAGACAAAAAGGAATGTTTTTTCATGTCCTACGTATGCGGTGACAACTACTTCTCCACCGCCGTGACCATTATTTTAGTTTCGGATTCCCCTACAAGCCATAACTTTTTTTAAATGAAAAATAAATACAAAGTTTTAATATTATTTTATTTTGGTATTGAAAATGATATTGAAAGTGTTTTTTTATTATATCAATGTGTTGTATTGATATCTTTTGATTGAAATTTGGAAATGTTATGTCTCCTTTATGTATGTTTTATGTGATACGATTATGTTATGGTTTATGATATGTTTTAACCTGTTCATATGAGGAATGCATTGGACTTAATAAGTGACGGGTGGAGCCCGCTATAGCTCCTCGATGCATCAGCAGTTCTCATGAGACAAACTAGTGTCTTGGCACAAGGACTTGACAAAATCTTATTTGTGGTCTTAGAACGAGGCCTTGGCTACGTGGTTTTAATAGTCTGGAATTATTCATTCCATCATTATGAAATTGGTTATTGATATTGCATGTGATTATTAGACCAGTAGAATATCCTTGTGAATAAGTAAATGGAATTATCTTATTTCGCTTTTGCCATATTATGTTGAAGTTCAAGTTTAAAAGGATTTTGTTTTAGTCATACATTTCCTTAAATGTTTATGTTTATTTATGAAATCTTCCGCTATATTGTTATCCTTACTGAGCATCTGAGCTCCCCCCTTTCCATGTTTTATTTTTTCCAGGATGTGAAGAAATATTTTATGAATGACCTGCAGGGATAGTTGGAAGGGGATATGAGTGTGGACTATGGAGACCATGTTATTATAGTTTTTCACATTATGATATAATGTAATGTTTATGAATGTTTCTAGTGTTTCCATGGCTACTAAACTAATCGGTCTTTTGAGACTTGATCTTTTGTGATCATGCCAATGTTAGGCAATAATGCATCGACTTTTGGTAACTGGGGTTGGGCGTTACATATTATGTAAACAGTTTAAAGGAACACATTGATGGAAAACTATTACACAAACACTATATTAAATGAGAAAGGAAATTATTAAATAGCACACACACTCAAGTGGTCTTTCATATATCAACCCTAAACATTTACACATATCATTACATGATTTTATGCATAATAAATCATCAAAATATAAGCCAAGGATCGTGAAGTCGAGTGTCTCCAGATACTAGGTCCATAAAATAGAAAACATTGAACAAAATATAACATTTATTTATTTAGTATTCCTAAATATACCCTATCTTCCATTATTCTTTTTAATATACAAAGGATAACTTGGGGATAACATTTACAAAGGGAGGATCTGGAAACCCTAGCAAGGGAATAAAAATAAGAATCATGTTTTAGAACATGGGTTAGAAGGCATGAAATAATGATATAAAAAGGCATGGAATACATAAAACTAAGAAATATAAACATTGATTCAAAGTACTGTGGCAAAAATAGAAGACATGAATTTATCATGTGTCAAGGATCTTTTCATATAGAGAATCACAAGTCAATGTTTACCACAATGACCGTTGCACATGGTAGCATGAGTCAAGGAAAACTGGTAAGACTATTGTATATAATATCTCATGAGACTAAAATTTATCTAATGAATTGGAGATATGTCTCCGAACACCCATTATATCATGTTCTGGAATATTCTTTCCACATATAGAGTCATACATAATTAATCATATATAAACATAAGCATACCCAAGGAAGGAAATGAGTATCATAATCGTGTTATAAAGAATATTTAATGGGTGTATCATAGAAGATTCCATGAAATAACGGAATTAGAACATACATGGACATTCATAAGAGAAAATTGGCATATATCATGTTATGTGGTTTCAAATAGTAGTGATAACATTTAGAAATAATGTTTAGGAAATTTTCTCTTTAAAACATTTTAGTGAAAATTTATGGAAATTACTAAAGCACATCTAAAATCAAAAATGACATAATATTTTATATAAAACTAGAATTAAAAGAGGTTGGTTTTATAATATAGATACCAATTTTATAAATAAATGTATTCGTAAAAATAATATCATATTGTGTACTTGAAAATGGGTAAAAATTCATGAACTTGTCTTAAATGGGTTTGCTAATCGTGAAGTATTAATGAGGGAACCACTTAAAAACATGTAAATAGATAAAAGAAAATGTGGAATAGAACTTGATACATGAGTTTGGAGCGTATAAATAGAATTTATAATTTTTAAATTTTAAAAATAATAAACTCATATGGGTAGAAAGTATGATAGAGTAACTCAAAGGAATAAAGGAGGTTCAGGTAGAATCCCTTACCTTAAGTCCGAAGGTGTTCTTCCCTTGATCTTAATGGAATGAATAGTAAAATTATTTTCATTATTTAATGATTAAAGAAACTTATTTACATTAAATTTACTTATTATAACCTTATTAAGTTCATTAATGGCCTTTTTATGGTTTAAGAGGTTCTATTTCATTGTTTGGGATTGTTTGTTTCGTCGGATTCCATGATTGGGTTACTTAGATACATGTATGGATAAACATGTAAGATGAAAATGTTTTTCCAAAATAAGAGTTATATAATATTAGGTAAAATACCGTAGATTACATGGATATAAAATTTATTTGAACATTTTACGTGAAGATGGATAATTAAATAATACATAAATGATAATGGGTTTGGTTAATTGGCGGTCTATGATCACATCGAACACATATTGCTTTATAAATTTATATCATGTGTAAAAAAATTACAAAAAAATAAATGAGATATATTAAACATATTAGAGTCTGGTTCAAGCATAAAAATGGTTTCCTTACACTAATATATTATGATAATAGAAATTTAAATCTAGTTTTCATTGAATGCGAGAAATTAAAACTTCTTGGATAGTGTTTTCATTTTTAGTATAAAAGGAGAATAAATGAGAGATGATGAAGAGTTATTCAATTATCATAAAAAAATTAATGTACAAGAATGGAATTCCAGCTATCATAACATTTGGAAGAAAGTATATGAGGAAAGGTAAATAATATAATGGAACTTGAATGAAAATAAATGAATGAAAAAAGGAATTTAACACTAAAATATATCTTCCTTGAGAACCTATTTAAGGGAGAGTATTTGGACTTTTGAATAGACAATGGGATGATGAACATGGGAGATGGGCTTAGGGAGGGTTTGGACATGAATTTGGACTAGGAACAAGGCCAGATATGAGTGAAGAAAAGAGGGGGGGGGGTGAGGGTGGTTTCTAATGTGAAGAAGTGGTGGGTTTTCACAATATTTTGTTATTTCATTTATTTTACTAATGATAATAAATAATATTGATTCATGTGAAAAAATTAACATGTGCATGGGAGTTTGAACCAAAGGTGCTTATATCATCCACGAATCAATAAATAATGTATCTAACATATAATATATATATGTAAAAAATTTCCGTATTTTACAATTCTGCAAAAAAATCAAGTATTTCTGAAAAATATTAACAATTAACCCCAACCCTTTTACAATTTATATAAATTAAAAATGAAGTACATTTTATTAAAATAATTATTATAATATGAGAAATTTATTTTTTTGTTAAAATCTTAATTTACTTATAAAATAAAAATTTAAATTTTAAAATTGAATTTGTAACGAATTGGAAAATTAATTAAGGTCCCCTAAAATTATCATATAAAAA
The DNA here is from genome assembly GCA_963277665.1 of Viscum album. Taxonomy (NCBI): domain Eukaryota; kingdom Viridiplantae; phylum Streptophyta; class Magnoliopsida; order Santalales; family Viscaceae; genus Viscum; species Viscum album. The sequence continues at coordinate 1,170,885,072 of OY728119.1, read as the reverse complement.
GAAGTCATCAAAATAATCATTTATGAATAAATTTTATGAAGATAAATTTTATTTTAATTTATTAAAATAATTTATAAATTTTAATTAAATATACATGACCTACAAAAATACCAACACTTAGTTAATAGTTTCTAAAATATCTATTTAATTATAATATTATATAATTATACCATATTGTCACTTATTAGAAGGATAAATTTTATTTATTATATAATTGGTGAGGTTACAATTACATTAGCCAGTTTACTATTCATAAGGTTCACATTACTATTCCAAAGGACAAGTTACTATTTCATTGGTATATGTTCCTTAACTTCTAGGGATACTTTTTATTTCAATAATTATTAAATTTTAATGTTTTTGATTTGTTATATATGTAATCATATGTTATTATACTATAAGTCATAATTGTAAGAATGGAATTTCCATCGATTAGTCTTTGGGTAGTAACATTCTTCCCCCTTATGAAATTTTATACTCTAAATTTCATTTTACATTCAAATCAGTAAACATGGGTGCTTACTTTTCCTTCATTTCCTTCTCTAGTTCCCATATTTCCTCTTCATATTTATAGTTATTAAATATAACTTTGGCCAGGTGAGTATTCCTACTGCACATAACTTTATCTCTACAGTCCACGATCTTCACTGGCTACTCCTCGTACGAATTAGCATTCACTAATTGTACCACCTCTAAATAGATTACATTTTAAGGATATAGTTTGTACTTCTCTAAGAAAGATATGTGGAATAAATTATTTACTTTATATATGGTAGGTGGGAGTGATAGTCGATAGGTCACAGCTCCAACACGATCCAGGATGTCAAAGGGGCTTGTGTAACTAGGACGTATCTTTCCATTCTACCCAAACCTCATAACCTTCTTACATTGTGATGTGCAGAGAAATTCCATGTCTCCAACTATGAACTCATGGTCCAATCAACAATTTTATTCAGTACTCTTCAGTCAAATTTGGGCTACCTTGATGTGTTGTTGAATGGTTTTCACCTCCTCTACCATTTCGTTGGCCATTTCAGGTCCTTGTAGCTTATGATTAGTGACTTCATCCCAACATGCCATTTTTATGATCCTTTTCCCATATAGGGAATCATACGATTACATTCAGATGCCGGAGTGGAAAATATTATTTTATGATAATTTTACCAGTGGAAGATATTCATATCACCCTCATTTGAACTCCATAAAATGTTATATCATCATATATATCAATATATGAGTAGTTCAATCAGATTGGCCATCTGTTTGAGGATGAAAGGCCATACCGATGTTCATTTCAGAACATAGAGCATGTTGGAGACTCTTCTCGAACTTTTATGTGAATCTCAAATCTCTATTGGATACAATAGATAGTGGTACTCCATGTATACTTACCGCCACATTGATTTATATCCATGCAAGTTGATATAAGGAAAAGTAATCTCAAATTTTGATAAAGTGAGCTATCATTGTAAGATGATCCACAATGTCCCATATACCATTGTTTCCTCTAGATGTTCGTGGACATCCAGTGAAAAATTTCTTCGTGATTTTCACCGAATTCCATGTTGGTATATTTATTGGTTGCTTAATCCCCTTAGACTTATGTATTTCAGCCTTAAATTATTGACATAGTAGCAACATAGATGTATATTCAACAATCACTTTCTTTATATTGTCCCACCAAATTTTCTCTCAATGATCCTGATACATAGTTGTGCTCCCTAGATGAATTGAGAAGGTTGGTCTATGTTAATCATTAAAATGTTCCTTATTTATCTTTAGATCGAATGGTACACATAGTTGTGACCTAAATATTAAAAATATTTCCTCATCATTTTGTATCTTAGAGGATTTCTAATTTATAATAGCTTCCACATTTTTAATAATGTCCACATATTTTCTTTGATCATCATTTTTTTCTATGGTGGATGGTTGAGTATCCATTTATGGATGTGTTGAAGATGTTCTTCAATTAATGATTCCCATGTCCATCCCTTGCAAATCAAATAAAGTTTGATCCTTCTCAACTCTCATAATTGATATAGATGCTTGATCCTTTCTACTTAGAGCATAAACCACCTTATTTTCCTTTCTATGATGATAGTGGATTAAGTATTCATAATCATTGATGAGATCTAACCATATTTGGTGGTGTATATTAATCTATTTCAATGTAAAAATAGTTTTTATAATCTTGGGATCAATATGTATCTCACACCTCTCCCCACAGATATACTACCACCGGATATTCAATGAAAAGATCAATGCCGCTAGATATTCAATTGAATGATCATAGCCACCAACTCTAGTTCTTGAGTTGGATAGTTTTTATCATGGAAAGTAAGCATCCATGATTCATAGCCTATCACATTAAAATTTTTCATTATGAAACATCCTAAACACTTATTTTAAGAATAGTTACACAACACAAAGTGATTTCTACTTATTTAGAGTGTGTGTATAAGCATAGTGAGAAGCCTCTTTTTGAGATCCTTAAAGCTTTTCTCACATTCTTGAGTCTAGAAATAATTCACCCACTTCAGTGTCATCGTGGTAATTGTGTTTGAAATTCATGAGATGTTCTTTAAAAAATTTCAATAACACAAATCTCGACCTAGAAAGCTATGGATCTTCGTTACCTATGTTGTTTTGGTCCACTCTTCAATTGCATTTGTCTTGGAAGGGTCCACAAATATCCCTTTTTGGGTGATAACAAGCCCCGAGAATGATACATCCAACATCCAGAACTCACATTTACTCTACTTTACAGAAATTTTATACTTTCAAAAATTCATTAGTACAATATTCATTTGATCATCATATTCCTCCTTTCTATTGGAGTATATCAGAATATCATTGATAAAGACTAAAACATATTTTTCAACGTAATCTACATAGACTCTATTAATTAAATCCATGAGTATTTCTGGAGAATTAGTGATCTCTAAGGGAATCAATATGATCCCATAGTGTCCATACCTTGATTGAATGGTAATCCTTTGAATATATTCCACCATCACCATTAATCGGTGATATCCCGACCGAAAGTCCTCCATAGATAAACAACTATCCCCACGTATCTAATTGAAATAGTCATCAACATGAGGTAGGGGATATTTGATCTTTATCATGATTTGTTTTGTGATCACGTTAATAAATGGAAAAGATAATTGATCCATCCTTATTTTTATAAATATGATTGGTGCACCCCATGGTGAAGCTGCCTCGGGTATAAAACCCCTCCCCAGATCGTCATATAACTGCTTTGTTGGTTATTCTATATCTATAGTATCCATTCTATAAGTTGTATTTGATATAGGAAGAGATCCATGAATAAGATCAATTTATAACTTGACCAATCGATCAGAAGGAATACTATGATATTGTTCAAGGAATATATTAGTGTAATCTCTCACGATGAACATATATTGGATAAATATCATATCCTTTTTATAAATTATTTGAGCAAGACATGCTTGTTCATCAGGCGATAATATCTACACTTTAAGAAATTATAATATAGGAAATTAATTTTCCTCCTTACATTTATGAAGAATTTTTAGATGTTTCTGGATTTTTAGAGTGATATACCTTTCTCAATAGTAGATGTTGTCTTTGTATAAGTATATCCAATACATTCCCAAGTAAACATAAAACTCCATTGAGTGAAGTATATGATGATATTATAAGAGGTTTAGTCCACAATAAATTACCATAGAGGAGTTATATAATTTCGATGCAGTAATTTCTCCATTAGATGTTCTCATAGATAATGTAACCTCCAAATTTTGAGGTGGTGTTTAAATTGTTCTACTAAACATGAAAGATATGAATGAATTAATAGAACCAAAATCAAATAGTATATTCTCTATTCTTGAATGAATAACTAGCGTACCTATTACAACATCATTTTCTGGCTCCACCTCATCAATAGTGATATAATAATCTCTTCTATTTTTACTTAGAGGTTGTTTTCTATTTCCTATAACAAACCTTGTATTAGGGAAATTGTTCACATACTTCCCATGATCCTTGCAATTGTAACACTGCACTAAATGTTGAACATTGATCTGAACCTTACTTTATATTTCAACATTAGTTAGATTCTTCAAATCCATTATATTTTACATTGATAGATATCCCATAATTCCACATTTGAAACAATTCCTAGTCCCCTTTATATAGTTCCCAAGAAGCTTCTTCCAAAAAAATTGACATGTGAGGTGTGTATTATTTTTTCCATCATCGGATTTATTATCCAAAACATACACACTAGATTCCATTTTCTTCTTTTTTTTCACAAAGACCATGATACCATTGAGAGTCGTTGATATCTATTTCAACCTTGAGGGATTAATGGAAAATGTCCTCATAAATTTCAAAGTCTCAAATCACTGAAACTTTATATATATTTGTATGTAGTCTTCTAAAAAAGTGATCCATATTACTTTTGGTATTATTGACAAAGCCGTAGGTGTGTCTTACATGACTTGTGAATTTGTCTTCATATGCCTCAATGGGCTAATCTTCCTTCTTATTTTGTCTAAAGAATTCCATTTTTAATCTTGAGACGAGGTGTTCTGGGAAAATATTTATTGAATTTTTATTTCTAGAATTCATCCCAATCAATGGAATAAATTTCTACCTAAAACTTTGTATTCTTTATCAGTGTCCACCACTGATTAGATTTCCCATCAAAATGATAAATTGAAAGTAAGAATTTCTCTTCTTATGCACACTGGAGGACATAGAATATATTTTCAATAGAGTTTACCCACTATTTTGGGAGGAGGGGATAAAAAAATCTACTCAAAATCGGATGCCTTATAAGCACGAAGGATTCTACAACTACATGAATATTTCGTGGAGGAGGAAGGTGTTCTAAATTATTCATGTTATTATTCATAACCTGATCCAGCTGATCAAGTATTTTCATGAAGTTTTTAGAACCAGTTCTCATCACTTCAAGCATATCATTAGGTAAATCCTCACATTCTCTACTATAATTATTATTAAAACATTTAATTCTATTAGCAACCAATAAAAAATAAAAATAATGTACAATTAGGGGGCTTGAATACTTAAATAAAAAGCATAAATGAAACTTTGAACATAGAAGGATAAACAAATAATGGAGAAGTATATCTGATCTAGTGATTCCCTAGGTTTAAATCATAGTTATACTTGATCTATTTCTCAGCTCATATTTTTATGGGATATCTTTTATTCAATTAATAATGTTTGGTATTATGCTTATGAATTTACCAAATCATATCCATTAGAAATGTCAAACAAGGAGTGTAGCAAGGCCCGTTGTCATGAACTAGTTCCTATTCGAGTCAAGATCGTAGTGGTGTTTTTGGGTTTTACCCATAGATACATCTATTCCTAATCCACAGCTAATTGTTCATATCTGGACAGGGATGTATTTTCCTCAAAAACCACTTACTCTATACAAAACAAAATTTGGGTATGTTTTATTATACTGTATAATCCTCAAGAATCTTACTAAAGTTCTCTACTCCTAATCCCTAAAAATAACTAGACCATTCTCTGATACCAACTATAGTGACCATAAATGTAACACCCCAAGCTTCTATGATACGCTTCTCTTTGAATAATAATATAGCATGTGTTGTACGCAACTTCGAGTTCTAACACACCTCAACCATTCAAACTAGCTGTTATGAATAGTAATACCCAATTTTTGAAATTTTATAAATTTTATCTTTCAAAATGGACTTCATTTTTGGATTTGGAATATCGAAATTAGCTTAGGGTGAGTTTTTGGTATTTTTCTGAAAACATTCAATTTTTTATGAATACTGAAAAAACACTCAGTTATAGATTAAAACCGAATTTTTATTTAAATTTAATTATGGTCAAAATAGATACATAATACATATATCAGTTCAATTTAATTCATGGGAGTTAGTTTAGAATAATTTTAGATATATAAATTTTTTTGAACTTTTCATCGTCTTTTACCCACCTCCTAGGAGAATTTGGAAATTCACTTAGAACATAATTTTACAGCTTCTGTTAGTGGAAAATCCAAAATCTAAGAAACATGGTAAATATCAAGGAGTAAAATTTTGGTTAATAAGATAAAAATAAATTTTTGTGAATAGTAACTTTTTACTTTTATTTACCGCGGTTCAAAGTAAATAGGGTAATTAAGGGTAAAAATGATATTAATATTACCCTAACACATGTCAAAATTCTATTGGACAAGTGTATGTCGAACAAAAAACCTTAGGAATAAAATATTATCTTTTACGTCAACTTGGATTATATTAGTACATTTATTATTATTTAATTCAAAGAATAGTTAAAAGAGTTAAAATCAATGTTTTTAACTAAAACATTTTGAATACAGGGTTATACATAAGATAAATTCCATTGTAAATATAAATTAATAATATAAAAAGATTTCCTAAATAATGGTATTTTATTTATTATTTTTAGACATTAAATAATTAAATTTATTTATGACACAATAGTGATGCATTAATTACCTAATTAATGAAATTTTAAAATAATTGATATTATGAATATCCCATTAAATTTCATTTGATACTTTTTATGAATTGCACTAATTTTATAGGTTAATATGACATGTTATTCTTGATTTAATTATGTTTTTTCGAAGAAATCATGCTTTTATGATTTTCACAAAAATCAAATACCAAATAGTGTCGAAATTGACATAAAAGAGTTTTTAAAACAGATATTATATTATTAATTGATATTAAATTCTTAGAAATCTAAGGATTCACCAAGAGACGTATATAATGATATTTTTATCATTAATTAATCACTTGGGGTTCGATTGGATGAATATGGTATGTTTATTAACAATATAATATAGAAATACAGAGAGACATGGTAAATGTCAAACTATTTAACTAAGAGTTAAATATAAATGATAAGGTTAATATATTGACTCAAACCTATCTTAAATCTATTGGATGAAATCATTTAGACCCATCCTCACCTTATAATTTGAATAATACACTTTTGAGCCATTAGAAACCGAATATAAATTATTATAAATTAATAATTTACGTTTTTTTAAAGAGACCCTCATCCCCCTTATAAAAAGACACCACTTCTAACCAACTCATCACACCTTCAAAGAATTTTGGCTCAGCCAAATCCTACCCAAATATTCTCTCAACTTCCCTCAATTCAACCTAGAGGCCTTAGTTTGATCATAAAGACAACATAATGTGCCCTTTTGATCAAATCAAAAGGAAGAAACGAAAGAAGAGGTAATGTTTTCACCACCCCCTTTCAAGTTTCTTTCTTCTTCAACTTCTTCTTTCTTTGTTATTTCCATTATAAAATAATAACTAGTATATTCTATATACCGTGATGTTATTATAAATATAGTACAACCATATTCAGTATTCTATCTATCTTTTGAATGACATGTCTCCATACGTGAGTACGTATGGCTTACTGTCTCCACGTCATGGTATAATTGTTATTCAAAACATTATTATTTGGATGGGAATTATAGTGATGCGTAATTCATGTCAATAATAAATATAACAAGATAATGATTTTTTATATATGATATACTATCCAATTATATATTATTTTAATATCAGGTGAGTTATATTGTCGCTCGTGCCTACGTACGGACTACCGTCTCCACGAACGCGATGAGATTCATTTCCCATCGTATCCATTCAAATCATATTTTCATTTGATGATTAAAAATAACTTCTAAGGAATTGATATCATTAATTATATGAATAAGATACAACCTATACATAACAAACACAACTTACATAACAAAACATATAAAAGAAAACGAGTATGTTAACACCCGAAACAATGATAATACTAATATATTATTAACAAATCAATGTTAAAAGATCATATATGATATCATATTAATGTATATGATTATTGTATAATTTAATAACAATTATTTCTCCATTATACAGGAGGTTAACCTACCCTCAACCAAGGAAAAGTACAAGGTAAGGGTTTATTTCACAATCTCTTCATTATCTGAGGTTGTTTATACATAATTATCTACTGGGAACTCTTTATCATCCACATCCATGATTCTTAAAAATTTATTTCAAAAAATTCATACTATTTTACAGAATATGGGTTAAATTCATTTATACCCTTGTTTGACTATTTATAAGATGTTTATAAAGGTATATTTCCTTCATTTTCCAAACAAGGTTCTTTTTAACATTTTCGAGAAAATTAACGTAAGAATGTCTTTTTTTAACTTATACGGTCGGTGCGAATATTTTCTACAGTTATAAACTCGTCAAAGCTTCCCTTACAAGATAATTAGAATATTTTCAAACTAAATGTTTTATTTTATACGTATGTGAGACTTAAATGATTTCAAAATAGAAAGAGATATTTCTCTAAAAAGAGTTTTGATATCATCCATGTCAACATCCTTTGATGGATTTTATGTTTATTTGGAGTTGATTTATTATGATACAAAACATCCATTTTATATTGAAGGTTTTGTGATATGTTTGACTGTGGATGTGTTATTTTTATACCATTCATGTTTTATTGTTAATGTATTGACATTTCATATGGTAGTTTTAATACGAATGTTTATGATATTTTTAAACCTTTTCATATGAGGAATGTATTGGACTTAGTAAGTGATGGGTGGAGGCCGCTATAGCTCCTCGATGAATCGATAGGTCTCATTAGACAACTAAACATGGAATTGGCTGAGGCCCTTTCCCAATTTGATTTATGGTTTTGGCCGAGGCCTTAATCATATGTAAGCATTTTGGTTGAGGCCTTGACAAAATGTTTCAGAATGTCTGACATTATACATTCCCTTATTATGGATATAATATTGATGGTTCATGTAGTCATTTGACTAGTAGAATACCCATGATTTTTTTTATTATGGAATTATTTATTGTCTCATATTCTTTCTATAATAGTATTCTTGTTTATTATTGGTAATGAAATGTGGTTTCAATTATTTACCATGCTTAATATTTATGTCATTTTCTACTGTATTACTTACCCTTACTGAGTATTTGAGATCACCCCTTTCTTATTTTTAATTTTTCCAGGATATGAAGAAGTTAGTTATGAGTGAACTGCATGAATAATCTAGGAGACTTGGATGTTTCTAATGAAATATAATTTTTTTGTATATATTTTCAAGCTATAAATTTGTACTTATGTATGAATCTTGTTTCCAATAATACTAAACTGATAGGTCTTTCGAGACATGATTTCCTTGTGATCATGCCAATGTTATGTAACAATGCACTAACTATGGGTTACCAGGGTTGGTATGTTACATTTGGTAACAGTGTAAGTTTAGTACACACCTTGGAAACTAGATTTAGATAAATTCTTATTAGAGCACATAGCCCTAAGATATACTTTGAGGATTAGTATAGAATAACTGTCTAGAATTTTTGTTTGGAAGAGATTTTGTGAGTTTTCCGAGAAATACATCCCTGTCTAGATACAAGCAGGTAGAGGTGGCTCTGGCACAGATGTACCTAGTGGTAAAACCCAAAAAAACTGCTTTGATCTAGACTCAAATGGGAACTGGTGCACGAAAACGGGCCTTTCTTCACTCTTGGTTATGACACTCCTAGGGGATATGCTTATGATAATTCACATTTTCTTTACAAATAATTATGAAGTTTTTATGAATACATACTTCCTCAAATAAAACATTTTTTAATGATTCTGTAATATATCCATAAATAGTTCAATTTATGTTAAGTGTTTTAAAAGTATGGTATTATGTATTTTGATTCAAAAAATGATGTAGTTTATGTCATTGTTTAGAAATGGATCCTAGTGGAAGGAACGGAAAATATATCAATGGATGCACTCCATGTACGGATTTCCCTCCTGCTCAATATAATTATAGTGGAGATGGTGATGCAATTGGTGCTGATTAGCTAATCACCCTATTGGCACAACTCACTCAAGTTATGAATAATAACCTTACCCATATGGAGCAACCTGATCCACAGCATGGAGGATCAATGTTAGATCTCTTAATGAGGCAACAACCACAAAAATTCAATGTGAGTACAAATCCATTAGTGGATGAGCAATGGATAAACTCCTAAGAGAAAATATTCCTTTATTTGGGGAGTAGCGAAAAGGAAAAAATTATCATGAACGTTTACCGCCTCACTGGAGATGCTGATCATTGGAGGTCCTTGATTCAAAACACAATGGATGATGAGAAAGTATCAAATATTTAATGGTCATAATTTAAAGATATTTTCATAGAAAAATAATTTATTCATGACCATCGAGTAGATATGGAAAAACAATTTCTGAGTCTGAGGAAAAATGAGGATGATAATGTTGAAAAGTATGAGGTTAACTTTACAAGGTTAGCGAGGCATGATGCAGACTATATACGAAACCCAATAAGTAAGATTGATCATTTCGTTGATGGGTTAAAACCATTTCTCCATCGAGAATTAGAATCACAATCCTTGTCATCATACATTGATATTGTCTTGTGTGTTATCAAGACAGAAAAGGAATTCTCTATGTCTTATGACTTTAAATCAATACAAGAGAAGAAGAGAGTTGTTTAACACTCTGGGAAAGGAAATATGGAAATAGGGAAGAAGGTTAGAATTGAATTTCCACCCTGTGATAATTGTGGAAGGAAGCACCCTAGTGCCTGTCTAAAAGGAAAAGGAGTATTCTACAAATGTGGACCGAAAGGTCATCTAGCTGGTGATTGTAATGAAAGAAAGATGCTACCAATGTTCAATGCTAAAATTTAAGGGTGATGGGTCATTATGAAAATGAATGTCCTAATCATTAGGGAAACTGATCTCATAAATGGCCAAGGGATCAAGGCCAAGCTTATGCAATCAGTACTGCTGAGGTTGAAGCCCCGAAAGATGTGGTGGCAGGTAATTTAATGGTTTCCTCAAGTTTAGCAAATGCATTATTTGATTCTGTATCATCTCATTGTTTCATATCATACCAGTTTTCTAAGAAAATTAGATTTTTCTAATTTGATTTAATAGGGGAGTTGTTAGTTAAAACTCCTAAGGGAAGTATTATTGATACAAAATAATGTGGATCTGTTCCCATTAGGGCATATAAATGTTCTTTATCTGCTGATCTCATCATCTTACACATGACTGAATTTGATATAATCATCGGTATGGATTGGATTTTGGGCCATGATGCGAAAATATATTGTAAGAAGAAGGTGGTTACGATTTTTTATGATGATGATAAAGAACACCGTATATTTAGAGTAGAATCTTCACCACCTGATTCTTTTCTAGATCTACACCGAGTAGCTCAACTAAATTCAATTATCGAGGATGAAGAGAATGAAATCACTGTGGATGAGGAATGGAATGTTCAAATAGAGGATGTACCTATTGTGAGAGAATATGCTGAAGTGTTTCTAAATGATTTACCTGGACATCCTTCAGAATGAGAAATTGAGTTTTCCGTTGATTTAATTCATGGTTCAAGGCCTATATCGAAGACCCCTTATAGAATGGTCATTGTGGAATTAGTTGAACTAAAGAAAAAACAAGATTAATTGTGTAATAAGGTATTTATTCTCCCTAGTGTTTCTCCATGGGGAGCCCCTGTCCTTTTGGTTATGAAGAAAGATGGATCTATGAGGTTATGTATCGACTATAGGGAAATAAAGGATATAACAATAAAGAACAAATATCCCCTACATCGCATTGATGATTTATTTGATCAACTGTATGGAGCTCAATACTTTTCAAAGATGGACCTTCGATCTGGATACCATTAGTTGTGTGTGAAGAAGTAATACATTCTGAAGACAACATTTCGAACCAGGTACAAGCATTACAAGTTTACAATAATGCCTTTTGTATTGACTAATGCACTCTATGTATTCATGGATCTAATGAAAAGAGTTTTCATGGAATATCTCAATAATTTTATGGTGGTATTTATTGGTGATATCTTGGTATATTCCAAAAGCTATGAAGATCAGGAAAATCACTTGCGCATTATCCTGATGACTCTGAGAAGATATGAATTATATGGGAAGTTTAGCTAGTGTGAATTCTGTCTTTAAGAGATTTCCTTTCTTGTCCATATTGTCTCTAAAGATGGAATCTCTGTTGATCCTTATACGACTAATGAAATCCATGAATATCATGCCCTGACGAGTATAACTGTGGTACACCGTTTTATTTGTTTAGATGGCTATTATCGATGTTTCATCCATAACTTTTCCCGATTGGATAACCTGTTATCAAAGTTCAGACGTAAAGGGGTTAAATTTGTTTGGATGAAAGAGTGTGAATAATTTTTTGAAGAACTGAAGAGAAGATTAGTCAATGCTTCTATTTTTACTCTACCATCAGGAAATGACGGGTTTGTTATTTATAGTGATATATCAAAGAAATTACTTGGTTGTGTCTTTATGCAGAATGATAGAGTTATTGCCTATGCATCGTGATAGCTGAAAATTAATGAGAAAAACTATCCTACTCATGATCTTGAATTAGATGTTGTAATAATTTCTTTAACGATTTGGAGACACTATCTCTATGGTGAAAAATGTTAGATTTATACTGATCACAAGAGTTTGAAGTATATTATCTCACAGAAAGAACACTACATGAGGCAAAGGAGATGGCTTGAACTACTCAAGGATTATGACTGTACGATACACTACCTCCAATGGAAGGAAAATAAGGTGGCAGATGCTTTGAGCAGAAAGGATCATGAAGTTTTGAACAAGATGAGGTTTAAAAAGGATCATATGTACATGGATCTAGTAAAGATGGATATGGGAATCACCATGGAAGGTGAAACCTCAAAACGTTTTCAAATGGTTGTCGAGCCATCATTACTAGATAGTATAAGGTGTTATCATATCGGTGATGAAGAGTTTCAAAATAATAGTAAAGCTGTTAATGATGGTAGATTGAGTGACTTTGTGTGTGAAGATGGAATTTTGAAATTTGGGAAGTGACATTGTGTTCCCAATATACCTGATCTAAAAAGAGAATTGATGGATGATGCTCAAAGTTCCAATTTCTCTATACACCATGGGAGGACAAAAATGTATAGAGATTCTAAGGAACATTTTTTGTGGGACAACATGAAGAGAGATATTGCATATTTTGTGTCAAGATGTATGGTTTTTCAATAAGTGAAAGATGGAAGGCCACAACCTAGAGGAGTCATGCAACCTCTTCCCATACCTGAGTGGAAATGGGAAAATATCACGATGTAATTTTTCATGGGACTACCAGACTCCTAGAAGGAACGATGCAATATGGGTCATTATTGATCTTTTACCAAGTCAGCTCATTTTCATTCTATAAGCGAATATTTACCACTTAAACGTCTAGAAAGGATTTATATTAATGAAGTAATGAGAATACATGGATTACCCCTATCGATTGTTTTTGATTGTGATCCCCATTTTACTGCAAGATTCTGGAAGATTCTTCAGAAGGACATGGATACTGAACTACGTTTGAGCACTCCCTTCCACCCTAAAAATGATAGACAATCAGAACGGACTGTTCAAACCTTAGAAGACATGTTGAGGTCTTGCTCACTTGACTTTCAGGTTATGTGGGATTAATATTTAATTATGGTAGAATTTTCCTATAACAATATCTTCCATTAGAGTATACATATGGCACCATATGAAGCATTATACAGATAGAGATGTTTCACATCAACCTATTGGGATGATGTTGGTGAAGGAAAACTTGTAGGCCCAGAACTGGTGGAGGAAATGATAGAGAAGGTGAAGGTTATCAAAAACCACATCAAAGAAGTTCAAAGTAAGAAGAAGAGCTATGCTGACAACCGAAGGAAGGATTTGGAATTTCAGGTGAGAGATCATGTTTTTGTGAATGTATATCCATGGAAGGGAGTTATACATTTCGGTAAGAAAGGTAAATTGAGTCCTAGGTACATAGGACCTTTCGAAATTCTAGAATGAATTGGGCCTGTAGCATAACATTTGGCAATGCTACCAAGTCTCTCCAAAGTTCATAATGTGGTCCACCTATCACTGTTGAGAAAATACATTCCTGACCTAATTCATGTACTCACTTATGAGGAATTAGAAGTGGAACCTGATCTGTCATTTTTCAAAGAGCCCATCAAGATTCTTGATAGAAGAGAACAAGTGCTGAGAAACCGGACGACTCATCAGGTAAAAGTTCTATGGGGAAACCATAAGATGGAAGAGGCAATGTCGGAACCCGAGGAATTTATGATGAAGAACCTACTGAGACTTTTCATGCAGTTTTATTATAGAAATTTCAAGGATGAAATTATTTGAAAGAGGGGAGAATGTAACACCCCAAGCTTCAACGGTACGCATCTCTTTGAATAAAACTGTAGCATGTGTTGTACGCATCTTCGAGTTCTAACACACCTCAACAAATAAAACTAGTCGTTATGAATTTTAATACCCACTTTTTTAAATTTTATAAATTTTATCTTTCAAAATGGACATTATTTTTGGATTCAGAATACCGAAATTAGCTTAGGGTCACTACTAGAAAAACATGTAATTGCGACGGGTCATTTGCGACGGGATCCCGTCGCAAATGGCCCATTGCTGAAAACGACATCGCACCAACACATATTTGCGACGGGCCCAGCGCTAAAGCCTTTTTTTGCGACGATTATTCTCCCCGTCGCAAATAGTACTCCGTATATTTGTAAAAAACATTTAAAATAGTTTTTGCGACAGGACCCGTCGCAAAAACTATTTTTTAAAAAAAATAAAAAACTATTAATAAATTGTTTTAATTCATATAATAATACTAGTATTTGAGACGGGCATAGTATCCCGTCGCAAATACTATAAAAAAATAAAAAAATAAATTATTAATAAATTATTTTAATTAATATAATAATAGAATTATAATTCACAAATAAAAATAATTACTTATTTTAATTAATATAATAATAATAGAATTATAATTCAAAAATAAAAAATAATAGAATATTAAAAAATGATTTAATTAATATAATAATATTAGAATTATAATTCATAAATAAAAAAATATTAATAAGTTATTTTAATTAATATAAAAATAATAGAATTATTTTACATTCAAATATTAAAATAATTCAAGTATTACAAAAAATATAATTAAATTTTAATATTATAAAATTTTAATATATATATATAATTTAATATTATAAAATATAAATAATATTATTATTCATATTAATATTGTTATTTAAAAATATAATATTATTAATATTTTATAATGAGACAGAAACTACGAATAGAAAAAAAATAATACTTTGATTTCACAAATTTTATAACATAAATACAAACTCTAATCTGAAGGGGGGGGGGAGGTGGGGGATCTGCAGATGGTGGTGGAGGAAACTCCATCCCTAAAGCATGAGTGAGTCGGTGCATGTACTCCATCTGCTCCTGATGCTGTTGCTGCCATCGACTCATATGCTCCTCGTACAGCTGCTGCTGGCGTCGACGCTCCTCCTCATGCTGCTGACGCATCTGCTCCTGCTCCTGTCGGAGACTCTCTATCTGTGCAGTCTGAGATCGCAACTGATCCTCATACTGTGTAGTATAAGATGTTGCACGAGCTCCTCTCGAGCTGGATGCTGACATCGCAGCACTGCCATAATAATCTCCGGGAGTCAGTCGAGAGCTGATACCAACTACCCGGCCCTTCTCGAAGGCATACTGGGTGGCCTGCATCAATGCCGCCTCATCAAACTGACGGGCAGTGGTCTGATCTGATGACTTGGCCTGACTCTCAGGCCGGGCCTGTGACGCTGCGACCTCATATGACTCCTATAGTTGCAATTTAAAATTAAAATTGTGAATATATTATATGCAGTTAATTTTTAAACTTGAAAACAAATAATACTGACCACGATGTGATACTGACGATCACCTCTGAGCTCCCCAGTAGCAAGATCACTATACATCCTCCGATATACGTCGTACTCTGTAATATCGGGGTGCTCGACAGCCTATAAGAATAAAAAATAAACTGTTAATATTTATAGTTATATAAAATATTTATAAATAATGTACATATCAGATGTTGTCTATGAGTACTGAAAGAATGACTCCCAGCTCGATGAGTCACCTCTTGTCTCCCCCAATTCTTCCCCCCCACTGATGATCTCCTCTGAAAGGCACCACTCAACCAGTGCGCACATAATCCATCCCATACATGGGATGAAATATACTCTGGTCGGTGTGCTCTACATGACTCGTCAAAATCTGACACTCCTGCTTTCTTCATCGCAGCTTTTCTTAAATTGTGCAAAAACTGACGAATGCGATCATGCATGGCCACCTCCCATGCCTCGTGGATGGCGTCATGCATGGTATCCTCGATCGGATACCATAAACCCTAAAAATAAATCAAAATATAATGTTAGAAATGAAATAATTTTCAAAATAAAAATTATTTATTTACGTACGTACCAACCAATGGCCGAACATGGCCTGCTGCACATCAATGGGAATCTGCTCCCATGTGGTCCACGGCTGAGAGAAATAGTTGCGCAAAATAGTTCTTCCCTGTTCGACTGCTATATGCGGAAAACTGAAAAAAAAAAATAAACATTTATTATGTGAATAGATTAATGAAATCTTAGTCAAATCCACAGGTTATCACACAGGTTATCACCCCTCTGTGCGCGTGGATCAAACCCAAGACGTGGACGTCGCTCGGGGACGGGGTCGGGAATCATCAATCGTGCAAGACAGTGCCCCCTCCGCGTACTCCATGGAGCGCCTGCAGGCTGAGGGTCATCTTTCAGCAACTCATCTGCATCGAAAGTCAGGTCAGCATCCGCCAACTCACGAAATGTGGCGTCGTCCATCTGAAACAGAAAATGTTAATGTTAGAAAATAATTGATAATTACTATGATATATACATATATACATATTATGATTGTATATAAAAACCATGGAATGCTATCAGTGTTCATCTTCATCATCATCTTCATATATGTCAATGTCATCTTCATATTCCTCCTCAACATCATCGATATCCATTCGAGTTACAGTTGCTTCATCTCTTACCATTTCAAATTCATATGTGACATCATTAACATCATCGTCATCACCGACCATTAAATGTGGGGTGTCATCATCGATACTCATGTCTCTTTGTAAAAAAGATTGATTTTGAGTACTCTCTTGAAAAACTTCAATTCTTTGCACATCAGTGAAAGCAAAATCACTTTGACTAAACTGATTGTCTCGAATTTTGATTTTTATTACACTCCACCAATCAGTCAAGTCTCTTGATGTTGCACAGTACTTTGCGTAATAAACTTTATATGCCTGTTGAGCCAATAAGAATGGTTCATTTACTACGAGAACACTTTTACATTTAATATCGATGATTCCATGAGTCGGATGAACACGCACGCCTCTCTCTGTATCCACCCACCGACATTTGAACGTGGTTATGTAATGTTGTCCAAGATAACAGAGTTCAATGATTTCATCAAGTATGCCATAAAAGTCAACTTCATTTTCTCGATGATGAGATCCTCTCAAGCTAACTCCACTGTTCATTGTTTTTTTCAATTCCCCATATGCATGTGTGTGGAATCGAAATCCATTCACCACATATGCATTATAAGTTTTAACAAGTTTGGAAGGTGGGTTACTCAATACACACAGCCGTTTGTCAATTTTATCAACATGTCGAGACACCTGAAAATTTGTGAAATAATTATCAATATAGTAAACTATACATTTAATGAGTTGCTAAAAGATAAAGAATTTATGTTACCAGTTTTTGAAACCACTGAGAGAAATTTTTCAGTCGGCGTTCTTCGAGAGCAGCTGCTGTAATTTGTGGAATTTGTTTCTTGATATGATTATCATACAACCTATAAAAACCAAAGTTATTTACTGTAACATAAATGATAGAATAAGTGATATAAACACTTACAGTACAACTGATGTCATCTCTTCACAGTTGAGCAGAACATACGTATGAGCTCTCTGATGTTCATCATCTAAAAGCCAGCGTTCATAAACTCTACCAAAACCAAGCTCTGACTGGTTGAAAATAGATAATTGATTTTCGATTTCATCAATATTCCTCTCGTTTCGTCCCATTCGGTTTTGTTTTGAAGGATACTCAAATTCAAAATAATGGGAGCAGAAAAAAGATATTTCCTCTTGCAAATAAGCTTCTGCAATAGATCCTTCAACAGATGCTTTGTTATGTACTTGTCTTTTCAATTTTTGCACGCATCTTTCAAATGGGTACATCCATCAAAACTGTACCGGACCTCCACATTTGGCTTCATATGGCAAATGTAACATCAAATGTTCCATTGAGTCGAAGAAAGACGGTGGAAATATTTTTTCCAGTTTACATATAATTACAACAACATCTTTTTCAAGTTTTCCTAGAGCATCATAATCTGTCGTAGCCGTATAAATTTCCCGAAAAAAATGAGACATGTCTGTTATGGAATCCCAAATCACAGAATTCAACAGACCTCTTAATCCAATGGGTAGAAGTCTCTCCATTATAACATGACAATCACGACTTTTTAATCCAGTAATATGACCATTCTTTACACATCTACCCAAATTGGAAGCACAGCCATCTGGAAGTCTAAAATCTGCAATCCACTGACAAAATAATAAACGGTTTTCTTTAGACAGTGTATAAGATGCTTTTGGTTTCAGTATCCTTTATGTTCTGACATTCTCAAATAGTTCCAATTCTGGACGCCTGCAAATTTGGGCAAGATCTAAACGTGCATTTACATTATCTCTTCTCTTTCCTGGAGTATCCAAAACTGTATGAAACAAATTATCAAAACATTTCTTCTCAATATGCATGACATCTAACATGTGTCGGACCAACAGATCAGACCAATATGGCAAATCCCAAAATATGCTACGTTTAATCCAATTGTGTTCTTTCCCAAAACCAGAAATTTTCTGTTGGTTTATTGTGGGACCAAAAGTGATGGGAGGTAATGAAAATACAACTGATTTTAACTCCGAACCTGATAGCATTTTTGGAGGTCCATCCCTTTCAACTGTTCCTTTTCTGAAATGAGAACTGTTTCTGTGAAAAGGATGATCAGCTGGAATAAATCTGCGATGATAGTCAAAATAACAAGGTTTCTTTCCATGAATGAGCATAAATGCTTTGTTCTCTCCCATATAGTAAGGACATGATTTCTGACCATGTGTACTCCAGCCAGATAACATCCCATAAGCCGGGAAGTCACTTATTGTCCACATCAATGCTTCTCTCAGTATGAAATTCTGTTTCGTTGCAACATCATATGTACTGACACCAGTACTCCACAATAAATTTAATTCATCAATCAATGGCTTCAAATAAACATCAATATTTTTCTTCGGATGTCCTGGAATTAGTAAAGTCAAAAAGATATATGGATCCTTCATCAACATCCATGGAGGTAAATTGTACGAAGTTAAAAAAATAGGCCAACATGAATATTGACTACCATAAGATCCAAACGGACAGAAATCATCAGTGGAATGGCCCAGTCGAACATTTCTAGCTTCTAAAGCAAAGGATGGATGCACTCTATCAAAATGTTTCTATGAATCACCATCGGCTGGATGATTCAAGCTTTTATCGGTTGAAATATTCTCTTTATGCCATGACATCATTGTCACTGTATTCTTAGACATGAATAAACGCTGAAGTCTGGATGTAAGCGGAAAATATTTCAACTGTTTTATAGGAATCAAACCAGACTTCCCATGTTGTCCTTCTTTATATCTCAGTTTCCCACATGTGGGACAACTATCCAACGACTCATTTTCCCCAGAATATAAAATGCAGTCATTTGAACATGCATGAATCTTCTGACAAGTAAGTCCCAAATTTCGAACCAGCCTCTTACTCTCATAGTAATTTGCAGGTAAAACATTTCCTTCGGGTAACAGTGTTTTCAGCAAAGAAAATATCTGGTCAAAATAGGCATTTGACATTCCGTTATCTGATTTGATAGCCATAAATTTTGCAAATGCTTCTAATTGGCTCATCTTGCAGCCAGTATATAATGCATCCTCAGCAGACTTCAACAACTCATAAAATTCAGATGGTGCCAACTCAGGATTTGAAGCTATATCAGCCGGAGTTTCTGTATGTTGAACAGATGAACCTGCAACATCATGTACTAAATCTTGAAACTGGGATGGATCCGGAATCAAGTTGGTATCACCTGCTCTGGAACTGCGTTCACCGTGTTGATACAAAAAAACATAATCTGGTTGAAAACCAAAACGCAAGAGATGTTCTCCCACTTTGTCAAACGTGTCAAACGTTCTCAATGCACATTTTCTGCAAGGGAATTTTATTTTGCCTTCTGAGACAAATTCTGGATTGGATGCCGCAAATGATAAAAAAGTCTCCACACCCTTTACATATACTGGATTTAAACCAGAACCGTTTGGATTTCTACGTTGATTTATCCATATGCGGTCACCTAATAATGATTATTGACGACCTCGTTGTTCCATATTTCTCTATAAAATATAAAAGCATTATTGGTTTTGAATAATTTGTTAGAAAAAACACTCAAGCTAGGATAATTATAGAGTTTAGATCATACACGACTAACGCAAACTTTTTATTGAGATAGACCTAAAAATTGACCCTTTAAGAATTAAATATGTTGAGAATAAAGCAAAACATAATACAAATATTGATAATTTTAATATTATATAAATTTTTTATTATTTTCATAGTACTAATATTATTGGTAATTATTACTAATTATAGGTAATTATTGGTAATTATTGGTAATTATTGGTAATTATTACTAATTATTGGTAATTATTGGTAATTATTGGTAATTATTACTAATTATTGGTAATTAATACTAATTATTGGTAATAAATACTAATTATTGGTAATTAATACTAATTATTACTAATTATTGGTAATTATTGGTAATTATTGTTAATTAATGGTAATTATTACTAATTATTGGTAATTATTACTAATTATTGGTAATTATTACTAATTATTGGTAATTATTACTAATTATTGGTAATTATTACTAATTATTGGTAATTAATACTAATTATTGGTAATTAATACTAATTATTACTAATTATTACTAATTATTACTAATTATTGGTAATTATTGTTAATTATTACTAATTATTGGTAATTATTACTAATTATTACTAATTATTACTATTTATTACTAATTATTGGTAATTATTACTAATTATTGGTAATTATTACTAATTATTGGTAATTAATACTAATTATTGGTAATTAATACTAATTATTACTAATTATTACTAATTATTACTAATTATTGGTAATTATTGTTAAATATTATTATTATTTGTAATTATTACTAATTATTACTAATTATTGATAATTATTACTAATTATTGGTAATTATTATTAATTATTACTAATTATTAATAATTATTACTAATTATTGGTAATTATTACTAATTATTACTAATTATTACTAATGATTGGTAATTATTATTAATTATTACCAATTATTGGTAATTATTGGTAATTATTACGAATTATTGGTAATTATTACTAATTATTGGTAATTATTGGTAATTATTGGTAAGTATTGTTAATTATTACTAATTATTGGCAATTATTACTAATTATTACTAATTATTGGTAATTATTACTAATTATTACTAATTATTGGTAATTATTACTAATTATTACTAATTATTACTAATTATTGGTAATTAATACTAATTATTGGTAATTAATACTAATTATTGGTAATTAATATTAATTATTGGTAATTATTACTAATTATTGTTAATTATTACTAATTATTGTTAATTATTACTAATTATTGGTAATTATTACTAATTATTGGTAATTATTACTAATTATTGGTAATTATTACTAATTATTGGTAATTATTACTAATTATTTGTAATTATTACTAATTATTGGTAATTAATACTAATTATTGGTAATTAATACTATTTATTACTAATTATTGGTAATTATTGGTAATTATTGTTAATTATTGGTAATTATTACTAATTATTACTCATTATTACTAATTATTGGAAATTATTACTAATTATTGGTAATTATTACTAATTATTGGTAATTATTACTAATTATTGGTAATTAATACTAATTATTGGTAATTAATACTAATTATTACTAATTATTTCTAATTATTACTAATTATTGGTAATTATTGTTAATTATTACTAATTATTGGTAATTATTACTAATTATTACTAATTATTGATAATTATTACTAATTATTGGTAATTATTGTTAATTATTACTAATTATTACTAATTATTACTAATTATTGGTAATTATTACTAATTATTACTAATTATTACTTATTATTGGTAATTATTATTAATTATTACCAATTATTGGTAATTATTGGTAATTATTACTAATTATTGGTAATTATTACTAATTATTGGTAATTATTGGTAATTATTGGTAAGTATTGTTAATTATTACTAATTATTGGTAATTATTACTAATTATTACTAATTATTGGTAATTATTACTAATTATTACTAATTATTGGTAATTATTACTAATTATTATTAATTATTGGTAATTATTACTAATTATTGGTAATTATTACTAATTATTGGTAATTAATACTAATTATTACTAATTATTACTAATTATTGGTAATTATTACTAATTATTACTAATTATTACTAATTATTGGTATTTCTTGGTATTTATTCCTAATTATTACTAATTATTATTAATTATTGGTAATTATTGGTAATTATTACTAATTATTACTAATTATTACTAATTATTCCTAATTATTCCTAATTATTCCTAATTATTCCTAATTATTCCTAATTATTAATAATTATTACTATTTTTTGGTAATTATTGGTAATTATTGGTAATTATTGGTAATTATTGGTAATTATTGGTAATTATTACTAATTAGTGGTAATTATTAGTAATTATTACTAATTATTACTAATTATTGCTAATTATTGGAAATTATTAAAAATTATTGGAAAATATTACTAATTATTGGTAAGTATTACTAATTATTGATAATTATTACTACTTATTGGTAATTATTTCTAATTATTGGTAATTATTACTAATTATTGGTAATTATTACTAATTATTGGTAATTATTACTAATTATTGGTAATTATTACTAATTATTACTAATTATTCTTAATTATTGATAATTATTGGTAATTGTTCCTAATTATTAGTAATTAAATGAATAATTTCCAATAATTAGGAATAATTACCAATAATTACAAATAATAACATTATTAGTATATTTTATTATTAATATTAAAATAATATAATTTTCTAATTTATATACAATTCTCCTTTCATCTGTGCGTTTTCTATCTCCACATACAAATAATACATGTGAAGACAGCAAACACACAGATGAAAAGAGAATTGTATATATATATAAAATTATATTATTTTAATATTAATAATAAAATATACTAATAATGTAATAATGTTATTATTCCTAATTATTGGTATTTATTACTAATTATTAATATTTATTCTTAATTATTAAAAAAAATTACTAATTATTCCTAATTACCATTAACTATGAACAATACTAATAATTTAAATTTATTAAGTAACAAAACAATGTAAACATAATTAAATTACAACTAATTAAGAATAATTTAAACTAATAAAAAATTAAAAATAAATATTAAATTAAAATGAACATAAATACATTGAAAATTGATCTGCTCTGATCGTTCTTCAAAACTTTAATATCAACTCCGGAGAAAAAAATTAAACTGGAGAAAAATTGAACATTAGAAATACAACTTTGAGAGAAGAAGAAGATGAAGTTTGAGAATGATTTGAAAAAAACGGATGGGGGTATTTATAGGTTAGATTATTTGCGACGGTACCCGTCGCAAATACCTTAGCCAACATTTATTACGGTCAACGGTTAAATAGTTATTTGCGACGGGTCCCGTCGCAAATAACCACCTGCCGACATACTATTTGCGACGGGGAAATATTCCCATCGCAAATACCTTTTACCGCCGCCGGTTATTTGCGACGGGAATATTCCCCCGTCGCAAATAGTTTTCCCGCGATTTGGCGCACATCGCACGCCAGTTCTTTTGCGACGGGGAAAGCAATCCCGTCGCAAAAGCCTACTTATTTGCGACGGGTAAATACCCCCATCGCAAATAAGTTTTTAAGGGGGCTATTTGCGACGGGATTTATTCCCGTCGCAAATAACCCGTCGCAAATACCCATTTTTCCCGTAGTGGGTGAATTTGTGGTATTTTTCTGAAAACATTAAAATTTTTATGAATAATGAAAAAATACTGATTTATAGTTTAAAACCAAATTTTTATTTAAATAATTATTTATTTTATTTAAATTTAATTAAGATCAAAATAGATACATTATACATATATAAGTTCAATGTAATTCATTTGAGTTAGTTTAGAATAATTTTAGATATATAAAAATTTTATTGAACTTTTCACCGTCTTTTACCAACCTCCTAAGAGAATTTGGAAATTCACATAAAACACAATTTACCTTTTCGGTTAGTGGAATTTCAAAAATCTGAGAGGAATTTTTAATATCATGGAGTAAAATGTGGTTAAATAATATAAAAATAATTTTTTGTGAATGGTAACTTTTTATTTTTATTTATCACGATTAAAAGTAAATAATGTAATTAAGGGTAAAAAAGATATTAATATTACCCTAACATATGTCCTATTTATATTGGACAAGTGTATCTTGACAAAAAAACAACCTTAGGATTAAAATATTATCATTTATGTCCACTTGGTTTAGATTAGGACATTTATTATTATTTAATTCAAAGAAGAGTTAAAATAGTTAAATTCAATGTTTATTAACTAAAACATATTTAATATAGGGTTATGCATAAGATAAATTCGATTGTAAATATTCATTAGAAAGATAGATATATTTCCTACATAATGGTATTTTATTTATAATTTTTAGAAATTAAATAATTTAATTCATTCATGACACAATAATGATACAATAATTACCTAATTAATGAAATATTAAAATTTTCGATATTATAAATATCCAAATAAATGTAATTTGAGACTTTTTATGAATTACACAAATTTAATATTTCAATATGACATGTAATTATTTATCTAATTATGTTTTTTAGAAGTAATCACACTTTTACTATTTTCACAACAATCAAATACCAAATAGTGTCAAAATTGACATAAAAGGGGTTTAAAACAAATATTATATTATTAATTGATATTAAATTCCTAAAAATCTATGGTTCTACCAAGAGGCTTATATAATTATAGTCAAATCATTAATGAACCACTTTTAGTTTTCTTGTATGTATATGGTCAGTTTATTAACTATATAATATAAAAATACAAAGAGACCTGGTAAATGTGAAACTATTTAACTAAATATTAAATATAATTGATAAGGTTAATATAGTTACCCAAACCACCCTAAAATCTATTGGATTAAATGATTTCGACCCATCCCCACCTTATACTTTGAATAATCCACTTTGAATCCATTAGAAACCGAATTTGAATTATTATAAATTAATACTTTATGTTTTTTCTAATGAGCCCCTCCTCCCCCTTATAAAAGGACACCACTTCAAAACAAATATTCACACCTTCAAAGCCTTTTGGCTCGGCCAAACCCAGCCCAAATATTCTCTCAACTTCCCTCAATTAAACCTAGAGGCCTTAGTTTTATTATAAAGCTAACATATGGAACCCTTTTGATCAAATAAAAACGAAGAACCTGAAGAAGAGGTAATGTTTTCACCACTATCTTTCAAGTTCTATTTTTCTTAATCTTATTCATTCTTTGTTATTTCCATTCTAAAATAATAACTCCAGTATCATCTATATGTTGTGATGTTTTTATAAATATGGTACAACCATGTTCAGTATTCTATCCATCCTTTGAATGACATGTCACCATATGTGCTTACGTATGGCTTACCGTCTCCACGTCATGGTGTAATTGTTATTCAAAACATTATTATTTGGATGGATATGATAGTGATGTGTAATTCATGTAAATTATAAATATAAAATGATAATTATTCTGTATATATGATATACCATCCAATTATATATTATTTTAATATCAAACGAATGATATTTTTGCTCATGTGTACGTACGGACTACAGTCTCCACGAAAGCGATGGGATTCATTCCCCATTATATCCATTCAATAATAACTGTCATTTTATGATTAAAAATAATTTCTAAGGAATTGATATCATTATGTATATGAATAAGATATAACCTATCCCTAACAAACATGGCTTACGTAACAAAACTTATAAAAGAAAACGAGTGTGTTAACACCGGAAATGATGATAATACTATGATATTATTAACAAATCAATGTTAGAAGATCATATATGATATCATATTAAATTGTATGATTATTTTATAATTTAATAAAAATTATTTGACCATTATACAGGAGGTTAACCTACCCATAACCAAGGAAAAGTACAAGGTAAGGGTTTATTTCACAATCTCTTCATTATCCGAGGTTGTTTATACATAATTATCTATTGGGACCTCTTTATCATCCACTTCCATGTTTCATAAAAAATTATTTAAAAACATTCTTACTATTTTACAGAATATGGGTTAAAGTCATTTATACCCTTGTTTGAATTTTTATAAGATGTTTATAAAGGAATCTTTCAGTCATTTTCTAAACACGGTCCTTTTTAACCTTTTCGACAAAATTAGGGTAAAAATGTCTTTTTTTAACTTATACAGAGATTAAGACTATTTTCTACCATTATAAACTCGTTGAGGCTTCCCTTATAAGATTATAAGAATATTTTCACAGTAAATGTTTTATGTTATAATTATGTGACTCTTAAATGATTTCAAAATAGAAAGATATATTTCTCTAAAAGGAGTTTTGATTTAATCTATGTCAACATCCATTGATGGATTTAAAGTTCATTTGGAGTTTATTTATTATGATACAATACTTCTATATTGTATGGAAGGTTTTGTGATTTTTTTGACTATGGATGTGATATTTTTATACCATTCATGATTTATGGTTAAGGTATTGACATTTCGTATTCTAGTTTTAATACAAATGTTTAGGATATGTTTAAACCTTTTCATATGAGGAATGTATTGGACTTAGTAAGTCAAGGGTGGAGCCTGCTATAGCTCCTTGATGCATCGATAAGGATCATGAGACAACTAGATGTTTAATTGGCCGAGGAACTTTCCCAATTTGATTTCTGGTTTTGGCTGAGGCCATAATCATATTTAGACTTCTTGGTCGAGGCCTTGAAAAAATGTTTTAGAATGTCCGACATTACACATTCCCTCATTATGAAAATAATATTGATGGTTCTTGTGGTCATTCGACTAGTAGAATACCCATGATTATATTTTATTGTGGAATTATTTACTAAGCACATATTCATTCCATAAAAGTTTTCTTGTTTATTATTGGTAAATACATGTGGTTTTAATTATTTACCATGCTTAATATTTATATCATTTTCTACTATATTACCTACTCTTACTAATCATTTGAGCTCACCCATTTATTATGTTTGATATTCCCAGGATATGAAGAAGTTAGTTATGAGTTACATGTAGGCATAATATAGGAGGTTTGGATGTTTCTATTGAAATATATTTTTGTTGTATTTCTTTTCAAGCTGTAATGTTGAACTTATGTATGAATCTTGTTTCCAATAATATTAAACTGATTGGTCTTTTGAGACAATGTTTCCTTGTGATCATTCCAATATTATGTAATAATGCACCGACTTTGGGTAACTATGGTTAGGTAGTTATAGTAAACTATTACACATATCATTACATGATTTTAATCACAATAATGAATCATATTACAAGCCAAGGTGGGTGAATCCTAGTGTCGCGGAAGATTATGTACTGAAAATTGAAAACATGGAACTAAATATAACATTTAATTATTTAGTCTTAATAAATATCCTCTAACAAAATTTTTTTTCTAACATATTCATAGAATTACTTGGGGATAACATGAATACATGGATGAGCTAAAAAACCCATAAAGGGAATAAAAATAATAATAATACATTCGCCCATAGGTTAAAGGGCATGAAATAATGATATAAAAAGGCATGTAACATATTGAATCATGAAATATCAACTTGGGATAATATAAACATGGATTCATAGTAATTTGGAAGATATATAAAACATGAATTTTGCATGATTCAAGGATCATTTCACATAAAGGATCACAAGTCATTGTCACCACCAAGTCTGTTACACACGATTGCACGAGTCAGGGTTAACCACCAAGACTGTTGCACATAACGTCTCATGAGAGTAAACCTTACCCAAATTAATTGAAGTGATATATGGGTACAACCATTATAAAATGTTCCTAAATATTATTTCCACTTATGTAATCATACTTAATCAATCATATATTAACATATGGGTATACATGGAAGGAAATGGTTATAATAGTCATGTCATAAAGCACAATTATTGGGTGTATCAGACATGTTTCAATGAAAGAAAAAAATTAGAACATATACAGACATTCATAAGGGAAAATTGGATAATATAACAGTATTCAATGATAGATAAAAGTGATAACATGTAAATATAGTTTTTAAAAAAATTTAGGGTTAAAACATTTTAGTGCGTCTCTATGAAAATTACTAAAGAGAATCTAAATTCTAAAATGGAATAGTATTTTATTTAAAACCCGATTAGAAAAAATAAGGTTTTTATAATAAAGATACTTATTTTATAATAACAGAGGGTTTTTAAAATAGATTTTATATTGTACTTGAAAATGGGTAAAAATTCAGGTTGTTCTCTTAAAAGTTATTTCATATATGGAAGTATGGAAGAGGGAACCACATAGAACATGTAAATACATGAAATAGATTGATCAATGGACCTTAGTACATGATTTTAGAGAATTTGAAAAACATTTATAAGTTATAAGTAAAAATAACAGATAAATTCATTTGGGTAGAAAGAGTGATAGTGGTACCCATAGGAATAATGGAGGTTTTGGAAGAATCTGATAACTTAAGTCTGAAGATGTTCTATCCATGATCTAAATGAATTAAATGATCAAATTGGGTTAAATAATTAATATTTCAAGAACCTAATTCACATGAAATTAATTTATTGTAACCTTATAATTTTCCTTCAAGAACTTTTGACAGGTTAAGATGTTAAATTTTATGGTTTGGGAGTGTTTTCTTACTTGGTTTCATTATTTTGATAAATATTTACTTCTATGAATACACATGTAATATGAGAATGGTTGTCCAGAATTGGAGTTATATGTTATTGGTGATCATCCATTATATTACATGGTCAAAAAATTTATTTGGTCATTTTATGTGATGATTAATAATTATATAAATAATTAATGATAACCATTTCAGTTAATTGGTGGTTTTAGATCACATCGAATACATCGTGATTTATAAATTAATATCATGTGTAAAAAATATTATAGAAACATAAATTAGAAATAATACGTATATTACAGTCTGGTTCCACTATAAAAATGGTATCATGACTAGAATTTAATATGGTAATCGAAATTGAAAACCTGTTGTTCGTGAATGAGAGAAATTAACGCACCTCAAATGATGTTTTTATTTATAGTATAAAATTTTGGGGAAAGAGAGATGATGATGAATTATTCCATTATCATAAGAAAATTCTAGTACCTGCAATGTGCTGGATTTATCATAACATTTAGATTAGTGAAGATGATTAAATAAAAATAAAGGAACTTGAATGAAAGTAAAAGAACGAAAAGAGGTATTTTCCTCTTGAAAATATCTTCCTTGAGAACTTCTTTAAGGGAGAGGATTTGGTATTTTTAAGAGACCAAGGGATAATAAAAGTTATATAGGGGGTTAGGGATGGATTAGAGATAAATTTGGACTTGGCACAAGGCTTGGGAGGAGTGAAGGGATGAGGGGGTAAGGGTAGATTTTAGAGTGAATGATAGGAGTGTTTTCTCAATATTTTATTCATTATTTCATTATTCTTCCCTGGATAAGAAATTGTATTTATTCATGTGACAATAAAAAGTAATATGATCATGTGAGTTTGAACCCAAGGTGTGTACATCATCTATGTCTCAAAAAATAGTGTATTTAACAAATAATGTATATATATAGAAAATTATCATATTTTACTATTAACTAAAAAAATAAGTATTTTAGAGAATTTGAAAAATCCACCCAACCAGTTTTTAATGTTAATAATTCAAAAATGGATTCCATATTTTGTAAATAATTCTCTAAATATATGATTTTTTTTATTAAAATCATAATTTACATGAAAAATATAAATTTTAAAATTTAAACTACATTTCTAACACTTTGAAAAATTATTTAAGGTCTCTTAAAATTATAATTTAAACTTATGTTTTAAAAAATTCATTTGTGAATATATTTTTTTGAAAATAAAATTTCTTTAAATTTATTAAAATAATATTTAAATATTAATTAAGCATACTTGACTTAAAAAAATTCCTACACTAAGCTAATAATTTATAATATATCTATTTACATATATTATGATATAGTTTTACCATATCTCACTTATAAAATTGATACATTTTATTTATTATTTAATTGGTGAGGTAACTATTACATTGGCCGGTTTACAATTCATAAGGGTCACATTACAATTCCAAAGGTCAAGTTACTATTTAATCAGTATACATTCCTTCACGTCTAGATATACCATTTATTTTACACATTCATTTATTTATAAAGTTTGTATTTTGATCTATATATAGTATTATGTTATTATACTATAAGACATAATTGTAAGAACAAAATTTAAATTGATTAAACATTGGGTTGTTGCACTCCATATGTCGATGGAGGGCACCACATCATGAATAGTAGAGAACCATTGGTAAACCCTCTAGGATCATTCAGCTCAAGTGGGACCCTATAACATCGTATCACGGTTGAAGGTGCTATAATAACCACAACCATTAGCTTCCTCATGCACAAGACACTAGAGAGGATATGTATCCAAAATTCTAGTGGG
Organism: Viscum album; assembly: GCA_963277665.1. Taxonomy (NCBI): domain Eukaryota; kingdom Viridiplantae; phylum Streptophyta; class Magnoliopsida; order Santalales; family Viscaceae; genus Viscum; species Viscum album. The sequence goes on along the minus strand of OY728119.1, from coordinate 1,170,853,971 downwards.
GATCAATCATTATCATAGTATAGTTAGTGTTACAATAATCAATCTTGATATGAAAATTGAGGACAATCCACTTCCGTATCAATAGTTCACTAGTTCTATTCCACCCACCAAAATACCCATGGTTCCATTTTGATCGAGATAAAGATCACATTTAAAATATTCCACCACAATCATGACAAAGGACAAACATTTCAAGGGAAATGAATTTTTCCATTGAAAAAAATATTTACTATTTTACACACTTTAAAGAAAAACGTTATCACAATTAATTTACAGTCACTTACTAAATTTCCAAATTTTTCTTTCTAAACACATGTAAAACCCAAATTAAAACCAACCAAATTAGTGGTTTGTTACCCTGAATAAATCCCCTCAAACTCGAAAACCATTTGAAAAACAATCTTTTCATCATTCGAACAACATCACAATAAAAACTCAAAATACATAACAAGTATAACATGCCCAAAATAATCAATAGTGTATTGAAAATATCATTTAAAATTTTACACACCTCATGGGAACTTGAAAATAAATTTCACACCATCTAACCAACTTCTTACACCATTTTAAGAAACATTGCATTATACCGCACTCAAAACATAACCATTTTCCTTGATAAATTCCATTTCTAACCTATAAACACACAAACCATATATAGAACACTATCCACACCACACAATCAAACCAATGAACACATTTACAAACTTAAACAAATATTTCAAATTCATTAAGTAATGTCAGAATAGGGATCCACCTACCTCATGTGAATAACCTTCGATAAAATAGTGTGAAATCACATCCACACTTCAATATAACCACAAGGTGGAAGGAAGGAACCCTAAATAAGAAGATATAACCCAAATATGTGTGATTAAAAACCTACATAGAACCCCAACTTACTGATGAAGATAATCCCCAAAGATGAGTGAGAAAAACACTAAAATAATGGAATAAAACATGGGAGAAGAAACATAAATGTGGGTTACTTTAAAAATATAGATAAAAACCACCCAAAAATATAAGCCTAAGGGAGAGAGGACAAGTATAAAGGTTCATGTAGGGTGGGTGTGGCCACGAGATTAGATAAAGGGGAGAGGAATGTGGTATAATTGGGGGCAGTAAAAAATAATACCCATAAATTTAATGTAATTGAAAATTCGTATGGTCAGACCACATGGTCTGGAAAAGAATGTGGTAAAATGCAGATATTTACATACAAAGAAAGGCATTTGTACTATTACCCGGTCCAAGTTGTATGTCTGTGTAGAAACCGTATAGTATGTCATGTCACCTACCACATGGTTTCATAGTTTTACGCACGGTAACTACTAACCATGTGAAAACTGTCTGCATAGTATATCCAACCCAAACCATAGATTTCATTTCTCTACAAAATCTAAAGAAACTCAAGGGTGAAAACTAAAATAATGATAAAAATTTAATAATAATATAAAACCTAAAAATTGTCACACCTAGATCTTGAGAAAATGACTGAAAACCCAGGCCGAGATGAAAAAATAATAATTAAAACCTGTGTGTGAAAATTCTGCCGACCATAACAATTTTCTCCCCTAGAAACCCAGAAAAATGGTAAGACCAAAAATGAAATCGATATATCTTCACAGTTCAAGTGGGGTTCTAAATGAATGAAAAGGGAAATGTGATAGGGACAAAATATTCAAAATAAGATACTTGAAAAATAAACTCCATACCCAACAGTAGACTCCCTACTATATGTCACCCGCCCCCGAAATCTAAAACACCTCTAATTGATCGATCATAGAAAATAACATTCAAACCCACATAATCCAACCTCTAAAACTAAAAAACCTCATTAACTATTAAGTAGACCTCAATAAATTATCATAAAGTGGAAAACTAATTCAAATATGGCTACCGTAACCTCGGTTCAACAAAACAATTGGGTGCGCTCTAATCCAAACATTTACCCCAGAAAGATCGTGGGTTTAGATAGTTCTAAATAAGACAACATATTAAAAATATAATACGAGATTCAAGGTCAAAATACTGACATAATGAGACCTGAATGAGCTCCCCACCATACAAAATGACCTATCACTGAATTCAATGAGACTCGTGATGGGTCTCCCCAGAATAAGAACAATGGAAAATACTCAAACTCAAAACTTCTCATCATTGGCCAAACACCCACACAAAAAGGGGTGGGGAATAAAGAGTCCATATAACGGGGAATCAAAACCACACCAGATGACTTTCCAATAAATTCAAATCCTCTAATTTCCACAATAAAAATTGAGACTATTTCACCCAATCTTACCCCATAAGGGCCACTAAATAGAGGCCTACACCCAGTGATACACAACTACAAGAGTTTCAATAATGATAGATGAATAAGCCTCCATATAACAAAGGGATAGCTCTTACACATGAATGGGCCTACTTGTAAATATGGTCATCTCACCACATTCCCCTAAACAAGATCAACTAAAACGCAACAACGACATTAGAGGACTAAACTATTCCCAGATTTAACATTGGTGATAGAAACTATACCACTGAATTTCATTGCCATGAGTTTCTCTTGATTATGCGATGGCTTCACTCCAGGACCTATGGCCAGATCTCATACGATTGATGCTTCTGCTACCACATTGTCCAGATTTAGAATCCTCTAAGTAGAACATATCATTCTGGTGCCATATGTAACTACACTTCCATCCCAGATGGAATCACTAAGACATAAAACAATCAAAAATCCACTTACTCCCACATGAAACATTCACCATGAAAAGGGATTTGATTGTGTAAACACATTACTGCTTATTACGGTGAATGAGAATCATCAGGAAGAAGGACACATAATAGTAACTTTTCGTTAAGATGGAGGAATGTTATATTTCTAAAAGGAAAGACACTTCTATCAAAATTGGGGTTCTTAAGAAAAATTTTACAACTTCAACCCTTACAGATGAGTAGGAACATGACACCATAAGGTACCAAACAACATGAAAATTGTGACTGATAGAAATATTATATTTAGAGAGATCTTAAACTGAGTCCCAAACATCACAATATTCCAACAAATGGTCATATCATCCTATTATGAACTAACTTTCTACACTGGTTGTCCTTCTTGAATTCTTTCTTTGACAAATCCAAAAAAAGAACCAATAGACCATAGGGATATCATCCAACACTACCAAATATGAACTACTCACCTCCTCCCCATAATTCCCTTTACCGTTTTTAGAGAGGACCTTCAGACACATGAACTCAGGGAATCCCAAGTTCCATTCAACTCATCTTGTATCCGCTCTCCCACTGTGAGAGGACCCACCCAACTAAAACATATGGGAGGCAGATTATTCTACCAAAATTCATAAAATAAGTCCATACATTGATCAATTGGATTACCTTCCAATAGAAAATCACCCATGTCCATATTTCAGTCATGTGTTAACATCATTATGGGGGCACACACTAGTAGATATAGAAAATCAAAGGATCCAAGCAAACTGATCTATTGGCCAAAATATGCCACAGACCAGAATTGAACACATGAGGGGAACCACCACAAAGGCTTCCTGAAACACTTATCAAAAAAGGACACTAACCAATGCTTCAACCCAGCATCGCAATGAAATACAAACCCAAAACATCATTCAATCAAAGGGGGTTATCAAACCCAAAACAACTCACGACTACATTCATAAAATAAAAAATGACTCACCACACATTTTTCATCAAAAATCCATTTGACGAAAAAACCTAATTAGTGAGTTACAAATTAACCAATGGTATCCCATGGAACCTATCACAAGAATTTTTCTCATACCAAACAAGGAACCCATTCACTTTCTGCACATATCCAATGCCTGTGGCCACTCATGGTAACACCAACGGTTAATGATTGACTCTTCCACTTTCCAAAACAAACACTCATCTAACCTTTCCATTTTGAAAATTCTCTAAATCTTTATTTCACACCCTACTAGCCACAAAGATAAAAACACATTCTGAGTTTCACAAAACATTTTTAGAAAAAAACAAGTCATCCAAAAACAAACTCATTTTCAACCCTTACACATAAACTTTAAAACACTTAATTTCACCTTAAAACACTACTGGATTCACAAAAAACACCATTTCACCCATACACACTCATTTATAAATAATCTATCTTATTTTAAAACCAACTATCAAAAATTCATCAAAATTACACTAATTTATAAACCAAAATCTACTTTAAAACATCACACATAGATCCACCAAAATTCATCTCATTCAATAATACATTTGAAATGTTTATAAAATCCCATTAATAACATTTTTTCCCAAACACATTTTAACATAATTTATGGTTTCCAGACAACTGATTTTAATAAACCACATGTTTATGTTATGATAATTGAATCCAAATAAACTAAACCATATCCACTCAAAATCTTTTTCATTTTATAAATCTAATTTTTCACAATTTTCAAACTATGGTTTTCAAAAAAAAATTCCCAAACCCACTGAGACACAAGACCATGAGGGATGAAATTGATACCATAGGGTGGCTTGGGAGTATGGTTATCATACATACTCTAATAAATCCACTATCCTGTAAAGTGTTTTAGGGTAATGTCCCTGAATCCACCTGATTTTTCTAGCCCTACGAGCTCGCTGATACCATTGACCAGTCTTTATTATCATTTACCCAAATAGTAATGATACACAAAAATAATTGGAATCTTATGAAAAATTACATCCCCTGGTGACTTGGGTCTCATCACGAGCTGTTCTAACCATACACTACACTCATAAAAAAATGTAATGTTCAGAAAATCATTGCTCTTATCTACCCAGAAAATACCCCATGGAACAAGAACTAAAAGAGCGTGACAGACTATGATTCCATTTTGTCACGAACCAAGCTGGTTCGTCCTCTGACTCGGTGCCTATCCTATTCCATGGAATGACCCAAGGGGTGTTCTCAATACAAAAAATCCAGAATCTTGTGCCTACCTATCAATAACATGAATTTGGAATGATTCAACACAATTTCATACATGTAAACGATAAGAAATCATAAATATTGCAAATTTGAAATTAAAAAACCAATCATGACATTAAATTTTCTCATAATTTAAGTTTAAACATTAAACAAATCCCTAAAAAGGACTATAGTAATTAAAACTAAGAACTCAAAAACAAACATCCCCACCACATGATGGACCACATTCTCAAGACACCGTAACCAAACCCCCAAGAAAGGTCCACTAAAAACTCGCTCTAAGATCACCAAACATCCTGGTTTTATGAAGAATAAATAATGTACAAGATCTACATACACCCTGATGTTTTATGTCAGGTGTGAGCCAATTCCTGGTAAAATTACACCTAGATAAAAATGTTCATTGACATAACATTAAAAATAATATATAACATTTCCATTTAAATTAACAATTTTAAATGAAAACATATATGAAATGTTTATTAGGTAAACATTTTAAAGGAACACTTTCAAGGAAAACCATTTTAAAGGAAATTCTTAAATAGAACACACAATCATGTTTTCCTCTATATTCCAACATGAGTGAACCACATTACCCATAGTAGAGAACTATGGGTAAATCACTTTGGTTCATATTTCTCAAATGGGACCCCATACCCTCTATTCTTAGTGGAAGGTTGTATTGTAACAACAACCATCAGCGTCCTTGCACAAGATGCACTAGAGAGGATAAGAATCCAAAATTCCAGTGGCGATCAAACATCATCATATTTTAGTTAGTGTTTCAATTGTCAATCAGGCTATGTGAAAAAAGGAAAAGAATTTTTTTATCACTAGATCACTAGTTATACTCCACCCACCAAGATACCCAGGGTTCCCCTGTGGTCTAGTTAAGGATCACATATCACTCATTCCACCACATTCACAAAAAAGGACAAACATTTCAAGGGAATAAACTTTTCTATAATACAACCCATTTACAATTTTATGCCCACTGAAGAAAACCCTTTTTCAAAATGCCTTTACCTTCATATAAAAAATTTCCAATTTTTTCTTTTCTGAATATAAGAAAAATACCCAATTAAAACATACCAAGTCAATGTGCCCATCCCCACCATAAATATAGTCACACCCCACAACTATTTTAGAAAAAGGATTTTAATCATTTAAACAACATCACAATTAATAATAAAAATATAGAACATGGTTAACATGCCCAAAATGATTCATTTTCCATTGAAAATCAACATTAAACATATACTCACCTCAAGTTCCCTTAAAAATATGTTTCTCACATTCTAACCAACCCTTAATTCCCTTTTTAAAAACATTACATTATAACAAACACAAAAACCATTTCCATTATTAAAATCCATTTCTAACATATAAACACAACAAAAATTTAAAGAATAGTATTCAAACCACAAAATCAAACCAAATAACGAATTTATAAACTTAATACAATATATTTTCATCAACTAGTAATGTTAGAATCGGGAACCACCTTCCTTTTGTGAAGAACCTTCCAAAAAATGGTGAAAACCCAATCCACACCTCAATCACATAACATGAAGTAAAGAAGGAACCCTAATAAAGAAGATCAAAACTAAATACAGAGGACTAAAACACTAAATTAAATCCCAACCCTTTAGTGAAGAAAAACCCCAAAGAAGATGGAAAAAACCCTAGAATAATGGAAGAAAACAGGGGACAAGATACCTACATGAGGGTTCTTTGAAGAATATGAATGAAAACCACCAAAAAATAGAATCCCAAGGGAGGAAGCAGAGGGAGGCAGGAGATCCTATTGCAGCTGAGCCATGACGATCATGAAAGTGGTGGAATTTGCTAAAATTATGGAGGGAAAAAAATAAAACCCCAGATTTTAATGTTCTGGAAAATCTGCATAGGTAGCCCACATGGATTGGGAATCTATTTCGTAACAATGAGGATAAATATATCATAAATAAGACATCCACTTGGTTACATAGGGTGAGGTTTATGAGTTTGTGGAGGTTGCGTTGTTCTATCTCATACCACATAGTTTCCTGGGTTGACGCACGATTACAACTAGCCATGCGTAAACCTTGCACCTAGTTTGTGAAACCCCAAAAAAAACATTTTTTCTCCCAAAAACTCTAATTAATATCATGGGGGAAATAAAAAATGATGATAAAAAGGGAATAATACTCAAGAAAATGAAACCTATTACACCCTGCTCTTGAGAAAACAACTGAAAATCCATCCTGAGCCAGAACAAAGGAAAAAATTAAAACATGAATGTGACACACTCATTCATTGATAATTTGATTATTTTAAAATGGTTTGGTTTTGTGTGGAAATCATTGGTTGAATCTATAAAATGATTTCACTATGGTGTGAATATAACATATGAGATAAAAAGCATATAAAATATTCTTTCTATCAACTCTTAAAAAATCAGAGGAAAAAGGATGTTTTTAACGATGTTACAATAATTTATGATCTTAAATCATAAATTGAATAAATGTAAAATTAATTATAAGATATTTCTTCAATAATATATGGTAGCAAGGTATAATTTAATTATTATGAGGTTTTTTGTACTAGTACATTATATTTATGAATTATTTTATTAAACTACATGAATTATCAATAGATTTTGTGGTGAATGAATGTTACCTAGTTAACTATGGGATAGAATCTCTTTCAGTGTACCTATTCTCATTTATAAATAATCCATTGTGAAGGAATAAACCATATATTTCATATAAGGAAAGAGGAAGCCTCAATGAATATGGATCATTATATTTTCAAGGTAATCAACAAAATAGAAATCATGTTATAAATAATATGTTAATTTTTTTCAATAAATATTTATAATATCATTCAAATAATGAGGTCATTGAATGGATTTTGGATAATAATGTAACAATAGAGAAAAAACAAATAAAGATGAATGTTTTTTATTCACGAATAAATAAAAAACGTTTCAATTATTGATCAAATGATTAAAAAGAACAAGAAAATAAATCATTATTTAGGAATTAAATTAGTTAATATTTTTAAAAAAGAGTTCAATGAAGTTCTAATGGATTTTACCAACACCATATAAACTAAGGAAAGGGAGGGATACATGTCCATAACCACTCTATAAGGCCCCGACCTTAAACCTTACATAATCTTGAGTTATCACAAGATTACACGTTGAGGATCTTTTCAGGTTTAGAGTTTTAGAGAATTAGATCATGAAACTTGTATTACATTCCACATTTAAACAAAGTGGTTACATAAAAGACAGTATTCATTCTTCCCATCAACGAAAACATATTGAAAATAAAACATGGATTCTTTCCTGACACATCCTTGACACTATCATCACATCATGTACCTTTCCCTTGACCTGTGAAAAACAATTCAAAAACTTGGGATGAGCATAAAAATCTCAGTAAGGGTTATAAAAAAATATGGAAAGGAAACATGAGTTCATATATAAATAAGAATGAAATCATACTTTACCCATAAAACAAAGTCACTTTAACATACCTCATCAAACCATGAATAAATCATAAAAATCATAAGACATAAAGGTAACTTGAGCCATTCATAACATTCTTACGTAGGGAGTAACCCTCTTGGTTACGTTTGGAATAACCATCACAGTATATTCCGTAAATCTCTTCGGATAAACCTTAACGTTTCACTCCTTCGCATTACCCAATGCATTGGAGAGCTATATCCGGCTCACTCTCCCTTAGTTTATCATGGAACCACCCGTATTCATAATAATGCCCAAGAACCATAACATAATCTTATCACATAAAACATGCATAAAGGAAACATAACATTTCGACCTTTCAATCACAAGATATCAATACAAAACATTGATATAAAAACACTATGAAAACCATTTCCAATACCAAAGTAAAACATGGTATTTATTTTTCATTTATAAAAGGGTATGGCTTGTAAAGGAAGCCGAAACTCAAATAATGGTCATGGCGGAGGATAAGTCATTGTTGCCGCATACGTACGACAAGAAAAACATTCCCTTTTGACATTTAGTAAAACACTTCGTATAAAAAAGATTCCTTTTGAATAAGCGTAACAGTCAAAGGGGTTTATACACCGTATAAAAGAAGGTTGTGTATAAAATAAAATATGCCTCAATGAAAGGAGATTGAGACAAAGTCCCATACCACCTTGATGATTTTAACATTTTAAAGCATTAATATCCATATAAATAAATCCTTAAAACCATTTTGAAAACATGGATATTAATAAGAACAAGTCATTAAAACATTTAAAGTGATATTTTGGTCAAAGGGGTTTTACCAAAATTAGAGACACTTGAATACAATAATTGAGGAATAACATTTAATCAGAACTTTATAATATCATGAGAATAAATGGATTCATAATATAATATTCCAAAGGACATTATATACACCATATAAGAGTGAATTGGTGCATAACAACAATGAAGTCTCAATAGGGATGTAAAATGTGATTAAATCCCTTATAAGGAAGGTATCCTTAAATTAAGGATAAATCAATATCAAAATTATGTGTGACAAATATAAATACACCCAATATAATTGGATATTAAGTGTAAAACAATAAAAGGTCATTCAAACATATTCAAAGGATGACATATTCAACAACTACATGTTGAACCCAAAGAAATTGAAATTGGGTTAAAACGTTCCCGTGGTAAAATTCGACAGCCTAACGACGTCACTTAAAAAATTCAGAAAATGAGTTGATGAGAGATAAAAAGGGAATCTCATCACTTGGACATAAAATTTACATCAATAAGGATATATAAGAACATATCCCAACATAATAGTATGTGAATTAAAATACATAACAAACAAAGTCTTTTAAAATGAGGAGGGTGAAAGGTTCCATTACCGACTTGGGTAATTTTCGAAAAGTACACCCCATTGAAGAAGTGTCATAAAATGAATATGTAAATACCCATAAATGGAATTATATTACAAAAGGAGTGTAATAATCGGCAGTACATAAACCACTCAAATGAAATTGTGGCAAATGTAGCATAAATCTTACAGGAATAAAAGTGAGATTAAAAATCCCTTACGAAAACTCGGCAGCCTAACGGTGCCACTTAAAACTTCCAAAATGGATTGATGAGAGGAAATAGGGTCTCTCATTATATGAACATAATACGTACAGTGGGAGTAATATAAAATAACATCCCAATCATAAGAAAGATGAGCTTAAAAGGAATGGCATAAAAGAGTGTACTTTAAAAGAATGAGAGGTGTAGGATCCCTTACCTCGTATCCGACTTGACCCGACCGTTATTTAATCTCCTAAATAATAAACTTGAGTTAATTTATACTTTCTTATGAACCTTATTAAAGTTAATTATTACTTTTATATCACTTATTTCAATGTTATAAACATTATGTAATCATTTAAGTTAATAATGTTTGTTTTTTCAATATTTGGTTCTTTAGTCGAAAATGGACTTCTTACAATTACATGTTGTTTGTGTGGTCAAAGGTTCATTATATACAGAATTATATTCATGATTTGGATATCATATATATCATATATATCCAGCATATACATGTATTTATAATATTACATAATCATTTAGAGGTAAGAAATGAAATGCACCGTTCATGGAGACGGTAAGCCGTACGTACGCATGAACGCTACTTTCATTTCTATCTCATACTTTAATGGAAAGAAACAGTAATGATATATAGGTATATTATAATTCCAGTATAGCATCATATATAATAACTTTAAATCCATCCTTTATACGTACCACATATGGCATTAACGAATCAAATCACTTTGAGGGGGCGGTAGTTCGCACTTCCTAAAATGAAATTATCGTGTTTACCCATAATGGAAACTATAATGGTATGCCATAAATGAAAAATACAGAAGCTTAAGGAAAGAATAAACATATTATATATCATATATAAAAATAGTGACATCATAATGGCCACCTTTGAAGGTGTTAAATGAGTATTGAACAATCATCGTTTCGGGAGGTAGAATTTCGCCATCCACAGAAACCGTATGTTCTTTAACCATTTGATGTAGTTTTGTGAGAGTGTAGCTCGAATAAATCTTATAACAACATCATAGTATATTGAATATACTTGTGTTGTTACAAAAGAAGTAAATAAAAACAGTTTATGGGGTTGGAGAAGCAAAATAAAACAAATGAACATGAGAGAATGAATTACCTTTAAAAGTGTAACTCCTTTTGATTTGATCCTAAAAGATTACTTTGAAAGGATTATGCCCAAAGGGAATCCTCTAGGATGAGTAGAGGGATGTGGAGAGAGTAAATGGGCCGGGTATGGCCGAGCCAAAGGCTTGAGGAGTGTGTGAAATGAGGTAGAGTTGGGGGCCTTTTACAAGAGGAGAGGAGGGGCACTTTTGGAAATCATGAAACTATTATTTTATTTTCAAAAGCGTTTCGAATTTCTAAGGTCCCACATTGATATATTTAGAATATAAGATGATAACGCTTCGAAATATTCCCATCCAATAGTTTTTGGACAAGTTTAGGTCTTAGATATTACATTATCTTTCCATTTTATTTAAATCGTTAAATAATGAGGTCATCGTTGCATCATCATGATGTCATACTTAAATTAATTTATTTAATATCTAAAAATTATAAAACAAATACTATGATGTAGGAAATCTTTTTAGATTTATAATGAATATTTATAGTCAAAATTTGGACTTGTGTAACCCCACTTAAAAACTGTTTTAGTAAAACAACTCATGTTTGTGTCAATTTAATTTTAACATTAAATAAATATATATTAATGTCATTTTCCAACCAAAGTGTCTCCATGGGGTTCCCAAGTTGACCCATGGGTTGTCTTGGTTGGCCATGACTCATCAAATAGGAGTAGGACAAGTTTCATGGTGTTTTCATATTTTTATAATATCATTTTTACCTTAAATTAAACTAATTACCTCTAATCGCGATTAATGAAAAAAAGATACTATTCACCAAAAAATTATTTTCATCCCATTGAACGACAATATACATACTAATGACAACCATGTATGTCGGATTTTAAAAATTCAATACACATTAGTGGTAAACTTTCATTTAACTGAAAAATCAGTTTGCTTGATTACCACTTAGCGGTTTCACTATTCATCAAAAATTGGAGTTTTTCATAAAATTACAAAAAATTCACCCTAAGATATATTTGATATTTAGAATTCAAAAATGATGTTTATATTACCTAATTCAAATAATATAAGTAGAATTAATTAATTTAATAATTAACTCCCACTGTCAAAACAAATAGCGTGTTTTTAAGAAACAATAAGTATCAAAAGATTGATACTAGTTTAAGTCCGATTTAAAAGTGAAATTAATTCCAACAACCACTATTGGATTTAATGGTAAAAATATTTTCTAATTTAACTTTAAAACCAATTCAAAATATTATCTAATCATATAAATGAATTAGATTAAAAAGAGGTTTTGAATTAAAACACAACAGTTTACACTACTCATTAAAAATGAACTTTATCGAAAAAATACCAAAAAATTACACAATGTAAAATTTGATGTCCCGATTCTAAAGAAGAGTTTTATTTGGTCCAAATGAATGTAGAGGAGTGATCAAAACTATATTTAATGACAGTTCTCCATCAAAAGGCGATAAGTGAACCTTTAGTGAAAACTAGGGCATATACGCCTAAAATTGAATTCTTTCCGTATTTTAAGCCTCTATCCTTTATTGGATAAATGTAAAAACATTTACGAACATATATAATCATATTTTAGTTATTTATATCCATTCCCGACAATACAACGGCTACATGTTTACTACCATTTAAAATAATATTATTTTATTATTAGAGTGCAACGTAAGATTCCCAAGAAACTCATTGTTGCGTGTTGGGTACGCCATCGAGCATAGCATCCCCTTTAAAGTAATATTAATATTTTATTCACAAATATGGATAAATATGAAAATTTCATATTCTTTATTTACCTGGGGTGTTACATCCTTCCCCCCTTTTGGGAATTGCGTCCTCGCAATTTTAAAATTGGGCTTGGAAACATCCTTGAAAGTCCCACATCGGAACAAGAGTCGGTAAAACAATCACTTTAAAATAAAGAAAGATAAGTACAGAGGTCACCTGAGTTAACCCATACTAGGATTCCATGTAGGAAAACATGGACATGGAGGAGAAAACATAAGGTCATGTTCTGATGGAGAGTGATAGAAAACATGTTTAGGAGAAAGTTAACAATAAGAAAATCACAGACTTGTGATGGGTTAAACGGTATTCGATTCCCCAGTAGGAAAAGTTAATAGACAAAATTTTTGTTTTAAGTTACTTTTTGTTGATGAATTTATTCGTAAGGAATCATAATCACTTATCATGTTGAATTTCAACTTTTACTATATTATTTAGTCAAACTCATATTTTTTTCCAAAAGGCGAGTATTTAGGGAGACTTTTTCGCATTAAGAGTACTATAGTCAACTTCTAGAGAATCACCTAATCCAAAAAAGAGAACTATATACTTCCCATATCTTTAGGCCTTAACCATAACAAAAACCAAAAAGGTTAGTACAAGGTCAGATAATCCAAAAAAGGAAAACCCTTTATAAAAAGAAAATCTATTCTTAATCTCCAAAATTTGTCAAACAAAACCCAAAGTTCAACAAGGATCATCCGATACACAATTTTTCCCTAAAATTATTCAAAGTAAACCAATCTAAGATTGAAACCCAAATATTTGAAGGATTTAGTCACGTAGTCTTCCAAGTTAAATCGTAACATTTATCTCCAAACAACATCAGTTGCTCCTAAAGTCTCGTATTGAAAAGTAATTAACATAATCACTTATCCTCCATGATAGGTTAATCATTTTCATAAATAACCCAAAATCAAATTACTCTTAATTCATAAAATCTTATAACTAGAAAGAATCAGTCAAACTAACCAGGGAGTTCACGTAGTCCAGTGGTAAGAGATAAATACCAGTTGCACTTTGGTTGTGGGTTTGATTCCTGCAGCTTTGTCCGATGCGACGGGTAGTCACACGGTCTGCGTGTTGTCCTTTTTCCAAAACTATAAAATTCTCAAATCATTCCCCAAAAATGGATAAAATCATCAAAAATTATCATTACATATTTTAACCTCAAGTTTATCTCATGCCTTTCATTTTCCAGCATATCATATAATAACCCATAATTACCTCAAAAGTAAGGATCATATAAACTCTAATGGTTACCTTTATAATTATTACCTGAACTTCCACATCGATTGGTCATCTCTTACATGATGCATTGAAGAACATACCAAGGTTCAAGTGGTTGATCATGACTCCTTGATATTTGGTTTAGGACAACCACAAGTTTCCTCATTGAATCCTCCATTTCATCTAGTATCTTAATCAGAGAACCACCACAGTTTCTTTCAAACATGTTGTCTCTTTGGTGCCTGCTAGATCCATCCATTCACTTAAAACAGAAATGTCAGTGGGAGTATATCAACAAAACCATCATGTACTAATGAGGAAGGTAAACACTAAGATACACTTACTCATTCACTTTATCTAAATCTAGGACTCTTTCTGAAATCCTAACCATTATGGTAATGTCACTTGTCCTTAGAGAATAACCTAACCTATAAAGTTATCCAATCCTCCCTTTGATACCAACTATAAGGCCCCAGCCTTAAACCTTACATAATCTTGAGTTATCGCAAGATTACACGTTGAGGATCTTTTCAGGTTTAGAGTTTTAGAGAATTAGATCATGAAACATGCATTACATTCCACATTTAAACGAATTGGTTACATAAAAGAAAGTATTCATTCTTCCCATCAACAAAAACATATTGAAAATAAAACATGGATTCTTTCTTGACACATCCTTGACACTATCATCACATCATGTACCTTTCCCTTGACCTGTGAAAAAAAATTAAAAAACATGGGATAAGCATAAAAATCTTAGTAAGGGTTATAAAAAAATATGGAAAGGAAACATGAGTTCATATATACATAAGAATGAAATCATACTTTACCCATAAAACAAAGGCACTTTAACATACCTCAACAAACCATGAATAAATCATACAAATCATAATACAGAAAGGTAACTTGAGCCATTCATAACATTCTTACGTAGGGAGTAACCCTCTTGGTTACGTTTGGAATACACATCACTGTATATTCCCTAAATCTCCTCGGAGAAACCTTAACGTTTCACTCCTTCGCGTTACCCAATGCATTTGAGAGCTATATTTGGCTCACCCGCCCTTAGTTTATCACGGAACCACCCGTCTTCATAATAATGCCCAAGAACCATAACATAATCTTATCACATAAAACATACATAAAGGAAACATAACATTTCCACCTTTTAATCACGAGATATCAATACAACACATTGATATAAAAACATTATGAAAACCATTTCCAATACCAAAGTAAAACATGGTATTTATTTTTCATTTAAAAAAAAGGGTATGGCTTGTAGAGGAAGCCGAAACTCAAATAATGGTCACGGCAGTGGATAAGTCACTGTCGCCGTATACGTATGACAAGAAAAACATTCGCTTTTTTCGTCTAGTAAAACACTTCGTATAAAAAAGATTCCTTTTGAATAAGCGTAAAAGTCAAAGGGGTTTATACACCGTAGAAAAGAAGGTTGTGTATAAAATAAAATATGCCTCAATGAAAGTAGATTGAGACAAAGTCCCATACCACCTTGAAGCTTTTAACATTTTAAACCATTAATATCCATATAAATAAATCCTTAAAACCATTTTTAAAACATGGATATTAATAAGAACAAGTCATTAAAACATTTAAATCGATATTTTGGTCAAAGGGTTTTTACCAAAATTTGAGACACTTGAATACAATAATTGAGGAATAACATTTAATCAGAACTTTATAATATAATAGGAATAAATAGATTCATGATACAATATTCCAAAGGACAGTATATACACCATATAAGAGTGAATTGGTGCATAACAACAACGAAGTCTCAATAGGGATGTAAAAGGTGATGAAATCCCTTATAAGGAAGGTATCCTTAAATTAAGGATAAATCAATATCAAAATTATGTGTGACAAATATAAATACACCCAATATAATTGGATATTAAGTTTAAAACAATAAAAGTTCATTCACACATATTCAAAGGATGACATATTCAATAATTACATGTTGAACCCAAAGAAATCGAAATTGGGTTAAAACGTTCCCTTGGTAAAATTCGACAGCCTAACGGCGTCACTTCAAAAATTCATAAAATGAGTTGATGAGAGATAAAAATGGAATATCATCACTTGGACATAAAATTTACATCAATCAGGATATAGAAGAACATATCCCAACATAATAGTATGTGAATTAAAAGACATAACAAACGAAGTCTTTTAAAATGAGGAGGGTGAAAGGTTCCATTACCGACTTGGGTAATTTTTGAAAAGTACACCCCATTGAAGAAGTGTCATAAAATGAATATGTAAATACCCATAAATGTAATTATATTACAAAAGGAGTGTAATAATGGGCAGTACATAAACCACTCAAATGAAATTGTGGCAAATGTAGCATAAATCTCACAGGAATAAAAGTTTGATGAAAAATCCATTACGAAAACTCAGCAGCCTAACGGCACCACTTAAAACTTCCAAAATGGATTGATGAGAGGAAATAGGGTCTCTCATCATATGAAAATAATACTTAAAGTGGGATTCATATAAAATAACATCCCAATCATAAGAAATATTAGCTTAAAAGTAATGACATAAAAGAGTGTACTTTAAAAGAAAGAGAGGTGTAGGATCCCTTACCTCGTATCCGACTTGACCCGGCCGTTCTTTAATCTCCTGAATAATAAACTTGAGTTAATTTCTACTTTATTATAAACCTTATTAAAGTTCATTATTCCTTTTATATAACTTATTTCAATGTTATAAACATTATGTAATCATTTAAGTTAATAATGTTTGTTTTTTCAATATTTGATTCTTTAGTCAAAAATGGACTTCTTACAATTACATGTTGTTTGTTTGGTCAAAGGTTCATTATATCCAGAATTATATTCATGATTTGGATATCATATATATCATATATATCCAGAATATACATTTATTTATAATATTACATAATCATTTAGAGGTAATAAATGAAATGCACCATTCATGGAGACGGTAAGCCGTACGTACGCATGAACGCTACATTCATTTCTATCTCATAATTTAATGGAAAGAAACAATAATGATATAGAGGTATATTATAATTCCAGTATAACATCATATATAATAACTTTAAATCCATCCTTTATATGTCCCACGTATGTCATTAAGGAATCAAATCACTTTGAGTGGGCGGTAGTCCGCACTTCCTAAAATGAAATTATCGTGTTTACCCATAATGGAAACAATAATGGTATGCCATAAATGAAAAATAAAGAAGCTTAAGGAAAGAATAAACATATTATATATCATATATAAAAATAGTGACATCATAATGGCCACCTTTGAAGGTGTTAAATGAGTATTGAACAATCATCGTTTCGGGAGGTAGAATTTCACAATCCACGGAAACCGTATGTTCTTTAACCATTTGATGTAGTTGTGTGATATTTTAGCTCGAATAAATATTATAACAACATCCTAGTATATTTAAGATACTGGTGTTGTTATAAAAGATGTAAATAAAAAGAGTTATGGGGTTGGAGAAGCAAAATAAAACAAATGAACACGAGAGAATGAATTACCTTTAAAAGTTTAACTCCTTTTGATTTGAGCCTAAAGGCTTCCTTTGAAAGGATTATTCCCAAAGGGAATCCTCTAGGATGAGGATAGGGATGTGGAGAGAGTAAATGGGCAGGGTATGGACGATCCAAAGGCTTGAGGAGTGTGTGAAAGGAGGTAGAGGTGAGGGCCTTTTATAAGAGGAGAGGAGGGGCACTTTTGGAAATCAAGAAACTATTATTTTATTTTCAAAAGTGTTTCGAATTTCTAAGGTCCCACATAGATATATTTCAAAGATAATATGATAAGGCTTCGAAATATTCCCATCCAATAGTTTTTGGACAAGTTTAGGTCTTAGATATTACATTATCTTTCCATTTTATTTAAATCTTTAAATAATGAGGTCATCGTTGCATCATCATGATGTCGTAATTAAATTAATTTATTTAATATCTAAAAATTATAAAAAAATACTATGATGTAGGAAATATTGTTAGCTTTCTAATGAATATTTATAGTCAAAATTCAGACTTGTGTAACCCCACTTAAAAACTATTTTAGTAAAACAACTCATGTTTGTGTCAATTTAATTTTAACATTAAATAAATATATATTAATGTCATTTTCCAACCAAAGTGGCTCCATGGGGTCCCGAAGTTGACCCATGGGTTGTCTTGGTCGGCCATGACTCATACAATAGTAGTAGGACAAGTGTCATGGTGTTTTCGTATTTTTATAATATCATTTTTACCTTAAGTTACACTAATTACCTCTAATCGCGATTAATGAAAAAAAGTTACTATTCACCAAAAAATTATTTTCATCCCATTGAACCACATTTTACATACTAATGACAACCATGTATGTCGGATTTTCAAAATTCAATACACATTAATGGTAAACTTTCATTTAACTGAAAAATCAGTTTGCTTGATTACCACTTAGTGGTTTCACTATTCATCAAAAATTGGAGTTTTTCAGAAAATTACCAAAAATTCACCCTAAGCTATATTTGATATTCCGAATTCAAAAATGATGTTTATATTACCTAATTCAAAGAATATAAGTAGAATTAATTAATTTAATAATTAACTCCCGCTGTCAAAACAAATAGCGTGTTTTTAAGAAACAATAAGTATCAAAATATTGATAATAGTTTAAGTCTGATTTAAAAGTGAAATTAATTCCAACAACCACTATTGGATTTGATGGTAAAAATATTTTCTAATTTCACTTTAAAACCAATTCAAAAGATTATCTAATCAAATAAATAAATTAGATTAAAAAGAGGTTTTGAATTAAAACACCACATTTTACACTATTCATTAAAAAATGAACTTTATCGGAAAAATACCAAAAAATTACACAAAGAAAAATTTGAGGTCTCGATTCTAAAGAAGAGTTTTATTTGGTCCAAAAAAATGTATAAGAGTGATCAAAACTATATTTAATGACAGTTCTCCATCAAAAGGCGATAAGTGAACCTTTAGTGAAAACTAGGGTATATACGCCTAAAATTGAATTCTTTCCGTATTTTAAGCATCTATCCTTTATTGGATAAATGTAAAAACATTTAAGAACATATAAAATCATATTTTAGTTATTTCTATCCATTCCCACCAATACAACGGCTACATGTTAACTACCACTTAAAATAATATTATTTTATTATTAGAGTGCAACATATGATTCCCAAGAAACTCGTTGTTGTGTGTTGGGTACACCATCGAGCATAGAGTCCCCTTTAAAGTCATATTAATATTTTATTCAAAAATATGGATAAATATGAAAATGTCATATTCTTTATTTACCTGGGGTGTTACACACTCTATGATAAAAAAATATTTGAAAATTGATTAGAAAACGGTGCAATGTAATGTGGATGTTAAATAAAAATAAGGGGGTTGTTATGAAGTAGAAAAAAAATGGTGAAAAGGAATATTTAAAATAGGATATAGATTTTGAAAATAAATTTAGGAAAATAAAATAATGAGGCTATGGGTGAGTTATCCTCATGTTACATGATATTGATGTCATGGATCATGAACCCCAATGTCCAATGTCTAAAAGATACACGGAGAACAATAAGCATAGAGGAATTTAATTTAAAATATTCATTCAAAAAAATTTTAAAAAAATATATTTCCCTATCCTTTTATGAATTAAATTTATAGGATACCAACTTATTTATATTTCTAAAAACCATATGTTCTGATAATAGGTGGGTAGAGCTGTTTTCTATGGTGCTGTTGAATAAATAGTATAGTTCATTCTATTAAAACTTTCTTATTTTAAGTGTTACAAATCATGTTTACTTTTTTAATTAATTTAATTTCAAATGATATAATATTATAATATAAGGAATCCTGATGAAATTTTGGATATGTTTTGGGGTGAGTCACCATTAATTAGAATGAATTACCTCTTTACATGAGTCATCACCAAAATTTCTGACCACCATAGCTGAGCTACATCCATAAGTTTCTCACTATTAGTTTAAATGTATAACTACACAAATTGAGCAACATCTAGAATGTCATGCTGGCACACATGACTCTCATCCACTGTGAGCGTCCATAAATTAAAATGTATCACTGGTAGCTAAAATTAATTACTACTATGTCAATTCACCTCTAGACAAAACCATCAGTAGGTTGACTAACTCCATATATGTCTTTCCATTAGAAGAGTCGCCATTTTTGTTGTGTGTGTTCTAATTTAGATACTCCTAACATCTATTTTTCCAATGATAATTCAAAAGGATTATTTTATGCTTTTTTATTAAAATATTGAACCCACTAATTGAGGAATGTTTCCTTGTTAAGTTCAGGGATAAAAAATGATCCAAATGGATATTTTTTATTGGATCCATGATGTGCCATATATTATCATATGAATTCATCATGTGTGGGTGTACGGTTATAGTGTATGTGTGATCAAGAAGTGAACTAACTGAATACTGTATAGATTATCACTCAAGAGATTACACGATGCAAACAAACATATATTCGACTTTGAAAGAGTGGATTACCCCGACCCTCCAAAACCATTCATTAAGTCAAAAAAAGAGCGATTTGGGAGGCGTTATTTTAATACCACTTTTCTGAAATCATATCGATATCTTCACTGAGACACATATATGGATACTCAAGAATCTTAATAACTTCTTGCCTAAAAACATTACAATTTGTTTGTCTTATTACTTTTCATTCCAAATTTATTGATTTTATATTAGAGCAGTGTGTTGTTTTCAATGTTTATCAACCCAATCTTTATCATGAACTATAACTACATAATATTTGATACTCAATCTCTATCATTTTATATTATTTCCCCCAGTGTTGTTAAAGAGATATTTGTGTGACCTATATTTTTTTCCATTCCAGGTGCACTATGAAAGAAGAATTTATGAATGCACACCATTAATATGTTGTTTGTAAACCCAATTCAGGTTTTGGATTATATTATAGTAATATAATCTTCTTGGTAGCAGTTGACTTCATTGTAGTGGGTACTAGTTCGCATCTTGTTATGAAACCCATTTTTTATTCTACTGTTTTGTTTTTTGTTATTTAATTCCATTCACATATTTAAACTATGTTTTTAAGGGGGAAAACTAGTACATTGATAGTTAATCATAATTTGTATTTATATTATGAATTTTTTAATTGAAGTTTTTCAAATGTAAATGAATTTTAAATATTGTTATAACTGATCACTAAAATAGCTTTGTGAAATCCTTAAAAAGAACCACATTTTATCAAACATCCATTTATACTAACTATTTGAATTTATTTTAAACTTTTGAATTTTATTTATAAAATTTTTAGACAAAATTTTCTTTGGGACATAAATCATCCCTTCTTGTGTTACTCACTCAGACCAATATTTGGTATCAATGTTTAAAAAAAATATATTTTCAACTATTGTTATTGTTTTTCATTTATGATATTAAATTTTTATAGTTATAAATTTAATTCTTTAAGGATAATATACAATAAGGTTCTTCTACCAACATAAAACCTTATTTTAATGTCTCTAATTGTGTTCAATGGAAAACGAAGGTGAATATAAATCATTAGATCATGGTTTTTGATATCGGGATAATAATATAAGAGTTATATGAATTACATAAAACTAGTACAGTTTCTAGGAGTTATTATACTAAATAATCTTGTAATAAAAAATTTAAATCCAGGAAGACCCTAAATTGTGCCTTAGGTGATGAAGAATTTAATAAAATATCTTATCCTAAAACTACTTTTGAAATATGCAACACTATGGGTATTTTTTATGAAGGAACAACTAATGTTAAAGTAATTAAATTAAATACATATATATTTAAATTTGATCCATTTAAATGAATCTTGATATGTTTAGTTATGACATTTATCTCAGGTTTGAATGATATTGTAAATAAAATGCACTCTTTGGGAAATCATACATTTAACAAAGACCAAGTCATGTGACTTTTGAGGCTACAACATGAAAGATAGAGATGAAACATAGTATCTTTGTGAGATTCATTTAATATTTGTAAAATAAATTTCAATGAGTATATTGTAATGTTAAAGATGTTTTAGGAGGATCTCAACATAAACCAAGAAGTTGATGATGAACCTCGAATGAAATTTGTTCCATTCAAATCCACTTTTTCAAATACAGTGAATGTTTAAGATGAATGTTCATGTGATGAAGAATAAATAGTTTATCTAAAGTAATAGATGGACCATGTTTATAAATGGTTTAAAACGTTTTACAAGAAAAATTAACTCTTTAGGAAACCAAGCACAGATGTAAATATGACAATATAGTAAATTGGAAGAAGGATGAAACATCAAATGAAATCATTTAATAAGGATGTATGATAATAGGGACTAGCCAAAATAACTATAATAAAATTATTTATAAAAATAAATTTGATGAAAATGATAGGAATGAAAAAAATTAAATAAACTTGGAGGGATTTAAATGAAAAATCATGTTATTCAGACACTTTCCATGAGGGAAAACAAGATTGAGCATCTATGTTCTATAGGAAAAACTCATATGAGGTATCCAACATCCATTCCTCTTCTCCTAAAAAAATTTATAATCATTTGAATGTGGATATTAATTATAATACTATGTAAAATGGATATATGTTTGAATATTTTAATATTCAAGAAAATAATTTCAATGAGATTAATGATATGTATAATATTCTATTGAAACAACACACTTTGAATGAAAATTTATAATCACTATAAAAATAGGTAAAAGTTATCAACTATTAAAGGAAAATACTAAATTGAAATTATCTAATGAGAAATTGATAAATCATTTAAAAATATTTAATAATAGGAGATACACTCTCACTCAAATTTTATGAAAAAACCACACCTAAAAACACTACTTGTCTTTTCTATCAACCCGGATAGAGAATAATAGGTAAATATAGTTTCATTACAGTTCGAGTTCTACTACTAGTTGTTACATATTTGGACGCAACAATGTTTTTTTTTCAAAAGTTTATAATATTAGTATAGGATACCCATTAAGAATATATGGGTTCTAACAACCTAAATCACTAACATTTGTAGGCCAAAGACCATTTGGGTACCAAAATCATTTTTGATGTAACACATCATTTGTAGGGAAATTAATTTTAGAGATACTGTAAGAAAAAATGGTAAATAGAGAATTTCTATCCAAGACATATGACTAGAGATTACAAATGCATTAAAAATTTGAAAAATGTTGATGGTAGACATGTCACACTTTGATAAAATTCTAAAGGTAAAACATTTATCCATGGAAAAGTTAGTAATTATAATTCAATATTAATTTATAAAATATTATTCACTAATGGTTTATATTAAAATATTATCATTATACTATAGTTGTGTAATAATGGTTTTTGTGTAAAATTTGAAAATAATTCTTGCAATGTTTTTATTCTAAAATATATTTAGACTTTACTAGTTCGAGAATTTATAATGTTTATGTTTTTAATATATATTCTTTATTTTCTCAAAATGTTTCATATTCAATTACCTTTAATAATTAATCTTATAATTATAATAAGAGACTTGGATATTAAAATATTCACTCTCTTAGAATGATCACTAGGAAATGGTTAGTAAAAGACATACAAAAACATGAATTCATAAATGATAAATTATGTATCCCCTACCAAAAAGAGAGAAAAATCACTCAAATCATTGAAATAAGATTCAAATTCTCAACCCCCAGATATGGTTCACATGTTTTTTTGGACCATATAGTGTTTAGTTTTTAAATGTGAAGAACTATGTCTATGTCCATGTAAATGACATTTATATGTGTACATGGGTATTGTTTTATCTCACAAAAGTGAAGCATATTCTTATTTTACAAAGTTTTCTAAATATGTAGAAAATATTATTGTAATTTGGATTAATACCTTAAGAAGGGATCATGTTCATGAGTTTTAAAATCAATACATTGAATCCTTTTTCTCAAATAATGGTTTCAATCAAAATTTTTATACTCCTAGGAACACACAATAGAATAGTTTTCTAGAAATAATAATTATAAAACTTCAAAAAATTTCATTTATTATGCTTAATGATTATCACCTTCCAATTTATTTTTTAGAAGAGTATTTGAATATAGCATGTTATAAAATTAAAAGAGTTTAAATAAAAACCCACTTCAAGAAAAACCCTTATGAATTATGGAATTGTATAACATCAGAGGATTATTACTTTTTTGGTTCTTGGTTTCAAATCCTTTATTCGTAACACTATGTATGATCTTGAAATATTTTCTTCCAAGAGTGATGATCGAATTTTACATGTTTAACAAACTACTAATAAATAATATAGAACATTTCATAAAATAAATAGGACTATGTGAGAGTTTTTTCATGTCATGTTAGATTATATGGATCAACATGATACAAAAACCCAATAATATAAACAGTAGTATTATTTTTCATCTCTTAACATAAATGCAAAAGCTTTTGAAAATTTTATGAAATAATAAAAAAATCATCTAATTTTTAGGAACATTCACAAATAGAACTTAAATATATATAAGAACATCATATTACCAACCATTATTTTGAAAAGGTTTTTAAGACCCTTAAATACCATCATTTAGAAGATATAGTTAGAGACTTAGATATAGGTACTTAGACTAGAACTTCTTATAGAAATCAAGATGGACATCATTCATTCTTTTCATATCATGATCCTATGAACATGAATGATTCAATTAATGAACAGTTTTGGTAAACATATATGAGATATGACCATAATAAAAGATAATTTAATAAATTTTGTGAAATTTTATTTTGTCCAAAAGACACTCTCACTATATCAACTAAAGAGGTGAATAAAAACAAAGTTAACAAATCTGGAATTATAGTAAGAAATAAAGAATGGTTTGTTTCAAAATGGTTTAGTAATGAAAAGGGTGTTGACTATAAGGAAAACATTTCACTAGTGGATAGACATGAAGCCATTATAATACTTCTTGACTGGGAAAACATTTGGATTTCAAACTATATCAAATGGACATCAATAGTGTATTCTTGAATAGAAATATAGTTGGAGATGTGTTTTACAGAAAACCCCATGGTTTTCAAAATCCAAATTTTCCCAATCATATTATTATGTTAAATGAAATTTACATGGTTGAAAATAGGCTATTTGAGCTTGGTATGATAGGATCATCTAATTTCTAATTTCTAATGGACTCTCAATTTTTTAATTATTATTCAATTTAGTCATTTCTATTTACTATATTATTTAGAACCACTAAATTATATATGGAGATTTAAGTTTGAATTCAATTCACGCTCGCTCATGCCTACCTCCCTTTAGTCGTTTCTAATTTTTTATCAGCCAACATTGATCCTTAATTCCCCCTTGATTTCCTTATATTCCATTGAAATGGTGCGATTCATGATTTTTTAAATTTTATCTCTTAAGGATTCTAAATATGAATAAATAACGAAAGGATAACTGGTCCAAGCTACTGTAGAGTTGAGGAACCTACTACTAGAAAATAATACAATTTTTTTAGAAAAGAAGAATATGTGAAGTGTTTGATTTCCAATATATAATTTGTGATAAATGTGATCTAGGACCAAGGATTGGTGGAGTGTTTTCTCGAAATTATTGAAATTTTAATCAAAGGTTGGTTCATCAGTTTTATCTATTTGTTTATTTCATCTATGGGAGGAATAAAGATCTGATTCAAAGTGACATTCGTGGTTAAAAGATAATTTTTCATGAATGTAATAGGAATTATGTTTGAATTTTCATTGTAATGGAGTAATGGATTATCAGGATATGATACACCATGAAAGTG
Source organism: Viscum album (assembly GCA_963277665.1). Classification (NCBI taxonomy): domain Eukaryota; kingdom Viridiplantae; phylum Streptophyta; class Magnoliopsida; order Santalales; family Viscaceae; genus Viscum; species Viscum album. The sequence goes on along the minus strand of OY728119.1, from coordinate 1,170,827,909 downwards.
AATTGTCCAGGTATGAGGATGATTTTCGCGATTTGAATGAAGATTGTACTACAAGGAGACTTACGTCTACTAATTTGGATGGTTAATATAATCTTTTTTTAAAGTTTTTCTAGAATATGTTAAGTCCAATGATAAGGTAAATTAATACCCTAAGATATCAGGATGTGTACCTCTTGTTCCATATGAATAGGGGAAAAGAACAATCTATACATATTGTTTATGGTACACATGTTGGATATTTTTATTTCATCCTATTTAAATAATACTTTTCTTATCCTAAATTTCTTTCATTAATATTTTAAATATGTTTTATAATAGATGTATATGAAGATTATGAGGTTAAATGTGGTGGTTTTAGTTTAACTACATTCATTTGTAAGAGTATTAGGGTGAGCTGGAACCGTTGGATTAAGAAGAGGGTTAAATATGAATAAAATATATTTGTGGATTTTAATCCCACAGATCATCCTATGAGCCCAAAAATTTAAGTGAATCCTAGAATATATCCAGATGAGTTAGTGGAATATTATGATAATTAATAAGTGTAAGTTGATGTTTATGAGGAGTTGGCTACCTTAGTGGATGAGGGAAGTGAGCCAAACACCCCGAAGATCCCTACTGTGACTTTTAGACTCGTTAGTCCACATTCCTATCTCCTATAATTAGAGAGTTTGTTAATTTATAGGGATAATGTTGACGATGATAAATTGGTATTTGTTTATTATAATATAATTAAATCTTATGATATATATAATAAATAGGATGTGGATATTTTTTATGGGGAAAATGGTGATAAAGTTAATGAAAATTTAGAAAATGGAAATGGTGAAAACCGTGATGATGAATAGGATAGTGATAATGATGGATTCAATAATGATATTGATTTGGTTTGGATTTAGACACCTCATCCACACCTGGCCAGTTCTATTTATTCAGCTAAGCCTATAGAGATACCCTTCTCACTTAGTCCTACACATATTGAGAGACCTGGTTTGGCCACATCAGAGACCTTGGAGAGATATATTCTAGAGCACCAATTTGGAGGATTTTCTTATTCCAGAGAATAGACATTAGTGCATGATGAGGTTCTATAGTCCCCTAGTTATTAAAAAGTTTCTTATTCTCATATTGTATGGGAGTAATTACTAGGTTATATTCAACTAGGGTTGGACTATTCTGAGTCTAAATATTCCTATGAGGAAGTTGTTGATGATCATGAAGATTCTTAGGTAGAGGGTGGGGTTTCTTTAAAGCGGGAGAAATCCCCATGTTCAATGTAAATTAGATTAATTTATGTTTAATCAGATGATGATGATGATAGTAGTGTAAATGATGGTTGACTTTTTTTTCTTTGTTGGAGATAAGACACGTCATAAGGGATTTTTGTTTGAGCTTTAGGCCTTCCCATTAGATGCTCTTGTTGTCAGAACATAGACTATAAAGGATTATTTTCCTAGTGTTGATACACCTTGTTCCCCATTTCACATGGATTGGACTTCTAGGAAATACTTATTGTCATCAAGAAGGACACTCCTTTCTGACTTTGGGCGAGTTTTGAGGTCTTTGGAACATCTCGTCAGTTAGATGAGTGAGGCAGATGTTGGAAACTTGTTTGACATCATGGATTTTAATATTTATCTAAATATGAATCATGATATTTAGGATGTGGAGATTTAATACCATTGTATAGAGAGTGAGATGGAGTCTATGAGGCCAGTTAAAAAATAGAAGCGGATAACCTTTACATCCATTCATCTACTATAGTGGGAATTTTGTAGAGTTTATCTTTAGTATATTCTACATATTCTTCTCCACATCCCTTAGTAACCCTTTTTACAGAGTTGGTTTGGTCTATAGTTTGAGAGGAACTCTTGGATGCTTTGGGTGATATTAATGATACTCATTAGAAGGATATACGATATATTCATTAGCATGATGATTATATTTTCATACATGTCAGGGAATGTTTATATGAAGATAGATGTGATAGGGAAACCATTACTAATTCCACTAAATAGTAACTTTCTAGGGTCTATGCCAAACACGAGATAAATTATCATTTCATTTTTTTGTTGAGAATCTCAGGATTCCAGTTTTTATTAGGTCATTCTAGTAGTAGGTGAACTAGTTGAATGTTTTTGAATTCCTACATTAGTTGTTTATAGATGAAAAGGTAGATTTATTAGTGCTTAAGAGTGAAGGGATAATAGTTTTCACTGATTTTAGAAATGTTTTTATGTCATTTAATATGTTTCTAGAACTTCTATTATTTCTTTAAAGTCCATAGCCATGATAGCTTTCTTATATTCTCATTATTTAGAACCTTTACCTGCACAACACTAGCTAATCGACATGACCCCAGGGATGTTGTCCAGTATCTTAGGAAAGTTATTATCAGAGACCTTTGTAATCCTTATTTAACATTAGTATTCCAAGCCATTTCCACAACACTTGTACCCAATTCATTTGTACCTCTTTCCTCCGATAAGGTAATGGGAGATTATGACCCTTCCATTGAAGCTTAGAGTGGCTCTGATTTACATTAGTCATTGATAGTGATTTATGTTGTATATTCCATGTATCTTTTTTTGGGACTTAATATCATGACACTTTGTGCCTAATGACTTGTATCTCTTATTCAATTTTATTAGTTTTTGTTTGATATTTATTTATATATTCTTTGATATGGTTCTATTGATACATATAATTTTTGTATGCTTTTCCTTATTTGTATAACATTATTTTTTTGATACTTATTATTCATATATTTTGTTTACAATTTCATCTATTACCTATTTGATTATCCCAAAATGGGGAGAATGTTGGAGGATGGTTTTTCCCTTATTATTTGATAAATTTTTATACTTCATTTATATATCCTTTTTTATGTTATCTTTGTTAACATGTATATAATTTGAACTTTATTCTTATAGATTTCCTTGTTCTAATTTTTTCTTTGATACAATTTTTATTGGGATTCATCATTTTCTTCTATTCATATATGTTCTTTGATACCATAATTTAAGTGTAATTTACATTAACTTTGACACCCTTACATACATTAATCATTGATACTCTACTAATTTTTTGATATCTAATTTATCAAGATGTTATTCTTTATTGCCAAATTTTTTATATGGATATTATCCTTTGTTATAAAATTTCATTGATATTATGTCTTTGATACCACTTTTTTGTCTCACATTTAAAATTTGAAATGTTTTTTAAGACTTTTATCCTTGGAATAAATTTTTTTATTTCTAAATTTTTTAAATACATCGTTTTTAAAAATTCCATATGTTTGATCATAAAAAAGTATACATTGTTGGAACCACCTTATATTAATGGTAAAAAATCATGTTTTTTATGTTTTAATTGAATTAAAAAATTTATGATGTCATTTTATGATATAAGGAAATATGATAAAAATTTGGATATGTTATTATATGAGTCGTAGTTAGTTGAAATGACTCACTATTATAACTGAGTAATCACCAGATTATCTGAACACCAGATTTGACCAGCTTCTAGACTAGTCTCACAATTAATTCAAATGCTTGGCTTCCAAAATTTAGATGCTTCCAGAATTTCTTGCCTCTATGCATGAATCATTAACACTTATGAGTCACCTATTCTCTGAGATACCATTTGTTCAAATTTATTACTACTATTTAAAATTACTCACATCCAAAACAAGTCATCAATAGAGTAACTCACCATTAGGAAAAGTCACCGCAAGATATGTCTTTCCACCAAAGATTACTTGCCACTAGAAGACTCATTATTTCACTTAAAATATTTTATATTAAATTCATATTATAACAATTTTATTGATATTAATTCTGAAGTATTTTTTAATATATTTTCATTAAACTATTGATTTAATGCATTCAATAATGAGTCATAGCTTGGTATGAGGATCCTGAAGACCTAGAAAATTATTTTTCAATAGATTCATGTTATTCCAGATATTCTCAGAGGTATCCCTCATGCATGGGTGTGAAGGAATAAAAGATTCGTGATTAATATGTGAATTTACTAAATACTAGAATGATCATCGCTAAAGATATCATATGCTAGATACTATCTTGAATTTGACCGTGAATGTGTGGAGTGCACTGAGCATACATAACCTTTACAACTGTCAAAATAATGGTATATTTTATATGCTTTGTTTTACTAATAATTTTAGAGAATCAGATTAAGATCCAGATTAAGATATTTCAAAGGATTCTCAAGAGTCATGAGCACAACAGAATGTACAATATTTCCATTTCTAAATCATATTTCCTTCCCTTTCTAATTGTTTGATTTTACATTATAGTAGTGTGTTTTTCACTCTATTATTCAAAACAAACTTTCTATTATGATATAACTGGTGAATAATTGATATTCTCTCTATCACTTCATCATTATTCCACAGTTTTTATGGAATATGTACTTGTGTGGCCTATGAGTTTTTTTCTTCCCATGTATAAATATGGATGTATTTTAATCTAGGACATATTATAAGTTGTTGTGTGTATAACTCATCCCCTAGGAAGATCAGACTACAATAATATAATATTCATTTAAATTTTTTTAATTCCTAATGGAGAAGATCATGTCTTATATTGACACTGATCCTCTTGATTTATTCCAGTGGAAGATTATTAATTTGAATTTTTTAATTTTTTGAAACTGTATCAATATTTATGTTTAAAAAAACTCGTACTTCCATCGTTAATCATAACTATAATTTATATTTGTATTTTTATAATAAATTGATTTCAAAAGTTAGTGTTATTTTCAATATTGTTTTTACTGAGAACTAATTATAGTTTTTGAGATATTTTAAAAGAACAAAATTTTCTTCATATATTTTTATGATCAAGTGGGAGAACATTTTTTAAAATTGGGAATTTAATTTAAACTTGTTTTTAATAGAAATTTTATTGAGAACTCAATTAACCCCCTCATGAGTTACTCGATCTGACCATCACTACCATTCAAAGGAATATCTCATTGATGATTAAGTACCCGTTTATTTATAAAATTCCATAATTATTTAATGGAAAGATAAGTTCTAAAAACATGGAATATTTCAAAAATAGATTAAAAGTTATTATAAAAAATTTAAAATGTAATTATCTATTAGTGAGATGAATCCTATTATAGTGGAATTATAATTAGGAGATAGATCCATTACCTATTTGTCCAAAATTATTGAATATATATCTATCAGATCTCAAAAGATAATATTTTTTTATGGATTCTTAATTATAGATTTGAAAAGTGACAATGAGATTAAAGTTATATTAAGAAGACAATTAATAACTAATATAGGTGCCAGAAATGATGTATGATTATGAAATATTAATTTTCCTATTAAAGAGGAAAATGATAATTTAAAATTACTTCATGAGATAAATCATTCACTGATATTGGTGGTTAGATTTTTAAATTTATTTGATTTACTATTATGTTATGGGTGAATTTCACACTCATATGATCACATAACTAACAAGAAAAGATAAATTAGTTGATATTATAACTGAATAACATGAGGGATTAAAATATCATGATAACCAACTTGATGAGACATGCTAGAGACACAAAATTAGGAAATTCAAGGAAGAATTATATTAAGAGATATTGATTATGAAACCATATATGAAAACCCAACCATTTTATAATTAAATATATTATATTCCTTGTTGATGAATGATTATTTTAGTGTAAATGATATGATTATTTGGATTGTATGATTAAATATATATCATTATTAGAAATAAATAAATATTTAGGTCTTGATCAGTCCCAAGACTAACACTTCAAGGCCATTTTTGACATTAATGGAAATACTAAATTAATTAACATATATATATAATCTCGAATAAAAAAGGCACACAACGGGTGCCCCAAACCCGGTTGGTCACATGACCTCAATCGCAGTTCCCCAAATGCCAGAGGCTATCGACTAGCAGTGAGGGCCCTAGTCTGATAGTGCGGAAACTATGTCCTCATTTGTAAAAATGTAGCACAGAGGAAAAGATAAATAACATACAACAATGGAAGCAGTAAACAATATAAAACTAAAATGGACAACAAAAGAAAAGAGTACCAACAGTCATATATATAATGATGAAGCATCTCACTAATTCTATGAAAGCAACCAGAAAAAGATACACTGCAATATAATACAACACAACTCAAGTACTAGTTAAATCCAACAAATCAAAGTACAGTAAACATAACACAGCAGCATCACAATCCTAAGCTCAGTCTCATTCTCTCATATACCTCTACAACAATAATGTACCGTTATAGGGACTATTTCCCCGGTCGACACCAGCAGTAATATAGTCTGTTTGGACCGAAGACATGACCCAAATAGGGTGTGAGAAAAACATCCCAGTAGGCACCAACCAAAGGCCCTGCCCAACTGTGAGTAAAAATGTGCAGCAGCAGTGTGCAGTAGTAAATGCAGTAAACAAATCAGAACTCAAAAGTAACTAAATCAATCCGTTATATTGCAATTTTAGTATTTATATAACCATGGCGAGACTGTGATTTAACATTGCAGGTACAACACAAGAAAACCAACACGGTGAAAATTCAAGATAACAATTTCGTCATACATACAATCCATACCCTCACATAACTAGAATAAAAAACCACAATTGTCTGCCCACAGGCATAACAGATATTTCCCACAGGCATATGAAGTGTTGCCCATAGGCACAAAATCTTCTACCCATGGGCATAAGAAGAGTTTCCCATATGCTAAATGAACACTACCCTCAAGGTATACAAGTAAATTGGCCAAAACCAACATATAATAAATAAATTATATAAAATTACTAAAAAGGAAATTTAATGCATGATAAGAATCACGGTATACCCACAGGTATCTTGTACAAGTGACTAAACAGAGTAACGCACCCCTGGGGTGGTCCTAGATCCAATCAGTGGTCCTAAACACCAGTTTAAACTTATCATTAGATTATCTATACAATTCTAGATACCTTTTCATCAAAGTCCTCATACATACAACACCCCAACATGGGTTATTAGCACAACAACACTCAAATTCAACTCAATAGTTGGAAATAAACACCAAACCACCTACCTCGATCGTCTCTGATAGGTATACGTGAAAGACACCCCCAAAACAAATGAGATAGTAGCAGATCTGAGATGAACATAATCCCGTTCAAACTCAAATAACATTCCTTAGGATATAATTAGTAAGAAAGGATCTAGGAGATGGAAGACAATACCCGTGCAATTCCAAGGAGATCGAAAGCATTAGAATCGGGTTCCCGGTGTGCGGTCAAGAGATCCTCTAAGCTTTGGTTGTCTTTCCCGCTCTCCTCTGGTGTTATAAGCTTCCTCTGTGAACAGAGGAGCCTACTGCCATATTTAAGAGAAAAAACAAACTACACGGTGTGTACTCTCAAGTACATGGCGTGTACTTTTCTTATTTAACTGTTCCTCTGGTGTCTACTTTTTCACTGTTGAACTATTCATCCATCAACATGCGTACACAACATGTATTTCTGATTACACAGCGTGTACTGTCGCTCCGCTAGCGGCTGCCTCAACCGCCTTACTGTACACCTTCCAACTGAATACACGGCGTGTAAATACCCTATACACGGCATGTAGTCAGTTTTTACACCTTTCATCACTGCCAGGCCAACATGCCCTATTGTACTCATCCCACACGGCCAAAGTACACAGTGTGTGGAAATGTACATGGCATGTAGTCACAAAATATGATATTTTTACCCATTTTCCTAATTTTCTAAAAAAACATAATGAAAAAGGAAAAGAAGAAACTCGTACCTCAATAAGAAGAACTGGGTTCTAACAAACTTCCCCCCTTAAAAAAATTTGTCAATGAATTTCCCTTCAAAGGGTGGTGAAGATACAACCGTGATCAACCATGTCCACTGAGCACGTAAGTCTGTCTCCCGCTCCTTGGTTTCATCCTGCACTCGGCCATGCTACCATAGAAACTGAATTAGAGGAACTAACCAGCCTCAGATAACCTTCATTCTCTTATCAACAATATGAATCAGATGCTCCTCAAAGGATGCATTGTTTAGAAGCTCAATCTCCATGGGCTGAAAAACATGTGACAGGTCTGAGCGATAATGGCACAACTGAGATACATGAAGACGTTGTGCATGGACCTGTACCTATGTGGTAACTACAACCAATAGGCAACCGTCCCAACTCTATCTATAATCTCAAATGGCCCCACCGATCTTGCTAACATTTTACTGTGACTTCTTATCCGGCTGTGTCCCAACCTCGGCGAGACATGCAAGAAAACCCGATCCCCGACGACGAACTATAAGGGTCATTTGCAGTGACCATCATAAGATTTCTGACGAAACTATACAGTAGCCATCCGCTTCTGAATCAACTAGACCTACTCAGTAGTCTCCTGTACGAGACGTGTTCCTAGTAAAGCTGCCTCACCTACCTCCATCCATCACAAAGGTGATCGGCATGGCCTACCATATAAAGCCTCATAAGGTGCCATCTCAATAGTTTTCTGAAAAATATTATTATAGGAATACTAGATCAGGGCTATGTGATTCGCCCAAGAGCCCCCAAAGTCTAGGACTTCGGCGCGCCACATTTACTCAAGCACCTGTATCGTACGCTTTGACTGGCCATCAGTCTGAGGGTGGTAAGTTGTGGTCAGAAGAACCTATGTACCCAGTTCCCTCTGAATACTCATCCAGAAACAACACGTAAAGTGGGAATCCATATCTGAATCAATAGAATGAGGGACACCATGAAGGCGTACCACCTCTCAGATATACAACTTTCTGAGATCGTCAACACCAAAAGTCTCCTTGATTGGAAAAAATTGATCTACCATGGTAATTCTGTCTACAACAACCCACACATCATCACTGCCTTGAGGTGACCTCAGCAACCTAGAAACAAAATCCATCGCGACATCATCCCATTTCAACTAATGAAACAATCCGGCTTTCCTCTGATGCTATGCCTTCACCTGCTAACTGGTGGAACATCTCACAACAAAACCAGCAACTTCTGAATTCGTACCCGGCCACCAATACTGACGTCACAAGTCAGGGAACATCTTGGTTACTTCGGGATGCACTGCCCATGCTAAAGCATGAAACTCCTGCATCATCTCCTCACATATATCCCCTAGAACCCACACTCGTCCCTAGAAACATAGTAACTCACTATCGCATACCGTCCATCAAGGAAGAGGGTCCTCACTTGACACTGACTCCCATAGAACTAGGCCTTCTGAATCCGAAAGTTGTCTCATCCTCACTCTATCAAGGAGGGTAGAAGTCACAACTTAGGAAGAAAGATATGTTTTCTCCTAACTATCGTGCACCACCAAATGCATCTTAATAAGAAATACCTAATATTCCACTCACCACTAGCCTCATGAACTACCTTTATCTGATTCTTCCAGCTCAGTGCATCAACAACTGTGTTACCCTTACCAGGTGTATAGGAATGCTCGAAGTTGAAGGACTGAAGGTATTGAACCCACCTTTGCTATCTCAAATTCATGTCACACTGAGTAACGATGTTCCTGAGACTTTTCTGGTCGGTGAAAACCACAAAAATCTCTCCCAAGAGATAATGTCTTTAACAGCACAATGCATGAAGAACTGCAACCAACTCGAGGTCATGTGTCGGGTAATTCCTCTCATGTGGCCTCAACTGTTGTGACCCGTATGCAACAACTCGATCTCCTTGCATCAACAATGCTCTCAACCCAATCTCTAATGCATCATAGTAAAATTTATCGATTTAACCCTGCTCTGGAAGTATCAAGACTGGTGCTGATGTCAACCTCCCCTTCATCTCCTAAAAGGCGGTCTTGTAAGCTTCTGACCAAACGAACTTCACACCATTCTTAGTCAAACCCATCAACGACACTGCTAAGAGGGGGAAATCCTATATATAACTCTTTTAGTAACTAGAAATCCCCATGAAACTCCGTATCTCAATAAAGATTGTAGGCTTCTCCAATGAAACTACTATTTTCACCTTCTCTGCGTCTAATGCAACTCTTACCTCTGAGATAATATGACCTAGGAAGTGAATCTGGTCCATCCAGAAGTAGAACTTTGAGTGCTTAGTATATAGCTAATGCTCTCTCAATGTACACAAAACTATCTCAAGATGTATGTAATGTTCATGTCGAGTGTGAGAGTACACCAAGATATCATCCACGAAGACTACCACAAGTGAATCAAGATAAGGATGGAAGACACGATTCATCAAATCCATGAAAACTGCTAGCACATTCGTGAGTCTGAACTGCATAACCAAGTACTCGTATAGACCATATCTACTCAAGAAATCTGTAAGTGGTGTGTCTGATGGTCTAATGCATAACTGATGATATCTGGAACTCAATTAAATCTTCAAGAACACTCGGGCTCCTCGAAGATGATAAAAAAGATCTTCAATCCTTGATATGAGATATCGGTTCATGACCGTCAACTGGTTCAGCTTCCGATAGTCTACATAGAGTCTGAGGGTACCGTCTGCTTTCTTCGTATAGAGGACAGGAAAACCCCATGGTTAAGCACTGGGTCGGATGAAACCCTTTTTCTGTAACACCTCTAACTACATCTTGAGCTCTTGCAACACTGGGGTAGCCATACTATATGTAGGAATGGACACCAGTGTCGCTTTTGGAACAAGCTCAATCATGAAATCCACCTCATGATCCGGAGGTAGACCAAAAAAGTCGTCCGGGAAGACATCCCTAAAACGGTCTACAGCTATTGGGAAATTCTTATGAAAAGTTCCCTGATCATTTATATATAAAGTTGCAATCTAGGCTATCACACCACCTCTCCCATGATGCTCGGGTCTAGCTCATCTAGCCTGGACATCCCATTCACCCTTGTATAGAAACTCTCCGCTCTCTAGGGACATAAAAGTAACTCTATAATGATAGTAATCCAAATAGGCTCGAAAGGGTACCAACTAGTCCATCCCAAGAATGACATCATAGGTCATCATCACTAAGACATATAGGTCCCATAGAAAGTGACACCCACCAGCCTATAGGGGGTTGTCCATGAACTGATGCACACTATCCATTCTAATTCCCAACGGAGTGTCTAGTGTCATAATATCTGAAGAAAAGGAAACAAAAAGCCCAATGATCTCTATAATGTGTACATATATAATGTTATGTGTAGCACCCATATCGAAAAGCACAGAAGACTAAATATAAGATACAAAAATAGTACCTCTGAAAGTAGATGGTTCGGGATACTTCTCATATTGAGTCTATTGCACTGCATATGCCTACCCAGTGTCGCAGCCCTGTGAAATAACCTGACAACCCTAAGATGACTTTCTGTGCTACTGCTAAGATCCTAGTGTCTGGCTACCATGACTACGCCCACCATCTCTGCATGCAAGACCTGATGTACCCCAATTTTCTGACTGGTAAGAATCTACTGGTCCAACTCCCGCATACAGAGTCTGCACAAAACCCCTCTCACTATACACTGGTGGAAACGCCCTGCCGAAACGCTGGAGGTGGCCCATCTTGCCGCAAGCTCAACACTCCAATGTGCCATGTGGACACTGTGGTCTCTTGTTCCCATATTTACCACACTAGTAGCACACTACCTGTCCACCTGAAGAATAACTCTGACTTGTACTACCACCATGAGATAAGTCCATCTGTCTCTACCTCTTACCGGTAGAAAGAGTACCAGAAATTTGTGTCGAACCACCCTGTCCCACACCATTAGCTTCCGGAAAGTTCCGCTATGTAATCAGTACCTGGTTTACAGTTGCATGCATATTAGGAAACCTGAAAACATTCACCAGTGCTCAGATGTCATATCGAAGACCATCCTCAGAGTTTCAATCCCTCAACATGTCATCACCCACCAGAACGGGTGAAAAATGATGAAGCTCAGTGAAGCGAATATAATAATCATTCACTGGCATGGAGACTTGCTGCATATTCATGAAATCTTGAGCTCGATCTGCCCTCAGAATCTCTGGGAAAGAAGTTGTCATAGATGGATTCCTGAAAAGATTCCCATGCCATGTCACGGTGATGCTCAGACTAAGTAGTAACATCCCACAATTTCTTGGTGGAATAACACATCATGCATGTATCAAGCTTGACCCTCCACCCTGTTGGCATATCTATATGCTCGAATATCATCTGCATCGAATCAACCCATGAATCTATAGCCTATGGTCCACCATCCCCGAAAAACATAGGTGGATGCAGCTACTAGAAGATACGATTCAGCTCTGCCATAAATGTGGCAGCCGGCTGTGCTCCATGGAAGGTCTTCATAAACTGAATGAAGAATTAATGGAACTGTGCCTCCGCTCATGTGTCCAGTATAACAGTTGTCACCACATCTAGCTCTGCTGGAGGATCCATCGGTATCCCTTGGCCCACCACCTCTGGAGTAAAATCGTTGTCGCTCTCCCAGCAAACAACTGGTGGTCGTCTCGGCGACATGACTCTTCATGGTCAAAGCACACCTTAGATCAAGATTATCAATGACCAAAAATGAGGAGACCAAGAAGAGAATAAGATAAAGAAAGGATTCATGATTTACAAAACTAGACTGCATGACGTGTATAAATACTACACGGCGTGTTCTCACAGGCCATTCACATGGGTGTGTACATCTACTAGAAGTATTTGTGTATCGCCCAACTACACGGTGTGTTTTTATAAGACACAACGTGTACATTAATCCTTCATCCTTTCCCGAATCCTTACACATGGATAAGCCACACGACTCTCCTAAAACAAAACTACACGGCGTGTCCCATAGGCACACGGTGTGTACTTGACAGGCTTTCACCGGCCAGTATTGTCCATGAAACGACCTGTATACCCAGGTCGCACTACACATCGTGTTCCAAAAAAACACGATGTGTTCAAAAGATCCCCAGAACGACCTGTGTTTCTCGCTACACGACCGACTACAAGGATGCCACTTCACGGCATGTCCCATAGGTAGACGACATGAACAAGGTAGGGTAACATCGACCCGTGTTGTTAGTGACAGGGACGGGTACCTGTGTTAGACAAGATGACGTGTTCAAGGTACACACAACATGTACATCTTAAGGTTTCCTCCATCCGTGTTGTTAGTTACATGGGCAGACACCCGGTCAACACTACACGGCATGTACAACTGGTACACGACGTGTTCTCCCAAGCCATTCCGTACCCCGTGTCCCTGCCCACATGGCCTATGACATTGTAAGAGAATACACGGTGTGTACCTACGATGCACAACATTTACATAAAAAGTTTTCATTTCTTCTAGAACAGAAGAACACACAGCAAGTGTCCAAGGAATTACAGGGCATCTATCTTGGATTTTCCAGATAGTAAGCCTTAGATACTTCTCCGAGACCCAGAAAAACATTGAAATTGATATCTAAGTGCCAAATTCTGATCTATGAGGGCCCATACTCCCTGTGAATCAAATCTTGGCATCTTACACATGTTATAACAAAGAAAACTCATTAATGATCCAAAAAATTCTGGTTATTGAGGGACCATACTCTCCAAAAACCAAAGTTTGGCATTCATTCTATCAACGACCTTGAACAAAAATTCCCTATCAAATAATAGGTATTTATCAAGCAGCTATCACAACATCATTCTTTTCTATCACAACAACTATCACAACAACATGCAATTTCTAATTCACCTACATGGGATGGACATTATGCATGGCATGTGATTCCTAGCATGTTCCAAAATGATGCATGATATGGAATACCCTCATCTCATCAAATTGAAAATAAATAAAACCCATGTATAACATATATACAACACAATCACAAGTGTGTCACCCAATGATGAAAATCGGTTCAACATTAAAATTTCCAAATCAAAAAAAATGCAACACGAGCTAAATTGGATTTTCCATGTACATGAGTTAGCTACTCCCAGGCATAGATTATTACCAGCCACCATTTCTACCCTATCCCTGACTAAGGATCCAAATATTATGTTAATAAAAAGAACTCCTCTGATACCACTTTGTAACGTCCAAGTTCCAGAAGACACACAATAGGTGCCATGAACCCAGTTGGTCACATGACCTCAAGCGCATTTCCTCAATCTCTAGAGGTTGTCGACTAGTAGTGAGGGACCGAGTCTGATAGTGGGGAAACTATGCCCTCATTTTTTAAAGTGTATCATAGTAGGAAAGGTAAATAACATTCAACAACGGAAGCTGTAAACAATATACAACTGAAATGGACAACTTATGTAAAGAGCACCAGCTGTCATAATATAAAGATGCAGCATGTCACTAATTCTATGAAAGCAGCAAGAACAGGATACACTACAAGACAATACAATACAACTCGATTAATAGGCACATCCAACAAGACAAAGTAGAGCAAATAGAACACAATAGCATCACAATCCTATGCTCGCTCCCGTGATCTCTTATGCCTCTGCAATAATCATATACCTGTATAGGGACTCTTTCCCCTGTCGACACCTGCAACATTATATTCTGTTTGGGCTGAAGACATGACCCAAACAGGGTGTGAGAAAAAAAATCCCAGTAGGTAACCACCAAAGTCCCATGCCAAACTGTTAGTATAAATTTTTAGTAGCTGTGTGAAGTAGTAAATTCTATAAACTAAGCAGTACTCAAAATAACTAATTCTAACACTTATATTTCCATTTTAATATTAATTTAACCATGCCAAGCCTATGCTTTAACATGGCTGGTACAACATATAAAAATCACCATGGTGAATATTCATGATAACACTATCCTTAGACATCTAATTCTTACCCACAGGTAACTAGAATCAAAACCCACAGGTGTCTGGGCACATGCATAACAGATATTTCCCATAGGCGGTGTGGCGTCGGCAGCTCCATCCTTGATGTCTTCTTGCGATCCTCGGCGATTGGATGAGGCGTGCAACCTTACTGTTGTTGTGAAATCGATCTATTCAGTCGGTGTTCATACGGTTTTGAAGCCTCGCGCTGGATCTGCGGAAGCTTCTCAGCCATCTCATTCGATCTCGAAGACTGATGAGAGCCGAGGTGATATGTGGTCGTCATCATGTCGAGAGGAGGTTGATGCGGTTGTAGCCGCTGTTGAGGCTTTTCCGGCTCTGCCCCGGGAAGAGTTGCTTCGTGATTCGGTTTCGTCCCGTGGTGATTTTTTTCCTGGCTTTATTTCCTCTTATGATGCGATTAAAAAATCAAATGCAGGGTTAAATTTGGATGGAGCATGTTCATTTGCGTGGTTGAAGGACTCAGGTCCTAGTAAAATTCTTCGCAAGGGTTCATCAACTCATGTTGAAGCAAATTCTGCAGCTCTTGATGAGAGAATGTCAATTGGTAAAAAATCATTGATTGCACGAATTGTCCTTTCTAAAGGTGCACAACCGTGGAAGTTTGATGATTTGATCCATAGAACCTCCCTTTTGTGGGGTTTTTCAAATTGTAAATGTGTTTCGCTTGGTCAAGGACTTTTCCACTGCCTTTTTCCATCTGATAATCTGATGCTTCGTGCATGGAGCATGGGAAACTTGTTTCTCAAACCTGGATGGATTCATTTACATGAGTGGTCATTGGATTTTAATGTCTCATGTGCAAGAAATTCTTTTTCTCAGTTATGGATTCGTCTTCATGGACTCAATTGGGTCCTCTGGCACCCAAAAATTCTGCATGATATTGGCATGGCAATTGGGACTCCGATTCGGCTTGATAAAGAGACCGAGGATGTTCGGTTTGGTCATTATTCTAGGATGCTGGTGGAGGTTGATCTCAGTACCACTTTGATTGACAAGGTAACCCTTTCCACTCCTTCTGAAAACATTCACATTGACGTTGAGTATGAAAAAAAACCCTCTTTTCAGTAATGAATGTATGGCCGTTGGACACTCAATGGAGTTATGTCATAAGAATGTTTCTTGTGGGGAATGTGGGGTGAGAGGTCATTCAGAAGCTCCCTGTCGTAGGAAGTCAAAGGAGAAGGATTCGATGTTTCCAAAATCTACTGCTCATGATGGTGAGTCACTTAGCGAGCTCGTTACCAACGATACTGGTAAAGGGTTGGAAATTGATGCTTCTCCGATGAAGGCCCATCGTGGCCCCTCTACGACTCCATCTGCTTTAGTCAAAGAGGTTACTCCAGTTGTGGACCTTGATACCCTCCAGGTTGATGTCTCCAAGAAGAATGATGTGCAACAACAATTTGATTGTCAGCAGGAAATCCAGAAGCTTTTCTATGTTTCTGAATTACCTGACAAATGGGGGAATGTTTCTGAGGGCGAACAACGGAATGTGGGTACCCTGATTAGGGTCTCGGATAGTGGCGGTCACACCTCTTATAGGGATTCTGTTTTAAGTGGAAATACAAAGGATGCTTCCGGTGAGTGTTTCACCTCTGTTACCGTAAAGCGGAGACCACACAAGGATTATTCTAATGTCCCTAGAAACCTGTCTACCAGATCGTCGTCTAAGGTGTCAAGGAAGGTGGATACAAATATTTTTCAAACCTTAAATCGAGATAAGTCTCAATCAGGGTGGGAGACAGCTGGTGACTCTGATTATGGAAATGATTTGTCGTATTATGATCTCTAGACCTGTTTTTAGTGGTTGTGGGAATTTCTGTTTGTTTTATCCCATCTGCCACTCTTATGTACTCTTTTCCTTCTTTTTAATAAATGTTCAGAAACTTTGCTTCTGACTGGACTTTTCTCGCTATGAACACTACCCCCAGGATATACATGTTACCGGGCTAAGCCCAAAATATAAGAAAAACATTATATACAATTCATCTCAAGGTAATTTAAATCATGCTAGAAATCACGGTATACCCACATGTATCCTGGAAAAACGTATAGACATGGGAATGCACCCCCGGGGTGGTGCTAGATCCAAGCAGTGATCCAAAACAGCAGTTTAAACTTATCATTAGATTATCTAAGAAATTATAGAAATCTTTTGAGGAAAGGCCACAACCATACGACACCCCAACATTGGTTTGTAGCACAACTATACACAAATTCAACTCAACAGTTGGAAATAAACACTAGACCACCTACCTCGATCATCTCTGATCGGTAAACGTGAATGACGCCTCCGGAAACAAACGAGAACAGAGTAGATCTAAGATGAACATAATCCTGTTCGAACTCAAATAACATTCCCTCGAGAAAGAATTGGTAAGTAAGGCTCTAGGAGAATGAAAAGCTTACCGGTGTTGTTTTAAGGAGATTGACGACGTAGGGACCATGTACCCGGTGTGTGATCGGGAGATCCTCCAAGATCTGGCCATCTATCCCACTCTCCTCTGGCATTCTATGATCACTCTATAAATAGAGGAGGCTAATTCCCATTTTATGTTAAAAAAACAAACTACAGGGCGTGTACTCTCAAGTACACATCTTGTACTTTTCTTATTTAACTATTCCACCAGCGGCTATGTTTTCACCGATGAACTGTTCATCTATCAACATGTGTACACAACATGTATTCCTGATTACATGGTGTGTACTATCGTTCCTCTTATGGCTGCCTCCACCACCCGACTGTTCACCTACCGACTGAATACACAGCGTGTAAATACCCTATTCACTGCATGTCGTCATATATTACAACCTTCATCACCGTCCAGCCTACACACCCTGTGTAGTCATCCCACATGGCCAAAGTACACTACATGTGTAAATGAACACGGCATGTAGTCACAAAATTTGGGATTTTTTCCTATTTTCCTTATTTTCAAAAAAACACTTAAGCAAAAAGGAAAAGAAGAAACTCGTACCTCAAGAAGAAAAACCAGGTTCTTAAAATATATTAGATACTAATTAAAGATAGAGTAAAAACCATAGAGGAAAGAAAAATAATACATAGAATAAAAATGATATTATTTTTTAAGGAATAGATAACCAATTTCTTTATTCAGGTATGATGTATCTATAGGATCAAAATTATGATTTAGATATCTCAATTACAATAGGGGATGGATTGTATGTTTTAACCCATTCATTTTTATCCTTAAGATAATATATGTCAAAAAAAGTTAAAAAAGATGAATTCACAATCCCTCTTTATTTATTAATAAAGAAACTAACTTTCTCAATATCCCCTAATGTGGATCCGATAACGAAACTTAAACATGTTTACTTAAAGAAAGATTATACTTTAAAGTGTATAGAATAAAATATATTAGATTATAGACAAGAATAAGAAAGTGTATAAAAGTTACAATTTATATCTATAACTAAATGCATCAGAATGAAATAACTTGTAGTTAAAAAAGTAATAAAAGTGTAATAAAATCAATTAAATTCATTGAGAATGGTATCCAACAACCATTGATAAATGTCAGTTGATTTATACGTTCATGAAAGACTTCTTTACCCACAACAGAGTAATCCCTTGATATGAAGATAAAAATCTATCTTGATATCTCCACAAGACCTTGATCTGTAATTTGATCGGCACCTCTATATTTATTTACATGAAATCAATCTATTGTATTCAACAAAAATTAGAATCACACTATGTGGAATAAAGCTTCATTAATATTTTAGTAACTGTAACAAGCTATTCACAATATAAACTCCTTACAGATTTCACATGAATCAAATCTCATAGAGATCTCGTAGAGTTTTAATTCTCCAAAAATATCACAGCATTAATCACATACAAATAATTGGGTATTTATAGGCCATATCTCATAGAGTCAAAATATACTCCAATAGTCATATTTCCCTTAAATTTTGGAGGGATTTGTACAGTTGGCACTCATAAAATGGTTATTTTGTAACAAATTTTATGACACCATTTTATAAAACAAACTATGAGAAACATTGTGATGACATTGTTTTTTATAACACATAATATAAAACATTATCAAACATTGGATTTGATAAAATGGAATGCTACATTAAGGAAATTTGGTAACTGTAATAAAAACAAATATTTATATTTTGAAAATATGAAACGTTCTATTATGATTAATGATGTACTATGAGTCTGATTTTAGAGGATAGTAGAGTCCTATTTCAGAAGAAATTAGAGTCCAATTTTAGAGGAAATCAGAGTCTGATTTCAGAATAAATCGGAGTATGACTTCTGGGTAAATCCTAGTATGACATTAGAAGAAATTGGAGATTGATTTATGAGGATATCAAAATCTGTTTGCAGAAGGAATCCTATTTTCAATTCTAGGGAAATTAAATTTACAGATAATGATTTCATTTAACATAAATAATTTTTGACATACAGAAAATGCATTGGCTTGGTTAGGAAAACATTTTTTTAAGATTATATAGACCATGAGTAAGGTATAACATGATCTAAAATATAATCATCCTTAAGAATAGATAAACTATATTTAAGAATACCTATTTTTTATTTTCAAAACATAATGGAATCGAAGAGTAATAAAATGGCTATTGAATCAATACTATCTTATTTTATACAATGTATGGGTTAGTGAAATTCATGCAGTTCCTATAAATGGTGGAATAAAGGTTGTTTCAAATGAGTTAAGTGATAATATTTCAATAAGTAAAGTCACTGGATTGAGAGTCTATATATATTAAAAGGACATAAAAAGGAATAAAGTAAATATCATTTCCCTCTTGGTATTATCGATTAAGGGAAGACCAAATGCACATGCCCTTATGAAATTTTTTATTAAAACAGGTAAAATTATTATTATTTTGGGAACTATGTGTATTTTTTTAATTTGGTTCTTATTCACTGTGGATTAAATTATTGAGGTATTCCTAGGTGAATTCAAATTCATATGAATGTAATTTTAATTCATGGAAAATATCTCTAGAATATTAACCATATGTAAAGAGACCAACATAAAAATGTACTCTAAAACACATCATTTTGGGGTTATAGATGGAACTGTTCATTTTCATATGATATCTCATGATTTAATTTAGGATGATAAGGGGTATATATGGATGATTTAAACCCTTCCACCACTATCTATAATGAAGAAAGACAATCATTTCATTGTTCATGATGGGTTTAATAGTATATTAATTATTTTATTATCCAAGATTCCCAAGCCATAATGTCAAATATTTTTAAAGGATTCCATACTAAATTTTAAATGTAAATTGTAGAATATTTTAATCAACCAAATGAATAGATAATATTAACACCCATAATCATTTCACGAGGTGGTCTCACCAATTTAAGTCATGTCTAATACCAGTAATTTTATAGTAAGAGTTATTCTTGGTCAGAAGAATTATAACAACTAAAATGTAATTTATTACCCAAGTAAGCTACTAAATGGAGCACAAGTCAATTATGAAACTACTTAGAAAGATATGATTCATGTTTTGTATGGAATGAATAAATATAGGAAATATATCATTGGTATTAAGGTGACGATCATAACTAGATATTCATCATTGATCTATTTGTTTGTCAAAGTATGAAGAAAATGAATGGAATTTTATGTGGGTAATTTTTTTATAATAATTTGATTTTGAATTCAATGATAAGAAAGGAACTGATAATTGGGTCACTGAAAACTTTTCTAGATTATATGACCTTCAATAAATCACAAATATTCTATCAAGGGATTGATTATTAATGAATAATTATTTACTATTATAAAAAAATCATTCAATAGTATTCAATAAATTTTTATTACATTATAACTCTAAATGTTCTAGGATGAATAGCTTAGAATGGGATGATGTTATTTGACACATATTTGAATGTTTATTTTTGGGGATAACTATTATTATATAATGAAGGTGGTGATAAAATTTTCAAAAGGTGTGTGGAAAAAGAGGATCTTTATTATCCAATATATTTCTATAAACTAAATTATTATAGACATTATGGTATTTGAAAGACGAATTCACAAAAGTTTCAATGTTCTTCCTATTAGTATATAATTTTTAAAGTTGAAAATAAATTTATAATGAATTATGATAACATCTATATAATGTAAAATGATTGAAAAATATAGAATATACAATTAATAGAGAATTCAGAAAAATTTATTTTTGATATTTAGGGATTGAAATATCTTTGGTCCATAAACAAAATCAAATAGGATTGAATATATCTTTGTGGTAGTTGAAAATGTATCAAAATTGGTCATTGATATTTCATTGGTAGACAATATGGGATCTTATTTTTTTATTGAATATATATATTTAATATATATATATTTCCCAGATCCATTATTAATGAAAATGTATTTGAGTCCATGAATAATCAGGTTATAGCCTTGATGTATAATTATTGGTGTGTATATAATGATATAACTATCCATTTTCCATGAACTAGAGGACATGTAGAAGAGGAAATAAATGTATTAAAGGAAATTTTGGAAAATTAAGTGTGAAACTAAATAAATGTTTGGACCTTAAAATTATATAATACACTCTATGAATTGAGAAATTCAAATTAAACACCCATTGGGATGTCACCCAATAAACTGGTAATTGGATAAACAATCCATATTTTAGTTGATATTTAGTATAAGTTCAATAGGATATAAAATTAGTCAATCTAGATTGCGTGAGTGTTTATTATAATTAATGGTTTTATTGGAGTGAACTAAGGTAATTCATAAGAAAATCATAGGAAAACTATAAAATTATAAAATAATCAAATCTAAATAATTTTGTATAAAATTAATCTAGATAAAATAATTTATTGAAGGAAATCTGGTTCTACAATTAAATTCAATACTAAAACTGTTTCTATAGAACATAATGTCTTCTTGGTTTACTACATTTAATCTGTTTTAGTTACTTTGAGTGGAGTTTTAAATATCTATAGACAATATGGACAATTATTCACTATAGATGGATTATCATTGAAGTTATATTTTTAATCGGAAATGTTGGAGAGTTCCAATTCCATGTGGATAGAAAATTTAACTTCAAAGAAGTTAGGATGATGAATATAAAACACATACTCTCAAAGTTTTACATATTTGACATATACATGAAATTTTGAAGTTGGTAAACATTATTAAGGTCTGTAGATCTTAATATAGAATTTTAAAAGTTATTTTCTTTGTGAAATGATATAAAATATTTATTTCTTACATGGATTGATTATGAAAAGTGGAGAAACAGTACCAGATGGAAATTCCATACATAGATAATGAGTGATATTTATTAGATTTTAGAATTTTAGTAACCCATCATTTGAAATATACTAATAGTAATGGATTTTGATAGAGATTTTTATTTATAATTTTAATATTTTAGGATGATATTGTGTGGAAAAACTCATATTAGGGGTTAGGTAGAACGTAATCATGGAATATTTTAAATTTATAATTGAATAACCATGTTTGTTTCATTCCATTATGTTATTATTGAAATAATAACTTGATAACCACTTGTTTTATTTGAGAAGTTTGTATGTTATTGAAAAATAGGATGTTCATCCTTTTAACTTAATTGAGGTAACATTTATATCAAGAATGAAAACCCCCCCAATAATTTATTGTGTAATTTCCAATGAATCATTCTGTAAGCGAACTAGGATAATTGTATTATCATTATAATTTCTAGAATGTGTTAATGTTAAATTTTTTTCTTCATTGAAGGATGGATATTTATATCATGAATGAGACACATTTTGGGACATATTTTGTTATTTTTTTGAGGGGTATTTTTTGTTCCAAAACTCTAAATGTGATTAATCAGGGTTTAGTGGATGAATCATTTCTATAGGAAGAAGATAAAAATATAATAGGTGTTATTGCCTCATAATAAAGAGTCTTTCACCATGGAGAGGATATAACACATAGTCATCAAAATTTATCAGTGTGAAGGTTTCTAGTGTAGGGATTAGTCCTAAAAAATTTCTATAGAGAAGACCCTATGTATTATTAGGGCTATAGCATTATAGAAGATTTTATTCCATATCATATGGTGTTTCACTTTGAGCACTCTATAATAATATAATTTTTGGAATTAGATTACTATAACATCGTAATGGGGTGGTTTCACCATGAATCACTGAATGTAGTGTAAAATATAGTTTTTCTATTTTGATAGGTGTATTATCTAAATGAAGGGGTTTGTGTCATGAAGAACCTCATCATGAAGAAACTGTGCGGACATAATTTTTATGTGATTATTTTTAATGGGGTGTTATGTCATAATGAAACAGTTAAGCCACCACATGAAATATTGATTTGTTTTTGTGCTTATATTCCAAGGGTCATTCAATAACCCTATCCCTAGATATAATGTATTATGCCTTGAAACTAGAGGTTACTCTATATTGTTCCCTCATACATGGAAAATTAAAGGGGTATCCTTTACATAATTTTCAGGGGGTAATTTTGAAAACAAATTAGGATCCATTGGATTCAATTAATCAATGAATGGGGATGATCCCTAATTTTCTCTCATTTCCTGCTTTTTCCCCTTTGGAATTATGTGATTTAGGAGGTCCTTGTTTTATATATATAAGGGAATACCTTCTACCACATATTAATTTATCATCTCCTTTTACTTATCATGATTGATAAAGGGTAAATTAGTGTTTTGGGTGTAATGCTCTTGAGGCCATGTGAGCAACTGGGTATGGGGAACCTTTGCGAGGAACTCGGAACCGAGACATTAAAAGTTGAATCAGAGGGGTTTAGTTTCTTCTGTTTCTTAATATTTGGAGCCTATAGATAGGGATTAGAAAGAATAGGTAGTTGTAAATTAGTTGTACCCAAAATTATTTAACCCATGTATAGGGAAAATCTCGGTTACAATGATTATTAATTTTTTTTAAGTTTTTCAATTATTACAGTAGATTTGATTTCACGGTTGGGGGATAAACATATTTTGTGCTTCTATGGTTTATATCATTATGGTTCGAGCCATGTAGAATAACATGGGTTGGATGGAAAATTCAAGTATACACAGTGTCTTAGGAGGAACACGTCATGTGAAGGGGTATTACCAGACCTATCCTAGAGGAGGTACAAGCCATGTTGAAAGGGAACACACAATGTTGGTCTTATACACACCGTGTAACCATGTCTGTAAAACATGAATGTTTTCTTCTACTATTCCTTTCTTGCACTTCTATGTTTTAGTCTTTTCTAATATTGAACTGAGGTGTGCGCTTGACCTTGCAGAGCCATGACACTGAGACTTCCTCCAGTTGTGCGCCATGTATAGGGCGATTACTAAACACTAGAAAGAATATATCAGGGGCTACTAGAAGATCCTCCCATAGTTCTTCTCTTGGCACAAGTTGTTATGCTTGACACAGGTGCTGATGCGCATCTCCATGATGGCATATTGGGGATGTATCATACTTTTAAGGGAGCACTTTATCCTTCCCTATCCATGGAAGGTCTGACGCGAGTGTTCTTGCTGCTGTATCATAATACTTTATCAGGGTATGGAAGACCACAGGATTCAGAGTCATGGTTGGTGTCCATGATTGATACTATTGGGCATCTACAGATGCCTCTAGATAGGAGGGAGAAGCTCACTACATTCATTCTAGGTGATTCCACCAAGATATGGTGGCATGTTATCTCAGAGGCATGGCGTCATCAGGATATGTATTGGGAATTTTTTCATAGAATATTCATAGAATATTTATTTCCCGAGATGTTTAGGGCTGATCAAGCCTGGGAGTTCATGCATCTGGAGTAGTGCACTCTTTCAGTAATGGAGTACTCTTCTCAATTTACAAATCTACAATACATGACACATGTTCTATGAGGTGATGAGTTATATTTGGCTAGGAGATTTGAGTATGGTATAAGGTATGGAATCAGATCATAGATGAATGCCTTTAGGCTGACATCAATGAAGGATATAGTGAACCAGACACTAATTTTGAAGAACAATCTGAGGGAGTTGGGAGATTTTCAGCCAAGGTTATTCAGCATCATAGGCCAGTACTCCTTCAATAGAGAGTATGAAGCACTAAAAGAAGCCTTCAGGTAATGTTTCATCAGATAGCCGGGTGGTGTGATACCATTGCAGAATGAGCTGGTATACAGGACCGCATTTCCTGAGAGTCCTGGTTGAGTGCTGATCATGTAGCAAGATGGGACATCTCCATCATTTCTACCATGTTTTCTCACTAACAGCTAGTGGTAGGAGATCTTTTATGATAAAAAATTAAGGAGTAGGATCACCAGCTAGTGGTAGGAGGTTGTGGCTGTGGTTGTTAGGCTTCCGGTTCTCAGAGACCACATGGTGAGGGTCGTAGGGACAAGATATGGGTCAAACAATTGTAATGGTACAGGCCCAGTTGGAGCAAGATCCTATAACCTCTACGGTTAGAGGTACAATTTTAGTTACCTCAGTTTTATATTCTTCTCCTTTTGATACAGGGGCTTCCAAATGTTTTATATTTGTTGCCATTTTGGAGATCCTCATGCTCTGTATCATTACTTATGAGGATGCTTTAATGCTAGACGCACCGTTGGGGATTATGACATTAGTGTACATCAATGATAGGAGTGCCCATTGAGGTTGGTGGGTGTAACATATTATTGGACCTCTATGTCTTATAGATGACATGCTTTGATGTCATTCTCACAATGGACTGGTTGGTCTCCAATCAGTCATTTATTAAATTATATCATCATAAGGTTAATTTCCCATCACCCGAGGGAAGGTATCTTCTACACAACGGTGAATGTGATTTGCATGAGACCAGAGTGGGACCCAAGAATCAAGGGTTAGGACGAATTACATCCTAGATTTCTAGTTTATTTCATGATGAACAAGGGACTTGTCAGATGGACTTTTTTCCAGTGTCAGATAATTTCAGAGATGTCTTCCCAGACGACTTATTAGGTTTACTATTAGAGAGATAGTTAGATTTCTCTATTGATCCTATTCCAGGAGCAGCATTGATGTCCATTAATCTGTATAGGATCGCTAAACCAGAGTAACTAGAGCTCAAGAAGTAGTTGGTGGAGTTATAGGAAAATGGTTTCCTCCAACATAGTACTTCTCCATGGGGTTCAGCTATTCCATTAGAGAAAGGTGGATGATACCCTTAGAATTTTTGTGGATTATCAAAAGCTAGAACTATTGATGGTTAGGAACAGATATCACTTCTCAAGGATGGATGATCCCATTGATCATCTTCAAGGAGACTGAGTGTTATTGAAGATTTAGTTTAGATCAAGTTATCATCAGTTTCGCATTAGACCATCTGATTTACCTCTAAAAACCTTTCTATGTAGGTATAGCCTATACGAGTACGTGTTTATGCCATTCGGTATCATGAATGTGCTGATTGTATATATGTACCAGATGAATTGATTGTTTCATCCTTAATTGGATTATTTTGTGGTAGTCATTGTGGATGATATCTAGATGTACTCTCACACTCGATAAGACCATGTACCCAATATTGAGATCATTTTTACTAAAATTAATGAGTATAAGTTATATTCTATTCCTTAAAAATTACACTTTTGGATGGATTAGTTTTACTTAATTAATTAGGTTATCTCGGAGATAAGAGTATCAGTAAACCCATAGAATGGGAGAGCAGTTGTTTTCTGGGAGCATTTGAAGAACTTCATTGTGCTATGATGTTTTTAGGGGATGACCAGTTACTACAGACACACTATACATGACTTTTCATTTAGATGTTCCACTAATGGGCCTGACTTAGAGGAGTAAAAAGTGGATGTGGATATATTCTTATGATTTGACCTTTTAGGAGCTAAAATTGAGATGGTATTAAGCACCAATAATGATTTTTCTAGAGTTGAGCAAGAGCTACATTGTTTACAGTGATGAATCAAGTATCGGGATGGGAGCAGTGCTTTTGTAGGGGGAAGGAGTCAATGTGTACAGGTCTCAGAAATTAAGGCCACATGAGAGAAATTTCCCGACTCATGATCTTGAGTTAGCTGTAGGTTTGCTGGACTTTCACTGTGGGAGACATTATCTTTTGGCTAAGCATTTTATGATATTAATTTACCCCAAGAGTCTCAAGTATAACTTTTCCACACATTATCTGAATTTGAGACAGTGAAGGTGGGTTGAGTAACTTCAGTCTTTTGACTTTGATCTTTCTAACATGCCTAGAAATGCAACATAGAGTCTATTTCATTGATCTGAAAGACTCTGATATAGGTAGTTCAGGAGGCCCACAGTGAGTGGAATCTTATGGATATGTTCTCTGAAATGTTTTTGGATGTGCACAACAGATAGAGGAAGATGGTTCATTTTTCTGTATTTATTCCCTCGACTCTAATGGATCAAGCGAGAATGAGGAAACTATTATATCTTGATGGCCTAGTACTATGGGAGAGTGTGTCAGGCAAGGACCATACTATTGGGTGGACTATATACGACAATGAGATATTTCATTTTCAAGGGCACATATGGGTGTACGCAAACATATGTGAGGAGTTGATGTGATATTTTCATTACTAAGTGTTTTCATTTCATTTTGGAGTCATCATGATGTATATAGATCTACACCATCATTATTTGTGGCTAGGTATGAAGAGAGATGTAGCCAGTTCTGTTGTGACGTGTTCCACCTGTTAGTATGTGAAGTCAAAGTATCGACGACCAACAAGAATTTTTAAATAGTTACCCATTCCTGAGTAGAACTTGAACGATTTTGAAATGGATTTTGTGAGGTTTTTACAAATATCTCCATGAGAGAATGATGTGGTTTTAGTTCTTTTTGAATATATCCCGAAAGTTTCACATTTCTCTCAGATCAAGGAATCCGTCAGTGATGATGATCTTGGAAGGTTTTACATCAGATATTTTTTATGTTTGACTGATATTATGCACTCTATCATTTTATATTGGAATTCGAATTTTATGTCTCATGTTTGGAATGGACTACTGAGGGATTTGGGTACACAAGTACTTTTGAGTACAACTTACCATCCCTAGAATGATGTCCAATATGAATAGAAAATTCGGGTTTTTTAGGAAATTCATTGACCATACATTGGGTATTTTATGGATTCTTGGGAGAGTCATATACCCATAGTATAGTTTTCCTACAATAAATGTTTTCATAAAACGATTCAGATGGTTCCTTATGAATAATTGGGTAGTTGGCCAAGCCGAACGACAATATATTCGCTAGAGGATGGAGAGGAAGCTTTGCTGGTACATCGTTTTTTCCAGGACACCACCGAGATATGTTGGTCCAATTGAGGTTTTGGAGAGAGTCGGTGTAGTTTTCTATTGGTTTTATTTACCTCATAGGTATCAAGTTATGCTTGATGTCCTCCATGTTTCTCAGCTACAAAGTCACTTTTAATTCCCATATCATGTTTTTCAACCCGAGGAGGTTGAGTTGGAGGGGGTTGCATCCTTTGAGGAAAACCCTATTCATATTAGGTATCATAACATGAAGGTTCTCCATGGATGGTATGTTGCTCTGGTATATTTTATATGGTAGCACATGCGAGTAAAGGATGACACTTGGGAGATAGAGGCTGATGTACGATCCTAGTGGCTAGAGTTGTTTGAAGTTTCTTCTTAGCCACCCGTGAAAGAGAAATTTGGGGATAAATTACTTTATGTGGGGATGTTTCTAAGAACCTATATCTTCATTTCTAGTATGGATATTTATTTTGGGTTGTTTTTTAAGAAAATTGAAGATTTGGAAATTTTATATGTACACACCATGAACTATTGAGTTCACACCGTGTACCTGTTTTTCATGGGTAGTTGTGTACTGGATGTGTAACAACAGAGTACACGGTCATGTGGACTACCTAAAGTGTGGGCTAGTTAAGTCTAGTGAACGACATGTACATTAAATGAACATGTAGTGTAGTTTTGTTTTTATTTGATTAATCAGACTGGGGTTGCATCTAATCTCTATAAACATCTTCTCCATCTTATGTCTCGTATAAGAGAGAGGAATATGACTCAAAATCATTGAGATACTCCCATTCCTCAATTTGAGATTTGATTGAGACACCGCTAGGTGTGTTGGGTTCTCACCAGTGGGTTCTCGTTTTTCCAAGAGCCTCCCTTCATTATTTCTCCTTTCTCATATGTTATTCAAGGTTGAATGGTTTTGACCTTTTTTTAGATCAATGATATTTTAGGCTGATTTAATGGCAAAATTTTAATACTTATCATCATACAACATCAAGGTAGGTGGTTTGTTAATTTCCTTGTTTGTATTTGAATTATCTATGCTAAAAGTTCTGAATACCCTTGTTTAGGGTATTGCGTGTTTTTTTTGGAATTTAAACCGTTTTGATGCCTACATGGGTTTTTTATTGAGAATGGGTTGTTGATTATGAATAATGTTTGTTACCTTGATTATAGAGGTGTTACCCATGTTGGTTTCAGTTATGAAAATTGGTTCTAGATAGCATGTAAGGTAGTTTTTTTTTCTGCGTAGTGTTGTTAGCATGGAGTTTTTGATTATATGAGATGCATGTGTCTTACAATATGAATGTATGACTAAAGGTAATTGACTGTGAGATCATCTGGAAGTATAGTATTTTTATTATATATTATTATTATGATTGAATAGATGAAATGACTGTGAGAGCTGCCATCTGTCATTGTCTAGAGGGATTAGACTATGAGATCTACCTATAGGGTCCTTATTAATTAAATGTTGGACCAAAGGGAATTGACTGTGAGAGCTCCTAGGGGACCATTATATTACAGACCATGTAGTTATTCGCAATGAGAGCTAATAGGGTGGTTGCTTCTGTTTGATTAGTACTATGTGGGATAAAAGGGGATAGACTATGTGAGATTTCCCAGAGGGTCATTGTTATTATTGAATAGGTGATATATGAAACCATAGGGGATTATACTTGTAGGACTTTCCAAGAGGCTTTTCTATTGAAGATTGAATAATTTTGAAGAGTCTTCTAAGCCAAAGCACAATAATTTACTTTGTCTTTTGTAATTGTTAGATAGGCACTTGAGACGTCTATTAGTTATTGGGTATATGGGGATTCATAACGCAGTCTAAATCCTAAGGTTACATAATTCCATCGATTGAATTTTTTATAAATCTAAATTATTGTAATTTAAAACTGTAGTATTTTTTACGTTTGTGCACTACCTTGTTTAATGCTACATTTCTTCATTTTAAATGCTATATATATTCAATGATAGTTATGCGAAGACCTTTTGGTGGTTTCCTATTGGGATTCATCTCACACCTTGTTTGGGTCATGCTTTTGGACCTAAATATATTATATATTTCTAGGTATAGATAGAATAAAGTACCCTTATACATTATGTACATGATTACAATTAGAGATAGAGACCATGGGACCAAGTTGAGTATTGTGATGCTATTAAACTTACTGTTTTAATTACGTTTTTTTAGAATTGTTTTAACAACATTGTGATTTTTTCTACTCTCCAATGATACAAAGTGACATTAATAATTTATTTATATATATGATGTAGTTTTATAAACCATCAGTCTTCTGTTGTTACTTCTTTTGTTTGGTATAACTAATTCTGCTGTTTTTTACTATTTATTTCCACTATGTTACACTACCAATGAGGGCATAGTTTCCACACTTTCTCAAAAAAGGCCCCCGCTACTTGTCTGAAGCCTCTAGTGTATGGGGAAATGCGATTGAGAGATTTTGATGAACCTTGTATGGGGTACATTTTTACATAACCCAAAAAAATGAGGTCATAATATTAGTGTTATGTTTTCTTTCATTTTTATTAACTAAAGATTTTAAAATATGTTGATGAAAAAATTTAATTGTGTGAACAATATTGGTATCCCAATTTTTTTGTAAGAACTATCATATGAGAAATGATATAATGTTTCCTTTTCTTATGTCTATAGTATATAATGATCTTGAAGCTATAACAGATGGGTTACCTTCTATTTATGGTAAATTTCCATTAGATACATAGATAAGATAAATATTTGGAATGATGGATGTGCCAGGATATATTTACTAACATCAACTTATGAAAGTGAAATACTATTGTTTAATGGTGTTTTCATATACAAAGGTATATGGGACAATTTTAAAAACAAATAAAAAGTAAATACAAAAGTGATAAAGGCAAAATTAAAAATATAGAGGATAAACTATGAGTATTTTAAAATGGGTGAGTATTAATCCAATGGGGTATTCAATACTAGGTTAAATGATTTTCCGCACTATCATATGTATTAGTGAAAATTTAAAAGATTCCATAGTTGTTGAAAATATGTTTAGTATCCTTCCCAACAAGTTTGATGCAATTCTTTCTTCATCAGAAGATAGAGATCCTAGAACATTATCTATAGGGGACTTTCAAAGCACTCTAATGACTTATTAAATGAGAATAGAGAAATCTATGAAATCAAAAAAAAGATGATAGAGAAATTTATTTTAAGGAGGATAAGCAATATAAGTCAATGAAGAGTCTTATTGAATAATAAGATGTTGATTCTAATTCCAAAAATGAGTTAGGTAAAAATTTTGATGATATTTTATACTTTTTCTATAAAAATTATAGAATATGTGTAGGTAAATATAATGGGAAACTACCCTTAAAATGTTTTGAATTTGGAGTATATGTTTACATTGAAGAACATTGTCTATGATGAACTAATGAATAAGATAGTGATGAATAAGAATGAAAGCGATGATGGTCATTAAAGAAAATTGGTGCAAAGAATAATCATTTAATGGAGGGAAAGATAATAAATTATTACAAAACCAAGAGAAATATTTTCCTACAAAAAGTTGATGAAGATTAAAGTAGTGATGCCAAATAAAAAAGTTTACTAAACATGTTGGTGAGAATACTTTTATTGAAATAGTGAATAATGGTGAATTTGGAAGCAAAATTTTTTATGAAAAATAAACTCAAATTTAATTTCATTTGAATGAAGAGTTGAAAGAATGTATGGAAAAGATTATAATTCTCAAAGTAAAAAAAATATTGGAAGATTAATCTTCCTCAACACAAACTCAAGAAGTTTTTTAGAAGTGAAGAACAAGATGATGGTAGAGAATAATGAATTGAAGAAATTTATTGAAGAATAAAAAAATCATAATAAACATCGGTATGTGAAGATGAAGGAAATTGATGAAGAGTGTGAACATATCAAAAATAATCTAAAGATGAATAGAAATGTAAGTGTTTCAAAAAATCTATCTTTGAAGTTAGTGAAAGTTCTTGTAAGGAGAAACCAAAGAAGGATAAATGTATAGTTGCCTTAAAAGGTTGAGAGGTAAGATGGATGTGTTTCTTTGAAGATGAATAATGGAATAACTATTTATGTGTCCATGACTAACATGGTTGGGAATTTAGAAGTTTCTAAAAATCCTAATTATAAAAATATCTATATGAATGTTGAATACAAAAATTCATCTAATACATCTAGTTTTGATACATATAATATGATAAATATTATTCTTATTGAAAACATAAAGGTTGATATTTCATATAATAAGACAATAATGTTACGGAGAAACATGTTCACAATATCAATTTTAATGTTAGTTTTAGAGGAATGTTTTTTATATGGATACTTCGGGTGATTTGGTGGATTCATAAATTTTGAAAATAAGTTTTTTTAACTAACAACATTACTATAATATTATATATTATGGAAGGAAATGTTTAAGCAGGATTTAATTATATCAAAAGAAGATTTTTTAGAAGAAAGATCAAAAGGAACATTTGATAGTTTGTATAAAAGATAAAAATTGTTACCGACCATTGGAAATTTTTTGTGAATGAATATAAAAACCAATAAACCATGAAAAAGTTTGTCTTTTTGGCTTCTAATACAAAAAAATATTTTGGACAATCATATATGCTAACAATGAAGAATAAAATTGAAGAAGAAAAGGTTATTGTGGTTTGAACCACTTTGAATGCTATAAAATAAAAATGACCATGGATTCATGATAGTGGGTGTTATTAAAACCCGATAAGTGACTTAAGGTTGTTGAAGGATGTGGAATACTTAAAAGAAGTAATGGTGACATTTTCGAATACTGAATCATTGAAAATGAAAGGTGTTGGTTCATCCATTATAGGGAAAGTGCATATGTAATATAAGATATCTTTATATGCTGATGGGATTGAGAAAAACCTTATTAGGGTTTCAAAACATTTTTTTGAGGGTAAAAATGATGTCTCATGGAAATATGGGTTTGTTTCAAAAAATATGGAATATGGGATGATACTTACAATTTGGTGTCATACAAAAGGAAATTTTTTTCAAGTTATTGAAATAAAAAACTCTAGTCCCTTGAGTATAGTGGATGAAAATCAATTGAAAAATAAAAGGCTAGGATATATGTGTTAATTAAAAATTAGAATGATAACAATGTGATATAGTGTCAGAGGCAATACTAATTTTTAATGAAGAATAGAATGTGGTTTCTCTATTTTTTATAAAGGTAAGACTAAATATTTCATGCATAAGATAGATAAAATGTATTCAGAAATATGAATACAGCTTGTTCATTCCTATATTTGTGGGCCATTGAGAAAACAATAAAAAAATTGTGATAATTATTTCATCACTTTTATTTTTTATTTTAAAGGAATTAAGAGTGTTATATATATGAAATATAAATATGGTGCTCTGAAAATGTTTAAAATCATAAAAAGGAAAGCTAAGAAGTAATTTCAGTAGTCAATGAAGAAGTTGAGAAATAATTATGGTGGTGAGTATAAGAATGATTAATTTTAAATTTTCCCTGAGAAGTACAGAATTCAGAATAAGAATCGTTCCAAATAAACTCATTAATAAAATAGGGATGTTGATAGAAGGAATATTGTTTTTGTAGAAATGGGATGAACTATGTTACATGAACATAGTATTTTTCAGTACTGTGGGGGTAAATCCATGAGTAATTATATTTATATTCAAAACTGATATTTCAATAGACAAAGTTTATCCATGACTCCATAAATATTTTTTTATGGAAGAAAATCATGTTTGAAACATTTAAGAGTTTTGAAGAGTCCATTTATTTTAAAAAATATTGGTGGAATCTTGAGAAAGTTTCATTTTAAAAATGAAGATGGAATTTTTCTGGGCTTTGGCCCTGATGTAAGTGGATACAGAAGTTTCAAAAATGAAACATGAATAATAGTTCATTTTTTTGATGTGAATGATATTAAAAAATCTAAGAAGAATAAACAGACTCATTTATATAAGAAATTTGAGCATGATAAGGAATATTTTGTTAATTTTTATGAAAAGGTTAAAAAAAATTTAATCATACTCAAGGAATAGAATAATCAAACTCAAATTTTTTCCAGTGATAAAGAATAATGTTGAAAATATTATGACCCAACATTGATTATATTGTTACCTTATTTTAAAGGCATCAATGTGATCCTAAATAATCAAATTAACAGTATAAAAAATAATTCTCCAATTTATCAAAGTCATAATAAATTCCAGAATAATGTATGATATCAAAAAAATAATTGATTTGATTGGGCATTAAGATGCTGATTGGGTAGGAAATGTTGATGATTAAAGATACACATCAGGTGGAGTTTTATTTTTGGGAAAAAGTTATGTTAGTTAGAATTAAATGAAATAGAATCTATTAACTTTTAGTATAATAGATGATGAGTATGATGTTGCTTTTTAAGATGATTCCCAACTTATGCAGTTGAAGACCCAGTTATAATATTTACATGTTGATGTTAATACACCATTTCTATTGGAGTGTGATAGTCAATGTTTAATAAATCTCCCCAGGAATTCAGTATAACATTCTCTTTCAAAACATATTGATATCAAATATAATTTCATTAAAGATCATGTGGAGTAGAATGAATTGAATCTTGAGTATGTTCTTATATTGGAAGAAGTTGATGACATTTTTATAATACTTTTACCAAAGGAATCCTTTTCGAAATTGAGGTTGAACATGGGCGTCTAACCTATTTCTCATCAAGTTTGAGGTATGTGTTTTTCTCCAATCTCATATTACCTTCTTATTTTTCTTTCAAGGGGGATAATTGTTTAATAAATCTATCCGTATGGAAGAATGTAAATATGGGGTGTTATTGGTATGCTTTGAATCTAGTATTGTATGTGATTGAACTATTATAACTATTTCTTGGTGTGGATATAGTAGATAAAAAAATTTTATACCAAGGAATTAGAAGATGTGGTGAATGATGAGAAATAATGTTTTTATGAATTCATTGAAGTGGATAATTGGTCACTACTTTTGGACAACATGTCATTTTATCAATGATTCATGTTTCCTATAATGAATTAGCTCATGTAGGCATAGAATTATTGATAAGTAATCTATATAATGAGAAACAATTTCAGTGATTTATGAATCTTGTTTGAGAACAAAATCCAAAGAATTATATTGTTACATCAAAGATGATAAGGATGAGCATATTCAGGTGTTGTCTTCTCTGGAAAACAAAAATATAGATGGAAAGGAAGTTTATGATGGGATAAAATCACATCACTTTGTTTTTGGAAAAAATCATACAGAACATAAATTTAAAAATTATTTTACTCATAAAGGTTTAGAAAGTTCATTGTATTGAGTTTTGGTTTTCTAGATAACAATAATAAATAGAATCACCTTGGCTCTGGACTAGAAGAAAAAGTCACAATGTGGTAGAATCAGAGTCTTTATGAATAAAATATAAATGTGAAAATTCTTTTATAATCCTGGAGTTCAAATAAATCATATGTATAATTTAAATATTATGATGATCGAATTATGAAATAAATAGTGAGTTAAATAGATGCTACCAATCATATTCAGCCTGGTCATAGTCATTCCAATCGTATTCAGGAAAATTTTATTTAGGAAAATCATATTCAGGATATCTGTAATCATGTTAATTAGATTCTGACTGAACATGAAAGAAATATATTTATTGAGTAATGGGATGTTACAATAATTTCAATTAAAATTTATTCAATTTTAATTAATTTTTTCAATGAAATCAACGTCCTTAATGAAGTCATGGTTCAAAAAGAATATTTTTAATGAAAGAAGTTTCTAAATAAAATGTTGATGAAAACAGATCCATTGTATTTTATATACCATAAAATTCATCAAAGGAAGAAATATTTTTGAAAAAAATTCATTGGTATCATATTCATAAGATAATGAAGTCACTGATACCGGTCTATCATATTTATTATGTCATTGTAAGCATCAGAGGAATATTTTTTTGGGATCGAAGAAGGCATTGAAGAAGAAAAAATTTACTTAGATATTGTTTGTCACGAACCGGATCTGGTCGCCATCATTAATGGCACCAAACCCAGCCCGTGGAAAGGCCCGAAGGACGTTCCCTATCCCCACGGGCTGGCACAAGTTCCCGGGTATCAAACATATCTGGTTTGGGAACGATTTACCTGAGTATGAAAGCATAAATCAAAAAAAAATCAATTATTAGAATCTGAAAGTTTCATGCTAAACAATTATTAACAAAACCAGATCTGAAAACATATGTTCAAAGACACTAAAAGTGGTCTAAAAACAAATAATGAAAACATAAAGACATCCCAATGGAATCCACATGACAAGGGGATCATCACCCACAAGTCGTCCCCGCAACTCTGCCACAACGATGAGGACTAACATCCCGAACCGCCATCACCCTTAGCCTTCCCTTTACCTGAGTCAAGCATAAGCAGGTCTACTTACATCCAAGGGGTGTAAGTAGGGTGTGATCCTAAGCCCAATAGGATACCACCAGATGATTCCAAAGAGCTTGCAATACAATGTGAACAAAACAAGCAATTTTAATACACAAGGTGAAACAATGTTAAAATTTAATAAAATACAACTTTCAAATGAAAATAGTTTTCAATCCGAGAATTTCAGAATGTTAGAACATTAAATAGACATGTGAGATACTGTAAAGTACATCCAAAAACAACCCACAACAAGGGTAAATACCACAAATCCAATGAGCATCAAAATCGGGAACACCCCTAAGCACTAGGTTGTCTCGGGCCCTATGTACCTCGTACCTCGGTGTAGAGTAACCATAGAAAAATCAGTTCTCGTGCATGAGCCACTAGTAGGGAACATACCCATAACCTAGTGGTCCCCATTCATCGTCCAAATAGTTTTAGTTAGAGTTGTCGTTATCCATATGCTAAGTGGAACAGGGACAAAACCCATCTGATCCACTAGCCGTACTAGTACAAATCCGCCCCACCTAGGTACCCGGGCTTCCCTTTTTGTGCTCAAAAAATCTCAGAAAACAACACACATCCTTTTTCATATAAAATATCACTACTGGTCACAAATAAAATTTTACAGTAGCTACACACATTTTATACCATTTAAAACTCACAATAAAACAATTTTATTTCCAATAAAACAACCTCTCAAAACATCACATTATTTTTCACCCAATGCTCTTTAATATATCCACCATTCACACTATGTTAACACTTGTAAGTTATTAAAACAAAATTTCAGTTCAAAACCCTTTAATGAAACCAACAATTTGGTTATGGGGCATCCCAAAATTAACCATTAAAAGATTTGAATGAAAAACCCCCAATTTCACCAAAAATTGGAACTTAAAATTCATTTGCATTATAAATGAAACTAAAACCAATTTTTACAGAAACATTCAAGTGAAATAAAAATTAAAGTACCATGAAAACAGCAAGCTAATTCACAAAAATTTCACACACAATGGAATCACCTACCAAATTAATAAAAACCCTTGAATCTCCGTGCGAAAATCAAATCGCACCCCCACCGCACCAAGAGAGAACTAGATCAAACCTAAAAAAACACAAATTGGCCAATAAAGCCCAAAGTTAAACCCTAGGTTCGAAATACTAGTTTCTGGACATTATTAAACTCAATTATAAACGAAGAAACCCTAAGAAAAATGAGTTAAACCCAAAGTAATTTGAAAGAGGAAAGAAAAGGGATCATTTACTTGAAGTATCTTGAAGTAATCACTCCAAAACTCCAGTATCTAAAATTTAAAAGAGCCAAAATTTAGGCTACGTTCGACCAAGGTGTATTATCTCATTTAGGAACTGGAATGGAGGAAAAATGTTGAGAATTGAGAGAGTTATAAAATAAATACTTTACCTCTTTAAATCTGGGAGATTTGAGGAACCCTAATAATTTCGGCACCAAATCGCGATTATCCAGATCTCCAAAGAGGTGGGAGAGAGTTCGGACGCATGGCTGGTTTAATTGGTCTCGGGTGAGACTTAGAAGCACCGAAAAATCCCAAATATGTAATATGTTATAACAAAATCAAATTTTATTTTTAAAACAGGAATTGGGCTTTCAGGAAAGCCCAACCCCTTAGATAAAAACCCAAATAAACACTAGTTAGGGATTTCTAAAAGCTCCAAATTACCTTGGTGGTGTTAATAGGTTAGGGAAGGTCACTTAAGAATTTGAATGGAAGAAAAATGTTGAAAAATGAAAAAGTTATAAAAGATACAAAATTTATTTTTTAATATGGAATTGGCCTCACGGTTTGGCCCAATTCATGAATACTCATCTATTCCTCCCTAAAACCTAGGGAAACCCCCAAAACAAAGAAATGACGTCAATTAAATGAAATATACCTTTAAAATATGTCTTGTATGTTACAATTCTCCCCACCATGAGGACTTTCCGCCCCGGAAAGTCAACATGAATCTCGGTTGGAAAACAAGAATGGGTACTCTTCCTCGACCCGTGACTTTCGCTCCCATCTCTCATGTGTATCATTCCCATGCTGCCATAAAACACAGACTAAAGGAATAGACTTTCTTCGAAGTATCTTCTCTTGGGAGTCCACTATTTTCACCGGCCTCTCAATGATAGAAAAGTCAGGCTCTATCTCCAGTTTTTCCCAAATCAACACATGGGATGGATCCGAATTGTATTTCTTCAACTGAGAGACGTGGAAGACATAATGGATAGACGTCCACTGAGAAGGTAAGGCCAACCTGTATGCCACCTTTCCAATATGCCCGGTGATCTCAAAGGGTCCGACATACCATGGCATCAACTTACCTTGCTTCCACAATCGATGATGGCCCAGACGAGGGGCCAATTTTAAGAATACCCTATCACCCATAGAAAACTCTAGGTCTCGACGCCTCTTGTTAGCATAAGATTTATGACAACTCTGAGCTGTCAATAAGAACTGCCTGATCAACTTGACCTTCTCAGAAGTCTCTTGCACAAGGCTCGGCCCCAACAGTGAAGTCTCTCCTACCTCAGCCCAACATAGGGTGGACCGACAAGGCTGACCATAGAGCGCCTCAAAAGGGGCCATTCGAATCATTGATTGGTAACTATTCTTATAAGAAAACTCTACCAATCCCAAATGGCTATCCCAAGAACCTCCAAAGTTCAGGACACATGCACGAAGCATGTCCTCCAATATCTGATTTTCCCGCTCTGTCTGACCATCCGTCTGTGGGTGGTATGTCGTGCTCATATTAATCTGAGACCCCAAGGCCTTCTGAAGGCCTTCCCAAAATCGAGAAGTGAAGCGGGGGTCTCTATCTGAGACGAAAGCTGATGGTACACCATTGATTCTCACCACTTCCTGAAGATACAAATGGCCCAACTCATCTACTTTAGTTGTATATTTTATCGGAATGAAGTGGGCTGATTTGCTCAGATGATCAATCACCACCCAAATAGAATTCTTACCCCGAGGTGTACGAGATAAGCCAAAAATGAAGTCTATGGCGACCTCTTCCCACTTCCAGGTAGGAATGGGTAGTGGTTGGAGCAAACCGGATGGCCTTTGGTGCTCTGCTTTCACCTGCTGACATGTGTAGCATCTTGAAACAAAGTCTGCTATATCCCGTATCATACCAGGCCACCAAAACTGCCGAAGAACATCATAATACATCTTAGTGGCACCTGGATGGAAAGCCCACTGAGACTGGTGGCTATCATGCATCACCACCTTCTGCAGAGATAATGGCACTACAGAACGACCCTTGAAGCACAAGATGCCCTCGGGAGACGACGACCAATCAGAGGATGTCTCCCCACCATGAAGGAACTACTTAGACAACTGAAAAAGATCATCACTGGGCTGTTCATACTGAATCAACTCCAATAGAGAAGGAGTCAACTGGACGCTTGCCCAGAATGCCCCTCCACTGTATTCCCTGATCTCCACATGCATCTGAGAAAAGAGACCAATCAAAGTCCACTCATCACTAGACTTCCTCAAAGCCTGCACTGGAACTTTTCTGCTCAAAGAATCGGCCACTACATTACCCTTTCCTGGGGTATAGAGAATCTCAAAGTCAAACCCCTGCAAGTACTAGATCCAGCGACGTTGCCTCAAGTTGAGGTCCTTCTGCGAGAAGATATAATCCAAGATTTTGTGATCAGAGTATACCACAAACTTCTCCCTAAAGAGGTAGTGACGCCAAGTCTTCAAAGAATGCATCACCGCTGCCAACTCCAAGTCATGGGTTGGGTAGTTCTTTTCATGTGGTTGAAGTTGGCGAGAGCCATACGCGACCACATGATCATCCTGCATATACACGCACCCAAGACCCATACCCGAAGCATCACAATAGATCACATATCCCTTTCCAGCCTCTGGCAAAATCAGCACGGGGGCGGTAGTCAGCCGCCTCTTCAGCTCCTCAAACGATGCCTGACATTCTGGACCCCATACAAACATCACCCCTTTCCGGGTGAGGGAAGTCATCAGTGAAGCAAGCCGAGAGAAATCTCGAACAAATCGCCTGTAATAAACAGCCAAGCCAAGAAAACTACTGATCTCGAACACATTCTTCAGTTTCTCCCACGACCTGACTGCACTAATTTTATCAGGGTCCACTGAAACTCCATGCTCTGAGAACACATGCCCCAGAAATCTCACCTCTCTGATCCAGAATTTGCACTTTGATAACTTTGCATCGAGGCGGTGTTCTCTTAATGTACCCAAAACGATCCTCAAGTGATGTTCGTGTTCCTCCTCAGAGCAAGAGTATACCAGAATGTCATCCACGAACACTACAAAAAAGGAATCGAGATACCGATGGAACACCCTATTCATAAGTTCCATAAATACCGCTGGAGCATTGGTCAATCCGAAGGGCATGACCAAATAATCAATGTGGTCGTACCTGCTTCGGAAGGCTGTCTTAGGGATATCTGACTCCTTCACCCTGAGTTGATGATACCCTGAACACAGGTCTATCTTTGAGAACCACCTTTCCCCCTTCAACTGATCAAAAAAATCATCTATTATGGGAAAAGGGTATTTGTTTTTAATTGTTACATTATTCATCTTCCGGTAGTCAATGCACAACCGGAGGGATCCATCAGCCTTTTTTGCAAACAACACAGGAGCGGCCCAAGGAGAGATTCTTGGGCGAATGAATCATTTGGATTCTAAGTCGTCCAGCTGTATCTGTAATTCCCTCAACTCGGTGGGGGCTATTAGATAAGAGGGAAGAGATATCGGCTGTGTTCCTAGTGCCAGATCAATAGAAAACTCTACATCCCGCTCTGGGGGAAAACGAGAAAAATCATCAAGGAATACCTCAGGAAACTTATTCACTAAACGAGGTAGTGAACCTTCAGGGGAAACACCATCCTCTAGCACAAGCGAAGATAACTGGAAGATAACACTTCCCAACTCTGGGAGTGGAGGCCCTGCGTGACTTGATCGTTGATCCCATTCTCCATGAAAAACCTGACGACTCCCATCTGGTGCCGTGAAACTCACACGCCATCTATAGCAATCGTTGTGTGCCTGGAAGTGTACTAGCCAATCCATCCCAAGTATGACATCAAAAAGGTCCATATCTAAGACCAAGAGGTCCCACTCCATCTCAACCCCTGACACAGAATGTGCACACGAGGGGCACCTAAGGCCCTGCTCCTTCTTCTTTCCCAACGGTGTCACCAAATCCATCGCAAAAGACATCAACTCAGTTGGGAAATTCAGAAAGTCTCCAAAATGTCCAGAAATGAATGAAACAGAGGAACCAGTATAAAAAAGAGCAGTAGCTATAGATGATGCGATTAGAACGGTACCTCGAACTGTCGACGGTCCCGCCTCCGATCCTGCTAGTGACTGGTCCACTACATGGAGATGTCCAGTATCTGAATGGGGACAACCGCTAGTCTGTGGTTGTGCCCTGAACTGGATCTGCCCAGAAGATGATCCAGCCCTACCACCACGACCACAAAATCAAGATCCCCCAGTCCTCGACCACTCGGACTGTGCTGGCACTCCTCTTGAAGCCACTGACCCTGCCCCACTTGGGAGTGGACGTTCCACACCGCAGAAGAGCTGCAAATGCCCTATACCTCCACACTGGTAACAAGGCTTCAGAGGAAGAGGACATGCTGGTCGGATATGACCAGGCCTCCCACATTGGTGGCACACGACCGATCTCGCATCAGAAGCCGCGGAAGAAAACTGCCTGGAAGAGTGGCCTGAACTTCCCCCTCCTTTCTTCAAATGATCCTCCCGATTCCTTTTCTTCTCTGAGGAGATCCCATTGCCCACTGCTGATACTGAACCATAGAAACCAGCCCTGCCTTTCCTATCAATCTCCACCATGCACGCCCGATCAACAACCTCAACATAGGTCCTCAGCTTAAACAAGAACACCTAGGAGTATATCTCTGGTCGCAAGCCTTTCTCAAACCTTTGGGCCTTCGCTTGCTCATTAGAGACAATTTCTGGAGCATACCGAACCAACTCAGCGAAACGGTTGGCATACTCCATCATAGATAGATTCCCCTGAACAAGTTCCACGAACTCTCTAGATCTGGCATAAGCCAACACCTCAGGGCAGTACTGTTCATTGAAGACAGCCTTGAAATCTCCCCAGCGCATCTGCTCATTCTTCCCAGACTGAAGCACTGACTCCCACCATTTACGGCTGGGACACTCCAACAGAAAGGAGTCACACTTCACCCTGTGCTCCTCGGGTGTTTCCAGGAACTCAAACATATGCTCGATCTTCTCGAGCCATTCTTCTGCTTCCTGGGGTTATGTGCTACCTCGGAAGGTAGGAGTCTTGTTTTTAAGAAACTCTTGTGCTTTATCTTTTCTAGGACCTGTCTCCTCTACCCTAACAGGAATAGGAGCATGAGCTAGTCCCTTTCCCAAAGCTTGGATAGCCTGAACAACAGCCTCCACGAGCCTCTGATCAATCAGTGTGGGAGAACTCTCTCCAGCTTCCTCCTGTTGGTGCGTGGGAGATTTCCGGGGAGGCATGTTGCTACAAAATGCAACAGTCACAAAATAATAGTCAATACCACAATTCTGAAAATTGAAATCAAATACATCAAATATAAATAAACTAAACACATTCCTGTAATAAAAGAAACAACTACTCCACATCTTCCTGATGTCCACATGTGGTCTGCAGCCCACACGTCTCACCTAGAAGTGAAGTCAATCAGTAAATTCCAACATCCTCTGGTGACTCAAGGTCTGCCATGGGAGGTGCGGGCCAGGCACCCTACTCACAACCAATACCCCGAGCCCCGACAGTCCTATCTCATGTCTATCCTGACTCATCCCAAAATAAAAATATAACCCAAAAAAAAATAACCTCCTTTGATACCATTTTGTCACGAACCGGATCTAGTCGCCACCATTAATGGCACCAAACCTAGCCCGTGGCAAGGCCCAAAGGGCGTTTT
Organism: Viscum album; assembly: GCA_963277665.1. Taxonomy (NCBI): domain Eukaryota; kingdom Viridiplantae; phylum Streptophyta; class Magnoliopsida; order Santalales; family Viscaceae; genus Viscum; species Viscum album. The sequence goes on along the minus strand of OY728119.1, from coordinate 1,170,784,284 downwards.
CTATCCCCACGGGCTGGAAAAAGTGCCGGAGTATCAAACAAATCTGGTTTTGGAACGATTTACCCGAGTATGAAATCATAAATCAAAAAAAACAATCAATTATTAGAATCTGAAATTTTCATGCTAGACAATTCTTATCAAAACCAGATCTAAAAACATATGTTCAAAGACACTAAAAGTGGTCGAAAAACAAATAATGACAACATAAATACATCCCCATGGACTCCACATGACAAGGGGATCATCACCCGCAAGTCGTCCCCGCAACTCCGCCCCAACGATGGGGACTGACATCCCGAACCGCCATCACCCTTAGCCTTCCCTTTACCTGAGTCAAGAATAAGCAGGTCTACTTACACCCAAGGGGTGTAAGTAGGGTGTGAGCCTATTCCCAATAGGATACCACCAGATGATTCCAAAGAGCGTGCAATACAATGTGAACAAAATAAGTAATTTAAATACACAAGGTGAAACATTGTTAAAATTTAAAGAAATACAACTTTCAAATGAAAAAAGTTTTCAATCCGAGAATTTAAGAATGTTAGCACATTAAATAGACATGTGAGCTACTGTAAAGTACTTCCAAAAACAACCCAAAACAATGGTAAATACCACAAATCCAATGAGCATCAAAATCGGGAACACCCCTAAGCACTAGGTCGTCTCGGGCCCTATGTACCTCGTACCTCGGTGTAGAGTAACCATAGAAAAATCTGTTCTCGTGCATGATCCACTAGTAGGGAACATACCCATAACCTAGTGGTCCCCAATAATCATCCAAATTTTTTAGTTAGAGTTGTCTTTATCCATATTCTAAGTGGAACAGGGACAAAACCCATCCGATCCACTAGCCGTACTAGTACAAATCCACCCCACCTAGGTACCCGGGCTTCCCCTTTTTGTGCTCAAACAATTTCAGAAAACAACACACATCCTTTTTCATATAAAATATCACTACTGGTCAATAATAAAATTGTACAGTAGCTACACACATTTTATACCATTTAAAACTAACAATAAAACAATTTTATTTCCAATAAAACAACCTCTCAAAACATCACATTATTTTGCACCCAACGCTCTTTAAGATATCCACCTTTCACACTATGTTAACACCTATAAGTTATTAAAACAAAATTTCAGTTCAACACCCTTTAATGAAACCAAAAATTTAGTTATGGGGCATCCCAAAATGAACCAATAAAAGATTTGAATGAAAACCCCCCAATTTCACCAAAAATTGGAACTTAAAATTCATTTGCATTATAAATGGAACTAAAACCAATTTTTATAGAAACATTCGAGTGAAATAAACATTAAGGTACCCTGAAAACAGCAAGCTAATTCACAAAAATTTCACACACAATGGAATCACCTACCAAATTAATAAAAACCCTTGAATCTCCGTGCGAAAATCAAATCGCACCCCCGCAGCACCAAGAGAGAACTAGATCAAACCTAAAACCACACAAATTGGCCAAGAAATCCCAAAGTTATACACTAGGTTCGAAATCCTAGTCTCTGGACATTATTAAACTCAATTATAACCGTAGAAACCCTAAGAACAATGAGTTAAACCCAAAGTAATTTGAAAGAGGAAAGAAAAGGGCTCATTTACTTGAAGTATCTTGAAGTAATCACTCCAAAACTCCAGTATCTGAAATTTAGAAGATCAAAAATTTAGGGTACGTTCGAACAAGATGTATTATCTCATTTAGGAACTATAATGGAGGAAAAATATTGAGAATTGAGAGATTTATAAAAGAAATACTTTACCTCTTCAAATCTGGGCGATTTGAGGAACCCTAAGAAGTTCGACACCAAATCGCGATTATCCAGAGTTCCAAAGAGGTGGGAGAGAGTTCAGAAGCGCGGCTGATTTATATGGTCTTGGGGGAGACTTATAATCTTCAAAAAATCCCAAATATTGAATATGTTATAACAAAATCAATTTTTATTTTTAAAATAGGAATTGGGCTTTCGGGCAGGCCCAACCCCTTAGATAAAAACCCAAATAAACCATAGTTATGGATTTCTAAAAGATCCAAATTACCTTGGTGGTGTTAAAAGGTTAGGGGAGGTAAATTAGGAATTTGAATGGATTAAAAATGTTGAAAAATGAAAAAGTTATAAAAGATACAAAATTTATTTTTTAATCTGGAATTGGGCTCACGGTTTGGCCCAATTCATGAATACTCATCTATTCCTCCCTAAAACCTAGGGAAACCCCCAAAACAAAGAAAGGATGTAAATTAAATGAAAAGTTCCTCTAAAATATGTCTTGTATGTGACATTGTTGGATGTGTTTTCAAAGGAAGAGATTGAAGTTATATCGAGATATGTGTTTTCATCATTTTGTATAGAGAATAAAAATGAATAAATCTCATAATGAAATCATAATCTTGTCTATTTAATATTAAATGCAATTGGTATGGAGAATTGTATTGAGGGAATCGTATTGGGGAAAGTGGTATTAGACCGGTGTTCGTGAATAATTTTTGAAGAGATCTAAAGTTGATAGAAGATTCAATATGGATTGAGAAGAAATAATAATAGTTATTAAGAGTTTAATAGGTCAAGATAAATCTAAAATTAAAGAAACATGCAATTTTGGGGAATTTGGTTGAGCGAGAAAATATTCAGGAATCCCCCAAATCCAAAATTGTGGAGAATATAAAATTGAAAAGTATGTTGTACTTTTTTTACTCAAATTATATTCATGATAGGTATAGATAAGGAGGAGTAATGGAGAAATTATAGAGGAAATAATAGGTCTCTAGATTGTTTTTCCTGAAGAAATCATGTATGATAGAAGAGAAAAGATTCTAAAGTATTTTGTTAATCATCATATTTAGCTGATTATCATATTCACTTTGTGATCATATTGGCCATAAATATCATAATCAGTCAGTGATCATATTGATAACAATAATCATATTTATTCAATTATCATATTGGGTTGGATTATTGTTTGTGGAATTTTTGGATCAAGTAGAAAAGTTCATAATTGTGTCAATTTTATTTTAGAGATATATAATTTTATTGAGATATAAAACTAGGAAAATCAGACTGGAAAATCAGACTGAGTGTTATTAAAATGTATAAAAATATTTTACCAACTTCTAATATAGAAAGTGATGAATTTCATTGAAATTTTATATTTTTGTAAGCAAATAAATAATAATTGAAGCATGTTTTGTTTAAAAAACATTGTATTACATCATTTGTGCTAGAAGGATCACATGATCTATTTGATAGTTTAAAAAGTGCTACATGAATGAAGAGGAATATCCTACAAATTATAATACATACAAAAGGATTTTTATCTATTTTATTTTGTGGTATTGTGTTATTTCCAAACCATAATAAGGACAATGTTATTATTATTGAATAGTGTACCTTGTAAATTATTAGATATCTATGGATGTTTGTTTGAATTGTTTTTATCAAGGAAATTAACCATTATTAGGAGAGGAATGTTGTTAAATTTTATATGGAAATATTAAATAAAAGATATCACAAGTTCAACTCTCCCATTCTCAGTGATAAAATTATCCTTACCAGGCACTTATAATTTGTATCTGATAGAAGGTTCCATTCATTTTTTTCTGATGTTTTGAAGAGAAATTGATTGGGATTCTAAATTATTTTAACAGTAAAGTTATAACTATTATTTATAGTAACAACTATCATATCTAGAATGATATAATGTTTCAATATCTTATTTCTATTGGATAAGATATTCTTGAAGCAGCAACATATGGGTTCTCTACAATTGATGATAATATTACTCAAATCTATAATTATAAGATTAATATTTGGAATGATTGAAGGGTAAATAATTATTTATTATCATTACTTTTTAAAATTTGAACATTTATTCAATTGAAAATGGTATACAAGATATGTTGAAAAATTTATTTGAAGTAAATAAAAAAAATAAGAAGGAAAATTTTAAAATCTGGTGGCTAAAGTATGAAGATTTAAAAATGGGTGTGTACGAATGTCATGTGGTATTCTTTACCAAGTCAAATGATATTATCAACAGTAACAGATCACTTGGTGAAAATTTAGAATTTTCTACAGTTGTTGAAAACATTTTATGAACCCTTATCAATATGTATTATGAGAATGTTTCTTAATTGGAAGTTATAGATCAAAAAAATTATATCTAGATTATATTCGTAGTACATTAATTACATATAAAATGAGAAGGGATAATTCTATGAAAAAAATTGATAGAGAAATTTCTTTCAAGGATTCCAATAATAAGAATTAAAAGTAGAATATTATTAATTAATAATATGGTTATTCTGGTTCTAAAAACAAGGTATATAAAAACATAATGATATTTTATCCATGTATTCTAAAAATTTGAGGTGAAAAAAAAGGTAAATATAATGGTAAACATTCCCTGAAATGTTTTTAAAGAGGATCCAATGGGCACTTTGATGTAAATTTTCCAAGAATAATGAAAGAAGAAGATAATGATGATGAAGAAAGATGGAAAAGAAGGGCATAGAAGAAATAAGGTGATAATGATAAATCTCATTCAATAGGTAATGGTAATAAGTTCTTAAAAAACAAAAGAAATAGTTTATTATATAAAGATGTTGTGGAAGAAGAATATAGTGAAGTTGAATCCAAAATTTATTCTGAACACGTTGGTGAGAATAAATTTATTACAATAGTAAATGTTGAAGACTTCAGAAGATGAAATTCGAATAAATAAGAAACCCAAATTGAGTTTCATTTAAAAGAAGTCATGAATGAAAAATTTAGAATCATTAGAAGGATTTAAAAGAAGAACATGAATTTGGAAGATAAATCTTCCTCAATAAAAAATTCTGGAAAATATTTTAGAATAATAGAACAAGATACGATTGGAGAATGAAGAATTGGAGAAAAAACATGAATAAGAAAAGAATCGTAATGAAAATATTGAAGTGATGTTAAATGAAACAAATAAGGGTTTTATATTGTCCAAAAAAAACTTTCTAATGAGGAAGCTAAAGATAAATGATTCAAAAACATTATCTCTAATATTGATGAATGTTCTCATAGGGAGAAATGTAATAAGGATAAAAAACAATAACTATAATGGTTGAGATAAAATTTAAATGTTTTTCAAAAAATAAGAATGATGGGTATGTTATATATGTGTAAAAGACTTACAATGATAGGAATTTTTAAGTTTTCAAATATTTTAAGTTCAAAAAAGTATCTAAATTTGTTGAATAATTCATTTTTTCTAAAACTTATGGTTCTAATAAGGTTGATATGAGAATGAAGATTCTGATTGATGATGGAAAGTTTAGTAGATTGGATAAGAATATCAATAAGGTTCCTCATAATCATGTTAGAAAATCTGATCAGTATAGTGGTTTCATAGGAAAAAACTATTTCTATAGATACTTCTGGTAATGTGGGGGATACAAACATTTGGGAAATATGCGTCTCTTTCCACAACAACACTAATATTAGTCCATAGATTATAGTTGAAAAATTTTAATGGTAGTAAATCAACTCTAAATAAGAAGTCTGAGAATAATGTTCAAAAGAATCTTGAGATGGTTGTTGTAAAATTTTAAAAAAGGTTACAACCATTGGAAATTATTTGTGAAATATGAGAACAACAAAGTCACCTTACAAAAGGATGTCTAGTATTTTTTCTGCAAAAATAACATTTCATTGCAATTGTTAGAAGCAAGAAATAATGAAAGAAAATGAATAAGAAAATGATCTTATTTTTGCAACGCAATTAGAAACATTTAAATGAATAAATAATTTTGATTCGTGATAGCATTTGTTCTTATCATATGATAGGAAACACAAGGTTTTGAAAAAAAATGAGAAATACATCAATGAAATAACAATGAAAACAGAAAAAAATTTATCATTGAAAATGTATGGTGTTGGTTCAACCTTTTTTTGGAAAGAATATATGAAATCCAAGAAACGTTATATGTTGATTGGATGAAACACGTCTAGATAAGTGTATCAAAACATTATTACTAGGATAACAAAGTTATATTCAATAAATTTGGTTTTTTGTGATATGTGATGAATATTGGAAGATAGTTACAAGAGACCAATGTATAAAAGGAAAGATGTTTGAATTTGGTGAAATACTTAACTTTTATTACATGGGTATGGTTCAAAAAAATTTATTTTGGAAGAAAAGAATGTGAAACTTGTTTCAACTAAGAATTATCAAGATATCATAGTGAGATAGTGTATAATACATTCATCATTTTCCACGAATAATTGATTTTTGTTTCACTATTTGTTAGAAAGGAAAGATTATAAATTCCTTACATAAGAATGTTCAGATTTTTTTCAAAATGAATCCTAGAGATTATTCCTTATGACATCTCTGGTCCAATTATAAACCAATAAAAAAATGGATTTAAGTATTTCTTCAATTTTATTAATGATTTTACTTTCATTACCTTTGTAATTTATATAAAACATAAATCAGATTACCTGACTTTTTTAATGGTTTCGGGTGGAAAGATAAGAGGGAATTTGAGTATTCAATGAAGAAGTTGAGAACTGATAATGGTGGTGCATGTAAGAATGAATAATTTGAACTGTATCATTATAATAATTTTACTTTTCATTAGTATAGTTTCCCATACACTCCTCAAAAAAATGTGTGTGATGAATGAATAAATATAAGTTTGGAGGAAATGGGAATAATTATGTTAGATGAACATGGTCTTTCTCATTACTGTTGGAGGAAATCCATGAGTATTTCTATGTATATTCCAAACTAATTTTTATATATACAAGGCTTAGATATAACTCTATATGATCTTTTTTATGGGAATGCTCCATGTTTAAAACATTTATGACTTTTCGGGTGTCGATGTATTATAAAAAGAAAGGTGGAATCTTGGAAAGGTTTGAGTATAAATGTGAAGATGTAATTTTATTTGGCTATTATTCAGGTAGACGAGCATGAAAATATTTATACCCAGAAATAAAAATGATATTTTTTTCATGACTTGAATGTTATTAAAAATTCCATGAAGGATAAAAAAACTTCTGGAGATAAATAATTTGATCTTGGTAAGGAATGTTTTGTTAACAATTATGAAATGGATACCTAAAATTGTAATCATACTCAACTAAAAGAAGAATTGGACCCACTTATATCTAGTGATGAGGAAGAATCTCGAAAATCCCATCCTATTTTGAGGAATAATGTGGAAGATATAAATATTATTGGTGGTCATCATCTAATGGTTCAATCTTGAAGAAAAAAAATCTAATACAAATTCTTCCTTGTATTTAAATATTGTGTCGAATGATATGACTAAAGATTATTACAATCCAGAATGGGTTCAGGCCATAAATGATGAGTTGGATAAAATAGAAACTAATGATACAAGGGATCTTATTCCTAACCTAGATAACAAAAACATTATTGGTATAAATATGGTCTACTCAAACAAGCTAAATGAAGAAGCTGATGTGAAAAGTGTTAAATAAATAGTAGGGTTCAATAGTTACGCAAAAATTGAAGGATTTAATTTTAATGAAACGTTTTCTCTTTGGAATTATTTGAAACAATCCAAAAATATCTTACTATTGCTACAAAATCTTTTAAAAGGATGTAATGTCCGTATTTTTTAATGGGTATCTTGATGAGGTAGTAGACATTTTAAAATCTTTTTTCTTTGAGGCTGGGAAAGTTGAAAGTCAAGAATAATGATTGAAAAAACCCCAGTATGAGATGAAACAAGCTCTGATGGCATGGTATTCCAAATTGCAAACATTGTTAAGGAAGATGATTTTTAAGAAAGGATGGCTTGATAACAATATTTACATAAAGGAAATTAAAGACTACTCCCTCATCATAATTGTTAATGTTAATGATATTATCTTTTCTAGGAAAGATGAAATATCATTTAAATGTATTTTTTGAAAAAATGAAAATGATATTTGAGATATCAATTGGGGGTGAAAATAAATTCGTTCTTAGGATACAAATTTTACAAAAGAAAAAAACACATATTTCTTTCTCATGAAATTTATGGTATGGAACTTCTTAAGAATTCCGTAATGGAAAACTCAACCTAGTTCTAAACCAATTTTAGTGGAATCATTTTTTTCGAAATATGGATAATGTAGTGATATTGATAGGAAAATAATTTGGAATCTGATTGGATGTGTTTTATATTTTACTACCTCAATACCCAACACTGTTTTGGATGTAACCTTATGTGCATGATTTTAAAATTGTTCCAACTAATTACATTTATTGTTTATATTGTTACCTTATTTTAGAGGCATCATTGTGATCCTAAATAATCAAATTAACATTATAAAAAATAATTTCTTGATTTATCAAAGGCATAATAAATTCCAGAATAATGTATGATTTCAAAAAAATTATTGATTTGATTGGGAATTAAGATGCTGATTGTGTAGGAAATATTGATGATTAAAGATACACATCAGGTGGAGTTTTATTTTTGGGAAAAAGTTATGTTAGTTAGATTTAAATGAATTAGAATCTAGTAACGTTTAGTATAATAGATTATGAGAATGTGGATGCATCTGAATTTGATGCCCAACTTATGTAGTTGAAGACTCAGTTATAATATTTACATGTTGATGTTAAGACACCCTTTTTATTGGAGTGTGATAGTAAATGTTTAATCAATCTCCCCAGGAATTCAGTATAACATTCTCTTTCAAAGCATATTGATATCAAATATCATTTCATTAAAGATCATGTAGAGAAGAATGAATTAAATCTTGAGTATGTTCCTATATTGGAATAATTTGGTGAACTTTTTACAAAACCTTTACCAAATGAATCCTTTGCTAAATTGAGGTTGAACATGGGCGTCTGACCTATTTCTCATCATGTTTGAGGTATGTGTTTTTCTCCTATCTCATCATACCTTATTATTGTTTTTTCAAGGGAGATATTTGTTTCATAAATCTGTCTGTATGGAATCATGTAAATAGGGGGAGTTATTAGTAATCTATGAATCTCGTATTGTATGCGAGTGAACTATTATAACTATTTCTTGGTGTGGATATAGTAGATAAAAAAATTTTTACCAAGGAATTAGAATATATGGAGAATAATGAGAAATAAAGTTTTGATGAAGATGTTGAAGTGGATAATTGGTCACTACATTTGGACAACACGGTTTTTTATCAATGATTCATGTTTCCTATAATGAATTAGCTCATATAGGCATAGAATTATTGATAATTAATCTATATAATGTGAAAAAAAATTCAGTGATTTATGAATATTTTTGGGGAAAAAAATCCAAAGAATTATATTGTTACATCAAAGATGATAAGGATGAGCATATTCGGGTATTGTCTTCTCTGGACAACAATAATTTATATGGAAAGGAAGTTTATGATGGGATAAAATCACATCACTTTGTTTTTGGTAAAAATCATTTGGAACATAAATTTAAAAATTATTTTACTCATAAAGGATTAGAAAGTTCATTGTATTGAGTTGTGGTTTTCTAGATAATAAGAATCAATAGAATCACCTTGGGTCTGGACTAGAAGAAAAAGTCACAATGTGGTAGAATCAGAGTCTTTATGAATACAATATAAATGTGACAATTCTTTTATAATCCTAGAGTTCAAATAAATTATATGTATAATGTAAATATTGTTATGATAGAATTATGAAATAAATAGGGAGTTAAATAGATGATACCAATCTTATTCATCCTGGTCATATCCATTCCAATTGTATTCAAGACAATTGCATTTAGGACAATTGTATTCAGGATATTTGTAATCATGTTAATTGGATTCTGACTGAACATGCAAGAAATATATTTATTGAGGAATGGGATGATACAATAATTTCAATTAAAATGTATTCCATTTTAATGATTTTTTTCAATTAAATCAATGTCATGAATGAATTCATGATTCCAGAAGAATATTTTGAATGAAAGAAGTTTCTAAATAAAATATTGATGAAAATTGATCCATTTTATTTGATATCCCATAAAATTCATCAAAGGAAGAAATATTTTTGATGAAAATTCATTGGTATCATATTCATAAGATAAATAATTCACTGATACCGGTCCATCATATTTATTATGTCATTGTAGCATCAGAAGAATATTTTTTTGGGATCAAAGAAGGCATTGAAGAAGAAAAATTTGACTTAGATATTGTTGGATGTGTTGTCAAAGGAAGATATTGAAGTTAGATAGAGATATGTGTTTTCATAATTTTGTATGGAGAATCAAAATGAATAAATCTCATTATGAAATCATAATCTTGTCTGTTTCATCTTAAATGCAATTGGTATAGAGAATTGTATTGAGGGAATCGTATTGGGGAAAGTGGTATCAGACTGGTGTTCGTGAATAAATTTTGAAGAGATCTAATGTGGATAGAAGATTCAATATGGATTGAGAAGAAATAATAATAGTTATTAAGAGTTTAATAGGTCAAGATAAATCTAAAATTAAAGAAACATGCAATTTTGGGGAATTTGTTTGAGCGAGAAAATATTCAGGAATCCCCCAAAACCAAAATTGTGTAGAATATAAAATTATAAAGTATATTGTACTTTTTTGACTAAAATTGTATTCATGATATGTAGAGAGAAGGTGGAGAAATGGATAAATTATAGAGGAAATAATAGGTCTCCATATTGTTTTTCCTGAGGAAATCATGTCAGATAGAAGAGAAATAAGAAGAGAAAAGATTGTAAAGTATTTTGTTAACCATCATATTTAGCTGATTATCATATTCACTTAGTGATCGTATTGTCCATAAACATCATAATAAGATGGTGATCACATTGATAATAATAATCATATTTATTCAATTATCATATTTGGTTGGATTAATGTTTGTGGAATTTTTGGATCAAGTAGAAAAGGTCATAATTGAATCAATTGTATTTTATAGAGATATATTATTGTATTGAGATATAAAACTAGGAAAATCGGGCTGGAAAATCAGACTGAGTCTTATTAAAATGTATAAAAAGATTTTACAAACTTCTAAGATAGAAATTGAAGAATTTTATTGAAATTTAATATTTTTGTTAGTTAATAAATATTAATTGTAACATGTTTTGTTTAAAAAACATTGTATTGCATCATTTGTGCTAGAAGGATCACATGATCCATTTGATAGTTTACAAAGTGCTACATGAATGAAAAGGAATATCCTAAAAATTATAATTCATATAAAAGGATTTTTATCTAGTTTATTTTTTTGTATTGTATTATTTCTAAACCATACTAAAGACAATGTTGTTCTTATTGAATAGTGTACCTTGTAAATTATTAGATATCTATGGAAGTTTGTTTGAATTGTTTTTATCAAAGAAAATTAACCATTATTAGGTGGGGAATGTTGTTACATTTTATATGGAAAAATTAAATAAAAGATACCACAAATTCAACTCTCCCCCTCTCAGTGATAAAATTATCCTTACCGGGCACTTATAATTTGTATCTAATATAAGGTTCCATTCATTTTTTTGCTGAAGTTTTGAAGACAAATTGATTGGGAATCTAAATTATTTGAATACTAAAGTTATAACTATTTTTTATGGTAACACCTATCATATCTAGAATGATATAATGTTTCCATATCTTATTTCTATTGGATATGATGTTCTTCAAGAAGCAACATATGGGTTCTCTACATTTGATGATAACATTACTCAAATATATAATTATAAGATGAATATTTGGAATGATTGAAAGGTAAATAATTAATTACTATCATTACTTTTTGAAATTTGAACATTGTTTCAATTGAAAATGGTATACAAGACATGTTTAAAAACTTATTTGAAGGTAATAAACAAAACTAAGAAGGAAAAATTTAAAATCTGGTGGCTAAAGTATGAAGATTTAAAATAGGGTGTGTATGAATCTCATGTGGAATTCATTACCAGGTCAAATAATATTATCAACACTAATAGATCACTTGGTGAAAATTTAGAATTTTCTACAGTTGTTGAAATTTTTTTTGGAACCCTTATCAATATGTATTATGAGAATTTTTCTTTATTGGAAGTTATAGATCAAAAAACATTATATCTAGATTATTTTCATAGTACATTAATAACATATAAAATGAGAAGGGATACGTATATGAAAAAAAAATTGTTAGGGAAATTTCTTTCAAGGCTTCCAATAATAATAAGTAAATGATGATTATTATTAATTAATAATATGGTTATTCTGATTCTTAAAACGTGGTATATAAAAACATAAGGATATTTTATCCATGTATTCTAAAAATTTGGGCTGAGGTAAATTTAAATATAATGGTAATCATTCCCTGAAATGTTTCGAAAGTGGATCCACTAAGCACTTTGATGTAAATTTTCCAGGAATAATGAAAGAAGAAGATAATGACGATGAAGAAAGATAGACAATAAGGGCATATAAGAAATAAGGTGATAATTATAAATCCCATTCAATAGGTAATAATAATAAGTTCTTAAAAACCCCACAAAATAGTTTATTATATAAAGATTTTGTGGAAGAAGAATATAGTGAAGTTGAATCCAAAAATTATTCTGAATAAGTTGGTGAGAATACTTTTATTACAATAGTAAATGATGAAGAATTCAGAAGATGAAATTTGAATAAATAGGAAACCCAAATTTAATTTCATTTAAAATAAGTCATGAAAGAAAAGTTTTGAATGATTAGAAAGATTTAATTGAAGAACATGAATTTGGAAGATAAATCATCCATAATAAAAAATACTGGAAAATATTTTAGAATAATAGAACAAGATACGAGTGGAGAATGAAGAATTGGAGAAATAACATGAATAAGAAAAGAATCGTAATGAAAATATTGAAGTGATGTTAAAGGAAACAAATAAGGGTTTGATATTGTCCAACAAAAACGTTCTAATGAGGATCCTAAAGATAAATTATTCAAAAACACTATCTCTAATATTGATTAATGTTATCATAGGGAGAAATTTGATAAGGATAAAAAACAATACCTATAATGGTTGAGATGAAATTTAAATGTTTTCCAAAAAATACCAATGATGGGTTTGTTATATATGTTGAAAAGACATACAATGATATGAATTTATAAGTTTTCAAATATTTTAAGTTAAAAAAATTATCTAAATTTGTTGAATAATTCATTTTTTCTAATACTTATGGTTCTAATAAGGATGATATGAGAAATAAGATTCTTATTGATGACGGAATGTTTAGTGGATTAAATAAGAATATCTATAAGGTTCCTCAAAAACATGTTAGCAACTCTGATCAGTATAGTGGTTTCATAGGAAAATACTATTTCTCTAGATACTTCTGGTAATGTGGGGGATACAAACATATGGAAAATATGCATATCTATCCACAAAAACACTAATATTAGTCCATAGATTATAGATGAAAATTTTTTAAGGTAGTAAGTAAAATCTAAATAAGAAGTCCGAGAATAATGTTCAAAAGGATCTTGAGATGGTTGTTGTAAAATTTTAAAAAAGGTTACAACCATTGTAAACTATTTGTGAAATATGAGAACAATATAGACACCTTACAAAAGGATGTCTTGTATTTTTCTCCGCAAAAATAACATTTCATGACAATTCTTAGAAGTAAGAAATAATTAAAGAAAAGGAATAAGAAAATGATCTTATTTTTGAAACGCAGTTAGAAATATCTAAAAGAATAAATAATTTTGAATCGTGATAGAATTTGTTCTTATCATATGATATGAAACACAAGGTTGTGAAAAAAATTAGAAATACATCCATAAAATAACAATCAAAACTAAAAACTTTTTATCATTGAAAATGTATGGTGTTGTTTTGAACTTTTTTTGGAAAGAAAAGATGAAATCCAAGAAATGTTTTATGTTGATTGGATGAAGCACATCAAGCTAAGTATATCAAAACATTATTACTAGGTTAACAGAGTTATATTCAATAAATATGGTTTTTTGTGATATTTGATGAATATTGGAAGATAGTTACAAGAGGCCAATGTATAAAAGGAAAGATGTTTGAATTTGTTGAAATACAAAACTTTTATTACTTGGGTATGGTTCAAAAAAATAAATTGTGGAATAAAATTATGTGAAACATGCTTCAAATAATCATTATCAAGTTATCATAGTGAGATAGTGTATAAGACATTCATCATCTTCCAAGAATAATTTATTTTTGTTTCACTATTTTTTAGAAAGAAAATTTTACAAATTCCTTACATAAAAATGTTCAAATTTTTTCAAAATGACGCCTAGAGCTTATTCTTTATGACATCTCTGGTCCAATGATAAAACAATAAAGAAATGGATATAAGTATTTCTTCACTTAGATTAATGAGTTTACTTGCATTACCTTTGTAATGTATATGAAACATAAATCAGATTACCTGAATTTTTTAATGGTTTCGGGTGGAATGAGAAGAGGTTATTTGAGTATTCAATGAAGAAGTTGAGAACTGATAATGGTGGTGCATATGGGAATGAATAATTTGAACTGTATCATTAGAATAATGGTATTTTTCATCAATATAGTTGCCCATACACTCCTCAAAAAAAATTTGTGCTGAATGAATGAATATATGTTTGGAGGAAATGTGAATAATTATGTTACATGAACATGGTCTTTTTCATTACTGTTGGAGGAAATCCATGAGTATTTCTATGTATATTAAAACTAATGTTTATATAGAAAAGGTTTTGATATAACTCTATATGATCTTTTTTATGGGAAAGCTCCATGTTTAAAACATTTATGAATTTTTGGGTGTCGATGTATTATAAAAAAGAAAGGTGGAATCTTGGAAAGGATTGAGTATAAATGTGAATATTTAATTTTATTTGGCTATTATTCAGATAAATGAGCATGAAAATGTTTCTACCTAGAAATAAAAAAGATATTTTTTTCATGATTTGAATGTTATTAAAAAATCCATGAAGTATAAAAAACTCATGCAGATAAATAATTTGATCTTGATAAGGAATGTTTTGTTAACAATTATGAAATAGATACCTAAAATTGTAATCATACTCAACTAAAAGAAGAATCAGACCCACTTATTTCTAGTGATGAGGATGAATCTATAAAATCCCATCATATTTTTGAGGAATAATGTGGAAGCTCTAAATATTATTGGTGGTCATCATATAATGGTTCAAACTTGAAGAAACAAAAATCTACTACAAATACTTCCTTGTATTCAAATGTTGTTTCGAATGATATGACTAAAGATTATTACTATCCAGAATGGGTTCAAGCCATAAATGATGAGATGGATAAAATATAAACTAATGATACATGGGATCTTATTATTAACCAAGATAACAAAAACGTTATTGGTATAAATATGGTCTACTCAAACAAGCTACATGATGAAGGTGATGTGATAAGTGTTAAATAAATAGTAGGGTTCAATAGTTACGCAAAAATTGAAGGATTTAATTTTAATGAAACTTTTTCTCTAGTGGAATGATTTTAAACAATCCAAAAGTATCTTACTATTTCTACAAAATCTTTTAAAAGGTTGTAATGTCTGTATTTTTGAATAGGGATCTTGATGAGATAGTAGACATTTTACAATCTTGTCTCTTTGAGGTTGGGGAAGTTGAAAGTCAAGAATAATGATTTAAAAAACCCCAGTATGAGATGAAACAAGATCCAATGGCCGGGTATTCCAAATTGGAAACTATGTTAAAGAAGATTAGTTTTAAGAAAGGATTATTTGATAACAATATTTACATTAAAGAAATTAAATACTACTCCCTCATCAATAGTTGTTAATATTAATGATATCATCTTTTCTAGGAAAGATGAATATCATTTTAATGTTTTTTTGAAAAAAAAAGATAATTGAGATATCTATTGGGGTGAAAATAAATTCTTTCTTAGGATACAAATTTTACAAAAGAAAAAAAATCATATTTCTTTCTCATGAAATTTATAGTATGGAACTTTTTAAGAAGCCCGGTATGAGAAACTCAACCTATTTTTAAACCAATTTTAGTGGAAGCATTTTTTTCAAAATATGAATAATGTAGTGATATTGATTGGAAAATATTTTGGAAGCTGATTGGATTTTTTTTATATTTTACTACCTCAACACACAACATTGTTTTGGATGTAACCTTATGTGAATTATTTTAAAATAGTTCCAATGAATTACATTTAAATTCTGGATAAATTATTCGTAGATATATAAATTGGGCAAAAAAATTGGAATTAGGTATGATAGCTTAGAAAGTGTTGATTTATTTTCTATTTTGATGCTGGTTAGACAAGAAATGATAATGATTGAAGATTCACATTTGGTATAGTTATCTAATTAGATAAAAGTTGTGTTAGTTGGTATACAAAGGAACAATATTCTGTAAATCTCAGTATGGATAATGTTGAGTATGTTTTTTCTACTCAATTTTATACCAAAATTATGAGGATGAAAAATCAGTTAACATATTCACTTGTTGAAGTGAATTAACCCTTTCTATCGTGGTGTGAAAATCATTGTGAAATAAATCTCATCATGATTAAGGAACACCATTCTCTTTCAAAACATATTTATATAAAATATCATTTCACTAAATAGAATATGGATAAGAATTAATTTTAGTTTTAGCTTGTTCGTATATCAAAACAAGTTGCTGACATTTTCACAAAACCATTATCAAGGGAATATTTTTCTAAATTCATGCTGAATGTCGGTGTCCAACCTCTTTCTCATCATGGTTGAGGAACGTGTTTTAGTTAAGCCACTCATATTATCTTTGGATATCATTGTGAAGGTGGAGAATAATTTCCAAAATGAATCCTTATGGAAGCATGAAAATATGGGTTTTGTGTGTTAAGTATGAATCTAACATATTATTTGTTTAAATTATTCTAAATATTTTTTAGAGTGGTTATATGAAACAAAATTGATGTATTTCATTAGTGATGAAGATGTGGAGAATGCTGGGGAAGAATACTGTGAAGAAAATGTTAAATAGGTTTCACGATCACTACTTTTGGTCAGTATGGTTTTTCTATTAATAATATGTGTTTCTTATAATGTGTTATCTCACATAAGATTAAAATTTAAAATAAGTAGTAATGGCTAAAGGGAAATAAAATCAGTGATATATGAATATTTTTTTAACATAAAATCTAAATGTGGAGATTGTTAGGACTAATATAATATGGGTGATATTTTTCATGTATGGTATTTTTTTGTCAATGATGTTTTTGAATAAAAGGATGTATAAGAATAAAATAAATCAACTCAACAATTTAGGTGAAAATTAGAAAACTCATTGTATTTAAGAAAACGTAATTCAGAATATTTGAGAAATTCCATCATATTGATAATTGTTTTTTGGATAAAAATCATCATCAAACTCACCTCACAAATGAACTAGAACAACAATTCATGATCGGGGAGAATCATAGTCTTCATTATTTTTATATAAATGTGATAATACTATGATAATATTTGAGTTCTCATAAATACTAATTAGTCTATATAACATGTAATTCAAGACTAATGAAAGAAAGTGTGAGTGAAAGATATATTTAAAATCAAATTCAATCTGATCGTAATCATAACAATTATATTTTGGACAACTATATCCCAAACAATCATTTTCAAGATAATCTTAATTATGTAAAAAAAATAAAAAATAGTAGGAGAAAATGATGCAACTGGAGGAATGAGAAGTTAAAATAATTTCTATTAAAATCCAGATGAAGTTAAAGCTTATCATTAACAAAATAAAAGTCAATAAGGAATTTAGGATACATGATGAAGTCAAAGAGTGATGGAAGAGGCTGAATACTAATCCATCATATTTTTTGTACCATAGTATTTATTAGAGACATAATAGTTTGTTTCGAAAAATCATAGTTATAGTATCTGGAAGAGAACAAACTGGCCAATACCGGTCCATCTTATTCATTATGTCATTATAATCATAAATGTATGATATTTTTAGACCACTAATTAAATTAATAAGAACTATGTGACATAGATATTTTTAAGTGTGTTTTGTAAGGATGATCTTTTTGATAGAAGATAAAGTGTGTTTCATTAGTTGGTATAGAGCATCATAATGAAGAAATAGCATTTGAAAATAAAAATGTATTCTATTTATTCTAAAATGAAATTAGTTAAGAGAATCATATTAAAGGATTCATATTATAGAAATAAGTGTTAGACAGGTGTTTATAAAGAAACCCATATGGGTTATAAAGTGGTTAGATGATTCAATAAGGGATAAGAAAGAATGGAAAATACTTGAGAGGCATTAATAAAGTCAAGATGTAACCATAATGCAAGGAAACATTAAAATTTATGGAATTTGGCTTAGCAGTAATGTTTTTACGAATCCTTATGAAACCACAAATGTGGAAAGTATAAAATGTGAAAAGAACATTGTACTTTTTTTTGACAAAAACAATTTTCATGAATGTTAGAGAGAATGTAAAGCATTAAATAAATTCTAGAGAGAAGAAGTGGTTTTAGGATTGTTTTTATTAAATAAATCATGTTAGATAGAAGATAATGGAGAAGGCACAAGATTAAAACATATATATTTGATCAAATTGTTTCGCCGATTATAATATTAAGCTACTGTTCATATTATGAAGGGTTATCAAAATAATCCATTGATTGTATTGGAAAAAATTATTATATTCACCCGGTGATCTTATTGGGAGGATTATTATATTGAAATTTTAGGACTGAAGTATAAATTGTTCATAGTTACGTCAAATATATTCAGTAGATATATATTATCATTTTGTGCAATCAAAATTGGAAATTGGAATTAATTTTATTACAAAGTCCATGAATTTTTTACCAGTTTCTAGGTAAGAAAGTGAAGAATGTATTTGAAATTTTATATTTTTTAAAGTTAATAAAGAAGAACCATAACATGTTTTGTTACTAATACATTATATTACATGACTTTTTATAGAATTATCACCAAAATATTTTATTGTTTACATAGTGTTATATTAATAAAAGGTAATATCATACTCATTTTATTACGAAGAAAAGTTTTTTTTGCTAGTTGATTCATTGGTCTTGGATTATATCCAAACCATACTAATGATGTATCCATTCTTATTATGTAGAAAACTATTTAAAATCTTGAGTGACTATAGATATGTTTTTGAAATTATTTTATTAGGGAATGCGATATTTAATAGGATGTGAAAGTTATTTAATTTTCAAAGAAAACGTAAAAATATATATCACATATTCTCCCATTCTCCCTCTCAGTGACACAATTATCCTGACTAGACACTAACATACATGGACCTAAAAAAATATTGAAGTGGTATAAGATGAGATTCGGATAGACATCATCTATGAATATGATATGATGGTGTTTGGAAAGAGGCAATGCGTACCAACTATAATAGAAATAAATAACAAATTTCTAAATAAATCATGTAACCCAAATTTCCCTATACACCATGGTATAAAAAAGGTGTATTTAAAATAAAAGACCTCTTTTTGTGGGATAACACGAAGTGAAAAATTACTGACTATATGTCAATATTCATGGTATTATAATAAGTAAAGGCTATAATAATTCTCTAAAATGGGGTCATGCAAGCTCTCTCAATACGAATGGCAATGTATAATAATAAAAAATTGGAATTTTCTTTAATGATTTCTATGAAATATATGAATAATGATGAAATATGGCTCATTTTAGATCATCTTATCAATTCTAGACATTTACTAGAAATAATGGAGGACATACCCCGTGATTATATTACATTGATATGTATCAATAATGTTATGGGTCATTATAATTCTCCTATTAATTAATATATGGCTGTTAGCATCAGTTCACATCAAAAAATTTGAAGATTCAAAGAAAATATTTGATTATTGAGGGAGACATGAGTACAACATAGCATCTTCAAGTAGATTGGTATTCTGAACGGACTATGAATACAATAAAGGATGTAATGTGTCCACGTCAAATAATCATTTCAGAAAGATGGGACCAATTTCTACCTCTGGTAGAATTTGTATACAATAATAATATTCCATATATAATACAAATGGAATTTTATGATTTCATGTATATGAAAATATTTCATACTCCAACATGTTGGAATGATGTTAGGGATATGAAACAAGTAGTTCCAAAACAATTAAAGAAGATATATTAGAAAGTCTGAGTTGTCTAAAAACATTTTAACTCACCATAATATATATATTTAAATATTGAAACTCTATGATGAATTTCAATGGATGGTCATTGAAAATTATATTGGGGACCCTTTATTCTTAAATATATCATTATAGAATGGAGTTATAAGGTTTAGTAAGAAGGGTAATCTAGGCCTATGGTATATAGGGATTCTATATGTTTGAGATATAATTTTCCCGTCAGAATGTTTTTTGGATTTCTAACAAAAGCTATATAAATTTCGTTGTGTCATTTATATCTCATTGGTGAGGAAGTACATTTTAAACCCATTTCATAAACTCACCTGTAAAGATATATTGTTATATCCATACTTTTTATATAATGAAGATAATATCTATAATATTGAAACTAGGATTAAGTGTTAAATAATTAGACAATAAAGATAGTGAATGAACACTAGAGGAATCAAAAGATATTGAAATAAATATAAGAACCTAATGAAGTAGTTAGGATGTATTATATTTTTTGTCAAGGATTAATATTTACCCTATAGTTAGTGGATGAAATTATTTAAAGGGTAATGAAATTTGGACATGATATTCTTCTATAATAAATAAACACATCAACACAAAACAAATTCACATTTCACATTGTTTTATTCCATTGTATTTGTAAAACATATAGGAGTATAATGCAAGACTAGAAAATTAAATTCAAAATAATGGTAATAACTAGTGTCATAAAACACCTAAATTATAATGCAATTATATAATCCTAAACACTGATGAACATACACATAAATAATTAAAAATATATCATATACATTGCTATTATAATGAAAAGACACAATGTAAAATACCTGAAATAAGTACTAAGAGATGGTTATTATGTAATAATGAAGTGTATATTTGAAGGGTATTATGATCATTCATATCAAATCATTAGAAATAGATCATTTGGAATCAAATAATTTCCATGTTAATGTCACCGTTATTCATGCATGTGTTTAATAAAAAGAGTAAAATAATTTGATAATAATTCAATTAATTATTATTGTGAATATATATTTATCGATGAATAATATTATTATGACACACATATGTCATAAAATAATTATAAGGCATTCTTGAAGAATGAATTTTAGTAATTTTAGCGCCAACCACATGATTTTAAAACAAAACATTAGGTTTTTATTAATAATTAAAATTGAAACATATTTTAAATTATTTTCATAATATTTAATTAAAATTTAAAATCAGTACATCAAAATTAGTTAATGTGGAAATTTTTATATATTTCCCAAAAAACTGAATATTTCATTAAATATTTAAACAACATAATATTATATGGTACTCAATAACATTTTATGGTATATTTATATTCAAATAAATTAAATTTATTTGAAATATTTCTTTACATGGAACATCGAGTTTAAATGAACCGTAATATGTTATTGAATTATTATTAATAAGATTTCTATTTATTAGAACTGTCATTTTATAAATATGGGACTGGATAGTATCAGTAGTTCCAAAAAGAATATATAAATTTATTTTTCAAAATTTTACAATATTAATTCATTAATCATCATTTGATTATAAAATAGAATAAACTAATTTTATGTTTAAAATATTTTGTTTTTACAAAAAAACTTTTTTATACACACAACTTGATTTTAAGATAATAAATTAAATCAATAACTATTGAAGAATGATATAAAAAATATTTTTTAATAATTTATTAAATAAATTAAATTAAAATAAATATAATTATGTTTATTGTACATGGAATAAGAATAATTTCATTTTTAGCTTCAAGAATAATTTTTTTAAATGTTTTTCATTGCATTTTATTTGTGGATAGTTTAATTAATTTCAACAACATTTATAAATTTTATTTGAAAAAATTTTGTTCATTTTTTATATCACCATGTCATAATATTATTAGAATAGTTTATTTGTATTCTTTTGAAAAGAATTATTTTTGAGTGAATAGTAAAAATACCAAATTTTCAAATACCATCACTTTTAAGAAATTATTATAATTTAGGTTTGAAATAGTGAATTGTAGAGAAATTGGATTAAAAAAGGATATTTTTTTTTGTGGAAAATAATACTTTTAAAATAATATTTATAATTTTAGAACCCAATATTTAATTTTGTGAACAGAAGTTCTATATTATTCAAATTTAAAACACTATTTTGGTATTTTCATTTAATGTTATTGCTGAGAGATAATATTCTGTTTTTCCTTGATATAAAAGGCATAATGATTTTGGTTTATTATTAAATAACAAAATAATTATTTTCTCACATTATGTCAGGGTGAAATAATTTTTATTCATATATCATGTATATTTCTAAAATAGTTTTTCATCTGTTTTGTATTATAATATTTATAGTAACTTCAAGCACACAACAAAAACAAAACTTATAATATTGATTCATAATTTATAAAAATTGTGTCAAATTATTCTTAGAGGAATTATTTCATATATTATATTATAATTTTATTTCAATGTTAAAATGTTATGTTTTCACAATTAATGTAAAATGGGTTTAATGTTGTTTATCGTGGACACAATACTTAAAATACCAAAACTTTTTTCTAAAATATGATTGGTTGAGTTTATATTGACCTGATAATATCATATCTTCAAATTGGTTGTTCCTTTTTTTTGTAACACCCCAATCATACATTATGGTTTATTAAATGTATTTTTTTAAGTAATAAATTTTTTATGACTTTAACAAATGACAAATACTAAATAGTTTCAAAATTGACCTAAATGAGTTTTTAAAACAAATTCTATTTTATTAACTGATATAATATTCCTAGGAATCTAAGGATCGGCCAATGAACATAGATTATATTAGATATGTAATTAATGAACCACTTAAGCTTCTCTTGATATTTTATAGTATATTTATTAACCATGTATTATAAAAATACAAGAAGACATGGTAAATGTTAAACTATTTAACTAAGAGTAAAATATAAAAGACATGTTTTACATGGTGACGTAAAATTTTCTAAAACCATTTGGTTGAGAGAATTTCGACCCATCCCCACCTTATCATATAAATAAATCCATTTGGAGCTATTTGAAATCGAAAATAATTATATATTAAATTAATATTTCAATCTTTTCCAAAAGTGCCCCTCACCCCTCTCAAAAAGGAGTACTTCCCCTTCTCTAAATTTCGCACCTCTAAATCCATTCATCTCGGACAAAACCTACTCAAATATCCTCCCATATACACTCACTTAAATATGGAGGCCATAAATTTATTAAAAAAAGATTATATGGATCTCTTTTGTTCAAATCAAAACAATGAACCTAAAGAAGAAGTAATTATTTCCTCACCTCTTTCAAAGTTCTTTTCTTCCTACACTTCCTCTTTCTTTTTTGTTTCCATACTAAATTAATAACTCTAGAATATTCTACATACTGATATGTTATTATAAATATTTTACAACAATATTAATTATCCTATCTATCCTATGAATAAAAAAATTCAACATATGTGTGTACATACGGCTTACCATCTCCACGTCGTGGAGTAGCTGGTTATTCAGCACTTAATTATTTTTATGGGTATAATAATGAGGATAATTATTGTAAATAATAAATATAACATGTAAATTATTCTTTATATATAATATACGATGCAATTACATAAGATTTCACAACAATATAAGGATATTGTCGCTCATGCATACGTGTTGCTTACAGTCCCCACAATGTGATGAGATTTCACTCCCCATCGTGACCACTCAAGAATAAATTTCATTTCATGATTAAAAATAAATATTAATAACTTAATATCATGATTAATATGAATCAAATACATCCTATCCACAATGAACATGACTTACATAACAAAACATATGAAGGTAAAGGAATTAGTTAACACCCGAAACAATGACACTACTGAAATATTATTAACAAAAAAAATTAAGGGATCAAATATGATATCTGATTTCTATATGTGGTTCTTTTATAATTTAACCAAAATTATTTAAATATTTTACATGAGGTTAAAATACCCAACTAAGGAAAAGTACAACGAAACAGTTAGTTTTCTAATATCTTTATTATCGGAGGTTTTTTACATGAAAGTATATAATAAGACAACATTATTATTCACATCCATGTTTTATAAAAACGTATTTTAAAACATTTTTCCTACTTCCTTAACTATGTGTTAATGTCATTTCTGCCCTTGTTTGACATTTTATAAAATGTTTTGAAAGGAATCATTCTATCTTTTTCCAAACAAGGTACATTATAACCTTTTTGAAAAATTAAGGAAATAGTGTTTTTTAACTTATATGGTGGGTGAATATATTTTCCATCATTATAAAACATTTGAATATTCACTAATAGGCTTATATAAATATTTTCAAAATATTTTTTTTCTTTTATAATTCTGAAACTTTTAAATGATTTTGATGTTGAAATTTATACTTCTCCCAAATAGTTATTGGATTGATTTCACCTATGTCCACATCCTTTGTTGGATTTTATGCCTATTTGAAGTTGATTTATTATGATACAATCATCCATATTGTATTGAAGGTTTTGTGATAATTTTGACTATGGAAGAATTATTTTTCTACCATTCATGGATTATACTTAAAGTATTAACATTTCATATACTAGTTTTAATACGAATTTTTATGTTATGTTTCATCCTTTTCATAGGAGGAATTCAGTGGACGTAGTAAGTGACGAGTGGGGCCTAATAGATCCCCTTGATGCATCAGTAGGTCTAATGAGACAAACTAGTGTCTTGGAATAACTCCTTGACATAATTATTAGTCTTTTCTTGAGGCCATGACTATGTGGTTATGATGTCTATCATTATGAATTCCGTTATTATGAAATTAGCTATTGATATTAAATGTGATCATTGGACTAATAGAATATCCATGTGAAGAAGTAAATTGAATTTTTTCATTTATATTTTCAATATTATGCTAATGTTTATGTTCAAAATGATTTTGTTTTAATATTATACATTTCCTTAAAATTTCATGCCTAATTATGATAGTTTCTGCGATATTGTTATCCTTACTAGGCATCCGAGCTCAGCCATTTGCTAATTTTTATTTTTCATAGGATAAGAAGAAGTATATTATGTTTGACTTGCAGGAATAGGATAAGGTATATGAGTGTGTTCAAAGGGGACACAATGAATTTTGTTTTTCCATTTCATAATGTAATGTAAAACTTATGTATATATCTATTACTTCCAATGCTACTAAACTGATTGGTCTTCCGGGACATGATCTCTTGTGATCATGACAATGTTATGTAACGATGCACTGACTCTGGGTAACTTGGGTTATGGATTTACATTTGGTATTAGAGAAAAGTAATACAATCCTTGGAAACTAGATTTAGAAAAAATCGTATTAGAGAACATTACCCTAAGATACACATTGATTATTATTTTAGAATAATATCCTATAATTATGGTAATTTAGACATTTTGTGAGTTTTCCAAGAAAAAAAATCCTTGTACGGGTACTAGAAGTGTATGTTGTTTTGGACTAAATGTACACAGGAGTGAAAGATCCAACAAAGAGTTTTGGGATTTACCTGGGGTATCCGAGTACACAACAACTGGCCTTACTACGCCCCATGTTTGACACACTGAGGGGATAGGCTTAGGATAATTTTCATTTTATTTACAAAACATGAAGAATGATTTATGAGTAAATATTTCTCAAAGAAAACATCTTTTTAATATGGATTATATGCATAATTATTCAATTTATGCTATGTATTTAACATGTTTGGAATTATAAATTGTGATTCATAAACAAATCTAGTGGATGTCATTATTTTGAAATGGATCCTAGTTAAAGGAACACATACTATATCAATACACGTAATCCATGTAGGGAATTCTCTCCTACTAAATATAAATATAGTGGACTTGGTTATGAAACTAGTGCTGAATAGCTTATAACCATACTGGGAAAACACACTCAGGTTATGAATTATTACCTTACCCGTATAGAGCACCCAGATCCACAATGTAGAGGATCAATGTTAGACAGATTCATGAGGCAACAGCCACCAAAATTCAATGGGACTAAAAATCCATTTTATTTGATCAATTGATATGTTTCATAGAGAAAATATTTCATGCATTGTGGACTAGAAAAAGGGAAAAAGCTGTCATGGGAGTTTATCACTCACAAGAGATGCAGATCAATGGGGGTCATTAATTCAAATCAGAAAATAGGATAAAGAAGTATCAAATATTGAATCTATATAGTTTTATTATATCTTCCTAGAAAAATAAATTACTTGTGAACATCAAGAGGATATGAAAAGTAAATTTCTGAGTCTAAGGCAAAAGGAAGATGATAATGTCTCATAGTATGAGGCGAGCTTTACAAGGTTATCAAGGAATTCTACAAATGATATACATAACCCATGAAGTAAAATTTATTAATTATTTGATGGGTTAAAAGAATTTCTCTATCATTAATTAGTCTCAAAATTCATATTATAGTAAAAATATATAGCATCATGTGCTTTATATATAGAATATTAATTCTCTATGTCATACAAATTTAAAGAAAAGAATGAAAAGATGAGATATGCAGAACACTTTGGAAATGGAAATAAGGGGAAGAAGGAATTTTTGAATTTCTATTCCATAGTAAATGTGGGAAGAAACACCCTAGTACATTCTTGAAAGTAATGTGAGTCCATTAAAAGTGAGTATAAAAAATCCACCATGATCGTGATTGTAAGGTGAGGAAATAGGTTGTCAATGTTGAATTCTACAATTGTAAATAAACAGAGAATTTTACAAATGAATTTTCTAAGCATCCAGGATACCTACCTTAGAAAATATCAAGGGATAAAGTCCAAACTTAGGTGATCACAATTGTAGAGGTTGAAGTTCCGAATGACATGGTGGAAGGTACATTAATCATTTCATTAAATTTATCTTATGATTTATTTGATTCTGGACCATCACATTCTTTCATATCTTCCAAGTTTTCAAACAAAATTAAAGATTTCCAATTTGACATAACAAGGGAGTTTTCAGTCAAAAATACTAAGATAAGTATCACTGAAACATTATTTGGTCAATTCGTTTCCATTATGGAATATAAACAAGATTTATCTACTGATCATATTATCATACCCATGATGAAATTTTATATAACCCTCGGTATGGATTTTCTTTTAGACCATGATAAAGAAATTTAATTTAAGAATAATGATGTTTCAATTTATTATGATGATAAATAATACCTTATCTTTAGAGAATAAAAATCACCATCTAATTCTAATCTATATAAACTCCTGGAAGATATACTAAATTCAATTATTTGGGATGAAGTGAGTGAAATAACTATGGAAGAGGAAAGAAATGTTCAAAAATAGGATGTAACTATTATACAAGATTATATTAATGTCATTCGAGAGGATTTACCTGGACATCCTCCAAAATGAGAAATAGATTTATCCATTGACTTAATTCTTGGTTCAAAGACCATATCAAAGACCCCTTATAGAATGGCCATTGTGGAATTAGTTGAATAAATAAAAAACTAGATGAATTGACTTATAATGGATTTTTTATCACTACTTTTTCTCCATGGGGATCCCCTATTCTTTTTGATAATAAGTAAGATGGATCTATGAGAATGTGTATTGACTACATGGAGATTATTGATATTATAATAAAGAAATAGTATCCCCTACCACACACAGATGATTTATTCGCTCAACATCATAGAGCTCAATATATTTAAAATATTGACATTCAATCTAGATATCATCAATTCTATGTGAATAAGGAAGACATTCCAAAGACAACATTTCAAACCAGGTTTGAGAATTACGAGTTTACAGTAATGCCTTTTGGAATGACTAATTCACCCTCTGTTTTCATGGATTTAATTAATAGAGATTTCAAGGAATATCAAGATGAAGTTGTAGTTGTATTTATTGAATATATCATGGTATACACCAAAATATATGTAGATCATGAAATTTAGTTGCACACTATTTTAAACACTCTTTGATGAAATGAAGTATATGGGATTTTTGAAAAGTATGAATTCTATCTTCAAAACAATTCATTTCTTGTCCATATTGTCTCGATGGATGGAAACTCTGTTGACCCTTCTAGGACAATGGAAAACCAATATTGTCCAGCACTGACAAGTATAATTGTGGTATGTGGTTTTATTGGTTTAGAAGGTTAATATCCATGTTTCACCTAGAATTTTACCCAATTCGCTAACCCATTAACCAATATCACACGTGAAGGGGTTAAATGTTTTTGGAAAAAAAGAGTGTGAAGAATGTTTTGAAGAAATAAAGAGAAGATTATTCAATTATTATATATTGACTCTTCCATCGAGGAATGATGGGTCTGTTTTTTATAGTGATGCATCATATAATGTACATGGTTTTGTCCTTATATAGAATGATATATTTATTACATATGCATCACAGAATCTATAAATTACTAAAAAAACTATCCCACTCATGATATTGAGTTAGCATCTATAATAACTTCTTAGAATATATGGAGACACTATCTCCATGATAAAAAATGTGTGATATATACTGATCACAATAGTTTGATGTATATTTTCTCACAGAAATAACTCAACATGATCAAAAGGTTATGGCTTGAACTAATCATGGAATATAATTGTCCTATACACTACCACCTTGGGAAGATAAATAAGGTGGAATATTCTTTGAACATAAAATATCATGGAGTTATGAGCAAAATGAGAGTGTAAGGGGGTCTAATGTTCATCGATATATTAAAGACAGATATGGGAATTATCATTGAAGGTGAAACATTGATAATTTTTCAAATGGTTTCCAAACAATCATTGCTAGAAAATGTAAAAACTTACCTTTCTAAACATAAGAAGTTTCAAAATTAAAATTAAAACATGTAATGGTGGGAGAATTATTGAATTCGTATATTAAGAGGGAATTTTGAAATTTTGGAAGAGTCTTTGTGTTCCTGATATACATAATCTTAAAATAAAATTGTTAGATGATGCTCATAGCTCCAATTTCTCTATACACACTAGTAGTTCTATGATGTATAGTTATTTGAAATAACTTTTTTTGTGGGAAAAATGAAGAGGGATATTGTTGATTAGGTGTCAAGAAGTATAATTAGTCAACAAGTGAAGGTTAGATGATAACATACTAGAGAATTCTTGCAACCTATTCCCATACCAGAGGGGAAATGCAATGATATTACGATGGTTTTTTTCATGGGGATACCAAAGACTCCAAGAAGTAATGATGCAATACAGGCCATTGTTGATCTTATAACTATGTCAGTACATTTTCTTGCTACAAGAAAAGATTTAACACTTGAACATTTAGCTGTTCTATATATTTATAAAGTTATAAAAGTTCATGGTGTACCCCTATCGGTTTTTTCTGATCGTGATCCCCGTTTTACACCAAGAGTTTTCACAACTCTTCACAAATCCATTGTTATTGAACTTAGTTTGAGCACTGCCTACTATCCTCAAACTGATGGACAATCAGAACGGACTATTAAAACATTGGAAGACATGCTGAGATATTGGTCACATGACATTCAAGGTATGTGGGATTGTTATTTATCTTTCATAGAAATGTTTTATAACAATAACATTCATTCAAGTATTTAGATGAAACCATATGAAGCATTATATGGAAAGAGATGTCACACACCAACTAGTTGGGATGATGTAGGTGGAATAAAAATCGTTGGCCCTGATCTTGTTCAGTAAATCATGTAAAATATGATGATTATCTGAAACCCACATCAAATAACATCAAATTAGGAAAAAGATCACTACCAATTACCGAAATAAGGATTTGGAATTTCATGTAGGAGATCTTGATTTCGTGAAGGAATATCTATGGAAGTGTGTTATAAAATTCAGTAAGAAGGGTAAATAAAATCCTATGTACATCAGACTTTTCCAAATTCTAGAATGAATTTTATTTAATTCTTACTCTTTGTAAATTTCCCCAAGTCTCTCCAAAGATCATGATGTGTTCCACAAATCGCTATTATGAAAATACATGCCTGACCCAATGAATGTTCTCACTATTAATGAAATAGAATATGAACCTGATCTATCTTATTGTGAAGATCCTTTCATGATTCTTGATACTAGAGAACAATTATTGAGAAACCAGACGGCTCATCAGGTAAATTTTATTTGGATAAATTATAAAATTAAAGAGGCAACATGGGAACCTGAGGAACATATGATGAAGAACAACCCGAATATTTTTATGTAGTAAAATTATATAAATTTCAAAGATGAAATAATTTGAAGGATGGATGAATGTAACAATACAAGCTTCCAAAATACTTTTATCTTTGAATATTACTATGTCTTGTGTTGTATGTAAGTTTGAGTTCTTGCACACCACAACCCATTAAACTAGTGGTTTCAAAAGTAGTTATGAATAGTAATACATTCTTTTTAAAATTTTATAATTTTTTTAAAAATGGACTACATTTATGGATTCATAATATCAATTTTAGCTTACATTATATTTTCTGTATTTTTCTGAAAACATACTATTTATGATTAATAGTGAAAACACTACGTTATTGTTTAAAACCGAAAATTTATTCAAAAATTTATATAAATATAAAAATGGATACATAATATCTATATTATTCCAATTTAACTCATTAGATATATTTTACAAAAATATTAGATATACAAAAATTTAATGAACATTATATTTTTCTATTTACTTTCTAGGAACATTTGAAAATCTATTTAAAATGTAATTTTACCGCATTTGGGAATTGAATTTCAAAAATTCGACAGACATGGTTGACATTGATATGTAAAATGTGTTTCAATAGGTTGAAAATAAGTTTTGGTGAATTGTAACTATTGAATTTTATTTATCATGGTTAAAAGTAAATTGGATAATTAAGGGAAAAATGATGTTATAATTAGCCATCACATGTCATAATACTGTTGGATAAGTTTATTTCAACCAATATATACCTTGTGAATAAATTATGATCCTTTTTATCCCCTTGTATTAGATTAGGACATTTATTATATTTTATTTAAAGAATAGATAAAATTATTAAATTCAAATTTTGATATCAAAATCATTTTTTATATAGGGATAAAGATAAGATAAATTCAACTATAAATATTCATTAGAAATATAAAACGATTTACTACATCATGGTATTTTATTTATTATTTTTAGAAATTATATAATAAAATTTATTTTATATACAATGATGATGTATTAATTTCTTTATAATATATTGTTAAAATAATTGATGTTGTAAATATTAAAATAAATAAAAATATATTCTTTTGATGTCATCCATGAATTTTCTAGTTGAATATGACATTTTAGTGATTATTAAATGTTTTTTTTCTATCTAATAATGTTTTTAAGACTTTATCAAAAGATAGATACTAAATAGTGTTTAAATTGACATAAATTATTCTTTTTCCATAAAACAATATATTATTAAATGATATAATATTCCAAAAAATATATGGTTTTTCCAAATATCAGAGATAAGGTTAGATAAGTCTTTAATGAAACCCTTGAGGTTCTCTTTGATTTATTTTATGTTTATTAACAATTTAATATAAAAATATAAGAAGACATGGAAGAATGTTAAACAATATAACTACGAGTTAAATACAAAACACATGGTTTATATGGAGACCTATACTTGTCTAAAACCAATTTTTTGAAAAAATTTCAACCCATCCCTCGATTATACTCTATATAAATCCATTTGGAGATATTTAGAACTGAAAATTATTTTATAATAAATTAATATTTTAATATTCTTCTAAAGTTCCTCTCAGCTCTCTTATAAAAGAGAACACCCCATCCTCCTAATTTCAGACATCCAAAGAAATTTGGCTCAGTCAAAACCTATTCAAATATCCTCCCAACTACCCGAAATTCATCGAAGAGGCCTTAAATTGATCTTAAATCAATATTTATGAGCCCTTTTGTTCAAATAAAATGGAAGAACCCAAAGAAGAGCTAATTATTTCATCACCTCTTTCAATGTTCTTTTTTTCTTCCACTTCCTCTTTCATTGTTGTTTCCATAAAATAAATAAACACTCTAGAACATTATAGGTACTTATATTTTATTATAAATATGGTACAACAATATTATTTATTCTATCCATCCTATTAATGAAAGAATCACCATACATGTGGACATACGACTTAAAATCTCCACATCGTGGCGTAGTTTGTTATTCAACACCTCATTATTTGGATGGGTATATTAATTAGTATAATTGATGTAAATATTATTTATAACATGTTTATTATTCTTTATATATAATATAAAATCCAGATACATACGATTTCACCATCAATAAAATGATATTGTCACTTTTGTGTACGTATGTCTTACCATCTCCATGACGAAATGAGATTTCGTTCCCCATCGTAATTACTCAGGAATGATTTTAATTTAATGATTAAAAATAATGGTTAAAAACATTATATAATAATGAATATGAATAAAATACATCCAATACATAATTAATAGGTCTTACATAACAAAACATATGATGGTAAATAAATTAGTTAAAACCAGAAACAATGAGACTACTAAAATATTATTAACACGTCAATATTAGAAGTTCATATATGATATCATATTTTTTATATGGTTCTTGTATAATTTAATAACAATTTTATAACTATTATAAATGAGGTTAAACTACCCTAAACTAAGAAAAATTATAAGGTGAGGGTTAATTTTACATCTCTTTATTATCTGAGGTTGGTTATACGGAAGTATCTACATGGACTTCATTATCATCCACATATGTGTTTCATAAAAATGTATTTTAAAACATTTTTTCTATTTCCAATAATATGGGTTAAAATAATTTATAACATTTTTTGAATTTTAATAATTTTTTTTGAAAGTAATATTTCTATCGTTGTCCAAACAAGGTACGTTATGACCTTTTCGACAAATTAAGGAAATAATGTTTTTTAAATTAAAAGGAGGGTGCAGTTATTTTATGCTGTTATAACACCTTAAAAGATTCCGTTACAATATTTTATA
The DNA here is from genome assembly GCA_963277665.1 of Viscum album. NCBI lineage: Eukaryota > Viridiplantae > Streptophyta > Magnoliopsida > Santalales > Viscaceae > Viscum > Viscum album. The sequence continues at coordinate 1,170,751,017 of OY728119.1, read as the reverse complement.
AATAATTTCTAAATAAATGTTTTATTTTATAATTAATAAACTTTGATATGATTTTAATGTAGAAAGAGATATTTCTCTGAAAATGTTTTTGGATTGATTTCACCAATTTCACCATCTTTTGTTGGATTTTATTCTTATTTGAAGTTGATTTTCTATAATACAATATTCCAAATAGTATTGATGGTTTTGTGATATGTTTTACTGTTGATGTGATATTTTTATACAATTCATGGTTTATTCTTAAATTATTATCATTTTGTATGCTAGTTTTAATACAAATGTTTCTCTTATGTTTCAATATTTTCATGTGAGGAATGCATTGGACATTGTTTGTGATGGGCATGGCCCACTAAAAACCCTCGATGAAATTGTAGGTTTCATGAGACAAACTAGTGTCTTGGGACAAAGCTTTTATAAAATTTTTATCTTGGCATGAGGCCTTGACTATGTGGTTATGATTTCTGACATTATGCATTCCATAATTTTGAAATAAGCTATCTATATAACATGTGATTATTTGAGCAGTATAATATCTAAGGGATTAATTAAATGGAATTATTTGATTTATATGTTGCATATTATTATGATTTTCATGTTTAAAAATCTTTTGTTTTAATCTTATACATTTCTTTAAATGCTTATTCTTATTTATGATAGCTTTCTTTATATTTTTATCCTTACTAAGCTTCTAAGATAAACCCTTTTTATTGTATTATATTTCATTGGATGTGAAGAAGTATACTATGATTGACCTATATGAATAAGATGAGGGAAATGATTTTTTTAAAAGGTGACACAATGTTTTTGTTTTTCCATTTCACAATGTAATGTACAACTTATGTGTGTATCTAGTAATTCTATGGATACTAAACTAACCAGTCTTTCAGGACATGATGTCTTCTAATGATGCCAATGCTATGTAATAATGCACCGACTCTGGGTAACTGGGGTCGAGGAAATACATTTATTAAAATTTCATGCTTATGAAATATGTTATATTTTTATCTATTATGTAATTATAAGTGTGTCCCTTCCCTCACATATAATCGATCACATATTATTCTACATCATACACAAAGTTTGATCAGTATATCTGAAACAATTCAAAAAATAATAAATTATTGGATTATATTCTTTAATATGAGATCTTATGTTCTTCCTTTAAGACTATCCTAATATGGATTGAGGTGTAATTCAATGGATTTATCTAAAAGAATATGTAATCTTCTTACCTGAATATTTTAAAGATATTTATTCTTATACTTATTACAAATCCATCGAATGCATCCTATGATGAGAATCGAGTATCATAAAAATACTGATATGTTATTATAGTTTTTTGAAACCCATTTTTTCCTCCTTTCCATAATATAGAAAATGAACCCATTTCTAATGAGTACTTGTGGACTATCGCCTATGCATAGTGATATAATTCCATTTCCATCACCATATATCATTGTTGGTTTTTATTATGCACTGAACATTTATATATTATATTTATGAAAAATTATTATTTTTTAATTATAATATATTTTCTACCTTCTTACATTCTCATTTGACGGAAAATGCTAATGCTGCTCTTGTGTACGTGTGGAATGACACATACATGATGAAATGCAATTGATTATTCAATTACATTTCATATGGATGGTAATTTGGATAAATTTGATGAATATATGTGATATTTATGATATCATAAAGATTAAATAATTTAAATTTGTTATATAAATTTGTTTTTTACATCCATTGGGAAGTGAAAACATCACTCATATATATATATATTGACTACCATCCCTATGAGGTGTTTCAATTCATGTTTCATTATCTCCCAATAAGAATGGTTATAAAAATTTATATAAATAATAAATGTAAAAAAAATTCATTATTAATAGTCTATATAATATAGATCCATGACCAATTTGAGAATACCAAAACCATCGAACTGAAATAGGAAAGGAATATGAAATAGTTTTCACTTGAACATTCATTTTAATGAATAAATTATTAATGAAATGATTATTTAAAATTATAAAGGAATGATAAATAGTCTGTTTTATATGATTATACTTAAATATTATATATATATAATAAATATATATTTTTACTACATATGAATTTAAAATGTATGAAGAACGATGAGACTTGGGGTATGGGATTAATGTTTCAATCAAATTTTAATCGAGATTCTTTATGCATGAATTTACATTGTGGGAAATTAGGTTATCATTATATAATAAACTCATTATATTTTTTCTTCTCTTTTTTATTTATATTCTTTTTTTAAGTTTCATTTTCACTCTTTGGTATTCAAAATGGTATAGGAAATTAATTTATGATATCTAGAGTTTATTTCTCACTTTCTTGTCAATAATATTTATCATCGATATAAATTTTATAAAAAATGTGTCAAATGATGTCATTAATATGATACTATTAATTTTTATATTCTTTTTACCAATGATTTGCTTTAAATAAAACTTATTATAAAAAACACATTATCATTTTTGGAACAAAGAAATTATGGATGAATGTGTGAAGATAAGAATTGGTTATAAGAATTGCAGCATGAAATCAATTTTAAACCATCACGATCTATAAATTTTTGGAATATTATATTATAAATTTACTTGGATCTTATCAATTAATATGTTTTCCCTGATATTATAGAAATTTTTATAATTTAATTAAGTCGTATTAGAATGAAATGGGTATTTTCCTCAATAAGCATTCTAGTGATCTTTTAAAAGAATATTTCATCTATAAAAATATAATTTGATGTTAATTATGATTTACTAGAGATATGATCCAATTATAATAACCTAATTATTTATTTTGATGGTATATTATTATAATCATGATATTAAAAACACTTTTTTTAGATAATTTTTTCTATGTTGATATGATGATTGTTTTATATTATTGTGACAAAAATATATTTGATTTTAATTATTTGAAGGGTGGTTATGTTATAAACAAGGGATATGTGGTTATTTTATTAACCATGGTTGGGTGCTAACAATATAATTCAAGTATGGGTGGTTCATTTATAAACTAAGGAATGGTGACTTTGTTATAACCCAATGATGGTTGATTTCATTATATCCCTCCAATGTATTGGGCAATAATGATAGATTTAAGAAACTCTTAAGAAATAGTAGTGTTAATATTATCCTAAATGAAAATATATTTTACTATATTTATGTTATTACTAAATTAATGTTGTAATTATCCTTTATAGGTGATCCCATGATTAATTTTTTATTCTCTCAGATATTATTATGATTGTCATAGAAAATTCAAGATAATTAATATGATTTGTTTTTTAATTATAATATGTTCTCATATATCAAGATTGATTATAATTATTATTCACTATTATAACTCTTATATTTTGAAATATTAAATGTGTTTACCATGAATATTTATTTTAGATCTATAACATATTAGTAATGAACCATGTATGTTTTGATCATGATCTCCCACCCTTATGCTTACATATGATCATCATTTGATATATCTAATATTTAACCATTCTGATAATCTAAGCTCACCATTTTTATGTTTCTTTCTTTTTTCAGGTTATAATGATTTTTTTTCATTATAAAATTTCTATGTAGAATTAAATAATAGAAGGCCTTTCATAGATATGTTTAATTTCATTCATTATATAATTTTTTTATATGTATCTAGTTTCTAAATAATATAAACATTTACGATTCATGGAAATGTATAATTTTTATAAATATTTAATATTCCCCTATTATTATGTCATATTTATTTAGTTTATTATTATGTTTACTCTATTGGTATGAAAGCAGTGGAATTTTTTTTCTCTATGTATTAGACACCTTCTGTGAGAATCCTGTTGATACATCTAATTATAAGACAACATCCATATGTTTTCTAAATGAATATATTATATGGAATTCCTAGGAAAAACATCCTTGTTTAGATACTATTAACTGGATAAGGCCATTGAAAATATGAACCTAGGGTTAACCAATCAAAAATTGGAAGATAAGGTATCAACTCGATCATCAGCAGTTCATGATGAGTGGTCCTATGTCTGTTAACATATAAAGACACTCTCAAGGGATATGATTTGGATTAATTATAACTTTCATTATAAACAATTATGATGAATAAGAGGTTAAATATATAAAAACTTATGATAATGAATGGTGATATTAGATGAATATAACGTTTCATGTGTTGAAAAAATGTTTCACAATTTAGGACATCATAATAACGATTTTCATAACAATATGATTGTTTACATAGATTATTTATGTCTGATTATCACACTAACCCTCTGATTGATGAATGTGTGAATTTTCTTATTTGAAATATTATGATTCATCTACTAGTTTAATATTATGTAGTGTTTGTAATAGATAAGTAGTCTTTATATAGGAACTATATCAATTTCCTAATAATAAAATTAATATTTTATATTATGAATAAACCTATAATTTTCATTTAGTGTGTCGATGAATTTGTAATTTAAATTAAAATTTATTCCACTATATGGGTATTCTAACCTATTTATTAGGGTTATTTATCTCAAATCGATGGGAGATAAACTCAACATATAAAATATAATATTATATGTGAATATTATTATGTGTTTCATAAGGATTTTCCATTTCTTACAAAAATCATGATGTTGAGTTTCCAATGAGCACATCCCTTGTAACACACATATATCAAAAATCCCTTATAGTATGTGCTATATTGAGCTACAATAAAAGAACAAGAAACTCTAGGATAATATAGATAATGAATGCTTTTGACCTAGTGCTTAACCATGGGGTGCACCTTTTCATTTTGTTTAGAAGAATGATGGGCCCCTACGACGTTTCATTGAGTAAGGTGAAATTAAAAAATCACTATTAATAACAGGTATCTTCTACCCAGCATCGGTGATCTATTTGATCAATTTCGAGGAGGTAAATATTTTTACATGTTTGAAATTAGATTTGGATATAATCAGCCAAAGTTCATGGAGAATGATATTCCAAATATAGCATTCCACACATGGTATGTTCCTTATTAATTTATAGTAATTTCATTCAGACTTTCCAATTATGTAACTATCTTCTTGTATTTAATTTATAGACTCATTAGATATTTCCATAATCAGTAGTTGGTAGTCTTTATAGACGATATTCTTATACATTCAAAGATAATGGAATATCATAATTTACATTTCAGGAAATTTATGAATACCCTATGTATAAAGAATCTATATGAAAAATTTACAGTGTAAATTTCAGTTATAAAAGGTATCATTATTGGGTATATAATCTCATGTGAGTGTATATCAGTGGACCCTTCAAAGATGGAATTTATTGAATAGTGTTCCATACTAACCATAGTAACTAAGATCCATAGTATTTTTATCTTGGTTGTATATCTCTTATTCATTATAAGAAATTTCTCATGGATATTAAATCGGAAAATCATGTTGACAAAAAAGTGGTAGAAGTTCATGTGGAGAGATGAATGTGTGAAACGGTTTAAGGATCTAAAGAGAGTTTTGGTTAGAACACATGTACTCAATATACCATAACTTGGAGAAGGGTTTTTTATCTATAGTAATTTATATAAGTATTCACTAGGATTTATTTTAATTGAGAATGATTTGGTGATAGAATATTCCTCTAGATAATTTAATATTAAAAATAAAAATTATTCGAATCATGATTTGGACCTAATGGTGGTAATTTTCCATTAATGATATTGATGTATTCTATATATGGTAAAATATGTTATATATATTCTAATAATAAAATATATAATTGTATTTTCTCACTATGTGAATTGAAGTTTCCCAAAAGGATATGGTTGGAGTTATTTAAATATTAAGAATGTTCAATAAAATACCACCACAGTTAGGCAAACAATATTGTTCAGGATCTAAATTGGAAGGGATATTATTTCTTATCCATTAAGATTAGTGGAAAAAATCCAATATATATAAATATATATAGAATATAGATCATGAAATCATGTGAAAATTTGAAACATCATGTCATTATTATATGAATGTTCAATCATCCATCCATGTGAGGATTAAAGAGGACTATTAAAGGGATTTATACCTACAAAAGAAGGTATAAAATATTCATATGTTAAAGCATGATTGTGGTGGAATAATATATTTAGGGAACTAATTATGATTCACATCAATACCAAACTTGAATAAAGTTTTGTTAGGTAAATTGTATAGTTCCTCAGTATTTATTCATTCATAAAATATACAGATATTTAGATATATGAAAATGTAGTTTTACTGGGAGAACCTAAAACAATATATTATAGGGTATTTATCATAATTCCTGATATGTTATAATGTTAAAACTAGATAAAAATTCTTATGTGGATTTTATAATAAATAACCAAAATAGAGTGGATATGTGAAAACATTAAAATGGATTTTATCATTGGACTCCCAAAAACATCTCATGGGAACAATGTTATTGGGTTGTAGTTGATCACTATACAAAATCATCAAAATTTATTTAAACAAGATAATACTAATTTCATTATGCATTAATAAAGTTATAAGGTTTTTTGGAAAATCAAATTCTATTATATCAAATTGGAATCAATGGTTTTACTTAAATGTTCAAGGGAATTTTTTATCATGATTTAAATTTGATGTAAAACATTATAACCACTTATCATCCCTAGAAAAATGGTTAGTAGGAGAAGACCATTCAAACCATAGAATATATGTTGAGAACGTGTAATATGTATTTCAATGGTGTTTTGGATCAACACCTTTCTTGGGTTGAGTATTCTTACAATAAAATTTTTAAATCAGGAATTCATATCGATCCTTATAAAGCCATCTAGGGATGTAACTTCAAAACTCAAATGTACTGGGATAAAATTTTAGAATAAATGATATCAGGACATTATGTTTCTATGGAAATTCTAAATACCGTTATATACATTCAAAAATAAATAAATTAAGCTCAGAGTAAATATAAAATTTATGATGGCAATCATCGGTGAGATCCAGTGGTCTAGGTTGGTGACATGGTATTGCTACAAATATATCCTTGGAAGAATGTTATGATACATTGAAATAAGTTCATGTTAATTTAATGATTTATTTGTAACTTTAAAATTATTTATCTTATTTATATGGTTACTAATCGCTTGGTTCTTCCACAGAATCTCGCTAATGTTCATGGTGAATTTAGTGTATCTTTCCAAAGGAATAGTGTACTCGATCCATTAGATGTACTGAACATAGAGATTTTACCAAAAGAAAACGTTCTATTTTTATGGAACTTAAAGTGGAGGTTTTTTTTATCAAAAACATAATGTTCTATGAAATTAGGATACTCACCTGGTCAATATTTTTTTTGTGAAACCATAAAAATGAGTTTCTTACACAGTAATCCAATGATGTGATGAGAAAAACTTATTCTTATTTGTCTGTATTAGAATGAAAATTTTATGGTGAAATTATTATATTGGTGCAGAATATAGTACCCGAATTTTTTATGATTTATTTCTAATTAAATAGATTTAATTACTTTTATAGATTTCATTTCATGAAACACCAAATTTAAACAAATCTTGATATAAAATTGAATTATTATTATTTAATGCTAAAGTTGTCTCCTTGCTATGAATATGGAGGGTATGAATATATATAATTATATACTAAAATAATATTTCATAAAAATGTATAAATTTAATTCAGTGGTTATGAATTTTGTAAAAAATAAAAAAATAATATTTAGAGGTTAAAGGATATATTTTAATGAAATACTATTTTAATGCCCGCAATTCTTTTTTTCTTTATAAATTTAATTATTATAAATTTATAATGTATTTTATTTAATTTTTTAATATTATGTCAAATAAAAAATATTAATAGTAATTTTAATATTTTTATTTTCATTTTAATTATTATAAATTCATTTTATGACTAAAAAATACATTTTCTTCAAAATGGATTCTATTTCATTTTTTATGTGAAATTTTTAATTAATTTTTGCAACATCAAAAACATTTATTTCAAAAAATTTATATCAATTTTGAAACCATCATTTAATAATAGAAAAATAATGAATTGGTTTGAAATGTTTTGAATTGATTTATTTTTTAGTTTAAAGTGAAAAATACTGATATATACAATTCTATCACTTTTAGGATAAAATAATGATGTAGACATGACGTAATAAATTTTAAAAACATCTTATAGTAAAAATAAATTTTTTCGGATTAATATATATCTTCCCAAACTGTATTTTGAATTTTTGGATCAAAGATTAATATTTTTGAACAAAAGTTATATTTTATTAAAAATAAAAACCATTTTTTGGACATTGAATTTAATGTTATGGTTGGAATGTTACCTTCAGGTTTTCATTAATAAAAAATTTAAATGACCTTAATTTATTATCAGATAACAAAATAAATTCATGGAAACTAAGGTTTTACATTAGATCAATATAAAATGAGTTTTGCAAATAAATCAGTTATTTTATAGAAATGGTTTTTGATGTGTTTTAAGTTATTATTTTAAAATTAATTTATACCTTGAAGATAAATTAAATCTGATCAAAAGGATTAAAAAATTTTAATTTTCATGTCCAATTTTTTTTAGATTTCCCCTTCTTGTTTTTTCCAAATTAATTTCTTCTCATCTGGGTAAGCTAAGTTATCACAGTTAATGTAAAAATGGAATAAATGTGGTAAAAATTGGGGATAAGGCTAAAAATGTCTCCAAAAAATTTTGTATATGAGATTGGTTGTGTTTATTTTTACATTATATGAAATTAATTTCAAATTTGGGGAACCTTTTAAACAATTTACAAGAATATGATATATATTTTATATTTAAATATTTTTAGTAATTCCAATTATGTCATTTGTAGACATTTAAAAGGGAACTTAACCTTCTACTTTATTAAAATGGGTTGATCACACTATCTAAGAAAATAACAACTATAATAACATCCTATATTAATTTATTTGATAATATATCATTTGGTATTCCCCTAACACCATCTTATGATGTCTTAATGTATATGCTAAAGGTGGTAACTCAAAGAAGAGGTATTCATCTTACCTGACTATTTAAAAGTACATTTCTTCTTATAATTCATAATAATATGTTTAATATATCTTATTATGATTAAGAAAGTGACATAAATATAATTATATGTTATTATATTAATTTAAAATTATTTTCCTATCCAATCTTTCAAATGGGATGTAAAGGTATCACTCGTTCGTATGTGTGGGCTACCACCTACAATCAGCGAAATGATTCATTTTCCCCAGCATTAATGGTAGGATTCTATGATATATTTATTATTAATATATAATATTAGTTAAATTATTATCCATAATAAATTATAATATATTACCTACCTTCTTACCTTCACTTTGGGGATACATATATACTACCACATCCGCGAAACCATCTAATTGTTTCTCATTTCGGTTTCACATAGATCATAATAGAAGAGAGATTTAGTTAATATATATCATACCTTTTAAATGACAATGGTTTTTAAAGGTTAATTATTATATACATTTCATTCATCATGCCCATCAAATACTTAAAAAATTACCTTTGTGTACATATGAACTGCCATATCTATAAAAAGACGTAATTCATTTTTCATCACGTATTTATATGAAATGTTATCAAATTATTAATATTAAATATATATTATAAATATTTAATGATTAATAATATGTATATTATAAAACCATTTGACAGAGAAAATAATAAAACCATCTAACTGAAAGAATAATAGAAGAATTACCAGCTTTCACATGAATGTTCAATTCATTTAAGAAGTTTTTAATAAATGTAAAATTAGATATTATAAAGGAATGATACATAATAATTTATGTATGAATAAGGTTATTCAATATATGTATAAATAATGTATTAATTATACATGTTTTTTAACATGTATAATAAAATATGAGACTTAAGGAAATGGATTCATGTTTCAATCACATTTTGATTGGGATTTTCTGTTGATGAATTATAATTTAGGGTAATTTTAAGATCGTTATATGATAAAATATTAAAGATTTAATTATACACTATTTATTACTATAATATTTATTTTTAGGAGAAGTTTACTTTTTTTGATACTCAAAATGGTCCAAAAAATGTTTATAATAAAATATGACTTTAGTTATCCTCTTTTGGTCAGAAACGTTACTCCTAAATTTGCAAGTTCTCTAATGAAAATTCAATAATATTTTTAGTGTAATAAAATGATCTTTTATAGTCATGTTTACCATTGTTTAATGTTTTATAAAGTGGTTTAAAAACAATTTACATTTTATTTTATAAATGAGGTTCATTTTATTGAAGGTGTGAACAAAATCTATATTTTTAAAGATTACAACATGAACAATATTTCTTACACTCATTAAAAACACTTCGATAAATATTCCAATTGAATTTCCTGGGGTTATTTTCAAATAATCTTTTTTCTTTAATATTTTTTAATGTTTTATATTTTAAATGTGTTATTTCAATGTGAAATGGTTATTTTTATCAAAAAATACCTAGTATTATTTTAATGAAATTTATCTTCTATGATAACACACATTGCTGTTACATATAATTTTATATGTTTTGATCCAATGATACAGCCCTTAATATTTCTTTGTATGGTTATGATTATGATTGTGATATGTTTATAAAACCCATTTATTTTTTCAGGTTTAGGTTTTTATGTTATAGGGCATATTTTATGACCTTATTGAACAAATATGTATTATTTTCATTATGTGATAAGTCGTTATTTCATAAAATAGGGTTTGGTGGTTCCATTATAAATAATTTATTTCTGGTTTAATTATAATAAAATAATTTTTGTCACATTATATACCATGGATCAGTGGTTATGCTATAAACATGTGATTGGTGGATCTTTTATATCACTTTGAATGTTTTCATAATTTTTTAGGATAAAGAAATTCTAATGATAATATATAGTTTAAAAAATACAAAGAGATTATAAAGATAACTATATATGATTTAATCAGAAATGAATAGTGTATCTAATTAATTTCGGTCATTATATATTGAATTTAAAATGTTATAAGTTATTATTATTATTATTGTCTATGCTTATTCAAAAAACACCCTGTGATATTTTATATTTCTAATGATCTTATATCAGTACTCATGATTGACTAATAATGATTCATCTCTATTATAACACATGTATTTTGAAATGATAACTCATTTTACCATGAATCATTATTTATGAGATATAAAATATTAGACATGAACAAAAAAAGTTTTGATCATGATATCACATCATTATCCTTATCTTATGCTTGCATATGATCATTGATATATATCTCCCATGTTTACCCTTACTGAGTATATGATCAAATCCTATATTATGTTTCCATTTCCCCTAGTTTTGAAGAAATTTCTTAAAGAGTGTATTTATATAATTTTTAAAATTATAGAATAAATTAATTTGATATTTTTTAATATATTTCATGATATAATTTTCTTATGTATCTAGTCTCCAAAGAATCTTAACATTTATGGTTTTGGGGTTCGTATAATTATAATATATGATTAATAGTTGTCTAAAAAAGTTCTAATAGTAATGTATTTTATGCATATATCACCTCAATATAAGGAAATTTTAATGATGTAAATATTATCGAAAAATGAGTCAATAAATATTAAAATTAAATTCAAACTGGGAATATGTTATTTTATTATTATAATACATTTTAATGAATTAAAATGATTTTATGAACCTATATATTATTTAGTAATATCCAAAATAAAAATTAAGGTTTTAAAAACTATATTCTATGGAAAAAGCAATATTAAATTTCCAATGTGATATAAAATAATGGAGTTCAGTTCTCAAGAAAAAAATATCAAGTATATTATCTTAAATGTCCATCCAATTGAGTTAAAACCATGATTAATTTAATGGTTTTAAATATTCAACAATATATATTTCAGAGGCCTGAAATTATAAATTAATAAATAATTATCACTATTTTATATAGATACTGAAAAATTATCCCATTTGTACAACCCATGAAACACCCTATGATTTTTTGTACATTTATTTTAAAAAATCATAAACTATTCAATATGTTTCATTAATTGAAACCCTGATTCCAAATTAATTGTGATATTGTATAAACCAATTACATATTGTTTTAATTATATGGAATGAAAAAATAAAAAAAACATTATGATAAATATGTATTAAGTTTTTATGTAATTCCATTATATTGATATGTACCTGGTAATAAATTTCCATTTTACAATAATTACATTTTATGCATTTAAAATATGTTTTTTGTCAAAAATGTTTTTCATTACATTTTATACATGGATATTAAAACTAATTTTCCCTCATTTTAAATACATTATTTTATAATAAGGATTTTATTTTTTAAATTAAAATATCTAAAATTCATTAAGGTGAAATTTTGGGATATTATAAAATGAATTATTTTCTGTGAATAGTTAACAATCTCTTTTTTATAAAACATTCATTTATTTTCATGTAGGAGTGTCCTTAGTTTTTAAATTTTTAGCTTAAATTTACATTAGCATAATTTAATTATAAATAATACAATTATTTTTATATTAATAATCATTATACTTTATTTTGGAATACATTTTTTTGGGATTAAAACACATTTTTTCTAAAAAACAAATTTAATTCACACAGTGGTTTTGATCATAATAAACGAAATTAATCCAAATTTTTGATTACTTTTAGGGAAATATAAAGATCATATATTAAATTATATATTTTTATATTATCATTATAGTTTTTATAAGTCAAAAAATTAATGTAATTTTAATTTATTCATAGAAATGTATTTCTTTAAAAACTGTTTTCATTAACTTTTGAGCACATAATTTGAACTAAATTTAAAAAAATTATAGAAATTTAATATTTCAAATGGATTAAATGTTTAGAATGGTAATAATTAGTATAAATTAATAATTTCAACTTTATTATAGTTCATACTTAATATTAAAAATACTAATATTTTGTACCATTGATTATGGTTAAAATGAGTTTATGGGGGGGTTAAACTAAGATATTTGGATGGTATTGAAACATAAAATGTATAATTCCTTTTTTTTTTGAAATATTTACAACAATATTACTTTATTATATAAATTTAATTATTTTTTGGACATTTTCTATGAGTATGACATTTTAGCATTTTAATCTTTTAATGAATTCATGGTTTGACCCACCCCCAAATTATAAACGGATAGTCATCCTCTCATATTTACAACACATTGAGTCACATAGATTTACCAAAACCTACCCAATTATCAGAAAGAATTATGTATGTGAATTATAGGTTTTTTAAATCAAATATTATTCAAAGGTCCCATAAGAGGGGATCTAAAAGAGTTTAATTGGAGAAGAGGTAATCATCCTACATGATCGGTTTCAATAGATTTCTTCATGTACCTCCTATAAATATATGGAATTCATCATGAAATAATAAATATAATATCCTAAATATAATTAAGTTTTTTTGTTATCATTTAACCCTTATTGTTGACCCTATATTCCATAAAATGGAAAGTGAAATTATTTCTCACACATACATGTGGATTATAGCCTATTTGTAGCGACATAATTCACCTTCAATCATCAACATACATGGTTTATTAAAATGATGTAATTGATGTTTATTTAAAATATTTATCATATAATTTTGTCTCTAGAATGATAATATTTTATTTAGATTTATTTCATTCATTTCATTATAAAATGAAAACAACATTCATACGTACATACGACCTACCCTCTCCATGGATGATGTAAATAATTTTTATGTATATGCCTTCCATGTTTAATTATTTATATTTCAAATATATATTATATTTATATCATAATTAAAATTATCTATATTATGTAATAGTGATTAATGTATAAGGACCATAACTACCTAATAAAGACTTCTTTGAAAAATCAAATAGTTAACACCTTGAAACAAATAAATCTGTATCGAATTACAAATAAATCAGTGCTGAAATATTCTATGTGAATCATATATGATTTTATAATCATGTAAATAATTCCTTTTTTGAAGTATAAAAACTGAAAAATTATTATATCAGAGATTATATTTCCTTAGAAGAAAGTCAAACATTAGGTAATGGGTTTTGATCTCCATATTGTTTCATTATGTAATGTTTATGTTTATACACATGGTTATGTTTTTAAGGTGTGTATAATACCCCTATAATATTTTTATCATATTTGAATCTTAATTATTGGAATTTAATGTTATAATTTATATTATTTACTTCATGAGTATCATATTATAATGTAACCAAAGCTAATAGGGTATTATGTTTCAATATCATTCTTTATAGAATTATTTATGACTGAAATTCCATTCGAGGTAATTATATAATAATAATTTGATATTCCTCTTTAATTTTATTTTTCTAGAGTTATACAAGGAAATTTCATGTAATAATGTAATTTCCATCCATTTTTTCTATTTAAAATGATTGGGAATTTCATTAAAATAAACTAAATTTATTTTTCTCTTTGGTCAAGAATATTTTTACATCATGTCCAATTTTTCATTAAAATGGTTTTTGAATTTTTTAATATTCTCTTATGATTATATAATTTAATTTTTACCCATTTTATACAGTTTCTATTTTTTTCAAAAGAATCTCCTTTTTGATTTAAAAATGAGATAATTTTTTAATATTTATCAAAAATATAAAAATAATCCTTCTTTTAGCATACATAACCTCAAATATATTTCATAATTTTAGGGCTTCTCAAGGATTTGAGGATTCCTTGAAAATTTTCTCAGGTTATTTTCGAGTAAATTTTTATCCTTGATATTTTTTAGATTAAATGAATTCAAATAATTGATTTCAAAATAATACGGGAAATTTCATTTATAAATATTATTATGATATTTTAAATATATACTTTACACTATGTTAACATCATTTATTGATTTTTTTTGTTTCACTAAGGACATGATCTTATAATTACTTACAATTTTATGGATATATTATGTTGATTGTGATGATTCTATGAAACAAATTTCTTTCACATAAGTTATGTTTTTTATGTATAGTTTTCTATGAAACTCATTTATTTTCCTTGCGATATGATATATTAAATGGATAAATGTTTTATGATATTTTGGAAGATGTATTAATGGATTATGATTATGTTATAGATGGGTTTATCATAACCCTCCAATTCACAATATAATGATTAGCATCTTAGTAGCTCAAGTGATACATGAGAGGTTACCCAAATCATTAAAAAAAGTTCCCAAGAGGTTAACCAATTCTAGAAAGGGGTTACAGGGGATGTTATCCAAAACATCAAAGAGAGTAAATATTAGGTTATATTAATCCACAAGTAGCTTCATAATTAGTTATAACAATCCTAACAGGTGATTAATAACATGGAGAGTAGCCTCAATATAATATTTTTATATTTTTTAATTATGCCACACATTGTTCCACTCTTTTATGACATGATATTAGGGAAATGTAATACTCTCATGTCTTACATTCATTTATAGAATTATTATTATTGTCTTATTAACTTTCATGATTTAGTTAAGGACACATGGTTATTATCTATAAATTTCAAGGTATTATTTTCAAATGTTAAGCTCATGTTATCATTACCTTATGATCATTTTATACATAAATGATCATTAATATATCCCATGTTTACCCTTAATGAGCATCTGAGAACACATTTTATTATGTTTCCTTTTCCTAAGAATATAATGATGGGTTTTATGAATGATATATCAATGAATTATTTTTATTTTGGATAATAATGTGGGAATTGATGTAGATAAATTATTTACAAGTAGTTTGTGTATCCGAGTATCGAAAAACACTAAACCCTTAAAATTCGATCATCGATCATATTTCTATTTAATGAATATTTATTTGATAAGGTTTTATGTTTATTTATGTAAACTATAGTTCATTTTATGTTATATTAGAGTATGGTTTAGTTATTTATGGAAACTAGGTTGAAAAACATTTAGGGCCTTTAATAAATTCCTATGTGTATGGGAACATCCTATGTCATGGTAACGAAATAAGGGAGTGATTTCTAGAAAATATATCCCTATATAGATTTTATAAATTGTATGAAACTATTTCATATATTCCCCTAGCACTAAAAACTAGTAATGTTGCATATTGAGTGTTATATTGATCATCATTGGTTCACTATAAGTGGGATTAAGACTAGAGAAATTGCTAAACACTCATAGAGGACACTTATGTGTTAATTCACATTTTCTTTATGAATCATTATAAATTTTTTAATTATATTATGGAAATGAATGACCTCAGTTAAAACTAAGGTGATATAAATTAAAAAGAATGTGTCTTTATTTAGATATCCTAGGAATTATTTTTCATTAATATATGTTTTCTCACTATGATTATTTTTTCTCACACCATGATTTTTGGTTTTAATATATTTCTTGAACGTTAATTTACCATGATAATAATTAATACAATAAAAAATGACAAGATATTCTTCTAGAAAAATTTATTGATATGGAGTTTGAATAAAAAATATAATTTATATTCATAAAAAATATTCCCAAGTCATAACTCATGCTATGATTATAAATAAGAAAAGTTGGAGGGGAAACATTTTATTGATTCATTTAGAAAGAGGAATCCACCTTCACTTATTGGGTTTATTGATCTACAATTTTCAAACTTATATATTATGTCATCTTAAAATATATTTTTAGTTCTCCAATGTTCAACTCACAGAATATATTTTTTGGTTTTTTATCATTAGGAAGTTGAAGTAGATAAATTCTGGACTCTCATGACAAACATAATGCAAATGGATAAAATTGAATCTATGGTTTGGAACGAGTTTAGAAGATCATTTTACAACAAGAAATTTACTATTGTACTTCTTAAAAGAAATAAATAATAAAATACATATAATAATACCAATTTATTACGAAACCATTCATATTTATGATGAATATTTTACAATGCTTGTGATGTAAACTTTTGGTATTATAATTAGACAATAAATTATGGTTGATTAATTTTCTAGTGGCTCAAAAAAGTTCTCTAAAGGGAGTCATCCATAAGGTACATTATTATATATGAAGATATTGTTTTATGTGAAATGAAGGAGGAAATAGAGATTGACGTTACAAATTAATCTATTGGTTTTGATAATAAAATAAATGTAAAATTAAAAAGAAAATTTAGAATAAAAACCATGTAGAGAAGAAGATGAGTAATAATTTATATCGAATGATTTCTAGGACACATGGAGTAAATTTAAATTAGTGGACTATTAATATATTTATGTGTATAAAGGAAGTTAATCTTGAAATAAAATTCTTAGTTAATGGTAAGAAGTTAGAAAATGTTTAAAATGGATATAAATCTCTATATAAAAAACTAACACAATATGAAGTTTTAAATTCTTCTATTATAGTCATTATGCTTACCTATGCTCTTTTTCGAATGTTAATGTAGATGATTAATGTCTGAAAGCTATTAAACATAGAGAAAAAAAATAAATATCATGTGATAACTATTGCTGATGTGGGGTATGATAACAACGTATTAATAATTACACTTACAATTCACTTTATAATTTATAATTTCTTATTTGATTCTTGATATGAACACTAATTTGTGTCTGAATTATTTATTATGGGTATAATAATACTCAATCGATTATTTAAAATTGATTTATGAGTGAGTAATTTTAATAGTATGCTGATTATATCTTAGGTCTCTAATTCTTCTATAGTTAATGATTTTATGAATATGCTTCCTACAAATCTCATTATTCATCCTATTTTTGAATTTTCTGTAATTTTTTGTAGGATTATAATTCATTATATATTTCTCATATCAATTTTTGTGGAAGAGATGTCATATTTTATATTCCAAACTATAATATGATTTTTATATTGGTGTGAGGATAATTATTATCTTAGAGAAGAAATTAAATCCATTCCATTGGCCTTGATTACTATTTAAAAGGGGGAATATATCTCCGATGGTTTAGGAGACAGTAAACATTGAATATATTTATATTTTATAGTAGTTTGTGGTGGTTTTTTGGAAGATTTTAATAATCACCCTATGAAATCAATGTTGTATTTTCAATAGAATTATTACCATGGGTACACTTTTTTGCATAGACACCATATAGAACAAGCCTAATTGATTTACAATAATTGATGATGCAACACCATGAAAATCTTGATATGGGGTTTTTACAACTATTTTTCATCACTATAGGGTGCACATGTTGTTTTTTAAGAAAAAATATCTATCCACATGACATTGTAGCAATTATAAAGAAAATAATGATATGAAAATAAAAAATATGTATCCACATCTGAATATTGGATATTTTTTGACAATTATGTGAAGATAAATATTTTTCAATGGATTATATTAATTATTTTTATTATCAATTGAGTGTCAAAATTATAGAAATACCAAGGAAAACCATCCATAAATGGTATAAACACTATGAATTTATAGTTATTCTATTTGGTCTTACTTATTCCCAAGTTATCTATATGGTTTTAACTAAAAGAGTCTTTAGATGTTATCTTAATTAGTTTTTGGAAGTATTTATAGAATATATTATTATATATTACAAGGGTCAGGAAGATCTTGAGGATCACTTGAGAATTTTATTATAGACCCTAAGGAAGGATACCATTTGTGGGAAATTGAAAAAAAATAAATTTAGAAAATAAAATTCATTTTTTGGACCATATAAAATAAAATGAAGTTATATGAGTTGATCTATCAAAGAGACATGTTATTAATCATTGGACCAACCCTTCCACAATGAATATAATACATAATTATCTTTTTTTATAGATTATATTGTTAATTTGTGAATAATTTCCCATCGATATCTAATATGTACAACCAATTAACTTTTAAGGGTGTACAGTTCAATTAAATTGATGATTTGGAAGAAAAATTCATGGAGATAAATATAAGGTTGGTCAGTGCCTATATTCATACATTATCCTAAAGTGGAGAAGGGTTTGTGATCATGAATCAAAAAATGGATTGGGATTCATCCACATGTCTTGATATAGTGAATAGTATGCCCTCATGTGGTGTTAATAATACTTTCCCACAACTAAATATTTAATTGGAAGAAGAGACAATATATGAGAAGTTAAATAAAACCAACGGATGCTTAATAATAAATTATAAGATTAAATGAGTCCGAATATATAATAAAACATATAGAAAAATATAAAAATCTATAATAGTCCAAAGAAAACAGTTCACACTGGTCAACCATGTCTGATAATAACGGTACATTCGTATATAATTGAATATAAGGGCTATAAAGGTAACACCATCTTGATGTAGAGAAACCAACTGGTCCATTTACATCTATCAATTGCAAAATGTCAGACATGATAAATATGTTCCATATATTGAGCTTGAACCCCTACCTGATATTAGGGACATAAAGCTTAAATGACTCCCAAGAGTCCTATGTAGGGTGAGAGAATAATCTATGTATTCCTCCACAAATATCTTCCCTATATAACATCAATAATTATTCGAGTGCATACTGAATATAAATAAAAAGACATAACACATGCGTTTAATAAGAAACATGCTCCACTTGTTCTCAACATACACAAGTAACCATTATACCTTATGTGGTAATCCCATGTACAATTATGAACACATTCCCTAATTATTTATTTAAAATACGACACATGTTTTAATATATATAATTGTAGTGGTGAGGATCCACGGATTATCACCCATAGAATCACATAAATATCATAATGTTTAGTGAACCCTCAGGATCAATCTATAAACATGTCACAAGGAAAATGTGAAAACAATCAAAAAGTTTACATCCATATAGAATTACAAATTAATAAGATCTAGGTCCCATGAACCATATCTCGATGATTTCTAGTCATGTTAGAGACTGACGTATCGCGGAAAAATGAAATCTATCTTCTAATAATATAAATCATCATGATATCAATAGTAGAAATCATGATACATGATGATATCCTTCATCAATTTTTTTGAATTAGTGGAATAAAGTGTAATAGTGAGCCTCACCCCCCTACTGATGGTCTCAACACAATCAATTAATGGTCCATAACAATCAACATAGTTTTCTAGGGTGATCACACCCAATGGTATTTAACGGTCAACAAAATCCTCTAATATACAAATTCCACATGGTCCTCCACCAATAATTTGTGGTAAACACCACCTCAAATGAGTCTTCTCTATGTGTACATGACTCCAATAGTGCATTTCCCAAAAACCACTGAGATTCAATCACCAAAAAAAACCTAATTAACATCATCTAGATCCTCAAGCCTTTATGGATATGTCTCTTAGTCCAGATTGTAAACACAGTCCAATGTCCTGAGATCCAATCTCCTAACATGAAGATGTAACCACCACAAACCAATAACCATGTCACCTTAACCTGTTGATCATTTTCACCCCATGTGTCTTAAGCTATGCTGAACTTGTTGAACCACATCACCTCATTCTAGGTGATCAAAATCACCACAATCTGCAGTCCTTGTTCCTCACATATACATGGAAGCATTGAAATTAACATAAAATGTTCATATTAATTGAAATTACACCCAAACTAGTATTAACAAGTTGTACCAGAATCCTTACCTATATTAGAATTTATAAATGGATAATGGAATGCCCAAAAAATTATATGACATAAATTTATTAATAGAAAACCAACCATTAGTTTAATAGGAGTCTCACTCACACACTGCATGAAAAATTTATAATGCCCACACAACATAGAAAAAATAGATAAAGATTGGTACCACCTACCTTTTCATCATTGGATATCACTCATCTAATATCAACCTTTAACATGTATCACATGAGGAGAAACCAAGTTTTATATTAACAACCATAGATTGGGAGAAATAGCTCACATTAATTTAGTGTTCCATACGAAGAGATAAATAAAAAATAGAAGCTATAAAATTATTGTTTATATCAATGTACCTCCAATTAGACCAAAAATCAATGATCATAACATAAAAAATATAGATACCTAACAACCTAGAGAAGGAAGGGAGTAAGAGAAATCCCATGTGTGCGCAGTGCAAATGGGAGGAAAGGGAGGTGAAAAATCTAGTAAGGAAGGAGCTTCATTTTTGTAATTTAAAAAATAATAATTTTCACAAATTTAGAAACCCGTGTTCTAATGATGTAGTGATCACGGTCCAAGTACTGCAGAAACATATAGTATAGAGGCATAGTTTTCAAAACTATACTTTGACCATGTAAATTACCTCTATTAAAAACAATATAGGTACTCAAATGGTCATGTTCCCCCACATGCATGGTTTTAAAAACCGGTTCTAGTGGTATAGGTGGGTCGCATGGTTCCTATTAGGAGGTAGGATGGGTTTTCCAAAATAGTACACCACTTTCTATACATTCATAATTAATTATTTCTCGAGCCCCTAACACCCAGAAATCATCAAAAACCCCAATGATTTTTTTGAGAAATAAATACCCACTAAATGGAAGGACTTGGATGAATAAAAATCTATGAATAATTTTTTGAATAACAAAAATAATATTATCTAGTTTTCTGAACTCAATAATTAAAAGAGCTTGTGTATCATTGACCCACTAAAAAACCTGGAAGTTACAATCTTCATACCATAACATATATTATCCCTGATATTTGAATCATTACATGAAAATGGTACTAAACATAACCACCACTTTTTAGTCATACTAGTATACAGTAGTTATTAATTCACCGGACCATTCCTCTTGTGGTCTCCCATCATATTAATTTACTTCTCAGTCTCCTCTTGACCCATAATCAAACAATTTAATGGTGATCCAACCATCCAGGGACTCAAAATTCATCTAATGAATGATTTTAACCCACACACCACATTTTTTTCTCAAATCATTTTTTTTCACCATTTAGACCAGTCATGTCCCCAACCTCATCCGATGCCCACAATCCCACATCTCAATAGAAGCTCATAAAAGACACATACCATATATATATGTGTGTGCCCTTAAAAATATTGATTCCTACAATCCACAAATAAGAAAAATATCATATTTATTACCAAAATAAGTCATTGTGACAATGTACTTCATATATATATATATATATATATATATATATATATATATCATACATTGCATCAATTACAACCTACTAAACTGTGTGTAGTCAGTCCAAAATAATACCCATGCACCTAATGCCCCAAAACTAGACAAAGAAAAAAAAATAAACTCAGTGACACACATAATCATTGAATAACTATAACTATTTATGGTTACCTAGCATACTGTGACCCATGAAGCAAAATAGAATTCACCTAGCCTAAAACCTGATTGCCAAAGGCCTGACCTCCCTACAGAGTTGCACCATCCACTAGCTACAAACTACACTACTAAGTCCCACTGTATTTTCCACATCCTCTATGTTTAGTTGAATCCTGACTACTAGATCATGGTACTAGTCCTGGTCTATCATCATATCTTTGAGTCAACACCGGCCTTTGGCTCTTATCTATCTAAGAAGGTTTCCAGTAGAACCTTTCTCATTAGAATATATGGTAGCATGACCATCACTCCTTCAAAAACCATAACATTGTGTTCAATCATGTCATGATTTCCTACATTAGAAGAAAACTAATAAAGACCCACTCCTCAGTGGTCTACATGAATCTCTATCCTATCTTCCCCACTAAGACTCATCATAGTCCCACTTCTTACTACCTAAATCATCAATGATGAAATCACTTGACACCTTAACCTAGATCAAAAAATACCAATACATCAATATTTCATCAGATACCGGTTCTTCGTTGACTGAATCTAAAAAATAAAACATTCATAAGATAATCACCTTTACCTTAATTACATGAAACAAGCCAACCTCAAATCATCATGAATGTGAAATGTTGTTACCAGACATAGTCGGTGTAGATCGCGATAGGTTAGTTAAATTCTCTACATAGTCCATGAACGATGTATCATCCAAAATAAGATTCATGAACATGTGGGATCAGTCTTCCCTATGCATCATTGAAAAAAAATCACAAAGAACCTATATTTTGAATCCTTTCAAGATAGTCACTCGCATATACAATCTTTTACATGCATTACTCACCAGTGCTTTTCTGATCCATAGAGCATTTTGGTTACCAGCTCCACCATTTTTCTAGGGGTGTCTCAAGATGACTGAAAATATTATGGGCGAAAAAAATAATGTTATGCGAAACAATTTGTCCACCCATAACCTAGAATAATGGTTTGTTGATATTGGAGGGTGTGTTGTAAATATGAAATAGATGGATGAATCACATGATCTCTCCTATCGATACATTGTATAACCTGAACCAGGATAACCCTGAGTTGCTTGGAAATCCATGGCACAACAACATACAGGGGATGTGGTTGTCCCACCTGTATTGTAGACTCTATATATAAATCATGTCCATCCCAACCCTCTATTCCCTCATCAGAAACCTTATTAAAAGATCTCGACTTTTTCGAAGGATTTTTAATCTCATATCTGGAAACCATTTAACCCTTTTTAGGTACATTTTTTTTTGGATTATACTTTTGGGATTTTTTAGGTGAAATTGGATAATTTATACTATTTTGGGGAGAATTCAGATAGTGCACAGTTGGTGTCGGGTTTTCCCAAAATGTGCGCCCACTCCTGAATATCAAGCACCCTCAAATTGATGGGGTTTTCATAGTTAGTGCAAAATTAGTCAAACTATGTTACAAATTAAGTGAAACAATGAACCACTTAAACTAGTCACATTGTTGAGTTGCACGATTTTAAAAACTATGTACCCCAGCTGATGAAACTATGAACGTGGATTTTGAATCCTCTAAAATTTTATTAAAAATTCCCCAACATCCCAGTATTAACCAAAAATTAACTCATCTTTTCCATAAAATATAACTTTCAAATTTAGAATCTCTTTGGATGGTTCCAAGGCTCATTGAATCCCATCCATGAAAAATAAAAGATCAAATCAACAGATTTTCTCTTCACTATTATGTGATTTCTTCTCCGATTTATTTTCTCTCTCTCTCTATTATCTCCTTCCTAATGAAGAGTGATATATTTTCCTCCAATGGAGATAGTTAAGTTGTTGGTTTTCAAGGATTTAAATCCTTTGGATCATTATATTATGTTTAAATTATAGATCTATGACACCATTGATATTTCATTGGTTCTACATCAATTTGGAGGATTTTGGTTTGGAAAACACCCATAAAAAACCTTTAGTTAGGTGGTTCAAATTTAAATTACTATAGTAGTGATTATTATTTCATGTATGTAACTATAAATAGAAATTGCTACATTATGAAGTCACATCTTGGATTAAATTAATTATTTGGTTAACTAATAATATAATTTTTTAATTGATGAAATACTATGATAATGAAATAGAAGGGTAATTGTGATTATGTGATTGAGGAATAATGAGAAGTAAGAAATTGGTGATTAATGATTTATGAAAAGGTTACATATTGAAAGAGTGTGCCAAAAGAAATTGTGAAGCTTGCAGCCATCCAAAGGCTATGCCGATAAGATGAAAATCGTGAATTATGAATTTTTATTGACGGAAACATTTTGAAATGTGAACATGGTTGATAAATGAATTTATGAATTTGATTAATTAACAGGCCTATTAAAATGATATCCACCCATGGTGTGTTCCGATATGATTGAAATAAGCTATTTTGAATTATGAAAATGAGTTTTTCTATAGGGAGTAGTACTCCAAATAACCTCATGGTACCAGACTATTTCTCTTGACAACAAATATATTTATTTATATTGTCTGATATCTTTGTTATGGGACCAATAATACTGCTCCAAATACCAATTGGGTTGCATACATCCACTATAGGACCCCCATGATTTGAATATGAATTTGAATTGAAATGATACTTTAAAACCATCAAATTTTTTATATGTGATATCACATGGGGATGGTTCAGACTCCGTAACAGACCAAATCAAGTATTGATGGTTTTTGTATCATCAAAAACTGAAGATTTATGTTTTAATTAAAGATTAATTTAATATGTAAACTATATAATTCATCACCTCTTATTTATTCCGTATATAACTCCACACTTTATTATAGAATAGATATTGTATAAATGCCATTTATGGTGTCCTAATGAGTTGTACTCACACCATACTAGGGCTGCCTGATCAGAACCCAAATATGCATCATGATTTTAGGACTATACATAGTAAAATACCTATAAAAGATATTAGTGATGGGATGGATCATGGATGAGGTATCCAAACAAAAACTTGGTAACAACTTGGGATTTGTAACATGTTTTATTTATGGTTTTTCATTCGACCCAGGTCAAATATCTGGCATTAAATATCTTCTTAACTGGTTTGGATATTATTTTCATGATATGTATTATCTCGTGATACTGGTCAGTATTGGTTGTGGTGTAATTTTAGTTGTAGTTTATTACCATTTGGATATTGTTTATATATTTTTTCTGTTGTTTTGATTTGATATATTTTGTATACTCTACCAATGATATCTTTATTAGACCCTCGCTACTAGTCGGTAGCCTCTAGCCAAGAGTGAGGTGTCCCTGAGTTCATGTGACTGACCGACTCGAGGCACTAACATATGGAACTCAGGTTAGAAAGGTAAAAAAGTGGTATTAAAGGGGTTTTAATTTATTTTGTTTAAATATTTTTGATAGGTAGATAGGATAATTTGATGTTTCTATCCATAGTCACAAGATAATTCTTGGGAGTATCTAACTCATGTATGGGGAAAAATCAAGTACCCATTGTATGATTGTAGTTATCGATGTTTTTGTTATGGTTGTATGTTATATCAATTCAAGTAATTCCCATGTTGTGTGATGCTATTATTTTTCTGAGATTTTATTCATAGAATATTATTTCATGAGAGTTTTCTATACATGAAACATTCTTGGCAGAAAGTAATTTTTGTGACATGCATAATTGTTGGAATGTAAGGATATTTAGAATTAATGAGAGTTGTTTAAATTGAAATTATTTTTTAATTGTGAAATATATATGAAAATGTTCATAATATGATATAAATAACTATAAATGATTCTAAATATGGTAATTGAAATGTAATAATCGATATCTAATGAGAAAAATGGATTGTGAAAATGTTTACCCTTTGTTATCCATGACCCAAGTGAGGGATGGTTAAAGGTTGAGATAGTTCATCTTTTTTGACCATATGGCCAGATATGGGGGATAATTTTTTATGGATTTATATTAATACCTCTTGTTAAAATTTGTTATTTATGTTATTGTATCCTAATATGTGTGTTTGGAATTGTAGAAATATGCCTCCACAAAGATTATTGTAGATATGACTATGAGTGGAAATAGATGAAAATATGCCTTCAGTAGTGGAACAAAAGGATCTGATAGTTTGGAGGGAAAAAGATGGAGAAGTGATACATAAATGTTTTTGGATTTATGGAGTTTATATAAAGGAACATAGTGTGGGTTGTGAAAAATATGTTTCACTTGACATGGGAATTCTTTTAGAAGCTCCCCCGACATTCATCAATAGAGGACCAGAAGAAACTGAGTTCTGGATTGAGTCTTTCAAGAGGATCCTGGACCACTTATAGAATCCTTCCATAAAGATATTCAATCATGCTACTTATATGTTACATGGTCATGTGATGCATTGGTGGGACATCTAGACACATGATGGACAACTTGAGTGTATAGTTTGTATGGACTTGTAAGAGATTATCATGGAGCACTTTTACCCGGTGACTCTCATAAAGGAGAGGGAAACTATGTTTATGAGGGTGAATGAAGGGAGTATAGCTATTATGGACTATATAGGTCACTTATTTGATTTTAAGGTCTTTGTTATAGAATTTTTAAGATATGTGGATAATATGGTTAAACATTTTCAAGATTGTATTAAATATAGGTCTAGTTCAAAGGATAATATCTTTCAGCTGCAAATGTTTTCTAAATTATTGAATTAGGTTTCCTCTTATAAGGGTTAAAAGAAGGATGAATCCAATGAAATGTAGGTGATATATTCTAGATGAACAAGAGGTTTTTCATTCATGATTATGAGGCTTTTCTTTCATAATGTCAACCTAGGACATGGAAAATAGGGCATCCAATAAGAGGGATAATTTTCTCAGAGAAGTAATCAAATTTATTTCCATTAGTTTGGTAGGTTGGGACATATTAGTACCAAGTGTCCATGAACAATAGTGGAATGATGATCTTGTTGATGGATGGATCATACGGAGAAGTAGTGAATAAACACCTGACCTACGACTAGTGATAGAGGACCCAAGAAGAGTTATAATACTATTAGGTGGTATTTTACCCTATATCAGTCAGACAGTTGGAGTTCTAGTTGTCATGGAAGTCAAAGTAGTAGAGGTGGTACTTCAAATCAAGAGATCCCACATCTTTAATGTGGTGTAACACTAGGGATTAATACCCTAGTATTTGAAATATGTGTAGGAAAATTGCATGTAGTTCATCCTGCACTTGGGTATTGTGAGGATGGACCATCAACAATCAAATTTACTATTATTATAGCTTCTACAATTTCTAGTGAATAATTTAATCATGAGATTCTAATTATTTTTAATCTACATAATTTTTGAATGGTTTGAGTCTATCCTTGTATATTTTCAGTGGGGTTATGATTATCAATGCACCATTGGGTTTATGGATGGGAGACATTTGGTTTTGAAAAGGGTGTTCTCTCAAGTTTGTGGAGCATCATTTTATTTGGGTAATCTACATTCTTAATGTGTCAGGATTTTCCATGGTTTAGGGTATGGAATGGTTTATGGAATACTAAACTCACATAGATTGCTACAATTGTATAGTGACCTTTACTTATCAAGAAGGAGATATTTATGTTCATCATAGAGAGTGGGATATTTAGTAAGGCCATGAAAGTCCAGATCATCAGTAATGGGGGGAGGTAATTTTCCATGTTTCATGTCTTTTTTAGGATTATGGGGGAATTAATCAGTATTCCCTTCCACCCATGTTGGATTTATTTGAATATTTGTTTTATAAATACTTCTCATAGCTTCCACGTATAATAAATATTAATTTTACAATGAAGATTATTCCTAGAGCTGGGCTAGTTACTATTCCACCATATATAATGGAATCAAGAGAGCTTCAAGAGATCATGATTCAAATGGAAGAGGTTACAGATAAGGGATTTATTTTTCTGAGTATATTTCCATGGGGTTCTCCAATTTTATTTTCCTAGAAGGATGATGTTTTTTTTCTTATGTGTTGACTATCAATATTTTCACCGAATGATAATGAATAACTAATATCCTCTCTTATGTATTAATGATCTATTTGACTAGTTGAGAGGATTTTGTGTTTTCTCCATGATAGAATTATGATCAGGGAATCATATTTTGAGAGTAATACCATATTATATACTATATACATCTATCAGAAGTAGGTATGGACATTTTTAGTTCATCATTAACGTGTATAGGATGAATAATTCTCCAATAGTTTTTATGGAATTGATGAATAATATCACCCACCCATACCTAGATCAGTTTTTTGTTATTTTGTGAATGATATCTTGGTGTACTCCATGTATCACGATGATCATACACAACAACTTGATATTGTTAACAGTACACATAGAGATCATTGGCTATACGAAAAGCAATCTATGTGTCAATTATGGATAGAAAATGTACATTTCATGGGTCACATCATATTAATGGTAGGTGTGTCAGTGGAACCAGTGAAGGTGCATGCAGTGGTTTTATGGGAATAACCCATGATTGTTTTTAATATCCATAGATTTATTGGATTAACTGGCTATTATCATATGTTCATCTTAGAAATTTCCATATTATGAACACCTATTTCAGTTTTAACCAAAAAGGGGATAATTTTTTAATGGTCTCGACTATTAGATATTTCTTTATATGAGTTGAAGAACTGGTTGAATACAACATTGATCATGATCATACTCAATCCAGGGTGGAATTATACTGTATTTAATGATGTAGGTAGTATCATATAGGGAATATTATTGATTTAGGGGGATCATGTTGTGTATTATAGGCCATAGTAGTCAAGTCCACATGAACCGAATTACCTTATAATGGACCATGAGTTAGTAACAGTGGTTTATTCCTTGATGTTTTTGCAACATTATATGTTGGATGAATATTTCACAGTGTATACCAATAAAAAGACCATAATATATAAATTCATATATAAATATTTGAATATCGAATAGTTGATGTCAGTTGAGTATATGAAATATGTTGATTTTGAGCAGGCATATACACTCATAAAGCGGAACAAGGTTGTTGATGATTTGGGGAAGAAGACCTAAATTTATGTAGTTTAAGAGTCTATTTACGAGTTGAATATGATGAAGTTTTTAGTATAGATGAATGTTGTGGTTCGTATGGGTTAGTATATGATGACCCTCAAATCAATATCATTTGAGTCCACACTTTTGTGACGGATCAATGAAAATAAATATGATGATCCATAATGTTAGGAATTGTTGGAAATCCTTGAAGGTGGGAGTCATCTTCTAATTGGAATATAGAGGATAAAGATATAATATATGTCAGGGTATGTGTGGTATGGCCTATATATATACAAGAGGAGATGATTAATTACTATCATGCTTTTAAGTTGGGGGTACATCTTATTTTAAAAAAATAGTGACCTAATTCAGAAATATTTGAGTTCACACATGAAAAATTAAATTTTTGGGATCGTGACCTGGTGCTACACCTGTCAGCAGGTGAAGGATGAGATTCAATAACCTAGTGGACTAATAATATTGTTTTCCATTGTGGAATGGAAGTAGAATGATGTTACATAGTTGGTATCCCTAGTACTCCAAACAAGAATGAATATATTTGGTAAATTACAGACTGATTGATGAAATTTTCACATTTATTGCGTATCTAGGTGACTTTTATAGTGACTATTTTGGGGAGGTGTATGCTTGGAAGATAGTCCATCTCCAATGGGTTCTAAATATAATAGTTTTTATAGTTACTCATGATTTAGTTTTGAATTATATAAGGGATTGTAGATGGTACATGGTACACATGTATTTATGAGCACAAATTTCTATCATATTTCATATTTGTACTTGGAACATACAATTCATGTTTTGGTGGATATTCTATGAGTGTAAGTTATTGACATTGAAGGATCTTTTTATAATGACTTAGTGCTTATTCTGTTCTTCTATAATAACAATTTTTAGAATAATATACAAATTTCACCATAGAAGGTTCTGTATGTTTTTCAATACCTGACACTTATATGCCAGATAGATGTAGGTGAGTCAATGTTATTGGGATTGAGTCTCAAGCAGGATGCATATGATCTTGTTCAGTTGATTTAAAAATGTATTGCTACATCTCATTGTAAGAATAAGTAATATGTTGATCCATGTTGATTACCACTTGAGTTTATAGTGGGTCTTCTTGTGTTCCTTCAGGTGTCACCTAGATTAGATCACAATAGGATTCATAAGTAGGGATGGTGGAGGCCTAAATTTATTGTAACTTTTGAGATTGTGGAGATAATCAGGTTGGTGGAATATTGGTTGGATCTACCATAGAGGTATAGTACTATGAACGATGTTTTAATGTGTCATGACTACTACCATATCACCCAAACCCTTATCATGTGATCGTTTTTGATGATGTTGATCTTGAGACTGATGCATCCATAGAAAACCATCTAATTACTAATATAGATCATATAGATAAAATGATATGGAGATGGACAATTCTGAAAAGCCGAGTATTATAGATTCATGGAAATTTTTAGGAGAAAAAATATGATAATGAAGTAGATATACTAGCTCATTGGATCATTACTTTAAACTCTTACAGTTAACGGCGAGTACAACTTGAGGATTAGTTATTATAAGGTGGTGGAGATTGTAAGATCCTAAATTTTTCTTGACAAGTATAATGCTCATATTTATGTCATCCTTTACTCTTGTTTTGGTGTATCAGGGATTCATTTTACATTTGGGATGTTTTTTTCAATATTTGGAGAAGTTTGAATGTTTTGAGAGGGATTTTGGGAGGCGTATAGTTGTTGGACAATTATCAAAAACCACACGCCCACTCCAACATAAGATGAACCCTCAAATAGAGGTGGTTTTCATGGTTAGTGGACAATTTGTTAAACTATGAACCCACTTTGGAAATAATATGAACAACTAGGAGGAGGAAAAGATTAAAGATGCACCATTTGAAAACCCATTCTCCCCAAAGAAGGAATCTTTTTTGGATATTTTTTAGTGGAACAAAATATTAATGAAAATTCGGAAACAGTAATTATTTACCTCAAATCAACTCAAATTGGTATTAAACTGTTCACATTGAATTAAAGAGCTCATATTGGGGTTCTAATTCTCCTCCAATCCTTTTCTTAATAAATCAAATTTCAATTGATGGATCATATATTCCCTAGTATGTGAGTTTTTAGAAAATTAGTTTTATCTATCTTGTATTTTTTTATTGATGAACATGTACATTTTTTCCTATTTAGGATATGTTTTAGTTCTCAGTTATGATGGATTTAAATCTTTTTATATTGAACATTCGTTTTGGTTGTAGATCAACCTCATCATTGTGCTTTCTGTTGCTCCACATCAATTTTGGGGATGTTTTTTTAGCGAACGTCCGTCTACATCCTTGAGGGTGGTGATCTAAATTACCATTACCATATTTATGATTATAATTACATGAATTCAATTTTGTAATTTAATATTATACATTAGAGAATCACATCTGGAATTGAGTTATTTATTTGGTTAATTAATTTATGGAATTTTGTAATTAATAGAGCATTGTGAAAAAGATTTGGTCGAAAAATTGGGATTATGAAATTAATGAATAATGGTAATTATGAAATTGGTGATTAAAGAATTATGAAATGGTTAAAGACTAATGTGGTGTGCTCATATGGAATTGTGAAATTTGTATCCATCTTGGGGTTTTTCTGATAAGATTAAACCGATGGAGTATGAATTGTCCTTGATTGTTACACTGGGAATTTGGAACATGGTTGATAAATGAATTTTGGAATTCGATTAATTAATAGGTTTGTGAAGATTATAGTGACCCAATGATTATGTTGATATGATTAAAGTGAGGTTTTTTGAATTGTGAAAATAAGTTATGGGATGAGGAATGCTTCTTAAAATACCCATGGGGTTATAGAATGACACTCAAGGACCCCATTATATTTATGTATATTATGTGATTACTGAGTTGCGGGATAGGAAATATAGATCCAAATACCTAAGGGGTTCCAGAAAGGCTCTCTAGGCTCCCATTTTTTGAATGTCAATTTAATATGTAATATTATATGAAACCCATGAGATTTATGATATCTAATATCCCTTTAGGATGGTTGTGACTTTGGTGTATGGCAATGCCGATATTCGTGGTTTGAGTATCATCATGAACCATTGTATTTTTTGGTTAATTAGTGAATAATTGAATATATAAATAGTTCAATTTATCATAAGTACTATTATTTATACAAATTGATAACATTTTATAGACTTTAAACTGTTATATACACTATTGGGGGTGGCCTAATGAGTTTTACTCAAACTCTACTTGGTCTAATTGATCCTTACTTTAATTGAATTCACTTTTGTAGGAAATGAAATGGGAAAGAGTCCTATGATAGATTGTTGAGTTAGGATAGATCATGGATGAGGGTTTCATACATGATGTTGAGTCCTCGTAGTGAGGTTTAGGTATCATTATTTTTGGTTTTTCATTTGACTATTGAGACATATTTTCCATGAAATATCCACTAATCTGGTTTTGATATTGGTTTACATGTCTGGTTTATTATGTGATACAATCCTATATTGGATGTGGTATTATTCTACTAATGATTTATTATCATTTAAATATTGGAATTTTTTTTATGATGAAATATTGCATTGATAAAAAGGGTATAGTAGCCCCATGATATCTATATTAGACCCTCATTTCTATTTGGAATCATCAACCATACAATGATCCATGCCATAGGTCATGTGACAAATCGGCATGGAGAACCGGCATATTGTACCCTAGTTGGGATGTTACGTGTAGGGGAATCATCCATCTCTTGTGAATAAGGCACCATATCACTACCCTCCAAAAACATTATTAGAATCTATCTAAGTTGTATTATGTTGAATACTAGTCATGATGATCAAACATCCATAATAGTATATTAATATAAATATCACAGATAGGGAATGTCGTAACATGCATGACATCTCATGGACATTACACTTCCAAATCCCACATTGTCACATGAAATCTGAAAATATGGCCCCTTACATACCAATATCAAGGTTTTGTATCAAGTATCATCTGGACCCATGGCCCCCTACATACCAATATCCGAGTTAGGAATCGCATAAAATCTGACCTCATGTCACCTTTCCATCCGAGTAAACGTTCATTCACAAATTATCATAAATGAATATGGGGCATTAGAGTAGAATTCCACAAAAGATGGTACACAATAATACACATTTGTGCTCATTTTCTGAAACTATAAATATATCACCACTTTCATCATCTCAGACAACCCTTATCATGTCCATTAACATATATCAATTGCATATAGAATAACATACAAATATCATTATAACCACATGCTTGGGATTACAGAATTGAATTCAACCAAAAGATTCTATGTATTAAAACAATGATTATCTTATTGGTTGACATTTTAAATTACCTAACCCCTCATATCACATTCTAGGTTCCCAATGAAAATCAAAACAAAGAATACATCATATAAGACTATGTGCTTATCATGTTGCATAATGAAACCTCTCATGCAATACTTGGATAAGGTTTAAAAGGCACATAAAAAATAACCATCACACCCATGTTCTCTATCCATGATTGTAATAATATCAACTGTTAAAGAACATAGTATAAAAAAAATTCCACCACTTTCAGGTTGTTCTTTCTTCCATGCATGGGTCTCTAATAATCCAAACAAGATCACTTTACCCATTTCTTACAAAATACCAATAATTTACCTACCATATCCCCAATAGAATGACTTGAATGTAAATAGATCATTTATTATCACTTATCACTAGATGAACTTGTTTACCATTTAATAGCTTGGTCTTGTGATACTTCAAGGAAACACCAATAATGAACTTGTTGTGATACATTTTTAGTGCTTCAAATTGTATTCCACTTCAAACAGAGTTTTGGGATGGTTGGACACTGGTCCTTAGGTGTGCCTCGCTGTATTCCAAAAGTTGTTTACTAGTAGTGAGGGTTTAAATTGGTTATAGTAGGAAGACTATACTCTCAGGTCTTGATAATAATAATGGATCGTAATTAAATATAGTATTTGAAGAAGAAACAACTCCAAAATGTAAAATAAAACTCGAGGAAGCATAATAATCACGAAGTGGAATAAAAAATACAAAAGGATTCATAACATTTTAAAAAAAATAACAATCCATAACATGTCATACAAAATAGATAATCCAGGACGCTTATGGTGGACCATGATGCTTTATACATATATAAAAGCATGAATGGGATATAAAGGAATCATCGGCTCGATGTAGAGGAACTAACAACTCCACTTACATCCATCCCATGAAAAATCCATACCTGATCACTATGGTTTGGATCCTGAGATAGAGCCCTCACCTGACCATAGAGTCATAAACTCAGCATGCATCTAGAAGGTCTTGAGAATGGTGTTAAAATAATATCAGTGGGATACCATGAACATGTGTCTATCATACATCTATAGTTATGAATGTTTATATTGAATATAAATTAAAATTAATAACAAACACATTTAATAATATATCCACTCCACTATGTAATCAACTATAATTTGTAATTATAACTATTTTATCCATCATCAGTACATGTTTGAACATGTGATCCTAACTTTATATATGAAAAACTACACATGACTACATAGATATAATAGTATCGGTTAGGATCCACCATTTATCACCTTGGGAATCCCATGACGAACAACATGTCTGGTGAACTCTCATGTCCCTCCAGTATCCTCATCACTAGAATCATTTTCCAACATTCAAATAGCCAATTCCCATATGGAAAGGAAAATCAATATGATCTAGGTTCAGTGAGACACTGATCAAATATTCCCCAATAGCTTAGAATCCCTACTTCCTAAGACATTGTAAAATATTTCTTCCAATAATGTCAGTCACCATCATCTAAATAGTTGATGCCCCAAATAATGGTGATATCGGTACCTCCAAATTCCAAACTCCATAGCCACCGGAGTAATGATAATTATCATCCCTAATTGATTTTCTCAACAATATTAACCAATGGAATATCACTACCCTCATGTATATCTATAGTGATCACCCCTAAAAAGATTTTATTTTAAACATCATCCCTTATGCCCCATCGTCTATGGGTTGCCTCAACCGATAATGATAGGTGAACACCATGAAAACATAGTCATATATATCTGAACACGACTGAAATGGAATGTCATCAAAAAAATGATGAGCTTAAATTACCAAAAAAACATAATCTACATCCCTAGATGTCTCATTCCCCTTTTTACATGTCTCTCAATACCAATAGTCAACTTCATATAATATCTCAAGAGCCAAGGACATAGCTTGGGGACTTCTTCACCACAAACTGACAACCATGTATCCTTAACCAGGTGATCATTATCATCCCATGCATCTCATGATATACCCAACCTAACCAACAAATTTTCCCTCTTCTAGGTGATCAACATGAAATCAATCATCAAGATTATCCCATCACATTCTCATGATATCATTGAATTTAATATAAAAATTCAATTTAATTGAAAGTACACACATGACCGAATATTTATAAGTGGTCTCAGGCCCCTTATATGTCTTAGCATGTATAGATAGACATGGTCACACCCAACGACATCACATTACATCAATATATTAATTTAAAAACATAAATTATATGATTAGGTGTCTCAATCTCATATCCCATATGTAATTAATAATGCATACATACCACACATAAAATCATAGAGAAATGAAGACACAACCAAGATTTTACTCATAGGCGATCACTCATCTGATAACAACATCTACCTCAAAAAATCAGAATAAAACAATGTTTTAGATAAAATACATGGAAATGTGGGAAAATATCTGATATGGATATATCATTCTATAGGGTGATAGAAACTGAAATAAGATTATTTTTTGATGAAGGATAACAGAATAAATGGTAAAGATCCATCAAAGAGTAGAAGAGGAATGGAGAATGTGAGTTCTGCTTTGCATTAAATAAAAATGATTGGAAATGGATGAGAATAACATAATAAAGATGCTATGTAATTTTAGTAATTTCAACCAAAAAAATGATCCACAAGGTTTGAACACATAGTTTGGATAACAGCGTGCCAACAATGTGGTGCTCACTGTACTAGTTCCAAACATGCATGGGTGAGGATAATAGTTTTCCAAACCATAAGTAGATCATAAAATTACCTATATTAAAACATCATAGTTTCTATAATGGTTTTTCACCCCACCTACAGAGTTTGTAAACCCATTTCTAGTGCCATAGGTGGGCTTCACATGTTCTCTTGGGGGGCTGAACGTTTTTTCCAATACATGGACCATTATTAATGATTTTCCAAAAATATAGTTTTTTTGTCACACCACTCTTGAAACTCACCAAAACTGTGAGGCACATCTCATGACTTCTAAACCATCTAAAAAAGGACTTGGGTTAATTAAACTCTCAAAATTGTGTTATGAACATAAAAAAGGTCGACTTTATCACCAAACATAAAAATAAAAAATTGTTTAGAATTTTATACCTGCTAAAAAACTAGGGACATTACGAATCCCAGTAATTATGGATTGATGGGAATACTTACCCAAGTGAATATTTGGAGTTAGATGTGGTATTTATTGCTTTGAATATACTATAGCATCATATATTTTGAAAAAATTATAACATATATACTCATTTAAAAATATAAAGTAATACATTAATTGAAAAGAGTTAAATATGAAATACATATTGCATCAAGAGCTAATTAGGGATTATGAGTTTTCAATACATTACCACACATGGAAAGTTTATATGGTCCAAATGCCCATAGTCAAAATGATCATGATAGATTAATTGTAAGATGGATAAAAAGATATAATTTTTTTGGATTTTTGAAGGTTGAATCTATAAATATTTTAGGAATTGGAGAAATATTATCTTAATCAAATGAGTGTTCAACCATCTATCTATGTGAAGATTATTGAACCATATAATGAATATGTAGATATCCAAATGATATTGAGAAATTTTCATGAGTTGAAAATTCAATTGTATATAATGATAAGGTTAATGAACTATGAATGGTCCCCATCCAAAAAAATTGAAAAAGTAGATTTGGATAATGCTCATAGTTAATCATTCTCTTTTCATCCTAGAAATAATATGATTTATAAATATCTGTAAGAGTATTTCTTGGGTAAAACGTGAAGAGTGATATTTTATTATATGTATCTCAGAGCACGGTATCTTTGTGAGATAAGGTTGAGAGATGAAAGTATAATGGGATGTTATAACAATAACTCGTAGCATAATGGAAATGGTAATATATCCTCATAGATTTATTCATCAGATACCCCAAAACATATAATTTTCATAATGCTATTGGTGTTATTGTAAATCACTATATGAATTCAGAAACTTCATTGTGTGTATTTCGATCATAATAGATGTTCTTTGATTTTCTGACTATATCACATTTTAATCCTAATTTTTTAATAGTTATTGCAATATAAGATAAACAATTTTATGTGCAATGGAAAAAATAGATTACTTTACTAAAGAAATAACCTGAATCCGAAGACAATGATATTCATAAGTAATTTATAAATAGTTTATTAGAATATCTAGATTAATAATAATATGTTATACTCAATTCATTGATGATCTACTTGCCTAGATATAATTATAACAACTTTTTTATGACGTATTCATGTGTATAATCCGTCTAAATGTGATCCTAAGAAAATCATAATCTATAGACCTCATCATATAATCATTAATTTTTTGCATGGATGATCCAAAATGCTCATTTTGTTAATGGTTTATCATAGTAGAATTATTCTTAGGGGAAGAACATGTGATGTTCTATTAATGTCTCAAGAGAGGTGTATGAGAGAAAGTATTATAGATCTAACTTTAAGTCTTGAGGTATTTTCTCTATATTTTTTGTATACAATAAGAGTCATTAAGGGAAGTGATATGAATAACTATATATTACAGTAGGTTTAGGGTGGGAAAATTTCACCTAAAACCTATCTATAATTATTATTTTCAATTTCCCCCATGTCTAATAATGATAATATTATTAATATATTGACACATGAAACAACATTATGAATATATAATTAAATATCAATTATTTCGTTTCCAATTGAACCATACAGCATGGTATTATCTCCCCCACTACAAATCTATATTTCTTTTATTTTATAAGAACCAATTTATTATAGAATTGGAACATTACAAATATCAAGATAATATACCCAATACACGCAATTAAAAATTCAAACAAAAATACCCACCATCCCCTTTCAATTGATCCACACAAGTAAATAAAACTAAATGAATCAAAAACGTCAATACCTTTGTATCCTAATAGCCTAGACCTTCACACCATATCACCTTCTTGAGACTATCATGCGCCATTTTTTTTCTAAAAAATCATTAAAACCCCACTGATTAGCCTTGAATTGTGAACTTCAAAAAGACAGAAATCCTAAATCCTAAATATTAATTTAATAAATATCATTTTATTATTCATCGATCAATATAAACAAAACTATATTAAAAAATAACAAACAAATATTTATTATTATTATTAAACTCGTTCATTGTTTCAAATAAACTATGATTAAATAATAGAGACTAACCAAACAAAAATAAAAATATTCTTAACCTAACAGGTTAAATTCAATAGCTAAATTTAACTGATATTGCAGATACACACAGTGTGTGAAATAGTTGGCCTATTTCTCGATTTCATTAGGAACAACTCCCAAAATTATAAGGTTATAATCAATAAACACCCCAAGGAACCTATGTAGAAATTATTAAACCTTTCAATGAAATTCAACATCCTATGAATGATTGAAAAGTAAAATAGTAGCTTTATCATTATAACTAAAATCATGTAGGTTTCATTTTTGTGTCATAAACCTATAAAATGAATTTATTTTTCATTTAATTTATTGAAATGAACTGTCCCACTCAAGACCATGGCCATGGATTTATTCAATATGTTCCATTCCCATTAATGGGCCTGATATATCAATTTCCTACACATGGAAAAAGGGATAAAACATTTATCAAATTATCTGTTAATGTAATATCACTCATGATACAAGAAATTTATCATTTATTTCCACAATCATATATCATAATAATTTTTACCAACATATCAAAGTACACAATTCATGATATCCATTTATTTTAATCTTAATGTATAAAGATCATTACATATGCCTGAATATGAGAATATCTAATGATAACTGGATATGTGGATTTCATATTAGTAGTTCTATTCTCATAACAACATATCTTAGATATTAATGAGGTAAAACACCATGATAAGGAAAATAAATTTATATTGGTACTCCAAACCCATATATCATGTATTGTTTTTTTCATATGATACAATATTATCTTTCCATTGATCTATTCTCCTGAATACTATATTTTTTATAGGTTCTCATTATATTGGGGAAACTCTATGAACATTAATAATAACATGTATTCATTGGAAATTATTATATAAAAATTTCATGGAATAAAAAAAAATCAGGTTGTTTTATGAAAAATTCATTAATTTAGAAAAAACATGATCCTGAAATATAAATGTCAATTTTAGATAATCGACTCCAACAAACTCCAACTTGCGTTATATCCAATTGAAAATAAATTTTAGTCAATGATATATTACAAGATATACATCCCCATACTATTATAAATTCTCTGCCTAGGGTTCCTCAATGTTTTCTCCCACATAAAATCTACTAATGACAACTTCACATCATTGAGAAAATCAATGCAAGGGACAAAACTTCTGACATTAGGGCTTTCTCATTTGATGTGACCTCGACTATTTAGATAGATAAAAAACAATAGTTTTATTGTTGTAAAATATTTTATGAACACTGCTATGGGGTACCACATACAGATATTGTAATAATTTTAAAATCTAAACTACTTTCTTGGATATCGAAAGGCACAATATACTCTAACTTTTTAATAGAATTAGTGATAATTAGCTACTTTGAAATCTTCAATATCATAGCTCCTATATTGATAGAAAATACTTTTATTGACTCTCACTTCATATCATTTTTTCATGTTTAAATGTTATAATACATATAACACATTGTGATCAGCTCCTCTTCTACTCTGTATAGCAGGAACATATCCTCAGTTCACATTAGATACTAATGGATTTCC
Organism: Viscum album; assembly: GCA_963277665.1. Lineage (NCBI taxonomy): Eukaryota > Viridiplantae > Streptophyta > Magnoliopsida > Santalales > Viscaceae > Viscum > Viscum album. Next base: position 1,170,710,324 of record OY728119.1, on the reverse strand, counting down.
TTATGTGTAGTACAATGGTATTCCCATAGATATTATCAATATCATCCTACGATGGTAAATTAATATAAAACATCAAACCATATACATTACATGGAATAAATGATGGATCATATCATAGAATTATGTAATATTATACACCTTTTATCTCTTTCCTATTATGTTTGGGGACATATTTTCTTGGAATTATGTACACTATGTGACACTAGAGCCAATACCATCCTCTATTGTTTGATAATAAGCCTTATTAGTATCTGAGAAGTGTATATATTCTGTAATAATCCAATCATCCTCTTGGATATATCACACTTGGTTTTTATCTATAGAATGTATCCAGCATCACCTAAGTCCATCATGGTAAATTACATGCTCTGTCATTCCGTAACATCTTGTAAGGAAAGTATATCATTTTAAATTAGTAAATATAGTCAAGAAATATATTATTAAATGAGATATACTCATACTAAATATATTTTAATCATGTTTATCATGTTTATTATTAATAAAAAAACATATTTTATGGATTCATTTAACTAAATGTTATTTGACTTGGATGTTTATATAATTCATAAATATATATTTGAAACTTGCATACGTTTTTTTCATTTATTGGAGTCACAAAACCTTCTAGGTGTGATATATACACATTATAATTAATTTTACCATTAATTAAATCTAATTTGACATCCATGTTCCAAATATCATAATCACAGTATGAGGATATATCGAGCTAAATACTGATGGCTTTAATCATGGAAACATGAGAAAATATCCCTTCGATGTATATTCCATGACATTTTTGAACCCCTTTATCTATTATAAATTCTTTATAGGTATTTAATTTAACTCCAATGTATGATTTTATATTTCATACCCACTTATAACCTATTGGATTTACATAATTAGGAGGATTAATCAGAACCACATTTTTGGTTCTAATATGTTAAATCCAACACCTAATTTATGGTTTCATTTCACTTTGTAGCTTTTCATCTGTATAATGACTCATTTTGTGATATAGAATCATTATTTTGAACCAATAAAAATTCATCATCTTTATAGACTAAAAAACCACATATTTTTGGTTCTCTAACCTCTATAATGCTTCTATGCAATACATGTGTTTTAGGAATAACATTACCCCCAGGGTGATGTGTAATCTATTCCTGTTCCAAATCCTTTGTATCATCTTCATAATCTTTATAAAAGTCAATCTTTATCCTATTATTCTTCTTTATTATACTATCCTTCTCACAAATTTTTTTTTTAAAAAAAATATTTTTTTAGATGGGTTTTATGGATAGTATCCCATTTTTTCCTTGGAAAACTCCATAAAGATACACTTCATGCCTGAGGGTGCTACATTTTTTCTTGATTTATCTTTTAAAAATGATTCAAATCCCCATTTATGAACATGTATCAAGTTATAATTATTTCCACTATATAACTCGAAGGGAATACCATTTTATGGTTTATTTGGTACCCAGTTTAGTAATTATGATTTCATTAGTAATACATATCCCTAAAAAGATAATGGATGTATTTTGAGCCTCTTCATTGACCATACCATGTCTATAAAAGCATGGTACCACCATTTTGTAATACTATTACACAATTTTGTATAAGGTCGAGTGAGTTGAGATAAAATACCATACATTGGTAGAATGTTGATAATGTCTTGGTCAATATATTCATGACCTTGTTCTAATAAAAGTTACGTTATCTTCATAACAATATGATTAAACAATTAAATTTGAAACTTATTTAACTTATCAAAAACAATTGACTTATAAATCACTATTAATATATAACCATACATACTCATGTCTTCATTAAGAGTAACAATGTATGACAATCTACCTCAACATTATATTAACAAAGGAATTCATACATCCATGTGTACCAATTGTTGAATATAATTGGGCCTTCCAAATTGAATATAAAATGGTGGTTTAAAAATATTTTATAGTAAATAATATTGAAATATTTTAAGTGTCCTAAAATCAAAAGTTTCTAAACCTACATTTTGAAAGATCTTATCAAATTGTTTCTCATTTGTGTGAGCAAGATAGTTATTCCACAGTTGGGTGTTTTGTGTGTGATGCGTATATGATTCATTTTAGATATTTTATTTTCATTATTCAATACATAATTAACTTTATTGAACTATGACATACCCAAATATATTATATCTTTATAGAAGTAGAAACAGATATTTCCAAAACAGAAAATATATCTAAACATATATATGAATGAAATGAAAATAATGTTTTTGTTAATACATTTAATGTAACATCCCAGCTAAATAAAGAATAAATATTTTTCATATTTATTAATATTTTTGAATTAAATATTAATTTTACTTTAATGGGGTATGTTCGATAGCGTACCCGATACGCAACAAAGAGTTTCTTTGAAATCTTACGTTGCACACTAGTAATAAAATAATATTATTTTAAATGGTAGTTGATAGGTAGTCGTTATATTGGAGGGAATGAATAGAAACAACTAAAATATTATTATATATGTTTTGTAAATGGTTTTACATTTGTCCAATAAAAGATAAAGGCTTAAAATAAGAATATAATTAAATTTTAGGCATAGATACTCTAATTTTAACGAAAGGTCATCTTATTGCCTTTTCATGGTGAACCTTCATTAAATATAGTTTTGGTCACTCTTATAATTTCTATTGTACCAAATAGAACTATTCTTTAGAATCGGGACATCAAAATTTACTTTGTTTAATTTTTTGTTATTTTTCCGATAAAGTTCATTTTTGTAATGAATAGTGAAAAATGTTGTATTTTAATTCAAAAACACTTTTTAATCTAATTTATTTATATTATTAGATTATTTTTTGAATTAGTTTTAATGTTCAATTATAATATATTTTTACCATTTAATCGAATAGTGGTCGTTGGAAATAATTTCACTTTGAAATTGGACTTAAACTAGTGTCAATCTTTTGATACTTATTGTTTCATAAAAACAGGTTTTTTTCTTTGACAATGTGAATTATTTATTGAATGAATTAATGCATCATATATGTTTTTAATTTTGTAAAATAGACATAATTTATGAATTCGGGATATCAAATATTGCTTAGGGTGAATTTTTGGTATTTTTCTGAAAAACATCCTTTTTTATGAATAGTGAAACCACTAAGTGGTAATTAAAAAACTGATTTTTCATTTAAAAAAAACTTTACCACTTCTGTGTTTTGAATTTCAAAAATCCAACATACATTGTTGTCATTAAGAAGTAAAATTTGGTTCAATGGGATTAAAATAATTTTTTGGTGAATAGTAACATATATGTTTATTAATCGCGATTAGAGGAAAGTAGTGTAGTTTAAGGAAAAAGTAATGTTTTAATAATATGAAATGATCTAGAAACATGTCCTACCCTTATTAGATGTGTCATGGCTGACCAAGACAATCCATGGATCAACTTGGGGTCCCCATGGAGCCACTTTGGCAGGAAAATGACATTAATATCTTTGTATTTAAAGTTAAAATAAAAATGTCACAAACATGAGTTTTTTTACAAAAACAATTTTTAAATGGAGATATACAAGTCAGTTTTCTTACTATAAATATTCATTAGAAATATAAAAAGATTTATTACATCATGATATTTTTTTTATAATTTTTATATGTTAAATAAATTAAATTATTTATGACACCATGATGATGCAGCGATTAGCTCATTATTTAATGATTTAAATAAAATGGAAGGATAATGTAAAATCTAAGACCTACACATGTCAAAAACCTATTGTATGGGTGGATTTCGAACTCTTATCACCATATCCTATAAATATATAATTGTGGGACCCTTTTTATCCGAAAATCATTTTATAAAAAAAGTATCTTTTCTTAACATTCCAAGAGTGCCCCTCCTCTCCTCTTATAAAAGGCACCCACCTCTACCACCTTACCCACACTTCCAAAGCATTTGGCTCCGACAACCCCTATCCATTTTGTCTATCCACATTCCTATATTACTCCTAGAAGCCTCACATTGGCCAAAAGTATTCCCAAGGAAGCCTTTGAGCTCAAATCAAAGAGAGTTACCCGATTTTAAGGTAATGTCTTCACTTGTGTTATTTTGTTTTATTTTTCTTCTCCAACCCTCTAAACTCTTTTTATTCATTTATTTTGTAAAAACACCAGTATCCTCAATATACTATGATGTTTTTATAATATGTATTCAAGCTACACTTACACACACCTTCATCTAATGGTTAATGAACATACTGTTTCTTGTGGATGGGGAATTTCTGCCTCACGAAACGATGATTGTTCAATATTTTTCTAACACCTTCAAAGGTGGCCATTAAGATTTCAATATGTTTATATATGATATATAATATGTCTATATTTTCCTTATGCTTCTGTTTTTTTTATTTATGGAATACCTTTATGGCTTCCATTATGGGTATACGCGATATCTTAATTTTAGGAAGTGCGGACTACCGCCCCCTCAAAGTGATTTGATTCGTTAATGCCATACGTGGGACATATAAAGGATGGATTTAATAATATTATATATGATATTGTACTGGAATTATAATATACCTTTTTATAATTATTATTTCACTCCATTAAAGTATGATATAAATTTGAAAGTAGCGTTCATGCGTACGTACGGCTTACCGTCTCCATGAACGGTGCATTTAATTTATTATCCCCAAATGTAATGTAATATTATAAGTACATATATATAATGTATATATATGTTTTATGTTACATATAAATTATTAATATAATTCTGGAATTAAAATATATATATCTCTCATTTAGTTTTAATTCCATTAATATGACATAGAAATGAAAGTAGCGTTCATGCGTACGTACGGCTTACCATCTCCATGAATGGTGCATTTCATTTATTACCTCTAAATGATTATATAATATTATAAATGCATGCATATACTGGATATATATGATATATATTATATCTATATCATGAATATAATTCTTCATATAACGGATATTTTACCAAATGTACAACTTGTAATTATAAAGAGTTTCTTTTTGACTCAAGTACCAAGGATCGACAAAACGACTATTATTAACATAAATAATTACATATTGTTCATAACAAGGTAATAAGTGATATAAAAGGAATAATGAACTTGAAAAGGGTTCTTAATCAAGTAGAAATTAACTCAAGTTTATTATTCAGGACTTTAAAGAACGATCGAGTCAAGTCGGACCCGAGGTAAGAGAACTTCTTAATCCAATTTCCATTCTTTGGGTTAATATCCTACATTAAAATTATGTCATGATAAGATTATGTATTAACTTGTATTTTTACTTTATTTATGTGTACTTATAGTGAATACACATAATATATCTATTTTATTTAAAAAATTATCTTTGTAAGGGACTTCGTCTCAATCTCTTTTCATTAAGGCATGTTTCGTTTTATACACAACTTTCTTTTATACGGTGTATAAAATCCTTTGACTTTTACTTTTATACAAAAGGAATATCATTCTATGAAGCGTTTTACTAAAATAAAAAAAGGAATGTTTCTTTTAACGCACGCGGTGACAATGAACTTTTCTGCCGCGGCGAGTATAATTTGGTCTTTGTCTTCCTCAACAAGCCATAATGTTTTTAAAATGAAATAAATACCATATACCCTTTTATATATTTTGGTATTGAAAATGGTTTTTATAATGGATTTTTTATGTCAACATATTTAAGTGATATATTGTGATCAAAGTGTGGAGATGTTTTATTTCAATTATGTTTGTTTTATGTCTTATGATTTTATAATGGTACATGGACATTTGACGCGTGGTTACATGATAAACCATATGACGGGTGGTGCCATGAATACCAGGACAGGTGGTTACGTTATAACCTCCAATGCAGTGGGCATGGAAGTAAGCTGTATGGTTATTCCATTAAGTGATATGTGTGGAAGTCGACCGTATGGTTATTTCATTTAAGTATGTTTATGTCCCAAGTTACCTTTATATGTTATGTGATCATTATATGGGTTTTATGGTAATCTTTTGGTTACAAAAGGGTAAGTAATGATGTTTTATTCAGTGACGATTTTTTACTACTTCATAAAGGTGAAAAGTATTACTTTGATAAAGTATACATGGTTTGCTTTATGTTTTGATAAACTAACAGTTTTCATTCTTTGTGTATCCATTACTGAGCCTTTTATGCTCACCCGATGTTTTTTGAAATGTTTTTCACAGGTCTTAATGGGGAATAAGGTTAAGGAGGGTATCAAGGGAAAGTCATGCTATATAAAACATGGAACTAGACATGTTTCTTTTTAAGAGTTTTTATCTTATGGAATCTTAGTAGAAGTGTCTACTTTGTAATCTTTTGAGATGTAATAGTTATGTCCAAATTCACTAAAACTCTAAACCTGAAAATATACTCAGTGTGAATGATTCATTTAATTCAATATTAAGTAAGGATTAAGGCCGGGGCCTAATAGTTGGTATCAGAGGTTGGTTTAGACAACTTTTGAAGTTAGAAAATTGTTAAATTATAAATTAATTTATGGTATGATTGAAATGATATAGAATTTGAAGATTACCATGTTGCCTCTACTAAGATATTTCTATGTTAAGAATGGTTTTTCATAGAGGAAATAGAACAACCTTTCTGGGAAGGCATACAAAAGGAAATGACCTTTCAAATCAGTATCCTGAGATGGTTAGAATCAGAGCTAAACTGTTTGTTGTAGTGATCGCTTAGTTGACTCAGGTGAAAAATGTTGGTTGTTTTTATTGATGATATTTTGGTGTTTTATAAAAGTAAAGAGGAGCATGAAATACATTTAAGACTTATTTTGAAAACCATAAAAGAAAATAAATTGTATGGGAAATTCAGCATGTGTGAGTTTTGGTTGCAACAAATTTCTTTCCTTGGTCACATTGTTTCTAATGATGGGATAACTGTTGATCCGGAAAAAACAAACGTTGTTAAAAAATGGCCAAGACCCACAAATGTAACTGAGATTCGTAGCTTCCTTGGTTTGGCATGATATTACCGATGGTTTTTTATGAATTCTTCACAGTTATCTAGTCCAATGATGAATCTAACTCTGAAGGGTGTTAAGTTTATCTGGATAAAAGAATGTGATGATTGTTTTCAGGAGTTGAAAAGAAGATTGGTGAATGCTCCGGATTTGGACCTACCTTCCAGGAATGGTGAGTTTGTTATCTACAATGACTCTTCATTGAATGGACTTGGTTGTGTCCTAATGCAGAATGATCAGGTAATTGCTTATGGTTCACGATAGTTGAAAACTCATGAGGTAAATTACCCTACATATGATTTGGAATTAGCTGTTGTAGTTTTCTCTCTAAAAATATAGAGGCATCATTTGTATGGATTAAAGTGTGAAATATAAACCGATCAAGAAAGTGTAAAGTATATATTCACTCAGAAAGAATTGAACATGAGACAGATGAGATGGCTACAATTAATAAAGGATTATGATTTTACAATTTATTACCATCTGGGAAAAGAAAATAAAGTGGTTGATGCTTTGAGTCGAAAAAGTAATGTTTGATTAACAATGTTTCATTTGGAACATGATCATTTGGTTAAGGATTTGATGAAATTTTTCATATAAGTTTTTGGTACAGGATGTTATTTTGTTTTGTTTCAGGTATCAATGAAATCTTCTCTATCAGACATAATCAAGAAAGCACAGAAGCAAGACATTGAGTTGTAGAAAAAGGTAGAGCTGGTTCAGAAGGGTAAGTTGCCTGTATTCAACATTGATAATGATTGTGTTTTTAGATTTGGGAAGAGATTGTGTGTGCCTGGTGATTCACAATTGAAGAGAGATTTTTTATGTGAAGCTCATAGTTCTCCATTTTCAGTTCATCCTGGCAGTACAAAGATGTACAGAGATCTGTGAGAGTATTACTGGTGGGAAGGGATGAAACGAGATATTGTTGATTTTACATTGAAGTGTTTGACTTGTCATCAGGTTAAAGCAGAGTGAAAGTTACCGAAAGGTATGCTTCAGCCTTTACCAGTGCCAGAGTGGAAATGGGAAAATATATCCATGGACTTCGTTGTGGGATTTCCGAAGACACCTCGAGGTAATAATACAATTTGGGTTATTGTTGATCGCTTGACTAAATCTACTCATTTACATGCTATACGAGATACTTTTTCCCTATATCAACTTTCCCATTTGAATCTTAAAGAGATAGTCAGGTTACATGTAGTTCCTCTCTCCATTGTATCTGATCGTGATCCCATGTTTACTTCTATCTTTTGGAATGGCCTTCAAAATTATTTGGGTACTAAATTAAATTTTAGTACAGCTTTTCATCCGCAATTAGATGGGAAGTCAGAACGAACAATTCAGACCTTGGAGGATATGATACATGCTTGTTCGATGTTGTGACCAACATCTTTCTTTGGTTGAATTTTCATATAATAACAGTTTTCATTCCAGTATACAGATGGATCCATTTGAAGCATTATATGGGAAGCGGTGTCGAACTTCAGCTTTTTGGGATGAAGTGGGTGAAAGGAAGCTAATGGGGCAAGAATTAGTAGAAGAGATGGCAAAAAAAGTTCTGTTGATTCAGAAACACATGAGAACAGCTCATAGCAGACAGAAGAGTTGTGTGGATAACCGGAGGAAGGATCTATCTTTCGAGGTAGGTGATCATGTTTTTCTCAAAGTTTCACCATGGAAAAGTGTGATGCGATTTGGTAAGAAATGAAAGCTAAGTCCAAGGTTCATTGGACCATATGAAATTCTGGAGAAAGTTGGATCTGTTTCTTATCGAGTGGCTTTACCTATGTGTTTATCTCAGGTACACAATGTTTTTCATGTTTTGATGTTGAGAAAGTATATTCCAGATCCATCTCATGCATTGAGCCCAGAGGTAGTTCAGTTGGAAGAGAATCTCTCTTATGAAGAACAACCAGTCCAGATTCTTGACTGAAGATAGACAGTGTTGGGAAATAAGTTAATTCACCAGGTAAAGGTTTTGTGGAAAACCCATATGGTTTAAGAGGCAACATGGGAATCTAAAAATGCAATGAGGGATAAATACCCCCACTTATTGTGATAAGTGAATAAAATTGCGAGGATGCAATTCCCAAAAGGGGGGAAGGATGTAACATCCCAGGTAAATAAAGAATAAAATATTTTCATATTTATTAATATTTGTGAATTAAATATTAATTTTTCTTTAATGGGGTTTCTATGTTCGATAGGGTACCCGATACGCAACAAAGAGTTTCTTTGAAATCTTACGTTGCACACTAGTAATAAGATAATATTATTTTAAATGGTAGTTAACACGTAGCCTTTGTATTAGAGGGAATGAATAGAAACAACTAAAATATGATTATATATGTTTTTTAAATGGTTTTACATTTTTCCAATAAAATATAAAGGCTTAAAATAAGAAAATGATTAAATTGTTGGCATAGATACTCTAATTTTCACTAAAGGTAGACGTATCGCCTTTTCATGGCGAAACTTCTTTAAATATAGTTTTGGTCACTCTTATACTTTCTATTGGACCGAATAAAAATATTCTTTAGAATCGAGACATCAAAATTTAGTTTGTGTAAATTTTTGGTATTTTTCCGATAAAGTTCATTTTTTAATGAATAGTTAAAAATGTTGTATTTTAATTCAAAAACTCTTTTTAATCTAATTTATTTATATTATTAGATTATCTTTTGAATTGGTTTTAAAGTTTATTTAGAATATATTTTTACCATTTAATCCAATAGTGGTCGTTGAAATTAATTTCACTTTGAAATTGGACTTAAACTAGTGTCGATCTTTTGATACTGATTGTTTCATAAAAACATGCTATTTGCTCTGACAATGGGAATTAATTATTGAATTAATTAATTCAACTTATGTGTTTTGAATTTTTTAAAATAGGCATCATTTTTGAATTCGGGATATCAAATATAGCTTAGGGTGAATTTTTTGTATTTTTCTGAAAAACTTCAATTTTTGATGAATAGTGAAACCACTAAGTGATACTTAAAAAAACTGATTTTTTGTTTTAATGAAACTTTACCACTTCTGTGTTTTGAATTTCAAAAATCTTACATACATGGTTTTCATTAAGAAGTAAAATTTGGTTCAATGGGATTAAAATAATTTTTGGTGAATAGTAATTTTTATGTTTATTAATCGCGATCAGAGGTAATTAGTGTAGTTTAAAGTAAAAGTAATGTTTTAATTATATTAAATGACCTAGAAACATGTCCTACCCTTATTGGATGTATCATGTCCGACCAATAAAATCCATTGGTCAACTTGGGGACCCCATGGATCCACTTTTGTAGGAAAATGACATTAATATATTTTTATTTAAAGTTAAAATAAAAAAGTCACAAACATTAGTTGTTTTACTATAACAATTTTTAAATAGGGATATACAAGTCACATTTCTGACTCTAAATATTAATCATAAAGATAAGAATATTTCCTACATCATGATATTTTTTTTATAATTTTTAGACATTAAATAAAATAAATTATTTGTGACACCATGATGATGCAGCGATTACCTCACTATTTAACGATTTAAATAAAATGAAAAGATAATGTAAAATCTATGCCCTAAACATGTCAAAAACCTATTGTATTGGTGTATTTAGAACTCTTATCACCTTATCCTATAAATATATAATTGTGTGACCCTTTTTATTCGAAAATAATTTTATAAAAAATATCTTTTCTTAACATTCCAAGAGTGCCCCTCCTCTCCTCTTATAAAAGGCCCCCACCTCTACCACCTTACCCACACATACAAAGCCTTTGGCTCGGCCAAACCCTGTCCATTTTGTCTCTCCAAATTCCTCTTTTACTCCTATAAGCCTCACTTTGGGCATAAGTCTTCCCAACTAAGCCTTTGAGCTCAAATCAAAGAGAGCTACCCGATTTTAAGGTAATGTCTTCACTTGTGTTCTTTGTTTTATTTTGCTTATCCAACCCTATAAACACTTTTTATTCATTTCTTTTGTAACAAAACCAGTATCCTCAATATACCAGGATTTTTTTATAAGAAGTATTCTAGCTACACTTACACACACCTTCATCTAATGGTTAATGAACCTACTGTTTCTGTGGATGGAGAATTTCTGACTCATGAAACGATGATTGTTCAATATTCTTCTAACACCTCCAAAGGTGGCCATTAAGATGTCACTATATTTATATATGATATATAATATGTTTATGTTTTCGTTATGCTTCTGTATTTTTCAATTTTGGTATACCTTTATGGATTCTATTAGGGTTATACGTGATATCTTCATTTTAGGAACTGCGGACTACCGCCCCCTCAAAGTGGTTTGATTCTTTAATGCCATACGTGGGACGTATAAAGGATGGATTTAATAATATTATATATGATATTTTAATGGAATTATAATATTCCTTTTTATCATTATGATTTCACTCCATTAAAGTATGAGATAAATTTGAAAGTAGCGTTAATGCGTACGTACGGCTTACCGTCTCCATGAACGGTGCATTTCATTTCTTATCCCCAAATGTAATGTACTATTATAAGTAAATATATATAATGGATATATATGTATTATGTTACATATAAATGATAAATATAATTCTGGAATTAAAATATAAATATCTCTCATTTAGTTTTAATTCCATTAATATGACATAGAAATTAAAGTAGCATTCATGCGTATGTACGGCTTACCGTCTACATGAACGGTGCATTACGTTTCATACCTCTAAATGATTATTTAATATTATAAATGCATTCATATACTGGATATATATGATATATATTAAATCTACATCATGAATATAATTATTTATATAATGGATATTTAACCACATGAACATCTTGTAATATAAAGAGTTTATTTTTGACTCAAGTACCAAGGATCGACAAAATGACCATTATTAACATAAATAATTACATAGTGTTCATAACATGATAATAAGTGATATAAAAGGAATAATGAACATTAAAAAGGTTCTTAAGAAAGTAGAAATTTACTCAAGTTTATTTTTCAGGACGTTAAAGAACGATCGAGTCAAGTCGGACCCGAGGTAAGGGAACTTCTTAACCCAATTTCTATTCTTTGGGTTAATCTCATACATTCAAATTATGTCATGATATTATTATGTCCTATCTGGTATTCGTACTTCATTTATGTGTACTTATTGTGAATACACATAATAGATCTATTTTATTTAAAAAATTATCTTTGTAAGGGACTTCGTCTCAATCTCTTTTCATTAAGGTATGTTTCGTTTTATACACAAAATTATTTTATACGGTGTATAAACCCCTTTGACTTTTACTTTTATACAAAAGGAATCTTTTTCTACGAAAATTTTTACTAAAAGACAAAAGGGAATTTTTATTTTAACGTACACGGTGACAACGACCTTTTCTTCCACCGTGAGTATTATTTGGTCTTTGGCTTCCTCAACAAGTCTTAATGTTTTCAAAATGAAATAAATACCATATACTCTTTTATTTATTTTGGTATTGAAAATGGTTTTTATAATGGATTTGTTATGTCAATATATTTAAGTGATATATTGTGATCAAAGTGTGGAGATGTTTTCTTTCCATTATATTTGTTTTATATCTTATGATTTTATAATGGTACTTGGACATTTGACGGATGGTTACGTGATAAACCACATGACGGGTGGTGTCGTGAATACCAGGACGGGTGGTTACGTTATAACCTACAATGCATTGGGTGTGGAAGTCGGCCGTATGGCTATTCCATTAAGTGATATGTGTGGAAGTTGATCGTATGGTTATTCCATTTATGTATGTTTATGTCCCAAGTTACCTTTGTATGTTATGTGATCTTTATATGGGTTTTATGGTAATCTTTTGGTTATAAAAGGGTAAGTAATGATCTTTTATTCAGCGAAGAGTTTTTACTACTTCATAAAGGGGAAAAGTATTACTTTGATAAAGTATACATGGTTTACTTGTTGTTTTGATAAACTAACAGTTTTTATTCTATGTGTATCCCTTACTGAGCTTCCTATGCTCACCCCAAGTTTTTTGAATTGATTTTCACAGGTCTTAATGTGGAATAGGGTCAAGGATGGGATCAAGGGAAAGTAATGCTATATAAAACATGGAATTAGACATGTTTCTTTTTAAGAGATTTTATTCTTTGGAAATTTAGTATAAGTTTATACTTTGTAATCTTTTGAGATGTAATAGTTATGTCCTAATTCTCTAAAACTCTAAACTTGAAAAGATCTTCAATGTGAATTATTCATTTAATTCAATATTAAGTAAGGTTTAAGGCCGGGGCATTATATTTAACCTAATAAAAATTCATTAAAACTAAAATAAATCCAACTATAAATGTTACATGGTTTTATCTAATGACTATATCATCCATACTTGTTATGTTGGAAGCTTTTAGATCTTTCTCTCCACTAGAAACCTTCTAAAATCAACATGGTTCTTTTATTTTGATAAAAATATTTTCACCAAATGTTGTATGAACTACCTCAATTATGGATATTGTTATATTACACACGATAATGAAAAAACATAAATATTCTCCATCTATTATATGGATAGGTGAAATTCATCTTCTAGTGTCCCTTTTTACCACTTTCATAACATATATCATCTAGTTATTTTCATTGACTCGGGATCTTGTTCTACACGGAATAATGGTTCTTTGGAGCCTTAAAAATAGAATAATTATCTAGTGCCTTTACCTTGTTTCTACTCCTATTATTTACTATTTGGGATATGGGTTTTTAATGAACCACGTAATTAACAAATGGGTGAATAAGATTAAGATGTTTTGAATGTTTATTCTCACTTTGATCATATTATAATTCAAAATAAAACAATAGATTTTTGGAAGTTTAGAGAAAATGAGATCTATGCATAGTTAATTAGGGATCATAAAATTTATGATTTCTATGTGCTCAATTTATTCTTTCAGATGGAATACATGTGCCCCAGATGGAACTGACTCCAAAATCATACAATCGAATAGTGCATTAGAGATTATATAACTCTCTCATTTCATCTTCTCTTGATGAAGTTCTTGAAGGTGATAAATGAATCTTTACATACCCATATCCTCATATTTATTTATAATATAATTATAGATAGTGTATATAATGTAAACATTGACATAAATTGCATCGTCCACATACCTAAAATATAGATACACTTTTTCCTAACTAGCAATTTTGATATGTTACTTAGGAATTCGGGTTTCCACTATATATAAATTTTATTCATAAGACACTACAAAACTAAGTTCCAATACCATAATTGTAAACTACCAATGGTTAGAAGTTTATTCTTATCAATTATGTATAAAATTGATATATTTAATGTCATTTTATTTTCTATTACTACAATTTATGTCCAGATAATTAGTACATCTTTATTAACAAAAAATAGATCAATAAATTTAAATTAATATTAAATTCCAAAAATATCCAACTATCATGTCATAACCTAATATCTGAAACCAATACTTTTGGAATATATTATCACATAGATATTCTATTATCCAAGATCCAAATTAAAATTCTCATAACCTAGAAAAGGACTTGACATGTTATTTGAAGGTTTCTTGGTAGGTGTAAATTTTCAACAACATTAACTTAATATTTCTTGATACATTTAGTGGATTTCAAAATCCTGAATTCCATGTTTAATATTTCCACAATCCTTATCTCACTATTACAAATATGTTTTTTTGGGTGTAACCTAGGTTATTTCAACCTATAATTATAAGCTAAAAGTTTCTTAATAAATAATTCACCCCAACTTGGGTTTTCAAGAAATTTTAGCTATGACATTGATTCTAACATAAGCATTAGAAGGAAGTACCAAATTTATATATTAGTTTATGGATTTTTTTAATTATTTTTAAAATTAAATTCTATCCTTTTCAAATACCTTTTTAATATTAAGTGGATATTACATAAGTGATTAACCACATCTGATAATTTTTTTAATAATATGATTTTATTTTATTTTATCATGGATGCTTGTTCATTCATTTATAAGGTGGTCACATGATATTATAAAACTTTTTAATTAAAAATTCAAGTAACATAAATAATATAAGTGGAATGATTACGATATTATCTAGTGTTTAGTTATCTAGAAGATGATAATGCATCCCTTGTCCTGAGGGGAATATAACTAGAACCGTAGAATGGTTCATGTTAATAAAATCCACCTTGGTTCCTATATATTTTGTTGTTTACTTTTTCAACATTACCGAGACATGAGTTGTCTCCTCTCACATGGGATCCCCATCCTTATATAATCAGTTACTCACATGTGGTGAGGGGATCCAATAGATTGTATAATATTGGATTACATAATGAAACAATGATAACACAAACACTTATATAATAAAGATTATGGATGGACTCCTAGGTAATCATATTTAATTTAATCATATCTACTTAAAACAAACCAATCATAACTCCTTTTGATGACCATACTTAATATAATTCACACATTAATCAATGAGTCCACATTCACAATCTAGTAATCAATTAAAACAATTTGTTATTTAATTAATATAAATTTCCAAGAATTAATACAATTAATTAAAATTATCTTAATTTCATCCTAGTATACATAAATAAAAATCATATATAATATTAAATAAAATTAATTTCGTTTAAAATTAATGAACTACACCAATTTTCTTGGAGGAAACTGTGTGTGTTCATAAAAAAATTTAAAATGGAAGTAAATTTAATATATAATTTTCAGTTCTATAAAATGACATGTACTGTCAAATGTGAAACACATGTAACACAAATTAAAATGTCAATTTTTATATTTATATATTATCTCTATTAAAAATTTATATCATTATCTACTATAGATTACATTTCATGTTCTGTATTACATTTTGTATATTTTATTCTTCTTGTATATGCAAAATACACCTTAGAAAGTGTGTGTGTTCCTTTCCCTAGGTGAGATATAGGTGTATAATATATGTTACAACTTACATGGCATGTGACCTTATAGTTTAATGGAATTTCAATACCGATGTCTTATATCTGATATATGGCATGATGGGACCCAATATGTTATCGGTTGTGATAAAATGGGGTCTACATATCCTATACAGTGGTCACACGACTTGTAGTTCTTCAAGATGTATGATAGTTTGATTGGATAAATTTGAGAATAAATTTATATAAATATTATAACAATTAACCTAGTTATATAAATCTTTATTGCATGATACAGAGATTAATAATATTTCAACCAACTTGTATATATTTTGTACAAGCTGTGTACTATGTTTTTTTTCTAGGTAGAACCTTTGGGACTTCCAAATTGTGTTATTCTTATGTTCATTCATTTTATAATCATAACCATTTATAGGTCCTATTACGAGAAAGAAGAAGGGATGTCACAATGATGTAAAATATTAAATTGAATCAATATGACAATAATAAATGAAATCCCATAAAAAAAATGAATCAAAAATAGTTATAAATTAAACATGTGACACCTCTGATACCCCTGGTAGTTTTCAATCACATTAGATGTTAATATATTTAATAGAATAATTATATTTAATCCTAATTTATGAATAATTTTTGATTAGAATTGAAAATAATATCATGTACCATAAAAATGTTGATTACCTGACAAAATATATAACAGAAACCAAAAGAGGACAATTTTCACATATAATTTAAAACTAATTTTTGATTAGATATTGACTTACCATAATTTGTAATTATATATTTATTGATGATATGATTTACTAAATCGTATCATACTCTCATTTCACTATAGGATTCAAATTTATAATCGTTCTAACGATGATCCAAACATGTAAAATATCCACGAAAAATCCATTTTATAATTGACGGGTACTCTAAAGACCGATCCTGATCACATACATTGTTCATGGGTTATCATAATAAAATTCCTCATAGAGGAAGTAATCATTATGTTCTCTTTATGGATTGATAATTGAGGAACATAGAGTGATCTCTCGATCAATAGATCTCTCTTTGGGACATGAGAGAGTATATCTATATCTATAGTGGAGGATAAGACTCATTATGAAAAGTTATATAATTTTTATTTATTATTGTATGTTCAGGGATGGAAAATTTCACAAAAATCCCTTATATATTTATAATTGTTAATTGAACCCATTTCCAATAATAATAATATTATTATTATTAGTCTCTTTAAATGGAAAAAACCTTTAAGAATATATAAATAAATATTTCATATGTCACTTCCAATTAAGATATTAATGTCAGTCTACTCTCCCTCATCGATATTTATTGATCCATGAATAATGAATAATATTTTAGTAATTATATCTACCATATTAAACATTAAATTCAATAAATATTATATTTTCCAGACCCTGAAAAAAATTATTATTATTATTTAACTCACTTATTCTTTCTAATAACTTGGTATTAAATCATAGAGATCATCCAAACCTGAATAAATATTTTTTTATATAAATCAAATTAAATATGAGTGTTGAACTAAAATAATGGATACACATAGTATGTGACCCTCTTGGCCTATTTATCAGGGCATTAGTTATAACTGCCTGAAGTCCAATGTCAACTTTTAGCAACATGCTATGGCACCCATTGATAAGGAAGAAAATGTAGAAATGATGTCCAACTATGTATGAATTATTACTATTAAATATAATCCCTTTACCATGATATTTCAAATATAGCAGGTTTCGTGCCCGTTTCACCAATATATATGATCAGCTTCATTTTCATTGAATTTCTAAAAAGGAACTCACCCACCGAACACCATGGTCATTTATTTATGTCAGAATTTCCATTCCAATAAAAGGGTTAGAGATATCAACTTCTATCAAGGGACATACATGACAAATACATTCTCTCATTATCGATTAATCCAATATAATTTTTGACTCGCCAAATATATCCTACCTCACCACATTAAAATATAATAACGATTTTCATCAACACATAATAGTGTACAATCCATGATATCTAAAAATGATATTCATAAAGTCAATGCTTCAATAAATATGTCTGCCAATAAGAATATCTATTGACACATGAAAAAATGGATTTATTATTGGAAGGTCTGTTATCATGACATATTTTCTGGATATTACCATTGTAAAACTATATGAGATGGTGTCTTAATGTATCATAATCCGCCTAACCTTGATAGCCTATATCGTGTGTGTCCCATATAAGAATATCTTATAGCCCTCGAAATATATTCTTCAATACAATTATTAACGATCTATACATTCAATATAGCATGGAAGTACTATGATCAATCATAATAAAAAATATTTTAAGGACATTATCACTTGAAAATATCATTCAGAGAAATAATGATGATGTGATACGAAAACATCATTAATAATGAAAACATGTAATCAATGTCACAAAATAAAATATTATTAATCGAATTTTCCTTCTTATAAATTATTTCATATCGTATAAAACAAATAAATCACATGGAAAACTCAATAAAAACATTATTCTCATGAATGAAGTGTTAAATAAGTGTTATTTATATAAATTAAGGACCTATACTGATTAAATAGTAACTTAATAGTTGGAATAGTAATATGACCATTCAAAATATAAATCCTTCTGTTAGAATCGTAAACACTCCTATAAAATTTTAAATAAAATTGTTATATCATATAAATTATAATATTATATCATTATATCATTATATAAGTAAAAAAAAATTTAAAATGATAAATTATGTGTTGCTATTTTTGTAAAACTTAAATAATTATTTAAATTTTTTAATTAATATATTGATTAAACAATTTTTTCATAGAATAGATTCATAAATTAATATTAACTTTCATTATAAATATATGATAATTTTATGATCCCTTACTTAATTTTTCATCGGGGTCAAAAAAATCATTCAAAATATAAAAATCATTATTTTTCAAATATATGTAAATTTTATTTAAAAATTAATATTCTCATTTTTAGAAAATTATTCTCATAAAATGGATTCCATTTATAAAATATAAATTTTTTAAAATGTTAAGGGTGTTTTTTGGACATTTTTTTAATATTATTAAATTTTTGTGAATAGAGAAATATAATAATTTATGATATAAGATGAATAGATGAATTTTTCAGTCATTGATGTTTTATTGATGATGTAATAAACTTTTATTTATTTTTATACATAAAATTTTACAATTATTAGTCAAAGGAATCATCAGTACAGTTATTCTTAGTCCAAAATAATAAAAATGATAAAAAAACACACCTATTTATATAAATATCACCCATCACCACCACTTCTCTTCACCCTATATAAGGCATGTAGATTTACAAAATAATGCCAAAATACATTACCAATAATTTTCCAAAAATTATAGATTTAATAATCTCAAAAAAAATACTAAACCCAAAGTCCTTAAAGATATTCTCAATGATAAAACATTCAAGAGGTAAAATCCTCAAGTCTTATCTGCAAATTTAATACATTGTCTTTGCATTTCCTAAATATCTTGAATATTGCAGACTAAAAACTCTACTATAATATATATACTATAAACGTTTTATGTTAATGGTATATCTATCATCAAATATTTTTTCTTCCCATTTTATTCTAAAAATGAAAACATCATCTCTGATGGGTTGATTCACTGCCTTTGTGGATGATGAGTTTTTTGTTTTCTATTAACATATTATATTATGGTCATTAAACCATTATTATGGTTAAAACATATTTTTCTATGTATATTAAATTATTTTTAATGTTATTTAACTAATTTATTGACATATTATTAAATGAAACGAATGTTGATCGTGATAGTTGGAAAAACAGCCAAAATAAACCAATCATTTATCATTAATAGATTATCAAATGAATCATCCTCATAATATAAAAATGACTTACGGAATAATTTTAACTTATGTAATTTAATTAATTACATATAATTATTATTCTAGATAATTATTCTCATTCGAAAATAAAATTAATAATTATATAAAAAACGAACGTGATGCCATGAAAATGAACACTCCCAAAATGAAAAAAAACTCTATAACTCATAAAAAATAATATAAAATAACATAATAATATTATAATAAGTCAAATAAATGTAAATTTTTTAATTAATTAATCTAATTTGATCATCTACGACACTAAGTGAAAGTGAAAAACTCATTCAGACATAAGGTAACAGGATCCTCAAACCAATCTCCTTTTCGTTAAGTTATACATAATTCATGCTAAATTGTAGTGCGTATATTTCATTAATGTTACTTAAAAATATTTTCATGGTTCATACCATTTATTTTATGGGGATATAAACGATTCCATCTTGGTTTTATGATAAATATAAATATTTTCCAAAAGAAATCATCCTTCTAATTCACATATTTAATCCTCTTGATATTGTTTCTTCTTTACTAAAGTGTGTTGATTCATATACCAAATATATTTTACCCATATAATTTAGGAACCCAGAATATTATTTTGAATTATTATTTATTAAATTATTATGAAACAAATTTTTTCCATGGTTTATTTTAAGATTTAGATTGATAAACATTCTAGGTGGAATGCATGATTATTTTAATTTCATGATGTGGTGGGTGGAATGATAATTATATAACACTCCAATACATTATGTAATGTGGTGTACATCATGTGATAATTTAAATTATTAATGAAAATGTTTCATGATTTTTTCACAATGATGATTAAATGATTATGCATATATGTTATGCCTGAAAATGATGCTAGTGTTTTTCACAACTATATGTTGTATTGGACCACAAAGACATGATATTTAATTTTTATATAGTTATAAATTCTATGCCTTTAATAAATGATTACATCATGATGTTTATGATGATTTTATGATTATGATATGATGTTTATTATTATTCACACTCTTTTTATATTGATTCATTTCCCTTATTCATCCTCTTACAGGGATTTACCTCACCTCTTTCAATGATGTATATTATCATGTGATTATATACACTACGTAGAACCCATGATTTAGAAGTAAATGGAATAAAAATATAAATAAAAGATTATGTTTTATTGTGTAAAAATTATTTATGCAATTAATATTCCAAAGATGATAAACCATTTGATCATGTACGTGTATCATTATTATGTTGTTTAATCTCCAAATGATGTAATAGTCATGTTAGAAAATGTAGGGTCTCTTTAGTTGGCATCATAGAAAGGTTTATATATTTTTTGATTTTGGATGAGATAATGTTTTTGATGACCCTTAGTATAAGACAATTTATATGAATCTATGTTTTGGAAAAATGATTATCATAGGGATTCCATAAGATATTCCTTTAGTGTTAATTGTGTAAATTAAATAAATAATTCATTCTTTGCTCATATGATTTTTATTCCAACGTGTTCTATTTTTGAAAATTGGGGGAACCTGGAGAATCCTTTTCAAAACCCAATGTGAAGGAAATAAAATGTTTTCCCAAATGATTTCATAAATACATTGGGATGTGGAGTTTAAAAATTAATGGCAATACATATCCAACAATATTAGGCTATGAAAAATAACTTGAACCACCTAGAACATCCAACTTCATCCAAGGATTAGATAACCACTGATTCCTTTATGCCATAAAAGGAACTAAAATTTAGTGGGTCTTTTGAAGAACAAGTCACAGAAAAATGGGTCAACTAAATGGTGAAGATATTTTCTATAAATCACTATTCTAAGAAGGATAAGATGATTTTAGTTGTGTATCATTTAGATGGGGAAGCTGATCAATGGAAGGAATTGATAAAGAAAACCATGAAGATGTAAAAAATTTAAGATATGGTGTGGGAAAAATTTAATAAAATAATTCATTACAAGTATTTCCCTAAGTCTTTTTGAAAACATATGGAGAGAAAATTCATAGATCCGATGAAAGGTGAAGGTGAATCTGACAATGAATATGGGCAAAAGATCACATGTACTTCAATATATTCCTTTTTTTTGTTATCAAAAATGATATCAATAATGATAGATACTTATTGGTTTGAAACCTAACATTTTAAAGCCTATATATATCTTATAATTTTGAATTGTGATGAAATAGTAGGATGTGATCTGTAATTATACACGGGTTTCGAATAATGGTATTGTGATTGTAGAGATATTAAGAGAATAACAAATTTTCATTATGGTGGATCAAATGATCAAGGAGTAAAGTTGATCAAATCTACTATGTGTCAAAAAATGTGTGCATAAGAATCATGGAACTTCCTAAAAGGAATAGTGAAATAATTCATGTGTGTGAGGGAATGCCAGCAAGATTGTGAATGTAGAAGAGACCTAAAGGAGTTGTCCAATGTGACAGAGGAAAGGAGTAAACCACCAATGGTTCAATGCTTCAACTGTAGGAGGTAAGGGATCTATTCATGCCATTGCACTAAAACTCAAGTTCTTGAGGGTAATTAGCATCATCCACCACTAATGCTAATTGAGAAAGTGAAGGCTTATACAATCACTATTGCTGAAGTGGAGAAAAAAAATTAATCTGTACAAGTTGCACTTCTTATTCACTCACAAATAGAAAAAGTATTATTTCATTCTAGTTTTGAAAACTCCATTATAAATTTTATGTTTTCTATAACTATTTAATTGGAGCTCCAATACATTTAAGTAGTGATATCTATAAAAATACCTAGTAGTTCAATCATTGTGACCCATGTTTTGGACTCTTCTCTTATTTGAATATATGGGGATATTATTCCAATGAATCTCATAATAATTCCCTTAGTGTAATATGATTTTATATTTTTCATGAATTAGATCTCATTATATATTGAAAAAAACAAATTTCGTGAAAATAAAATTATTTTCATAATTCATACCATCCCCAGCTCCTCTATAAATACAATGAATACCATGAATCTCCTTGGTAAAATTATGCAACATTGGGGATATTGATTCATTATGAAGAAGCATAATACACTCAAATGGTTAAGTCAAAGGAATTTATAAACATTAGGAAATACCCATTGGGATGGAACCCATTGATGTATTTCAGAAAATAGTTGCCTTTGCATTCTGAAATCATGAGGTAGAGTTATTAACATAACTTATTCCTAGAGACACTCATATCTCTAAATGTCCCTTCAAGAAGGCCCCTATCGAATTGGAGGAGTTAATAAAGTATTTGCAATATAATTTAGACAAATATTTCATACTCCAGATTACATAATAATGAGGTGTTATAGTGATTTTATAAAAGATTGGATGGATTAATGTAGTTGTGTGTCAATTACTGGGAGCACAATATGATATCTATAATGAAAAACTATCATCATAAAAGTATAAATGACTTGTTTGATCAACAAAAAGGTTTTCAATACTTCTGAAAGGTGGATCTTTATTCTAGATATCATCATCTAATTGTGAAGACTAATGTATGGACAATGATGGGGCACTATGAGTTTATAGTGATTCCCTTTCAGACTTACTAATTTCCCAAAAATCATCATTGATTTTATCAATAGAATATTCGGACACTACCTTGGAAAATTTTTGGTAGTGTTTATCAATGATATTCTCATCTATTACATGATCAATGTGGAATGTAGAGATTATTAATGGATTGTATTAGAAACATAATGAAAGGATGAATTGTATTATATGTTTATAAATATTGACATATTAAAATAAAAGGTCATATTCCTGGGGCGTGTGATCACAATTGATGGAATTTCTATTGACCCTTCAAAAGAAAACATTATTGAGTAATGAACTAAACCCACTTGTATCCATGAAAAGAATAGTTTTATAGGATTAGTAGGGCACTAAAATCATTTTTTGTGAGACTTATTATGATTTTCTATCCCACTAACTATCATAACAAGGAAAGGGGTAATGTTTTCTAGGATGAAAGAATGTGAGGAATGCATTAAGGATCTCAAGAAGAGGCTAATCAATCCACCTGTACTCACACTAACAAAAAAAGGAGTACGTTTTTTATATATAAATTCATTCTTATAAGAAATTATTTGTTTGTGAACTCATGAATAATGATAATTTGGTAGCTTATTCATCATGAATGTTGATGATACTTGAAAAGAACTACCACATGAATTATCTAGCGCTAGTGGTTGTAATTTTTTCCTTGAAAATATGGACACACTACCTCTTTGGTGAGATGTGTGACATATATACTAAAAAAAGATTATAAATTATATATTCACACATAATGATCTCAATATAAATCACAGAAGATTGTAAGAGATAATAACAGACTATAATTTCTTTTCATTATAACCCACGACAAGAGAACAAGGTAGCTGATGCTCTGAGTAGAAAAAAAACTAAATAATATATCCTTGATTCATTTTGAGTAAGACCCAATCTTAATCGAAATTCAAAGGATGGATATGGAAATAATAATGGCAGTAAATACACCCTAACCTCACTAAATGATTTTTCAAACCATATCAAATAAAAGATCAAGGAGAATAAAAGGCAGGATCTAGAGCTACAAAATTATGTGAAAGAAGTAAAGGAATGTGATCTACATTATTTCCATATTAAATATGATGGTGTGATTTGGTTTAGAATGATGATTTTTGTTTCTTCATCACCTAGGATAATGAATGAGCTATTGGAATGAAAATATCTCATCTTTCCCCATCCATACCTAATATACCAAGTAATACTATGATCTTAGAAAACACTTATGGTAGGAAAACAAAAAGAAGGGTATTTTTTAGTTTATCACAATGTGTATGGTATGATAGAAAATTAATACCGAGAGAAAAAATAAAAAAGGGATGATGCAACCATTTCCTATACCCCTGAGAAAATGGGAAAATGTCACCAGGGAAATTTTTTTAGGACTCCCAAATAATTCTAAATAAAACAATGTGATAAGGTTTATAGTGGATTGACATACAAATACCTACCACCTTACCTATTTTTGGGATGATTTCTCAAATGAACAACATTCAAATATATATGTCAAGGATGTGGTTAAGTTGGATGGGGTTCCAATTTCAATCATATATGATCACGATCCAATGTTCATAAATAAATTCTAGAGAAAACATCAGTATTTCATATGTACTTAATTGAATTTCATCATGGTTTATGACCCTTGAACTGATGGCCAATTGAAACTGACTATTCAGACACTTGAGGACCTGCTAAGAGTGAGCTAAATAGAATTCAAAAAATGATAGGATCAACATCTCCCAATGGTTATGTTATCATATAAAAATAGTTTCCAATCAATTATATTGATTTCTCTACATTAATCTCAATATGGGAAGCGATTTGTAACTCCAACCTATTGGGATGAAGTTGGGGATCAAAAGCTACTTGGACCTATTCTTGTGAAAGAGATGATAGAGAAGGTTCAACTCATCCAATAATATATAAAATTTTCTTAGAGTCAAAAAATTGAAAAGCTAAAAAAATTGGAGGGATTTAGAGTTTGAAGTTGTAGACAATGTTTTTCATTTAATATCACCATGGAATTAAGGCATGTGGTTGGGAATTAAAGGAATTATTATTTCAAGGTACATTATCTCTTTAAGGATAATTGATCATATATGACCATTGGATTATCAGCTTTTAGTTTCACCAAATATGACCCATGTTTATGATGTGTTCCAAGTTTCTCCCTTGTGTAACTACATACCTTACCTCACACATGAACTAAATTTTAAGGTGGTTCAGCTAGGGAATGCCCTCTATTATGTGGATAAATGAGTAATGATCTTATACCACAGATAAAAAGTAATATGTAATAATATTACTCACCATACCAAAGTGTTGTGTAGGAACCATAAGTATGAAGACGTAATAATGGAACTAAAGGAAGTATTGAATGAAAAATACCCTCACCTTTTTTCACCCATGTTGGTAAAACGAAATTTCAAGGATGAAATTTCATAAGGGAGAATAATTTAATAACCAAAAAAACATTTAATGGAATTTCACTTATTATATATTTTTTCATATATTATAAAACACAAATACCACATAGAGAACTCAATAATAAAATGATTATAATACATTAATAAACAAATGAGTGGTATTTATAGAAAACAAGGAACCTATACTAATCGAAAAATAACATAACCATTGGAATAGTAATATATAAATTAGGAATTGTAATCTAATAGTTAGAATAGAAAAATCACTAATGAAATTCTAGATAAAATTTATATATCTTATAAATGAATGCATAACAAAATAATATCAGTTTATATGTAAATAAATGTATTAAAAATGAGAAATTATGTGTTGGTATTTTTTTAAAATGTAAATACTTATTTACCCATTTATAATTAGTATAATTATTTAATGTAAAATGTATTTTAATAAATTAAATTTATACATTAATATTTTATTTTATAATAATTATTACATTATATTACGAGACCTTAATTAATTTTTCCATGCATCATAATATTGATTATAATATTAATGTGTGTATTTTTTGAATAAATGATGATTTTAGTTAACAATAAAAAGTATAATATTTATAACATTTTATTAATATAATAGATGCTTTTTTAATCTACAAAAAAAAGATTTTTTGGGTGAATGTTTGAGATTTTTCTAAAATAGATGAATTTTTGGGGATTAGTAAAACAGAATAATTTACAGTATAAGCTAAATACCTGAAGTTTTTAGTCATGAATGATGTATGGATGTTGTAAAAATCTTTTGGTTCAAACTATCCTCAAACATTTACAATATTTAGTATTTTAATTGTAAAACCATAATATTTCATAGTATGTTATTTTCCGAAGTAATTCAATAACCTGCACTACACGGAACACCAAGTTCTAGTACGCCATGACTTACCAAACTATCCTTTCAAAAGTGGTTATGAATATTATTAACTGAATTTTGAACTTTATATAATCCTTATAATTTTAGAATCCATATTATGAATTTCATAGACATAATGTAAGAACAAATTCATTATTTCAGATAAAATAAGTATTTTTGAGAATGTGCAATTCTACCTCCTGTTAATAGAAAACTACTTTTTAAATCAAATATTTGAAACCTTTATATATTAAATTTTAAAAAATAAACTTCTTCTTTAGAATTAGGACATAATAATTTAGTTTTAATAATTATTTTGTGTTTTTTGATAACTTTCAAATTTGGGTGAATAAGGAAAAATACTATATTTTAACTGAACACATATTTTTTAAACAAAATAATGTATAGTTTTTAATTATAAATTTTACTGGTTTGGAAGTATAAATCGATTATATTTTTTTACATTTAATGCAATGCTTCTCATTGTAAGTAATTTCACTTTGAAATTCGACATAAACAAGTGTCACTGTTTTGAAAGTAATTATTTCTTAAAAATAAGCATCTGGGTTTTGACAATGAGAATTAATTTTAAATTAATAAATGTAATTTATATGTTTTGAATTGGGTAAAATAGAATTCATTTTTGGATTCAGAATAATAATATTATCTTACGGTGAGTTTTTTGTATGTGTCTAAATGCATTCAATTTTTGATGAATTGTGAAAAACACTGCGTTATTGGTTAAAATAGACTTTTCATTTATATAATTATTTATTTAATTTAAATTAATTTTATGTAAAAATGTATAATTAATACCTATATATGTTAAATTTAATTCATTGGAGTCATTTTATAATAAGTCTAGATTTATAAAATTTTTATTGAATTTTTATAGTCTTTTACCCACCTCCAATGAGAATTTGTAAATTTACATAAAACATAATTTTACCACTTCTGTGAGTTGAATTTAAAAACTCTAAAATACATAGTTTATATCAGTATGTAAAATTTGGTTCAATAAGAAGAAAATAATTTTTGGTGATGCGTAACTGTTTAATTTTATTTACGCCAGTTGAAAGTAAATAGTGTAATTATGGGTAAAATGATATTATTATTACCATAACATATGTCCTAATTATATTGTAAAAGTTTATTTTGACCAATAATAACATTATGAATAATATAACATCCTTTAGTTCCACTAGTATTAGATTATAAAATTTATTATCATTTTATTTAAAGATTAGTTAAATGTGTTAAAAGCAAGGTTTAATAACTCAATCATTTTTAATATAGGGTTATAAATAAGAGAAATTCGACTATAAATATTAATTAGAAATATAAATCAATTTCTTAAATAATGGTATTTTATTTATAATTTTTAGTCATTAAATAATTAATTTTATTTATGACATAATGATGATAAAGTAATTATAGTATTAATGAATGATTAAAATAATTGATATTATAAATATCCAAATATAAGTAATTTGAGACTTTTTATGAATTAAACTAATTATACTGGTTTATATGACATATTACGGTTGGTTAGATGAATTCTGTTCGAATTAATAATGATGTTATGAATTTAGGAAAAAAAAATACCAAATAGTGTCAAAATTGACATAAAAGTGTTTAAAAAAATATTATATAATTAATTGATATTATGTTCTTAAAAATATAGGGGTTGGGAAGAAGAGTTATATAATAATAGTTGTATATTTGATGAACCTCTTGGGGTTACCTTGGATGTATACAGTATGTTTATTAACTATATAATATAAAAATAAAAAGAGACATGGTAAATGTCATACTATTTAACTAAGAGTTAAATCTAAACAATAAGGATTATATAGTGACCCAAACCTTCCTAAGCCTATTAGTTGAGTGTTTTTAGAACCATCCCCACCCTATACTTTAAATAATTCATTTTGGATCCATTATAAATAGAAAATGATTTTATTATAAAACAATATTTCTAGTTTATCCTATGGTGCCCCTCACCCCTCTTATAAAAGGGCACTCCCCCTTCTCTCAAATTCACACCGCCAAATCCATTTGGATCGGCCAAACCCTACCAAAATATCCTCCCATGTATCTTAAACTCATCTTTGAGGCCTTAATTTGGTCATAATGATAACCTATGGAGCCCTTTTGATCAAATCAAAAGAAAGAACCTAAAGAAAAGGAAATGATTTAACCACCATCTATCAAATTATTCTATTCTGCCACATAATCTTTCTTTGTTATTACCATACCAAAATAATAACTCAAGTACCTTATTTATACTGCGATGCTATTATAAATATGGAACAACCATATCCATTATTCTATCCATCCTATGAATGATAATGTCATCGTATGTGCATACGTACGGCTTACCATCTCCACACGTAGGTGTAATTTGTTATTCAACACTATGTTATTTTCATGAATATAATTATGAGTAATATGTATATAAATAATTAAAATAACAAGATAATGTCTTTGTAATATATATATACCATCTAATTCAACACCTTTATGGAAATGATATTTTTGCCTATTCGTACGTATGGATTACCATCTCTATGACGCGATGAGATTCATTTCTACATTCACCATTCATTGAAGATTATAAGAAATATATATTACTAATAAGTATGTAATATATGACATAATAATTATATTGGATATATATGTGTGTTTTTGTGTGTGTGTTAATGTACTTACATATATCATATTCACTTAATTTCATTCAATATGGTATGAACCCTGAAACAATGTTTTTCGTACGTACGGCCTACAATCTCCATAAATAGTGTTCTCCATTTCATATATCTATCTATTGTAAATATATATGATATATGAATCGAGTTTTTCATTCTAGAAGAATTTAAAACATGATTTAAATGATACAGTCAAGAATAAAAAGTTAAAATATGTATGATTAAAAAGGTGATGATTACACGAAATGTTAATTTAACATGAAAATAATTATTAAATGGGTATTATAATGTAATAAATGAATCATGTATGATATAATAAATATTAATATGGTTGTGGTTTAATCTAATATCATACAATAGTCATTATACAGAAGGTAAACGTACCATCGACCAAAGGAAAGTGCAAGGTAATGGGTTTTCATTGGACTCCTTATTCTCGTGAGATTCATGCTATATGGACACTATTAACTTTTGTGTGGTGTATGTACTGCCCATAATTTTATTCTTCGTGTAATAAAATTTAATTTATTTTTATTTATATATTCATTGTATGATATTTCTTTCATGGTGTGTATGATTCTTAAGTTACCAAATTGGAAAGGGTTAATTTCACAATCTCTTTATTATCTAAGGTTGTTTTTAAATTTGTATCTACTTGGGCATATTTATTATCCATGTCCATTATTCATAATGTTTTTTTCAAAGGGATTTATTTTAAGGGACTATTTTATTAAAACATCATTTTAAATGTTTTAAATATTTATTCTTCCTAATAATTCTCATTAATGTCCATTTTTTAAAAATGGTTTTTAGGGATTTATTTATATAGACATGAATGTTTTTAAAATGATAATTCAATTCAAAAGTTTCAAAGTGGTATGGGACACATTGATTCAAAGATGTCTTTCAATGTCTTCCTTTCAAATTTGTGTGACTCTTAAATGTTTTTATGAAAAAGTGATATCTCTCACAAAAAGTTTTACAAATAATTTTCATCTTTATCAACATCTTTTGATGGATTTTAAACTTGTTTATAGGTGATTTATTATGATAAAAATATTCTATATTTTATTGAAGGTTTTGTGATATGTTTGACCGTGGATGTGTTTTTTTATACCATTCATGGTATAAGGATAATGTATTGATATTTCGTAATATAGTTTTAATATGAATGTTTATGTAATGATTAAACCTTTTTAGATGAGGAATGAATTGGACTTCAAAAGTGACAGGTGGATCCCTCTATAGATCCTCAATGCATCGGTAGGTATCATGAGACAAAATAGTGTCTTGACACAAGGCCTTGAAAAAAATATTATTTGTAGTCTTGGAACAAGGCCTTGAATATGTGGTTATGAAAGTCTGGCATTATTTATTCCATCATTATGAATGTGGTTGTGGATATTTCATGTGATTATTAGACTAGTGTAATATCCATGTGAATACATAAATGGTATTAAATGATTTTATCTTTATCATATTATTCTGAATTTCATGTTTGAAAGGATTTTGTTTTAGACTTATACATTGCCTTAAATTTTTATGCTTATTTATGAATGTTTCCACTATATAATTATCCTTACTATTCATCTGAGCTCACCACATTCTATGTTTTATTTTTTCCAGGATGTGAAGATGTATATTATGACTGACCTGCTAGGATAGTATATGGGATCTCAGTGTTGCCTATGGAAACTATGTTGTTGTATTTTTCTATTTTATGATGTAATGTAAACCTTATGAATATATCTAGTACTTACATGGTTACTAAAATAATCGGTCTTACGAGAAATGATCATTTTTATCATGCAAGAGATATGTAGTAATGCACCGACTCAATTCTTCTGGGTACGGGGCAATATAGTTGGTATCAGAGGAGGTTTAGTACTAACATTTCAATATAGATTTAGATAAACTCTGATTAGAGAAGATTACCCTAAGATAGAATTTGAGGATTAGTATGGAAGAACATCCTAGAATTTTGGTAATGTAGAGATTTTGTGTAATTTCGAAGCAATACATCCCTATCTGGATACGAGTTGGTAGAGGCACCTCTGACATAGATGTACATAGGGGTAAAACTCAAAAACACAACTTTGAGCAATACTCAAACTAGAATTCCTGCATGACAACGGGCCTTGATACAATCTTTGTTATGTCACTCTAGAGGGATATGCTTAGGATAATTCACATTTTCATTACAAGGAATTATGAAGGATTTATGAGTATATACTTCCTCAAATAAAACATTTTTATGATTATGGATTATATTAATAAACTGCTAAATTTATGTTAACTGTTTTACAAGTTTTCAATTAAGAATTACAATTCATAAAATGACATACTGTATGCCATTGTTTAGAAATGGCTCCAGGAAAAATGAATGAGATCTCCAACAATACATATGATTCTAAGATTAAGAAGGATCAAATCTTTCATAGAATTAAGCCAACATTTAGAAGGGAAATAGTATCCAACATATTCTCAACATATGAAAAAAATAGTATAATGTGTTAATAAGATAATTAAAGAATTCTTTGAGTCTTATGGCTTTTAAGGGAAGCAAGAGAAGAATAGGTTGGTAGAAAGAAAGATGGATAATGAGAAGAGGGGAAAGAAATGTTTTCCCATATGTGATAAATGTGGAAAGAATCACTGTGGTAAATGCTTGAAAGGAATGGGTGTTTGTTATAAGTGTGGAGAAAAAGGACACCAAGTACGTGATTTCAAGGCTTATAAAAAGGTTTCAAATGTAAAATGCTTCATCTACAAGGCGTTGGGACACTACACGAATCTATGTCTCAGTCATCAGAGTATACTATAAATGTTGTCATTGGATAATAATCATGTTATTATACTACCTCAAATTAGGAGGAATGACTAGTGTTCTTATGTTGTTATTATAGAATTATTTCATTTGAGTGTTGTATGAACAACATAGTGGTAATATTAATTATGGAGATAAATAAGGATTGTACTACAGTACTATTTTATTGACGATTTCATATTATTTAGAAAAGGGACATAAAAGTAAGATACACTTTTTGGAACTTACATGGTTGAAGGAAAGGGAGTCCTTAATATGGTCCTGATAATGAGGTTGTGATTTTAGAATAAGAGATGTTTGATTTGGATAATTTATATTGGATATTATTGACTCATTGGAATGGATTAATAGTATGTTTATTTCATCATTGTTTGAATATACAAAAAATTTTATATAAGGAATATATCCAAAATTATATAAAGGATAAGGGAGCATGAATGTAATCAACATGGTTATATGGTAATTCAGGATGTTACCATGTTTTAAAATAATACATGATTAAGGTGTTCATATGTTATTACATAGAAAAAAGATTCTTCATTGTGTTTAGCTTTGTTATAAATTTTGGACAGTGAGTTTGGAAGAAGTATTTTGGATAATTCTAAAGGTTGGAATGGATTATGATTGAAATTGAATATTATTATTAAGGTTATTTTTGAATTTTTATAAGAAGTACAACATGTAGACTGTGTGACAAACCTTATCATCGGACAAAAATGTGTGAATCGAACCCACAAACATATTGAATTGGGATTTATCACTATCCAATGGACTAAACAATGTCCCTAGATTGTATAATCTTTTTTTAATGGGTCTTATAGGTGAATTATAAATTTATTATTTTTAGAACCCTATACGATTAAGATAAATAGAATAATTTTTTGAAATATTTTGGAGGGGAAGATGAGTTTGTGGTAGGAATTAGTTTAAGGATGAAACTCTATTTGTCAAGTATATATATATATATATATAAAAACTCTTATTCTATGGGTAAATTAATTCTTAATCTTTAGGGAAGGGATCATAAAACCAAAAATGTGTTATCCTAATACCTTATGTTTTGTTGATCGGATGGTATTTCAAATCATCATAGATTGATGGATTTTAGGCCCTAAATTTTACACTTGTTGGTGATTGATGACCTCAATCACACTGTATAAATAATTATGTTTTCCTACAATTTTGTGTCTCTAATTTCCACCAATGTTCTCCTAATAAAGATCATAATTTGGTGGTGACACTTTCATTTCACTTTTCCACTTATTAAGACTAAATTATATTAACCCAATTTTCGATTAGGGTTTTCCCACAAAGGTATTTGATATTTTCAACCTTTTATTTTCGAAAAACTATTTCAAATTACAAGGAACCAATTTATTGGAGGAGGGAATAATATAACACCCCATGATTTCATAGTACGTTATTTTTTCGAAATAATTCAATAACATGCACCACACGCAACACCAAGTTTTAGCACGCCATGACTTACCAAACTAGCCATTCAAAAGCGGTTATGAATTTTATTAAACGAATTTTGAAATTTATATAATCCTTTTATTTTTAGAATCCATATTCTGAGTTTCTTTGAAACAATGTAAGAAAAAATTCATTTTTTTCAGATAAAAGAAGTATTTTTCAAAAAAATGCAATTTTTCTGCCTTTTAATGGTGAACACTTTTTTCAATACAATATTTTTAACTTTTATATATTCAATTTGAAAAAATAAACTTATTTTTTTATTCAGGACATAAGAATATTTTTTTTTTGAATTTTTTTTGGTGTTTTTCTAATTACATACATATTTGGGTGAATAGTGAAAAAATACTCTCATTTAACTGATATTTTTTTTAATCATAATTATTTATAATGTTAAATTATAAATTTCAATGTTTTGGAAGCATAAATGAATTTTTTTTACCATTTAATCCAATTCTAGTCATTTTAGATAATTTCACATTGAAATTGGACAAAAACAAGTGTCAATCTTTTGAAAGTTATTATTTCTTAAAAATACATTTTTGGCTCTGACAACAGGAATAATATTAAATTAATAAATTCAATTTCAATGTTTTTAATTTGTTAAAATAGACTTCATTTATTAATTTGGAATATCAAAATTAGCATGGGGTTAATTGTTTGTATGTTTCTGAGAACATTCAATTTTAGATGAATAATAAAAAACATTGCGCTATTGATTAAAACCGATGTTTCATTTAAATACTTATTTATTTCATTTAAATTTATTTTAGGTCAGAATAGATATATAATACCTATATAAGTTAAATTTAATTCATTGGAGTAATTTTATAATAAGTTTAGATATATAAAAATTTTATTGAAATTTTACCGTCTTTTATCCACCTCCTAGGAGCATTTACAAATTTACATAAAACATAATTTTACTGATTCTATGCATTGAAATTAAAAAATCCAAGGGAAATTGCTGATATAAATATGTAAAATGTGGTTCAATATGATTAAAATAAATTTTGGTACTTTTAATTACCATGATTAAAAGTAAATAGGGTAATTAAAAGTAAAAATGATATTATTATTACCCTAACACAAGTCATAATTCTACTGGAAAAGTGTAATTAGACCAAAAACAATCATAGGAATAAAATATTATCCTTTAGGTCCACTGGGATAAGATTAGGACATTTAATATTGTTTTATTTAAAGAATAGTTAAAAGAGTTAAAATCAATGTTTAATAACTAATTTTTTTTAATATACGGTTATACATAAGATAAATTCCACAATAAATATTAGTTAGAAGGATGAAATGATTTCCTACATAATGGTATTTTATTTATAATTTTTATACATTATATAATTAAATTTATTTAAGAATCAATGATGATGTGGTAATTACACTATGAATAAAAAATTTAAATAATTGATATTATAAATATCTAAATAAAGTTAATTTTAGAATTTTTATGTATTTCAATAATTTTCTATGTTAATATGACATATTAGGATTTTTTTGATTAATTTATTTAAAATTAATAATGTTGTAATGTATTTAGGAAAAACCAATTACTAAATAGTGTCAAAATTGACATAAAAGTGATTTTAAAACAAATACTATATTATTAATTGATATTATATTCCAAAAATCTAGGGATCATCAAAATCACTTATATAATGATAGGTGTATCATTAATTAACATCTTGGTATTCACTTGGATGTTTATAGTATGTTTATAAACTATATAATATAAAAATGCAAAGAGAAATGGTAAATGTCAAACAATTAAACTAAGTGTTAAATCTAAAAGATAACGTTAATATAGTGACTTAAACCACTCTAAAACCTATTGGTTGAGTGGTTTTCGACCCATAAGCACTCTATCCTTTAAATAAGTCATTTTTAATACATTATAAACCAAAAATTATTTTATTATAAAATAAAAAAATCTAGCTTTTCCTATGGTTCCCCTCACCCCTCTTATTAAAGGGCACTCCACCTTCTCTCTAATCCACACCTCCAAAACCATTTGGATCGGCCAAAACCTGCCCAAATATGCTCCCAACTATCCAAGATTCATCTTATAGGCCTTAATTTGGTCATAAAAACATCCTCACGATCCCTTTTGATCAAAACAAATGGAAGTACCCGAAGAAGTGGTAATGATTTCACCACCATTTTTTAAGTTATTTTAATCATCCACTTATTCATTATTTGTTATTATAATACCAAAATAATAACTCCAGTCCATTATATATACTGTGATGTTAATATAAATATGGGAAAAAAATATTCATTCTTCTATCCATCCTATGAATGATAATCTGATCATGCGTGTGTACGTATGACTTATCGTCTCCACACAGTGGTATAATTTGTTTTTCAACACTATGTTTTTTGGATAGATATAATGATGAGTAATATGTTTATAAATAATGAAAATAACAATATAATGTCTCGGTAAAATTAATATACCAACCAATTCCACACCTTTATGGAAATTATTTTTTCGCATGTGCGTACATACGGATTACCGTGTCCATGACACAATGATATTCATTTGCACGTCCACCATTCATCGACGATTATAAAAAATATTTATTAGTAGTAAGTATTTAATATATGTCATAATAATGATATTGGATATATATATATATATGTATTTTTATTTTTATTTATTTACATAATTATATATATCTTTTTCACATAATTGTGTTCAATATGATTTGAAAACAGAAAAATCATTTATGCGTACGTACGGCCTTCCATCTCCATAAATGGTGTTTTCCATTTCATATATGTATCTATTATAAAGATTTATATTCTAAATATATATGATATATAAATCATGGTTTTTATTTTCGAAGTATTTAAATCATTATCTAAATGATACGGTCAAGAATAACAAGTTAAAATATGTACGATAAAGAAATCAATTATTACACAAAATGATAATTTGACATGAAAATAGTCATTAAATGGGTAGTATAAAGTTATAAATGAATAATGTATGATATTATAAATATTAATATGGTTCTTTTATAATATAATAACAAACAAGTGTCATTATACATGATTTTAAACATACCCTCGACCAAAGTAAAGCACAAGGTAAGGGGTTTTCATCTCACACCTTATTCCCGTGAGATTCATGAAATATTACAACTATTAACTTTTTGTGTGTTGTATTTACCAAAAATTATTGTATTAATATTTTAATATACTTTAATTTATATGTATTTTCATATTCATTATATGATACCTCTTTCAATTGGTGTATGTTTCGTATGTTACCAAATTGGTAAGGGTCAATTTCACAATCTCTATTATCTGATGTTGTCTTTATGTTTGTATCTACTGGGAAATATTTATTATCCATTTTCATTATTCATAAAGGTGATTTAAAAGGTAATATTTTTAAATTAATTTTTAACAAAAACATCATTTTAAATGTTTTAAATATTTATTCTTCTCAATCATTCTCATTAATGTCTATGTACTCAAAATGGTTTTAAGGATTTATTTATATGGACATGAATGTCTTTAAAATGTTAATTTCTTTCAATAGTTTCAAATATTCATGGGACACATTGATTCAAAAATGTCTTTAAATGTCTTCCTTTCAAAATTTTGTTACTTTTCAATGTTTTTATGAAAAAGGGATATTTCTTACCAAGATATTTAAAAATTATTTTCATTCATATCAACATCCTGTGATGGATTTTAAACTTCTTTGATATTGATTTATTTTGATAAAAATATTCAATACTTTATTGAAGGTTTTGTGATATTTTTGACTATGGATGTATTATTTTTATACCATTCTTGGTATATGGATAAAGTATTTAAATTTCGTATGCTAGTTTTAATCTGAATGTTTATGTTATGTTTAACCCTTTTCATATGAGGAATGCATTCGACATAGTAAGTGATAGGTGAATCCCACAATAGATCCTTGATGCATCAGTAGGTCTCATGAGAAAAACTATTTTCTTGGCACATGGCCTTGGAAAAATCTTATTTGTAGTCTTGGCACACAGCCTTGCCAATGTGGTTATGAAAGTCTAGCATTATGCATTCAATCATTATGAAAGCGGCTACTGATATTGCATGTGATTAGTCGACTATTAAAATATCTTTGTGAATAATTAAATGGAATTATTTGATTTTCTCATTCCCATATTATTCTAAATTTAATGTTTAAAAGGTTTTTGTTTTAGTCTTATACATTTCCTTAAATGGTTATGATTATTTATGAATGTTTCTGCTATATTATTATCCTTACTGAACTTCTGAGCTCACCCCTTTCCATGAATTATTATTCCCAGGATGTGAAAATTATATTATGAATGACCTATTTGGATAGTCTATGGGATCTTATTTTTGTCAATGGAAACAATTTTGTTGTATTTTTCCATTTTATGATGTAATTTAAACCTTATGAATGTATCTACTACTTCCAAGGATACTAAACTAATCGGTCTTTCGAGACATGATCATTTGTGATCATGCCAATGTTATGTAATATTGCACTAACATTGGGCTTCTAGGTTTGTGGCATTAAATTATTATTCACTATTAATAATCTTTATCCAAAATAATAAAAATGGATAAAATAATAAAAAAACCTACTCCCATCCACTATAAATACCACCAATCACCACGTCTTCTCCACACGCCATCTAGACCTTCTTGATTGTATATATTTTACCCATGTACATTTACAAGACAATTCCTCATGTCCAAGAGATACTAGTTCTAACAAAATATCAAACCCAAATGTCTTAAGGATGTTCTCAAGGAGAGAACATTCAAGGGGAAAAATCCTCAAATCTTCTGTAACAGCCCAAGATTTTATAAAAAAATATTCTTTTTAATGTCTTGTGTTGTACGCTACACCAAAAGGAGCTTGCACAACACGCATCCTTGTCTTTCCTTGCATTACACGCAATCGCAACCTTCCTCGATAGCGTGTGTGGTGTGTAATACTGAGTTTCACGAAACAATGATATGCTATTAAAATATTATTAAAACTAGCCGTTATGAATAGTAATAACCACTTTTTAAAATTCTGTAAATCTTATTTTTCAAAATGAACTTCATTCTTGGATTCGGAGTATCGAATTTAGCCTAAGGTGAAATTTTGGTACTTTTCGGATAACTTTCACATTCTGATGAATTGTGAAAATTACTAAATTATAATTAAAAACAACTTTTTTAATCGAAATAATTAATAGTGATAAATTTTTAATTTGAGTGGTTTTAAAGTATATTTAGAATATATTTTTACAATTTAATACAATGTTGGTCATTGGTTGTAATTTCACATTTAAACCAGACATAATCAAGTGTCAATATTTTGATATATATTGTTTCCTAAAAACACGCTATTTATTTTAAAAGCGGGATTTAATTATAAAATTAATTAATGCAACTTCTATGTTATGAATTTGGTAAAATAGATTTCATTTTTGAATTCGGAATATGAAATATAGCTTAGGATGAAATTTTGGCATTGTTCTGAAAAACATCAATTTTTGATGAATAGTGAAACTACTAAGTGGTAGGTTAAAAAACTGAATTTTGCATAAAACATAATTTTACCGCTTCTGTGAATAGAATTTTGAAAATCCGACAGACACGGTTAATATCAAGGACTAAAATGTGGTTCAATGAGATGAAAATAATTTTTTGGTGAATAGTAACTTTTTACTTTTTTTACCACGGTTAATAGTAAATAAGGTAACTAAGGGTAAA
Organism: Viscum album; assembly: GCA_963277665.1. Lineage (NCBI taxonomy): Eukaryota > Viridiplantae > Streptophyta > Magnoliopsida > Santalales > Viscaceae > Viscum > Viscum album. The sequence continues at coordinate 1,170,670,734 of OY728119.1, read as the reverse complement.
TATGATATTAATATTACCCTAACACATGTCCTAATTCTATTGGACAAGTGTAATTCGACCAAAAAAAAACTTAGGAATAAAATATGACCATTTAGGCCCACTTGGATTAGATTAGGACATTTATTATTAATTTATTTAAAGAAGGGTTAAAATAGTTAAAATCAAAGTTTAATAAGTAAATAATTTTTAATATGGGGTTATACATAAGATAAATTCGACTATAAAGATTCATTAGAAAGCTAAAAATATTTCCTACATGATGGTATTTTATTTGTAATTTTTAGACATCAAATAATATAATTTATTTATGACACAAAAATGATGCAGTAATTATCTTATTAATGAAATATTGACATAATTGATAATATAAATACCAAAATAAATGTAATTTAAGACTTTTTATGAATTCCACTAATTTTCTAGGTTACTATGATATATTAGTGTTGATTTAATCAACTTGGTTCGAACATGTAATTCTGTTATGACTTTCAAAAAAATCATATATCAAATAGTGTCAAAATTGACACAAAATAGTTTTTAAATCAAATATTATATTATTAATTGTTATTTTATTCCTAAAAATCTAATGTTCGGCCAAATGACTTAGATAAGGATATATATATTAATAATAAACAATTTGGGGTTCGTTTGGCATGTTATAGTAAGTGTATTAACCATATAGTGAAAGAAAACAAAAAGACACGGTAAAAGTTAAATTAATTAACTTAGAGTTAAATCTAATTGATAAGGTTAAAATAATATCTTAAACTTGTCTAAATTCTATTGGTTGATAGTATTTCGACCCATCCTTACTTTATCTTCGAAATAAGACCCTTTGGAACCATTATAAACCGATTTTGACTTTAATATAAAATAATATTTTGAGATATTCCTAAGGTGCCCCTCTCCTCCCCTATAAAAGGACACCTCCTCCCCCTCCTCCTCACACCAATTTGAGCACTCAAGCTCGGCCAAACCCTGCCAGTTTCTTCTCTCCACTTCCCTAGAAACATCCTAGAGGTTCTGGTCTTCCTCAAAGACCAATTTTAGTGCCCTAAGAGGAGGTCTCAAAGAGGCACTTCAAAGAAGAGGTAATTACCGTTACCAATTCTTTCATCTTTATTTCTTCTTCCACTTATTCTTATTAGGTTGTTTCATTATGAAGTAATAACATCAGTATCACTCATATACTGATATGTTATTATAAGTATGAAACAACCCTATTTCACCATCTATCCATCCTACGGAAAAAGAAATCACCGCGCGTGCGTACGTACGGAATACCGTCTCCACGCCGTGGTGTAATCTATTTTCCACCACCACCTTACATGGATGGGTATAATGGTGTAAATAATAACTATACATAGTTATTACAACATCATATTGATTCTGATATATTGTATAATCCACTCCAATTCAATTCAATATTTATAGAAATGATATCATCGCTCGTGCGTACGTACGGACTACCGTCTCCACGACGCGATGAGATTCATTCTCCATGTTAACCATTTAAGAATGATTATAATGTTTATATAAGAAATAATAATGAAATATATGACATTATAAATCTACTGGATTTATGTATATATATACATATGTATGTCATCTACTTACTTCCATTTCAAGACAATAAGGAAAGAAAAACAGCGTTCATGCGTACGTACGGACTACCGTCTCCATGAACGGTGTTTTTCATTTTATTTATCTATCTATTATATATATATATATACTGAATATATGTGATATATAAATAATATTTTATATTCTGGAAGTAAGTAAATCATGATATAAGTAATAATGATGTCAAGAACAACAATTCAAAACACCTACGATAAATGGAACGATTTTACCCAAAACGCTTCTTTAACATGGAATTTACAAAAGAACGGGTAATATAATGTCATAAGTGAACCATATATGATATCATAACAATGAATATGATTCTGTAATAAGTCAATGACATTATTTAAATCATTATACAGGAGGTTCGGACACATACGAAGCAAATTGGACCTAAGGTAAGGGAAATATCACAATCTCATTTTTATCCGAGATTGTTTATTCGTAAGTATTTACTGGGGTGTATTTTATCATCCACATCCATGTTTCATCAATATGTAATATTATTTCCATCCACCTAAAATTGTTTAAATCCATTTTTACCCTTCGGTGAGTTTTTAGTAATATGTATGAAAGGAATCTTTTGTCGTACGAGGTACTTTTTGACTTTTCCGACAAAAGTACGAAGAATGTTTTTTTTAACTTATACGGAACGAACGGATTTCTACTGTTTTATAAAGCCTTATTTTCATGAAGCTTCCTCTAAAAGATTTCATTACTATTTTCAATAAAATCTCTTTCTTTTAAATTTGCATGATGTTTTGTGAAAAGAAATTGATTTTGAAGAAGAAAGGATATTTTCCTTAAGAATTCAATTCAAGTGTTTTATCAAAATTATTTTCCATCTAAGATAATAAAGGGTTCTGTTTCTATCCATATTTTCACATTTATTTGACTATGTTGTGATGGAATTATGTTTATGAATTCCTTTATCTTATATGAATTTATTTATGATGTCATGATGTTTCAAGAATCCCATTTTGGTTACATGTGTTATGCGATGATGTATGTTTTATGATTATGTGGCACACATAAGAAAGGATTCATTATAAGATGGGTGGGACCTATATCTCCCTCCAATGCATTGGGTAAAGATTTTATATCTCATGAGATAGACATGGCTGGAATGGTAGGTTATACCGGTTCAGTGAAACAGGACTGAAACAAGGATTACTCGATTCAGAAAGGGACTTTGTCCACTAAGATAGTCTTGGCAATGAGTCTTGACTAACAAGAAATGATTCTCTATGATTATGTGTGTATTCCACAATGAGTAATGTTTTAAGTTATGGTTTCATTTTCACTACTATGATTTATCCCATGTTATGAAATTATGCTCTCTTTTGCAGGTTAAGATTTCCAAAAATGTTATGTTCTTATGAAAATTATGTGATTGATATTTCTTTTGTTTACCCTTACTGAGAATTTGAGCTCACCCTTTTATGTTTTCTTTTCCCCAGGATATAAAGAAAGGTTTTAGGTAAAAAAAAGGGAAGATCTTTGTGGGAGATTTTGAAGATCTTTCACCAGGATTAGAAGATTACGTTCCATGTTTCCAAAGACACTAAACTATTACGATCCTTGTGTGTGTGTTTTTGTTATGTACTAAGTATTCCGCAAAAGTAATGTAAATTCCATGTAAGTCAGGATACGGGTCTCTACAGTTGGTATCAGAGGAAAGGTTTAGTCAACCTTTGGAAACTAGGATGCGAAAACGTTAGTGAGATCCCTAGAGATATTTCTAAGGTATGTCTAGGGATGTCTCTAAGGTTAAGTATACGTATAGGTTATAGTAATAGAATTACGCTAACGATCATAGAATTAAACCTAAGATGTTGGATATTGAAGGTACTCCCCCTTTATTATGTTGTTTTCCCTAGCATGATTTTTTCCTCTCACACTATTCTTTATGGGTTTTAGACGATGGCTGGAACCCGAAGGAACCGTGTTGATCAATGCAATGGACAATGCAATGATTGCCCTCCTGAACAAACAAATGTTATGGGAGATGGAGTGCAAAATCTTATTGCTATACTTACACAAGCTATGAATCATTCTGGACTTCCAAATGAGCAGAGAAGGGAACAATATTCTATTGAGTCCTTCATGAGGCAACGTCCACCTTCTTTCAGTGGGTCTACTGATCCATTAGTTGCTGAACAATGGATTAGTACTACTGAAAAGATATTTTCAGTTCTTCAATGTTCTGAACATGATAAAGTCATCTTAGCAGTATATCGTTTGGAAGGTGAAGCTGATCAATGGTGGAATCTTATCAAGAATACGAGGCCAAGAGATGAAATTGAGTCCATGGAATGGGACGAGTTCAAGAACTTGTTTTTCAGTAAGTACTTCCCTCGTATTCTTCGAACAAAGATGGAGAAAGAGTTTCTTGAACTGAAGCAAAGGGACGATGAATCTGTTGGTACCTATGAAGCAAATTTTACAAGACTTGCAAGGTATGCTTCTGGAATTATCATCCAACCTGAAAGTAAAGTTGATCGATTTTTCAGTGGCTTAAAACCAAGTCTTCGAAGGGCATTATCTATAAGAGACTTCAGTAGCTATGAAGAAATTGTGCGTTGTGCTATCAAGGTAGAAATGGAAGTTGGTGTTACATATCCATCTCATGGTTTTGACAAGAAACGAAAGATGGAGTTCAAGGAGAAATCTCAGAATAATGGTGAAAAGAAGATGAATGTTTCCTTATGCACAAAGTGTGGAAAGAAGCATGGTGGAGATTGTCTAAAAGGGACTAGAAAATGTTTTAAGTGTGGAAAAGAAGGTCATCGAGCAGCTGAGTGTCGAAGTAATGGAAAAAGGGTTTCTAATGATGTGAATAAAGCAAACACTGCAAAGAACGCACCGCCAACACTTCAATTCTTCAAGTGCAAGGAAATGGGGCATTATGCTAATAATTGCCCTAATCCAAGGGTTAGTGATGATCAACATGAGCAACCACTGAAGGCAAAGGACAAAGGGAAATCACATGCGATCACTATTGACAATGTTGAATATGACAACGATGTGGTGGAATGATTAAGTGTTTATGTAATGGGATTCCAAAATAATGTTGTATCATTGAGTATTGAAATATTTATTGATGTGGTATTCAAAGTGATTGAGATATTTTTTGGAAATAAGATGATATGCGCATAATGAAGACGAGAAAATGAAATGTTTAATAGTATTCATGAGCTCATGATTGATATAAGGACTAAGTGATATCATGGTTTGAGTATATAGAATTTTGAGGATTTTGGTATATGGAAGGTGTTATGTTTTAACTGCATTCATGTTTTCACTAAGGTATTCAAGAGAATACATGATTAAGGACTTTGAATGTTTGGAATGTGACCAACAAGACATATCTTATGGGGATCAACGATGGTATTAAATATCTGGTAATCATTTTCACTATGTTATGAGAGTGGACTGCAGTATTATGGATAAGCCTAAAGATTAAAATGGATTATGTTGGACATAAGTTAGTATTGTTTAAGGATAGAAGTTTTTTCGATATTATTATAAAAAGGACAACCTGCAGGACGGGCGACAGCCCATCGCTTCGGACAAGGCTGTAGGAATCGAACCCACAACCGAAGTGCGACTGGCCTTTATCGCCTACCACTGACCTACAGGAAGTCCCTGTTTAGTAGAAACTAGTTTTATTATATTAAGCAGTATGATATATGAAGTATAAGTCCATTTTAGGAACCATATATGATTAATCTCACTATAGATCGATTTATGCTAACCTTTTGTTTGAGACAGATGGAATGACCCGTCATTCTATCACATGATCTGCTAACACTTCACGAATAACAAATTCAACTTCATTTATTTAAGAGATGAAGTAGAAATTGTTCAAGGCACGAAAAAAAGTGAGATTGTACCAAAATAAAGTAAGTATTTATTCTAATTCAAATTTTCAACTTTAGGGAGATGATCTTGAAAACCAAAAATGTTGTCCGAGTGATCTTATACCTGATTAATCAGATGGTACCTTAGATCATCACAAATTTATGGATTTGTGATTACTGGCCTTTCCATAGCCATGTTCTCTACCACTCTCCATCAGAACATGATGGTTAGATTTCTCTTCCATATCCATATTTTCACCTATGTGGAAACCCAGTGATTAGTTTATTTGGGTAATCGTTACATTTCATACTTTAGTTTTTAAAGCCAAGTTTTGGTATTCCCTTTTATGATGTGGGTTTCTATTAAAGAAACTTTCAAATAGTAAACCATTTTAACCCCGACGAATTTCGAGGGCGAAATTCATTTTAAGGGGGGTAGAATGTAACAGCCCAAGATTTTATAAAAAAATATTCTTTTTAATGTCTTGTGTTGTACGCTACACCAAAAGGAGCTTGCACAACACGCATCCTTGTCTTGCCTTGCATTACACGCAATCGCAACCTTCCTCGATAGCGTGTGTGGTGCGTAATACTGAGTTTCACGAAACAATGATATGCTATTAAAATATTATTAAAACTAGCCGTTATGAATAGTAATAACCACTTTTTAAAATTCTGTAAATCTTATTTTTCAAAATGAACTTCATTCTTGGATTCGGAGTATCGAATTTAGCCTAAGGTGAAATTTTGGTACTTTTTGGATAACTTTCACATTCTGATGAATAGTGAAAATTACTAAATTATAATTAAAAACAACTTTTTTAATCGAAATAATTAATAGTGATAAATTATTAATTTGAGTGGTTTTAAAGTATATTTAGAATATATTTTTACAATTTAATACAATGTTGGTCATTGGTTGTAATTTCACATTTAAACCAGACATAATCAAGTGTCAATCTTTTGATATATATTGTTTCCTAAAAACACGCTATTTATTTTAACAGCGGGATTTAATTATAAAATTAATTAATGCAACTTCTATGTTATGAATTTGGTAAAATAGATTTCATTTTTGAATTCGGAATATTAAATATAGCTTAGGATGAAATTTTGGCATTGTTCTGAAAAACATCAATTTTTGATGAATAGTGAAACTACTAAGTGGTAGGTTAAAAAACTGAATTTTGCATAAAACTTAATTTTACCGCTTCTGTGAATAGAATTTTGAAAATCCGACAGACACGGTTAATATCAAGGACTAAAATGTGGTTCAATGAGATGAAAATAATTTTTTGGTGAATAGTAACTTTTTACTTTTTTTACCACGGTTAATAGTAAATAAGGTAACTAAGGGTAAATATGATATTAATATTACCCTAACACATGTCCTAATTCTATTGGACAAGTTTAATTCGACCAAAAACAAACTTAGGAATAAAATATGACCATTTAGGCCCACTTGGATTAGATTAGGACATTTATTATTAATTTATTTAAAGAAGGGTTAAAATAGTTAAAATCAAAGTTTAATAAGTAAATCATTTTTAATATGGGGTTATACATAAGATAAATTCGACTATAAATATTCATTAGAAAGCTAAAAAGATTTCCTACATGATGAAATTTTATTTGTAATTTTTAGACATCAAATAATATAATTTATTTATGACACAAAAATCATGCAGTAATTATCTTATTAATGAAATATTGACATAATTGATAATATAAATACCAAAATAAATGTAATAAATGACTTTTTATGAATTCCACTAATTTTCTAGGTTACTATGATATATTAGTGTTGATTTAATCAACTTGGTTCGAACATGTAATTCTGTTATGACTTTCACAAAAATCATATATCAAATAGTGTCAAAATTGACACAAAATAGTTTTTAAATCAAATATTATATTATTAATTGTTATTTTATTCCTAAAAATCTAAGGTTCGGCAAAATGACTTAGATAAGGATATATATATTAATAATAAACAATTTGGGGTTCGTTTGGCATGTTATAGTAAGTGTATTAACCATATAGTGAAAGAAAACAAAAAGACACGGTAAAAGTTAAATTAATTAACTTAGAGTTAAATCTAATTGATAAGGTTAAAATAATATCTTAAACTTGTCTAAATTCTATTGGTTGATAGGATTTCGACCCATACTTACTTTAGCTTCGAAATAAGACCCTTTGGAACCATTACAAACCGATTTTGACTTTAATATAAAATAATATTTTGAGATATTCCTAAGGTGCCCCTCTCCTCCCCTATAAAAGGACACCTCCTCCCCCTCCTCCTCACACCAATTTGAGCACTCAAGCTCGGCCAACCCCTGCCAATTTATTCTCTCCACTTCCCTAGAAACATCCTAGAGGTTCTGGTCTTCCTCAAAGGCCAATTTTAGTGCCCTAAGAGGAGGTCTCAAAGAGGCACTTCAAAGAAGAGGTAATTACCGTTACCAATTCTTTCATCTTTATTTCTTCTTCCACTTCTTCTTCTTAGGTTGTTTCATTATGAAGTAATAACATCAGTATCACTCATATACTGATATGTTATTATAAGTATGAAACAACCCTATTTCACCATCTATCCATCCTACGGAAAAAGAAATCACCGCGCGTGCGTACGTACGGAATACCGTCTCCACGCCGTGGTGTAATCTATTTTCCACCACCCCCTTACATGGATGGGTATAATGGTGTAAAGAATAACTATACATAGTTATTACAACATCATATTGATTCTGATATATTGTATAATCCACTCCAATTCAATTCAATATTTATAGAAATGATATCATCGCTCGTGTGTACGTACGGACTACCGTCTCCACGACGCGATGAGATTCATTCTCCATGTTAACCATTTAAGAATGATTATAATGTATATATAAGAAATAATAATGAAATATATGACATTATAAAGCTACTGGATTTATGTATATATATACATATGTATGTCATCTACTTACTTCCATTTCAAGACAATAAGGAAAGAAAAACAGCGTTCATGCGTACGTACGGACTACCGTCTCCATGAACGGTGTTTTTCATTTTATTTATCTATCTATTATATATATATATATACTGAATATATATGATATATAAATAATATTTTATATTCTGGAAGTAAGTAAATCATGATATTAGTAATAATGATGTCAAGAACAACAAGTCAAAACACCTACGATAAATGGAACGATTTTACCCAAAACGCTTCTTTAACATGGAATTTACAAAAGAACGGGTAATATAATGTCATAAGTGAACCATATATGATATCATAACAATGAATATGATTCTGTAATAAGTCAATGACATTATTTAAATCATTATACAGGAGGTTCGGACACATACGAAGCAAATTGGACCTAAGGTAAGGGAAATATCACAATCTCATTTTTATCCGAGATTGTTTATTCGTAAGTATTTACTGGGGTGTATTTTATCATCCAAATCCATGTTTCATCATTATGTAATATTATTTCCATCCACCTAAAATTGTTTAAATCCATTTTTACCCTTCGGTGAGTTTTTAGTAATATGTATGAAAGGAATCTTTTGTCGTACGAGGTACTTTTTGACTTTTCCGACAAAAGTACGAAGAATGTTTTTTTTAACTTATACGGAACGAACGGATTTCTACTGTTTTATAAAGCCTTATTTTCATGAAGCTTCCTCTAAAATATTTCATTACTATTTTCAATAAAATCTCTTTCTTTTAAATTTGCAGGATGTTTTTTGAAAAGAAATTGATTTTGAAGAAGAAAGGATATTTTCCTCAAGAATTCAATTCAAGTGTTTTATCAAAATTATTTTCCATCTAAGATAATAAAGGGTTCTGTTTCTATCCATATTTTCACATTTATTTGACTATGTTGTGATGGAATTATGTTTATGAATTCCTTTATCTTATATGAATTTATTTATGATGTCATGATGTTTCAAGAATCCCATTTTGGTTACATGTTTTATGCGATGATGTATGTTTTATGATTATGTGGCACACATAAGAAAGGATTCATTATAAGATGGGTGGGACCTATATCTCCCTCCAATGCATTGGGTAAAGATTTTATATCTCATGAGATAGACATGGCTGGAATGGTAGGTTATACCGGTTCAGTGAAACAGGACTGAAACGAGGATTACTCGATTCAGAAAGGGACTTTGTCCACTAAGATAGTCTTGGCAATGAGTCTTGACTAACAAGAAATGATTCTCTATGATTATGTGTGTATGCCACAATGAGTAATGTTTTAAGTTATGGTTTCATTTTCACTACTATGATTTATCCCATGTTATGAAATTATGCTCTCTTTTGCAGGTTAAGATTTCCAAAAATGTTATGTTCTTATGAAAATTATGTGATTGATATTTCTTTTGTTTACCCTTACTGAGCATTTGAGCTCACCCTTTTATGTTTTCTTTTCCCCAGGATATAAAGAAAGGTTTTAGGTAAAAAAAAAGGGAAGATCTTTGTGGGAGATTTTGAAGATCTTTCACCAGGATTAGAAGATTACGTTCCGAGTTTCCAAAGACACTAAACTATTACGATCCTTGTGTGTGTGTTTTTGTTATGTACTAAGTATTCCGCAAAAGTAATGTAAAGTCCATGTAAGTCAGGATACGGGTCTCTACATCTTCACTTTAAATTTATTTTATTTTATATTATAACCTCACATCACCTTTCCAAAAGTGGAAGTATAACTAAAATATGATATTGATACATGGGTTTATTTTGTGTTAACAGATGATCCAACATCAAATATTTTTTCACTTTCTCCATTTATTCTAAAAATGAAAAAATCATCTATGATGTATCAATTCACTGCCTTTGTGAACCATCCATTTTAATTTTCCATTACCATATTCAAAGTAGGTCAAAAAAATTATTATGGTTAAAAACATTTTAATATTTATATTATAATTTTTTTATTGTTTTGGAACTAATATATTGATATAACGTTAAATAAAATGAATCTTATCCATGATGGTTGAAAAAAAACAAAATTAATCAATAATTTGTCATTAATGTCTCATCAAATTACTCATACCCAAACAATAAAAATAAAATATTTCTGGAACCATTTAATTATATACAAGTTCTTTATTACCATATAACTTCACTTATATAAAGTTATTCACCTTACAAAATGACATTTATAATTATGAACTAGAAAACCAACCATGAAATGATGAAAATTATCACTCAAAAAAAAGAAAATTAAATATTATAAATCATAAAAATAACCAAAAATGAAATTAAAAAATTATAATAAATAAAATAAATTTATAAGATGATATTAATTTTGTAGTTAATAAATATATTTTTATTATCTATGAATTTACGTCCAATTTTAGAACGCATACAGGCACATGGGAAATCTATTCATGAACCCATATCCTTTTCCTTGGTTTATTCATTTTTCATGCCAAATTTAATTTTAGATATTCCATTAGTTTTCATTAAATATAATATCATTATTATTCCATTTTCTTTTCTACTATATACATTATTCTAAATTTCTATTATGATAGCAATTATGATTTTAAATAATATATCATCTTTCCCATTCACATCTTAAATCCTCTTGAGATTATTTCTTCATCACTCATGTTTGATTATTATTATGGAAAACATGTTTCCCCATTTATCATTTTGGAACCCCAAATAATATTCATGAATAAATTAATTATTAAATTATTATGAATTTCATTCCTATCCATGAGTTATATTATGACTACTGTTGATATACATTTTATTTGTAGAGGTTGATTATGTAAGTGTTATGATGTAACAGGCAAGCCCAAAATTATATAGCCCTCCCATCCATTGAGTAAAGTGATATTTCTCATGATAAAATGTGTATTGTGTGTACTCATGATGATAAATTTGTTCAAAATGATTATGTTTTGATTAGGATCATATGTTATGCATAAAAATGATGTTATCATTTTTCACTACTATGTATAGCATTTTTACAATAAGACACCAAATTTAATTTTTATACTTTTCCACATTATATTCCTTTAAACAATATTACTTCCATGATTTTGATGATGATTATATACATAATATATTATTATTATAATCACCCATGTTATGTTTTTTCATGACCATTATTCATCATATTACAAGTCTTTTAGCTCCCCACTTTCATTAATATAAATATTCAGGTGATTACTTGTACTAAGTCGAACACAAACCTTGTAAGTAAAAAGTAGAATGATTTAAATAAATGCTTTTATTTTGTTATTTAATTGTAATTTATGTTCCTAATTTACAAAAGACACAAATTATTTTGATCATTTATTTGTATCAATATTATATTATTTAATTATAAAATGATGTAACAGTCATTTAAGAAAAAGTAGGGTCTCTATAATAAAGTACCATTAAATTATATTATAGGGAACTAGTTATAAATATTTCTTATCAGAGAAGATTTATCTCTTGATCAGATTTATGGAATTTACATTATTGATGTTATATTGGTTCATAGAGTACCACATTCTATTATATTTGATTAGTATCTGAGTATTATGTTATTGTTATTGAATATTCATCAGAATAGACTAGATTCATATTTTTGGTCAAATAGAACTTCTCATCCTCTTAAAATATCCCAATATAAGAGAAAAAATAATACACTAGAGGATTTAATTGGGTGTGGTTTATGGATTTTAAGGGTGTATGGTGTCAACACCTTCCAATTATCAAATTCTGTTGTAACAATATCTTTAAATCAAGCAGTCATATGGATCCTTTTGAGTCTATGTATGGAAAAAATTAAGAACTCTAGCATGCTAGGATGAATGTGGAGAAATATAGCTATTGAAAAATTATATAGATGGAGAAATGGGAGTGTAGTTTAATGGTATTAAACAACCAATAAATATATCTTAGAGTCAATAAAAATGTTCTGTAGTCCATTGTTAGAGAAATATGAAATTAAAAATTGGTGAAACAGTATTCTTGTGACATTCCCCAAGGAATACATATATGATATTTGGGATGAAGATAAATACAATACCTAGATGTATTATCCACTTATATATTCTTGATCAAGTGTGTATAATATATTACCTCTTGGTGTTTCAACCAAACCTCTCTTAATTTAATGATGTGATCCATGTATCTCTCTTAGTGAAGTGCAAAACTGAGCAGTCAAATGAACTGAACAAAAAATTTGCACCACAAGAGTATTTTTTTATTTGTAAGAATAATTGTTTTAAATCAATGATCATAGAGATATTGTTATATGGAATAGTACTACTCACCTTTTTGTAGTTCTCTGAATAAAAAAAAGAAATTTTAAGAATCTACAAAGGAATCCAAGGATATGATGAAATAGAGATAACCAAATTTTTTTATAAGCGTAATTAATTTTAAAGAAAGAAATTCATTTAAATTGGTGTAGACTATAACACCTCATGATTTTATATGTATTTCCATTGAAATTGACTTGAAATATTTGATAGATTTCTTTATATGAAACAACGACTCTAAATACACTATGTTATAAGATACTATTTAAACATAGTAGTTGGATTTTTGAGTATGAATAGGATTAATCACATTATGTAAAATATGTTAAATTTTTTTAATAGAAACTTATTGATTAATTAATAATAAAAAAGTACTCAACTTTCAGTAAAGTAAGTACATTCATCAATAATATGTTTTATTCAAAAATGGGTTTTATTAAATTTTGTTCCTGAATATAATAATTAATTTACAAAAACATTATCAATAATATTTTATGAAAATTATCTAATTTTTTAATCATCATATCAAAAAAATATTCAGTTGATATTTTTTGTATTTTTCTAAAAAGATTAATGTTTCCATGGATAGTAAAAATTACCATTACTAGTAAAACTTTTTTTTATTAACAAGAAGAAGTCCATTTATATTTTAAATTTTATAAACGATTAAAATAATAATCCTTTAAAAAATGTAATCTATATAATAAAATTTTAAAAATACTCATTTTTTATTTTGGGTGTAAATTTATTTTTGGCCTTAAAAACACATTTTTCAAAAAATAATTACGTTAACAAAGTTTTTTTATCTTGATTAATATAATTAATATATTTTTATGAATTATTATAAGAAACTATACATATTCAATTTTAAATATAATATTTCAAATTAATATATTTGGTTTTACATGGAATGTAATAACATTATTCTGAATTTCATGCTTAACAATATATTTTTTTCTAAAAGAGATTTTCATTTCATTTGGACAACATATTATAAAATGAATTTAAATAATTTAAGAATAATTAATAATATAAAATAAAATATATATTTCGAACAGTCATAATTAAAATAATTTAACCAGGTGAACATAATTTTTTGTCACAATTAATAGTAAAAATAGTAAAGGTTTGTGACATTAGTTATGGTTAAAACTGGTTTACTAGTGTGGTTTAAACTAAATGTTAAGGTAGATATTTCTAAATTAAAATGTCTACCTAATTTTTTTAATTAATTATTTATACACTTTTTAAATAATTATTTATATTTAATTTTTTATGGGGAACTTCTCTATGAATATACTTAATAATATTTTAATTTATTAAAAACATCAAGATGTGTCCCTCGTAATACTTATAAAAGTACATTAAAACGGTATCTTATTTCAACAACTTTTAGATTCATATATAAATAAAAAATATTAAAATTATATTATAAACTTCCTTTGAAACAAATTAGATGTGTCGATATTCCTATAATGGAATTCCAAATGTGAATAAGAAGGGATATACATGAGTTATACATAAGTATAGGTACTCATCATACCCAACCTATTTTAAATTATTTCTTATTCTATATCTTATAATACATGGTATTGATTACAATAAGACTAATTCAGTATATTAAATATACCTAAATTTTATTTTTATTATTTAACAACCATTATCCAGCTATGTTTCCATAAAATGGGATGTGAAAGTATATATCCCATGTATGTGTGGACTATCACATCCATATTATGATATAATTAATATTCCATAATAATATTTCATGGATGATTTATAAGATATATTATGTGTTTTATATTATAAATATTATATAACTATGGTTCTTTAAGGAAATAATATTATTTATATTTATTCCCCAATTTTTATTGGAAAATGATTACAGCATTCATGAGTAGGTATGACCAACTGTATCTATTAATAGTGTAAATAATTTATCTATATATAAATTTTATGAATGATTATAATTATGTATATAATATATATATATGAAATGAATATCATTAATAAAAAATTTATGAGATTTAACCATGTTTAAAGTTCAAGGTTCGAAACATCCAAACCAAAACATCCATGAAAATAAACAATTAACACTCTTAAACGATTATTTTAATAGAGAATTATAAATTAATGGATTTTGATATATTATAATTATATCATAAATAAAGATATAATTAATTAAATAATTATTTTAGATAATTATAAAAATTATAAATTAATTATACATGAGAATATAGAACTCTCGAAATCAGTCGAACATGAGGTAAGGGTATTCATCTCAATATTATTTCATTTATACATGTTTGATATAATGAACCTATATATCTAAATATTATTTTTATATTAATTCACATTTAAATGTTATATCATATATAATTCTTAATTTATAGAATTTAATGGCACATTTATATTATTTAATTTAAGGGGTTTTGATTAAAAAATTTCCAAACTATAAATGGATTTCTGTTTGAATATCATTTTAATGTGGGTTGTTTATTATTGAATTAAAATTGATAGAAATTATATGATCATTATATGATAAAACCCTATAATATTGTTATTATTGAGTTATTCATTGATTTTCAAGTTATAATACCATTTTCATCTCTATTTTTGGTTTAAATTGTCCAGATATTTTTTTCAAAAAAATTGAACTTATTTCCCATGTTGGATAGGAATATTTTTATTCCATGTCCATGTTTTCATTAAAATATTTTGAAAAATGTTTTTAATAATATAAAATTATTGTTTGAAGTCATTTTCAACCTTGTATGAATTTAAAAAAAAGTCATTAAATGTAACATTATTGTCATCTTATGAAAGAGGTTATTTGGATAGTTTATTGGAAATGAGAAGGAATAATTATTTTAAAATATATTACTTTAACATAATTACCCATCATCACGATCTCTTAATATATTAATGAATCATTTTAAATTTTACAAGGTTTTATTTAACGATAATTTTCTCATAAATATTTTATAATATTGTATATTTTATTTATTACAGTCATAACTAAAAATGTATTTTCCTTATGAAATATTTTATTTATTATTAAAATGTTTTTTAATATATACCAATATTCTTTAAGGATTATTATGTTTCCATGGTTGTATGATATCATTATTCCATATAATTTTCTAAAAGTCTTTTGATGATGGTGATGAGATGAAACATATTTCATTACAGTTTGTTAATTAATTTATGATTAGTCCTTTATAAAAACCTTTATTTAAACTTGGTTATGATATGTTGAAATGATGTGATTTTCATGATTGTGTTTCAATTATATTTATGGATAATGATTATGTGATTGGTGGGTCTATTATAACCATGTAATTCATTATGCAAATAATAATTTATTATGATCTCAAAAATTGAACATGAGAGGTTTTCCCAATAGTGAAAATGGTAAATAGATGTTTATCGCAAGATCAAAAGAGGGTTCATGAAAGGTTATACGAAGACCAAAAGGAGGCTCAGAAGATTTTATTCTAATATAAATGTTCTTATATGGGTGGTTATCCCAAAAACAACATGTGAGAAATATTTTGGGGGGTATCTTTGACATATGATTTTTATGTTTTTTATTATTCCACGCTTTATGATACTCTTTTATAATATGATATATTTTCAGATTTATTCTCTAATGGGTCATTTTATTTAATTACTCTAGGTTTCATTTCTTATAATATTTCATGATTTTTATATAACTTGTCATTATGATCTATGAATTAATGGGTATGATTTTGAATAGTTAAGATCATGTTCTTGTACACTCATGCTCATGCTATACTTAAATGATCATTGATATCTCCCTTCTTTACCCTTACTGAGAACTTGAGATCAAACTTTATTATATTTTATTTACCAAATATATGAATAATGGTATTGTGATATTTCCAACAAGCTTGTAACCTAGTGGTACAGGCTCCTGCTTGGCATCCAAAAGACCCAAGATCGAATCCTGGAAGGGGCGAATTTCCCAGGTACTATAGCAGTACTGTAGCAGGTACTGTTGCAGCGGAGACATTGTAGTAGCGGCAGCACTGTAGCGACGGAGGGACTGTAGCAGATACTGTAGCGGTGGCGGTACTGTAGTAGTGCGGGTACTATAGCAGTACTGTTCACCGAGGGGTCCTTTGGGACAAAAAATGGGCTTTCAAGCCTTATATTCAGGCCACTTGGCCTTGGGCCTTCGGGCTATGTAATGGGTCTCCCTCTACCCAGTATAAAGAGGTATTTTCTTTCAAATAATAAATTGTGGCTTCGGCCCCAACCATTAAAAACAAGTATTATGTATGATATTTCTTATGAAGGATTCTAATTTTTAATATCTAAGTTGGATATGTTGTAGATCATTTATGTATAAGTTTTTTATGTATCATTGTTTCCAAATACATGAATAATTTAATGATATAGTTCAGAACATAATATCAGGTATGGAATAATCATATTTTAATATGTAATTTTTATATATTAAAATGATGGTTCACTATACCTCAGCCCCACACCCCGAAATCATGTTCTGTAAAAATATAATTTACATACCATCTTTGATACCGACCATAATTAACCAAAAAAACATTCCCATTATTATAAGACATAATGAAAATATTTATTACATACAATTCCAAGACCTTTCAAATTTACAGATTTATATAATTATGAAAAAACATAAATTAATAAATCTCATGTTTATACATTACAATTAGATTTTTTTTATTTTATATTTAACTATTTAATCTATAACGATTCATCAATATATCAGAAAATTTTTATGCATAATATATCATATTATACAGTTCATGTGCAATTATATTCTTCATAACCTAGAAAATATAAACATAAAAAGGGTGAGTTTAAATGCTTTGTATGAGAAGAATATGACTAAATCAGTAAAAATATAAGCATTGTATTAAAAATGTGGAAGGAAAAAATGATCTGAAAAATTTCGTAATCTATAATAATTGATATCCCATTATATCAAAGAGAAAAATAAAATCTAGGATAATAATTATTATAATCTTAAACCAGTGGATTATAATATTCCAGACATTAGAAAACATGTTTTCATGTATATATTATATAATATTATATATTTTTTTGGATAGGTTCACAAATATCCATTATTTTTTTCATAAGACCTTCTAATGCATTGAAGGGATATATAATTGAAAGTATAGATCAATAATTTTTATTTATTATTCATTCACAACTTTAGTAAAAAAACTATTCATTTCATTCCCTATATATCTCAAGGTATAATGAAAATATAGATATACATTTAATAAATAATATGAAATATAAATACATAATTAACCTATGTTAATAGTTATTAACCGTAAAATTGTCAATACATTTCTTCATGTCAATAAAACTTATTACATGATCTTAAACCATCTCGATAAGCAGGGTGTATCGTCAAACAATACACAGTAATCTTTTCAATTATTAACATTTCCGAGATTAAACAATTAAGAACACCAATAAATTTCTTCATGAAAATTGAATAAAACTCGTTATATGTGAAAAAAAACCAATATAAATTTTATAAAAAGTGATGTTCACATAATGGATCAAAATGTGTTCAAAACTAATTGAATACTAGAATAACATGATCACAATACCACCATATGAATACGGTGTATTATATTAAAATATGATACCATAGTGTAACAAATTAAACTTATATGAATTTTTACATAGATGAAAAACATCCAAGAAAGAAATAAGAACAAATCCACCCAACAACGAATCATGAATTGGATTCTTTGGAACAATGATTTCATTCCCTTTAATAATCACTATGTATGTTAGAGGAAAAATCAAGAAACATAAAACACAGTTGGGTTAATCCTTTTAAAAAAATATATGGGAAATATAACTGAGCACATAAATAATAATTTAGACCATATTTTTATCATTGATGTAAAATAAAAAAAAAATCTGTCTCATTCAAAGTTAACTTTTAAAAAATTTAAACAAATGATTTTGAAAACATTAATATTAGAAATAAATATCCAATAACAGGTTAGTTAAATTATATAATTTATATATTTAACAAATTAAAAATGAATAAATAAAATTTAACGTCAATAATTTTTTTCTTCAAATACCATTATTCAAAACTAACACAATAAAAAAACAACAAACATAGTTCTATCTGAAAATATAATTTTCACCATAATAATATAAAAATTACAATAAAATAATATATTATAGTGGTAGAACCCAAAAATACAATAAATACATTTATGAGGAAACTATAAAACTAAAAGAAATATATTTTCATTATCAATATCCCTTATGAGAATCATACACATTTTTGTAAGAAAAATATAAAATTTTAATTTGTAGAAATGAATATTAATAAAAAAAATTAATACAAAATAATATAATATTTTCTTATAATTTACCCAACATTTAATTATAATAGTTTCATAATAACTCAATGTATGAAAATTGGGTTACCAAAGGCATTACCACTAGCATAACAATTGAGTAAAATATATTTGTGGAAATAAAATGATTTAAAAGAGTATTTAAAATGAATAAAAAATAATATAAATATATATCCATTGTTAGTGAATACTCCATTAAAATGAATACATGGTGGGTAATAAAAAAATGTCTCAAGGAAATAATTTTTGATACTAAGAACCCATATAACATGAGGTAATTTTAATCAAAACTCATTAAAATAGATGGCATATAACTAAACATAAAATTCCATAATTAATGGATAAATCATTATATGATATCTCAATTTAGAAAAACATACGCAAAATATATGAAATTAGTTGTGTAATTCCAAACATTTCTCAAAGGGAGGAATTTTATATGAAAACCCTTACCTCTATAATGATTGATTCTAAATTTGATCAAAAATCATGGATAATTAAATTAAGTTAATTAAAATAAATATCCAATAACATTATTTATAATTATTACGATTTATAATCCTCATTTTAAATAATTTTATACATATATTATTTATTACCTTTCATTAATTTTCATCTCCAGGTTAAGTAATCATTATCACTTTGAGAAATTCTTGTAAAAGAGGTGATCATGTCTATTATTTTCCCAGAGTCATTCATTCATTGATCATATAAGGTACTAGATTAAATTTTCCACGATTTTTTTAATTCTATAATTTTATTCTATGGAAATATTGGTTACATACCATAGAGATGAAATTTGTGATGGTTATGATTAACTGATTCTAATTGCATGAAAAGTGATTACCTAATTATGGAGTTAAAGGTTGATATAACCTTACTAAAACCAAAATATTATTATTTACATGTTTATATAATATTATTTTAATATATAAGTAATCAAATCCATCAATTGAAAAAATACATAATATTATTCATGTAGGTGGTTAAACTGACCCAAACATGAACCTACCATGATTAATGGATGAATATGAGGTGATTTAGCTGTAATATAATTTTACTAGAGGTATAATTATATTATTTTTTAAAAATTATTTTGGAAAATATGACTTTTAAATAATTAAAAAAATTTATAATTTATAATTAAATCATTACTTATAATGAATATATCATTTTCCTTTATGTTTTATCATTTTAAAAGATTAAATTAATGATAATTTTTATATCATATCAATAATAGTTCCAAAATTGTCCTTAAAAATAAAATTAATTAAATCATAAAAATAATACATATCCATTAATCTAATTCACATGAACATTCATAGCAGGATTCGATGGAAATATAATCAACAATTAATCATTCGATGTTGGCGGTAGATTGTTTGTGTGTATGAATGATGATTTTATTTTCGTAGAATATGAGTAAAGAGTAAAATAGATTATTGTTTTATAATTATAAACATTATATAAATATATTAATTATTTAATAAATTATCTGTTTCAGCTGGTGGTGATGGAAAATAGAACTTGTTGCATTGTGGGGGAGGTAGCCCGCAAAACACATGAATGTCAGTTATTATTTTTTAATATAAAATGGTAGAAGGAAATTATTTATTATTACAATATAATAATAAAATTGTTCATAAATTATTATTGATTCCATTATATAGTAATTTAAAAAAAAATTTAAAATAAATTAGAAAAGAATTAAATTAAGTAAAAATGAATACTCATCTTGGGACCTTTGAGATTTCCTTGGATGATAACTTTGAAATGGATGGAATAGGATAATATATTATGTATAAAATATCATGAGGGTGAAATATTATTATAGGGTAATAAAAAATGGTTGGGATTAAGGTGGAATCAAAAATTTTAATTGTGCATTGAATGAGTTGTGTGTGGTGCCTTATAAGTTGTGAGAATGGAATTTTTTGAAAATAATTCAACACGATAAAAATGGATCACAAGTTAAACATGATATGTTTCTCCAAAATGGATAAATAATATTTTAAAAAATATATAAGGTTTATATAATCACCATAAAATCAATTAAATACATGTTTTTATGATGTTTCAATCCCTTTACCCCTTCAATTATTACATTTACCATGTTAGCATTTACCCTCATAACATGTTTTTTATATTGTAACAAAATAATTATGCTTAAATTTGTAATTATAAGATAATTTAGACCCACTAATTCTAAATTTTGAATAATATTTATTGATTCATTTTATCAATTTGATAATTTTTTAATATTATATATATAATGATATAATTATTTTTTTGAAAATATATTACGTATGTTCTTTACTATCAAATTTGTTATTTTAATTTTTTTTTAAACAAAATTAAAATTAAAATTCACTTATAAAATAAATAATATGGAATAGAAAATATTTCATTAATTTAAAATTCATTGGTACATACTAATAATGTCAAATGTTGATGTTATTTAATAAAACAATAATTTTACTATTTTCTAAAAAATTTAGAAATATCTCAAAAATTATTCATAATAAAACATTACTATTATAAATTAAAAAATAATGAACATTTATTTGAACACAAATTTTATGTTGTAGATATTTATAATTAAATTAAAAATGTGAGTAGTAATGAAAACAATTCTTATTTGAAAATAATTTTTTAGAATATTTTACATTTCCATTCTTAATTTATACAACATGAAAATTAACTTTGTATTAATGATTATTAATATCAAATATACTTTATCATCATTAATCACATGTTTCATGAAATATTCATTCGTATCTTATTGAATGGAAACATTTATAAAAATAAAGTTTTAAGCATAAATTGATTGTGTTATTAATTATATCTATATTAACAAAATTTCATTTATATTTAATCTAGCCTTTAATTTATTTCTATAATTATTTTATAAATTCTTTACATTAATTCATTCCTACAAATTTATTTCATTTTTTTAATGGTCTAAAAATATGTTGATTATTTATTAGTTTAGTGTTGTTTTTATAGAAAGATATGCATCTCATTTACTTTGTCAAAAGTTATCATATATTAAAATTTCATGGTGTGACATTATACATTACATTATTAAATAAATTTATCAATGTTTTACTCATAAGTTCAATGTAATTTCTATTGCGAAATGAATAATAACCATACATTGATAGAAGATCTTCTATTTATTTAGGATGTGGAAATATTTTTATCTATATGGTTTTTTGGTTATAAGAACATTATAATGGGATATAACACTTTCATAATTTCACGTATAATTATTCTAAGGATATAATATATAAATCCAAAACTAATAACCTCTCATATTTCATGAAATTTATTTATATGATATTAATACCACTAAGGTTTTTTAATTATAGCTCAATTTACAACAATTGGGGAAAACATACATGAAATATAAATCTATAAAATCAATAGTGAAAACTCATTATCCATTACATTAATAGTATTTTTATAGTATTTTAAATGACTCAATGGTTATTGATGAATATTTATATTTTTTACCCTTATATTGAGAAATTGAGTCACCTAATTCCTAATTGTCTTCCAATCAAAACTATTGAAATACGTTGCTTCTCTATTTTTATTATGTCTATGAGTATCATGGACTTAATATCCAAACATATTACCTTTATCTATAAATTTAAGGAAAATTTCTTCATGAATCTTTTCAAAACATTGTAAAGAAGGAAAATAAACCTTATTACCTTCATCATATTTTCCACCAAAACTTCTTTGAGACTCCTTCATTCCCTTATTCAGTGATTTAAGAATATTAAATATGATCACATGTTTAATCATTTTTCATGATAATTTATTTTCATAATAACAAAATTTACCTCTCTATGTATTATTCCATTTGTTTTTTCATTGGTATTTTCTATTATCCATTGCATCCATTTTTAAATTATTTCTTTTGGGAATCATCCATTACTAAAACAAAAATAATTAACATGAGTGATGATATTTATCAGAGAATTATCATAAATAACAACATATTGTTTTAACATAATGATATAATACTTAATAACCCAATTATTTCCGTATATAATTCAAATAACTAAACTTGTATCAGACCTTGTTCATCTTATATCAATATTATTTTAACAAATATCATTCTTGGTTTATCCAATGTAACATTGAGATTGGTTCTATCATATATCATATCCTAATACCCAAAATATATTTCTAAAACTACATTGAACAATCTTAAAATATTCTAAATCTAATAACTAATGATTATTTTTGAAATTTCCAATTTTAAATAATCAAGGAATTAATATCAATTAATATATTCGTAAACATATGAATTTCTATATTTAAATATATTTTATTGATTAGAACATTCATTTTAGGATATCTAACCTAGAATTATTGAAATAATTCATAATAGTTTATAAAATAAATGTGAATTAACCGATGCACACATATATTAGTTTTTATCAAGGTTGCAGTTAGGGATCCTTACCATGAAATAAGTGGTGATGAAGTTAATACCATATCCATACTCTTGTAGTATCCAAAAATATATTTAATTTATAATAACAATCAAAAATCCATACATTAAAAAATCCTCATGTTGTTATCTTATACATATAATTTGTGCCTTGAATTATCCTTAGGGGTTTTACTAATGTTATTTTTATCCTAATACCAAGATAAAATGTCCATTATTTCCATATAATTAAATCATATATGATCCCATAGGGTTATAGATTCCTTTAAAATTACAATAAATTATTACTCACTAAATAATAAATTATAGAAAAAGATTATGATCTCTATGTTTATCTAAATATTTATCTGGTATCTACTATGATTCCCCATTCATGAACTACAAATTTGTGTTCAATAAATACACACATTTTCAATGGGATTCAATATCTGCTATAAATTCACAGCCATAACAATCCCATAAGTACATGTCTTAATGAAAATATTACATTATATATATTGTAAGGAACTTTTGGGTTTAAAGATTTAGTGAGGTAGGATAATATATAAAATAATAATGACAATGTTATTTAGCAAATATTAGAAATTTATTAACAATACATGTAACTAATTAATCCATATTAATTATTTATCATTTCCCACAAATTAACCACAAAAGATATCCTACTATACATCACATGTGTAGTGGGTTTATTCATAATATAGGGAAATGGAAACACAAGAAATGATGATATCAAATTCTATGTAAGGGGAAAATGAAATTGATGCTATCTAAATAATGCATGGTATACCCAACATGGAATGAATAATTGGTCTTAATAATTCCACAATGAACTGAAACATGTAGAATTCATTATCAATAATTATAAAATGAAACATGGATACCAATAATTACTAATATCACACTAATTGAATGTATAATTTTAAATATAAAAAACATTCTACGAAGTCCGTGTTCGATGAAACTATACTGACATGGGGAAAATTCTATGCCAAAACCCAATCATTTTCTCCCATGAGACATATCAATGAATAGAGGTCCTATATAATTCTGACCCCACCATTAACTTTTTTTTAATTTTAGTTCATTCACCAATATTATAAATATTGAGTTTTATGTAATTCCCTATGATATCAATGACAGAACGAAAATATGGGTTTTAATATAATTAAAAGTACATAATATCAATAAGTAATCATCCTATTTGAGAAGTCAGTAATCATTAAGAATGTAAATAAATTTCTAAATATCATCAAAGGGGATAATTTGACCATAACCTATCCAGATATATAAGGTGGCTGGTCAAACAATAAATATAATAAATTTTAAGAATCATCTATATTGAAATATTAATATATAGAACACCAATAATTTTCACTGTGTCAATTGAAAAAAATTCTTTCATCGTTAACCTAATCCCATCAGAATTATATAAAATTTAATGTTCACACTATATATGGTAATGAGTATAAGATTGTATCAACACTGGAATAAAAAAATGAAGGGAAATATATTAGAATAATGTGGATGGATTCAATAGAACATATTGTTACTGTAACAAATCAATCCTAGAAGGGTGTTTATGTAGATGAAATAAATTATTGTAAAAGAATTAATTAATGATACTACCCCTAAAGGGATAATGAATTGATTTTTTGGTACCGATAAATCATTAAAAAAATATTAAATTTATATATTAGAGGATAAATCCTGAAACAAAAATCTGATTGGGGAAAATCATTTTAAAAATCATGATGGAAATTTTAGCAAAATTATAATAATTATTTTTGAAAATAGTTTAATCAATGACGTAAAATATAAATTTTTATTTTTATTTCAGAGATAACTTTTTAAAATATGATGAAAAATATTTTTTAAACCACTAAATATAAAAATAATCTCGAATAATAGATCCTGGAAAAGATATAATGCCTTTCTCGGTGAAATGAGAAGAGGAATACATAAAATATGAAATTGAAAGAAAAATCCATTATTATTATTTTAAAAGATCTTCTATTCAAAACACATGTTGTAAAAAAGTAAAAAAAGAACTATTTTGTATCAAAATATATGTTTTCACTATGTGTTATATATTTTTACATTAAACAAATACCATGGTGGGAGAATCATTTCATGGATGAAATAATAATATTTTGAAATAGTATAATATAAAAAAACAAGATTTGAGTTATCGATATCCCTTATGGGAAACATATTATTTGAAATGGTAAATACTTCCAAAAGATTTATTATATGGTAGTAATAGAAAATAATGGGAAAAAAATTGAATACCACAAAATATTATTAATTGTTATAATGTACCCAAATTCTAATTCTAAGAATACTATCAAAACTAAATGAAGTAAAATTGGGTTATCAAAATCATTATAATTATGGTAACATTTGAGTAAAATATATTTAATGGAAATAAACTAATTTTGACCGGTATTTCACCTGAATAGAAATATATTTGATAAATATTACATACTTTTTTTTATTAAAATATTAAAACAAAAATATGTTTCATACCACAAAATCGCCTTATGGAATTAATGTTGGAGAGTAATACCTTTTGATGTTTGAGTAACATTTCAATAGAACCCATTGAAAGATGGTTATTATAATTAAACAAACAATATCATGATTAAAATATAACCCATGACATGATATATAATATTTGGGTTATATAAACTACAAAAATTAAATTAGGTTTCTAATACCAAATATGTATTAAAGAAAGGAATTTGACACGAAAACCCTTACCTAAGAACTGATTCGTTCTGTAAATGCACAAAAAATCCAGAATATTTTAATTAATGACAATAAATACATAATAAATTACCCAATTCATAACTATTAACAAATGAACTCGAAAATTATAATAATTATATATATAAATATATATTTCAATTTTTTTTTATATATTTTCAATATTATGTACCAGTAATAATTGACACTTTGAACTATTTTTTTAAAAGACGTGTTGGTATCTATATATTTTCTATAGAATATCATTTAATATATTATAAGGTATTATAATACATGTTAAATAATAGTTTATAAAGTTATAATTTAATTTCATGGTGGTTTTAGTAACAAACCATCATGATTAAATTGGTGATGTTTATGATTTAGTGTTTCTTAATGAACATAAGTTGATTAATTAATTAATGAGATAAGTTTTGATATGACCTTCCCAAAAAAATTAGAAAAAAATTATAATATTTATATCATTTTAATCTAGTACAATAGTTATCATATTCATATATGATATAAATAAATTTCATTGATCATGTTGGTGGTTAACTGATCAAGACAAGAACCTATCTTGATTAATGGATGATTATACGGTGTTTTAGTTGTAATATTATCATTCTAGAAGAGTAATAAACTCATTTTTACTGTTGTTTTTATAAATACATTGTTTAATGAAATGGAAAATTATAATGATTTATATAAATTCATTGTGAATAAAATGAGATTATTTCCTCTCAGTTCAGTCATTGAAAACTATTAAATGAAAGATAAAAATGTAATTAATAAATCGTTAATATGTTTCCAATGTTTTAATGATATAAATAAATTAATATTTATCCTCTAATATCATTCTCATTACTATCCATGTCAGGCCATGATGAATAGAAAAATGTAAATTAATTCTTCTATGGGGGTTATAGTCTTTTTGTCTGCATGAATGATGATTTAATATTCCTAGAATGGAAGGAAAGAGTCAAATGATTTATTTTATGAGAATAATAATAATGAAATAAATATCACAATTATTTACTAAATTTCTATTTTAGACTACAGTTCTTTGGTGATTTTTTAAAAATAAGCATGTTCTGTCGGGGAGGCTGTAGTCTACACTACACAAGAAAAAGAATTTTGATTTTATTAATAGAAAAGGGAAAATTTGATTAATAATTATTACAATAGAATATTGAAAATAAATATAAAGCCAATTTTTTTTCATTACATTGGTATATAAAAATTATAATTGTACAATAAAATATAAATGATAATGGTAAGTAAAAAATTATTACTCACGTCGAGAACATTAATATTTCTTTTGAGGATCTCTTGGAAATAAATGTCATCAGATAATATATTTTGACCAGATGCTTAATAGAGTAATAGAAAGTTCTAAGAGAATTAAAAATGGTTCATTTTCCAATTTAAATATAATTATTTGGATTTCATTGAGGGGTTGATGAGAGGAACCTTTTATGAGTCATCAGAATAAATTTTTACTAATATTTCAACCTAATAAAATTGTAGGACATGTTAAATATGTCAAGTGGATCCAAAATAAAAAAATAAGGAATTGGGGAAGAGATACGGTTGATCCCAAAATAACTCACACAATTAATGACATTTTTTTATCTTGTTTTAAACCATTTAAATCATGAATTATTAATTTTAAAATTCTCTCTTTTACCACTATAACTATTTTTTTCCAATGGTAATATAATATTTATGTCTACAAATAATGGGATCCTAATTATATATTTTGGATTCACTTATTCTTAATTTTAAATCCCTTTCATTTGACTAAATTTATAAATGTTATAAAGTTTAATTATAAAATTATAATATATAATGTATTGAAATCAATATTTGATAAAATATTATGTTTGTTCCAAAATACCAAATATGGGGTTTTAAATTAAAACTACCATTTTCAAAATTTTAATGGAAATTATAATTTACTTATTTGATCTTAGAAAAACATTAATGAATTTCGAATTCATACTTATATAATAATAATTTCACAAAATCATTATTATTTGTAAAAACAATATTATCACTATTAACCAAAAAATCATTCAATTAGAATAATAAACGTAATTCAAATCAATCAAATATAACAATTATGAATTGAAAAATTATATATATATATATATTTTAAATAGTATTCTTTGTTTTATAAATCATAATTTTAAATTAAAAGGGAGCATATGATGAAAAGGTAGCTATTATAGGAAATCCGTGATTAAATTATGAACCATTTTCATACATATTTTCAATTATTTACTCATTAAATTATTTATCAAATATCAGTATAAAAAAACTGATTTAGTGGTGGTTTTTATGTGGTGGTTTCATAAATGTCAGAAAAATGTTTTGGATGAAAAATTTTTATGGTGGTTGTTTGCAGTAGTTTTAAAATACGTCGTTAAATGTTTTTAAAAAATTAAATATAAATATAAATATTTTTTTGACATAAATACTAATTTATTTTCAGTTGGTTTTTAAAACAATCACCATGAAATAGTGGTTGTTTTTTTAAAATTGTAGAAAAATAGTGATGGTATTAAAATACCACCGCAACATTAAAGGAAAAAATTAAAAATTAATAAAATTAAAAAAAAATTACTTTTTTATTTACTATAAAATATAGTTTATTATTTATAATTTTAATTAATTATAATGAGTTAATTAATAAATATTTATAATTATTAGTCAATAATAATTTTAAAATTAAAATAAATCTTCAATAAGTTGTAAATCAGAGTTAAACATCAATTGAACATAACTATTGATATGGGTGTCTATTTTAGCTCCAAAAGTAGTTGAATCAAAACTTATGAAATGAAATAAATACTAACTAGTTTTATATTTTGTAATAATTAATAGAATATAATTTATTATAGTTTTATGGAAATTTTGATATCAAACATGAACTGCAAAAGGACTTATGTTTTGACTTGGGAGTCTATTTTAGCTCTATAAATAGTTAAATCGAAACTTTTGGAATGTATTAAAAAGAAACTGGATATAAATTTTTTAATAATTAAAAGGATAAAATATATCATAGATTCACGAAACATTGGGTAATAAACTAGAACTAAAAAAGGTAATAACTTTTGAAAAAGGTTTCTGTTTGTGCTCTACCACATATTGAATCAAAGACTACATTGAGGTCTACACCATGAGGACTTAAGGGAACTATGGAAATCATTTTTATAGTTCAAAAGGGGCCCCTAAGGCCCCCAAAATATAGTTTTAAGTTGGTTTTCCCCATTTTTTAACATTTGACTAAATTTCAGTATCATTTAAGGGAGACTTTTTCCAATTTTTATTGGGGACTGAATTTATTCCCAAAGTTTACATTCGTATTAATATTATGGTTTTGAAATTTTATCCTTTTTTAAAATTTAGTTTTATTTATAATTAAATATATTAATATTTTAGTAAATTTAATAATAATAAATCACTTTTAAAAATATATATTTACATAGATATGAATTTTTAAATAAATAAATATATATACAAATATTTTTGTGTACAAGAAATTTATAAATGTATTTATATTTAAATATATCATTACTATTAATTATAGTATAAAAATAAATTTCCAGTAAAACTATATGAATATATTTATATTCATATATATAAATAATGTTTATATATACATATTCATGTCCATTGGTAAACCAATATATATTTACATTTATATTCTAATATATGTAAATAAATATTTATATATAATATAATTAATTAAATATTAATATATAATAATATTAAATAAATTTAATTATATATATATTCCATTCACATTTGATGAGATATCAACTTCATTTAAGAGTGTCTTTATATGCTTTTTATATCATTTATCATTTTATTCCATTGATTTACATTCCTATTGACTTGATGGCATTCCAATTATTATGCTTTCTTCTCTTTTTTTAATTCATTATCAAATATATATATATATATATATTGGTGTGTATGTATATATGAATTTATGAATATTTTTGTATATTTATATACATTTTTAAATATCTATTCATATGTATGTTTATATTTTTTTAAATCATTTGTATTTAAATATATATAGATATATTTATACTTACTTATGTTTATATATACACACACACATATATATATATATTAATATACAATTATATATTTTATTGGGTTCATAAATATATATGTAACAAAAATGTGTGTTTATATATATTTTTTAAAATTTTGTTATATATATATATATTTATATATGTTTATAAGTATTTTTTGATCATATTTATTCTTTTAATATTTATATATTACTGATTTTTTATTTGTTTAATTATTTTTATTATTAAATTTTTGTTGAATAAATATCTAATATTTAATATTTTTTTATTATTCATTTTTTTCAGTTTATAATTTTATAATTTTATAATTTTATAATTTATATAATATATATATATTATTATTTATTTATTTATTATATATTATATATTATATGTTTTATATTGTAAATTATATATTAAATATTAATTATTTAATTATTTTGTATATATTAGATAATAATTTTTTTTAATTTATTATTATTATTTTATTATTCATTTATGATTGTATTATTAATAATTTAATTTTAATGTCTTAATTATTATTTATTATTTGTTTTGTTTTATTACTTACTTTATTTTTTATTTGTAATTCAGTTTATTATTTATTTATTGACTGTTTTTTTGTTATTTTAACATTAATTATGAATTTAGTTCTGGTATTTTATTATATTGTTATATTATTATTATATTATTAACATATTTTTGACATATTATAAATTAAATATTTTTTATATATTATTTATATATATTATATTATATAATTATTCATAATTCATAATTAATTTTTTATTTTAAAATAAGTAATTAATTAACTAATTAACTGTCATATATTAATTTATTTTTTAAATAATGTAATATTTATACAATACTTAAATATTAAATATTATATATTATATATTACAAATTTATTATTTATTTTATATTAGTTATACTTTAATAAATATTTTTTACTATTAATTATTTTCTATTTATTATTCATTATTTACCAAATATTATTTAAAATTAATTACCATATTATAAATATATATATATATATATTATTCATTTATATTTTATTTATTAATTAATAATTCTTTATTAGTAATTATTACATATTAGTTATAAGTTAGTTATTATTATTTAATTATTATTTATTATTTATTAATCGTTATTGACTAATAGTTATTTAGTTCATTTGTATATATTATGTATTATTTTCCTTTTCAATTAATATATTTAAATATAATAAATATGACTTTTTCATCACATGAAGAGCCTGTTAGAGTGGTGAAGTCTTTGGAGAATAAGAATGAGTTAAGAGACTCAAATCTCATCCAACACAGAATTTATATATATGTGCATGTGCATGGTAATATATAACAAAGAATATTTTAATAATAAATATTAAATAAATATTAAAAAATAAAATAAAATAATTAATTAATTGTATAAATCAATACAAAAATAATAAAATATATAATTACTTAATTAAAAATATAAAATAATAATAATATAAATAAAATTAAATAATAACAAAATAATAATAATAATAATATTTTTAAATAAAAACAAGGCAAAAAGCCACACCTAAATCATTCTTTGATGGTTTTGAAAAACTACCAATAAATGATTGTCGACACATGATTTAGCGGCATTTGTCTAAAACATTTACAGAAAAATTTAGCTATAGTTTAAACCATCGCCAAACACAAATTTTGGTTTACTAAATTATTCAAATAAAATATATTTTAAATTAATTAATCGCAACTTTCATTAAATTTAAATGTTTATTTTATTAAAATGATATATTTTGAAAAATACTTTTCTCTTTATAAAATAACTGAATTTTTTATTTTATATATTCACATTGAATTCATTTATATTAAAATTATCCTTTTATTTTTACTAGGAAAGTCAGTCAGAGGTAAGCCTCTGACTATATAATAAATAAAAAGAAAAGTACAACAAGTACAAAGGAGAAAAATTACATATCATAAACATCATAACCATCACAACCCCCAAAAGAGCCTCCTTCTAAAGTGGTCATCTCCCCTTCCGAGCTTTCATAGTGCTTTAGGATCTTGGCGTACTTCCTTCTAGGGTTCAATTCTTCAAAAGATATGAGTTCCAGTGGAGATTGTTTGAGAGAGGACCTAGTGGACAGCGGCTTCAGAAAATCTGAGTAGTCTTTTCTCAACCTTCTTTTTGCTGTAGTGGTTACCTCCGGTCCAGATTTCCCATTCCCTTCCTTGAGAATCTCAAAACAGGAAGGTCTAACCATCACACTATGATTTTCTTTGTCACTGTCCTAGACGTCCCCCAAAAATTCAGTTACTGTGTCATCATTGAAACCAGCAGCCACCCCTCAGGCATGTTCATTACCTCTTTTACAGTCAATCAAAGCCAGACCTGGCAGCTGCCCCTCAATCACTTTGCTAACATCCACAATCTTTGCTACATTAACTCCATCAATCTCTTAATATTGTCCTTCAATCACCTAGCTAGCAGCTACCTCATCCACTTCATCAATTAAAACACACTACATAAGGTTACTATCTTTCATTGAATCACCCATATCCACTTGACATGCCTCTTCATTCTCTAAAGCATGGAACCGGTTGCAGGTAGTTTCATTACTATCTGAGACAGCAGGTTGTAGCTGCACCTTATGCCTCTCACTGTTCATACATGTATTGGCATCTTCCATTTTCCCATGACCCTCTGAATTCATATGAATCCACCCTCATTAAGGCCACCACAATTGAACCCAGCATCAACAACACCTGGAGAAACAACACCTCCCCGCTGAGCCACAACAAGATCCTACAAAGCACCACTTCCAGAAGAACCAAACCAAGAAACACCTACAGGCTGAGCCATAACAGGATCCAGCACAGCACCACTATGAGAAGAACTAAACTTTATGTCCTGCTTCAGTCTCTCAAACACCCCAACAATAGAAGGATCTCCCGAGCCCAGCACACCCACACTATTTCTACTCTTTGCAACACCATCAATCTTCTTCCACTGACCCGCACCGCTAACATTTCTTCCCACTGGAACTGAGAGGGTTCCACCATTACATTTCATGTCTAGGTGTCCCAGACGATGACACCCCGGACAATAATCAACCTAGGATTTGAACACCACCACTTGCTTCTAGCGGTACTCCTCACCAATCGTGATCCATATCCACTTCACCGGCACCTTTGAAGCATCCACCTCAACGCAGAGATGTGGATTAGCTGGGTGAATAACTGATGCAGTGCGGGCATAAATGCAGAGAAAATTCACTACTAGATTCTGTAACATATGGATAATCACCGGATTCTGAAATGGAAATGGAAGATAGGGAAAGCATACCCATGTCGCAATAGAGGGTGAGTCCCGGTTCATGGAAAGATCAAAATTCCATCATAGAAGGAAAAAACAGCATCCATTGCAGTGTTGAGGAGATCGAGACCAATCACAAATTAAATCTTTTTCGGAAGAAAAATGTATCATTAAATGGATATTATCAATCAATCCCACCACCGCGCGATCCTGTAGATCTCAAGTACTAAACATTAATCTTTCGAATTCATCTACAGACGGTCTTCAATGATTAAAGTGAGCCATTATGGTAAATTCAGGAGATTCGACACTTCCAAGAATTCTGATAATGATATCTTAAGCTGAGGATCTCTAAGATGCAAATCTGGAACCTTTGGACTCAAAGTGATTGAAGAAAATTTAGGAAGGAAACTAGGGTTAGAGAAAGTTACAAAAGCTGTTTGTGAAATCAAAGGTTGAGGAAGAACCTCCGCCCCCCTCACAACTTCAGGAGGGGGGGGGGGTAAAACATCCACACTCATAGTATATGGTTTGTCACTAGGAGCCATCACCGAGCACAATCGCCAGTAATCATCACCGTCATCGCCGAGCACCATCTCCATGTTCAAATGTCACACTGTCACAATAAAATTTCTCCTTTTATTTTTATTTATTAAACATTCTATTATGATATTACTATTGTTTATTTCCACTAATTGAATGGATGGTTTTTAATAGTTTAATATTTCATGGTTTCATTTTAGTTTGCTATTTCATTTAGAGAATTCTAGTAAACATAATGAATTATTAAAACGTTATAATATATTAAAATTATAGGATGTTATAACATTCCACTTCACTCGAAAGGTAGTTAGTATATTTCCCACATTAGTTTCCCTTAAGAAAGTTGATAAAGGAGTTTCAAAGGTCTATGGGGTTCTTTATAAGCACTAATAATATACTTCATAGTGAAAGGTTTACTAATCTCTTACCTTCATTTTCTTGGGTAATCATTTACAATTCATTTTCATTTGAATGTAAAATTTTTTATGCCTCAGTTTTGTAATTTATTTCTTTCATTTAAAATGGTAGATCTTTATTACCTATAGTTTTACTACCTTTATAAGACATAATAATTCATTGAAACTCTAATAGTCATACACTATATTAGTCAAATCCTTATATATCCCATGTATTTGTGGTATTATTGATCTATTATTTGTAAGAGGTGGGATTTTTCTATGGAAGGATGTTGATGATTTATCTAGTAGAACATCTATCTAGTCCCATGTTTATTATACTTTATTTTTTCATAGTTTCAATTTTTTTATCAATGAATATTAACTTGGAAGTCTATCCTAAAGAAAATTTTATATCCCTTAGTGTATTAGATAAATATGTGGTATACAAAATGTTTTCAAGGAAAAAATATTCAAACAATACTTTGGTATTCTACAATTTTAAATAATTTTTTTCAATGATTTTTTTCAACTAATAATATTTTACCTGAGATGTACACAATACCAATACATCATTATCATTCATTTCATAATTTTATCTTCCATTATATTGGGAATATAATATAGATTATTTTATAATGGTGACATATTCTCTAAGATAGCCATATTATTTTTTTAAATATGTTAAAATTGAATTTCCATATTTCTATTATTTATAGGAATAAAACTTATGATTTCATATTCATGAATATTTATTAGGTTATATTAGGAGAATTATAATATTAATTATTAACCTATTACCTTTATACGATGGATTCATTATAGTTATTATGTGTGTTTTGGGTCCCAAAATTATATATCAACTTAATGAATTAGAACGTATCATGCGGCAGACTAGTTGGATATTTGGTGTGTGTCTAAAATATTTATTTATGATATCTTTTAATAAAGCATTAACAATATGTTTGTGATTTATATCCAAGGGCATTCCATCACTATGAGATTAGTTGTTATTGTCCATGTGATTTATTTAATTTAACTATTGTGTTACCCCTGGATATATTATGCTCAATTTATCATTCGAATGTTTTTATAGGAATATTTATTTTTACCATACTATATATCATGCTTATCTTTTATTGGGGTAAATTGTGTGATTCCCCACACTGTCAATATGATCTCAAACCTTTATATAGTTTTCAATTTCCCTAGAAAACTATGATGATTTCTATATGTGACGTATGGATTTTCAAGGAGTTAAAATAATTTTTTCATCTTTTGAAATGATATATCATATTTTTTAAATATAAATTATTTTTAAAATCTGTATTAATATTCTAAATATTTTTAAACTTTTGGATATAGTGATCTATATATTATATACTATTTCAATAAAATAATCAATGGCTTAGGTTTTCTCATGTCGAGGTTGGTACATGAGAAAAATGCTCATGGATAAGATCATCATACATGATGTTGTGAAGAATCTAATGAAGTAACATCTTTAATGTATCAACAATTTAAATACATTTTACAAAGGAAAAATGGTGAACTAGTGTACAAGATTATTGAGATCAAAATAATGAAACCTCTTATGTTCATTTTCAAAGATGTTTGTTAACCAATCAACATATTGTTTTTGTTAATAACAATTGGTAATTTATGGCATTTAATTATTATTTCACATTTATTACTTTTTTATTTTATATTTTTATTTTTTCACAATATTTATAGATAGTCAAACACTTTTATATAATTTCTCAGAATTAATTTAGATATGAAAACAATGGATTATTATTCAAAAATGTCTTGAATAAAAAAAATCAAGACTCTAAGCCATATATTAGGAATCATGATATAAAAAACAACTCTAGTACATCATAAATAACTCATGAAAATTACTTCTCAACCCATATAAAAAATATATTGGTGGAAATTTCTAAAAATATGTTATCAATGCATGAACCTCCAAAATTATTTCAGAGATGAATCACAATGGAATATTTCTAATTTATAAATTTACATTTACTCAGATCTGAATAAAATAAAATAAATTACGAGTTGTAGAATGGAATTCAGATTAATATTAATAACATGAAGGTATTTTATATACCATGTTATATTAATATTAATTGTAAAATTTTCGAAATGTTCGATGAGAGAGCCAATGAAGTTATTTTTATACGATCCACATCATGTGAAATTAATGGACAATGTTACATCATGAATCATAATAAAATAATTGATATTTTTAATATAATTATATTTTTAAATAAAAACACCTCAAAAAATTTACCTACTACCAATAATGATTATAATGAAGCTCTAGGTGATTATATTAGATAACATGTGAGTATTCTAGATCTGAATGAAATATTTCCAAAACACCTAAGAATATTTAAAAATATATATCTATGAGAAAATCCAAATTAATATAGGAACTACATTCACAATACAATGTAGTTATATAAAATCTTATAAAATCGTTCAATATAATGGAAATAAGTGTCAAACCAAAATGAATGAGAGGAATTATAGTAATTATACCATGCTTTATCAATTTGAATGAATTTGATCTAATGAATCCTTATAAATTGGGTCTTGAATAAAAAAAATATAAAAGTATCTGAATAAAATCAATAAGAATTGAACTTATTATTTAATTATACCTCCTAAATAAGATAATATCGTTTGAAAATTTAATTTTTTGGAATAAAATAAATTTCAAAGGAGAAGTATAATTAAATAAAGGACGTTTTATTTCAAAATTTATTATCAAATTGAGGGTATTGATGTGGATGAGGCATTTTTTCTAATCCCAATGATTGATGTGATATATATATATATATATATTGATTTTTTTCAATTGAGTTATTATGACTTCTAAATTGGCATCAAGTAATTTATTTTAAATGGTGAACATGAGTTAGAGTTCTATATTGAATAACCAAAAGGGGTTTTATTTTGAGGTAATGCTTATAGAGTTTGTTGATTGAGGTTATAGTGGTATGTGGTTAACCAACCACATAGTGAATGAAATTAAAAGATAAAATTTGTTTTTTTTATAATTCTATTCATGAAGATCAATGTGGACTCAATCCACTTTGTGTTGGGATCTGACAAAAAACAATCACTGTCATTTTCCATATATATTAAATAATTTTATTTTATAAATGAAGAAGTGTCATTGGAGAAATTTGATGCATAATTTAGTGAAAATTTGATATTAAATGATTTTCAAGATGATATTATTCTTGGTAATAAATGTTATAAACATAATAATTTATATCAATCTACCAAAATTAATGTTGGGTCATGATTTTTAAAAAATCATTTGGAAGAATCCATATAGGTATCTATTCCTTTTTTATCAGGGGAAAAGATACCCATCAATAAAAAAGAATCATGGATAAAATATAGTTTTTAAAGATTATTAGCAGCCTAAATTATTATTTACACTTTAGAGTGGATATTTTTTTCTATTTTATTTTTCAGTGATTCCAAATCAATTTATTAGAGTCATGTCATTATCTGATGAATTAGAAAATTCACTATATAATAGGGAAATAAACTTGTTTTTTAATATAAAAAGAATATATAATTTCATCTATATAGTTATTATAATTTTTATTAGGCTAAATATATGAAAGATAAGATATATATTTTCTAAGGTTCATTCATTATTGAAAAAGATTCATTGAATGGAGTTCATAAATGAATAATTCATTCATAATGAGAATAATGGACGATGAATATGTTTTAGAAGCCCATTATTTGACATAGTTATTTTAATATATTCACGACTATGTTATATAATGATGAATGTATCGTACCAACTGATTATTGGTTGATATAATCAGTGTTAATCATGTT
The DNA here is from genome assembly GCA_963277665.1 of Viscum album. Classification (NCBI taxonomy): domain Eukaryota; kingdom Viridiplantae; phylum Streptophyta; class Magnoliopsida; order Santalales; family Viscaceae; genus Viscum; species Viscum album. The sequence continues at coordinate 1,170,632,133 of OY728119.1, read as the reverse complement.
GTGAAATAATCACATACAACATTCATGATAAAATTATACTAACATCAATTACCACCTTATCAGGGGGGAGTTTGAGAGTAGATATCATTCATTGGAGTATGTTCCAACTATGGATAATTGTTCAGAAATAATGATTAATACCCTAACAAAGGATTCATTTTAGTACTTTGAGGGTGTTATTGGGAGTGTATTCTCCCCCAAAATATTTATTTGTTTTCACAGTTTTTCAAATTTTCAGTAATTTGTATTTATAGATAAGTGAGGATATTAATTTATATACTATTACAAAGTAAAATATATTCCGATTTATTTTTTACAGTTAATGATCAATGGGGGACTTGTGTTATTTGTATCCACACATGAATCTTGGGGAGATCTTAGATTGAATTATGTGTTTATAAAAAATACATTGAAGGAGATATAATGCCAATAATGGGATTAAAGATTCATTTATGATTAGATGGGGTTGATGAGTGTTGAAGTTGTTAGAAAAACATTAACATTTTTGTTGAAAACTGGAAGATGTGAGTTGATATTAGTAATTAGAAGGAAAATTGAAATTGTTACTCTCACAAAAACCATTTGATCCTATGATATTTCGTGATGATTAACTTCACATTGTAATAATGAATGACATGTTACATGAGGAAAATCATGTATTACTATTGAATGTGTCTTAATGTTTAATTTATTGAAAACTTGTTTATGGGATTGTTAAAGAATATATAGATTTAATTATTGATTCAACAAAATATTTCATTATTGAGTTCAAAAACATGACATAAAAAATGATGTGGTTTCATAGTTATCTGATGGTTTGTAATTAAGAGTTTCACTATCTTAGAGAATCTTATTTTCATTATAGTATGGTTTTATTGTGAAGGTGTTTCGATTAAAAGTTATACAACATGGTCAAATAGATTTCACCATAAAGGTTGGATTGGAGGGAATACGGTGAACTAATTTTTTTTTGAATTCAGTCCAGTTAATTGATTCTGTGATTGATAATGATGTAAATAGTACAATGTTATAATTGAATGAAACATTTGATAAATTATTAGTCCACACTATAGTGGATATCTCATGATATAGTTTTCACCCTATAATATGAATTCAATGAATCCATTACACAATAACAATGGACATTATGTAATGTATCATTCATGAATAAATGTGGATATGTGAATGATATGGTTCCCATTCCATTATGTCATTCACCACATCTGCAAGGTAGTGAATTAATGTATTGATTCAGTTTCCAAATATTTTGTATTTTGGAATCACAACACAAAGTAAGAAGTCATACAATAATTAATGTTAAATATATTTATATAATGGATCCTTATCCAAATAAAAGAGTGGGTGATTGTGATAAAAAATTGAGTTAACATATTATTCATTCAAAGGATAATTCCCTGTACTGTTTTTATGACCATGTAATGAGGATAAATAATTTATAGAATAAGTGTTTTTAGTAACTAATAATTTAATCCATCTTCATGGAAGTTTATTCTCTCATGGTGGAACCACATATTTATATGGTTCGAGGGTATATTTTCAGTTAATCATACCACTCGGATTGTGTTTTTGGAGCTATAAGTCCAATTATTTCGCTTATAATTGATTATTTTTATAACATCTCAAGATTTTAAGAAAAATACCCTTTTAATTTCATTGATGTATTGTGTTGTACGCTACACAAAAATTATCTTGTGCTACATGTAACATCGTATTATCTTTTATTATATTCAAACACTATTCTTAGCTTGTGTTGCACACAAAATCAACCTTTCTCAATAGCGTGTGTTGTATGCAATACTGGGTTTCACTAAACAATAATATATTGTTATAATATTATTATGAACTAACTGTTATGAATATTAGTAACTAAATTTTGAATTTTATGACAATATAATTTATCTTAAACATTTTATAGAAAATGGTATGTGAACAAAATAAATTTTTTGGCTAAAATAAGTAATTTAAAAAAAATGCAGATTTGTCGCATTTTGATGGTGCACCCAAATTAAATCTTGTTTTTAACATTTTTATAAGTTCAATTTGACAATATAAAATTCATTTTTTGAATGAGGATAAAAATATTTACATTAAATAAATTTCTGATAATTTTCTAATACTTTCTTATTTTGATGAATAGTACAAATATCCTAAATTTTAAATAAAAACAACTTTTTTCTTTAAGATAATTTATTTGGTTAAATTATAATATTTAATGGTTTTAAATTATAAATATAATATATTTTTACCATTTAATATAATGTATTTTATTAGCATTAATTTTACATATAATTCATGGGTTAAATCATTTCAATCTTTTGCAATGATTTAAACAAAAACCCATTTTTTCGACAACATGATTAATTTTAAATTAAATACAACCACTTCTATGTTTTGAATTTGGAAAAATGGATTCCATATTTGGAATCATTATTTCCAAATTATGTTAATATGATACTTTTAATTTTTTGGCTTTATGAATAGTAAAAACTATAAATTTTATTTACTACAGTTAAAGGTAAATTGAGTAATTAAGAGTAAAAATATTATAATAAAATTACCCTAAAACCTTCCAAAATTCTATTGGATGATTAAAAGTATACCCATATCACCTAAGGGTCATAATAGATTCATTTTATGGACTTTTAACCATGAAAAGGATGTAATTAGTATTAAAACCAAAGAATGTGACAACATATCACTCTCTTATATCTTATAATAGTAATAATTTTTATTTAGAGATAAACTACATAAAACATAGAACATAAATAGTAACCAAAAATATAATAAACTTATCTATATAATTTTAATTTATTTATAATTTTTAGAGATTAAATATTTATCATTATTGGTGACACAATAATGATGCAGAAATTGTTTATTTAGTGAAAAATCAATAATACAATTTTTATTAAACTAATAGTGATAATAAAAGGCAAAAAAACCTGACCAAAACATATTGTTAGTGTACATGTAATCCAAAACCATATAATGGTCGAATATTTGACCATTTTGAGACTTATTAAAGTTATTATGATAGTTATATTATTTTATTTTAAATGATGTCCAAGTAGTCACCTTCAAAATTTAATAAATATAACAATTTAAATGTTGTGATTTTAAGATGATAAATTCGAGTAAAAGTATTTTTATGGAAGATATTACATATATCTATATCATTGTATTTTATTTTAAATTTCTATGCAACAAATATGTATATTAAATAATTATACAAAAATGTTGTAGTTATTAATTTATGAAGAGAAATATCAAATTAATGATTTTAAAAGTATTAAAATAAATATTATATGGACTAATTAAAGTGCCCCATGAATTTTATAGATGAATATGACTTTTTAGGAATATATTAAACAAATTTTTATCGAAAAAATATTTTGTTTAGATTTTATTTAAATGAAAATAAATGAATAGTTTCAAAATTGACAATATTGTTATTTTATAAAAATAACATATTATAAAAAATTTTAAAAACCACAAAAATATTTAAAAATTATAAAATGAACATTATATGGTCTAAATTTTAATAAATTATAAAATTATAGAAAATTCACAACACATAAGAAATTATTTATGACAACTCAAAATTTACAATATTATTACCACAAATAAAATTAAATAGATTAAATAAGGATAAATCAAGTTGATAAGGTGTAAAATAAATTACCAACATGTAAAAATATTATTGGTTGATGACATTAAATCCCTATATCATCTAATATTTGTATTTGAGTCTTTTTTGGAGGTTTTTATGTGGGGTTAGAGTTTATTATAAATTAACATTTTAGAGGATTCCAAAAGTGCCCTTCTATTCTCTTTTAAAAAGGGCACCTCCTCCCTTTCCTCCTCAAACAACATTGAGCCTTCATGCTCGTCCAAAACCTGAAAATTTATATTCTCCACTTCTCTAGAAACATACTAGAGATTCTGGTCTTCTTAAAAGTCCAAATTTAGTCCTCTAAGAAGAGGTTTAGTAGAGGCATGCCAAAGAAGAGGTAATATCCTTTACCGATTCTTTCAAATTCATTTCTTCTTCTACTTCTTATTCTTTTGTTGTTTCATAATAAAGTAATAACATCAGTATAACTCATATACTAATATGTTATTAAAAATATTAACCAACCCTATTTCACCTACTATCCATCCAATGGAAAATAAAATCCCCGCGCGTGCGTACTTATGGAATACCGTCTCCACATCGTGGTGTAATCTTTTTTTCCACCACCACCATACTTGGATGGGAATAATGGTGGAAATAATAACTATATATGATTATTATAACATGATACTAATTCTTATATATCATACAATCCACTCCAATATCATTCAACAATTATGGGAACAGTATCGTCACTCGTGCGTAGGTACAGATTACCGTCTCCAAGACGAGATGACATTCATTCTCCGTGTTAACAATTCTAGAATGATTATAAAGTATATATATATAAAATAATGATGAAATTTATGACATAATAATTCTAATGGAATTATATATATATATATATATATTCACTCTACTTAATTTCATTCAATTCGATTAGGAAATGAAAAAAATGTTCATGCGTACATACGGTCTACCGTCTCCATGAACGATGATTTTCATTTCATTTATCTATCTATTATATATATATATATCCGGAATATATATGATATATAAATCATTTTTTACATTTTTTAGGTAAGTATATCAAGATATATGTAATAATAAAATCAAGAACAACAAGTCAAATCACATACGATACATGATAAGATTTTACCCAAGCCATTGCTTTAACGAGAAATTGTCAAATTCATTGGTAATATAAAGTCGTAATTGAATCATATTTGATAATAGAAATATTATTATGGATCTGGTACAAGTTAATAATACGTTTAAATGTACTATACAGGAGTCTCCGAAACATATGGGACAAATTGGACATAAGGTGAGGGATTATTTCGTCCCACTTTTATTTCTGTGAGACATATGCCTTAATCACCATCTATTTATTTTGTATATATTTTATGCTTCCCATGAATGTTTTATGATTTTTATTATGAAGAATATGATATTTACATATTAATGTAAATTTATTTATTTTATGACATATATTTTTTCACAGATCATAAATGGTAAGGGATAATTATTCCAATCTCGTTCTTATTAGACATTGTTTATTCGTAAGTATTTATTGGGGTTATATTTTTCATCTTTGTCCATATAAATGATTATCATAAAGTGTTTAATATTCTTACATGTATGTTTAATGTAATTTTTACCCCACTTTGACTTGTACTTTGTGTTATGGTAGGAATCTTTCTTTTGTTTACCATATGAGGTACTTTTTTTGGTAAAAGTACGAGGATGATGTTTTTTAAGTTATATAGCATGATTGGATTTTTGTGGTTTCATAACACATTTTTCAATGAATCTTACTCTACAAGATAAATTGATTATTTTAAATAAAATTCTTTTCTTTTAATATTGAATGGAATTTTGTGAAAAGAAAATGATTTTCAAGAAGAAAGGATATTTTCTTCGAGAATTCATCAGAAGTGTTTTATAAAAACTATTTTTCCTCAAAGATGACATTATTTATCATGTTTATTTTTCAAGTATAATGTCTCTATTATTTACATTGTTTTATTTTTATTATTCTTAAATTATTTCTATTTTTTATATGGATTATGTCACGATCATATGATGTTTATGAAACCCAATTTATTCATTGGGTTGTGAGGATTGATTTATGTTTAATTTGTGTAACACAAAAGAATGATTTCATTATGAGATGGTTGGGACCTATATCTCCCTCCAATGCATTGGTTAATGATTTATATCTCATTAGATAGACATGGCTAGAACAACAAGTTAATCCGGTTCAATTATACAGGGCTGGAAAGGCTTGTAATCCCAGTTTAGTAATGGAATTTTTACACTAGGATGGTCTTGGAAGTAATGCCTTTTCTAATATGGAAATCATATCATGTGCATAATGGTTTTCCACAATAACATGTTTTATAACCATGATATTTTATCATGATTGATGTTCCGTTGTGATCTATGCCTTATATACTGCCAATATTTATTTCACAAATCAAGAATTTAATGTTTAAATAATATGATCATGTTATTATTTTCAAACGTATATGGTTAGTTATATTTTCTCCATGCTTACCCATACATAGTATTTGAGATCACCCTTTTTATGTTTTCTTTTCCCAAGGATATAAAGAACGGTTTTAGGTAAGAAAACAAAAGGGAATGATCTTTATGGGAGATGTTGAATATATTTCACCATGATTAAAAGATTATGTTTCAAGTTTCCAAAGACACTAAACTATTACGGTCCTTGGATGTCATTTTTTTTGTAATAAGCATTTCGCAAAAGTGTTGTAATGTCCACGTGCGTCAAGCTTTGGGTCTCTACTGTTGGTATTAGAGAAAAAGTTTAGTTGAACTTTGGAAACTGGGATGTGTAATCTTTAGGTAGATCCCTAGAGATATTTCTATGTTATGTTTAGGGATGTCCCTAAGGTTAAGTATAGGTATATTTTATAGTCTTAGAATTATGAAAATGAACTTAGAATTAAACCTAAGATGTCATATATTGAATTTACTCCCCCTTTATTATGTTTTTTTCCTAGCATGATTTTTTATTCTCACACTATTCTTTTTGGGTTTTAAAAAATGGATGGGAACATGATGATTCACAATAATAGAGGATATAACAGACAAAGGAATTATATTATTCAAGAGAAACCAAATGAAATAGTATTTGGAAGTCCAAACATTATTATTATTCCTAATGAGCAATCTCATAATATGATCAATAATCTAAACTTTGGTAAGTTTTCTGACTCAACTAATAATAGAAAGATGGAGTTTAATAATGATCATAGAGGAAAGAAATTTCAATTTTCCCCATGTAAATAATGTTGGAAGAGGCATCACAGAGCATGTTTAAAAGGAACTGGAAGATGTTTTGGGTGTGTAATAGGAGGACACAAAACCAATAATTGTAAAGGAAAAGGTTTATTTAACACCATGGACAAGGGTAATGGTATTCCTAAGACATCAACAATGGTTAAATGTTTTAAATGTGGAATATACGAGCATTATGAAAACCAATTCCTTAAGGGAAAATCTCATGAAGAGAATCCACATGGTCGTAGGAATAGTATTTATGTTGATGATGATGAAGAGACTACAAATTATTTTTGAGATGAAAGAATTGTTGAGGAATAAAATGATGAAGCTTGGTCAATAGATTAAGAAGGTAGTATAATGATTCTGTATTTATCAAGAGTTATGTTGTCTAGGTAATTTAATGGTACTATGGAATAAAGAAACATATAAGTATTGTTACACTATTGTTTTTCATAAAGTATTTTAATGTATATGTTGAATGGTACTGGTAACCCTTAAAGGTTATTCAGATATTTTTCGAAAGTAGATGATATGCACATAATTAAGGGATAAAGAGATAATGAGATGTTTGATAGAATTAAGGAGCTCATGAATGATATAAGGACAATGTGATATCATGGTTTGAGAATATAGAAAATTTTGGATTTTGGTTGGTGGAAAGAGTTAACTTTTGATAGAATTCATATTATCACAAAGATTATATGGTTATTCATGTTTCAAGAGAATACATAATTAAGGTATTCTCATGTCTAGAATGTGACCAAGAAGATATATTTTATTATATATGGGCTATAAATGATCGTATTTACATGATTGGTAGATAATCTATCTAGTAATATTTTTTATTGTACTATGAGATTGAAGAGAAATATTTTGGATAAGCCTAAATATTGGAATGTATTAAGTTGGACATAAGATTATATTGTTTAAGGTTAGAACATTTTTTCGATATTATTTCTGGAATGTTATAATAGTATTGTTTTAGAAAAAGGAAAACCTTTAGGATGGGTGCCAACCCGTTGCGTCGGACAATGTTTCGGGAATCAAAATCCCAATGTAAGTGTGACATGCCTTCATTGTATACCATTGGCCTACAGGAAGTCCCTGGTCTGTATAAATTAGTTTTATTTTTTAAGTGTAATTATAGGTGAAGAATAAGTCTATTTTTGGAACCATATACGATTAATCTCACCATAGATGGACTTATGTATATAACTATTCCTTACCTTATGTTTGAGACATATGGAATTACCATTCATTCGATCGAATGATTCACTAACACTTCATGGAAGACAAATTAAACTTCATTGCTTTATGAGATGAAGTGAAAATTGTTCATGTCACGAACATCAGTGATATTGTACCAAAATCAGGTAAGTATTTCTTTTAAATCATAAATTCTGCAACATTAGGGAAATGATTTTGAAAACCAAAAATATTGTCCCATTTCCCTAATATTTGATGAATCAGATGGTACCTTATATCATCAGAAATTTATGGCATTGTGATTTTTGGCTTTTTCATAAACATGTTCTCTACCACTCTCTAGCAGAACATGATGGTTAGATTTCTCTTTCTTATCCATATTTTCATCTATGTTCTCCTATGTGGAAACCTAGTGATTAGTTAATTTGGGAAACAGTTACGTTTCATAATTTCGTTTTTAAAGTAATGTTTTGGTATTCCTTTTTATAATGTGAGTTTCTATTAAAGAAACTTTCAAGTAGTAAACCATTTATAACCCCGACGAATTTCAAGGGAGAAATTTATTTTAAGGGGGTAGAATGTTACACCCCAAAATTTTATGAATAATATTCTTTTAATATCATTGATGTCTTGTGTTGTACGCTACAAAAAAATTATCTTGTTCTATAAACAACACCATATTAGCTTGAATTATATGAAAACATTATTATTGGCTTGTGTTACATGCAAGAGAAACCTTCTTCAATAGCGTGTGTTATACACAATACAGAGTTTTACTAAATAATGATATAATTTTATAATATTATTATGAACTAACCATTTTGAATAGAAGTAACTACATTTTTATTTTAATGACATTATAATTCATCTTATAAATTTTATAGAACATGGTATGAGAAAAAAATAAAATTTTCGGCTAAAATAAGTATTTTTCTAAAATTCCATTTTTGCCTCCTTTTGATAGTGCACCCACATTAAATCTACTTTTTCAAATTTTTATAAGTTCTATTTGAAAAAATAATATTATTCTTTGAAATTTTGATATAAAAATTTACATCGAATAAATTTTTTATATTTTTCTGACATGTTTCTTATTTTGATGAATTGTAAAAATATGCTAAATTTTAAATAAGAACAACATTTTTCATCAATACAATTTATATGGTTAAATTATAATATTTAATGGTTTTGAAGTATAAATAGAATATATTTATACAATTTAATATAATGTATGTCATAAGCATTAATTTTACATTGAATTCATTGGTAGAATCATTTATATCTTCTGCAATGACTTAAACAAAAACCGGTTTTTTGACAAAAAGATTAATTTTAAATTAAATATTGCCGCTTAGATATTTTGAATTTTGAAAAATGGATTCAATATTTGTAAATAGTAGTTTCAAATTATTTTAATAGGACACTTTTTATTTTTAGGCATTATGAATAGTAACTACGGTAAATTTTATTTAGTACAGTTAATGGTAAATCGGGTAATTAAGAGTAGAAATAAGATTATAAAATAGGCCTAACATCTGAAAAAATTCTATTGGATGAGTAATAGACGACCCATATCACCTAAGGGTCAGAATAGATTCATTTCATGGACTTTTAACCATGAAAAGGATGTAATTATGATTAAAACCAAAGAAAGTGACAACATGTCACTCTCTTATATCTTATAACTGTAATAATTTTAATTTAGTGATAAACTTCATAAAATATTGAACATAAATAGTAACTAGAAATATAATAACATGATCTACAACATGTGAATTTAATTTTAATATTTAGGGATTAAATAATTATCATTTATGGTGACATAATTGTGATGCATAAATTGTTTTTTAGTGAAAAATCAATAATAAAATTTTATTTAAACTAATAGTGACCATAAAAGTCACAAAAACCTGACCAAAACGTATTTTCAGTGTAAATGTAATACAAAACCATACAATTGTATAATATTGGACAATTTTTATCCTTTTAAAAGCAATTATGACACTTATATTATTTTGTTTTAAATGATTTCAAAGTTGTCACCTTCATAATTTAATAAATATAACAATTTAAATGTTGTGATTTTAAGTTGATAAATTCGAGTAAAATTATTTTTATGGGATATATTAGATATATCTACATCATAGTATTTTATATTTAATTTTATGAAACAAATAATCTTATTTAATATTTATTCAAAAATGTTGTAGTAATTATTTTATGAAGATAAATATCAAATAAATTATTTTAAAAGTATTAAAATAAATATTATATGAACTATTTAATGTTCCCCAAGAATTTTATAGAGGAATAATAATTCCTAGGAATCTATTAATTAGTATTTTTAGAAAATATATTTTGTGTGGATATTATTTAAATTGAAATAAATGAATGCTGTCAAAATTGACACTATTGTTTTTTTATAAAAATAACATGTTATTAAATTGTTTAAAAATCACAAAACTATTTAAAAATTATAAAATGAAATTTATATGGTCTAAAATGTCATAAAGTATCCAATTAAAGACAATTAACAACACATAAGTAATTATTTATAACAATTTAAAATTTAGAATATTATTACTACAAATAAACATAAATAGATTAAATAAGGATAAATCAAGTTGATAAAGTTTAAAATAAATTACCAACATCTCTATATCTTATTGGTTGAAGAGATGAAAATAATATCTCATTAAATATTCTGATTTGAGTCTTTTTTTGTGGTTTTTATATGGGTTTTGAGTTTATTATAAATTAATATTTTAGAGGATTCCAAAAGTGCCCCTCTCTCCTCTTATAAAAATGAAACCTCCTCCCTCTCCTCATCACACTACTTTGAGCCTTCAAGCTCTTCCATACTAGGAAAATTTATCTTCTCCACTTCCCTATAAACATTCTATAGGTCCTGGTAATTTATAAAGACCAACCTTTGTGCCTTAATAGGAGGTTTAGAAGAGGAGCATCAAAGAATAGGTAATATCCTTTACCAATTCTTTCAAATTCATTTCTTATTCTACATCCTATTATTTTGTTGTTTAATAATAAATTAACAATATCAGTATCAATAATATACGGATATGTTATTATACAAATTAACCAATCATATTTCACCTTCTATCCATCATATAGAAAATGAAATCACTGTGCCTGCGTACGTATGAAAAACTGTCTCGACACCATGGTGAAATATATTTTTCCACTACCACCTTACATTGGATGGGTATAATGGAAGAAATAATAACTATATATTATTATAATAACATGATACTAATTCATAGATACTATATAATGCACTACAATATCATTCAACAATTATGGGAATGATATCGTCGCTCGTGCGTACGTACGGATTACCGTCTCCACGACGCGATGAGATTCATTCTCCATGTTAACCATTACAGAATGATTATAAAGTATATATATAATAAATAATGATGAAATTTATGACATAATAATGCTATTATAAATATATATATGTGTGTTTGTGTGTTTTTCTGTACTCTACTTACTTCCATTCAATTCAATAAGGAAATGAAAATAGTGTTCATGCGTACATACGGTCTACCGTCTCCATGAACGGTGATTTCCATTTAATTTATATATCTATTAAATAAATCTATATCCTGAATATATATGATATATAAATAATTTTTTACATTAGTGAGGTATGTATATCATGATATAAATAAAAAAATCACAAACAACAAGTCCAAACACATACAATATGTGATACGATTTTACCCAAACCACTGCTTTAACGTGGAATTGTCAAATTAACTTGCAATATAAAGTTGTAAGTGAATTGTATATGATATCATAAATCTTATTATGAATCTATTACAAGTTAATAATATGTTTAAACCCACTATATAGGAGTCTCGGAAACATATGGGAGAAATTTTACATTAGGTAAGGGATTATTTCATCAAATTATTATTTCTGTGAGACATATGCCTTAATCACCATCTATTTATTTTCTAGGGAGTTTATTATTCCCATAAATGTTTTATTAATTTTATTATGAAGAATATTATATTTACATATTCATGTAATTTTTTTTATTTTTTTGACATGTATGATTTCACCGATCATAAATGGTAAGGGATAATTATTTCAATCTCGTTCTTATCAGAGAGTGTTTATTCATAAGTCTTTACTGGGGTTATATTTTTCATCTTTGTCCATAAAAATGTTTATCATAATGTTTTTACTATTCTTCCATGTATGTTTAAAGTCACGTTTACCCCTCTTTTACTTTTATATTGTGCCATAGAAGAATTCTTATTTTTGTTTACGATACGAGGTACTTTTTGACCTTTTTCAATAAAATTATGAGGAGAATGTTTTTTAACATATACAACATGAACAGATTTTTATGGTTTCATAATGCATTTTTTTCATGAATCTTACTCTGCAAGATATATTTATTATTTTCGATAAAATACTTTTTTATTAAAATTGCGTGGAAATTTGTGAAAAGAAAATGATTTTTAAGATGAAAGGTCATTTTATTCAAGAATTCATCTCAAGTGTTTTATCAAAACTATTTTCCATCTTAGATTAAATTATTTAGAAAGATTATGTTTCAAGTATAATGTCTCTATTATTTACATGGTTTTATTTTTATTATGATGAAATTATATCAATTTTTTTATATGGATTATGCCACGATGGGATGATGTTTATGAAACCCATTTTATTATTTGGGTTATGATGATTGATTTATGTTTAATTTGTGGAAATCGAAAGAATAATTTCATTATGAGATGGGTGGGACCTATATCTCCATCTAATAAATTGGGTAATGATTTATATCTCATGAGATAGACATGGATAGAACATAAATTTAATCTTGTTCTGTAATACAGGGATGGAACGGCAAGTAAACCTGGTTCAGTAATGGACTTCTTCCACTATGATGGTTTTTTAATAATGACTTTGCTACTATAGAAATCATATCTTGTGCATAATGGTTTTCCACAATAACATGTTTTATTCCCATGATATTTTATCATGATATATTTTCCACTATGATCCATGCCTTACTTACTGCCAAGATTTGTTTCAGAACTCATGATTTTAATGTTTAAACGTTATATTCATGTTATTAAGTACAAACTTATATGGTTTGTTCTATTTTCTCCATGGTTACACTTAATGGGAATTTGAGCTCACCATTTTTATGTTTTCTTTTCCCAAGGATATAAAGAAATGTTTTAGATAAGACAAAAAAAGGAAAGATCTTTATGGGAGATGCTGATGATATTTCACCATGATTAGAAGATTATGTTTTGATTTCCAATGACACTAAACTATTACGGTCATTTAATGTCATTTTTTATGTATTCGGTTTTCCGCAAAAGTAATTTAATGCACAAGTGATTCAAGTTTCGGGTCTCTACAGTTGGTATGAGAGAAAAGGTTTAGCTAACCCCTGGAAACTCGGATGCGAAATCATTATTGATATCCCTATTGATTTTTATAAGGTATGTCTAGGGAGTTTCCAAAGGTTATGTATAAGTATAGGTTATAGTACTATAATTACGGCAACGATACTATAATTAAACCTAAGATGTTAGATTTTGAAGTTACTCCCAATTTGTTATGTTGTTTTCCGAGCATTATTTTTTCCTCTCACATTATTCTTTTTGGGTTTTAGAAAATGGCTGGAAACAAGAATATTCACTATAATAGAGGATATGATGGGCAATGGAATGATATTCTTCATGAGAAACCAAATGAAACAGGAATTGGAAGTCCAAACATCATTATTATACCTAATCATCAATCTCATAATATGATCAATAATCTCAACTTTGGTATGTTTCTTGACTCAGCTAATAAGTGAAAGATAGAGGTCGATGACGATCATAGAGGAATTAAAGTTCAATTTTCCCCATGTAAATCATATTGGAAGAGGAATCAATTAAAATGTTTCAAATGATCTAGAAAATGCTTTGGGTGAGGAAAAGTAGGACACAAAGCCAGTACTTTAAAAGGAAAGGGATTAGTTAACACCATGGACAAGTGTAATGGTATTGCTAAGACATTAAAAACGGTTAAATTTTTTAAATGTGGAATGTACAGGAACTATGAAAACCAATGGCATAAGTGAAAATCTCTTGAAGAGAATCGGCATGGTCGTATGAATAGTTTTTTTGTTGATGATGATGAAGAGACTAAAAATGATATATGAGATGAAAGAAGTGTTAAGGAATAAAATGATGAAGCTCGGTCAATGGCGTAATAAGGTAGTGGAATGATTGTATGTTTATCAAGAGGTATGTTGTCTTGGTAATTTAATGGTACTATGCAATAAAGAAACATATGAGGATTGTTACACTATTGTTTTTCCTATAGTATTTGAAAATACAAGTTGAATGGTACCGGTAACCATGAAGGGTTATTCAGATATTTTTGGAATGTAGATGATATGCACATAATGAAGGGATAGTGATATAATGATATGTTTGATAGTATTGAGGATCTCATGACTGATATAAGGACAATTTGATGTCATAGTTTGAGAATATAGAAATTTTGGGATTTTTGTATGTTGAAATAGTTAGAATTTGATAGAATTCATGTTTTCACAAATATTATATGGTTATTAATGTTTTAAGAGAATACATAATTAATGTATTCACATGTCTCGAATGTGACCAACAAGATATATTTAATGATATATGGGGGATAAATGATTGTATTTACATGCTTGGTAGATGACCTATCTTGGAAACATTTTCATTATAATATGATATTGGAGAGAAGTATTTTAGATAAGTCTAAAGATTGGAATGGATTAAGTTGGACATAAGATAATATTGTTTAAGGATAGAACCTTATTTTTTGATATTATTTCTGGAATGTTATAATAGTATAGTTTTAGAAAAAGGACATCTTGTAGGGCAGGTGACAACCCGTCGCATCGGACAAGGTTGTGGGAATGGAACCCACAACCGAAGTGAGACATGCCTTTATCACCTACCATTGGCCTACATGATGTCCCTAGTTTGTATAATTTAGTTTTATTTTATAAATTGGTATGATAGATGAATATAAGTCAATTTTTTGAACCATATACGATTAATCTCGCCATATATGGACTTTGGAATATAACTATTGATAACCTTATTATTGAGAGAGATGGAATGAGCTATCATTCTATCGCATGATCCGCTAACACTTCAAAGAAGACAAATTAAACTTCATTTCATTAAGAGATGATGTGGAAATTTCTCATGGCACGAAAAAAGTGATATTTTAACAAATTCTAGTAAGTATTTATTTTCGTTCAAAAATTCATCATCATTCGGGAAATGATCTTGAAAACGAAAAATGTTGTCCTATTCAACTCATATCTGATGAATTAGATTGTACCTTAGATCATCACAAATTTATGGCTTTGTGATTGTTGGATTTTTCATAGCCTTGTTCTCTAACACTCTCCATCAAAACTTGATGGTTATATTTCTCTTCTATATCCATATTTTCAACTATGTTCTCCTATGGGGAAACCCAGTGATTAGTAAATTTGGGTAACTGTTACGTTTCATACATTAGTTTTTAAAGTTATGTTTTTTTATTCCTTTTTAAGATGTGGGTTTCTATTAAAGAAACTTTCAAGTAATAAACCATTTATAACCCTGACGAATTTCGAGGAAAAAATTCATTTTAATTGGGGTAGAATGTGACACCCCGAGATTTTGTGAAAAAGATTCTTTTAATTTCATTGTTGTCTTGTGTTTTATGCTAAACCAAAATTATCTTGTGCTATACGTAACACCATATTATCTTGTATTATATTCAAACACTATTTTTGGCTTTTGTTGCACGCAAGAGCAACCTTCCTTAATAGCATGTGTTGTACGCAATACTGAGTTTCATTAAACAACAATATATTGTTATAAGATTATCATGAACTAACCTTTATGAATATTAGTAACTACATTTTGTATTTTATGACATTATAATTCATCTTAATCATTTTAAAGAACATGGTCTGAGAACAAAATAATTTTTTTCTTCAAAAATAAGTATTTTTCAAAAAATGCATTTTTTTCTGCCTTTTGATCGTACACCCACTTTAAATCTAGTTTCTGAAATGTTTATAAGTTCAATTTGAAAAATTCAAATTCTTTTTTGGAATCAGGATAAAAAAACATACTTTAAATAAATTTTTGATATTTTTCTAAAAAGTTTCTTATTTTGATGAATAGAAAAAATACGCTAAATTTTAAATAAAAACAACTTTTTTCATCAAGATAATTTATCTGGTTAAATTATAATATTTAATGGTTTTAAAGTATAAATAGAATAATTTTTTACCATTTAATATAATTTATTTCATTAGAATTTATTTTACATGAATTCATAGGTTAAATCATTTCAATCTTTATCAATGTTTTAAACAAAAACCCGCTTTTTCGACAACGTGATTAATTTTAAATTAAATACTTCCACTTATGACTTTTGAATTTGAAAAAATGGATTCAATATTTCGAATAATTAGGTCCAAATTATGTTTATAGGTTAATTTTTATTTTTAGGCATTATGAATAGTAACTACAGTAAATTTTATTTACTATAGTTAAAGGTAAATCGGGTAATTAAGAGTAAAACTAAGATTATAAAATTACCCTCTCACCTGCCAAAATTCAATTGGATGAATACAAGTACACCACTATCACCTAAGGGTAAGAATAGATTCATTTCATGGTGTTTTAACAATTAAAAGGATGTAATTATTATTAAAACCAATGAAAGTGACAAAATGTCACTCTCTTATATCATATAATTGTAATAATTTTAATTTAGTGATAAACTTCATAAAACTTAAAACATAAATAATCAAAAGAAGGAGAATAACATTATCTACATCATGTGAATTTATTTCTAATTTTTAGGGATTAAATAATTATCATTAATGGTGATACAATAGTGATGTAGAAATTGTTTATTTAGTGAAAAATCAATAATACAATTTTTATTAAACTAATAGTGACCATAAAAGGCACAAAAACCTGACCAAAACTTATTTTTAGTGTACATGTAATCCATAAAAATTCAATGGTAGAATAGTTGACCATTTGGAGCCTTATAAAAGTGATTATGACACTTATTTCATTTTATTTTAAATGATGTCAAACTTTTCACCTTCCTAATTTAATAAATATAACAATTAAAACATTAGGATATTAAGATGAAAAATTCGATTAAAATTATTCTAATGGAAGATATTAGATATATCTACATCATAGTATTTAATTTTTAATTTTTATGCAATATTTATGTATATTAAATAATTATACAAAAATGTTGTAGTAATTATTTTATGAGGATAAATATAAAATAAATGATTTTAAAAGTATTAAAATAAATATTATATGAACTAATTAATGTGCCCACAAATTTTATAGATGAATATGACTTGTTAGAAATATATTATATAGTTTTTTTTAAATATATTTTGTGTGGATATTATTTAAATTCAAATAAATTAATAGTGTCAAAATTG
The DNA here is from genome assembly GCA_963277665.1 of Viscum album. Taxonomy (NCBI): domain Eukaryota; kingdom Viridiplantae; phylum Streptophyta; class Magnoliopsida; order Santalales; family Viscaceae; genus Viscum; species Viscum album. Next base: position 1,170,614,461 of record OY728119.1, on the reverse strand, counting down.
ACACTATTGTTATTTTATAAAAATAACATATTATATAATTGATTAAAAATCACCAAAATATTTAAAAATAATAAAATGAAGTATATATGGTCTAAAATTTCATAAAGCATCCAATTATGTACAATTCACAACACATATGTAATTATTTATATCAATTTAAAATTTAGAATATTATTACCACAAATAAAATTAAATAGATTAAATAAGGATAAATCAAGTTGATAAGGTTTAAAATAAATTACCAACATGTCTAAATATTATTGGTTGATGATATTACAACCCTATATCATCTAATATTCAGATTGGATTATTTTTTGGATGTTTTTATGTGGGATTTGAGTTTATTATAAATTAATATTTTAGAGGTTTCCAAAAGTGCCCCTCTTTTCTCTTATAAAAGGGGCACCTCCTCCCTCTCCTCCTCACACCACGTTGAGCCTTCAAGATCTGCCAAACACTGAAAATATCTCTTATACACTACCCTAGAAAGATAATAGAGGTCCTGGTATTCTTCAAAGACCATCTTTAGTTCTCTAAAAGGAGGTTTAGAAGAGGCACGCCAAAGAAGAGGTAATATCCTTTACCGATTCTTTCAAATTCATTTCTTCTTCTACTTCCTCTTCTTTTTTTCATAATAAAGTAATAAAATAATAATCACTCATATAATGATATGTTATTATAAATATGAACCATCCCTATTTCACCATCAATACATCCTATGGAAAACAAAAACACCACGCGTATGTACGTACAGAGTATCGTCTCCATGCTGGGGTGTAATCTATTTTCCCCCACAACATTACTTGGTTGGGTATAATGGTGGAAATAATAAATATATATGATTATTATAACATGATATTATTTATGAGATATTATATAATCCAATAAAATATTATTCATCAATTATGGTAATGATATCATCGCTCGTGCGTACATACGGATTACCATCTCCACGACGCGATGAGATTCATTCTCCATGTTAACCATTACCGAATGATTATAAAGTATATATATAATAAATAATGATGTAATTTATGAAATAATAATGCTTTAGGATATATATATACATATATATATTTACTCTAATTACTTTCATTCAATTAAATAAGGAAGTGAAAACAGCATTAATGCGTACGTACGGTCTACCGTCTCCATGAACGGTGTATTTCATTTCTTTTATCAATCTATTATATACATATATATCCGGAATATATATGATATATAAAATATTTTTTACAATTTGGAGGTAATTATATCATGATATAAGTAATAATAAAATAAATAACAACAAGTCCAAACACATATGATTAATGATACGATTTTACCCAAACCACTTCTTTAATGCGGAATTGTCAAATGAACGTTTAATATAAAGTCATAAGTGAATCATATATGATATCATAAATATTATTATGGTTCTGTTACAAGAAAATAATATGTTTAAACCCACTATATAGGAGTATCAAAAATATACGGGAGAAATTGGACATAAGGTAAGGGATAATTTCATCTCACTTTAATTTCTGTGAGACATATTCCTTAATCACCATCTATTTATTTTTATGGTGTTTATTCTTCTAATTAATATTTTATGATTTTAATTATTAAGAAAATTATATTTAATTATTGTTTTAATTTTCTTTATTTTATTACATATATTATTTCACCGATCTTAAATGGTAAGGGGTAATTATTCAAATCTCGTTCTTATCCGAGATTGTTTATTCGTAAGAATTTATTGGGGTAATATTTTTCATTTTTTTTCATAGAAATTTTTTTATAAAGTGTTTAATATTCTTCCATGTATGTTTCAATTCATGTTTACCCCTCTTTGACTTTTACATTGTGTTATAGAAGGAATGTTTATTTTTTTACCATACAAGGTAATTTTTTACTTTTTCGATAAAAGTATGAGGAGAATGTTTTTTTAACATATATGACATGAACGCATTTTTTGGGTTTCCTAACACCATTTCTTCATGAGTCATACTCTACAATATTTCATTATTATTTTCAATAAAATACTTTTCATTTACAATTGTGTGGAATTTTGTGAAAATAAAATGATTTTAAAGAAGAAAGGATATTTTCCTCAAGAATTCATCTCAAGTGTTTTATCAAAACTATTTTCCATCTAAGATGACATTATTTTTCTGGTTTATGTTTCAAGTATAATGTATCTATTATTTAAATGGTTTTATTCTTATTATTATGTGATTATATACATTTTTTATAGGGATTATGTCACGATGGATGATGTTTATGAAGCCCATTTTTTCATTGGGTTATGGTGAATGATTTATGTTTAATTTGTGGCACGTGAAAAATGATTTCATTATGAGATGGGTGGGACATACATCTCCCGCTAATGCATTGGGTAAAGATTTATATCTCATGATATATACATGGGTATAACGACAAGTGAATCTGGATCAGTAATAAAACATTGGAATGACATGTAAACCTGATTCAGTAACGGACTTTGTCCACTAGTATGGTCTTGGCAGTAATTTCATGGACACTATTAAAATCATATCATGTGCATAATGGTTTTCCATAATTACATGTTTTATTCCCAGGATATTTTATCATTATTGATGTTCCACTATGATCTATACCTTACGTACTTCCATGATTTATTTCACAACTCATGATTTTAATGTTGAAACATTATGTTCATGTTATTAATTTCAAACGTATATGGTTTGTTCTTTTTCTCCATGCTTACCCTTACAGATCATTTGAGATCACCCTTTTTTAGTTTTATTTTCCCCATTATATAAAGTATGGTTTTTAGTATGAATAAAAAAGGGAATGATATTTATCGGAGATGTTGAAGATATTTTACCCTCATTAGATGATTATGTTCTGAGTTTCCAAAGACACTAAACTTTTACGGTCCATGGATGTCATTATTTGTTATGTATTATGTATTCCGCAAAAGTAATGTAATTTCCATGTCTCTCAAGCTTTGGGTGTATATAATTTTCATGTAATATTTAATTAGTAAATGCATTATATATTTATGAACAATTATTTATGATGTGATATGTGGGTTTTAGAGATGATTTATCTCTATAAATGGGATGGATAAATGAATTAATCTAGGTTATGGGATGTGACCTTTAAATTAATCATACTCTTTCACATTTTTTGAGGATATTTTGAATTTTGGAATGAATTTTATGAATGGTGGGATATCCCTGCATAAATTGGCTTGGTCTTATCTTATCATAATAATCAATAATGATGTATATTTCTTTAAATAGTTCATTGGTGGGTATTTGGTCAAAAGAGTGTAAGGATTACCATTCATGTATTTGTTTAATGGAATGAGTGGTTTTCACTTGATTTAATTTCTAAAATGGTTTAGTTTTTGAATTTATTTTCGAATGAGAAATCAAAGGGAATATGGTCAATCTGAGTTTCAAAAAATAAAGTGTTAGGGTATAAATAGATATTAATGTAGGATAATGGGACTAATTTGAGGAACATTAAAATAAGGAATATTTTCACTGGTGGGAAAATTGACTATATTCATTGTCTATAACCATGTTCACCATGTGATTTGTAAATATCCCAGCTCGTACACATTTGGGAAAAAATTATTTTCTTAGGAAGAGTGAAAGAGAGACCTATGACCACAATTAAAGGTGGAATGTGGCAATAGATTCTCTATGACAACATATTCCCAATGACTATAGTTTTAGACCTTCTTTTGGAAATCTACCATGGTAATTGGACACTTATGACCATTATTTTTGTGTGAATATGGTGTTAGGCCTTTCACAGGATACGTACTACCACTATCACACATGTATCGTTTATATAAGTATCATATTACTATAGTTTGTGTGAATCATGGGCATATATAGAAAGACACTCAATGTAATTATTAATTTAAAAGTATGATAATAAATATTTTAAATAATTTAATATAAAATGATATGTACATATATATATACACACACTCATATATATTAATTAATTTTTATGGTAAATACAAATAGTGGATGAAGAAGAGGTACTTGGAAAAAAATTGGATGTATTAGATTTTTTAGAAGGTAATAGCCGAGATCTTGTGGACCATGTCCAAAAATATCTTTGGTCATCTAGCATTTTTTCAAGACTCTAGGTAAGTTAGGCCTATTATTTTTTATTGACGATGTTGGTCGTACACATACAGCCTCAACAACAACCTCTATAACCATGTGGACCAGGGGAATAACTTGTGGACATGGACTTAGTGAATATTACCACATTTTATGACTGTAGAAATTATAAATTATTAGGTAAGTTTTTTAAGAAAATCATGGTTTTGGAAGTTTAATTGTTTTAAAGTAAATTATAGTTGATTTTATGTTTGGTTTTAATGGAAATTTAGTTGGATGTGTTGACACTTATTTTGATCTTCTTGAAAAAGAATGAGAAATTCCCTATTTTATTAAACATTGAATCATTTTCAGGTTCTTTAGTGTTATGGAAACTTAGTATGTTATTTTTGGATGTGTGGTGATGCATCATACAGAGGATCCATTGGAATAATAATCCATTTGGTGATGGGCTGGTTATTTTTGTTGAGATGGTCATTAAAATTTAATTTGGAATTGATCTATATGCACTTTATAATTCTTTTAAGATGGGTGTGGGTTTTAGTGATTGATATAGTGATGGGTGATACATTTACCATTGGAATTTAGGTTGTTTTTTACTTTCTAGTGTATATGGTTTTTATACACAGTTCATCATTGGAGGGAATATTTTTTAGCATCAGTGGATGAGATAGGAGTTAGTACATGTTTTATTAATGGGTGGTTTAGGATAAAATTATGGGTTATAGAACATGTTATATGGGGGTCCATTATTTGGATGTTAGGAAAGAATATGATATGTTACATGAATCCTTAATGTAGTTGTGAGATGTTTAGAATTACTCCCATGTATTTAACATTATCTTAGGCCATTACGATATAAAATTAATAAGATCATATAGTGCAAGGGAGTGAGTATTTTGTGACAGTAATATTTTTAAGGGTGAGTACATTATGGTGGGTGACTTATTGGTGAACCTCATGTTTGAATATTTATATATTGGATAACAATTATATTTGTTGATCCCTTCTAAATGAGAATATGAAAATATACAATAGAAGAAATACCTAAATATGTTTATTATTTTCCATACAAATAATAAAATAATAATGTTCCCAACATATTGTATATTGTGTGAATTTTTAGGAGACATGATATCTCATGACAAGGAGGTCTTACAAATGGCCATTTATAGTTCATAACATATGAAAAATGCCTGGAATCCCCTTTTGAAATATCTATATGGTTTCCCTATGGAACCCTTACCAATTATTGATCTCTCATTTGTTACCAAGAAGAGACCCCTAGGATACTCGATTAGTCACCCAGGGGACACCTAAAAAACACATAAAAATCCTTATAAAATATAAGGAAAATATCTAAAATGATGGAGCATCTTCTGGTCATAAAACTTATTCAACACATCACCAATGGGATGATTGGTTGTCCACAACCACATTCAAGAAAACAAATGAAATTCCTAGATTTCATAAAATAATAAATGGAAATAATGGGTGGGGAGGGAGCCTCTTGCAGTTGTAAACACCATGCGACACACCCTTGTTATATTTCAAGACACATCAATACACCATTGATGTGTCCACATCATCTCAGAATATCTGATTGTCATTCCATCCTCATCACACGAAGGGCCTCATATATTTCTAAGCGACCTCATGATTCCCCTTTGGCTCCACCATGAAAATGTTTGAAATTTTCCATAAAATGATCATGCATCTATATAGGAACATTTTTTCTCGTGTAATGTATCACCAAGAGGTATGTTGATTGTCTTTGACAATAGTCAAGTACTATCATGAGATCTAAAAGCTTTGTAAAATAAAAAATGGAAATAAATTGGGATAAAGTAGGAGATTCTTATGCCCATAAAAATCAGGTGACCACTACAGTTGTCTATATAGTAGTCATGTTAGAACCATATACAAATCTCACCCATTCACATGAAGCCCCCCCCATAAGGCATCCTTATCTAGTGAAAGGCTCCATACATGTCTCCTAAGATCACATGATGGTCTTTCAAAAGGAACCCTACCTTCATGAAAGACCATAGATATGTCGACCTAAAAACATGGAAGTATCTACACATGTTCAGATGATTCAAAAAACTAAATCAATTGGTAATAATTTAATAAAGGATGTGTTTATGGGATGTTCTCATTATAACTAAAAATCAAGCAACTCCCCCAAAATGATTTACAGTGGGAACATGCGAAGATGCATGGCACTAAATCCCACCACATACTACAGCGTAGATTCGTGTGATTCCAAATATTAACATTGGTTAATAGTCATGGTGGTGAAGCCTATAAATTCCCAACCCCAGCCAAAAAGACGAAGTTGGACTTTATGAATCCATATGCACCAGTGTAAACATGAACCACAACGGATTTCTCAGAACGGATGATCTTGGGACCAAAAAATCATCTAGTTAGGTATGGTCCATGGAATAACTGAAGAGACCATGAATCGTGCATAATAACTTCAAGTTATCAATTATATATCATGTGAAGGAATTATAGAAGGACACATTAAATGCATTCCATATATTTTCTATGGCACATGAGACTTCAAATAAATTATCAAGAAAAAATCTATGGAATCCTCAATATAAGGGCTAAAACAATGTCTAAGAGACATGATAATTTTTTGAAGAACATATAAACTATCCCCTTATATGCTTTTCATGAACCCCCTAAGACACCTGATAACACTAGGACATGTCACCCCAATCTCATTAATCTCTATTTGTACACATTTTGGATAATGAGATTTCTAATAGACATGTCAAATCATGTCATATGGAACCTTATAGAAATGCCTTCCAGAAACCATAAAACTCTTATAGCTATCCTTGGAAGACTTGCAGTGTCCTTTAGGCATGTTTCCTGACTCATATGGTGGCAAAAATTCAGGTCATTTGAGTCTCGCGGTAGTAACTAGGCATGACAGCTGGCTCTAATGATGTCTCTCAAACATGGGAGACAAATTATTCGATGTAATCCATAAATTTCATCTTGGAAATTTTACACCCCCCCAAGACATGTCACAATTAATCTTGTGACACCTTCTTGGTGAGTCATCCCATTCTTAAGATGACACCAATGCATGTACTCATGATCATACGATTCACTATAATTGAGTCATTTAGGGTCATGTGAGTGCTTATAGTCTCATCCGACATGGTATCATAACATCCTACAGACACGTTATATTCGAACAAGCTATTAACCTCAAACATGACATCTAGGATATGTATCATCCCTAATAAAATCTAGCTGGATCATACGATAGACTTTCAAAATTTCTAGTATAAATAATCTGAAATGTCAAGAATTTAATCAATGTATTTCAACAATATTGCCTAGAATGTCAGAGAGGAAAGCATTCTGGGTTGAAGGGAATCTAAGGGCTTGATAAAATTTTACACTCTTGGCATGGATGCCCGACCATAAGTAAAACATTAGTGTGTAATCCCTATAAAAATTAAATGTGATGAATTTGATACCTTCCATAACAAGGAAATGTAAGGATCTATCCTTGGCTCAGGCCAGTACAAAAATATGTATAAACTTTGATTTAAACCCCATCCTGAATTTGAAATTTCAACCAATAACACCCAGTCATTCTTAGCAGACGATCATCCCTCCAAATACAAAAATAGATTTAGAACCAACTAAACTATGATGAAACTAATTATTACTATAACCAGGATATGTAGGACACCACTCCATAGCCCGATATCTATATTAACGATCCAAAGGGAAGTCACAGTACATGCATCTTTCATTAAAATGATGTGACACTGATTAGTTTCCATCACTCGTTCCCACACAAAACATAGCCCAAATTGTCTTAGGAAATCATAATGATCATATCATTCATATGACCTATCTCATTAAGGGTAAGAGAATCCTCATCATGTAATCTATATTCTGGGACATAATTTTATGTGTAACTCATATAATGGTAGCTTCTGGGTTTTATCCCATGAATGATTGTACAATTATGACTTTGATTACATCCCTAACAAGGGTATATAAGAAGTATTTCCAAGGACTGGGTCCCAATTTATATGGGAATTCACCTCACAACAAGTCCATCCATGTCTCTAACATTTCATCCATTAGGACCCAATAATTCCCATGGGTTGTTCATTATGTAACACCCCGATCTTCCACGATATGATTCTCTTTCAATAATGCAATAGCTTGCATTGTACGTAAGTTCGAGTTCTAACACACCACGACTAATCAAAGTAGTCGTTATTAATATTAATACCCACTTTTTAAAATTATAGAAATTCTATATTTCAAAATGGACTTCATTTTTGTATTTGTAATATCGAAATTATCCTATGTTGAATTTTTTGTAATTTTCTAAGAACATCAAATTTTTTATGAATAGTGAAAAATACATAAAACAAATTTTGTAATAAAAATAATTTATAGTGATAAATTATACAAATTAGTGGTTTTAAAGTATAATTATAATATATTTTTACCATTTTATCTAATGTTGGTCATTAGAATTAATTTCACTTTGAAATTGGAAATAAACAATTGCCAATCTTTTGATATATATTGTTTCTTAAAAACATGATATTTGTTGTGACAACAGGAATTGATTATAAAATTAATTAATTCAACTTATATGTTTGGAATTTATTAAAATAGAAATTATTTTTTAATTCGGAATATCAATTATAGCTTAGGGTGAAATTTTGGCATTGTTCTGAAAAACTTCAATTTTTTATTAATAGTGAAACCACTAAGTGGTAGTTAAAAAACTGATTTTTTGTTTAAATGAAACATTAACACTTATCTGATTTGATTTTAAAAAATCCGACATACATAGTTGTCATTAGGAAGTAAAATGTGGTTCAATGGGGTTAAAATTATTTTTTGGTGAATAGTAACTTTTAAGTTTAAGTAATCGTGATTAAAGGTAATTGATGTAATTTAAGGTAAAGATAATGTTATAATAATATGAAATGACCTTGACACCTGTCCTACCCCTATTGGATGAGTCGTGGCTGACCAAGACAATCCATGGGTCAACTTGGGGACCCCATGGAGCCACTTTTATAGGAAAATGACATTAAAAACATTTTATTTATTGTTAAAATAAAAATGTCACAAACATGAGTTGTTTTACTAAAACAATTTTTAAATGGGGTTATACAAGTCATATGTTTGACTATAAATATTCATTAGAAAGATAAAAATATTTCCGACATCATGATAGTTTTTTTATAATTTTTAGACATTAAATAAATTAAATTATTTATGACACCATGATGATGCAGTGATTACATCATTATTTAACGATTTAAATAAAATGAAAAGATAATGTACAATATAATCCCGACACATGTCAAAAACCAATTTGATGAGAATATTTCGAACCCTTATCACCTTAGAATCTAAATATATCATTGTGGGTCCTTTAGAATCCGAAAATCAATTCATAATAATGTAACATTTCAATCTTTCCAAGAGTGCCCCTCCTCTCCTCTTATAAAAGGACCCCAACACTTCCACATTATTCACACCTTCAAGCCATTTCGCTCAGCCAAACTCTGCCCAAATGCTCTCCAAAATTACCTCTATTACTTCTAGAAGCCTCACTTTGGGAAGAATTCTTCCCAAGGAAGCCTTTGGCTCAAATCAAAAAAATAGTTACCGGATTTTAAGGTAATGTCTTCTCTTGTGTTCTTTTGTTTTATTTTTCTTCCCCAACCCCCTAAAATCTATTTATTACTTTATTTTGTAACAACATAAGTATACTAATTATACTTGGATGTTTTTATGAGAAGTATTTTATTCACACTTACACACACCTTCATCTAATGGTTAAAGAACATATTGTTTCTGTGGTTGGAAAATTTCTGCCTCACGAAACGATGATTGTTCAATCTACTTTTAACACCTCTCATGGTGGCCATTATGATTAAACTATTTTTAGATATGATATATATTATGGTTTCGTTTTTCTTATGATTCTGTATTTTTCATTTATGGCGTACCTTTATGATTTCCATTATGGGTAAAAGCGATAATTTCATTTTAGGAAATGCGGACTACCACCCCCTCAAAGTGATTTCAGTCGTTAATGCCATATGTGGGATGTATAATGAATGGAGTAAATTTTATTATGCATTATATTATACTTGATTTATATTACACCTTTATATAATTATAATTTTATTCCATTAAATACGAAATATAAATGAAATTAGTGTTCATGCATATGTACGGCTTACCGTCTCCATGAACGGTGCATTTCATTTATTACCTCTAAATGTTATGTAATATTATAAATGCATGTATATACTAGATATATATGATATATATTCTATCTAAATCATGAATACAATTCTGTATATAATGGATATTTTACCACATGAACAACTTGTAATTATAAGTAGTTTATTTTTGACTCAAGTACGAAAGATCGACAAAATGACCGTTATTAACTTAAATAATTACATAATGTTCATAACATGGTAATAAGTGATATAAAAAGAATAATTATCATGGAAAAGGTTCTTAAGAAAATATAAATTAACTCTAGTTTATTATTCATGATGTTAAATAACGATCGAGTCAATTCAGACACGAGGTAAGGGAAATTCTTAACCTAATTTCTATTCTTTGGGTTAATCTCCTACTTTAAAATAATGTCATGATATTATTATGTCCTATCTGGTATTTTTACTTTCTTTATGTTTAATTATAGTGAATACACATAATAGATATATTTTATTTAAAAAATTATCTTTGTAAGGGAACTTCTTAACCCAATGTCTATTCTTTTGGTTAATCTCTTACTTTAAAATTATGTAATGATATTATTATGTCCTATATTGTATTTGTACTTTATTTATGTGTACTTATAGTGAATACAAATAATAGATATATTTTATTTAAAAAATTATCTTTGTAAGGGAACTTCTTAACCCAATTTCTATTCTTTGGGCTAATCTCCTACTTTAAAATTATTTCACGATATTATTATGTCCTATACTGTATTTGTACTTTCTTTATGTGTACTTATAGTGAATACACATAATAGATATATTTTATTTAAAAAATGATCTTTGTAAGGTAAGTTCTTAACCAAATTTCTGTTCTTTGGGTTAATCTCCAACTTTCAAATTATGTCATGATATTATTATATCCTATCTTGTATTTGTAATTTAATTATGTGTAATTATAGTGAATACACATAATAGATCTATTTTTTTAAATGATCTTTGTAAGGTACTTTGTCTTAGTCTCCATTCATTGAGGCATATTTTGTTTTATACACAAATTTCTTTTATACGGTGTATAAACCCCTTTGACTTTTACATTTATTCAAAAGGAATCTTTTTATACAAAGAGTATTAATAAACGACAAAAAGGAATGTTTTTTTTGTTGTACGTATGCGGCGACAATGACTTCTCTGCCTCCGTGACCATTATTTGAGTTTTGGCTTCCTCTACAAGCCATAACCTTTTTTTAATGAAAAATAATTACAAATATTTAATTTTCTTTTATTTTGGTATTGAAAATGGTTTTGAAAATGTTTTTATTATATCAATGTGTTGTATTGATATCTTGTAATTCAAATGTGTAAATGTTATGTTTATGCAAGATTTATGTGATACGATTATGTTATGGTTTATGATATGTTTAAACCTGTTCATATGAAGAATGAATTGGACTTAATAAGTGATGGGTGGAGCCCGCTATAGCTCCTTGACGCATCGTCATGTCTCATGTGAAAAACTAGTGTCTTGGCATGGGGTCTTGACAAAATCTTATTTGTAGTCTTGGCACGACGCCTTGGCTACGTGGTTATGATAGTCTAGAATTATAAATTCCATCATTATGAAAGTGGTTATTGATATTTCATGGGATCATTCGACCAGTAGAATATCCATGTGAATAAGTAAATGGCATTATCTCATTTTACTTTTGCCATATTATGTTGAAGTTCAATTTTAAAAGGCTTTTGTTTTAGTTATACATTGCCTTAAATGTTTATGTTTATTTATTAAAGCTTCTGCTATATTGTTATCCATACTGATCATCAATGCTCACCCCTTTCAGTGTTTTATTTTTTCCCAGGATGTGATGAAATATTTTATGAATGACCTACAGGGTTATTCTGAAGGGTATATAAGTGTGTACTATGGAGACTATGTTATTGTGATTTTTCACTTTATGATTTAATGTAACATTTATGAATGTATCTATTGTTTCCAAGGCTACTAAACTAATATGTCTTTCGAGACTTGACCTTTTGTGATCATGAAAATGTTACGCAATAATGCACCGACTCTAAGTAACTGGGGTCGGGGCATTACAGTTGGTATTAGAGGAAGTTTAGTACTAACCTTGGAAGCTAGATGTAGATAAACTCGGATTAGAGCACATAGCCCGAAGATAGACTTTGAGGATTAGTATAGAAGAAATTCTTATTATTTTGGTATTATAGATATTTTGTGAGTTTTCCAAGAAATACATCCCTATCTGGATGCGAGCAGGTAGAGGAGGATCTGGCACAGATATACCTAGGGGTAAAACCCGAAAACACCGCTTTAAGCTAGACTCGAATGGGAACTGGTGCACGACAACGGGCCTTGCTGCACTCTTGGTTACAACAATCCCGGGGGATATGCTTAGGATAATTATCATTTTATTTACAAAGCATTATGAAGGGCTTATGAGTATATACTTCCTCAAAGAAAACATTTTAATTATTATAGATTATATCCTTAAATATTTCAATTTATGTTAAGTGTTTTACAAGTATGGAATTATGTATTTTAATTCATAAACTAATCTAGTTTATGGAATTGTTTAGAAATGGTGCCTATGGGGAGGAATGGAAACCATATAAATGCATGCACTCCGTGTAGGGATTGCCCTCCGGCTAAATATAATTATTGTGGAGCTGGAGATACAACTGGTTCTCATCAACTTATTACCATACTGGGATAACTCACTCAGGTTATGAATAATAACCTTACTCGTATGGAGCACCCTGATCTGCAACATGGGGGATCAATGTTAGACCGCTTCATGAGGCAACAACCGCCAACATTTTATGGGGTTAGAAATCCATTAGTAGCTGAGCAATGGATAAACTTCTTAGAGAAAATATTCCTAGCCTTTGGGAGTATCCAAAGGAAGAAAGATGTCATGGAAGTTTACTGCCTCACTGGAGATTCCGATCAATGGTGGTCACTAATTCAAAACACAAATGAAGATGAATAAGTATCAAGTATGTAATGGAGGGAGTTTAAGGAAATTTTCTTAGAAAAATATTGTCCACATGACCATCGAGTAGATATGGAAAATCAATTTATGAGCTTGAGGCAGAAGGAGGATGAGAATGTCGCAAAGTATGAGGCTAACTTTACAAGGATAGAGAGGCATGCTGCAGATTATATACGTAACCTAAAAAGTAAGATTGATCATTTCTTTGATGGGTTAAAACCATTTCTCTGTAGACCATTAGTATGACAAACCTTCTTGTCGTACAAAGATATTGTCTCATAAGCTATCAAGACAGAAAAGGAATTCTCTAAATCTTATGACAATAAAGTAAAGCAAGAGAATAAGAGAACGGTGGAACAAGAGACAGATAAAGGGGAAAAGGGAAAGAAGGATTTTCTATTATGCGATAATTGTGGGAAGAATCACCCCGGTACTTGCCTAAAAGGAATGGGATTTTGTTATAAATATTGAGAAAAAGGTCACCAGGCTCGTGATTGCAAGGGAAAGAAAGAGGCTATCAATGTTGAATGCTACAATTGTAGGGAAATGGGGCATTATGCAAATGAATGTCCTAATCATCATGGAAACTTACCTCAGAAAAGGCCAAGGGATCAAGGACAATCTGTTGTTGTTACTACAATTGAAGTGGAATAATTAATGTATTGGTGCTTTTGGACTCAAGTATTATATTCTGGTTATAAGAATAATGTGATATATATAAGGAGTGTACTGCAGTACATTATGTTTTCATTAAGGTTTTAATATGATGAAGGTAATCATATTTTTAGTATGTGACAATAAGAGTAAATTTACATTGTTGGGGGAATCTGATGAATTGATTTTATAATTTAGAGACCATTTATAGAAATTCTGGACATAGGTATTTTGGATAACTATAAAGGTTGGAATGGATTATGTTGAACTATGGATAGTATTTTTTAATGTTAAAACATTTATAAAGATTATTTTTTGAATATTATAATACTATAGTTTTAGGAAAAGGACAACCTGCTGGTCGGGGGATAACCCGTCGCGTCGGACAAAGATGTAGGAATCAAGCCCACAACCATAGTGCGACAGGAATTTATTACCTACCACTAGCCTATAGGAAGTCCCTGGTTATTACAAAATAGTTTTCCTAATCTAAATGGTATGTGGTAATATTTGGAACATTATACAATTAGGATAAATTGAATATTTTTGAGTTCTGTTACCATTTGGAGTGAAATATGGGTTTGTGGTAAACATTTATTTAAGAATGAATGTTTACATGACAAGTAAGTATATTTACATACGTTCTTAGTAAATATCTTAAATAAATTCCTCAAATTTATGAAAGGTAACTTAAAACAAAAATGTTTTCGGTTAACTTTTCCAACTGGGGATTCAATGACCGTTTAACCAATCACAAGTTTGTGATTTTCTTGTAGTTAACTTTCTCCTAATCTTGTTTTATACAACTCTCCAATAGACCTTGATGGATTTTTTTCCTCCATATCCATATATTCATAGAATCCTAGTATGGGCTATCTCGGGTGACCTTTGTACTTATCTTTCTTTCTTTTAATGTTATATTTTATTTCTGATGTGGGTTTTCCACAAAGGTATTTTCTATTTTCAACCTTTTATTTTCAAAGAAAAATTTCAAATTACGAGGACGCAATTTATTGAAGGAGGGGAGAATGTAACACCCCGAGCTTCCACGATACACTTCTCATTCAATAATGCAATAGCTTGCATTGTACGCAAGTTCGAGTTCTAACACACCACGACTAATCAAAGTAACCGTTATGAATAATAATACCCACTTTTTAAAATTATAGAAATTTTATATTTTAAAATGGACTTCATTTTTGTATTCTTAATATTGAAATTATCCTAAGTTGAATTTTTTGTAATTTTCTGAGAACTTCCAATTTTTTATGAATAGTGAAAAATACTTAAAACAACTTTTTTAATCAAAATAATTTATAGTGATAAATTATACTCTTTAGTGGTTTTAAAGTATAATTAGAATATATTTTTACAATTTTATCCAATGGTGGTCTTTAAAATTAATTTCACTTTGAAATTGGACATAAACAATTGTCAGTCTTTTGATATACATTATTTCTTAAAAACACGCTATTTGTTGTGACAACGAGAATTGATTATAAATTTAATTAATGAAACTCTTATGTTTGTAATATTTTAAAATAGACATCATTTTTGAATTTGGAATATCAATTATAGCATATGGTGAAACTTTGGCATTGTTCTGAAAAACATCAATTTTTGATGAATAGTGAAACCACTAAGTGGTAGTTAAAAACTGATTTTTCATTTAAATGAAACATTACCACTTCTATGATTTGATTTTCAAAAATCTGACATACATGGTTGTCATTAGGAAGTTAAATGTGGTTCAATGGGATTAAAATAATTTTTTGGTGAATAATAACTTTTACGTTTAATTAATCGTGATTAAAGTTAATTAATGTAATTTAAGGTAAAGATAATGTTATAATAATATGAAATGACCTTGAAACTTGTCCTACCCCTATTTGATGAGTCATGGCCGACCAAGACAATCCATGGGTAAACTTGGGGACCCCATGGAGCCACTTTGGTAGGAAAATGACATTAAAAACTTTTTATTTAATGTTAAAATAATAATGTCACAAACATGAGTTGTTTTACTAAAACAATTTTTAAATGGGGTTATACAAGACATATTTTTGACTATAAATATTCATTAAAAATCTAAAAATATTTCCTACATCATGATATTTTTTTATAATTTTTAGACATTAAATAAATTAAATTATTTATGACACAATGATGATGCGGCGATTACATCATTATTTAACGATTTAAAAAAATGATAAGATAATGTAAAATCTAAGCCCTACACATGTCAAAAACATATTGGATGAGCATATTTCGAACCCTTATCACCTTAGAGTCGAAAAATGATCATTTTAAGTAAACTTGTAAACCCAATTTCTATTCTTTGGGTTAATCTCCAACTTTAAAATTATGTCATGATATTATCATGCCTTATCTTCTATTTGTACTTTCATTATGTGTAATTATAGTGAATAGACATAATAGATATATTTTATTTAAAAAATGATCTTTTCATGGGAACTTCTTCACCCAATTTCTGTTCTTTGGGTTCATCTCCTACCTTCATATTATGCCATGATATTATTATATCCTATCTTGTATTTGTAATTTCATTATGTGTACTTATAGTGAATACACATAATAGATCTATTTTATTTAAAAAATGATCTTTGTAAGGTACTTTGTCTCAATCTCCATTCATTGAGGCATATTTTGTTTTATACACAAATTTCTTTTATATAGAGTATAAACCACTTTTACTTTTATGTTTATTCAAAAGGAATCTTTTTATACGAAGCGTTTTATTAAACAACAAAAAGGAATGTTTTTCTTGTTGTACGTATGCGGCGACAACGACTTCTCCACCGCCTTGACCATTATTTGAGTTTCGGCATCCTCTACAAGCCATAACCTTTTTAATGAAAAATAATTACAATGTTTTAATTTTCTTTTATTTTGGTATTGAAAATGGTTTTAAAAATGTTTTTATTATATCAATGTGTTGTATTGCTATCTTGTAATTGAAAAGTGGAAATGTTATGTTTCCTTTATGCATGATTTATGTAATATGATTATGTTATGGTTTATTATATGTTTAAACATGTTCATATGAAGAATGCATTGGACATAATAAGTGACGGGTGGAGCCCGCTATAGCTCTTCGATGCATAGGCATGCCTCCTGAGACAAACTAGTGTCTTGGCACGAGGACTTGACAAAATATTATTTGTAGTCTTGGCACAAGACCTTTGCTACGTGGTTATGATAGCCTGGCATTATGCATTCCATCATTATGAAAGTGGTTATTGATATTGCATGTGATTATTCGACCAGTAGAATATCCATGTGAATAAGTAAATGGAATTATCTCATTTTACTTTTTCCATATTATGTTGAAGTTCAAGTTTAAAATGCCTTTGTTTTAGTTATACATTGCCTTAAATGTTTATGTTTATTTATGAAAGCTTCCGGTATATTATTATCCTTACTGAGCATCTGAGCTCACCCCTTTTAGTGTTTTATTTTTTCCCAAGATGTGAAGAAATATTTTATGACTGACCTACAGGGTTAGTCTGAAGGGGATAGAAGGGTGGACTATGGAGACTACGTTATTGTGATTTTTCACTTTATGATATAATGTAACATTTATGAGTGTATCTAGTGTATCCAAGACTACTAAACTAATCGGTCTTTCGAGACTTGATCTTTTGTGATCATGCCAATGTTAGGCAATAATGGACCGACTTTGGGTAACTGGGTTCGGGGCGTTACAGTTGGTATCAGAAGAAGTTTAGTACTAACCTTGGAAGCTATATTTAGATAAACTCTGATTAGAGCACATAGTCCGAAGATAGAATTTGAGGATTAGTATAGAAGAACTTCCTAGAATTTTGGTATTATAGAGATTTTGTGAGTTTTCCGAGCAATACATCCCTGTCTGGATATGAGCAGGTAGAGGAGGCTCTGGCACAGATGTACCTAGGGGTAAAACCCGAAAACACCTCTTTGAGCTACACTCGAACGGGAACTGTTTCTCAACAACGGGCCTTGCTCCACTCTTGGTTACGACACTCCAAGGGGATATGCTTAGGATAATTGTCATTTTCTTTACAAACCATTATGAAGGGCTTGTGAGTATATACTACCTCAAAGAAAACCTTTTTATGATTATGGATTATATCAATAAATAGTTCAATTTATGTTAAGTGTTTTACACGAATGGAATTATGTATTTTAATTCATAAACTAATCTAGTTTACGGCATTGTTTAGAAATGGAGCCTAGTGGGAGGAATGGAAACTATATCAATGCACGCACTCCGTGTAGTGATTTCCCTCCTGCTAAAGATAATTATTGTGGAGCTGGAGATACAAATGGTGCTGATCAACATATTACCATACTGGAACAACTCACTCAGGTTATGAATAATAACCTTACTCATATGGAGCACCCTGATCCACAACCTGGAGGATCAATGTTAGACCGATTCATGAGGAAACAACCGCCAACATTTAATGGGGGTACAAATCCATTAGTAGCTGAGCAATGGATAAAATTTTTAGAGAAAATATTCCATGCCTTGGGGACTAGCAAAAGGAAGAAAGTTGTCATGGAAGTTTACTGCCTCATTGGAGATTCTGATCAATAGTAGTCGCTAATTCAAAACAAAAATGAAGATGAATAAGTATCAAGTATGGAATGGAGGGAATTTAAGGAAATTTTCTTAGAAAAATACTTTCCACATGACCATCGAGTAAATATGGAAAGGAAATTTCTGAGTTTGAGGCAGAAGGAGGATGAGAATGTCGCAACGTATGAGGCTAACTTTACAAGGTTAGTGAGGCATGCTGAAGATTATATACGTTACCCAAGAAGTGATATCGATCGTTTCTTTGATGGGTTAAAACCATTTCTCCGTCGA
Organism: Viscum album; assembly: GCA_963277665.1. Taxonomy (NCBI): domain Eukaryota; kingdom Viridiplantae; phylum Streptophyta; class Magnoliopsida; order Santalales; family Viscaceae; genus Viscum; species Viscum album. The sequence continues at coordinate 1,170,595,548 of OY728119.1, read as the reverse complement.
GCGTTAGTCTCGCAAAACTTCTTGTCTTACGAAGATATTGTCTCATGTGCTATCAAGACAGAAAAGGAATTCTCTAAATCATAGGACAATAAAGTAAAGCATTAGAAGAAGAGAACGGCGGAACAAGAGACAGATAAAGGGAAAAAAGGAAAGAAGGATTTTATATTATGCGATAATTGTGGGAATAATCAACCCGGTACTTACCTAAAAGGAATGGGATTTTGTTATAAATGTGGAGAAAAAGGTCACCAGGCTCGTGATTGCAAGGGAAAGAAAGAGGCTATCAATGTTGAATGCTACAACTGTAAGGAAATGTGTAATTATGAAAATTAATGTCCTAATCATCATGGAAACATACCTTAGAAAATTCCAATGGATCAAGGACAATCTTATGTTGTTACTACAATTGAGGTGGAATAATTAATGTATTTGTGATTTTGGACTCAAGGATTATATTCTGGTTATAAGAATAATGTGATATATATAAGGATTGTACTATAGTACTTGTTGTTTTCATTAAGGTTTAAATATGATGAAGGTAATCATATTTTTAGTATGTGACAATAAGAGTAACTTTACTTTTTTGGGGGAATCTGATGAATTGATTTTAGAATTTAGAGACCTTTTATAGAAAGTCTGGACAGATGTATTTTGGATAACTATAATGGTTTGAATGGATTAAGATGATCTTTGGATAGTATTGTTTAAGGTTAAAATATTTTTGATGATTATTTTTGGAATGTTATAATACTATAGTTTTAGGAAAATGTCAACCTGCTGGTCGGGGGATAACCCGTCGCTTCAGACAAAGCTGTAGGAATCGAACCCACAACCATAGTGCGATAGGCCTTTATTATCTACCAGTAGCCTACAGGATGTCCCTGGTTATTAAAAAATAGTTTTCCTAATCTAAATGGTATGTGGTAATATTTGGAACCTTATATAATTAGGATAAATAGAAAATTTTTGAGTTCTGTTACCATTTGGAGTGAAAGATGGGTTTGTGGTAAAAATTTATTAAAGAATGAAAGTTTACATGACAAGTAAGTATATTTCCTTACGTTCTTAGTAAATCTCTTAAAAAAATTCTTCAACTTTATGAAAGGTAACTTAAAACAAAAATGATTTCGTTGAACTTTTCCAATTGGGGATTCAATGAACGTTTAACCAATCACAAGTTTGTGATTTTCTTGTAGTTAAATTTCTCCTAATCTTGTTTTATAAAACTCTCCAGCAGACCTTGATGGATTTTTTTCCTCTATATCCATATTTTCATAGAATCCTAGTAGGGGATATCTCGAGTGACCTTTTTACTTCTCTTTCTTTCTTTTAATGTTATATTTTATTTCTAATGTGGGTTTTCCACAAAGGTATTTTCTATTTGCAACCTCTTATTTTCAAAGAAAAATTTCAAATTGCGAGGATGCAATTTATTGAAGGAGGGGGGAATGTAACACCCTGAGATTCAATGATACGCTTCTCTTTCAATAATGCAATTACTTGCATTGTACGCAAGTTCGAGTTCTAACACACCACGACTAATAAAAGTAGGCGTTATGAATATTAATTCCCACATTTTAAAATTATAGAAATTTTATATTTCATAATGGACTTAAATTTTGTTTTCTTAATATCGAAATTATCCTAAGTTGAATTTTTTTAAATTTTCTGAGAACTTCCAATTTTTTATGAATAGTGAAAAATAATTAAAACAATTTTTTTAATCAAATAATTTATAGTGATAAATTTTAATATTTAGTGGTATTAAAGTATAATTAGAATATATTTTTACCATTCTATCCAATGGTGGACATTATAATTAATTTCACTTTGATATTGGACATAAACAATTGTCAATCTTTTGATATATATTGTTTCCTAAAAACACGCTATTTGTTGTGACAACTGGAATTGATTATAAAATTAATTAATTCAACTTATATGTTTTGAATTTTTTAAAATAGACAAAATTTTTGAATTCGGAATATCAATTATAGTTTGGGGTGATATTTTGGCATTGTTCTGAAAAACATCAATTTTTGATGAATAGTGAAACCACTAAGTGGTAGTTAAAAACCCGATTTTTTGTTTAAATGAAACATTACCACTTCTGGGATTTAATTTTCAAAAATCCAACATACATTGTTGTAATTAGGAAGTAAAATTTGGTTCAATGGGATTAAAATAATTTTTTGGTGAATTGTAACTTTTAAGTTTAATTAATCGTGATTAAAGGTAATTAGTGTAATTTAAGGTAAAGATAATGTTATAATAATATGAAATGACCTTGAACCTTGTTCTACCCCTATTGTATGAGTCATGTTTGACCAAGGAAATCCATGTGTAAACTTGAGGACCCCATCGAGCCACTTTCGTAGGAAAATAACATTTAAAACTTTTTATTTAATGTTAAAATAACAATGTCACAAACATGAGTTGTTTTACTAAAACAATTTTTAAATGGGGTTATACAAGTCATATTTTTTACTATAAATATTAATTAGAAATCTAAAAATATTTCCTACATCATGATTTTTTTTTATAATTTTTAGACATTAAATAAATGAAATTATTTATGACACAATGATGATGCAGCGATTACATCATTATTTAAAGAATTAAATAAAATGAAAAAAATAATGTAAAATATAATCCCCACACATGTCAAAAACCTATTGGATTAGCCTAATTTTAACCCATATCACCTTAGCCTCGAAATATATCATTTTTGGTCTTTTATAATCCGAAAAGCATTTCATAATAATGTAACATTTCAATCTTTCCAAGAGTGCCCCTCCTCTCCTCTTATAAAAGGCCCCCACCACTCCCACCTTATTCACACCATCAATCAATTTGGATCTACCAAACTCTGCCAAAATACTCTCCGAACCTTCCTATATTACTCCATGAAGCCTCACTTTGGGCAGAATGCTTCCCAAGGAAGCCTTTGGCTCAAATCAAAAAAGAGTTACCCGATTTTAAGGTAATGACTTCTCTTGTGTTCTTTTGTTTTATTTTTCTTCTCAAACCACCTAAAATATTTTTATTACTTTATTTTGTAACAAAAATAGTATCCAAAATATACTTGGATGTTTTTAGGAGAAGGATTTTATTTACACTAACACAAACCTTCGTCTAATGGTTAAAGAACATACTATTTTTGTGGTTGGAAAATTGGTGCCTCACAAAACGATGATTGTTCAATCTTCTTTTAACACCTCTCATGGTGGACATTACAATGACAATATTTTTATATATGATATATATTATGTTTTTGTTTTCCTTATTATTCTGTATTTTTCATTTATGGCATACCTTTTTATTTCCATTATGGGTAAACGCGATAATTTCATTTTAGGAAGTGGAGACTATCGCCCCCTCAAAGTGATTTGATTCGTTAATGCCATATGTGGGATGTATAAAGGATGGAGTAAATGTTATTCTACATTATATTATACTGGAATTATATTATACCTTTATATAATTATAATTTCATTCCATTAAATAAGAAATAGAAATGAAAGTAGTGTTCATGCGTACGTATGGATTACTGTCTCCATGAACAGTGCATTTCATTTCTTACCTCTAAATGTTATGTAATATAATTAATGCATGTATATACTGGATAAATATGATAAATATGATATCTACATCATGAATATAATTCTGGATATAATGGATATTTCACCACATGAACAACTTGTAATTATAAGAAGTTTATTTTTGACTCAAGTACCAAAGATCGACAAAATAACCGTTATTAACTTAAATAAATACATAATTTTCATAAAATGGTAATAAGTGATATAAAAGGAATAATTAACATGTAAAAGGCTCTTAAGAAAATAAAAATTAACTCTATTTTATTATTCCGGAGGTTAATGAATGATCGACTCAATTCGGACATGAGGTAAGGGAAATTATAAACCCAACTTCTATTCTTTGGGTTAATCTCCTACTTTAAAATTATGTCATGATATTATTATTTCCTATCTTGTATTTGAACTTTCGTTACGTGTACTTATAGTTAATACACATAATAGATATACTTTATTTAAAAAATTATCTTTGTAAGGGAACTTCTTAACCCAATTTCTATTCTTTGGGTTAATCTCCTACTTTAAAATTATGTCATGCTATTATTATGTCTTATATTGTATTTTTACTTTCTTTATGTGTACTTATAGTGAATACGCATAATAGATATATTTTATTTAAAAAATGATCTTTGTAAGGGAACTTCTTAACCCAATTTCTATTCTTTGGGTTAATCTACTACGTTAAAATTATGTCATGATATTATTATGTAAAATCTTGTATTTGTACTTTCTTTATGTGTACTTATAGTGAATACACATAATAGATATATTTTATTTAAAAAATGATCTTTGTAAGGGAACTTCTTTACCCAATTTCTGTTCCTTGGGTTAATCTCCTACTTTCAAATTATGTCATGATATTATTATATCATATCTTGTATTTGTAATTTCATTAAGTGTACTTATAGGGAATACACATTATAGATCTATTTTATTAAAAAAATTATCTTTGTAAGGTACTTTGTCTCAATCGCCATTCATTGAGGCATATTTTGTTCTATACACAAATTAATTTTATACGGTGTATAAACACCTTTGACTTTTATGTTTATTCAAAACGAATCTTTTTATACGAAGCGTTTTACTAAACGAAAAAAGGAATGTTTTTGTTGTTGTACGTATGCGGCGATAATGACTTCTCCGCAGCCGTGATCAATATTTGAGTTTTGGATTCCTCTACAAGCCAAAACCTTTTTTAATGATAAATAATTACAATGTTTTAATTTTCTTTAATTTTGGTATTGAAAATGGTATTGAAAATTTTTTTATTATATCAATCTGTTGTATTGATATATTGTAATTGAAATGTGGAAATGTTATGTTTCCTTTATGCATGTTTTATGTGATACGATTATGTTATGGTTTATGATATGTTTAACCCTGTTCATATAGGGAATTCATTGGACTTAATAAGTGATGGGTGGAGCCCGCTATAGCTCCTCGATGCATTAGAAGGTGTCATGAGAAAAACTAGTGTCTTGGCACGAGGCCTTGACAAAATATTATTTGTAGTCTTGGCACGAGGCCTTGGCTACGTGGTTATGATAGTCTGGCATTACGCATTTCATCATTATGAAAGTGGTCATTGATATTGCATGTGATTATTCGACCAGTAGAATATCCATGTGGATAAGTAAATGGAATTATCTCATTTTACTTTTCCCATATTATGTTTAAGTTCAAGTTTAAAATGCTTTTGTTTTAGTTATACATTGCCTTAAATGTTTATGTTTATTTATGAAAGCTTCTGGTATATTTTTATCCTTACTGAGCATCTGAGCTCACCCCTTTTAGTGTTTTATTTTTTCCCAGGATGTGATGAAATATTTTATGACTGGCCTACAAGGTTAGTCTGAAAGGGATAGAAGTGTGGACTATGGAGTCTATGTTATTGTGATTTTTCACTTTATGAGGTAATGTAACATTTAGGAATTTATCTATTGTTTCCAAGGATACTAAACTAATTGGTCTTTCAAGACATGATCTTTTTTTATCATGCCAATGTTAGGCAATAATGCACCGACTCTGGGTAACTAGGGTCGGGGCGTTACAGTTGGTATCAAAAGAAGTTTAGTACTAACCTTGGAAGCTAGATTTAGATAAACTCTGATTAGAGCACATAGCCCGAAGATAGACTTTGAGTATTAGTATAGCAGAACTTCCTAGAATTTTGGTATTATAGAGATTTTGTGAGTTTTCCGAGCTATACATCCATGTCTGGATACGAGCAGGTAGAGGAAGCTCTGGCACAGATGTACCTAGGGGTAAAACCCGAAAACACCGCTTTGAGCTACACTCGAACAGGAACTGGTGCACGACAACGGGCCTTGCTGCATTCTTGGTTATGACACACCCGGGGGATATGCTTAGGATAATTATCATTTTCTTTACAAACCATTATGAAGGGCTTATGAGTATATACTTCCTCAATGAAAACCTATTTATGATTATGGATTTTATCCATAAATAGTACAATTTATGTTAACTGCTTTACAAGAATGGAATTATGTATTTTAATTCATAAACTAATATAGTTTAATCCATTGTTTAGAAATGGAACCTAGTAGAAGGAATGTAAACCGTATCAATACACACACTCCGTGTAGGGATTTCCCTCCTACTCAAGTTAATTATTGTGGAGCTGGAGAGACAACTTGTGCTGATCAACTTATTACCATTCTAGGACAACTCAATCCGGTTATGAATAATAACCATACTATTATGGAGCACCCTGATCCGCAACATGGTGGATCAATGTTAGACCGCTTCAGGAGGCAACAACCGCCAACATTTAATGGGGGTACAAATCCATTAGTAGCTGAGAAATGGATAAACTTATTAGAGAAAATATTCCATTCATTGGGGAGTTGCGAAAGGACGAATGCTGTCATGGAATTTTACTGCCTCACTGTTGATTCTGATCAATGGTGGTTGCTAATTGAAAAAACAAATGAAGATGAATAAGTATCAAGTATGGAATGGAGGAAGTTTAAGGAAATTTTCTAAGAAAAATACTTTCCACATGACCATCAAGTAGATATGGAAAGGCAATTTCTGAGTCTGAGGCAAAAGGAGGATGAGAATGTCGCAAAGTATGAGGCTACCTTTACAAGTTTAGTGAGGCATGCTGCAGATTATATACGTAACCCAAGAAGTACGATTGATCGTTTCATTGATGGGTTAAAACCATTTCTCCATCGAGCATTAGTCTTACAAACCATCTTGTAGTACGAAGATATTGTCTCATGTGCTATCAAGACAGAAAAGGAATTCTCTAAATCTTATGACAATAATGTAAAGTAAGAGAAGAAGAGAACGGTGGAACAAGAGACAAATAAAGGGAAAAAGGGAATGAGGTATTTTACATTATGCGGTAATTTTGGGAAGAATCACCCCGGTACTTGCCTAAAAGGAATGGGAGTTTGTTATAAATTTGGAGAAAAATGTCACCAGGCTCGTGATTGCAAGGGAAAGAAAGAGGCTATCAATGTTGAATGCTACAATTGTAGGGAAATGGGGCATTATGAAAATGAATGTCCCAATCGTCATAGAAACTTACCTCGGAAAAGGCCAAGGGATCAAGGACAATCTTATGTTGTTACTACAGTTGAAGTGGAATAATTAATGTATTGGTGCTTTTGGACTCAAGGATTATATTCTGGTTATTAGAATAATGTGATATATATAAGGATTGTACAGTAGTACTTGTTGTTTTCATTAAGGTTTTAATATGATGAAGGTAATCATATTTTTAGTATGTGACAATAAGAGTAACTTTACTTTGTTGGGGGAATCTGATGAATTGATTTTAGAATTTAGAGACCTTTTATAGAATGTCTGGACAGAGGTATTTTGGATAACTATAAAGGTTAGAATGGATTAAGTTGAACTTTGTATAGTATTGTTTATGGTTAAAAAATTTCTGAAGATTATTTTTGCAATATTATAATACTATAGTTTTAGGAAAAGGACAACCTGCTAGTCGGGGGACAACCCGTCACGTCGAACAAAGCATTAGGACTCGAACCCATAACTATAGTGCGGCAGACCATTATTACCTACCACTATCCTACAGGAATCCCCTGGTTATTTCAAAATAGTTTTCCTAATCTAAATGGTATGTGGTAATATTTGGAACCTTATACTATTAGGATAAATAGAATATTTTTGAGTTCTGTTACCATTTGGAGTGAAAGATGGGTTTGTGGTAAAAATTTATTAAAGAATGAAAGTTTATATGACAAGTAAGTATATTTTCTTATGTTCTTAGTAAATATCGTAAATAAATTCCTCAGCTTTATGAAAGGTAACTTAAAACAAAAATGTTGTCGGTTAACTTTTCCAACTAGGGATTCAATGACCATTTAACCAATCACAAGTTTGTGATTTTCTTGTAGTAATCTTTCTCCTAATCCTATTTTATTCAACTCTCCAACAGACCTTGATGAATTATTTTTCCTCAATATCCATATTTTCATAGAATCCTAGTATGGGCTATCTCAGGTGACCTTTGTACTTATCTTTCTTTCTTTTAATGTTTTATTTTATTTCCGATGTGGGTTTTCAACAATGGTATTTTCTATTTTCAACCTTTTATTTTCAAAGAAAAATTTCAAATTGTGAGGAGGCAATTTATTGAAGGAGGTGAGAATGTAACACCCCCGAGCTTCCACGATACGCTTCTCTTTCAATAATGCAATAGCTTGCATTGTACGCAAGTTCGAGTTCTAACACACCGCGACTAATCAATGTAGCCGTTATGAATAGCAATACCCACTTTTTAAAATTATAGAAATTTTATATTTCAAAATGGACTTCATTTTTGTATCCGTAATATCGAAATTATCCTAAGTTGAATTTTTTGTAATTTTCTGAGAACATCCAATTTTTTATGAATAATGAAAAATAATTAAAACAAATTTTTTAATAAAAATAATTTATAGTGATAAATTATACTATTTAGTGGTTTTAAAGTATAATTATAATATATTTTTACAATTTTATCCAATGGTGGTCATTATAATTAATTTCACTTTGAAATGGGACATAAACAATTGTCAATCTTTTGATATATATTGTTTCTTAAAAACACGCTATTTATTGTGACAACAGGAATTTATTATAAAATTAATTAATGCAAATAATATGTTTAGAATTTTTGAAAGTAGACATCATTTTTGAATTCGGAATATCAATTATAGCTTAGGGTGAAATTTTGGCATTGTTCTGAAAAACTTCAATTTTTGATTAATAGTGAAACCACTAAGTGGTAGTTAAAAAATTGTTTTTTCATTTAAAAAAACATTACAACTTCTATGATTTGATTATCAAAAATCCGACATACATGGTTGTTATTAGGAAGTAAAATGTGGTTCAATGGGATTAAAATAATTTTTTGGTTAATAGTAACTTTTATGTTTAATTAATCATGATTAAAGGTAATTAGTGTAATTTAAGGTAAAGATAATGTTATAATAATATTAAATGACCTTGAAACTTGTCTTACCCCTATTGGATGAGTCATGTCCGACCAAGACAATCCATGGGTCAACTTGGGGACCCCATGGAGCCACATTGGTAGGAAAATGACATTTAATACTTTTTATTTAATGTTAAAATAAAAATGTCACACACATGAGTTGTTTTACTAAACCAATTTTTAAATGGGGTTATACAAGTCATATTTTTGACTATAAATATTCATTAGAAATATAAAAATATTTCCTACATCATGATATTTTTTTATAATTTTTATACATTAAATAAATTAAATTATTTATGACACCATGAGGATGAAGCGATTACATCATTATTTAACGATTTAAATAAAATGAAATTATAATGTAAAATATATGCCCTACACATGTAAAAAACCTATTGGATGAGCATATTTAGAACCCTTATCACCTTAGCATCGAAATATATCATTCTGGGACCTTTAGAATCTGAAAACCATTTCATAATAATGTAACATTTCAATTATTCCAAGAGTGTCCCTCCTCTCCTCTAATAAAAGGCCCCCACCACTCCCACCTTATTCACACCATCAAGAAATTTGGCTCGGTCAAACACTGCACAAATACTCTACCAACTTCCCTCTCTTACTCCTTGAAGGCTCACTTTGGGCAGAATTCTTCCCAAGGAATCCTTTGGCTCAAATCAAAAAAGAGTTACCCGATTTTAAGGTAATGTCTTCTCTTGTGTTCTTTTATTTTATTTTTCTTCTCCAACCTCATAAAATATTTTTATTACTTTATTTTGTAACAACACCAGTATCCTCAATATACTTGGATGTTTTTATGAGATTGATTTTATTTACACTTACTCACACCTTCGTCTAATGGTTAAAGAACATATTGTTTCTGTTGTAGGAAAATGTCTGCCTCACGAAACGAGGATTGTTCAATCTTCTTTTAACACCTCTCATGGTGGCCATTATGATGACACTATTTTTATATATGATATATATTATGTTTTTTTTCCTTATGATTCTGTATTTTTCATTTATGGCATACCTTTATGATTTCCATTATGGGTAAATGCGATAATTTCATTTTTGGAAGTGCGGACTACCGCCTCCTCAAGTGATTTGAATTGTTAATGCCATATGTGGGATTTATAAAGGATGGAGTAAATGGTATTATACATTATATTATATTGGAATTATATTATACCTTTATATAATTATAATTTCATTCCATTAAATATGAAATAGAAATGAAAGTAGCGTTCATGCGTACGTACGGCTTACCGTCTCCATGAATAGTGCATTTCATTTCTTACCTCTAAATGTTTTGTAATATTATAAATGCATGTATATACTTGATATATATGATATATATGATATCTACATCATGAATATAATTCTTTATATAATGGATATTTCACCACATGAACAACTTATAATTATAAGAAGTTTATTTTTGACTCAAGTACCAAAGATCAACAAAATGACCGTTATTAACTTAAATAATTACATAATATTCATAACATGGTAATAAGTCATATAAAATGAGTAATGAATATGGAAAAGGTTCTTAAGAAAATAGAAATTAACTCTAGTTTATTATTCAGGAGGTTAAAGAAAGATCAAGTCATGTCGGACACGAGGTAAGGGAAATTCTTAACCCAATTTCTATTCTTTAGGTTAATCTCCTACTTTAAAATTATATCATGATATTATTATGTCCTATATTCTATTTGTACTTTCTTTATGTGTACTTATAGTGAATACACATAATAGATATATTTTATTTAAAAAATGATCTTTGTAAGGGAACTTCTTAACCCAATTTATATTCTTTGGGTTAATATCCTACTTTTAAATTATGTCCTGATATTATTATTTCCTATCTTGTATTTGTACTTTCTATATGTGTACATATAGTGAATACACATAATAGATATATTTTATTTAAGAAATGATCTTTCTAAGGGAACTTCTTAATCCAATTTCTATTCTTTGGGTTAATTTATTACATTAAAATTATGTCATGATATTATTATGTCCTATCTTGTATTTGTAATGTCTTTATGTGTACTTATAGTGAATACACATAATAGATATATTTTATTTAAAAAATGATCTTTGTAAGCGAACTTCTTAACCCAAGTTCCATTATTTGGGTTAATCACCTACTTTCAAATTATGTCATGAGATTATTATATCCTATCTTGTATTTGTAATTTCATTATGTGTACTTATAGTGAATACACATAACAAATCTATTTTATTTAAAAAATGATCTTTGTAAGGTAATTTGTCTCAATCTCCATTCATTGAGGCATATTTTGTTTTATACACAAATTTCATTTATACGGTGTATAAACACCTTTGACTTTTACATTTATTCAAAAGGAATATTTTTATACGAAGCGTTTTACTAAACGACAAAAAGAAATGTTTTTCTTGTTGTACGTATGCGGTGACAACGACTTCTCCTCCCCCGTTACCATTATTTGAGTTTCGGCTTCCTCTACAATCCATAACCTTTTTTTAATGAAAAATAATTACAATGTTTTAATTTTCATTTATTTTGGTATTGAAAATGGTTTTGAAAATGTTTTTATTATATCAATGTGTTGAATTGATATCTTGTAATTGAAATGTGGAAATGTTATGTTTCCTTTGCGCATGTTTTATGTGATACGATTATGTTATGGTTTATGATATGTTTAATCCTGTTCATGTGAGGAATGCATTGGACTTAATAAGTGATGGGTGGATCCCACTATATCTCCTCGATGCATCGGCAGGTCTCATGAGACAAACTTTTGTCTTGGCACGAGGCCTTGAAAAAATCTTATTTTTTGTCTGGGCACGAGGCCTTGGCTACGTGGTTATGATAGTCTAGCATTATGAATTCCATCATTATGAAAGTTGTTATTGATATTGCATGTGATTATTTGAGTAGTATAATATCCATGTGAATAAGTAAATGGCATTATCTCATTTCACTTTTTCCGTATTATGTTGAAGTTCAAGTTTAAAAGGCTTTTGTTTTTGTTATACATTGACTTAAATGTTTATGTTTATTTATAAAATCTTCCGCTATATTTCCATCCTTACTGAGCTTCTGATCTCACACCTTTTAGAGTTTTATTTTTTCCAAGGATGTGAAGAAATATTTTATGACTGACCTACAGGGTTATTCTGAAGGGAATAAAAGTGTGGACTATGGAGACTATGTTATTGTGATTTCTCATTTTATGATGTAATGTAACATTTATGAATGTATCTAGTGTTTCCAAGGCTACTAAAATAATCGGTCTTTCGAGACTTGATCTTTTGTGATCATGCCAATGTTACGCAATAATGCACTGACTCTAGGTTACTGGGGTCGGGGTGTTACACATTATTCCTCAATCATTAGAAAAATAAGAAATCAAATGAACTATGGTGAGATTGACTGCATCAAAAACCAATATACATAGGACTCTTCCCTAAGGGCTGAGATTCATGTTAAACATATCATGGGTAGTCCCAATACATAATTCCCACATTCATATACAGTGAGTTTGATCACTTACTATCCCTTCTTTCTCACAATGAGTGTAGCCCACATCAGATTAGTTAGCCGCAATGAAAACATCATTGGTATCATCAATCCCCACTAGCCAATGAAATCTTAGTATGTATGACCTAATTAGTGTAATGATTTAAAGTATAATTAGAATATATTTTTACCATTTTATCCAATGGTGGACATTAGAATTAATTTCACTTTGATATTGGACATAAACAATTGTCAATCTTTTGATATATATTGTTTCCTAAAAACACGCTATTTGTTGTGACAACGGGAATTGATTATAAAATTAATTAATTCAACTTATATGTTTTGAATTTTTTAAAATAGACATAATTTTTGAATTCGGAATATCAATTATAGTTTGGGGTGATATTTTGGCATTGTTCTGAAAAACATCAATTTTTGATGAATAGTGAAACCACTAAGTGGTAGTTAAAAACCCGATTTTTTGTTTAAATGAAACATTACCACTTCTGTGATTTAATTTTAAAAAATCCAACATACATGGTTTTCATTATTAAGTAAAATGTTGTTCAAAGGGATTAAAATAATTTTTTGGTGAATTGTAACTTTTAAGTTTAATTAATCGTGATTAAAGGTAATTAGTGTAATTTAAGGTAAAGATAATGTTATAATAATATGAAATGACCTTGAACCTTGTCCTGCCCCTATTGTATGAGTCATGTTTGACCAAGAAAATCCATGGGTAAACTTGAGGACCCCATCGAGCCACTTTGGTAGGAAAATAACATTTAAAACTTTTTATTTAATGTTAAAATAACAATGTCACAAACATGAGTTGTTTTACTAAAACAATTTTTAAATGGGGTTCTACAAGTCATATTTTTGACTATAAATATTAATTAGAAATCTAAAAATATTTCCTACATCATGATATTTTTTTTATAATTTTTATACATTAAATAAATGAAATTATTTATGACACTATGATGATGCAACGATTACATCATTATTTAAAGAATTAAATAAAATGAAACAATAATGTAAAATATAAGCCCTACACATGTCAAAAACCTATTGTATTAGCCTAATTTTAACCCATATCACCTTAGCCTCGAAATATATCATTTTTGGTCTTTTAGAATCCGAAAAGCATTTCATAATAATGTAACATTTCAATCTTTCCAAGAGTGCCCCTCCTCTCCTCTTATAAAAGGCCCCCACCACTCCCACCTTATTCACACCATCAATCAATTTGGCTCTACCAAACTCTACCAAAATACTCTCTGAACCTTCCAATATTACTCCATGAAGCCTCACTTTGGGAAGAATGCTTCCCAAGGAAGCCTTTGGCTCAAATCAAAAAAGAGTTAACCGATTTTAAGGTAATTTCTTTTCTTCTGTTCTTTTGTTTTAATTTTCTTCTCCAACCACCTAAAATATTTTTATTACTTTATTTTGTAACAAAAACAGTATCCAAAATATACTTGGATGTTTTTAGGAGAAGGATTTTATTTACACTAACACACACCTTCGTCTAATGGTTAAAGAACATACTATTTTTGTGGTTGGAAAATTGGTGCCTCACGAAACGATGATGTTTCAATCTTCTTTTAACACCTCTCATGGTGGACATTACAATGACAATATTTTTATATATGGTATATATTATGTTTTTGTTTTCCTTATTATTCTGTATTTTTCATTTATGGCATACCTTTTTATTTCCATTATGGGTAAACGCGATAATTTCATTTTAGGAAGTGGAGACTATCGCCCCCTCAAAGTGATTTGATTCGTTAATGCCATATGTGGGATGTATAAAGGATGGAGTAAATTTTATTCTACATTATATTATACTGGAATTATATTATACCTTTATATAATTATAATTTCTTTCCATTAAATAAGTAATAGAAATGAAAGTAGTGTTCATGCGTACGTATGGATTACAGTCTCCATGAACAGTGCATTTCATTTCTTACCTCTAAATGTTATGTAATATTATTAATGAATATGTATACTGGATAAATATGATAAATATGATATCTACATCATGAATATAATTCTGGATATAATAGATATTTCACCACATGAACAACTTGTAATTATAAGAAGTTTATTTTTGACTCAAGTACCAAAGATCGACAAAATGACCGTTATTAACTTAAATAAATACATAATTTTCATAAAATGGTAATAAGTGATATAAAAGGAATAATTAACATGTAAAAGGCTCTTAAGAAAATAAAAATTAACTCTATTTTATTATTCAAGAGTTTAATGAACGATCGACTCAATTCGGACATGAGGTATGGGAAATTATAAACCCAACTTCTATTCTTTCGGTTAATCTCCTACTTTAAAATTATGTCATGATATTATTATTTCCTATCTTGTATTTGAACTTTCGTTATGTGTACTTATAGTTAATACACATAATAGATATATTTTATTTAAAAAATTATCTTTGTAAGGGAACTTCTTAACCCAATTTCTATTCTTTGGGTTAATCTCCTACTTTAAAATTATGTCATGCTATTATTATGTCTTATATTGTATTTTTACATTCTTTATGTGTACTTATAGTGAATACGCATAATAGATATATTTTATTTAAAAAATGATCTTTGTAAGGGAACTTCTTAACCCAATTTCTATTCTTTGGGTTAATCTACTACTTTAAAATTATGACATGATATTATTATGTAAAATCTTGTATTTGTACTTTCTTTATGTGTACTTATAGTGAATACACATAATAGATATATTTTATTTAAAAAATGATCTTTGTAAGGGAACTTCTTAACCCAATTTCTGTTCCTTGGGTTAATCTCCCACTTTGAAATTATGTCATGATATTATTATATCATATCTTGTATTTGTAATTTCATTAAGTGTACTTATAGGGAATACACATTATAGATCTATTTTATTAAAAAAATTATCTTTGTAAGGTACTTTGTCTCAATCGCCATTCATTGAGGCATATTTTGTTCTATACACAAATATATTTTATACGGTGTATAAACACCTTTGACTTTTACGTTTATTCAAAAGGAATCTTTTTATACGAAGCGTTTTACTAAACGAAAAAAGGAATGTTTTTGTTGTTGTACGTATGCCGCGATAACGACTTCTCCGCAGCCGTGATCATTATTTGAGTTTTGGATTCCTCTACAAGCCATAACCTTTTTTAATGATAAATAATTACAATGTTTTAATTTTCTTTTATTTTGGTATTGAAAATGGTATTGAAAATGTTTTTATTATATCAATCTGTTGTATTGATATATTGTAATTGAAATGTGGAAATGTTATGTTTCCTTTATGCATGTTTTATGTGATACGATTATGTTATGGTTTATGATATGTTTAAACCTGTTCATATGGGGAATTCATTGGACTTAATAAGTGATGGGTGGAGCCCACTATAGCTCCTCGATGCATCGGAAGGTGTCATGAGACAAACTAGTGTCTTGGCATGAGGCCTTGACAAAATATTATTTGTAGTCTTGGCACGAGGCCTTGGCTACGTGGTTATGATAGTCTGGAATTACGCATTCCATCATTATGAAAGTGGTCATTGATATTGCATGTGATTATTCGACCAGTAGAATATCCATGTGGATAAGTAAATGGCATTATCTCATTTTACTTTTCCCATATTATGTTGAAGTTCAAGTTTAAAATGCTTTTGTTTTAGTTATACATTGCCTTAAATGTTTATGTTTATTTATTAAAGCTTATGGTATATTGTTATCCTTACTGAGCATCTGAGCTCACCCCTTTTAGTGTTTTATTTTTTCCCAGGATGTGATTAAATATTTTATGACTGACCTACTGGGTTAGTCTGAAGGGGATAGAAGTGTGGACTATGGAGACTATGTTATTGTGATTTTTCACTTTATGAGGTAATATAACATTTACAAATTTATCTATTGTTTCCAAGGATACTAAACTAATTGGTCTTTCGAGACATGATCTTTTTTTATCATGCCAATGTTAGGCAATAATGCACCAACTCTGGGTAACTAGGGTCGGGGCGTTACAGTTGGTATCAAAAGAAGTTTAGTACTAACCTTGGAAGCTAGATTTAGATAAACTCTGATTAGAGCACATAGCCCGAAGATAGACTTTGAGGATTAGTATAGCAGAACTTCCTAGAATTTTGGTATTATAGAGATTTTGTGAGTTTTCCGAGCAATACATCCATGTCTGGATACGAGCAGGTAGAGGCAGCTCTGGCACAGATGTACCTAGGGGTAAAACCCGAAAACACCGCTTTGAGCTACACTCGAACAGGA
Source organism: Viscum album (assembly GCA_963277665.1). Lineage (NCBI taxonomy): Eukaryota > Viridiplantae > Streptophyta > Magnoliopsida > Santalales > Viscaceae > Viscum > Viscum album. Next base: position 1,170,578,649 of record OY728119.1, on the reverse strand, counting down.
ACTAGTACACAAAAACGGGCTTTGCTGCACTCTTGGTTACGACACACCCGGGGGATATGCTTAGGATAATTATCATTTTCTTTACAAACCATTATGAAGGTCTTATGAGTATATACTTCCTCAATGAAAACCTATTTATGATTATGGATTTTATCCATAAATAGTTCAATTTATGTTAACTGCTTTACAAGAATGGAATTATGTATTTTAATTCATAAACTAATATAGTTTATGCCATTGTTTAGAAATGGAACCTAGTAGAAGGAATGTAAACCGTATCAATACACACACTCCGTGTAGGGATTTCCCTCCTGCTCAAGTTAATTATTGTGGAGATGGAGAGACAACTTGTGCTGGTCAACTTATTACCATTCTGGGACAACTCAATCAGGTTATGAATAATAACCATACTCGTATGGAGCACCCTGATCCGCAACATGGTGGATCAATGTTAGACCGCTTCAGGAGGCAACAACCATCAACATTTAATGGGGGTACAAATATATTAGTAGCTGAGCAATGGATAAACTTATTAGAGAAAATATTCCATTCATTGGGGAGTTGCGAAAGGAAGAATGTTGTCATGGAATTTTACTGCCTCACTGTAGATTCTGATCAATGGTGGTCGCTAATTGAAAACACAAATGAAGATAAATAAGTATCAATTATGGAATGGAGGAAGTTTAAGGAAATTTTCTGAGAAAAATACTTTCCACATGACCATCAAGTAGATATGAAAAGGCAATTTCTGAGTCTGAGGCAAAAGGAGGATGAGAATGTCGCAAAGTATGAGGCTAACTTTACAAGTTTAGTGAGGCATGTTGCAGATTATATACGTAACCCAAGAAGTACGATTGATCGTTTCATTGATGGGTTAAAACCATTTCTCCATCGAGCATTAGTCTTACAAACCATCTTGTAGTACGAAGATATTGTCTCATGTGCTATCAAGATAGAAAAGGAATTCTCTAAATCTTATGACAATAAAGTAAAGTAAGAGAAGAAGAGAACGGTGGAACAAGAGACAAATAAATGGAAAAAGGGAATGAAGTATTTTACATTATGCGGTAATTTTGGGAAGAATCACCACGGTACTTGCCTAAAAGGAATGGGAGTTTGTTATAAATTTGGAGAAAAAGGTCACCAGGCTCGTGATTGCAAGGGAAAGAAAGAGGCTATCAATGTTGAATGCTACAATTGTAGGGAAATGGGGCATTATGAAAATGAATGTCCCAATCGTCATAGAAACTTACCTCAGAAAAGGCCAAGGAATCAAGGACAATCTTATGTTGTTACTACAGTTGAAGTGGAATAATTAATGTATTGGTGCTTTTGGACTCAAGGATTATATTCTGGTTATTAGAATAATGTGATATATATAAGGATTGTACTGCAGTACTTGTTGTTTTCATTAAGGTTTTAATATGATGAAGGTAATCATATTTTTAGTATGTGACAATAAGAGTAACTTTACTTTGTTGGGGGAATCTGATGAATTGATTTTAGAATTTAGAGACCTTTTATAGAATGTCTGGACAGAGGTATTTTGGATAACTATAAAGGTTAGAATGGATTAAGTTGAACTTTGGATAGTATTGTTTAAGGTTAAAAAATTTCTGAAGATTATTTTTGCAATATTATAATACTATAGTTTTAGAAAAAGGACAACCTGCTAGTCGGGGGACAACTCGTCACGTCGAACAAAGCATTAGGACTCGAACCCACAACTATAGTGCGACAGACCATTATTACCTACCACTATCCTACAGGAATCCCCTGGTTATTTCAAAATAGTTTTCCTAATCTAAATGGTATGTGGTAATATTTGGAACCTTATACTATTAGGATAAATAGAATATTTTTGAGTTCTGTTACCATTTGGAGTAAAAGATGGGTTTGTGGTAAAAATTTATTAAAGAATGAAAGTTTACATGACAAGTAAGTATATTTTCTTATGTTCTTAGTAAATATCGTAAATAAATTCCTCAGCTTTATGAAAGGTAACTTAAAAAAAAATGTTGTCGGTTAACTTTTCCAACTGGATATTCAATGACCATTTAACCAATCACAAGTTTGTGATTTTCTTGTAGTAATCTTTCTCCTAATCCTATTTTATTCAACTCTCCAACAGACCTTGATGAATTATTTTTCCTCAATATCCATATTTTCATAGAATCCTAGTATGGTCTATCTCAGGTGACCTTTGTACTTATCTTTCTTTCTTTTAATGTTTTATTTTATTTCCGATGTGGGTTTTCCACAATGGTATTTTCTATTTTCAACCTTTTATTTTCAAAGAAAAATTTGAAATTGTGAGGATGCAATTTATTGAAGGAGGTGAGAATGTAACACCCCCGAGCTTCCACGATACGCTTCTCTTTCAATAATGCAATAGCTTGCATTGTACGCAAGTTCGAGTTCTAACTCACCGCGACTAATCAATGTATCCATTATGAATAGTAATACCCACTTTTTAAAATTATAGAAATTTTATATTTCAAAATGGACTTTATTTTTGTATCGGTAATATCGAAATTATCCTAAGTTGAATTTTTTGTAATTTTCTGAGAACATCCAATTTTTTATGAATAATGAAAAATACTTAAAACAACTTTTTTAATAAAAATAATTTATAGTGATAAATTATACTATTTAGTGGTTTTAAAGTATAATTATAATATATTTTTACAATTTTATCCAATGGTGGTCATTATAATTAATTTCACTTTGAAATGGGACATAAAAAATTGTCAATCTTTTGATATATATTGTTTCTTAAAAACACGCTATTTGTTGTGACAACGGGAATTGATTATACAATTAATTAATGAAAATAATATGTTTGGAATTTTTTAAAATAGACATCATTTTTGAATTCGGAATATCAATTATAGCTTAGGGTGAAATTTTGGCATTGTTCTGAAAAACTTCAATTTTTGATTAATAGTGAAACCACTAAGTGGTAGTTAAAAAATTGTTTTTTCGTTTAAAAGAAACATTACAAATTCTATGATTTGATTATCAAAAATCCGACATACATGGTTTTTATTAGGAAGTAAAATGTGGTTCAATGGGATTAAAATAATTTTTTGGTTAATAGTAACTTTTATGTTTAATTAATCATGATTAAAGGTAATTAGTGTAATTTAAGGTAAAGATAATGTTATAATAATATGAAATGACCTTGAAACTTGTCCTACCCCTATTGGATGAGTCATTTCCGACCAAGACAATCCATGGGTCAACTTGGGGACCCCATGGATCCACTTTGGTAGGAAAATGACATTTAATACTTTTTATTTAATGTTAAAATAAAAATGTCACACACTTGAGTTGTTTTACTAAAACAATTTTTAAATGGGGTTATACAAGTCATATTGTTTACTATAAATATTCATTAGAAATATAAAAATATTTCCTACATCATGATATTTTTTTATTATTTTTATACATTAAATAAATTAAATTATTTATGACACCATGAGGATGAAGCGATTAGATCATTATTTAACGATTTAAATAAAATGAAATTATAATGTAAAATATATGCCATAAACATGTAAAAAACCTATTGGATGAGCATATTTAGAACCCTTGTCACCTTATCATCGAAATATATCATTCTGGGACCTTTAGAATCTGAAAACCATTTCATAATAATGTAACATTTCAATCATTCCAAGAGTGTCCCTCCTCTCCTCTAATAAAAGGCCCCCACCACTCCCACCTTATTTACACCATCAAGAAATTTGGCTCGGACAAACACTACACAAATACTCTACCAACTTCCCTCTCTTACTCCTTGAAGCCTCACTTTGGGCAGAATTCTTTCCAAGGAATCCTTTGTCTCAAATCAAAAAACAGTTACCCGATTTTAAGGTAATGTCTTCTCTTGTGTTCTTTTATTTTATTTTTCTTCTCCAACCTCATAAAATATTTTTATTACATTATTTTGTAACAACACCAGAATCCTCAATATACTTGGATGTTTTTATGAGATTGATTTTATTTACACTTACACACACCTTCGTCTAATGGTTAAAGAACATGCTGTTTCTGTGGTAGGAAAATGTCTGCCTCACGAAACGAGGATTGTTCAATCTTCTTTTAACACCTCTCATGGTGGCCATTATGATGACACTATTTTTATATATGATATATATTATGTTTTTGTTTTCCTTATGATTCTGTATTTTTCATTTATGGCATACCTTTATGATTTCCATTATGGGTAAACGCGATAATTTCATTTTTGGAAGTGCGGACTACTGCCTCCTCAAGTGATTTGAATCGTTAATGAAATATGTCAGATTTATAAAGGATGGAGTAAATGGTATTATACATTATATTATATTGGAATTATATTATACCTTTATATAATTATAATTTCATTCCATTAAATACGAAATAGAAATGAAAGTAGCGTCCATGCATACGTACGGCTTACCGTCTCCATGAATAGTGCATTTCATTTCTTACCTCTAAATGTTATGTTATATTATAAATGCATGTATATACTGGATATATATGATATATATGATATCTACATCATGAATATAATTCTTTATATAATGGATATTTCACCACATGAACAGCTTATAATTATAAGAAGTTTATTTTTGACTCAAGTACCAAAGATCAACAAAATGACCGTTATTAACTTAAATAATTGCATAATATTCATAACATGGTAATAAGTCATATAAAATGAATAATGAACATGGAAAAGGTTCTTAAGAAAATAGAAATTAACTCTAGTTTATTATTCAGGAGGTTAAAGAATGATCAAGTCATGTCAGACACGAGGTAAGGGAAATTCTTAACCAAATTTCTATTCTTTAGGTTAATCTCCTACTTTAAAATTATATCATGATATTATTATGTCCTATATTCTATTTGTACTTTCTTTATGTGTAATTATAGTGAATACACATAATAGATGTATTTTATTTAAAAAATTATCTTTGTAAGGGAACTTCTTAACCCAATTTATATTCTTTGGGTTAATATCCTACTATAAAATTATGTCATGATATTATTATGTCCTATCTTGTATTTGTACTTTCTTTATGTGTACATATAGTGAATAAACATAATAGATATATTTTATTTAAGAAATGATCTTTCTAAGGGAACTTCTTAATCCAATTTCTATTCTTTGGGTTAATTTATTATATTAAAATTATGTCATGATATTATTATGTCCTATCTTGTATTTGTAATGTCTTTATGTGTACTTATCGTGAATACACATAATAGATATATTTTATTTAAAAAATGATCTTTGTAAGCGAACTTCTTAACCCAAGTTCCATTCTTTGGGTTAATCACCTACTTTCAAATTATGTCATGAGATTATTATATCCTATCTTCTATTTGTAATTTCATTATGTGTACTTATAGTGAATACACATAACAGATCTATTTTATTTAAAAAATGATCTTTGTAAGGTACTTTGTCTCAATCTCCATTCATTGAGGCATATTTTGTTTTATACACAAATTTCATTTATACGGTGTATAAGCACCTTTTACTTTTACATTTATTCAAAAGTAATATTTTTATACGAAGCGTTTTACTAAACGACAAAAAGAAATGTTTTTCTTGTTGTACGTATGCGGTGACAACGACTTCTCCTCCGCCGTGACCATTATTTGTGTTTCGGCTTCCTCTACAATCCATAACCTTTTTTTAATGAAATATAATTACAATGTTTTAATTTCCATTAATTTTTGTATTGAAAATGGTTTTGAAAATGTTTTTATTATATCAATGTGTTGAATTGATATCTTGTAATTGAAATGTGGAAATGTTATGTTTCCTTTACGCATGTTTTATGTGATACGATTATGTTATGGTTTATGATATGTTTAATCCTGTTCATGTGAGGAATGCATTGGACTTAATAAGTGATGGGTGGAGCCCACTATATCTCCTCGATGCATCGGCAGGTCTCATGAGACAAACTAGTGTCTTAGCACGAGGCCTTGACAAAATCTTATTTTTTGTCTTGGCACGAGGCCTTGGCTACGTGGTTATGATAGTCTGGAATTATGAATTTCATCATTATGAAAGTGGTTATTGATATTGCATGTGATTATTTGAGTAGTAGAATATCCATGTGAATAAGTAAATGGCATGATCTCATTTCACTTTTTCCGTATTATGTTGAATTTCAAGTTTAAAAGGCTTTTGTTTTAGTTGTACATTGCCTTAAATGTTTATGTTTATTTATAAAAGCTTCCGCTATATTGTCATCCTTACTGAGCATCTGATCTCACCCCTTTTAGAGTTTTATTTTTTCCAAGGATGTGAAGAAATATTTTATGACTGACCTACAGGGTTATTCTGAAGGGAATAGAAGTGTGTACTATGGAGACTATGTTATTGTGATTTCTCATTTTATGATGTAATGTAACATTTATGAATGTATCTAGTGTTTCCAAGGCTACTAAAATAATCGGTCTTTCGAGACTTGATCTTTTGTGATCATGCCAATGTTACGCAATAATGCACCGACTCTAGGTTACTGGGGTCGGGGTGTTACACATTATTCCTCAATCATTAGAAAAATAAGAAATCAAATGAACTATGGTGAGATTGACTGCTTCAAAAACCAATATACATAGGACTCCTCCCTAAGGGCCGAGATTCATGTTAAACATATCATGGGTAGTCCCAATACATAATTCCCACATTCATATACAGTGAGTTTGATCACTTACTATCCCTTATTTCTCACAATGAGTGTAGCCCACATCAGATTAGTTAGCCGCAATGAAAACATCATTGGTATCATGAATCCCCACTAGCCAATGAAATCTTAGTATGTATGACCTAATTAGTGTAATGATTTAAATATCCCTCATATAAGGTCATCTACATTGGGGATAGACCCAAGGATGTGATCTATCTAAAATAACTCTGATCCCTACAATAAACATGATACATAGGATGCCTTGTCAAGTGTCACAATCAAATATGTGGTTCCTCAAGGCATGAATATATCACACTTCCATATGATGTTAATCTTCTTGGGTTTGATGATCTATATAGTTTTTGATTCCTTTAATAATAGGGATATGTAGGATACATTATAATGGAAAAATCCCATACGTAGAATCTTAACAACTACCCAGTGTGGAGTAAAATTGAAAAGTGCCAAATTATAAGACTAGAACACAGATGCATCTATTCATTATTGATAAGTAGATCAAAACACACAAATAAATATAGGTCGATCTAATAAAGATACCCCACTTATTTTTTATAAAAAAAATCTATAATTGTTTTTAGGTAATCGATCTCGTATCATGATTATGAATAGATTCTAGAAAAAATCATAAATCTTTGAGAGAGATCCAAAGTAGGAAACAATTGAACACAAAAGGGTGTCTTAACCGAGAACGCTCATACAATATATAAATTCAAGACCCAACGTATCATTGGGTTTGAATCCCCAATTGGCATCCTACCTTTGGAATGTTGGTCTATACCCTGTTATGGACAAGGGGACTTATCTGGGTTTCCATTAAGAATGATAGTGTTGACCGGACATTAATGATTGTGTAAGGAAGGAATCCCTCTCAGTCCATTTTTGGCCAAACCTATTGAATCGTGTATTCGTATTGTATCCATTGAAACAAAAATAGTGAACCTGACGTGAATCTATCAATAAATAATTGATTTATTTATTATCCATCAGCCCATTTTGTTTTTACACTATACAAAAACATAAATGGTGAAAACATTATGAATCTATCACATAAAAAATGATAGGTTAATCCCATGTCAAGACACATTGTTTGAATCATAAAAAATGTAGATAATTCTAGAATAAATCTTATAGATGATCTATTGTAATTGGGGTTCCCTTAAAATAATTTCTTTATCTATTTGACAATAACACATTAGAAGAATGGACATATTTAAAATAAAAGGAAAACTTCGTTAACCATGCATATCTTTTTAAGAACATATCATGTATATGATATTCCACTAATTGGTAACCTTTTTTCATGATGACTTCATGATTTTAGATACTCGTCTAATCAATAGCAACTGGATCCAGGATAATGCCCTCATCTAGTGACCATTTTGGTAAGTCACACTCAGTTATAACCCTCATGGGTCACAAACAACTCTAAAATGCCCAACATCTTCAACATCGGGAGGAAAACAGAATATTCATAGAATACCATAGATGTGGTATCATACTCACCCTAGAAGCTCCCCATTAGGGTTTTATAGTAAAAACATGATGATTCCACATCATCTGGGGAAAGCTGTTGATAAGATAGTGGACCTCATTTCCACATCCATCCACTTCCGAATCATATCCCTAAAGCACGCCAATCATCACCTTGTGTCTCTAATGATATTGGAATATGATGTCAAATACTTCTCCTGTGTTGTTCAGGTTTTACCGATAGAGGACCATATTTACCTTCTTCTCCAACACCATTCCACTAGAACTCACCCTAAAACTACTAAGGGTAACACACAACACACATCCACCTCTGACACCTATGCACATGCATCAAGTTATACACATAAGGTGTGGAAGATTCTAGATATCCAGTATATGTCTCATATTACCACTCCCACCAATAATGTCTATCATCATATTCTGGCTATAACCAGTAAGTATCATCATATCCCTACTCACTCAGAAACAATCCTTGTATATAATCTCATTTTAGGCATAGGAGTTGTGAATATTTATACCCTCGTGCATGATGCCCATCAACATATTTTGGAGGTACAAGAAAGAAATTATTCGGAACATATCCCCATAAGAATCAATGATATCTTCCCGTACATAGTGGAGATGGAAAACATATAAGCTTATATTCCTGGACACACATTTATTAAATTTCAATACTTTTTAGCAATATCTAAATAACTTTGTCAACATATTTCGACATATGTAGAGATAAAAGGACATGACCATATTCTTACCCATATAGTAAAGTAATCTCAATAATATAATTATTATTAACAAGTATTTTCTATAGAGAAAGAAAAATGTATACTCTTATCTTGGAGGAATGTCATTATATTCTGAAAAAGGATGAGGCATTATACATGACCGACATTCTTGTTCCAATTGGGGCTCACTAGGTGAGAGCAGAACATGCCATGGGATAAGGGCACATGGCGGTAGAAAATGTTTGGTGGAATATTCCCAAGCCCTAGGATCGGGGCTAATATCCCTTTTATATCCAAGGACCACCAAGTGAGATGGTCACATGAATTATGGTAGGATCATATTCCTTCCAATGAAGTCCAGTGGAATACTCCAAAGGCTCAGGATCAGTCTTATATCCATGTACAAGCTAGGTCTAACCAAGTGAGAATGGAACAATCCTAAAAAATTTCCCATATAACTATCAATGAATATTTGTGGAATATATTTACAGATTATATAACCTATGATAGAATTCTAACTTCAATCAATGAACTACTACACCCACATCATTATGAAGAATTATAGAAGTATGGTCATACCAATTCTCCCGTTACAACATTCAATCAGTATATTCAAATGGGGAATTTATATCTGGACCAGAAACATATTATTTATCCAAATCATTTCTCCATAAGTGAGAGGTGAACATTCCTCATGGAATGATAATACTCCTACCACAAAAGTCCAATTGAATATTCCAATATGTCTGAAATAGGATCAAATTCCAGTCCTAATTGAGGCTCACCATGTGAGATTGGCACATTCCTTGGGATAGGTTTATCTTCTTTTCAATAATGAGGAATATTTTTTGAATATTCCAGAATCTTTTCAGAAGGGGGATCATAATCTCCTAACATTAGATGGTTATAAATATGTTTTAGTAACCTCTATATAACATGGTCATATCCATGTGCAATTCCATACGACGGGTCAACATATTCTGTCCATGAAAAAGATTGACACCCATATTCCTAATATGCTAAATGACAGTGTCCTTGATGTTTTTGAATCACAATATAAACACTACAATAGTTCATCAACTATTGAACTAAAGCATAAGACAATCATTCCTGTGATAGTCATTTTCTTGCTAGTGTGGAGATGGATTTCATGGAATATAATCAGGATGTCCACAATGGTCAAGCTCCCCATGATGATATCTCCCACAGACAAGGAAAGCATTCCATTGACCATACACCCATATATATATATATTAAAAACAAAGATGACTTCATATAGATATGTGGTTGATATATTGTTGTCATCCACACATAATACCCCATAAACATGTAAAATTACTCTACTCTAATTGCTAGGTGACCCTCAAAAGTATCATCTATTGTTTGATCAGATGGAGGCATGTATGTCTGATGAAGAGGAGGAAAACATTGGAATATGGAGTGATCTATCTAAAAACAACCTCCCCATCTTGATCTCACCCCTATACACTTCTAAAAATATGATCCCAAATGAGCTAGAAAGGGTTTTCATTCCTTATCTATTAAACAATATGTGGGCTACTTATCAGTGAATGAAGACTAGACACCTCCTTATCCTGGGTAGAAGGGTCATCCTTAGAACATTAAGATACTCTATTTTTAGTTCCACTTAGCCACTGTCTCTTTGGAACATGATCAAAAACCATAAAATCAAAATGAAAATATATAATATGCTTTCCACCATAACATAAAAACCCTTTGACAAATGATCTACGAAGCCAAAACATGTGTTTGTATTTGAGTATATGGAAATTATAAATCATTACACATTACATCACCCATAGAATAGTTGAACACATCTGATGTGACTTACTAAAATGTCATATACTCTAATGAAATAAGAGGAAAAGGTAATTCTCATGATATTTGTCCATGTCAAAAAATTTCCACCACTTCAAAGATGGATAATAATCATGAACATAATGAATGGAAAACCAAAAAGACATAATATTGGCCCCCTCAAATCAATAAGAATACACTTCAAAAATGGAATAAGAAGTTCCGATCAACCAAAAACCTTCCTATAAAAAATTATTCCTATTAGGTAATGCCATAAAATCCATCTTTTATACTATCACAACTTCACCAAATCAAACAATATATTGTAGTCGCTTCCATAATTCCCAACCGGAAACATAACCAGATCTCTAGGCCATGGGAATATCTACCACCCCCTCCACTGCTCGGATAGTGAATTCCCTAGTGGATTTTGGACATCACAAAAGTATCTACAAAAAAATCCAAAACTAAATGAGATAGTGGAATTAAAAATCTCAATAAAAATCACCTACTTCATAATCCCCTAAGAGGTTCCTAGGGAATTCATCTGTGATTCAATATGAACAAAATTCCACTATGGTGGGGGAATTTATATCTCATTTCCCATCCTATGAGTCATAAAATTACCAGATTTAATCATTGGCTCAAAATATACAATATGATTCAGTTATAATTGTGTCCCCAAATAACTACCGACCCATTTGGAAGTGTTCATTTTCATCAATGTGGACACCGAGAATTGTGTTACATGAACTTCTCTATAGAATGTTCTTAACTGGGCTAGAATATTTCATTGTGAAACTCTGCATTTTTTATAGGTGTTAGTGATGATATTGATGGTCCTAGCTCAAACGGATGGAACCATAGCTTGACTATAATTATGAGTAGGGGTTTAGTGGAATATCCCCAATAGTATAAAGTTTCTATTTCGCCGAAGTACCTATTAGAAATATATTCTATCTCATTGATGAAAATTATAAAAATTGAAATTCCATTTAAAAAGGAGGAGAAAATACATGGACAATATAAATATTTGAAAACTTCTCAAAAGTTGGTTTTTATAATGTATCCCAAATCACTGGTGGTGCCCAAGCTCTTGCACACAACCTTACTTCCACACCACCTCACTTGTGTTCCACATCATCACTTGTGTTCCATGTCAACATCTCTCACTGTACCAAATTTTCTATTAAATAGACCCTTGGGGTCATCATTTGTATGGAAACATTTACCAGAAACCTGATTGCTTCTTTGGTTGCTCTGGTGATTTTCCCAAGTCCTACAAAACCTATATGGTACTTCATTAACACCTAAAGTGAGAGAATTAAATGGGGATTGGGATACTTAGGTTCTTTATGTTTTAAAATTTACAACACTTTCACGATTCAATCACCCAACACCATGATTAAAGAAGACTACATCACCCTTTATTAATAAAAAAAGAACTCACACCCCCACTTCGATTAATACCTATAATGACTCTTGAAGGATTAATCTATGTCTCTTCAATGTCTAGAAATCATGTTTTTTCATCACATAAGATGATATAAATTCAACCAATATTACTTGAGTTCCCCATAGCTTCACACAACATACATGAGAACCCTTCCTTGATGTTCAATATACCATTCAGAATTATCGAGCCAACCATAATTCCTCTCTCAAACCCATTCATGGAAGGGCATTTTCTTATATTGATCCCTTGTTTAAAAGAGACTATGATGCAAAATCCACCAAGACCTCATGGGTTACCAAATCATTTTGAAAGGCATATTAGTGTGTCTCCAATTTAGATTGGGATAACTGTGGTCAGAAGTTTTCAATCCTTGTCCTACCATAGCATATGGATATTTAGGGTGTCCATATATTTGGATATCTATGGTCACATAGACCCTTACCATTGGGATAGTGTTGAGGAGTTCCCGATCTCTGATTCTGGGGATATGACTCCATCCTCCCCTTCTATTCTCTATGGCTAGAAGCCAATGGTCCCTTATACCCTAGCCTTTCACATAGGAGGTTGAAGTCTCACTCATCTCTACACCCTTCATCTTCATCCCTTTCTTACCTTGAACAATAATATTATGTATAGAGAACTGGGGGAAGTTCCATAACCATGGACTCTTCCACAGTAGTCTCGACTTCTTCCATCTGTGGAGGAGGAAAATTCTTTCTAGTTTGTTGAATATTTCAAATACAATTATTTCTGACATCAATCATGACTCATGTAGGCTTAGATATTTGTGATGATTCCATCACCCACACATGACCGTTGAATGAATGAATTACAAGAACTCTGATTCTCACCCGAACTAGGATATATAATAATCCTCCACCAAGGGCCTCAGCTCATTTTTCATCCACATCAGGGGTCCAACACTAATTCCCATAATGCTAGATTTTTCCATTGGAATTACCCTCAAATAAATCCCCTATAAATCTACAAGAGTTAATATATCTCTTTTGGACCATGTTATCAGAGAATCCTATTTAGGAGTAATCCCTAACCAATTTCTCTCAAAGGGCCATACTCCCTTACGAGACATAATGAACAATGTGGGATTTGATTCCCATCCTAATGGGATACATAGGATGCATCCATGAGGATCAAACCCAACACTACAAATCAACTATCTTATCTCTAGGCCACATTCCCAGTAGGTTCTAATTCAACTTGGATCCACATATTTCATCCATGTTCCTTGGGTTGTTTCGATATAGGTCCCACTCCATGCTTTGACAAGGTACCTTTTTCCTAGAAATCCTTTCCACATGACATTAAATAGTACATTTGGGTCCTTATCACACAACCATAAATAGTATAATGTGTCCCATTAAGTGGCACCGAATATATAGGCTCTGATTTCATTCATAAGGACATGTAGGAATCCCACCCACGGGTTCAATCCCTATATGAAAACAATTTCTACCTCTAATTATGATGATAAAATCTAGAGTATCCACTTTCTACCTAAATGAAAACAAACTCTAAAGGAAATTTCAATATCCCTAGATAATGATAAAATCTAGAGTGAATTTTTTCAATGTAGATGACTATAAACTCTATAGTTCCCCATTGAGTGGCTTAAAAACAATTATTATTATATTAATGACCAATGAATATCTATTTCATATATGAGTAGACACCATTGATGGAGAACCTCTAATACATATAGTTATCTCCATCAATGAAAAGCCTCGTATACATACAGATGATTCTAAATTCCACGTATATTGATATCTAAATGGAAAATACATTGGAAACCTACACTATTCTTGGTAAATTAATAAGGATTTAACAACTTATCTTAAATCTATACAAGAGTCCTAGAGTTGGAAATACTTCCCCTCAAAAGGTTACGATGATCCAAACCTCCCATCCTACCAACCAATGTGAGTAATTATGTATCATGGGTCAAAATCCTTAATGAGTGCTTCCCTTTGGGAATTAGGTCCCTTTGGATATAGTATCATTGGGTGTTTATGGATCCATACATAAATATGTGGGAAACCATTCGTAAATTGTGATTCCTAACCAGAACACACATTCTGAGGGAAATGAAAAAAATAACAAACCTTACATGAATCCTTAACCATGATGATAGTGTTACCCAATTTTCAGGCCCTTATAAATTGATAAAAAAGGCTAGACAAGGAAATAAATCATGCATGCATTCATAAAAAATTTATGCTTCCTTACCAAAGGTCATTTTTTTAATTTTCATATATATATATATAGGCACTTACATAAAATAACTCCCTTCAAACCAAATGTATTCCTTCATGTTTATGCCAGTGAACACCCAGACTGCTACTAAAGGTAGATCCTTGTAAGACGAAAGAATTACATTACTAACTCAGCATCTTTAATGCAAGATCTCTAACACACAAGTATGAGAGTAATGTCACCATGCTACCATTCAATCCTTATAGGTGGCATGAAAGTCCTATCAGATCAAGAATATCCTCAGATCATCCAATCAGCAACGACCAATGATCTATAAACAGAATCTTCCATCCACCATCTTTAACTATTTCAGAGGCTTATCCAAGGAACAAAATCACCAATCCCAGCCATATTTTAGGGATTTAGATAAATAATCCTCCTAATAACTTGTCTTTAAGGCATAATTTAACATCACAAGAGATCATAAGGGAAATATTTTCCCCCAGCTAAACACTATAGTAAACCCTTAATAGGATTAGGATGTTTCCTTCAGTTTTCCAGCCCATATCTATTAGAACTGGGCATGCAAGATGGGCAACTGATGACTACAATCTGCTAACAAAGAGAAGGGTTCTACCATTTCCCCCTCCAGAGAATCCCACCCTCCAAATTTGGGGGAAAATAGTTAAAGGGAACATACACTCATCCGCCTTCATTCCGATAGCCAGCTGACTCCTCTGGATATGAACAAACCATTATACAATTCTAATTTTGTGGAGTATAATGAGAAAGAACATACACATTCATACAATCATCAATTATGCCATCAGACTCATCTAAAAGTGTTCAATGGCACTTGTAAACCCAACCTGATAAAAACCTATAAGCCTGAAAATACAACTATTTGTACTCATCAGGTCTTCCAACAACATCTATTGGCACCCTCCATAGAAATTAATCAAAAAGATTGGATGAAAAGAAGTGGATAGGCTCAAATCTATTCCCCAACAGACAAGTACTTCCAGTATCTACTAATAGGAATGATAGGACAAGAGTAGGTTCATAAACATACTCCAGATAATGAATGGAAACATATTTTCATTATATATACTGATTTCACCAAGCACATCTTAGAAATGGTAAATTGGTCGACAAAAATTCCTACACACAACCTAGATAAATTCTAAGATATCATCATTGTGAAAACAAGAGTACCTAAGGAACAAAAACATCACTCTATCCCATAATAAGGGTGACACATCCACATGTAACCCTAGAGTAGATACATACCTCTATTCTTGTAGAGATCCAAATCTTGGAGTACATGGACATTACATTACTTTTGCAGAATACTTAATACATAAATAAAACCAACACTCAAGGATCATAATAGTTTAGTGTCATTGGAAACTCGGAATATAATCTTCTAATCATGGTGAAAGATCTTCAACATCTCCCATAAAGATCTTCCCCTTTTGTATTTATACTTAAAACATTTTTTATATCGTGGGGAAAAGAAAACATATAAAGGGTGGGCTCAAATTCTCAGTAATGGTAAGCATGAATAAAATTAAACAAACTATATACATTTGAACTTAAAAACATGAACATAACGTTTAAACATCAAAATATTGAGCAATGACATAAAGCATGGTAGTACATAAGGCATAGATCATAATAAAACATCAATCATGATAAAATAGAATGGGAATAAAACAAGTAATTATTTCAAACCACTAAACGCATGATTTGATTTCCATAATATCCAATGCATTACTGCAATGACCGTCTTGGTGGATATAGTCCCTTATGGAATCAAGTTCACTCCTTGTTCCAGTACTATATCACTGAACCAGATTAAGTTACCATTCCAGCCATGTCTATCTCATTAGATATAAATCTTTACCTAATGCATTTGAGGAGGATATAGGTCCCACCCATCTCTTAATGAAACCATTCTTACGTGTGCCACAACACAAACATAAATCATACATCATAACCCAAAGAATAAAATGGATTTCATAAACATCATCCCATCATAACATAATCCATATAAAAAAATGGATATCATTCCATCATAAGAAAAGTAAAACCATGAAAATCAGAGAGACATTATACATGAAACACACACATATGAGATAATGTCATCTTAGATGGAAAATGGTTTTGATAAAACACTTGAAATGAATTATTGAGGAAAATATCCTTTCTTTTTCAAAATCATTTTCTATTCAAAAAATGACATTCCATTTAAAAAAGGATTTTTTTTGAAAATATTCATGAAATATTGTAGAGTAAGCTTCATGAAAATAAGGAATTATAAAACCGTAAAAATCCATTCATTTCGTATAAGTTAAAAAAACATTCTTCTCGTACTTTGGCCGGAAAAGTCATGAAGTATCTGGTACTGAAAACGAAAAAAGATTCCATTCATATATTTTACTAATAATTCACCAATAGGTAAAATGGGATTTAAACAATCGTAGGACAATATAAATAATATTACATATTGTGTAAACATGGATGTGGATGATAAATATGCCCTAGTGAAATCTTAAGTATAAACAATTTCGGATAAAAATGGGATGGTGAGACTTTCCCTTATTTTATGTCCAATATGCATCATATGTAACCGAAAATCCTGTATAATGATTTAAATAATTTCATTGACTTTTTACAGAATCATATTCATTGTTATGAAATCATATATGGTTCACTTATGACATTATATTACCCGTTCTTTTGTAAATTCCATGTTAAAATAGCATTTTGGGTAAAATTATTTCATTTATCATACATGTTCTGATTGGTTGTTCTTGATATTTTTACTTATATCATGATTTTCATAATTATAGAATGTAAAAAATGATTTATGTATCATATATATTCAGTATATATAGAAAGGAGATATATAAATTAAATGAAACACACCGTTCATGCAGAATGTAGACCGTACGTACGCATGAACACTGTTATCCTTTCCTTATTCACTTGAATCGAAGTAAGTAGATGAAATATATATATATACATAAATACAGTAGAATTATTATGTTATAAATACCATTATTATTCATTATATATACTTTATAATAATTCATTAATGGTTAACATGGAGAATTATTCACATCGCGTCGTGGAGACGGTAATCCGTACGTACGCACAAGCGATGATATTGTTCCCATAATTATTGAATGGAATAAGAGTGGATGATATAATATCTCATAATAATTATGATATTATAATAACTATATATAGTTATTATTTACTTCATTATACCCATCCAAGTAAGGTGGTGGTGGAAAAACAGATTACACCACGGCATGAAGATGGTATTCCGTACGTACGCACGCGCGGTGATTTCATTTTCCGTACGATGCATAGAAAGTGAAATGGGATTTTTTAATATTCATAATAACATATCAGTATATGATTGATACTTATGTTATTACTTCCTAATTAACCAACTAAATAAGAGGATGTAGAAGATGTAAGAATCTTGAAAGAATCGGTAGAAGAGATTACCTCTTCCTCGACATGCCTTCTTTAATCTTCCACTTAAGAGACTAGAGATGGTTTTTTGAGAAGACTAAAACCTCCATAATATTACTAGTGATGTTGATAAGATTAATGGTCAGGGGTTTGCTGAGCATGAAGGCCCAATGTTGTGTAAAGAGAAGATGGAGGAGGTGCCCTTTTATAAGGGAGGAGAGGGGCACCTTTGGAATCCTCTAAAATATTAATTTATAAAAAATAAAAACCCCACATAAAAACATCCCAAATGACTCGAATCCGAATATTAGATGTCTTAGGTTTATAATATCATCAACCAATAATATTTATGAATTTTGGGAATTTATTTTAAACATTATCAACTTGAATTCTCCTTATTTAATCTATTTATTTTTATTTGTGGTAATAAGATTATAAATTTTAAATTGTTATAAATAATTACTTATGTGTACTGAATTTTACATAATTGGATACTTTATGACATTTTAGACCATATAAATTTTAATTTATAATTTTTAAATATTTTCATGATTTTTCAACAATTTTATATTATGTTATTTTTAAAAAATAACAATAGTGTCAATTTTGACACTATTCATTTATTTGAATTTAAATAAAATCCTCAAAAAATAAATGTTCAAAATAAAATAATTAATAGATTAATAACATGTAATATTTATCTATAAAATTAGTATAGAATGTTAAATAATTCATATAATATTTATTTTAATATTTTTTAAAACCATTTATTAGATATTTCAATCAATAAAATAATTTCAACATCACTATTGTGTCACCTTTAATGACAATTATTTAATCCATAATTTTTTTTTAATAAATTCAAATGACTTAGATAATTTGATTATATTTCTGTAGAATATTCATGTTCTATGTTTCATTACGTTTATCACTAAATTAAAATAATTATACTTATAAGATTTAAGAGAGTGACATGTTGTCACTTTCTTTGGATTTAATAATAATTAAATTATTTTCATGGTCAAAAGTCCATAAAATTAATATATGACAACCCATATGTGATATGGGTCTACATTTAGTAATCCAATATAATTTTTTCAGGAGTTACAATAATTTTATAATCTTATTTGTACCCTTAATTACCCGATTTAACTTTAATTACAGTTAATAAAAATTACTATAGTTACTATTAATAAATTAATAAAAAATAAAAGTAAACTATTAACATAATTTAGACCAACTGAATTGAAATATGAAATCCATTTTTCAAAATTCAAAACACAGAAGTTGCAGTAATTAATTTAAAATTAATCCTGTTGTTAAGAAAATGGGTTTTTAAAGTTAAAACATTGCGAAAGATTGAAATGTTTCTACCTATGAATTCAAAGTAAAATTAATGGTAATTACATACATTATATTAAATGGTAAAAATATATTCTATATATAATTTAAAACAATTGTCTATTATAATTTATCCATATTAATTATCTCTATGAAAAAAATTGTTTTTAAGTAACATTTATCTAGTTTTTACTATTCATCAAAAATAAGAATGCTGTCAGAAAAATATCAAAACATTATACAATGTAAATTTTTATATCATGATTTAAAATAAAAAGTTTATTTTGTAAAATTGAACTTATAAACTTGTTGAAAATTATATTTAAAATGGGTGCGCCATCAAAAGGTGGCAAAACTGCATTTTTTTAAAAATACATATTTTTCCCGAAAAAAATATTTTTTTCTCATACCATGTTCTATAGAATGTGTAAGTTGAATAATAATTTTCAAAATCCAAAATTTATTTAATATCATTCATAACGTCTAGTTCATAATAATATTACAACAATACATCGTTGTTTAGTGAAACCTTGTATTGTGTATGACACACGCTATTGAGGATGGTCGTGATTGTGTGTAATGCAAGCCAAGTCAGGGTTGCATATAGCACAAGATAATATTTGTTTTGTGTACAAACGAAGACATAAAAGAAAATAAAAGATTATTTTTCATAAAATTTCGTGGTGTTACATTCTACCCCCTTAAAATGATTTTTTCCCTCGAAATTTTTCGGGGTTATAAATTGTTTACTACATGAAAGTCTCTTTAATAGAAACCCACATCGTAAAAAGGAATACCAAAACATAACATTAAAAAATAAGGAATGAAACGTAATGGTTACCCAAATTAACTAATCATTGGGTTTCCTCATTGGAGAACATAGGTGAAAATATTGATATGGAAGAGAAATCTAACCATCAAATTCTGATGGAGAGTGGTAGAGAACATGGCTATGAAATAACCAACAATCACAAAGACATAAAATTGTGATTATCTAACGTACCATCTGATTCATTGGATATGAAGAAACTAGGAAAAACATTTTTGGTTTTCAAGATCATTTCCTTAAAGTGGAATAATTTGAATTAGAAGAAATACTTACTTTATTACAGTACAATCTCACTGTTGTTTGTGCCTTGAACAATTTACACTTTATCTTTTTAAGAAATGAAGATGAATTTTTCATTATTTAAGTGTTAGAAGAACATGTGATAGAATGATGGGTCATTCCATCTGTCTCAAAAAAAAGGTTAACCAATGTTATCAAATATAGATAAGTCCATCTATGGTGAGGTTAATCGAATATGATTCCAAAAATGGACTTATACATCATTTATCATACTTCTTAATAAAATAAAACTCGATTCTACTAACCAGGGACTTACTATAGGCCAGGGGAAGGTGATAATGTCCTGTCACACTTCGGTTGTGGGTTCAATTCCCACAACCATGTATGACGTGATGGGTTGTCGCCCGTCCTATGGGTTGTCCTTTTTCTAAAACTAAACTATTATAACATTTCCTAAATAGTATCGAAAAATGTTCTAGAAATAAAAAATTCTATCTGATGTCAAACATAATCCATTCCAACCTATAAACTTATCAAAAACCCTTCTGTCCAATCTAATAGTACAAAGAAAACTATTACTAGAAAGGTCACATAACAAGCACGCTAATAACATCATTTATCCCCCATATGTCATAAGATATATCTTGTTGGTCACATTACAAAAATGTGAATACCTTAATCATGTATTATTTTGAAACATAAATTACCATAGAACCTTAGTGAAAACATGAATGATGTCAAAATTTAACTCTTTCCACATACCAAAATACCAAAATTTCTATATACTCAAACCATGATATAACTTTGTCCTTGTATCATTCATGAGCTCATTTCATTTTCTATTTATGCCTTCATTATGTGCATATCATCTTCGTTCCAAAAATATTTCAGTCACTATTCATGGTTACTGGTACCATATAATTATTGAAAACCAATACATAGATATTCCAAAATTCGACAATACCTTAAATGAGATTCCATTATATGATTTTGAAATATCATTACATAAACACTTAATCATTACACAACATCATTTTCATACTCAACATCACAAATAGTGATCGCATGTTGCTTCCCTTTATCCTTTTCCTTAAGAGGTTTCTCACATAGATCGTCATTAACCCTTGGATTGGGGCATTGATTAGTAAAATGCCTCATTTCATTGCACTTGAAAAATTGATGTGTTGGTGGAACATTATCTGTAGTCTTTTATCTATTCACATCATTAGATACCTTTTTCCCATTACTTTGACACCCAACTGCTCGATGACCTTATTTTCCACACATAAAACATTTTCTAGTACCTTTTAGACAATCTCCACCATCCTTCATTCCACACATTGAGCATAAAGAAACATTCATATTCTTTTCACCATTGTTCTGAGATTTTTCCATGAACTCCATATTTCATTTCTTATCAAAACCATGGGATGGATATTTAATACCAAATTCCATTTCTACCTTGATAGCACAACACACAATTTCTCCATAGCTAATGAAGCCTCTTATAGCTAATTCCCATTGAAGACTTGTTTTTAATCCACTGAATAATCGATCAACTTTACTTTCAGGTTGGATGATAAAGCCAGATGCATACCTTTCAAGCCTTGTTAAATTCACCTCGTATATACCAATAGATTCATCATCCTTTCTCTTAAACTCAATTAAATTCTTTTCCCCCTTTGTTTAAATAATACAAGGTAAGTACTTATTAAAAAACAAGTTCTTGAACTCATCCCATTCCATTGATTCAATTTAATCTCAGGGCATCCTATTCTTAATTAGAGTCCACCATTGGTCTACATCACCATATAAATGGTAAATATCCAGAATGAATTTTTCAGGTTACGAACAGCGAATTATGGAAAATGTCTTTTCAATGGTATTGATCCATTGATCAAGAACAAGTGGATTTGAAGACCCGCCGAAAGAAGGTGGACGTTACCTCATGAAGGACTCAATAGAATATTATTCCCTTATCTACTCATTCAGAAGTCTAGAATGATTCATATATTGGGTAAGTTTATCAATAATATTTTTCACTCCATCTCCCATAACATTGGTTTTTTTAGAAGGACAATCATTTCATTTTCCATTACATTGATCAACACAGTTCCATCGGGTTCCAACCATCATCTAAAACCCAAAAAGAATAGTGTGAGAGGAAATAATCATGCTAGTGAAAAAACATAATAAAGGGGGGGTAACTTCAATGTCTAACATATTAGGTTTAATTCTAATATCATTAAAATAATTCTAAGACTATGAATTATACTTACACTAAACCCTGGGGACATCCCTATACATACCTTAGAAATATCTCTAGGGATCTCACTAAATTTTTCGCATCTCAGTTTCCAAAGGTTAACTAAACCTTTCCTCAAATACCAACTGCAAAGACCCAAATCATGGTGTACATGGACATTACATTACTTTTGTGGAATAATTAATAGATAAAAAACCAACACTAAAGGATTGTAATATTTTATTGTCTTTGGAAACTCGGAACATAATATTCTAATCATGGTGAAAGAAATTCAACATCTCCCATAAATATCTTCCCCTTTTGTTTTCTTACCTAAAACATTTATTTATATCCTAGGGAAAATAAAACATATAATGGGTGAGCTAAAATTCTCAGTAAGGGTAAGCATGGAGAAAATAAAAAAAGCCATATACATTTGATCTTAAAAACATGAACATAATGTTTAAATCTTGAGCAATGACATAAAGCATGGAAGTACATAAGGTATAGATCATAATAGAACATCAATAATGATAAAATAGAATGGAAATAAAACATATAATTGTGGAAAACCATTAATCACATGATATTATTTCCATAGTATCCATGGCATTGCTGCCCAGACCATCGTAGTGGACAAAGTCCCTTACCGAATCTTGTTCACTCCTCGTTCCAGTCCTGTACCACTGAACCGGATTAACATACCATTCCATCCATGTCTATCTCAGGAGATATAAATCTTTACCCAATGCATTGGAGGGAGATATAGGTCCCACCCATCTCAAAATGAAATCATTTTTATGTGTCTCACAAAAAAAACATAAATCATACATCAATCCCCAAAGAATAAAATGGGTTTCATAAACATCATCCCATCATAACATAATCCATATAAAAAAATGGATATTATTCAATCATAAGAAAAATGAAACCATGTAAATCATAGAGACATTATACTTGAAACATACACATATGAAATAATGTCAACTTGGATGGAAAATGGTTTTGATAAAACACTTCAAATGAATTCTTGGAGAAAATATCCTTTTTTCTTCAAAATCATTTTCTTTTCACAAAATGCCATTAAATTTCATAAGAAAAGTATTTTTTTGAAAATAGTCATGGAATCTTGTAGAGTGAAAATTATGAAAATAAATCTTTATAAAACCATAAAAATATGTTCATTCCGTATAAGTTAAAAATGCATTTTTCTCGTACTTTGGCCATAAAAGTCAAAAAGTATCTCATACTGAAAACGACAAAAGATTCCTTTAATATCTTTTTTTTAAAGATTCACCAATAGGTAAAATTGGATTTAAAATATTGTAATAGTATAGAAATAATATTACTTATTGAGGAATCATGTATGTGGATGATAAATATTCCCCAGTAAAATTTGATGTATAAACAAACTCGGATAAAAATGAGATTGTGTGATTTTCCCTTACATTATGTATGATATGCTTTGTATGTATAAAAACCACATGTATAATGATTTAAATAATGTTATTGACTTATTACAGAATCCTATTCATTGTTATTATATTATATATGGTTCACTTCTGACTTTATATTACCTGTTCTTTTGTAAATTCCATGTTAAAGCAGTGTTTTTGGTAAATTTGTTTCATTTATCGTATCTGTTCTTACTTATTGTTCTTGATAATATTACATATATCCTGATTTAAATAATTATCGAATGTAAAACATGATTTATATATAATATATATTCAGTATATATATATATATAATAGATATATAAATGAAATGAATCACACCGTTCATAGAGACGGTAGACCGTACGTACGAATGAGCGTTGTTTTCCTTTCCTTATTAACTTGAATCGATGTATGTAGATGACATATATATATATATATAAATACAAGTGAATTATTATGTTATATATACCATTATAATTCATCATATATACATTATAATCATTCTTGAATGGTTAGCATGGATAATGATTCTCATCTGGTCATGGAGATGGTAATCCGTACATACGCCTGTGCGACGATATCGTTCCCATAATTATTGAATGGACCTGGAGTGGATGATATAATATCTCAGAATCTGTATTATGTTATAATAAACATATATAGGTATTCTTTACACCATTATACTCATCTATGTAATGTGGTTGTGGAAAAACAGATTACACCACGGCGTGGAGACGGTATTCCATACGTACGCATGCGCGGTGATTTCAGTTTCTATAGGATGGATAGAAGGTGAAATGGGGTTATTAAATATTTATAATAACATATCAGTTTACGAGTGATACTGATGTTATTAATTCATAATGAAACAACTAAATAATAGGAAGTACAAGAAGGACGAAACTTGAAAGAATCAGTAAAAGAGATAACCTCTTCCTCGACATGCCTCCTTTAAACATCAACTTAAGGGACTAGAGTTGGACTTTTGAGAATACCATACCCTCTATAATATTAATATGATCATTTATAAGAGTAATGGGCAGGGTTTTGCTGAGCCTGAAGGCTCAATCTTGTGAAAATCTGAGATGGAGGAGGTACCCATTTATAAGGTAGGAGAGGGGCACCTTTGGAAACCTCAAAAATATTAATTTATAATAAATTCAATCCCCACATAAAAACTTCTCAAATGACCCAAATCAGATAAATATATGCGATAGGATTGTATTATCATCAACCAAAAAAATTTAGAAATTTTGGGAATTTATTTTAAACATTATCATCTTGATTTATCCTTATTTAATCTATTTATTTTTATTTGTGGTAATAAGATTCTAAATTTTAAATTCATATAAATTCTTACTAATGTGTTGTGAATTGTCCATAATTGGATAATTTATGACATTTTAGATCATATAAATTTTAATTTATAATTTTTAAATATTTTCATGATTTTTATACAATTTTATTTTATGTTATTTTTATATAATAACAATATTGTCAATTTTGACACTATTCATTTGTTTGAATTTAAATAAAATCCTCTCACAAGATATGTTTGAACTAAAAGACTTAATAGATTCATAACATGTCATATTTATCTAGAAAATTAGTGGATCACATTAAATAGTTCATATAATATTTATTTTAATATTTTTAAAACCATTTATTTGATATTTCAATAAATAAAATAATTTCAACATCACTATTGTGTCACCTTTAATGACAATTATTTAATCGCTAAAAATTATAAATATATTCACATGATTTAGATAATTATATTATCTTTTTGGATAGTTTTCATGTTCGAAGTTTCATGAAGTTTATCACTAAATTGAAATTATTATACTTATAAGCTTTAAGAGAGTGACGTGTTGTCACTCTATTTTCTTTTAATAATAATTAAAAACATTTCATGGTCAAAAGTCCATAAAATTAATCTATTTTGACACTTAGATAATATGGGTATACTATAAGTCATCCAATAGAATTTTTTTAGGTGTTAGGGTAATTTTATAATCTTATTTGTACCCTTAATAACCCGATTAACCTTTAACTATAGTAAATAAAAATTACAGTAGTTAATATACAAAATATCAAAAAAAAATATAATTAACCTATTAACAAAATTTAGACCCAAGGAATTCAAATATGTAATCCATTTATAAAAATTAAAAACACATAAGTTGCATTATTTGATTTAAAATTAATCCCGTTGTTAAGAAAACGTGTTTTAAAAGTTAAAACATTGCCAAAGATTGAAATGTTGTTACCTATGAATTCAATGAAAAATTAATAGTAATTAGATACATTATATTAAATGGTAAAAAAATATTCTCTTTGTACATTAAATAAATTTAATATTATAATTTAACCATATAAATTATCTCGATGAAAAATGTTTTTTTAAGTAAAATTTAGCGTGTTTTAACTATTCATCAAAATAAAAACGTTGTCAGAAAAATATCAAAAAATTATCCAACGTAAATTTTTATATAATGATTCAAAAGAAGAAGATTATTTGGTAAAATTGAACTTATAAACTTGTCAAAAAATATATTTAAAATGGGTGTGCTATCAAAAGGCGGCAAAACTTCATTTTTTTAAAAAATACATATTTTACCAAAAAAAATTATTTTGTTCTCATACAATGTTTTAGAGAATGTGTAAGATGAATAATAATGTTATAAAATTTAAAATTTATTAAATATTATTCATAACGGCTAGTTCATAATATTATTAGAACCATATATCATTGTTTATTGAAACCCGGTATTGCGTACAACACACGCTATCGGGGAATGTCGCGATTGCGTGTAATGCAAGCCAAGTCAGGGTTGTGTATAACACAAGATAATCTTGGTGTAGTGTAAAACAGATGACATATATGAAAATAAATGAATATTTTTCATAAAATCTCGGGGTGTTATAATTCCCATTCAAGAGGTTTATGGTGAATACTTTCCCATATCATACGTACAATCGGATCATGCACATATACCCAATAAAATTGGATCTATTCAGCCTATAATGACATCCACTCCAAGGACAGGACATAAAAATACCCATTATAACCACTTTTCCCACCATGTGGCTTTGAATACTTGTAATAAGGCATCCAAATAGAAGTTTTATCAAACACCATGGGAACATAGAGATCTATATTTTTATTTTCTCTACTTAATACTGGAGTTCTTGAATCCATAAAACATTAATTTACTCAAGCTCATGATCCTCCCCCCCCCCATTACCAAAGTATGGGACTAGTAGTAGTAATTCTATATGTTCTCATCCGATACTTCATCATGTAGGCTTTTTCCCTTAAAAATCTGTCAATCTCAAGAACCTATATCTATATGAGGGCCACTACAACCCTTTGTGTGTCTAGAAGTCCAAGGAGAACGAAAGTCTACCCCTTAATGTAACCCACCATGATGGTCCTCATCATTATGGAATTCACTATGAAGGTTCTCTCTTCAGTAGTGATTTACATTTTTATAATAATTACATAACAGACAATGTAGCGATGAGAAATCCCATTCTTTTTTAGGAACATTAAAATATAACTCCAATAATGTCTGATGTGTTGTCATTGGTGGGTGAAATTATTCACCATTAGAAAACAACATGAGGTGACATGCATTTTCTGAACCACCCTTGGGATATTTATCTTCGAATTCAATTGAGGAACACTCTGCCAATCATTTTATTTATGATAAAGTAGAAGGAAAATCCCAACATTGTTCTGATCAAGTAGTGAAACCTCAAGTAAAATATGAAGAGGATATGTTGAACAAGATGAAACAACTAGCTAATGGGGAAAAATTAACCATGTTCTAGAATTTTGAGACCTCTCAGTATAAAATTACACATATGTTGTCATAAGATTATATTCATGATATCACTCTAAACATATAAAAGACTCTTTATCATATAAAATAAAAAAATTTACCATATGACGTATATCAAAGTCATTACAATGTAATATAAGGGTTAAATCACCTAATTGAGTTGTTATCTCTACTATAATCTGGACATCCAACGATAAATAATCAATAAGGATCCCATTATTGTACATGCCTCATTGATTTAATGAGGTTGCAAATAATCATCACAGATAACCCATATGATGTTCATATCAGAGGATGTGGTGCACATGGAACATAGCATTTCACTGCACTCCAAATCCAAAAAAACATACAAAAATTGGTCTCATGTAATGTTATTCACCCCGACTGGCTTGAATATGAAAATAATATTCATTACTAATGATATTCTCAGCCAGAACAATCATTTACCGGCATCCACCAATGCCAAGACCAAAGAGGGACCGCCATTGAGAAACCATTTCATCATGAATATAAAAACATTGAGATGCCTCCCTAATTAGAGGAACTCATCCATCATAATTGACAAATGTTTAAAAAACACAATGTTCTTCCAAAATGGGTGATTTAATTTGGAAACAAATAATTCACCCAGCTATCTTTCAGACCAAAATTTGTAAAATCAAAAGAGATATTGTGCTGATATAATCAATAATAGTTCAAGAGGCAACCCAACCCACATGATTGGGGGAATTTTAAACCCTATCCTTAATGCTAACAAATAGATTCTGAAGTTTATAGAAAGAATAATAAAAAGAGACTCATCCTGTAGGGATGATGTATTTTTACATTCACAATCCCCTCATTAGGCGAAGTTTGTTTTCTCTTGATTAGGGAGTAATTTTCATATAGAATGTGGGACCGAACTATACATGGATTCCCTTTAGGTTACTGTCAGTCAAAAAAATAACTGGGAACCAAAAAATTAGAGGATATGGTCTCATAGTGGGTGTAGTAGAAGATGACACTATTAGATGTTATAGAGGGTTGAAGTGCACTATTAAAGTCAGGAAGAAGGCTTTATCCCAAATGGGTGGATCCGGCCCCTCCTTCGGAAAAATTTAAGAATCCCACATTTCCAATATTCAATTTATTTGGAGAACTATAACATCCATTGATGAATTTATTCTATCTCTATGATCCTTTGACGGGGAAACCTGAGTAATAAGAAGTAGTGAAACACATAACCTTTGTACAATCAATATAGGGGTCATATTTTTTATTGAATACAAGTTTTATGTCTTGATCAATAACTGGATAATAATATATCCATCATACATTCCTTTTACATTTCAGCTCAATGCTATAAAAGACAATAATATTTGATATCACAAATTTTAGGATAATATAGAATAAATTAGATTCATATTTCATTTATTGGTTGAAAGGATTAACATAGTCTTTTAATATATTGTTCCCTCAAGAAGAGTTGTTTCCCATTTGTATAGATAATCTTCGTGATGAGTTGTGAAAAAAATTAATCCCTAATAAATATACAGGAGGTTTTTGTGATCTGGCCTCAATTTTTCTACATGTGGAAACTAAATAACATATACTAGATCCAAAAACAAAGAAATACAATAATCATCGAGATGAAGAGAAAGAAATGAATAGGTCGTTATAGTCACACTTAACAAAGACCTCATACCTACCCCTATTTTAAAGAAATTATCATACCATAGGGATTCGCCTCCCAAGAATCCACAAAATTTAACTCCTTGTCAAGATGATTGAATATATCAATGGCAAAGAATGTTTGAGGAGTTTAAAAATAAGGTCTATTCATTTAGAAATGACGAAGGTCCCCGATTACGTCATCTCATTTTTTGAAAAGAATCATAATTTAGTTTCCAAGGTCAAAGAAACATATAAAAGAATGAGAAAAAGAACTCCAAATATATTTCCATTAAAATATAATGTTAAGGATCCCCATCTAGTAGATTTTTCAAGGACCTCATACAATAGATGGTGGACTCTGGGAATGTAAGGAAGAAAAATTCACCAGCCTAGGTTACAGGCTTTACTGCTACTAATCCAGATGAAGAAAGAAAATGGAAGGAAGTCAAAAGTATGAATTATCCAAAATTCAATGATTGGATGTCACAAATATAATAAATTGAACTCATTCCATTCTACGAACATGGTTAAAGTATTACATTGTGTCTCCCTCTACTTTCATTACCGCAAAGTTATCTTCATAAAAATCCCCATCCTATAAAGTATAATACTCAAGGAAGAAACATGGTTGTGATAATAAGGAAAATAGAGAATAATAAGAGTTTGTGCTAAGGACAAAGTAGTCCTCGACCTTAGTAGATGTTATGCTGATTGACTCATGTTAATTGGCACCACCACACAAAAAGATACAACAAGAGGTGACCCCCCATGAAAAATCTTCATTAGATGGTGAGTAGATCATTGGTTTTGATAATGTTATTTAGTTAACTAATCGCTACTCAAAAGATGTTTCAAATTATGAACCTTATTTCCCTTCACATGATTGAGGAACTTGGGTAAGAGGTGATCCGATATGAGGATATAGGGGAAGACACAATTATACTAGAAGCCACTACTCTAACCACACCCCTTCTCTAACTGTATATAAAACAAAAACTCATCAGAGATCACTCTAGATGGCTCAATAATAAGAAGGGAATTTTCCCACACATGATAGTTTCTTCCATTATATGATCATCTAGAAATACCTGTTAGAGTCTATGACACAGTCTACTCTCTGAGTTGGAAGACCTAGTTGGCCTAATCCACCAAGAGAAGAAATACATACATATTTTTTCTTAAAAGAGGGGCTATCCACATCAAGAGAATCGAATCCCATGTCACCTTTAAGATAGAATATCTATGTAGGAAAAAAATGTCCTTTGGATCAAAAGTATGATGTTTTGATGAAACCGGCCCAATTACCAGCAATGCTATCAATCCTGAATGTTCTAAATCTATTAATGGATCTCTAGTGAGAACATATAGAGAAATTTTCAATCCCAATTGAGTTTGAAACTAGCATTTTTTCCACCCAGTTTTAGCATAATGATAATGACCTAGATGAATTCCATATAATAATATCATTCAAGGGCCAGGATGAGGGGTCTATCGTAAATGGACACATCGAACCAATGAATCAATCTTAGAAGATAAATGATATTTATATCTGACAATCCTTCATTAATAATTGTTCTGGAGTCAACCTCATTCCCATTCAGACACATTACTAATTGGGATTCAATGAATCCCATTTGTCTCCATCCACTTTAATGTGTAAGGGTTACAATAAGAATGAGCCTGAATCTAAGGGTGAGAATACGATTAGAACATTGTTTAGGGATCTCAAATTTGATTCAGAGATCATGATTGTCTGGAATGATGCAACATTCCACATTTTTCTGGGGAGACCTTGGTTACATCATAATGTGGTTATTCCTTAGTCGTACTATCGAAGTCTCAAATATTATGTCATTGGTCAAATAGGTACATAACATAATGATAAGTCCCCATTCAAAACATATCAATCTTAGTACATTGATGAGAAGTTCTATTACATTAAGGTAATATAGCCCATTAAAAATTATGTTACTAGAATCAATGCTATGAATAATCTAGAAATGATCCCTTCTAACCCAATCAAGCATCTCATTGTATATTACGTGATTCCAATTAATAAAATTGAAAGGGTTTTCCCAAATCCCAAAAATCATTCAGTGGATTCCATAATGTAATATATGGAAACTGATCCTTATAGGTCATGAGAAATCATTGATTCACTAAGCAGTGATGAGATTTTAAACATAGTTGTCTTCCTTCAATCCACTTAACTTTAGAAAGACTTCTCTTGGTCGTTGAGGCTAGAAGAAAATGTTATAGTCATGAAAAGATATAGAGATTCTTAATTCTAGACCAAATAGTTTACCTTCAATGATTCACAAAGATCATTCATCATTATTTTGTCCAGTCATTATTTACACCTCTTTAGGATGTCCAAATACTGACTACTACCATGGTAATGAAAGAATTGCTTCATAATCTACCATTCAATAAGAGGTTGAAGAAGCAAAACATGAAGAAGTATAAGAAGAGGAAGACAACCGGGACACCACTTTAGCATTTTAGGAATGTGTCACCACCATAGTAGATGAACATAGAGAATAAATATCTAGTAAACAAGGAAGACCTATAGCCCACTCTGATTAGTGAAGCTATATCTCAAAAAAAAGATGTTTATAAATCGTTTTTAAAGAAACATCAGGATTTGTTCACCTGAAATTATACAAAAATGCTAGGTATTGAACCTGAGGTGGCTATCCATCATTGGGGGTTCCTAGAAGAGCTTGTAGGATATAAGAATACCACAATATAAACACTCCCTAATCACACCTCCAAAATTATGTATTATGATGAGAAGATTGTAAAAGACGACTTCAACTGAGAGGTAAAATATCCAAAGTCGTTAGCCATTATTTTCTCCGTGTAGAAGTTGAACATGTATATCAGAGTTTTTATTTATTTCAAAGATCTCAACTGCCATTGTCCCAAATATTAATTCTTAGTTCCAATCACAGAACTATATATTTATGGAACAACTGGCTATTAAGCTCTCTGCTTCATGGATGGATACTCTGTGTAAAACCAAATCCGGATTTCCTAAGAGGATGAGGAATATACATCCTTTTGAACCCCTAATGGAATACCTTACTGTTAGGTAATTCCATTTTTCTTGAATAATGTTGGTTCATCATACCAATAATCAATGCACCACATCTTTAATCCCTTCTTATGGAAATTTATTAAATACTATGTTGATTATCTAGCGGTCAAATACAAGAAACGTTCACATCACCTGACTAACATAGGGACCATATTTAGAAACATTTGACAGCATAATTGGAAGATTAACCCATTGATATATTATT
This sequence comes from Viscum album, assembly GCA_963277665.1. NCBI lineage: Eukaryota > Viridiplantae > Streptophyta > Magnoliopsida > Santalales > Viscaceae > Viscum > Viscum album. The sequence goes on along the minus strand of OY728119.1, from coordinate 1,170,545,843 downwards.
ATTGGGTAACCTAAGGAAAATATCACAATTTTATTGTATTCTATTGTGACATCGAATTTGATCCTTAGATGACTATGTATTTTCATGGAATTTCACCTCCTACAAATCTGAAAGAGTTGAGATGAAATCAAGGAAACTTGGCCTATATATCGAACATCATAGATAATATGGTAGTAAAGAGTTTTCCTTTCATGAAATTAATGAAAAGGTGGTCACATATCAATCGAACAATGACTATCAAGAGGAATTTGATACCCTCAAGAAATACCTCTTTACTACACTAGTATTGATTCCACTTATTTATGTAAAACTAGTCATTATTTATGTGACATCATTTAATTAATTACTGGGAGCCTTATTTGCACAAAAATAACTATATTGGGAATGAAATAGTCTTTATTTTCACATTCACACCATTATCAACGTAGAGAATCCAAATTCAAATATTGAGAGTTTTTTTATAGCATTAATATTTGCAGTTCCGAAACTAAGGCACAACCTAATGCATCATGACATGCACATGATCTCTTATAAAAATATAATAAAATTTATAATTAGACATTCTATGTTGATAGGAAATATTCAATGGAGGGAATCTATACAAAAAAATTGATATATATTTCATTCCTAAAAAATAGTGAAAGGAAAATATTTTATGGACTTCCGTGTTGGGAATCCATCTACATAAGAATCATCTTTAAATACGGAACTACCTGATGATGAAATAACCTCTATTCATAAATTCCCCTAGATATAGGAAATGTATTTTTATGGTTCTTCCAGAAGTACAATGTGGGAGAGAATTGAATATCCTAAGCTAAACAATGTTGGGTTAGGAATTGTGCGTATCTCCCCTGAAAAAGACATGCTTCCATACTACTTCATGTTAATAGAATGTGGTAACAATAATGAAGTAGAATAATAGGATCTCATTGCAAGCATGGAATTGGAACTCCATGTATCGATGAATCACCTAGAAGATAAGGATGATTTAGAATATTTAATCCAATAGATCAATGGAGATTAACCCATCAAAAAAGAATAAATATCCCCCTGTTTGATTATGTCCAAGGGTTAATGGAAGTGTTTTCCTTTGATCCAAAAATATATTATGTATTATGATAAAAAATTGACCAAGATCATGCACTAGAAAATGGATCCACAACCTATGAAGATCCAAACCGGGATCATACAATCCTCATCATTGATCATCATTGTTAGTTTTTCCTTTTTTTCAAATCAGAATAGAGGAGAACTATGAAATCTGCTACATTTATGATCTATATGGTCATACCACAGGATTAATGGAGCCCATCCTGAAATATCACCAAGATGGAGTACTTCAACCAGATAGAGCTGGAAATGAGAATTTTGGGTGATGACCAGTGAAATGTTCTCTTTACGATGACCCAAATCATAGGGAGATCCTTTATAGATGAGGATTCAACACAAATACCCTCAAACGCATTGATGGATAAGAGACTGAGGCTGTCATGAAAGAAGTACATGTAAAATCCTATGGTGCCCACCATTTTGGGCACAAAAATTCTAATAAAATCTGAAGGCATGGATATTTTTTTCCTTCAATGATGCTGTATTATATAGATTTCACTAAGAAGTGTCAAAACTACCAAGTTTATTCCAACTTCATTCATAAATTTCTATAATTTCTACATACAACTAATTAATACTGCATATTTTATATATGGAAAATGGATGTAGTAGGACCTTAACCACTATCAATAGACAATAAATTCTAGTATATCATTACAACCACTAATTTTTCTCTAAATTGTATGAGGAAATACATCTGAAATAATTCAGGGATACAATCAGTTGATATCTTTTTTAAAGCTAGTATAATAACTAGATATGGTGTCACTCATACCATATTTGTGGAAAATGAATCAAAATTATGGTCTGGTGAGGTAATGATGTTATATCTAGAATATAATATCAAATAAAACTATTCCTCTTTCTATCATGTAGCCAACAATGGAAAGATAGGGGACTTTTTCAAAACCATGTAATATATACTCCAGAAAAAGGTGGATAATGATAAAATGTCTTTTCTTCAAAAACTCATTTATGCCTTATGGGTTTATTGGAATACTAATCGTACTACAACATGGTCAACTCTGTACTCGTTGGTATGTGTAACAGAAGTTGTCTTTCCTATTGAAGTTCAATATCCTTCACTACAAGTTACTATTTATGACTTGTTATCTATATATGAGTAATCATAGAAGAGACTAGATGAACCAGAGAGATTGGATGAAAATATATTTCATACCTTACATCACATGGATGTCTGTTAGAACTTAAAAGTACAATAATTCAATAAGAATGTATTCCTCCATCTATTCCTCCAATTATAATTTGTATTTTTCCTTAAAAATATGATAATACTTGGAAAAAACACTCCAGAACATGAGGAAAAGTAGTAAGGTATTTACTCCATACAAAAGTTCTACTCAAATGAATATAATTATTTAATTTTAATGGATGGGTAAATCCATAAAACTCAGGCCAATTAAAAGTTCCATAATAAGTAATTTATGTAATCTCAAAAACGTTAGTCATAGTTTTATAATGGTAAACTATGTAACTACCAAAATCCTATTTGAAAGAATTAAAATGGCATAGAACTGTATACATCGTGCATGCATGGAATTAAATTGTTTAGAATATTTGTCCTTATCTCATGTAATTTAACTGCATGGCATGATGTTTTAATCTCATGGAATGAAACTGAAAAACAACATTTATAATCACCACATGACATTAAAATTTACTCTTAACATACCCTACATTTTATTCTATTAAAACTCTCAAGATACAACAATTTTAAATTCATTTTGGCCCCTAAAATATGATTATTATTCATACATAATAATTACAGACGTCATTAACACTCCCTATTGGCACGTAAACCCAATTTCTCTCTATGTTTGAATCAGATCTACATAAAAACCCCTTTTTAAGAACTACGTGTGGCTTTATTTTCAATCAAATGTGATACATGGTGACACCCAGATCTTCTATCATGGGCCCATCAACATCCATAAAATAATTTTTTTACCATTTCCATGTATATGAGTTAATTATATACTAGGAAACTTTCCATAGAAATGACATCATTCCCATACCATCTCGTATTTTGGGCCTACCCACTATTCTAAAATGGTTTAAATCTGTTATTTATCACATCAACATTCAATTTTTGGGGGGAACCATCCTTAAGAACTACATGTGTCTTGATTATTTTTCTAGAAAGATATAGAGTGACATATGGGTCCTATCCCATTTTCCATATGAAATAATTTAGTTTTTTAATGTCAGTTCTTCTTTGTCCATGCTACATGACATTAAACTACATTTAAAATTTCATGAACATTGGGTTTCATGGTTCTTTCCCTAGCAAGATACATAGTGAACCTGTCAAGATCTACGTGTTTTATGATTATTTCCCCTAGAAATATACAATGTTAATCCTGGGTCTTATCCCATGGCACATGATGAAATTATTCTTTCATGTTTGTTCTTACAGTTCCTCACAACATGATGATAAGATACATAGAAAGAACTTCACATGGATTGATTCTTATTTCATTGAGATACGTAGTGATGCCGAGATCTTCTATATCGGGTCCAACCACAAGTAAAATAAAATTCCCCTTTCCCTGTGTGTATGAATCAATAGTGTATAGGAAGTATTTTATGAACTATGTATGTATTTATTCTCAGCCAAATGAGAAACATAGTGATTCATAGATCTCCATACATAGTCACATCTACGATTTTGGAGGAGAAACCCCACTTATTTTTTTCCATGCATGAGTCCGATATATGTAGGGATATGTTCAAGGACTTGTGATTTGATTATAATTACAATAAAGTACATGATGATGCCTATAAATCCTAATTTTTTCCCAACCATCATCCTGTAAATAAAATAACGCATCTTCCCCGCATCATAACCAAATTGATTTAGGGAAACATTTCAAGAACTATGTGTGTCTTGATTCTTTCTTTAGAAAGATATTTACTAACACTCAATCCCTATTCCTTGGATCAACCACTACTTAATAATCATACCCTATTCCCTCACTATAGTTACCATTTTTTTTGAAGAAAACTTTCCCACTCTTTGTTTCTCATATTGAGCACAACTCACATGGGAATAGGAATTTGGTAAAGAGTTTCTCTGCATAAATAAGGTTAATAAATTTATTCTTGGGTTATCAATGGTCCTTGTTGTAAAACCTAAAAATAAACACAATATGTCGTCACCAAAGGATGAAAAACTACATGGAATTTCATTTATGAACTACACTTGTCTTTATTTCCACCATAATGAGAAACTTAGTGACGTCCAATTTTTCAATCATGGGCCCAACAACATCATAACATGAAAAAGAGTCTACTCTCTTATGTATGAGTTTGATATACATATGGAATCTAATAAATTTTCTCACATTATAGATGAACTCATATTTTTTAGAACTATGTGTGGATTTATTGTGACTCCAACAAGATTCATAGTGACACTTGTCCTCTATGCCCTAGTTTAGTCATACTGTCATTTGAATTTACATATAAAGACTCCTAATGTCCTTACTTCATGACATAAAACTGCATAGATCCATAATTACATTTAAGTTTCACTTTGGGTAAATTATTTTCCTCACCGCAATATGTTAAAATGGATGGATATAGTCCTCACCACATGACGTTAAAATACATGGTCTTCAGAGGACTACATATGGCTTGATTCTCATTGAATTTAAGATATGTTGAGAAAACTAGGCCTTATATTCTAGTAATAGCCATGGTCTAAGTGATAATTTCTCCTCATATGTATACAATAAAAATTTATACTAGATCTTTTATTTTGGGACCTCTCCTCAGAGAACCCACCAAAGAAACAAGATATGTCCCCTTTTATACAAATGAGTCTAATATATTGAAGGGACACTAAATTCAAGGCCAGTATGAATCCAAACACTTAATTTATGAATGGGATATTTCCCCTTTAAAAAATCATACTCATAATTTTGAAATTGTATTCGATATTGATAATCCTTCATTAGTTTCTTGTGAAAAAATGTCTGATATCTAAGAAATTTTTTTTCTTGATTCTGTAGTACGATCCCCAGTGCATCATGCATAAAATTATCCAATATAATGGGTATATCAGCCTAAGGATACCATCATTTTAGTATGAATAACATGTCCCAGTTAGACCTACACAAAAACCCCCGCATAATTGTTTTTTCATATAATGGTAACTTCATTTATGGGAGAAGCCTTGTCTGCTGCTTTAAGCTTCAATAATGGTATACAAGAACCCCCAATTTAAAGCGGTCATCCTTTGTGTGTACTTTTATAATTTCCATTAATCTGACCAAATAGACTCCAAGACCTATTTTACTTTTTCTCTCTATATATTTTCAAAGAACATTGTAATGATCATGTTCCAATAGAACGCATTATCTTTCATTGTTTCCTTAATATTGTGGTCCTAGTCATATGAAATAAAACAGTAGGCACCATGCTTCAAATGTTTTTGGTCAGACCTTCACCGAGAGCCTATATCATAAAATCATTGGAAACCACTAAGAATAATATGCCTTCTATATTCCTATACATTTCTCCGTAAAATAGATTCTATATTTGGGAGGATTTTAATATCCATAAACATCTATCATCCTTGATAAATAAAATTTCATAATTCTTGAGAGCTTTTTTACCTGAATATGATGTACGTTCCTTCGTTGTCCTTACATAAAATTCTTCTACATAACAAGCCTATTATCATAAGTATCCCACTATTTAGATGTCCATCATATTCCCTATTTGTCCATGACTAATACATCCCCTGTAATGGAGTTTTCAAATAGTGGATACATTGTCCTTGGAAAATAAATACTCTAATTCCATTTATACCTTTTTTCAATGCCTAATACATCCCCAACATATTTCTCTCAAATATTCATACTCCCCTCTGAGACGTTATTAACTATGTAGGATTTGATTCCCATCCAATGGATATATGTTATAAGCCTCCCTAAGGTTCAAACTTAATGTAGAAAATTAACCATATTCCCTCTTGGCCACATTCCCTTCAGTGTATAATTCAATTTGGAATATCATATTCCTTCCATGTTCATCGGGATGTTGTGACATAGTTCACACACTAATATTTGACTAGGAACCTTCCACCTAGATGTCGTTACCACATGAAATTAAACTATATTGTTGGGTCCTTGTGACATGATCTTAAAGGGTTTCATGTGTCATATTAAGCATCAATTAAAGTTGTGTTTTCTAATTCCATCAACAACGATATGTAAAAATACCACCTTTGGGTTCAATCTTAATATCAAAAAAAACTATGTCTCCCTGGATAACGATTAAATCAAGATCAACCTCTATCTACTAGGATGAGAAAAAACTCCAGATTAAATTTCAATATCCTTGGATAATGATAAATTCTATTGTGACATTATTCTACATGGATGACCATAAACTCCAGAATTACACACTGAGTAGATTCAAAACTAGAATAATTGTAATAATGAACAAAGAATAACTATATAGTATTGGTCTAGATCTCATTGATAGATAACCTCAAATAAATATAAATATCTCCATCAATGAAGAACCTCAAGTACATACAGATGATTCTAAATTCGTCATATACTGATAATTGATTGAAAATTTCAAGGGAAACCTATATTACTATAATTAACTTAATAAGGAGTCACGAACATATCTTTAATCAATAAAAAAGTCCTACTGTTGTAAATAATTTCTATAAAAGTGTGAGATGAGCCAAAAATCCCATCCTCTCGACAAATGGGAGTTCTTAAGCATCATCAGTCGGAATCCATAATGATCATCCGCCTTTGGAAAGTATGACCCTTTTGATATAGAGGCATTGGGTTTTTTTCGTTCCATAAATTTATCTATTATAAACCATTCATAAATAGTGATTCCTAACCATAGAACACATTCTGGGGGAAAAATCATCATTATCACCATAGATAGAATCAATTTTTCCTATTTTGGGAGCTCAAAACCGGTGGTCCACATATCATCTATTACTCCCACTACATGGATAAACTCTATTATTTTGGGCCCATAAAGAAAACAATAGCTGGAAACTCACTCAAAGTCTCTATTCATAGAACATGATGGTAGGATAATATGAAAAATTAAATCAAACCCCCCATATTTCACAAGACAAAAAAAAAGAACATTAATAGGGGTTCGAATAATGATCAAAACGAAGGCAGTGAAGAATCTTCCAGTTGCATCAAACAAAAGGGTACAACCACCATTTTACAATATCACTCTATTAATATATTAACCATAAACATAATATATATTGTAGATTAGGACATGAAAACATAGGGCCATAACATAGTAATATGACCATGAGAGGTGGGTGACCTAGATGCACCTGCGGAGGCATTGTGCACCCAGATCCAAAAAAGGATCTAAAACATCTAAACTATAAACACTATGTATCCAAAATCTATAGCGGAAAACTACCAATTAAAATTTGAAATGTGTGGCTACATCCCCATCACCTCCTATAAAATTTGAGGTTGCATCAACTAAGGAACAATAGTCACAATATGAGAGTAAAATAAAAACATTCAGATAATTCAATGAGTAGATTCTTGTGTGAATTATTCTCACTGGTTATCTTGTTAAGGTGAGATGAATAATCTCCCTCCCATAGATGATCCTCCCTCAAGATTGGCATCAGAGCATCAGACCAAATTTGGATCTAGATATCATGTCTACATAATTGAGGATGTAAAAAATGATTGAAACTTTCCTATATTACAACAACAACATCTCCCTCACTAAGGAAATCATTCCATCATAAAATGAGTTGGGAATCTGCAGAAGAAGGAAGAACCAAGTCATCAAACCCCACCTATTCTATGTGGATGGGAGGAATCTCCAAAAATAATTCCCCTAGATATTCTTAATATAATCATGTCTTAGTACACTCTAATGGAATACATAAAAGGGATATTCTCACCTATAAAACCTAAGAGGATTTCATATCCCAAATGGGTAGATCCCACTATTCCTCCATCCAATTTCAGAAATCCTACAATCTCCACTTTTGATGTTGCTGGTGACCCTGTACATTATCTCTCACACTTCATGTCCCTATGTGCGATGATGATTAGCCATCGAGATCATAGAGTGAAACTATGTTGAGGTGTTTTATACAGACCCACACTAATCCAGCCTTTGTCCAGAGTTGTAGTCTACACACAGGTTCTATTAAATGATGGAAAAACCTTTATCTTCCATTCCTCTATTAGTTCTTCTCAACACTGAGGAAAATAGAAATTGATAACCTAATGAACTATAAGAGATATGAAAATGAGATGGTGTTTAGATTCATAGAAAAATGTAAATGCTTAACCTATTTACATGGAATCCCTCTATATCTAGAGAAACACATAGAAAATTATGAAATTAATCTATGGGATGAGTGGAAAAAATTTATTATCCCAATGATGATTCCATGTGGGTTATGTGAGTTAGTAGAAACATAAAAACGTCTTGATGAAACCATTTAAGGAACCTTATCTAGATCTATACTCGAACCCTCATCAAAGGAAAAAAAAGATACGAAAAGTAGAAGTTGCAAATGTCACTCTCATGTTAGAATCAGTGCCAATCCAGGAACCTAAGTTGGATACAAACATCCCAACAACTCTAGTCGTGCAGCAGGAATTAAATAATCACCCTCATACAAAAGCATATTGAAATTAGGTTTTCCAGAGATTTAGGGAATGTATGAATAAATAATACTCTTGAAATGAAAAATTCCCCTATTATTTTTTTTGAAGCCATAGGTAATAACCTTGTCAAGCTACAATATTTTAGGAAGCTTGATGAGGTTAATCTCACCGACCATACCAAAAACTACCCTTTCCATAGAATGATGGGTCATAATATCATGGGTGACATCATCTTCAATTACTTACTTCAAGTAATGATTGATTCTAGATAAATGGTTATACATAACTCCTTAGAGTAGGTGTCCTACATTACTATTTCCCATTTAGATGAAGAGGGTGATTATCATAATGTTTTGGACATGCATGAACAGAAGTTCAACAACTGAATGACTTAAATGGATGTTTATCATGCACATTCCACCCTGAGAGAATAGTCGCGTAGACTCACAATTTTTCCACCCCCAAAGAAGGTGACATATGATATGCCTCTAAAAACTAGACATGACTATTAGAATTAGGATGAAGAAGAGGAGGAGGATTAATTTTCTTCTCTAACAAAAGATCAAAATATTTTGTATTTCTCCCCCATAACAGTTGAAGCATGAGCACCACCCTTTAGCATGGAACCCTTATCAGAATAAGAGATCCCAATTTTATATTTGAACATGATACATTTAGAATATCCTTTCTCTGATGATGAATATTACATGGAATATGAGTTCCCCATATATTGACAAGCAATGGGAGGTCACATCTGTAAGAACTGAGGGTGCATGGGATTGAATGGGCATGTTCATACCCAATATTTCGGTCATGTTACCTTAGAGGACATATATAGAAATTTAAATCATGAAAAAATACAACATGTGACTGAAAGGTAGCATGAAGGCATCCCAAAACCCTCATGAAATAAACCATGCATAGTTGTCCTACATGCAAACCAAGTGGGAGATTAATTATAATATAAACCAAGGATACATTGAAGGAAAAAGTGACATGTTCCATTGAAAATAGATTCTCCAGCGAACTACGCATAAACACCAAGCTTGTCTACTTCCAATGCCTTAGTGCTTGGTAACATTTATAGAAGTAACCCCATATTGGGTTGAATTTTCCATTGGAATAAAAGTAAAACATTCTAAAGGAGATGTTATTTTTCCTTACCAAGCTCTCAATCCTTGATGCAATCCATATTTCAATAGAACTAAGAGATACTTTCATTAAATACCTTATAATACAATTCGAATTTGAGAAACAATTCACTGCATTTGAGGTCTATTGAATGGAGACCATGTAAGTATACTTCCATGTCACCATCTTGTTCATAAAACATAACCAAGGAGTGGTTGTCGAAGGGAACACCAGGCCTATAAATGTTTTGGGTAGACTCAATAATGTTGATTTCCAAGTAGAAATAATTAATAATGATTTAGGGAACAATCTCATCCAAATCCATACCCTTTGGCATTTGGGATATATAATAGAGGACCTATCTCCCACAAAACTAACCATTAAAGGGTATGATAACTGTAAAAAAATACCTTTGGTGAAGATCAAGCTCAAAACTTAAATTGTGGACCACAAATATGAAGATGAGTTTATGTTTATCTAGAATGACATCACATATAATTTCCTTCTCGGAAGGCCCTATCTATATAGAAACATGGTGATACCTTCAACATTCCAACAATGATAGAAATACCCTACTAATGTAACGGTCAACATACTGCACGCTGATTGTTCCCCCTTCAAGACCTGAAAATCCACATATGTTGCAGAATGTTTATAAAATAAGGTATTAATACAACAAACAATGGATAATGATATATAGGTTACATCTCCCAATGGATTGGGGAATGATCATGAAGATCCATGGAGTGTGCTCGATAATGACAATGTCCTCCCCATAAATCAAGTTGATGTGATAGAATTGACCCCATAGGTCCAAGCCCCTCCAATCCTCCAGGACAACATTAAATACAAGAAGATAATAAATCTCTTCATAATGACATAGGAAATAGTGGATGATAATTTCTATTCTCAATATATGTCTCTCCTTGACAGTGACCAAGAATCCCCCATGTTTCAAACTTCATTTGGAAATTTCTTCACTGACTCACGGGTGAATGAATATGTGGACGACATCAAGAATTAACTAACCACATAATAAAAAGGTATCTCCACCACTATTGTTGTGATTAGTTAGGAAAACTAGGGAACATAAGAAGAACTGAGAACTACACTAATTAGTGTCTCCCAACCCCTCTATGAGAAAGAGGTGTATATTTTATTTCTGATGTAGCATAGATATGTTTTCTCTTGGAGTTGTACATAAATTCAATGAAAAAATACATATGTGGATATTAACCAATTCAAATTACAAAATTATCATCAAGGGATTAAGAATTAATCGAGGATGATCCACCCTTCTCATGCAACCAATGTAGAGGTAGAAGTTGACAAACTGATCAAATAAAACATTGTTTGATATATGAAATACACTAGAAGGATCAAAAACCTTCATCCCTATTATGAAAAAAATGTACAGGTTAGGGTCTGAAATGATTTTAGAGACCTTAGTTGGAAATTCCCAAAGGGGGATTTCCCTTTACAGAAAAAAAATCATGACCAATGAAACTGCTATCTTAAAAGCCATTTCCATTAGGGATGGGTAATTAGGGTATAATTAGATAATCATGTACCTTGATGATGATGAAGCCACTGCCTTTAGAAAACTTTAGAGGATATTATGCTATCAGTTCATGCACATTTTATTAAAGAATGTTGTATATACATATTAATGTGCCATGAATCACATCTCTAAACCATTTTTGGTAATAATAGCTGAATGATATGTCAAAATCCTTGTGGTGAAATCACGACAACATTTTTATGACTTCATAGACCTTCAAATAGTCTTCGACAAGATGTGACTGCATAGTCTGAAAATGAATCTACAAAAATGTCCTATTGGAACAACATTAATGATGTTGTTTTTCTTTTTGGTATGAAATTGTGGCCTCAAGGTTTACCTAGAGAAGACTATGGATAATTAAGCAATGTCACCCCCCATAAATCTATTATAATTGTTGTTTCTCAAAGGGAACCTCCCCTACATTCATAATTTCATAGAAAACCTAGCTGGAAAATGTCTATGATTTATTCGGATAATTAAGAAGGGGATCACTTATCAATGGTAAGATAAATTCCATGAAGACTTCAAAAGACTCATGCATTATTTTATACACCCACCAGTTTTGATTCCTCTGGCGGAAGGGGGCCACTCATCTTGTATGTGGCTTCCATGGAATGCACACTGTCTTTTCTCCTCACATAGAATAACAATACAATGATATAGAATAGTCTCTACAACCTATGTCAAATAATGTTACGTACTAAGACCCAATTATCTAATATCGAGAAGAATTTCCTTACACTCATCTTCATATTTAAAAAGATAATTAATTACATACAACACCATGAAGTTCACCTAGTAACTTGAATTTATCCTCTAAAGTACATCATTGGTCATCCTATATTGACTAGGTTATTGTCCTAATGTCCTGTCATTCTATAGAAATACTAAATTCCATATTGATCATAGAAATTCATGAAAGGGAAAGCCCTTGTTGATTAATTTGCAGCATGTCCTGCCTGGGTGAATATTCAGGGGCCACTGAGCTTCCATTTGAGGATTTATTCTATGAACATGATACTGCCCAAACATGGGAAATGTATTTTTATGGTTCCTCTTAATGTCTAATGAGAAAAATTATATAAATAATGGGACTAAATCGGGTAGGTGTAGGGATTGTTGTTGCCTCTCTAGACAAAGTAGTTTATCCATACAATTTCTCAAAATCTGAAGGCTACTTGAATAATGAGGTTGAATACCAATCCCACATCACTGGGTTAGATATATCCATAAAACTACAGATTTCCTACCTAATGATCAAAGGGGATTTATAACTAGTTTTAAAGAATATGAATGGTTAATATTCCATCATAAAGAAAGAACTGGACCATTTTATTGGCTCCGTCAGAGGACTGATGGAATAGTCCTCCTTTGAGTCCACATTGCATCATGTTCCTCTATTGAAAAAATGATCGCGCTAATGTATTGGAAAATGTAACCACATTCTGGGATGACACATATCAGAATGAAGAAATATTCTTTATCACAAAATTAATAATGGTCTAATAATTCATTATTTGTGATATGGAAGAAATAAATAGGGATACGACCACCCCTGAGTGAGATGAACTAGAATATACCCCTATATGGATGAAACCCAAAATATGTAATCTTCAAAATGGATTTCTCCCAATATATAGATATTTAAGGGTAATGATTTAGTTCAGTTACATGAATTTTACCATGAAGAGTGGTCCGAATTAAAATAGGGTCCTCTAAAAGCACAATTTTGATTGAATCCTCCTCAGATTAATATAAAAAGGATTTATTATTTCCATAATGAAAAAATTCCGTTCAGGCTCTTATAACACTCATCATTTAGGGACCAGGATCTCCAATCAAATTAGGATGCTGAGATATTAGTGGAAAATGATGATACAATATTATTTGTAATTAACTAAGAAATTTTATGTGTGGATGATCCATTTAAACTTCATCCATCAACCCATGGAACTAATATATACAACTATATATTCATTCCCATTTTCCATATGGGGAATGGATGCTATGGGCCCATATCTCTATGCCCTAGAAAATTATTTCACGTACATCCTAACTACTACAAACTTATTATTCAAATGGGGTAATGTAATACCACTTAAATAAACAGGGACGATTCATATAATCCATTTCTTGAAGTCATAGATCAACACCGGGTTCGGCATCCCTGACACAATATTGATGAAAAATGACACCGACTCATGTCCTCTAACATAGAATAAACATTACTAGGAGTACGATATTGAGACCCATCACTAATATCACTTTCACGAAATGGAAAATGTACAGATAGGTTCCTTAAATAAGATTCTATAATGTATTATCAATAATATTGTGAGAATATTAAGAAGTATTGTCCGAAAAAGCTCCTCCACGCTTTATGGGTCTATACTGGCACCACACGTTATGCTACACAAGGAATTCCATACATATTGATTTACGAAACCGTGAAAATGTTATTGATATAATTTCATATACCTTCTATGTGAATTTCCATTTTCAGACAACTCTCATCTGATAATAAATCACAAAAGTGGTATGATGAATTATTGTGGACCGATGAGAACATGATGCATACATTACATAACCTTGAATTCCAATAGAATTTTATTATAAAAGACTTCAATAAAAATGTTCACCAATGTTCATTAATCTATGGAGAACTAACATAATCCATCAGAACCCCAATGATACTAGTTAATAAGGATGCACATATGGAACCCAAATGGGAAAAACCTTAAGTCATAGAAAAGTTCTATCAAAATAGAGACTAGTAATTTGTCACAATGGATTTGACGCAAATCACACGAACACAAATTTATTATTTCTCAAGAAATAATTTTCACAGCAGTCATCACAAAAGTTTCATCCTAGATACAATATGTTAAACTATATAGGATCACCTTGGAAGTAAGACATTAAACTATAAAACATTTGAGATCCTGTAATCCTGAATTTAAACTACATTGTTTCCCTTGCACTTAACACATGACGATAAACTACACAAAGATGTCCAAAAAGTAAGACATTAAAACACATGACATCTGTCATCATTACAAAATGAAGTTAAACTACACTGACAATGTCTTTGTATCATTTAATTAAACTAAATGGTTCAATTGAACTACATATGGTTTGATTCTCATTTTCAATGAGATACATTGGGATGCCTTGATCATATATATTGGTCAAACCACTTGATAATACAAAATTCCAATGTCCTATACTTATTCCCCTCTTTAGAGTGAGAGTATCCCATTCTTTTACTTGTTTCTCACATGGATCATATATCATGTGATATTAGAAATTTTAGTATTGTATTATTCACTTAAACATGGAAAATGGATCGTGATAGGTTCATCACTGTCATAAATGAAAGACCTTAAATGGAGTACCCTGAGTCCTATCTATTTGATGTTAAAGTTCATGGTTAATGTCATTTGAATTACATGAAACTGCACATTCATGTGGACCATTCCTTATATGAAACATTTTGTTGGAATTGTTCCCCTTCCACAATACCATTCATGAACTACATGTGATGTGATTCTTGACATCTAATGATATGTAGTGATGCTCGTATCTTCAATCACAGGTACAGTAAGAAAAAATATTATAATTCACCCTCTCTACAAATTGTCCACACTTATTCATGATGTTATAGCAATAATAACTAAATATTTCTACATTCCTATCATTATAGGATATAAACAAACTCTATGATTTCTATCATCTGTTCTAGCCAACTAACCTCGATAAATTCTGGGAATCCAAAGTCATTGTCAAATTAAGTTAAATGTAATGTTCCTTAAGAACTATGTGTGGCATGGTTCCAATCATCACAAGTTATGTAGTGATTCCCAAATCCCTAATCTCATGATCATCTACAAAATTAACAAAAACAATCAACCCCAAAATACATAGTGGTTGAGTCAAACCAGCTTGTTTTCTCTACATATGAGATATTTCTACACAAAAATTGCATTTCATGCAATATAACATGTACAATTTTCATAATTGGCTACGATTTCCAAACAATATGATTTAAAACTGATATAATAGAATTCGTGTCATATGACATTAAAAATAGACAATAAAAATGTCATTAATCCATGACAGTAAACTGCATGGAAATGGTCTTTTCCAAGTGAGGATAAACTACCTGAAAGAGAAAACATCCCCACTACATGAAATTAAAATATGAAATTCATCCTTATTCATTCCTTAATCAATATTCCTTGAGATCAAATATCATGGAATCCAATGTACATGGTACTTAAATTATCTTTTAATAACTTCAATAAAAAAGTCATACATCATTCCTCGAGTACCTCAAGTCACCTAAAACCATTCATGGACCTTAGAAATGATATCCAGCATCATGAAACAATTTATTTTTCTATTCATGTATTTATAGGGCTCATGTATTTGTTCCTATTGTTGTCAACCAAATGTATCACTTTTGAAAAAGTGAATTCTGATCATTGTGAGCTATAATATCACAATAGCAGAACTCAACACCTAAATGTGATCCGAACAACTCCTAATATGATTGTCCCATATAAAAACATAGGAACTGAGAACCTTGATCCATGATTTACGACATTTCCATCTCCCACATATAAGGATGTTGGGATACACCTGACCATGGGTATCCAAATAGGTCTTTTTTGTATCACCCCCCAATATTAGGTCCATGTACATCATGAACATAAACTACATTTACTTTGGACAAATCAATATTAAATTAAACTATTACCTATAATGGTCCAATACACAAGTCCATCAACTATATGAAAACTGGAATACAATTTACCGGTATTAAAACCTATAATGGGCATCCTAAGAAACATTGAAGTCTTCACTCACTAATCTATTCATCTATAGAGTTTCAGAAAAAATTAGTGAATTAAGAAATAAGGCATATAACTCATAGGGACTACTATATATTCCTAGAAAAATTCATCCTTTTTTCACTAGACCCCCTGGTTTAGGAAAAAAGTCAGTGTAATGATTTATCACATCTCCTGACCATGTGAATTTTTTCTCTAGGAGGTGACATATCTTTTAGTGTGCTGGAGACCATCATGGATATTACACTTTCCACAAATCACACATTATAATTTGAGTGTATCGGGTCACCATAAATATTTCATGGCCAATTTAAAAGGATATCTGGAAATAGGGGAACCTTTTTTTGGCTTTTCATGTATGTCGATGACTGTCGTATAAGCACCTATGGTTGCCAGCCAAATGTGCCACTCACAAAAATGTATTTTCCTATCATTTTGATCCCAAACACCAATGTTGAAGAACCCATAACCATTTTTTTTTTAGTCATTCCCCTTATTATTTTCCAATGTCTTCCTCCTATCATGAGAACTTTGAAAAGTGAATTAATTGTTTTACCAAACTAATCAAGAAAATTCAACTTTCTTTACATTATGTCACCTTATTTTCTACCCTATCTCATGGATGGAATGTGAAACTCCATTCCCATACATTTGACGTCCCAAAAAATGTTATTCAAAACAATAGGGTTTAGGGATCTTGCTTCATAACTGTGAGGTGAACAACACAATTGTGCTAGAACCCTTTCTGGATTTCATTCCTCCCATAACCCACTATACCATCCAGAAATTTAATTCTTCACAAAAATTTCATGGCCAATAGAAAAGAGTGGATATTATCTTTTATTGACCGTGCAATCGATTCATAAGGGACATTACCTATAAACTATATAAATCTCTTTCTTTTATAAAATGGGATTCAATTATTTTGAACTATGTAAACACCAAGGGTAAACCTATTACCTCAGAGTGCTATAGGTATTCATTTGAATTTATACCTTATCTTATTCTAAGGATGATTGGAAACATGGTTGGTTGATCATATACTCAGATACCGAAACATTATTTCTTTATCACCAAATTTCTCCTCATATTTTCCACAAGGTTGATATATAAAGGGATCTATTGTTGTTTTTATGAATCAAGATAGAAGGTGAACATCACTGGGAAAAGAAGGTCTACTATGAATAATGGGACTTCTAATGTTCCTATTATTAGTGGCTGGGTAATATATTCTATAGGTTTTGATGGTGTTCTCCTTGTTTATGAAATGTTCTCACATGGGACTTAGTAATCATGGTGTGAATCTCTTTCCAGATGACCCAAAATTTTGTTTGAGACTCTGTGATTGATAAGATATGTACACCAAAAAGAGGAATATCTAGATGATTTGGCAGGGGATCAAAATTGGAGGCCTCATATAATCTACTAAAAAGATGAATCACCTATCTCTTGGACATGAGGGATTATTTCATCGACAGATTCATTTCTTCAATCTTGACTATTGTTTTCCAAAAAGGTCCATCCTCAAACTCTCAACCAAATCATTCATCAACTACAATGTCGTAATGGATGGAGAGGTTTGTGAGGAAAATGGAATGTCTACTTGATGAACCAGTCATCTTAGCACTCCACCTTGGAAGACTTCTAACCCATCACGGGAATAATAAAGAATATGAAAGGTGGGAGCATTAACAGGTGGAAGAATGATCTCAGCATGATTGTCTTCACATGTTAACATCATCAAACACTAGTGGATTATTCCATGGTATAAAACTCTACATAGAATATTCAATGGATGATGGGACACCCTTTGGGTGCAGTAAAATTGAATAGAAAATTTATAAGGTGTATATGGTTCATAGATGATCATATCATCCCTCAAAGCTACAAGAACCCTTCTAGAAGTGTTATCTTGTATGACATCTAATCAAGAGAGTAGTTATTGTTGTCAATGATTTTCCCAGTCAGTCAATGGAATGTGGTGAAATAAAAGCATTTGGATCACCTTAATGAAAAAGAAACCTCGTTGGTTTTCTAAAACATATCCCCAACCAAAGATATGTTAAATAAGTTGGGTCAAGATATGGAATTAGGGATCATAGTGGTGTTGTAGTATTCATATCAATGTAAATGTTTCTTTATTCTACTGAATAAAAATTGGAATGACCACATAACCTATAGGGGTGTTACCTTGTTGGATGTGGTCTAAGAGATTTAAAGAGAGTTCAATGCTCATAATCACTAGATTAAGGTTCTTTCCAAATTTTAGTCACCCTACCATTACCAGTGTACTGATAGTGATCCTAGTATGTGCATCCCGGGTTGAGAAAATACATACGTTCAGAAACATTTCCACAAATCTATCCCAGCTATGGCTTTGTGGTATATCTGAATTCACTGAATATCCCTCAGATTACTGATACCTAAAAACTAAAATGGCCCATTATGATCCAACAATAACACAAACATGTTGGGTTGGGAACTGATGGTGTGGATAGAAGTTGTCCTAACCCCACTTCGACGAAGGGAAATGCTTTTCTACTCTTTGAATAATATATGTGAACACATGATATGATCATTTTCAGCTTCTCCATGACAATTGTGATCATATATTTCACCATGAATAAAGTATGAAAAGGTTTATCCTAGATAGTAATAGTAGGGAGGAACTCATCATACATCTCAACAACAGGGGGAATCTCAGGTAGTTGGTTGATGTCCCATAGGTTGATGCCCACTTTACCATGAAAATAGTGGAATCAGTTTGTTTGAGGTCACCAAAAATTGATAATATCTTGTAGAATATTTTTCTTGATATAGAAAATAAATTGGGAAATCCATACTTCTTCATAAAGATGGATATTGTTTAGCTGGTCAACAAACATTAAGTATCCTTTTCTGACTAAGAATGACCTTGACCATTCATCAAAGAAATTATTAAAAGGGAAAATATCCCATTTCAAGCTACAATTACTTTTTGATTAAAGAGAAATATTTTCATGAGTAATCATTTTAAATTGGTTAATGTGAAATTTCAAATCCATCTAGACCCAAGGTAGTGTTTTCCAATATATAATTCAACCATACGTATTGAGAAATTAATAGCAGGCTATCATTGGAAATTGTTTTCTGAATACAATAAGAATAATTTTAAACCCATCAATATGGAATATTGATGGACAAAGGTGGATGAAAACATCATCCCGCAAGATGAAACCATATAGAGTAAATTTAAGTGATAGATGATAATCATGGAGCTCAGATGGGAGAAGCAATTTTGAAACCTCGTTATCTAAGATGATATGGATAAAGGTTCAACATTGAATTTTCTAGTGATCATGTACTTTTGGTTATCTTAAATAAAGTACCAATGGAGTGAACCAGAAGCCATCAAATCCAAATTATGAGCTATATTTTAGATAGAAAAAATAGAAATCTTGTCAAAGGAAAAACATAAAATTTCAGAATCATCCTCCGCATCACACGAATCCGCAATGGCATTCAGTAATTTCATGAAGTTCCCTCAAACCACCTAAATCCTAAATATTGTGAATTTTATGAAAATATAGAAGGCATTACATCATCTCATGACCCCTATGAGGACTCATGATAATGTAACCAATACATAGTCATGTGGCCTACATAATAGTAAAAGGATCACGCAATCAAGATAGTAGATCACAAGAAAACTGAATATAATTTCATCCCCAAGACCAAAGTTCAAAAAATTACTGATGGTTGGTTCATGATTGGTTTGAATGGGTTCATGGGAAAAGGGGGTCATGCATAGAAACTCTTTCCGAAATGGTATCGTGGAAAGGACTAGTGACCAGATCATGCTATACATCCTTACAATAAGGTTACATGATTGAAGTATGGAAGGAGATCTATATCACTTACTGGATAGTGAATGAATCCCTCTCTATGTGCCTATTTTTAGAGTATCCAGTGAAATAAAGAATTTCATCTTGAACACCATGCATTGCCCAAGAAAATGAAGAGATAAAGTTCCAATGAATTAGGCATAAAGATTCTTACCTTAGAACTAATCATTTTTTCACAATCCTCACTCTTGTTGGGGGGGGGATTTGTTGACACCTTCTAAATGAGCATAAAAAAATCCAAAAAGAAATAAATACCTGAATATGGGAATTATATTTCAAACAATTTAAATGATTAAATTTTTTTACAATGACTCATTGATCATGTGAACTCTCTAGAGACATACGATCTGATGACCATCAGGTGGTCATATATATGTCCATGTGAAGCATATAACATGCTTTAGATCTTGAAAATAACCTTTTAAAAAATCATCCTACATTCATGAATGAAACAGAAAAAATCCTCAATTGAATGATGGCTACCAATAGAGTACCCCCAATAAATTTGAATTGTCACCTGATGTACACCGAACAGACCCTAGAAAAATACTTTGAAAATGGGATGAAAATATCTAAAATGTAGGTGTCTCTCATAGTTGTAAAATGTACATGAAAACTCACTAATGATGATAATGTTTTCCCTCAACGAAATTCATGATAATTCTGAAGTTCCATATCCATTTTAAAATAAAAATAACTAATTAAATAGTGAGGAGACGAGATACTCATACGATTGTAAACCTTACATGATGCGCCTATGGAAAGACTCAAGTCACAGTAAGCCCCCAAAAATGAATCCTCCTCATATCCCAAAATCTGCGGGCATGTTATCTTCAAAACAAAAAGGGCCTTAAGTATATATAGGCAACATCACACCCCCCCCCTTTGGCCCCACAAGGTAAAATAGATGAAATTTTACATAAAATGCTCACACATCTCCGTATGACATTTATTAGTCACATTGAATTTCACCAATAAGAAAAGTGATTGTCTTCTACAACACTCAAGCCACCCCATGAAATACTTGTCCTTTTAAAATAAACAATGGATATAAAGATGGAAAAGGTGGGAGCCTCTTCCGATTGTAAAACTCATTTGATGCACTAGGGGTTTCAGCAATATGGTCTCTCAAGAACCCTTGTAAAATCCCACATTTTCTCCAAATGTCATAGTAATTAGCCATCCTTGTCTCATGAACGGATCCTGAAAAGTCACATGATATCATTGGAAATTTCTTTGATAGGAGTCTGGATCTCAGGAAGGCCCTCAGACACGTCTACATGATAATATGGAATTCCATCAACTTTTTTTATTAAAAAAGAACCCTTTAATTGAAAATATTCTATTAAATAAGTAATTTATTGGATGGTTTCAATATTGTTGAGAATCATTTGATTCACCTAGATTGATTTACAGTGGGAACATAAGAAGACATGTGAGACTGAAGCCCTCAACTGACTCAATCCTAGATTCAGGAGATGCACTCTATGTAATGTGGTGGAGTAATTGAGGTTTATAGGCCTATAAATATCCCACCCCTTCCATAGAGAATTGTTTTCCTTATTTAATGCCAATTAATTGGAACATCCAAGAAATAGAGTAGATTTTTCTGAGTAGTTGATCCCTCTACTAGAAAACATTCCCTATTCTATAAGATCTGGGGAATAACTAGAGTGACCAAAAACATGCATAAGGACTTCCCAAGTTCACTCATAGATAATGTAATGGACTTCTAGAAGGAAACATGAATTTCAGCCCACATATGGTCTAAAAAAATTTGGTTTAAATATTATAACACTTAACAAATCAAAGGAATCCAAAATATGAATGCTAGAAGAAAGACTAATGGACTAATGACATATGTGAAGAACATATTCTCTAATCTTTCATGTGATTCATATGAACAATCCATGATGAAAGATAGCACTAATAAATGTCTCCAAGATCACATGATGCTCATTTGGTACACTATTTTGATCATGGAATGTACTCTAGGCATGTAAAATTCTCATGGAACCTTATGGACATGTTGTACTTGTCTTAGAAACCCTCAAGTATATCCTTCCTTGATTTGTCGTTTCTTTCATACATGTCACCAGACTAATATGGCGACACTAGTTCTTGTCAGTTGAGTCTCATGGTAGAACCTATTCATGAAGACTGGATCTTGTTATGACCCTATGAAATGCCATCCAGATTCTGCGACGTCCTCATATTATGTTAGCTAGGTCATGTAACACCATCTGAGACGTGTCACATTGACTCTAATGAAACCCTCAAAGTGTGTTACCCAGCTCTTGTGATGACACCGGGACATGTCTCCCAGATCCTACAATTCCCTCTAAGCATGTCATACAAGGACATGCAATGGATTCTGGGCTCATCCAACCAAGTACCATGATTTCCTATATACAAGTTATCCCTAATAATGTAAATACCCTCAAACATTCAATATAATATATGTGATATCCATTGGACAATATGGATGGATCACTTTATTGTATTTGGACTTGGAAAAAAAATGTCATTTTACATGTCAATCAAGCAATCAAGGAATGTTATGTAGATAGTCAAACATTTCATATAGAAAAGAAGGATGGGTTCAAGAGCATCCCATGTCATGATAACGTGTTCCACTCTAGTTGTGTAGGCCCCGACTAGAAGGAAAACATTAGTGTGTATACCCCAACAAATGGTCTATGAGGACCCTGATTCACTACCTAACCAAGATACAGAGAATTAATTCCTATAGCTAAATCCCAAACTAAAATGGGGATTCATTTTAGTGCGATTCCCATCATGTCTCCAACATTTCATCCATTGGGACCCAATAATACCCATCGGTTGATCATACCTACTCATAAAGATATGGATTGAGAACCAATTGAACTATAATGAATCTTATTCATGTTATAATAAGGATACATTGGATGCCTCTCTGAGAAATGATATCTAAATTAAACCTCTTAAGGGAAGTCCTGGAACATAATTTCTGCATCTAAAAGTGGTTACACTAATATCTTTTCACCCCTTATTTCCCAAAATTAGCATATCTCACATGGGTTTACAGAGTCACAATGATCATATCATTCATCTGACTTTTATCTGTTACGATAAATGAATCATCAATGTGTATGCCCTAGTCAACGACATAACATGATATTTACTGCAGATAAGGGTAGCATCGGTGTGTAAGTATCAACCAATTGATATACAAGAACTCTAATTCTGGCCATAATCAAGTTATATTGGATGCCTTCCAATGGCTCGAGGCTAATCTTCTCTGGTAATCAATTTTTGTGTAAGTCCCTCCATGTATCTAATATTTCATCCATCGAGACCCAATCATTAAGATCAGATGATCATTATACCTCAACATTCAATGGATTGTTAAATTAAATAATCTATAATGATTATAATTCCTTCCAAATCGAAAATATGTAGAAAACATTATGTAGGCTTGATATTTTTGTTAAACCAACCAAGGGAAGTCCCAATACATAAAACCAACATCCATTTTCTATGAGTATAATCACTTGTCATCCCTTTTTTCTCACACTAATCATAGCTCATGTGGTCATAGGGAGTAAAAATAAAAAAATAATTGGAATCATGATTCTCCATTAACTAGGGAAATATCTGTATGTAATCCTTGATGAGTGGCATGATATAAATATCCCTCATATAAGGACATCTACCTTGAGGACAGTCCCAAGGACCTAATAGAACTATGATAACTTTGATTCCTGCAATAACCAGGATACATAGGATGTATCCTTGAGACTGTAGCTCAAATTTCTAGTGCCAAAGTGCCCATATATATGTCATTTTTACATGAAACTATACTTCAAGGTTTTAATGATCTATGTGACCATTGATTTCTATAATATGCAGGATGTGTAGGATGACTCATAATGGATCAACAAACACCATAGAATATTGACCACCTCCTTATATGGTAGAATATTATGAATTTATTAGTTATATAGATTCCACAAATAAGACGTTATTCATTACTACTAAATAGATGAAGAACCTTGGATACATTCATATTAAGTAAATATAGAGATTCACCTTTCATTTGTATATAAAAGTGCCGTAACTTATAATCATTTTGATAGGGTAACCATTCTGATATTGGGATTATGAAGATATTCTGGAATATATATTAAATCTATTAGAGGGTCCTAAATATTTCAATGATTCCCCCCGAAGGGAGGGATGTGCCTGACCTTTTATGCTCTCAATTAATGCATGTACCTATTTGTTGTTGGTATTGAAACCCTAATTGAAATCCTTTCTATTCAAATAATTTATGTACCTTGTTGCAGATGAAGTAATCATTGGTAGTTTCCATTATAAATGATAGTGGTGTCCCAATGTTAATTGTTTTGAAAAAAATGAACTCATTGTAACCAAACATTATACCAAAACAAGTTCACATAGTGGATGTCTCTTCATCATCGAAACACTTTCATGTGAGAGTTCCCATTCAATGGTGACTTTTCGATTAATTATGAAACCTCAAATAAATGTGATAATCCCCTTTTACTAATGGACACATTTAGTTAATAGATTAGACATTAGATATGAAGGCTAATTCATTGGTGGGTTTGACAGGAAAAACTATGAATGGTACATATCTTCCTTCATGATGCATAAGGGTATGGCCATGTCCATTTAAAAAAAAATTATTTGATGATTATGTGATCCATGATCTATGGGATCAATGTGGTAATGTTGTTTCATCCAATATATAAATTTATTTTGTAGGGATTTTATATTGAAAAATTGGATCCATACCCTATGATGATTTATAATATATGATATATAGAAAACGTTTCTCTATATAAAATTGAGATGAAAACTCTAGTGATGATTGTTGAGATGAGATAGGGAAGGTCAAGATAACATTGAATAATATATACTATAGTTGGGAAATGATTTATTTCTTATATTTTTTCATTATCAGTTTATGTTTGTAATTATTATTTAGGGACACTTTGATTTCCTATTATTAATATTTTTAGATCAGTCAATATCCCATGATATTTTAGGGAATGTATATTTGATGGTTAGTGAGATGATCATTGGGTCAGGTGGGACAAGGATGGTTAATCAATGTGGTTATGATTGGAACTCATGGAACGTCATATTAATATATTATAATGTGTGAGTAAAACCATGTAGGGTTGAAATAGTAAGTGAGATATCAATTATTGGCTGCCAGAATAGTATCAGAGTTGAGTAATACCATTAAGAGTCATTGGGTTACATGGGTCTTCTTTACATGTATGTATATAGGTATAAATTTTATATTTATGCATTTGATTCATTTATGGTTGGGTGTATAGCAATGAGCACTAACCATAAATTTTTATATGA
The DNA here is from genome assembly GCA_963277665.1 of Viscum album. Taxonomy (NCBI): domain Eukaryota; kingdom Viridiplantae; phylum Streptophyta; class Magnoliopsida; order Santalales; family Viscaceae; genus Viscum; species Viscum album. Next base: position 1,170,520,246 of record OY728119.1, on the reverse strand, counting down.
TTTTTTTTTTCAAATTGATTTGATGATAGTAGTTCTCTGTGTGGTAGAGCATGCAGAGGAATCATATTATGAAATTTATCTCACCTCCTTCCATTATACATGACATGGGTTTTGATGTATGTGGGTACACTTTCATGTATTGATTCCAAGACATGTATTTCATAGTTGTAGACGTTTTTTTATAATATAATACAATGGAGGTAGATGAGTCAGTAGGATTTGATCATTTGATATTAGTTCATTTCAGTAATTTATTTATAAAATAATAGATTTTATGCTTGCATATGCATTTATATTCATTATTTATTTTATATATATATATTTACCAATATAATTTATTGTGAAATATCAAAAATCAAATTTATACTTTTATATTATATATTATTGGGTCCTTCTGGAACCCTATTTAAGTTTAACTATTTTGGGTATATTCACCACACTTTGATGGGAATAATGAATTTTTGGATGTTCTAGAAATGATTTTGTGATTTTCTTGTAAGTAAATAGTTTCCACATTAATATTTAATCCCTTTTTGATATTAAATAACCTCTAGTGAATAGGGAGGAACTCCAAAGGTCATGTGGAACCCTATTTTTGGGTTTCTATTAGGTGATATAGTCTTGGGTGTTACATTGATAAAACAATTATCATAATCATTTTATAGAATACACCTTTTCATTCAATGATGGATAAAACTACGGTAACATATAATTATAATAATGAGAAGAATTGTTAATTGATAGATCACTTGGGGGATTAAGTGATCATACTATTTTTGAAAAAAAATTATGTATGAGTAGTACTAAAGAATGAATCAAACCCCTTCACTTATTCAATTTATTAATTTATTCACTAAAACTCAAATTCATTACTTCTGTTCCAATACATACAATTATATTTTATTTCCTGGCCTCATTTATTGATGTTCCCAAGTTTCACTACATTACACTAACACATAGCTTCAAAATTTTCATGTTTATCGAATGTAAATAGGAATTTTTAATTTCTCCTAATATCATAGAAAATATCAAATACATAACTCATATTTCATGTGAAACAAAACTTTGTGTACTCATAAGGGGAGATAAATGCAATTAAGGATAAGGATTTGTTTACCTCTATTCTTATTTTCACCCACAAGTTCATTTGTTTACTATATTTCCATAATTTTGTGTAGTATGCATTGTTTTTAGATTTCCAATAATTGATGTCAATTATTCTAATAACGCATGATGAGTATCTATATATGACTACTTAGTAGGTGATGTAATTGATTTTCCTTTTGATTATATAAGTTTTATTTTTAATTGTGATATGTGTGACTTTACATGACTATGATAGTGTCCCATTATTAAACCATTTCAGGTTTTATAGTATCCAATAAATTCAATTATTATGGTTTAGTATATGTTTTTTCTTATTATTGTGGTTTCTGACATCATGAAAACCAATAAACATTAACTTGATTACAGTGTCTTCTGGAAGGGAAAATGGGAACCCACAAGTGGTGTGTTTCTTAGGAGGCCAAAGGGTCCAAACCTATTATCACTCAAAGAAAGAACTTTATTTAACCAAATCATAACATGTAGATCTATCAAACTTTTATCACACATTTTCATAGTGGAAAAACCAACATAAAAAATTAGTGTCACTTGATTGAGTTTACCAAAAGTAGAAATTACCTAAAACAATACAAATAAAAATTGTGAAAATTTAACACAGCCAAGTAATACTCACAATCATTTTAATCAATGAAATATAGAAAATAAGATGTACCTAAAGAAAGGATATGAACATGATTGATTTACATTCTTCAAAAAACATTTCATATCTACATTAGGGAAACATTTAAGATATTTTTACATTAAATGATTAATTTAGTATGTATGATCTAATTATAGAGGATAAAATCAATGTAATCTAATTTCATATAGAACACTTCACTTGGGTATTATACATAACCATCATATACAATGAAAATGGTCACTACATCATTTTTATAAGAAACATAGACCACTATTATAGGTTTCACAATTATCTTTCTATCATCGAAAAAACCTCCATTAGAAATGTGATTGTTGATATTTTAATGCCTAGTGGACCAAAACTAATAGATACTAATATTTTATGTAGATATTTAATTCTGGGGTCATCTAAAAAATTTCTAGCCCAACATGTTATGATTATAATATATGAACTTCGGATGATCATCCTGCTACATTCAATATAGAAAATGACTTAGTAATAGTTTTGGATAACCATTAGGATGAAGAAACCAGTTAATTTTGATTGTCACAAATGTTATCCATTTTAAAATAATTATAGACATTAAAATGTTAATCAAAATATTATGATGAATGTTTAATTTTTGAATTTGAACTATTTTTGGGGAATCAATGTTTTTAATTGTTTATTATTTTTTTATTTATTACTAATAATGAAAATGAAAATCTCATATATTTTTGAATCAATATCAATTTTAGAAAACTCCTCAGTGATGGAACTCACAAAATCATTAGAATATATATATTTGATCATGATTGGGCACACTATAATCTATATAACTTTGGGAATTGAATTACTATAATTTCCTGCTAATTTTTTAATCTATTGATGAAATTTAATTTTGAACAAAATTTAACCATGATATTATAAAATAATTAGTTTATCTATTAAAATTAATATTTTTTGTCTAGTAGAAAACTTATACATTACATATTCCCATCTAATTAATTCTTTTTGGTGGATTGATTATTTTTAAACTACCTTGAAAACCCTTCAAACAACATTAGAACTTCTAGATTTAAAATTTTGACATAAAACTAATATTTAAATTGTTATCTTAACCATGAGATTCATAAATTAGGAAACTTTTGGGCTTCATATATTGGATACGTGGTATTTAAATGTTATTATCTATGGATCAATTATATTACACATAAAAATTCCAAACCATGTTGCTGAATGATAATTGCATAATAACTTTTTTAATCCTTATATTAAAATGATTCATTAAGACAATTTCATTTAAGGATGTAGTCATGCCATCTCATTTGAAGGTAAAATATGAAATTTACATTGTGTGGGTTCCCTAAAAATATAATGTGAGGAAATTTTATACAAGGATATTCTTGAAGATTTTAGAGATTTCATTTCATTTATAATAAAAATAGACCACGATAGATATTTACCCAAGGAAAAACCCACATGGGGGTGTCAGATTTCAATATAGAATATTTTCTATTTAAAATAGGAATTTTTCTTGAAACTGATGAAGATAACCCAAAAAAATTCCATATGGTGGATATGGAATATTATATTATCATATCACTGATCTTTTTTATTTCATTTTTAATAGGAGGAAGGGTTTATCCCCTCTTCTCCATTAAAAAACATATGAAATCATTAAAATTCATGATCATTAAAAACTAATTCCGATAGTTATTCTCCCTCATTTAATATATGTAGATATTTCTCAAAGATAGAAAAGTAAGTGCATTTTTAATACTTCGAATGCACAATTAGTCTAAATTCAAATGAATATTATTTTACAGTCTATAATTTTACATGATATCCATATTTATTGCTTATTTATCTATTATTTAAATTAAGTGTCTTTGGAGATATGTGAAGGTGGTTAAAAATATACCATGAAGGAATTGAATGGTTAATCAAATTACCACAAGTTATGTCCATCAAATACCATGCCAAGAATCCAATGAACCATTATTATAATGGGTGACTACAAGATCCACGTCAAGACCATCCATGTATCCAATTTAAGCTATAATAGAAACCTACCATGGATTCGTTAAATAGTGAAGAATTGGATACACTAAAAAACTTCTAATTGACCACACCTTTGAAAACATAAGGAGATATTCCAAAACTGAAACCACCAGAGCTCAATTAATGAAAACCAAGGGTATTCAAATTATAGAAATTACATAAAAATTGGATTCTTCCAAGGATAATATTGGGTTTCTTAATAAAATATAATCTATTCAAGAATTCAAAAGACATTAGAAAAATTAAAACACAAACAATCATCAAATAAAACACGATAAATAAAATGAATTTCAAAAAGTCATCAAGCTTTATTATGTTTTTCTTGTCCCATATCCTATCATACCACAACATATGAATCAATATGAGGATCTTTAATCTCTAGTTAAAATCTAATGGATGGTTATGATAAAATGTGGGATGCTCTGACATTTACATTCTTATTTTTCTTTTTAGTTTTTTTATATTATTTTAAAAAACTTATTCAATATGTTTCCAGAATAATGTATTTTTCTTTTGATCTTTTTGGGATTAATTGTAAACTTCAATCATGTTCATAATCCACTAAGTATCAATAATAACCATCATGGTATGCATGTTAACCATTCTATCATATGTCAAATTAACGAAATATTTATAAGTTTTTATATTTTCTTATTCCTATGAATATAATTGAATGAGTTCCTAGAATTCTAATATGGGGGAAAATAATGTATGAAGATATTGGATGACACTAAAAATGATCAAAATTATCAAGAATAATAGATCAAGGCTATGATTCTTCTAATAATAAAGTAAATGAGGGTGAAACACCATTATTAGTCCTTAGATTTTCTCAATGGGAATTTAATTTGAATCTAATAATGATCACAAGAAGCATGCCACATGTATTTCACTTCAAATGGAATTACCTTGTCACAAATTTTTTCTATTTGTGGAGAAGGAATTTAGCATAAAATAAATCCATATCTTGGTTGATTCATTATTAGTTTGACAAATTTTGGTTGTGAAGTTCGTATGGATGAGTCATTAATGATACTGAAATGTGGAGGTTTTTTATTGAAATTCAAGGGGGGTTTAAGGGTTTTTAGCAAATATTCCAAATATTTTATTGGTTCCTATACTTGAGAGTTTTATAAAAAAAATTATTAAATGAATTTAGTATTCTCACACTAGATGGAAAATTTCAATTCCTCAAATAGACTATAATTGCTTCACCAAGTCATCTATGTTCATACCCCAATACGGAGACTTTAGTTTCTCTCACACTAATTATCTACCATCAAGTGTGTTGTGTATTTTTAATAGGTCAACACATCATTGGGGATGATTTATTCTAATCTGTAATCTATAATAATTTCAATAAACTATACTATTAAAACTTATCTAAGATAAACATTTCATCTTACTATATCATAATCTTTTAGAACTTTTATAATTTCCCTAGTTTAAATGCACATTGGTCAAACTAGAATGAGATTGGAAAACCAAATGGATCCCAAAAATTTGATGTCTCATCCTCACTCAAGGTTCCTCTACATCCATTATTCATTTGTTTTTTATTCAGTGTACTTTGTTTTTTTTTCAAATGATCTAAATAAGTACATCTACCCAACACCTTCATTAGATTTCAATTTAGCAGTCTCAATCATAAGAGACCTGCCCTTCATTCAGTTTTAGTTTATAAGATGTATCATGCTTAATTTACAGTAAACAATTTTTATGTTTAACTAAAGATAAGTTTAATTGGGAAGTTGATCGATGTTTTGAACATGGTAATTAAGAGGAAGATGGTTTTTTGGTCAATTTCTCATTATCCATGTATTGTTTCCAGGAACAATTAAAGATGAAGTATGGTCTTAGATTATCCCTAACTCCACAATGAAAAATCCTAAGTGCACAAAACACTAGGTGTTTGATGAGTTGAAAGAATATAACTAATGTCCCCATTCTGGGTGACAATCATGGATAAAGTTTCAAAACTATTATAGTTTGGTCATGTCACAATCAGACCCACTAGGGATTTCTTGGCCAATGAAGAGCCAACTATGACTACCCATTTCCAGCCTTCAATAGGACATCGAATGCAGACTTGCACTGAGTAGGCATAACAAAATTAAGGGAGGACATATTGTTTGCTACCTATACACATATACATCTATCTCCATGAAATAGTGCCAATATAATAATATAATTGATACTAAATAAACACATACATCTACCTAAGAAACATATCACAATATAAGTACAAAATGAGATGAAAATGGTGAACTAAAATTCCACCTAAAAAAGGTAAAATAATCCAACCTATTCAGTTTTAGGGGACTATTTTCAAATTCTACCATCAGTACTCACCTAGGTCCATCTAGCTATATATTATGCCCTAGGATGGGGTCATAGTAAGATTTTTTCTAATGGCCTATTGTATACTAAATAAATTTCACATATGGGTAGAGACCATACTGGGGTGAGTATAAAAATACCAATAAGGATACACAAAATAAAAAATAAAGGGGTAATCTGAAAGGGAATATTCACATCCACCCAAATACTTATGGTACAAATAACACAAGAATGTGATAACATGAAGCTCCATATTTACCACTCAACTATACATGAATATTTATCCCATATTGTCTTGGAATGTCAATAAAGATATGTGAAATCAACACAAGGGCTCCTTAATTTAACCAAATAAACTAATTTTAGACTATATGTTTCCCAGTCTCTACAATCTAGCCTTCCACAATGTTCTACTCAAGGATCAATGGTATCACTCATATAGGAGTACTCACTCTATGGATATTTCCATCCCCTATGGAAATAATACAAATGATCTCACTCGTTGGGTATTGCTTCTCCATCCCTAGTTGAAATGATTTGACAGATCACAATCATAAGGTATCACTAAGTTAATGGAACATTCCTTATATCCATGCATGAATATAATCAAGGAAACAAGATCATCATCCCTAACTATGAATAAAGTAATTTTGAAACCAAGAAGATATTCATAAATATATATGATTTAATTAACATGTCTCATCATGGACTCCATAAAACCTACTAGAATGTATAAAATCTCAACACATAGATTGGGGATCACTCCCGTGACATATGGGGACACAAAAAACCCCAATATAGAACTCAAGAGTTCTTAACGCTCTTATTGGGTATCACACTCAGGACCGTTTGGGGACACGATGAACCATAATAGAACTACAAAAAATTTAATAAAGATAGGGTTCAACCCTAGTCCTACTAGGGAATGAAAAAAAATATTAATCTATTACTATCCACCAAGTAGGTGACTTTATAAATGATGATTCCACAAACCAAAAAGGTACTAACATCTATGTTGGGTATCATCACCCATGCAATAAGATCATGCCGATACCAAAAACCAAACTTAGGATGATGATATGATATTTGAAAATTCTCTAGGATTTATAATGTGATAAAAACTCTATATAAATCATTCACATTATGGGGATCAATCTCATTTTCTCAAGATGCAATTACACAGTATACATTTAGAGGGATGAAACATGGAATCACACCCACCTGGCATCGATATACATATAACTACAGGATGATTCCATTGAGAATAACCTTGTCCCACAACTATATTTCTAAAAACATGGCCACAATTGAGTTTCATGAGAAAAAATACCTAGGATAGTCTACTCATGGGCCCCTGTATTATTCCTCAAGATGAAGATACACATGTGAGAAAACTTCGATTATTGTACTCAACAAGAACCCATGATATACAGTTAATATGTCAACGTCTACCCCTTCCAATGTCCCTTAATTATTCTAATAATGTATCATATAATATGATGTATATATTGGGTTACACAACATGCCCTAACTGATGACCATGGCATGCAACCTCATCCACACCTCCTGACAGGCCTGGGAGCCGGAATGGAATGTACCATTTGTACATGGTGTATCCTAGAACCCAAGGCATATACACATTTCATTTAGTTCATTACCATGTATCTCATGACATTCTTGTTTCATCTATTTTTGTACATCTACATGACCATGTCCCTTGACACTGTGAGTCTGGCCTTCTTCTCGGCTATGCGACCAAGGACCACTACACATCATATACCCTTAGTACAGGATGTTTAGTCCTCAAACATAAATATTATTTAAACTATAATAACATGTGACATGTTCTCCTGTACCACACAATGTGTGATTGGAATTTTTGATTGGTAATTCACTACGAGTCTCCTAAAATCCAAGAATATCATAAAAAAACTATATGTTGTCCATCATTGTATCATTTAAAGTTATAATGGGGATCTAAAACCCTAAAATAACTCTTATAAAGGGAACATAACATAAAGATAATAAATATATCTACCTCATAATTAAAATTATGTTTTTTTGTTCCAATTTCATACCCCAAACCAACAATACATTGATCAGGTGTTAATCACTATCATGAATGGAGTTTGGTAGTTCCTCTTTTCTTTAGTTCATCCTTGGGTTATCTATCATATAAATGGGGATCCTCACAATAAAATTCCTTGTGTGAGAACTGATAGGTGAGGGTATTTGATTTATGATTGAAATTTTAATTAATAACCCACTATCATTTAATACCCCACCAACGGTCACCTCTAACTGGGCACCATAAATGAACAAACATTATGTCACACCTATGGTAAAACCCGCATTATAAACTCGATTGAGGTATCATATTTATGATTTGACAATATGAATTGGAGTTTTTTCAAATTTTCTAAATACATTAATTGTTGGAAAATATTATATTTAACTGTTTAATATCAACACATTGGGGATCTGTCAGCCGTAGAATCCTATTCTGAATCAATTTATATCATTGAAAATATTAAAAGAAATATTAAAAAATCTTATTGGAGAAACAATGGTCACTAATATTTCCCAAAATTCATATATTTTTGTTTTAAAAATTACTTACCAACCCATTGGTGGGTACATAATTGTCTCTCAAATGGGTCTCCCAAACCATTAAACAATATAAAGGGTTGTCATGTGGTCAAAAAACACACACCAAGCAAAAATAAATTTCAACAATGAGTCATATATTATCATACATCAAACCCCTCTTGGTAAATTGAATAGGTAACTTCACACCAAATTCCTAGCTTGTGTGAGTTGACATCATGAAAAAAGGAATACACATGTATCTTTAGTTATTATAATTAGAAAAAGAATCTACTCCCAATGAAACTATGGTCACTCGTTCTCACGGTACACCACCTCTATAACCTATGAAACTACTTGAAATATGGTATAAAAACCTTACATATAGCACCAAATCAGATAAATCTGCACTAATCACTTATCTTTGTTTGGTGGGAATCCTGAAATTCTAGTGACCCATCCTATGATCACAATGATAGTCTCATGACCTCTTACTAAACGTGTAAATTCCCATCACAAAAACAATTAATTTTCCACACTATTGCCTATAAAAATTTTAGAACCTCTGTATCCACCTTCTACAAGGGGGGACATCCAGATCCAACTCATCGATATGAGACATAATCCTTGGCCACCATAGCTAATGCTAAAGAATATTTGTGAAACTGTAATGTCCTGACCCCAGTTACCCAGAGTCGGTGAATTATTGTGTAACGTTGGCATGATCACAAAAGATAAAGTCTCGAAAGACCGATTAGTTTAGTAGCCTTGGAAACACTAGATACATTCATAAATGTTACATTACATCATAAAGTGAAAAACTACAATAACATAGTCTCCATTTCCCACACTCATATCCCCTTCAGACTATCCCTGCAGGTCATTACTAATATACTTCTTCACATCCTGGAAAAATTAAAACATTTAAAGGGGTGACCTCAGATGCTCAGTAAGGATAACAATATAGCAGAAGCTTCCATAAATAATCATTAACATTTAAGTTAATGTATAGCTAAGACAAAATCCTTTTAAACTTGAACTTCACCATAATATGGAAAAAATAAAATGAAATAATGCCATTTACTTATTTGCATGGATATTCTACTAGTCGAATAATCAAATGGAATATCAATAACCACTTTCATAATGATGGAATGCATAATTCCAGACTATCATAACCACGTATCCAAGGCCTCGTGCCAAGACAACAAATAAGATTTTTTCAAGGCCTCATGCCAAGACACTAGTTTGTCTAATGACACCTTCCGATGCATTGAGAAGCTATAGCGGGCTCCACCCGTCACTTATTAAGTCCTATGCATTCCTCATATGACCAGGTATAAACATATCCTAAACCATAACATAATCGTATCACATAAAACATGCATAAAGGAAACATAACATTTCCACATTTCAATCACAAGATATCAATACAACACATTGATATAATAAAAACATTTTCAATAACATTTTCAATACCAAAATAAATGAAAATTAAAACCTGGTTTTTATTTTTTATTTTAAAAAAATGTTATGGCTTGTAGAGGAAGCCGAAACTCAAATAATGGTCACGGCGATAGAGAAGTCGTTGTCGCCACATACATACAAAAAATCATTCCTTTTATAGTTTAGTAAAAACTCTTCACATAAAAAGATTCCTTTTGAATAAAGGTAAAAGTCAAAGGGGTTTATACACCATATAAAAGAAAAGTTGTGTATAAAACCATATATGCCTCAATGAAAGGAGAGTGAGATGAAGTCACTTACAAAGATCATTTTTTAAATAAAATAGATCTATTATGTGTATTCACTATAAGTACACATAAATAAATTACAAATACAAGATTGGAAACAATAATATCATGACATAATTTGAAAGTAGGAGATTAACCCAAAGAATAGAACTTTGGTTAAGAAGTTCATTTACCTCATGTTTGACTAGACTCAATCGTTCTTTAATCTCCTGAATAATAATATAGAGTTAATATATTCTTGTTTAATAACCTTTTTCATATTCATTATTTCTTTTATATCACTTATTACCATGTTATGAACATGATGTAATTATTTAAGTTAATAACGGTCATTTTTAAGTCAAAAATAAACTTCTTATAATTACAAGTTGATCATGTGGTAGAATAACCATTATATCCAGAATTATATTCCTTATTTAGATATCATATATATCCTATATATCCAGTATATACATGCATTTATAATATTACATAACATCTAGAGGTAAGAAATGAAATGCACCGTTCATGGAGACGGTAATCTGTACGTACGCATGAACGCTACTTTCATTTATATTTAATATTTAATGGAATAAAATCATAATGATATAAAGGTATATTATAATTCCAGTATAATATCATATATAATATCATTTACTACATCCTTTATACATCCCACATATGGCATTAACGATTTAAATCACTTTGAGGGGGTGGTAGTCCGCACTTCCTAAATTGAAATTATCACGTTTACCCATAATGGAAAGAATAAAGGTATAAAATAAATGAAAAATACAGAATTATAAGGAAAAAAACATAATATATATCATATATAAAAATAGTGTCATCATAATGGTCACCATGAGAGGTGTTAAAAGAAGATTGAACAATCATCGTTTCGTGAGGCAGTAATTCGCCACCCACAGAAACAAAATGTTCTTTAACCATTAGATGAAGGTGTGGGTAAGTTTAAATAAAATAATTCTCATAAAAACATCCAAGTATGTTTAGGATACTGGTGTTGTTACAAAATAAAGTAAAAAAAGATTTTAGGGGGTTGTAGAAGCAAAATAAAACAAAAGAACACAAGAGAATAAATTACCTTAAAATCTGGTAGCTCTTTTTGATTTGAGCCAAAGGCTTCCTTGGGAAGACTTCGTCCCAAAGTGAGGCTTCTAGGATTAAGAGAGGGAAGTTGATAGAATATTTGGGCAGAGGTCGGCCGAGACAAATGGCTTGGAAGGTGTGAATAAGGTGGTAGTGGTGGGGGCCTTTTATAAGAGGAGAGGAGGGGCACTCTTGGAAAGTAATGAAATGTTACTTTATTGTATAATGAGTTTCGGATTTTAAAGGTCCCACACTTATATATTTCTAGACTAAGATGATATGGGTTCTAAATATACTCATCCAATAGGCTTTCGACAAGTGTAATTCTTAGAATTTACATTATCCTTCCATTTTATTAAAATCGTTAATTAATGAGGTAATCGTTGCACCATCATGGTGTCATTAAAAATTTAATTTATATAATGTCTAAAAATTATAAAACAATTACCATGATGTAGGAAATCTATTTATCTTTCCAATGAATATTTATGGTAAAAACGTTAACTTATATAACCCCTTGTAATAATTTTTTTAGTAAAACAACACATGTTTGTGACAATTTTATTTTTACTTTAAATAAAAGGTTATTAATGTCGTTTTATTACCCAAGTGGATCCATGGGGTCTCCAAGTTGACCCATGGATTTTCATGGTAGGCCATGACTCATCCAATAATTGTAGGACATGTGTAATGGTATTTTCATATTTTTATAATATCATTTTTACCTTAAATTTCACAAATTACCTTTAATCACGATTAATTAAACTTAAAAGTTACTATTCACAAAAATTTTATTTTAATCCAATTGAACAACATTTTACTTCCTAATGACAACAATGTATGTCGGATTTTTGAAAATAAAATCACAGAAGTGGTAATGTTTCATTTAAACTAAAAATCAGTTTTTTTAACTACCACTTAGTGGTTTCACTATTCATCAAAATTGAAGTTTTTCAGAACAATGCCAAAATTTCACCCTAAGCTATAATTGGTATTCTGAATTCAAAAATGATGTCTATTTTAAAAAATTCCAAACATATAACTTGCATTAATTAATTTTATAATTAATTCCCGCCGTCACAACAAATAGCGTGTTTTTATGAAACAATATATATCAAAAGATTGACAATTTTTTATGTCCAATTTCAAAGTGAAATTAATTCTAATGACCACCATTGGATAAAATGGAAAAAATATATTCTAATTATACATTAAAACCACTAAATAGTATAATTTATCACTATAAATTATTTTTATTAAAAAAGTTGTTTTTAAGTATTTTTTACTATTCATAAAAAAAATTGGAAATTCTCAAAAAATTACAAAAAATTCAACTTAGGATAATTTTGAAATTCCGAATACAAAAACGAATTCCATTAAAAAGATAAAATTTATAAAATTTCAAAAAGTATGTATTACTATTCATAATGGCTACTTTGATTGGTTGTAGTGTGTGTGTGTGTTAGAACTCGAAGTTGTGTGCAACACACGCTACTGTATTATTCAAAGAGAAGTATACCGTAGAAGCTTGGGGTGTAACATTCTCCCCTCCTTAAAATAATTACATCCTCGAAATTTAATATAATATCACTGTATAAAAAGTCTCGGGTGATTATTCATCATAAGTTCCTCGGGTTCCCACGTTGCCTCCTTCATCTTATGGTTTCTCCATAGAACTTATACCAGATGAGTCGTCCGGTTTCTCAGCACTTGTTCTCTTGTATCAAAAATCCTGACGAGCTCTTCGCAATAAGACAGATCAGGTTCCAGTTCTAATTCCCCATAGGTGAGTACATGCGTTGGGTCAGGCATGTATTTTCTCAACAGTGATATGTGGAATACATCATGAACTTTGGAGAGACTTGGCGGCATTGGAAAATGGTAAGCTACAACCCCAATTCATTCTAGAATTTCGAAGGGTCCGATGTACCTGGGACTCAATTTACCCTTCTTACCAAAACGTATAACTCCCTTCCATGGAGATACCTTCAAGAAAACATGATCCTCTACCTGAAATTCCAAATCCTTCTTTCGGTTGTCGGCATAGCTCTTCTGCCTACATTGAGCTGCTTTGATGTGGTTTTGGATTACTTTCACCTTTTCCATCATTTCCTCCACCAGTTCTGGGCCTACAAGTTTTCTTTCACCAACGTCATCCCAACAGGTTGGTGTGCGACATCTCTTTCTGTATAACGCTTCATATGGTGTCATCTGAATACTTTAATGGAAGCTATTGTTATAGGAAAATTGTACAAGAGGTAAATATTGATCCCACATTCCTTAAAAGTAAAGTGAGCATGATCTCAACATGTCTTTTAAGGTTTGAATAGTTCTTTCTGATTTTCCATCTGTTTGAGGGTGATAAGTAGTGCTCAAATGAATTTCAGTATCCAAGGCCTTCTTAAGACTTTTCTAGAATCTTGATGTAAAACGGGGATCACGATCTGAGACAATCGACATGGGTACTCCATGAAGTATCACAACTTCATTAATATATATTCTTTCTAGATGTTCAAGTGGTAGATCTTCCCTTATAGCAAGAAAATGTGCTGACTTCGTGAGATGATCAACAATGACCCATATTGCGTCATTCCTTTTAGGAGTCTTTGGTAGTCCCATGAAAAAATCCATCGTAATATTATCCCATTTCCACTGAGGTCTGGGAAGAGGTTGCAATACTCCACCAGGAAGTTGTCTTCCAGCTTTCACTTCTTTTTCAAACCATACATCTTGACACAAAATTAGCAATCTCCCTCTTCATGTTGTCCCACCAAAAATGTCCCTTTAAATCTCTATACATTTTGGTTCTCCCAGGGTGTATAGAGAAATTGGAACTATGAGAATCATCCATCAATTCCCTCATTAAATCAGGTATATCGGGAACACAAAGTCTCCTCCCAAATTTCAAAATTCCATCTTCATACACAATGTCACTCAATCACCCACCATTCATAGCTTTAATCTTCTTTTTCAACTCTTCATCATCGGCCTGAGAACACTTTATCCTTTCTAGTAAAGATGCTTTTGCAACCATTTGTAATTTTTTTGATGTTCCACCCTTCATGGTGATTCCCATATCCATCTTTACTCGATCCATGAAAATAGATCCCTTTCCACTGTCATAGTGTTCAAAAATCCATGATATTTTCTACTCAAAGCATTTGCAACCTTATTTTCCTTCCCTGGGTGGTTTTGTATCGTGAAATAATAATCCTTGAGTAGTTCAAGCCATCGCCTTTTCCTCATGTTGATTTCATTTTGTGAGAAAATATATTTCAAACTCTTGTGATCGGTATATATATCACATTTTTTACCATAGAGATAATGTCTCTATATCTTCAAGGCAAAGATTACACCAGCTAAATCAAGATCATGAGTAGGATAGTTCTTCTCATGAATTTTAAGCTGTCGTGATGTATAGGCAATAACCATATCATTCTGCATAAGGACACAACCAAGTCCTTTAATTGATGCATCACTATAAATAACGAACCCATCATTCCTTAATGGTAGAATTAATATAGGATCATTTACTAATCTTCTCTTCAGTTCGTCAAAACATTATTCACACTCTTTTTTCCAGAAAAATTTAACCCCTTTACGTGTGAGCTTCGTTAATGGGTTATCCAATCGAGAATTTTTTTGGAAAAAACGTCGATAATAACATGCCAAACCAATAAAGTTGCGTACCTCAATTATACTCGTCGGTGGTTTCCATTATTGGATTTCCTTGTTCTTAGAAGGATTAATGAAAATTCCATCCTTAGAGACAATATGGCCAAGAAAACAAATCTCCTGAAGCCAGAATTAACACTTGCTAAACATCCCATATAATTCATGCCTTCTAAGAGTCTTCAACATAATGAGCATGTGATTTTCATGATCTTCGTAGCTTTTGGATTATACCAAGATATCATCAATAAATACCACCAAAAAATCATCAAGATATTCCATGAAAACACTATTCATTATATCCATGAATACAGAGAGTGCATTAGTCAATCCAAAAGGCATTACTGTAAACTCATAATGCCTGTACCTTGTTTGAAATGATGTCTTCGGAATGTCTTCCTTCTTCACACACAACTGATGGTATACAAGATCGAAGTCCAATCTTTGAAAAGTATTGATCTCCATGCAATTGGCCAAATAAATCATCAATGCGAGCTAGGGGATACTTGTTCTTTATTGTTATAACATTGATCTCCCTGTAGTCAATGCACAACCTCAGAGATCCATCTTTCTTCTTAACAAAAAGGACAAGGGGATCCCCACGGAGAAACACTAGGGCGAATAAATCCCCTATTACTCAACTACTCTAGTTGTTTCTTTAGTTCAACTAATTCCATGGTGGCCATTCTATAAGGGGTCTTCGATATAGACCTTGATCCGGGAATTAAATCAATGGAAAACTCAACTTCTCGTTTTGGAGGATGTCCAGGTAAATCATCCAGAAACACATCTAAATATTCTTTCAAAATAGGTACATCCTCTATTTGAACATTCATTTCCTCGCCCTTAGTCATCTCATTCTCTTCCTCCCCAATAATTGAATTTAGTTGAGCTACTGGGGGTGGATCTAAATAAGAATTAGGTGGGGAAAATTCTTCTCTAAAAATAAGGTGTTCATTATCATCATCATCAAAAATCATAACCTCCTTCTTCTTAAAATAAATCTTTTCATCATAGTCCAAAATCCAATCCATACCAAGGATTATATCAAACTCAATCATATGTATGACAATGAGATCAGAGGATAAAGAACATTTATGTGCTCTAATGGGGACTGATTTACAAAACATTATTGCAATGATACTTCCCTTAAGAGTTTTGACTGAAAATTCTCTTGTTAAATCAAATTGGAAATATCTAATTTTCTTAGCAAACTGGGAAGATATGAAACAATGCGAGGATCCAGAATCAAATAATGCATTTGCTAAACTTGAGGAAACCATTAAATTACCTGCCACCACGTCTTTCGGAGCTTCAACCTCAGCAGTAGTGATAGCATAAGCTTGGACTTGATCCCTTGGCCTCTTCTGAGGTAAGTTCCCCTGATGCTTAGGACATTAATTTTCATAATGTCTCATCTCTCTACAATTATAGCATTCCACATTGACAGCAACTTTCTTTCCCTTGCAATCATGAGCTTGGTGGCCTTTTTCACCACACTTGTAAAAGACTCTCATTGCCTTCAAACAAGTACCAGGGTGTTTCTTCCCACATTTACTGCGGGACTGATATCCATATTTTCCC
Source organism: Viscum album (assembly GCA_963277665.1). Classification (NCBI taxonomy): domain Eukaryota; kingdom Viridiplantae; phylum Streptophyta; class Magnoliopsida; order Santalales; family Viscaceae; genus Viscum; species Viscum album. Next base: position 1,170,503,434 of record OY728119.1, on the reverse strand, counting down.
ATCTTCCCCTTATTTCCATTTCTAGATTGATCATAAGATCTCTTCTTTTCTTGCTTTGTTTTAAAGTCATTAGACTTAGAGAATTCCTTTTCTGTCTTGATAGCACAAGAGACAATATCTTCGTATGACGAGAAGGTTTGTGAGACTAATGCTTGATGGATAAATGGTTTTAACCCATCAAAGAAATGATCAATCTTACTTCCTGGGTTACATATATAATCTGCAGCATGCCATGCTAATGTTGTAAAAATAGCCTCATACTTTGCGACATTCTCATCCTCCTTCTGCCTCAAACTCAGAAATTTCCTTTCCATATCTGCTTGATGGTCATGTGGAAAGTATTTTTCTAAGAAAATTTCCTTAAACTCCCTCCATTCCATACTTAATAATTCTTCATCTTCCTTTTTGTTTTGAATCAGCGACCACCATTGATCGACATCTCCAGTGAGGCGGTCGACTGCCATGACAACCTTCTCCCTTTCGCTACTCCCCAAGGCGTGGAATATTTTCTATAAGGAGTGTATCCATTGCTCAGCTACTAATGGATTTTTACCCCCATTAAATGTTGGCGGTTGTTTCCAAATGAAACATTCTATCATTGATCCTCCACGTTGCAGATCAGGGTGCTCCATACGAGTAAGGTTATTATTCATGACCTGAGTGAGTTGTCCCAGTATGGTAATAAGTTGATCAGCACCAGTTGTATCTCCAGCTCCACAATAATTATCTTGAGCAGGAGGGAAATCCCTACACGGAGTGCGTGCATTGATACAGTTTCCATTCCTCCCACTAGCCGTCATTTCTAAACAATGGCATAAACTAGATTAGTTTATGAATTAAAATACATAATTCCATACTTGTAAAACACTTAACATAAATTGAACTATTTATGGATATAATCCATAATCATAAAAATGTTTTCATTGAGGAAGTATGTACTCATAAGCCCTTCATAATGGTTTGTAATGAAAATGATAATTATCCTAAGCATATCCCCCGGGAGTGTTGTAACCAAGAGTGCAGCAAGGCCCGTTTTCGTGCACCAGTTCCCATTCAAGTCTAGCTCAAAGCGGTGTTTTTTGGTTTTACCCCTAGGTACATCTGTGACAGAGCAGCCTCTACCTGCTCGTATCCATACAGGGATTTATTGCTCGGAAAACTCACAAAATCTCAATAATACCAAAATTCTAGGAAGTTCGTCTGTACTAATCCTCAAATTCTATCTTCGTGATATGTGCTCTAATCAGATTTTATCTAAATATAGCTTCCAAGGTTAATACTAAACTGCCTCTGATACCAACTATAACACCCCGACCCCAGTTACCCAAAATCGGTGCATTATTCTGTAACATTGGCATGATCTCAAAAGATCAAGTCTTGAAAGACCGATTAGTTTAGTAGCCTTAGAAACACTAGATACATTAATAAATGTAAATTACATCATAAAGTGAAAAACTAAAATATCATAGTATCCATTTCCCACACTCATATCCCCATCAGACTATTCCTAAAGTCCATTACTAAAATACTTCTTCACATCCTGGAAAAATTAAATCATTGAAAGGGGTGACCTCAGATGCTCTGTAAGGATAACAATATAGTGGAAGATTTCATAAATAATCATTAACATTTAAAGAAATGTATAACTAAAACAAAATCATTTTAAACTTGAACTTCAGCATAATATGGAAAAAATAAATTAAATAATGCCATTTACTTATTCACATTGATATTTTACTAGTCAAATAATTACATTCAATATCAATAACCACTTTCATAATGATGGAATGCATAATTCCAGACTATCATAACCACGTAGCCAAGGCCTCGTGCCAAGACTACAAATAATATTTTGACAAGACCTCGTGCCAAGACACTAGTTTGTCTCATGAGACCTGTCGATGCATCGAGGACCTATAGCGGGCTCCACCTGTCACTTATTAAGTCCAATGCATTCCTCATATGACCATGTTTAAACATTACATAAACCATAACATAATCGTATCACATAAAACATACATAAAGTAAACATAACATTTCCACATTTCAATCACAAGATATAAAAACAACACATTGATATAAAAAAACATTATCAAAACCATTTTCAATACCAAAATAAATGAAAATTAAAACCTTGTTTTTATTTTTCATTTAAAAAAAAGTTATGGCTTGTAGAGGAAGCCGAAACTCAAATAATGGTCACGGTGGAAGAGAAGTCGTTGTCACCGCATACATACAAAAAAACATTCCTTTTGTAGTTTAGCAAAAACTCTTCGTATAAAAATATTCCTTTTGAATAAAAGTAAAAGTCAAAGGGGTTTATACACCGTATAAAGGAAAGTTGTGTATAAAACCAAATATGCCTCAATGAAAGGAGATTGAGACGAAGTCCCTTACAAAGATCATTTTTTAAATAAAATAGATCTATTATGTGTATTAACTATAAGTACACATAAAGAAAGAACAAACACATTATTGGACATAATAATATGATGACATAATTTGAAATTAGGAGATTAACCCAAAGAATAGAAATTGGGTTAAGAAGTTCCCTTACCTCGTCTCCAACTTGACTCGATCGTTCTTTAATCTCCTTAATAATAAACTATATTAAATTTACACTTACTTAAAAACATTTTTCATGTTCATTGTTCCTTTTATATCACTTATTAACATGTTATGAACATTATGTAATTATTTAAGTTAATAACGTTCATTTTTTTTTTGATCATTGGGACTTCAGTCAAAAATAAACTTCTTATAATTACAAGTTTTTCATGTGGTAGAATATCCATTTTCTACAGAATTATATTGATGATGTAGATATCATATATATCCTATATATCCTATATATACATGCCTTTCTAATATTACATAACATTTAGAGGTAAGAAATGATATGCACCGTTCATGGAGACGGTAAGCCATACGTACGCATGAACGCTACCTTAATTTCTATTTAATATTTAGTGGAATGAAATCATAATGATATAAAGGTATATTATAATTCCAGTATAATATCATTTATAATATCATTTACTCCATCCTTTATACATCCCACGTATGGCATTAATGATTCAAATCACTTTGAGGCGGCGGTAGTCCGCACTTAATAAAATGAAATTATCGTGTTTACCCATAATGGAAATCATAAAGGTATGCCATAAATGAAAATTATAGAATTATAAGGAAAAAACATAATATATATCATATATAAAAATATTTTCATCATAATGGCCACCATGAGAGGTGTTAAAAGAAGATTGAACAATCATCGTTTCGTGAGGCAGTAATTCTCCACCCATAGAAACAGTATGTTGTTTAACCATTAGACGAAGGTGTGGGTAAGTGTAAATAAAATACTTCTAATAAAAACATTCAAGTATATTGAGGATACTTGTGTTGTTACAAAACAAAGTAATAAAATTATTTTTTGGGGTTGGAGAAGCAAAATAAAACAAAAGAACACAAGAGAATACATTACCATAAAATCAGGTATCACTTTTTGATTTGAGCCAAAGGCTTCCATGGGAAGACTTCATCCCAAAGTGAGGCTTCTAGGATTAAGAGAGGGATGTTTATAGAGTATTTGGTCAGAGGTTGGCTGAGACAAATGGCTTAGAAGGTGTGAATAAGGTGGTAGTGGTGGGGGCCTTTTATAAAAGGAGAGGAGGGGAACTCTTCGAAAGTAATGAAATGTTACTTTATTATATAATGCGTTTCGGATTTTAAAGGTCCCACACTTATATCTTTCGAGAATAAGGTGATAAGGTTTAGAAATATACTCATCCAATTGGATTTGGACAAGTTTAATTTTTAGATTTTACATTAACCTTCCATTTTATTAAAATCATTAATTAATGAGTTAATCGCTACATCATCATGGTGTCAATAAAAATATAATTTATTTAATGTCTAAAAATTATAAAAAATTACCATGATGTAGGAAATATTTTTAGCTTTCCAATTAATATTTATGGTCAAAAGGTTAACTTATATAACCCCATTTAATAATTTTTTTAGTAAAACAAGACATGTTTGTGACAATTTTATTTTTACATTAAATAAAAAGTTATTAATGTCATTTTCTTACCCAAGTGGCTCCATGGGGTCCCCAAGTTGACCCATGGATTTTTTGGTCAGCCATGAATCATCCAATAATAGTGGGACAAGTGTAACGGTATTTGCATATTTTTATAATATCATTTTTACCTTAAATTTCACTAATTACCTTTAATCGCGATTAATTAAACTTAAAAGTTACTATTCACCAAAAAATTATTTTAATCCCATTGAACCACATTTTACTTTCTAATGACAACTAGGTATGTCCGATTTTTGAAAATCAAATCACAGAAGTGGTAATGTTTTATTTAAACTAATAATCAGTTTTTTATGTACCACTTAGTGGTTTCACTATTCATCAAAATTGAAGTTTTTCAGAACAATGCCAAAATTTCACCCTAAGATATAATTGATATTCTGAATTAACAAATGATGTCTATTTTACAAAATTCCAAACATATAAGTTGAATTAATTAATTTTATAATTAATTCCCGCTTTCACAACAAATAGCGTGTTTTTAAGAAACAATATATATCAAAAGATTGACAATTGTGTATGTCCAATTTCAAAGTGAAATTAATTATAATGACCACCATTGGATAAAATGGTAACAATATATTATAATTATACTTTAAAACCACTCAATAGTATAAATTATCAGTATAAATTTTTTTGATTAAAAAAGTTGGTTTGAAGTATTTTTCACTATTCATAAAAAAATTGGAAATTCTCAAAATATTACAAAAAATTCAACTTAGGATAATTTTGATATTCTGAATACAAAAACAAAGTATATTTAGAAAGATAATATTTATAAAATTTCAAAAAGTATGCATTAATATTCATAACAGCTACTTTGATTGGTTGTGGTGTGTGTGTTAGAACTCGAAGTTGCGTACAACACACGCTACTGTGTTATTCAAAAAGAAGTGTACCGTGGAAGCTTGGGGTGTTACAGTAACCACCCCTCTATTGGGTGTACTAGTGATGGAAAAAAACCTCCTCAACTACTCAACTCATAGTTTGACTTGGGTCATTGTTAGTAATCATAAAAATTACATAATCCACACCATTAGAAAATCAATAAACAAAATTCCCTAATGATATATGGATTTAAAAGACCTCAACTAAAATATTTACATGTTGAAGCTACATGACTTGTTGAAAATTTGAATGGGTAACAACCATCAAATATAGATACACTAAACCATCATCACCAAAATGGCCCACTAAAAAGTGGACAACTAGCTATAAAATCTCTAAACAGTATCAATGAAAAATGTCAATGTGAGCGTCTTCAATGACAACCACACCTTTGGGTGGATATCATGCAAGAAGAACCTCAACATCTATAAGGTCCATTATTACTCCAACACCATGTAGGACAAATCAAATAAAGGGGGCATCCTGAATTAGTAAGCAACTCTACGAGTGGTCCACAATAATTTTGTGAACTCGAATCACGTCTTGAATTAATCCATAGGATTCTTGGGTGAATCATAAACACTGAAGAAATGAAGATACTAATGAAGACTACCATGAACCAATCCAAACTAAGCTATAGCACCCAGTTTAGAATTCTCTCATCCTCCTTCCAAGTTAACAACAATGGTATTCCAAACCAATCACAATGAGTTTAAATAGGGTGTCCTTATTCAAACCTCAAATTTCACCTCAACTCATGATGCTCTATAAGAGCCATGAAAAAATAGTAGGGAAATACCTATGATCCTGAATATACTAAATCAAAACTCTGTGTGGGGAGGAAAACCTGAAGCATAACCAGGAAGGAAATCCTCACACTCAACAACCAGTTTGGGGGGAAAATCAAAGAATTTACTTCTCCATGTGTCATACCAGCCAACAGATAATAATTTTAATATTTATTAGCACACAATATCTAATTAAAATTATCTTGGAATCAATATTAATCAAAGAAGGAACTCTATCCCAAAATCAGAAAACTCTACTACACGTATTGGATATAACTATCTTAGCATAAATTATAAGGAAATAATACACACTAATGATAACATTCGTTGGTCTATATATTTCTGGGGAATTATTCTAGGTGAGGATCTCTCCCTCTCTCCCAGAGTCATGTATCACCACCAAAATTAGTGAATAATTTTTTATCCTCTATGATAGATCCTCTCAGCATAATGAGTGTTCTAGAATAGATCAACTAATATATTTATGCCTCACATAGTTGTAATTCATAATTAAAAGTTGTCTATAACTATTTTATAAATTCATGTTGGGAAGAAAAGTCAAAAACTATACCTAAAATCGTATTATATCTTCTAGGATCAAATCCATTTCTTCCAAAAGCCATTCCTTTCCCCTACCAAAAAGTTCTCCACAATGAACTCCTACTCTAACACCACAATAAACCAACCTGCCCCAAACAAAAAAAATCAAAAGAACTCATCTTTGACACTTTTAAATTACCATCATTTGGTGGAAAAGACTCTCTTGAACTATTTTAATCATGTAACAAGAATGCATCTTAGTGGGGGAATTTGAACTCTTATTTATGAGTGAGAAGATCTTTCAAACATCACTATAACAAGGGTCCCCCTAGCACACCACATCACCCTCACCAATCCTCAAAAAAGAAGTGGAATGGAAACAGTACCCCACCTCCATGTCTAATAGTAACACTAAAAAAAGAATAAAGGATATTATAATTCCTTTAAAAATATTCAAAACCTCTAGTTCATAAGCTTCCATGACCTACAAAACTTCATACCCATCGTCCAGTTCTGTGAACTTGGTGCAATCCACCAGGGGTGGTGGTGGAAATAAGTCAAACTGTCTACTGAATTCTACTTCTATCTCTACTTATTTGACCCATTTTTCACCATTAAAATATCCCATATATATCTATTATCTCTTCTAGGATGGTCCAACCAAATTATCCATAAAACTTCCCTGGTAGTATGGACAATCCCGCATGAGATTTTTTTATTTGTACCTACTATAACATTGCACATACTATAGATAATTAAAACCATCCTGGGAGGCCTGAACTAAAGAAAATCCTTCTTAGGATCATATACTAATTCATATCAGACACCAAAATCCATAATAATTCAATTATCTAATTTTTGTAGTGGTATATGCTCACATTTTCCCACTTCATACTCTAACAATCATAACATACATAACCAGAAATATCTCCTCTATAAAGGCTTGACCTAGGACTCTATCATTGGAGGGAATTAATAGAGATTTCATGTAAAATTTATATCCTAGAATAATTCATAATCAACAAAATTTTCTCATAAAATTGATCTTTAACCACAAATAGGGAGTATTGCAAAAGGTCAGGAAACCTATCAGAACACTCTACCACGATCATACAACCTGAATGAAGTTGTAGACAATCTATGACACACACCAATTACAAAATGAATAGAAAAAAACTATTCTCTAAGGGTCAAATAAAAATTTCTTAATGTTATCATTGGTCTCTATCACTAGACTCTACAATAGGTCAATGTAGCCCAAAAAACGTCTCACCCCTTAGACCACCATCTAATTAGGAGGTGTCTTGACATTACAGAAAATGTGTGTGACTGCATTAAGTCAGGAATCAAATTCCTATGGGCTAGTCATCCTAGATACCTAGGAGGTCTATCCCTCTAAATCTCAGGAGGGTTCTCAACCTACACACATCCTCAACCTAAACTATTAGTTCAACATGATGATCCATGCATGGTGGATAAATTAAAAATAAACCTAGAGTATGGAAACACAACAAAAAAATCCTTAGCTGTCATCAACTGAATATGAGAGTGGAATCCTAGATAATAATCATCATGGAGGCATCATGAAATAATCAGGATGCACACATGTAAAAGAGTAAATTCAAGGAGCTAACTCATTATTGATATGGAGACCACAGCCTAGTATTATATGATGCATGTACCGATGTTCCTAGGTAACCAATGATTAAATTTTTCAAGTTTACCAGTAGGTTTTCCTAGTCCTTAAAAATGGATACCTCAGCCGCCACACTAGCATTAGAGTCTCAAGATTAGAATTCAAATTTAAGACACTTACCAATATCGCCATAAATTCAAAACTCAAATAAAAGTAGTGACATCCCAAAACTACATTGTAAAAGTCTAACCACCCACTTTTATACCACTCTTCAATAACCCAATCCAACAGGGCTCAGCTAGGCAATGAAGAGGTGAGTGTGACTAATCCAATCCTACATCTAGTAGTCTAGGGTCAGGTTACTGGAACCAAGTAGAAAGAATAAATATATGGGGTGACTTATCCAATGGTAACTATATGCACACACACACACACTCATCTAACCCCAATAAATAGTGATGATATAATAATTCAAATAATACTAAAATTCATGAACATAAATATAAAAAAAAGAGTATAACAAATGTATTGGAAACTGATCAAAAGGGAAACATTCAAGCACACCAGAAACAGTTTAATGTGTCTAAACCATTCATTATGAAGGGACTAATCTTAAAAGAAACCATCAGTAAACACCTTATACTATACAGGTCTTAGTGATCTTAAAGATTCAATACCTCCTAGGAATCCATTAAAAGGATTCTTGTATATATAATACATGACATGTGTAGGAATATCACATCCATGGGTGAGAATATAAATACCTAGTTGCATGCCGAAAATACAAAAACAAATAGGTTCAATAGAACAGAAATGTTTGATAAAACAATAGATTGATGGAAAAGAAATACTAAGAAATATAGAGCATTAAACACTATCTCAACCACTTCTCAACTATAAATGACTAGTAATCTTATCTCCACTTGGTATATGAATCCGGATTTGAAACCTCACCATACGGAATCCCTGAAAATAATTATATAATCATCATACACTCCAATTCTAATGGTATCAACCTTGTAGCTTATCATATTATTCTTTTTGATGCTCAAAGGTATCTCTCTTCTAGAATTACACACGCCACAAGCCCTACAATTCCAGATAGAACTCATCAAGAGATCAAAATCATTACATATCACTATGTCCATAGAAAATACATGCCATCCATAATATTATACAACCAAGACATCATTATTGTTTGGTCTATCCCAGACGAAATTCTGTCTGCAACAGTGCAGATATTGGTTCTGAGATAGGGTATCTCTTTCATTTCTTATTGGGGGCTCCATAATCCCAACTAGAACTGATATGATCACAACACATAGATAAGGGATCAATCTCATGACCATTGGTGGACACAAATAACCAAATATAGAACTAATAAGATTATAATCATATATAAGGAATAACACCGATGAATTTTGGGGGACGTCATAAATATAGAAAACCTTTCTTTTCATACATTAATATTACACAACTTTTGTGGAATACATAAAACATTATACCAAAAGATACCCAAAGAAAATATTTTTCTATTGAATTTGGTAACATAGAAACAAAATAAAATTGTGAATAAGTTATCAGCATTATCTTCGACTAGGTTCTTCTTTACTAGACCCCTTATTAGACACATCAAACATAATACATATCTTCTTAACCTAGGAAGGAATAAAAAAAAGGGGTGACCTCATATTCTCATATGGTAAAACAAGGGAGACATGTAAGCATAAACATCAGTATTGAGGTATGGGAATTTAATCATAACATTAGAATATGATAACCTAATTATCATTAGATCATATACATGAATCATGGCAGAAATCTTTGATGGTTATAAGACATGAATCATAAGGAAGTAGAGAACATAAAACAAGGAAGAATAAAATAGCAATAAGAAAAGGATTTATGGAAGAAATATAAGTATACAATATGATTTCCATACTATTCAAGTCATTTCTACCAAGGCCACCTTGACAGTATGGGTTCACATGAAAAACCATCTTGTTAGTCATGGTTTACTCCCATGGCCATCTTATTAGTATGAGTTCACTAACCATACCATCTTGGTAGTCATGGTTCACTACCATGACCATCTTAATTGTCAAGGTTCAATCCCAATAACATATTAGTCTACATCAAGGGATATAAATATTTACACATTTCATATGAGGGAGATATATGTCCCACCCATATCATAATAAAATTATACATGAATGTAAAATATGATTGTAAACATTTATTTCATAACCCATGAAATAAAATGGGTGTCATAAACATGTAATCATATTTTAATAGGTTGAAAAAGAAAGTTTTAATAATAATTTAATCAAAATCTAACACATGAAAATAAGTGTGTTTCATAATAATATAACCCATTGATGTATAATGGGATTCATTAACCGATAATAAAAAGGAAATAGGTTTTATAAACATCATTCCATCAAAACATAATCCATTAATAGAAATAAAATGAATGAAAACATTTAATTATTTACCTAGAAATGAATCATTAAGAACAATATATTTCATCATAGACAGAAAATAATTTTTAATTCTCATTTTGAAATATATCTTGTAGAAGATATCCATTATTCATTGAACGACTCTTATTCAAACATAAGTCATTTTTGAAAATCAATTTCTTGGAAAATAGATTTGAATACTGGTAATAGTATATTTTAAATCCATAAAACATTTTCAAAATAATTTCAAATGAAATGAATATTATAATATAATTTTTAAAAAAATTTAAAAAAATTTAAAAAACATGGTTTTTGAAATAAAAAAAATTTATGGCCAAAGAGAGAAATATGGTTAAAAAGTATCTTAAAATTATTTTCTTAACAATCTTAAGTACCAAAGAGTGAAAAAAGTGTACTGGTAAATTTAAATATGTTTAATAAACATATATTAATAAAAATCATGGTTGTTTTTGAAATATGGATCCTAACATTTCATCAATTGAAGCATAATTATAAACAATCCTGATAAACATTGAGATTATTTCAGTAAAATTTTACCAAATAGTAATTTGGGATCATACACTTCATGTAAGAAAATGGAATTAAATAAAGCTTAAAATAACATTAGAAGAATTATATTCAGGATATAACATTTCAAATAGAATTATATATACCTTTAAGAATATCATCGGTTCATAAAAAACAAGTGTCTCATGGAAATAAAATTGAGACAACACAATCTTACCGATTTGGAAATTTTTGAAAAATACACCCTATGAAATATATATCATACAATGGATAAGTAACTAAACCTGATTTTAAGAATAATAATTATATAATACATTTATGTGTATTATATACATCCATAAAAATAAAATAGTTGTGAACATGGCTTGTATCTCACAGATATAAAAAGTGAGATAAAATTCCATTACCTTATGTATTGAATTTCATTATAAACATGAAATCATCTATTATAATAAGTATATGTTTTTATAAATAATTAAAAAAACCATATTCATATATATAATACCATATATTATTTTATTATTACAATCTTTATTTGTTTATTTACAATTCCATATTAATGTAACGTTTCAGGTAACGACCTCTTTTTAATCGTACATATTTTGAAATTTCATTCTTGATTATCTTACTTAAATAATGATTTAATTGTTTTATGTATGAAATAAATTAATTAAAAATTATATATATAAATTATATAAGAATTTATATTATTCCATAAAACCTATATATGAAGTGGAATGCCTCATTCATGGAGATAGTAGGTTGTACCTATAAATGAATGTTGTTTCCATTTTTTGGGAATATTTCAAGAAAAAAAGAAAATGACATATATGTATATATATATAATATCATTATATTATAATTATAAATTCATATATATCACATGATTTTAATAAACCTATTCTTAATACATACCATGTAAAGTGTGAATGAATCACATCGCATTGAGGGGGCTATAGTCCTCAATTCCTCAATCGTAGTTATCATATTTACATAAAATGAAAAGAATGAATTTATGATTTATATAATAAATAAATAATTATCAATAAATCATATAAATCATACATATATATATAATATAATTAGTGTTTCTGTCATAATTCCCATCCATAAGAGGTGATTATGGTAAAACAACAACATCGTTTTGTGGGGGTGGTAGTTTGTCGTACACAAGAATGGTATGTCCAATAACAATTAGATGGGAGTCTGGGTAAGTGAAATTAAATTCTATAAAATAAATAAACAAAATTATTTTAAGGATTATGAGGCTATTAATTATCAATGGAATAATAATTATTATGATGGTGTATAAATAATATAAAAGAAAGGATGTTGATGAAGGATGTTACCTCTTCTTTTGGTAACTTATTTTCCATTTCCACAAAAAATATTGCTTAGATGGATTTATTTTTAAAGAGAGGATTTAATATGTTTGGTATGGATGTTTAGAAGTGTATTGGGTAGATATTGTACCAACATAATTGGATAGAGAGTTGTGAAGAAGGGGGAGTGGTGGTGGCCTTTTATAGGGAAGGGAGGAGATACACTTGACAATTTCTGATACAAGTTAGGTGTTACCACGTTTTTACATAAAACAATTCACCCAAAACTAACACAATAATAGTATAGAATGTTTAATGACTATATATTTCCATAAAATGGATGTTTGGAATGTTTATATGTCATATATTCCCTTAAGATTATGTTTTATTCTCTTATTTTTCTTAATTTTACTTTAATCTCTGTAATTAATCTTAATCACTTTCACTAATATCTAATGTAAAAAATTTAGTTGATATTATTATAATATAAATATAACAATTATTAAAAAAAATTGTCTATTTTTTTAAATACAATTCATATAAGTGGAAAACTTATTTTTAATGCTAATCTCACAGATTTGATGAGAATATGAGTTTTTAAAATGGGAATGTTCAAAAGTTCATTAAGATTTTATATCTAAATTCAATATTAAAATATTAAAATGACCAAAATGTAGGTAAAATATATATATATTTGATATAATGTGACATTAAAACGAACTTAAAATGTATTTTAACTATAAAAATAAATTATATGGAAAAACAGTGTTAAATTGAAATTTAGTATTTTTCATGATTCATCCAAACATGAAGTTTAATATAAAAATATCTAAAATTAATCGAAAGATAATTATGATATTTTGAAATTAAAAATTAAGTTTATTTTAAATATTATATATAAAAATTGTCTGAAATTAATTTTATTTTATTCAAAAAGGACGTAGAAAGTAGTTCATTTTTTAAAATATTATTTTTAAACATAAAAATACATTACAAAAAATTATTCTTTTAATTATTTATAAGTTATATTTATAAAAAATCAAAATAAACTAAATTTTATAAGTATTTACCAAAATTTATATTACTATGTTTAATTTCAAAGTTGTAACTATATGATTTAAATAATTATAACAATAAAATGATTTTTTTTTCATAGAAACATAGTGTTGTAGGTAGCTCACGCCAAGTTGGGGTTTCATATTTTGCATGCCAAGTCACTATTGTGTGAAAGTAATTTTTGAAATAGTATATTGAAATACATAAATAAAAATTAATTCATATGAAAAATGGGTCATTAAAAATTGGGTTGTAACGTTATACCCCCCATAATATGAATTTCACCCATGAAATTCATAATTTGGGAAAAAAATGAGGACACTTATATTTCATCATATCCTCTTGATATCTTGTAGCTTCTTATAAAAGGTGATTTATCCAAAAAACATTGAACTTGTGAGTGTTTTTTTTCATAGTACATTCTCAGTACGATAGATAATTTCTACTAGTTATTACTCATATGAGAGATCCTTCCCAATGGTATGAACTCAAATTTTAGTACATGTTAAGGGTCGAACATGTACCTCTCAAGATAGATAATTAAAACACATCATGTACATGAGAGATATTTGTAGGATGTCCAATGTGAGGGGATACCATCGTGATATGACCTAGAATCTTATAGGTACTAATATACCTAGGGTTTAGTTTCCCATTCTATCTGAAACTCCTATACTTATTCTACGGAGAGATTCATAAAAACACCCTTTCACAAACATTAAATTCTTGATCTTGTAGACAATTATCAGTGTGAAGTTTCTACCTAATTTTTTATGCCTTGATATTATAGTGAATGGTTCTAATCATCTCAAACATTTCTTCAGTGATATTGGGTCCCAATAGATTTCATTCTCTAACTTCATCCCAGGATATCATTGCTCTAAATTTCATCACATAGAGTGCATCATAAGGAGCCATATGAATTCTTGAGTGAAATCAATTTATGTAAGAAAACTCAAAAAATGGAAGGTGTTGATCCCAAACACCTCTTAAACCTGACGACCAATATGTCCACATAACCTTTAGGTTTTTAATTATAATTATAGTTTGAACATCTGTAAGGGGATGATAAGAAATGTTGAAACTCAATTATATATGATGTTCATGTTGATGACATAACCAAAATATAGATTTAAGCCTTGGATCTAGATTTGATACAATGTAATTTTGTACCACATAAATCCAAACCACTTCTTTAATTTATATCGAATCTAGAAAATCTAAAGAAATGTCATCTCTTATAGTGATAATTTTTTTTGACATAGTACAGTAACAGTCTACAACCCATATAACATTAATCCCTTTATAGTTTTGGGGTAGTCCAATGAAAAAATGAATAGAGTTGTTCTCTTATATATATTAGAGTATGGGTAATGGATATATCATCATCGTAGATTTTTTTCACCCAGCCTAAACTTTCTGGAATTCAAAACACTAAGACACAAAATCTACAATATCTCTCTTCATGCCATACCAAAAAAAGTACTATTTAAAATCCATATACATCTTCATACATCTAGTATGAATATATAATGAATAACTATGACATACTCTAATATATTATTTTTCAAATTTTCTATGGAAGGAACATATACATGGTTCCTAAACCATATTATACCATCCTCATCAATGTGAAACTGAAGAAAATTTCTAACATTCATTTTTTACTCTATGTTTTCCTTTTATTCTTATTTAATATTATTTTGGATAGAAGGTTGAACATTCAATTAAAGAAGATAATATTTGTACCATTCATTTAGTATTTATATATCAATCCTTTAGAAATCTAGAAATATGTGATCTTTTGTGATCCTCGTCATTGATAAGGTGGCATGATCCTTTAGACTCAAAGCCTTGGATACATTGTTTTCATTCCCATTGTTGTAATGTTTTGACCAGTCATAATCATTTATAATCTCTCAATATATTATTTGTTTCACATTAAAATCATATTGTTTGAATACATAATTAAAAAATTTATGATTGGTTTATATATCAAACTTTCCCAATAATGATAATGCCTCAATATCTTTAATGCAAAAATTACTGCTGCTAACTCCAAATAATGTGTTGGGTAATTTTATTCCTGAATCATAAATTTACATGACGCATATATTATAAACAGGTTATTGTTATAATAACACATCCCAATCCAATCTTGAACGCATCAATATAGATTAAAATACCTTCCCCATAGTAGGGTATTGTAAGTGTAGGTGCGCTGACTAACCTTATCTTCACATCATTGACATTTTCCCCACATTCATCTATACTAAGGAACATAGAATCTTTTCAAGATAACATTATTAGAGGATTACAAATTCATTTGAAATTCTCCAAAAAAAATCTACAATATTTATAGAAACTAGGAATTCTATGCATCGTAGTCATCATTATTTGTATAGGACATAATTTAATATCCTCGGTCTTTGTTGGATATACTCGGATACCGTCACCTAGGATTATATGACCAAAAAAGGATTGTTTTTTCATCAAGAATTGAAAATTTATAAAAATTTCACATAATTTCTCCTTCCTCATGGTCTTTAGTATAATTCTTAACTAGATTTCATTATATTCCGTTCTACTTTAATAGATACTAATACCATCTAGAAAGACTCTCACAAATTGACTAATATAATATCTAAAGACTATATTTATTAAATCTATGAAGATAGTAGGGTAATTAGTATGACCAAAATTAATTAATATATATTTATAATATCTATACGATGTATGGAATTAACATATTGGGTATATCCTATTTCATGTTCCTCAAATGATGTTATCCAGAATCAAACTCATTCTTTGAAAAATATTGATCTCTATGCATTAGATCAAACAAGTCATCAATATGGCGAAGATGACACTGGTTATTGATAATGATCCTGTTCAAATCACTGTAATTTTTGAAGAGTCTCACTGATCCATCATTCATTAAAAAAATAGTTTCGCCCAAAGGTGACAAACTTGCCTAAATGAATCCCTTATCATGGTTTTCATGGAGTTTCTTCCTCAATTCCAACAACACAATTAGGGTCATTCTACATGATGTATTTGAATTTGGTGTTTAACTATATGTGAGTTCTTATGAGAACTCAAATTCACATTTTCGTGGATGGATAGGATACTCTTCTAGAATGATATCCATAAATTCCAAAAAAAAGGAATATAATCGATGCAGATTTTATCCTGTACTGTTTAAGATAAAAACCCTTCTAAATAGGAATTTACAACTATTCACTGGATGCAATCTCCATTGATTGCGTAGACTTATTGTCACATTGATAGACGATCAGAGAAGGGTTTAAAATTTTAAATGTAACATCCCTTCAATGGAACTTAAGGTTGTGTTTATCAAGGGAAACCTAATCCATTCTTAAAATGACATTAAAGTCAACCAAAGGAATAATGAACATATTTCCTAGAAGCACATTCCCACAAATTTCAACCTTATAAGATTCGTTGACATGGTATGTGATCATCTCACCATTAGGTATTTTCCCTGATAATTCCACATTAAATAATTATGGTTGAATCTTAACACCCCTATAAAATTATATAGACATGACAGAATGTGTAGATCCAGAATCAAAGAATACATTAATAGATGTATGGTAAGGATACATTTCACCATTTCATTATCACACCCCTAATTAGAAATCGAAATTTCCTATAATTTCCATGCTACCCATGTATTAAGATGTTTATAATATCGATCATCACCATTGGACATTTGTTTTGTAAATAAGTTAAAATATTTCCCATTATCATTGCACTTGTATAAATGAAGTGTCAGTAGTGAATTTTGTGCCTTTATTTCTCCAATGGTACTATTTGGTGTCTTCTCCTTGTCACATGGGAAACCAAACACCCGATGGACATCCCTTCCCAACCTAAAAAATATATTAGAACCCTTAGGTCAATTACCTACAACATTCTTACCACACATAGACCATAAAAGAAGTCTCATATTCATTCCTTCATTGTTTCATGATTTTCCATTTAAACTCTATATTTCTTTTCTTCTTAAATAAATGCGACTGATGTGTGAATCCAACATCCATTCCAACCTTGATTTCCCAATGCGAAATCTCTTCATATCTGCTTTAGTAAATTACGGACAATACTTATTAGATACTAGGATTTAAACCACCAAAAACCAATAAATATTACTTTAGAGTTGGATGATAATTCATGAAGAGTACATCACAAGCCATGTGAAATTAGACTAATAGGTACTGAAAGATTCATTAGTGATTTCTTTAAACATGGATAATCCTTTAATCATCATTGTATGAACAATATGATGAATTTACATATAGAAAAATATGTTTTTTACTAATAAAAATCATCCAATTAAATTTGATTTTCGACCTCAAATTCATAATTAGAGTCCACCCCTTTTCTGCTTCGCCTAATAACCGATAAATTTCCAAAATAACTAGCTCATGCTCATAAATTATAGAATTGATAATATCTTTTCAGAAGTGCTTATTCAATTTTCCGAAACAAGTGAATTAGAAGACACACTAAAAGAATATAGAAATTACCTCATAAAGGACTCAATATAATGTTGTTCCCTCATTTTCTCATTTGGGTGTCCACCATGATTCATAGCTCGAGAAATATGGGTGACCAAAGCAACAAGGTTTTTAATTCTAGTTTCTATATAATTCAATTTATCAGAAGGAAAATAATTTCATTATCGATGGAAATCACAATTAACACATCTCTTTTGGGTCCCATCAATTATCTAAAAACATAATCATATTGTAAGAAATTATTATCAATCTGAGAAACCACATAATACTGATAATTCACTTATAGGTTATCTAAAATATAAATACATACTTAATTTATGAAACTGTATGTTTGTCCTAGGATATTAATTACCAACTTCTATTTTAATAATTCATTATGGTTTTTAAAGTCTTTTTCAATTCCTAATGCATATCCTCTGAATGTGTAGACAAGGTGTGGATTAAGTCCCTTTTTAGTGTACTGGGAATAAACATGTTTGGCCTGACACACCTTTTCGGAGTTGTATCTCCTAGGTACATCTATTATTTATCCACATCCACTTGTTTTTTCTAGATAGAGATATATTTCTAAGACACAACATACTCTATCCTTGACCATGATTCTTGTAAAATTTCCAATGATTTTTTTATCCGTAGAATTATCATTATACAATAAATTTATGGTTCTCACTAAGATTTTCTCATATTAGATTACAATGGTTACCTAAGAATTTTCTCTGATACCAACTATAACAACCCAGTCTTAACATATATTGAAATAAGATCATTTTTGTGGAATATATATAAAATTATACAAATAGATTCCCAAAGACTTTATTGTTCTAGTACCTTTCAAAACATGGAAATATAAACACTAATTTATAAGTGGGATAAATTATATCTCACTATGTTATTATTGACTAGAACCCTTCTTAGGCATATCAAACATAATACATATCTTAATAACTTGGGGAACCATAAAAAGGGGTCATCTGAGATGGTTGGAAAGGGTAAAAAAGGGATACATGTAAGAATAAACAAGAAAAAAGTGTTTTGAGAATGTGATCATAACATTATAAGATCATAAGATACATTTCATAAGATCGTAAACATGAATATTGGAAAAAATATTGGCAGTTCAAAATAAATGAATCATAATTAAATAAAGAACATAGTCCATTAATGCATAAAATAAGAACAAGACCAGGATTTTTGGAAGACACTTAAGCATAGAATATGATTTCCATAGTAGTCAAAGAATTGCTTCCAGGGCCATCTTGGTAGTACAGTTTCACTTCATATACTATATTGGTGGTAATGTTTTACTCCCATGGACATCTTAGTAGTATGAGTTCACTCCCCATAATATCTTGGTAGTCATGGGTCGCTCCCTTGGATATCTTTGTAGTCACGGTTCACTCCCAAGAGAATCATAATATATCTCATGAGATTAAAATCTTATCCAAAAGAATTTTCAAGGGATATTGGTCCCACACAATTCACAATGAAGTCATACATCTGTGTGCCACAATATCATAATCAATTATACCAAAATCCTTGAAATGAAATGGGTGTTATATAAATGTAATAATATGTTAATCTATAGAAAAACATAGCTTTCATAATATTTTTATCAAAGAATAACGCAAGAAAATTAGTTGGTTTCATAAGCATAAAACATATGGAATAAGAACTGGTTTTATTAACCCATAACCTATGAAAAGGAAACATGGTTCATCAACATCACTCTATCCAATCATTAACCATTTAGATAAAAAATGATTGTAAACATTGAATAATTTCCCAACAAAGTCATGTGTAATACCCAAATAAATAATGATAAATTTTAAATAATTTGGAATAACTGCTAGAAACATTTCTTTATGAAAATATCATATGTACATTGAAAAACACTTTTAAGAACAAAAGACATATTTGAAATAATTTACCATAAAAATTGCTTTTGAAAAATACAAAGGAAGGTTTGAAACCCATAATACATTTTTAAAATTATTTTTCTATTAAAATTATATTCAATGTTCATTTGATAATAGTTTTTTAAAACATTTTTGAAAAAACGGTTATTGAAATAAATCAGATTTCTAACCGAAGAGTGAAATACCATTAGTTTTTTCTTAAAAACATTTCCTTAATTATCTGAAGTACCAGAGAGTGTAAAAGTTGTACTGGTACATTGAGATATCATGAATATATAGATTATACTAAAATTAATTAGGGTTCTTGTGAGTTGGAAAATAATATTTCTTACTTGGAAGCATATTCTTAGACAATCCCATTAAACAATGGTATTGTTGCAAAAAACTCTTATCACATAGTAACCTGGGATAATAATCTCCAAGTAAGAAAAGGGAGTTTAATGAAGCATAAAATATAATTAAATTAAGTATATTCAGGATATAACATCTCAAATGTATGTATACATACCAAGACAAAAACATATATTCCTAAAAAACATGTGTCTCAAACAATGAAAATGGAAACAAAACTAACTTACTGATTTTGTAAATTTTGGAACATAAAACCAATGAAAGGATGATGATAGAATGAATATACAAATACACATAATTGAGGAATAATAATCATATAATACATTCATGGGTAGTACTTAAAACACGTAAAATAAAATATTTGTGAACATGTCATGTGTCTCATGGATAAAAATATTGAGATGAAATTCCCATACCTTTTCCCTTGACATTCATTGTACACGTACATGAATCCTATATAATCAGTATAATGTTATTATACATATATAATTGAAACATATTATCACATATAATACTATATATTAGTTTCTTATTATCTTATATTATCCATTTGATAACAATTCCATGTTAAAGTAACATTTTAGCTAATAACTTCTTTGGTCGTTATATGTGTTTTTACATTCCATTCATGAAACCTTACTGAAATCACGATTTATGTATTTAAAAACTTTAAAAAATGATATATATATATATATCATATTTATTAATTATATAAACATTTATAATCACTTATAAGATATATATATATATGAAATGGAATACATTGTTCATGGTGATGATAGGGCAAACGTATGCATGAATGTTGTTTCCATTTTTATGGAATATTGAATGAAACAAAGTAAATAACATATATGTATATATGAATATAATAATATTTAATTATATTTATTAATTTATATATATTATATAATGTTACAAAACCCATCCTTAATACATTCTATTAAATTTGTGAACGAATCACATCACATTAAGGGGGCGGTAGTCCACATTATTAGAAACAAACTTATCGTAATAACACAAAATAGAAACTACGAAGGTATTATTTATATAATAAATAATTAAGTACATATACATATAAGTTATCATATATATCATATATAAATAGATTTTTCATCATAATTACAAACCATAATAAGTGGTAATGTTAAAACGAATAACATCATTTCATGACTTGGTAGTTCGACATAAAAAAGAACAGTATGTTTTGTTACCTATTAGATAGAAGTGTGTGTATGTTTAGGTATAAAACATAACATAAATAAGTCACAGTATATTAATTATACAAAGAAAATTATATTTTCATGTAATTAAAAGAATTTATGTGGTGGAGAAGGAAACTAGAATAATGGATCTTGAGGAATGATGTTACCACTTCTTTGGGTAACTCCTTTTGGTTTGCACCAAAGGGATTCAGTGGATGGATTTCTTCCAAAAGGGAGGATTAATGGACTGAGGTATATTTGTTTTTAAGTGTATTGGTCATATATTTACCCAACCTATGTGTATTTATATGTGTGATTAAGCGGGATAGGTGGTGGCCTTTTATAGTGAAGGGATGGGATACACATGCCATTTTTTGTTAATAAGTTAGGGTTTACAACGTTTTTACCTAAAGAAAGTAATCCAGAACAAAAAAAAATAAAAAATGGAAGGATTATTGAACAAATATGGCCATAAAATTTTTTTTGAATAGTTTCTAGGTAAATTGGTACCCTATATTTAGGGTTTATTCCCTTTTAAGGTTAATTTTACAATAATGATTATAATAAATCATAATCACTTTCACTAATCATTTTGGCCAAAAATTATGTTATTATTATTATAATTGAAATATAATTCTAGTTAAAAAAGTGTATTCTTATTTTACCAAATTCAATTTACAAAGTCATAAAAATTAATTTTAATGCTAATCACTCAGTGTTGGTGATAAATTAGTTTTTTAATGTATGAATATTCAATGGTTCATTAAGATTTTATTTCTAAAATCAATATAAAAATAATATAATGAAATAAATTGTGATAATAGGTGTATCATTGATCTAATGTGACCTCTAAAAAAACATAATAAATAATTTAACCGTATAAATTAATTAGATGAAAAAGATGTTTTAAATTAAAATTCAATATTATTCACTATTCATGAAAAAATTAAGCTTCATTGAAAATTCATGAAAATCAGTGTATGATAATTTAGACATTATGTATTAAAAATGATGTTTATTTTATAAAATTAAATTTCAAAATTTTCTAAAATTAATATTATTTTTTTAACAAACGGACTTGAAAATAGTTCATATCAAAAAATTGTATTTTTAAACATATAATGACTTTACCAAAAATTATATTTTTCATTATCAATATATTCTATTTATAAAAATAATAATTTTTTTTATAATTATTGTTATGACTATTCATATTACTATGTTTAATGTATATGGTATAACTATAATGTCTGAAATAATATAACAATCAAATATTGTTTTGTAGAAACTCAGTGAAGCATGTAACACTGAACAATTCAGTATTGCATGCAGTGCACACCATGTAGGTTGAATAAGAAAGAAAATTTTGAATTATATCAATGTAATACTTCAATGAAAGTTAATTCATTTGTAAAAGGTCCACAAAATATCTTGGTGTTTCAAAAATACTTTACAATACTCAAAATAATGATACACAGATAATGGTTCACACTTATGAAGGATGGGGGATGTCGCAGACCAGATTTGGAACTATCCTTCATGTATGGGATTGTATAGATGATAATTCTCCAAACCCTTTAGTGAAAACCCTCTATGTAGGGTTTCAATTCCCATGTAAAAAGGAAATGACGATACCATAAAACACACTGAGGAAGAATATGTGATAGTTGATCCCTTCCCATTATCCATAAGGGATACAGGATGAACATCTAAACTAGTTTCATCGAGAGGACCCCAATCCAACTCTCATGATGAAATGCCTCAATATACCCTCATAGGGAAGGAAAAAATGACTCACACATAATTAGATTTGATCTATGCATCGAAATAAGAATAGTCACTCTAACATCACCTTGTGAAGGATCACTAAATCCAAAACCATGACTAACATTATGTTATATGTAGAATACTACCCTGAATAAAATACTCATGGGAATCCATCAAAGTACTGAAGATGGATATGTGTGAGAGAGAAAACTCTGAGGGGAGTATGTGACATGTGTCTAGAATATGAACAATATTTGTTTCCCCTAATGATAGTCACTATATTAAATAATATAAAATATGTTCTTGGGGATACATGGCATGTTTCCCCACTTGATAACCTTGGTGTGAAACCCTGTCAACACAACCAGGAAAGTCATGCCTATATAAATGGAATGAACCCTTAGTACATGTCGTTTCTCGGAACCTTGGGCATATGGAAGTTTCCTTCTACCCAAACCCATATTTCTCAACCAATACCCTTGTAATCTGGTTGTCTACTACCATATAGAAATATCCATTAACATAGTGAGTCTATCCATGTCCCCCACCACATAGCAAAGGACTACTACATGGACTGTAACACTACTTCACATAGTATAGTCCCCAATGTTCCTTATTCCCCTAATTGGAATAATACATGGATTGTGATCTTACCTTAGATTCTATGGTGTTTTTATTTCTTAATAGGAAACACAAAATATCCTCTTAAACTCAATGATTTTCCCCCAAATTCAATGGTTGTCCCCTAGGGGTCAATAACAGTCATAATTGGTCAATAAGACCAAAATAATCATAAAAACATATTGGGACATCAATATAGTAAATACCCCAACAATGTGGTGAAATACCAAAGCATTAGGTCAAATATGATTCCTGAAACCAGATTCACCTCGATCCATTGTTTATCACAGTAAAGAATGGATTTCATCATTTCCATCTATCCTTTGATTGTTTATATATTTTCTATCACATATAGAGGGATCATCCCTATCTTATTATTTTAATGTGACTCAAATGGAGTGGTAATTAGTTTTATTAATTAATTAATTATTTAATAAATAATCCTCCTCCAATTAATACCCCACCAAGAGTCACCTCGAATCAGGATCCTAATTCCAAAACATTGTATGTCATACCGAGGGTAAAAACCACATTCTGAATACAACTATGGTGTCATATTTTCGAGCAAAGACTTTCATCAATAATTTCAACATGAATCATGGAAAAATATATACACATGATATAATATAATTATTATTTTAGTATCCTCACATTGAGGCCCTCCAAGCCCTGTAATCCTATAACAACTAAGTGGATTACATTGGAAATATTTAACGAAATATTCCAGAATTTTACAATGAAAGTCCTGAGAAGTTATAGGGAATGTTTTGGGATATGATGAATAGGTCCACTATAATTGATGAAAACCAGGGTAAAAAATATATATTTGTAGATATATAAACAAATTTTAGATATAAATATGAGAAAAATAAGAAATAAATCAACAAGTGTAATAGTAATATTTTAGGAAAGAAGAACAAATCTATGTTTATTCATTATTAACTACCTCTAACATATCATCTAATAGATATAATCATCAATTCCCAACCTCACTCTATTTATTATCTTTGCCTTGAACACACACCTATCATAACTTTAAATTTAATATATAATTCACAGAAATGATTTCTAAACATGATAACTCTCTTTATAGTGAAGGAATCACTTAATCAAATCCCCTCAACCAATTAAGCCTTAAAATATAAATTTAACTAAAACAGATCATAAAATCACATGAACTATAATAGACACAACTAAGTTAAACATGATAAGAAGAGGGATAAGGATAAATAGAGAATGTTATTTAAATAAAAATTATGAATGAGTGTGTTACCACATAGCCCAAGTCCCCTAAACAATTTATTATTGATGAAGATAAACATGGTGACCAACATTATGTTTAATCTCTTAAAAGTATTATTCTTTAGTCCCTAGAACTAGAATCATGGGTTAGGCCTCAATTTCTAAAAGAAAAAAAATCATGACATAACGTTTTAAGAAAAATGTAATACACTTTTTATTAATAAATGGAACTCATATTTATAGAATGTGAGAAATGGGGGAGAGAGGGTATTAAAAAATAATTACCACAGACAGGGATCCAAAATTACATCCCGTGTCACGTAATAGAAAAAATAGAATTAAAACCCCATATTTATTTGATACAAAAAATAGATAAAATAAATGAAAAACATATAAAATAGGGAACAACATCCCCATGGAACTAATCAAAGTGATGTTCATCAGTTTTGAGTGAATTTACCTGTGAGAAAATTTATGGTTCTATAAAGAAATTTATATACCTAGGGTAGAAACCCTTAATATATTCTATTTAAACAACAATTAATCCTAATATCCTCCTCTTCGAAATGAGTTTATCTATTTATAAATTATATAGCACACATGAGGATTAATCATTAAATTTTATTTTCTATCCATGAATCTAATGAATGATCAAGAATAAATGTGTTTAACATCAACTTATTCATTATTTCATTACTTATTTTCTCTTATTTTCAATCATATAATAATCTGAATATTATTAAAGAATACTTTAGAGTGTTTCTATACTATTTTTATCCTTATGGTCCTAGTTTATATCTTGATGTATATTCATAAGTCACTCCATAGCTACCCAACCATTCTTGATTAGTGCTTTAAATATTTTCATAGATTTTAAATTCACTAAATATTCCAAATCATGTATATATTCCCACAATTGAGTGTTTTCTAATGGATATAATGATTGATTGAGATTTATAATTAATCACAATTAGGCAAACAATCAGTTCCTTAGCTAGAAAAATTCTATATATGTATCTACACCTATGTAATTTATGATACTGAAAATGATCCAAGTTGATTCATTCACTCTTTTTAAGAAAAAAAATCTATAAAAATTTCGATAAAATAAGTTTTCATAATAATATAATTGATTATATTATGATTTTATGGGTGTTAATTTTCTAATGATCCATTAATTTTTTCTTGAATTTATTTATTAAATTATATTTTTAAGTGTTAATTTGAGATTCTGAATGTAGTGACTCACTAATTTATGAATATCATATTCGAAGTTTATTCCATCACTCTTAAGAAATTTATTGTCCTAAATTAAAATAATGAATTTAAATTATTTTAAAATGTTCACAGAAAAGTGTTTGACCCAGGTTCAAATACACACTCCTGAAATGATGGAAGTGAAGACTTTTCTATCATAGAAAATTATAGGATTCCTACATAAATAACATTTATTCCCTAACTATTACCAAATTTCATATTACAATTCTTGGAGGGGACAGTAATTATATTTAAATTTAATTAAAAAAGTAACAATAAGATATTACATTTATCACCTTCATGAGGTTCCTTAAACAGAAGATCCATTTTATACATCATTGATACATCTCAAATTATTTTTTTATAATTCAATTTCCTCTTTCTTCATTTATGTAAAATATATATCTCACCCTAATGAATTAATTTTTAACAATTAGGATCCTTACAAGAATTTTTTATTGGCCATATATGTTAATAGATCTTATTATATTTACAAGTGGATATGTTTTCTCAAAAACAAAATGCATAATGTCTTATAAATTGACCATTGGATTCTAATTTCCAATTTTACTCACGTTTTAAAAAACATATATGTCTATTGATTTAGTCTCATCCCGAAGGTGTTCTATTTCTCAATGGCTATGTAACTCAGGTTCATGATGAATTATTTAGTTTTATAATGGTTAAAAAAAATTCTTTAAGACTAAATTAGTGGCTAGCCACTGTGATATATTTAATAATATTTTAAATACATCTCTATCAAATATAATAAATAGGGGATTTCCTAGATGGTTTGATTGCTAGGGAATAAATTTTTTTAGTGATTCTCCAAATTTTATTTGATTATTAAGAGGGATGATAGAGATGGAATCTTATATTATAGAATAGTTTTTTCTATTAGAAAACTGTTGGGTATATGCACATGTGAATTCATTGATTGATTTTGTAAATTATACATCCAGGTGAATATTTATAGAACAAACAAAAAAGGATCTAGTAGATACTAAGAAGTTGTTGCAATTTCTTTATAAAACTAACTCAAACTAATAGGACCAAAATAATAAGGAAGACCTCAATCATCCCATTGCTCCATATTCTAACATGATGGTGAGAAATAAAGAGAAATTTACCATGTTATGAAAAGTTTATTTGGATATTTCATTCATTTAAATCACATTTTCAACATTAAATACTCATAAATACCATAAAATGTTAGGGAAAATGGGGAAAATGTAACCAAATAAAGAAAAATTATACACATATAAGAGAGATTGAATTATTAATATTTTTACACTAATTCTATCCACCTTCTTCTATATAATTTATGGTAAAAATAATCATAGATATTGTACATATTATAAACTAAAACCATTCATCAAATCCTGACAATCAACCATTTGAAGATTTTCTTTAGGGAAATACCTATGTCAACCATACAATATTACATCCATATACGACAGTATATAGGGTTTTTTGAACTCTTTCATTCACCCAAGACCCTCTGGTGCACAATTTTTTCTTCATATACTCTTAATCTAATGATTTTTTGAACACATCAATCATAAATTTTCTTAAAAATATCATTAATTGATCTCACATTTTCTCCTCTAGTATATTTCAGATGAAGTTGTACTTTATGTTACTGTTCATTTTAATTTCATAATATAGACAATTCTTAATGAAAGGAATCACACACTGATTATCACATAATATAATTTATCTTTTTCATACCATTATGATTTTATCCAGAAATTATTTCAACCCGACCAAATAATTTATATATTCTATTGAATCTAAACCATCAACTTACATTATACTTAATGTAATGATATTATATAGTTATGATATACATCAATTTTGAATCCACCATAAATAAACGTAACACATGTTATTCTGTTCTGAGTTTTTGAATCTCTAGTAATGTCTATTTCCATGAATCCTGGTAAACTATATTTCACTACAAATAAAAGAGTGAAATATATCATCCTTTTCAAATACTAAATTATCCCTTCGACGGGTTTCTTGTGTTATATTCATAGTTTACAAATTAATTAACACACATACCTCACCAAAAATTCAATATAAGGTAGAGTATATATCATTATATGCATTAAACATATGAAATTGTATGAAAATGGTTCTTTATCCAAATACTTGGAAATAACTTCCATTACTAGTGCATATTCCTTAGACAAAATTAAGTGTACAATAATTGGATTTGACACTATATTGAATACAGTCATACAAAATCTTCCAATGATATTTAAGATGCGCATTTTTGGATTAATAATTAAATATTTTGTTGTCCTATATCTCCCAATACACACCCCAAATATTTACAAAACATGAACAAGATACATTATAACAGATCCTTTTATGATAATAGTTTTCATCACTTTCGTATGTTGAATTAATAGACCCATGAGTATATTTTCATCATAATATGACTATATTATTTCAAATATTCAATAATTATACTCCATATATTAATGAAAAGGAAAACATTGGGATTTTGAAGCCTTTTTTATATAAATAATTATAATTTCCATTTATATTACATCGAATCATGTATTATTCCAAAGGACAAGTACTTTTCAATGAATCCATATATTCATCCCTTATAAAAACTATTTGTAATCATTTAATGTTAATGCTTAATTTAGAAATTATTGTTCCCATACATCTATTATGAGTAGTAAGTCAATATCAATCCCAAATGTAAATAATTTTCATTAAATAATAGTTAATATAAAAAAATATTTTTTTATTCTAAATATCTAGACTCTGCTCCATAATTTATCAACCTAACTTCTAGTACTACCACGTGTGTTTGGACTTCCATTAAACTTTCTGGAAACACATTCAATAGTCTTACATCAAAAAAATTGACATATTTTTTATGATTTGTAATGTTCTATAAAATTTTATTACCTCATTATTATTACAGTAATGAATATAGACCTTAATTATTGATTCATATCCTTTAATATATATTCTAACCTTGTTATATTCCTTCTATATAGCATTCCCATTAATGAGAATATCTCCCCATCTTCAATATCCAAAATTATCATCTCAATATCAGATGAATACACACATTTTGAATTTTTCCTCAAAATTATTATTAATTAATTGCATTTACATGAACCTAAATTATGATTTTTAAAGACTTTAATATAGTGAACCCCTTTTAATTAATCAAATAATAGGGCCTACCAATTTTCCACCCCAATTTTTGATGATGGTCTTATACTAATGTGATATTCGACTATGTTGATTTCCAATACTACAATTACCTTGAGAATTACGAAATGAAATATCATAATTTGACGTTTCCCCATTAATTCCTCATTCATTCATTCTACTAGTCCATTCTATTTTTGATTTCTAGGCCCCATCCTCTCATTTAAAATTCATTTTGTTTGGGGGAATGTTTTGATGCAACATTAAGTGTACTCAGCTATATAGTCTATATGAAGACAACTCATCTTCATAGTGAATTTAGTTTTATAAAAATAATACAATTTAATTAAAAACATAAAAATATAATATTTATGATGTATAATGTAAATACATACTTTTCTTATCATCATCAATAAATTAAATAAGTGAAATTTCAAAAACATCTGATTACACCAACAATATCTTCATGGATCTTATATTAAATGAATATAAATTAAAGAAATGATCATCCACATACCCATCACATATATTTTATGTTATATCAATCTTAACTGATTAAAATTTAGTATTTCCTTTATAGTTAGTAAATTAATATTTTTTTACTTGAGTTGACAAAGCTAGTAATACCAAAGAAATAGACAATATAAAGTTATACCTATATAAAAAATAATTCCATTTGAATTTTTTGATAATTAAAGAGTTTCATCATTAACACATTAAAAACTATCGTGGGTCCTTAGGTAAATTTATATACCCCATTAACCAAGCTATTTTTATATCCTTTATCATTAATTTTTCCGAAAAAGTAAGGTTTTTTATATAATAGGGATATGATTTACTTTAATGGGATTTATGAACACTCAATTTTTTATTCATATATTAACACTAAATTTATAATTAAATACAATGATCCATCATCTTCTAGATTATATTTTTCAACCATCATAGATACATAATTGATCACTCATCCTTGATCACCTATTGGGTGTAATGATTATCTTGAGTCTATCACCCTTTCTTTTTCCATAGTTTTAACACTAAAAAAGAAATTATATTTACCTTCCTTTGAGTTAGTATAATTTTGAAATAAAAGATATATGTGCCTTTATAATGTTCCCCATATTTATTATTCAATTATTCATAATATATATTTACATCCCAAAAATATATCATATTGGACTATATCAATATGAATTGATTCATATTTTTTGGTGACTTAAAATTAGTGGATTTATTGTGATAAAATTTTTCCCAAGTAGAATACATCATTGTCAATCACTGATAATCAAACTAACAGTTGATACTTGAATATTTATTTATATGATATCCACATTTATTAGGAGGTTCTGAATATCCTTTTATATGTAATCTATTTTTCATTCTTTAATTTCTAAATATTCACCATAAAATATTGAATTTCAAGATTTGAAGGTATCAAATGAAATAATCATACATGATAAATGAATGTAACCTTCATTTAATATCATTTTCTATCATTTTAAATTCATTCACATTATATAGAACTAGTCTTCCATAAAAACATAATATGGAAAATTAACAAAATATAAAATAATTTTTAATTATAATTGTATTTTTATTCATGTTTGTCAATGCTTTCACTATTAACACTATTTTTTCAGATGATGAAGGAGAACTAGATTTCTAGTAACATTTTCACCAATTCTACCACCTTATTATGAAAATATTATAATTCTAAATTCGTTATTTTCTTAAAACATTCAACTGATATTTGTAGATCCAATTGTGTTTTAATCAAATGTTCCTCCAAACTCATTATATAGAATTCAATATTTATTCCATAAAACATATCTATAATGATCCGTTATTTATGAGATAAAATAAATTATATTTATATTAAATTACCATTTAAAATGAAATCCTATCAAATGAAGTTAACAATAAAAAAACAAAAACTATATTTGATGTGTTGATAATAGAATCACAAACTGAAATAAAAATTTGGGGAGGATATGTGATCCAACCATGTGATCAACATAATATAAAACATCAATTCCATATATATTAACATATTAATCCAAAAAATCTCAGAATATATTAATATTTAATAAAAAGGACCCTTTAAAAGTATCTAACCACGAATAAGAGTTCTAGAATTTGGAAGTCACTTCAATAGACCCTTTGTACAATGATTTCATTTTACAGGTATAAAACGAAATGAATAAAAATTAATAACTTATATAATGAAATGAAATGAACAATAGAGATTAAATTTATTTAGACAATTTGTTCTAAATACATGGGTTAAATTCTGCAGATTTAGTTATATTCATTGATATTTGTTTATTACAGTCAATTAACTTGTCAGTCAGTAAAAACTCATTACTATTTATTAACACACATTAATATATTAATGAATTATAAACTTCAATTGTCTATTATATATAATCAAGTTATACTATATAGATGATCCTAAACTAATTTTTATGTTAAAAAATATCTAATCAACATTCTTTCATGTCCTTTCTACATTTATGCAACACCCACTATTTTAAATATGAATTGTGATTTCCCAATACACCAATGACATCATCATACTTCTTGAGTTATTTTTTTTTCATACCAATTATGTCCTTTTTAGGTAATATTTCTATTAATTTTTTATTTATACTATTCTACATTTTTTCAATAAAAAAATAATGTTGTAAATTGGAGAATTTATTTGGATGATCATGTTATTCAATTGGGTCATGGTCAACACTAACCATTTGAGAAACCTAGAAAACCCTATAGGTTAATACATGGTTAGAAAATGGTCTTCATAAGTATGTTTCCAAACTATATTACACCTAGGTATGTAATATTTCCATCCAAAAGGATAGATCAA
Organism: Viscum album; assembly: GCA_963277665.1. Taxonomy (NCBI): domain Eukaryota; kingdom Viridiplantae; phylum Streptophyta; class Magnoliopsida; order Santalales; family Viscaceae; genus Viscum; species Viscum album. The sequence goes on along the minus strand of OY728119.1, from coordinate 1,170,471,163 downwards.
TATTTGGAAAAATCTGCATCCAAACCATTTGGAATGCACAAAAAAATCTATAATTACTATTTTAATTCTCAACATGTTTAATAGTCTCCACACATTTTCTCTCAATAGGCCCATAAAACACTCATTTACATTGAACATACATACAATTCCTCTTTAACTCAAATATGTTGACCACATATCACCTAAAAACGTCTTGATATGTTATATAAGTATTTAACTCTCTTATTTATTACATTGTTCCTCTTATTTCCCTTTCATGTATATCCCCGATATAATCATGAAAGCCTATATTTTCCCTTAACAAAGTATAAGGGATGTCGGTTTATATTTTAGTGATTGAATTCTGTTTTTAGACCATTCTGCATATTTTCTTGGTGGTCTAAACTTTTTTTAAAATTATTAAATAGAATAATGGAATGTTATTTCATGTGAATCTTTTATTTGATGAACCATGAATGATTACTAGATTTTAAATACCATTTCAAAATCATTTCAAGAATTGTATTTTAAGTTTTTTTATGAATTATTATACATATTAGAAAATAATTAAAAAAGTTACTTTACATTTATAACACAAATGTGTTGGAATTTGAGGTTTTATATATTAATTTTTGGACATCCTTTTCATACATGATGAGGATCCCAATTGAATTGAATTGAACATTTATATTAGAATTTGTTCTCTTTAAATGGGGGAAAATGGAAAATTGGGTTACCAATAGGGAAATACTTGGAAAATTACATATATGGATAGAACACCCAACCTAGCCTATGGATTGTTCCATTATAAATAGATATATAATGTAATGAGTTAGTATTTCCACTGGGACATCATGTGGTTCTTTACAATAGCATGTACATGAGAATTAATAATGATATTGTTGTTACAAGGGGATCAATCACTAAGTGAGAAATAAGATCCATCAATTCCCACAAACTTATCTCCCATAGGTTTTTCTCCATGGTTCTTTATTATATATTTTTATTTACCCTATTTACATTTTCCTTACTTTAATTTAATTATGATTTTCCCTTTATAATTATATATTATTTAGAGAATATTGTCTATTTAATTTATTGTCAAACTAAAATTATTATTTTTGATTTAAATTTTATACTCTAGAAACACCATTTGTGATCATATTGGGTTAGATGTTATTAAAACCTATATACACCAAATAAGTTGATATATGCCTTATTTTGGTATATGCGGGGAATGGAATGGGCCTGACTAGAAATGGTTAAAATTGATGTTAGAAAGGATGGGTTAGTGATAAGGGCGGAATTATTGTATTTATAGCCTCATGTTACATTATTATGGGTATCCATTTCAATAATATTCATTAATTATTTATTTATAAGATTTATAAATTTCCATAACCGAAATCCCCATACCATTCCTTTTGTTCTTGTCTTGGTTTTCAAATTATTCGATGGATGTTCTATCATATCTTGGTATGAATTTTTTATTTCATTATTTGATTGGTTAGTTATGAATTGTATCTCTTAATTTATATTAATTATTTAAAAAAAATATGTAAAGAGACAATTATTTCTATTTCATGACAAATTAATTGATTTTAGTCAGTGAAACCATTCCTAGTGTATGTTATTTATTTCCCCGAAATTATTTATCATTCTCTGGGATTAGGTACTCCTTTTAATAAATTCCATGGGATAAATAATTTTCTCGTATTAGGAGGGTATTAGGTTGGTTTGTGATAAATTCATAAGTATTATAGGTTGTATTTATGTTTTTCAGTATGTTTAGTATGCAAGAGTTAGGATTTTCAAAACTCCAATATGAGGTGAAAGGGAGTAGTTTGAAAAAGCTCTAATTTTACTCTCTCGTGTTTCTAGGAGTATTTGCGGAAGAATTTTTTATTTTTTAATCATTTATCCTAACAATTTATTTGGGTGCATGTGCCATGGATTATGTCGGTGTTATATGTTGTATGTAGTGATATTATATTTAAATTTATTTTCATATGATTTAAATGAAAATTTGATATATGTTTATAATTTATATTGATGATTTTGTATTTTGTCAAAACTTTCTACTTTTATTATTTGATTTCATGTATTTAAGTTCAATCTCAAGTATTTCATATGAATTATTTTAAGGGTAACATGGATAGTTTACCATAAAAAATCCCCCAATGGATCAAAATCTTAACGAGCGTATAGTTTATATGGTTTGTGCTATGTACCAAGGTGGAGACACTGTCCCTCATCAATCTATTGGATAAAAATATTGATCATGTGCATGTAAGGACAATTATCATGAGTTTATTCTCAATAACCCATTTCTTTTTCAGGGACTAAAAACCCTCAAGGGTTGGATGATTGGTTGCAGAAAATTAATAGGATATATTAATTCATTGATATTCCACATTATATATAGAAAAAATGGGGCGAATTTATGATTTATGGTTCCAAATAATAACGGTGGGAGACAATGATATAAGATAAATGATATTAAAATACAAAATTTATGGACATAATATCTATATTTTTAACGTAGTTCTTCTTAGATACCATGTAATTTTCCAATTATAAGGAGTTTTTCACCCATTATCAATGTTATAGGATTATTATGGAGTACAGAAACTTTTTTACTAGGCCTATAAACCTTGAAATATATATAGTAACCAATGATGAACTAAAGTCTTTACGATTTTAAATGGTTCATTACCTAAATAACAGATCACCAGCCTTCTTAATAAATTTTCTAAAATATGTTGATTTATTAAATCATGCCTAGAGGATTGATAATTATAATTTAAGAATTTATATGATATTTGTGGCTTCTTTTATTCCAAATTAGAGTCATAAAAACACGTTAAAATAGAAAATAATCTGAATAGATCCTCTAAAAAGGGGATGCGATATATCTATGAATAAATTTCAACCCTTACCATTAAAAATAGCTAACATGGGTTCCTCACTTATTATTTGTTTAGGAATATGGTTCATATGAATATCTTTCACTTTAATTCCCTCAATAAATTTTACACATGTTGGTTATTTTTCTATATATAGAAATTTGATCCATCCATCTCATATCCATCTAGTGGTGAAAGCTATTTTTCTCCGGGATGATCCATAGGTTATTTTAATGCCTTGAAATATATGTGACCTTGAATGAAAGGGGATTGAGAATAGACATGTTCTTTATAATAGTTGATATATTTGAGATATAACCTCTCAATAAGAATCAAAAATCAAGCCTCATTTGGAGTGAAGTAACTATATGTAGTAGAAGAAATGTCAGTGGAAATCGATGTGATCCAGTGATTGTGAGTGGTACTATTATTGTAGATATATTTTGGAAACTACATTATTTGATACTAGTAAATATCATTAATTTATATATCTAATGTTTTGGATCCTCCAAAACTCTCATATGATCTCTTACCATTTGTCATGTATTTATCAACACCCTCGAGAAGAATACATACCTGGGGTTTCGATGCCACCCATATGTTATCTTGATATCAAATATGGATCATGAATTTTATTTCTTCATCTTTTATAATTATATTTCAAATATCTTAATCAGTATGTTTTGGATGTCAATAATCATTGATATTATTATTTTATACCAACATAAGACAACCTTGACAATCCTTGATTAAATATTCTATATATTTTATGTGTAATGAGATCTATGAACGATTCAAGTTTTGATTCCTATTATGAAAGTGGGTGGATTTTAATGTAATATTATGTCTTTTTTGGTTATATAAGATGATTAAAATTTGGGGATGGAATGCCCCCTATTTTGAAGGAGTTTCCGGAGACATTATTACTTGAATTATAGGGATTAATCGAGGAGTGGGAAGTTAATTTTTTGACATATCTTGATCCTGGGGTCAAATATATATTAGTTAATTCTTATAATATTGTAAATCTTGATCTAAGAGAGTTAATGTTTATGAATAATACTTTTAATTTAAGGGATTCATATGTCCATGTAAATCTATATGGGTCACTTAAGTATTGTTTTTTCATTTCTCACTATCTTCAAATTTTATTGTTCACAAAAACTATTTAATGTGGTTAGGAATTTCATTTATGTGGTATGAAGTTATAATTTATTAAATTTTGTTATATTAAATAATGATTCGTCATTTAAGTCTTTTTGGACTTTATAAACACATGGAATGATGTTCCTGGAGCATCAAAATCGTGACGAAATTTACATCATCACTCTGACGTAATATTTTCACCACACTGGTCATAGAAAAATAAATATGACATAATGAAAAGGGAAAAATGATAGTATAGATCTTTCAAAATACCAATTTGAAAATCTTTGAGAAAATTATGGAGTCCATGCCATAATCAAAAATTACATCCTAAAAACCAATGAGTTTCCAAACTAAAAGGTAATTATATAATTCATATAACTCTTTATGAATGATTATTAAATGACACATAAAAGGGGATAAACCATATATATCTTGGAATTCAATGTACCTCAATATATTATTCTACATGACTAGATGCTAACACTCTAAATCCAATTCCACAATATAAATATCCACAATACAGAGATGTCAACCACCCCAAAATAACCCTGATCATGAACAGTCATCATAAATTAATTTCATTCATGAAAGGCATTGAGTTGTCTCATTAATGAGTTGGATCAACCCAATACTTCATAATCACTCATGAAAACTATAAATATAGTGATTGGGAGGCTTATAAAAAAATATTTAAAAACCAACTCATTAATTATCTAATTACAACATGCAACAATCACTTATTTTCTCTCAAGTGATCTCTTTTCTAAATCATGACTTCTCTAATCAAGAGTGAGTTCTTATTGTAATATTGATCATCTCACCCGCATCATTTTATCATTCAATCATAATTTTTATTGATATAGTTTCTGTTTAATTGAGAATAGAAAAACACAATTTATTCTAAGAAATAATATACTCATCCCCTATTTTAAATTATCATTTCAGACTACCTTTAAATTTAGTAATTCATAAATACTTTATATTCGTGTTATAAGGAAGGGTAATATTCTCAATGAGTTTTCAAGATATACCCATTAAAAATATAGTGTACATTGTAATTATTTATTATTGATTTGACATAAAAAGTAAGGGTTTTTTGTATCCTTTCTATCATTAATGAATAGGGACAAATACATTAAATCATTGAAAAATTGTGGTTGTACACCCAGGGGGTCTTCTTGATATATTTTGAAACAACCATTCCAAATTTTCTTCCTTATTTTCTTTCTTAATTTTCTATATATATAGAACTTTTATTTTGTATAATTTATTAAGTTATTAATTCATAAATATAATGAATCATTTATTCTAAAAATCTCTCTATCATTGATTCTTACATTTTTATAATCTGATAATGATGTATAATTATTCCCTCATCATTTATTTGTTTATCTCTTTAAAATATTTTAATTTCCAAAATAATTTAAAATATAGGTTTCTAGTCTTCAAGAAGTTAATTATTTAATTTTTTTATATGAAAATCCACCCCTACCCACTTGTTTCCATTTTACTTTAATCCGACCTATGTATGGTATCAATGGAGTGTCAAATTGATTTATTATTTGGTTTTTTAATTCCTTCAATGAATATTTTATTTTGAATATTTTTAATGTATTTTTTAAAAATTATTTATCAAAATGGATATTTTAAAAACCCATGGTTCTCTAAAAGGACATTCTATATCTTACGCTCCATTTTTTAGGTAAAAATATAGATTATAATATATATATATATATAATTTTCATAAGTATATATATATATATATATATATTATCATATATGAATACTTTTCATACATCATTATTACCCAAATATTTATAAAGAAGACAACCAGACCCCTGAAGATATATATTCTTTTGAATCAGATGGCAATGAAATAAATTCCTAACATTATGGTTTATATCTAAATGAATTAAATTTAAATTATCCATGGAAAAAAGATTATGATATCTTTAAATTATTAGAAACAACTCATGTGGGAACTAATAAATCCATTAATACACATTTACATATGTTCATGAAAGACTTTGATAGTTTCTCTATGTATCCTACTAAATCTATTATTGAAATGTTTACATGATGTTCTCATATTAATAATCAGTAAATCATTCTTAGGGATTAACATTTTGATGAAAAAATAGTCAATAGGTTCCTTTTTTAATAATAAATTGGGTACTGAAAGTCACTATGATTTAGGAAACTAAAGGCATAAGAAAATTGGTTTTTGAGATACTCATCATCTCTCTCATGACATATGGGTTTACTATGAAAGTATATACTAAATAGGAAGAATCATATTTCAAAGAAACAATAAGGATAATAACTTTAATTGAAATAAAAAATGGACCATCCAAAAGTTAAAGTGATATTTCTAGTATTGATAAAAGTTTGAATAAGTTCATAAATAAGAAATGTTCTAAAAATTATTCAAAATTAAAAATCAATAAATTGAAGTTACATTTTTATTTTAAAAAATAAGGCCCACATATAGGGGGTTTTTAACTTGAAAAAAACTACAAGCCCAATAATAATGAAAAAAGGATATTAATTCTGTAACATGGTGTCTTATAGAGGAAAAACGTAAATATATGTATCCAATGATGAAATCCCTATTTAAATAATTTTCAATGCCAATCTATCTGAGGAATTAAAATATGGATGTTTTATTTCTTACTATTATTCTTCACTAACTTAATATTTAAGCTATAAATATCACCTTTAAGGTAAATATAAACATACATATGGTTTCTATAATCTAATTTCAAAATATAGTATCTTAAAAAGAGTAAAAAGTTAATTTTTTAAAAAATAAATTTCTAAATGTAAAGAATATTTAATTTTAAATCTAAAAGAACAAAAATATGTTGAGTTATTCAAATGTAATCCAAAATATCACAAAAAAATAATCATTTTAATATTCTAGTGTTCATAGAATATTAAATATTATTTTTTTATCTCAATGTTTTGTTTAATATAATTTGGGTATTGATTTTTTTAAAAAATATATTTTTTCAAAAAATTGTAGGAGGGCTACATGGGTTAAAGGGACTTCCAAAAATAAATTATATATTAATTTAATGTAATTTGAATATATTTTTTAAATTAAAATTTTAAAGTTAAATATAATGTAGATATATGTTAACTTACCTCCATTATCTTATTTTAAATAAAAAAAATTCTCATAAAGTTTGGATTCCAATTTCTTCATTGGGTAACATAAGTTTACCGGAGATATGGCTTCCAACAACATTAGTCTCTTAACATTTTATTAAAAAAAATTATCGATATAAAAACATTCTAAGATACATGGTATATGGATAATTGGTACATGAGACATATTTTTGGTGGTCCTTCAGATTTGAATCATCTCGAAACAATTTATGGGGGACATGTCACATTGGGATATGATAGGAAATGTAAAATTACTAGTATAGAAATGTCTGATTTCGAAAAATAAATATTAATAATAAACAGTTTATATTTAAAAGTATTTAACCCAAATTTATTATCAATTATTTTGAATTTTGATTTTAGTTTTGAAATTGATTATAAAAATTATTTTGTGAAGTTTTTAATTTTAAACGAATGTATTTATTTTTCACAAATAATTTTAAAAAATGTTTATGTTATTGATTTAAAATATATTAAAATCCAGCATTTTAAGTATTTACGTGAAAATGATGATGAATAAGGGATTTGGACTTAGTTCCAAGGTAATTATTACATTCACCCTCTTGTAAAAATCAAACTTAAACAACTAGTACTATATTTACCAAAATTTTATATTAATTATATCATAGTGTTTTAGGCATTCCATCTTGGAAATAATTTTTTTTAATTAAATTCCTAAAAGGTTGTTTCTTATTATAATTCTTTATAACTTTAACACTCTATAATTTTGGACTAAATATAGGTTTTTGTATTAGATGATATAACTACAGCATTGTAATTATTGATCAATATGTTGGATTTATAGGGACTATATTCTTCCCACATAAAATGAGTATTGTAATGCAATTATAATATTTTTAAGGAATGATGAAAATGAAAAAGTATGAAATATGTTTTCCAATAAATGATACCATGTGGAATATATTATAGAAAAGACTTTGATGATTTTCATTCTCCTCAATGATCTCATCACCCTTTCCCTAATCGTTGAACACTAAAAAAAGGAGTTTTTTGAAAGTTGATGTCCTTACATGAAATTTGTAGGACTCTATTGAATGAATTTAACCCTCACCAATTTTTCTGGTATGATGTAGTAAATATATCTTCCATTATCCATAACCATTATTTTATAAGAACCATGTTACGAAAAAAATCCCATTATATTCATTGAATATGAAAAGTTTCTTATGGGTGATTCATTAATTTCATTGGTTATAAATGATTTATTATTAATACTGATGATAATATTTTACTTTTTTATTCTCAATATGATGAAGCTAACGTTTATGGGTACTCAAACTGAATTAATGGCTTGAATGTCTTCAATATGAGGGAAAAGGCACCAGAAGATTAAATTTCCATAAAATTTGATGATTAAATTTATATGTCACGTACTCAAAGTGACTATTATGTTGATCAACCTAATATTACATTACCTAAACCTAAATCATCTATTTTATTTTAATATTCTCTAAAGCCCCCTTTTTGTCTTTTAACCATGGCATATTTTTTATCCAAATAACATCACCTTAAAATGTTTTCAGTGAAGACAATCAGGTACTCTTACTAGATAGTGAGTCCAAAATTGGTATAAATGCCAAAAATTTATCTCTAAAATTGCAATTTATTCTATTTATGATTCTTTTAATTATGGGAATTAGGTATATTACATGTAATGGGATTTGAATCTATTTGAAAATAACCATTTTTTATCTCTTGTAAAGTCATAATAATCATCCTCTTATTGGAATAAAATAGGGTTTTCAAAAGTAACATGACGATTGAAAAGGATAAAATTATTTCAAAAGAATATAATGAAGAAAATTTTATTCACTATTATAAAAAAAAATCATTTGTTTCATGGGTAGAATCTATTCGAATCATTTTTTTCATTCATCATCTATTTTGATTTTAACATTTTTCAAATGGATTTCAATAATGATTTCTTGAATTTATTTATTTCAAAAAATATTTTCGTTATTTAACAACTGAGTATTAAAATTTTCAAATTTCAAAATAATGTTTTCCAGTTATATAAAGATCTATATGATTATAAAAAAATCCCTTCATGCGTGGAATGAGAGGTTTAATTAATTACATATACTAAATTTTATTAAAATGTGAAAATCTTATTCAATAGTTTTTCACAGAAGCATTTAAAATTATTTATTAATAATTAAAATTTATATTGATGAAGTTATTTTACTTTTAAATAAATTCACACTTTTTAATGAATTTTATAATTTAATGAAAAACTGTTTGAAATGTAATTTATGGGCGAACTAAAATTCTTCTATTATTTTAATATTTCACAAAATCCTAATGGAATATTTTTAAACCATATTAAATACACAATTGATATTTTATTGATGTTTAAGAGGGATAATTATAATTAAATTTGAATTCCCATGGATATAAATTTTAGCTATCCTTGATGAGGTCGATTAAAATGTGGAAATTAAGATGTCTTGAAGTCTAATTAGAATTCTAATTTTTTGTAATGTAAACTATCCAGACATCATGTTTAGTGTATTTTAGTAGGGGCATTTTCAATGTAAACCAATGGTATCTCATTTTTAACTCCTTAAAGAATGTTCTGATATTTAAAATAAACTAAAAACCATATATTATTTTATCTTAACGAATCCCCATTGTAGATTATGTTTATTTTTATGATTATTTTATTATATTCCAACTAGAATGGAAAATTACTAGTGGATCATATAATCTACTAGGAAATACATTATCTTATAGTGTAGTATGATGAAATAATATATATCTGATTCTACATATGAAGCTGAATTCAAAGCCACTAGGTAACCAAGATATATGGACGAAATATACACGCACCACTATGTTTCTATTAAACATCATTTTATTGTTAAATAAGATAATCACAATGTTTACATTAGAATTTTTTTCTTAATTCTAAAAAATACATTTAAAATATTTTCGATAATTTTTTTAAATAACTAATAAATATTGATAATGGAAGATATGCTTTTTGGTAATGTCTTTTTCATGTTATATTACATCTTATTCTCAAAAAACACATCAAATAATGAGAGTAATTTTAGAAACAAAATGGAATTTAATTTAATAATATAAACCTTATTTTTTTATTTATAATGACAAAATTAGGCTAAGTTTATTTTTTATGTATTTTGTTAACAAACATCATTTTTTGATGAATAGTTTAAAATATCAACTTTAAATTCAAAATATTTTTTTTTAATTTTTATTTATAATGTTAAAATATCTTTTAATTTAATTTAAAAGATAAAATATATAATAATTTTATCATGTAATACAATTTTTATCATTTTAACTATTTACACATTTAAATTTGACATAAAGACTTTACAAACTTGTGATCATTTTTACTATAAAAACCCATAGTGTCCTCCCAGCAGTAAGATGAATTTTAAAATTTTTATGCCACTTTTGTAATTATAATTTTGAAAAATGGATTCCATATTTTAAATAAATATAATTTATAAATTTTAATATGGTCAACTTTGTTTTTGAAAAAAAAACGATCAGTGGAGGTCATTAAAATTAATTACAGCAGTCAAGAAACAAACTAGGTTAATAAAGTACTAAACCATAAATGTAAGACCTAAAACGTCCTATAAAAAATTCTAGAACCCATTTATGTTCATGTTATTTCATAAATATTCTATTCTGGAGTTGGTATTATTTTTTTAACTTCTTTCATGTAAGAACATATGCACACTTAACTTGTTTTTGAAACATCCATGCTTGTCCTTTCACATCCCAATTAAAGGCCACCACCTTTACCCATTACTCCCACATATCAAACCTTTTAAGTTATGAAAGGATCTTAGAATTTATCCCAATAATAATCCTCCCTTATACCATGATTTTAACCATTGGGAATAAATCCACTCTAGGAATCTTTTTGGCACAAATCAAAATGGGTAACCCGAATTTGTAGTAATATCTTCTCTCAATATTTTTTATTTTATTATTTTTATTCACCCCCTCCACACTATGTGATACACTATTATGTGATAAAAAAATTATCATAAATAGGATATGTGTTTTTATTCTAAGTGTTCAACCAACACTTTTAGAAACCCCAATCTAATGGATACTGAACATATTGTTTCAATGTATGGAAAATTACTTCCTTACAAAATGATGATTGATCATTTTTCATTTACCACCAATCATGGAAGACATTATGATAGAAAATATTTTTATATATTAAATATATTATATTTTATTATCTATTTATGGTTATATATCAATTTTATAATAAAATATCCTCATTTGAGGAATTGTGGACTGCCCCCCCATAAAGTGATGTGATTCGTTAACACATGACATGGAATGTATTAAGGATGTGATTGTTGAACTTATATGAAATATATGGTATAGTCACACTCCTATAATAATGAAATATAAATATATATAAAAACATATATATATATATATATTTTATTTACAAACATTATTTCAATTTGAAAATAAAATTGGAAACAATGTTCAAGCGTATGTACGACATACCATCTCCATGAACAGTGTTTTCAATTTTTTAATTCATCATTATATAGATTATTATATTATAAATATTCTATATATATACCCGTTATTTATATCATGTCTAAAATTCTTTAATCCTGATATGATTATTATGTTTTATTATATAAAAAATTAAGACACAAACGAAGAACATTGAGAATTTTACCCGAAGTGAAACTATAACATAGGATCCTTAACTAGAGGGTAATATAAGGTCACAATTGAATCATATATGGTATTATGTATAATAATATTCTAATATAAAATATTTATAATAAACATAGATTTATTACACAGGAATCGTGTATGCTTATGGAGAGAGTCAAGACACAAGCTAAGGAGAATTTCATCTCACATTTAATTTCTGTGTGATACATGATATGTTGGACACTCTTTTGGTTTGTGTGATGTATATACCTACCATGATTTTATTCTATGTATCTTATAATTAAATTAATGGTTATTCAAATTTCAATTTTATTATCTTTCATTCATGGGGTTTAACATTCAAATTTTACCAAACCTGTAAAACTTTTTGTCTCAATTGTCTTGGTTTTAGACTCATGTTTTTTTGCTCCTGAACTCCTTTTTAAGGTGAATATATTTCCATTTTTCATGAAATATAATTCATATAAATATTTTCTTGGTATTATATGTATTATTTAATTTAATTTCCCTACATTAAGAGTGCGACCCAAAGATACCAAGTGAAAAGTGTTTATTGAGACAATCTCATTGCTTGTCAAGATTGATTTTGATTATGATAATATTGAGGAAATTTTATGATCCATGTATCAATAAATTCACAAATCACCTAATGATATATTATTTCATGATATAATCATATATTGGTACCACATCTTACTATTTTGTAGATAAGATAGCTATGATTTTTTAGGAATGCCTGACATTACCCTTTTTGTAGTCGAAAATATATATTTCCTAACAAGTGTTTCCAAGAATATTATACCACTATCCTATATTATTTAAAATATTTTTTTTCAAAATTTTTTCTTTTACTAATCTATCCAGGGAATCATTATTTTATCTATCCAAAGAAGTAACTTTCCTAACATTTTTACTATTAAAAAGTAATGTTATTCTGACCTCGTGTGATATGAACATATTTACCCACTATCATTTATTCAAATCTCCATTTTCATTTTTAATAATTTAATAATTAAGAATTTTTTTAAATATAATTTAATTGAAAATTATTCTCAATATTTTTTTATGTTAAATATATTTATTTTAATGAAATATTTTTTACAAAATATTTTAAATATTATTTTATAAGTTTTCAAGTACAATGGTTTTCAATATATTTTATTTCCCATCTTAAATGTTTTAAAAGTGATTTCAAGGAAAAAGGGTTTTAATATGTTTGGAAGATTTTTTTTTCGGATTAGAATCTCCGGAGGGGGGCTAATTAAGGTCCAAATTATAATTTCATTAAAAAATATATGATAAATATCCCCAAATTTTGAAACATCCTTGTTTTTTAAGGCAATAGATATATAAATGTTTAGTTGTTTAATAGGTTTCTCAAAGAGTGATTAGTCCTCAATTAAATCATGGGTAAAACGTTTCTTCAACTATGGAAACATGTTAAATGAATTAATAATATAAACACACTATCATGAACAAAATATGATTGTCAATGAAAAATAAATTTCCTGTTTTATAATTATTGAGCAGCTGTAAATAGATAAAATAGAGTATTAAAAAATATAGTACATAGTAGAGTTAAACAAGAGGTTCAGTCCCAAGCCGAGAATTAATCCTCTCCACCTACTGATCACCTAACACCAAGTGGTTTATATAAACAATAAACTTGATACATAGCCAATATCAGGCTTTACAATAGTTTTCACAAACTGTCCAGGGTTCACACACTCTACCACAAATCATCATTGAAAAAAAACAATACATACCACACAAGGTCTCTTCCACAGTTATAGGTGGGAAAAAATGTAAGTGAAACTTGATGTTAGAATTTTTAGTATCCTCTAGTTCAATAACAGGAGATAGTGTAAGTAACAGACAAACCCTCACTTCACAGAAATGTACTATAAAAGAACCCAGTTTAGGAAATATTTTGAGATTGAATTTATAAAGCTCTATGTGTTTTCAATTCAACTATTGACTCCTTGGGATAATGAATTTTCAGTTTGAGTTTGTCTCTTGATTATTTCATCATAAAAGAGTGTCGAAAAAATAGGTTCTGGATTCTTGGAACTGAGTATTCTACATCTATTTTTGATCGAGAGTTGACGAATCATAGAAGGCAGCCATGAAATGTTTCTCCCTAAACGATCTATTTCAGATTCATAAGTTCATAGTGTAAGTGTAGAGTGGTTATTCCTTGTTCTATTAGATCTAGTGAGTAAGATCGTTCTCATACAATCTGATTCAATCTCATATTCCTTTTCGCACAAACTTCTTTTGTAATCACATTACATGCTTTCTTCCTCAATCATCTATTTTATATTTGAGATCCAACAATAGGAATAAGTAAACCACATGTAGTCTTCCCCGTACCTCATACTAACCCCAGATATGTTTTTTTGATATGTCTATATTCAAAATTAATAAATGTCAGCCAAATTAAATTAACCAAATACAACCATTAGTGTTCACCCCAATAGGGTTTAACAATAGTGTGCATCAGTAGACTGGTAACGATAGTGTTCACACCAATAGGGTTTAACAATAGTGTGCATCAGTAGCTATCATTAGTATCCTTCAGCAGAAGCCTTGCATCGGTGACCTTCACAACTATAGCTTACAATGGTAACCTTGCATTGATGACCTTTTCAAAGGTATCATTCAGTGGTAACCTTGCATATGTGACCTTGGCATCGATAACCATTATATCAGTAACCTTTTCATCAGTAACCTTTTCTTTGATAAATTTTTCACTATAAGATTTAAACAACAGAACACAGAGATTAAAGAAAAATAGGTATCACTGGATTGAGATTATAAATATTAATGAAATATGATTATTCTATAAAAGAAATATTTTTATCACTTAAAGGAATCAATATTTGGGATTATAAAAATTGGTGAGTAAAATAATCAACCCCTTTTGGATAATCACATTTTATTTTAGTATTTTCTCAATCAGGATCAAGTACATTTTATAATATCTTCAAATATCTGTATAATTAAAAATGAACCAAACAAAAAACTTCTCCCTAAAAAATTAGCATATACATGCAATAATTCATGCAACTTAAAAGTCTCTCCCTTAGTTTTAGCGAAAATAATGTTCGATAAAATGAAAAAAGTGGATTTTATTATTAATTAAGCAATAATACAAGATAAAAAAAGTGTACCAAAGATCTTTATCAACTAATAATAACCACATTAAATCTAAATTAAAATTTTCCATGGAGATTTTTCTTTTGAAGAAGAGGAGGAAGGTTCTAAAGATGGAGGAAGAGGCCTAGGTATGGCAGTCAGTAGGGTTGGAGGAGCTATAATAGAGGAATTAATAGACCTGTATTGATTTTATCTCAGAGGAATCATAGGGGTCATGCTTCGGATGGCCTGTGCAGGAGTCATCATTGGTGCAACACAGGTAGATCATGAATCCGCGAAGGATGATGGCCATGATGAAGGAACAATTATTGGGGTGCAATCCACATAGAGGAAAGGAAAAATAATATTTCTGAAATCCATAATAATTCTTCCTCCTCCCTACATGGATGAGATGAAATCATCTGTACTCTCCATGAATATCTCTAAGGATTTATCTCTCTATGAATTCTATCTTGATCTTTATTCACCTAAGTGACAAGTGGGATCCTCAAGTTCTCCAATAGTTGCATAATGTGACCATCCATATGCTGATTAGTGTATAACAATTTTTTTAAAAGAAAACAACTAGCTCTTTGATGTTCTTATGATCTTAACAATATTCCCTTTGATAATCTCACACATGCTTATGAATTTCCCTGATGGTGGAAATAAACTAAGTCATTGACTGAGGGTCTGAGGTATTTTCTCCAGAGAACATTTTTTCTTCTCTTCAAACAACTGACCTGAAGGATTCTAGATCCATAGGAGGATAGGATTAAGAGGAATCAGATGCACATAGAGGTTCCATAGTTAAAGACACTGTCTCCTCAAAACATTTTTTCAGCCCACTGATTTTCCTTTTCACATCATCAAACTGGACACTCACATGTGTCTCCATATACATCTTAATGTCCTCAAACACAATGACCATTTGCTGAACCACACTCTTAACATATCTATGATCTCTTTCCACTTGAATCCTTTAAGACATATAGGAGTCTAAATAGACAATAGACTATTTCACTGATTCAATAGTCTTTCCCAAGGTTCTATCCTAATTATGGCACTCCTTTTCTTCGTGTAGTATATTTGAGTCAGAGGTTGAAATAATTTTTTCTAAGGAAGATGCCACCACTTCTTGATTTAGGGCCACTGATCTTTCAATATCAATAGATTTACCATCAAAGTGCCTTTTCAAATCTAACATCAATGATTCCAAATCATCATTTCTCACATAGTCTCAAGAAAAAAGTACTACTGGTTGAACAACAGTAGTCTCTATAACATAAGGAATTATAGGGCTTCTGATAGGCTGTTCATCATCAGAATCCCCATAATCTTTGCCTAAGACCCCAAATATAGGGTCATCTAACAAATCTTCAATCCCATGAGAAATAAAAACCGAACATGCAGAAACCGGTTTCTCCCCCTCACTTAGAGAATTATCTTGAACTACTACATCCATCTCATATATATCTTCTTGAGAAATAGCATCAAGAGGAGAGACCACTGCAACTTCCTCCACAAAATCTTCTACTATTGCCAATGCAATTCTACTTTCAACAAAATCAGCAACCTATTCATCCACATTTAAACCATTTCTATATGTACTATCATAAGACTGAGACATAGACATTCTTATTCACCAGAAGAGGTATCAATGTCATTTTTACAAGATTCATTGTCATCTTCCAACTCTGAGGTCACTCTAATGTCAATTAAGACATTTTGATTTCCTTATTCTTCACTGGTTTCCTTGTCATCATTGTCCCTTTGGACAATCTTCTTTCTAGGAAGCATTTTTTGTGGTATAGCCTCACCAAAGGATACAATATAGGTCTGAGGAAGGTCATGATCACTCATGTCATCTATAAGAGAGTCCTCTCTGACTTTCATAACAGCAACCTATTCTTATTCATCTGAGTATGATTGCTCCAAATCATTATGCTTTCGACTAGGATCTCTCTTATCCATAGGCCTAGTAGGATGAGTAACTGGGTTGAATTTCCTCATATACATTAGCATCATCAATTACCCATCTTATATTCCAAGGTTACTAGATGATATTAATAAACATATAAATTATCACAGTGATGTAGTGATTGTATCTCACAACAACTGATTCCATCTTATTTCTAGCAACCCCTTTTACTTTAAACATTAAGGATATCAATCTGGAATGAAACAATGCATTCAACCTGGAGCTGGGCTTTGTCATATCCTCCAATTGAATCATTTTAAATGTACTCAAATTTAATTTCATTCCCTTCTACAATATGTATAAAATAAATACATTGTATCTCTCAATAGTGGCGAAGTCCCCTTTCCTAGGACTCAAAACATGCTGAAAAAATTTAAACATCAACCCTTCTTCTCCATCCATTTTGACTAAAATTAATTTTCTAGGGATCCCATTCCCTATCAGTTATACTAGAAATTATTCATAATAGAATAACTAAGTAGTGGAAGTCACCAATCCTAAAAAGAATGTATGTTCTCAAACTCATTTTTCTCGACCTTTAGAGATTCATAAAACTCCACCACAAGATTCTAATAATAGGGTCCATTGTTATTTTCGAAACATTCGACCCAAAATTGTACTTCAAGTACCTTCAACAGTAAAGACTTGCTCGACATCAGCCATTGCGAGATTATTTCCTTCTCAACCATGATTTAAATCTTAGACATATGTGGATTAATCCTCTTTTCCACTACTTGGATTCCACTACATGACTCAGCTCGAGGTCTCTTAGTATTTTACACATCTTCTTCATCACAAAACAATAGTCACTTCAACCTTGACATTTGATTCTTGAGTAGTTTAAGGGTTTCAGCAGAATGTATGTTTTTAGATTAGAGGGAAAGTGGTTTGAGAGAGATTAGAAGTTGATGGAAATGTGGGGTGTTCTTTATTTTTTTCATATAGAGATCTAAAAACAAATCTATTATAAGAAAAATGTAATATAGTAAATGTTTCAAATTCCAGCAGAGAGAACTCTATGTCTAGACAACATCCACTAGCGGTAAGGTAACAATAGTGTGGTATATCCGTGTGGTTCCAATGGTGAGGTCTATTGGTGAGGTAACAATAGTGAGGTCTATCAGTGAAGATCTAACTATGAGCTCTAATGGTGTGGTTATAGTAGAGAGGTCTATCGATGACGTTCTAAGGGTGAGTTCTGTCAGTGAGGTTCTAATTGTGCGGCCTATCAATGAGGTTTCAATGATGAGGTATATCGCTGAGGTTTGAACGGTGTGGTATATTGGGGAGGTTCATAATGGTGAGGTCTATCGGTGAGGTATGTTGGTGAGGATTCTAATGGTCAGGTGTAAAGGTGAGGTTTCTAACAGTGAGTACTGATAGTGAGGTTTATAATGATGAGGTCTAACGGTTAGGTTTCTAACGGTGAATCCTATTGGTGAGGTTTATAACTTAATAGTTTATCAAACCTAACTCATGTTTGATGTCAATTTGCCTCTCAAAATTCAATTTCTCTATAAATATATCAGCTAATTGATGTTCAGTGCCAATGAATTCAAGGTTAATAACACCTTTTTGTTAATGATCTCCCGATAAGTGATGTCTCACATCAATCTGCTTTGTCCAAGCATGAGATACTGGATTTCATGAGATGTTAATAGCACTTTTATTATCACACTTTATAGAGACATATTTGAATTGATATCCATAATCTAGTAAAGTGTGTTTTAACCACAGAATTTGTGGAAAACAACTACTAGAAGCAATATATTCAACTTCAACATTATATAATGAATAAATATTCAATTACTTACTACACCATGATGCATGTGACTTGCCCAAAATGTGACATGGTGAAGAGGTGCTCATTCTATCTAACATGCAACCAGAAAACACATCATCTAGATAAATTATTAAATCTAATGATTGTCCTCTTGGATTAAATAGTCCTAAGTTTGTAGTATACCTGAGATAATTAAAAATACATTTAACCATTTTTAAATTAGTGTCTTTTTGATTTGATTGAAAATGAGAACACATGCATTCACTGAACATATTATCAGGTCTGCTAGTAGTATGATAGATAAGACTCCCAATCATACCTATGTAATTGGATATATCATCTGATTTCACCATTTTCATCCACGTCCAACCAACATGTGGTACTCATAGGTGTATCACTACCTCTATTGTTGTCCAAAACAAAATGTTTCAATAGATCTTTAGTGAACTTACTCTGATTTCAAACAATTCCATTATTATATTGAAAAATTTTAAATCCAAGGAAAAATTTAAGTTCCCCCATTCATCTCATTTCAGATTCATCTTGCATCATTTTTAAAAAATGAGTACATAATGAATTTTTTTAGGATCGAAAAATAAGATCATCTACATAAATCTATACTGTTAAAACATCTTCAGAGATTCTTTTATTCAAAAGTGTATGATCCACTATTGCATTAGTAAAACCCTTTGAAATAATAAAAGAACTATGTCTATCATACCAAACTCTTGGAGATTTTTTGTTACCATGTAATGATTTAGAAAATTTGAAGACATGATTAGAAAACTGGGGATTTGTAAAACCTGGGGGTCGTTTAACAAATACATCCTCAACTATTTACCCATTTAATAATATACTTTCGACATCCATTTGATAAAGTTTGAAATTCAGATGATCTACATAGAAAAGTAGTATTGTAATGGAATTTACTCTTGCTACAAGTGGAATGGTTTCCTAATAGTCTATTCCTTCTTATTGATTATATCCTTGACCAACTATTCTATCTTTATTTCAAACTAGGTTTCTAGATTCATCAAATTTATTTCCAAACACCCATTTAGTGCTGATAGTCAATGTGTACTCAGTACTTTCTACTAATTCCCAAACATTGTTTCTTTCAAACTTATTTAATTATTATTCCATAGCTATCCCCCAAAATTCATCATTGATTTCACCATCAATATTTTTATGTTAACTCCGTGAATGAAAATCATGTTGTTCGACCAGGTTTCTCATTGATGCTCTTGTTTGTGTTATATTATTTAGATCACCTACTACAGCATCTAAAGGATGATTCTTGAGGGTTCTAATACCTCTAGAAATAGTTAAACTGGACTCCACATGGTTGTTTTTAGTTTTAGATTCACCAGGAGGAGATTCTGGAAAATATCTAGAACTAGTAGTTTTCACCAAGGGTTCATTGTATTTATTATTAAGATTGAGAATTGACATATATTCCTTAAAATTTTCGGTCAAGGTTTTTTATTCATGTGGATCAGTCGCATCAAATTTGTCATGAATTGTTACTTTCACACATTTGGTTCACTTATTGAGTACTCTATAAGCTTACTAAATATTTAGTAACCTAACAAAATTACTTCATCACTCTTAGATTAAAATTTGTTAATATTATGCTTAGTGTTGAGGATAATGACTTTGAAACCAAAAACTCTAAAGTAATTATCCCTAGTATTTCTATTATTCTAGAGCTCATATGTGGTCTTCTTTTGAATAGATCTAATTATGGATCTAATCATAATGTAATAATATTTATTAACAGATTCATCCCAAATATAGATAGGTATATTATAACCCTTTAGCATATTTTAGGAAATATCTTGAAGTGTCTTATTTCTTCGTTCTACAACATAATTTTGTTGAGGTGTACTAGGAGCATAGAAATTGTTATTATAGCCATTTTGTGTGAAAAAAAATAAAATTCAAGATTTTCAATGTCATGGCCCTGATCACTTATCAAGGACATAATTCTAAGACCACTAAGACTTTCTACAAACATGGAAAATTTAATGAAGTAAGAACATGATTCAATTTTGTGAGCATGAATGTATACCCAAGTATATCTCAAAAATAATCTACAAGAACATAAACATAGTGCTTCCCTTTTAAACATGAAACTCAAGATGGTCCAAACAAATCCTTGTAATCCAACTCAAGTAGTTGAGAAGTAGAAACTTCTTTCTTTGTTTTTAAAGAAACATTATGTTGTTTTCCTTTATAGCATGGATTAATATCATTTTTTGGTAATAATTTAAATTAGGAATGTCTCTAACTAAAATATTCCTAGTTAGTTTCCTAATTGAGTGAAAATTATAGTGTCATAATCTTCTGTTCTATAACCAGGTTTACTTATAAAAAGCATTTAAGCAAGAGTCATTTTTCGTAGCTATTGAGTTTTAATCCACAACATATACATTTTTATTTCTAATAACAGTGAATATTAAATCATCTTTAGAACTAAAAGTATTTCATACATCATTTTAAAATTTAACATTAATACCATCATCACCCAACTTATAGATTCTATGTAAATTGTATTTTAATCCATCGAAAAAAGTAATTTTGATATTAATAAAGTATTAGGGTTAGAAATTATGCCTACGACAATGATATACCCTTTTGAATTATCACCAAATGGAACATATCCACCAAAAAAAAGTATTTATTATTTTGAAGCATGAATAGTATCCTGCCATTTTTGTTGAACATCCACTGTCCAAGAACCATAGATTCTTACAGTAGCTCTTTAAATAGGTTTTCTGCAAAACAGATTATATGTAGTGTAACATTGGTACCTAGATTTTTGTCGGTCTAGAGAGGTTAGAATGTAATTATTTGGAAACACATAATTTTCTCACAAGTTTACTATAATCAACAGATAGGTTTTGAGACATGAACACTTTCTAAGGTCCTTTAGAGATTTTTAATTTAAAAAAAATTGTCCTAAACATGAACTAGTAGTGAACTGTCATGATTTAGGAACAAAGTAATTTTTAATAATCCTTCTCTAACCTGGTTGACATCATATACCTATTGTGTATTTTGGAGAAATATATGTATCGAGTAACTAAGTCAATATATCTCTACCTTCAGTGAATTTTTTAAGATCTCTTTTTAATTGATCATTTGATAATTTATGTTTAGTATTTTCTTTTAATAGTTGAGCACATTTTTCATTATCAACATCCAGATTCTACTTATAATTATCATTTAAATAATGTTTTCATTTTAATAATTTAAATTTATCCTTGAGTTTCTTAATGGTAGACCCATGCATTCCAATATATTCAAATAGTTCATCCTTTTTCATATTTTCATCATTATTTTATTCACATTCATTCGTAGAATATTAAGAATTTTTTATAGGAGAATTTGGTGTTAACATAGATGTCTCGGTCCTGAAAAATAGGTTTTCATATTATTGTTTTTCAATATCAAAAGAACAATATCCACTTGATCTATCATTGAAAGCACTCTAAGTATCTTTCATAGCTTTTTTATATACCTTGCCTTCATATTTATTCTGAAATTTCATCTTGGGGGAAATTAGAGTTCACATAGCCCTATCATTTACACTCATAGTAGACTATCTAATTTTTGTTGTCATTCCATTTTCTTTCCATTTTCCACTATCCATTACTATAATAATTTCATTTATAGTTTGAATTTCTAAAGAACAACTTCTTATGGAAGAAATTTTTTAATCTTTTGGTAATTTGATCTATTTCCTCATCACAGTTAGAGTACGATTATTCACTGATGGAAGTATCTACACGAGCTTGAACTTTTTCTTTGTCTTTTATCTTTGAGGTAGAAGTCTAGAAAGGTACATATTTTTTCTTCATTCTTCATTTGCTTCTACATTTACCTCAATCTCTTCTTTTTACACCATTAGTTTTCCAATTTGTTCCCTCCCTGGTAGCTTGCCTATGTCACAGGATTCTCAGATAGAAACATAAGTTCCTCTCCATCTGTCAGGTAGGCATCAAAGCAATCTCATAATTTGATCCATGTTGTCAACTGGTTTCCCAAGAAGACACATGTTATTCACAATTTCATTGAACCTGAGATATATTTCAGATATAAGTTCATCAAGATTCATTTTAAAATTATCATATTTAATAGTATAAGTATTTAATCATATTTTATTAACATGAGTTGGTCCCTCATGAGAAAAAACAAGAGAATCCCATATTTTATAAGCCGTTTTATAGGAATATTTTCTATTGAATTATTCTACACCTAATGAATAGTATAATGCAGTAATTGTTTTACAATTATTATTATATGTATCTTTAGTCAACTGAGACCATGTGTCTCTAGCAATAAGAGGCAATCATAATTATTCTTCAATTGTGTCTAATATTTCAGGACCCATGATTTCAAAATACATTTTCATTTTTAATTTCCACTAAGCATAGTTATTTCCATTAATGAAAGGTGACATGTTTGTAGCATCACCATCAAAACTATTATCCATTTTTAATTAGAAATTTAATGAAATGAAAATTTAGATATGATAGAAATTTTATGATCTTTAAGATAAAAATAAAATAATAGTCAAAAATAATTTGACAACTTGTATAAAATTTTAGATAGTAGCAATAAGAATTTTATTCCTCTAATACAAAATGTTGGTTAGAGTGGAATCTCAATAGTGGGTGAATTGATTTTATACTTGAAATTTATTTAAAAATCATTAGGATAAAGGTCCCCAAATTTTTAAATGGCTTAGTAAATTAGGGAAATAGAGATATATATGTTTAGTTTGTCTACGAGATTCCCAATGGGTTATTAGTCCTCAGTTGAATCAGTGTAAAACACTCATTAAACATTTGAAGAAAATTTTCTGAATTAAACACATACACCCACAAACCAGAACATACTATCAAAGCTAATACAAAACAAATTTAATATTTTAGAATTTATGAGCTATGGAAAATAGATAAAATCGAGAATTACAAAATATAGTACATTGTAGAGTTAAACAAGAGGTTCAGCCTCAATCCAAGACTTAATCCTCTCCACATGGTGATCACCTAAAATCAATTAGTTTATATTAACAATAATCTTGATACATAGCCTCTATCGTGCATTACAACAGTTTTGACACACATTCCATGGTCACACCCTTTACCATAGTACTTCATGGAAAAAACACTACAGACTACACATGCTCTCTTCCACAGTTATATGTGGGAAAAAATGTAAGTGATGATTGATGCGAGGATTTTAAGTATCATCCAGTTCAAGCATAAGAGACAGTGTGTGTAACAGACAAACACACCAACCTCAGAAATGTAAAATAAAAGAACCCATTAGAGATAATATAATTAGATCGTGTTTAGAAATATCTATGTGTTTTTAGTTTATCTATTAACTCCTTTTCATGATGAATTTTTAGTTTGAGTATGTCTCTGGATGTTTTCCTCAAAAAAGTGTTTCACAACACTAGGTTCTAGCATCTAGGAATTGAGTATTCTGCTTCTTGTGCTGATCAAGAGTTGATGAAACACATAAGGCAGTCATGAAATTGTTCTCCCCAAATGATTTTTTTTTTTGAGATTGTTGAGTTCACAAGGAATGCGTTGAGTGGTTAATCATTGTTCTATTTAATCTTGAGAGTAATCTATTTCTCATACATTCTTATACACTCTCACATGAATTTTTTACGCACTTCTTTTGTTATCACGGTAGACAGTTTATTCCTCGGTGTTCTCTTTTGTATTTCAGATCTGACAATTGGAATAAGAAAACCTTGCGTGGTCCTCATCGTACCTCATATTGTCCCCAAATACTGTTTCTTGATATGTCTAAAATCACAATTTTTTAATTCCATCCTCATTAATTTTTTTAAATCCTTCCATTAGAATAATATTGATTATTTGAAATGAATTGAAGGGTATGCATCGGTAGATTGGTAAAAGTAGCCTTCCCAATGGTAGGTTTCAACAATAGTGTGCATTGGTAGCATTCATCTGTAGCCTTCAGCAGTAGCCTTGCATCAGTGACCTTCTCAATACTATATTTTAGTGGAGACCGTGCATAAGTGGCCTTCTCAATAGTATCTTTTTGTGGTATCCTTACATCGATGAACTTTGCATCAATAACCTTTACAATGGTAACCTTTGCATCTGTAACCATTTTTTAGATAAATTTTACACTATAATATTTAAATAATAGATTAGTGATATTAAATAATCATGGGTATAAAGTAAAAAAAATTTACATCATTTTTTGAAAAAATAGTTTTACCGTGGGATAAGCAAAAACTATGAGGGTAAAAACTGACCCAAAATATGTCAAATATCCATCATAAATTTATAGTTTGAACTTATCCCTTATTTTATTAGAAATAATAAATTTTTTATCATTTTGACTTGATAAAATCATTGGTGAAAATATTTCTTTTAAGATATTTACAAGTGTTTCACTCACATTAACTATAAATGACCACAGCTTCTACATCTTCCTCACAAATTAAATACCTTTTGGATTAGCCAAGCCATATCCTAATTACTTAAATAATTCCAAAATATCATCCTAGAATACTTATATTAGAAACAAAACCATCCAAATAAGGAATTTGGTGGACCAAATAAGGATACCTGATGGAGATAGGGTTTGAAGGCATTTGAAAGAAGTCAAGACTTAAGTTAAGAGACTTACAGTCTCTCTTTTATTTATGGGATACATAAGAAAATTCACCCCCATTTCATTATTGTGGTGTATATATAACCCATTAGAAATTGTATATCATGAATATTCTTTGTTTTCATTATATTAATAGTTTAATTTCTTGTTATGATTTATTATGGCTTATGACTAAAAAGATTACCAAAGTGGTAAGGGATTTTTTCTCTAAATTGTTTTTCATTAAGATGTAAATTACACAATGAATAGTTATTCTTTTATTAGGTGTATATACATCCCATTGGGAATTTAATATCCTTAATTTATTTATATTTATTTTATTCTAGGCTCAATTTTAGATTATTCCTTATTCAGTCTTATGAATCAAAGATACCAATGTTCTAATGATTTTATGTAACAACCTCATAATTAATCAAGATTAATTATTAATATGTCTGTGTTGAAAAATTATTATGATCCATATCAAAATAAAATAAATAATTATTTCCCCTTGGTCACATTGATTTGAATACATGTATTCCATTCATTTAAATCTATTTATGTACTCTGGAGTTCAAACATAATGTTTTTCAGAAATATTATCTTCTAGGACGAAAACCCTTTTTCATAAAAAACTATGTTTTCTGAAAATGTTTCAAAAAAATTATTTCTGTTTTAAAAATGGATTTTAAGGTAAAGGATATTTTCAACATGAAATTTTTTCTATGAATTATAATTCTTACATTATATGTTTTTATGGTTATTTTCAAAGAAATTAATTTTAAAAAAATTTGATATTTTTAAAAGATAATTTTCACAGACAATATATTTTCCTCAGGAAACATTCATAGTGATATTTTAAAATCACTTTACATCAAAGATGACATCTGTTAATGTAAATTATGCTTTCATGAGTTTATAATAAATGTATTCTAATCTTATTATTTCTCTGAATTATTTAAGTTTATGATGAAAATATATTTATGTAACCCATTTCTCTTGTGCATGTTATACCCTGATAATTTTTTTTCAAAACCACTTCTTTTTTACATTGTTTAATCTATGATGAATTTATTATGTGATTACGAATCAAATATCATATCTAAAGGCTATGATAAGATGAATTGTTTGTCAAACCAATTCATTTATTATCATAAGATATTGTAGAATGTTTTATGATCCTGTTGAACCAATACCTATGATTTTAATTATGTGATGGGAGAACTATATTTTCCTCCAATTAATTTTGAAATATGGATTACTAATGAGTAAATATGTTATGTGTGAGCATGATTATATTTTCTCAATGATATTTAATAACCAGATTCTATTTTCTCAATGTAATTAGTGAACCTGATAACATGTTCAAAATTTTCGGTGTGAACCAAATTACATGTTCACAATGTTTTCAATGAACCCATTTACCAGAAAGGTCCAGATCAGACAAAAGTCTGATCTCCCAAATTATTATTAGAAAAAAAGTAAAGTGCAAAAGAAAAAACATGGCAAAGTCACTACATCACGCCAAAGCCATAAAAAACACACATCTCGCCATCTCCATAGCAAAGTATTTCAAATTCAGAAAACCCTAACTTCGACTGCTTTCCAGTTTTCAGTCCGCGTATCGCCCGACATCATTTCCAAAGAGCCACCTCGAGACACGAGCATAGAAATCACGCACCCACCGCAAATCGTGCCGACGTCGAAAACATCATCCAGTCAACATCCAGTCCTCAACATCATCATGCTCCTCGAAACTACCACCACGGTCGTCGTCACCAGAGCACCTCACCGTCGTCGCCGGAGCACCATCACCGGAGGTTCCAAGAAAACTCGACTTCACCAGAAAACGCCACCTTCACCATTCCAACATATTCAAGACGGAAGGGCCCACCATACTCCCCTTCGGCATCAACTTCAGCATCACAACCCCACAGACATTCATCCAATCGCAAAACCACAAAAAACCACGCAAACCATACAGCATCACCGCCATATGGAGGGAAGAACTCCCAATCCATCAGGGAAAAGAAAAAACTCTAAAATGAACCAAACAAAACCAGAACAACGAAAACAGAAGAAGTTTCACCAAGAACCAAATCACACCGTGAACGAAAGCACAACGATCAACACCCTTCTACAAAAGATCCCGCCGCCACCGACTAGTTCGACCGCATCAGGTACAACAGAACCCACCGCACTCACCTGAGAATATTCGGGACCCCCAAATCGCTGGCGCATGAGCGCAGACCTCAACCGCTGAGAAACTCACCGGAGGACAACAGCAAGTTGCATCGAACAGAACCAAGAGCGCTCCGGAGAGTATGCCGTCGACGAAGACCGGTCTTACACCCGCAGATCTGAACCAGAAACCACCGACGTCCATTGTGCATCTCCACATCCAGAGAGGAGCCACGAAACGTATAACGCCACAGAAACAGGGATCCTCCACCAACCCACCAAGCCCGAGGACGAGCGTCGTGCCATCCGCAGCGGAGGAGCCTGCGGCGGCCGGAGGAAAACCTAGAGAGGGATCCCTTTACGGGCGCATAAAAAAATTATCTTACTCGGTTTGGTACTTTGGTTCAATGAACCCATTTACTTATTCACATTTTTATATATGTATGTGTCTTTCACGTCCAAAATGTTATGCATAGACTATTTTTCATGTATATAATTTTATTTGATATCATGATTTCATGTCTTTAAAATAATGAGTGAACCTTTTCAATATAAACAAGTTCCCAATGATTTAATCTTATTGAATGCCACAAATCTATATATTACGCAAACATATGCTCTCATAGATCATTTTATTTGATTTAATTATGACTCATGCATTATTAAATGAAAATATTTACGACATGAATCATGTTTGGTATCATTGATATGATGGGTGTGGTTCTCAAATGGTATTCTCTTGTTCTCTTAACCATATGCTTATTTCATTCTTACATATCTACCTTTTACACATAATGAGAATCTGATATGAAAGTTTATTATGTTTTATATCCCTAGGTTATGAATAAAAGATGATTTTGGGTATGTTTTTTTTTTCATGCAATGAAAGGGGAATATATTTATTGAAGACATTGGAGATCATTCCTGAATTAAGTAGATCGTGATACTAGTTTCCAAAGGAACTAAAATATTACAGTACTTTCGCCTATACTAGGGTATTGTGATAAATATTCATAAATATGATGTACAATATATTTATTATAATATTGGGAAAAAAATTATATCAAATAAAAGGCTTATTGACCCTATATAAATGAGGATTTTTTACTGAGATCCATAGGGATATTTATAAGGATTTTTCTAGGGATTTCATTAAAGATAAGTCTTAGAATGAGTCAAAATATAGGATAATCTTATAAATTTTTTAATCAATATAGAAAGGGAATTATTGGAAATTACATTCCAATATAGATATTATAGGTAGATGTTTCTCTTTTAAAAGTTTACCAAAGTGTAATGAATCTAAAAAGGGCTGCTTAAGTTTGATTCAACCATAAATGGTGCATGAATATGGGCCTTATGTACACCTAATCTGACAATCCTGGTGGATTTACTTTAAGAGTTCACAAAATTATTACAAAAAACCATAAAGGATTTAAATACATGATAATAAAGGGTGAAATTAGTTAAAACTATGTTATCATAGATTTAATGGAAGGTGTCTTGATTTCTTATTCTTAAATGATTTTTTAGACTATGTGGGTTTACACTACGATTAGTGTTTCTCGCACAATTATTTTTGTTTTAGTAAATGGATGGAACTTGAAGGAATAAATTTCATTATTAAAATGATGGAAAATTAAATGATTGTAATACTATGAAACAAAACGTTAAGGAAGTTATAATGAAAAATATTATATCTTTGATCACAAAACATTCTCAACCTATTATATAATGAAGGAAATACCAATGATTAATGGAGGGGAAGAAATTATTTCGTGTCCTTTATATAGTAATTTCCACCTTATTTTAGTTGGTCTTTTGATCCTTTAGTTTTTGAGAAATGGATTTGCACCACTTAAAAGATATTTTCTATCATCTACAGATTACAACATGAGAAATTCATTTTAGAAGGCTTCCGTTTGGTAGGTGAAAAAGATCAATGTGGAATATTGTAAATAATATGAGGAAATATAATGAAATTGAATCCATATATTGGAATGAGTTCAATAACTTATTTTTTTAATAGGAACATTACTTGTATACATCATACGAATATGGAGAAGGAGTTCCTTGTGATAAATTATAAGGATGATTAATATGTTAGTACCTTTGAGGAATATATTACAATACATGTGGGGTACACTTACAGTATTATCATGAAACCAGGAAGTAAGGTTCATATTTTCTTCAATATATTTAATCCAACTGTCTTAATGTCACTATCCATAATAGAAATAATATCTATCAATAGATTTTTTTTTATTTTCTATCAATGTGTAAATAGAGGTTGGAGTTATCTATCAATACCATTATTATGATATGAATAGAAACATAGAATTGAATGTAAAATAGAAGAACCATGGATAGAATAATATGATCTATCCTTTATGATCAATTTGTGGGAAGAATCACATGGGAAATTGTATTAAGGAGACTATTAACTATTTTATGTGTGAAAATGAAAGTCATCGAGTGGATGAATTCAAATGTAACGGGAATAATTCCACTAATGAAGTGAATAATTAGAATTCTATATTGGATGAACCTCACATAAATTAGTGATTCAATTTCAATGAGATTTGGCATTATGATAATAAGTTCCCAAATCCAATTGTTAATAATCATTATCAATTGAAAAAACCAATAGAGACTATGCTAAAATGGAATTATTATGCAATCACCTCAGTTGATGTGATTCATCATAATTTGGAAAAACTAATCCACCCCTCCAATGTTGGTAATTTCATATTTGATTTTATATCAATAAGTCGTTCTAAAATAATATTGTTCATCATTTGGTGAAATTTAATGTGATTACCTCCCAATAAATGAATTTTGGATTAAGAAACAATCACATTTCATATTCTATCAGGGCATGGTTGAAACCATGATTTAGATCTAATTACCTTTAATTAAGATAAGAGATTATTTATAGAATAAATATGTAATTATATTTTGGAAGAATTTATATCTCTAGTTATGATTAAGTGAAGAGTTAAGAATTTAATCATCGGTTTATCAGCTTAATATTCAGCATAAGATCAATGTCGTTGACACACATTTTTTATGGTTTATTTGATGTAATTTTTTTTTAGAATAATGAAATTATAATAGAAATGTATGGAAATAAAACCCTTTGGTTTCATATATAGTGACAAGGTGATTTGAGGTGGAATAAATTTACAACTTTTCGACGAATGATTGAAGGTACTGGTAACCTATAGTGTTTTTCTTATATTTTCTATTGAGATAATTATGGATCATATTTCAGGACCTTAAAATTTTATCACACTTCATTTCTATTAGAGAACTATTATTTCTGCATCCACTCTCTATAATATACATTAATGAAGTGGTAATATTTCATGGGGTATCACATTCAATTCTATTTTATCAAAATCTGGAGTTTACCTCAATGTATTGGATAAGTCTTCCATAAGCTCAGGATATTAATTATATTTTCATAATTTTACATCATCCTTATAAAGTTGGTTACTTTAAGAGAATAATTAAAAACCTAGTGGATATTTTATGATATTTTACAATAGATTTCTAATGTAGTGGAGATAAATACCTTCACCAAGTTGAGTTTTATTTGAAGAAACATATTTTACATTGTAATCCAGAAGGATCCTTATGAATATATTTATGGAAATAAGTGTTTAAATCCAATATAATAGATTGATGTTATAGAATGAAAGCTATTAGGACCTTGGAAAGAAGATAAGATAGCATAGAATGTAAGAATCATTTTGAAAAATTTATACACCGCACAATTTTAGAATAATTATTATGCTAATACTCATTGAAGAAAACTAAAATTTCAATTTCGGAAGATGTTCTTTCATTAAAATTCATTATGGGTGAAATAAAAGAAAAAAGACAAAGAGATAATGGTCCCATTAAATTACATAATCATATTGAGATAGTATATTTTTTTTGGTGCATCAACCAATCTCAAATTCACAATATGTACCATATATCACTCTTAAGGGAGTACATACTAGATAAATCAGAAGTACTATAATAAGAGGCAATTCCATGGGAGAATGATATTTATTATGAGAAAGTACAAGAAGAGATTCTAGTTTGAATAGAGAAAGTTCTAATAAATAAGACCACTCACATGGTAAGTGTATTTTGAATAAATTACTGGGTTTAGAAAGCTATATGGGAACCTGAGAAAGAAATTTGGAATAAGTATCCTTACTTTTTGGTTCCAAATTGATTAATTTTGCGGTAAAAATTAATTTTCAGTGGGGTATTTATTAACAAACAAGTTATAATGAATTATTATTTTCAATAAATTAAATTTTGTTTAAATATTTCATTACACAAACCACAATTCTATGTTTATTCTACATAGAACACTGGGTTACCTTGCATTATAGTTGACCCCGGCTTTCAACAAAACTGTGATATATTATTAATATAGCTATTTAAAATTGACCATTGTAAACTATCAATTGAATATATTAATATGAATAGTAATAAGTAAATTTTAAATAGCTATTATAATATTTTTACAAAAATAAAAATTATTGTTATTAAAAATCAAAAAAAATTGATAGATACTTCATATGTATCAAATATACAATTTTTTAAAAACAAATTATTATATTATATGAATAATAATAAAATTAAATAATGAAATTATAGGAAAATTAGTTTGAAAAAATATTATTCATAATTAAATCATAATTTCAAAAGTATCTTAGGGTGATTTGTTTTTGATTTTTTTGAAAATTTAAATTTTTGATGAATAATGAAAATTTCGGAATTTTATTTGAAAAGTTACTTTTCATTAAAATAATTTATCAATTTAAATTATATTCTATTTTTTTTAAAATTAAAATTAGTAAAATTGTGCCACCATTAATACAATATGTTTTATTGAAATCAATTTTATTTTGAATTCCTAAATAAAAACATTGTAAAAATTTGGGCATTTTTTTAAAAAAACCCAATTTCTCGTCACATATACAAGATTAATATTAAAAAAAAATCAAATTATATGAATGTAATCTATGAAAATGAATTTAATATTTTTAATCATAATGAATTATATTATCTAATAAGTTAAAATAATTTTTATCCTCATAATGAATATTAAAAACAATAAAAATTATTTTCTTCTATTATTGTAAAAATGGATTGTCCAAGGGTTAAACTAAAAAGATAAGGGTAAAAAATTAACAAAATCATGTAAAACACCCATTAGATGACTATATTTATACCATACCACCTATTGGATTAGTAATTATCCATTTTTTGACTTATGAAATGAATGAAACAGGGGTGGAATTCTTTCTTTTTGAAATATAATAAGTGTGGAACTCACCTCACTTTAAAAATGTCAACCCTTATCATCTTTTTATCACACCCATAATAACTTTTTGAGTTATTTATCTATTTTTTTTACCTTTTTCCTATTTTTTTATATTGTTTTATTGGAGAAAATGAGATATTTATAATAAAAAACATGGTTCCCACGGTTGGCGCACGGGTTGCCAAACCACGCAACCATTCCTATGTAACAGTTTGACCAACTGGTATTTTTTGATAAAGTATTATTGCATGGTTAGAATATTGTTTGTAATCCATGTGCACAAATATTTCTACATGGCCTTCCTGGATTGTAAGGGGCACATAGTTTCCGCACAGTTTAGAAAACCTTCCGGGATAAACATACAGCTTGTTCATGTCATTAAAAATTAAATTTTAATTTTTTACTTCTTGTTTATTTTTAACCCTAAACCCCAAAACCCCTCGTTAATCGAGATCCCCTAACCTAGGGGCCTCTACCTCTATAATTTTTGCCCTTGGAACTTCATTTTTTGGAAATTTTTGTGGTGGTTTCTACCCGATTCTTCAAGTATTTCCCCTTCTCTCATAGCTTCTTCCACTTTTATTGGGTTTTCTAATTTCTTATTTTGGGTTTAGTATGTAAAGTGGGGTGAGAGTAATTTTTAGGGTTGGTTCTGGTTTAATAGGGTTAGACAATGATGTTTAAGGTTCTATCATTACTCTATAGGATTCACATGGTACACAGTTGATGGTTTCCACCATTTTCTAGAAGTTTCTTCACTTGAGTTAGGTGGTTCTGTTCGTAAACATTGGTTGAGAAATTTTTTATTTTTATTTAGTGTTTAAATTTGTTATATGATTTATTATTATAGATATAATGTTTTTTTAAATTTATTTGATATCTATATGGCCTGGAAGTGGGTTTTCTAATGGAAATTGGATTTATTTCAAGTGTGAACAAATGTAGGGAATTTTTAATGTTATTTTTATATTATCAAACATGATTAATAAGTTGGGCATGTAGTGAAGAAAATTTCATAGAATGCTTTTGGTGTGAAAGTTGGATTTAAATCTACTTTTTGTAGTGAAGGTAGTGATTTATCAAACATGTTTATATTTTTGGGAATTTGATTATGTGAAAGTTTGTTTGTACATGTCTTTTGAAATGGAAATTTAGAACCAAGAGAAAATGAGGTATTTAAGTGGGTGGACTAGGATGAGTATGCTAGTTTACTAATCTGTGTCTCATCCTAGATTCATCTAGAAGTATTGATGATGCAACTCTTAAAAAATGATAATGATGATTGAAGACCACACGTCCCATGGGATTCCCCATCCAAGTTGCTCATTCACATGAAAACTGTTGGTTGTGACTAGTATAATTTTTTCAGCTAGATAATATTTACCTAGTGTCCCAATGAGTTAGTGCCTAGAGGGATTTCCCATGAATTAGTGATCTTTGGTGATATTTTACTATGTGTCAGCATACTTTATACTATTTTTATTATTTGAAAAGAATGCATGTTCTCTATAAAATATTTTCTAAAAAATTCCAATTGTATTTATTTTATATATATTTTAGGTTAATTGTCTTGAAATGATTTTAGAATGGAATATAATTTTTTGTGGTGGTTTCCATATGGGATTCAGAGCACATCCTACTTATCTGTTGTGTGTAAGTATACTTGATATATTTGACACAAGGAAATGAATGTTGTCTAGAGATGGTCGCTTGAGATGCTAGTGGATTCCCCATGTAAGTGTTATCGATGGAGGGGATTGAGGAATATTCCTCTCATGTTGTGTGGTGGTTTTGGGGATGCCTTCTTGTTTACTTTTTCTCCCAGTCTCTTTTGGGTTATTTAAAAGTTGTAAACATGAATATGAAAATGGTTAGTCATGTTTGGTTTTGATTGTTCGCTTTTGATTTCTTTGTTATGGTTGGTTTGTTATGATTATTTAGATGTGTTAAATCATTCTCATGGTACGCGGTTGATTCCTAGTCACCTGTTTCCATCCTGTGGGGATCAGTAATTACATTTGGGAAATGGCATGAACTGGGTCAGGTGTCTGATTTGATAGAATACTTGCATGGTTCATATAAAAATGTTATTAAAATAGATCTTTCTCTATTGGGGTCAAGAAATTTTGGGATGATTCTGGATATATTAGAGATATGATTTCCAAGGATTGAGGTCCTGAAAATGAGAAGGTTGCATGGCCAACACACATCGTAACAGATAATAAGTCAATATGGGATGTCTGGATTTTAATTGACTTTGCTTTAATTTGAGACGTACTGGTTGCAGATTGTATATGGATTCTGGGTGGAGGTCGAATGGTTTGGTTGTTATGTTATTGTGTTATGATTTATTTTTTATTGGAATGTTAATATTAATTTATATTTTTGAAAATGTTCAAAATGGTTGTTTTGATTTAATTTATTATGGTTACTAATTGTAGTAGAAAAATACATCTCAGAAGATTTCTTGGGAAACTGTGGGAAGATGATAGAGATATTTGTCCCTCACCAATTGATCAATGTCTAGGGT
Organism: Viscum album; assembly: GCA_963277665.1. NCBI lineage: Eukaryota > Viridiplantae > Streptophyta > Magnoliopsida > Santalales > Viscaceae > Viscum > Viscum album. Next base: position 1,170,435,646 of record OY728119.1, on the reverse strand, counting down.
AACCTATTGTTTTTTCCTATTCAATATTTGGGATAGTGAGAGGTTCCTGGTCCTACTTAGATTAGAGTGGATGATCTTGGACCTTAGAATTACAATGTACATGAGGTTCTTAAGGACAAGCCTCCGTACATTTGATATAGCACTAAACTTCAAGAAGAATAGCAATTTATTAAGAAGATATAATTTAATTTTGAATTTATTTACAATCCTGAGGAGGTCAGGGTGAAATGTTCCTTGTTATCACAATAAAGTCCCAGTCTGAGGTGGTGGGACATAGTGGTCCAAACCTAAAAGCACATGACGATGAACTGGAAAGACATCAAGGATGTTTTCAATTATCAGTTTTTCATGAGGTCGTACCCTACACCAAATCCTTGTAATTTATGGTTCATTTATAGGGGGAACGTTCCATGATAGAGTACACCATATTTTTTACTGATCTAGTTTAGTATGAAACTAAAAAAATTTCCAACATGTAGATGAATGCAAAAAAAAATTCATAGGGGGTTGGGTCTAGAGATATACACTCAGTTATTTATGTCAAAGATGAAGTCTTATGAAAATTTTGTGGATCATTCTTATATAAAGGAGATTACAAAAATGGTATATATGGTTCCTTTGTGTAAATGACTATAATGCGAAATGTATGTTCATAATAGAGGAATAGGTAGTGAGACTAGTAGTGGAAGAAGAGAGGTAGTAGTTCAAGCCATACTTCTGGTTAGGATTTGTTCGTGGATTCTAATTTTATGTTTATTGTGTGCCACTAGTGCAAGAACTTAGGGAACATATGGCCTATGTGCACATATCCTTCATAGTTGTTTCACTGATGTGGGGGGATGGGACACTTACGATAGGTTTTCAAAGTGTCTCATCCTTATCAGAGTGGTGTAGTATTTGCAGATTATAGGTGGATTCCAAACAAATCAAAGCTATCTAGCACACTGAGATATCCATTTGGTTGTTGAGGCAATATGGGAGGATCATCTTCATGGTATATCCAGTTCTGGGTGAAGCTGTAGGCCAGTGGTCGTGCTCAGGCTCAGGATGAGATGATGCCACTTTATGGGATGTTCCGAGCACCAGATGAACCAGATCTATTTCTTGTGATTGTATGAGGTACAATTTTTATTGAACCATAAATATTAATTTTTTATAATATTTCTTCTATTTCATATATCTCATCCCACAATGAGAAATTTGGGGGCATACCAACTGAGTTTATTCTTTGTGATGTGGAGTTTGTAACACCACTTGGTATGAATAAAATGTTGGGTTTTGGGTTTCTGTCATGTGTAGTCATTATGTTATGTGTTGAGATAGGGTAGGATTTAATGGTATTAGATATTGACCTATTTGATATAATACATAGCCAACATTGTATGTTGTGCTTATAAGAGATTATCTACTACATTAGGAGGCGAGTGATTTTCACAGCACCTAATAGAAGTATTTAGGATTTTAGTAGTTAATGTAATCCTAGGTCGAGTCATGCTAGACCTCCACTTATAAAGATAAATAATGATTTTTAAGTTATCATAACTCATGTTATAGGATTATGGAAAATCTTATAATGGTGGATTACATCCTGTGATGGATGAGTTGCTAGAGGTATTCCCCGATGAATTTTTAGGTTTGTCTCCAGAATGGGATGTGGAGTTCTCTAAAGATTTAGAAATTGGAACACAACCAATATCTATTCTTTCATTCCATATGGACCCATGAAGTTGAGAAAATAAAATTTATAACAATATTATTTTGAATCCGATTGATTTATTCTCCCGAGTGTAACTCCATGGGCCACCCTAGTCTTGTTTGCGACGGAGGCTGATGGATCCCTCCAATTGTGCATTTATTTTAGGAAATTCAACAAGGTGACAATCAAGAATAAGTATACCTTACTAAGAATTTATGAATATTTTAACTAGTTAAAAGGGGAAATATGTTTTTTTAAGATAGACATGTGTTATTGTTATTACCATGTTAGGGTGAGAGGGGAGAATGTCCAAAAAATGGCTTTCTGAAGCATGTATATTCATTTTGAGTTTTTATTCATGCCTTTAGATTTGATGAATTCTTTAATGGTCTTCACGTATGTAATGAATAAGGTGTTACACTATTATATTGATTCTTTCAACATGGTATTCATCGATGACATCCTAGTTTATTCTTCATTTCAAGGGGACCATGTGCAGTATTTATTAATCATTTTGGGAACACATTGGGGTCATTATATCTTTGTCAGGTTTTCTAAGTGTACTTTATGGCTTAACGAGTTAATGATTCTAGGAAATTTTATCTCAAAACAAGGAGTTCAAATGAACCCTTAGAAGGAAAATGTAGTTATGTCATAGGAGAAACCAAATAATATGATTGAGATCATATGCTTTATAGTCCATGTCCAGATATTACCGGCGAATTTTATGGGACTTATTTCAGCATACTACCTCAATGAAAGACCTCACCCAGAAATTTGTGAGGTTTGAATGGATCCTAGAGTGTGATGAATCCTTCAAGGAGCTAAAACTGTCTTTGAATACCACTATTTTTCTGATCTTTCCAACATCTATAAAGTGTTATAAGGTTAATTATGATTCCACAAGTACAGGTCATGGATGCATGCTTATAAAGGATGACCATGCTTGTGATTATAGATCTCTCCAAATCTGACCACATTGAAATAACTTCCCAACCCAGGAACTATAGATAACAGTGGTGACGTATTCCTTGAAGTGGTAACAACATTTTGTTTTTGGGGTGAAATTTAATTTTTATACCCATCATAAGTGCCTTGACTATATTTGTCCGAGAAAAATTTGTATCTGAAATAGTTTCATTAGGTTGTGTATCTTTAGGTGTTTAATTTTGATATCAACTATACCCAAAGAAAAAGTAATTTTATAGTAGTTTCATTAAGTTTAAATGTTCTAGTTAAGACATTGAAGGAGTATACTGATTAGAGCACCTTGATGGATCTTTTTTATCAAATGCGCCTAGAGACCAAGGATCGTAGTGGAGGTGCATTCCTTGATAGTGTTTTGCTGGATCATTGTCTTTTTTATCTAATTTGGTGGTAGGAGTTTGGTGATGTTCTATTCCAGCCATCTATGTAGTATTTCCATTCCAAGGATACCCCTTGTGATTTTTCATTGTCACCCAAGGGAGTTCTAAGTCTTAAGGGCCGATTTCTTGGGTCATTATCTTTGAGAAATATCATGATGCAATATAGCCACAAGAATCACTGGGGGTTTATCCTGGGATCACCAATATGTATTTTGATGTGCATGAGGATTTTTGGTTGCCATGTATGAGGTAGGATACAACTTATTTCGTATCGAGGTGTTATACATATTAGTTGGTAAAATCAAAGAATCAGAGGCCCTAAAATTTTATCCACCCACTACCCATTCCTACTTGTAAATGGGATGAAATTCCCAAGTACTTCATTATTGGAACGCCCCATACAGCTTATGGCAGTAAGGCCATTTAGGTGGTGATCGACCTTTTGAACAAATATTTTTATATCATTTCGATTTGAGATTGAGTAATGGCGGATGACATGAGCCAATTAGATGTTCAATAGGTAGTAAAGCCTCATGGGGTACTGTTGATAATTGTTTCAGAAGGAGGCCCCTATTTTACCACAAAATTATGGGATGACCTTTAGAAGGTAATGGGGGAATTGGCCCAATTGAGTGTGACATAACATTCTCAAATAGATAGTTAGAGAGAATAGGAAAATAATATATTTGGATGTCATGCTCCGAGCATCTGTATTGGATTTCATAAGATCTTGGTATAGACATTTTGAATTATTCGTGTTTTCATTTAACAATATGATATAATACTCGATCTAAATGGTTCCTTTTAAGGCTCTCTATGGCCTTCTATGTTGGTATCATTTATGTTAGGCAGATGTTGGTGAGACATTGCAGTTGGGATAGAAAATAGTGCAAGAGATATCTGAGAAATTCAATGTAATTAGAATTTTTTTTTGAAAGCATGGAGTTTCTAGAAATTCTATGACTATCTAAGATGATAGATCTATAGTTTTATATGGGTAACTAGGTGATCTTGAAAGTGTCTCATAATTTTGGTAATCTTGATTTTGTAAAACATGAGAAGAGAAAAATAAGGTATGTCAAACCTTTATAGATCACCCAGAGAGTTGTTATGATGAGATATAGGTTGGATTTTACTATGTAATTGATGATAGTTAACGATGTGTATCACATCTCCTTGTTGAATATGTATAACCAAAATCTATCTTATGGGAAAAATTTGGTAGATTGGAAATAGTGATTGATTTATCTATGTTTGAGCAACCATTATAGATAATAGATTCCCCAGAGAAACTACTTCTGGGGAAACCTTTTAACTAGTATATATTCCTTGGAAGAACATTAATTATATGCTGGAGATTTTTGTGTGGTAGTGTTTAATGGAGGTGGAAAACAAATTTTTATATTCTAATCAATCTATAAAATGAATTTTCGGGTAGGGGGTGGAATGTTTTCATATTGGGGAAAATTTTCACAACTATGATTCATTTTTGAGTTATTTTTGTATTTATTTTCAATATAACTTTTTCCATTTAAGGATCCATTGTGTTTTTATATAAAAATGACAAATTTTGGGCAAACAGCAGTATGCCCCTGGTTGGCGCATGGGTGGCCAATCCATTCGCCCTTTCCCTGGAATCCATGTGATCAAGTGGTGTTTTTGGACATTGTATTATAACATGGTTGGTAAACCATGAAGGCCAACCACATAGCCTATCGAAGTCCATAAAACTGGGTTTTAATCTTTTCTCTCTCCCTAATTCATTAGCCTAAACCCCCTAAACCATTGTCACTCAGGTTCGTCCACACAAGGAAACTCTACATCCTCTATTTTCACCACTATACCTCCTTTGTATGTGATTTTGGTGTGGTTTCACCTCAATTATTTAGGTAAGTCCCCTTCTCTCATGGTTTCTTCTTATTTTCTAGGGTTTTTTCTTCTTTCTTTGAGGATGCATTTATTCAAGAAGGTGGGAACCATTTTTAGTGTTGAATCATTATTAATAGGGTTAGATCATGAATATTATGTTTTGATCTTGCCTTTATTGGGTTCTCTTAGTGAGTAGTTATTGGATTCCTTTATTTTCTCGAGTTCTTCCTAATTATGATTATGATACTATTCTTAAAGATTATTTGACAAATTTGATGTTCTTATATGAGTGTTTAAATGTGTTCTACGCTTTTTGTGTGTGGTCCGAAGATGTTTTATAGGTTTTGATATGTGTATGGCTTGAATGTAGTTTTGTAAAGGAATTTTGGAGTATATCAAGTGTGAACCCTTTTCCTAAATTTTTTATATTGTCTACAAATTATGAAATATGTTTAATAAATAATTTATGTGGTATGAAACATGTTTTAGAATATTTGTGTGTTAATTTAGATTTAATTTTGTTTTTTTATGAAGGTAGTGATTTATCAAACATGTCTTAATTTTTTTGGATTATATTTATTTGAATGGGATATTGCACAAACAATGTGAATGGAATTGAGATGAAGGAAAACTTGGATATCTTTGTTAGAGAACTAGGACTAGTAAGCTAGTTGACTCAGAAGTAAATCATCCACAATTTATCTAGAATGATTGATGATACTAACAAAATGGAAATAATGGCCCATGAGGTTTCCCCACCTAGTAGCTCATGCACAAGAACATTGTTTCTCATGGACTGTAAACATATTTTCACGGAGTTAAAATGTACCTAATGTCCCAATAAGTGAGTTCCTATAGTTTTTTTAATGACTATGTGATCTTTGGTGATATTGTACTCATCATTATCATACAGTTTACTTTGTTGGTTATTTGAAAAGTATGATTGTTTTCCCTAAGATATTTTCCATAAAAATTATTCTAAATTTTATACTATAAAAATGCATCTTAATTGTATTATAATGTCAATAGCCTGGAATGACATTTATTGGGTTGAATCCTATAGGTATTTGGATCAAAACCAACTTACAAAATTGTGTGTAAGTAGACTTGGTTAGGTTTCACAGTGTTAAAATAATGATGTTTAGATATGGTGGGTCTGGATGCTAGTGGTTTTCAATTGAATTTATATTGAAGATGGTTACAGGGAAAATCTCCTCTTATTTTATGGTGTAATATCATATAGTGTAATGGTCCCTTTATTGTATATACTTTGGATTTTTTTAAAAGTTGTAGACATGAATATGAATATGGTTATTCCATGTTTGGAGATGATTTTTCAATTTTGGTTTAATTGTTACGGTTCATTGGTTTTGATTATTTAGATGGGTGAAATCATTCACAAGCTGAATGGTTGGAAATGATGAACAATTTTCTAGCCTATGTGGACTAAGAATGCCCTTAGGGATTTTCCATAGGCTGTTTCATTTGTTTGTTTAGATGGTCCTCCATCTTGGTTTTTCACATTAAACCCTTTTGGTTTGTTCAATACCTAAACAAATAACTTCCAATAATACATTATTGCATTAAAAAGAACTTATATTGGACATAATTCCAACATAAGAATGATTTTTGGAGAAAAAATAATGAATAATACAAAATAAGATGAGGTTTGAACGTGTATTGTAATGGTCAAGACATAAGGTAATGGACTTATAGTCTCTCTTTTATTTATTGGATACATATAAAAATTAAACACTTATTTCAATTGTATTGTGTATATAATTACCCACTGACATATTATATCATAAATATCCTTATTTTCCTGATATTATAAGTTTTATTTGATGTTAGTCTTTTCTAGGGCTAACGATTCAAAAGATTACCAATGAGGTAGTGAATTTTTTCTTCTCAATTACAAATCATTAAGATTCTTGTTATGTTATGCACCAATATTATATGACGTCGTATATATAATTCCCCTTTGACATTTAATATAATGAATTTATTTATCCTCCAGATGTTTTATGTTATTCATTATTAGGTATTATGATTCCAAGATACAAAAGTGGTAATGAAATTAAGTAAAAATATATTCATATTATTGATTTTTTATGATTATATTATTGTTAATAAAATCATATTATCAATCTCTCATAAAAAAAGTCAATTTTTTTATCCTCTAGTTAATTCATGAGAAATAATTATTCCTTTTATTTACCTCTCTGTATGTTCTAAAGAGTCCAAAAATAATGTTTTTATGAAAAACCATTTTTTAGTGAAAAAAATATGTTTTAAAACCATGTGGTATAAACAGTTTTTTAAAAATATTTTATGTCTTCTAATTTTTTTAATCATATAATATATTTTAATAAATGAAATTTTTAAAATGATTTATATATATTAATTTATATTTTTTATGGTTTTTTAAATGAAAATGATTTTTAGACAATTTTAGGTTTTAAAAGATGAATTTGAAATATAATATGTTTTCCAAAAAAATGTTCCAAGTAATATATCAAAATTAGTTTACATATAATATGTTATACTTTTATACTACTTCTGCTTTATTGGGGTTAATATCTATGTGTACCATTCTTATTATTTCTCTGAATAGTTTATGTTTATGATGAAATGATGTTTGTGAAACCCATTTCACTTCCACGAGTTCTAGCAACATAAAATTATTATGTAACCCACATGTTAATTCATAGATTATTCTATGATTAAAATATGAAAGTATTATGAATCATGTATCCTTTCCATTATATATAATAAGAGGAAATGTTTATGAAACTTATTTCATTTCATGGGTTATGATATGGAGACTTTTTAATGATCATGTAATACACATACTTTTGATATTAATTATGTGATTGGTGGGACCTATATATCTTTCTAATGCATTTTGTAAAGATATATAACACATAAATAAATATTTAATGAATGATATAGATAAGATATTCACAATTTTATGTGTGAACCTTGTTATATGTTCACAATGTTAGGTGAAAACTTCATTAAATTTTCAAACCTTTATGCATGAAATTGATTATTTGGTACCAATGTTATTCGTAAACTAGATTACATGTTCATAGTATTATGAATTAACCTATATTTGATGTCCATTAAGTTATTCTTGGACCTGATTGGTTGTCCATAATTTGAAGTGACGTCAATATTCCATATCTTTTACTAAATGAGTGAGCCTATTTATATTTAATAATGGTCACAATGTTATATTTTGATGTGTATACCACATATCAATGTCTTCTACCAATGATATCCTCTAATGGATAATTTTCTTTTCATCCTTTATGATTCATGTCATAAAAAATTCAAATTTTTATTCAAAGACTCATGATTATTATAATTTATATTAAATTCATGGCTTTCAAATGTTATGATGATTTTACCACTCTCTCATACTCAAATTATGCTTACATATCCCCATTTTATCCTTATAGATTATCTGAGCACACCGTTTATTATTTTCCCTTTCCCCGGGTTCAAAATAATGTGTTTTATAGAGGTTTTGGTGCAGAGTGCTAAAGGGGAAGATATATATAAGAGATATTGATGATCATTCATCATCTAAGAACATTGTGTTCCATGTTTCCAAAGGAAATAAACTATTATGGTCATTTTGGAAGATTTTGATTATGATAATTAATATTCATAGAAAATGATATAATATTAAAATATTGTAAGCCTTAGTCTCTATAAAATCACCAAAACATATTTAAATGTTTTAAAAAGCATTTATATTGGATCTAGAATAGTCATATAAAATTAATTTCTTTTTTTAATTAATATTTCCCATTAAAGCTATAAGGTCCCAGCCTTAAACCTTACTTAATCTTGAGTTATTACAAGATTACACATTGAGGATCTTTTCGGGTTTAGAGTTTTAGAGAATTAGATCATAAAACATGCATTACATTCCACATATAAACAAAGTGGTTACATAAAGATAGTATTCTTCATTCCCATCAATGGAAACACATTTAAAATAAAACATGGATTATTTCTTGACACATCCTTGACTCTATCATCTTATCATGTACCTTTCCCTTGACCTGTGAAAAACATTTCAAAAACTTGGGATGAGCATAAAAACTCGGTATGGGTTATATAAAAAAAACATGGAAAGGAAACATGAGTTCATATATACATAATAATGAAATCATACTTTACCCATAAAACATAGGCACTTTAACATACCTCATAAAATCATGAATAAATCATAGAAATCATAAGACATAAAGGTAACTTGAGGCATTCATAACATTCTAACGTAGGGAGTAACCCTCTTGGTTACGTTTGGAATACCTATCACAGTATATTCCCTAAAATATCTTCTGAGAAACCTTAACGTTTAACTCCTTCGCGTTACCCAATGCATTGGAGAGCTATAACGGGCTCACCCGCCCTTAGTTTATCACGGAACCACCCGTCTTCATAATAATGCCCAAGAACCATAACATAATCATATCACATAAAACATGCATAAAGGAAACATAACATTTCCACATTTCAATCACGAGATATCAGTACAACACATTGATATAATGAAAACATTATGAAAACCATTTTCAATACCAAAGTAAAACATGGTATTTATTTTTCGTTTTAAAAAAAAAGGTATGGCTTGTAGAGGAAGCCGAAACTCAAATAACGGTCACGACGGCGGAGAAGTCGTTGTCGCCGCATACGTATGACAAAAACATTCCCTTTTGTCGTTTAGTAAACGCTTCGTATAAAAAATATTCCTTTTGAATAAACGTAAAAGTCAAAGGGGTTTATACACCGTATAAAAGAAAGTTGTGTATAAAATAAAATATGCCTCAATGAAAAGAGATTGAGACGAAGTCCCATACCTCGTATCCGACTTGACCAGACCGTTCTTTAATCTCCTGAATAATAAACTTGAGTTAATCTCTACTTTCTTATGAATCTTTTTCAAGTTCATTATTCCTTTTATACCATGTTATGAACATCATGTAATCGGTTAAGTTAATAATGTTCATTTTGTCGGTATTTGGTTCTTAAGTCAAAAATAGACTTCTTACACTTACATGTTGTTAATTTGGTCAAAGGTTCACTATATCCAGAATGGTATTCATGATGTAGATATCATATATGTCATATATATCCAGTACATACATGCATTTATAATATTACATCACATTTAGAGGTAAGAAATGAAATGCACCGTTCATGGAGACGGTAAGCCGTACGTACGCATGAACGCTACTTCCATTTCTATTTCATATTTTCTGGAATGGAATCATAATGATATAAGAGTATATTATAATTCCAGTATAATAACATATATAATATCATTAACTTTATCCTTTACACATCCCACATATGGTATTAACGAATCAAATCACTTTTAGGGGGCGGTAGTCCGCACTTCCTAAAATGAAGATATCGTGTTTTACCCATAATGGAAACCATAAAGGTATGCCCAAAATGAAAAAAACAGAAGCTTAAGGAAACCATAAACATATTATATATCATATATAAAAATAGTGACATCATAATGTCCACCTTTGAAGGTGTTAAATGAGTGTTGAACAATCATCGTTTCGGGAGGCAGAATTTCGCCATCCACGGAAACCGTATGTTCTTTAACCATTTGATGTAGTTGTGTGAGAGTGTAGCTCAAATAAATCTTATAACAACATCCTAGTATATTGAAGATACTGGTGTTGTTACAAAGGAAGTAAATAAAAAGATTTTAGGGGGTTGGAGAAGCAAAATAAAACAAATGAACATGAGAGAAAGAATTACCTTTAAAAAGTGTAACTCCTTTTGATTTGAGCCTAAAGGATTACTTTGAAAGGATTATTCCCAAATGGAATCCTATAGTATGAGGAGAGGGATGTGGAGAGAGAAAATGGTCAGGGGTTGGCCGAGCCAAAGTCTTGTGGAGTGTGTGAAATGAGGTAGAGGTGGGGGCCTTTTATAAGAGGAGAGGAGGGGCACTTTTGGAAAGTAAAGAAATATTACATTATTTGAAAATGTGTTTCGGTTTTAAAAGGTCCCACATTGATATAATTCGTGGATAAGGTGATAAGGGTTCGAAATCCACTCATTCAATTGGTTTTGGCCATGTGTAGTTCATAGATTTGACATTGTCTTTCCATTTTATTTAAATCGTCAAATAATGATGTCATCGTTGCATCATTATTATGTCATAAATAATTTAATTTATTTAATGTCTAAAAATCATAAACAAATTACTATGATGTAGGAAATCTTTGTATCTTTCCAATGACTATTTATAATCAAAATTTGGACTTGTATAACCCCACTTAAAAATTGTTTTCGTAAAACATATTATGTTTGTGTCATTTTTACTTTAACATTAAATAAAAAGTAATTTATGTCATTTCCCTACAAAAGTTGATCCATGGGGTCCCCAAGTTGACTCATGGCTTGTCTTGGTCGGCCATGACACAACCAATAATGTTGGGACATGTTTCTAGGTCATTTCATATTATTAAAGTATTATTTATACCTTAAACTACACTAATTACCACTAAACGCGATTAAGAACTTAATAAGTTACTATTCACCAAAAAATTATTATAATCTCATTGAACCACATTTTACATCTTAATGACAACCATGTATGTCGGATTTTAAAAATTCAGTACACATTAGTGGTAAACTTTCATTTAACTGAAAAATCAGTTTGCTTGATTACCACTTAGTGGTTTCACTATTCATCAAAAATTGAAGTTTTTCAGAAAATTACCAAAAATTCACCCTAAGCTATATTTGATATTCTGAATTCAAAAATGAAGTCCATTTTACAAAATTCAAATCATATAAGTCACATTAATTAATTCAATAATTAATTCCCGCTGCCAGAGCAAATAACGTGTTTTTACAAAACAATAAGTATCAAAAGATTGACACCGGTTTAAGTCTAATTTCAAAGTGAAATTGATTCCAATGACCACCATTGGATAAAATGGTAAAAATATATTCTAATTTCACTTCAAAACCAATTCAAAACATAATCTAATCATATAAATAAATTAGATTAAAAAGCAGTTTCGATGTAAAATGCAGTATTTTTCACTATTCATTAGAAAATGAACATTGTCAGAAAAATACCAAAAATTCACACAAGGTAAATTTTGATGTCCCAATCATAAAGAATAAGTTTATTTTGACAAACATAGTTTATAAAATTGTCAAAATATAGATTCAAAAATGGTTTGCCATCAAAAGGCAGTAAAATAATCTTTTATGAATATTAGTGTATTCCATGCATAAGATTGTATTTATTTTCATATTAAGCCTCTATAACACTATCTTAATCATTAATAGACATAGATAAAAATATCTATTATTCATTACTTACTTGGGATGTTACATCCTTCCCCCCTTTAGAAAATTGCGTCCCCGCAATTTATTTACTTATCGAATAAATGGGGGTACTTATCCCTCATTGCATTTTCAGATTCCCATGTTGCCTCTTCAATCATGTGGTTTTTCCACAAAACCTTTACCTGCTTAATCACCTTATTCCGTAACACTTGCTCCCTGTGGTCAAGAATCTGGACCGGTTGTTCCTCGTAAGATAGGTTCTCTTCCAGCTGAACTACCTCTGGACTCAAAACATGAGATGGATCTGGCATATACTTTCTCAACATCGAAACGTGAAAAACATTGTGTACCTGAGATAAACTCGGAGGTAAAGCCACTCGGTACGCAACTGATCCAACTCTCTCAAGAATTTCGTATGGTCCAACAAACCTTGGACTCAGCTTTCCTTTCTTACCAAATCTCATCACACTTTTCCAAGGAGAAACCTTGAGAAAAACATGATCACCTACCTCGAAAGATAGATCCTTCCTCCGGTTATCCGCATAACTCTTCTGCCTGCTCTGAGCTATTCTCATGTGTTTCTGAATCAGCTGAACTTTTTCTGCCATCTCTTCTACCAACTCTGGTCCCATCAACTTCCTTTCACCCACTTCATCCCAGAATGCTGGAGTTCGACACCGCTTCCCATATAATGCCTGAAATGGTGCCATCTGTATACTAGAATGAAAACCGTTATTATATGAAAACTCAACCAAAGAAAGATGTTGGTCCCAACTTCCCTGATAATCCATAGAACAAGCTCGTAGAATATCCTCCAATGTCTGAATTGTTCGTTCTGACTGCCCATCTGATTGAGGAAGAAAAGCTGTACTAAAATTTAATTCAGTACCCAACGACTTTTGAAGGCCTTTCCAAAGGTTAGAAGTAAACCTGGGATCACGATCTGATACAATGGAGAGAGGAACTCCATGTAACCTGACTATCTCTTTAAGATACAAACGGGAAAGTTGATCAAGAGAGAAAGTATCTCGTATAGCAAGGAAATGAGCAGATTTGGTCAAGCGATCAACAATAACCCAGATTGCATTATTACCTCGAGATGTCTTCGGTAATCCAACAACAAAGTCCATGGATATATTCTCCCATTTCCACTCTGGAACTGGTAAAGGCTGAAGCATCCCTTTCGGTAACTGCCGCTCTGCTTTAACCTGCTGAAAAGTCAAACACTTCACAGTAAAATCAGCTATATCTCTTTTCATTCCATCCCACCAGTAATACTCCCGCAGATCTCTATACATCTTAGTACTGCCCGGATGAACTGAAAACGGAGAACTATGAGCTTCACATAACAACTCTCTCTTCAACTATGAATCACAAGGCACACACAATCTCTTCCCAAATCTCAAAACACAATCACTATCAATGTTGAATTCAGGCAACTTACCTTTCTGAACCAGCTCTACCTTTTTCTGCAACTAACTGTCTTGCTTCTGTCCTTGCTTGATTCTATCTGATAGAGAAGATCTCACTGATACCTGAAACAAAACATAAGGACTTCCTGCACCAACAACTTCTATGCCAAAGTTCATCAAATCTTTAACCAAAGGATCACGTTCCAAACGCAACATTGTTAATGAAGCATTACTTTTTCGACTCAAAGCATCAGCCACTTTATTTGCTTTTCCCGGATGGTAATTAATTGTACAATCATAATCCTTGATTAATTCCAGCCATCTCCTTTGTCTCATGTTTAACTCTTTCTGAGTGAATATATACTTTAAACTTTTGTGATCGGTATATATTTCACACTTTACTCCATACAAATTATGCCTCCAAACGGTAAATAGAAAGACTAACCTTTTGATTGTCTGAACACCCCATGACATCAAAAATCTTCTCCAGTGCTTTAATCCACCCTTCAGCTAGCACAGGGTAAGATGATCCTCTGAATGATGGTGGATGTTGCCTCATGAAATGTTCCACCACTGACATGTTCCTCTGCGGTTGATCTGGCTGATCTCGTGCATGGATACCACCGCCATTTATCGCTTGAGTCAACTGCGCCATTACTGCAACAAACTGTTCAGTTCCAATTCCGACCATTTCTGGATGCTGATTCGGAAGGTTATTTCCTTCTGTAAGCCTTCCTAGCACTGCTTCCCTATTTCCTCTGCGGAAAACCATTCTGAACAAACATGTCTTAGATGAAGCAACATGGTAATCTTTAAATGCTATATCATTTCAAAAAAATATTTTTGGATAATCATTTAATAGAATTCTAACTCCTAAATTTATCTAAACCGACCTATGATACCAACTATAAGGCCCCAGCCTTAAACCTTACTTAATCTTCAGTTATTACAAGATTACACATTGAGGATCTTTTCGGGTTTAGAGTTTTAGAGAATTAGATCATAAAACATGCATTACATTCCACATATAAACAAAGTGGTTACATAAAGATAGTATTCTTCATTCCCATCAATGGAAACACATTTAAAATAAAACATGGATTATTTCTTGACACATCCTTGACTCTATCATCTTATCATGTACCTTTCCCTTGACCTGTGAAAAACATTTCAAAAACTTGGGATGAGTATAAAAACTCAGTATGGGTTATATAAAAAAACATGGAAAGGAAACATGAGTTCATATATACATAATAATGAAATCATACTTTACCCATAAAACATAGGCACTTTAACATACCTCATAAAATCATGAATAAATCATAGAAATCATAAGACATAAAGGTAACTTGAGGCATTCATAACATTCTTACGTAGGGAGTAACCATCTTGGTTACGTTTGGAATACCCATCACAGTATATTCCCTAAAATCTCTTCGGATAAACCTTAACGTTTCACTCCTTCGCGTTACCCAATGCATTGGAGAGCTATAACGGGCTCACCCGCCCTTAGTTTATCACGGAACCACCCGTCTTCATAATAATGCCCAAGAACCATAACATAATCATATCACATAAAACATGCATAAAGGAAACATAACATTTCCACATTTCAATCACGAGATATCAGTACAACACATTGATATAATGAAAACATTATGAAAACCATTTTCAATACCAAAGTAAAACATGGTATTTATTTTTCGTTTTAAAAAAAAAGGTATGGCTTGTAGAGGAAGCCGAAACTCAAATAACGGTCACGACGGCGGAGAAGTCGTTGTCGCCGCATACGTACGACAAAAACATTCCCTTTTGTCGTTTAGAAAACGCTTCGTATAAAAAAGATTCCTTTTGAATAAACGTAAAAGTCAAAGGGGTTTATACACCGTATAAAATAAAGTTGTGTATAAAATAAAATATGCCTCAATGAAAGGAGATTGAGACGAAGTCCCATACCTCGTATCTGACTTGACCAGACCGTTCTTTAATCTCCTGAATAATAAACTTGAGTTAATCTCTACTTTCTTATGAATCTTTTTCAAGTTCATTATTCCTTTTATACCATGTTATGAACATCATGTAATCGGTTAAGTTAATAATGTTCATTTTGTCAGTATTTGGTTCTTAAGTCAAAAATAGACTTCTTACACTTACATGTTGTTAATTTGGTCAAAGGTTCACTATATCCAGAATGGTATTCATGATGTAGATATCATATATGTCATATATATCCAGTACATACATGCATTTATAATATTACATCACATTTAGAGGTAAGAAATGAAATGCACCGTTCATGGAGACGGTAAGCCGTACGTACGCATGAACGCTACTTCCATTTCTATTTCATATTTTCTGGAATGGAATCATAATGATATAAGAGTATATTATAATTCCAGTATAATAACATATATAATATCATTAACATTATCCTTTACACATCCCACATATGGTATTAACGAATCAAATCACTTTTAGGGGGCGGTAGTCCGCACTTCCTAAAATGAAGATATCGTGTTTTACCCATAATGGAAACCATAAAGGTATGCCCAAAATGAAAAAAACAGAAGCTTAAGGAAAACATAAACATATTATATATCATATATAAAAATAGTGACATCATAATGGCCACCTTTGAAGGTGTTAAATGAGTGTTGAACAATCATCGTTTCGGGAGGCAGAATTTCGCCATCCACGGAAACCGTATGTTCTTTAACCATTTGATGTAGTTTTGTGAGAGTGTAGCTCAAATAAATCTTATAACAACATCCTAGTATATTGCAGATACTGTTGTTGTTACAAAGGAAGTAAATAAAAAGAGTTTAGGGGGTTGGAGAAGCAAAATAAAACAAATGAACATGAGAGAAAGAATTACCTTTAAAAAGTGTAACTCCTTTTGATTTGAGCCTAAAGGCTTCCTTTGAAAGGATTCTTCCCAAAGGGAATCCTATAGGATGAGGATAGGGATGTGGAGAGAGAAAATGGGCAGGGGTTGGCCGAGCCAAAGGCTTGTGGAGTGTGTGAAATGAGGTAGAGGTGGGGGCCTTTTATAAGAGGAGAGGAGGGGCACTTTTGGAAAGTAAAGAAATATTACATTATTTGAAAATGTGTTTCGGTTTTAAAAGGTCCCACATTGATATAATTCGTTGATAAGGTGATAAGGGTTAGAAATCCACTCATCCAATTGGTTTTGTCCATGTGTAGTTCATAGATTTTACATTGTCTTTCCATTTTATTTAAATCGTCAAATAATGATGTCATCGCTGCATCATTATTATGTCATAAATAATTAAATTTATTTAATGTCTAAAAATCAAAAAAAAATACTATGATGTAGTAAATATTTTTATCTTTCCAATGACTATTTATAATCAAAATTGTGACTTGTATAACCCCACTTAAAAATTGTTTTTGTAAAACATATTATGTTTGTGTCATTTTTACTTTAACATTAAATAAAAAGTAATTTATGTCATTTCCCAACAAAAGTGGATCCATGGGGTCCCCAAGTTGACTCATGGCTTGTCTTGGTCGGCCATGACACAACCAATAATGTTGGGACATGTGTCTAGGTCATTTCATATTATTAAAGCATTATTTATACCTTAAACTACACTAATTACCACTAAACGCGATTAAGAACTTAATAAGTTACTATTCACCAAAAAATTATTATAATCTCATTGAACCACATTTTACTTCTTAATGACAACCATGTATGTAGGATTTTAAAAATTCAGTACACATTAGTGGTAAACTTTCATTTAACTGAAAAATCAGTTTGCTTGATTACCACTTAGTGGTTTCACTATTCATCAAAAATTGAAGTTTTTCAGAAAATTACCAAAAATTCACCCTAAGCTATATTTGATATTCCGAATTCAAAAATGAAGTCCATTTTACAAAATTCAAATCATATAAGTCACATTAATTAATTCAATAATTAATTCCCGCTGCCAGAGGAAATAGCGTGTTTTTACAAAACAATAAGTATCAAAAGATTGACACCGGTTTAAGTCTAATTTCAAAGTGAAATTGATTCCAATGACCACCATTGGATAAAATGGTAAAAATATATTATAATTTCACTTCAAAACCAATTCAAAACATAATCTAATCATATAAATAAATTAGATTAAAAAACAGTTTTGATGTAAAATGCAGTATTTTTCACTATTCATTAGAAAATGAACATTGTCAGAAAAATACCAAAAATTCACACAAGGTAAATTTTGATGTCCCAATAATAAAGAATAAGTTTATTTTGACAAACATAGTTTATAAAATTGTCAAAATATAGATTCAAAAATGGTTTTCCATCAAAAGGTAGTAAAATAATCTTTTAAGAATATTAGTGTATTCCCTGCATAAGATTGTATTTATTTTCATATTAAGCCTCTATAACACTATCTTAATCATTAATAGACATAGATAAAAATATCTATTATTCATTACTTACTTGGGATGTTACAAAAGCATTTCCACAACCCAAAACTTCTTCAACAGTCATTAATGATATAAATAAAGACCTCGTGATTCTTGGGAAAATTATTCGACAAACATTAATATACATTCGTATATCCATCATGATAAGATGATCAATTTACTATTAATTGATATATTTTCTAAATATTATTTCCTCCAAACTAAAGCATGTTCTTGTTGAAATCACATATCACTCTCATTATTTGGTAAATCTCTCGTAGTTCTTATTCATATTATTTTGATATAATCAAAAAAGTAATAAATTTTGATCACAATTTGGGAATCATCTATTTTTACTATATTCTTATGAAAGGTTCTCACTACCATTAAAGTGAGGGTTTAATGACTACTTGTAATCCCCATGATTTTATATGTATTTTATTTGAAATAAATATATTGTATTTGGTTACTTTATTCATTAGGAAATGTGAGTCTAAATGAACCATAATAGAGTACACCATTATAAAAATTTCAATGGATATAAAAACTTGAAGATTAATAACCAAATTATTTTAAATATGTATATTTAGTTTATTTTATTCAAATGTATTTATTAATTGAAAATAAATATAATCTCAATTTTCAGCAAAGTAATTTCCTGCTTCAAAAATATATGTTCATAAAAAAATAGTATCTATTTAATTTGGGGGACGGATATTATATCTAATTTGAAATAAATTTAGAAACTTATAATTTTAAAATGGTACAAATTTGAAAATCATCATATCAAAATTTTTTATAGTGAAATTATAGAATTTTTATTTAGAGAATTTTTTTTAGTGAATAGTAAATAAGACAAGTTTTTTAAACTATAATTTATATTAATGTATAAGTATAATTATGTTTTGAATTTTATAGTAATGAAAAATAAGAGATATTTTATAAAATATTATATAGCAAATTTCCTAAGAATCATCATTATACTTAATTTTGGTATAAGATAATTTTTGTGCATAAAATCACATTTGTCTTAAAATAGTTTTTATGCACATAATTTTTTTTCTATTATAAGTTAAATTATTCTAAATTTATGAATATTTTTATAAAAAATATTGATTATAAATTTAATAAATTTTTAACATTCAACTATTATATTTTTATAGGAGTGGAATGAATGAAAATTCTATTTTTTTCTAAAAAATGCATTTTTTTTAAAATGATTTCCAATGCATTTTGAGTGCTTATTATAAAATTAATTTCATATAGTAATATAAATTGTATCTTTTAAAAGATATTCCATATTTATGGTCACAATAATAAATACTCTTTTATAAGGGATGCATATTTTTCGGCCTTGATGAATAATAAAATACGTAAAATCTTGTTACATTTTTTATGGTTAAAATATATTAATCTAGGGGTATTAAACTAAGTGATAATGGTTATATTGAAACATAAAATCTTATTAAACCTATTGTATGGAATGATTTAAAAAATAATAAACTATTCCATAAATTTATTTTTTTCATAGGATAAATATTCATGAATATAACTTAGTAATATTTTAATCCTTAAAAAATCATGGGGTGTCTGTTCCTTGAATTAAATAAATACACCACTCCACTCTCTTACATACACCACATTGAGCTACATAGATAGAAATTAACATACCAAATTATCTTGTCAAATTCCATATCTAAAATTTAGAGGATATGGTCTTATTTAATGTCATTCCAAAGGCTCTATAAGAGGGGATCTTAAGGAGGTCTATCGAAGAAGAGGTAGGAGTCGTACCTATCCTCTTTGAATTTGTATATTTTATACCAGATTATAATATATAGTATTCACATTATAATAATAAATTGTATATCCTCAATATATTGATATGTTGTTATGAATATTTAACCACCACTAGTCATCCTCTTTTTATATTAATGGGATGCAAATGTATTTCTTATGTGTAAATCTGAACAACCACCTCCAAATACAAATATAATTAATTTTACATAATAATTATTAATTTATAATTATAAGGATGTATTTAGTTTTTATATACTATATTTATGATATAATTATGTCTATTTAATGATAAAATATTATTCTTAATTATTTTAATATTTTCATAAAAAATGAAAACAACGTTCATGAGAATGTACGAGAAATCACATCGAATAATGATTTTAATCATTTATATAAATATACCTTTTATTGAGGTTTATATATTTATATAGTTAATATATATTATATTAATATTAGGATTAATAATATGATGATTATATTACCATTATCAATGATTAATGGCCAAACCATCTAATCCCAATATTTCATGAAAAATAAAACAATTAGCACAATGAAAGACATTTTTTAATAAAGAGTAATTAATAAATGTGTGTTAAAATGTTATAAGTGGATAACATATGATATTATTATTTTTTATAAAATTATTTTAAAAAAGTATACTAAATTGAAATTTATTATAAAAGAGTTTATATTTATTTTTATGGAATTCTAAATAGAGTTAAGGATTTTTCAAATAAATATTTTTTCATTGAGGAATGTTTTATATTCTGCACCTATTGATGTTTATAAGCTGTATATAATGAACCTTTTTATGTGATATCATGTATTTTAATTAATTCATTTTATTTGAAATTAAAATTATTATTTTTTCATTCAAGGGGTTTTTAATCAAATTTTTCCTTTGTAGTGTAGGATTTATGTTTCAATATCATTTTAATTAGGATTTTTAATTATGAAATTCCACTGAGGGAAATTACATACTGCATATATGATAAAAAAATTAATTTCATTATCCCCTATTTGATCATGGATTCATCATGTAATAGCCATATTTTCCTCTGGTTGGTAATGAATATAATCTAGATAATGTTTTGTTATAAAAAGCTGACTATAATACCATATTTTCATTGAAATGGTTTTATTTTATGTCCATGTTGTCATTAAAAAGTTTGGAATAATGTTTTTACTATTGTAATATTATTTTATGATGCTATTTTTTTCACTAATTTTGAATTTCATGAAAAATATTTAAAAGGAATATTTCTGTCAATTTATGAATGTGGTATTATTTTAATTTCCACTAAAAATGTGAATCAAAAATTTATTTTAACATTCAGATCATGAATTTAATTTACTACCATCATGGATAAATCAATGATTGGAATATTCCATTATAAATATATAAGGTTCATTTGGAAAATACTTCTTGCCTAATATTTTTGGAAATTTTTATATTTTAAATATGTGATTTTAAAATTAAATTGGAATTTTCCTTGATAATTATTCTAGGGATAATTTAAATATTTTTTATCTCTTTCAAAATCCATTGCTGATTTTATATTTCATTAAGTATATGATCTTTTTATTCTATTTACTATTCTATGTGACTTATGTTGATGATTATTATATACAAACCATTTCATTTTCTAGGTTTAATTATGTTTTGATGAGATATTTATTAAATCCAATTCTATTCAATTGGATATGATTTGTTTAAATTATGAATGGTTTATGATGTTATGGATTATATATAAATTGATTATTATTATTTAATATATGGTTCAATCATGAACATGTAATGATTTATGAAATGTTTAATTTTTTATGTGATCAAATAGTATGAGTCATTTTAGTTTTGTATTAGTCCATGTTTTAGTTATTCTGGGTAACTAGAATGAGAAATATTTAGTAAAAACCATCCATAAAATCCAATGTATAGGAGAACTTTCTAATTTATGGTTAAAAAAGAAGTGTGGTATCTTATAAAATAAATACCATCTAGAAAAATAAAATGTGTATACAATTATGACACACATATGTCTAGTGAAATCAATCTAAACAAGGTAGAGTAGTTGTTAACTGGATTTCCACTAGTGATTCATGAGTGGGTATAAGACTACACACAGGGCTGGACACACCCGAGATATATGCTTGTGTTACTGAAAGTTTTCATTATTTGTCATTATGTTATATTTTAGTAGATTATGACCATGGATGTGTTAGTATAAACATATAGTTTCCTTGATTTAGAATAATTTTTCTATATTTAGACATCATATTATTTATATTTCATGATTTTATGTTCTATCACTCTGATTAGTTTTTCTCACATTATGATTTTTATTTCTAATTATTTATTAGAAAATGAAATAACCATTTAAAACTAAATAAAATATAAAAATGAAATTACATTCCTCCTAAGAAACCAAATGATATAGGATATGGAAATAAAAATATTGTTGGTATTCTTGCACATTTATATCAACCCATGTTTCATGATTTTCTTCCATATGAGAAAATTAGTGGATAATGTTCTATTCTGTCCATCATGCGGAAATATCTAAATTATTTTAGTCGGCCCATAGATACAAAAATTTATAAATAATCGATCTGTAACACTAAAAATTTATCATCCATTAACTATTGTTTGGATGAATTTTTTTTATTGTCTATTTTTCAATGGTAATATGAAACACATAAATTTTGTACTCTCGTCTGAAACCTAAGGCAATAATGGGAAATTAGATTTATAGAGAATGATGAGTTAAGAAGGAAATTTTTCAATAAGTAATTTTCTCTTATTATTTAAATTAAAATGAATAAGTATTTCTTTGAAAAAAACTACAAGGATAAAAAATCCATTTGCATATCTGGCACAAATTTTAAAATCCATTTAAGTTAAAATTTAAATATTATAATTATACCCTAGAGTATGATTTATTGATTTTTCAGTGTCTTAAAAGTAATTATTATAAGGGTTTTAGCTGCACATGAATTTAATATATATAAATAAACTATTCTATTTGATACCAATGTAGAAATATAAATTAAATTTTCCCATAAATCAAAGGGGGTTGATAATAAATGAAAGATGGAATTCGAAAGATTTTATATCAACAGAAAAAATTTAGAGAATAATAGGTGTCTTCCATTATTCTAGTAATGAGGAGGGAGAAATAAAGTATATTTTCATAAGGGGGATATTATAATATTTATGTTTCAAAATGAAATTAATTGGGTAATGGATTTATAATGTCATAAGAAGAATATGGATAATGATGAAAATTGAGAGGACGAACCAAAAATAAAACCACCCAAATCCTGTGTTTCAACTTAAAATTATGCAAACAAGATGACAAATTTTAAGGATTATGATAATGATCTATGTCAGTACCCTCCCAACCCCATAAATAAAGGGAAATATCATTCAATTACTATTTATATGGTGTTTTTTGATAATAATGTGTTTAAAGTTTCAATTATTATCCACCCATGAATTTGTAATTTCTTATTCGATTATGGATCTACCAAGATATTTAGATCTGAAAATTATCTAAGTGTATCACAAGACCATCACAATTATTTCTGATGAAATTTTAGTGAAAAATCATAACGATATTATGATTAAATATCTACTGTATCATTAATCTATAATTGATGTTTTTGGGAATAACAATACAAAAAAATATCTTCATTATTATTTTATTTAAATTTGATGTTATATTAGAAAATAATTTGATTTATTTATATTAATACAATATAAATTAAAGAGTAATGGAAATTCCATTTTATACTGAATATGAGCCTATGATTATCTATTAGTGTAAGGATAAAAATGGAGTTATAATTGAAATCAAATCCATTATATGTTCCTTTATTACTATTCAAAGGGGGTTTTATATTATTTGGTTTTGAAGATACTCTATATATACATTCATATCATACTCGAATTTGTTGATATTTTCTAGAGAGAGTTTACTAGTCTTACACGAAATCATGATATTGATTTTTCCATAGAACATATACCCAGTGATTGACATACTTCCAATACTCAATATAGGATGTTCCAAATTGAGATGTAGGAATTCAAAGAAAACAGTCTAGTATAATCATGAAAATGGATTCTTTTGTCTATGTAAGGTACGATAGCGTGAACCTATTGTTTTTTTAATAATAATTTTGTATAAATTTGACTTTGATTGATTATTTAAAACAATAAAAAATCATGATCAATAATAATTATCCCTTACATCTACTTGGGGTTTTTCAATAAATTATTAGAAGTTCAATATTTTTTAAAAAAATATCTTTGTTCTTGAAACTATCCATTGGGGGCCAAAATAAAATACATTCCCAATAAAATGTATCATAAAAGGTATAAACACTATAAAATTATAGTGATACTATTTTGACTTACTAATCCCCCATTAATCATTATGGATTTAATTTAGAGATTATTTATAGAGTACCTTGATTAGATTGTGGTAGAATTGATAGGTGATACAATTATAATTTCCAATATTATGGAAGAGAATAAAGATCACATGGGAATTATAATAGTGATAATTAGGAAATATAAACAGTGTGGAATATTTAAAAATTCTAAATTTAGGATTTATGAAGATTCTTTTTTTGGAATGAAATCTAAATATAGGATATATCTGTGTATCCATAAAACATAGAAGATATAAAAATGTTTCCATGCAAAACCATGGTGATTAAGATTAATTGTTTCTTGGTTTTGCTGGTTATTATTATCTATTTGTGAATAATTTATCATGAATATCTAATCCAATAAAAAAGTAAACATTGAAGGGATGAAATTTTTTCATTATTTATGTATATGATGAAAATATAAAGGGATTGAAAATAAGGATGTTCAACTCACTTGTTCTCACAGTACCCAATAATAGATAATGTGTTTTTATCTATAGTGATTCATGAATAGAGGGACTAGGATATGTACTCTTTTATTGTGATATGGGGAGAGATCATGCCTCACATCAATCGAAGGTTCTTCAGAAAATTTCGCAGCTCATGATTTAGAGTTTATTAAATCATTGTTTCATAAAATTCATGATGCATTTATATTTATAAAGAAAGGTGTGTCCTATATAATGATCCACATTTTTTAAATAATATACTCACTCATAAATAGAATAATTTGAACTAGAGAGGATTTTTGGAGTCTAATAAATATCATGGATTCTGGATACAATATCATAATGTGAATTAAAACCCTGTTCTTGATTCAATTTTTCAATATGATCCTACTAGATTATCCTTGACGATGATCATAAATGATCTAATATTTCAGTATTTTAAAAAGATGGATATGAAATTGTTGAATGAAGCGGAGAAATAATATCTTTCCAAAATGAGGGTTCATACATCTATATAGGTGAATATAAAAGAAGTAAATACATAATATGTAGATATGTAAAAGAAATGATAAATTTCCCTAAGCTCAAACTTGATTGTGATGGAATTATATGGTTTTGGAACAATGTATGTGTATATGATCTAATCCTTTATTGAGGTGTCTCACGGTTTATTTCAGGTACACTTTTGACATTCATTGTGTATATCCTGTTTTGGATTTATATTTGGTGTGTTCAAGTGAATTTTGATGTTTTTGGTAGGAATTAGTGTAGAGTATAGTTAGAATATCGTTTTTCCAAACATTACTCCAAGGCCAGAAACCCATGAGAACCCATAATGAAGGGATTCACATGGATCTTCTAGAGGTTTTAAATCCATTCACCCTTCTAGATGTAACTATGTGATTCCTAGAGAGGAGGTGCATGGTCAGCAGCATGGTTAGAAGAAACAATGTTCCCCATATAGGAAACCATGAGCATGGATTTTTATTCCCCAAAAAATTAATAAAAAATTCCCCAAACCCCCACCAAATACCCCTAAAAACCTAATCTCAAACCAGAATACATTTCTTTACATTTAAGGGGATCCCAGATGGATTCTAAGTCATTCTAACCTCTGTTCTAGATAATTCAAAACACATATTTATGATATTCTAATATCATTGTATTATATTTAAATCACATATGGTTTCCCCATTTCTACTATCTTTTTCTCATCCTTTTAAGGGATGTTTTCCCATATTTATAATGGATCAAAATATTGGTTTTGATAGATCTAATCTATTTAATCATAGATCTTGGTTTGGGTTATATATCTCGCTCTTCCACTTAATAGTGGTGGTTCTACTTTAATTGGGTATTTTTTTTAGTATTCAAAATAAGTTTTGAGTTAATTGGTTTAAATTAATTTCCTATAGTATAGATTTAAAATGTGCATATGCATTGTTAAAATTTAACTAGAAGATTGTGAAATTGAATCTTAAGTTGAATATATTAACTAAATATTTATTTTTTATAAATATTTAATTGGATTAAATAATTGGTGAATTAATTAATTTAAGGATTTAATTAGGCAATTAGAGGAATTAGATTAATTAATGATTGAATTAATTAATGGAAACAAGATTATGGTTTGATGGGATATTGGGATCGTGTAATTGCTCAATTAATGTGACTTTTAATTAATTGAGTTATATGAATATGATATGGTTGTATCATACTTATTGTGATAATTATTTATATAGTTAAATAATGAAAAATTGATTAATAGTGAAAATTTGTATTAGCCAGTTTGATAAATTTGAAGAACCTAGATTATTGTGATAAATTGTGATGGTACATTACATTGAAATGTTTGTGTTAGTGTTAATTGTGATTAATATAAATAAATGTGATATATGTGTTCTTTATTGATAAATTGTTTGTGTAACATATATTACTACTTAAAAGGAAAGAGAGATAATTTTATATAAAAGTGTGGGACACAAACTACTTTTATATAAGGAATCTTGTGTGATTGATTGATAAATGTCTGTGGGACATGGAATACTGCTAAAAAACACCATAGTGAAAATATAATGTTGGGCATAGACTAATACTTCAAAATACAACTTTTCTTATTGTTTGATAAAATGTTTGTAGGAGACAGACTACAGCTTCGAATACCCATGGGGTTCTAGAAAAAATATTCTAGGACCAAATTGTTATCGTTGGACTATTGTTCAAATTGGCCTCAATATGAATTTAAAGAAATGGATAATGAAATCCCATATGTTATAATTAAATTTTTATTGAATATGGGTTGTGTTTTAGACTTCAATATGGGCCGAAGCTAGTATTGAGGGATTGAAGGTCCTCAAGAACCCATGGGTTTTATGTGGTTAGTTAAACAATAATGAAATGTGATAAATATTTAATTTATACATTGTACATCATTATTTATATAAATTCTTACAATGTTGTTGACAAGATATTGTTTTAGAAATTGTTGGAGGTTTTCAACTAGTGGTAATCACACCCTACACATGATGTATGATGGGTACCCAAATGGACTTCATGTTTATATGATAGGTTAAGAGAAAGAGTCCAATGTCAGATGAATATGTAGGTATTAATTATTGATGAGGGAACCTGATATGATTCTAGACTCACATTGGAGTGTTAAATTCCTTTATTTGTTTTGGGTTTTTCATATTGAGAATTTAAATGTTTTTGGCATGTCATATCAATCATTTATTTTTGGACATTTTCTATCATTATTTCATAATATAATAATAGTTTAGATTGGTTAATATTTATATCAATTTGAAATTGTTTATTTACTTTCCACTATTGTATTAAATTGATAAGTACGTTATAGACACCCCATGATTGATATTAAAACCTCATTTCTAGTAGATAGGATCTGGCATATGGGGAGGGGTGCCTTAGGTCACGTGACTAACCGAATTGGGGAACGAATGTGTGACACCCAGGTTAGGATATTAAAATTTATTATCAAAGGGGTATTGTTTTTGTTTTTTTCTAACTAATTTGGAAATACAGATAAGAGTAAATTATGAGTTTTCCCTTGGTTAAGAGATTTTTCATGGAAGTATCTAAACCATGTATGAGTGTAAAATCCATGTACCTAGGGTGATATTTTTTTATTTTTGCATGTTTTTTAGGTTATATTAAATATAATATCGTTTGATTCACATGTTGTATGATGTGATAATTTTTCTATGATTTTATGTGATATGAATCATATCTCATTATGGAAGTAGTGTTGAGTAAGAATGAAACATTCTAGGTACTCAAGATTTATTACAACATGCATCATTTTAGGAACATATGGGAATAAAAGGTGATGTGTAAGCTTATAAATGAAAATACTTTTCTTTTCTAGTGTGACATAAGTAAAAAGGTGGGTAATGTGAAATTGAAAATTTTCAAATCATTAAAGAAGGAAAAAATTGATGAGTAATGAGATTTGAATATATGAGAACATGTTTAGTATTTCATAACCATGTCATAGTTGTAGTATGGTCAAGGGTAGTAATATTGCCTCAGTTTTTACCATGTTGCTAGAAAAACGGATAATGAATTGTTATTGATTATTTTGAATATATATCGTTTAATGTGTTAATGTTGTATTATATGTTATTATAAGTGTATTTTTATATGTATAGATATTACTATATGATGATGTTTTCTGATATGATGATATGAGGTTATGGATTGAAATGATCCCCCAGTAGTGGAACCCGAGGAAACATTAATGCCAGTCGAGGGAGACAATGATTAGTTGCGTGAAAGAATTACACATTATATGATGTTTATTGAAAGAGACATAGGTATGGTTGTGAAGAGAATGTTTGATCTGATATAGGAGTTCCAATTTCATCATCCTATGACATTTATTAGAGGTGGTGGTCTTAGGGTAGCTAAGTTCTGGATGAGTTTATCAAGACTCTACCTGACTACCGGGATACTATAGCTAAGAAACGTGTCATGATCATAGGATATATGTTTTCGTTATAGGTGTACTGTTGGGGGGACATCTAGACTCAATATAGAAAATAGGATAACATTTAAGGGGATTAAATTTAAGAGAAGTTTTTAAATCCCTATTATATAGAGATGCTAAAGAAAGAGGTGAAGCTGAGATTATGAGTCTGACTTAGGGGAGTAAGTCTGTTATGAGTCATTTTTGGTCAATTTACAGATCTATAGTTCCTTGATATGTCATTAGTAGTATAAAATGATATGGTTTAAAAATATTTTAGGATGGGATTAAATGTAGAATTATGTCCCAGGTAAATATCAGTTAGCTAATGAAATTTTAAGAGGTGTTGAATTAGGCTATCATTTTTTAGGGGAAGAGGATAGAGGCCTCTGGTGGATGATAGATGGTTTCTATTGGATGGTCAGGATGTATTATTTCCAAGAGTTGGAGATGTATCTATGAGAATATTGATTAGTTAAATGGAATTTATTGTGTTTATGGGTATGGATCAGTTACACATGATATTACATTAGTGATTTTTCACCAGTGTGGTAGGTTATGACACTTCTTTCTATAAGACCATTGACCTTCAAGAGAGTTCCAATACAATGGTAGGAAAAGAAATATATAGAGGTTCAGTAGGATACCAAAACATATGGGTAATTATAAAATAGATTAGAATAATCATAATGTGGGATATTTATATTCTACTCCAAATCAATGTGGTAATTAGAGTTATTCTTTATGTGGTAGTAGATGTAGTAGGCATCGTGATTCTGGGATAGAGAATATGAATCAATAAAGTGTTGAAGCTAAAGGGATTAAAAAAACATCCTAATGAAGAGGGGTAGTTTAGATATATTAATTTCAGCCTACACTTGTATATAGATAGGATGTACCATCAATAGATAGATGTACTATAATTTTATTTTCTATGATTTCTTGTGCTATATTTGACGCTGATGCCTCTCATTATTTAATATCTTCACAAATTTTGACTGTGTTTAATCTTATGGTTGAGTTTGTGAGTGAGGTTATAAAATTCTATAGACCCTTAAGAGTATGGTATAAGGAATTCTATTTATTCAAGGTGTATTATCTTGGGGTTGGGGAGTATATATTACAATGGGAAATTTTTATCCTTAACATGTCAGAATTTGAAAAAATTATGTTTATGGGATAGTTAGTAACATTCTGAGGCCACATTAGTTACTATATAAGGGGAGTGTCTCTTTCGTATAATAATTATCTTCACCATGGAGAATGGGATATAAGGGCAGGCCATGTAGGGCTAACACATGGGTAACATGGGGAGCTCCCCACCAATGATGCTAGTCTTTTGCTAGATGATGGAGAAGATATGTAGGATGTCATTAAAACTATATTGGATAGGTTCCAATACATGTTTTTTAATATCTTCTCCCCTATTCCACTTTAGATAGATGTGGGGATTACTATTAACCTCATGCTAGGGGCAAAGCCCAATTCAATTCCACTGTAATGAATGGAAAAAAATGGAAAAATAACTCAAGACTCAAATTCATGAGTTGATGTGTAAGTATTTTTTCTATATGAGAATAACTATATGAGGTTGTTCAATTTTATATTTGAAGAAGTATGATGGTACTCTAAACTTCTATGTTGATTAAGCTGATTAAAACTAGATTACTCTATAGAACTAGTATCTTGTTCCACATATCAATGAAATTTTTGACCTTTTGAGAGGATCATGTGTTTTCCCCAATATCAAATAGAGATTACGGTATCATTAGTGGAGTCTTATCTTTTTTTATATACCCTAGACTTCTTTCAGAATAATGTATTGCCTTTATTGGTTTTTTGTGATTCTGTTCAGGTTATTGAACTCTCTGGCGGTGTTTATGGACTTGATGAATAGAATATTCCTCCCGAACCTAGATCAGTTTGTTGTAATGTTTGTGGTTGACATCATAGTGTAGTAAAATACACATGATGATTATTCCCAACAT
Organism: Viscum album; assembly: GCA_963277665.1. Classification (NCBI taxonomy): domain Eukaryota; kingdom Viridiplantae; phylum Streptophyta; class Magnoliopsida; order Santalales; family Viscaceae; genus Viscum; species Viscum album. The sequence goes on along the minus strand of OY728119.1, from coordinate 1,170,404,874 downwards.
CTTCAAATCATCTTGAGTACACTGATAAATTTCATATAGGTGTATAACTATCAAAGGGTCAGTTCTAGATCAATTAGGTGAACTTTTGGGGTTACATCATCTCATAGAAATGTATCCTTGTAAATCAGGATAATGTTTAGGAATATTTTTGATATGAGGATCCCAAGAATGTTTTTTATATATAATTTTTTTGGGATTATCAAATTTTTATTAGAGGTTCATATAGAACTTTTCCCTTTTGGTGGTTCCACTTTTGGTATTGGCCAACAATAGAGTATGGTTAGAATGGTCTACATAATTTTATAATTTGTTCCATGAGTTTAAGAAGAGATTTACAATGGCACCAATATTGATCTTACTAGATCCATGGGAAGAGTATATGGTGTTTTTTCTACTAGGATAGGGTCTGGAGTAGTGTCGATTTAGAGAGATAGATTTGACATGCATGGGTCAGAGAAGTAGAGGTTTCATGAATAGAACTATACTACGCATGACATTGAGTTAGCTGTAGTGCTTTATTATTTGAAGTATTATCATCACTATCTATTGGGGAAATATTTTACTATGTTTATACATCCAAAAAGGATAAATATATCTTTAAAAATATAATTTTATCTACCAAATTAGATATGGGTTGTGTATACACATTAATTCAATATAGTTCTGAAATATATTCATAAAAATGGGAACTGTGTTATTGATACTTTAAGTAGGAAAACTCATAATTAGGTAGTTTAGGAATATAGTGATGAGTGCAAGATGATGTATTTTCTAAATAGAATTTATATAATGGTTAAAGAGTTCTAGGAGTTGATGAATCTAATATTATTTATTTGGGGATTCTACACATCCATGCCGGGTCATGAAAAGGCAGTATAAGGATTGGAAGTGTTCTTCCTTGATGAAAATTCATGAAGGTGGTGAGTCACCTTTAGATTAGACCATAGACAAGGATGATATCATCTATTACATGAAATGGATTATCATGCCTATGAGTGTTCAGTAGGATAAAATGTTTGGATTTCATGTTTTGAAGTTGGTGTGGCATCCAAGTGTGACCAAAATGTACGATGACATTTGACAACTTTTTTAGTTGCTGCGCATGAAAAAGAAGATTACATGTTTCATTAAAGGATTATAAACTTGTCAACTAGTGATGTTCGAGCATCAACAAACTACGGGTTTACTAAATCCATTGTACATTAAAGAATTTAAGTGGGATGAGTTTATAATGGAATTTGTAGGGGGTCCCCCATGGATGCCTTAGAATAATGAATCCATTTTTGGTGGATGTCGACTGACTGATGAATGTATCGCATTTCATACCTATACATGAGACATTATATATGTAACAATTAATATAATTGAATGTTTCTTTTGATAGACCATATGATCAAGGTGTCATGATTTGTAGTTTCATACCATGACATGAATTTTACATCACACATCTAAAAGATCATACAAAAGGCACTTTGTACATAGGTTTTCTGGAATACGACATTCCACCCAAAGATAGATAGAATTTCAAAAATGTAATATACAGGTACATGGGGATATGATTCAGGCGTGTGTCCCAAACATCAATGGGTAATGGGTGAAGAATATATATTTTGATTATTTTTAAAAAAATAATAGTTATCAGTAAACTACAATGATGGATCCATATGATAATCATTATATTAGTCCATTTATATCACCGATTTTTTTGATGGAGGTAGGTGAGATAGAGATTTTGGGATTGAGTCTCATGTAGGAGACATGTGAAAGGTTCAATTGACTCATATGTTGATGGTTATGATTCATAGTAGAAAAATTTCATATATTCATATCAGTTGAAGACCCTAGGGCTTACAGAGTGTGATCATGTGTTCCTTAGTGTGTCACCAAGGTTGGGTCATCAAAAGATTTGGAGACATGGAATTCTGGTGCCCAAGTTGTGGGACCTGTTGAGTTTGGGGAGATAATCAATATAGGGGCATAAAAATTGGATCTTCAACACAGGTATACTATTATGGATGATTTAATTTCGGATTCAATACATCAAATGTATCACACTAACCCTTCTCATGTGATATATGTGGATGATGTTGATCTTCGTCATGATGAATCATTTGAGGAGCATCTGATACATATTTTGGTTAGTAGGGAAAAAACTTTTACAGGGAAAGGTCATGCTGATAATTAATACATTATGGAAACAAGGATGGGTTCATGAGGAAACATGGGAGAGATAAGAATATATACTGGTTCATTTGACTTATATTTTGTTTCTCATAATATAAGTAAATATTTGTATTATAGTTTGAGGAGGATCTGTTAGAAGGTGAGGAGATTGTATGATCTCGACCATTTTTGGAGGTGTCTCAAGCTCTAATAAAGGTAATATTTTCCTTGTATTGATTAAACATTGTGTTGAAATTATCTTGGGTCTATTTGAGATAAATTTGGACGTTTTTGTAGCTATGTGTGGAAGTTCAATGTTTGAACATGGTTTTCCTAAACTATGATCCCATTATTGAAAACCATGAATACCCAACCATAGAGGATAAACATGGATGGGGAATAATTGGGAAATTATGCACCCTTATAGTAAAAACTATGAAATATCTCTAGAGGAGCACATAGTTAAGCACAAGTTTAGAGGCACCCCTATACAATGTATATGAAACTGTGAACTTGTATTTTTAATCCCCTAAAATTTATTAAAAAAACTCTCAAACCACCATCTTATACCCCCCAAACATCGTAAATTAACAAAAAATTGATTCCTATATTGTTTTGGAGTTTTCTTGATGGATTCCATGGAATTTTAACATCTATTAATTATTATTCAAATATCAAATTGAAGATCTACACCTCTCCTAGTAAGAGATTCTTACCCTAAAGGGTTTTCTCTCTCTCTCTCTCTTTATAGTCTTTCTCTCATCCATTGAAGCGTAGTTTTCCTCTATTTTTAGGTGTTATAGATTTTTTATTTGATAGAAATAATTAATATAGTCTTGGATCATTGTTTTAGTTATAGATATCATTATTACTCCGGATTAATTTGTTTCGCTTCAATTGGGAATATCAATTGGGGTGGGTTCATTATTAAAAATTTGGTTTGTGATCGAAATTCTATTCAAATAGTATTCATCCCAGATTCTTGTATTATTTTTTAGAAATCAATTTGAAATTTTCACAATTAACTATTGTATGGGATAAATTAATTTATTAATTAATCAACGGAAACATTGGATTGGATTAATTAATTAGTTATTTAATTAGAGGAATGTTATGATTAAGAATTTAGTTAAATTTGATTAATGAATTGGTGAATTAATTAATGGAATATGTGATTATATACTGATGGGATTATGATATTGTGTTATTGGTCAATTAATGTGATTATTATTTAATTTATAATGTTGAATATGAGATGGTTGGCTTAACCATAGTTCATTAATGAGTTAGATTATTAAATAACACAAAATGATTTAATATTAATTGTATAACAAGATCAACTTAGATTTTTGCTAAAAATATTATTGTAAGTGATTGAGATTTATTATAACAATGAACGAAAAATAATTCTTAACAATAGACTAAACCATAAACATAATGACCAAAACAAATATCTAGTTTCCCAATACATACATAATGAAAATATTTCATCCATAATCCTTTGATGATTTTTTGGGTTATTATGTATTTTTTAGGTAAAAACATGGGCACACTAATCTTTTTTTAAATAATGCCACATGAGTCCCCACTATCCCTTATAAAATTTCACCACTTCACCATATTCCTAAAACTTCTCAAAAAACATATGTTCATACATGATATGGCCAATTAACTAACAAAAGTCCATAGATTCCTCATTTAATCCTCCACTTAGAATGAATTATAACTAAAGAAGTCATTTTTTTCAAACCCAAAGGAGTTACACAAAGAAGAGACAACATCCTTTCTAAAGCTTCTTTACATTATTTTCTTTCTCCACCACCACAATTATTAGTATTCCAAGAATATATAATAACATCAGCAAAATAAATATAGTTATATATTGTAATGATAAATTTTATACCCACACGTTTCTTGACATCTATCTATTATGTAACGAACTTACAATTATTGTGTTTGGTGAACTACTGCTTCACAAAACGAAGTTGTTCATTTTTCATGTACCACATTTCATGTTTGGGAAATAAGATAAGAACTATAATTTTATAAGATATTTATTATTTATATTAGGTATTTATTCTTATTTATTTATTATATTACCTATACCTTAATGATTTCCATTTTGTGTAAATATGATAATTTTGTATGGGGAAGTGTGGAATATCACCCCTTCAATGTGATGTGATTCATTCACACACTACATGGAATGAATTAAGGATATTTTCAGTGAAATTATAAGATATATATGACATAATAATTCATAATTAATGATATTTTAAATAATTACATATATTTCCTTTTACTTTATTTCCTTCAATATTAAAAAGAAAAAATGGAATCAATATTCATGAGTATGTACGACCTTCCGTCTCCATGAATGATGTATTCCATTTTATATTTATAAATACTATAGATTTATAAAAATACAAATAAGATGAATATAAATTATATTTCTATCATGTTTCAAATTATCTATGACTTTTTATAAGTACGAGGACAAAAAATTTAACAAATTAAGATACAAGAGAAAAACAAAGAGGATATTAACCAAAGTGAAACCCTAAATAGAGTTATTAAAAAGAGGGAAATATAAATTCATAATAAAACAATATATGGTATCATATTTAAGAATACTATTCTGTAAAATATTCATCATAGGAATATATATATATATATATATATTACAGAAGTTGTTTTTAACAGTGCGAAGAGGGTCTAGACATAAGGTAAGTGAATTTCATCTCATTTTTTATTTCTGTGAGATAAATACCACATTCACCACTAAATTATTTTTTTGTGGTGTATATAATACCCTATGAAATGTTATATAATTGATATAATTTATTTAATGATATTAAAATATGTAAATTATGTTATTATATGAAGGGTATCATGATTCTAATGTTACTCAAGTAGTAAGAGTTTATTCATTTCACTTTTATTTTCTATAAGAGAGAAGCCATGTTCACTGTAATGTTATTATATGTGGTGTGTTTTATTCCAACGTATGTGTCATATGATTCATATACATGAATTTATGGGTATTGAAATATCAATTTTATGTTATTTCGATAATGGGTTTTATGTTTCAAAAGTTACCATATCGGTTATGTAATTTTGCCATATTTTTCCTTCTTTATGACTAATGTCATGTTATGAACCTATATTCTTTTCTACGGTGTGTATAATGCTGTTGGAAATGTTATATCATCAACCTCCTCATGTAATGATATTTTCAGATTCATTTAATTTTATTTTATTACTTGGGTATTATAATTCAATGTTAACAAGTGGTATGTGAACAACCTCACTATTTATCGAGTTTGTTTATGATTATGATTTAGTTGTTGAAATATTATGACTATAACGACCCATAATTTACATAAATTGTTAATAATTCAAAATTGAAGCATACTTATTACAAAATATAACAAAACCACGAAAGGACCGTATAGGTTTAGTGTCTTTAGAAACTGGGAAACATAAACAACTGGTTCATAAAGCATCTACATTATCACTCATTTATTTCATCATATCTAGAGTCCCTTTTAGCATATTCTAATTAATAACCTTCTTCCTGACCTGAGGGAAAGAAAACGTACAAAAGGGTGAGCTCAAATGCTCAGTAAGGGTAAACAAAAGAAATATCAATCACATCATATTCATAAGAACATAACTTTTGGAAATCTTAACCTGCAAAAGAGAGCATAATTTCATAACATGGGATAAATCATAGTAGTGAAATGGAATCCCAATAATCATAAAACATGAAACCTTGTGTCATAAACACATAATCATAGAGAATCATTTCTTATTAGTCAAGACTCATTGCCAAGACTATCTTAGTGGACAATGTCCATTTCTGAACCGAGTTCACTCCATGTTTCAGTCCTGTTTCACTGAACCAGTATAACATACCGTTCTAGCCATGTCTATCTCATGAGATATAAAATATTTACCCAATTAATTGGAGGTAGATATAGGTCCCACCCATCTCATAATGATACAATTCTTTTGTGTGCCACAAAATCATAAATCATACATCATTGCATAACCCATGTAATAAAAATGGGATTCTTAAACAACATGACATCATAAAACAATTCATATAAGATAAAGGAGTTCATAAAAATATTTCCATCACAACATAATCAAATCCATGTAATAATAGGGATAGAAACAGAACCCTATATTATCTTAGATGGAAAATAATTTTGATAAAACACTTGAACTCCATTCTTGAGGAAAAAATCCTTTCTACTTCAAAAACATTTTTCTTTCTTAACATGTCATCCAATTTTAAACTAAAAGAAGTTGATTAAAAATAAACTTGAAAACTTGTAGAGGAAGCTTCTTGGAAATAATTTTTTAAAAATCCATTCATTCCGTATAAGTTAAAAAAAACATTCTTCGTACTTTTGTCGGAAAAGTCAAAAAGTATCTCGTAAGAAAAACGACAAAAGATTCCTTTCAGATCCTTTACTAAAAACCCACCGAAGGGTAAAATTGGATTGAAAAAGTTGTAGATGGATGGAAATAATATTACATATTGAGGAAACATGGATGTGGATGATAAAATAATCCCCAGTAAATACCAAAGTATAAACAAGCTCAGATAAAAATGAGATTGTGATATTTCCCTTACCTTAGGTCTGATATGATTTGTACGTGTCTGAACCTCCATTATAATGATTTAAATAATGGTATTGACTTATTACAGAATCATACATATTTTTATTATATCATATATGGTCATATTCTTAGCTTCTTAGTAGTAATATTTCATTGCTACTTGTTATTCGGGTGTTTATAACTTTTTGTTCTAATGTGTGTTTTGTCGAATAAATTCTTATTATTCTCTCTAGGTTATAGATACATCATTTACAGAATGGTATTAGTGTAATATATATCATATTCCTTCATTCAATTCAATTATATAATCATTATTAAATGAAGATCATGTAGAACGAGCCGCATCACATCGTGGAGACGGTATTCCGTACGTACGCACGAGTGACGATATCGTTCATATGATCGTGGAATTGTATTGGAGTGTATGTATACTATTTCAGAATCAGTATCACTTTATAATAGTCATATATAGTCATTATTTACACCATTATACCCATCCAAGTATGGTGGTGGTGGAAAATACATTACACCACGGCGTGGAGACGGTATTCCGTACGTACACACGCGCGGTGATTTATTTTTCCGTAGGATGGATAGATTGTGAAATAGGTTTGTTTCATACATATAATAACATATAAATATTTGAGTGATACTGATTTTATTACTTCATAATGAAACAACTAAATAAGATGAAGTGGAAGAAAAAAATAAAGATGAAAGAATCGGTAACAGACATTACCTCTTCTTTGAAGTGCTTCTTTGAGACCTCCTTTTAGGGGACTAAAATTGCTCTTTGAAGAAGACCAGGACCTCTAGGATGTCTCTAGGGAAGTGGATAGGAGTAATTTGAAGGGGTTGGACGATCTTGAAGGCTCAAAGTGGTGTGAGGAAGAGGGGGAGGAGGTGCCCTTTTATAAGGGAGGAGAGGGACTCCTTTGGGAAAACTAAAAATATTATTTTATTATAAAGTCAAGTTCGGTTTTAAATAGCTCAAAATTGATATATTTCGAAGCTAAGGTGGGTATGGGTCGAAATAATATCATCCAATAGAATTTAGACAATTTTAGGTTCCTATTTTAACCTTATCATTTAGATTTAACATTAAGTTAAATAATTTTACTTTTACCGTGTCTTCTTGTGTTCTTATACTATAAGGTTAATAAGCTTACTATAAGCAGCCAAAAGAAACCCAAGTTGTTTATTATTAATATATATAACCTTATATAAGTCATTTGGTCGAACCTTTGATTTCTAGGAATAAAATAACAATTACTAATATAATATTTGTTTTAAAAACTATTTTATGTCAATTTTGACACTATTTAGTAATTGATTTTTGTGAAAATCATAACAGAATGACTAGTTCGAAAAAAGTAAATTAAATCAATACTAACATGTCATATTAACCTAGAAAATTAGTGGAATTCATAAAAAGTATCATATTACATTTATTTTGGTGTTTATAACATCAATTATGTCAATATTTCATTATTAAGATAATTACTGCATCATCTTTGTGTCATAAATAAATTAAAATATTTAATGTCTAAATATTACAAATAAAATACCATTATGTAGAAAAGATTTTTATCTTTCTAATTAATATTTATAGTCGAATTTATCTTATGTATAACCTTATATTAAAAATTATTTACTTATTAAACTTTGATTTTAACTATTTTAACCCTTCTTTAAATAAATTAATAATAAATTTCCTAATCTAATCCAAGTGGGCCTAAATGGTCATATTTTATTCCTAAGTTTGTTTTTGGTCGAATTAAACTTATCCAATAGAATTAGGGCATGTGTTAGGGTAATAATAATATCATTTTTACCCTTGATTACCCTATTTACTTTTTACCGTGGTAAATAAAAGTAAAAAGTTACTATTCACCAAAAATTATTTTCATTTCATTGAACCATATTTTACTTACTGACATCAACCGTGTTTCTCGGATTTTTGAAATTCCACTCATAGAAGTGGTAAAATTAAGTTTTATGAAAAATTCAGTTTTTTAACTACCACTTAGTGGTTTCACTATTCATCAAAAATTGAAAGTTTTCAGAAAAATACCAAAATTTCACCCTAGGCTAATTTCGATATTCCGAATCCAAAAAAGAAGTCCATTTTGAATAATAAAATTTATAAAATTTCAAAAAGTGGTTATTACTATTCATAATGGCTAGTTTTAATAATATTTTATTAGCATATCATTATTTAGTGAAACTCGGTATTGCGTACGACGCAAGCTATCGAGGAAGGTCGTGATTTCGTGTAAAGAAAGCCAAGGAAGTGTTGTGTGTAGAAAAAGATTCCTTTGATGATTTATATAACATAAAAGTCTCGGTTGTTACATTCTACCCCCCTTAAAATGAATTTCTCCCTCGAAATTCATCACTTTGTAACAAACAGATGAGGATACCTCTCCCTCATCATATCCTAAAGCTCCCACGTAGCTTCTTATAATTGGTGGTTCTTCCATAAAACTTTCACCAATCGAGTGGTCTTGTTTCATAGGACTTTTTCGCTACGATCCAGAATCTCTATCGGCTGTTCTTCATAAGAAAGATCCTGCTCCAGCAGTACAACTTCTGAGCTGAGTACATGTGAAGGATCAGGTATGTACTTTCTCAGGAGAGATACATGGAACACATCGTGAACTTGAGAGAGATTCGGTGGAAGTGCCAATCGGTAAGCTACCTTCCCAACACGATCCAATATTTCGAAAGGACTAATATATCTAGGGCTCAACTTCCCCTTCTTTCCAAATCTCATGACTCTCCTCCAGGGAGATATACGTAAGAACACTTTATCGCCCACTTCAAACTCTAGGTCTTTTCTTCAGTTGTCGGCATAACTTTTCTGTCGACTCTGATCTGCTCTTATGTGTTGTTGAATAGATCTGACCTTTTCTGCCATTTCATCAACGAGATCAGGTCCTAATAGCTTTCTTTCCCCAACTTCATCCCAGCAAGTTGGAGTCCTGCATTTCTTTCCATAGAGAGCTTCATAAGAAGCCATCTGAATACTAGAGTGAAAGATATTATTATAAGAAAATTCCACCAAAGGTAGGTGTTGATCCCAACCACCTTTGAAATCCATAGAGCAAGCTCTCAACATATCTTCTAGAGTTTGAATTGTTCTCTCAGACTGACCGTCTGTCTGAGGATGATAAGCAGTGCTGAATCTCAACTCTGTATCCAGAGTATACTGAAGACTTCGCCAGAACTTCAAGGTAAATCTCGGATCCCAATCAGATATAATAGAAATTGGTACTCCATGCAATCTTACCACTTCCTTTACATATATCATGGCAAGCAGATCCAGAGAGAAATCCTCTCTAATAGCAATGAAGTGTGCAGACTTGGTAAGATGATCAACTATGACCCAGATAGCATTATTGCCTTTGGATGTTTTAGGATGTCATGTGATAAAGTCCATAGTTATGTTTTCCTATTTCCATTCGGGTATGGGTAATGGTTGTAACATCCCCTTAGACTTCTGTCTCTCACCTTTAACTTGCTGACAAACAAAGCATCGAGAGACATATTCGGCAACATCTCTTTTCATACCATCCCACCAGAAGTACTCTTTCAGGTCCCTATACATCTTCGTGCTTCCAGGATGAATAGAGAATGAAGAACTATGAGCCTCATCCAGCAGCTCCTTCTTTAATTCCAGGATGGGAGGAAGACAAACTCGATTCTTGAACATTATTATCCCATCACAATCAAGGTTTAATTCAGTAACATTTCTCACCTTCTTTTGTAACTCGACATCTTCTTTCTGTGCCTATTTAATCTTCACATGTATAGACAGTTGAACATTCATATGAGAAAGATAAGATTTTTCCCCTTCCATTATAATTCCAAGATCCATCCTTTTCCAATCCATAAATATTGGATCTTTTGTGATCCTCATCATGGATAAACTGGCATGGTCTTGTCGACTTAATGCATCTGCCACCTTGTTTGCTTTCCCAGGGTGGTAATGGATTGAGCAGTCATAATCCTTAGTCAGTTCCAACCATCTTCTTTGGCGCATATTCAACTCCTTTTGTGTGAAAATATACTTTAAACTTTTATGATCAGTATAAATATCACACCTTTCACCATAAAGGTAATGCCTCCAAATATTTAATGCAAAGATTACCGTAGCTAACTCCAAATCATGAGTTGGGTAATTTTTCTCATTTATTTTCAATTGTCGTGAGGAATAAGCTATCACCATATCATTTTGCATAAGAACACACCCCAATCCCTTCTTGGATGCATCACTGTAGATCACAAACCTTTCCCCAATACAAGGCAGTGTGGGTACATGTGCACTGGATAACCTTCTTTTCAACTCCTTGAAATTCTCTTCACATTCCTCCTTCCAAACAAACATAACTCCTTTCCGAGTCAACTTGGTGAGTTGATTAGATAATCGTGAAAAATCTTTCACAAAACGTCGATAATATCCATCCAAACCAAGAAAAATTTGGATCTCAGTTTCTACTGTTGGTCTCGACCATCTTTCGATAACCTCTGTTTTTGCTGGATCCATAGATATCCCCTCTTTTGAGATTATGTGACCCAAAAATGAAACTTTTTGAAGCCAAAATTCACACTTGGTAAATTTGGCATAAAGATTCCCCTTTCTCAGGGTCTTGAATATAATTCTCAAGTGATCTTCATGTTCTTCCTTGCTCTTTGAATAGACAAGAATATCGTCTATAAATACTACCACAAATTGATCAAGATAGTCTCTAAAGACTCTATTCATCAGATCCATGAAGATAGAAGGGGCATTAGTAAGACCAAATGGCATTACTATAAATTCATAGTGTCCATACCTTGTACGGAAAGCCATATTTGGTATATCCTCCCTTTTGACCCTTAATTGATGATACCCTGAATGAAGATCAATCTTGGAAAAGTATTGAGCTCCACGTAGTTGGTCAAATAGGTCATCAATGCGTGGGAGAGGATATTTGTTCTTGATAGTGATCTTGTTAAGTTCTCGATAATCAATGAAGAGACTCATTGATCCATCTTTCTTCTTAACAAAAATAACAGGTGCTCCCCAAGGTGACGCACTAGGGCGTATGAATCCCTTATCAAGATTCTCTTGGATTTGCTTCTTCAATTCTTGCAACTCAATTGGGGCCATTCTATAAGGTGTCTTTGAAATAGGCAAAGCACCTGGTACGAGTTCTATTGAAAACTCAACTTCACGATTTGGTGGAAGACCTGGTAATTCCTCCGGAAAGACATCATCAAACTCCCGTACAATGGGAATATTCTTAATAGTGAGTTTTTCACCAACCATTTGAGATAAATAACCTTCATTTAGTGGAATCAAGACCCATAAGATGGAAGAAATTTCCACTGGAAGGTTATGTTCATCCATGCATTGATAGACGATCATAGATTGATCTGGAATATGAAATATGACATCCCTTCTTTGGCAATTGATATGAGCATAATATAAAGAAATCCAATCCATGCCAAGAATCACATCAAATTCCACTATAGGAAGGATCACAAGATTTTCAGGAAGCACTTTCCCACAAACTTCAATCGGAGAAGAATTATAATCTTTTGATGCGACTGTTGTGCCATTAGGTGTTGTCACAGCTAACTCAACATCTAATTGTTGAGGTAATACGGTGATACCCTTAGAAAATTCTTCAGAAATAAAGGATTGGGTGGATCCAGAATCAAATAAAACATTTTCTACTTTAGATTGGATGGTAAGTGTACCTTTCACCACATCGTTATCGTACTCTGCATCGTTTATAGAAATTTCATGTGACTTTCCTTTGTCTTTAGCCTTAAGAGTTTGTTGACGTCGACCATCATCATCAACCCTTAGATTAGGGAATTTATTGGCATAATGTCCCATCTCCTTGCACTTGAAACATTGAAGTGTAGTAGGTTCATTCTGTGTATCCCTTCCTTTTTTTGCATCATTAGACATCTTCTTCCAATCATCGCATCATTCAAATGCCCGATGACCTTCCTTTCCACATTTGAAACATTTACTTGTCCCTTTAAGACAACTCCCTCCATGTTTCTTTCCACACTTTGAGCATAAGGGAAATCTCATATTCTTTTCAGTGTGCTCTTTAGATTTTCCTTTGAATTCCATTTTCCTCTTCTTATCAAACCCAAATGATTGATGGGTTACTCCAATATCCATCTAAACTTTGAGATCACATCGAACAATTTCCTCATAGCTATTGAAGTCCCTTATGGCTAAGGCCCTTCAAAGACTTGGTTTTAAGCCACTAAAGAATCGATCGATCTTACTCTGAGGTTGGATAATAATACCAGAAGCGTACCTTACATGTCTTGTAAAATTTTCTTCATAGGTACCAATAGATTCATCATCCTTTTGCTTCAGTTCAAGAAACCCTTTCTCCATCTTTGTTCGGAGAATACGAGGGAAGTACTTATTGAAAAATAAGTTCTTGAACTCATCCCATTCCATGGACTCAATTTCATCCCTTTGCCTCGTATTCTTAATAAGATTCCACCATTGATCAGCATCACCTTCCAAATGATACACTGCTAAGATGACTTTATCATGCTCAGAACATTGAAGAACTGAAAATATCTTTTCAGTAGTACTAATCCATTGTTCAGTAACTAATAGATCAGTAGACCCACTGAATGAAGGAGGACGTTGTCTCATGAAGGATTCAACAGAATGTTGCTCCTTCCTTTGCTCGTTTGGAAGTCCTGCATGATTCATAGCTTGAGAAAGTTGTGTGAGCATGGCTACAAGATTTTTCATTCTAGCTCCCATAACGTTTGGTTGCTCAGGGGGACAATCATTGCATTTCCCGTCGCATTCCGCATTAACACGGTTCCTTCGGGTTCCAGCCATTGACTAAAACCAAGAAGAATAGTGTGAGCACCACTAATTATAATAGGAAAACCACATAATCAAGAATAAAATTTCACACTTAAGGTCTTATCCTAGGTTATTCATGGCCATTTCTAAAACACTCAGAATGTGTTCTATGCTTAGACTTATCCTTAGGGTTCTTACTAAGGCTTTCACATCCTAGTTTCCATAGGTTGACTATACATTTCCTCTGATACAAACTATAACGACCCATACTTTACATACATTGTTAATACTTAAAATTGAAGCATACTTATTACAACATATAACAAAACCACGAAAGGACCGTATAGGTATATTTTCTTTAGAAACTGGGAAACATAAACAATTGGTTCATAAAGCATCTACATTGTATCCCATTTATTTCATCATATCTAGAGTCCCTTTTGGAATATTCTACTTAATAACCTTTTTCTTGGCCTGGGGGAAAGAAAATATACAAAAGGGTGAGATCAAATTCTCATTAAGGGTAAGCAAAAGAAATATCAATCACATCATATTCATAAGAACATAACGTTTGGAAATCTTAACCTGCAAAAGAGAGCATAATTTCATAACATGGGATAATTCATAGTAGTGAAATGGAATCCCAAAAATCATAAAACATGAAACTTTGTGGCATACAAACATAATCATAGAGAATCATTTCTTATTATTCAAGACTCATTGCCAAGACTATCTTAGTGGACAAAGTCCATTTCTGAACCGAGTTCACTCCTCGTTTCAGTCCTATTTCACTGAACCAGTATAACCTACCGTTCCAGCCATGTCTATCTTATGAGATATAAAATCTTTACCCAATGCATTGGAGGGAGATATAGGTCCCACCCATCTCATTATGATATCATTATTATGTGTGCCACAAAATCATAAATCATACATCATTGCATAACCCATGTAATAAAAATGGGATTCTTAAACAACATGAAATCATAAAACAATTCATATAAGATAAAGGAATTTATAAAAATATTTCCATCACAACATAATCAAATCAATGTAATAATAAGGATAGAAACAGAACCCTATATTATCTTAGATGGAAAATAATTTTGATAAAACACTTGAACTCCATTCTTGAGGAAAATATCCTTTTTACTTCAAAAACATTTTTCTTTCTTAACATGTCACACAATTTTAAACTAAAAGAAGTTGATTAAAAATAAACTTGAAAACTTGTAAAGGAAGCTTCTTGGAAATAATGTTTTAAAAATCCATTCATTCCGTATAAGTTAAAAAAACATTCTTCGTACTTATGTCGGAAAAGTCAAAAAGTATCTCGTAAGAAAAACGACAAAAGATTCCTTTCAGATCCTTTTCTAAAAACCCACCAAAGGGTAAAATTGGATTTAAAAAATTGTAGGTGGATGGAAATAAAATTACATACTGAGGAAACATGGATGTGGATGATAAAATACACCCCAGTAAATACCAAAGTATACACAATCTCGGATAAAAATGAGATTGTGATATTTCCCTTACCTTAGGTCCGATATGCTTTGTACGTGTCCGAAACTCCTGTATAATGATTTAAATAATGTTATTGACTTATTACAGAATCATACTTATTTTTATGATATCATACATTGTCATATTCTTTGCATCTTAGTAGTAATATTTCATTGCTACTTGTTATTCGGGTGTTTATAACTTTTTGTTCTTATGCGTGTTTTGTCGAATAAATTATTATTCTTCTCTTTAGGTTATAGATACCTCATTTATAGAATGTTAATAGTGTAATATATATCATATTCATTCATTCAATTCATTCAATTCATTTATATAATCATTATGAAATAAAGATCATGTAGAACGAGTCGCATCACATCGTGGAGATGGTATTCCGTACGTACGCACGAGTGATGATATCGTTCCTATGATTGTGGAATTGTATTGTAGTGTATGTATACTATTTCATAATCAGTATCACATTATAATAGTAATATATAGTTATTATTTACACCATTATACCCATCCAAGGAAGGTGGTGGTGGAAAATAGATTACACCACGGCGTGGAGATGGTATTCCGTATGTACGCACGCGCGGTGATTTCTTTTTCTGTAGGATGGATAGATGGTGAAATAGGGTTGTTTCATACTTATAATAACATATTAGTATGTGAGTGATACTGATGTTATTACTTCATAATGAAACAACTAAATAAGAAGAAGTGGAAGAATAAATAAAGATGAAAGAATCGGTAATGGACATTGCCTCTTCTTTGAAGTGCTTCTTTGAGACCTCCTTTTAGGGCACTAAAATTGGTCTTTGAAGAAGACCAGAACCTCTAGAATGTCTCTATAGAAGTGGAGAGGAGGAATGTTCAAGTTTTGGCCGAGCATGAAGTCTCAAAGTTGTGTTAGGAAGAGGGGGAGGAGGTGCCCTTTTATAAGGGAGGAGAGGGGCTCCTTTGGGAAAACTAAAAATATTATTTTATTATAAAGTCAATTTCGGTTTTAAATAGCTCCAAATTGATATATTTCGAAGCTAAGGTGGGGATGGGTCGAAATCCTATCACCAAATAGAATTTAGACAAGTTTAGGTTCCTATTTTAACCTTATCATTTAGATTTAACATTAAGTTAAATAAATTTACTTTTACCGTGTCTTCTGGTGTTCTTATACTATAAGGTTAATAAACTTTCTATAAGCAGCCAAACGAACCCCAAGATGTTTATTATTAATATATATAACCTTATCTAAGTCATTTGGCCTAACCATAGATTTTTAATAATAAAATAACAATTACTAATATAATAGTTTTTTAAAAAACTATTTTATGTCAATTTTGACACTATTTAGTAATTGATTTTTGTGAAAATCATAACAGAATGATTAGTTAGAAAAAAGATAATTAAATAAATACTAACATATCATATTAACATTGAAAATTAGTTTAATTCTTAAAAAGTCTCAAATAACATTTATTTTGGTGTTTATAACATCAATTATGTCAATATTTCATTAATATGATAATTACTGCATCATCTTTGTGTCATAAATAAATTAAATTATTTAATGTCTAAAAATTACAAATAAAATACCATTATGTAGGAAATTTTTTTATCTTTATAATGAATATTTATAGTCGAATTTATCTTATGTATAACATTATATTAAAAATTATTTACTTATTAAACATTGATTTTAACTATTTTAACCCCTCTTTAAATAAATTAATAATAAATGTCCTAATCTAATCCAAGTGGGCCTAAATGGTCATATTTTATTCCTAAGTTTGTTTTTGGTCGAATTAAACTTATACAATAGAATTAGGACGTGTTTTAGGGTAATAATAATATCATTTTAACCCTTAATTTCCCTATTTAATTTTAACCGTGGTAAATAAAAGTAAAAAGTTACTATTCACCAAAAATTATTTTCATCTCATTGAACCACATTTTACTTACTGACATCAACTGTGTCTCTCGAATTTTTTAAATTCTACTCACAGAAGCGGTAAAATTATGTTTTATGAAAAATTCAGTTTTTTAACTAGCACTTAGTGGTTTCACTATTCATCAAAAATTGAAAGTTTTCAGAAAAATACCAAAATTTCACCCTAGGCTAATTTCGATATTCCGAATACAAAAATGAAGTCCATTTTGAAAAATAAAATTTATAAAATTTCAAAAAGTGGTTATTACTATTCATAATGGCTAGTTTTAATAATATTTTATTAGCATATCATTGTTTAGTGAAACTCGGTATTGCGTACGACGCAAGCTATCGAGGAAGGTCGTGATTTCGTGTAAAGCAAGCCAAGAAAGTGTTGTGTGTAGAAAAAGATCTTTGATGATTTATATAACATAAAAGTCTTGGGTGTTACAATGACCCATATCTCAAGAGAACTTATGAATATTTATACCCACTAAATATTCATTGTATATTCATATTTTTCCATAATTATTAAAATATTTGGTATGTATTATAATTACGAAAGTTTTAAGATAATCCTACTTTATCTTCCTCTTCGGTGGGAAATATGTGTTCCTTCGAAACCCATGTTTTATAAAAATGTTTTCAAAAATATTTTATATTTTAATGGGTTAAAAAAATTCTTGATTTATTTATGTGTTTCCAACGTATTTTAATTGACATAGTTGTGAAAAAAATTTCTATATTTCTTTATATGTTTTCAAGGTATTTTATAATAATATTTTTTCAAAACATTTTGAAGAATACTTTTTATGTTTTCAAAGTAAATTAAAAAAATGGTGTTATGATGTTTTGAATTTTATGTTATATGTTTTCAAGGAAGATGGTTTTCAAAAACATTTCATGTTTATTTTATATTTTCTAAAAGAAAATAATTTTCAAAATGGATCGAAGATTATTATATATGTTATTAGGAAAATAGTATTCAAAATTTTTCATGCATCATTTATATGTATTCAAGGAAAATGGTTTCAAAAATATTTTTTGGATGCTTTAATAATATTTCAAGGGAAATGGTTTTCAAAAATATTTCGATACTTCTTTCAAAATATTAATTGAATTTTTCATATAATGTTGTTCTCGAATGTTTTTTTGTTTTAAAAATAATTTTTCATTGAAGAAATGAAATTTTCCAAAAGATTTTTTTTAATGATATTTCAAAAATATGATCTATATAATATGATATTTTTTGATGTTACCCATGCCATTAAATAAAAAAATGTAATGGTTTCATTCATATTTTTTCTCCGAATGGGTTATCATTTCACAGAATGATATTTATATAGCCTATTTGTCTATTATGGGTTATATGAATATGATTCTATTAATGATTAATATACTTAGGAAATGACTATAATATTGGACTTTCTCCACTTATTAATATTTTATTACATTTTTAAGACACCTATTTTATTTCATGTATTTTGATAAGATGTTTAGGGAAGCTATATTTTTTATTGGTAATGATATAGTTAAAGTTTAATAATCTTATATAAAATATAGGGATTTTTTTTGATATGGGTGGGTCCAATATATAACTATAATGTATTGGGTAATGATTTAGATCCCCAGAGATAATGATGAGAATCAAGTCGAAGGTCTTGATCTACTATGGTAATATTGGAAAGCCTGATCACTTTTAAGGAAAATATTCTGACATAGGATAGTGGTGTGTCCCCCCAACTAGGTGTAGTCACCGTGAAGAAGGAATATAGGGAAACCCAATCCACTCTGGGATGATGGAGAAACCAGATCCATTATAAGAATATGGTGAATATTGATCCCTTATAAAGAAAGGACTACCACTAATTATGTTGGTGTGTCACACCAGGTAAGTGTTGTCCCAAATAGGTTCCCTAATAAGTTATAGTTACATGTATTGACTTATAAGAAATTATAATACATGTTTATGTGTGTGCAAAAATTTCATGTCTTATCCCTATGATATGATTCTTATATTGTTTCCCTTATGAGTCATGTCTTATAAAGTAGAAATATTTTGGAAATTATTCATGTTTATGATCTCTTATATGTATGGTATGATCTTCTAATGTAATTATCATGTTCTCATACCATTATGCCAATGTTTATGCTTACATATATCCCTTAGTAACCCTTATTGAGAATCTGAGCTCACCCTTTTTTATGTTTCCTTCTAATAGATATGAAGATATGTATTAATTATGGTGTGTCTAATAAAGAGGTTTAGTCATTAAGAACCTATTTAGAGTTAAGTTATCTCACTCATGTATCATCTTTTTCATTTCCATGTTTCCAAAGGCAGTAAACTATTACTATCTTAAACCATCGATTTTTGTAATGTTTTATGTATTCTACAAAAATGATGTAATTTCAATGTACGGTTAGACAATTTTGTTATATTTGATATCATAGTAAAGTAATATTTAAATTAAAAAATAGAATGAGAAAACATTTGTGAGATCAATGGGGATATTTATATGGGTATGCCTCTAAAATAAGTAAATAGATAAGGAAAACGTATAAGAAAATGTCCTAAAATTTTGTACATGATAGATTGAGTGGTTTCCTAGAAATAATTCTATGTCGGAATATTATATATGGATGTGGTTCTAGAATTGATGAACCTATTAGTAACCATTCCTATATGGTGTTTTAGGTCTAATTCGAATGCAATATAGTACTCCAAATAAGACCATACTACGCACCCGGTTTGACACACTCAAGGGATATTCATTAATACTTCACAATCTCTTCATATACCATCATTGAGGACATAAAAATAAGTTGACTATGAATAACCTAAGATAAATATAAGGTGTCATAAATTAATTGCAGGGTCAAAATATTTATATCTTTTAAGTGGTTCTTAGTTATTATGTTGTTCCTAATAATAAAAATAGATTCTTACTCTATTATTTTATATTTCAATAAATGGATGGAAGCAGATATAACTGTGTTAATGATGAATTTCTAGAAAAAAATTTGGAGGAAAAGCGGAACATGATGATCATTGTATTGAAGTATATTGTAATCACACCTAATCAAATTTTACGAAACATTATAAACAATTTATACCTCAAAAAAAATTTAGAATCCCCAAAGAAGACAAGGATATAGAGAGATAATTGTTCGGGTTATGAAGACAATCATGGTAAGAATGTTATCTTTAGAACATTTCAAGAATTTGGAATAAACACAGTGATGATTTTCCAATACGAAAATGATGATATTTTTACTTTGAAATAGACAGTCCTTAATCAATTAACTGCACAAGGAAATTGAAATGTTTAGTTGATTCAATGGATGGGTATGTTCGTCTCCATATAGTATTAACAATTGATTACTGCCTTAAATATAGAATGTATGGGAATTGTGAAAATCAGTATCCAATGTGGAAGGCTCATGAATAGAATTTTAATGGTGGTATAAGTAAGGGTTTTTCTACTAATGATGATTGGACCATGAATTCCATATGAAATGTTTGTGTTGTTCGAAGATTATTGTTTATATCCACGATTAAACCGAGTTTGATAAATGTTAATACAAGATTCATATTTAATATTCTATGAATGTGGTGTTAAAAAATAAGTAGATAATGTATGAGTAATGGTTTTAAAATAAAATTGGATGATTGATGTATTAATGTATTGTAATTCAATGATTATATAATAAAAATCATGAAATGTATTATTAATTTCTATGTAAGTTTTCAATTTTGATTTGAAAGGATATATTGAATGGTGATGATCAGGTAGAAAAGTGATTTCATTGAAAGGTGATATTTTTATTAAGGGAAGGTAACCCCTAATTTATTCCTAAATATTAGATAATGAATTTTGATAACAATATGTTGGAAATGAATAAGTAAATTTGATGTTACTGATTACATATGAATTTATAAATAATTTGTTGGAAATGTAATCTATGATATCATGGATGATGTTTATAACTTATTGGACATAATTAATTTAACAAATAAATTTTGAAATAAGGATACATTCAATATTTTAAAAAATAATCATGGTAAGTCAAGATATTTCAATGTTTCAAGTGAATACATGATAAAGGTATTCACATGTATTTTACGAGAAAATAAAGAGATTCTTTATCATAAATGGGGGATCAATGTTAAACCAAATTTAACCAGTTTAGTTAAATTATTTAAAGAGTTGAAATTTCATCTTCTAGAAGGGATATAATGATAATCTTTTAATGAATTTTTTATGTTAATCATTGTATGAGGTTTTATACTAAAATGTATATCTTACCATATGTGTATATGGGAATATTGGATATAGCGTTCTAACTAGTTATTGTGATAAAAATAGATAGAATAACCTAAAATTATTTCCATCTAACACATGATATGTAAATAATCCCAGAATTAAAAATACCACATCATTTTAGGTAGTGAGGGATAAAGTAAAAGTCGATCAAGGTAGAAAAAAAGGCAGGTTTTATGGAAATTATGTAAGTATATATTTTCAATAAAATTACCCCACATTAGGAAAACAATATTGAAATAATTGATATCCTATTACCATCATTAATTATGAACTCAATGAAATCTTTAACACTTATTTATATTATAGTTTTATGATTGTTAAACCCTATGTTTCTCTAAATCATTTTTTAAATAAATTAAACATTGAAGACATTTATTGAATGCTACACTATCTAAAAAGTTAGTTATATACTATAAAAATTTATGTTTCCTCTACACACAACACCGACTTGGATTGCATTACATGAAATAGTGAATATCTCGGAATTTTTTTAATATTATAATTATATTAAAGGGATAATTATAACATAGACATTAAATATAGTAATATGTATTATTCTAAATATTTTAAAATGTTATTTAAAATGGTCATATATATGTAAATCCTATTGATAATAATTAATACAATAGTTCTATTTAATACATCATATGATTAAAAATACTATTTTCTTAAAATAACTACTTTTCATTTACTTCTAAGAATAAAAAAAATTAATCTTAGAAACTATTAAAAAGTGTATTTTAAAAACTATTTTCATTTTTTTAATTTAGAATTCCAAATTTATATAAGGGTTAATTTTTTTTATCTGAAAAACACTTTTTTTGGATGAATTTTGAAATATACTGATATTTAATTCCAAACACCATTTTCATCTAATTTATTTAGTTAAGTAAATTATATTTATGTTTATTTAAATTAAAAATTGATAAAATAGTCATCTATAAATCCAATTTAGTTAATTGAAATAATTTTTATCTTCAAATTAGATAAACACAATTTAATGAATGTATGATCATTCTCACCTAAAACAATTCTTTCTTACCACATATGTGTAATTATATTTTAACAAAATTATTCATATTTTATGAACTAAATTTCAAAAAATTGAAATACATAGATTTAATAATTATAATATTTATATTCTAATAACATCAACATAATTTTTTACTAAAAATATTAGTGAAAGTGATAAATACTCTTTATAGCGATTATAGTAAAATTATTCTTAACATGGGATTAAAATTATACTCAAGGGACCAAATGACCAATAAACTTGTATAAAACCCATTGGATAACCATATTTATTCCATAGACCTTCTATTCACGAGTTTGTTTTTTTATGAGTTTTGTTATATAAAAACATTGGTAAACCTATAAATAACCCAATAACTTCCCAAAATCATTAAATTCATACTTTAATAATCCCTTTGGGATAAATCCAACCGTGGAATGTCTTTGTTGAAACACAAAAGGAGTTACCCAAATTAGAGGTAACATCTTTTCCCAAGCTGTTTTCCTTTATTTTTTTCTCCACTACCTAAAATCCTCCAATTAAATGAATACATAATAGCCTCAGTATCCTAATTATAATGATATTTTATTATTATAAGGGTTTTGACTACCCTAATATAAACTTCTATAAAATGGATAAGTAACTTACTGTTCTTGTGTATGGTGATCTGCTGCCTGGGGAAAAGAAGTTATTTTTTTTCTATTACCAAATCTCATAGTTGAAAATAATGATGTAATATATTTTTTAATATGATATATATGATATATATTACGTATAAATTATTATTTATTAATTATATAGTTCATACCTTTATGTTTTCTATTTTTTGTAAATATGATAATTTCATTTGGGGAAGTACGAACTACCACCTCCTCAAAGTTAAGTGATTTATTCTCACACTACAAGGAACATATTAAAAATGATTTTAGTGAAAATATATTATATATATGACATAATAATTATAATATAATATTATATATATATATATATATATATATATATGTTTCCTTTACTTTCATTCATTCAATATTAAGGTGAAAAAACATAAACAATGTTCATCGTATGCATGGCCTTCCATCCCAATGAAAGGCGTATTCACTTTCATATTTACCAATACTATATACTGTTATAAATTCATATATAATGAATATAAATTATATTTATATCATTTAATACATTCTTGAAATAATGATATAAGTATGAGGATAAAAATTATAACAAATTAAGATATATATGAAAAACAAAGCACAAATTACCCGAAGTGAGACATCAACTTGGAGTCGTTAATTAGAAGGAAATAGAAAGCCAAAATTAGACCATATTTGACATTATATATAATAATAGAGTTAATTATAATATATCTAATAACATTATATTTATTATATAATATTCTTGTATGATTATGAGGAAATTCATTGCAAAAGGTATGAGAATTTCATCTCACTTTTTATTTCTGTGAGATACATGACATATTCACCACTCACTTATATTTTGTTGTGTATATAATACAAAATAAAATGATGAATTATTATTTTACATTATATAATGATATTAAAATCATTGAATGATGTCCATCTCTCAGTAGTATGATGATTCTAAAGTCACTCAAGTAGTTATGGTTTTCTCATCTCACTTTTATTTTCCACGAGACACAAGCCACGTTCAACAACTATTTCTTATATGTGGTGTGTTAACTTAACATAGATATAATATATGATTTTTAAACTTAATATTATGAGAATTTACAAATACATTTTATTATATTTCTAACATGTGGGTTCTGTTTCAAAATTTACTAAATTGGTAAAGTAATTTTGAACGAATTTTCTTTCATCGAGAAACATGCCATGTTATACACATGTATTATTTTATGAGGTGTATATAATTCCTTTGGAAATCTTATTTCCTGAAATTCAATAATTCAATGATAATTTAATCTTTATTTAATTTCATTTTCATACATGGGATGTATAATTCAATTTTACCATGTGGTAAGAGTTTTTTTAATGAATCTCACCATTTATGGAGAATGTTTCTGATTATGCATTCAGTGATGGAATATTATGATCCATCTCTCTGGAGAATTCATTAATATTATAACCCTATGTATATTCAAGAAATATCCACATATTATTACAATTTTTTAATTGTTTGGTACTTAAGATAACGAAAAATGTTTTTTAAAAGAATCCAACATTATCTCTCTCTCTTTGGTTTAAAATATGCGTTCATCCAAAACCATGTTTTCTAAAAATTCTTTCAAAGAATATTTATAATAAAATGGTTTTCAACGATTTTTATGATTTCATTATATTTTATTAATATAGTTTTAAATATATGGTTTTCAAAAGGTTTTTAATTTTTCTTTATAAGTTCTCAATATATTTTCAAGGTAATTGTTTTCATAGAATTATCAATATTTATTTAAATGTTTTCAATGTGATTTTGAAGAAAATGTGTTTTAGAATGTTTTGATGATTATTTAATTTGTTTTCAAGGAATTAATTAAAAAAATTGGATTCTGTTATAATTTTTCATAGAGTAAAATTTTTTAAAAAAAATTAATCTTATTTTATATTTTTTTCAAGGAAAACAGATTTCAAAATGATTTCAAGATTCATTTATATTTTTTCAAGGAAAACAGTTTTCAAAGTGTTATCAAACAAATTTTTTAATATTTTATTTTAAATTTCTTTCAAACTGATTTAAATCCTTATTATTATTTTTTTAAAATATTTTTCAATTATTTTATTACAAATGATTTAATCTTTTAATAAACCTTTTTTAATAAAGAAAGGGTATCTTCCTCCAGAAACATTTTTGAAAGACAATTGAAAATTATTTTCCATATAAGATGAAATATTTTGAAAATAATCATTATTTTGGAAAAATGATTTAAATTTTTCATTCATATTATTTCTCTAAATGGTTCATGTTTTGATTCCATGATGTTCACGAAAACCTTTTCCCTTTCATAGGTTATATGAAACCACTTCTTTTCATGTGTAATATACATATGAAATTATTATGAAACCGATATTTTTGATAGGTTATTATATGATTAAATGTTTATAACATCCATTTAATTTAATGGATTATTTTAGGATGTTATGAAACCCATATCTTTATATGGGTCATGGTATGGTGAATTTTTTATTATTTTGTGGCACAAGTATAAATGATTTTATTTTAGATGGGTGGGACATATACCTCCATCCAATTCATTGGGTAAATATTTATATATCATTAGATAATGGTGTGAATCAATTCAATGTGATTGATCCACTATAGGAAGATGGGGGAAACCTGATCCCTTTCATGGAAAGGAATTCGACTTGGGATGGAGGTATGTCCCACCCATTTTGTGTATCCAACATAAATATGGAATATGGGGAAACCCAATACACTCTAATAAGATTAATAATCCTAATAAACTATTGGATGATGGGTAAATTCTATACATTCGCCGGAATGAAATGATCCTAAGGATAGTGGTGTGTCCTTCCTAGTTTGTGTAGTCTCATTGAAGATCCATGATATGTTCTAGTTGAATGTATTAAATTATAGGAAATGATATTGCATTTTTATGTTTATCCCCCATTTTGATGTCTTATTCCTATGATATATTTATGAAATTTTTTCTTATATGATTCACTAACTATGAACTACCAATATTTATTCCATGTTTCTTGTTAATAATCATTGATTTCTGGGGTATGGTCTAATATTATCATGATCTTATTCTCATACAACTATATTCATGTTTATGCTTACATATCTGGATAGTTTTCCCTTAATAATCTTATGAGCTCACCCCATTTTATGTTTACTTCCCCAGGATGTGAAGATATGTATTATGTATAGTATTTCTGACAAGGGTATTATTCATGAATAACCTAGATAAAGATAATGTATCTCACTCTTGTATCATCATTTATGTATCCATGTTTCCAATGGCATGAAACTAATATTGTCATTGGTCGTCTATTTCTGTAATTTTTCTTGTGTTATAAAAAAATGATATCATGTCAATGTTTATTTATATTGGGTTGAAATTCTAGATCCAATGGGAATATAAACCATTTATATAGATTCTCCATTATTTTCTTCTCTATCTCTTCAAGTTCAATGAAAACTATTCTATATAGAGTCTTGGATATTGGAAAATATTTGAGTATATGTACGATCAAGAACTAAAAATTTTAGGTAAGAGAAAGGATAGGATGATCATTGTGGAACAAATTAGTAAATCCCCACACAATTGCAATGGAACCAAGGATGATCTCATACTTATTCATAATCATTTGAACAAAACAATCTTGTTAATATGAAAATATGATCCTTTCGTGAGATAGTGATTCCACTGGAGATTAATTATCCTATATTAAATAATATATAATTAAAGGGTGACTCATGATATAGAGGGTGATTTCATTTTCGAAAAATTTTGGTTTACACAAAATATTTAATTACATTCGATACCAATAATTTCAAAAAATTATGCTAAAGGGTGCATCATAAGGTATTCAAATAATTTTAGCCTGCAAATATGAACATACTAGAGGTTATATATTTTAGATTAACATATTTTATGTTTCTAATGATAAATTCACTTTAATGTTCTTAGGTTATTTTTTAATAGTTCTTCTAAACATGTGAGTTATTTAAAATTTCCTAGAACCATAATAATGTAAGATATTTTATGTTTATGAATGAATGATAAGACGTAGGTTCACTATTGGAATCATATTCAAATCAATTACATCATCTGATAATGTCTTAGGGATGATAAATTTCAAAATACTAAACACATAAAATTGAATCCAACAAGTATTATAGGATATAATATAAATTAAATATTTTTCTAAACCTATTAATTCTTAGGTTTTACTCTCAATTATCCATGATCTGCTTCCTAATATAAAGGAATAGTTGAATTTTTGATCCCTTTGTAATGGTTAATAATGATACTATTAATTTACTAAATAATAGACACATGTTTTTTTTAACCCAGGTGTGTAGTAAGTAATTTTTTTTCATCAACAAGTCAACAATGAATTTGTTTCCCAATGAACCATTTTTGGGTTATCAACCCTATTTACCAGTATTCGAGATCCCAATCCACATCTTGTATCAATACAGGTATTTTTTCATTGATAAACATTAATCTATAATTAAACATTATATAGATTTTTTTTCATATGTTTACTCTCATCCTTAAGGAGTTTAAGAATTTTTTATAATCTTAATTCTCTAAAATAACTTCCCTTTAATCTTATACAGACTGTAACAATCCCTATAATTTATAAAATTAATGTCATGATTTAATACATAAATATAGAAATGAAACAATCATAAAATAGTAAGAGGCCAATTTATTTTAGATAATTAGATACGTAACATAATAACATAATTACTTATATGACAATATTTTTTTAAAAACTCTTAGACATTCCTTTAAAATCAATTTATCATGTAAAACAGCATAGGGTAACACATGAATGTATATAAGAATATGGTGAGCTATAAATCTCCGTACAGTAATTTTCCAAGCATTGAATAATGTAAAGTAGTACATGTGTGTGAAGAGGATGAAATGATGACATAAAAATGAGATAATTATAATCTTGTACATCAAAACATGGTATATGATGACAACATCAAGGCAACATAACAAATGTGGAAACAACATAAAACATGTCGTTATAAGAATATGTCAAGGATAACCACTAATGTACCATAAAAAAGTGTGCATATGATAACCTCTCATTCATCATACATGAAATATATTGAGATAAAAACTTTACTCAACAATATAAAGGAATATCTAATTTTGGGACCACTAGTCAAATTCATATCATGCACATGCATTTGTGTGACACATAAAGCATACAACACAAAAAACAAATATATCAAAATTAATAAAAAAATTAAGCAATTTGGAATACATACATGGACTAATCCAACCATTTAGTGTTAGTTATATATAGGTGAATATTCTTGAGTAGAAATTTGGAAGGATATTCACTCTAAAAGTTATTAGAATGTAAAATCAATGTATATATTTTGTAGTATAACGGGTTCACATAATAATTCAACAATGGGTTTAATTTGACTAAAATATAGATTTTAATTTCCAATAAATCTCAAGGATAATAAATGGATGTGTTAGAAAACATTAAAGTAAGATAATTTTGATATAAAAATGGAATAATTATATTATATTACTTGAATAAAGAGGAGGAGGAGAACATCTATTACTTCAGAATAGTAATGTATTATGTAATGGTTATAAAGATAGAGGATAAATGATATGTTATTCATAGAAAATAAATGGGAATGTAAGGATATATTAATAAAATCATGAAAATATATAATTCATATTAAAATTTATAAATATAAAGAAGAATATTAAATAGAAAATTAGAGAGAGAGGGAGAGAGATATATATATATCCTTTACCTTGAAAGGATGATTCTAAAACATATAGAGGAGCTTTTTATGATCATGGGAACACCTTGTGAGGGATTTATATAAGGAGAGGGAGAGTATATTTATGATCCATCTATTTTAATTAAAGAGAAGTGGGAGTATGGATGGGTATTTATATAAAAATATTGTTGAATACTTTATTAATTTCAAAAAAATGATTAAATTATATATAATAAACTAATTAAACAAATCCCTTAGATGGTGTTTATATTGAGTGTCACTTTGGTGGCGGATGTGGGACTTGGAATTAGGGTAGTGGCTTCTAGTGTGTGATCCTTCAAACAGGGTTGTGGGGAGGGCTTGTTCTGGCTCAATCAAGATTTCTTGTATTCCTTCCCTTCATGTCCCCCTAGCTATGTTGATAGAGTGGATGAGTTTCCACCATTTGATTTTTAGTGGATTAGATAAGAGGGGTATTGGTGTACCATAACCTCTCCTTGGTGGTGACCATTCATAGGGAACCCCACTACTTTTGAAATTTTGAAACATCATAAAAAATTCATTAGTAGGACAAAATATATATTTAATCTTCGTCAGAATTCTTCATTCACATATTCTAGAGGGATGAAATTTTTATGGCATAGACCATAGAGATTTAACACTATTGTTTGGTAAATATTATTCTTTCATGGTTTTCCTAGAGTACGCACTATCGACTGGAATCTAGTCTAGTGGCCTTGTGGGTAAGGTTACCGAGTCTTCCTCTATTGCATCAAAATATAGATATGCAGATTTTAGGGGATCATTGGAAATTTAATTGTTCTGATAAAGATAATGAGATACGTAAATCATCATCTTCCCCTTATATTTTTTTAGATTTGGATCAGGTAGAGTAGTTACTCTTTCAAGTGCTAACTAGTGGTGGGGTAGAATTCACTTGGTGGAAGAGAGTGTTATTTTAGGACGTATCATGATTCTATGATAAGTGATATCTTCAAGGCAACTAGGTCGACATTTTTAGGCATAATAGGTAGTTCTCTATGACAGGTTATGTTTTGGGTGATTCACCTTTTGGCCTAGAATTAACAACTTCTCTCATGTTCACGATGGTGTTTTAATAGGATGGATAATGAACATTTTTTTGTCATCATCCACAGATGATTCATCATGTGAAAAGAATGTTTCATTATAAGATTCCAATTTTGGGTTTATCCCCTCACTCCCACATTTCATTCAAATTATTCTAATGGTGTGTTAGAGAAAGATGTCCCATTAGAAAAGAATATGTATTTGACATCATCCCCAATTGTTTTCCCACCTAGTAATTTATCAACGGTGAGGATTCCAGATTCTAAGTAACATGTGGATCAAGTCCCTATTATTGGTTATATGAAAACAATATTTTTTTAAATCATTTACACTTATTTTATAAAATAATGAAAGAAACAGATATTTTCGGTCACCGTGATATTTCGACGGGCTCTGTGATTTTGGGTGAGTCAAATAAAGATGAAGATGTGTCATATGATATACCTATTTCTTTTTTAGAGGATGTACATTCCTTTTCTAAAACTATGTTTGGGTATATTATGAGACTATAGGGTTGTTGTATAGTCCTAAAAATTTTATAGTATCATTGGAGGTTGCAGAAAATTGTAGAGAAAACTTGTAAATCTTCAGAACCTCTAAAAAATAATGTTTAAAGGGTTCTTTGACACCAAAAAATAGTGGTTGGGTAACATTTGAAAGAGGTAAAGGGGTGATATTCAACAATGAAGGCACTAAGGATGTTTTTTCCTTAGGCCTCAATTCTATTTCTCATTCGCGTTAATTATTTTTTATATTCTAGACTACTAGTGGCTTGGGTGTTCCTTATAAGAGTGCTCAAATTTTCAAGGAAACGCTTAATTTTGAAGATTCTATTCTCTCCATTTTGTTATGTATGATAAAGGATGATAATATAACTATATTTTAAAAGTGTATATATTTTTTAGATTTTATTCATGAAATTACATGCAATGGGTATGTCTGGGAGTCCAGGAACCATAATGTCACTCAAATTCATTTGGATTCCATGAAGAATTTTAAAGCTACAATGTTTATATCTGGGGTATTTGGCATGTGTTTTACATTTTTCATGTTATTTATGCTATCGTAGATTTATCTATGATCTACAAGAGATATTGTGATTTCTTACTAGGTATCCTTCTCTAGATTGTGGGTGTTGGCTTCAAAATAATTGCGATACCTTTTGAAAAAGGGGAGGGGATGTATTCCAACCAATCCATGTAAAGCATCACAAATTAAAAGCATTTTAATGATTTTATGAATTGTTTTCCCTTTAGATTTTAGTTAAAAATTGTTTCATAATTGTAACAGTTTAGTGTTAATTTAGATTAAACTAGATAGATGGTTATCCAAAATGCATGTTATGGACTCTTTTACACAAACCTCTTCTATTAATATCAATATATTACTATCATAATATGGTATTCTAGTGGTTAACATAAAATTAGAATCTAAAAGGCAATATAAATTCATTTATTTAATAATCTATGTGAGGATTTATGGCTTCCATGACATGGTCAGAAATTATTGGAATGAACCCAAGACAGGTAACCAGGGGTAAAAGATTCATTACACCTCATGAATATCAGGAAAGAGATATGGGAGTGGATCTCATGTAGTCAAATAAATGAAACCTATTTAAATAGTATTCAGAAAGAATTTGATGCTAGAAGATAGGGTCTTACAATAATGGTTTGATAACACATTAATCTCTATGACTGGAAATTATGGTGATTTGGATGAAAGAATTCTTGATTTAAAAAGGGATTATATATGATTTACAGAAGGGGACAAAAATATAGAATAATTATTAGTGTCTTAAAAGAGAATATTGTTTATAATAAGGCAAACATGATTTTTCCAGATGAGACCTATATGGGAGACCATTAAACAAGATGTAAAATGGATTTGGACCATTTTGAGGTGCCTTTGGAAGTCCTTGGGGGCCATAAAAATTAAATGCTTTAGGAGGTAGAAGAGTGCGTATAAATGAAATGAATTCTATATATGGTGGAAGAAAAGGAAAATAAGGAATTAGAATAAATATTAGGGGAAGAGGAGATCTTAGAGGCTTTATTTAACATAATGATGAATAGTGCAACTAGTCCAGATAGTTTCCCCTAATTCTTTTATACAGATACTTGTGACATTATTAAAAACTATGTCATGAATACATTATGATATTTAGTAATAGGTGGGTGATTTTATGGGTAGTTTTTTATTTCAGATTGGTCTGGGTTATGATGGTTCATTAGACTATATCTATTATACAATACTAACTGATATACCAATTTACCTGTGTCTACAAGAAACTCTCATGCCTCTTATACGAAAACCTAAACCACTATATTCTGATAATTGTTTCAATGTTAAACATGATTTCATCCAACGGATAAGTATAAAATCTTTCGTAGGGATTACAAAGAATATATGTAATTAAATTAAGAACAATACCCATGGTTACAATATTATAAATAATGATCATAATGGAAAATTATGTTAAAAACTAAAATAGGGATTCAATATTAGAGTAATGACAAACTTATTTTTCAATGGAATAGTTTATGAAATATTTTTTAGATGTTACTTCTCTCCATGGATATATGTTTCCTTTATGGGAAATATATTTTTTCTTCTGTATGAAAATTTGTGGACTATGGAAATTCTACCTTATTTCACAAAAATGATAGTTTTATCTAAAGAGGCACTCACTGAGAACCATAAGTGTGGTTTGGTGGAGGGGTTCATCCTTTCATATAAGAAAATGTCTAGTAATAGCATTATTATCTATTTAATGTTCACTAATGACATCATAATTTTTATAAATAGATGGAAGAGATTAATTGACTGGTCTAATAATATCATTGAGATGTATAGAAACTAATGTTTTCAATTGATTACAAAAGGTAAGATTAATATGTATATCTCAAAAAATTTCTCAAACTGACACATGAGAATTATAAAAAACAACATGGGGTTCCAAATACTCATAAAATACATGGGGTGAACCATCTCTAATGAAATAATTAATAACTTCTTATTTAATTTTATCCTTAATCATATATCTGTAAAAATTTAAAACTAGAAAACATGTTTTATTTATTTTGGAGGGTGAACTAAATTAGTAAATAATTTGTTATCCTCTATAAACATCCATATCATACCAGTTATTTAGGTATCAAATGGGAAAATTGAGTGCATTGAAAAAAATGTTAGGTTTCATTTGGGATGCTAAATACAACAAAATATTCCATCGGGAAACCAGGATAAAAATGGATAAGCTAATTGTAGAAGGTGGTATTAATATGTGTAATTTCATGAAATCCATGAAAGGAATATATTCTAAGAGTAAATTCGATATTATTTATGGTAATTTTGTATGGGATATATTCTTAAGGAAAAAATATGAAGGAGAATGGAGAGAATGGACCAAATGTGTTGGGACACAATCATTCATTTAAAGAATTATATATGATCAACCAGAGGCTCTAGATAAAATGAACTGCTAGGTCGGGGTAGGGTAGAGAATAATTTTTGAAAGGAGGATTGGGCATTTAATCCCATTTATTCCTAGTTTTACTAGTGCCAAAAATATATTTAAGGGAGGATAGTATATTTCATGTACTCGTCAACACTACCTGAAATCATCAGAATAGATGTCTATTTGAGAATATCCTCTTTATTGATAAACCAGATAGATGGGTGTTTATTTTTTGTGCATCTATACACTTCAACCGTAATTCCATGGGGTGATGTTAGTCAGTTGTGGTAATGAAAATTAAGCCTAAAATATATAGCACAAAAATATTTGAATGATGTTTAATTACATGGTGTTACAATTTAGAATTCATGACTTACTAATTTATGATAATGTATTGAATAAGGGGATCCCACAGGCTTCCCACTACTGGTGGTGTGCCACTCTAGGGAATTAAACCATGCGACAAATTTTCTAAAAGGGAGATTGAGATAATTGATATATATATTTATCTCGATATATAAAATATAATTGGTGGTCTTGGATATTTTATTTATACATTCTTATGGTCGGGGGTCCAGGGTACTGAATATAATGGTAGTGAAGAGTGTTCTCAAAACAAAAATTTTGTGGAAGCGAGATAGATCCTTTAGGGGAAGAAAAATAAGGACATGGATGGGAAATACCAAAATTTACATTGTATGTGTGTATGTGATGATTCCCTAATGTAGTATCATGGATTCCTCATTTTGAATGGGTGTTCCTATTTCTCGCTACATAAAATAAAACCACGGGTGGTCCTGACCACATAGGGGATTAAGAGGGGAAATATCAGGGGGTGGTTTTCATGGAAGCCTAATAAAATAGTGCTAAAACTAAACGATAAAGGATTTTTATCATATAAAATTATTATTGAATAAGATTTATTATGTGATGGATGATACTAAATTCTAGTTCACATTAGATCCATCTGCGACCCATGTAACTTCATGGGAATAGAAGCAAGCAGAATAGATTTAGGTCTCATTAAGATTAATCACATCATAATTAACATTACAGAGTTGGAATCTGACTCCAATGTGTTGTTGGGGATGTTGGGAGGGGATCCTAGTCCTCTATAGTAAAGTTCATACCTCACTTACAAGTTTATTATGTTTTTGAATCATTGTCTTGATGTCCGACACACATGGTGGTATGGTAATTTTGTTGTTGATGTTTTGGCTAGTCAAGGGGATCTAAGTGAGAGTATTATTCATTAATGATTCACTTTTTCTCCTATGAGTTTTTGCAAGGTTGCTATTAAAGTACAATCCTTAGGTATCCATCAGTTTATTCACCCATTATTATCAAACTTGTTTCGAGCAATGCCCCTTCATTATTAAATAAAATAGTAATTTTTAGACATTAAGGGTTTATAAAATTCATAAAACAACATTCCAAATAAATTATTTTAATGTAGAGACAAATAATTGGTCTTAAATCTCATTTAGAGTATTTATTTAAATCACCTATAGGCTATTATGATTTCGTAATACAAACAATATATTTATATCATGTTTATTTATATCCTCAAGAAAATTGACTATAATAGAAAATTATAAACAAATCACCATTGCATCATTTTAATATGATTATTTCAAAAATAATATCTATTTTATCAAAATACTTCATTAAAAACAAAATATACATTATTAAATCGAAATAATCATTTAATAAAAAATATTAATTTTTATGAAATTTATAGTTTTCCGACTCTTATAAAGATTACACTAGGATTTATTATATTATATTACTATATTCATATAGACAAATATTATTTAATATTAATATTATATTTTAATATAATTTATTTATTAATTCATGAATTCATCAAAAAGATTGTTTTAAATAATGAAATATATTTTCCAAAAATAGTTTTTGTGTTTATTTATATCAAAATATAATTTTTATTACCTTATATATAACTGAATATATAATTTATTAACCAAAAAGAACATATTTTTGTATTATTTAATTAATAATTTGTATATAAAAATTGTGAGTACTGGGATATATATATATATATAGCCCCTTAATACACCCATGTATACCCTAAATGTATGTTATGAGATATTGTGGCTTTCATGGGAACGTTCAGAAAAAAAATTGGATGGGCCATGATTTCAAAACAAAATTAAATCACTAAAAAATCGTTTCATTAATGCTTCATTTGTGGAATTTAATATATGTATTGGTCACGGTAAAATGCAAGTGATTCCATCTCCCATGAAAACTCTGATTAGGGGGATATATATTGTATGGACCAACTAGTTGAGGCCTTCACTTCTCGTGTTTATTCTAATTAACACTATAATAAACCTTAATATATTATAATCATAATTATCACTATAAAATTGATATTTTATCAACAATTATACTGGTTAATTATATTTTAAATCTAATAAGATATATTTTATTATTTTTATAAAAAAACCCAAGTATTTCATGTTATTTCTTTTAATGTAAAGTATTTAGTCAATAAAAATATAATTTAATTAATAAATTCTTGGTTGAATACATTGTTATTAATAAATGGTCTTTCTATGGTTCATTTAGAAGTTATCTAAAGGTGGTTTAAAAAAGAAGAGTAGATCATCCCATCTGACCACTTTCTATGCATTTCATCTTTAACAACTTATAAATAAGTGGTTGTCATTCCAAACTAGTAACATTATTATACTATATATACAAAAATGATAATATTTATAGCTAACCAGCATTATTCACCCTCTTTTCTATCAAATTGGAATTGGATATATCATTCAACAATATAAGAAAAATACCACCTATACGTAGAAATATAATTCAATTTAAATTATCCTTTTTAATTATTGATTATTATAATGGATTTAATTTTAATATATTATATTCTTTATATAATTATAGTATTATATATATAATATTTTATTTATCTATCTTTAATTCTTTTCGTTAGAAAAATAATATAGTGTTCCTATGTATATACGACCAACTATGTTCATGAATTATGTATTTAAAAATCTATTTATAACTTTTATTGATAATTCTAAATCTATTTATAATGAATGTACATTATTTTTATATCATGATTAAATTTATGAAGAAGATATGACCATGATTAAATTATAAGGTCCAGAACTTCAAAAATAATCTTCATAAGAAAAAATAAATAGTCAACACACTTAAATGATTATTTCAATAATGAATTATTAATAAATTTGAATTGAAATGATGCAGGTTGATAATCAGTTATATTACATGTATGTTCATGATTATGGTAGAAAATTATAATAAAAATAAATTTATTTTATTATATTTTAGAGATATTTTAATTCCAGTCAAAGATGATGTAATTATTTTTCATCAAAATATTATTTTATTGAAAATTTTTTAATTATATGTGCGTATTTATGATTATGAGGTATATGTACTGCCATTTTCAAATTTTATATCATCGATACTTATTATTTCATGTAATTTAATTTTATAATTTATAATAATTCATTAAATGGATTTTTATTCAAAATTTACCAAATAAGTATGGGATTTATTTTTCATTATTATTTTAATCAATTTTGATTATACCCAAATTTCTATTAGGGAAATTAGATGTTAAATATATGAAAAAAAATAATTTAATTTATTCTTATATGTATTTTAATATAATTTTTATCTAATTATACCATTCTCCTCTCTTTTTTAATTATAATGATTGGGAAAATGTTTTAATAAAAAGATAACATTATTTCCCTCATTGGGAGGATTATTTTTCATCCATGTCCTTGTTTTTATTAAAATTATTTTGAGAACTTTTATAATATTGACATATATTTATTTATAGTAATTTTAAATATTTTTAAAATTTTAAGTTTTTTTTTAAATGAATTTTATTACCATATTTTGAAATAGATTCTTCTGAAATTGTTATGAAGATATGAAATGAATTATATTTTAATATATTTTACATGAAAAACATTTAATTCCATCATTAATACTAAGTGATTTGAATAATAATTTATATATTTATAGGGATATTTTAAATTAAAATGATTTCCATAATATTTTTGAATTTATTTTCTATTAAATAAATTATTTGATAATAAAAAAAGTATTTTCCACCTATAATATTTAATTTATATTTTAAATGAATTTTTTCGTCTTTGTCATAATCATTTAAGGATTTTAAAGTTTACGTTCCAAAATTTTTATTAATTTATGTTTAGATCTTTATAAAACCAATTTTTGTTCCATGGGTTTTGATATTTTGAAATTATTAATGGCTCATAATAAGGATTAAACCTTAATAGTTCTATATTCATGTTTAATTAGACTAGATTTCAATTACATTAATTACCATGGATCGTATATTTTTAGAGTTTTTGATAATGAAGTCATAACACACGCACACACACAAACAAATAAATAATATTATTCAAAGTTGACACGTCCTTTTTGTATCCATTCTCCTTCGATATTAAACTTTTAAAATAATACATGGTTTCTTTAAATGAAATACTTCAGGACAGCCAACTTGAATTCTTCCTTTTCCTTACCCAGCTTTAAAGACTATGAAAATTATAAACATGCAATGAGAAAGAAAATATCATTAAGGGACATAAAAAAATAAATATTTGAATCGTGTGAAAAACATGAAAACCTATGAAAAAAGTATCTTAAAAAATAACCTTTTACCCACAAATGCATAATATATCCTAAAAATATAATTATATTTACTCTTAGTTAAATTTATTTCAATTAAAAATCAAATTTAGTCACATAAAATTCATGTAGGTTCCTTGAGACATCATCATCAAAAACAACATACAATAACATTAAAATAACCCTTATAATTGGAATAACCATATAGAGGACTTCAAATATAAGCTATGGGTAAATTAATAATTATACTATTCATCAGATTTATATCTTTGAAAACTCATCATATATGATATATTGGGCTCACCCATGTATTATAACGAGGATAAACCTGTTTTAAAAAAATTCTAAGGACTAAATCATGAATAAAACCTTTCAAACCACATTTAAACCATTATGAAAAACACTTTTAGATATAAATATACAAATGTTTTCTTGAAAATAATTTAAAATATATATAAAACCATTAAAGGGTTTTTTTAAGAAGACGTGAAATATAGTAGAGGAATCCAAACATCAAATAATGGCTACCATAGTGTGAAAAGAACGTGTTGTTATATATGTTAAAATAGTACATTCCTTTTTATTTTATAAAAAAGTAAAACATTCCATAAAAATATCTTGATTTAAAACAGTTGAATGAATGAAGTATGAAACAACCTATATAGTAATATTATGTCCATAACAATATGTTCCAAAAAAATTAAAAACAAGGGCATTGAAGATAATAATTTTGTAAATAAATCATTGTTATATTTAAAATTGGGTTTTATAATAATGTTTCCTATATACTATGTCTGAATAATTAGTTATTTATTTATCCTCATGAATAAAATAAATTTCTTATTTTTTATTTATAATGAATAATTTTCATGCTCAACAATAATTTTATTTTATTTTATTTCCTATTATATACATTTACATAATTATTTAATTTTATATTGGATGTTTTGAGGGTATTTGGGTCATAATTCCAAAATTCCTTTTGTAGGAAAACAAAATAATAGTAGGTCATTATTCCATCATCTCCGAAATATTAATATTGAAATGATAATAATTTTGACACATCATTTATAATTTTAAAAACAATGCGGAAAGACGGTCATGAAAACTGAACCACATTACAATCGTGGAGATGGTTTTCCGTATGTACACATAAAAAACTATTTAGATTTTCAATGATCACTTTTTAAAGATGGAAATTATTAATATCACGTTATATAAATATAATAATATTATAAATATCATATTACTTATTTAAATAAAAATATATATTTTCTCTTAGTGATGTGGTGATGAAAAATGAATCACATCGCTTCATAGAGGTAGAGAAATATGTGTTATAATCTTTAAAAATAATGATAAGTACATTATAAATATCTTATATATTAATTAAATCCATCATTATAACCATCCATGTGAACTAATGAGGTAAAAATAATAATATTATTCCATGAGGTTGTAATCTTACATAAACATGAATGATGGATTACATTACAAATTGATGAAGTTTTGATATGGATATAGGTTATACAATTAACAGAATACCATATTAGAATATTGGAGATATATATTGTTTTATATAAACATTTTAATGTAATATTTGAAGAATTTCGAAGTAGAAATATTAGAATTCTAGGTCAAAAAGTATACATCTTCTATGAAAAATATTATTTTATCTATAAAATAAGCCCTTTAAGACGGATCTAGGTTGATCTTTGAAAACCGAAAGGATTATTAAGTTTTTGGAAAGGAGAATAAGTGGTTTCCATTTATAAGATATGGGACATGAAATCTTGAAATTTATTAAAATATTAAATTAATTATAATGTCTAAATGGAACCGAATTCATATGTTTCAAATATAAGATTTGTATGATTCAAAATCATCGCATATAATAATATTGGGATGAGATTGGATCACATCATTAAACATATATTTTTTTAATATTTTATACCAAGGGTTTATAAGTTCACTATTAAAAAGAACAATAAATGGACAAAGATAAATTTAATTCAACATTATTTTTTTTCAAAATATTATAATTATATTAATTTTAAACCATTTAATAAAACCATATTTATTATTAAATATAATTAATTTCAATATTAGATCTATTAATTAACATTATCATCAATAAAATCAGGGAGGCAATGGAATTCAAGTAAAATAAATCCACAAATATAGAATATTTCATGTTTATCTGAAAAATATTTCAACATAAATATTCATTCATATCATATTTTTAAACAGTTTTAATATCATTGATTTTATTTTTCAATTAATTGAATAATTACTACATTGGTTGTATGTAAGATATAAGATATTTATTTAATGAAATAATAAATAATAAATTACATAATGAATAATTATATTAAGTTTGAAATTAATATTCTTGACAATATGTAACATTTATTTTATCTGGTGCTAAAAATATTACTGTTAATGAAAACAATGTGGTGACCTTATTGACTTTTAATTTCATAAAATGCTATTGATATTGTTATTAAATACAAATATAAAAATGTCATATAATATATTCTTGTATGATTAGGAAAAAAATGTGATAATTATATAAAATTATATCATGTTTTTTGTTCATTTTTTATT
Organism: Viscum album; assembly: GCA_963277665.1. Classification (NCBI taxonomy): domain Eukaryota; kingdom Viridiplantae; phylum Streptophyta; class Magnoliopsida; order Santalales; family Viscaceae; genus Viscum; species Viscum album. The sequence goes on along the minus strand of OY728119.1, from coordinate 1,170,364,200 downwards.
CCTCAACATATTAGTTTTTACCCTTAATTACCTAATTTATATTTTACCGTGGTAACAACAATCGTGATGGTTAGTGTTTATAAGGTCATAAAAAAAGAAAAGTATTTACCTAATTGAGAAATTTTTATTATAAATATTGAAACTTTTTTTTTTCAAGAAGGTTGGTATTAGTTAATTTAAAATTAATCTGAAAAACATGATGAAAATTATTTTTTCCAAAAAAATACCCTTTTAAGTATAAAATGTTATTATACAAATTTAATGTATAAAATTATTTTTCAAAAAATATATTTGTATTTTTATAAATAGAAAGGAAATAATACATTTTAAACAAATTCAAAATAGATTTTCACTTTTTATATAATTAAAAATAAAATTCAATTTTAAATAAAAACTATATTTTTCACTATTCCTTTCAAAGTCAGTTTTTCAATAACTTTCTCAATAAATCATCTTATGATTTTTTTTAATTTTGTGTTATTAAATTAATTTAATTTTTAAAAATTAAAATTATATAATTTGAAAAATATATTTATAAATAAAACCATACTATAAAAGTGTTGAATAAAACTACTTTGTTCCTTTTATTTAAAAATTATTATTATTATCATAATGAATATAAATATATAATTTCGATTACTAATAAAAATTAAAAGGATTTATTATATAATTACATGGGTTTTTGTATTATTCCCCTATTTTGGAAATTGTATCCTCATAATTTTATTCACTCCTCAAACAAGTGGGGATGTGTTTATCTATTAAATTTTCAAATTCCCATGTTTCTTCTTCAACCATATTATTTTTACAGAAAAACATAACCTGGATAATTATTTTACTACATAACTACTTATCTATATATTCAATAATATGAGAATATAGTTCATTATAAAAAGGATATATACCCAATGAACTACTCCCTACATAAAAAATTCAAATGAATCTTCCATATATTTCCAAAACATCGAATCACGGAAAAAATTATGTACCTTGAACAAACACGAAAGAAACTCCACATAGAATAAACCTGATATAGATTTATTTAGGATTTAAAATAGTATAATTAAATATGAAATTTATTTTAAAATTTCACAAAATGCATAATAATTCTCTTCAAATATACATTAAACAAAACATGATCACCTACCTAAAAAGAATGATTATTCATCTTATTATATGTATATCTTTTTGGCATACTTTGATCCCTCCTCATATGTCACTGAATCATCATATCATTTTCATCCATTAAATCTACTTATTAGGTTCCTAAAATATTTTTCCCCCTTACGTCAACCCATAAAGATATAGTCCATAAACACTTTACATATAATGTATCATATGGTCCCTTATCTATACCAGACTGGAAACTATTATTATATAAAAACATTTATAATGAATTATATTGATCCTAACATCCCTGGTAATCCACTGAACATGCTTGAATATTTTATTTTAATGTATGCAATGTTTTAGTTTATTTTCTATTAGATTGGTGATAAATTGTTGTAATGAAATTTAATTCAGTGTAAAATGAATTGGAATGTGTGTTACAAAATATTGAAATTGACCTAGATCACTGTCCAATATAATGGAGAGAAACCCCATGTAACATGATTATATCCATAAGGTAAAATCAATAATGATGATCTAATGGTAGTGTATCTTAACTGGGAAGCAAATGAGCATATATAGTTAACCAATCAACAATAACACAAATCACATGTTACCATTAGATATCTTCAGAAATCCCACTATTAAATCCATACATATATTTTAAGAATTTTACTATAGCACTAGAGTTTATTGAAGTATTCCATTGAATAACTTCCATTACACTTTAACTTTTTAAAATTTAATCATTTCATGTTAATGACATCATAATATCTTTTCCTTCCCCCCCCCAATAGTAATACTCCCAAATTCATATATATATATTAGTAGAAGAAGGATGAATGAAAAAAAATTATCTATGAGCACCAGTCAGAACTTTAATCCCCACTAAAAATCACATGTCAAACACAATCCCTTTAAAAATCTCAAACAATATTCCCTTTTAACATTAGATTATAGAAACATACCCTTCTTAACCAATTCAAACTCTTCCTATAACTCATGGTCCTCCTTTAATGCTTGCATAATTCTATATCAAATTATTGAATACATTGAATCCTAAAAAAATTGTAGAAATTACATTTTCCAAAACTTCAAGTCTATTATTTCTCAAATAATTAACTAGAGGGCCCTCTTCAAAATAGAGTGTGGTTAATGTAGAATTATTTTTCTGACATAAAGAATTAGATACTTTGTTTTTAATTGATGATAATGAATCATTTAGTCATAATCTTATATCTTCTCTGTACATATTCTCTACATATGTTTAAACTCTTGTAATGTAATTTTAAATATCAATTTTTTGATTTGTTATTATTACGAATATTACTCTATATAAATGATGCATGAATATTTTTAAAGGAAAAACACAACATATAATTCTAGATAATGTTTAAGATAATTTAACTCCCAATTATTCATATTACATAAAGCATATGTAATCATCTAATATTTATTCATAAGAAATATCAAATTATATTCAATGAAGAATCATCGTAGATGAAAAAAACCATTTTGAAGTGAAATTCCATAACTAAATCACTCAAAAATTTTATTTTAGTTCCTTAAATTAATATTCAAATTCTTCCATCCAGATGAATTTAACTCTTTTTCATGTTTACATACATAGTGGAATAAACAATCAAGAAAATGTTTTCATAAACATCAAGTTGTTAACCACCACGCAAATACATATGAAACTAATTGAAGTTTTATGGCCTTATATATCATTAAAAAACTATTTTTATGTTGGTTCAACAATAATTCCATATTTTTAAACAACATTCCCAAAGAAATAATTTTTTTCCAACCAAAATTCCAATGTAAAAAATATTCCATTTTAATTATTTTCTATTAATTTAGATAATAAATCCATTGGTTTTATTCATGATTCTCGTTTCTTTTGGATATACAAATATCTCATAACTAAACCCAAAAAAATTAAAATGAATATTCATGGAATATCTTGTTAATAAAATCTATAAATGGAACATGTGTTATAGAAGATCCAATAAAGAATAACTATAAACCCATAATACCTATATGTAGTTCGAAACAGATTATTCAAGATATCTTCCACCTCCACTATCAACTTATGGTTCTCTAAAATGTTATCAATATTAAAAAACTTCTATGATCCCTATAAATGATCAAAAAATTATTTATGTTAGGAAAATGATATTTTTACATAGTAATAATGTAATTCATGTCTCTTTATTCAATATAAAGTATCACTGAATCATATATATTCCTAATAAATAAGATAGTAAAATCCTATAGTGGGGTGATAATAGGAGTGAATCCTTTAACAAGAAAATATTATAATTGATTTTTCATATACAAATTTTCTACTTCTTCCATTTTATAAGGGGTTTTTTGAAATAGGTTTAGTATGGAGCATTATGTAAATTTTATATTGAACTTTATTATTATGTATAAGACATATATACTCAAGATGAAAAATATCCATATATATTTTCACTACTATAACATAAATACATTGATTTTTTTGAACAAGATGCACTAGGTAACGTTCACTATCATCTCTAGTCAATTTCTCATATTATGGGTAGGTTACCAAAGGAAATAAATAATTGAATAATGATTTATAGGATCTAAAATATATATTAAAAAGAAAATATTAATACTGATTTTTCCCAACACAATATCAATATACCATGTAATGTAAAATTATATTTCTAGGAAATAGCTTCCCACTAATAAATATTGGGTTTTATAATACTTCAACCTAGATATTTCACCAAAACACATTTCTTCTCTTCAGAATGTGATATTCACTATTTTCTTGTTAATTTATTTGAAATGAATGAATGTGAAGATTAAGGAAAAATATGGAATTTTAATAATTATAATAAGAAAAATATTTCTCACCACTATATTAGATGGCCTAAAATCAAATGTAGTTGTATAAAATGATTTTACCACACCTTTCTAAATTCAGTATTGATGATTTCAATCATGAGTAACTAGAATTGGAAATATGTTAGCATAATGACCAATATCACTGAGACTAAAACTTCTCACTATTGTATGGATATATATTTGGCCATTCAATATTATTCATGATTCTTTTCCATTCAGTCATAATCTATATGTATAAAAATAGAATATTAGAAACACTTCCAATATTTTTTAATAAATTCTCAGAGATTCTTTTTATATAACTTAACACAATATGGGAACATTAATTTCTTATCCCCATATTTATTTAATAGATATATTACCATTTCCTACTATCTAGGTCATTTTTTAGTCTTGTTATCCCAATAAACATTAGTGTTGGAAAACTCCATGACTTATTTCTCAGAACAATGTACAAAATTCACATTTTTTTATATATTTCGAGGGTAACAATCTATGTAATCATGGATTCAATATAGAAGAATGTATATTAATTTAAGTTTCAAGGATATGAAAAAAAATCTGTTACATACGTGGATAATCTTATAAAATATCCTTCATATATGGATATTAAATCAGCATCATTCTAACTCATTTCAATGAATTGTCTCTCAATCATGAGTCAAATAAATTAAGTAAATATTTCTCAAGGAATATATTCTTAAATGTGTCACATTGCTTGTAATCATTCCCATATATATCTTTATTATTCTTGAACAATGACCACCATTGAAAATACATACCTATAAATGATAAATAACAAGACTTACCTTTTGATGTTATTAACATCCTATGACTTCAACAATATTTCTGAGGACATTGATCTATCCATTAGACACCACTAGATCATATCTTCCATGGGATGTAGGTGGGGGTTTTGTTTTAATTGATAAAAAATGAATACATTTTTTATTGTATATTTGGATCATGTCTACCATGGATTTCACTACCATTTATAGGCTTCATAAATTAATCCTTTATTGTAACAATCTTCATATTTTTAATGACAACCATTTATTGGTGTGAATTCTAAAGGATATTATCCTCTCAATGACTTCCTACTAAATCTTCTCAATTTCATTTATGGAAACCCATTTGGGGAAAATTTATCTGAGATGATGAAACATTGTAATCATCAAATACTGTGTCATATTAACATATCCAAAACGTATAATATTTCAAGTGTATTCTATATACATTATCTTACAATATAAAGTTTTGTGGACCTTTCCTCTAATACAAACTCTAATCAATGGGGCCTAAAAATTACAATTTTTAGTCCCTAGGATTTAATTATCTTCTATTCATTCATGAGGATGTTTTATATTTAGTGTTTTATAGAATAAAAAAATAAATCATACATATCAACAATATATTATACAAAATGTAAAATTTTATCCAATATCTATTTTTCCTATAAATAAAAATTTAAATATAAAAAAGGATTTATTTACATGAAAAGTATTCCCAATATTAAACATAACTTATTTCTGTCCCTCACCCTTCTATAATATTTATGAGAAGTAATTTATAATTTTGGATGAGCACCAAAACAATAATATGGGACAAAAAGTGAGAAATTCATTATTCATTTGTAAAACATGAAAACCCATGAAACCCTTTTTCCTCATAAACATACATATTTACCCTAAAAGGAATTACATATCATTAAAAATAAATATCTTACATTTTTAAATATAATAGTTTCTAGGAAAAATCATAAGAAATTATAGAAATTTTTTGTATATGATTTTTTACATCATCACCATTAAACACTTATAGATTCCTTATAATTTAAATATCCATACAACGAACTTATATAATAATTCAAGGGAGAATAAAATTATTACCCAATTTTTTAGAGTGACATCTAGTAAAACCATAGTATAAGAAATATCGTGCTCACCCATGATCAATAACAGGGATCGTCCATCCATAAAAAATGTCCAATAACTATTTATTGAATAAAACCATTAAATATATCTTTTCAATATATGATAAAAACACATTCAGCTAAATAATACAATTTTTTGTGAAAATAATATTTATATACCAAAATACCATGAATACATAAAATATGCTTTCTTGATGAAAAATTAATCCTTTTAAAGGATTCTTAAAATAATATAATGTTTATTATAGTGAAAAATTAATTTTCACTATATATTTTAAAATTAAACATTCTATTTTTCATTGTAAAGAACATCAAACGTTATAAAAAATATTACATTTTAAATTTATTTTAAAGATAGAATCATAAAATTACATTTATAGTACTTTTATTTCTAAAAAATGCATTCATATAAAATAGTACATATATTTACATGGAAGAGAAATATTTTGAAAATTAATCATTATAACATTTACAATTCGGTTTTAATATAAATATGACCTTATCTCATGTTAGAATGTTCACATATGTTATTAATAATCATAACCTAAAAATTATATTAAGTTATTTAAATAAAGAATATATTTTCAAATTTAATTATTATTTATAATTTATTTAATACCATGTTATATATAATTACTTAATCATTAAATTTTATATCTAATGTTTTGATGTTATTCATTTCAAAAGACTAAAATAACATCGATAGGTTAACTGAGTATAAATATTTCATTATTTCATCGTCTCTAGAATAATAATTTTGAATTTTATATCAATTTTTATACATAAATAATACATTAAAAACAAATAATGAAATATGGTTATGAGAAATGAACAACGTTACAATCATGGAGATTGAAAGTCATGTGTACACATGAGTATCATTTCCGTTTATCAATTAATAATAAAGAAAGAAGGTACTTATTATTATAAATTTTCATAATGATCATAAAATATTTAAAAAAAATTATTATATCATTAAATACACTTACATATATTTTCCATGTAATTTGGACTTGTAAAATGAATCACATCTCTATATGGATGTGGTAGTCCACAAAAACACACAAACTAAGTCACAATTTTAATGTGAATGAAAATGTAATAAAATAAGAAACATATTATCATTAAATAATTTTAATTTTTTAATTTTTTTAATATATATACAATAAATTCTTCAATATTATAATGCATGGAAGTTGGTGATGGAAAACAAATTATATCGGTACATGAAATTGTAGTCCACCCTTCACTCCAATGATGGATTCCTATTCTTTTTTATGGTTCTTGGAGAAGAATGCATCCTATGAAATTAACATTATAACATCTCAGTATATGAAATATAATAATTTAATTATATAATCATGGTTAATTAATATTTTATTGAGTTAGAAGATGAAATAAAACAAGAACATCTATTAAATATTTATACTTATTACTTCGAGAAACCGCTTTTCTTTATACCTTATGCCCCATGGGATTTGTATTGTTAACTAACTAAGGCTTATATAAAGTGTTTATAGATTTAAGTAAATGAATAGGCCTGGTATTGGGTGATTTAAATATGTTTGCATGGATCAATAAATTCTTAAAAGAGGTGTGATTTCATAAGCAATTGGGGAGAATCCTTTTAGAATTTCTTAATGGGTTTTTTGAATAAATTACTAAAAATTGATAATATTATATTATACTATTATTATGAGTTGAAATAATCTCATACAATAAAATTTTGGCATGATTGTATCACATTCTCACCCATATCATTTTTTGTTTTAACAATTAATTACCATCTTTTCCAAATACTAGGATATTACAATTCTGTTCCATTTAATGATTAATAATGTTACTAAAAAAATTTAGACAACCAAAAAATGGAACATGGTCTATTTTACTAACAATACCCCTTTAATTTGGCCAAATATAATATTTTCTTGAATTTTTATTCATTTAATAAACTATTATTTTTTATAAAATATCATTACTGTCAATTTTTTAGTCATATTTAAATTAAATTTAATAACAAAAAAATAAAAAATTCATTCAAATAAAATGAATAAAAATATCTCAATTATAAAATCTTTATCTAAAAATTTTAATTAACCAAAATATTCATTCTAGTCATATTATTTTTTTCATTTTTATTTTTTTAATTTTTTTCATTAATTAAATAATTACTACATTAGTATTGCATAACATTTTAAGGTAATTATATCATAAAAAATATAAAATAAATTAAAATGATAAAAATCATGTAAATTTAAAACAATTATTTATAAAACATCATATCCCCTATTTTCCCACATTTTATATATGTTATAGTTAAGAAAATAGTAATGACATTTTTTACATTTCATTACATAATATATTATAATGATTATGATAACATTAAAATGGATGAAAATGTTATACAACTAACTCTCTAATGATTATTGAAGAAATAAAATCATCTAATACAATTAATACAAGTGTTATTCTCATTTCCTTGTAGCTTTGAAATTATTTATGACCCCCAATTGCATGATTTATCCTTTACAGTGTTAAAGAAATTACTGTTGTTAAAATCCAAAATGAATAAAAATAAATGTGATATATATATATATATATATCAAATTTAAAAATTTTAATACTAAATATTGAATATATTTTCAAGAAACAAAACCAATATGTTTATTGATTTATTTTATAATTAAAGTTGAAAAACATGATGAAAATAGTTTTTCAGAAAAAGACTGTTTTAATTATAAATTTTGTTATGTAAAATTCATGTTTAAAATACATTTTAAAAACCATTGTTATATTATTATATATGAAAATAAACTAATGAAATTTTAAAAGAAAAATATAAATTTTCATTGTATATAATATTAAAAATTTGATTTTAAATAAAAATATCTATTTTTAACTATTCATTAAAAAATCAATTTTTTCAAAAAAATTAAAAAATCAACCAAATATTATTTTAAAATAACTAATTTAAAATTATAATATATTTTTAAAATTTTAGTTTTTCAATTTTGTATTTATAATATTAAATAAACCAATTTAGGGAATGATGTCGATAGTACAATTTTATTTATTATAAAAATAATTACAAAATGTTCTCATAATAAATTTGAATATGTAATTTTGGAATACTAATAAATATGAAAATTATTTAATCTCCCATAACTAGGGTGGATACATTCAAATTCATAAGGAAACAATTAATTCATTATGAATATGTGATCGATGGATTTATTATGACCCCATAATTCATTGGGAAATGATTCATGTTTTATTATCCCAAAGCATACACTAGTGGTTACCCCAATATTGAAAAAGGGTACATGGGAGGTTATCGTAAACCAAAAAGTGGGTAAATGGGAGTATAATTTAATCCCAATAGTGGGAATAAATAATGTTATCCTGAGATCGAAATAGGTAAATATATGGTTCTCCCAAGCCTAACATGCGATGAATTCATTAGTGTGTATCCTGAGAATAATATTTATTTTATTATGATTATGAAACTCATTATTAAACTATTTTATGTAATGATACTAAGATAATGTTAGGTTCTTATGGCTTGGGTTCCAGGATTCCATTGTCGTTTAGGTCTTATAAATTTTAATGATTTATTTCATGTGTGATGATAATGATATATGAATTCTTGAGTATGGTTTTCAATGTTTATGCTCATGTTATTCATAAATGATCATTGATATCTATTTTTTACCATTTATGAAGCATGATTTAACAATTTATTATGTTTCATTTTCCCTACGATATAATGATTGTATTTGTGTATGGCACATATAATAACGATTCTTTTAGTGATGAATGATGTGGGAGATGGAATAGATATTTTATGTACATGTTTTTAATTTATCAATGTACCCAATGACACTAAATATTTTTAGCTCTCATTTGGATTGAAATGTTATAAAATGAATATTAAAATAATAAAATTTAAAATATATGTATGAAATATATGGGTCATTATATTACTGTTGATAACTATTAAAAAGAAATAGACTATTATATTTGAGGTTACTAGTTATACCCATTTAAAATATATTATCTATTTTAATATTGGTTTCTTGATACAACCTAAAAATCAAGGGAGTGTTGGTATCATGGTAACTATTAAATCTAAAGGACTAATACATTAAATCATTATGTAGTTGAGGGTGTCGTCATTGGGTATCATCTTAATATATATCGAAACGTAAATACCAAATTGTGTGCCATATTTTCATTGTAGATTATGTTTTATTTACCCATATTATTTAATTTAATATATCAATTACATAATCCATCAATATTCTTAATCATTTATTCTCTGAATCACTCTTTCATTTATTCTTCCAATTTTGAGAATTTATAAATTTATATACTTGTTCTTTAAACATTGATTTTTATGTGCTTGAGTGGTTTTAATTATCATCATTCGTTGAAAAGGGGGTTTCTATTCTTTATAAATTTTAAAAATTTACTCGTATTTTTTATAATGAAATTCACCATAGATTTTCATTTTTCGCTACTTTGACCTGCTATTTTTTATAAGTAGGATGATCGATCCTTATATTAATGTATCTACTGATTGATTTTTAATTAGTTAATAATAACTAATAATCAACCTATATACTTTATTTTCGATAATTTCAACTTGTTGATGGGGGAAAGGTGGTTATCTAAAATTGTCCTTTTGGCTGAATATCATCAAATCAGGGTGAGAGATTTAGATATCCATAAGACTGCCTTTAAAAGTAGGTGGGGAAACATTGAATATCATATTATTGCTTTTAGCCAAGCTAAATGTCTTAGTTCCATGAAATCTTTTTCCGGATATTTGTGAAAATTATTATAGTTTGTTGAATAGATGGAAAAGAGTGTGAGAATCATCTAAGGATCTTTGTCGGAACTCTTTAATATCAGTGTCTCTATTAGAAGATACAAAAATTCACACGATGGATTGAAGATGATTTTTTTGGGAATATGATTTTTATTTGAGGAATTTAAATTGATCGTAAAAAATAAGATGTAATATTGATTAGGGAGGAATAAAGAAATTTTTTTGAGATCAGAATCTATTTTCTCCATTAAGATACTACATGTGATTGATAAATTATTTATACGATATGGAATCACCCATAATACCTCTCAAAAATGATATAATGTTATTTTTATGGTTAACTGAATGTTATTAATCCTTTGATGTGTTGAAGAATTAATTAACCTCATGACTGATACCAATTATACCCAATTTTTTCCACGAAGATTTTCTTTACTATGATACATTAGGGTGGATTTTGGTGGAGTGATCATGATATTAAATCATTTAGTGGAATCTAATTCTCAGTACCCTTAGGCATATGAGATAATTAACCCACCGTTGATTTATAGCATTTGGATGTTAAACATACCCATAAAGGTCTAGAATTAATCCTTTTTTGGGTGAATTATACATTCTATTCCAATAATAATAATTTAAGTTACATATTATAATAGAATATAAAATAACTCATATAGAGGAAGTTGATGGAATATTTCCAGAAATATGATTTTGAGATCTTCTACACCTCCGGAAAGGGGAATGTTTTCTTTGATGCTCTCAACAAGGAGAAATATTATTAACCATTAATAGAATTAATTGATTTATAAAACCTAATGGATCATTCGATTATATTTATTTATATGTATGAGAATAAAAGTGTAGTGATTTTAACTCTAGAATTAAACAATATCATTCCCTTCTGAAACTTATTCATCAATATTAGAGGGGGGATGATGATTTATAGATCATCTAAAATGAAAAAAAATGTTGGGATACTATGAGTGAGATGTGTCTATAAAAAAACATCATTTCTTCAGAGGGTGGTATTTAGTAACTGTTGTACTAATGAGATATCAAATTTAATACCACCACCGATATTAGTGTCTCATTAACCCTGACAGCACTATGATATATTATGATATGAAAAAATTTATTATTGGATAGGTACGAGACATGATATTATTGATACAATTTCACGATGTTGTATATTCTGATAGATTAAGGCATAACATCAAAATCAATCTAGTGTATTTCAAGTTTTTTAGTTCAATCCTAGAATAGATATGAGGTATTGATGTACCTTTTCCATATACTACCTCAAACTCATGGATGATGGAATGGAATATGTTTCATGATTAATTTTTTTTTATCAAATTGGATTATTTTATCTAAATCAAATCTATCACAAAAGTGGATGATCCTAGGCAGATATACATTTAAGAAATAATGAGTTCACAAGTAGAGTCTATTAAAGTCATTTCAGATATATATCTCTAGTCACATACCAATTCAATAAGATTCCAAGAGGTTATAGTATCTTAGGTGATATAGATAAATTCCTACCACCTATAAATATTTGGCCAATGGGAACAAGAAATTATGATTTGGGAAAATATGCTCCCTACGTGCTTTTAAGTTTTTTTGTGCATTGGTTAGACATGTTAGACATGGATAGTTTTCATGTAATTACAATTATTGATTAATAATAGTATCATATCCTTTTGAATCAATGTATAGTAAAAATTTCAAATCCTCTAATTACTTTATTAGACTCAATGTGGTCTTTTTGGTGGGGTTGATTGTTGTTCAGGAGACATCAATAATGATTCATGGTTTATTTCATTGAATGGTGATGGATCATAGTTATTATAAGCCTTATATAGTCCTTATAAATGAAGAGATATTTTTGATAGTGAACAAGATTTCTTAAATATTTCATATAAATTAGATCATTTATTACTTTAGAAAAAATGATAACATACTCCTAGATAAATGGGAAAATTTATTGTTACAATAAAATATGGGAAAGTAGCATACTAGTTGGAACTACCTCCCTATATGACACCACTCCCTAATGTCTTCCTTATCTCTTATCATAATAAGAACCACCATTAACCTTATCACATTCTAAATTATAAAGAGATTAATCAAGAGAATCTTATTATATTGTTTCAAAATCCAGTTCGAAATTTGACAAATAGGTGAAGGTTATATATTAGAATTACATCCCCATAGTTTGAGTTTTATAAATACACATGAGTGGCTCCCACAAGAATATGGAGTTAGATTTTTTTGAGATAGAAAAGTGAACTCATCCCTTTAGAAATATACTATCTATGACAAGTCATTATAAGTATTAAAGTAATATGTTGTGAAGAGTTTTCAAAATTAATTTGTCATTTACTTCTATTATTTAAATTATTTATTAATATATTATGGTTTATTTAATTTTCATGGGATTTAATTTTAGTCTTCTGTGAAAATGGGGGGCCCTTTCAGTTTCATGTTTTCCATGTAGTTAACACTAACCTATACGATGGCCATGGAAAATCTAATGATGCATAATAGTGGTTTTCTTCATTATTAACAGATGAATTTTCTAAATTTTTATATAAATTCAGTTTCATTCATGTATTTTTAGTTAAAATTTCATTGATACTACATAATATAAGATCCATTCGACCTATAGTTGTATCCCTATCAAAAAATATGAAATGGCTATTCTAACTCTCAAATGATTAACCTTAGTTCTCCAATTTAATTCATCTCTCACCCCAACTAGATCCCACACATGGATAAAACTCTTCATATCCCTCCTTATCTTAAATAATTCAAAATATCTAACCTATAAACTAATATATATCTCATATAACAGGGTTTTAAGTTTCATTCATATCTTAATAACCTTTTTAACTAATAATGTTTTCTCCAATATTTCCATTCTATCATTGGATTTCACTTACCTATGTCTAATGGATATTGGTTTTTTCTATAATTTTTCTCTTTTGAACCCTCTTAATATTTCCTTGTAGTTTTAGATACATTTGAATGTGAATTCATTAGATAATTCCATGAGGTTTCATGGGTACCCTTTTATGGACTGAAATTTATTTAATTCTTTATTTAAAATTCAATTATAAATTTTTTTTGATCATCTCATATGATATTTTATGAATTATTAAATCTGTTGAAATTATTTAAAAAATGGTTTCCCATGAATTTGGAAATCATATGAATTTTCATTTGGTCTTTTAACTATGGAAGTGGGGATTTTTTTATGTATGTTTTATGAGGTACCCCTCTGAATTTATTTATCATTTATATTGTAATTGTTTTTACATTAAAAAGGTAGAAACTTTATAGGAACCTGATGTGCCTAGGGGAAGAACTAAGAAACGTCTGGTTAAGCATGAAAGTCTCTACAATGACTTTAGATTACTGCACACTAAAGAAGAAATATGATGGTTTGAATGATAAATTCTACTAGGACATGATGAGGTTCTACCAAGAGACACATAAATGAGACTATATGATGAAAATACTTCTACTATGGTTTTTATCACTGAGTGTGAATAAATATACTAGGGTTAATTTATCCTTATCAACAATAATGGTTTGACCATTATGCTTTATATGTAAATTATTATTCTCCTCTATATGTATTTATTTTTCTGAAATATTTAATTATGTTTTCCATTTAGAATTTTTATTTTTTAAAACCACTTCTCTGATTAATTTTTTATAACTAACATTATTATAATTTTTAAAAATATATGTTCATGAAAACATTTTTGGGATTCTACTCTGCTATATGTTATGAAACCATACATTTATAGAATGGGGTTTTATCAACCATGTTATACAAGACATAGTAAAAGGAATGTTATTTATATAGGAAAATAAAATTATAATTAAAATATTTTTTGTGGTTATGGTGGTGACATGATGGAATGTGGACCCTCATGTCCCAGAGTGATGAGTTTCCATTTTTGGTATATTCTTTGTCTTGTGTTTAATATCATTTTTGTATAAAATAACTAGCTTCCACATATTGTTCATTTTTTATAACATGGTATTTCACTCATTCATTGGTTAATTATTTAATATATTCCTATGGTCTTTTAAAAATTTTCAAGTAAGTTATGATTTGGATAATTTTATTTTCATTCGTGAATTTTAATTTTACAGTCATTGATTTCACAACAAATTAACTACCTATAAACCATATTTAAAACCATTATAGTTTCTATGAAGTGTTATGAAACTCAAAGGAAGAATATATAATATTTAGAATAAGGAATAAAAACTATATTAATATGAAAACAAACTAATAAAGTGAATGATCAATATGAAACATTAACAGAAATAAAAAACATGAAATAAGAATAATCATAGGGAATATGATTTAATGATTTAATAAATACTTCTTTCATTCATGGAAAAAAGTATCCCTGTAACATAATGTTATGGATGTTAACTATAAATTTCAGAAAATTAGTGAAATAATTCAACAATATCTCTACTATAGTACTATTTATTTATGAAAAGATTAAATAACCTTTCAAAAAAATAAATTTCTCAATTAATCATGTAGGGATTCTCAATAAAACAATCTATTGTTAGAAGATTTAAAATGTTGAAGTAGTTATTGAATTTATTTAATAGCAATTTTTTTATTTTTGAAGAATAAAATATATGGAAGCTTGAATAGGGATTTGAGTGTGCCTGAATCTAGAAAGAAAGAATTATGCACAAAATAATATTCTTTTAATAGTCATTTTTCCCTAAAATATTTATCCACAAAAACTAATAATAATTTCAATTTCACAAGTATTAAAAACACAAAAAACATGAAGTTAGAGAATGAATAAATGAAATAATCACATCGAGGATCTCGTCCTCTAGCTGAAGCCATCACTTTCCCACCTAGTTCTTACTTTCCGTATCCCACCCTCGTTATTGATCTTAAACAATCTACAATAGAAATAATGATTGAGCACTTTAAATTATGTGAAAAGATTCATTTTTTGTAAAAAAAATTAAAAAATTTAATATTGTAATCTCATATGTGGGTTGTCAAATTTATTTAAAAATAGTCATTTTCCCTATTAAATGTTAGTAAATATAAAGATTGTCAATTTCCCCTCAATTCAAACTATTAGTTCTGAAAGGAACCTAGAAAAATCAATGGTTCACATTGAACTATTAATCTTGTTCCACGATAAAGGAATTATTCAACACCCCCATCATCTTCATATGTAACATCATTATTACACTAAAATATTAAAATCTATAAAAAACATGAAATTCAACCACTGGACTAGATTATCACTATCATTAAACAAAAAACTTCCTTCTAGAATTTCATAAATAATGTTATAATTTTTATCATCCAAACACAAATTTGAAACTATAAAGAAGATCAATAACACATTTCTAATTATAAATAAAACCTCAGATCAAACATTTAATATACTCTTCACTGTCCATAAGATTCTTCATTGATGGTGACAATTCAACTACACCACTAAAAATCACCATACATGCTTAAAAATTAGTACATATTGTTCTCTATTTTTTGGTGAACAATAAAATAAATCACATAAACATATAAGAGAATCCCACTAGAAGAATTCCTATCATCATGAATAAATGACAAAAATTTTCATTCAAAGCATGACCCCCGAATCTCAACATCCATACTGGGTGATATCACTTTCACTGAATGATCATAATCCCATTGTCTTCATCAAGAAAACCCCTTCAAACCTTATTCCTCTTATCCTTTGATTAATCATAAATATAAATACAACAAATAGATCCACACTATTAAAAAAAATTAAAACTAGTATTTTAATATCAACCATCCAATATTGGCATCAGATCATTCTTAATCATGAAAACATTAACCGATCAGTTCAAATAATAATCAACGATAATATTTTCTTAAAATAGATCAATTCAATGATGAAATATCTCATCCAAATATCAACATATTATAGCATTATCATCATCAACAATCCCATATTTAAATATCTTTATTATATATAAGCTTCAATAAAAAACCTGGTCGACTTCCCTAGTTCTTTGGTTTCAATTTGGTTTCAAGCTACTATGCTCAACACCAGGGTCATATCCACAGACCCAGTCTTTTGTGAGGCTTAAAACTCCCCATGTTATTAGATTACGAGCTTCAGTACTAATATATTTTCGTTTATCTTCATAATCAACCCAAATATTCTTCTTCAAATGATGCCTTTTAATTAGAAGTGGGTTCAGTTCATAGGTCAATAAGATTATTGGTATTGTGTGTTTAATGAGGTTTCAGATCATAACACACCTCTATCAGCACACAAAATCCCATAGAATCATTATCTTCCATAGAATTATGGAGCTCGTGATTATAGGTTCTTTGAGAAAAATAAAATCTCTAATGACTCCTCAGTTTTCATTTCTCTTCAGTGTTGAAAGGGCTATGAACCCTCAATAATTCGTTATTCTTCAATTTCGGGATATGATATGGATGAGCTTGTATATGATAAAATTATATTTCATTTGAAAAAATATATCTAACAAGTAGAGGTTATATAAATATTATATTGTATTTTAACTTAGTATTTTAATTTTTTTAAGAAAAACTATTTTCCAATGCATCATGTCTCCATCTTATATAGATTTTCCAATTTTACAAAGTTGATTCCTGTTTCTCAACTTATAACCCTTTGACTCTAGAAACTATTTTTCTTCCACATGAGTTTTCATGTTAATATCAAACTAAAGTAGATGTACTGAACTCCCTATAAGAATAAAAATTATGAATTAAAAAATATATTAATATTTCAGAGAATAAAAATAGAAACAAAAATGTAAAATATTGAAAAAAAAATTCAAAATAAGAGATTTGGAAATGAAACATCAAAAAAAATTATTGAAAATTAATAATTTAATTAAATAATATGGAATGAAATAACAAAATACAATAAACAACAATGATTAAATGATAAGATTTTAGAAATAATATTTTAAATGAATGTTAGAATTTTATAATATAAGAATAGAAGTATAGTCAAACACTCTATCATTATTTATAAAGTAAATTTATAAAAATTTAAACAAAATAATTAATTAACATATAAAAAAAATCACAATACTAAAAATAATCAATAAAACACTATTTTATAACTAAATATAAATTAATAACAAAAAAATAGTTGTCAGAAACATGTGAAATATGAGCAAAAGATTATTCAACCAAACATAAGCGTTGTTTGTCCTCATGAAATTAAATTTCCAATTTCAATGGAAGAAATTAAATCTTAACCATGAAAAATTTAAATATCTCTAAGAATTAATTTTCATTTAAATTTTCCTCCATGGAGTTCCTCAAATTTAATATGTAATTTACCCCTTAAAAATAAACAAAATATTTCAACAAATAAATTACAATTTTACAAAAAATATTGGCATTGAAGTTTTTGAAAACAATTAAAAAACATAAATATTCATCCAACTTTGAGTCCAAAATTACCTTTATATCATCATGAGATGAATCACAAAATTAAAATGAAAAATAAATAGACACTTTTCTTATATGGTTATGTTTATTAATTATAAGAATGATAAATAACTCAACCACCATCTTTTGGAATTAATGAATGATTCAATGAATAATATGGACTGAAGCCCAGATTGGTATTTTAATTTCATAATACATTTATATGAATAATATCTGAGTACAATTAATGGAAAAAAGTTTTATTATAATGAAAATTTTAAATCATTCCACAAAAATTTTAAAAATAATATATTTTACGAAAGGGAAATTAAAAGTTATTATCAATTAAATCCATGGTGTAATAGAGATTAACTTCTTATAAGTGGAATTATAATCCTCAAATATAAGAAATATTTTTACCACAAATAATTATGTTAAAAAATAGAAAAACCCATAGGTTTAATTTTTTAGGGGATTCTAAAGGGGTTTGTATTAAAACACTTTTTTTTCTTTTTTTAAGAATACTCTCTCCCAAACAAATAAAACCCAACGTTTTCATTTGATTTGAATGAAAAGGTTAAAGAAAACACTTAAATAATTTTTTTATACTAAATTGTATATAAATTAGTTGAATACAATGTAAAAATGGTCGCAATTAAATAGAAACATCATTTTCCACAACAAAAAAAATATTTTCCAAAATAAAATTAAGTTCATGATTAAACCACTTTTGACACAGCGCACAAATTTTAAATAAATAATAACAATATAAAATAATTAATTTTTTTCCAAAAAGTAATTGAAGGTTTTAATAATCCAAAATATTTCATCAAAAAAACAAAATTCACTATTCCCATGAAAATTTATAATTCTTCACAAAAATTTCCAGCAAAAAACAAAATACAAGAAAAGAACGAAGAAATTACGATCTATCAAATATTAAAAAGGAAAATTATTATATAAGGAGTTTCTCCAAAAATTAATTTAATTATACAATATCCAATGAAAAACAAAGTTAAAATTATGGATAATAATTGAAAATTTTTTTATAAGAGATGATTAAAACATTTTAGCTTATTAACAATTTACTCCCCAAAAAATCCAAGAGTGATGTGCCATGGCTAGAAGGTTAGAGTTCATACTAAATTAAAATGATCAAAATTAGTCCCAATAATATATATATTAAGAATTAATTTAACTAGAGATACTATTTAGGGAATTGAATCATGTATTCATTGTCTTGTATCTCTACTAATAATTGAATAACAGATAATACTTCGGTTAATGAAACTCCAAGCTTCATGATATTTGTATAGGCTATAAGAAAAAAATTAAACATTTGTGAGAGTGTATAATTTTGTGTGGATAAGAAACTATAGATAATAATGTAGAAAATAATAAGTTATTTTTATTAGAAAATAAAAAAGAAAAATAACAAGGATCATGTCTTCCTCCTATAAAAACTATGTTTAATTCCATTCATTAGACTCATTGGATAATCATCATTACATTATATAGATGGAAGCCAAGCCCTTTGAATAAACATAAATTTATTGATAATCTCTCTAAACATTAACCGTGAATTCTATATTTTCATATGCAATCATTTCCATATACACTTTCACTTGCACATTAAACATAGTTTCGGCTCTCTAAAATTTATATTTTAGCTTCCTTAGAAATAGAATAAATCTAGAGTTTAAAATTAATATCCTATGAATAAACCTAAAATAAAAAATTTTATTAATAGACTATGGAAATGATTTTTAAAATTCTTTCTCAAATCTATAATTCTAATATAATTTTATTCTAATTTATTACAACTCACATAGCTGTAAAAACTTCATCTCTCTAGTTGACATAAAATCATAATTGAGATCTTGTACTTCCCAATAATACTTCTAAGGGAGCTATAAAGGTAAATCAAATATGTTATCATATAAAAGTCTATAGGAACACTTTTTAATGATTGTTTTACAAGCATTCATGTAATCACAAAATACATCATCAATAATTAAAGACCATTTGTTTCATGAAACACTCATTGTTTTAGGATTAAATTATTTCAATTCTCTAACAGATATCTCTGTATGCCCACTAGATTTTGGGTGTTAGATGGTACCATTTTTCGGAATACAGCCATACTTTTCCATTATTGATTTTAATTTAATGTTTTCATAAAGTGAAGAATTATATGTGATGAAAGCACTTCGTACTCCAAATTTAGTGAAAATATTCTTATGGAAAAAATTTACAATATTATTATAAAAAATATTAAGAAGAGTTATACCCTCAAATAACTTAGATATATATTATAAAATAGAAATAATGTAGTAATTTCCATATGAATATGGAAATTCTCCTATGAAATATAACCCACCAACCTTAAAAAATATTAAATTCTAAAATCTACATTTTTGGTATCTCCTATTTTCTTCCTACATTCCCAAACCATTGACATTTATCATAACTTATAACTAGAATTATTACATATTTAAATTGTTTATTCCCTTAAAAACCTTATTACATGACATTTTTCACTATCTAATCACCACCATGGTGTCCACCCTAAGGTGAAGAGTAAAAAATTTAAAAAAAATAATATCATACTTAGGAACTGAAATCCTGAAACTTTCCTCATCAAACCTCCATCTCAGTAAGGTATCATCACAAAATTAGTACCTATGATCAGAAATGAACTTCATCCTTTTATATTTTTATCATTACTCTAACATGAAAACTATAAAAAATATGTTCGTGTGATCTAGAAACCATATAGATCATATTTTAGGTATAGTAAATTTTTTATCTTTATTAAAATAGTATTGATTTATATAGGATAACTAATATTAATAATGGTTGAAGTAAATTTATAAAAGTAGTCATATATCAATTTTTTAGAACAATTTTTATCATCAATGAGTAAATAAAATTCATCCAATTACCAATCCAACCTCATAAGTGTTAGTTTTGATTCAGTTTAGCATAATTATCTATGATTAATGTGAATTTTTATAGTATGAGATATTGTCTAAACATTTCTATGGACAAAATTATATTGGTATACTATTTCTTAGTATTTGAATAATTTTTATATACATAATCATGAAATTATCAAGATTAGTAAATTACATTTTACCTAATCTCTATTATTTCCCCTACTACCCAATCACATACAACCAACATAACCTCAAATGTTATTTCCCAATCAAGGGAATTAATTATTGTTGATTAAATAAGATTTTCATTTAGAACTATAAATGATTATGATCACTTATAATAAAGCTCAAATGAAATTTCCATGAATAAAACTGAGAAATGTAACATTGGAATTTAAGTAAAGTATTTGATGAATCTCCGGTAAATAACCTCCAAGTACAACAAAATTTACAATAACTTTTACATATGTAAGAGGTGAATGTCATTGAATTGGTTAAATCAATTAATTATCTACTTTAATCTTGCTCTAATAAACATTATTTCATAAGACAATTACTTTTTTAAACATGAATTAAAATTTAACACAATTTAAGAACAATTTTGTCTCATTAAACCTCTGTAAAATAGTTTCTTACTTTCCCAGACAACCCTCAAAATCAAAACCAAAAATAGAACATTATTCCATGAATTATTCTATAATTTTCTCAATAATATATGAAAATATTTCATTATACTCCTCTGAAAGGTGGTCAGAGCATCTCACATTCCAAATGGAATACTCCTATAGGAAAATGTCTTTATTAGATAAGTGAAGGATATATTTTCATGGAAAATGGGTTTTTGAGAATATGGTTGTAAATGATGTAAAAAACCAAAAAAATAATGTTCCATTTATATAAAATCATTCATGAATTTTATCTAGAAATCAAAATTTGAAATGATCATTTCTTTTGGAAGAAATAATCTTTCAGTAATAAATATAGACCACTGACATTGTATATTTCCTAATTTGAATATCATTATTTTTCTCATTTGATACAACTATAAATTCCAATTTCTTTCAACAAATTGTAATGTACATACCAAGGGAAATTCATAAATTGGAAATTTTATTCCAACTTCATTTATATTATTAAATTACTCTCATAATAAATCTTTTATTTTTGTATTTAATTATATTTTTACATCAACTCTAGTCTAGTGATTTGGATCTATAGGTATTTTATCCATAAAAAAGATGGAAAATTCCATTAATATCATTTATGGACCATCCAATAATAGATTTGATCATTCTAATTAAAAATAAATCACTCAGTTCTTGACTGAAAACTAAATTATAAGATATTGTGAGAGGAATGGTAGAAATTTTCTTAGAATAGAATATTTATTATGAGAAGGAAGAGAATTTAACACTAGTGTGGGTGACTCTTGACATGATGGAATCCACTTGAGCCTATAAGGTCCAAGGTCTTCAATTTGTATCTTAAAAGATGAATGTGATATAAATAAACCTTACACATTAATGATATCCCAAAGAGATAGATCCTCAAAATTTATTTCTAGTTTTTGGTTTAAAAGGATTTTTAAAGAAAAAAATATCCAAATTTTCTAAAAAACCACCCAAATAAGAATATCGTGGATCTTCCAATTTACCTGAGAAATTCAAAATGAAAGGATAATATTGTTTGGTGTTATTATTTATTTCCTAATTTTTTTAAAAAAATTATTATCATTCTCCACCAATGGAATCATTAGATCCATTAATATTATTAATGAAACAATTTTCAGATTGTGGTGAAACATTTATTTGTTCTAAAATGTTAAAATCTTTAGTTTTCTGTCACAGATTCAAAATCATTTCTTTTTACCCCCATTAGTTATAGATACTATAGTGGAAGTTATGGGAATAAAAATAATGATACAAACTTTATTATCACACTACATATGAATTATAATAAATCAACTAGTAAAAAAGAGTCCCAACCTTACCATGAAATCATCGACTCTTCCTACTATAAGGGTGATGTAGCAGTCTACAAACTGTAAGAAAATAGTGGTGGGTTATAGATATCCAAATATCATATGAATACGTTCTTTTTTATCCCCATGGTAACAAAGGATTTTGATTAATCCAATATTTCCAATAGTAAATGGAATACCAAAACCACTCATATCTTTGAGCTTAGGATATATCATTATTATGATTTATATAAATACACTTCATAGTCAAAATGTAATTTGAAAATTCCACATGTTTTATTCGAGTTAGAAATATTATTTTTAGATTTAAAAGTACATTAAATAATACTATTAAAAAGGGTTATTAATGTAAATATTTTTAAAAAAAACTCATGAAATTTGAGAAGTATATGTTCATGATTATTCTACATAATTCATTCAGGAAAAGGATAGTGTGGAGGAAAATATTAAAAATTTTAGGAATCCATTTAGGTGATTTCTTAATGTTTTATTTTAATTTTTTATTTATTTTCATCCCTTTATCATATTCACTAAAAATTGAAACAATATGTTGTATATAATTTTTAATATGGATATTTAGAAAACTAGTTTCAATGTTATCATTATTTGGGATATCAATTTATTTCAGGCATTCAGTGTCAAAAAATTTATGGTCCCTAAGGGATTATTGATCAGTTTTAAGAGAATTTATAGTAGTTATTTCCCTATTATTTTCCCTTGGAATGACATTAATTATACTTGGGAATTTCATATTCTGCATCTTTTCCAAACACCTAACAAGTTGCCCAAATTGGGTTTCCAATTTTTTCATTACAATATGAAATTGGATTTTATATGAATCATATTGATCACTTTATTTGTTAAACAATTTCATAAACTTTTCGTCTTGATAATTCATTTTATTCCAAATTTAGTTAGGCTTAGAGAACATTTGTCTCTCAATGTTCCCATGATTATTTGAAAGATCCACCCTTGGTTTAAATTAGTATTTATACATTAGATGTAATTGGAAATCGGGGGTCCAGTAGGTATGAAATACATTTCCCATTGTAGGATCGGTTGGGATTATTTCTAAATCCTTGATGGTGAGTATTGGAAAAAGGATCATCCCCTCAATGTAACATAGGTGTGTATCTCGAAAAGTTGACATTTTTATTTTATTTGGTTATACATTGATTTGAGGAAATCATGATTTGGAATGATCATACACACCATAATTATGAAATTTCTTCCCATGTTAGTTTTTTATATTTTCATTATAATAACCAACATAAATAATTTAAAATTTTAATCATGTTTACTCTATTTTATAACAACATTTTTCTTCTAGAAAACTATTGCCGATAATTTTAATAAAGTGTATTGAATATTTGTATCAATTCAGGAGATGAACTACTATTAAAATCACTTCCTAAAGGATGATCAACTAAAAATTGATTATAAGGGTTGAGAACATTGTAAATTATTTCCAAAAGAAATCATATAGTACACTATTGATTTATACATTTTCTAATAAGACCCTTATTACTATCAATCGCCTCATGGAATAGCCCAAAACAATATTTAAAATTCTTATGATATTATACCAAATTATAGAGGTCATTTTTTATGGATAAACATTCATTAAAATGTATTTTAATAATTGATCCCATTTATTGAATTATTCCTCCT
This sequence comes from Viscum album, assembly GCA_963277665.1. NCBI lineage: Eukaryota > Viridiplantae > Streptophyta > Magnoliopsida > Santalales > Viscaceae > Viscum > Viscum album. The sequence continues at coordinate 1,170,339,375 of OY728119.1, read as the reverse complement.
CCCATTTCTAAAACCATGATCTAGAATTTCTATTTATTTAGAAAGAGAAATCATTGTGATTTGTCCCTTCTTCTGTTAGTCCTCTTAATAGTATTTAATGTATAATATAGTAGAAATCTATAATAAAGTCTGAATATTTAAAATTATGAAGTATATTATATGATGGGAAATGGAATGATGATATTTTTAAATTTAATTTTTTTGATCCCTATGAGTGTTTCTATTCATGACGGAAAACTAGAAAATTTTGAAACATAAAACACTATAAATATCAATATCCCTTCCAGATCATTCCTTTGAGATTGCATATTCAAATTTTAGTTTTCGACATTGTTTGTATTTTATATTTTTTCTTCCATTTAATAGTTTTTATTCATAATTACTAAAGAGTGAATTATTATATCATAGATTAATGGTTTTAATTTTCCATAACATTATTTGTTGCGCATAAACCACTAGATTCAAGATTATATCTAAAGAAAATATCAGAAAATTTCAGTAATGTTTAAAAGAAATTTCATATATAATTTTCTATAGAATTTTGTTAATATATTTATATTTATAGTTCTTTTGATATTTCATTAAAATATATTTTATTTTTTGTACATTTACCTGAGAAAAAATGCACAAAATTTGATTACATTATCATTGATTACGTTATTAATTTACTATTTATAAATCACTATTTAATGAAATTATATTTTCTGTGTATGGTTTCGAATAATAGAAAAGGAATATTAAATGTTTTGTTAAGGTAAAATAAATTAAATGAAATAGAAAAATACTAAAAAATGTAAAAAAATCATGCAGTTCCACTAATAGATAGGAAAAAGTTGCCCCCTAAATAATTGTATAGAACTCAATTGACTGATTTAATAAATGTTACTTTCATATATGCAATAATGCTTTATTAGAATAGAAATTAAATGAGGTTAAATAAAGTTGTTATAAAATTAAACAATGATTGAAATAATTCTAAAACCATTCAAATGTAGAATTATTTATTCACAAAAATATTAAATCAGATTTCAATAAAGTAATTTTTTTAATTAATCTTCTCATACTTCTAAGTCAAACATTAACTTTTTTGAAGATTGAAAATGATGAATAAGTTATTGAATGAATTTAATTGAATGGATTTTTGACGAAGAAAATATATTGAATAATTAAAAAATATTTGAGAGTTCATAAATCCAGAAAGAATGGATTATGCATAAATTAATAATGTTTTAACTTGTCAATATTGTTCCCTTAAAATATATATCTATAAAAATTAATCATAATTTCAATTTCATAAGAATTCCTAACAAAAAAATCAATAATCAACATAATAAATAAATGTAATATTTTCATTCAAGGATCAATTTCTCCACCTATATCTATCTCTCTACTGTTTGGTTATTTCCTTCACTCTTCAAACCTCCATATCTATATTTGAAATTTTTTTCCAAAAATAATAATTGTATACTTTAATTTATATTTTATAGTCCAAAAATTTTCAAATTAATAACTAAATTAATATGTGAATCTCAAGTATTGGTCATCACATGCATTCAAAATCAATCATTTTCCCAATTTAATGAATGTAAAAAAACAAGTGCATCAAATTCTCATACATTCATATAGGAAGCACAGAAACAGACCTAGTAAAATATTTTTTTCAAATGAAATATTCATACCATTCCACAAAAATGGAATTCTATTATAATCCCAAATTATTCCTCACCAATATAATCATTACACTAAAATATGGAAAACCATCTCATAATATAAATTCAACAATTGGACTAGACTATCTACAACATCCAAAAATATCCTTGATGAATTTTAATGAATATATATCAATCATCGACATCCAAATTCAATGATTAAACTAAGTTTTATATTAATAACACTTTGATCACAGTAGAAAAAACATCCAATAAACGTTGAAAATAATATTCACAATCCCCCATAGTCTTCATCAGTAGAAATACATTAACTAGACCCCATAAACATCATCACTTGAGGTTCAAAATGTGTTCATATTCTTATAAAGTTTTGGTAACACAATAAAATCCATAATATAAACTCAAAATGACACCACCCCCAACAAATTCTATTTAATAATTATTAATCTCATATTTTCCATATGAATACTGACCCTCAAAACTCATCATCATGGCTGATATCACCTTCCCAGAAAGAATAATTTCCAAACAACATCAATAGAAAAACCAATAATACATTAATCTTCATAATAATTTTATTAACATAAATAAAACTACATCAAATAGATTCACTATATTCCAAAAATTTGACAATAGACATTTTTGTCACAATAATTCAATATTAGATTTGGATCAATCAGATTCAAGACAACATTACCATGATCAATTCAGATAATCATTAAAGCATGACATAAATTTAAATGGAACCTTCAGTCAGTAAATAACTATGCCATATCATAGTTTTTTTTTTGGCATCATGTTATTTAATAATCCTAGATCCGAAAATCTTAGTTGAAGAAAATATTTAATTGAAATCTTGGTTGACCTCCCTTGTTAACCAATTTCAATTCAGTATTAGAATATTATGATCAACACTGATGTCATATTAAAAGTATAGATCTTCGGAGAGGCCTCAACATCCCCTTTTATGTCAATGAAAATATTATTTAATCTATGTATTAGGTTCATCTTCCTCATTAACCCAAATCGTCTTCGTATAATGATGCCACCAAATTTGTTGTGTTTTTTGTTCATGGTAGGAAAAGAAAATTGGTGTCATTTGTTCATTGAGGATTCAGATCACCATTTCCCTATGTTAGCACTTGGGATCGAATGGAAGGTTGGCCATAAATGGAATCTAGAAGCTATTTATTGTATGATATTAAGGAAAAAATATGATATCTAATGTATCCTAAGTTTCCCAATCTCTTCGGCTTCAAAAGACCTTTAAACACTCAATCTTCCCTAAATTTTTAATTTTTTTCTTTGGAGAAGATTGTGTTACATTAAATTATCTTACCGATGAATGTTTTTAAATTATTAGAGGTTGTGATATAAATCATTCGTGGTATTTTTTGATAGCCATTTTTTTAATTATTTTACATAGAACCATAATCCTATACAACATGTCTTCATCTTATGTAGATTTTTGAATTTTTTGATATAGCTTGATGAATATATTTGTTAAACACTTTTAATCAAGAAATTTTCATATATCTACATGTGATTTAACCAAACATGCATATATAAATGGATGAATTATGCTCCAAATAAGAATAAAAAATGAATAATTAAAAAAGATATATGTATAAACAAGAAAAAAAATAAAAACCAAAAAGGTAAATACTAAAAATATAAATTAAGGAAAAAAATATTTTAATGTAAAATTAAAATAAAATATAAAAATTAAATAATTTATTTAGAAACTATGGAATGAAATAAAACAATTCAAAAAAAATATTAAATTTTAATATTCAAAAATTAATATTTTAAAAATTGTTAAATGATAAAATTGAACATCAAAAATAGAGTTCGATACTCTAAAATTATTTAAATTCAAAAATAAAAGTTTTTTTATAGAGAAATTATTTATTCTTTAATTAACAAAAAATAAACTGTGACAATAAAAATATTCACATAAAAACCTTTTTTAATATTAAATATACATTAAAAAAATTTGTGTGGAAAAAATATGTGAAATGTGAGCTACATAAAATTCACTCAAAGTAAAGGACTGTTTACCCTCAAATAATTACAAATTCAATTTTAGTAGAAAAATTAATTTTAAATTTGATAAAAGGAAATTATTCAATGAATTATTGTTCAAATAAAATTTCTTCTATGGGCTATCTCATGTTAAAAATGTAACCACCCCCATAAAAACAAGAAAATTCATCACAAAAAATTACATCATTTTTACAAAAAAATATTAGCATTTATCATTTTGAGATGAAGTAATAAAATGTTAATTTGCATCCAAATGGATGTATTAAAATATCATTACCTCTAGGTGAGCTGAATCACATAATTAAAATCTATAATAATTAGACTCTCTTTATCGATAGAAATGGTTATCAATTACCAACAAGATAAATAACTCATCCATCATTTTTAATAATTAATGAATTAAAGAATGAATAATTTAAACTCCAACATTGATTAGGAAGTTAGTTTTATAGTCTATTTAGATGCATATAATCTGTGTTTAATTATTATAAGAATTATATAACACCATGGACATTGTAAAACATTCTACAAAAATTTTACAAAACATTGTTTTTTAAAATTATAAAGAAAAAATATGTTCTCAATTAAATCAATGAAGTAACATAGATTAACCAGATAAAAGTTTCATTGTGATCCTAAATCATATGAAAAAGTTTGAAAACTAATAATTAAGGTAATAGATTAAAGAACTCGCCATTTTGAAACTTTTTATGGGATTCGATGTGAATTTTATTAATGACAAAATTATTTTATTTAGGAAGACCCTATTCTAATCCTAAAACCCTACATTTTCATCAATGTTTAATTAAATTATTTAAGAAAACAATTAGAAAATTAGTTTTCAAAAAATATCAATTACGTTACTCAATTTCATGTTAATAGGGAAACATTGAAATTCAAATAGAATTTTCCAAACATCAAATAGATTTTTCAAAATGAAAAAAAGTATATTCATGAAACTCTGTTGAGAGTAGAAATTTTGTTCAAAAATCACAATAATATAGAATGTTTATATAACGGATCAATAAAGTGAATGCAGGTTTCATCAAGTCAAAAGTTCTATGAAAATAAAAAAAAATTGATGGTGCCATTTATTATTTCATATTCTTAACAGAACTATCCTAGAAAACATAAAAGAAACACCAAATTTTTAATATCTAACACATTCTGAAAATAAATAATAGCATATAAGGAGATTCAAACATAAATAATTTAATAAATATTATGTAACGAATAATAATAATTCAAATAACTGAAAATAACATAGGATACCTTGGTAACTAATTCTTTATTCATTTTATATCCTTAAAAATTTACTCTCCAATGAAAACATGAGTAGGGTTCCCTGGATAGAAGGATAAAGACTCTAATCAATTAAAAAGATCAATGTTAGTTACAAAAAATATATGTTTCATGAAAAAATTTTACGATATAGAATAGTTATAGAATTAAATTAGGAATTTTAAGGCTTATACCTCCACTAATAAATTAATAATAGATAAATTTTTTGATAATGAAACTTCATGATTTTGGAATATCCAATGACCAACCATAAAAAATATCAAACACATTTGAATGATCATTATTTAATATGAATATCAAAAAATATTGAACCAAGTAAAAAATGAGTAGTTATTTTTATTGGAAAATAGAAAATCAGAAAGAGTAACGAACATCTGTTAAATCCATTGAAGCACTGATTTTAATGTCTTTAGTTAGTTATTGTGGTTTTTCAGCTTTTGAAAATAGAGATGAAATCCATACCCTTTGAATTCACCTCATCATAACTATTAGCTCCCTAATTATCAACCCAAAATGGTATATTTTCATATATAATTAATTCTAAATCCCCATTCACATGAATATTCAATATTGTAAAGGTTCCCGACCATTTACTTTTGAGTTTCTATGGAAATAGATTGAATGTGGAATTATAAAGTTTGGCCATCTAACCACACATAAATTTATTTTTCGGAATTATGGATTCTTGAATATATATTTTTCTCTATTTATAAATTCTGGGATTCTTTTTAGTCTAACATTTAATTTCATCAAACATACATAACTGTAATATAATCCTCTCTCAAAAAAACCTGAAATCCATATTGAGAGATTTATTTCACAATAATAATACTTATGGATCTCTAAAGATAAATTAATTGTATTAAAAAAGAATATTATTTAAAAATAAATCCCTATGGGGGTTTTATAATTAGTCATATAATCCCATAATGCCTCACCCATCTTTAAATACCATCAATTTTTGAACTCCACAAATATTTCTCCAGATTCTATTTCAATTCCCTATTAGTGGTCTCTACCAACCAAATGATATATAAATGATCAACAGAGATGAAATTGGAATATAAATTTTAGAAATATTTTTGATGAATCTATGGTAAAAAACAACATTAACGAGAAAACATTTAATTACATTTACAATTATTAGAGTTGAATATTTTTGAATCACATTAACAATATAATTATCTATATCAGTACCCCTTTTAGATATTTATTTACTAAAAAGTTCATCTATAACCATGAATTGACATTTATCTATATTTAATACTTGGTTTGTCTCTTCGCAGATAGGAAAAGTAGTTTTAATTTTTTTTAAAAACCCAAGAAAAGATAACCAATAGTTGAAAAGTAATATTTGAACACATTTATTATTATCTCTATAATAAATATTAAAATATATATAATAAAACTATATATGTTGAAGGAAGCCTTACATAGTCCAATGGGCATATGCCTATAGGAAAATTTATTGAAAGGTCATGTGAAGGAGGTATTTTATTAGACTTTTGGGTATATAGGAATCAGGATAAAACCAGAGTATCCATCCATAAAACAAAATAAAATGTTTCTAACCAATCTTTCAATCATTTTATATATAAATTTTATTTTAAAATGATTTTTTATTTTCTAATAATTAATCATTCAACAATCCATATATTCCCCTCATTTTGTATAATTACTAATTTGAATTTGTTCATTTTCCTCATTAGTTGCAACTGTGAAACCTCATTTTTAGGAAAAATTTGTACCCAAATTTCCAAAGTAATAGAAGATATAAAACAATTATTCCAAAATCAATTATCTTAATGACTTTTCCTCTAACATACTATTTAATTTTAGGATGTTATATTCTATGTTCTTCAACTTTAGGCTTATGACAAGGTTCCATAGTTTGTTTATGAGTAAAAAAAGGATGAATTCTGTTTATATTAGTGATGGACCATCCAATGGAATATATAAAATTCCTAAGAACATTAAAAAAACTCACTTCATGGAAAATAAAAAATTATCGGATATTAAGAAAGAAATTTCATAATTTTTACCAAGAAAATAATATTGGATATAGGAAGGAATAAGCTTTATCTCTAGAGTGTGTGATTATTTGACTAAAAGTAAAGCACATGGCCTAAGGATGTCCATGGTCCCAAATAATATTCATAAAAAATTAAATATGGATAAATAATTCTTCTATATTATTATGGTCCATAAATGATAAATACATAAAATCAATTTTTAGTTTTGGTACTACAATGTTTCTATAAGAATGTTTTCCAAATTTTCAAAAAAAAATCAGCCAAATAATTATATCTCAACTATAACTCTTTACTTGAGAAAATTCCCTTGAATATTTTAGCTTGTTTGGTTTTATTAATTATTTCAACAATAATGTTAAAAAATTATTCTTCATAATCATCATATTATTCTTCATATTCATTATTACTTACAATATTTCTTTATTCTGGTGAAACTTTTTTATTTTTCAAACACTTTAAACTCCTCACATTTTTATTCCATATTATAAACAAATTATCTATTAACCAAATTTATTATAATACCTAAATTGGAAAATAAGGGACTATTATGAATAGTGGATACATTTTTTTTATGATCTCCATTACGTATATGAATATCAACTGATAAAAATAGTTTCCAAACCCTGACTAACAAATCATTTACTCTTCTTATTGGTTGGGAAATGGAGCAGTCTTCCATCAATAAGACAAAAATTATGGGTAATAGATATCCTAATCTCAACTACATATATTTTGAGAAGGTAATAAGTTTTATGATAGACCTAGTTGACATATCTACTATTTCTAAAAGTACTCTTAATCACAAAACTAGTTGGATATTTAATCATAAGAGGAATAATATTTTGAAATAAATCACTAAACTCTAAAGCTAAAATTTTAGAAGAAATCCTCATGTTTTTTCTTATATGAAACAATTTTTTAAATAATTTCCAGATATTGAGGAACCAAAACTAAATATTATATAAAAGGGATATTAATGTGAATCTTTTTAAAATATTCATGAAATTTGAGACATAATTTTTTTTATGATTCTTATTTATTATTTTATAAAAATGAATTTTTGGAGCCAAATTATTCAGTAAAATAGTCATTCATTCTTGTTATTTATCAATATTTCCATTTATTTTGTTTGAAATGATTTTAATCTATTTATCATATTCTTTAACCGGTGGAATAATAGGTTTTTACAGAATTATCAATGGGACTATCCGATAGCCTTTTTGTTATCATTACTTTGGTTATCCTATTCTTATTGAATTTCTGTTTTATATTGTTTAGAGACCCCAGGGGATTCTTGGTGTGTTTTAGAACCACTCCATGTAGTGATAGTCATAATATTTTCTTCAGTATTAACTTTATTTTTACTTGATAATTGCCATTTCTCCCTCTATGTGACAACCTAAAAAACTATAAATGAAATTTCTATTCATAAAATTATTTCATATTGTATAATTCAAATAATATCACTTAGAGACAAATATAAATACATTATAAATGAATAATGAATTAAATGATAGGCATTTAAACTAGTTAAGGAACCCATACGTATGAAATTGAAACCTTACCATAGAATAGTAATATGACCCTTATGAATAGTAAATCAACTAATTGAATATTAAACACACCAATGAATATATAAATAATATTTAGGAATCTTGTAGATACAATTATGAAATAATTAAATCATACTATATTAAAATGAATATTTTAAACAATATTAAATTAGTTTTGGTATATTTTATTTAAATAACAATTTAATTACAACATTATTATTTAATAAACGAGTTCAATGAAAATTTATTTTCATAATTTTTTTTGGTAAATTAATATTCTGTTATCTGATGATTTTAATATAATTTTTTTAGTTCTTATATAGTTTTTCAATCAGTTGTAAAATGAGTTAACAAATTAATTATTTTTTTTGAATAGGATGATTTTAGTTAAAAATTAAACTTATCATATTTGGGAAATTATTTTCATAAAATAGAGTATATTTTTTAATTATATAAGTTTCAATATACTTCGTTATATTTTTTTGGATTTTATTAAAATATATGATTTCATTGTAAACATTAATATAGAATAATTTAGAGTAAATGCTAAATACAAGAATTAATGAGTCATTGGTGATTTTTGAAGTAATCCCATAATTTCAAACTCTTCATCATTAATTTAATAAATTTTGTTATAATTATCATACATTTTGTAGTCTTGATCAAAAATAATATTGAAAATAAATAAAAATTCAAAAATACACTCCTATCCTCCACTATAAATTCCACCACTCACAACCACCTCAACTCACACCTTTAAAGAATTGATCAGTGTACACATTATTTAAAATATCATCCCTAGAATCTTCCCCATTCCTAGGTAACATTGGTCTCAATAAAATACAAACACCAATCCACTTAAGGTGTCTCTCAATGAGGATAAAATCAAGAGGTAAAACCTCTCTCATTTCTTTTAATTTGTTTAAAATTTATTTTATTTTATTATTTTCACATCCCCTACCTATCCCAATGTAATAAGATATCTCCCTTTTATTATATATACTATAATTTGTATTGGGGATGGAATAATCCATCAACAATTCTCTTCCATATCATTTTGTTCTGAAAATTAAAACATCATCTATGATGTGTTGATTTATCACATTATCAGATGAAGAGTTTATAATTTCCAATAACACTTTAAAGGATTGTCTTAAAATCATTTTAATGGTTAAAAAATTATAATATATATAATGTATTATGTTTTGTTCTGGAACCATTATATATACATGACGTTAATTATTAAATCAAAATATGTTTTTGATGATAGAAAAACCATCAAATAATCAAAATTATTATGACTAACATATTATGTAGTGATTCATACTAACAAAAAACTAATTATATAAAAATTTAATATTATGAATGTTAATTAATAAAATATAATCTCAATTCTAGATATCTATTCCCATTTATATGATTTTACATACTCATATACAAGTAAACCGACCATGGAACCCAAGGAAACGAAAGCTATGGAACAGTAAAATTGTATATGATACCTCATTAAAAAGATAGTAAATGAACAAGATAATTGGTAATAAATAAAATAAATATATAAAAGGTTATCAATTAATTTATTGATGAATCTTATTTCATTAACCATTAAATTACGGTCAAGTGTAGAATATTTTCAGACATAAGTTAAGGGTTTCTTCCCAAACCTCCATTTTCATTCGTGTTATGATTTCTATCACATTAATCCCATGTAATTATTAATAAGTTATATCTAAATTGTATAAATTATTTTTATTTGTTCCAAACTTCTATATATAGATTATAAAATCTTTCTTTTACATGATAATACATGTTTTAAATGGTTTCCTTATCAATTCTTCCTGATATGCAAGCCCTATTAAAGGTAATATCTCAATTTCTTATCATTTTTCATGTATCATATAAGGCCCCAGCCTTAAAAATTACAAAATATTGTGCTATGTCTTGAATTAACATTAGAGATCTTTTTTGGTTCATATTTATGGATAATTAGGCCATAACTATTACATTACATCTAATAAAATTATAAAGTAGACAATTATACTCATTCCAATTTTTTCAAAATAATAAAACTCCTTAAATAAGAATAAAATTTAATTCATGATAAACATATACTTGAATTATTCTTTTATCATACCCTTCCTTATACCCTTTGATTTTTTTTCAAAACAATGGAAAGAGCATAATGAGATTAGAAAGGAATACAAAATAAGGAATATAACCATTAGTTCATGAATATTTAAAACCCTTGAATTTTTTTTCACATAATCATACTTTTCACAATTAAAACATAAATTATTTATGATAAAATATGAAATAAGAATATATTTTAAAATAAAATCCTAGAAATGAAAAATCATAAAGGAAACTTGTGGCATTCAAAATAAACTTACATTGTAGCTTTTAGAGCTACATAAGGAGTAACCATCAAGGTTATGATTGGAATACCCATCACTATATATTCCTTAAATCAATTATGAAAAGATTCATCATTTTCCTCTATAATGTTACCATGGCAATAAGAGAGAAATACTAGGAAAACCTGCCCTCAGTTTATCACAGAACCTCAAATATACATAAGTAATTCCCATGAACCATAACATTATCAAAACAACAAATACAATTACAAATGAAAGATATAATTTATACATTACAATCACAATATATCAGTTCAAGATATTGACATAATAAATTCTTTCATAAAAGCAATTTAAATAACAAAATATGTAAAAAATTGTACATGGTTTTTTTTATTTTAAAAATAGTACATCTGGTTAACGAAGCTAAATATCAAATAATACTTTTAATGGTAAAAATTTCATTGTCACCGCATACGTTAAAAATAAACACTACTTTTTTGTTTAGTAAAAACATATTATAAAAAGATTAATTTTATAAAATGTTTAATTAAATCTAAATAAAATTGATATAATTATACACCGTATAATAGAAGGTCATGTATAAACTAAAATATGCCTCAACTAAAGGGGATTGAGATGATGTCTCTTACCATGATCCGACTCCTAACATAAAATCATTATATTCAAAAATAATAATACTATGTTAGAATATGATTTCATGAGAACCTTTTTTAGTTTTATTATTCCTATTATGTCTCATATATAATTTTATAAAAATTATTTAATTATTCAAGTTTATATAGGTCATTTTTTCGATATTCAATTCTTAAGTCAAAAATGAAACTGTTTGATGTAAATTGTCCATGTGGTAAAAATTCCATAATATCCATAATAATATACATGATTTAAATATCATATATATCCAGTGTATATGTATTTAGAATATTCCATAACATTTTTAGATAATAAATGACACTTTCCATTAATGGAGATGATATGCAGTATGTACACTTGAATAGTGCATTCATTTCTTTTTCATATTAAAGGAGTGAAAAATAAATGATACATAATTATGTTATTATTATAATATAATATATATGTTATATATGTTACATAATTTAATTGCCTCTATCCATTATACATTCCATTAATGTCATGAATGAGTCATATCACATTGAGGGTGAGGTTGTTCGCACTTTCTTAAATGAGATTATTATATTGACACTTTTTGGAAATAAAAAAAAGGTATATTGTAAATAAAAATCATAGAAGTATGGAGGAAATATAAATTTAATATATATCATATATAAATAGATTTCCATCAAAATTGATGCTATGAGAGGTGGTATGATAAAATTTAACAATCATCATTTCGTGAGGTAGTTGTTGGTCGTACAAAGAAATAGTTTGTTTTTTACATTAGATGGAGGTGCATGTGAGTGTATTTTGAATTATTCTAATAAAAAACATAGTATATTGTGGATTTGGGTGTTTTTATTTTATCTAATACTAAGAAGATTATATGTAGGGAAGAATCAAAATAATGGAAAGTAACTTGATTGAATACATTACCTATAAATTGAGTGACTTCTTTATATATAAAAAAAAGGCTTTCTTGAATTGCCTTATGCCCAGGTTAAGGCATCTAGGAGTAGGGGAGCGATTATTGGGAGATTATTCTATATATAATGACTTATCTAAATAGATTTTGAATTTTATGATAAAGATTATAAGAAGTACATTTTTTAGAAGCATTGACAGGATCTTAATGATTGTCTTGAAATATTAAATTATTATAAATTTAATTTCAATTGGAAATTTCCCAAACCATATTTAATTTAAATATAATATGATTTTGGTTCCTATAGAAATCATAAAATAATTTTTAGATAGGTTTTGAATAATTTTTTATCCTTATATTTTGGGATTCACACTTATTTTACCCATTTTAATCATAGAGTTATATCATGCTATTTACCCAATGTGGGCTAATTTAATTACAATATCATGTAAAAATACCCAAGAAAGTCCTTTATGAAATATTTGGATTTATATTAACCATTTTTCCAAATAATATTTTAAGGAATTTAATATCATTTAATAAACTATTTTATATTTCATGTAGTGCATTATGTCAATTTTGGACACTATTCAAACTCAGCTTTTTTACAAATTCATAATAACTTTAATGCATAAAAAATGCATTATTCCAAAGTTTATAAGTCAATATAATCCTTTAAATTCTTGGAAGGAACAAAAAACATAATTAAATTTATTTCAATAATTAAAATATCATTTATTTGAATCTGTTAGTAATGATGCAATCACGAAATCATCATAGTACCATAATTAAATTTATTTATTAAATTTCTAAAAATTAAAAATAAAATACCTTAATATAGTGTTTCTTATAATTAATATTTCCCATCTATGTTATTAGTTATATAACTCCACCTTAATATTCATTTATTAAAATATACATGTTTAAGTTATATATCTCTTTATTTTAAATTAATTCTTCTAAAATATTATTTTCACATCCAAGTGGCTCCATGGGGTCCCAAAGTCAACCCAAGGATGGTCATGGTCAAAATAATCTCTTAAAATAGTATTATTACATGTGTTAGGGTAGTATAATATTTTTATATTATTACTTTTACCCATATTTACCAGATTTACCCTTTAACCGTGGTAAATAAAATATTTAGTGAAGTTACTATTCATAATGTCAAAAAATAAAAGGTAACTACTCACAAAACATGAACCTTATGATTAAAATATTGGATCCATATTTTAATATTCAAAACATAGATGTTGTAGTAATTATTTAAAAAATAATTCTCATTGTTAAAACTAAAAAGAAGGTTTTTAAGAAGTATTAACCATCATAAGATTGAATTATGCTTATGTCTAATTTCACTGGGAAAATTACATAAAATTAACAACATTGAATTAAATGATAATAACAATATCCAATTCAAATCAAAATCTTTCAATATAAATATATTAAATTAAAATTTAATTTTGAATTAAAATCCAATATTTTTCAATATTCATAAAATATGAAATTTTTCAGAAAATTAAAAACTTCCATAAATTATAAATTTCCATGTCCCTATTCTAAATAATAATTATAGTTTATCAAATAAACATATTAAGGTGCTAAAAACTAAATGTAAAAAGGTTTCTCTATCAAAAAGAAGTAAATCATCATTTTTATAAAAATACTTCTTTTATCTTAAAGTTTGATTTTTTTCCAATATCATATATTGAAATTTTATAATATAAATTTAAAACATTTCATTAAATATATAACATATATTTTTCTTTAAATATAAATCCATAAATATTGATATGATTATATAAAGACAATTATTAGGTTTTCAAAAAATGAATCATTTATATTCAATTTGTTTTTATTAACATTTCTAACAAATTTGATAAGCACTGAATCGTTATTTAAACATGTGGAAAACATATTTCAAAATTAAGTTGATACAATTCATTCCCTCCATTCAAATTTCTAGGCATTAATTACCATTTAAAATAATATTATTATTATTTAATTGTATTTCGGTATAACTCAATGTTGTGTGAAACATAAGATTTTAGAGAAAACAATTGTTTCATGTTAGGTATGTTATCATACAATGAATCCCTTTAAACATAAATTTAAAATTTTATACATAAATATTAATAGATATGTAAATTATTATTCTATAAATTCTTGGGTTGTTACTTATCATCCATATGCTCTTTTAACAAAAAATTATATTTATAAAATGAATAACATTATCATGAAACAATATATTTGATCATTTTTAGTTTTATACAATCAATTACTGAAAATATAAATGGTTTTTACATAGATATATTCTTTTCAAAGAAAAAATAGAGAGTTTCTCTTATGAATATCTCAATGATTTTATTATATATTTTTCATCAATTTCAACAACTCTGTTTAATCTTATTATTTGTTGATATTGATGTTTTATGATTCTGATATACCATATTTTATTAGATGGTTTATGATCTGTTTGATCGTGGATGTTCTATCTTTATACCATTCACCATACTACTTAGAATATTTAGTTATTATGTTTATATATTGGGGATAATTATTTATATTTCATAGGTATATGTTGTTTATGTTTATCCCCAATCATATAATGAATTCATTGGATATAGAAATTGGAGGATCAGGCCCACTATGGCCCATATATGCATCAGTAGGTCTCCTGAGACAAAAAAAGATATGGAATTTGGATGAGAACATAACCACTTGATTTCATATGTCTTAGTCGATGCTTCAAAGATATATTTTAGATGACTGATATTATGAATTCCCTCATTGAGCTACTGGTAATTGATAAATCATTTGATTATTTAACATGTAGAATATCTATGGTGATGTTTTATTTGAATATTTAAATGGAATTAATTATTCATCTTTTAATCATACCATATTGTTCTCAAGTTAATTTATTAATGGAAAGTGTTTTTATTCAACCACCATTCTTTATTTTATATATTATCTTTTTCTCTCATACTTACCCTTTCTGAGCATCTAAGATCACCCCTATATTATGTTTTATTTTTCCCCAGGACCTAAATATGTATTATATGAATGAAATAATGGTATAATCTATAGGGGAGATAGATGTTTCTAATTGGATTGTTATTTTTTTCCTTTAAATTTGAAATGAAAAACTTATGTTTGAATCTTGTATTCTAAAACTACTAAACTATTTTCTCCATAGAGATGTGAGATCCATATATATTTTAAAAATTTAATAAATTAAGTCACCTGCATTGGGAAACTAGGGATGTGGTCTTTTTAGTTTTTATTATAATATATTTAGTAGAAAACATTGAATATATTTTTAGAAAAAAATTACTAGGGAACATAACCCTATGATAAGATTTTACGAAATATATATATATATATATATATATGAAAAACCAAGTTTTTTAAGGAATATATTATGTGTTTATTAATAGAAATACATACCTATCTAGATATTACAGGTGGATGTGGTTCTGGAATAGATATACATAGGGGTAAAAATCATTTAATGTGTCCCAAGGAAGAGTTTGGTTAACCTACTTCATGAAAAATATCCTTAATGAACAAATGTTTTTGAACTCTTAAGAGATATTCTTAGTAAACTTCACATTCTTTTTACAAAATATTTTGAATTATTTAACAGTAAATATATCCCCCAATGAAACCAAGTTTATGATTGTAATATTATTTATGCATAAAATTTCAATCTATAATAAGCGTGTAGTATAAGATTAGGTATTTTGATTTATAGTTTGAATTTTTATGTATGCCATTATATAGAAATGGTGTATAGTAGATGGAATGGAAATTGTACCAACATGCGTATCCCATGTGGAGTTTTTCCTTCGTTGAAAGACAATGATACTTGTATTGATGTTTGAACTAGTGCTGAGAAAATTATAACAATATAGGGACAACTAACTTGAGTTGTGAACAATAACCTTACACTTATAGATAATCTTAATCCACAACATAGAGGATAAATTTTAGTCCACTTTATGAGACAACCACCTACAAAATTCAATGAAACTACAAACCCCTTTGTTGAATAATTGGGGATGAGTTCATAAAGAAGATATTTTTGGATTTGATAATTAATGAATGGGAGAATGTTATTATGGAATTTCGTCATCAATTAGAAGGTGATGTCAAATGGTGTTCATTTATTCAAAATACAAAAGAAGTGTAAAAAATTGAAAATATGTAATTGAATGATTCGAATGAAATATTTCTAGTAAAATATTTTCTATATGAACAACGAGTAGACATGGAGAGACAATTATTGAGTCTAAACCAAAAACATGATGAATAATTTTCTAAATATGAAACTGACATTACATGTTTATAAAGGCATGAAAATTACAACATACGTAATCCGTAGAGAATGCATGATCAATTATTTAATGGTTTAATCCCATTTAACCAAATGAAACTGGTATCCCAAAATTTCTCATTATATGATGATATATACTCATATTATATAAAGATAGAGAATTAAATATCTAAGTCCTATGAATTTAATGGAACACAAGATAATAAAAGCCTAAATGAGGAAATAATGGATAAAGAGTGGAATAATAAATGGAATTTTTTAATGTGTGATACATTTAGAGGGGAATACTATAGTCTATGTTTAAAAGGAATCAGAGTCTCTTAGAAGTGGGGAGAAAAAGGCCACCAATCCTATTATTGCAAGGAAATGAAAGAAGATACCAATGTTTAATAATAAATCTACAGGGAGATGCGACACAATAGAAATTATTTTCTTATGCATCAATGAAAAGTTCCCCAGAAAAGAACATGGGAGAAATTCCAAGCTTCTGTGATCAAAACTGTGGCGGCTGACATTCCTAATGATATAGTGCAAGGTTGTTTAATCATTTCCTTAAACATTACCAATACATTATTAGAATATTGATCATCCCATTCTTTTATATCATTCTATTTTTCCATTAAAAGTAGACATATTTCTTTGGATTTATCAAATGAGTAGTTAGTAAAAACACTTATGGTATGTATCATTGCAATAAATAATTTTTGTTCTATCCCCATTATGACACATACACATGTTTTAGTTTCAATCCTTATCATCATTCCTCTGGTTTATATTGACATAATCCTTGGTATAGTCCATATTTTAAAATATAATGAAATTATCTATTTTAAGATGAATTAAAGTACAATTTTTGAGGATGATATTAAATCCATCATATTTAGAGAAGAAATGACATCATTAGGTTTGTATTGAGATCCACCTCCAGTTTCTCTTCTAAATGAAATTATGTGGGAGGAAGAGAACACATCATCTATAAATAAGAAAATGAATATTTAAAATGAAAATGTTCTTATTATGAAGGAATATATTGAGGTATACTAATAGGATTATCCTAGACATCCCTTGGGGTGGGATGTTGACTTTTATATTGATTTAATTTCCTAGTGCAAGACCAATAACAATGTATCCATATTTAATAAACAATATTTAGTTATTACATATGGAGAAACTATTAGAGAAATTTAGTAATAAGATATTAAATTTCGCATGTTTTACTACATGGGATCCCCTTTTGTCTATTTCTATAATAAATATAGATCCGTGAGGTTGTGAGTTGATTACTAATAAATCAATGCTATTATAATAATGAAAATCTATCCTCTTCCTAAAATTGATTATTTATTTCATTAGATTCAAAGAGATCAATATTTTTCAATGATTAAACTTTGATCTATATATCATTAATTGTATGATAGGAATAATGATATTCCAAATATTAAATTTTGAACTCGGTATGGACATTACAAGTAAACAAAAATTCTATTTGGGCTTACTACGTCTCCCTATGATTTTAGGGATCAAATGAACAGTGTTGTAAAGGACTTTCTAAACAATTTTTTGGTTGTATATATTTATGATATCTTGATACATTCAAAAAGATATGTGGACTATGAACATGTTGTTTTGGATACTATTAGAAGAAATCAGTTATATGTGATGTTTATTATATGTGAATGATTTCTTCAAGTGGTACCATTTCTATTCCATACTACCTCTATGGATGAAATCTTAGTTAATCATGTGAAGACCAAGGTGGTTCAAGAATGGCCTACACCAATTAACATAACCTAGGAACATATTTTAATTTTTTTAGAAGGTTACATAGTAATTTTATTTTAATGTTTTCATGATTATCATACCCATTAACCAATATTACTTGTAAATGGGTTATTCTCATATGGATAAAATAAAGTGAATAATGTTTTGCAGAAGTGAGGAAGAGATTTTTGAATTCTCAACTCTATATTATACCATCTGAAAATGGGGTATTATTGGTTTATAATGATCCATAAAATAAAAAATATGGTTGGGTCTTTATACAGAATGAATTATTTATTGCGTATACACCATAGAAGTTAAAAACTCATGAACATATCTATCCAACTCATGACCTTGAGTTAACCTGTGTAATATTTTCTTTTAAAATATTGAGAAACTGTCTCTATAGAAAAATATGTGATATATATAAATATTACAATATCATTTAATATATATACTCACATATTGAACTCAACATGAGGAAAAAGTGATGGATTTATCTAACGATGGATTATGATTTTTCAATACACTATCTCCCAAGGAAAGAAAATAAGACAATTTATACATTGACCAAGAATGATCATGTAGTTCTAAATAAAATTAGGATTCAAAGGGATATTGTGTTCAAGGATCTATTAAATATGGATATTTTAGTTATCATAGATGGGGACATATCATTACTTTTTCAAGTGGATACGCAACTATCATTATTTTAATAAATAAATAAATATCTCAGTCTAATGATGATAGTTTTCAAAATAAAATTAATGAAATAAAAGATGTGAAGGTGGAGTAATTTTCATATAAAGATGTAATTGTATAGTTTGGGAGGAGGCAATGTGTTCCCTTTATACCCGAGCTAAAAATGGAGTTATTATATGACTCACATAACCGGAATTTCTCTATACACTTTGGTAACAATAAGATGCATTGTGATTTGAAGGATCATTTTGGTGGGATAATATACGAATCAAATTGATGATTATGTATCAATATTTTTATTCTATTAAAACATTACGGCTGAAAGAAAACATCTTATAAGATTAAAGCAAGCTCTTCCAAAGCCTACATGTACATGGGAGGAAAACACTATTGATTTTTTCACTGAATTACAAAATATGCCACGAAATAATGATTCATTATGTTTAATTATTGATCAACTCCCCAAATATACACATTTACTCAATATAATGTTGGATTTTCCCCTAGAGATCCTCGAACGACTATATATTAATTAAGTTGTATGAATAATTGGATCTCCAATTTCATTTTTAAATAATCATGATGCAAAATTTTTAACAATATTATAGAAAAGACTTCAAAATTCATCGGATACTAACCACCATTTGAGTAATGCTGATCAACCTCACACTAATAGGTAATTTTAAAGGACAATTAAAACATTATAAGTCATTCTAATATCATGTTCACCTGGCATTTAAGGTATGTGGGATTATTATTTTTTATTGTGTCAAAATTTTCCAACAATGATTTTTTCCATTTATGTATTCAAATTCCACCATATAAGAATATTTTGGAAGGATATGTTGTACAACAACATGTTGGGATTAAGTTGGTGAAAGGAAGAATGTTATATAAGAGCTTATGGGGAAAACAACAGAATAGGTAAAGACTATTCAAAACTATATGAAAAGATATCAAAGTAGGAAAGTGATTTATGATGATAATCAAATAATGGATTTTGAATTTCAAGAAGGAGATCATTTTTTCATGAAATTATCTACATGGAAGGGTGTTATAAGATTTGTGTTGAAAAAAAAAACTAATCCCCTAGTACATTGGACCATTTGAAATCCTTTATATAATTTTAGTTGTGAATTATGTTTTGGAAATTTCATCCAGTCTTTATAACGAACAAAATGTGTTCCATATCTATTTTTTAAAGAAGTTGATCCCAAACCCAACCCATTTCTTCACTTATAAAGAAATAGAAATGGAACCTGATTTATCATAATATGAAGAGCCTATTTGTATAATATATAGACTACAGAATATGTGTCGAGGAATTAGATGACTCAGATGATAAAGGTGCTTTAGAAAAATTAAAAAATTGAAGTGGTGGCATGGGAACATTAGGAAGGTATGATGAATAACTACCTAAATATTTTTATGAGGTGACATACTAGAAATTTCATGTATGAAATATTTATAGGAGGGGATAATGTAATGAACATATATTATATAAATGAAATTTCTATTCTTATAATAATTTAATATTGTATAAAAATCATAAAATCACATAACTAAAAAATTAATAACATTATAATTGAATAATGAATGAAATAAGAGTTATTTCTAGATGTTAAGGAACATATACCAACGAAATAGTAACATGACCATATGAATATTAATTAAACCTTTTTGAATATTAATGTAACCAAATGAATATTGACATCACCCATGAATGTAAAAATAATATTTTTCCCTCTTATAAATTAATGTAAGATATAATTAAATCATAGTATATGTAAATGAATATTTTAAAAATTATTAAATATGTTTTGGTGTTTGTGTAGGTCATAAATATTTTGTTAAAATTTTATTATTAATAAAAAATAAAATGAAAATAATTTTTGTTAAAATTTATTCATAAATTAATATTTTGTAGTCTTATGCTTTTTAGATAAATTTTTAAGAACTAGGAAAATTTTCAAAATATTGTAAAATCAGATATAATTTTAATATCTGTATTTTTTGAGTAAATATTGAATTGAATTAGAAAGTAAATATCACATATTAAGAGAATTATCTTAGTAAAATTTATTTAGTTTATTAAATTCTAAATATAAACAAATGGTTTGGGCTATTTTGTTATATTTTTGTAAAATACTAAAAAATATAGTGAATAATAAAATAAGTTATTTTGCAATAAATGTTAAATATATGAATTATTCAATCATAGGTAATTTATGGATAATCTAATCCAATAATCTAAAACTTGAATTCATTATTTTAATATTTTATTATAATGTTAATACTATTCAAAGCATTGATACAAAATAAAAAACAACCAAAAAATATTCAAAAAACACTCATCTCCTCTACTATAAATACAACCTCTTCTCCTAACACCTCTAAATAAGGGGGGATTTTAAAAATTATGCTAAAATATATTCCCTATACCCTCCCCCAAGATATGATCCACTATAATAAAAAAAATACCCAAACCTACCACATTAAGGAGGTTCTATTTGAGGAGAAAATGAAGAGGTAAAAACCTCTATTTTATTTTAATTTCTTTTCAAGTTCTTTTCATTTCTAATTTACTCATCCCTTACAATTACCAAAGTAACATAAAAATTACATTATATCCGATATATTTTAATTTTATTATTTTTACAAAATAATCCATCATCAAATCTCATCCCTCTGATTTTGTTCTAAAAGTGAAAACATTGTCTTTGATGTGTTGATTAATCACATTCTAGGATAAAGTGTTTGTATATTCTATTAACGCCTTCATGGATGGTCATAAATCCATTTTTATGGTTAAAAATTATAATATATTTATTATAGAATATTTATTGTTCTAGAAACATTATATATACATGATATTAAAAAATAAAACAAAACTTGTTTTTGATTATTGATAAACAACAAAAATAATCGAAATTATTATCACCAATGTCTTATAGAATGATTTGTATTCCCCAAAAATAAATAAACATTGAAAATATAACCATTTAATATTATGAAGGATCATTAATAATATTTATTTTAAATTCTAGATATCTATTCCCATTTACAAGAACATCCATATCCATTTACTAGAAAACCAATCTTGAAAACCAATGAAACAAACCCTCCCAAACAATAAAATTATAATATATAACTAATCAAAATGGTAGTAAATAAACATAATAAAGCTATAATAAATAAAAATAGTTTATAAAATAGTCTAACATAAATTATTAATTATTATAATTTCACTATCTTGGACCTTAAGGACAATTGAAAATCACTTTCATACAAAATCTAAGGGGTTCTTCCCCAACCTCCAATTTCATTCTTGTTATGCTTTCTCCATTGTTACACCTGTGTAATTTTTAAATATTCATATATTATGATAATAAATTTTTTTTATATGTTTCAAACTCATGTATCTAGATTATTTCATTTTTCTTCTTTGGGGAAAAATTTTTTTTATTGGTTTACCTTGTCAATTATTACTAGCATGCTAGCACGATTAAAGGGAACTTCCCGATTTCTTACCCATTTTCAGGTGTTATCCATAATTTGTATTAAGAAACCATAATTCCTATAAAACCGTTATTTTTTTATGAAAATATATATTTTTTAATTTCTAGTTTTATATATACAATTAAAACAAATAAAAATTATTTTTTCCAAAAGAACTACTCTTTTCCTTGTAAAAATTGTATTGCTCTCATGAATCCCTCGATGATTTTTTAGAGTATTTTTATCTTTTTAAACAATCCTATTATGTAATAAGAGTTATTTTGATTTATCTATTATAATTATCATCTACCATATTTTATGAAATTTTTTATGATTAGTTTGACAATGGGTGTGTTATCTTGATATCATTTATTATACTACTTATAATGGTTAGTAATTATGTTTATAGAAAAGTAAATGTTACTTACATATCATATGTATATGTTTTTTATGTTTTACTCCATTCATATGATGAATGGATTGGAATAAAAATTTGATGTTGGGGATCATGATATCCCCACAATGAATCTGTAGGCCTTATGGGAAGAATCATATATAGATTTTTGTCGTGGCTATAACCATATAGTTTTGGATGTCATTACTGAGGCATTGATGGTATGTTTCTGATTTCCAACATTAGGAAATACCTCATAAAGATATTATTTATTAATAAATCATGTGATTATTTGACTATTATAATACATATGATGAGGTTTTATGTGATTATTTATATGGAATTATTTATTCATCTTTTATTATTTCCATATTATAATGAACATTATGTTTTAATGGCATGAGTTCTTTTTTCATTCACCATCACTTATTGTATATATTAGCTTCTGCTATTTTTCATACCATTATTGACAATCTGAGCTCAACCCGTTATTTTGATTAATTTTTCTGTAGGTTGAAAATATGTATATTATGAAGGATATGTAGGGATAATAATGAATTACAGATTTTTTTAATAGTGTTTCTATATTGTTTTTTATTTCTTGTGGTAATGTAAAATTTATGTTTTTATTTGGATTAAAAACAACAATATTGTTCTATCCTTTGATTTGTGACTTCCTTCTTTATTGTACTAATGTAATAAAGTAAGGCATTGGCTCCGAGAAACTGGGGTAAGGGTCTTTACACTCTAATACAATCCCCTTTCATGTTCTCCCATTGGATAATCTAGATTATCCATCACTATATTGGATTTATTTTTATCAAAATTTTATTGAGTTTTTAATTTATTTTACTCATTCATATTGTTTTCATCTTATAAATAACTTTGATTATGAATTTTTTCATTCTTAGAGAACATTTTCCTTTAATTGTTTTTTATAAATGTATATGCTCTTCCCTTGGTTGGTTTTGGTATTTTTCCAAGGATACTAATAGAAAATAGGGATTACAATAGGTCTAAAAACCATATACTTAGTCTTGGAATGGTTGGGATGATTCATATAAACATAATTTTAATTATTATAAAATGGATCATCCCTTGGTTATAAATGAGTTTTATAATGCTCAAAGTTGAAATTATCATGTTATTGGGATTTTATAACAATGTTTGGGTTGAAAGAGTTGGAAATACCAATATAAAAAAATTATGGCATTTCTCCCTAAGAGGGTTTTAATCATCTTCATTATAATAACCACATGTGCTGAGTTTAGATTTTTGAATATGATTGTTCCCTTTTTTAATTAGTTTTCTAGTCATACCACTCTTATGATAGGAATTATGTGTAAGAGTATGGAATAATTTTATTAATTCCCCATCAATCCTTTTTTAAAATTCCCTCAAAAATGTTGATTTTAATGGTTTTTATTATTCTTTGAGGTTGTTTGAAAATGTGTTGTGATGAAACATTGAATTACACTAATGATTTTGAAATTATCTTAGAAGACCATTAAATTTATCCCACTCCTCCTAGAAGTTATCACCCTAGACATGAAAATTTCTATGATCTTATACCTAATTTTAGGGGTCATTCTTCTTGGTTAAAATATTATTATAAATGAATTAAACAATTGATCCCAAGGATCAAAAATATTCACATCCAATTTCTGAAACCATGATCTTGCATTTTCCCTGAATATAAAATTGGAAAGATATATGCCAGATCCCATCATCACTCAATCATATCATTGTTAGTTGATACCCCAACATATAGAAATATGTAATCATATTTAAGATTATTCATTAGGTAGCACATTACGTGATGGAATCATGGAAAGTTGAAATTGATTAATTTCATATTTTCATTCCCTATGAGTTTGAATAATGAAGGATGGATTACATAACATGTTTGGAAATTGAAATTCCCTGAAGGTCAATATATATTCTTTCTTATTCATAAGAGATTGTAGATTCTGATTTTGGTTTTGAAATAATGATCATATTTTCTACATTTTCATCAAATTTAAAATTTCATATCTTCTAAATTATTGATCAATGAATTATTATTTTATGGATTAAAGTGTTTAACATTTAGATCTTTATTTTGATGTGAATAAACACCCATATTCAAGATTCATTATAATAAAATTGAACAAATATCATAATTTGTTTAATGTATTTTTTAAATATATATTTTTTGTGTATTTTTTATCATTATTTTTTTTAATATAATTGATGTTTTTTAATTCTTTTTTCTCAGACATGAATTCCCTCCCCAGCAATGGCACTAAAATTTTGATCTCACTACAATTTATTTTTTATTAAATTAAATATTTATAAGAACTTTATAAAACTATTGTAGATTTTTTATGGAGGTTAAACCTCAAGGAAGGATAATAAAAAAACTTATACCTTATTATAAAAGATACAATATAAAAAAATACACAAAGTAAAAAAATCAAGAACTGGTAGCATTCGATAGGAAAAATGTTCGACAATAGTAATTGTAGGGATCTTTATTCACTAATTTAAAAAATCATACATATATGCACAAAATATTATCTGGAACCCACATTAAAATAAGTCTAATATTATTATCCAAAAAGTAACCAATGAGTGAAATAATTATATATTGATTTGACTTTAGAAATTGTTATTTACAAAAATATTAAATCATAATTCAAAAATATCAATTTTTCAGTTAATATTATTGTGCAGCTTACATAAAAAATATATTGTTAGATGATTTCATAATTTTAATCTATTATTGGATGAATTTAATCAAAATAAATTTTAATTATTTTTTATGAAAAAAATATGGATCATTAAAGAATTATTTGACTGTAAAAAAATCGAGAAGGAAAGAATTATTTAAGTAATGATAAATATATTACCATCAAATCATTGTTTGCATAAAATATTTATATAGAAAACATAATAATAATATCAATTTCAATAGAATTAATGAAACTAAAACAAGGAATTTAGATAATTAATAAATAAAATATTATACATCAAGGGTATCTTTCACTAGCTCATGTTGTCGCTCTACCTCCTGGTTCTCAACTTCTATATCATATTCTCAATGTATCTCTTCCAGAACATGATTTAAAAATAATGACCAAACACATTGATTTCTTTGGGAACTCATTTTATATATCAAAATGATAACCGACTTGATTCACTAATCTCATGGTTTGGTAGTCACATTCACTAAACACCTATCATTCTTCTAATTTAATGATAGTAAAAAAGAAAGATCATCAATTTCTCTATCATTCTACCAAGTAGCTTTGATAAACACCCATCAAACTATTTGATGCACATTGATCTATTATGTCTTTTCTATAACAATATAATTCATTAACACCCCTATCATCTTCCTCATTGATATTGAAATTACAAAAAAAACCTTCACAACCCTCCCTAAATCTATATTCACCCATTGTACCAGATTATCACCAGCATCCAAGAAAACTATTCCTCGAGGTAGTTCATCAAACATAAAACTAGATTCATCATCTAAATTTAATACCATAAATATAGATAAGAAAAAGAACCATATGATCATTATAGATTGAACCTCAAATAAAAAACATAAAAAATCATCATTGTAGTCCCCCATATTCTTCCTCGGCAATGACAATTCAACTACATAAACCCAAAAAATCATCATATATGTTTAAAAATGAGGCCATATTCTTATTTGGTGTTAGGTAATCAAGAAAATCACTCACTGAAAACTCATAATGAAACTTTTCTAGACTAATTTATGTCCACAAGGATAAAACTCATATTCCTCATTCAATTTTATTCCCTCAAATCTAAGCATCAATGATGGGAGATATAACATTCCCTAAAATATTAGTCTTTAATTATCTTAAATAAAAAAAACCATAAAACATTCATCAGCTTCATCCTTCCATGAAGATAAATTTAATTTCGTCGAACTGATATGCATTATTCAAAAAATTTGGTACTAAAATTTTGATCTCTGCCAAACAATCTCAAATTTAGATCAGTTAGATTCACAAAAAAAATTCTTGATGAATTCAAATAATAATTAAAGCATGTATTATCATCATATCAAATCTGTAATCAATATATATCATAGATGTATTTCAGTATTTGGTGGAATTTTCATCTTCAACTAGCCAAGATCATAATATAAAAGTTGAAGTCAGAATTCATTCGAAAGCATTTTTGGCATTCTATCTTCTATGGTTTTAATTTGATATTGGTATTGTATTCTCAAAAAGGATTCCATATTTACTCTATTGGTCATATATTATCAAACTTCTTCCCCACATTCATAGATTACAATATTTTTTAATCCTCATCTTTGGTTCATCTTTTTCATCGACCCAAATATTCTTCGCCTAAATACGCCATATAATTTGTCCTTTTTTCTTACATTAATACAAAATAATATTGGTATAGTGTGCTTATTGATGATTAATTTCATGATATACCTATGTCAATACTCATTGTATCATAAAATCTTCTTCATTTATGGACTAGAGGATCTCCTGATTCTTGGTTCATCCGAAAATACAAAAGCTCTAAGGCATCCCCAGTTTCCCAGGCAGGTTGGAATCAAAATACAAATGAACCCCCAAGAATTATTCATTCATCAAGTTTGGGTATTTATTTGGATGGTAATTTTTAAGATAAAATTATCATATATACACATGATTTTATATTACAAGTGGAGGTGATATAAATCATACAATTTATTCTGTCATAGTTTTTATATTAGTTATTTTATGCAAAACCAGTATCTTACACAGAATGACTTCAATATAAATGGATTGTCAAATTTTCCAAAGTTTATTAT
The DNA here is from genome assembly GCA_963277665.1 of Viscum album. Classification (NCBI taxonomy): domain Eukaryota; kingdom Viridiplantae; phylum Streptophyta; class Magnoliopsida; order Santalales; family Viscaceae; genus Viscum; species Viscum album. The sequence goes on along the minus strand of OY728119.1, from coordinate 1,170,311,325 downwards.
TTAGGATCATATTCAAACCCTTTTACATGAGAAATTAATTTATTTGCACATGTAATTTTTTCTCACTTTTATTTTTTAGTGGATTCACTATGCTGAAAATTAGAATAAAAAAATTAAGATTTCTAAAAACCGTAAATATATATTAGAATAATAAACCTAAATTGATAAATATTATAAAAAAAACAAAAATATATATTTTATAATGAAAAATTAATCTAACATATAAAAAATTAATCATTTTATTAAAATCGATGGAATAAAAAAAATACAACAAAAATAAAGATTAAAACAATGGATGTTTCTGAATTGATTATATACGAACTATCCCATCAAATGATGATTAATGTAAATAGAATTATAAATCATATTTTATAAAACTTATTTTAGGTGTAATCAATTTTACTGAGTTAACACTATAAATCACATGGATTTCACATAATGTCCCCATTATCAATCTAGCCTAGATTAGTTCCATTCCATTTTAGTTAAGAAAAAATTTAGATAAATTAAATATAACTTTTAGACTGAAAACCCTTATTTCATAAAATGAATATAAAATCATATTACATTTTTTTGAGAAAAAATTGATTTCTATATATATATATATATATATTAATAATCAGTGTTATTTTATTGTTAGAATATATATGTGTGGTTTCACATATAAAGATGAAATGTTTTATGATATTGAGAAGAGTGGAAGTGTATCTAGTTAAAAGTGCATTGGAAATAATATAATTAAAATGTATGAGAAAGTAATTTTACATTCTCAAGGAATTTTCATAGTTACAATTATTTGTAGGTTTTTATAATTAACATAAGATTTTTTTTTATAAATCATGTTTGACATTATTGATGTTGGGAATTTTTCTTAAAATACAACTTCATAATGGAGATTATTATAAAAGGTGTTTTAATGTTTAAATTTGTTCTTACCTATATGTATATTATGGAACTCTTTACCAAATAGTTTACAAGACTTCAATGGTTGATGATTATGATGGGAGTTCAACCATATATGGTTTCCTTATATAGTAGTTTGATTTTAACCCTATTTGATTTTTAAAATATATTTATAGATAATCGTTGATAATGAAATATACAATCAATGCAATTTTTTTTCTGAATTCAAAAATATTTTGTAATATAGAAAAAGTTTTATTTAGGAATGTTTTTCAAAAGTGTAAATCTATTATTGTAATCTTGTGTGTGTGTGTTTGTGAACTGTTCTAATGGGATGATTAGAATGAGTGTAACAATATTTTGTGGAATATATTTTAGGTTAATTTGAGTGATAATATCATTATTTTGACATTAAAGGGATTATGAAAGTGAATGTGTGTTACTTTTGGATTGATCATAGATTATCTATGTAATAAATCTTATTTCTTATTCCTAGTATGACCACCTAGATTTGTAATTTATTAAATGATAAATTCATTACTAATAATTAAATAGAATGGATCGGAGAAAATTTTGGATGAATTGTTGATAAAAAATCCTTTGGGGGTGAATATTGATTCCATTTAATTCATTTTGGAGTTTGGGGTTCTTTTGATAATGATGTTTTATGAAGTCATCATTCATGATTTTTTGAGTTTTGGAGGATTCATAGGTGTGAGTTTTATATTTTGTTTTCAAAACAAGTTAACACATAATAAAAATGATTTCAACAGAAAATATGTATCATTGAATTTTATTTGATAAAGGATTGGGATGTATTTATTTTTATTAATGTTTAATTATGGAGCTTTTAGAAGTCTGAATTTAAAGATGAAAAAATTAGTGGGTTTTTTTTAAAACACACTGTTGTTTTATTTTTAGAGAGGAAATCTTATTTTGGTTAATTAATATTGAGGAAGTGATAATTTTTGTTTCTATAATTTTTTTAAACAATACATATTTTTGATAGAAAACTTAACTATATTGTGGTTTGGGAAAGGCTTGGTACTTTGTTAATTAAAACTACTCATAGATAGAGAAGTGAAATTCAATATGGGTTTATTTATACTGATGTAGAATAAAGGTGACTATAATAATCAATAACATGGTTATTATGTTCAAGGATCACATATGAAAAAGTTTGGTTTCTCCAAAAAATAGATGATTATTCATTATATATTTTTCTATAGAAAACCATTGTAACTATAAACTTCATTGTCATTTTATGTTGTTCAAGGTTTTTGTGTTTAATGTTTTGTTCATTGTATTGGAGTAGTTTATGTAGAAAACATCAATGAAGACCAATCACCATTCTTATGGTTTTTTTAAACTATATATTTGAGTGTTTTGAAGACGTTGATTTATTATTTCCACATGGAACAAGTCAATATCTAATGTCAATTCATATATTTAATGGGAAATTTACGGTATTAGATCTTGGAAGTTATATACAAAATTTGAAATTTTTAATTAAAATAAGGTTTTATTGTTAGTGGATGGATGCAAGTAACATTATTATTATTAAGGAAAAACAATACTTAATGAATACAAAGTCATCATAGAGAGTAAAATATTGTATATTATCAACCTTTAATGATTTTATGATGTTGATACCCATTGATGTAAATATTTAAGATACTATTTATTATGGTAAATACTATAATGTTTTATATTTAAATACTCAATGATTTTTATTATTTAATGAAGTCTATAGTATTATTATTTTATCAAGAATTATCCAAATAATGTCGTAGAAGTTTTTGGATGGTCTAACATAAGGGTTACTTTATTAATTCTAGGTTATTAATGATGAAATATAATGAGAAGTGTCAATGGCCTATTGAATTATTATTTATATAATAATAAAAATTTTAATTAACTAAATTATATATCATATTCAATAATTATCATAAATTTTTTATAATTATATTAATATTTTTGGATTATTTTATACACATTACTGTAAATAATAAAAGCATGATCATTTGTATCCATTGAAATTATAGTGGAATGATTGATCATTGGTTTTATATATCATTCCATTAATGTATCATTTTTGTATGGAATGGTAAAAAATTTAAATGATTATCATCAATGTTAATTATATTCTTATATTCTATGGTTAATCAATTAATTAGATGAATTCAAAAGAATATGTAACAATGAATGAAAATTGAACACACATATGTTTAACTCATTTTCAATAGTAATGAAGCATTTTTATTGAAAAATGTAAAATAAAATGGTTTATTTATTCAGTAGGGTTTTTAGTTTTTTATATTCATCATAACTAATGGGATATATAATATCATTTATGTTTCCTATATGATATATCATATAAAATATTTAATAATGAATAAAAAAATCATTAGACATATATGGTTTCAAGGAAATTATATTGATGATAAATTATGGAAGGTGATTTTTTTCCACTAATGTACACAAAATGATTTGGTAAGTTAACAATACAAATAGGGTGGGTAGTTATTTTATATATGATCTTTCTATAAATATCATTCACAATTCATTTTCCGAATAGTAATAATTATTTATTAGAAACTACAATATAAACGAGTTTTAAAAAAATATTTTATGATCTCTTACTATATTAATGATAACTATGAAAGAAATTAAAGGTATAATATTTAGTGTTGTGAGTATAGTAGATAATTTTAAAATATTAAGGTATAGGAAATTATGAATAATTAAGAGTTTAATATTTATTATGGACCCTTGAAACTAAAAATAGATATAATTAAGAAAGGGGATTGTATCATTATAGGGAAACAAGGGATTAAATTTTTAATTTCCTAAAATACCTAAATAAATATATGAATTTTTATAAATATTTCATACAAGGTATTGATGTTTTAAAAATTCATTAATCTATATTTATAGGTGTACGATACCAATTGTACATTAAACAATTATTGTAAATATAATGAAGAGTTAAAAATAAATAAAGGGTTCATTACTATGGAAAAATTGTATAAATACTTTCGAATGATATATTATTATTGAAAAAAAATATAATGTATTAATTTAAAAATTATATATATACAATTATTAAAAATATATGTGTTTATCGTCTATTTATTCAATTAAGAAATAAGATAATTTATGTGCTGTATAATTGTTATTTTTTTAGTAAATAACATTATTATGCATAAACATATGGTTTATTATATGATCTATATTATAACATGGTTAAGAAAACAATAAATGAAGTTTCATCAAGGATATATGTGTTATCACTGTTTTATTTTTTATAATATAAAGGAATGTTTTCCTACCTCCCAACAGTATTTAGTTTTAATATACAATGGAAATTTACATGATATTAAATTTAAAAACATTAAAATTTAATATAGTTTTTATAAATTATTAGTTGTATAATCATATAAAATAAAATAATAAATATTTTTAATATAAGAAGACATTGTTTTTTATATAATGATATTATAGAAAAATATTATTTCTACTAGGTTATATATGTATATTTAAACTTGCATAAATAGAAAATGATTCAAAAAAAATGAGGGTAGTAGTCGAAATAAATTTTTTTAGAATATATATATTGATATATTATAAAGCATAGAGTTAAATTTAAATATTCTATAAAAATACCTCATTTAAAATAGTATGAATTTTTGGGAGAGTTACAATTTAAAGATACATTAAATTTATAATACCTAAAAATATTTAAAATGATACTATTTGGTAACAACATGAAATTATAAATTTTTAATAAAAATAGAATGAATTTAATTTTTAGTCGTTGACCATATTAATTATAATTACAAAATCTCACAACCGTTAAAAATTATAACTTTTTTGATGTTTCATTACTAAATTATTATATTAGATGGATATAAAATATTTTCTCTTATAGATGTGACAAATATTACATGAGATGTAACATGTTTAATAATACAATCAAAATACAAAAAACATAAGGTATTTTTGGGTATTTTTATATAGGATTTAGTAATTATTGGCACTTATATATGTTGTCATGTGGATTCCTAATAGACTTTTGGAAAATTAAAATGTAGGTTTTCTGAAATGACATTTTCACATTATGAAACTTTTATGTTAGTGGAAAATACTGTGAATATAGATTCATAATTAACTGTTAAATTTTTGAAATTGAATTGTCCCTAATTAATTATGTTCATGTAAGGGAGTGATTTGTGGAGAAATATTATGATTGGTAGAAATAATTTCTTTTATATAAATATATCATTCAATTATGAAGTACATAATATCATTTTTAGTTCAATAGAAAACTCAAGTATACCATATGTAATGATTTAAACAGTGTCAATGGTTTTATTAGGAACATTTTCATAGTAATATCAGTTACCTATTTTCATTCTATAATCTTACATATAATTTAATAATAAATATTTCATGTCAAAAACTTATTATTTGATACCTTCTACCATCCATGAGACTGAGTGAATTAGGGGTGGTTGACATTGTTACCTATCAGCTAATTTTTTTAGTCATGATTTGATTTTCTATCCTATATAATTATAATGAAATTATATCCTTCCATTGGAAAATAATGATTATGTGCACATATATACCTCTATATGTGAAATAGTGCTTTATTATATATTATGTTATGTGATATATAATGTTCTCATCTACTTTTGTTGATGAGGGATGATGTTATTATCTATGTTGTATGTTCTCTAATCATAGAATCAATAGTTTATGATTAAGCCTCCACTATAATTAAATATTTTTTGTCTAGTTTCCAATTTATATCTATGAAAAATGTGTAATATAATAATAATTGATACATGAGAACCATGTTTTTAATATTTGTATAAATAATAATGTGTTTTATCGATACAATATACTATTATTATATAGAGCATGATAATTCATTCAAATTATAGATTATAGAATGAAAAATTATTCTCATTCCTAAAATTATTAAAAATATTTTACATGTTTTAGGGAAAATATGAGTAGCTTTATTGTAATGTTTTCATAGAAAATAAAGAGACCATTATGATAACTTCTACCATGAATTTATTTGAGGTTATTAAAATGTTTATTTTTGAATATTATTTCACATTTTTTATATTTTATATTAAATAAGGTGAAATATGCATAGAGTCTAGGAGACATTACTATAATATAGATATTTATAATTCATTTTAAATAAATCATATAACACAGATAGTGTTATACATAAAACAAGTTATTATTTTTGGTTTTTAGTTATTTGAACAATATATCCCACATATTTATGTTCATTGAATAAAATGAAATATTTTATATTCCATTCGATTATTGTTATTATTATATTATAAACCAATATTTTATGGTTTACAAAACATTGTGATGATATTAAAAGGATTTTAGTAAAACATTTAAGTATTAAAAATATTATTCATTGTTGGTCGAATATTATAATTATATATAATGTGTTTCCTAATTTGATCATTTTAAAAACCTGTAAAATGGAAAAATTTATCATAAATTAAATATTTAGAAAAAAATTAATGTAATCATAATAATTCTATTAGTAACATTTTTTCATATAAAATGTTATTTTAAAAAAGGGTGAATTTTTCATAAAGAATCCACTATACTCCATTGATTATAAATCATTAATATTAGTTTTCTTGTATTGATATAGGTCCTAGAGGATCATCATGTGAAGGACAATCAAAGTAAAAGAATTCGATGGTTAACATAACACATGGATATAATTAAATTATTATTTCTTCAATAATGAATGTGAGATATCACTTAGTCCCACATATAAGAACGTGGATTCAATGATTAAATATAATTAAAGGATCGGTTTCATAATTTTCAAATTGTATATATATTCTTTAAATATATGAATTTAAATTTAAATTTGTATTGTTTAATATTGAGTCTTATTTTTTATGTTTATTTAAACTACCTTTTGATAAGTTTTATCTCCAATCCATCCCAATAGTCTTTTGATTGAATTCATTGATTAATGTAATGCATTTTATATGATAATTTATCAAATAATTAGAAAATATATCACAAAAATCGAAATGATATAGCATGTGTGGACACTGAGTTATAAACAAAACCATTTTATGATTTTAATGAATTATGATTCCATAATGACATGTTATAAAAACTGTGATGCCATCCCATTATAGATTTTTGACACTTTAGACAATATATACTAGAATGAATCTCCATTTTTTATTTTATCTATGGTGACCAGACATCTATTCTAATGGAAATTATAATCACTCAATGTAATATATCATGATCTCCTTTCATATCATATATGATCTAACATTCCATTAGTTTTCATACCCTTAATAAAAATGAAAATACCTCTTAATCTCTTAATGATTAAACTATTTATCCATATTATGAACTCATTCCCATTTACCCATAGCTAGGGAAAAATTAAGTAAATTTATTTAAACCCATTGATAATAAGCACATTATTTGAACTAAAATTCATTATAATAATTTTTTTATTTTAATACATTGATCTTTATAAAGATATAATTTTCTAAGGTAATAACTCCCTTGGCTTTCATTGTTTATCCATATATAATTTTTTATCACCAATCACATTTATCGAATGAATTCCATTGAAAATTCATGTTTTCTATTCCATTAATGTTTCTTAAATAAAATTTATAATAATTTACAATCATGTTTATTTTTTATTATTTTGAAATTTTTTATAATTCCCATTTTTAATTAATTTTGGATAGAGAGAATTATGAGGCATATCTCAATTGATTATGTAACATCCCAAGTAAGTAATGAATAAAATATATTTTTATATATGTCTATTAATTAATTATATAGTGTTTTAGAGGCTTAAAATGAATATAAATCCAATCTTAAGCATGGAATACACTAATATTCTTAAAAGATTGTTTTACTGCCTTTTGATGCAAAACCCTTTTTAAATCAATATTTTGACAATTTTATAATCTAAATTTGTCAAAATAAACATATTAATTATGATTGGGACATTGAATTTTACATTGGATAAATTTTTGGTATTTTTCTGACAATGTTCAATTTTTAATGAATAGTGAAAAATACTGCATTTTACATCAAACTGCTTTTTCATTTAATTTAATTATATGGTTAGATTATATTTTTAATTGGTATTAAAGTGTAATCTGAATATAATTTTACCATTTAATCCAATGGTGGTCATTAGGATTAATTTCACTTTGGAATTGGTCATAAACTAATGCCAATCTTTTCATAGATATTGTTTCAAAAAAACCCGCTATTTGTCATGACAGCGGGAATTAATTATTAAATTAATTAATGTAAATTATATGATTTTAATTTTGTAAAATAGACATCATTTTTGAGTTCATAATATCAAATATATCTTAGGGTGAATTTTTGGTAATTTTCTGAAAAACTTCAATTTTTGATGAATAGTGAAACTACTAAGTGGTACTTATAAAAACTGATTTTTCCGTTTAAATGAAATTTTTCCATCATTGTGTTTTGAATTTAAAAAATCCGACATACATTGTTGTCATTAATAAGTAAAATGTGGTTCAATGGGATTAAAATAATTTTTTGGTGAATAGTAACTTATTAAGTTCTTAATCGCGATTAGTGGTAATTAGTGTAGTTTAAGGTAAAAATAATATTTTAATAGTATGAGATGAGCTTGAAACATGTCCTACCTTCATTGGATGTGTCATGGCAGACCAATACAATCCATGGGTCAACTTGGGGACCCCATGGAGCCACTTTGGTTGGGAAATGACATAAATAACTTTTTATTTAATGTTAAAGTAAAAATGACACAAACATGAGTTATTTTACTAAAACAATTTTTACATGGGGATATACAAGTCCTATTTTTGACTATAAATATTCATTAGAAATATAAAAAGATTTCATACATCAAAGTAGTTTTTTTATAATTTTTAGACATTAAATAAATTAAATTATTTATGACATCATGATGATGCAGCGATGACATCATTATTTAACGATTTAAATAAAATGGAAAGATAATGTAAAATCTAAGACCTACACATGTCCAAAAACAATTGGATGAGTGTATTTATAACCCTTATCAGCTTATCCTCTAATTATATCAATGTGGGACCTTTTGAATCCTAAACTCATTTTAAAATAAAGTGACTTTTCTTTACCTTCCAAGAGTGCCCCTCCTCTCCTCTTATAAAAGGCCCCCACCTCTACCTCCTTACCCACACTTCCAAAGCCTTTGGCTCGGCCAAACCCTACCAATATTTTCTCTCCACTTCCCTATATTACTCCTTGAAGCCTCACTTTGGGCAGAAGTCTTCCCAAGGAAGCTTTTGAGCTCAAACCAAAGGGAGTTACCCGATTTTAAGGTAATGTCTTCTTTTGAGTCCTTTTGTTTTATTTTGCTTCTCCAACCCCCTAAAATCTTTTTATTCTTTTATTTTGTAACAAATCCAGTATCCTCAATATACTAGGATGTTTTTATAATATGGATTCGATCTACAATTACACACACCTACATCTAATGGTTAACAAACATACTGTTTCCGTGGATGGTGAATTTATGCCTCCCGAAACGATGATTGTTCAACATTCTTTTAACACCTTCAAAGGTGGCCATTAAGATGTCACTATATTTATATATGATATATAATATTTTTATGTTTTCCTTAAGCTTCTGTTTTTTTTCTTTTTGGTCATACCTTTATGGTTTCCATTATGGGTAAACGCGATATCTTCATTTAAGGAAGTGCGGACTACCGCCCCCTCAAAGTGATTTGATTCGTTAAATACCATATGTGGGACGTATAAAGGATGGAACTATGATATTATATATGATATTATACTGGAATTATAATATACCTTTATATCATTATGATTCCATTCTATAAAATATGAAATATAAATGAAAGTAGCGTTCATGCGTACGTACGGCTTACCATCTTCATGAACGGTGCATTTCATTTCTTACCTCTAAATGATTATGTAATATTATAAATGCATGTATATACTGGATATATATGATATATACATAATGATTATAATTCTGGATATAATGGATACATGAACAACATGTAATTATAAAGGGTTTATTTTTGACACAAGTACCAATGATCGTTAAAACGACCGTTATTAACTTAAATAATTACATAGTGTTCATGACATGGAAATAAGTGATATAAAAGGAATAATGAACTTGAAAAATGTTCTTAAAGAAGTAGAAATTAACTCAAGTTTATTATTCAGGAGATTAAAGAACGACCGAGTCAAGTCGGACCCGAGGTATGGGACTTCGTCTCAATCTCCTTTCATTGAGGCATATTTTGTTTTATACACAACCTTCTTTTATATGGTGTATAAACCCCTTTGACTTTTACGTTTATTCAAAAGGAATATTTTTTATACTAAGCATTTACTAAACTACAAAAGGGAATGTTTTTGTCGTACGGATGCGGTGATGACGACTTCTCCTCCGCCGTGACCATTATTTGAGTTTCGGCTTCCACTACAAGCCATACCTTTTTTTTAAAAGAAAAATAAATACCATGTTTTACTTTTCTTTTATTTTGGTATTGAAAATGGTTTTCATAATGTTTTTATATCAATAATTATTATATTTATCGAATATTTTGTTTTATACTTCTCTTTACCCCTTTTGATAATTCCCCCATCAATGGTTGGTTGACCACCCATGGGGTTGTTTCCAAAACTCTGATTTTCCCAAACATTATGGATGATATAAAAATGATTCACCTTTAACAAATTAAATTAAATAATAGCTTATATTGATTATAATTTATCAAGAGTGAAAATATACATAATTCACCCATAAATATATTTGTTAACAAAAATATTTATATTTAAAAGGAGTCATAAAAGAAATGAGATAAATTTGTATTAAAGGTAAACAGATTATCAATTACATCTCATAAATTTTATGTTATATCACCATTAACATTATCTTCAGTATAGATATTACCCTAAAATCTATAAATTTTTATTTTAATATTAATTCTTTACTCTTTATTGGGGATAGATATGATTTTACATAGTTGAAATGATTTCTAAAAAAATATAAATATTTTTTTATAGATACTTTTTTTTCCAAAATAAGGAATTGGCATCTCATGATCTATTTACTCTCTAATAAAATTGCTAATATTTCATGAAATTATATTATTCATCATCTTAACATGGGAACCCCAAGGATTATTCATTAATGTATAACTTACATAACTTTTAATAATCTCATCCATTTCAATGGGTCTATTTTGTGACTATGTCAGTTATCTGTTCTCATTACATGTAGAATTCATTATTGTTATAATTTTATGGTGAGAATAATGGTTTAATAATAATATATCCCACCAATACATTAGGTAATATGACATATCTGATGATATTATGAGTGTTATTCATGAATGTGATTCTATAATTTGTATCAATTATAATGATTCAATGCCTATATATTATGCATGAGCATAATGCCATCTTTATACAAAACTATATGTTGTAATTGACCAGTATGTTGTAATGTTTTATTATAATTCACTAGGGTCCATAAATGACTCTTTCAATTATCAAATCATGATTATGGAAAAGATCCTATTATTATGATAAAAACCCTATGGACAAGTCTACGTATAGGGAAACATCATATGTTTTGGTAAAGTATAAGAGCTTTTGGATTCAAGGAAATTTGATTCCTATTTAGAAACTACAAGTAGATGTTGCTCCGGGATAGATATAACTAATAGAAAACACCAAAATGGTATATTGGGTATTAAATTAATTATGTAATTCATGAAAATTTTCCCTTGCTGTAAATCTAGTTTAACAGTAATGGTGGATGTGATCTTTTTAATCAAAAACTCAATATAACTCATCATTAATGATATATTTATAAACTGGTAATTTATTTTATATTTAGAAAATATTAAAGTACATGATCCTATATGCATCCGGTGAAAATATGGATAAAATAAATATATAGATACCATAATATATTACTTTAGAATTTTATTTTCACATGTGAAAATGTTATTCAATAATTCATTATTGATATACTTTTTGAGCCTTTTCTATTTCTGAATATGTTGGGATCCAATTGAAACGAGACCAAATATCTATGTGAGGGACAATGTAATGATTATTCAAAAAATATCCCCAACGTAATTAGATGAAGAGTTCAAAACATCATGGTGATTTTAACCTAGTTGTATCAGGTTACAAAAAATAACATGAAATATGAATAACATCCATCTTAAACCAATAAGGGGAAACTAACCATTGATTCATTTATAATGTTATTATCACTAATGTTTATTTGATGTTTTGATCAACTTGTCATATAATTGAATGTTAACTTATAGTAGATGATATTTTCTATACTAATATATTCTAAGAAGAGATAGTGGATACGGTCTTCTATTATTTGGATGAATAGTCCGATCAACAGTGGGCATTGGTAAATAATATTAAGATGAATGAAAAATGGATTTGATGAATTAGGTTGAATTTACCATAAAATTTCATAACAATTATTTAACTCAATCTCTTAATAATTATTGAGAGATAATTCATAGAGATTTTTAAAAATTTGGGATTATCTATATGTAAATATGATAAATATTTTACAATTCTCCCCATGATTCATTATAAATTATATTAGAATATAGTTATATATTTTTTGTTAAAAAACACACCTATGAAAGGACCGAGAAATCATAGACGTCAAAAATTATGAATAATTCATTTCATGTTCTTATATTGTAGATTTGGTGTTTGGATAGTGGTCTCAATTACATGGATATAGGATGAAATTAAAAGAGTGTCAATATATCAAATAAAATGAATATATAGGAAATAATAGACAACCACCTATATCTTAATGGTGGGAAATAAGCCTAATGGGTAATTTTTTAAAGAGAAAAGAAAATGCTTCCAATGTTGATAGATGGAATCTATGGTAATGAATACTGAAGATACGTGGAGAAGCTATCTAAAATTATGGTGGAATATATTTAACCTCCAATTGTCCCACACATGGTTAAATTCTTCAACTATAGTGATAAAGGGATATCTATAATCCAGTACCCCACACCATGGGTCTTAATGTGTAATAACTGTTAGAAAAATATTGATGGACTAAGTGAATTATTTTTCTATCACCACTACTAAAATGGATCGGGTCAGTGAAGTTTTATATAGTGAACATTCCATTACCTCAATAATATAATATATTTCATTTTGAACTTTTTTTTACATTTTATTATGTCCTATATGTTATTTTAAACTGCTGAATTAAATCCCCAATTCCTTGATGTATAGATATATATATAAACAATAAATGGTGAGATAATTGCAATCCAAGTGTCAGACTCTTCTCCAATTAGCGCATGTTGGATGATTATTCTATATAATCTCATAACCCCCCCCCCCCCCCCTCAACTAATTAGATGTTATAATAGCTAGGTATTTGCAGTCCATTTAATGATATCATGTGAAATGTGAGGAAAAATAAATTTATATATTTAAATCTATCACATTGTCCGTTAAAAATAAATGGATGATCAGGATGAGGCTTTTTAAAATTCAAAAATGGTGTGGTTTTTGATACTTAGTGAAGTTGTATGACATTCCCAAATTGTTGAGTCTATGTAAATAAACCAACAAGCCAAAATTCCCATTGTATGCGAATATATTGATGTATTTCTGGAAGAGTTGGGGGGCCTTAACCTAAATAATGAGGTATTGTTCTCAATAGATCTTATACCCAAAGCCACTCATATATATAAATTTTCATATATGATGTACCTAATAGAACTAGATGAGACAAATAATAAAATATAAGATCATATAAAAAATAGTTTCATATTCCCAACTTCCTTGCCTTTGGATGTACTTATGTTATTTGATATCAAAAGGGATGGATATATGTCGTTCTGCATCATTTATCAGGAGGAAAATATTATCACAATAATGAACTAGTATCCCCTACAAAGGATTGATGAATAGTTAAATCAACTTCATTGAGTGCACGATAGCTCAAATTTGGATATTTATTTTGGATATCATCAACTGAAGGTTGTCAAGGAATGTAATTTGAAGTTAATATTTTGTTTGAGATACAGACACTATGATTTCATGTTGATTCCCTTATAACATACAAATCCCCCAAAAATACTCATGAATTATTTTTATTTTTTGATTTTTATAATACCTTGATAAATAAATGATATCCATTGTGGTAAATATTCTCATTTACACCAAAATAAATTACTAACATAGGGATCACCTAATGATTGTTCAGGTGATGTTGTGAAATGATAAAAAATTATACTTTGTTCAGAAAGTGAAACTTCTATATATGGAAGGTCGGATCATTGGTAAAATATTGACAAGTGTGTAAATTTATATAAACCAATCAAATAAAATGACTATTGATGCATTGAAAGGACCCAATAATATCACATGAATAAATAGCTTAAATTGATTATATGGGTACTACTAATGATTTGTGATAAAATATTCATGATTTTATAGACCACTAACTAATTTAACATAGAACTAGGTAAACTATGTCTATAAGGAGGATTGTGAGGAAACTTTTTACTATATCAATAAGATGGAAAATCAATGTTCCTATGCTCTTACAACACATATGTTGTGGAGGATTTATAATATTCATTGATTATTCAATGAAAGGACCATGTTGTGTGGACATGAAAATTGAAAATGTGATTTATTTGGCCTCTGGAGAATGTATGATATTTTATAAAAATAGTCTGATACATTATCTGTAATAAGTAGCTATGATATTCACTTTGATGATTTTGTAGAACTACCTCTATGGTGAGAATTGTGATATATATATATATAGATGAAAAGAGTATAAATTATATATTCACAAAGAAGGATCCAAACACACATCAAAGAATATGGTTGGAGATGATCAAGGACTATGATTACTCTATTAACTGTTCACATTCATAGTCAAACAGGGAATTTGATTCTTATATTAGAAAATAATCAGATGCACTATTCACGTTTTAGATTTAAAAAGGACATGTATTCTTGCAGAAGAAAATTTTGAATCATTAAATCATAATATTAAGTAATATATCCCACCATTCCCAAATAATTTTCCATCCATCTATCCACTAGATAATCATGGTGGCATATAGGGATGATATAGATATTAAAATGCAGGTTGAAGCAATAAATTATGGGAGACTTCATTTATTAATGATTAATAATCGTTGGTACATTCAGTTTGAAACTAGAAATATATGTCATCATCTACTAAGATAATGAAAAAGAAATTTGAAAATACAATTTCCCGATCCTTTTCCAACCAACTTGGATGTACCAAGATGTGTCAAGACCATTTAGAAAACTACTTGTGGGAATGCGTGATGTAGAATAATCTTATGTACACCTTAATGTGATTGGTATGATATAATGTTCAAGAAAACTAAATAATGATTAAGGATATGATGAAAAAAATTACCATACCCATATGAAAAGGTCAAAACATCACCATAGAAATTTTCACTAGTCTCCCAAACAAATCTAGAGGAATTAATGTCGTAGAGGTTTTGGTGGATTCAATCACAATGACTAACCACATATTAAATATTTGGGATAATTACTCATTTTAAAAACATTCAGACATATATTTAAGGGATGTATTGAGGCTGTATGGGCAACCATCTTTTATCCTATTAATTCTGATCCACGGATCAATAATTTATTTTAAATAAGTGATCATCATAAACTAAATTTTATATTAAACCTAGTCATACCCTATCACCCCAAATATAATAGAGAAATTTAATGTACCATTCAGATACTCCAGAGAAAACTGCAACTATATTTAATGGAATATAAAATTGGATAGGATTAAAATTTCATAGGTTTATTTTACATACAAAAAATTTCATTAATTTGAGTATTCAAATGGTTCTATATAAAGATATATTTGGGAAGTGATATAGAGTCCCATAATTTATGGATATTGACTGTTAAAAGATGACACATGGACATGATCATGTTTAAGAAATGATAGTGAAGGATCAATGGATCAAACGACATATAAAAGAAGATTAGAATTGGAAGAAATGATATGATGTCATCCATTGAAGGTACTTAGTGTTTGATATTGGGGAAAAACATTTTATTTAAATCTCACCAAGGAAAAATGTCATGGAATTTTCAAAGAGGGGAACGTTAAATCCATTGTAATTTTCCCCCTTTGAACTTATTGATCGCATATGAGTAGTGGCATATCAGATAACGCTTTCAACAGACATATCTCACGGTATTGATGTGTTTTCCATTTCATTCATAGGGAAGTACATACATGATTCATCACTTATATAGATTCCAAAGGTTGTACAATGAGAGCATCAAATTTCCTATAAGGAAAATGTAGGGATGATCTTAGACAATAAAGAGAAACTTCTATGAAAAAAGATAACTCTCCATGTAAAATTGATATGGCATAACAATAAATATAAATAGATGATGTGGGAATGAAATGAAACAATGAAAAATAAGTACCCTCAAATATTCTCAACATAGAATATGAGATGAAATTATAGGGATATATTTTATATTGGGGCGAAAATGTAATTAATTGGCTAAATTAAAAAAATTTCTGTAGTAATATACACATACAAGACATAGAAAAACAAAAAACACATTATTTATTCAGTAAAAACATCATATTAGTCAACAGTTAAATAGGTGAAAATGAAAAATATTACAATGATAAAAAATTGACGTAAAAAAAATAATGGGAAAATTTTTATAATCCCAACCTTTTCGAATAATCATTCCCATTAACTGTAGAATTGAAAATAAAGAACATATTGGTTAAAAAATCTTTATTTTGGACCAGAAACATATAAAACCACAGGAGGAATTTTAGTGAATGATGTTTCAAAAAATAAAGAGGTATTTATTGGAGGTAATAATTTTGTTGGAATAGAAATGTGGTAGTTGGAATAGTATTGTGATTATTAGTAATAGTCACCCGACCATTGAGAATAGTAACATGACCATTGGAATAGAAATTTGAATTAAAAATGTAACATAAATAATATAAACCCACAGTAATTTATTAAAATATAGATATTTTAATTCCATAAAATAAATACGAAGAATTAAAACTCAAATAAAATATTAAAAAAAATTAAAAAAATCATATTTTAATATATTTCATAAAAATAATTTTTTTTGTAAATAACTAAAATTACATATGTCAAAAAAATTTAATGATAAAATTAATATAATTTTTCGAAATAGCATGTTGATGATCTCTTAGGGTTATGGTATTTTTTACTTTTTTATAATATATCAATTTTTTTTTCAATAGGGAAAAGGTAGTTTTTTCAAAACTAATGGGGTATAAATTATATAATTTATGAGGAAATAATGAAAAAATAAATACTATTAATAATATATTGGAAAAATATTTGTTTAATGAGATAAATAATTCATTTAAATAGATCATATTATTTACCCAAACATAAAAAAAATCTATGAGATAAAGTAAAATGTATTCCCTTAAAATTACATTGTACCATTTTTTCAATATTAAATTTTAATAGAATAATGAATTCAGTCTGTTTAATCCATAATCCCAAAAAATTGATTTTCTATTAATCAAATTTGACATAAAATTTAAAGAATATCCCTATTCAAGTTTTTACAATGGAAATTATATTTTTTCTGATATATTATTTTATAAATACTAATCTATGTAACTATAAAAATAACTTATCAATCCACCAGAAACAAAATCCTCCCTCACATAACAATGATAATATTGTGTCTGAATTCATTTCACTAATCCCCTTTGATGTATGAGGGCATTTATGGTTTTATGACCCCATTCACCGTTTGTTTTACTTTCTTTCAATCTTTTATTAAACGGTCATAAGCTTTGCTTCTGACTAGACATCTTTAAAAAATCATTAAGGATATATTTGAGTATCTCAAATCCGGCAATCCAAGCAGTTTAGTATCGTAGAAAAGAAGATCCCCCGAGAAGAGGTTAATTTTTCATTAATTATTTATCTCATATTCCTATTATAATACAAATTATCCCTATTAGTTTTAAACCCAAATCTTATAATATTAATTGGGTATTATATTAACATTATATTAGTTATATTAATCTACTATAATGACTACATTAATTACATATTTTATTTCATGATCTTTCCTCATCTTTTTACTATGTCCAATAAAATATTGGCAAACCACCTATGAGGATGTTGAAAACCCTATAACTATGAAAATAATTATGGATGATGGAAAATAATAATTATCATATATAAAATTATAAAATATCTATTTATATTATTCTAAAAATAGTATTCATATTTTATAAAAACAAATAAATATGAAAAATTGATTCTACGAAAGACGATATATTTAAAATAAATTTTGATGTAAAAAAGATTATAAATTAAAAATGTGAATTGAGGAAAATAATTCAATTCATAAATTCGTTAATGAGTGTAAAAAGGAACACAATTCACATTTGTTAGCACGTTTCAATAAAGATATTTCCTATATATATGGGGGGATCAAAAAAATATGATGATATTCCAGGAAAGGGGATTCTCAAACCCATGGCCTTATATTTCAGGTTGCCTCATTTTTCACAATATCATTAGTCTATATTTTGTTATAAGATCAATAAAATGTCCTTTAAATATTATTTCCCATCTATTTTTGGGGATATACATGTTTTAACCTTGTTCAAATGATTATTAATCCAAATAAAATGTTTTCTAAAGAAACTACTGTTTCTAAAATAGTACATTGACTCGTCATGAGTCTTTCCATCTCTACTAAATAATGGTGTTTTTTATGACAAAATAATATTTCAATTACATATATGGAATCACGAATGGTTATTAAATAATTTATTATCTGACAAAACTTTATAAAATCCATTACTTTCAATGGGATTATTTCAAAACTACAATTATTTTTTTGTTCTATTTCCATGTTTCAGGAATGATTATGAGCATTTAGTGACTTGATATAAGAGTATATAATTACATTTCCCTCAAGTTATTTGGTTAGTCTGATATATATCAGGATATTTTATATTATATTGGAATTTCATTCTATAATGGTTCACAATTATGATGTTATGATTTATTAAAATATGCTAATCATTAAAATGATACTATCATTGTTTACTACTATATGTGTAATTTTACCAATAAGATATGGTGTTTCATTATTATGCATAGTTCATAATCAATGTGTTTTACAAATGGTTCCTTAATGAATGTTTTGAAAATTCTATGATATGGTCAGATTATAATGATGATTATAATGACTAATTTATGGTGTTCCATTAAAATATATATTCCACATTCCATTCCTATTTCAAATGTTCACCTCATTATTATGGTTTGTGGATAATGATGATTATTCACACTAATGTACTATTGATTCATGTCTCTTATTCTTACATTTTTATATCTCCAATTGATGAGTATTTATCATATCCAATAAATAGATGTATATACTCAAGTGATCACATAAAATAATGAGAATTGGTGATATTTTATAAGGTTAATGAATTACGGTATAAATAATATTTATGTTTTATTTTATATAGGTGATATATGAACCTCATTTCTGCATGATACTAATCCTTTTAATCATAAAAATGTATTGATATTCTAATTCATACCTTTAATATGTGTTAATAGTGATGTAATAAAATTTTGGGTCACTATATATAAGTTGAGAATCATCATAATGATTTCATACATTCAATAATGATGAGATTGTATATGAAATATTTCATTGAATGATCATTTTTATGATTCGAAAATTTATCTTAAAATTAATGTAATATAAAATTATTTACAGAACACCCTCTTCTACAAGAGACTATAATAAAATTTTGACTAATGTATTTATTTAATATTCTTAATGGGTGTGAAAGTGAGAATAATTATGATCATCAGTTTCACAAAATATTTTTCAATGATGGGTGCATGAGTATTGGTGACCATGACCATCAATTTCGTGGTAAAAATTAAATACCTAACATCAATCCAATTAAATATAATTCACATCATCTATGGATTATTTATATTTTCTATAAAGAGTTTATGTTGTTTTAACATAATCTAAAATTCCACATAAGGATTATCGTTCATGTGTAATAAGGCACATACACATAATGGATTTCATAAGAATGATCACATAAAATTATGTAATCACATTAGAATAAAGGCCCATTTAAGTACCATTATCACATTAAAATGATCAATTTGTTGATTATATGTGTAATGTCACGACCCAATCTCTTCCAGGGCTCTAGCCACAACTACCCCATGCCCACACCAATTTCCTATGGGATAGAAACTAGGGACGAATCCAAAACTATCATGAGGATACATTTTAATGGGTACCATTATGAACACACACTACTATATTGATGAAAATGTGTAGAGATAATGTGGAAATTTAAAAACAATTCTATATATGAAACAATGAATGCATGAACCTCCAGATGATACAAAAGTATAGTAATGTAAACTGAAATGTTATGGAAAAAATACATGCCCTGATAGAAATATGTAGACAGAGAATGAAACTAGAAAATGAAATAAATGAGAGAGCTCAGATCCTAAATCCCATGCTACAAACACCACACATGGTACACAACCTATTATCCCATATATATTATGATGTGACGACCAACCTTCCCATAGTCAGGATAAGACACAAAACTTATGAGAAAATACCATTCAAGGGTTCGTATATACATACCAAGTTAGACGTCATGAATTATAAAGGGGGTGGGTTATCAGTAATAGATATAAAAAAAATATAAGGATATTAGATACAAGATACATTTAAAGGGAACAATCCAACCGGAAAAAATAGTGAATGTATGCTCTTCCAAACATAAAGGGATAAACATGTAAAGTAGATGAACAACCCATCAAGTCTTAAACAAATATTGTAGGAGTGTAAACTTAATGATCCTTGAGAAGCAATACACAAAATAAACGTGGCATACCTCACATCTCTTAACCTCTCTTACATGGATATTAATGTACTACAATGTGTGGATATAGAATTATTTATATATTCTCTATAAATAGAATCAGAAATTGCAGAGCAAGGGGATGTATATCTCATAGCTCAACCCAAGAAGAAGAGTATACAATAGTTCGGAAAGACTATCAATGATAACCATCATCTCAATTGTCTAACCTAACATAACTGTCCATGTCCATCCACACATCATCCATATGTCGCACCATTAAGGGGCCACCCAATGGACGTGGAGGACCCACACCCAAGTACATCAAGGGTTTCCACTCTATAATTTGTCGAGGACACCACTACCGAGCTCTACTCGGGGGTCATATAGTATTCAATTGTGGATGAAAATGACAAAATATATTGGAGGGTTGACTCGTCATTTTTTGAGGATTCCACCACCCAGCTATGGTAGAGGGTCAACTCGGTACCCGTCAAGGATGCCGCTACCTAGCGATACTAGAGGGTCAACTCGATATCATTGATGATTCAATTACCCAACTATGATGATAGTTCAACAAGGTATTTGTTGAGGATTCTACTACCAAGATATGTCGAATTTTTAACATGGAATCCTCCCAAGATTCTAATTCCCAACTAAGATGGAGGGTCAACTCGGTATCCATCAAGGATTCCAATAAACCCCTATTCTAGAGGGTCAACTCAGTATCCATTAAGGACGCAACTTTCTAGCTATGTTAGATGGTCAACTCAGTGTGGCTATTGAGGAACTCTACTAATAATATTTATTTGAGGGAACCACTCAAAAAGTTCTCGGATATCCTAAGGGATCACTTTCATCATTGGGTGTTGTCTTATCAATCACCATTTCCAGAATATTTCACATATTATCTCCAAATACGCTAATGAGGGAACAACCATGTTCTATGCGGAGAAACCCATGGAAAGGATAATCATGGAACAAAATACGAGTTCAAACGAAGGTGATATGGATGGTTTATTTTTTCCTAAAGTAGAAACATCGGTTACATGACATGTGTAGGGACCCACATGATGTTTTCCTCTACCCCACTATATAGCCATGTCCCTATATGTCCCATAGCTTCATCCCATTTAGTATTAAACAGTATGTACATGGACTCATGACATGTCCGAGATAACCAATATTTTGAAATTTCCTACTCATTTTGACCATGTGCTAACCTTATGTACTATATACATGACTTGTTTCCTGACACGGGTTGTCACTGTGTGACTTGGCCATATATGTGTGCTCAGGTACAGAGCTATGTACATGTCCCTAGACTCCCAAATAGATTCATTCTCATGTGATCCTCTATATGAGTTATCCAACTGGTCTAGATGTACATAGCGTGTAGGAGAGAGACATGTTATGCTTCCTTAGGTTTCCCAATCCGATCGGATACAGCATTTCATCATCATCTAGTGAGATTCTCTAATGGATGAAGGAGGAAGTGATCTAGATGTATTTTAATGTTTATGTGGCTATCCTTTGATAAATCAACCTAAATGAAATCTTATACAACATTTTACTATGTCAAAAAATGAATCGATTAATAAAATTATTTATTAACACACAGAACACACCACCAACAAGTGCGGAGTCCGAACGCCTTATACTGGCCCATTTTTTGTTGCACTTATGTTAAAAATCTCATTATGAACTCAAAAATGATCTTATATTTCTATTCATATAATCCATTTAAGAGTTATTCCATTTTTTAGAAGTTCAGATGCACAATATAAAATATATTTAATATTTTTATAAAATTCATTATGGGCGCACTGGGTCCTGGAGAGACACACCATCTAAGAGACTGGCTCTGGAAATATATATAGAAATATTTTAAAGACTTACATGAAAAGAAACTATTGTTTACGTCATTATCTCCTTAAACAAAATCATCCCCCAAAAAGAAAAAAATAAATATACACCTCATGACATATGATTTCGCTTCAAACTCCCATTAACATTACCTAAGCCATATTTTGGACAACAAGAGTTGTCTCGTATATCTCTTTCAAGTAGATGGGTGACTTAGAGGGTCACCCATAGAAGGCCTCAAAAGGTGTCATAATTATGGTATATTAATAACTATTGATATTGGAAAACACTACCAGGATCAGGTGATCCACCTAATTCGGATATAGTCTCACATGCACACTATCAACATATCCTTCAAGGCCTTGATTTTGATATCGATATTCCCATCAATCTAGGTCTAATGTATAATATATCCTTAATTTTGGATCCAAATTCCACATATATACCTCTCCACAATCAAGACATAACTTAACATCCTGATAGGAGACAATGTTTTAGAGAACCCCATGAAGGAGAATGATCACCCGTGCATACCACTGTACAAAACGCTCTACCAAATGCTTCTCCCTGATTGATAAGAAGTACACTTACATCATGATATATTTAACCATCACCTCGATAGAATCATGACCCTTTTCTATACATGGAATCCCTATGACAATGATCATGGTTTTAACATTCAATTTCTACTCCAGAATCTCAAGGGGATGCAACAAACCTGCCAGAACGTGGTACTCAACATTCACATGCTAAAAAGTGAGTAACCGAGAGACAAAATCATCTAAGTTTCATCTCATAAAATAAAAAACATCCACCATAGGTCTCAATTCATTTTACCAACACCATGATGTGCAACTAGGGGAATGGTGTGGAAATCATGCATCACCTCCTCCCATAATGTGACTGGAACCACTAACCACCCCATGAACAATATGACATGATACCCCCAACAAAATATACATCTGATTTTTTTATGGATATATAATCATGAATTACCCCATCATCGATTTCTCTGAGAAGGTATTCCCCAACATGCTCAAGAATCGGAGGATTCAATACCATAGTCTATATGAACATGATACCCTCCCATTCCACCAGGTTTAGCTATAAGGAGGCCGAATGATTTGAATCCTCTTGCTTTATGTGAGATTGGGATTTATTATTATGGGAATCTGCAATAACATTTTCCTTCCATAGAGTATATATTATCACAAAGCCACATTCCTTTAAGAACATCAACATGTGTCATTGTCTCTGGTTCATGTCTCTCTATGTGAATATGTACTTGAGACATTAGTTTTCTGAGTAGAACAAAAATCAATCCCCCAAGAAGGTATAAACTCTAATTACTCAATGATAAGTCTACTTCTAACAACTAATGGTTATTAGTATTATAGTTATTCAATTGGGGAGTCAACATCTGTAATGTCCCGGACCCGGGTGCCACGCAACGGATGCCCCGAGCCCGATTTGCCATGTGACCTCAAGCGCATTTCCCCAAATGCCAGAGGCTGCCGACTAGCAGTGAGGGCCCAGGTCAGATAGTGGGGAAACTATGCCCTCATTTGTCAAACTGTAGCGCAGTGGAATACCAAAATAAACATACAACAACAGCTGAAGCAGTAAACATACACAATTGAAATAACTACAGATGTGGATATAACGAACAGTATATAAGTGATGATGCTACATGTTTCAAGATCTAAGAAAATATCCAGAACATGTTATACATCAATACAGTACAGCATAAAACAGAGTACAAAAAAACAAGAAAAATAGATAGCAGCGGCATCGCGAGCCTATGCTCGGTCCCATGCCCTCCTACTCCTCAGCAACAGTCAAGTACCTGTATAGGGACTCTTGCCCCAATCTACACCTGTAGCAACATAATATGTTTGTTCTGAAAAGCGTGACCCAAACAGGGTGTGAGAAATATATCTCAGTAGGCACCCACCAAAGGCCTGTGCCCAACTGCGTGTAAGAACGCAACAATAGTGTGTAGTAGTAAAATGCAATAAAGTAAGCAGTACTCAAAAGTAACTAATTACCAGCTATATTGCCATTTCATTATCCATTTAATCCATTTAAATATTAGAAACCACCACAGTGCATTTCTAGGTACACAGTCCATGTCCTCAGACAAACAAAACCTTACCCTCAGGTAAGTAGAATCCAACCCGCAGGTATATCCCTCAGGCGTAACAGAAATTTCCCTCAGGCCTAGAAAGTGTCGCCCTCAGGCACAGAAGTCGAGCCCTCAGGCATGAAAGGTTACCCTCATGAGAAATACTACAACCCTCTGGCTAAATAGTGCAGTGACCTCAGGCTAATCACAACAACACCCTCAGGCTAAACATATAATCGGGCCATTCCCAATAGGTAAACAAGCAGTAACAAGCAATTCCTCTCAAGGCAATTCTACAATTACTACTTTGAAGGCATACCCTTGGGTATCCTTTCCAAACGGCTAAACAGAGAAACACACCCCGGGGGAGGTTCTAGATCCAAGCAACGATCCCAACCAGCATTTTAACATCACAATTTAATCACCTATGCAATTCTAGGCATTAAACATAGCAATGGCCTCAGCCACATGACACCCCAACATGGGTTCGTGGCACAAAAACACAAAAAACACACAGCAGTTGGAAAACTAAACACAAAGACACCTACCTTATATGCCAATGAACACTATACCTGAATGCCGACTCTAGAAACACCCAAGAAAGGCGTAGATCTGACATAGAACAAAACTCATACAAACGTAAATAACATACGTTAGGAGAATAATTGGCAAGAATGGTACCATGAGGGGAGAGGGCTCACCCGTGCGGTTCCAACGAGATCGTCTGAAGCCGAAACGGATTCCAGACGAACGCCCGGTAGATCTACAAAGATTCGGCCTCCTCCTTTGGCTCCAAAATGGCTCAAGTGCCTCCTATGCCAAATGAGGAGGCTACTGCCTCTTTTAAGATGAAAAAACAAAGTACACAACATGTACTTCAAAGTACATGGCGTGTACTCCCTTCATTTAACTGTTCAAATGGCGGCACCTCCACATTGTTCATATGTCGACATGAGTACAAGGCATGTACTCTCGAGTACACGGCGTGTACTGTCGGCCAGCTGGCAGCGACACCACCACCGTACTGTTCAAGCCTACCAACTGAATACACGGCGTGTAAGGTACCACTACATGTCGTGTAGTCAGTTCCTACACCCTTCATCACCGTCATGGCAACACGCCCCGTGTACTCATCCCAACACGACCAGAAGTACACGGCGTGTGGATAAAGTACACGGCATGTAGTTCCAAAATTTAGGATTTTTCTCATATTCCATATTTTCTCAAAAACACCTAAGGAAAAGGAAATGAAGAAGCTCGTACCTCTAAAATAAGAATCGGGTTCTTACAAACTTCCCCCCTTATAGAAATTCGTCCCCGAATTTCCCTTTCAAGGGTGGCGAAGAGAAAGCTTAGAACAGCTCTGGCCACTGAGCACGTACGTCGGCCTCCCTCTCCTAGGTCTCGTCCTGTACTCAGCCATGCTTCCATAGCACCCGTACGATAGGAACTGACCGGCCTCGGAGAACCTTCTAGATCCTATCAACGATACGGATCAGATTCTCCTCAAAGGACGCATCATGCTGAAGCTCGACCTCCTATGGCTGAAAGGTGTGAGATGGTTCCGAATGGTAGTGATGCAACTGAGACACGTGGAAGATGTCCTGCATTGCTCAGTACTGCTGCAGTGCTGCAACCGATTGGCAACCAGCCCGACTCTCTCCAGAATCTCAAATGGTCCCACATACCTCGGTGAAAGCATACCTTGTCTCATGATCCGTTTATGTCCCAGCCTCGGAGAAACATGCAAGAAAACCTGAACCCCAGCCACGAACTCCAAAGGTCGTCTACGGCGATCAGTATAAGACTTCTGACGAGACTGCGCGGTAGCCATCCGTTCCGAATCAACTGGACCTGCTCATATGTCTCCTGCACGAGTTGTGGCCCCAGTAAATCTGCCTTACCTGCCTCTAACCAGCACAAAGGTGATCGGCATGGCCTACCATATAAAGCCTCGTATGGTGCCATCTCAATAGTTGCCTGAAAAATATTCTTATAGGAAAACTCAACTAAGGGTATATGCTTCTCCCACGAGCCCCCAAAGTCTAGGACGAATGCGCGCAACATGTCCTCCAGTACCTGTTTCGTCCACTCTGATTGTCTATCTATCTGAGGGTGGTATGCTATGCCCAGAAGCACCTGTGTACCCAGCTCCCTCTAAAAACTCTGCCATAAATGAGACGTAAAGCGGGCGTCCCTATCTGAAACGATAGAATGAGGGACCCCATGCAGACGTATGATCTCTCAGATATACAGCCTTCCGATATCGTCCACACCAAAGGTCTCCTTGATCCGCAAGAAGTGGGCTACCTTCGTGAGTCTGTCCACAGCAACCCACACGACGTCATTGCCTCGAGGTGACCTCGGCAATCCTATCACGAAATCCATTGGGACATCATCCAATTTCCACTCTGGAATGGGCAACTGCTGTAATAGCCCAGCTGGTCTCTGATGCTCTACCTTCACCTGCTGACAGGTGGAACACCTCGTAACAAAACCAACTATCTCTCTCTTCATACCCGGCCACCATTACTGACATCTCAAGTCACGGTACATCTTGGTAACCCCAGGATGAACTGCCCAAGATGAAGCATGAAACTCCCGCATCAGCTTCTCGCGTATATCCTATGGAACCCATACACGTCCATGAAACTCAAAACCTCATCATCTCCTATCGTCCAATAGGGATGAGGGTCCTCACTTGCCACCGACTCCCGTAGAACTAGGCCTTCTGAAACCGATAGCTTCCTGATCCTCACTCTGTCCAGGAGAGTAGAATTCACAGTTAAAGAGGAGAGATAATTCTTCCCCTGACTGTCATACACCTCCAGATGCATCTCAAAGAACAAATCCATAAGCTGCCACTCACCACTGGCCTCCTGCACTGCCTGTATCAGAGTCTTCCTGCTCAATGAATCAACTAATGCATTACCTTTACCAGGTTTATAGGCAAGCTCAAAATTGAAGGATTGTAGGTACTTGACCCACCTTCTCTGCCTCAGATTCAGGTCACGCTGAGTAAAGATATACTTTAGGCTTTTGTGGTCTGTGAAAACCACGAAATGCTCTCCCAACAGGTAATGTCTCCAACAGTGCAATGCATGAACAACTGAAGCCAACTTGAGATCATGCGTCGGGTAATTCCTCTCATGTGGCCTCAACTGCCAAGAACCGTACGCAACAACTCGGTCGCCCTACATAAAAACGGCTCCCAGACCAATCCTTAATGCATCACAATAAACCGTATAGATCTTCCACTGATCTAGGAGTATCTGGATCGGTGCTGATGTTAGCCTTCCCTTCAGGTCCTGAAAAGCTGTCTCACAAGCTTCTGACCAAACGAACTTCACACCATTCTTAGTCAGACCTGTCAATGGTGCTGCTATGCGGGAGAAGACCTGTATGAAGCGTCTGTAGTAACCAGCCTATCCTAAGAAACTCCGTATCTCAAACACGTTCTTGGGATGATCCTAGCAAACTAATGCTCTCACCTTCTCTGGGTCCACTGCAACTCCTGCCTCTGAGATGATATGACCCAGGAAGTGAATCTGGTCCCTCAAAAAGTGTCACTTCGAGAGCTTAGAATATAGCCAATGCTCTCTCAGTTTACTCAATACGATCTCAAGATGGGTGGCTTGGTCGTGTCGAGTGTGAGAGTAAACCAAGATGTCGTCCACAAATAGTACAACAAAAGAATCAAGATACGGATGGAACACACAATTCATCAGAGCCATGAAAACTGCTGGCACGTTCGTGAGTCCGAACAGCATAACCGTATACTCATATAGACCATACCTACTCGTAAAGCTGTGAGAGGTATATCAGATGGTCTAATGCACAGCTGATGATATCCGGATCTCAAGTCAATATTTGAGAACACTCGTGCTCCATGAAGCTGATCAAACAGATCATCTACCCTTGGCATGGGATATCGGTTCTTAACCGTCAACTGGTTCAGCTTCCGATAATCCACAAAAATTCTGAGGGTACCATCTGCCTTCTTCGTAAAATGGACCGAAGAACCCCAAGGAGAAGTACTAGTTCGGATAAAACCCTTTGCTTGTAACTCCTCTAACTGCCTCTTGAGCTCCTGCCACTCAGGCGTGGCCATCCTATAAGGAGGAATGGACACCGGTGTTGCTCCTGGCACAAGATCGATAGAGAAATCCACCTCATGCACCGTAGGTAGACCTGAAAAGTCGTTCGGGAAGACATCCCTGAAACGATCGACAACTGGAGGGAAATGCGTCTGACAAGTCCCCTGGTCATCCAGATATAAGCTCGCAATCTAGGCTGTGACTCCACCTCGCCCATGATGCTCTGGTCTAGTTCGACTCGCCTGAACATCCCACTCAAACTTGTATAGAAACTCCATGCACTCTGGTGACGTGAAACGCACCCTGCGACTATAGCAGTCTATAAAGGCTCAAAAGGGAACCAACCAATCCATCCCAAGAATAACGTCATAGCTCATCATGTCCAGGACATTGAGGTCCCAAAGGAAGTGACACCCACCAACCTCAAGGGGGCACTCCTTGCACTGATGCACACAAACCATCCTATTCCCCAACGAAGTGTCTAGCGTCAATATATCAGAAGAAGTAGAAACACCGAGCCCAAGGCTCTCCACAGCGGGTAAAGATATAAAACTATGTTTAGCACCCATTTTAAAAAGATCTGAAGACAAGACAGAAGCTACTAGAATAGTACCTCTGACTGTAGAAGGTCCGGGATCCTTCTTTTGCTGGGTCTGTTGCACTGCATATGCCTGCCCAGTGTCGCGGCCCTGCGACACAGCCTGGCTACCCTGAGTTGTCCCACCTTGAGAGAACTCCATCTGTCTCTTCCTCTTGCCAGTAGAAATAGTACCAGTAACTGGTGCTAAACCGCTCTGGCCCACACCACTCGATTACCCCAGGTTCCTCTCTATAATCAATTCCTGGTTCACAATCTCGTGTACAATAGGGAATCAGAAAACATTTACCAGCACTCGGATGTCATACCAAAGACCATCCTCAAAACGTCTGGCTCTCAACGTCTCATCACCCACCAGCACAGGTGCAAAATGCTGAAGCTCTGTAAAACGAGCAGATTAGTCCATCACCGACATAGCGCCCTGCTGCAGATTCATGAACTCTCGAGCTCTATCTTCCCTCAGCATCTCAGGAAAGAAGAAGTCATAGAAGATTGCCTGAAAACCCTCCCACGCCATGTCCCTGTGATTCTCTGACTGGGTGGTAACATCCCACCACCTCTTGGTGGAATCACGCAGCATGTAAGTCGCGAGCTTGACCCTCCACCCTAGAGGCGTCTCAAGATGCTTGAAAATAGTCTACATCGATCATAGCCAAGACTCTGCAGCCTGTGGTCAGCCATCCCTAGAAAACGTAGGTGGATGCTGCTGCTGAAAGATATGCATTAGCTCAGCCATATATGTGGCAGCCTGCGGTGCTCCCTGAAAGGTCTGCATGAACCGCAATAAGCCTTCACAGAACTGCGTCTCCGCGCCTGTGTCCAGTATAACAGATGGTGCTGCATATGGCTCTGTTGGTGGATCAACTGGTAGCCCATGGCCCACCATCTCCGGAATATAATTGTCGCCACTCTCCTGGCGAACAAATCACGGTCGTCTAGGCGGAATGACTCTACAAGGTCAAAACCATGCCTCAGATTCAAGATTATTAAGACTGAAATGAAGGAACCACAAAGGAACAAGAGGAAGAAGGCGTTTCAAAATTTTCAAAACAAGACTACATGGTGTGTACACTGACTACACGGCGTGTACTTGACTTCCTTTCCCTTTCCTGGGTCCTTCTACACGGCTAAGCCACACGGCTTCCGTTCCACAAAACTACACGGCGTGTATAATATCTACACGGCGTGTATGGTGTTATTTTCCAACTGCTCGTGTTGTCTGTGACACGGCCGACTACTCGGCTTAACTCTACATGGTGTGTTACACCCGTACACGGCGTGTACAACACCCCGTTTCCCAGCCACATGGCTAACTCCACACGGTCTATCCTCGGAAAATCCTACACGGCGTGTCCCAACAGTACACGGTGTGCTCAGGGAGAGGTGACACCGGCCCGTGTTGTTAGTTACATGGCCGAGTCCCCAGGTCACACTACACGGCGTGTCTATAACTGGCACGGCGTGTTTTGTCAATGAGTTCATTGACTCGTGTTGTTAGTTACACGGCCGGACTCCGGGTCAACACTACACGGCGTGTACAAAACTACACGGCGTGTTTTACCCAAGCCCTTCCCTACCCCATGTCGCCGCCCACACGGTTTGTGACACGGGAAGAGACTACACGGTGTGTACTCAGGGAACACGGCATGTACTCAAAAATTTCATTTTTCTTCCCAAAAAGAAGAACACACACAGCGTGTATGAGTTCCTGCACGGCGTGTATTCTGGTTTTTCTGGACAGTATGCCTCAGAAGCCTCTCTGGAGCCCAGAAAATACTGAAAATAACACCTAAGTGTCAAATTCCGACCCGTGGGGGCCCATACACCCCATGAATCAAAGTTTGACATCTTATTTGTGTTATAACTAATAACCAGTCAATGATCCACCAAATTATGGTCAATGGGGGCCCATACTCCTCAAAAACCAAAGTTTGGCATCCATTATATAAACAATCTCAATCAATAATACCATATCACAAGGCAGGTATTTATCAAGCAGCTATCACAACATCATGCTTTACTAGCACAATAACTATCACAACAACATGAAAATTCTAATGCACCTACATGGCATGGAAACTATGCATGGCATGTGATATCTAGCATGTGACTATATGATGCATGAGACGACATACACTCATCTCATCGGGTTGCAACTAAATAGAACCCACAAATAAAATATAAACAGCACAATCCAAATGCGTCACCCAACGGTGAAAACATATCAACCGTAAAATCGCAAGATCAAAAGAATGAAAAGTACGAGGTAGACTGGCTTTTCCCTGTACATGGGTTAGCTACGCCCGGGCACAGCTTATTACCAACTATCGTTCATCCTCACCCTGACTACGGCTCCAAATAGTAAGTCAAAGAAAATAAACTCCTCTGATACCACTTTGTAACGTCCTGGACCCAGGTGACAAGCAACGGGTGCCCCGAGCTAGGTTCGCCACGTGACCTCAAGCGCATTTCCCCAAATGCCAGAGGCTACCGACTAGCAGTGAGGGCCCAGGTCTGATAGTGGGGGAACTATGCCCTTATTCGTCAAAGTGTAGCTCAGCGGAATCCCAAAATAAACATACAACAATAGCGAAAGCAGTAAACATACACAACTGAAATTACTACAGCAGTGGATATAACCAACAGTATATAAGTGATGATTCTATATGTTTCAAGTTCTATGAAAACAGCCAGAACATGTTATACATCAATACAGTACAGCATAAAACAGAGTACAGCAAAACAAGCAAAACAGCTAGTAGCAGCAATGCGAGCCTAGGATCGGTCCCATGCCCTCCTACTCCTCAGCAATAGTCAAGTACCTGTATTGGGACTCTTGACCCTATCTACACATGTAGCACCATAATATGTTTGGGCCGAAAATCTTGACCCAAATAGGGTGTGAGAAATATATCTCAGTAGGCACCCACCAAATGCTCGTGCCCGACTGCGTGTAAGCATGAAACAACAGTGTGCAGTAGTAAAATGCAATAAAGTAAGTAGTACTCAAAAGTAACTAATTACAAGTTATATTTCCATTTCATTATCCATTTAATCCATTTAAATATTAGAAACCACCACAGTGCATTTCTAGGTAAACATTCCACGTCCTCAGACAAACAAAACCTTACCCTCAGGTAAGAAGAATCCTACCCGTAGGTATAGCCCTCAGGCGTAACAGAAATTTCCCTCAGGCATAGGAAGTGTCGCCCTCAGGCATAGAATTCAAGCCCTCAGGCACGAAAGGATTCCGTCAGGCGAAATACTACAGCCCTCGGGCTAAATAGTGCAGTGCTCTTAGGCTAATCACAACAACGCCCTAAGGATAAATACAAAAACGCCCTCAGGCTAAATAGGTAACCAGGACATTAACAATAGGTAAACAAGCAGTAACAATCAATTCCTCTCAAGGATATTCTACAATTACTACTTTGAAGGCATACCCTCGGGTATCCTGGCCAAACGGCTAAACAGAGAAACACACCCCGGGGGTGGTTCCGGATATAAGCAATGATCCCAACCAGTATTTTAACATCAAAATTTAATCACCTATAAAATTCAAGGAATTAAACATAGCAACAGCCTCAGCCACATGACACACCAACATGGGTTCGTGGCACAGAAACGCACAAAACACACAACAGTTGGAAAACTAAACACAAAGCCACCTGCCTTATATGCCAACGAATGTTATACCCGAATGCTGACTCCAGAAACGCCCAACAACGGCGTATATCTTACGAAGAACAAAACTCATTCAAATGTTAATAACTTACATTAGGAGAAGAATTGGAAAGAATGGTACCAGGAGGGGAGAGGGCTCACCCATATGGTTCCAATGAGATCGTCCGAAGCTGAAGCGGTTCCAAAAGAATGCCCAATGGATCTTCAAAGATCTGGCCTCCTCCTTTGGGTCCAAAATGGCTCAAGTGCCTCCTCTACCAAATGAGGAGTCTACTTCCTGTTTTAATCCGAAAAAACAAAGTACACGGCGTGTACTTCAAAGTACACCGTGTGAACTCCCTTCATTTAACTGTTAAAATGGCGGCACCGCCACACTATTCATACATCGACATGAGCACACGGCATGTACTCTCGAGTACATGGCGTGTACTGTCGCCCAGCTGGCGGCGACACCACCGCCATACTGTTCAAGCCTGCCGACTGACTTCACGGCGTATAAGGTACCACTGCACGGCGTGTAGTTAGTTCCTACACCCTTCATCGCCGGCATGGCTACAGGCCCCGTGTACTCATCCCAACATGGCCAAAATTACACGGTGTGTGGATAAAGTACACGGCATGTAGTTCCAAAATTTTGGATTTTTTCCATTTTCCATATTTTCTCAAAAACACCTAAGGAAAAGGAAAAGAAGAAGCCCGTACCTCTAAATTAAGAATTGGGTTCTTACAACATCCTTGACCCATATATAATATATTCAATCAACAACACCAACACTCATCCAAGCCTAGATTCTGAGGAATCATAATAAATTACAAACTCCACACCTACTTATGGTAGTCTCAACAATGGAGCACTCTTTAACCTCATCATCAACTCCTAAAAGGACCTCTAGATGTTCTTATGCTAGGTAAATGAATTTTATTTCTATATCTGGCCTTTCAAATGGGGTGTCGTATTAGATACGTCTTTTAAAAACATCATGTAGCACCCCACCAATAAAATAAAACCATTCCCCTCCAAAATGATCATGGATGGGCCCTAAGAAAGCACAACATCGGTCTTCTGTAGATACACAGATAAAAAAAATTAGAAAATAAATTCCTTGGAAAGTGAACATCGTGAATCTAGAAATGGAACTTTGAAACCTTTCGGTAAATCTAGTACTGAAAATTAAAATCTATGTCAATCCTAATGTTTTCTGCCTATTCTTCCTCTGATGTAGGGTTGTTCTGTATCAATTTGATAAACTTAAAAACAAATAGTTATACGTTTTTCATGCAAACCTGGTTCATCAAATCCATAAATACGATATGGGAATTCTTCACACCAAAGGGCATCACTATGAACTTATAATATTGGTAGTGAAATATGAAATATATTATTGGAACATTAGCCTCACAAAACCTCAGTTGGTGGTTCACAGTACCGGGATTAATCTTTGATATCCATCTCATTCCTCGAAACTAGTCAAAGAGGTCATGAATCATTGGGAATGGGTAATTTTTATTAATCATGTTATGGTTCACGTTATGATAATCTACAAAAAAAAATTTAAGCACTCATATGCATTTTTCATGATCAATAAAGAATATTCTTTGAGGACACACTATTTTTAATGAAACCATTCTCCAAAAGGACCTCTAACTACAACTGTTTCTCCGGAATCATTGTAGTGACCACGAAATATTTTTCAGAAGTTAGCAGAGTGCTTAAATGATGTTAGTTGAAGTGAAAATCCATATTTCTCATCAGAAGCTGTACTGAAACATCCTCGGAGAAGACTACAATATATTCCAACACAAATAAATAAACATAGATGCCTAATGATTCTTCTTTGGTAAGGGAAATACTCTCTAAATGATGGGTTATGGGATGCAGCCTCCTTCTCGCAAATCAAGATTGTCCTACCATGGGATCTCTCTATCCAGAGAGGAGAATATAGTCTCATCATCATGTAGGTATCTAACTTTTCTACAGTGAAAATAAATCTATTTGCAGACCATGAAAACCCAATCCATATATGACATTATATCATAGGGTTCTATAAGGATGATCACAATGTATCACATGAACATCTCACCACCAATATATACCTATAACATCTGACAAATAAATGATGCGGAGGAAGAATTCCCTTTAGTAACCTCAAGATGAAGTGGTTATGTTAGCACCTCAACAGGGAGCTCCAGTTCCCAACCCAAAAGTATATAGATAAATGAATGTTTGAAACCTATGTTTACTAATACTGAATAAAGTGTAGAAAAATCAAATATCACAACTCTATTAATCTTGAGTGCTGTAGGATCATAATCCTCCAAAGCCTACAACAATGCATGGCCCTTGCTGTCAGATCCCTAAGCCTTGCATGGGCCATTTAGTGGTCGTGTTGGTGGAATGATCTCATTGTGAGGTCCACAACCCATTTCTCCCCAAATCCTCTGTCACTTATACCCTTTTAGGGAAGACCCTATCCTCACATTGGAGATCCTTGTCCATTGTGATGCCACAGCCATAACAGTCCATCAGCTAACTAACTGTGCTAGTCACCACTTTTTCAGGAAGTATCATGATATGTGACCTTTACCATAATAATAAAATCATAAACCTCTCTAGGATACCCTAATTCATTACACAGTCCCTACAACGCATGTTCTATAGCCTAAGCCTTATTACAAAAGGGATTCCAGCACTGTGATCCCATTGACTAAAATATTCTAGATTCTATAGAAGACTCATATCTCTGATGACCACTACCAACTCTAACTTCCTAGTGTACCTATATTAGAAATATCTCTATCACTAGTGCCCAATCTATAACCTATTAATTTGTGGTGATTAACATGGAAACTACGTTGTCATAGATCTCTCTATGAAGTCCCCGATGAAACATCTGTGTCTTGAAGTACCAATAGTGGATCACGTTAGGGGAGTACCTGGTAAGGTTTGTGAACCATGATGCATTATCTATTACTATAATCCCTCCTTTATTTTGATCCAAAAGTTCTTGGATCATATATGAGTGCTAGAAAGATGAGTAGTACTCCTCAAGTAACATCTTCTAGATGTTATTCTATGATATTGTCATCTCATTATGAATCTACTCAACAAGGTTCCCATAGTGCCAAGTTGCTTCATGGAATGATCTATCAACCAATACAACCACCTAATTCATTATGGCTTGAAAATCCTGAAGATACGGACCACCAAATTTGGAAATTCCTATAATACCTATAGATCTAGATCATTATAGAACCTTTGCAGCCTCAATTTCTAGAACACGTTGAGTGTGCTAAGCTTATACACATCTTCAAACCACAATGTTGGAAAGATCAGCTACTTGATAGATGTATGTACTTATATTTGACAACTGGGAGGAATGGGATTGTGGGATTTACCATGAACAAAGGTCTCTGTGCTCATTGTATCATCATAAAAAACAGGAACTGGTATCACGGTAATATGTCTCTGTTGATGTATCCTTAGATTTATGAATATGTACCAAAGTTAGATGGGTATATATATATCAAAAATACTGGGGAGATGACTCAATAAGTGAAATACAAGATTTAATCTTATATTATGTATTTATCATCGATACCTATAACAAATGTCTCGGCATGTCGAGTTGAAAAGCAGGTTTTCAGGGTCCTGGAGAATGGATACATCGGCTGCCAAACCACCACTATATTTTGTGGCTAGAGAGCCACACTAGATACACTTTTAAATTGACTTCCAATGAAAACCAAATACATTCAAGGAGACTGGTTCAAACAATGTCCTGTAAATCAAAACACATTTAATATTAATCTATCTCAACATGACCCATGGGGGGGGCTCAAGTCGCTACTACCCCAAGGTCAAATCCATATTCCTAGGGTTAGAGACCTGTTTTGAAGACATAACTAGCAGGAGGAGGCCATTTATTAAGTACTTGGCTGGACACCCATATCCATCATGATGAAAAATTGCACAGTGAGAGAGGAGAAGATGAAACAATGTTATAAATTATTCCTAGAATCCATGAAAACTCTAGAAAATACAATAGTATGGTAATGTAAACTGAAATGTAAAATGAAAAAACAATTTCCTACTAGAAATATGACCCCACCTAAGAAAAAATG
Source organism: Viscum album (assembly GCA_963277665.1). Taxonomy (NCBI): domain Eukaryota; kingdom Viridiplantae; phylum Streptophyta; class Magnoliopsida; order Santalales; family Viscaceae; genus Viscum; species Viscum album. Next base: position 1,170,273,853 of record OY728119.1, on the reverse strand, counting down.
AAAATTACATAGATGAGAGATCCCATAACCTAAATCCCTATCTATGACCCCAGTATGTGGTACAAGAATCCAGTACACCTAAACTCTTCTAAAATAATGATCATCTTATCTATTTTCTACATTAGACACATTATGTGTGGGAAGATAGCATACAAGGAAGAGTATAAACATACCAAGTAGGATACTCTAAAAGATTAATGGTGGGGGAGTAATAGATACAATAGTTATAGAAAGACATTATATTTATGATACAGTCGATGATAACATATCAACCAAAAAACAGAGAGAATTTATGATTGTACAAACACATGGGACTAAAAATGAGTATATGCACTACCCATAGTGTCTTCTCCACCTATAGTTGGAGACCAGACTCATCCAGTTGTGAGAAACTATGCTTCGAAACCATGTAGAATACCCCATGCTTCTTCACCTCTCTTGGATGGATAGTAACAAAATATATGGTGTGGATACAGAAGAATATATATATATATATATATATATATATATTCATAGTCAAAACAAGCCCAAATGAGATAGTAAGGGTATCTCCATCTCATATCACAAACCCAGAAAATGATTTTCCAATACTTCCAAAAGTTTATCAAAAAATTTCAAAATCTCGCACGACTTTCTAAAAGTATCCATCCACATCTAAACACAACTCATCACTATTCCACAGAGTCAAGGGGACACCAACATGAATTAAATGATCTTCTCCCTATTACATTATGTGGGTTCCAATCTATACGTTTTTGAGAAAAAAACTATCTAACTATGATATAGTGACAACTTAGTATTCAGTGTTGAAGAATTTCCTAGCTTTGATAGAGGGTCAACATAGTATCCATTGAGGATTCCAATTCCCATCTAAGATGGAGGGTCAAATTGGTATCGGTGTGGGATTCCACTACCTAACTATGCTGCAGGGTCAACTCGGTATCCTTCGAGGATACCACTTCCCAACTATGGTGGATGGTCAACTCGGTATCCGATTAGGATGCCACTCCCCGGCAATAATGTAGGGTTAAATAAGTATTTGTTTAGAATTCAACTACTTATCTATAATGGATGGTTAACTCTATATATGTCGATAACCCCACTCCCTAGCTCTATTGGAGGTTAAAATCGGTATATGTAGGGGATGCCACCGCCTAGCTATACTTTAGGATCAACAAGGTATGATCATCATCGACCCTCCCCACCCTTATCTACTAGATTGTATCACTCAGAATGTTCTGGTTCATCCTTCTCCATCACTTTTTTCATTGGCCATTTCTTTATCATGATTCAAGCATATAATATTTCACATCATATATCAAAATCCATACATGAGATTAACAACATTTTTCTATGTAAAAAATTCCCCGAATAAGATACTCATGGGCCAAAATACTATTTCAAATGAAGTAGATTATTACAGATGATATTTATTTAAAATGGAACAAGTGGTACTCGGTGTGTGAGGGGACCCACATTGCGTATAGCCTCACTTCATAGCTAGTCATGTCACTAGCCATCACACACCTCCGTAAAATTTTTATTACAGATCTTGTAGGTGGAATACATGGATTTTCTATGATAACCGGGACCAGGGAATGTCTTTATCATCATGTCTGTGTACCAGACCTCGTGGACTCTGTACATAGTGTGTTCCCTCACATGAGGTTCTATCCATCTGACATGGTCATGTCCATGTACTCGGGTACATGATTCTATACATACATTTATAAGACTACACGAATTACCTACATTGTGATCCTCAAAATCAGGGAAGGGTTACATGGTGTGTAGAAGAGCTACATTTCATTCCATCCTTAACTTTTGCAAAAACCTAGCTACTTCAATTGAGTGGGATACACGTTGTGTGTTCATCCTTTGACATGGAATGTAATTTTGGTTTTATCCATATTTTCTAATCTGAACATCATGCCTTGAATCTATCCATCAACATTAATTTCACCCTCTAACCAACACAAAAACATCAGTTATAGGCCATAAGTATCATTTTTCTTAAATTTTTTAGAAAATATCCACCGATGAATCATCTAGGTTTCATCACACAAACTGTATGCCATCATTATATCTAATAATATTTTTTGGATCCTAATACACATTTCAAAAATCCAAAACATTTTATTACTATAAAGATGTGCTAATTTTGTCAATCTTCTCCTCATTCTCGATTAATCTAGGAATCCAAGGGTTTTTCGGGTTCAGTACCGCCATTTAATTGTCAAATTGGGACCTTGGGATCCAATCCATGAAGATTGTGAAGATAATAGGAGGAAAAGATTTAGAAATTTTTTAAACATCATTATCTAAGAGTTCATGGCTAATGATCCTGAATGGGAATCATGGTTTATAAAACAATTAAGATTTTAAAATTATTCGGTACCTAGGCACATGAAAAGGAAACAATATAGAATATATCGACAGGGGTATTCATATTATAGAAAAAAAAATTAATAAAAGGGGCATAAAAACACCCGTTTATGATTCCAAACTCATATATGGATTTTTCGTTTAACATGATTATGTCCATGGATTTAAAGTAGTCATTTTGTTCACTACGTCCTAATCTGATCTGATGTAGTCTTTTCTCGTCGTTCGATGAGATTTAATAATAGAGGTTATTGGAAGAGATGAGGATTTATCCAAGGTCTTATGTGGATAACACTAGATAAATCATCTTGTATGTGGTCTTATTGGTCCTTTTTGTAACACCCCAGAATGTTAAAGCGTTAAATAGAAAAATTATATAACTCATGACAACAAAGTGCTCCTTCTTTTTCAGGATCCTATCTGCTTAGAACTCTACAGTTAACTATGCATGGCATGGAAGAATGATCAGGATAGGTGAGATTCCAGTTTGTTTCCTAGGGTGTGTGTTAGTGAGTACAAAGTGCATTGGATTGGACAAGTGTTGTCCTATGGGGACTATCATTATTCAAATGGCCTATATTGTCATGTGGGTGGGCCTTGGGATGTGGACCACGTGTCTGTGAGGCAACTAGTGGTACCTGGTAGGCCAGGACCCGATGACCATATTAAGGTGGGGGTATGTACTATAATTGGAACCCAGTTCATACATTTGGTATCAGAGGAAGATCCCAGCCTTTAGTTTGGTACACATCCTTGGTTTCAATGTACGGACCACAATTAGGACGTTGTGTTTTAAGGGGGGTGGGGTGAATGTAACACCCATGAATGTGAAAGGGTAAAATTACCAAATTATATGACTTAGGTCATCATGATTCACCTTCCTTTTCAAGAGCCAATAAAAATTCAAACTCCAATGTTTTGTGTTCATATATTGGATTAGTGATGAGGATAGGTGACTTTGTGGGACGTTTCCAATGGTGCATGTGAGGGATGAAAAATCAAATTGGAAAACAAATGATATGGCTTGTGGGTACTATCATTAGTTAGATGACCCATTCGGATGTTACACCCCGACCCTAGATACCCAGAGTGAGTGCATTATTACATAACATTGGCATGATCACAAGGGATCAAGTCTCGAAAGACCGATTAGTTTAGTAGTCATGGAAACACTAGATATATTCATAAGTCTTACATTACATCATAAGGTAAAAAAAACTACAACAACATCTTGTCTTTATATCCCCTCATACTATCCCTGCAGGTCATTCATAAATTACTTCTTCATAATCCTGGGAAAAATAAATCGTTGAAAGGGGTGAGCTCAGATGCTCAGTAAGGATAACATTATAGCAGAAGCTTTCAAAGATAAGCATAAACACTTAAGGTAGTTTATAACTAAAACAAAAGCCTTTAAAACTTGAACTTCAGCATAAAATGGCAATGATTAAATAAAATAAATCCATTTAATTACTCACATGGATATTCTACTAGTCTAATGATCACATGGAATATCAATAACCACTTTCATAATGATGGACAGACTATCATAACCACATATCCAAGGCCTCGTGCCAAGACTACAAATAAGATTTTTCCAAGGCCTTGTGACAAGACACTAGTTTGTGTCATGAGACCTACTGATGTATCGAGGAGCTATATCGGGCTCCACCCGTCACTTACTAAGTCCAATGCATTCCTCATATGAAAAGTTTGAAACATAACATAAACATTCGTATTAAAACTAGCATATGAAATGTCAATACTTTATCTAAAAACCATGAATGGTATAAAAATAGCACATCCACTGTCAAACATAACTCATTCGATACAATATGGAAGATTGTATTGTATCATATTAACCTCAATTGAGAATAATGAAGGATATTGACATAGATGAAAATAATCATCGAATCTATTTGAGAGAAATATCCCCCTTTTTCTTGAAATCATTTAAAGTCACACTATTTGTCAAGAAGCTATTTAAAAATAGATTGTTGAATCAAAGTGTCCCATACCACTTTGAAACTTTTAAAAGGAGTTTTAATTTTAAAACTTTAATGTACATATAAATAAATCCTTAAAACCATTTTTAAAACATGGACATTAATGAGCAAGATTTAGACGAAAAAGTTTTTAAAACATTTAAAAATGGAATTTTAGTTAGAGTTTATAACAAAAAGAGAGACACTTGAATACAAATAATTGAGGTAATAAAAACATTGTAATATCATGATAATAAATGAATTCATGATATACTATGTCAAAGTACATTATATACACCACATAAAAGTGATTTGGTGTGTAACAACAATGAAGTCTCAATGGAATGTAAATTGAGATGAAATCTCTCATAAAGGTTGTATCCTTCGGTTAAGGATAAATCGATGACATAATTATGTGTGACAAATATAAATACACTAAATATGATTGGATATTCAGTGTAAAACAGTCAAGGACATTGCCACATATTCTTGTAAAAACAACACCAATGAATTGGATGTTTAACTCAACAAATGGAGAATGAGTTAAAATTACTCTTATCAAATTCATATCAATGACTTGAGAAATTATCAATGGAGTGATTATGTGTATCAAAAGTATATCCACAAGAAGGGGAGTGTAAATTATGACATAATCGAATTAATAGTGATTCCACACATAATCTTGGGGTAATATAATCAATGAAATATGCGTAAATCCAAATGAGTGGAAATTGAAATTTCAAATTCCCTTATTGATTAGGTAACTTACGAAACATACACCCATGAAAGAAGGATCATACCATGATGATGTAAATACCCATAAATTAAAGTATATTACACAATGAATACAATCATGGGTAGTACACATACACCACATGCAATAATTAAGTGGTGAACAATGGAATTCTCATGAAATTAAGAGTGAGTTAAGAAACCCCTTACCTTGTAATTCTACTTGGTTGGGGGTAGTTTAACCTCATGTATAATGTTGAAATAATTTTTATTAACTTATTCATGAATCATATACATTAATATGATATCATATATGATCTTTTAACATTGCTTTGTTAATAATATCTTAGAATTATCGTCGTTTTGGGTGTTAACTTACTCATTTTATTCTATATGTTTTGTTATGTAAGCCAAGTTTTTCATGGATAGGTTGTATATTATTCATATCCAAAATGATATAAAGTTATTAAACATTATTTTTAAATCATAAAATGATAATTATACTTGAATGGATATGGTGGAGAATGAATCTCATCGCGTTCGTGGAGACGGTAGTCCGTATGTACGCACGAGCGACAATATCATTATTTTGATATTAAAATATTATATAATTGGATGTTATATCATATATACAGAATCATTATCATGTTATATTTATTATTTAAATGTGTTAAAAATCATTATTATACCCACCCAAATAATAATATATTGAATAACAATTACACCACGACGTGGAGATGGTAAGCCGCACGTATGGTGACATGTTATTCAAAGGGTGGATAGAATACTAAATATGGTTGTGCCATATTTATAATAACATCACAGTATATATAAGATACTGGAGTTATTATTTTATATTGTTAATAACAATGAAAGAAGAAGTGGAAGAAGAAAGGAACTTGAAAAGGGGGGGTGAAAACATTACCTCTTCTTCGGGTTCTTCCTTTTGATTTGATCCGAAGGGCTCCTTAGGTTGGCTTTCTGATCAAACTAAGGCCTCTAGGTTGTAGTGAGGGAAGTTGAGAGAGTATTTGGGCAGAGGTTGGCCGAACCAAAAGGCTTTGAAGGTGTGATGAAATGAGAAGGAGGAGTGCCCTTTTATAAGAGGGGTGAGGGGCACCTTTGGAAAAGTTAGAAATATTAATTTATAATAAATTCATATTCGGTTTCTAATGGCTCCAAAGTTGATTATTCAAAGTTTAAGGTGGGTATAGGTCGAAAAAAATTCAACCAACAGAATTTAGACAGGTTTGGGTTACTATATTAACCTTATCTTTTAGTTTTAACTCTTAGTTAATTAGTTTGACATTTACCATGTCACTTTGTATTTTTATATTATATAGTTAATAAACTTACTATATACATACAAGAGACCCCAAATTGGTCCATTAATGATATAACTAACATGATATAAGTCACTTGGCCGAACCTTAGATTTTTAAAAATTTAATATCAATTAATAATATAATATTTTTTTTAAAAACTCTTTTATGTCAATTTTGACACTATTCAATAGTTGATTTTTGTGAAACTCATAACAGAATGATTACTTAGAAAACATTCAATTAAATCAATCCTAATATGTCATAGTATCCTAGAAAATTAGTTTAATTCATTAAAAGTCTTAAATTATATTTATTTGGATATTTATAATATCAATTATTTTAATTTTTCACTATTATGGTAATTACTGCATCATCATTGTGTCATAAATTTATTAAATTATTTAATGTCTAAAAATTATAAATAAAATAATATTATGTAGATAATATTATTATATTTCTAATGAATATTTACAATCGAATTTATCTTATGTAAAACCCTATATTAAAAATTTTTTAGTAAATAAACATTGATTTTAACTCTTTTAACTCTTCTTTAAATTAAATAATAATAAATGTCCTAATCTTAACAAAGTGGACCTAAATGATAATATTTTATTCGTAAGGTTGTTTTTGGTCGAGATACACCTATCCAATAGAATTAGGACATGTGTTAGGGTAATATTAATATCATTTTTACCCTTAATTACCTTATTTACTTTTAACCGTGGTAAATAAAACTAAAAAGTTACTATTCACCAAAAATTATTTTCATCTCATTGAACCAAATTTTACTTCTTGATATTTAACTGTGTCTCTTGGATTTTAGAAATTCCATTCACAAAAATGGTAAAATTATGTTTTATGAAAAATTCAGTTTTTTTTAACTACCACTTTGTAGTTTCACTATTCATCAAAAATTGATGTTTTTTAGAACAATTCCAAAATTTCACCCTAAGCTATAATTGATATTCCGAATTCAAAAATGATGTATATTTTACAAAATTCTAAACATATAAGTTTCATTAATTAATTTTATAATTAATTCCCGCTGTCACAACAAATAGCATGTTTTTAAGAAACAATATATATCAAAAGATTGACAATTGTTTAGGTCCAATTTCAAAGTGAAATTAATTATAATGAACACCATTGGATAAAATGGTAAAAATATATTCTAATTATACTTTAAAAACACTCAATAATATAATTTATCATGATAAATAATTTTTGATTTAAAAATTTGTTTTTAATTAAAATTTAGTAATTTTCACTATTCATCAAAATATAAAAGTTATCCGAAAAGTACCAAAATTTTACCCTAGGCTAATTTCGTTATTTTGAATCCAAAAATGAAGTATATTTTACCAAATTCAAAACATAAAAGTTTCATTTATTAATTTAAAATTGATTCCCACTTTCGAAACCAAAAGGCATATTTTTAAGAAATAATAACTATCAAAAGTTTGACGCTTGTTTATGTCCAATTTCAAGGTGAAATTACTTAAAATTACCATAATTGGATAAAATAGTAAAAATATAATCTATTTATACTTCCAAACCAACAAAATGTATAATTTAACAATATAAATTATTTTGATTAAAAAAGTTGTTTTCTGTTAAAATATAGTATTTTTCACTATTCTCCCAAATATGAAAGTTATCAGAAAGACACCAAAACATTATTGGTACTAAATTATTATGTCCTGATTCTAAATAAGAATTTCATTTTGTCAAATTGAATATATAAAAGTTTCAAATATTGGTTTTAAAAAGGTTTCGACATTAAAAGGAGGTAAAATCTCATTTTTTGAAAAATATTTATTTTATCTGAAAAAAATGAATTTGTTCATAAATCATGTCTTAGAAACTTATAATATGGATTAAAATTATAAGGATAATATAATATTTAAAATTTAGTTAATACTATTCATAACCTCTTTTGAACGGCTAGTTTGGTATGTCGTGGTGTACATGACCTCAGTGTTGCGTACAACACACACTATTGTATTATTCAAAGAGAAGTTTACCGTGGAAGATTGGGGTGTTACATTCACCCCTCCTTCAATAAATTGCGTCCTCGCAAATTTAAAAATTGGGCATGAGAATGGAAATTTCCACATCGGAAAAAGAGTCAATAAAATTATCACTTTAAAAGAAAGAAAGAGGGGTCTAATGGTTACCCAAGATAACCCATACTAGGATTCCAGGTAGGAAAACATGGATGTGGATGATAAACTAAGTGTCAAGTTCTGATGGAGAGGGATAGAAATCATGATCAGGAGAAAGTTAACAATAAGAAAACCACAAACTTGTGTTGGGACAAACGATCATTAGTCTCCTAGTAGGAAAAGTAAACGGACAACATTTTTTGTTTGAAGTTACATTACATAAGGATGAGGAATTCATTTATTATGTTGACTAAGAATATAAAGATATATACATACTTTTTAAGTAGAGTTTCATTATATAATAAATTTCCACCACTAACTCATTTTTTTAAACGATGAGTATTCAAGAAGACTTTGTCACACTGGAAGAGCTAGAATAAAATTCTATAGAATCACATGATCCATGCAGGATAAACTATATATTTACAATGTATTTAGAGATTAATCAAAACCAAAATGGTTAGTACAAGATTTAATGATCCCCCAAAAGGATATTCCTTGAAAGAAATAAACACTAATCTTAATTTCTAAAATTTTACCAATAATACCCCAAAGTTAAATAAATACCATTCAATAATCAATTGTCCTTAAAATCCTTCAATATAATCCATACTAATATTGAAACCCAAAACATAGAAGAATTTGATTATGTAGTCTCCCGTGTTAAATTGTATCTCCAAATGACATCAAATACTCTTAAAGTCACATACTTAAAAGTAATTAACCTTATCACATATTCTCTATTATAGGTTAATCATTTCTATAAATAACCCAAATCACTATAAATCCACAATAAAAACATAGATAAAAATCCACCATTACTCCACAAATGAAACCCCATACTACTCTATTTTCCATTGGCATATAGTTTTCTCAACAAAGCGAACAACATCCAAAATAACATTTATCACTTAATCACCAAATCATTTTCCTATACTAAGGGTATTCATTTGATAAGACATAAGATCTCAAATTAAATTATTATTGATCAATAAAATCATTTAACTAAAAATAATAGTCACACTAACCAGGGACTTCACGTAGTCCATTGGTAGGCGATAAATCCCAATCGCACTTTGGTTGTGGGTTTGATTCCAACAGCTTTGTCCGACGCGACAGGTTGTCACATGGTCTACGTGTTGTCCTTTTTCAAAAACTATATTTTATAACATTGCCAAAATGAGATAAATTCCCCAAAATAACCATAACATAATTTAACCACAAATGTTATCTCACACCTTGCATTTTCATCCCAAATTATAATAATTTGTAATTCCCTCAAACCCAAGGATCATATAAAACCAAATGGTAATTTATAACTATATCCACAAGTGAAAATATAATTCTTCCATAAATATCATTCTCCCATGGAAAACGTTAGGGTTACAAATACAAGAGAAAATTATTCCAAAGTAAACCCTTCAACAAGGATCACTAATAATTTTTAAACATTTATCCAACCATTTATTTCCACATAGCTTCTTCTCTGACCAAGAAAATATTCTATAAAATAGGACATTCACTCGGGTAATGGCCAGGTCCCCTACATTTACGGCAAATGATTGTAAATGGATTCTTGGGACCATTTTTATATTTTTCCATAGTACTCTTCATTTTTCTTCTGCAATTATTCACTTTATGTCCTTCCTTCCCGCACGTAAAGCATTTCTTTATCCCATTGAGACACTTTCCTGGGTGTCTCCTTCCACATTTCCTACATGATGGAAATTGAGGATTTCTTTCTCCATGGTCTCCACTAATGAGGCTCTTATCATTCATCACCTTTCTTTTCTTTGTTGTGTCCGGTAATTGGTTAATATATATATTGTTGATCATATTTTTGGAAAATTGATTTGGCATAAAGACGATATTATTTACGCCTATCAACATTCCATTTTGTTTCTCATTGCCACCACCGTTCCCACCTTGTACATCATTCTCAAAGTCACTATGACTTCCTTGGAATCCAGCCATTGACTAAAACCAGAAAGCATTGTGTGAGTAATAGTAGTCATACAATCATTTAGAGATTAACATGTCACCATATTCTCAATTTGAAACATATTAGGATTAACCAAGGTCATTTACTCTCATCTTATATATATATTACTTCAAATTGGTTTGTAAAGAAAATTTAAATTATCCTAAGCATATCCCTCGGGAGTGTCGTAACCAAGAGTGCAGCAAGGCCCGTTGTCGCGCACCAGTTCCCGTTCGAGTCTAGCTCAAAGTGGTGTTTTCGGGTTTTACCCCTAGGTACATCTGTGCCAGAGCCGCCTCTACCTGCTCGTATCCATACATGGATGTAATGCTCGGAAAACTCACAAAATCTCTACAATACAAAAATTCTAGGAATTTATTCCATACTAATCCTCAAAGGTCATCTTAGGTCTAATCCAAGTGGACCTAAATGATAATATTTTATTCATAAGGTTGTTTTTGGTCGAGATACACTTGTACAATAGAATTAGGACATGTGTTAGGGTAATATTAATATCATTTTTACCCTTAATTACCCTATTTACTTTTAACCGTGTTAAATAAAAGTAAAAAGTTACTATTCACCTAAAATTATTTTCATCTCATTGAACCAGATTTTACTTATTGATATTAACCGTGTGTCTCGGATTTTCGAAATTCCATTCACAGAAGCGGTAAAATTATGTTTTATGAAAAATTAGGTTTTTTTAACTACCACTTAGTAGTTTCACTATTCATCAAAAATTGAAGTTTTTCAGAACAATGCCAAAATTTCACCCTAAGCTATAATTGATATTACGAATTCAAAAATGATGTCTATTTTAAAAAATTCTAAACATATAAGTTGAATTGATTAATTTTATAATTAATTCCTGTTGTCACAACAAATAGCGTGTTTTTAAGAAACAATATATATGAAAAGATTGACAATTGTTTAGGTCCAATTTCAAAGTGAAATTAATTCTAATGAACACCATTGGATAAAATGGGAAAAATATATTCAAATTATACTTTGAAACCAATCAATAATATAATTTATCACTAAAAATTATTTTGATTTAAAAAGTTGTTTTTAATTAAAATTTAGTAATTTTCACTATTCATCAAAATATAAAAGTTATCTGAAAAGTACCAAAATTTCACCCTAGGATAATTTAGTTATTTGGAATCCAAAAATGAAGTCTATTTTACCAAATTAAAAACATAAAAGTTTCATTTATTAATTTAAAATTGATTCCCGCTTTCGAAACCAAAAGGCGTATTTTTAAGAAATAATAACTATCAAAAGATTGACACTTGTTTATGTCCAATTTAAAGGTGAAATTACTTAAAATGACCATCATTGGATTAAATAGTAAAAATATAATCTATTTATACTTCCAAACCAATAAAATCTATAATTTAACAATATGAATTATTTTTATTAAAAAAGTTGTTTTCAGTTAAAATATAGTATTTTTCACTATTCACCCAAATATGAAAGTTATCAGAAAGACACCAAAACATTATTGATACTAAATTATTATGTCCCAATTCTAAAGAAGAATTTAATTTTTTCAAATTGAATATATAAAAGTTTTAAATATTGGTTTTAAAAATGCTTCTCCATTAAAAGGTGGTAAAATTTCATTTTTTGAAAAATACTTCTTTTATCAGAAAAAATGAATTTGTTCATAAATCATGTCTTAGAAACTTATAATATGGATTAAAATTATAAGGATAATATAATATTTAAAATTTAGTTAATACTATTCATAACCTTTTTTGAACGGCTAGTTTTGTAAGTCGTGGTGTACTTGAACTCAGTGTTGCGTACAACACACGCTATTGTATTATTCAAAGAGAAGTGTACCATGGAAGATTAGGGTTTTACATCGGATATGTGTTTGGGAATCTTGGTGGTGACCTTGTATCTGCAGTGAAACTAGTGGTACATGGCGGGCAAGGACCCGACAACCATGTTAAGGCAAGGAGTCCGTGCTTTCCCTGGGACCCGGTTGACACAATTATACTGCATCAAATCAATGGAATTAATTAATTTAATAATAAACTAACTAAACCTATCTCCAATAAAGGTGGAGTCTGTACGCCTCGTAAAGGACCATTTATGTTATTCATTTTGTAGAAAACCTCATTCTCATCTTAACCATGGTATCAGATTTCTTATCTGAGCTTTTTTTATTTATCTTGTTTTTTAGATGTTTTTCACACATAATATAAAATATATATTTACTATTTTTATAAAATTAATTCGAGGAACATTGGGATTCCTAAATTAATTTTTATTTACATGAGGCTCTGAACATATATATATATATATATATATATATATATATATATTTAAAATTCATAAATGAATTGAAATATTTCTCTAAAATAATGGGTGTTATTTTTATTTCACAATCCATGTAGAGGTAAATCAATGATTTTTCATGAAATTTAAGATTCTTATGGTTTCTATGTAAAGGTAAAAATATTTTAAGGGTCTTCCCAAATTACATTAAGGTATATCTTTTAGGGATTATTTATTTATCATCTTGAATAATAGAAATGAATTAAATTTATCATTATGAATGTAATTGGATATTCATGTAATGTCATCAATATAAGATAATCCTTCATGAAAATAATTGACATCTGGGAATTCTAGATCCATGTACAGAGATTCATGTAAACGTAATCCATGTAAGGGTCCCCAAATTAGCATCATCTATGTAAATGTATTCCCAACAGTACTAAAATCATTTGAATAGTTAAGGGAAAACTGTAATCTATGTTAATGTAACATAGAAATCAATAACAATTCATAAAGGTCACAATATCCCTTGCATAAAGGTTTCATATAACAACAGAAGTTTCATTCAGACTCTATATAAGGGAAAAGTAATATGAAAATGTTATAGTGAGTGTACATTTTTAAACATTATATAGGTAATTTCTACGTGAATAATAGTCATCTTAATTGTTATAGTTTTTTTAAAATTTGATTGTTGAAATGGGTTGATTTTTGAAATTTAAAAATTATTTATTTTTAATGAGAAAGAATTATAATGAAGCTTTTTTAAAATATAAACAATATGAAATATCATAATGATGCCTCTCAATATTCAATTAAATATGAAGGAGGATTTTTTTTATATTTTACTTCAACACAAGGACTTACATTCATAGTAGGATCATCACACATCTCTATGAATTTATAATTAATAAATTTTTTTGAAATTTAAAAAAGGAACATGGTATTTCATATATGATGTGAAATTTATATGGTCATGCATATAAGAAGATGCGCTAAACGAATAGATTTTTTTAGAGTTTATACTATTATATTCCACACGATATATATATATATAGGATATGAAAAAAACGAGGTGGTTCGGTGATAAACATGGCACTGAAAATGGATGAATATATTTTTATTTAATAGTGATGGGTAGATTGCACACTATGTGATGAAATATCAAGATTACGTGTTGAAAAAGTGGGATAAAATTATTGTGGAATAATTATATAATTCATTCACATAGACTAAATAAGAATGATATTGATCATAGAGTATAATATTTTAATATTATATGATTTTTTGTTTCTCAAGGAAACATTCTAGTTTTTTTTATATTTGAGGAAGCATTTTAGATTTTTCATGGAGAGAAACCAACTAATATTAAACATATAAATTAGGTTTTATATTCATAATATTTTATTTGAAAACGAAAGATAAATATTTTGAGAAAATAAATGGGGATGGTGGTTTTATGGATATAAGGAAATTTAAATTATAGTGCATCTAGATATAATAAATTATGTTTTTTTAGAATTATGTTTAATAACCTCCATAAATTGAACACACAAACATCCTTAGGGAGGTGAAACCATTCAAAAAACCCTGATGACAATGAATTTTCATTTTCTTATTTATAACTATTTTCACACACCCAAATGGAGAGAGAAGAAAATAGACTAATCTATTCACCAGATAACTAAAGAGGCAAGAGAGGATTAATGTGTAAATTTTTATAATAGTATAAAAACATTAATTCATCATCCCACACATTATCATTTGAAACATCCCATTGAGATCCCTTCAATTAGAATATATATTTTATTACTATGAAACCTCTATTGTAGTATTTCAAAATTTCAGGTATTACATTGATTTTGTATATGTATTATGTGTTTTTTGGGGATAGGAGGTGTCCGGGAGGCCATAAACATAAAGGGGAAAGGCTGGTAGGAATTATTTTTATTGAAAACCTACAAAAGATCCACCAACCAACTAATGGAGTATGTATAATTTGAAACAATTATATATATCACATTAGCATGTTCGTGGAGATCCTGGGTATAATTGAATATCTTTAGTTGACAGTGGCCTATGAGTAGGGGCCATCGGCCTGCTGGTGTCTTCCTTTGGAGCCTAGTAAATTTTAAAAAAAAATTAAAACTCAAACTTTCTAGGATTTCTCAATAGAAAATTATCTCTCAACTCACATGACCAGGGGGAATTTTATTCAATAATTTGGTGTTCTCTCATTACCGTATTTCTCTTTTATTTGATTCCCATACATCAAAACAAGCATATGTTATTAATCTGAATTGATACATGAATTTAGGGAATTAGCATATAAAAAATGTTTGGACAAAGAACATTATTAGCAATGTGAATTCTTATATATATATATATATATATGAGATATTTTCATCCCTTTTTATTTGGTTTCACCTCATCCTTCATCCATGCATTCTAATCATTAAGGATCATGAATCATTCTAATATTTCGTGGTGCAATTTCATTCAGACCTTAACCCCAATCATTAAATCAATGTTTCATATATGATATATGGTCCTTTCCATTAGGTATTTTTTATAAGTGTTCTCATAATGTTTATTTATATGGATAACCATGAAACATATGTTTTTTTTATTTTTAACATGAGTTGTGTGTGTGTGTTGATTAACCTATGTTTGATGTTTTCATAAATATAGCACACTTTTGGTAGTGAATCTTTATTGATGTGGAATGATTTTTGATATTCGAGCTTTTATTAGTTTATATTTAATTTTTCTTTCCTCAATAAAATGTTTCTAATAGTGTAGGTTGAGTTATATTAATTATCCCCCTGATAGGTTTACTTGAAATTAGACGTCGGCATGTAAATAGGTTATACCTTTCTATGGGATACGAAAAATGGGTTTTGGGGTTATCCATTTAAGAGAAGATGTGTTAGACATGGTGGGTTAATGTTCCTTACAACATAGATCATAATTATGTAGTATAGATTTTAAGGTCTTCTAATGTATATTATATATTTAGTATAAAGTTTTAGTATATTTATGATCAATTTATTTTCATGGAATGAACCGATTTAAAATATGAACTTGTATTATAAACTGATAGAGGTATCCTAATGGGTCTGGTACCCACACCCTACTTGGGACACTATAAGTGATTGTAGATTTCATGATATAGATCTACTGAAGGGAAAGGGGCCTATGGTGGATGGTTGGGACGGTTAGACTGGGGATGAGTTTCTCTCACATATAGAATTTAGGTTAGATGTATGTTGTTTATTTAATTTATATTATTTTCCTCATAAGATAATTCAACTACTATAGGGATCCATTTTATTTCATTTGAATCATGTGTCCAGCATGCCATACTTCAATGGAATGGATTGGAAATTTATTATTATGCCACTTTTGTGATGATATATTTTTTATTTTTTATTTTTTTATTATTTTTTCTTGTTTACATTATTATAATATGATGGTGACCTGGTACTAAGTAAATATTATCCCCACATTTTCACTTAGCCTACACCAGTAGTTAAAACCTATTTCAAATGGGGATGTGCACCTGATATTATTTGCAGTTCTATCCCGAACATGTTTATTGGGGTCTATGTGTTACATTATTATATTATATCAACACATTAACTTAACTTTTTCATCCATTTCCTTGATTTAAGAGAGGATAGTTTGGGGATTGGTAGGTTTTTAATTTATTAGTGTAATGTTGTATGTGTCTTTTCATTGTTGTATAAATTACTTTAGTGGTTCAAAAAAGTTATAATTTATTATCTTCTAATTGATGTTACCTATGATTTAAAATTTTATTGGGAGACACAAATTATGTTGGTTTACTAAATTAGTGTATTATATGTGTGTTCATGCATCATGTTTAAGAACACATGGTCACATTCCATTTGACTATTTCATCTATCATATAGATCATTAATAAATAAATTCATGTGGAAATTTTCCTATTTGATTTTGGTGCATTATTTCTCTAATTATTTTATATAACACTGAGAATTCAATGAATGAGCTTATATATATGTTTTTGACTTACATGAAGGTACTGAAGACTGATCTTGGGTTATGGTTATTTCATTTTGGATATGCATTGTTCTTGTTGAAATTATTTTAGGTTGAGCCTTGTTGTGAACACTTTCATTTGAAAGAGTTATATGAATATTATTCTTGTTAATCATTATGATTTCTATAAGGTTTTGTCTGAGATTTCAAGAGATGCCACATCTTATATATATTCTATACCTTGTTTCACAACATTTTTTTCATAAGGATACAAATGATCATACTACCTTGTTTGATCAATAAGGTCAAACTATAGAACTAATCATGTCATAACACTTTCGTCTTGTACTTATATGGTGTTGAAGTGAAAAATTTGGTCCACCAGCAATGATTAATCATACCTATGACTTCTATCAGGAGTACCCCCAATAATTATAGGGCACAATAGGACCTTAGAATTTGGAGTATTAGATAAAATTCTATGAGAGGTTTATCATCATAGAGGGAACCTAAATAGAGAAATTGATAACATTGCGAACATTATGGTTCATAGAACTGTTGGATGATGGTATAATATTATGTATATATATATGGTATAAATAAAGGGATGAATTGGAATTTATTTTAGGAACACCTCACTGACTATTTATTCTCACGGGAATAGATGTGGGATCATGCTAGAAATTCCATCATGTTCTAAATGTGGATGATGAAAATGATTTAATAATCAGTATATTTCCATCAAATCATTCTATTAAATTCAATTATTTCTGGAAATGAGGCATAGATTTCCACAATGTTTAATATTAGTACTGTCCTAGAGTAGAAAGGATATGAAAAAAAACCAACATGATGATCTATATTTTAGGGCCTTAAGTTATGATGACAATTGATAAGGGAATTGTTTATAGAATAATTGTATGTTTTATTTAATCTATTAGTGGTTAGACATGTACTTTCTCCCTTATAGTCCTAGTTCATCATTATATGAATATGAATATGATGTCACATGATCAATGCTATGGTGGAAGTCAAAAATCATGTTAGAACAAAGGTTCCTCAATGCCCTATGTGGGAGACAACTCTTCTCGCTTCAATAACTATGATTTTAAGTGAAACATTGTCCTTGAAGGAATATTTTCCTTATAGAATTGATATTGGGGTGGAATGACTAAGGATCTAGACCTGTCTTGTGAAAGGGATTCAAAAATTCCCTCAAAAAAGTTTTTATATGGTTAAAATGAAGGACCTTAGATTTAGGTGACAAACATATAAATATTAATGACTCAGGTGACTCACAAGCCTCTCTAGTTTCATGGAGTGGATTTTGGTGGGGGTTTTCAGTTAATCATGATTTTTATGATTTTAGAAATGTAACATCAAATGTATGATTTATATAAAATATTTATTCTATTTTGTCTATTACATTTGTTGATAGTAGTACACCACAATCATTCATATTTTCCTAATTGGTTACTAGTATTTACCTATCATTTAAATTATATTCTATTATATTATCAATCGATACAACCCTGATAAAGAAAGTGGATAATCTTCATATCTTTCCAAACAATCCTATTGTGGTCATTATCTTTGAGCATGTGAGAGGATTCAAAATACTCGAGATCTGTGGATTTTATGAGATTAGTGAAATTAGATGATTGATAAATTACATGTATACATTTATTTTTCATATAGATAAGGGGGTTTTACATTTCTCAAAATGTAGATGATTATAAAGAATATTGAATGGGATTCCCAGGAAGGTAGAGTGAGACTACATCATTGGTCCATAAAATGATTTTCTACAAATGTGGAAAGCATTATCCATATAATGGATTATATGGGGACTCAATAATATTTTCGTATTGTGGAAGGCCTATAATGAGATATAATTCGCTAGGATTTCTAAAGGTAACATAAAAATACGGGAGTTGATTTTGAGATCAATCTTATTCATGATGTATGGCCACAATAAATTACACCATATCACAAGGCAACAATGAATATAAATGATCTCGAGGTAAACATGAAGATGTTGAGGATATGTTTTTCATCAGACTGAGAACTTACAATTGAGGTTATTTGGTGTTGTTCTCCATTAAGATAGAAATTTTTCATATGTTATGTAAAGTCTACAATAAGTTGAATTGGATGAAAATGAAAAATTGGAATTCATTTACAAAAAATTGTTACATATGTGTTTAGTCAAGGGCATTCTATATGATTTAAATTATTGATCTGTGTTCTAGATTCCATCATCATATGGTAATAGATGATGATATACTCTATATAGTTATTAGTTGTAGGTATGAGTCATACAATTACCTCTTTAAGCCTTTCAAAATGAATACTTCTCTACCAATGATTATAGACCTCTTGAATTTGATCATTCATCCATACAAAGACACCATTATAATTGCATTCATGAATGATATCCTGATATGTTCCATTAAAATAGAATCTATTACTACAAACCATGATATCTTATTGAGTACTCTTTATATACAATATTTTTATTCCATATATTTGAAGTGAAATTTTTTAATATATGAAGAGCGTATTCATAGGAGCATGGTTTCCAAAGTAGGAGGGTTATTTTATAAAGAGAAGTTTGAGAATTTAAAAATAATTTATTTCATATTTATATTTTTCTATTATTTTTTGGGAAATACATGAGATATTTTTTGGGCTTCTTTCACATGGAAGTTCCATAGACTATGCTAACTCAAATGAGAGTTATGTTTGAATGGACATAAAAGTTTTAGTAAGATTTGTTAGAGTATAAAAGGAGGTTTTCGTTGAAACTGTTTTGATAACTTAAGAACATGGTGTTATGTATGTAGTGTATTTAATTGCATCTAGATATGGTTTTGGAGTTATTTAGATGTTGGGTTATAAGGTAATTGGTTACGGGTCTCGTCAGCAAATATCACATCAGTACAAAAACCCTTCCCTTTACCTAGAGTTGGAAACTATAATTAATGCATTGAAATGTGGGTGACACTATCTCATTAGAGATATGTTTTAAATATACAAGGACTACAAGAGTATAATTTATATTTCCACTGAATATGACCTCAAACATAATCAGATTAATTGTGTTGAATACATACATACATTGGGCTTCAATATGGACTATTCTAAAAGAAAGGGAATCACATTTATAGAAGTGGTTATAAGTAAAATGCATGAAGTGGAAAAGGATAATAATAAAATAGGATGGATTATCATGTATTAATTGGTATTATAGTATGTGGGAATAGATGAGGATAATTGTTCAGTGATTTTTTTAACCTTAATGATCACTTTTGTGTTGGTGGATTGAGTGTAGTCTAGTAAAAAACTTGAAAAAGATTGTATTGTGATTTACTAGATGTTTATTGAAGTTGGTTTCATTTATTTTTGATATTTATATTGAAATTGTGTGATTAAGATTCATAGTAGGGTTATGGATACATATTTTTTTAGAGGGGATCTAATGAGAGCCTTTGCTGATTCACATTAGAAATTTCACTATAGATTGGTCTAAAAGAATCGTGATTTCAGATAGTCGTTTTGGTTAAATTTTATAAAAAGATAAATTTCAGGATTTTCCTCTGATTTTATAGCTTAAGAGAGGATATAATATTATAATCAAACACTTGGAGAGTGGATTCATAAATATATAGTTTCTATGTTCTAATAGGATGAAGAAATTTTGGAGTTTTTGATAGGTTTCCTAGAACCCCAAGATACTAGGATATAGTTTTGTATGTAGTGGATAAGTTGACCATGACATATATATTTATACTTATCTAAGAGGGTTACATAATTTATATACCCCAACCCCTGTATATCATAATTAACTTCACAGAATTTCATCTATGATGAAAAATAATTTTTAATGATTACATGGAAGTTTTTTTAAAACAATTCTTCCATATCAAAATAACATCTCTTTTTTAAAATATGGAAACATAAAAATGAACTTTTTTATCAAAAAATAAACATGAAAATGTTTAAATGAATAATAAAATAATTAATTAATTAGGACATTAGAAATATACTCTCATTATATATAAGTTAAAAGATCAATCTTTTTGTATTTTATTTTGAATTTCCATAATGATCCATAATAATAAATTGAAAAAAGATTCCATAATGAAATTAAATGTGGGTTAAAATTATTATATATAATTATGAGAAAATGGAAAAAAATTAAAAAATATATACATCGATGAGAATTATTTCTCAATAGATTTTTGAACATAAACAATCCCTAATAATAATGATATTCTGAAATAATCAATTAACAGTGTGATAATTTCGATTCCCAATCCCCAAGAAATATTGAATGTAAAATGAAACATTAACCAACTAGAATATAATATAATTTATGATATAACATGTCAAATGGATTGTATATACACACGGAAAAGAAATATGTGGTGAATATGGCATGTGTTTCACATAAGTAAATGTGTGATGATAAATCCCTTAACACTATGTAATCAGTTGAAAAATGTTCCCCATGAATAAATAAAATAAAAAATAATAATATCATGAAAAGAAACATAAAAATTATATCACATTTTAATTGGAATTATATACACTTCATACAATAATATGGTTTCATAACCTCATAATATGCCTCTATGAACGAAAAGGGGAACGAAGCCCCTTACCTCACATTTCCATTTAGTTTTGCATACTTTAACATCAAGAATAAGGGTTTAAATATAGTTATTAATTTAATATATAACCTTATTCATATTAATTATATATTATATTATAATTTTATAACGACTTACCACTCATAGATTGATTATATTTCATTATTTTCATTGTTTCGATTGTTAATTGCTTCATTTTATCATAATGTTTTTTTATTCAAGTCTCTGATATCATACATAAGATATAGTCACTTCATCTATATAATCATATAAATATTTTAAATAACATATATAATCATTAAATACATTTTTATAATAACTTTTAATTGTAATCATGTAAAATGAATCGTATCACATCGTGGAGATGGTATGAGGTACATATGCACGAGCGACGATATCATTCGCTTGATGGTGTATAGGAAGCTAAATTAAGGGTATAGTAATTTTAAAAAACTAAATATCATTTCATATGTATCTCATATACTCATTATATTGATCAATTTAACCATTAATGTAATGTGGTCATGAAAAATAAATTATACATATATTTGAGACAGTAAGTCATTCGTACACGCATGTGGTGCATTTATTTTTTATAGGATGAATAAAATTAAGAATATGATTTTGAAATAATCATAATAAAATCTCAGTATATATATTATACAATATTTATTAGTTGAGGTTGAATAGAAAACCTGAAGATGATGTATAAGGATATATAAACTAGAAAGAGTGGGAAAATACGATTAACTTTTTTTCAACAAACATCCTTTAGATCTCTTATTAATGGATATATTTGTAACACCCCGAGATTTTATGAAAAATATTTTTTTAATTTCATTGATTTCTTGTGTTGTAACACACAAAAATTAGCTTGTGCAATACGAAAAACTTTATTATCTTATATTATATGCAATCACTATTCTTAATTTGTATTGTACGCAAGAGAAACCTTCCTCAACAGCATGTGTTGTACGCAATACTGAGTTTTACTAAACATCGATATATTGTTAAAATATTATTATTAATTAAGTATTATGAATAGTAGTAACTAATTTTTTAATTTTATGACATTATAATTCATCAAACATATTTTATCGAACATGGTATGAGAACAAAATAAATTTTTTGCATAAAATAAGTAATTTTAAAAAAAAAATGCAGTTTTGTCAGCTTTTGATGGTGCACCCACATTAAATTTAGTTTTTGATAGGTTTATAAGTTCAATTTGACAAAATAATTTTTTTTGGATTCATGATATAAAAATTTATTTTAAATAATTTTTTGATATTTTTTTGATAAGTTTCTAATTTTGATGAATACTAAAAATAAGATAAATTTTAAATAAAAACATCTTTTTTCATAAATATATTTTATATAGTTAAATTATAATATTGAATGGTTATAATGTATAAATATAATATATTTTTACCGTTTACTATAATTTATCTCATTATCATTATCATTACATTGAATTCATAGGTTAAATCATTTCAATCTTTTGCAACGTTTTAAACAAAAACCCTTTTTTTACAATAGTATTAATTTTAAATTAAATACTACCACTTCTGTGTTTTGAATATGGAAAAATGGATTGCATATTTAGAATCAGTAGGTCCAAATTATGTTAATAGGCTGCTTTTTATTTTTAGGCATTTTGAATAGTAAGTACGGTAAATTTAATTACTACAGTTAAAGGTAATTCAGGTAATTAAGATTAAAAATAAGATTATAAAATTACCCTAACACATAAAAAAATTCTATTGGATGAATAAATGTCGACCAATATCACCTTATAGTCGAAATAGATTCATTTCATGGACTTTTAACCGTGAAAAGAATGGAATTATTATTAAAACCAAAGAAAGTGACAACATGTCACTCTCTTATATCTTATAAGTTTAATAATTTTAATATAGTGATAAAATTCATAAAACATATAAAATAAATATTAACCATAAATATAATAAAATTATATAAATCATGTGAATTTATTTATAATTTTTGGGATTAAATAATTATCATTAATGGCGACACAATAGTGATGTAGAAATTGTTTATTTAGTGAAAAATCAATAATATAATTTTTATTAAACTAATAGACAAAATAAAAGGCACAATCACCTGAACAAAACTTATTTTCTGTGTAAATATAATCCATATCCATACAATTTGAGAATATTGGACCATTTTTAGCCTTATAAAAGTGATTATGACAATTATGTTATTTTATTTTAAAAGATGTAAAAGTTGTCACCTTCAAAGTTTAATAAATATAAAAATTTAAATGTTTTGATTTTAAGATGATAAATTAGATTAAAAGAATTTTCAGGGAAGATATTTGATATATATACATCATAGTATTTTACTTTTAATTTTTATGCAACAAATAAGTACCATAAATAAATATTCAAAAATGTTGTAGTAATTAATTTAATAAGATAAATATAAAATAAATGATTTTAACAGTATTAAAATAAATATTATATGAACTAATTAATGTTCACCAAGAATTTTATAGATTCATATGACTTGTTAGGAATATATTAAATAGTTATTTTCGAAAATATACATTATGTGGATTTTATTTAAATTAAAATAAATGAATAGTTTCAAAATTGACAATATAGTTATTTTATAAAAATAACATATTAGAAAATTGTTTAAAAATAACACAAATATTTAAAAATTAAAAAATGAAATTTATATGGTCTAAAATTTCATAAAGTATCCAATTATTTACAATTAAAAATACATAAGTTATTATTTATAATAATTTGCAATTTAGAATATTATTGCCCCAAATAAAATTAAATAGATTAAATAAAGATAAATCCAGTTGAATAAATTTAAAATAGATTACCAACATGTCTAAATCTTATTTTTTGAAGAGATTAAAACCCCATATCAGCTAATATTATGATTTTTGTCTTTTCTATTGTTTTCTAATTGGGATTTTAGTTTATTATAAGTTAATATTTTAGAGGTTTCCAAAAGTGCCCGTCTCTTCTCTTATAAAAAGGGCACATCCTCCCTCTCTGCCTCACACCACATTGAGCCTTCAAGCTCAGCCAAACCCTGCCAATTTCTCTTCTCCATTTCCCTAAAAACATACTATTTGTCCTTTTATTTTTCAAATATTAAATTTTTGTTCCCTAAGAGGAGGTTTAGAAGAGAAGCGACAAAGAAGAGGTGACATCCTTTACCGATTCTTTCAAATTCATTTCTTCTTCTACTTCCTCATCTTTTGTTGTTTCATAATAAAGTAATAACATAATTTTCACTCATATACTGATATTTTTTATAAATATGAACCAAATTTATTTCACCTACTATCCATCCAACAGAAATCAAAATCATCATGTGTGCATACCTACAGAACATCGTCTCCACGCCGTGGTGTAATCTGTTTTTCCACCACCACAATACTTGGATGGGTATAATGGTGAATATAATAAATATATATGATTATTATAACATTATAATAACTCTGAGATATTATATAATCTACTCCAATAACATTCAACAATTATGGGAATGATATCGTTGCTCGTGTGTACGTACGAATTACCTTCTCTACAACGCGATGAGATTCATTCTCCATGTTAACCATTCCAAAATGAGTATAAAGTATATATATAATAAATAATGATTAAATATATGAAATAATAATTCTACAGGATTTATTTATATTTATATGTACTCTACTTAATTCCATTCAATACAATAAGGAAATGAAAATAGCGTTCATGCGTACGTACAGTCTACCGTCTCCATGAATAGTGTATTTCATTTCATTTATCTATCTATTAAATACATATATATCCTGAATATATATGATATATAAATCATGTTTTAAATTATATAGGTAATTATATCCTGAAATAAGTAATAATAAAATCAATAACAACAAGTCAAAACACATACGATAAATGATGCGATTTTACCCAAACCACTGCTTTAACGCGGATTTTTCAATTGCACGGGTAATATAATGTCATAAGTGAATCATATATGATATCAAAAAAATTATTATGGTTCTGTTAATAGTTAATAATATGTTTAAACCTACTATAAAGTATTCTTGGAAACATACTAGAGAAAATTGTACATAAGGTAAAGGATTATTTCATCTCACTTTTATTTCTGTGAGACATATGCCTTAATCACCTTCTATTTATTTTTTATGGAGTTTATGCTTCCCATGAATGTTTTGTTATTTATATAATGAATAATATTCTATTTACATGTTCATGTAATTTTCTTTATTTTATGACAAGTATTATTTCACCGATTATAAATGGTAAGGCATAATTATTACAATCTCGTTCTTATGCAAGATTGATTATTCATAAGTATTTACAGGAGTTATATTTTTTCATCCCTGTCCATAAAAATCTTTTTTCATAAAGTGTTTAATATTCTTTATTTTATGTTTAAATTCTTTTTTACCCCTCTTCGACTATGACTTTGTTTTTTGGAAGGAATCTTTCTTTTGTTCACCATACGAGGTACTTTTTGAATTTTTTCTGTAAAAGTATAAGGAGAATGTTTTTTTAACTTTTACGGAATGATCAGATTTTTAGGTTTTCATAACACCTTTTATTCATGAAGCTTAATGTAATAGATTTCATGATTATTTTCAATAAAATCCTTTTCTTTTAAAATTACGTGGCATTTTGTGAAAAGAAAATGATTTTGAAGAAGAACGGATATTTTCCTCAAGAATTCATTTCTAGTGTTTTTATCAAAAATATTTTCCATATAAGATCACATTATATATCATATTTATTTTTCAAGTATAATATATATAATATTTACATGGTTTTATTTTTATTATGATGAAATTATATCCATTTTTTATTTGGATTATGTCATGATGGGATGATGTTTATGAAACCCATTTTATTCCTGGGGTTATGATGAATGATTTATATTTAATTTGTGGCACACGATAGAATGATTTCATTATGATATGGGTGTTACCTATATCTCCATCTAATGCAATGGGTAAATATTTATATCTCATGAGATAGACATGGCTGGAATGGAATGTGAATCCAGTTCAGCAATACAGGGCTGGAACGACAAGTAAACCCAGTTTAGTAATGGACTTTGTCCACTATGATGGTCTTTGCAGCAATACCTTGGCTAATATGGAATTCATATCATGTTCATAATGGTTTTCCACAATTAAATGTTTTATTCCCATGCTATTTTACCATGATTGATGTTCTAAAATGTTTTATGCCATATGTACTTCCAAGATTTATTTCACAACTCATGATTTTAATGTTTAAACATTATGTTCATGTTATTAAGTTCAAATATATATAGTTTGTTCTATTTTCACCATGCTTACACTTACTGATCATTTGAGCTCACCCTTTTTTCCCAGGATATAAAGAAAAGTTTTAGGTAAGAAAAAATGGGAAGGATCTTTATGGGAGATTTTGAAGATATTTCACCATGATTAGAATATTATGATTCGAGTTTGCAAAGACACTAAACCAGTACAATCCTTTGATGTCATTTTTTGTTATGTACTAAGTATTCTGCAAAAGTAATGTAATGTACATATGATTCAAGCTTTGGGTGTCTATAGTTTGTATCAGAGTAAAGGTTTAGTTAACATTTGGAAACTAGGATGTGAAATCTTTAGTGAGATCCCTGGAGATATTTATAAGGCATGTCTAGGGATAAACCTTAGGTTAATTATATGTATTGGTTTAGTCCTATAATTATGGAAACGATCTTAGAATTAAACCTAATATGTTAGATATTACAAGTACTATAAGGAACCGACCTTATAACATTACACAATATTTAATTAAATGAATAATTCACATCAGGGATCTTTTCAGGATTAGAGTTTTAGAGAATTAGGCCTTAACTATTACATAACAACTTGATTATTACAAGTAGACACTACTAATTACTATCAATTTTTATATAAAATAAAAACACTTAAAAAGAAACATGTATAGTTCAATATTTTAGAAATCATGAAATTTCCTTGATCCCATCATTGACACTATTCATCTTTCAGTTCCATGGAAAACATTTCAAAATCATGGGATGAGCATAAAAAGCTCAGTAAGGGTTATAAAATAAGGATGGAAAACATTATCCGATAAATAAATAAAAATCAATGAAACCATACATTTCAATAATAAAATACCTTAAGAAATAATAATATATATGAATAACACAAACAAATCCTAAATCTTAATGTGTATTACCGCATCCATATCAAACTTACATTGTAGTTATCGTAGTTACATAGGGAGTTATACTTGGAATACCCATCACAGTATATTCCATAAATCATTTAGATGAAACATCACGTTTACCTCCATCAAATTACCTAATTTATTGGAGAGCTATCTCAGGCTCACCCACCATAGGTTTATCACGAAACCACCCGTATACATAAATAATTCCAAAGAACCAAAACATGATCAAAACACAATCATAAAGGAGAGATAAAATTTCCAAATTACAATAAAAAATATATCTTTTGAAGATATTGAAATAATTAATCCATTCTCAAAATCATTTTCAATGCCAATATATTTAAAAAAGCGTATATGGTATTTATTTTTCCATTTAAAAACATTCTGGCTTGTTAAGTAATCCAAAAATCAAATAATACTCACGGTGGCGAAAAGGTCATTGTCACCACATATGTTAAAAAAACATTCCTTTTTGTCATTTAGTAAAATTATTCATATAAAAATATACCTTTTTAATGAAAAGAAATGTCAAAGGGGCTTATCCACCGTATAAAATAATGTCGTGTATAGAACTAAATATGCCTCAATGAAAGGAGATTGAGACGAAGTCCCTTACCTCGTGTCTGACTTGACTCGTTTGTTCCTTGTTCTTCCTAAATACTAAACTAAAGTTAATATATACTTGCATAAGAACCTTTTTAAAGTTTATAATTCCTTTTATATCACTTATTACCTTGTTATAAACATTATGTAATCATTTATGTTAATAATGGTCGTTTTGTCGATATTTGGTACTTGAGTAAAAAATGAACACCTTATATTTACAAGATGTCCATTTGGTCAATAGTCCATTATACCCAGAATGAGATTAATTATTTAGATATCATATATATATCATATTTATCCAGTATATATATATATATATATATTTGTAAGAGTGCATATCATTTGTAGGTATGAAATTAAATGCATCGTTAATGGAGACGGTAAGCCGTACGTACGCATGAACAGTACTTTCATTTCTATTTCTTATTTTAATAGAAGTAAAACATAACGATACATAGATATATTATAATTCCACTATAATTTCATATATAATTTCATATATAATATCATTAACTCCATCCATTATGTGTCTAACATATGGCATTAACGAGTCATATCACTTTGAGGGGGCAGTAGTCCGCACTTCCTCAAATGTAATTATCATGTTTACACATAATGGAAACCATAAAAATATGATATAAAAAATAAAAATGCATAAAGAACTCATAAACATAATATATATCATATATAAATATAGTTCTATCATATTGTCCCCCATGAGAGGCGGTAGGAGATAATTGAAGAATCGTCATTTCGTGAGTCGTTAGCTTTCCATCCATAGAAACATTATGTTCTTCACCCATTAGATTGAGGTGTGTGTAAGTGTATTTTGAATCCTTCTCATAACAAAATCCTAGTATATTGAGAATACTAGTGTTTTTACAAATGAAAATAATTAAAAGAGATTAGGGGTTGGATAATTAAAATAAAAGAAAACAATTTAAGAGAAACTGTTACCTTTAATTTTGGTAACTCCCTTTGGTTTGAACCAAAGGAATTCTTGAACTTCCTTATACCTAGGTTAAGTCTTCTAGAAAGAGGATAGGGATGTAGTGAGATTAATTGGATAGAGGTTGGATGAGCCAAAAGGCTTTAGAGATGTGAGGAATTGGTTAGAAGTGGTCTGCTTTTATAAGGGAGGAGAGGGGCTATTTAGGAAAGTGTGATAATATTATTTTATTATATAATGATATTCAACTTCTAAAGGTCCTTAAATAATTAAAGTAGAAGATAATATCACTCATAGTAGAAAAAATATCATCCAGTAGTAATTGGACACGTTTTGGAGGTTATTTTGATATTTATAATCTAAATTATTTAAATCTTTTATTAATGATGTAAACTATACATAATTATTCTATCATAAATAATTTAATTTATGTGATGTCTAAAAATTATAAAAAAATACCATGATGTATTAACTCTCATTATATTTCCAAATAATATTTATAGTCGAAACTATAATTTATATAACACCATATAAATATTAATTTGATAAAAGAATTTTGTTTTAGTCATTTTTACCTTTACATTAAATTAATTAATCTAAAGTGTCATTATCTTTCATAAGTGGCTCCATGGGGTCCCAAAATAGACCCAAAGGATCCCATTGTCGTCCATTACTCATCCAATAATGTTATTATATGTGTTTAGGTAATATTGAATTATTACAATATTCTTTTTACCTTGAATTACACTATTTACCATTAAGCGCGGTAAATAAAAGTCAAAAGTTACTATTCACCAAATATTATTTTCATCTCATTGAACCACATTTTACTTTTTGATAACAACCATGTATGGTGGATTTTCTAAATTAAATTCACTAAAGTAGTAAAATTTCATTTAAATGAATAAGTCAGTTTTTTTAACTACTACTATGTTATTTCACTATTCATAAAAAATGGAATTTTTTCAGAAAAATACAAAAAAATCAGCCAAAGCATTATTTGATATTCTGAATTCAAAAATTATTTTTTTTTAAATGTTGGGGCCATAGCATCATTTTATTATTAAATCAAATAAATAACCTTTTTAAACTAGGTTGAGGGAGACCCATTACATAGCCTGAAGGCTCAGTGGGCTTTTAGCCCATTACATAGCCCGTATGCCCACTTTTTTGGCCCAATTGACATTCTATGAATAGTAACCCAGCTACTACAGTAACCACACAGTAACACCACTACTATAGTGCCCTTCCACCGCTACAGTATCTGCTGATCTACAATACCGCCACTGCTATAGTACTGCTACAGTACTACTACAGTACATGCGCCCAATGAGTTTTGAACCCCCATTTTTCATGCAGGATTACATGGTGCTTACCACTAAGCCAAACCCAAAATACTGAATTCAAAATTATTTCTATTTTAATAAATTTTAAACATATAAGTGGAATTAATTAATTTAAAATTAATTCCCGTTGTTAAAACAAATAGCATGCTTTTAAGAACAATAACTATCAAATGATTAATACTTGTTTATGTCTAATTTCAAAGTGAAATTAATTCCAATGACCAACATTTGATTAAATAGTAAAATTATATTCCAATTACAATTTAAAAATAATTCAAAAGTTAATATAACCAAATAAATAATTTAGATTACAAGGCACTTTTCAATTAAAATACAGTATTTTTCAGTATTCATCAAAAAATGAACTTTATCAAAAAATACCAAAAAAAATACCCTAAGTAAACTTTGATGTCCCAATTCTAAATAAGGATTTTATTTGGTCAAATAGAATGTATTAAAGTGACCAAAATTATATTTAAAGAGGGTATTCCATTAAAAGGCGGTAAATCGGCCTTTTAAAGTAAATTATGCTTAAAATTAGATTCTTTCAAATTTTAAGCCTCTAACTTTTATTGGATAAACATAAATACATTTTAAAAACATGTATAATCATATTTTAGTAAGTTCTGTTCATTCCCACCAATACAATGGCTAGTAGTTTACTACCACTTAAAATAATAATATTATATTATTAGTGTACAATGTAAGATTTCTATGAAACCCTTTGTTGTGTATCAGGTACACTATCGAACATAGAAACCACATTAAAGTAAAATTAATATTTAATTAAAAAATATTAATAAATGTGAAAATTTTATATTCTTCATATATCCGGGATGTTACATCCTTCCCCCCTTTTGGGAATTGTGTCCTCGCAATTTTAAAATTGTGCTCGGGAACTTCTTTGAAAGCCCCACATCAAAAAAAGAGTTAATAAAAATATCACATTAAAATAAAGTAAGAGAAGTAAAAAAGGATACTCGAGACAACAGATACTATTATTCCACGAAAACATTGATATGGAGGAGAAAACAACCCATCACGTTCTGATGGAGAGTGACAGAAAACATACTTAGGAGAAAGTTAACCTCTTGAAAATCAAAAACTTGTGATGGGTTAAACAGTCTTTGATTTTCTAGTGGAAATAGTTAAAAGACAATGTCTTTGCTTTAAGTAACTTTTAATTGAGGAATTTATTTATGATCTTAACTAAAAACATAAGGAAATATACTTACTTGTCTTGTAGACATTCTTCTTTTACTAGATTTCTAACACAAACTCATATTTTCTCCAAATGATGAGTATTCAGGATGAATTTTTTTTCACATTAAGAACCCTATAATCCAATTCGAGATATACACATAATCTAAAAATAATGAACTATATATTTCCCATGTCTTTAAACATTAACCAAAACCAAAATGGTTATCACCAGATCAGATAATCCCAAAAAGGATAATATTTTACAAAAAGAAAAACAACTCTTAATCTCCAAAATTTTTCCAACAAAACTCAAATACCATTCAGCAAACAGAAATCCATAAAATTATTCAAACTAATCAGAAATAAGATTGAAACATAAATCCCAAAAGGTTCTAATTACATAGTATTCCAAGATAAATCTTAACATTTATCTCCAAATAACATCGGTTACTCTTAATGTCTCGTATTGCAAAGTAATTATCCGAATCGCATATCCTCCATGATAGGATAATAATTTCCAAATATAACCCAATATCGACTTATTCTTGATTCATAAAATCATAAAACTAAATAGAATTAGTCATAAAAACCAGGGACTTAACGTAGTCCTGTGGTAGGTGATAAATACCAGTCGCACTTTGTTTGTGGGTTCGATTCCCACTACTTTGTCCAATGCGACGGGTTGTCACATGGTCCACATGTTTTCCTTTTTAAATGTTTTTATAACATTCCCAAAAAGAGATAAATTCATCAAAAATAAACATAACATATTTTAACAACAATGTTTATCTAATAACTTTCATTTTTCATCGCAAAATTTATTAACCTGTAATTGCCTCAAATTCAAGGATCATATAAACCCAAATAGTTCTTTATAACTATATCCACAAAATAAAAGATAATTATTCCTTGAAAAAAAATTCATATTTCAAACTTCAAGCTTACACATACTATAAAAAGTCTTCTAATGTAATCTCATCTACAAAAGAGCCTTAATAATTTTAAGCATTTCTCCATCCTAAATTCTATCATAACACTTGATTCCTTTATATGTTGAATTATTACTCATTCAATGTTCTTCATGATCCATTAACCATTCCTTTCCAACTTAGTCTGAAATACTTCTTTCCTACAAACATAATCATGAATCATATCCTAATATTCAATAATTTCAAAACATATGCTAATAAATAATCCATACCTTTCGTTGGTCGTTGTCAGTTTCTTTATCCTAAATTGGATTGGAATTAGGTATTGGTAATCATAAATTTTTATGATACTAGTGATCCAATTCCCGAAACCTCTACGTCGGACATGTGTTTGTATAATGAACACGCACACCACATTAAAAACATTCAATTGATCCCACAAAAAGAACTTCTTTCCCTTAACTAGAGTGAACTAGATTCTTCCTTTTTCCCTTGTAGGTTCTTGCTTTATGACCTTAATTCCCACATCTATAGCATCTTCCTGTCCATTTGAAACATTTTCTTAGGTGTTTATTTCCACATCCTTGACACATAGTTTTTTGATCATACATAGCTTTATGATTATTACCAGAACTTCCGTAGGGATTTGTTTCTTGCATATATGATTCCCTATAAAAATCACGATGGTTTGGGTTATCAATAATGACTCCATAGAGTTGGTTGAAAATAACAATAAGAGTTCTCATTGCAGCTCTCGTTTAATTCAATTTCACATTCTGAAAACCGTCATAGTTTTCTACACATCCATTTTCACATTGATGCCTGCTATATAAAACCATTGAATAAAACCAGAAAGGTAAGTGTGAGTATATCTATAAAATCATCATATAATATCTTAAAAGGAAGGTAAATACTAAGATATAATTATACATTTTATCTTAAACTCATTCACTTTATCTAAATAAACTATGACTCTTTTTGAAATCCTAACCATTATGGTAATGTCACTTATGAATAAAGAATAACCTAGCCACTAATGTTATCTAAAATGATATCTGATACCAACTATAAGGACCTAACTTTATTATATTACATAATTTTGAATTAAATGAATAATTCACATTGAGGATCTTTTCAGGTTTAGAGTTTAACAGATTTAGGGCATAACTATTATATAACAACTTGAATATTACAAGTAGACACTACTACCCAGTATACATTTTTTCATAAAATAAAAACTCTTAAAAAGAAACATGTCTAGTTCTTTATTTTAGACAACATGACTTTTCATTGATCCCATTCTTGAAACTGTTCATCTTTTATGTCCTGTGAAAAACATTTCAAAAACTTGGGATGAGAATAAAAAGCTCAGTAAGGGTTATAAAATAAAAAAGGAAAACATTATCCCATAAATGAATACAATTCAATGAAACCATAATTTTCAATCATAACATACCTTATGAAATCATGTGATTTATGAATAATAGAAACAAATCTAAATCATAATGGTTACTTAAGGCATCCATATCAAACTTACATTGTAGCTATCACAGCTGCATAGGGAGTTACGCTTGGAATACCCATCACAGTATATTCCCAAACTCTCTTTGGAGAAACAACATGTTTACCTCCGTCACATTACCCAATACATTGGAGATCTATCTTAGGCTCACCCTCCCTAGGTTTATCATGGAACCACCTGTATACATAAATGATTCACAAAAACTGTAACATGATCATAACACAAGCATAATGGAATGAAAACAATTCCACATTACAGTAAAAAAATATCTTTTCAAGATATTGAAATAATAAATTCATTCTCAAAATCATTTTCAATACCAAAATATGTAAAAAAGAGTATATGGTATTTATTTTTTCTTTTAAAAAACATTTCGGCTTGTTATGTAATCCAAAGATCAAGTAATACTCGCGGCGGTGGAAAGGTCTTTTTCACCGCTTATGTTAAAAAAACATTCCATTTTATCATTTAGTAAAATAGTTCATATAAAAATATTCCCTTTGAATGAAAAGAAAAGTCAAAGGGTTTTATACACTATATAAAATAAAGTCCTGTATAAAACTAAATATGCTGCAATGAAAGGAGATTGAGAAGAAGTTCATCACCTCGTGTCTGACTTGACTCATTTGTTCCCTATTCTTTCTGAATAATAAGTTAAATTTAATTTATATTTGATTAAGAACCCTCTTCAAGTTTATAATTCCTTTTATATCACTTATTACCATGTTATAAATATTATGTAATCATTTATGTTAATAATGATCATTTGGTCGATATTTGGTACTTGAGTCATAAATGAACACCTTATATTTTAAAGTTGTCCATGTGGTCAATAGTCCATTATATAAAAAATGAAATTAATTATTTAGATATCATATTTATCATATTTATCTGATATATATATATATATATAACAGTATATATCATTTGGAGGTATGAAATGAAATACACCGTTCATGGAGACGGTAAGACGTACGTAAGCATTAACGCCACTTTCATTTCTATTTCTAGTTTTAATGGAAGTAAAACATAATAATACATAGGAATATTATAATTCCAATATAATTTCATATATAATATAATATATAATATCATTAACTCCATCCTTTATATGTCTCGCATATGGCATTAACGAGTCATTTCCCTTTGAGGGGTGGTAGTCCGCACTTTCTCAAATGAAATTATTATGTTTACACATAATGGAAAGTATAAAGGTATGATATAAAAAAATACAGAATCATAAAGAAAACATAAACATAATATATATCATATATAAAAATAGTTCTATCATAATGGCCATCATGAGAGGTGGTAGGAGATAATCGAACAATCATCGTTTCGTGAGGCATTAGTTTTCCATCCACAGAAACATTACGTTCTTCACCCATTAGATGGAGGTGTGTGTAAGTGTAGTTCGAATATTTCTTATAACAAAATCCTAGTATATTGAACATACTTGTGGTGTTACAAAAGAATGGAATAAAAAGTGTTTTGGGGTTGGAGAAGTAAAATAAAAGAAAACAATTTAAGAGAAACTGTTAACTTTAATTTGGTTAATTCCCTTTGGTTTGAACCAAATGACTTCTTTAATTGAGTTTTGCTCAAGGTAAGGCTTCTAGGAAGAGGAGAGAGATGTAGGGAGATTAATTGGGTATAGGTTGGATGAGAGAAAATCCTTGAGAGGTGTGAGGAATTTTTTAGAAGTGGTCTCCATTTATAATGGAGGGGAGGGGCTCTTTAGGAAAGTGTGATAATATTATTTTATTATATAATGATATTTGGCTTTTAAAGGTCAAAAAATAATTAGAGTCCAAGATAAATGACTCATAGTCGAAATAATATCATCCAATATGAATTGGAAATGTTTTAGATTTTATGATATTATTTATAATCATATTTATTTAAATCTTTTATTGATAAAGTTAGTACTACATCATTATTGTGTCATAAATAATTTAATTTATGTGATGTCTAAAAATTATAAAAAAATAAGATGATGTAGGAAATTTTTATAACTTTTCAATTAATATTTATAGTTGAAAATATAATTTATATAACACTATATAAATATTAATTTACTAAAGGGATTGTTTTTTTATTTTGCCTTTACATTAAATTAATTAATCTAAAGTGTCATTATCTTTAAAAAGTGGCTCCATGGGGTCCTAAAATATATCCAAATATTCCCATGGTCATCAATTACTAATATAATAATTTTAGGAAATTTGTTAAGTTATTTTTGAATTATTACAATATTCCTTTTACCTTGAATTACCCTATTTACATTTAACCGCGGTAAATAAGTGTCAAAAGTTACTATTCACCACAAATAATTTTCATCTTATTGAACCACATTTTATTTTTTGATAAAAAAAATGTATGTTGGATTTTTTAAATTCAATTCAAATAAGCGGAAAAAATTCATTTAAATGAAAATGTTAGTTTTTTAACTACTACTAAGTGATTTCAGTATTCATCAAAAATTAATGTTTTTCAGAAAAATACAAAAAATTCAGTTAATATTTATTTGATATTATGAATTCCAAATTGATTTATATTTTGATAAATTAAATAAATAGAAGTGGAATTAATTAATTTAAAATTAATTCCTCTTGTTAAAACAAATAGCATGTTTTTAAGAAACATTAACTATCAAAAGATTGACACTTGTTTATATCAAATTTCCAAGTGAAATTAATTCCAATTATCAAAATTGAATTAAATGATCAAAATATATTCCAATTACAATTTAAAAATAATTTAAAAGATAATATAATCCTATAAATAATTTAGATTAAAATCCACATTTGAATTAAAATACAGTATTTTTGACTATTCATCAAAAAATGAACTTTTTCAAAAAAATACCAAAAATCTACCCAAAGTATATTTTGATGTCCCCATTCTAAAAAAGGATTATATTTGGTCAAATAAAATGTATTAAAGTGACCAAAATTAGATTTAAATTGTGTTTTCCATTAAAAGGTGGTACATCGGGCTTTAATTGTAAATTATGCTTAAATTTAGATTCATTCACATTTTAATCCTCTAGTGTTTAATGGATAAATGTAAATACATTTAACAAATATATATAATCATTTTGTAGTTAGTTTTTTTCATTATTTCCAATACAATGTCTATGAGTTTACTACCATTTAAAATAATAATATAATATTATTAGTGTGCAATGTAAGATTTCAAAGAAACACATTGTTGTGTATCGGGTATGCTATCGAACATAGGAATACCTTTAAAGTAAAATTAATATTTAATTCATAAATATTAATAAATATGATAACATCGTATTCTTAATTTATCAGGGATTTCACAGGTACTTCCCCTTTATTATGTTGTTTTCTTAGCATGATTTTTTCCTCTCACATTATTATTTTTGGGTTTTATAAAATGGCTGGAAACATGATGATTCCCGATAATGGAGGATATAATGGACAATGGAATGATATTATTCATGGGAAACCAAATGAAACAGGATTTGGAAGTCGAAATATCAATATTATGCCTAATTATAAATCTCATAATATGATCAATAATCTCAAATTTGGTATGTTTCCTTACTCAGCTAATAAGATAAAATGGAGTTTAATTATGATCATAGAGGAAAGAAAGTTGAATTTACCCTGTGTAAATTTTGTGGGAAGAGGCGTCAAGGAGAATATTTCAAAGAAACTGGAAGATGTCTTGGGTGTGGAAAAGAGGACACAAAGACAGTAATTGCAAAGGAAAAGGTTCAGTTAACACCATGGACAAGTGCAATGATATTTCTAAGACATCAACAATGGTTATATGTTTTAAATGTGGAATGTAAGAGCATTATGAAAACCAATTACCTAAGGTAAAATCTCCTGAATTGAATCAGCATGGTTGTATGAATAGTATTCTTGTTGATGATGATGAAGAGACTACAAATGATATTTGATATGAAATAAGTGTTGAGGAATAAAATGATGAAGCTCAGTTAATGCTTTAAGAAGGTAGTGGAATTATTGTATGTTTATCAAGAGTTATGTTGTCAAGGTAATTTATTTGCACTATGGAATAAAGAAATATCTAAGGATTGTCACAATATTGTTTTTACTAAAGTATTTGAAAGTATATGTTGAATGGTACCAGAAACCATGAATGGTTCTTTATATATTTTTGGAAAGTATATGAAATGCACATAATGAAGGGATAAGGAGATAATGAGATATTTGATAGTATTTAGGAGCTCATGACTAATATAAGGACAATGTGATATCATTGTTTGAGAATATAGAAATTTTGGGATTTTTGTATGTGTAAAGTGTTAGATTTTGATAGCATTCATGTTTTCACAAAGATTATATGTTACTTCATGTATTAAGAGAATACATAATTAAGGTATTCCCATGTCTGGAATGTGACCAACATGATATATTTTATGATATATGGGGGATAAATGATGGTATTTACATTCTTGGTAGATGACCTCTATAGTAATATTTTTCATTATACTATGAGATTGGAGAGATGTATTTTGGATAAGCCTAAATATTGGACTGGATTAAGTTGGACATAATACAATACTATTTAAGGCTCAAACATTTTTTTGATATTATTTATGGAATATTATAATAGTATAATTTTAGAAAAAGAACAACCTGTAGGATGGGAGACAACTCGTTGCGTCAGATAAGATTTCAGGAATTGAAACCACAACCGAAGTGCGACATGCCTTTATCACCAACCATTGGCCTACATAAAATCCCTTGTTTATAGAAATTAGTTTTATTTTATTAATTAGTATGATAGATGTATTATAAGTCTATTTTTGAAACCTTATACGATTAATATCACCATAGACAGACTTATGTATATAAATATTTGTAACCTTATGTTTGAGACAGATGGAAAGACCTATCATTCTATCGCATGATCCGCTAACACTTCACGGAAGAAAAATTCAATTTCATTTTTTTACGATATGAAGTGTAAATTTTTCAAGCCACGAACAACATTGAGATTGTACTAAAATCAAGTAAGTATTTATTTTAATTCAAAAATTCTTCAATATTAGGGAAATGATCTTGAAAACAAAAAATTTTGTCATATTTCCCTAATATCTAATCAATCAGATTGTACCTTAGATCATCACAAATTAATGGCTTTGTGATTGTTGGATTTTTCATAGCCATGTTCTCTACCACTCTCCATCAGAACGGGATGGTGAGATTTCTCTTCCATATTCATATTTTAACCTATGTTCTCTTATTTGTAATCCCAGTGATTAGTTAATTTGGGAAACCATTACTTTTTATACATTATTTTTTAAAGATAAGTTTTGGTTTTCCTTTTTACGATGTGGGTTTCTATTAAAGAGACGTTAAATTAGTAAACCATTTATAACCACGATGAATTTTGAGGTAGAAATTCATTTTAAGGAGGGTAGAATGTAACATCCCGAGATATTATGAAAAATATTCTTTAAATATAATTGATGTATTGTGTTGTATGCTACACCAAATTTAGTTTGTGATATAAGAAACACTGTATTAGCTTGTATTATATGCAAACACTATTATTGGATTGTGTTGTAGGCAAAAGAAACCTTCCACAATAGCGTGTGTTGTACACAATACTAAGTTTCACTAAAAAAAGATATATTGTTATAATATTATTATTCACTAACCATTATGAATTTTAGTAACTACATTTTGAATTTTATGATATTATAATTCATCTTAAACATTTTATAGAACATGGTATGAGAACAGAAGAAAATTTTCGGGTAAAATAAGTATTTTTAAAAAAATGTTGTTTTGTCACCTTTTGATGGTCTAACCACTTTAAATATACTTTTTGACATGTTTATAAGTTAAATTTGATAAAATAAATTACTTTTATGGAATCATGATATTAAAATTTACTTTAAATTAACTTTTTTTATTTTTCTGACAAGTTCCTTATTTTGATGAATAGTAACAATACGCTAAATTTTATAAAAAACAACATTTTTCATCAAGATAATTTATATCATTAAATTATAATATTTAATGTATTTAATGTATAAATAGATTATATTTTTACCATTTAATATAATTTATTTCATTAGCATTAATTTTACATTGAATTCAAAGGTTAAATCATTTCAATCTTTTGCAATGTTTTAATCAAAACCCCATTTTTTCTACAATGGGAATAATTTAAAAAAAATACTGCCATTTCTGTGTTTTTAATCTAGAAAAATGGAATCCATATTTGGAATCACTAGGTCCAAATTATGTTAATATGCTACTTTTTATTTTTACACATTATGAATCATAACTATGGTAAATTTTATTGACTACAGTTAATGGTATATTGGGTAATTAAGAGTAAAAATAAGATTATAAAATTACCCTAATACCTTACAAAATTCTATTGGACGAGTAAACGTATACCCATATCACCTAAGGGTCTTAATAGATTTATTTCATGGACTTTTAACTATGAAAATGATGTAATTATTTTTAAAACCAATGAAAGTGACAACATGTCACTCTCTTAAATCTTATAAGTGTAATAATTTTAATTTAGTGATAATCTTCATTAAAAATCAAACATAAATAGTCACCAAGAATATAATAAAATTATCTACATCATTTGAATTTATTTAGAACTTTTAGGGATTAAATATTTATCATTAATTCTTACACAAAAATGATGCTGAAATTGTTTCTTATGTGAAAAATCAATAATACAATTTTAATTAAAATAATAGTGAACATAAAAGGAACGAAAACCTGACCAAATGATTTTGGTAGTGTACATGTAACCCATAACCATACAATGGTAAAATATTTGATCATTTGGAGCCTTATTAAAGCAATAATGACAGTTATATTATTTTATATTAAATGATGTCAAAGTTGTCACATTCATAATTTTATAAGTATAACAATTTAAATGTTGTGATTTTAAGATGATAAATTCGATTAAATATATTTTTAGTGAATATATTAGATATATATACATCATAGTATTTTATTTTTAATTTTTATGCAACAAATAATTATATTAAATAATTATACAGAAATGTTGTAGTAATTATTTTATGAAGAGAAATATCAAATAAATGATATAAAAAATATTAAAATAAATATTATATGAACTAATTAATGTTCCCCGTGAATTTTATAGATTTATATGCCATGTCAAGATTCTATAAAATATTTTGTTTCATGTATATATTTTTTTTGGATTTTATTTTAATTCAAAAAAAATGAATAGTGTCAAAATTGACACTATTGTTATTTTATAAAAACAATATATTATAAAAATTTTTAAAAATCACAAATATATTTAACAATTATAAAAGAAAATTTATATAGTCTAAAAATTCATAAAGTATCCAATTAGGGACAATTAAGAACACATAAAAAATTATTTATAACAATTTAAAATTTAGAATATTAATACCACAAATAAAACTAAATAGATTAAATAAGGATAAATCAAGTTGATAAGGTCTAAAATAAATTACCAACATTTTAGTCTTTTTTGGTGTTTTTATGTAGGGTTCGAGTTTATTATAAATTAATATTTTAGAGGTATCAAAAGTGCCCCTCTCTTCTCTTAAAAAAGGGAACCTCCTCCATCTCCTCCTCACACCAATTTGAGCCTTCAAGCTCCGAAAAACCCTACCAATTTTACATCTCCACCTCCCTAGAAACGTACTAGAGGTCCCGGTATTCTTCAAATACCATATTTAGTGCCCTAAGAGGTGGTTTAGAAGAGGCTCGTGAAAGTATAGGTAATATCCTTTACCATTTCATTCAAATTAATTTGTTATTCTACATCTCTTTATTTTGTTGTTTAATAATAATGTAATAAGATCAGTATCACTCATATACTGATATGTTATAATACATATGAACCAACCCTATTTCACCTTATATCTATCCTATGGAAAATGAAATCACTGCGCGTGCGTACGTACAGAATACCGTCTCCACGTCGTGTTGTAATCTGTTTTGCCACCACCACCTTACTTGGATGGGTATAATTGTTGCAATAATAACTATATATGATTATTATAACATGATAATAATTAGAATATATTATATAATCAACTCCAATATCATTCAATAATTATGGGAACGTTATCGTCGCTCTTGTATACGTACGGATTACCATCTCCACGACGCGATGAGATTCATTCTCTATGTTAACCATTCCAGAATGATTATAAAGTATATATATAATAAATAATGATAAAATTTATGACATAATAATTCTACTATATATATATGTGTGTGTTTGTGTACTCTAATTACTTCCATTCAATTAAATAAGGAATTGAAAACAGTGTTCATGGGTACGTACAGTCTACCGTATCCATGAACGGTTTATTTCTTTTAATTTATCTATCTATTATATACATATATATCCTGAATATATATGATATATAAATCATGTTTGACATTTTGTAGGTATGTATATCATGATATATGTAATAATAAAATCAAGAACATCAAGTCCAAACATATACGATAAATGATACTATTTTACCCAAACCAATACTTTAATGTGGAATTGTCAAATGGACGGGTAATATAAAGTCATAGGTGAGTAATGTATGATAAAATAAATATAATTTTGGTTCTGTTACAAGTTAATAATATTTTTAAACCCACTATACAAGATTCTCAGAAACATACGGGAGAAATTGGACATAAGGTAATGGATTATTTTGTATCACTTTTATTTCTGCGAGACATATGCCTTAATCTCCATATATTTATTTTGTAAGGATTTTATGCTTCCCATGAATGTTTTATGATTTTTATTATGAATAATATGTTATTTAAATATTCATGTAATTTTCTTTATTTTATGACATGTATGATTTCATCGATCATAAATAGTACGGGACAATTATTCCAATCTCATACTTATCCGAGATTATTTATTCGTAAGTATTTTCTGGGGTTATATTTTTTCATCATTGTCCATAAAAATGGTTTTTATAAAGTGTTTAATATTTTTCTATGTATTTATAAAGACATTTTTACCCCTCTTTGACTTTTACTTTTTGTTATGTAAGGAATCTTTATTTTTTACCATACGAGGCTCTTTTAGACTTTTTTCCGTAAAAGTATCAGGAGAATGTTTTTTTAACTTATAAGGCATGAACAGATTTTTATGGTTTCATAACGCCTTTTCTTAATGAATCATACTCTACAATAATTCTTGATTATTTTAAATAAAATAATTTTCTTTTATAATTTCCTAACATTTTTTGAAAATAAAATTATTTTGAAGAGAAAATGATATTTTCCTCATGAATTCATCTCAAGTGTTTTATCAAAACTATTTCTCATCTATGATGAAATTATATAGCATGTTTATGTTTCGAGTATAATGTC
Source organism: Viscum album (assembly GCA_963277665.1). NCBI lineage: Eukaryota > Viridiplantae > Streptophyta > Magnoliopsida > Santalales > Viscaceae > Viscum > Viscum album. The sequence goes on along the minus strand of OY728119.1, from coordinate 1,170,230,127 downwards.
TCTATTATTTAAAAGGTTTTATTTTTATTATGATGAAATTATATCCATTTTTTTATATGGACAATGTCAAAATGGGATGATGGTTATGAAACCCATTTTATTCTTTTGGTTATGATGAATGATTTATGTTTATTTTGTGTCACATGAAAGAATGATTTCATTATGAGATGGGTGTGACCTATATCTCCCTCCAATTAATTGGGTAAAGATATATATCTCATTAGATATACATGTCTAAATGACAAGTTTTTCCAGTTCAGTGATACAGAGGTAGAACGACAAGTAAACCCGGTTTAGTAACGGACTTTGTCCACTAGGATGGATTGGGAGTAATTTCATGGATACTATGGAAATAATATCATATGCTTAATGTTTTTCCACAATTACATGTTTTATTACCAAGATATTTTATCATGATTGATGTTCCACTATGATCTATGCCTTACGTACTGCCATGGTTTATTTCACAACTCATTAATTTAATGTTTAAACATTATGTTCATGTTATTAAGTTCAAACATATATGGTTTGTTATATTTTATCCCTGCTTACCCTTACTAAGAATTTATCTCACCATTTTTATTTTATCTTTTCCATAGTATATAAAGAAATTTTTTAGGTTAAAAAACAAAGGGGAAAGATATTTATGGGAGATGTGGAAGATATTTCACCTTTGTTAAAAGATTATGTTCCGAGTTTCCAAAGACACTAAACTATTACGGTCCGTGGATGTCATTTTTTGTTACGTATTAATTATTCCGCAAACGTAATGTAATGTCCATGTGTGTCAAGATTTGGGTCTCTACATTAATGGTTTCACATTAAGAAGCGAAGAACTTATATAACTTATTCATCAATATATATAATAGAATTATTTAGGTTTTGGTTTATCTAGATTGCATAATGTGGCGAAATGAAATTGAGGAAGGGGTGCCCTTTCATAATTGATGTGAGGGGAACTTTTAAAATTTCTCATAAAGATATAATATAATATGGCTATTCAAGATCATAATCCTTCCATAGGGGCTATAAATAAATAAGGGATAATTTTTAAGACCATATATAAAGAAATTTATAATTCTTTAATATATTTAGGATTTTTAGGTAAATTAATAAAATATTAATTCAATACAATATCATTATTATCAAATTGGATATTATTTATTACATTAAATTTTACAAAATTAATATAATAATTAGAATTTGAAAAAATATATTTTATTATGTCCTAAAAGTGTTATGGGAAACTACAAAAATCATGTAGGAAATTAATTATATCAAACATTTTTTATTTTAAAATTTTTTAATCATATATTTGATTTTTCTATGAAATTAATAATTAGAGAATTTGTGTTGGTAAAGAATTTATCATAATTATTTAGTACTTAAAAATTACAAATAAGATAACATGATAAAGGTAAATCTTATATATTTCATAGTACAATTTATAGTTGAATAAATATTCTAGATAACAATATATTAAAAATATCACAGTTTTTAATAACAAGTGTGTCACTGGTTTGATGTTTCATTAAACAAACTATGATAAATGTGGAAATATCATACACATTTCCCCAAAATGTCATAATTTATTAAAATGGATGATTATGGCTGAGATAAATCAAAAAAAATATTAATTAAATTGTTTGAGTCATTAAAGGGTTCATACAATTTTAATTTTATAGTTTTTATAATCAATTTATTGATTCTTCATCTTCTTCTTGCACATGCACAATGTCAGTATTTATAAAAAAATTAACATTATTATTTCATATATTAAAATTAATAATAATTTATTATAATAATAATAAATAAACTATTATAATTATAATCTGTTATATTTTTCAATTATTTATATTTACTCATATCCATGTAAATAGAACTTATTTTACTTGTTAATTTAATTTTTCTAGCCTTACACAATCATTACATTGTCATTTGCATAAAATTCTTGTTATAGAACTCAAATATTTATTTATCATAACACATATAATCAATAATAAGCTATATATAATATAAAATTTAATCATGGAATTTTATTTTGAAATTATTATTTTTAGGATGCCAAATTTGACTTTTCCATTACTATGCAATCTCTGCGTCGATAATGAATGCTATTTTCATATTTATTCAGAAATAAATTTTTATTTAAATATTATGATTTATTTGTTAATTATATTTATTTATAATATCACAAATAGTCAATAAATAATTTAAATATGATGTCATTTCATAATTTCTTCTTGATGATATCATCATTGATAATGTATTTTTTAAATATAGAATTTTTTACTATCCACAGAAAAAAAAATATCATTTTCCAAAAATTATCAAAATTTATAAATATAAAATTTTTATTTTATTATTTTAAAAATATATTTAATTTAATGAAATAAAATTTCAAATACATACACTAAGTAATTATAATATTTACTCAAAAATATAAGAAAAAATCCATTGTGAAGTAATCATTATTCTGAAGAATAATATGACATTACTAAAAAATATGTTTTTACTTAATAATTTTTTAATAATTCGTTAATATTTATTTGGACAAACATTTTTATTTATGAAATAATATATTCCTATTTATACCTATTAAATTAATGAAAATGTAATAAAATGCACATTTAAATAATAATAATTTGGGTTTTTTATGCTCAGGGTTTTGTGCAATGTAAGTTATCAGAACATGTGTTATTTTAAAATGTCTTGGTGTTACAGTCTCCCATACATCAACATATTCCATCCTCACAATTTGAACTTTTTATTGGTAATCAAAGGGTCACCTTTTGAAAATAATTTTTTTGGGAAATCCAATATAAATAAAGGGGTCATAATATATCCTCTTAAAATGTTAGAAATAAATATGTGAAGGTCAAGAAAAAACTATAATTATAAATATAATGAAATTAATAAGAAGAAAAAATATAGTTATGTAAGTGAAATATAACTATCATGGAAAAATGGAGGGTGATATAAAATATTCACCTAAAGAAATTGAACATAACAAAGCCATAAATATATTATTAGCTAAATATTAATATATTTTTTAGAAAGAAAATTAAATCGATATTGTGTTTATTAATTCTAAAATCATTTACATATAATTGATTAATTACTTTTCTATATTTTTTATCCACTATTGAAAATAATTTTACTTAATTACAGTCCACATTATAATCAAAATCTCATTATCTTGTTGTTCTTGGGTTGACCTCTAGTTTATTTTGTACACCAGGAGATGAATACTCGAGAAGCATTTTTTATCCTAAAGAACATTTAATTAATCACAATATCCATAACTCATCCCTTCAACCTATAAATACTTATTGAAATAAAAATTATTTGAACAAGTTATACAATAAGAAAATTCAGAATTTGTTCTAAAATAATAATATATGATTTTTAACTTAATCTATTCTATTAGTATTTAAACTTAAGAATAATCTAAAATATTACTTCACATATTCAATATAAAAAACTTTTAGTCAACATTTATCCCTAGAAAACGTAATGAAGATCATAATGATACATTAAAAACATGTAAATACAATGATCTCATATTCTCATAAAACATCGTAATAACATAAATAATAGTAATGTAAATATAAATTCTTCAAAAAAATAAAAAACATACTTATTACTCAAATAAAACATAACACTATTGAATGTGTTCATTAAGTCCAATTTTTTTTATCTCCATCAGTGATAGAATATTCCACCTATTAAAAAATTGTTAATATGTTCAAAGGTAGTCAGTACTATAAAATTTAATTTATCTATATTAATAAAATTTCTATCCCCACATCATTATCTCAACATCAAGAACATATCATGGGTTATGTTACCCTCAATTGCATGTTTTCAGGAATATTCAATTTTCACTACATCAGTATTAATAATCATTGGTAGAATCCAATATATTCCTTCAAATACCTAGAGAAAAGGTACCAAAATACAATCCTAATACATTCTATAAGTCTAATTAGGAAAATTTCATCGATAAAATACTCTTATAGCATTATTTATTAATCCAAACAAATTCACATTAATCATGTCACTTCTTATGTGGTGATAACATATGAAAGACCTTGATACACTATCTTCATATGAGGTATATTAAATTGACATGTGAGACACTGATTTTCATTGTTTCCGATGTCTTTAATGTTTAATCATTGTCATTTTGAAATTTTTTTCCTACCCATGAAATCAAAAGCACGTTTTTCGTTTTCTCCATAGCAGTAGAAAACTCCCATTCCTTTTAAGAAACTTCAAGACGGTTTATTTCCAAAATTGTCACATGTGGTAAAATTCATATTTCCCTTATTCCATTTATATATCTTTTTCTCTAATTTCCCCTAATTCTTTTATTTATATTTGATGCAACAATATTTATAGAATGATTTCACTATATTGTTGCACATGATATTATATCATCATATAATGAGAATTTTATTGAGACTATTTCAATATGTAATTTTTTTAATATCATTAAATAGATGATCATTATTACTATTTAGATTTTTTAAAATGACAAGGTTACTATTTCTTAGTCTCTGCACCAATTCAATATGATTTCATAAACTAGATTACATCATAGAATTTGGAATCACAATCTATCATAAAAAAACTGGTATCATAGTTAACATAAGATAATATCTTAATCATAATCAAGATTTCTTGGAGGATATCTCTATTTTTAATTCATTCATAATGTCTTGTAAAGATAATGTGAATTATCCTAAGTATATTTCCTGAGAGTGTTCAATCAGGCGAAAATTAAGTCCTTTTTCATATACATGGTGACGATCAAGTATAACTTAATTTTCAATTTTGGATTAATTACCCCTAGGTATGATTAATCAAAAACCATATCCAAATGTATAAATGATTTACAGATTTATTTCTATAAATAACCACACAATCTATTTCTTACTACAAAATTAGGGAGTTCTTCTATACTAATTATCAATGTCTATCATTGGGTTATGGTCCCTAATATATGATTTCCTAAATATTGTTTTTTGGTTTATACTTGAAATTATCTAAAACCGACTGTAAATATCCCAACCATTGTAAGTCATTAGTAAATCCAAGAAATTTATTCTTATATGATAAATAATTTTCAATATTACTTTGAATAATTATTACGGAAAATAACCATTCCATTTTAAAATCATTTATCTTTTTAAAATATTTTTCACTTATAAATGAAAAAAATCTTTTTAAAATAAACATTAAAACGTGTAATATACGTTTTAAATTATGAATCCATCATAAAGATGAAAAATATTCTCTTTCCATATATATTTAATAAAAACATTCCTTCCATATTTTTTCTAGAAAATTCCAAAATATCCATATTTAGAAAATTTAAAAAGGAATCCTTTTAAAAATGATAAAAGTACAATAATGATTTAACATATTTTTAAGTTAGTGGTAAAAATCATTTTGTGATTATTTTATAAAAACTGGAGATAGAAGAGAAATATTTCCCAATGGAAACCTAATCATAAAAATTTTTGAATAATGATGAGATTGTGAAATAACCCTTACCATTGAGGAAATTTTGAATCTCTATAAGGCCAAAGCCTTAAACCTTACTTAATCTTGAGTTATTACAAGATTACACATTGAGAATCTATTCGGGTTTAGAGTTTTAGAGAATTAGATCATAAAACTTGCATTACATTCCATGTAAAAACAAAGTGGTTACATAAAGATAGTATTATTCTTTCCCATCAATGGAAACATATTTAAAATAAAACATGGATTATTTCTTGACACTTCCTTGACACTATCATCATATCATGTACCTTTACCTTGACCTGTGAAAAACATTTTAAAAAAACATGGGATTAGCATAAAAAGCTCAGTAAGGGATATAAAAATATGGAAAGGAAACATGGGTACATATATACATAAGAATGAAATAATACTTTACCCATAAAACATAAGCACTTTAACATACCTCATAAAATCATGAATAAATCATAGAAATCATAAGACATAAAGGTAACTTGAGGCATTCATAACATTCTTACGTAGGGAGTAACCCTCTTGGTTACGTTTGGAATACCCATCACAGTATATTCCCTAAATCTCTTCGGAGAAACCTTAACATTTCACTCCTTCGCGTTACCCAATGCATTGGAGAGCTATATCGGGCTCACCCGCCCTTAGTTTATCACGGAACCACCCGTCTTCATAATAATGCCCAAGAACCTCAACATAATCGTATCACATAAAACATGCACAAAGGAAACATAAAATTTCCACCTTTCAATCACAAGATATCAATACAACACATTGATATAAAAACATTATGAAAACCATTTTCAATACCAAAATAAAATAAAAGTAAAACATGGTATTTATTTTTCTTTTAAAAAAAGGAATGGATTGTAGAGGAAGTCGAAACTCAAATAATGGTCACGGCAGCGGAGAAGTCGTCGTCACCACATCCGTACGACAAAAACATTCCCTTTTGTCATTTAGTAAACGATTAGTATAAAAAATATTCCTTTTGAATAAATGTAAAAGTAAAAGGGGTTTATACACCGTATAAAAGAAGGTTGTGTATAAAACAAAATATGCCTCAATGAATGGAGATTGAGACGAAGTCCCATACCTCGGGTCCGACTTGACTCGGTCGTTATTTAATCTCCTGAATAATAAACTTGAGTTAATTTCAACTTCTTTAAGAACCTTTTTCAAGTTAACTATTCCTTTTATATCACTTATTTCCATGTCATGAACACTATGTAATTATTTAAGTTAATAATGGTCGTTTTAACGATCATTGGTACTTGTGTCAAAAATAAACCCTTTATAATTACATGTTGTTCATGTATCCATTATATGCAGAATTATAATCATTATGTATATATCATATATATCCATTATATACATGCATTTATAATATTACATAATCATTTAGAGGTAACCGTTCATGGAGACGGTAAGCCGTACGTACGCATGAACGCTACTTTCATTTCTATTTCGTATTTTATAGAATGGAATCATAATGATATAAAGGTATATTATAATTCCAGTATAATATCATATATAATATCATAGTTCCATCCTTTATACGTCCCACATATGGTATTTAACGAATCAAATCACTTTGAGGGGGTGGTAGTCCGCACTTCCTTAAATGAAAATATCGCCTTTACCCATAATAGAAACCATAAATCTATGACCAAAAAGAAAAAAAACAGAAGCTTAAGGAAAACATAAACATATTATATATCATATATAAATATAGTTACATCTTAATGGCCACCTTTGAAGGTGTTAAAAGAATGTTGAACAATCATCGTTTCGGGAGGCATAAATTCACCATCCACGGAAACAGTATGTTAGTTAACCATTAGATGTAGGTGTGTGTAAGTGTAGCTCGAATCCATATTATAACAACATCATAGTATATTGTGGATACTGTAGTTGTTACAAAAGAAAATAATAAAAAGAGTTTAGGGGGTTGGAAAAGCAAAATAAAACAAAAGGACTCAAAAGAAGACATTACCTTAAAATCGGGTAACTCCCTTTGGTTTGAGCTCAAAGGCTTCCTTGGGAAGACTTTTGCCCAAAGTTAGACTTCAAGGAGTAAGAGAGGGAAGTGAAGAGACAAAATGGGCAGGGTTTGGCCGAGCCAAAGTCTTTGGGAGTGTGGGTAATGAGGTAGATGTGGGGGCCTTTTATAAGAGGAGAGGAGGGGCACTCTTGGAAGGTAAAGAAAAGTCACTTTATTTTAAAATGGTATTCGGATTTAAGAGGTCCCACATTGATGTGTTTCAAGGATAAGGTGATAAGGGTTCTAAATCCACCCATCAAGTAGGTTTTGGCCATGTGTAGATCTTATATTTTACATTATCATTCCATTTTATTTAAATCGTTAAATAATGAGGTCATCGCTGCATCATCATGATGTCATAAATAAGTTAATTTATTTTAAAGTCTAAAAATTATAAAAAAAAATACCACGATGTAGGAAATATTTTTAGATTTCCAATTTCTATTTATAATCCAAAATCTGATCTTTATAACCCCATGTAAAAATGTTTTAGTAAAACATCTCATGTTTGTGTCATTTTTACTTTTACATTAAATAAAAAGTTATTTATGTCATTTCCCAACCAAAGTGGCTCCATGGGGTCCCCAAGTTGACCCATGGATTGTCTTGGTCGGCCATGACACATCCAATGAGGGTAGGACATGTGTCAAGCTTATCTCATTTTATTAAAGAATTATTTTTACCTTAAACTACACTAATTACATCTAATCGCGATTAAGAACTTAAGAGTTACTATTCACCAAAAAATTATTTTAATCTCATTGAACCACATTTTACTTCTTAATGACAACCATGTATGTCGGATTTTTGAAATTCAAAACACAGAAGTGGTAAAATTTCATTTAAATGAAAAATCAGTTTTTATAAGTACCACTTAGTGGTTTCACTATTCATCAAAAATTGAAGTTTTCAGAAAAATACCAAAAATTCACCCAAAGCTATATTTGATATTCTGAATTCAAAAATGAAGTCTATTTTAAAAAATTCAAAACATATAAGTCACATTAATTAATTTAATAATTAATTCCCGCTATCATGACAAATAGCGTGTTTTTATGGAACAATATATATCAAAAGATTGACACCAGTTTTAAGTCTGATTTCAAAGTGAAATTAATTCCAACGACCACTATTTGATTTAATGGTAAATATATTTTCTAATTTCACTTTAAAACCAATTCAAAAGATAATCTAATCATATAAATAAATTAGATTAAAAATCAGTTTTGATGTAAAATGCAGTATTTTTCACTATTCATTAAAAAATGAACATTGTCTGAAAAATACCAAAAATTCACAAAAAGTAAATATTGATGTCCCAATCATAAATAATAAGTTTATTTTGACAAACATAGCTTATAAAATTGTCAAAAGAAAGATTTAAAAATGGTTTTCCATCAAAAGGCAGTAAAACAATCTTTTAAAAAAATTAGTGTATTCCATGCTTAAGATTGAATTTATTTTCATTTTAAGCATTTAAAACACTATCTAATTCATTAATAGACATAGATAAAAATATATATTACTCATTACTTACTTGGGATGTTACATCCTCCCCCCCTTTTTAAAATTGCGTCCCCGCAATTTATTTACTTATCGAATAAATGGGGGTACTTATCCCTCATTGCATTTTCATATTCCCATGTTGCCTCTTCCATCATGTGGTTTTTCCACAAAACCTTTACCTGATTAATCTCCTTATTCAGTAACAATTTCTCCATGTGGTCAAGAATCTGGACCAGTTGTTTCTCATAAGATAGGTTCTCTTCCAGCTGAACTACCTCTGGACTCAAAACATGAGATGGATCTGGCATATACTTTCTCAACACCGAAACATGAAAAACATTGTGTACCTGAGATAAACTCGGAGGTAAATCCACCCGGTATGAAACTGATCCAACTCTCTCTAGAATTTCATATGGTCCAATGAACCTTGGACTCATCTTTCCTTTCTTACCAAATCACATCACACTTTTCCATGGTGAGACTTTGAGAAAAACATGATCACCTACCTCAAAAGTTAGATCCTTCCTCCTGTTGTCTGCATAAATCTTCTGCCTACTCTGAGCTGTTCTCATGTGCTTCTGAATCAACAGAACTTTTTCTGCCATCTCTTCTAACAATTATGGTCCCATCAGCTTCCTTTCACCCACTTCATCCCAGAAAGATGGAGTTCGACACCGCTTCCCATATAATGCCTGAAATGGTGCCATCTGTATACTGGAATGAAAACTGTTATTATATGAAAATTCAACCAAAGAAAGATGTTGGTCCCAACTTCCCTGATAATCCATAGAACAAGCTCATAGTATATCCTCCAAGGTCTGAATTGTTCGTTCTGACTGCCCATCTGATTGAGGATGAAATGTTTTACTAAAATTTAATTCAGTACCCAACGAATTCTGAAGGCCTTTCCAAAATTTATAAGTGAACATGGGATCACGATCAGATATAATGGAGAGAGGAACTCCATGTAACCTGAATATCTCTTTAAGATACAAATGGGAAAGTTAATCTAGGGAAAAAGTATCTCGTATAGCGAGGAAATGAGCAGATTTAGTCAAGCGATCAACAATAACCCAGATTGCATTATTACCTCGAGATGTCTTCGGTAATCCCACAACAAAGTCCATGGATATATTCTCTCATTTCCACTCTAGCACTGGTAAAGGCTGAAGCATCCCTTTTGGTAATTGTCGCTCTGCTTTAACTTGCTGAAAAGTCAAACACTTCACAGTAAAATCAGTAATATCTCTTTTCATTCCATCCCACCAGTAATACTCCTGAAGATCTCTATACATTTTAGTACTGCCAGGATGAACTGAAAACAGAGAACTATGAGCTTCACATAACAACTCTCTCTTCAACTGTGAATCACAAGGCACACACAATCTCTTCCCAAATCTCAAAACACAATCACTATCAATGTTGAATTCAGGAAACTTACCTTTCTGAACCAGCTCTACCTTTTTCTGCAACTCACTATCTTGCTTTTGTGCTTGCTTGATTCTATCTGACAGAGATGATCTCACTGATACCTAAAACAAAACAGAAGAACTTCCTGCACCAACAACTTCTATGCCAAAGTTCATCAAATCCTTAACCAAAGGATCACGTTCCAAATGCAACATTGCTAATGAAGCATTACTTTTTCAACTCAAAGCATTAGCCGCTTTATTTGCTTTTCCCGGATGGTAATGAATTGTACAATCATAATCCTTGATTAATTATAGCCATCTCCTCTGTCTCATGTTCAATTCTTTCTGAGTGAAAATATACTTTAAACTTTTGTGATTAGTATATATTTCACACTTCACTTCATACAAATTATGCCTCCAAACTTTTAAAGCGAAAACAACAGCAGCTAATTCCAAATCATGTGTAGGGTAATTTACCTCATGAGTTTTCAACTGTCGTGAAGCATAAGCAATTACCTGATCATTCTGCATTAGGACGCAACCAAGTCCTTTCAATGAAGCATCACTGTATATAACAAACTCACCATTCCTGGAAGGTAGTTCCAAATCTAGAGCATTCACCAATCTTCTTTTCAATTCCTGAAAAAAAATCATCACATTCTTTTGTCGAGATAAACTTAACACCCTTCCGAGTTAGCTTAGTCATTGGACTAGATAACCGTGAAAAATTTCTAACAAACCTTCGGTAATAGCCTGCCAAACCAAGGAAGCTATGAATATCAGTTACATTTGTGGGTCTTGGACAGTCTTCCACAACTTTTGTTTTTGCAGGATCAACAGTTATCCCATATTTAGAAACAATGTGACCAAGGAAAGAAATTTGTTGCAACCAAAACTCACACTTGTTGAATTTCCCATACAATTTCTTTTCTTTTAAGGTTTGAAAGATAACCCTTAAATGTCTTTCATGCTCCTCTTTAATTTTAGAAAACACCAAAATATCATCAATGAAAACCACCACAAACTTATCCAAGAACTCATGGAAAATTCTATTCATTATGTCCATGAATACAGCAGGTGCATTGGTTAGCCCAAAAGGCATTACTACAAATTCATAATGGCCATATCTTGTACAAAACGCAGTCTTCGGAACGTCTGCTTCCTTTACCTTCAGCTGATGGTACCCTGAACTCAAGTTAATCTTTGAAAAATACTAAGCTCCCTGGATCTGATCAAACAAATCATCGATATGAGGCAAAGGATATTTGTTCTTAACATTGATGTTATTCAAGGCTCTATAATCAATGCAAAGTCTCATTGAACCATCTTTCTTTTTAACAAATAAAACAGGAGAACCCCATGGTGATGTTCTAGGTCGAATGAAACCTTTCTCTAATAAATCTTGCAATTTCTCCTTCAACTCTAAAAGTTTAATTTGAGTCATTCGATAAGGGGGTTTTGAAATTGTCTTAGCATCAGGAACTAAGTCAACAGTAAACTCAACTTCCCGATCTGGTATTATTCCAGGAAACTCATCAGTAAAAACATCAGGATACTCATTTACCACTAGCACATCATTAATCTGAACAGTTCCTTTATTTTCAACGATGTGTGCAAGGTAACATTCATTTCCATCTTTTACAAGTTTCTCGCCCTCTTGATAAGTTATCAACAGTAAGGGTTCATTATTGTACACTAACTGAAAGTCTTTCTGAAAATAAACTTCTTTAGCTCTACAGTCAATCTTATCATGGTAAATAGAGAGACAATCCATACCCAGGATAACATCAAACTCTACTAGAGGTAGAACAATAAGGTTTTCAAGTAGGTTCTTTCCATAGATAAGGATAGGAAGATTCTTATAAATTCTTTTTGCCTCAACATTCCCCCCAGATGTTTTTACCAAAAGTTCAGGAGTCATTTCTTGAGATGGTATTCCCATTTTACTAGAAAAGTTTTCAGAGATGAAAGAATGTGTGGACCCCGAATCAAACAACACACTGGAATAATCTGAAAAAACAAACAAAGTACCTGATACAACTTCATTTGATGGCCCGACATCTGCTGAAGTAGTTGCAAAGGATTACACCACCCCTTTCTTCTTGTAGTCTAACTGCTTCCCATCACTCAAGCACTTTGTCGGACATTCATTTGCATAGTGACCCATCTCATTGTACTTATAACATTTCACTAACTGTAAATCAAATTTGGTATTACCTTCGCCTTGATCCTTTTCAGGGCAATCACGAGCCTTTTGTCCCATCTTACCATATCGGTAGCACTTTCCAGAATTCAGAAGACATTCCCCATCATGCATTTTGCCACATTTATCACAAATTGGAAACTTAGTTTTCTTACCATTAGACTTTTTTGAAGAATTCTTACCTTTCTCCCGCCACCTCGGTCTCTTCTTCTGTTGGTTGTTATAGAACACTTGATCATCGGAAAACTCCATTTCCACCCTCTCAGCACATCGAACAAGCTTTTCATAACTTTTAAACTCATGAGAATATAATTCCCTTTGATATTTTGGCTTTAATCCTGAGTAAAAATGATTGATTTTACTATTAAGGTCTCGGATAAAATTTAGAGCATACCTTGCCAATCGAGTGAACCTTTCTTCATAGGCAGCCACTGAGTCTTCCTCTTGCCTCAATTCCAAGAATTTCTTTTCCATCCTAAGTCAAACAGCCCTAGGAAAATACTTCTCAAGAAACATACATTTGAATTCATCCCAGTCGAGAGCATCAATCTCATCAGCGTCCCTGATATTTTTAACCATCGACCACCACTGATCTGCTTCACCCTCCAAACGATAAATATCAAGACTAACCTTTTGATTGTCTGAACACCCCATGACATCAAAAATCTTCTCCAGTGCTTTAATCCACCCTTCAGCTAACACAGGGTCAGATGATCCTCTGAATGATGGGGGATGTTGCCTCATGAAATGTTCCACCACTAACATGTTCCTCTGCGGTTGATCTGGCTGATCTCGTGCATGGATACCACCACCATTTATCGCGTGAGTCAGCTGCGCCATTACTACAACAAACTATTCAGTTCCAATTCCGACCAACTCAGGATGCTGATTCGGAAGGTTATTTCCTTCGGCATGCCTTCCTAGCACTGCTTCCCTATTTCCTCTATGGAAAACCATTCTGAACAAACATGTCTTAGATGAAGCAACATAGTAATCTTCAAATACTATATCACTTCAATTTGACCATAAAAAAATATTTTTGGATAATCATAGAATTCTAACGCCTAAAGTTATCTAAACCGACCTTTGATACCAACTATAAGGCCCCGGCATTAAACCTTACTTAATCTTGAGTTATTACAAGATTACAGATTGAGGATCTTTTCAGGTTTAGAGTTTTAGAGAATTAGATCATAAAACTTGCATTACATTCTATGTAAAAACAAAGTGGTTACATAAAGATACTATTCTTCTTTCCCATCAATGGAAACATATTTCAAATAAAACATGGATTCTTTCTTGACACTTCCTTGACACTATCATCATATCATGTACCTTTTCCATGACCTGTGAAAAACATTTTAAAAAAAACTTGGGATGAGCATAAAAAGCTCAGTAAGGGATATAAAAATATGGAAAGGAAACATGGGTACATATATACATAAGAATGAAATCATACTTTACCCATAAAACTTAAGCATTTTAACATACCTCATCAAATCATGAATAAATCATAGAAATCATAAGACATAAAGGTAACTTGAGGCATTCATAACATTCTTACGTAGGGAGTAACCCTCTTGGTTACGTTTGGAATACCCATCACAGTATATTCCCTAAATCTCTTCGGAGAAACCTTAACGTTTCACTCCTTCGCATTACCCAATGCATTGGAGAGCTATATCGGGCTCACCCGCCCTTAGTTTATCACGGAACCACCCATCTTCATAATAATTCCCAAGAACCTCAACATAATCGTACCACATAAAACATGCATAAAGGAAACATAAAATTTCCACCTTTCAATCACAAGATATAAATACAACACATTGATATAAAAACATTATGAAAACCATTTTCAATACCAAAATAAAAGAAAAGTAAAACATGGTATTTATTTTTCTTTTAAAAAAAAGGTATGGCTTGTAGTGGAAGCCGAAACTCAAATAATGGTCACGGCGGAGGAGAAGTCGTCATCACCGCATCCGTACGACAAAAACATTCCCTTTTGTAGTTTAGTAAATGCTTAGTATAAAAAATATTCCTTTTGAATAAACGTAAAAGTCAAAGGGGTTTATACACCATATAAAAGAAGGTTGTGTATAAAACAAAATATGCCTCAATGAAAGGAGATTGAGACGAAGTCCCATACCTCGGGTCCGACTTGACTCGGTCGTTCTTTAATCTCCTGAATAATAAACTTGAGTTAATTTCTACTTCTTTAATAACCTTTTTCAAGTTCATTATTCCTTTTATATCACTTATTTCCATGTCATGAACACTATGTAATTATTTAAGTTAATAACGGTCGTTTTAACGATCATTGGTACTTGTGTCAAAAATAAACCCTTTATAATTACATGTTGTTCATGTATCCATTATATCCAGAATTATAATCATTATGTATATATCATATATATCCAGTATATACATGCATTTATAATATTACATAATCATTTAGAGGTAAGAAATGAAATGCACCGTTCATGGAGATGGTAAGCCGTACGTACGCATGAACGCTACTTTCATTTATATTTCGTATTTTATAGAATGGAATCATAATGATATAAAGGTATATTATAATTCCAGTATAATATCATATATAATATCATAGTTCCATCCTTTATACGTCCCACATATGGTATTTAACGAATCAAATCACTTTGAGGGGGCAGTAGTCCGCACTTCCTTAAATGAAGATATCGCGTTTACCCATAATGGAAACCATAAAGGTATGACCAAAAAGAAAAAAAACAGAAGCTTAAGGAAAACATCAACATATTATATATCATATATAAATATAGTGACATCTTAATGGCCACCTTTGAATGTGTTAAAAGAATGTTGAACAATCATCGTTTCTGGAGGCATAAATTCACCATCCACGGAAATAGTATGTCCGTTAACCATTAGATGTAGGTGTGTGTAAGTGTAGCTCGAATCCATATTATAACAACATCCTAGTATATTTAGGATACTTTAGTTGTTACAAAATAAAAGAATAAAAAGTGTTTAGGGGTTTCGAGAAGCAAGATAAAACAAAAGGACTCAAAAGAAGACATTACCTTAAAATCGGGTAACTCCCTTTGGTTTGAGCTCAAAGGCTTCATTGGGAAGACTTCTGCCCAAAGTGATGCTTCAAGGAGTAAGATAGGGAAGTGGAGAGACAAAATGGGTAGGGGTTGGCCGAGCCAAAGGCTTTGGGAGTGTGGGTAATGAGGTAGAGGTGGGAGCCTTTTATAAGAGGAGAGGAGGGGCACTCTTGGAAGGTAAAGAAAAGTCACTTTATTTTAAAATGGTATTCGGATTTAAGAGGTCCCACATTGATGTGTTTCGAGGATAAGGTGATAAGGGTTCGAAATACACCCATAAAATAGATTTTTTCCATGTTTAGGTCTTAGATTTTACATTATCATTCCATTTTATTTAAATCGTTAAATAATGAGGTCATCGTTGCATCATCATGATGTCATAAATAAGTTAATTTATTTTAAAGTATAAAAATTATAAAAAAAATACTATGATGTAGGAAATATTTTTAGCTTTCAAATTACTATTTATAATCAAAAATATGATCTTTTAACCCCATGTAAAAATTGTTTTAGTAAAACATCTCATGTTTGTGTCATTTTTACTTTTACATTAAATAAAAAGTTATTTATGTCATTTCCCAACCAAAGTGGCTCCATGGGGTCCCCAAGTTGACACATGGATTTTCTTGGTCGGCCATGACTCATTCAATGAGGGTAGGACATTTTTCAATCTCATCTCATTTTATTAAAGAATTATTTTTACCTTAAACTACACTAATTACCTCTAATCGCGATTAAGAACTTAATAGTTACTATTCACCAAAAAATTATTTTAATCTCATTGAACCACATTTTACTTCTTAATGACTACCATTTATGTCGGATTTTTGAAATTCAAAACACAGAAGTGGTAAAATTTCATTTAAACGAAAAATCAGTTTTTATAAGTACCATTTAGTGGTTTCACTATTCATCAAAAATTGAAGTTTTTCTGAAAAATACCAAAAATTCACCCAAAGCTATATTTGATATTCCGAATTAAAAAATTAATTATATTTTAAAAAATATAAAACATATAAGTCACATTAATTAATTTAATAATTAATTCCCACTGTCATGACAAATAGCGTGTTTTTATGAAACAATAAGTATCAAAAGATTGACACCAGTTTTATGTCCGATTTCAAAGTGAAATTAATTCCAACGACCACTATTTGATTTAATGTTAAAAATATTTTCTAATTTCACTTTAAAACCAATTCAAAAGATAATCTAATCATATAAATAAATTAGATTAAAAATCAGTTTTGATGTAAAATGCCATGTTTTTTACTATTCATTAAAAAATGAACATTGTCTGAAAAATACTAAAAATTCACACAAAGTAAATATTGATGTCCCAATCATAAATAATATGTTTATTTTGACAAACATAGATTATAAAATTTTCAAAATATAGATTTAAAAATGGTTTTCCATCAAAAGGAAGTAAAACAATCTTTTAAAAATATTAATGTATTCCATGCTTAAGATTGGATTTATTTTCATTTTAAGCCTCTAAAACACTATCTAATTCATTAATAGACATAGATAAAAATATCTATTACTCGTTACTTACTTGGGATGTTACAATCTCAATCCCCATCAAGAATGGAATTAAAAATAAACTTTTGATACCATTAATATAAAGAGATTAATGATATAATATATAAAAGGTGTAGTATGTACACCGCCGCAATGAAATTAGTGTTGAATATTGAATATGTCTCATAGAGGTGAAATTGACATAAGAAATCACATACCACATTTATCTTTTTTGAACGATATGTACCATGAATGAATAAAAATTAAAAAATATCAAATATCATGAGAGAAAATAAATTATTTTTTAAAAAAATTCAATCGTATTTATATAAACCTTATTTAATTATTAATTGTGTCACGTCAAATTATGCATCAATGGAAAAAAATTAAATAAAGTCCCTTAAATCATGTTTCCCATTAAATTTCAACATATTAACCACATATATATTGGTTTAAAAAATTAAATATTTTTTTCTAGAACCATATTCACAATTATAATATCATATATAATCATTTTTATAATAACTTACAACCTATTCAGTAACAATATTTCATTATGTTCATTTTTTGTTTGTGTGAATTTTATAGTATTCTCATAATAGTTTTTTCTTATAAAAGGCATATTACACATATATATAATATAGATCTTTCATCTCCATAAATATATAAATTATTTAAATAACATTTTTTATCATTAAAAACCTTTTTTGAACAATTATTTTCTGTTAAACTTTTAAAATGAACCACACCTCGACGTTGAGATAGTATGGTGTCATTCAATTAATGGTGAATAGGTATGGAAATGGATTATATATTAATTTTTTAAATCATATATCATTTAATAAGTATCTTAAATATCCATTAATTACATCATTATAAACATACAAGTAACACGGTGATGAAAAATTTATTACACCGCGATTTGGATAATATAAGTAGTAAGTACGTACTTGCGATAATTCTATTTTTATAGGATAAATTAATAGAAAAATATGGTAGTATCAATAATTGAATAACATCACATTATATCGACGATACATGAGTTAATAATTTAGGATAAAAAAACAAATGAATATAATGTATAAGAAAACAATATACATGGAAGTGTGGGTAATGACGATTACCTCTTCTTCATTAGACATTCTTTAAATCTATTATTAAGTGAATCAGGATTGTTCTATGTTAAGGACTTGAACCTTTATAAATTAAATATGGGTGTTTATATGTGTATTTTTCATAGGATGGTTGACCGAGATGGGACAATGTTGTTTAGAGAAAGGATAGAAGGTGTTCCCCTTTTATAATTACGTTGATGGGTACTATTGGAATTTATAATAATATTAAAATTTAAATAGGCTATTCAAGATCCATATTCTTCAGAAGGCCTATAATTTTATAGGTAATGAATTGTTTTACCATATATAACAACCTTTTAAACTATATAATTTTTTTAATTTTAAAAGAATTCTATAAAATATTAATTCCATAAAATAATAATCATGTCAAATTGGGTACTATTATTTATATTGAGTTTAAAAACATGAAGAAAACATGTGACAATGGGGAATACATTTTAATTATATCCTAAAAACGTCATGGTAGTTTAGATAATTATTTTACCACTTTAATTATATCAAATTATATTTATTTTAATATTTTTAATACGATATATTGGATTCTTTCCATTAATTAAATAATTTCCTCATTAGTCTTGGGTAAGGATTTATGGTAATTATTTAATCCAAAAAAATTCACAAATATTAAGATTTAGATAAATATTTGAGTTTTCACAGGACTATATATAATGAAATATAAATTATATATAACACTCTATGAAAAAGTTTACACTTATTAAACTCAAGAGTGGGACATTATTTTAAATTTCTTTAAATAAAAAAATATGAAGGACATAATTTCATCTACATGGCCAAAATAGGTTATAAATTACACCATTGGATTATTATATTCGATATTTACTCATACAAAATTATTTTTTAATTTTTTCTATCATTTTATGTTTATAATCTTTTAAATTTTAGAGTTTATAATCGTTTTATTAATTATTATTATTCTCACACAAGGACCATGTTTGTGGTATCTAATAGAGATTCATAGTTCACAATATTGTTTTTGGTATTCTTGTATAATGTGATAGGGGATCACCTGAAGCGTTTCTTGGATTTCCCTCCTCAAAATGATAGGATGTAATATTGAATTATCCAAAAATTATAATATATTATTCAAGCAAGTATTATATATTTCATTTTATTTTAATATAATCACATTTATTTGGTATAGTTTTTCTATAAAACAACTTCCATTTTTGGATTTATATCGCTTTTTTGAGGGTCATTATGGGTGACCATGTCATTCTCTACAATACTAGAAGAAGGTAGGTGAATATTTAATTATTTGAATGATTATGGTTAAATAAAATTTAGAATGGGTGTATTTTATTTACAAATTAATGAGTACAACATAGATTAGGAGGTTATATTAGTCTGGCCAAATGATATGAACCATGGATATTAGAGTCAAAAAAATGTTTTCTTATAGTGGTCCCCTCAGATAGGCAATATGTGTTTTAGAAGAATCTATAAATTTTAAATTCTATAAATTTGAATATTTTAGATCATAGCATTCATTGGGGTGGTTTTCCGTTTGTTTGATCCTCCTCCATGATAAAAAGTTACACATGATGTGTTTCATGTGTCTCATCTCTAGTGGTGAGATCCAGATTGTGATCATATGCATAATTACCATGATTCTTAGGAGTAATGTGATGTATATTTTGTGGAGGGTGTGATTCTGAAAGTTTAAATATGTGAGAATGTATTACTAGGTTAGAGGTGGTGTTGTAAGGGAAGGTTGTTCCTCTTGTCATTGACTAATGGCAGCAAAAATGTTTTCAATAAGAGACATGAAAATCAGAGACAAACATTGAACCAAAGTTAACCAAATTATTATATCTAACATATAGGGGTATATATCCAAAATAAAAATTAATAATAGGGGTAGAATTGTGACAAAAATTTATGATATATTATTCATTATAGGTTTTGCATATTATTTTTCATATGTCCTTTGTGTTTGTAGTGGTTTTGATGTGTTTGGGATTTTTTAAATAAGAAGTGGAAAGGATGGAGGCATATAGTAGCTTTGAAATCCAATGTAGCTCCATCAAAACATGTGTGGTATCCACTATACATTTTATGGAGTATTTATAATATATGGCAGTTTTGTCGATTCCACCTACCTACTAGTGAAGCTATGTAGAAATGAATCTTCCCCATAGCGAATGGGATATCGATGGTGTCATTCAGAGCCCAATGTCATCACCTAGTATTATAGAGTTTTTTTAAATTCAGTTTTCATCCTTTTTCTCAATCTCATGGTTGTATATAAACCCCCTTGACACAAGGATCTCTCATTTAGTTATTACAGGTTCTCTACTTCTCTTTTTCCTCCTATATTTAACATTTGGACATCATTATGATCTTTTGTTATTAATATGAATCATTAC
Organism: Viscum album; assembly: GCA_963277665.1. Taxonomy (NCBI): domain Eukaryota; kingdom Viridiplantae; phylum Streptophyta; class Magnoliopsida; order Santalales; family Viscaceae; genus Viscum; species Viscum album. The sequence continues at coordinate 1,170,209,282 of OY728119.1, read as the reverse complement.
CTAGATTCATGTAATTTTATGATTTTTAATTCTTCAGAGAAGATCATTTTCAAAAAGGATTCCTATTAAACATGTGTGATAATGTAATTACATTTCAGTTTGGTTCTACTAAACAATGAACCAATAATTATAATCCTTGTAGATCTGGAAATGTTCATGCATTCAAGGGTAGAGTTGGATGATGACCATGAACATTGTCATTAAATCCATATTTCCCATTAGTTATGAGTTTCTTGTCATTATAGAGTGTTTATTTGGTTTATTATAATGATTTTTTCCAAAAGTTATATCCCCATGAAACATATTTTTGAGGATTACACAAAAGAGGTGTTTCTATATGTGCCAAAAAAACCCGTTTCTGATGTTTTCTTGGATGTGGTATCATTACGGTAGTGAAATTTTATTGAGGTTCCTATATTTTTAATTTATCATATTACATATGTGTATATTTCCTATGTTTTTCTCTATCTCCCATATCTTTGTTTGCAGTTTGACTAATATCAACTACCCTCCTGAAAGGGATGTGTTAATTGAAATATTAGAATAAACTTAGTATATCCATTTTAATGAGATGGGTATGATGTGTTTTTGTGCAATCCATTTAAATGGGGATGTGTCAAAAAAAATGATGACACATGTTCATTATTTTATTGAGAATTATTATCTATATTCGGTCTCTAATGACCCAAAATGAATTTTATTAATATATGATATAGTTTTTTAATATCTATGGTCGGTTTTATTTTCAATGTAATAACCTAATATATATTACACACATGTGTTATGGAATGTTATTTGTATATTACTAGGTATTAAACCCACACCCTTTTTGGGATTTTGGTATACTTATATATTTCATGGTTAAATATTTGGTAAAGGGAAAAGGACTTGTGTTCAATGGTTGGGTAGGTTTGTGACGACTATTATATTGAAACAAGGTAAAATTCCAAAGGAATATAATCTTTTTGAAATCTCTATATTGAACGTTACTGGATATGAGATTCAAAATAAAATTTTATGAGTTAGAGCACATAAAATTTCTGTTTTTAGACTTGGTTAAAGGCCCAATTGATCCCTCGGGTGTCCTGCTGAGTTTTGGAAGCATCCAGGTAAGAAATTCAAAGGGTTGGTGGGTCATCACAGGGAACATAGACATATTGAATCTGTGAGACACTCATTATAAAACCACATGGCCTATATCATTGGAGAAGAAGTTCCCTAAAAATAGTGTTCATGGTTTACCCATGATGTCCACCTAGCCTCCATGATTAGTGCCACATAGGTAGTATGCTCGCAGAATTCATTTCAGGGTTTGTGCATGTTAATAATTATGAAGTGGGAAAAACTATATGAGGTGTTTTCTTAAAGAATGTATTCATCACAGTTGGCAGAAGGATAGTAAAACCAATGAGGAAAAATAGTTCACTACGATTTTAGGGGTGAAATTACATGTTTGACCATAATGAAACATTAAGTTTCTTATTATTCATTCTCCCTTATCCAGAACATGTGTGAATCTCCTCTCTAGAACCTTGATCTCCTCTTCTTCTCTAATCTAGGATTATCCATATGTCCTCTTCAGGTTGTGTGAATCAAACATTGATGGTCTCTATATATCTTTATCAACAATATCCCTATTCCCAAAAAATCAATATTATATCTCACTTTCATTATGCTATGCTATATTGGTGCGAGCTCATTTTAATTATTTCTAGGGAAAATGATTATTACTTCAATTTTATCCAAATTTAAACAAATCGGAAATAAATGTTAGATGACTGGAATGTCCTAATCATGAGGTAGGTGGTTCATGACCTATTAATTAAATTTTTTTCAATTTATTAAATGTTTCATTGTGCTTCCTATTTTCCTTTTTCAAGAATCATCTTTAAATAGAGTTTTTTATATAAAATTGATCAACGCACATAGACACAATCTCTATGATCCTTGTTAAGTATATAGAGTATGCCAACATCAATCCTAGTCACCCATAGTGTTTGATGACTATATGTTCCCAATTATAATGAATGGATTTAATTCTTGAAATTACATATATATGTTCTACGTAGATTAATAATGAAATTTATCATTGAAGGGAATTTATCGATGCCATGTTGAACCATGTAATTATTATCCCCATGTTGGGTCATTTTTATTAAATTATTCTAAAATGTTAAATTACAAGTAATTGTCTAATGTGATGCTCGATTGGTCTATAATAATTTTTTGGCGAGCAGTGTCTTGTTTTTATAATAATACCTTCATTTGAGGGTGTCTGTCTTAAAAATTACTAATTACTAATTTTTTATTTATATCATGATTGGCTATGTTACATTAGTGATTACCTATACCTTTGGTATTTCTATATTGATGACATGTTTTTTTTCTTATACATAATGACATTATTAAATGGATTTTCACTCATTGTTATAAATTTTTAATTGAAAAACAATATCTCCTAAGTGTTAGGCCCCTTCTATAATTGGAATTTTCCTCGATGGAAATTTATATTTATGATAATACAATATTCTATATGACCCTTATAACCTTATGAATTTTATAACATTAAGGTATTGAATTGAATTTATTGAATACAATGGGATGACATGTGTAATTCTTAGTACTCAAAATCCTAGATCATGAGCATTATTTTAATAAATTTGCATTATTACAAGGAACCAAATCCCTGACGACCGATCATTTTAGCATTTTTGGAAAATAGATTACATACCTGAACATTACATTACTATTCCAACATAAAATATAATACAGATAATTCTTTGAGAACTCCATTATTATGATAGCATAACCCTTGATATAATTCATAAAATTCGTTTGGAAACATGGGATAAAAACATAATAACAGGGTCATCTCAGATTCTTAGTAAGGATAAACAATATAGAAAAGCTATCACAAATAAGCATAAACATTTAAGAAAAGGTAAAAATCAAAAATAGGCCTTTTAAAACATTATTTTCAGCATAATATAGAAAAATTATTCAAATAATACCATTAAAAAATTAAAATGGATGTTCTAATATTCAAATAATCACATATAAATTCAACTAATAATCACATAATGATGGAATGCCAAATTCCAGACAACATAACCACTACATGAATGCCCTGTTCCAAGACCATACACAAATATTCTATCAAGGACTCACCAAAAGATAGTATATTGTCTTATAAGATGTACTGATTCATCTAAAGGCTATAATGGGCACCAGCCATCACTGACTATGTCCAATACATTCCTCATATGAAAAGGGTGAAACATAACATAAACACTCATATTAAAAATAGCATATGAAATGTTAATACATTAAAGATAAACCATGAATGGTATTATAAAACCACATCCATTGTCAACATATCTTCAACCCTTCAATATAATTTGGAGGATTGTATTATAATAAATCAATCTCATGTAATCATAAAAGAAAACAATATACATTGATATAGATTAAAATAATCTAATAAAACCATTATAACCCTATTAGTTAAATATCCATTTTATACATTGATAATATTAAAATTCACAATATTTATAAAAGAAGTCTTTTAAAAAAACATTTTTAGTAAATGTGTCCCATACCACATTGAAACATTGGAATGTAATAAACTTTTTAAAACATTTATATCCATATAAATAAATCATTAATCTAATTTTGAAAATGTGACTAATAATAAATAAATGTTTCGAAGATTATATATTTAAAACATTTATACTGATTTTTCAGTTAATTATTCCCTTAAAAATCCTTCAAAATAATCCATTTTATTTTTTGATGAAACATGTACATGAATGATAAATGTGTCCCAATAAACACTTTGGCATAAAAAATCTTTTATAATAATGATATTTTGAAATTGACCACTTCCAAGTACTTTTCTATAGTCGAGGGCATATTAACGTCCTTCATAATGATTAAATTATATTATTAAATTATAAAATAACCATATCATTATATATGATATCATATATTATCTTCATATATCAATTTTTTAATTATACATTATTATTACCTTCATTCCAGTTGTAAATTTCTTTGTTTTCCTATGCATGTTTCATCGTGAATGTCATGTTTCATATGCATATGATATATTTTATTAATATCTAGAATGATATTAAGTTCATAAATATTATATTTACTCATCAAATTAATTATATAGTCATTCTGGAATGGTTAACTTGGAGAATTAATCTCATCACGCCGTGGAGATGGTAGGTCGTACGTACGCATGAGGGACAATTTTATTCCTTTAATTGTAAAATTGTATAGAAATGGACAGAATATTAATTTTAAATTATCATAATAATTTAATATTATTTATTTTTGTTTATTATAATCCTAATTATAACAATCTAAATAATTTAATGTTGAACAACAAATTACACCACGATATGGAGATGGTAATCTATACGTACGCATATATAGTAACATTATTGTTCATAGGATGGATAAAATAATTAATATAGTTGTAACATGATAATAATAACTTATATTTATAAGTATGATCCTAGATTTATTACATTGGTATGGGAAAAATATAGAAAGATCATGTTGAAGAAGAATATAACTTTGAAATATGTGATAAAATGATTTCCTCTTTCTCAAGTGTCTCCTATTGAATTTCATAAAATGACTTCATAAAATGGTTTTAAACCCAAAATGTGGACTATAGAATGATGATAGAGATTTTATGAGGGGATTTGGTCAGGTTTTTTCCCAATAAAAAGGATATGGAGGTGTGAATAAAAGATAAGGAAAAGTGCGCTTTTATAAGAGATTTGTGGGGAACGTTAGAATGTTTTGAAATATTAATTTATTATAAATTGATATTCACTTTCTAATGGCTCAAAAGTAATTTATTTCAAGGAAATGATTAGTATGGATTGAAATCCTTTCATAAAATAGGTTTTAGACATTTTTATAAAAAAAATTATCCTTATCTTTTAGATTTAACTATCTGTTAAATAGTTTAACTTTTATCGCGTCTTCTTGTATTTTTACTCTTTATGGTTAGTATAGTTACTATTAAATTCCAAGAGAAGTAAACAAAGATAATTTATGAAAAATTTGTCATAATAAATGTTATTTGGATTAATAATTGATTTTTATGACATTTATATCATGTACTAGAGTAGTATTTATTTAAAAATCTCATTTATGTCAATTTTGACAGCATTTAAGACATTATTTTAAAATAAAGTCATAACAACATGTTTATTTTGAAAAAAATTACATTAACTCCATATTAACATGTAATATACATCCTTAATATTTTTATGGATTATTATATTTCAAATAATTTTTATTTTTATATTTATAATATCATTTATTTGACCATTTTTAAATAAGGTAATTACTACATCATCATTATGTCATAAATAAATTTATATATTTACCGTATAAAAATTATAATCCAAAATGTATGATGTTGGAAAATAATTTTAGATTTATAATAACTATATGTATTCAAAAATATCAGTTATATAACCCCATATTACAATTCATTGAGAAAAAAATATACATGTTTATGCTATATTTCCTTATACTTTAAATTAATTATTACAGCATGTCATTATCATGCCCAAATAGCTCCCAAATGCCAAAGGTTCGTCCAAAGTATTTTTTTCGTAACACATGAATCATAAAATAATATTAGTACGTTTTTAGGGTAGTTTTATATTATTATAATATTATTTTTACCCTTATTTATCCTTTAACACTGCTAAATAAAAATAATTTCTGAAGATATTATTCATAAATTCTAAAAATTGAAGATACCTATTTACATGATTTTTAACTTATGATTCAAATTATGGAATCCATATTTTCAAAATCATAATAGAGAATTTTTCTTAATTAATTTAAAATTAATTCCCATTGTCAAAACTGAAAATTATGTTTTTATGAAATAAAAACTGTCAAAAATTGAATTTTTTTATGTCCAATTTAAATTTGAAATTATATCGAATGATCAAAATTGGATTAAATGATAAAAACATAATAAAATTATACATTAAAACCATTTATGAATATAATCTAACTATATGAATAATATTGATTAAAATTTAGTTTTGAATTAAAATTTAGTATTTTCATTATTCAATAAAATATGAAAGTTATCCAAAAAACACAAAAAACTTATCAGAACGAAGTTTTTATATCCCACTTATATATATTAAGTTTATCATTTACTGTTTAAATTATAAAACTGTCAAATATTGGATTTAAAAAGGGTTTGACATTAATAGTTGATAAAACAACATTTTTGTAAAAATGCATTTTTATCTAAAAACATGAATTTGTTCTTATATTATTCCTAAGAAACACTTAATATGACTGTTAAAATTATATAGACTATATAAAATTTAAAATGGGGTTAATATTATTCATAACCATTTTTCAAACAGCTAGTGTGATAGGTCGTGTTGTGCTTGACCTTAGTGTTGCTTAGAGAACAAGCTATTTAATAATTTAAAAAGAAACGTATAATTTATGACTGATGTGTTTCATTGTCCCCAAATCCAATAAATTGTGTCCTCACCATTTTCAAATTCCGGTTTTGCAACAATGGTTTGATCATTCAAAATACCTTTACTATAATCCCACATCAGAAAAATGGCCGATAAAACATCCACTGTAAAATAAAGAATGTGAAGTAAGAATGTTACGAGAAAGAAAAAATATAAGGGCTAAACATAAGAAAAAATGGACATTAAGGAATATGTAACCATAACATTCTAATGTACAATGATAGTGAAAATTATTAGGAAATGGATTACAACCACAAAGCTATAAATCAATGATGATTCTCGGGCCACTATATCCATCAAAAGAGAACATACTAGGAATTTTTTTTGTTTTATGATATTTTCCCTAGACATGAATAATTAATTTAACTACTACATAAATAAAATAATGAAACATACTTACTAACATGTATTGTTTTATCATTTAATCAATTTCTACCACAAACTCAAATTCACCTCAACATATAATTAAATTGGCTCTATCATAATCACATAGGTTTTTAAAAATGAACTCATACTTCATATATGTTACCATTAAAATAAAATGTAAACACATTATAAGAACATATAAATCACATATTCCAATGTTCGTTGATGCAAAATTATCACCCTTCAGTTGCATGTTTATTTCTTTTAGCCTTGTCAAATGCAATGGGTTATTTCCTGACCTGCGGGTAATAATTTTTGTAAAACTATTTTATTATAACATTTCAAAAATATTCATAAGAAATTATTTAATCATAAAAAATACAATCCAATGTTCAAATTAATCCATTCCAATATTTAGTGTAATCCAAAATAATTCTATCTAAACTCATTTTAAATGGTCACTAAATTTCTAAAATGAATTGTAACATTAGATTCCCCATACAACGTAATGATTCTCTTATTTCCACATATAAAATATACAATTAACATAATCATATTAAAACCATAATGAAAAAAAATTAATGCAATTTAGTCCTTATATATATCAAATTTTTCTTATTACTAGAATATAATTATTGATCCAAAAACCACAAATGCATTAATTATATCACATTGACCACAATAACAACCTATGAGTGTCATTGATCAATTTTCTTCTTCTATGTTATATTTTATTGGCTCTTTGGACACTAATTTTTATAATGTATCATATATTTACAAATATAACGTTGCAAAACATCATTTTTTCCCTTACAAGCATGATCTCAGTGACCTTTTTCTCCACATTTGTAACAAACTCCAATTCCATTTAAGAAATTACCGTGGTGTTTCGTCCCAAAATTATCACATAAGGGATAATACATTATCCCTTAGACCATTTATCTATCTCTTGATCCACCATTCTATTCTTATCTTACATTACATTAATGTCATAAGATATAGAGAATACTTTTTTCAGCATGATAGCACATGAGACTATATCTTCCCACAATGAGAAATATATTGAGTATTGTACCTGTCAGCAGAATGTTTTTAACACATCAAATAATCATTCAATACTACTAATTGGCTTACATATGTAGTATGTATCAAGCCTCACTAACCTTTTTAAGTTAGCCACATAAATTGTTACATTCCCATCCCCCTTTTACCTCAGACATAGAAATTTTCATTTCAATATCATCTCCGAATTCAAGAGGAAAGTATTTCTCTATGAGATGTTCATTAAACTCCATTTATTACATATTTGAAACGTCTTCATCCTCTTGGTTGTTTTAAATTAATGGCCACCATTGATCTGTATCTCTTGATATATGGTAAACTATAATGAAAACATTATACCTTTCGTTACTTCCAAAAGATATTAATACATTCTATAAGGAACATATCCACTTCTCAAACAGAAATATATTTTTATTCCCATTTAATAATGGAGTTTGTTGTCTCATGAAGTGGTCTAACATTGATCTTCTACATTATGGATCAGGGTACTCCATATGTGTAAGATAGTTAATAATAACCAGAGTCAGGTATCCCAAATTGGTTATAATCTGTTCATCACCAGTTACATCGCTAGCTCCACTATAATTATCTTTCATAGGAGGGAAATCAATATATGGATTTTGTGCATTTATAGGGTTTCAATTTTTCCACTAGGTTAAATTTCTAAATAGTGGCATACAATAGATTAGGTTATGAATCCTAATGTATAAATCCAAACTAGTAATATACATTACAGAAATTTAGAAATTTATTAATATCCAGTCCATATTCATAATTATAGTTCCATTGAGGCCATATTTACTCTTAATTACCTCATAATGGTTTGTATTAAAAATATTAATTATCCTAAGAATATCCACCAAAAGTGTCAAACCAGGTGCACAGTATGGCTCATTATTGGGTTCCAGGTTACCCGAGTCAACCCTAGAACACCTTGTATGAGTTTTCACACCTAAGTACATATATTTTAGAACCACATCCAATTTTTGTATCCATATATGGATAAGTTTCTTAGAATATCCACTTAATCTCTAATTTTCAATAATTCTTGGGGTTCACCTATACTTATAATCAATACATATCATAGGGTTGTGATCCCTAATCCATTTCATATAAATCTATTTCCAATCATTTTTCTAAATAGCCCATAACACCAAGTGAAACACCTTGACAACAATATCCTAGAGATAGTTCATTATTTTAATACCTTGGTATGATTACAAGGGATCAAATCCCAAATCACCTATCCATTTAGGTTTCTTAAAAAATAGATTATATACAAGAACATTATATTTCAATATGTAACACAAAATAAAGCATATATAATCATTTAAGAACAAAATTTTTCTTTTATATTATCCCTATGTATTTATCATAAAACACTTCTAGGCATCCAAGGAATATAAAACATAAGTAAGGGATCATTTGAGATTCTTAGTTAAGATTAACAATATCGTAGATGTTATCACAAATAAGTATAATATTTTATAGCAAGGTACAAAACTAATGAAAAAACATTTTCAAACCTTATCCTCGGCATTAAATGAAATAAATATATTAAATAATTCCATTTAAGAATTCGTAAAGAGATTCTACTATTATAATAAACACATATAATATCAATAAATAATCTCCTAATAAGGGAATGTGTAATACCGAATATTATAACCACTACATCATGGTATCATTCCTATACCAAAAACAAATATTATATCTTGTCCTCAAGTAAAGACACTAGTTTTTCTGATGAGACTTACCGATGCATTGAAGGGCTATAAAAGTCTATGAATGTCACATACTAAGTCCAATATATTCCAAATATAAAAATGGTGAAACACAACATAAACACTCTTTTTAAAACGTGAATATGAAATATTAATAATTTAACCAAAAGAATTAATGGTATTAAAATAGAACATATACTATCAAACATATCATAAAGCCTTCAATACAACTTGGAAGATTGTATAATATTTAATAAATCTTAATTAATAATAAAATCCCATAAATTATATAAAAATTTATGAATATAATCTAATAAAATCATTAAAACTGTTTTTAAGAAATATCACTATTTACTTTTAGAACATTAAAAGTGACACAATTTATAAAATAATAAATTAATAGTCATATTTGAATCAAATTTTCCCACAAAAAATTGAAACAATTGAAAATAATTAGAATTTTAAAAAATTTATGTCCATTAAAATAAATCATTGAAAACATTTTAAAAACATGGACATTAATGAGAGTGGTTTAGAAGTATAAATCTTTAAAAAATTTCTAATGATGTTTTTGTTATAGGGACCCTAAAATAAAATTTTCAAAATATTCCTTTTGAAACCATTATTAAGAAACATGTACATGATTGATAAATATGTCCCAATAAAAAATAATTCATAAAAAATCTTAGATAATAAGGGGATTTCTAAATTAATATTTTCTGTGTAATTTTATTTATTTTACGGTGTGTTAAACTTCTTATAATGAATAATGTTTGTTAATAATTTATAAAAGAACCATATCCATATTTATGATATTATATATGATTCTCTTATATCATTTTTTGTATTGTTTTTGTATTACCATTGTTTCGGGTGTTAACGACTTTGTTTTTCTCTGCATGTTCTGTCATGTATGTCATGTTTCTTATGAATGTAATATATTTTATTCATATAAAAATAGATATAAAATTAATAAATATTAAATTAACTTATCAAATGATATATATATTCATTCTTGAATGGTTATTGGGGAGAATTAATCTCATCACATCGTTGAGACGGTATGTCTTACGTATGCGGATGTGACGATATCATTTCTTTAATGATTAAATGGTACGAAAATGGTTGTTATATTAATTATAAATAATTATAACCATTTTATATTCTTTATTTATTTCTATTATACTCATCATTGTACCCATCCAAATAATTTAATACAGAATAACAAATTAACCACGGTGTAGAGACAGTAAGCCATACGTATACACACATTGTGGTATTATTATTTTTAAGATAGATAAAATGATGATTATTGTTGTCCCATGATTATAATAACATATAAATATATATATTAAAATTTATTTATTACTTTTTTATGAATAAAAATATATTTTTAATTAGAATAAGAATATAACATTGGAAGATGTCATAAAATGATTATATCTTCTTTAGGTGGTTCCTTTGGAGTTTTACAAAATGACTATTTATGTTGGTTTTAATCCATAAGTGAGGCATATAGGATGAATTTATGGAATTTGAGAGGATATTTTGGAAGGCTTTGACTATGCCAAATGGCATTGGAGATGTCAATAAAAGGGAAGGAGAACTGCCTATTTATAGGAGAGGTGAGGGGTACATTAGTAATGTCTTGAAATATTAATTTACTATATATTTATTTTCTGTTTCTAATGGATCCAAAGTGTTTTATTTAGAGGATAAGAATATTATGGGTCTAAATACTCCTAACCAAAAGGTTTTATACATGGTTAGGTCATTAAATTAGCCTTTTATTTTAGATTTATCCATTAGTTAAATAGTTTGCCTTTTACTAGGTCTTCTAGTATTTTTCACTACATGGTTAGAATAGATACTATAAAATTCCAAGAGAACATAAAGTGGTTAATTTTTTATCATTTAATCCCTACCCATGTTATTTGTTATATTATTAAATTTTTATGACTATTATGTCATTTAATAGAATATTATTTATTTTAAAATCTCATGTATGACAATTTTGTCACTATTTATGACTGGTTTTTTGTTAAAGGTATAATAATATTATTCTTTTGACCAAAAATAATATCTCAATAATAACATGTCATATTACTCCATAAAAGTTCTTTGTCGAATCTAATATCTCAAATTATATATATTTTAATATTTATAATATAATCTATTTGATTCTTTTATTAATAAGTTAATCACTACATCATCTTTGTGTCATTAATAAATTTATTGTTTTTATGTCTAAAATTGTAAATAAAATATGATGATGTATGAAATATTTTTATATTTATAATTAATTTTATTATTAATTTTATCAGTTATATAACCCCATATTAAAATTATTTTCGTAAAAATATACAGGTTTATGATAAATTTATATTTTCATTAAATTATTAATATAACATGTCATTATCAAACTCAAGTGGATCCTAAATAACAAAAGATCTTCCTAACTATTATATTGGTCTCTCATGGATAATCTAATAATTAAAGTTCATGTTTTAGGGTAGTTTTATATTATTAAATTAGTATTTTTTATCTCTAATTACCAAGTTTACCCATTAAGAGTGGTAAATAAAAATAATTAATGAATTTACAATTCATAATGACCAAAAATAAAAGCTAACTATTTATATAATTTAGACCTTATGATTCAAAATATGTAATTTATTTATCAGAATTCATGACACGTCATGTTTATTAATTAATATCAAATTATTTCACATTGATGAAACTAGAAATCAGGTTTTAAGAAGATAAAACTATCAAAATATTGACATGTTTTTATGTCCAATTTATAAATGAAATTACATAAAATAAACAAAATTATATTAAATTATAAAAACATAATATAATTTAACTTTTAAAACAACTACAAATATAAAATAACTATATAATTAATTTAGATTAAAATATAGTTTTGAATTAAAATGCAGTATTTTACACTATTAATAAAAATATGAAAGTTTTCGAAAAAATCCACAAAATTAACCATAATAATTTTTTATTTTCTTATTTTAAATAATAATTTTATATTGTCAAATTTACTATATAATATTGTCAAATATTGGATTTATAAATGGTTCTCCATTAAAAATGATAAGACATCAATTTTTGAAAAATACTTCTTTTATCTGAAAAATTGGATTTATTATTATATTATATATAAGAAACAAATATGATTAATTTTAAAATTAATGGAATATAAAAAATTCAAAATGATTTTAATACTATTCTAAAATTCTTTTCAAACAGCTATTTTGATAGGTCGTGGGGTGCTCGAACTCGTTGTTGTGTATAGCTCAAACTATTGAATTATTTAGAAAGAATGCTATCATGGAAGCTTGGTGAGCTATATTCTCCCCTCCTTAAATAAATATCATCATTTCAAATTTGTAATGTGGGTTTAGTAATAATTTATCGATTATTAAAAATCCCTTTATATCAATCCCACATCGGAAAAATGGTCGATAAAACATCAACTTTAAATTAAAGAAAGGGTTGTAATAAGGTTACCAGGGATAAAACATACCAGGGTTAAATTTAAAAAGCATGGACATGAATGTATATTTAAACATAATGTTCTAATGGATATTGATAGATTACATGATGTGGAAAATGATAACAATCACAATGGTATAAATCTGTGATGATCCTGGGGCCATTTGATTCATCACAAAAGAGCATACTAAGATTTTAGTTTTTGTTTTATGATATTTTACCTATAGTTGAAGAATTAATTTAATTATGATATTAATAACATTTTGAATCATACATAACTAAAAAGTATAGTATTCTTTTTAATCAATTTTTTCCATAAACATACCTTTCTCTAGAAAAGACAATATAATTTGATTTTTCAAAACATTATAAGCTTCCAAAGATTAACTTATACATCATATATCAATCCTTTTAAATATAAGAAAACCATTTTATACAATCAAATAAAACACATAGGTTAGTGGTAGGTGATTCCCAATTGCCACCGTCCAGTTTTGGGTTCAAGCCTTGCTTCCTTGTTAGACGCACCGAGTTATTTCCCGTCTGGTAGGCTATACTTTTCATTAAACTATATTATTATAACATTCCAGATATAATTTTAAGAACTTTTTTATATTAAAAAATTCTATCCAAAGTTAAAATTAACCCATTCTGACCATTTTTGTTAATCAAATTTTTTTCCAAGCTCTACCTAAATGGTCTGTAAATTTTAAAAATCAATTGTAACGTCTATTTCATCGAACAATGTAATGTTTCTATTATTATCACATACTGAATATATGATTACAATAAGTATGTAAAAATAATAATTAAAAAAGGTACTTAAGTAAAATCCTTATATATATATCACATTCTTATTATTACAAAAATATAATTATTGATTTCAAAAACACAAATACCTTAATTTTATCACTTCCACTATAGTAACGACATAAGCTCGAACAATATCTGTTTTCATATTCTGAGATATAATTGCTTGATTATTTAGATAATAATTTTCACAATTTACCATATCATTACAATTATATCATTGTAAATCTTTTTTTCATTCCCTTCGAATCACTATTTTGGTGACATTTTTCTCCATAGTAGTGACAAATTCCCATTTTTTTTGGGGAAGTACCAGGGTGATTCTTTACAAAATTTTCACATAATAGAAAATAATTCATTCATTTTTCCTTTATTTGTCTTTTTCTCCACCATTATATTATTGTCCTGATTTTCAATAATTTCATAAGCCTTAGAGAATTCTTTTCTCACCTTGATATCACATTAATCAATATCTTCATATGTATAGAAGGATTGTGAGACTATTTCTCATGAGGGAATGGTTTTAACCCATCAAAGAATCTATAAATATTACTTTTTGGGTTACGTATGTAGTCTATATCATGTCGTTCTATCCTTATGACATTATCCTCATACTTGGAAACCTTCTTATCCCTTTTTTTCCTCTGACTTAAAAATTTCCTACCCATACTAGATCGATGTTCATGTGGAAATTATTTCTCTAAGAATTTTTTTAAAACCCTCTCTATTACATATTTTATACTTTATCACCCTCATTAGTTTTTGTAATTAATGACCACCATTGATCGACATATCTTGAGAGATGGTAAAATACTGTGACAACACTCTCTCTTTCATTATATCCAAATGCAAGAAAAGTTTTCTCAAAGAAACATATCCTTTTCTCAACCACAAATGGATTTGTTGTCCCATTGAATAATGGGGGATTTGGTCTCATAAATCGTTCAAACATGGACCCTTTGTTTTGTATACCAGGGGGCTCTATATGGGTAAGGTTTTTATTCATAACCTAAGTCAGCTCTCCTAGTACAGTTATATGTTGTTCATCACCAGTGGCATCTCCAACTCCGCTATAATTATCTTTAATATGAGGCAAAAACCTACATGGATTATGTGAATTGATATTGTTTCCATTTCTCACACTTGGCTCCATTTCTAAATAGTGTCATACACTAGCTTAGGATATGAATTATTGTGCAGAAATCCAAACAAGAAAATTACATAACATAAATTCAATAATTTATACATATATAATCTGTAATCATAAAATATGGATCCTTTGAGGCCATATTTACTCATATAAACTTCATAATATATTGTAATGAAAATATGAATTATCTTAATAATATCCCAAGGAGTGTCAAATCAGATGCACAATAAGGCCTCTTATAGTTTATCACGTTACCACAAGTCAAGCCTAGAATACCTTCTCGGCGTTTTCACCACTCAGTTCTCTTGTTCCAGAACCACGTAAAATTTTATTATCTATGAAGGTATGAATTTATTGTGATTTCCACGTAATATATACTTTATAAAAATTCTAGGGGGTTCTTCTAGACTAATCCTCATAGTTTGTATTAAGATTATGATAACAAATCAATGTTTTCTAAATCTGTTTCTATTTTTTTTGTTAAACATACCATGACACCATCTATAGTATCCCAACCCAAGAAGCCTAGACCCGGTGCATTATATTAATACATTGTCTTGATTACAAGGAATCAAATCCCAAAATACTGAACATTTTATTTGTCTTGTAAAATACATTACATACAAGACATTACATTACAATATATAACATAAAATAGATAATATATAATCCATTGAGAATGTAATTATTCCCCTAGCTTAAACCTATATATCTTTATTAAAAAACATCATGGAATTCTTGGAAAATAAACCATAACAAAAGGGTTATCTCAGATGCTCAGTAACGATAAACAATATAGCAGAAGCTATCACCAATAAGCCTAAACTTTTATGGCATGGGACAAAAATACCATCCAATAATTTCAAAATATTATCTTCAATATAATATAGCAATAATAAGTAAAATAATTAATTTTAAACATTCACATTGATATTCTACTCATCAAATAATCACATATAAAATCAATACATAATATCATAATGAGGGAACACATAATGTTAGACATCATTAATACTACTTCAGGGCCTCATGACAAGACCATACACAAATAATATATCAAAGGCTTTTACCAAGACAATATTTTGTATCATGAGACCAACCAATGCACTGAGGGGCTATAGTAGGCCCTGCCTGTCACATACAATATCCAATACATTCCTTAAATGTAAGGGATGGAACATAACATTAACACTTGTATTAAAACTTTCATATTAATTGTTAATAATTTAACAAAAAGACATGAATGGTATTAAAATAGTACATAAATAGAAAAAAAAATATTATAAACACTTCAATAAAATATGGAATATTTTATATGAATAAATCAATCTCAATTATGCATAAAGTCCAATAAAGGATGTTGACATAGACGAAAGTAATAAAAAAATCATTAATACTCTTTTATAGAAAAAGAACATTTTACTTTGAAAACATTAAAAGTCAAATTATTTATAAAATATATCATTTTAAAAAAATGAATCAATTTTCCCTATACAACATTGAATATTTTGAATGTAATTTACATTTTAAAAAATTTATGTTCATATAAATAAATCGTTAAAAGAATTTTTAAAACATATACATTAAAAAATAAAGGTTTAGAAGTATAAATATATGAGACATTTATATAGATATTATCATTATAGAGTCCCATAAAAAAATTAAAACTATTCTTCTTTAAATAATTTTTACGAATCTTGGACATGAATGATAAATATGTACCAGTAAACACTTATGCATTAACAATCTTGGATAATAATGTGATTTCAAAATTAACCATTACCTAGTACTATATTTTAGTTGAGGTTCAGTTAAACTCATGTATAAATATTTATGTATGTTATCAAATTATAAAAGATCTATATATTTATTAATAATATCATATATGATTATATAGTTTCATTTTGTTAATAATATTTCATTTTTTCAATTTTTTTGGGTGATAACGGCTTCGTTTCTCAATTCATGTTTTATCATGTATGTCTTGTTTCTTATGCATAGTATATATTTTATTCATATCCATAATTATATATATTTCAAAAATTATATATTTTCTAAAAAAATTAATTTTAGAATCATTCTTGAACGGTTAATATAGAGAATGAATCTAATCACGTTGTGGTGAGGGTAGACTGTACAAACACATGAGCAATGATATCAATCCTTTACTAGTTAAATCGTATGGTAAATTATTTTATATTAATATTAAATAACCATAATAATTTCATATTCCATATTTATGAGTATTATACTCTTAATTAAACCTATCGAGTTAATGTCATGTTGAATAAAAAATAACACCAAAGTGCAGAGATGATAAGTTGTACGTATGAACCCATGCAGATATTATTATTCGTATGACAGATAAAATGTTGAATATGGATTTACCATGATTATAATTAAATATATGTAAATGTATGATACAAGGTTTATTAAATTATTATGGAAACAATATAGAGAGATGAAGTAGAAGAAGGAAAAAAACTTTTAAAGAGGTGATAAAACTATTACATCTTCTTCGGGTGTCCCCTTTTGATTTCCCAAAATTACTCCATAAGTAGGTTTCATTCTAAAATTTTGGAATCTATTATAAAATGGTGGAAATTTTATGGTTATATTTTCAGGGTTTTACTAAGAAAAAGGGACTTGGAGGTGTCAATAAAAGAGAAAGAGAATTGTGTATTTTTAAGAGAGGTGATGTGAACTTTAGGAATGTCATGAAATATTAATTTATTATATTTAATTTTTAGTTAATAATGTTAATAAAGTGACATATTTTGAGGTTAAGATGATAATTGGTCCAAATCCTCTCAAAAAATAGGTTTTAAAAAATATTAGATTATAAAAATAACATTATCTTTTATATTTAACCCCTAGTTAAGTAGTTTTTCTTTTAATATGCCTTCTTTTACTTTTTGAATTACATGGTTAATATGGTTACTATAAAATACCAATAGAACCTATAGTGGATCATTTTTAAAAAATGTATCTCTATCCATGTTAGTTGGTCGAATCCAATTTTTTAAGACATTATATCCTTTAATAGAATAGTATTTATTTTAAATTCTCATTTATGCCAATTTTGACACAATTTATGAAATGGTTTCTGTTAAAATATTTACTACATGAATATATTGAAAAGAATTTCTCAAAGTCAATCATAAAATGACTTATTAATCCATAAAATTTCTTTTTGGCATCAAATATTTCAACTAATAGTTATTAAAATATTTATAATATCATATAATTGATTATATTATTAATAAGGTAATAACTACATCATCATTGTGTCTTAAATAAATATATATTTATAATTTATATAAATTATAAATAACAAAACATGTTGTAGGAATTTTTTTTCAAATTACTATGTTTAGTGAAAGAGATCAGTTATATATCCCAATATTAAAATTGTCTTAGTAAAAAGGTACATGTTTAGGTTATATTTCTATTGTTTTAAATTAATTATTATAAAATGTCATTTTCACACCGAACATGCTACCAAAAGAAAAATGTTTAGTATAATAATTATTGGGTCTCCCTTGACTCATCCAATAACATTAAGTAATGTGTTTGAGTTGTTTTATATTATTATAATATTATTTTTACCCTTATTTAGCTAATTTATCTTTTAATGGTGGTAAATAAAAATTATTAATACATTTACAATACAAAATGTATAAAAATAAAAGACTCCTATTTACATAATTAGGACCATATGATTCCAAATATTGAATCCGTTTTTCTAAATTAAATACATAGAAATTTCATTAATTAATTTAAAACTAATTCTCGTTGTTAAAACGAGAATTCAATTTTTTTAAGAACTAAAACATATCAAATAATTTACTTGTGTTTTTGTCCAATTTAATGTAAAATTACTTAAAATGATAAAAATTGGATTAAATTAAAAAAATACAATTAAACATTAAAAAAATTAGAAATATAATCAACAAACATAAATAATTTAGATTAAAACAAGTTTGGAATTAAATTGCAAAAATGTTTCTATTCATCAAAATATGAAATGTATCAGAAAATCACAAATAATATCAGAAATAAATAATTATCTCAATATTCTAAATAAGAAGTTGAATTTTTCTGATTAAATATATAAAAATCTAAATATTGGATTTATATAGGGTTCTCTATTAAAAGGTGGTAAAACAACATTTTTATTAAAATACTTATTTTATCTGAAAAAATTGAATTTTGTTCTTATATAATGTCAATGAATTAGATAATATGATTTTTATAATTATAGGGAATATATTAAATTTAAAATGTGGTTAATACTATTCATATCCTTTTTTCAAATAGCTAGTTTGATAAGTCTTGGTGTGCTCGAACTTAGTGATGAATGTAGTACATGCTTATGAATTATTTAAAAATAATTGTACTATATATGATTAGGGTGTTAGAACAGGGAAACTGTAGGTGTAATTTATTAATTATATTTAAAAAATATAGTATAAAAAGTTTTATATAGTTTGAATTCATTTCATCTAATTAACTTTTTTGTTCAAAAATGTAGAATGGCTTCTACAAGATGTATTCTCTTCATAATATCAATGATATGACTTGTTATATTAATCTAGTCATTGGAATGGAATTAAATTTTTTTAAGGGGAACCGCAAGAATTCCATAATTAATTACATGATAAAATTATTAAATATAAAAAATTCAACACACATAATTATAATACGGTAAATAAACATAGGAAATGAGATGTATTCCCTCATGGACCTGGTTATTATCATTGTTACATGATTACATCATAAATTGGATATGGAACCATAGAAAACAATATATTGAGAATATAATAAAATAATGCTCCCATATATCGTGTGTTGATCCATGGAATTTCACACCATGGAAACATCGTATGATCATAGGATAATGTGCCATGATCCTTATTTAGAGTGTTGACATAAGGGATCACTCACCATCCCGAGTGTCATTCATAACATCTCACACTCTATTAGGATATATGGAATGTATCCTATGTCTTGAGATTATAGGATCATTTGGACTAGTTAAGGATTAATATTTTATGGTTGGTCCATCTAGAACCCAGTATTCTAGGTATATGGCCACTTATGTCGCTGTGTACTTCATTCATATCGGTGAATAAAGTATAGAATTATAATATTTATATATTTTTAATATATATATATATGGTATTTATTATCTCTTTTAATCCATGAGTCTATGAAGGTAGTGTTTACTAGGTGTCCTATTAAATCCTAAGCCAACCGGTGTTTATTTATTATTCAGTACTATTTGTTAATTCATTTTATTTACACTCTCTATCACTTATTATTTGCATAATGGATTTAATTTTAGACACTATAGGTTGTAACCTATTGGGATATACTTCTCACAACCTTCTAAGACCACCATTTTACTGAGGTATTGGGGTAGACCTTTTCCTCACAGGACCATGGATTCTTTTGTTTTTGCTATTTGTCTCATACTTGTATGTTAGGAGCATAGGAATGAGTTGGAGCTTCAGATGCACATGAAGGTCACCATTCAGTATTTTATTTTATTTTATTACTGTATTATATCAATGAATACTATATTTATTTTGTTCTATATTAAGTAACATTTTCTAGGCATTAATTGTAAATCTATTAATTTTTTGTAAAATTCTTTTTTTAGAATTAATTTATTATTTTTTATATATTTCATTACATGAAACATTGAATATAATATGTGTTATATGAAAGAACCCAGTAATTCCTTCGTTGTAAGATAAAACATGTGAAGAAATTATTATATGATACCACATGATTATTATATACTACATGCACACAGAATTGGATTAAGCTACATACAACACCTATATGGTTTACGCTACACGCAACATCGTCTTGTTGTGTGTTACATGCGATACTGAGTTTCTACGAAAAATCATTTTATTATTATAATAATTTACAAAATATAATTATAACCTATATGTTAAATTTATTAGTATGAATAATAATTAATACATTTAAAATACTATTTATAATGGAGATTATGAAAATTATAATTTTTGGTAATGTCTTCAAAAGTTCATTGAACTATTTTCTTAAAAAAATGATTTTTATACCCTTCTATGAACAATTAAAATTAAAATTTAAAAAAATTTAGAAATTTATTTTGACAAGAAAAATATCAATTTTTTAATTCAGAATATTGAAATTAACTTTGGGTTAATTTTGGGGATTTGTTTTATGAAACTCCATTTTACGATGAATAGTAAAATTACTAAATTTTTATTCAAAAATACCTTTTCTTTTTATTTATTTTTATATTAATGTAATATTTTTCAGTTTTTTAAGTTGAATTATATAAATTATACATATATTAATACAATTTAGTTCATTGTAATATTTTTATATTGAATTCTATTAAAAAAGATAAATGAACATTAGAAAATTATCGCTATAAAAAACACACTTTCTCTCTAGGTCTGTGAGATTGGCATTAATCATAATTTATCTGCATCAGTTATTTTAATTTAAAAAAAGGGATATATATTATATTATTATGTATGATATTTATTATATAATAATAACCATATGTTTTTTTATAGAAAATATTATTGAAAGTGATTAATATTAATTACAATGATTAAGGTAAAATTAAACATAACAAGGGAAAACCATATTCTTAAGTTCCAAATGACCTATCCACTTCTCCCACGCCCAATTTATCGACTTATTTAATCCATAAACATTAATTTATTGTGGATTTTATATTTTTATGACTTTTTTTTACGTAAAAACATGGATACACAAAACATTTTTTCGAAAATCTGAAGTGTATCTCCTCCATTCCCAATAAAAGTACACTATATATACCCCTTTTTCATACTTATTAACAGAATTAGATTAGCCAACATCTCCCCAATAAAATTCAAAACATTCCTCCATTACTCCATGAATACTTTCGTTAGGATAAAATCCAATCATGGAATCCCTTTGGTACTAACCAAAAGGATTCACTCAGTGAAGTGTTAACATCTTTCTTAAGCTCGTTTCCATTATTTTTATTACCCAACACCCAAACTATTCCTTTTTAATGATCATATATTAAAAAATTATGATAAATATACTAATATATTTTTATTCTATGGGTTATTATTTGGCTTAAACACACTTTCACTTAATGGGAAATGAACCTACCATTCCTGGGTAAGAAGAACAACCACCTTACGAAATGTTGTTGTTCAATTTAGGTTTTCAACATCACATTTTAGGGAATTATAATGGAAGATATATTTTTAGATGATATATATTATATATATAACTTATTTATACTTATGTATTTATTATATAATCCCAACATTCATGCTTTTCATTATGCTTATATATGATAATTGTTTATGAGGTGGTGTGGCCTACCACCCCCTTAAAGATGTATGATTCATTCACACACTAAATGGAATGTATTAATGTTGATTTTAGTGAGATTATATGATAAATATTAAATAATAATTCTACTGTGACTATATTTTATATTCATATAAATATAAATAAATCTCATTTACATTATTCATTTCAATGGTACAAATAAAATCACAAACAATGTACGTGCATTTGTACGACAAATTGTCTCCAGGAATTGTGTATTCCATATTAATATTTCTATATTATATATTATTATTATAAATAAATATATAATTACTTTAAATTAAATTAATATCATCATTTAAATTATAGAAATCATTATATAAGTATGAATATAAACAATATAACAAATTAAGACACATGTGAAAAACAATGTAAATATTACCTGAAGTGAAACCTTTATATGGAATTGTTAATAAGTAGTAATATAAAGTCATAATAAGACTATATATGTTATTATATATAATAATATGGTTCTAGAAAATATTTATATAAAAGTTAATTATTATTAAGTTTTTTTATGACTACAAAGAGTTTCAAGTCATAAGGTAAGGAAATTTCATCTAAATTTTTATTTCCTTGAGATACACTCCATGATCACATCATATTTCATAAATATAGTGAATATACTACCCATTGATGTATTATATTGTTATAATAATAACATTTAATGGGTAATCTAATTTATATTTGTTGATATATATTTAATTGGGTTTAGGCTTCAAATGATTCCAAATTGGTTAAGTCATTTTGTCTCAATTTTCTTTATTTGAGACCCATGTCACGTTATATGCCAATATTTTCCTATAATGTATATACAACCTTTGACCTATTTAATAATGAATTTATTTATATTTGTGATATTTTAAGAATCATTTAATTTAATTTTTATACATTGTTAGTATAATTCAATGTTATTAATTGTTAAGAGTTTAATTAGACAATATCATTATTTATCGAGATTATTTTTTATTATGATCACACTGATAAAATATTATTATCTATATCTGAAGAGAACTCATTAATATCCCTATTATATATTTAATCATGATATATTAATCTATTGGTTCTATTATCCCAGCTTTAGTACATAAGATGATTATGAATCTGTTTTTAAGAAAGTCTGAATTTAGCTCTCTCATCAGTCGTAAATATGTGTTCTTTCGAAACCATATTTTAAAAAAAATCAAAAAAAATTGTAATATTATCCATTTATTAATAAATGATAATTTTGGACTTTTTATTCTTTAAAAGAAGGGGGTTTTTATAAACTGAGCTTTGTGAATTTTTCTAGTTGAGGAACTTTTATATCCTTTTACTGTGAAAAGTATATGTTGGGCATGTACAGATTTACCATCCATCATGACTAGAAATACCCTAAATTTTCTTTTATATGATTAAAATTTTTGTTTATATAAGATAAAATTATTTCCTAATATCTTTGAAATTCTTTGTTTCAAACTGGTTTACAAAGGATTTCAAAATGATTTGAAGATTATTTTATATGTTATCAAAGAAAAAATTCTTCAAAAAAATTTCATGATTATTTTATAAGTTTTCAATGAAAAAGGATTAAAAAATTGTATCCAATATCCATTCATATGTTTTCATGGAATTTTTTGACTAGTATTTTCATGCATATTTTGTTTGGGTTTTAAGAAAATGATTTTCAAAATGTTTTCAAAATTATTTTATAATTATTTATTGAAAATAATTTTCAAAATTATTTTGTTCATGAAATTGTGGTTTTCATGTCTATTTTCAGTAACAATTGGTTAAAAGAACGGTTTTAAGAGTAGTTTTTAATGAATAATAGATATTTTCCTCATGAAATATTTTAAAATATCATTAAAAATTAGTTCCCATCTAATATTACAACTCTTGGAGTTACTCATGTCTATATGAGACTTGAAATAAAGGTTTCATTAATATTATTTCTTTTAATGGTTAATGTTTTGTGTCATGATATTTTAGAAAAATGGTTCTCTTTACCAGGTTATATGTTTATAAAAAAGAATTATATATCACATGTTATATATTTATGAAATCTTTTTCTCTTTAATGGGTCATTTTTTATGAAATATACCTATATTTTATGTTTTATATTCTAATAAAACCTGATTATTTTAACAATTTATTCATGATGAAATTATTATAAAACCTATCGGTTTTCCATAAGTTATCATATGATTATATTTTTTATTCCAATTTCATTTCATTTCTTAGGATATGAATTTTTAATGTGATTTTGGAACATGTTTGTGTGATTTCATAATGATATGGGTGAGACCTATATCTCTCTCTAATGCGTGAGGTAGAGATTTATATCTCATGACATAGACACTAAGACAGTCTTGGGAGTGAACCTTGACTACTAAGAAGTCCACGGTAGTGAACCATGTCTTACAAGATGGAATTGGGTGTGAACACATAATACTATGATTACCATGGTAGTTAACCATGACTAAAAAAATGGTATTGGGAGTGAAACCATACTTCTAATATGACCTTGTAAGTGATGCCTTGACTAGTATGAAAATAACATTATATACTTATGTACCTCCCACAATTCTACATATTATTCTTTTTTTCCAATTTAATTGATTATTTTCTTTATTTCCTTAAGATTCATGTGTTATGAACCATCATTATATATGCCATGATTCTGGTTTTATATTTTATAATATGTAGGGTATTATATTCTAATGTTATATTCACATTCAAAAACCCCAATCATCTTGTTTATACTTATATGTATCCACTATTTACCATTAATATGCATCTGATCTCACAAATTTTTATGTTTCCTTCCATAGGTTATTAATAAATTAATTATGTTTGCAATTCTCAAAAGGGTTATAGTTAAGAAAAACCTATTGGGAGATAATTTTGCTTACTCATGTACTAGTGTTTAGGTTTCATTGTTTCTAATGGAACTAAACTAACATGGTAATTGGGTGTATATTTTTGTAAAGTAATATATATTCTAATGAAATGATGAAATTTCAATATAAGTTAAGACTAGGACTCATTTCACGGTATCATAGAAATGGTTTAGTTATCCTTTGGAATCTACGACGATAAATCCATACTGAGAACCCATATTTCATTTCTATGTATATTTATAAGGATAAGGAAAGGTATAGGAAAATGTGATGGAGTCTTAAAAAGGATAATTTGAGTGGTTTCCTAGAAATACATCCCAATATAGAATCTAAAAGTGTGTGTGGCTCTATAGTAGGTGTACCTAGGAGTAAAATCTATGATAGGGTGTGTTAGGCCTCACTCGACGTAATATGGTACATGAAAATTGTCCTTGTTACACACTTGGTTTTATACTTATAGGGAATATGAATTGGAAATTTAAAAAAACATTTCAAATGATTATAATGGATTTAAATATATGTTAGTTAAGAATAACCAACAACAAAACATTGGTTTCACAGATAAAATAATTGGGATTAATGATTTAGACATCCTATAAGTTATTTTTCATGTTTATGTGGCTTTCTAATATGATATGTTGTTTCTCTCATTATGATTTATGGTTTTATTAATTAACGAAACTAGAAGGAAAATGTATAAAATTGAATGAGTCAAACAATGTTCTGATAAGTATTTAAATGGGATGAACAATAGAGAGAATGATATTGTGATTATATCAAATTAGCTATCACAATATATGATTATATATGTTAGCTTTAATGATTTTCCTAAGACAACTTATAAGTGCATGATTGACTTTTATAGAATTTAAAATTGAAAGGAACATATAGGGAAAAATCTTAGACATCCTTAATATTTAGAAGAATGGAATAAAAACCCCGATTAACACATCAAATTGAGGGGTATATGTTATGTACGATGGAAAAAGTGTTATAGAGTGACAAATTTTCATAGAGATTAATGTATTAACTTTTGAGGACAGTGGAATTTCCCAAATAAATTCCATGACCTAAGAATTTACTTCTAAACCATGGAAGGACTTATTCTTTTATAATAATTAAATTGGAAGTATTGAAGTATTTATGTATTTGGATTCCAATATTATGAATGTGAACTATAAAATGATTGAATAATTTTTATTTCTACTAATGATTTGTAAGAATATGTTTACTAGATATGATAGGAAATAAATGAAATTTCATGAATGGAGATTTATTTATGAAGGTAAGATAACCATTAATTAACTCTTGATGTTGAGATATTATAGTTTAGAAAAGGATATTATAGATATGAATAAGTAAATTGGATGGTATTGATTTCCTCATAACTGATAAAAGCTTTTTTGAAAATGTAGTATATAGATAAATTTTATAACTTCTAAAATTTAAGGAATATATCCAAGAATCATTTGAATTAGGAAGAATTCATGCTTTTGTTAAAAAAAATTTATATTTCAGGTTATTATCATATTTTAAGAGAGTATACTATGTGGGTATTAACAAGGTTGAAATGTGAAACACATGAGATAATTTGTGATCTATTAAAGATCAATGTTAAGATAATTTTTGGAAATTCATTATAATATTTTTTATTTTCATATTTTGTAAGGTTTATATGGTTAACCATTTATAGAATGTTTAATTTAAACATTGGATGATTTTATGGAGATTAATATATAATCTCACCATATGAGGGTATATAAATATTGGATATACTTTTCTTAACACCGTATTTGGATGGTAACTGATGATCATTGGGATGAATTATCATTGATCTCATGATCTGTTAGTACTATAGTAATGAAAAAATTTGCTTCCTTTATGGATAAAAAGGTGTTAATGAAAGTGATGATGGAATAATAAAGGGTGAGGTTTTCCAGAAATTATGAAATTATATCCTTACATTTAAATTCTTAAATATTAGAAAAATTATTTAGATATAAATTTTTTTCCTATTACATTAATTTTTTTATAACTGATGGCATTTTAAATCATTAAATATATATGACTTTGAGGCCCTAACCATTATATTAATCATTCACTTGTTTGTGATAGATGAACCCAATCACTCCATATGAATATTTGTTTTTATGTCCACATTTTCTCTTCCCAACTAAGTTATACAATTTAGGATACATGTTATGAGTTGATATGGGTGATTATTAAGGTTCCAATATTGACATTTTAAAGGATTTTTTAGTATTCATTTTTACAATGCAGTTTTCAATGAAAAGGACATAAAAGTACTAAAACATTGATAATATAGATTTATTTTTGTGGTAAAATTTATTTAAAGGGGTTATAATGTTACAGTAAATGTTTTAGTAACATTTGATTTTTGTTATTTTAATATTTTTTTTATGTTTTTCGTTTCATTAAAAAATCAATATAACTTATTTTATCTAAAATAACCATGTTAATTTTTCTGAGTTAGTTTCACCATGATAAGAATTCATAAAAAAATACCTCATGATAAATATTCACTACACACAACTCCACCTTGGCTTATGCTACAAGAAACACTTACTTGGATCGAGTTACAAACAACACGAACTTATCATGCGTTACACACAACAATGCATTTCAATAATACATTGTTTTATTATTATAATTATTTAAACAATATATTTATAACCATGATTTTAAAATTATTTATATTAATATTAATAAATTATATTCAAATTTTTTTAAATTGTTGATAATTAAAAATATAATTATTTTTGTAAAGTCTTTAAATATTAAAAAATATTACATTGTCAATAGAAAATTTTTATTCCCTTATTTAAATATTAATAAAATTATTTCCAAAACTGTTTTAAAAATATTATTTTAAAATAAGAATCATTTTTGATTTCATAATGTTTATATTAGATTAGATTAATTTTTTGGATTTTTCTAAGAAACATCATTTTTTAATGAATAGTAAAAAATGATGAACTTTAATTCTAAACTGTTTTCCCTATAAATTAATAATCATTTAAAATTATATTTTATGTTTGTTTTATGTCAATGTAGATTTATTTTACATATATTAATCCAATTTTTTCATTTTAAAACTTCTATATAGAATTTATACATAAAATCTTAATGAACATTTGAACATTCTCAGTATAAAAACCTGCTTTCACCCCACGTCTCTGAGATTAGCATTAAACATAATTTTTCAACTTATTTGGATTCAATTTTAATGAATATAAATAAATGTTATTAGTAATTAGGATATTTAATTAATAATTATATCAACTTAATTTTAACCAAAATTACTTTTAAAAGTCATTAACATTAATTACTATGATAAATGTAAAATTAAGCTTAACAAGGGAATAAATGTTAACCATAAGGGAATAAATGACCATCCCAATTGTCCAAAACCACTTGGTAATACATAATAATATCATAATATTAAATTATAGAGTTTTTTTCGGTTTTTGATGTCTTTATTTAGGTAAAAACATTGTAATACCAAAAAAATTTCAAACATTAAAATTGTATCCCCACCCTTCCCAGTAAAAGGCTACCAACTCCCCCTTCTCAAAACCACTCAAACCACATATTTGGGGACATGATATGATAAATTAACTTCCCAAAATACATCTATTAATCATTTTATCCTCCCATTGGTCGTAAATCAATCCATAATAGCCCATTGGTGCAAACCAAATGTTGTTACTCAAATGACAGGCATCACCCTTCCTCAATCTCATTTCCATTATTTTATTTCTCCACCACCTCTATTATTATTATTTCTTGTTTAAATAATAACAATTTTATCCTAAATATAATGATATGTGGTTATGATATGGTTTATAACTAAACGTACACACACTTTCATCTAATCGGTAATAACCTTACTGTTCTTATATGTGGTGAACTACCGTCTGAAAAAACGATGTAGTTTGTTTTTTCCATTACAACCTCCCATGGGACGAAATTATGAGTCAATTTATGTTCTTATAATATATATATGATTTTCTTTATTTATTTATACTTATTTATTTAATATATAAATCCTAATTTCATTTTTTAATTTTTTTTTGAAATATGATTATTTCGTTTGGGGTTGTGTAGACTATTTCCCCCTTAATGCGATATGATTCGTTCACAGACTACATGTAATGTATTAAGGATGAGAGTAGTGAACTTACATGATAAATATGACCTAATTATTATACTCTGATGATATTATAAATACATATATTTGTAATTTACATACTTTCTTTCAGTATTTTAATGAAATACTTATTCAACATTAATGTGTATGTACGACCTATTATCTCCATGAACACTGTATTCCATTTTAATGTTTTTATATTAAATATATTTTTATAAATAAATATATAATAATTATAAATGATATTTAGATAATGTTTTACATTTTTTAAATCAATATATATGAAAGAGGACAAAAATTATAACAAGTTAAGACACATGAGAAAAAAAAGAGGATATTACCAGCACTAAAACCAAATCTTAGAATTTTTTATAAGACTATAATATAAAGTCATAATAAAGAAATATAAGGTATTATATATAATAATATGTTTCTATAAATTATTTACAAAAAAATTATATTTATTATTTAGGAGTTTTGTACGAGTACAGAGAGAGTCAATACGTAAGGTGAGGGAATTTAATGTCACTTTTTATTTCCTTGAAATACATGTCTTATTCAGCTCATATTTATTGTAGGTAGTGTTTAGAAGAAACATAAATGTTTTATATGATTATTATTAATAAATATATTGTAAATAAAATATCCATTTTTTGATTTTCATTAATTAGGTATAGGGTTCAAAAGTTTCCAAATTGCTAATGTATTTTGGTCTCAATTTTCATTCTTTGAGACATATTCCATGTTATGCCCCTGCATTTTCCTATGAGGGGTATATAATAAATTTATAATGATAAATAATGAAACAAATTTATTCAAGTTATTTAAATATTTATTTAATTTCATTTTCTATCATGGGGAGTATAATACAATGTTTCTAACCGGTAAGAGTTTATTGAAAGAACATCATCATTTATCGATATTGTTAATGATTATATTTGCATTTATAAATTATTATGATACATATCTCAAGATAACTCATTAATATTTTTATTCTATTTATATTTATGATATCATCATGTATTTGTACCATATTACCACCCATTGTTGAATAATATTATTACGAAAGTGTTTTTATGAATTTCTGACATTAACCATATCTTACATTAGATATGTATGTTCCTTAAAAACCATGTTTCCTAAAAGGTTTATAAAAATATTCTCTTATAATCCTATGATTTCTAAAATATATTTTAGCATTTTTTTAAATTTAAAATGAAATGGATTAGAAAATAATAATCTTTTTGATGTTTTCTGGTCAGGGACTTTTCTATCCTTTTTACAATACAAAAGGAAAGTTTGGTATATACATATTTTCATGCTTCCATGGAAAAAATTCATTGAAGCTTACATTATAATATTAAAATTTTATTTTTTTAAATAAAAACTTCTCTTGGTTTATTTTGGAAATATTGTGAATTAATTTTTTTCAAAAGAAATGGTTTTAATTTTTTTCAAGCATCATTTATATGTTTTTAAAGAAAAGTGGTTTTAAAATGTTTTCAAGATTCTTTAATAATTTTTCAAGAAAAATGGTTTTTAACATTTTCTCAATATTCATTTATAAATTTTCCTAGAAAAATGTTTTCAAAATGTTTTCAAGCTTCTTTTTTTCATTTTCAAGGGAAAATGTTTTCAAAATGTTTTCATACTTTTTTTATCAGTTTTCAAAGAAACGGGTTTTCAAAATGATTTAAAAAATTCATTATATTCATTTAGGATTATTTTTAATGTTAGTGGTTTTCAAACTGTTTCATGATTTAAAAGGAGTTTTTATAGAATGATGTACATTTTCCTCATTAAATGTTTTAAAAAAATCATATGATATTCTTTCCCATCTAAGATGACATCCGTTGGTGTTACTCATGTCTATATGGGGAATGATATAAGGGGTCCATTCATATTATTTCATTGAATTATTTTAATTTTTTGGAATGATGTAAATGATATCTTTTTATATTTCATGAGTTAAATTTTTATGAAATCAATTTCTCTTTCACATGTTATGTAGTTATGAAATCATTTTCTCTTTCACGGGTTATATGGTTATGAAATAAAATTCTCTTTAAAAATTCATATGCTTATGAAACCCACTACCTTTCACATGTTATGCTTTGATGAAAAATTTATTAAATCTATCTAATTTCTATATGTTATGATATTATTACATTATTATAAAACTAATTTCATTTCATGGGTTGTGATATGATTTTTTATTATTTTTTAGAACATGTATATATGATTTAATTATGAGTTGGGTGAGACCAATATCTCTCTTCAATGCATTGTTTATGAATTCATAACTCATTATATAGATTAATATTTTCTCGGGGTGAACCATAACTACTAATATGACCATGTGAATAAACCATGACTAACAAGATGGTATAGGGAGTGAACCCACACTACTGAGATGGCATGGGAATCGATACCTGGAATATGGAACAAATATTACATGCTTATGTTTCATCAAGAATTCAACGTCATGTTTCTATGTTATTCTTTCATGGATTATTATAATTATTTCTAAATGAAAAATGTCTTATGAAAGTCCATGCATTATTCCAATATTCATGTTTACGATCGTATGATATGCACGGTATGATATTAAAATATTATGATGAAATTCTCAGAACCTAATGATAATGTTTCTTTTTATATGTCCTCCTTGTTTAACCTAGTATGCATTTGAGGTCACCCATTTTTATGATTCCTTCGACTATTTATAAAGATAAGTATAATGTTTTAAAAGTAATACAAGGATTATGGTCATGAAGTACCTAGTGGTTGATAATGTATCTCACCCATGTATCTATGTTTATGATTCCATGATTCTAAAGGCATAAAATTAACATGGTCTATAGGACCCTAATTTCATAATGTATCAATTATTCCAAAAAAATTGAAGTAATTTTAATTTAAGTTAAGACTGGGTACTTATATGTATTTATTTTTATATGTTGGTGTATGATATTTTTTATTATTCAGTTGATTATTATAATTATTCAGCTTCCATGTCCTTAAAAAAAATTTTGCTTCCACTATTGGCTGTTATTTATTATTTGATATACCATTGTTCTTATATTATCATGAGGGTATATTCTACCAACTATGACCTCAAAATACCCTTCATAAAAATTAGTAACCTCTTGAGTATGGGGAGGCACAGTTAAGGCCATGTGACCCACCAGTCTGGCTACCATCTTAGTCGCCAGTTAGGACGAGTTGTTACAAAGTGGTGTGGGATATTTTTATTTTCCTTTTTCTTGCTATTTTTGGAATATAAAAAATATACTATGAACATGTCGGCACATTGTAAATAAACATACTTGGGAGTGATCAATCTACGTATGGGTAAATGTTCAAGTAACCAGGGCTAAGATTATTACTTATGCTCTTTTTAGTTACAGTTTATTTTGAATTAACCTGGAATGAAAGTTGTAATTTCCATTGGTTATTGATTTATGCAATTTAACATATTTTACCCTTGGCTTGGTATGTAAAAATAAATCATTACATGAATCATTATAAGATTATATAAATTCACATTCTTTTCATATTCCATTCCATTTAGTTTCATTTTAATATTTTCAGACGATCTAATTGTGTTCCATATGTTTTATTCCCCACATTGGTGTCTTTAACATACCCATTTAGATAATATACATCAGTGAACTATTTATTACATTGATCTACTACTATGAGTCAGTAATTATAGTTCATGTTTCCTCTTTTCTTAGCATTTCTTTTCAATATATAGTGATGTTGTTCTTATTATCATAATCTATGTGTTTACATCTTGTAATAACATGCTATGTTTTGATTTTTACATATATATAAATTGTTTCATGGGATGAATTTATTGGATTTAATAAATTGGTGTTGAAATTCAGTTTTAAGGTGTATAGGTGACTTATGATCTGGGAAAGGTTACCCATTAACTAGAATGTTATATTAATAATGGTTTATATAAATATATATATCAACAATTTTAAAAATGAAAGTATTCATATGTAAAAAATTCTAAAGTGATTTTTTATTAATGGAATCCAAATTTAAATCTATAAAGTATATGGTTTTTTATGGACTGGTAAATGGAAACCTGTAAAACTTTTCATTTATGTATATCATGGGTCAATATTTTAAAATTATTATAAATGTAAAAGTTTTTTAATTTTGAGTCGGGGTGAATTTGATACCTTATAAAAGATTCTAACTTTATTTATCAAGCATAATGACCCATCTAATTATGTTCTAATTGGATGAATGGACCCTATCTGGTCACCTTGGTGCATTTTCTTATGAGATGACACATTATGGGTGTTTTAAAACATTAATAATAATGAAATATCTATTTGGGCTCAAATATGATGAACCAAGGATGGATAATTGTGACCCTGTTAGGATGAATTATCTATTAAAATGTAATTTATTTCATGAATTTCATAATTTATGATAGGAAAGTTATAAATGGTTAATGTTTAAAAAGATATTGATAGCTTCCATATTTTTTATTATTGAATTATTTTAAAACTGTACCAAGATATTCTATTTTGTGATTGGTACATGATGTATGTTTAAGTCATTTAAAATGATTAAACATTGAATTTAGATAAATGTAATTAATTTAAAATGGAACCTTAATTGGTGTCCTTAATTATTAAACCCTCTTGTAAGGTTATTCTAGCCATCTCTTTGAGTTCCCTTGTTATAAAAATGAGAGTATATTCCAAATTCCTCTTTTTTGATTTAGAAAGGGCACAAATGATTATATCATAATCTTGGTGAAATTAGGTTGGCATGACCAATTGAAGGGGATGATGATTTTTTAGGGGATTTCCCATCATAGGTTGCACTTGTGGATTTTAAATTCCTTTATAATGTTATGATATTTAAAACATTTGATGTCGTTAAAGTGTCATTGTCCCTAGAAGGACTCATAGATTCTAAATGAAACCATTGTATGGAGTAGTGGTAATGTCTTCCATGACCCATGTTATGAGTGAAAGAATTATGGGATGTTTGGTTTCAAGATCTTATACATTTATAGGGAATGTTCGGCCTCTTTATAAGTCTTCTGATATAGTTTTTACTAGGCGACTCGATAGGTCGTCAGCCTATTTTATATTCATTGGGACAATGAAACATGAGCCAATTGTTATGTGTGGGAAATTAGATCAATGAATACATATGAATGACAAGCCTATGGGTATTATCTGGGATTCGATGTTCTACTTATGAAATATTAGGGTTGTATTCATTACTATTTTAGGTATATGTTGAGTTTCTGAATGAGGTAATTAACCGGTTGAGTTCGGTGGAATAGTTGATCATCGAGATGTTGAGTATATTCTTAGTTCATCTCCATATTAGTGTGACAGAGGATTTGAAGGAATCAATTCATCCAAATTCTTTTGATAAATTTCTAGTAGGATTGGGTGTTCTGACATGCTAATAAGGTTGGTTTTGTTTTTCATATCAAATGATATGATGTATATGAGTGTTGCTTGGAGAAGTGTCACATGTTTGTTTAATGTAAATCTGATATTGGATGCTTATGTGTGGATAGTATATCACTTATTTCAATGATTAAAAACTGGATAATGTGGGGAGTATCACATTGATTATTTTTATTGAATCTGTGCTCACTTGGAAGCAAAACATGGATGTGTTTGGCTGTGTAAGAAACCACTGAGAAGAAACATTGATTTTAGATAAACCTTGGTGGTTTTGTCAAGAAATATAAATAAAACTGAGTTGGTATTGGAATGTGATCAACTAATGGAAATATAGTAGCAAGTGAATTCGATCATATTTCAAGAAGTATACTAGTAATGATTTAGCTATTCTAGTTTTGTTTTTCTTTGTTTCCCACATAGACCACCCTTTTGACAATGGATGAGCATGTCCCCTCCTTTAACATCATCCTTGATGCACTAAGAAACTATGATTCTTATTCCACACCAAATTTTTAAAATATAATAGGTTTGAAATGTGCTCTATATAAGTTTTTCATGTTGAAAACAAGGTTTTTATCAATGTGTGGTAAGATCAGATTGATACTTGGTTTCCAAGGTAAGAACACATTGTGTGGACACCTAAACACCAACCATTTTTCTTTGACTTGACCATAAGAATGTTGCTGCTCTGGGATCAATAAATTCTATTATGTAGACATCTTTCCCTTTCACTGATGTATCACTTTTAATCATGGACTACAAACAACCAAGGTTTGGATCCATGGTCTCTATTTTGGGGAATTTGAGGTTAACCCAGATTTGTTGGTGGGGTCAGAGATGGTGCTTCAAGCGTAATGCATTCCCTTGGATTGGAATTAATGTATTGTTTTAGAGGAGTTTCTTATTTGATAACCTATTAATTATTAAGTCATTCCAGTATAATTTACATGTTGTGGTTTTGGTGAAATTATTCTTGAACCAATTGTATATTATGATTTCCATATAGGTTGGGTGTTTTGATAATGTTTGGATGTAGCTGATCAACCTGATTTTTCTCATGTTTATTATGTATGGCCTTGTGGACACATTTTAATCCATACTGTTGAGTTAATGGGGCTATACTGTAAGGGTTAGTAGTGTCTTCTAGAAAAACTTGTTTTATCAGCTCCAGTTTGGATGATCAGGATTCGATCATTTTCTTAAGGATGTATTTCAATTATGTTCTTGGATGAAATGATCTCCTGCCTATTAAATAAATCATTCTAGAAGCATTGTTATAATTCTGGGGAGTGTTCTTCATAATAACAACTTATAGTAGAGGTGTCGTAGATCATAATTGGACCTTTCTAATGTTAAACCTATGATGGTGTTCATTTTCATCCAATTTTTTTTGAAATTATTACATGATCATGTATCGAGATAAATATGCTCAGGTGATAACCACCACAATTTTTCATTTGGAAATGAGTACTAGATCGGGTTTTGTTGTCCTATGTTCCATATGATAAAATTAATCTTAGTGGTCTGTTGGGAATTTGGAAACATAACCGGGAAACATAAATAACACTTCATAGCCCTAATGGTCTGAGTGATGTTTTCTCTATTTCTAACAAATTATATGGGATGAGAAGTTCAAATGCAGGGATGTTGTAAGTATCTGTGTTTTGAGCCAATGTAAAATTCCAAGTGAATTGAACCTTTTGTGATTTAATGGTAGGGTAGTTCATTGATCCATGTTTTGGAATTCTTTTATGAGAATTAGAATAATTCAAAGTGTTGTTTTGATACATGGTTAATGGTCCAAGGGGTCCCTTGAGTTCCCCTTTGAGTTTATAGAGAGTTGGGGATGGTAAATCAAAGGTTTTTTGGGTCTCTATAGGGAACAAAATTTTGTTGAAACCGTACGACCCACATTAAGAAACCATGTAGATTATATTATAGGAGAATAATATCCCCACACAAGATATATATTGCTTACCAAAACTATTTGTCTAGACTACATTGTTAGTGCCACTTAGGTAGTATTCATTGACTATTCATCACGTAGTTGGTGAACTGTTCAGGTAACCATACGGGACAAATGGGAGAGGTGGGTGCCACATAGTAGGTACATAGTTCAACCAAACTATGTGGCCAAACCCTATGACCCTGTTTTGGGTGTGAAATTAGTTTTTTTCCCTTGATGAAATGTTGTGTCTAGTTATATAGGTCTTCCTCCTCCATCACCCATGTGATGCTCCTCCCAACTGCAATGGGATACTCCTCCTATCTAATCTCATCTTGGTTAGATCACCTCCTCCAGTATCCAAATTGAATTTCTTCAACCTCTATCGATTTACATCGGTAAGCTATCAATTCCAATTGAATCATTTCTATGTTTTTCATCTAATCTGCCGCACAATTTTAGTGTGAGGTCATTTGACCTATTTTTAGTGAAAATATAAGTTTCCACTATTTTATCCAAACATGAAAAAATGAGGCCTAGATATTATATGAGTGAAACATACTAAGAATTACTTATCTAGTTTATGACTTTTTTCTAAAAATTATAGTCATTTTATGAATAGCTTCAATATACTATGCACCGACTATTACCAAGTGTCATCTTTTAATTCATATAATCATATGAAATTGATTCATGCGCATAAATACACTTCATATGATACTTTTTTTGTATATAATAGATGCCATGTTTGATAATGAACAACCCTTGGGTAAGCCTACCATATTTCTCCGATTGTAATTTATTAATTAAAATACCAAAATGACTTTTAAGCATTTATATTAGATTTATAATAAAATTTTCCTTTGTTGGGACTTTTTTAATTCCATGTTGAACCATGAAATTTTTTTCCACATGTTGGGTATTCTTTATAAAATGATTCATAAATTTGAATTGAGAAGTTATTGTTGAATGTGATTATTAATTTGTCTAATTGAATTTTTTAACGTGAAATTTCATGTTCATATAATAAAACCCCTTCAATGTGGTACACCATCTTCCAAATTAAAAAGTGGGAATTTTTTCTTTATATCTGGATTGGATCTATTGCTTCATTGATTATCTATACCTTTGGTATTATTAGATTCATTTAATTTTTGTTCATGAATAAGAATTCCATTATTAAATATATTTTCCCTCCATGTAATAAGTGATTAATTGATCTCCCACACTCCATAATTGTTTGGCCCCTCCTATACGTCGAATTTACCTTGTATGAAAATTCTGTTGGTGATCATGTAATATTTTATATTACCATTAGAGCCTTGGGAATTTTCTTCCCATTCCATAAGTAATTGAATGAATTTAATTAAATGGGGGACCATAAATATGATGGGTTTAAATCCATAAATTTATTCAAAAGGATAGTATGAAATGGTATACATTTAATGATTGAATTTATTCAAATAAACTATTTTGATTTATATTATTGAATGGATTATACAGGTTGGATTCCTTTCTTAGTATATATGATATTACATTTTATAATAAACTGTTTTTTAAATGGAATTTAAAGTGGTGTAAAGGACACTTTAAACATTACTGGCTTAAGTACATGCTAAATTTTAAATTGTAAAAAATTGAATTCCCCATTTATTAATGGGGTCAATAAATGTATAGGATGTGGGTATATGCCTCATGGATCTTTTTATTATCATTCTTATATTATAATACCTTTAATAGGTTGTGAAACAATGGTAAGAGATCTGTTGTTCATGGTGAAAAATCACCCTCCCCTATATCCACTATTGAGTCATGGAATCTCAAACCATTGATACTATATAGAACATTGGACTGAGGAACCATGCTCCTTATTTAGAATATTGACATGAAAGATCACTCACCTTCTCATATGTTAAGGATGATATCTCAATGTCTATTGTGATATAGGGAATGTACACTATGGATTTATTTTATAGAATCATTTAGACTAGATTTAGATGACTGAGTTATTTTTAGTCAATCCAACACCATTTATTCTTAGTATATGGCCACTTATGATTGCACATACATGGTTATTATAGGTGAATGAAATATATAACCATACTATATATATATTATTTATATATACATATGGATACAATTGTGGTTCTCTTGGTGTTCGTGAGTTGATGTAGGATGAGTCGGCTATGTGTCATATTGAAACCTATTCCAGCCAATATTTTTTTACTTATTCAATATTGTTTATTCATTTGTATTATATGAAAAATTATTAACTTATTATTCACATGATGAATTTAGTCATAGACACTGTGGGAGGTAAACTACTTGTATTTATTTCTCAAACCCGATTCAATCCACCATTACACTGGGGTACCCAAGAAGACCTTACGTTCATTATACCATTGATTCTTACATGTGAAATTTATATTTTACCTTGGATTTTGGAGAATAATATTCAGTTAAAGGTAAATATGATCATGGAGACCTACCTTAGGGATTTTAATTTCATCCTTTGTTTTGTACCATTCTATAACAAATCCTACAATATATATTTTTTTAGATTACATAACATCAAATGAAAATGTATAAATTGTTATAAATGGTAATTTTCAAAAATTTGGTTATTAATAAGATTATAATTGTTATTCTTAAACTACTCTTCCACTCTTTTATTACTACTTATGATGTTGTTATTTATTTATTATCCAATATATAAATGTGGTACTCTGATCATGATGGTATAGTCTCTAAACTATCACTTCCTTTGACCCTCACTACTAGTTTTTAGCCTCTATCACACGAGGCAACATTCAGGCCAAGTGACTAACCATTATGTCTACCCCCTTAGTGGTCAGCTAGGCCGGGATATAATAAGCTTAGATGGAGGATGTGGGTTCTAAATATTGAAAAATCTTTTCTCAGATTATTTAGAAAAAATATTTGTTATCGCATTAATTATAATACTTTAATATTGCACTAGTATTGATGGAATAGTCTAGTGGCTTTTTCCCTTAATCCTTCAATACTAACCGGCATCCTCAAATGTACGAGTAGGTGAAATAGTGGTTATGTAAAATTTAAGATCCAACCTGGTGGTTTGAGTAATGATTTTACAATTACCCCTCCATTAGATTCACTATATAGATTTTTTGTAATTTTCTATATTCATCATTCCAAATTCAAAATGATGTGTATTTTTAAATGCATTACACCTATAGATGACCATACTTCATAGACATTGGAAACCATAAATAAAAAAAATTTAAATGTGAAAGTGAATGAAGTTATCCCTCTTATCCAAATAATAATATAGGTTAGCTTCCCCATGCACTAACATGGAAAAATATTGGCCTAGTTTAGAAAATACCAAATTGAATAATATAATAATTATAACATTAAAAACATGTCAAAATATGTTGAATTGAATAAATTTCTGGATGATAGAGTTCAAAAAATTTGGTACAAAAATATTTCATAGATGAAAAGTAATTTTTGTGGAAGATAATACATAAAAAGATGCGTAAGATAAATATTTGTTTTCATTAAAGTAAAAAATTCATGAATATCCAAAAAATATAGCTTCTTCCTTTTATAACTATTTCAAATGATTTTAGGAGGATATCCCCAACCATTCAGTAGAGTCTATAAATATATACAAATCACCAGAATAGAATTTAATGATGAGAAAAAATCTCACCAAGAATGAAAATGGAAAAGATCATGAATCCTTGAGATTAAAGGAAGATTCTCCAACATTTTTAATGATTACATTGAGGAAATCTTGAAAATGAATGAATCCACTAAAAGGATTAATGAAAATTTCCAATAATTAGAGAAAATGAATATTGATATTTCAGATGTTAAGAATTCTCAACCACATGTCAAATCAAATATGTTTGAAGAGATTGAATATTTATTTCAAGAGAAGTATTTAATTCATGATGTTTTAAGAAACATATCGATGTGATAAAAAATAAATGTGAAAAGAAATAATATAATTGAAAATGAGAAAAAATTTATGAATATAAAATGTCTTTCATTCAAAATCAAAGGGGTTGTTTTTTAATTTCAATATTGACATTTCAAAATTTTTGTAAAAAGTATTAATTTCCCGAAATATTTATAAGGAGGAAACTAGTTTTCATATACACCTATAATATATCATGAAAATCACGAGATCATTACATGTTTAATTACATGTAGGACCTTAAATTACATAACATTCACAACATGATATTAATCTTTAAACTAATAATGGTTGAATATAAATTTGACTGATTGTTTCTAAAAAAATAATTATATATTAAGAATATTGTGAGGAACCATCACTACACATGTGGTGGGTGGAATAAATTATAAAGAAATATCCCCCCTAATAAATCCCATAAAAATATAAAATGCAACAAAAATAGAAATTGTATAAATCTATAGATTCTATTATATCAATTAATATAACAACGTGTTCTATGTTTTTCTTCCACTGTGGAAGGTTTATGAACAAGAAAAATAATTTTATGCATTATAGACTAATTTATAGATATTAATGACAGACTATATCAAGGTGGAGTAATAATGATATGAAAAAAAGTTAAATATTTTAATGTAATGAGTATGTAAGTTTATAGATAAATTAAAATGATGGAAAATAATATATATATATTCAATAAAAATAGTACGAGTAGTAGTTCATTATTAATTAAATCCAATATTTACATGTCCAAAAAAATAAGGATAAATTCTCATAAAATGCATTTAATGTAACAAATATTTATTTTAGAATGAATCTAGAAGAGAATTATGAATATAATATTTCTATGAAAACAAAACGATTATAATTGGAATTACATGGGTTATTAAAAAAATCATATACCAACAAAGAGAATAATTCCTATGATTGACTAGAAAAACTATTGACCTAAAATAAGAGATATTTATTTTACAAAATATGCAGACACTCTAAGGAAACATGTAATGAATCCATTAGTATCTGACCTTAATTAAACAAGATGGAATAAAATAGATGAAAAATCAAAGAGAAAAACAAAATTACTAAACATATTATTCTAAAAAATGATAATACAGTTAGAAAATAAAAAAACAAATATTTAAATTCTATATAATTATTAATCAATTCTTCACAAAAATCGAAAAAATAATTAACAATAAAAAAAAGGCAATGGGAAGGGAAAGATTCAACAAAAAGTAGAATTAAAATTTCATGATGGGATGTTAAAAAATGAATTCCAAAAGAATATATATATAATATATGTTAGGTTCATAGAATGTATAAATAGTTATAAGGATTGTTTAATAATCACCCCAATCTATAGTAAATCATAAAAACCATGAAAATTATACCATGTTATCCTTCATCATTAATAGATTATATAATGATGGAAATACAACATAATGAGTTTAGTAAAATATCAAGGAATACTCTAATTTCTAATACATCATCAAAATATATAAAATCAAATGTAATGGGATCTTCCAGATATAGATATGTAATTTAAATACTATCATGGATTAGAATAAATATAAGGCCCCAGCCTTAAACCTCACTAAAAATTGAATTAAATGAATAATTCACGTTGAGGAACTTTTCAGGATTAGAGTTTTAGAGAATTAGATCATAACTGTTACATCTCAAAATATTACACAGTAGACACTTCTACAAAGTAACTTTTTTTTACAAAACATGGACTCTAAAAAAAGATTCATGTCTAGTTCCATGTTT
Organism: Viscum album; assembly: GCA_963277665.1. Lineage (NCBI taxonomy): Eukaryota > Viridiplantae > Streptophyta > Magnoliopsida > Santalales > Viscaceae > Viscum > Viscum album. The sequence goes on along the minus strand of OY728119.1, from coordinate 1,170,166,517 downwards.
AAGATAGAATGATTTTTCCTTGATCCCATTTTTGACCATATTCCACATTATGTCCTGTGAAAAAAAATTCAAAAAAACTTGGGGTGAGAATAAAAAGCTCAGTAAGGGATACACAAAGAAGTAAAACTATTAGTTTTTCAAAACATCAAGTAAACCATGAATACTTTATCAAAGTAACACTTTTCACCTTTATGAAGTACTAAAAACTCTTCACTGAATAAAAGATCATTTCTTACCCTTTTGTAACAAAAATATTACCATAAAACCCATATAAAGAAAAAATATCATATAAAGGTCACTTGGGACATAAACATACTTAAATGGAATAACCATACAGTTGACTTCAACAAATATCTCTTAATGGAATACCCATATGGCCGACTTTCGTACCCAATGCATTGAAGGTTATAACGTAACCACCCATCCTGGTATTCGCGGCACCACTCGTCATATGGTTTATCATGTAACCACCCGTCAAATGTCCAAGTACCATTATAAAATCATAAGACATAAAACAAAAATAATGGAAAGAAAACATTTCATCATTTCGAACACAATATATCACTTAAATATATTGACATAAAAAATCCATTAAAAAACCATTTTCAATACCAAAACACATAAAAGAGTATATGGTATTTGTTTCATTTTAAAAAACAATATGGCTTATTGGGGAAGCCAAAGACCAAATAATACCCGCAGCGGAGAAAAAGGTCATTTTCACCTCGTATGTTAAAATAAACATTCCTTTTTTTCGTTTAGTAAAACTCTTTGTATAAAAAGATTACATTTTAATGAAATGAAAAGTAAAAGGTGTTTTATACATCATATAAAAGAAATTATTGTATTAGAACAAAATATGCCTCAATGAAAGAAGATTGAGACGAAGTCCCTTACCTTGTGTCCGACGTGACTCGATTGCTCATTAATCTCCTGAATAATAAACTAAAGTTAATTTATACTTTCTTAAGAACCTTTTTAAAGCTTATTATTTCATTTTATATCACTTATTTCCATGTTATGAACATTATGTAATCATTTAAGTTAATAATGGTTTTTTGTCGATATTTGGTTCTTAAGTCGAAAGTGGACTTCTTACAATTACATGTTGTTCATGTGGTCAAAGGTTCATTATATCCAGAATGATATTCATGATTTGGATAACATATATATCATATATATCCAGCATATACATGTACTTATAATAGTATATAACATTTAGAGGTAAGAAATGAAATGCATCGTTCATGGAGACGGTAAGTCGTACGTATGCATGAACGCTACTTTCATTTATATTTCATATTTAATGGTATGAAATAATAATGATATAAAGGTATATTATAATTGCAGTATAATATCATATATAATATCATTAACTCCATCCTTTAAACGTCCCACGTATGGCATTAACGAATCAAATCACTTTGAGGGGGCGGTAGTCCGCACTTCCTAAAATGAAGATATCGCGTTTAACCATAATGGAAACCTTAAAGGTATCCCATAAATGAGAAATACAGAAGCTTAAGGAAAACATAAACATAATATATATCATATATAAATAGAGTTACATATTAATGTCCACCATTAAAGGTGTTAAAAAAATATTGAACAATCATCGTTTCATGAGGCAGAAATTCACCAACCATATGCACAATATGTTCTTTAACCATTAGACGGAGGTGTGTGTAAGTGCAGATAGAATCCTTATCATAAAAACATCCTAGTATATTTAAGATACTGGTGTTGTTATAAAAGAAAGGAATAAAAAGACTTTAGAGGGTTGGAGAAGCAAAACAAAACAAAAGAACACAAGTGAAGACATTACCTTAAAATCGGGTAACCCTTCTTGGTTTGAACCAAAAGGGAATCTTGAAGAGCTTTCTGCCCAATTTAAGGCTTCAAGGATGAGGATAGGGATGTGAAGAGAAAAAATGAGAAGATATTGGTCGAACCAAAGGCTTGATAGGTGTGGGTAAGAAGGTAGAGGTGGGGTCCTTTTATAGGAGCAGAGGAGGGGCACTCTTGGAAAGTTAAGAAAAGATACTTTATTATAAAATGATTTTCGGATAAAAAAGGTCCCACAATTATAAATTTAGAGGATAAGGTGATAAGGGTTATAAATCCACCCATCTAATAGGTTTTTGGAAAGTTTAGATCTTAGATTTTACATTATCTTTTTATTTTATTTAAATCGTTATGTAATGAGGTAATCACTGCATCATCATGGTGTCATAAATAATTTAAATTATCTAATGTCTAAAAATTATAAAAAAAATATCATGATGTATTAAATATTTTTATATTTCCAATTAATATTTATATTCAAAATTAAGACTTGTATAACCCCATGTAAAAATTGTTTTAGAAAAACAATACATGTCTGTGACATTTTTATTTTTAACTTTAAATAAAAAGTTATTAATGTCATTTTCCTACCAATGTGGCTCCATGGGGTCCCCAAGTTGACCCATGGATTGTATTGGTCGGCCATGACACATCCAATAAGGTTAGAACATTTGTCTTGGTCATTTCATATTATTAAATCATTATTTTTACCTTAATTTACACTAATTACGTCTAATGGCGATTAATAAACTTAAAAGTTACTATTCACCAAAAATTATTTTAATCCCATTGAACCACATTTTAATTCTTAATGAAAACCTTGTATGTCCGATTTTTGAAATTCAAAACACAGAGGTGGTAAAATTTCATTTAAACGAAAAATCAGTTTTTTAAGTACCACTTAGTGGTTTCAATATTCATAAAAAATTAAAGTTTTTCAGAAAAATAAAAAAAAATCACCCTAAGCTATATTTGATAATCCGAATTCAAAAATGATGTCTATTTTACAAAATTCAAGACATATAATTTGCATTAATTAATTTAATAATTAATTTTTGTTGTCAAAACAAATAGTGTGTTTTTATGAAACAATGTGTATCAAAAGATTGACACTAGTTTAAATCCAATTTCAAAGTGAAAATAATTCCAATGACCAAAATTGGATTAAATGGTAAAAATATATTCTAATTGAACTTTAAAACCAATTCAAAATATAATCTAATCAGATAAATTAATTAGATTAAAAAGAGGTTTTGAATTAAAATACAACATTTGTCACTATTCATTAAAAATGAACTTTATCGGAAAAATACCAAAAATTTACACAAAGTAAATTTTGATGTCCCGATTCTAAAAAAGAGTTTTAATTGGTCCAATATAATGTATAAGTGTGACCAAAACTATATTTAATGAAGGTTCTCCATCAAAAGGCTATAAGGGGGCCTTTAGTGAATATTAGAGTATATATGCCTAAAATTTAATTCTTTTCATATTTTAAGCCTCTATCCTATATTGGATAATTGTAAATACAATTAAAAAACATATATAATCATATTTTAGTTATTTATATTCATTCCCACCAATACAACGACTATGTGTTAACTACCATTTAAAATAATATTATTTTATTACTAGTGTGCAACGTAAGATTTCAATGAAACTCATTGTTGCGTATCAGGTACACTATCGAACATAGAAAACCCTTTCAAGTAAAATTAATATTTAATTCGCAAATATTAATAAATATGAAAATGTTTTATTCTTTATTTACCTAGGATGTTACAATAGAAACTCAATTTTTCACTCTCATTTGTTATAAAATAAGTTCCACCATATTCCCATATTGCTTATTTTATATTAGGGATGAAATTGATGGTGATTCAAGTAAATTAAGGGATAATTATTAATTATATGTATTTTGTAAAAATTAATAATAATTTTTTTTATAACCTTATTTTCATAATATATCAATTACTTTTCTAAAGAACATCTGATTTGATGATATACCTTGATGAATAGTAGGTTTATATAATACCTAGAGGGGGATAAACTGTTTAGAAACTATGAGTGTTATAAGTAATAAAATAAAAAATTATTTAATGTTATTGAAACATTATCAAAGAAAATTTATGTATGTTTACACATTCACACATGGTTTATAAATAATAAATTATGATATTATGATGGTGAAAAAAATTTAATCAATGAAAAAAATATATTAAATTCTAAGGATATCTCAAGGTAAAATTCTTACTCCTATAAATACATTATTTTTATGACTTGTGTGTTGAGATTAGTATGAGAACATATGTTGTTATTATAGTTATATAAAGGTATCCTTTGGAATTATTCGTCTTTAACATGATGACATTTGACTTTCCCATGAACAAGTCTTTCAATTTTTATGAGTTTGTATCATTTTCTGTTTACTAATGGAAAATGTTGATATCTAAATAAAACCCTCCTGATTGATTCAGAGATGATGGGTCACATGGACATTGAGTTGTGTCTGTGTTTTTCTCCTATAAAAAGTGACATTGTCCACTAGTTTAGACTTTGAATTTATTTTAAAAACTCAACAAGTAAAAGAAAAAGGAAATGAAGGGAATGGAGATGTGAATAGATCCATTCCTATTTACATTAAATTATCTAATTAGGAATGAATAAAAATACCAATGTGGATATAATTTTACTAATTTATGGTTATAATTATTATTTTTTATAAAATATCAATGAGTATGAGGTAATGTTTCACCATGTCAATATATGTTGAAAACGAAATTCATCGATATTTAATAGAGTTAATTATTATAATTATGAGATGTGGGATTTTATTTTCTTTTAATTTTTTTCCATATGAATATGACAATGAGATATATAGAAATTATATTTATAAATATGCATAACATGATGGAAAATAAGTCAAAATGTTTAATTAGATTTAATTAAGTAGATTAGTTTATTCCGTTGAGTGAGGTAAATTGTTTCCGACGCTTTCGCCAGGGCGCGCGCATCCGTCTGTGAGGACGCGCGGCCGTTGCCCCGCATTCCCGCTTTCCAAAGGCGGGCGGCATTCGTTCCTTGTTCAGGTACGTCTGCTCCTTGATCGAAACGGGATGATGGGATGTCGGTTCTTCCTTCCGTGGATTCATCCTCGGAACTCGTCACCTAGTCCGGGTCTCCCTCATAGATTTAATACGTTGTTCGTGAATCTCATTCCCGGTGCCATATTGTCATGGACGCCGGTTAATTACACTACTTCCGTCAAGACTTTCCATAGGGTCTTGACATGGTAGTGACCTTCGGTCGGAGTAGACGGCAACATCAGGAATGTCGGGGCATCTCTGGGTGCATGGACATTGGGGAACCTGTATTCTTCCTCATAAGAGGGCATCTCAAGGGTGCAGAACCCGAGGCGTACATCTGAGGTTTTCCTCAGATTCCTGTGTTTAACACAGGGTATGTTACAAGATTAACGTCTAGCAGAGACGGTTACACCAAAGGCGTTCCATCCGAGGTTTTCCTCAGGCATCTCATGTTTATCACGAGGAAGGCCACGAGTTTAACGTCTTGCGGAGATGGAATGAGGGTGATCAGAACGTCCCATAGAGACGGACCAGATTGGTATATCCCTAGGAGGGAACACCTGGAAGGTTTACCGAGGCGATGGATCAGAACGCCCAATGAGGACGGATCCGAGGTGGTGCACTCCCTAGAGGGGAAAAGGGTGATGAATCAGGGTGTACACAGAGGACAACGACCCAGAGATATGATGGGGCTTACACGTGGAAAGCGGCCCATGCGCCGCTAGGAGCAGCGAGGAGGTGGATGGCATGATCCCACCGGGATGTGGCGGCCCGGGTGAGAATCAGGATGGGTGGTGGATGAATGAAAGAAGTAGAGGAAGAATGAAATGGGACCATCGCAGGGGGCGACAGTGAAGTTGGGCATGAGCCTTGAAGAGGCTTCCTACGTATCCCCGTGGCAGGGAATCAAAGTCTGCGTAGTTCGGGATGATCGCAATGGCTTACCACTGGACCAGAATGGGACCCGACGTGAAATGAAGGGTGGGTGTGTCGGTGAACCGACGTGAAAGTAGACCTTGGTCCACTATTGGTGGGCTTGAACCTCGTGGAGGCTTCCTACGTACCATGCCTTAACACGGATCAAAGACCTCGTAGTTCAAAAGGGTTCGGGTCGCAATGGCTTACCACTGGACCGGAGTGTAGTTTAACGTCTTGCTGGACGGGGGTGAAACCCGACGTGAAAGACGGGTGGGTCGCAATGGCTTACCACTGGACCAAAATGGGACCTGACGTGAATGGATAATGGGTCTGACGTGAATGGATGATGGGTGGGCTTGAACCTCGTAGAGGCTTCCTACGTACCATGCCTTGACATGGATCAAATACCTCGTAGTTCAAATGGGGTTGGGTCGCAATGGCTTACCACTGGACCAGAGTGTAGTTTAACGTCATGCTGGACGAAGATGGGACCCGACGTGAAGAAACGACGGGTGGGTGTGTCGGTGAACCGACGTGAAAGTAGACCTTGGTCCACTATTGGTGGGCTTGAACCTCATAAAGGCTTCCTATGTACCATGCATTGACATGGATCAAAGACCTCGTAGTTCAAAAGGGGTCGGGTCGCAATGGCTTACCACTGGACCGGAGTGTAGTTTAACGTCTTGCTGGACGGGGGTGAAACCCGACGTGAAAGACGGGTGGGTCGCAATGGCTTACCACTGGACCAGAATGGGACCTGACGTGAATGGATGATGGGTCCGACGTGAATGGATGATGGGTGGGCTTGAACCTCGTGGAGGCTTCCTACCTACCATGCCTTAACACGGATCAAAGTCCCCGTAGTTCAAATGGGTTTGTCGGTGAACCGACGTGAAAGTAGACCTTGGTCCACTATTGGTGGGCTTGAACCTCATGGAGGCTTCCTACGTACCATGCCTTGACATGGATCAAAGACCTCATAGTTCAAATGGGGTTTGTCGGTGAACCGACGTGAAAGTGGACCTTGGTCCAATGGGTGGTGGGCTTGAACCTCATAAAGGCTTCCTACGTACCATGCCTTGACACGGATCAAAGACCTCGTAGTTCGGAGAATACAGTTTGACGTCATGCGGGACGATAGTGAACCCTGACGTGAATGAACGACGGGTGGTCTTGAACCTCATGGAGGCTTCCTACGTACCATGCCTTGACATGGATCAAAGACCTCGTAGTTCAAATAGGGCGGTCAGGGTCGGTGCTCACTCTAAGCCCACGTGAGTCATGCTCGGTGTGAGAAACAAGAGGTTGCAAGGACCTGACGATCACGTCGCGAAGGGTGCGTCCGTGAGAAGCAAAGAGGGGCTTACGCGTTGGGCGGCCCATGGTGTTGGGACTTACTCCAGGATGGAGGCCCAGGTGCCATTATGGAGTGACAATGGTGGGTGGGGCTTATGCTAGAAAGCTGCCTGTGTGCCGCTATGGAGCGGCACTGGTGAATGGGGCTTACGCTAGGAAGCTGCCCATGTGCCGCTATGGAGCGGCAATGGTGAATGGGGCTTACGCTAGGAAGCTGCCCGGGTGCCGCTAAGGAGTGGCACTGGTGAATGGGGCTTACGCTAGGAAGCTGCCCGGGTGCCACTAAGGAGTGGCACTGGTGGGTGGGGCTTACGCTAGAAAGCTGCCCGTTTGCCGCTATGGAGTGGCACTGGTGAATGGGGATTACGCTAGGAAGCTACCCGGGTGCCGCTATGGAGCGGCACTGGTAAATGGGGCTTACGCTGGGAAGCTGCCCGGGTGCCGCTATGGAGCGGCACTAGTGAATGGGGCTTACGCTAGGAAGCTGCCCGGGTGCCGCTATGGAGCGGCACTGGTGAATGGGGCTTACGCTAGGAAGCTGCCCGGGTGCCGCTATGGAGCGGCACTGGTGAATGGGGCTTACGCTAGGAAGCTGCCCGAGTGTGCCGCTATGGAGCGGCACTGGTGAATGGGGCTTATGCAAGAAGCTGCGCGGGTGCCGCTATGGAGCGGCACTGGTGAATGGGGCTTATGCAAGAAGCTGCCCGGGTGCCGCTATGGAGCGACACTGGTGAGTGGGGCTTATGCAAGAAGTTGCCCGTAATGTCTTCCTCATGTCTGGTCATGAGGGAATCTCAACTCATTAGTGGGTTGAGGTATGTGCCTATGCGCAAGTGCACAAGCGGGATAACGCCAAGGGCGTTGGAATCAGCCCAAACAAAGGGGACAAGAAAAGTGTGAATCACATGCCCGACATTCGGAATGCGATGAGAGTGGCATGGCGATAGAGGATAACTGCTGACCATGTTCGCAACACAGCATCCTATCGCGTTAGCCTAAAATGGGGACAAACAAATGAGGGGTCGACTGCTGACCGTATTCGAAACACAGGACCTCAAAGTGTCACCCGAAGCCTTTTGGGGCGTTGGCCCAGGACAGCAGGGGGACCATGGGTCTACCGTCCATACTGTTAGGGGGTCCCTTCAGACTTTGGAAATGGATGCAGATCCGAATGAAGGACACGCAAAGCGTGGGGTGGAGTGCTGGAATGTTTGAACGGATTCCAACGCTCTTGAAACTATGCCACTATAAACATGGCATTAGGCATCTTATGCTAGGAGCATAAGGCATCTCTCATTTAGGGCAAGAGGCATCCTATCATTTGTTAGATGGGGAGTGCTACAGTTTATAGTCATGTAGATAGGACTATTAGAATCTCATGCTTGGAGCATAAGGCATCTCTCGTATAGGGCAAGAGGCATCCTATGTTTGGAGCATAAGGATTACTGCTGTTTAGAGTCATGTAGGTGGGACTATTGGCATCTCATGCTAGGAGCATGAGGGATCTCTCGTTAGAAGCGAGAGGCATCCTATCATTTGTTAGATAGGGAGTGCTACAGTTTATAGTCATGTAGATAGGACTATTAGCATCTCATGCTTGGAGCATAAGGCATCTCTCGTTTAGGGAAAGAGGCATCCTATCATTTGTTAGATAGGGAGAATACTGCAGTTTAGAGTCATGTAGGTAGGACTATTGGCATCTCATGCTAGGAGCATAAGGCATCTCTTTCTTGGAGCAAGGGGCATCCTATCATTTGTTAGATAGGGAGAATACTGCAGTTTAGAGTCATGTAGGTAGGACTATTGGCATCTCATGCTAGGAGCATAAGGCATCTCTTTCTTGGAGCAAGGGGCATCCTATCATTTGTTAGATAGGTAGAATACTACAGTTTAGAGTCATGTTGGTAGGACTATTGGCATCTAATGCTAGGAGCATGAGGCATCTCTCATTAGAAGCGAGAGGCATCCTATGTTTGGAACATAGGGATTACTACAGTTTATAGTCATGTAGAAAGGACTATTAGCATCTCATGCTTGGAGCATTAGGCATCTCTCGCTTGGAGCAAGAGGCATCCTATGTTTGGCACATAGGGATTACTACAGTTTATAGTCATGTAGAAAGGACTGTTAGGCAGAAGGTACCTAGAAATGGTTGGTGTTGGGAATTACGCAAGGGCGGCTCTTTCTGGTTCAACCTGGCATAGGAACCAAGTGATGGTGTTTGGAGGAGTTGCCTGAGGGATGGTTCGACTCGAGGTACTCGGGGAATTGATGATGAGAATCTCGACTCACGACATGGAATGAAACCCAGAGGAATATATCGACTCTAGGTGTTCCACGGTGTGCGGAGGAGTGTATCAAATCATGGTATTCCATAGGTGGAAGGTGGGAGCGCATAAGGGCGCAATGGAAAATCCCGGCATCCCGGCCCGAAAAATTCGTGGTGCGACTCCCCATTTTTCATGGGGGTCTGTGACGGTAGTGAAGGGACCGGCCCGGAGGGCCGGGACCGCAGCCCGGCACTGACCCCGAGCGGGGGTGCGGGGGCGCAGCCCCCGCGGTATGGACCGGTGGGCGTGAAGGTGGGATCCTCACGAAGGATAGGTCTTCGCGAAGCAGCTTCGCGAAGCATGGCCTCGCGGAGCAATAGTCTCTCGCGGAGCAAAGGGGTCTCGCGGAGCTTGGTCTCGCGGAGCAGCATCGCGGAGCAGCATCGTGGAGCAAGGGCTCGCGGAGCAAAGGGCTCTCGCGGAGCTTGGTCTTGCAGAGCAGCATCGCGGAGCAGCATCGCGGAGCAAGGGCTTGCGGAGCAAAGGGCTCTCGCGGAGCAGCATCGCGGAGCATAGGCTCGCGGAGCATGGACTCCTGGAGTCTCGGCTCACGGAGCAGCAACGCGAAGGAAGCTGCTCGCGGAGCATGGCTTCGCGGAGCCGCAATGCGGAGCTCCGCTCGGCCGCCCAAGGGGCGAAGTGGCCGTGGCCTTCCTCCCCGAGAAGGGGGGTGAGCTGGGTATTTATAGGAAGGGGCGCCGCGAATCAGAACTTTCGCGCCGCCTCAGGAGCTTCGCGGCGCGCTCGCGAACGTCAAATGCGTTCGCGGAGCATCACCGCCTCTGGTGCTTCGCGGCGGCTCGCGAACGTCAAATGCGTTCGCGGAGCATCACCGCCTCTGGAGCTTCGCGGCGGCTCGCGAACGTCAAATGCGTTCGCGGAGCATCACCGCCTCTGGAGCTTCGCGAGGCCGCGATGGTCGGGGCGCTTCGCGGCGGGGCTTCACGGGACCGCGCTGCACGGGTGCTTCGCAGCGGTGCTTCGCATTAGTGCTTCGCGAGGGGTATTCACGGCGCATCACAAATGTCAAATGGGTTCGCGGAGCCTCTCGCCTCATTACTTCGCGGCGGCGCTCCGCGATCACGGAGGGGGGCTTCGCGAATGGGCTTCGCGAACCAGATTCCCAGCCAATCTTCAAACGTCCATAACTCCTAATCCGTAGCTCCGTTCGGGCCCTACGACCTACCAAATCGAAGCTTGCGAAATGGACTACGATCTTGGATCATGTATGGAAGCATTTGGAAAATTTTGGGGACGCGTTTTCCGGGGTCTACAAAAGCCACCCCTAAGAACGGGGTCCCACGAGGACGAGAAGGGCGAGGCGGACCGCGTTCTGAGGAAACGACTGAGGAAAACACGTGCATTGGGGTCCATTGTACCTCGATCGCATTGAGGATAAAATCAACTAAATCTCTAAGCCTACGTGAGCTATGCTCTGTGCAGGAAACAAGAGATAATAGGAGCTCCTGTACGAGAGTGTAAAACAACGGAAGGTGCGGGGGGATCAACATGGGACATCAATCACCATTTGGGGGAATCCTAAAAGAGAGAGGGGTCACGGCTGGAGAGTATGTATCTCTGAACAGCCGACCTGCTTTTCCCACCCTGCTCGGGTGCACGAGCGGGGTAACGCCAGGGGCGTTAGAATCAATCCAAACAGAGGGAAGTGGGAGGTTTGAATCACAATACCCAAAATCCGGAACACTATGGAGGCGACGTGACAATAAAGGACAACTGTTAGTCGTGGCGGAGAAATGGTATCCTTACTGCGTTAGCCTGAAATGGGGACAACAAATGAGCATAAACCGCTGACCATATTCACAACGCGGGATTTTATCAATTTGTTGTCGATCAATCTTTCGGGACGTTGACCCAGGACAGTTGGTGGACCATAGGTCAGACATCCATACTGTTAGGGGGTCCTTCCAGACATGACCCGTCTTCCGGAACGTTGGCCCAGGACGGTAGGTGAGCCGATGCGGCATGAGACCAGGCCGTTAGGGGGTTCCTTCAGACATGAAAGGGGATGAGGGTCCGAATAAGGGGCACGCAAAGCGTGGAATATGGAGTGATGGTTTGTCTGAACAAAATCCAACACTTAGGTAGTTACACCACCGTGGTGGGAGTACATCTGATAGGCGCATCGGTTTGATCATCGATCATTCCTTCTTTTAGACAGCGCCTCTCTGGCAAGGGGATCCGTCACTTCCCAGTGGGATCTTGGGGCATCCTGAACTTGTTGAGGGTAAAATTGCAGCTACATAGTTCCCCCCGAGGGGTCAGGCCAGAGGGCTGGAAATGGGGAGGAACAGGATTTTGCGATTCCTGGGGCTGGACCCTAGGTGAAATGCCTGGGTGTCTCTACGTATCCCATGATGATGGGAATCAAGCTGTACGTAGTTCTGGAAGTGCAGTTTAACGTCGTGCGGGACGGGGAGCAGCCTGACCACGTTGGTACACATCCTGCCAAAACTACTAAGCCCACGTGAGTCGTGCTCGGTGTGGGAAACAAGCAGTAGTGGTGGGAATTTCCCAACACAGAGAGGGGCTAGTTAGGGAAAAGGGACGCTCGGTGAATCCCGGCCCAGTGACACTAACACGATCTTGTGGCGCACCTAGATGCGCGAAGATAAAGATCCGAGTATGATGGAATTCCACTTGAACATGGGGAAGTGGAAATGTGTGAATCATGGTGCTCGAGATTCAGATCACAATGATGGCGGCATGACGACGGAGGGTAACTGCTGACCGTATTCGCAACGCAGTATCCTGTCGCGTTAGCCTAGAATGGAGACAGACAAATGAGGGTCGACCGTTGACCATGTTCGAAACACGGGACCGTGTCACAAATGTTGTCAAATATCCGTAGGGGCGTTGGCCCGAAACGATTGAAGGGCCCTTAGGTCCAGCATTCATGGAGAGCCCTTAAGCTTAGTATCCACGTCGTCCGAGGGTCCTTTTGGATATGGAAGAGGATGAGGATCCAAATAGCGAGGTCACGAAGCTTGGTCATGGGATGATGGGAACGTCCCTGTGAAAATCCCATGCTTCGGGCTCTTTGTCAAAACACATCTGAATACGGCAACGAAACGTATTAGATAGAGGGAGCAGATTCCTTTCCCTTCGGGAGATCTTAGTTTAGGGTCATAGAATTCAGACCATGGATGGGTAAAGGGATCAGGGGATGCATGGCATCAAAACCAGACGTGAAGGAGGACCTAAGCCCTACTTACCGTGCGTTCTCTGAGGAAATGTTCGAGTCGAGGGACCGAACACAAGGGTTAGGCTGGGCCCGCGGGGAAGTACCCGGGCCCTCCTACGTATCTCATAAGGATAAGAATCAAGCCATACGTAGTTCTAGAAATGACATGGCAAGATACCAGTGCCAGGGGAAAAGGGGAGTGCGGGCGTGGCCCTTGCACTAAAAGAAGCGGAATTTGATGTATCTTGTTTGTTATTTAAGGTGAATGGTTTTTTTTTTGTGAAGCGACAGGCCTAGAATAGTAGGCTGTGATATCGCCACAAGGATCAAGCCACGATGGGCGTTGAAAAATGGCATGGCGCATGGCCAGTACCCAACGTGATGTCCTCTACAGTGAGGTCACCACAATGCGGTGCGGTTTTTCGTCGTGCGGCCAGGACGATAGTGTCACAGTTTAGGGTCGTATGATAGGACCAAGCATGCATTTTATCGTCATGCAGCGCATACGTAGTAGAGACGATGCTAGGCGGGAAATGTGCGCAGTGTTATAAAACACAATTGACGGAGACATGATCCCACATCAGACTGTACGCCATCCGGAGAGGGAAACCTTAGGCCGAGGGGCCTACACGGAGGTGAAACAGGGAGAGAGACCGGCTTCCTGAATGGGTTGTACCCAGAGACAGGGCGTCTGGGCGGTCCTACGTGTCCCATGAGGATGGGAATCAAGTTGAACGTAGTCCCGAATGGATCTTAGTTTATGGTCTTAGAGCTCGGACCATGGGAGCCCCAAAGGGCGCCAGATTGCAGCTTTGTCCCCCTAACATGCAAAGGTGCACTGAGGGATAGTGCCAAAAGTGTCGAGATTCCACCTGGACATGATGGGTGGAAAATGATGTGAATCATGCAACCAACATTCAAGGACTGAAGGGGCTGGCGTGACGACAGAGGATTACTGTTGACCATGTTCGCAACACAGCATCTTGTCGCGTTAGCCTGAAATGAGGACTAACAAACGAGCATCGACCACTGACCATATTCGCAACACGGGATTTTATCGATTTGTCATCCGAAACCCTGGGGGGTGTTGGCCCGTATCGGTAGGAGAGCCCTTGGGCATTGTATCCAGGCCATTCTTGGGGGTCCCTCCGGGTGTGAAAGATGATGGAAGTCCGAATAGAGGGGAACACGAAGCTTGACAAGTGGAAGGAACTTGATCAAGTTGAATCTGACACTCTTGGTCCAAGACTAGAGTGCTCTTAATACATGGGTGAACCATTGCAAGGAGTCAAGGGACTCAACTTTGAGGGTGACCGAGAGATGGCAGGTCCCTGGGGGAAGGGATAAACCAAGTGGCCTAGGTGACTGGGAGATCAGGAGATCACCAGGAGGTGGGGCTGGACCCGAATCTTGAACATCCAGGTGGTCCTACGTATCCCATTAGGATGGGAATCAAGCCACACGTAGTTCTGAAGGGTGCCTTTTAACGTCATGCAGGACAGGGAATAGGAGGACTGAACCTCATAATGGGGGCGTGCGTGGTGCAGTTGTTGCAAACCCGACGTGAATGAGGACGTAGTCCTACACTGCGCCACGCAGTCCTGTGATCGGGGTCCCAATGGTGGGACCCGAGAGAGGTGAACTAGCTGAACTCAAGCTGGACTCAAAGACAAGGGGTCTTGGACGTAGTTCCAGATGAGAGTCTTAGTTTATTGTCTTAGAGCTCGGACTGTGGGTGGTGACAACTCCCGAGTAAGCACAGATGTCAACCCAATCCCTAAGCCCATGTGAGATAAACTCGGTGTGGGAAACAAGGGGGGTATCCTCATCGCAATACTTGGGGCGTCCACCGAAGGGGAGTCAGCAGAGAGTTCCGAAGGACACTTTTGACGTAGCTTGTTCCTCCAACGCGCAGACGTGCATGGGGGAAAAGTATCAAGAGTTCCGAAACTCTACTTGGACATGATGAAGTGATGAAGGGTGTGAATTGTGTACCCGGCATTTGGGCTTAATGGGTTGGCGTGACGACAGAGGAAAACTGTTATCCATGACGGAAACACAGCGTCTGTATCGCATTAGCCTAAGGTGGGAACAACAAACGAGCATCGACCGCTGACAATATTCGCAACGTGGGATTTTATCGATTTGTTGTTCGAAACCCTCGGGGGCGTTGTCCCGTATCGGTAAGAGAGCCCTTGGGCGTAGTATCCAGGCCGTTCTTGGGGGTCCCTCCGGGTGTGAAAGATGATGAAAGCCCTGATGCGAGGATACGCAAAGCCTGGAAAGAGAGTGCGGACGTGTCCGAGTAAAGCTTGGCATTCCAGGTAATAAACCAGAGTACTCTTAAGCACATTGGTGAACCGCCGAAAAAGTGGGATCGACGAAACAACTCAGTAGGGGGTGGGAGCATGGCGTGGTCATCACGAGACCGTCGTGAACGCGGACATAATCCCACACCGCACCATATGATCCCCTCATGGAGGAAGGATGGGCCAAGGGGCCAAGATGGGATGAGGATTCCCGAGATATGGGGCTGGACCCGGATCTTGGACATCCAGGTGGTCCTACGTATCCCATTAGGATGGGAATCAAGCCACACGTAGTTCTTGAAATGCAGTTTAACGTCATGCTGGACGAGGAGTGGAGTAATATACCCCTAAACAAGGGAGGTGTATGGCATGGTAAAGAAGACGTCGTGAATAAAGACGTAGTCCTACGTCACACTATACGATCCTATAAGATAGGTCCTGGGCCGCGGCCCGGAAAGGCCAAGGGGCCTGGGGCTGAGCCTCGGTCAGGAAGGCGTGACTGGTTTGTGGTTTAACATCTTACATGAGGACGGGGGGCCAGGGGCCCAAGGAGGCCAAAGGGCCTGAGGCTGGGCCTCGTAAAGGGAGTTGCACGGCATGGTACATGATCCCGACGTGAATGAGGACGTAGTCCCACACCACACCGTACACTCCTATGGGGAAACAGAGCCGTGGGCCCGATTGCTAGCACCTCCCTGAGGAAGTTTGCCACCTCGTGATGGGGCAGAATGAATCACTGTTCTCGATGCCTGGGGCATCTCGGGGTGGACCCGAAGATCCAGGACATTGTTGACCATATTCGAAACACAGCGTTCCTATGGTGACCCGCATGGGGGCAACAAATGAGCATCGACCGCTGACCAAATTCGCAACGCGGGACTTGTATCGACTTGTTGCTTGAGAAAAACCCTCGGGGGCATTGGCCCGTATCGGTAGGAGAGACCTTGGGCGTAGTATCCAGGCCGTTCTTGGGGGGTCCCTCTGGGTATGAAAAATGATGGGATCCTAGTCAAGGAGTGGGTGAAGCATAGCTGTATTCATCCACGAAAGGGGCAAACATCTCCAGGGGAAAATGTGCAGCCAGGTCGAGGCTTGCTCGACGTGGGTCGGGGAAAAAGTGTACACCCTGCCATGTCTTGACCCGAGGGGAAGATTTTGGCTTTTGGGCTGGGCCGACAGACGAAATGTCCGGGCGTTCCTACGTATCTCATAAGGATGAGAATCAAGCCATATGTAGTTCTTGAAGGCCATGCAGTTTAGCGTCATGCGGTGAGGACGTGGGAGGATAGAAGAACGGGAGTGGGCGCATGGTGCGACCTTTACAATCTTTGCGCGAGTGGGGTTGCATGAGCGGGGCCAAGAAAGCCTACTCCCTGCTACACAAAGATCCTCCAAGGAGACTATCCCCAGGGGGGGATAGCGGAAGAGAAAAGCTTGGGGCTGGGCTCAAGATGAGGCGTCCGAGCGTTCCTACGTATCCCATGAAGATGGGAATCAAGCCATACGTAGTTCTTGACATGCAGTTTAACGTCATGCGGGACGATGAGAAGCACCTCCTTTGGGGATATGTACAGTACGACAAGCAATCCGACGTGAATGGGGACATAGTCCTACACCATGCCGTACAATCCTGCAAGAGGGTAAGTCGGGAAAAGACCAAGGGGGGGCCCGAGGCCAAGCCATGGTGGAGGCGGGGCCAGGGGCCCAAGGAGGCCAAGAGGCCTGAGGCTGATCCTCGGTCGGGAAGGCCTGACCGGCTTGCAGTTTAACGTCTTGCAGTAAGGACGGGGCCGGGGGCCAGAGGAGGCCAAGGGGCCTGAGGCTGAGCCTCGGTCAGGAAGGCCTGACTGGCTTGCAGTTTAACGTCTTGCAGTAAGGACAGGGATGCAGTTTAGGGTCGTGCATGACCATTTTGCAGTTTAAGGTCGTTCAGGACGATAATTATCAGTTTTACGTCATGCCGGACGAAGATGAGCAGTTTGACGTCATGCAGGACGATGGAGCAGTTTAAAGTCCTGCTGGACGATAATGTGCAGTTTTACGTCATGAAGGACGAAGATGAGCAGTTTGACGTCATGCAGGATGATGGAGCAGTTTAAAGTCTTGCTAGATGATAATGTGCAGTTTTACGTCATGACGGACGAAGATGAGCAGTTTTACGTCATGCAGGACGATGGTGAGCAGTTTTACGTCATGCAGGACGATGGTGTAGTTTAAAGTCTTGCTGGACGATAATGTGCAGTTTTACGTCATGCAGGATGATGGTGCAGTTTAAAGTCTTGCTGGACGATAATGTGCAGTTTTACGTCATGACGGACGAAGATGAGCAGTTTTACGTCATGCAGGACGATAATGATCAGTTTAACGTCATGACAGACGAAGATGAACAGTTTTACGTCATGCAGGACGATGATGCAGTTTAATGTCATGCAGGACGATAATGTGCAGTTTTACGTCATGACGGACGAAGATGAGCAGTTTTACGTCATGCAGGATGATGGTGAGCAGTTTTACGTCATGCAGGACGATGGTGCAGTTTTACATCATGACGGACGAAGATGAGCAGTTTTACGTCATGCAGGACGATAATGATCAGTTTAACGTCATGACGGACGAAGATGAACAGTTTTACATCATGCAGGACGTTGATGCAGTTTAATGTCATGCAGGACGATAATGTTCAGTTTAACGTCATGACGGACGAAGATGAACAGTTTTACGTCATGCAGGACGTTGATGTAGTTTAATGTCATGCAGGACGATAATGTTCAGTTTAACATCATGACGGACGAAGATGAACAGTTTTACGTCATGCAGGACTTTGATGCAGTTTAATGTCATGCAGGACGATAATGTTCAGTTTAACGTCATGACGGACGAAGATGAACAGTTTTACGTCATGCAGGACGATGATTGTTATGCAGTTTAATGTCGTGAAACTAGGACATGGTTGTTACGCAATTTAACGTCATGCAACTGGGACATGGTTGTTACGCAGTTTAACGTCATGCAACTGGGACGTGGTTGTTACGCAGTTTAACGTCATGCAACTGGGACGGTAAACCATGCGAATTGTGTCAGTAGAGGAATGGTCATCTCTACTCCATTCTAGTGGTTTGATATGAGGGGGGATCTATATGAGGGGAATTCCTTAAAATCCCCTGATCATGAAGATCCTTCCACAAGCTGGTTTCAAGGCCACATGGAGGACATCTACGGTTGATGCAATGTGGTAGTTGGGATGACACAGAGTGTCGCAAGGGTAGTAGGGATGACTACATTACCTCGACCTATAGCGGAGAAGAAGCCAGGAGCGTCGGTATGACGGGGCGAAGGAGCCCGGAAGGCGTGGAAGCCTGGAACGTCGGTACGACGGGGCGAAGGAGCCCGGAAGGCGTGGAAGCCTGGAACGTCGGTACGACAGGGCGATGGAGCCCGGAAGGCGTGGAAGCCTGGAACGTCGGTACGACGGGGCGATGGAGCCCGGAAGGCGTGGAAGCCTGGAACGTCGGTACGACGGGGCGAAGGAGCCCGGAAGGCGTGGAAGCCTGGAACGTCGGTACGACGGGGCGAAGGAGCCTGGAAAGCGTGGAAGCCTGGAACGTCGGTACGACGGGGCGATGGAGCCCGGAAGGCGTGGAAGCTGTCGTGCTGAACGGTGGCGGTATGAGGAGAACCTCCATAGTTGCCGGTGAAAATAGAGTGGGGTCGACAAAGTGCCGATAGAGTTGGGGAATGATTCCCCCTTCGCGGCCTCATGAGGCGGCAGAGTCGGCGAGGAGCCGATGGAGTCGGGTGGCGGAGCCACCTGCGCGGCCTCTTGAGCCGGCGGAGTCGGCGAGGAGCCGATGTAGTCGAGTGGCGGAGCCACCTGCGCAGCCTCTTGAGGCGGCGGAGTCGGCGAGGAGCCGATGCAGTCGGGTGGCGGAGCCACCTGCGCGACCTCTTGAGGCGGCGGAGTCGGCGAGGAGCCGATGCAGTCGGGTGGCGGAGCCACCTGCGCGGCCTCTGGAGCCGGCGGAGTCGGCGAGGAGCCGATGCAGTCGGGTGGCGGAGCCACCTGCGCGGCCTCTTGAGGCGGCGGAGTCGGCGAGGAGCCGATGCAGTCGGGTGGCGGAGCCACCTGCGCGGCCTCTGGAGCCGGCGGAGTCGGCGAGGAGCCGATGCAGTCGGGTGACGGAGCCACCTGGCGGCCTCTTGAGGCGGCGGAGTTGGCGAGGAGCCGATGCAGTCGGGTGGCGGAGCCACCTGCGCGGCCTCTGGAGCCGGCGGAGTCGGCGAGGAGCCGATGCAGTCGGGTGGCGGAGCCACCTGCGCGGCCTCTTGAAGCGGCGGAGTCGGCGAGGAGCCGATGCAGTCGGGTGGCGGAGCCACCTGTGCGGCCTCTGGAGCCGGCGGAGTCGGCGAGGAGCCGATGCAGTTTGGTGGCGGAGCCACCTGCGCGGCCTCTTGAGGCGGCGGAGTCGGCGAGGAGCCGATGGAGTAGGGTGGCGGAGCCACCTGCGCGGCCTCTTGAGGCGGCGGGGGTCGGTGAGGAGCCGATGGAGTCGGGTGGTGGAGCCACCTGCGCGGCCTCTTGAGGCGGCGGAGTCAGCGAGGAGCCGATGGAGTAGGGTGGCAGAGCCACCTGCGCGGCCTCTTGAGGCGGCAGAGTCGGCGAGGAGCCGATGGAGTAGGGTGGCGGAGCCACCTGCGCGGCCTCTTGAGGCGGCAGAGTCGGCGAGGAGCCGATGGAGTAGGGTGGCGGAGCCACCTGCGCGGCCTCTTGAGGCGGCGGGAGTCGGCGAGGAGCCGATGGAGTGGGGTGGCGGAGCCACCTGCGCGGCCTCTTGAGCCGGCGGAGTCGGTGAGGAGCCGATGCAGTCGGGTGGCGGAGCAACCTGCGCGGCCTCTTGAGGCTGCGGAGTCGGCGAGGAGCCGATGGAGTCGGGTGGTGGAGCCACCTGCGCGGCCTCTTGAGGCGGCGGAGTCGGCGAGGAGCCGATGGACCGTAGTCTTCAAACACCGAATGTTACTCATCCTCTCACATATAATGGAGAGGGAATTCACATGGATGATGCCTCAAGTTTCCCAACACATTTGGTGTACTCGCTATTGAAGGAGAAGATATTCACGTCGGGTTCACCATTTCTGTTTCCGATGCTTTCGCCGGGGCGCGCGCATCCGTCTGTGAGGACGCGCGGCTGTTGCCCCGCATTCCCGCTTTCCAAAGGCGGGTGGCATTCGTTCCTTGTTCAGGTACGTCTGCTCCTTGATCGAAACGGGATGATGGGATGTCGGTTCTTCCTTCTGTGGATTCCTCCTCGGAACTCGTCACCGAGTCCGGGTCTCCCTCATAGATTTAATACGTTGTTCGTGAATCTCATTCCCGGTGCCATATTGTCATGGACGCCGGTTAATTACACTACTTCCGTCAAGACTTTCCATAGGGTCTTGACATGGTAGCGACCTTCGGTCGGAGTAGACGGCAACATCAGGAATGTCGGGGCATCTCTGGGTGCGTGGACATTGGGGAACCTGTATTCTTCCTCATAAGAGGGCATCTCAAGGGTGCAGAACCCGAGGCGTACATCTGAGGTTTTCCTCAGATTCCTGTGTTTAACACAGGGTATGTTACAAGATTAACGTCTAGCAGAGACGGTTACACCAAAGGCGTTCCATCCGAGGTTTTCCTCAGGCATCTCATGTTTATCACGAGGTAGGCCGCGAGTTTAACGTCTTGCGGAGACGGAATGAGGGTGATCAGAACGTCCCATAGAGACGGACCAGATTGGTATATCCCTAGGAGGGAACACCTGGAAGGTTTACCAAGGCGATGGATCAGAACGCCCAATGAGGACGGATCCGAGGTGGTGCACTCCCTAGAGGGGAAAAGGGTGATGAATCGGGGTGTACACAGAGGACAACGACCCAGAGATATGATGGGGCTTACACATGGAAAGCGGCCCATGCGCCGCTAGGAGCAGCGAGGAGGTGGATGGCATGATCCCACCGGGATGTGGCGGCCCGGGTGAGAATCAGGGTGGGTGGTGGATGAATGAATGAAGTGGAGGGGGAATGAAATGGGACCATCGCAGGGGGCGACAGTGAAGTTGGGCTTGAGCCTTGAAGAGGCTTCCTACGTATCCTCGTGGCAGGGAATCAAAGTCTGCGTAGTTCGGGATGATCGCAATGGCTTACCACTGGACCAGAATGGGACCCGACGTGAAATGACGGGTGGGTGTGTCGGTGAACCGACGTGAAAGTAGACCTTGGTCCACTATTGGTGGGCTTGAACCTCGTGGAGGCTTCCTACGTACCATGCCTTAACACGGATCAAAGACCTCGTAGTTCAAAAGGGGTCGGGTCGCAATGGCTTACCACTGGACCGGAGTGTAGTTTAACGTCTTGCTGGACGGGGGTGAAACCCGACGTGAAAGACGGGTGTGTCGCAATGGCTTACCACTGGACCAGAATGGGACCTGACGTGAATGGATGATGGGTCCGACGTGAATGGATGATGGGTGGGATTGAACCTCGTAGAGGCTTCCTACGTACCATGCCTTGACATGGATCAAAGACCTCGTAGTTCAAATGGGGTTGGGTCGCAATGGCATACCACTGGACCAGAGTGTAGTTTAACGTCATGCTGGACGAAGATGGGACCCGACGTGAAGAAACGACGGGTGGGTGTGTCGGTGAACCGATGTGAAAGTAGACCTTGGTCCACTATTGGTGGGCTTGAACCTCATAAAGGCTTCCTATGTACCATGCATTGACATGGATCAAAGACCTCGTAGTTCAAAAGGGGTCGGGTCGCAATGGCTTACCACTGGACCGGAGTGTAGTTTAATGTCTTGCTGGACGGGGGTGAAACCCGACGTGAAAGACGGGTGGGTCGCAATGGCTTACCACTGGACCAGAATGGGACCTGACGTGAATGGATGATGGGTCCGACGTGAATGGATGATGGGTGGGCTTGAACCTCGTGGAGGCTTCCTACGTACCATGCCTTAACACGGATCAAAGTCCCCGTAGTTAAAATGGGTTTGTCGTTGAACCGACGTGAAAGTAGACCTTGGTCCACTATTGGTGGGCTTGAACCTCGTGGAGGCTTCCTACGTACCATGCCTTGACATGGATCAAAGACCTCATAGTTCAAATGGGGTTTGTCGGTGAACCGACGTGAAAGTGGACCTTGGTCCAATGGGTGGTGGGCTTGAACCTCATAAAGGCTTCCTACGTACCATGCCTTGACACGGATCAAAGACCTCGTAGTTCGGAGAATACAGTTTGACGTCATGCGGGACGATAGTGAACCCTGACGTGAATGAACGACGGGTGGGCTTGAACCTCATGGAGGCTTCCTACGTACCATGCCTTGACATGGATCAAAGACCTCGTAGTTCAAATAGGGCGGTCAGGGTCGGTGCTCACTCTAAGCCCACGTGAGTCATGCTCGGTGTGAGAAACAAGAGGTTGCAAGGACCTGACGATCACGTCTCGAAGGGTGCGTCCGTGAGAAGCGAAGAGGGGCTTACGCGTTGGGCGGCCCATGGTGTTGGGACTTACTCCAGGATGGAGGCCCAGGTGCCACTATGGAGTGACAATGGTGGGTGGGGCTTACGCTAGAAAGATGCCTGTGTGCTGCTATGGAGCGGCACTGGTGAATGGGGCTTACGCTAGGAAGCTGCCCATGTGCCGCTATGGAGCGGCAATGGTGAATGGGGCTTACGCTAGGAAGCTGCCCGGGTGCCGCTAAGGAGTGGCACTGGTGAATGGGGCTTACGCTAGGAAGCTGCCCGGGTGCCACTAAGGAGTGGCACTGGTGGGTGGGGCTTACGCTAGAAAGCTGCCCGTGTGCCGCTATGGAGCGGCACTGGTGAATGGGGCTTACGCTAGGAAGCTGCCCGGGTGCCGCTATGGAGCGGCACTGGTAAATGGGGCTTATGCTGGGAAGCTGCCCGGGTGCCGCTATGGAGCGGCACTAGTGAATGGGGCTTACGCTAGGAAGCTGCCCGGGTGCCGCTATGGAGCGGCACTGGTGAATGGGGCTTACGCTAGGAAGCTGCCCGGGTGTCGCTATGGAGCGGCACTGGTGAATGGGGATTACGCTAGGAAGCTGCCCGAGTGTGCCGCTATGGAGCGGCACTGGTGAATGGGGCTTATGCAAGAAGCTGCCCGGGTGCCGCTATGGAGCGGCACTGGTGAATGGGGCTTATGCAAGAAGTTGCCCGGGTGCCACTATGGAGCGACACTGGTAAATGGGGCTTATGCAAGAAGTTGCCCGTAATGTCTTCCTCATGTCTGGTCATGAGGGCATCTCAACTCACTAGTGGGTTGAGGTATGTGCCTATGCGCAAGTGCACAAGCGGGATAACGCCAAGGGCGTTGGAATCAGCCCAAACAAAGGGGACAAGAAAAGTGTGAATCACATGCCCGACATTCGGAATGCGATGAGAGTGGCATGGCGATAGAGGATAACTGTTGACCATGTTCGCAACACATCATCCTATCGCGTTAGCCTAAAATGGGGACAAACAAATGAGGGGTCGACTGCTGACCGTATTCGAAACACAGGACCTCAAAGTGTCACCCGAAGCCTTTTGGGGCGTTGGCCCAGGACAGCAGGGGGACCATGGGTCTACCGTCCATACTGTTAGGGGGTCCCTTCAGACTTTGGAAATGGATGCAGATCCGAATGAAGGACACGCAAAGCGTGGGGTGGAGTGCTGGAATGTTTGAACGGATTCCAATGCTCTTGAAACTATGCCACTGTAAACATGGCATTAGGCATCTTATGCTAGGAGCATAAGGCATCTCTCATTTAGGGCAAGAGGCATCCTATCATTTGTTAGATGGGGAGTGCTACAGTTTATAGTCATGTAGATAGGACTATTAGCATCTCATGCTTGGAGCATAAGGCATCTCTCATATAGGGCAAGAGGCATCCTATGTTTGGAGCATAAGGATTACTGCAGTTTAGAGTCATGTAGGTGGGACTATTGGCATCTCATGCTAGGAGCATGAGGCATGTCTCGTTAGAAGCGAGAGGCATCCTATCATTTGTTAGATAGGGAGTGCTACAGTTTATAGTCATGTAGATAGGACTATTAGCATCTCATGCTTGGAGCATAAGGCATCTCTCGTTTAGGGAAAGAGGCATCCTATCATTTGTTAGATAGGGAGAATACTGCAGTTTAGAGTCATGTAGGTAGGACTATTGGCATCTCATGCTAGGAGCATAAGGCATCTCTTGCTTGGAGCAAGGGGCATCCTATCATTTGTTAGATAGGGAGAATACTGCAGTTTAGAGTCATGTAGGTAGGACTATTGGCATCTCATGCTAGGAGCATAAGGCATCTCTTGCTTGGAGCAAGGGGCATCCTATCATTTGTTAGATAGGGAGAATACTACAGTTTAGAGTCATGTAGGTAGGACTATTGGCATCTAATGCTAGGAGCATGAGGCATCTCTCATTAGAAGCGAGAGGCATCCTATGTTTGGCACATAGGGATTACTACAGTTTATAGTCATGTAGAAAGGACTATTAGCATCTCATGCTTGGAGCATGAGGCATCTCTCGCTTGTAGCAAGAGGCATCCTATGTTTGGCACATAGGGATTACTACAGTTTATAGTCATGTAGAAAGGACTGTTAGGCAGAAGGTACCTAGAAATGGTTGGTGTTGGGACTTACGCAAGGGCGGCCCTTTCTGGTTCAACCTGGCATAGGAGCCAAGTGATGGGGTTTGGAGGAGTTGCTTGAGGGATGGTTCGACTCGAGGTACTCGGGGAATTGATGATGAGAATCTCGACTCACGACATGGAATGAAACCCAGAGGAATATATCGACTCTAGGTGTTCCACGGTGTGCGGAGGAGTGTATCAAATCATGGTATTCCATAGGTGGAAGGTGGGAGCGCATAAGGGCGCAATTGAAAATCCCGGCATCCCGGCCCGAAAAGTTCGCGGTGCGACTCCCCATTTTTCATGGGGGTCTGTGACTGTAGCGAAGGGACCGGCCCGGAGGGTCGGGACCGCAGCTCGGCACTGACCCCGAGCGGGGGTGCGGGGGCGCAGCCCCCGCGGTATGGACCGGTGGGCGCGAAGGTGGGATCCTCACGAAGGATAGGTCTTCGCGAAGCAGCTTCGCAAAGCATGGCCTCGCGGAGCAATAGTCTCTCGCGGAGCAAAGGGGTCTCGCGGAGCTTGGTCTCGCGGAGCAGCATCGCGGAGCAGCATCGCGGAGCAAGGGCTCGCGGAGCAAAGGGCTCTCGCGTAGCTTGGTCTCGCGGAGCAGCATCGCGGAGCATAGGCTCGCGGAGCATGGACTCCTGGAGTCTCGGCTCACGGAGTAGCAACGCGAAGGAAGCTGCTCGCGGAGCATGGCTTCGCGGAGCCGCAATGCGGAGCTCCGCTCGGCCGCCCAAGGGGCAAAGTGGTCGTGGCCGTCCTCCCCGAGAAGGGGGGTGAGCTGGGTATTTATAGGAAGGGGCGCCGCGAATTAGAACTTCCGCGCCGCCTCAGGAGCTTCGCGGCGCACTCGCGAACGTCAAATGCGTTCGCGGAGCATCACCGCCTCTGGTACTTCGTGGCGGCTTGCGAACTTCAAATGCGTTCGCGGAGCATCACCGCCTCTAGAGCTTCGCGGCGGCTCGCGAACGTCAAATGCGTTCGTGGAGCATCACCACCTCTGGAGCTTCGCGAGGCCGCGATGGTCGGGGCGCTTCGCGGCGGGGCTTCGCGGGACCGCGCTGCACGGGTGCTTCGCAGCGGTGCTTCGCATTAGTGCTTTGCGAGGGGTCTTCGCGGCTCATCGCAAATGTCAAACGGGTTCGCGGATCCTCTCGCCTCATTACTTCGCGGCGGCGCTCCGCGATCACGGAGGGGGGCTTCACGAATGGGCTTCGCGAACCAGATTCCCAGCCAATCTTCAATCGTCCATAACTCCTAATCCGTAGCTCCGTTCGGGCCCTACGACCTACCAAATTGAAGCTTGAAAAATGGACTACGATCTTGGATCATGTATGGAAGCATTTGGAAAATTTTGGGGATGCGTTTTCCGGGGTCTACATAAATGATGGATTATTTAATTTCCATATGTATAATCGTTTTGATGTTCCCTTCTAATGATTATACACTACTACATTATATATATATATATATTCACATCAAATATGTTTAGAGAATTATAAATTTATAATCAACCAAAATAATTCTTATATTCAAGGATACTTTGATTTGTTATGCCCGAAGTCTTTAAATTTTCAATTATTGTGATTACTAAATTGGTATTATTTTCATATATAATACAGTTGATTTATATAACATTATACATTAAAATAACACTTTGGTTGGGAGGATATTAAATGAGTTAAAGGATTCATTAGTGGGTGTGTGAGTGGTGGAGTATATGATAATTGGTTTCATTAATGATTTTATATAGTTGGTGTGTGAGCATTGGTGACTGTGATAATTATTTTCTTATGAAACATTCAGTATATACATTTGATCTCATGAATCTCCATTTATCATTTAATTAAGAATAATATAGATGTTCTCTAATTAGATTTAGTTTTCCAAATGGATTTTGGAATTCTATGTAAGCATCATCAAAAATTATCATGAGTGGTTGTAATCATGATGGCCCACATAAGTTTAACGACCTCTTAGAATAAATTTATTTAAGCATGAAGGACAATGTAAGGATTAGTTTCTCATGATAATGATAAATATCGGGATCATATTACTATGGTCCTTATTTAAGTTTCATATGAACCATAAACATAAATCCAGGTTTTTTGTCTATATAAGAGTCATCTAGATAATACGTAATGGTAACACTAAAGATCATGATTTATATTAGGGTTACTTTGAATAACAGAACGGTACATACATGGAGAGTTATATAATTTTCTTTGAAACCCATGTATATGTATTAACATGTTAATTATCCAGGTAAAGGTATATGAATATAAATAGAACAATATAATGAAATATTTCATGATAATAATTAATAAAATTTTATTATAGATGTAAATATGGGCGTTCATGTAAATTAAATCAATGTAAGGGGGTCTACATGAGAATCGTCCACCAAAAGGGATCCAATAGATTACTAAAATATAGTGGGGGGTACATAAGGGATATAAAGAATCTAGGTCATGGATAGTCTGGAATCCTATAACTTCCTTAAAGTTCACTTAAATTTGTCACATAAATGATTTTTACAACTACATGATGCAATTTATTACTCTATATAAGGGTAATGTCAAAATAAAAGGACATCCCTAAGGGTTATTTTCTTACTACAATATTTTTATTTTTTTATTTAATTGTCATTCTATGTGATATTATTTATATAAAATGATATTTTTAATATCAGTTCATTTTTAACATTCTATAGATCAATTTTTTAGAAGATAATTAATTACAATTATACTTTTATAAGAATCCAAAGAATAAAATATCACGATATTTTAATTTTTTAACCATGTAATGATGAAGGTTTAAGTTTTTATTACATTTTATAGTTACATGATTCTAAAAATTCCTATCATTTTAGCTTCATGTCTCTATACAATTAAAATTACTTAAAGGAAAATAAATTACAATAAGGGACCATTTAATGTCTTATAATTCATATTTGTTATGAGATCATGTATACATGAAAATATGTTAATAGAAATGATATTCCAATTATTAAAGATATAATATTTTACATGGTTTATTATTATATATGAATTAAAAATAGATAACATCAATTATTTCACACATTCACATGGGAAAAAGTATAATATTAGTGATCGTAGATTAAAATATACTAATATTATATGTTTTGATATTGATCAAGGATACCTTTTAGTATGATAGTAATTGATGATTAAAGTCAAATATTTCATAGAGTGAATAGAATCATATTATCGATTTACTTCAATCTGATACAAGTCTTCTAATTTTCTCATATAAAAATGATAAATCATACAAAAAAGTGGGTTGATGCTTTTGATTATATGTGTTCATGGACATGAACTTTCTGATATTATTATGATAATAAATATATATACATGTTAATTTCATAAAAATACCACCATTAATGAGAATTTAGTACTCTTTGGGGAGGAAAACCAATTTACCATGATATGGTTTTATTGACTGTTTCATTCTTGTTTACATATGTGTGAATGATGCCCAAAGGTGAGGTAAATAAAGACAGAAACACATTCTTTGAATTAATAAATAATTGAAATGGAATAATAAGGAAAATTGGATTAAACATGTAACACCATTGAATATCACCCACTTCATGTTGGAAACCTAAATTTGATATATTTGAAATTAGAAATACAATGAAGGTAATGTAGGGAAGTATTATACAAGTCCCAATCCTATAACACATATATATTTGCATCATTTTTTTAATAAATCTATTGATATATACCATCAATACCAAGTGATTATAGGATAAAAAATAATAGAATTATTTTATTTCTATATTTTATTTTCTATGAATATGGGGTTGAAATTATTTTAAGATAATTATAATGAATAATAATAATAAATAAATTTATAATTTAATTCAAAAAGTCAATGAAGGTTAACCTTAATTTGATAATAATAATAGATCTTTTATGGTTTGATAATAAAGAAGTATTGATAAATCAAGTATATAAATGTTTTAATTAAAAAAAATACAATCTTCAAGAGTTCGTGTAAATGTATGTTTCATTTACTCACCCTATTATAAAGTGTAATAAAAAATAGGTATATCATGAGATTTGATTAAATTGTTTGAAACATAATCTATTTTTTTAATCTATTTTGAATTTTTAGTGATACCCTACCTCAATAAAAATTAATTTTAGAATCATGGTAGTACATATTTGGTGATAGGAAGGACATAATTCCATTATAATTTTACTCCCAATCATTATTTTACCTCTCATGGAAATAAAATATTATTATAATGACAAAAAATTTCAATGGAGATATTCAATAATAAAAAATCCCTCATAGGTAGAATAATTATATTATTCCTCAACATTCACTTACAAATACACTAAAAATATATTATCATTTTTCAATTGAATATTGTATAATATATCATTTCATATATAAAAGGAAGTAATTTTCAAACATTGAATATTCTAAAAGAAATATAAAAATATTCATTTTGGATATACCATGGAATTTCTATTCTTGTTCTCCTTAAGTAATCAAAACACTCAAACAACCATGAGATGTTCTTCTTTTTTTCATTATATTCAAACTAGTATGATATTTTTATTCTCAAAATCTATTTAATTTTCAATGAAATGGTTTTAATATTTTATTTATTTCAACAACAGAAAGTGCATAAAAATATTTTAATAAGTGGAATCACCATTATTGTATCTCTAACCATGAAACTAAAATTTCAATATAAGTGGAATGGTTGTATTGTCCAATAATTTTTTCACCTAATATTATTCTAAATCTCAATATAAAATTGACAAATTCCATTGTTATTTTAAATTCATATAATTGATGATATATATTCAAGGGTACAATGTTATACTTCAATACAATAAAATATAAAATGAAATTATATTATAAAAAAACCAATTTATATTATTCAATGTGTCTTCAGGAATGAATGTTAAATATATTTTTTCAAATAACATTAATTCCTCTAATTTTTTATTCAAAACATATATAATTTGAATTATATATCATTATCAACATTTGATTGTAGTTAATACTCTTGAAATATATTTATTATACCACACTATGAGGAAGATTTGTTTAATTTAGAGATTTCAAAACCATTGTATGTTGGAAAAATAATGTATTAAAATATCTTAATGACCATTATCTAATAATATGTTCAATATATCCGAAAATATCTTCATTTATACTCTCTCAATAAAAAATATAAAAAGACAGTTTTGAAAAAAAGGCATATAAATTTAATATATCTTTGATGAGGATATATATGATGGGAAGAGTTCCTTACCAAAAACGATGAACAAATATGGATTCAATTTTCAAAACACAATTCCCAATATTTGCTTTTATCTATTATACAATTGGGTATTTTTAATCATTTCACATCAAGAAGTTTATTAAATGTCGATATATAAAATAATATTCCTATGATAGTTGTACGAAATTAAAATTTAAAAAATAGATAGAGTTCTATATATAGGTAATATCATATACCTATAGTGTATAAGAAGCTTTATTGTTATTATTTAAAAATAATATTTTTTATATTGTTATGTATTGATTCAAATAAGATTAAAAGACTAATATTAACCAATTATTAGTAATTTTTTTGAGGAAATTTATGTTTTAAAATAGATGGAAAAAATGAGGAGTGAAAGGGAGTATTTATAGATTTAATGGGAACCCACTTATTAGGTTGTAAGTATTTTTTGAAAAATTTATATCATGGCATAATATGGTTATATATTTTTTTGAACTACTCTACATAAAAATAAATTCATATTTATGAATTAATAAAATCAATGAAAAATTTTGATAGAATTGAATAAAAAAATTAAGGTAAAAGAAATTAATAAATGATAGATTCACAATTATAAAATTTGATTAAAGATTCTGTGATTTCAAAACACATGTGGTATATAAATAATAAATAATATTAAGTATGCACATCAAAATAAAGAACCTTATTTTCATAAAAAAAATCGATATTAAATAATATCCTCAAATCGATAAAAACATTATTATGATTACACATTCAATATTAGATCCTTTATAGGACTAAAATATTATTAGGTTTAATCAAGATCATATATTAAAAATGTTTTTTTATATTTCTTGTTGTTAATGAAATGAATGTAAAAAAATTTTAAATGAGTATATATGAATGTAGTATAATTATTAAAGTGAATGATGATATGTATTATTACATTTAAGATAAAGAACAAAAATACAAAATGGAATGAAATTAGATGGGATTAAAGGTGCAGTGTAAAGGGATTTCTAAAAGAAAATAACAGGAGAAATGATGAAACGAATCATGATTTTTGTATTTTTTTTTAAAATAACTCCTAGCTAACATATGATATTTAGTTTTTAAGGTGTGAGGGTAATGTTCAAAATATGATAATATAGGAATAATTTCAAATTAAATTCAATTATATAATGTATGGTTGTTTGAAATAAAACATAAAGAAAACATAATGAATCATTAAAAATATATATATATGAATAATTTTTTATTTTGATGACTGCATACATTGGGAAAATTATGTTTTGGATTTGAAAAAAGTGAATGAAAATATAATACAATATGATTTCTTATAGAAAAGTAAATATGGAAAACAAGAAAAACGAGATATTATATGAAGAGATACATTCATGATTTATAATGTGAATTTATAAAAAATTAAGTTGGTTTTTTTTTAATATGTAGAAAATATTAAAACACCCTGATTGTTTTGAAAATAACCATTGATTTTTGTAAATATATATTTTTAATAGGATTAATATAATATTTTCCGAGGAATTAAAGTTAAAAAAAGTATTCATTATTTCTAAAAATATGAATATAACTGTAAGATACATCATGAAATAGAAAAAGTGGAATATGGTATTCTCTTATAGAAAAATACTATTAAAATTTTGATATTGAATTATTTATAGTTATATATTATAATAATTGGACAAATAGAGTTTTGAAAGAGTATAATTGAAAATTATATTTACTGATTTCAAAATTGCATATATAAAATCAAAGAAGCAGTTTTTTATGAAAAATATGTCTAAATAAACCATTATATTATGTAAATGGATATTATACACGCGTTGAGACAACATAAAGATATATTTTATAAACCAAAAAATATTAAAAACGATATGTATAAACAAGAAAAAAATAATTAAATAAAATATCATAGAATGAATCAAAAATGTAAGAATGGAGGTAATGTGAAATAAAATACATATAGGATAAATATATGATTGATTAGATTATATCAATGAGGAATTATGATGAAAATGTTTTATATCATATAAAATTTAGTTTATTGGAGCTATAAATAAATCATAGAGTTATAAAACTAAACCAAATTATGAAAATATTTACAATTACTATAGATCCCACTCCCTTTATTAATGGACTAATATGAAATTAAATAAAATCAGTGTTGGTGAGAAATAGAAATGCAATAATTCTTAAAATAAATGGTGTCATTTAGTTCCCCCATTGGCTAAGTATGATGTGCGGATTTATTTATGTAATTATTTATAATAATTATTTTCAATTTGTAAATTTGAGGATTCATTGAAGTTTAACAAAGATATGTGAATAATTAGTATAATTTTATGTAATGGTGGAAATGATGGTGTTGATATTGTGTTATATGTTGGAGTAGTAATGAGCATGACAACCCCAAAGAATCATCGGGTCTATCTGGTGGTCTACATTAGGTGATGTATACCTTCTCATATTCCAAAAGCTATCAACTAACGGTGGGGACTATAATAGAAGTTGGGAAACTATTCACTCATAGAAATTTGTAAAATTATTGATAGAATAATGAAACATTGGGAATCCACAATAACCTTTAATGTACAGAGTAGGGCATTAAAAATGATATAAATAATATTGTTTTTATAAAAACATAAAAAATATTTCCCTCTAGTATAAATATATATACATATAAACAAAAAAGTAAAACAATAAAATGATCATATATTATAACCTGATGCTAAATCTAAATCCAACATTCCATTTATTCATTGGGATTCATAATATTATTACACTACACATCCCATGATCTGATCTAAAAATTAGATCATAAGGTATGAACATTTATTGAGGTGCCTGTGATGGGTGTGATAATAGACATAAGTGATTCTATCTAAGAACCCATAATATACACTATCATATGTGTGTGTACAAAAATGGAAAATAAATATATAAATAATCATTCTCACAAATTTGACATGTCCTAACTAGTTTATAATTAAACATTGCATGATACACACACTAGTTAGGTTGTCTCTTGCAAAACAGGACACCCTATCACCCAACCATACTAGATTATGTTTTTTATTAGAAGATAATACTCTTATGTCATTAAATATTGGTTTAGTATACAAGGACAAATTATCATCTATTAGACTAATAAAAAATCTAATATAATATTATATTGAAAAAAGAAACATGTCGAACCAATGTATCAGATCAACTAACATTTAGTATCAAGACTCAGGTTTGTTCATATGGCCATTAAATCCCTAATTTTATCTCAAGTTAGAACTCAAGGTTTTCTTACCACTAGATCTATGTCGGTTCAGTACATAACTCTGATATAACCCAATACGACTTTTGAGTTAGGATATATGGATTTTTTACCCCTATTTTGCAGGACCAAGCCACAAAGACTTACCATATCCCCTTCTTTTGCCAGACCACATGTTTACACACCATCTTATATGTTCGGTCAGTCATAAATGACCTCTTACACTATCCCTTTTGAGGCCCCAACATCATTATCAACACCACGTCACACAAACACATGACCCCCTATACGTCAAACCAGGTCATAAAATCCAAATATCACAATGATACCAAATAAAACCTCAATTAGACAAGAAATCACACAAAAAAAGGTATAATGCATATGGGAATATCATTGACACATGCAATAGGTTTCGTGGGAAACACACTCACAAACACACTCAATTGAAAAAAATATTAATTTTTGATCTCATAGGACTCTCATGATAACTCAATAATATCATATAACACTATTGTATTCAGGTATATGAACTGACACTTATTAAAAATAAGACCCAAAATATCAGAAAAATACCCCATGGGTAAGGACTACCAATGATGGAAGCCTATCTCAAAGGGTCACCTAAATTGTAGGCTCAACCAAAGGGTTCTTGCTTTTACTCAAAAATCCCATGGTAATCCCTATTCGAAGTCTGTAACTATTTCCCACTACCCAATATTGGGTCTTATATCAAATATGTCTAGGAATTCCATATACCTTTCAACAACATACCTCATTGGACTACCTATAAGGCTTTATGAAAGTTCCTAAACTATTACCACAAACCATGTCAGGTTCTTAGGACTTCGAAGGCTTGTCTATATCACTAATATATTTATCCCCCCATATTGAAATAGTTATTCAGGTAATTTGAATATCCAATGTTATTATAATAACATAACATAGGTTTGGGGTATAATAATACCCATGTCTTTTATCTTAAGTATCTATCAGTCCTCGTCCACTCCACCTAATACCATGTATAAATGAAATCACACATGCACACCCATTTAATGATATAACTATGAATTTATTAATGATAGCTTCAATCTACCTGAGAGGTTTTATCATCCATTTAAAATGAACATATGCATCCTACAAACATTATCAATACTCTTCCATGCTATCCACATCCTCAAAAAATAATATTCACATCCCTATAGATTGGTCCTCCCATTATATTCTATTCACAAAAAAATTAATTTTAATTCTCCTACCAAAAGCTTCTATTTCATCCAAGAAAAAATCCACAACATGTGTAACAAAATAAAAATAAAATTAAAATATATTTAATTGAAATTACTAGAAAAAACTACCAAGTTATGTACCTAAGTAAATTAATTTTGAAATGACATGTGGTCATTATAATTAGACATAATTTAATAATGACAACCTAATCAAAATATTTAGATGATTTCACCATGATCTAATGAAATATTCATCCAATAAATATTTGAAAATTATACAGGATCAGAGGAATGATATAGTGTGCCAGTAACAGAGGAAAATAATGGATTATAACCAAAATCTACAGTATATATCTTCTAAATCCATAATCCATCAAGGTGAACTAAAATGGTAATGAGAATAAGAGTGGTTTGAAGTGTGGCTCACACTAGGTTGTCCAACACTCTATAATATCGAGAGGTTTCACCCAAAAAAAACCATATGTGCCAATTTATATCACCACGTCGATGTGCTAACCTGACACTCACTATGTATTAATGACTTTTAAAGGGACCATGGTTTAGCTAAATCTATGTCACCATTTGGAGAGTGATCCTATGAGAACTCCTGGTCTTTGGAAAATCCCCCAGATTAGTTAATGGGCCTAGCAGCGGCCCCGAGCCCTCAATTGTCCAACAATCAATTTGGTGGTTTTTAGGTTCATAGGAATACTATTTTCATACATTATCTTCCCTCCCACACCCTAGGTCTTCCCAAATATTCCTAAAATGAAGGAAAACAAATTTTTAGGATTTTTGAACCTTTGATCAATCAATTTTAGAATAGGTTCTAAAAAATAACAATCTTGTAAATATATTCGGTCAAATTTTCCTAGGAATATCCAACATGTAATGAAATAATTCATTTCAATATACCAAACCTAATGATTTTCATACTCAAGAATATGTGGTAGTACTTAAAATACGACCCTAGATTTTCCATGGATATCAATTCACTATAAACCCACGATGTTCTAAATTTGAATGCGAACACATTACCATTGTAAAACATCAATATTCCAAAAAACATTTCACTAGAATATGATCCAGCCTATTATTTTTGTGGAAACAAATCATGAAAATGGTCATATATCCTTTTTATTTGACATTCCTTGGAATCTTGTAAAATTTTATTTAGAATCATGTGTTATCCCAAGTAAAATATTGAACTTGTTATTTCCAATTCCATGATATGGTGATCCCTACCATAGGATTGATCCTATGAAAATTAATATCCAAAGATGAATTGGCCTTCCAACCATGTCCAAGAATGGAATACAATAGAGATAGTTTTTTCAATTCATCTAATTTATTTATAAAAACACAAAGAAAACATCATATGGTTTAACCCATTTAATAAATCCAGTTACACATATTGAAGAACCACAAATAAACCAATTTTAAATACCTAAACATCCAATGTAATTACATGATAACCTCACATAAAATATATGTATAAACATAAAACATTCTGTAGATACATGTTTGGATCACCTACCTTTTTCTATATCCCTCATGTACTCACCGTGGGAACCAAAACTCATATATTTCTACAAAACTACACTTTATTTGAAAACTAATAAGATGTCGACATTTTTAATAATAATATCTTGAAAAAAACTTCCAAATTAATATTCTAGTATTTTATGTGTAACAATTTTAGATAATATTAACAATAATTTGGTTCCATGGTGTCGCCAAAAATTTTCACTTACTACTCTTCCTTCTCTTTAAAGATCATTTTGACATGAATTTTTTTTCTAGTGATCAATACAAGGAATACCACTATACGTATATGATCATAATTTCTCAATAATATCATACATCCAAATATATTTATTATTATCCACCTATCAATGCACATAGTGAGAGAGCAGGATAGTCCATCTCACACTCGGTGGATATCTTTAATAATGATTAATTCCCATTCTCATCTTACTAGAAAAAATGTTCATGATGTCCTCCAATTTTTTCAATGAATATGATTACAGAATCAATCAATCCAATGGTTCTTCCTCCACCATTTTTAATTATTTACATTTCTCCATATGTTCC
The DNA here is from genome assembly GCA_963277665.1 of Viscum album. Lineage (NCBI taxonomy): Eukaryota > Viridiplantae > Streptophyta > Magnoliopsida > Santalales > Viscaceae > Viscum > Viscum album. Next base: position 1,170,129,916 of record OY728119.1, on the reverse strand, counting down.
TAAACCAAACGAGTCTCAAAAATTGACAAGTAAAATTCCTCCCAAGACATTATAGTCATTCCATTCCAACCATTCCAGTCTTTTAAATGTCAATTTAGATCTCCCAATATACCACATCTTATCCATAAATTTTTTTTACCAATAATAAATGAACAATTTAAATTTACACCAAGAGACACTTGACATCATTCCTACATTCATCTTACAAATACATCAGTATACTAACACTAAGAGTGAATCTGAATTAAATCCATCACTAAATAGTTATCATAGCATCACACGAGTTTATTCCAAAACTGAAGAACCCTAAATGGACAAATACAAAGCTGAATTACCAATTTTCAACACGAATGGAAACTGTATGTATCTATACTTTCATGACTATTAACCATGTGACCATAACCAAAATACAGAAAAAATTTCACTCCTGTATTTCTAAGGAATATTTTACAATGGTGAAGCCTCATATTGGTCCACACTCAAGATCCCACTATATATCACCCAATACCAATGATTACATAATCATTTGAAACCTAAATTTCTTACACAAATAATACTCTAATGAACCATGTCTCATCAAAATTGGAGTAACATGCCTAAAAACTTACCACGTTCACAAGATTGTTTTTTTATCCATCTAAGAGTAACTTTAATTCCCCTATTCAAAATAAGAATCTTACTCATGATAAGATTAACCTTTCATAACCCAATAAATGGGTGTTTTAACACAAAATTATTTTTAAAAAATAAAATTAGGTTCTATAGTATACATGATACAAATCATCAAGTATAGTTAAGGAGTAGAATATTATTATATTAATATGACCACTATAACATATCCTTTGAATTGATGTGTATGAAAAGAAATAATAACATTATGAAGAAGACTTAATGATACTACTCAAAAAATGATTTATTATTATTTAAAAATAAGCATTCATTTTTTTAATGTGATATTATGATTATTAAAAAAATTTAATACAAAAACGATTTAAATTTATTTATGAATAATGATATAATTAATATTATACAATTTTACAAAATTTATTTGATAAAATTTCCTTTATTTTTAAAATTAGTATATTAAAATTCTCTTAGGCTTATTTCCTGGGTTCGTCCAAATATATTGATTTTCTTATGAGTAGTTAACAATATTGATTTTTATTGAATATTGTATTTTTTGTTTCAAGATTCTCAAAATAATCACTTTTTAAAAAATGGATTAAATGAATAATAAGTTCAATTATATTATAAGAAATCAAATAGTGTTCATAGGAATCAATTTTATGATATAATTGATTATGAATTTTTTTTTATATTTATAGAAACTAGTTTTCATTAAATATTAGGTTTTTTTCTTAAATTAATTAATTCCACTTCTAAATATTGAATCCTAAAAAATGGATACCATATCCAGAATTAGGGGACTCAAATACTGAATATAGGCCATTTTTATTTTTATCCATTTTGAAATATACCCTATGAATATTTTTTTCACCTCTGTAAGCGAATAATTTGTAAGACTTGGTTGAAGCGCTAGGATATGGTTTTGAAAATTCATTAATAATTACCATTATCATATTATATGATGGGAGTTTCTCTTTTTAATTCAAAAAGGTGAAAATATTGGAACTTGGTGAAATATTTCTTCAATATTGTCAATTATATTATATAAAAATGTTTTTATATTTATAGAAACTATTTTTCATTGAAAATTATGTTTTTTCTTAAATTAATTAATTCCACTTCTAAATATTGAATCCTAAAAAAATGGATACCATATTCAGAATTAGGGGACTCAAATACTGAATATAGGCCATTGTTATTTTTTTCCATTTTGAAATATACCATAGGAATATTGTTTTCACCTCTGTAGGCGAATAATTAGTAAGACTTGGTTGATGCGCTAGGATATGGTTTTGAAAATTCATTAATAATTACCATTATCATATTATATGATGTGAGTTTCTCTATTTAATTCAAAAAGGTGAAAATATGGGAACTTGGTGAAATATTTCTTCAATATTGTCAATTATATTATATAAATTAAGGAAATATAAAAAATATCACCCTCTTGATTTTAAACATATCTTTTATGTTCATACAAGGTTAAAAATAGGGTGTGAATGAATATTAATGTTTATATGGTGAATAATTTAAATCTATTTTTTATGGTAATTTATTTATCATTTTTACTAATAATATAAATAATTAAAATGCACACCCAACTTTAAGACATTATATTTTTAATAAATAGGTAAAATTAAATAAATGATTTTAAAATATTAAAGGTAATAAAATTTTGAGATATTTTTTCGTTCCATTAATTTTATAGATAAATATATCACATTGTGAATGTAAAAAATTATTGTTTTTTGTAATACCTTTCTTGTCATGATTTCATTAAAGACTAAGAAATTGAATAGTGAGAAAAATTACCATACTAATATTTTATGAAGAGAATAAATTATTAAATTATTTAAATGTAATAAAATTATAGATAAAGTAAAAGGGGTGAAATGATATAGACAAAACATTAAACCAATTTTGATTTTAAATCCAATTTTTACCTTTTATTTAAAATTATAACGTATGAGGATTACAATTGTTTTACAACATTTAGGGTTCAAATCAGTTATCCAAGGGATTAATCAAAATGGTAATATACAAAATGACAAAAAAAATAGCAAAACTTTTATTTACTAATGAAATTTAAGCCAAAACCAATTTCTAATCAAAATATTTTCCATTTGAATACATTTTTATTGAGGATTAAAAAAATATTTTTTTATTTTTGTAATTATGTGTGCTTCCTCCCCCCATATAAATGGAAATCCCTTTCCTCTATTTTTTATAGAACATTGAGTAACCTAGCTCAACTAATGCCTACCCATATCTCTTATGAACACCATTAGTAAATTTTTAGATGTTATGTTCATCCTTAAAGTCCAGCCTTGGATTCTTTATGAAAGGATCTAATGAAGGCCTCCTACTGAATATGTAATCATCTTACACAACCTCTTTCAATTTATTTCTTCTTATACCTCCTATGTATCTATGATGTTTATAATAAAATAATAAAATAATATTTAAAAATATAATAAAATATTATTATTTTTATTATTGAAAGAAAATTATTTATCCTATTATACATCAAATGGTAAGTGAATGTACTAGTCTTGAATTTATATGAATTACCATCTCGACATAGCTATAAATTCATGTTACATCACAATAATTCATGAAGGGGTATTATAATGGTTTTAAGGTATATAAATGAAATAATTATTCATTAGTAATTATAATATAATACCATCCCACTCACCTTCCAACCCATTGGAAAATGATAACATCAATCGTGCATGTTTGTGGACTACGACATCCATAAAGTGATGAGTGTTCCTTATTTTCATCATTATATAGATTTTAATAAGGGTATATTTTTTGAATATATATGAAACATATTATATCATAATAATTCTTAAAATAGTAATTATTATTATTTACCTTTATTAATCTTCATCTATCAAAAGGTGAAAACTGCATTCATGCATATGTAATGCATACAGATTCCATGAATAGACTAATTCATATTTATATCTATAAATATTATGGATAACTCTGTATTTATATTTAAAATAAATAGAGATAATATATAATTCACAATTCAAAATTTGGATTTTATGGAAGCCTGTACAATGTAGAATGAACAAAACTATAAAACAAAAATATTTGTGAAAACTGATATGGTTATCACCAGTAATTGTGATTTTAATGGGGAATTTTTAATAAGATATTGATAAAAGGTTACATGTAAATCATGTATGGTTTGATATATATATGATTTTGGTTCAATAATATATATATATATATTTATTTATTATCCAAGAGGTTTGAACAAATACGATTAATGACAAACTAGAGTTAAGGGTTCTTCATCTCAAATTTTCTTCTTTTGGAAATATGTTATATTAAATACCAACAATTTTTTATACGGTGAATAAAAAACCCCTTTGAAAAATCATGTTATGAATATAAATATATTAATTTTATTTAATGTTTGATAGAAATTTATTTTTATCATGGGGAATTTGATTCTAATGTTACTAAATTATTATGTGTTTATTTCATAATCTTATCCCATGTAATGATTTTTTAGGTTTAAGTCTCCAATGGAGAAAATATATTATATTTCATTTTGAAAAATATATTTTCTTCTCCATTTGTGTGTGGTGGTCATCCCAACCCAAAAGCATACAATTTTTTAGATAATCACATTTTTATGGGTTGAGGGGGAACCCTAACATAACCCTTCAGCCTTGTGTCATATGGTCCATTACATGACCCACAAGACCATGACACAATGTCTAAAACAAGACCGAGAGGACAATGAAAAGAAAATAATAATAACTATACCTCTTCAACAACATCATCATTGATGGTACCCTTCAACCCACATAGAATTTTTATCAGCTTGAATTTCCCCACAGAGAGCAGTAAGGCTCCTCCTTCCAATGACATGTTTTAAACTCTCTTATCATTCCAATATAGTAACATCTCCTCTGGGGAATGTAACATTCACTGAATCCTCATCTTTTACCTTCTACTATTTAACTAGGGTTTTTTATTTCTTTGTTTCCTAGAGGTTTAGTGACCAAAAAACCTATAGTGCCACTAAATCAAATGAATTCCATTTATATTCATCTATTTGAGTAATCAAGATACTGGGGTTATGTCATTAGTGAAAAGTGACATTGATATTCTACTCATCCATTAATGTTTTTTCTCCACATCCAAATCATTCTTAAAATGAAAAAAAAATATTTTTTTAATATTCAAAAAAATTATAAATCAAAATTTTCCCATGTTTTTATTTTTAAATTTTTTTAAAAGAAATATTTTTAAATTTTCAAAATGAGTCACTTTTTGTTTTTTAAAAAAATTTAAAAGGAATATTTTTTATTATTAAAATGGAATGAATAAAATTTACCACATTCATAAATTAATTTTTTAAACATATATAGAATTGTTAAAATTTTCTTTTGAAATAAAATATCTTCATTAGTTTTTTGATATTTTTAATGATTTTAAATTAGTGTTTTCGAAGGGAAAATTGTATTTTCCTCATGAAATTTTCCAATGAACATTTTAATGTATTTTTCATCTAGGTAAAAATAATTCATTGAATCATATAATCTAATGAGGATATGAAAATAAATACTCCATACAAAACATTATTATTGATGGATTTCGATTAGCTTCATTGAGAAATGTATTGTCTTTTTGTTTGTTAATTCATCCTAAATATTTAATGTTTTTAATATTATTAGGGTATCTTGATTAAGAAATATTGTTTATTTTAAAATGCCTAGATTTTATTAAATATATTATTTAAAATTATTTGATATTATTTGATATCTTTTGGTACACACTTTACTGATTTTCATCAAATAATTATATATATGTATTATTATTACTTAATAAAAACTTTTTATGGCCTTTTAATGGAAAAAATATTTTAAATCTCATTTTTAAAAATTTCATAATTGTTATATGACTAGAAAGAATGTTTTTTTTTTGAAATTTTAGTATCTGAATTAATGTTAGATGAATCTTTGGTATTTTTTAAAAAAATTCATTTTTCAATTACTAGAGGAGAATAATGTATTTTTGTGGAAAGATGCCTTTTTTTAGAAAATTATTAATATTAAATAATATTATAAATTTGTTTTAATGTTTCAATAGATCATATATATATATATATATCTAATTATGGTCATATAAGTAATTTTATTTATTAATATAGATTTAAATACTTAAACTCATTTTCAACAATTCCACTTTAAAACCTGTTTTCTCACCACGCATGTGAGATTAGCTCTAAATTAAATTTTTCCCCTTATGTGGATTGAATTTATAAAAATACATTATTTTTTATAACTAATATAATATTTTTTGGATAATATAATCTACTTATTATTTGACCAAATTCATTATAAAATGTAATTAATATTAATTATAGTGATTTAGGTAAAATTAATCTTAATAAGTGACTAAACATTATACTTATGGACTGAAATGACATAGAAACTAGTAAAAAATAAAATTTATAATAATAGTTACACTATATTTCCTTTTTTTCTCTTTTCATGATATAGTTGGATACATGTTCATGATTTTTACCCATATAAAAAGTTATGTATGGAAAAGGTCAAAAAAAGAACATTTCATAACCTTTAACATTTATAACACATTAGATTATGGGATAAGCAACATATTATTTGTAATAAATTATCATATATAATTTTTATGAGATGTCTTTATCATTTTAATTTAACATTAATTTTTAGATATGTTATAATTACATAAAATATTTAACAAACAATACATCATAAATTATTTACTTAATAAATTAAATAAAAAATGATTAAAAGTAAAGAAAATTTATTTAATTATTGTGTTCTGTTATTTATAGATGAATAAATAATTTAAAAAACATTTTAAATTAATATTCATTAGTTACATAATTTTATTTATATTTATAAACATAAATTAAGTAACCAATGTCAAGATTTTCATTAATTTTACTTTAAAATAAATGATATTTGATTAAAAAATAAACATTCATAAAAATAATATTTTTTGAAAATTGAATTTAAAATAAAAAAATATAAAATATTATCTATTAATGGACCAATTTATATTTTATAATTAACATATTTACCCATATATTGTAAATACACGATTAGCATGGTCCGGGTTAAAGTAGGGGTTTTGTGTTATACAAGCGATGGTTTTAAAATTAATTTACCACACAAATGAGACAAATATTTTGTAAATTACATGTCATATTAAAAATATAGTGGGACTATATTTTATAAAAAAATCTTCGTTAATTTATTTTTATTGGTCAAATTACATAGGTTGGAAAACTAGTTACTTTAATAAAAACCAAAATGAAAAAATATGGAAAACATTGAAGTAAAAGAAGAAAATTATAAAAAAGAACACATTTTTAGGTTTTAGAAATTTTAATAAACCCTAATTACTATTTAATCCATTATTTTTTCATTTTGGAAGCACAGAAGGTATTGTATACCTCCCAATATTGTGTAACTTATGGTATTCACAAGAATGTCACACACCATCAATTAAAGAAGGCATTCAATCTCCATATCCCTCACTCCTCTCAAGAAATATTATCTCTAAAAAATTATAAAAACAGTATCCCAAAATACCTCCCCTAAACATATAAACCTCACCTTGATATTAAATCATACAAAGGAAACCCTTTGTTTCAAGCGAAAATGAATTTACTAAAAAAATGGTAACATTTTTCAACGTGCATTTATGTCTTATTTGATACCCTACCTTTTAATTTCCAATTATTTAACGATTATATAATAAAAGAAGAATAATAAATATTCTAAAATGTTTTTATTTTAAGGTTTATATATAATCCTACAACCACATTCATCAAATGTGTATCAAAATTACCATTTATTTATGGCAATCTACTGCCCTATGTAAAGATGATACTCATTTTTCCATTACGGCCTATTATTGTTCAGAATAATGATTGGAAAAATATTTTTATATTATATATATGTGATATATACATTCTATTTAAACTTTATAATTTTTTATATAACCCATACATTTATATGTTTCATTTGGTGTAAATACAGTAACATAATTTTTAAAAATGAGGACTACTCCCACTCTCAAAGCGATGTGATACATTCAAACATTTCATTTAATGTATGATATATGAGATTAAATAAAAATATGTGACATAAATTAAGTATATTTGATATTAATTGAATAATTTCCTTTCTTTAAATTTAATAACTCATTTTCTTTATTACACATTAACACGCATAAAAATTGACATCATCGTTCATGGACGTGTGCACTATCGCCTCCTCGACGGGATATGATTCCATTTACATGAATAAAATAATATATTTATATATATATGATTAAATAATATGGTATTTATTATATAATGACTAATATGTAAATATAAATGTTACTTTCCATCTTTTCATTATGGTCATTGAATAATGAGAACATTAGTCATGAGTACGTATGGACTACTGTCTCCATGATTGTAATGTTGGTTCATTATTCATAAGAATACTTATTAATAGGATGTAAAATTATAAACTATGTATAAATATAATAATTATTTCATTTTTTTTTTATATTTCTACATAATGTCCCCTTTGACCATATGTGTCCTACCAAAGTGGTTTTTGTCACGTATACCGATTATGGTAAAAAACACCAAACGTAAACTTAATTGTTTATGCCACTATTTTCAAAATCGCAATAAGTGAAATAAAAGTAAAAATATTATTTTAAATTTTTATGAAGATATATGAAAATTTATATAAGTTTATTATTTAGGATGATATTGGACAAAAATGAAAAATATTAATCAAGGTAAAGTGTTTCACCTTTATTTACTTTCAATTATGACTTAATTTTTGTAATGAAACTACTTGATTTTATACAGTGTATTTACAAAACATTAAATAGTTTTATGATTATTAGTCATAAATTTTTTTTGGTTTTACATATCCTTTTTATTATCTATACTTCATGGGGTTTATGGTTTCAAGTTAACAAGGCAGTAATTTGATTTTGTCAAAATTTTACATCATTGAGATAATTGGTATGTTATACACCTATATTTTTTATAAGCGTTCTATAATTATTATTTGATATGATATATTTTTAATCTCATTATTGAAATAATAATATTATTTTATTTTATTTTTATTCAATTGATTTGGGTAATGGATCAAATGTTTTAAATTTAAAGGGGACACTTTGGAATGTTTAAATACTATTTCCTTAATAATGATGTAATGATAATTTCATGACATTTCAATTCATAAACATCAACAAATCATGGAGCAACTTATCTGACACTTTTTTATATTTTTGATACTATCCTCATTTATTCTTTTGATGGATAATTTTTGTTTCCAAGAGGCTGTTATTTATCCCATTTATTTTTTGTCGGTTAATCATGTTTCAAATATATTGTTTTATAACCAATTTCTTTTCCCTGAGTTAATCATGTTTCAAATATATTTTTTTCCTAAAAATAGATTTTAAATGGTATAATAATGTTTTAGAGATATTTTAATTTAAACAATTTTAGTTAAATAGGTTAATCAAGATTTAGTGGGATTATTTTAGAATACATTTCTTTTCCATGGGTTGTTCATGTTTCAATGGAATTTTTTTTGCAACCAATTTACTTTAAATGGGTTTTTAATGTTTCCGTGTATCATTATGAAACCCATTTCTATTCCATGGGTTACTATGGTTTCTATGATACTTTTATGTATCCAATCTCATTTCCATGGGTTATTCATTTTTTATGATATTTCAATTAAACCCATTTAATTTTAATTGGTTATTCATTGTAAAAGATATTTTTTTTGAATCATTTCTTTTTCATTGGATACTCATGTTTTAATGTGATTTTTAGTCAACCAATTTCATTTCAATGTGTTAATCATGTTCCAATGTGATTTCTTTCGAACCTATTTCAATTCCAGGGGTTATTAGTGTTTCAAGAGATAGTTATTGAACCCATTTAATTTCTATAGAATATTTTAATTTCAAATATATTATAATTGAACCAATTTATATTCTATGGGTAATCGTGTTTCAATGATATTCTTATTAATAACATTTTTTGCATTAGTTAAATATGTGAGATAATTTTTAAATTGATGATGGATATTTCATGTGTAGTACATCTGTTTTATGGTATGTAACCATTAACCTGTGATTTCCATGTTTATAAACTGAATTGCTGAAGGATGAAAGAGGTTGTTGGGCTTTAAATAAATTTTTGTTTTTGATGAGATGTGCACGAGATGCACACTATTTGTCTAAAACATGCTGAAATCATAGGAGAAACATTGTGTTTTAGCATTTTTTAGGTTGTAGAGTCAACATATTTTTTTCATGGTTAGGGAGACCATGAAAGGAGGTCATGTATGTATTTCCTTAAAAAATTATTTAGTATATGGTTTGATCACATTGTGTCTAACCATGGTATCTAATTGTTCTCAAAGTCATATCTAGATCCAAAAAATAGGATCTCAATCATTTTCCCCCTAAATCAATAATTTTTCACATAAAATGCCCTAACTCGAGATTCCACTTCATTCAATGTTGTTGATCCTCTACAAATTTATTTATAATCAATATAAATCCCTCCATTGGTGTTATCATGCCCGATTCATACTGTAATTGTCAGTCATTATCGTTCTTACCACATTTTCTTATATCTACTTAGATATGCCGATCAAATCATCCTAGTTTTTCAGATATATTACATTTATGGGAAGAAATATGTTATTAAGACCAATAATAAGATATTTGGACTTGTTCATAATGGGAGAAGTGATCTATGGTGATTTTGTGGAACTCTTACTTGAGTGTGTGAGCGTTCTTTATCTGTTATAGTTTTTGTAAAAACCGTCGATGTATGTGGATTCACTCTTAACTCTTAGTGTAACTAAATTTAGTCATATAATATTTATTTCATAGTGTATATTTTATTGTGAATTGAATACTTTATGATTCCTAGAAACTATATTTTCTGATGGTTGTGGAAAATATGGAAAATTGGTGCATTGATAAGAGTGTTTTATTATTGATTTTAAAATGTGGAAATTAAAATGGTATTTTTCTATAATTATGATAAATATATTTGATAGAAGGGTTTTCCATAAAATGACATGATTTATGATAATTAAATTGTTGTTTGTATTTTTCTTTTTTAAATATATTTCAATAAAAGAATAGTTTTATTGAAATGGTTGATATGCTTTTGGAATAATAGTTATTGTTGATTATATTGATTTTTTTCAATTTGGATTATATTTTAACATGCTCTCAATGACATAAGTTTAATGGAACACATGATATAATTACCATGTGATGACTAGGTAGATCAGTGAGAAACCTCTCATGAGTATTAAACTATCATAATGAAGCATGCATGGTAGAATGTATGATTATGTGGATAGTAAAGGTTATTCCGAAACATGGATAAGAAATTGTTATTAAGACTTATTTGGTTGTATTTATGGAAGTACTAATTTCTTGAAATATTTAAATAGAACTTTTTCACTTTTGATTTTAAATGTTTTTTAAGATTGTTCATATTTAGTTATAAATAATTTTTTAATTCTTTTTTTGTAAACTACTTTGTATAAGTGTTTCTGACCATTCTATCCTTGTTTTGAATTTAGATAAGTCTTTAGGGAAATCCTACTATGTTTTATAGGAACACCTGATTTGGAACTTTGGTGTATTTGGAGATGTTATATTCTTGGACATGGGAAATGTTAATGTACCACACATATTTAGAAACACGTCATGATATATAGAGTGTTCAGTGATGATGGAGATTGAATGATGTATAAAATGATTTCTCATAGCCATTAGTTATTTATTTACTATATACTGTGATAGTATCTTGGTGTTCCATTATTATAAATCATGGTGTGGATTGATATGAATGGAATGGTTGAGTTTTATTTAATTTTTTTATGCATCATATATTAAGCTATTTCATTATGGTTTTCTGAGTCAATGGATTTTTTTTTAATTGGTAAAATTTCCCCCAGTATCATTTGAATCCCTACGGTATTGATTGCTAGCCTTGAGTTCCATGGGGATGTATCTTAATTCCTATTAATGATACATTTTATTTTCAATACAATGATAATAATCATGTCATTACTAATAGTATTCATTCATTCAATCCAAAAGTTTCTTTGAGATACAGGCTATCATCATGTTTTTTTCCATGTGAAAAATGAATTCATAATTTTTTCATTGTCATAGAGTATATGGTCATTTTTTACTATTGTTGGGGTTAGGATCATAGAAAGGAGTAGTATTGTTAGTAATTGAAATACAGTGAAAAAAAATAAATATCTAACATTTTTATTCTGAACAAAAAGTTACTATGGAGCTTGGTACAAAAGTTTTTTCTAGAAACTTATAGTATTTTAGACATCTCATTATCATGGGATTAGCAGATAAGACGATCATGAAATTATTTAGTGGAATGAATTTATACTAGGATTTCTTATTTTACTATTATAAATGATATATGATTTGATGCGTTTTATTAATTTTTTAAAATTCCATTATTTTTTATATGAAAGACTATGAAAAGAGCTTGGTTGACCGATTTTGAAATTGGGTTGATTTTCACAAGAATGAATATTTTTTATCAAAATGGTTGAACAATATTATGGTTGATTTTGGATGTCAATGTTGTGATAAATGGTGTGATAAAATTTCAAATTATATTTAATTATTTTCTAGAGAGATATATACAAAGGTTGTTCTTAGTATAGAAAATGTAAATAGACAGTTGTCATAGGAAACTATCAGAAGAATCTATTTAGAATTTGGTTTCACCCGAGCCATAGGTGAACTAATAGTTGGTACAAATAATCAGACAATAATTTCAAGTATTTGAGTTAGGATAGAATCTGTATACCATTTTTATGATATCTTTTAATGAAGGAAATCCATGTGGAGGAAGAACAATAGTCTTCACAAGAGGAGGTATGAACTCTATAACTATGAGAAAAAATGTATGACACCTATTCTAAATGAAATGGAACACATCATAAATGTTCCAAAGAAGAAATTTACCATCCTCTAAGACCAAGTAGAAACCTTTAATGTTTTCGGTGTTATTCACTGAGTAACATCAAGAATGAGTGTACAACAAAACTGAGTTCATGCCCTAATTTCAATTATATGGGACATCATAAGAACTATTGTATTGTTTGTAAAGAAAGGGGATGGAACTTTTCAATTATGCATTGAGTATGTATTTGGTGATTGGTTTAGTGGTAAGCACCTTGTAATCCCACAAGAAAAAAGGGGGTTAAAAACCCATCGATTGCATCTACTTTTGCGGGACTGTAATAGCAGAGGCACTATAGCAATGGTGGGAAGTATTGCGGCGGCGGATACTATAGAAACAACTTGTACTATGTGGCTACTATTGACATTGGTTGTTATAGGAGTACTATTAACATAATGGGCCTTGATCCCAAATATTTTGGCCTACATTCCATGTAATTCGATACAAGACCACTAGGAATTCAGGTTATGTAATTGGTCTCCCCCATCCCTGTAAAATGTGGAAATTCCTATTCATTAATAATACACATAGGACTTGTCCACAATATTTAAAAATAATCCTTGATTATTGTATGGTTATCTATGATATGATAAATAACAGATAACCACTTACATTCATTGGTGATATGTTTGATCAAATTGTGGGGATCTAATTGGTTCTCTAAAATTGAGGTGAAATTAGCATATCATCAATTGTGATTTCAGAAGTAGGATTTTCTGAAGACAACTTCTAGAAGTATTTATAGACACTATGAATATATTTTCATTCCCTTCGGTTACACTAATTCCCTAGAGGACATTATATAATTTATGAATTATATATTTCTGGGATATCTAGATTCTATTGTTTTGGTGTTTTTGGATGACATGTTAGTATAATAAATGAAAATGGATGACCATGAGCAGCACTTAGTGACAATGTTGGAAATCCTGAGACCCCATCATTTGTTTGAGAAACTATAAATTTGTTATTTTTTGATAAAAAAAGGTATGCTTTGTGGCCCATGTATCTTTTTAAAAAGCTGTTTTATGGATACATAAATGATAAAAGCTATTATATAGTGAAACCCATGAACCATGTCTTTTAGATACAATGTTTTTTTGTTGTTTCTAGTCATTAAAAATGATTTTTGAATGACTTATCATGACATGATTAGTGGATAAAAGATTTGATGAAGATGAATGTTCCATTCCAATGGAATGGGTAATTCTAGAAGTCATTCTAAGATCTAGAGTATCATATTACATCTACATCTATATTATTATTTTTTGAATCATGATAGGGGTACATGATGTAGTGAAATGCTTCAGGATCTGGGTTGGGATGATTTATCATGTTAGGAGACATTGTGGATGATTATGGTTCAAGGTGGTTTTGAGTGGATGAATATAATTACCCAAAACACAATTTTGATCATGATACAGTTGTCTATGCAATAAAGACATGGAGGAATTATCTCTTTAGTGTGAAATTTACTATGTTCATAGACCACAGAATCATGAAGCATATTTTATCACTAGGGGATTAGAATCTGTGTAAAATGAGATGTATGGAGTATCTCGATATTTTCATCCACGACTTGATGTATATGTCGGGAAAATAAAATTTGATGACCAATGGTTTAAGACATAATTCCTATGCTCAGTTGAAAAAATGAGCTTCAAATTAATGATAATTGATATCGATCCTAAAAAACAGCCATCTAGAATTTGATGACCATGTGATGATGTGTCACGACCCCTCCCAGTGGGGCTCGCGCTGTGACTTCCCAAGCCCGCTTCCAATATGGCAGGGGCTAGTGACTAGCACCGAGTAGGCATATCACTAACATGGGAGGCATTGCCTAAGTACCTGTACACATGCACACATATCCAATCCCACAAATGCTGAAATGAAAAACACTAAAGAACAAAATGCATGCATACAACTAAACCCCAACCAACAAAGTACGAAAAAAGGTAGATTACTATAATGTAAACTGGGCTAAAATACAAGCCCACCCAAAACAAACAAACAAGAGTCTGAAAACTGCAATGTCCAACCTATAAGCACAAAATGTAATGGGACTACTGCTCATAGACGTAGGAACACCTCGGCATGTAGGGAAGTCAGAAAGCTCATTCCTTTCATGGTCCGCCCTAGACTCTATCAAAAGGATTCTCGTCTGCACAAGACACCAGACGTGCGGGAAAAGCCCGTGCATTGGTGAGTATAACAATACTCAATAGAGTACCCTGAAAACCACAAAGCAGTATACAAAGTAATGGTACAATCAGCTATGCACAGTATACATCTACAGAACATACAGAACAAATCAGATATACTCAAAACCTAGAACCATAGTTAAGGGACAATTCACACAACCACATACCCCATTATGTATTCAGATCGAATATTCTGTGATGCACTTGTTCTGGGAGAACACACTCCACGAGTCTTAAATCTCTGTTGACGTCCGTCCGAGAAGTGTTTTTCATCGGGAACCATCACGAGAGGTATCTACACTCATTAAAGGAGACACACTCTTGAGTGGGAAGGTCACATTAGATAGAAAGCACTCATTATGGGAGACACACTCATGAGTGGGAAAGATCACGATACACAGATGAGGATCACTGCCAGGGCCATGGCGGATACCGTGGCTCATCCGGATTCACCCGTTAGGTGATACAACAGCTAGGTAGAGGATCAACTCATGGTATAGTTTTTTGTGTCGATGCCTGACACTACCTAGGGTCAGGAATGGATAGAGGATCTCGCTCCGGGCCTCTCGGAGGGATGACAACTCTATCACAGAAAGTCCGGCTGAAGGGATCATACCCCTGTAGAATGAAACAGTGTATGACCTTCAGGGGAATGAGAAGAAGCGGCACTAACCCAAAAGAAAGATGTCCACGATACCGTGAACAAGAGGACCAGGCTGTTTTCCAAAAATTACATGGCATGTAGAAAATATACATGTCGTGTTGTCTGACCCCAGGTGATGCCCGTGTACAACGGCTCGTGTTGTAGAACTGGTCGTGTAGAAAACCTTAGTACACGGCATGTAGTACGATGTACACTCCATGTCTGAGTGACCGAGGTATGCCCTGTGTCACTGTTCATGTGGTCGTACACGGCTATCAACCCGTGTACTTTAACCCGTGTCTGTGTATCCCCTGGATACATGCCGAGCTTCACGTTGGCGCCGCTGCCAAGCTGTACACACCGTGTCCATTAAAGCCGTGTAGTTCATCATGTGTCTGTGTATTACCCAATGTACATGCTGAGCTTCGGAGAAAGTCCAACATGCCGTGTGACCGAGGTGACACACCGTGTTATTCCTCTCTAACCCCGAAACCCTAGCTGCCACCGCCAGTACTAGACAGCATGTTCTTTAGAAGCACACGCCTTGTATTTAGGAAATTTCAAGAAATGCAGACCTCTGCTTTTGCGCCTCCGGTGATGATCTCTTCATCGATCTGGCCACCCGATCGCCACGAAAACTTCAGGTTTTGGTTTCCCCATCACCACGAAGCCGCTTCCGGTGTTTTCGGACCTCTAATAGACACTGAAAACGTGTTTTGATCTTCCCGTATGAAGAATTCTCGATGAACGCCGTTTCCCGGTCCGGTCCGATTCATCATATGCTCTCGTCACTGAACCTACATAAGGTCGTTGCAGTGTATAACCTTTGATTTGGGATCATTGTGTCACGGAACGGATGCGCAACGATCCATTGTTCGTCGCCCCACGAAGAACGTGCGAGAAAAGAAAAGTGGGAGGAAATCCAATATACAAAATTGAAGAATGAACCTCTGTCATCATTCGTCACTGCGTTGATCCGCTCCCGTTAATATGTTTAAACAGAATAGAGATCAACATAAATAAAATCTTGGATTGTTTCTCTAAAATCATCCCAAAGAAAACCCTCCTGCAATAACTTACGAATCCGCAGATCAACTAGTTCGTGGTTGATCAGTGATTGTCGTTTAAACTCAGAAACAGGGAAAAGAAATTGAAATAATAAACCCCTACCTTTAGAAAGGACCGATTATTGATGAAGGTGTCATGCTACCATCATCATCGAGATCCTTCAACATCGTTGGAACAACGATTCGCTGCCTCGATCAGTCATCCTTTGTCACCAAGAAAATTCTCCAACGCCCTACGGATTCTGCATAGGTTCCTCTCAATCGTCGCCAACGATCAACAAATGCTTAACCCATTAAAAAGGGAAACATGAGGGCATTTAATTACATGGCAACATTAATGATGGAAACTTGCCATTTTTTGAGACATTATGACATGTCATTAATTTTAGGAAACAGTCGTCCCATAGTCGTGCTACAACGGATGTTTCCATAAAAATAAAATAAACATATAGCAATTTATATTATTTTTATTTTCCTAAAAACGTCCGAAAATTAGCTTTTTCCCTCGACCCGCGTCGGTCGAGGTTAGGATCATTCTTAGGTAAAGTCATTGTTTCAGACGCAACAGTGCCCTCAGATTTTTAATCCGGTAATCCATTTGAAAACTGCCACAACCGCGCACAAGTGCCAACTCACTTAAATAAAGAAAAGTTCAAACCACTATTCAGGGCTCGCCGGACCTTGGAATGATGCTCATCCTTCTCAACTAGTATCGAAATAAATAATTCCATATAATATTTAAAAATAATAATACATGGAAATCTGAGACATTACATTCTCCCCACCTTAGGGCTTTACGTCCCTGAAAATTCAAATAAACGGCTATACGAAAAGATGAGGTTACTGGGCACGGATCTGAGCCTCCCGCTCCCACGTGCTCTCCTGAAAATTCCTGTGCTGCCACCGAATGTGCACTAAGGGAATTTATCATCTACAAAGGATCCTCTCTTACCGATCCTCGATCTCCATCGGGTAATCAGCAAAATTCGCTCCATCCTTGATGTCTAGCTCTCCCCAGTCGATGTCGTGAGATAGGTCATGCACGTACCTCCATAGCTGTGACACGTGGAAGACATCATGTACTTGATGAAACTGTGGCGGTAGAGCTAGGTGGTATGCCACCTCGCCAACTCAACACAGTATCTGGAAGGGTCTGATTAACCTCAGAGATAGCTTACCGCCTCAGCCAAATCTCTGTAACCCTCGTCGAGGAGAGACCCGAATAAAGATGTGGTCTCCCTCTTCAAACTACAGAGGCCTCTGTCATCGGTCAGTGTAGGACTTCTGCTGGCTCTGTGGAGTCTTCATTTACTCTGGGATGATCTGCACCTTCTCTATTGTAGCTCGTACTAACTCTAGACCCATGAGTGCCGACTCTCCAGGGTCGGTCCAGCAAAGTGGTGACCAGAAGGGTCTCCCATACAAGGCCTCGAACGGTGCCACACCGATAGTGGAATGGTAGCTATTGTTGTACGCAAAATCCACCAGTGATAGGTGTTCCTCCTAGCTGTGACAAAAGTCCACAACGCAGGCTCGTAACATATCCTCCAAAACATGAATGGTCCTCTCCGTCTGACCATCAGTATGGGGATGAAATGTTGTGCTCAAGCGTAGTTGAGTCCCAGAAGCCTCCTTCAATCCCTTCCACAATCAGGATGTGAAGCTGGTATCTTGTTCTGAGACTACAGTCGAGGGGATTCCATGAAGCCTAACTATCTCCTACACGTAGAGGCGTCCCAATCTCTCTACGGAACCCTGCTACCTGATTGCTATGAAGTGGGACGACTTGGTGAGTCGTTCAACGATCACCCATATTGAATCATACCACTTGGATATCTGTTGTAATCTTTTCATGAATTCCATTGATATCCCATCCCACTTCCACTATAGAACTTACAGGGGTGAGCTAATCTCGATGGAACCTAGTGTGCACCCTTCACCTGCTGGCATATGAGGCATCAAGAACCGAAATCCGCTACTGCCTTCTTCATGCCTGACCACCAGAACTGTCATCAGATATCCTGGTACATCTTTACCACCCCAGGATGTACCGCCAATGGCGACGTATGAAACTCCCCCAGGACATCCTTCTGTTGTGCAACTGGTACAACAATGCATCCTTTGAAAAGAAGTTTGTGCTCCCCACCATGTGAATATCCATCAGGAGAATGTCCTCTAGATAACTGAGTACGTAAATCCACTCAATAAACATCACCAATCTGTGCCTCCCTAACACGCCATAAGAGGGAAGGAGTGGAAACCATCAACTGTAGGTAAGTTGTATCCTCTCCATACACGAAGGATAACTGTAACGCGGCTAACTGCTGTGTCACCTCACTCAACAACTGTGAGCTTGACCTTCTGCTAAGAGCATCCACCACCATGTTCCTCTTTCCAGGAGTATAGATTATCTCAAAATCATAGTATTAGAGGAACTCTATCCATCATCTCTGCCGTAGATTCAGATCTTTTTTCAAAAATATGTACTTGAGGCTCTTGTGGTCAGAGTAGACAATAAAAAACTCGCCCATAAGGTAGTGTCTCCACATCATCAATGCGAAGACTACCACTGCCAACTCGAGATCATGGGTCGCATAGTTCTGCTCATGTGGCCTAAGCTGGGGAAAACTACAAGCAATCCATGCATGCCGCTACATCAGGACACAGTCGAGCCCGGTCCCTAATGCGTCTCAAAAAACTACATACTTGACACCCTCCTCCGGAAATTTCAAGACGGGGGCACTCGTCAAACTCTGCCTTAACTGCTCAAAAGCCTGCTGGAACTTCTCTACCCACACGAAGGGTTGACCCTTCTTGGTCAAGGCCGTCATTGGTGCAGATATCCAGGAGAAATCAGGAATTAATCTCCAGTAATATCCTGCCAACCTAAGGAATCTCTGCACCTCCGTCACGCTCTAAGGTGGCTCCCATTCTAACACAGCCTCCACCTTGGCTGGATCTACATCTACTCCATCATCTAATATGGAATTTCCTAGAAAGTGGACCTTTTGAATCCGGAACTGGCACTTTGAGAGCTTCCCATAAAGCTGGTGCTCCCGGAGCACGTCCAGAACCATCCGCATGTGTCTCGCATGTTCCTCATCTGACGCTGAGTACACGAGGATGTTGTTGATGAAGACCACCATGAACCAGTCCAAGTATGGCTGGAAGATCTAGTTCATCAGCCCCATGAACACTGCGGGGGAGTTTTTCACGCCAAAATGCATCACCAAGTACTCATAGTGACCATAGCGGCATCTGAAAGCCGTCTTCGGTATTTCCTCGTCCTGCACTCACAGCTGGTGATAGGCTCATCGAAGGTCAAACTTCGAGAACCATTGTTCCCCTATTAGATGATCAAAGAGGCATTGATTCTCGGTAGTGGATACTTGATCTTCACTGTCATCTAGTTCAGGCACCGGTAATCCACGCACAACCTCATACTTCTGTCTGTCTTCTCGGCAAACATGATTGTGGCCGCCCAGGGTGAGACGTTGGGCCTTACGAAACCCTTGCTCTGTAAATCCTCCAACATCATCCTCAGCTCGCGAAGCTCTGCGGGAGCCATCCGATATGCCGATGAGGAAATCAGTGTCGTCTCGTGGTGTAATTCGATGCAGATGTCAATTTCCCGGTGGGGAGGTAATCCTAGAAGAACATCGGGAAAGACGTCCTCATACTCTACCACCACTGCAGGGGACAGAGAGCTCACAATATCTACTTCTCTGAGGGTAAGTCCAGCCAGCTCATGAGTGATCAGCTACACCCTCCTATGCATGAGCCCATTTTGTGCTACCTGGGTCTCCTTTTCTCTGATAATGGAAAACCACATTCCATCACGGAGGACACACCACAATCTTCACCTAAAACATTCAATATGGGCATGGACCGAATATAACCAATCCATACTGAGAATGAAGTTGTAAGGCCTCGACGCTACCACCAAGAGGTTCCAACCAAAACAATCGCCCCCAGGGTTAAGATCACACTGCATGCAATGGTGCGTGATCATCGAGTCCCCTCCAGTAGGTGTCTCCAAGCGTGAGGATCGAGTCAACAGTTCTACCGTAATCTCGAGGTTTTGTACAAGACATGTGGCTATAAGGAAATGAATGGATCCTTTTTCTATTAGTATGAAAGCTAAGGTATAAAAGACACAGATCGTACCTCGGATCATCCCTGGAGCCCTTGGGTTGTATGCATCGACCGCATGTAGCTGTCCCCGCCCCGGTCCCCTAACTACCAGAGCCTGGTGCGGACCTCCTGGGGGTGGTGGTGGTGGAAGTAAGTTGAAGCGTTTGCCACCACCCGCAGCTCTCCCTGCTCCTCTTCTATGTCTGCCACCTGGCAGGTATGCCTACTCTATTCTTTGCCTCTTCTTCGGTGGTCCATCTACTGCTTCCCTGTCAGCAGCTCGATGGGTCCGGAAATCCCTAGAGAGATGTCCCCTACCGTTTCATGTGTAGCATCAATTCTCCCTAGGTTGACTGGATCCATCCTGAGAGCCCTATACTGTTGATCCCCTATCATGGGTCCTCCTCCGACATCTCTCACATCATGATCCCTATGTCTGACACTGGCTCCCAGCCACTGAGGTCTCCACACATGTCTGCCTGCTGCTGACTGCCAATGGCGGTCTCTACTCTGCCAAGAAGATTTTGACCACCAAATCTCACTCGAGAACTCTAACATAAGTTGATATGCATAGTGGCAAGAAACTATCTTAGATTTCTTATCGTAAACCCCGATCGAAGGTCCGAGCATTGAAGTATTGATCCCTGACCATATCCATCAATTACCTGGCGAGGTTGGTGAACCTTGATGAATAGTAATCCATTGTCAAACTACCCTGCTAGAGCTGATGAAGCTCCTAGATGCATACAGCTCTCAGTGTAACCGGAGTGAACTCCTCTTGGAAGAGTATCTCGAACTCCATCACTGAAAGAGTCTCGTCCTCATGAGTCTGTGTGGTAAGACTCCACCATCGTCCCGCCAAAACCTGAATAAGACTCGCTCCTAGGATCACCATCTGGTCTGCTGGTGTCCTCACTAGACGGAAAACTCCGGTCACTGCCTCAAGCCAATACTTATCCACCTGAGGGTCGGGATCGTCGGGGAACCTTAGGGGTCTCTACCTCTGTAACTCATGGAGCGTGCTAAGCCTACACTCCTCGTAGTTCAGTACTGTAGGCACCACAGGATGCTCCACTGGTGGTGGCATAGCAGGTGCACCACCTGGTGGAAATGCCTGAAGAACTGGTCCTTATATCGAAGCCTCGTCACTGAGGGGGTCATCCTCATGATCGTGCTGCTTTATCATAGCGGGTATGCGTCGTGGAGGCATCCTGTAAGGAAACAAGACGTACCATTTTCAAAGAGTATATATGGATAGCTGACACAAAGGACATGGAAACCACAAAACATTCTTATATGATGAATGTACCTTTTTATTTCCCCTCAACCAGTGTTTTCATGTACCGAGTCGGAAAGCAGGTTATCAGAGTCCTGGTGTATGGATACATCGGCAGCCACACCAACACTGGAGTCCCTGGCCGGAAAGCCAAACTCAAAACACTTAATATTGTTGCCCAAAATGAAACTCACAGACTCATGGTCCTAAGGTAGAACCAACCACCTCTGATACCACTCTGTCACGACCCGTCCCAGTGGGGCCCGCGCCGTTACTCCCCAAACCCACCTCCAATAGGCCTGGGGCTGGTGACTAGCACTGAGTAGGCATATCACTAACATGGGAGGAATTTCCTAAGTAAATGTACACACACACACATATCCAAGCCAAAAAATGATGAAATGTAAAACACTAATGAACAACATTCATGCATACAACTAAACCCCAACCATCATAGTATGGCGAATGGTAGAGTATTAAAAAGTAAACTGGGGCAGAATACAAGTCCACCCAAAACAAACAAACAAGAGTATGAAAATTGCAATGTCCAACCTATAAGCACAAAAATTACTTGGACTATTGCTCGTATCCATAGGAACACCTCGGCCTGTAGGGAACTCAGAAAGCTCGGTCCTGTCTAAGTCTGCCCTGGACTCTGTCAAAAGGTTGCTCGTCTGCACAAGACAACAGACGTGCAGGCAAAGCCCGTGTAGAAGTGAGTATAACAATACATAGTAGAGGACACTGAAAACCAAAAAGAAGTACACAAATTAAAGGTACAATCAACTATGCACATTATAAGTCTACATAAAATATAGAACTAACTAGATATACTCAAAACCCAGACCCGTAGTCAAGGGAAAAGTCACAAAACCAGATACCTCGTTAGGGATTCAGATCGAAGATTCCAAGATGCACTCATTCCGGGAGAACACACAACATGAGTCTTATAGCTCTGATGACGTTCGTCCAAGAAGTGTTGTTCATCGGAATCTGTCACGATATGTAGCTACACTAATTACGGGAGACACGCTCTTGAGTGGGAAGGTCACGTTAGATAAAAATCACTCATTACGGGAGACACACTCCTGAGTGGAAAAGATCACGATACACAGATGAGGATCACTGCCATGGCCATGGCGGATACTGCGACTCATGTAGATTCACCTGTTAGGTGATACACCAGGTAGGTAGAGGATCAACACCCGGTAGAGTTGGTCACATTGATGCCAGACTCTACCTAGCGTCAGGAATGGATATAGAATCTCGCTCCGGGCCTCTCGGATGTATGCTGACCTTATCACAGAAAGTCTGGCTGAAGGGATCATACCCCTGCAGAAGGAAACAAAGCCTAACCTTCAGTGGAACGAGAAGAGGGGGCACTAACCCACACGAAAGATGTACAGGATACGGTGAACAAGAGGACCATGATGTTTTCCAAAAAGTACACGGCGTGTAGAAAATATACATGTTGTGTTGTCTGACCCCGGGTGTTGCCCATGTATAATGGCCCGTGTTGAAGAACTAGTCATGTAGAAAAACATAGTACATGACGTGTTTGAGTGACTAGGGTTGGCCCCATGTCACTGGACGTGTTTCCGTACATGACTATCAACCCCTGTACTTTAACCCGTGTCCGTGTATCCCCGAGATACATGTCGAGCATCATGTTGCCGCCTCTTCTAAGCTGTACACGCCGTGTCGACTGAAGTCGTGTAAATCATCATGTGTCCATGTACTACCCAAAGTAGACGCTGAGCTTCGGGGAATTTCTAACACGCTGTGTCACCGGCGTCACATGCCATGTTATTCCTCTCTGAACCAAAAACCCTAGTCGCCACTGCCAGTACTACATGACGTGTTCTTCAGAAGTACACGCCGTGTATTGTGGAAATTTCCAGAAACGCGGACCTCCACCGTCACACCTCCAGTGATGATCTATTTTTCGATCTAACATCCTGATCTCCCCGAAAACGTCAGGTTTTGGTCGGCATGTCACCACGAAACCGCTTCCAGTGTTTTCGGACTTCTGATCGGCTCTGAAAACATGTTTTGATCTTCCCACACGAAGAACACTCAAAGAACGTCCTTTCCGGATCTGGTCTGATTCGTCGTCCTCCATCGTCGCCGCACCACCACAAGGTCGTTGCTATGTCGAACCTTCGATTTGGGATCATTGCATCACGCAACAGATGTGTAACAATCCAGTGTTCATCTCCCCATGAAGAACGCGAAGAACGTGCATGAAAAGAAAAGGGGGAGGAAATCCAATAAACAAAATTGAGGAACGAACCTCTGCCGTCATTCGTCACAACATTGATCTGCTCCTGTTAATAGGTTTAAATGGAGCAGAGATCAACATAAATAAAATCATGGATTATTTCCCCAAAATCATCCCAAATAAAACCCTCCCGTAAGAACGTACGAATCTGCGGATCAACTTATTCGTGGCTGATCCGCGTTCATCGTTTAAACTTAGAAACGGGGAGAAGAAATTGAAATAAAAACCACTACCTTTAGAAAGGATCGATTGTTGACAATGGTGTTGTGCTTCCATCGTCTTCAAGATACTTCAATGCCATTGGGGCAGCGATTCGCAGCCTCGATCTGTCGTCGTTTGTTGCCGAGAAATTCCTCTAACGCCCCACGGATTCTGCAGAGGTTCCTCTCAATCGTCGCCAACGACCAACAAATGCTTAACCCATTAAAAAGGGAAACATGATTGCATTTAATTATGTGGCAGTATTAATGATTCCATCATACCATTTTCTTGAGACATTATGACACATCATTAATTTTAGTAAACAGACGTCCTGTCGCCGTGCTGCAGCGGATGTTTCCATAAAAATTAAATAAACATTTTGCAATTTATTTTATTTTTATTTTCCTAAAAATGTCCGAAAATTAGCTTTTTCCCTCATCCCGTGACGGTAGAGGTTAGGCTCATTCTTAGGTAAAGTCATCGTTACGGACGCAACGGTGCCCTCATATTTTTAATCTGAGCATCCATTTGGAAACTACCACAACCACACACAAGTGCCATCTAACTTGACTAAAAAAAGTTCAAACCACCATTCCAGGCTCGTCGGAACTTGGAATGATGTGCCGCCTTCATGCCCAGTATCGAAATAAATAATTCCATATAATATTTAAAAAATAAAAATACACTGAAATCTGAGGCATAATATGTTGTGGTTTTTTTCTCGGTATTCGTGGTTCCAATTTTGTAAATAAATGTTAATGTGGCATTAACCCCGATGTAGAATGTCGGGTTATGAGTTCAAAAAACAATGGTGGGCAGATGATTGATGGTTAGAAACATAAAAGTATATCATTATTTTTGTTTAATGACCAAATTCTTGAATGTATGGATTTTCAAGTAAATATTCATCATTATTACCACCATTATAGATGGTTAGTACATCCAAATATGCATAAGATGTATAATAGGATAATGTTATATTTTTTGTGGTGAGGCATGAAATTGAATGTGGGTGAGATTTTTTCAAAGTTCTTAAGTGGTAAAAAAATTTATATAGGCATGAACGACCAATAGGTATATTGTAGTATTTACAGATTTCAGTGTATAAATTGTATCATCTAGTGAATTATTTTATTATAGGTCAACCAACAATGGTCCAGAATCATGATTTCCTATTGGTGATAGTGGATCGACTCAAAAAAATAGGCCCATTTCATCCCTATTCATGAAACTCATACGATAGAGGATATGTCAAGTTTAATATTCATGATTTTTTTAAGAGATATGATATACTAGTATTAATAGTAATTGGTAGAGATCTAAGGTTCATGTCTTACTTTTGTAAATACTTATATAAATACCTTGGGACTCAATACAATAATAGTATGAAATAATATCCTTAGATGGATGGGAAATCCGAAATGACGATATATGCATTGGAAGACATGTTACAGGATTTTGTTATAGATTTTTTGGATCCTGGATAGTGAATGTGCCTTTGGTGGAGTTCTCTTATAATAATAGCTATCAGGGCTCATACATATGGCTCCTTTTGAATCACTATATAAGAGTCTTTGTCATTCTCCACTATGGTGGGTGAAAATGGGTGAGACATCACAATATGGGCTCATCAATGTCCATGAAATGATGGAGAAGATTCAATTGATCAGAAAGAGGATGGTGATGGCTCAGAGTTGTCAAAACACTTATGGGGATCATCATTGATGATCATTGTTGTTTTTGGTGAGTGATCATGTGATCTTTCATATTTATACAAGGCATGGACATCATTGTTTTGGAACTAAGGGAAAGTTATATCCATGATATATTGGACCCTTTGAGATACTAGAATGATTTGGTGTTTTGGACTAATGGTCAACATTTCCCACATGGTTTAGTTTTGTACATTATTTGTTTCATGTATCTTAATTGAAAAAGTATCTGCCTAATCCTGACCATGTGATCAGATGGGATCACATTGACCTAGATCTGAGTGCCTCATTGGTATATATCCTAGTGGGGACTATTCATGGGTTTTAGAAAATCCTAAATGGAAGAAAAATCAGTCTAGTTTAGATTTTATGGAAATATGGTCACCTTTATGAAGATACATGTCAATAGAATAAGGAAATGAAACAGGAATGGACGAATCTCTTTCAGGGAATTTTTGGTTTTCAACATTCTGCTGATGGAAATACCAGTGGTGTGGAAAATTTAGTGCCCCTAGTTTCTGTTATATAACCCTTAATGTGATTTTTTTTCTACATATAACATGTTAGGGTGACATATGGAAGATTTTTATGAACATTAAATATATTTTTTTTGGTTAAAGTAGTTCTGAACATGCTTCTAATGGTTCTTCAAAACCTTGTAGAATTCTGTGGAGAAATCGTGCGTAGTATATGTTTTGAGGAAGATGCTTCGACACACTATTTTCATGTTTAGTGTTAATATGTAAGGAGGATATGAAAGGGTATCTTGAAGGTAATATCTTACATATTTTCCGCACATATTTTGTCTAATAGTGTAGAATAACCATGCACAGAGTCAAATCAAGATCCTAAAAAATAGGATCTTTTCCATTTTTCCAGCAACTCTCTCATTAATTCTCATAAATATTCCTAAGTCATGATTACACTCTATTAAAGGTAGGATAAACACTCCCATGTGATATATAATCAATAAAAATCCATCCCTTGATGATTTCATTCACGATTATTGTGGTAAGTCCAGTTCTTCATCATTCTTGTCATGTTTTCTAAGATCTACTAAGATCTATTCCTCTTAAGCACTTTGTTTCTCTGATCTATTTCCATTATAGGTAGATATAAGATTATGTATTCAAAATATTATTATATTTCATCTTGATCATTATATGAGAATAAATATTTTGTGGTTTTTCTGAATTCTTACATGGTTGTGTGAGCGTTCTTCATCCATTTCAGTTTTTGTCAAAACCTTTGATGTAGGTGGATTCACTGTATAATCATTTTAGTAGAACAAAATTTCATGATTTAAAATCAGATTCATGGAGTGGACATGGTTTTGGAAAATCTAGACAATGGTGCATTGATAAAAGTGTTTGATTCTTGATTTTAAAATGGTGGTTTTAAAATGGGAATTTTCTATAATGATGGGAAATGGATTTTATCAAAGGGTTATTAATTAAATGATTGATTTTATTTAAATAAAATTTTTGTTTTTAATTTTTTTGTTTTAATGGTTTTCAATAATTTTTTTATTGAAATGATTGAGATGGTTATGGAATAATAGTGATGGGTGATTATATTTAATTTCTATGGCATGGTTGAAATATGAGATTATGATCAGTTCCATGGGAGTAGTGGGACATGGGATATAATTACCTTGTGATAACATGGTATATCGATAACAAAGTACACATGAGTATGGAATGGGCATTACAAAGTAGGAATGGTTGGATGTGTGATTAAGTGGAATGAAATGGTTATGAAAAAACATGAACGAGAAAGGGGTTTTAAGTCATGTTTGGTGGGTTATCTAGAATTATGACTTGATGGAAATATTTTGAAATAGAACTTGTGGAATTTTGTTTTTATATGATTTTGAATCTTTTTTATATTTTTTTATAAATTATTTTTGGATTTTTTTTATATTGTTTTATATATGTTTTTCTAACCATTCTCTCTTAGTGTTGTGAGTAGGAAAATCATTGGTGAAAACATAATGAGTTTTACACTCACCCCTTCTATAGAACATTGGTTCATTTGAAGATTCTATCTTTGAGTAAATGGGAAAAGGTAAATTATCAGATGTATTTAGTACCCACTCATGATTCAAGGACTGTTTTGTGATGATGGAACATGGAGCTTGTGGAGCATGGAGTGTCATGCTATTCTTGTATTATTTAGTTATTATATCACCATTTACATTGATAGTATCTTGGTATTCTATTGTTTCATATTTTGGAGTTTTTTGATAAGAATGGAATGGTTTATTTTTATTTTATTTGTTCATGAATCAAATAGTGAGTTGTTTGCTTATTTTTTTGATGGGTAAATGGTTTTTTTCTTAAATGGTAAATCATCCCCCACATTCATTTGAAGCCCTTATGAATTTATTGCTAGCCTTTGGTATCATGGGGATGTCGCATAAGTCCAAATAATTATTCAATGTATTCTCAATCTAGTTATGATAAGTGGTTCATTTCATAATGGGTGGTTTCATGTTAAACCAATGATCGATGGTTTCATCACAGTCCAAAGATGGGTGGATCCATGATATCATTAAAATGAATTGTTTGTAGAATTTGATTGTATGAATATTCCATTTCTAATAGTGACATGTATGAAAGTAGAAAACAAGGATAGTCTATTTATATAAGTGAAAATTAGAATGATGTACCAATAATTATTCATTAGTTTTCTACATGTTCTATGAGTATATAATGTTTTTAAAGATCAGAATTGATATCTTATGGCTCATGATTATTAAATCTCAAAACTCATAAATTTTATAGGTTTTTGGGTTTCATCTTATGGTTAGTAATGGGTATGAGTTCATTTAATATTATCTCATGAAATATGGTCTTTTCATCATACACTTATGAAATATTATTCTCATTGATGACTTTTAATTGGTAATTCTTATGTTTACCCTTACCGATTTCTATACCACAACTTTCTTATTATTCATTTTACATTTGTTTTAAATGATTATTTTGAATGATGTATGTCTGTAAAGGATTTAACTAGGAGGATGTGGATGACCTATTTTGAAATAAGAAATGTTGGGTTAAATGGGAAAAATGTTCTTTTAACTACTTTTGAGTCCATGTAGATATGATTTGCTTATGTAAGAGTTTTATAAAATTATCGAAAACACTAATTATAAAAATTCCTCCATTATATATGTGATCCATGTTTTTCTTTTGGATTATTTAAATTAATGATTTAAAAATTTGGGTCACAATTATCAACACCGTAATCAGAAATGTATATTTATCCATTTCAGTAAAAGGATCAACTGTACGGGTTCTAGGTTGTTATAGTTTGTATCAGTGGATATTTTAGATAACTTTGGAGATTCAGATATTTTCATTTGATGTTATATGATGAGTTTTAGAGACATATATAGGTCTATAATCATAAGGATGATCATTAAATGGAATAATTATACACCCCATTGGGGTTTTAAGTAATGATATCTAAAAATATTTTAAGTGTTTTTTTGGATGATGTATTTTTAAACCCAAGAATCTATATGATGTGTTTTTTGGGAGTATTTGTTTTTCAAGATTGATTAAAAAACGAAGAAAGTGAAGGTAGTGTGAAAACCCATTTTATTCGGAAAGGCCATGGGGCTGGACTCACAACTGAAGGGCGACAAATGGGTAGTGAATACCGCTAGCCTACATGATGTTTGACATTCTAATACTGTGAATACATGTTTAAAAATCATAAGGATATTTATTTACAGAATTAATTATTATGAACTTTGAAAACAACTATTTTAATTTTATGATTATTATAATAATTGAATATTTACTCATTTTTTGAACTATCATACCATGCAGAAACAACATTGGTTATTATTATTATATAAAGACTTCTGTAATAGCATGACAATACCTTTTATGGTTTAGGGGTATTTAGATATATATTTTACTATTTCATAAATTAAAAATTCATAATCATAACTCATATTTTGATGAAAATTGTTCAATGGTTGAAATTATACTCATTATTTATATATCCTTCATCTAATTTTATTGGATTATGTGGAAAGATAATTAATAAAATTTATAAAAAGGATATTTGATATAAATTTTTATCATATTACCATATTTTCTGAAGAAAATGATTCCCTTTTCTAAACCTATTTGTCATGGTATTTTTTCATCATTTACTTCCTCATGAACAAGTTCATTATCAATATCTCTTAGTCAGCAAGAATTATATTTCCCTTCTAAATCTATCTATAGATTTCCCATATATTATCTTCCTAGGTGGAATCCTACTAATGCGTAACTTCTGGTTTCCTTTATGTTTTACCCTTTCCCTATTTAAGGTGATGTTTTATTAACAAATTTTTTGCATGTGGGTTTAAATTAAGTACTTCTAGAAATATTAATCATTTGATATCTGTGATGAATTTGGATGAATAAATTCATTTTATGGGGGATAACAAATAACAACAAGATTTTTTATGAAATAAATTATTTCAAATTAATTTAAACTCTTTAAAAACTTGTGTTACATGCAACACTGAGTTATACTAAACAATAATACAATTGTAATTTTTTCATTTAATATGAATGTTTTAAAACCTAAAAATTTAACACCTATTTTTATCCTAATTTTTTGACACTTTTATAATTTTTATATAAAAAAATAAAATTCATTTTTGAAATTAGAATATCATAATAATAATTTCCTCAAATTTTGGGGATTTTTCGAGATGATTAATTTTTTGATCAATACTGAAAATACAACATTTTAATTGAAAATGGAATTTTAATTTAAAAAATTATTAAAGATAAATTATATTATAAATTTAATTTTAAGTCAAAATATATCAATTTTATCTATATATTAATTGAATTTATTTTATTTTATTCAATTTTTGTTTAATTTATATATTCAAACATTATGAACATGTGATCATATCCACTTTAAAAACCTTCTTTCTTGCAATGTTGGTGAGATCAGTTTAAAATTTAATTTTTCAACATCTATGAATTTCAATTTAAAAAATGGACATAAAAATTTGTAATAAATGGAATAATTATTGTCAAATAAGATCAAAATTTTTTGAGGAAAAATAGTAGTGAACGTAATAAAAATTTATTTCCAAGTATAAGATAAAATTAAACATAACATGGGACTACAACTTATACATATGGTCGTAAATGAAATTTAAACTTGTCCAAAAAATATTTCTACAAATATTTAAACCATATAACCTCTTCGTTATAATTTTATGAGTTTTTTGGACAAATGTTTTGGAATTTGACAATTAAAATAAGTTGTGGAAATAAAATGAAAAAAAATAACCTTCCTTACCATTATCATTTATAAAGCTATGTAGAATTGGAGAAGAAACATAGATTTAGTAAAAAAATCTTTTATTTGTTAAATGTGTTTTTTTCATAGAAATTTAACATTAATTTTTAGAGCTAGTATAATTACCTAAAATTCTTAAT
Organism: Viscum album; assembly: GCA_963277665.1. Lineage (NCBI taxonomy): Eukaryota > Viridiplantae > Streptophyta > Magnoliopsida > Santalales > Viscaceae > Viscum > Viscum album. Next base: position 1,170,098,218 of record OY728119.1, on the reverse strand, counting down.
AAACAATAAAACATAAATTATTTAGTTAATAATTAAATAAAATAATAGATTAAAGAAATGTAAATTAAATGAATTTTATGGTTAAATTATTTTTTAAAATTAATATATCATGTTAATCTCCTTTGAACTTAATGTATTTTAATTACATCATTGTATTGATATATTTAAATTTTAATTAAGTAAATAATTTCATAATTGAATTTGAGGTTATATTTTGATAAATGATATTTTAATAAAATAATTTAAATTACTAAAAATTATAAATTATATCCAGTTATTAAGAAATGGTTTTAAATATAAAAAAATTAATTCTTTGAACAATTAATCAATATTTTTTTACCTATTCACACATACATATTAAAAACCCTATTACCATGGTCTCGGTTAAAGTAGTGTTTTTTCACGTTACATGTAGTTGATTTAAAATTAATTTCCTTGAAACATGATATTTATATTTATTTAAATTACATATCATATTTCGAATTAATTGGGTCAATATTTACAAATCAATCTGACTTTACTTTACCGTTAATGGTAAAATTACCTAGGTTATAAAACTAGTTATTTTAATGAAAACAAAATTGATAAAATTGGGGAAACAAAAAAGTTAAAGAACACAATTATTAAATTTAATATATTTATTTTAGGAGAGGTTTTATCAACTTTAATCTCATTTTAATACATTATGTGTCCATTTTTTAGGAACATTAGTTAAGTGATACATCCCAACATTGTGTTCCTTTCTATATTTACAAGAAAACCACTCCACTTTTATTATAAGAAGGCATCCACTATTAAACTTCCTAAAAAATACCAATAAAATTTAGTTGATGAAAGATATTACCGCATATTAAAAATAAATCCTACCCTTAACATATAATCCTAAATTTATGGTGAATGAAAAATAAGTAAGCCCTTTTGAGAAAACCAAAATGAGTTACCTGAAAAAGAGGAAACATTCTTCAGTGTGTATTTATGTTATAATTGTTTATCTACCCCTTCAGTTATTATTATTAATTTTTTATATAATAAAAATATTATCATATATATAAATAATTTTATTTATGTTGAGGTTTCATCCTACACATATACACACTTCTATGAAATGGTTAACGAGATTAAAATTCATGTATGACGAACGACCACCTCACATAATGATGTCATTCATTTTTCCATTACCACCTATTATGGATGGGAAATATGATGGAAAAATATTTTTATATATTTTTAATATGATATTTATGTTTTATTAATAATTATTAATTTTTTATAAAACAAAAACCATTATGCATTCAAATTGGTTATAAATACGATAACATCGTTTGTGGATGTGTGGGCTACAACATCCTCAATAGAATGTGAAACGTTAACACATTTAATGTAAAATATTAAAGATGAGTATAATTAAAAATATCTAAGATAAAGGAAATATTATATCATTTATGACAGAATTAAAATTCTAGAAATTTAATATTTCTTTTTCATTCTTACCCTTTCAGAAAATGAAAATGTGACAATGTCATTCATGGAAATGTGGACTAGCACCTCCTCAATATGATGTGAATCATTCTACATCTCAATATTTATATATATATATATAAGTATATTTGATTAATTTATATGTTAACTATAATATAATTACCATTTTGGAAAGGTAAATTTTACCTTCCTTCTTTCCATAATGATCGTTAAAAAATAATAATGTTACACATGCGTATGTATGGACTACTTAATCCATTATTCTTACATTGATTTATTTTCCTAACAACCTTTAAAGATTGGTTAAAAAATTATAAATGATGTATAAAGATGATATTTTTCATTATTATTATTCTCTATATGTTTATATTAAGACCCCTTTGACCATAGTTCACCTACCAAATACAATTCTAGCCCATATACCGAATATGGTCAAAACACGTAACAGAAATTTAATTATTTAATTAGTCATTTAGATTATTGTAATCAGTGGAATAAATGTAATAATAAACATATAAAAGGTTATTATAAATTATTATAATTAATATATTTTAATTATTCAAGAATATGGGTGAAAATAAATGGAAATTAGACTCAAGGTAAGGGGTTTCATGTCAATTTACATTCTATTGAGATTTAATTATTGTTATGCAGCTAGTTAATTTAATATGGTGTAAATTCTTACAATGAATGTATTTGATGATTATTATCATTATGTTTATCAGTTTTTACATATCATTTTTATGATATCTCTTTCATAGTGTTTATGGGTTCAATGTTAGATAAACAATAATGGGTATTTAATATAATTTTCTTCCATTAAGACATTTGATAGGTTATACAACTATATAATTTTACAATCTATATATAATTAACATTTCACAAGTTATATCATGAATCTAATTATTATAATGATATTAAAAGTATCATTTAGTATCATTAAATTCATTGGTTTAAGGGTTCATATATTTCAAATTGGGATAGGACACTTTGGAATGTTTAAATATAATTTTACACAATTGTTTAATGACAATTCATTGGTATTTTCATTAATTAATAAAAAAAGAACTATTATTAATTTACATAAACTATATATAATTTGTATTTATACCATCTTTTTTTATTTATTGGATGGATTATGTTTGGTTCAAATAGATTGTTATTTTAACTATTTTTTCATTGGATAATCATGTTTTAATGATATTGTTATTTAACTTGTTTATTTTCCATGGTTATTCATGTTTCAATGATATTTTTTATTTCACACATTTCATTCCCATGGGTTACTCATGTTTAAAGAGAATTTTATTTTACCCATTTCTTTCCATGGGTTATTTATGTTTCAAAGGGATTGTTTTGGAACCCATTTCCATTCCATGGGTTAATCATGATTCAATGAAATTGTTATAGAAACCATATTTTTTAATTCAGTTATTCATGATTCCAATATATTTTTCATGGATCCCATTTTATTTCCACATTTTATTCATGTGTCAAAGAGATTATTATTTAACCCATATCATTTCTATGGTTTATTCATTTTTCATAGAGATTTTTAATTAACCAAATTCATTTTTGTGAGTTATTAATTTTCAAAAGAAATTGTTATTTAACCATTTTGTTTTCTATAGGATACACATGTTTCAATGATATTATTATTTAACCCATTTCATTTCATTGGGTTAATCATGTTTCAAATATATTTTTTTGGAACACATTTCTTTTCCAAGGGTATTTATGTTTCTGTGATATTATTTTGGATCATATTTTCATTACATGGGTTATTCATGTTCAAAAGAGTTTGTTGATAACCTCTATTATTTTCAATTGGTAATCATGTTTTGAAAAGATTTTATTAAACCAATTTTAATTCCATTGGTTAAATATTTGTGTTGTGGTTTCAATGGAACTTCATCATTTTATGGGCGGTTAAATTATAAGCTAGTGATGGGTGGTTTCATGATCGAATAAGGATGGGTGGGTCAGTGATATCCCATCAATTCAATGGGTATGGAGGCCATCCATTAGGCTATTCCATTTGTCGGAGTGAAATGTATGTAATTAGAACTCATGCCTATTCATTTTATAATATTAAATATTATAGTGATGTTCCTTGGGTATCTCACAACGAGGGAGGGTGGTGTTCGGGGAACCCTAGACCCCCGGGGCCGATCTCCCCTTCTCGGTGACGACGGTGCCATCGGCGGACCCTTCCCCCTTGATGGGGGAGGGGGAATCGGCGTCAATCAAGAGAGGTGGGGTGTTCCGACCATTCACCAACCCGGATTTCCTCCCTCCATTTCCAGAAGATCCTCCTTACTCGAAGGTTTCAGATACTCTCGATGGCTTCCCTAACTTCCATATTTCGACCTATGAGATTGTGGAATCTTTATCACTCCTGAATCACACATTGGTTGCGCACATTAATCATAAACGACCTTCAACTGACGCCTTCGACTGGTTTGTCTTCCGTTTCTGGGACCTTCAAGAATGTGCGGTTGTCGGTTTGCTTAATAGAAACCATATCATGATTCGATTCGAATCAAAGGCGGATCGTATCAAGGCCTGGTCAAGGGAACCGTGTAGCTTCAATGGATTTCACTTCTTTCTTCTTCAGTGGTCATTTGATCTGTATATGAATCGCGATTCTCCTGCCGCGGTAGTGTGGGTTTGTCTTCCTAACCTCCCACTACCATTTCAGAACCCTTTAGTGATTCGTATGATATTAAACCTTATTGGAAGATTCATGTGCTCTGATAGTCGCACTGAGGCCGTGTGTCACCCGGTGAACCCTCAAATTTTTATTAAAGTGGATGCTTCTTGGTTGACCATTGATGTTCTATAGATTACAATCGTTAAAGATTACAGGTGGAAGAAGCAGGTGATTTATGAGAACTAGATCGATTTTTGTCCAGCTTTCAAGCGTTTGGGTCATTCTATGGATGCTTTCCGCTGGAGAGTCACTGTCCCGCAAATAGGTTTTAACCGCGTGGGGAAACAGGCTGTGGCAAGGAATGGGGAGGCTACACTGGGTGAGAGTCCGGTTGCTGATTTTCAAGATTGTCTGGCCATGGAGGCTTCGGGGTCCAGAACATGGGGCGTTTTGCAGGACCTCCAGAAGGTCGCTCATGAGGCCCGCAGTAATGGGATTTCTGCTTTGGTGAGAATGGAGGATCGTGTTTGTAATGCCATTAAGGAGGTTCTGGTTTTGCGTGCTTCGACACCGTTTGGTATAGGCTAGGGTCCACGTTGTTCTGGTGAGAAGGGGGTTGTCAGTCCTTCGAGCCCTCATCATGTGTAGGTTGTGGAAAACCCGGCTACTGAAGCTCCCAGTGTTAAGGAGATTCAAGGTAATCCTTTGGTGTATGAGGTTTTTCAAAGCCTAAAGAAGGATTTGGGAGTACCTGTAGCTTCCTCCGTTGGTCGGGGTTCAGTGCGGTGTGAGGATGAAAGGGTGGTCAGTGCTGTCGAGGGTTTAATCTCTAGTGATAAGGCTTCTAAAAGACTCAATCCACTGGCCAAACCATATTTTGTTTTGATTAACAGGTTCCGAGGGCTGTCTGGAGGTTTTTTGGACTCGGGTTTGGAGGAGGAAGTTATGATAGGAGGTGATGATAGTCCGGAGACCTCATATGAACAGCAGGTTGAATTTAGGGTGCATGATCCAGCTTCTGTTGAAGAAGAGGCTAGGGGGAGCATCTTGCTGAATGTCCGGGGCAGGAAGCAGGTGTCCTGATTGTGGCAAAAAATTCTTATGGGGAAAGGCACGACCCTTTAGTGGTGAGCACAGAATGGAGGATGGGAGAAAATTTCAAACCTCCTCTGGAAAATGATACTACTGAATACCGGCGTCCCCCTTTGATGGAATGTAATACTCCAGTCCAGAATCTGGGAAACAACTCATAGTTTGCTGTTGATGCTTTAAGGGTGTCAGTTGGAATGGAAAGGGAGGATCCAGAGGGTGGGAAAGAGAATATGAGTGGTCCAGTTGGTTAGTCATTTAGCGATGTTGTTAAAAGTGGGAATCAGATGGTTACTTCAATTGATGGTCCTTTGTCTTCTACGCCAAGAAGAAGACCAAGGAAGGACTACTCATTTCTTCCGAGGCCGATGCGGACTAGATCTCCATCAAAGTGAAAAAATGAGGTGACTATAGCCCTTAAAAATGGTATCATGTCCAATAAGGCACCCCCAAATCAATCTGTTCTTGATCAACTTCACAGTCAGGTTCAAGGTGGAAGTTTTTGGAGGCACCCGGAATGGGAATCAGCTACTGGTGAAGAGGACTCATTCTTGGGATGCAGATATGAATCCAGTTATTATGATGTGTAGTCTATGCTGTTTTATGATGTTGACTCGACTATGGTTTTATGTTTGAGTACCAGGAACCCATAAACCGGCTTCTAGAAATGGGGAAAAATGAATTTCATGCCTTGCATAATGATGTTTTAAGATTGATTTATGTTTTTTCTATGCTTGATATGAGTTTATAATGTTTATATTGACCGAGATTGATATCATATGGGTAATGACTATAGATTCTCAGTACAATTTACTTTTCCATTATTTTATATTTTATATTCCAACAATTAAAATTTAGAGTTTTTTTATAATTCTATCATGAACATTTATTATTTTATCTTACCCTTATACACTCTTATGCTTAATTATTACATTTAATTATTATTTCATATGCTCAAAATTACATATTGTTTGACCACACCATTCTTATGATTAAATTTCACCATGATTTAATGAGAGATATTGAAAAATTTATTTCCATAAAGGATTTTACAATGATGATGTTGATGACCTATTGTGAAGTTATAAAAACTGTGTAAAATGATAGAAATGTTCTTTTCAAATATTTTGAGTCCAAGATGGAATGAGTAGTTAATGAAAGAGTTTCACTTATTTATATAAAAAATATAAAAATAAAAGCTCATCTAGTATGTATGTGAGACACGTTTCACTTTTTTTGTATGGTTTTGATGGAAATATTTAGGTAAAAATTATTGGCGTCATAGCCATTAACTAAATGTTATAGATTTCAGCACATCATCTGGGAGTGTGGGTTCTGGATCATTATATTTATAAATATTGATAATTCATTGGAATTATTAAGTCATGGGTGGGGAATATAATTATATATCACCATCATGCATCATTATATCTCATGAGAAAAAATATATTGGGTATTTGGCTAAGGCCTCATGAATTTATGTTGAGGTCTTAGCATGAGCCTTTGACAGTGTTTTTAGAGGTAATGGTAGAAGGCCATGGTAGTACTGTTGGGATGTATATAATTATGCATTCAATAATTAAAAAATATATTTATTTATGTACATATGATTATTTGAATATTTATAATATTTTGGTATAGAATTCAAGTTCATGTGATTATTTTTATAGAAATATTTGATAATCATATAATCTTTCCCTATTATTCTTCGGGGTCAGGTAGTTGATTAAATGGGATTTATTTTCCATTATCTACATAGTTATATCAATTATGATTTTTTATTCAAGTTATATTCTACTTTATAAAACCCTTACTGAGAATTTTATATCATTGTTTATATTTTTTTCTTTCTCAAGGATTATAGTAATTATACATTTATTTTTATGCATTGACTTGTAAGAGAAAATAATAGTTCCATCAAATATAATACCATGACATATTTTATGCTTTCAAATTTCATGTCATATTGATTTATTTATATAGTAGTACAAGAATAATAAATTGTTTGGTCATTTGGGATATGATCTCTTGTATATAGTTCCAATGTAACAATGTAACCACAAGATCTAGGCTACTACAGTTAGGAAATCTACTGGTGTCAACTTCTAACCACTGAGTATCCACTCATGATATATAACTCCTAGTAATGACCATATATAATTTTCACATACCATTCAAAAATAACCACATTATAAATGTAATGGCATAGACACCCACTGATCCAATCCTTGATTCAAACTATGATTCCAAATTTGAACATACACTCCACTATGTTATCCTAATGTATATAATATATTACTTGGCCCACAACCCCCTTGGGTTTCCATATCCTTGGGGAAACCATGGACATCCTCAGGTCACATACCATGAATTAAATGCATATAATTAACCCATTGGGGTTCCACTATTGATTAATAAAATGCATTACAAGCCCTATGCGGGTCTCCATGCATCCATAAATTTTTTGTCTTAATCAACTACTATCGACCATCCTACACCTAGATATATATGACCTATCATTAGAAGGTAGTCAGAAAAATCACACACATGAAGATTTATGCTTTGGGAGTGTTATGGTCTTACAATGATTCATTAACATTGGCCTCAATCCAATAGACTAGGAAAAAATCTAAATAATGATATTCCTGTGAAGATGACATATCCAATAAGAATACGAATCTCCATAGTACAAAGTAAGAAAAAAAAACATGGTTTACCTAATAACAAGGAATCAACATTAAAAATATGTCCATTAATCACCATAATGAGGAACATCTTAAGCATTGAAATATTCATGAAAAACCAATCTATCAACTACACAAATCAAAAAATAAAACCATGCTCTGATGCCACATTCTGAATTTTTGACAAAATCATTGAGTCGTGTGGGGTTTCCTCATGAACTCAAGTGAGCCTCCATATACACAAGTATATGTTGACTAGTGGTGATAGACCAGTATATTATTGTTGAGTATATTACCTCAAACAGAAGTCTAAATTATTATATAAAACAATGAAACAATGAACATGTCTAAAAATCCTTAATTTATGAAGCAAATCACTAAGTATAATGTAATAATAAAATGATGATTTCATAGAAATACTTTATTTGTTTACAACTAGGACACTAATATATAATGAAAATAGAATATTTTAAGTAAATCATGGAAGATATACTACGTCTTTAAGACTCAACCAAATCCAAGTATCCACATATGATTTTAAGATCAAAAATATTTTTTAAAAGGATAGTAATCTAAATATCATTCTTTACATTCAATATGGATCATAAAGTTAACAACAATATACAATAAAAAATTATATATATATTACCATGAAAACCTATATGTTAAAATATATATATGGATTGGTTGAAAAAAATTATCAATAATAATTATAATTCTCTTATATAATGCATATATTAATTCTCAGAAAATATGTACTCAATTTTTTAGTAATAACATAAAATGTTAAAAAATTATATTTTACTCAACATTGGTCTTTATTGTATTTTTTTCAAAGGTGTTAAAATTATTTTATTCCATTGTCAAAAATTGTATTTTATGAAATTTATGTCATTTATAAAGTCAAAATTTAATTATTTTATGAGGTATAATATTGTATATTTTTCTTTTACTGAATAGTGAAAAATTGAATTTTTTTAGAAAAATGTTATTTCTATTCATTAAATATATAAATTTAAAAGATAAAATTTATTTTGAATTTATTTTAAATGTAAAATAATATACATTTAACTAAATATAATCAAAATAATATTATTTTAATCTCCATTATATTTTATTTTAGTATATGTTTATTTTGATGGTTAAAATGTACTTTTTCATAATATTATTTGTATTTTCAAAATGTTATTTCATTTTAATATTTAAAATTATCCATATTATTGAATGATTTGAATGTAATTTATATACAATATAAGGTTATACATGAAAATTAATTTATAAAATTATAATTTATATTTATATTGTTAATGAAAAATCATCTTGTGCTTGAAAAATGAAATATCATGGAACACAGTTTTCATCATATTATCTGGGATTTTCATAAAATTAATTACATAAACATATAGTAAGGGAATTTGATGAAATTAATCAGATATTATTTATTATAAATTTAATATTTTCTAATGTGGTCACTTACATGTTTGGTAATTATGAATAGTATAACCAGTAAAATTCCAATCAACTCTTAAGGGTAAAAAAAGATTACGATTGGTTAGACTATAGTTATAAGGGTGAAATTATATTTAAAATTGTCTAAATACTTTTGAATATTTTGACACTATCACATATTATCATTTTAATAGGCTAAATTTGGTTCCAATATTTCAATAATATGACATTATAATATTTTCAAACTTTTAAAAATTACATGTGTTCTACCGACCTCACTTATAAACTGAATCCTCATTCTGTTACATATTTTCACCTATTTTACCATAAATAATGACCAAAACATTCAAAAAAAACATCCCAATGTACTTATACAAGTTCTCATTATTATTCTCCACCCAAAATAACATACCTTGGGTTCTTAATAGGATTATGTAATGACCTCTTTCATAGTGATTGTAATAACAAAAATATGAAAAATATAGTGATATGTTATTATTATTTTTGACCAAAATTTATCTATATCGTTCCCTATAAAATGAGAAAAAAAACTATCAGTTAACTGCATGGAAAAAAACCACCTCATGGAACGATGAATTTCTTTTATCACCTTACTTACCCCCCCCCCACCTTTAAAAAAGGATAAAATCCCCCATGTGTAGGTGCAGACTACCATCTCTATGAGTTGATGTGAATCATTTTTCATATTCTATTTCAGTGGATTATTATAAATTTGTATATAGTTGATATATATATATGAAATTAATGAAAAAATATATTTTATATATTATAAAACTACAGACTGTTCCCATGTACTGTAATTTCCCAAAGAAACATGCTTGAGAAAGGTAATAAGTTGTGAACTGAAATGATGACCATAATAAAATATTGTTAACAAATGGGAGATAATATGTTATAAGTATATCATATTTGATATTATATATTCTAATATGGTAATATTATTTAGTTCTAATTAATATAAATTTATTATAAATGCGGATAAAGCATGTTTTCTTAATTAGAAGAATGTGGTAAAAGATTTCTCCTCAATATCCACTCTATTAAGACAAATTTGTTTTTATGTACCTAATTTGTTGTGTACTGTATATATAATAACCATTTTATTTATATATGATGAATCTCTATTTATTAATTTTAATTAAATTATCAATTAATATATACTAATTCAAGTGGTAATAATTTTATTGTTACTGAAGATGTATGAATTTATTTTACAATCATATTTGAAATTAGGATTTCTTATATTTTTATAAAAAGAATCACAAATTCCATTATTTTGAAAATCAATATATTTTATTATCTTATAGTTTAGTGTTTATAACATTAAAACTCATTGAAAATTGATTTATGAAAATAAATATTTCCAATAATATTAAATCTTATTTGTCTTTTTGATCTAGTATATTTTTATTCCCTGTCCTTATTTCCCACAATTCTTCAAAAAAAAATCATTTGTATTTATTCAAATTATTTATTAATGAAATTTTATGTTATAATTTAATTTTTTATATGGATTTGGTGGAATCTATCAAATTATTTTTTAAATGTTCACTTCCAACTTTTTTGATAAAAAGTAAAATGGATTGTTTTATACAGATTTTACGTTAATGGATTTTCCAGACAAAATAATTGTTTATAACATTTAGCTTCATCTGCAAGTATCTCATGGTTTTGAAATGTGGATTATTCAGTGAAAATTAGTTTTAAATATTTTTATAAATTTGTATTATATACTCCTAAAGACATTATTTTATGAAAAAAAATATAATTTCTGCTGAATTGATGGTTATCATTTATCATTTATTAAATTTATCATAAATAACTATATTTATAAAAAATCACTTTCTTGTTATTATTTTTTATTAGAGATTACATTTTTCTTTAATATATATATTTTTTTATTGTGTTAAAGATCATTACAAAAAAATATAGAATTTCTATAAACAATGTTTTAATATAGAATATATTTTACTGACTAAGAAAGTATAGATATTTCGTACACCATAACCAATACAAATTTTTTTGAAACATAATATTTTTTCTTAATTCAATTGATCAATAAATAAACAAGTAATGCACTGGACCTACAATTCTGGGTGGGACCTGATTTTTTATATCCCCTCAATGCATCAATATGAATTTTGATACAAACCATTTGCATAGCCATTTTAAATGGTCTATTGTTGTGTATATTATTATATATTAAAATATAATTTCATATGCCCTTGATGGAATGTAGTAATTTAATATTAGATCATGAAATCAATCACAATTCATTTTCATCATTAAGAATTCAGTTATATGTATCCCTGAGATTTTCCATTTATGATTTGATGGCTCAAGTTATTGATTACATGTAATTTGTTTTAACAAATTTATCATGACAAATTTATTATTAAATATTTAATCTTAATAAATTTATTTTTAGCACTCCTTAATAACTATTGTAGATTACAATTATTATTTTCTAATTACACCTTGAAATGAATAATTTTTCTTTGAATGTTATTCAAGGATAAATAATATTTACTTATAATATATTTTATAATTAATATCCACAATAAAATGTATTTGAGTATGTATCTTCTTCTATAATACTACTAAACTGATTGATCCAAGGTTATTTGTTCTCTTATATCTTATGGAAATATAATAATTTATAAATTGACATTGGGTTACTAGATTTGGGGTTGTTACAATTGGTATCATAAAAATATTTTTAGTAACCGTGGAAAATAGATTTAAGAAAACATTAATTAGGATATATAAACCTATGAAATAATATTAGTATGTGAATATATGTATGGTCAAATAAAATGTTTTGGAATAGTGTATATTGTGTTATAATCCTATAAAATTAATCCTTCTCTAGATACTTGCAAATGGATTTATTAATTGAATTTATGTGCATAGGACTGACAACTTTTAATGGGGTGGATTGGGTAATGACTTGATCAACAATAGTGCATGATGAGTTGGACTAAGACTGTACATGTAGATAGACACTCCAAAGGATATTCATTGGTTAATTCAAATTCAATTAACAAACTAATTTAAATTATTTAGATATATTTTTATGATTTGAAGATATTCTTGAATATAATAATTTAATGATTATGATATTATCGATTCATTAATTTTTAATTTATGTTAAGCGATTAACTATATTTCTATTTATACACTACGATTGAAAATATTATGAGATAATTTAATGTATACCATTGTATATGTAATACCCAAATATTTTATAGTATTTCTATATTTAAACATAATCTCTTAGAAATATTAAGTGATACACAAAACCCACCATAAATAAAGAGGGAAATACTATTACGTAATCGTTATAACGATTATGTAAAATTGGAGGGAATGAAAAATATTAACCATATTAGGAAATTTATATATTATATATTAATTTTTTTTTTAAAAAAAATACAACAAATTTATAATATTGAAATAAGATAAAAATAAGTCCAATTTTACACATAAATGAGCTATATTTGTTCTAAATTCACCTTTACCACCTTTTAATGGATTAATTGTTATAAAAGTAAATATTTAAACATTTATAAAATATTTTTGACAATATAGACATTATTTGTAAAATAGGGATGTAAAAACTATATAAAATTTATTTTTTTTCATTTTTATGACAACTAATATTTTTGATTAATAGTTAAGAATACTTAATTTAAATTAAAAATTGTCATTTCATATAACTAATTTTTAAAGGAAATTTATATTTTAAATAATATTTAAAGTAAAAATAGATCAATTAAAAATATAATAATCCAATTTGGGTTATTTTGAAACAATTCACATTAATGTTTGATATAAAAACATTTCAAACTTTTGATCTTTTATACAAAAATACGTTGTTTCATCCCATCAACTAGATTAATTATAACATAATTTCTGAAATTATTGTGGATTGAGTTTTTAAAAAATTTATTCAATAATTTTAATTAGAATTCCCACATTTCTTAAGTGGCTTCCTTTTTTGTCAAATATGAATCGTGACATCGGAAAATAGTTCCCACGGTAAAGGGTAAATCGAGTAATTAAGTGTAAATGTAATACGACAAGGATTATAAAATGACCATAAATTTTGATCTAATTTTATTATATGAGTAAGTTTAGTCATTAATATTTTTAAATTTAGAATATATTTTGTTTTAATAAATTTTGAATTTAACATGACAGTTTCATTATTTTATTTAACGAAAACAAAAATATGTCACAATATTATTATTAATAAATAAAATATTTTTACTAAGAGTATATTGAGAAGATATGTTCGACTATACATATAAAATTTAAAGATAAAAAATTTATATTTTTCATGAAAATGTTTTTTAATTTTTTCAGATGAAATAATTACCTTAAATTCATTCAAAATAATGATGTAATAATTATTTTATTAATATAAATATATAATAAAAGTTATTAAAAATATTAAAATAAATTTAATTTTATAAAATTAACAAAATAATAGAATTTTATATAAGGATTTAACATGTTAGGGATGAATTAAATTATTGTTTTCAATGTTTTCATGTTATTTTTTTATTTTAAAATGTCAATTTATGAAATATCCAAAAAATTGACATTAATTACATTTTAAGATTAATAATGTTATATTAAATGACTTAAAATTTCTAAAAATATTAATTTTTTACAAAGTATTTTTATATGGTTGAAACTGTAATAAATTATCCATTTATTGGTCATTTCATATTTTATTGTTACAATAAAAACCCTCAACGAGTAAAAATATATATTGTCATGGTAATAGTTAAAGGGATTAAATAAGGGTTGAAACAAAAAATATAAGGGTATGAATGTGAAATAAATATGCATAAAAGTTATTGGATGATGGATGTTTGACCTATAATATTAATATATTATAAATAAATTACTTTTTTTAAATTTTTAATTAAAAATAAATAAAAATTTATTTAATATTTTGAGTGTTTCCAAAAGTTCTCCTCACCACTAGTATAAAAGGGCACTGCTTACCTCATCTATTAACATTACTTTTAGAATTATTGCATTACGAAATACTACCCATTTATCTTATCAACAACCTGAGAAATTTTTTATGTTCTTGGCCTACCAAAAAAACCAACCCTATATCCCTTAAGATGATATCTAAATGAAGTCTGCCAAAAAAGAGCTAATCGTTGTTACCGACTCATTCATGATTATTTGTTCCAATACTTATTTTGAATGTGACATTTCCATCATAAAATAATAAATAAAATATAATATATATTCATATATTCAATAATTATTATGGTAAAACTAGATTTTACATGTTATCCATCCTACACAAAATAAAAGCACCACGCATTCGTACATACGGTTTATGGTGTCCATGTTGTGGTACAATTTTACTCAATTACAAAATTAATTGTAAGGTTATATTTTTGGTAATAATGTATATATATGATAATTTTCACATAATATATCTATGTAAAAATTTATATAACATCAATTTCATTACTCTTTCTCCATTAATTAAAATATAATGTCACTCGTGCCTACATACGACCAACTATCTCCATTACGTGATACGATTCATTTTCCATTTTCTCTATTGAAGAATGTTAAAAAAAATTATAAACATGGTTTATATGACCTTAATATCATTATGGAGATGAATTAAATGTATCCTAATCACAATAACAAATATATTCACTATAAAACATGCAAAGGAAAAATGATGGAGTTAACAACATAAAATAGTGTAATAACAAAATATTATAAACTAATAGGTGATAAGATAATATTAGGGAATCATATAAGATATCATAAATATTTATATGGTTCTATTATACTTTAAAAAATGATTTTAAAAAATATACAATTTTCTAAAGCATTATCAACTAATGGAAATCGCAAGTTAAGGGTTTCTCGTCAAATAATATACTTTTGTGAGATATATGCTTTATTGACCACTTATTTCATATGTGTGGTGTATATACAACCAATTAATATTTAATATATTGAATCATATTATATTAATGGAACTAAAAATTTCATTTGATGGTTATTTATTTTATTGGGTATTTGATTTGACTAATTATAAAGAGATAAGGGATTTCATTACATAATTTCTAACTACTTGGTTAAACTTATACATCATTGACTATCATTTCTTGTATCTCTACTTTTTTATGATGGAATACAAAAAAAATACCCAGAATCAATTCAATGATTATTTCTTAAACCATATACCATTTTTATATACAATGTTTAAATTGAACGTTTTTTGAATAACTTGGTAAATAATTCTAAATCCATATATTTTACACAATAAAGATATTTTTTGATAAGAAGTAATTATTAAAGAATTTAATATATTATTACAAAAATTAGAAACACATTGTACATGAAATACATTTGTTAGGGACTAGTAAATGCAAGCTTGTCGATACATAAGTGGTATCATGAGAATTATTAGTTGCAAAATTAGATAATTTCCTACCCATATACATTATCATAAAAGAGGATGGATCATGAATGTTACAATTTAGACGATATATCATGATAGATAAGATATACTAAATTATATATTCCATAATTATTATTATTCCATTTTATGTATCCATTAGTTATAATATACATGGTTACTTTCCAAGCTCATAGGTTTATTTATATTAGTTTAGTTCATCGTATTTTATTCATGTCATATTATCATCACGTTATTGATTAAGTGACATGTATTGAAATTATATACATTTACATAATTGTTATTTCATATCTTTCTAAATAACATTTTTTTAATAATTGTTTTAATAATGTTTTTATTTATTATTTCAACTAATATTTTTCTCAATGGACGTGTTTGTTATTTAGGAATCGGACCCAGTCCAATGTAATGAGATTGATTATAAAGATATATGTTTCTTTTTAATGAATTAATATTTTTCATGAAGAATATATAATAATATTTTAATTTTAGGATCTATAATGTTTTTATTCTTTCTAAAAAAATCATAAGATTCTTTTTTGGTCATGAAGATCTCACAAATCATGAAAACACTCATGATAAATTTTTTTGTTATAGAAGAGAATTGTGAAGAATTTAAATGTTGATATTTGAAGATTCCATTATAATGGGAATTTTTATAATGGTTAAATCCATCGTAATGGGAATTCTATTATAATAAAAATTATACCATTTAGAGGATTTCATCAGGCTGAAGTTAAAGGAAAATAGAAATTATATTAGAATGAAATAAAAGTCTTAATGTGGTAAAAAAATAGTATTTTTGAGTTGAGAAATGTCTATAAATAATAATTAAATAAGAGTTAAATATATTTTTAATGAGAATATAAGGAAACAAATTTATAATGAGCTAATTGTGACACAAATATATTATGAGATGATTACAAATAAGAATCAAAAATAAAATTACAATGTTTTTTTTGAAAACTTCAAGAGGTCAAGTAAGAAAATATGTTTCTCATAAATCTAAAATAAACCTAAAGTAGAATTCAAAATACAATGTTGTTGTTTAATTGCAAGTTATTTTCAGTGTTTTTAAATTTAGGGAAATAGTGAAAGTTTTCATGTTTCCAACATTTATTTTCTATGTTACCTACAAATAATTATTGGGATCATTTGTTCAGTGTAGACTTTTAATGCAAAAATATAAGGTGGGGAGCCAAACAGATCAAGTCAATCACATTTCTTACCAATGATCTCATGAGGAGCTTCAGATAGCTGATTTTTTGTTCTCCAGATTGAGGAAAACAATATTTATTAAGATCATATTGGCAGGATCTTGTTGAGTCAATTAGATTGAGTCAATCAGACTACATAAGATCATATTGTGCAATTGAGTATAGTTTGAGTTTTTTATATTCGTAAGGAATTCATCATAATGAGTTCATCACATATAATATCATCATATTTATTGAATAAGAACCAGTATCTTTAGATTGAGATAATCGTTTCCATTCAAATTTCAATGAGGAATTAGTCTAATAAATTGGAGATCATTTAAAAATACATTATTCATTTGGAAGTTTCAATTATTTTATAAAAAATTTGTAAACTAATAAGAGGAATTATAATCTTCCCTATCATGAGATTGAAGTTCTATAATGGGAGATAGAATATGTTTTATACACATAATAATAATAGTGTATTTCCATAAACTAACATGAGTGGTGATATCAAGAATATATTTTGTCACACTTAGGCCGAACCTTGTAAAACATGTGTTTTTTACCTACATTCATACTATTACATGTCTGATTATTTAAAAAAAATTAATGATATAAATCTTTAGATGTTGATGGGGTTTTTTTCTAAATGGTTGCAATATATAAAAAAGAGAACAAAAAATTCGAACCTCCTTACAAGTTATTATTTGTTCTTTCAGAACATTACTTACACTATATACTTACCTTTACCATGAATTTGAGCTCACCCATTTAGTATATTTTACTTTTCCATAGTATTTTAAGAGGATTATTATGATTGATAAGTGGTGTTATTCTAATTGGGATAATTGTATTCTCAATGTAAATAATTTTGTTATTTTATGTCTAAAGTGTAATTTAAATTTAAAATATGATTTTTACCAAGATTACTAAACTACTTGGTATATTGGGATGTGATTTATTTATAATATCCAAATGTGATGAAGTAAAGAACTGACTCTATGATACTAGAGTCTTGGTCATTACTGATGGTATTAAAAAAAATATTAGGAACCCTAAGAACTAGATTTTTTATGTCATAGATTAGAAAACATACCCCAATGACTGACTTTAGGATAATTATAAGTATAGTATATCATACTAAATATTTATTCAGGATCATGTATAAAATAAGCTAAACAAAAAGATTCATATATTGAGAATGTTTTATCATTTTGAAATCCTATAAATCATTCTTTATTACTGTGATTTATCAATGTGATTAGTGTTACTCTAACATTGATTTTGGTTTTAGTCAATTGATACAACCTTAAAGAATGGGTTTATTGATGAATCTAATATAATAAGTGTTGATGAGAAACTGAATGGAATAATAACTACAATAAATAACTTTTTATTATGATTAACCAGTTATGATGATATATAATTAACATCGTGAACCTTGAACAATTATTAGTCTCACCATAGAAGGGAATGAAAGTGTTCACTAGGATATTTGGTAGTATAGACCATGGATGAAAGGATATTTTTTTCCTATATATTGTCAATGTGTGAATAAAAACCCCAGTGAATGTTTTTGTGGAGAAAGAGAATTTATTTGGGTGTGGAAATATACACAGATCAAGTAATTACCATGTAAAAATGAGATGTTTGGTTAAAAAATGGATGAGAATAAAGGTATCCCTAAGGAAATATTAATATTTTAATGTTCTAAATGTGTAATGTATGAGCATTATAAAAATAAATATCCTAGGGTGAAATCATGTGAAGTGAATCGGCATGGATACACATGAAATAGTCATATGAATGATGATGACAAGATTTGAAATTACATATAAAATGAAGAAGGAATAATATAATGAATGTAGTTTAATGGTTTAAGAATATAGTTGAATGATTAATATGTCTATTTATTTGGATTCCAGAATTTCATTTTCTAGGATTCCATAAATATTAAATTCTTGTGGATTTAAGTATTGTACTGCAATTATATTTATTTATGAATTTTAAAGCATGTGATGATCAGTACAAATAACCAAACATGTGATTCTTTTGGAAGATGAACTTTTAGAAAACAGATGATATGTTCTTGATGAAAAAGATATATTATTGGTATATTATTGGTGAACATGAATGTTGTTATTGATTTTAGGGTTTATATAATCTTTACAGGGTTTACAATATGTTTTTTTTAAGAAATAAAACTGATATTTTATAATAAAAAGCATGCATATTTTCATTATGGCTGTATAGTGATCATGGTATTTATATATTTTGTATGTGAAAATAACTTCCACATTATGTAATTTTGCAAATGACTTTTTATGTTTATTTTTGGATGTTTAGTGACCTTTCCTATAAATTTGTAGTCTTTGAATTTGGATGATGTATTTTGAATGATTATTATTTTTACAACAACTGGAACGGATTACGTTGAACTTTTGAATTTATTGTGTAAGATTAATGTGTGATTTATCATATTGGATAACTTGTTATGACCATTTTTTAATGTAAATATATTGAGAATGATAGAATCACCTGTGAACCTATTGATTCATTAAAAGTTCTTCATGAATGGAAATATCATATTGAGTATCCATTTCCTTAGATAAGATATGAAGTTAAAATCTATCGATGCACAACCAAATAATGATGTTTTACATCTCAAATCGAAATAAACAAAGTAAGTTTATTTTATCAGGTTGTTATCTATATAGTAAAAGTGTCCATCACCTTTAGGGAATGGATTTTGGAACAAAAACAATTTCCATATAATTTTCATTATATGAAATCAATTTTGTTTTAGCAATATTATATTTATGGTTTTGTGATGTTTAATGTTCTAGTGACCATGTTATTTATCCCAATTCATCAGAACCTAATAGTTATGTGTCTCTTCATTTCCCAGGTTTTCATTTTATGCTAATTTCATTCTATTCGATAGCTTAATTTTTTGGTGACCATAATATTTTATTTCCCTCTTAATATGTGGTTATTTTGTTAATCCTATATATTATCTGGGTATCCCACTATAGAGTTTTCAAATACCAATAGTTTATCATAGAATGGAAATATAAAATTTATTAGATAAAATATATTTATGATGGGGAGAATGCAACATCTAAATATATTAAGGTATTTCCCTTTTTAAATATATTTTCTCTGATATATTATGTGGCACGCAACACAGATATTAAAAAAAATGGAATACAATTATGTTATCTTTATAAAATATAACATTAATTTTTTGGAATGATTATAATTAACCATAATATTAAATTTATATATAATATATTTTATAAAATGTTTTTGAATTTGTCAATTATATTTTATAGGTGTGAGAAAAAAATAAATCCATTTTATGCATAAAATATATATTTCCTCTAAATACAGAATACCTCCTTTTAATGGAAAAATTATTTGAAAAATAATTTCTGACACTTTTAACAATTATATTTAACAAAATGAACTTAATTTTCTAAATGATAATTTAAAAATTATCTTACAGTGAATGTTTATTTTTTTCTGATATGTTTCTTATTTTGATGAATAGTTAAAAATACTACATTTTAATTGGAGAGCAACATTTCATCTAAATAATTTATAATGGAAATTTATATTTTAAATGGTTATTGAAGTAAAATTATATCAATTATAAATCTAATAATATAATTTCTATCATTGAAATCAATTTTACAATGAAATTTGTAATTAAAACCATTCAAATCCTTGAATATTTTTAGTTTAAAAACTTGTTGTATCGTCTTGTTTTTAATATTAATTTTAAATTAATTTCTATAATTTATCTAAATTTTATTTTTTAAAAATGGATTACATATTTTTTTTAAACCCCACAAATTACGAAAAATATTTATTATAGAATGCACATGTCACTTTTTCTATAAAAACACCACTTTGTTATAAACTAGTCGAGTAAACATAATGTTCCCCCCTCCAGGATTTGAATTTTGAAAAACATTCATACATAGTTGCGTTTAGTAAGATATTTAGAGCCTGATAAGACAAAATTAATCTGTGGTGAATATTAACATACCCTTATTAATAGTGACATAACTAAATGAATAGTAATCAGTAGTATACCATATAAAAAAAGAAACTTCACCCAGGAATGTATAAATACAATCTAGACATCTTAAAAGAGAAAAACGATCATTGTATAAGTATTGGTATTTTTGTATGAAATTAATATTTAAATTAAAATTTTATGATTAATTTAATAATTTAAAATTGAAATTTATTTTCATAAAATTTATTCATAATTTATTATTTTATATTCTTATTATTATAAGATAATTTAAATTGAACTTGATTAATTAATCAAGGACTTATAAAACGTGTTATAGTTTGAATGTGTTTTTATTAAATAAATTTTGATTTTATTTAAAATATAAATTGGAAATATTTAGAAACTTATTTCTAAATAATGGAGTTATGTTTTGAATTCTACAGGTCAAAAAATGGTTAGTGTTAATTATTGGGATTTTACAAAAATGCTTGATTTTTATCGTGAATCGTAAAAATGTAGTTTGAGTTTTCAGTTGTTTAATGTCATCATAATGACATAATAATTAAAATAAAAGGATGTCTGCCTTGTATATAGAATCATATGACATGAGGTGTCCTAGGTGGCTGAAAACATGGAATAATACCCTGTAAAGGCCCTTGGTTTATCCAAAAACCACTAATGAGGTGTCCCTTTGATATTATTAAAAAAAGCGCTCTATTATTTTTTAAATACACACTCATCCATTCTTTTTCATTCATTAAGAATTACTTTTCATCTAATATATGGTTGGTTTACATCCCTAGGATTCCTCCCAATTTTTCAATAATCCCTCGAGGTCCCATACATCAAATTATAGGAGTTAATCTACAAGGTAAGGGAACCTTTCGTCTTTCTCTTTTAGCCAACACTTGTTTTATGTTATCTATTTGAATTTATATTCTTAAATGTTAGGGTTTGATATTGTGTATTATTATTGATTTAATTTTATTTATATATTATTATATAACCTTTTTCTCTCATCAATTCATTTTATGAAATATTAAGCTATGCCGTTAGGCTGCTGAATTTTCAAAATGGATCTCTCGAATTTTCATTTATTTTCATTCTCATCTTTTTTTATTTTCTCTCATAAACTCCACTATACAAATTTACATTATAAAACCATTATCGTCTAAATACTGGAATTATATGATGTTAATGGAAGAACTATCATCAATAATCTTAAGTCCACCATTTTATTTTTATAAACGAAATCATCATCCATGAGGTTCCAATTTATTACCTTCATGGTGGAAGAATTTTTGTTCTTCAATTTATCCATAATTACTAGTAATTAAACCATTTATATGGATTACATAGACTATAATATATGAATTAAAACCTAATTAATAATTATGAATCTGTATATGTACATATTATTAATTTATATGACCAAACTAGTTCAAAATAATCAAAATACCGCCAAATAATCATTGTGGTTTTCACCTATTGATTCATCCTCTTTCAATGTAACAAAAAGATATAAATGACCCTTAAAACTTATTTATGTTCATAAATAATATGTAATTTCAATTCAGTAGATTTATATTCTTTTCATATGAACTCCATTACATAAGAACAAGTGAACTGTTTATGAAAATAATGAAAACGAACACTCTCGAACGACGAATTTCAATATAATATCTTATCAATAAGGGAATAAATGAACTAAAATGAATAATTATTAACTAAATACATGTCTAATATGATTATAAATAATTTATTAATAAGTATAATTTCATATTTTATTACCTTAAGTTCAAGAGAGGAACACAGTTGGAAATTAGGTAAGGGATTTTCATCTCATTTTCATTTTTTGTGAGATTTTCCATATTCACTACTAATACTTGTGTATGGATTAAGTATACTTCCATTAATGTAACATATCATGAATATATTTATTTTAATGTTATTCAACGTATTATTTTAATATTATGAATTTTGGGGCATACAAATCGTTTGATTACAAAGTTGTATGGGTTTCCACGAAAAGTTCCATTTTCATTCGGGTTACATTACATGTCTAATTTCTACTTTGAAACTATTATGTATTATTATTTAATCCTAAAAATATCTGTGTGAGTGTTTTATATAAGTTTACCAGCCAGAATACTTCCTTATTTTACGGTGATTTACATGTTTTAAAAGAAACAGCCAAAAATTGTTCTAAAATACAATCCCGATTCAAGGGATCTTTTTGAATTGTTACATGTTTTCAAGTATACATAAAAATCTGTTTTAAGACAAAATTATAATAATAAAAACAATCATATTATCATGAATAATTATCGTGGATCCTTTTTTGATTTTATCAAACAAACACACCTTTCCACTTTAAAATTCCCTTTAATACTTTTCTTAAAGTGCTCCAAAATGATTTAGTTTTAATAAATCTTAATAAATCTTTTTACATGATTTCACATCAATGCAACATCATTTATGCCTAAATAATAATTTCAATGCCCTATTATTTTATTCTCTAGGATATTCATGTCTATAAACTGATTTGAGTTAAAATACAAGGGTTCATTCAAAACAACCCTTTATTATAAAGCAAATCATCACACTTTATATTTTATGAGGTATATTCCATGTTAAAAACATTTGTATTAAGTGTGGGGTATGTACATACATTTTTTATTTCATAAAAATAGCATCCATATTATCGTGATATTCTTATGGATTTTGATTTGATTGTTTCAAGGTGGTATGAGACACATTGGATTGTTTAAGGATTATTTCCTCAAGGATTTTTCAATGGTATCTTTTAAAAGTATCTTCATCAACGTCAATTTAATTTCTTGAATCATTAACTTCATTTAGGTTTATCTCCTTATATATCATCTACCATATATAATTGAATTGTTTATGATTAGTTTGACTGTGGATATGATATCTTAATACCATTGACCAATTTACTCTGAATGCTTAGTTTTTATGCTTAATGACTTGAGAAAGTTATTTAAAATTGTAATGTTAGTTTTAATATGAATGTTTAAGTTGTTTTTGTTCAACCCATTCATATGTGGAAAGCATTATATTAGTAATTTTTTGGTGGGCCCGCTATAGCCCCTCAGTGCATCAGTAGTTCTCATGAGACATACTACAATCTTGGCATACGGACTTCATAAAATTATTATTTGTGGTCTCGGCACAGACCCTTGAGGCTACAGTTATGTTATCTTGCATTATGCATTCTGTCATAATGAAAATAGTATTATTGGTTTATATGGTTATTCAACTAGTATAATAGCCATGATTGTGTTTTATTATGGAATTACGTACATAGATAATATTCCAATCATGGTGTGCTCATGTTTTTGTTAAAGGAATATATTTTTTAGTAATTCACCTTTCCAAATGTTTATGTTTATGTTATCTTATTTGGTATTGCTTACTCTTATTGAGGGTTTTATATCAGCTCTTTTTTATGTTTCATTTTCCCAGAATATGAAGATGTAAATTATGAATGATTTTCATGCATAATGTACGAGGCATGGATGTTCCTAATGAAATAAATTAGGGTTATCTTCTTTTTAAGATGTAATGTGGAAATTGTGTATATTTTTTACAAAATCATTTAAACTACTAGGTACATCAGGATGAAAATTCATAATTTATATTACAATGTAATAAAACAAGGCACCAGATCTAGGAAATTTGGGTCAGGACTTTATTGTTTGCATCAGATAATGATTAGTAAAAAACAGAGATAATAGATTAGAAAATTTATATTAGGTAACAAATCCCTAAGGTTGTATTTGGGCACATACATACAAGAACATCCTGGAATATTATTGAGGAATAGATTATGTGGATCTTTCTATCAAATAAATCCTTTTCTAGATACAAATAGGAAGATGTGGCTCTGGCACAGATGTACCAGGGAGTGAAAACTATAACAAGGAGTTTCTGGCTTGACCTAGGGTGTTCTAGTACATGAAAACAGGCATTGATACACTCTTGATATTGACCCTCTAGGAGATATACCTAGGATAATTCAAGTTTTATTTACCAATAATTATGAATTATTTATTCCCCTAATGTAACAATATTATATGGTTCTTGTTTTTATGATGGATAAATTTATGCTATGTGTAATACCAAGTTTAGAGTCATTGAGGGTTCATAACATTATAAGCTAATATATAATATGTAATTAATTAGAAATGGTACCTAGCAGAAGAAATGAGAACTTCTCCAATGCACTTGATGCAAATAGTAAGAATAATCATATCTCTGATGGTCCTAAGACATCATTTCAAAGGAATATTGTCTCCCATGTAACCTCATCATAAAATGAAATATTACCATGTTCTTCCAAGGTGTTTATAGACTTCTTTGAGTCCTATGGCTTTGATGGGATGAAAAACAAGAAGAGGATGGCAGGGAAAACATGGATAATGGGGATAAGAGAAAGTTGTATTTTCCAACATGTGGTAATTGTTGATGGAAACTCATTGTATATGCTTGATAGGAAAAGGATTTCACTACAAGTGTAGAGATAAAGGAAACCATGCATATAATTGCGAGACAATGAATTAATTTCCCTATATTCGATGCTTCAACTACATAGAGATGGGACACTATGCGAATCAATGTCCATTGTGCCAAAGTAATATACCGAAAATGATGATTCTGGATAATGATCAATTTATGATTCTACTATAGACGAAGAATAATGATTAATATTCCTAGTCATGAATCTTTTAATTTGAAATTTTTTCAGTAATATACTGGTTGTATGAAAAATGAGATATATAAGGATTGTATTGTTGTTCTATTTCTTTAAGGATTTGAGGTCATATGGAAAATTGTATAATGGAAAAGTGATTCAGTAGAAAGTTAAATATTTTAGAAAAGACATGATTAAGGGAAAGACAAACCTTAATATATATCACATGATGAGATAATGATGAAGAAATGATTGATTCATATAAGTACTGACAACCTTGGAATTGATTATTGACTAGATGAGAATTGGTCTATACTATCATCGATGGAGTTGACAACACTTTTGGATTTATTGATTATATCCAATAACATGTATCTTACTTAAGGAATACAGTGAAATGAATGTTTCTAATATAGTTTTAATATTAATTGATGTTATTTCCATAATTCAACAGGATAACATGTTTGGAATGTGAATTTTAGAGATAGGTTTTGTTGATTAAGGGTAAATGATAACATCATCTTGGAAATTTAGAGGCATTCATTATAATGTGTTGAGTCCTTATAATTTTGAATTTTTAACCATTTAGGAATTGGTTTATGTAGATCATTGTATGGGTTTCAGAGTTTAATGTTGCTACATGATAGTTTTCTTATCCTTCCTTGACTATGCTATCCAATTAGAATTCGTTGTTTTGTAATAATCGATGGTTTTGATTTTTCTATTATTAATAGAATATTTTAACTATATTCTTGATGTGGTTTTCCCGCAAGGGAACCTTAAAGTATCAACCATTATCATTCTATGTTCAATTTCAAATATCTAGGATGAAATATTTGTAAGGAGGGGATAATGTAACACCCCAATATATTACAAATAGATTTATTATAGAATGCATGAAACATTGAGTTTCTAAAATTACCACTTTTTTATAACCAAGTCATGTAAATAGAATTTTTCCACCTCTGTGATTTGAATTATGAAAAACTTACAAACACGGTTTTGTTTCGTACGACATTTCGATCCAAATAAGACAAAAATAATATTAGGTGAATAATAACACAGCCTTACAAATATTAATGAATAGTAATCCTTATAAAAAAGAAACATCACCTATGAATGTATAAATACAATTTAGACAACTTAAAATTGAAGTAACAATCAAGGTATAAGTATTGGTATATTAGTATGACATAAATATTAAAATTATAATTTTCTGATAAATAGAATAATTTAAAATGGAAATTAATTTTCATAAACTGTAATCACAAATTGTAAATTTATTTTATTATTATTAGAATATAAATTTATAGGACCTTGATTTAGTTCTCAAGGTCTTATTAAATGAGTAATAGTTTTAATGTGTTTTTTAAAATAATATATTTTTTTTTCAAAAATAAAATTAAAAATATTTAGAAAATTATTTTCTAAAATGGAGTCAATTTTTATATTCTACACGTCAAAAAATATTTTTGGTGAATTTTTTGGATTTTTGTAAAATAAATGAATTTTTTGTTGAATAGTAAAAATACAGTTTTGAGTTTTATTATAGTTTAATGACATGATAATGAAATATTAATTAAAATAAAAGGCTAGTAGGAATTTTTACAGTAACATATGTCATGCGCTATCCCATGTGGATAAAACAATGGGCAGATACCATGGGAAAACCCATGGTTTTTCAAAAAAATTTAATGAGGTGTCCCTATGAAATTATTAAAAAACATCTTCTCTTTTTCTCTAAATACCCACTCACACATTCGTTTTAGTTCATTAAAAATATCCCATACTCTATGATTCGGTGGATTTACCTCCCATTGATTCCTCCCATGGTGTCTTAATGCCCCTAGGTCCCAACCATCATGTTCTAGGAGTTACTCTACAAGGTAAGGTAACCATTCACCTTCCTCTTTTAGCCAACACTTATTTTATGTTATCTCTTTGAATTTCCATTGTTATATGTTGGGGATTGTAATTTTTTATTCCAAATGATGTAAATTTATGACCATATTATGAGATACCCTTTTTCAATCATCAATTCATTTTATGAAATTTTAAGGGACGTCATTAGGCTATTGAATTTTTATAAGGGATCTCATCTTTTGTTTGATTTTCATGTTCATTTATTTTCTTTTTCTACACTCACCTATTCTGTAAAAATGACCATGATAACTCCAGTATCTTCTATATACATGAATTATATCATGTTAAGGGAAGAACCATCATCAATATTCCTACATCCACCCTTCTATTTTTATAAACAAAAATCAACGTCCAAGAGATTCGAATTTATAACCTTCATGGATGAAGAAGTTATATTATCCAATGTTCCATTAATTACAAGTAATGAAACCATTTATATGGTTGAAATAGACTATAATATATTTATTATAACCTAATTAATATTTAGTAACCTGTATATTTAAATATTATTAATTTATATGAACAAACGAGTTAAGAATAATCCAAATACCACAAAATAATCGAAGTGGGTTTTATCTAATGAATCATCCACTATCCATGCATCCAAATGATTGTAATGAAAATTAAACCTTAGGTATGTTCATAATAATAGTTATTTTAAATTATTAAGTTTTACATTATTTCAACATGAACTTCTATTACTTAAGAACAAGTGAACCGATTATAGTAAGTAAAGAAAACGAACACTCACGAACGAAAAAATTCAATATAATATCTTATCAATAGGGGAATAAATGAACTAAAAAGAAATATGATACCCTAATAACAAGTATAATATGTTATTAAATAATTTAGTAATATGTATAATTTCATATTTCATTACCTTCAGTTCAAGAGTGTAACACATTCGGACATTAGGTAAGGGTTTCTTCATCTCACTTTCATTTTTGTGATATTTTCCATATTCACTACAAATTCATGTTTATGTGTAATGATCCATAAAAATTGATGTATCATATCCTGAATAAGTTTATTTTCATTTTATTCAATTTATCATTTTAATATTATTAATTTTGGGGCCTACGAATCATTTGATTACATGCTTGTAACAGTTTTCTAACCGAACTTCAATTTTCATTCGGGTTACTTTCCTTAACTAATTACCTCTTTGATATTATTATGTATTATTATGTAATATTCATAAATTTTGTGTGAGTATTTAATATATTTTTAAAAACTATAATACTTCATTATTTTTTGTGTAGTTACAAATTTTAAAAGGAACTTTCAAATTTTTTTCCAAAATACAAACCCGATTTAAGGGATCTTTTCGAATTGTTAATCGTTTTAAAGTGTACAATAGAATATATTCTAATACACCATTATTTTTATAAAAAAAATAATTTTATCAGTAAATTTTTTTTGATCGTTAATATATTTAATATAAAAATCACTTTTCCAACATTAAAATTCATTTTAATACATTCCTTGAAATGCTCTAAAATGATTTAGTTCTAAACAATCTTAAGAACTCTTTTTACATGATATCACTTTAGTGAAAAATACTTCATGCCTAAAAATGAATTTCAATGTCATAGGATTTTATTTTATGTGATATTAATGTTTTCAAACTGATTTTATATAAAATAGAAGCGATTTTTCATAAGAACTCTTCTATCTAATGTAAAAATGATTTTTCTCATCTCACATTATATTTTATGAGATACATTCCTTGTTCAACAATTACTTTTTAATTGTAATATATGTACTGACCTTTGGTATATTATAACAATTGTCTCATTATTCTAATGATATTTAGAGGGATTATGATTTGAATGCTTCACAGTGGTATGTGACACTTTGGAATGTTTAAAGATTATTTCTTCAAGGATTTTCAGTGGTCTCATTTAAAAGTATCTTAATCAATGTCAACGACCCTTATTGAATCTCGTACTTCATTGAGGTTTATCTGATATTATATCATTTAACTTATTTAATTGAATCGTTTAGGATTAGTTTGTCTTCGGATGTGCTATCATAAAATCATTCACCAATTTACTATGAATGGTTATTGTTTATGCTTAATGACTGGGGAAAGTTATTTACATTTCATATGTTATTTTCAAATTGAATGTGTATATTGTATATGATCACCACTTTCATATGAGAAATTCATTGGACATAGTAAGTATCATGTGGGGCCCATTATTTCCTCTCAAGTAACCAGTGGGTCTCATGAGACAAACTATGGTCTAGGCACAATGTATTGAAACAATGATTCTTTATGGTCTTGGTATGAGGCCTTGAAGGTATGGTTATGTTGTCCCACATTATGAATTCCTTCATTATGAAAATAATATTATTGGTTTCTGTTGTTATTAGACTATTATAATACCCATGATTATGGTTTATTATGACATTAATTACTTAACTCTTATTTCTTCCATAATGTGTCAATGTTTTTGTTAAAGGCATATTTTTTTTAGTTATTCACCTTGGATAATGTTTATGTTCATATTTTCTTCTTCTATATTTCATACTCTTACTGAGTAATTGAGCTCACCCATTTTTTGTGTTTTATTTTCCCAGGATATAAAGAAGTAATTTATGAATTATTTTCATGAAAAATCATGGAGGCATAGATGTTCTTAATGGAATAAGTTAGGGTTGTTTTCATTTCAAGACATAATGTTGAACTTATGTATCTTGTTTCAAAAAGATACTAATCTACTTGGTCCTTTGGGACGTATATTCCTATTTGTAAGAGAATGTAAAAAAATAAGGCATCAACTTAGGTAAACTTGGGTTTTGTCCTTTCATTTTTCACCATAATACCCAAATTTATTAAATAGGTCCCTTTTATCTAAAATGAATAGTAACTTTGATCATTTTTGTTTCCATGGTAAAGGGTAAATCGAGTAATAAAGGGTAAAAATAATATGATGACAATTATGAAAGAACCATTAAACTTGTTCAAATTTTATTGTGTGATTTATATTTGGCCACAATATTTAAATTTATGAATATATGGAATTTGGATACAATTTATAAGTGATTATGGAATTTTTTATATTTTATTTTAATAAAATAATATGGTGCCACAATCATATTCTTAATATGAAAAATATTTTTCATAAGGGTTCGTATAGAGGATAAGTTAATCTATAAAAAAGTAATTTAAATTACAAAATATTATTCTTTATTATATTAATTTATTTTTATTTTTTAGTAAATATTTATTTACCTTAAATTATCGGACAATAATAATGCTGGAATTATTTTATTTCTAGAAATATCAAATAAGTGTTACTTAAACTATTGAAATAAATATAATTTGATATAATTAATATGATAAATGAATTTTATTGATGAATGTGACTTGTCTAGAATGTATTAAAGTAATTTTAATGTGGTTTTCGAATATTTTTTATATTTTTAAATGTCAATTTAATGAATAGACTCAAAATTAACCGTAATGACATTTTAAAATATATAATATTTTATTAAATGACATAAAATTACTCAAAATATTATATTCAGTGAACATATTTAGATATGGATTAAAATATCATCAATTACATAGTTGTGGGTCTTTTTTATTTTATAGTAATTATATTAACCAAAAATGAGTAAAACACCATGTTGTCATGGTAAGAGTTAAAGGGATTGAAAAAGGGTTAAAACCAGAAGATAAGGGTAATAATGTGACCAAAACATGTCTAAACATTATTCTATGTTGGGATTTAGTCCATTAATCATTTAATATTCTAAATAAATAATTATTATTAATTATAAATTGAAACATTATTTATATTAATTTTTACATTTTGATAGATTCCAAATGTGCCCCACATCTCAATTATAAAAGGGAACCTCCATCCTCGCTTATTAACATCAGTTTGAACTGTATCTCTTGAGTAAAACATGAAAATATCTCTTCCAAAAGTACTTATCCATGTTTTTTTTACTTTTCAACTAAAAATTATATCATAATATTCAAAATATAAGAGATATAAAGAATGATTACCGAAGAAGAGGTAACCACTTTTCACTGAATCTTACAAGATTATATCCTATTTTACTTCAAATTCACGTGTTATTTCCATCCTAAAATAATAAAAACAATATAATATATATTCTGATATGTTATTATTGTTATGGTAAAACCATATTATATGTTTTATCCATTCTAAAAAAATTAATTCTCTTCATCTGCGTATGTAGAGCTTTCCATCTCCACGTTGTTACGTAATTTGTTATTCATAACTGCATTATAGGGATGCGTATAATGATGGAAATGATGGATTTATAAAAAATTTTGGAAATTATATTAAATATTGAATAATTATTACACCATCCACATTCAAACAATTTCATAATTAAGGGAATGGAGTCATCGCTTGTGTATAGGTACGACCTAGTTTTTCCATTATATAATGTAATTCATATTCCATTTTCAACACTTAATAATGATTATAAAAAAATGTATAAATATGATATATTTGACCTTAATATAATTATTTATATGATATAATTGTATACTTTTAAATAGAACTCGGACTTACATGATAAAACTTTAATACAAAAAATGATGATTTTCAAACTTGAGATAAGGGTAATAATGATATATTATGAAAAATTATGTGATAGAATGATATAAGAGGATAGCATTTCATATTCAAAATATGAATATAAATATATAATAAATTAATAATATGATTTAATCCATTATCTGTGAGTCTAAATAATATTTTGAAAAAGGATAGTGCAATATAAGGGCTTCTGGTCCCACTTTTTAACTTCAATGAGATAAATGCTTTATTTATCACTTATTTATTCTGTGTGGTGTATACACTTAAATTTGATATATAATATCATTAATCTAATTATATTGATGGTATTAAATTTTTAAATTTATAATTATTAAATTTTTTGGAAATATTATTTTATTGATTAAAAAGTTGTAAGGAATTGTTTTATTTTATGTTAAACTATTTAAAATGGATTTACAAGTGCAAACACAAAATCCATTTATTGATTATTTTCTAAATTTTATACCATTTTTACATACTTTTCATTACATTAAATTATTTTTAAATAAATATAGAATCAATGTTAAATTTGTATCATAATTAAATTTATTTATTTTTTTATAAGCAATATCGAATCATGAATTAAATAGATAATTCGATAAAATTGGAATTGTTTGGAAATGAATGGCTTGGTTTAGGGACATCTTAATGAAACTCTTTGATGTATCGGTAGTCTCATGATGAAAATCCGTTATCCAAATCAAACAAGATTCTACCTAGATATTTAAAATGGAGACTGTATTGATCATGACCATAAGTATCTATAGGATATATCTTGATATTTTATATTTCCAAAATTATGCATTCCATCATTATTATTATTTCACATGATTAGTCGATTAGTTATTCTACCAATGATTTTGTTCCAAGGTAATATGATTTTTTATATGGAATTATTTGATCAAATTTTATTTTACTCATATTATGCTCGTGTAATTGATTAAATGGAATGTGTTTCAGTTATTTAAAATTCGATATTTTTTATTTATTATATTCTTCTATATTCATACCATTACCGAGAATTTTTGGCCACCCTTTCTATGTTATATTTTTCCATCAATATTCTATGAAGATTATTATGATTAATATGAAGGGTTATTCTATGTAAAATAATGGGGTTCTCAAAAAAAATAATTTTTATATTTTATATACAGAATTTATTTTTAATTTCAAATTTGAATCTAGTTTACCATGACTACTAAACTTTTTGGTCTATTGGGATGTAATTTTTTCTAGCTTATTCTTATAAAATAAATCATGGAACTAGCTCGGAGATATTGGATTCTAGGCCTTTAATGTATAGAAGGGGTTCCAAATAGGATTAATTTAAAATTTACCAAGACATTTAGTTTATGTTAATAATTATTAACTAATAACCTCAATAAGTCTATATTTGTATCTATAAAAATTATTCCAATATTTGAAAAAGTTACGACTAGAAATCCTTATTTTATAAAGCTCATTTTCTCTTCCTTTTAAGATATTATTATATAAAAATACATAATATAGATGAAACCTATATAATTTAATGTAAATAATAATATTCCAATGCCAGAATAGTTGATCGAGTCCCTTGAAAATATACTCAATGAATCCGAATTTAATTAATGAGAAGGGTTATTTATGATTTTTTTTAAATATATAAGTGATTAAATATTGGGTGTTGATATAAAATACTAAAAGTCTTAATGAAATCGATTGTGTGTAATTAATACATAAATGAGATATTATTTGAAAAATACACGAGAAACAATATTTTTTGGAAATGTATTTTTATATTTAGAAAAATGGTAATAAGAAAGTGTTGTATGTTTGATTCAGAGATTACAAGATTAGTAAGAAATGATTTAGACTACAAACATAAAATATAGTGTGTGATTTGTTTTATTTGGTGTTATAAATTTTTTTAATGGTATTATTCTCTCAATTGTTTTTATCAAATGATAATATAGTATAATTTTCAAAAATTTCATAGAAAAAACACCATTCCATAGATATTCAATGGAATGAAATATGAAAATATAACTCATGATATCTATATAATGGAAAATATGGAAAAAAGAAAAAAGGGAATATTGTGATTATAAAAAAATAACAGTTGTCAAAAGAAAACCTATAAATTATTAAAGGTAATTTGATATATCATTATGTTTTGAGAGAATGGACATCGACCACATGAGTGTAAGGGGAATAATGTAGCCTCCAATGTCTAGTTTTTATACTATTATGAGATGAATCACTACAAAAATTAATTCCCAAAGAAGCAATGGGATTATCTATAGAAGGTCCTAAGATAGAAAGGAACAACATATTATATTAAAAATAACTTTTAATCCCTTAATTATTAATAGTTGGAACATTGAAAGTTAATTAAAATATAGTTTATTCTTCGTTTGATTAAAGAACTATACTATATATTACATCAAAATATAAAATTTAATCATACCTTAAAACTCTGAGGATAGAGATTCCAATCACAACACATATTAGGAATTTGGATTTAATAATAATATAATTGGTCATTTTTAATAAAATATTTTGATATTATATAGTTCCAAAATCATTATTATAATGATTTTGGACATTGATGAAATACATTTTTTGGGAATTAGTTAGTTCTGATTGTTTAGGAATTATTTGAATAATCATAAAATATTTTTTATTATACTAGTGCCATTACAATTTAATGGTTGAGGTATTTTAGATTTTATATGGGTGTTATTATTGATATTATAGGAAGTAATATATTTATTCTAGGCTTGAACATTTATTCAAAATGAATATTTTTTTACATATTTTTAAATAATTTTTTTGGTTGATGAAATAACATTCTTTTCCATTATGGATCATGTGGTCCATTAATGTTGAATTTTTTCTACAAGCATAAAAGTACTCTTAGTCATTACTAATTATAACTATATGGGGAAACTGATTCTAAGAAATTTGAAAGAAATAAAGTAAGTATATTTTAACATTTTCTCTATCTTTATATAAAATATATCCCTGAATTTTAGGAATATCAATTTTAAATAAATAGTGTATCAAAATTATAAATATTTTGAATAATTTATTGGTCTCCAATATAACATACTAGTTGGTATTTTCTTTTTTATTAAATTTCATCTTATCATTTTATATATCACTAAATTTTTATTCCATTGAAACTTTTCTTTATCCATAACATCCATATGATCCTATTATTTTTATTTTCACTTTATATGGGAACCTGATTATTTTTTGTCTTATGTAACAATTATGTTCCTACATCCCCTTTTCTGAGAATATTTTTTAATTTCATTTTATGATATGGAATTTTAGCAAATTTTTTTTGAATTATTTAAATCTTGATTATATAGATAAATTCATTTTGATTATTATGTTTATTAATAGCTAATAATGTGACATCCTGAAAATTAAATTACAAGTCGAAATAATTACATTATATTTCTCAACCATAATCCCTGAACCTTAAGAGAACTACGATTTAACATAAAAATGTAATTTAAATGTGACCATTATAGTATAGTGAGTAAATTTTATTTATTAATAAGAATAGACAATTTTAGAAAAATATTTATGATGTTATTATATTATTTTTTGACAAATTCATGATAAATTATTACTAAATTTTCAAAAGTGTAATATTATGCAACAAATTTATATTTTCCTCAAAATGTTATTAATTTCTTTTGTATGTAAAAATTATAATAAAATTATTCCATTTTAATATTATTTTTAATTTAATATGATTTTCATAATAGAAATTTCAATATTATCATAGGGTGATTTCATGAAATTTTTATTAAAGGAATATTTTTTTCTGTAAATAGTGAAAATTTTGATATTTATAAAACCTTCATTTATTTTTTCAAAAAAATATTTATTGAAAATAAAATTATTTTATTTAATTTCGTTTTAATGTATCATAAGATCCATTTCACTAAATAGATTTTAAATAATTCTAATAAATCAACAATATATTTTATATTCAAATAAGGATCTCTGTATGCTTGAAACTAATTTTTAAAAAAACACTTTTTAAGTGCACAATGTTTTTTTATTTTAATTAATTAAAATAATTCCAATTGATGAATGAATTCAATTACTTGTATTGATTATATATCTAAATATATTATATTAATATGTAATAAATATTACTTTTTTTATAGAGTTTATTTAATATCATCTAATGATTGAAAAATGTATTTAAATTAAATAAAAGGGCTTCGTCATGTTTCATTAATTTGTTTTTAAATTAATAACTACAACCAAATGAAATGAAATTTAATAAATTTATTCCCATTTTTTGTATTATCATTGGTAAATTAATTTAATGAGTTTAAATTCATTTAATATCACTATGAATAATATAATTGGAAAAAAAGTATTGAGCAAGGTTAAGTTTAAAATAAGTACACTAAGGGTTAAACTAAACTATTAAGGAATAAAATGACCTTAATAATGTGTAAATACTTTTGTTTGAAGAGTTATGAATATATTATAATGCCACATTTTAAATATAGTAAATTTGGTAATATTTATCCTTGAGAGTGAATTAATAATATTTAAAAATATTTAGCATTAAAACTGTTTCAAACACGTTAGTTAAAAAAGGGAACAACCAACCCTATATTAGTAACAATAATTGTGACATTTAACTCAAACAAACACTACCTAAATTTCTCTAAAAAATTATTAAACATTTTTTATATTTTTTTGTACTCCCAAAACACATCCCTTATTATCTATGAGAGGAGATATAATGGAGCTCATACAAAGAGGTGGTAATTATATTAATCAATTTTTTTTATTACTATCCTTCCATATTTAATTATGTCATAACATTTAAGAAATAATTACATTAGTACCTCCTATATAATTAGATGTAATTATGATTGTGACATAATATTTATCCCTATCCCTCTCTATGAAATAGAAAAAAATCATCCCTATTATGTATGGTAGACTACAATCTTATGAACTAATGTAATGTAATTTCAATCAGTACATCGCATAGATAGTCATAATGGTGAAACTAATGAATATATATGATAATTATAAAAAATTTAGTCTTTAAAATTTAACATATCATTTAATTCCCTATCCATCTACTCCTTAAAAATGATAATATTTGTCATTTGTATGTTTTCACTACCACCTCCGTGAAGCGATGTGAATCAATTTTCATGTATGATTTTCAGGTATGATTATATATATGATTATAATAAATATATATATATGTGTGTGTGTGTGTGATATTTATAACATTAATATAATTATGAAAATGATAAAATTATAACCTATGAACATTTTAGATAAATTTTGTGGTGAAACATGCATGGTAAAACTAAATATTTGACACCTGAAGCACTGATAATAATGAAATATTATTAACAAATTAGTGATAGGATATTATAAGTGGAAAATATAATATATTTTTAATATTTATTATGGTTCATGTATATTTTTATAATTAAAAAAATATCATTATACTATAGGTGAAATCAAGGTGTTATAATTTAAATATTACTAAAGATGAGATAATTAATTTACAATCACATTTTTTGATATTTGTCATATTTTCATAGAAGGAATATTATACTTTATCATTCCTAAAATAAATATATTTTTATACGATATAAATATTTAATTAATTTCATAGTTTTCTTTAAAATTTATTCCTTATTTATATATTTTTGTATGTAAGTAAATGTTTTAAATTAGTGATAATATTATTTATATTTTTGATTGGGTATATTTTTCATCCATGTCATTTTTTTGTAATATTAAAAATTTAATTTTTTTTCTCAGATGATTTATTAAATAAATTTTATATTATTAATGATTTTTAAATGTTTTTCAGGGGATATATCTATTTATTTTTGAATGTTTCATTTTGGTTTTCATTACAAAAATTCAATAGAATAGTTTTTTACATATACATCATTAACTGATTTTCATACTTCCATATACATATATGTAATTTAGTATATTATAAATATTTCTCATTGAATTTTAAACAATAATTTTTATTAAATATCGATATTAAATGTTTTTTTTCATTTTAATCTTATCATTAAATGGATTGGTTAAAAAATAATATTTCCAATGAATTTGTGGTCCTATTTTATCTTTTAGTAATTCTAGTTACAATAAATTTTTCTTAAGACGTTAAATTCCTTGTGATCAATTTTGTTCATAAAATATATTTCTCTTATTTATCATTATTATTGGTATCATGGGTAATCATATTTTATATACTTTGTACCATTTTTATAAATGATATTTTACATTTAATGTTAGTAGATTGTCCATTGAAATTTTAATATTCTAATTTTTTTCTCAAATAAAACATTTATTTATAAAAAATATTGATTATGAATTTAATTGACCAATAAATATAGGAGGAATTCATTATATAATTATTTATGTTTGGGGATTACTTATAGACACCCAATAGATTCATCAAAATGTTGCATGAGGCCAACCAGATAGATAACCTTTCAAAATGGTTTTATAGTGTCTACCCACCAATCATTTAAAATCTCATGGTGTAAGGCCCTGATGGTAAAAATTCATAATATCTTAGATTATAGTATAAAAAATTATTAATTCAATATATCTATAATTTTTAAATTATTATCCATTGGATTATTACATTAATTTTATCCATGGATGCATTCATGATCATGTTATTAATTTAATGGAATGTTTTTTTATCTGACTTTATATATTGATTATTCCATATATAATCCTAATTACAACAAAAGAATTAAATCCATATTAATCTTTTTATATTACCCCTATTTTATATTTCTTTTCCCATATATATTAATAATTAATCTTCAGATGATGTTCAAAGATACAATATATTTAATTTTACTATGTTTAATAATTTATTTCCAATATAAAATGGATATCATATTTTTATCAAGTTCATCAAAATTAAGAACATAATTTATCCCTGGTGGTGTGATACAATTCATATTATTCTAATATAAAAAACTACAAAATTTCTATGGATTACTGTATTTAGGGTCATTAAAATACCCATAAAGCTTCATAAACCTAATACACTACCCATCCCATTCTCTAACATTAAATAAGAAACCTATGTCTACATCTGCACCAAGGTAACTATGATGCTTTTCAGTATAAAATGACAATTATAACATCAAAAAACCCTAACATAAACCATCATATTTTATTATTAAATAGTTAAATAAATACAAAAATAATAATTTTTATAGAGACTTCTTGTCCTCATTAGGACCCTATGAAAAATTACATGATACAAAAACTTTTTAGGTTCAAACCCGAATACCATGATTCTGAAAAATACTTACAACATCTCTATTCTATAGGATAACATTCACAAATCAACACCTATTGAATCATGATTCAGGAACACACCATCATCCATTAGATCATACCAAAAGACTGATGTCTTCTTTGGTCTAATCAGGTTGTAAGGCCAACACAAATCTAAAATAAAAATCCATATCCAATAAATCCTGATGTTAGTTGAAAAGGGTTTTGAACCACTGACTAAGAATAAATTCATGAGAATGGACTCCATACTCTTGTATAGGTCTTACATTTTTTCAAAAGGTTGGTTTACCATTGATCAGTCTCATGTCAAGCATAAATGTCATAGTGCCCCTATTCAGATGGGTCATGAGACATGGTCATGCACGAACCATTATCTATCATTAAGACACAAGGTTATATCCCTACCACTCTCTTGGGTCAAGACATAAGTTTGTGCCCTATTCTCTATCCCAGGTCAGGACAAAGGGACATCTTATTCTTACCATGTCTCTCGGTCCAGTCATCAACTTGGACACCATGTTGTATTAGAAAATTATCCCACTATATGGTTAAAAATTTAATTATGTTCCACCATTGATAGTATATAAAAACAACCATATGTCATCCTTTCATAGAAAATAAGGGATAGTAAAAAATTACACTATCATTATGTATAACCATAGATCTTTGAAGAGACACATGAACAACATTTCCAAACTAATCATGCATAGATATCACATTCCACCCACACTCACACATGAATACTATATCACAAAATGGTCTACTAGTCTATACATTATCACTCATGTACAACAGTATAAACAATCTCATTCAAAAATCCCATTTGTAAGGACTATATATAGTGACCCCACTACCCAAAGGTTCACCTCAATCCCAACCTCAATTGAATGGGTATAGATCCTATAAAGAAATCCCCATGGAATCCCTTTTCTATGTCCTTATATGATTATACCTTAACATATTCCATCAACTAAAGATGGGGTCTTCTCTCTCATCTCTATGGGGATATTACAAAAAATTCTTCAACTTCCCTAATGTTTCTCACCACGATGCTTATGGAAACAACTAAGATATTAATATAACAAATAAAACATTATATGGTATTCTAATAAATACGTCATTAGAAACTAGCACCATTTTCATGTGGATACATAGAAATTTGAAGAATCTTAACAATCAAACTGTATAAAAGAATATAAACTTGGTCTATAGAATAATAATACCCTAATTGTCTAAATTATGGGTCTCTCAATCCTTAACAATTATAATAAATCAAATATGGAAATACACACATATATTAAAACGATTTCAATATCATATATAGACCTTTTTATGATAGGGTTTACCTTCAATAAATTACATAACATCATAGTAGAGCATGAAGATAACATCAAATGGCTTTATCATGCCTCTTCAAAGTTACACACACACTTCACCAATCATGTTCACCAACATGCTGATATGGGATAATAATAAATTAGATTCCCAAATAAATAAATTAAATGGATAATTGAACAAAATAAATTCCATACAAGACAATATTTGTTACACATTAAAAAAACCACCAAATAAAATTAGATTTAATTGAAAATAATTGAATAAAACCACCAACCAACACACCTTAGGTTAATCACCATGCATCAATATGTGATCACCACTACAGAACAATAGAATACCACAATTTTCATATATTAATATCAAATATCATTATCTAAATATTTATTATATAACATAATGATCCATTCTAGAATTGTATAAGCCCTGTATCATTGGAAATATTGATACATAAACAACTAGTTCATAATTTAACTATTTCATCTCTCACTATGCTCTTCATAACATTCACCCAACTAAAAAATATTATATAAAATACAATTCATCATAGCCAGAGGAAATAATACATAAGAAAGGATGAGTGAAAATGTTAAATAAGGGTAAAAATGGGAGTTATCAACATAGTATGAGTATAATTGTATTATATCATGATAACACAATTTCAAAATCATATACAAGATATCATAGATCTTAAAATAGATTCATGTAATAAATTATTGACTTTCATAACTCAGCAATCATAGTGGAATCAATGAATATTATCCATAAAGTCACAAAATTTCCATAAGAAATATATTTATGGCATATACATAAGTTTATGAAACCATATATTATGTATAATGACTAAGACTTTCATAACATATTAGGTTTATAAAATCTAATTTTGTACTTCCATTGGTCATAGTATTACCTCCTAGGTACCCTCTATTTGTATTGGGATTACTAATCATGTAACCTCATGTTTCATGATTGAGATAACCTTACAAGTACTCTCTTTTGGGATATGGATAACCTTATGTTTACCCTTTCAGTTCATAGAAACATAATCCTTACCTAAGGCACTAGAATGAGATATAAGACTCACCCATATAATAATGAGATTCATTTTCACATATTCCATAAGATTATAAATCATTTAACATAAAAAACATTAAAAATTTCATAGGGTTCTTAATCAATTTATTATTGCATATCCCATGGAAAAAATGGGTTTCATAATTTTTTTCATCATAATGATAAACCTTATTTAAAAAGAATAAGATTTTTTTATTTGATCATATCCTTAGTAGACATATGAAATATAACATGTTTTTTATTTATTAATATAAATTCAACAAAAATTTCATTAAAACATTCTTGATAAAAACATCCTTTCCAATTTGAAATCCCATTTTAAAATATAAAACATTCCAAAATATTAATGACAAAATTTTATTTGTAATGAAATTTGGAAACATTTCATAGATTATTAAAATAATTGATTGGTCTAGAAATAAAACTATCATATTCTTGTTATACATATTAAAACATGTATTCCTTTCATTTTTTTAGAAAAAAAATTAAAGTGTAAAGAATGATATTTTTTCAGATCGAAAATTTTAGAAGAAATTTGAATTTTTTTTCTCTCATATTATTATAAGTGGTAATATAGTAATTTTAACATAAAATATTACCTCAAATATTATTTCTGACTAATCCATTGGTCTTGCAATAATATTTTAACCCTATGATATGAGTTTTGTAGTATTCCTAATCGTTTAAAATTTTGTTGAAAAATTCTTATTTAAATTAAAATTAATTTTGTCACTGAGATTAAATCACCTATATATTTTTGAATTTTGTATATTATTAAGATTGTTTCTTCACATTTTAGTCTGTAATGAGATATTCTCCTAAGTGAGTCATAAACTCAAGGTGGGAGTTGGGGCTGGTCTAATGACCTATTTTCTTTTTATTTTAGGTTATTTCTTTACATTTTATTAATTTTTACTTATCCTCAAAATGACTTCTCACATAATACATATGGAATTACCCTTCATTTTAATGTGTGTGAAAAAGGGATTGATAGAGATAGTGACAATGTAGGGGAAGGGATATACTACGATGTATCCAGGAAGTATCTCAATAGTTGTGTGACAGCAATCGACCATGGATATAGGTGAAGTGTTAGAAGATTCGTCCCAAATCTATGATGTTTTAATGATTTATATATAAATACCCATATATTTAACATTTCATTGTTTTTTTCAATTTCCAATTCATAAGACCCCTTTAGGTTCAATCTAAATCATTTGGGGGGGAGTGTTTCAGGAAGATTTGTGGGGTTTCCGATTTGGAAGTCCCAATCACATGGTGTGTAGTTTAGTAAAACATGACTTGTGGTCTTTCTAATCATGGAATATTGACTATTTACATGTACACTCTATTAATAGGATAAATATTTCATTAAATGGTACTCGACCATAATGATAAATACATGGCCAGACTGCCTATGTGGGGGTACTTGGTGGGGGGTGGTAAATTACATGACCTTACATCAGATGGGATTCACAATATATAGAATTACATAGGTAGGAAAAATATATGTTAAGACCATGTGAGGAACACCTACAGGAGCCTATTATAGGGAAAATGTTACATACATGGTATACTCACGGTGAACATGAGTTTCACCTGTTAGTTATTCCTAAGATAGATGCCCATGTGGGGATTTGAGAGTGAATGTCATGCACAAGGATTACCACTCAATCTATTACTCCCTTTCCACCCATAGTTTTTTAATATCATTCTGCCATAGAGTAAGAAATGGATGTTTAAGTACTCTGTTGTCATCAATTTTGGAATAGATTTTGATATTGAAACCCTTGTAGTAATTTGAGTCTCCTATATGACTTTTTGAGGAATGTGAGCTGCGTGGAGAAGTTATTCTTTACGTATTTTTTCTATCTTATCCTGAGAGGGAGAAAAATGATTTTAGAT
The DNA here is from genome assembly GCA_963277665.1 of Viscum album. NCBI lineage: Eukaryota > Viridiplantae > Streptophyta > Magnoliopsida > Santalales > Viscaceae > Viscum > Viscum album. The sequence goes on along the minus strand of OY728119.1, from coordinate 1,170,054,264 downwards.
TAAAAATGAGACATATCCCATAACTAGTGTTTTAATTTCAATTTTCTTTGATGTGATGTTTCATGTTGTGTATGACCGCATGAGACTTGTCATGAACAATGGTCAGATGTGGGATGCCTTTACTTTATAATCTAACATTGTGGCTCCAAAGTAGTATTCCTCTACCCTTAAACCATTTATGCGGTTCATTTTTAGTATTCCTCCTCCCCCATTTTATCTTTTCGACCTCATGATGGATTACTACTCTAACCTACATCTTACTATGAATCCCAATCCAAATCCCTATGTTTAGTCTTTTTTAGAATCATTTATAGGATTCCTCTACATTTGTGTTTTTATATTAGATCCCAGGAGGGATTCCTTTACAAGTGTATGGACTTAAATGATCCAAAGTAGGATTCCTCTCTAATGTTATGACTTGGGGGACACAATAAGATCCTTAGTGGTTTACAGACCTAGAGACAGTGGGTTGGGGATTGGGTAGTGATGGTAGAGGGTTTGAACATAGATCCAATAATTGCATTTTATGCCCAAGAGGTTGTGTCAGTAGTGATAGGATTGGGTATTCAGACACCATCACACATTTTTATGGATTGAATTATTTATTATAGATTATACTATTATTAATAGAGATTCTTTTTAGTATTTGGATAATGATCCTTATGTGATGTGGTACATGATAGGGGTTCTATAATATACATCCCAGGGTCATGCTTCAAAGACTTCTAAATGATTTATTTATATTCCCAAAAATACATCTTGTGATGGAGATTCAATACTAATTATTAATGTAATAGTATAACATGATAGACATTATGGGACCCAAATGTTGCGATAAAATGATGGATTATGGGAATCAATATATAAGACATATTATGGGAATTGTTATATGACACCAAAATTTCATGACGATATGAAACCATTTACCAATTATGTAATGTATGAAATTTGTGTACTAAAATAGGATACTATAGTCAATTGACATGTGTCCTAGTCCATATTAGTCAATTTTGTACATATATTTCAATGGATTCTATCTATAAACTCAAACCTTGTTTCTTGGTCAATTGACTAGGGTACTAGCACATGTATGTTAGTATTATATTGAGTTTTTTATGGATGAGCTCCATGGAATAAAATAATATTCCATGGTTAATGACATGTGGTCCAAGACCTTGTAGGTTGGATACTCAATAAATTTATTGTTGGACATAGTTAATGTATTTCCATATTTAAGGGAGAGTTATATGGTAAAAAACACCTTCAAATATAGTTATGATATGAGAGCACAAGTTATTACAGTGATTGAAGTTATCATCAATCATAATTAGGGACCCAATGATCGACAAATTTTACATAGCATGAGTGGTTTAACATTCATCTCAATTCCCTTTTCACAGGATTTCCAGATGATTGGGATTTAAAAACCATGGATCTAAAACTATTGATTTATTTTATTATTCACCTTACTCATTTATATACACTTTTATTCATGCATATATATATATATGGGAATATATGTTAATATATAAACATAAAAATATTTACATGAAGGAACAATACCAAATGATTAAGGCCACAAACCCATGGATCGACTATAGTTTAACGTTATTTATTATATTTATTATTCTAATTTGTTTCTTGAATATGATGAGAATATTTCATGAGAATGAATTTATAAAGAAAGATTTGTAGGGTTATCATTGTGGTGTCATATTGTGATTATGTATTACCCGTGTATGTGAACCTCTGTTTGTGTTTTGGCCTTATCTTTTCTTTTCTAGGTTGAGTATATGATTAATGATTGATTGGGATAAGGATCAAGGTTTTAAGATGAACAAAATATCCTACTATAGTTTATTTTTATCAGTATTGAGTCACTCAACATATTCATATAGATTGGGTTTGGGGTCAGTTTTAGAGTTTTTAGGTGAGGCAGGTAAATTTATTTTAATTTCATTTATATAATCATATATTTATGGTTGGAAAAGTTGGTAACCAATGAAGTTTGTATGACATGTTTGTTCATTTATTTATAAAATTTTATTTATTATTACATCATGGTTATATTTTTTATTATTTTCTCTATTAAAACGTTTTTTATTTACTACATTAGATGATTCCATGTTAAATCCCCAATTATTTACCACGTTATGAAGGAATAATATCTCCACTTACACACATTATTCTCCCACTCTTAATCAATAACCTTGGATTTATGGAGGGTTATTCTTGAGAAATTATAGAAAACATTCTTAGACAATCAGTTTTGGGATATCTAGGTTGGGACGTTATTAATTTGAGTTAGACACGCTAATTTCATTTTTTATTACTATTTGTGATGTGGTATACATTGGTATTAGAAATTTTTCAAATTATACTGGAGATCGAACGAGTATATTTGTTACACAAATTTCAGTAATAAGTCCTAGTTTCCCTGGATTTGGGACTGTTTTCCTAATATATGATGTTACAGTTTAATATGATTTTATCTTTAAGCGATGAACATGATTTGTTGGAAATTATAATTAATTGTGGTTTTATAGATCTCATCCTCTTAGTGGGATTCAATTTATGGATTTTGTTTTCATGGACCATGGATGAGAGTCTAGTGATTGATTTTTATCCTTGGATGGAAAAGGAAAGTGGAATCTCATGCATCATATTTGGCTCAGAGGTGTTCAAATGTCATAGGATTAAATGTGTGATTATTGTTAACATCATAAATTTTTATTATGTTAATAACAAACTATATTATGTTTTAACATATAATTTTTTGGTGGGATTCTAATTAGTTAGACTGGCATATATATATATATATATATATAATCAATTTTGATGTCTTATTATTTGGATCAATTGTGAGATATTTGATGGTCAGGATAATGAAAAAATACATGTGAACATAAGGAAATGTTACTCTAGTAGGTCAATAGTGCCTATGATTCCCATGTGTTGGACCCCTTATAAGGTGTTTTTACTTTGTATAGATTTTTGATGTGTTAGAAACAACCTACATGGTGTGTTCAAACATGGGTTGTAATGTGATTCTACATAACTAAACCATGTGTGTGATAAAACATGGATCATTTAGACAATGATGTGTTCATATTTTTGACTCTATTAGATTGAAATATATAATATATTCGATTTCAGTAGATAACCTTTTTTGCATATATTTTATGTTTTTGTTAAAAAATGCATCATAATGACTTACATGGGGTTTCCCATATATATATTTATATGGTATTTTAATTGACTAGCCTTCATTTATCATTATATAGTTATATCATATTGTATGATACTAATAGGAAACAAAATGTTTTAGTGAACTGTAACCTCTTGGGTGTATGACCCCATATTGATTCCCAGTAAGTGTTATTTTATTTTTGTTTTCTTCATTGTTTCATGATACTTCAGGGGTAGTCCCTTGTAAAGATTCTCAATGAGTATTAGGGCCTACGTAGGCTGATTATTGGTATTTGATTATACATTGATAGTTTTGACCCTTTTAGGTTATTATGTCATTAACTTTAATATAGAGTTTGGACCATTTGGCTAGGTGGTTGGACCAAGTGACATAGTTATGAAATGTGACTAGTACGGCTAGGTGGTAAACATAGACACATTATCTTGAAAATCAGAACATTTTACTTTTATTTTTGTTTTTATTTGGAGAAACCTATTGTAGTATCCCATGAATTTTATTGGTGGTTTTAAGAGAGGTTTTGAATTTTTGGGAATTACTGAAACGAGTGTATTAGAAATTAGGAATCAGAATGAAATTATGAGTGTTAGAATGATTCTATGTGATGTTTTAGGACTTTGTTGAAGGTACATATGTTTTCCAAGGAGTCTAAAAGAGTTTTGTGTATTCCATTCCTAGAAAAAATTGATTCCAACGTTTTGTACTGGGAATACTATTTGACTTAAATCGTCTGGTCAATAGCATGAAATTGAAAAACTACAACAGATGAAATTTTTTATTGTGAAACAATATGAATATTCTTCTAAACTGTCCACCTAGCCTACATGGTATTTTCTACATAGGCAGTATACGTTACATACCCTATTATGTAAACATGGTTAGGCTAACAATGCAAGGAAAACTAAGTTGGATACTCTAGGTTCCAAATAGAGGGTGAAGGTTGGTGAACTGTTTTCCAAACCATGCTACCCAAACCATGCCTGATACCTTATTTTAACATCAAATAAAAATCAATTAAAATAAAATATGAACTAAACACTCCCTCTTATCCATATCACTCATGGGACACAGCTCCCACGTCCTCTACCATGGTTCTTGACCCTCTCCCCCAACCTCCTCTCCATAAGCCATTTCGTCTTAATCTGCACACAATTACTCTCCAAAACATGAAGGTACGTTCCCTGGTCCCTCTGCCTCCCCTTTTCACATATTTTCCCCACTCTCTATTTCTAGTGATGTGTAGCAAAAACCATAGTGTTATGGGATGAATGATTTTTTGTTTTCTTTCGATGGAAGGTTGTGAGGAAAGATTTTTTGGACTCCATTGTTCAAATTCTGGAAACCACCACTATAGGTGAGGAAGTATTGAATCATTTGGGTTTTCCACCATCATTTGTAGTTTCTATATATACCCACGTAGATGGATTTCCCATTTATTATATTGTTTCATTTGGGTGTTTTAAGATTCTAGTTTCAAATGTAGAGTTTTTGTTTTCTCCTCTAAGTCTTGAAAAGACACACCTAGGTACAATATATATATATCCCACTTGTATGTGTTCCCTAATGGATATGGGGATGTATACATGGCTATAAATGGTGTATATATATATATATATGAATGTGTGTGTCTGAAAGGTTGAAGTGATTGTTTCCATCAACAAGTTTTTCGAATGCCGATTGTTCGGAATTGTTCTTCATTATTGTAGGATCCCTATCCTGGATCCCATTAATTTTAGGAATTATTATGTTATTCTTTAAATAAGATGAATTAGTTTTCCATTGATAAATTGAACTGCAAACTGTAAATGAAATTTTTAGTGATGATCAATTATTTTTTTGAGAAACAAAGTCATCTCTTTGTAAAAATCCTCTACAATGAGTGTGCACTATATTCTATTACATAAATAAATTGTTAGTTGTTTTTTACATTCATGAAATAATTATCTGTTATTTCACCAATGCATTGAGAACATTTTGTGCTATAAAGCATGTTAGGACTTGGCCTCTAATGGAATTACAAAAATTAGTTTTCCCTTTATAATTTTTTTGGAACCATTGCATCTGCAAAGTACTCTTTTATCCCTACAATTTTGAATTTATCTTAATAGAACAATCTATGGGTGTGATATAATTATGTATTTATTATATGTAGCATATTTAGGACAAATGGTAAATAGTTTACTTAGGAGATGTAATGCATCCCTTTAATGTTGATTCTTATGGGTTAAATGGTTATAATGGTCATCAATTTTATAATGGTTTATTAGGAAAATGTAAAAATTAGTCGACAAACAAATGAGTTATTTTTTAAATTTTGGTTGAGACAAAAGAGTGGGTATACTCATTAAATTTCACATTTATTAATTGTAATAATTTGTGGGTATAATCATTAGATATTTTTAATGTGAATTGGGATACATAAGTGGGTATACTCTTGAGATATTTTTGGTTATGAAAGGCGATTAATGATTGGGTATACTCATTGTAAATTTGAATGTAAATTATAGTTTATGAGTGCATATACTCATATGGTGTTGAACAATAATTGATATAAAATGAATAAATGATTATATATAGGACATTGATAGCCCTCCATGGACCCTGAATGCGGTACAGGACTCATTAGGTTGATTATTCCCCTTTGTTCTGGAATTAATAGGATTCCTTGGATATTTTACCCCATGGATCATGCTTTCTTGGACTCATTAAGGATGTGACTCGTATGAAATACACCTAGGAGTACAATCAGTGCCTTTAACAAGTGTAAATGGAGTTTCTCATGGGACTAGACAAGGAATCCTTGGTATTCTACACTGCAGACACATCACTTCTTGGTCTGATACATTGGTATATGGCTCGATCGTGGATGTTTTGACAATTCGGGTTATACAGAAATGTCGTGTTTGATATGGTATGTGTGGTGTATGGAAATTTCATGGTGGTATATTGTGTTTTGATAAACAATTATACTTTTTCATTTATTTTTGAATTATTTATAGATACCATGTAATAGGAGATTGACCATCTTATATAGGGATCCTTAAGGGTCAATATTAGTTTCTTTTGTTAGAAGGTTGCATGGAATGGGAATCATTACATGTATTTTATGATTACTTGTTTACTAGAAAAAAACCTAAAATTATGGATTTCACAAATTGGATTGGGCTAAACACCATGGGTGCTGACCTACTGGGATTTTATCTCACACACTGCTTGGGTACCCTTGGTACCCAAGTGGACCTTTTTGTTTATTGTACAATGGAACTTTCTTCGGATATATTTATTGTACCTAATGAGTCAATAGGCTAGGGCATAGTAAGAAATCATGATGCTCTTGGGGATCTCCATTGGGCTTTCTATTCATTTCTTTACATGAGCCATGTGTTATATTGAATTATAATGAGTGATGTTTGTATCTCATTTAGCTTATGTATTATTATCTAACATTAATAATTGCCTAAATGTTTTTGGACATAATCTATATTCAGTTGATATTACACCCATCTTCCACTTCTTTAGTATTTCTTTATACTGAATATGTGGTTTCTTGTTATTTAAAATATATTTACCACCATATAAATCTGTGTATGAGGGTATAGTCTCCCAATAGAACTAACATGACACCCCCATTTATAGTCTTGAGCCTGTGGAATATGTGGAGAGGGGCTTGAGGACATGTGACACACTAGTCCGAATATCAGTTTTGATAGTCAGTCGGGTCAGGATGTTACAACATCAAATAAAATATTATTTATTTTTCCATTGTTTTAATATTTGGGGCTCGTGGATTGGAAACTAGGAAATCAAGGACACATGGTAAACAGACATGACTAGGATTGATCATTCCAACCATGGGGATATGACCATGTGACTAGGATAGGCTTGATATTCATGCTATTTTAATATTATAGTTGACTAGTATTTAACTTTGGTTGAGTGGTGGTATTTTCTACTACTTATTGATTATGTGATTTATGGTATTTTACTCCTTGTCCGAGTATAGTATGAATTGATAATTACTTGCATCATATTAGTCGCATAGAAATTCACATTCCATTCATACGAATTTCCATGTTGTTTCACTAGTAGGGTTCATAGTAATTGCAGTTGTGTACATGAAGTGTAATTCCTTACCATTGATTTTCATTAACATGGATATTATATAACATTCACGGGTGTTTTGTATTATAATGTCATCTCACATCCATGAAAATTTTATATGATAAATATTTAGTTTATATATCATGCTCTTACATTATAGTATGCTTTAGTGTTTACTACATGTGATGGAATGATTTTCTTTCTTTTATATATTTATGCGTTGTGCATGCCATAAAATTTTTGGTTAAAATTGTGAGGAGAGGTAGTTATGAGTTATAAGGTGTATGGGTGCCAATATTTTGGAAATGGTAACCCATGTATTCAAACCCTTATGAAATACTATGAAAGTAAAAATTTTAATGTGGATTGGATGTGATCACTGGGAGACAATTCTCAATTAAGGATGTGAATGAGAAATTCCTGAATAGGGAAATTGAAACCCATATTAGATGTAAAGGCATGATGTATGTTGAAATGGTGTGATATTGAAGGTATTAAATTTTGAAATCAAAATGATTGGTTGTAATTCTTAATATAGTTAATGAAATACAATTGGGATACTTTTTGATGAACCCAGGATGGTTTAATGTTACCCTCATAGGGCACCATGATTTTTAAAAGGAATTTATATGTTAAAATGCCTATTTGATAAAGGATTATAAAACTTTTTTAATGTTTAAGGATATTGTTTGATATAAATTACTGATTCTTCCCCATAGTTCATGGTAAAAATCAAGGGCCTGGTGTTTTTTATATGATACTTGATGTTTTGAAGTTAAAATTTTAATATTTTTAATGATTTAAATGTGAAAAATGGAATTTGAAATGGAACCTGATGTGGTGTACCTTGTTTAATCCCTGATGTAAGGGTATTTTAAATGCTACCTATGACATTACTTGGACCGGATACATTAGAATTTATTCGTAGGTTGATTATATTTTGAAATTTCATAAATAAAGGGCCTCTTAAGTCTATTAAGATTTTCATTGCATGACCTAATGGTATGTTCGAAATGTATGATTTGTAAGGGGATAACCCTTGTCTTGTAGTATACTTATAACTTGATGAATTAATTTTTTCTTTGTGCTTTCTGTCTCTTGGTGTCATTTGGGTGTCATTTTCCTTTTTAGGGATTTTAGTTTTTAAAAGGATACCCTTATTCTGATGGGTGGTCATTGCATCTAGACTCTTGATATCAGAATGAGCATCATGGAATGATATGTTATGCTGGATAGAAATTACTTGGTCATGGATCACTTATTATGAGGTCATAAAGACCTCCATTTCTATTAGTGAAGGATGTCTTGATACGTCATCATCTGGGTTATTCGTTTAGTGAGGTTATTCCCATTTGACATTGTTTTTATATTATCCATCTGATACGTGATCACATAGTGGGACATCCCATTGATGGTACTTTTAATTTTCTATTTTCTCTTTTAAAATCAGGGTGGTATGTATTGATATATGATGTACTAATCAAGTTATTAAATTTTGAGGGAAACAAATTGAGGTCGGTGTGATCATTTAGCCTTGTGTTCTTGAGTACATTCTTGGTTAAACTCTGGAGTAGTGTGACTTTGGACTTGAGAGAAAAAATTCTCACAACATATATGGAATATCTGGGATTATTTTTATTTTACATACCTGTCGGTTTGATATTAGATTTCATGACAAATTCTTGGATGTTGGGATCGTGGATCAGGGATAATAAAAATATTTGATTAAGGTGAATACGAACTAGTGAACTTATGGGTGGAAATTCAATCTATCAATTCTTTCGATGACCTGGACACTCCTCTAGTGCAAAGCATTGCTTAAATTCTAATTAGTGTGCCTTTCTGGGTAGATGCAACAAAATTGATAAATACCATTAAAATGGTTACATATATATTCAAATACCATAGAGGCATGAATGTTTCAAATCATGTCGATGTTTTCTCGACATCATGATGTACTTGTTGCTGTATATGTACAAAACCCTTGATTATACCATTGGACATGGATGGAAACTAGTTTTTATGTTTCAATGATCACGGAAACGCCTCGTGTGGTCATGTCCTTGTGATAGGTAATTGATGAATTGTAAGGTGATGCCAATATTCTTCTAAAAAATTCGACCAATATTGGATTGTCTTATCTGGTTAGCGGCCTTTGGTTTCCTTTTAGTGTACCATTCTAAAAGAGATGAGAATTTACCCTATCTTAACATCATTCTCTAGGCATTATGAGTGCCTAGGTCTTATATTTTTCTAATATTTTATAAGTTTTGGGGATTTTTTTAAAATCTATATATCTATTGTATAATGGATTTGTGTATTTTTTTAGGCGTGGATGGTCTAGGTAATAATTATGTTTCTATGTAGGAATGCATTGGATAGACTATTGGACAATATCTATTACTTCTAACTTGAATTGTAAGAGGATGTTTCTATGGGATTAGTCAATGTTATTAAGTGGAAAGTTTGTATTCGTAACAAATTCTCACACATAAAATGTAGTATTGAATACCTTTAGTTAGTACCACATAATCCAGGTTAGTGAATCTGAGGATACCCCAAACATGTAGTTGGGCTCCGAGCTATGTTTAATAAGTAATAGTTTCAGTTGGTTGGATATAGATTATTCATTTTTTCATGATATGTAATTACAACATAAATGATTAAGTGATGAGTTAATTTGGGAAGGTCACCTAAAGATAGTTAGGATCATTTTTTTATGAAAACATTGTAAATGAAATGTTCTTTAGGAGAAGGTGTTTTTTGGTTATGTAGTTCTAGCCCTTTAAGCATATCATCTTCATGAATGATTATAAGAAGGTGGACTAACATGTATTACATATGGTTCAATGTATATAGTTGGTGATGAAACCATTTTAAATGCACGTAAACAATTTAATATTAGTGTGGTTTGTTTGATGGTGATGTCTTTCAAGGAAAGCATGCATGGTCAGTTTTTGTTGGTCGAATGGGATTCAACAATTCACTATCAATGAGGTATTTGATATGACTATAGGTGTAATGGTGTTTTCATAATTAAAGGAATCACATGAGATTCATCCCAAGAATTATTATTATCTGTACTCTATGGAAATTATAATAGTGGAGGAGCTATGGTTTGGAATTGGCCATTAAATTCTAAGACCCTTGGTAGAGAGCATGAATCGTATTTTTTTTAAAGATATTCTGATGAGAATATGTATCTTTTTAAGACATATTGGTTAATAACTATGATTAAATTTCAATTACTAAATGAGTATTGTCTTTGTTTTTTATATTTTAAGTGTCACATTCTTGTGAAATTATATATGGTGTGTTTGGAAATTTAAAATGCAACATGACCATTAAAATGAGACTTCATAGCCATTATAAGATGGGCGGGGTTTCTGTTGATCATGATGGCTTATAGGGGATGATAATTTCAAAGATGGGGTGAGTGTAAAATCATGTGGTTTCAGACTTGGTGGTTTTTTTTTATGGTTTTTAATTTTTGTCAATTTCTAGACAAGCCAATTTAATAGTCGAGCTTCAGAATGAAATATGGAGAGTTTGACCACATCAATGTGATGTTATGGGACTTTTTTGAAGGACTGAGAGGTTATTCAGGGGTCCCAAGGACATTTAGGAGCACCAGACCTAGAAAATTAGGATATAAAGGCTCTACACTGGGTGTATCGTTTTTATGAAACTATGTAGCCCATAGTAGGAAAACGTGGGACCTATAACAGCTAGGTATATGTGGTGTTAATATTCTACACATTTTTTTCCAAACCATTCACCTATCTCTCATGGTTATTGACACATAATAATTACATCAACAGTATTCACCTCACTATTTGTACCTCAATTGGCTAATAATACGTAGAAAACTATGTAGGATGCTGCAAGTTTTCCATAGAGGGCTCATTGTTGGTGCATCGTTTTAAAAATCAGGTGGCCCAAACTGTGTGAGATACCATATTTTAAAAAAATTATTAATTTAATTTAAATTAAAACAGAAATATAAAAAAAATAAAAAACTCCCTCTTATCCCTCTCAGTCGCAAGATGTAGGTCCCCCACCTCTCCAATAGTAGGTAACCTCCTCTTCTGAACTCCACTTCATAGACCATTTTTTAATAGATAATCCAAAAATTCCTCTCTAAACTATTATGGAAATGTATCCACTTACTCTCCCTATGCTTTTCCAGTAATTTTCCCCCCTCTATGTCACTGGCATGTTACAGTCGAAACCCAATGTTTAGTGGTTGACCAATTTTCATTTTTCTTTTGATGGTAGGTTATGCTAATGGACTCTCCAGACACAATGGGTTTTATTTTGGAAACTACCATTGAATGAGACGACATTTTTATTCTATTTGTTATGATTCCATCATTTTAATGTGATATTTATACCTGCTTCATGATTTATCGATTATTATATTGGGTCCTTTGGGTGTTTTATGGTTCTAGTTTCAATTGTAGAGTGTTTGGTGGTTCCTCTAGTCTTATGCACACATTAATAGATACATGTATATATATGTACATATATAACCCCATTTTGATTGTTCCTTGATGAAGAGGGGGATTTTTACTTGGGTTTAAAGGGTATATTTATATATGAATGTATGTGTATGTAGGGGTGAAAAGATTATTTTCATTATCAATGTATTCAAATGAAGAATGTTTGGATTCCTTCTTCATGGTGGTATGATCCCTATACTTGAAACCATTAATTTTAAAAATGAATTATGTGATTCTACAAAAAAATTCAATTTTTTATTTTTTGATAAATTTAACTATGCACCATGAATGAAATGTTTAGTGATTATCAATGATTTTTTGAGAAAAATAATAATGTTTTTTAAATAAAACCCATCAAATGGAGGTACACTGTATTATACGTAAAAAATTATTGTATAGTTATTAATTAGATGTGTTTTATATTGCTTTGTGATTTCCCTTATACTATAGGAACATTGTGTGATATAAGGAATGTGAGGAAATTTACTCTAATGGAATTAGGAATTGGAGTATTTCTATTATAAGTGTTTATGGAACCATTGCATCTTGTAAGTACCATATAGTCACTTTGAGTAGGAATTTAATTTGTTATACGACCCAATGGATGTATTTGTATGTTTTCCATGTTAGGGGAATCTTATTTAGATATAAGGGGAATAATTTTACTTAATTAAGGGATATATTGTCTCCCTTGGGTGTTGATTCTTATGGGTTGAATTGTTATAATGAAATTTAATTTTATATAGTTTTATTTGGAAAATGTATTAACAAGTTGGTAAATTCATGGGTTATGCTCAAATGTGAGGATGTGATAAATGAGTGGGTATAATCATTACATTCAATTTTTATGAATTCGAATACTTTTTCATTATGATAATTAGATATTTTGAATGTCAATCGGAATACATGGGTGTGTATACACATTAGATGTTGTTTATTATGAAAGTTGAATAATGAGTGGGTACAATCATTGTTATATTTAAATATAAATAGTTATATATGATTGGTAAGACTCATATGGTTTTTAATGTTAAATGATATAAATTTAATGAATGATTTTGTGGGTCAATGGACGGATATCCATTAATATTGATGTCGTACTGGATGCCTTGGGTTGATTATTCCACTAGGGTCTTCCATCCACATATTTCCTTGGGCCTTTATACCACTTGGATCTAATTTTATTGGACTCTCATAGGATATGATTGGTATGAAAAGATGACCCTATGACTAAAACCTATGCCTCTACCATGTTTCCATCAAGATTATCATGGGACTCAATGAGTATGCACTGGTCGTTGAAATCTACGATCCATACCTTCATGGTCCGATACATTAAAATAAAACTCAACTATATATGTTTTGGACTATTCCGGTTGTATGAAAATGATGTATTTAATATGGTTTATTGAGATTATCTCAATGTCATTGTTTCATAACATGTTTGGATGATCAATTGGTTCATGTTTGTTATTTGTGCATTATTTATAGATGCCATGTTATAGGAGCTCGAACATTTTTTGAAGGGATCCTTGATTGGATGCATTAGTATCATTGGTTTTCAGTTATATTCTATGGGTTTCTTTACTTATCATTAATACTTACTTAGTTAACCCATCACAACCATAAATTATATATTTAAAAAATTGGATTGGGATATAAATAATGGGTTCCAACGTACTGATATATTATCTCACACCCTGCTAGGGTACTATTGGTACCTAAGTAGACCTTCTTGTTTGAGGGATGAGATCCTTTCTAGTTCTTTTTTTCAAAGACCTATGTTTGTAGGATCACATTACAAACCTAGAGATCATGATGCTCATGGGGATTTCCTTTGGTATTTTATGTCTTTTCTTCACATTAGTATTGTATTGTACTAAATTGTAAAGAATGTTGTTTGTTACTTTTTTATCTTATTTACTATTATCTATCATGCATACTTTTATAAACATGAATTGTACATAATCTATATTCAATTGGTATTGCATCGATATTCCAATAATTTCTCATTTCTTGGTTCTACATCCGATATATCATTTTATTTACTATATGTTTACCATTGTGAAACTACTCAACTACTATAACACACTAACATCTAGTTGGAAGCCACTAACATATGAGGAGATTTTATTCAGTCCATTGGGCCCATGAGTCCATATACTATTCTACATGGTATTCCAGGTTAGGATTTTACACCAATGAGTATGGTTGGAATAGGTTTATGGATGTCTTTTTGGTTAGTGATCAAGGTTTTATTATTGTTTGTGACCATTTCATGGTTAGTGATCATGTTTTTAGTTATAGGAATTGTGATTCATTTGACATCTATGATGGTAGCTAGGGTGCATTAGTATCATGAATGGATTTAACCAGAATGAATTTTTGTGTTCTTCATTTTATCTACTAATTATTATATTATTAGAAATGTATTTCGATGATTGGTAGATAGTCATGCTTGAAAATATTATCATGTGAAGGGATGTAATGGGGAAATCATACCATATGTAATGTTCCCTATACCGAATCATTTGTAAGATATAAGGATATTACAACATGATATATGAATATTAAGTATATTACAAAAGTACATGCCTATGGTTAATTATAGTCAAGTGTTTTTTGGAAATTTAGTACACTATTTTTTAATAGAGTGAAATATATTCTATATATCTTGTAATGATATTCCACTATAGTAATTTTACCTAAAACATTCCTTCACAACAGAGGGAATGGAAACATAGGTAACAGTTGATATTTAATTATTATCAATGGTATGAAAGGGAAATGTTTAAAAATAACATAAACATATGGTTATGATAATGTGATAATGAACTTTTAATATGATACCCTATAGGTCAATGATCATAATCATGATACAAGAATACAATATTGGTAGTTCCTAAGACATTAATAATAAAGAAATCATGAGAATAATACATATAAGTGCGATATATTAATACGATGTGGAGTAGTAGAATATCCATCAATGCATATTGAACATATAAAAATTGAGACATCTTCAAACATTAAGTTAAGCACATGAACCCAAGCCCTCAAAAAGATATATGGACATGAAACTAGGTCCATGAAATTTTTTGTAAACATTGAATCAGGTTCATGCATAACATTGTTAACGTATAATCATGTTTACCCATAAAATTATGGAAATCAAACCAGGTTAATGAATAAAACTGTAATCAGGTAATGAGGTTTACACGTAACATTATGAACAGACAATTAGGTTCATGCATAACACTATGAACATGTAATCAGGTTCATTAATATACTCATGGACAAGAAAATTGGTCTATAAATAACATTGTGATCGTGTAATAAAGATCACACATAATATTTATACTCTTGATTATATAATAATTACCCAATTAATTATATAGATATATAGGTCCCAAACATATCCTGATGACATCATTCATACATATTCCACAATACAAAACATTTATCATATCATGACCTATAAAAAGTTATAGTTTTTATAAACATGAAATCAAAACCCATTAAAAGAAATGGGTATCATTAAAATTACATCATATCATAACTGACAAAAAGTGGTAGGTTTCTTAATCACAACATGAATTCATCACCCGTGAAAATAAGAGAAAAGGGTTTCATTAGTACCATAAAATCAAAGCTTGATCAATTCAAAGGAATAATATGACTGCATCCTTTAGATAATTTCCTAGAAAGGTATTAATAACATCAATAATTTCATCTTATATGGAATATAATTATTAAAGATATTTTGAAATCATTTCTTGAGAAAAATATACTTTCTTTTTTGGAAATTAGATTTAAAAACAGAATACCTTTTGAGAACAATTCTAATGAAAATTTATAAAAAAATATTTGAAATAATATTCAGAAAATTTCATTTTAAAACTTAACAAAAAATTATAATTGAATCTTTAAAACATTGTGAAAACCATTTTCCATGAAATAATTATAAATTAATCTGTAAACCATTTTGAAATTTATTTTCCATAAAAACATATAAATGAATATTGATACCTCTTGAAAAACATTTCATTGAAAATTACTTTTAAGAAAACATTTTCTTAAAAATTATCCTTTTCAACATGAAATATAAGCTTTACATAAATGATAAAGTATAAATCCATACATTCTAAATGAGGTCAAAATAACATTCCGTTTGCATGGTAAAAATGATGCAAAAATGGGTTTCTCAAAAAGTGACAAGTATTTTAATTTGAAAAAATTGGTAAAAGGAAAAAGACTAAAAATTTATTTTAAAAATTATAGTTGAATAGTAGAATATTCTAGTAAATCATTTTTAAAACCTAGTTTTGATGTAACATAGATTTCCAACTAAATAGAGCGGTAATGTCTGAATTTATTTAAAATAAATTATTGATAATATTATGTACCAACATGTAGATTAATTGTTCTAATACAAGGATATGACATAAATTACCATATTTTATGAATATTCATGAAAAATAATGATATATGTACCATAAAATTTCATCAATGATAAAATTTTCATATACAATCTCAATAGACGGGGATACTGTAGTTATAAACCATTAGAATTTTGGATACATTGAATCATTATAAAATTTAAATAACAAAATTATATGAATCGTAAAAAATAATTAAAAAATGTATATGAATTGTATAACATGTCAAAAGAAGTATATATACCTCATGAAAAATCATTGGTACAAGACATGGCATGTGTCTCAAAGAAGCTAAATTGGGAAACAATTACATTACTGATTTTATAAATTTTGAAACATAAGCTCCTGGAATAAATGTAAAAAAATGGACATATAAACACCCATAAATTTGAATATAATAATATTATAATACATACATGGTCATTATAAAAACCACACAAACTAAATTAGTATTGATTAAGGTATGTATCTCACGAAATAAAAGTGAGATAAAATCCCATTACTTTGTCTCTTGAGTCTCATCATTCTCATTTAAAACACCTATATAATAAATATAAATTTATTTTAAATCTTTTAAATAACCTTATTATTATATCCAATTCCATATATTAATTATTTTTCCTTATATTACCATCTGGTTAAAAAGTTTTTTTATTGTTTCAATTCAGGTTATACTCACTCTGTTCTTCGAATGTGTCTTAGTTTGATATATATTTGGCCCATATACATATATCAGGATTTAATGATTTTAAATAATTATATAAATATAATTTAAATTATGTTTATTTATGTTATAATAATTAAACAATATATATGTATAAAATTTAATACTCAATTAATAGAGACGTAAATTCTTATATATATTCAGGAACGTGGTTTCTATTTTTATTGTGGTTTTAAATTAATGAAGCAAAATGAAATATGTGTCAACATATTTATATATATATATATATAATTATTCTAGTATCATTATTATATAAATATATCATATAATATCACTAAAACCATTCTTAATACATTCCATGTAATGTACAAATGAATCATATTGATTTGAGGGGGTGATAGTCCACACATCCTCAAACAAATTATTGTATTAAAAAATGAAATGTACAAATAAATATGATATGAATTAATTATATAATCATAATTTATTAATAAATTAATTATATATAATTTTAATCATAATCTTCACCATTTTAGGTAGTACTAAAAACAGAACAATAATTTTTTTGTGAGGAGGTAGTTCACCATACAGGAAAACAGTATGCTAGTTATTCATTAGATAGAAGTTTCTATTATTGTAGATTCATAAATTTCCATAAAGAAACCTATTATATTTTTTATACAGAGGTTTTAAAACAATAAAGGAATTAATAGGGTGGAGTGTAGAAGGAAAATAAAATAAAATAAAGGAGTTTGAGAGAAGTTGTTTCCTCTTAATCAGGTTACTCCATTTGATTTGAGACCGAAGGATTCCTCATATTTCATTCTTAAAAGAATAAGGATTATAGGAAGAATAAAGGTATGTTAGGAAGTGTATTAGGTAGATCTTGGCAGATCCAATTTGGTTTTAGATGTGAGAAGAATAGGGAGAGGTGGTGGCCTTTTATATGGAAGAGAAAGGGAACACTTGGTATTTTTGAAAACCAGTTGGTGATACCCATGTTTTAACCTAATGAAAGTCATAAAACAAAAAAACGAATATTTGATGGTTAATGGTATCAAAATGTCCATAAAATGGTTTTTGGAAAAGTATCTATGTTGTTTTAGGTCATAAATTAAATGTTTTATACTTTGTTAATCCATCTTTTCTTTTAATCGTTCTAATTATTTTCAATAACATTAACTAATATTTTTAAAAAAATATTGGACCTTATTAGACAATATAAATTATTGTTATTAATAATATTTAATCCATTTTTACATTTTTTTAATCACAAAAGTGGCCTAAATTAATTTAAATATATATTCGATGATGGAACAAAACTATGGGGTTTTAAAGTACATACGTCTATAGGTTTGCGATGAATTTATATCAAATATCAATGAAAATGAAATTCCAATAAATAAAATTTTATTATCTTTTAAAATTACTATATATTCATATTTTAAATCCCATTTAGTTTATAATTTTTCTTTATAATTGAATTATATGAAAAAAGAATTTTTGAATTAAACTTCAATATTTTTAACTTTTCAATAACAAAACAAAACCTTATATAAAAATACCAAAACATTATAATATTATAATTTTTAATGTTTTCATTAAAATAAAATTTGTATTTTTATATATGCTATCTAAAAAATTTCTAAAAAATTTATTCAAAATGGATTATTCATTAAAAGGATATAAAACTATGATTATAAAAATATCTGTATTTAATAAATAAAATTGAGGGTTTCCTAATCTTATTAATATAAAATCTATTAGATTAATATCCAAAATATATATTACAATATATAACATATATATTAATATCACTAATTAATTTAATTTATTTGGTTAAAAAACATTTTTACCATAAAAATAATAATATTTCCCTGTATTTTCAATTGGTTTTGATATTTTTTCAAATTAATGGGTAACCCCTAAATTAATCAAATATTTCTTTAAAAACTATATTTTAAAAATTATTTATCACTAATTAATTACTTATAATTTAATATTATATATTATAACTTATTATTTTAAATAATAATATTTAAATAATATATTATTTTTCAGTAAACCTTGGTAATTCATGCTTCACAATCTATTGAGGAAAGTCAATGTTTTGTACAGTGTAAGATAACCTAAGTTTTATGTGTAAAGAAAAATAAAATATATGTCATTTTTAGTTCATGATTAACTTGATGATTCATTTAATTTAATCCAAATAATGTTATTTAATAATAAATAAATAATTTTCAGTGTTTTCTGAAAAGAAAAATATCAATGAGTCATAAAAACAATTTGAAAAATATTTATTTAAAATTTATTTTAAAAAAATCATAAAAATTTACCTTTTAAAAATTTATAGAAATATTTTAAAAAATCATGGCCGGTAAATCCATTCATGCCATATGATGTAAAAAAGAACATTCCTTTTCAACATAATAATGGTCAAAATAAATGCCTTGTTTTGATTTAAATAAGAATATTCCTTTGAAAATATTGATTTAAGAAAAAATGTTAAAATTTAATTATATATTTCAGTAAAATATTAGAATATTATAGGAAACCTTCTAGAAGACATGGTTTTGACAGAATAATGATTTTAGAGAGAAGAGAGGTGTAAATTTAGCCTTTCATAAAAACGTATTCTGGATCATTTTATATACCAACAAGTGGAAAATGTAACATTACATTTATATAACAATAATATCCATATTTTCAGAAATATCATTGGATGCCTCGATATTTTTATCATAATATTTCATTAACGGGAGAAAATTCATAAACAATCTCAATAAATGGTGAGATTGTAGCTATAAACCTTTACCATGTATTTAATATTGAATCATTATACAACAGAAATAATAATGTTACATGATTCTTAATATTTCATGAAAATTAAGAGATTCAGGATATAAAATTTCAATTTTATTATATACCACTCATGGAAAAATATTGGTGCATGACATGGAATGTGTCCAAAAGAATAAAAATTGAGAGAACATTAATTTACATATTCAGAAACTTTTGAAATATAAACTCCATGAAATAAACATCGTGAAATAGATATGTACACACCCATAAATTTAATTATAAGAATAATATAATACATACTTAGTCTGTATACACACCCCCCAAATTAAATGTCTGATGTTTGAAACATGTGTCTCACAAAAATAAAAAGTGAGATAAAATCCCCTTATCTTCATTCAGAATCTCATTATACTCATTAAAAATCATATATAATAAATATAAATTTATTATAAATCTTTTATAAGACCATATTATTATTTTTAATACCAAATATATTTTTATTGTGACCATATATTACATGTTTGTTGACAATCCAATTTTAAGGTTTCACTTCGGGTAATATTCTCTTTGTTCATTGGTCAAGTCTTAACGTGTTATATATTTTATCCTTATACATATACCAGGATTTAAAGATTATAAATCATGATATAAATATCATTTGTATTTATTATATCTATTTTATAATATTCAATAGAATATAGACGTTTGAAATGGAATTCATCATTTTTGGAGACGATTAGTCGTGGATTTGCGTATATGTTGTTTCTGTTTTTATTGTCTTATTAACAAGTATTAGATTAATGCAATTGGTGTATATATATTTATATATATATATATCATTATTTATGTAGATATATTGTATCATTTATAACACAAAAGTTCATTATACCCATATTTAATTCATTCTATGATGTTTACGCACAAATGACATCGCTTTGAATGGGACATAATCCATACTACTCAACCAAAATCTTCATATTAACGCAAAATTTATAGTAATAAGAAATAGGTTGTAAAATTATTAACTAAAAATAAATATATAATAAATATAATATATATCTAATATAAATACAATTTCAATCAAAATGGCTACCATGGGAATGTGTAAAGAAAAAAATAACAACCATCGTTTTCCATGGAAGTAGTTAAGCGTACACATTAATAGTTTCTTCATTACCCATTAGATGAAGGTATGTGTATGTGTTGGTCAAGACCATATAATATAAACTTCCTAGTATGTTTTAAATACTTCTGTTTTGGTAAAATAATATAATAAAAATAGTGGATGATGTGGATAAATAAAATAATTGAACGGACCATGAGCGATGTCGTTGCGTCTTTATCAGATAACTTCTTCTGGTTAGTGGAAAAATGATCCCTCATAATGATTTATGATAATTATAGGATTAAAGGAATAATTTAGATATTTTTTGTAGTTTTAGGAAGATCATGGATTAAACTATGTGTTTTGAGAGGTGTTGAGAAGAGGTAGAGGTGGTGTCCTATTATTCAGAAGGGAAATGACATAGATGGCATTTTTGAAAACAAGTTAGGTGTACCCACATTTTTCAATAAAAAAAGTTTTATAAAACCAATAAATCCAATTAAAAGAAGTTTAATGGATATATAAAAACTTTACAATAGGTGTGGGATATGTATCTTGGTCATTTTGGGTCATAAAATTAAGGTTTAGTAATTTATGAATGTAATTGTTCTCTTAACCGCTATAATAATCTTTAAAGAATTCCAATTTTATTTTTGGAAAAAGGATGAAATTATTATAAGTTATATTTTCTTCTGATTCCCAATTTGTAATAAATATTTCCTAATTCTAATCATAAAAGTGGGATAAATTTATTTAAAAATAAACTCCCTGACAGAACAACACTACGTGGTTTTAAAGTGAACACATAAAAAGGTTTACTGGGATTTTATATCCAATTTCAAAGTGAAATTGATTCCAATTAAATAAACTGGAATAGATTACAAAATTATTATTTAATTCATCTTTACTACCAATTTAAAATATATTTTTAATTTATGAATTAATTTTATGTAAATTTAGTTTTGAAATAAAATCTAGCAATTTTCAATATTCATTATAAAATATATCCTTAGAGAAAAAAACCCAAACCAAATTTTTAGGACTCTATGTTAAATATTAATTTAATTTTCACATATTAAATCTGTAAATCTTCCAAAAAGTGTATTTAAAATGAATTCTCCATTAAATCCCTATAAAATACCATTTAAAAAATACAGGTTTTTGAACATAAAATTGGGTTTATTATTATCTAATTTCTATCAAATATATTTTATTAATATCAATTTTTTTAAAATCTATCATATATATTAATATCATTCACTAATTTAATTTATTATTGTGAAAAATCTTTATGACCATAGAAATAATAATATTTTCATTTATGTTCGATAAATTTTCATATTCATTTCTAATTAATTGGTATCCTATAAATTAATATTATATTTGTGTAGAAATTATATTTTCATAAACTATTTAACAATATTAAAAAAACTCATTTATGGTGTGAGGCTATATCTTATTAAATTAAATAATAATATTTTTAAAATATATTATTATTCAGTAAACCTCAGTAATGTGATTCACACATACCATTGAGGAAAGTTATTGTTGCATGTAATGAAAGCTAACCACAATGTTCCTTGTAGATCATGATAAAATTATTTTGTGTATTTTGTATGATTAAATTGGGTTTTCATGTTAAAAAAGAAAAAAAATAGAATTTTAATATAGAATTTTCTATTTCTATTGTTTTGTGAAATAATGAATATCAAAATGATTTAATTAATTTGAAAATAATAATTGAAAAAATCTTGGGGTGTTAACTGAACAATCTTGAGAAAGAGTTATATGGGATCTCTTGGTGTAATGATATTGACGTGTCATGTATCATGTTTGAATTATCCTTGTTTAAGGGTGAATAAAGATATTGTGACTTGTGTGATAAATATATAAGTCTATTACACAGTGTACATTTTAAATCATAAATATGTGAGTGGCTAGTTGTATGATGAGATCCAATTGTTTCAAAAACATTTAATGAGAATGCTTTCTGAGGAGATGAGATTTAATGTGGATATCCTTATGTGGTAGATGATTCAAAGACAATAAATCAAGAAACATGAGGTGGTTGACATGTGGTTGGTACTGGACACACATTGTTGAGAGATATATTGTTAGGAGTTGGTTTAAAGAAAGTGCAGTTTGTTTTGTTGTGAGTGTGTGTCATAAAGAGATATAAATGTTTATTTAGGATGTTGTATAAGAGTATTACATTGAGAAAATTATGAGACTTCTTTAAACCCTCTAGAGTGATCACTGAGTCAATTATATTTATGAAAAGCTTCATTTATTTTTTTTAAACAATTCTTAGGCTGAAGATTGAACTTGTCGAGTTATGATCGTGGAGCAGAATATGGTAATCCATAAAATGGGTAAAACACCATTATCCATTTGACGGTGGTGACCCTAATTTTTAGTTGTAATATGTAATTTCTATGGAAACACTTGTAGATAATAAGGAACATGTGATGTGAAGAGGTAATGATTAGGATACACTTATTGAAATGAATATCATATTGATAACTGTTAAAAACATCCTTGAATGAATTGTTGTAATGTTATAGGACCGGCTTTTGGAAAGTAAATTTATCTTTGTGGTTTATTGATTATGATGATATCATTTTTTCTCTTTTCCCACCTTGTATTTTCTGTGAAAATATTTTTTTTATGGAGTGGTCATAAAGACCTATATTTTTCACAACATAAAATATTAGAAAAATATTTTATTTTTTTCTATCAAATTGTTGTAATGGGTATCATGGTATGTTCATACATGAATATTCCCATGAAATTTAATTTACTACTAAATTGGTAAAAAAAAGGATTTTATTCAAGAACAAGAGGTTTTCATATTTTCGAACTGTTCAATTCTTCTAGGATGAAATATTGATTAGAATATATTTAATTAATTATTTTTATATTAACACAAATTAATTTGAATATATCATCTGAGCAGTGATTTGGATTGAGATTTTATCTTTATCATTTTTTTTAAAAAGGAAGTGTTTTTCTAGGTGGGACATAAACTCATTTAAGGTGTTGGGGTTTGTCCCAAGACCCATTTCCTTTTTCATTTAATTTTACTCCTTTTATTTTTCTTCATTCCTTTTTTTATCCTCCCCTAACTTCATGAAAAATCTATAAGGCCTTATCCATCATCTTTCTAAGAAATATAAAATGAGATAGGTAAAGAGATAAAGATGGAGTGTAGGGTAATAACACATGTGGTGCTTGAGAAGACCCAGATCATTGTGTGATAGCCACAAAATGTGGATGTGGAAAATGATTCATAGATTCCCCCCAAAGGTATATCATTGCTATGTTTCTTCCATAATTACCATATATTCAACCTTTTAATGTTTTAGATACCTTTTATCACTACTTAGTATTCCTTGAGGTTGAATCTATAGATTTTGGGGTGAACAAAAGGGTTCTAGTATGATTTAGGAGTAATCCATTAAAAATCATAATCACAATACATATATCTTAGAAGCACACACCATGTGTTATTACCATTCAGGGATGATGATATTTTTACAAGTACAAACCATGTATATGTTATACATTCCATGTGTTGGTACTTGAGAATGTGGAAGAGTACCTTGAAAGATAGGACATGTTCGGGCACTTGGTTGTGTAATGTAGATGGCCAGACTCTAGATGGGTTGCATGTCATGTAAAAGTTCATGGCCATTATATGTGAGGAACACATGAATATATGCAATGTGGAGTAGATACCCTATATATGTAATACAATCCATGTACTTGTGTTTTACATTCCATGTTCTTATAAGGTACAAATCCATATGGGGATTTGATATTACACACTGTTGACTATGGTATAACGGACATTTACTACTCCATTTATTCCCTTCATAGGTTTTTTCAAAATATGTACAACCTAAATTCATAATTTCAAGTATGATTAGTTCATTTTGATAATTTTTTATGTAGATTGTGATTGTAAAATAATTTATCTTATTTGAGTGTCCTATACAAATTTTTACGGTATGTATGATATAATGAATACGCATATACTCTAGTAACATTATTTCTATAATCTACTAAGATTCATATCCACGATGTGATGTGGTCCATCTACCATCTCTCTAGAAGAGTATTTACATATCAATTTTCCAAGAGGAAAATTGGTTGGTTGGTTGTTACCCCACGATGCAAGTTTTGACTATGTATCCATTAAGGGATGCCTTTAAATAGTACTCTGAGCTAAGGATCTCAAGTATTATTCCCCTACCCTAGAACCATTTTTATGATCATTTATGCAATTATACCTCATATTTAATATTTTTGTTGATCTAGTGAAGGATCCCTTAATTTACCTACACCTTTACAAGGATCTCGGAAAGGATGACTAATTTTACACTTCCTATGGATCCTAAAAAGGATATAGTCGCTTAAGAACTAATATATAAAATCCCATCTGGGATTTCTTTTCTCATGGACAGACATTGGGGATCCAAATTAGTATTCCTCTAAAGTGATATGACCTGAGGGATATAGTGGGTGCCCTGGGGGTTTAACAATTATTAACTAGAGCATTGGGGGTTTGGGTAGTGATTTTCATGGGATTCACCTCAGAACCCATGAAAAAAAAATTACCCAAGAGGATGTGTCAGTAGTAGTGGGTTTAGGTGTTTGGACTCCCTCCATCATTTTAATATATATTAACATTATTATTATTGATGAATCTATGATTATAGATGTACTCAATTGTTTTTACGTAGTGTGCTTGAGGTGATGTGGTACATCCAAAAGATTCATAAATGTGTTAGGTAAATATGTGTATTCATGAATTTTATATTCCATTATGGTTCTAAAATTACATACACATTTACAATTGGAAAATTATCATTCGTTCAGAAATATTTTCTTATTGAAAAGTTACATTCACTCAAAATGGTTTTTACCTTACCTATGGTTTTCCATTACATATCTAATA
Source organism: Viscum album (assembly GCA_963277665.1). NCBI lineage: Eukaryota > Viridiplantae > Streptophyta > Magnoliopsida > Santalales > Viscaceae > Viscum > Viscum album. Next base: position 1,170,028,480 of record OY728119.1, on the reverse strand, counting down.
TATTTTTAACCAAGTCTAATAATATTTTTCAAAAACACTAAATCAGATCATTACATAACAAAGAATGTTATAGTTTCATAAAATCCAATTTCTCTAGAATTAAGAATATGATTTCCTCTAAAATCTGACTCTGCTTTCATCCGAAATCAGACTATAATTTTATCTAAAACAAGACTCTGATTTCATCAAAAATACAAAATAGATTTCTATTAAAACATGAGTTCAATTTCATCAAAAATAAGTCTTTGATTTATTCTGAAATGAGACACTGATTTCTAGATATATCAGACTCTAATTTCTGCTGAATTCATACTCTGATTAATCAAGAATTTAGACTCTGATTTCATCTGAAATCTGACTACGATTTCTTCATAAATCAGATTCTAAATTATTTAGAATTCTGACTTGGATTCTCATTTATTTCAGAATCTGACTTTTCATATTTTTAGACATTGATTCTCACATTCTTTATATTCTGATTAAAATCCATTCTTACATTTACCACATTTCTATAATGTAATGTGTTATTTTATCGGATCCTAAACATGTTAATGTTTGTTAAACATGTTAAAGTTTCTTATGCTTTTTAATGTTTCTTATTGAATGATAATTTTTACCATGTTTTCTTACATGAAACGATGTTGTACAATATTTTCCCAGCATACCATTTTCTATGTGACGTGTATTTAGGTCCGTCCGATATTTATGTAAATATATAGCTGTTGGAGGAGGGATTTGACTATTGCAACATTTTCCTATAAATTCCCATGATATTTGAATATTTCAACACATGTGTAGAAGTACTAGATGTTCTAAATTCAGTATAGATAATTTTTTCTACGAAGAGCTCTGCTCGAACCTCCCTTATGTGAATGTTATGGAAAACTTGTTCAAGATATGAACAACTTGATCAGCTAGACTAGGGTGAATATGATTTGTTATGATCAATCGAGGGATTCCATGGATAGGATGATAATGGTGTTGTTCACAATAGAGATCGAGTGCCCTCACGGGTAGCGAGATAGAATCTGATGTTCTTATCAATGGATTACCATGTTGTGGGTGAGAAATACATTATTGAAATTATAAATCACGGGACCTTCATGTTGAGTCAATAAGGGTTCGTTATGTTTTTTCCATTTTGTCATCTTTGGAAAATCAAAAACACGTTATCATAAGAAAAAAATTATTTTCTCTAAATTTTATCTTAAAAGGGAAAATTTTCCATCCCTAAGGAAATTTTATCCTTACCTATGTTTTCATTGTTCATAATATAATTTCACTATTTATAACTCATTTTTTCTTTTAATGTATAAAAATAGGTTTCAAATTTAAAACCTCATAATCCTATAAATCCTTAGATATTGAGTATTGTGTTTTCAGAATCCGAATTATCAGAAATTCAGATTCCAGATTCACTGAAATTTCGATTCCAACTTCATTCAAATTTAGATTCTGAATTCTCTAAAATTCAGACTTTGAATCCTCTGAAATTCAGAATCTGAAATTCATTGAATTTAGACTCCGAATTCCATAGAATTAGGACTCCTAATTCCTTAGAATTCAGACATTGAATTCCTTATAATTCAGACTCTAAATTCTTGAGAATTAAGACTCCAAATTCCTTAGAATTAGGATTCCAAATTCCATAGAATTCAGCCACAGAATTCCTTATAATTCAGAGACTGAATTCCCCATATTTCAGAATCTAAGTTCCTTAGAATTCAAAATCTAAATTCTATAGAATCCAGACACCGAATTCTATGCAATTCAGACTCTGAAATCTATAGAATTCAGGTTCTAAATTCCTAGAACTACAAAATCTGAATATTTATTATTTATAGTATCAAAATATTTATTTTCTTAGACACTGAACATTATTTTTCCATAGACTCCGAATAATATATTTGGTTTAGCAACCATATCATACATACCCATATTATAGTTATGAAATGATTTTTTATAATTTGTTTCAAACTAACCATTGCTTGAGTGACACGTGTATAGATCCCTCTTAGATTCAAGGAAATATATGATCGTTGGAGTGGGGGAGCCGACCATTGCAGAAATTCAAATATATAGGAGATCATTTGAATGAGATCAATAATAAAAACTGATATTACATTGATCAATCAAGAGATTGTATGTTGCTGAAGTGATTTTTTAGAGACCCGAAGGTTAACGTACATGGACATTACATTACTTTTGCTTAATACTTAGTACATAAAAAAAACACACACACATAGACCGTAATAGTTTAGTGTCTTTGGAAACTCGTAATATAATCTTCTAATGATGGTGAATGATCTTCAACATCTCCCATAAAGATCTTCCTTTTTTTTACCTAAAACCTTTATTTATATCCTGGGGAAAAGAAAACATAAAAGGGTGAGCTCAAATGCTCATTAAAGGTAAACAAAATAAATATCAATCACATCATATTCATAGGAACATAACATTTTCGTATTCTTAACCTTTAAAAGATATCATAATATCATAACATGGGATAAATCATAGTAGTGAAATGTAATCCCAATAATCATAACTTAAAACATGAAACTTTGTGGAATACACACATAATCATAGAGAATCATTTCTTATTAGTCAAGACACATTGCCAAGACTATCTTAGTGGACAAAGTCCATTTCTGAACCGAGTTCACTCCTCGTTTCAGTCCTATTTCACTGAACCGGTTTAACCTGCCCTTCCAGCCATGTTTATATCATGAGATATAAAATCTTTACCCAATGCATTGGAGGGATATATAGGTCCCACCCATCTCATAATGATACCATTCTTATGTGTGCCATAAAATCATAAATCCTACATCATTGTATAACCCATGTAATAAAAATGGGAATCTTAAACATCATGCCATCATAACATAATCCATATAAGATAAAAGGACATCATAAAAAAATAATTTCATCATAACATAATCAAATCAATGTAAAAATAGGGATATAAATATAACCCTTTATTATCTTAGATGGAAAATAATTTTGATAAAACACTTGAACTCCATTCTTGAGGAAAATATCCTTTCTTCTTCAAAAACATTTTCCTTTCTTAACATGTCATACAATTTTAAACTAAAAGAAGTTGATTAAAAATAAACTTGAAAACTTGTAAAGTAAGCTTCTTGGAAATAATGTTTTAAAAATATATTCATGCCGTATAAGTTAAAAAAACATTCTTCCCGTACTTTTTTCGGAAAAGTCAAAAAGTGTCTCATACGAAAAACGACAAAAGATTCCTTTCATGTATTTTACTAAAAACTCACTGAAGGGTAAAATTGGATATAAACTACTGTAGAAGGATAGAAATATTACATATTGAGGAAACATGGATGTGGATGATAAATATTTCCCAGTAAATACCAAAGTATAAACAATCTCGCATAAAAATGAGATTGCGAGATTTTCCCTTGCCTTAGGTCCGATTTGCTTCGTAAGTGTCCGAACCTCCTGTATAATGATTTAAATAATTTAATTTACTTATTCCAGAATCATAATCATTGTTATGATATCATATATGGTTTACTTATGACTTTTTATGACCCGTTCTTTTATAAATTCCATGTTAAAGAGCGTTTTGGGTAAAATCGTTTCATTTGTCGTCCCTGTTTTGACTTGTAATTATTCATATGATTACGTATATCATGATTACTTAATTCCAGAATATAAAACATGATTTATATATAATATATATTCAGAATATACATATATATAATAGATCAGTAATTGTAAAGAAATACACCGTTCATGGAGACGGTAGGACGTACGTACGCATGAACGCTGTTTTCGTTTCCTTATTGAGTTGAATGGAATTAAGTAGATGACATAAATATATATACACATAAATCCAGTATCATTATTATGTCATATATTTCATGATTACTTATTATATATACTTTATAATCATTCATGAATGGTTAACGTGGAGAATGAATCTCATCACGTCGTGGAGACGATAGTCCGTACGTACGCACGAGCGATGATATCGTTCTCATGATCGTGGAATTGTATTAAAGTGTATGTATACTATTTAAGAATCAATATCATTTTACAATAATCATATATAGTTATTATTTTCACCATTATACCCATCCAAGTAAGGTGGTGGTGGAAAATAGATTACACCACGGCGTGGAGACGGTATTCCATACGTACGCACGCGCGGTGATTTCGTTTTCCGTAGGATGGATAGATGGTGAAATAGGGTTGTTTCATAATTATAATAACATATCAGTATATGAGTGATACTGATGTTATTACTTCATAATTAAACAACCTAAGAAGAAGAAGTGGAAGAAGAAATAAAGTTGAAAGAATCGGTAACGGACATTACCTCTTCTTTGAAGCGCCTTTTTGAGATCTCCTTTTAGGGCACTAAAATTGGTCTTTGAAAGATACCAGAACCTCTAGGATGTTTCTAGGAAAGTGTAGAAGAGAATTTGTCAGGGTATGGTTTTTCTTGATGGCTCAATGTCGTGTGAGGAAGAGAGGGAGGAGGTGCCCTTTTATAAGGGCGGAGAGGGGCACCTTTAGAATAACTAAAAATATTATTTTATTATAAAGCCAAATTCGGTTTTAAATAGCTCCAAATTGATTTATTTCAAAGATAAGGTGGGGATGGGTCGAAATAATCTAATCCAATAGAATTTATACAAGTTTAGGTTCCTATATTAACCTTATCGTTTAGTTTTAACTCTTAGTTAATTAGATTGACATTTACCATGTCACTTTGTATTTTTATATTATATAGTTAATAAACTTACCATATACATCCAAGCGACCCCCAAGTGGTCCATTAATGATACACATATTATGATATAAGTACCTTGGTTGAACCTTAGATTTTTAGGAATATAATAAAAATTAATAATATAATATTAGTTTTAAAAACTATTTTATGTCAATTTTGACACTGTTTGGTAATTGATTTTTGTGAAACTCATAACAGAATGATTAGTTCGAAAAAAGTTAATTAAATTAATAATAACATGTCATATTAACCTATAAAATTAGTGGAATTCATAAAAAGTCTCAAATTACATTTATTTGGGTATTTATAACATCAATTATGTCAATATTTCATTAATAAGATAATCAATGCATCATCATTGTGTCATAAATAAATTAAATTATTTAATGTCTAAAAATTACAAATAAAATACCATTATGTATGAAATCGTTTTAGCTTTATAATTAATATTTATAGTCGAATTTATCTTATGTATAACGATATATTAAAAATTATCTACTTATTAAACATTGATTTTAACTATTTTATCCCTTCTTTAAATAAATTAATAATAAATGTCCTAATCTAATCCAAGTGGGCCTAAATGGTCATATTTTATTCCTAAGGTTTTTTTTTGTCGAATTAAATTTATCCAATAGAATTATGACATGCTTTAGGGTAATAATAATATCATTTTTACCCTTAATTACCCTATTTACTTTTAACCGTGGTAAAAAAAAGTAAAAAGTTATTATTCACCAAAAATTATTTTCATCTCATTGAACCACATTTTACTTACTGACATCAACTATGTATCTCGAATTTTTGAAATTCCACTCACAGAAGCGGTAAAATTAATTTTTATGAAAAAATCATTTTTTTAACTACCACTTAGTGGTTTCACTATTCATCAAAAAAATGAAAGTTTCCAGAAAAATACCAAAAATTAGGCCTAAGCTATATTTGATATTATGAACTAAAAAATGATGTCTATTTTACTAAATTCAAAAAATATCAGTTGCATCAATTAATTTAAAAATTAATTCTCGTCGTCAAAACAAATAGCGTGTTCTTAAGAGATAATAACTATCAAAAGATTAACACTTGTTTATGTCTGGTTTAAATGTGAAATTACATCCAATGACCAACATTGTATTAAATTGTAAACATATATTCTAAATATTCTTTAAAACCACTCAAATTAATAATTTATTACTATTAATTATTTCTATTAAAAATGTTGTTTTTAATTAAAATTTAGTAATTTTCACTATTCATCATAAAATGAAAGTTATCCGAAAAGTACCAAAATTTCACCCTAAGCTAATTTCGATATTCCGAATCCAGAAATGAAGTCCATTTTGAAAAATAAAATTTAAAAAATTTCAAAAAGTGGTTATTACTATTCATAACGGCTAGTTTTAATAATATTTTAATAGCATATCATTGTTTAGTGAAACTCAGTATTGCGTACTACACACGCTATCGAGGAAGGTCGCGATTGCGTGTAATACAAGGCAAGTCAAGGATGCGTGTTGTGCAAGATCCTTTTGGTGTAGCGTACAACAAAAGACATTAATGAAATTAAAAAGAATATTTTTCATAAAATCTCGGGGTGTTACATTCTACCCCCCTTAAAATGAATTTCACCCTCGAAATTCGTCGGGGTTATAAATGGTTTACTCCTCGAAAGTTTCTTTAATAGATACCCACATCATAAAAAGGAATACCAAAACCAATCTTTAAAAACAAAAGTAGGAAACGTAACGGTTACCCAAATAAACTAATCACTGGGTTTCCACATAGCTGAAAATATGGATATGGAAGAGAAATCTAACCATCATGTTCTGATGGAGTGTGGTAGAGAACATGGCTATGGAAAAGCCAGAAATCACAAATCCATAGATTTGTGATGATTTAAGGTACCATCTGATTCATCGGATATAAGGGCACTAGGACAACATTTTTTGTTTTCAAGATCATTTCCCTAAAGTTGATAAATTAAACTAAATACTTACATGATTTTGGTACAATCTCATTGTTGTTCGTTAATTGAACAATTTCTACTTCATCCCTTAATGAAATGAAGTTGAATTTTTTATTCGTGATTTTTTATCAGATCATGTGATAGAATGATGGGTTATTCCATCTGTCTCAAACAAAAGGTTTATAAAAGTTATCAAAAATACATAAGTCCGTCTATAGTGAGATTAATCATATATGGTTCCTAAAATGGACTTATACTTCATATATCATACTGCTTAATATAATAAAACTAGTTTCTACTAAACAATGACTTCCTGTAGGCCAGTGGTAGGCGATAAAGGCCAGTCGCACTTCGGTTGTGGGTTCGATTCCCACAGCCTTGTCCGACGCGATGGGTTGTCACCCGTCCTGCAGGTTGTCCTTTTTTTAAAGCTATATTACTATAACATCCCATCAATAATATCGAAAAAAGTTCTATCCTTAATCAATATTAAATTATGTCCAACATACTTCATTCCAATCTTTAGGCTCATCTAAAATACTTCGGTCCAAGCTCATAGTATAAAGAAAATTATTACTTGAAATGTCACATAACAATCACATGAATGCCATCATTTATCCCCCATATATCATAAGATATATCTTGTTTGTCAAATTACAAACATGTAGATACCTTAATCATGTATTCTCTTGAAGAATGAAAACCCATTGAACCTCAGTGAAAACATGAATGCTGTCAAAAGTTAACTCTTTCCACATACCAAAATCCAAAAATTCTATATACTCAAACTATGATATAACCTTCTCCTTATATCAATCATGAGCTCATGAATACTATCAAACATTTAATTTTCTCCTTATCCCTTCATTATTCGCATATCATCTACATTTCAAAATTATCTCAATAACCTTTCATGGATATTGGTACCATTAATCATACACTTTCAAAACACAAGGAAAGACAACAGTGTAACAATCCTTATATGTCTCTTTATTCCATAGTACCATGAGATTACTTATACAACATTACACTTGATAAAAATGTAATCATTCCACTACCTTCTTAAACCATTGATCGAGCTTCAACAATTATTTCAACTCACATATCATTTGTAGTCTCTTCATCATAATCAACATAAATACTACCCATACAACCATACTGATTCTCTTCATGAGACTTTACCTTAGGGCATTGGTTTGCATAATTCCCGTACATTCCATATTTAAAACATTTAACCATTTTTGATGTCGTAGAAATACCATTATCTTCATCCCTGGTGTTAACTGAACATTTTCCTTTGCACTTATTGGCTTTGTGTCCTTCTTTTCCACACCCAAAGCATCTTCCAGTTCCTTTGAAAAATTATCCTTGATGCCTCTTCCCACATGATTTACATAGGGGAAATTGAACATTCTTTCCTCTATGATCATCATGAAACTCCATCTTTCTCTTATTAGCCGAGTCAGGAAACTTACCAAATTTTAGTTTACTGATCATATTATGAGATTTCTGATTCGGCATAATAATGATGTTTGGACTTCCAAATCCCATTTCATTTGGTTGGTCATGAAGAATATCATTCCATTGTCCATCATATCCTCCATTATCATGAATCATCTTGTTTCCACCCATTTTCTAAAACCCAAAAAGAATAGTGTGAGAGGAAAAATTCATGCTAGGGAAAACAACATAGTAAAGGGGGAGCACCCTCAATATCTAACATTTTAGGTTAAATTCTACGATCGTTACCGTAGTTCTAGGACTATATCATATACGTATACTTATCCTTGGGGACATCCCTAGACATACCTTAGAAATATCTCTAGGGATCTCACTAACATTTTCGCATCCTAGTTTCCAAAGGTTGACTAAACCTTTCCTCTGATACCAACTGTAGAGACCCGAAGCTTAATGTACATGTACATTACATTAATTTTTCGGAATACTTAGTACATAACAAAAACACACACACAAGGACTGTAATAGTTTAGTGTCTTTGGAAACTCGGAATATAATCTTCTAATGATGGTGAATGATCTTCAACATCTCCCATAAATATCTTCCTTTTTTTTACCTAAAACCTTTCTTTATATCCTGGGGAAAAGAAAACATAAAAGGGTGAGCTCAAATGCTCAGTAAGGGTAAACAAAAAAATATCAATCACATCATATTCATAAGAATATAACATTTTGGAATTCTTAACCTGCAAAAGAGATCATAATATCATAACATGGGATAAATCATAGTAGTGAAATGTAATCCCAATAATCATAACATAAAACATGAAAATTTTTTGCATACACACATAATAATAGAGAATCATTTCTTATTAGTCAAGACTCATTTCCAAGACTATCTTAGTGGATAAAGTCCATTTCTGAACCGAGTTCACTCCTCGTTTCAGTCATGTTTCACTGAACCAGTTTAACCTACCATTCCAGCCATGTCTATCTCATGAGATATAAAATCTTTACCCAATGCATTGGAGGGAAATATAGGTCACACCCATCTCATAATGATACCATTCTTATGTGTGCCACAAAATCATAAATCATACATCACTGCATAACCCATGTAATAAAAATGGGAATCTTAAACATCATGCCATCATAACATAATCCATATAAGATAAAAGGACATCATAAAAAAATAATTCCATCATAACATAATAAAATCAATGTAAAAATATTGATAGAAACATAACCCTTTATTATCTTAGATGGAAAATAATTTTGATAAAACACTTGAACTCCATTCTTGAGGAAAATATCCTTTCTTCTTCAAAAACATTTTACTTTCTTAACATGTCATACAATTTTAAACTAAAAGAAGTTGATTAAAAATAAACTTGAAAACTTGTAAAGTAAGCTTCTTGTAAATAATGTTTTAAAAATCCATTCCTGTCGTATAAGTAAAAAAAACATTCTTCCAATACTTTTGTCAGAAAAGTCAAAAAGTACCTCGTACGAAAAACGATAAAAGATTCATTTCATATATTTTACTAAAAACTCACTGAAGGGTAAAATTGGATATAAACTACTTTATAAGGATATAAATATTACATATTGAGGAAACATGGATATGGATGATAAATATTCCCCAATAAATACCAAAGTATAAACAATCTCGGATAAAAATGAGATTGCGTGATTTTCCCTTACCATAGGTCTGATTTGCTTCGTAAGTGTCTGAACCTCCTGTATAATGATTTAAATAATGTCATTGACTTATTCCAGAATTATAATAATTCTTATGATATCATATATGGTTCACTTATAACTTTATATTACCCGTTATTTTGTAAATTTCATGTTAAAGACCGTTTTAGGTAAAATCCTTTCATTTGTCGTCCGTGTTTTGACTTGTAATTATTCATATGATTACGTAGATCATGATTACATAATTCCATAATATAAAACATGATTTATATATAATATATATTCAGAATATACATATATATAATAGATCGGTAAATGGAAAGAAATACACCGTTCATGGAGACGGTAGGTCGTACGTACGCATGAACGTTGTTTTCGTTTCCTTATTGAGTTGAATGGAATTAAGTAGATGAAATAAATATATATACACATAAATCCAGTATCATTATTATGTCATATATTTCATTATTACTTATTATATATACTTTATAATCATTAATGAATGGTTAACGTGGAGAATGAATCTCATCACGTCGTGGAGACGGTAGTCCGTACGTACGTACGAGCGATGATATCGATCTCATGATCGTGGAATTGTATTGGAGTGTATGTATACTATTTCAGAATCAATATCACATTAAAATAATCATATATAGTTATTATTTACACTATTATACCCATCCAAGTAAGGTGGTGGTGGAAAATAGATTACACCACGGCGTGGAGACGGTATTCCGTACGTACGCACGCGCGGTGATTTCGTTTTCCGTAGGATGGATAGATGGTGAAATAGGGTTGTTTTGTACTTATAATAACATATCAGTATATGAGTGATAATGATTTTATTACTTCATAATGAAACAACCTAAGAAGAAGAAGTGGAAGAAGAAATAAAGTTGAAAGAATCGTTAACGGACATTACCTCTTCTTTGAAGCGCCTCTTTGTGATCTCCTTTTAGGGCACTAAAATTGGTCTTTGAAGAAGACCAGAACCTCTAGGATGTTTCTAGGGAAGTGGAGAAGAGAATTTGGAAGGTTTTGGAAGATCTTGAAGGCTCAAAGTGGTGTGAGGAAGAGAGGGAGGAGGTGCCCTTTTATAAGGGAGGAGAGGGGCACCTTTGGAATAACTAAAAATATTATTTTATTATAAAGCCCAATTCGGTTTTAAATAGCTCCAAATTGATTTATTTCGATGATAAGGTGGGGATGGGTCGAAATCCTCTCATCCAATAGATTTTACACAAGTTTAGGTTCCTATATTAACCTTATCTTTTAGTTTTAACTCTTAGTTAATTAGATTGACATTTACCATGTCACTTTGTATTTTTATATTATATAGTTAATAAACATACCATATACATCAAAGAGACCCCCAAGTGGTCCATTAATGATACAAATATCATGATATAAGTAACTTGGCCTAACCTTAGACTTTTAGGAATATAATGACAATTAATAATATAATATTTGTTTTAAAAACTATTTTATGTCAATTTTGACACTATTTGGTAATTGATTTTTGTGAAACTCATAACAGAATGATTAGTTCAAACCAAGTTAATTACATTAATAATAACATTTCATATTAACCTAGAAAATTAGTTTAATTCATAAAAAGTCTCAAATTACATTTATTTTGGTATTTATAACATCAATTATGTCAATATTTCATTAATAAGATAATTACTGAATCATCGTTGTGTCATAAATAAATTAAATTATTTAATGTCTAAAAATTACAAATAAAATACCATTCTATAGGAAATCGTTTTATCTTTATAATTAATATTTATAGTCGAATTTATCTTATTTATAACCCTATATTAAAAATTATCTACTTATTAAACTTTGATTTTAACTATTTTATCCCTTCTTTAAATAAATTAATAATAAATGTCCTAATCTAATCCAAGTGGTCCTAAATGATCATATTTTATTCCTAAGGTTGTTTTTGTTCTAATTAAACTTATCTAATAGAATTAGGACATGTGTTAGGGTAATAATAATATCATTTTTACCCTTAATTTCCCTATTTACTTTTAACCGTGGTAAAAAAAGTAAAAAGTTACTATTCACCAAAAATTATTTTCATCTCATTGAACCACATTTTACTTACTGACATCAACCGTGTCTCTCGGATTTTTGAAATTTTACTCACAGAAGCGGTAAAATTAAGTTTTATGAAAAATTCATTTTTTTAACTACCACTTAGTGGTTTCACTATTCATCAAAAAAATGAAAGTTTCCAGAAAAATACAAAATATTAGGCCTAATCTATATTTGATATTATGAACTCAAAAATTATGTCTATTTTACCAAATTCAAAACATATCATTTGCATTAATTAATTTAAAAATTAATTCTCGTCGTCAAAACAAATAGCGTGTTCTTAAGTGATAATAACTATCAAAAGATTGACACTTGTTTATGTCTGGTTTAAATGTAAAATTACATCCAATGACCAAAATTGTATTAAATTATAAAAATATATTCTAAATATACTTTAAAACCAATCAAATTAATAATTTATTACTATTAATTATTTCGATTAAAAAGGTTGTTTTTAATTAAAATTTAGTAATTTTCACTATTCATCAAAAAATGAAAGTTATCCGAAAAGTACCAAAATTTCACCCTAAGCTAATTTCAATATTCCGAATCCAGAAATGAAGTAAATTTTGAAAAATAAAATTTAAAAAATTTCAAAAAGTGGTTATTAATATTCAAAACGGCTAGTTTTAATAATATTTTAATAGCATATCGTTGTTTAGTGAAACTCGGTATTGCGTACTACACACGCTATCGAGGAAGGTCGTGATTGCGTGTAATGCAAGGAAAGTCAAGGATGCGTGTTGTGAAAGATCCTTTTGGTATAGTGTACAACAAAAGACATTAATGAAATTGAAAAGAATATTTTTCATAAAATCTCGGGTGTTACAGATTTCAAGAGAGATACTCCCATGCAATGTACATACTGAACATCTTATTCATCTTGCTTCGTGCGACTCCAATTTGTTGTTGTGTACAATCGAGGACTTCTGGGGATAGGATGACAGAGGTTTTTACTACCTTAAATTTCAAGGATTTCATTGATTAGGAAGACCAAGGATCCAACTAAGTTGTGGTTTGAGGGCTTGTAGTGATATCATGATAGATTCATAAATTCCTATCGAGGGATTACCCTTGTTTGGGTAAAACAAACTTTCATGAAAGTATAAATCAAGGGACCATTATCCAAGGTCATTGGATACCCAACTCTTTGGGTTAAAATATTTCATTCATGTATCATTTCATGTTTCACATTTATTTTCCAAAAATATTTTGATAAAGGAAGAAAGTATAACCTTCTTATAATTTATTGTTCTTTTATGTACTCTGATTAATAAGATTCTATACGCTCTAAGGTAGAATTTTTTCATTATAATATTTTTTTATGTTTCATTTCTAGAACCATATTTCTAGAACATATAATGTTTGTTGAACTAATAGGTCTTATGAATTTACATTTTTTAACGTTATTAAATATAGTTTTCCTTAAGTTTAAAAATGAAGGTTTTTAAACTTACATTTCACCCCCTCTTGTAATTGAGCATCTACATTCATATTTCAATCATTCAATTGGTATTAGAGGAGGTATTTCAAATACATATATTCAGATATACATTTTCATTCTTTTATTTTAATTGTTATAAATATTTTCCTTGATTATTATTTTTATCCTTGTTTACAAATATTTACCATTAACAAGTTTTTGTTGAAAGAAATTTTCCTCTAGATGTTATGAATAAATGTCTGTTCGATTGATAATCTAAATCATACTAGACCATATATTATTGATGGGAATGGTTATGAATATCAGAGATATCATATGAAGACATTTTTTATTAATACTAGAGTGGATAACTTCGTTATGCTTACCGCATATTATAATATTACTAATAAGGAAGTTAGAACTTTTCCTAATCATGAAAAGACCGAATATCAACTAAACAAAAAGATACAAAATACTTTGTGGTGTTCCATGACCAGGAATCTATTTATTAATATTTATTCTTGTGAAGCTGCAAATTGTATTGGGTATAAATTGGAGGTTACTCATTTTGGTACATCCAAGGTTCTAGAAACAAGAAGAGCAAGGCTTAGAGCAGAATATCATGGATTCCTATTTCCTTATGGACAACCAGTGTGCAAGGCACAACAAAGGTTTATTACTACTGATAACAGTTTTCAATCCATGGTTGAGAAAGTTTTAGATGATGAGGCACTTTTGGACAAGATTATAGATATCATGCCTAGTGAGTGGGAATCTAAGAGAATAGTTGTTGATGAGAATAGGAATGTATCTCAAATTACTCTTGATGAGATTTTTTGAAATCTTCTTCAACAAGAGACAAGAATGAAAATAGATTTTGATTTAAATAATAATAAGAATGGAAATAGAAGTGTAGCCTTTACTAATACTAAAGTCTAGACTCCTGAAAGGATTATAGGATCTATTTCAAAGAGATTCAATATTTTAACTGAATCTAGAGAAAGTGAAAATTCTGATACTGAGCTATCTAATCTTACTTGAAGGATGAAAATGATAGTTGGAATGAAATAATTTCTATATAAATTTTATAATAAAGGGAGAAAAAATAAAGACTCTGAAGTCACATGTTATGAATTCAAAAGAGCAGGGAATATAAGGCCTTATTGTCCTATGATTAAGGGAAAGGATAGAAAGGAAAATAATTCTGATAGAAATATAAAGTTGTATTACAAGGAAAAATCATAGTAATTTTTGATATCTACCTATGGTGACATCGGTGGAAACTCTTCTGATGAAACCTCTGAGTATGAATCTTCTGGTTAGAAAAATGTTGTTTTACTTTCCAGGATACCCATTTAATTCATTGTGTAATGGATAAGGTACCCAATGTTGAATCTATAACCATTGATTCCATAAATTCTAATTATAGTGATAATAAATATTATGAATCATTTGATGAAAAATTTTCATCTGATGAAGAAAATATATTACATACTTATGAATAATTTTCTATGTTTGCTATACATCATGAGAATGAAAATGCAAAACTCATGAAAAAACATGATAAAGATAATTATAGAATTTTTATTAATATTAATATAGTATCAGATCATTCTAAAAATAATGTTAATTAAATTTACGATTATGAATGTATTTAAAAAACATTGAAGAAGTTAATTCTACGAAGGATAATATTTCATAGGATCTTGAAAAAATAATATCTACATAAAATAATTTAGAGACTAACTCAAGTGAAAAAAGATTTTTTTTGGGATAAAAACGTGTTTATTAAACTAATGTCAGAAATATTTTTTTTTTGTGGAAATGATTCTCAAACTTTATCTTAGGTAAGGAAAAAACTGATAAGATGTATTCCAAAATTCATCCTCTATGGAATAATTCGAAATTTGGTTAAACTCATTCTAAAACTATTTTCAAAAATAACTATTTCATTCATTAAAGTGTTCCATATTGCACTAAATTTCAGTGTAGTGGAAAGTGGGAAAAATTGTTATTTAAACAAAACTCTGACTTTAGGTTTTCATAAAGCCTATTCTCCTATTTAAATGTGGATACATAAAATTTTTCATTCTGAAGTATGTGAATCTAAGAAAGTTTGGTTTCCAAAATTCTAACACTATTATTTTCAAGAAAATAAAGAAATTTCCAACAATAATATATGGTACATGGATAGTGTATGTTCCCGACATATGACTGGTAACAAAAACATCTTTGAAAAGATTATCAAGATGAATGGATGAAAGGTAACATTTGGAGATAATTATATGGGAGAAATTGTTGGTTTAGGTGACATTGTTCTTCATAGAAAAATTTTGATTTCAAATGTTTAATTTTTTAATGGTCTTGATCAGATTCTTATTAGCATAATTTAGTTATTTGATGAAGGTTACCTTGTGAATTTTATGTATGACAAATGTTTAGTACACAATTCCAAGGAAGTGTTTATTATTTCTTCTAATAGGAAAGATAATGTATACATACTAAACATAGAAGACCATAGGATCCAGGACCTACCTGGTCTTAGTGTAGTGAATGATCATTATTGGTTATGGAATAGAAGATTAGGACACTGTATGTATAGAAAACTATGAAAACACTCTATGAAAAGACTAGTTAAGGATATATCGGATCTTTGATTTGATTCTTCCAAAGATTTTAATCCCTTTCAATTTGGAAAGCAACATAAATCAAGATTTAAATCAGTGGGTGAAGTCTCAACATCTAATTCATTACAGTCGGTGCATATAGTTCTTTTTGGTCCAACACAAATTCAAAGCATTGTAGGAAAACATTATGTATTTTTCTAAGTTGATCATTACCCTAAATTTACGTGGGTCTATATTATTGTAATGAAATTCAAAGATTTTTATTATTTCAAAATATTTAGAGGCCATTATAGAAATGAGAAATACCTTCTATTGATAACAATTCATAGCGATCATGTATGAGAATTTCAAAATTATGATTTTGAATCTTTTTGTAGAAGAAAAAGGCATTACTAATAATTCCCATCACCAAGAATTCCTCAAAAAAATGGTTTTTTTGATAGAATAAACTGAATTCTTAAAGAGATAACAAGAACCATGTTGACTGAATATTTAGTAGCCAAAAATTATTTTGTTGAAGCTGTATATACTGCTTGTTATACTATAAATTGGGTTTAAATTAATCATTTTCTCCATGAAACCCCTTATGAGTTATGGAATTGTAGAATACCATGATATTACTACTTCAATGTTTTTGAAAGTAAAGTATTCTTTCTGAATAATAATGATAATTTACAAACATTCACACCAAAATCTGATTACGGAACTTACATAGGCTACTCCACAACTTCTAAGGCTTATAGATTTTTCAAAAAAAAACACGTGTATTGTTGAAGAAACAGTACATTTTAAATTTGATGAAACCAATCCTTTTTTTAAAAAAACCTCAACCTACATATTCTGTTGTGTTTTAAAAAACTAATTATAAATCCTTGATAGATGATCCCTCTGATAAGGAAAATGCTAATAAAAATGTTTCTGAAGCATTTACCCCAGAATATTTCCTACCATATATTGATGAACAGGTTTTACAAAACCCAAATAAGTTGTTTCTATAGAATCATCCAAGTGATTGCGTCATTGGTGATGTAAATCAACCTTTAAGGACTAGAAGATCCTTATGAAATGATGTATAATATCTTTATTTCCTTTCTTAATTAGAACCAAAAAAGCACTAATGAAGCTTTAGGTGATGTTGACTAGTTAATATCCATGAAAGATGATCTAAATGGATTCAAAAGGAATAAAGACTGGACCTTGGTTGAAATACCTAAGGAAATATCTGTTGTTGGAGTAAAATGGGTCTTCATAAATTAGTGTGATAAAAATGGAATCATAGTAAGAAATAAATCATGATTAGTTGCTAAAATCTATAATCAATAAGAAGGAATATAATATAAAAAACATATTCTCTAGTAGCTCAACTTAAATCTATTCATTTTTTACTTGGCTTCACAACATTATTTAATTCCAAACTTTTTCAAATTGATGTTAATTGTGATTTACATAATGGTTATGTTCAAGAAGATTTTATTGTTGAAACAAATCATGGTTTTGATGATAAAAAACATTCTGAACATTTTTTCAAACTAACTAATGCTTTATATGGACTAAATCAAGCCCCAAGAACTTTGTATGATAGACATATAGTATTTTTGTTACAATACAATCACATTAAGGGAAATGATGATCTAAACCTATTTATTAATAAATATAATAAAAATGTTTTGATTAATCAAATTTATGTTAATGACATTATATTTGGTTCAACTCCAAAATCATTAACTGTAGCATTTTTTATTCTAATGAAATCGGAGTTCAAAATGAGTATGATTTGTGAGTTAACATTTTTCCTTGGTTTTAAAATTTATCAAAAAACCATAATGGATTTATATATCACAACATATGTATGTTGAAGATCATATTAAAAGTTATGGATATGACTACAGTAAGAGTATTAGTACTCCCATTGGTACCTCAAATTCACTTGATCTTGATGATGTTGGGAAATTATTGGATCAAACATCATTTAGATATATGATAGGATGTCTACTATACTTGACATCAAGTTGTCCAGAATTAATGTTTTCAATATGATTATGTTCCAAATATCAATATAATCCTAAGGTATCTCTTTTAAAGGTAGTGAAATGAAATTTTCGCTACATAAAGGTCACCATGGATTTATGACTCTTTTATTCTTCTAGAATTTATTTTGGTCAGAAATGCTTTCTGAATGCGGACTTTGGTTGATGTATAATGAATATGAAAACTACATCCTGGTCTTGCCATGTTTTATGATATTCAATAGTTTCTTTGTTAGTAAATAACCAGCACTCAATAGCACTTTCCACTGCTGAATCAGAATTTGTTACAGCTGGAAGTTGTTTTTCTCAAGTGTTATTGATGCTACACACACTCACAGACTATGGAATGAGTTTTACCAAAAAAAATATTGTGTGATAATACTAGTTCCATTTACATATGTAAAAACCCTTCACATCACTATCAATAAAAAAACATAGATATTTGGCATCAAATTCTTAGTGATCACAGAAGAAAAAGGAGATATATCATTTGTCAGTTTTTCATAATGCAAGATCCACTTGCTGATATATTCACAAATTAATTACCCTTTGATAGATTTGAATATATTAAATAGATGTTAGGAATTATAACTATATGTTAATCTTCCAGATTAATTTCTTTTTGAAACATATCTCTTTATAGTAAGAAACAATTTTTCATAGGGGGGGTATATTTTCATATTAATCAAAAAAATTCGTAGTCAAAATGTATTTTTGTAGTAAAATTTTTCATAGTGAAAAATTTTAATAATAAAATTATCATAATCACATTTTTTCATTAAAATTGTTTCTAAATTTCTCCATAATCTAATGTTCTTCAAGAAAAATTTTCCTCATTGCAAATAATTTTACTATCAATATGAAAGATATGTTTCATTTCCAAAATTTTCATAATCATATTTTTACATATTAGTATTTTTATTTTGTTTTAAATATTTTGTATTCATGTTTACTTCAATCCGATTATTTATCATAAAACTCTTAAAAGACTAGAACCTATCAAAATCCTTCTTTGGTTATCATCTAAAACGTCAGATCTGATGAAGAGTATTTCAACCGTTGGATCAGGTAAAAAAGATGAACCGATGCCTCAATCTATTATATAAGAACCCCCCAATTGTTGTCTCAGATTGTTCATCAAGCACTGGGGTGATGAATCTCTGCTACCCTACTTAATTTCATTCCAAATATTCAGGGTTTTTATAATTCTGAATGCCTTTAGAAGCCTCTCCTCAAACATAAATATCTTCTATAAAAGAAATCCTTGAGTGGAAGATATATCGATAGAGGTTAGTTGATCCAAAATTCATTTCTATGTATGATTCCATCATTTCAATGAATATTAAGCTGAATGGCTAAGAGGGCCTATGTATATCAAAATGGAGGGCACATGATCTGGTTTTTCTAGAGTTATTAGTTGAGTAATATAAATCAGTACATTTCTTCAACCAAGGAGGGATAGACAATTTTTCATTCAAATGATTTTTTATGACCTACTTCTTTTCATACAATATGGATGCCAACCTGATTGGAATCCCGTTTGATTGAGAAGCAGAGTTCTGCTCTCACAAGTTACATGATGTATTAGGATCATTTAACTAGGATAATGTAATAGAGTGACTTGTCATGAAGTAAGTGAATTGTCCCAAAATTATTAATCTCTCTACAAATATTAGGATTCATCATCTATGGATTCAGGGATTTCACATTCCAAGAAAATGGGACAAGGATGCCTTAAAAAATGGATATCTTTAAATTATATTTTTTTGTAAATCACAAAAAAAAATTAATTTAGTAAAGTTTGTTTGGTAAAAAATTGATTCTATAAATAATGGAACTCTAAAATCTCAAATTATCATATATCTAGCTATTCTTTTGAATATTACTATTGTTTGTCTTCAGTCTTTCAAAATTCCTTGTAGTTCAAAGACAAGTAATTTAAAATTAATGATGTTGAGTGATGATACTCTATAGAGAATGAAAGTTGGGTTTTCTAGTGATTCAAAAGAATGTTATGATTTTTGGGAAGCTGAAATCCAAGATTTATAAAATAAACTAGTTGTTGATGAAACCTCCAAGATAGGTGGAAGGTAGAGGAATGGAAATGAACCAGAAAATAATGATAAAACACATGAGGCTAAGGTAACTCAATTTGTACCTCCAAAACAAATAAAGAAGAAGCTATATTTTGATTAATCAGTGTCTATGTGGAGAGAAGACCGGAAAAATAATATGTATGCGGAGCCTGCATTTCTTTTGGACCCTACTGTGGAAATAATGTTAAAGATAAAGGTTGCTAAATATCTTGAGAAACAACAGAAAGAGAAGTAACAGAGCAAAAGATATCTGAGGTTGAAATTGTTCAATACCATCTCAAGGAAGCTAAGAAATCATCTGAACAAATCCTAGTTCCAGAATCATTTTTTCTAGAATCACTTCCTGAGACTCCGGGAAAGAAGGTGGTGATTCTAGATCAAGAACAGGAAGATGAAATTTTTCCAAAATAGGAAGAGGAAATAAATGAAGAAGAAGAAGAAGGGGGTGACACTGATGATGTCATAATGCAAGATGATGATTAAAATGATTAGGAAAGTACCTCTGTAAAATTATCAATCTGGGATTCTCAAGATGAATTCTCAAAACATGATACTCCAAGGAATGAAGAGAATGTTCAAGAAGAAGTAAACAAAACTTCTAAAGAAGAAAGTAGTAATCCTGATTTCAATCATCTAGAAGATCATGTGGCTGATTCTTAGAAAGATGAAGTTGAGGAAGATAAAATTTTCCAGTTATATGAAAGTGAGAATTAATCTCCCAAACTAGAGGAGATCATTCAAATAGTTGATAAGAGAAAGTTGGTGATGGTCCATACACCTAGTAAATCTATAATGGAAAAGAAAGATATCGTTACATCATCGAAGAGGAAATCTAAAGAGTTATAAAAATAGTCCACACTAACCAATCACTATAATTCTTAGTTTTCCTCCCTTTGACATGATTTTGTGGTACCATATTTAAAAATTATGGTTGGTATTATTCCTTCGTATCTGAGTATTAAATCAAGATCATAGTTGCTTTATCATTCATTGAATTAGAAATATGATTCAATTTCCATGCTTATGGATAAGTTTGTAATGCTTGTGGTAGATTTCAAATCACTTTTCATTGGTTATGAGGCTCATAAAAGAGCTTTCAAAAGGATTACAAGCAGGTCTGGGAAGACAGTTGGAGAGATGAGAGCATTTGATGAATTTCAAGATAATGTCAAAGATTTCTTTCACACCGAAGATGGAATGGTTAATTATCTTACTATGATCAATGAGGAAAATTTGACTATCAAATAGACAACTCGGAGGAAAAAAGGCAATGAATAAAATGGAAAGTTTAATTTTGTGGCCACGAATTTGAATATGGGAAGTGATATCTAAATCAAATTTGAAGAGAATCTTGTTAAGAATGGATAAGTGTTGAAAGCACAAGAATAATGTCTTATAGATCAGGAAGAAAAAATTAGAGCCTTGGACAAGAAAAGTAAAGATCAGGATCAGCTGCAAAAGCGTATGGAAGAAGATCACAATGAGATAATGAAGTTGAAAACCATTATCAAGAAGCTGATGTTGAAAGAGATAAAAGTATAATTTTTCAAATTCTGGAATTTTTTTGAATTTAATCCTTGTACAAATTCATTCAATATTAATGAAATTTTGGTAGTTCCCTATATAATTGTTGTTTTTAATAATTTTTTAGGTTCTATTTTCTTTCCATTCCCTCTATATCTATTTTTTAATCACAAAGGGGGAGAAATGAATGATAAAAAGAATAATATGAAACAAGATATCTTTCTTATGTCTGTGGGAGTTCATCTAAGGGGAATTTATTATCAAAGAAGATTTCCATATGAAATAAAATGTAAAATATCATTCTTAAAATCTTGAATATGATCCATAGATATTTCAAAACCTAAGGGGATGTTAGTGGTATTCACTATGATCTATAAGTAAAAGGATGATATGTTTTTTTACAAGTCTATAATATTTTCAGCCCTTATATTCTTTTTCGTAAGAATGTTTGTGCTTTCCAAAAATGGGGTTCTTATTGAGTCAAAAAGGTTTCCTTATGAATTTTCCATTCCATAATATTTTGAAACCATAATCACCTCATCTTAAGACTAATATTATTTTACCTAAAAATTATCATAATAAGAAAAAGATTCCATCCCCAAGGAAATTTTAACATTATATTTGTTTTCATTGTTCATTCTATAGTTTCTATATTTTAAACACATTTTTTTCTAAATTCTAAAAATTGGTTTCACATATAAAACCTCAAAATCCTATAAATCCTTTGATATAGAGTATTTTGTTTTTAGATTCCGAATTCTATGAAATTCATATTCCTAATTCACTAAATTTAAGATTTTGAATTATCTGAAATTCAGATTCCAAACTCACTAGAATTCAGATTTTGAATTCTCTAAAATTCAGACTCTATATCCCCAGAAATTCGGACTCCAAATTCCTTAGAATATAGACTCTGAATTCCTAATAATTATGACTCTGAATTCATCAGAATTTAGACTCCTAATTCTTTAGGTTCTATATTCCAATTTCCATAGAATTCGGACACTGAATTCCTTTGAATTCAGACTCTGAATACCTTTGAATTTATAATTCTAATTCCTCAGAAATCAGACTAAGAATTCCATAGAATTCAGACTCCGAATTCCTTATAATCCAAACTCAAAATTCTCTGGAATTCAGACTCCAAATCCTATATAATTCAGTTATTGAATTCCTTGAAAAATAGAATCTGAATATTATGAATTATAATCTCCAAAAAAAATTATTTTCTAGAATTCAAATATTTTTTTTCCTTATACTCTGAAAAATAGATTTGGTTATGCAACCATATTTTACATACCATAGTTAGAGTTTTGTAATGATTTCATAAAATCTGTTTCTAACTAACCATTGTTTGAGTGAAACGTATACATGTCCCTATCAGATTCAAGGAAAAATCTATCCATAGTGTAACAGCCCAAGATTTTATAAAAAAATATTCTTTTTAATGTCTTGTGTTGTACGCTACACCAAAAGGAGCTTGCACAACACACATCCTTGTCTTGCCTTGCATTACACGCAATCGCAACCTTCCTCGATAGCGTGTGTGGTGCGTAATACTGAGTTTCACGAAACAATGATATGCTATTAAAATATTATTAAAACTAGCCGTTATGAATAGTAATAACCACTTTTTAAAATTCTGTAAATCTTATTTTTCAAAATGAACTTCATTCTTGGATTCGGAGTATCGAATTTAGCCTAAGGTGAAATTTTGGTACTTTTCGGATAACTTTCACATTCTGATGAATAGTGAAAATTACTAAATTATAATTAAAAACAACTTTTTTAATCGAAATAATTAATAGTGATAAATTATTAATTTGAGTGGTTTTAAAGTATATTTAGAATATATTTTTACAATTTAATACAATGTTGGTCATTGGTTGTAATTTCACATTTAAACCAGACATAATCAAGTGTCAATCTTTTGATATATATTGTTTCCTAAAAACACGCTATTTATTTTAACAGCGGGATTTAATTATAAAATTAATTAATGCAACTTCTATGTTATGAATTTGGTAAAATAGATTTCATTTTTGAATTCGGAATATGAAATATAGCTTAGGATGAAATTTTGGCATTGTTCTGAAAAACATCAATTTTTGATGAATAGTGAAACTACTAAGTGGTAGGTTAAAAAACTGAATTTTGCATAAAACTTAATTTTACCGCTTCTGTGAATAGAATTTTGAAAATCCGACAGACACGGTTAATATCAAGGACTAAAATGTGGTTCAATGAGATGAAAATAATTTTTTGGTGAATAGTAACTTTTTACTTTTTTTACCACGGTTAATAGTAAATAAGGTAACTAAGGGTAAATATGATATTAATATTACCCTAACACATGTCCTAATTCTATTGGACAAGTTTAATTCGACCAAAAACAAACTTAGGAATAAAATATGACCATTTAGGCCCACTTGGATTAGATTAGGACATTTATTATTAATTTATTTAAAGAAGGGTTAAAATAGTTAAAATCAAAGTTTAATAAGTAAATCATTTTTAATATGGGGTTATACATAAGATAAATTCGACTATAAATATTCATTAGAAATCTAAAAAGATTTCCTACATGATGGTATTTTATTTGTAATTTTTAGACATCAAATAATATAATTTATTTATGACACAAAAATGATGCAGTAATTATCTTATTAATGAAATATTGACATAATTGATAATATAAATACCAAAATAAATGTAATTTAAGACTTTTTATGAATTCCACTAATTTTCTAGGTTACTATGATATATTATTGTTGATTTAATCAACTTGGTTCGAACATGTAATTCTGTTATGACTTTCACAAAAATCATATATCAAATAGTGTCAAAATTGACACAAAATAGTTTTTAAATCAAATATTATATTATTAATTGTTATTTTATTCCTAAAAATCTAAGTTTCGACCAAATGACTTAGATAAGGATATATATATTAATAATAAACAATTTGGGGTTCGTTTGGCATGTTATAGTAAGTGTATTAACCATATAGTGAAAGAAAACAAAAAGACACGGTAAAAGTTAAATTAATTAACTTAGAGTTAAATCTAATTGATAAGGTTAAAATAATATCTTAAACTTGTCTAAATTCTATTGGTTGATAGGATTTCGACCCATCCTTACTTTAGCTTCGAAATAAGACCCTTTGGAACCATTATAAACCGATTTTGACTTTAATATAAAATAATATTTTGAGATATTCCTAAGGTGCCCCTCTCCTCCCCTATAAAAGGACACCTCCTCCCCCTCCTCCTCACACCAATTTGAGCACTCAAGCTCGGCCAACCCCTGCCATTTTCTCCTCTCCACTTCCCTACAATAATCCTAGAGGTCCTGGTCTTCTCCAAAGACCAATATTAGTTCCTTAAGTGGAGGATTCAAAGAGGCGTTCCAAAGAAGAGGTAATATCCATTACCGATCTTTTCAATTTCTTTCTTCTTCAACTTCTTCTTCTTTAGTTGTTTCATGATAAAGTAATAACATCAGTATTACTTACATACTGATATGTTATTATAAATATGAAACAACCCTAATTCACCTTCTATCCATCCTACGGAAAAATGAAATCACCGCGCGTGCGTACGTACGGAATACCGTCTCCACGCCGTGGTGTAATCTATTTTTCCACCATCACCTTACAAGGATGGGTATAATGGTGTAATGAGTAACTATATATGATTATTATAAAGTAATATTGATACTGAAATAATATATATATATACTCCAATACAATTCCACGATCATAGGAACGATATCATCACTCGTGCGTACGTACGGAATACCGTCTCCACGATGTGATGCGACTCGTTCTACATGATCTTCATTTCATAATGATTATATAAATTAATTGAATGAATGAATATGGTATATACTACACTAATACCATTATGTAAATTAATTATCTATAACCTAAAGATAAGAATAAGAATTTATTCGACAAAACACGCATAAGAACAAAAAGTTATAAAGACCCGAGTAACAAGTAACAATGAAATATTACTAACAAGAAGCTAATAATATGACCATATATGATATCATATCAATATGTATGATTCTGGAATAAGTCAATAACATTATTTAAACCATTATACAGGAGCTTCGGACACGAACAAAGCAAATCGGACCTAAGGTAAGGGAAATATCACAATCTCATTTTTATCCGAGATTGTTTATTCGTAAGTATTTACTGGGGTGTATTTTATCATCCACATCCATGTTTCATCAATATGTAATATTATTTCCATCCACCTAAAATTGTTTAAATCCATTTTTACCCTTCGGTGAGTTTTTAGTAATATGTATGAAAGGAATCTTTTGTCGTACGAGGTACTTTTTGACTTTTCCGACAAAAGTACGAAGAATGTTTTTTTTAACTTATACGGAACGAACGGATTTCTACTGTTTTATAAAGCCTTATTTTCATGAAGCTTCCTCTAAAAGATTTCATTACTATTTTCAATAAAATCTCTTTCTTTTAAATTTGCATGATGTTTTGTGAAAAGAAATTGATTTTGAAGAAGAAAGGATATTTTCCTCAAGAATTCAATTCAAGTGTTTTATCAAAATTATTTTCCATCTAAGATAATAAAGGGTTCTGTTTCTATCCATATTTTCACATTTATTTGACTATGTTGTGATGGAATTATGTTTATGAATTCCTTTATCTTATATGAATTTATTTATGATGTCATGATGTTTCAAGAATCCCATTTTGGTTACATGTGTTATGCGATGATGTATGTTTTATGATTATGTGGCACACATAAGAAAGGATTCATTATAAGATGGGTGGGACCTATATCTCCCTCCAATGCATTGGGTAAAGATTTTATATCTCATGAGATAGACATGGCTGGAATGGTAGGTTATACCGGTTCAGTGAAACAGGACTGAAACGAGGATTACTCGATTCAGAAAAGGACTTTGTCCACTAAGATAGTCTTGGCAATGAGTCTTGACTAACAAGAAATGATTCTCTATGATTATGTGTGTATGACACAATGAGTAATGTTTTATGTTATGGTTTCATTTTCACTACTATGATTTATCCCATGTTATGAAATTATGCTCTCTTTTGCAGGTTAAGATTTCCAAAAATGTTATGTTCTTATGAAAATTATGTGATTGATATTTCTTTTGTTTACCCTTACTGAGCATTTGAGCTCACCCTTTTATGTTTTCTTTTCCCCAGGATATAAAGAAAGGTTTTAGGTAAAAAAAAATGGAAGATCTTTCACCAGGATTAGAAGATTACGTTCCGAGTTTCCAAAGACACTAAACTATTACGATCCTTGTGTGTGTGTTTTTGTTATGTACTAAGTATTCCGCAAAAGTAATGTAAAGTCCATGTAAGTCAGGATACGGGTCTCTACAGTTGGTATCAGAGGAAAGGTTTAGTCAACCTTTGGAAACTAGGATGCGAAAACGTTAGTGAGATCCCTAGAGATATTTCTAAGGTATGTCTAGGGATGTCTCTAAGGTTAAGTATACGTATAGGTTATAGTCCTAGAATTGCGCTAACGATCTTCGAATTTAACCTAAGATGTTAGATATTGAGGGTACTACCCCTTTATTATGTTGTTTTCCCTAGCATGATTTTTTCCTCTCACACTATTCTTTTTGGGTTTTAGAAAATGGCTGGAAACAAGATGATTCACAATAATGGAGGATATGATGGACAATGGAATGATATTCTTCATAATTAAATGGGATTTGGAAGTCCAAACATCATTATTATGCCGAATCAGCAATCTCATAATATGATCAATAAAGTAAAATTTGGTAAGTTTCCTGACTCGGCTAATAAGAGAAAGATGGAGTTTCATGATGATCATAGAGGAAAGAAAGTTCAATTTCCCCTATGTAATTCATGTGGGAAGAGGCATCAAGGAGAATGTTTCAAAGGAACTGGAAGATGCTTTGGGTGTGGAAAAGAAGGACACAAAGCAAGTAAGTGCAAAGGAAAAGGTTCAGTTAACACCATGGATGAGGATAATGGTATTGCTACGACATCAACAATGGTTAAATGCTTTAAATGTGGAATGTACGGGCATTATGCAAACCAATGCCCTAAGGGAAAGTCTCATGAAGAGAATCAGTATGGTCGTATGGGAAGTATTTATGTTGATGATGATGAAGAAACTACAAATGATATGTGAGATGAAAGAAATGTTGAAGCTCGATCAATGGTCTAAGAATGTAATGGAATGATTACATGTTTATCATGTGTAATGTTGTATAAGTAATCTCATGGAATAAGGAGACATCAAAGGATTGTTACACTGTTGTCTTTCCTTAAGTTTTGAAAGTGTATGATGAATGGTACCAGTAACCATGAAAGGTTATTCAGATACTTTTGGAAAGTAGATGATAAGTGCATAATGAAAGGATAAGAAGATAATGAGATGTTTGATTGTATTCATGAGCTCATGATTGATATAAGGACTAAGTTTGAGTATATAGAATTTTGAGGATTTTGGTATGTGAAAAGTGTTAACTTTTAACTGCATTCATGTTTTCACTAAGGTATTCAAGAGAATACACGATTAAGGACTTTGAATGTTTGGAATGTGACCAACAAAACATATCTTATGATATATGGGGATCGATGATGGTGTTAAATCTCTGGTAATCGTTTTCACTATGTTGTGAACTGCAGTATTATGGATAAGCCTAAAGATTAGAATGGATTATGTTGGACATAAGTTAGTATTGTTTAAGGATAGAAGTTTTTTCGATATTATTATAAAAAGGACAACCTGCAGGACGGGCGACAGCCCATCGCTTCGGACAAGGCTGTAGGAATCGAACCCACAACCGAAGTGCGACTGGCCTTTATCGCCTACCACTGACCTACAGGAAGTCCCTGTTTAGTAGAAACTAGTTTTATTATATTAAGCAGTATGATATATGAAGTATAAGTCCATTTTAGGAACCATATATGATTAATCTCACTATAGATCGATTTATGCTAACCTTTTGTTTGAGACAGATGGAATGACCCGTCATTCTATCACATGATCTGCTAACACTTCACGAATAACAAATTCAACTTCATTTATTTAAGAGATGAAGTAGAAATTGTTCAAGGCACGAACAAAAGTGAGATTGTACCAAAATAAAGTAAGTATTTATTCTAATTCAAATTTTCAACTTTAGGGAGATGATCTTGAAAACCAAAAATGTTGTCCTAGTGATCTTATACCTGATGAATCAGATGGTACCTTAGATCATCACAAATT
This sequence comes from Viscum album, assembly GCA_963277665.1. Classification (NCBI taxonomy): domain Eukaryota; kingdom Viridiplantae; phylum Streptophyta; class Magnoliopsida; order Santalales; family Viscaceae; genus Viscum; species Viscum album. Next base: position 1,169,999,523 of record OY728119.1, on the reverse strand, counting down.
TATGGATTTGTGATTACTGGCTTTTCCATAGCCATGTTCTCTACCACTCTCCATCAGAACATGATGGTTAGATTTCTCTTCCATATCCATATTTTCACCTATGTGGAAACCCAGTGATTAGTTTATTTGGGTAATCGTTACATTTCATACTTTAGTTTTTAAAGCCAAGTTTTGGTATTCCCTTTTACGATGTGGGTTTCTATTAAAGAAACTTTCAAATAGTAAACCATTTTAACCCCGACGAATTTCGAGGGCGAAATTCATTTTAAGGGGGGTAGAATGTAACAGCCCAAGATTTTATAAAAAAATATTCTTTGTAATGTCTTGTGTTGTACGCTACACCAAAAGGAGCTTGCACAACACGCATCCTTGTCTTGCCTTGCATTACACGCAATCGCAACCTTCCTCGATAGCGTGTGTGGTGCGTAATACTGAGTTTCACGAAACAATGATATGCTATTAAAATATTATTAAAACTAGCCGTTATGAATAGTAATAACCACTTTTTAAAATTCTGTAAATCTTATTTTTCAAAATGAACTTCATTCTTGGATTCGGAGTATCGAATTTAGCCTAAGGTGAAATTTTGGTACTTTTCGGATAACTTTCACATTCTGATGAATAGTGAAAATTACTAAATTATAATTAAAAACAACTTTTTTAATCGAAATAATTAATAGTGATAAATTATTAATTTGAGTGGTTTTAAAGTATATTTAGAATATATTTTTACAATTTAATACAATGTTGGTCATTGGTTGTAATTTCACATTTAAACCAGACATAATCAAGTGTCAATCTTTTGATATATATTGTTTCCTAAAAACACGCTATTTATTTTAACAGCGGGATTTAATTATAAAATTAATTAATGCAACTTCTATGTTATGAATTTGGTAAAATAGATTTCATTTTTGAATTCGGAATATGAAATATAGCTTAGGATGAAATTTTGGCATTGTTCTGAAAAACATCAATTTTTGATGAATAGTGAAACTACTAAGTGGTAGGTTAAAAAACTGAATTTTGCATAAAACTTAATTTTACCGCTTCTGTGAATAGAATTTTGAAAATCCGACAGACACGGTTAATATCAAGGACTAAAATGTGGTTCAATGAGATGAAAATAATTTTTTGGTGAATAGTAACTTTTTACTTTTTTTACCACGGTTAATAGTAAATAAGGTAACTAAGGGTAAATATGATATTAATATTACCCTAACACATGTCCTAATTCTATTGGACAAGTGTAATTCGACCAAAAACAAACTTAGGAATAAAATATGACCATTTAGGCCCACTTGGATTAGATTAGGACATTTATTATTAATTTATTTAGAGAAGGGTTAAAATAGTTAAAATCAAAGTTTAATAAGTAAATCATTTTTAATATGGGGTTATAAATAAGATAAATTCGACTATAAATATTCATTAGAAAGCTAAAAAGATTTCCTACATGATGGTATTTTATTTTTAATTTTTAGACATCAAATAATATAATTTATTTATGACACAAAAATGATGCAGTAATTATCTTATTAATGAAATATTGACATAATTGATAATATAAATACCAAAATAAATGTAATTTAAGACTTTTTATGAATTACACTAATTTTCTAGGTTACTATGATATATTAGTGTTGATTTAATCAACTTGGTTCGAACATGTAATTCTGTTATGACTTTCACAAAAATCATATATCAAATAGTGTCAAAATTGACACAAAATAGTTTTTAAATCAAATATTATATTATTAATTGTTATTTTATTCCTAAAAATCTAAGGTTCGGCCAAAGGACTTAGATAAGGATATATATATTAATAATAAACAATTTGGGGTTCGTTTGGCATGTTATAGTAAGTGTATTAACCATATAGTGAAAGAAAACAAAAAGACACGGTAAAAGTTAAATTAATTAACTTAGAGTTAAATCTAATTGATAAGGTTAAAATAATATCTTAAACTTGTCTAAATTCTATTGGTTGATAGTATTTCGACCCATCCTTACTTTATCTTCGAAATAAGACCCTTTGGAACCATTATAAACCGATTTTGACTTTAATATAAAATAATATTTTGAGATATTCCTAAGGTGCCCCTCTCCTCCCCTATAAAAGGACACCTCCTCCCCCTCCTCCTCACACCAATTTGAGCACTCAATCTCGGCCAACCCCTGCCATTTTCTCCTCTCCACTTCCCTACAATAATCCTAGAGGTCCTGGTCTTCTCCAAAGACCAATATTAGTTCCTTAAGTGGAGGATTCAAAGAGGCGTTCCAAAGAAGAGGTAATATCCATTACCGATCTTTTCAATTTCTTTCTTCTTCAACTTCTTCTTCTTTAGTTGTTTCATGATAAAGTAATAACATCAGTATTACTTACATACTGATATGTTATTATAAATATGAAACAACCCTAATTCACCTTCTATCCATCCTACGGAAAAATGAAATCACCGCGCGTGCGTACGTACGGAATACCGTCTCCACGCCGTGGTGTAATCTATTTTTCCACCATCACCTTACAAGGATGGGTATAATGGTGTAATGAGTAACTATATATGATTATTATAAAGTAATATTGATACTGAAATAATATATATATATACTCCAATACAATTCCACGATCATAGGAACGATATCATCACTCGTGCGTACGTACGGAATACCGTCTCTACGATGTGATGCGACTCGTTCTACATGATCTTCATTTCATAATGATTATATAAATGAATTGAATGAATGAATATGGTATATACTACACTAATACCATTATTTAAATGAATTATCTATAACCTAAAGATAAGAATAAGAATTTATTCGACAAAACACGCATAAGAACAAAAAGTTATAAAGACCCGAGTAACAAGTAACAATGAAATATTACTAACAAGAAGCTAATAATATGACCATATATGATATCATATCAATATGTATGATTCTGGAATAAGTCAATAACATTATTTAAACCATTATACAGGAGCTTCGGACACGAACAAAGCAAATCGGACCTAAGGTAAGGGAAATATCACAATCTCATTTTTATCCGAGATTGTTTATTCGTAAGTATTTACTGGGGTGTATTTTATCATCCACATCCATGTTTCATCAATATGTAATATTATTTCCATCCACCTAAAATTGTTTAAAACCAATTTTTACCCTTCGGTGAGTTTTTAGTAATATGTATGAAAGGAATCTTTTGTCGTACGAGGTACTTTTTGACTTTTCCGACAAAAGTACGAAGAATGTTTTTTTTAACTTATACGGAACGAACGGATTTCTACTGTTTTATAAAGCCTTATTTTCATGAAGCTTCCTCTAAAAGATTTCATTACTATTTTCAATAAAATCTCTTTCTTTTAAATTTGCATGATGTTTTGTGAAAAGAAATTGATTTTGAAGAAGAAAGGATATTTTCCTCAAGAATTCAATTCAAGTGTTTTATCAAAATTATTTTCCATCTAAGATAATAAAGGGTTCTGTTTCTATCCATATTTTCACATTTATTTGACTATGTTGTGATGGAATTATGTTTATGAATTCCTTTATCTTATATGAATTTATTTATGATGTCATGATGTTTCAAGAATCCCATTTTGGTTACATGTGTTATGCGATGATGTATGTTTTATGATTATGTGGCACACATAAGAAAGGATTCATTATAAGATGGGTGGGACCTATATCTCCCTCCAATGAATTGGGTAAAGATTTTATATCTCATGAGATAGACATGGCTGGAATGGTAGGTTATACCGGTTCAGTGAAACAGGACTGAAACGAGGATTACTCGATTCAGAAAGGGACTTTGTCCACTAAGATAGTCTTGGCAATGAGTCTTGACTAACAAGAAATGATTCTCTATGATTATGTGTGTATGCCACAATGAGTAATGTTTTAAGTTATGGTTTCATTTTCACTACTATGATTTATCCCATGTTATGAAATTATGCTCTCTTTTGCAGGTTAAGATTTCCAAAAATGTTATGTTCTTATGAAAATTATGTGATTGATATTTCTTTTGTTTACCCTTACTAAGCATTTGAGCTCACCCTTTTATGTTTTCTTTTCCCCAGGATATAAAGAAAGGTTTTAGGTAAAAAAAAAGGGAAGATCTTTGTGGGAGATTTTGAAGATCTTTCACCAGGATTAGAAGATTACGTTCCGAGTTTCCAAAGACACTAAACTATTACGATCCTTGTGTGTGTGTTTTTGTTATGTACTAAGTATTCCGCAAAAGTAATGTAAAGTCCATGTAAGTCAGGATACGGGTCTCTACACATAGGAGGAGGGAGCCGACCTTTAAATAAATTACTATAAATAAGTTTTCATTTGAATGAGCTCAATAATAACAACTAAGATAATGTTGATCACTCTAGAGATTGTATACTACAGAGGTGAATTTATAGAGATAGAGACATTCATGACTTGTGGGTAGAGAACAAATTGTTCAGCGTGCTTCGTGCAACTTTGACTCTTGTTTTGTACAGTAGAGGACTTATGTTGATAGGAAGATGGAGGTGCTGAATACTTTAATGTTCTAGGACTTCCTTGATTAGGATGATAGAGGTTCTGACTACTTATATGTTTTAGGGATTGCGGGGATAGAAAGATAGATTCTTATATTCTTATCGAGGGATTACCCTAGTGTGGGTAAGACATACATTCATTAAAATATAAATTGGGGGACCTTTATCCGTGTTTTTTGGATACCCTACTCTTTTGGTTAAAATGTTTCAAACTTGTTACTTGTTTTGTTTCATGTTTATTTTCTACTGTATTTTGATTATGGAAGAAAGTATATCTTTCTTAATCATTATTGTTCTTTTATCTATGTTGATTAATATGATCTTATATTCTTTCAAGTATAATCTTTTCCATGTAAATATTTATTATGTTTCATTTCTAGAACCATATTTCAGGAACCTAGCAATTTTTTAGAACTAATAGGTCTTGTGAATTTATATTGTTTAACATTGTTAAACATATTATTCCTTGAGGTTATAAAATAATTTTTCTAAACATACAATTCATCCCTACGTTTAGTTGAGCATATACATTCATATTTTTATCCTACACGTCATTGAAGGTTGTTATATACCCTTCCCTATGGGTTAAATGATTTCTTACACTTGTTTACTAGTTTATATTACAATTTTTTAGTTCCGTTATTTTTTAGTATATGAATAAATTTTTAACTTTCTTATACATTCTTATATTTGTATACTATAATAAATAAGATTCTATATTCTTAATGTAGAATATTTCCCTCTATAAATTTTTATAATGTTTCTTTATTGGATACATATTATTGGATGCTATACAAGGTAGACTCTTAGTTATGAATAAAAGAGGGTTTGTGAATCTGTCTTGATTAACCTTGTTGAATATATATTTTTTAAAGGATAAAAATGATTGTTTTTAAACCTATTATTCACCCCTATTATAATTGAGAAACTTATCTATATTTAGATCATACAATTGGTAACAGAGAAGGAATCTGAAATACTTATACATATATATATTTCTTGATCCTCTATTCATTATTATCTTTACTTGCTCATGTCTTTCTTAATGATTCCCATCGTATAAAAAACCTTTATACTAATCATTTTTGGAGAAAAGTTAATTTAATTTTCTTATAGAATTAGATGAATGAATATTGGTTCCTTTAGCAATATAAATCCAACAATTCCACTAATTTTTTATGGTAATGATTATAAGTACCAGATACACTGAATTAAGGCGTTTTCTATTAACACTAGAGTCGGAAACATTCAAATGCCTATTATAAATTACTATATACCTGAAAAAAAATATATAACCTTAACAAATCAAGAGATAAAATAATATCATCTAAACTACAAGGTAAAAAATACTCTTCTATTTTCCATGACCAGAAATATCTAGAGTCAAAAATTATCTTATTAAGATGATAATATTATCTAGAAGAAACATGATGTTACACACATTGGAACTTCATAATTGAATGAAAAATGAAGAGCTATGTTAAGAGATTAATTTTATGGATTTTTATTTCACTGTGGGGAACATTTCTACAAAGTGAATCAGAGATGTATGAATATCATTAATAGTCTTAGATATATGTGTTAAAAAGTTCTAGTTGATGAAATACTTGTGTAAAATATAATTGATATCATTCCTAATGAGTGAGAATCTAAAAGGTGGAGTATTGAGGAAAATAAGAAAGTATCTAACATCACTCTTGATGAGATATTTGAAACTATTATTTATAATGAAACAAGAATTAAGAGAGATTTAGAAATTAATAAGAATGAGAATGGTAATGTAAATGTTTCTTTCAATAAAACATCTAAATCAAATACTCTTAAATGAGTTACTATATCAAATGCTAAGAGATCAATTGTAATATTTGAATCCATATATAGTAATCATTCTGAGAATGAACATCGAATCTTTCTTGAAGGATGACCAATATTGTGGGAAAGAAAGTTTTTTAGTAAATATATATAAAGAAAGACAAAAAGGAAAATAATGATTTTGAAGTATCTTGTAAAGAATTAAAAACAATTGGACATATCATAGATGATTGTCCTATGCCCAGAGAAAAAATAGAAAGGATAAGTATTATTAATGGAAAAAAAATAATGACTACAAATCTAAGGCTAAGAATGCTCTGATGGGAATTGACACTTGGGGTTCCTGTAGTGGTGACTCATTAGATGAATCCTTATAATATGAATCTTCTAGTGAAACTAATATTGGTCTTATATATAGAATTATTACTGAAAATAAATGTTTCATGGATATGGGACACTCAGGTAAAACATTAACCAACATTTCATGAAGTTTGAATTTCCCAACAGAAATGAATTATGAATCTTCAGATGAAGAATCTACCCTATCAGAATATAATAATATACCTAAATTTAAAGAAGTATCTTGGTCTTCTAAATTACTTGTGAATACAAATATCCAGATCAAAAATAAGCTTTATAGGTAAATTTATAGAATATCTATTTTAACAAATGAATTATCATATCTTTCAAAATATTTTGTTCATAAGACCAGTGATTTTGATAAAATTTCTAAAAACCATAATCTTGTAAATTTTTAGAAGTATAAACATTACAAGGATATTGACAATGTTTTTTCTAAGAAAAATATTTTATTGACTATCTTAAATTATATGACTAATTACTATAAGGATAATAATTTATTCATTACACTAAACTATGTAATTTCATTCTTAATGAGACTTTTATCAAACTAATCTTCTAGAAATAATGAATTTGATAAAATTTAGTAATAAAATCATTCCCTTAAGAATAGTTTTTGATTTTGTTATACATATTCAGAACCATTTTTTAGTGACAATTATTTTTCACCCAAAGTGCTCATCTTTTCACCTAGTTTTAATGTGGTGGACATTTAGAGAAAAATTGTTCATTAAACAAAAAAACCCTTAGGATTTCATAAAGTGTCGTTTTCTAAGAAAATGTAGATACTTATGATTTCACTTTATAACATTTCTAGATCCAATCAAGTTTGTATTCCAATAGTATAATTGTATTATATATAAGAAATAAGGGAACTACCGACCAAAACACAGGGTACATGGATAATGGATGTTCTGAGGTTATAATTGGAAAAATAAAATACTATGAAAATATTATTAAGATGATAGGTGGAAAAGTAAATTTTGGAGATAATGATTAGAGAGAAATTCATTGTATAATAAATATTGTTCTTCTTGAAAAAACAATAATGTCATGTGTTTTTTATAAAAGTATTAAGAAACACATAATAATTATAAGCCAATTATGTATTGAAGGTTACATTGTGAATTTTAGGAATAATTAATGTCTAGTATCCAATTCTAAGGAAGAGTTTATTCTATCTTCCCATAGTCATGGGAATATTTATACACATTACATAAAATTACTTAGAATCCAAGACCTATTATCTCTATTGTGGTATGGGTGATCAATCATGGTTATGGAATAAAATACTAGGAACCTATAACATTAAGAACCTATGAAAACTCTCAAAGAAAAGACTTTTAAAGGATATACTGGAATATAAATTTGATTCTTCAAAAGTTATTTATCCTTGTCAATATGGTAAGAAACATAAATAGATATTTAAATAAATTAGTGAAGTCTCAACATATGATGCATTATATCTAGTGAATATGGATCTTATTGGTTAGACACAAAATAGATGTATTGATGAAAAATACCAGGTATTTGTTTTAGTAGACAATTACACAAGATTTACATGGGTTTACTTTCTATGAAATAAATCTCATTCCATGTATAATTTGAGATATTTTTCATAAACTATTAAAGATGTGAAAAACATTTATTTGATAACTATTCATAGTGATTATGGGGATAATTTTAAAATTCAGATTTTGAAAATTTTTGAAGAAAAAAAAGCATTACTCATAACTTATCTTCTCCAACAACTTTTTAACAAAATAGTTTGGCTGAAAGAAGTAAATTAACTCATTAAGAAATATCTACAACTATGTTGAGTGAATATTCTATTTCCAAACACTTTTTAAATTAAAATGTAAGTAGTAATTTCTATTTTATAAATCTAGTTTTAATCAAACATATTATTTATATAACACCTTATTAGTTATGGACTAGTAGAAAACATAATGTTTCTTCCTTCGAAGTATTTGGATTCAATGTTTTCATCTTGAATACTAAAGAAAACATATAACAGATTTTCTGATGTAGTGAAATCCGAATGGAGAGAGTATAAGATTAAAAATAAAGGGGGAAATGTAGGTTTTATGTTACACCCTACTAAGGTTATGTCTTTAAATATTTAAGAAGGTGAAGAGCTTGAGAAGAAATAAAAAGAGAAAGCGTTAAAGAAGATTATACTAGAGGTCGTTATTGTTAAATCTCAAAATAGAGATAAAATAAAGGAATATAAACATGATTAGGTACATGATGTCAAGAACCTTCCCCTGGGAACCATGCTATGACTACACCATGCCCACATTCTATAGTCTAGGGGCTGGCGAAAATCACTGAAAGGCTTATTCCCTAAAATGGTAAGGTGTTGCATTTGAAAATTGTAAACTCACACAAACCAAGCACATAGCTAGATACAAGAACAAAGTAAACTATATAGTAAACATGGTGTGTACAGAATGTAAATGGTCCGGAATAGAAGCTCATCTAGAAAGTATAAGAAAAAATGGAAGGTAAAAGTAAAAATGAGTACAGATTTTGTGAACACCCGCGAAGGATCCTACCAGAAGGGTATGTACTACTCTCGAACGATCTTCTCGGAAGATCACCTTGTCAAAGGTCCACCTCTGACAAGTCTCCAGTACAGGTACCCTCATCCTTAGTCAGCACTGCCCATCGTATGCACCAGATCAAAAAGGGGTGGGCATAGCCCATGCAAGGGTGAGTATATCAATACTCAGTTGGGACCTGAGACCCCATAAGGTCTCTCAAATCCACAAATGATAAACCAAAAAACATAAAAACAACAATCCAACCCACATATTTATATTCCCATACCTATACCTATGTTATCTGAATATACCTAACTCACACAGGATCGAAGAATACCACACAGATAATACCACAAAAGTAGGAGTACCGCACATGTATCACCATGAAGATATAAGACACAGCTCAAACCAGGAATACATCTATGAGAAACGATATTAGGATCTTAACCCACACATGATCATTATGAAAGCTGATAGACAACCACATGATTATCTAGGGATAACAGCATGTAACATCCCTACTCACAAAGTCAAACACCTCACCTGATGGAAAACAGATCCTCTATGGAGTACAGTGGGTCTACCATTTCACATAGAGGCTCTTCCCACTAACCTTGGACAATTGGGGTACTCCTCCTACCGAGTACCATGTATCTGCTACATCACACAGAGGCTCTCCCCATCGTGGGTCTACCATGTCAAAAATATGTTCTCCCCACCATGGTTCTTCCGCGTCTCATAGAGGCGCTCCCCACTAGGCCTGTCAAGTCACTCCGTATCAAAACATTCAATTGTTTTCAAGTCTCAGCCTGTTGTAGGATTCTGTACATAGCGCACTTGGGAGAACCACTCTCTATGACTTTGGTCATACGTCAACCACCCCAAAGTCCCATGAAAAAGTTACCCAAAGGTCTATCATGTCATAAGGGACCCAATTCATCTAACGACACGTCAATAGGAATCCTGGTCTGTAAGTTGTTAGTGTTTATGCTCTGAGGGCCCTGTTGGATTAAGGGAATAATCCAACCTGTCTATACTCCAACATTATCCAAAACTCAGGTGAAGTATACCAAAATGAAGGACTCGGTCCAAGGATTCTGGTGCTGTAGATGGTTTGTCAAACAGATACGTGGATCACATGTTATGTCCACAAAAGGAATAACTAGGTCCAGATGGGCTCGGGTCTGGTTCTACCAGGCCCAAGCCTGCCTGGGCTGACCCAAACTAGTTTGGTTAACCCAGCCTGACTCAGGTCCGACACAGTTGTCCTGGGATGTGGTGGTCCCGGCCCGCTGGATCGTGGTCCAGCCCAGCCCGATAAGGGTGCAGCCTGGCCCGTCCCACTGGGTGTGGCCCGGCATGCATTGAGCGCATCCTCTTGGAACAACCCCATGGTGTGGTCCATACAAGCTGACGTCGAAGGGGGAGAATCACCCTTCTGTGCGGAATGAAAACAGGTTGCGCCTATATGCACTTCGTTGTCACAGTAGGACCCAAACGTGTCCTGCCAAACCGCAACGGTCGGCTGGTGTTCCGGCTTGTCCTCCTCCAACAGCGCGGCCACACACCACTACTCCCCCATGGTTAGCATGTCTAGTTTCACCTCAACATCTACTGTGGCTGAATGGCCACACCATCCTACTCCTTCAGCAGCGCAGATGTGCGTTGCTGCTCCACCATGCGGACAACCAAATTTTGGCGGCCACCCTACCCTACTGCACTCTATAGGTTGTGTATTCCTCATCATCCGGAGATGGGGAAGCATGCCACCCTTCCATCCTCATGAGTAGTCGTGTGCCATCCACCACCTTCTTCTGCAAGTCGTTGCGGCTTCGTTCCTTGACCGAAAAATAAAACGATCGCATATTCGCGATCCTTTGGTGGAGGGATCCAAGTCCATATGTTTCTATCAATAAAATATTGTGCTTCCAGCATAACTAAATATTTGGAATTTAAGAATGCATGAATAACACACAGATAATCAGAAGATAAGAGGCTAGGTATATGCGCAAGACGATATCCAAGTTAGTTTGTCCATTATCATTGTGAAACCAAAATATGAATAATCAATAAATAAATTTAATCATATTAAAAAAAACCCTAACTCGATTTTCTAATGAAGGTGGAGTGAGGAATATGATGAAGTTTTTGAATATTGACATCATCATTCGTCACTCCAGAAAGATGATCCAGGGTCGGTCCCCATTTTTCTAATCTGGAAGTTGTTCTTCATTGGAGGATCTCTTTTGTTGGAGAAAGATTTTTCCAACTCTTTATATCCCTAACCTCCATTGAAAATTATATTTCCCCATGATAGGTGAAGTGAAAAATTATATAATATTAAGAAATTATTTAATTAATGTTTTTAAATTATTTAATTTATGTTGGCACATTTAATTTGGAGAAATACAAGAGTTTAAAGTTGATTCATTAATTTCTAATTAGTGAATCCTATTAATTAATGTATAATGTGGTGACACATTTTGTGTAACTGGGCATTTAATTCCCAATATTAAATTCCCAACCACCCTCATGTGGTCCCCACCATATTGTTTATAATTGGAGGATTAAAATTTTGAAAAAAATATAACAGGTTTATTTTATGTTATCCCATGAAATGTCTGAAAAGTATTTCAACCCTCGACATACTGTGGTCGATGTGAGGTATCCTTAAGAGAATATCAGTGTTGTGAGTTCAATGGTGTCCTCAAATTTCAATTATGTTCCCCGGTTCAAAAGTTACAAAATGCCGCTCAAGAGTTTACCGAACATACCTGAAATGAAAATGAGAAATTCATTTAGGGCACATCGGGCCTTGGAATCACACACCATCAATTTTTTATGACTTGTAATATTCCCATAATAATAAAAATATACATGGAACAAAATCAAGGACTTTATATTCTCCCCACGTCAGGGATTTGTGTCCCCGAAAGACACAACACAAACTAGAGAAATAGGTGGGGGTACTGAGCACGAATCTAAGCCTCCTACTCCAATGTGCACTTTTGGAGGTTCCCATGATGACAATGAACACGCACTAGAGGTTTCAGCCACCAATGAAGTACTGGCACCTATATATCCTCAATCTCCGCTGGAACATCTAAAAACAACTCTCTATCGTTGATGTTTATCTCACCCTAGTAAATGATGTTAGATGGGGCATCCACGTATCACCTCTGTGGGGATATGTGGAAGACGTCGTGCAGCCAGTGCAACATAGGTGGAAGAGAATAGTGGTATCCCACCTCGCCAACTCTACTAAGGACCTGAAAGGTTCCGATGAACCTCAGAGACTGAAGATATTCTTTTCCATCTCGATCAAGATAGGATATCCACAAACCGACTCACTGCTCTGTCACATCACTCATCAACTATATACAAGATCTCCTACTGAGTTCATCTGCTACTACATTCTCTTTTCAAAGATAATAGATTACCAAGAATTCGTAGTCCTGGAGGAACTCAAGCCGACATCGCTGTCTCAAGTTTAGGTCCTTCATAGATAAGATATACCTAAGAATTATGAGTTTATAGTAGACTAGAAAACGTTTTCCCATCAAGTAATGTCGCATCATCTTCAAGGAGAAGACCACTACTGCTAACTCCAAGTCATGGGTAGTGTACTTATTCTCATACTGCCTCATCTATCGAGAACCATACACGATCAGTGCTCACTCCTGGATCAGGACACATTGAAGCTCGTCCCCTGATGCATCGCAGCAGACTACGTACCCACCTCTCTCCTCTGGGAGCCTCATGATGGGGGCACTCATAATTATCTGCCTCAGCTCTTGGAAACTACACTAGCATCTCTCCGACCACACGAATGGCTGCATCTTCATTGTCAAAGCTGATAAGGGTGCCACAACTTTGCAAAAGTCAGGCACAAACCTCTAGTAGTAGCCATCCAAATCCAATAAAATCCACCCCTCCGTCACACTCCTGGGTGGATTACTAGAAAGTAGAGCCTCAATCATCCCTCGATCTACTACAACTATAGACTATGAGATGATGTGTCCCAAAAAGTGAACCCCTTATACCTAGTATTGGAACATCGAGGGCTTACCATAATTCTTGGGCTCTCATAGTGTGTCCATATCATTATTCAAATGATAGTCATGGTACTCCTCCGTCACTGAGTATATCAGAATGTTGTCATTGAAGACTACCACAAAGTGATATAGGTAAGGCTATAAGAACTTGTTCATGATTCCCGTGAACACTTCCAGTATGTTGGTCACATCTAATGGCATAACCAAGAACTCATAGTAGCCATACACACATATGAAGGGCATCTTTTTCACATCCTCATCTCGTACCCTGAGCCGGTGATAGCCTAATTTTACGTCTATCTTCGAAAACCATCATGCTCCCTTCATCTGATCAAAGTGATTATAAATCCTTGGTAGTGGGTTCATATTAATCACGGTAACCTATTTCAAGGGTCGATAGTCCACACAGAGTCTCAAACTCACATCCCCCTTCTTGGAGAACAAAATCACGAATGGCCAAGGAGAAACACTGGGCCCAATGAACCCCTTAATATCCAAGTCCTCTTGCAGTATTTTCAGACCTTGAAGCCCTGTGGGAGATATCTAATATTCTAGGGGTAGATATCAGTGTTTTCTCAGGGTATAAGTCAATGTAAAAGTCCATCTCTCTGCTAGGAGCTATACCCGGAACATCATCAGGTAAAACATCAGTGTACTGGTCCACCACCAAAGGATAGCTCAGACACTCAACATCAATAGCTCCGAGGGTAAGGATAGCCAACTAATGTGATATAGGATGCAACCTCATCTCAGTAAGTCTATCCTAAACTACAATGGTTCCCTTCACGCCGGTGATGGAAAACCTGGCCCCATCAGTGTAGACACACCACACTTTGCACATAATAAATTCAATCTGATCATAGACTATGGATAACCATTCCATACCCTAGATTACATTGAAAGGCCCTGATGCAACTACTAGAAGACTCCAGCCAATGTTCTCACCTCCTAGAGTATGCTCACACTACTGAAACCAGTGCGTATTCATCGAATCTTCTCCCGTAGTAGTCTCTAGCAATAAAGATCGATCCAACGACTCCACCGGAATATTCAAACTCTAATGAGTGTCATTGAAATGAAATAGTGACCGGAGCATATATCTATATGTAATGTAGCTACGGTGGAGTATACCTAGATCATACTTCATATCATCTCCAGATAACTAAGGTCATAGGACTCAACTACCTGGATCTAAGCTCATCCCTATCCACCTGCTCCCCATGGTCAGGGTGGACCTCATGGTGGTGGTAGAGGTAGAACCTCAAATCACTGTCCACCATCTAATGCATGGTCTGCTCCTCTGCCAGGTTAACCTCGTACATGCTAACCTCCTCGATCAAATCTTCACCTCTTCCTAAAAGGTCCTTTGACTGTCTGCTAGTCTTCTGTATGGTGGGTCAGGTTGTCACTTGTCATGTGACCCCGCCCATCACACGAGTAACCCTTCATGATCCTTGCCTCTCCTACTCTTCCTCGAGATCCCCACACCACCAACCTTGTATCCGGTTGTCGTACACCTGTAGGTCTGGTCCCCATGCACCTCTCCGTCATCTATCTATTTCTAGCTGCCAATGACTATGATACATGTCGTCCATGGCGGGTCTCGCTATCGGTGAATGATCAGTAAGGAAACTCTCCACTAAGAGTGCTCGCACTAAGACCCCCACATATGTTGGGATACTATGATAAACCATTGAAGCTCTAATCTATCTTCTGATCCCCTACTCGACGGTCCATACACTATATAATGTTTCCTGCACCATTGTAGTGGAGTAGCACGAGTGTTTGGTGATCCTCGCTGAATACTAAGACACAGTCATGCTAACGTGATGTAAGTGGATAATGTCATGTATACGCATTGAGCGTAGGGTCACCGGGATGAACTGTAACCTGAAAAAGCTCTCGAATTCTACCCAGATGAGAGTCACTTCATAGTGAACCTAGATTATATAGCTCCACCATCTACTTGATGCTGCCTTAAGAAGACTAGCGATAAGAATCACCATGCGATTAGCTGGCATCCCTACCAGTCGAAAAACTCTAACCACGGCCTCTAGCCAGTCCTCAGCCACATGGGGATCTGTGTTTCCCCAGAACCGTGGTGGCCTCTAGTACTGGAACTCGTTCATTACGCTCAAGTGGTGTGCACCCTGTAATACTGGGGCAGGTGGTATCAGCTACCCAATAGGCTGTCGTGCTGCTAGTATACCACCCAATGGTACATATGTCGTAAGGGGGCCCTGCACCAAAGCCTCCTCACTCGGTGGGATTTCATCAAATACTCTAACTAGAATCCTAGATGGCTGGTTGCGTAAAGGCATACTGAAATAAAACGGGTGTGCCACAATCACACAAATTATACCTGGTGAGTTGACTCACACAGTTCAAAAAGAAAACATTTTAGAAACACATAATCAATCAATGTTTTCTTGAACTAAGTCGGAAATCAGATGTCAGGTTATTGGTGTATCGATACGTTGGCCACCGCACCCACACTGGACTCCCAACACTGAAAAACACAGTCATTACACTTAACACTATCACTCACATAAAAGATCAGAGTCCTAGTCATTGGTAGAACCAGACTCCTTGGATAAGAATTTGTCAAGACCCGTCCCCTGGGGCCCATGTCGTGACTACCCCAAACCTGCCTTCCATAGGCCTGGGGATGGCGACAAGCCCCAAAAGTCATGTTCCTTAAAAGGGGAAGGTTTTTTCTTTAATAACAATACACTCACTCTAACCAATCACACAACAAGATAAAGAAAAAATTAAAATATATGGTAAATAGGGTGTGTACAGAATGTATAGGGGCCAGAAAACATGCCAAACTGGAAAGTAAAAGAAATACTGGAAAGTTGAAGTAAAAATAAGTACATATTGTGAACACCCACCAAGGATCCTACTTGAAGGGTAGGTATATATCTCAAACAATAATCTCTGTGGATCAACTCGTCAATGGTCCATCTCTAAGTAGTCTCCAGTCTATGTACCCTCGTCCTCAGTCAGCGATGTCCGTCATCTGCACCAGACACAATAAGGTGTGGGAATAGTCCGTGTTGGGTTGAGTATAACAATACTCATTAGGGACCCCGAGACCCCCTCACCATCTCTCAAATCCCCAATGGATAAACCATAAAACATAGAAACAACAATCAACCCCCCTTCGGTATATGGCCATTCATATAACTAATTTATCTGAATATACCTACCTCACACGTGAGGGAAGAAAACCACACAGGTAATTCCAAGAAGGTAGAAGTACCAAACAGGTATCACCATGAAGAAATAAGACTCAACTCAAACTTGGTATTCAACTATGAGAAATAGAATTATGATGCAGACCCACACAGGATTGATGTGAAATATGATAGACAGCCACGTGATTCTCTAAGGATAATAACATGTAACATCTCTAGTCACAACGTCGTACACCACGGCTGCTGGAGAACTCCTCCTCTATAGAGTATAGTGGGACTATCATGTCACATAGAGGAACTCCACACTATCTTTGGACTACAGAGGTACTCCTCCTATCAAGTATCGTGTGTCTGCCGCGTCACACAAAGGTGCTCCCCACCGTGGGTATGTTGCGCCATACAGTGGTGCTCCCCCCTCATGTCCTAATGAGGTACTCCTCCTGTTGAGTACAATAGGAATTTCACAACCCATTGAGGTGCTCCCCACCATGGGTCTATCACATCACAATGAGGTGCTCCCAACTGGGGCTGTCGAGTCACTACGAGTCGAAACGGTCAGTAGTGGTCAAGTCTCAGCCAGTCGTAGGGTTCCATACATAGCGCACTTTGGAGAACCGCTCACCAATCCATAAGTAATACCTCAACCACCTCTAATTCCAATGAAGAAGTCACCCAAAGGTGTATCATTTCATAAGGTACACAATGCAACAGATGGAGTGTCAATCAGATGCATGGTTTGTGAGTTATTAGTGTTTCCGCTCTGAGGGCCCCGTTAGATTTTGGGTTCAATACAACCAGACCAAACTCCAAGATTATCTAAAACTCATATAGAGTATACCAATATGAATTCCTTGATCCAAGGATTCTGTTGCCCCAGATGGTTTGTAAAATGGACGCCCAGATCACATGTTATGGCCACAAAGATGTAATTGGTTTAGATGGGGCCCAGTTAGGTCCGACCTGGTCGGACAGGCCCGACCTCATTCGGGTCTGGCCTGGTTTGCCGGGATGGTGGTGGGCCTGGACCACTGGACCATGGTCCTGCCCTTCCCACAAAGGGGGTGGCTGGGTCTGGCCTTCTAGGCGTGGCCCAACCCACATTCGGCGCTGCCCGCTAGCATGACTAGGTGTGGAATCCCTATTATGTGGTCCCCTTGAGATATATCCAAAGTGTGAGAGTCCCCCATCTGTTCAGTTCCTCGTTCATTGATTCTGGATGTCGTTCCTCATTGGGGGATCCGCTTTTTTGGGGAATGATCTTTAGATCTCTCCAATGATCTCCCCTCCTTTGACGATTCTCATTCCCCATGAGAGGTGAGGTTCCATATTATATAATCTTAAAAATAATTTAATTAATGATTGAAAATTAATTAAATTATGATGTAACATTTAATTTGGAGAAGCCAACATTTTAAAGTTGATTCATTAATTCTGAATTAATTAATCCTATTAATTAAGGTGGAATGTGGTTACACATTTTGTGTAACTGGGAAATTAATGCCCCCATTAAATACCTGATAACCCTCGTGTGGTCCCCACCTCAATGTTTCAAATGCGAGGTTTATAATTTCAAAAAAAAATCATGTCTATTTTATTTTCACCCATGAAAATTCCAAAAACTAATTTCCACCCTCGACCTACTACGGGTGAGGTGAAGGTATCCATAAGAGAATATCGGTGCCACGAGTTCAACGGTGTCCTGAGATTTTAATTCCAAGAAACGGTTCAAAATTTACAAAAATCCACACATGAATTTACATAAAGTAGCCGAAAAAAATTCATAAATTCATTTAGGGCACACCGGACCTTGAAATCATGCACCATTAATTTTTGCATACTTGTAATATTTCCATAATAAAAATATTCATGGGAAAAAATATGGATCATTACACACGATTCCTTCTTGAAAGAACCAGGGAAAATTGAAAATCCAAGTGCTGATAAGATAAAGAAATTTATTTCAATTCTAGAATCCATTATTGAAAAAGAAGATATGTAGCAATAAGAAGAATAATTTGAAGAGTAAGAGGAAAGTGATGATTTAATCAAAATGGTGGAATAATATTTGGAGAAGGATAGTTCTTTAGAAAAGTTGTATATCAAAAAATCCCACATTGAATCAACCATGTTTATTTTAGAAGGAATACAAATTCCAAAATAACGATGATCCTCAGAATGAGGTTGATATACATTCAGATGATTAAAGAAGAAATCGTGGTTTCATTTATCATTATAATGATAAAGAAATTGGTGAAAATTTTGCGGATAAAGAGGTCGATGATGATGATATAATTATACATGTTTTTTATGGATATGAAAATACTCAAAATCGTTAGAAATATATTTATAAGGACGATAAAGTAAAGGAAATAATTTTTAAACACAAAAAATAAAGCTAAAGATAGAAAATCCAAGAAGGAAGTTATTGTCGGAACGTTAGAGAGAAATGTAGAAGAGAAAGATAAAGTTCCCTCTCCAAAAAATTAATCTTCTTTTGAATACTCATATTCATTAGGTAATGATGGTTTTCTTCCTTCCATAGAAGATATTGGGAATATCATTCCCTTATTTCAATGTATAGATTATAGGTGAAAACTTCCTCAATAAATAGACAATCAAATGTCATATTCAACAAAAATTATAATGGAAAATTTTATCAAACATGAAGTTGAGTTCAATAAATTTCCCATCAGTTATAATTCACATAAGAGATCTTTCCAAGAAATAACAATGTGGTCAAAGTTATTGATTAATGATATGAAAAACATGTATTTTTTCAATGATTCAATAAGGTGTTCCTTTTGTAAGTTAGATGACACAACAATTAACATTTCCACACGTCATAGGAAGAAGCTAAATCAATAGAATGCATATCGGATTCAAGAGGACAATGACCTAAATGGAAAGATAAATTTTTTTTCTTTAAATTAGAAATGATAAAGGGGTCTCTAGGATGAAATGGCAGAAAAGATTAAAGGAAAATAAGATGTGGTAATGTATCTAAGATAAATTCTTAAGTCTCAAGAAGAAGGGATTAATATTCATTAAAAGAAAAACTAGGATCAAGAATAGTTAATCATGATGTTTGAAGATGATCATAAATATATGATAAAACTAAACAAAAAATATGAAAATTTTGATGTTGAAGGCAAAAAACGATGAATGATTTCCCAAATAGGATATTTTTTTGTATTTTTATTTTTTTTACAATTTTGGTCATCATAATTAAATTCTATTATCTTTCAATTTCTTTTCATTATATATTATTAACCATTGCGGTTAAAATTTTATTCTTTCCCTATATTTCCTTTTTAGAATCACAAATGGGGATCAATAATTGATCAAAAATGATATTAAGAACAATTTTTCTTATGTATGGTGGAAATTACTTAATGAAGAAATCCTTATATAAGGAAGAGTTATTTATCTAAGAGGTTCAAAAAAACTATCCATTGGGATTTCATATCCTAAGGGATAATTATTCATATTAATTATTATTCATAAATTCAAAAGGATGTCAGTATTTATTTTATGATTAAGAATGTAAAACTTAATTCTTATATTATTTTATTAATTTATTTTCTACTTCCAAAAAAGGGTGAGATTGTTATTTGAATTAGATTATTGATGACTATTCCATTATTTTATGTTTTGAAAATCACAAACCCAATTTTTTAAGGAAAATATTATTACTCTATGAAATATTTTCTTAAGGAAAATTTAATTTCTCTAAATTGGTTTTATATTACATATGGTTTTAAATGAATTATCAAATATTTTATTATACCATATATAACCATGTTTTTCTAAAACAAAAAATCATATCCTTTCCAAACATAGAATCATAGAGCTTCATAAAATATAATTTCCCCAGAATAGAGAATTTAAATTCTAATGAAATTAGAAATTTATTTCATCAGAAATCATTCATTTATTTATTCTCAAATCAGACTCAAATTCCATCATAAATTAGACTCATATTTATTTTAAATTCCAACTCTGATTTGTTCTAAAACCACATTCTAATTTACTCTATAATTTGACATCAATTTCTTCTAAACTCAAACCTTGATTTCTTCTGAAAGAAGACTCACATTTCTTAAGAAATCATATTTCGAATTCCTCATGAATTCTAACTCCGATTCTCATTTATTTCAGAATATGAATTTTCATATTTTTAAACACGGATTCTATTTTATTTCAAAATCTGATTTTTCATATATTTAGATTTTTATTCTCACTTTCTCAAGAATCCGATTATATAATATTATTAAAGTTACCCAATTTCTAGAAAGTAGCATTTTATTTTATCACATCCTATATAAGTAAATTTTTCTAAAACATGTTATTTGGTTCTTATCCTTTTTAATTTTTCTTAAATCATGATAATGTTTCCCATATTTTCTTAACAAAATTAATGATGTACAATCTATTTATATCTAAATATTGTGCTGATTAACACATGTATATATCCCTTTGATATTTATAGACAATATGACTGTTGGAGGATGGAGCTGACTGTTGTAACCTATGCCTATAAATACCCAATCTATTTGAAGATTTAAAAACACATTTAGATATGCTAGATGTGATGAATTCTAGAGAGAAAATTTGTGCTATGAAGAGCCATTCTAAAACCATCCTTTAGAGAATTTTATGAAAAGGTTTTTCATGTGGTGAATAACTAGTTTAGCCTGTCTTGTGGGAATATGATTATAGCTGATCAATCAAGGGATTCTGGTGAAAGGGACAAAGAGTTTTCAATCAAATTAGTGATCAAGGGCTTGTGGGGATAGTATGAGAGGGTCAAATATTGTTATTGAGGGATTAACCTGAGGTGGGTAATATAGAAATTCATGAAAGAATAAATCAAGTGACCTTTATCCATGGTAGTTGGATACACTTATCTTAGGTTAAAATAGTTCTTATACTTGTTTACTTGTCTTTGTTATATGTTATTAATTCCATTGAATTTCATTAAAATAAATAAATCATTTATTTATTATACATTCTTATATATGTATACTCTGATTAAAAAGATTATATACACTTTAAGGTATAAGGATTTCCTATGAAAATATTTTTTTGGTTTCATTATTGGAAACATATTATCGGATTATATTCTAGATAGTTTTATTGTTTAGAACAATAGAGGGTTTTTGAATCCATCATGACTAACTTTGTAAAAAATAAATTTTTTTAGTGGATAAAATCAATCATTCTTAAACTAATAATTCACTCCAACTTTTAATTGAGTATCATAATCTATATTTCGATCCTAGAAGATGTACTTTATATGAATTTTCTTCCAAGAATTATGATTGATATATTGGAATAACTAGGTATAATTACTATGATATAGATTTAAAGAAATCCGATTGATATATTGTGATGCGTAGATATTGTTCTTGGGACACAGTGTTTGAGCCAACAAGATGGATTATGGGAATTATGTTCTGGATCAGATGATGGGCATTGAGGTATGACCATGAAAATGAAGGATGATATTATAATATTTACTGAGTTGGTTATGGATACACTCTTTGTACTTGATGAGGACTCCCTAGTCAATGGGATTGGTTCATGGATGCAGTTTTTAAATATTATACATAGTTTTCTATGGATACTCTTTGTGTAGTCATAGTGGATTCTTTAGAAAATGGATTTCAGGCCTGGACAATGTAGGTCTATGTTATACTGTGATTTATACGGATAAGATTCCTGGAATCAAATAGGATGAGCTGTTCAATGACCCAATGAATTAGCCCCTATAGATCTAATATGTGTTACATCAGTAATATGTTATAGTTGAGGTATTTCCATATTTACTTAATCGAATCTTTTGACACAGATTCCATCATTATAAATATTTTAAATGAGTTCAAGTGATCCTATGGTTAGGAACCATATACCCCTATGGTGATATAGATTTCTCAGAGACATTTCTATAATTGGACAATGTACATATTATTGATCAAGAATACACATCCATGGGTCATCTAATTTTTCACTCCTTGAGGTGTATGACCATTAGATCAATTCCTTTTTCATTGGAGTTCAAGAAGATAAACATTCTGATTATTAGGATCTAATACTATTTATTGACAATATTTTTCAACATAATCATGTATATAAATATATATGCATATATATATATATATATTAGAATATATATATTCAGATGCACACACACACACACATATATATATATATATACCTGATGGTACAATGTCTAATTGACTAGGGTCACATAAACATTGATTGGATGTGGTGTAATTTTAGTTATTTTATTTCTCATATCCATTATCTTGTCTAGGTTTAGAATATTTCGTGAGCATGCACATATCATATCATTTTTATAGGATCATCATTGGTGTGGCCTACTGAGATTATTTATCTTCAATGTACATGAACCTCAGTGAGTTTTCAGACCTTATGTTAGATTTTAAATTTGAGAAATGGCTTCATGTTAGATAGGGGTATGTCCTAGGGTTTCATGAACAAGTTGAGATGCTCGTGTCGATTCTTATGATTGAGATGGGAATCTCGATAGTATCTGGGATATAGGATATAAAATCTTTCAAATTTTTAGTAGGATATACCAATAGGTTTATTATAGTTTCCTTTATTTACACCTATATGTATGGTAATCCTTGTTGGTGGAAAGTTTTATAGGTATGCCATGGATCTTACGGTATTTATAAAATTTCATTTATAATTACAAAAATGATTCTATTTAACTATATTTACTAATTCCTCACTAAATTTATTTACTGATTTGGATGATATCTTGTTATTTATACTATTTGTTAATTTGATATTAGGGAATATTATCTCAATATACACACCATTGGTCATCACTTCTAGGTGGAAGCCTTTGAAAATTGGATACATGTTCTTGAAGATTTTTTGAGAATTGGCTTAGATTATTGTTTACTGAAATCATCATCAAGACATTACAAATTAGTATAAAGGAAGTTCTTTTCTAATTGTATTACTACTTGGGATATGGTAGATATGATTATTAGGAATGCATCGAAACCTATTATGGATATCATGTAGGTGTGTCGAGAACACCTCTTATGGTAAGAAGTTTTAGATTTTAGGGATATTGGATTTCTGATCTGTTATATCATGTTATAGTTTTATAATATTTTCACACCGATTGATGAACATGTTGTTTATATTATATGATATATTAGGGGCTTTGGGATTTTAACAATTTTTTGGGCACCAATTAATTAGTTTTTTCTTATTTAATCAATGGTAAGAGTCCATGTTTTGATTTTGACTCTTATCAAAAAGTGGGTAATATGTGTTACTTGCATCATATTCTACATATAGGTTTTACATGTTATTGCCTTACTAGTATATAACTATTACAAATGATATAGTCCAATTTTCTATAGTGCTAAAAAATACTATATGTATTTTTTCTATATAGGGTTTTTGTGGAATTCCACACAATTGGGATAGATTGTATATATATTTATTTTGATGGAATTTTATGCGGATAAATGGTGAGACATTTGATGGGGAACTCATGACACATTCCTCATCCATAGGAGTTGCAGTGAGCCTAGTAGGTTAATTGTTCATATAATGAACATGTTTTGATTCCTTCATAGGGTTTTGATACATTGGTTCAGTTATTTAAAGATTATATAACAATATATATATTGTTTTATTGAATATTATAGAATTTCATTCTACCTAACTGAACCATATGTGTGGTATGGCATGGATTATTGAGATGATTTTATGTGAAAATTGTCAACCCTTATTGGTTGATGTCGATAATTGATTCATTTTTTGTAGAAACCTTCTAGGTATATCTTTTAAGGTAAATTTAAATAATTTTTTGGTAATAACCTACAAGGATATTTCTTTTCTATCTTTCTATGATATCTTACACAAATGACCTTTATTTATGGTTATCATGTTAGATCATCAAGCATAATTTTTATTGGTAAATAAAAATTTTAGTTAACTAGAACCTGTAGAAAAAATTTCCATATAATTATTCTTGATGAGTGTTAGGTCATCATTATTATCACGATTATATAGTGATACTCTATGGGAAATTCCATTATGAGTATGTTTAGGGGGGATTAGGGCCTATGTTGATTATTTCTAGGTAGTGGATTCTAAGTTGATATTTTTAACACATGTAGGTCATTGCATTCTTTTCCATCCTTAGAGTGGTTTCACAACTAGGATAGGTGGTAAGACCTAGTGTCCCAGTAATGTGACTTGATCATTTGGGATGGGTGGTGATGTAGACACCCATATTTTTGGATTAGAAAATTGTAGGTTGGTATTTATTTTTATTAATGGAATCTTATGAGCAATGTTGTTTTGGGATTATGGAAAACTTTTTATTCCTCACTAATTTTTATATACTCAATTTATATTGAATCATGGTTAGTTCTATGTTTTTGTGTTATAGGCATGGCGATGCCTTCATCTTCTGAGAAAACACCTAAGGTGATTTGGTATCAAAACTTGCTTCGATAATCCTGAATATGTAGGTTCATGACCTTGTAGACAAGTGATTCTACTATTGTAAATGTATCATTAGAATGGATACACACCCATTATAGAAAATGATACCATGTAATGGGATGTCATTTGATTATCATGGAATAGGCAAGTTGAAAACTCTTGATATAGACTTCCAATTGAGATATTGACATAATGAGACTGAGGTTCCAC
The DNA here is from genome assembly GCA_963277665.1 of Viscum album. Classification (NCBI taxonomy): domain Eukaryota; kingdom Viridiplantae; phylum Streptophyta; class Magnoliopsida; order Santalales; family Viscaceae; genus Viscum; species Viscum album. The sequence goes on along the minus strand of OY728119.1, from coordinate 1,169,974,300 downwards.
ATATCAAGTTCATATTATCCTTGTTAATAAAAAACATGTTGAAGTATGAATCGAGTGATAACGATACAAATTTGTTACGTGTGGTACCATTTTATTCATATATCAGTGAGTGGCCAAGTGTAAGATTGGGAATGATGGTTTAATATATTTCCATGCGTATGTTAGCTCAGTAGTTGTGATGAAATGAGAATGTCCCTCTATATTAAAGGATACATTAGAATAAATAGTGGTCATGAGGTTGCTGACCTATGGCAAGACCTGGACACAATTTTTCAGGATACAAGGTGTTATAATTAAAATAAAGAAAATTATAACCTCTTTTGATGTGATCATGATTTTGGGAGATCGATATATGAATATCAATGAAATAATTGCATACTCATAATCAGAGATGAGTATTCTCAATATTGAAATCACATTGAATACATTGAAAGAGAACCAACTATATGCTATGCTTCTTTTCCTTTAAAACATATTTCTTGGTATGATGATGGATCCTATTGGGTTGTGCTTGTGGTGTGGAAGAAGCTAATACATATATAGGGGAGTACGCCATGGTAAACATCTTTCTTTCAAATAGGCATTGTTACGAGGATATGATATTGAAACTCATTTGGTGGGGAGTATAATATCTGTAATTGGTAAACATATTCCTAGATGTAAGTGTTGTTAATGCTATAAAACATGTCATTGGATGGTCAAGATATTAAATTGGCTCAGATGTATGGGATGGATAATGAATATTTTTTTGAAAAATAATGATTCTTTGGAATGAGAAGGTCTTTTCTGATGAGGTTGTAAACACCCAAGAAATTCACTAATATAAATCAGATCAAAAATATAAATTTTTTTCTCACATGCCTATAAGGGGTAAAAATTAAATTTTACCGTGGCATATGAAATCAAAACATAATTCTAACCAATCCATTTTTCATATAAAAGGGTTTTTACCCATCGATATGAATTTGGAAGAATTACAAATTAATTTAATATTCATGAAATAATAAATATTTCGGATATAATTAAATAATTATTATTTAATTCAGAAATGATTGTTAGGATATATCATTTGAACATCTCATCAGATTGAGATTCATTAATCAGCAATGAGTCTAGAATTGGCATTCTATCAATGTGAGTTATAAACTAATATAGGGAGATGGGGCTGGGCATGAGCCACGTTTTCTTTGTGTTTTCTTTTTCATCCTTTTTTTCATCTTTTATATCATTATCCTCTTCGTGAATTATAATGTAAACACTATGTTAATACCCTCAATGTATCCAATATATTGAAATAGAGATGGGGAGAGTGAGAAACATGGATAGGAAGAGAGGTACCATCAAGGTGCATGGGAGGAGCTGAGCAATCATGTTATAGCCATGGAATGTGGATACGGGTGAAGCCTTGACGGATTCCACAATGAGGTAGGCCATTTTTATGTTTTTCTGATAAAACTATTTATATTTACAATTTTTTAAAATTTTAGAGAGAAATTATACTTTTTAGTACCCCTTTAGGGTTGATCTATTATTTTTGTGGTGGAAATAGGGGATTTGGTAGATTTTTAGGGATTCCAATTTGGAAATACTAATCACACAACATGTAGTTTAGAAACACAAAATTTGTCTTTATCCCATTTGGGGAAGCTATTATTTTTATAGGTACACACCTTGTATGGGGTATACATGCCATGTACTAGTACTGAACCATGTATCTATGTACCTGGCCAGATGGTATTTGTAGTTGTACCAGGTCGGGTAAAGTACATAACAAATCTCTGGGTGGGATGAATGTCATCTTGAAATATAGGACAAGGAAGAATACATTTCAGGGACATGACTGGTATACGTGATGATACCCCATGTAGGGTACACACCATGTACATAGTATAGACTTTATACACATAGGTTTTACATTCCATGTTAGGTAGAGTTACACATAGAGGTGGGGGTTTGAGATGAAACACCACGTACTTGGGTATTAATGTTTCCAGTATTATGGTTTTCTTATATATTTAAACCCCAGATTCAAAATTTTTTATATAAGTAGTCTATTATTATATTTTTCATCATATATCATGGTGGTGAACCCCCTATGGTAATTTTAGTAATCTTATATGATGTTTTGGGGTTTGTGAGATATAATGGAGAGTATCTTCCTATAGTAACTATTTTTAATCATCTCTTGAGAGTGAGACCCTTAATATATTATGGCTGATAAGAAAACTATCTAGAAATGTTTTTAAATAGGACTTTTACTTGAGGTGAAGTGGTCAATTTTGTGTTACCCAATGAGGATTGTGGTTACAAAAAACCCCATTAATTATGGCTTTAATTTATACTATGATATAGAGGCTCTTGAGTAGGATGCCTCTACCCTTGTACCATTTTTTAGGATAATTTTTTGGATTCGTCCTCTTATTTAATATTTTCAAGTGTACCATGTAGGATTATTTCAATTACCTACTCCATTTTGAGTATCCAAGGTAGGGGAAATTGTTTTACTCTTTATGAGGATCTTGATTTGGATGACTCAGAATCCATGTAGATTTATTGGATCCCATGTGGGATTCCATCACTTATGTGTGTACATCGAGGATCCAGAGTTGGATGCCTCCCTATTGTTGTGACTTATGGAACCCAATGGGTTCCCTGGTGGATGAATGACCCAAAACATGTTTGTTGGGGTTTTTAGTAAAAATGGTAATGGGTATCACTATATAAACCATACTAAACTTCTAATCCTGAGAGGTTGGGGGTGTAACAGTAAGATTAAGCATTGGAACACCATCAATTATTTAAATTTTAATAAACATGATTATTATTTAAAAAAATATGATTCATATAGGCACTTATTAGTATTTTTCTAAAGAACCTAACAAAAAAATTTATATGAATGAGATTACATGACGTATGTCATGTGATCAAGGATTAGATTATTCTAATTGATCTATTGTAATGCCCTTAAATACTTCCTATGATCCTAATTTAGTGTATTATGATTGTTGTTTTGGGATGCCTAAACATAATCTCTAAGACCCTTCTTTTATGACAACATGATATATTATTGGAATCATAGTATGAATCCAATGATGGAAAATTCGGCATGACAACATCAATGAGTTCCAGAATGGAACCATTTACCACGTCTATTATGGATAAACTCTATAGGCATAGAGAGGATTCCTAGGACAATGAACTCAGGTCATAGGCCATGCAGGTTTATATTTTTTTATGTTTTATATTAATGTTCACCATGGACTCAATGATGACTCATTGGTCAATGGCACTGGGACATACCCCTGGGATGTTTATATTATAATTATTTTTCCCCAGATGGTGTCCATGGAATCCAGTAGGAAGCCTTGGTCAATAACCATGGGTCCTGGAATAGATTGGTCTGATACATGAAATATTCATCATAGTTTATAGTTGATGAAGTACCATATTTATAGGTTGATCCATTGTAACATTACATTCATCAATATAGATTTTGTAGGTGAGTACAAGTGATCTTTATTCTAAGACATATATATCCCTATTTTCATATAACATTCATAGATATATTTCAATTATTGGCCAAAAAAGTAATTGCTAATCGGGAATATGGACCCCAGGAGTGACTAATTTTACATGTATTGAGTGGCAAAAAATCCATATCAATGACGTTTTCATTATATTTATATATGATTGGGATTATATACATAAGGATCAATTACTATTAATGGTTTTTATTATTTAACATACTCATGTGTGTGTGTGTGTGTATATATATAAGAAAATATATTTAAACACAAACATAGACACACACACACGTATGTATATATATATAAACGGCTATTAAATTACTTGTTGAGAAGGGTTAGGAACCAAGGGATCAACATTGGTTTCACTATATTTATATTAAATCTCATTTAGCATTGTGAGTCTACTAGGGTGAGCATATTGCATGAGCATGCACTTATGAAATGAGATTTATTGGTTCATCATTCGGGTGGCCTATTGTGATTATTTCTCAGAAAATTATATTCATATCATTGTTCATGTAGAACTCATGTTTTATTTATTATTTAGGAAGTTGTTTCATGATGAATAGGCATGAAGCCCAATGTTTCTTAATCAATAGAAGAAACACATGTACATTATTTCTATTGGTCTTGAGTAGCTTGGAATTGTCTTGGGGATTTGGTATATGGTCTAGATTAGAAATATCAATATAACCCTATAATTTTATTTTATATTAATTTATATTCTCCTACATTTGTGGTATGCCCAACGGGTTACCAGTGTTTTATGTATTAAATAGAATATAGGTGTTTTATATAATTTCATTTATTATTATACCATGCTTCAATTTCAATTTATTTACTTACAAACCATGTTAATTTAATAATTTTGATGATATATAGTCATTTATAATGTGTTTCACTATAATTTAATTGAATAGTATCTCTAATGACACACCTTTTTCAATCAGTACAATTTGGAAGCCTAAGAAATATTTTAGGAATCCTAAGGCCTTTTTGAAAATCATATCAGTGCACTAGTTTTTTAGCATTCAACTAATGATGTTCCAAAAATTGCCTCCTCTGAATAATGAAAAGAATATTATATTAAAACCATTTCCAAAAAATATAAAAATTCATAGGAATTAATTTAAACTATTATTTCAACATATTAATAACTTTCTGAAAAATAAATTTTGAAATAATATTCCTTGATGAAAAAAAATTTTAGACTGAAAATAAAAATAATGTTGATATTTAGAAAAAAATTTCCATTGGTATATATGATTATTAAAGGGAGGAAAATGAAATTTAACATGTAATGTATAGAAATTTAAATATTATAAGAATAGTCGTGAGGATTCTTGAGAGTTGGATCCTAATATTTTATCATCAAAAACATAATCATAAATACTCCTTAATAATAATTAGATTGTAACATAATACCATTACCACTTTGGAAGCATTTGAATTATATTCCCCACTTAAGAAATAACCATTAATGGATATTTATATCACATAATTTAGATGATAATAATCATAATATACATTCATAAATACTATATACACTGCATAATAGAAAAAATTAGGGAATATGGAAGTTGGACCATGGAAATTAAAGTGAGATGAAAATCCCTTAACTCATATATCCTATTTTTACAAACACAATCAAAAATATTTTATAATGAATATAAATTTATTATAGATGTATTAAAAAATAATATATATATTATACTAGATATCATTTACTAACATCATTTCATCACCCATTTGTTAACAATTCATCATCAAAAATCATGTTTTCGGTAATATCTTATACGTTTTTCATGTATGTATGGATTTTTATTTATAAGTACTTATAAATTGATCATGGTTCGATATTTTAAATAATTTTAAAATGATATAAATATAATATATATTCATTATATACGTATATGGAGTAATCAATTAATTTTATTGATAAAAAATGATTTACACCGTTCATAGAGACGGTATACCATAAGTACGTATAAACGTTGTTTCCATTTTCTTAAGAGATCGAATGATAGAAAGGTATATAATCTTTTATAATTAAAAAATAACTATTATATCATATATATAATTTATATTCATTATATATATCCTTATTAAAATCCAAATAAAAACAAAATTAGAAAATAATCACATCACTCAATGGAGGCAGTAGTCCTCATGTATGCACAAGTGATATTATAATTATTCAACTGTCAAGAAGGAAAGAATGGAGATATGATATTATAATTTAAATGGTCATAAAAAGTTATTACTATCATATATAAATATTTTATCCACTATTATCTCAATTTATGAGAGGCGGTGATGTAAAATTATTTTTTTAATTAGTTCATGAGGTGGTTGTTCACCATACTCTCAACTGATTGTTTGGTTCCCCATTTCATAGAGGAGGAAATGGATATATTTTATTACATTATAATGATATCATTAAATGAAATGGGATATAATTATGTTATTATATATTCATATTTGATGAATATTTTATGGTTGCGTATGAAGAAATAATACGTAAACACTAGTTTAAGAATGATACATTGCCTGAATGGCCCGAAGGCCATCATTTTTAGTGATTTTTGATAACCCCCCTTTCAAGGGATGAGAGGGAACCCTTACAAGGCCCATAGGCTCAGAGAGTACTTGGACCATAGGCTTAGGATATTACATGACCTGAAGGCCTTAAGGAATTCAACTAGACTATATACAAGGAACCACCCCTCCCCGGCATCTGCTTCCTGATAGTAGCTCTCCACCATTGAAAGACCGTCTGGCTAGGCTTCTTATGAAAGAATAGGCTGGTATCGATGGCATAGCCATACCCTCTCATTCTGAAAATCCATTTGGCTTTGCTCTGGTGAGTGCACCTACATTGAATCCTCTTCTAGGGCTGGTCCTTTTTTGTAGTGTGTATGGGGTCTGCATTCAGGTGGCCCAAAGGCCTTGGGATGGCCCTATGGCCTTAAGGTGGCCCAAAGACCATGATAATCCACTGGCCTCAATGCCTTGGGTTTCCCAAAAGCCTTGCAGGACCCGATGACCAAACTGGTGGCCCGAAGACCCAGATGGATGAATAGTTCTGGTTGCTACAGTACCGAACAGTGCATGCTACAATACTGCTACAATACCCCGGAAATATGCCTCCACCCGGATTTGATCTCGAGTCTCTTGGATGCACCTAGTGAGTCACCGCCAACTGGGATTAGGCTCATGTTCTTAAGAATGATAACTCTTCATCAAAAAACATCTTTAAGTTTTCCCCAAAATAATTTATATGGGGGTTTAATAATCAAAATATGGAAACTATGGCAAGGGAAGAGAAGTAAGGAAGTGGTTGTTTAATATAATGATGTTATAAAAATTCTTTTAAAATTTGAATTGAATAGAGGAGTGGGTTCCCTTTTATAAGTGGGGGAGATGATACACTTACAATCATTAAAAATAAAAAGATATACACATGATTTAGATATTTTAAAAGGATCAAAATTGGATCATTATATAATATTAGACACGGTATGATAGAAATATTGTCATATTATTGGATTTTAAATGTTTTTATTTTATGATAAATAATTTTTTTATTTTAAACCCCTGTAAAAACATTTTAACAATTACAGTGATAAATTTTTTTACTATTTTTACTATTCATTATAAACAAAACTTATGTTGAAATTATTATAAAAAATGAATTATATTAATTAAAAATATGAATATATTTTTTTTGAATTTATTTCACATATTTTTTCATATTTAATTTGAAATTAAACCGACATATGTGGTAAAGAAATATATTCTATAAGGAAAAATAATTCAAAATTGTAAAAGGTATTTATATAAAAATTCAACTTAAAATTGATTACGATGAACTAAACTGGATTAATAATAATATATTTGAACTAATATTATATTTAAACCATTAAAAATAATAATATATAACTTTTTATATTCCTTAAATGATAAGTGAGAATTCAATAAAAATTAGTATTTTTCAATATTCATTAAAAAATTATTCTTTTAAAAAAATTCTAAAAAATCCCCTTTAATATAATTTTCACATATATATTTCAAAAATAAATTTAAATTTTTTTAATTATATTTTGTTAATGTGTAAAAAGTTTATTTTATTATATTTTCCAAATATTAAATAATGACTTTTTTTATGAAAAAATATTTTCAAATAATATAAATACCTTACTAATAATTAAGTAGTTTTTATAAATAAATTTTCTTTCTATGAAAAAAAAGATATGTACTTTTGAAATTGATGTTATTAAAATTCTACTTTCCAATTTTAATGGAAATGTAATAATGGTCATTATTAAATAATAAAATCAATATCATATCATGGTTCATTAAAACTCAATATTATTGGTAATGTAAGCTATTGAGGTAATTAAATCTATCTGAAAAAATTATTCCAAAAATTATCATGGTGTTACATTATTCCCCACATCAAATTAATTTATATCAGGAAATTATATTAAATTGATTTAGAATCATGTGTATACTTTTGGCTCATTGCATGTGAAACCCTGATATTTTAGGAATTTAGTATTTCAAATATTTTTTTGTTATATTGTATTACATGTAGCACCATGTTTTAGCGAATCATAAATAGATATTTATATTATTATTTAAATAATTAATTTGGAACATATCCATTAAAAATAGAGATTTGAATAGTAATAACTTGTTTTAAATATTAATTATAATTTTTTTACATTAATAAAAATTAATGATAATATATAATTAATTTTCTCTTAGGTGTATTAATGTTTTGGATACATTATTTTCACAAATAAATATTTATTTATTTTTAAAAAATGAAATATTTTTTTTCACGTTTTAGAAATTTTATTTTATTAAATAAAATTCATTTTCTATATCCTCATGTAAAAATTATATTAGGGTAAATTTTTTGTATTTTTTTGAAAAGTTTAATTTTTCAGTGAATACTATAATATAATCATTTTTATTGAATACTGGCTTTTCATATAATGTATTTATAATGTTACCTTGTTTTATAATAAATGTGTGTAATAGTTTATTTGTTTTAATAAATTATAATTTAATCTAATTTATTTCAGTATAATATTTTTCATATTAAATTCTGATATAAAAAGTTCTTAAACATTTAGATGATTTTCCATTAGAAAATTGTTTTGTCACCACATCTACGAGATTAATTTTAAATTAAATTTACACACATATTTTAATTGAATTGTGAAAATGGATTCATTATTTTTAATCATAATATGTTATATTCTATGATAATATTAACATAATTTATGAACATAGTGAATTGAAAAAATAGTAAAAATTATTTACCATTGTTAACGTAAAAATGGGTTCACTAGATATGTTAGACTAAAATGATAAGAGTTAAAAATGATCAAAATTTCTAAAACATGCATTTTATTATCAAATATAGACCATAAAAAATATATTACTAAAAATTATACACTTTTTATACTTTTAATGATGTGGTCCAACCTTTTTCTTTTCATAAAATTACATGTGTGCCACTCACCTCACATATAAAATGACAACCATTCTTTACACATATTAATATATTAAAAATAATTTTATTCATCCAATAAATACCCAAATAACATAATTAATACTTTAAATAATCCTAAAATGTTTACGTTGGTTAATAATATAACCTAATAATCATTTTTGTGAAAACCAAAAGTAGTTTTCTGAAGAATATGTAACACCCCTAACCATGAAATTTATTTTTTGCCATCTTTCAAAGACATAAATGATTAATAAAAAATTATTATATAATAACTTCACTATATAAAATATACTTAGTTCATGTTTTGTTATGGTAAATAAAAACAACCATAAACAATTCCTTCTAATAAGATACAAAATAATCATCATGTGTACGATGAATTGTTGCCTCGTAAACTGATGTAAATTGTTTACCATCAACACAATACAAGTATAGATATAACGATGAATTAATAGATTATATATTATATTTGTGATATTATCATACTTATATAATTATTATATAACATATAACTTCATACTATAAACTATATAATCATACGTGAACATCACATTTGTGTAAGCTGGGCTACCAACTCTTGAAGCTATGTGATTCATGCATGCTTTATACAGAAGAAAATAATGATGTTTTTAATTAGAATATGCATTTTATATGACTCAAAAATTATTCTATAATGGTAATATATAAGTTACCATTATTTCATTGAATCTTTCAAGAAAATTTAAAATGTGTTCATGTATACATATGTCATACCATATCCATGAACGATGTATTTTATTTTCTGACTCTAACACCAATAGATTAAACATTACATAAATATGATGAGAAAAATATATTTATACTAGGGTTAAAATTATATTTATTATTAAAAAATGATAATATTATTATGGAAAAAGATAATAAATCATAACATACATGAAAAACCAAGATACCATCACCCTATATGTGACATTAGTACGGAATTGTTAACAAACAAGTAATAAAATGTCATGGTGTCTAGGAGGAGATTCAACACTATGAAGGTCGGGCCGAGTCAACATCAAATTGTTTAGTTTGTTTTTCTTAATAATCCATTTTTGACTGGTTAGGATATGATCCACTCATATGAATACTTTGTCTCTACCAAATGCAGTAAAAATAAATTTTAAAGCAACACAATAGTTTTACAAGGTTTGGTCTCAATATGATCATACTCCTTGTTATGATTAGTTAGACACCCTAATCATATATTCTATAATCAAAATAATTTACAACATAAATTTCTCCACTATCCTATATTCCCAATATACATGCTAGGGACCCATTGGAATATAAATTTCACACTATATGTTAGAAAAAAGATTAAATACAATAAAAGAATGATAAATTAAAAATATTGGTAACTTCTAAAAAAACAATGAAGACAGTATCTTTATATCCTTAAATATAAATAAAGCATCATATGATCACCTTATGAAGATCTTTAATAAAAACATCCTCCCCCAAAATATGTATTGTAACTTATTATAAATATGCCTCTCATATAGTATGGAAAATGATCATTATGTGCTCCAAATTATTATCACATAGTATATTTGGGATGCAACATAATGTATGCAAATTATTTTTATGTTTCAAAAACTGATATCTTCATTACGAGTGCTACATAATTTTCAAATAAAATCATATTTCCCCACTTACATGCACTCTTTTTTCTTCAATAGATTCCACACGTATGACTATCTCTTTCATCTCAAAAATAATATGGTATTTATAAAAATTTATTCACTATTTATTAAAGTAGTTATAACTTAATAAATCTATAATCACTATAATAGTTTTAAATTGGTTTAAATTTCTCCCCATAGATCTCAGAATATAATTTTTAATCCACCCTATAAAAAAATTTAAATATATTTACCGTTATGACTAACCAAAAAGAACAAATAAAAGATAATTTAATTCATATCTGCAAAAAAATGGTAACTCATATACGTAATGTAATTTTTATTCATTATTAAACAAAAATCACCCCACATTACATTTCACATTGTATATCAGTCAACCATATTTGGTTCTCCTATACAAATTCTCATAGAATGTAAATTTCAATGATGTTTATGAACTTATCATGTATTTTTTGATGAATTTTACATGTGATTTAGGAATTCATATTTTAGTTTTAAATTAATCTTCACAACCCCCTTCTCTGTAAAAATATTTATTCCCTAAACTCACTATGCAAGAAAAATCTCATAGAAAACTAAACAAGTTCATCTGCATAGTAGATTTACCATCCATATCCACTATTTTTTTACAATGAATCCTATATTCTATATAACATCACATTGGATATTTACATCATACTATATGTCTTCTTTTTCATATCATTCTTCATCTATATTAATTGAATACGTGTATATGTTGCCAAAAAATAATATTTCAGTGTCTAAAAATGTCTTTTTATCTTGAATAGTATGTACCAATTAATCTCATCCTCAATAACAAAGAGGTTTCATCTAAAAAAATACATCCATCACTTATTAGAAGTCTCAAATCATTTTTTCACTTTATTATAATCCATACATAACTAATTTTCAACACACTCAATGAATTTTAATTATTAAATAACGTGTTTATGAGTGTACATGGTTCAACATCCATTAAACCTTGTTAGTGAAGGGAATTATTTGGTGGAGACGGAGGAAAATGATAGCTAAATCATTATTTGAAGGCTCAGATAATATCGATAAAATAGAGCATGTTTTATGGATATGTTTTTAACACATGAACATTAACCCTGAAATCTCTAATCTAATATCGATCCTTTAATAAAATTTTTCTTTATTTTATCAATCAAGAAGTAAATGTTGTACCTTTGATCTAGTACTGGGGTCTTCACCCAGATACACTGCACCTCACTCCCTAAGGGCATTTTCCCACCAGCACTCTAGTTGAACATAATGATCTCATCATCTCCTATTTAAGTCTTACACATAACCCTAGATCATGCTCTGCACATGAAAATGCACATGGTCCCAACCACCTTATAGGGGGTCTGGGATGATTCCCTCAGCCGTGGTAGACCCATGAGAACCACATTTTGCTCGAGATGAGATCAACTCATCATTTACAGATGGTGGAATATTTTTTTAAAATAAATGAATATTTAGTTATAAAATATATACATAGAAATCCAAATATAATTAAATTTTAATACCAAGAATTTCTCAAATGATAAGAAAATCCAAAACCTACATTCTTCTTATGTTCTATTTTGTAATATATTAATTCTCGTGAAAAGAAATGCATCCATGGTATTCCTCTTGTTAATTCAATGTTTACATTATTTATCACATGAATTTGAAAAGTATGATCGAGAAAACAATCATCACTTCATCATAAGGATGAATTTTCATAGTGTGAAATCTAATTCAATATAATGAATACCTTTCGACAAATGAAAAGCGGCGCTATAATATGGACCCATAATACCTCTCCATTAATAAAAACTTCATCTACAACAATTATTTAGGAATCACCAATTTATTCAAAAAGATCATACACATATTCCAACACTATGAAAACAAATGAAACTCTTAGTGTAAAAAATTTACAGAGTTGTATTTTTTGTAGTATCTCTTAATATATATCCTATACTCAAAATTTTTGTAGCATCAATACATCATCGTAATGAAAATATTATGTGGGTTATTATTATCTCATATTCTTTTTCAATAACCTCATATATTATTTTTTTGAAATAAAGAATGACATCACATGATTGTTTGAAATGATCCTTTAGTTCATAATCTCTATGTGTACATGAGAATAACTAGTGTTGATAAAAGAGAGATATATAACTAATGGTATCTATTATGGATTTTAAATATCCATGGACGTGAAATAAAGATCAAAATGTCTCAAATGAAATATCATACATTCCACATACTTAAGAAGGACCCCCATAGAGAAATGAATCAACATTCACCATCATGGATTTAAATAATTTCAATGATGAAAAATAGTTATCCTCAAATCCCAAAATTTTTATAAAAATATAATAAAAAACGTGAATAGGAATATACCTCATTATAATATTCATGAGGGAGGTGAAATATGAACACTTAATTTCACATTAACACAACAAACCTATCTTTTGGAATTTTATTGGTAAAATGTTATGTAACCTAGTGTTTAATAGAAATGTATTGTAGCATGATATATCCACCTCCCAAAAATTCATTGATAAATTAATACGTGATTTCAATATTCTTGGTCATTTAATGTTTTATTTTATTTTTAGTTGATTTATTAGATCTTTGTGTATCAGATGAAATTGTTTGTTCTCCCTCTTTATCAGTTTTAAAATATTCCATGTGTAATTGAATCCGAATAATTTGTTTACTTCCTTATGTTGAATTAAAATTAAAATTCCAAAATTTTCATAGTGTTATTAGATTTTATTCATGATATACTAACCTAAAAATACATCTCCCCAATATAAGGTTCCACCTGATGTTGTTCTCATGTCTTTATAATAACCTTCACAATAAGCATATGTGATCCCAAATAGTTTTAAATCTACACTGCTTCTATATAGGAGTCCAAAGTTTGGAGAAGCATTTACAAATCATATAATTATATTATCTAACAACATGTGATGCTATATAGTGAAACTCTAAAATATAAAACATAGATTCACATTAATAGTTATGTATGGACTTGATGCTGTTACAAAAAGAAGAAACGTAGTGATTATTTTGAATTTTTTCTGACTAACACCATTTTCAGCTTAATCTTTGCGTAATTTACTTCAAAATGATATGGGTTTTGAAACAACTTTTCAATTTTACCTTTCAAAATTTTTCATAAATTCCCAATCATACATTTCTTATGACATAAATATTGAATTTTGTATCTTCTCAATAAGAAATCATAAAAAATATGTCATCTGACCAATCACAGAAATATCAAAATTTCTTTTCATTTACTTATAAAAAAGAATCATGTATACCTTTCTTGTCACCATAAAATTTGATTTCATCAACAAATACAATGAATATAAGAGTGAAATTGAACATTTCTCTCAAATTAAAGTTATTATCATATTTACATTTTATTAAACCTAAGTTTTATAAATATTCATCCAATTTGTAATACTATGATATAGTGGGCCACTTGAAATCATAAAATATTTCATTAATTGATATACCATTCTTCCAATATTATCTATGAAACAATCATTTTTCTTTTCAATAAAGGATTATTCTTCAACATTTATATTTAGAATTTTTTATTTCATTTCAATTTGATAAGCTTTATAATGTCTGTGTGAAGCTACATCTATTAAAAATATATTAGTTATATTTTACTTCTACTACTGAAATTTTTCCTCCAAATTAAATGCATTCATTTTAAATATATCCGTTGAACACCATCTCATAATTGTTTCATGATATACCACCTTTACCATTTATCTTATTTCATGAAACCCACATGGTTCTAATTAAATTTAATTTTTAATTCTTGATACATGATCCCATGTGGAGTTACTCTCTATCAAATCAAGTTTTTCATTCATATATTGAATTCATTCCTCATAATCAATATCTTTGACAAACATATGATGTTTTATTTTAGAAATACGTGCATTTTGATCATAAATTCCAAATAAAATTTTAGTTTGAACTAGAGCCTATTGATTTCCATTAATAAATGTAGTCTCAACTCATTTCATCTATTTTTAGACCATTTTAGTTTATTTTAACCAGCATCAGCATCATCACTAGTACGTTCAAAAGCAATATTAGTAATTTTTATCTATTTATAAATTTCTTCGTCATTCATATGTTCTATTTGCATAAAATTTTCTTTGGAATATTTCAATTCTGAATCAATTAAGATATCTGATTTGAACATAATTTCAATAAGTTTTTCATCTCTACATTCAACTAACATGATAATATAATTGTTCAAACATATGTAGCCTAAACCATTAGATATGTATCCATGGAAAATTTATTTCACTACTTTTTATAAAATAATTCTCAGATTGATGTCATTGACATGTATAATGGATTGGACTATAAAAGCGTTGAAGTATTTTATGGTGGGAGTTTCTTAAAAAAAATTAATATGATTTAATCTATTTTTTACTTAGTAGACACATGTTTTAAATGTGAAATGGAAGTACATTTAACTTCTCTCTAGAAACACGTCGAGATCATGTGTTTAGCAAACATAGTCATACCTATATCTATTATGCTTCGACTATTCGTTTCAGCTGCACCATTTTTCTATGGTTTATATGACATTTTGTATTGAAGATTGATTCAATGATTGGAAGAATAAATTTTAAAATAATCATAAGTAAACTATTTTACATTATCTGTTCATAGTTTCTTGATATTGACCCCCATATCCTTCTCGGATTGCCTTCTAATTTTTTTGAACAATTTTGTTACCTAGGAATTTTTATTGATAAAACTAAAATAGTTAATCTAGTGTTATCACAAATAATCATTGTGAAATATTGATAACCTCTAGTATAATGTTGTATGATTAAGATACTTAAGTCTTTATGTATATGTTCAAGGGGTATGAAAGATAGAATATCCCCCCATGTGTGTGAACAAGTATAAAATATATCTTTCTGGAAAGTTTAATCGATTTCATACCAGACAATATTTAGATTTGTATAATCATTCACAATGTCAAGCTTCATGATTTTACTTTTACTACATTTTATTAGATGGTAGAGCATCCTATGATGGGGGGTTTTCTATCTTTTGAACTCAAATTAGAGGAATTGATAGAACCACCAATTTGAAATAGATTTCCATTTTTTCTATTTCATTGATGATAATTCTTCGATCCTTTATGATTTTAGGGATACAAGTGTCCCTTTGGAATAATACATCATGGGATTCATCAACAATTTGGATGAACATAAGCATATTCTTCTTTAGCCCTTCAACAAATAAATCATTATTTGACATCAGATTTTTTGATTCAAACATTTATTTTACAACTCAATTAATTTTCATAGAATAGTCATTTCTAATAGTTACTGTTACTAATTAAGGATTATAAATTCTACTTAATATTTAGGTGTCACCAGTCTTGTGTGATGAACATCCACTATCCAGAATCCATGAATTGGTTTTTCTATTGGATTTATATGAAACATCAGTGAAATAATATTTTTATCAATATTTTTTTGAAATCACAATCCATTTATAATAAAGATTATTTATTAAGGGAGAACGATAGTGTAACATTCTAAAATATGGACATACTTATCACATATACCATATATTTCTTATAAAAAGTCCAATTTGTTTTTGTGTGTGATGATTAAATGAATTCCTTATAAATATTTATTTAATTTGGAAATTTTATCTTCTTCTCTTAGAATAGATTCCTCTTCCTACATGTTTCTACTTTGTTAGGAAAATTTTATAGAAACATAAATATTCTTTGTGCCCAAACCATCAAAAACACCAATAGTGTCCTCTAATCCATGGTTTCACAAACTGATAATAGAAAACCCTAAAATATTATTTCTATTGTCATTCTATATATTTAGATTATCTATGTTTTGAGGGAAAAAGTCATCTTGGACAATTTATTTGTTGTTTGGGATTAAAGTTTGATTTCCCACTATCCATGATAGTCCATACATGTTCAAAATTATTCAAGAAATTCAATATTAGAGATGTTATTACTATTTTGAGATTTTTAAAGTGATGAATTAACTTGGTTCTTTTAATCCAACATGTAACCAGTTTTCAATGATTCTACTATGACCTCAACAGTATTTTAAATATATTCTCTAATTTTTTTAAAGGTATAATGTGCTTCTAGACATGTAGAAAGTGTCTTTGATAGTTATTCATCTTAGAGATATTTTTTTTATTCATGATCCATTTCCATATTTTCCACTTCAGATACATTCAATTTGTTTCTTGGAATCATTAATGTAGAATAATTACATTATTTGCTTATTATTATTTAACATAAGTTATCGTTAAACTATATATAAATAAAAACATGTTTTACTTCATGATAATTGTGTTTTTCCTTAGTCGACATTATAATTTATTATTCAATATGTCTTCTATCTCTTTCCATCCACATTCATCATCTACAGTTACAGATGTGGGAAATCATTTTTACACAAGATCAATGATGTTATATTCATCTTCTAATTTGATAATTTTGGTGGAGTAAGATTAATCATCAATTCTCACTAAAATTATTCTTTAATATTTATTGAATTTCTTTTTACATTAGTCAATTTTGGTTGCCCCTTTTAAGATCCTCTATCATTTCATTATCTATGGTTCTCATCAACTTTCTCAGGTTCCATATGTGATGACCCAGACCCCCCTTGGTCCCTTCCTTTGCCAAAATCCAGATCCTTAAGGGGTACGGATCGGTGAGACCGGTCGGTGAGACCGATCGGTGAGACCGATCGATGCGACCGATCGGTTAGACCGATCGGCGAGACCGACCGATCGGTGAGACCGATCGGCGAGACCGATCGGTGCGACCGATCGGTGCGACCGATCGGTGAGACCGATCGGTGAGACTGATCGGCGAGACCGATCGGTGCGACCGATCGGTGAGACCGATCGGTGCGACCGATCGGTGTGACTGATCGGCGGAACCGGCCGACGTCACCCGGCCTTGCCAAGTTGTTCCAGTAACGCGCACAAAAGTTTAATTAAATACTAAATCGGCTCATGAGTCGGTTTAAACCACTCAGCACCATTAATGATGAGTCAAGCCGCGTGGTCAACCCACGACTTCCACGTCTTACGCGGTTCAGCGTTTTTATCTCAACCGTCCCCGGCTCTTATAAATTAAGGGTTAGGCCGTGGTTTCCCCCTTCTTCGATCGTGGCTCTTCTGGTGCATCGGGACCGCCGCGTCGTTATCCGTAAAGTTCCGCGCCCCCGGCCTAAACGTCGATCATCTATCAACAAGTAGGGAATTTCTCTCGTCTCTCACTTTTGTGTATCATGCGGGGTGGGCGTTACTTTTGTTCCTATGGAATTGGTTGAACCAAACCCTGATGAAGATAATAAACGAAGTTCTAAAGAAAGAAGGGGAAGGGGTTGTGATCGTTGTTATGCTTTATCTTGTGATCATCCCTTTTGTTGTACTGGTTTATGTTTCTGAAAATTGGGGCCGTTGGTGGTCGTTGTATGTGCACTGATGAATCCCCTCGTGATGTTTTAAATGGGTTGCTGAAATTGTGAACTCCTGCTGTGAAATTGGTTAATCACGTATATCCGGCTGAATAATTGAAAGCACCAGGGTCAGCCCTTCTGTGATAACTCCCAGTTAGAACACACGGAATTTGAAATCATGGAGTGTGTTAAATCTTTTAAATCTGAAAATCCCTGACTTGTGTTGGTAGTGGTAGTTGGTTTTTTTCCCTTCGGGCCGATTTCTGGAAATGTGGGATGGGATGGGATCCCCTGTTCTTTTTATACTCTCGGTGGCTGTGTGAATTTGGGGGATGGGATCTCCTGTTGGTATGGATTCGGTGGTTGTGAGTTTTAAATCCGAGTGGTTACTTGAAATATCACAAATTGGGGAGAGATCCTCTGTTAACAGAACCGGGTGTGAGTGTTTTGGTTGATCCCTGCTTTTGACGCTTTCCTTGGTTATGCTTATGGTAGTTGCCCAGTAGTGCTTAAAATTAATTGAACATTTCGACTGAATGTGAAACAAGAATGGGACAAATGGTTTTGTGGGCAAGGGTCGTGAACTGTGACTTGGATGTAGTGGTGTTGTGTTCTGTAGGTTGGCTAGGAAAACCTAAGCTTTGGGTGAGTGTTTGTTACCTATATCTATACTTGTAGCTTTGTGTTTCTTATTCGCGCCCCACCCAAGTTGAGCACTCAGTGCCGAACACCCCCATTTATGGGGGAAGGGTGTTTTTTCCAACACTATCCTTAGTGGCTGGTTATTAGCTCCTTTTCTGCTCCCTTTCCCGAATAGCCCAAGTATCTTCGGGCAGGCTGTGATGGCCTGAAGTCCATTATTAGCCCAAGAACCATCGGGCAGGGTGTTGTGGTGGTTGGCCAGGTGTGTGCGGTAGGTGGTTTCCCAAGTGTCTTCGGGATGAGGCCCAGGTGTCTTCGGGCGTGGCAGTGGATCCTTTAGCCCAGGTGTCTTCGGGCGTAGCGGTGGTTGTTCTGGCCTAGGTGTTTGCAGGCATGGTTACATGTGACAGTTGTGGCCCAGGTGTGTGCGGGCGGGATTCGGCAGTGGGACTGCGTGTGGTTGTGGCCCAGGTGTGTGCGGGCGGGTGTGGCAGTGGGACTGCGGTGAGAATGGCGGGATTGGTCCGATGCGTAGGATGTCTCAATAACCAGTGGGAAAGTGGCGCGGGGTACCAAAACATCGATGTGCTCTTATATATATATTACTTGACTTGTGTTATTTGGGGAGTGAGCCTTGGTGAGGCCTGGGATGGATAGTTTGCCTTGTTAGGTGTTTGGTTTACTCTTTTCTCACGGGACTTTAGTACGTTCCCCCACTTGTGCACGGGAGTCTTGGTTTTTTTCCTATTGAGTGTACTTGTATGCTCACCCTATGTATATAAAACTGCTTTCAGGTTTCCAGGAGAACTTCAGGGATCACGCAGGACCTTACTAGCTCGGACTTTTGGAGCAGTTGCAGTTGTTTCTCTTTTTCTTTTGGTACTTACCTTGTAGTCACCTTTTGCACTTTGTGGCTTTCACTTTTGAAACATGCATGTGGGAATGGTTTACTTTTGGCTTTACTTTTCTTTCTACCTTGGTGTTGTTGGGTTTTCTCCTCCTTATCTTTCGATCCTATAAAATAAAAAGGTTAATGTCTTCCATTTGCGATAATTTCCTATACCCTTGGTGCTAGTTTCCACTCCGGGACCTATTGAAGGCGGGTTTCGGGGGTCATTATCTCTCCTTCAACTTAAAGAAGGAAGGGTCTGGCAATCTGCTGACCCTTCCCTCCTTTTGGTGAAGGCGGGTCGTGACAGAATGGTATCAGAGGTGATGGTTGAGAGATAGGACGGAGTCTGGAGTTAGGCACAGTGAGGATTGCATGGGATGGTAAGGCAACAGTGTTGGGTGACCTTGGAGCGTGAATTAGGCCAGGGAAGACCGGCTAGGACACGGGATTTTAGGGCCCCCCGTGATCCGATGCAAGGACTCTGGACCTACCGAACGACCAAGTGAGGCCACACTGATTGCAGGGTAGAGACCCTAGGAAATGTACATGCATCATAAATGACTTGTGTTCTTGTGTTTCTGGGATGTCTTGTGAAATTAAGAATAAATTAAATCTTAATAAGTTTTAAGAAAGATTTTCTTTGCACTACTTGGGCTTATGCTTTCCTTGTTACCTTGCAGCTATGGCACCTGGAAGGCGACCACGTGTGGTACAGGCGATCGAGACCCCTGAGACTACTTTGGCCAATCGGCAGAGAGCTGATCGAGAGGAAGAGGACGACTAGTGGCAGAAGACTCTCCGAGCCTTCCAGCGACAGGCCCTCGAGAATTATGAGGGCAGCACCTCCGATATGAAGACGGAAGGCTGGCTAGAGGAGTTAGTCATAGCCTTCGGCCTGATTCGGGCCCCGACCGAGTACTGGGTTCCTCTGGCTATTATCCAGATGCGAGGAGCGGCACGTCAGTGGTGGATGCTTCACCTGGGGAGTAGGAAAGAGTCTGAGGTTGCTTGGGCGGATTTCGAGAAGGAGTTCCGGGCGGAGTTCCTCTCCTCGACAATGAAGGCGGAGAAGAGGCAGGAGCTACTCTCCCTCCAGCAGGGGAGCATGTCCGTGAGGGAACTTGGAATCAAGTTCAAGGACCTCCTGCGTTTTGCTCCGGACCTCTTTCCCGATGAGGAGTCTCGGGCAAGACGTTTGGAGGAGGCGCTCCGACCCTCCCTCCAGTATGTTGTTACCCCCTTTACCCTTCCGACATACTTAGAGGTTCAGAAGAAGGCTGAAGTGGTGGAAAGGATGCATGCTCTGGGCGGAGTGTCACGAGAAGGGATCCAGCTGGGACCATCGAAGGGGAAGGCCGTCAGCACCAGGCCTCAAGCATCGGGACCCTCCAGGTTCCGACCCACAGGGAGCAGGCCGCAGCAGTTTCAGTTTCGATCCCCTGGCCCACGTTCTTTTCCTTCAGGCTCGGGACCACGGTGCTTCATCTGCGGGAGCCCTGGACATCTTCGGAGTCAGTGCCCCGATCGGGTGCAGTACAGCAGTGGCAGTCATCCCCAGCGTCCGCCGCAGCAGCAGTTTCCAGCCAGGCCCTTCCAGCAGCAGCAGCAGGGACAGCGAGCTCCCACTCCTCCGCAGGCAGACATAGGAGGGGGAGGCCGACCTCAGGGCGCTCCCCAGGGACCTCGACCAGGGCGTGGTCGGGGAGGTGGCCGACAGCCGAGGGGCAGGGGAGCTGGGCGTGGACAGTTACACGCCGCAGAAGCAACAGTTCCAGCAGGGCCAGAGGTTGTTCGAGGTACGATCAGTGTGTTTAGCACTCTTGCTTATGCTTTGTTCGATACCGGAGCTTCGCACTCCTTTGTTGCACCCAGTCTAGCCCGTGCCTTGGGTCTAGATGCCGAGAGACTTCCAGTGCCCCTGGTGTTGAGCACACCAGTTGGAGGTCAGAACGACTTGCTATTCGTTTGTCGGGGATGTAGACTGATGTTAGGGCCACATCAGTCGGTTAGGGATCTCTTTCTGCTACAGATTCAGCCGTACGATGTCATCCTAGGCATCGACTGGCTATTTTCTGTGTGCGCCGTCATCGACTGTTTCCAAAGAAGGGTGGTGTTCTCCGGTTTGGACAGCCAGCGTGTTACTTTCACCGGCGAGTGGAGCTGTCCGAAGGGAAACAGGAGGGAGGAACCTCTCCTCTCCTTGTTGACCGAACTGATGATAGAATCAGTAGATGCGGAAATGGTGGAAGTACCAGAGATCGTTCGTGAATTTATGGACGTCTTTCCTGAGGAGGTGACGACTCTACCCCCTCGACGTGATATCGAGTTCGGGATAGACCTGCAGTCCGGCTCTCGACCAATCTCGATGGCTCCTTACCGGATGGCACCTTCGGAGCTACGGGAGTTGCGGATACAGATTGACGATCTGATGAAGAGGGGTTATGTTCGTCCAAGTGCGTCACCGTGGGGTGATCCAGTCTTGTTCGCAAAGAAGGCAGATGGTGGCCTCAGGTTGTGCATCGACTACAAGAGGCTGAATCGGGTAACGATCAAGAATCGCTACCCTCTTCCGAGGATAGATGATCTTTTTGACCAGCTGAAAGGGGCAGGATGGTTCTCGAAGATCGACCTGCGGTCTGGATACCACCAGCTGAGGGTAAAGGATAGCGACGTCCCGAAGACGGCGTTCAGGTGCAGGTATGGGCACTTCGAGTTCGTGGTCATGCCCTTTGGTGTTACGAACGCCCCGGCCGTGTTCATGGGGCTTATGAACTCCATCTTTCGGGAGTATCTGGATCGGTTTGTGGTGGTATTCATCGACGATATCCTGATCTATTCAAGGTCAGAAAAGGACCATGCAGAGCACCTGAGGACAGTTTTGGAAGTCCTCTGACAGCACCAGCTCTACGGGAAGTTGTCAAAGTGCAAGTTCTGGACACGAGAAGTGCACTTCCTCGGGCATGTAGTGTCTGAGCAGGGGGTAGCAGTCGACCCATCAAAGGTTGAGGCAGTTGTTTCTTGGGCAGCACCCAAGAATGTGGCGGAAGTCCGGAGTTTCCTCGGACTGGCAGGTTACTACCGGAGATTCGTGCCCAACTTCTCCCGAGTAGCAGCCCCTTTGACGGCTTTGACCAAGAAGGACCAGGTTTTCGTGTGGAGCGAGCAATGCGAGTCGTCCTTCAGCTACCTAAAAGAAAAGCTGGTTAGTGCCCCAGTGTTGAGATTACCAGAAGAAGGGATGGCCTATGAGGTATTTTGTGATGCTTCAGGATAGGGCCCGGGATGCGTGTTGATGCAGCAACAAGGGGTGATCTCTTACGGGTCCAGGCAGCTACACCCCCATGAGTGTAACTACGCCACCCATGACCTGGATCTTGCAGCGGTCGTTTTTGCGCTAAAGTTATGGCGGCACTACCTCATCGGGGAATGCTTTTTGGTCTTCACAGATCACAAAAGCTTAAAGTATATCTTCTCCCAGCGGGACTTGAACTTGCGACAACGGAGATGGGTGGAGTTCCTCCAGGACTACGACTTTGAAATATCTTATACTGGGGGCAAGGGCAATGTGGTGGCCGATGCCTTGAGCAGGAGGACGCAGAAGGATGCGGTCCGAGAGTCGGCAAATGCCTGGAAGGCAATGGAGGAGTTGGCTTCCTTACACCTGGATGCGAAGATGGATAGTGGCAGAGGCTGCCTATATCAGATGATAGTGCAGTCATCTCTGTTTCGATAAGTGGAGGAGTCTCAGTGGGGAGACCCCGAGTGCGAAGTGATGCGTGATCGGGTTGACCAGGGCGATGCTCCGAGAGAATGGACAGAGGATGGTCAGCACCGGATGCTTTTCCAAGAAAGGTTGTTTGTTCCAATAGTGATGCGTGACAAGGTTCTCAGTGAGTTCCACAACTCACCCCTGGCAGTGCACCCAGGAGTTACCAAGATGTACAAGGGGCTGAAAAGGCAGTTCTGGTGGCCCGGAGTTAAGCGAGCGGTGGCAGAATTCGTGGCCAAATGCTTAGTATGTCATCAAGTGAAGGCTGAACACCGGGTTCCAGGCGGCCTACTGCAGCCTTTAGCTGTTCCCGAGTGGAAGTGGGATGACATCTCAATGGATTTCGTCACGGGACTACCCAAGGTCCAAGGAGGGTGCGACGCCATTTGGGTGGTGGTGGACAGGTTGACGAAATC
This sequence comes from Viscum album, assembly GCA_963277665.1. Classification (NCBI taxonomy): domain Eukaryota; kingdom Viridiplantae; phylum Streptophyta; class Magnoliopsida; order Santalales; family Viscaceae; genus Viscum; species Viscum album. The sequence goes on along the minus strand of OY728119.1, from coordinate 1,169,950,349 downwards.
AGCTCACTTTCTGGCAATCAGGGAGTCAAGTACTATGGATGCTTTGGCACGAAAGTACGTGAATGAGGTGGTGCGGTTGCATGGAGTTCCGAGGTCTATAGTCTCGGATAGGGATGCACGGTTTACCTCACGAATCTGGAGAGGATTGCAGCATGCGTTTGGCACCCAGTTACGCCTTAGCACTGCTTTCCATCCCCAGACAGATGGACAAACGGAGCGAACCATCCAGACCTTGGAGGATATGCTACGGGCATGTGTTCTGGACTCAGGAGAGTCGTGGGTGCGATACTTGCCTCTAGTAGAGTTTTCCTACAATAATAGCTACCACTCTACCATCGGTATGGCCCCGTTTGAGGCTTTGTACGGGAGGCCATGCCGTTCACCTGTGTGTTGGACCGAAGTAGGAGAGGCAGGCATCCTTGGCCCGGAGGTAGTTCAGAACATGACAGAGAAGATTCAGCTCATACGGGAAAGGATGAAGGCGGCCCAGGATCGATAGAAGTCGTATGCTGATACCAGGAGAAGGCCCTTGGAGTTTGAGGTTGGAGACCACGTGTTCTTGAAGGTCTCCCCGCGGCGTGGGCAACGGAGGTTCGGCAAGGGGGGTAAGCTTTCCCCCAGATTCGTCGGACCCTTCGAAGTGTTACGGCGGGTCAGCGAAGTGGCTTATCAGCTAGCGTTACCTCCGCCGCTGCTAAGGATACATGATGTCTTTCATGTATCCCAGCTCCGTCGTTATCTGCACGATGTTTCACACGTCCTTGATTGGGGCGAACTGGACATCGAGGACGACGTAACCTTTGTGGAAAAACCAGTGATGATCGAGGATCGCAAGGAGAAGGTGCTTCGTGGGCGAGTTATTCCCTTGGTTCGTGTGTTGTGGAGACATGGCGGGCTCGAGGAGAGTACGTGGGAAAGGGAAGCACAGATGCGTGCCCAATACCCCGAGTTGTTTTGAGCTTTGTTCCTTTTGTACCTGCTGTGGTAGAACGTTTGACCTTTTTGGCTATGAAATGTACTAGTTCCTTTCCTCTCTTGTGTGTGAAAAGCCCCGACTAAAGGGAAGAGGGAACCCGACCCCTAATCAAGACGCATTAAGGTGGATGCAATTGAACCCATGCGGGCGAGTCAGTGTCGCCCAAAGCGGATAATATCTTGACATGGGGGAGGGGAACTCCCCAAACCCACATGACCGGGCTGTTTGGCGTGGTATGTTGCTTAGTTCTTGACAAGAGAGTGTTTTTAGTTAGCAGAGGTTCACTCCTAAGAGGTATCTTTCGAAGATGGTTGTTCGGACCCTCTCTTTCCTTCTGGTTTGTTGTGATTCTCGAGGACGAGAATCTTTTAAGAGGTATCTGATGTGATGACCCAGAACCCCCTTGGTCCCTTCCTTTGCCAAAATCCGGATCCTTAAGGGGTACGGATCGGCGAGACCGATCGGGGCGACCGATCGGCGAGACCGATCGGTGCGACCGATCGGTGAGACCGATCGGTGCGACCGATCGGCGGGACCGATCGGCGGGACCGATCGGCGCGACCGATCGGCGGGACCGATCGGCGCGACCGATCGGCGGGACCGATCGGCGAGACCGATCGGCGCGACCGATCGGTGTGACTGATTGGTGGAACCGGCCGACGTCACCCGACCTTGCCAAGTTGTTCCAGTAAAGCGCACAAAAGTTTAATTAAATACTAAATCGGCTCATGAGTCGGTTTAAACCACTCAGCACCATTAATGATGAGTCAAGCCGCGTGGTCAACCCACGACTTCCACGTCTTACGCGGTTCAGCGTTTTTATCTCAACCGTCCCCGGCTCTTATAAATTAAGGGTTAGGTCGTGGTTTCCCCCTTCTTCGATCGTGGCTCTTCTGGTGCATCGGGACCGCCGCGTCGTTATCCGTAAAGTTCCGCGCCCCCGGCCTAAACGTCGATCATCTATCAACAAGTAGGGAATTTCTCTCGTCTCTCACTTTTGTGTATCGTGCGGGGTGGGCGTTACTTTTGTTCCTATGGAATTGGTTGAACCAAACCCTGATGAAGATAATAAACGAAGTTCTAAAGAAAGAAGGGGAAGGGGTTGTGATCGTTGTTATGCTTTATCTTGTGATCATCCCTTTTGTTGTACTGGTTTATGTTTCTGAAAATTGGGGCCGTTGGTGGTCGTTGTATGTGCACTGATGAATCCCCTCGTGATGTTTTAAATGGGTTGCTGAAATTGTGAACTCCTGCTGTGAAATTGGTTAATCACGTATATCCGGCTGAATAATTGAAAGCACCAGGATCAGCCCTTCTGTGATAACTCCCGGTTAGAACACACGGAATTTGAAATCATGGAGTGTGTTAAATCTTTTAAATCTGAAAATCCCTGACTTGTGTTGGTAGTGGTAGTTAGTTGTTTTCCCTTCGGGTCGATTTCTGGAAATGTGGGAGGGGATGGGATCCCCTGTTCTTTTTATACTCTCGGTGGCTGTGTGAATTTGGGGGATGGGATCTCCTGTTGGTATGGATTCGGTGGTTGTGAGTTTTAAATCCGAGTGGTTACTTGAAATATCACAAATTGGGGAGAGATCCTCTGTTAACAGAACCGGGTGTGAGTGTTTTGGTTGATCCTTGCTTTTGACGCTTTCCTTGGTTATGCTTATGGTAGTTGCCCAGTAGTGCTTAAAATTAATTGAACATTTCGACTGAACGTGAAACAAGAATGGGACAAATGGTTTTGTGGGCAAGGGTCATGAACTGTGACTTGGATGCAGTGGTGTTGTGTTCTGTAGGTTGGCTAGGAAAACCTAAGCTTTGGGTGAGTGTTTGTTACCTATATCTATACTTGTAGCTTTGTGTTTCTTATTCGCGCCCCACCCAAGTTGAGCACTCAGTGCCGAACACCCCCATTTATGGGGGAAGGGTGTTTTTCCCAACACTATCCTTAGTGGCTGGTTATTAGCTCCTTTTCTGCTCCCTTTCCCGAATAGCCCAAGTATCTTCGGGCAGGCTGTGATGACCTGAAGTCCATTATTAGCCCAAGAACCATCGGGCAGGGTGTTGTGGTGGTTGGTCAGGTGTGTGCGGCAGGTGGTTTCCCAAGTGTCTTCGGGATGAGGCCCAGGTGTCTTCGGGCGTGGCAGTGGATCCTTTAGCCCAGGTGTCTTCGGGCGTAGCGGTGGTTGTTCTGGCCTAGGTGTTTGCAGGCATGGTTACATGTGACAGTTGTGGCCCAGGTGTGTGCGGGCGGGATTCGGCAGTGGGACTGCGTGTGGTTGTGGCCCAGGTGTGTGCGGGCGGGTGTGGCAGTGGGACTGCGGTGAGAATGGCGGGATTGGTCCGATGCGTAGGATGTCTCAATAACCAGTGGGAAAGTGGCGCGGGGTACCCAAACATCGATGTGCTCTTATATATATATTACTTGACTTGCGTTATTTGGGGAGCGAGCCTTGGTGAGGCCTGGGATGGATAGTTTGCCTTGTTAGGTGTTTGGTTTACTCTTTTCTCACGGGACTTTAGTACGTTCCCCCACTTGTGCACGGGAGTCTTGGTTTTTTTCCTACTGAGTGTACTTGTATGCTCACCCTACGTATATAAAACTGCTTTCAGGTTTCCAGGAGAACTTCGGGGATCACGCAGGACCTTACTAGCTCGGACTTTTGGAGCAGTTGCAGTTGTTTCTCTTTTTCTTTTGGTACTTACCTTGTAGTCACCTTTTGCACTTTGTGGCTTTCACTTTTGAAACATGCATGTGGGAATGGTTTACTTTTGGCTTTACTTTTCTTTCTACCTTGGTGTTGTTGGGTTTTCTCCTCCTTATCTTTCGATCCTATAAAATAAAAAGGTTAATGTCTTCCATTTGCGATAATTTCCTATACCCTTGGTGCTAGTCGCCACTCCGGGGCCTATTGAAGGCGGGTTTCGGGGGTCATTATCTCTCCTTCAACTTAAAGAAGGAAGGGCCTGGCAATCTGCTGACCCTTCCCTCCTTTTGGTGAAGGCGGGTCGTGACACCATACAATTATTTTTCGTACAATTTATAGTTAAATTTAAAATTTCATAATAGATATAGAAAATTATGGAAAATGTAAATTTACCCATAAATTATCATTTGATGATTATTCGTGATATAAGAGAATTGATTTTATTAAAATATTCTCCTTCTTTTTTATAATCATGTTTACTTGATTCTAAAATTTAAACAACATTTATTTTGAGCATTCTCATGGCCTCAAAATCCACCTCATCTTTGAACTACTTCCTGAAGACTGGTATATTTATCATTTCAAAAGAAATGAGTATGATATTTAATTCGTCAAGATTAATTTCATCTCAATCATCCAAATCTAATATTTTAGGATCAAACCCATCAAGAAAACATCCCATTATTTTTTGACAATAGTAGAATCATACAAATCTACATCAAATCCGTTTTTATTGATTAAAAAAATGTTGACTCCTGTAATGAATAAATCAACATTTTATTCTTCACCCATATTTATATCTTGAAATATTATCCTCTAAATGTTTTTTTTCTCTTTGTCTTTCTTCATTCCTTAATGAATAATTTCCAATATATCCCAAAAATCCTTAGCATTATTGAGTGCCACATCTATTGTAAGAACCCAGGTTTTTTGACTCTGAGATTGGAAAAATTTCTTGATGTAATTCTAGAGCAGGGTGTTCAAACGACGTGCAATTCCAAGGCTTGGTGTGCCCGGAATTAATTTTATAAAAATGTTAGGTATTTTTTTATATTACGCACGCATAGTTACATAATAAAAATGGAATATATTTTAAACGGTTGATAGGATTGGAATTCCGAGACCACTATTGGGTCCGAAACGTGGTGTTTCCCCTATACGCGACATAAAATAAGTCGACGTGGTATGTTCGGAACCCTAGCTCGTTAGTGGTGTGTTAAATAGATAAATTAAAATATTAATTTATTCATTTAATTACGCAAACCCGAATAACTCTCGAACGAGGGCTCATATGATAAATTTGAGACCATCAATGAGCTCAAAACGTAGGCTTTACCCTAGGCAGGGTATAAATTTTGTTGGCATCGGGTGTTTGGCTTAGGATCCATCGTGGGCAAATAAATAAATGATTAAATGATTATTTTATTTGATTATTTGATTAAAAACCCCTTTTAAACTAATTGAGAGTTATAAATTCTCATCTTTGAGGAATTATCTCATAACCTAGGATCTCAAACAACTCCTCTCCTCTCCTCTCCTCCCCGTTGACGAACGACGAGACTTTGGATCCAGGCAGATCGAAGCGCAACATACGCAACCGAGATCGACAAACCCAATCTCCATCGATCAATCCAATCTCCAGGTAGGATCCACAGTTGATGTTTTTATGCCTTTTATTAAACTTAGAGCATATTAATTTCTTATTCACAATCCGCACACTTTCAAGATACTAGAAATTGGAATAAACATTTTCTAATCAGTTTATTAATTATTGATATTGTTCTTTGTTCATTGTTGTTGGGATAATGAATCAAAGTTAAACAATTCGTCAGTTTTGTTTTTGAATATCGGAAAATCAATTGTCATGTGATCGATCCTTGACACAATGGATCACCACCGTGAGTTTAGATTTGAGACCGATAAATTGATCTAGGCGTTATCTGGTTCCATGAGGAGGAAGCCGAGGCGATGGCGCGAGCGAGGTAGGCGATGCGACTGGCCTGAGGCTTGGCGGCACGGCGGCCTGGATGCGCGGCAGCACTACTAGTCGGAGGTGGAAGCGGTGGAAGATCTGGTGGACCGCAGGACGGTGCATGGTTGAAGGGTCGGTGGATAGGGTTTACACAGGAGAGATGCGGCGTGAATGTGGGGGTAGGATATTGAAGGTTGGGGAGAGTAATTAAAAAGATTGAAATAATAATAATAAAATTTAATAAAATAAAGAAGACATGAGTGTGATGGGCATGGAAAGAAGATGATTGGAGAGTGAATGAGAAAAAAAATGGAAATAATAAAAGAAAATTCAAAGTAAATGGTGATGTGCTGTACGCGCAAAGGGGATTGTGGGTCATTTCTTTGTGCGTGGAAATCAATACCACATTCATTGAAGTTAATTACAAATAATAATTATAAAATATTATTATTATTATTGTGTTTATGGGAAAAACATATTTTGGTCATATCATTTTCAAATGGTGTCGGTTTCATGAACCGTCTGCAGTAATGCAGTTCAGACTTCGAGACGGACATTCTGAGTCCAATATTGGATGTGTTTTACTGGTTTATGGATTGGGCACCCGAAACACTCAAATAATAATAATATAATATTATTATTAAATCTTTGACCAGCCCTAACTCCTACGTGTGACCTCTAATTGACTTGTCGTCAGCGGAAATGTGAACAAATCCTTAATACGGTCGATTCAAGTCTAATGTTGAATATTAAATTCTGGTTCGTGGCATGGGTCCTCGAAACACACCACTGATAATATTATTATTATTATTGCGCAATATTGCATCGGTCGTAACTCTCTCATACGACATCAGATTGGCGAGCCATCAGCAGCCTTGTGACCCTGACATTGAGGCGGACTTTTCAGGAATAAATTGTAGGTTTTTAAACCAAAGTCAACATGCGGGCCCCACAGGGCCTAGTTCGCACGTTTTACGGTGAAACACCACTTTTCCACTTAACAGCTGTTTGGGGTGTTTGAGTACTCGTTTCGGAGTGTTTTTCCGAGAGGATTGCAATGGTGAAATCCGCCCGCCTAAATTTGGGCACGAGGTGTGGGCCCCACGGGGCCCCATTAACTTATAACACGGGGAGTTGCAACTTCTGCATTCGGAGTTAGTTTTAGGCACCGACAACGGCGATGTGACTTGGACATCGAGACGAGGTTGATCGAGGTAGCTTCAGTCGATGAATCCAGAGTTGAGGTGTGGGGCCCACGTGCCGTCTTTGAACTCTGTGCAGCGTACTGTGACTTTTTCATCAAGCGTCTGTTTGGGGCGTATGAATAGTCGATTCAGCGTGTTTTTCCAAGAGCATCGTGATGACATAGTTCTCATGATCTCTTTTCGGACCGAAGTGCGGGCCCCACGAGATGTTGTATGGGCGTAAAACGGTGTTGAGTAACATTTTCATAGGAAGCTTGTTTCCATCAAGTAAGTAGTCTATCTCATGTGTTTTTCATGAGGATTACAACGGTGTAATATGTTCAGGCGACCAGAGCCTCTTACATGATCTTATTAAATGTGGAAATATGAAAGGGCATTGGTCAGAGGTTTCTTTGATGGACTCCGAACCTACGCACAGTAGGGTTGTTGGTGGAACCCAGTGATGACACAGGTAGTGCGGAGATATCGGCCTAGTTCCGGGTTTACCCTCTAGTAGGGCTGGGAAGTGGTTTACCTTATGACTTTTTTATGGTTTACCCTCCAGCGGGGCTGGGAAGTGGGTCACCATCGACTTATTTATGGTTTACCCTCTAGCGGGGTTGGGCAATGGGTCACCGTAGACTTGTTCAGGATTAATCCTCTAGTAGGGCTGGGCAGTGGGTCACCCGGTGATTTATTTATGGTTTACCCTCCAGCGGGGCTGGGAAGTGGGTCACCGTCGACTTATTTACGGTTTACCCTCCAGCGGGACTGTGCAGTGGGTCACTGTCGACTTATTTAGGTTTTACCATCTAGAAGGGCTAGGCAGTGGGTCACCCGATGATTTACTTACAGTTTACCCTCCAACGGGGCTGGGCAGTGGGTCACCATCGACTTATTTACAGTTTACCCTCCATCAGGGCTAGGAAGTGGGTCACTATTGACTTATTTAGGTTTTACCCTCCAGTAGGGCTGGGTAGTGGGTTACTCGATGATTTACTACGATCTACCCTCTAGTGGGGATGAGCAGTGAGTCACCGTTGACATATTGGTGCTTACCCTCCAGCGGGTCTGGGTAGTGGGTTACCCGACAACTTTATTCAGAATCGGTCCTTTCCATGAGGCTAGTCAGTGACTTTTCTCTGTGCTTACCAGACCGGGACCCTTGGTGGTATGGTGTAGTGATGAGCTCGCTTGATGTGCGATATTTTTGGGCATCAGTGATGGATATCCTTTTAACTGTTGGCGCCTCTTAATAGGATGAGCCTGGAGGTAAATATCCCCTTACACTCTTGTTTGGGTTTCTCGTCGATCATATATATATGCATCAAGCTGTTTTCCCTCTCCTTGGGTTCGATTACTCTCCTTCTATGAGGGGGGAAGACACGCGGGGTATGCCACCTGCTTTCTATGCCTAACTCCTCTTGGTTGGACAAGTCCACTCTCTTGCTATAGGCAGCGAATACTAGAATAGAAGTTAGTCTCCTCACCGTTTCTAGCTCCTTGCGTCTAGACGAGTCTACTTCCTTTCTCTTTTTGGGTTGGTCTACACTCTCCCTTTTATACTCTTGCACTATTCTTTGTTCTGTCTACCGCTCACCATTTTAGTACCTCTTTTGTCTCTCCCTCGAGCTTTTGGGGCATCTTATTGAGTATTTTTATACTCACCCATGCTTGGGATTTTCCTGCACTTGGTGTGCCCTTGCAGACAACGGACAGGTCGGTCGAGACTAAGGAAGAGCGTTGAGGACACAGAAGCTTGGGCTGCGTTCAATGGTTGTAGCAGGACTTTCGGGGTGTGACTCACTAGTGACATACCTTCATTTTACCTGTTGCCTGGTTGTGGCACCGTTCTTGTTGGGAGCGTGCTTTTACCTTTTACTTTTCAGTTTACTTTTCAGTACCCTTCAGCACATTACTTGTACTGGTTAGAGGTAAATTCATGTATGTAGGTTTCCCTTTTTGTAGCTGTGTTGTATCTTTCATTCCTTTCACTAAACTTTTAATTTGAGTTGCCCTGGTGTGTGTGTACAGTTTCGTAGGCAAAGGCCTCCACTAGTTTGTTGTGCCTTTGATGCTAGTTTCCCGCCCCTATCCATTGGGGGAGGGCTTGGGGTAGTTGCGGCTCGAGCCCAGTATAGGTAGGGTCGTGAAAAAGTGTTATCAAAGGTGGTTCGTTCCTTGGGGAATTGTTCGGACATCCCTAAAAAGGAATTGGTTGAGTTTTGGGGAAATAGTGTCAACGTGTCTTGAGAGTTTCTCTCACTCCAGGGAGTCCAGTGATGGTGCGGCGACCGACATATCCATTCACCTGGACCGTGATAACCCGCTTGTCGACTCGGCATACTGAGACGCTTGTTGTAGGGAATTTGGTTCATACATCATGTAGGATTGAGTCTTTGACAATCCTTCATGAGTCAGCTCTCTTTCATCATTGATATATATATGCTCATTTGACCACGGTACACGTTGATCATATTCAGGATGTCTCTGTGATGATAGCCAGCCAGGATACTAGCTCCGTTTCGTGATGAAGATTCCGTGAGCGACGAGGCCTCTATTCTAGATCAATCATACGATAACCCTTTCTCCAGGAGGGCATGCAGTACCACCTCCACCAGTGGAGTAGTAGATAGTACCGGCAGCGAAGGCCGATGACGAGCACAGTTTAGGCGCACTACGTGAGTTCCAATGTCAGAGACTACTGAGGTTCCACGATGAGCCACACCCTCAGGCGGCGAAGGGTTGGCCAGAGTCGGTGGTCCGCCACATTAGGCTTGTTTAAACACTGACAGGTTAGATGGTGGCTTGGACAACAAGTCATTTTCCACCAACTAGTTTGGCATGGTAGAGTCAGGGTTACTCGGATACACGATGGGTCGGTACTCTCGTGGGAAGACTTCTAGCAGCAGTTTCGTGAGGATTACTAGCTCTCCTGCTTACGTTTTTTACGGTTTCGGGAGATGCTGGAGCTTTAGCGAGGAGTGATGTCAATGTTTGAGTATGCGACTGGGTTGACAGACCTTACTCGATACTCATTAGATGTGGTCTGTGGCGACAACTACCGAGCACGAAAGATTGAGTGAGGTATCTGTAGAAGAGATTCATGCCAGCATAGTGCCCTTGTGCATCCTCATGCAACTTGGGTTGCTAGAGCAGTCACTGGTGATAGAGAAATTTCTGGGAGAGGAATGTTGATTGGCAGGGCCTCGACGTTGGATTTCTCCCCTTGTTGTGACTCAGGCACATGGGCGGGGATAGCATAGAGCACCGAGATATCTCAGGGAGGCTTAGTGATATGTTTGTGATGTGAGATTTCACGTGGCATGCGACTAGTCGACCAAATGTGCTCAGTTTTTTCGGATATATTGTAGATGCACCGCCATGACAGAGGTAGTTTCGTAATCAGAGATCTCCCAGGTGAGGATAGGGTGGTCCCCAAGGAGGCGGTGTTGGAAGAAAAATGGGATGAACAGTGGTTAGAAAACGACGATTGAAGGTCCTTCCACCACCACTAGGCGGCCTATGTCATACTCAGGGAGCTGACGGACAGGGCTGCTGGCGGCTGTGTGCTATGGATGTCTACAATCCCGCAACACAGGAGATGATAAGAGGTAGACTGTGGTACATTTCCACTTTTATCAATAGAAATTGTTAGACACTGCGTGAGGTACTCTTTTCATCCAAATCTTTGTTCGAGGGGTTAACGAGGGTGATGTAGGGCGTCAGTATAACCTTGTGATGGTGTTATCTGACATAGCTTTCAATTCATAGGAAAGAGGGGTTTTTCCCCCACTGAGATGCATTTTTGTGACGCTATAAAAACGGTGAGGCAGAGTCAGTGCCACCCAAAGCGGATAGTATTGAGGTCTGGTTGATGAGTCCCTCTGACATGTGCATTCATGGAAGGGTTGTGTGGTGGAGTGTCCGAGTAGGTTCTAGATTTTCCAGTGGGGCTTTTCTGTTTGACCTCCCTTTGCTTGAGGTGCCACTAGTGGGTTTGGAAGGTGACTGTTTTGGGGATTACTCTCCATCCAAGAGGGGAAAAGACATGTGGGGTTTGCCATGTGCTTTTCGTTCCTAGCCTCTAGAAGTTGGATGATTTTTCTCACCTGCCCTGCTCGTTGGTACCTTGCGTGCCCAACATCACCATGATACAATTATCAAGTACAGGTCGAGGTGATGGACACCCCATAAACAGAACAATGTGATTCACTATGTGGTACTAGTAGTGGTGGTATTTACCCTGAGAATGTGGAGACGCCATCTTCTGGGAGATTTCATTGTGGTTTTCTCATACCACCAGTGTCTTAGGTGCATCCTCACCTAGAGAGCCTCGGTTGTGATGCACAGACGGTGAAAAAAATTCTGTGACCAAATATCCTTGGGTGTTTCACCAGATGGATATTCTGAAGGAGGGAATCATGAGACCATGTTCCAGGAACAAACCGTGATTTCGGTCGCGACGTGGAACGTAGAGGTGCGGACGGGAAAGACCCCAGAGTTTCTTTGGGCCGTTTGAGGATCGTGCAAACAGTTGAGAGGTTGCCAACCGTCTTTCCCCACCCTCCCAATAGTAGGAGTGGGCACACGGTGTCTTCCACGTGTCACAGCTGATGAGGTGTTACTACGCATGTCTTCGAGAGTAGCAGACCTTATGAGTACGAACCATCCCCGTGGTTCGCGTGTTGTGCTAACATGGTGTTGGGCATGTTTTCTTGGGTGCAGAAGAGCTAGGTGTCAGCTCTGTATCCCGAGTTGTTTTTCCTAGTTTTTCTTTTCAGGGACGAAAATCATGGAGGGAATGATGTTAGAACCTAGTTTATGGGACTCTAAGACTTTGAAATTTTTTCGATGTCAATCCAGTGCAGGGCGTTCAAACAACTTGCAATTCCAAGGCCTGGTGTGCCTGGAATTAATTTTATAAAAATGTTAGGTATTTCTTTATATTACACACGCACAGTTATGTAATGAAAATTGGATATCTCTTAAACGGTCGATCAGATTAGAAATCTGAGACAACGGTTGGGTCCAAGATGTGGTGTTTCCCCTATACGCGACATAAAATAAGTCGACGCGGGACATTCAGACCCCTCGCTCGTTAGTGCTGTGTTAAATGGACAAATTAAAATATTAATTTATTCATTTAATGACTCAAACCCAAATAACTCTCGAACGAGGGCTCATATGATAAATTTGAGACCATCGATGAGCTCAAAACGTAGGCTTTACCCTATGCAGGGTATAAATTCTGTTGGCATCGGGTGTTTAGCTTAAGAACCATCGTGGGAAAATAAATAAATGATTAAATGATTATTTTATTTAATTATTTGATTAAAAATCCCTTTTAACCTAATTGAGAGTTATAAATTCTCATCTTTGAGGAATTATCTAATAACCTAGGATCTCCAACAACTCCTCTCCTCTCCTCTCCTCCCCATTGACGAATGACAAGACTTCGGATCCAGGCGGATCGAAGCGCAACATACGCAACAAAGATCGACAAACACAATCTCCATTGATCAATCCAATCTCCAGGTAGGATCCGCATTTGATGTTTTTATTCCTCTGATTAATCTTTGATCATATTAATTTCATATTCATCATTCCTCACCCTCGAACGATACTAGAAATTGGAATAAACTTTTTCTAATCAGTTTATTAATTATCGATATTGTTCTTCGTTCATTTTTGTTGGGATAATGAATCAAAGTTAAACAATTCGTCAATATTTTTTTTGATTATCCGAAAATGAATTGTCATGTGATTGATCCTTGAAACAACGATCACCATCGCGAGTTTATATTTGAGACCGATAAATTGATCTAGGCATTATCTGACGCCATGAGGAGGAAGCCGAGGTGATGGCGCAAGCGAGTTAAGTGATGCGACTGGCCTGAGGCGCGGTAGTGCGGCAGCCTGGAGGCGTGGCAGCGCTGCTAGTCGGAGGTGGAAGTGGAAGAAGATCCAGTGGACAGTAGGACAGTGCGTGGTTTAAGGGATGACGGATAGGGTTTACACAGGAGAGAGGTGGCGTGAAATTCAGGGTGGGAGATTGAAGGTTGGAGAGAGTAATTAAAAATATTGAAATAATAATAATAAAATTTAATAAAATAAGGAAGAGATAAGCATGGTAGGCATGGAAAGAGGAAGATTGGAGAGAGAATGAGAAAAAAATAAATAAATAATAAAATAAAATTCAAAGTAAATGGTGATGCATTGTACGCGCAAAGGGGATTGTGGTTCATTTTTTTGTCTATGTCAATCAATACCACATTCATTGAATTTAATTAAGAAAATATAATAATAAAATATTGTTGTTGTTGTTTTTATGGGAAAAACATATTTTCTTCATATCATTTTCATATGGTGTCGGTTTCATGAACCATCAGTAGTAGTGTAGTTCTGACTTCGAGACGGACATTTCAAGTCCAATATTGGATGTCTTTTATAGGTTTGTGGATTGGGTACCCAAAACACTCATATAATAATAATATATTATTATTATTAAATATTTGGCCAGCCCTAACTCTTGTGTGTGACGTCCGATTGACTTGTCGTCAGTGACGACGTGACCAATCATTAAGTTGGTCGATTCATGTCTAATGTTGAATATTAAATTCTGGTTCGTGGCTTGGGTCCTTGAAACACCCTAATAACAATAATAATAATATTTTTACAGAATATTGCATCGGTTGTAACTCTCCAATACGACATTGAAATGGTGATCCATCAGCGGCATTGTGACCCTAACATTGAGGTGGACTTTTCAGGTCTAAATTGTAGGTTTTTAAACCAAAGTCAAGGTGCGTGCCCCAGAGGGCCTAGTTCACACGTTTTATGGTGAAACACCACTTTTCCACTCGACATCCATTTTGGGTGTTTGAGTACTCGTTTCTGAGTGATTTTCTGAGAGGATTCCGATGGTGCAATCTGCCCGCATAAATTCAGGCTTGAGGTGTGGGCCCTATTGACTTATAACACGGGGAGTTACATCTTCTGCATCCGGTGTCAGTTTTAGGCACCGACAGCGGCGCTATGACCCTGACATCGAGATGAGGTTGACTGGGGTAACTTCAGGCGATGAATCCAGAGTTGAGGCATGGGGCCCACGGGCCGTCTTTGAACTGTGTGCAGTATACTGTGACTTTTTCATCAGGAGTCCATTTGGGGTGTATGAATAGTCGATTCAGCGATTTTTTCCAAAAGTGTCATGATGGCGCAGTTCGCCCAACCTCTTTTGGGACCGAGGTGCGGGCACTACAAGACGCTGTATGGGAGTAAATCGGCGTTGAGTAACTTTTTCATCTGATTCTTCTTTCGAGCAAGTAAGTAGTATATCACATGTGTTTTTTCACGAGGATTACAACGGTATAATCTATTCAGGCGAGTAGATATTCTTACATGATCTTACTAAATGTGTAAATATGAAATGGCGTTGGTCGGAGGTTTCTTTGACGCACTCCGAACCTATGCACGGTAGCGTTGTTGGTGGAACCCAATGATGACACGGGTAGTGCAGAGATATCGGCCTAGTTCTGGGTTTACCCTCCAGCAGGGCTGGGCAGAGGGTCACCTGATGACTTATTTACGGTTTACCCTCCATCGGGGCTGGGCAGTGGGTCACTGTCGACTTATTTACGGTTTACCCTCCAGTGGGGCTGGGCAGTGGGTCACTGTCGACTTAATCACAGTTTACCCTCTAGCAGGGCTGCGCAGTGGGTCACCCTGTGATTTATTTATTTTTTTCCCATTAGCGGGGCTGGGCAATGGGTCACCATCGACTTTTTTATGGTTTACCCTCTAGCGGGGCTGGGCAGTGGGTCACCGTCGACTTATTCAGGGTTTACCCTCCAGCAGGGCTGGGCAGTGGGTCACCCGCTGATTTACTTACGGTTTACCCTCTAGCGGGGCTGGGCAGTGGGTCATCATCGACTTATTTACAGTTTACCCTCCACGGGGCCTGGGCAGTGGGTCACTGTTGACTTATTTAGGGATTACCCTCTAGCAGGGCTGGGTAGTGGGTCACTAGATGATTTAATACGGTCTACCCTTCAGTGGGGCTGGGAAGTGAGTCACCGATGACATATTGGGGCTTACCCTCTAGCGGGGCTGGGCAGTTGGTTACCCGACGACTTAATTCAGACTCGGCCCTTTCTATGAGGCTAATCAGTGACTTTTCTTCGTGGTTACCAGAGCGGGACCCTTGGTGGTATGATGTAGTGATGAGCTCTCATGGCATGCATGATTTTTGGGCATCAGTGATGGCTATCCTTTGAACTGTAGGTGACTCTTCTTGGGCTTACCTTGGACGTAGAGATCCCCTTACACACTCATATGGGTTTCTCATTGAGCATATATATATTCATCAAGCTGTTGTTCCCACTCCATGGGTTCGGTTACTCTCCTTATAGGAGGGGCGAAGACGTGTGGGGTATGACACGTGCTTTCCGTGTCTAGCTCCTCTTGGTTGGACACGTCTACTCTCCTACTATAGGCAGTAAAGACAGGAAGAGAAGTTCATATTCTCACCATTTCTAGCTCCTTGCGTCTAGACAAGTCTACCTCCTTTCTCTTGTTGGGTTGGGCTACACTCTCTCTTTTGCACTCCTTCATTGTTCTTTGTTCTGTCTACTACTCACCGTTTTAGTACCTCCTTTGTTTCTCCCTCAATCTTTCGGGGCATCCTACTGAGTATTTTTATACTCACCCCTGCTTGGGCTTTTCCTGCACTTTGTGTGCCCTTGTAGACGACCGACAGGTCAGTTGAGACTATGGAGGAGCGTTGAAGACACAGGAGCTTGGTCTGCATTTAGTGGTCATAGTAGGACTTTCTGGGTGTGACTCACCAGGGGCTTACTTTCGTTTTACCAGTTTCCGGGTTGTGGAACATTTCTGGTTGCGCACATGTTTTTCCCATTATACTGTTCAATTTACTTGTCAGTACCCTTCAACACTCTACTTTTAATGGTTAGAGGTCAATGCATGTATGTTGGTTTCACTTTTTTTAGCAGTGTGGTATCTTTCTTTCCTTTCTCTACACTTTTTCATTGATTTTTCTAGGTGTTTGTGTACAGTTTCGTAGGCAAGTGCCTCCCCTAGTTTGTTGTGCCTTCGGCGCTAGTCGCCAGCCCCTGGCCTGTGGAGGCAGTCTTGGGTAGTTGCGGCTCATGACCGGTACAGGTCGGGTCGTGACAACTATTTTGTTTTTTTAAGTGACATCCAAATGGTATTTTAATCAATTATATCAACTTTGATACTTCTATTAGAAAAAAAATTCATAATAGAATTTTCAATAATAGTTAAAAATCACATTGTAATTGTATCATAAACATCATGTACAATATATATAAAGTAGGAAAACATATTATTATTCTGTCTATTATTGTTATTTACATCAAATGACGGAACACCCCTACTATTGAAAAAATTCATATTATCCATATTTAATACATAAAATATCCTAATTGTGGGAAACTGAAAATCTGATTCCAGTTGATGTGCCTAAGAGGAGTTGCAACAATGAATAGGTTGTTTAATCAATGGTGGATTTTACAAAAAAATTTCTTTGTAAATAATCCTTTATTGAGCTATTACGATATGATCTACTATAATGATTACTCAGCCCCACTAAAATAAAATAAAAATAAATTGAATATGATCCGAAAATGTTTATAAAGATCAGCTTCAATATGACCATACTTATTTTTTTGATTGGTTAGACTCTCCAATAATAGATTCTCCACTGTAAACCCTAATGGTTACAACATACATTTCTCCACTAGGAGAGAGTCCCAATAAGCATTCCAATTTCCTATTTGACTATGAATTTTACATTTTATGTTACTAACATTTATACAGAAAACACATGATAAATGGATTCAATTTTTTTTCCACATTTAAAACAATATTTGAAGGTATTCTCTTTTTATCATTCATGATAAATAAAATACCATATGCTCAAATTATGAAAAAAATGACCTAATTGGTTCTTACTCAAAATATTAACATTTTACTTCTTAAATATATGTTTCTCAATAAATATGGGAAATAAAAACTTTATGCACAAATTAATTATCGAAGATTATTTTTTTCCTACAACATATTGTACACTAATTAGTTTTATTTTTCTTGGAAAAATTATATCTGTAATGAAACTGATAAATAATTTTATTTGAAAATTTACTCTTTACTTTAGTGAAATCACTATATTTCAATATATTTTTTATTTATATCAATCTCATTCATCAATAAATCAACTACTGTATATAATAAATTATTCAAAATCTTCTAAATCATTTAGCATATGATAATGTTCTTATCATGGTAATCCTTTCAAAGATGTTCGATTGAATCTACATTACATATCCAAATATAATTTTTAGTCATCTCTTCACAGTTTTATTATCATTACTACAAACACTCACCAACAAATACAAATTGAAAATCATTTAATTAATCATTGAAAATAAATATTCTAATAAATCATTTTATATTTCTTTTTATTCATCGACCATGAAGCAGTATCTAGTATGACATTTCAATTCATGTAGAACTAAACTATATACTATTCCTTTATTAGTATTTTTCATAGTAAGGAGTTTTATATGTGGTTTAAAAACTATTATTAATTTTTTCGTGGAATTTTATATTATGTTTTTGAGATGATCTTTCTTTTTTCATGGAATCTACATACTTTTCTTCTCTCAAAATTATTATTCGTTGAACTCGCCATGAATGGAAACTCTATCTGAAAACTCATGTAATGTTCCAAAATTTTATTAATGAAAATTCCTCTTGAACTAATTAAATGTCATATTTTTTAAAATGTCTATATAAAACATTCACTTCTTTGTTTATATGATTTTGTATTTCAAAATAACTTTATGAATATATACCATTTCTAATATATCTGTTGAAAAGTTATCACATTATTAGTATAAGTATATGGCTTTAACTAATCCAATTTATCCAAACAATGTAAGTGATGGCCTCAATCAGTAAAATTGCTCTATACGAATCCCATTTGTTGGAGCTCGGAACAGAGGTAGTGTTACTAGTCTTCTATCATGACCAAGCCCAAGCATAGCTTCATCAAATTAATATTTAAGTTAACAACCTATGAGAGAAATGGATGTTTATAGATATTACCTCATGTGAGAAGTTATCTGATCCACCCCAAGAGTCTGTCACCATTGCACACATTACCCTTATGTCATATGAGGGTGTTATAAGGGTTATGTATCAATAACCTAGAACTATTATTATGTTCATTATTCTTTGTTATAGAATAATTAATATACATTCATTTTATTACTGTAACTTTATAAATAGTTTTTAAATCAAAAATAGTTGTTTTTTTAATATTCAATTAAAAATCTATTATGATAAATTTAATTGATTTTTTAAATAAATAATATTTTAATGAGAATATTATTAATAAATCAATTTTTATTAAATATAAAAGATATTATAATATTTTTGAATACAATTTTAATTTCTATTTAGGTTTCAAAGTTTTTTTTGAGAAAAACCCATGAATTTTCAATAAATGTCAGTTTTTATTTTAAAATGATACAATTATAATATTTAGACAATTATTTAGGTTAAATGAATATTATTTTTGGTATTAGGAAATTGAAATTATCCAATGGGGAATTTTTCATAAATTTTTGAGACATATTAATTTTTGGGTTAAAATTAAATATTGTTTTAATATATAATGTGTTTTATGACATAATAATGACCCAATAGTTTTTTAATAAAATATAATAAATGGATTGTTCGTAAAATATATGTTTTAAATTTAAATTAATGTGATTTTAAATTTGTTTTCTTATTTTTATAGTGCCTTAGTGGATCCTCCAAGACGTATACAACATTTTAATATTAAAAATGATTTCCATCAGAGTGTGACTCACCTCCACAAAAGAAGGCCTAACATTTAAAGAAGTTCGGACATTGGCCATATAGAATAATTTTTTCTACTGCACTTTTTCAATAACCATGGAAAAATCCATGGGTTGGATTGTGGTTTGTATTAGATTAATATGTATTGTCCAAAACCAAAATAATAAAGAATTCCCACACTCTTAATATATAAACCCACCCATGATCCCACTACTCTTCACTAAAAAACCTTGGATCATGTCCCTACTATGCCATAATCTATCTAGATTCCTTCCAAGGAACCCCAATCTCCCAATAATCCTCTCTTAAGCCTCCTAAAATTCATTGGATCTGATATCCGAGTAATGGATTTCTTCGTCTCACATTTTTTTCCATGTTGCTTTATGTTTCTATACCCTTGTATTTTCAATTAAAAAAGTTGGGGTATGTTCTCACACATCCCCTGTAGTTCTCTAAATATATTTTAAAAATTAGAGACCCCTTTATCTTTCATTAAATCAACACATGTACACCCGTTACAATGCTGAAATCCCATAAGGGATTTTCTCTCCTCATTTACATTCAAGAAAGTCTTTTGTTTTATGAATTTGAATTCTATTACATATGTTGGGACATGTATATATCTTCCCCATTAATTTCTATTTAATATAAATATTATGAGACACACCTTTCACCATTTTTATGAATTATTATGTCATGTCGTTATGTTGTTGAAATTGCACAGAGATTTTCCAATCCAATGTCATTGTGTAGTAAATACCATTCCCATTTCATTGTGAAAGGTATTCACAATTATGAACTTTTAATTATTTATTATAACATTTCATGTATTAATTACACATTCTATTATCATGGAATAAATTATGATGTTTAATGAATCCAAGTTATATGTTCCATGTGTCACACTTTAGCATTAAATGAAATGGTTCAGAAGGGTGTGCCCTTATAGATCTCTAATTAATTGGGTAAAGAATAAAATCATGTTACATCATGTTCAATGAAGGTTTACTTGTACTCCATGTTCAATGAGCCTTGTCTCATGCTAATATCATTTTAAATGGGTTTACCTAATTTACATGTTACGATCATGCTATATAATGCCTTTTTGTTCATGTTTCAATTATGCTCCATTGATATGAAACTTTCCTAAAATGTAATGTATTATTTATGTTAAACATTGATTAATCTCTTAATAGTATTTATATCTCACCCTTCTAATATGTATGTCCTTAGGTAATCCAATGAAATGCTATGTACGAAATAATGTTTATGGTCATGTAAAATAAGTTTAAAATAAAGAAGTTGTGTTTTTATGTTCTAAGTTGTTATGTAATGTTCTTAAGCCCCAAAGACACTATCCTTCTCTTTATTAGATCTTGTATCATGTGAATATTTTATGTAATAAATAATTTATATGTGTAAAATAATGAGGAGGGTTGTTATAGTTTGTATTAGAGGATATGTTTATTTATTTTTGGGATTAGGATTAGAAAACCCTAGTGATAGCCTTTGGGATAAGACTTAGTATAAAAATAACATCCCATAATTATATTGATTATTGAGTAAGTGGTATAATAATAAAATACATATTTGTCTGGAAACGAACAGGTAGAGGGGGCTTTGGTACAGATGTATCTTGGGGTAAAACCCAAAAACACCTCTTTGAGATAGACTCAAATGGGAACTGGTGCATGAAAAGGGGGTTTATTAAAAAATTGGGAATGACACTCAAGGGGGATATTCATTGGTAAATTCATAATAATATTATAAAAATTTGTTATGGGAATTAAAAAATTCCCTTATGAATATATGTTTGGAAGTAGATCATGGATAATATAGACTTAATCCTATAAATTCATAAGTTAATGAAATATATGTAATTTATAAGTTATCAATTTGTGTATTTGGATTACCCAATACGTGTAAACATTAAATTTTATTTTATTCCATCTAATGGTCAGTAGTAGGACAACTCGGGCTAACAAACGATGCATAGATCAATGTGATGACTATTCTATTGAGATTCCCAATCCGATGGGACTAGGAATCACAAACTCTATCATGATAGTATCTCACTTAACCCATTTTTTGAATAGAATCATTGGTCAAGAGGAATGTTCAACCCCTCCTATGAAAGGAAAAATAAAAATCGATACAATCATGAGAAAAAATCCTCATACTTTTAATGGATCATTTGTTCCTTCAATCGTCGAACAATGGATCGACTTAATAGAGAAGATCTTCTCCATCCATCAATGTTTTGAATATGAGAAGGTTATTATGGCTACTTATAATATGGAGTGTGATGATGATCATAGGTGTACATTGATAAAAAAATATGAAGCCTAAGGAGGATATCAAGGCATTGGATTTGGAGGATTTCCGAAAAATATTTGTTGATAAATATTTTCCTCACACCCGTCGAGATATGATTGAATTGGACTTCCTCGTCCTCAAGAAAAATGATGATGAATACATCCTATAATATAAGGAAAACATCAAAATTCTTGAACGATATTCCTCGGTCTTTGTCATTACCCATGAATGAAAGGTTGACCACGTCTTTGGTCGGCTAAAACCTTGCCTACGGAAATCCCTAGTGATTCGTGACATCAAGATCTAGGGAGAAATTGATTGTTGTGCCCTAAAGGTTGAAATTCCCCGACCCTAGTTACCTAGAGTTAGTGACTTATTACATATCATTGGAATAATACAAGGAATCATTTCCCGAATGAACGATCTGTTTAGTATCCTTGGAAGTACTGGATACATTTATATGTTTTACATTAAATTATGAAATAAAAATATCAACAACATTTGCCCCCATTGTCCACACTTATATCTCTAGCCTATCCCTACACGTCAACCATAAAATATTTCTTCACATCCTTGAAAAAATTAAACATAGAAATAGGTGAGGTCCGATGCTCAGTAAGGATAACAATATAAGGAAAACATTAATATATAACCATAAACATTTAACGCATTGTGTAAGACTAAATAAAAGCCTTTTAAACATAAACATCGGCATAATATGGAAATGATAAAATCAAATAATTCCATTTACATATTTAAATTGATATTATTTTTGTCTAATAATCACATGCAATATAAATATCCACTTAATTAATTATGGAATGCAAAATGCCAGAATTCATAACCACCTTGTCAAGGCCTTATGCAAAGACTACAATTAAGATTTTGTCAAGGCCTTGTGCCATGACAGTAAATTGTCTAATGATACCTACCGATGCATGTAGGATATTTAGTGGGATCCACCATTCACTTATTGTGTCCAATGCATTCCACATATAAAAAAAGGATTAAACATAACATAATCTTTCGTATTAAAACTAGCATACGAAATATCAATACATTATCCATAAACCATAAATGGTGTTAAAATAACACATCTAGTGTCAAAAATATCACAAAACCTTCAATATAATATGGAAGATTTTTATCATCATAAATCAACATAAAAAATGTTTAAAATTAATCAAAGGATGTTAACAAAGATGAAATTAAATCTATTTGAAATAAATTTCTATTTCTATTTTGAAATAATTTAAAAGTCACCAAATTATGAAATAAATCATTTATTTTGAAAATATTCTTATATGATTTTATGAGATTCTTTGATGATTATATAATAGAAGAAAATAGCCACTCCCACCGTATAAGTTAAAAAAAAGTAATTCTTACCTTATTTTGGTCGAAAATGTTATAAAGTACCTTGTCTGGAAAACAAAGGAAATATTCCATTCAAACCATTTTATAAAAATTTAAAAAATTGAATAAATGAATTTAACCCATAGTCTAGTAATCATTAAAAATGATTTGTCATACATTTTTAAGAAACATTTATGTGGATGATAAAAAGGTCCCAGTAGATACTTATGTAAAAGCAAACTCGAATAATAAATAGATTGTGAAGTTAACCCATACATTGTAATTTTAATTAATAAATGCTATGTTAACCTCATTTATATTAGTTAAAAATTGTTATTAATTATACAATAATCATATACATAAATATAATATCATATATGATCTTATAATATTGCTCTGTTAATAATATTTTAGTAGAATCATCGTTTCAGGTGTTAACATATTCGTTTCCTTTATATTATTGGTTACATATGTCATTTTTTAATGGATATGATGTATTTGTTTCAGATACAGAATGATATTATGTTCATAAACATTATTTTTCATCAAAAAATGAAAATTATTCTTAAATGATTACGATGGGGAATGAATCTCATCACGTTTGTGGTGATAGTAATCTGTGCGTACGCATGGGCAAAAATATTATTATATTGATGGTGAAATCATATGTAATTGAATGTTATATAATATATAAAGAAACATTAACATGTTTTATTTATTATTTACATCAGTTATACTCATTATTATACCCATCCAAATAATTATTTTTTTGAAAAACAAACTACACCACGACATGGAGACGATAAGCCGTACATACGCACGTATGGTGACTTAGTCATTCATATGATTTATAGAATAATGAAAATTGTTGTATAATTTTTTTAATAAAATCATATTATATATTAGATAATGGTGTTGTTATTTTATAATGCAAGCAAAAATAAAGTGGATGTGGAAGGAGAAAATATCTTGAAAGAGCTGATAAACTACTTATATATTCTTCTGGTTCTTCCTTTTGATTTGATCAAAACGTCTACATAGGATGGATTTATGACCAAATGAATGCCTTTAAGAAGAATGGAGGAAAATTTGGAGGAAAATTGGGATAGGTTTGGCCGAGCTAAATGGATTTTTAAATGTGAAATTAAGAGAAGGGGAAGTACCAGTTTATAAGATAGGTGAGGGTCAATTTATGATAATCTAGAAATATGATTTTATAATAAAATAATTTTCGTTTTCTAATGGCCCAAAAATGATTTATTTAAAGGATAAGGTGTGTATGGGTCAAAAAACTCTCAGACAATAGGTTTTGGACAGGTTTAGGTAACCATATTAACCTTATCTTTTAGATTTAACTCTTAGTTAAATAAAATGACATTTAACATGTCTCTTAATATTTTTATATTATATGGTTAATAAACATACTATAACAAGCCTGGAGAACCCAATGTGGTTCATTATTAATATATATAACATTATATTTTTTTTATCCAAACCATATATCTTTAGGTATATTATATCAATTAATATTATAGTATTTGTTTTAAAAACTAAATTATGTCAATTTCGATACTATTTATTATTTGTTTTTTTTGAAAGCCATACAAACATTATAACTATGAATAAAATTTATTTAATAAAACCAAACATGAAAATTAACCTAAAAAATTAGTTTAATTCATCATAATTCTCAATTTACATTTATTGGGATATTTACAATTTCAATTATTTTAATATTTCATTATTTTGGTAATTACTCCATCATCGTAGTGTCATAAATAAATTAAATTATTTAATGTCTAAAAATTACAAATAAAATATAATTATTTAGGAATATTTTTATCTTTATAATGGAAATTTATAATCTAATTTATATTGTTTTAATGCCAATATTAAAAATGGTATAGTAGTTATACTTTGAATTTATATTTTTTTACTCTTCTTTAAATAAAATAATTATATATGTCTTAATCTAATCCAAGTAGACCAAAAGGATCATATTTTATTTGTAATGTTGTTTTTGGTCGAATTACACCTATCCAATAGAATTAGTACAATTGTTATGGTAATTTTAATATCATTTCCACCCTTAATAACCCTATTTACTTTTAACTATGGTAAATAAAAGTCAAAAGATACTATTTACCAAAAATTATTTTCAACTTATTGAACAAAATTTTACATACTGATGTTTACCACGTCTCTTGGATTTTTGAAATTCAACTCACAGAAGTGGTAAAATTACATTTTATGCTAATTTTAAATGCTTCTAGAAGGTGGGTAAAAGAAGGTAAAAAGTTCAATAGAATATTATTAGTCTAAAAATTTAATAAAATGACTCCAAATAATTACATTGAACATATATAAGTATTATGTACCTATTTTACCTAAAATAAACTAAAATAATATAACTAATTATTTAAATAAAAATTCGGTTTTAAATAATAACACAGTGTTTTTCACTATTCATCAAAAATTGAATGTTTTTAGAAAAATACCCAAAATTCATCATAAGATAATTTCGATATTCTGAATTTGAAAATGAATTCCATTTTAAATAATATAATTTAAATAATTTCAAAAAAGTGGGTATTAGTATTCATAACGGCTAGTTAGATTGGTCGTGGTGTGTTAAAACTCCCAGTTACATACAATGCAAGCTACTACATTATTCATAGGGAAATGTACCATGGGATCTTGCAGTGTTACATTATCACCTCATTAAAATAATTTAATCTGAGAAATTTCAAGAATATCACTGCATAAAAAGATTCGTGTTGTTTTTTATCATATGTTCCTCGGATTCCCATGATGCATCTTTCATCTTAGGGTTTCTCAGTAGAAATTTTAACAGACGAGTCGTCTGGTTTCTTAGAACTTGTTCTCTAGTATCCAGAATCTTTACAAGATCTTTATAAAAAGAAAAATCATGTTGTTGTTCAATTTCCTCAATGGTGAGTACATGCATTGAGTTAGGCATGTATTTTCTCAATAGTGATATATGGAACACATCATGAACATTGGAGAGATTTGGTGGAATTTACCAATGGTATGTTCTATGCCAAATTCGTTCTAGAATTTCAAAAGGTATGATGTACCTATGACTGAATTTACCCATCTTATTGAATCGTATAACACTCATCCATGGAGATACCTTCCAGAAAACATGATCTCCTACATGAAATTTCAAATCCTTCCATTGATTATTGGAATAACTATTTTTTCTACTTGGAGCTCCATTGATGTGGGTTTGGATAACCTTAAACTTTTACAATGTTTCCTCAACATGTCCTTGGCCTACAAGTTTTCATTCACCAAAATAATCCCAACATGTTGGTGTGCGTAATCTCTTTCCATATAATGCTTTATATGGTTCCATCTGAATACATGATTAAAAGTTATTTCTATAGGAAAATTTTACCATAGGTAAATATAGATCCCAGATACCATGATAGAAAAGTGAGAAATATCTAAAAATTCCTTTTAGGGTTGTAATAGTCCGTTCTGATTGTCCATCGGTTTGAGGGTGGTAGGAAGTGCTCAAACATAATTCATTATCTAAGGCCTTCTATAGAATTTTCAAAAATTATGATGTAAAATGGCGATCGTGATTAGAAACAATCTTTAAGGGTACTCCATGGAGTCTACAACATCATTAATATATAGTTTTTCTAGACGTTCAAGTGGTAAATCATCTCTTATAGCAAGAAAATTTGATGACTTGGTAAAAAGATCAACTATGACCCATATTGAATCATTCCTTCTACGAGTCATTGGTAGGCCCATGAGAAAATCCATCTTAATATTATCCCATTTCCACTCAGGTATGGGAAGAGGTTGCATGAATCCTCTAGGATGTTGTCTTCCTGCTTTAACTTGCTGATAAACCAAACATCTTGACACAAAATCTTCAATCTCCCTCTCAATGTTGTCCCACCAAAAATGGATCTTCAAATATCTATACATCTTGGTGCTCCCAGAATTTATAGAGAAACTGGAGCTTTGAGCATCATACAACAATTCCATTATTAGATCAGGTATGTTAGGAACACAAATTCTCTCACCAAATTTTAAAATTTGATCTTCATATATTAAGTAACTCAATCCCCTATCATTCACATATTTAATCATCTTTTGAAACTCCTAATCATCAGTTTGAGAACACTTTATCCTGTCTAGTAATTATGGTTTGGAAACCATTTGAAAAAGAATTGATGTTTTATCTTCCATGGTTATTCCCATATCCATCATTACTAGATCAATGAAAATAGAATCCATTTCAACTCTCATCTTGTTCAAAACTCCATAATCATTTTTAATCAAAGCATATCTGACCTTATTTGCCTTCCTCGGGTGGTAGTGAATAGTGAAATCATATTCCTTGAGTAGTTCATTCCTTCTTTGTTGCCTCGTGTTGTGTTATTTCTATGAGAAAATATATTTCAAACTATTGTGATGAGTATAAATCTCACAATTTTCACCATAGAGATAGGGTATCTAGTTATTCAAAGCTACTACTACAGCTACTAACTCAATATCATGATTTGGGTAATTTTTATAATGATATTTTAGATGTTGTGATGCATATTAAATAACCATATCATTCTGCAAAAACGACACAACCCATTCTATTAATTGTAGCACCAATATAAAAAACAAACCCATTGTTCCCTAATGGTAGAGTCAAGATATGAGTGTTGGCTAATCTTCTCTTTATATATTCAAAACATTTTTCACACTATTTTTTCCAAACAAATTTAACCCCATTACGTATGAGCTTGATATATGGGTTAGCCAACCGCAAAAAAAAATCTAGACAAAATGTAAATAATAACCTGCTAAACAAATAAAACTGCATAACTCATTTAAAATCACCAGTGCTGGCCATTCATGGATTTCCTTGGTCTTTAAAGGATCAATACAGATTCCACCCTTAGAGACAATATGGACACGAAAAGAAAAGTCTTGATTCCATAATTATCACTTTCTAAACTTCCAATATAATTTATTTTTTCTGAGGTTTTTTCAGAATAGTGTGAAAGTTATTTTAATGATCTTTGTTGATTTTTGAGTTTTCCAATATATAATCAATAAATACCACTACAAAGTCATCAAGATATAACATTAAATCTCTATTCATTAGATCCATGATGACAGACAGTGCATTTGTCAATCCAAACATCATTACTGTAAACTAGTAATGCCCATAACTGGTTCAAAATGATGTCTTTGGAATGTGTTCTTTCTTTACACACAACTAATGATATCCAGTTCAAAGGAAAATCTTTGAAAAATACTAAGATCCATGAATTTGGTTGAATAAATCATTTATGTGAGGTCTTGGATACTTGTTCATTATTTTTATAGCATTAATCTCGCTACAGTCAATACAAAACCTCAAATATCTGTCTTTCTTCTTAACAAAAAGGACAGGGGCTCCCCGTGGAAAAACATTTGGGAAAATAAATCCCTTATTACTCAATACCTATAGTTTTTTCTTTAGTTCCACTAATTACATTGTGTCCATTCAATAAGGGGTCCTCGATATAGGCCTTGAACCAGTAATTAAATCAATAAAAAACATAATTTCTCATTTTTGTGGATGACCAGGTAAATTTTCTAGAAACACATCAACTTATTCTTGCACAATATGTACGTCCTCTATTCAAACATTATTTTCCTCACCCATTATTATTTCATTATCATCCTCCCAATTTATTGAATTTAGTTAAGCTACTGGGTGTGGATCTTGATAAGAATCAGGTGGTGACGTTTCTTCTCTAAAGATAAGGTACTCCTTATCATCATCGAAAATTGTAACATCCATATTCTTAAAATAAATTTTCACATCATTATCAAAAATCAAATACATTACGAGGAATATATCAAATTCAATCAAGGGTATGTCTTTGATATTAGTAGTTAAAGAACATTTATATTCCCTAATGGGAACTAATTCACAAAACATTGTTACGATGATACTTCCCTTAAGAGTTTTGACTGAAAACTCTCTTGTAAACTCAAATTGAAAATATCTAATTTTCTTATAAAACTAGGAAGATATGAAATAATTCTATGATCATGAATCAAATAATGCATTGGATGAACTTGAAGAAGCCATTAAATTACCTTCCACCATTTCTTTCGGAGCTTCAACCTTAGCAGCAGTGATCACAAAAGCATGGCCTTGTCCCTTGGCCTTTTATGAGATATGTTCCCTTGGTGATTAGGATATTAATTTTTATAATGTCCCTTTTTTCTACAATTGTAGCATTCAACAATGACAAACTCTTTCATTCCCTTACAATCATGAGATTGGGGGCCTTTTTCACCACACTTGTAACAGACTCCCATTCCCTTTAGCCATGTACCAGGGTGTTTCTTACCACATTTACCGCATGATGGTTATTAAAATTTTCCCTTCTTCCCCTTATTTCCATTTACAAAGTGTTAATCTGTTCTCTTCTTCTCTTCCTTTTCATTGAAGTCGTAAGACATTGAGAATTCTTTTTCTGTCTTGATAGCACATTGGACAACATCTTCATACAATGAAATGGATTGTGAGGCTAATTCTCGACGAACTAATGGTTTTAACCCATTAAATAATCAATCAATATTACTCCGTAGGTTACTTATATATATTATTTTTCATGCCTCACTAACCTTGTAATGTTATCCTCATACTCTGCGGCATTCTCAGCCTCCTTTTGCCTCAGACTCAGAAATTGCCTCTCCATATTCATCAATGGTAACGAGGAATGTATTTTTCTAAGAATATATCTTTAAAATCCCTCTATTACATGTTTTATACTTCTTCGTATTCCTTTGGGTTTTTAATTAATGACCACCATTCATCTGTATCTCCCATGAGGTGATAAACTACCATGACAACTTTTTCTTTCCCTACAACCAAAGCATGAAATATTTTATCTAAGGAATCTATCCATTTCTCACCTACTAATGTGTGTTTACACTCATTGAATGATGGTGTTTTTTTCCTCATGAAGTGGTATAACATTGATCCTCCGCATTGTGGATTAGGGTGCCTCATACATGTAAGGTAATTATTCATAACCTGAGTCAGTTTCTTAGTATGGTGAAAATATGATCCGCACCATTTTAATCCTTAGCTCCACTATTATTATATTAATTATGAGGGAAATACTAACATGGATTGTGTTCGTTGATACTGCATCCATTCCTTCCACTATATTCCATTTTTAAACAATGGCATACACTAGATTGGTCTTTGAATCACAATACAAAATTAAATTTTTTTAAAATACTTAACATTAATTGAACAATTTATGGATATAATAAATAATCATTAGAAATGTTTTCTTTGAGGAGGAATATACTTGTAAATACTTCATAATGGATTTTAATTAAAATGTATATTATATTATTCATATCCCCTCGGACTGTCGTAACCAAGAGTGCAGCAAGGCTCATTGCCGTGTACTATGGTACCCCAAGTCTTGCCCGAAGCTCCTTATTACAGTTTTCACTCCTTGGTACATATGTTCTAGAGGCTCCTCTACCTTATTGTATTGAGACACGAATGTATTTCATGGGAAATACACAAAATCTTTACATTAACATGATTCTAATATGTTCTTCAATACCAATCCTCAATGTTTATCTTTGGGTAATCTGATCTAATCAGAGTTTATCCAAATATTGATTCCAAGGATTTTACTAAAATTCCTACTATACCAACAATAATTCCATGACCCTAGTTTCCCGGAGTCGGTACATTCTTACATAACATTAGCATGATACAAGGAATCATGTCTTGAAAGACCGACCAGTTCAGTATCCTTAGAAGTATTAGATACATTCATACGTTTTACAATACATTAGGAAATAAAAATATCAACAACATTTTTTCCCCATTTACCACACTTATATCCTTATCCTATCACTACAGGTCAACCATAAAATATTTCATCACATTCAGGGAAAAATAAAACATAGAAAGGGTTGAGCTCAGATGCTCAGTAAGGATAACAATATAGCAAAAACATTCATAAATAAGCATAAACATTTAAGGAAATGTATAAGAATACAACATAAGCCTTTTAAACGTAAACATAAGTATACTATGGAAAATATAAAATCAAATAATTCCATTTAATTATTCACATGGATATTCTACTAGACGAATAATCACAGGTAATATCAATAGTAACTTTGGTAATGATGGAATGCCCAATACCATACTTCATTCCCACATAGTCAAGCCCTTGTGCCAAGACCACAAATAATATTTTTTCAAGGCCCTATGCAAAGACACTAGTTTGTCTCAAGAGACATATCGATGCATCAATGAGCTATAGTGGTCTCCACTTGTCAATTACTATGTCCAATGCATTCCTCATATGAAAATGTTTAAACAGAACATACATATTCATATTAAAACTACCATATAAAATGTCAATACTTATTCCAAAAATCATTAATGGTGTTAAAATAACAAATCCACAATCAAACATATCACAAAACCTTCAAAGAAATATGGAAGATTTGTATCATAATAAACCAACTTTATACATGTTTAAAATCCATCAATGGATGTTGATATAGATGAAATGAAAACTATTTGAAATAAATACCTCTTTCTATTTGGAAATCATTTAAAAGTCACGTAATTATAAAAGAAAATATTTAATTTGAAATTTTTTTATTAGATCTTATGTAAATATTCATCAATGATATAATGGAAGAGAATAGCCACACCCAATGTATATGTTAAAAAAAAGTCATTCATAACGTAATTTTTTTGAAAAGGTCAAAAAGTAACTTGTTTGGAAAATAATGGAAAGATTACATTCAAACCATTTTATAAAAAAGTCAAAAAAGGGTATAAATAACTTTAATACATAGACTAGTAAATACTAAAAATGTTTTGAAATGCCTTTTAAAGAATCATGGATGTGGATGATAATGAGGACCCACTAGAGACTTACGTAAAAACAACCTCGGATAATAAAGAGATTGTCAAAATAATCATTACCTTGTACTTTTGTTTAGTTGATGGTATTTTAACCTCCTATATATTAGTTATAAAAATTATAAAATTATTCAAGAATCATATACATTAATATGATATCATATATGATCTTATAATAATTTTATTTAATAATATTTTAGTAGTATAATCGGTTTGGGCGTTAACTGATTCGTTTTCCGATATATGATTGGTTACATAAGTCATGTTTGTTATGGATAGGATGTATCAAATTCTTATAAAAATTATATTTTGTTCATAAATATGATTTTTAATCATAAAATGATAATTATTCTTGAATGATTATGTTGGGGAATGAATTTCATCACTTTTGTGGAAGTGGTAATCTGCACGTACACACGAGGAACAATATCATTATATTGATGGTGAAATTGTATATAGTTGGATGGTATATCATATATATACCGAATCATTAACATGTTATATTTATTATTTACTTCAGTTATACTCATTATTGTAACCATCAAAATAATGAAGTGTTTGAATAACAAACTACCCTAAGCCGTGGAGATGGTAAGTTGTACGTATGCACGTATGATGACTTTGTCATTCATATGATGGATAGAATAATGAATATGGTTGTATCCTTTTTATAATAAAATCATAGTATATATAAGATACTGGAGTTATTTTTTTATAATGGAAACAACAAAGAAAGAGGTAGTGGAAGAAGAAAAATACTTGAAAGAGGTGATGAAATATTTACCTCTTCTTCGTGTTCTTCCATTTGATTTGATCAAAAGGGCTTCCTAATATAGATTTATGAAAACATTAAGGCCTCTAGGATCAATTAGGAAAGTTGGGAGGATATTTGGGAAGTGGTTGGCCGTTACAAATGGCTTTGGAGGTGTGAAATTAGGAGAAGGGTAAGTACCATAAGAGAGGTAAGGGTCGCTTTAGGAAAATCTTTCAATATTATTTTATAATAAAATAATTTTCAGTTTATAATGGATCCAAAATGATTTATTTCATCGATAAGGTGGGTATAGTTAAAAAACATATCAACCAATAGGTTTTGGAGAGGTTTAGGTCACCATATTAACCTTATGTATAAGATTTAACTCTTATTTATATAATTTGACATTTACCATGTCTTTTGGTATTTTTATATTATATGGTTAATAAAAATACTATAACAAGCCAACAAAACCCCATGTGGTTCAATATTAATATATATTACCTTATCTAAGAACTTTGGATGAGCCTTAGATTTTTCGGAATATTATATCAATTAATAATTCAGTCTTTGTTTTAAAAACTCAATTATGTCAATTTTGATACTATTTAGTATTTAATTTTTTTGAAAGCCATAAAAAATTTATAACATCGAATAAAATTTACTTCATCAACTCTAACATGTCATATTAACCTATAAAATTAGTGTAATTATTCTGTAGTTTCAATTTAAATTTATTTGGATATTTATATTAACAATTATTTTAATATTTCATTATTAAAGTAATTACTGCATCATCATTGTGTCATTAATAAATTAAATTATTTAATGTCTAAAAATTATAGATAAAGTATAATTATGTAGAAAATATTTTTATATTTCTAATTAATATTTATAAATGAATTTATATTGTGTGTAAACAAATATTAAAATTGGTTTAGTTATTAAATATGGAATTTAACTCTTTTAACTGATCTATAAATAAAATAATAATACATGTCCTAATCGAATCCATGTGGACCAAAAGGGTCATATTTTATTCATAAGGTTTTGTTCAGTCGAATTAAACATATCCAACTGAATTAGGACATGTGTTAGGGTAATTATAATATCATTTTTACCCTTAATTACCCAATTTACTATTAATCGTGGTAAATAAAATTCAAAAGACACTATTCAGAAAAAAAATATTTTCATCTTATTGAACAAAATTTTAATTACTGATGTCAACCATGTCTCTTATATGTTTTCAATTCAACTAACAAAAGCGGTAAAATTATGTTTTATTCAAATTTGTAAATGCTCTAAAAGGTGTGAAAATGACGGTAAAAATTTCAATAAAATTTTATGTATCATAACATATAATAAAATGACTCCAATGAATTACATTGATAATATATATTTATTATATATTTATTTTGAAATAAAATAAATTAAAATAATATAACTAATTATTTAAATATGAAGTCGGTTTTAAATAATAACGTATTTTTTCACTATTCATCAGAAATTGAATGTATTCAGAAAAAAACAAAAAATTTTGCTAAGAAAATTTCGATACACCAAATTAAAAAATGATTTCCATTTTGGAAAATAAATTTTATAATATTTCAAAATTTGGGTATTACTATTCATAATGGCTAGTTTGATTGGTTGTGGTGTGTTAAAACTCTATGTTGCGTACAATGCAAACTTCTGCATTATTCAAAGAGAAACGTACCGTGGAAGCATGAGGTGTTACAAAGGTAGAAATGGAGATTGTAAGTTCTCAGGGGTTTCATAGTGATAAGAATCATAAGTAGGACTTCAATTCTAGCGGTCCATAGGATAATTCCAATGGTACCTATAAAATCTTGTACCCCACTTGCATAAGGAACAGAAAGAAGCACCCAATAATTTCTTGGGGGGGACAATGAAATGCTTTAGGTGTGAAAGAAATGGGAACCTCGAAATTAACTACCAATTGGAAAAATCCATGGCTTCCACAAAGGAGGGAAACACCCTGTTCAACCCTCAACCCATTGTCCATTACTTCAACTGCAAAGAACCATGGAACTTTGAAAACAATTTTCATATGCTAAGGGTTTTCAGAGGAAACCAACAACATCCAAGGAAACAAGGGAATATTATTCCATAAATACCACCCAAGCAAACCCCCAAAAGTATGTTGTGATATGTACTCCATTTATTCATTCATAAATAGAGAACTTACTTTTTGATTCGGGTTCTACACATTCTTCTATATTTCTAATGTTTAGTAGAACAATCCCAAAACCACAACAAATCATTAAAGTAAAGATGTCAGTGTGAATGGAAAATGGGGAAATCATTTCAACAGCTAAATATAAATCATCTGCTATCCAAATTTGAGGATTGACCTTCTCAGAAAACCTACTAATATTAACATTGGTATAATTTTATGAAATTAATGGTAAGGACTGGATTTCCTTATAGAGTCTACATAAATTGCCATGATAGGGAAATCACTATCCATGTGGAGAATTGACCCCCAATTCTGTACAAGTGCTAGGAGGATGACAAAACATATTTAGCAACATCAACTCAGCCGTGGATATTTCTGCCCTATGCGCATGAATATCATGTTAAGATGATGGAGTCTCTAGTAGCAAACATCATTGATGACATTCCTATTGTGAGGGAATTCACTAATTTATTTCCCAATTAATTTCATGGCCTTCCTTAAAAAATAGATGTTTAATTGTTTATTGATCTTATACCATGGGCATTGCTGATATCCAATACTTTCTATAGAATGGTTGTTGTGGAACTTGAGGATCTAAAGATATAACTACAAGAGAATCTGAATAAAGGGCATATATGCCCAACTACTTATCCATGGGGTCCACAAGTCCTCTTCATCAAGAAGAATGATGGGTCAATGCGCCTTTGCATATATTATCGTGATCTCAACAAAATCCTGATAAAGAACATGTATCCTCTAGCCTGATTTTTTGGCTAGTTAAATCATCTATGTGGAGCACAATACTAATCTAATGTGGATTTTTGGTCAAGAAAATACCATTAAAGGGTGAAGAAAGAGGATATCCCCAATACAGCTTTTGTAAAATATACATGCTATATGAATTAATAGTAATTCCTTTCAAACTCATTAATTCTCTAGAAATAATCATCTATTTGATAAATAGGGTCTTTAGAGATTACCTCAAAAAATTAGTGGTAGCCTTTATAGATGAAACTCTTATATACTCTAAAACAATGGAGGAGCATGAAGAGAATCTATGAACCATACTTGAGTCCTTGAAAAATGAAAATATCTTTGAAAAGTACAAAAGTGTGACTTATGTTTGAGGAGGTCTCATTCGTGGGTCATATCATCAAAAGAAATAGTATATATGTGGATCCTTCCAAGACTGCTACAATAGAGGGATGGCTACAGACATCATCAGTGACGAATATTCGTAACTTCCTGGGGTTATCTAGATATTATCTCCAATTTGTGAGAAATGTCTCATAATTATCCAAACCTCTTACCAAGATAACTTTGAAGGGGGAAATGTTTTCATTGACTGATGAATGCGATGAGGGCATCAAGGGGTTGAAAAAGAGGCTTATCACTACACTTTTGATCACACTACCCGCAAGTGGAAAGCTTTTTGTGGTATTTAGTGATGCTTCAAAGAAGGCACTGATCTGTGTGATGATAAAAAATGAAAAATCCATTGCCTATGCTTCAATGAAATTGAAATTTCATGATCCAAACAATATAACCCAAGATCTGGAGTTTGTTGTAGTAATCCACTTTTTAAAAATTTGGTTACATTTTCTCATTGGGGATAAGTGTGAAATATATACAATGAAAAAAATCCTCAAGTATATATTCACACAAAAATAGTTGAACAAGAACAAACAAAGATGGATAGAGATAATCAAAGACCATGACTGAATAATCCATTACCACACTAGGAAAGTGAACATGGTGTCTGTTGAACTATGTATAAAGGGCCCATCAATTCTATCATTGATGAGAATTGAAAAGAATCCAATATTCTTAGATTTGATGAATATGGACATGAGAATCATAAATAAAGTAACATCATGAATCCATTCACAAATAATTTCTCAAGAACCTCTTTTCGAAAGGATAAAGGATTATCAAAAGGATGATGTGGGAATTTAGAAGAATGTGGAAATTATCAGAAAAGGGATATCCTTAGAGATAAATGTTAATAAAGAAGGGATTGTGAGATTTGGGTCAAGAGTATGGGTTCCATAAAATCTAGAGTTAAAGAATGAAATTTTGGATGATTCACATATATAAAATTTCTCCATTCACCAAGGAAATAGAAATATGTATCATGATATCAAAGAGATTTATTGGTGGGATAACATGAAGAAGGTGATAGTTGATTATACATCAAAGTTACCAGTATATCAGCAAGTGAAGGCTGAGAGGCTGAATTCAAAGGGGGTGATGCCCCATTACCCACACCAGCATGGAAAATGGAAAACATCTCCATTAAATTTTTCACCGGACATACAATGACATCCAAAATAAAAAACACAATGTGGTTTGTTGTGGATCATCTTACAAATATTGCACAATTCATTGCAATTCAATAATGTTTCTTCTTTGATCAAATTGTACTGATATATATCTGAGAAGTGGTACGGGTACATGGATTACCACTAACTATTGTATTCAACATAGATCCATTATTCAAATATAAATTTTTAAAGAGTCTTCAACATGATCTGAATAATGAGTTAAACTTCTGTATGACCTATCATCTTAAAATTGATGGCCAATCTAAGTGGACTATCCGAACTCATGAAGACATGTTGAGAGAGTTTTCAATGGAATTCAAAGGAATATAGGGTCAACATATTCCTATGGTTCAGTTCTCTTACAAAAAAGTTTCCACTCATGCATCTAAATGGCTCATTATGATGCCCTTAATGGTGTAGGTGTAGATCACCAGCATGTTGGGATGGAGTTGGGGAGTGAAAAATACTTGGTCCATAAATTGTAAAAGAAATGGTAGAGATGGTTAAGAATATCTAGAAACACATTAAGGATGATCAAAATTTAAAAAAGGGGTATACTGATAATCAATGACATGACCTAGAGTTTTATGTCGAAGACATTGTATTCCTCTGCATATCACTGTGGAAGAGAGTTATTAGATTTGGGATGAAGGGAATGCTTTTTCCAAGTTACATCAGCCCTTTTGAGATCCTTGATTACATTGGAGTGGTGTCCTATCGACTAGCACTACCACCGAATCTATCTCAATTACATGATGTATTCCATGTATAACTCTTGAGGTTGTACATGCTTGACCCATAAAATGTAGTAAATCCAGAGGTGGTACCAATGAAGAATGACCTCTCTTTTTAAGAGAATCTGATGAAGATCATATATCATAGGGAAATTGTTCTATGAAATAAGAGAATGCCCCATCTCAAGGTGTTGTGGAGAAACAATAAGTTTGAAGAAGCAATGTGGGAATCAAATAAAATAATGAAGCAGAGTTACCCTGATCTATTTTATTGTGGGAAAAAATTTATGGAGAAATTTTATAAGGGTTGAAGTTTGTAATGAACTAAACTATTATTAATGAAAATTCAACTGGATATAATAAGATATCTAATTATGTAAAATGGTTATATTAAATATTAACTTCTATGGTTTTATGATTATGAAATTTAATCTACAATTAAGAATTGTTATCGTTGCCAATGTAGCCATTGAAAAGTGATCACATGATTATTATAAATATCGGAATTTAACAAATCCAATTTACTCAAACAAATGAGGTGATGGATTCATCTATTAGAATTTATCTATATGAATCCCATTTTTCAGAGCTCGGAAGGGAGGTAGCCTCACTAGGAATCGCTCTAGACAAATCCCAATCTGAGCTTCAACACATTAATCTTGAACAGAACCATCTATGGGAGAAGTGGAAGTTGATAGAGATTACCACCTGAGGAATTTAATATAAGCCTCCCCAAGAGATTGTGACCATCACACACCTTACCCATAGGTCATATTTGGTTGTTAAATGATCTTATGTAACAATACCATAGAACTATGACTATGTCCATTATTTTTAATATAAAATAATGAATATACATTCATTTTATTGTTGTTACATTGTAAATAGTTATTAAATACCTAATAGTACATTTAGTTAATATTAAATTAAGAAATATATTTTGATATATTAATTTATTTTTTAAATATATAATTTTTTAAATAATTATAATTAATAAATTACTTTATATTAAATATAAATTAATGTATATTTTTAATTATTACAATCGTAATTTTTATTATGGTTTGAATATTGGTTTTGTCAAAACCCATGAATTTTCTATAAATGTCTATTTTTTAAAGAAAATTAGACATTCACATATTTGGAAAATTATTCAGATAAAATAAATATTATTTTTGTAATCATGACATCGAAATAATCAAACTGTGAATTTCACATAATTTTCTGAGACAGTTGATATATTTGGTAATAAATAAATTCTATTTTAATATATAATGTTTTTATGGCATCATAATGACTTGATAATGATGTAATAAAATACTTTAAATTGTTTGTTCTGCCAATACATGTTTTACCTATAAAACAATTTTGGTTTATATATTTTTGGTTAATTTATTGGTGCCTTACAGGACCCTCTAAGACTTATAATACATTTAATCTTTTAAAATGATTTCCTTGACAGTGTGACTCATCTCCGCATAAGCACGCCTAATATTTCCCGATGATTGGAAATTGGCCTTATAAAATATTTTTTTCGACTAAAATTTGAAAAAAAACCCACGGTCGAAAACCCTGGGTTGGTTTGTGGTATTTATTAGTTTATTGTGTAGTGTCAAAAAACTAAATAATAAAGAATTGCCTACCCTTTTCTATATAAACCCACCCAAGATCACACTTCGCTTCCCTCAAAACTCATAGATAATGTCCTTAATCTACCCTCTTATACTTATTATCCTGAAAAGGGTATCCAAGCTCCAAATAATCCTCTATAAAGCCTCTCTCAATCCTTCATATCATACTATGTAGTAAGGGATTTCATCCTCTCTCATTTTTTGTCCAAGTTTCTTTCTGTTTATATACCTTTATCTTTTCAATTAAAAATGATGGGGTATGATTTCTAAACTCCCCTATACATACCTCCTTACTTTTTAAGGATTATATAACCCTTTATATCTCATTAATTCCTTCCATGTATACCTGTTACCATGGATAAATTCAATAAGGGATTTTTTTCTCTTCGTTTACATTCAATAAATTATTCTAATTTGAGAATCTAAATTACATAAAAAATGTCAGGAAATTTATCTATATGACCCCTGAATGTAAATTATATTTACATTTGATGTTACACCCCTTTATATGTCATTAAAATTTTTAATGATTTCTTATGTCATGTTGTTAAGTTGCAGAAATTGCACTGCGATTATCTAGGCCAATGTCTTTGTGCTGTGAATAGAATACCCATTTCTATGTCAAGGGTATTCACCTTTTTGGAATATTACTTATTGATTTTATAGTTTCATTTATTAATTTCAAATTAAATTTATGTGTAATAAATGACAATGTGTAGGTAATCCATGTTACATGATCAATCTAGAACACTTATGCATGAAATGAAATGATTAAGAAGTGTGTGATAGGATATCACTCTAATACATTTTGTAAATAATAATATCATGATACATCATGTGAAATTAGTGTTTACTCTTTCCAATTCAAATGAAATGATGGTTTACTCATTCTTCATGTGCTATGAGGCTTGGATCATTCTAATATCATGTTACATGTTGTTGCCACATTTCTATGTTATGATCATGAAATACCATTCCTTTTTTTCATGCTTTCTTATGCTCAATTGATATGACTATTGCCTATCATGTAATATACTCTTCATGTTAACCCTTTTTTACAACCTTAATGGGCTTTATATCACACCATTTTCTTATTCATGTCCTCATTTTATACCATGCAATGCTAAGTATGAAGAAATGTGTATGGTCATATAAAATAAGGATTCAATAACGATGTTGGGTTTTACATTATATGATGTCTTGTAATGTTCTAAAGATCCAAAGACACTAGACCTATCGATATTATATCTTTAATCAAGGGAATATTTTATTTAATAAATTATGTTTATGTGTGAAATAAAGATCAGGGTTGTTATAAATCAACGATTTCATCTATATAGGATTCTCACCATCATCAAGAACACTATTTTCTAAAATAATTTAATTTCATATGTAGCATCAAATTGGATCTTATCTGCATACTTTATGGATTCATATTCATAGTATTATTTATCCTCAGTCACAACATACAACATTGCTATGCTAAAAATACTCTTACAGTTTTTAAAAAATATATTCAATTCTGAATATCATTTACACATTACCCTCATCATTTAAAATAAAGTGTATTCATCTGATGGAATACATCCAACACATACTCAATCCCATAATGAATTTGTAGGCTTTGTGATAATCAATACTTGACTAATTTTCAACACACCCTAAATACATTGAATATCTCACATATTTTTTAACATAATACATTGTTCTAAGGCTAGAAACCCACTTCCAAGAAGGGTATCATTTGTGGGGAAAGGAGGAATAAGATCAACAGTCTTGAAAATATAAATCATATTGGATGGATTGGATGATTAATATTCTATGCATTGTTTTTTTAACCACTGAAAAAAATTCCTCAAAGAGACTTCTCCATAACTATCCTTCATCATATATTTTATTCAGTTTGCACTTCAAGTACTGAGCACTACACCTTCAAGACATCATTGGGTTCAAAACATAGATATACTACATCATCGAACACATCCTTTTTATCCTGCCTACATAATATTTGTAAACCACACACCCATCCTCTCATCTCATTGGCCTACACAATACCCAAGTGAATTTCATACACATGGGAATTCATTATAGAACTTATACACAGACCATATCATCTATTAGCTATCCCCAGATGGTTCCCTCTATCATGGATAACCTTTATGTCCATTGTGAAGCTGGGGTTGTGTTAACATTGGTTTACATAGTGGGTTGGACTAGTTTTTTTAGTAAACTTCAAATATAGAGTTTTTTAAATATATGAATTGAAATACAAAAATAAATAACTAATGAAACTAATAATTTGTCTAATGATATGAAAAAAATTTCCTCTTTTATTCTTCTCTTCTCACATGTATTCTATATGTCCACATGCACATAAATACCTGGATGATATTCTTTTTTTTACACAATGTGCATATTCTTTATCTCACTTCATTGAAAATTAAGATATGATCAAGAAATCCTCACATTATCACCATGAATAATTATCCAAGAGAGATATCCAATTCCTTAATACTGATCCATAAAAATTATCCGAACATGAAAACTTCATCCATAACAATTCTCCATGCATCACCACATTATCCAAACTCTAAAAACACATTTTGAGATTCTTTGACAACAAATTAAGCAATTAGGTTCAAGAAAGGTAAAAAAATAAATCATATATGGAATGGTATATATATATATATAATTATTATTCCATAATAGATTTATAATAAACATATATTTTTTAGAAAATCTATTTTAATGAAATTGAAGGAACTTTAAAATTAAGGTAATGGTTTTTTTTCATAATTTGCATTCCATGTGACATACATTATATTAAGAAACTATAATCTTTTATGTTGATTAAAAACATCACTTTTGACATTTATTATAATGATTTTTTTATTCTTATTATATTTTAAAAATTATTTATTTTTATTCCTTAATGGGGATTAAAATTAAATGTTACAAATGTGGTAGAAATTTTATATTTCAATCTCATTTTTATAGGGACTGTTTATGATTATGTTTTCGATGATAAAATATTATGATCCACGCCAAACGAAATTCAGGAATTTTATTATTCTTTGATTGTGTCTTGAGAGTACATGTTTCCCTACATTTTAATCTTATTATATTCTAATGAGATAAAATTAATTGTTTTTGGAAAATTGTTCTTTACTTATCTACTTAGTGGAAAACCGTCTCTTAAAACCAACATTTCTACAAATGTTTTCAAAAAAAATTATTTGTTTCTTGAAATTATTTATTAAAGAACATTTTCCCATGATTTAATTTTTACAAAATATTTTCTATATTATATTGATATCGTTATCCAAATAATTTCAATTTGGATTATATACAAAATATGAAAGGAATATTTATTTTAACAAGTGCAGAATATATGGAATTTTCTACCATTATGACATCACTGTGTTTTAAATCCTACATTATAATTTTTTAGTGACTATATTAAATGAATTTTATTTTGAAATTATTTTTTGTATTTTTTTTAAATATGATTTTAAAATTAAATTTACCATTATTAGGAAATATTCTTAGTGATTTATCATTCAAAATCAATTTATATATTGTATGATATGATTTTATGTAACTAATTCGTTATTGGGGATATGAACCCAGTATACCATTATTATTATTATTTTTAATGGTTTATGTGGAAAATATGATTTAAAACATGTTCCTCTTCCAATGGTTATACCATTATAAATTTTTATGAAAGTCAATTATATTCCTTAGATTAGGAAATAATTAAATTATAATGAAGAATTTAAATTTTTCTATTGGTAATGTTATAATGAAATGCTTATAAAACCCATTCCATTTTATGTTTTATCTTATG
The DNA here is from genome assembly GCA_963277665.1 of Viscum album. NCBI lineage: Eukaryota > Viridiplantae > Streptophyta > Magnoliopsida > Santalales > Viscaceae > Viscum > Viscum album. The sequence continues at coordinate 1,169,907,478 of OY728119.1, read as the reverse complement.
ATGAATATTTAATGATCTTGTGGAATACATATGTATGATTTTTATTATGTTATTGGTGATACCAATAAGTCTATCAAATGAATTTGGTGATTATTTAAATCTATTGAGACATAGAAGATGGGAAATATGAGTGAACCCCATTCATTAAAGGAATTATTATACTATGATAGTATTGGGTGTGAACCTTGACCACTATTCTTGTTTGGGGAGCAATCCCATTCCACTAAGATAGCCTTGGTTATGATCATTTCCTATTATGAAAATGGTTTTCTAAGATTATATATATTCCAACAATATCTATCTTATGCCATGGAAATTATCTCATGGCACGTGGTATTTGATATCCTCGTTATTCGATTCTAATAAAATACCAATATTTATTCACTAACAAAATATTATTATCATTGGTATTGATGGTATAGTTTTAAAATTTTATTATCATGTTATTATACCCTTATGACCATATTATGCTTATGTATCTACCATGTATTCCCATTGTGAGTATCTGAGCTCACCGTTTCTTTTTTTTATTTCATGAAGTAATAAATAAACATACTATGTATCAATATAATAATAATGGTTAAATTTATGATGAACTTATTATGATATGATGTAGTTGACATATGAACTATTTTTTATGTTTCCATGTTTGAAAAGGAACTATACGTTTTGGATCATTAGTTGTGAGATTTTGTAATGTAATGAATATTCCTGGAAAATGATGTAACATCTATGTTTGAAAAACCTAGGTTTTTATAGTTGGTATATAAGGATAGTTGTATTTATAATTTTGAAAATATGATGATAAAACATTAGTGATATACCTAAGGACATGAATATGGATACGCCTAAGGATGAGTCTGTGTATAGAAAATGTTCCTATAATTTTGGTAATGGATAGAGTTAGTGTATTCAATGAAGTTAAATCCCAGTCTAGATACTAAAAGAGGATGTAGATCTCAAATAGATGTACCTGGTGGTAATAAATCCAAACATGTAACATTTAAATGGATTTTATCATATCATGGTGCATGTTAATAGGTCGTTCCGCACATATGTTTGGATAATCCTGTGGGATATTCATTGGAAATACACAAAATATTTGTGAAAAATCACGATGTTTTTAAATATATGATGAATATGAATTAACTTTGATAAACCTATGGTTTTATGGATTTTGACATGATATAAGTGTTTTTTCATGATAATGTGGTTCTATACTATTAGTTATGCTTATTACACTATAATTTTTTTTGTTATTAAATGTATCAAACCCAAAGGGACCATGTTAATGGTGACTTTGATGTACAATTAAAAGAATTCCCTCATGAGTAGAGAAATGTTATGAGATATAGAATGTGAAATGTCATTGGAATAATCAAGGAAATTATTTCTATCCATGAATCTCGATGAACATCCAAATGAGAAAAAGAGGGAGAAACATTTTTTTGAGACACTAATGAGAAAACATCCACCTCAATCCAATGTATATGTTGATACACCAGTTTCTAAGAAATGGTTATATATAAATTAAAATATATTTTTATTCTCTTGTGTTAAAAACAAGAGTAATTCATTTTGGGTGTCTATGATTTTGGAATAAGAAGAGTAATAATGTTGGAATGTCATCAAGAATGCAAAGGAGCAAGATAAAATTGATTCCAATGATAAGGAAGAGTTCAAGAACATATTAATTAATTAGCACATTCCTTATATTTATTATTTGAAGATGGATAATGACTTCTTTAATCTATTTAAAATGTATGACAGATTTAGTTTTTCTTATGACCCAAAATTTTACATGACATACAAAATACGATTTGTTTTATTATCATCTAAATTAAATTTAAGGTTGATAGATTATTGAGTGGTTAAAGACAAATTATCTGAAGTTAGTTATTTATATGGGACATTAGTTGACATGAATAATTTTTTTGATGTGATATCATGGTGGAACTCGATTATGGGGTTGCAAATAAATCACATGGTTTTCATATAATAGAAAAATTGAATTAAATGGAAAATATAATAAACATGTAGAGATTAATATGTGATTTCCCTAATAACCAAATTATGGTATGTAACATTTCTGTTATATTTTAATGAGAATACTAATTGTTTTATGTTTTCAAGGAATGTTCATAAAGATATCTAATAGAGAAGTGAAGGTTAAAAGTATACTAATCACTGAAATAGAGCTAATGGCCCACAAAATGCATAACACAAAAATGAGTGTTTCAAATGAAAGGATTATGGGAATTATTCTATGTAGTTCCCAAATATGAAAATTAATGATCATTATTAATTTCATTAACCGCTTAAAAAAGATATAGAAGGAAATTTCATGTGATCAATGTTTATTATAAGGTGTATGATAACAACATGGTCAAATGTATAATTTTCATCAAATCTGGTATTATTGATGTCTAATTAGACTTCTAATATACCCAATCATTAATTTTAGATGGCTTCTAATAGGGTATCATGATTCCACCAAAATGATACGTTGAATAATTTTAATTAAATACCCCTGATGATATGATGATCAAATATGATGTGTATGAATCTTCAAAAGTTTATGATATTGATAATGAGATTATTAAAAAACATTGTATTCTTAAAATTGTTGAATATTGTGTTATCTTAGAAAATGTTTGGATTTCTCTACTCAAATCTCATATCAATTTCTAGTGAAGGGAATTTAAAATGGAAATTCAGACACACCTATGATCGTATACCATTATGATGATAAAATTTTAATTTCTTATAGAAATTGCATTCATTATATGGGTTGTAATTCTAATTCAAGTGGGGTGTTTATCAAACATGGTTTCGGGGAACACAACATCGATGATAATCCTATTGTAAGTGATATATTTATGTCTTTCCATAGGAGTTTCTTAGACTTCCATCAAAATGTGAGGTCGTTTTCTCAATAGAACTCATACCTAATGCCACACCAATTTCCTTGTCTTCCTATATAATATAACAAATTTATTTATTAGAATTGAAAAATAAAATCCATGATTTTTTTTAAAAAGGATTCATTGATCCATTTATGTCACATTGTGGTGGTCCAATTATTTTTGTTAAAAAAATAATTATATATAGATATGACTTTTCAATGATTAACTAGATCTTCACAAGTTCACAATAATATTTTTTTTATCCCCTACCATGTAATAATGACTTATTTGATCAAATACATAAAGTTTAATAATGATCCAGCGTAGAACATTGATTTGGGTATCGTAAATTTAGGGTGAGTAAGTTAGTTATACCCAAGATAAGGTTTGATGTAATGTATGTAAAATATGAATATATAGTGATTCCATTCAGACATAATATTTTCCCCACAATCTATATGGATTTTATGAATAGATTCTTTAGAGGTTACCTTGATCTATTTGTAGTGGTATTTTTCGATGAGATTATTATCTGTTAAAATAGAAATCAAGGGAAATAAGTTCACATAATAATTTTACTAAATAAACTAAGGATGTAGAAACTATATGGAAAATTTATGGTGTATACATTTGGGAAACCAAAGGTTTCTTTTTTGGGTCATATAATCTTAATATAGTGTGGATCAGTATATACATAGAAGAAAAGGTCAATTAAATAATGTCCCCAAGAAAACAATGGTCCCTGAGATCTGTATTTTTATTTTTTTAGTTTGATATTATCAATGTTTTGTGGAGAATCCTCATGACTATCTAATCCACTCACCCAGATAAGTTGGAAATGAGCGAATTTCCTCTAGATGAATAAGTGTGAGAAAAATTTAAAGGAAAAAAATAGTGTAATAGTTTTTTTGAAATGGTTGAGGTTTAAGCGCTCTTTATTGAACCAAAGAAACAACCTCTTTAAAGAAATTGGCGAAGAGGCAACCCATTACCTGAATGGAGAAGGATTTTGAATCTATAATAACAAATACAAGAATGGATTGGGATGTTGTATTATGTAAAATAGAATGGTTTTATATTATTCCTCATGAATATTCTAGTTTCATGAAAAAAATTTCCAATTTATTATTTGGGTCTCACTATAGTAATTTTTATAGTAATGATATGGAGGAATTATAATTATAGAGAAAATTGTGATGTATATACAGGACACAAAATTATAATGTATAAATTCAAAAATATGTATTTTATTATTGTCCATATTATTTTGATATAGATGATTAAATATTTTTATTTCTCACTAAATTGTCAACCTAGGATATAGAAAAAAAGTTTTTTATGCCTGTAGTCAAAGGGATCACTCTAGATTATCAATAGAGAGGATCATTACACGTCTAATATTTATAATTCTCAAATGTATGGATCTAGAAATCCTGATGTAAGAATATAGATAAAACATTTCCCAATTGAATATTCAACTGCTTATCTAGGTGAAAAATAAATTAGAGTAGAAAATAAAATATAGAGATAAAATTCTATGTTAGAAATGTTCTTTATTTTAACCTTAATCTTGATATTCTATTTAGGGTTAGAAACCATGAATGTGTTCCATCCGTACAATATTTGAATAAGGATTTGTTATAGGATTATAATTTTTCTTCGTCCTCTATGTATCATGAATGTATAAATATGTATATAGATTTTAACGAGTGTTTATTATGGTATGGAATGTATAGGTATTTCAAAAATATTTTATCCTGCTGTCTGGTATCTAATCATGTTATGGTAGAGAGAATAAAGTATATGGTTGTTTTATATCCAGTTTCCATACTAGAAAAAATGGAGAACATTCCCATGAATTATGTCATCATACTCCCCAAAATTTCTAATTTACATAATTAAATAAGGTTTGTAGATGATCAAATTAAAAATATAGATAACTACCTTGATATTATAGAATAATTTTATCGTGATTATATTTCTATAATATTAATTATTTATGAGTAATAGTTTTAATGGAGTACCGTATTCCATTATTACTGATCAAGAACTGAGGTATAGCTTGATGTTGTAGAGAAGTCATCAACATGGTTGAGATAATTATTTTACTTTCAAAACTACATATCATCCCAAGAAATATGGTTCGTCTGAGAAAAAAATTCACACCCTATTTGATTTTATGAGATCTTTTCCAATGGATTTCAATTGTTCCCAGGATCAACAACTTCCTCAATTTTGGTTTTCATAAAATAATATCTATCAATCGTTCATTCATATAGATCATTATAAATCCCTATATGTATAGAATTCTTGAAATCTGATGTATTGGTGCAATGATAGATAAATATATATACAAGGACCTATGATAAATAAATAAAAAGAATAGAATGTTAGAGGAATTCAATAACACATCAAGCCATATCAGAGTCGATGGAAAAGTTATGTTGAAAATCGATTGTGTGATATAGAATTTGAAGGTGGAGACATGGTGTTTCTATTAATTTCCTGAAGGAATAAGTATTGAGATTCATAAATGAGGGCAAAATAAGCCCTAATTATATCATTCTCTTTAAAATTCATGATCTTATCCGTATAGTAACCTATCATTAGGCACATACACCAATCCCCTCTTAGGTTCATGATTTTCTCTATGTATCTCTCCAATTGGAAGTTAAAACCTTATCAGTAATATATATTGAACATATAGGTCACACCACTAGAAAATGATCATTATAACAAGATATAATCGGTGGATATTCGAGAACATTAAGATAAATTTCTATGTAACCAGACAAATCATATAGTTATAGTTTTCTAGAGAGACCATCAATTTGATGAAGCTATGTGGGAACATGGGGAAAATATAAGGCATAGGTATCATCAATTTTTTATATTTAATTGTATAATTTTGAGGTTTAAATTCATTTTAGTGGGGTTATACTAGAAAAAATCATGTTTTTATGAATTTTTTCAAATAATTTAAAATACATTGAAAGATTGTGTCTGACAAAACACTGAGTTCTAACGAACCAAGATAATTTGATAATGTTATTATTTAAATAAGAAAATTATTACCTCATCATTAAACACAATGGAACAAATAGTAATAAATAAATCATTAATATTAAATATAATTTTTTATATAAATTAATATATTGTTCAAAAATTTATAATTTTTAACAATGTATTTATATTTTTGAAAAATATTATTTTCTCAAAAAAATTTTATTTATATTTATGAAAAGTATTGAAATTTATTTTAAAAAATTTCATAAAATTAATCATATAATATAAAATTAAAATTTTCATTAATCAAGTAAAAATCATATAAGAGTAAAGTTTAGGGATTTTTCTGAAATGTTTGTTATTTCAGTGATTAATGAAACATACTTGTTCTTTGTTTAAAACTGAGTTTTAGTGTAAAGAATATATAAGAATACTTATTTTTTTATAATGTGTTTAAAAGTAAAATTATTTTAAGTATATACCTTTTAATATAAATTTTTTCATTATAATATTTTTCATATTTAATTTTGAAAAAAAACTCCTTAAACATTTGAATAATTTTTCTTTGAAAACCCACTTTCTCTTCAAATATTCAAGATTAATATTAAATTTAAAAATTACAAATAATTGAATGAATTTAGAAACTTATATTACATATTTTTAATTAAAAATATTTACATTTTACAATATGTTAAACATCATTTCTAATGATAATGAACATTAAAAAAATAAAATTATATACCGCGGTGAAAGTAAAAAAAATTTGTTTACGAGGTGGGGGAGAACTATAATGTTAATGGTTAAAAAATTCCCAAATGATTATCAAAACCCATTGGATAGATATATTTATATTTTACAAGATTATGTATTGATACTGGTTATTTTTCTATCCTTGTCACATGATAAAAACATGGGTACACGTTTTTTGATTCAAAACATTACATGTGAGCCTCTCACTTCACTTATAAAAGGAAAAAATTCTTCTATGCTATTTAAAAATAAAATTAAAATTGGATAGTAAAATACCAATGGAATAAATATTCCATATTTCTACCTCACATCATATAATACTTATTTTCATCATAAATCCATCCTAACAACCCCACTAGTACAAACCAAAATAAGTTGTCTAAAAGAAGGTAATATACCAAAATAATGGATTTATTTTATTTCATAATCAACCTTAGTAATTTTTTATTAGGTGGTGAGGATATTATAATCCCATTATATTCCATATATTGATATTTGTTTAAGTGCATGACCTACCATCATCCTATCTTCAATCGAGTTGGATATGAAATCATCATTCGTCTGTAGGAAGAATACCACCTCGTGAGACAATATTATTAATTTTCCATTTCCACATCTCACAACCAGAAATAATTATTGATTAAATGTTTATATATGATATTTATGATACTATTATTCTTTTTGTGTTGTTATTTCACTTATAACATCATACATTCCATTCTGTGGGAATATGATAACATCACTCATGTGTGTGATGAACTACCACCTCGTGAAGAAATGTAATTTATTCATCATTTATGTGGATGGTAATAAGATTGGTTTATAGAAAATATACTATAAATATGAAATATATATGATTATTTAATGTTAATATCTTATTTTCTTTTATCTATTAAGATAATTGGAATAGTTTTCATCTGTACATATGACCTTCCATCTCTATAAATGATGAATTTAGTTTTACATCTATAACTATTATTAATTACTCAAAAAAACATATTTTCTGAATAAAGATATATTTCTATAAAATTTAAAATTATAGATATTATGGGACCATGATAAACATAAGAGGTAAAAAATATTGACATACATGAAAAACAATGTTGTCATTTCTCTAAATGTGTCTTTTTCATTGAATTGTTAATAATGGGGTAATAAAAGGTAATAAGAAAATAATATATGGTAATATATATGTTAATACTTTCATAATAGATTTACTATAAAAATATAATAACTAAGCATGTTCTTGTACTGTGTATGATGTAATTTGTTAATAATGGTAATGATTTTTTATCATAATTTTCATTCTATGGGACACATTTTATGTTACACACCTATAATCTTTTACGAGGTTTATATAAATACCCATTAGCATATAATATCATTAGTTTTTTATTCAAATTATATTTTATGTTTATTTTAATGGTACTACTTAATGGTTCTTACAATTAAACGTTACCATAATTGTAATTATTTAATGATGCAATGTCCCCATTTCTCAATACTGTTTATTATTATGTTTCCAATGAAAATATTTATGGTCCATCTCTCTAAAAACTCATGAAATTAATTAACCATATTTTAATAATGATTATAAATTCATTCCCTTTAATTTCCTCTATTTATGTACTAAAGGGTTCAAAAAAGTGTTTCTATGATAAATGATCAATATTTCATTTCATTAGTGGAAAACCATTTTTGTGAAAACCATGATTTCAAAAAATGTTTCCAATATTTTTATAATTATTCAAATTATTTATTTAAGAATATCTTACCAACATTTAACTTTTTTTTTAAAATAATTTTTAATGGAATATTTTTTTCATTTTCCAAACAATGACCATTTTAATTTTACCAAAAATGTTAATGTAATATTTATTAAAATGTATATGGAAGGTATAAAATTATCCACAACCATGAAATACCAATTTTTTAAAGATTACATTAAAATTTTTGATGATTATTTTCAATAAAAGGATTTGAAAAATATTTAATGTATTATTAGTATTCAAAAATTATTTTAATAAGAAATTTATATTATTCAAGAAACATTCTAATGGATTAGTCTTTCAAAATAATTTTCCATATAAGATGAAAATACTATGATGTAACTTATGTTTTATTGGGGATATAATTCATGGATAACATTATTATTATTTCATTTAATATTGTATAATTAAAAGATGTCTATGAAACCTTGTTTTCATCCATAGGTTATAAAATGATAATATTCTTATGAAACCATATTCTTTTTCAATAGTTTATTCTTTTTGAGGAAATGGTTAAATGATTACCAAACATGTATATTTTTCACATGTCATGATATCACAAAATGATTCTAAAACAAGTTTCATTTAATGGGATATTATATGATTAATGTTTTGTGTTAATTTGTTACACATATTTATGATTTTTATTATATGATGGCTGGGAACTATTTCTCTCTCCAATACATTGGGTAAATATTTATATCTAATCAGACAAATAACACTAAAACAGGGAGTGAATCGTGTTCAGTAAAGGAATTTTTCCATTATGATGGTCTTGTGTGTGAACCATAAAAACTATGATAGTTTAGGGAGAGAACCCATTCAACTATGATTTCCTTGTAAATAATTCTGGAATAATATGGAAATGATTTTATATGCATATGTGTATGAAAACTAATATATTCCTTACGAAAATGTTATGCTCTGATGGAACATATTCTTTTATATCATTATAATTCAGGTATTATAAACATATAATCATTATAAAATGACACAAGATTATGATATTTTATATATAGTGTATTGTTTTTAAATTTTGTGCTCATATTATACTACCCTTATACAAATGTTATGCTTAGGTATATCCATTTGTAACCCATGTTGAGCATATGAGATCACCCATTTTAATGATTCCTATCCTCAGGTTATGAAGAAATGTATTTTGTATAATATTTATAACAGGGGTTCTATTTAAGAAGAATATAGTGGGAGCAGATGTAGTTGAAAAATGAAACATTTGTTTATGTTTCCATGTTTCATAAGGCACTATACCATTATGATCCTCATATGTGAGTTTTTATAATTTAAAAATATTTTTCCAAAAATAATTAAAATATATTTATAAAAATACTAGGTTATTATTATAACACATAATGTTGTTATGGAATATTTTTTTCAATGTAATTAAAATTTTCTTTTATTTTTTTGAATTTAAAAATTCAAAGATTCCTTTCACACTAATCTGACTTGTCATATGTTACACACAACACCAAGTTACATTACGATAGATGCAACACTGAGTATATATATATTTTTAAAATATAAAATATCTTTTTTCTGATTTTTTTTATATTCAACACCAAAGGAATCATGCACTCTATGCAATACTGACATGGATTGCATTACACGCAAGATAAACCTTGGTCGATAGCTTGTGTTGAATGCAATACCGAGTTTCAATAGACAACAATATATTATTAAAATATTATTATTTTGTGTGTTGTTATATAGAAATAATTAATATTATTAAAAACATTTTGAATTTTATATAACATTAACATTCATATAATTTTTTTTCTTGAAATGATATGATAAAAAGTCCAATTTCATGGATAAAAAAAATTTCAAAAACAAAAACAAATTTTTACGACCTTTTGATGGTGTACCCATTTGTAATATAGTATTTGACACCTTTATGTATTATATGTGTCAAAATAAACTTAATCATGGGTAGTAGTATATCTTAATTTACCTTTGTTTGTTTTTTGTAATATTTATGATAAAATTAATAATTTAATGAATGGTTAAAAATAATGAATTTTAATTCAAAACTTCCATTTTGTATAATTTACTTATCTAAATAGATTATCTTTATAACTGGTTTTAAAGTTCAATTAGATTATTTTTTTCTCATTTACACCAATTTATGTCATTTCATGTAATTTTACATTTAAATTGGAAATAAACACATGTAATATTTTTTAGTGTTTTCACTCTTTAAAACTGTGTTTTCTAGTGTTGACGATGGGAATTAATTTCAAATTAAATTCTGACAATTATATGATATGAATTTATAAAAACGGATTTCATATTTGGTACAATAGGGTGCAAAATTTTTAAATAGGAAACTTTTTATTTTTTGAAATTATGAATAGTAACTTTAGTAATTTTTTTGTTTACCAGTGTTAAAAGATAAATCAGGTAGAAAAGGGTAAAAAAAATTATTATAATATAAAACTACCCCAATAAAAGTAATAATACTATTTTATGAGATATTTCAGACCATCATCATCCTTGGGTCTATTTTAGGACCACATGGATCCCCTTTCTTGTTATAATGTCCTTTTATAAATTTTAATATAATGTAAAGTGAAATATAACGGAAACATATATCGGTTACAAAATAAATTTAATATAGAGGTATATAAAAAATGACTTTGAATATAAATATTCATCATAAAAATAATAATAGTTTATTTATAATTTTATTTTATTTTTAATTTCTATAGATTCAATTAAAAAATTTATTAATGACACATTGATGAGGATGTGATTACCTTGTTAATGAAATATTTAAATAAATGATATTATAAATATTAAAATAAATTTAAATTTAATATTTTGATGCCATAAATTATTATTTTTGGGTTAAATTGACATATTAGATATGTGTTAATTCCTTTTTTGAGAAGGAATAAAAAAAATTTGACTATAAAAACAATTAATTACTAAATAGTGCCAAAATCTATATAAATGAGTTTTTAAATCAATTATAATTTTATTAAATGATATAATAGTCCTAAAAATACAAAATTCATAAAAATTACTTGGATAATGTTAAAAATATCATTAATGATCCACTTGTTGTTCATTGTCATTTTATAGTAAATATCGTAACCATATATTATGAAAGTACATGATGAAATGGTAAGACTTCGGTTTTTTACTGTGTGATAATGCTAAAAGATAAGATTAATTTTGTGACATAAACATTTCTAATACCTATGGTTTCAAGGTTTTATACCCATTATAATTTTATCATAGAAATAAATTAGTTTTTAACAAAAATGAATCAAAAATAAATTTATATTAAATTAATATTTAATGATATATATAAAGTTCCCCTGACCAATCCTTTAAAAGGGTACATCTACTTATCATTTAACAACACCTCTGAAGCACTTTTTACGAGACTAACCATTCCCATTTATTCTCTCAAATTATATCACTTCATACTAGAGTTCTGAAATTATATATAAATCCATCATATGGATACCTTTTGTGCACATTAAAAAGTGATACTCAAAAAAGAGGTAATTGTTTTATCACCACTTTATAAATTCTTTTCTTCTTCCACATTCTCTTATTATGTTGTTTTAATTATAATGTAATAAATCCAGAATATTATTTATAATAATATTATATTATAATTATATAATATTCTTATACCTCTTATTTTCCTTCCATCGAATAACAATATCACCATGCGTGCAAACATACGGCTTACCTTCTCCACGGCATGATGGATTTTTTTATTCAGTAATACATAATTTAGATGGGTATAACAATGATTATAAAGGATATAAATTATGAATATAACTTGAAAATTATTATTTATAATTAATATAACATCAAACTCTATACCATTTGACCATTAAGGTAATTATATCATCACTCTTGTGTACATACGACGTACCATCTCCAAGAAGCAATAAGATTGTTTTTCCACTTTAACCATTCTAGAATGAAAATTATTTTTATATAATATATAAGAATAATATATATATAATAATAATTATAATGTTTTTATTTATATATGTTTCATTTAATTTCTTTCATTTAATTGAATAAATAAACTGAAACAATGTTTATGTGTACGTACAACCTAACGTATCCATGAACGATGTATTCCATCACATTTATCTATATAATATATTGAATATTTTTGAAATATTAAGCATTTTTTACATTATGGATGTTTGTTAATATGGTTATATGTAATATGATCTGGAATAAAATTTCAAAACACATATCATAATTAAAACGATTATTACCCAAAAAGTTGCATTAACGTGTAATTAATAAATAAACGGGAAATATAAAGTCATAATTGAATCATATATGATATAATAGATATTATTGTTGTTCTATTAAAAGTTAATAATATGTTTAAACCCATTATATTGATGTTTTTGACACATATGTAAGAATTTATACATAAGGTAATTTATAATTTTCCAATCTCATTTTTATCTAAGATTATTTATACGAATGTATTTATTGGGGTATATATTTACCATCATTATCAATGTCTTCAAAAAATGATTTTATAAATTTTTATTATACTTATATGTATTTTTAAAGTCATTTATTCCCATTTTGACTTCTACTAAATGGTTTGAAAATAATATTTCATTCTTTTACCGTATAAAGTACTTTTTGACTTCTTCGACAAATGTATGAGGAGAATGCTATTTAAATTTAACAAAATGAATGGATTATTACATATTTATAATTCTTTATTTCCATGAATCCACCCTTATAAAATTTCCTATGTATATTCTACTAAATTATATGCTTTTAATATTTCATGGATTTTTTAAAAAATAATATGTTTTTGAAGAATATGTGATATTTTACTCATGAATTAAGTTTAAGTGTTTTATCAACACTATTTCCCATATAATATATTTCTCTTTAAATAGGATTATGTTTATACCCTATTATTAATATTATTTTATTATGTTAATGAAGAAATTATATGTTATGTGGATTATGTTATTAGGGAATTTGTTTAGGAAGCCCATTTTATTTCTTGGGTTATGCTATGATGAATGATTTATGTTCTTGTTGCATATGTATGAATTATTCATAATGAGATGGGTGGGACCTATATATCTATACAAGAATTGGTTAATGATTTATATCTAATGATATTGACCTGACTAGAATGGAAAGTAAATCTTCTTTTGTAATATAGGGCATGAATGACATGTAAATCTGGTTTCGGTAATACATGGCTAGAAAGTCATGTAAACACAGTTCTGTAATGGTATAGACTAACTATGATGGTCTTGGTAGCTATGCCATGGATACTATGGAAATAATATTTTGGGATTATTTTTTCCCTCGAATCCTTGTTTTATAACAGTTCTATTTTCTCACGGTTCTTGATTCCATTATGATTAATACATTATGAAATACAATTATTTATTTCATAGAGCATGATTTTAGTACATATTAAAAATTGTATAATCACCATTATGTTTTATTTAACACATAAACATAATTTATTACATGAAAATTCACATTATATTAGATAGATGATCGATAGGTCTTGTTTTTATGGGGATTTGGGTCATTACATGACAACATAAAACATGAAAGGCACATCTTTACTAAAAACATCATTTACATGACCACAAACAAACCGTCATACTAATAATTGGATGGGAAAAACTGAGGGAATGCATAAGAAAATGGTGATATATAAAGCCTAGTAATGTAGTAAACAATAAAAAACATGAAGAATACAATATATATTAGGAAATTGTTATATCAATGTAGCATAAGATAAACATGAACATAATGTCCTGATATAGAAAGATTGTCATAACATGGAAATATGGAATCATTATTAAATATGATATTAGTGTAAACCAAGTCTCATTTCACAATAAGAATGAGTAAATCCTAATTTCACTTGAACTAGCATGATTAAACAAAAAATTTACTTGAAGTATAATGATACTAATCTATACACAAAGCATTCTAGACCTATCTTGGTGCACCCTTCGTAATCATTTAATTTCATGCATAAGCGTGCTGTAAGGATCATATATCATGGACTAATTAAACATAATCATTTATTCGATAATAATGGAATGTGGAATTAATACATGGAAATATATAACCAATAAGTAACTATGCATAAAGGTGAATAACCTTGATAGGGAAATGGGAATGGTATTCAGTACACAATGACTTCGGCTTGGAATATGGTGGTCCAATTTTGGCTGCATAACAGTGTGACATAAGAATTCAGAAAAATGGGTGATGAGAAATAAAGGGTTGTATCATAATATTTACATGAAATGTTTAGTAATTTGGTCATATAGATATATGCCCCAATATGTAATGTAATTTATATCTACAATACAGAAGATTTTGTTGAATGTAAATGAGGAGAGTGGAATTCCTAATAAATTTCGTCCTGCTAAACAGTGTACGTGGGAGGAATTAATGATAGATAAATTGGTCTCTAATCATTAAAATATGAGGAGGGAAGTATAGGGGAGTTGAAAAATACTACCCCATCATTTTTAATATAAAATAAATGGGAATAACCATATACTGATTCTTGAAAAAAAATAAGGAAGGAAGAAATAACTTAGATGGATGTGTGATCCAAAAGTATTAGGAGTGGCTTTAGAGAGGCTTATCGTGTTCTTGGGGTGACACTGGAGGATTCGAGAGAGGGGAGGGAAGTGGTTGGTTGAGCACCAAAGGATTATTTTGAAGAGAAAGTGGTAGCTTGGGTGTGTTTATTTTGAAAATGGGAAGAAATTATTTATTATTTTAGTTTTGGACAATAAAAATTAAACAAATCAAAACCACAAACCATCACAAGGTTTTTACCAATGGTATTTTTAGATGGGGAGTGGAAACATTATTTTATATGCCTAATGTCCTATCTTCTTAAAATAATGGTCTTGTATATGTGGAGCTGAGTCACACTCACAATAAAATTAATTTAAAATGATCAAATGTTATATAAGTCTTTGATCGTCCAATAGGGAAACATTCAATTAATCAAAAAAATCGAAAATCAAAATATTTAAAATATAAAACATATATTGGACGAAAATATCATTTATTGTATTTTATTTCATCACTATTGGGTCATTTTTATGACATAAAACAAAATATATTTTTCAACAGTATTTAATTTTTACAAAAAAACAATTGTCATATATAATTATGAAAAATTCATCCTTGGATAATTTTGACATCCTCATTCCAAAAATGATATTAATATTTTCTAGATATTTTTCTAAATATGCAATTTTTTACTTTTAAAATAAAAATCCACATTTATCAAATTCATGGATTTTGACCGAAATAGATTTCAATCCTTAATAAAGTCACAATTTTATTCAAAAAAATTATATAATAATTTATATTTAATAAATTCTAAGTTAGTAATAAAATTTTATTAATATATTTTTTACTTAAAAAATCCCTTAATTCATCAAAATATATTTCATACTTGAATATTAAAAAAATTACTATTTGTGCTTTAAAAAACTATTTACAAGATAAAAATAATAAAATTAATGTATATTATTAATTATATAAAATAAAATAACGCACATAATAATAGTGTTAGGGTATTGTTACATAACCCCTTATAACACCCTCATATGAACTAAGGGTAAGGTGTGAGATGGTGACAGACTCTAGATTTGGCTTAGATAACATCTATTGGGAGGTAATCTCTATCAACATCCAGTTCTCCTATAGATGGTTCTATTCTAGCTTAATATGTTCAAACTCAACATGGGATTGGTCAAGAGAAACTCCCTATGACACCACCACCTTTTTGAGATCCAAAAATGGGATTCATAAGGAGAAATTAAACTGGATTAGTCCAACGCTACCATTATCTAAGTCAATTAGATTTTTTAATGCCATATATTTTTACTAATCAGGTGATCGCTATTCAATGACTATATTAGAAACAGTCACAATTCATAATGATATTTTAACATCCAAAAACATAGAACAAATATTTTTCATATAACCATTTTACATAATAAGATATTTAACAAGACCAAGATTAATTTTTTATTAAATGTTTGGTCATTAAAATCTTCCCCCCTTAAAAAATTTCTCTCTCAAAATTTCCTTTTCCCACATTAAAACTAATACAGGCCACTCTACTACATCACTTCCTTAGATTCTTATTTTTCATCTTAAAACTTGTGGTTTTTTCAGAATAGTTTCAGAAGGGGAATTATCTTATCTCACATAAACTTTTCCCTATTATCTAAGATCGTCACCGAAAACTCCTCTAAGGATTATCCATTTTACAATGGTACCACCTTTGGATTGAGTACATGTGATGGGTCTGGAATGTAATTCCTCAATATTATTACATGGGATAAATCATGTACTTGAGATAGGATTGGTGGGATTTCTAGTTGATATTCCACTACTACAAATTGATCAAGGATATCAAAATTGCTGATATACCATGTAATATGTTTTCCCTTCTTCCAAAATCTCCTAACCATATTCAATGGTGATATGTGGATGAATACCATGTCACCAACATCAAAATCTAGGTCTCATCGATGATTATCACCATCAATCCTTTTTTCCATTGAGTACCTTTTATGTGCTTCTGGATATTCTTACCCTTCTCCTCCATTTCATTGACAATTTTTAGACCTAGAAGTTTTTCCTCCCCAACTTCATCCGAAGATTTCGGTGTTTTTCACCATTTTCCATAAATGGATTCATAATGATCCATTTGGATGCAAGAGTACAAACTATTATAGTAAGTTAAATCAACTAGTGCAAGATATTGATCTCATCCTCCTTTGAAGTCCTTTGAGCATGCCATCAACATGGCCTCAAGTGACTGGATAGTCCGCACCGATTGGCCCTCATATTGAGAATGATAATCCCTACTAATGTTTCTCACATCATTTAGAGTCTGCTGGAGATTCTTCTAGAACATAGAGGTGAATCATAGATCTCAATCATAAAAAATAGATAGTGGTACTCTATACGGCCTTACCACTTCTTTGTAACATATCTATTCTAGTTTATCCAATGATAAATCCTCTCGAATTGCAAAGAAGTGTGCTGTATTAGTAAGATGATCCACAACAACCAAGATTGCATTGTTTCCATTGGATGACTTAGGATGTTTAGTGAAAAATTACATGGTTATGTTCTCCAATTTCTATATTGGTATGGGTAATGGTTGAATAATCCCATTATAATTATACATCTTAGAATTCCCTCGATAACATACCAGGCACTTTGATGTATACTCAGCGATCTCCTTCTTCATGTTATCCCACCAATAATGCACTCGATGATTGGGATGCATCTGTTTGTTTATTTGGTTAATGGAGAAATTTGAACCATGTGCATCATCCGAAGGATCACTCATTAACTATAGATTTTATGGAACACATAGTCTTGAAACAAATCTTACAATTCCTTCTTCATTAATAATAAGCTGTAAGGATTTACAATTTAGGATAGTTTCCACATTCTTCTTAATTCCCACATCATCATTTTGAGCATCATTTATCCTTTCCCAAAGATACAGTTGAATAATAATTTGTGAAAGGATTTATGATTTTCCATAATTTATTATTTCCATTTCCATCTTCATGAAATCTAAAAAGATTGGATAAATTTAAATTCCCATCAATGATAGTATCACTGGGCCCTTTATACATAGAGAATTTACCACCTTGTTTTCTTTCCCTACATCATAATGGATTGACTAGTCATAGTCTTTGATCAACTCTAACCATCTTCATTGGTTCATGTTCATCTCTTTCGGTGTGAATATATAACTGAGGCTTTTGTGATCCATATATATTTTACACTTCTCCTTACAAATGAAATTCCACCAAATTTAAAATACTAATACCACTACATCCATCTCTAGATCAAGTGTTGGACTGTTTTTCACATGAAAATTAAATTTCCATGAATTATAGGAATTTTATTTTACATTTTTCATCAACAAAAATCCCATTATCTTCATTGAAGCATCAATAAATACCAAAAAAGTTTTCCAATTATGGGTAGTGTGAGAATAGGTGCAGTGATATGAATCCTTTTCTTCTCCATGGAGCTCTCTTCACATTCATCACACAATGAAAACTTGACTATATTCCGAGTTTTCTTGGTAAGAGGGTATGTCAATCATGAGAAATTTTTCACAAATCAGCGTTAATATCTATCTAACCCCAGGATGCTATGGATATCTATTTGAGATGTTAGCCTCAACCATCCCACAATTGAAGTTTTCTGGGAGTGACCCTTCGATAGTAGATTTATTGTGATTATATGGCCCAGGAATAAGACATTCTTTGACCAGAACTTATAGTTGTTGTACTTTTCATTGAGATTTTCCTTTCACAAGGTCTCTAGTACAGTTCTTATATGATCCTCATGATCCTATTGGGTTTTGAATTATAATAGAACATCATCTAAAAATACCACCATGATTTTTTTAATGTAATCTATAAAGACTCCATTTATTAAGTCCATGAATATTTTTAGAGAATTATTGAGTCTGAAAGGCATTACTATGTATTCATAGTGCTTCTACCATGTATAGAAACTAGTTTTGGGTGTATCCTCCTTCATTACTATTACATGTTAATATCCCAACCGTATATCCAGCATGGACTTGTATTGTTCTCCACATATCTGATCAAAAAAGTCATCAATTCATTAAAGAGGATACTTGTTCTTTATCATGATTTTTTTGATCTCACGATAATCAATGAAAAGGATCATTGACCCATCCTTATTTGTGATGATGAAGGCTTGTGAACACCATGGTGAAGCACTTGGGAATATAGACCCTTTATCTTGATTTTCTATTTGTTGTTTCTTCATCAACTTAAGCTCGACAATATCCATTCTATATAGAGTCTTTTATATAGGAAATTCCCAAGTTATGAGTTCAATCAGGAATTCATTATCTCTTCTAGGAGGAAGACTAGGAAATTACTAGAGAAACACTTCAGAAAATTCCTTCACAATAAGCATGTATTCAAGGAAGATTGCTTTACTATACTAAATCATCTGTGAAAGATACACATTCTCATAGGGTGGAAAAATCCACATTTGAGATGATTGTGCTAAAGAATATTCATCCTCTTCCTTCCACTTGTAATGAATTGAGAGTCGATTCTCCATATAGTGATTGATATCCCTATCACAACATTTTGTGTTGTATTTATATAAGAAAAATCAATCCATGCCAAGAATTGCTTCATATTCCACCAAATAGAGTATGAAGAGGTTCTCTGGGAAGTCCAATCCACAAAAAATGACCTGGATGGAGTTATAAGCATGGGATGAAATGATTTACCCAATTTCCATTCCGAATAAAATATTAACTTCACTAATTTCTGCTGGTTTTTGGGATTGTTCTTCTAATCATTTGGGGTATAAAATAATGCATAGAACCATAATCAAAAAGTATGTTCTCTATTATTTAATGAATAACTATTATTCCTACCACCACTTGATTGTCAGGGTTCTCATTAGTGGTATTGATGGAAAAAATCACCCTTGCTACCTTGGAGGTTGTTAGTTGCCTCCAAAAACCATTGGATTGGGGAACTGGTTTGAAAAGTACCCTGGATCATTAAATTTTCTAGAATGAAAAATGTGTTGAGGGTCGAACGGAATGTTCCAATCCTATGTTGTGGTTGTGGGTTATCTTATTGGAAATTAATGACCAGGTTCCCTTCTCTTCCACACCTAATGCATGTCTGCATCCCCTTTAAAAAATTTCCTGGGTGCTTCTTTACACACCTTTTTCAAGTGGTGTGCTAGATTTTATTATCACCTTTGGATTTATAAATCGGACTTCCATAATTAATGTCCACCTTGCATTTTTTATCCACATGATACCCCTGAGATTTTGTGATCCCTATATATACTTTTAGGGCATATTAAAATATTTTCTCATAGCTATCGAAGTCACGGATCACCAGGTCTTTCCAAAGGCTAGGTTTTAGCACACCAAAGAAGAGGTAAACCTTATATATAGGAGTAATGATAAATCTAAAGGCGTATCATGCATTAATTGTAATGATTGACTCGTAAACTTCGACTAATTCTTCATATATTGTTTTTAGTGAATAGAAGTACCTTTCCATCTTATGTTGGTGGGTGTGAGGAAAATATTTGTCAAAAAATATTTTCAAAAAATACTTCCATTCCAATGAATTGATCTACCACCTCAGGATTTGTACTTATGGTCCATTTCTACAGTCGATCAGTTTCAACTTCCATATGTTACGCATCCAGAAGTACCTTCTCTTTTTCATAACATTGAACGATAGAGAAGATATTTTCAATGGAGTTTACCCACTGTTCAGCAATTGAGGGATCAAATGATCCATTAAAAGTAGCAAGACTTTGACCCAGGAATCTCTAGAATGTGACATGCCCTTTCTTTGGGGGGGGGGTTTAATGTTCCTATTAACCCATGTTTCTATTCAAAACCTCACATAACTGAGAGAGTATCGTGACAATGTTCACGATTCTCGCTTCTATCGGGTTGTGCATCTCATTAGAAAATCATCACATTGATCTTCGCATCGGTTGTTAGCCCAAGTCCTCAAATTACTTTCCATTGGATAGAATACAAGGAATTTTAGTGTAACAAATAATGGGTAAAACAAAGGAAAAAATGTTTGATTTTAAAATTACATTTATTTCTTTATCTCATGAATTTACAGGCTTCATTAAATTTTTTCCATGATCAACATCCCATTATATATTATTAGGGGAATTTTTTTTATACCTTCAATATTTGTATGTACTATGCTTATAAATTTACTATATAATATCCCATGGGAGTGTCATAACCAAGAGTGTAGAAGGGCCCGTTGTTGTGCTCTAGTTCCCATATGAGTCAAGCTCAAAGTGGTGTTTTTGGGGTTTACCCAATGATACATTTATGACTGAGTCGCATCTACCAGCTCGTTTCTAGAAAGTGATGTATTTGATTGATAAACCACTTACTCAATACTCACATAAATTTAGGAATGTTTTTATTATACTTAATCTTATCTTTGAGGACTTCACTAGGGTTTTTTATCCTAATTCCAAAAATAACTAATCTTATGCTCTGATACCAACTATAATAGGGCAGATCTTTTATTACACACTTAAAAATAATTTATTACATAAAATATTCACACGATACAACGAAGAATATAATTATTCCTAGTGTATTTGGGGCTTTGGGTAATTACATGATAACATAAAACATGAAATACACATCTTTATTGGAAACTAGTTTTACATCACCACATTCATTCATTCATACTTAGCATTGCATGGGATATCCTGATGACATGCATAAAAAATGGGGAGCTATAAAGACCAGTAAGGGTGTAAAAAAGGCATTAAATGAATAATATTGTTCATGTTAGACTATAGGCATATCAATATAGAATATGAGAAACATGAACATAATGTCATGACATATATGATTATCATAACATGTAAATGTTACATCAACATTTTACATGATATTAGCATGAACCAAGGCTAATTTCACATGGAGAATGAGTAAACCCTCATTAATCTCAAATTATCATGAGAAAACCCTAATTTCACTTGATTTATCATGATACTTATCTATACCCAATGCATTGGAGTTCTATCATGGTGCACCCTTGTTAATTATTTCAATTCATGCATAAGTGTGCCCCATGGATCAAATTACAAGGATTCATTAAACATCATCATTTATTCCACGATAATGGAATGTAGAATTCAAAAATGAGACTCTATAATAAATAAGTAATATTAATAAAGATGAATAACCATGATAGATAAATGGGACTGGTATTCACTATACAATGACTTTGTCTTGGAAAATCGCAGTGCAATTTCGACAATATAGTGGCTGGATGTTAGAATTCATTATAATGGTGGATGAGAAAGAAAGGGGTGTCTCATTTTATTTAAATGAAATGGAAAATAAGGGGGTAATATAAATACATGTACAAACATATATTATGGAATTTAGATCTATAATACAAATAATTTCTTGAATGTAAATGAGGAGGGAGAAATTTCATACGGAATTTCGGCATGGAAACAGGTGTACATGGGAGTCATTAATGATAGTTAAAAGGGGTATCTCATAATTAAATCATAAATACGGAAGTATAGGGGATGTTTGAAATAATACCTCAACATTTTTAAAGGAAAATAAATTCCAATAACCTTAGAAGGAAACATGGACATAAATTAGGATGGAAGAAATCCCTTACATGGAAGTGTGATCTCATAGGCTTGGGAGAGGCCTGAGAGAATATTTTTGGGATAATTTGGATCCATGTGGGGATTCAATAGAGAGGAGGGCCGAGTTTGGTCTATCTCTAAAGGCTTTGAGCGAATATGAAGTGGGGGATTTGGTGGGTTTATATAAGAAAAGAGAGAGAATTGCTTATTATTTTGTTTTGGACACTACACGTTAAACTAATCAAAACCACAAACCATACCATGGTTTTTCCCATATATTTTTCCAATGTGTATTGTAAAAAAATATTTTATAAGTAAAATGGCCTAAATTATAAAAATATTGGAATTAATTATGTGGAGGTGAGTCACACTCTCAACGAAATCAATTTAAAAAGTTAAAATGTTTTAGAAGTCATGGAGGGTCCACTAATGCACCTTAAAATTAATAAAAAAAATATTAAATTACATTATTTTAATGATAAAACATGTATTTGATGAGAGTATCATTAATTTTATTTTATTACAACACTATTTTGGTCATTATGATGTCATAAAACATAATAAATATTTAAATGGTATTTAATTTTTACCCAAAAATATAATATCTCATAAATTATTTAAAAATTCATGGTTGGATAATATGGAAATCCTGATTCCAAAAATAATATTCATTTTATTTAAATATTTTTCTAAATATGTGAAATCATACTTTTAAAAATAAAACTGACATTTATCGAAAATTCATGTGTTTGGACAAAAAAAGCTTTCAAACCTTATGGAAATCACAATTGTATTCAGAAAAATTATATGATCATTTATATTTAATAAAATTTAATTTTATAATAATATGTTACTAAAATAATATTTAATTCAAAAATACATTAATTCAAAAAAGTTATTTCTTAATTGAATATTAACTAAAAATTCAATTTGTACCTTAAAAACTATTTACAATGTAACAATAAAAAATGTATTTTTATTATTTATTCTACACAAATAAGTAATTCACGTAATCATAATGCTAGGGTCTTGTAACATTAAACCTTATAACACCTGCATCTGACCTAAGGGTATGGTGTGCGATGGTGATAGACTATTTAGGTGTCTTGAATAACATCACTCGGGTGGTAATCTTTTCGATTTCCACTTCTCCCATATCAGTTCCGTTAGAGATTAATGTGTTGAAGCTCCACTTAGGATTTTGAAGAGATAATCCTAGTGATGCCACCTCCATTTTGAGCTCTATCAAATGGGATACATATGGATCAATTCTATTGGATGAGGTCACTGCTTCCTTTTCTGGGTAAAGTTGATTTGTTAAAGCCTTGTAATTATACTAATCATGTGATCACTGTTCAACGGCTATATTAGAAACAATAACAATTTCTATCAGTATTTTTAAATACAATAACAAAAAATAATGGAAGTGCATATAACCATTTTACATAATAATACATTTAATTAAATCTATGGAATTTTCATTGATAATATTTTGGGTTGTTACATGTGGTATTTTATTTCAGAAGTTGAGTTCCTATTTTTACATTATTATATATTTGTTTTGTAATATATTTTCAATGATTACCCTTAATTATCATTTGAGATCACCCCTTTTCATGTTTCCTTTCCCCCATGATTTGAAGATGGTAATTATGTTAAATGGGTCAAAAAGGGGTTCTAGTTATGAAGGATAAAGCATGAGATGATATCGATGTTTCATGAAGTATTTTTTAATGTTTTATAGCTAACAAAGACACTAAAATAATATGTCCTTTCAGAATCTATTTGTGCAATGTACTTTGTATTCTAGAAAATAAATGTAATGTCCTTGTATATCTTGTTTTGGTTGTTATATTTGATATCAGCGAGAATTTTTAGAAATCCTTTTGAAACTAGGATGTGAAAAATTTAGTGATATCCCTATAGATATTTCTAAGGATTGTACTTGGGATGTATTAATGATGGGTCTAATAATAGGATACAATCCTAGGTTTTTTTGTGATAATCATGAATAACCTATTTCTAAACCAAAGATATCATAGATTGAAATATTATAAGTAATTTACCATACTTATTTTTTTATAATCTATAATATGTATTTCATACACTTTTCTCTCTTTTCCTTGTTAATATCCATAACTAAATTGAACATGGTTAACAGTTGAATGCTTGTGATGTGGAAATTATGGGAATACTGATGATCAATTTCCTTAGTGGAAATATGATGAAGAAAATCATGACGATGGTATGATTATTGGCCATACTAATGTGGATATAGATATCATAAACGACATGTGAAAGCCATGTGATGTTATTAAAGTATTGTTTACATTAAAACTATGAAGCTATAAGTTGAGAAACCATAAGACATGTTTCATATATTAGGAAATATGAAAATGAAAGATCATGAGTAATGTTTTAAGAATAATGCTCGATGATTGAGGTGTATATTTTTTGGAATTCAAATATTATATTAACTGAATCCTGAAATTTAAAATTGTTTTGAGTATATTTTTTTATTAAGTATTTTAAAGGATATGTTGAATAGTTCTAAGGAGCCAAAAAATGTGATTTAAGTGTAAGGTGACATACTAGTATAACACAATATTAATGGAAACATAGCCCTTAATATGTCTCTTACATAAAGAAAATGATGTTTGGATAATGATATGTTGGATTTGAATAAGTAAACTGGATGATTCTGGTCTCTTAGGAACTAATTATGGAGTTATTGAATAGGGTGTTATGCTATCGTTGATAAAGTATTCAACTATTTGGGATTTAATTAATATATCAAATAAATATTTTTATAAGGAAACATGACCGTTTTCAATAAAGATATTTGGTAATTTATGTTATTACAATGACTCAAGAGAATACATGATGAAGTCATTAAAATGATTGGAATGTTTTCAACAATATATATTTAAAAATATATAGGGGATAAATAAAGGTATTATCATTTTTGTTATATTAAATTTATTATAAATTTATTGTACTGTGAGTTTGGATAGAAATATTTTTGATAAGACTAAAATTTTTAATGTATTTTCTTGGAAAATAGAGGATAAAACTTTTTTTATTAATAAATTATAAATTTTATAATTGTTTAGTTTTAAATAACAGAGAACCCACAAGATTGGAAACAACCCATTACATCAGACAAGGCTGTGAGAATCAAACCCACAACAAAAATGTGACAGTCCATTATCGTCCAAAAATGGCCTAAGGGTTGTCCTTGAATATTATAAATTAGTTATATTTTATTTAAGTTGTATGATTGATGGCGTATAAGTCCATTATTGGAACCATGTAAGATTAATCACACTATAGATGGACTTATGTATATTTTGATAACTGTTGACATCATTATTCTGATAAAGACCGATGGAATGATATATCACTCAATTTATGGATCACATGATTTGTTAACACATCAGGAATGAAAAGTTCAACATCATTTCCTAGAATAAGAGATGAAGTATAAATTTCACAAGAAATTACCAATGATGAGATTATACAGATCAAGTAAGTATTTCATCTCATGTAATTCAAATTTAGGAAAAATATCTTGAAACCCAAAAATGTAATCAAAGTACCATCTTATTTGAATAATTTTTTGGTCTCTTAAATAATTGTAGATTTATGTGTTTCTTATTGTTAACTTTATTCATACATTGTTCTTTATCACTCTCCAAAAGAACTAGATTGTTATAATTTTTCATCTGTATCTACGTTTTATCTTCCCAGCTATATTCCCTTATGCGTAAAACTAGTGATGATTACCTTTTGGTAATCATTATTTTCATAAATTTACATTATAAAATTATGTTTTAGTATTCCTTTTTATGATGATGATTTTTAGGAACGAAACTTTCATGTAGTAATCTTTTTATAACCATGATGAATTTCGAGGGTAAATTCATTTTAAGGGGTGTAGAATGTAACTCCCTATGATTTTAAAGAACATTTTTTCAAATAAATTTAAAAATGTTCTTTATATATTTTAATTCACTATGTCAAACATTCATTTCATACTAAACAAACATTTCATATGTTACATGAATCACAGAGTTTTCATCTGATACATGCATCACTTAGTATAGATTTTTTTCAATGTATAAAAAACTATGTTTTACTTATGTTATACATAAAACCAGTGAAATATTTCACTACACGCATCACTAAATTGGCATGTGTTACACGCAATAACAACATTCGTTGACACCTTGCATTGTACGCAATATCGAGTTTCACTAAACAATGATATATTATTAAAATATTATTACCCAATGGGATATAAGCATGATGTTATGAATAGTATTAGACAAATATTGGATTATATATAACATTAAAATTAATCTTATATATTTTCTAGACATGATATAGAAACATATTCAATTTTTAGAATAAAATAAGTTGTTTAAAGGAATTACAATTTTTCCTTCTTTTGATGGCATACCTATTTAAAATTCTTTTTAACACTTTTATATATTTTACATGATAAAATAAGATAATTCATTGAAATAGGGACATAAAATGTAACCTAGGTTGGAATTCGGGTATTTTTATGATGCAATTAACATTTTAATGTATAATGAAAAATACTGTATTTTAATTCAAAAGTACCATTTTGTCTTAGTTTAATATATAGATTGGTTATTTTTTAAATTGGTTTAAAGTGTAATTGGATTATATTTTTATCATTTATTCCAATATTTGTCATTTTATGTCATTTCACATATAAATTTGACGTAAACACATGTCAATTTGGTTTTATAGTTTTTACTTGTTTAAAACCAACTTTCTTGTTTTAACAACCGAAATTAATTTTGAATTAATTTCTTCAAATTATGTGTTCTCAATTTAAAAAAAATTGATTCCATATTTGGATTCATAAGATCTTAATTGTGTAAATATTTGTCATTTAATTTTGGACATTATGAACAGTAACTACAATAATTATTTTTATATACCATGGTTAATGGGTAAATAAGTTAAATGGGGGTAAAAAATAATATTATAATAATATTAAACTATCATAAACCATATTATAATACTATTTAATTAGATCTAGAGTACCATGATCATCCTTAAGTATATTTTAGAACCAAATGGATCCACTGGGGTGTGATAATGACCTCCTATAAGTTTTAATTACGAGTATAGAGAAATATTTCAAAAAAATGAATCTCTTACAAAAACAACATAAGGTAATATAACTGATCTATTTGAAAATAAATAGTAATTATAAATCAAAAATATTTCATGGTATTTTATTTATAAATTTAATACTTGAAATTAAAAAAAAAATTATTAATGACACGATGATGACGTATCAATTACCTTATTAATGAAATATTTAAATAAATGATATGAGAAGTATTAAAATAAATGTAATTTGAATATTTTGATGTCATCCATGAAATTTTTAGATGAAATTCATATGTTAGGGTTGTTTTAATGTCTTTGTATGGAAGTAATTATGTTTTTATGACATTAACAAAAATAAATTAGTAAATAGTGTCAAAATCAATATAAATGAGTTTTTAAACAAATACTATTTTATGGAATGATATAACTGTCCTAAGATGCTATCATGCATCCAAATTACATAGATAATGTTACCAATTTAATTAATGATCTACTTGAGGTTCTTAGGGAATTTTATGGTAACAATAGTTATCATATATTATGTAAATACAATGAGACCAGGAAAGTGTTATAGTATTTAACTAAGTGTTAGAGCTGAATGTTAAGGAAAATTTTGTGAACTAACAACGTCTAAAACCTATTGTTTAAGAGTATTTATACCAAATATCACATTATATTTTTAATAAATGTGTTAGGGACAATTATAAACCTTAAATCATGATGTAATAAATTAATATTTAATGACATTCCTAAATTGCCCCTCAAATTTTGATTAAATGGGAACATATCCTTCTCTTTTAATCACTCCTCTTTTAAAAACCCATATCTTCTTTTGAAGTGTGTTTTTCCTCTTCTGGTCGTTTTTTTGGAAAAATTAAATTCTGGAAATTTTTTATGTACACACTGTGTACATTATGAATACACACAGTGTACTTCCTTTTCGTAGGAGGTCGTGTGCTGCCCGTGTAGTAGCCACACATGGTCGTGTGGGACTGACATAAAGGCCACTTAAAGTGGAGTACGGAAAAGGTGAGAACACCCCATGTACTTTAAATGAACACACTATGTACTTTTTTTTTCATTAATCGCACCGGGGTCGCTTCTAATCACCAGAACGTTCTCCTTTTAGGTATAGTTTGACCGAGAGCTCCTTACAGCCGCATATCTTCCACAAACCCCCCGACCGTGCATCCGTCCTACGAATCGAACACTGTCAGCTGTGTTGGAATCACATAGGTGAGTTCTCTCTTCTCCCAGAGCATCATCTTTTTATTTCTCCTCTCTCGTGAGATATCATGGGTTGAATAGTTTGGATATTTCTGTATATATTCAGAATTTTAAGAAAATTAAAGCTTTTAGGTTAACATATTTTGATCTCCTATCCAAGAGGTAGTTGTATTGTGCCTTTCTGTTCAATGTCTTTGAGTATTATGTGCAAATTCTACCAATACCCTTGAACAGGGTATTGCGTGTTTACCGTTTTACCCTTATTGAATGTCTTCCATGATTGTATTCTTGTCTAGAGGTAATTTGGATATGAATAAGTTTGATTGGTATTCTTTGGATTTATTTCCCATGCATGTTCTGTTTACGACCGTTTGGTCCTGTTTAGCCAGTTTGGCTGCTTGGCCTGTTTTCCATGCATGTTTCTGTAGGATGGTGAGTTTGTATTTTGACAAGCTTGATATGATGTAGACTGGTTAGCCAAGTAGTTCGGAAGGTTTACTTTGTCCATATTTCACTTCTATACTTTTTGACCTACAAAAGGCCCTGAGAACCTGGTGTAGTAGACTATAAGGGGAATTGACCGAGTGAGCTTCCTCAGAGATTATTTGATCACTTTATGATATAAAGGGGATAGAATATGGGAGATTCCTCAGAAATCCTAGGACCACTTGGGGATATATGGGGAATTGACCAAGTGAGATACCCTAGTGAGTCCTTGATTTCATTAGACTATAAGGGGAATTGACCGTGTGAGCTCCCTTATAGAGTCTTTGTTTTAATTGAATGACTTGGGCTATAAGGGGAATAAACCATGTGAGCTTCCTCAAGGAGACCTTGACTACCTTAGAGTATAAGAGAAATTGAATGTGTGAGAATCCACAGAGAGTCTTGTTTTACCTTTGACTATAATGGGAATTGACTATATGAACTTCCTCAGAGAGTCTTTATAAAACCATATAACTAAAACAGAGAGGATAGGCTGTGTGCACTTCCTATAGGGTTACCATGCTTGATTTATAGTTTTTTATTTGTGGAACTTTTTACTGGTGAGCACTTTCCTCTTTTTACTATTTTCTATACTTTTACCTACCATATATTTATTGACTGTAATGCACAGAACTAAGGGTTGTTTCCTACTGGGATTTAGAAACACAACCTATTAGGGTCATGGTTTTGGGCCCAAATATATTATATTGTTGCATTTATAGACATGGTCATGTGACATTCTATTTCAGGCACTTGATTGATGTGGTGCTGGAGAGCATGGGACCAAGCTATGGCTTGTAATGCTGAGGAGTTTATCTTTATTCATTTTAATTTTGGTTTAGAACAGTTTTATTCCAACATTGGGACTTGTCTATATATTTTCCTAGACATATGTATCATGCATCATTTTATATATGTTCTTCAGTTCATACTTTCAGTTTTCTACTATTACTGATGTATTTCATTATTACTACTTCTGAAATTGTATGTATCTGTTTAATTCCCCTGTGTACTCTTCCAATGAGGTCATAGTTTCCCCACTATCACACCCAAGTCTCTCACTGCTATTTGGCAGCCTCTGGTATTCAGGGAAATCTGCTTGAGGCCGTGTGACCAAATGGGTATGGGGTTCCTCTTGGCGGCTTCTTAAACTGGGACATTAAAAAGTAGTATCAGAGGAATTGTTTTCTCTTGATTTATTGATTGGATCCTTTATACTAGGATAGGATGGAATTAGTATTTGGTAATAAGTTATTCTCACGAGTTGCTAACCCTTGTACAGGGAAAATCCAATCTACCTCGTTAATTGCAATTTTCTGGTTATGAAATTATTACAGTTTATTTGATTTTACCTTGAGTGATTCACATGATTTGTGTTATTGTTTCTAATATTATTGAGGTTCTATTTCTGTTGCAACCTAATGATATAAGGGTATGCAATCTCATGCATCATATAGGAAATTTCTAGAAATCACATTTCATGCATTTTTTACATGCCATCTAGGATGCATTACTAATTTCATGTGGTTGTGATAGATGTTGCATAAAATATGCATGATGTTTTGATAGTTTCCAAGATAAAAATACCTATGGTTTCATAGGGTATTGTTTGGTGTAGAGATATTCTTGATTAAACACCAAACTTTGGTTCTTGAGGTGTTATGGGCTCTCATGGACTGGAATTTGGTGAATTATTGCCTTGATTTCCATGTTATAATGTGTAAAAGATGTCAAACATTGATTCACGGGGAGTACATGCCCTCACCGATCGTAATTCTACACTTTAAATGATTGTTTTAGTGTATTTATGGGTTATAGAGTAGTTTTTGAGGCTTATTGTCCGGAAAAATCCAGAATACACGCCGTGTAAGGTTAAGTACACACCATGTGTTCTTCTGTTTGGGAAGAATCTATTTTTCTGAAGTACACATCGTGTACTTTATGTACACGTAGTGTAGTATCTAACCATGCCATAGGTCTTGTGGGAAGAGACATGAGATAGAGAATGTAAAGTGGGAACACGTTGTGTACCTGTTGAACACGCCGTGTAGTGTTGAACCTGTGTCCACTCCTGTAACTAACAACATGGATGGATAAAACCATAAGCTATACAGGCCGTGTTAGTACTGAACAAGACGTGTAGTTAGACCCAGGTACCCGACCATGTCACGAACAACATAGTTTGGTGTTATCCTTTCACGTACACGCTGTTTCCCCCTTGAACATGTCGTGTAGTCTGACCCAGGTACCCAGCCGTGTCACGAACAACACGAGTCAGTGTTTCCATTCACGTATACACCTTGTCCTCCTTGAACATGCCATGTAGTCTTACCCAGGTACCTGGATGTGTAACGAACAACACGGGTTGGTGTTATCATTTAACGTACATGAAGTGGATATCTGAAAGACGCTGTGTTGTGTGAGCTGTTTGTCTGGTTGTGTCACTAACAACATAGTCCATGTGAAACTTGCCTAGTACTTACCGTGTCTACCTAGCACACGTCGTGTAGTCTTGTCTTAGGAGAGTCATGTAACTTAATCGTGTAGAAGGACTCGGGCAGGGGAAGAGGATTCAAGTACACACTGAGTGTTAAGACAACACGCTGTGTGTTTGGGGTGCTACATGACCAGTTGTTTCCTATGGAATTGTGGATGACCTTTTTGATTGAATGTTCAAACATTCCAATCAGTTTATAACGGGTTTATTCGTAGAACAGGAAACATCCAATGATTCCATATCCATTTGGACCTACTTTCCAAAGGTAGGCGCTCATTAGATGTGGACTGATGAGGCTTAGGAATTTGCATTTGTTGAGAGGATGGGAGGTCGGACTCATCACACCTTTTGAGGGAAGTTATTGTCTACTCCAGGACTCTCTTTATAGATTTATGTTTTGTTTATGAATCCATATTACATTACCAAGTATAAAATGAGTTTTTCTTTAGATCTGACAATCAATGATTAAATATGTATGAAATTTATAGAATCTTTTATATGTATTCAAGGTTCTTCGTCGATAGAGAATCAT
Organism: Viscum album; assembly: GCA_963277665.1. NCBI lineage: Eukaryota > Viridiplantae > Streptophyta > Magnoliopsida > Santalales > Viscaceae > Viscum > Viscum album. The sequence continues at coordinate 1,169,874,895 of OY728119.1, read as the reverse complement.
CTGTATTTGTTAGAGTTTCTTAGTCAATGGTATCCTTCAATACATAAAATTATCTTGGTCATTATGATGACCATACTAGTTTTAAAGCCACTCAGTGGGGAACTTGATGTTTATTGTCATTCAGAAGGACATGGATTATTTCAGAGTTGGGATCGTACCCACTGACGGGCTACAAACATATCCTTTGTTTTGGAAAAGGAATGAGAACCCACGTAGTCCGAGTAAGGGAATATGATGTTTATGGATGATTGATGGCACAAATATAGATTTCATTATTACTTTTACACTCTAAGCTCATGTGAGTCATGCTCGGGGTGAGAAACAAGAGGTATTGGAGAAACCAGACAATTGTGGCATGAATGATGCAATGATGTGGAGATTATGTATGTATGACAACCCAAAATAGATGAGTATTAAGATTTACTTCAGGGAAGAAATCTAGGAACAAGGTCCATAAAGGTATATGTACTTCATGGAGATTTGGGTACTCTAATTTGGGGCTTACTCTTAAGGAAGATGTCCAAATTATGAGGGGACTCATGATTGGGTTTTACTCCTGAGAAGGGAGCCCAGATCAAAAGTAAATTAGGACTGTTTAAGGGAAATTAAGACTGTGGCTTACTCTGGAGAAGGAGGCCCATGTTAAGGGACTTGAAAAATTAAGGGACTTGGGGATTACTCCTAAAGGGGATGCCCATATTTGAAACTGGGGCTTACTCCTGAAAAGGAATCCCATGTTAAGAGAATTGTGGTTGGGGCTTACTCCTAAAGAGGATGCCCAAATTAGGGGACTTGGGACTTAATCCTAAGGAGGATGCCTATTTAAGAGAACTTGGAATGGGGCTTACTCCTGAAAAGGAGGCCCAAATTAAGGGAAATTATGACTGGGGATTACTCTTAAGGAGGATTCCCAAGTTAAGGGAATTATGGCTGGGGCATACTCTTAAGGAGGATGCCCTGTAATAGGGTTCTCTCATCTTAAATGATGAGGTTGAATAATTGAAATCTCTAATTTTAGTGACATAAAGATGTGTAAGTCACTAGGTTTTGAGAGATGTTCCACGGAATTATTTTCGGATAAGGATGTCAATCAAGAAAACATGCCATAAATGGATTTGAAGTGTGTCTTGAAGACTGAATCTTGAATAGGAGAGGTGGAATGTCATAAGAGGGGTTAAATGGGTAGGAGGGGCACCCAAAAAATAGGAGGGCATGAAAGTCCTGGTGGGCACATAGGTACTTCATGGGTGTGTAAGTCCTGGTCGCGCAGGTATACCTGCACGACACATGGGTACTTGCGCGATTGTTAACCAGTAGGGTAATACATGGTAGATCTTTGGTCAAATCCTTTAGAATTATCCAGAGGTACTTCTAGAAGAGTGGCGCGCAAGTTTCAATTAGTATGTAAGGTGGCGCACAAGTGTGTCCATTTCCCTTAAGGGTAAAACACTTAGGCGCACAAGTGTTAGTGAATTCTAACACTTAGACCTTACTCCTCTTGTTTAGACCTTCAATTCTAGGTAAATAATTACCTTAGAAGTGTTTGTAAGACTTGAAGAAGAGACTTGGGTGTTCAGAGCTCTGTATCTGAATTCTGGAAAAAATCCTCCTCAAATGGGGGGCCCACTGGGGGTATTTATAGACTGGAGAAGACCCTGGGTTGTTTTCAAAGAGGGCGTGCAAGTCACTTGTGCGACCATTAGGCGGCACACACATTTACTTGCGCGACAGTGAGGGAAATTGCGCGAACCAAAGGCATTTGACTCCTTTTTCATTCCTTTATCGATTTTTGATGTTTTCTTCAAAGGATGAATCAATTTGTGCTAAATCATTTCCCATTCCATTCCTTTAGACAATGTGACGAAAGGTAGCATCAACAAAAGTCCCCCATCAGAGTTGGATCCGAAAGAATAAGGATGGGACTCTGAGGAAAAGAAGAAAACCAAAGGGAATGTGGTGCGCAGGTGTTCATCACGTGACTGTCATTGCGTAGGTGCGGGTCGCGCAGGGCTGGAGCATGCTGGCTGTAGGCGCACAGGTGGCCGGTCTGTCCTATATATATGCGCTCATTTGTCACGCATAGCATCAAATTTCAGATTTTCGAGCTCCCGCCGTGCAGGTCACCTTCATCATGCATGTTTCTCTCTTTTCCGCTTTTCCTTTGTTGTCGCTCTACTATCAAGGTACCTGGATTTGTGCTGTGATACTTGCATGCTAAATACTTGCGCGGCACATTATACTTGCGCGACACATCCACACTTGCGCGCCAAGATCGTACTTTCATGCCTTAATTCCTTTTCCATTTTTTCGAATTCCTTCACAAATTTTATGAAAAATAAACCCATTTAATAGTTAATTTATTCATCTTTTGTGCATATTCAATGGCTCCCAAGAGAATCGGAATGGCTGATGAACTGGAAAGCAAGTGACTTGATGATATGATGAGCATCTTTGGCCATGATTACTATACTATCTACGACATCAATCTTCCAGATTTGGCCAAGTATCTAAAGAAATATCACTTTGATTTCCCAAAAGGCAATTATTATCCTTTGTACGGTTATGGTCATCTACGAGAAGTCACTATTCCAGAAGCAAAGAACTATCTCCTATTTTCATGGTTTCAGAATTACACCAACTTTGCTTCAGCAAATATCTCATGTGGAGGAGGTTTTATAAATGTTGGAACAGTGGAGAAGGCCCACATGATGCATCATAGCCCTTGTATGCTAGATATGAAACCTCATAAGCCTGAGTTGCAACAAAATTTTCATCCTTCAATCTTCTTAAATTCTTAGATGGATCAATTTAAAGGCTAGAAGAAATGTTGGGACTTCTGTCCTAGGGGAGGTGTGAGGCAACCTTGGATGTGGGCATACTGGGTGCGACAAACCGGGGTAGAGTTTGTCGAGGATTTAAAAAGGAGAGGTGATATACGAAGCTATCTGGGTTGGGAAAACATAGTTTATAGAAATGATAACTTCGTGCCGGAGATACTCATCCATTAGAGCCCAGAAACCAATTCTTTCCAACTGACTCATGGAGAAGTAGACATCAATCTATGGGATGTCCATAGGATCTCAGGGGCTCCAATTTTGGGTGACTTGTATGATGGATTCATTCCTCCCAAGGTAACTTGTAATGATTAAGAGAAGACACCTGCTTTGGCTCGGGAATTATTTAAAATATTCCACAGGATCAAGAGTTCAGAGACCTCCTTAACTCATTCTAGAAAGGATATTCATCCGAAGGAGTGGATGAATATATTTCTTATTGAGAAGAAAGAGAAGGAGCCAAAGTAAAAGGAGACGAAGGATAAAATATCCAAGAAAAAGAAATCCAAGGATAAGAGGCCCACCCGTCCTACCACCTGCCCAAAAAACGAGAAGAGGGGTGCTCCTGGAACATTTTGGCCAACTCTAAAAGCAGGAGAGTTTGAGAAATGGGGATATGAGGTGAATCAAAGGATCCCAAATAAGACTCATCTGGAGGGCTTCTTGGATTTGTGGTTCATCATTTATCTCTTGCTAGTTAGGGACTCAAAGGGAGGTTTCAGGCCAGGGACCTTCATTATTGAAGAAAAGTTGGCTGGGGGAAAAATGGTTGGGTTAGATACCCCCATTTTAGCAAAGATTCCCTGGAGTTTACTTCATTTCTTCATGGGTAAATCCTCTTTGAGAATAGTGGGACCATTCTAAGTTTTATGGGGATGGATCTCCACTCACTTCATGACTTATAATGTATAGAATGGAGTACAAATTCCTTGATGTTATTTCAGGACATTAGTGCAAGCATTATCTAGAATTTCTCCATTAGATCTTAATGCCTACGACATGAAAGTGAGTCTGAGAATGTTTAAGGAATTCAACTTCTTTCTCTATGGTAATCTTCCAACCGGGCGGTTTGTTGATGATGGAAAAACCCAGATGGATTTGAGGGCATACATGTTGGCCTGCAGAGATGGTGTGCGGGTCGCTAGGGTTAACGGAGAGATTATATGTGAGGCCTATGCTCCATATATATTTTCACGTCAATTCAAGTGTTTGAAACTGATTGATTTATCTCCCCCTATACATGTCAGGTTAGAGAAACATCTGATGGTTGCTCGGAAACTGTGGTTGCTAATGTCTAGGGAGAATACAGGGGCGGTGTTTGATATACCAGATGAAAGAGCGGCACATAACTTGACTACATGGTATGCCGAGAACTGGATAGCATCATACCCTAAAGGGGTACTGAATCACCTAGTTTATCAGGTGGGGAAAAGGAAGATGAATGTAGAGAAAGAAACCCTTCCTCATGAAGGTGATGCTTCCGCACCTAAAGCTTATTTGCCAGATTCCTCCTCTAGGATTGATTCAACGGATTCCCATGATGGGAATGATGAGGCACAACAAGTGTCAAAGCGGCCTCAGGCCTGATATAATCCTCCAATTAGAATCAAAAGACCTACTCCATCAACTCCTGGTGAGTTACCTCATTGTGGTAATTTAATCACCATCACTCTATAATGAAATAAGTCTTATTTTCTTATTCTCTATCAATAGGTGCATGAGCTGGGATGAAATTGAAGTCGAATATTGTAGGACCTTCCTCGCAGCCTTCTAGTACATGCACTGAATATCTACGACCAGAGACTGTCCAGACATGGCAGAGTTTATACTGGGGTATTGAAACTGCATGGATGGATTTATGCGAGGGGATGCAACTCCCTAGAATAGGGACTCTTCTGGCTTCTAGCGATATTAATTTCGAAGATATCCCCGATGAAGTGCGAGATTATATCAGAGCGTTGGAAATGCTCATATATTCCACTGATGATTCAATTCTTATCACCAAGAGGATGAAGGAAATGATAGATCATGGCACCACTGAGGGGACTGATGAGGAGTGGCACGATTACGTGGCCCCTGAAGATGTAAGTTTTACTTCCTTATTTTCTTTGAAACTTGATTTTAGTCGAAGCTTTGTTACTCAAGGAAGTTGTTTTCTTAATCTTGCATCTTGGAAAGAAATGAACTAATGAGGTTCCTTCGCCACATTATAGCCCTGGTGGTACTTCCATCGGGGCTGCTGCTAAATCTCCTCACAAGTCAGGAGAGATATATCTGGGCCATCAAGCCATGGATGAGGAGTTAGAAATGGCTTTCCATTATCCCATTCAGGTACCTATAATGGAGACTGCCGACACTCCCAAAAAGTGAAATAAGCAAAGGTATCAGAGGAAGAAGTCCACAACTAAATGCTCCATCAGTAGATTTTAGTCCTTCGGATAATCATGAATTTTAAATAATGAAAAATATTTCTCATTTTCCATAGGATTGCAGGGGCTTCATCAATTTCCCCTCTGAGGGAGAGGACTGATCCTCCTCTGAGGACCACGGAGGGTGCTGTGGAACAATCTCAAATTCATGCTGACTTGGCTGCTCCTGGAAAAGAGACAGCATCTGTTCCTAGTATCCCTCCTACTATTTTTGCAAGAAGGGAAGAATACACTTCTGGTAAGTTAACAATGCTTCATAAAATGTTTAATGAAACATCTACTGACTTCCATTCTGTGATACATCAGGTTCAACCCCTACATTAGAGATTTTTTCTACTATTGCAACTGATGCCGCAATTTTATCCAAAGATTCTATCTAGGGTAAGGGACCATAGGATGAAGGTCACCAAGAAGACACATCAAATGCTCCCACTGGTGAGGCTAACCAGGATACTAAGATGACATTAGATGAAATGATGGAACTTGGAGGATCATTCGAAGATTTAATAAATCATGTTTAATTACCCTGTAATTTATAAGATTATGGACGTGAGTGTTATCCTTCGTCCTATTAAGAATAAATTCTTATTACATGTCTAATCATGATTGGTTCAAATATGCAGTTTTGTCTGAGCAAGCTGCTGAACTACCCATGCCAGAAGGGGGTACAGAAAACCCAACCATTGCAGAAACATTAGCACAAGTGGAGCTGAACCCAGTAGAGCTTCCTCATTCTCATCCTGAAAATTCTGTCGAAGCTAGGAAAGATGTGGAGGAGCCTTCTCAAGTTTCTGATCTACTATTGGGTAAGGAATAAAAATATTTGTGATTGTACTTAATTTTCAAGACAACCAATTCTTTTGTTATCCTTTGAAACTAATCAAAGCCTTCAATTAATTATGCAGAGCCATCAATTGCAGTGGCTAGATCTGGAGGTGAGGCCTCAACCTCCGCCCCAACAGGAATTGAAAGTGAAGAAGCTCAGGTTAGGGGGAAGGAGTAGAATAGGGAACTTCCCTAAGTGCATTAATCCCAGATTATACTCCCTCCTGTGATAGTGACACTGAGTCGGACCCGGAATTTCAAAAGGTGTTCCAATTTTCACGATGCAAGGCACATAAGAACATATGGAAAATTATATCTGAAGTGCCTCTAGAGGAGATTCCATCGAAGATTCCACAGCTATCACCCCTGTTTTTCATATTGGGACTTGGCTATTTTGGATATGAAAATATCCATGCCGCGGTGAAACAGGTCATTTTCCGGAGGGTTTTTAGGAGGGAGTAGGAGCAAAAGTATCGCAAAGTTCAAACTTGAGTGAAACTGTCAGCCAATATTAGGGAATTTGAGGTTGCGATATCCAAATATTAGGAAAACTATGCTTCCAAGATGAAGGATATAAATCATAAAATCAAAGATAATGTCGTCCAGAAAATGTACCTTCAGCAACAGTTAGATGCTATTACTGGGGAACTTGACCAAATCAATAATTCATTGGAGGGAGCTCAAACGAATGGTATAAAGGCCATCGTGGATGCCAAGAAATTACTCAATCAGGCCGAAAAGAGTGAAGTTGTTCAGGTGCATGAGATTCAAGTAGCTGTTGATGAAGCTTGGGATGTTGTTCATCAAGTGAAGACTTATGTTGACAGTCTCTTGTAATTTCTTTAGAAAAGAGAAGAGACTCCAATCTATGAATGTCCTTCTAATTCTTGTGAATCAAATGGAAAGAATTATTTCATCCTCAATCACTTGTTCATGTATTTTCCTACTACCTACTTTAAATTTTACCTAATCCAATGGGAATAGTAAGCATAATTTGATTTTTACTAGGATTATTATAAATAACCGTACAAACATTGAATCTTTTAATTTCTCAATATTACCTAAATCATACAAAATGTATGTTTAGTGAGTTGGAACTTAAATTTTATTCAGAGTTCCCTTGTCTTTTGTGGGAAGTTTAAAGTCATCCACGTCGGACATAAAAAGGCTAATGTTTAAGGTCGAAATATCTTTGACCTAAATGGATTAAGATTGGCACAATTCTTTGAGAATTTATCTGAAAACATATTACCACACTCAAGTATGATGGAAAATATGTAAACTATGACTTAAGAAAATTTGAATATCAGGAATGATATGAAAAAGAGCTAAAAAGGCATGAGAAGAAGTAGTTCCCAAGAATGAAGTTACCATTATTTAACAAACCCGTTAGGGGGTTGAATTATGCATTTCCACCTAAGGGCATTGAATGCATAGTAAAATAATAGCATATTTTGGCTGACAGGTCCGTTATGTAGACTACTTATGCAAGGCCACCGAAGGGTATTTGCTGCATAGTCAGGAAAAATAACTCTCAGAAATATACTTTTCTACTGATAAGAAGCTAGTGAACATTTATGGGGATTCAACTTTTCCAAAGTATATAGTTTTCTATATGGAAAGAGGTACATGAATATGGAAAAGATATTTTCAATCAAGATTTTCTAAGAATTGGATGAATGTTACTCCTACGAAGGTCTGATCGAAGTGTAGGGAAGGTAAATATAAACCATAGACTTTAATACTTTCAGATCATGAAAATGAAAATGAAATAAATATGTTAAGGATGACTATTTTTTACAGATCCTTACATATTTTTGATAATACCAATAAGGAAAAAGAGGGTTTCTTCCCATGAATGAAGTTACCAGTATCTGAAACACCCATTAGGGGGTTTTATTATGTAGGGCCACCTAAGGGAATTGGATGCATAGTCAAATAATAGTATCTTTTTGCTGACAAATTTGTTATGGAGACTGTTTAGGTAAGGCCGCCTAAGGGCACATGCTGCATAGTCAGGCAAAAGAACTCTCAGAAATTTGACATTTTTGTGACTAGAAGTAAAGAAAATGGTTATAAAGATCTGAAAATATTTAAGGTTGGGATTTTGACACTCAAAGATGGGTGTCGTCCAATGTGTGCAGGGATGCACAGATCAAAAATAACCATAATACTGTTGTGGCTGGATACTGAATTGAAATATAGGACTTCACTTTGTATCCCATAAGGATGGTAATCAAGCCATGCGTAGTTCTTAAACTACATTTTAACATCGTGCAGGATGAAAGTATAGGAGATCATAGTTTAAGTTCATAGAGCTTGGACCATTATAAGAAATACACAGTGTGTGTTTTCATGGGGACTTTTCATCCAAGGGACTGAAAGTGGAATTTGGGGTTAGGCCCAAATGACTTGGGGCTGGATTCGAGGGACACTCGAATGTTCCTACGTATCCCATAAGGATGGAAATCAAGCCCACGTAGTTCTAGAAATACCCTCTATTCAAATTTGGTTTGTACATGTGAAGGGTGAAAGGGGACTTTAGTGCAATGATGGTTTAACCCAAGATAAAAGGTTCATGTATTGCCATGTATGCACATATTTTTTTTGAATATAACATGATTGAAAATCAATGTAAATAATGATTCCCTCTCAGGTGAGGGTATTAAAGAATATTGTAGTTTATTTTCGTACATGACAAAAGTGTAGTACAGTTTAACGTCGTATATCAAGGACGAAGGTGAACCAATGTAAAGATATTGATTCTGGGGGCGGTTTCACGAATCAACATCGTATGAGATGGAGGCGAACCGATGTGAAGAGATTGGTTTTGGGATTGAACCTTGGGAGGTTGCCTATGTACCCAGCCTAGAAGGAAATGATCAAAGTTTGCATAGTTCAATTAAAGAATGAATTAGTGATCAAGTTTTTTTTGGGAACAACGACCTAAAAATGATGTTGGGACATACACGTCGTTAGTGGCCCAAAGAGGGTGTTATCGTTGAAATTTTATCTAATCCCACGTGATTCATACTCAGTGTGAGAAACAAGAGTTAAAAACAACCCTAACGATGCACAATTTAATGTCATGTAGGATATATGAAGGGACTATGTAGTTTAAAGTCTTACAGTTAGGACTGTTGGTGCTGCATAGTTTAATGTCATATAGCTGGGACAAAGTACAGTTTAATGTCATGTATGACATATTAAAGGACTTTTGTATAGTTTAGCATCATGTAGCTAGGACGATGGGGACAATATAGTTTAACGTCATGTTGGACGAAAGGGGGACTGTGCAGTTTAATTTCATTCAGTAAGGACAAAATAGTACACCGTTTAATGTCATGTTGGACGTATTAGGGACTTTTTCACAGTTTAATGTCATGTTAGATGAAAAAAACATGATACAGTTTAGCGTCATGTTGGATGAAAGTGTGAATAGTTTAAGGTCATATGCATGGACCGCTGGTTATGCAGTTTAACGTCTTACTGGACGTAAGGGACTTCAATACAGTTTAGCGTCATGTATCTAGGACGTTACAGTTTAACGTCATGTTGGACGAAAGAAATGCAAATAGTTCAAAGTCATATGCATGGACTCTTGCTGTATAGTTTAACGTCATATAGGACGATGAAGTGGACACAGTTTAATGTCATGCTGGACGAAAGGGATGAAAATAGTTTAAAGTCATATGCATGGACTTTGGGTGGTGTATTTTAATGTCATGCTGGACGTAAAAGACTTCTATACATTTTAGCATCATGTAGTTAGGACATCACAGTTTAACGTTGTGTGGGACGAATTAAATGAAAATAGTTTAATGTCATATGCATGGACTTTGGATGGTGCAGTTTAACGTCATGCTGGATGTAAGGGACATGAAAATAGTTTAAGTTCATATGCATGTACCGTTGCTGTATGTAATTTGTGTTTATACAAAATACTTCTTCAGAAATCTGGCATTGGTTTGAGTCGTGATGAGTTCTCCATCCATTAAGATTAATAAATAAGCTCAATTAGAATAGACCTTATGTATTGAATAAGGCACTTCCCACTTTGGTTCAAGCTTAGAAGGTTTCTTTCCTAGTATCATTGGACTTTTGATAACTAATACCAATTCTCCCTGAAGGAATGAACGAAGATGAACTTTTTTGTTGAAAGCTCATGCTATTCGATTCTAATAGACTTCCAAGTGGTGCAGAGTGCACAATATTTTCTCATCTAACCGTTCCAATTCATTCAATCTATTTTGATAATGTTCATCTGTAGTTGATTGATCACAAATGGAAAATCTGAGCGAAGGTAATTGGACTTCAATGGGAAAGACTTCTTCCATTCCATATACCAGTGAATATGGAGTTGACCGCGTTGCAGTGCGGGTGGTGGTCTGATAAGTCCATAAATCATGAAAGAGTTTATCAGGACATGACCTCTTATCATTATGCACCATCTTTTTCAGTATATTTTATAGAGTCTTGTTGAAGTCTTCTATCTATCCATTGGCTGTTGCATGATACTGAGTTTAATGATTGGATTTGATGTTGTATTCTTGATACAACTTCTTCACCTCGGATGAACAGAAGTTGGTGCCATTGTCTGTCAATATGGTATGAGGGACATGAAATCTGGAAAAGATGTTATAATTGATGAAGCTAACAATGCTTTTATAACTAACTTCTTTGAGAGGTATTTCCTCGGCCCATTTGTAAAATAAGTTAGTAGCAGTAAGAATATGCTTAAACTGCTTGGCTGTAGCTGAAGGGTAAGGTCCCACGACATAAATTCCCCCTGTGGAAAATGGCCACGAGTATTTAGCTGTATGAAGCAACTCTGGAGGTTGATGAATGAATTTGGCATGTACTTGGCATGAATGACACTTCTTTGTGAAATCTACACAATCTTGTATCATTGAAGGCCAAAAGTATCCAAGCCTTCGAATCTGATCAGACAGACTTTTTCCAGACTGGTGGGCACCAAAGACTTTTGCATGCACTTCTTTCATGAAAGCCATTGTCTCTTCACCTTCAATGCATCTTAAGATAACACCATCAAAACCAAACTTGTAGAGAATTTTCTCTGGGTGATATGGTCTATCATAAAGAGTAAAATTAACCACACGTCGCCAGATTTGTTCTTTCCGGGATCTATTAGGTGGAAGTGTTCCATTTTGAAGGTATTCCCTGATAGGTGTCATCCATTCTATAGTATGACCATATGGTTCCGGAATGAGACTAATTCCATTGATCTCTTTTGTTCTGGCTTGAACATAAGGTGAAATTGTACGATGGTGGGAAATACGGATTGTTTTCTAGTCCTGAATTGGATCTCCCAGAGCTGTGGCTGTATTAGCCAGTGCATCAGCTTGGGAATTTTGTGACCGTGGTACATAAGAACATGTTAGTTCCAAAGGGAATTCTTCCATTAACTCTCTGACGTAATCATACAATGGGATTTGTTCTTCTTTTCTGATAGCATAATCCCCATTGACTTGTTTGATTACCAGGTCTGAATAACCTTTCACCTTTAAGTGATTCACTTGTACTTGAAGTGCCAACTCTAAGCCTTAAATGAGAGATTGGTATTCCACATCATTATTTGTACCACCTACCAACAATGAGAAGGAATAGGGTAACACTACCTTTTCTGGATAAATGAGCACAATTCCCAAGCCAAGATGTTGAATTTAGGATTTTCAATTTTCCTTCATGTTGGACTTTTGGAAGCACCATCATAGTACATTTCCCATTTTTAAAGACATTCTTGAATAGAGAAGACTTCCTCATCAGGGAGTTCAATATCTGAAGATGTGTCTTCCTCTGAAGGGTGTTCAGCAATGAAATCAGCCAGATCTTGGCCCTTTATTTCCTTTTGAGACACATATTTAATATCAAATTGCTGCAAGATAACTGCCCACCTTTCCAGACATCCTGTAAGCATTGGATGACTAAGGATTAATTTGAATGGGTTATTGCGAGATACCAATTGGACCTTGTGATGTTTCAGGTAGTGTCTCAACTTTTGAACTGCAAAGATTAATTCTAGGCTGCACTTCTAAATATTTGAGTATCGGGTTTCTACTTCAAGCATAGTCTGACTGAGATAGTAGAGGTTGTTTTCATTCCCAACATCATTCATTTGAGAAAGAAATGCGCCCAATTATTTCTCTAGAGCTGTCACATAGAGGACAATTGGACTTCCTTCAATAGGTGGAATTAATACCGGTGGACTCAAGAGATACTTCTTGAGAATATCGAATGCTTCTTGACATTATTCAGTCCACTTATAAGTGACTCCCTTCTTCATCAATTTAGTGAAGGTAAACTTTTTCCTGCCAAATTGGCGATGAAACGCCGAATATAGGCTAAGTGTACATGAAGTACACTTAATTATTTCAAATTTCGAGGAGGTGACTTAACAAGGATTGACTTGGTCTTCTTAGGATCGACTTCAATACCATGATGGCGTACAAAAAAGCCGAGAAATTTTCCTGAGGTTACCCAAAAATCACATTTTAAGGGGTTCATCTTCAAATTATGTTGTCGAAGCATGCAGAATATGACTTCCAAATCAGCCAAGTGATTAGAATGTTGTTTGTATTTGACCACCAAATCGTCCAAATAACATTCAACAAGATTTCCTAAAAAGGGTATGAAGATACGATTCATGGCACGTTGATATGTTGCGCCTGTATTCTTTAATCCGAAGCGCATTACTCGGTAGAAAAACACACCCTAAGGGGCTTTGAAGGCTGTAGATTCTTCATCTTCTGGATCCATTCAGATTTGATTATACCCGGAATATCCATCCATGAAGTAATGTCCTTCATATCCAATTGTTGCATCAATTAAAAGTTCTGTGATCGGAACTGGAAAATCCTCCTTAGGACAATGCTGATTAAGATCTATGAAATCAATGCAAACTCTAATTTGTCTATTCTTCTTTTTCATAGGGACAATATTAGACAACCACTTGGGATATTGAACTTCTCTGAAAAAGTTATCTTTGATAAGCTTATCCACTTCAGCTTCAATTTTGGAAGCATATGTTGGATGTGTCCTTCTTGCAGCTTGCTTAAATCCTCGATGTTCTTCTGGTAAACCCAAATGATGAGTAGAAACATCCGGATCAAGCACATGAATCTCTGTATAGTTCCAAGAAAATATGTCTTGATTTTGATTCAAAAAGGAAATATACATCTCTTGTTCTTCAAGATTCATGGCCGCACTGATTAAAGTAGGGAGTGGATCTTCTTTTGTACCCAGATAGATTTCTCTGAGTTCATCCACAGTGGTAGAGATACCCTCTTCAAATGATGGATGAGAATCTATGAGATCTTCCTCTTCTTCTTCAACATGTGTTACTTCTTCTGTTTCTACTTTCATAGTAGATGATGAAGAAATATTTCCATGATCAGAAGAGATGTTAAAACTTGAACATCTTGAAGAAGAAGCTTCCATTTCTGACCCAATTGATGATGAAGGGTCTTCCTTGGGTAATAAAGAGAAGATGATGGATTGAGAATCAACATCATAGTTCACCTCTAGTATTGATATAACTTCTTCTGGCCTGGTTGGTGAAGTATAAACTTTCTGGATTTCGGTAGATGAAATGAAGACATCTCTATTTTATCTTTCATCATTTCCTGGTGGATCACCAATTTCTCCCATGTTGTCTGGATCAATTTCCATAATTGACATTATAGATCTTTCCATAAGAGTATTTTGATTTGGGACTATCCTATCAATTTGACTGATAAGAAACACATAATCTGTACTCACATATGCAGATGGATTTACTGGAATCTTTTCCAAACCATGTGGAGCATTAACTTTGGTAATCTCCCTTGTTGTGGATTTATCCTTTCCCTTAATGTGATAGAATTCCGCCTCAATGTATTGAGATTCACATGTCTTGAATGGGCCCTTATCACTATACAATGTCACAACTTGACCATCGAAACAATATTTGAGAAATTGATGGTATGATGAAGGGATAACCGCATGTTGATGTAGCCAGAGTCTTCTAACCAAGATGTTGAATGCTGAGTCTTCATCAACAACCATGAAATCTGAATTGGATACAAGATCTCAAAATTGAGTTCTGAATTTAATCTTTCCCAGTGGTTCTTGTACATTTTTATCATATCCTTGTAACATCGTAGTTGAAGGAGATAAATCAGATTCTGTGAGGCCCAATCGACGAAGTGTACGAATGGGTATGAGGTTAACTCGTGCACCATTATAAATGAAATACCTTCGGATTTCCACACCATTGACCTTTTCAGATAAATACAAAGTTCTAATGTGTCCATGCACGACATCATCTTCATCTTCATCTTTGAAAGATATCACTAAATGGAATTCTGCAGGATTATTTTCAACATGGTAGGCTTCATCTGTAGCAATTTTAGTTTCAAACTCTTGAGGACTTGTCAAAGCCTCGATGAGTGCATACCGAAGATCTTTTGACCAATTCAAAGAACCCAGAATTGATAAATTGGCTGGTACTTGGGAAAAGTGTTTCAATACATCATACTTTCGATCTAGAGGTCTGCGTTTCCCAACAGGAACATGTGGTTTAGTAGGTGCCTTAGAAGTTGATGCTTTGGAATTTGATGCATCTTGTATCAGGATAGGAGTTGGAAATATTCTTGGCTTTGGAAGATTAGACCAATTGGATCCATTTACTTGTTGAGAGGATGAAGATGGAACCCCCAATCGATCCTCTATAATAACTATGTCAGGACTGACTTTTATATTGGTAGAAGAACTTTCTTGTTCTTATTGAGCTCGTTGAAGGGCTCTACCACAAGTTTATACCGCATACATAGCTCTAGCAGGGATAGAATTGGAATAGTTGCCTCTGAAAGATCCACATCTTCCTCTGTATCCTGAGCCTCTAGAACATCCTCTGATTCCTCTGTTTGATATGGGTAATTCAGGCTCATTGAATTCGAAATAGTGATTAGCATAAGGATCTGTTAAGTGAATCATATTAATAGACCCAAAGATAAACTCTTCATCTGTTGAAGAGTCTGCCTAATTAGCCTGTTTAGGCTGTTCCGTTTGGTGGGGCGGTGCCCGTTGCTTTGAAATAGATGGCATAAAATATTCCAAAGTCAAAGACAACTTATCCTTTGACACATACTCATCTTTTTCTGATTTTTCCTCTTTCTTGGAATTGTTCCGTTTCATTGAGGAATTTCCCTCTGATGAAGATAGTTTTTCTACGACATTAATGGCATAAGGCACAATTGGTTGCTTCAATTGTGTTCGCAAAATAGCATGAATTCGGTTGATCATCTTTCTAACAATCCAATCATCATATTTTTGTGCATTTTTGTTCTTAACTTCTTTCCACTCGCCTTCCTCCTATGGAACTGTAGCAGTAACACATGTTACCAGAGCTGAAGAACCTTTCAGTTTGAATTTTCCCAAATTGACCATTTTTTGCAAGTGATCCTTGAAAAAAAACACTCCTGAATGGGATTCCCCAACATTTGATAAAAGTGGCAACAATTGGGAGGGTCTTCATCTCATTCCCTCTTTGGCCTTTTGGGCCTTGGCGAATGAACCAAATTATTTTCCATAGGTGAATTGAAGTAACCAGAAACTTGTTCATTTCGGAAAGAGTATGTTTTTCTTTTAAGATCCTCAAATTGTTTCTGTCTTTTATCACTTTGATAGTCTTAATGAAACGACCTCTGTTGTTGACTCTCAGGAGGCAGAGCCCTTCGAGAATATGAAGGCCTTGAAGTAGAAGTAGGTACATGTGCTTGTTTAAGCATAACTGTAGAAGTCTTTTCTTTACCCATTCTCATTCCTGGAGCAGATGTAATTACATGAGCTTTATCCCTAGTCTTTATAAGAGAATCATTAATCTGTTGAGCGATTGAAGTAAGGCCTTGAAAGCCTCCTGTGTATTTCACAAGGATCAGTGGTGTGTGCAACTCATCACATAAATTTTCAACACAGATTGTCAACAGTTCTTCTTGTGGGAGTTCTAATCTTAGGGAATATGTTAATCCCTTCCAGCGAGAAATGATATATGAGACCCTTTCATTCTCCCTTTTCCTACAATTTGTATGATAAAAAATTGTTGTCCTTGGCAACGTTGAGTTGAATTGGAGAAGGAATCTTTGGTGGAGATCCTCCCATCCGGTAATTGACCGGGATTGTAAGCTTGTATACCAAACAAAAGAAGGTCCTTGCAAGGTTCTCATGAAGCATCTGAGTTTCACTACATCTTTCTGTTCTGGAGTTCCCATCATAGGATCGCAAAAAGACACATAATGTGTCAAATGCAGTTCAGGATCGCTTGATCCATTGAAAATAGGGAATATAGGGTTCCCAAAACTTGATGGGGGAAGGATTGAATCTACCCATTCAGGGTAAGCTCTCTTTTCTGGTTGAACGTGTGCACGCTTTCCTTACATAGTCTCTAACCGAGCTGTTAATGACTCAATGGTAGTTATTAACTTTTGAGAAACATCTGGTTGAACCTGGACTTGGGCTGGTTCAAAAATTGGAGTCTCGACAGGTATGGTGGCTGGTACTGCAACTGATGGTAGCACCATCGATTGTTGCTGCACTTGACGGGTAGGATGAGACCTGTAAGGGTGTACTGATAGGGGAGGATATTCTTGATCCATGTCAGTAACTGCAACAAACTCCCTTGGCTGACTGACTCCATCACGCATAAGAGGAAGAATACCACGAAGTAGTTTTGCGTTCAACCTCCTCAATTCCTTCATTTCTTCCTCTTGTTGTGAAAATCTTTGCTCTAGTGAGAGCGATTGACCTTTTCCATAGGAAGGGTATGTAACCTGATTCTTTCCATTCCCCTTGTTGGATCCCTTTCAGAGCTGGGGAAGTGGGTTACTAGAAGGATTACCCAAATTCTGGGTAAACCTTTGATTTCGTGTATGCACACCTTCTTCATTTATATATGTGCGCACAACTTCTTGAGCAGGAAATTCTTCATCTGAGTCCCCTGAGTGTGCCTCATGTTCTGGAGGATCAGAAACAACGGCATTAATGACATTAATTGATGCATAAGGCATTGCATCCCTTCTATCCACATTTCTGTGATATTGTCTTCTTCCATGCCCCTGACGAGACATTTCCTTTTGTTGATTTGATCCATCAAGAACTTCTAGGAGAACTGTAATTTGGATAGAATCACCTGATAATTTGGTTCTTCGTTCCTCTTGAAGCTTCTTCCCCAATCAAGAGAAGACTGACTTCTCTGAGGGAGGGATTGAGGATTCGAAATTCCCCAGTCCAGTCGACTGGGGCTGTTCATACTGTCTTTTCTCAACTCCTCAAATCCTATTTGTTGATTCTGATGGTTGGGTTAAAAGAGTCCCCAGTCTGGAAAGTTGTGGTGGTTATTGAAATGCTATGTCTGAGACTTTCTTAAAATCTCTCCTGATCTTGAGGACCTTGGTCCGTAAATTAGCTGGATGCATCAATAGACATCCACTTTTATCACCTGGTTCAAAAGTCCATTGGATGACTTCTGACACTTCTGTCACTTTATGATGTGCTTGCTCTATACAATAGGCATGTTCAATATTCTATTTTTCTTAATGCAAGAGTAATTCAACAACTTTTTCTCTGTATTCTTGATTTTGAAAGGAAGTAGTTGAAGCCTGTTCTTGGGAAGGATTTTGATTACAAAAAAACCCATTGACTTTGGCTGGCCATGGGAAATAACATTGCATGAAACCATTTTTGGTAGGCTTTGATGACTGGATAGAAAAATTAAATGTAGTGCTCCATGAACTCCCCATCCTCTGAAATGAATACCCGATGGGGCATTGACAATTAACTGGTTCAATCTTCTTAGTGTGCCAAGGCATGAACGTTGAAGGGCTCTCTGCTGCTTTTCAGCCTTTGGATATCGAGAGACTGATAGAGATGACAAATCAATTTGACATTGTAACACACCTATTATCTTAACATGATTTTCATATTCATCATAATATAATACTTTCTTTTTCAACTGACAAAGAGTTTTTCATATGTTAAGATGAATATCATGAATTCCATCTTCCGTCAACATCTCTGTAATATCATACTAAGAGTCAGCAAGAGTCCAAAACATAACTGGCATTTCACACTTTGCTAGTTGTTTTCTCATGTTCACCATTTCCTCTTTATCATTTAATGAAGATTCTTCAAACTGTTTAGACCAGAGATGGTTTTTTCTTGTTGCTTCATCAGATTCAACAAGACTGGTAGAGAATCCAATGATCAAACTAGAAGATGAATGACCCGGGGGTGGTTCGGAGAATGACCTACACCCTGGGCTATCTTCTGATTGAGAATTTATTTCACCAGCTAGCGATGAAGCATCATACATGACTGGTTTCGCATTTGTAAGTTCCTCAAGATAAGAGGGATTTCTCGTCACTGCATTGTATTCTAAAGAATTTTCCAGACAATGCGAATTACTACTACGGAGACGGCTTTCGCAGCTAAATTCATCATCATGGGGAGGACCACCATGGTGGGTTATAGAAAAAGATGAGATCTCTTACTCCTTGGTCTTCTGGCCACACATAGGGTTATTGTAGCTCTCATCTAAAGATGAAACTACAAAATCGACCGAACATTCATGATGCAAGCCTTCATGAGGAAGTGTCTGTTGAAGACCTTCAGAATTAATTTTCCCACTATTGGGAAATGAGGGAGTAGAATCTAGGATTCCAACAGATAATTGTCGGAGGGATTCATGAACTCCAGCATCGATAAAGACCTTTTTACAGATTATCTCTTGATTTCGTGACTGTGCTGGTAGGGTCTTCTTCTTAGATGCCTTCTTACTCAATTTGGTAAGTGTATGTGACTGCTCCGGAGAAATGATCAGGTTAGGCTGATTATCTCTGCTAAAACCAGGTGTATTTTCCTGACTTGGTTGTCCGTATGATATCGGGGAGTACACCCCACAACCCTATTAGACTGGAATAGATGTGTGTGTCTGTTCTGGAGTGAACTTTTGATGTGTCACTCCACTGGTAGGGATAGATTTAGTTTATCTTTCCCTGAGATGCTGCTGAAGCTATTATAATATCCTTACAGACATCAAAAATATGAGCAGGGATTTGCTTCTGCACTTTCACCATCGACCGAATGTGCTTGGTGACTTCATCAGCCAAAATTGGGATATATGTCTATTCCGTGCTTGGAGTAGGTGTGTGTTCCTGCTCTTGTCCTCCTTTTCCTGTCAATGAATCATGACAGTACTCAATTGTGGGGACAGAGAGTTGCGTCTGCCTCCTGTTTGTCACCATTTCTTTTTGATTGACTTCTCCGAATGCTACCAAACGAGACTAATGGTAGGCTTGATCAATACTAGCAGGTGTATGTGCCTGCTGATTGTACTTCTCTGAACATGGTTGATGAGCTCCATCATATGTAGTCATACAAGCCTACTGACTAACTGATGATTTATAAACAGGTTTATGGTTCTATCTATAGTACTCCGCCGGAATTGCCTGGTGGTATTGGCGTGATGCTGCCAGACGAGTCTGCTAGACAGCAGAATTAAAACGGATGGGTGTGTGTGCATGTTCGTTTCTTGCCACCAAGTTAGGTTGGTGGACTTTTCTGGAAACGGAAGAGATAAGAACCTGTTAATTGTTAACTAGTTGTCTCCTCTAGTGGTTTGTCTTTCCTTCTCGGGTGAGCCGAACGCCAGGAGTCGATACCCTCATCATGTTGAGGGTGTGCTACCACACTAGTCTGGCGGCGATTGTTGATGGGAGCCCTCAGGAAGGACTCATGTCTTCTTGAATTAAGGCCCTGAGGGACCTACTCATTCACCTTCTCAGAATATGGGAGTGAATGGTTATTGCATTCTAGGGATAACAAACCAAAACGGTTGGAGACTGTGGTTAGCACCGCCTGCTTCTTGATCACCAGTCACCACTGTCCGGATGACCAGGTTGAATTATTGACTTGGAAGGCTTGTCGAGCGGGCTCTAGAGTCGGAATAGTACCGTTTTGACGGTACTCCTTAACCAGCGCATTTGATACCCAATGTTGAAGACGCTGAGTAGGTGATGTCATCCTCAGAGTGGATGACGATCCAACACGAGTAGCAGTAGTGGCATTTGCAGCAGATTTTTTCACAGCAGACGTATTGACGGGAATGAACTTAAGAGAACCCATTTTGAAAATGCAGAATATCTTGAAAAAGAGTGCCTATTTGATATAACAAACATAATCAAGATAAGTTCGGCTGCTACATCTTTTGGATGAGAAAATATGTTATTGATTGCCTTGTTGGACCTCTCACTGAGTTTAAATAGGGTCCTAACAAATAGGTAAAACATCATTTTAACTTGGTTAAGGATTCACGTCAGGTTCACCATTTTTTGTTTCCTCTACAATTGGGGATGACCTCGTTGATTGAAGGTTTAAACATTCCAATCGGTTTCTAACGGGTTTGTTCGTAGAACTGGAAACATCCAATGATTCCATATCCATTTAGACCTACTTTAAAAAGGTAGGAGCTCATTAGTTTTGTACTGATGAGCTTAGGATTTTTCATTGGTCGAGAGGATGGGAGGTCAGACTCATCAAACCTTTTTGAGGGAAATTATTGTCTACTCTGGGACTCTCTTTATAGATTTATGTTTTGTTCGTGAATCCTTATTACATTACCAAGTATAAAATGAGCTTTCCTTTAGATATGACAATCAATTATTAAATATATAGGAAATTTAGAGAATCTTTTATAGGTATTTGATGTTCTACATCGATATAGAATCATCTATATTTGTTAGATATTCTTAGTCAATGGTATCCTTCAATACATAAAAGTCTCTTGGTCATTATGATGACCATACTGGTTTTAAAGACACTCAGTAAGGCACTTGAAGTTTATTGTCATTCAGAAGGACATGAATTATTTCAGAGTTTGGATCGTACCCGCTGATGGGATACCTACGTATCCTTTATTTTGGAAAAGGAATCAGATCCAACGTAGTTCGAGTAAGGGAGTATGATTTTTATGCATGACTGATGACTTAAAGAAAAATGTTATGATTACTTTTACAGTCTAAGATCATGTGAGTCATGCTCGGTGTGAGAAAAAATACATATTTGTGAAACCAGACAATTGTGCCATGAAAGATGCAATTATTTGGGGCTTATGTATATATGACTTCCCAAAATAGATGAGGATTAAGATTTACTTCAGGAAAGAAATCCAGGAACAAGGTCCATAAAGTTATATATACTTCATGGAGATTTGGGTACTCTAACTTGGGGCTTACTCCTAAGGAAGATTCCCAAATTAAGAGATGAATCATGATTAGGTTTTACTCCTAAGACTGAAGCCTAGATCAAAAGTAAATTAAGACTGTTTAAGAGAAATTAAGACTGGGGCTTACTCCTGAGAAGGAGGCCCAGGTTCAGGGACTTGAAAAATTAAGGGACATGAGGCTTACTGCTAATGAGGATTCCCATATTTGAAACTGGGGCTTACTCCTGAAAAATAAGCCCAGGTTAAGTGAATTATGGTTGGGGGTTACACTTGAGGAGGATTCCCAAATTAGGGGACTTGGGGCTTACTCTTGAGAAGGATTCCCATTTAAGAGAACATGGACTGGGGCTTACTCCTACAAAGGAGGCCCAAATTAAGGGAAATTTTGACTGGGGCTTACTCCTAAGGAGGATGCCCAAGTTAAGGGAATAATGACTGGGGATTACTCCTAAGGAGGATTCCCAAATTAATGAGGACTTGGGGCTTACTCCTAAGGAGGATGCCCAGTAATAGGGTTCTCTCATCTTAAAGGATGAGGTTGAATGAATGAAATATCTAATTTTAGTGACATAAAGATGTGTAAATCACTAGGTTTTGAGAGATGTTCCACATAATTCCTTTCGAATAAGGAAGCCAATCAATAAAACATGCCATAAATGTATTTGAAGAGTGTCTTGAAGACTGAATCTTGAATAGAAGAGGTGGAATGTAATAAGAGGGGTTAAATGGGTAGAAAGGGACCCAAAAAATAGAAGGGCGTACAAGTCCTGGTGTGCGCGCAGGTACTGCGTGGACGCGCAAGTCCCAGATGCATAGGTATACCTACGCAGCACATGGTTACTTGCGTGATTGTTAACCAGTAGGGTAATACTTGGGTGATCCTTGATCAAAGCCATTAGAATTATCCCGAGGTACTTCCAGAAGAGTGGAGCGCAAGTTTCAATGAGTAGGTAAGGAGGCGCACAAGTGTGTCCATTTCCATTAAGGGTAAAACACTTAGGCTCTAATGTTTTAGTGAATTCTAACACATAGACCTTACTCCTCTTGTTTAGACCTTCCATTCTAGTTAAATAATTACCTTAGAAGTGTTCGGAAGACTTGAAGAAGAGACTTGGGCGTTCAAAGCTCTGTATCTAAATTCTGGAAAAAATCCTCCTCAAATGGGGGGGCCCACCAGAGGTATTTATAGGCTGGAGAAGACCCTGGGAGGTTTTCAAAGAGGGTGCTCAAGTCAGTTTCATGACCATTAGGCGGCGTGCAAGTGTACTTGTGAGACAATGAAAGAACTTGCGCGACCCAAAGGCTTTTAACTACTTTTTCATTCCTTTGTTGATTTTTTATGTGTTCTTAAAAGGATGAATCAATTTGTGATAAGTCATTTCCCTTTCCATTCCATTAGACAATGTGACGAAAATGATCATCAACACCAGTTTAGGCAG
The DNA here is from genome assembly GCA_963277665.1 of Viscum album. Lineage (NCBI taxonomy): Eukaryota > Viridiplantae > Streptophyta > Magnoliopsida > Santalales > Viscaceae > Viscum > Viscum album. Next base: position 1,169,852,091 of record OY728119.1, on the reverse strand, counting down.
GAGTACACACCCATGTAAATGACATAAGGGAACACACCGTGTGGGAAATGTACACACCGTGTAGTCCTGTTTTGTACACATGAATGTTATTTTCTCCCGTTACATTCTTACACTAATTGTTTTTAGTCCATGATAATCTTGATCTAAATTGTGTGAATGAACATACAGATTCATTCCACCAAGATGTCCCCCGGTTGTGTGCCAGTTTCCAGGTGGTGATCAGACACCAGATATGGCTGATTAGGGACTACATGCAGATCCTCCAGTTATGCCATCCTTAGAACCAGCTATTGTACCTGACATAGGTGATGATGCACTGTTCAGGGAGGGCATTCTGAGGATGATTCAGACCATTTAGGGAGTGCCTCCTCCTACCCCGTTGATGACTGATTAGGCGTGGGTCTTTCAGCAATAGCATCCTCCCACATTCTAAGGGGATGGTGGACCCCAGAGTTCCAAGTTAAGGTTAGAAGCCACACTAATGATTTTTTAGCATCTAGAGATACCTCCAAAGAAGAGTGTGAATCTCACTACCTACATGCTGTAAGACTCCTCCAAGAGGTGGTGGGATGTGATCTCACAAGCGGGACATCAACAGAATATTGCTTGGGATGAGTATCAGTGCATCTTCTATGATTATTTCTATCCAAATACCTTGAGGGCCGATTGAGACTGAGAGTCCATGAGTCTAGAGCAGGGTACACTTTCTGTTATGGAGTATTACTCACGCTTCACAGATCTGCAGTTTTTCATGCCTATTCCATGATGTGATGAATTTTTCCTTGCATGGAAGTTTTCGGATTGTCTGAGGCATGACATCCAATATAAGGTGAACATCTTCAAGTTGACTTCAATATTTTCTACCATCAACCAGACGCTAATCACAAAGAACAATCATAGTGATTCTGGAGCTGTGAGCTAGGGTGCACCCGCATCTAGAGTTAGTGCTCCGCCAGCAGATAGTAGGAAACACCGTAGGGAAATATAACTTAGAGATCAAAGTAGGTGGGATGCATCTTCGGGTAGCAAGGTGGTGTTCTACCAGGGTGGGAGAAGAGGGACTGTGAGTCCATGTTGCCCGAGAGACCCAATTGAGTGCCAATCTTGCGACCAGATGGTTCACCTTCATTGATTTTTTCAGTACTTCTCACTTGCATCTGGTGACAGGGGTTCTTCTATGACTACTCATTCAGGAGCAGCACCACCAATTTCTCACCAGTCGGGGAACTGGAGTACTTCCAGCCGTTCAGGCCAATTTGTAGGTCGTGGCCATGGTAGATAGTCACACGGTTTTCAGCGACATTAGGGTGGATCAGCTTGGAGTGGTCAGGTAGGGTCACAGGGCCACAACACAGGCCAAACATTAGAAATGGAGCAGACCCAGCTAGAGCGGGATCCCGTACCTTCTACCATTCGAGGTATAATTTTAGTATCATTAGTTTTAGCATATTATATTTTCAATACAGGGGATTCCCATAGCTTTATATATGTTGTTGTCATGGAGAGCCTTTGGCTCTGTATCTTTTTTTCTGATATCTAGATTCTAGACACTCTGTTAGGAACTAGAACAACTAGTTTACGTCAATGCAGAGAGTTCCTTATATAGGTTGGTGGGTGTCACTTCTTACGGGACCTCTATGTCCCATAGATGACATGCTATTATTTCATTCTCGATATGGACTGGTTAGTTCCGTTCTAGGTAGTCATCAACTAATATCGCCACAGGGTGAGTTTTATATAACAAGATGGTGGATCTTTTTTTCATAAGGGTGAATGGGATGTGCAATTGAGCAGAGATGGTCCAGAGAATCATGGTATGGGAGGAGTTACAACCCATCATAGTAGTCTATATTCGGATGACCAGGGGGCATAACAGTTAGACATTCATTCAGTGGTGGATCATTTCATAGAAGTCCTTCTAAACGACTTTTCAGGTTTTCCTCCAGAGCGTGAGGTAGAAGTTTCTATTGAGCATGTTCCAAGAGTGTCACCAGTGTCCTTTCCTCTATATAGGATGGCTACCCCAGAGTTATAGGAGCTCAAGAAACATTTGGAGGAGTTGCAGGCAATGGGTTTCATCCAACCCAGTACTTCTCCTTGGGGTTCTCTTGTTTTGTTTGCGAAGAAGGAAGACAACACCCTCATTATTTCTGTGGATTTCAGAAGCTAAACCATTTGATGGTCAATAACTGATATCCCTTTCCAAGGATTAATGATCTCTCTGACCAGCTTTGAGGAGCCTGTTTGTTCTTGAAGATTGACATGAGGTCCTATATTCAATAGTTTCACATTAGAACATCAGATATACCTCTTACATACTTTCGAATTAGGTATGTTCTATATGAGTATATGGTTATTCCATTCAGTCTCACAAATGCACTTGTAGTTTTTATGGAACTGATGAACTGAGTGTTCCATCCAAACATGGATTCCTTTGTGGTTGTTTTTTTGGACAATATCTTGATGTACTCTCACACTCAACATGGCCATGCTACCCATATTGAGATTGTTTTGAGTACACTAAGGGCGCATTAGTTTCATTCTATGATCTCAAAGTGCCAGTTTTTGATGTATCAGATTCACTTCCTGGGTCATATTATCTCAGAGGCAGGATTATCAGTAAACCCAAAGAAACTGAGAGGAGTAGTTTACTGGGAGAAGCTGAAGAACGTCTTTAAGGTGCGGAGTTTTATAGGGTTGGCTGGATACTACAGAAGTTTCATCCAGGACTTTTCACGCTTAGCGGAACCACTGACAGGTTTGAGTACGAAGAGTACAAATTTCCTTTGCTCATATTCTTGTGAGTCAGCCTTTAAAGAGCTTAATGGGAGGTTGGCTTCTGCACCGATACTAGTATTTCTAGAGCCAACCAAGATCTATATTGTTTACTATGATGAATCAGATATCTGGCTGGGAGATGGAGTTGTTGCGTATGGGTATCAGTGGTTGAGGCCACATGAGAGGAATTACTCGACGCATGATCTTGAGTTTGTAGTTGTTGTTCATGCCTTACATTGTTTGATAAATTATCTACTGGGAGACAACTCTTTGGTTTTCACTGACCACAAGAGTTTCTATTACATCTTTACTCACTGTGATCTGAATTTGAGACAGCGCGGGTGGGTTGAGTTCCAACAATCCTTTGAAAGTGAGCTTGCCTACATGCCTGGGAAGGGAAACGTGGTGGCAGATGTGTTGAGAAGGTGGAATAAGATATAGGTAGTTCAGGAGAATAGAAATGAGTGGTAGGTTATGGCTTTGTTCTATGAGATGCATTTGGAGGTGCACAAAATTCGGGGGTATACATTTCTTTCTTCGATAACTATTACCTCTACTCTTCTGGATCATGTTCGATTGAGGAAGCTATCATATTCTAAAGGCCTAGTCCTAACAGGGAGTGTGTCATTAGAGGACCCTATTCCTAAATGGAACATATGTGATGATGAGATATTTCATTTCTAGGGGAGTGTATGGGTTCCCGCATATATACATTATGGGCTGATCCAGGATTTTCATTCCTCAGTTTGGGCAGTTAATCCTGGCATCACCAAAATGAATCATGATATACACCATTATTATTGGTGACCAGGTATGAAGAGGGACATTGCTAGTTTTATAATGATATGTTCTACTTGTTAGTAGTTGAAGGCGGACCATTAGCGACAAGTAGGGCATCTACAAGAAGTTACCCATTCCCGAGTAGAAGTGGAGTGACATCATGATGGATTTACGCACAAGATTTATGAGGTCGCCTCTAGGGAATGATGTTGTTTGGGTTGAAATTGAAAGACTCGCGAAGGTTTCCCACTTCTTTATGATCAAATATACCTTCAGTGTTGATGATCTGGGACCGTTTTTCATCTGTGACATTGTATGTCTGCATGGAGTTCCACACTCCATCATTTCAGATAGGGATGCATGTTTTAGTTATCGGGTATGGTAGAGGCTTCAGATGTCTTTTTGTACATAGGTACTTTTGATTACAACATATCACCCCCAGATAGATTTCCAGTCCGAGCGTACGATTCAGGTACTTGAGGATATGCTCCGAGCATGCATCATGATTTTTGGAGGTTTTTGGGAGAAACATATACCTATTATGGAGTTTTTCTATAATAATATTTTTCATGCACCGATTCAGATGAAACCTTATGTGTATTTGTATTTTAGGAAATTCCAATAGTCGTTATATTGGCTAGAGGAATGTGAGGCAGGTTTCATGGGACCTCGTCTTGTTCAGGAGACCACAGAGTAGGTAGAGTTGATTTAGAAATGGATGGCTGATACGTAGTATCGATAGAAGTCTTATGATGATCAGTGGAGATGACCTCTGGAGTTTGATGCCGAGGAATAATCTTTCCTTCATGTCACACTGAGGTTGGTACACTACTGTATTAAGAGACAGGGTAAGCTTTCACCGAGGTATATCGGGCCGTTTGAGGTGTTGGAGAGTGTTGGGCTGGTTGTCTATCAGTTGGAGTTAGCTCAGTGGTACTGGGCTATACATGACGTCTTCCAAGTTTCTTATCTTTGACGCTACTTCTCATAACTGTCTCATGTCTTTCATCTCGAGGAGGTTGAGCTCAAAGTGAATACGTCATATGTGGAGCATCCTATCCAGATTGTGGATTGCAGTACAAAGGTTCACTGTGTCCAGTCTGTTCCTCTAGTACGATTGCTATGGCAGCATGGGTGGGTGCGGGATGAGACTTGGGAGAGGGAGGCCGATGTACAAGCTCAGTGGCCGGAGCTGTTCGTGGTTTCTTCTTCTATGCCACACTAGAGAAATTCTGGGATGAAATTCTTTTAGGGGGGAATTTTGTTTGAAACTAAATCTTATTTTCTGGTATGTTTTTCATTTTCTGTTCATTTTTTAGGAAAAATGAAATTATGGAAATTTTCAATGTACATACTGTGTACTTTATGAGTACACGCCAGGTACTTCCTTGATGTAAGAGGCCATTTCTTGGCCATGTAGTATCCACACACATTGCTTTGTGGGAGTAACTTGGAGCCTGATTAAAGAGGATTATGGAAAAGTCGAGTACACGCTGTGTACTTCAAAAGTACACATCGTGTACTGTCACTTTTACATTAATGCCCCAAGGTTTCATCTAATCTGCAGAATTCTCTTCTTTTTGGTCGCGTTCGACCAAGAGCTCTGTATGTCCATGGATCTTCGACAAACCCCTGAGCATGCATCTGTCCTCCAAATCAAACATCGTCGGTAGCGTTGGAATTGCATCAGTGAGTTCCCTCTTCCCCTAGAGCATCATCTTCTGATTTCTCTTCTCTCATGAGATATCGCAGGTTCAACATTTCAGACAGTTTTTTAGATCTTCGACAATCTATGGAGATTCATGCATCAAGGTTCACATATAGTGTTCTCCTAAACCTGATGTAGTTGGTTTATGCCATTCCATGCAAAGTCTTTGAGTATTATGTGAAAATTACACCAATACCCTTGAACGAGGTATTGCGTGTTTACTGTTTTACCCCTGTTGATTGCCTTCCATAGCTGTATTCTTGTGTAGAGGTAATTGGGATATGAATATGGTTGATTTCTATGCTTTGGATGTATTGCACATGCATGTTTTGTTTACGACTGTTTGGTCCTATTTAGCCAGTTTGGATGCCTTGCCTGTATTCCATGCTTGCTACTGTAGGATGGAGAGTTTTGTATTCTTACATTCTTTATAAGCTATAGAAAGGTTATTCGAGTAGTTTTGTAGGTTTAATTTGGCCATATTTAACTACTATGCTCGTTGACCTACATGGGGCCATGATAACCTAGTGTAGTAGACTATAAGGGGAGTTAACCAAATGAGCTTCCTCAGAGAGTCTTTGAGAACATTGGGATATAAGGGGTATAGACTGTGTGAGCATCCCCAGAGATCCTAGAACCACTTTGGACTATAATTATAATTGATTGATAGTGCTTCCTCAGAGATTCCTTGGATACTTCAGACTATAAGGGGAATTGTCCATGTGAAGTTCCTTAGAGTGTCATTTTTTTTAATTGAACGACAAGGGCTTTAAGGGGAATTGACCAAGTGAGCTTCCTCAGAGAGTCCTATAGATTGGGGATATAAGGGGAATTTACCGTGTGAGCTTCCCCAGAGAGTCCTTGACAACCCTAGACTATAAGAGGGAATTGATTATGTGAGCTTCCTCAAAGAGTCTTGTGTTAACTTTTACAATAGGGGGAATTGACTATGTGATCTTCCTTAGAGAGTCTTTATGAATTCTTATAACTGAACTAGAGTGGATAGGCTGTGTTAACTTCCAAGAAGGTTACTGTGGTTGATTGATTTTTTTTTATTTGTGGAACTGCTTTCTGCTGAGCACGTTCCTGTTTACTGTTTTTTGTAATTTTACCTGCCATATATTCACTGAATATTTGGAAAAAATCTTCAAGTGGTTGCCTACTGGGATTTAGTCTCACATCCTGTTTGGGTCATTAATTTTGGATCAAATAGATTAAATTGTTTTTGGTATAGATTAAGGAAAGTGCCCTTCTACTTCATGTACTTGATTGTTGTGGAACTGGAGAGCATGGGACCCAGCTATGGCTTGCGATGCTGAGGATTTTATATGCTTTCTTTTTCACTTTGGTTTAGCACTGTTGAATTCCATCATTGTGACTTGTGGGGCTGTTTTTATAGACATATGTATCATGCATCATTTTATATATGTTCTCTAGTTTATACATTCAATTTTATACTATTACTATTGTATGTCATTATTACTGGATCCTCTCTTGCATGTATCAGTTTACCTCCCATGTGCACTCTTCCAAGGAGGGTAGAGTTTCACCACTCTCTAACTCAATGACCATGATTTTAGTCGGTAGCCTCTAGCATTCAGGGAAATGCTCTCGAGGCCATGTGACCAACCGGGTACTGGGTGCCTCTGGGTGGCTTCTGTAATTGGGACGTTACACCTCTTAAGCCTCTTTTCATGACCAAAAAATACCCATTTCCTCTCCCATAATTACACACATAATCCTAGAAACCAAAATTTGGGTATAAATCCATCCTATGGAAACCATTTGTGCAAATTAAAAGGGATACTTGAAAAGGAGTTAATTTTTTATCACCACTTTCAAAATTCTATTCTTCTTATACATCCTATAATTACTTATTTCCATATTAAATTAATAAATATAGTATCTTATACATTTTTAGATGTTGTTTAAATTATGTAACAACCTTATTCCTTCTTTTATCCATCATATAAATAAATATATCACCATGCGTGCGTACGTATGGCTTACAGTCTCCATGACGTGGTGCATTGTGTTATTCAAAAATATTTATTTTGGATCATTATAATGATGAGTACAATTGATTTAAATAATTAATAAAATTTGATAATTATTCATTTTAATTACTATACCATCTTTTTAAATACCATTTAACCATTACGTGAATGATATCATTACTCGTGCCTACCGAGATCGTACCGTCCCCCTAACACGATGAGATTCATTCTCCACGTTAACCATTCAAGAATGATTATAAATTATATATAGTATATAATAATATGATAAATGAAATTATAATTCTACTTGATTTATTTATATATATATACGTCATTTCCTTGCTTCCATTCAATTCAATATGGAAACAGAAACAATGTTGAGGCATACGTACGACCACCATCACCATGAACGGTGAATTTCATTTCATGTAACTCTATATTAAACTGGATATTTCTGATATATAAACCATGTTTTAAATTCATGAGGTAATTAATTCTTGATATATGTAATAATATCAAAAATAAAAAGTCCAAATGTGTATGATAAATAAATGAATTTTTACCCAAAATGTTGCTTTTACATGGAAGTGATAACTAAACAGGTAATATGATGTCATAAGTGAATCATATATAATATCCTAGATATTATTATTGTTTTTTATAGTTTAATAATGTCATTAATCCCAAAATATAATATAATTTGACTCATATATAAGAAATTAGTCATATGGTAATGGATATACTTTCAATCTCATTTTTATCTGTGATTATTTATATGTAACATTTACTAGGGTTATATTTACCTTCCTTGTATATGTATTGTAAAAAAGTTGTCATAAATATTTTACTATTCTTATATGTATGTTTATATTAATTTATACCCATTTTTTCTTTAAATACATGGTTTGGAAGGAATATTTCTTTCATTTACCGTATGAGGTAATTTATGACTTCTCCGGCCAAAGTATAAGGATAATGTTTTTTTAACTTATACAACATGAATTAATTTTTAATTCTTTATAATTACTTTTTACTGTGAATATTCCTTTAATAAATTGGATGTTTAATTTGAAATAAATTATTTTATATTTAAATTTCATGGAATTTGGAGGAAAAAATTGTTTTTTTAGAAAAAAGTATATTTTCCTATAGAATTATGTTTAAGTGTTTTATCAAAATTATCTTCTATCTAAAATGATTCTCTTAAAATAGGGTTATGTTTCTAACCCCATTAATGATATGATTTGATTTTTTAATGAAGGAAAAATATTTTATATTGATTATTTTATGAAGTAATTATGTTTAAGAAGCAAATTTTATTTCGTGTTTTATACTATGATGAATGGTTTGAGTATTTGTGGCACATGAAAGAATGATATCATTATTATATGGGTGGGAGATCTATCTCCCTCCAATGAATTGAGTAATGATTTATATATTTTTAGATATACATTAATGGAATAGAATGTAATTCTGGTTCATTAATACAGATCTAGAATGATAAGTAAATCTGGTTTAGTATTACATTACTGGAACAAAAAGTAATCCCAATACTGTAATGGAATTTGTCCACTATGATGTTCTTGGATGCAATTCCTTGGCTAATATGTAAATCAAATTATAAGATAAAAATTTTACCTCAATTCCCTATTTTAGACCTTTTCTATTTTTCATGATTCATGATTCAGTTATGATTTATTCCTTATAATGTACCAAGATATATTTTTTGACATGAGATTTTGGAATATGTTAATTGTGGTATGTTTTTTTCAAAAGTCATGTTCATGTTTTTGCATTTTTATTTTTTTAATATATTTTTCATTCCTATCCTTACAGAGCATTTGATCTCACACCATATCATGTTTCATTACCCAAGGATTTGATTAAGTGTATTAAGTATGATGTGTAAAAAGGGGTTCTAGTTAGGAAGGATAAAGAAAGTGACGGTGTAGTTGTTTTATGAACTAGTTGTTTATGTTTTATAGATTACAAATACACTAAAATAATATAGTCTTAGGGTGAAAATTTGTGTAATATATTATTTATTCCAAAAATATGTCATGTCTATGTACATAAATATTGGGTCATTAGTGTGATATCATTTCCTCAGATTCTCATGTTTCTTCTTTAAGTTGGTGCTTTCACCTTAAAACTATGACCTGGTTAAGGGTAATGTTTTGTACACCTTTATCTATATGATAAAGAATCATTTTTTTCAAAACAAATATCATGATAGAATAATAAAACCTATGAGTTTAGTATATGCAAAGCATTAGGTATATAATTCCTCACGAGAGATATATGGAACACATCATGGATTTGAAGTTGGTTTTGTGGAAGTGCCATGAGATAAGAAACTGTCGCTACTATATCAATAATATAAAAAGAGAAAATAAGCATCGTGATCATTTATAATTTATTCAAAAATCTCATAACCTTTTTCATGTAGATATTAAAAGAAACCCCATTAAACTATAATAAAAATCCATATCAAAATGATGATTATCAACATCATTTTTCAATCTACTCTACAATATCTTAATGTTTTGTTGAATAGATATGAAATTATATAACATTTTCTCTCCTAGATATGGTTTAAAAAGATTTTTGCTCAAACATAATCCCATAATGTAATATTTCTATACTTAATTCTATATAGGCCTTCATAAGAATTCATGCGAATGCCTGAATGAATGAAATATTTGAATGAAAACATAATTATATAAAGGTGTTGATTTTAACCACCTATGAAATAAATAAAAAAATGATCTCAACATATTTTTTAGGGTCTGAATGTTTCTATTAGACTGAACAAATATGTGATGATTATATGTAATGTTGAAACATAATTTTGTATTTAGTTCTTGATGAAGAATTTTTTTGAACTACAAATTTGGCCATGGATCCCAATCTGACATAATAAAATGTGGTACTCCATACAACATTAGTCCTCAATTAAGGAATATCTTATAATGAGAATTTAAAGATGAATATTCTTTGATAGATATAAAGTGTTCTAAAATTATACAGAGATTGAATACACTTATTTATCATTATTCTCTTTAGATATTTTGGGGGGTCTGATGAAAAAATCCATGGTGATGCTTTCCCTATCAATTATGGGATGAGTAATGGTTATAACATCTCCATATAATTTATTCTCCCAGCCATGACATTTTGATAAACCATTAACTGAGATATAAATATTGAAGTATATATCATAACACCATCACAAAATATTTACTCTCTTTGATCTTTATATAGATTCATTATTGATTGAGGAATTTAGAATGAAGAACTATGATCCACCACTAATATATCCTTCTTTAAATATGATATGGAAGGAACACATACATGGTTTTTAAAATTAATCATCCCATAAAAAGTAATGTTAAAAAAGTGAACATTTATAACCTTCATCAACTGCAATACGTCTTATTTTTGTGCCACATTAATCATTACTTTCATTGATGGGTAAAAACCCATTTGATGAAGATATGATATAACCCATTTTACATGAATTATAGAACCTTCTATTGAAAATATATGAATATTTGAAATTTTATATTCCTTATCATAAATAATCATTCACAATATTTTACACTCAACATATCATCCACCATGATGGCTTTCTCGAGGTGCTAAAATATTGTGCATTTAATGTATTTTATCATCTCTAACTATCTTAACTAGAGTACGTTCAATGAAATAGATTTGAATATATACCTCTAAATACTATTATTAGAATATATATTACACCATTCTCAATCAAAATAAATCATCCATATAATTAATATAAAAATTACTATATCTAACTCCAAATCATGTGTTGTGTGTTTTTTCCAACAAACCATAAATTTTTGCAGAGAATAGGATATCACCATATCATTATGTAATAGAATACATCCCAATACCTTCCATAATTAATAACTATCTCTTACAAAATCATCTCTTGCTAAGGTTAATGTAAGAATAGGTTCCTTGACTATACTTATCTTTAGTTCCGTGAAATTTTATTAACATTCATATATCTGAAGGAACATAGGTCCATTTTACGTGAACATGGTATGTAAATTGGAAATACATGATAATGTTTCCTTAAAGGCCCTATTATATTCTCCCAAACTAGGATAACTATGAATCTGAGTCATTGTGGTTAGTTTTGGAAAACTTTCAAAAGTGAAAATCTTTGATGGATTAACTAATATACCCTTTCATGAGATTATATGGACCCATAAAATGATATTTTATTTATCCCAAATTAAAATTATGAAAATTTTACTTTTAGATTTTACATCCATCATTACATTTTTAAAATCCTCAAGTGAAGATCATTCTATTATTTTCTCATTGAATAGATAAGAATATCATCTATAAAGACAACATGAAATGGATCAAGTCAATAACTAAATACTTTTTTCATCAAATACATGAATATAAAAGGTGATATAGTATGACCAAATGGAATATCTATATATTCAATGTTTCTATAACATGTAAAAAAAATAAATCCTTGTTATATATTCCATCACGACCTTCCATTGATTATATCTAGAAAGAAGGAAAATCTTGGAATTGTATTGAGCTCTAAACAATTGGTCAAATAATTTATCAATAATGGGAATATGATACTTTTTTTAATTGTGATCTTGTTTATTTACCCACACTCAATAAATACTTACATAATTCAGTCTATCATTAAAAAAATATATGATGGACCCCATTGAGACACACATGGATTACTGAATCCATTTAAATGATTATTTTGGAGTAACATAATCAATTCCTAAAACTCATTTGGATCCATTCTATAGGAATTTTTTGAAATATATGCAGCACTAGGCTTGACTTTTATTGTGAAATGAACCTCAAAATTCAGTGAAATTGTTGAAGAATCTTTCAACAAGACTTAAAAATCGAATACAACTGTAATATCATCATTTATGAGTTTCTCCCCAACCATCTGAGATTAACACTACATTTCAATAATAATCAATACCCATTTAATGGGTGCATTTTCTATTGGAGGGTAATATTTATCTTTGAACTGGTAGATGATCATTGAATAATTTTTAATATCAAATGTTTCTTTCATTCCATAAAATGGATGTGGGATTTATTTATCAAAATATATTCCATGACTATGATAACATCAAATTTTACAAGAGAAAGGATAACAATATTTTCAGGAATCACATTCCTACAAATATCAAATTGAGAAAAGAATAGACTATAGATGAAATCATTATAAAAATGGGGGTTTCGAAATTAATTCAAAATTTAATAATTTCGGTGGTCGTATGGAACCCATAGAAAAATATTTAGATATAGATAATTGGGTATATCTAAAACTAAATAATACATGAGCAGTTCTAGTAGAGATGGTACCTATAGATTTTACCTCATCATTATCATATCCTTCATCACAAATAGGGATCACATGATATTTTCATTTTTTCATCATCATAAAAGGTTGGTTTTTGTTGTTGTTAGTCATCATTAACCTTCATATTTGATCACTTATTTGCATAATTCCAAAAAATTATTTCATTTGAAACACTAATGTCTAGTTGTTGCATTCTACAAATCTTTATCTTAATACATATCATTAGATATCGTCTTTCCATCAATTTTACATTCAGGTACTTTATGAATCTCCTTTACAAACAAATGTCATTTATTATTCCATATAATATAATTAAATCCATGTTTCCATCTACACATTGGGAATTAGTGAAATATCATGTTCTTATTCTCATGATTTTTAAAGTTTAAATTGAATTCCATATTTCATTTCCTATAAAAACAATGAGATCAAAAGGTTTATCCTACATACATTTCATTCATAATATTAAAAAATGATTTAATTATAGCTACTAGAGTCCCTTGATGATAACACCCTTCGTATATCTGGTTCTACTCCCATGAAAAATTGACCATCCTTACTTTTTGGTAGGATGATAATACCAGATTTGTACATAGAATATCTTGTATAATTTTCCTCATAGGTAAAAATATAATAATTATCCATATAATTTAGATAAATTAATTACTTACCCATTTTCATGTGAACAATACAAAATAATTACTTACTAAAAAAACAATATCTCAAAATATCACACTCTATGGATTCAATTTCTTTCCTCTTCCCTCATATTCATGAAAACATTCTACCATAAATCCTATTTTCCTTTCAAACTAAAGGACTATAACATTACATCATTATTATATGAACAATAGATAATAGAAAATAGTATCTAAGTGTTACTAATAAACAACTCGAAAAATAGATGATCTACAGAAATTATAAATAATAGTGGATGTTAACTCATGAAGGAATCAATAGAATATTGTTCCCTACTTTTGTTGATCAATAGTTTAGCATGATTAATGACATAAAAAATTGTTAGCATATAAAGGCGATTTTTAATTCCATATCTTATATATTTTGGCATTGTTGGATGAAAATCATTCGATTTTACATATAATTTCCCACTAACATCATTTCGTTAGGTTATAACCATTGAATAAAACCAGTAATCAAAGACTTAGAGACAATAATAATAATGGGGAACAACATAATAATGAAAAATAAATTGCATTATATTGAAATAATAAGGACTTATATTCAATCAATGACACCTTAGGTTTATCCTATTTCATTAATGGTCATTCTTTAGATCATTCCTGGAGATTTGTAAATATTTTTTAAATATAGAAAAAATATAACATGATATTTTCAAACATGGTGTGAAACAAGGCCCATTTACATTTATATAAGATAATAAAGATAATGTGAAATGCCCCATTTTTAGTTTTATTCCCCAAGGTATAAATATGCTTTTTCCACATCCAGCTATATTATCTCGAAAAGGATGTAATTCTTTCTCAATCACTTTCTTAATCCATTTCCCAAATTCCATGATATATTCACATACTTAGAGTTATCCTTATAGATATAACTAATGGTATCTCATTATAGCATTCAATTCTATAATACATTATTTTGATAGCTATTAAATTTACGAAAAAATTTCATGTACAAATATCACATATTAATATTTGAAAATTCATTAGATTGCATAATGATTCATTGAAAAAATCATATTGGCATAGTTTCTTTTGAATTTTGGACATGTAAAGAATTATTAAATAAGGTATCTACATCATTTAACAACAATTAATTAATAATTGGATCCATTCTTAGATATTTTATGCCTAATTCATTTCCTAATAATTTAGGGAAATGAATAATTTGGAAAGGGCTAAATCAGATGTTCATTAATGGTAAGAAAGGGAGAAATCAACAAAAAATGGGTATAAGGGCTTGATAACATGAAAATAATATTTTAAAAAAAGTACCCAACATATCATATATTTTAGACATAATTCATGGAAAATATCTTAGTGGTTCATAATAAATCAATCATAATAGATTCAATGAAGACAATCTAATAGAGAATAAAATTAGCATCAGAAATTGATTTGTGGAATAAAAATATATATGGAAAATATTTTGTCAAGGATACCTAGAAATATATTACTAAAATATTAGGCTATCAGTAACCACTCATGTACCAACTTTCGTCTTGAGATAACATCCCAAAGAATCTATTTTGTTTTTCAGATAACATATCATTTACCCTCTTATTTTTATTCATTGGATAATATCATGTGTAGCCTATTTTATGTTTTGATTAGTCATTACCAAATTCATTGAAGGGATATATAGGTCCCACACAATAAATAATTTAAATAAAACATATCGTTTCAATAATATTATAAATCATTCATCATATCATATACTATGTAAATTAAATGGGTTTCATACTAATTTCATCACAACAAAACTCATGTAAAAGAAATGGTTTTAAAAAATCATAGTATAACACTTGGGAAATTAATGGGGTACATAAATATATTGTCATCCTAATCATAAAATGACTATATAATGAGTAAAGATGGTACCACTAGATCATAAACTCAATAAAACCCAAGTAACACCAAAGTGGTTTTTATCATTGATGAATATTAATTACATAAAAATATAATTAAAATATTCTTGATGAAAACATCCTTTAAAATTATAACTCATTTCAGTAAAATGCATAAAAATTTGAGAAAATAAAATAAATTTTTTCTTGTGGAATATTTTAGGGGAGGTGTTAAATCATTGAGAAGTTAGGAAAAATAAAATTTATATTCAAGCCAAATAATTTAAAAAATATTCCATTCACATTTTCATTAAACGTTGAAAATCACTTCATATAAAACAAGACAAGAGGTACACTTTCAATCCATTTGGTAAAAATTTTAACATGTGTTATAATGTTTTCGTATAATAAATGTAATATTTAAAAAAAATCATTACAATTGTTTTAGAAGACATTATCATTGAAGAAATAAGATTTTTGAACGAAGAGAGGAATTGAGTTGAATTTTATTAAAAATTATATTTTTGTCAGATTAGTACTTAAAGACATGAAAATGAAAGGAAAACATGTATTAAATATAAATAAAATGAGGATTATAAAACTCATTAGTTTTCATGAGATGTATATAATAATATTTTCAATCATAAATTTAATCCTAAAAAAACCTGATAAACAATTAGACTGTAACATAAAATAATTACCAATATATTGACATTGGACTCAAAAGACCCATGAATGGAATACAATTATATGGATATATATATCCAAAGAATTATTATATGAATCGTAAAATATATTATTGGGTACTGCATACACCATACAAGATAAATAAATTTGTAAAATGGCATATGTCCTATAGAAATAAAAGTGTAATGAATACACCTTACCTCAGGTATAAAATTACATAATTAACTTTAAAACCTGAATTATAATAAATATATTATTATTATACATATATTTTATGATTCACACTCTTTTATATCAATCCAAATTTAATTTACTCAAAACATTTTATCTTCTTTATGTTAAAACATCCTTGTTAAAAATCATTTTCGTGGAAATAACAACTTGTTTTTATTTATGTTTTGGTTTTGTATTATTGACCATGATTATTTTATAATTATTAAAAAATTAAAATAATTTTAAAATTTATAATAATAGCATATATATTCATTATTTATTTATCTGGACTAATTCATTAAAGATAGATATTGGAAATGAATTACGCAATTAATGGAGATGTTAGGCCACACGTACCCTTGAAAAATATTTTCGTTCTCTTGATAGATAGAAGAAAATATTTGTAAATAATATATCACATTTATATAATAATTATAGTTTCTTATTTATAATTTATATTCATTAAATCTATCGTTATTACCAGACATTTCAAAATGAAATGGAAAACTAACCACATCATTCCGTAGAGGCGGTAGTCTATACTTGCACAAGAGAAATGTTACAATTTTACAAAAAAATTATAAGGTAAGAAGATATATGTGATATTATAATTAAAAGAATATAAAATTTTTATAAATATCATATATTAGTGTATAAGACAAAATTATATCCATTCTTGAGAGGCATAGTTGGGAAAAAAATTACATGTTTTCATAGTGGTGGTTGTTCTACACACACATGATTGTTGGTTTCATTACCCATTATATTGAGTAGGAGATAGATATAGGAAATTTCATTATCAAAATAAACTCTCAATATATTTTATATACTTATTTTAATATATTTTAATATTTTAATAATATTTTATGGATGTTCAAAATGAAATAAAACTAAAATTATCGTTTAATAATGAAACATATTCTTCAAAAAACCTCTATATGTTTACACAGAAATCCTAATTAGTAGGGTATTATGATTAAAATAGAACTATAATATGTTTATTGGGATTCACGTATGGTTTTTTTGTTTCTTGTTTCTAAAAAAGTATTTGGGATAGTAAATATGACAAGGGTTCCCTATTATATGTGTGGAAGAGGACATACATGTATATTATAACCAAAAAACGTCATACCCACCATTTAATCTTGAAAAAATGATAAAAATGAGTCAATTTTAATTTCATATGTGTGAATTTTAAATTATGGAAATAAAAAAGGATTTGGAAAAAAAATTAGGTTATTTTAACCCATATATGTTTACTTCAACCCCTGGTAAAACCATTTTAACCTTAACCGCGGTACTTATTTTTTAGAGTTTTTAGCATTCCTTTTGATAAAATATTATTTTGAAATTATTATATAATATTAATTAATTTTATTATAAATATGGAATCCTTATTTCTAAATTTTATTTCATATTAGTGGTAGTATTTATTATAAAATATAACCTACTCATACGATGAATTAATTGGTTTTCCCAAAAAAACTTTTCATTAGTGTATAAACATGTATATAAAAAATTCAATATGAAATTGAATGAAATTACAATAAGTAGATTGATAATAATATTATATAACAAATTTTATTTTTTAAACATTTTAATATAAGATGATTCTTTGTATATTCTTTAAATAGAAATAATGTTTTTAATAAAAATCATTATTTTTAACTATTTATCAAAAACTGTTCGTTTCAAACAATTATCAAATAATAACTCATGATAATTTTAAATTGTCAATTGAAAAAAATAATTTCATTTTTTCAAAAAAAATTTATAAAATTAGAAAAAATTAAATTTATTATTGTTCATAAAGGTAAATAAATACTTTTTTTGGCGAAAAGTATTTTTGAGAATAACATATTTTTGAACTATATAAATAAATTAATACTTTGTAAAAATATATTATCTTTATAAAAATCTATTGTACATGATATTTGAAAGGTTTTTTTTTCATATTCATAACAAATAATTTAATGGCTAGGTTATAGCAGTCTTGTTTAAATTATAAATTAATATTATAATTTGGTTTCATAATACTCAGTATCGCATGTAATAAAAGCTATGAAATAAATTAAATCTACGAAAAATATTAATTCATATTTTATCATCCTGACTAGGGGTCTACATAACTCATTCGAGAAGCTGGTGGGTCACAATTCTTTATACACGCCACCCTCTATAACCAAGGCTCTAACTAGTAGTGATGTTGTGAATGTGGTCTGATACAAAAAATATACTATATATTTAGTGTATAATAACAAATAAAACAGATAAAATTCAATAAGAATAGAATAATATGTACATAAAGAATCAATAAAATGTAGAGGTACAAATATATAATGTAATAAGTATGTAGAAGAAGAAATAGATAAATAATGACTGATAATATAATCAAAAGCCTCTAAGGAAGTGTTTGATGCATAGATTTGTATCAAGAAAATATAAAAAGAGAATAGCTAACATGAAATATTTCATGCTATAAATAATATTGAAGAATAACAAGAGATGCTCCACTTGCATCTTCGGTGAATGTGTAGTCCTCTGCTCCCAAATCAAAATATTATCTAAACATGTCAACAACCAATAGATGGGTTTTTTATCTTATCCATTACTATGCACAAATAGTCTTCACTGATGGAAAGGGATGCCCAATTAGGGAGTGATATAAAAATTTCAATGGTCCACCACCATTTCTGTGTATGTGTAATCTTATAAGTGATCGTAATGAAACAATTTTCTGGTATAATAGAAAAATAAGATGAAGTTGAAATAAATAACTATCGTAATGATCATCCTATAGGATACCTGACAAGTCTACTGGATTTATCTTCTTTCTAGAATGAGTGTCCGTTCATGTCACTATATATTTATATATATAATATTTAATAATATATATAATTGTTTATTATATTGAAACCTCCTATATGAACAATGTAATTGTGGACTCCTAATGACCATATACACGGAACACTAGTGGGGAACTAGAAACGTATATAACTAAGTGATCTCTAACCAGTCCCATTGGCCTAAAATCTCATGCAATAGGGTATATTTCCTACATCCTAAAAGATTCAGATATATCATGCTACAACACTCGAGATGGTGAGTGACGATCCATGGAAACCCTCAATCATGAAAACTGGCTCATAAATCGAATCACTCATATAATATACCTAGTGAGAGATGCAATTCTTGAAACACGATGTATGGGATCTTGATAATACCATGCACAATGAGTCCCTTACAATTTTATCACATCCTCTACAAGGAACATTATTTATATAACTAGCATAGATAATTACCTCCCATATATTTCTTTTATACATCCTATATATATAAATAAGGCATAATTTTATTTTCAATTTAATAAAGTTGTAATTTTCTCTCATGTTTCATGTTATCAACGACATTGAATATATATAAGTAATATTCATGTTTATAACATAACACATGGTGAAATACCTCACACATGACCCAATTAATCAATTAAATTATATTAAAGGAAACAAAATTGACCATAATAATTTAATAAGACGTAGTCAAATGTCCTGTGGTCATCATCAATTGTATATAATTATAGTTAAACCATTTCATTTCATTAAGACATCAAATTTAATGAAGTGTAACCATCAAAAGTTTTTCATACTATACAAACTAATCCACTCAAATCAAAACTTAATGACAATTCATTTAATTATGATGTAATAGTAATTCAATATGTGAAATTCTCAATAAGGTAATTGTCAACATGAGAAATTATAAATCTATTAAGACAAACACATGCAAGGGAACCTTTTTTCATTTCAACCTTCAAATTATAAGTGAAATTAATCCTAAAAGAGAAGGATAAATTTTGGAGTCCAATCAGGAATGTTCACTTTTTGAAAAAGGGGAATGTTTTGTTATCACACCCTTGGGATGTTATTAAACAATAATCCCAACCTCTAACTAATTGAAGACGGACCAATAGACATGTATTAAGGGAAAAAGATCAATTATACACAAATAAATTTATATAATACAGATTATTAGAAAAATAAGACATGTTGCACAATGAAATAAATTACGAAACATCAAAAACTAATTTGAAAATGATGAGACCTCAAAATTAAAGGCTATAGATGAATCCTCACTCAATATAATCTTTTTATTTGAAGTATATTTGAATAGATATGATAAATTATCTGATAACAAGAAAATAAAGAAAAAGATCCTTCACAAAAACAGAGTAATGGATGTAAAGATAAACTTAGATATGAGTTTGGAGAAAATGGGAGATTACCATGCAATATAAAATCATTATAATCGATTAAAGATTCGAAGCTGGATGGAGTAACTAGATCAATGACTAGATTGAGGTTTTTGGGATCTCATAAGTTGAGGAAGACCCCTGGAAATCCAATGGAATGTGAATAAGAAAAGGAAAAGGGTTAAAGGTATAAGTGGTGGTAAAAAAAAGAATTTTCTCTAAAAATATAAAAGCACTGGATTTGGATGCATGGTTTCACCAAACATGTACAATGCATTCCGAGTTCACTAGTATATGGGGCACACCACATGTTTATTTGCACAATTTGACTAATCATGTGAAAACTGTGAATAATGAATATATCACATTTCTAAATCCAACCGCGTGGTCATGATCCCTATATTGTATGGTTATAGAAAAAGCATATTCCCAGTCTATATTTCCCATTTCAGAGCTCTGGAATCCAAATGAGCCTCAATTTCACCTATGACCTCAATGAAGTGAATAAACATTGTTATTAGTGATTTTGAACATATTAAAATTGAAATAATATTGGTCCATAATTTTTTTGAAATGATGGATCATTAAAACATCCCCACCTTAAAGAAACTCTTCTTTGTGTTGGTCTTATGAGGGTAAAGAGGTATCATCCGAGAATAGCTATGGCCACTGAGCTTGTATATAATCTTCTAGCTCCCTGGTCTCTTCAATTACTCGAACGTGCTACAATAGAACTTATACCAAAGTAAAAAACCTACTTTAGAGTGTATTCAGGATCTGATAAATAATATAAATGTGATATTTCTCAATGGGAGAATCCATATAAAGCTCATCCTCATTAGGACGAAAGACATGTAAGGGTTCGTGATATTATTGTTGAATTTGAGATACATGTCAGAAATTATGAATAGAGATGTATCTATGATGATGTACCCACTTGGAACACAATGGTATGATTTGTTTCACACCCTCAATGGGTCCAATGAACCCCGATGAGATAACCTCCTTATAAATACATAAACAACCTAACCTGGGTGAGACTCACATGAAAACCCAATCTCCGACTTCAATCTCAAGAGGATGACAACCTCTAATGACACGTGAATTATAACTATGAATAGATATCAATATGTTTGTCTTAATCAATTGGACCATCTTTGTAGTCTCCTCAACGAGAAATGGTCCTGACATTGTTTCTATTCCTACCTCTTTCCATAACATAGTTGAGAAATAAGACGAAACATATAAGCTTTCTTAGGGAGCTATATAAATGGTATCCTAAAAGTTGATATTATATTCAAACTTCATAAGAGAAATTTTTTCTCCTAGGAACCACCAATGTCAATGAAACATGCACAGTGCATATCCCTAGAGAAGAGCATTATCATTCATGCCTCTAAGGAGGATGCAGAGAGAATAAATGGGAGACCATTCCAAGTGGACTTAACCATAGAGCAAGAAGATTGGATCACCAAGAAATATTTAATATTGACTAGAGGCTTCAATTCTAAGAAGATAACAGTGGAAGAATTCCTACAGGCGTGGGACAAGGTGGTAGATCAATTTGAAGATTCCATCAAGGAAGATCTAGTTACACAGGTATCATCTCTTTCATGGAAATTATAAAGGGCGGATGCATCTGCTCGTTTTAAGTTGTCCTGTAACAACTTTTTCACCTGTTATGAAGTTTGATGCTCTTGTTTGTACTTGCAGGTTTCACACTTTTCCATAAAAGTGTTTTATAATAAAAAATTATCTTTCAACTAAATATATTTTTGATAGGCTATGCTCAGAAGTGCCTATGTACCAAATCCCTTCGGCAACCACTTCCAGAACCCTGATATGAAATGAATGTCTCCATTAATAATATTAGAATGTGGATCCCATTTTGATGTACAACCTCTCTGATGTATATCCTTCCGAGCTTGTTTTCTTAGAAGGGCTCATGCATAGGTAGAATGTGTGCTAACATTGTTAAATGATAAATGACAACCCACACTGTATCATTTCCTTTAGTTGATTTGGGTAGAACAGTCATGAAATCCATTGAAAAAATCATCCCATTACCACTCAGTAATGGAAAATGGCTATTTAATCTATAGTAATCAGTTTTTTTCTTCATTAGGTGGACCATGGAGTGATAAATCCAAAAATCTCACATTTGATAATAGGCCACTATTGCAGACATCGTAGATATCGATAAATTTTTGAAATACCGAGGAGTACCACTCATAATTTGGTATGTAATTCCCACATAAGGTCCCATATAATAAATATCGGGACCCATACACACCCATGGAATTATATGGCATCATCCCCACTCCTAGCCCAATATGGGGATATATCATCCTTTGAAATTGATTCCCATAGGATGATCCCCTCTAAATTAGATAAGTGCCTCATTATTACCCATTATAGAATTGTACATGTCACTATTAATAATGATAGAATATCCATTATATGGGCCTCTTAAACCTCAACTTGGAACTCTATAAATAAGGTTCTAAGATTCCATTATCCAATAAAATCCTAAACATCGTTGTTTTTTATTCATTCAAATCAGAGCATTATCTACATAATTCTCCATTCCATGAATGTGATAAATATAGAAATTTAATGACTATATGTATTTGAACCACCTGGATATTCTGAGATTGAAATTCTATGGTTTAAACATATACGTGAGTTTTTTGGGATTTTTGAAAACATCACAATGATATCCATGTATATAGTATCCCCAATTATGTAAGGCATGAACTTCAACAACAAGATCAAGATCATTTGTTGGGTAATCACACTCATTAATGCTAAACTGATGAGAACCATATGTGACTACTCACTCATCTAGAGCCAAATTTTCTCTAATCCTGATACTAAATGAATCTAAGTGCATATTCTAGCACCAAACTAGCTCCAAAAAAATCTGTATCGGTGTTGAATTAAAATGAATGTTTACCTCGTAAAAGTTTTCTTCACAATATTATAATCAAAAAAATTATCCATCCTTCCCTATCAAGACCACAAGTGTCACTGCATGTTATGGGAATTCCTAGAATAAGTACCATTAATACCTGAAAACCCTGACTTTTAGATGATATGAAGTAATAAGTGGACATTGTAGATCAAGATGTGGAATTTACTGAGATTATGATGGAGCTGATTCGCTATCAAAGTATTAACGAAAATCTCACCATGTGTATCATAGTTAGGTCTAGAGCATGAATACTCCACGATAAAGTCAAAAAAAAACTACCACAAAATAATCTAGATATGGGTGAAAGACCATATTCATAATATCTAAAAAGACTACAGGTTCCTGTGTGTGTCCGAACAACATAAAAAATACTTGTATATACCAGAAATTCTCCTAAGAGATGTGTGAGGTATTTCCAATGTCTTGAGACATATCTGATGACAGCCTGAACTCAAAATATGATTGAAAAAAATATTCTCTCATCGTAGATGATCGAAGAGATCATCTATTTGAGGTATTGGATAATGATTATTTATTGTCACATCCCAAGTAAGTAATGAATAATAGATATTTTTATCTATGTCTATTTATGAATTAGATAGTGTTTTGGATGCTTAAAATGAGAATAAATCGAATCTTAAGCATGGAATACACTAATATTTTTAAAATATTTTTTACTGCCTTTTGATGGAAAACCATTTTTAAATCAAACTTTTGACAATTTTATAATCTCTATTTGTCAAAATAAACGTATTATTTATGATTGGGACATTGAAATTTACATTGGATAATTTTTTGGTATTTTTCTGACAATGTTCATTTTTTAATGAATAGTGAAAAATAGTGCATTTTACATCAAAACTGCTTTTTCATCTAATTAAATTATATGGTTCAATTATCTTTTTAATTGGTTTTAAAGAGTAAATAGAATATAGTTTTAACATGTAATATAATGGTGGTCATTGGGATTAATTTCACGTTGGAATTGGACATAAACAAGTGGCAAACGTTTCATAGATATTGTTTCAAAAAAACCCACTATTTGTTTTGACAACATGAATTATTTTTAAATTCATTATTGCAATTTATATGTTTGGAATTTGGTAAAATGGATTCCATATTTGGAATAAGAAGGTCCAAATTATGTAATTAGGACTCTTTTGTTTTTGGATATTATGAATAGTAACGACGGTAATTATCTTTAATTATCTTGATTAATGAGTAATCGGGTAGTTAAGGATAATAAAATAATATCATAATAATAAAAAATGACCACAACATGTGTCCTAATGCTACTATTTGTCTCATGGACGACCATGGGATTCCATGTACCAAACTTGGGGACCCCATGGAATCACTTTTGTGTGAAAGTGACTTTTTATCTTTTTATTGTTAAAGAAGGTTAAATATAACAAAGAATGTATCACATGAGTAAAACATTTTTAATTTTGACTACATAAATGATATTTTGGACTATAAATATTAATTGTAAAGATAAAAATATTTCTTACATCATAGTATTTTTTTCATAATTTTTAGAGATTAAATAAATTCAATTATTTATGACATCATGATGATGCAGCAATTACCTCATTATTTAAAGATTTAAATAAAATAAAAAGATAATGTAAAATCTAATACCTACACTAGTCAAAGACCTATTGGATGAGTATATTTCGAACCCTTATCACTTTATCCTCAAAATACATCAATGTGGGACCTTTAAAATCAGAAACTCATTTAAAAATAAAGTAACATTTTGTAACTTTCCAAGAGTGCCCCTCCTCTCCTCTTATAAAATGCCCCCACCTCTACCTCCTTACCCACACCTCTCAAGCCTTTTTCTCGGCCAAAACCTGCTTATTTGGTCTCTACACATCTCTATATTACTCCTAGAAGCCTCAATTTGGGCATAAGTATTCCCAAGGACGCCTTTGAGCTCAAATCAAAAAGAGTTACCTGATTTAAAGGTAGTGTCTTCTCTTGTGTTCTTATGTTTTATTTTGCTTATCCAACCCCCTAAACTCTTTTTATTCATTTATTTTGTAACAACACCAGTATCTTCAATATACTAGGATTTTTTTATAATAATTATTCTAGCTACACTTATACCCACATACATCTAATGGTAAAAGAACATACTGTTTCTGTGGATGGTGAATTTCTGCCTCACGAAACGATGATTGTTCAATATTCTTTTAACACCTTCAAAGGTGGACATTATGATGACACTATATTTATATATGATATATAATATGTTTTTGTTTTACTTAATCTTCTGTATTTTTCATTTATGGCATAAATTTATGGTTTCCATTATGGGTAAACGTGATATCTACATTTTAGGAAGTGCGGACTACCGCTCCCTCAAAGTGATTTGATTCGTTAATACCATATGTGTTATGTATAAAGGATAGATTTAATGATATTATATATGATACCATAATGGAATTATAATACTATTATGTATCATTATGTTTTAATTCCATTAAATTATGAGATAGAAATGAATGTAGCGTTCATGCGTACGTACGACTTACCATCTCCATGCACGGTGCATTTCATTTCTTATCCCCAAATGTAATGTACTATTATAAGTACATATATATAATGGATATATATGATTTATGTTACATCTAAATGATGAATATAATTTGGGAATTAAAATATACATATCTCTCATTTAGTTTTAATTCCATTAATATGACATAGAAAGGAAAGTAGCGTTCATGCGTACATACGGCTTACCGTCTCCATGAATGGTGTATTTAATTACCTAATTCTAAATGATTATGTAATATTATAAATGCATGTATATACTAGATATATATGATATATATGGAATCTAAATCATGAATATCATTCTTGAGATAATATATATTTGACTACGTGAACAACTTGTAAATATAAGCAGTACATTTTTGACTCAAGTACCAATGATCGTTAAAACAACCGTTAGAAACTTAAATAATAACATAGTGTTCATGAAATGGTTATAAATGATATAAAAGGAAAAATGAACTTGAAAAAGGTTCTTAAGCAAGTAGAAATTAACTCAAGTTTATTATTCAATAGATTAAAGAATGATCAAGTCAAGTCAGATACGAGGTAAGGGACTTCGTCTCAATCTCCATTCATTGAGGCATATTTTGTTTTATACACAACATTATTTTATACGGTATATAAACCCCTTTGTCTTTTATGCTTATTCAAAAGGAATCTTTTTTTTATACGAAGCATTTTACTAAATGACAGAAGTAATGTTTTTTTTGTCGTACGTATGTGGCGACAACGAATTCTCCGCCGACGTGACCATTATTTGAGTTTCGGATTCTTCTACAAGCCATAATTTTTTTTATAATGAAAAATAAATACCATGTTTTACTTTTATATTATTTTGGTATTGAAAATTGTCTTCATAATTCTTTTTATATCAATGTGTTTTGTTGATATCTTGTGATTGAAATGTGGAAATGTTATGTTTCCTTTATGCATGTATTATGTGGTACGATTATGTTATGGTTCTTGGGAATTGTTATGAAGATGAGTGGTTCTGTGATAAACTAAGGGTAGGTGATCCTGATATAGATCTCCAATGCATTGGATAATGCGATGGAGTTAAACGTTAAGGTTTCTCCGAAGATATTTAGGGAATATACTGTGATGGCTATTCCAAATGTAACCAAGAGGGTTACTCCCTTTGTAAGAATGTTATGAATGCCTCAAGTTACCTTTATGTATTATTATTTCTATGATTTATTCATGATTTGATGAGGTATGTTAAAGTTCTTATGTTTTATGAGTAAAGTATTATTTCATACATGGACTAATGTTTTCATTTCATACTTTTATATCCCTTACTGAGCTTTATATGCTCATCCCAAGTTTTTGAAATTTTTTTCACAGGTCAAGGTAAAGGTACATGATGTGATGATAGTGTCAATGAAGTGTCAATAAAGAATCCATGGTTTATTTTAAATATGTTTCCGCTGATGGGAAAATGTGTACTATATTATATGTAACCACTTTGTTTAAATGTGGTATGTAATGCATGTTTTATGATCTAATTCTCTAAAACTCTAAACCTGAAAAGATCCTCAAGGTGTATTCTTGAAATATCTCAAGATTAAGTAATGTTTAAGGCTGTGGACTTATAGTTGGTATCAGGGGTCGGTTTAGATAACTTTAGGAGTTATAATTCTATTAAATGATTATCCAAAAATATTTTTTATGGTCAAATTTAAATGATATAGCATTCGAAGATTACCACGTTTCTTCATCTAATACATGTTTGTTAAGAATGGTTTTTCATAGAGGAAACAGAACAACTTTTCTGGGAAGGGATACAGAAGGAAATGACCTTCCGAATCAGCATCCTGAGATGGTCAGAATTGGAACTGAACAGTTTGTTGCAGTAATGGCGCAGTTGACTCAGGTGAAAAATGTTGGTTGTTTTTATTGATGATATTTTGGTGTTTTTTAAAAGTAAAGAGTAGCATGAAAGTCATTTAAGGGTTATTATGAAAACCTTAGAAGAAAAGAAACTATATGGAAAATTCAGCAGGTGTGAGTTTTGGTTACAACAAATTTCTTTCCTTGGTCACATTGTTTCAAAAAATGGCATAACTATTGATCCTGCTAAAACAATAGTTGTTGAATAATGGTCAAGACCCACAAATGAGATTCGTAGCTTCCTTGGGTTGGTAGGCTATTACTGAAGGTTTTTTAGAAATTTTTCACGGTTATCTAGTCCAATAACTAAGCTAACTCGGAAGGGTGTTAAGTTTATCTGGACAAAAGAATGTGATGATTGTTTTCAGGAGTTGAAATGAATGTTGGTGAATGCTCCAGTTTTGGAACTAACTTCCATGAATGGTGAGTTTTTTATCTATAGTGATGCTCATTGAAAGGACTTGGTTGTGTCCTAATGCAGAATGATCAGGTAATTGCATATGCTTCACGTCAGTTGAAAACTCATGAGGTAAATTACCCTACACATGATTTGGAATTAGCTGCTGTTGTTTTTGCTTTAAAAATTTGGAGGCATCATTTGTATGGTGTAATGTGTGAAATATATAATGATCACTAATGATTAAAGTATATATTCACTCAGAAATAATTGAACATGAGACAGAGGAGAAGGCTGGAATTAATCATGGATTATGATTGTACAATTCATTACCATCCTGGAAAAGAAAATAATGTGGCTGATGCTTTGAGGTGAAAAAGTAATGCTTCATTAACAATGTTGCATTTGGAACGTGATCCTTTGGTTAAGTATTTGATGAACATTGGCATAGAAGTTGTTGGTGTCGGATGCCCTTTGGTTTTGTTTCAGGTATCAGTGAAATATTCTCTATCAGACAGAATCAAGCAAGCACAGAAGCAAGACAGTGAGTTGCAGAAAAAGGTAGAGCTGGTTCAGAAAGGTAAGTTGCCTAAATTCAACATTGATAATGATTGTGTTTTGAGATTTGGGAAGAGATTGTGTGTACCTTTTGATTTACAGTTGAGGAGAGAGTTGTTATGTGAAGCTCATAGTTCTCCGTTTTCGGTTCATCCTGGCAGTACTAAGATGTACAGAGATCTGCGGGAGTATTACTAGTGGGATGGAATGAAAAGAGATATTGTTGATTTTACTGTGAAGTGTTTGACATGTCAACAGGTTAAAGAAGAGTGGCAGTTACCGAATGGGATGCTTCAGCCTTTACCAGTGCCAGAGTGGAAATGGGAGAATATATCCATGGACTTTTTTGTAGGATTACCGAAGACATCTCGAGGTAATAATGCAATCTGGGTTATTGTTGATTGCTGGAATAAATATTCTCATTTCCTTTCTATACGAGATACTTTTTCCCTAGATCAACTTTCCCGTTTGTATCTTAAAGAGATAGTCAGGTTACTGGGAGTTACTCTCTCCATTGTATCTGACCGTGATCTTAGGTTCACTTCTAACTTTTGGAAAGGCCTTCAGAAGTCGTTGGGTACTGAATTAAATTTTAGTACAACTTTTCATCCTCAATTATATGGGAAATCAGAATGAACAATTCAAACTTTGGAATATATTCTATGTGCTTGTTCGATGGATTATCAGGGAAGTTAGGACCAACATCTTTCTTTGGTTGAGTTTTCATATAATAACAGTTTTCCTTCTAGTATACAGATGGAACCATTTGAGGCATTATATGGGAAGTGGTGTCGAACTCCAGCTTTCTGGGATGAAGTGGGTGAAAGGAAGCAGATGAGACCAGAATTGGTAGAAGAGATGGCAGAAAAAGTTCAGTTGATACAGAAACACATGAGAACAGCTCAGAGCAGGCAGAAGAGTTATGCAGACAACATGAGGAATGATCTCTTTTTTGAGGTAGGTGATCATGTTTTTCTCAAAGTATCACCATGGAAAAGTGTGATGTGATTTGGTAAGAAAGGAAAGATGATTCCAAGGTTCATTGAACTATATGAAATTCTGGAGAGAGTTGGATCAGTTGCATACCGAGTGGCTTAACCTTCGAGTTTATCTCAGGTACACAATGTTTTTCATGTTTCGATGTTGAGAATGTATATGCCAGATCCATCTCATGTTTTTAGTCCAGAAGTAGTTCAGTTGGAAGAGAATCTATCTTATGAGGAACAAACGGTCCAGATTCTTGACCACATGGAGAAAGTGTTATGGAATAAGTTTATTCATCATGTAAAGGTTTTTTTGGAAAAACCACATGATTGAAGAGGCAACAAGGGAATCTGAAAATGCAATGAGGGATAAATACCCCCACTTATTCGATAAGTAAATAAATTGCAGGGACGCAATTTTCTAAAGGGGGGAAGGATGTAACATCCCATGTAATTAATGAATAATATATATTTTTATCTATGTCTATTTATGAATTATATAGTGTTTTAGAGGCTTAAAATGAGAATAAATCCAATCTTAAGCATGGAATACACTAATATTTTTAAAAGATTGTTTTACTCCCTTTTGATGGAAAACCATTTTTAAATCAAAATTTTGACAATTTTATAATCTCTATTTGTCAAAATAAACATATTCTTTATGATTGGGACATTGAAATTTACATTGTATAAATTTTTGGTATTTTTCTGACAATGTTCATTTTTAATGAATAGTGAAAAATACTGCATTTTACATCAAATCTCCTTTTTCATCTAATTTAATTATATGGTTAGATTATCTTTTTAATTGGTTTTAAAGTGTAAATATAATATAGTTTTACCATTTAATCTAATGGTGGTCATTGAGATTAATTTAACTTTGGAATTGGGCATAAACAAGTGCCAAACTTTTCATAGATATTGTTTCAAAAAACCCCGCTATTTGGTTTGACAATGGGAATTATTTTTAAATTAATTATTGCAATTTATATGTTTGGAATTTGGTAAAATGGATTCCATATTTGGAATCATAAGGTCAAAATTATGTAATTAGGACTCTTTTGTTTTTGGACATTATGAATAGTAACGACGGTAATTATCTTTAACTGTCTTGATTAATGAGTAATCGGGTAGTTAAAGATAATAAAATAATATCATAATAATAAAAATGACCAAAAAATCTATCCTAATGCTACTGGTTTTCTCATGGATGACCATGGGATGCCTTGTGCCAAACTTGGGGACCCCATGGAATCACTTTTGTGTGAAAGTGACTTTTTAGCTTTTTATTGTTAAAGAAAGTTAAATATAACAAAGAATGTATCACCCGAGTAAAAAAACTTTAATTTTGTCTAAATAAATGATATTTTGGACTATAAATATTTATTGTAAATCTAAAAATATTTCCTACATCATTGTATTTTTTTCATAATTTTTATTCATTAAATAAATTAAATTATTTATGACATCATGGTGATGTAGCGATTACCTCATTATTTAATGATTTAAATAAAATAAAACGATATTGTAAAATCTAAGACATAAACTTGTCAAATACCTATTGGATGAGTATATTTAGAACCCTTATCACCTTATCCTCGAACTACATCAATGTGGGACCTTTAATATCCGAAACTCATTTGAAAATAAAGTAACATTTTCTAACATTCCAAAAGTGCCCCTCCTCTCCTCTTATAAAAGGCCCCCACCTCTACCTCCTTACCCACACATCTAAAGCCTTTTGATCAGCCAAAACCTTCTAATTTTGTCTCTTCACATCCATCTATTACTCCTAGAAGCCTCACTTTGATCAGATGTCTTCCCAAGGAAGCCATTGAGCTCAAATCAAAAAGAGTTACCCGATTTAAAGGTAGTGTCTTCTCTTGTGTTCTTATGTTTTATTTTGCTTCTCCAACCCCCTAAACTCTTTTTATTCATTTATTTTGTAACAAAAACATTATATTAAATATACTAGGATGTTTTTATAAAAATGATTCTAGCTACACTTACACACACCTACATCTAATGGTTAAAGAACATACGGTTTCTGTGGATGGTGAATTTCTGCCTCACGAAACGATGATTGTTCAATATTCTTTTAACACCTTCAAAGGTGGCCATTATGATGAAACTATATTTATATATGATATATAATATGTTTTTTTTACTTAAGATTCTGTATTTTTCATTTATGTTATACCTTTATGGTATACCTTTATGGTTTCTATTATGGGTAAACGCGATATCTTCATTTTAGGAAGTGCGGACTACCGCCCCCTCAAAGTGATTTGATTCGTTAATACCATATGTGGTACGTATAAAGGATAGATTTAATGATATTATATACGATACCCTACTGGAATTATAATACTATTATGTATCATTAATTTTTAAGTCCATTAAATTATGAGATAGAATTTAAAGTAGCATTCATGCGTACGTACGGCTTACCGTCTCCATGAATGGTGCATTTTATTTCTTATCCCCAAATGTAATGTACTATTATAAGTACATATATATACTAGATATATATGATTTATTTTACATCTAAATGATGAATATAATTCTGGAATTAAAATAGACATATCTCTCATTTAGTCTTAATTCCATTAATATGACATAGAAATGAAAGTATCGTTCATGCGTACGTACGACTTACCGTCTCCATGAACAGTGAATTTAATTTATTACCTCTAAATGATTATTTAATATTATAAATGCATGTATATACTGGATATATATGATATATATGGAATCTACATCATGAATATCATTCTTGAGATAATGGATATTTGACTACGTGACCAACTTTTAAATATAAGAAGTTCATTTTTGACTCAAGTACCAATGATCATTAAAACGACCGTTATAAACTTAAATAATAACATAGTGTTAATGGCATGGTAATAAATGATATAAAAGGAATAATGAACTTGAAAAAGGTTCTTATGAAAGTAGAAATAAACTCAAGTTTATTATTCAGGATATTAATGAATGATCAAGTCAAGTCGGATACGAGGTAAGGGACTTCGTCTCAATCTCCATTCATTGAGGCATATTTTGTTTTATATACAACATTCTTTTATACGGTGTATAAACCCCTTTTACTTTTATTCTTATTCAAAAGGAATCTATTTTTATACAAAGAGTTTTACTAAAAGACAAATGGAGTGTTTTTTTGTTTTTGTTGTTGTACGTATGCGGTGACAACGACTTCTCCGCCGTCATGACCATTATTTGAGTTTCAGCCTCCTCTACAAGCCATACTTTTTTAAAAAATGAAAAATAAATACCTTGTTTTACTTTTCTTTTATTTTGGTATTGAAAATGGTCTTCATAATTTTTTTTTATATCAATGTGCTGTATTGATATCTTGTGATTGAAATGTGGAAATGTTATGTTTCCTTTATGAATGTATTATGTGGTACGATTATGTTATGGTTCTTGGGAATTGTTATGAAGATAGGTGGTTTCGTGATAAACTAAGGGTGGGTGAGACCGATATAGCTCTCCAATGCATTGGGTAACGGGAAGGAGTTAAACGTTAAGGTTTCTCCGAAGAGATTTAGGGAATATAGTGTGATGGGTATTCCAAACGTAACCAAGAGGGTTACTCCCTATGTAAGATGTTATGAATGCCTCAAGTTACCTTTATGTCTTATTATTTCTAGGATTTTTTCATGATTTGATGATGTATGTTAATGTTCTTATGTTTTATGAGTAAAGTATGATTTCATACATGGACTAATGTTTTCATTTCATACTTTTATATCCCTTACTGAGCTTTTTATGCTCATCCCAAGTTTCTGAAATGTTTTTCACAGGTCAAGGGAAAGGTACATGATTTGATAATAATGTCAATTAAGTGTCAAGAAAGAATCCATGTTTTATTTTAAATATGTTTCCGCTGATGGGAAAAATGAGTATTATATTTTATGTAACCACTTTGTTTAAATGTGGTATATAATGCATGTTTTATGATCTAATTCTCTAAAACACTAAACCTGAAAATATCCTCAAGGTGTATTCTTGAAATATCTCAGGGCTATGTAATGTTTAATGCTGGGGCCTTATATTTATTGAGCCATTTCAATTGATCGTAATATACAAAGAGCCTAAGGATACAATTTTCCTACATTTAAAAAAGATCCTTTAAACCATAATGTGATGTTTTGGGGTTTTTATATAATTTATCATCTAGATCATCGAACTAGATCTTGATCTCTATATGATCTTTAGGTTTCATCTAATGATGTTTAAGTGTCAGTAGCACATCTTCGGGACGAAGCTCAATGGAAAACTCTGCCTCTCACATCAAAGGTAGACTATAGAATTCATCATGAAAGACATCAATGAAGCACTCCACTATAAGAGAAAGGATAATGGCTTGTATCCCTTGGTCATCCATGAAAAAGCTTGGGATTTTAGATGTCACATTACCTAGCATGTACTTCTTAGTTCCTACTCATTCCGCACTGACATCCCATTTTTCCGTGTTTATGTGTGTACTACACTATGGTGACAAAATACACAACCTCCGATGATAGTAGTCAATGTGGAATTTATAGAGAACAGACTTGTCCATCCCAATGACTAAATCAAATTACATCATGTTAAGGATGTAATGATTCCATATGAAGAGATTGCTTCATATCCCAAGGGTGAAGTCCTTACAATGTTGAATGTACTCTGAGTGGGTTCCTAATGATATTTATAAAATCATAATTCAATTATGGATCTTCATCATGAGGAACAAAATTCAAATTATAGTCTTAGATATAATCAATTGAGACATACATGTGTGAAATAAAGCAGACACATAAGTGGAAACTAGTAGAATAAGACCTCCAAATGTAGACGGTTTGGAACTATGATCCTACAATGTTGGATGGTATGCATGTAATTGGTATGAACCGTGTCCCTTAGTTTCAACCAGACTACCATGATTAATACTGTTCATTTGTAACTAATAATATTATGTATAACTTCATCTTCTATGACTACCATCTTGACTTGAATAGCCAGTGGTATTCCAGTTTGCTGCCTGTCGTGATCTTGCTGACATTCATTTAATTGAGGAGTAGGTGCAGATGTCATATCCGTTGGAATTGGTCGTAATGTACTACATAATTTTCTGAGATTGAACATCCTTCCACAACCCCAACATTCAACTCAATCCCATGGACACTGAGACATTATGTTTCATGGATTTTCACACTGGTGATAGATAAAAAACTATCTGCATTAAGGGATTGACTACTGCTTTCTCCACATGTAGTCTCAAAAATCTAATTTCGATCTTTAGAGTTAGTTCTGATAGGATTCGGTTTCAACCATCCATGGAACACGCCATTAGAATTCCTCATGTTCTGCACTATAATAGGGTCCTGATTTATGATTTCATAAATTGTTTTCAACATAAACACCTTGAACTATGATTAGATATCATAAACTAACCCATCCTAAAATTTTATGGTGCTCATAAGATCACCACTATTTGTAGTACGGTATAATATTTTCTTCTATATGAAATAGGTAGAGTACTCAAAAAATAAAATTATCATCTAATGAACATTCATGAATTCCCTAGATCAATTATCCCTCAAATTATGGGTAAACAAATAGTTTTAAAAGACCAACTACATGTGATCCCATAAAATATCCTGATTTCAATTTAATTGGGTGATGAATTTCCACTACCGCATAGATGTTTCAGGTAGTATGCAATCCAGTATCATGGCCTTATGCTATGAAGGCTTCTCCAGATGCTCAAATATATATATAATTGATTTGATCCAAGACTCTGCCATATGAGGTCTTCCATACCTTAAAATGGTGGGAGGATATTTCTATAGAAACTCACAAATCAACTATTCCATGATCAGGTTAGGTCGAATGGCTTCTGGAATTGGCAATAACATATAAAAGAAGAACTATTATAAATAACTATCTATGTCCATATCTAAAATTGTTAGAGGTGCAATAGGTTGCTCTATATAGGGAATGATTATCATGTCATGTCCCACTACCACAGGTATAAAATCATCACTTCATTCATGGTATGCAACCAGTTGATATTGTGGAGGAGTGAAACAACAATTCCAAACCCATTCCTTATAAGGGATTTCAGAAATTGTAAAAATAACAATTATTAAACTAGAACAGGAGTAAAACCTTAAAATAATATCAACCATGCTACTCGATTCACTTCAAAATCATTGATTATAGGGTAAAAAGAGACCAAATTAGGCTATATGATCATAATATAAACACAAATACCCACTACTATGGCCGAGATCAGTTATAAGAATCTATGATGGGTACACAAGATGGATGTTTTTATGTTATAATTAATTTTCAATTTGATATTGTGAATGATTGAACTTATTAATCATCTTTATATTGTCTAGTGTAGTGGATTACCACTTCATATTCATAAGGGTGAATTATCAATATGACCCAAAAAAATGAATCCACTTAGCCCACACCATAACATGTTTTATCTCATTAGACCGATTGTCCATAACTCAATGAGCCATAATTGGCTGCTAAAGGTGTCTGCTTTAACAAATTATTTAAACAATGATTGGTTAAGGAATTCACTATAAGTATAAATTATATTTTTCATGCCTAAAAATGTCCCAAAATAATTCAATTCATATAATGGGACAATCAAAATGAAATAGGAAAATGTACGCTGAAAATAAACAGCATTAAAAAATGAATGGTATATTCATCTTACTATGCCTAAAATGTTGCATGATCAAAAAAACCCCTAATATCATTAGTCATAACAAAGAAATATTAATTTCAATAATAAAAATATTGATAAAATTATAAATCTTGTTCATTATCCAATGGTGATATCAAATAAATAGAAATATTACAAACAACAATAATAGTTATAATCTTGGTATCTTATCCTATACCTAGGACATGGCTTCATTTTTCCCAAGAACAACTTATGTTCAAGTTCCAAGAATTTGAAAATATCCAATATGTTGTCAAAAAATAGTAATGAAATATTGGATCCCCTTTGATAAGACATTTTAATGTACCTACCCATGTTTTACATAACCTTTACCCTTAGCCAATACATCAAATAGCATCAAGCGCTCCTCCCCGTACACTAGAGGCTTCTCACTATTAGAGATGGTGTAAATGTGGTATGGTTAGGAGACTCTATATTCATTTCAACTATCACAACTGATAAAAAATATAACATTCAACAATGGAATCAAAATATAAACAGACAAAATCAATAAACTGCATAAGAAAAAATAGATAACTAAATATGTATGTAGTGAATTTTATATATAACTAACAAAAAAAATATAATAAAAAGCTTATATGGATATGAATGACACATGTATTCATGTAATGATATTACAAAAAGATAATATGGTATGAGAAAACAAAAATGATATGCAAAAAGTAAAAAAAATAAGAAAATATTCTCCATTGGAATCATGATCAAATTCTAGATCCTATGGTCATATGATCCAACAATATGCTAACCATGTAATAAACTTATAGAAGGGTGCTTTCTGTTATCCACACCTATAGTCAAAAAAATTTTGTTCTAAGGGGGTCCGAGTAGGGTAGGAGATAAAACTATTTTTAGGCCACCACTGATAGTTTCTAACTGTGAGTTGAGTATTTAACATAACTAAATAGTTTTATGATATAATATAATAATAAGACTATGATAAAATAAATAACTATCCCACATAATTTCATATAGAACACATAGTGATTCTACCTATTTCATATCATGTCCAGAAATAGTTCCAGATAATGTATCTATATAAATATAAGTAGTAATAATATATATATATATTGGTTATATATTGCATCCACATATATTAACTAAGTGTATATGGACACCTAATGGATATATACCTAGAATAATAGCATTGGATTGGAATGAGGTGTAAAACAGACTTCCATAATCATTCTAATGAGCCTAAGATCTCATTCAATAGGTTACATTCCCTATATCCTAATTGAGTGATAGATTACATTCTACAACACTCAAAATGGTGAGTGAGCAAGCATGGAAACAATTTATCATGGAATTTGCTGGGTAAATTCCATCGACCATATAGTATCATTTGTGAGAGAAACCATGCTCAACACCCAATGTAAGGGATCATGATAATGCACTTTTAATGGGACCCTTACCATTATATCACATAAAATATAAGGTGAACTATAAATATATATATATAATTTGGAGTTATATCCCATCAATTTCATCCATATAAGCCATATACAAATAAGTGATATGTAGTAATATTTTAAATTTAATAAATTTGGAATTACCTCTCACAGTCCATTTTATCCAAGACATTAAATATAGATAGCTCTTATTAATGTTGAAGTCTTCAAACATGAGGAAATACCACTCACACTTCCTTTTTTTCAAATTCATTTCCTTTCATGGATTCACAATTCCCCATAAAAATTTAGTAAGACATAATAAAAATAAATGTTTTTATCATCCTTTATAGGTCATTATTATTAAAAAATTTAATTTTAATATTCCAAGCCATTTAAATAATTTTAACAAAAAATAGAATTCCACCTTATACTAACTAATCCCTTTAAATCACTAAGCATGACGATTCAATTCATAATGCTTAATGTGTCTTCAAATAGTGGCATGCTCAACAAAGGTATTACCTACATGAGAAATTCAAATTCTATGGTGGAAAAACTCATGTAACGGATAATTCTTTCAATAAAGAGTTCATATTATACAGGTAATTCAACTTAAAATATAATCCAAACACTTATAAAGTAAATTGGGCATATTCACTATTCATTCAAAGTGAAAATTTGGTTTATCAGGCCCATGGGGTATGCATAAACAAGGAATACAACCTCTAACTAACTAAACATAGACTAATTGGAATGTATTAAAGAAAAAAAATAATTAGACATGAATATTTCAAATAAATCAAGAGGCTCAAAAAAGGGTTCATGTGTCACAATGAAATAAATTACAAAACATTAAATACTCGTTGATAAAATGACCTGACCACCTACCTTTAGACTATGGACGATGCCTTGCTCGATATCAGCCTTTGATTAGAAGTATTTGGGAAGAGATCATGGAGATGGTTGAACACCATATAAAATGTAAAATGAGCCTGCTCATAAATAGTGAAATGAATGGAAATATAAACCTATATATGAGTTTAGAGACAAGGGGATCTTATCAAGATAGATCTAATGATTCTAACATATCAATGATTAGACAACAGACGAAGGAACTAGCTAAATTACAAGGTTGGGATTTTTGGGATATAAAAAAGGAAGAAGAACCTTGGTAAAATACTTGTCAGAGATATGAAAAAGGATAAGGGTAAATAATTTTATTTGGGAAAAAATTGTCTTCTCAATGAAATATCAATAAGAATCGTTTTCCCAACGTGTTGAAAAAATCATACAAAAAAGTGATCATTTTACTAATACATGCGGCATGCTTCATAGATAGGCAAAATGTTTGACTACACTTGTAAAAACCATTTATAATGGCTCTGTCCCATGTCTACAACAGGCTACATTGCCATGCGTCCTGGGTAACACGATCATAGACAAACCATACCCCCCTGTCTGTTTTCCCCATTTCGACTTGGGACCTCTGTGAGTACATTATAAATCATTAGTATGGTCATTTAAGGTAATAAAAAAATTAAATTATAAAACTTCATACCTTGGTTGAATATATGGGTAAATTCACATTAGTATTGGGGTGTTACCGGTGCATCCAATATGTATGACAAGAATGAACTACCATTATATTATGAATATGTCACCAAGATATGATGATTTCATCATTGAATATGTAATATAAAAGTATCCAAGATTATAGGAAATGAGGGAGGAAGACAAGAACTAATAAAAATGACAGATTTTACCTAGATGTGCCAGTAGACCACATCTAGATCTATCCCATATCCGTGGAAACTAAAGAAAGGATGATAGGTGAGTCTATCAAAAAAGACCAATCTAGGTCATCTCAAACAATTCAATACCAAGGGGTTTTTATTCTAAAATAATCATAATAAACTATTTAAATTCAACAAAACTATGAACATAGGCTATCCATTCCCTCTCACCTATGAGTGGGTGGACCACATGATGGATCACTAAATGGATAGTGAACCCATCACAAAATCATAGAAATAGTTCATCAAATCATCTTTTAGGCACTGGCACACCAGGTTTTTGATGATCACATTTATTCCCTAAGAACTTGGTTACCCTACCAGCTAGCCGATGGTGGATCACCGGTTGTCCATCAGCTTTTATAGCCACAGGGCTACCCCAATCCTTCTCTAACATTCTCCTAAGTACCTTGGGTGTTCATCAAATATAAATCCACATTTAAAAACACATTTATCTGATTTCAAAATCTTCATTCGTTTTTATAGATTGTAAGTTATTAAATTAGGGAGTCCACCATTTGGAAATATAATATTTACCATTGAATTTTAAATCCATAATGACTCAAGTGTTTTAAATAAGTGATTAGTTTTTATGTTTCTTTAATAATGAGGAATGAAATATTAGTTTTTAATTATATAGTATATGTAGATGAAACATTATCAACATTTGATTAGTCTTGTAGAATTTTGGATGATTGTATTTTGATGATCCTGCATTTAAACGATTTGTAAAATTGTATAATGAATTTAAAAAATATGATGATTACTTAAACATTGTTTAGGTGTCACCAAAGAATTTATATTTATATATATATAATAGGCTTCATATAGTATTTTTATATATTTTAATATATAAATAATATTGATGATCCAAATTTATTTTTTAGGGACACATGAAACTATAGTAATATAAAATAGGTTGATGTAAGGGTTATTAATATATTTGTACATGGTTTGGGAGAATAAATGTATGTATTAATTCTTTAGAGAAAATTTGATAATTTTTTATTAATATTAGTGAAACAATGATGTTTATCAATTTTATGAATGAAATATATCAAAAATATAATAATACAAATTCTATGCATTAGCTATATCATAATATATTATATTATATAATCCATAATTGATGAAATTTACAAAGTAATGTCATAACATATTCCTTATTCTATGAAATCCTAATTTGTTTTAAATAAGATACCACCCAACTGCTTAATGAAATTCATGTCATATTGTATTGTTAAATATTCAGTGTTATGTTTTATGTTTCAAAGATAACTTATGATTGATACAAGCATCCAATAATTAAGAATTAACACAGTGTTAATATTCTAAAAATTCTATCAATAATTATATAAATTTCATATAATTAAATATGTGGAATAATTATTGAATATATCTATATGATAATTGAATAAATTATTATTTACAGCTTACTGACCATTTGTAACTGATGGATTACTCAGACACTATATAAAATTGGATTAAATGTATGGATTTATCTTTTATTGTGCCTAAGTCCTATATAACTAGGTTAAAATGTTTAGAATGGTGTTTTATATATGTTTTTGTGTGATATGAGTTAATTATCCCATTTTTTCTTGTTCCATTGAATTGAGATATAATGGTATATAGTAAATATTGAGGAGGATCAAATACAACTCTATGGGGATTTCAGTTTTTCAATAGATATATAATGGGATATGGATTACTTTTGAGGGTTATTTGGGATCTTCATTAAACACGTGGATGAAAAAATGTGTATTGATTAAATATTCTGAATTATACACACTCGTTATTTATTTTATTTCATATAGGGTTCTACTTTCATTATTTGGATATCTTATAATGTTGTTTCTTATTATCTTCCACTTCATTGAATAAGTGTTATATAATGTTTACAAACCCATTAGTTGTATTGGATCCCCCCTAATATTTAAATGATTCATGAAATCATGTTTTAAAATAATGAAATATTATATAATAATTAATGTCATAAAGAGTGATATAGATTATATTTCGTGGTAGGATTTATGATACATGGTATTGTAACTAGTGATATGATTATGATATAGAATATATAATATCATAGTGGGTGTTATAGTATAAATAATATGGATTTTGATATATCTAATCTTATTATATAGGGAATAAAATTTGAAGATATCATTGATAAGAACTATTTTATTTTTGTAAAACTGATTCTTAATTCATTAATGGATATATCCATATGTAACAAACCAGATAGTACTATCCTGAATGGATACCTAAACATGCCCACCATAAGGCCTGAATCATGTTAACGATCATCATAAGTTGGTGACACAAACAAGATTAATAAATACTGACAATTGGGAATGGTTTTACTACCCTATAAAATTAAACAACAAGTGGAATAATTTCCCATAATCTGGAATGGTGCATCAATACCTTGGATTTTGATCTATACAAAACTAGGAACAATAAATAAAAAACCATTCCAAAACTTCCATGATTAATATAAGCATATCCCAAAATTATCATTAAAACATCAACTATATATATATATCCATAACTGTTAAAAAATATTCTAGAATATAATTCCATCAAGATAATAAAAAATGAAGGAATATATATATATATATATATACATATATTGCATTACTATCCCAATTTTCCATTACACAACATCCGAAAAACTATTCAAGCCTAACTCAACATATAATTAATTCAATGTCACCATTGGCCACTCAGCATATCAAAATAAGACCATAAATAAAAATAATCAAATAAAATACTCTAAAGAATCATACAGTGGGAACCAAATATAAAACATAAAGTTAATTTAGACAGATCTATGTTTAAATATGTTGTGAGATAAATAGGCCCTATAAGATTCCGCCAATGATTTTATAAAATTATTTGTATAAATAAATGTCACAAAGTATACTTAGAATTATTCATAACAACAATTTTCTGATGTGATAAGGAATAAATAAAACCAAATATCATTCATTTATTGACATAGAATGCACCACCATTTTAACGTAGAATAGGTGGAATCAACATATTGTATAGAAAAACCCATTGAAAGTGAAAATATAGAATTTTTACTTTTATTAAATAAAAAAATCAAATCATTTTAATAAATTTCTAATGTTACATATATAAAATAAAAATTTATTATTCCATTGAAATAAAATTTTAAAATCA
Organism: Viscum album; assembly: GCA_963277665.1. Lineage (NCBI taxonomy): Eukaryota > Viridiplantae > Streptophyta > Magnoliopsida > Santalales > Viscaceae > Viscum > Viscum album. The sequence goes on along the minus strand of OY728119.1, from coordinate 1,169,809,233 downwards.
CATTGATATACAGTTGTTAAAAGAAATAAAAATATTAAAAAATGAAAACAAGACTTTTGTTGGAAATGTAATTATTAGAAAACATCAATAGATTAATTGAAGATAACATATATCATTCCAAACCCATGACATTCCTAAGTGAATAATATAATATTTGAAATCGGGATACCCAATATGACATCATCATCATTTGAATAAAAATCATGAGAAACTCACTCTCTCTTAATGTGAGATGATCCTTGAAAATGAAAAATAGAATCAAATAAAGGTATATATTGAATTTATGAATTTATAAGATCCTAAATCAATCTCAAAGAAATGTAAGGGAACTTATCTAATGTTGGTGTAATCTAGATTAATGGACACTAGATTGTTTATAATTCAAGTTAGTATATCATGGACATTGATCTATCATTTTGTTTCCTTGGGTTCCAGTGTAATTTATTAAGTAGAGGTGATAAAAATTTCATCATGTAATCAACACATTGAACAATTGTAAATAAAAATCAGTAAATGAAATATCACCAATAAAAATATATCAATAACAAATCTATATCACACATACTAAAAAATTGTATATAATGTCAATTAATCCAATAATTTGGGATGATTACATACAAGAAATAATACATAAGAAGAGTCCAAAACTGAGGATATCAAAAATAATCAAGTAACACATTTATAAAATACTAAAGGGCCCATGAAAAAAACATGGGATTCTATATTTTTATATAACTATTGGAATATAAAATATTTAATATAAAAATTTGAAATCCATTATAATTAACTTCTTCATCATAAGACTCAACAAATTATTTTGAAATAATGATTTTCCTTTATATCCACATCAAGTACAAAAAACATCATAGTTGAAAAAAAATAAAAACCATTAAAATTGGGTACTAATGTATCAATATATTTAAATTAAATTTAATAGTTCTTATTGGGAATTGAATTTTTTTTTGAGGAATATAAAAAAAGGTTTAAAATCTATGTAATAGAAACCCATTAACATCACTTTATAGTTTTCATGAAAATTATTAAATCAATTTCAAGATTCATAGAACTGTAACAAACTTTTTTATAAATGGATTACAAAGTATATTATAAAATAAAATTCTTGACATGTGAAAAATTTTGTTATATAAAAAAACTCAAACAAGAAGAAAGATTTCAATTTATATTGTTAAATCAAAACATCACGAGGATACGATATCAATAAGTCATAGATAAAAAAACCTTTGTTAAACACATAAAAAATTGTACCAATCATCCCTATCCATTAGGGTTTAATGTAGGAAATAAATTTAGAGGGAATATGCTTTAGGAAATAGAAGAAAGATGAGGATGGAGAAAGAGATATTCACTTTGAAAATTAATATTGATTCCAAGTTGAAATGTTTTTTAATCCTTGGTGTTTCAAGAGTGAATCTCCAAGAGTTATAATAAGTGTGACTATCATTAGTGGGGAGTGAGGAAAATTAATTAATATCAAATATGGGAATAAATGGAATTTCACATCTTTACTGAATATGGATAGAACATTTGTATTGTCTAGAAAAACAACCAATACATTTAATGACTTTGTAGTTTTGAATGGAATAGAGAACATAACCCACCTGGTCTGGATATATGATTTAATAATATCAATAGAAATCATGCTTCCACCACGATAATTTAGTTTCCCCCCTCCATAATGTTCCCTCAAATTATTCTCTAAATCATGATCACGATGTTTTCTAGAGATTAAAAAACATCCAATACAAGAACATATACTCACGCTTCCCACTGTCACTCACATGGATGTGTGATAAATATGCAATGTAGGTAATCCAATACATAAGAATCAATTTAATGGATTTATTGTAAATATAGGATTTATTAATGGACATCTGTTATCCATGGTGAATTCATGCATCCTTTAAATACTATAAAAATTTCCATGTCCAAATTAAAAAACTATAAGAAATTTTATATTACTCATAATTATTTAATAATCAATATAAAATTGATATTTTTGTCTACCTATTGTCCCCACCATACCACTTTTTTCACCTAGAAATTAATCTTTTAATATTTTATGTTATTGAAATATCCAAACCCCAACACCCTTTTATAAGAAGTTGGAGGTCTAGAAAAAACTAAAATGGTTCCAATGATAATGGTTCTTTTTAAAATAAAATAAAATAATAAGAAATAGATAAATAATCCTTAAACAACACCATATATATCAATGTATAATCCAAATCACTATAAATGAGAAAAAACTCTTAATGGTCATAGAAAATTTCAATTAGACTCTCTATAAATAAAAAATCATCTAAAATGGTGAAACTAAGGAATAATAAATCATAATAGAAAAGAAACTCTAGAAGTAATTCAATATCTATGGAATATAATGAAAATAATAATCTATTACCAATCATAAAATGTTTTACTAGAAATCTGTTCAAAACATTATAAATAAGAATAAACAAATAAATGGATACCATTTTAACAAAAATCCAGTTCATACCAGCCATAAATTGTTTAGAAATTAATCATATAAGATATAAATTAATAAAAAAATACCCCAACAAAAGAAATGGGTTGTATCCTTGGCGGGTGAAGTTAATAGGGAGGGAAAAATTTGATAATGTTCTTATATCACCATACTATGGTAAACACGATATAATAAATGGGGTATTATAATTTAAAAAGACGATTTTGGGGTATCAAATATCTCAGATACCCAAGAACACACATAAGACTCCACAAGAACTGCTCTAAAAACCAATGTCTCACTAGATGACTACATCATATATATTCTCTCAAGGTAGAGAAAAATTTATGAGGATACACAAAATTACTTTTTTTATTCATATTATTTATAATATTGATCTTATATGGTCTCTAAATTGGACCTAAATTTACTAATCAAATATAGTTCCAATTATATTTTTTAATGAATGATTATTGTTCCATGTGATTCAATACTAGAAGAACAAGAGATGCCACTTCTTCTTAGTAAGGTGTTGAGAATTCTATACCAGATAAACCAATGCTTCCTTCACGAGTCATCTAGAATTTAAATCATATAATATAGTTTATATATACTCATATTATATAAAAATGAGGTGTCCCTCACCATATAATTCCTTTTCTGAATCACTTCCACCAACATAAACCTGTTATAATCATACTTATATAAATTCGGTCAAGATTAAAACATAATTGATCTGAATATTGGGGGAATATTTCCTCTAATGAATTAAAATTACATATTGTAATTGTTTAATAGATTTAGATTAATGAATACTGAATCAATGAAATGGTCTACATATTCATTCTCCACTCTCTCACCCATATGGAGATGCACTTATTAAAATGTACATCTCCTCCGTGAAATTATTGTAATAATTACACTGAATAATTTTTTTTCCATAATTATAAATACATCTCCTCATTAAATAGATAATATACTATTGAATCACAAAATAATTAATAGGATCATTTCAACAAGACTAAAAATAGTTTAAAACTCATATTTTTTAGGGGTGTAAATGGAATTTAAGGTTCCCGTAATTTTATATAACCACTCTATTTTCAAAAGAGGGCCTCCAGATAATCAAAATGAATATACATGTTTATTTAATATTTCCTTGGTATGATATAAAAATGATATTATCCAAGATACACCACTCTCTCTAGACCACATGCATCATCATGAATATTAATTGTCATTCCTATATAATTTGAGGAATTACCTTGATGGTCATTCCATGAAACAGTTTTGATTTTTCTATTAAATTTTGTAAAAACATAATCTAAATAACATGAACCATGAAACTCGATAATTCATATAAAAACTAAAAAATATAATAATACTATAAAACTATGGAACCAACCATAAATATAAAAATATCTCAAAAAAATTACACATATTGTCAATATAGATTAAAAAACATCATTTAAAAAGTAGACCTATGTTTCACATTACAAACAGACACATAAATTAAAAAAAATTATTTTTGAGATTCTTTAAATTCACCACTTTATTTTCATTATGAAACCTATCACCATTCAAACCATAGTGTGATGATTATAATTATTTTTTCAACAACCAAAAAAATTATTTTAGAACTACAACCTTATAGAAATTTTTTTCGCATGAATACATGATTTTAAAAACAAAAGGGTAAGAAAAAAGTCAGAAATCATTAATTAAAACATAAAATAACTAACACAATAGACCATAAAACTCACAATATTTGACCTCACATTGATTATAAAAATTAATGAAAACATATTGAATATAAATGATATGAATTAAAAAATTATGTAGAGAGAAAAAAATAATATTATGGAGACACAACATATCCGACTCTGTGAAAACCATGAAATGTCATTTGAGAATTATTCATAAAGTTAAAATCATGCTTCACATGGTTTTATTAAAAATACTAGATAACTAATAAGCCCTTTTTTCTTCTAATTTCTCTCAAAATAAATTTAATAAGATATAATATATCATAATACATAATGAGTTTCAAAATTACATAAATTATTAAAAATTTAATTATGAATAATAAAATATGAAATCATGATCGAGAAATAAATCATGATTACACATGGAAACCCATGTTTAATTAATGAATTTATTAATTATTGAACTACTCTTGACCTACCTCTTGTGTTCATAAATCTTTAGTTCCATACTAATAAACACTTCAAATGTTAAGGGATATTTGATACAAATTTTTAATGGGTTGACACAAGCTATCCTGATTGAATAGGTAAACTATCCCACCCAAATTCAACAAAAGTTTTCTTAATTTCACCGGGTTGGTGAAAAGAACCACATAATCAAATAGTGATTTCAGGGAATGGGTTTTGCCTTATATAATTTTGAATGGGTTCTGGAATTTTTTTTGAGAATATAATATAGTTCTTCTATAATATTTATTTTTGTGTATTAGAAATAATAAATGAGAAATAAATAAAAAATACATAAATGGAATAAATTAATATAAATTTAGGGGAAAATTTTACATATCAACTATCATCTATATACATAACATGAACTAGTAAAAAATAATTCCAAATATAAATAAATCATGAGAACCAGAACTAAAATCACTTTGTTGAACGAAAACCCTGAAGAATTATCCAAAATATGTATGTGAAAGAAACAATATAATGTTGATGACAATGAAATCAATACCATATATCCCAGGGATAATCATCACATCCCAACACATACATTGATAGACCAAAATGTTCAAAATCCATGAGAGAAACATAAAGTTTGAACCTTGGTGGAAAAATAATACTAATACACACACATCAGAATGTATTTTTGTTGTGAGCAAAGAAATCCCATTATGATGTCACAAATGAGTCTATGAAATTACATTTGATGAATATTTCATAATTTCTTGTTTGAAGTATAATTAAAAATATGTTTTTCAATTTTATAATGAATAAATAAAATTGAATATCTATTATATCACCAAATAATACATCATATATTTTAATATATAATGTATAGAATATCCACATGGTAAAAGAAAACACATTTAACTTATAAATGAAGAATTATAATTTTATTATATCAAGCCAAACCATTTCATTGAATTTCAAAAAACATTTTAAAATTTCTATATCTATATTAAATAATTTTTATTCATTTCATTCTTCCATTTTCCAATCCATTTACACTAAAAATTATGAATTTAAATTAAAAATAATTAATGGAATTAAAAGTAAATCTTTCACTATTATTTTCATAATAAATAACAAGGGTAAAAAATGATATCATAAATTTTGTAAAAACAAATATGAGTGTTATAAGATTAAATAACTATTTCAATGTGAATCCATAAGTTAACATCATCCTAAATATAATAAGTACCATGTAAAACTAACTGGGTTATAATACAAGAAAATATCATTCGATACTCAGTGGAATCACATATTGACCTATAATGAATTCTTAAAAATATAAGCTCTTGAAAAACTCGCATAATATCATCAGGATATCCCCAAAATAACGACATAATATATACTGGATAATAAAAACAAGATCATTATCTATGTTTGTGTATCATGAATATGGATCTCCAACATAGCTACTATGTGTTCCCATATAGGAAATCAATTGTGTGTGAGAATAAAATGAATCATGAGATACATAAAATCATCATTATTAAATTATAATATATAAACCTCATATCTACTCAAAAACCCTCTCATGAAACACCCATTTTCACATTCATCTAAGAATCCCATAATAATACAATACAATTTATAAATGTAAAAATTTCTATACCTTATATAGTATATATCGTGATTTTCATTTTTAGGGTATCAAAAAACATTTCCTCAATTATAAAAATAAAAGGGCCCTTAAAATCAATATGGTGTTATTAGTAATTATTTATAACATTGAAATCTAAAAATTCGAAATAAAATTTAAAAATTTATTAGAAGTAAAATTTGCCTCAAAAAATTTAAAAAATTAATTTAAATACATGAAATTATTTCATTGAAAAACAACTTATTGTTAGGTATCAATTTTAGTCTTAAAATATTCATGGAAAATTAGTTTTACTATACGAAAAAATCATTTAAATTTACTCATTATAATGAAATTAATTTGAATGTATGCTCTCATGAATTCAAACAAATACTTGAAATGAATAATAAAATTTTTCAAAAAACCAAGAACCATAAAATGATGATAATACTTTTATAAAATTGTAAAAAAATTTGAATCCATTTTTTAGAAAATGGAAGACTATCCAATTTGTGTAAAAAAAATATTTAGTAATCACAAAAATTTAATGAAAAATTTAATAAAAAATTAAAAAAATATTTATTCGCCAAAAATCCAAAAAAAGTTCTCATAATATTTTGAGTGATTAACTATGCTAGGAAACAACCTGTAGAATCCCTAAGCAACCAAATCGATATTATTAGACCTATCCCAAACCCTAGAATATACCCTTATTTCCATTATTTCTCATGAGAGAAGAGAAAATTGGTGACAAATTGAGGTTATGAGAATATGAGAAAGGAAAGATATTGAAAGAGGTGGTTACATGGTCAAACTACTTGAAATTCATTAGATAAAGGCGTTGAATACATTATATAATAATTAATGAAATCCTAAATCACTACCATTGGTTAAAAATTCAAATAGGGGGAAATGCCTAAAAATTTATAATAAATGTCTGGTAATTAGAATATTTTCACATTTATAAAAATATGGGAAGATGACATGGTTTGTGTATAAGATGTAAAAAATTATATACTTATCGGGTTGGTTCCTGTAAAATAGATATGAAACATCACACTATTTTTCTATATGATATAATTTTAAATTCACCTACCATGAAGCCTCCACTAAAAATGACCTACAATAATTTTCATATTTTCAGCACATGATTCTATAAACTGTGGTCAAGCATTAAACCATCAACTAAAGGAACTAACCTAATGTAATGATATCTATATTGATACCACAGAGGGTCAAATGTTTATGAGCTAACCATACTCCATGGAGAAACCAATACGTATGAAACACATTCACATTTTCCCAACAAGCACAATCTATTCAATATTCTTACTCATAACCATGGAATAACCATGAAATTGATAAAAACTCAACAAAAAATACTTATTTGAATTATAAAATTCCCACATTATAAAATCACACAATATTATATTAAATTTAATACAACATCAAAATTAGGTTGTCATGGTGCATATGGATGAATATTGTTCCCATTCATGAAAGGAGTGTGTCATTAATTATAATAGAGGGTATATCTTTATTTACGATATATAGTAGATAGAGTATTTTATGTTACCCACAATGTATTTATCATAAATCATGACTTAGGTTTTACTCCATAAAGTGACACATAACATAGATTAGTTGTAATATATGAAATGTTCATAAAATATAAGAGTAATAGGGGATATTTATTTAATTTATAATTTTTGTTAAAAATTAGACAATTTAAAAATGTTTTTAATTAATTATTAAATGATTATGATTAATTTCAAAATATATAACCAAATATTTTTTATAAGTATTAAAATAAATTTTATTTTATATGTAATGACTTCTAATTTTTAAGTTATGTTTTTTTATTATAATTATTCTGTAATTAATATAACTGTTTATAGATTAAAATACAATAAAAATATCATAGTTCATATTAAAATAATAAAATGTTCATAATTATTTATTTTTAATGTCAATATTAAATTCCATATTTGTGGAAATTATATGTTATTAACAAAACCATTTAAGATAATTGATTTGATAATGGTAAAATAATAATAATAATGTGATATTTTTATTATTTATATTTTATAAATAATAGTATAAAATATAAATTGTTTATATTTCATTTAATATCATATATTTACGTTATCAAAAAAGAAAATATAATTCAATGTTTTTATATTAGACATAAATATAGAGTTTTATATTTATTTAACTACATAATATAAATATTGATGGTATAAAATATAGAGTGGATATAATTTAATGTTTTATGAATTATTCAAAAAATATATCATATGTAAATTATTGAATTATTAATTTATTCAGTTTCATTCACTATCTATCAAAAATATAAATGTTTTGTTTTGAATGAATATATGATTTATTAGTATTTTTTAAACTATGTATATATTTTTATAAACACATTTATAGAGGTAGATGCCAGATATGATAATTGAATTAGTATTCTTCTACACTGACATTGTGTTGGAGAAGTTTGTGAGAAATAATTAAGAATATAATTGTTTCTCATATGTATATATATATATAAATTAGTGAAATAATTTTGAAATAATTGAGTTCTTACCTAGATAAAGAACCATCGGTAGAGGGACTACAAGGTCGAATACACATTATAATAGGTTCTTAGTATCCATCGATAAAAATGGTTGTTGTCTAATTATCACTCTATGATTACTCATATGTGGATTTGTTTTGTTTCATAATAATAATAATTTTTAAATACATTATTAAGTTGATTCACATGATTATTTTTCAATACAATTGGACATTCGTTCTAGATAAAAACCCACGTTATCCTAAATTTATGGAGTTTCATATGAGTAAGATTTGAACATATAGATTTGGTGTAAGGAATAATTATTAAAAAAATTATTGAAAGGAATGGGTATAAATAAATATAAGTCATGTGAAATGTAGGAAAATTTTTTGATACATTTAAAATACTTTGTTTTAGATTTTTAAATAGAATAAAATTTTAATAACTTAATCATCCAATAAGGTTAGTTCATGCTAATTCTAGGTTCCCATAGATTGTCTTATGTGAGGTATAGCGGGTATAATTAATCATAATGTTGGGGTAATCAAAACATATTTTGATCTTTAGGATACACATATATAATAAAACCTATGAAATTGGATTCTAGATGTATAATGATGAGTGAATCCATATGAAATACTAGGATATAATGTTATACTATAAACAATCCATGTGCCAAATTTGTTATGATTGGTGTAAAACTATAGTTGAATAACAAATTTATGATATGGAAACTAATGTGGGATCATTAAATAGTAAAATATATATATCATGGTTTATTAATGGATATAATGAAATATAAAATATATTCACCATTTCAATGACAGGATATTCAAAACAATATTTAATAAATAAATGTAAAACATGATTGTTATATAATATAAACTTTTATTTATATTAAATTACCACATATTTTTCATACATTACAATATAGATTTTTATTTGGGATGAAAAATTATATTGAAATAAACATTATAGAATGATATAGAAATGTGATAATTTTTTCCTAGAAAGAAGTAAAATATTATCTGTTAAAGACACACCTTTTTGAATAACTAAAATGTGTTTGTTTTCAATAGGTGAATCAGTATTATTTTATAATGAATATGAAAATTTTCCATATTTTCAAAAGGAATTTAATGTAATATGACATAATAAACTTTTTTATCCACTCATATATTTAATATGATTGTTTAAGTAAATTATATGGGGATTCTAGAGGTTTTATATATAAATTGTTTCATACAATGGAATTAATTATTTAATCGTAGTCTATAATGTTATGAATATGATAAAAAAACAGTAAAAGACATCATTATTTCCTTAATATGTTTATAATTTATGAATATAAAAGAGATGTTCAATCTATAAAATACTATTATTTGTTTAAATGATTATAATTATATGCTAGTAGAATAAATTAAGCTAGTTTTAGTATCATCTTAGTCCATTCATACCTAACCGAGGTGTCATGGATTAGGGTAATTGTTACAATATGATGTAGTTGTTAGGGATACCTAAAGTGGTTTTAGAAAATACATATAGAATCATTTTTAAATAACAATATAATATAGTAATTTATTCAATTATATATATTATATTATGATAGATGTTTTGTTCATAAATATTATAAATATAATGTAATTAAAAATTATTAAAATATTTTATTTATCTTATAGATTTCATTAAATTTTAGTAGAAAATATTTCCATTATGATTATTTAGAATTATAAGAAAAATATAACAATCATAAGGAATTAAATAAACGATGTGAATTTATATCTTATTTATCTTATGTTATAAGAGTTATTATTTGTTAACAAATAAGTTTTATGTATATAGTGAAATGATGGTTGATACACACGGTCTTTGATTCAACCGAAAACCATATAATCTTTCTTGGATAGGATATGATGATAATAAGGTTTTATATGAGTTGAAAGATCTATATTTATGGTATTTGTTAAAATAATAGTGAAATATATCCCAAAAAAAATTGTGTCATAATTTAATAAATTTCAGAATATTTATTTAAACACATATTGAGAATATTTTTTGACTTATAGATGTTCTATGTTGATAGATAAATGATTATATTTGTATATATTTAATGTCAATTACACTAAATATTCTATATTATATAATGTTATATTGGTAATAAATATAATATAAAGAGTGACATATAGTTACCAAAATAATCTCAATGATATTATTTCATTGGAGTTGCCCTAAATATGATTATTAGGAATAATGAACATGTTCAAAATTGAAAATATTATTTATTATCATTATAATTTTATATTAAAAAAATGAATTTAAATATGTGTCAATGATGTGAATACTTATAATTTAATTTACATGTCTTTTCGTTGTTAAAATAGGATTTTCAACAACCTACCCACACTTAAACATCACTGGGGTAGATTGTGTTGAAATTTGTATCCCATAAATCCTACATTAAATAGGGAATAAGTCAGATAATAATGTATATGTAATATTGTACACATAAGAGGGGGTTTCCAAATTAAATAGTAGTGTTATATGATAATATTGTCATGTAACTCTAACTAAATTAACTTATGAGATATAATTTCTAATTTAAAAATATTTACAAGATGAAAAATTAAAAAAATTCCATGGAATATTATATAATGTCCCAATAGATTCCACAAAATCTTCTAAAATAGAAACATGAATAATACCTATTCAAACAATATTAAAATAAAAATAAATAAAACTATATTAGTTTGAGTGCATTGGATTACATAGTTTGATCATATATCTAGGAAATTCCTCTACCAAGTGAAATAAAGGTGTTAATATCGACATGTGTAATAAAAAAAAACTTGGAGAATATTTTAATTAATGATAAGGGACTGTAAATAAAGAAAAAATGTGAATTAATAACAATAATAGTGATTAAAAAAATTCACTATTTATTGCATCTCCTGCAATCATTATTCTACATCAATGAATAGTTCCATAAAAAACAAAGGTGATTTATAATTAAAACTATCATATTTTAATATAGGAAACGTTTCTATAAACATAAAAACCCCTTTAATAATCATATTTAACCAACTATATCATTGAAAAAACATGGTGAAATCAACAATATCAATATATAACAACAGTGATCTCACCAAAACCTCCACCACATTAGTATATCCACATCAAAACCACTAAAAACTCACCACATCATAATAAAATCGGGAACTATATCATCGTCTCTAAAAAATTGTGTGATAAAGATCATCTATAATAGACCAAATTTATAATATATCCTCAAACCATTATGAGCATTGAAAATTTATACATGTTATAACCTAGATCCCTCATAGCCTATAAATAGTTTAACATGACCAAAAATTAACCCATTATAACCCACATATATTTATATCTACACAATAATTAATTCAATTATATCATATTTATGTATATAATATTATATCAAAATTGTAATACATTAAATCATGTAAGAAATATATATAAAATAACATGTAATTAGTAATTCCTACGAAAAAATTCACTATAGCCAATGCTATTATTAATCAAATAAATATACTCAAAAAAATAAATGGTAGTACATTATGCATTTATAGTTTCATAAGATCAAAAATAGCTACAAAAACAAATAAAAAATCATTCAACTAAAAAAAATAACAAAATACAAAGCATAGATAATGTAATAACAAATGATATAACATCATGAGTTGAAAAAAGAAACAATGAATCAAAATTGATAAACAAATAATTAAATCAATTCAAGATCAAGTAATTTTCAATATAATATACTTTACATCACTAGTAAATGTAATTACAGACAACATGAAATTTCATTATCCTACCATTCAATTTATTTGTAACTCTATTTCAATTTGTCATCTACTTAATTTAAAATACCACCTTAATATGACATACTAATCCTTCAATCTCACACACTGCTTTATATGGAAACACTAATCAATATCCACCACTACGATACACCATTTACCATGTTCTTTAATTAAAAACAAAATATATCATCAAGAAGACTTACTCTACTATCTCATCAACAAATAAACAAATCTCTCAATGACCTAAAAATCATTTCGTTTCCCTAGTAAACTACATTACTCAAAGGAAGGACCAACCACTCCCCTTGACTCTAACTTCTCAATATGTAAAACAAAACTCAAATACATAATTATAGTGTGGGAAATTGTAATGAGGGAACTAAATACTCTTAATATATAATAACCACACACCTTATATCACCGAAATGTTATACCAATCAATTTGTTAAAATGAATTTTCATGAATGATAGGATAAAATTAGTACCTAATCAAGAACCATTTCTATAATGTATCCTAAGACAAAAAACCATAAGAATAAAATAATATTACTTTTTTGAAATTTTTTTACCTATTATATATGCACCAAGATTGCATCACATTATTAATTTTATCTAATTAATTAATAGAAAATTTAGAATACTGTCATTTCTACATACACACTTTTAGTACTTATAATTTTATTTCTTATAATATAATATTTAAATAGAATTTCCATATCTGTAATTCATTTAATTTATAAATTTAAATTAGAATAATATTTTAAATTTTTTTTATCATAAGCTAATATTATAAAAATGACACCAAAATAAATAATCCAATAATAATGAAATTTTTACATATTATTCAATAACATTATACAATTGCCTTTTTAATTCCATTATAAAATACTTCTCATATCATAAGTTTATCCACAGATAATAAATTTCATAAAAATAACTTTATCATATTAACAAAAATTTATAATGTTATTACTTTTCAAAACATGAATTAAATAAAATAACTAATTAACTTTATTATATATCGAATGAAAGAAACAAGCAATGAAAATAATAAATAAAATTAGGAACAAACAACATCATTTTCCCACAAACAAAAACTTGTCACATCAAGTATGAGATTAGGGATTAATAAAAGAAATGTGTGATGGTACAAAATAACACTTTTCACAAGGAAAAAAAATAATATTCCTTATAGAATCATTTTAAAATAAATTAATAATATAATTGGTGACCCCTCCCCTAACACAAAAAAATGACCACTGATCCTGAGGAGAAATAATTAACACACAATGGTAGAAGTAATATCTTGGTAATATGAACTAGAGAGGTTCTCATGGCATGAGGTGACATATGAAAGGGGAAATGTATAATGGGAATTTGGGGAAGGCTTTAAAAAATGGTAATGCTAAGTAAAAAGTTCCAAGGGGAAAAAGTGGGGGAAAATCAATGGTTTGTGAGGGATAATAATCTAATGGAGTTAGATTCAATCATGAAAATATAAATATAACATTACGTGAAAAAATGCATTCTGGAGTATATAAAAAAATTCATAGATCTCATACTTCAAGGAAGCATAATGAATCCATATTTTGTAAACTAATATTAGACAACAATAGAGAATCCACTAATTTACTTCCTATTAATTAAAATTAATGAATTACTAACACCAAATATAATAAATTGTATAACACCTTATATATGAATAATAATAAGGAATTAATTATGAATATATTAAATAAAGATACAATTTCTAAAAATATATAGTTTAATATAATAAGGAATTCATCCTATTTGAAGCCCAATAAACTCCCCTTGGTTTATTTTATATTATTAATTATTGATTGGGATGATTTGTTTATGTAATGTTTTTAATCATTTAATTATAACCACATTGTGATATCAAAACATCCAAAAATTAGAGAATATATCTTAAATAGTTTATTATTGATAATACCCTTATCAATGGTAAAATTGAACTTAATATAGTCTAAATATTACGAATTATAACATACATTTAAAATTTAAAATAAAATCATCGAAAAAATAAAGGCCCTTATTTCTATGGTATACTTATTAGTCATTAGTAAAAATGATTTTGGTCTTATTAATTATATTGATTATTACTATGAATTGAAAATTTAGAAAACTCATATAATACATAAGATTCATTTCATGATATGATGAATATATATGTATCATTTCAAACATAAAGGGTTTCATGACTCATCACAAATTGGATCCCATCGTAGGATAATAGTGTGAACAAAGGTTCTCCTTGAGGCCCACATCCAATTTTCCATGGAATAGTGACCAGAACTGATGGTATAATACATGTAAATGGGATTAATTACCCATATTTTTAATAATGAAAAAGATATGAAGAACACAATTGAGAATCATTGTAAAGACCTGGAAATTTCAAGGATTTATTTTCTTATTTCATTGAAATATTAAGAGTCCGTAGTTTCTGACGGCGCCTGATTCTGAGGACCTTTGTGCCCGAACTCAATTTCTAATGTTTTTTATGGTACGTTCAGTAAACGTACGTGCATGTTTTTCTATCTTTTGAACTTGTGCTCGGAATTGAAATCTGAGGACACCGATGAACTCGCAGAGCCAGTATTCGCTTAAGGGGACATTTACCACCATTGCGGTTTATGCGTGTTGAGAGTTATTTTTTGGGGGGTTTAATCTTACATTAAATAAAATTGTGTGGTACACAATTTTATTTTAGAGAATGTTATTTCCTCCCATGGGGATGTTTTTGGTGGGTCCCACAACGAAATAACATCCCATGTGTGGATATTTGTGAGGTGGGGCCCACACGATCCCCATCATTTCATCTTCCCATAACTCTCTTCAACTCCCTTAAAACCCTTGTTTAATTCTTGACAACCCCTCCTTTAATTGCTAATCTCTCCACCTTTCACATGGTCATTAATATGAAAACTCAGTGAATTAATTTTTTTGTACACAACCAATTAATTAATTATTTTGGGTGGATTTTAATCTTTTTGAAAGGGCATGGAATGTTGGATAAAATAGAGGGATCCACATTTTAATATTTTCCTAAGAAAATATTTTGTGGGGGAACCTCAGGAGATTTAGAAAAACTATGTTCTTAAATGAAGAACGCCTATGACAAAGAACAACGTCTTTTTCGACAAAGAACACGGGTTCCACAATGAACGATGACGCGCCTTCCTTTCTCTTTTCCGTGACAAGTGAGGAGATGTTGATTCTTCCTCAGACGCACCTGATGTCGTCCAAAAATTCTCTTTCCACGAATCCATTCTAGAAACCTTGGAAGGGGAATTACATTCAATTTTAATTGATTAAAATTGTTCTTACTATTTGTTGAGGAACATGGTTTGACATTGGCCTTTTGATACCGCCTAATGAGGAGGGTGCGGGTCAAATGAACACAGATCGATGACCCATTGATTGTTCTTGATTGTTTTGGCGGTGGCAACGAGAGGCGGTGGCGAGAAACGGAAGTGGTGGTTGTGCGCCGGCCGCGTGCGGAAGAACCGTGGCTCGCAACCGTGGGTCAGTCGGCCGATGATGAACCGGCTGGCTAATGTCGGCCGGGCAGATGGGAGACTGCAGCGCCATAGGGGGCACCGTTCTACAGAAGACCGCGTCCATTGTTCTGCGGGCAGCTTGGCAGGCGAACCACCAGGCAGGCAGCCGGCCGGGCTGAGAAGAACCGCGTCGCCAGGAGGGCGCCGTGCTGGAGGAAATGCGGCCCGCCCGAGCGGGCCTCATGCACAGAGAATGCCGCCCGGCTTCGGCCGGCCAGATTGAGAGGGTGGAGCCACCGGTTCGGGAAAGTGGGGGGGCCGCGCATCCCCACGGACCGCTCGGCCAGCTGGCCGATCCAGCTGGGCCACGCCCCGCCGGGCCGGGCCCTGCCCTATCGTGGGTCGGGCTGTGCCCCTCGGGTCGGGCTGCGTGACTCACCGGGCCGGGCCATCCCTTTTCTAGGTCGGACCTGCTAAAACCCAGTTGACCAGACCCGCCAGCCATCGGGGATTAACCGACCGAGCCAGTTTTCACTTAAACATGAATAAATTTAAGATCGCTTTTTTGATCGACGCACCATCTGTGGCACATGGAACCTTTTGAGGAGGCAGTACTTTTTCAATACTCTAATTGGGTTTTGGAAAATCTTGGAAAACGACCAGATTTGGAATGATAATAATTCCAACCGGGCCCCGGCTACAGAAAAGCTAAAAACTCTCAGACCGGACGTCCGATTGACTCGTCGTCTCTTGCGTTGGGGTTCTTTTGACGATACGGAACATCGGGATACATCAAATCTGGACTTCGTTAATGTTGATGTATAGAACCCCTATGACTCGGGGAGAGGACCCACTCGGAATCGAGTGTGCTGTGTGCGGGAACCCTAGAGTTGGCTGCGACTACAATGACTACCGTGTTGGAATCCTTCGTGGGTTGAACGATGATGGATAATGTACTGGAATCCTCCAAGTCTTCGACATCTATGACTACTGTCCTTGTATCCAATGTGGGTCTCGTATTTTGACTTCTGTTCTTGTATCCTATGTGGGTCCGGTAGTTTGACTACTGTTCTTGTATCCTACATGGGTCCGAAAGTTTGACTACTCTTCTTGTATCCTACGTGGGTCTGGAAATATGACTACTGTTCTTCTATCCTACGTGGGTCCTATAGTTTGACCTTTTTACTCGTATCCCACATGGGTCCGATAGAGTAGCTGGTCTAGTATCTTACATGGGTCTGACAGCTTAGTTGGTCTAGTATCATACATGGGTCCAACATCTTAGATGAATTAGTGACCACATCTGGTCATATCTACCACTTTACCAAAGGTGTATACCTGTGTGAGCTGAGTCTTGACATTCAATCATTATCATTGATGTGATTGAGTTTTTTTCCTGTGTGGACCAGGTTGTGTTTGGGCACGAGAGTTGGAGCTGAACTGGGATTGTTAACTTAGGTATATGTATGGGTATATACCTAAGTATAGTTGGATGATACATCGTGTTTGTATCTTTTCTTTGTGGTTTATCCTTCATGGATTCTGGGAGACCTTCGGAGGTCTCAAGGTTATGACTTAGTATTGTTATACTCACCCCTACATGGGCTATGACCACACTAAATTGCATTGGATGAAGACAATGGGCATCACTGATCGTGAAAGAGACTTGGGGGGTGGACGGTACCCTGAGGTGGACCACTAGGCAGGACGTACATGGAGTAGGCGGACAGACCTGAGGTACCAAGGAGACCATATGTACCCACACATCAGGTGGGATTCTCGAAGGATGACTGAGTAGTTTTTGTTTTAGTTTCCTGTAATTGTTCTAGCTTTTCAGTCATACTATACTTTCAGTTGGACTTCTATTTTCGACCCCTTTCCTTTCAGCACATACTTTGTGTATACAGTTTTACATAGTGCTTGATTTACTTGCAAACTATGTAGTGTTTTTTTACTTTCATTAAGGAAATTCCTTCCTAGCATAGATATTTATGCCTATGGTGCTAGTCGCCAGCCCCTGGCCTACGAATGGAATACTTGGGGGTCAAAGAACGGGCCTCGAGGACGGGTCATGACAATTGGAATCAGAGGAGTCGGTTCTACCGCAAAACTTAGGACTCTGATCTGTCTTTCTGTGAAGCAATAACGTTTAGAGTATTGAGTGTGGTTTTCAGTCCAGGGAGTCCAGTGTTGGTGTGGCGGTCGACGTATCCATTCACCAGGACCCTGACCTATGATTTCAGACTTAGTGCATGAAAACAATGATTGAATGTGTGTTCCAAAATTTTTCTTTGTGATTACTTTGTGTCATCTCACCTGGTATACTGTTTGAAAATGGTTCACCTGTTTCTTTTCAGGATGGCCCCGCGAAGGCTACCAGCTTGGGTTTCGGGTTACGTACGAGATGGCAGCCCGCTGAGCGACGAGGCTTCGGTGCAGGGCCCCATCATATCAGAGGTACCTTCGGCACCTCTACCTGCTGAACCACTGATACCACCCTCTCCAGCAGCAGAGAGTGCACGCCTCCTGAGTGCGTTTAACGAGTTCTAGCTACTGAGGCCTCTAAATATTTGAGGCGAGACATGTTTTTAGAGAGTCAGTTCCTGGTTACAGGTTGTAGCAAGAGTTTGCCACACATTTGGGACACCCACTGACAAGATGGTGTACCTACCTGTTAGTATCTTTCAGGGAGAAACTGAGTGGTGGTGGAGCCTCATGCTCCAGTTTTATGATGAGGCGACTCTAACCTAGGCAGAATTTGAGGGTCTTTTTAGGGAGGAGTTTGTACCAGCGACTCTACGCTCTGTGTGTGCTCAAGAACTTCTACTTTATCCATAGGGATTTCTGACCATAGAGGAGTCTCCTACAGCTGGTTGTAGACAAATTAAGCTGAGTTTCAAGAGGACCAGACCCACAGGTGGTCAACTGCATAACTCAAGATCGTGTGTGCGAGGCACCTAGTAGGAGAGCGACTTACGAGGAGCAGACAATGCTATGCATGCAGTGAGTGGGGTCACTTGGCTCGAGACTGCCCGACTCATCCTGTAGATGAGTAGCAGGCAGTAGAGGGACCTTCCAGGCAGGGGAAGAGGATCGACCATGGTGTTCCGTTGGGAGCAGGTTGATGTGGCAGAGGAACTGGTCGAGCAGCAAGTGGACAAAAGCAGGACTAACTCCAGACATGGAGGACTTTGTGTTTGATTCTTCAAGATTCTTTGATGTCGTTTTTTGCTGATGCTTTGTGTCTTGTACTATGATATACAATAATAAAATACACTTGTTCTTGTGACGTTTACTTCCTTGTCCTTTTCTATGTGGTTGATACTGAGAGGTTCCGGTTAAAACCGTTGAATTGAACCTCATATTCGAGATACCTACTGGAGGAGACCATGTGACCCCACACTACTTCCGATAGTGTGACTCGACCCTTGGATGTGAGAGTAACAGTTGGATCTCTTGGTAGTAGCATCGAGGCTTTACGACATCGTTCATGGCATGAAATAGTATCGTTCCTGCCAGGATTGACTGTATTAGGAAAAGAACATTGTTCATCTAGGGGATGAGACCATATTTCTATTTTCAGAAAAGGATAATTCTTAGAAGCTCTTGTAAGACATAAGAAAAAAAGGGTGTGGTCAAGTTCTTTACAAATGGCTAGTCACACCCATAGTTCATTGAATGAACGGTTTATGGTTTAATCTAATCTCAAAAGCCTCAGTTCTGTCTTCTTGTAGCGGGACCTAGAACTGAGACAGTGATGTTGGCTCGAATCCCTCAAAAACTAAGACTTTGAGATAGTCTATACTCCTGGGATGGGGAAAATTGTAGCTGATTCTCTCAACAGGAGATCAGGCATACAGATTCTAGGAGAGGCGACAGAGCAGCTAGCTGTGTTGCAGATATCTTATGTGGATAGTGATGGAGCATCCTTTCTTCAGTCACTCAATGTCACTCCTCCACTACTTTATCAATTCAGAGATGCATAGTGTGGGGACGTTAAATTTAAGATGTGACGTGCTCAAATATCCTCAGGGTAGGCACCGGATGGATTTTCTGAATGAGGGGAGCATGTCATACTCTTCAGGGGACATTCCATGGTACCAGTTGCACTGAAGGAAGAGGTGTTGAAAGAGTTTCACACTTACCCTCTAGCGGTACATTCAGGAGTGGTGAGGATGTATCAGGACCTCGGATGACAGCACTAGTGGCTGAGTATGAAAAATGTTGTAGCAGAGTTCGTTTCACAATGCCTCACTTGTCAGTAATTGAAGGCAGAGCATCAAGTACCAGCAGGCTTCGTACAACCCTTAGAGTTCCTAGAGAGGAAGTGGGATGGGATATCTATGGTTTTAATTATAGGGCTTCAACATATATCCAGAGGACCCAACACTATCTGGGTGATCATTGACCGACTCACCAAGTAAGCCATCATCCTACCGATTTGAGAGCAGGGCTTAGTAGAGATCTTGGGTTCCCTCTACATTCATGAGATTGTATGGATTAATGGTGTGACATAGGCTATTTTTTCGATCGAGATGCTCGTTTCACATCCAAGCTTTGGAAGGGGTTATAGGAGTCTTTCGGGACGCAACTACGTCTGAGTGCTGCCTTCCATCCTCAGACAGACGGCCAGACAGAGAGGACCATTCAAACTCTCGAGGACACACTTCGTGCTTGTGTCTTTGACTTCTGTTGTAGCTGGGAGGATCACCTACTGTTGGAAGAGTTTGCATACAACAACAACTACTAATCCTCCATTGGGATGGCACATTATGAGGCACTGTATGAAAGACATTGCAGATCACCTCTATGCTGGACTGATCCAGGGGAGTCAGCACTTGTAGGACCATAGATGGCTCTCGCTACAATGGAGAAGGTGTAGATCATCTAGGAGCGGATGAATACTACACAGAGCAGGCAGAAGTCCTATGTTGATTGGAGACGGAGACCACTGGAGTTCAAGGATGGCGACCGCGTCTTCCTATGGGTCTCACCTCGATGATGTCTACAGAGATTTGGATGGGGTGGCAAGTTATCTTTGTGTTTAATCAGACCGTTACATGTCCTCAGCAGAGTAGGCGAGGTGTCTTGCCGCCTGACACTTCCACCTCAGTTGCACCGGGTTCATGACGTCTTCCACGTATCCCAGCTGAGGAGATACGTGCATGACCTGACCTACATCGTCGACCATGGGGAGCTGGACAACGATGACGGGGAAACATCACAGAGGTCCCGATGGAGATCGCAGATCAGCAGGAGAAGGTCCGACATGGACGGTCGATTCCTCTAGTGCACATTTGCTGGCAGCACGAGAACCTTCAGGAGATCACCTCAAAGTGGGAGGCTAATATGGGTGCTCGGTACCCCATTTGTTTCCCTAGTGCGTGTTGTATCTTTATGGGGACATAAATCCCTGAGGTGGGGGTAATGTAAAGACTCGGAAATTTCAAGGAAATTTTTTCTTCATTCTTTATAATTTTACGAGTCCGTAGTTTCTGACGGCGCCTAATTCAGAGGCCTGTTGTTCCCAGAATCAATTTCTGAAGTTTTTTTAGGTACGTTCAGTAAACATACGAGTGGGTTTTTCTATCTTTTGAACCGGTGCTCAGAATTGAAATATAAGGACACCAATGAACTCACAGCGCCGATATTCGCTTAAGGGGACCTTTACTACCATTGCATTTTATGCGGGTAGAGTTTTATTTTTGTGGGGTTTAATCTGAAATTAAATAAAATTGTGTGGTACAAAATTTTATTTGAGAGTTGGTTATTTCCTCCCATGGGGAAGTTATTGGTGGGGCCCACATCCAAATAACTTCCCTTGTGTGAATATTTGTGTGGTGGGGCCCACATGAGCCTCAACCTTTCATCTCCCTATAACTCTCTTCAACTCTCTTAAACCCCTTGTTTAATTCTCGACATCCCCCCTTTAATTTTTATGCTCTCCACCTTCCACATGGTCATTAATATGACAACTCAGTGAATTAATTATTTTCTACACAACAAATGAATTAATTATTTTGGGTGGATTTGAAACATTTTGAAAGGACATGGAAAGTTTTTTAAAATAGGGGGAGCCTCATTTTAATATTTTCCTTGGTAAATATTTTGTTGTGGAACCTCTGGACTTTTAGAAAATCTATGTTATACAATGAATAACACCTCCGATGAAGAACGATGTCTTCTTTGACGAAGAACGCCGGTTCCACGAAGAATGACGATGCTCCTCCCTTTCTCTTCTCCATGACAAGTGAGGAGACGCCGCTTCCTCCGCGGACACACCCGACATCGTCCACAAATTCTCTTTCAGCGAATCCATTCTTGAAACCGAGGTAGGGAAATTATGTTAAATTTTAATTGATTAAAATCGTTCTTACTCTTTGTTGAGGAATAAGGTTTGACATTGGCCTTTTGATACCACCTAATGTAGAGAGTGCGGGTCGAACGAACAAGGCCTGAAAACCCTCCGATTGTTCTTTATTCTTTTTGCAGAGGCAATGAGAGGTGGTGGCGATGAATGGAAGCGGCGGCCATGCGCCGACCGCGTGTGGAAGAACCACGGAACACAACCATGGGCCGCTCAGCCAACAAAGAACTAGCTGACTAAAGCCAGCTGGGCAGATGGGAGACCGCGATGCCACAAGGGGTGCCACACTGTGGATGTCCAGGGCACGCGTTCCGCGGGCCGCTCTGCGGGCGAACCAGTCAGCAGGTGGCCGGGCAGGCTGAGAAGAACCGCAACGCCAAGAGGACGCCGCATTGGAGGAAATACGGATCGCTTTCACTGGGAAGGCCGGCCGGATTTCGTCGACCAGTTTGGGAGGGCGACACCGATTGGGGTCGCCAATTCTGGAAAGCAGGGGGGGGGACCCCTCGGACTGCTCGACCAATCGGTCGAGCCAGTCGGGGGGCGCCCCGCCGGGCCGGGCCGCATCTCACCGGGCCGTGATGTGCCTTTCTCACGGGCTGGGATGCTTTCCAAGGCCAGGCCGCTCCCCTTTCGGGCCGGTCCGCACCCCTCGGGCCGGGCCGCTTGACTCACCAAGCTGGTGCAACACTCTGCCTGTTCGGACCCGCCAAAACCGAGTTGACTTGACCTGCCAAAACCAGGTTTACCCGACCGGCCAACCCTCGACACTTAGTGGGCCAGTCCCGTTTTCACTTAAACTTAAATAACATTAAGATCACGCGTTCGATTATCGTGTCGTCTATGTCACTAGGACCCTTTCGACGAGGCGATCCTTTTGCAATACTCTAAGTCTGTTTTGGAAAACTATGGAAAACAGTCGGGTTTGGAACGACCATATTACCAACTGGGCCCCTGGAACAGAAAAGACAATAACTCTCAGACTAGGTATACGATTGATGCGCCGTCTATCATGTTGGGTTTCTTTTGACGAGACGTAATTTCGGGATACATCAACTCTACACTTCATTAAAGTTTATGTATCAACCCTCTAGGACTCGAGGAGAGGAACCTCCCAGAATCGAGTGTGCAGGGTGCAGGAACCCTAGAGATGGCTGCGACTGCGATGACTACCGTGATGGAATCCTCCATGGGTTTAACAATGATCACTAATGTATTGGAATCCTCTGAGGCTTTGACAGCGATGGATACTATTCTTGTATCCTACGTGGGTTTGGTAGTTTGAATATTGTTCTTGTATCCTACGTGGGTTTTCCAGTTTGACTACTATTCTTTTATCCTACGTGGGTCTGGTAGTTTGACTAGTGTTCTTGTATCCTATGTGGGTCCGGCAGTTTGACTACTATTCTTGTATCCTATGTGGGTCTGAATGTTTGAACTTTATACTTGTATCCTACGTGGGTCCGACAAAGTAGCTGGTTTAGTATCCTATGTGGGTATTACAGCTTAACTAGTCTAGTATCCTACATGTGTCGGATAGCTTAGATGAGTTAGTGACTGCATCTGATCAGATATATCACTTTACTAAAGGTTTATACCTATGTGAGAAGAGTCTTCACATTCAATCATTATCATCGATGTGATTGAATTTACTTCCTATGTGGACTGGGTTGTGTTTGGGATCAAGAGTTGGAGCCGAACTGGGATTGTTAACCTTTTTATATGTATGGGGATATACCCAAGTAGAGGTGAATTATACTTCGTGTTTGTATCTTTTCTTTGTGTTTTATCCTTCATGGATTCTGGGAGACCATCGGTGGTCTCGGGGTCCCTACTGAGTATTGTTATACTCACTCGTGCACGAGCTAGGCCTGCACTACGTTGTGTTGGATGCAGACGATGGACATCACAGTTCGTGATAGAGACTTGTGGACCTGGATGATACTTAGAGGTGGACCACTTTGTGGGACGTACACGGAGCATACGGACGGACCCATGGTACTAAGGAGATTATATGTACCCACCCATTAGGTGGGGTTCCTGAAGGACGACTCAGTAGTTTCTATTTTACTTTCCTGCAGTTGTTCTAGATTTTCAGTCATATTGTACTTTCAGTTGGGCATGTATTTCCATCCCCCTTTCCTTTCATAAATTAATTTTTGTATACAGTTTTACTTAGTTCTTTCTTTACTTGAGTAGTCTGTTGTTTTTCTTTATTTTCATAAAGGTAATGCCTTCCCAGCATAGGGATTTACGGCTTTTGTGCTAGTCATCATCCCCTAGCCTATGGAAGGTGGGCTTGGGGTAGTCACAACACGGGCCCCGAGGATAGGTTGTGAAAATCATAATATAATCTAAAACCAAGATCCTATTAAAATAAAAATGCATTAAATGTGAAAAAAAATTAAATTTCTAAATAAAAAAATAATGAACTGCAATGATTCAACTTTAACCACAACACCAAGTTTCAAGCTTCATCTTTCTATCCCAATCACCAATGTACTACTTTAAACCTAATATATATATATAAATATATATAAATATATATTTATGACTGAGAATACATGTATACCCAATAAGATCCTACTTAGGACCAATGCTATAAATATAAAAGTAACATAATAATTCTTTAGTGAAAAAATATTAAATCCAATAAGAATTTATGAGGAAAAAATAACCAAACCTCATCATGTCTCACTCATTAAATGTCACATAAAATTATTATAAAATAATATGGATGAATATATAATGGGGTACCCAGTACCAAATAACAATGTGTTTTCACTATCACACCATAAAAAAAACATCATTTCATTTTCATCCTTTCTATATCTATAAAATCATTACACTGAGGCTACACCTCATGTTAGATTGAACACAACCCTACAAACCCAAATCTGTGTAGGGTTCAACGTTTTTTTTACATTACTATCAACCAAATCATATTCATAACAATAAATATATACCAAATATCTTAATATTATACAAATAATATATTCCCTTCATAGTAAGGGATCATGAACTGGAAGTAAATCAACATCATACCATTCCCATACCACGCATGGAATCCACTATATACCAGATAATCAGGCCATCACTACAACATTATATACTCATAGGACTACAGTTTTCAATTATAATCCAAGTCATGTGGATATATTTTTAAAGGGGGAGAAATTATCAATACATTCAGTCAAGTATATTTATTTTTTGGGAAGAAACATGAAAAAAATTGGGCATCAATATGGTGTCCCATCTCAGGTGGGTGCATAAGAAATAACAAGTAAATACATTATTGAATACAAGTGAAAACTTTCTAAACCAAAGGGTTCTCAGAACAATTTTTCTATCACATCCCAAAACTATTACCTCATAATCACAAACTTCTATTAATAACATCAACATCCTTTAGATCATCAACCAACCCAATCCCCTACACACAAAAAAACATTTTAGTTCCCATATATTAAAATTTTATTTATAGAATTTAGATATTTAGTAATTACAATTTACTACTAAAATCATATTTATTATTAAATTTAATTGAAGATTTAATGTCAAACTAGTCTATATCCATTATCAATATTTATTTCCATTCAATATTCATTCATTTCTATTTTCATCTTTTCATTAGTTGTGCATGTTTTATTCATTTAAACCTTTCTACCCAGTTCATATTCATTATTTTCATATCATTCCATATCACCAGGTAGTTACAAATATATAAAAAAATGAAATATTTTTATAAATATTTAACCACCTCAACATCTACAATATATACCTTATAATACTTAACATTTCTTATTTTGAAAAATAACTACAACCCCACATCCCTACACTTGAAAATTATCAAATAAAATTCAGATCCAACACCAAAAAACACAATCACAAAAAACTACAATTTTCAATAAACCAATAACACATATAATCCATTTATATAAACAATAATCTTTCATAATACTCCATTAAAACACTCCACCATATTTATTTAACATCTCTAATAGGGTAGGTACCTAAAAAAATTCTATATTTTAGACATCTATATCATTTAAATGTTAAATTGTTTAACATTTTTTGGATGCTGATTAAGATAATAAATTATCATAAATAATGTTTATATTTCAAGACACTGATCTTAAAGGAATCAATATGTAACTTATAGTCATATAGAGAATATCATGAAAAACACAAAACCACATGTGGACCACCCCATTCCCATCAATTTCATAATTATATATTTTACTATATTACGTATTTAATCATTCACCTATATATAAGAAAAATAATAATATGTTATGTCTACATTATACATAATAAATAGAGTGTTCATTAAATATCTACCGGTGTTGAAGCTCCAAAAAAGTTATAGAAAAATGATGAGAAACATACAATCCATGGACCAAAATCATGTTGTGTAATACTCAAGAACATATAACATTAATATACCAATAAATAACATGACCCAATTCCCTCAAATAAAAAATCCAACCATATCCACACCAATCCATTTAACAAGGTAGAGAAAAAGAACCAAAATGAATATTTTAGAAATATTATTGTATTTAATAAGAAATTATTCCCTTGAAACCGAGATAAAACCCCAATTTATGCGAACTAAATTTTCACCAAAGGGGAGGATATAGTTGGATAATACAAGGGAAAAATAAATTAAAAAAAGTATATATTGAATTCCAAACATATATATATGCTACAAATTAGACATCAATGTGCGACATTCCTTAGTCACACAGTGGAAAAACAAATTCACCTGACCACCAGAAATAATGTTAAGAATTTTTTTATATCACTCCCCTAATAAACTTAGTAAAATTATATTATTATTTTATGGTCAGGTATTGTCATAATTATTTCATGTTCCACACAGTGGGATATTACACAAAACAAATGGAGAGAATCTTAATATAGAGGTCCATATATCACATCAAACATGGATACATTATTATATCAAACTAAATAAATATTCTAAATCAACTCAAAAGACTCGAATTCATAATAGACAAAATACATACCATAATGGTTTCATATAAAAATAATTATAGTCTCCATCTTGAAAATTCATACCATACCTAGTCCACCATTCCACGATTTTGAAATCATTAATAAAAATATAATAAAATTAACAAAATAACTAACTGAGTAATTTTTGGACAACTAAAATTACACTTTTTTCTAAAACTAAGACTTAGAACACTTCATTATACCACCCCACTCCTTGAACCATGACTCAATAACTTCATAATCAACCTCTATTTAAACCAACACTTGACCTCATGATCTGATTGGTTATTTAGTGATAGATCACATCAAGTGGAGTTTATTCTCACCTTATACCTCTCTTCCTCGGAAATTGTAATAACACCTTCAAAATATAATAAAACCAAGGGACTATTCCATAAATTTCCAAAAGATTACATGTGTCAAAATAAAATAAATTATAATACATAAAAATGAATAAAAGACCAATCAAACAATCAATGATGGATATCTCAGACAATCCTCTATGATATGCCTCTATAATTTAAAAATACGAGAAATAATTAATGAATATATAAAAAATAATTAATCCTATTTGAACTAGAACATAGAAACTAAATCAATCAAAACATATATCTATAATTATCTCTTTTATTTTAGAAAAAATTGAATACCATGTCTTCAAAGAATACATGGGTATGAATAATTCAGGATATTGATTTTTCATATGTAGTACAACCTCCCATGATCATTTTTCCTACCCACAATTCTTACACAACACAAAAACGAGGGAATAATTCTACCAAAAAATACATTCTTTTGATAATAATTAATATTTACTTCCCTCAACAAGAACATATAATCTTCCTAAATATCTAATTTCCCAAAATTTGTGGCATAGAAATCATAATGATGCTATCAAAGAATTTTTGATGCATGACAGACATTATGGCTTTGGCCAAACAACAGTAGAGTGATAACTGATATGTCACCTCTTATTCACTTCCAAACACATCTACTATTCTAATAAATGAAAGTAGATATTTACCCAAAAATCTATATGTTTTCACCCCATAATGATAGAAATCACCATTAATACATATTCTATAACCTATTACTCTAGATGTCTTATTCTCTAATAAGTATTATACTATTGATGATCTTTCATAATCTATATCGAACCCTAAATCTTAGAACCATTTTCACCTATTCTCTATAGCACAACATTTCCATGTTCCACTAAATCCCCATATATAGTACATCAGAATGTAGACTTGTATGGATACCCATAAACTCCTCTTACTTGGAAAAGATAATAATATATTGATAACAATTATTATAATAAACCACAAAAATGGGAAGGTTCTTCCCAAACAGTCCACCAAAATCCATGATGAGTTCTTACATTGTATTCCATAATGTCTGAAAGGACCACATTATCTCTCTTCCATATAAAGATGAAAAAATGTAATTAGAATTTTTTTGTGGAAAAATGTATACTAAAATACATCATATAATAATGAGGTAAATAAAGGATCTCAAATAATGATGATGGTCTTTTGTATCCCCATAATGTCTAACAATAACTTCCACATACTTCCACATTAGACCATATATATCTTATGACTCATTGATCTCTAGGAAATGAAATACATTTTTAAATTGTTATATAGTAATCAAAATTTAATCATATAACACTTATGTTCATGGAGAAATAGTGATGATAGGCCATTGAAATATTCTCCAACTCCTACATTGGGTAATTCAATGGGTAATACAAATCACATAGAGCATAATTTTCTTCCTTCACCAACAAAATATCCAAATAACATGAGAAAAAATCTATAAAACCCCAAAAATTAAAATATTTATACTTTTAAAATAAATGTAATTTTTTGGTATCATTATTATATAAAAATCAATGAAAAGATTACTCTACCCATAACACTAAGTTTGGTTACACCAAAAACTATGTTTTACTATATTTTAATAGCATACCTATTTTAAAAATAAATTTTGATTATTTTAAAAAAATTATTTTTAAATATGAATATAAATTTTTAATTCATAATGTTGAAATTATATTATGGTGAATATTTGTAATTTTTTGGTAAAACATCATTTGTTCGATGAATAATAATAAAAACTAAAATTTAGTTAAAATCAACCTTTCATTAAAAGATTGACTATTTTTAACTTATACATTAAATGGTTTTTTAAATTCAAAATAGATCAATTATTAATATAGTAATCCAATGTAGGTCATTCAAATCATTTTATTATTGAAAATAGATAATAAAACATATTCAAATTTTGAATGTTTATACATTGAAAACATTCATTCTTACCATGTTTGAGGAGTTATCATTAATCACAAGTTCACACTAATGTGATTTTAATTTAAAAAACTGGGAAAACTTTGTTGTAATTAGTAAAATTTTAATGTAATAATATGATAAAAATAATTTTTTACCAAAAAGATTAGTGAATGTTATCAAAATAAATTATGGTTATTAAGGTATGATTTTGCTTAATAAGGGACTAAATATTAATATTAAGGACCGAACAGACCTGGACACTTGTCGTGAATCCATTGGAATCCAATTATTAGACCATATTTCGACTTGGATTTAATTTTTTGGGTTATTGGGATATTATGAAATGGATGTTCCCAATATAAAAGGATAAGTGAGTAATAGAAAAAAGGGACCTTTATTTACCTTTAATATATATTAAACATTGGGATATGTTAAACGTCATATTTTCAGTTTTAAAATTTCTTTTGAAATATAAATAAGTTATTTTAAACATAATTATTTTTCAATAACTTTTAAAGATGGTTTAGTTACTAGAAATTCTTTTGATATGCTAATGTGGATATTATGTAGTTAATAATTATTTAAAATAAATGATAATATTTAAATGAAATGATCTATGAAATAATTGAATAATTTCATTTCCTTATATATTATATGAGTATATAATGTTTCATAGATTTAATCTTAATATAAATGATTTATATTTTATTGATATTTGAAAATAAAAATTATTAAATAATGTCAACTTTGACTTTGTTGTTATTTCACAGTAAATGATATTTTATTAAACGATTTACAGTAATAAAAATCATATATTCTCTCAAGATTTATTTAAGTGTCAATAAATATTAGATATGATTTTAGAATTGATCTATTGATATTAGATATTTGACATCTCAAACATATACTGTAAAAACAACGATATTGTGGCCCTGTTTAAATAATGTTTTGACCCGTTACTTGTGCTTGTTTTAAAATAAACATCCAAAACACATTGGATGATTATTTTATAAATCTTATACCATATTAATACAACAATGGATATATATTTTCTACTAAATCTCACTTTATTTTAGTCTTAATTATAAAATAACATTGGGTATACAACTATATTCTTTAATAAATTCCAAAATGATAAAATTTGGCAATCTTAGATGTTAAGGAACCAAACGATTTAATTTAATATATTTTTGTATGTTGGAGGTTTTATTCGGCTATTATTATTATTTACTCTATTACATAACCATTTTGGAGGTTATTTAGGTATAGTATACCTCTCATTAATTTATATCCATGGGTATTTACAAGAGTGTCCCTCACCTTCCACTATAAAAATGTATGAACTCTACCTCTTCCACACACCTCTCAAGCTACAATGGTTTATCCAACCTCTACCATAATTGTCTCCACATATCCTTATATACAACCTAAAAAAACAGTATTATATTTTTATATTACAACACCATAATCTTATATATAATATTATTATTTTATCTAACGTTTTAGACAAAAAAGTACACTTACCTCCATCTAATGGTCAATAAACACATTGTTTCAGTGTATGGTGAACTAGTACCTCGTGAAACAATGATTTTTCATTTTCCATTTACCACCTATCATGGTGGAAAATATGATGGAAGCTATATTTATATATGTTATATATGATATTTATAATATATTTAGACTTCTGTAATTTTTATTTATAACACACCTTTATTCATTCCATCTTATGTAAATACGATAATTTTATTCAAGGAAGTTTGGACTACCCTCTAATGGGATGTGGATCGTTCATGTTATACATAGAACGTATAAAAGATGGTTTAAATACACCTATTTAACCTATATAACATATATATTATAATAGAATTATCATATATAAATATATGTATCATTTGGTTTTCATTCTTTTAATTTAACAATGAAATGAATGCGGAGTTCATGCATATGTACAACCTTTCATCTATATTTATGAGTGCACATTATTTCTTATCTCCAAATATTATAGACTAATATAAATATGAATATATTGATTATATATTATAATAAATTCATGGTTTACATTATATAGATGTTTAAACCATGTCCTAATAAATGTTAAAAACTAGTAACATGTTAAAATTACACGATAAAACTCTACAATTTAACCCAATAATAGTGATATTAATAAAATTTTGTTAACAAAACTATAAACATAAATTATAATAATTTAATACTTGAAATTATAAATATTAATATAGTTGTAGTATAAGTTATTAACATATTTTTCCCTTATACAATAGGATAAATTTCACACAACAAATGGAAGATTTGGGTAAGATATTTCCTCTCAATTAAATTTTCATTATGACTATTTTTTGTTATAGACCAATTTACTTTTATTTGTTTTATATACATCCATTTGAAATTTTATATCATTAATTTATTAATTATCATGATATTATAAGTTTTATTTAATTCATTGTTTATTATGATTTATATTCATCAATGTGGCATGGGACACATTGTAATGATTATATATTATTTTTCCTCAATAATGATTTAATCCCGAAAACCCATGATTTTACTTATCATCATTTGAGGAACAATTGGCCCATCCATATTACTTGTTAAATTTGGATATTTTATATGTAACATAGTTAATTAAACTAATGATTAATTTTTGGGACATGAAATATATGGGTCGTGGTCCATTTAAGGGATGTCATATGGGTCAAGGATTGGTTAATGTGGGACCCTTGACGAATCACTAGTCTCATTAGGTGAATATTTTAGCCAAATAGTTCAAACTATCTCTTGATGGTAAAGGTATCATGTGGCTGGGAAAAATGACTTTTGATAATTAATAATTTCCTTTATTTAGTGTTCAGTTATTATTCATCCATGATATTTTTGGTTCACATATATATCAATCCATTTCATTTTCAGTTCATTGATATAATTGATTGTGTTTCGAGTTTCTTATATTACCATACTGATATTTCCTTATCTAGTTATTTTAATGGAATGTGGTGTTAGTTATTTAACTATCTATGATAATTTATCAGTATTTATTCATTATATCTCCTTTTATACTTTACTTTATTGAGCATTTGATCTCAACCTTATTATGCTTCCATTCCTGAGGTAATAAGGAAGAAAATTTTGAATAAGTGTCAGAGGAGAGTTTTATTAAATTTTATTATGTATTATTTTTATTTTATTGATTCCCTAATGTATTGTGGGTATTATTTTTGTAATATTGATTTCAAAGACCACAAAACTGATCATTACATTGGTATTTTATTCCTTATAATCATAACAATGTAATTATGTAATAGCCTGACACTCTACTTTTCGGGTCTATGCATTAAATTTGGTATCATAGGATTTTTTGAAATAACCATGGAAAATATATTAACAGAACATAGATTAGGGAATATACACCTAATATATACATTATGTATGAGTATTTAAGAACATAATAGATTTTTTGAAATGTAAATATTACGTGGTAATTCCTTGAAAAAAATCATGATACAGATACTAAAAGATAAAGTCATTCTGCTACATATGTACCTAAGAATAATAACTCGGATAAGGTGTTTTGGGCCGGACACGGGGTCACATAGTTCATGAAAATGGAAATAACTCTGAACCTGAGTTGACATTACCTAGGGATACACTTAGGATAATTCACATTTTCCTTACAAACCATAAATAATGTTTTAATTAGAATTTGATTATAAATAATTGAGGATAAACCTTATGTTTCATGGTTTGAAAATTATGAGATAAGATTTAAGCATCCTATAATTACATTTTTATGATTATTTGGTTTCTAAATTTATTTTTTTATCTCAAACTATGCATTTTTACTTTAGTCTATGGAAGGTCCCAAAAGGAACTGGGTTAATATTAAAAGTAATGGAAATTGTTTTGATGAGTAGTTAAATTTAAAGATCACTATAGTGAAGGATGTTGTTATCATTCAAAATCATATTTTTTGAAACATGACTACCATTGTATTCCTCAACCGACTCATAGACTCAAAAAGGAAGAGAATGAAGGAGTTCACTAAGAGTTCATTTAATGGAGTCTATAGTTGAATGATGATTCAGTTTCCTATGTGTCATGAATGTAGAAATTATCAACCAAATGAATGTATTAGAGGGTCAAAAAGATGTTTTGAATATAGAAATGAATGAAAAAAATTAATTATATATAAAGGAAAATTGAACCGCTCTGTTGATGAAATGGATGGGACTACTGGCATTTCTAAAACATCATTAATGGTTAAATTATTTAAGTGAAAAATGAATGGTCACTATGAAAATCATTGTTCCAAGTGGATAACTCATGAGAATAATCAGAAATGTGGTAACAATAATGGATATATTTCTAATGATGATGATACTACTAGTGAAATGTGAATGAATAGAATTACTATATAATAGGATGAGTTATACTTATTAATGAATTATGGATGAAATGGAATAATTGATTTTTTCATATAATTTAATTTAAGATCTATGTTAATTGATTATTCTATCAGTGATGTACTGATTATAATAATTATGAGTATTATTGTGAAATCTTTTTTGTTATGGATTTGAGATCTCTTGCTGAATGGTACCAAGACAGTATATTCAGTTGAAAGTGATTTTTTTAAAAGACCTGATTATTTAGAATAAAACCCTAATTATGTTCATAATGTTGAGATAATGAATAAGAAATTATTGAGTTGGAAAAGCACTAACCCCCTTGAAACTGATTAATGAATTGATGACAATTGGTCTCTTCTTTCTTTGATAGACTTTACCACACTTTTGGATTTATGAAATTTATCTAATAACATATGTCTTACTTAATAAATAAGGAATAATTCATGATCCCAATATGTTTTTGTGGTGATTTTAGTTATTACCATATTTCAATATTACACATGATGAGGTTATTCACATGTTTAGAATGTGAAAATATAGAGATTCTACATGTTTATTAAAGTCTAATGATAATTTATTTTAGAAATCTGGTGACTATAATTAAAAAATGTTAGATCATAAAATTTTGGATATGTTTACCATTGGTTATATAGTTTATTTTGGAATTTGAATCTGGTTTTAGAGATTAATATTTACATCAATATGAGATTAATCTCGTTATATGAGATGATGTTTAAATAGTTCAATGCTCTACTAATGGATAAAGACGTTCTTATAGAATCGTACCAAGTGAGTATATTTTCTTATTTATTTTGAGAGTGAAATAATTCCTCAAATCTAGGAAAATATGATCTTAAAACAAAAAATGTTAACATGTTTATTTCTTTTCTAGTGAATTGAATGGCCTTTAGATCATCATGGATTTAGAGATTTTTAACGATTCACTTTCTCCTAATCATGTTTTTTAGCACTCAAAATCTAAACTTGATTGATAGATTTTTCCTATGTATCCATGATTCCATTTCCCACCTATGATATCCTACTAGGTAACATAGTTACATGACCATTGTATTTTCTTTTTTCCTCTAATTTTGAATATTTTATATTAACCCTTTTTATGATTGGTTCTTTCAAAAAAAGTTTATTTCCCAATATAAGTACCTTGATTACTGAGATCAGTTTTAATTTGAATGGATGAAAAGTAACTATGGAGGGGAGAATATAACACCAGATAACTCAAAATAATTTTCCTTTAAAAATAAATTTAAATTTCGTTGAAATCATACATATATACAATTCCAATATAACCTTACTCCACCCACAACACTATGTTGTGTTACATGCAAAACTGAGTTTTACAACATTTTAATGGTGTACCATTTTTAAATACAAATTTTTACAATTTTATAAAATTTATTTTTCAAAACTAGAATCATTTTTTAATGAGAATATTTTAATTCTCAAATAGAAAATTTTGGTGATTTGTTTTTCAAAATCTACATTTTTTTATATATAGTTAAAATTACTACAATGTTATTTATAAAGAGAGTTTTTATTTAAATAGTAATTAGTGTTAAATTATACAATAAATAAGTTTTTAACAACATAATTGATAAGTTGTTAATATATTAATCCAATTTTGGTCATTTTAATTTTTTTTATATTGATATTATATATAAAATCAAAATGAACTTTTGAAAGTTTCTAATTTAAAGATATGTTTTCTTGCCACTTGTGTGGGTTTAGCGTTAATCTAAATATCACCACTTCTATGACCAGAATTTTGAAAAGAATACATACATAGTTTTAGAAATGACAATTTGGTTGCTCTTATAAGAATAACATTTTCTATGAAAAAAATATTAGTAATTTTATTTAAAATTAAATATGGTGATTATGGTATGATTTAGCTTAATGAGGGACTAAACGTTATTCTTATAGAACAAAATTACATAGAAAAATTAACAAAAGACATTGGATTAAAATAATTTGACCACATACCCACTTTTTTGAAATTTTATTGGTTATTCAAATAATATGATTTTGGGGTTATCTATATAAAAGTTTATGCAATGTAGAATACAAAATGGAAACATTTCTTACATTTAAAATTTATAAAACATTGAGATATGAACAAAACATCATATTTTTAGTTAACATATCCTTTTAAATTTTTATTAGATTTATTTTATAAGAATAATTTATAAATAATTTTCAAATATTATTTAGGTTCGTAAAATGCTTATTAAATGCCAATATAGTGATTATTTAGTTAACAAATATATAAAATAAATGATATTATATGCATTAAAAGGGATATAAATTTATTGAATTATTGAATTAATTTATTTTTTGATTAATATACCATTTTAAATATATATAAAATAATATATTTTAATTACAATATTTTTTTTATATTTTAAAATTAAAATTAAATAAATAATTTCAAAATTGACATTATTGTTATTTTAGAACAAATGCTATTTTTTAAATGATTTAAATTTAAAAAATAACACATTCTCATCCAATTTATTTTAGGTGTTAATAATTATTAAATATGGTCTATTAATCAAACAATTTATCCTTTATAATTAACATATTGACCCATATACTGTAAAAACATTGTTAACACAATCCATGTATATGTTGTGTTTTGACGCATCACATGTGCTAGTTTTAAAATTAAATTCCAAAACACATTGGATATTTATTTTATAAATTATATATAATATATATAATTCAATGTGCTTATATTTTTTAATAAATCCCATTTTATTTACATTTTAATGGATAAATTACTTATGTTTGAAAACTAGAAGCTTTAGTATAACCCAAAATGCTATATTTAGTGATTCTTAAATGTGAAGGAACCAAATCACATAAATTCTCTTATTTTTGTCTGATGGAGGTTTTAAAATATCTTTATCCCTCTTTAATCCATTATTTTTCCATTTTAGAGGACGTTTAGGTAAGGTAGAGCTCCAATTATTGAATAATGATTAGTATTTACAAGATTGACACTCCCCTTCCACTATAAAAAGATAAGCACTCTACCCCATCCTCACACCTATAATTCCAATTTGGGTAATCCAAATTATTCCTATATAGTCTCCAAAATACCTAAATAGTTACCAATAGGACGAAATTTGGGAAGACATTCTATTCAATGAATTCTTTTGGTATAAATCAAAAGGAGATACCCGATTAAATGGTAACATATTCTATAATGATTTGTTGTTTTAGTTCCATTCTACACCGCTTAAAATATCATTAATATATGATTAAATTAAAAATAAGTTATATTGAATATACTAGTTAGTATTTAATTATGGGTTTTGATGAACACTTATACACACCTCCATGAAATGGGTAATGACCATACTGTTTTAGTGTACGATTAAGTTCTGCCTCAAGAAATAATGGTTGTTCCTTTTTTCTTTATCACATACCACGGTGTCCATTATGATGAACTCTATATTTATATATGTTATATATTAAATTTACAATGACATTATTATTTTATAAGTTTTATTTAAAAAATAGAATTATTCTTTCTGTCTTTTTTTAAAACGATAGTTTCGTTTGAGGAAGTGTGGGATACCACCCCCTCAAAGTGATATGACTTGTTCATTCCATACATGGAACACAAAAGGGATGGTTTTAATAATAATATATAACATATAATACATACATATGATACTGTAATTATAGCATACATATATATCATTTAGTTTTCATTCATTTAATACAAAAAATAAAATAAAGTAGCATCCGTGCGTACGTACTTCCTACCATCTCCATGGATAGTACACATAATTTATAATCTCCAAATATTATGAAATAATATAAATACTTATATAATTAATATATAGTATAATAAAGTTATGGATTACATTATATATATGATTCAAATCCTATATAATAAATTATAACCCCAAATAACGAGATAAAACATACTTGAAAAAAGTCGGCAATTGTGTAACACCCCAAGCTTCCACGGTACGCTTCCCTTTGAATAATACAGTAGCATCTGTTGTACACAACTTCGAGTTCTAACACACACCACAACCAATCAAACTAGCCGTTATGAATAGTAATACCCACTTTTTAAAATTTTACTAATATTATCTTTCAAAATGGACTTCATTTTTGGATTCGTAATATCGAAATTAGCTGAGGGTGATTTTTTGGTATTTTTTTGAAAACATTCAATTTTTGATGAATATTGAAAAAACACTGAGTTATAGTTTAAAACCGAATTTTTTATTTATATAATTATTTTATTTAAATTTAATTATGATCAAAATAGATAAATAATACCTATATAAGTTCAATTTAATTAATTTGAGTTAGTTTAGAATAATTTTAGATATATATAAATTTTATTGAACTTTTCACCATCTTTTACCCACCTCCTAGGAGAATTTGGAAATTCACATAAAAATTAATTTTACTACTTCTTTGAGTGGAATTTATAAAATCCGAGAGACACAGTTAATATGATAGAGTAAAATTTGGTTCAATGAGATGAAAATAATTTTTGGTGAATAGTAATGTTTTACTCTTATTTACCACGGTTAAAAGTAAATAGGGTAACTAAGGGTAAAAATGATATTAATATTACCGTAACACATGTCATAATTCTATTGGAAAAGTGTCTCTCGACCAAAAACAACCTTAGGAATAAAATATTATCATTTAGGTCAACTTTTATTAGATTAGTACATTTATTATTACTTAATTCAAAGAAGAGTTTAAAGAGTTAAAATCATCTTTTAATTACTAAAACATTTTTAATATATGGTTATACATAAGATAAATTCGATTGTAAATATTAATTATAAATCTAAAAAGATTTCATACATAATGGTGTTTTATTTAGAATTTTTAGACATTATATAATTTAATTTATTTATGACACAATGGTGATGCAGTAATTACTTTATTAGTGAAATATAAAATAATTGATATTATAAATACCCAAATAAATATATTATGAAAATTTTAATGGATTCCACTAATTTTATAGCATAATATGACATTTTTTTATTTACATAAATATGTTTTTTCGATGAAATCATGCTGTTATGAGTTTCACAAAAATCAAATACCAAATAATGTCCAAATTGACATAAAAGAGTTTTTAAAAACAATATTATATTATTAATTAATATTAGATTCCTAAAAATATAAGGTTTGGCCAAAGGACTTATATCATGATAGGTGTGCCATTAATGGACCACTTGGGGGTATCTTGGATGTATATAGTATGATTATTATCTATATAATATAAAAATACAAAGTGACATGGTAAATGTAAAACTAATTAACTAAGAGTTAAAATTAAAAGATAAGGTTAATATAGTGACCCAAAACTATCTAAAATATATTGGTTGAAATGATTTAGACCCATCTAAACATTAAACTTTGAATAATCCACTTTTTAGCCTTTATAAACTGAATATGAATTTATTATAATAAAATACTTTAAGTTTTTCCTAAAGAGCCCCTTCTCCCCCTTATAAAAGGACACCACTTCTCTCAAATTCTTCACACCATTAAAGCATTTTGGTTCGTCCAAACCATGAAAAAATATTATCTCAAATTCCCTAACTTCAACCTAGTTGCCTTAGTTTGATCTAAAATCCAACCAATGGAGACCTTTTGATCAAATCAAAAGGAAGAACTTGAAAACGAGGTAATGTTTTCACCACCCTCTTTCAAGTTACTTTCTTCTTCAACTTCCTCTGTCTTTGTTATTTCCATTAAAAAACAATAAATCCAATATCTTATATATACTGTGATGTTATTATAAATATGGTACAAATATATTCAGTATTCTATCCATCCTTTGAATGAAATGTCACCATACGTGCGTATGTATGGCTTACCATCTCCACATCGTGGTGTAATTGTTATTCAATACATTATTATTTGGATGGGTATAATAATGATGTTTAATTCATGTAAATATTAAATATAATATGATAATGATTCTGTATATATGATATAACATAAAATTATATATTATTTTAATATCAAAAGAATGATATTTTCGCTCATGCGTACGTACGAACTACCGTCTCCATGAACACGATGAAATTCATTCCCTGTCTTATCCATTCAAGACTAAATTTCCTTTAATGATTAAAAATAATTTTTAGAGACATGATATCATTATGGATATGAATAATATGCATCCCATCCATAACAAATATGGCTCACATAATAAATAATATAAAGGAAAATGTATCTGTTAACACTCGAAATGATGATAATACTAAGATATTATTAACAAATCAATGTTAAAAGATAATAAATGATATCATATTAATGTATATGATTCTTTTATAATTTAATAACAATCATTTCACCATTATATAGGAGGATAAACTACCCTCAACCAAGGAAAATTACATGTTAAGGGTTTATTTCACAATCTCTTCATTATCCGTGTTTGTTTATACATAATTATCTACTGGGACCTCTTTATCCTCCACATCCATGTTTCTTAAAAATTTATTTCATAACATTCTTACTATTTTATACACTATGGGTTAAAGTCACTTATACCCTTGTTGACTTTTTATATGATTTTTATAAAGGAATCTTTACGTCATTTTCCAAACATGGTCCTTTTTAACCTTTTCGACAAAATTAAGGTAAGAATGTCTTTTTTTAACTTATATGGCGGGTGCTGATATTTTCCACCGTTGTCAAATTTTCGAAGCATCCCTTACAAGCTTATAAAACTAATTTTAAGTTAAATGTTTTATTTTATAATTCTGTGACTTTTAAATGATTTAAAAAAAAAGAGATATTTCACTCAAATTGTTTTGATTTCATCTATGTCAACATCCTTTGATAGAATTTAAGCTTATTTGAAGATGATTTATTATACAAAACTTCCATATTGTATTGAATGTTTTGTGATATGTTTGACTGTGGATGTGTTATTTTTATACCAATAATGGTTTATGGAGAATGTATTGACATTTTGTATGCTAGTTTTAATATGAATGTTTATGTTATGTTTAAACCTGTTTATATGAGGAATGCATTGGACTTAATAGGTAACGGGTGGAGCCCGATATAGCTCCTAGATGAATTGGTAGGTCTCATGAGTCAAAATAGTGTCTTGAAACGAGGCCTTGAGAAAAACTTATTTGTAGTCGTGGCACGAGGCCCTGGCTACGTGGATATGATAGTCTGGCATTATGCATTCCATGATTATGAAAGTGGTTATTGATACTTCATGTGATTTTTTGACTAGTAGAATATCCATGTAAATAAGTACATTGCATTATTTCATTTTATCTCTGTCATATTATGCTGAAGTTCTAGTTTAAAAGGCATTTGTTTTAGTTATACGTTGCCTTAAATGTTTATGTTTATTTATTAAAGTTTCAGCTATATTGTTATCCTTACTGGGCATTTGATCTCACCCCTTTCAATGCTTTATTTTTCCCAGGATGTGAAGAAGTTTTTTATGAATGACCTGGAGGGGTAGTATAAGGGGATATGAGTGTGGAGACAAGATGTTGTTGTAGTTTTCACTTTATGATGTAATGTTATCTTTATGAATGTATCTTGTTATTCCAAGTCTACTAAACTAATCGGTCTTTCGTGATTTGATATTTCTTGTGATCATGCCAATGTTATGTAATAATGCACCGACTCTGGGTAACTGGGGTCAGAGCATTATAGTTGGTATCAGAGGAAGTTTAGTACAAACCTTGGAAGATATATTTAAATAAACTGTGATTAGAGCACAGAGACCTAATATGGACTTTAAGGATTAGTATTGAATAATTTCCTAGAATTTTGGTATTGTAGATATTTTGTGAGTTTTTTGAGGAATACATCCCTGTCTGGATATGAGTAGGTAGAGGTAGCTCTGGAACAGATGTACCTAGGGGTAAAACCTGAAAACACCGCATTGAGATAGACTCGAACGGGAACTGGTGCAAAACATCGGGCCTTGCTGCACACTTGGTTATGAAACTCCTGGGGGATATTCTTAAGATAATTATCATTTTTTTACAAACCATTATGAAGGGTTTATGAGTATATACTTCCTCAAAGAAAACATTTTTATGATTATGGATTATATCCTTAAATAGTTCAATTTATGTTAAGTGGTTTACATATATTGAATTATGTATTTTGATTCATAAACTGATCTAGTTTATCCCATTGTTTAGAAATGGCACCTAGTAGAAGGAATGGAAACTGTATCAATGCACGCACTCCATGTAAGGATTTCCCTCCTGCTCAAGATAATT
Organism: Viscum album; assembly: GCA_963277665.1. Taxonomy (NCBI): domain Eukaryota; kingdom Viridiplantae; phylum Streptophyta; class Magnoliopsida; order Santalales; family Viscaceae; genus Viscum; species Viscum album. Next base: position 1,169,766,647 of record OY728119.1, on the reverse strand, counting down.
ATAGTGGAGCTAGTGATGCAACTGGTGCTGAACAGCTAATCACCATACTGGGACAACTCACTTTGGTTATGACTAATAACCTTACCCATATGGAGAACCCTGATCCATAATGTGGAGGATCAATGGTAGACCGCTTTAGGAGGCAACAACCATAGACATTCAATGGGAGTACAAATACCTTAGTATCTGAGTAATGGATAAGTTCCCTAGAGAAAATATTTCAGGATTTGGGGAGTAGTGAAAGGGAAAAAGTTATCATGGTAGTTTATCGCCTCACTGGAGATGCTGATCAATGGTGGTCATTGATTAAAAATGCAAAGGAATATGATGAAGTATCAAATATGTAATGGAGGTTGTTCAAAGAGCTTTTATTAGAAAAATACTTTCCTCATGACCATTGAGCATATACGGAAAGACAATTTCTAAATCTGAGACAAAAGGAGGATGCAAATGTCACAAAGTTTGAGGCTAACTTTACAAGGTTAGGAAGTTATGTTGAAGATTATATACATAAACCAAGAAGTAATATTGATCATTTATTTGATGGGTTAAAACTATTTCTTCATTGACCATTACTCTCACAATCCTTCTCGTCGTACAATGATATTGCCTCATGTGCTATAAAGACAGGGAAAATAATTCTCTAAGTCTTACGACTTTAATGAAAAGAAAGAGAAGAAGAGATATTCTGATCAATTTGGGAATAGAAATAAGGGGAAGAAGTGAAAAGTTGAATATCCATCCTATAGTAAATGTGGGAAGAAACACCCTGGTAATTTCTTTAAGGGAATGGGTGTCTGTTACAAGTGTGGTGAAAAAGGCCACCAAGCTCGTGATTTCAAAGGTAAGAAAGAATCTACCAATGTTCAGTGATATAATTTTTGGGAGATGGGAAATTATGCAAATGAATATCCAAAGTGTCAGGGGAACATACCTCAGAAAATTCAAAGGGATCAAGGCCAAGTTTACGCTATTACTACTACTGAGGTAGAAGCTCTGAAAGACGTGGTGGTAGGTAATTTAATGGTTTCCTCATGTTTAGAAAATGCATTATTTGATTCTGGATCATTACATTGTTTCATATCGTCCCAGGTTTCTATGAAAATTAGATATTTCCAATTTGATTTAACGAGGGAGTTGTCAGTGAAAACCCCTAAGGGAAGTATCATTGATACAATGTTATGTGGATTCGTTCCCATTAGGGTATAGAAATGTTCTTTATAAACCGATCTGATCATCATAACCAAGAATGAATTTGATATAATCCTCGGTATGGATTGTATTTCAGACCATGATGTGAAAATTTATTGTATGAAGAAGGAGGTTACAATTATTGATGATGATGATAAGGAATACCTGATCATTAGAACAGAATCTTCACCACCTGATTCTTATCTAGATCCACCCCTAGTATCTCAACTAAATTAAATTATCAAGGAAGAAGAGAATGAAATAAATTTGGGTGAGGAAATGAATGTTCAAATAGAGGATGTGCCTATTGTGAGAGAATATGTTGTTGTGTTTCCAGAAGATTTACCTGGACATCTTCCATAACGAGAAGTTGTGTTTTCCATCGATTTAATTCCTAGTTCAAGGCCCATATCGAAGACCCCTTATAGAATGGCCACTGTGGAATTAGTTGAAGGAAACAACTAGAGGAATTGAGTAATAAGTGATTTATTCTCCCTAGTGTTTCTCTATGGGGTGCCCCAGTCCTTTTTGTTAAGAATAAAGATAGATCTATGAAGTTATGTATCGACTACAGGGAAATCAATGCTATAACAATAAAGAATAAGTATCTCCTACCTTGCATTGATGATTTATTTGACCAACTACATGGAGCTCTATACTTTTCAATGATTGAACTTCAATCTGGATACCATCAGTTTTGTGTAAAGATGGAAGACATTATGAAGACAACATTTCGAACAAGTTACAAGCATTATGATTTTATAGTAATGCCTTTTTGGCTGACTTATGAACCTACTGTATTCCTAGAAAAAATGAACATAGTTATCAAGGAATATCTCGATGATTTTTATTTCGTATTTATTGACGATATCTTGGTAAACTCCAAAATCTACGAAAATCATGAAAATCACTTGCGAATTATCCTGAAGACTCTTAGAAGACATGAATTATATGGGTAGTTTAGACAGTTTGAATTTTGTAATTAGGAGATTTCTTTTCATGGCAATATTGTCTCCAAATATGGAATCTCTATTGATCCCTCTAATACAAGAGCAATCCATGAATGGCTAGTACCAACGAGTATAACCGAGGTATGCAGTTTTATTGGTTTACTAGGTTATTATCGACGTTTCATCCATAATTTTGCCCGATTGGATAACCTATTAATGAAGCTCACAAGTACAGGGGTTCAATTTCTTTGGGAAAAAGAGTGTGAATAATGTTTCGAAGAACTGAAGAAAATATTAGTCAATGATCTTATATTGACTCTACCATCGGGGAATGATGGGTTCGTTATTTATAGTGATTAATCGAAGAAAAGACTTGGATGTGTCCATATGCAGAATGATAGATTTATTGTCGATGTGTCATAATAGCTGAAAATTCATGAGAAAAACAATCCTACTCATGATCTTGAGTTAGCGGCTATAATGGTTTCTTTGAACATATAGATACATTATCTCTATGGTGAAAAAATGTGAGATTTATACTGATCACAAGAGTTTAAAGTACATTTTCTCAAAGAATGAACTCAACATGAGGCAAAGGAGATGTCTTGAACTACTCAAGGATTATGATTTCATGATAAAATACCACCTAGGGAAGGCAAATAATGTGGCAGATGCTTTGAGCAGAAAAGATCATGGAGTTTTGAACAATATGATAATTGAAAGGGATATTATTTTCATTGAACTAGTGAAGATGGACATGGGAATAACCATGGAAGGTGAAACATAAATGATTTTTCAAATGGTTTCCAAAACATATTTACTAGAAAGGTTAAAGAGTTATCAGGCCGATGATGAAGAGTTTAAAAAGAAGATTAAAGATGTGAATGATATTTCACCTTCTATGGTTGCCAAACCATCTTTACTAGAAATGACACAACTTATAACTGATTCTACACACCTTCAAAGACTTTTGGTTTTGCCAACCCTTACCAAAATATTATCTCAACTTCCATCACTTCAACCTAGAGGCCTTAGTTTGATCAGAATGTCAGCCTAAGGACCCCTTTTGATCAAATCATAAGGAAGAACCCGAAGAAGAGGTAATGTTTTCACCACCCTCTTCCAAGTTTCTTTCTTATTCATATTATTCTTTCTTTTTTATTTACATAATAAAATAATAAATCAAGTATATTCTATATACTATGATGTTATTATAAATATAGTACAACCATATTCAGTATTATATCCATCCTTTGAATGGCATGTCACCATATGTGCATACGTATAGCTTACCGTTTCCACGTCATGGTGTTATTGATATTCAATACATTATTACTTGGATGGATATTATAATGATGTGTAATTCATGTAAATAATAAATATAACATGATAATGATGTTTTATATATGATATACCATACAATTATATATTATTTTAATATCAAAAAAATTGATATTGTCGCTCATGCGTACGTACGGACTATCGTCTCCACGAACGCGATGAGATTTATTCTCCATCGTATCCATTCAAGACAAAATTTCATTTGATGATTAAAAATAATTTTTAGAGATATGATATCATTCTGGATATGAATAATATACATCCCATCCATAACAAATATGGCTCACATAACAAATAATATAAATGAAAACGATTCTGTTAACACCCGAAACGATGATAATACAAAGATATTATTAACAAATCAATGTTTAAAGGTCATATATGATATCATATTAATGTATATGATTATTTTATAATTTAATAACAATAATTTCACCATTATACAGGAGGATAACCTACCCTAAACCAGTCAAAAGTACAAGTTAAGGGTTTATTTCACAATCTCTTCATTATCCGAGGTTGTTTATATGTAATTATCTACTGGGACTTCTTTATCATCCACATCCATGTTTCTTAAAAATGTATCTCAAACCATTCTTACTATTTTATACACTATGGGTTAACGTCATTTATACCCTTGTTTAATTTTTATAAGAAGTTTATAAAGGAATCTTTATGTCATTTTCCAATCAAGGTCCTTTTTAACCTTTTCGACAAAATTAAGTTAAGAATGCATTTTTTTAACTTATACAAGAGGTTCGGCTATTTTCCACCATTGTAAAATCTTTGAAGCTTCCCTTACAATATTATAAGAATATTTTCAAAGTAAATGTTTTATTTTATAATTATGTGACTTTTAAATTATTTCAAAAAAAGAGGTATTTCTCTCCAATAGTTTTGATTTCATCTATGTCAAAATCCTTTGATTGATTTAAAGATTATTTGAAGTTGATTTATTACACAAAACGTCCATATTGTATTGACCATTTTGTGATATATTTGACTGTGGATGTGTTATTTTTATATTATTCATGGTTTATGGAGAAAGTATTGACATTTCGTATGCTAATTTTAATATGAATGTTTATGTTATGTTTCAAACTGTTCATATGAGGAATGCTTTGGACTCAATAAGTGATGGGTGGAGCCCGTTATAGCTCCTCGATGCATCGATAGGTCTCATGAGACAATCTAGTTCCTTGGAACGATACCTTGACAAAATCTTATTTGTAGTCTTGGCATGAGGCCTTGGCTATGTGGTTATGATAGTCTGGCATTATGCATTCATTCATTATGAAAGTTGATATTGATATTTCATGTGATTATTCGACTAGTAGAATATCCATGTGAATAAGTAAATGGAATTATTTCATATTATCATTGCCAGATTATGCTGAAGTTCAATTTTAAAAGTCTTTTGTTTTATTTATACATTTCCTTAAATGTTTATGCTTTTTGTTGAATGTTTCTGCAATATTGTTATCCTTATTAGGAATTTGAGCTCTCCCATTTCAATGTTTTATTTTTCCTAGGATGTGAATAAGTATTTTATGAATGACCTGCAGTGATAGTATAAGGGTATATGAGTTTGGAGACAAGATGTTGTTGTATTTTTCACTTTATGATGTAATGTAAACTTTATGAATGTATCTTGTTATTACAAGGATACTGAACTAATTGGTCATTTGAGATTTGATATTTCATTTTATCCTGCCAATGTTTTGTAATAATGCACCGACTCTGGGTAACTGAGGTTGGGGCGTTACAAATTGACACTTGAAACAATGAAATTAATTAATGATTATTAAATAACAGAAAATGAGATATTATAAGAAGTCAAAATATGATATTAAAAATGATTATGGTTCTATAATAATTTATTTAATTTTTTAAACAACTATAGGGGAGGCAAAATACCACCCAATAAAATGAAGTTTAAGGTCATATAATTCATCCCTATTTAATTTCCAATTTGACTATTTTTTTATGCACGAATTAAATTTTATTTGAGGTATATTCATCACATAAACATGATATATCATGAATCTAATTATTCAAATGAAATTATATGATTCATTTAATTCATAGCTGAATAATATCAATATATTTTAATATGGTATGAGACACATTGGAATGTTTAAATATTATTTTTCCTCAAGAATGATTTAATGCCAACAACCCTTGTCCTTACATATCCTCCTATGAGATATTTTTTTATTAATCCATATTGTTTATTAGACATTGATATTTGATAATAAACATTGTTAATTAAATATATGATGAATATTTTTCACAAGTAATACTCATGTTAGGGATCATTTAAAGAATTACCTACGAGTTGTTGACCTGTTAATGCAAGCTCGTTGATGCATCAATAGTCTCATGAGGTGAATTAGTAGGCCAAAATTTTCAAACTGTCTCTTGGCCATAAATGTATCATGTTAGTAGGAAATATTATGTACAATTATTATGAATTTACACTATTTAGAAGTCAGTAATTATTTATCCATGATATTTTGCATCTATATATTTATCGATGCATTTTTTTAATCATTTCATTGATTTAATGGCATGTGTTTTTATTTTTTTATCCTTCAATAATGATATTGCATTATATAGTTATTTTTATGGATTTTATTATTATTAATTTACCTTTTGATGTTAATTAAATCTTATATATTCATTACAGATTTTTCATTACATACCCATAATATGCATTTGAGCTTACAATTGTTATGTTTACATTCCCTTGGTAATGAAGGAGAATTCATTGAATTAACATTCAAGGATGAGATTTATTTCATTTTATTTTGTATCATGATTATATTTACTATTTCCCAAAGCCTTAAAGGTATCATATATGTAATCTATATTTTCAGGACTGCAAATCAGATCATTCCTTCATGGGTTGATTCCTTGTAATCATGTAAATGTAATTATGTAATGCAATGAATCTAGGGTTCTTCGGGTTTTGGAGTTAACTACTCCATTATGAACCACGTTTTCCCTAACCAGTAAAGACAACTCTTTATGACATGATACTTCTTCAAAATACTATGATTCAATAATCAGGTTCACTTATGATCTTCACAAAGAACCTCCAAAAAAACCACCAATACAAAAAACAATATCCCCTAAAACAACATCAGATTTCGACCCGAATCCATATATCATTTATGAGAGTCTCAATGAATGATACAATATGTCACCACCTCGATCTTTAAGATTCCCCACATAGTCTCCTGAACCAAAGACAACAAAAAATACTACACATTAATCTAGTATAAGAGACCACTACCACCCTATTCATCCATATATAAATTTCTATCTATAATCTCACAGACAACTCTCTATGAATATTGGGACTCCATAATGTCATCTTCCTAGGATATCATATACATAACATTTTCATTTATATTACATTTCCTTGGTTATAAGTGGATAATGAAGTCCCAGCCATGTTAAAACTCTATTCACTACCACTATTGCATTCTCATATTCCATTGAGAGATAATATAGATTAATATTTTGTGACCAATGAAGACCAAAGATCACATTACAATGTGGTAATATATCCACTGATTCTATGAAAATACCTCTATTTTCATCTCAATATCATAGGTAACATAGTCAGTCTTGTGGGGAACAAAGCCACCATACCCATATAAGATCTCTATCCAATGTTCCATCAACATACAATCTAACCCATGTTTAGAATCATGAAGTATGAAATCAAACATAACTCAATAATATATAAAGGAAAATATCTCCATCCTAATTACCCTTATAGTAGTTCAAATAATCATAAAAAGGACCAATACAAACATAATCATAGTTCGTCCCTCTCACAGATATCAATGGGGATACCATCCAAGATAAATAAGGAAAAAATATTAATAAAGGCTATGGTAACATGAAATTTATAGACCACTACAACATTATTATGTATTGAGTAAGAAAAAACTACCTCAATCATATATTGATAAACCCATAATCCCTACTAGAAATCTATATGTCAGAGAACGTATGCCACAAATATTGAAAACATAATTTGGGACATCCGACCAAATAGCTACTGTTGTCGAAGGATATGAAATATTTGGATAGTATAATTAAAATTCCCCTCTAATAAATATTATTATATTATAATTTAATAAACGAAATATATCATGAAATAATATAGGAACTCAGGGAATATATATTTCATTAGTCCCATAAAAATATCACGGGGCTTCATTAAATTTAACAACATAAATAAAAATTAAATGTGCCAATTATAACAAAAGGAATAGGCCTATATGATATCCTCCACTTTTTCCCACATCTGGTGATTTGAGGTTTTGAAATACTTCACCCAAAAGATGGGGTATCCAATTAACTAGTTGAAAGAATAATCATCATCCAATAAAGATAATAGTCCTTGAACATCATCAAATTCCACAACTAGTAGTCTATACAAAAAATAAAATCACCATCCAACATTGTATAGAATAACACTGGAGTATATTATGGGGATATGATGGAAATATGAAACCCTTATGAATTTATCAAAAAATATAAATATCCAACTATAGATTCATAAAGTTTTCCATCCGATAGTGATCCATTTTTACTGTAAAGGAAGATGTATATACCTCAATCTTGAACTCGATATATCCGAAAGGGGGTTGGTATAAAACCTCTCATGGGAAAACATCTAATATATTTGTAGTAAATATATGAGAAAGAAATAATTTCACCTTGTCTAAAGCCTATAATATCACTAATTGGGGAGATGAAATTGATTTTAATTAATTTAAAAAATTTGATGGTCTGAATCACTAATAATTATTATACATATAATTTTCTCATCTTACAATATTACCTTACAACAGAAGAAGCATATGATCTCACACACTATGTGAAATTAAACCCTTATAAGGATTAAATAATATTGTGGTATATGGAGATAAAATATATCCCCCATAGGATGATAAATCTATATATACAATACATAACCCAAACATGTATTAGATAAACTAATGTTACATCCAACTCACTCAACCAAGAACATGGGTACTGAGAGCCTCCCCAACTAGATAACCGAGGATCAAAACATGATGGAAAAAATAAAACAATGTGACATACTATAATGGAACATAGTAAATTTTTGAGTAAAATATTATGAAATGGGTCCTTGAAAAATATTTGGATTTCTATGTGTTGATTATCCTCCTACATTATATTGCCTATATCTAACTTAACTACTTTTCTTGGCCTACATGGGACCACATCAATGTATTGACTGAGCCATATATCAATAAATATAATGAAAATCATGGTCCCAACCAATATATCTTTGTATCCTTTTAGCAGGACAAAATTTAATTATTCCTACTATAGATACGACATCGTAGGTAGATACTGATGAATGTGAAAATGAACCTGGCCTCTGATACTATGTTTTTTCCCATGAATAATTAGAAACCAATAACATAGACTGTCATAACCATAAGAAATGATGTTTACTATTATTTGTATCAACAATGATGCATGGTAACTACTAGTATATGAGAAAATAGAATAATATTCTGAGGCTTGACTCCCTAACTATCATAACCTAGAATGAATTAATATATGGGAAGTTAAACCAATGACCCTACTCCCACACGAGCAACGATGAATCCCCTTACGAGATGATCAAAACTATAAAATAATAATATCGATTACCAACACATTCATATTCACATATAAATATATTGTCTGTATAAATCGAGTGATTTCATATCAATTAAACAGGTATAACACATCCTCTATATATCTCTCCTTATACACCCTATTTGGAAAAATACTAGTTGTGATGTGAATGAGAATCATAATTTATATCTATCTCCCTAGAAATATTAGGATTCCCAGTGGAAAGGTGAAATGAACCTGCCTCTACACACCCCTAGCCATAAATGATTGGAAATCCACTTGAAATCAAATTTAAATGTTGTCATATACAACTTATATGTACATCCATGTGACATTTAAATCCTGATTCACTCATATGTCACCCAAAATAGTTGGCCACATCACCCAAATCACACCTCATTTTACACCATAGGATTCCAACAATTATCAAGATTCTATAACTATATCATGGGAAGACTATACCCTCTTTATCTTAGTTTTTTCACTTAGTAGAATAATAATAATGTATAAAAAATAGTGTACAAAACTAAAGTAATACAAATCAGTGGAAAATAGTTTCAACCAGATAGATAAATTTTCAATGATAACAAGAGATAGTATCACATACAAAAGATGATTTCATGATACTATATAGAACGGAGATAAAAGGAAATAAGTATGTACACATAAAATTTTAATTACAATATATAAATAAATATCATGTCCAAAATATAATTTCCAATATCATCCTGAATACTTGCTCATCCATCTACTCTTGTACTCCATAATTGTATAAAAATTCAAGTGTCCATAATTAGGCACTACACATTATCAATACCTAAATCTTTGATGTATTTATTGGTACAAACAGAGGCCCAAACAGGGTATCAGTGAAACTCAATAACTGACTAACAATGGTTTCTAACAGTACATAGTATATGAATATATTATGAAATACTGTTTTGGGAATGATAACTAAATTAGTTAATGAAATAAATAAAAACCATATCAGCTTGAGTTTCTCATTGAATAGCCATCTAATACTACCTACTATATACTAATTTATAATGTCTTTGATGATTTATTGTGTCATGATATAGGCTCAGTACACAAGGTACATAAAAAATGAATCCATGAATAATGATAATATTGTAAGGGATCAACATGTTTTATGAAATTTTAGAAATAAAAATTTATTCCAAACTATGGAATTATGAGTCTGTGATAATAGTAAATATAAGTGTGTTCATTGACATTGAATATGCTTCACAGAGTTTGTTAGGGTTATAAGAACATCTAATGCATTCCTTACAGGGAATCAGAATATCACTCAATTCCTGATAATCAAATTATCCTATGAGCCCTTCCACGGAATCCCAAATTGGAACCTATGTATCGCCCAAGGTGTGTTATAGCTAAATTTTGTTTTGATCCAATATATGACATTCCATGATAGAACCGAAGTATCTTCAAAGGTGTAATATAAACCCATCATTGAGGTAACCCCATTTAATAATTCGATGTAGGAATCCATGTATCATTGGTGGGATGGTATAATTCAATTTAAAATTTATTTAATTAAAATTGTCCGGTGAGTATCACAAATGCATTTTGAATTGGAATCATGAATCACCAATGGTAAAATATATGGAATGCTCACTATATATCCAGTTTTCATTTATATTTTTTAATTCACTACATTTACATATATAATTTCATTTAAAATTGAAAAATCAATCTCAATGTATGAAGATTATAAAGGGATAAGTTAGATGGTTTTACTAATCACCATTTTCTAATTTCATTTCTACATGACATTTATAAGAGTCATTCCAAAAACACCCCAAGTATGTTCAATTTCTTAAATAAGTAAATATTGTCATGGAATTTAGTAGAAATTCCCATGGTGTGTTTGATACTTATAAAAAATGTGTAACAGTCAGCGCATGTTTTCAAGATAACTTAGTGGGTGGTTGGAGTCTAGGTAGACAACTTCAAAGGATGAAATAAGTTGAACAAGTTCTGGATAAACCATGTTATTAAAAATTTACTTAAATAATTTTACTTTTAAGAGGAGATTCATGGATGTTATGGTGAACCACATAATGGTTCATAACCTAAACATAAAAAAGTTGGTGAAATGTATTGGAATTAAATCCTTAAAAAGGAAGATGATTCCTCATTGGATATTGAATTTAGATTAAATTTGGAAGTGAATAACTAAAAAAATATTTAAAACACCCTAAAAATTGGGCGTATGATCTGGCATGGAAATTATATTCAATGATGGTGATGTATACTATGAAAATAATTTAGGGAAACGATAGACCAATCAAGGCTGGCACAACATGATGAGTGAAGATTGAATATGATCTTGAGTAATTATGATCACTCAAAATCTAGAGTGAAGGAAATATATAGATTTTAAAGAGGGTGTTATTTTGGGTATATGTTTGAAAAAAATGGAAAAATGGTCATATTCATGAGGGTAAAATATCAAAATCAAACATTCTAATGGGGATCATGATTTGGATATGTTGTTTTATAAAAAATACACCAATTATGCATTGGCTACGTCCCAATTATCCCTTCCTTCCATGGTAACTATTTATGGCTAGACAAACCATGCTTACATAGTACATTACTATAATCTAAGAAGCCATTTTACGCACAATTTAGGATCATGGTTAGAATAACTATGCACAAAACATGAAACTTCCCTATTTTTTAAATTCAAAAAAAATTGTGATGTGTCCCACCATGAACTGTTAAACATTCCATGTTACAATTTTTTTGGGTCACACAATTGAGTCACCTATTTACTAGTTATTGTGAAACTATCCCTACTCCTATAAAGACTGATTCCACGAGCAATGAAAACCCACAAACCAACCCGAGTCCAGGATTAATTCCTTAGGAGCATCCATTATGGTAAAATAATTGATTTAGATTTAATTTTAAGGTTAACAAACCTCTATGAAAATTTAGTATAATAAATCCTCCCCTCTTTAAAACAAGTCATCCTTGAGATACTATAATGACGGTTACTTTGAATCCATGAATAACTATAGCCATTGAGAACATATATCTACTTCTCACTTCTTTGTCTCATATTGTACATAGTCGTGTAGCCATATCACTCATACAAGAGGAACATTCTATAATTGAGGATAATTCATGGAAAAATCAATGATACACAAAAGATATTCCTCAGAAGAAGAATCAATATATAAAACAACTTCCTCAATATCAAAATAATGAGATTGGTCTGAATGATAATTCCAGAGTTGAATTTTTTTAACAATATTGTGCATGGACCATTACCTCTATGGTTGTTCCATCTAATAGTGTAAGATTCAAACTTTCTCCATGATCTAAAAAGTTATGGAAAATATGGCTGATGACTTCCCTTGAGTCCAAATCCATCATTTCCATAATCAATTTGAGACACATAAGAAAACCCAATCTCCCACAACAAACAATAGCATTCATTGAAAAATATTAGCATAAGGATTTATCCATTAATGTTGTTTAACCATACACTTCCTGATATACTTTACATTATACAGTGTATCTTGAATGTGATGTGGTCCCAAAAGCACATCCATCACCACAAATTACAATCATAGTGTTGAAGAGATTTCCCTATCATAGAGTGGAACATATATACCCCATAGAATAGTAACTCGGAATATATTACTAATATAAAATTTGTCATGAGGTATGTTTTATTTTAAGAAACTCTAAAATAAAGGTTAAATTATTAGAGAACGTCCTCCTATACCTGTATAGTATGATCAGACTCACTATAGATCTCATATTGGTAGGATTTTCTCAAATGTACATGTGAACAAAAAACCATCTACAACCCATACTTTAATTTATGATTAAAATGAACATCTATATTTGATATGATGCAACGTGGAACAAAATGATGGAAAATAATCTCCCATACATAAATCCACCAAGTTTAATCAATAGATAATGTCACCTTCATAGCCCTGAAATTTGATTATTTGATTATTCTATCTATGATCACCCATACTAGATCAATACCTCAATGGGATTTTGATAATACTGTCATAATATCTTTAGTGATGTTATCCCATTTTCACGTTGGAATGTGTAATGAATTTATAAGAATAACATTCCATTGGGGCTTCTCATTGACATTATGTAACATGTAACAAGTAACAAAATCTTCGATCTACTTTTTTGTACCAGGACACCAATATTGGAATTGTTGGTCTCAGAAAATCGTGGCGGTTCAAGTATTTACTTACCATTTAGAGGCATAATATCCTCACCTCATATCCTTTTGCATATATCCTATAACCCAGAAACTATAATTAATATGTAATATATCATCCTCATCAATGACGTAAATAAGCAGTGGTTCCTCATCAAAAATATATTCTCTAGGGAACAGTACATAGGTATCTGAAAATTGTATCATCTTTAATCAATCCAAATGTAACGAGGTCACTGATAAATCAATAAGAACTAGATTCACGTGCCACTCCTGAACCTAAAAATTATTTAATAAATGAATATCCATCCACTTTGACTATGTACCATCTTCGTAAACATATTCGGTTCAAGACTTCTATCATAGATCATTAGCCACTATATTACCTTTCCAAGGCATTTGAGAATGATAAAAATAAAAATACGAAGTATGAAACCCATTTTTATAGGTGGTTTATGTTAATGTGATTGAATATATTTTTTATAATTTTTTGGTCCTTATTAATAGAACAATGTTCCCCCAGAATGTAATGTATCCTATAGCATATGGATGGAACTGCTACTACAAACATGAGGTCGTAAATTTAGTAACTGCCCTCATGAGACCCCAACTAGAGAGACCTAAATGATAAGAATTATACTCCTTACCTAAAATCATATCCCATAAAAATAATTGATTTATAAAATAATATATGTTGCCTCATCCAAGCAGATGTAAAATTTGTATTGACACTATGTTCAACATTCCTTTAAACTCTTCACATGCCTTCTCAAATGGTTATGTCCATGTGAATTGAACACCCATTTTTATGAGTATATGTGGTTGTTCAATGAAATATTTTTTGGGATAAAACCCAAATAACAACCTACCATCCCCATGAAAAATTATATATCAAATTCATTTTTGGGATACTCCTTGGAATCACTACCTATCACTATTTCTAGATCAATAGATACCCCATATTATGATATGTTGTAACCTCAGAAGAGGTATGTATTAATCCAGATGTGGTATTTTGCGAACATATCATATAAAAACATCTATTTTAGTGTACTAAATATAAGGTCAATATTTTTGGCATTATCTTGTCTTGTTAGTGATCACATAATGATTCTATCCACAAAAATGAATAAAAAAGAGTCAAAGTATGAGAGGATAAACAAATTAATCAAGGCCATAATGGCTACTATCTTGTCCATGTGACCAAACAATATTATCAAAAACTCAAATAGGCCACATTTTTATCATAAATCAACATGAATTATATTTTATGAACCATCCCATAATTGATAACAATCTGATCTGAAATTTATTATCTTGATACCCTTCCTCCTCAGTGATAGTTGAATAGATCATATATTTATGGAAGTGTGTACATGTTAATTACAGTAAATTTATTTAAATATTGGTAATACAAACATTGAATTTGGGTTCAACACAATTTTTTGTGGAAATTAATTATTGAACCCTAATGGAAGTACTATGCCTTATATGCACATTATCTATAGGTCCTCTAATTGTCTATTGAATTCTTAATAAACTATAGGATCCATCCATTATGGAGGGATTGATATATTGTCATCTCTTGGGTAAAATCAATGTTTAAATCTACATATCTCTGTAGATTTATTCTAGAAAAATCATCATGAATAATTCCATAACATTATCCAAATTCGAGGAAAAATAGTTCAGCCTACACCATAATCATCTTGAAGGAGATTGAAAAGTAGGTTTAACACTTCACCAAGCCCACAATGCCCATGTCCATCTTGCCTACCCAGGACATCCCATTCTGCATTGTAAACATAGCTACCTCACTGGGGGGATAATAATGAGTCTAGAAAATGATAATAATCAATATGGGAATAATAAGGCACTAACTAGTAAATCTTAAAAAATATTTCAATGCCTTTCATCTCAAGGATGAAAATGATCGATAAAAAAATATGGCTACAATTCTCAAGGGGAATCCCCTTTATTATAATATAATTTCTAATCGAACATCCAATAGAGTATACAGAGTAATCACTCAACATGAATAATTTATTAAAAAACAATGGATTCTCACAAAAACATCATGAATGAATGAATCCCAGGTTCCAGTTTAAAATAATTAATTTACTAAAGTCAAGGATACTAAAAATGCACCTTCAAATATTGATGGAAAAAATGTCTAGTACTTATGTGTAGGATGAATTATATATATCTAGTGTAATACATGGACCTAATATATATCTTGACTACCATAATTGTCTCTTATATATTGATCTTATATATCATAATTAATGATTCCCAATCCTCTTCCACCTCCTTAGATTGAACAATTAGTAGTACCCCAGCTTCCATATGAACATGGATCTACATATCATGCTCTATAACCAAAATAAAATGTAAACATTCCCTCACTATGAATAAAAATAATGTTCTTCAAAACTACTAATGATAACCCATCTATACACGGGTCCAACAATCAATAAGGTCATTAAGGCACAAGGACATTACGTGTCTAGACCTAACACATTTATGGAATACAACATTTACATATGGGTGTACCCTCAAACTATTCATTTGCAAATGAGAAATCTCAATGAAATGTGTTCTACCATTGGACATTTTTCTTCACTATCAAGGCACTAAACCACTTTTCCTCATACCCTCATAATATATTATGTTATATTCATAGATGCGGGAATATTCCACCATCTTATAAATAGTTTCTGAATGAAGAAAATTTAAAAAATATATGATTTCTAACCATAGATAATCCTAACATTATCTCACTCAATTAAACACATCATAAACATGAGTAAAAATTAATCTTTGGAGCTCCTTGAAATGTTATGAGTAGTCCATAAAGGATTAATTATCCTACTTAGGACACTTTTATTAAATAGATCATTTTCTTACCAATGTCTCCTGTTATAAGTAGTTATTCATAATTGAATGATAATCATGTCATGTTATCTCCCAATGTGGACCTCCCAAATTTGGAACGTCCAACAAATGATTATAGTGTAATCAAAACATGTAAACTATAAGAATAGTATATCTTTTGCGAGGTGTATCCTTATTATACATGATTGAAAATACAAACAACAACTATGAATCAATATTAAGAGAGAAACCATCGCCTATGAATGTAAGTGGATACTATAGTTGAAACTATTTTATTATCATGGATATAGTTCCCTACAGTCCATGTAAATCCTTGTATAGACTATCTAAACCTTAGAAACGCCTTTTCAAGATGATAATTTGTTTTCAGTTCTAGAGGGACATGTAGTATACACGTGGATCCATAGGTGGTACTATGGGTAGGTCAGGTCCCACCACCTCAGGATCATGGTTGTCTCTACAATTATGGCACAGAACTAAAGTCCTTCAAGGTTGAATATCAACGAAATGACAAGAACCAAAATGAAAATATCATTACCAACCAAAAGGATTATATATTAAATAAAAAATAGTTGTAATGGATCACAACATAAGATGAACTAACCAAACTAGCCACATCTAATGATAGGTAATCAGTGATTTTTCACGTTTCAGCCATAAGGGTTCTATTATATATAGTTTTAATTGCATCTTATAGAGGAAGAAAAACTTTTATTTTTAATTGGGATAATAATATATTGGTAATCATAACATTTAAGTATCATAATTTAATAAATTATATAATATTACAAATGTCCCGTAAGATGAATTACATTCCCATGTTATAATGAAAATCTCTTTGTATGTTGCAATTGGAATCCATGTAACTGAAACCAAACTCTCACACCTGGTCATTGGTTGAAACAAGTATATATACTATTGGTCAATTATATAAATCGTCAATTTCAGTTTATTGGGGTGTAAGATTTATAAATATCAATTGGTATGCATTCAAATCATGACTAACGAGTGATTCTCAATCCATATAACGATAATTCATGATTAACACTAATAGAAAAAATACCATATACTAATAGTTTTGAACCATTGGTATATGTATCCAAACTATTGGTATACCCTAAATCAATGGTTTAGAGGACCATTGGCTAGTTTGTCATTTGAATAGGTTTATACCAACGGTTCTGGGAAAACCCTGTGTATTGTGTTATACCAATAGTTTTTACAAACACTTGGTATAAGTCCTGTGAAATACCTATACCAACAGTTTCATAAAACAATTGGAATATGTTATTAAAAAACATGACTTTGTATTGATCGTAGCACCTCCCATTTATAATTTAATTACATTACTACTAAAATAACATGAATTTTGTGATAATAATTTCATAAATACATACATGTATATTCATGCAAATTTTTACTTTTTGTTTTTTTATTTTATTTTAAAAAGGATTCCCTAAAATATATGTGTACCTATACCAACAGTTTTGAAAACCATTATTATAGGTTCTTTAATTTTTTTTGTAGTATACTAATAGTTTTGGAGAAAACTTTAGCATAGGCTGGAACCATACCCATGGTTTTTTTCCAAAAAATTGTTATAGGTCCAAATTAGTGACATATACCAACAGTTATGGCCAAAAAATTGGTATCATACCTATTTTTAGTAGTGTAAAATTATATAATTTTGTAAAAAAATACCACCATCATTCTAGGAAAAAAAGATTATAATGATATGGAAACTTTAAGTGACTAATTTATCAATCTTATATGAATGATGAAAAAAATTGAGGTATATATAAAAATTAATGCGAACACAATGACTCCATGAAGTATTGTCAATGAATGTAACAAATAAAAATTGTATATAATATGGATGAAATATAAATATATATTTTCATAGGATGATGAATATAATAATAATTTCATTCCATTATTGGCTATGGGAAGAAATATATAAATATAAAAAATGTCAAAAATCAGCTAAATCACCCAATGCTGAAATAAAATACAAATGTAAAAGGAAAAATACAAATAGAATGTACCATACCACGGAATGCGTATTTTATCCAATACATGGTATTGGTACTCCGAGTTACGACTTCATTAATAAGTTCTGACACTTTTTATTCGGTTTTATACCATCCCAAAATAGTAATTTAATGGATTGGAAAAACTACTCTTATACCAATTTATGATTCCAAAATACCTGTTCACTCATAAGAAATCGGACATGGTCAGCCTCCTAGTCTCAAGCATTCCTCCTTATACACCATAGGATTCCAAATTGAAGTTATAGTCTATGATGGTTTAATAGGAATATTATACGCACTTTTAAATGCACATCATATTAGTTAACAATAACCAAATAAAAAAACAATAAACAATAAAAGTAATATAAATAAGTGGAACTAAATGATTTAAGTAGATAAATAATCAATAATAACCACAGAAAATATCATATTAAAAATATTATATCAATATTATATGTAGATATGGAATAATGTAAAACATGGAAGTATGAACACAAAAGTATGTGCTATAAAAAATATATATATAAAGTGAAAAGGCTAAAATGAAATATTATCATAAGCACTATTTTGGTCTTCTGCTCCTATAATATTTAAATGTATATAAAATTATGTATCCATAGCAAGGTGATTTCCTTTTTCCCTACCTACATCTATGAAGTCTGTCTGAGAACCAACGGTGGAATGAATATGTTGTTTGTAAATTTTATTAGGCAACCACCAATGATATATAATAATATATATTCTATGATTATATAATAAAATATTGCATATATAAATATAACCAAAATAGTAAACTAAATAAATATATTCAATGATGGTTTAGCTGCCTCATGGGATACCCATTTGATACTGCATATTTTTACTAATCCAATTTTTACCTGAGCATTTATTATGTAATAATGCTGGGTCATTACCTAAGGCACATAAAAATGAATCCCTATATAATGATAATACTATAACATATAAAAATTTACAATGTCATTTTGTACATAGAAGTAACTAGTAATCTAATCAATTAATTTATCGAAGATAATTTTGAATCAATGTGTGTTCTTTGACATCACAGAAGATATATTGAATCACTTACTTCCTTGATCCCATATGAGGCATTCCATATAAGGATTCTGATTATAGAAAATGGAATAATATATTCTCAATATCTTTTGTACCCTTATGTGGAATCACAAATCAGAACCCAAATATCATCAAAGGCATGGTATAAATGCTTTTTTCATTTGACCCATATATGCAATTAAATGTAAGAACACACTTATCCCTCACGGTATAATATAATCCCATCAATCGAGTGATCCCATCCATGTTGTTCCATATAGGAAACCATGTATCACCTAAGAAATCCTATAATTGGATTCAAAATTCATTAAAATCAAAATTTAAAGTGAGGTCATCAAGGGAATTCTTGATCAGAACCCATGTATCAGCCATGAAATAACATACATAATGAGAATGAGATATATAATAATAATTATCATCTAATTATTTACAAACATTCTTTTGGTAATTTATTTTTTACGAAATATATAAATAATAATAAACGAAGATGAAATGGTGCTGAGTGGAATGGTCATGCTACTCACCTTTTGAATTTTTCATTTAATAATTTCATATATAGAAGGAAATGCATCGCACCTCATGAGGGATAAATTTCCCAAATAATTAAATATAGTCATGTAATTTAGCAGACTCATCCAAGGGGTGTTTGATTCTTATAACATAGAATACGAATTATAGCATGTGATACACAAAACCTATGGTGTGGTCTGAGTCCATGTAGACAACCTACCATGACGAAATTCAGTTCAGAAGTAATAAATAATAAATTTTCTACCAATATACATAAATTATGTCTCTTTTTAGAGGCGAAATATTTATTGTCCAACACATGGCCCAAAGGTGCATGACATTGGCCTAAAATACTATATGAAAAAATAGTATAATTCAAAGATTATACTTATAGAATAATCATCATCTTGTATCAACTTTTGATTTAATTTAGAATATAATGAATCAAAAAATGACAAAAATCCCCTAAAATCTGGAATATGATGTTGCGTGGAAATTTGTCCGATGATCAAGATGTAAACTATGCAAATATTACAGAGGAATGAAAACTTATAGAGGACAATCCCTTATGATGGAAAGTTCACGAATCAACTTATTGAAGTAAATGATCTATCAAAGAAAATAGAGGATGTAATGGATAATATTAATAAAGGGGTTTATTGTGCATGAATTGAAGAAGAAAAGGGGTGAAAAAGGTTATAATACTGAGAGGGGAAATGAAAATATCTACCATTTTAAAATGATATTTTTTCAATATAGTTTTCTAAACTAGTTTCATACATAATATTGGATACTAACCAATGTTCCAAGCTATTCCTGGTCTCAGAATACGTGTAGCTTTACAATGGAAAAACTGTGATAATTCCATTAAAAATTAATTGTAGGTTATTAATGGCCATGGATACCTACTTAAATTTTTAATTAAACTATGTCAAACCATATGCAGGTCTTATAGTTCAGCTTTACAATTTCTAATAATTTTTCACCAACCATAACCTCTCCCAACTCTACCAAAAGATAAAACACTAGGCTCTAAACAAACCCAAACACTCTCAAACCCATTAATAATTTTTTAGTATTTTACATTATGGTAAAAAAAATTAATCTTATGTATAACTGTTCTATACATCTAAAAAATATGGGATCTCAAATTAAACTTCCTTGTGTATAAAATCCCTTAAGAGTGCACTACACCTGAAATATGATCGATTTCTCATGGAAATAAATAATCCTTAGTAGTTCAATTCATATTTTAGTTGATATGGAGATTGTATAAACAAGTATATGTCTCAAAAATGGAAAATAGTATTTATACTTATCACATAAATTATTCTTGAAGTCACATTTTTGGTTCCTCCCATGATCATCAATCTATGCAAGGCTAACCCACTGGTGGTCAACTATATTATCTGGATACACATCACAAACCGAATCCACGTGTGAAAGTCAACTGGAATGCATCTCTATAAACCTAATGGAATCATATGAGTCCCTATATTGCAGAATTATTTTAGGATTTATCATTTAAAAATAATCCAATTTTATTCAATAAAAATTTTCAAAAAATTCTGTCAAATTTAGACATAATTATAAATATTTATGATGTATGTATATCTCCTAATCCTTTACCATATAATCAAAATTTCATCCCCTTGCGTGTTCAGTAATCTTGTGTTCCTTTAATTAGGTAATATAGGGAAATAAAGACCTACTTTTTACCATTATCCCCTTCATCATCGTGGATAACATTGTCATCACATTATTTGGCAGACAATAACATGAAATTATCAAAAGTTCCAAACTCCATTAAACATTATACATCCCATACATATATTTAATACCAAGATTTCATTAAGAACCATCATTAAGAATCCATATTATCACAAAAATGAGAATGATGGTGTTAGGTGACCCATGTGTTACATACCTCAATATGCCTTATTTCTAGATTAATATTCAATAAATCTCATAATAATACATTCCTAGTATCCATAACAGTTGAATGTATCTAGAAACTAGAGAACTAAAATTATTAAATCATTAGAGATCTTTAACATCTACCATAACGTTCTTCTCACATATTACTCTTTTTACGCATAACCAATTAAAAATCATAATAAATAACTTGCAGAAAATAAAAAATAAGAAAGGTGGTATAAAATACCTACTATGTGTAAACATACGAGGTATTAATAAATTATCACAAGTGAGAATAAGATATGCATAAGGATATTAGAACTTAACCATAACATTCATATTTTTTGTCTATTTGAATGTGATCAGCATTAAAGAGTTATTTTATATGGATTATTCATATCAATAGTCATAACTTAGGAAAATTCATAATCAACTATAAATAATCCTGAGGCATGAGAACATATCATAATCATAACATATGATCATCGAATACACATAAATGTTTATGTTATTCTCATTAGTAATAGACCATATAAAACTCTATAATAGGTCGAAAATTTCATTAGTTTATTGGTCACACTTCATATTTTTTCATTTATATAGTCAATGATCACATTATATACAATCATATTGGATAGATTTCCTTACTAATCTATCTTTACTTCCCGTTCCAGTTTCTATTATCTAATGAGATATCATTCATACCTAATGAATTTGAAGGATTTATATTTTACTCCGACTTTTCAACAATTAAAAACCATATATAATTGTTCCACAATATCCTAAAAACACATATCTTAACAAAACATGTGAAATATAAAATATTTCCGTAACGATTTCATTATAGGAGTATTAACCCATTGGAAATTAACATGTTTTAGATAATAATACCTAATATATAAAAATCCTAAACCAACTAATGATTTAATGAGTTTGGAATAATATGACCAAGTCCCTAATTAATAATTAAAAAAACTATAATGGATGTAATAATAGATGAAAAATATATTCTATAAAAGCATTAGAAATATTCTTTGAAAATGTATGAAAATATCATTTTATATTATGGACTATTGAAAATATTTTTTTTAGAAAAATGGAGGTTTTGATATCGTTTACTACCCATGGATACAAGTAAATAAACTTTTATGTTTATGAAAATACAAGATGGTCATAAAATAAATTGATGTCATTTATGTTTATATAAATCATTCCTTTCACACATTTCAAAATAACTCAATATTGATTCATAAAATATAAAATTGAAATCAATACTTTTTACCATTAATTAGAATAGATAAATATCAAAAAAAAATAAACATTCAAAATCCATTATGTATTGGAAAAAACATCCATAAGTCACTTTTAAAATCATGTAAATTGTGGAGAATGTTTCTTAGCCTAAAAATAGGACATATCTTTGTATTTACCTAAAAACAATTCATGATCATTTTAGGTCTAAGAGTTTTGGAAAAGTAATAAAAACATGAAATACTTATAAATAATAATGTTATAATAAAAAATAAATTATATAAAATATATGGATTATATAATTTTCAATTATTTATATTTAACATAGTTGATTTCTTAAATAAAGAGGATTGTTACATAAAACCTTACCTCATGTCCCATATGTCATAAAATTCATTCGGCCCGCATGTATAGTAAATATTGATTTATTATACATCTATAATCGATTTATATTCATATATAAATATATATATTTTTTACTATACATCATTCCCTTCCATAATAAAATATGCTCCTGATGTGCTTGTAAGGGGATCCTCCACGGCGTAAGGGTTTCCTCATCGCCACCATCTCATCTTGGTCAGCCACAGATCCATTCCTCAGTTCTCAGTGATTTTGAGTGAGCTCCTCCTACTACGGTGATATCATGGATCTTGTTCTCAGCATCTTCGAGGCGTGGGACCTTGGTTTCATGGGTTTGCGGGCTCTCTCGCAGCGTCTTGGGTGGTACTCATCCTTCAGTTGGCTTTGTATTCATGACGGGGTGGGGAGTGGTTGATCCCAATTAGTAGTGGATTGCAGCTGGTGCCACTATTTCTCCAGTATACTGTGAGTGGATCTATGGTCTCCACGATCAATGGTGGTGATTGGTCCTTTGATCGGTTCTATTGCAGTGTGGTTTCACAGGCACCATTCTGTGTCTCTAGTTCTGGTGGTTTTTTTTTATTTTGTGATTATTTGAGTGATTATGTTTCTTTCTATATTTATTTGTGTGATGTTCTCAGTGAATGAAATGGGGAATTCTTTACCGTGTGAGGATAATTTGTGTTGATTCAGCTATGTGAGTTCATAATCATATTGGTGTGATGTTTTATGAATGGTTTTGGTTTGATCTATTTTATTTGTGGCTTCACAGTCAGCTGTTTTCCTTGCAATCAACTCATCTACAAATATAGTTCCAGGAGAGGTTTAGGGCATGTGCTTTCGTCTGGTCATGGCTAATCGGAATTGGATGTTTGAGAGGGCATGGTGTTTTCCATTGGTTCCATGCCCGTTCTTCTTTTCACGAGACATATAGTCGAGTAAGGATGTGATGGTGTAATCTGATCTAAATGTTTTTAATGTTGGGGTGAGACCTTTCATTGCATTGGGATATCCTTTTTTTTTGGCCTTCATGCTTTGGACTGGGGGTTTGATTGTCTTCTATGTCTTTTAAGACTTTTAGGGTTCCACATCCCCATTTAAAATGGGTTTTATCATAATAAAAAAAATTAATTTTCAGTCAGTACAATTACCATAATATTCATAATTCTTTATTAAAATATTTATTCAGGATAAAACTAATCTTCATTCATTTAACATTATGGTTGGACGGTTATAGTCATTATATATTACAAATTGATTCATTATATTAAGAATTTTAAATAATTAATTAATATCATATTCATTTATCATATTACATTTTATAACTATCCATTTACTTGGATGAAGAGAAATGAATTACATCACTTTTTAGAGATGGTAGTTCATCCGTACATAAGATTGATGTTTTCAATTTTTGATAGATGTAATGAAATAAATCAAATTAATAATTCACCTTTAAATAATAAAAATTATTTCATAACTAACATATATATTCTTTAAAACTATCGATATTATAATATATGTAAATAAAAAATTTGACAAAAATTGCCTCGCTTCATAGATGTGGAAGTCCACCCAAATGCATGAAAAACATTATCTTTTTTTAAAATAGTTCTATGGGTGTGATCATAGCGAATAATCTATATTTTTAAAATCCAAATTATTTCTCAAAAATCATATATATTTAAAATGTTTATTTATTTTTAAGTTCAACATTTACACTGATAATAAAATATATTTATTTGAGGGGACGAAAGTTCATATGTACACTTGAGCGATGTATTCATTTTTCAGCAGATGGAAGTGATATAGAAAATACAAATTTAATGAGAAACCATTTTAGCATATTTATGATATTCATTAAATCATTATAAAATCATTATGGTTATTTCGATGAGTTTTATGGAGATGGAAACATGAATATGTTGGGTAATGACATATAACTCTTCTTCGAGTATCTTCTAATGAAAAATAATTTAAGGATTATTACATGCGTATTTTTGGAAGAATAAATGGTAGTCTATAATGACATTGGGATAATATTTCTGCCATTATAGATTGATATAAATGTTTGAATTAATCCTTATAAGTGATAAGATTAATTCCTAAATAATTGTGAGGTGGGTGGTAAGCTTATAGATATGAAAAATATTAATATATTATAAACTCACTCTCATTGAATGTCATTAAAATTCTATAATGATTCAAAAATAATATGGGTAAGTTATATGTCGAATAAAATTTTCAAATTTAATATTTTTTTTTATTTTACAGTGCTTATCCCTTTTGTTAGCCCTCTTTTATCTATTTTAACCATAAACACGATAAACAAATTTTAATACTCTACATTACAATTTTGGATTGTAATTTATTCCAACATATTACCATATATGAATTTTATTTAGTCTATGAGAGTATTGGATATTGGAATCACTGAGAGGGGGAGAATCATTGATTGAAATTTTTTATATTTTCTCCTTTTTAAAAAACCTTCTGCTCTGGTTATAGTAAATTTTGATATTCAGTTGGAAACCTGAAGACACATTATGTGTATTTGATATTTACAAGGTTCACTGCTCAATGTGAGTATCTAGTCCTTGGAATGATATGTTTAATACAATTATTATATGAAACAGTAATAAATATTTTTAATCCTTCAGAGGCTGTGAAAATATATAAAACTCAATTAGAAATATCATGACTATTTTGTGGATCCCTAAAATTAAGTACAACCTACACTAAGATAAAATTTAATTATAAATTTGAAAATAGATATTCCTTCCTCAAATATAATGTAATCATGTTATTCAATGTGCTGAGATGTTATTTTTCTTCTCATTATATTCTTTTAAAAGTAAGGACTTACATTAATTTACATGGAAAACACAACATGTTAGCAGCACTTCTTGTCAACACCTCTCTCTAAGTTATCCCACTTTCATAAAAAATATATTTTTCTAATCAATGAGCTGATATATATACATATATGTATGTATATAATAATAAAATAAACATTAGATACCCCTTTACACAATCTTCTATTTTTTATTCATCTTAATTCAAATATTTATAATAATATTTAAATATTTTTGAATTCAAAATACAAGAATCATAAGATATGGGAACAATAATAACATTAATAAAAATTGATTCCCAAATAATATGTGACTTCGTCATGTCTGGATGAAATTAATTTTATTTTATTATTTAAAATTTTGTTTCATAAATTTTAAAACCACACATATGTGTTATTTCATTCATGATACATAAATATAACTATAAATATTTTAATATTGGTATTGTATAACATAACTCAACATCACCTCTAATATCATTATTGTATCTTCATATGTGTTGTATAAATCCTTTACATGAAAAATACTTACACATTAAATAATCAACTATGTCACTAAAAATGACTAAATTACAAAATAATTTACATTACAAATGTCTACGTGACTGAAGAATTTGTATCATTCCCCAACATGACAATTCATCTACGTCATGCTCTTATATGTCCATTGGGCTATTCGATTTCCCAATAGGAACATTTATCTACATGTATTCATCTGGCTTCCCAAACATCATCATACTCACGTATATTCCTTCAAAATTCTCCCAAATAACTCTTTTGAACACTTTTCTTCTATCGTTATAAATTTTACCGGGACATTTTATCACCATAAGAGAACTTCATATTTCATTGGATAATTTAATTCTTCAATAACTTATCATTTATATACATAAATGAACTATGTATTATTTATCCTATTTCTTATAATCTTTTTTATTAAGAACAACACTTATATCTTCTTATGTGTTGAAGAAATATTAAATAATATAAATGATATCATTTCTTTCATACCATCTTCTTTATCTCTACTGAAAATACATAACTTTTTGGTATAATTAATATCCCTAAGGGTTTTTTATCCACCAACGAGAAAAAATCATTGATTCTCTAAATACTAAAGTGAGGATTATTATGAAACAATTAAAAGACTACATGACTATTTTGGGAGTATAAAACATCAATTATTGAGAAATAATGGAACAATATCTAAAAAATAGGGGTCTATGACTATAAATTCTTTAACACACCTAGACAATTGAACTACCATCAACCTATATAAAACATTTCCAACAGTCACATTGAATATAATTTGAGGTGTTTTCAAATTTTCTTGTATTTTTTTACAACATGATATTGTTAGGAATTTTTTGAAAAATCATGTTGGTATGAATTTTTTTATATATGTTAACAAATTCTTAATGTTGGTTGAAGTTATGAATATTACTTTACATTGTTAATGAACATTCATAAAATTTAAAAAAAATGGTAATTTACTCTATAAAATTATTAACATCAGGAAAATATCAATGTACATGACATTGTAACATGAAGATTTCCCAAAGCATGGATCTAAACACAAATATTCAGAAATTGATTTGGGATATAAAACCTAATGAAAAGGGATACAAACAAAACTTTTTTATCAGACATAGACTGCAATTAAATCATTGAATAAAATATTTTTAAAGATACTAAATTAATATTTTCCTAAAATAATAACATAATAATTTTGAAACGGGTGTTTACAAATAGGGTTTGTAGAATCAAAGCCGATAGATGTTTAATATTGTACGAATGTTCTGAATAATGATTTTGAAGAAATAATTTATGATTAATTTAGAATATAATGTAGAAAAATGTGATAATGTTTAAATTTTTTACAAATGGGGTGAAATATATTATTTTAGAAGTTAGAATTACACAAAAAACAAAGCGATAAAAATATAGGTCAATGTTCTTTTATATGGAATTGGAAATCCAAATAGTAATCACAAAAAGACTCTATTTTCCATAGGTCCTTAAATATATCAAAAATACATTAAAACAAATTTTTTATTTTAATAGAAATCAATAGTGGAATGCATGTTTCGTAGACATATAGTTTATATTATTTTTCATGTGGTAAATTATTTGTTTGACAAGATATTTAATGTTTTAGGTTGAATTAGTTTTGTAGTGAACTGTTGGGTAAAGGCTATCAGAAATATCCTTTAGATTATTCACAATCAGAAATGAAACCATCATATTAAATTTAAAATAATATTTGTTATTTTTTTTGAAAAGTTAGAGTTGATGAAGAATGACAAGATAAAAATAATAATCCTATATTTCACAAGAGAGAGGAGTTAATTAATGACCAAATTGGAAAACTATCTACAATAAATTGAATTAATTTCATTTATAAATATTTTTAAATACTTTTCATTAATGGTGATGTATTTTTGTTATAATTTGTTTTATTATCTTTTTATGAAAGTGATGAATTTTATATTTCTACAATGATTCAGTTGAAGGTTATTTGGAAAGATTAGAAATTACTATTTTTAATGAAATTAAAAGATGATTTAGTAATATTATATAAGAGTTAACAAGTTTTTATGAAATTAAAAATATCTTGGAATAATTAATTTTGTAATTTTTGTGTTTGAGAAAACAAAATTGATTTCCCCCTTTTTATATCTAGATCATGTATAAATAGGGATGAAAAATAAATTCATAAATATAATTGTTAATGATTATAAAAGTATTACACATTTATGATTTTGAGACTTTATAAGTTTCAAATTAATGTCCACATTCATGTTTAAGATATGTTTTAGATAGAAGTTTTGATCCGAGCATCCAGTAGAGTTTCTATATTTGATCACCAGATTAAGTGAATCACAAAGATTTTCCAAAAATATTTTATATGAAATAGGGGTTTTCATTAGTTGATTGAAATAAATTAAGAAATTAGTTACAATTTTATTGAGTTGAGACTAATATAAAATTACAAAATTGGTTATTCACATAAGATAAAAAATTAACTGATGCCGAAAAAAGGATGGAGAAAATGGAAATTGTTTTTTCTAGATAATATTTTTTGTAACGAAATTAAATAGTCTCATATTTTCTGTATTTGATCAATTATTTAAGAAAATATTGTAAACTAATGAGAGTAAATAAAATCACTCTTATCATGATATAGAATGAGTCTAATTAGAGATGGACCAATGTTATATTTAATTCCATCTAATAGTGAATTTTCATTGATAGAAAGGAGTCTCTATGGAAAAGATGTAGTATTACACATTGAAGTATAATCTTTTAAATCATATGATCCTTGAATTGCATTAAAATTTTTAAATTCATGTGATATTATTTAAATTATGAAAATGAATAAAATATAACAAGTTTTAGGGGTTAATTTCATAAAATGAAATATTTTAAAATTTCACCACACATTCAACCCCTTCTTAGTGGGGAAAAAGAACATAAAGAACGTTCATTGTGACCAGAGGGTTAGGTTCCCCAATTAAATCCTTATGCTTGAAATTAAAAAATAAGTTATGAGTAGAGGTATTCTAATATTACAAAGAATAAAATAAGATGGTTGAAAAAAATTATAACCTACGTTATATCATTTGGAATATTGTTTACTGATACAAGGATTATTTGGATATAACCATTGAGAAAAATTTTCATAGGGTTTTTTCTAACAAATAAAATTTATTAGCTATTGGGAAATATAGAAACTCTCTTCTTATGAATTTTTTAATAACTTATTTCATGATTTTGATGGGTCTTAAAATAACTAAATAAACTTATGAAAAACCTAATATATCTTTAAGAAAAACACTAATGTGAAGCATGAAAATTTAAAAATATATCATATTTTGTTTAAAAATTTTAAAATGGAACATTAAGAAACTATTGATGAATACTTAACCAAAGTTTATTATGTTGCATCCATTATTAGTGGTTTTGGAGTTATCTTACAAAATTATATCATTTTTATGAATGTCAGGAGAAACATTACTAATAATTTTGATTCAAAAATAAATTTTTTATAGGATAAATGTGATTTCTATCATGGTTAATAAAATTATATTATTGTAAATTATGACATGAATAAAAATCATGAATTTAAAAATAAGATCATGGATAAAATGTATTCTCATGATATGATAATGTTATAATTCCTTAATGTTGGAATCATTGACCATATTATTTTAGAAGATAAGGAAAATGATAAAATGAATCACTATATAAGGTTTATTTTTTCTAAAAAATATTTGGGAGGTAGAAAAATGTATAGATTAAACAATAATAAAACATTATTCAATTATGGATTAATTGTACATTTTTCATTGAATTTTTAATGAATAAATATGGAGTATACTAAAATGATACTAATTAATAACATTAGTGAAGTAAGGGGAAGACAACCTCTAAGGAAGATTAGAATTCCACATATGGTAAGAAAATGATCATCGGAAACAGAATTAGTATATTGGGTAAGAATGGTGAGTATATTTCTAAAAAGAATAATTCTATAGATTATGAAAAACAAAAAATTTTCTGAAATTACTTTTCAAAATTTGATAATAATGAACGTTCCTCAAATAGTGTAGAAGTATAA
The DNA here is from genome assembly GCA_963277665.1 of Viscum album. NCBI lineage: Eukaryota > Viridiplantae > Streptophyta > Magnoliopsida > Santalales > Viscaceae > Viscum > Viscum album. The sequence continues at coordinate 1,169,735,743 of OY728119.1, read as the reverse complement.
TTTAATGAAACATATATTAAATATCAGTTAAAATTAAAAATGTTGGAATGTCTTAAAATATACTCAAATCTCAAGAATAAATATGAATTTTGAATAAATTCTGTGTGAAAGAAAATTATGGATGGACCGATGTCCATACACAAGAATATGGGTATACCTAGGAGATCATAAACCTGAATTTAAATTTTTCTAAATGTATAATAAAGGAATAATTTGATAGTTTGAAACATGATACTATTGTAGATATTGTTTTTAAATATCAATAAAATCATCTTGAGGTTGAATGTATCTTAATGAAGATAGATGAAAAATATAACTAAAATTCTGAGATAAAGATTGTGAAATCCAAAGAATGTAAGAAATATTAATCCATGATTCATGTGAAATATTCCACCAGTTAATGTAAAATTTTATATTATTTTACTAACCCTATAGGTTTTCTTAAATTTATTGTGTAATTTTTTTTGATAGTAGTATTATAAACCCCTCAACTAAACAAATGTTGAAAAACATTCCATAAGAAAGTTTCCACATTCCATATGGTAACAAGAACAAAAAAATGATATAATCCCTGAAAAACGTTCTGTCGAGAAAGATCATAATTTTATAGAAGACCATGATTCGATGTTTTTTTAGTACTACAAAATTTATTGACAGAAATATTATTACTATTGGAATAACAGTCAAATCCCTGGAAATAGTGACAAAAAAGTGGGAGAAATAATGAATGATAAGATAATAACTTTATTAACCCATAGAGAGTAATAAAATAAAAATCACAAAATGTTAAAATTTTTATAATGAAAAATTAGTTTCCTTTTCTAAATGATATATTAGGATTCTGTGACCAACAAGTAAATATTCAGAAAAATGTATGATTAAATTTTATATTAAAAGCTCATATACTATAAATGAGAAGGGGAATGAAAATAATAGAGTTGGTAAATGATTGTCTAATTTTTATTCAACTATAAAATCAAATATAAGATAGAAAAAAATCAATTCATAATTTTATTTATTTCCCACACATGGAATGTGATATTATATTCTTCAAAATTTAAAAAAAATAAAAGGGGAAATATTATATTATAAAATTATAGTTCCATAAAAATCATAAAAATAAGAACAATTGAGATTGATATTAATAAGATAAATTATTTGGATTTTATATATATTGCAAGGATAAAACAAAACACACTGACTCTCAACCATCAATATGACGGTGGTAAAGAAGTTTTATACATTAAAATTCATGTTTTATCATAGTTGTTGAAGATGGAGAATTTTTATCCATGGGAGTAAAAACTAGTGGAAGTCTATTTCATGTTATAAAACATTATAACTCTTATTAATTTAGTGTTTTGGAAGAAACTAAGTTTTTGAATATAATAATTTGGCATCATCGACTTAAAATTATTAAGAAAAATTCCAAATTAAAAATTGTAAGAGACTTTCCACTTCTAAAAATAAAAAAATATTATATTTTTACAACAAATTAGAAAAAGAATATAATTTGTGTAAAACAAAATAATTCTGATATCCAACCCATCATACCACTAAAGAATACTCACATTGATATTTGTGGGCCTATAATACATCAATAAACCAAATGCTATTTTTTACTTTATCATTTTTATTGACAATTTTACTCTGATAAAAAATAGTTTTCTGGAAGAGTAAATCAAAGTGCAAAAAAAATTATTTTCAGATGTGATATTGAATGTGAATTGGGTATTTATATACTAAGATTATGACATGAAAATGTAGAATAGTACATTAGTGATTCATTGGAATATTTCATGAAATAATATGGAATAAAGCTTCAATAAGTGCTCAAAAACCACTAAATATTATGTTGTAGAAGAAATTGAAATGTAAGTTTAGAGAAACTGTAAAGAATAGTGTTTAATAAGTATACATTCTCTATATTATTCTAGAGAGAAACATTTTTTTTTGTTATAAGTAGAATTAAAAAAACATGTTTATTCAATTTTATAAGGAATAAAGAAAAATGTATATTGATTATATCACCTAATAATACATCATGTATTTTAATATATAATAAATAGAATATCCACATAGTATAAGAAAACACATTGAACTTATAAATGAAGAATTATAATTCTATGATATCAAGCCAAACCATTTCATTGAATTTCAAAAAACATTTTAAAATATCTATATCTATATTAAATAACTTTTATTCATTTCATTATTCAATTTTCCAATCAATTTACACTAAAAAGTATGAATTTAAATTAAAAATAATGAATGGAATGAAAACTAAATATTTCACTATAATCTTAATAAAAAATAACAAGGGTAAATAATGATATCATAAATAAGGGAAAACAATTACGAGTGTTATAATATTTAATTATTATTTCAATGGGAATCTATAAGTTAACATCAACTTAAAGAAAATAAGTACCATGGAAAACTAACTAGGTTATAAAATAAGAAAATATCATACAATGCATAGTGGAATCACATATTGACCTATAATGAATTCTTAAAAATGTAAGCTCCTAAATAACTCTCATATAATCATCAGGATACCCCCTTAATAAGGACATAATATATACTGGGGAATAATAACTTTTTCATTATCTATGTTTGTGTATCATGAATATGGATCTCGAACATAGATACCTTGTGTTCCCATGTAGGAAATCAATTGGATGTGAGAATAAAATGAATCATGAGATACATATAGTCATCATTATTAAATTATAATATATAAACCTCAAATATACAAAAAAACCTCTCCCGAAACACCTGTTTTCACATTCATCTTGGAATACCATAATAATATAATTCAATATATAAATTTGAAAATGTATATATATGATATAGTATATATCATGATTTTCATTTTAAGGTAATCAATAAACATTTACTCAATTATAAAAAGATAAATGGTCTCTTAAAGTCAATATGGAATGCGAAGTAATTATTTAGAACATTTATCTCTAAACATTGGAAATAAAATTAATAAATTTATTTGAAGTAAAATTTTTCTCAAAAAATCTAAAAATTAATTTAAATCCATGAAATTATTTCATTGAAAAACAACTCATTGTTAGGTATAATTTTTAGTTTGAAAATATATATGAAAATTTAGTTTTACTATACGAAAAAATCATTTAAATTTACTCATTATCATGAATTTAATTTGAATTCATACTCTTAGGCATTCATACAATAACATAAAATTAATAAAACAATTGTAAAAAAAACCAAGAACCATAAATTGATCATCATACTTTTATAAAAAATCTGAAAATATTTTAATCCATTTTTTAGAATAGGGAATACTATCCAATATGAGTAAAAAAATATTTATTAATCACAAGAATTTAATGAAAAATTTAATAAAATAATTAAAAAAATTAATTCTTCAACAATCCAAAACAAGTTCTCATTTTATTTTGAGATATTTACTATTCTAAGAAACAACCCACAGAATCCCTATGAAACCAAATCCAAATTATTATACATTTCCAATACCCTATAATACACACTTATTTCCATTATTGCTCGTGAGAGAAGAGAAAATTGGGGAAAAATTGAGCTTACGAGAATATGAGAACGGAAAGATGTAGAAATAGATTGTTACATGGTCAATCTACTTGAAATTCATTATAGAAACGTGTTGAATACATTATATAAGAATTAATTAAATCCTAAATCTCTACTATTGGATAAAAAATTTAAATATCGGAAATGGCCTAAATATTTATAATAAATGTCTGGTAATTAGTATATTTTCACATTTTTAAAATATGGGAATATGACATGGTTTGTGTATATGATGTAAAAAATTCTATACTTATCTGGTTGGTTCCCGTAAATGATATATGAAAGATCACACTATTTTTCTATATGATATAATAATAAATGCACCAATCATGAAGCCTCCACTGAAATGACCTACGATAATTTTAATAGTTTCTACACCTGATTCTATAAACTGTGGTCAAGCATTAAGCCATCCACTGAAGGAACCAAACTTATGTAATTATATATATATTGTTACCACAGAGGCCCAAATGTTTATGTGCTAACCAAACTCCATCGAGAAACTAATACGTGTGAAACACTTTCACATTTTCTTAACAAACTCAATCTTTTCAATATTGTTACTCATAACCATCGAATAACCATGAAATTCATAAAATGTCAATAAAAAATACTTATTTGAATTAAAAAATACCATCATTATAAAATCACTCAATATTATATTAAATTTAATACAACATCAAAATTATGGTGTCATGGTGCATATGGATGAATATTATTCCCATTCATTAGAGGAGTGTATCATTAATTATAATAGTGGGTATATCTTTATTTTTTATATATAGTAGATGGATTATTTTATGTAACCCACAATTTATTTATCATAAATCATGAAATAGGATTTACTCCATACCGTGACACATAACCTAGATTATTTGTAATATATGAAATGTTCATAAAATATAGAAGAGTATCATGGGATATTTATTTAATTTATAATTTGGTTATAAATTAAACAATTTAAAAATGTTTTTAATTAATTATTAATTGATTATTATGAATTTAAAAATATATATCCCAAATATTGATTATAATTATTAAAATATATTTAATTTTATATGTAATGAATTCGGATTTTTAAAATATGTGTTTTTATTATAATTATTCTGTAATTAATATAACTGTTTATAAATTAAACTATAATAAAAATATAAGAGTTCATATTAAAATAATAAAATGTCCATAATTATTTATTTGTAATGTAAAACTAAAATTCCATATTTTTGAAAATTGTATGTTATTAACAAAAACATTCATGATAATTGATATGATAATTGTAAAAAAAATATTAACTATGTGATATTTAGATTATATATATTTTATAGATAATAGTATAAAATATAAATTTTTTATATTTCATTTAATATCATATATTTAAGTTAACAAATTAGGAAATATAATTCAAAGTTTTTATATTAGAAATAAATATATAATTTTATATTAATATAATTACATAATATACATAATGCAGGGATAAAATATAGAGTGGATATAATTTAATGTTTTACGAATTATTCAAAAAATATATCTTATGTAAATTATTGAATTATTAATTTATTCAGTTTCATTCACTATCTATCAAAAATATAAATGTTATGTTTTGAATGAATATATGATTTATTATTATTTTTTAAACTATGTATATATTTTTATAAACATATTTATAGATCTACATGCCAAATATGATAATTGAATAAGTATTCTTATACCCTGAAAATCTGTTGGAAAGGTTGTGAGAATTAATTAAGAATATAATCGTAGCTCATATGTAAATATATATAAATTAGTGAAATAATATTGAAATAATGGAGTTCTTACCTGGTTAAAGAACCATCGGTAAAGGGACTACAAGGTCAAATACCCATTATAATAGGTTCTTAGTATCCATCGATAAAAATGGTGGTTGTCTACATATCTCTCTATGCTTACTCTTATGGGGATTTTTTGTTTCATAATAATAATAAATTTTAAATATATATTTTTTAAATACATTATTCAGTTGATTCACTTGATTATTTGTTAATACAATTGGACATTAGTTCTTGTTAAAAACCCACTTTATCATACATTTATGGACTTTCATACGAGTATGATTTGAACATATAGATTTGGTGTAAGGAATAATTATTAAACAATTTATTAAAAGGAATTTATATAAATAAATAGAATTCATGGGAAATGTTGTGACATTTTTTTGATACATTTAAAATACTATGTTTTAGATTTTTCAATAGAAAAAAATTTCACTAACTTAATCATCCAATAAGGTTGGTTCATGATAATAATATGTTCCCATGGATTTTCTTAAGTAAGGCATGGTGGGTATATTGAATCTTAATGTTGGGGTTACCAAACCGTATTTTGATCTTTTGGATACACATATATATGAAAACCTATGAAATTGGATTCTAGATATATAATGATGAGTGAATACATATGACATATTAGGATATAGTGTTATACTATAAACAATCCATGTGCCATATTTGTTATGATTGGTGTAAAGGAATAGTTTAATAACAAATTTATGATTTGGAAACTAATGTGGGATCATTAAATAGTGAAATATATATATCATGGTTTATTAATGGATTTAATGAAATATAGAATATATTGACCATTTCAATGAGAGGATATTCAGAAAAATATTTAATTAATGAATGTAAAAGATGATTTTTTATATAATATAAACTTTTATTTACAATAAATTACAGCATATTTGTCTTACATTACATAAGAGATTTTTATTTCTGATGAAGAAATATAATTAAATAAACATTATAGAATGCTATAGAAATGTGAGAATGGTTTCCTCAAAAGAAGGAAAATATTATGTGTTAAAGAAACTCCTTTTTGAATAATTGAAATTTTTTTGATTTCAATAGGTGAATCAATATTATTTTTTAATGAATATGAAACTTTTCCTGATTTTTCAAAGGAATTTAATGTAATATGACATAATAAACTTTTTTTCCCACTAAAATATTTAATATGATTGTGTATGTAAATTATATAGTGATTCTAGAGGGTTCATATATAAAATGTTACATACTATGGAATTATTTATTTAATCGTTGTTGAGAATGTTATGAATATGATAAAAAATCTATAAAATACTTCCTTATTTCCTTAATATGTTGATAATTAATGAAAATAAAATAGATGTTCAATCTCTAAAATACCAATATATGTTTAAATGGGTATAATTATATTCTAGTAGAATAAATTTGGCTAGTTTTACTATCAACTTAGTCTATTCATACCCAACAAAGGTGTCATGGATTAAGGGAATTGTTACAATATGATGTGGTTGTTAGGGATACCAAAAGTGGTTTAATAAAATATATAGATAATCAATTTCAAATAACAATATAATAGAGTAATTTATTCAATTATAACTATTATATGGTGCCAAATATTTTGTTCATAAATATTATAAATATAATGTAATTAAAAATTATTAAAATAATTTATTTATCTTTTAGATTTCATTAAATTTTTGTAGAAAATATTTCAATTATGATTATTTAGAGTTATAAAAAAATATAATGATCATAAGGAATTAAATAAACGATATGAAATTATATCTGATTTATTTAATGTTATAAGAGTTATTATATGTTAACAAATAAGTTTTATGTATATAGTGAAATGATGGTTAATACACATGGTCTTGGATTCAACAAAAAACCATATAATCTTCCTTTAATAGGATATTATGATAATTATGTCTTAAATGAGTTAAAAGATGTATATTTATGGTATTTGTTAAAATAATAGTGATATATATCCCAATACAAATTGTGTCATATTTTAATAAATTTTGGAATATTTATCCAAACACATATTGGGCATAATTTTTGTCTTATATATGTTCGATGTTGATAGATAAATGATTATATTTTTATAAATTTAATGTGAATTCCACTAAAAATTATATATAATATAATGTTATGATTGTAAAAAATATAATATAAATAGTGACATATAGTTACCAAAATAATCTCAACGATATTTTTCCTTTGGAGTTGTCCTAAATATGATTATTAGGAATAATGAACATGTTCAAAATAGAAAATATTATTTATTATCATCATATTTTTATATTTTTAAAAAAAGAAATTTAAATACGTGTGCAATGATGTGAACACTTGTAATTTAATTTATATGTCTTTTTATTCTTAAAATTGGATTTTTCAACAACCTACTAACACTTGAACATCACCTGGGTATATTGTGTTGAAATTTGTGGCCCATAAGGCCTACATTAAATAAGATATAGGTTGGAGAAAAATTTATATGAAATATTTTACACATACGAGGGGTTTCCCAATTAAATAGTAGTATTATATGATTATATTGTCATGTAACTCCAACTGAATTATCTTATGAGATATAATTTCTAATTTAAAATTAATTACTAAATAAAAAATTAAACAATTTTTCCATTAAATATTATATAATGTCCACCTAGATTCCACAAAATCTTCCAAAATGGAAACATAATCAACACCTATTCAAACTATCATAAAATAAAACTAAATAAAACTATAATGGTTTGAGTGCATTGGATTACATAGTATGATAATATTTCTATGAAATTCATCAACCATGTTAAATAAAGGATTTAATATCATCATATGTAATAAAAAACAACTTGGAGTATCTTATAACTAATGAAAAGAGATTGGAAGTAAAGAAAAAAATTGTGAATTAATAATAATAATAGATATTAAAAAATTCCCTATTAATTGCATCTCCTACAATCATTATTCTACATCAATAAATAGTTCCATAAAAAAAAAGCTGATTTAGAATTAAAACGATCATATTTTAATACAATAAAAGTTTCTAGAAAAATCAAAACCCCTTTAATAATCATTATTGACCAACTATATCATTGACAAAACACAATGAATTTATCGCGATCAATATATAAAAACAGTGATCTTACCAAAACATCCACCAGATTAGTTTACCCACATCAAAACCACTAAATAATCACCACAACATAATCAAATCAGGAACTATATCATCATATCCAAAACATTGTGTGATAAGGATCATCTATAATAGACCAAACATATAATATATCCTAAAACTATTATGACCGTTGAAAATTTATACATGTTATATCCTAGATCCCTTATAGCCTATAAATAGTTGAACATGTCCCTAAATAGACCCATTATAACCCACATATATTTATATCTACACAATAATTAATTCCATTATATCATATTTATGTATATACGATTGTATCAAAATTGTAGTACATTAAATATTGCAATGACTATACATAAAATAACAATTAATTACTAATTCCTACGAGCATATTCACTATATCCAAAGCTATTATAAATGATATAAATACACTCAAAAAATAAATGATATTACATTATGAATTTACAATTTCATAAGATCACAAATAACTAAAAAACAAATAAAAAATCATACAAATAAACAAATAAAAAAAATATAAATCACAGATAAAGTAATAAAAATCAATATAACATCATGAGTTGAAAAACATACAATCCATAATAATTGCTAAACAAATAGATAAATCAATTGAGGATCAAGTAATTATCATTGTACTATACATTACATCACAAGTAAATCTAATTATATAAAACATGAAATTTTCTAATCCTACCATTCAATTTATTAATAACTATATTTCAATATGTCATTTAATTAATTTTAAATACCACATAAATATGACAAACCAATCCTTAAATCTCACACATTACTTCATATGGAAACAATAATCAATATCCACAACTACCATAGACCATTAACCAAGTTCTTTAATTACAAATAAAATCTATCTTCAATAAGACTTATTGTACTATGTCATCAACAAATAGATACATATCTTAATGAACTAAAAATAATTTCATGTCCCTAGTGAAATACATTACTCGAAGGAAGGACCAACCACTCCTGTTGACTCAAACTTCTCAATATGTAGAACAAAACTCAAATACAAAATTCTAGTGTGGGAAATTGTAATGAGGTAACTAAATACTCTTAAGACATAATAACCACACATATTATATCACCGAAATGTTATACCAATCACTTAGTTAAAATGAACTTTCATGAATGATAGGATAAAATTAGTTCCTAATCAATAACCATTTCTATAGTGTATCCCATGACAACAAACCATATGAATAAAATAATATTACATTTTTGCATATTATTTTAAAAACTATATATGCACCTAGATTGGATCACTTTATTAATTTTATCTAATTAATTAATAGAAAATGTAGAATACCATCATTTCAACATACACTCTTTTAGTACTTCTAATATAATTTTGTATAATATAATATTTAAAAATAATTTCAATATCTATATTTCATTTAATTTGGAAATTTAAATTAGAATAATATTATGAATTTATTTTACCATCATCTAATATTAAGGAAATGACACCATAATAAATAATCCAAAAACTATGAAATCTTTACATATTATTCAATAACATTATACAATTTCATTTTTAATTCCATTATAAAATACTTCTAATATCATAAGTGTATCCCCATAGAATAAATTACATAAAAAATAACTTAATAATGTTAACAATAATTTATAATATTATTACTTTTCAAAAAGTGAATTAAATAAAATAATTAATCAAATTTATTAAGTATGGAATGAAAAAATTAAGCAATGAAAATAATAAAAAAATTAGGATCAAACAACATCAATTTCCCACAAACATTAACTTATCACATTAAGGATAAGATTATGGATTGATACAATAAATGTGTGAAGGTAAAAAATAACACTTTCCACTATGCCAAAAAATATTATTCCTTAGAAAGGCATTTGATAATAAATTAATAATATAATTAGTGGCCCCTCCACTTACACAAAAAATGACCATTGATCCTGAGGAGAAATAATGAACACACAATGGTTGAAGTAATCTCTTGTGAATATCAACAAGGTAGGTTCTTAAGGTATGAGTTGATATATGAAAGGGGAAATGTCTTATGGGAATTTAGGGAAGGCTTTAATAAATGGTAATGCTAACTAAAAAGTTACAAGGGGGAAAAAGTGGGGGAATATCTGTTGTTTTGAAGGGATAATAATCTAATGTATTATATATTCAATCATGAAAATTTAAATGTAACATTATGTGAAAAAATAGATACTAGAGTATATAAGAATAACTTATAGATCTCATACTTTAAGGAAGGAATGTGAATCCATATTTTGTAAACATATATTTTACAACAATAGTGCTTCCCCTAATTTACTTCCTATAAAATAAAATAAATTAATTACTAACCCCAAATATAAGAAATTCTATAACACCTTCTAGATGAAGAACAATAAGGAATTAATTAAGAATATATTAAGCAAATATACAATTTCTAAAAAAATATAGTTTAATGTAATAAGGAATTCATCCTATTTAAAACCCAATAAACTCCCCTTTTTTATTTTATATTATTAATGGGAGATTGGGTTGATGTGTTTATGTAAGGTTATTAATCACTTAATTATAACCACATTGTGATATCAAAACATACAGAAAATAGAGAATATATCTTAAATAACTTATTATTGATAGTACCCTTATCAATGGTAAAATAGAACTCAATATCGTCTTAATATTATGACTTATAACATCCATATGAAATGTAAAATAAAATCATATAAAAAATAAAGGGTTTTATTTATATAGTAGAGTTATTAGTCATTAGTAAAAATGATTTTAGTCTTAAGAATTATAGTGATTATTCCTATGAATTGAAAATTTATAAAACTCATTAAAATACATAAGATTAATTTCAATGATATGATGAATATATATGTATAATTTAAAACATAAAGAGTTTCAGGACTCATCACAACTTGGATCACATAATAGGATAATAGTGTGAACAAAGGTTATCCTTGAAGCCCACATCCAATTGTCCATGGCATAGTGACCAGAACTGATGGTATAATAGATGTAAATGGGATTCATTACCCGTATTTATAATAATGAAAAAAATATGAAATACACAATTTAGAATCCTTATATAATCTAAAACCAAGATCCTATTAAAATAAAAATGCATGAAATGTGATAATATTAAAAGTGTCTAAATAAAAATAATAATGAACTCCAATGATTCAACTCTAACAACAACACTAAGATCCAAGCTGGTAATTTATATCCCAATCACCAATGTACTACTTACAAACTAATATATATATATATATATATATATATTTATTTATGACTAAGAATACATGTATACCCAAAAAGATCCTACTTAGGACCAATGCTATAAATATGAACGTATCATAATAATTATTTAGTGAAAAAATATTAAATCCAATAAGAATTTATGAGGAAACAATAACCAATCCTCATCATATCTCACTCATTGAATGTCACATAAAAGTATTATAAAATAATATTGATGAATATATAATGGGGTACCCAGTACCACATAACAAAGTGTTTTCACTATCACACCACAACAGAAAACATCATTTCATTTTCATCCCTTTTATATCTACAAAATCATTACACTTAGGCTACACCTAATGTTGGATTGAAAACAACCCTACCAACCCCAATCTGTGTAGGTTACAATGTTTTTTTCCATTACTATCAACCAAATCATATTTATAATAATATAGATATACCAAATATCTATACCTTATACAAATAATATATTCCCATCATAATAAGGTATCCTGAACTAGAAGGAAATCAACATCATACCATTCCCATACCATGTGTGGAATCCACTATATACCACATAATCAGGCCATCACTACAGCATCATACACTCTCTGGACTATAGTTTTCAATTATAATCCGCATCATGTGGATACATTTTTAAAGAGGGAGAATTTATCAATACATTCAATCAAGTATGTATATTTTTTGGGAAGAAACATGAAAAAATTTAGCTTCAATATGGTGTCCCAACTCAGTTGAGTGAATATGAAATAATTAGTAAATACATTATAGAATGCAAGTGAACACTTTCTTAACCAAAGTGTTCTTAGAACAATTTTTCTAGCACATCCAAAAACTATCACCACATAATCACAAACTTCTATTAATAACATCAACATCCTTTAGATCATCGACCAACCCACTCCCCTACACAAAAAAAACATTTTAGTTCCCATATATTAACATTTTATTCATAGAATTTAGCAATTTCATAATTAAAATTTATTACTAAAATCATATTTATTATTAAATTTAATTAAGTATTTAATTTCAAACTAGTATTTATCCATTACCTATATTTATTTTCATTCACTATTCATTCATTTCTATTTTCATATTTTCATTAGTTGTGCATGTTTTATTCATTTATACCCACCTACCCAGTTCATATTCATTATTTTCATAACATTCCATATCACTGGGTATTTATGAAAATATAAAAAATTAAATTTTGTTATAAATAAATAACCACCTCCACAACCACAATATATACCATATAATACTATACATTTCTTATTATGACAAATAACTACATCCCCAAATCCCTAGACATTCAAATTCTCAAATAAAATTAAAATCCAACACCAAAAAACACAATCACAAAAAAACCAAAATTTTCAATATACCAATCACAAATATAATCCATTTATATAAACAATAAACATTCATAATACACCATTAAAACATTCCACCATATTCATTTAATATCTCTAATAGGGGAGGTAAGTAAAAATTATATATTTTAGACATCTATATCATTAACATGATAAATTGATTAACATTTTTTGGATGCTGATTAAGATAATAAATTAACAAAAAAATTGTTAAGATTTCAAGACACAGATCTTAAATGAATCAACATGTAACTTATAGACATATAGTAAATATCATAAAAAACAAAAAACCACTTGTGGACCACCCCATTCCCATCAATTTCATAATTAAATATTTTACTATATTACTTATTTAATCATTCACATATATATAAGAAAAATAATAATATGTTATATCCACATTATACATAACAAATATAGTGTTCCTTAATTTTCTACCAGTGTTGAAGCTCCAAAAATGTTGTAGAAAAGATGATGAGAAAAATACGATCCATGGACCGAAAAGCATGTTGTGGAATACTCAAGAACATAAAACATTAATATAAAAATAAATTACATGACCCAATTCCCTCAAATACATCATCCAACCAAATCCATAACAATCCATTTAATAAGGAAGATAAATTGAACCAAAATGAAATTTGTAAAATATAATTGTATTTAATACGAAATTATTCCCTTGAAACCGTGATAAAACCGCAATTCAAGGGAACTAAATTGTCACCAAAGAGGAAGATATAGTTGGATAATCCATGGGAAAAATAAATAAAAAAATAATATCATATATTAAAGTCCAAACATATATATATGCTAAAAATTAGACATTAATGCATGAAATTCCTTAGTCACACAGTGGAAAATCAAATTCACCTGGCCACCTGAAATAATATTAAGAATTTTCTATATCACTCCCCTAATAAACCTAGTAAAATTATATTATTCTTTTATGGTCAATGTTTTTTACAATAATATGAAGTTCAACAAGGTGTGATATTACACAAAACTGATGCACATAATCTTAATATCCAGGTCATTATATCACATCAAACATGGATACATTTTTATTTCAAACTAAAAGAATACTCTAAATAAACTCACAAGACTCCACTTAATAATAGAGAAAATACATACCCAGATGGTTTCATATAAAAATAAATATATTCTCCATCATTGAAATTCATACCATACCCAGTCCACCATTCCATGATTTGGAAATCAATAAAAAAATAAGAGTAACAAAATATGTAACTGAGTAATTTTTGGATAACTAAAATTATAATGTGTTTCTAAAACTAATACTTATAACACTTTATTAAATCACCCCACTCCTTGAACCATGACTCAATAACTATATAATCAACCTCTATTAAAACCAACACTTCACCTCATGACCTGATTTGATATTTAGTGATTGATCACTTAAAGTGGAGTTTATGCTCACCTTATACCTCTATTCCTCACACATTGTTATATCACCTTCAAAATATGATTAAACCAAGGGACAAGTCCATAACTGTCTGAAAAATTACATAAGTCAAAACAAAATCAATTCTAATACATAAAAATTAATAAAAGACCAATCAAATAGTCAACGATGGGTATCTCAGACAATCCTCTATGATATGCCTCTATAATTTAAAAATACCAAATATAATTATTGAATATATAAAAAATAATTAATCATATTTGAACTAGAACAATGAAACTAAATCAATAAAACCATATATAAACAGTTATCTCTTTTATTTTTTCAAAAATTGAATACCACATCATCAAAGGCAACATGGGTATGAATAATTCAGTATATTGATTTTTCATATGTAGAACAACCTCCCATGATCATTTCCCCAACCCAAAATTCTTCCAAAAACCAAAACTGAGGGAATAATTATACCACAAAATACCTTCTTTTGATAATAATTAATCTTTACTTCCCTCAACATGAACATATAATCATCCTCCATATCTAATTTCCCAAAATTGGTGACATAATAATCATCATGATGCTATCAACAAATTTATTATGCAAGACAGAAATTATGGTTATGACCAAAAAATAGAGGAGTGATAAATGATATGTCACCTCATATTCACTTCCAAACACATCAAATATTCTAATAAATGAAAGTGAATATTTACCCACAAATCTATATGTTTTCATCCCATAATGATGGAAATTCCCATTAATATTAATTCTATAACCTATTAATCTAGATGTCTTATTCTCTAATTTGTATTATACTATTGATGATATTTTATAATCTTTATCCAAACCTGAATCTTATAACCCTTTTCAGCTATTATCTATTGCACAACATTTCTATGTTCTACTGAATCCCCATATATAGTACATCAGAATGTAGGATTTTACGGATACCCATAAAAACCTATAACTAGGATAAGATAATAATATATTGATAACTATTTTTATAATAAATCACAATAATGGGAAGGTTCTCCCTCCATAGTCCACCAAAATCCATGATTTGTTCTTAAATTGTATCCCATAATGTTTGAAAGGACCAAATTATCTCTCTTACATATAAGGATGGAATAATGTACTAAGAAAATTTTTGTGGATAAATGTATACAAAAATCCATCATATAATAATGAGGTAAATAAAGGATATTAAATATTGAAGATGGTATTTTGTATCCCCACAATGTCTAACAATATCTTCCACATACTTCCACATTAGACCATATATATCTTATGACTCGTTGATATCTAGTAAATGCTCTAAATTTTTAAATTGTTATATAGTAATCAAAATTTAATCATACAACCCTTATGGTCATGGGGAAATAGTGATGATAGGCATTGAAATATTCTCCTGCTCTAACATTGGGTTATTAAATGGGTATAATAAATCACATAGAGCATAATGTTCTACCTTCACCAACTAACTAACCGAATAACATGAGACAAAATCTATAAAACCCCAATATGTTAAAATATTTATCCATTTCAAATAAATGTAATTTTGTTGGTATAAATATTATATAAAATTAAAATGCAAGCTTACTCTACCCATAAAACTAAGTTTGGTTAGACCAAAAACTATGTTTTATCATATATTAATGGTGTACCTATTTTAAAAATAAATTTTTATTATTTTAAAAAATTTATTATTCAAAATGAAAATAATTTTTTAATTCAAAATGATGAAATTATATTATCGTGAATCATTGGAATTTTTTTGTGAAACATCATTTGTTCAATGAATAATGAAAACACTCCAATTTAGTTAAAAACAACCTTTCATTTAATAATGGACAAAAGATTAATCTTATGGATCGAACAGACCTGGAAAATTGTCATGAATCCATTGGCATCCAGTTATTAGACCATATTTCAACTTTGATTTAATTTTTGGGGTTTTTGGGATATTATGAAATGGATGTTCCCAAGATAAAAGTATAAGTGAGTTATAGACAAAACATGACCTTTATTTACCTTTAAAATATATTAAACATTGGGATATATTAAACATCATATTTTCAGTTATAAAATTACTTTTGAAATATACATCGGTTATTTTTAACATATTATTTTCAATAATTTTTTATGATGGTTTAGTTACATAAAATTATTTTGATATTCCAATGTGGGTATTATGTAGTTAATAATTATCTAAAATAAATGATAAAATTCAAATGAAATGATATGTGAAGTAATTGAATAATTTCATTTGTTTATTTTTTATATGAATATATCATGTTTAATATATTTAATCTTAATATAATTGATATAAATTTTATTGATATTTGAAAAAAAAATATTAAATAATGTGAACATTGAATTTGTTGTTATTTTATAGTAAATGATATTTTATTAAATGATTTAATAGTAATAAAAATCATATATTCTGCCAAGATATTTTTAAGTGTTACTAATTATTAAATATGATTTAATAATTGATCTATTGATATTATATATATAGATTATCAACCATATACTATAAAAAATGATATTTTGGCCCTGTTTATACAATTTTGTAACCAGTTACTAGTTCTTGTTTTAAAATATACTTCCAAAACACAACGAATGTTTATTTTATAAATTTTATACCATATTAATACATCAATGGATATACATTTTCTAATAATCCGCACTTTGTTTTAGTCTTCATTCTAAAATAAAATTGGTTATAAAACTATATTCTTTAATAAATTCTAAAATTAATTTTTTTTGGAATCTTAGATGTTAAGGAACCAAACTATTTAAATGAATATATTTTTGTTTGTTGGATGATTTATTCGGCCATTATAATTATTTACTCCATTACGTATCCATTTTGGAGTTACATTAGGTATGGTAGATGTAACAGCCCAAGATTTTATAAAAAAAATATTCTTTTTAATTTTATTAAAGTCTTGTGTTGTACGCTACACCAAAAGGAGCTTGCACAACACGCATCCTTGACTTGCCTTGCATTACACGCAATCACGACCTTCCTCGATAGCATGTGTAATACGCAATACCGAGTTTCACTAAACAACGATATGCTATTAAAATATTATTAAAACTAGCCGTTATGAATAGTAATAACCACTTTTTAAAACTCTGTAAATCTTATTTTTCAAAATGAACTTCATTTTTGGATTCGGAGTATCGAATTTAGCCTAAGGTGAAATTTTGGTACTTTTCGGATAACTTTCATATTCTGATGAATAGTGAAAATTACTAAATTATAATTAAAAACAACTTTTTTAGTCGAAATAATTAATAGTAATAAATTATTAATTTGAGTGGTTTTAAAGTATATTTAGAATATATTTTTACAATTTAATACAATGTTGGTCATTGGATGTAATTTCACATTTAAACCAGACATAATCAAGTGTCAATCTTTTGATAAATATTGTTTCTTAAAAACACGCTATTTGTTTTAACAGCAGGATTTAATTATAAAATTAATTAATGCAAATTCTATGATATGAATTTGGTAAAATAGACTTCATTTTTGAATTCGGAATATGAAATATAGCTTAGGATGAAATTTTGGCATTTTTCTGAAAAACATCAATTTTTGATGAATAGTGAAACTACTAAGTGGTAGTTAAAAAAATTAATTTCTTCATAAATCTTAATTTTACCGCTTCTGTGAATGGAATTTCAAAAATCCGAGAGACACGGTTGATGTCAGTAAGTAAAATGTGGTTCAATGAGATGAAAATAATTTTTGGTGAATAGTAACTTTTTACTTTTTTTTACCACGGTTAATAGTAAATAGGGTAACTAAGGGTAAATATGATATTAATATTACCCTAAAACATGTACTAATTCTATTGGATAAGTGTAATGCGACCAAAAACAACCTTATGAATATAATATGACCATTTAGGTCCACTTGGATTAAATTATGACATTTAATATTATATTATTTAATGAATAGTTAAAAGTGTTAAAATCAAAGTTTATTCACTAAAACATTTTTAATATGGGGTTATACATAAGATAAATTAGACTATAAATATTCATTATAATGCTAAAAAGCTTTCCTATATAATGATATTTTATTTATAATTTTTAGACTTTAAATAAATTAATTTATTTATGACACAACGATGATGCAGTAATTACCCTTTTAAAGAAATATTAACATAATTGATGTTATAAATAGTCAAATGAATGTAATTTGAGACTTTTTATGAATTCCACTAATTTTCTAGGTCACTATGATATATTAGTGTTTATTTAATCAACTTGGTTCGAACATATAATTCTGTTATGACTTTCACAAAAATCATATATCAAATAGTGTCAAAATTGACACAAAATAGTTTTTAAATCAAATATTATATTATTAATTGTTATTTTATTCCTAAAAATCAAAGGTTCGGCCAAATGACTTAGATAAGGATATATATATTAATAATAAACAATTTGGGGTTCGTTTGGCATGTTATAGTAAGTGTATTAACCATATAGTGAAAGAAAACAAAAAGACACGGTAAAAGTTAAATTATTTAACTTAGAGTTAAATGTAATTGATAAGGTTAAAATAAGAACCTAAACTTGTCTAAATCCTATTGGTTGATAGGATTTCGACCCATCCCCACTTTAGCTTCAAAATAAGACCCTTTGGAACCATTATAAACCGATTTTGACTTTAATATAAAATAATATTTTGAGATATTCCTAAGGTGCCCCTCTCCTCCCTTATAAAAGGACACCTCCTCCCCCTCCTCCTCACACCAATTTGAGCACTCAAGCTCGGACAAACCCTGCCATTTTCTGCTCTCCACTTCTCTAGAATAATCCTAGAGGTCCTGGTCTTCTCCAAAGACCAATCTTAGTTCCTTAAGTGGAGGATTCAAAGAGGCGTTCCAAAGAAGAGGTAATATCCATTACCGATCTTTTCAATTTCTTTCTTCTTCAACTTCTTCTTCTTTAGTTGTTTCATGATAAAGTAATAACATCAGTATTACTTACATACTGATATGTTATTATAAATATGAAACAACCCTAATTCACCTTCTATCCATCCTACGGAAAAATGAAATCACCGCGCGTGCGTACGTACGGAATACCGTCTCCACGCCGTGGTGTAATCTATTTTCCACCATCACCTTACAAGGATGGGTATAATGGTGTAATGAGTAACTATATATGATTATTATTAAGTAATATTGATACTGAAATAATATATATATATACTCCAATACAATTCCACGATCATAGGAACGATATCATCACTCGTGCGTACGTACGGAATACCGTCTCCACGATGTGATGCGACTCGTTCTACATGATCTTCATTTCATAATGATTATATAAATGAATTGAATGAATGAATATGGTATATACTACACTAATACCATTCTGGAAATGAATTATCTATAACATAAAGATAAGAATAAGAATTTATTCAACAAAACACGCATAAGAACAAAAAGTTATAAAGACCCGAGTAACAAGTAACAATGAAATATTACTAACAAGAAGCTAATAATATGACCATATATGATATCATATCAATATGTATGATTCTGGAATAAGTCAATAACATTATTTAAACCATTATACAAGAGCTTCGGACACGAACAAAGCAAATCGGACCTAAGGTAAGGGAAATATCACAATCTCACTTTTATCCGAGATTTTATTTACTTTGGTAATTACTGGGGTGTGTTTTATCATCCACATCCATGTTCCCTCAACATGTAATATTATTTCCATCCTTCTACAATAGTTTATATCCAATTTTACCCTTCGGTAAGTTTTTTTTTGTAAAAGATATGAAAGGAATCTTTTGTCGTTTTTCATACGAGGTACTTTTTGACTTTTCCGACAAAAGTACGAAGAATGTTTTTTTTAACTTATACGGCTTGAATGGATTTTTAAAACATTATTTCCAAGAAGCTTCCTTTAAAAGTTTTCAAGTTTATTTTTAATCAACTTCTTTTATTTTAAAGTTGTATGACATGTTATGAAAGGAAAAATGTTTTTGAAGAAGAAAGGATATTTTCCTCAAGAATGAAGTTCAAGTGTTTTATCAAAATTATTTTCCATCTAAGATAATAAAGGGTTCTGTTTTTATCCCTATTATTACATTTATTTGATCATGTTGTGATGGAATTATTTTTATGAATTCCATTATCTTATATGAATTGATTTATGATGTCATGATGTTTCAAGAATCCCATTTTTGTTACATGTGTTATGCGATGATGTATGTTTTATGATTATGTGGAACACATAAGAAAGGATTCATTATAAGATGGGTGGGACCTATATCTCCCTCCAATGCATTGGGTAATGATTTTATATCTCATGAGATAGACATGGATGAAATGGTAGGTTATACCGGTTCAGTGAAACAGGACTGAAACGAGGGTTACTCGATTCAGAAAGGGACTTTGTCCACTAAGATAGTCTTGGCAATTAGTCTTGACTAACAAGAAATGATTCTCTATGATTATGTGTGTATGCCACAAAGTTTCATGTTTTAAGTTATGATTATTGGGATTACTTTTTCACTGCCATGATTTATCCCATGATTATTAAATTATGCTCTCTTTTGCAGGTTATGATTTCCAAAATGTTATGTTCTTATGAATATGATGTGATTGATATTTATTTTGTTTACCCTTACTGAGCATTTGAGCTCACCCTTTTATGTTTTCTTTTCCCCAGGATATAAAGAAAGGTTTTAGGTAAAAAAAGGGAAGATCTTTATGGGAGATTTTGAAGATATTTCACCACGATTAGAAGATTATAGTCCGAGTTTCCAAAGACACTAAACTATTACGGTCCTTGTGTGTGTGTTTTTGTAATGTACTAAGTATTCCGCAAAAGTAATGTAATGTCAATGTATGTCAAGATACGGGTCTCTACAGTTGGTATCAGAGGAAAGGTTTAGTCAACCTTTGGAAACTAGGATGCGAAAACGTTAGTGAGATCCCTAGAGATATTTCTAAGGTATGTCTAGGGATGTCTCTAAGGTTAAGTATACGTATAGGTTATAGTCCTAGAATTGCGCTAACGATCTTCGAATTTAACCTAAGATGTTAGATATTGAGGGTACTACCCCTTTATTATGTTGTTTTCCCTAGCATGATTTTTGCCTCTCATACTATTCTTTTGAGGTTTTAGACGATGGCTGGAACCCGAAGGAACCGTGTTAATGCGGAATGTGATGGGCAATGCAATGATTGTCCCTCTGAGCAACCAAACGATATGGGAGCCGGAATGCAAAATCTTGTAGCCATTCTCACACAACTTTCTCAAGCTATGAATCATGCAGGACTTCCAAACGAGCAAAGGAAGGAGCAACATTCTGTTGAATCCTTCATGAGGCAGCGTCCACCTTCTTTCAGTGGGTCTACTGATCCATTAGTTGCTGAACAATGGATTAGTACTACTGAAAAGATATTTTCAGTTCTTCAATGTTCTAAACATGATAAAGTCATCCTAGCAGTGTATCGTTTGGAAGGAGATGCTGATCAATGGTGGAATCTTATTAAGAATACGAGGCAAAGGGATGAAATTGAGTCTATGGAATGGGACGAGTTCAAGAACTTATTTTTTCAATAAGTACTTCCCTCGTATTCTCCGAACAAAGATGGAGAAAGAGTTTCTTGAACTGAAGAAAAGGGATGATGAATCTGTTGGTACCTATGAAGCGAATTTTACAAGACTTGCAAGGTACGCTTCTGGTATTATCATCCAACCTGAAAGTAAAGTTGATCGATTTTTCAGTGGCTTAAAACCAAGTCTTCGAAGGGCATTAGCTATAAGAGACTTCAGTAGCTATGAAGAAATTGTGCGTTGTGCTATCAAGGTAGAAATGGAAGTTGGTGTTACATATCCATCTCATGGTTTTGACAAGAAACGAAAGATGGAGTTCAAGGAGAAAA
The DNA here is from genome assembly GCA_963277665.1 of Viscum album. NCBI lineage: Eukaryota > Viridiplantae > Streptophyta > Magnoliopsida > Santalales > Viscaceae > Viscum > Viscum album. Next base: position 1,169,713,195 of record OY728119.1, on the reverse strand, counting down.
CTCAGAATAATGGTGAAAAGAATATGAATGTTTCCTTATGCACAAAGTGTGGAAAGAAGCATGGTGGAGATTGTCTTAAAGGGACTAGAAAATGTTTTAAGTGTGGAAAAGAAGGTCATCGAGCAGCTGAGTGTCGAAGTAATGGAAAATGGGATTCTAATGAAGTGAATAAAGCAAACACTGTAGAGAACATACAACCAACACTTCAATGCTTCAAGTGCAAGGAAATGGGGCATTATGCTAATAAATGCCCTAATCCAAGGGTTAGTGATGATCGACATGAGAAACCGCTTAAGGCAAAGGACAAAGGGAAGTCACATGCGATCACTATTGGCAATGTTGAATATGACAACGATGTGGTGGAATGATTAAGTGTTTATGTAATGGGATTCCAAAATAATGTTGTATCTTGGAATATTGGAATATTTATGTATTGGTCTAATGTGGTATTCAAAGTGATTGAGATATTATGCGCATAATGAAGGGAAAATGAGAATATGAAATGTTTAACAGTATTCATGAGCTCATAATTGATATAAGGACTAAGTGATATCATGGTTTGAGTATATAGAATTTTGAGGATTTTGGTATGTGGAAAGTGTTAACCTTTAACTGCATTCATGTTTTCACTAAGGTATTCAAGAGAATACACGATTAAGGACTTTGAATGTTTGGAATGTGACCAACAAAACATATCTTATGATATATGGGGATCGATGATGGTGTTAAATCTCTGGTAATCATTTTCACTATATTATGAGAGTCGACTGCAGTATTATGGATAAGCCTAAAAGATTGGAATGGATTATGTTGGACATAAGTTAGTATTGTTTGTTTTTTCGATATTATTGATGGGATGTTATATAGTTTTGGAAAAAGGACAACCTGTAGGACGGGTGACAGCCCCTCGCTTCGGACAAGGCTGTGGGAATCGAACCCACAACCGAAGTGCGACTGGCCTTTATCGCCTACCACTGGCCTACAGGAAGTCCCTGTTTAGTAGAAACTAGTTTTATTATATTAAGCAGTATGATATATGAAGTATAAGTCCATTTTAGGAACCATATATGATTAATCTCACTATAGATCGACTTATGTATATAATTTTTGCTAACCTTTTGTTTGAGACAGATGGAATGACCCATCATTCTATCACATGATCTGCTAACACTTCACGAATAACAAATTCAATTTCATTTATTTAAGAGATGAAGTGGAAATTGTTCAAGGCATGAACAATAGTGAGATTGTACCAAAATAAAGTAAGTATTTATTGTAATTCAAATTTTCAACTTTAGGGAAATGATCTTGAAAACCAAAAATGTTGTCCTAGTGCCCTTATATCCGATGAATCAGATGGTACCCTAGATCATCACAAATTTATGGCTTTGTGATTGCTAGCTTTTCCATAGCCATGTTCTCTACCACTCTCCATCAGAACATGATGGTTAGATTTCTCTTCCATATCCATATTTTCACCTATGTGGAAACCCAATGATTTGTTTATTTGGGTAACCGTTACGTTTCATACTTTTGTTTTTAAAGATTGGTTTTGATATTCCTTTTTACGATGAGGGTTTCTATTAAAGAAACTTTCGAATAGTAAACCATTTATAACCCCGACGAATTTCGAGGGCGAAATTCATTTTAAGGGGGGTAGAATGTAACAACCCAAGATTTTATAAAAAAAATATTCTTTTTAATTTTATTAAAGTCTTGTGTTGTACGCTACACCAAAAGGAGCTTGCACAACACGCATCCTTGACTTGCCTTGCATTACACGCAATCACGACCTTCCTCGATAGCGTGTGTAATACGCAATACCGAGTTTCACTAAACAACGACATGCTATTAAAATATTATTAAAACTAGCCGTTATGAATAGTAATAACCACTTTTTAAAACTCTGTAAATCTTATTTTTCAAAATGAACTTAATTTTTGGATTCGGAGTATCGAATTTAGCCTAAGGTGAAATTTTGGTACTTTTCGGATAACTTTCATATTCTGATGAATAGTGAAAATTACTAAATTATAATTAAAAACAACTTTTTTAATCGAAATAATTAATAGTAATAAATTATTAATTTGAGTGGTTTTAAAGTATATTTAGAATATATTTTTACAATTTAATACAATGTTGGTCATTGGATGTAATTTCACATTTAAACCAGACATAATCACGTGTCAATCTTTTGATAGATATTATTTCTTAAAAACACGCTATTTGTTTTAACAGCAGGATTTAATTATAAAATTAATTAATGCAAATTCTATGATATGAATTTGGTAAAATAGACTTCATTTTTGAATTCGGAATATGAAATATAGCTTAGGATGAAATTTTGGCATTTTTCTGAAAAACATCAATTTTTGATGAATAGTGAAACTACTAAGTGGTAGTTAAAAAAATTAATTTCTTCATAAATCTTAATTTTACCGCTTCTGTGAATGGAATTTCAAAAATCCGAGAGACACGGTTGATTTCAGTAAGTAAAATGTGGTTCAATGAGATGAAAATATTTTTTGGTGAATAGTAACTTTTTACTTTTTTTTACCACGGTTAATAGTAAATAGGGTAACTAAGGGTAAATATGATATTACTATTACCCTAAAACATGTCCTAATTCTATTGGATAAGTGTAATTCGACCAAAAACAACCTTATGAATATAATATGACCATTTAGGTCCACTTGGATTAAATTATGGCATTTAATATTATATTATTTAATGAATAGTTAAAAGAGTTAAAATCAAAGTTTATTCACTAAAACATTTTAATATGGGGTTATACATAAGATAAATTCGACTATAAATATTAATTATAAAGCTAAAAAGATTTCCTATATAATGATATTTTATTTATAATTTTTAGACTTTAAATAAATTAATTTATTTATGACACAACGATGATGCAGTAATTACCCTTTTAAGGAAATATTAACATAATTGATGTTATAAATAGTCAAATGAATGTAATTTGAGACTTTTTATGAATTACACTAATTTTCTAGGTCACTATGATATATTAGTGTTGATTTAATCAACTTGGTTCGAACATATAATTCTGTTATGACTTTCACAAAAATCATATATCAAATAGTGTCAAAATTGACACAAAATAGTTTTTAAATCAAATATTATATTATTAATTGTTATTTTATTCCTAAAAATCAATGGTTCGGCCAAATGACTTAGATAAGGATATATATATTAATAATAAACAATTTGGGGTTCGTTTGGCATGTTATAGTAAGTGTATTAACCATATAGTGAAAGAAAACAAAAAGACACGGTAAAAGTTAAATTATTTAACTTAGAGTTAAATCTAATTGATAAGGTTAATATAAGAACCTAAACTTGTCTAAATCCTATTGGTTGATAGGATTTCGACCCATCCTCACTTTAGCTTCGAAATAAGACCCTTTGGAACCATTATAAACCGATTTTGACTTTAATATAAAATAATATTTTGAGATATTCCTAAGGTGCCCCTCTCCTCCCTTATAAAAGGACACCTCCTCCCCCTCCTCCTCACACCAATTTGAGCACTCAAGCTCGGACAACCCCTGACATTTTCTCCTCTCCACTTCTCTAGAAAAATCCTAGAGGTCCTGGTCTTCTCCAAAGACCAATCTTAGTTCCTTAAGTGGAGGATTCAAAGAGGCGTTCCAAAGAAGAGGTAATATCCATTACCGATCTTTTCAATTTCTTTCTTCTTCAACTTCTTCTTCTTTAGTTGTTTCATGATAAATTAATAACATCAGTATTACATACATACTGATATGTTATTATAAATATGAAACAACCCTAATTCACCTTCTATCCATCCTACGGAAAAATGAAATCACCGCGCGTGTGTACGTACGGAATACCGTCTCCACGCCGTGGTGTAATCTATTTTCCACCATCACCTTACAAGGATGGGTATAATGGTGTAATGAGTAACTATATATGATTATTATTAAGTAATATTGATACTGAAATAATATATATATATACTCCAATACAATTCCACGATCATAGGAACGATATCATCACTCGTGTGTACGTACGGAATACCGTCTCCACGATGTGATGCGACTCGTTCTACATGATCTTCATTTCATAATGATTATATAAATGAATTGAATGAATGAATATGGTATATACTACACTAATACCATTCTGGAAATGAATTATCTATAACCTAAAGATAAGAATAAGAATTTATTCAACAAAACACGCATAAGAACAAAAAGTTATAAAGACCCGAGTAACAAGTAACAATGAAATATTACTAACAAGAAGCTAATAATATGACCATATATGATATCATATCAATATGTATGATTCTGGAATAAGTCAATAACATTATTTAAACCATTATACAGGAGCTTCGGACACGAACAAAGCAAATCGGACCTAAGGTAAGGGAAATATCACAATCTCACTTTTATCCGAGATTGTATTTACTTTGGTAATTACTGGGGTGTATTTTATCATCCACATCCATGTTCCCTCAACATGTAATATTATTTCCATCCTTCTACAATAGTTTATATCCAATTTTACCCTTCGGTAAGTTTTTTTTGTAAAAGATATGAAAGGAATCTTTTGTCGTTTTTCATACGAGGTACTTTTTGACTTTTCCGACAAAAGTACGAAGAATGTTTTTTTTAACTTATACGGCTTGAATGGATTTTTAAAACATTATTTCCAAGAAGCTTCCTTTACAAGTTTTCAAGTTTATTTTTAATCAACTTCTTTTATTTTAAAGTTGTATGACATGTTATGAAAGGAAAAATGTTTTTGAAGAAGAAAGGATATTTTCCTCAAGAATGAAGTTCAAGTGTTTTATCAAAATTATTTTCCATCTAAGATAATAAAGGGTTCTGTTTTTATCCCTATTATTACATTGATTTGATAATGTTGTGATGGAATTATTTTTATGAATTCCATTATCTTATATGAATTGATTTATGATGTCATGATGTTTCAAGAATCCCATTTTTGTTACATGTGTTATGCGATGATGTATGTTTTATGATTATGTGGCACACATAAGAAAGGATTCATTATAAGATGGGTGGGACCTATATCTCCCTCCAAATCATTGGGTAATGATTTTATATCTCATGAGATAGACATGGCTGAAATGGTAGGTTATACCGGTTCAGTGAAACAGGACTGAAACGAGGGTTACTCGATTCAGAAAGGGACTTTGTCCACTAAGATAGTCTTGGCAATTAGTCTTGACTAACAAGAAATGATTCTCTATGATTATGTGTGTATGCCACGAAGTTTCATGTTTTAAGTTATGATTATTGGGAATACTTTTTCACTGCCATGATTTATCCCATGATTATTAAATTATGCTCTCTTTTGCAGGTTATGATTTCCAAAATGTTATGTTCTTATGAATATGATGTGATTGATATTTATTTTGTTTACCCTTACTGAGCATTTGAGCTAACCCTTTTATGTTTTCTTTTCCCCAGGATATAAAGAACGGTTTTAGGTAAAAAAAAAGGGAAGTTCTTTATGGGAGATTTTGAAGATATTTCACCACGATTAGAAGATTATAGTCCGAGTTTCCAAAGACACTAAACTATTACGGTCCTTGTGTGTGTGTTTTTGTAATGTAATAAGTATTCCGCAAAAGTAATGTAATGTCAATGTACGTCAAGATACGGGTCTCTACAGTAGACCTCTCATTAATGTATAAACTTCGGTATTTACAAGATTACCCCTCACCTTCCACTGTAAAAATATATGAACTCTACCTCTTCCTCACACCTCTCAAGCCACAATGGTTCATCCAAACTCTACACTAATTGTCTCCCTATATCCTTATATACCCCCTAAAATATCCTTATTATATTTTTATATAACAAAACCATTATATTATATATAATATAATTCTTTTATGTAATGTTTTAGACCAAAAATTACACTTTCCTCCATCTAATGGTCAACAAACACACTGTTTCAGTGTACGTTGTACTAGTACCACATGAAATAGCGATTTTTCATTTTCCATTTACCACCTATCATGGTGTAAATTATGATGGAAACTCTATTTATATATGTTATATATGATATTTATAATTTTTTTATACTTTTGTAGTTTTTATTTATAGCACACCTTTATTCATTCCATCTTCTATAAATACGATAATTTTATTCGAGGAAGTGTAGACTACCCTCCCAATGGATATGGCTCCTTCATGCTATACATGGAACATATAAAGGATGGTTTTAATAAACCTATGTAACCTATATAACATATATATAATAATGGAATTACAATATATAAATATATGTATCATTTGGTTTTCATTCTTTTAATTCAACAAAGAAATTAATGTATAGTTTATGCATATGTACAACCTTTCATCTATATGATGGAGTTCACATTCTTTCTTATCTCCAAATAATATGTACTTCTATAAATAAAAATATATAGATTATATATGATAATAAATTCATGGTTTATATTCTATAAATGATGAAAACAAGTCCTAATTCATGTTAACAACAAGTAACATGTTGAAATTACATGATAAAACTCTACAATTTACCCTCATAATAGTGATATTAATGAATGTTTGTTAAAAAACTGATGAAGAGAAATTTTAAGAATTTAATACATGAAATTATAAATAGTAATAAAGTTGTTGTATAAGTTACTAAAATATTTTTACCCTTATACAATAGGATAAATTTAAGACAAAAAATGGAAGATTTGGGTAATATATTTCATATCAATTTTATTTTCATTGAGACTATTTTTTGTTATACACCAATTCACTTCTATTTGTTGTATATAAATCCACATTAAATTTTATATCATGATATTAATAGTTGTATTTAATTCATGATTAATTAGTATTTAAATTTTTCAATATGGTATGGGACACATTGAAATGATTAAATATTATTTTTCCTCAATAATGATTTAATACTCTCAACCCTTGATTTTCATTATCATCTTTTGAGGTACAATTGGTCAATCCATATTACTTGTTAAATTTGGATATTTTATAAGTATAATAGTTAATTAAACTAATGATTAATGTTTGGGACATGAAATATATGGGTTGTGGTCCATTTAAGGGAAGCTCTATGGGTCAAGGATTGGTTAATGATGGACCCTTGATGAATCACTAGTCTCATGGGGTGAATTTTAAGATCCTGTATTTTTGGATAGATATGTTTTTGTTGTGATTTTGGTTTAATCCTTTGTTTTTGGGTTTTAAAATGTTTCCTGAAGGTATGAGAGGCTTTGGGGGTGGTTTGGGGGCTCGGGGTATGAAATAAAGGAAATCCGGGCAAGAGATGCGAGGGCGCACGACCTGCGCATGGCCTGGGAAAACAATGCGGTATGCCCAAGAAAAACCATGTGACCCTCCCTCTTCTAGAAAAAATCATGTGCACGGTTTGCACACAGTTTTCCAAACCGTGTGGCTAAACCATGGGACACATAACGATGTAAAAATTACAAGTTTGCCACTCCTGGATTTTAAAACCCAACTCGGGATTTCTTCTCCATTCCTCCTTATTCTCCATTAAAACGATCCAAATTTACCAAGATCTCTAAGAGGTAGATCTCCCTCATTTCAAAGGCATTTTTGGTGCCTTTGGATCCTGATCGAAGCCCCGTGTAAGGCTAATCCCATCCTTTATTCTCTTTTTGGTTTAGGGTTTGTATCTTCTCTCTCCCTTATTTAGAATCTCTAAAACCATATCTTTTGGGTGATTTTTAGATTGAAGCTCAAACGGTTGGTCAGATAGAGGTATAATGACTCAATTAATAGTGTGTTCCACCATGGTTTCGAGGTTGGTGGTCTACAAGTGATATCACATGGTTATTTAGGGTATTTGTGCATGCTTAGTTGTGTTCTTGATTACACTTGATTATGTTTTGAATAACCTTAGAATGTCTGGTAATTATGGTGTTTAAAATGGAAAATGGTAACCCTCACGTTCCTCATGGGATGTGTTGGGATTGTCTTGATCTAATTGGGGCCATCCATGGGATGTGCCGGCTTTTCTTGGGTTTAGGGATTGTTATTAAACGAGTGACCTTATTGTAGTAAATTCTAGAGCCCTTGATAAACATGTTAGCATGATTGGTTGACCATGGAATAGAAGTTAGGTGGTGCACCTAGAATTAGAAATAACCAAAGGGTTATTTGGAATGGGATGAATGGTTGAATCATGGAAATGATGAATGGGTTAAATGGGTTAATATGTAAAATGATTAAATACCATAATGGATAGGTTAAGCGTCTAGTGATAAATGCTTAGTGAGTTATGCATAACACATGGGAATTGGTTGAATGGTTAAATTATGTGAAATGGTAATGTGTTAATGGGTTAAGGCATGATGTGGATTCCCATGTGGGTTGTTGTGAATAGTGATTGCCTAAGGGAAATGGTTTGGATGTTTGATGGTTACTTATATATAAGCATGTGAACCTAGATTCGTAGAGTGGGGTATGACATGAGGATCTACGCCCTCGGGTTGAGTGAAGACTGTGGTTATAAACTCCCCCCTAAATGCATGGGTTAGGAAAGGGGACTAAGGGTATATTCTCCTAACAGTTGCATCCTCCCAGACTGAGGATTCGAGTTAAAGATATGGTTTCTATGAGTTAGTTAGTCCTAGTGAGATAAGGTAATGATGTGTTTACCCTCTTGCAGGTGATTGTTGGCCTTAGACCCATGTAACATAATGTATGTGATTAAACCATGGAAATGTGATGAAATGGTAAGTGATGATAATTGGTAATAAATGAATGGTAATGGTACTTCAATGGCCTTGGCTCTGAACCTGTTAATGGCACCTTAATTAATTACTTAGAAATTATCATTCATATTATTTTTTCATGCACTACATGTTTATACTGGATATTTTGTAGACACTGTTGGGGGTGGCTAACTGAGTTGTACTCACACCCTGCTCAGGAAACCATTGGGTACCCGATCAGAATACATGTTTGCAGGCCAGGAGAAGGGAAATGGTCCTTGCTAGATAGTTGAGTGGACATGGGTAGCACTTGGTGGAGGATCTAGAATTGGAGTTGTGACTATTTTTTGGATTTTGGTCATTGTCTTTATTTTGGGTTTTCTTCACTCATGAACTTGTAGTATGACATGACATATTTATTGTTCGAAATGATTGTTATACAAGTTCCTTGTTTATTGGTTATTGTTTCTGCTCTTTGTATTATTTCGGTTGTGGCTTAATCTGATAAAAAGGGTGTATAGTCTCCCCACTTGACTCCATAGACCCCCGCTTCTAGTGAGCAGCATTTGGCGTACGGGGAGGCGCACTTAAGGTCATGTAACCACCTAGCTTAGAGTACTAGTTTAGTGGCTACTGGGTTGGGGACGTTACAAAGTTTTACTATAGGAGGTATTTCTTCTCCTTCTCTGAGGTCTTGTTATTTGGGGTAGTTTTCCATGGGTTACGTGTTGGGCCTTGGTAATGAGATCATGCTTGGAAGTAGATAACCCATGTACGAGGGAAAACCCAAGTCATCGTGGGTGGGAAATGTTGTTCTTGGTTGTGTGTTGTTATAGTTGATGATATTTCACCGTTGGGTGATTCAAATGTGGTTTGATATGACTGTTTTATGATATTTGGCACGTGGCCTTAAAGACATGAGGATTTTCATTCATGCATCATTATAGGAACCTAGGGAGATAGGTGGCATGCATTGTATTATACACACGCACGGGGTGGGTGTGTGAGGCAGGAAAGTAGGGTGCATCATGCATTTCATGAAATCAAGAAATGATGAGGTGAATGAAATAACACAAGTTGGTAAGGATGAAAGAATGGTAAATGATGTATAATGTAATAGTGGGGTTTGAAAAAAATTGTAAAAAATGTGGTTAGGTTGGTATATGAAAATATGTTTTTGTAGCTAGTAAAAATATTTTTGATGAATTCGTGAATGTTTTATGGTATGTGTGTTAAATCTTGTGCTTGACATTGTAGATAAATTTTACCATGATGTCTGTTACCAGTTGGGAAACAAGAGGATGTTGCTGAGAACACTCCTCTAAGAGAGGGGCAAGAAAATGTGGCGACCCAGGAGGGTGGAGAAGACTAGTTCTAGTGGAACTTGGCTCGTCTTATGAAGATGATGGATCGGGACCCACGAAAGGTTGCACTGAGTAAGTTTGAGCTGACCAGGGATTTCTAGATACCCCACCCTCTGACCTTCACCAGAGAGGGTGAGCCAGAAGCAGCAGAATTCTGGTCAGAGTTTCTCTAGATGATAGTGGACCACCTAGAGACACCTATAGAAAAGATAGTAAAGTTGGCCGCTTATATGTTGTGGGGCCAGGCTAGGCGTTGGTGGGACATTCAGGCTCAAATCGAGCAGGATGAGGGAATGTCATGGAAGGTTTTTCAGGAAAAATTTCTGGAGCAATTCTATCGAGAGACATTGAGTCAAGAGCGGGCTGTAGAGTTTTTTAGCCTGAATTAGGGATCGCTATCAGTGATAGACTATGCTAGTCACTTCACTAATTTGAGACGCTTTGTCCCAGTGTTGGAAGGGGATGAGGTGGCAATAGTAAACTGTTTCCAGGATGGGTTGAGACATGAGATCACATGTCAATTAAACATCTTACTCTTGAAGAGATTCACAGAGGTAGTTGATCAGGCACTAATATTGTAAGGAATACTGAAGGGAGCTTCGGGTAGTGGGCTAGTGGTGTTAGTAGAAAAGACGAGCGGTGTAGCTACTGAGGGTCGAAAGCGACTCCATGAGAGATCACATCATGCAGGAAGTGTGAAAAGTGACTGGAAGAGAGGTTCATCATCTCAGAGTGGGAATAATGTGTTCTGCTATCAGTGTGCTAGGTCAGGGCATATGCGTGGTCAGTTTCCTCGACCTCCAGTTGAGTGTCGTTCGTTTTTCAGGATGGGACATGTACAGATGTTCTGCAGGAACCCTCATCAAGTGGGAGAGTATGATGGTGGAAGGAAGGTACTGGATACGGGAAGGGGATCAGTTTCCCCGTATCAGGAAGGCGGTTGGAGCTCCACGGGTCGTAGTGGTAGGGGCGGTGGATGTGGAACTCCATGGAAAGATCACTCACTCCAGCAGGGCAGTATGACATAGGGTGTTCAGGCTGGAGTCAAGCGTAGAGGGGAAAGTCAGCTACATGCAGTTCAGTTTGCACCTAGTGGTGGTAAGGCCGGACCGTCAACTGTTTGAGGTATGATCCTTGTGGCTTCTACTTTTTCTAGTGCCTTTTTTGACACAGGTGTCACACACTCTTTTATCTCTACTCAACTTGTGTTGGGGCTGGGTTTACCTATTGAGAGGGTGTGTGGAGTTATGTCAATTGACACACCATTGGGAGTGCGGGTTGAGGATATCAAACAGTGCAAGGGATTTGCCTTGGATTTTGGGGGGTATCGTTTTCTGTGGGACATGATCGTTCTCGAGATGTTAGGGTTTGACCTAATCTTGGGAATGGATTGGTTGGTGTTTTATTGTGCACACATAGATTTTTATCATCGTAGAGTATTGTTCAAGTAACTTGAGGGTGATTCTTATGTCCACTGTGGCTAATGAGATATTTGAGCAGGTCATGCAGGACCAATTGTTCAGCGGTTGAGTGGACTCACAGATCAAGTTACATGTATCTTGCATGATGATGATGAGGGATGGGAACAATCTAATTTTCCACTTGTGGTGGATCGGTTTTAGGATGTGTTTCTTGAGGATTTCTCGGGGGTTGCCACCTGAGAGGGGTGTTGAGTTCACAATCGAGTTGATGTCGGGAGCAGAGCCAGTTTCTATTCCGCCATACTGAATGGCACTGGATGAACTCCGGGAACTACATGTTCATCTTTTGGAGTTGGACTGTAAGGGCTTCACCCGTCCTAGTACGTCTCCTTGGGGATCTCTCATGCTTTTTTCAAATAAGGCTGATGGGTCGTTGAGGTTGTGTGTTGACTATCGAAAGTTAAATTAGATGAAAATGAAAAATTGGTACCCTCTTCCTAGAATTGATGACTTGTTTGATCATTTGAGGGGTGAATCGGTGTTTTATAATATTTATCTGAGGTCGAGTTATCACCAGTTGAGGGTGAGGTCTTCTAACGTACCGTGAACTTCCTTCCAGAGTCGGTACGGGTTTTTTGAGTTCATGGTAATGCCTTTCGTCTTGACCAATTCCATGGAGGTGATTATGTCTTTGATGAACCAAATATTTCATCCCTATCTAGATCGAATTTTGGTTGTCTTTGTTGACAATATCTTAGTGTACTTGAAAACTCACCACGATCATGCCCAACATCTTGACATCATATTGGGTAAGCTAAGAGAGCATCGGCTACACAAAAAGCTATAAAAGTGTCAATTATGGATAGGTGAGGTGCATTTTCTAGGTCACATCATCTCGATGGAAAGTGTGTCAGTGGATCTAGAGAAAGTGCAGGCAGTTGTGTCTTGGGAGCAGCCCAAGAGTTTCTCTGATGTTCGAAGTTTTCTGGGTTTGGCCATGTATTACTGAAGGTTAATTCAGGATTTCTCTCACTTGGCAGCACCACTATTGGGCTTGAGAAGGAAAATAATCAGTTTCTAGTGGTCTGAGGCTTGTGATAATTCCCTCCAAGAGTTGAAGAAGCGGTTGACGACTACACCTATGATGATCTTACCTTATCCAGGTAATAAGTACATCGTGTTTTGTGATGTGTCTGGAATCGGAAATAGGGCTATGTTGATGCAGGATGAGCGGGTCGTGGATTATGGGTCAAGGACGTTGATACCCCATGAAAGTAACTATCCCACTCATGATCTTGAGTTGGGTGCAGTAGTGTACGCCTTGAAGTGCTGGAGGAACTATATGTTGGGGGAACAGTTTACTGTGTTTACCGACCATAAGATTTCAATGTATGTCTTCTCAAAACGGGATCTAAATATTTGGCACCCAATATGGGTTGAATATCTCTAGTCTTTTGACGTGAGTGGGTGTACAAGAAAGGAAAGGAAAATAGTGTTGTTGATGCTCTGAGCAGGGAGGTTAAGAATTAGGTGGTTCAGAAGTCCAGCACCTAGTGGACGGTTATGGATTTGTTTGCGGAGATGCACCTGGAGGTGTAGGATGAGAATTTTCAGGTCACTCTTGTTTCCATAGCGATGGAGTCGATGCTTTTGAGTCATGTTTAGGAAGGTCAGAATGATGATACTGAGTGTTTCATCATGAAGGAAAATCTTAAAGGTGGGGAGCTACCTTCGAGAGGGGTCATAAGCATGGATGACGTTTTTCGTGTTCATGATCGTGTGGTTGTGCCAACGTGTGTGCAAAAAGAGGTCATGTGTGAGTTCCATGCATCGAAATGGGCAGTGCATCCTAGTTTGACAAAGATGTACTGTGATCTCCGAAGGCAGTTTTGGTGGCCTGGAATGATGAAAAAAGTTAGGGTCTTTGGGGAACGGTGTATTACCTGTCAGCAGGTGAAGGCTGAGCATCAATTCCCAGGTGGATTGTTGCATCCATTTCCCATTTCGGAATGGAAGTGGGATAATGTGACAATGGATTTTGTTGTGGGTCTTTCGAATATACCACGAAAGAATGATGCAATCTGGGTGGTTGTGGATTAGTTAACGAAAGTGGCTCCTTTCATACCTTTTCAGGAGACATTTATAGTTGATCAGTTGGGTGAGATGTATGTTCGGGAGATAGTGCAGTTGCATGGGGTGCCGCAGACCATAGTTTCGGACCGATATCCTCATTTCACATCGTGTTTATAGCAAGGGTTGAAGAAGGCGATTGGTACGTAGGTGTTTTTGAGTACAGATTTCAACCCGCAGACGAATGGGCAGTTGGAGCATACAATCCAAGTGTTGGAGGACATGTTAAGGGCTTGTGTCATGGACTTTGGTGGTTCTGGGAAGATGCACCTATCATTAGTTGAGTTTTCCTACAACAACACTTTTCAGGCTACGATTCAGATGGAACCGTTTGAGGAACTTTATGGGAGGCCGTGTAGATCTCCGTTGTGGTGGTAGAGGCAGGTGAATCTGAGTTGTTGGGGCCATGTCCCGTGTAGGAGACTTCAGAGAAAGTTAAGATGATCAGGAAGTAAATGGTTATATATTAGAGTAAGCAGATGTCGTAGGCTGATCGGAGGCATAGACCTCTTGAGTTTGGGGTGGGTGATAAAGTGTTCCTTTGGGTGTCTCCAAGGTTAGCTTACCATCATATTCAAATGCAGGGTAAGTTAGGGCCTAGGCATGTGGGACCTTTTGGGATTTTTGAGAGGCTCGGACTAGTGTCTTACTGATTGGCTCTTCCATAGAGGTATGGTGGGATGCATGATGTGTTTCATGTGTCACAGCTTCGATGGTATCACCCTGACCCATCTCATGTGCTTTATGTTGAGGATGTTGAGTTTGAGGTTGATGTGTCCATTGAGGAGCATCCAGTTCATGAGGTGGATCATAGTGAAAAGTACTTGTGAGGTAAGGTTGTTACATTATTTTGAGTACTATGGAATCATGGGAATGTTCAGGAATAATCATTGGAGTGGAAATCAGATATACGGGCTCAGTGGCCCGAACTCTTCTCTTCGGTGGAGCAATGAATCTTTGGAACTCGGCTCGAGGATGAGCCGTTATAAGTTGGGGAGGTTGTAATATCCCAGTTTTTAGAAATTCATGTCTTTGTTGTGCTTCGGTATGAATCGTTTTGTTTTTTTAAATGATTCCATAAGGTATGAGAGGGTTTGGGGGTGTTTCGGGGGCTCAGGGCACGAAAGAAAGGAAATATGGGCAAGAGAAGCCGGGGCGCACGGCCTACGCATGGCCAGGGCAAACCGTGCAACCTTCCCAGGAAAACCCGTGCGACACTTCCTCCTCCGGACAGAATCAAGTGCACGGTTTGCACACGGTTTTCCAAACCGTGCGGAAAAACTCTGAGGCCACATAAATTTGAAAAAATTACAAGTTTTCCACTCTGGGCTTTTAAACCCCAACTCGGTATTTCCTCTCCATTCCTCCTTTTTATCCTTTAGAACGAGCCAAATCGCCCAAGAGCTCCAAGAGGTCGATCTTCCTCGTTTCAAAGGCGTTTTTGGTTTCTTTGGATGCAGATCGAAGCTCCGTGAAATGCTAATCACATCCATGCTTCACTTTTTGGTTTAGGGTTTGTATCTTCTCTCTCGATTGTTCTGAAGCTGTAAAACCCTATCGTTTGGGTATGTTTTATATTGAAGCTCCAAAGGTTGGTGAGATCGAGGTCTACAGAATCGATTGAGAGTTCATTAAACCCTGGTTTCGAGGTAGGTGGTCTACAAGTGTTATCCCATGTTTATTTAGGGTATTTGTGCATGTTTAGTTGTGGTCTTGTTTCCACATGGTTATGTTTTGAATAACCTTGGCATGTTTGGTAATAATGGTCTTTAAAATGGAAAATGAGAACCCTCACGATCCCCGAGGGTTGTGTTGAGATAGTCTTGACCTAATTGGGGCCATCCATGGGATGTGCCAGATTTTCCAGAGTTTACAGATTTTTATTAAACGAGTGACCTTGTTGTAGTAAATTGTAGAGCTGATGATAAAAATGTTGTCATGATTGGTTGAACTTGGAATAGAAGTTAGATGGTGCACCTAGGCTTGGAAATAACCAAAGGGTTATTTGGAATGGGATGAATAGTTGAATCATGGAAATGATGAGTGGGTTAAATGGGTTAATGTGTAAACTGATTAAAGACCATACTAGATAGGTTTTGGGTATAGTGATAAATGCTTAGTGAGTTAGTCATAACACATGGGAATTGCGTGAATGGTTAAATGATCTGAAATGGTAATGTGTTAATGGGATAAATCACAACGTGGATTCCCATTTGGGTTGATGTGAATATTCTTTGATGAAGGGCAATGGTTTGGATGGTTGATGCTTACTTATATATAATCATGTGCACATGGCTTCGTAGAGTGGGGTAGACATGAGGATCTATGCCCACGAGTTGAGCTAATACTGATGTTCTAAACTCCACCCTAAATGAACGGGTTAAGAAAGGGGACTGAGGGTCTATTATCCTAACGGTTGCATCCACCCGGACTGAGGCATCAAGGTGAGGATATGGTTTCTAGGAGGGGGTTAGTCCTAGTGAGATAGGATAGCGATGTGTTTACCCACTTGCAGGTGATTGATGGCCTTAGAACCATGTAACATAATGTATGTGATTAACCCATGGAAATGTGATGAAATTGTAAGTGATGATAATTGGTAATAAATGAATGGTAATGGAATGGAAATGGCCTTGGATTTGAACATGTTAATGGAACCTTAATTAATTACATGGAAATTATCATTCATATTCCTTTTGCATGAACTAACTATTTATACTGTATATTTTGTAGACACCGTTGGGGGTGGCCTACTAAGTTGTACTCACACCCTGCTCAGGCCGCCATTGGGTACCCGAGAAGACTTCATGTTTATAGGTCAAGAGAGGGGAAAAGGTCCTTTCTAGATTGTTGTGTGGACATGGGTAGCACTTGGTGGAGGATCCAAACTTGTAGTTAGGACTATTTGGGGATTTTGTCTATTGTCTTTATTTTGGGTTCTGTTCACTCTTTCACATGTAGTATGACATGTCATATTTATTATTGGAAATGATTGTTATACATGTTCCTTGTTTATTGGTTATTGTTTCCACTATTTGGTTTATTTCTATGGTGGATTACTCTGATAAAAGGGGGTATAGTCTCCCCACTTGACTTCATAGAACCTCGCTGATAGTAGGCAGCCTTTGGCGTACGGGGAGGCGCGCTTAAGGTCATGTAACCACCCGTCTCGGAGAACCGGTTTAGTGGATTCTGGGTTGGGGATGTTAGGTGAATCTTTCATCCAAATAGTTTAAACTGTCTCTTGATGGTAAATGTATCATGTGGCTAGGAAACATGACTTTTGATAGTTAAGCATTTTCTTTATTTAGAGTTTAGTTATTATTTATCCTTGATATTTTTCGTTCACATATCTATGGATGCATTTTATTTTCAGTTCATTGATATAATTTAATGTGTTTCTAGTTTCTTACCATACCATACTGATATTTCCTTATCTATTTATTTGAATGGAATGTGTTGTTAGTTATTTACCTATCTATGATAATTTATTTGTATTGATTCATTATATCTCCTTTTCTACTTTACATTACTGAGGATTTCAGCTCAACATTACTATGCTTCCATTCCTGAGGTAATAAAGAAGAAAATTTTCAAATAAGTGTTGGAGGAGAAGATTATTATATTTTATTATGTAACATTTTTATTTTTTTGATTTCTTAATGTATTGTGGGTATTATTTTTGTAATCTCGATTTTGAAGACCACTAAACTGATCATTACATTGGTATTTGATTCCCTATAATCATACCAATATTATTAAGTAATAAGCTGACATTGTGATTTTCAGGTCTATGCATTAAATTTGGTATCATAAGATTTTTAGAAACAACCATGAAGAATATACTAACAAAACATAGATTAGGGAATGTACCCCTAATATATACATTTCGTATGAGTATTTAAGAACATAATATATTTATTATTATGTAAATATTATGTGGTAATTCCAGGAAAATTAATTTTCATATAGATACTAAAAGTGGACGGTGTTCTGCTACATACGTACCTAAGAATTATAACTTTGATAAGGTGTTATGGGCCTAACACGGGGTCACCTAGTTCAAGAAAATGGTACTTACTATGCACCCAAGTTGACATTCCCTAGGGATACACTTAGGATAATTCACATATTCCATACAAACCATCAAGAAGGTTTTAATTAAAAAATTATTAAAAATAATTGAGGATAAACCTTAGTTTTCATGGGTTGATAATTATGTGCTATGATTTAGGAATCCTATAATTACATTTTTATGATTATGTGGTTTCTAAAATTATTATGGTAGCTCAAACTGTGATTTTTCATTTTAGTCTATGGAAGGTCCCAGAAGGAACTGGGTTAATATTAAAAGTAATGTTAAATTTTCTGATGAGTAGTTAAATTGAATGATCAGTGGAGTGAAGGATGTTGTTATCATTCAAAATCATCTTTTTGGAAACATTACTACCATTGTATTCCTCAACCGACTCATAAACTAATACAAGAATAGAATTAAGGAGTTCACTAAGAGTTCATTTAATGGAGTCTATATAGTAATGATGATTCAGTTTCCTATGTGTCGTGAATGTAGAAAGAATCACCCAACTGAATGTATTAGAGGGTCAAAACGATGTTCTGACTATGGAAATGAATGAAACAATAAATTATCTATAAAATAAAGTTCAAATGCAATGTTGATGAAATGGATAGTACTATTGGAATCTCTATGGCATCATTAATGGTTAAATTATTTAAGAGTAGAATTAATTTTCATAATGAAAATCATTGTTCCATGTGGATAACTCATAAGAATAATCAGAAATGTGGTAAGAGTAATGGATATATTTCTAATGATGACGATTCTACTTGTGAAATGGGAATTAATATAATTATTATATTATAGGATGAGTTAAACTTGTTAATTGATTATGGATAAAGTGGTATAATTGATTTTTTTATATAATATAATTTAAGAGCTATGTTATTCGATTATTCAATCAGTGATGTATTGATTATAATAATTATGACATATAAGAGTATTATTGTGTAATACTTTTTTGTTATCGATTTGAGATCTTATACTGAATGTTACCATGAAAAGATATTAAGTAGAAAGTGATTTTTCTTAAAAAGACTTGATTACGGAGAATAAAACCCTAATTATGTTCCTGAAGTTGAGATAATGAATAAGAAATTATTGAGATTGAAAAGCACTGACCCCCTTCAAACTAATTAATGAATTGATGGAAATTGGTCTCTTCTTTAGTTGATAGAGTTTACCACATTTTTGGATTTATGAAATTTATCTAATAACATATGTCTTACTTAATAAATAAGTAATAATTCATGATCCGAATATGGTTTTGTGGTGATTTTAGTTATTACAATATTTCATGATTATGCATGATAAGGTTATTCACATGTTTGGAATGTTAAAATATAGAGATTCAACAGGTTTATTAAAGCCTAATGATATGTTATTTTCTAAATCTAGTCACCATCATTAAAATGTGTTAGATCATTAACATTTGGGTATGTTTACCATTGGTTATATAGTTTATTTTTGAATTTGAATCTGGTTTTAGAGCTTAATATATTACATCACTATAATATTAATCATGTTATATGAGATGAAGTTGAAATAGTTCAATGCATTACTAAAGGATAATGATGTTCCTATAGAATCATACTAAGTGAGTAAATTTTCTTATATATTTTGATAGTGAAATAATTCCTCAACTCTAGGAAAAAATGATCTTAAAACAAATAATGTTAACATGTTTCTTTCTTTTCAAGTGAATTGAATGGCATTTAGATCATCATGGATTTATGGCTTTCTAACAATTCACTTTCTCCTAAACATGTTTTGTAGCACTCAAAATCTAAACTTGATTGATAGATTTTTCCTTTATATCCATGATTCCATTTCCCACCTATGTTATCCAACAAGGTAACCTAGATACTTTACCATTGTATTTTCTTTTTTCCTCTATTATGAATAGGTGATATTGACCCTTTTTATGATTCGTTCTTTCAAAAAATGTTTATTTCCCAATAAAAGTCCCTTGATTACTAAGATAAATATTAAATTGAATGGATGTAAATTAATTATGTAGGGGAGAATGTAATACCCAATGAACTTAAAATAATTTTCCTTTAAACATAAATTTAATTTCGTTGAAATCCTGCAGATATACAATTCTAATATAACTATACTCCACCCACAACATTATGTTGTGTTCCACACAAAATAGAGTTTTACAACATTTTAATGATATACCTTTTTTAAATATTAATATTTACAATTTTATAAAATTTATTTTTCAATACAAGAATATTTTTTTAATGAAAATATTTAAAATCTCAAAAGGTAAATTTTTTTGATTTGTTTTTCAAAATCTACATTTTTTCGATAAATAGTTAAAATTTCCACTATGTTTTTTATAAATAGAATTTTCATTTAAATAGTAATTAGTGTTAAATTATACAATAAATAAGTTTTTAACAACACAATATATAAATTGTGCGTATATTAATCCAATTTTGGTCATTGTAATTGTTTTTATATTTATATTATATATTAAAACATAATAAACTTTTTGAAGTTTCTAATTTAAAGACATGTTTTCTTACGACATGTGCGGGGTTAGTGTTAATCTAAATATCTCCACTTATATGACCAGAATTTTGAAAAGAATATATACATAATTTTAGTAATTAAAATTGGTTTTGAATTATAATATTAAAATTTTTAATGACCAAAAATATTAGTGAATTTTTTTAAAATTAAATATTGTGATTGTGGTATGATTCAGCTTAATGAGGGAAAAAACGTTAATCTTATGGGCCAAAGTGTCATAGAAACATTAACAAAAGACATTGGATTCAAATAAATCGACCATATACCCCCTTTTTTGTAATTTTATTGGTTATAAAAATATTATGAATTTGATGTTATCTATATAAAAGTTTAAGGAATGTAGAAGAAAAAAAAGGAAACATTACTTACATTTTAAATTTATAAAACATTGAGATATGAAAAAACAACATATTTTTAATTAATATATCCTTTCAAATTATTAATAAGTTTATGTTATAAAAATAATTTATAAATATTTTATAAATATGTTTTAGGTACGTAAAATTCTTATTAAATGCCAATATAGTGATTATTTAGTTAAAAAATATCTAAAATAAATGATATTATATGCATTAAAAGGGATCTGAATTGATTGAATTATTGCATTAATTTATTTTTTGATGAATATATCATTTTACAAATATAAAAATTTATATATTTTAATTCCTATATATTTGTGATATTTTAAAATTAAAATTAAATAAATATTGTCAAAATTGACATTATTGTTATTTTACAACAAATGATGGTTTTTAAATGATTTAAAATTAAAAAATAACATATTCTCATCCAAGATATTTTAATAGTTAATTATTATTAAATATGGTCTATTATTCGACCACTTTAACCTTTATAATTAACATATTGACCCATATACTGTAAAAACATTGTAAACACAATTCATGTATATGCTGTGTTTTGATGCGTCACATGTGCTAGTTTTAAAATTACATTCCATAAAACATGGGATATTTATTTAATAAATTATATATAATATTAATAATTCAATTTATCTATATTTTTTTAATAAATCCCATTTTATTGAAGTCTTAATGGGTAAATTACTTATGTTTGAAATCTACAAGCTTTAATAAAACCCAAAATGATAAATTTAGTGATTCTTAAATGTGAAGGAACCACATTACATAAATTCTCTAATTTTATTCTGTTAGATGTTTTAATATACCTTTATCCCTCTTTAATCAATTATTTTTCCATTTTAGAGGCACTTTAGGTAAGGTAAATCTCCAATTATTGAATACAATTTAGTATTTACAAGATTGACACACCCCTTCCACTATAAAAAGAAAAGCACTCTACCCCAACCCTCACACCTATCATTTAATTTTGGTTAATCCAAAATATTCCTATATAGTCTCCTAAATACCTAAATATTTACCATGAGGCCAAAATTTGGGATGAAATTCTATTCAAGGAATTCGTTTGGTATAAATGAAAAGGTGTTACCTAATTAAAAGGTAACATCATCAATAAAGATCTGTAGTTTCAGTTACATTCTACACCTCCTAAAATTTCATTAATATATGTTGAAATTAAAAATATGTTATATTGAATATACTAGGTAGTTTTTTAATATGGGTTTTTCATGAACACTTACAAAAACCTCCATGTAGTAATGAACATATTGTTTTAGTGTACGATTAAGTTCGGCCTCAAGAAATAATGGTGGTTCATTATTTCTTTACCACCTACCATGGTTTCCATTATGAAGAAATCTTTATTTATATATGTTATATATTATATTTATAATGACATTTTTATTTTATATTTTTTATTTAAAAAATACTATTATTCTTTCTATCTTGTTTTAAAACGATATTTTCGTTTGAGGAAGTGTGGGATACCACCCACTCAAAGTGATATGACATCTTCATTCAATACATGGAACAAAAAATGGATGGTTTTAATAATAATATATAACATATATTACATACATATGATACTATAATTATAAAATACATATATATCATTTAGTTTTCATTCATTTAATACAAAAAATAAAATAAAGTAGCATTCATGCTTACGTACTACCTACCATCTCCATGGATAGTACACATCATTTATAATCTCCAAATATTATGAAATAATATAAATACTTCTAAAATTTATATATTGTATAATAAAGTTGTGGTTAAAATTCTAGATATCATGAAAATTCGATCAAATTAATGAGAACCACAGGTAACGAGTTAAATCATACTCGGGAAAACTAGGCAATTGACACTTGAAACATTGAAATTAATGAATGATTGTTAAATAACAGATAATGAGATATTATAAGAAGTCAAAATATGATATTAAAAATGATTATGGTTCTGTAATAATTTCCAATTTGTCTATTTTTTGTTATGCACCAATTCAATTTTATTTGGTGTATATTCGTTACATAAACATGTTATATCATGGATATAATTATTCAAATGAAATTATATGTATAATTTAATTCATAGAT
Organism: Viscum album; assembly: GCA_963277665.1. Lineage (NCBI taxonomy): Eukaryota > Viridiplantae > Streptophyta > Magnoliopsida > Santalales > Viscaceae > Viscum > Viscum album. The sequence goes on along the minus strand of OY728119.1, from coordinate 1,169,690,451 downwards.
AATTAATATCTAAATATATTAATATGGTATGGGACACATTGAAGTGTTGATATATTATTTTTCCTCAAGAATGATTTAATTCCCACAACCCTTGTCCTTACATATCCTCCTATGTGGTATTTTTTAATAATCCATATTCTTTATTCGACATTGATATTTGATAATAAACATTGTTAATTTAACATATGATGAATTATTTTCACATGTAATAGACATGTTGGGGATCATTTAAGGCATTACCTACGGGTTTTTGACCTGTTAATGCAAGATCGTCGATGGATCAATAGTCTCATAAGGTGAATTTGTTGGCCAAATTGTTCAAACTGTCTCTTGGCCATAAATTTATCATTTTACTAGGAAATATGATGTACAATAATTACAAATTTACACTATTTAGAAGTCAGTAATTATTTATCTTTGATATTTTTCATCAATATATATATTGATGCATTTCATAATCATTTCATGATTTAAGGGCATGAGTTTTCAATTTTTTACCTTTCAATAATGATATTGCCTAATATAGTTATTTTTATGTATTTTTTTATTATTAATTTACCTTGTGTTGTTAATTAATTCCTATAGATTCATTACAAATTTTTTATTACAAATCCTTAATAAGAATTTGAGCATACCATTCTTATGTTTCCATTCATTTGGTAATGAAGGAGAAGTCACTGAATTAGCTTTCAAGGAAGATTTTTATTTCATTTTATTTTATATTAGGATTATATTTCCTTTTTCCCAAAGAATTATAGGTATCATGTATATAATCTAGATTTTTAGGATGGATAATATGATCATTCCCTAATGGGTCGATTCCTTGTAATCATGTGAATGTAATAGTGTAATGAAATGAATCTAGGGTTCTTCGGGTCATGGAGTTACCAACTCCATTATGAATCATGTTTTCCCTAACCACCAACGACTACTATTTATGACATGATATGTCTTAAAAATACTATGATTCACAAATAAGGTTCACTTATGATCATAATAAAGAACCTCCAAAAAACAACCAATATAAAAAAAATATCCCTGAAAACAACATCCGATTTCGACCAGAATCCATATATCCTTCAAAAGAGTCTCAATGACTGATACAATATGTCACCACCTTTATCTCTATGATTCCCCACTTAGTCTCTTGAATCAATGACAACAAAAAATACTACACTTTAATATAGTAAAAGAGACCACTACCACCCTCCTCATCCATATCTGGATTTTTATCGATAAGCTCATAGAAAACTCTCTATGAATCCTGGAACTCCATAACGTCATCTCCCTAGGATATCCTATACATAACATTTTCATTTATATTACATTTACTTGGGTATAAGTGGATAATGAAGTGTCAACCATGTAAGAACCCAGTTTTTACTGCGGAAGACTTTTGAATATTCTTGATGATATTCCAGAGCAGTGCCCTTAGACGGTGTGCGATTTCGAGCCCCGGAGTGGCCGGAATTAAATTTCCAGTGTGTTCACACTGGAAACGCTAAATAAATGGGATAACTCCTAAACGGTGATTCGGATCAGGGATCTGAGTGTACGGATGGGTCCGGAATGGGGTTTTTACCCTAGGAACGACATAAAACTTGTCGGCGCGGGACGTTTGGATCCCTCGCCCGCTTCTGGAATGGTAAACGGATTAAATAAATAAATAAATTCGTTTAATGGAGAAACGCTAGTATATCTTAAACGGTGGCTCGGATTGGAAAACTGAGGGCACCGTTGAGTTTGGAGCGTGCTGTTTACCCTAGGAGGGGTATAAGTTTCGCGGGGCGCGGGCCGTCTGTGAAAAATGGCCCCAGGGGCGTTTTCGTAATTTGGCGGATTTGGGCGTTCAGCTTTATAACTTTTGAACGGAAGCTCGGAATCAAATTCCGAGACCTCCATTCTTCCCGGGATGTGGTTTTTACCCTAGGGGAGGCTTAACCTCGACCCCGTCGGGCGTTTCGGGTGCGGGTCAAAATTGAAGATTAAATTAATTAAAATTTAATTAATTTAATTTCTCTTTTTAAACCCTAACTGCACCCCTCTCCTTCCTCTTTCCCCTGGAAGCCCCTCCTCTCCCTCTCCTCCACCTCCAGCGAGGGGGCTCCGGCGAGGCAGCTCTGGCGAGGCAGCTCTGGCGAGGCGACGGATCGCGGCGAAGCTTCGGGCGAAGCCCATCGATGTAGGGTCTTGTTGCGTTTTTTCCTTCCCGCACCTCTTTCGAACCTAAAAAACATGCTCGAATTGTTGTTGTATTTTCGAACGAACCACATGAATGGGTAGTCAAGTTTTTTTCCTATCCACCGCTTGTTTCGTTTTGTAAGACCGAGTTCCGAGGACCCCGCAGACGTTCGCCGAAGCTTGCGGGAATTTTAGGAGGTTGATGTTTTTTTTTCCGGCGGTCCGGCGAGGTACAGGCGGCGGCGCGGCGTTTCCGGGGCAGAGGCCACGGCAGCGCGGGCTAGGGCGGTCAGAAGTAACAGCGGCTGGGGCCCTTGGCAGCGGAGGCCGGCGCGGCAGGCGTCAGGCGCGCACGAAGTCGCGGCGGCCGTCGGTGGCTGGCGCCAGCGGGGCGCGACGCGGGAGAAGGGTCGGCCTTTGGCCGGCCGCTGTTGAAGAAGACTGGGGTCGTTGGACCCCGGATGGAAGACAGGACTCGCGATTGCGGGTCCTTGTTGGGGGAGTCAGACCGGCCGAGCCGTTCCGGACGGTTTGGGGCAGTCCGCGTGGTGGACCGCGGACCGCTGGTCCAGGGTTGGGGTGAGCCGACCGAACCGGCCCGACCCCCGTTTCAGTCCTATAAAAACACTAAAACACCTCTAAAAGGCAGCTCGGGTGTCGGATTCGCGCGCCGTCAGCGGCGACGCGTTCCTTTAGTTAAGCCGAGTATTTTGAGATGGTTTTGGGAATTTTAATTCCCAAAACGTTGGGCCTCAGAGGCGCGGCGCGTCTTTAAGTGAAATGTCTTTTTTCCGGGAATTTTGTTTTGGACGGTGCGGACGTGTCTGACGTCCGATTTAAGCGCCGTCAGCGGCGTTGGAACCCTGGCGTCGAGGAGGAAGTTTCCAGGGTGGTTCCGGGCGTTGAAGCCAGAATTGAGGTGTGGGCCCCACGGCCCGTCTTTTGAGTTGCGTGCAGCTTTTAGCAGCTTTTTCCTTGGACGTCCGTACGGGGCGTGCGAGCAGTCGATGTTGGGTGTTTTTCCGAGAGCATCGCGTTGGCGTAGTCTGCCCGCTATAATTCCGCCCGATGGTGCGGGCCCCTGAGGGTCGTTTGGGCGTCGACGGTGATTTTCCATCTCTATCACCAGGCAACCGTTTTGGACAAGTGACTAGTCCATCTTGTGTGCTTTTTCGAGAGGATCGCAATGATGCGATCTGTTCGTTGAGTTTCAGGACCGGTATGTGGGTCCCACGAAGCACCGCTCGTGTGCGGTGCGCCGGAACGTATCTTTTTCTCCGGATATCCATTGCACTCATGTGAGTAGTGCTTTTGACGTGTTTTCCCGAGGGGATCGCAATGGTGCAATGCGCCCGACTATTTTCGGAGCCGAGGATCGGGATCACGGGACGCCATTCGGGCGTGAGGCGGTGTTGGTGACTTTTCTGTCGGATATCCGTTGGAGGCGAGTAAGTAGTCGATCTCACGTGTTTTTCCACGAGGATTACAACGGTGCGATCCGTTTGGTTGTGTGGAGCCTCTTTCACGATCTTGTTAAATGTGGAAGCATGAAAGGTGCTCCGGTGGTGGTTCGCCCGGCCTTGTTTGTAGCGGGCCCTTACCGTGTGATCGCGCACTCTCGGGAGAGTGATGTAAGTGGTTCACAAGATGTGGTTGGTCATGCCTGGGCCTTTGAGTTGGAGATGTTACGTCGCGCCTTCGCGTTGACGTTGGGTGCCGAGTGCATGATAGCCTATGGGATGGAACAAGGTATACTCTGGGAGTATACGGGAGCGCTTGGAGGTACGTGTGGTTAGTACCTGAGATGTTCGTGCGCTTGGTTGGGTTGAATTGGGGCCACACGTCGTGTGGGCCCCACGTGCGTGCCATGATCTGCTTTGCGTACTTGACCTCTCGCGACATAGAGGGACCCTCTGCGCTCGTTTGTTTGACCAGCAGGGTGGAGTTTTCCCCTGGCTTTGTACTCGTTTGTTTGGCCAGCAGGGAGGAGTTTTCCCCTGGCTCTACGGTCTTTTGTTTGACCAGCAGGGTGGAGTTTCCCCTGGCCTTGTGCTCTTTTGTCTGACCAGTAGGGTAGAGAGGTCTCCCCCTGGTCTTGTTATCGATGGTTTGGCCGGCAGAGATGGTTTGGTTCCTCTGCTTTTTCGGCTGTGAGGGGTTTCAGTACGGTGCCCTTTCACCGGACTGCGACACCGTTTGCGACTACGAGTGTCCGTGCAGCGTGGGTGTTTTCCCCACATTCTGGGATGAGATGTCTCGGTCCGCTTCGACAATGACTCAGCGGATTGGAGCGGGATCGCCTTGTGAGGCCTGGGGAGTTTCTCCCATTGCTCCGTGTTCCCTGGTAGAGCTTGTGGTTTCGGTGTGACCAACACTTTACGCGGGCACCGATCCTCTACCCAGGAGGTTGTTCTAGCAGGGATGAGGTTGTTCCAGGAGGGGTGAGGTTGTTCCAGCAGGGCTGAGGTTGTTCCAGCAGGACTGAGGTTGTTCCAACAGGGCTGAGGTTGTTCCAGCAGCGCTGAGATTGTTTCCAGCAGGGCTGAGGTTGTTCCCAGCAGGGCTGAGGTTGTATCCAGTAGGGCTGAGGTTGTATCGAGCAGGGCTCGTCAGTGGGTTATCATCTAGCAAGGATGGCTAGTACAACGGGGTTCACTGAGCAGTACCATCCAGCAGGGATGGCCAGAGCAGTGCCGGGCTTACCTCCAGCGGGGCTGGGCATTGGTCCCCGATGCCGGGCTTACCTCCAGCGGGGCTGGGCAGTGGTCCCCGATGTTGGGCTTACCTCCAGCTGGGCTGGGCAGTGGTCCCAGATGCCGGGTTACCTCCAGCTGGGCTGGGCAGTGGTCTCGTCGCCGACATTAGCCGGGTCTCCCTCTAGTGGATTACCCTATTACGGGACTGGGAAGTGAGGCACCCGTCGACTTTCCAGGTATCCCTATAGTGGGAACCCGTTGACTTCCATGGATCCTCCAGTGGGGCTGGGCAGGGGGTCGCATGTCGACTTTGAGCAGACCTCTCGACTGCGGGGTAGTGACGAGTTGTGGTTGATGTTCCCCCAGAACTCTTAAGTATGAGGAGCGCTTTCCCACACTAAGACGTGTCCTTGTGATGCAACCTAAAACCGTGTGGGCGAGTCAGTGCCGCCCAAAGCGGATAGTCTCGAAGTGCGGTGATTGAGCCCCATGGATTGTGGTTCGGGGAAGACATGCGGGATGCTGGGCATCGATGGTGTTATGTATGGGACAATTGGCTACATTTTCTTGGGCTGAGCTACGAGACAGAAATCCCCTTACGACGCTGTTCGGGCTTCTCGCTGAGCATAAGGATATGTATATACCTTGTTCGAGTACCCACTTCTTGGGCATGGTTACTCTCCCACCAGGAGAGGCGAAGACGCGCGGGGTATGCCACGTGCTTTCGGTGTCTAGCTTCTCGTGGTTGGATGAGTCTAATCTCCTGCTATAGGTGGCGAAGACTCAACGGGAAGTTCATATTCTCACAGTCTCTAGCTCCTTTTGCCTGGACGAGTCTACTTCCTTTCTCTTGTTGGGTTGAGCTGGACTCTCTGTTGAGTTGTTACTCTTTCTGCACCCTTGGTTGTACTCCTTTCGATTCCTTGTTCGCTATACTCCTCACCCTTCGGTACCTCCTTTGTTTCTCCCTCGAGACTTCGGGGTATCCTACTGAGTATTTTTATACTCACCCCTGCCTGGGCTTTGCCCACACTAGGTGTGACATTGCAGACGACGGACAGGTGGAGCGTGACTTCAGTGGAGCGTAGGAGCTTGGGAGATTGGACCGCGTGCGGTGGTCGTGGCCGGGTTCCCGGTGGGAGACCCGTCATCTGTTTCTTTTGTTTACCTGTTGCCGGGTTTTGGCACTTTTGGTTGGGCGCGTGTTTTGCCCCTTTTTTCTTTTCAGTACTGTACTATGTACTGTTAGAGGTCGATGCACTTTGTGGTTTATATATATAGCAGTGGCCCTTTTCTTTACTTTTCTTTTCTTTTACTCTGCACTTTTGCATTGAGTTTGCTGCGTGTGCGTGTGTACAAGTGCTTAGACAAAGGCCTCCCCAAGTTGTTGTGCCTTCGGCGCTGGTCGCCAGCCCCTGGCCTATGGAGGCGGGCCTGGGGTAGTTGTGGCTCGAGCCCGAGTAGGGTCGGGTCATGACAAAGTGGTATCAGATGTGTTTCGTTCCTTGGGACGCTGTCCGGACGTCCCTAAAATAAATGGAACTGGTTGGGATTTAGGGAAACAGTGTTAACGTGTCTCGAGAGCGGCTCTCAGGCCAGGGAGTCCAGTGATGGTGCGGTGGCTGACGTATCCATTCACCCGGACCTTGATAACCTTCTTGTCGACTCGGCATGCTGAGAAACTTGTCGCATGGACATTTATTTGTGCATCACATAGGGCTGAGTCTTGACTGTCCTTCTTGAGTCAGCTCCCCATCGTTGTTGTTATCGGTATATACATATATGCTCATTTGACTACGGCACTCCTTGATAATATTCAGGATGTCTCCGTAAGGACAGCCAGCTAGGATACCAGCTTTGGTTCGTGACGAAAACCCTGTGAGCTATGAGGCCACATTCCAGGACCCATCATGCGAGCCCCTTTCTCTAGGTAGGCTGGTAGTAGCACCCCCCAATTTTTGAGTAGAAGGCAGTTTCAGCAGAGCAGGCTAAGCTTGAGCACAGGTTGAGCGCGCTCCGTGAGTCCCAGCGGCAGAGACCGCTGAGGTTCAGTGGTGAGCCAGACCCTCAGGCAGCAGAGGTTTGGCTCGAGGTAGTGGTTCGCCTTTTCAGTCTTGTGAAGACGCCGACAGATCAGAGAGTGGCTTTGGCAGCCACCCTTTTTTGTGGAGCAGCTCGACGTTGGTGGAGTCTGGTGACTCAGTTTCTTGACGAGTCGTCGTTTTCGTTGGACGACTTTCAGTTGTTGCTCCATGAGGAGTTTTTACCCTCCTTCTTGCGCTCCATTCGGATTCAGGAGCACCTGCAGTTTCAGCAGGGAGGGATGATGGTGGTCGAGTATGCGGATAGTTTTGCAGACCGTGCACGCTTTTACCTGGACTTGGTCCATGACGATGACCTCCGATCATGGAAGCTTGAGCAGGGTCTCCACCGAGAGATTCATGTTGTCATAGTACCCTTGGGCATTTCCACGTATGCCGAGGTGCTAGAGCAGGCGCTGGTGACAGAGGGCTTCCTGTCATGTTTTGAGGTTGGTAGTGGCAGTGGGCGTGACAGAGCTGGGAAGTTTTCCATAACTAGTAGGTGCCGGAGGATAGGATCTCGATGCAGGTGGCCTTCCCACTGCCGGTTTCGGAGACGTGGTCGTATACCACTGTGGCGAAAAGGCGCAGGGCCTCAGCCGAGGATTCCCTTCCGTGAGTGGATCCTGGGCTGTGGTCATACACCACAGTGGCGCCAGAGGACACCAGGGCATCCCAGAGAGCGTTGGTGCTATGCTTGTGACGGGCGAGGTCACTTGGCACGAGATTGCCCGACCCGAGTTGCTGAGATCTTCGAGCAGGCAGCAGGTGCACCACCACGATAGAGGCAGCGCCGTGATCGGAGTAGTACCCAGAGAGGTGGTGCTGGCAGAGGAGCGGGAGGAGCTGTAGGTGGGGGACGACGTTACAAGGTCTTCCCATCACCAATAGGCAGTCCACGTCAGGCTCCGGGAGCTTACGGTTGGGACCGCGGGTAGCCGCGAGCTTTGGATGTCTATGATCCTGCAGAGCACGAGATGGTGAGATGTACCCCTTACGACTCTTCTACTTCTTGCAGTAGAATTTTTAGGCTCTACATGTGAAATGCATTTCTCCCTGCTCCTTGATTGAGGTGTTACCAGGGTGACGTAGGGCGTTGGGTGTAACCCTGTGTTGGTAAGGAAAAAGGCGTGAGACCTTTTCTTTTAGTTGATGGTGTTGACTCCTTCGCCTTTTGAGCGTGTAAGAGAGCATTGACTGTGGAACCTTGCGTGACCAGATATCCTTGGGTGTTCCACCATATAAATATTCTGAAGGAAGGAATCACCGGGCCTTGTTTCAGGTGCAGGCGGTGATTCCAGTCGCGACGTGTGACGCAGAGGTTTGACCGGGGAGGTGAGTTACCCTCAAGAGCCTTCGGGCCGTTTGAGACCATGCAAAGGGATGGTGAGGTGACCTACCGCCTTGCACTAACCCCAAAGTCTGGATTGGGTGCACGACGTCGGCAAGGGCTGACCTAGCATGAACAAATCAATCCTTTGGTCTGTGTGCAGTGACGCAGAGCTGTGCGTGGGTTCTTCTGGGTATGGGAAAGTCGGGTGTGGGCTTAGTACCCTGTGTTGCTCCCTAGTTTTTCTTTTCGGGGACGAAAAGCTTGAAGGAGGGAATGATGTAAGAACCCGGTTTTTACTGCGGAAGACTTTGGAATATTCTTGATGATATTCCAGAGCAGCTCCCTAAGACGGCGTGCGATTCTGAGCCCCGGAGTGGCCGGAATTAAATTTCCAGTGCATTCACACTGGAAACGCTAAATAAATGGGACAACTCCTAAAAGGTGAACCGGATCAGGGATCCGAGTGTACGGATGTGTCCATAATGAGGTTTTTACCCTATGAACGACATAAAACTTGTCGGTGCGGGACGTTTGGACCCCTTACCCGCTTCTGGAATGTTAAACGGATTAAATAAATAAATTAATTCGTTTAAGGGTGAAACGCTAGTATCTCTTAATCGGTGGCTCGTATTGGAAAACCGAGGGCACCGTTGAGTTCGGAGCTTGCCGTTTACCCTATGAGGGGTATAAGTTTCGCGGGCGCGGGCCGTCTATGAAAAATGGCCTCAGGGGCGTTTTCGTAATTTGGCGGCTTTGGGCGTTCAGCTTTATAACTTTTCAACGGAAGATCAGAATCAAATTCTGAGACCTCCGTTGTGCTCGGGAGGTGGTGTTTACCCTAGGGGAGGCTTAACCTCGACCCCTTCGGGCGTTTTGGGTGCGGGTCAAAATTGAAGATTAAATTAATTAAAATTTAATTAATTTAATTTTTCTTTTTAAACCCTAACCCTACCCCTCTCCTTCCCCCTTTCCAATGGCAGCCCCTCCTCTCCCTCTCCTCCACCTCCGGCGAGGTGGCTCTGGCGAGGCGACAGATCGCGGCGAAGCTTCGGGCGAAGCCCATCGAGGTAGGGTCTTGTTGCGTTTTTTCCTTCCCGCACCTCTTTCGAACCTAAAACATATGCTCGAATTATTGTTGGATTTTTGAACGAACCACATGAATGGGTAGTCGAGTTTTTTTCCTATCCACCGCTTGTTTCGGTTCATAAAACCGAGTTCCGAGGACCCCGCAGACGTTCGCTGAAGCTTGCGGGAATTTTAGGAGGTTGATGTTTTTTTTCCGGCGGTCCGGCGAGGTACAAGCGGCGGCGCGGCGTTTCCGGGGTAGCGGCCATGGCGGCGCGGGCTAGGGCGGTCAGAAGTCACGGTGGTGGGGGCCCTTGGCAGCGGAGGCCACCGCGGCGGGCGTCATGTGGGGCGACAGCGGCTTCGTGCGCCGGTCGTTGCGGCAGTCAGTGGTTGGCGCCAGCGGGGCGCGACGCGGGAGAAGGGTCGGCCTTTGGCCGACCGCTGTTGAAGAAGACCGGGGTCATTGGACCCCGGATGGTAGACAGGACCCGCGATTGAGGGTCCTTGTTGGAGGAGCCGGACCGGCTGAGCCGGTCCGGACGGTTTGGGGTGGTCCGCGCGGTGGACCGCGGACCGCCGGTCGAGGGTGGGGGTGAGCCGGCCGAACCGGCCCGGCCCCCATTTCGGTCCGATAAAAACACTAAAACGCCTCTAAAAGGAAGATCGGGTGTCGGATTCTTGCATCGTCAGCGGTGACACATTCCTTGATTTAAGACGAGTATTTTGAGATGGTTTCGGGAATTTTAATTCCCGAAACGTTGGGCCTCGGAGGCACGACGCGTCTTTAAGTGAAATGTCATTTTTCCGGGAATTTTGTTTTGGACGGCGCAGACGCGTCCGACGTCCGATTTAAGCGCCGTCAGCGGCGTTGGAACCCTGGCGTCGAGGTGGAAGTTTCCAGGGTGGTTCCGGGCGTTGAATCCAGAATTGAGGCGTGGGCCCCACGACCCGTCTTTTGAGCTGCGTGCAGCTTTTAGCAGCTCTTTCCTCGGATGTCCGTACGGGGCGTGCGAGCAGTCGATGTTGGGTGTTTTTCCGAGAGCATCACGTTGGCGCAGTCTGCCCACTGTAATTCCGTCCGATGGTGTGGGCCCCACGAGGGCCGTTTGGGCGTCGACGGTGATTTTCCATCTCTATCACCGGGCGGCCGTTCTGGACAAGTGAGTAGTCCATATTGTGTGATTTTTCGAGAGGATCGCAACGGTGCGATCCGTTCGTTGAGTTTCGGGACCGGGATGCGGGTCCCACGAAGCACCGCTCGTGTGTGGTGCGCCGGAACGTATCTTTTTCTCCGGATATCCGTTGCACTCATGTGAGTAGTGCTTTTGACGTGTTTTCCCGAGGGGATCACAATGGTGCGATGCGCCCGACCGTTTTCGGGGCTGAGGACCGGGATCATGGGACGTCCTTCGGGCGTGAGGCAGTGTTGGTGACTTTTCCGTCAGATATCCGTTGGAGGCGAGTAAGTAGTCGACCTCGCGTGTTTTTCTGCAAGGATTACAACGGTGCAATCCGTTTGGTTGTGCGGAGCCTCTTGCGCGATCTTGTTAAATGTGGAAGCATGAAAGGTGCTCCGGTGGTGGTTCACCCTACCTTGTTTGTAGCGGGCCCTTGGCGTGTGATCGCGCACTCTCGGGAGAGTGATGTAAGTGGTTCACAAGATGTTGTTGGTCGTGCCTGGGCCTTTGAGTTGGAGATGTTACGTCGCGCCTTCGCGTTGACGTTGGGTGCCGAGTGCATGATAGCCTATGGGCTGGAACGAGGTATACTCTGGGAGTATATGGTAGTGCTTGGAGGTACGTGTGGTTTGTACCTGAGATGTTCGTGCGCTTGGTTGGGGTTGACTTGGGTCCACACGTCGTGTGGGACCCACGTGCGTGCCATGATCTGCTTTTTGTACTTGACCTATCATGACGTAGAGGGCCCCTATGTGCTCGTTTGTTTGGCCATCAGGGTGGAGTTTTCCCCTGGATTTGTGCTCGTTTGATTGGCCAACAGGGAGGAGTTTTCCCCTGGCTCTGCGCTCGTTTGTTTGACCAGCAGGGTGGAGTTTCCCCTGGCCTTGTGCTCTTTTGTCTGACCAGTAGGAATAAGCGGTCTCCCCCTGGTCTTGTTCTCGATGGTTTGGCCAGCAGAGATGGTTTGGTTCCTCTGCTTCTTCGGCTGTGAGGGGTTCCAGTACGGTGCCCTTTCACCGGACTACGACACCGTTTGCGACTACGAGTGTCCGTGCAGTGTGGGTGTTTTCCCCACTTTCTGGGATGAGATGTCTCGGTCCGCTTCGACAGTGACTCAGAGGATTGGAGCGGGATCGTCTTGTGAGGCCTGGGGAGTTTCTCCTGTTGCTCCATGTTCCCTAGTAGAGCTTGTGGATTCGGTGTGACCAACACTTTACGCGGGCACCGATCCTCTACCCAGGAGGTTGTTCCAGCAGGGATGAGGTTGTTCCAGTAGGGATGAGGTTGTTCCATCAGGGCTAAGGTTGTTCGAGCAGGGATGAGGTTGTTCCAGCAGGGCTGATGTTGTTCCAGCAGGGCTGAGGTTGTTCCAGCAGGGATGAGGTTGTTTCCAGCAGCGCTGAGGTTGTTCCCAGCAGGGCTGAGGTTGTTTCCAGCAGGGCTGAGGTTGTATCGAGCAGGGCTCGTCAGTGGGTTACCATCCAGCAAGGATGGCCAGTACAATGTGGTTCACAGAGCAGTACCATCCAGCAGGGATGGCCAGAGCAGTGCTGGGCTTACCTCCAGCGGGGCTGGGCAGTGGTCCCCGATGCCGGGCTTACCTCCAGCGGGGCTGGGCAGTGGTCCCTGATGCCGGGCTTACCTCCAGCTGGGCTGGGCAATGGTCCCCGATGCCGGGTTACCTCCAGCTGGGCTGGGCAGTGGTCCTGTCACCAACTTTAGCCGGGTCGCCCTCCAGTGGATTAACCTGTTACGGGATTGGGCAGTGAGGCACCCGTCGACTTTCCGGGTATCCCTCTAGTGGGAACCAGTTGACTTCCAGGGATCCTCCAGTGGAGTTGGGCAGGGGGTCTCCTGTCAACTTTGAGCAGACCTCTCGACTTCGGGGCAGTGACGAGTTGTGGTTGACATTCCCCCAAAACTCTCAAGTATGAGGAGCTCTTTCCCCCACTGAGATGCGTCCTTGTGACGCGACCTAAAACCGTGTGGGCGAGTTAGTGCTGCCCAAAGAGGATAGTGTCTAAGTGCGGTGATTGAGCCCCTTGGCTTGCGGTTCGGGGAAGACATGCGGGATGTTGGGCATCGATGGTGTTATGTCTGGTAATATTGGATACATTTTCTTGGGCTGAGCTACGGGACAGAGATCCCCTTACGACGCTGTTTGGGCTTCTCGCTGATCATAAGGATATGTATATACCTTGTTCGAGTACCCACTTCTTGGGCCTGGTTACTCTCCCTCCAGGAGAGGTGAAGACGCGCGGGGTATGCCACGTGCTTTCCATGTCTAGCTTCTCATGGTTGGATGAGTCTACTCTCCTGCTATAGGTGGCGAAGACTCGACGGGAAGTTCATCTTCTCACCATTTCCATCTCCTTGTGCCTAGACGAGTCTACTTCCTTTCTCTTGTTGGGTTGAGATGGACTCTCTGTTGAGCTGTTACTCTTTCTTCACCCTTGGCTGTACTCCTTTCTATTCCTTGTTCGCTCTACTACTCACCCTTCGGTAACTCCTTTGTTGCTCCCTCGAGCCTTCGGGGTATCCTACTGAGTATTTTTAAACTCACCCCTACTTGGGTTTTACCCGCACTTGGTGTGCCCTTGCAGACGACAGACAGGTGGAGCGTGACTTCAGTGGAGAGTAGGAGCCTGGGAACTTGGACCGCGCGCGGTGGTCGTGGCCGGGTTTCAGGTGGGAGACCCGTCAGTGGTTTCTTTTGTTTACCTGTTGCCGGGTTGTGGCACTTTTGGTTGGGCGCGTGTTTTGCCCCTTTTTCCTTTTCAGCACTGTACTTTGTACTGTTAGATGTCGATGCACTTTGTGGTTTATATATATAGCAGTGGCCCTTTTCTTTACTTGTCTTTTATTTTACTCTACACTTTTGCATTGAGTTTGCTGTGTGTGCGTGCGTACAAGTGCTTAGGAAAAGGACTCCCTGAGTTGTTGTGTCTTCGACGCTGGTCGCCAGCCCCTGGCCTATGGAGGCGGGCCTGGGGTAGTTGCGGCTCGAGCCCGAGTAGGGTCGGGTTGTGACAAAGTGGTATCAGAGGTGGTTCGTTCCTTGGGACGCTGTTCGGACGTCCCTAAAATAAATGGAACTGGTTGGGATGTAGGGAAACCGTGTTAACGTGTCTCGAGAGTGGCTCTCAGGCCAGGGAGTCCAGTGATGGTGCAGCGGCCGACGTATCCATTCACCAGGACCTTGATAACCCGCTTGTCGACTCGGCATGCTGAGACGCATGTTGCAGGGAAATTTGTTTGTGCATCACATAGGACTGAGTCTTGACTGTCCTTCTTGAGTCATCTCACCATCGTTGTTGTTATCGGTATATACATATATGCTCATTTGACTGCGACACTCCTTGACAATATTCAGGATGTCTCCGCGAGGACAGCCAGCTAGGATACCAGCTTTGGTTCATGATGAAGACCCTATGAGCTACGAGGCCACACTCCATGACCCATCATGCGAGCCCCTTTTTCCGGGTGGGCTGGTAGCAGCACCCCCCCACCTGTTGAGCAGCAGGCAGTTTCAGCAGAGTAGGCTGAGCTTGAGCACAGGTTGAGCGCGCTCCATGAGTCCCAGCGGCAGAGACCGCTGAGGTACAGTGGTGAGCCAGACCCTCAGGCAGCAGAGGCTTGGCTCGAGGCAGTGGTTCGCCTTTTGAGGCTTGTGCAGACGCCGACAGATCAGAGACTGGCTTTGGCAGCCACCCTTTTTTGTGGAGCAGCTCGACGTTGGTGGATTCTGGTGACTTAGTATTTTGACGAGTCGTTGTTTTCGTTGGACGACTTTCAGTTGTTGCTCCGTGAGGAGTTTTTCCCCTCCTGCTTGCACTCCATTCGGATTCAGAAGCTCCTGCAGTTTCAGCAGGGAGGGATGACGGTGGCCGAGTACGTGGCTAGTGTTGAAGACCGTGCACGCTTTTACCCAGACTTGGTCTGTGACGACGACCTCCGAGCGTGGAAGTTTGAGCAGGGTCTCCGCCGAGATATTCGTGCTATCATAGTACCCTTGGGCATTTCCACGTATGCCAGGGTGCTAGAGCAGGCGCTGGTGACAGAGGGCTTCCTGTCATGTTTTGCGGTTGGTAGTGGCAGTGGGCGCGACGGAGCCGAGACGTTTTCCATAACTAGCAGGCGCTGGAGGACAAGATCTCGATGCAGGTGGCCTTCCCACTGCCGGTTTCGGAGACGTGGTCGTATACCACTGTGGCGAAAAGGCGCAGGGCCTTAGCCAAGGATTCCCTCCCGTTAGTGGATCCCGGGCCGTGGTCATACACCACATTGGCGCCGGAGGACACCAGGGCAGTCCAGAGAGTGCTGGTGCTATACTTGTGACGAGCGAGGTCACTTGGCACAAGACTGCCCGACCCGAGTTGCTGAGAGCTTCGGGCAGGTAGCAGGTGCACCACCACGACAGAGGCAGCGCCGTGATCGGAGTAGTACCCAAAGAGGTGGTGCTGTCAGAGGAGCAGGAGGAGCTGGAGGTGGGGGATGACATTACGAGGTCTTGCCATCACCACTAGGCGGTCCACGTCAGGCTCTGGGAGATAACGGTTGGGATCACGGGTAGCCGCGAGCTTTGGATGTCTATGATCCTGCAGAGCACGGGATGGTGAGAGGTACCCCCTGCGACTCTTCTACTTCTTGTAGTAGAATTGTTAGGCTATGCATGTGAAAGGCGTTTCTCCCTGCTCCTTGTTTGAGGTGTTACTAGGGTGATGCAGGGCGTCGGGTGTAACCCTGTGTTGGTAAGGAAAAAGGCGTGAGACCTTTTCCTTTAGTCGATGGTGTTGAATCCTTCGCCTTTTGAGCATGTAAGAGATCATCGACTGTGGAATCTTGCGTGACCATATATCCTTGGGTGTTCCACCATATGGATATTCTGAAGGAGGGAATCACCGGGCCTTATTTCAGGTGCGGACTGTGATTCCAGTCGCGGCGTGTGACACAGAGGTTTGACGGGGGAGGTGAGCTACCCCCAAGAGCCTTCGGGTCGTTTGAGACCGTGCAAAGGGATGGCAAGGTGCCCTACCGCCTTACCCTAAACCCAAAGTCTGGAGTGGGTGCACGACGTCGACAAGGGCCGACCGTGCCTGAACAGATCAATCCTTTGGTCTGTGTGCGGTGAGGCAGAGCTGTGCGTGGGTTCTTCTGGGTATGGGAAAGTCAGGTGTGGGCTTAGTATCATGTGTTGCTCCCTAGTTTTGCTTTTAGGGGACGAAAAGATTGAAGGAGGGAATGATGTAAGAAATCAGTTTTTACTGCGGAAGACTTTGGAATATTCTTGATGATATTCCAGAGTAGCGCCCTCAGACGGCGTGCGATTCCGAGCCCCGGAGTGGCCGGAATTAAATTTCCAGTGCGTTCACACTGGAAATGCTAAATAAATGGGATAACTCCTAAACGGTGATCCGGATCAGGGATCTGAGTGTATGGATGGGTCCAGAATGGGGTTTTTACCCTAGGAACGACATAAAACATATCGGCGCGGGACATTTGGACCCCTCGCCCGCTTCTGGAATGTTAAACAAATTAAATAAATTAATTAATTCATTTAAGGGCGAAACGCTAGTATCTCTTAATCGGCGGCTAGGATTGGAAAACAGAGGGCACCGTTGAGTTCGGAGCGTGTTGTTTACCCTAGGAGGGGTATAAGTTTCGCGGGCGCGGGTCGTCTGTGAAAAATGGCCCCAGGGGCGTTTTCGTAATTTGGCGACTTTGGGCGTTCAGCTTTATAACTTTAGAACGGAAGCTCAGAATCATATTACGAGATCGCGGTTGTGCTCGGGATGTGGTGTTTACCCTAGGGGAGGCGTAACCTCAACCCCGTCAGGCGTTTCGGGTGCGGGTCAAAATTGAAGGTTAAATTAATTAAAATTTAATTAATTTAATTTTTCTTTTTAAACCCTAACCCCACCCCTCTCCTTCCCCTTTCCCCTGGAAGCCCCTCCTCTCCCTCTCCTCCACCTCCGGCGTGGCGGCTCTGGCGAGGCAGCTCCGGCGAGGCGACGGATCGTGGCGAAGCTTCGGGCGAAGCCCATCGAGGTAGGGTCTTGTTGCGTTTTTCCTTCCCGCACCTCTTTCAAACCTAAAACATAAGCTCGAATTGTTGTTGGATTTTTGAACGAACCACATGAATGGGTAGTCGAGTTTTTTTCCTATCCACCGCTTGTTTCAGTTCGTAAAACTGAGTTCCGAGGACCCCGCATACATTCGCCGAAGCTTGCGGGAATTTTAGGAGGTTGATGTTTTTTTAGGGCGGTCCGGCGAGGTACATGCAGCGGTGCGGCGTTTCCGGGGCAGCGGCCACGGCGGCGCGGGCTAGGGCGGTCAGAAGTCACGACGGCGGGGGCCCTTGGCAGCGGAGGCCGGCGCGACGGGCGTCAGGCGGGGCGGCAGGGGCTTCGTGCGCCAGTCGCGGCGGCCATCGGTGGCCGGCGCCAGCGGGGCGCGACGCGGGAGAAGGGCCAACCTTTGGCCGGCCGCTGTTGAAGAAGATCGGGGTCGTTGGACCCCGGGTGGTAGACAGGACCCGCGATTGTGGGTCCTTGTTGGAGGAGCCAGACCGGCCGAGCCGGTCCGGACGGTTTGGGGCGGTCTGCGCGGGGGACCGCGGACCGCGCGGTCCAGGGTGGGGGTGAGCCGGCCGAACCGGCCCGACCCCCGTTTCGGTCCGATAAAAACAGTAAAACGCCTCTAAAAGGCAGCTCGGGTGTCGGATTCGCGCACCGTCAGCGGTGGAACGTTACTTGAGTTAATCCGAGTATTTTGGGATGGTTTCAAGAATTTTAATTCATGAAACGTTGGGCCTCGGAGGCGCGGAGCGTCTTTATGTGAAATGTCGTTTTTCCGGGAATTTTGTTTTAGACAGCGCGGACGCGTCCGACGTCCGATTTAAGCGCCCCCAGTGGCGTTAGAACCCTGGCGTCGAGGTGGAAGTTTCCAGGGTGGTTCCGGGCGTTGAAGTCAGAATTGAGGCATGGGCCCCACGACCCGTCTTTTGAGCTGCGTGCAGCTTTTAGCTGCTTTTTCCCGAGACGTCCGTACGGGGCGTGTGAGCAGTCGATGTTGGGTGTTTTTCCGAGAGCATCGCGTTGGTTCAGTCTTCCCGCTGTAATTCCGCCCGATGGTGCGGGCCCCACGAGGGCCGTTTGGGCGTCGACGGTGATTTTCCATCTCTATCACCGGGCGACCGTTTTGGACAAATGAGTAGTCCATCTTGTGTTCCTTTTTGAGAGGATCGCAACGGTGCGATCCGTTCATTGAGTTTCGGGACCGGGATGCGGGTCCCATGAAGCATCGCTCGTGTGCGGTGCGCCGGAACGTATCTTTTTCTCCGGATATTCGTTGCACTATTGTGAGTAGTGCTTTTGACGTGTTTTCCTTAGGGGATCATAATGGTGCGATGCGCCCGACTGTTTTCGGGGCCGAGGATCGGGATCACGGGACGTCGTTCGGGCGTAAGGCGGTGTTGGTGACTTTTCTGTCAGATATCCATTGGAGGCAAGTAAGTAGTCGATCTCATGTGGTTTTTGCGAGGATTACAACGGTGTAATCCGTTTGGTTGTGTGGAGCCTCTTGCGCGATCTTGTTAAATTTGGAAGCATGAAAGGTGCTCCGGTGGTGGTTCGCCCTACCTTGTTTGTAGCGGGCCCTTGGCGTGTGATCGCGCACTCTCGGGAGAGTGATGTAAGTGGTTCACAAGATGTGTTTGGTCGTGCCTAGGACATTGAGTTGGAGATGTTACGTTGCGCCTTCGCGTTGACGTTGGGTGCCGAGTGCATGATAGCCTATGGGATGGAACGAGGTATACTCTGGGAGTATACGGGAGCTCTTGGAGGTACGTGTGGTTTGTACCTGAGATGTTCGTGCGCATGGTTTGGGTTGACTTGGGTCCACACGTCATGTGGGCCACACATGCGTGCCATGATATGATTTGTGTACTTGACCTCTCGCGACGTAAAGGGCCCCTCTACACTCGTTTGTTTGACCAGCAGAGTGGAGTTTTCCTCTGGCTTTGTGCTCGTTTGTTTGGCCAACAGGGAGGAGTTTTCCCCTAGATCTACGCTCGTTTGTTTGACCAGCAGGGTGGAGTTTCCCCTGGACTTGTGCTCTTTTGTCTGAACAGTAGGGTTGATCGGTCTCCCCCTGGTCTTGTTCTCGATGGTTTGGCCAGCAGAGATGGTTTGGTTCCTCTGCTTCTTTGGCTGTGAGGGGTTTCAGTACGGTTCCCTTTCACCGTACTGTGACACCGTTTGCGACTACGAGTGTCCGTGCAGCGTGGGTGTTTTCCCCACTTTCTGGGATGAGATGTCTCGGTCCGCTTCGACAGTGACTCAGAGGATTGGAGCGGGATCGTCTTGTGAGGCCTGGGGAGTTTCTCCCGTTGCTTTGTGTTCCCTAGTAGAGCTTGTGGTTTCGGTGTGACCAAAACTTTACGCGGGCACCGATCCTCTACCCAGGAGGTTGTTCCAGGAGGGCTGAGGTTGTTCCAGTAGGGATGAGGTTGTTCCAGTAGGAATGAGGTTGTTCCAGCAGGACTGAGGTTGTTCCATCAGGGCTGAGGTTGTTTCCATCAGGGCTGAGGTTGTTCCCAGCAGGGCTGAGGTTGTTTCTAGCCGGACTGAGGTTGTATCGAGCAGGGCTCTCCAGTGGGTTACCATCCAGCAAGGATGGCCAGTACAACGGGGTTCACCGAGCAGTACCATCCAGCAGGGATGGCCATAGCAGTGCCGGGATTACCTCCAGCGGGGCTGGGCAGTGGTCCCCGATGTCGGGCTTACCTCCAGCGGGCTGGGCAGTGGTCCCCGATGTCGGGCTTACCTCCAGATGGGCTGGGCAGTGGTCCCCGATGCCGGGTTACCTCCAGCTGGGCTAGGCAGTGGTCCTGTTGCCGACTTTAGCCGGGTCGCCCTTCAGTGGATTACCCTGTTACGGGACTGGGAAGTGAGGCACCCGTCGACTTTCCGGGTATACCTGTACTGGGAACCTGTTGACTTCCAGGGATCCTCCAGCGGGGCTGGTCAGGGGGTCGCCTGTCGACTTTGAGCAGACCTCTCGACTGCGAGGCAGTGACGAGTTGTGGTTGACGTTCCCCCAGAACACTCAAGTACGAGGAGCGCTTTCCCCCACTGAGACGCGTCCTTGTGACGCGACCTAAAACCGTGCGGGCGAGTCAGTGCCGTCCAAAGTGGATAGTGTCGAAGTTCGGTGATTGAGCCCCTTGGCTTGTAGTTCGAGGCAGACATGCGGGATGCTAGGCATCGATGGTGTTATGTTTGGGATTGTTGGCTACATTTTCTTGGGCTGAGCTACGGGACGGAGATCCCCTTACGACGTTGTTCGAGCTTCTCACTGAGTATAAGGATATGTATATACCTTGTTCGAGTACCCACTTCTTGGGCCTGGTTACTCTCCCTCCGGGAGAGGCGAAGATGCGCGGGTATGCCACATGCTTTTTGTGTCTAGTTATCGTGGTTGGATGAGTATACTCTCCTGCTATAGGTGGTGACAACTCGACGTGAAGTTCATCTTCTCACCGCTTCCAGCTCCTTGTGCCTGGACGAGTCTACTTCCTTTCTCTTGTTGGGTTGAGCTGGACTCTCTGTTGAGATATTACTCTTTCTACACCCTTGGTTTTACTCCTTTCTATTCCTTGTTCTCTCTACTGCTCACCCTTCGGTACCTCCTTTGTTGCTCCCTCGAGCCTTAGGGGTATCCTACTAAGTATTTTTAAACTCACCCCTGCTTGGGCTTTGCCCGCACTTGGTGTGCCCTTGCAGACGACGGACAGGTGGAGCGTGACTTCAGTGGAAAGTAGGAGCCTGGGAGCTTGGACCGCGCGCGGTGGTCGTGGACAGGTTTCAGGTGGGAGACCCGTCAGTGGTTTCTTTTGTTTACCTGTTGCCGGGTTGTGGCACTTTTGGTTGGGCGCGTGTTTTGCCCCTTTTACCTTTTTAGAACTGTACTTTGTACTGTTAGAGGTCGATGAACTTTGTGATTTATATATATAGCAGTGGCCCTTTTCTTTACTTGTCTTTTATTTTACTCTGCACTTTTTCATTGAGTTTGCTGCGTGTGCATGTGTACAAGTACTTAGGCAAAGGCCTCCCCGAGTTGTTGTGCCTTCGGCGCTGGTCGCCAGCCCCTGGCCTATGGAGGCGGGCCTGGGGTAGTTGCGGCTCGAGCCCGAGTTGGGTCGGGTCGTGACAAACCATGTTATAAATATATCCACCACCACTATTTCATTCTCATATCGCATTGAGAGATTATATAGATTAATAGTTTGTGATCAATGAAGACCAAAGCTCACATTACAATGTGGTAATATTTACACTGATTCTATGAAAATTCCACAATTTTTATCTCAATATTAAGGGTAACATATTTAGTCTTATGGGTAATAAATCCACTAAACCAATATAAGATCTCTATCTGATGTTCCATCAACAAAAAATCCAACCCATGTTTTGGATCATCAAATATGAAATCAAACATAACTCAATCATATTTAAAGGAAAATATCACCAACATAATTACCCTTATAGTAGATCAAATAATCATAGAAACAACCAATACATAAAAAATAATTGTCCTTAACTCTCATAGATATTAATGGGGATACCATCCAAGTTAAATAAGGAAAAAATATTAATAAAGGCTATGGGAACATGAAATTTATAGACCTCTACAACATTATTATGTATTGAGTAAGAAAAAACTACCTCAATCATATATTGATAAACCCATAATCCCTACATGAAATATATATATGTTAGAGAATGTACACCTCAAATATTGAAAACATACTTTTAGACATCCTA
The DNA here is from genome assembly GCA_963277665.1 of Viscum album. Lineage (NCBI taxonomy): Eukaryota > Viridiplantae > Streptophyta > Magnoliopsida > Santalales > Viscaceae > Viscum > Viscum album. Next base: position 1,169,669,088 of record OY728119.1, on the reverse strand, counting down.
CTAAAGAGCTATTTTTGTTGAAGGATACGAAATATTTGGTTAATATAATTAAAATTACCCTCTTATAAATATTAATATATTATAATTTAATAAATGAAATATATAATGAAATAATATATGAACTCATGGAATATATATTTCATTAGTCCCATAAAAATATCAGGGGGATTTATTAAATTAAACAACATAAATAAAAACTCAATGTTCCAATTACAACAAAATGAATAAGCATGTATGATATCCTCCACTTTTTCCCACATCTAGTGATTCCAGGTTTCAAAATATTTCACCCAGAAGTTGGAGTATCCAATTAACTAGTTGAAAGAATAATCATCATCTAATATTGATAATAGTGCATGACCATCATCAAATTCCACAAAAAGTTTTCTATGAAAAAAATAAAATCACCATACCCCTTTGCATAGAATAACATGATAGTATATTATAGGGATATTATCCGAAGATGAAACCCTTATGAATTTATAAAAAAATAAAAATATCCAACTATAGATTCATAAAACGTTTCATCCGATAGGGATCCATTATTACTTCAGAGGAACATGGATATTCCTCAATCTTGAACTCGATATATCCAAAAGTGGGTAGGTATAAAACCTCTCATGGGAAAACATCTAAAATCTTCTTAGTTAATATATGGGAATGAAATAATTACACCTTGTACGAAGCCAATAATATCACCAATTGGGGAGATAAAATTGATTTAAATTAATTTAACAAATTAGATGGTATGAATCACTAATAATTATTATACATAGTATTTTCCCATCTTCCAATATTACCTTACTCCAGAAGACGCAAATGATCTCACACACTATGTGAAACTAACACATTCTAAGGATTAAAACATATTCTGGTATATGGTGATGAAATATATCCACCACAGGATGATAAATCCACATAAACTATACATAACCAAAACATGTATCAAATAAACTAGTGTTACCTCTAACTCACTCAATCAACAACATGGGTACTGAGAGCCTCCCCAACTAGATACCCAAGAATCAAAATATGATGGAAAAAATAAAATAACGTGACATACTAAAATGGAACATAGTAAATTTTTGAGTAAAATATTTTGAAATGGATCCTTGAACAATATTTTGATTTCAATGTGTTGATTATCCTCCTACATTATATTGTCTATATCTAGCTTAACTACTTTTCTAGGCTTACATGGTACCACATCAATGTATTTACTAAGCCCTATATCATAAAATATAAGGAAAAGCATGGTCCCACCCAATATATCATTGTATCATATTAACGGGACACAAATTTATTATCCCTACTATAAATAATACATTGTTGGTAGATATTGATGAATGTGAAAAAGAACGAGGCCTCTGATACTATGTTTTTACACTGAATAATAATAAATAAATAACATCAATTTTCATAACCATAAGAAATGATGTATATTATTATTTTTATAAAAATGATGCATGGGAACTACTAGTATATGATAAAATAGAATAATAACTTGAGTCTCGACTCCCTAACTATCAGAACCGATAATGCATTGATATATGAGAAGCTCCCCCAGTGACCCTACTCCCACGCGAGCAACGATGAATCCTCTTATGAGATGATATAAACTATAAAATAATCCTATCGATTACCACCACATTCATATTCACATAAAAATATATTGCTTGTTTAAACAGAGTGATTTCATATCAATTAAACGGATATAACACATCCTTCATATATCTCTCCCAATTCACCCTATTTAGAAAAATATTAATTGTGAAGTGAACGACAACCATAATTTATATCTAGCTCGCTAGAAATATTAGGATCCCTTGTGGAATGGTGAAATGAACCTACCTCCACACACCCCTCTCCATAAATGATTGGAAATCCACTTGAAAATAAATTTAAATGTTATCCCATAAAACTTATATGTACATCGATGTGACATGTAAAGCCTGATTCACTCATATGTCACACAAAATAGTTGGTCGTAGTTCCCAAATCACACCCCATTATACAATATAGGATTCCAACTGTTATCAAGGTTCTATAATTGTATCATGGGAAGACTATACCCTCTTTATCATAGTTCATCACTTAGAAGAATAATAATAATGTATACAAAATAGTGTACAAAACTAAAGTAATACAAATCAGTGTAAAATAGTATCAACCAAATAGATAAATAGTAAATGATAACAGGAGATAGTGTCGCATACAAAAGAAGATTTCATGATACTATATAGAAAAGAAATAAAATGAAATAGGTATATACACATAAAATTGTAAGTAAAATATATAAATATATGTCATGACCAAAATCTAATTTCCAATAGCATCACGAACAGTATCTCATCCATCTACTCTTGTACTCCATAATCATATAAAAAATAAAGTGTGCATAATAAGGCAATACACTTTCACAATACCTGAATCTTTGATGTATTCCCAGGTACAATCAGAGGCCCAAACAATGTATCAGTGAAACTCAATAACCGACTAACAATGGTTTCCAACAGTACATAGTATATGAATATATTATGAAATACTTTTTTGGGAATGATAACCAAATTAGTTAATGAAATAAATAAAAACCATATCAGATCGAGTTTCTAATTGGATATCAATTTGATACTACCTACTTTATAATAATTTATAATTTCATTGATGATTTATTGTGTTATGATATAGGCTCAGTAAAAAATGGTACAGAAAAAAGAAATCCATTAATAATGATAATATTGTAAGGGATCAACATGTCTTTTGAATTTTTTGAAATAAAAATATATTCCAAACTATGGAATTATGTGTCTCTAATAATAGTAAATACATGTGTGTGCATTGACATTGAATATGCTTCACTGAGTTAGTTAGGGTTATGAGAACATCCAATGCATTCCTTACATGGAATCAGAATATCACTAAATTCATGATAATCCAATTATCATATGAGCCCTTCCACGGAATCCAAAATTGGGACCTATGGGTCACCCAAGGTGTGCTATAGCTATATTTTATTTTTATCCCATCTAAGGAATTCCATGTTAGAACTAATTTATCTTCCAAGGTGTAATATAATCCCCTCATTAAGGTGACCCCATTAAATAATTCTATTTAAGAATCCATGTATCATTGGTGGGATGTTATAATTCCATTTATAATTTATTTAATTAAAATTGTACACTGAGCCTCACAAATGCATTTTGAATTGGACCCATGAATCACTAATGGTAAAATATATGGAATGTTCACTAGATATCCAGTTTACATTTATATTTATTAATTCACTACATATATATATATATATATAATTTCATTTAAAATTGAAAAATCAATAATAATGTATGAAGAATATAAAGGGTTAAGTGAGATGGTTTTACCAATCACCTTTTTATAATTTCATTTATATATTTCATTTATATGATTCATTCCCAAACCACATCACATATGTTAAATTTCCTAATTAAGTAAATATGGAAATGGAATTTAGTAGACTTTACCATGGTGTGTTTGATCCTTATAAAAAATTTGAAACAGTAACTTCATGTTTTCAAGACACACTAGTGGGTGGTTGGAGTCTAGGTAGAAAACATCAAAGGATTAAATAAGGTGAACAAGTACTATATAAACCATTTTATTAAAAATTTACATAAATAATTTTACTTTTAATAAGAGATTCATGGATGTTATGGTGAACCACAAAATCTTTCATAACCTAAACATAAAAATGTTGGTGAAAAGTATTGGAATTCAATCCTTAAAAATGTAGATGACTCATCATTGGATATTGAATTTAGATAAAATTTGGAAGGGAAGAACTAAAAAAATATTTAAAACACCCTAAAAATAGGGTGTATGATCTAGCATGGAAAATGACTTCAATGATGGTGATATATACTATGAAAATAAGTTAGACAAAAGATAGACAAATCAATGGTGACAGAACATGATGAGGGAAGATTGAATAAGACATTCAGTACTGATGATCACTAAAAATCTAGAGTAAAGGAAATATAGAGATTTTAAAGAGGTTGTTGTTGTGGGTAAATGTTTGAAAAAATGAGAAAAGTGTAAAATTCATGAGGGGGAAATATCAAAATCAAAATTTCTAATGGGGATCATGATTTGGCTGTGTAGTATTATAAAAAATACACCAACTATGCATTGGATATGAACCAATTATCCCTTCCTTAAATGGTAACGGTATATGGCTAGAAAAACCATGCATATATAGTACATTACTATAATCCAAGAAGCCATTATATGCACATTTTAGGGTCATGGTTATAAAAACTATGCACAAAACATGAAACGTCCCTGTTTTTTAAATTTAATAAATAAAATTGACATGTCCCATGATGAACTGTTAAACTTTCCATGTTACAAATTTTTTGGGTCACACTGTTCCGTCATATGTTTACTAATTATTGTGCACCTATCCATAATCCTATAAAAACTGATTCCACAAGAAATGAAAAACGTCAAACCAAATTGAGTACATGATTAATTACTTAGGAGCATCCATTATGGTAAATTCATTGATTTAGATTTATTTTTAAGGTCAACAAACCTCTATTAAAATATAGGATCATAAATCCTCCCTTCTTTAAAACAGCTAATCCTTGAGTTTCTATAAGGATGGTTAATGTTAATCCATGAATAAATATATCCATTGATAAAAAATATTTTCTTCTCACTTCTTGGTCTCATATAGAACATAGTCGTGAAGCCATATCACTCATACTAGAGGAACATTCCAATATTGAGGATAATTCATGGAAAAATAAATGATACACATAAGATATTCCTTAAAAGAAGTATCAATATATAAATCAAATTCCTCAAGATCAAAATAATGAGATTGGTCAGAATGATAATTTCAGAGTTGAAAATAATGAACAATATTTTTCATGGACCATTACCTCTATGGTTGTTCTATCTAATAGTTTAAGAATCATACTTTCTCCATGATCCAAAAAGCTCTGGAAAATATGGCGGATAAATTCCCTTGAGTCCAAATCCATCATTTCCATAATCTATGTGAGACACATAAGAAGACCCAATCTCCCACAACATATAATAGCATTCATTGAAAAATATTAGCATAAGGATTTATCCATTAATGTTATTTAACCATAAAGTTCCTGATATATTATACATTCTACAATTTATCTTGAATGAGATGTGGTCCCAAAATCACTTCTAACCCTACAAATCACCATCACAGTGGTGAAGAGATTCTCCTATCATAGAGTGGAACATATATACCCCATTGAATAGTAACTAAGAATATATTATTATTATAAAAATTTTCATGAGGTATATTTTATCTTAAGAAACTCTAAAATAAAGGATGAATTTTTGGAGAACGTCCTCCAGTACCTGTATAGTACGATTAGAGACACTATGAATCTCATAGTGGTAGGATTTTCTCAAATGTACATGTGAACTTAAAACCTTCTACAACCCCTACTCTAATCGATGTTTAAAATGAACATCTATATTTGATATGATGCTAGGTGGGACACCATTAAGGAAAATAATCTCCCATACATAAATTCACCCAGTTTAATCCACAGATAAAGTCACCACCATAGCCATGAAATTTGATTATTTGATTATTCTATCTATGATCACCCATACTAGATCAATAACAAAACGAGATTTTGATAATAATGTCATAATATCATTAGTGATTTTATCCCATTTTCACTATAGAATGGGTAATGATTGTATAAGAATAACATGCCATTGGGGATTCTCCTTAACCTTATGAAATGTGTTACAATGAGTAACAAAAACAACGATATACATTTTTGTACCATGAAACCAATAGTGGCAGTGTTGGTCACAGAACATCTTGGTGGGTCAAAGATGTACATACCATTTAGATGCATGATATTTGTTTCCGACACTTTCGCCGGGGTCCGCGCATCCATCTGTGGAGGAGGACGCGCTGCTTGTTGCCCTGCATTCCCGCTTTCCAAATTCAGGTGGCATTCGTTCCTTATTCAGGTACGTCTGCTCCTTGATCGAAACGGGATGATGGGATGTCGGTTCTTCCCTCTGTGGATTCCTCCTCGGAGCTCATCACCTAGTCCGGGTCTCCCTCATAGATTTAAGACAGGTTCGTGAAGCTCATTCCTGGTGCCATATCTACATGGACGCCAGTTAACTACGCTGCTTCCGTCAAGACGTTCCAAGGGGTCTTGTCGGGCAGCAACCTTCGGTGAGGGGAATGGTCATGTTGGGGCGTCGTCGGCATGTCTGTCTTTGGTCCCTCATCACAGGTCTTCTCAAGGGCGCGGAAGCCCGAGACATCGCACATCGAACATGGGGAATGTGTACCATATAAGGTTTTCCTCAGCTTCCCATGTTTAACACGAGGTATGTCGCGAGTTTAACGTCTTGCGGAGACGGATCGGTTTGAAGGATCCCTAGGGGGGAACACCGATGTTGGGGCCAGCACGTGGGCGACTTCCCATATATTATGGAGTGGGATAAGGTGGCATGATCTCACCGGGATGTGGCGGCCCGGGTAAGGATTAGGATGGATGGTGGAGTGATACATGGGGCTTACGTTCTGAGACGGCCCAAGAGGGGGGATAAAGTTTAACGTCATGCGGGACGCGATACAGTTTAACGTCATGCGGGACAGAATATCGTTTAACGTAATGCGGGACAGAATACAGTTTAACGTCATACAGAACGAGGGGCTTGGGGCCTATGCTCTGTGGCAGCCCAAGGTGGTCAGGGAACCGACATGGAGAGGTCGGGATGACCGGGTGGTGGGCTTGAACCTCGTGAAGGCTTCCTACGTACCATGCGTTAGCACAGATCAAAGCCCACGTAGTTCACTGGGATGGGGATTATGCTCTGGGGCGGCCCATAAGAGGATGTCATGGTCGATGCGCACTCTAAGCCCACATGAGTCATGCTTGGTGTGAGAAACAAGAGGCAACATGGACCAGACGATCACGTCGCGAAGGGTGCGTCCGTGAGAAGCGAAATGGGGCTTACGCGTTGAGCGGCCCAAAGAGGAAACAGGGGCTTATGCGTGGTTAATGACCCTTGGTGTCGGGGCTTACTCCAGGGTGGAGGCCCGTGGTGAGACAAAGAATAGTGGGGAAAGCACTCCACTGGCCTTGGAAGGGGGGAAGTACGGAGATGCATGAGTGCAATCATCCGCAAGAGAGGCTAAGGGATTACGCTCTGAGGCGACCCTCCCCCCGTGTACAAATGCTGCTCTGACAATGAGGATCTCATTCCATGTGAGTAAGAGTCCATTCCCGTGGAGATGAGTGGCGTAAAAAATGTTCGAGCTGGGCGGACCCTGCGTGCAAAGCACGGGGTCAAACCACAGTTTAACGTCTTGTGTTAAGGACGGGGTTCTTAGCAGTTTAACGTCCTGCAGCTTGGACGAGGTGGGTTTTCTCCACACCCCTAGGGCTTACATGCCCAACAACCTCTACCCCTTGTGGAAGGGAAGGCATCGGCAAGGCCATAGTGAATGGGGGCCGCAGGGCGAACCACCGGGGGGTCCACCTTAGGGTGGCTATGCGAAGAAGAAATAGCCGTTAGCGTGCCTATGTGGAGAAGCATAAGGCAAAGCAACGCAACGGGAAACACGGCCCAAGGGACCCTGAGGTTACTTCGCACGAGCCTGGAAGGCCGTATGGGAAAACAACGCATGGTGCCCATGCCCGGCTGGGGAGACATCAGGTGTCGGTGCAGGGGGTAGCTAAGGGGCGTCAAGGTGAGGAGTCCTGGGCTTTGCGCGCAAAAGGGAATGTTTGCGCGCAAAACTCTGGGACAGCGCGCAATTGGAGCAAGGGAATTGCGTGCGAAGAGGGAACTACACGTAGGGTTTTCTGCGAATGACAGGTTATTGCGCGCACGAGACACGGATTGCGCGCAAGGCGGGAACCTTGGGGAGGGGGAAAATTCACTGAAGCCGGTGGAGTTGCACGCAAAGGCGAACTCCGCGGCAAGGTTGCGCGAAATGAGGGTTTTACCTGGAAGTCATCTTGAGCGCGAGGGGAGCCGAATTGCGCGCACGGGAGTCGCTTCATATTCCTCAACCCCTAAACCGATCGGGGTCACCTTCTATTTATAGGCGACCTCTGGCGCGGAATCCAGGCGGCGCGCGAAATTCTTCGCGCCGAGCGTAGCCGGTGCGCAAACATTCGTCCCGCCGAACCGGGGAGCGCAAAGATTGTGCGCCTCATCGGCTCAATTTCGCGAAACCCGGAGATTCCACCCGCACAGAATGATTTTTTGCGCGGATCCTCCTTTATTTTGTGCACCACATCCCGGGCCTCCGGATCAGGCCACTGATTCCGAATATGACTTCGCTTTGTCATTTCGAAACCTCCTCCGGGAGTTGCGGTATTTTTTCGGCATCAACAGATGCCCCCCTTGGAATTGGATCAGTGAGAGGTCACAACCATCGGATTCCAAGGGAAACGCCAAAACACCAAAATGCTAAGTCCCCTGATCAAGTTGCGTTCAAAATTCCGACGGGCGCGCAAAACTACGGACGCACGCGGAATACTCTTTCCACGCGGCGCGGAACCCTGGATTGGCCTATAAAAAGGGGCGCTGGGTCCCAAATCCGTACATCCTCCTTTTCCGCGTGAAAAGCTTATCGCTCTCGTACGCAAAATCGCTTCTGTGGCTGCGCGTAATAACGTACTGGCAGCGTGGAATTCCATCCGAAATTCGGTCATGATCTCGTGCCTCTTCGGGCTTTTTCGCGCTCCGCGTGCCGATTGCGCGCTCATCTCCAAGATTCCACACAACTCATCCAGATTTCGCGTAGATCTCTCCGATTCTGCGCACTGCATCCTGATTTCGCCCAACTCTTGAAAGATTCGAGATGGCTGCAAACTGAGTTGATGAGGGGGAAGCCACTTCCTGTAGGACCGAAATGGCGGCAAACGAGGAGGTTTATGGCGCTAAGGTGATTGTCTCCAACAATCTGACCTTGTTCAATCTGCTGACTCTGGCCCAGAAGACATATCCCTTGTCGGACAACCTCCCACTCTGGAATTTTGGCATCCTGGTGGAGGTGCCACTTCCGGGCTTCAAGGTGGACACGCCGCAGTCTTGGGTGACTCGGGAGGACGAACTTCCTCGCTACAACATCACCAACAACGACCATCCTGCCAGGGAAACTAGACATATGGACGTATATTTCCTGAACCCGAGGAATAGGACCATTACCAGGGACGAGTCTGTAGCAAAGGATTCTCTGGCCCTCTACGCGAGCACGTTCCGTCATAGTGTCACGGATGATACGAAGGGCTGGCTGAAGGATTGGGACCTGCGGTCCGGGGGCAACTTCACCAGTGAATGGGCCTGGGCGTTCTGGGTCCGCCATACCTGTGACCAGTTCAGGGACGAACTACAGTATATCGGCCTGTTCGAGGCGGTATGGACATCGCAGTTCCACTTCCACCACCAGCCTGAACTCGGACCGGAGCTATTCACCCGGTGGTCTCCTGACACCAACACGTTCCACCTTCATCATGGGGAAGTCAGCATCAGTCTCTGGGATGCTCACTGCATCGAAGGTATCCCACTGGAGGGTTACCAATATGACGAGTTCGTTCCTCCAAAGACCACCTTGGGAGACAAGTCGCGGACACCTATGCTGACGTGGAACCTACTGGAGCTGGCCAAAGAGAGGCTGGGGGTCAAGGACTTTCTGAAGTACATCACCTACAAGTGCTGGTTCAGCCTGTTCCTTGAGATGTATCACGCCATCAAGATGCCGGGACGGGGCAAACGGTGCCCAACCGCAACTCAGAGGAGCAAGGACGGGTCATACTGGAAGACCCTGGAGGCGGGGCAATATCAATCATGGGGCTACCGCATCATTGAGGCCCGAGACCCAAACGTCCGGTATGCCGGGTTCCTTGCCGCCTTTCTGAGCGGGTGGCTTCTGCCGGTGCGGGACGCGAGGATGTGCATCCATCCAGCGAATTTGGTGATGGCGGGCTCTATGGTCGCCAAAAAATAGTTCAACTTGGGCGTCCTTGTGCTGGACAAACTGTATACCATCCTGGGGTGCATCTCACGAGGGGGGTTGCCTCAGAGAGTATGTGGTCCCTTCCAGATCTTCCATGGCTGGGTGGCGGCTCATCTCGGCGGATATACTATCCCAAACGCCGTCCGTCCTCTGGGAAATGGCCTGCGACCGTCCTTGCTAAACATCGCAGGGGTGGCGCCATTGATGCTCAATGAGGAGGGCGTGAGGATCTGCATTGGCAACCATGGAAACTTCAACATCAGCCCGTTCCCCACCCGAGTTGGCCAGCTGGTGGACAACGAGCGAGGCTCTCTGGAACAGTAGGAATACTTCCAGAGCATTCAGGGTGGGGTGCTCGTGGATCAGATGGACAGGAAGGTGATCTGCGAGCCTTACGTTCCATCCCGATTCGCCAGGAAATTTGGGTGCCTCCAACGAATGCCGAAGAAAGTATTCACGGCTGTCTGGCAGGAGAAGAATCCATGCGTCCTGCACTAGATGTGGTTGATGTTTACCACTTTCGGATCTGGCGATGTCGTTACCCTTCCTCCCACCGAGGTCAATGCCGGCCTAGCAACCGAATACGCCGAACACTGGACCATTGCGTACCCTGAGGGGCTATTACACAAGCGCGTCTGGCAACTCGAGGTTACTCGCGCGGAAACCGGGTGACGGGAAAGAAGGCACGGTGCCATCGGAAGGGGAGGACCAAGGGCACGTCTGGCAGCGAGGCCTGCGCATGCCGGGACTTCGGCAACGGGAACATCACATGGTGCTTCCACGTCCTTGTTACCCGCAGGGGGGTCACATGAGGTGGCCAGGGAACTGCCCGGGAAGCAGATAAGATATCTGCTCGAACCTCCCCATGACGCAATTCTCCCGGCACTGTGGTCGGCCTGGATTACCCTGCGGCAATCGCTGAGCGTCAAAGCCATCTGGCATAAGATAATGCAAAACGAGATCCAACTTCCAGAGGTCAGGTTGTTCGAATTACCGACCTAGTAAACTTCCATCGGCGACATGCTTATCTGACGGCCATGGATGCATACGCATGCCAACGGGGGCGGCGTGCAGAGCCAACTTTCCTAGTAAAAGTGATGCTCGGCCAGGAGCATGATCTGGAAGTGATGCTGCTGGGAGAAGGCGACAGTGATGAGGAGCTGGAGGGGGAGGAGGAAACCGGAGAGGACGAAGGCGAGGGAGAAGACGAATAAGAGGAGCCCGAAGGTGAGGGGTCGCAAGGGGCGACCTACCAAGGGAGTCTCCGAGAGAGCGGCGAGATTGCCGACTATGATCTCGACATAACCGAGATTCTCGAGGTTTGTCTCTGTCTTCATTCATCTCCCTCATTCATCCATTATCATTTCCAACTTCTAACTCACATCCCCATCCTACTCAGGAGCGGTTGAGCTTTTGACGGGCGTCCCCACCAGAGGAGGGAGGAGAGGAACCAGTGGGACATGATGGGGATCCGACACCCATCATTGAATTAACAAGCGCAGAGGGGTCTCCCCTTACGGAGGCTCCTGCAGCGGCCGAAACACTGGGGACCAACGCTCTGGATTCCTTTAAGTCTCACGCTTCACTACTGGTGCTTGGTGTCAAAAGATCCCGTCTGACTAGCGTATGACCTACACAGTGATCTCAACACTGGAGGCACGTCAGGCTGCGGAGCCTAGGCCATCTGCTAGTGGACCAGCGGTGGACATTCCACCTCGCTCGGATCATGCTCTCTGCACTGAGTCGACCCCGGAAATTGATGAACAGGGGGCGGCGGACATCAGCGGCGCTGTTCCTGAAATGAGATCGGAAGCTGGCGGAGGCATCATTGTAGCTGGGGAGAGAGAAGGTCGCACAAACGTCGATGATTCTATTTCTCATGAAGACATCCCTGGGGCGGATCCTGCTCCGGATTTGCTGGCGGCCTTCCCCATATACCGACCCGCTGACCCTGAGGAGATTGATGACTCAGACTTAGAGGCAGCCGAGGAGAGCCGGATGACACGACGCAAAAGGTGGAAGTGTATCCAACGCTTCCTCAGGTAGCCCCAGTTGGATTGGCTGAGGCGGATGGGATCACTTCAGACCTGGTTGCGCTTCCTGTGCGCCGGAGGGGCTGACGCTCAGCGCCTTCATCTGACGGTCCATGATTACATGGCTGAGAAGATACATGAGAGTAGCCGGCACACCGAGGTTTCCCAGTGCCAGGAAGGATCGGCGAGCGCTCAAGCGCTGCTGAGGGCAGACCAAGAAGTCTGGAACCTCAAAGGGCAGGCGGCAGATAAGGAGGCCTTCATCGCAACATGCTATGAGCTCGTGGAGAAACTGATGGCCCAGCTGGCTGATGCGCAGGAACAATTGGTGGAGGCGAGTCACCAGATGACCGTACTTCAAACCGAGCGGGTGCAGGCACAAGCTAGGGCTAGCGAGCTTTGCTCTATGGTGGCCGATGAGGAGAGAGTCTTCAAAGATCTAGAAGCAGTCCTAGAGGCTACCGTCCAAAGGGTAGCAGTGCTGGAAAGATCGTTTCAGCACGCTGACCCCTAAGGGATTTGTTTTTTCCATCTCATGAACTTTCTGTTTGTACTGCTCATCGTCTCAATCCAATATATGGCTAAATTCACTCATTTGTACCCTTGGTTTAATGCGCTCAACCATAGTTTCGAAATGAATAACAACTCATCCCTAGGCTCTTGTGGGTTCTGTCCAACGCGAGAAAAAGAAGATGCTTCTTCCATCATTTTGTTCAACTGTGGGGCATTGACCAAGCTTCAGGCGTCCAAAATTGGGCTTGGATATCTGAGGAGACCCTAGGACGATTGATATGTCGACTCCTCAATGTTCTTTAACACACAAGTGGGGAAATGCCGGGGGCATTGAAATCCATCTGAACACAGGGGGATGGAGAGGAAGGGTAAATCACGCTGCCCAAATTCAGAACCCAATGGGGTGCAACCATGGAGGATAACTGTCAACCGTGGTGGAAACACAACATCCATATCATGTTGGCCTGGAATGGGGGGGAAATAAATGAGGGCTGACCACTGACCATGTTTGCAACACGGGGCCTAACTCAAATATCGTTGGTCAGTTTTCCGGAACGTTGGACCAGGACAATAGGCAGACCATAGGTCTATCATCCATACTGTTAGGGGGTCCCGTCAAACATTTCCAGTCCTCCGGAACGTTGGCTCAGGACAGTAGGCAGACCATAGGTTGAGAATCCATACTGTTAGGGGGTCCCGTCAAACATGACCAGTCCTCCGGAACATTGGCCCAGGAGAGTAGGCGGACCATAGGTCGAGCATCCATACTGTTAGGGGGTCCCGTCAAACATGTCCAGTCCTCTGGAACGTTGGCCTAGGATAGTAGGTGGACCATAGGTTGAGCATCCATACTGTTAGGGGGTCCCGTCAAACATAAAAGGAAATGAGGGTCCGAATAAGGGGTGACACAAAGCGTGGAAGGTGGAGTGGTGGGTTGTTCGAGCAGAGTCCAACACTCCCAAAATTACGCCACCATGGCGAGGGCGCATTAGGCGGACATACCGACCTGATTTTGGGTAGTCCCAATTTCTAGGCAGGGCCTCTTTGGCGAGAGAACTTCCGCTTCCCATTATTATCGTGGGGAATCCTGAACCTGCTCAGGGTAGATGTCCTGATTACACCACTCCCCATGAAGTCGGGCTGAGGGGCCGAAAATAAGGAAGGACGGGGTTCAGTAATCCCTGGGGCTGGACCCAAGACAAAATGTCCGGGCGGTCCTACGTATCTCATTAGGATGAGAATCAAGCCACACGTAGTTCTTGAAACACAGTTTAACGTCATGTTGGACAGAACACAATTTAACGTCATGTTGGATGGAATACAGTTTAACATCATGCGAGATGGAATACAATTTAACGTCATGCGGGATGAAATACAGTTTAACGTCATGCAGGACGGAATACGGTTTAACGTCATGTTGGACGAAATACGGATCTTAGTTTTAGGTCTTAGATCTCGGAACGAGAGGATCTTAGTTTTAGGTCTTAAAGCTCGGACCATGAGGATCTTAGTTTTAGGTCTTAGAACACGGACCATGAGGATATTAGTTTTAGGTATTAGAACGTGGACCATGAGGATCTTAGTTTTAGGTCTTAGAAATCGGACCATGAGTAGGAAAGGGGAGAAACGGACACATGGCAAGGTGGTTACAAAACCCGATGTGAATGAGGACCTAAGCCCTACTTACCATGTGCTCTCCGAGGAAATGCTCGATTCCAGGGACTGAACATGAAGGTAGGATGGCTGGGCCCACGGGGAAGTGCCCCAGGCACTCCTAAATATCTCATAAATATGATAAACAAGCCATACGTAGTTCTGAAAGGTGATATGGTAAGATACCAGTGCCAAGGGAAAAGGGGAGTGCGGGCGTGGCCCTTGCACTAAAAGAAGTGGAATTTGATAAATCTTGTTTTTCCATTAAGGTGAGTGGTTTTTTTGTGAAACGACAGGCCTGCAGTAGTAGGCCATGGTGTTGCCACAAGAATCAATCTGTGATAGGCGTTGACAAATGGCATGGCACAAGACCAATACCCAATGTGATGTCCTCTACAACGAGGTCATCACAATGCGGTGCCATTTTTCTTCATGCCGCCAAGATGATAATGTCACAGTTTAGGGTCATGTGATAGGACCATAAACACAGTTTAAGGTCATATGGTTTGGACCAACAACACACTTTATGGTCATATGGTTTGGACCAACAACACAGTTTAAGGTCGTATGGTTTGGAGCAACAACATAGTTTAAGGTCATATGGTTTGGACCGACAAAACAGTTTAAGGTCGTATGGTTTGGACCGACAACATAGTTTAAGGTCATATGGTTTGGACCGTCCTAGAGAGGAGCCTCGGGCCAAAGGGGCCTACGAGGGTTCAACAATCAGGGAGGGGCAGGAGATGCTAGCTCCCAACTATGCTGGGCCTGAAACGCAATGTCTGGGAGACTCCTCACTCCCCAAGGGGATGCGGTTCAAGCCCCATGCAACCCGTAAATAAGAGACACAAGCACATACTCTAGCGCTTAGATCGCGGGAGCCCTGAGATACACCGTTACGCAGCTCGGTCTGTCTGATGTGCGGGGTGTACTGAGGGTTAGTACAAGGAGTGTCGAGATTCCACCTTGACACAGTGGGTCAGAACATGACATGAACCATGCCACCAACATTCAGGGCCTGGGGAAGCCAGCGTGACGACTGAGGATTACTTCTGACCATGTTCGCAATGCAACATCCTGTCGTGTTAGCCACGGGGACAAACAAATGAGCATCAACCACTGACCATGTTCATAATGCGGGATTCGTATCAATTTTTTGTCTAAAACCCTCGGGGGTGTTGGACCGTGACGGTAGGAGATCCCTTGGGCGTTGTATCCAGGCCGTTCTTGGGGGTCCCTCTGGGTGTGAAGGATGACGGGGGCCCGAATGAAGGGGAACACGAAGCTTGGAAAGTGGATGGAACTTTCCTTAGTTGAATCTGGAACTCCATGTTCTAGACCAGAGTGCCCTGAGCACATCAGTAGACCACTGGAAAGGGTCAGAGGGCTCAGTACGAGAGTGGCCAAAATATGGCGGATCCTTGGGAAAAAGAGGGGGCATAATGCCAAACACCCTGGGAACCGGGAGATTGTGGGATCTCCTACAAGATGGGGTTGGACCTAACATCTATGTGTTCAGGCGGTACTACGTATCCCATAAAGATGGGAATCAAGACACACGTAGTTCTTGAAAGTGTGCGTCTTTAAATGCCATTGGACAGAGGAGGGCTAACCCTGTGGACAGGGTGCGCGTGGTGCAGCTATTTCAAACCCACCGTGAATGGGGACATAATCTCACACCACGCCACGCGATCCTGTGGTCGAGGTCCCAAAGGCGAAACAGACGCGACAGCGGACCGCAAGCTGGAACCAAGGATGAAAGGTCTGAGCGTTCCTACGTATCCCATTAGGATGGGAAACAAGCTAGACATAGTTCTGGCAATACAGTTTAACGTCATGTTGGACGAAATATGGATCTTAGTTTTAGGTCTTAGAGCTCGGACCATGAAAAGGGCATAACCAAAAGAGGATCTTAGTTTTAGGTCTTAGAGCTCAGACCATGGAGCCCAGATGTAGGGCGGAGTACAGTTTAAGGTCGTGCAGGACCATACAGTTTAAGGTCATGCAGGACCATGAAAAGGCTAGGCAATGTACTTCTTGAGGAACCTGGCGTTGGTGGGAGGAGTGATATGCTCACCATCCATAGTCACTAGGGAATACACGCCATTGGGATAGACCTTGTGGACAATAAAAGGTCCCTCCCACTTGGGCTCCAAATTGGGTGGTTTCCTGCTGGGAATCATTGGCGCTCTGAGAGCCAACACCAAGTCACCTTGCAGGAAGGAGCAGAGGCGAACCTTCTTATCGAAAACTTGAGCCATCCTGCTCTGATTCCTTTCCAAGTTATGTAAAGCGCGAAGCCTACTTCTGTCCAGTGCTTCCAATTCGGCTATACGAATCTCGACAACTCTATCCGGCGCTTGCTGGTCGTAGACCGCCGTGCGCAATGAGGGAAGCTGGACCTCGATGGGAAGGACGGCCTTAGCTCTGTATACTAGGGAATATGGAGTCACCTGGGTGGAATTGAGAGTCGTCATCCTATAAGCCCAGAGGGCGTTGGGGAGCTTGTCCGGCCAACTTTTCTTGTTCTGACCAACCATTTTTTGCAGAATGTTAGAGAGGGTTTTGTTAAACGCCTCAATCTGTCCATTTGCCTGCGCATGATAGCGGGAGGTGTGGTTAGAGAAAATGTTGTACTTGGCGTACAATCTCTTCAGCTCGCCCGCTCGGAAGTTGGTTCCGTTATCCGTGGGGATAGCGTGAGGTATTCCAAACTGATGAATGATATTAGAGCTCATGAATTCGGTGATATAACTAGCCTTGACTTCCCTAAGCGGGGCTGCCTCTGCCCACTTTGAGAAGAAATCCGTGGAGGTTAAGATAAACCGGCACTGGTGGGCCGTCGCCGGCTGGTAAGGGCCTACGACATCCAACCCCTAGAATGAAAAGGGCCAAGAATACTTAGTAGAATGGAGAGGCTCCGGTGGCCGATGCACAAAGTTAGCATGAACTTGGCACGCATGACAGCTCTTGGCGTACTCGATGTAGTCGTGGATCATGGATGCTCAGAAGTATCCCAGTCTCCGAATCTGGTGGGAAAACTTCGACCCGGTCTGGTGGGAGCCACAGGAACCAGCGTGCACTTCCTGTATGACCTATGGGATCTCAACTCCTTTAAGACAACAGAGGAGAACACCGTCAAACCCGCACCTGTAAAGGAGCTGCTCACGGTTGGGACCGCTTTGAAGGGTGAACTGCGGCGCGCGGCACCAGATTCATTCCCGCTCTGCTCGGTCCATCGGAAGATTATCATGCCAGAGATATTCAACCAAGGGTGTCCTCCAGGAACTGTCTCGATCACCATTCCTGAAGCCCCGGGGGGTCCTGACGCGGGGGAACCAGCGGTGAGATGGTTCACTCGCGGGCCACGATCGCCCTCCGGGATAACAGGAGCAATGACTCTTCGGTGTGCCACGTGGATGATTAGGTCATCCTGTTCGGGCTCCACGAGTGATGCGGCCAGGCTGGCCAAAGCATCTGCTCGACTGTTCTGCAACTGGGGAACGTGAACGACATCTAGTCGGGATGGGAACATAACCATTAGATGAAGGGTGGACTCCAGCAACGACATGAGTTCTGTCTTCCTGACAGCGTAGTCACCGTTAACCTGCTTGATTACTAGCTCAGAGTCCCCTTTTACATACAGGAGGGGTACGTTAACCTCCAAAGCCAACTCGATGCCGGTGATGAGGGCATGATATTCTGCCTCATTGTTGGTGAAGCCTTCTGACAACAAGAAAGAATATGGAAGAACAGTTTGCTCCGGAGTGATGAAGATGATACCCATGCCCACTCTTTTAAGCCTAGGATCGTTGAGCCTTCTACCGGTAGGGCTTCGGGAGGCGCCATCAAAGTGAATCTACCATCATGGGGTGGCGTGATCGACTGAGAAGATTTCCTCAGCAGGAAAGCCCAAATCCAGTGGCTGGTCTGCAGAGGTTAAATGGGAAGCTAAGAAGTCTGCCAACGCCTGTCCTTTGACGGCATTCTGAGGTACGAACCTAATGTCGAACTGCTGGAGGATCACCGCCCAGCATGCCAATCGGCCAGTCAACATAGGCCGGTTCATGATGTATTTCAACAGGTCTACCCGAGAGACCAGCTGTACCTCGTGGTGCTGCAAGTAGTGCTGCAATTTCTGTACGGCGAATACGAGCGACAGGCAGCTCTTCTCGATGGGAGAGTATCTAACTTCCGCGTCGAGGAGCATGCGGCTGAGGTAGTAGAGGCTATTCTCTATTCCCTCGTTGTTCTTCTGGGCAAGAAGGGTGCCGAGGGATCGCTCCAGGGCGGTCACGTAAAGGACCAGTGGCCTTCTGGGAATGGGTGGCATCAGGACCGGAGGTTGAAGCAGATACTGCTTGATTTCCTCAAAAGCGGTCTGACACTCTTCATCCCACCCATATGCGGTGCCTTTCTTCATGAGTCGAGAAAAGGGATTACACTTTCTGGCCAGATTCGCAATAAATCGGCATATATAGGCTAAGTGGCCTTGGAGGCCTCGAAGCTTCTGAATATTACTCGGGGGATTCATCTGACTGATGGCCTTGATCTTCTCGGGGTCGATCTCGATACCTCGATACCTAACGATGAAGCCAATAAACTTTCCGGTGGTGACCCCGAAGGCACACTTCAACGGGTTCATCTTCAAGTGGCGAGAACGGAGCAAACCGAACACTTTCTCAAGGTCTTTGAGATGGTCCCAGCACTGACGAGATTTAACCACCAGGTCATCTACGTAGCACTCCACCAGCGTCCCGAGGTTCGGCTTGAATATACGGTGCATAGTCTATTTATAGGTGGCACCCGCGTTCTTCAGGCCGAAGGGCATAACCCGATAGCAGAAGGTGCCCTAGGGGGCCCTGAAGGCAGTGAACTCTTCATCCTCGGGGGCCATCCGGATCTAGTTGTACCCGGAGTACCCATCCATGAAGGAGAGGTCTTGAAACTCGGACGTTGCGTCGATCAATAGCTCTGTCACGGGAAGGGGAAATTCATCCTTCGAGCAGTGGCGATTAAGATCACGGAAGTCGATGTAGACCCTGATCTGCCCATTCTTCTTCCTGATGGGGACAATGTTGGCTAGCCATCTGGGGTACTGGACTTCCTTGATGAAGTTTTCCTTAATGAGATTATCAACTTCGGCTTCAACCATGGCACCATGAAAGGGGTGCATTTTTCTGGGAGGCTGCTTGAACCCACGATGGTTTGCTGGGAGGCCAAGGCAGTGGATGGCTACCTGGGGATCTAGTCCCGGAATCTCGTCATAACTCTAGGAAAACACATCACGATGCTGTCTGAAGAAGTCTATGTAATGTTGCCGTTCCTCGGGAGGCATATCGACACTGACCAATGTGGGTCTCGGGTCCGCCTCACTACCGAGGTTGACCTGTACTAGCTCGTCGACTGTGGTGGAGACACCCTCCTCAAAGGCAGGAGGAGCATCTTCCATGTCTTCTTCTCCGCTTGTGGAAGGATCGTCCACGGGGGGAGCCGTTTCGGGGCTGCTCGACCCTGATGGGGAGCTAGCACCGGCTTGGGCGGCATAGGTCGTCACGACAAGAGACTCATACACCGTAGAGACCATAGCGATGAAGGCGGTTGATCCAATCCCATTCGGCCTGTGGCCCAAGGGGCCACACTTCATGACATCAAAGCAGTGGTGACGCGTTGGATTGAGCTGGTCGATCCCGGCTTGGCGAAACATACACGTATGACGTACTGCCGTTGCCATGAGCCCAACGTCCCGATATCGTACGGGGGTAGGAGGCTCGGGGATCACCTGAACCTTGTTGGTGTAAGAGTATGAGGTAATTTCCCGCCATCGCTTAGACCCAGAAATATGGCTTCCTCTTGTACCTGAGACAACAAAGCACTCTCCCATATCGGGAGTTGTGGCCTCCAACCAATGGATTGGGAAGACATATGCGTCATTCAAACCTGCCCAGGGATCAATCGTGACAATGGCGGGCTCAACATCACCTGCCAGGATTTTCTTGTCCTTGCTCTTGTAATAGTCAGCGTCCAGGTAACGAGATGCACAAGAGGAAAACAGAGACGCATCTCCTTGAAGAACACCCACTCGACCCTTAAGGGAGTATTTGAGGCACTGATGGTATGATGAGGGAACCGCTGTGTGAAGATGGAGCCATGACCTGCCCATCAATGCGTTGTAGGCAGTGTCCTCAGAGACAACCATGAATTCAGTATTGGCAATTAAGCCACCGAACTGGGTCTTCAGATGAATCTTACCGAGTGGAGTTTGCTCGGTCCTGTAATACCCCTGGATTCTAAGGTCAGAGGGAGTTAAATCATCCTTGGACAACCCCAGTTTTTACAGTGTCCGAGTTGGGATCAAGTTAATCCCAGAACCCATGTCGACAAGACATCGACGGACTTCCACACCATTGAACTGGCCGGTGATGTATAGCGGGAGGATGTGCCCCTGTATGGGAGAGTCTTCATCTTCACCAGAGAATGAGATAACCTCTTGACATTCGGCGTCCTCAATCACCACGGTGTGGAAGGCTTCTGCGGCTGCTACCTCCATTTCAAACTGGAGGGGGCTATTTAGAGCCTCAAGGAGCACCTCACGCATTTCGAACGACAGGCGAAGGGCCTCAAGAATGGAAAACCTTGTCGGAATGCTGGCCAGATGCTTCAGGACATCATACTTTCGCGCCAAACGCGAGCTTCTGCTTACAGGAGGTCGCTCTGCGATTGGGGGCATGACGGGTCCTGCTGGCGGGACCAGTGA
This sequence comes from Viscum album, assembly GCA_963277665.1. Classification (NCBI taxonomy): domain Eukaryota; kingdom Viridiplantae; phylum Streptophyta; class Magnoliopsida; order Santalales; family Viscaceae; genus Viscum; species Viscum album. The sequence goes on along the minus strand of OY728119.1, from coordinate 1,169,648,102 downwards.
CTGTCTGGTACTAGGCACGTCCCACTGTTCACCAGGTGAAGCCCGAGAGGTGGATTTCATGCCAGGACTGGAAGGCCGTAGTCGTCCAGTGGCAGGGTAGGGCGGGTTGCGATGCGGGCAAGGCGGTTCCGCCTGATCCAGTAACACAAACGATGGTGGAAGCGAACCTGTTGTCACCGGGTGAGGGAGCCGCGAGTGCTGCTCTCTATACCGGGCCTGCTGCCTGGTCTCGGTAGCATGCATGTCCTGACTGGAGGTGACGACTGTCATGCCCCGGGGATTGACGTAGCCACGGCTCCATCGACGTTGGCAACCACTGGGGACATTGGGGAGGTCCACCTAGCACTCCTCATCATCAGGAGCCACAAAGGGATTTACCAGCTCTACGGTGTTAACCGAAGCGTACCCCGGGCTCTCGAGGAAGTCCACCTGGCGCTCCTCACCGTCGAGAGCCAAAAAGGGATTTACCAACTCTATGGTGTTAACCGAAGCGTACCCCGGGCTCTCGGGGAAGTCCACCTGGCGCTCCTCACCGTCGTGAGTCAAAAAGGGATTTACCAACTCTACGGTGTTAACCAAAGCATACCCCGGGCTCTCGGGGAAGTCCACCTGGCGCTCCTCACCGTCGGTAGCCAGAAAGGGATTTACCAACTCTACGGTGTTAACCGAATCGTACCCCGGGATCTCACTCAAGGAGTCATCCACTACCGGATGAGGTCTCGGAGGGATCCCCATTTCCGGGGGCATGAAATCGCCAAGCGTGCAAGAAGATGACGACAATGGAAGGGCGCGTTCTTTCTTCTTGCTCTACCGCCTGCTCTTCTGGGAAGAAGTAGGCTGGGACGACGATGCCAAAGCGGCGCTCGCAGACTCCGAGGGCTCTGGATGACCCAAGCGGCCACAGATGATTCCCTGGTCATGGGTGACCATCCTGCGGGCCATCCAGTCATTATAATTCCGGGACCAACGGTCGGAAACCTGTTCCCACCCATCCCCATTGTCACTACTGCCATCTGATCCCACGAAGACACCTGCCACCTGTGCCGGGGCTGGGCCCAACCTAACTATGTTGTTGTCAATCTGGTCTTGGAGCCAATCCTTGAACACATAGAATTGCTGGATGGTGTGTCCCAAGATCCAGTGATAAGGGTAGTAGCTAGGGTGACCCGTGAGACACGCCTCTTCTGGATTCCGACACTCAGGCAGTCGCACGATCTTCTACTCCAAGGCGCTGCGGAAATAACCGGGGTCCTGGGACTCGCCAAAAGAGTAAGCCCAATTCCTCCTGTCCGGAAAGGGGAATCTTGGGGGCTGACCATGGCCAGGGGCCAGAGGTGCAGGACAAGGAGGTGGAGCCAGATTACCTCACCTAGGTGGTGGCGGTGCGTTACGCGGAGGCGCCAGCCGATTCGGAGGCAGTCACTGCTAGGCCGGAGGCTGTGCCCGTGTGGGTGGACCCCTATGAGCCTACTGAGCTGGCCTCACTAGAAGCAACTCCAGCTGTCCGGGGGCCTCTATCTGGGCCACAGCAGCGGGCTCGGCTCTAGTGGCACTCCTTGCAGAGATTACAGGAGGCAGCGGGCGTGCCTGACCGGCCTGTTGCAGGGCTTCTTCGAGGCGCTGAGCCTTGTCCGATAAATCCCAGAACCCTCCAGGGTAATTCTGCATGATCAGGGAAGGAACCAAATCCGCCTTGACGTTCCCTACACACATCGTCAGTAATTTCTCTTGAGTCAGCGGCATGTCAAGGGAGTACGTGAGCCCCTTCCACCGGGCGACGAAGTCTGCGACTCACTTGTCGAGCCTTTGCTTGCACCTGAAGAGGTCTGCAATGTTCGTCTTCCGGGTTGTGGAACTGAACTGGTAGAGTAATTTCCGGCGATGGTCCTCCCATCTAGTCACAGATCCAATAGGGAGCTGGCTGTACCAGACGAATGCTGGTCCTTCCAGTGTCTGAATGAAGCACCGGAGCTTGGCAGCCTCCTACTACGCCGGAGTCCCAACATAGGCCCTAACATAGGCCTGCACCTCAAGTTGAAGTGTTCCCAGTGTTGTGGCGGGTCTCTGGTCCCATTAAAGGGGGAAAAATTGGGGTTCCCAAATCCCGGCGGGGCCGGCATGTCATCCTCCCATGCGGGGTACAGCTTGCCATCCAGTGGGATCGCCACCTGCCGAGTTTACAGGGCCTCCAAGAAAGTGATGAGTACTTCCATCAGAACATCCGGATGTGGATTCCTCTGCTGACGGGGATCTCTAACCACAAGCACATTACCAAGTTGTTCGATACGATAGTCGCGTTCAGCGGCTCGCGGGGCAGCTGGCAAAGCGACTCTTGGAGCAGCGGGAGGAAACCGAGCAGGGTCCCCCAGGTTGTCTTGCTGCTCGGGAGGGTTCAGAGAAATATACCGTGCCCTCTTTCCTTGGGCTCCAGTGTCTCCCCTTTCGGTGAACACGACATGGTCACGGTTGCCCGGGGGGATCTCAACAAGGGGTAGATGCTCCTGCCCCTGTTGTCCTGGTCTAGGGTTGCCGTAGCCAGGCCGCCGCTCTGCAATGCGTTCGGCCAGGAGCTCATCAACCAGCCTCTTTTGCTCAGCTAGCTGTTGGCACAGTGTGGCCTTCTCGGGATCTTCCTCTACCTTCTGCACTGAGGCAGATGGGTCAGTGAGTTTGACAGACCCGACGGGCTCTTTACTCCTGCCGATGTTTTGGCCCAGCACCAGTGCCTCTGTGGGTACAGGAAGACCTAGGAGGCTCCTCTGTTGGCGAGTAATCCTCCCAGATGGGTCCAGTAGCGGCCTGTCGTCAGGGGGTGAGTCCCCGTCGAGGGGATCCACAATGTTTCCCTCATCTAAAAGTTCATCTATGTTGACTGCTACTGCCCTTGGCGACGTTCCCTCAGGGCCGCCTAGTGAATCGGGCTGCCGGCGGATCACACAGAAGAGGAGAGCAGTGTACTGCCCCCACCTACGGACGTGCGCGTGGGGGGTGACCTCCTCAATAAATCTGCGGAGTACTTGAAAACTTTGGACGCATTGTTGCTGAACGGCCTCGTGGTGGTCTAGAGACACGAGGTGCCAGACCGCGGGGAGTGCTGCTAGGTCGACCCGGCTGCACTTCTCACCAATCTCCTCGAGATGCGCTTGGATCCCGGGATAAGGTGCTAGCTGATGGCGGAGGCGGGAGTGAGTCACCCAAAGAATCTGGCGGAAGCATTCAAACTCTCCCGGGGTGAGTGACTCTGGCACATCAAAACCCGATTCTGCGACCGGCCAAAACTTCTCAGGGAAGTGGCCATCTGCAAGAACGGTCCAGAAGCTCCACGGCTCCGGTTCGGGGTCCGGAACTTGCCACCCATGATCGTCCACCGAGGAAAGTCGGGGAATTGGCAATGGCACTGAGGCAGGCCATCGGGGCGGTGGGCTGGCCGGTGGGGAATACAGCGAACATGCCGATTGGCCGCCGATCCCTAGGTCATCCTCTAGGGGTTGCAGTGCCCTGGCTGCCACATCGTGATAGGATGGGCCAACGAATGGGCCTCCTGTCACAGTGTCGGTGCTTTCCGAGGGTGTATTGCCTTGTGATTCTTTCGTCAGTCCCCAAAAAGGTTCCTCACCCTCCCTAACAGGGACGAGAGGAGCTTCCGAGGAGGCCAGCGGCAACTGCGAGCTTGATCCCCGGCGGTACGCCAAGTCCTCGTCCTCCTGGATATACCTTCGAAGGAAGGAGGGAATCATACGGATCTCGCATTCGGGGAGTACGAGACTGACGTGCCGCATCCCCATCCCTTCCCTCAACTCGAAGGGTTGGGGGGGGGGGGGGGAGGTTCCGTCGTCGAGTCATACTCTACCTCAGAATCCGAGAAACGGACTGGTCTGATTTCCGTCCGGACTCCCCTGCCATTCCTCCTACGGTGACGACGCCTGACCTTCCTACCCCTGGTTAGCTCCTCAGGGTAAGGATGATTTCCGTCATGGGGTCCCACAGACACAATAGAGCTGGGGCAGAGGGGACCGAAGGCCGGGGTGCGAGAAGCACCGGGACAGATGTCGAAAGGGACATGGGGAGGACCTCTATGTGAGTGAGCGGATGGATACACAACGGCTCCATGCTCGCGACCAGCAGTAGGGGGAGTGACCTCATACCCCATGTAGTGGGCGCTGGAAGGAGTCATACCTGGAGCATAGCTGTCACGAAGAAGCTTCCGGCTTCCCAGATCGGTGGTACGGAATGAGCCCTCATGGTGAGCGGCACTACCGCGGATTGATCTGCAGTGGCCATTGCCAGTGTCCGAGACCGGGAGATTCGACCCAACTTGCCTGCAGGGCGGTCGGGGTTTCGATCCCAGCCGGGCACGCGGCTGCCCCTGGTCAACATGCGCGGAGATCTGGTAACAGGAGTCAGCAATGGCTAGAGCCACAGTGGTTGCTGATGCTGGTGCCCCAGGATGGGAATTCTCTCCCGCTCGCGCCCGACGCTGGCGTCGAGTCAGATGGGCCGGAACAGGCGGTGCTGGCATGAAGATTGCCTGCTCCTCAGCTCGGGGAGTCGGGCGGCGGAGTCGACGCGGCCTGGCGGGGGTTCTTTCCGTTAACCCCTGGGATAGATCGCTGATTTGGTGGACCCGGACAACCCCCGCCTCATTGCCATAGGGGAGGGATGTGTCAAAGCGCTCCAGGGATTGGCTCCCGAAGCGGTTGAATGTCGGCGTGGGGAGCGGCGGCTCCCTATGCGGCCCTCGAGGGCGGCGATGGTGGTGAGGCGCAGCCGCCTCTAGATCCAAGCGGGCCGTGCCCCTGGTGGGGATGACCCCTTCCTCATCATACCTACGAACCATGTCATTGATCACCCTCTACTGGATGATTTATAACGGGGAGAGGGGGCACAAGCGCTCGGCTGCTACGACGGTCAAAGTCGGAGCGACCGTGGGATAGGTGGGACCGCACCGGGTAGCAGCATCGGTACTGCCCCTGCCGCTGCGCCGGTGGGCAGGTGGCGATCGAGCTCCGAATGCGGTGAACTGATTCCTGGAAACAGGGAGATGAACCCATTAGTATCAACAGGAAAGGAGATCACCAACCAAGGCCCAATGTCATTCCGTCTTCCATGGTTGGCGAGGGGGATCCACGCTGATGATGTCGCAGAACGGAGTAGTCAACGTCCTGACGGCCTCGACCCCTGGCGGTTTCACGTCCCGGTGAGGGTTACCCGGACCTAGTGACACGATATTCTTCCGACGCCCCGACGACTACCATTCCCCGTATTGAGGAGAAGAGATTCACGTCGGGTTCACCATTTTTGTTTTCGACGCTTTCGCCGGGGCACGCGCATCCGTCTGTGGAGGAGGACGCGCTGCTTGTTGCCCCACATTCCCGCCTTCCAAAGGTGGGTGGAATTCATTCCTTGTTCAGGTACGTATGCTCCTGGATTGAAACAGGATGATGGGATGTTGATTCTTCCCTCCATGGATTCCTCCTTAGAGCTCATCACCCAGTCCGGGTCTCCCTCATAGATTTAAGATGGGTTCGGGAAGCTCATTCCCGGTGCCATATCTACATGGATGCCAGTTAATTACGCTGCATTCGTCAAGACGCTCCAAGGGGTCTTTTTGGGGCAGCAACCTTCGGTGAGGAGAATGGTCACGTTGGGGCGTCGTCGGCATGTCTGTCTTTGGTCCCTCATCACAGGGATTCTTGAGGGCGTGGAAGCCCGAGGCATCCCACATCGAACGCGGGGAATGTGTACCATCTGAGGTTTTCCTCAGTTTCCCATGTTCAACACGGGGTATGTCGCGAGTTGAGTATCTTGCGGAGACGGATCGGGTTGAAGGATCCCTAGGGGGGAACACCGATGTTGGGGCCAACACGTGGGCGGCTTCCCATATATCATGGAGTGGGATAAGGTGGCATGATCTCACTGGGATGTGGCGGCCCGGGTAAGGATCAGAATGGATGGTGGAGTGAGACATGGGGCTTACGTTCTAAGATGGCCCAAGAGGGGGGCTACAGTTTAACGTCATGCGGGACGGGATACAGTTTAACGTCATGCGGGACGGAATACAGTTTAACGTCATGCGGGATAGAATACAGTTTAACGTCATGTGGGGCGAGGGGCTTAGGGCTTACGCTCTGAGGTGGCCCAAGGTGGTCAGGGAACCGACATGGAGTGGTCGGGACGACCGGGTGGTGGTCTTGAACCTCGTGGTGGCTTCCTACATACCGTGCGTTAGCACAGATCAAAGTCTACGTAGTTCGCTGGGATGGGGCTTACGCTTTGGGGTGGCCCATAAGAGGATGTCATGGTCGATGGGCACTCTAAGCCCACGTGATTCATGCTCGGTGTGAGAAACAAGAGGCAGCAGGGACCAGATGATCACGTCGCGAAGGGTGCGTCCGTGAGAAGCGGAATGGGGCTTACGCGTTGAGCGGCCTAAAGAGGAAACAGGGGCTTACGCATGGTTAGCGACCCTTGGTGCCGGGGCTTACTCCAGGGTGGAGGCCCATGGTGCGACAAAGCGCAGTGGGAAAATGACTCCACTGGCCTTGGCATGGGGAAGTACGGAGATGCATGGGTGCAATCATCCGCAAGAGAGGCTAGGGGTTTACGCTCTAAGGCGGCCCTTCCCCCGCGGACAAACGCCGCTCCGACAAGGAGGATCTCATTCCATGTGAGGAAGAGTCCATTCCCATGGGGACGAGTGGCGTAAAAATGTCCGAGCGGGGGGGACCCTGTGTACAAAGCACGGGGTCGAACCATAGTTTAACGTCTTGTGTTAAGTACGAGGTGCTTAGCAGTTTAACGTCCTGAAGCTTGGACGAGGTGGGTTTTCTCCACACCCCAAGGGCTTACTTTCCCAATGCCCTCTACCCCTTATGGAAGGGAAGGCATCGGCAAGTCCATAGTGAAGGGGGGCCACAGGGAGAACCACCGGGGGGTCCACGTTAGCGTGGCTATGCGAAGAATCAATAGCCGTTAGCGTGCCTATGCGGAGAAGAATAAGGCAAAGCAACGCAACGGAAAACACGGACCAAGGGACCTTGAGGTTACTTCGCACGAGCCTGGAAGGCCGTACGGGAAAACAACGCATGGCGCGCATGCCCGACAGGGGAGACATCAGGTGTCGGTGTAGGGGGCAGCCAAGTGGCGTCAAGGTGAGGAGTCCTGGGCTTTGCACGCAAAAGGGAAGGTTTGCGTGCAAAACTCTGGGACGGCGCGCAATTGGATAAAGGGAATTGAGCGCGGAGAGGGAACTACGCGTAGGGTTTTGCGCGCATGGTAGGGTATTGCATACACGAGACACGGATTGCGCGCAAGGCAGGAACCTTGGGGAGGGGGCAAATTCACTGAAACTAGTGGAGTTGCGCGCAAAGGAGAACTCCGGGGCAAGGTTGTGCGAAATGAGGGTTTTACCTGGAAGTCATCTTGCGTGTGGGGGGAGCCGAATTGCGCGCATGAAATTTGCTTCAGATTCCTCAACCCCCAAACCGTTCGGGGTCACCTTCTATTTATAGGCGACCTCCGGCGCGAAATCCAGGAGGCGCGTGAAATTCTTCGCGCCGAGAATAGTCGGCGTCCAAACATTCACCGCGCAGAACCGGGGCACGCAAAGATTGCGCGCCTCATCGGCTCAATTACGCGAAACCCGGAGATTCTACGCGTGCAGAACGATTTTTCACGTGGATCCTCCTTTATTTCGCGCACCACATCTCAGACCTCCGGATCGGGCCTCTGATTCCGAATATGACTTCTCTTTTTCATTTTGAAACCTCCTCCGGGAGTTACGGTCTTTTTTCGGCGTCAACAATATTCTTCACCTCAGATCCTCTTTCATATATTTAGTAACCCAGACACTCTGATGAATATGTAATGTATCATCCTCATCAACGACGTAAATAAGAGGCGGGTCCTCATCAAAAATATATTCTCTAGGGAACAAGACATTAGTATCTGAACATTGTATCATCTTTAATCAATACAAAAGTAATGAGGTCACTGATAAATCAATAAGAACTTGCTTCACGTGACAGTCATGAACCAAAAAATTATTTAATCAATGAATATCCATCCACTCTGTCTCATTACTAGCTTCCTAAAAATATCGGGTTGAAGACTTGTAGCATATATCATTAGCCACTATATTCCCTTTCCAAGGCATATGAGAATGATAAAAATAAAAACATTGAGCATTAAACCGATTTTTTATAAGAGGTTTATGTTAAACTGATTGAATATATTTTTTATAATTTTTTGGTTCTTATAAATAGAAAAATGTTCCCCAAGAATGTAATGTATCCTATAGTATAAGGCTGGAACTGCTACTACAAACATGAGGTCATAAATTTAGTAACTGCACTCATGAGGCCCCAACTGGAAAGACCTAAATGAAAATAATTATACACCATTCATAAAAACATATCCAAAAAAATAATTGATTTATATAATAATATATGTATCCTCTTCCAAGAAAATGTAAAATTTTGATTGACACTATGTTCAATATTCCTTTAAAATCTTGACAAGCCTTCTCAAATTCTAATGTCTATGTGAATTTGACACCCATTTTTATGAGTATATGTGGTGGTGAAATGAAATGTTTTTTTGGATAAAACACATATAACTACCTACCATCCCCGTGAAACATTATATATCAAATTCATTATTGGGATACGCCTTGGAATAACTACCTATAAATATCTCTGGATCCATAAATACCCCTTATTCTGATATATTGTGACCTCAGAAGAGGTATTTGTTAATAAAGATGTGGCATTTTACGAACATATCATATAACAAGATCTATTTTAGTGTACTCAATATAAGGTCTAGATTTTTGGCATTATCCTGTCATGTTAGTGATCACACAAAGATATCATCCACAAAAATGACTACAAACTTTTCCATGTATGGGTGGATGAACAAACTCATCAAGGCCATAATGGATACTATCATGTCCATGGGACCAAATAACAATACCAAATACTCAAATAGGCCACATATTTATCTTAAATAAACATGAATTATATTTTATGAACTATCCCATAATTGATAATAATATGATATGAAATTTATTATCGAGATACCCTTGCTTCTAAGTGCTAGTTGAAGAGATCGTATATTTTGGGAAGTGTGTAAATGTTAATTATAGTAAATTGATTTAAATATTGGTAATAGAGACATAGAATTTTGGTTCAACGCAATTTTTTGTGGAAATTAATTATTGAACCCTAAGGATAGTACTAGGCCTTATATGTGCATTATCTATAGGTCCTCCAATAGTCTCTTGAATTCTAATGAACTGTAGGATCCATCCATTGGTGAGGGATTGATATATTTTCATCTCTATGGTAAAATTAAAATTTATATATACATATCCCCGTGGAGATATTCTATAAAAATAATCATGAATAATCCCATAACATTATCCAAATTAGAAGAAAAATAGTTCGGCCTACACCTTAATCATCTTGAAGGAGATTGAAAAGTCGGGCTAACACTTCACTGATCCCACAATGCCCTAGTCCAACTTGCCTACCCTAGACATAGAATTCTCCATTGTAAACATAGCTACCTCCATAGGGGGATAATATTGAGTCTCGAAAATGATAACAATAAATATGGGCATAATAAGGCACTAACTAGTCCATCTTAAAAATTATGTCAATGCCTTTCATCTCAGGGATGAAAATGATCGATAATAAAATATATCTATCATTCTCAAGTAGAATCCCCTTTATTAGAATATAATTTCTAATATAACATCCAATAGAGTATATAGAGTAATCAATAAACATGAGTAATTTATTAATAAACAAATGATACTCACAAAAACATCATGAATGAATGAATTCAAGCTTCTAATTTAAAATAAATAATTTACTAAAGTCAAGGATACAAAACATGCACCTTCAACTAATCATGGAAAAAATGTCTGGTCCTTATGTGTAGGATGAATTATATATATATATATCATAATATCTGGCCCTAATATAAATCCTAAATACCATAATTGGTTCTTCTATATTCAAATTATATATCATAAATAATGAATAGAAATCCTCATCCGCCTCCTAATATTGAACAATTAGTAGTACCCCAACTTCCAGCTGGACATGGACCTGCAGATCATGCTCTATATCCAAAATGAAATGAAAACTATCCCTCACTTGGAATAAAAATAAAGGTTCTTCAAAACTACTAATGTTAACCCATCTATACTCGGGTCCAACAATCTATAAGGTCATTTATGAACAAGGAAATTACGTGTATAGACCTAGAATATTTATGGAATACATCATTAACATATAGGTGTACCCTAAAACTATTCTTTCCCATATGATAAATCTCTATTAAATGTGTTCTACCATTAGAAATTATTCTTCACTGTCAAGGCACTAAACCACTTTTCCCCATACCCTCAAAATCTATAATGTTATATTCAGAGATGAGGGCACAATCCACCATCTTAGAAATAGTTTCTGAATGAAAAAAATTCAAAAAATATATGATGACCAACCATAGATAATCCTCACAAAAACACACTCAATTAAACTCATCATAAACATGAGTAAAACTTAATTTTTTGATCTCTTTTAAATGTGATGATTAGTCCATAATCGATAAATTATCCTACTCAAGAATCTTTTATTAAATAGATCATTTTTTATAAATGTCTCCCATTATTAGTAGTTATTCATAATTGACAGATAATCATTTCATGTTATCTCCCGATTTGGACCTCCCAAATTTGGAACATCAAACAAATGATTATAGTGTAATCAAAACATGTAAAATATAATATTGGTATATCTTTCGCGAGGTTTCTCCTTATTATACATGATTTAAAAGACAAGCAATAACTATGAAACGATATTAAGAGAGAAACCATCACCTATGAATGTAGGTGGATACTATAGTTGAAACTCTCTTATTTGATTGGATATAGTTTTGTGTAGTCCATGTAACTCCTTGTATTCACTGTATAAACCATAGAAAAGATTTTTGAATATGAGAGTTAGATTCTAGTCCAAGAGGGACATGTAGTATAAAAGAGGATCCATAGGTTGTACTATGGGTAGGTCAGGTCCCACCACCTCAGGATCATGGTTGTCTATACAATTATGGAATATAACCAAATTCCTTCAGAGTAGAATATCAATGAAATGACAAGAAACAAAATCATAATATCTTTACCAACCAAAATGATTACATATTAAATAAAAAATAGCTGTAAAGGATCACAACCTGAGATGTACTAACCCAATTAGCCCCATCTAATAATAGGTAATCCGTGAGTTTTCACGTTTTGCCCATAAGGGTTCTATTATATATAGTTTTAATTACATGTTATAGAGGAAGAAAACTTTTATTTTTAATTGTGATAATAATATATAGGTAACCATAACATTTTAGAATCATAATTTAATAAATTATATACTATAACAAATGTCTTGTAAGATGAATTACATTCCCATGTTATAATGACAAGCTCTTTGTATGTTGAAATTGGAATACATGTAACTGAAACCAAAATCTCACACCTATTCATTGGATGAAACAAGTATATATAATATTGGTCGATTATATAGATCACCATTTTCAATTTATTTGGGAGAAAGATTTATAAATTTCAATTGTTATGCATTCAAATCATGTCTAACTAGTGATTCTCAATCCATATAACGATGATTCATGATTAACAATAATAAAAAAAACCCTATACTCACAGTTTCGAACAATGGGTATATGTATCCAAACTATCGGTATACCCTAAAATAATGGTTTAGATGACCATTGGCTAGTTTTACGTTTGAATGGATTTATACAAACAGTTGTGGGAAAACCCTGTTTATAGTTTTATACCAACAGTTTTTCCAAACCCTTGGTATAAGTCATATGAAAAACCTATACCAACAGTTTCATAAAACCATTGGTATATGTTATTAAAAAAAATAGGACATTGTTTTGATCGCAGCACCTCCCATTTATAATTTAATTACCTAACTACTAAACTAACCTGAATTTTGTGAAAATAATTTCATAAATACCTATATGTATATTCATTCTAATTTTCACTCTTCATATTGGAATTTTATTTTAAAAATGTTTCCATAAAATATAAGTGTACCTATACCAACGGTTTTGAAAACCATTATCATAGGTTCTTTTATTTTTTTGTTGTATAGTAATAGTTTTGGAGAAACCTTTATCATAGTCTGGACCCATATTCAAGGTTTTTTCCAAACAATTGGTATATGTCCAAATTAGTGACATATACCAACGGTTATGGCCAAACTATTGGTATCAGACCTATTTTTATTTGTGAAAATTTATAGAATTTTTTAAAAAAAATACCAGCATCATTCTTGGTGAAAAAATATTATGATGATATAGAAAATTTATGTGTCTAATTTATCATTCTATATGAATGAAGACAAAATATGAGGTATCTAAAAAAATTAATGCACACATGATGACTCCATGAAGTATTGTCAATGAATGTAATGAATAAAAATTGTATAGAATATGGATGACATATAAATATCTATTTTCATAGGATGATGAATTTAATAATAATTTCATTCCATTCATGGCTATGTGAAGAAATATATAAATATAAAAAATGTCAAAAATCAGCTAAATCACCCAACGCTGAAAAAAAACAAATGTAATAGAAAAAAACAAATAGAATGTACCATACCTAGGAAAGTGTATTTTATACATTACATCGTATTGGTACTCCTAGTTAAAACTTCATTAATAAATTCTAACACATTTTATTTGGTTTTATACCATCCCAAATTAGTAATTTAATGGAAAAGAATAACTACTCTTATACCAATTTATGATTCCAAAATACCTGTTCACTCATAAGAAACCTAACATGGTTAGCCTCTTAGTCTCAAGCATGCCTCCTTATACACCAAAGGATTCCAACTAGAATTTATAGTCTATGATGGTATAATGGGAAGATTATAAAAACTTTTAAATTCACATCACTTTATTTAACAATAACCAAATAAAAAAACAAAACAATAATCAATAAAAGTAAAAAAATAAGTGTAACTAAATCATTTAAGTAGATAAATAATCAATAATAACCACATAAAATATCATATTAAAAATATTATATCAATATTATATATAGATATGGATGAATGTAAAACATGACAGTATGAACACAAAAGTAAGTGCTATATAATATATAAAAAGTGAAAAGGCTAAAATGAAATATTATCATATACACCGGTTTGGTCTTATGACCCTATAATATTCAAATGTATATAAAATAAAGTATCTATTTCTAGGTGATTTCCTTTTTCCCAACCTACATCTATGAAGTACGTCTGAGAACCAATGGTGGTATGAATATATGGTTTGTAAATTTGAGTAGGCAACCACCAATGGTATAGAATAATATCTTTTCTATGAAAATATAATAATTTATTGAATATATAATTATTACCTAAATAGTAAACAAAATAAATATATTCAATGATGGTTTAGGTGCCTTATGGGATACCCATTTGATGCTGTATATTTTTTACTAATCCAATTTTTACCTGAGCATTTATTATGTTATAATGTTGGATCATTTCCCAAGGAAGATAAAAAATGGAATCCCTATATAATGATAATACTATAACATATAAAAAATTCCCATGTCATTTTATACATAGAAGTAACAAGTAATCTAATAAATTCATTTATCGAAGACATTTTTGAATCAATGTGTGTTCTTTGACATCACAGATGATATATTAAATCACATAGTTCCATGATCCCATATGAGTCATTCGATATAAGGATTCTGATTATAGAAAATGGTATAATATATTCTCAATATCCTATGTACCCTTCTGTGGAATCACAAATCAGAACCCAAATATCACCCAAGGCATGGTATAAATGCATTTTCCATTTGACCCATCTATGGAATTCAATGTAAGAACACACTTATCTCTCATGGTATAATATAATCCCATCAATCCAGTGATCCCATACATGTTGTTCCACATAGGAAACCATGTATCAACCATGAAATCCTATAATTGGAATTAAATTCATTTAATTCTAAATTTCAAGTGAGCTCATCAAGGGAATTCATGATCAGAACCCATATATCAGCCATGAAGTAACATGTGGAATGAGAATTCGTTATTTAATAATAATTAGCATATAATTATTTACAAATTTTTTTGGTAATTTTTTTTACGGGATAGATAAATAATAATAGATGATGAAGACATGGTGCCGAGTGGAATGTTCATGCTACTCACCTTTGGAATTTTTCATTTAATAATTTCATATATATAAGACAATGAAACCCACCTTAAAAGGGTTAAATTTCCAAAATAATTAAATATGGTCATGTAATTTAGTAGACTTATACAAGGGGTGTTTGATTCTTATAACATAGAAAAACAATTATAGCATGTGATCCAAAAACCCTATGGTGTGGTTTTAGTCAATGTAGAAAACCTACCATGATGAAATTCAGTTCAGATGTACTAAATAATAATTATTTTACCGATATACATAAATAATGACAGTTTTATGAGGCGAGAGTTTTATTGTCCAACACATGGCCCAACTGTGCGTGACATTGGCCTGAAATTATATACGAAAAAATAGTATACTTCATAGATTATACTTAGAGAATAATCCTCATCTTGTATTGACTTTTGATTAAATTTAGAATATAATGAATCAAAAAATGAGAAAAATTCCCTAAAATGGGGAATATGATCTTCCGTGGAAATTTCTCAAATGATCAAGATGTAAACTACTGAAATATAACAGAGGAATGATAAACATATAGAGGGTAATCCCTTATGATGAAAAATTCATGAATCATCTTTTTGAAGTAAATGATCTCTCAAATCATATAGAGGATGCAATGGAGAATATTAATAAAGGGGTTTGTTGTGCATGGATTGAAGAATAAAAAGGGTGAAAAGGGTTAGAATCCTGAAAGGGGAAATGAAAAAATCAACCCTTTTAAAATGATAATTTTTCTTTCAATATAGTTGTCTATACTAGGTTTGTACATAATATTGGATACTAACCAATGTTCCATGCCATTCCTGGTATAGGAATACGTACAACCTTACCATGAAAAAACTGTGAGAATTCCATAAAAAATTTATTCTAGTTTACTAACGGACATGGATACCTAATTAAATGTTTAATGAAACTATGTCGAACCATATTCAGGTCTTATAGTTGAGCTTGACATTTTCTGATAAATTCTCACCAACCATACACCTCTCCAAACTCTAACAAAAGATGAAACACTAGGCTCCAAACAAACCCAAACACTCTCAAACCATTTAATAATTTTTTTTATTATATTCCATTTTGGTAAAAAAATAATAATCTTATGTATAAATGTTCTATACATCTACAAAAAATGGGATCTCATATTCAACTTCCTAGTGTATAAAATCCCTTAATAGTGCACTACCCCTGAAATATGATCGATTTCTCATGGAAATCAATAATCATTAGTGGTTCAATTAAGATCTTAGGTGACCTAAATTTTGTATAAACAAGTATAATTCACAAAAATGGAAAATAGTATTTATACTTATCACATAAATCATTATTGAACTCACATTTTTTGTTACTACAATGATCATCATTCTATGCAAGGTCAATCCACTAGTGGTCAACCACATTATCCAGATGCACATCAAAAACCAAAACTACATGTCAAGGACAACTGGAATGCATCTCAATAAACATAATGGAATCATATGAGGCCCTATATTGTAGAATTAATTTAAGATTTATCATTTAAAAATCATTTAGTTTTATTCGATTAAAATTTTCCACAAATTCTCTCAAATTTATACATAATTGTAAATATGTAAGATATATATATATATCTTAAGTCATTACCCTATAATCAAAATTTCATCCCCGTGGGTGTTCAGTAATCTTATGTTCGTTCCATGAGGTAATATGGGGAAATTAACCCCTATTATTACCATTATCCCCTTCAACATCATGGATAACATTGTCATCACATTATTTAGCACACAATAACATGAAATTACCACCAGTTCCAAACTCCATTAAACATTATACATCTCATATATATTTTTAAGAGCACTTTTTCATTACACACCATCATTATGAATCCATATTATCAGAAAGATGAGAATGATAGAGTTAGTTGACCAGTTTATTACATACCTTAATATTACTTATTTCTAGATTAATATTCAATAAATCTCATAATAATACAATCCTATTAACCATAATGGTTGAAGGTATTGGTAAACTAGATACTCAATAATTTTATATCATTAGAAATCATCAACATCTCCCATAATTATCTTCTCACATATTACTGTTATTACATAAAACCAATTTAAAATCATAATAAATAACTTGGCGAAAAAAAAAATAGGAAAGGTGGTATCAAATACCTAGTATGTGTAAACATATGAGGTATTGATAAATAAACATAAGTGAGAATAAGAGATGCATAGGGTCATTTATTCTCCTAAAGAGCCAATTCATAGTGTTGATAATTCTTTGACTTTGGAGAATTGTGTATCCCAAGTGTCTCTTAAAGTCAAAGAGATTGAACCTTCAGCACCGAATATTGTGCCTGATTTGGTTGATGACACTAAACATAATGATGTTCAAAAAAATGTTGATTATCACTAGGAAGTCGAGAAGCATTTTTATTCTTCCCATATTCCTGGTAAATGGGGAAATGTTTCTGATGATGAAGGGGGAAAGGCTGGACTCATTGGTCCAGTCAATAGTGGATCTATCTCTTTCAAGGATGTTGTCCAAAGTGGTGAGGAAAGAATGACTGATGGTGAAGATTTATCCTCTGTTCCTTAAAAGAGAAGACCCTGTAAGAACTAAACTCTGACCCCTAGGAACGTGTCTACTAGATCATCTTCAAATATGTCAAGAAAGGTTGAAACAAACTACCTGAATGACTTTAATTAAGAAAAGTTACAATCTGAGTGGGAAGACGGGGACTCTAATTATGAAAATGAAATGTCATATTATGATTTCTAGTATTGATGAATTAGGAAATTATGTTTGTTTTACTCTGTTTTTTGTTTCTATGTACTTTCTTTAACTCTTAATAAATGGTCAGATGCTTTTCTTCTGACTAGACCTCTTTAAAAAAAGCATTAATGTGTAATTATATATGGATTTTTTATATCAGAAGTCATAGTTTAGGATAATTCATAATCAACAATAAATAATCCTGATTCATCAGAACATATCATAATCATAACACATGATAATTGAATACCCATAAATATTAAAGTTATTCTCATTATTAATAGACCACATAAAGCTATATAATAGTTGGAAAATTCCATTTTTTTATTGGTCACACATCATATTTTTACATTTATATAGTCAAGGATCACATTAAATACTATCATATTGGATAGAGTGCCTTACTAATCAATCTTCACTCCCCATTCTAGTTTCTATTATCTAACGAGATATCACTCATACCTAATGAATTTAAAGGATTTATATTTTAGTACCACATTTCACAAACTAAAAAACATATATAATTATTCCACAATATCGTAAAAACCCATATCTTAACAAAACATGTGAAATATAAATTTTTTTCATAATTATTTCATCAAAGGAGTTTTAACCCATTGTAAATTAACATGTTTTAGATTATAATCCTTATACATATAAATCATAATCCAACTAATGATATAATGAGTTTGGAATAATATGACCATGTCCCTAATTAGTAATTAAGAAACTATAATTGATGTTTCAATAGATGAAAAATCTATTCTATAAAAGCATGAAAAATAATATTAAAAAATGTAAGAAAATATCATTTTATATTATGGACCATTAAAAATAAAATTTTATTGAAAAATGGAGGTTTTGATATCTTTTACTACCCATGTAAACAAGTAAATAAATTTTTATGTTTATGAAAATACATTATGGTCTTAAAATCAATCGATGTCTTTTATGTTAGTATAAATCATTCCTTTCACACATTTCAAAAAAATTCAATATTGAGTCATAAAATAGAAAATTTAAATCAATACTTTTTACCATAAATAAGAGTGGATAAATTTCAAAAAAATAAACATTCAAAATCGTTTATGTATTGGAAAAAACATCCATATGTAACTTTTAAAATTATGTAAATTGTAAATAATGTTTCTCACCATAAAAAGAGGACGTATCTTTGGATTTCCATAAAAACAATTGATGATCATTTGAGGTTTAAGAGTTTGGGAAATGTAATGAAAGATGAAATACTTATAAATAATCATGTTATAATAAAAAACAATGAATAAAATATATGGATCATATAATTTTCCATTATTTATATTTAACATAGTTATTCTTGAAAATATATGGGATTGTTTCATAAAACCTTACCTCATGTATTGTATGACAAAAAATTGATTCAACCCTCATGTATATTAAATATTAATTTATTGTACCTATATAATAGATTTATATTGATATATATATATATATTACAATACATCATTCCCTTCCATGATACAATATTCTCCTGTTGCACCCGTAAGGGGATCCTTCGCGGCGTTAGGGTATCCCCGTCGCCACCATCTTATCTCGGTCGACCACGACTCCATTCCTCAGTTCTCAGCAATTTCGAGTGATCTCCTCCTACTATGGTGAAATCATGGATCTTGTTCTTAGCATCGTCGAGGATTGGGACCTTGGTTTCATGGGTTTTCGGGCTCTCTGGCAGTGTCGTGGGCGGTACACGTCCCTCAGTTGGATTTTCTTCCATGGCGGTTCCAGGAGCGATTGATTCCGATTTGTTGTGGCTTGAGGTTGTAGCCACTATTTCCGCTACATACTGTGAGTGGATGTGTGGTCTCCATGAGTAATGGTGGTGACAGGTCCTTGGATCGATTCTGTCGTGGAGTTGTTTCGCTGGTGTCATTTTGTGTCTCTGGTTATGGTGGTTTGCTTTGATTTTGGGATTATTTGAGCGATTATGTTTGTTTCTATGTTTTTTTGGTGTGATGTTATGGGCGAATGCAATGGTGAAGTCTTCAACATGTGAGGAGAATTTTTCTTGATTCAGCTGTGTGGGTTCGGAAGTATATTGGTGTGAAGCTGTTTGAATGGTTTTGGTTTGATCTATTTTATGTGTGGCTCCACAGTCGGCAGTTTTCCTTGCATTCAGCTCATCTAGAAAGATGGTTCCAGGAGAGGTTCATGGCATGTGCTTTCATTTGATCATGGTTAACTGGAATTGGATGTTCAAGAGGGTATGGTGTTTTCCATTAGTTTCAGTCCCGTTCATCTTTGCATGGGACAGATAGCCAAGCAACGAAGTTATGGTGAAAGCTGATATTAATGTTTTTAATGCTGAGGTGGGACCTTTCTTGGAAGTGTGATTTCCATTGTTTTTGGCCTTGATGCTTTGGACTAGGGGTTTTATTTTCATCAATGTCTTTGAATTATCTTAGGGTTCCCCATATCCATTTAAAATGGGGTTTATCATAATAAAAAATATTAATTTTCAGTCAGTCCAATTACCATAATATTCATAATTCTTCATTAAATTATTTATTCTGGATAATAACAATCTTCATTAATTTAAGATTATGGTTTGATGGTTATAGTCATTATATATTACAAATTTATTCCTTATATTATGAATTTTAAATAGTTAATTAATATCATATTCATTTATCATATTCCATTTTATAACTATCCATTTAGTTGGATGAAGAGAAATGAATTACATCATTTTGTAGAGATGGTAGTCCGTCCGTACGTAAGATTGATGTTTTCATTTTTTTATGGATACAATGAAATAAATCAAATTAATAATTCACCGTTAAATAATCAAAATTATTTCATAACTAACATATATATTCTTTAAACCTATCGATATTATGATATATGTAAATAAATAAATTGACAAAAATCGCATCTCTTCGTAGATGTGGATGTCCAGCCAAATGAACGACTAACACTATCTTTTTTTAAAATTGGTGTATGGGTGTAATCATATAAAATAATCTATATATCTAAAATCATAATTATTTCTAAAAAATCAGATATATTTAACAAATTTATTTATTTTTCAGTCCAATATTTACAGTGATAATAAAATATATTTCGTAGCGGGGATGAAAGTTTATATGTATTCTTGAGAAATGTATTAATTTTTCAGTAGATAGAAATGATATAGAAAATAGAAAATTAATGAGAAACCATTTTATCATATTTATGATATTTATTTAATCATTATGAAATCATTATGGTTTTTTCGATGAGATTTATTGAGATGGAAACATGAAAATTTTTGGTAATAACATATAACTCTTCTTCGGGTATCCTCTAATGAAAAATAATTTAAGTATTATTACATGTGTATTTTTGGAAGAAAAAATGGTATTCTATAATGATATTGGTGTAATATTTCCGCCATTATAGATTGATATAATTGTTTTAATTAATCTAGATAAGGGAGAAGATTAATTCCTAAATAATTTTGTGGTGGGTGGTAAACGTATAAATATGAATAATATGAATAAATTATAAACTCACCCTCATTTAATGTGGTTAAAAATATATAATGATTCAAAATAACATGGGTAATTTATAAGTCCAATAAAATTTCCAAATTTATTAATTATTTTTTATTTTACAGTGCTTCTCCCTTTCGCTTACCACTCTTTTATCTATTTTAACCCTAACCACGATAAACAAATTTTAATATTGTATGTTTAATTATGGATAGTAATTTATTACAACATATTACTATATGTTAATTTTATTTAGTTTATGAAATTATTGAATCTAGGAATCACTGAGAGGGGGAGAATCAATGATTGTAATTTTTTATATTTTTTCCTTTTTAAACTACATTCTGCTCTGGTTATAATGAATTTTGATATTCAGTTGGACACATGAAGACACATTATGTGTATTTTATATTTACAAGGTTAACTACCTAATGTGAGTATATAGTACTTGGAATGAAATGTTTAAATCAATTATTATATGACTCATTAATAAATATTTTCAAACATTCAGGGGCTGTGAAAATATGTCGAACTCAATTAGAAATCTTTTGATTTTTTTGGATCGCTAACAATAAGTACAACCCACACTAAGAGGAAATTTAAATATAAATTTGAAAATATATATTCCTTCCTAAAATATAAGGTTATCATGTTATTAAATGTACTGAGAACATATTTTTCGTCCCATTATATTCTTTTAAATATAAGGATTTACATTAATTTATGTTGAAAGCAGAACATGTTTGTAGCACTTCTTCTCATCACCTCAATCTAAGTTATCACACTTTCATAAAAAATATCATTTTTTAATCAATGAGATGACATATAAACATATATGTATGTATATTATAATAAAATCAACATTAGTTACCCCTTTACACAATCTTCTATTTTCTATTTTTCTTAAATCAAATATTTTGAATACTATTTAAATATATTTCAATTCAAAATACTAGAATCATTAGATATGGGAATAATAATAACATTAAAAAAAATATTCCGAAATAATATGTGATGACATCATGTCTGGATGAAATGAATTTTATTTTTTTATTTAATTTTTTTTTCATAAATTTTAAAACCACGCATATGTGTCATTTCATTCATGATACATAGATAAAACTATGAAAAATTTTATATTTTTATTGTATCACTTAACTCAACATAAACTTCAATATCATCATTATCTATTCATATGTGTTGTATAAATCCTTTAAATGAAACATATTTAAACATTAAATAATCAGCTATGTCACTAAAAATGACTACATTACAAAATCATTTACATAAAAAATGTCTATGTGACTGAAGCATCTGTATCATTACCCAACATGACCACTCATCTACGTCATGATTTTATATGACCATTGGGCCATGTGATTTCCCAAGGTGAACATTCATCTACATGTATTCATCTGGCTTCCCAAACATTATCATCCTCAATTTTATTCCTTCTAAATTCTCCCAAATAACACTTTGGAACACTTTTCCTTTATCGTGATAACTTTTACCAGGTTATTTTATCACTATAAGAGAACATCATATTTCATTGGCATATTTAATTATTTAATAACTTATCATTTCTATACATAAATGACCTATGTATTATTTCTCTTATTTATTAAAATCTTTTTTGTTAACAACTACAATTATATCTTCTTATGTGTTGAAAAAATATTAAATAATATAAATGATACCATTTCTTTCATACCATCTTCTTCATCTCCACTGAAAATACATGTCTTTTTAGTCTAATTAATCCCCTCATGGGTTTTTTATCAGCAAATGACCATAAATAATTCATTCTCTAAATACTAAATTGAGTATTATTATGAAATAATTAAAAGACTACATGACTATACTGAGAGTATAAAACATGTATTATTGAGAAATAGTGTCACACTATCTATAAAATATGGGTCTATAACTATAAATTCTTTAACACAGCTACACAATTGAACTACCAACAACCTATAAAAAATAGTTCCAACAATCACATTGAATATACTTTGATGTGTTTTCATATTTTATTGTATTTTTTTATGACATTATAATATTAAGAATTTTTTAATAAAACACGTGGGTATGAATTTCAATACATATGTTAATAAATTATTAATGTTGGTGGAAGATTAGAATATTCCTTTACATTGTTAATGAACATTCATAAAATTTTAAAAAAATTGTAATTTACTCTACAAATTTATTAACATCACGAAAATATCAACGTCCAAGGCATTGTAACATGAAGATTTCCCAAAGCATGGTTGTAAACACAAATATTTAGAAATTGATTTGGGTTTCAAAACCTATAGAAAGGGATGCAGGAATAAATTTTTTATTAGAGATAGACATCAATTAAATCATTGAAGAAAAATATTTTTAAAGATACTAGATGAATAATTTACTATAATAATCGCATAATAATTTTGAACGAGCTGTTTAGAAAAAGGTTTTGTAGCATCTAAGCCGACAGATGTGTAAGATTGTATGAATGTTCTCAATAATGATTTTCAAGAAATAATTTATGATTAATTTGGAAGATATTGTAGAAAAAAGAGACAATGTTTAAATGTTTTAAAAATGAGGTGAAATCTATTGTTTTAGATGTTAGAATTATACTAAAAACAAAGCCATAAAAATATAGGTCAATGTTCTTTTATTAGGAATTAGAAATCCAAATAGGAATCACACAAAGACTCTATATTCCAAAGGTCTTTAAATATATCAAAAATATATTAAACCATATTTTTTTTCAAGATATATTAATAGTGTAATACATGTTTCCTAGACATATAGATTATATAATTTTTCATGTCGTAATTTATTAGTTGACAAGATATACAATGTTTGAGGTTGAATTAGTATTGTAGTGAACTGTGGGATGAAGGCCATCTGAATGATCATTTAGATGATTCAAAATTGGAAATGAAACCATCATATTAACTTTCTAATAATATTTTTTTGATAAGATTTAGTAGATGAAGAATGACAAGATAAAAATGATAATCATAATTTTCACAAGAGAGAGGAGTTAATTAACAGTTAAATTGGAAAACTATGTATAATATATGGAATTAATTGCATTGTATATATATTTTTAAATACTTTTCATTAACAGTGAAGTATTTTTGTTATAATTTGCTTTATTATCTTGTTATGAAAGTGAAGAATTTTATATTTCAATATGGATTCAGTTTAAGGATATTTGGGAAGATTAGAAATTATGATTTTTAATGATATTAAAATATGAATTCGTAATATTATATAAGAGTTAACAAGTGTCTATCAAATTAGAAATATGTTGGAATAATTGATTATATAATTTCAGTGTGTGAGAAAACAAATTTGGTTTCCCCCCTTTTTATATCAGGATCATGTATAAATCTAGATGAAAAATAAATTCATAAATATAATTGTTTATTATTATAAAAAAATTACACTTTGATGATTTTGAGACATTATAAGTTTCAAATTAAATTCCACTTTCATGTTTAAGAGATGTTTCATATAGAAGTTTCGATCCAACAATCTTGTAGAGTTTCTATATTAGATCACCAAATTAAGAGAATCACACCGATTTTCCAAAAAATATTTTATATGAAATAGGGGTTTTCATTAGTTGATTGAACTCAATTAAAAAATTAGTCACAATTTTATTGAGTTGTGGCTAATATAAAAATACAAACCAGGGTATGAAAACAAGATAAAAAATTAACCGATATAGAATAAAGGATGGATAAAAAGAAAATTGTTTTTATGGATAATATTTTTTGTAATGAAATTAAATAGTCTCATATTTTCTATATTTGATAAATTATTTCAGAAAATATTGTAAACTAATGGGAGTAAATAAAAACACTCTTATCAGGATATAGAATGAGTCTAATTAGAGTTGGACTAATGTTATATTTACTTCCATATACCAGTGAATTTTCATTGATCAAAAGGAGTCTCTGTGGAAAAGTTGTAGGATTACACATTGATGAATAATCTTTTAAATCATAACTTCCTTGTATTGCATTAATATTTTTAAATTCATGTTATTTTATATAAATGATGAAAATGAATAAAATATAACACCGTTCAGGGGATAATTTCATAAAATTAAATATTTTAAAAATTCACCACCCATTCAACCCCAAATTAGTGGGGGAAATGATCATAAAGAACGTTATTTCTGACCAATGGGTTAGGTTCCCCAATTAAATCCTTATCCCTGAAATTAAAATATAAGTTATGAGTAGAGGTATTCAAATTTTCCATGGAAGAAATTATGATTTTTGAAAAAATAATTATAACCTATGTTATATCATTTGGAATAGTGTTTAATGATGCATGGATTATTGGGATATAACCATTTAGAAAAATATTTCTAGGATTTTTCTATCAAATGATTTTTTTTAGTTATAGGGAAAGATAGAAATTATCTTCTTATGAATTTTTCAAAAAATTATTTCATGATGTTGATGGGTCTTAAAATAACTAAATAAACATATTAAAAAAGCAATGTATCTTTAATGGAAGCAACAATTTTATTAAAGAATATTTAAAAATATATCATAGAATGTTTAAAAATATAAGAATTGAACATTAAGAAAGTATTGACACATTCTTCACCAATTTTTATTATGTATATTCCTGTATTAGTGGTTTTGGAGTTATCTTAAAAAATTATACCATTTTCATGAAGGTCAAGAGAAACATTACTAATAATTTTGATTCAAAAATATTTTTTTATAGGATAAATGTGATTTCTATCATGGATAATAAAATTACATTTTTGTCACATATTATATGACTAAAAATAAAGAATTTAAAAATAATATCATTGGTAAAATGTATTTTGATGATATGATAATGTTATAATTCCATGATGTTGGAATCATTGACCATATTAATTTAGAAGATATAGAACAATGATAAAATGAATCATATATGAGGTCTATTTTCTCTAAAAAATATTTGGGAGGTAGATAAATGTATAGATGAAATAATTATAAAAAATTATACAATTATGGAGTAATTATACAATTTTCATTGAATTTTCTATGAATAAAAATGTTGTATACTAAAATTATTATAATGAATAACCTCGGCGAAATAAGTTGAAGACAACCTCTAAGGAAGATACGAAATCCCCTGGTGGTAATAAAATGATCATTGGAAATAGAATTAGTATATTGGGTAATAATGGGGAGTATATATCTATAAAGAATAATTCTATTAATTATAAAAAAAATGTTCTGAAAGTACTTTTCAAAATTTGATAATAAAGAATGTTCCACAAATAGTGCAGACGTATAATTTAATGAAACATATAGTAAATATTAGTTAAAATTTGAAATTGTGGAATGCCTTAAATTATACCCTAATCTCAAGAATAAATATGAAATTTGAATATATTCTCTATAAAATAAAAATAAGGAAGGACCTATGTCCTTATACAAAAATATGTGTATACCCAAGAGATCATAAACCCGAAATTAAATTTTTCTAAAGGTGAAATAAGGGCATAATATTTTAGTCTTAAACATGATACTAAGGTAGATGATGTTTTTAAATATTAATAAAATAATCTTGATGTTGAATGTATCTTAATAAAGACAGATAAAAAATATAACTAAAATTCAGAGATAAATATTGTGTCATCCAAAGAATACAAGAAATATCATTCTATGAATGATGTGAAATATCCCACCACTAAATGTGAAATTTTATATTATTTTACTAACCATGTAGGTTTTATAAAATTTAATGTGTAATATTTTTTTGATAGTAGTTTTAAAACCCCTCACATAAAAAATGTTGAAAAACATTCCATAAGAAAGTTTCCCCATGCCATATGGTAAAAGCAACAAAAACAATTTATAAGCCCTGAAAAATGTTCTGTCGAGAAAGATCATACTTCTATAGAAGACCACGATTCGATGTTTTTTTAGTACTAAATAATTTATTGGAAGACATATTATTACTATTGGAATATTATTCAAATCCCCAAAAATAGTGAAGAAAAAGTGGGAGAAATAATGACTGAAAAGATAATAAATTGATTAACCCATAGAGAGTAAAAAAAGAAAAATCACAAAATGTTAAAATGTTTATAATGAAAAATTAGTTTTCTGATCGAAATGATATATTTGTATTGGGTGACCAACAAGTAAATATTCTGAAAAATGTATGATTACATTTTATATGAAAAGTTCATATACTATAAATGAGAATGGGAATAAAAATAATAGATTTGGTAAATGAGTTTAAACTTTTGAGTCAACTGTAAAAGCCAATAAATGGAAGAAAAAAGTAAATTCATAATTGTTTTTATTTCTCACACATGTAAGGTGATATTAAAATCTTCAAAATTAAAAAAAATAAAAGGGGATGTTTTATATTATAAAATTATAGATCCATCAAAATCATAGAAATAAGAACATATGGGTTCCATATTAATAAGATAAATTATTTGGATTTTTTATATATTTTTGGGATTAAAAATAATATACCGAGTCTCAACCATCAATATGATGGTGGTAATGTATTTTTATTCATTAAAAGTCATGTTTTATCAGAGGTGTTGAAGATGGAGAATTTATATCCATGGGAGTGAAAACTAGTGGAATTCTATTTCACGCTATAGAACATTATAACTCTTATTAATAGAGTGTTGTGGAAGAAAATATGTTTTTGAATATAATAATTTCTCATCATTGACTTAAAATTATTAAGAAACATTCCAAATTAAATATTGTAAAATATTTTCCACCAATAAAAAGAAAATAAGATGATATTTTTACAAAAAATTATAAAGAGTAGATAATTAGTAGAAAACAAAATAAAGCTGATATCCAACCCATCATACCACTAGATCATATGCACATTGATATTTGTGGGCCTATAATACATCAATAAAACAAATGGTATTTTTAGTTTATCATTTTTATTAACAATTTTACTCTGATAAAAAAATAGTTTTATTAAAGAATAAATCAAACTACAAAAAAATGATCATCAGTTGTGATATTGAATGTGAAATGGGTGTTTATATACTAAAATTATGTAATGAAAATGGAGAAGAGTTCAATAGTGATTCATTTGAATATTTCACGAAATAATATAGAATAAAGAATCAATAAGTTCTCAAAAACCACTACCTATTATGTAGTAGACAAAATTGAAACATAATATTAGTGAAACTGTAAAGAATAATGTTTAACAAGATTACATTCTCTCAATTATTCAAGAGTGATACATTATTTCTACTTTAAATATTCAAAATATTTTTTTGTTACACCGATAATCCAATATCGATTATTTTGAAATATGGTATAACAAAATTTTCTAGTAAAGTAACTCAATGTTTATAGGAAAAATTAATTAATAATGATCTGAATATATAGATATTGGGAAATTTAATGAAAATGATAAGTGTGGCATTTTCATGGGTATTCATCGAACAAAAGATGTTATATTTTTTGGATAAAACCATTAAAATTTTGGTTGATGTTTATGTTGGTAAAGGTATTGAAAATTCAACTTTTATAATAATAATTTTAGAAAGTGCTATTGAATAAAAATTAAAGACATTGTGTGAAAAAAGTGACAATGAAAGTGAGAAAATTAAGTTTACAAAAGATTCCAAATAATCATGGGGTGAGTAAAGTTAAATATGAATAAACACTTAGAAAATTTCAAAATCCAAAAAAATAGTTCTAAGAAGAAAATATTATTAGAAATCTAAAGGCAGCTGTTTTAACTAAAGAAAATTTTTGATTAGAAAATCAATCATCACATATCTCACTTGTAGACCTAGAATTTGGTATTAAAAGTAGTTGAACATAAATATATTTTTGTGTATATAAATGATTTGTTTATTTATTTAGTGAAAAATGAAATCAAACCCAAGTATAAAAAACCAAAATACATTTTATACTTTATTAAATTATTATATGATTCAATGGATATCATATTTCATAACATGTTATTTTTGTTGTTTTGATAAAAAACATACATTAATTATTTTTCTTAATATATTGGAAATATAAAATAAGAATAAAAAAATATTATTTCATCCTTTATGTTCCTAATATTATATATCTTCACATCCCATGTAAATTATCAAATAAATGGTATTCTCAGATACTTCATATTATTTACATACAATAGAATCAATCACAAATCAATAAGTCAAAATCAAAAAGGATTTTTAAATAATTGAAATTCATTCCATTTAGTCAATAAATTGAAAAATGAAATGAATCCATGGATAATAACAAAGTAAATAATATCATGGACATCAATAATTGAACTCTCATGGAAGGAAACACATACTACTGGATATCAAGATATCAAACATCATGATATCTTTATACTCAATTCCTTATTCCAAGAGAGTTTTATCTATCATTAAGAATACACCAAAAACCCAATTAGATAATCCTATCCAATAGTTCTATATCATGAGACATGTCAATGCATCTAGGGTCTAAATAACTTTGAACCAAGCCTATCATTTCATCTCCAATGAATTTTACATATATTGAATCATGATTACAATAATATTCTTCATAAATAAATATTCATAGTTAGTAATGAATATAGATTTATCACTGTTTTCCCCAGCAAAGAAATAATTTTCATATCAAATCATCATACATAAAAATGTTATAATGATTCAATAACATGAATATTTAATATGAAAATAATGTGGATATTTATGTTTAATGTAATTCCCCATAAAAAGTTATCACAATAAATTAAATATTTTAAGTGAAATTTATCGACCACAAAATAAATAAAATTATGAGAGGTGGTCTTCAGATAATTTAATTTTATAGTAAAATAAAGTATTTATGTAATAGAAAAAAATATATGTGAATCATTTAATATAATATTTAATTAAAAAATTTTATTTCATAAAACATTTAGTAATTATAGAATTTAATAATTGGCATTAAATTGTTATGGTGGTAGAAATTTATATTAACATTGTATACATTAAATGAAAACCTTCATATTTACTTTTTGAAAAGATAGTTTAAGATGAAACTTTTGATAAATCATTAAAAATAATTCTTTTAAACCATGTTTTTATTCAAGGATAGATAAAATTTCCATGATAAATCATTTTGGGTAAAAAAATAGATTCTGTAAAAATATTTTTAAATATATGGGTATGGTTAAAAAAATCATAATCATAAAGATACATAAGATTTTATTTTCTATTAAAATTTTATTTTCTACTTTAAAGATAATAATAGTTGAAAATTAGGATAAAAATATGCAAACTACTCAAATATCAATAATATAATAAAATATATGGATATTATGAATGATGTGGTATAATATTATTTTAAGGAAAATATGATCAATCCCAAAGACATGCTTGTAAACAAAATTGCTACCTATTTTGTATCATTCAAACGTATTCCCCATGAAATAGTAAACACAAAATAAATATTCAATAATAATGAATAAATATATTTTCATTTCTAATAACTCAGTTGTGTAGTATTTTCACCACATAAAAATAAATAGGTGCATAATACATAATATGTTTTAATTTTGTATAAATTGACATCAAATTTAGTAAAAAGATATTATAATTGAAATGACAGTAATTAAATGATGAGGGAATGGGTAAACAATTTAAATTAGCATAATGATATTGGGAACACAACATAAAATAATCGCAGAATATTACACAAATAATCATGAGAGAATACAGATAATGAGAATTAATATAACCCAATAATGTGAAATTGACTTTTAGAATCCCTAAAATAGGCCCGACTCATCACAAACATTATAAATATTACTAATTAATAAAATTATGTTAATTTTTTGAACTGTATTAAAAAATAATTCATGTTTATTATTTATATTATTTTATTTATTACATTATTATATTATATTTCTCAATCACTTAAGTTCAAGTTATATTTTTTAATGATATTGGGTTCATATGTCTAAAATTGTACTACTAGGTTGACTATGGTAAAATTTGACATTCTTAGATCATATATATAATAATGAATAAATAATCATAATTTTTATACTTAAATTATAATTTTAAATAAATTAAAAATGTTTTTTAGAAAAAAATGAACTATAATAAAATCATAGAGACATTATGAAATAAGTACACATGAGTCACATTTCCATTATCCAATGACCATGATGGAATTATGGTAAAATTTATTTTAACCTTACATAATGAATATTTTATAATAAATAAAATATAAATTTTTTAAACAAAATTATATATTCCTTATACATTATGTGGTGGTCAAAAACGAATCACATTTATTCATGGAGGTGGTAGACTATATGTACACATGAATGACATTATCATTTCTCAATGAATAGAAATGTTAAAAATATATTTGATATATTAATTTTCTGTAACTAATTATTTTAATATAATATATAAAAATAATATACATCCTTATTACCACTTATGAATGGATGTGATTGATAATGAATTACTTCAGTTCTTGAGGTAGTAGTCTTTTTTACCCACAAAAAAAAATTGTATTCCAAATTGATGGTAGAGGAGATATATCTATGTTATTAAATAAATATAATAAACTATTATTACATGTAATATATTTTTTACATTATTTAATCATGGTTAAATAATTTTCTATAGTGGTGGAATAATAAATTTAATGGAAATGATTGTTTAATATCAATACCTCATCTTCGGGAAATGCCTTTAGTATTATACATAAATCCATAATAAGATAGTTTCATGATAAATGAAGGATATCTATGTTAGGAATATGAATATAAGGATTGTATTGAATAAAAAAAAATTTATATTGAACTGTGGAAAATGGAGGACTGGGAGTGAGTTTTTAAAAGTTGGGGAGAGTATACACATGGAATTGTTAAAAAGAATAAAATATATTAATATCTCAATCTAGAAATATGGATCCAAAATGGTCTATTTTTTAGGAATATATGATATATTATTAAAATATGCATGGATACCAGAAGGCTTCTATATTGTAGGCCACATAAGCATTATCTCATTAGTTTTACCCTAAGGCAACATGGTTTTTACATTAATTGTGGTAATAGTGTTTTACTATTTTTATTATTCATTATGACCGTAAATTAAATATAACATATTATATACAAATAATTAAGATTATTTGAAATATGGAATATATTTTATAAAATTCAGTTAACAAAATTTGTATAATTAAATTTAAAATTAAAAATGAAATACAAGATGCAATATATCATTATAGAAAAATGATATCATATGTATAAAAATGTTTTTATTCCAAATTAAAATAAAAAATATTTATAAATATAATGATTGGATTATTACAACTATAATTAAATAAAATATTATTTTATTCAATTTGAAAACGAAATTTATCTTTTTAAATTCCATAATTTTAATATAGTTTTAATAAAAATAAGTATTTTCAAAATTATTTGAAAATTAAAACATTTTAAAAAATTCCAAAAAATTTACCCTCAACTAACTCTTCCATACTGAATGAAAAATTGACTTTCATATTTCAAAATTAAAATTATGTAATTTAGAAATTAATATTTTAATTAATATACAATATGGTTAAAAATAACACTCATTCATTTTCACTAGAAAATGGCCTGATTATATTATTAATCGATAAAATATAATTAATGAATATAAATATGGAATGAAAATAATTTATTATAAAAATATTAACCGTTTTACAGTTTTAACTCCTATAAAAATTCATCCTTGAAATTCTCTTGTATATTACATTTTAAACAAAATAGGCTGGTTCCTCTTCATAATTTCTCCATTTTCCCATTATGATTCCACCATTTTATGTTTTTTTTCTAATGTAACTTTACCAGTAGATCCATATGATTCCCCAAAATATGATCTCTAGTTCCAAAAATCCATATAGTACCTTTAACTTCTAATAGACTAGTTTTTATTTCAATTTCATTAACAGTGATCACTTGAGATGGTTTTGGAATATAAATCCTTAACAAAGAGATATGGAAAATGTAACGAACCATCTATTTTCATCTAGACATGTCACCCAAGGTGTTACACCACACAGTGAAGTACACCAATGAGATAACAACACATGTCATGATATACATAAATAATATAAAAAACATCATACATTTCAAAATCAAGAGATCATATCCATGAGACATTTAATGTTAATATGAAAATGAAAACAAGAAACATCAAAAATAAAAATTATATACATTTCCATTTCCATTAAAGAATCACGTCAAAATAACATTTACAGCCTCCCAATGAAAAAAGAATTGTGTAAGCACAAATCTCGATTGGATATCACCACAGAATCCACATTAGTTATAATATTAGGAATATGCCATTTCATTCATTAAAACTCATCCTATTTAAAAATAATATTTATAATATAAAACCATTTTGTAAAACATTCCTTCATTTAAAAAAAATGATACAATATTATTAAAATCGATGAATATATCATGTATGAAATAAAATAGGTTAGAAACCATGAATACACCATAATATAATGATGTAATTATATAATGTGGAAAATATCATAATTTGATAAACCAATTATATATGATGAAGAACATAATTCAGTCTCCAAACTATGGGTATACATGGTAGATGTTAAATAAAATCTCAAATATAGATTTAAGGTGGATCCGTCCAATATGACCTCTATTGAAATTTCACACACAAATGTTACTTAAAACTTCTTTTGGAATCACACAAAAAAAGAGTTAAATGCATAGTTCCAAACACAACCATGGTTACCCAAAGTTATATGTTTTTCCATATCTATTTCAAAACCATTATAACAATTAATAAATCATATTCACATTAATTTATTTTGTATAATAGTATTGATGACCAAATTCAATATCAAAACCATCACATAAAAAAATTAATCAAACACATAGTGTGTGAAAACATGTTTATAAGGTAAACATGTTAAAAATACGAATCTCATCCAATCAAACATTTCTATTTTCAAATCATGTATATTAAAAAAGGTAATTGATATGATAATATATCTATTAAATAATTTTCTCATTATATAGGGACACATGCCTCAATAATGGATAAAACATTGACTCTATCAAAAATATTGAACTCGAAACAACCAGTTCTGCCTCTAAAAGACATGTAACATGGGAAAACCTTACATGATATATAGGAAGCAATGAAAAATAAAAAAATCAATAATTGTTTCCAATGACACTGGTAATACAAATGATAGTGAAGAAGTAGAAAAACGTCCATCCAAAAAAATGAAACATAAATTCTATAGAGATTGAATGAAGAATAATAAAATTTAGATGTATATAGGTCACACAAAATATCCCAAAATCACAATATAGGTTCAAGAGGAAAGGTATGATTATTAATTGAAAAAAATCAGAAATACAATATAAATAAAACTGATCGACCTGTAGGATTCATTTTGTGAACGATTTTCATGACATGAATTCAATGAATTAAAAATATTCTTATAAAGGAATATCCTCGATTAAAAATAATCCAGATTGACCCATTTGTGATATTATAAAATTCATAGATTTAGAATTTTCATGATCCTCACTAAAAAAAGGTTATTTCTCAGTAAAGGATTCAAATAAAGTAATCATTTTAGGATGTGAATGTGTCTAGAAGGTAGAAAATTTTCAAGGTACAACTGAAAATCATCAAACCAAATCTAATGCCCTAAAAACCATATAGAAATCTCTAAACATTTGAAAAAAATTATCTAAACACCAGTAATTAAAAACACGTACATTCCAAAACAACAGATCACACCATGTTTTAATATATACTCAAATGGATGTAATGGGATATTATAATTTTCTCCACTATACATGCATTCAATCCTATATAAATCTTCAATATCTTCATCTAGAAAAACATTGAGGACACTATTGTCACACCATCAATTAAAGATCCCCATATTGTGGGTATCCCATCCTCATTACTATAGTACATGAAAAATGGAATTTTTGTGATGGAATATATTATTTCAGTGATCCATAATTTGAACTAGTTTCAAAACTGCAGTGGGGTCAATATCAATATCAAAATCCTCTCACTTAATCACATGGGAATGATTTTTATGAAAACTCATTAGCTGGGAAAATGGTACATGTCATTAATATAAGTCAAAGTATATTGATATTACATATTGATATTCTATATATCCATGATACTAAATAATTTAAAATGAGCTAAAAATCTTCGGGGCCAACACACTTGTTCTACTAACCCTTCAGTTTCCCATGAGAGGTGAATATATGAGAGGAACCTGATCACCAAGCATAAACACTTAGGGACACCATAAATTTTAATATTAGAATTTCTAATGACTATAGGATGTGTTCAATATATTCAGGAATGACTAAACCTTGATTGTCATCTCTTGAACAAGGCACAACCAATCCAAGGACCACTATCCCATATCTACCTAATATAAGTGAAATTTACATAGCCACCCTTAAAAATCCTCAATGGGTGTTGTCATAATTGAGGCCTGATAAATATTTATATATAAAAACTCAACTAGAGAAAAATCATTTTTCCAAGAGACACCATAATCAATCACACATGCCAGGTGCATGTCCTGAATAACCTAGATAGCTCTCTTTATCTGTCCATTTGTCTACAAAAGATATGCAATTAATAATTTCCTATGGGAACACATTAGAATTGGAAAACCATTTCAAAATATGAATGTGATCCTAGGTTACCTATCTGAAACAACCAAAAAGGGAACACCATGAATTCTCAAAACCATTTTTGCATAAAAGTCCCTGAGCGACTACACTATTTTCATATACTAGAAAAGGGTAAATGAACTGATTTTATGAATCAATCAGTGAACACCCAAATTAAATGATTCCCACTAGGAGTATAAGGTAAAATAATGATTAAGAAAAATAAAATATAATCCAACTTCTATATAATAATGGGTAAGGGATGAAACAAACTAGAAGTTCTCCTATGCTCTACAACAATTATTTTACCCATAAGACACCATAATACTAAATTTACAATTGACTATATCATACCCAACCTCCAATAACAAAATCTCATGTTATGAAACATCATTGTACTACCAAGGATCGTGTACAAATAAGTATATTATCTACTATACATTTACTCTCATCACTTTGAAAAAACAATAACCAACCTAGTTGAAAAACACAAATCCCCACATGGAGACCAGGACCACTCACCCGAGATCTAACCCCCATTTTAGATTTTACTAAAAACATTACACCCAATATAAGGTAACTAAGGAATATAAACCCTCTCATAAAATTAGGTTTTAATTTTTTTTGAATCCATGTAAAAATTACTACTAGCTCCTCCCACTCCAATCCTTATCTTAGCAAACAAACTCAATAGATAAAAATCTTCCACTAATTCCTTCTCTAATGGTGTTAATAAATTCTTACTCAATTAAACAGTGACCACATTACCATTCATAAGAGTATAATAAATATAGAAACCAAATGTTTTGATACACTAGAACTAGTTTCTCTATCATATGTACATATCCCACTAAATGTAAATATAATTTAGGATTTTATAATCAAATTAAACCATAAACAGCTTTTTAAAGTTGTAGTGTAATAAAATTTATGTTCACGAATTACTGTTTACTACTCAAGATCAATGGTAGGGTAGTTAATTTTATTATGGACTAATTGTTGTAATCCATAGGAAACCACCTGTATATGTTTTATCAGGACACACCCAAAAACTATACCAGGAGCGTCACCAAAATTAGTATAACACAAACATGGTTCTATAAAAATAAAAAATCAATTCTTAATTAATCCTCTAATTAAGTTAGTCATATTTAGATCATATAGGTGGCATTTTCTAATCATTACAAGATAAAAACCAATAATTTAAAGATAAAATTACAAAATAAAATTTCTATTGTTAGGTGTCTATATCAAATATTTTAAATGAACATTATTTAATGCATTTCTAGAAATTGTTAAAAAACACTATACAAAAAGATTGAACATGTGAACATAAGTAAACCCATTATTTTGATTCAATAAATAACATAATTCAAAAAGGCTCAATATTGTTAAAAATACATGACCACATATAGTAACATGGATTCACTAGCAGAAGTGATCTTGTTATTCCCCATCTCCAGTCATATTATCTGAATTATGATAGTCCAAATAGTAGTCTACCAAGACAACAAAAAAAACCCATGTAGTTTCACAACACTTTATGAAGGGTAATTGATCTGATAAAAAATTTGTAGCCTACCAATCCATAACAACTAGAAAACCCCACAAATGTGTTCTTCCACATAGTGATGAATAATAATGAGAGAGAAAAATTTCTCTTGATAATCAGAAATAAGAAAAATAATAGGTTGTATTTCGGAAGCATGAGAACATATCCATGAGACATAAACATTCAATATAAAAGTTCCAAACAAGAAAGATAAAACATAAGATATATTAATAAGTCACTATATGACTATTAATCAAAATGAATCCATCCTACAATTAATATAGTGTCAATAAGAGATTTTTTAATGGTAGATAATTCTCTTTACTTTTACCTAAGTCATGAAAAAAACACTTATATACCATCATTTAAAACATAATAGAGTGAGAATAATTTCTAGTAAGATACCACTAAAGAATCTAAAAAGTTATATTGTTAGTAATCCATCATTCCAAGAATTTATAAAATTACATTTTAAAAATTATTTCAATAAAATAAAAACATTTTATAAGAAAATCATTTTTTTCAAAAAATAAAATAGAATTATTCCAATCTAGAAACATAAGTATGAATAAAAATTGGTACACAATAATGTATTCCCTACATGATAATCCTATATGTAAATAACCCTTAAAATAGATTAATGTGATACACTAATAATAAAAGACAAATCACAAAATTTGGGATCTAATATATGGGTTTATTTTCTAGACCAAAAATAAAATCCCTAATCTAAGACAAAGGTAGATCCAACCAATGTACCTATAGTTTAATTTAACACACTACAGTGACATAATCCACTTATCATCTTACACATGAATTTTGAAAAAGTTTATATCTTGACGTAGCTAAGGTTTCCAAATGTGGTAATTTTTTGGCATCACCATTTCAAAATCAATCAATCATTTAATAAAAAAATCAGATCAAATCCTATATTTTTCCTGGATCGAATACCCATTCAAAAACAAAACCACCGTTTATAGGTTTTAATCAAAAAAACTTTTTATATAAATATATTTTTAATGAAATCCCATCTGTTAATATGAATATCATCTAAACATCATTTTGATGTCAAATCATGCATTTTGACATTACAACCCAATGCAATTGACAAGAACATACTGAAATTCATCAATTAACCAATTAAATAATGTCACCTACTTATGAATATAGGAAACCTAGTCACCTTTTTTAAGGGAGAATTTAAATAAGAATATTATCATTTGAAAGACAAGGAATGGTAGAAAACTATAAATGAATTGACAAAAAATACAACCTGATCATAATTAGATCCACAAAACAAATGATATTTATGTCATAACCAATGAAAATTAATTATATGAAAGGACGATTATAAATTAGAATAAAAAAACCTCTTCGAAGATCAAATTCCAAATAAAGTGGTCTTGAAGGAGATAAGTCATCCAATATCACAAAAAATCACCTCTACGGATTGGGAGGATGTCCTACATGATGTATGGAAAAAAAATCATATATCAAACATAATAAATCCATTTTAAATATTGTAAGCAATATTGATTCCCTTCAATAATTTGAATTTCAAGAATTACAACTATATCGAAAAAGGTATCATATTTGGTTAAATTAATCATGATTAACCAATTTACGATGTTTAAAAAATTCATTGATTTTATTTTTTTATTTCATAAACCACACTCATATAAACTTCCCAACATGTGATTCATGTCATTTAAATAGTTCATGAAGTGAAAATGTCAAGTAGGTAGTCTAATGTCTAGGTTCTATAGAACATCCAGACACAAAAACTTATTTTTCCTCTAAACCCAAAGAGAATTCTCTAATAAATTAACACATTTTTACCTAGACTCCAATAATTAATAAAATACAAGTCCTAGAAATTTAGATCTAATATGGGTTATGATATACCTAAATTTAGGTTACTAAAGGTTATAGAACAAATCATGTAATTTATATATTGTTGGTATCATTTCTAACTAGTAATTCATATCTCCAATTATTTTCAGAATTTCAACACATCATTCGATCATGGGGATTAATTTTCCCTTTTTGTGGAACCTTATTACATTATTCAATGAAAAAAATTTAATGAAGATGTGGTGTCCTTCTTGAAATTCCAAATCATCCATTCGACTATCATTATAAATATTTTTTTTAATTTTGGATTATTTATAATTATCCTAAAGTGTCTTTTCCTCGATGATATGTCTAAAACATTCAATTCATATATTATTCCTTTTAGTAAATTTATCCCAACTTATTGGTGTGAAACATATCATCGAATATAATGATTCATACATATCCATTTTTATACAATAATGGATTTTATTATTCTTGGAAAACTATTAAAAAGGTATATACTAATCCAAAATACCATGTAATTCATGTGATCATAACCTAAACATGCATTAAAATGTTTAGTTAATAATTTTTGACATACCAATAGTTTGGAGGATTATAGGCGATGCTCAAATAAAACTCAGTATCAAGATCAATTTAATAGATTTTCTAAAATTTGGATATAAGTAATTAATAAAGATAAGATTCCCTTGAAGGAGGTTCACCATGATGTCTTAAAACATCATTAATATTGATCTATGAAAGTAACATAAGAGGTGAATCTTCACACATAGTGAAGAAATGAGCATATTTGGTAAGGAAATCAATAATAAATAATATTTCACCATTACTTCTACGAGTCATTGGTAATAAAATTAAAAATTATATATTAATATCCTCACATTTACCAATAGTAATGGATGGTATTTTCAGGACTATTTTAGGTTATTGTTTTCTAGTATTTTCCTATTTATGAAAAATAATCAGGATTCATAATTCTCAATTTTCCACCTCATGTTACGCCACAAAAATTGTTTTTTAAAATCACTAAACATCTCGGTCATACAAGGGAGTATAATGAAATTTTATTTATGAAAATCATATAATAATTTCATTTTTATATTATGTATATATGTAAATCATATTAACACTCTATATTTAAATATATAAACTTCATATATGATGTATATAATTTTCCTAACATTCATAGCTTTAATTTTTTATTTAGAATTATCATTATCTATAGAAGAACATTTTATCATTTATAATAAATATGGATTAGAAATAATTGGATAATGGATTGATGTTTCCCCTACCTTAATAATTCTAATATCCATTATTAACAAATCCATGAAAATAAGATCCCAATCAAACCTCATTTATTATAGAACTCCATGATCCATCATATTCAGTGCATCTAATAATTTTTTTGAAATACATGGGTGGTATTTTATTGAGAAATTGAAATCCTTATGTATATTAAGAAATATTCATTTACTCATGTTGAGATATTTTAGTGAAAATATGTATTTCATACTCTTATAATATATTAATATCTTACATCATTCACGATAGAGATAAGATAAATATAATTTCAAATAAAATATTTCAGTTTCCAACCCATGGTAATAAGTTGGATAATTATATTCATGATTATTTAACTTCATCAATGTATAAGAAATGACATTATAATTATTCATATACAAAATAATAACCCTTATTTTTTTCTTCACATTATGACACAATCCACTATTTCCTTATGGTAGTGTCAAAACCATAGTGCTGACCAATGCTCTATTCAAATCATTAAAACAATATTCATATTCCATTAACCTTGTGAAAATAACCCATTTACGTGTAATCATGGTTAGTGGTTTATCTAATAGAGAAAAATTCAGATAAAAACATCCATGTTCACCTAAAAAACAAAATGGAAATATACAATTAGGTTATCATTTTTGGTTTATGACATTCTTTGACTACCCTTACACTTACAGGATCAAATGTGATTCTATCATTGGATATAATATATCCAAAAAACAATCATTTTGATGCTAGAATATAGACATTCTAATTTTACCATATAATGAATTTTATATAATAGTATCAAGAATTATTTTTATGAGAGTATCATGCACCTAATTGGGTTTATAATATAACAAAATATAATTAATAAACAACCAAAAAATTATCACTATATCCCTTGAATAGTATTCTCATTATAACATTAATATATATGTCACATTAGTCAAATAAAATGGAATTATTTTAAATTTTTATTTTAAGGAAAACATTGGTAATGTTTTGTTTATAATATCCACCTTCATTACTCACAATTATAGTCACCTAATGCAAATTTCAATCTTTGAAATAAATTTACACTTATATAGTTGATCAAATATTTCATAATTTCAAGGCTTATGATACTTATTCATTATCATAATAGAATTTATTTTCCAATATTCTATGAAGAATATAAAATATCCATATTTATTCATAACAAAAGGAATATGGGATCACATAGAAGATATAATATGGTGTATATCACTTACTACTCACCACATATGTTATATATTTAATTCTACTAATTATACAATGGAAATTATATATAGATTCTATGATAGTTGTCTAGAAATATTGATTATATTAATGGAAAAATCAACATCATGATCTGGTGGGTGTCCATTTAATTACTTTGGAGATACATTAAAGTATTCATGAACAATATATACATTCTGAATTATAAAAATAACATTTATATCCATAGGTAGTTCCTATTCATCTTCCCTTATAATATCATTTAGAGGAGCTACTAGGTGTGTATAAAGACATAAATTAGATGACGAAGTAAACGTATAAATGTTAATAAATTATATATCAACATCACATATCGTAATGTAGTTCATTTTTAATAATTTTTTTCCTCATATTCAGAAAATAAATACATACTAATGATTATATTAAAATCATCCATTATTATAATACTAAATTTGACAAATATGGAACAATTATGTATCATAATAGGGACTGATTAACACATCATTGTTGGGGTCACATTTTCCCTAGTAGCATCAAATAAAAACTCCATTCATAATTTGTTTTAGAAATATCCACTTTTATTAGAAAACATGGAAAATATAAAAGAGTGTAAAGATAAATAATCATGTAAATTATTAAAAAAATCATAGTCTATGATTTGAGTACCCACCACCACATTTTTGGACCATAAAGCATAGTTGTAGTGATTACCTATGCTGGTCCATCCCACAAGTATTCTATTATGGTATATTACCTTAATGTTTATGGAAATGGTCCAAATAATGTACCATTTCATTATAGTTTATGCACATTATAGTAGGCGATATTTATTTTCCTTACATTATTTATCCATATTTCCCATTTCCCCACACATTTGGTAATCTCCCATTCCATTATGCATTTTCTTAGATGATTCTTTCCCCAATTTTCACATTATGTAAATTTCTCCTATCTCATCATCTTCTATGACCTTTTTACTTTTTCATAGTGATCATACAACCTATTATTTTCTTATATTACCTAGAATATATAGGTCCTTGAAAATTTATTCTATATCATAATGGAACATGAAACTATATCATAATGTAATGAAAATTAATTAGAAATCGGTTCCCTTGATTCAGTTTAATCCCATCAAATAACTGGTCAACCATTATTTACATAAAAAATATATAGTCTGAAGTATTATTGGATAGTTTTTTAATGTTGGACTCACACACTATCTATAATTTTTATTAATTCAATATTCAATTAAGGATATTCAACCCAATTTATGTTGGTAGTTCTAGAGAGAAGTATTTGTTATATATTATAAAATGAAAAGTTATTCATTCAAAATTTTCACATTATTCATCTAATTTACAGTTTCAAATCAATGAACACCATTTAATTGTATCTCTTTTCAATAAATAAACAATAAGAATAATTCATTCAATTTTATAAAATCTTAAATGAAAGATTATATTTTCTAGAGAAATAATACTTTTCTTATCTACTAATAGATTATAAGTTCCAAGAAAAATAGATTCTTACATCACTTGGAGAAATACAAAATTGGTGAATTGTGATGTGGAAGAACAGTTTACTATACATATTAAAAGTTATTATTGAAAACTTAATTACACCACCCTAATATGTCTATTATCCCCTTACTTCAAATACCAGCCATATCGGTAAACTCATCATGGAAATCTCTACATTTTCTATGATCATTTTTTCCAATTCATCTATTAAAACCATTGATGAATAATTTTACACACTGATTTATCTCATTATCATAATGAATATTGTCAAATAAAATAAAATAAATACAATTATAATAGTTTTACAATAGTTTTAGAGATTTTTTAAACTATCATGTTATCTATGTTCCATTAAAATATATTTACAAACGTTTCTAATAGCCTCTCTCTAATACAAAAAATAACTACACAAACTCTTGTATCCCATGGACAATATCAATATTATTACAATGTTCTAATATAAAAAGATCACATCCTAAAGGACTGATAAATCTAGTAGTCTTGAAAATATAGATAAATCAATTATTCCAATATTTTATAGTATATAAGAAACACATAACATAAAATCATTATTTCACCCATGATTTTATTAATAATATCTTTCTTCATATCTCAGGGAAATGAAAACAAATTAATATTGGTCTCAAAATAAAAATTTTTTGTTTCAAAGAATTAAATATATCATGAATAAATAAGGCATCATCAATATGGCATGATGAATAACTGAAATACATTCCATTTAATTAATAATATGAGCAGAAAAGGTATCCATATATAATATCAAATGCGATATTCTTATGTATAATAATAATAAATTATTTATGAAGTAATTGCGTAATATTGTGTGTTATGATCACATAAATCCTGAAATCTCTATTATAATGGGTTTCACAAGGACATTTTATAATTTGGGAGGAATATAATAAAATTCCATATAAATAATGTTATCCAAATGTTTTTCGACAAGAAATATGTAGAATCATTGAAAAATTATATAATTATTTTCCTCAACCATCAAAGTATGTCCAATGAATTCCTCAAATATGTAATTTAATTAATAACAATCTTCCTTATCAATAAATAACATTATTTTTATAATTATATTTATTTTTCTATGAGTTACCAATAAAATTAGATAACATTTATTGTTAAACAACATATTAATAAATGATATACTATTTAACCAATATGGATATCCATGATACAAAGAATATGAATATTTAAAAGAATTATAATTTCAAATAAACAATGTTCTCAAAAAAGTGAATTTTTTAATAGGAAGTTAAAATAAACCAAAATAAATCCCGAGATGAGAGGTGACCATTAGATTTATTGATTTTATAGATAATGAATG
Organism: Viscum album; assembly: GCA_963277665.1. Lineage (NCBI taxonomy): Eukaryota > Viridiplantae > Streptophyta > Magnoliopsida > Santalales > Viscaceae > Viscum > Viscum album. Next base: position 1,169,604,044 of record OY728119.1, on the reverse strand, counting down.
TTTTTAAAGAATATGAGAAAAAAGAAGATAACCATTTATAAAAACCATTCATTAATGACTTTTCATTATAAAACCATTGAAAACATGAAGAATAATATAATGGGAATATAATTTTTATGGATGTAGGAAGGTTTTTAATGTTTTATACACTAAAGGAAATAATTATTTTTCCCATTTTATATTGAAGGTTGAAAATGACCCTATTGGACAAAAATTATAAATTTTCCTTTAAAACCATTTTTAAATTATATTATAAATCCAAATATCCTTAATAAATCATTTTTTTAATAAAATTGATATTTGTAAAACAAATTTGACAAAATATGGACATGGATAAATAATATAATATACCATGAAGATAAATAAGATATGTTATTATGTAGAACTATAAATCGATTGATTTAAAGGGTAAAATATGAAAATTTTTATGTAAATATATAAAATACTTAATTATATACAGGATAAAAAAATATATGGTGTTTATGAATGATTGATTATAATATTTCATTGATGAAAATAATTGGAAACATAAAAATGATATTGTACCAAAAATTATTACCTCTTTGATAACATTAAAATAGTAAAATAATGAAGGAAAAAATGAAATGAAACACTATTCATCATTAATATATATATATATATATATTCATGTTAAATATTTCAAAGTGTAAATATATAAAATTTATGAAATTTAGGTTGATCTTAATACCACATATGTCTCAGTGGAATGCCAATTTAGAGGAAATATTTTAAAAATATCATATCATTGTAATGTGAATTAATTAATGTGTTTATTATGTGTAAAAATTTATGTAAATATAAATGATGAATATTATAATTTTAAATTATATAATTAAATTATACACATAATCATGTAAAAACATACACAATGAAAAATTAATCTTACCAAATGAAAATAAATTGAGTTATAAAATTCATTAAAAGAGGATTAACTCATAATGTACATTATTCATCTTACATAATAATAATTTTTTAATTAGTTCCTTTATTAAAAAATATTTTCATTTTTGTTATTCCTTTAAATTTATGTATTATCATATTAAATTTAATTACATTACAAATCATGTTCACATGGAAAATTTTGATTATATTAAGTTTATACGTATAAAATGATTTTAATAGGATACAAATGAAAAAGTGTTCTTTATTAAATAATATAATTAATAAAAATTAATTAAATATCATTTTTTACTTTATTAAAACTATTAAAACATGTCATTAAATATTATTCTAAAAAATGATTTACATTACATTATCAGAGAGGGTTTCCCATACGTATGTATGAGTAAGGTTTCATTTATTCAGTGATCATGAAGGAATGATGGTGTTTATTATTTTATAATTCCATATTTATAATTTTACCATAAAAAACATATTATTTACTTAAATAAACATCTATAAACTCTCCATGTTATGTGGTGTTCAAAAAATATCACATCGGTTCTTGGAGATGGTTATCCAAAAATACAAATTTAATAAATTATTAATGTTAAATAAATGTAAAGGTAAAAAAATTGATATATTACTATTTAATAATTTTATATATGTAATGATATCATATATATACATTAAATTCATCATTATAACTAACTGAGAGAGTTGGTGTTGGAAAACAAATTTCGTCAGTTCATATGTTGGTAGTCCAATGTACACATGAATGATAGTTTTGTTGCCCATTTCATGGAGTTATAGATAGATATAGATTATTCCATTAATATAATAAACTTTTATCTTATGGAATATAATGGTGTTATTATTTTATCATGGTTAATAAATAATTTTATGAGGTGGAAAAAGAAAGATAACATAAATGCATGGTTATTAACTTCACCTCTTCTTCAAACAAACTCCTTATGTTTATACTAAAATACTTTCAAACATGTTTTTATAATAAAAAATATATTATAGGTCTTGGGTAGGGATTAAATTATGTTTTTTATTTAATTTATGAAATAAAATCCACATTATTTTTTTAAACGAGTGGAGAGGGTTGTCTATTTATATGTTGGGGGAGAAGGCATATTTGGAATATTTATAAAAATAATATATTTTAAGGTCTTACTCCAGAAAATAGTTTAAAATGAAACATTTATAAATATAATATAATATATAGGATAAATATGGAACTAAAAAATAAATTATAATTTTTTTTTCATTTTAACCATTATCCCATTAGTATAACCCCCTGTAAACTGGTTTAAAAATTACATGTGTTATTATATTTTTACTAATTTTTGTATTTATTATGGCCAAAAAATATTTTTACCATATTATATTATATTTATGATGATTATTTTGAATATAAAAAATTAATATAATATTAAATTCATATAATTGGAATAAATTAATTAAATTTTAATCCCAGAAAACATGATTCCAAATAGTTCTTCAGAAAATGTATATTTAATTATAATTTTTTTTATAAAATTACAATATAAAATACATTTAAAACACCATAATTAGATTATTAATAATATGATTGATAAAATAATTTTGAACTATTTTTATAACATAATGTTACTATGTAATTTTTTGAAATAAAAATTCAATTTTTCAAAACAAATTATATTCATCACTATTTATTGAAAAAATTATTTTTTTTAGAAAATATTGAAAATTAACCCTATTTTATTTTTAAAATTATGTATTAAAAAAATTCAATTTTTTGACAAAAAATATTTTATTTGTAACCGAATATTTTAATTGAAATATTATATTTTTATAACTCATTTTTTTCTCTTTAAAAAATACCTCATATAAATATAACACTTTAAAAAAATTAATGAATATTAAGAAGACAAAAATAATTTTTATTCTAACATTACTAAGGTTTTTATAAATATAAAACTTGAGAACTTGTTCCTTAATCCGTATAAAATAATATGATTTGGATCCAATCATTATTCAATGATAAGATGAATGAAAATTGAGAATTTTCATGAAACAAAGAATGACTTGTTTATATATGATGTTCATTAATGAATGTTGTGGATTTAATGAAACCTTTTCCATAGTAATAATGTTATAAACAATAAAAATCTTCATGGTAGTGGATGCATATCATTAGTAGCATTTTTACATAATAAATGTAAGTCATATTTTTTTTAAATAGAGAAATTAAGGAAGAAATCTTCGTGAATACAATGATAATGATTAGTTTAGATATTTTAATGATTGATAATAAAAATTATATGGAAAATATTTCTTGGGAGAATTATGTTTCAGTTGCAATAGTCTAAAATAATTATTAGTCACTTTTATTAAAGTGGATGCAAAATATGAAGCCACCACCAATGATTTTACAAAAATAAATTAGATAAATGATCATCAATATGATTTGAAACTAAATGTTTTTATAGAATTGACAATAATTTTTTATAATGAATGTTCTTTTTATCATTCTAAAAATATTGAACAATATATGAGATCAAAGAATATTGATATTAATTATCATTTCTTTATAGATTTTTTTGAGTTGTAATGATTGAATGTGATTATAAAAAATATAATATTTAGTACGCTTCCACGAAATATATTCCAAGAGAGAGACTTATGGAATTGAGGCTCCAATTATATGCTCATCCTCCAATAATAAATTACTATATTTGTTCATGGAACTAATCCACTGTACATTTCTTGATGTTTCAAAATAGGGAGATAATGCGAGTCATTTTCCAAAAAGGGGGAGAGTAAATAATTTCAAGAAAGGGGGAGAGTAAGTAAAACTATTTTTAAAATTAATTTTAAGAATTGATTACCATATAATGGGTAAAAGTAAAAATTTAGAGGCAAATAGAGATAATAAAATTGATGGGTGTTTTATTTTTTATTAACCATGTAATTACATGTCATTGAGGGATTTAATTCATTAAAAACATAACAATATAAACAACTGTGTTGCTAGGGTATTCACTGTTATAATAGTTTTGATTTTTATGGATGTTTTCAAAACTGAAATTTTATTAATTTCTTAAAAATATCGAGAAGTCAAAATTTTATTTTTGCATAATGTTGGGGGTTCAAATTTGTTTTTGTTGATAAAAAATACAAGCGGGGTTAGATATCATTTATGATGTTTTCCAAATAATAATTATTTTTTATTTTCTGAAAAAATTATTTTCTACGATTATAATTGTAAAATAGGTGTGAGATATGTAATAGAAACTTAATAAGAAAATTTTATTACAGGGGAAATTTTTGAACATTACATAACATGGTTAAGTAACATTATAACATATTTATATTAGCACTAGTGCAGAAAATGTTTTTAACACCACCGTTTTTGACGTCCGTTATATAGAACCGACGTGAAAATATTTGATACGTGGTTTTTTACGTCGGTTATTTGATAACCGATGTAAAAAAGGACGTATGTATGAATTTTTTTAGGTCGGTTATAAAATAACCGACCTAAAAAAGGTGGAATCTGAGGCCTTTGTGGCGTCATTTATCAAATTACCGACGTAAAAGTACAACCTGCTGATTTTTTCGCATCGGTTATATTATAACCGATGTAATAAACCACCACTCGAAAGTTTTTACGTCGGTTATAAAACAACCGACGTAAAAATTGTGGTTTTGGATTTGTTTTTTACGTCGGTTATATAATAACTGATGTAAAAAAACCAACACGCGGATTTTTTTACGTCCGTTATAAAATAACCGACGTAAAAACTGTGTAATCTGATACATTTATAACATCGGTTATTATAATAACTGAAATTATAAATGTAATAAAAATAGTTTATAATGTTTTTTTAAATAACAAACATTCTAAAACATTAAAAAATTAACACGCCCTATGGCTTGTCATTTGTGATTTTTCGATCGACAGCCCGGTGACTCATCTCTCTAGTGCAGAAAACCCTAATGGACTCTTCGAACTCGTTTTGTTAAACTCATTTTGGCATCATCCTTTATCATATTTACACTCCTCAGATCTATCATATTCACTCTCAACACTCAAGTAAGCCTCCCACGACTTTATTTCATTCGTTTTTTTCAGATAGACTATACTTACGTTTTGTAATTTTTTTGGTTTAAACTAGGTATGATTCTTCGATTTCAAACCCTCTTACCTAGTTTTTCCATCATCATCTTATTTATTATAACTATATCTATTTGATATACTTTCAATATTCATGTAAGCCTCACCTACTTCTATTTCATTTTTTTTGTTTCATTGATGCCCGACATTGATGGTAATTTTTGTTGTCATTAACAACTAATGATCTCATTCACCTATAATACTGCAATTTTTATGTAAATTATTTTGATACACCCATTTTTTGTACCAGTGTTATTTATATTATAAACATATATGGTTTTTCATGGTGCAATGTTTGTTTTGGAACCTTCGTTGTTTCTATTTTGGGTATCACTATTTGTAGTTCCATAATCTACTTACGTCACTTATTTTCGTGGAATATTATAAGTGTTTGTATGCTATTAAAACCCAATTCATTGCACAATAGAGCATTTAGACTAGTAGGAGATACAGTTCATGGTTCTCATTTTTAATAATGGCACGATACCAAAACTAGTAGCTTGAGGTTAAAATCCCTAGATATGCCAGAACTAGTAGCAAGAGGTTAAAATCCCATGGTTCTGGGTGGGATGTCAAGAGTGTTGGTGGCTGTCCAGGGGGTTCGGGGTTGTCCAGAAGGTTGGGGGCTATCCAGGGTTTCCATGAAGGTGTGTGTGTGTGTGGGGGGGGGGGGTAGTCCAGGGGTGTGTGTGATGGGGGGGGGGGGGTGGGTGGGGGTGTCGAAGGGTATGGGGGGCTTTCGAAGGGGGTGGGTAGGGGGGGGGGGGGGGTTGTCCAAGGAGTGGGGGAATTTCCAGAGGGTTTGGGGGGTTGTACGGGGGTTGGGGGCTGTCCAGAGGGTTGGGGGTGTCCAGGGGGGTGTCCAATGGGGTAGGGGGTGGGGGTGGTGTCCAGGAGTGGTGGGGGTACTGTCTAGAGGGGTGGGGGTTGTCCTGGGCGTGGGGGCTATCTAGAGGGGTGGGGGGATATCCAAGGGGGGTGGTGGTGTCCAGGGGGTGTCCAAGGGGTGGGGTGGTGTTCAGAGGGTTTGGGGGCTGTCTAGAGGGTTGGGGTGTGCAGGGTGTCCATGGAGGTGGTGGTGGTGGGGGGGGGGGAGGGTAGTCTAGGGGTGTGTGTGTGTGGGGGGGGGGGTCCAAGGGGGTGTCGAAGGGGGTGGGGGGATGTCCAAGTGGGTGGGGGCCTGTCTACAGGGTTTTGGTGGTTGTCTGGGGGTGGGGGATTTCTAGAGGGTTGGGGGTGTCCAGGGGGTATCCAAGGGGGTAGGGGTGGGGGTGGTTTCCAGGAGGGGTGGGAGTGCTTTCTAGAGGGGTGGGGGCTTTCCAGGGTTGGGGAGACTATCCAGAGGGTTAGGGGTTGTCCAGGGGGGTGTCCAAGTCGATAGGGGGTGGGGGTGGTGTCCATGAGGGGTGGGGGCTGTCCAGGGGGTGGAGGGTTGTCTAGAGGGTTGGGGGCTATCCAGAGGGTTGAGGGTTGTCCAAGGGGGTTTCCAAGTGGGTAGTGGGTGGGGGTGGTGTCCAAGAGGGTTGAGGTGCTGTCTAGAGGGGTGGGGGTGCTCTCTAGAGGGGTGGGGGGCTGTCCCGGGGGTGGGGGCTGTTCAGAGGGTTCAGGGTGCTGTCGAGAGGGTTGGTGGTGTCCAGGGTGTCCATTAGAGGCCCCATGATTTTCATTGACTCAATGTAAGTTAAAACTGTTATATCTAACTATATTTTCTTTTTAAAATTACATTCAAGCATATTTGTTTAAATACTCATAGATTTGTTTTATATTTCAAAAAAAATTTACATTCAAATTATTATTTTTTCATATTCACATATATTTGTCTTATCGTAAAAAGACTTATAGTTTTGATATTTGTTATAGGTAATAATGAGTCGAAATTGGATTACGGCACATCGAATGAGCAATGAATATGAGGAATGTGTTGATGCCTTTTAGGAATTTTCTAAAAGAAATGTTCCAAGTAGTAACATTTTTTCTATCCATGTCTGAAATGTTTGAATATGAAGAATTTGAAAAGTAGAGAGATAAAAGATCATTTGATTTGTTATGATTTTAATTTGATTTACAACCCTTGGATTTAACATGGTGAAACTAGACGGAATGCCACTGATGATGATGATTCACAAGATGGTAAATCCAATGGAATTGAAGAAAAGATTCGCGATATTGCAACAGAACAAATTGAGATAGAACTGACAGTTTCACATATATATGGTGATGCTGAAAAAACATTATATCCTGGTTGTACAGATTTTACGGTTTTGTCGGTAGTGTTAAGATTGATTAACATAAAGGAGAAACATGGATGGAGTGACATAAGTTTTACAGAGCTGCTATAATTAATGAAAGACATTCTTCCAAAAGATAACGATCTTCCAGATTCACATTATAAGGCTAAGATAATATTATGTCTGATGGGATTGGGATACAAGAAAATACATGCATGTCTGAATGACTGTATGATATATAAGAATGAATACGAATTTTTGTCATATTGTCCTAAATGTGGGACATCACGGTACAAGGTGAAATAAAAATCATAGGCTGATGTAGAGATTATAGAGATCCCATCAAAGGTATTATGTTATCTTCCTATAATTCATCATTTCAAACGTTTATTTTCTAATTCACATGATTCAAAAAGGTTAATATGGCATGCAGATGAGCGGTTATGTGATGAAAAAACATGTCATCCAACTGATTGTCCATAATGGAAGAATATTGATGAGCAGTATTCTATATTTGGAAATGAAATTAGAAATCTCAGACAAGGGTTGTTCACATATGTAATGAATCCATACCGAACCCTCAGTAAAACACATAGTTCATGGAATATTTTATTGGTAATTTACAACCTCTCTACTGAATTTTGTATGAAGCACAAATATTTCATATTGAGTACAATGATCTCCGGTCTGAAGCAACCCAACAATGATATTGATGTTTACTTGTCACCGTTGATTGATGATTTGACACTTTTATGGGATTATGGTATTAGGGTGTATGATTCTTATAAAATAAAAAATTTCAACTTAATTCAGTGCTTTTGTTCACTATAAATTACTTCCCAGCATATGGAAAATTTTCTCGATACAGTGTTAAAGGGCATAAAGAATGTCCACTTTTCAAATAACAGACATCATATTGTCAATTGCATAATGGGAGGAAAATAGTGTACATGGGTCATCAAAATTTTTTGCTTATAGATCACCCTTATAGAAGACTAAAAAAGGCATTCAATGGCTCACAAAAATTTAATATTACTCCAAAACCATTATCCCTTAATCTGTATATTGAGAGGATGAAAAACCTTGATGTGACCTTGGGAAAGTCACAGAAATCTGGTAATTATAGACATATTTGGAAGAAAATGTCAATATTTTTTGAGTTACCATATTGGAGCTATCATGAAGTTAAACATAATATTGATTTCGTGCATGCAGAGAAGAATATCTGTGATTGTCTGATTGGAACATTGTTAGATATTAAAGGAAAGACAAAAGATGGGTTAAATTCAAGATTAGGTTTACTATCAATGGGAATACATTTGACTTAGCTCCCACTCCTAAAGATATACGAACATTTCTTCCCCCGGGTTGTCATATATTATCGAAGAGGGATAATATTTTCTTTTGTTAGTGTCTTCATGATATCAAATTTCCTCAAGGTTATTCTTCAAATGTAAAGATTTTTATCACATTGAAGGACTTGAAGTTGAGAGGTATGAAATCACATGATTGTCACGTCATTATGCAACAAATTATACCAGTTGCATTATGTGGAATATTTCTCATCCGTGTCAGAAAGACTATGATGAAGTTTTGTTATTTTTTCAATTCAATTTGTAATATGGTGATTGATGTGAAGGATTTGAACAATTTGGAAAATGATATAATTTTTATACTTTGTCAATTGGAAATGTATTTTCCACCAATTTTTTTTGATATAATGGTGCATTTAATGATTTATCTGGTTCAAGAAATAATGCTTTGTGGGCCTGTATATATTCATTGGATATATCCTTTTGAATGGTATATGAAAATATTTAAGGGGTATGTTAAGATTCTATATCGTCCTGATGCCCCCATTATTGAAAATTATATTTCTGTGGGGGGTTTCAGAGTTTTTTACGAGCTACTTGGTTGTGGTGCATCACATAGGTTTTCCTCCATCTTTCCATGAACGAGTTAACAATGAGGTAAATTGGATTTGTGGCCTGAAAGTCAAATCATTTTCATCTAAACAGATGAAGAAGCTGGAATCATACATCTCAAATAACTTAGCTGATGCTCAATCGTATATCAAATTGCATATTAATGATTGTAAACAGTGTCATCCAAAGAATAAAGAAATGTGGACTTTAAATGGGCACAACAAAACATTTTTGTCATGGTTTAATATAACCTTTCTTGGTTGATTAGATGTATCAGAGAAATTAAAATGGATAGTGGGTGGTCCATGTTTAAATGTGATAACATGGCATAGTTATGACATTAATGGCTATACAATTCATACGAAAGCTCAGGACAACAAAAGTAAAGTTCAGAATAGTGGTGTATTGGTGTTTGCAGAAGCAATACATTTTTCGAGTGCTAAGGAAAAAAACCCAATTTCTGCATCAAGTGCATATTATGAATTGATTGAAGACATTTGGGAGGTTGATTACATTAAAATTAAAGTTCCTATTTTTAACTGTAAATGGTTTATTGGTAACAATAGTGGTAGACTTGATAAATTTGGAATGACATTTGTTAATATGAATAGATTGGAAGACACATATGATTCTTTTATAATGGCAACACATGCAAAAAAATTTCTATGTAGTTGATCAATCAGATTTGCAGTGGGATATTGTTTTACAAGGAAAAAAACAATATGTTGGTGAGGATGAAATTGATGAAGATGATGATTTATGTGAGATACCTACTTACATGGAAAGATTAACAGAACATAATAGTGAGCATGGTGAAGACATGGTTTGTTCCATAAGGAACATTCATGACGAAGTAATTTGAAAAAACAATCCATTTGTACATTCCTAAAATTACAGGTAACATATTTTTATTTCTTGTTTACATTTATTTTCTTCATGAAATGCAAGGTATTGTAGGTTTTTTCTTTATTAAAACACATATTAAAACAAAATAAGTATAAGTTTTTGTTTGTTTTATTTTTTTTAGTTTACTTTATCATGTTTAAAATTGCATGAATTATTTATCTATTATTTTTATTTAGTGACAATTAATTTACCATGTTTACCATGTTTACCAGGTTTACCATGTTTACCATGTTTACCATATTGACCATCTTGACCATCTTTACAATTGTTTAACATGCTTACCATATTAACAATGTTTTCTATTACGTAACTTGGTACAATTTTCTATTTTCTGATTACAGTAGTATTAAAATATTTGAATTTGTATATTTGCGTACTAATGATTGTTTTTTTTATTTGAAGTACAATGATAGATCATTCAGTTGATCAACCACATTATTCTGTAGATGGGAATATTGGCCATACCTCAAGAGTGGAACATTCACATGCTCCTCTTGATGTTCCCCAAACTCCCTCACGTGATACTATTACGACAAAGAGTTCAAGAGTTGGTAAACGTGGGTGCACACATTTTCCAAAATTAGCACTTGCCCGTATGCAGGATCAGTGGATACTCATTGAGTTTTATGATGATGATATTCTTAGAGGTCCAAATGCAAAATATTTAAAGAGTTTTGTATCAAATCGGGCTAAGAGAAAAGTAATAATTTTGTATGATGACTCGAGAAGTGTGGATGATGTGATAATATCTCAGTTCTAGGAGACGATTTTGGTAAGATAATTTTCTATTGTTTGACTATTCTTTAAATGTTTCTAGTATATATAATATGATTAAACTCTTCTTCATCAGATGAAATTTGATAATCCTGACACTGGAGGAGACATGATGAAATGCTTATCGATGGCTGTCAGGAGATGGAGGGATTTCAAATCAACCCTCTCATATGATTTAATTTTTTTTCATATGAGTCATGACAATCCATGTTGTATATATCCTTTTATAGATGAAGACACATAGAGACAGTTTGTTTAAAGTAGAAGAAAAGAGACCTTTATTGGTAAGGGAAATGTAAACTTTTATAAGCTTTCATATATAAATCATCTTATTAATGTTTTGTTAATGATTTATTATTCTTAATTTATAGAAAATAAGGAAATATCATCATGAGAACCAATCTAAAAAATTATACCCTCATAGTTTATCTCAGGGAGGGTATGCATTATTGGAAGAAAAAATGATGGCGGAAAAATTTCAAAAAATAAGAGCTGAGACTTAAAGCTTTGGAGAGGTGGCCCCTCCATCCCCTCCATCTAGACATTAAAAATGGAAGAGATCTCGGATGGACAAAAAAGGGCAATATCTTTCAGAAGAATTGAGAATCATAGCTGAGAGGATTGTAAGATATCTATTTTATTTATTTAAGTTAACAATTTTCTTCATATAATTTCAATCATTATAGAAATGTTCAATTAACTAATACAAGACTCTCTTGAGGAGCAGAGCTCACATGGGGCATTTACAGCTACTGGGAGGCAAGATATTTTATCTGTAGCATTGGGAAAGCCCGAACATCCTGGCCATGTAAGAGGATATTCGGTAGGTGTATCGGTAAGAAAGGTGTTGCGATGTTTTTCAACTTCTAACATTGAGGGTGTTTATAAAAAAATAGAATCATTGGAGGATGAAGTTTATAATATTAATTCAAAGATGGAGGAAAATATTAATGCATCGGTACCGTCTATTTTTGCAGACATGCAAAGGCAATTTCAGACTGCAGCTCCCACTCCTCTACCTCCCTTTGCAGACCCCATTATTTATCCTCCACCTCTGCCAGTAGCTCCCAATCCCCCACCTCAGCTTGAAGACCCCATTTTTTATCCTACTCCTCCGCCATAACTTCCTACTTATTTAGAGTTGTATGTTGATGATCATCAACATCATATAGTTTCATATGGGTTGGTATATTGTATAGGAGATACAGTTCATCATCAAAACTTATAGGTAGAGAATCAAAGGGTCACTGTACATGATATTATAGATAGATCAGCTTGAGTAACATTACCTAAATATGAGGTGATGACCGTTTTACACAGTATCAGTCATTTTTTAATTTGTTCATCCAGATTTTTTCGACTCATTACCATAGAGGTGTGAATGTTATATCTTTTATTTTATTTTTTTATTAAAGTTGTTTTAACATTTGAAAACTAATATATATTTCTATTTATTTTTACAGTAATACTTAAAAGGAAATTAAATACTTTATAGACATCAACATAGTCAAATGGCTATGACATCAAATAGGGAATCTAGTAGTCTTGACATATTTTCAAGATATTCAAATTTTTTGGCGGGTCATTAGGAGTTTCCAATGGAAGCTCATGTTTGTGGATGTGCAATAACTGTGGGGATTATGAAAACTTATATCATGGAGCTTGTTACTAGAGATAATTTGGGAATCAATGTGGTGCATATTTTTCCATGTAAGTATTAACACATTTTCCCTGGGTTATATTTATTTAAAATTTATACTTATATCGATTTTGTATTAGGTATCTTTATAAAATTTGTGAGAGGAATGAGCTGACAGATTTATATGGATTCATGGACCCACAATTGATTTCCCCTGAAGCATGTGCATTGGATGAGAATCAAAAAATGCTTTATATTACTGAAATACTTGAACAGAATATAGTCACACAATGTTGGATGACGCCTTTTTGTGAGAGTTATGAAAAATATCTCACTCAAGGATTTCATTATCTTTTAACATAAAAAACCACTAACCTTGAATTTTCTTTTTTCATTGATCATTGGATGTTAGGGGGTTTCTCCCCAAGGGAGAAAACACTTTATTGGATATGCTCTGTCCATGATGATGTGTGGTAAAGTTTTATGAATACTTTGGAAGCATAAGTTTAAATTTCTCAATAGTTTTATATATTATAATAAATTTTAAATTTACCCCATTCATATTATTTTCTAAAAGGGAATGGGTCTACTTTTGAAAAAACACAAATAAAATGAGTGCAAAGATCAAATATGTAAATGCAATGGTAAATATCCATTTATAATTTTTACTTTTTTTATTTATTACATAAAAATAATATATTGATTTTACACTAATTCAAACAGAATTTTCATGAACAACAAGGTGTCGTGGAATGCTGATATTATATGTTAAGATTTATGTATGAAATAATAACAATTGGGACAATTGTGAACTTTGACTGGTAATATTTCCTTTTAAAATTTTTCATAATATTTCAATTTGATTTATTCATTATACATGTTAACTACTATCCTTTTCATTTGTAGCTATTTGATGACCCTCAACCCTATACTGATCATGACATCAAACTCTTACAAGTGGAGTGGTCAAATTATTTTACAGCTTTGATTGAATTTTAGTTGTTTGTAGTGTAAAATGAAATATTTAATATTGTCATTGTAATTGTGTATATGGTTGTCTTTTAGGTTTGATTTAGTTTTTTTAAGTTGATAGTGTAAGTTTTTAATGTTATATATGTGAATGTTTAATTTTTCTCTACTTCTTATTTTGGTCTACTTAGGATGTTTATTCAGGTATGGATTCCGGTCTGGGGGGAGGGGTTCCAAGGGTGTGGGGGTGTTCAGTGGGGTGTAGGGGTGTCCGGGGGTGTGGGAGGGATATCCGGTGGGGTGGGGCCATGTACTGGAGGGTGGGGGTGTCTAGGGGTGTGGGGTGTCTAGGAGGGTGGGGGTTGTTCATGGGTGTGGGGGGTTGTCCAGGGGTGTGGGGGGCTATCTAGGGGTGTGGGGGGTGTCCAGGGGTGTGGGAGGGCTGTCTGGTGGGGTGTGGGGGCCTGTCCAGGGGTGTGGGCGTTCCGTTCAGGGTGTGGGGGGTATACATGAGGATAGTGGGTTGTCCTGGGTTGTTTGGGGCTGTCTAGGGGGTTGGGAGCAGACCAGGGGTGTGGTGGGGGCTATCAAGTGGGGTAGATGATTAATTTTTCTTTGCTTCTTGTTTTGTACTACTTCTGTTTTTTGGTATGAATTCCTGATTTGGTTTCAGGGGAGAGAAGAAGACTGAATTATATTTAAAAAAAATTGGTGTTTCGCGTTGATTATTTTATTACCGACGTGAAAAAATGGGGAAGGGTTTATCACGTTGGTTATTTGAATAACTGACCTGATAAAAGGCCCCTACACTGGTTTATCACATCCGTTATATAATAAATGATGTGATAAACCATTTCCCAGGCATTTTATCACATCAGTTTTGAAATAAATGACATGATAAAAGGCCCCCAGACTGGTTTATCACGTCAGATATTATATAACCAACCTGATAAAATCCCCCTGGTTTATCACTTCAGTTATGTAATAACCGACGTGATAAATGCCATAGAAATGGTTTATCACGTCAGTTATTATATAACAGACGTGATAAACACCCCCACACTGTTTTATCATGTTGGTTATATAATGAATGACATTATAAACCATCCCCCTGGTTTTTGAACTTCAGTTAATTAAGAACCGATTTTATAAACCCTACGATGTTATATTTTTTATGTCGATTTGTAAATAACTGACATAAAAAACAATATTTATAATGTCGTCTGTATTAACGTTGGCTAAAAACTGACATAAAAATTGAAAAATAACCGATGTTAAAAATGTTTTCTGCAGTAGTGTATTCTAACTACTCTAAAAATAACCTAACAAAATTAAAATATACTGATCCAAGCCACAAGGAGAAGAAAATTTATATATGTAAGGTACCAAAATATATTGCTGAACTTCTCTTAAGAATATAAATCATGTACAAGGAGAAAGAGGCACAACCTTGTTATCAAAAAATAATAATTAAAAAATCTTTTCTAAACAAAACTAGGGTTCAATTTTCAAGATGGTAATTTTCATGAAATTATCACAAATGAGGTTTGTACAATGTTTGTTGATAAATGTTTTGTGGAGTCTTAGTCAAGGGATATAGAAGTATTGATGATTTTTTTTGAAAAATATTTGTAATAAATTTCAAATAATTAATCTTATGTGAGAATATTAAAAAATAATAAAAACATTTATTGTATTAAATGTAGAAAGAAAAAAAAATAGACAAGTCATAATTCATTAAAAAGAAAAAGAATAAGAATACAGTTCAAAGTTGTTTTATTTGATATATTAAATCCAAACATGGATCCATATAAAGGACTAAGATGTAATTGGGGTCTATAGAATTTGAAATAATTTATTCAAACATATTTGTTCGGTCAAGAATAATGGAAAGAGGAAAAACTATTTTCTAGTCCGATAAATTGTATTAAATTTCATGTTGTAATGTTTTCTTATTAAAGATAGCATAATGTTTTAGGTTAAAGTAATTATGAATTGAACTATTAAAGGAGATATATACAATATAGATCTATCATATAATTCCCCATTAATAAAAAAAATACATTGAAAATTTTAATGAATTTTTTTTCCAATGTTAGAGCTCAGAAAGAAAGAAAATAAACATATTAACCGAGAATCATTTCACCAGATAGATTACTTTCATAATTATTAATTTGAAAAAACATCCATTAAAAAAATAATTAATAGGTTCTTATAAATAATTATAAATCCCTTTTTTACAAAGATTTTTTTTCTCATGTGTTTTGTTATCCTATTGATAAAAAAAATTATTAATGAATTTCATTAAATTTATATTTTATCTATATTTAAGAATATAAGAAATGATGATTTTTTATGAAACTATATGAAGATCAAGGAATATTATAAATGAATTTATAAGTATACAAAATATTTTGAAAAATTAGGAATAATTTAATTTTTCAATTTTATATTGTGGGAAAACAAAATTTGTTTCCTTCCTTTTCTATTTTTAACTCACCTATAAATATGGGTGCAATTACTATTGGTACATAACACTATCCATGAAGATGAAAACAATATGCTATGAATATTTTTTGATACTATAAGTTTACATCCACTATTAAATTTCTTGTAAATGAAATGTTTCATACATAAGATTAAATTAAATAATTATGAAGAGTTTTTTATTCTGAGAACTTGATTAAGATAATCAAATATAGATCCAAGACATAGTTTGTATGGTGTAATGTTTTTAATTATCATAAAAAAGCCAATATATAATTTCACAATTTTTTTGAGGTTAAAAATTTTAATAATTCTTTATTATGGTAGGAACCATATATATAAATTTACTTGACCAAGAAATTAGATAGTGTTCTTCCAAATGATCATTTGGGATAAAAATTAAAAATTATTTATATCTTTTATGTTGGATACGTTTTGAAATGTAAAAATTTAATAATAAATAAAGTTTGTATAATAATCCATGTTGGGATATTGATGGATTCAAATAAATGTCAGATATATGTTTTTTACACATCATTAAAATAGTGAATTTCGATGTATTAATGGGAGTATCCATGGAAATGATGTAGGTTATTTCATAGAGGGTGAATCACATAAATCATGAATTAGTCACATTACATTCTTATTATTGCATGAATTTGTGTTTTACATAAATGTTGATAAAAATAAAACTCTATTAAGTATTAGGGATTAATTTTAGTGAATTATAATTTTTGAAAATTCACCACTGATTGCTCGTGTTGTGGTTTTTATGATCATTTGGACTTTACAATAAAAAAATATGTCAAAATGGTTCGCAGTTTCTGAAAATTTTCTTATCACATTTAATCCACTAAATATATTCTATATATAAATTTGTAAATTACATATCAATTCATATATTTAGTATCATATTTTCTACCCCTTTGAGAAATAATGAAAAAAGGAAATTCAAGAGGGGACAAAGTAGTCATACTCAAGCCTTATACATGAGGAAGTTGAAAATCCATCATTAAAATCATATTTTGAAATGCCACATGAGATAATGAATTGTCTACAATATCCGAAATATGTTATTTTTTGGATTTAAAAATAACATACATAAATTTATATTCAAAATCTTCATGATGAATTTATATTTAATATCAATCTGCTTACAAGCAGATTTTTGGAACATATTTGTTGAAAAATTTATTTCACATTGATTAGGAAATTCAATAAGAAGTGGCATTATCATACCCACCAATAGATCTTCCAAATGATTTTTCATCCATGTCCACTGAGTTTTAGAAAACATTGTATCCACATAGACATGCTTAATAGAGATTATATTTATATATATTTTCATATTTGGGTGCCAACACACACATCTATTTTGAAGAACGAATACTACACAGAATTTGAATTATTTATCACTAAAATAGCGTGCCTAATCTATATCAACATAACCAAAAAATATAAAGATTATTTTTGGTTTTTTTCCAAAATACATTACACACCTTAAAAACGTAAAAATACACTTTCTTATAACAAAATTTTAATCAGTTTTGTTACAATAAGAACTCGTTTAATAAGGGACATTATATCAAATATCTACTCTTGAAGATATAAGGCATAATAAACATCCAATAACATTCGGAAATTATTCTTGATTATGTTTCTGTCACTATTCATCTTTGGAATTCCTTTTTACAATAAAATTGTTGTGTAAACTGATCTTGATTTCTCCATAATGAATCAGTATAGTATTTCATTTTCATACTACTCGTGAAAAAGAAAATTTTCAACTCTCTCTTGAGGGATTTTCAAACCAAGAATATACCACATATCTTTAGTAATAAAAATTTAAAATATATCCTTCATTTTTTTAAATATTATCAGACATTTTATTATTATTTACACCATATATGACTTTATCTATACAAACTGAAATTAGGAGATATACCAATTTTTCATCTATTATATAAAAATTATTGTACACTCTTCCCATTTTTAAAATTAACCTCTAATTATAGGATTTAAAATTATAATATAAAGTTATTGGGGATCTATTAAACCAATATAAATCCTTATTTAAAGTAAAAAAATAGTTTTCATCTTCACCATGATGAGTATTACATTGTCGTTTAATGAAAACACCATATTTTAATTCTCCATTAATAAATGAAGAATTGGCATTCATTTGGAAGATCATGTAATGACTTTTTATAGATATATAAAGGTGCATTAAAATAGTTTCATCGTTTGAAAATTGTCTAATTTTATTATAAATGTCAACACATTCAATATGGGAATAGCCTCTACAGACATATCTTTCTTTATTTTTCCCATACAAACTTGTTCAATTAATTAATTTTAAAACACCCACTCTTCCTAGATTATATAAGTATATTTCCATTTAGGAGAAAGTAATCATGTATTATTATACTCAATTTGATTTAGTTTATCATTCATATAACTAACCCATGCAATATTTTCTAGTGTTTACACAATATCATTAGGATTAACTTAAGAAAAAATGAAATATGAGAAAATATTTTTAATGTTTTTCAGATTTTCAATTATTATTCAAAACATCTAATGATGTTTTGAATATGATTGTAATGTCCCGGTTCGGGAAGCCACCCAGAGGTGCCCCGTACCCAGTGGGTCACATGGCCTAAAGCACATTTCCCTGAATGCCAGAGGCTGCCGACTATAAGGGAGGGCCTTGGGTGTGATTGTGGGGAAAATATTCCCTCATTGGAAGAGTGCATAGCGGAATTAAACAAATATATACAAAAGCAGAAGTAGTAATAATGACATACAAAAAAATGAATGTATAAACTGGAGAATATATATAAAATGATAAATGATACATATGTCTAGGAAAACATCCAAACAAGTCACAATGATGGAATACAATAGAGCTAATCCAAACAGAAAAAGAAAAAGATAAACTCCTCAGCATCACAATCTATAGCTTGGTCCCATGCTCTCCATCTCCACATCAATTTAAGTACATGAAGGTGAAGGGTTCTTTCCCTTATCTATACCTGCAACAATTTCATCTGTTTCAGCCCAAAAGCATGGCCCAAATAGGGGGTGATACTAAATCCCAGTAGGCAACCACCACGAGATCTGTGCCTTACCGTCAGTGAATATATGGAAGGTAAAGTATCGAATGCAGTAAATAAGGAATGTACACATCAATAAATCATCAACAGTTTCAAAGAATTCAAATCACCACATAACATGCAATAACTAATCAAATGAGATAAAAACAACAGGTAACCCTATGGGACGTACTCACAGCCTAACCCCGCAGGTCCTACTAAGAAGCTAGCAAGTAAGAAACACCAAACGTAACCCTCTTGGAAGTACTCACAACCTATCCCCTCTGGTCCAACCTAGAAACACAAGAAACCCTCTAGGAATTACACTCAGTCTAACCCCTTTGGTTCAGGTTAATCATATACTCTCTGAGGAAGAAATCACCGTTAATTCCCTCTATAGTCACATATCATTACAAAAGGCGCTATGGGGAAGCACTCAATGTCACATTCCCATTGTTGCCCATGTTGATGAACTAAAGACACTCTGAGGAAACACTCAATGTGAATTACCCATGTGGTCTCTCATCATAAGTTATAAAGGCACCCTTGGGAATCCCTTACGACCACCCTCCCTATGGTCTATGCACCATGTTCTCACCATCCTGTGAATGTCAAGCATTTACAACGAATAATATTGTCCAAATTAAACCTCATGAACTACATGGATAGTAGTCTACAACATAAAAGAATATCTAAACAATCACATCATTGTACTACTGGGCATGATAAAGTAAACAACATCCTAATAAGAAAACTAAACACAAAGGTTAAAACAAGAAAAACATGCATGGGAAAAAATATCCAAATCACAGCAATTCAACATCTTCACGGTCAAATATCATCTAATCAAGCATACTAGAAAATCAGACAAAAAATTGGGATAAAATGGTAAATTCACAATACCCCATTCATGGGTATTGGGAAAATTTACACATAATACTCAAATACATTCAACAGAAATACACAAACCAACTACCTTAGAATTGGGAGATCAATATACTTGAACCTCGTGGCATTAATCCCCTTAAAAAAACATATATATAAGAAAAAATATAAAAAATTAAACCCACGATATCTCACAAATGTATATAAAACAGAATATTTTGCTCTATGAGAATATAGAACTCACTGATGCAATTCCAATGCAACCAACAGTGTTTGATTCAGAGAACGAATGCTCGCTCGGGGGTTCGTCGAAGATCCACGGTCATACGGAGCTCTCGGTCAAACAAGACCTAGACGAAGATCTTTTTGGTGATTAGAAGTGACCCTGGTGCATTTAATTAAAAAAAGAAAGTACATGGTGTGAACTTTTAAAGTACACAACATGTAATCACATTTTCCGTACTCCACTTTTGGAAGCCTCTAGGTCACCCACATGGTCGTGTGCATGGCTTCTATATAGCCATCACACCTCTACCATAGTAACTGAGTACACATCATGTACTCATAATGTAGACAATGTGCACTCATAATGTACATGGCCCATACTTAGAAATTTTATAGAAAACCCTATTTTCCAAAAAATGACCAGAAAATAAAAGCATACCTAAAAAAGAAATATCATGTTCTTACAATATGCCCCCCCCCCTTTATGAAATTCATCCCCAGAATTCCCTAGTAATGAGGCATTGGAGAAGAAACCTCAAAAAGCTCCGGCTACTGCGATTGTACATCTGCCACCCTCTCCCAAGTCTCATACTATACTCACTCATGCTTCCATAGAACCTGTACTAGAGGAATAGACTGGCCATAGAGAAACTCCGTTCTTCGATCCACAATTTGGATAGGATGATCCTCAAATTATGCATCCACTTCAAACTAAACCTCCTCAGGTTGGAAGAAGTGAGATGGGTCTGATAAGTAACGTCGAAGCTGGGAAGCGTGGAAGAGGTTGTACGTAGCATGGTACATCTGAGTTAACTGCAACTGATAGACAACCAACCCCACTCTCTCCGACACCTAAAATGGGCCGACATACCTTGACAAAAGTTTACCTTGTCTCATAATCCTCTTGTGTCCCACCCTTGGTGGTACATGCAATAAAACCTAATCCTCGAACTCGAACTCTAGAGGTTATCTCTGATGATTAACATAAGACTTCTATCGATACTGCGCAGTAGTCATCCTCTTCTGAATCAACTCTATCTACTCTGTGGTCTCCTGAACAAGATGAGGTCCTAGAAAAGCTGCCTCTCCTACCTCTAGCCAAAATAAGGGTGATCAACATGGCCTACTGTACAGAGTCTGAAAAGGTTCTATCTGAATAGTTTATTGAGAACTATTATTATAATAATAATCCACAAGAAGTATGTGCTGCTCCTAAGAAACCTCCAAAATCTACAATGCATGTTCAGATCATGTCCTCAAGCACATGAATCATACGCTCAGACTATCCATCTCTCTGGGGGTGGTAAGTTGTACTCAAAATTACCTGTGTACCCAAATCCTTCTGAATACCCTTCCAATCCCAAGATGTAAAATGAGTTTCCCTATCAGAAATGATAGAGTGTGGAACTCCATGTAGATGTACAACCTCATGGATGTACCACCATCCCATCTCATAAAAAATGAAGATCTCCTTGATTGGAAAGAAGTGGGAAACTTTCTTAAGTCTTTCAATGAAAACCCAAACTACATCATTCCATTGAAGAGACCTCGGTAAACCAGTCATGAAATCCATCACAACATTATTTCACTGCCACTCGGGAATGGATAAATGCTGCAAAATACCTGCTGGTCACTGATGCTCTACATTCACCTGCTGATAGGTGGGAAACCTCATTACAAAACAAGAAACATCTCTCTTCATACCTGGCCACCAATACTAATGGTGTAGATCATGATACAAATTGGTGACACCAGGATGAACTGCCCAAACTGAAGAATGAAAGTTCCACATCATATCCTCGTGTATGTCTTTTAGAACCCATACTCGCCCTTGGAAATGCAAGATCTCATCCTTGCCTATTTTCCATCAAGAAATACGGTCCTCTCCGAACACGCTTTCATGTGGGACTGGGACTTCAGAATCTGATAGCTTCCTCATTCTAACATGATCAAGAAGAGTAGAGGTAACAACCAAAGAAGAATGAAAAATACACCCCTACCTGTCATGCACCTCCAAATGCATCTCAGAGAATAGAGCCATGAGCTGACACTCATTACTAGCCTCCTAAACTGCATATATCTGCATCCTCCTACTCAACGCATCATCCTCTGTGTTTCCCTTCCCATGCGTGTAGTCATGAACATAGTCAAAGGACTTTAGGTACTCAAAACACATGATATATCTCAAATTCATGTCACACTGAGTAAA
The DNA here is from genome assembly GCA_963277665.1 of Viscum album. Taxonomy (NCBI): domain Eukaryota; kingdom Viridiplantae; phylum Streptophyta; class Magnoliopsida; order Santalales; family Viscaceae; genus Viscum; species Viscum album. Next base: position 1,169,581,634 of record OY728119.1, on the reverse strand, counting down.
TATTTACTTGAGACTCTTGTAGTCGGTGAAAACCACAAAATTATCACCCAGAAGATAATGTCTCCAGCAGTGAAGGCATGAAGAACAACATCCAAATCGAGATCATGAATCAGGTAATTCCTCTCATTTGGTCGCAACTACTGAGACCCATATGCGACGACTCCATCTCCCTGTATAAGCACAACTCCCATCCCGATAACTGAAGCATTAAAATACACATCATATCTCTTTTCTAGATCTAGAAATACTAGTACTGGTGTTGAAGTCAACCTCCACTTTAGCTCTTGAAAGGTTGACTCGCAAGAACATGACCATGAGAACATCACACCCTTCATTGTCAGACTCGTCAGTCATGTTGTTAAGCGTGAAAAGTGTTGATTGAAGCATCAGTAGTATCCATCCAGCCTAAGAAAACTCTACACTTGAATTATGTTCTTCGGATTCTCCTAGGGAACTATTTTTCTCACTTTCACTGGGTCTACTGATACTCCCGTTTCAAAGATAACATGACCCATTAAGTGAATTTAACCCATCCAAAAGTGGAATTTTGAGAGCTTAGCATATAAATGATTATCCTTTAGTTTACTCAGAATGACCTCAAGATGGGAAGCATGGTTGTGTCAAGTGTGAGAGTACACCAAGATACCATTCACGAAGACCACCATAATAGAATCCATGTATGGATGGAACAGTCAGTTCATATGTTCCACGAAAACTGTAGGAGCATTCGTGAGAACAAATGGCATAACCATATACTCGTATAGACCATACCTACACTAAAATGCTATGAGAGAAATATCATATGTTCTAACATGTAACTGATCATAACTGGACCTCAAGTAAATCTTCGAGAACACTTGGGCTCCTCGAAGCTAATCAAATAGATCATAAATCCTAGGCAATGAATATTAGTTCTTCTCTATAAATTGGTAAAAATTCCGATATTCCACACAAAACCTATGGGTATCTTCCCCCTTCTCCACAAAAGGACCGGTGAACCCTAAGGAGATGTACTGGGTTAGATGAAAGCATTTACCAACAACTCCTCTATCTTCGTCTTGAGCTCCTGTAACTTTGGTGTAGCCTTCCTATAAGGATGAATGGACATTGGTTTCGCTACTAGCATGAGCTCAATAGAAAATTATACATCACGCTTTGGAGGAAAACATAAAAAGTACTCTATAAATATATCTTTGAAATGATCCTCCACTGGAGGAAATTCTTTCTGTGAAGTTCCCTGATCATCTAAATATAGACTAGAAATTTGGGTTGTATCTCCTCTCAACCCATGATTCTCAGGTCCTTCTCTGCTCTCCTGGACATACCTTTCAAACTTATGGAAAGAGGACCCACCCTCTGGTGATGTGAAACTCACCATATGGTGATAGTAATCAACAATGTCCTGGAAGGGAACAAGACAATTCATTCTGAGAATGACACCATTGCCTATCATCTCTAAGACATAGAGGTCCCATAAAAAGTGATACCCACCAACCTCATGAGGGATCTCCTTACAGTGACATATAATTGTTGTTCTAATCCCCAATAGAGTGTCTAGTGTCAAAATATCAGCAAAATAAAAGATGTAGAGACAAAGGATCTCCACAATAGAAACAAATATAAATCAATGGGAAGACCCTATATCAAAAAGACCAGAAGCTAAAACTGAGGCAACTAAAATCGTACATCGAATAGTAGAAGGTTAGGGATCCTGCTTCTATTGGGTCTTCTCCAATGAAAGTATCTAGCCTACTCCACGACCCTATGACCCTCTCTGACCACTCTGAGAGGATATGCCCTGATGACATTGGAAACTGGAAAATTGGCTACCATAGACACGACCACCACCTTGGCATGTATGGAAGGAAGAACTCCAGTTCCCTGACTAGTGAGAAACTGGTGGTGCTGCTCCAGAACGAGGAGTCATAGAAGAACCCTTGTCACCAACTGCTGGTGATAAGATCAGACAGAAGTGATAAATATGACCCATCATTCCACAAAATTGGCACTCCACTAGGTCTCATAGAAAGTGTGGCCTCGTATGCCCGCACTTTCCACACTGGTAGTACACCACCTAGCTATCAGAAGGAGTGTCTCACCTCCTCGGATCACCATAATAAGACTCAATGCGACACATCCTCCTATATGTAGGAGGGATACTAACCCCAGATGTCGAGCCTCCCTAGCTCACAACTCCAGAATCACTCGTATTGCGCTCCGTGATCAGTGCCTGGTTGAATATAGAAGTTATAGAAGTCAACCGGAAGATGTTCACATGCTATTTGATGTTATTCCTCAGAGAATCCTTGAATTTCCTTGCAATGAAAAACTAATCACCTCTTGGAATAGGCATTAAGCGCTTCAGCTCGTTAAAGTAGGAGGAATACACCATAACTGAAATCGTACCCTGCTCGTGACTCATAAAATCTCGAGCTTGATTGACCATCATGGTTTAAAGAATGAAGTAATCATAGAAGGTGTGTTGATACTCATATGACACCATAACCTACGGGTGTCCTACCCGTGAGATCACATTCCACCACCTCTTGGAGGAATCCCGAAGCATATAGGTAGCGAGCTTGACCATCTTCTTTGGGGGTGTCTCCAGATGCTAAAAAATCGTCAGCATGGCTTCTAGACATGACTTTGTAGCCTGAGGTCCTCGTTCCCCTGAGAATGTGGGAGGATGTTGTTGCTGGAATACCCACATCAAATCAAAAATCGACGGGGCAGGAGGTGGTTCTCCTTGAAAATTCTGCATCATCTCCATGAAGCCTTCCACGAACTGTGCATCAGCACCAGTTTCAGGTATAACTACTGGTGCCAAGACTGGAACAACATGACGATCTTCGGGAAGTCCCTAATCCACATATCTGGAATCTGATCACTTACCTGTAACTGATGGACAACTAAAGGACATCTCCGTAGGATGAATCTGCAAGGTCAAATACACCCCATAGATCGGGATTAACAGGGACTGAAACATAGAAGTGTAAGTAGGGAATATGAGAAAGAAGTATTTATGTTTTACAAAACATGACAACGCGGTGTTCACGAGCCCTACATTACATGTTCCATTATGTCATTCACATGGGTTTGTACCTCTGCCAAAACTAGTCGTGTAACACCCAAACCACATAGCGTGTGGTCCTAAAACACGGTGTCTACTTGAATCCTCTTCCCCTTCCAGAGTCCTTATACATAGTTAAACCACACGGCTCACCCAAGACATGACTACATGGAGTATTCCAGATTAACATGGAATGTACTAGACAAGATTCACCTGGCCCGTGTTGTTGGTGACATGGCCTAACACACGACTCACACTACAGTGCATGTTCCAGACAGACACGGTGTTTACAATAATGGATAACACGGACCCATGTTGTATGTGAGTCGGTAGGGTACCTAGGTCATACTACACAACATGTTTAGACGGAACATGATATGTATTTAGATAAGACTCGTCCAACCTGTGTTGTTAGTGACACTGGTGGGCACAAGGTCGTCACAACACGACGTGTATGGATGGTACACGGTGTGTTCACTCTAGGTTTTCCCGATGCCGTGTCCCTGCCCACACGGCCTAATAAAAGGCTAGAGAGTACAAAGTGTGTATGTATGGTACATGGAGTGTACATTAGGAAACTAGTTTCTTCGTAAATAGAAGAACACATGGCATGTAGTCAAAACTACACATTGTGTATTTTGGGATTTTCCAGACAGCAAGCCATAAAAACAACTCTAGAGCCGAGAAAAAAATTTAAACAAACATTGAATGTTCCAAATTATGATCTGTGAGGTCCTATACTCCCCCCGAATCAAATTTTTGAATCATACACATGTTATAACATGGAAGACAAGGCAATGATCCACCAAATTCCGGTACATGAGGGCCCATAACACCTCAAGAACCAATGTTTGGTGTCTATTCATGCAAAAAAAATTACACAAAACAATACCTTATCAAACATCAGGTATTTTATCAAGGAAACTATCACAACAACATGCATATTTAACTCAATATATATCACAACAACATGCAATCGCTAATGCATCCTAGATGGCTGCGAAAAATACACTACATATGATTTCTTGCAAATGACTATATGATGCATGAAATGGCATACCCTCTTCTAATTGATTTTCAACCGAAATAGAACCTCAATAACATCAACGATAACAACCCAAAACACATGAATTTCCTATTATTGAAAATCAAATCAACTGGAAAAATGAAAATCCAGAAAATTGCAATAAACGTGGTATATTGGCTTTTCCCTATACATGGGTTAGCTTCTTCTGAAAACATCTTATTACCAAGCACCTATTCCATCCTATCCCTGACTATAGCCTCCAAATAGAATGTAAATAGAAAAGAATACCTCTTATATAATTTTGTAATGTCCTGGTTCTGGGATCCATCGAGAAGCCCCGTACATGGTATGCCACCTGGCCTCAAGCACATTTCTACTAATGTCATAGGCTACTGACTTGCTGCAAGGGAATTGGGTGTGATAGTTAGGAAACTATGCCCTCATTGGCAGAGTACACAGAGGATGTAAACAAATACATACAAGTGGGGAAGAAGTAATAATGACATACAGTAGAAAACATAAAGTATAACTGGAGAACATATATAAAATGAATCACGATACATATGTCCACGTAAACTGCCCGACAAGTCACAATGCTAGAATACAACAGTGTTAAACAATAGTGCAAAATAAATCAGATAAACTACTTAGCAACGTAATCCATAGCTTGGTCCCATGCTTTCCAGCTCCACCACAAATCAAGTACCTAAAGTAGAATGGTTTTTCCCTTATCTATACCTGCAAAAATATAGTCTGTTTGGACACAAAATCATGGCCCAAATTGGGTATGAGACTAAATTCTAGTAGGAATCCACCACAAGATCTATGCCTAACAGTCCATGAATATATTGCATGTATAGTACAGAAGGCACTAAACAGGGAAACTACTCATTAGTAAACAATCAACAGTTTTAATGCCTTAAAATACCCACAAAACATGCAACAGCTAATCCAACCATATTAACACAACTGATAACCCTCCGGGAAGTACTCACAGCTTAACCAATATGGTTTTACATAGAAGAAAGCAAGCAAGAAACACAATAGGTAACCCTCTTGTAAGTACTAACAACCTATCCCCTCTTGCACGCTAGAATGAGATGGATGATACTCTTCCTTTAGTTATAATATCTTCATTACTTTCATATTTATATTCTATTACATTATGTTATTCAAAATAATTAGCATCAAAATCCCTTCCAAAAATAGATTTACTTATAAAAATTTCATTCATGGAAAATTCAATTATATTTACATAAAATGTATTTACTATTCTACCAATGTAATTTTGGTAGTGGATAAATTATCCTCCATTTTTGTGTTAGCCAATAAATATCCAAAATACACCTCATGGTGCAAACATATCCATATTTTCACTATTGATATTGATGATACAAGGGATTCTAAAAACAAAGAGTTTTTTCTATCCTAGAGGATTATTGGTATACAAATCATATGGATTCATATAATAATTGTAACTATTTCCAAAGTGATCCTAAATATATACAATTTTTCTAACAGCATGCCTTAATAAATTAATAAAAATAACACGTTCAATCAACATTGTTCAAGCTATCTCAAAAAAGAATTTATTCTTCAAAACAGCTATTAACACTCTTTTCCATCACAGAGTCCAATGAATGGAAAAGAGAAAGACCTTAAGCACAAAGAGAGTCATCTTTTGAAGAACATATTTTTTTTACCAAGGAACGAACAAAGAAATATTTAAGAAGGAGCCGTGCATTTTTATTCTCACCACGCAAGTCACTTGCGCGCCACATATGGGTCGAGCAAGTCACTTGTGCGCCCTATTTGTTTTTTCGCCCAAGGTGCCCATTGGCCTATAAATAGACCATGTGGGCCCCCTATTTCAGTGTTGAATTTATCTAAATCTCATATTCATGCTCTGGTCACCCAAGTCTTTGTATGACATCTTCCGAACACTTCTAAAGTAATTCATTACCAAGAAGGGAATCTCTAAAGAGAGAAAATAAGGCATAAGTGTTAGAACTCATCAATACATGCGCTCCTAAGTGTCCAACCCTTAAGGGTAATGAAAAAACTTGTGCTCCACCTTTCCCTCTCAATGCATCTTGTGTGCCACACTTTTTCAACCCTCTTGGGATTATAATAAGGTATTTAGTACAAAGTCACCTATGCATTACCCTACAGATTATCCATCTCCTAAGGTGACTCATGTCACACCGGTATACTTGCGCGACCAAGACTATCACACTAGAATGATACTTTTTCACCTCCTTCCTAGTGTCCTCATTTATTTAAATACACCAATCCTCTTCAAGATAAAGCCTTCAAAACCCTCTTCAAATCCATTTATGGCATGGTTCTTTTGTTGGTTTCCTTATCTGAAAAGAATTCTGTGAGAACATCTCCAAAAACCTTGTGACATACATGCTCTATGTCACCACGATTAGAGGTTTCCTATATAAACTCATCCTTTGATATGAGAATATCTCTTCGTTTGGGCCTCCTTCTTAGGAGTAAGCCTCAAGTCTCGAGTCCCTTTAACATGGGCCTCCTTCTCAGGAGTAAGCCCCAGTCAAAAGTACCTCCTAATTTGGGCTTCCTTTTCATGAGTAAGTCCCAGTTTAATATTCCAAATCTCCATAAAGAAAAAATACCTTTATAAAACCCTACTATTGGGAGTCTTTCTTAATAAATAGTCTTCATTTACTTGGGTTCTCATTCATACGTAAGCCCCACATCATTTCTCATGACTGTATCTTTCGTGGCACCATTGTCAAGTTTACTGACACCTCTGGTTTCTCACACCGAGCTTGACTCACATGGGATTAGAATGTAAAATTAATCACAGAATCTTTTTTTGGGCAATTAACTATGCATAATCCCCATATTTCATTGCCCAAAATATATGGACTTTGAACTCTTCCTTAAAAGTAGAGTTCATAGGAAGCCTTTATAAGGTTAAAGACCATATTTCATTAATTATTTTCCATCCCATATAACGTCATACTATATCATTTTTTATCAAAATATGTGGGTTCTGATTCATTTTTAACAAGGATACATAGGTTTCCCATCTATGGGTACGATCCCAACTCTGAAATAATCCATGTCTTCCTCAATGACAATAAACATCAAGTGCCCCTCTGTGTGGATTTAAAACCAGTATGGTCATCATAGTGACCAAGAGATATCTATATATTATATTGAAGGATACCATTGACTAAGAATCTCCAATACATATGGATGATTCTATATCCATGAAGAACCTCAAATACATATTTAAGATTCTCTAAATCCCATACATATCAATCTTTGATTTCCAAATCTAAAGGAAAACTCATATTCATACTTTGTGTATTGATAAGGATTCAGGAACATAACCTAAATCTATAAGAGAGTCCTAGAGTAGGAAATAATTCCCCCCAAAAAGGTGTGATGAGCCTGACCTCCCATCCTCACGATCAATGAAAATTCTTATGCCTCATCAGTCCATAACTAATGAGCACCTAACTTTGGAAGGTAGGTCCAAATAGATGTATAATCATTGGATGTTTCTGGTTATACAAATAAACCCATAAGAAACCAATAGGAATTTTTGAAGCTTAAAGAAACAATGTCATCCCCATTTACAGAAGAAACAAAAACGGTGAACCCGATGTGAATCCTTAACAAAGTTAAGTGATGTTTTACTTATTTGTTAGGCCTGAATTTAAATCAATATCAGGTCCAACAAAGCAATAAATCACATATGTTCTAATCCAAAATATGCAGTCTAGACATACCTACCTTGATTATGTCTACTATATCAAACATGCACTCTTTTCCATGATCTCTCTGCAACACTAAATGGCTTCTTTAAAGTTTACATCTGTGAATGCCTCAGTCACTGCTCCTACTGAATCCTCGCCTGCTCTGAGAACGACATCAAATACTAAGCATCTTCAATGCTTGGTCTTGAATTCATTGGTGAGGGAATACCATCAACAAGGTACCATCATGACTTTGGAGGCTGCTTGACAAGCCCTCCATGTGAACAACACACCCTGGTTGTTCCTACAATGATGACCAGTGGTTAAAAAGAAGGTGGTGGCTTCCACCATTTCCAACCGTTTCAGGTCGTTATCCCTGGAACGGAATAACCAGTCCCTCCCATATTACCAGGAGGTGAATGTAGTGGTCAATCAAGCCTCCAATTCCATAATACAAGAGTCCTTCATGAATAATCCCACCAAAAATCACCGCCATACTCGTGTGGTAGTGCACCCTCATCATGATATGGGTATCACATCCAGATGTTCAGCTCAAGTTCCTTAGACACAATTACTTAAGAAGAACTGTCAGAGGCGAAATTCAACTAACATAGAGTAGGTTATTATTTCGACCCCCTATGGAGAAGTCCATCAATCTAACTGGATGGAAAACAATGAGTGGGAATATACACCCGTCCGTCCTAATTTCACTACCCAGCTGACTCGTCTGGTAGTAACACACCAATCCATCCATGCTATTATGGTGGAGTATTATAGTCAGACACATACACCTGTTTATAAATCATCATCCACTCAGCAGGCTCGTTAGACTGCAACCAATGAACCTCACTAGTCAAATGTGGTGACCACTGGTAAACAACCACATAAACCAGCTTACACACATCAATTATACCAGTAGTCTCATCTTCTAGTCTTGAAGAATGTTCATCAATCATATTTTGTGGAGAAAAATCAGCAGTTACATACTCCTACGATTCATCAAGCTAACCAACAGTATCGTTCTGTAGCACTCAGAGATGTCAATTGGAAAGCTCCAATGACAAACAGGATGTAGACACAAAATTCTTCCCCCACACATGAGAACTGTCATAATTCAATGAGAGGAAAAGGAGGAGAGTGGTAGTAACACACACCTACTCCAAACACGGAATGGATGTATATTCCAGTTCTGGAAACTAAATCCACCAAGAACATTCTGATAATGGTGAAAGAGCAGAAGAAATTGGCTGCCCATATTATGTGTACCTGTCAGAATATGATAACACATTAAGTAGATTCACAGGGAAGGAATCATAAATCTATCCCTATCATTGGAGTGACTCGCCAAAATTTTACTCTGGAGTAGATACACACCTCTGTTCCAATCTATGCGGGTTGTGGGGAATACTCCCCCATGTCATATGTACAATCAAGTTGGGCACATACACCCGATTCAAATTGAGATAATCATCCTAACCTGACCATTTCTCTTGAGAATACACATACACCAACCCACAATAACCACTTTCATCAACAGGTGGTTTTCAAATTGAGTAAGAATTCTTCCATGAAAAAGACCCATAAAATATAGTTGAAAAATCAGGAGCCAATCTGCAATAAGGCCTTACTCAATGCTGGTGTTCTTGAACCCCTCTGAAATTTGTCTTTTACAACTCATGATTGTACCCTCTCATTTTCAGATTCTGAAAGTAACAACAATAATTCCGAAGGTCTTCTTTAGACACTTCGTCATAAAGGCTTGCATCAGGACAATTTGGTCAATCTTGAAGTATTATCTTCCGATGAAAGCCATGATAACCCTCTCAGTGGCCAGAAGACAAATGAGTAAGAGGTATCATCATTTTCCGTAACCCACCATGGTGGTCCTCCACATGATGATGAATTTTTTTGTGAAATTCCTCTTCGCAATAGTAATTCGCGTTGCCTAGAAAATTCTTCAATACACAGTACAGTAATGAGAAATCCTTCTTATCTTGTGGCACTTGAAAATGAGAAGCTAGTCATTTTTGATGCCTGACAACTATTAGGTGAAATAATTTCTCAATCAGAAGATAGCTCGGGGTGTAGGTCATTCTCCGAACCACCCCTAGGCCATTCATCTTCTAATTTTACAAATTAATTCGCTATCAATCTTGTTGAATCTGATGAAGAAACAAATAAGAACTAGCTTTGGTCCAATCATGTAGGATAATCTTCATCAAATAACAAAGAGGACATACTGAATATGAGAAAACAACTGGAGAATGGAGAAATTCCAATCATGTTTTGGACGTTGGATGAATCTCAGTATGATATTCAAGAAACATTGAAAAAAGATTGTATTCATGATATTCGTCTCAACATATGAAAAAATAATTTTCACTTAAAATAGAAAATATTATCTTAAGATGAATATCAAAATCATGTCAAGATAATAGAAGGGTTGAAACGCCAAATTAACTTGGCATCTATCGTATTTTCTCGACATCCAAAGGTTGAAAAGCAGCAGAGAGCCCTTCAGCGTTCATGCCTTGGCACATTAAAAAGGTTGTGCTTGTTAATTACAAATTCCCCAGCGGGTATTCATATCAGGGGATGAGGTTTTCATGGAGAATTTCATTTCACTATACTCTCTAGTCAACAAAGCCTGCCAAAAGTGGTCTCATGCAATGTTTTTTCCCATGGATGGCCACATCTAACAGGTTTTGTGCATAATCAAAGACTTTCCCAAGAACAGGCCTCAACTAGTTCTTCCCAAAGTCAGGCATATAAATAAAAATTTGATGAATTACTCTTGAATCAAGAAAATGAGAATATCGAACATGCTTCTCATTTAGTGCACGCACATCATCAGGTGATAGAAGTGTCAGAAATAATCCAATGGTCATCTGAGCTAGGTGAATTGAGTGTATGTCAGATGATGCATCCAGCTAATTTCCAGACTAAATTCCAAAAAATCAGGAGAGCTTTTAAGAATGTTTCATATGTAGCAAGCTCAAGAGCCACCTCATATTACCAGACTAGGGATTCTTTTAATCCAACCCTCTAGATCAACAGATAGGATTTGAGGAGTTGAGCAGGAAAAACAGGATCATACCTAGTCCACCAGACTGGGGACTTTTTTAAATTCTCACTCTTTTCCTCAGTGAAAGTCAGTCTTCTCTCGATTATGGAAGACACCCGAAGAGGAATGCATGGATGAATTATCAGGAAATTCCCTCAAAATTACGGTTCATCAAGAAGTTCCTGAGGCATCAACCAAACAAAATGCAATGTCTCATAATGGACATGGAAGAAGTTTGTATCGCGGAAGTATTGACAGAAGTGCTGCAATGCATTACGCATTGATAAATTTCATCAATGTTGTTGTCAATAATTCTCCAGAATGTGAGGCTCACTCAAACGAATAATATAAATATGTTCTTGTTCAGGATGTTTTACATACAAAAATGAATGAAGCAGTTGTGCGTACCAGAAGACATAGGGTTTCCTAGGGGAAAGACATTCCATTGGGTAATTCCCTTCTATACTCTAGAAAGGCACATGCCAAGGAAAAGGATAAAATTCAGGTTACATTCCACCATACAACTGGGGAAGGCCAATCACTCTTATTAGTGGAAAGGTTCACACAACAAGAATAATAAATAAAGGAATTAAGGAGGTTAAATGAAGAACTACTTCAAGGTAGTCTTACTCCTAAGCATGCAGTAGTTAATCAATCAAGGGAATTTGTTGAAGCTACTAGGATGGATCAAGAATATCCCCCTTTTTAAGTACACCCTCATAGGTCCAATACCATGGGTCATGCGTGACAACAACCGACAATAATACCATCAGTGGCAGTACCTGTCGCCACACCCATTCAAACTCCAGTTATCACACCTGCTCTAGCTCATGCTCATCCAGATGTTTCTAAAAAATTTATTACAACAATTGAATCATTAACAGCTCGGTTGAGGGCTATGGATGGAAAACGTGCCCAATTTCGACCAGAAAAGAGACTGGGGACTTTTTTTAAATTCTCACTCTTTTCCTCAGTGAAAGTCAGTCTTCTCTCGATTATGGAAGACACTCGAAGAGGAATGCATGGCTGAATTATGGGAACTCCTCAACAGCAAGAAGAATTTACGCTCAGGTGTTTTGTACAGTCATTATAAAGACCTGCTTTTGTCTAGTATACAAGTTTGAAATCTCGGTCAATTATAGGGTGGGAAGATCTCCATAAAAAGTTCCTTATTCAATTTAGCTCAACCTTTCCAAAGAAAATAGTTTTTTATCGTTCCAATTGTAAAAAAATGGAAAATGAAAGCGTTTCAGATTTCATTGCTCACGATAAGTGATTAACATATTCCTTTTGTTTAGAACTCCCTCAAGAAGAGTTTCTACCAATATTTGTGGAAAATATGCATGTTGAATTACTTACACCATTGATCCCATTGAAATACACAAAAGGGTTTAGAGACCCTACATCAATCGCTCAACAGATTGAATACTCTCTTACATAGACTAAGGCTAAAACTCATGTAATTCCATTAGTTCCAGGAAGGGGAATAGGGAAAGCAGAGACTGCTATAGTTACAGTTAAACAAGCCCCTATACCTAAATCTGCTTCAAAACCATCATCGTATCGAAGGGCTCCACTTCCTGAGCATCACCAACAATGGTCACCTCGTCAAGATGATCAAAGAGATCAAAGGAGGAAAATGTTGGAAGATTTGAAGAACAAATTTTATTCATTCCGGAATGAAAATGTTCTTGGATACTTCATCTCATATTTGGAAAACAATCTAGTTCAATTGATAAGCCCAAAAGGCTAAACAAGGAAGCAGATGAAACCTCCCCAACTATTTCCCATTTCATCAGATGTTGGGGAATCCCATTCAAGAGTGTTTTTTCTTCAATGACCTCAGGAAAAACATTGTGGACTCTGGATAGGTAAAAATGAAAGGTTATTCATCCCAGGAAGCATGTGTTACTCCTACTAATCCATAGGAATAAGGCGAGTGGCATGAATTCAAAAGTAAAAATGTGCAAAAATATGATGATTTGATGGTCAGGAAAATGATAAACTGAACTCATGCAATTTTATGAACACAATTGAATCAAAAAATTATGTATTCTTCTATGAATAACACTTCAAAACCCCCTTCATCAAAAGGAAAATCATCAAATAAGTAGTGTAATTTTAAGAAAGAAGAGCAGTCAGAGGAAGACGATTTCGTGTCAAAGACTATGTTGTCTTTGACTCTGGAAGATTTTATGCCATCTTCTTCAAAAAAACGGGCAACGCCCCACCAAATGGCATAGCCTGAACTGGTTAATCAGGCAGAATCATTATCAGATTAAGAATTGATATTTGGTTCTGTTAACATGATTCATTTAACAGATCCTTATGCCAATGAGAGTTTCGATTATGGTGAGCCTAAGTCCCATGTTTCTAACAGATGAATTAGAGGAAGTGATAAAGGTCTAGGATACAGGAGAAGACATGGATTTTCCAGAAGCCACTATTTTAATCCTACCCCTGCCAGAACTTTATATGCTGTGGAAACTCGTGGAAAATCCTTTCAGCACGCTCAATAAGAACATGAATGTTCTTCCACACATGGAAGATTTGGTCCTCACACAGCTATTTGGGAAGAATGGTTAGAGGTAACACCTTCTTCCTCCCAGCCAATGGATAGTCCTATTCGGTTTAATCTACCGAATCTTGGAGTATTTCCAACTCCTACCCTGTTACATGATGCATTTTCTACCAATGAATCACTTTCCAAGGCACCTGCAAAACCACATTTTCATGAGAGGAAATGTAGACCTCTGGAAAAAAAGTATGATGTCTTGAAACATTTGTCCCATGTACATGCCATGTTATCAATTATGGATCCCTTGAATCTATCAAAGTATCTTTGGGAGGTTCTTATTGAGGATTTATCAAGTCCTCAAGAATTCGAACCAGAAATTGCTAAAGGTGAAGTCTACCATATTGAGATTGATTCGTCCAAATTACATGCAGTGATATCTTTTACAGATGAAGATGAAGATTATGTTGTACATGGAAATATCATATCTTTGTATCTATCTATAAAATTCATTGATATAGGAATTTGACGAGCTTTCATTGATGATGGATCAGGAGTCAATCTCATTCCTATTCGTACACATCATCGATTAGGCCTCACCGAATCTTATTTATCAAATTCTACATTGATTTTTCAAGGATATGATAAGAATGAACAAGAACCTCTGGGTGAAATTACACTTAGAATTCATTATGGAGACCTTGTTTCTAATTAGGATTTCATGGTTGTTCGTTAGTACACATATTTCAACATTTTTCTAGGAATACCATGGTTACATCAACATGTGGTTGAACCATCGTCATACCATAAATGTCTCAAATATTGTTTCAATGATCAAATTGAAACATTGAATGGTTACAAAGCGCCATTAAAAAAATCTGTGTCTCAGTATATTGGGCCAGAATTATATCACATGGAAGGAAAGGAAAAATCCACGGTAAAGGAAGTCACCAAAATTAATGCTCCAAGTGGTGTGGAAAATATTCAAGAAAACTTATTCATACATGTGAGTACAGATTATGTGTTTCTTATCAATCAAATTGATAGGATAGACCTAAATCCAAACACTCTTATAGAAACTTCCATAATGTCAATTACGACAATCAAGACAGACAACATGGGAGAAATTATTGATTGGCCAATCAATGATGAAATGTTATATATAGATATCTTCATTTCATCTACTGAAATACAACAATTCTATACTTCATCAACCAGGACAGAAGAAGTTATATCATTGTCAGAGGAAAACAATGATGTCGATTCCCAATCCATCATCTCCTCTTTATCACCCTAGAAATACCCATCATCATAAATATGGTCAGAAATGGTAGGCTCTTCTTCAAGATGTTCAAGTTTTAACTTCTCCCTTAATCAGGGAAATTCTGTTTCGTCATCTACTATGCATGTAGAAATATAAGAAGTAACACATATTGAATAGGAAGAGGAAGCTATCAAGGATGATCCTCCAGTATTTGAAGAGGGTATCTCTACCATTGTGGATTAACTCATAGAAATCAATCTGGGTACAAAAGAAAATATACACCCCACTTTAATTAGTTCGGCCATGGCTCTTGAAGAGAAAGAAATGTATACATTATTTTTAAATAAAAATATAGATGTATTTTCTCGGAATTATACAAAAATGCCAGGTTTTGATCTCGATGTTTCCACTCATCATTTGGGATTTCTAGAAGAACATCGAGGATTCAAGAAAGTTGCAAAAAGAACACACCCAACTTATGCTTCCAAAATTGAATCTGAAGTTTATAAGCCTATCAAGGCTAACTTCTTAAAATAAGTTAAATATCCCCAGTGTATTACTAATATTGTCCCTATGAAAAAGAAGAATGGAGAAATTAGAGTTTTCATTGACATTAGAGATCTTAATCAGCATTTTCCCAAGGATGATTTTCTAGTTCCGATCATAGAACTCCTAATTTATGTAATAGTTATCTACGATGATCTTTCCTTAATGGATGTTTATTCTGGGTACAATAAAATACAAATGGCCCCAAAAAATGTAGATTATATATTCTTTAGAGCTCCTCAAGGTTTGTTTTTATATCGGGTAATGCCCTTTGGCCTAAAGAATGCAGGTGCAACGTATTAACATGCCATGCACTATATCATCAAACCCTTTTTAGGGAAATTTGCTGAATTTTATGTGGATGATTTGGTGGTTAAATCCCGACAACATCCTGATCACTTGGCCGATCTGGAAATAATATTCAACAAACTTCGGCAACATACTTTGAAGATGAACCCCTTGAAATGTGCTTTTAGGGTAACCTCAGGAAAATTTCTCAGCTTTGTTGTACGACATCGTAGTATCGAAGTGGATCCTGAGAAGAAAAAATCAATCCTTCACTTGCCACCTCCATAAAATTTGAATGAATTAAGAGGACATCAAGGAAACTTCACCAATATTCGGTTTTTCTTGCCAATTTGGTAGGAATGTGTTTACCCTTCAAAAAATTAATCAATAAGGGAGTCACCTACCAGTGGACTGAAGAATGTTAAGAAGAATTATATTTCGTAAATAAATGTCACTTGTGTCCACCGATATTAATTCCACCCATTGAAGGAAGACCAATTATTCCCTATGTGACAGCTTTAGAGTGATCATTAGGTGTCTTACTTGAGAAAAAGAATGATGCTGGGAATGAAAACAACCATTTATATCTCAGTCGAACTATGATTTGGGTGGAAACTCAATATTCGTGTATAGAAAAGTGAAGCCAATCATTAATCTTTGCAGTTCAGAAATTGAGACAGTACCAGCAACATCATGGGGTCTAATTGGTATCTATCAATAAACCGTTCAAATTTATCCTTAGTCATCTAATGCTTACAGGATGTCTGACAATGTGGGCAGTTATTTTGCAGTAGTTTGATATCTATTATGTGTCTCAAAAGGCAATAAAAGACCAAGATCTGGCCGATTTCCTTGCTGAACACCCATCTATAGAAGATTTATCTTTAAATATTGAACTTCCTGATGAGGAAGTCTTCACTATTCAAGACAATCCTCAATCATGGGAAATGTACTTTGATGGTGCCTCCAGAAGTCCAACAGGGATGAAAATGGAAGAGCATAAATTCAACAAAGTTGGGTTAGGAATCATGCTTATTTCACAATAAAAGGCGATGCAACCCTATTCCTTCTTATTATTGGAAGGCGGTACAAATGAAAAGGAATAATATCATGCTCTCTTCACTGGCTTGGAATTGGCGCTTCACGCACTAGTGAATCACATGAAGGTAAAATGTGATTCAAATTTGGTAATAAAAATAATCAATGGGGATTATGAAATCTGAAAGGAAGAGTTAATTCCTTTGTGTTATTATGTCAGAGAGTTAATGGCAGAATTTTTTTTCAAAACTGACATTTTCTTATGTCCCGCGATCACAAAATTCCCAAGATGATGCACTTGATAATGTAGCCACAGCCTTGGAAGATTCAAAACTGGATGAAACATTCATTATTATTTCCCACCTTCATGTAGTTTCACCTTTTCTTCAAATCAGAACAATGGAAATCAATGAAATCTGTCCCATTTCTGAACCATATGGTCATAATAATGAATGGATGAAACCTATCAGGGTATACCTTCAAAATAGAACACACCCTCCTGATAGATCCAGAAAAGTACAAGTATGGCGACGTGTGGTCAATGTTACTCTTTATGATAGCCCAGATCACAAAAAAAAATCACTAAATGCGAGTTTTTATGGAATTCTCAAGAGATGTATTTATGGTGAAGAGACAATGGCTGTCCTGAATGAAGTACATGTAGGAGTTTGTGGTGCCCACTAGTCGGGACATAGAATTTCTGGTCAAATTCGAAGGCTTGGATACTTTTGGCCTTCAATGATACAAGATTTTGTTGATTTCACTAAGAAGTGTCATTCAATCCATGTATGTTCCAACATCATTCATCAACCCCTAGAGTTGCTTCATACAACTAAATACTAATGGCCATTTGAAACACGAGGAATGGATTTAGTAGGACCTTATCCTCTGGATACATCCATGCAGTATCAATATATTTTTACTGCTACTGACAACTTTTCCAAATGAGAAGAGGTAATACCTCTCAATGAAGTGATTTCTAAATGAATTGTTATCTTTTTCAAGTCTAACATCATTACCGGATTTGGTGTCCCTCATACCATATTGATGGAAAATGGCACCAAATTCTATTTATCTGAGGTTTGAAATATGTATCAATAAAACAACATCAAATCCAACCATTCATCTTGGTATCATGCAGCGGACAATGGAAAAATAGAGGCCTTCAATAAGAATCATTCAAACATACTACTAAAGATGGTGGATAAAGAAAAGAAATCATGGCCTGATAATATTTTTCATTCTTTATGGGCTTATCAGACCACCACTAGCACTGCTATGCAGTCAACTCCATATTCACCTGTATAAGTAAAATAAGCTATCTTGCCCATTGATGTTCAGTTACCTTCGCTCAGAGAAGCCATTTGTGATCAGTTATCCATAGATGATCAATCTCAGAAGCGATTTGATTAATTGGAATGATTAGATGAAAAATGATTGTGCACCCTGCACTACATGGATGTCTATCAGAATCGAATAGCACGGGCTCTCAATAAAAAATTTCATCTTCATTCATTCATTCAAGGATAATAGGTATTGATCCACATAACTCCAATGATTCCAGGAATGAAGCCTCCAAAGCTTGATCCAAATTGGGTAGGACCTTACTCAATATATATGGTCTACTCCAATGAAGCTTATTATTTAATCTAAATGGATGGATAACTCATTACAACTCTATCCAATGAAGGATTTTTGAAGAAGTATTTTGTGTAACACAAATACAATCATTGTCCTTGCAGCAGGACATTAAACTGCATTGCTCCCTCTATCGTCCAACATGACGTTAAACTGTGTCCCCCTTTTTTCCTGCATGATGTTAAACTGTAAACAGTCCCTTATATGTCCTATATGAAAATAAAATGTACATGTTCATCCTACATGATGTTTAAACTATGAAAAAATCCTTTAATACGTACTACATGACATTAAACTGTGCACATGTCTTGCAAGACGTTAAACTACACAACAATATGTCCTAGCTACATGAATCTAAACTTTATAGCACCATTTGTCCCACATGACATTAAATTTTGCATCGTTAGTGTTGTTGCTATCTCTTGTTTCTCACACTGAGCATGACTCACGTGAGCATAGAGTAATCTTCAACCATAACACCCTCTCTGGGCTGCTAACCACGCGTAAGTCCCAAAACCATCTTCTGACCATTGTCTTCAAGTACAACATGATCACCAATTAATTCTCAATCAAACTATGCGGACTTTGATCCTTACCTTAAGGCTGGGTACATTGGAAACCTCTCGATTTTAAAGACCAAAACCAATATCTTTTCATTTGTTCACCTCCATCTGATATGATGTTGATCTGTGAATCCCCCCCCCCCAAATCCAATATCTAAACATTGATCCACCATTGTCCTTGCTATATGACGTTAAACTATACAGTCCCCCATTGTCCTCACTGCAAGACATTAAACTACATAGCAATACGTCCTAGCAACATGATGCTAAACTATGTAGAACCGTTCCATGCATATGACCTTAAACTATTCGTACTTTTGTCTTGTATGAAAATAAACTACAATAGTCTCTCATACCCTCACCTGAGAGGGAATCATTTTTGACCTTGATCTCCAATCATGTCATATTCCAAATACTACGTACATATATGGCAATTCCCAAACCTTTAATCTTTGGTCCAACCATCATTGCACTAAAGTCCCCTTTCAACCTTCACTTGTACAAACAAAATATGTACAAAGGATATTTTAACAACTACATATGGCTTGATTACCATCATGATAGGATATGTATGAACATTTGAGCATCCCTCGAATCCAGCCCCAAGTCTACGGGCCTAACCCAAAACTCCATTTACAGTCCCTTGGCTGAAAAGTCCCCCGGTGAGCACATAAATGTGGTGTGAAAATCCTGGTCTTTATTCAACTCTGGTTTATAAAAAACACACAGTGTATCTCCTTCACTATTTAATGAGCTCTATGACCCTAAACTATGATCTCCTATTCTCTCGTCCCACATGACGTTAAACTATATTTCAAGAACTATGTATGGCTTTATTCTCATCCTAATGATATATGTATTGAAGTCCAACATTTCAATTCAAGAACCAACCACAACATGATTATGGTCAGCATTGGTCTATGTATCTCCTTCATGCATTGGACAATATACATTTTTATGTGTCATACTCCTAAACATAAATTCTTACAGATCTCCATAAAACTTTTCTTGACTTCTGGTCGCAAAATTTCTGATACCCATAAATTCATTTTCCTGAACATGCCGCACGTGCCCTTAGGCAGCATTGCATAAATAGTCTACATAATGGACCTGCCATCCAAAAGAAGATATTATTTGACTATGACACCAATTCCCCTAGGTGGCCCTATATAATTTATCCCCCCTAACGAGTTTGTAAAATAGTGGTAACATCATTCTTGGGGGGAAACCTATTTTTTCTTTATTGGTAATAACGATGACATGTAGGGATCTGCAAAAACATCCATCCTTAACATATTTGTCCCATACTCTTTTTCATGATCTGAAATTATTCAAGTCTATGGTTTATATTTCCCTTCCCTACATTTGGGTCAGACCTTCGCAGGAGTGACATTCATCCAATTCTTTAAAAATCTTGATTGGGAATATCCTATCCATATTCAAGTACCTCTATTCATACAGAATACTCTATGCTTTGGAAAATTTGAATCTCCATAAACTTTCACAGAATTTTAGCGATTGAAATGTAAAATTTCAGAGAGTTCTTTTTCCAGACTATGCAACACGTGTACTTAGGCGGCCTTGCATAAGTAGTCTACATAACGGATCTGTCAGCCAATAGACGATATTATTTGACTATCCAGCCAATGCCCTTAAGGGGCCCTACATAATTCAACCCCCTAACAGGTTTGTCAAATAGTGGAAACTTCACCCTTAGGAAATACATCATCTAATGAGTTTTAGCCCTTTTTTCATATCATCCCTCAGGTTCAAAATATCTTAAGTCATAGTTTACATTTTCCCCTCATACTTGAATGTGGAAATATGTTCTCAAACAAATTATCAAAGAATTTATTCAATTTTAATCCATTCGGTCAAATCTATTCGACCTTAAACATTAGCATTTTTATGTCCGACATGAATGACTTTAAACTTCCAACAAGAGATAGGGTACTCATAAAATTGGGAACCTGTAAATGAAACTCTGAACAAAATTCGATTCCCAGCTCACTAAACCTACATTTTGTACGATTTAGGCAATATTGAGTTACAAAAAGATGCAATGTTTGTGTTGTTGATTGTATAATCCTAGAAAAAATAAAAATATTCTTACTAGGCCCATTGCCTTAGGTAAAAAAAAATCATCAGTTAGCAATAGAATGTAGGTAAAAATGATTGAAGATGAAATGTATTTTTCATTGATCCACATTATTATAGGAATATCCACAGATTGGAGTATCGTTTCTTTTTCAAAAATACAAGAGGCTATAAACATAACTTTTAATTTGATTTAACCCATCCTGAGATTCATCATCAACAACATGAAGTTCATTCACTCGACCAGCTTCACTATTTTCAGCTTGATGGAGTGCTTTCTGGGCATCTGCTATGGATATCATACCATCCGTTTGGACTCCTTCTATTGAATTGTTGAGCTAGTAATGTTCCCTAGTAACGACATATAACTGTTTCTAAAGGTGCATCAACTGGACAACATTCTCCTTGATCTTATGCTTCAACACCTTCATCATGTAGCATGATCAGCCTCAGCTCGGGACACCACAACCTTGAAGTCGCTGATATTGGTCAGCAGCCACACTCTGGTCAGATCTTGACGGCACTTTTTCTCATTTTCCCTCAAGATGGCTTGTTTCACTGCGTTATGGATCTCTTGATATCCAAAACCGCCAATTCCCAGAAATATGAACAAGGATGATAGTCGTGGGATCTTCAAAGACATCTGTTCAAGTGGCACTTCAGATATGATCTTCCATATATTCTTCTATCCCTTTCTACGTGAGAATAAGAGTGAATTTTTCACTTCTAGTACTAATTCAGCATCACTATCATAGTGGTGAATATAGTACAAGATTAATGCAATTAAGGAAGTGACCTATTCAGATCCTCCCCCATGACCCAAGGTACATGACGTTCAACTCCCGTTGGGGCTGAGGCTGAGGCTTCACCTTCAAATCTAGATACTAAAGTTGAAGGCTTTGTGTAGTCAATGGAAAGATTTGGTTAGTTTCAATGGAAAAAAAGATTATAAGATATCTTGAAAATTAATTACAACCATAAATAGTATCATATTTTACCCAAAGGTTGATCAGCAGCATGAGAAGGCTCCTCCCTATCTTTCCTAGCTTCAACAGGATTTTTACGAAAGGTTTCAGGATACTCTGTCAGGTTAAGATCCACTAGAGCTAGCATCTCTGCAATTATAGGGTTGTCTCTACCAACTTCAGGCATCGACAGATCGATATCTTTCTTAGACATAACTACACATTTAAACCAATCATAGTTAGAGATGTAAAAAAAAATTTAACAAAAGAAGGATAACACTCATGTCCAAAATCATCTAAATCACATGGTAGTTTAACATGATCTAAAATTTATTCAAAAATATGAGCCATGTTTCATCACTTCATCCAATGATATCCTATATTCATGGTTAGTCTCACTAGTGGGAGCATTTGGCATGCCATTTTGGTGACCCTCCACCTATGACCTCTGACCCCAGGTAGCTTCTTCAGAGAAAACTGCAGAGTTAGTGGTAGTAGATTCGAAATTTTCTTGTGCAGGTGTTGAACCTAAAGAATCACAGGATGGAAGTCATTTGATTTTTTCATTCAATGTTATATGAATTATTTTTAATTTACCAGATGCAGGTTCTTCTATACTTGTAGCAACAAGAGGAGCAATACTTGGAACAGACACTGGCTCATCTTCTCTCATAGTTTCTTTGGAGCATTTAGGTTAGCATAAATTTTACACTATTCACTATCACCTTCCGTCTTCCTCAGAGGAGTGTATATCCTCTCTATCAGTGGTGAAATATAATAATCCCCTGTAATACCATGAAATATGATCAATTTATTCACGAGTTAGGATTCATGACTATCTGAAGGACTTACCACTTCTGATTAAGTATCTAGTTGTGGACTTATTCCTTCGATTCCTTTCCTTATATGACTTTATGTGCGTGTTGACATCGTCACCTCCAAATACTGGTATTGGAGAGTGAAAAGACCATTCTAACTCCTCTTCAATGG
Organism: Viscum album; assembly: GCA_963277665.1. Taxonomy (NCBI): domain Eukaryota; kingdom Viridiplantae; phylum Streptophyta; class Magnoliopsida; order Santalales; family Viscaceae; genus Viscum; species Viscum album. The sequence continues at coordinate 1,169,558,832 of OY728119.1, read as the reverse complement.
CTTGCCGACCTGATGATAAATCGCCTGGACCACAAGCAGATTCAGAGACTCCAAGAGCAGTGCCACCAGGGATATACCGTATTGAAGGAACTCAATAGTTAATTCATTAACAAGCTGTAGGATGAAGAAAGTAATTTCATTCAGTAACAAATCATTGACTGAAATCAAGTTGCAAAGAAAACAAAGATAAAAATTTACATCTTCATGAGCCACGTAATTGTGCGACTCCTCGTCTACTGAAGCACCAATCCCTTTAGTGGTGCCACGATTCATCATTTCCTTCACCCTCTTGGTGATAGAAATTCAATCATCAGTGGCATATATGTGCATTTCCATCTCCCTTGTGTAAGCCCGCACTTTATAGGGTTTTTCCTCGATGAAGATATCAGCAGAAGCCCGGAGATCCCCCACTCCGAGGATATGTAGTCCTTCGCATAAGTCCATCCAGGTAGTTTCAGCATCACAATATAAACACATCCATCTCTAGAAAGCCTCTGGTCATAAATATTCAAAATGCATACTATAAAGCCGCAAGGAGGGTCCTACATTCTGGGATGTCAACTTCTTCCCAGCTCCTGCAATCACAGATAAAGGATAAGGAAATGAAACTTATTGCTTTATAAAATAATGGCGACTAAATTTTCTCAATGATATAACTCAACAGTGGTCAATGGAGTACATCTATTGACTCTGGCTGGATGATTATATTTGGTACAAGGCCGTTTTGACACATGTCGCGCCTCATCATCCCCATCCTGGGAATCTGGTGAATCATCCCCCTGTGAAAAACCCGGTGAATCATCTCCGGGTGAGGAAGAGTCACCTTCAAGGTGAATAGTTTCTTTCCTAAAACTTCTCTTTTTACTCCCCAACTGGTAGACAGGAAGATTCAATACCCCTACCAGGTATGACGCTACCCAGTTCTCGGCATACCATGTAGTCAATTGACTCGCCGCTCCAGCAACTAGTAGATCAAACACTACCTCAGTCTTCACAAAAGTTGTCAGCAACCATAGTTGTCAGGAAACCATTGGATGATGCTCTAACCTAACGTGCACGGGGGAGGGGGGATACAACAATCTCTAGAAGACACTTGAATTGGCATGGAAATATATATGGAGCATAGGCCTTGCATACAATCCCTCTATCAATTTGGTGGCAAATATCCCATCTCTGAAAGCTATCATATATGACCTCAATTACAGGATAGATATTCCAACATCAACAAAACCCCTGGTTGGAAGGTTTCCCTAACGAAAGAAATGAAATTCGTTGAACATACTTAGCCTCACCTTCAGATAATAAGGATTTGGGGGACAACGGATACATTCCAGAAAATTCCTACACTGATGGCCAAAAAGAACTCTTGGAACTTGTACTCTACACGGTACAGTGTATGTCCTGAAGGGAGTGGTGATCCATCCCCACAAAACTTGGAATGGTCCCACAATTCTCAAAGGAGACTTACCCATATAGACATAGAGTACGCTCCTGTGAATCATCACCGAAATCGGGGTGGCCAACCCAACCATTTTTCTCTCATGCAACGTGCATGCAACAATGAAGGTCCCTGGCCTAATGCCTCCCTTCAAATACCTAACTAGAAGAATATAAACTCTGAACCACAAGGCTGAGAAACCTGCTAGACGGGTCTTCTCTGGGATCCTTTGAATCACTTCATACCCCAACTTTTCAAACTCTCCCTCTTCCATAATTGGCCAGAATGTGCCAAGATTACCCCTCTTCTCTACTCTGTGGTAGTGAGTAGGAGGAGTATATGTGGGACCCTTATCATTCTTCTTGATTATAAACATTTTCTTTTACTCCTATGGATGGATATATTTTCTAGAGTGGGTCTTCGTGGTTTCGGTATTCTTAAGCTTGTGGAAAATCATTATTAACTCCCGAGCTAGAGACAAAGTCTTCTCAGAATCATTCCATGTCACCATGGGGGGGATTAATTCATCATACATGTCTCCCAAAATTGGATCCCCCTGAGATCTTATAGACATCTCACAAGCTCATCCTTAATTCTCCATGAGTGAGATGGAAATAAGTGGTTTATGGGCTCCAGTGGATGATTAGATCCAGAACAAAATTACCATTCATGTAAACATATGTCTCCCTAGCCCATATGGAATTATATATTTTTGCTGCCTTCATATTCTCAAAAAACTATACATTGGATTGTCACACCCAATATGCCCACATCTAAGATGGCTTCACAGATCCTCCAGGATGGAAATCCCAACTCTTTTTCCATCCTTTGGATTGGTCCATCTGAGAATTTTGGAAAATAGAGGGATAGAAATGTAGCTATAGATCAAGCTTGCGAGGCTTCAGATCTGGAGCACATGTTCTATGATGCATTATGTATACCTTCTCCACTTTTCTTTCATTGAAAACTAATCCTGCAACTGAGATATTTTCTGAAGTGAAATTGGTGTATGTCTGAAACCAAGAATGAGGTATATAATTCTTTACCTTTGGAACATTGACTCTTTGTAGATGACCATGGCCATATAATGGCAATTAGATGCTCTATGGAAAATTGGTATGATATTTCATCATGTACATAGCCATATCCGGTATACTGTTGTCGTAGATATCATAACAGTCATGAATGATGATGTTCATCATGTCTTTTATTCTCTAGCTGGCCAACTCATCAGTTGATCCAATTCATTTGGGAGACCTTAAATCTGGACAATGATAACAAATCTAACTTCTAAGTAAGTCAATTTTTAGGAAATATTTGTGAAGAATAAAAAAAATTGTCAAAGGCATTAAGGCACACAATTTTCATGGTGCCAGTGATGGCATGAAAGTTTTTCAGCATAGGTATTGTCGCGCAAGCCAAAATCCATATTAGAGAAGAGCGACACAAAGAAGAGTGATCGACCGAGAAAAGAAACACACTTGCACGACGAAAGCTCAAAATCATTGATGGAAGGATGGTTTTTGTGAAGTGACGCCCATATATATAGGCGATCCCGCAACCCTATGCACCACAACCAGCACACCACAACCTGCGCGCCTAAGACCTGCGCACCACTGAACCCTAGTTTCTCGTTTTCCTTATAGTCAAATTCTCATTTATTTTTCAGATCCAAATCTAAGGGGGGACTTTTGTTGACACTCATTTCTGTTAAAGAGTCCATCGAATAGAAAAAGGGAAATACCTTAAGCACAAAGAGAGTCATCCTTTGAAGAACATAAAAAAATTGGCAAATGCATGAACAATGAACCCATTAAAAAGGATACATGCAAGTTTTATTCTCGCTGCGCAAGTCACTTGAGCACCTCATATGGGTCGTGGAAGTCACTAGTTCACCCTATTAATTCTTTCGCCAAAGGTTTCCAGTGTTCTATAAATAGCCCATGTTGACCCCTAATTCAGAGATGAATTTTTCCAAAACTCCGATTCATGCTCTGGTCTCCCAAGTCTTTGTCTGACGTCTTCCGAACACTTAAAAGGTAATTCTTTACATTGGAGGGAATCTATAAAGAGAAAAAATATGGCCTAAGTGTTAGAACTCAACAATAGCTACGTGCCTAAGTGTCTATCCATAAAGTGAAATGAAGACACTTATGTGCCGCCTTTCCCTCTCAAGGGAACTTGCGCACCACACTTTTGGAAGCCTCTAGGGAAGATACTAAGGGGTTGAGTTCAAAGTTGCCATAGTATTACCCTAAAGATTATATATCACCCATGGTGACTTATGTCGCATAAGTATACTTTCATGACCATGACTTGTGTGCCAAAATGATACTTGCATGCCTCTTTCCTAGTCACCTTTTCCCCTCAAATCCACCACTCATATTTATGATATAGCCTTCAAAACCCTCTTCAAATCCATTTATGGCATGGTTCATGTGTTGGTTTCCTTATCCTAAAGGAATTATATGAGAACCTCTCCCAAAACCTCATGACATTAAATCTATATGTAACCACTGTTAGGGGTTTCCTATAAAACATCATCATTTGAGATGATAAGATCTCTTGGATTGGGATTCCTTCTTAGGGGTAAGCCCTATACCTCAAGTACCTTTAACTTGGGAATCTATCTTAGGAGTAAGCCCCAGTCTTAAGTCCCTCTTAAATTGGGATTCCTTTTCAAGAGTATGTCCAATGTTAAAATTCCAAATCTATATAAAGTACAAATACCATTATGGACACTGCTCTGGGGATTCATTCCTAAGTCTTGGTCTTCATTTACTTGGGCCGTCATACATATGTAAGCCCCACATCATTTTTCATGAATGCATCATTCATGGAACCATTTTCAAGATTACTGATACATCCTATTTCTCACACTGAGCATGACTCACATGGGCTTAAATTGTAAAAGTAATCACGACATCTCTTTTTGGTCCATTAACTATGCATAAACCCCATATTTCATTGCCTGAACTATGTGGACATTGATCTCTTCCTTAAAAGTACAATACATTGGAAGCCTTTATAAGGTCGAAGCCCATCTTTCATTAATTCATTTATATCACATATGATGTAAACTATAGCCTTCTTTATTGAACTACGTGGGTTCTGATTCCATTTTAACTAGGATACGTAGGTAACCCATCTACATGTACGATCCAAACTCTGAAATAATCCATTTCTTTGTGAACGTCAATAAACATCAAGTGCCCCACTGAGTGGCTTTAAAACCAGTATGGTCATCATAGTGACCAAGATATCTATATAGAATACATTGAAGGATACCATTGAATAAGAATCTCTAATACATATAGATGATTATCTATCATTTAAGAACCTCAAATACATATTTAATATTCTCTAAATCCCATACATATCAATCATTGATTTCCATATTTAAATGAAAAAATAATTTACATTCTCTATTGAATTAATAAGGATTCATGAACATAACTTAATACTATAAGAGAGTCACTGAGTAGGAAATAATTCCCCCTAAAAAGGTGTGATGATCCTGACATCCCATCCACCCGACCAATGCAAATTCTTAAGCCTCATAGGTCCACAACTAATGAGGACCTACCTTTGGAATGTAGGTATAAATGGATATAGAATCATTGGATCTTTCTGGTTCTGCAAATAAACCTGCTAGAAACTGATTGTAAAGTTTGATCCTTAAATAAACAAGGTCATCCCCATTTGTAGAAGAAACAACAGCTACACAATTTTATTTTATTTTTTATTTTTTATTGAGTTCATGTTGAATGTAGTATTTTTTAAGATATTTTTAAAATATGTGATTAGGGAATTAAACAAAATTACCTATCTCAAATCCTTTGAATGATTATCTATAATCTTTTTAGCACTTCTTCTGAATCATTTGATCATCATAATGCCTTTGATTATTACTTCTTAATTATAATACATGTAATATGATTAAATTAATCAAAAAATGAATAAAATATCTATATCTACGTATTGAATACTTTCTCTTGGGACTAAAAATATTTAAAGGATTAATTATAAAGCCTTCTAATTCAGAATCCAATAATTTTCTATGAGGAATTATAGACCATCCCCTTCTAACATGTACAGAAAATCGAGTCAATATACCTATTCATTTTTGGATACTCATGTCGCCTATATAATTGAGAAACCTATTTCAAATTTAATCAATTAATATGAGATACCTTTTGATCCATAGATCAATTTTAGCATTAATTTTTAAATAATTGTATTTTTATGCATCTCTAATTAGAAATAAATATCCCTTTTTTACATTTCTTTTATAATAACCTATTAATTTTCAAGACTTTAATATAAAAATCGTTTTTTTCTAAATATTACCTCATTAACGTCATAAAAAATCTGTAAAAACACTTAAAATTATGTGTTTTATCCTGTCAACATAAATTGTGTACTAGAATACAAAGTATTCCATTCCAATATTGGCAGAACCAACCTTATTTATTTTGAGTGAACCATCATGACCAATGGTTACAAATCCTTACTTTCATTTAACAACATTATTCCACAAATCCACTTTTCTAGGATTTTTAAATGATCACCCACTATCTGATATCCTAGAACATTAATCCATTGATGAGTTAAGGTAATCTTATATAAAAAGGCCCTTTTAATTATCCTTTTCCTAAGGCATCATTTCTATTTAGACATAATTCATAGTGAGAACTTTTCTTGCAAGATAACATGGAAAATCACATATTTCACACACATATTCTAACATTTAAAATTTATTTTTTGATTCCAAATAGATTTGTTAGGTTCTTTTTGAATATTTATTATCATAGAGTGATGGATGTTAATCTAAATATACATTCCAAATATTCTAAAATCATCCTGATGATGGTAATTAAACAAATTTATCATTGATATATACTTGAACCAAAAAGTTCCAATAATATCAATAAATGTAATATCATATTTTGAAAACAACATGTTTTCCTGAAAAAATGTATAATACATTCATCTTTTCATTGATCATAAATAATAACTTATTTTTGCACACAGTGATTTTTGTAAACTATTATAATGTTTCATTTCAAAATTGTCTTCATGCTAATATTTTTAGTGTTACCAGTAGCAACAAATTTCTAATTAATGTCAAGAATCCTAGAATTTAATGGTTTTTAGACACAATAAATTCATCTCCAAACATTATTCATTGTAATTTATTTTTCTTTGGACATCATCTTAAATCTTGAATATAATTATGAAAAATATATCTTAAAATGTTTTTTATTGCACTACATTGAAATATTTTGGTTAAATAAAATCACAATTAATTTTAAAACTATTAATATATTCTTTCATCTTGATACATAAGATCATTAAAGTGTTTAAAAAGATCTCTAGTTTATTAATATCCATTAATAGAAATATTCTTCTATTTCATATGATATTCCCAAATTTTTTGTAGACAAATTAATTTTCTTCAACTTCTTATTATTCTTTTCACATTAAGATATTTTCAATGTAAATTCACTTAGTAATTACTTTATTAAAAAATCAATTTAACTCCCTTAACTATAAATTCATGTGATATTATTTTAATAACTTCTCATATCATCAAAATTAAATTTATATTTAGAATTATTTTCACCAACTATAATTTTAGTATCAACCTATTCACATTCCTCATTACTACTTTAACTTTATACATACATAGATAAAACAATCATCCTTTAATACACAGTGAAATTATATTTTATTCATCAAAAAAATATTTATGGTCTCGATTAATTATTCATTAATGTTAATTTGAAACATTCATCTCTTTCTTCATTAGTTTTATTCTCTTACAATTTAGGACAATTTGATGAAAATTTTCTAATATACTCACAATGAAATAAATTTTGTTGTGGATTATCCATAAACATTCCTTTTCATATTATGCAATTTCCAGATATATGGGATTTTATTTTAGTTAATTTAAGATCCATATTTTTGTCTAATTTTTATCTATGGTTTTATCATCTTATAAATAAATATTCATTCATTTTGAAAATTCAGATGCATTAAATTAAATTTCATTTTTAGTATTTAACTTATTCTTAATTAAATTATCTTCTATTATTTCCAAAGAATTGGTAATACAATTATGGTCATCAAGATGAGTATCACTAAATATTTTTTCATCCATATGAATAATTTTGTATACATTTCATCAAGTAATATATGGAAAATATATTTAAAAAATATAATCTTCTTATTAATAACAATAGCCTACGATGGAACTCACATATTCATTGAGTATTGAAACAAATATATCAATATCTACATAATTATTTATTTTAATAACTTAATATTTTAGTATATGTTGAAAAAACATAATTCACATCACCTTCATAATTCCTTCAATGTTTATTTAACTTTATCCTATATTTATTCTTTAGTTTTTTTCAATTAAATATTAAGAAAATCACCTTAAAAAAGAGGAGAAAAATAAGATTTATCAAATGACATATATTCTCTATATTATTATAATCATTTATGGTAATGGTAGTATCATCATCCTAGGGAAAACATGAATCAGTTGTCACCATAAAACATACTTACTAATAAACACGAGATAAGAAAAAATTCTTACCTCATGTATGAAAAGACTTACTAAATTTTTTTTGAATACCAATTATATTCACTATATTCAAAATATCCAATAATGATATTAAAAAGCATTAGATTATTTAGATGTTAAATATAAAAATATGAAAAAATGATACATACCTTTAATACCAATTTTGGTAAAATGGGATCATAGAATCACTGGGAGGGGTGAGTTAGTTATCTATCATTTTTTGGTTTTATACTGTTTAAAAAATCCTTATACACTAATTACAGTGAAATTTTATGTTATTACAAATAGAATAACACAAAGAGATAACAAATTATATTAATAGTGTTCACTAAATAATTTGAGTATCTAGTCCTTAGAATTATTTAGTAAAACCCATTATAATTTGATTCACTAAAAAATATATTTGAACCACCACGAGTAGAGAAAATACTTTGAACACTGTTATATATATCCTAACTATTTCATGCATCTTACACATTAATTAAAACCCATAAAAATGAAATATTAAAATGAAAAAGAGAAAATATATATGTCTTCCTACCATAGAATATAATTTAACTATCTAATGTACTAATATCTTCAACTACTTATTTTATTCATTCACATCAATGACATAACCATTATTTAAAAGCACATCGCTGCATGTAAGCAATGATTCATCTACAAAACCTCACTCTTAGTCATCAAGATAACATATACAATAACATATTTTTTCTCAATAACATGTAATATATATTTATATGGTAATTTCATCAGGGTCACATTCTCCTTCGCATTATATCTAAATAAGTAACATCATTTTAAAATTGCTTCCATAAATTATTATATCTAAATAAGGTAATTCTAAAATAACCTCTTCAATTTTATTAAACGCATATTTCTTCAAAGTTGAAACTCGTCGTATGTATCAATCCTTGCAGGATACAAATATCTGACCATGAAAACATTTATCTTGGAATTATTAATAATAATTAATAAATACCTTCAATCATAGCTACAAAACATTGCATGTGTTGTAGAAATCCAATACATGAAAAATTTTGGTATGTGATTCAATTGGCTACATCACTAAAAATACCTATATCACCCAATCAACTAAATCGATAAAATTTCGTTGGCACTAAGTCATAATTATTATTTTACTATATGACCATTTTTTTGCATCACTCACTTATATGACCATTTGACTACATGATTTCCTTATATGTCCATTTAGCTATATTGATTTAGTGTACTTCCAAAACATCGTCTTCTTCACCGATATGCCTTCTTCATTTTTAAAGACTTATTTTAATTAATCATTTTAGGAATAATGATAAATTTTAAACTATTTAATCATTAAAAGAGAAAATCACTTTGTAACGAAAAAAATTAATACGTCAATAACATATCATTTAAATATGAAAATGTGTTTGGTTTTATTCCTCCCTTTTTCTCACATATATTTTAATAACCATAACACATCAATCTTCACATGTATCGACAAGAAAACTCAAAAAATACCAAATTTATTTGTTCCTTCCAAAATATTGTTCCCATCAAAAAAAAGATTTTAGTAATTATATATATTTTAAATATATTAAACAATTTATATAATTAAATTTATTCTTGTGGAAGAAATTAATTATAATTCGTAAATAAAAAAAGACCTAAAATCCTTTTTTAATGAAAATATATTTGTATGAATAAAAATGATTTTTTCTCATTCCATGCCCATCAACATCCATTAGATGAATTTTATTTTATTTTATTGAATACATGATCTACACAAAAAATTATTATTATTCACCAATAGTAACTATTTCAATTTACAATGTTAAACAAACATCGTCAGCATAAAATAGTTTTATGAAAAATAACTCTTTTTACCTTTAAATGATGTTATCATATATTATAACAAATTTAAAATCAATATATCAATTATTAATCTATTATTTTTGATTAAAAATAGTATATTTCTTAAAAATAATTTTTAATTATTCATCATGGTATATAATATAAAGAAAAATACAATAATTTAACAAAAACCTCATCTAAAATAAAAATATTTTAGTTTTTCAACTTTTAAATTGAGTACCTATTTCATAAGAATTAATTATTTCATTAAATAAAAAGTATATATTTATTTTTCATAATTTAGTTATCTGTATTCACACATTCCAATCTAATAGCTTGGGAATAATAAAGACATTTAACAATAATACTTCAATATTATTTCATGGTTCCTTTAGAGTTGTAGTTTCTTATAAAGAAATATGTCAAAAATTAAAATTTATTTAATGATAAATCTTGTATAAAATGAAAGGGTGTAATAATATCCCACTTATAAGAATTTCATCATTTGGATTCTATTTTTTATAAAAATAAACTAAGATGATTCTATATCATCACATAGTCATTTTCCCACGTAGCATCGTAAAAATTATGTAATCTCAATAAAAATTAATACGGTTGTTCCAAACAATTGACTCTCTTTGATCCAAAATATCCATTAATTTTTCCTCAAAATAAATTTCAATATCTCTCTATGTAACCATTGTGTTTGGTTAAATTGATGGATCAGGTTTTACTTGATCAAATGTGATACATGGGACACATAAAGAACTTCAATGATATTCAGCAGAAGAACCCAATGAGAAGAAACAATTATGATATGATCAATAATTTTTAAGGGGTCGATATATCATGTTCCCTAAATTACCTTATCTAAAATTTCATACCATTCTTCAAGAGTATATCCCGAGAAATACTATGTTACTAACTTTCAAATCATGATCTCTATTATTTTTTGAGAGAATGATGTTTCAATAAATTCTATGACACTGTAATGTTTTATTAGATTTATTTAATGTTATCCTTCATTTATTAATATCCCACATTCCACAAAATATATCTTTACCAAAATTTACCGTAACAAATTGAGGTTCAGAATGTATTAGCATATATGGATCCATAAGGAGTAATATAAATTCTCTAACAAAATCTAATATTTTATTAAATTTTGATTGGAGGAAGTTGTTGATACCAAAAACATTTGAAATACATTGAAAAAGGACTAAATATATCTTATATCATTTAAATTATCCTCTCAAACTGAAAATATGTCTGAGGGTGATGTGCCATGATAATGTTCGACTCTATATTCAATGCTTATTATGGATTTACCAGAACTTCAGGGTAAACCTCTATTCTTGGTTTGCTAAAATAGAAATGGTACAACCTATATCCTTACCACTTAATTATTACATATATATATGAAATATGATTTAGAGAAAAAAATTATTAAATGGAAATGAAATGAGATAACTTCATAAGATGATTTACTATTTTCCAAACAACCTTATGGATTTTACAACTTTTGGGGAGTCTCATCAGAAAATCTATGGGGATGTTTTATAATTTCTATTATATTAAAGATAATTTCTATAAAAACCAAAAAACATATATCTTACTTCATTAAATTAATGATATAAATTAAATTTATATTTAGATTATAAAATATCTGATTTCATGTCGTGCCACTATAAATACCATTTTTCATTATTATACATCATTGCACTTCTAGGATTCATATAGAATGATGAAATATAAGATTTATCCAACATACCCTTCTTTATTTCCAATAATAATGCTACATATAATAATTTCATAAACATTAAAATTCAATCCTAATCATGGATGACCTCAAAAACATTACTCACCTTCCATGTCCTCCTTGAACACCTCTTTAATCCTCATATGGATGGATGGTAAACTTTTATTTGAAAAAGATATGATAAGTCCCATTTTCTCAGGAATAAAAGAACCATATTCTTTAAATAACTATTAATTTGATCTATTTCAATCCAAATCGGGGGTAAACATGTGTGGTTATTTTGAATCATAACATCAACCACATTGATCACCATCCAAGGGTGGCCGTATATTGAGTATTCTTAATATTTTATCATCTTTAACCACCTACAATGGATTATATTTAACTTTTTAGTGTGAATATGTTCACTTTATATATCATCCCTTACTCCATATATAAAATTACTCTATATCATTAATGAAAATAAAATTACTACCATATCTAAATTAGGAGATAGTCAAATTTTTTCATGAACTTATAATTACCATGATACATAAGCTACTACCATAAAATTATACCAAATAACATGTCCCCATACCCTGTTGGATTATTCAATTTTAATAAAAAACAATTATAAACAATATTAAAGTATGTTCATTTGCTCAAAAAACTACATTTTTTTATTTCCTTCAAATTATCCACATATTCATTTGTAAAAAGAAGCCAATATCATTTCTTAAACAACAAGATTATTTTATTAGATAGTTTGGAAAATTTTATCATAATGATTGGTTAATATATATCCATTCAAAAAACCTGTGGATATTAATCACAATTTTTGTTCTGCACCATTTAAAAATAACTTCTATAATTAATGTATTCATCAACATACCATCATTTGATATTATATAACCAAATAATACAATCTTCTATAGCCAAAATTCACACTATGAAAATTTATTATAGAACTTTTGATCCTTTAGGTTCGTCAACACAATACAATAATGATATTTCTTCCTTTTTTAAAACATAAATATATAATAATATCATATATAATGTCTTTAAAAATGTATTATGAAATATATATGGATTATATTTATTTTATACTTGAAGATAGTAGGGGAATTGGTAAGTCTAAATGCTATTACTATAGATTCATTTTTACTCCACATTATATTTTAGTGTTTCTTGGGTATATCTTACTTAATCACTATCATTTTATTATATAGTGAATAAAATTCTATAATGTAATAAAACTGATCCCCATATATTTGATGAAAAAAATAGATTATATGAGTTAGAGGATAATTTTTCTTTATAATAAACTTATTAGGTTAATAATAATAAACTAATTGATTCACTAACTTATCATTTCTCATAATCAAATTAATAGGTTAACCTATTAGTGATTCAATTGGGCATATGAATCACATTTAAGGATTCATTGTTTGTTTCTACCATAAGTCTGGCAACTCAATTAGGTCCATTTTATATGGAGTCTCTAAAATTTGTGTTTCATAGGAATAGGTTCATTTAAAAACACAATATAATTTTTAGGAGACTAAAATGTAGTTATTTAGAAAATAAGATAGAATATTTTAAAAAATATACATATTTACAATTTTGTGTGTCTCCCCCACCATTTGAGATAAATATCCCTCATTTATAGGTTGTAAGACACATTCGGTAGAAGTAATTTCCACTAGATGTTCATATAAACCATCTCATTGATATATGGATTTAGATTGATTTCTGATATCAAATGTGATTTCCTTAATAAAGAAATTATATAGGATCTATGTAGATAGAGGTAATCAATTCATAATTTCTATTAAAATTCAACTAAAGGATTAAAAAATATGATTTAATTAGGAACATTCCTATGTATATAAACATGAAATTCAAAAATCTAGAGTAGATGATAGATATTATATAATTACTTTAATTATTTACATAAAATAGTCCCCATACCACTATCCTAAGATTTATCCCCATTATTTGAGTGGTGAATATAAATATTCCACATATTTTCAACATTGAAGACATTGAACTGTTTTTGGTACCTTGTGATAAAATATAAATCTCATCATCATGTTAATTATACTTTTTTCATTTGTAATTCTCATATTTATTCCCTCATCCTCCACACATAAGACACCCTTTAGTTCTTTTGACCTAGTTCCCTAGGTTTTTCATCCCCCATTCATAACACATAAAAAAATAAGTCTTTTTCTTCATGGATTCTATGACATGTAAATTTCTAAAAATTTATTTATATCTTGGTTATAATTTCCTCTTTGTTTATGTTTTAAATCAAATTTTATGATATATTATTAGGAATAATTGAAATATTTCTCATTCCAATGTTTATCCCATTTGTATTCTCATTGGGATAATAATTATTGGTGTTTTTACCCTAGAATCGAATTTATTAGTACACAAATATGTGTTTTCAGTGTTAATGATGTTTTATATTCTTCTTATTATTCATCTTTTGAATGAAGTTATTAAGTGATAATATCATAAGAATACATTTCACATGGAAATGGTATCATATTTCCCTACCATAGTGAGAGGATAAGGATTCCATAATATTATTCTGGAACCTTTATCTATGTCTGAATAATAATATCTAAAATGTACCTTGAAATAGAGGCTATGGGTTAAAAAGATAATATTTTAATGTAATGACTTATGATAGTGTTATATATTGATAATATTGAAGTTAAAAGGTTATCCAAACAAATATTATTTGGAAATCCACGTTTTCATGTTTCATTGGATGTGCCTTTCTATTGATGTGTGTATTAATCCGTATAGATTAATATTATCATTTATTGAAATCATAAAATGTATAAATTGATGTACTGATGAGAACAGTGATAAAATGAGTTCTCATTGATGTAGGATATATTGGGGGAATCATGAGGGACATAAAATTAATGGATAATTCAATAACGGAACAACCCATTTATCTCCTTTAAAAATGAAAATATCTAATGCCCTTTTTTGAGAATGTAAATACCTGAATAAATCCAAGGACATGGTGTTCTATGTGAAAGTTAATTTTTTAATGTCATAGAAAGAGATAATAACCTTATATGATGATGGAACCGAGATGTAACATTCTTGATCATATATATTATGATAAATATATTATATTATATGCCAAATTATCATTAGAGGTTAGATGTCATTTGGGTGTGAACATATTAATCTATGGTTTCCTTGACATGATTCAAGATAATAACCATAGATTTTAGGTGATTATGACTAATTCCTTTGGGAAATAAGACGAGTGGGTCATGTGTGAATTGTATCAACAATCTTTGTTAAATATTTATATTCAATTTATCATGCTAGAATAAATAAAATTTATTAAATTATACTATCTCTCCATAAATTAATATCATGTTATTAAAATGAATATGTGATTTAAATAATAAAAATAATAAATTCCTTTATTGATTTTTTTTAATACAATATTTATTATATTTTTATTATAATATTGTGGTTTCATTTATTTAGTTAGATATCCATTATTGGGGTATCATTTAATATAAATGAATAAAGGTAGATAGAGTTTAATAGTTCGAATAAAATAAATGATGTTTATTTGTCTTCATAATGTGTCACAGATGGATGAAAATTATTATTATTATTATTACTATTTGAAACATGGTAATTTATTAATATTGATGAGGATTTATTGTTTTTGTGCAATTTTCCAACCCAATACCAGATATATTAGATATATTGTTATATCACTTTCCAAATTGACATGTAATGTTCAAAATAGATATTGTGAGAATCTATCAATCAATGGAGCGAGATCAATGGATATAGAATTATATCCTACCATACACCCTCATAAAAATGGGATATCATCAAGGGTTATTACTCTCTTGATAATTACACTTCTACTATAAAACATGAAAACATAATGTAATCATGATCAATTATGATAACACAATGTGATTCTATGGAATAATTCACAAATTAAGGTTAATGTGTGGATCAAAAAAAGTGGGATTCTGAATATTCATCACTAAAATAGTGCAATGAGATATATTACATTGATTATTAAGGATTATTGAATTATATTTCAATTTAATTCTAAATGTAGTTATAAATTAACTATAAATTAAATGTGAAGATCCTGGGAAAACAGTTCTGAACATTTCATATTGTCATGTATTCTATTTTTTTGTTTGAAAAGTCCTTCTGATCATGTAATGAAATTATTTTACATGATTTAGGATTAAAAGATTAATTTTTCATAATATCAAAGGATTCTTCTTTTTATTCACGATACCATCAAGTGGTAATATTGGGGTCAAATGTTTAATTTCTAATTATTTCATATTCAATAGTTTATTGCATGTTATGATGTTTCCTTCTTTTATATTATTCATTTTAATAATATGACATTGTCATATATTCATTAATTCAATATCAATAATATAAATAGTAATAATATGGTGATTAAAAATGAATAATCAACTATATATTATTATCTGGAGGTTCTAATGTCTTTTCCTCATAAAAAAACAATGTATGCACCATCCACATCTTGAGTACCCATATAACATTTAGTTTTTTTCACATAATTACATTTCTCGATCAGGTAAAATATGAAAAATAAAATAAAATCTAATATCAGAATAGATTTTATTTTCATATAGATATGGATATAATTCCACATTTTAAGTGCGTGTACATTTCATTAAGTTTATGTCTTCTCATAGATGAAAATAAGGGGTTTTCAATGAGCTGTGTATGTGAAACATGAAAGGGGGACACACCAGTCCTAAAACACTAAGGATACATGCTCTATATTCCTAGTTCACCATTTTTATCTCATACAGGTCTATGTATGGAAACATGGAAAGATATTTTCATGCACTGTGAACATTAGATTAATATCAATACACAATGTCAAATTTTTTACTCATCGATTAATGTGTTTCCTTCAGTGTAGTCAAATTTTAATATAAATGATAATAAAATTAATAATTAAATCTACTTATTATGTGTTCTATGTGTAACTGGTTTGATAGTTCACACATTGTCATTGTATTACTAATTATATTTTAAATTAATTTTCGTTTTAAAATTTAATTGAACAAATAATGTTTCCTCAAAGTACACTTGTATTCTTCATTAATTATAACTGAACAATTTCATTAAAAAATATTAGTTAATGGTGAATTAGGAACAAGTTGAATGTAATTAAGATAAATTTAACTTTTTATATTAATTCATGGATCATTAACTAAATTAAATAATGAATTTAAATAATTAATAAAAGGATAGTAAATGTATTATAATTTCATGATGTGTGGATGATTATGATATTACAACACCATCTGTGTATGGATGGTTTTTTTAATTTCTTATGGTTCAATTTTTTTTATGGAATTTGTGTCATCCCCTCTATATTAGTATATAACATCTAGCATGCTCATGGTTTCATTTTATTAATACCACATTAAACAATAAATTATATCCCCTCACATACATTTGAATAAAATATTATGTAATGAATGGTCTCCCAAGTGATAGGAGGTGGTCAAATCCAAGTAGATGAGGAATAACCAATCAAGGAGATATATAAGAGAAAATATGTAATTCTAAAATGTGGAATATTATATGGTTCGTTATGTTTTTTTGGGGTCAAGGGATAGTTTATCATCTTATAAATAAACTAACTATTATATAATAATGGTATCATAACACATATATTTTATTTATTTCAATTTCATGGTTAGTTATTTATGTATTTGATGATTTGAGATAAGCAAAATAAACGATATAATAAGAAACCAAGATGGAATAAAATAAAATAATATTACATAAAAAGGTTTTATCATCTCTGGATAATCACTTATGTAAAATACACAAAATATTATCAAGTCTTGTAAAATGATAAATTTTTATTCACGAATAAGAATAAATAATACCAAAAATAAAATATTATGTTTCCATATCCTTCCACTAACAATATTACAATCCACCTAATAGTTAAATATTCTTGAGCAACCCATGTTGGGTTGCTATCAATTATCATGGAAATTTTATCTTGAAATTTTGGGTTAACTTAACATAATATAAATGAAGGGTTTGCATCTGAAGCAAATATTGGTGCAACTAGTAAGAAATGTTGAGTAAATCATATACATGGTTTCTTTGGATTGGGGATTCTAGTCATCATATCATAGAACAATGAGTTAATGTAGTTGGAATTTTATACCAACCTATAATCCTTGAAATAGATTTTCTGTCCCATATATAGGTTATTATTAGAGAATATGAATCATTAAAACTAAAATATCTAAGCATAAATATATTAGAAATGTTATGGTGTGAAAATTTAGGTTTATAAAAATAATTATAGATTAATATGGTTTTTTATTAATTTTATATTTTTTCATCTTTTTTATTAATTTTACTAAGTAATAATTATCCACTTTTAAATTATAAAAATGTAAAATTAAATGAAATAAAGTATTTCAATATGATCCATAGTAGATAAAAATACACATCTCACATGAGTGAATTACAAGGCATTTTATACGGTCATGAATGATTTAAAATGAAAAAAGGTACACTTGTAAGAATCCTATCATTTGGAGCCCCTTCCCAAAGACACTATCGAGGAAAAGGTCACTCTCTATCAAAATAATGTAGATGATTCAAATCTCATGAGGAATCATTAATTTCATATTGGGATATCAAATTTAAAAATTTATAAAAATACTCAATCAAAAAACTAAATTATAGGTTACCTTAAGATATGCTAGACTGAGGTTGAACCCATAAAGATAGGTTTAGACAAAATATAAATTCAACAATAAAGACATAAACTAGCTAATATTGGAAAAAATTGAATTTGGGCTAATGATCACGTGATTAGTGAATATTTTGGGATAATAAAATACAAAAATGGTTTCATACAATAATGAATCTCATTTCATGGTATAAAAATATATGAATTAATTAATTATAAATCATTTATTTTTCATAATTAGGTCCTTAAAGTATAATTATCAGGGTATATTCTCATCATCGTAAAACAAAATCACCTAGTCAGTTATATTACATATATATTAATGGATACTCAGAAAATCAATTTAGACAGAATGATAAATAAAAACCAGTAGTCATAGTTGAATTCTAAACCCTATATCTCACATTATAAAAGGCATAAAATCAATATGGGAAATGGTCATGCTCAATGAAAAAATGAAATTAAACGCACTTCCTAACCCTTATTACATTGGTTATTCAAAATGTATCAGGGTAGAGGTAGTACTTGTGAAAAAATATAAAATCCAAAAATTAATTGAAATAGATAATATGGAACATAATTCAATAAATCCTTATTAATCATGCACACCACAATATTGGGATATCACCCCACATTCTATCCATGAGAGGGTCAGATGAAAGAAAAAAAATTATAGAGTAGTGACATCTAGGATTTAAACTCCCTATGTTATGTTATTATCTCCGTCCCCTCAATATATCATTATCTCAATGTCATGGACGATTGGGCGTATAAATATGATTTTTCATCACAACACTCACCGAAAATGCATTAATATTTTAGAGTTCTAAAGGGTACATAATGAGTAAGGATTAAACAGTGTGTAAAATACATCATTAGCACATTCTCTGTATCTACTTCTATCCTAAAACATAAATTTTTTGAATATAATACACATAATTTAATATATTTTTACAATATGAATTCACTTCATGACCTACAATGACTGGTGTCATTATCACGCTCGGTGAACTCATGTCATGCACTATTTATAGGATGTAAAAAACATCCATGTCTAGCTTCTATAGCCTTCACCACCTTCATATTAGTTTAGTTTCTGACTTCTATTTTTCTATTTTATTAATCCCTTATGTTCCTTTTCTGAATATCTAATTTATCTTTAAATAAAACAACAAACAAATTAAACAATACAAATATTGGAAATAATTTCAAATAAATTTGAAAAATATTTACATTAAAACATCCTAAATTTTTTGCATAAAATATAGATATCAATAACGTAATTGATGTAAAATGTATTATATTGTCTTTCATATATAATTATATTCTAATATAATATGAGGATATAGAAACATATAATGTATTCCCTCACCTTTTGGATCTCCATTAGGAAAAGGGACGATTAGTGAGCCATGGGATCTCTGATGAACAATTCATGGTATTCTATGGAGAGTCAATACCATCATGGGAACTTTTAGTCAACATCATTATATACATTGAGTACCTAGACATATTTTGTTTTATGATACCTGATGAGAAATAAATAATAATATTCTATCCCTACTACTTTAAAACATATCTAGTTTTATTGTGAATTATAATATGAGAAATGACAACAAGGCACTCTCAAAACATAGTAATCTTATCCACCATGTTTATAACTACATGGGGATGAAATACCCACTATCACTATATTCAATAAGAACAAGAGGAACATGAAAAAGGGTTGAGGAATTTTTCCAAATATGAGTATTTGGAGCACCATCCCTCGATGAATGATATGATCTCGATGTAAGAAAGTGATTATGATTTAGTATGAATTGATTGGGGAAAAAAGGGACACTAGAAGAGTAATTCTATCTAGTTAAAGATTAAATGGGATGATTCGATTGAATTCATTTTAGAGTTTAATGTTTCTATATCTACAAATTTGTTATTAGATATTTCATGTGGTTGGAATATTTGATTCCAAAAAAAAGAACCACGTAGATATTAGAATAATTCTAAATATGAGGTAGATCTTTTGGATGAAAATGGAGTAATTAAGTCTTCTCTAACCTTTTGAAACACCCATAAAACATTATCAACATGATTAATTTTAGTTTTAAATAAATTAACGATGTTTTTAGTATTACCTAGAAAATTATTTATTTTTATTTAATATATATGGACGTATTTATATTCATGTTTGGTAATAAAATTTTCTACTTTAATATATAGAATATGTTATGATAAGAAAAAATTTATAATTTCCATTATATATTGCATTTTAGAATCCATAAATTGGAAATAACTAACCAAAGTACAAGTGAGAATCATATGAAACACATATTTATATCATTAGTTAGAAGAGTTTTGTATTGCTTTTTCAGATTGGTTACATAGACACTTTTGACCTTAACATAATTCCAATATGTCTCCCATGTTTATAGGTTATGATGACCAACCCACCATTTGGTATTCTAGTTTATGGGCCAATTGATATTTTTGATATGGTACACCCTGATGTGTGAAGACATTATCGATTAGAAGACAGAGCTAGGTTCCCATACATTATTACTATTAATGATATCATGATATGGAATGGTTATATCTTATTGATCAGGTATAAGATTGAATCCTTTGTGAAATTAATATAGGTTAGGAATTATTTTGAGAATAATATCAGTTATAAGATTAGGAAATATTGATCATATAGGAATGGTTAATAACCAATACCTTATAAACTTTCCCATGTAGTATTAGCTTTTACCTCAAATCACCCTACCATATACACTGTAGTGTAATGGTATTAGTGAAAAGAGAAACCATACCTTTTTGGAGATTTTAATGTGCATGATGTTATAATGAATCCATCCATTATTCTTTTATGGATTTTTATTATAGAGGGTATTATTTTTACTAAACCAAGAACAAAAAAAAGGTCTTTCCTTCGGGTATATAGTTCATAGAAACCCATTTTTCACATGATCATTAATGGGGTTTCAATGTGATTTTTATGTATAAATCAATATATAAACTATCACCCTAATAAATTAACATTATATTTATATGATATCCCAGGGAAATGAGGGGATACTATCTATAAAACCATTCACACAAGAAATTGTGTTATGAATGATAGGATTTGATTCTTGAGAAAGAGAATATACTAATGAAGGATAGTGGAAGAATTATTTACTTTGATTAAGATTATCCTTACTGGGCATCAAGGGTAAAACATGTTAGGAGTACATGGATATTTCAGATAAAAGTGAATATTTAATGAATTCTAAATAGCTATATATAATAGCTAGTAGAAAAATGTTTTTGAAAAAATAATGTAATTTACTGTTATGATTCCTTTTTGTCTATTTTTCATGCTTAATTCTGATCGATGTTATTCCACAAATGATTCCCATGACTCTGTGATATTGAAAATTGCGGTCAGAACTGAATTACTTAATAGAAAACATCAATAGGATTAGTATATGGCATAACCACAATGGTTTTTACTCTAAAAAAATGAATAATTGGAATGAAATTTTGAGAGGTCCAATTATTGGATAATAAATGCATCCATGTTTTGGAAAATTATACTTGATGAATCTATAAAATAATCTTATTACATTATGAATAATTGTGAGTCATGTGATCACATGTGATTTAGTAAGAAAAAAATTATATTCATAGTAGTTTATATTGATGAAATATTAATGATTGGAAACATTATATTCACCATACAAGAGTTTTAGGTATGGATGTTCAATTTCTTCTCAATGATGGTTTGAGGTGAATCATCTTACATTTTTTGTATGAACATCATGTTCGATGGATCTAGGATAATGAAGGGAATAATTAAATGTATGTATATATGTGATAATTAAGATGTTTATTATGGAACTATACAACATGGGATTTATTCTAGTGTCCCATGTTATATATATATTGTAATGCCCCGACCCCAGTTACCCATAGTTGGTGAATTATTACATAACATTGGCATGATCACAAAAGATCAAGTCTCTAAAGACCGATTAGCTTAGTATCCTTGGAATCACTAGATACATTCATAAAGTTTACATTACATAATAAAGTGATAACTATAACCACATATTGTGTCCACAAACATATCCCCTTATACTATCCCTACAGGTCATTCATTAAATACTTCTTCACATCCTGGGTAAAATAAAACAGAGAAAGGGGTGAGCTCAGATTCCCAGTAAGGATAACAATATAGCAGAATCTTTCATAAATAAGCATAAACATTTTAGGTAATGTATAACTAAAAAAAAGCCTTTTAAACTGAAACTTTAGCATAATATGGAAGAAATAAAACGAAGTAATTCCATTTACTTATTCACATGGATATTCTACTAGTCAAATATTCACATTAAATATCACTAACCACTTTCATAATGATGGAATATATAATTCTAGACTATCATAACCACATAGTAAAGGCTTTGTGCGAAGAATACAAATAAGACTATTTCAAGGCCTTGTTCCAAGACACTAACTTGTCTCATGAGACCTACCAATGCATCGAGGAGCTATAGAGGGCTCCACCCATCACATATTAAGACCAATGCATTCCTCATATGAACAGGTTTAAAATTAACATAATCATTCGTATTAAAACTAGCATAAGAAATTTCAATACTTTTTCCATAAACCATGAATGATATAAAAATAACACATCCACAGTAAAACATATCACAAAACCATCAATACAATAAGGACGTTTTGTATCATAATAAATAAACTTCAAATAAAAATAAAATCCATCAAAGGATGTTGACATAGATGAAATCAAAACTATTTGAGAGAAATATATCTTTTTTGAAATCTTTTAAAAGTCACATAATTATAAAAGAAAACATTTACTTTGAAAATATTCTTATAAGATTGTAAGGGAATCTTCGATGATTTTATAGCGGTGGAAAATAGTTTCACCCTCCGTATAAGTTAAAAATTACATTCTTACCTTAATTCTGTCGAAAAGGTTAAAAAGAACCTTGTTTGGAAAACGAAAGAATGATTCCTTTATAAACTTATTATAAAAATTAAACAATGGTATAAATGAATTTAACCCATGATCTGTAAAGTAGTAATAATGGTTTGAAATACATTTTTAAGAAACATGGATGTGGATGATAAAGAGGTCCCATTAGATAATTACGTATAAACAACCTCAGATAATAAAGATATTGTGAAATAAACCCTTACATTGTACATTTCCTTGGTTAAGGGTAGGTTAACATCCTGTATAATGGTGAAATAATTGTTGTTAAATTATACATGAATCATATACATTAATATGATATCATATATGATCTTTTAACATTGCATTGTTAATAATATCTTAGTATTATCAACGTTTTAGGTGTTAACTTACTCGTTTTCTTTTTTATGTTTTGTTACATAAGACATGTTTGTTATGGATAGGTTGTATCTTATTAATATCCATAATGATATGATGTCCTTTAACATTATTTTTAATCATCATATGAGAATTATACTTGAGTGGATATGATGGGGAATGATTCTCATTGCATTCGTGGAGACGGTAGTCCATACGTATGCACGAGCGACAATATCATTATTTTGAAATTAAAATAATATTTAATTGGATGATATATCATATATAAATAATAATTATCATGTTATATTTAATATTTATATGAATTAAAAATCGTTATTATACCCATCCAAATAATAATGTATTGAATAACAATTACACCACGACGTGGAGACGGTAGGCCGTACGTACGCACGTATGGTGACATGTCATTCAAAGCATGCATAGATTACTGAATATGGTTTTGCCATATTTATAATAACATAAAAATATATAGAAGATACTGGAGTTATTATTTTATAATGGAAACAACAATGAATGAAGAAGTTGAATAAGAAAGGAACATGAAAGAGGGTGGTGAAAACATTGCCTCTTCTTCGGGTTCTTCCTGTTGATTTCATCGAAAGGGATCCTAAGATTGGATTTATGACTAAAGAAATGCCTCTAGGATGAAGTGAGGAATGTTGATAGAATAATTGGGCATGGTTTGGCCAAACCAAAAGTCTTTGATGGTATGAAGAACTGGTTATAAGTGGTTCCTTTTATAAGGGGGAGGAGGGGATCTTTTGGAAAACCTTAAAGTATTACCTTATAATAAATTCATATTCGGTTTATAAGGGATCCAATGTAGATTATGAAAAGTATATGGGGGGTATAGATAGGAAAAACACAACAAATAGGTTTTATACTGGTTTGGGTCACATTATAACCTTATCTTTTTGTTTTAACTCTTAGATAATAAGTTTGATATTCACTGTGTCACTTTGTATTTTTATATTATATAGATAATAAACTTACTATAAACTTTTTAGAGACCCCCAAGTGGTCCATTAATAATAAAAAATCAGTATATATGTCTTTTGGCCGACCCTTATATTTTTAGGAATGTAATATCAATTAATAATATAATATTTGTTTTAAATATTCATTTATGTAAATTTTGACACTATTCAATAATTGATTTTTGTTATAGTCTTAACAACATTTCTAACTGAAATAAAATTCATTTAATAAATCCTAAAATGTCATATTAACCAATAAAATTCG
Source organism: Viscum album (assembly GCA_963277665.1). NCBI lineage: Eukaryota > Viridiplantae > Streptophyta > Magnoliopsida > Santalales > Viscaceae > Viscum > Viscum album. The sequence goes on along the minus strand of OY728119.1, from coordinate 1,169,533,819 downwards.
TGGATATCATTAATAGATTCAAATTATATTTATTTTAATATTTATAATACCAATTATTTGATTCATTCATTAATAAGGAAAATTCTGCATCATTATTGTGTCATAAATAAATTTAATTATTATATGTCTATAAATTATATATTAAATACCATTATTTACTAAGTATTATTATCTTTCTAAAAAATATTTATAGCTGAAAATATAGCACATATAACCCTATGTAAAAATTGTTTTCCTAAAAGATATATGCTTATATCATTTTTGTATTTTCTTTAACGTTATTAATATAAAGTGTCATTATCACTTACAAGTCGATCCATGGGGTCCCAAAATCGACACAAAGATGCCCATGGTCGTAAATGTATCATCCAATAGGGTTAGAACACGTTTTAGGGTAATTTAATATTATTATTATATAATTTTTTACCCTTATTTACTAGATTTAACCTTTAACCATGGAAAATAAAATATTTACCTAAGTAATTATTCAAAATTCCTGAAGATAAGAGTTAAATATTTACAAAATTTTGGTATCCGGATTCCAAATATGGAATCCATTTTTCCAAATTCAAAACACATAAGTGGAAGAAATTAATTAAAAATCAATTCTCAATGTCAAAACAATAATCGTGTTTTTAAGAAAACTATAACTATGAAAAGAGTGACACTTGTTTATGTCCGTTTTAAATGTGAAATTATGTAAAATGACCAACATTGGATTAAATGGTAAAAAAATATTCTAAATATAATTTTAATCCTCTCAAATTCATAATTTATCACTATTAATTATTTATATTAAAAAAGTTGTTTTTAATTAAAATTTAGTAATTTTCACTATTCATCAAAATATGAAAGTTATCAGAAAAGTACCAAAAATTAACCCTATTCTAATTTCAATATTACGAATCCAAAAATAAAGTCCATTATCAATGATAAAATTTATATAATATCAAAAAGTGGGTATTACAATTCATAATGGCTAGTTTGATTGGTTGTGGTTTGTGTTAGAACTCGAAGATGCATACAACACATGCTACTATATTATTCAAAGAGAAGCGTACCATGGAAGCTTGGGGTGTTACGTTCTCCCCTCCTTCAAATAATTTCATCCTCAAAATTTCTAGAATACTAACGCATGAAAAGACTTGGGTGGTTCTTTATCATAAGTTCCTCTGGTTCCCACGTTACCTCTTCCATCTTATGGTTTCTCCATAGAACATTTACCAGACTAGTCATTCGGTTTCCCAACACTTGTTCTCTTGTATCAAGAATCCTAACTGGCTCTTCTCAATAAGACAGATTGGGTTCCAGTTCTAATTCCTCGTATGTGAGTACATGCGTTGGGACAGACATGTATTTTCTTAACCGTGATACGTGGAACACATCATGAACTTTGGAGAGACTTGGCAGCATTTCCAAACGGTAAGCTACATCCCCAATTCGTTCTGGAAGTTCGAATGGTCTGATGCACCTGAAAATCAGTTTACCTTCCTTACCGAGATGTATAACTCCCTTCCATGGAGATACTTTCATGAAAACATAATCTCCCACCTGAAAGTCCAAATCCTTCCTACAGTTGTAAGAATAGCTCTTCTGCCTACTTTGATCTGCTTTGATGTGGTTTTTGGATTTCCTTTACCTTTTCAATCTTTTCATCCACCAGTTCTAGGCCTACGAGTTTTCTTTCCCCAACATCATCCCAATAGGTTGGTGTGCGACATCTCTTTCCATATAAAGCTTCATATAGTGCCATCTGAATAATTGAATGGAAGCTATTGTTTTTGGAAAATTCTACCAGAGGTAAATATTGATCCACATTCCCTGAAAGTCAACTGAGAAGGATCTCAACATGTCTTCAAAGGTTTGAATAGTCTGTTCTGATTGTCCATCTGTTTGAGGGTGGTAGGCAGTGCTCAAACAAAGTTCAGTATCCAAGGCCTTCTAAATACTCTTCCAGAATCATGATGTAAAACGGGTATCACAATCAGAAACAACCGATAGGAGTACTCCATGAAGTCCCACAACTTCATTAATATATATCCTTGCTATAAGTTCAAGTGGTAAATCTTCCCATATAGAAAGAAAATGTGCTGACTTGGTAAGAAGATAAAAAATGACCCATATTGCATCGTTCCTTCAAGGAGTATTTGGTAGTCCCATAACAAAGTCCATCAGGATATTATCCCATTTCCACTCAGGTATGGGAAGAGGTTGCATGACTCCTCCAGGATATTGCCTTCCAGCTTTCACTTGTTGAAAAACCATACATCTTGACACAAAATCAGCAATCTCCCTCTTCATGTTGTCCCTCCAAAAATGTTCCTTCAAATCTCTATACATTTTGGTGCTCCCAGGGTGTATAGATAAATTTGAACTATGAGCATCATCGAACAATTACATTTTTAGATCAGGTATATCCGAAACACAAAGTCTCTTCCCAAATTTCAAAATTCCATCTTCACACACAAAGTCATTAAATCTCCCATAATTCATAGTTTTAGTATTCTTTTAAAATTATTCATCATTGGTCTGAGAACTCTTTATACTTTCTGGTAAAGATGGATAGAAACCATTTTATAAAATATGGCTATTTCACCTTCCATGGTGACTCTCATATCCTTCATTACTAAATCCATGAAAAAAGGTTCCCTTTCAACTCTCATCTTATTCATAACTCCATGAACCTTTCCAATCAAAGCATCTGCTACCTTATTTTCCTTCCCCAGGTGGTAGTGTATCGTGCAATCATAATCTCTGAGTAGTTCAAGCCATCAACTTTGCCTCACGTTGAGTTCTTCCTGTGAGAAAATGTACATCAAACTCTTGTGATCGTTATAAATCTCACATTTCTCACCATAGAGATAGTTTCTCCAAACCATAAAAAAAATATCATAGCTTCTAACTCAAGACCATGACTAGGATAGTTTTTCTTGTGAATTTTAAGCTGTCATGATGCATAGGAAATAACTCTATCATTCTGTATAAGGACACAACCATGTCCTTTCATCGATGCATCACTATAAATAACGAACCCATCATTCCCCAATTGTAGAGTCAATATAGGACCATTGACTAATATTATCTTCAGTTCATCAAAACATTCTTCAAAATATTATGTCCAAACAAATTAAACACCTTTACGTGTGAGCTTCGTCAATGGGTTAGAATATCAGGAAACATTCTAGATGAAACGCCGATAATAACTTTCTAAACCCATAAAAATGTGTACCTCAGTTATAATCATCAGTTCTAGACATTATTGGATTGAATTGGTCATAGAAATATCAATAGAGATTCCATCTTTGGAGATAATATGGACAAGAAAAGAAATCTCCTGAATCCATAATTCACACTTGCTAAACATCCCATATAATTCATGTCTTCTATGATTCTTTAGGATAATGAAAAATTGATTTTCATGATATTAATATCTTTTGGAGTATACCAAGATATAATCAATAAATACCACCACAAAATAATCGAGATATTCCTTGAAAAACATATTCATTAGATCCATGAATACAAAGGGTGTATTAGTCAATCCAAAAGGCATTATTGTAAACTCGTAATTTCAGTACCTAGTTCGAAATGCTGTCTTCGGAATGTATTCCTTCTTCACACACAAATTATGGTATCAAAATCAAAGGTCATTCTATGGAAAGTATTGAGCTCTATGCAGTTGGTCAATTAAATCATTAATGCAAGGTAGGGGATACTTGTTCATTATTTTTATAGCATTGATTTCCCTATAGTCGATACATAACCTCATAGATCCATATGTCTTCATAACAAAATGGACATGGGATCCCCATGGAGAAACACTAGGGTGAATAAATACTTTATTACTCAATTACTCTAGCTATTTTTTTAGTTAAACTAATTCCATAGTTGAAATTCTATAAGGGGTCTTCGATATAGTTCTTGAACCAGGAATTAAATCAATGAAAAACTGAATTTCTCATTCTGTAGGATGCCAAGGTAAACATTCAAGAAACAAATCAACATATTCTCTAATAACAGGAACATACTCTATTTGAACATTCCTTTCCTCACCCACTATTATTTCATTCTCTTCCTCCCCGATAATTGAATTCAGTTGAGCTACTGGGGGTGGATCTAGATAAGAATCTGGTGGTGAATATTCTGCATTAAAGATAAGGTGTTCTTTATCGTCATCATCAAAAATCATAACCTCCTTCCTCTTACAATAAATTTTTGCATCATGGTTCGAAAGCCAATCCATACCAAGGATTATATCAAATTCAGTCATGGTTATGATGATGGGATTAAAAGATAAAGAACATTTATATGCCCTTATGGGAACGAAACCACAAAACTTTTTACCAATGATACTTCCCTTAGGAGTTTTAACTGACAACTCCCTTGTTAAATAAAATTTAAAATATCTATTTTTCTTAGAAAACTAGGAAGATATGAAACAATGCGATGATACAAAATCGAATAACGAATTTTCAAAAACTGAGGAAACAATTAAGTTACCTACCACCATGTGTTTCGGAGATTCTACCTTAGCAGTAGTGATTTCATAAGCTTGGCCCTGATCGCTTGGCCTTTTTTGAGGTAAGGTTCCCTGACAGTTAGGAAATCCATTTGAATAATGACCCATCTCTCAATAGTTGTAGCATTGAACATCAGTAGCATCTTTCTTCCTATAAGGCCTCAGCCTTAAACCTTACTTAATCTTGAGTTATTACAAGATTACACATTGAGGATCTTTTCAAGTTTAGAGTTTTAGAGAATTAGATCATAAAACTTGAATTACATTCCACATTTAAACAAATTGGTTACATAAAATATAGTATTCATTTTTCTCATCAACGGAAACATATTTAAAATAAAACATGGATTCTTTCTTGACACTTCCTTGACACTATCATCATATCATGTACCCTTCCCTTGACATGTGAAAAACATTTCAAAAGCATGGGATGAGCATAAAAAGCTCTATAAGGGATATAAAAATATGGAAAGGAAACATGAGTTCACATATACATAAGAATGAAATCATACTTTACCCATAAAACATAGGCACATTAAAATACCTCATCAAATCATGAATAAATCATAGAAATCCTAAGACATAACGGTAGCTTGAGGCATTCATAACATTCTTACGTAGGGAGTAACCCTCTTGGTTACGTTTGGAATACCCATCACACAATATTCCCTATATCTCTTCGGAGAAACCTTAACGTTTCACTCCTTCGCGTTACCCAATGCATTGGAGAGCTATATCGAGCTCACCCGCCCTTAGTTTATCACGGAACCACCCGTATTCATAATAATTCCCAAGAACCAAAACATAATCGCATCACATAAAACATGCATAAAGGAAACATAACCTTTCCACTTTTCAATCACAAGATATCAATACAACACATTGATATAAAAACATTACGAAAACTATTTTCAATACCAAAATAAAAGAAAAGTAAAACATGGTTTTTATTTTTCTTTTAAAAAAAAGTTATGGCTTGTAGAGGAAGCCGAAACTCAAATAATGGTCACGACGGCAGAGAAGTCGTTGTCGCCGCATACGTACGACAAAAACATTCCCTTTTTTCGTTTAGTAAAACGCTTTGTATAAAAAAGATTCCATTCGGATAAACGTAAAATTCAAAGGGATTTATACACCATATAAAAGAAGGTTGTGTATAAAACAAAATATGCCTCAATGAAAGGAGATTGAGATGAAGTCCCATACAAAGACGGTATCCTTTGATTAAGGATAAATCAATTATATAATTATGTGTGACAAACTAATGCACCTAATATAATTGGATATTAAGTGTAAAACAATCAGAGGTTATTCACACATATTCATAAAACAACATATTCAAGGAGTACAGGCTTATCCCAAAGAATCAAAATTGTGTTAAGAAGTTCCCTTGCAAAAATTTGACAGCCTAACGGTGTCACTACAAAATTCAGAAAATGAGTTGATGAGAGATAAAAAGTGTATCTCATCACTTGTAAATAAAATTTAAATAACTAAGTATATATAAGAATATATCCCAATATAATTTTATGTGAATTAAAAGACATTACAAAAGAAGTCTTTTAAGAAGAGGAGGGTGAAAGGTTCCCTTACCGACATGGGTATCTTTCGAAACATACACCCCGTGAAAGAAGAACAATACAACATTGATGTAAATACTCATAAATGAAATTTTATTACACAATGAGTAAAATAATGGTCAGTACATACACCACTCAAAAGAAATTGTGGAAAATGTAGCATAAATCACACGGGAATTAAAGTGAGATGAAAAATACCTTACGAAAACTCGGCAGCCTAACAGCGCCACTTAAAACTTCCAAAAATGGATTGATGAGATCAAATAGGGTCTCTCATCATATTAAAATAAAATTTACAGAAAGAGGAATATAAAAGAACATCCCCCATCATAACAAATAGGAGCTTAAAAGAAGTGACATAAAGGAGAGTACTTAAAAAGAAAGGGAGAGGTTAGATCTCTTACGAAAATTCTGCAGCCTAATGGCGCCACTCAAAACTTCCAAAATGGATTGATGAGAGAGAATAGGGTCTCTCATCACATGAACATAAAAATTACAGTAAGATTAATATAAAATAACATCCCAATCACAAAAAATATGAGCTTAACAGGAATGACATAAAAGAGTGTACTTAAGAAGAAAGAGAGGAGTAGGATCCCTTACCTCAAGTCTTACTTGTCTTGTTCGTTTCTTTATATTCCTGAATAATAAACTTTGGTCAATTTATAATTGCCTAAGGACCTCATTTAAATATTATTATTCAGTTCATATCACATATTATAATGTTATAATAATTGTTTAATAATGTTAGTTCATATCAGACATTTTTGCCGATGTTTGGTACATGAGTCAAAAATGAACTTGTTTGAAAAATGATTGCCCATGTAGTTATAAGTAAATAATTTCCAGAATAGTATTAATGATTAAAATATCATATATATCTAGTACTTATTCATTTTATACTATTCCATATCATTTGGATAAAAAAAACAAAAAGCACCGTTCATGGAGACGGTAGGCCGTACGTACGCATGAACGCTACTTTCATTTTTTTGTCATATTAATGGAATTAAAAATAAATGATATATATATATATATATTATAATTCCAGTATAATATATATGTTATATTGTTCACATTTGTTCATTAATTTCATTCTTTATACATTCCATGTATTGCATGTACGAGGCACATCACTTGAGGGGGCGGTAGTCCGCACTTCCTCATATGAAATTATCGCATTTACACAACATGAAAAGAATAATGGTATATTTTAAATATAAAATACAGAATCATATAGTAAAAATAAATACCATATATATCATATATAAAATACAGTGACATCAAAATGTCCACCTTTAAAGGTGTTAAAAGAATATTGAACAATCATCGTTTCGCGAGGCAGAAAATCGCCAACCACAGAAATAGTATGTTATTTAACCATTAGACGAAGGTGTGTGTAAGTGTAGCTAGAATAATTCTTATAACAACATCCTAGTATATTGAAGATACTAGAGTTGTTACAAAAGAAATTAATAAAAAGAGTTTAGGGGGTTGGAGAAGCAAAATAAAACAAAAGGACTCAAGTGAAGACATTACCTTAAAATCGGGTAACTCCCTTTGGTTTGAGCTCAAAGGCTTCCTTGGGAAGACTTCTGCCCAAATTCAGGCTTAAAGGAGTTATAGAGGGATGTGGAGATACAAAATGGGAAGGGTTTGGCAGAGCCAAAGGCTTTGGAAGTGTGGGTAAGGAGGTAGAGGTGGGGGCCTTTTATAAGAGGAGAGGAGGGGAACTCTTGGAAAGTAAAGAAATGTTCCTTTATTTTAAAATGTGTTTCGGATTTAAAAGGTCCCACATTGATATAATTCTAGGATAAGGTGATAAGGGTTATAAATATACCCATACAATAGGTTTTGGACATTTTTAGGTCATATATTTTACATTATCTCATAATTTTATTTAAATCCTTTATTAATGAGGCAATTGATGCATCATCATGATGTCATAAATAATTTAATATATTTAATGTCTAAAAATTATAAAAAAACTATCATGATGTAGGAAATATTTTTATATTTATAATTAATATTTATAGTAAAAAATCTGACATGTATAACCCCATGTAAAAAATGGTTTAGTAAAACATCTCATGTTTGTGTCATTTTTACTTTAACATTAAATAAAAAGTTATTTATGTCATTTTCCAACCAAAGTGGCTCCATGGGGTCCCCAATTTGACCCATGGATTGTATTTGTCTGCCATGACACATCCATTAAAGGTAGGACATGTTTCAATCTCATCTCATATTATTAAAACATTATTTTTACCTTAAATTACACTAATTACCTCTAATCGTGATTAAAAACTTAAAAGTTACTATTCAACAAAACATTATTTTAATTCCATTGAACCACATTTTACTTCTTAATGACAACCATGTATGTCATATTTTCGAAATTCAAAACACAGAGGTGGTAAAATTTCATTTAAACAGAAAATCAGTTTTTATAAGTACCACTTAGTGGTTTCACTAATCATCAAAAATTGAAGTTCTTCAGAAAAATACCAAAACTTCACCCTAAGCTATATTTGATATTCCAAATTCAAAAATGAAGTCTATTTTAAAAAATTAAAAACATATAATTTTCATTAAATTATTTAATAATTAATTCCCGCTGTCAGAGCAAATAGCGTGTTTTTATGAAACAATAAGTATCAAAAGATTGACACTAGTTTAAGTCCGATTTCAAAGTGAAATTAATTACAATGACAACAATTGTATTAAATGGTAAAAATACATTCTAATTGAAATTTAAAACAAATTAAAAATATAATCTAATCATATAAATAAATTATATTAAAAAGTGGTTTTGAATTAAAATACAACATTTTTCACTATTCATTAAAAAAATGAACTTTATCTGAAAAATACCAAAAATTTACACAAAGTAAATTTTGATGTCCCGATTCTAAAGAAGAATTTTATTTTGTCAAATATAACACATAAAATTGTTAAAAAGTGGATTTAAAATAGGTTCGCCATCGAAAGGCGGTTAATCGACCTTTTAAAGAATATTAAAATGTTATGCTTAAAAATTGGATTCATTCGCATTTATAATCCTCTAACATTTATTGTAAAGAGTAAAAATATTTGACAAACATATATAATCATTTTTTAGTTAGTTCTGTTCATTCCCGCCATTACAATGGCTAGGCGTTAACTACCATTTAAAATAATATTATTTTATTATTAGAGTGCAACATAAGATTCCCAAGAAACTCATTGTTGCGTATTGGGTACACCATCGAGCATAGAATCCCCTTAAAAGTAATATTGATATTTTATTCAAAAAAATGGATAAATATAAAAATTTCATATTCTTTATTTACCTGGGGTGTTACATCCTTCCCCCCTTTTGGGAATTGTGTCCTCGCAATTTTAAAATTGGGCTTGGAGACATCCTTGAAAGTCCCACATCGGAACAAGAGTCGGTAAAACAATCACTTTAAAATAAAGAAAGATAAGTACAGAGGTCACCCGAGTTAACCCGTACTAGGATTCCATGTAGGAAAACATGGACATGGAGGAGAAAACATAGGGTCATGTTCTGATGGAGAGTCATAGAAAACATTTTTAGGAGAAAGTTAACCACAAGAAAATCACAAACTTGTGATGGGTTAAACGGTATTCGATTCCCTAGTAAGAAAAGTTAATAGAAAAAATTTCTGTTTTAAGTTAATTTTTATTGAGGAATTTATTCATAGGGAAACATGATCACTTATCATGTTGAATTTGAACTTTTATTAGATTCCTTACACAAACTCATATTTTCTCCAAAAGACAAGTATTTAGGAAGACTTGTTCATATTAGGAGTGCTATAATCAACTACTAGAGAATCACCTAATCCACAAAAGAGAACAATATACATCCCATGTCTTTAGACTTTAACCAAAACCAAAACCAAAAAGGTTAGTACAAGATCAGATACTCCAGAAAAGGATAACCCTTTATAAAAAGAAAATCTATTCTTAATCTCCAAAATTTGTCCAACAAAACCCAAAGTTCAACGAGGACCATTCGATAAACAATTTTTCCATAAAATTCTTCAAAGTAAACCAAAATAAGATTGAAACCCAAATATTTGATGGATTTAGTCACATAGTCTTCCAAGTTAAATCGTAACATTTATCTCCAAACAACATCAGTTGCTCTTAAAGACTCGTATTGAAGAGTAAATAACCTAATCACATATCCTCTATGATAGGTTAATAAATTTACATATATAATCCAGAATAAACTTACTATTAATTCATAAAATCATCTAACTAAAAAGAATTAGTCAAAATAACCAGGGACTTCATGTAGTCCAGTGGTAGGCGATAAATACCAGCTGCACTTTAGTTGTGGGTTTGATTCCCACAGCTTTGTCCGAGGCGATGGGTTGTCACACAGTCTGAGTGTTGTCCCTTTTATAAAATTCCAAGAATAACCCTAACATGTTTTAACCTCAATAGTTTCCTTATACCTCTTGTTTTCATCCAAATTCATTACGATCTCAACATCTTAATTCTTGAAGTCTTATTTCACCACCATAAGATAAAATAAAACGATTCCCAAAATGAATAACAACATACCTTGAACATGGAATCCACTCGGTTTCATCGTCATCTTGTTCACATAGGTAGAAGTCCCATGCATTACAACAATGATTTAGAGATACTTCAAAATCATTTGCTTCCTCCATCCAAATACACCTTGTACAACATGGGTCATATGGGTGTTCACAAAAAAACAGCTTTGGAAAATAATCATGTATAACATATAATTCCAAAACATCTGATAAAACATGATTTCTATAAAATAGTCGGACAGAATTTGAGTTGAAACTTTCTATTATTGGTCCTTTTAAAATACCATAAGTAAGTGTTGTGAGACTATATTTTAAAAGCAAATATAAGTAGGTTGTGCAAGGGTCTCCTTCCTCAGCACCAATTTTAAAATCATAATATGCTTCTAATTCTTGTGATAAGGTAAAATATTTGAAAATACCTTGATAATATTTTCCTTTATTGAAAATATGAGAATATTGTGAAAATAGTATTTTTCGATATACAACCCATGATACACGATGATAACGAGGTATAGTGGAGGTGTTTGATATCTCAAACAACTTCTTGAAAGTGAGTTGTGTGCTATAAAAAGTTTCACAATCTTCCGAACATGACTTTGCAATAATTATTGCAAGCATGTCATCAGGAAGAGATAGGAATGTCATTTGAGATCCTTCTCCTTCCATTCGTAACCGGCTTTACTTGACCTAAAAAAAGTTATAAAACAAGGATTTAACTAAAATAATAGATATAGGGACTAATCATGTGTCTAACAAAAACTCCTAATCCCTAAAGTTGTCTAAACCGACCTCTGATACCAACTATAAGGCCCCAACCTTAAACCTTACTTAATCTTGAGTTATTACAAGATTACACATTGAGGATCTTTTCAGGTGTAGATTTTTAGAGAATTAGATCATAAAACTTGCATTACATTCCACATTTAAACAAAGTGGTTACATAAAAGATAGTATTCATTTTTCCCATCAACGGATACATATTTAAAATAAAACATGGATTCTTTCTTGACACTTCCTTAACACTATCATCATATCATGTAACCTTCCCTTGACCTGTGAAAAACAATTCAAAAACATGGGATGAGCATAAAAATCTCAGTAAGGGATATAAAAATATAGAAAGGAAACATGAGTTCACATATACATAAGAATGAAATCATACTTTACCCATAAAACATAGGCACTCTAAAATACCTCATCAAATCATGAATAAATAATATAAATCATAAGACATAAAGGTAACTTGATCCATTCATAACATTCTTACGTAGGGAGTAACCCTCTTGGTTACGTTTGGAATACCCATCACAGTATATTCCCTATATCTCTTCAGAGAAACCTTAACGTTTCACTCCTTCGCATTACCCAATGAATTGGAGAGCTATATTGGGATCACCCACCTTTAGTTTATCACGAAACCACTCGTCTTCATAATAATTCCCAAGAACCACAACATAATCGTATCACATAAAACATGCATAAAGGAAACATAATATTTCCACTTTTCAATCACAAGATATCAATACAAAAAATAGATATAAAAACATTATGAAAAAAATTTTCAATTCCAAAATAAAAGAAAAGTAAAACATGGTATTTATTTTTCTTTAAAAAAAAGGTATGGCTTGTAGAGGAAGCTGAAACTCAAATAATGGTCACGGCGGCGGAGAAGTCGTTGTCGCCGCGTACGTACGACAAAATCATTCCCTTTTTGTCGTTTAGTAAAATGATTTTTATAAAAAATATTCCTTCCGGATAAACATAAAATTAAAAGGGGTTTATACACTATATAAAACAAGGTTGTGTATAAAACAAAATATGCCTCAATGAAAGGAGATTGAGACGAAGTCCCATACAAAGACGGTATCCTTGGATTAAGGATAAATCAATTACATAATTATGTGTGACAAACTAATACACCAAATATAATTTGATATTAAGTGTAAAAAAATCAGAGGTTATTCACACATATTCATAGAACGACATATTCAAGTAGTACAAGCTTATCCCAAAGAATCAAAATTGGGTTAAGAAGTTCCCTTGCAAAAATTTGACAGCCTAACGACGTCACTACAAAATTCAGAAAATGAGTTGATGAGAGATAAAAAGGGTATCTCATCACTTGGAAATAAAATTTAAATCACTAAGGATATATAAGAACATATACCAACATAATTTTATGTGAATTAAAAGACATAACAAAAGAAGTCTTTTAAGAAGAGGAGGGTGAAAGGTTCTCTTACCGACATGGGTATCTTTCGAAACATACACACCGTGAAAGAAGGACAATACAACATTGATTTAAATACTCATAAATGAAAGTATATTACACAATGAGTAAAATAATGGCCAGTACATACACCACTCAAAGGAAATTGTGGAAAATGTAGCATAAATCTCATGGGAATAAAAGTGAGATGAAAAATACCTTACGAAAACTCAGCAGCCTAACGACGCCACTTAAAACTTCTAAAAATGGATTGATGAGATAAAATAGGGTCTCTCATCATATTACAATAAAATTTACAGAAAGAGGAATATAAAATAACATACCCCATCATAACAAATAGGAGCTTAAAATAAGTGACATAAAGGAGAGTACTTAAAAAGAAAGAGAGAGGTTAGATCTCTCGAAAATTCGGCAGCCTAACGGTGCCACTCATGTAACACCCCGAGCTTCCACGATACGCCTCTCTTTCAATAATGCAATAGCTTGTATTGTATGCAAGTTCGAGTTCTAACACACCACAACTAATCAAAGTAGCCATTATGAATAGTAATAACCACATTTTAAATTTATATAAATTTTATATTTCAAAATGGACTTCATTTTTGTATTCCTAATATTGAAATTAGCCTATGTTGAATTTTTTGTAATTTTCCGAGAACTTCCAAATTTTTATGAATAGTGAAAAATACTTAAAACAACTTTTGTAATCAAAATAATTTATAGTGATAAGTTATACTATTTAGTGGTTTTAAGGTATAATTAGAATATATTTTTACCATTTTATCCAATGGTGGTCATTAGAATTAATTTAACATTGAAATTGGACAGAAACAATTGCCAATCTTTTGATATAAATTGTTTCTTAAAAACACGCTATTTGTCGTAACAACGGGAATTAATTATAAAATTAATTAATGCAACTTATATGTTTGGAATTTTGTAAAATAGACATCATTTTTGAATTCGGAATATCAATTATAGCTTAGGGTGAAATTTTGGCCTTGTTCTGAAAAACTTCAATTTTTGATGAATAGTGAAACCACTAAGTGGTAGTTAAATAACTGATTTTTCGTTTAAATGAAATATTACCACTTCTGTGATTTGATTTTCAAAAATCCGACATACATGGTTGTCATTAAGAAGTAAAATGTGGTTCAATGAGATCAAAATAATTTTTTGGTGAATAGTAACTTTTAAGTTCTTAATCGCGATTAGAGGTGATTAGTGTAGTTTAAGGTACAAATAATGTTTTAATAATATGAGATGAGCATGAAACTTGTCCTACTCCTATTGGATGAGTCATGGCCGACCAATACAACCCATGGGCCAACTTGGGGACCCCATGGAGCCACTTTAGTTGGAAAATGACATTAATATATATTTATTTAATGTTAAAATTAAATTGACACAAACATGAGTTATTTTACTAAAACAGTTTTTAACTGGGGTTACACAAGTCCAAATTTTGACTATAAATATTCATTAGAAATCTAGAAAGATTTACTACATCATAGTATTTGTTTTATAATTTTTAGACATTAAATAAATTAAATTACTTATGACATCATTATGATGCAGCGATGACCTCATTATTTAACGATTTAAATAAAATGAGAAGATAATGCAAAATCCAAGGCTTAAACTTGTCCAAAGCCTATTGGATGAGGAGATTTCTAAACCTTATCACCTTAGCCTCGAATTATATAAGTTTGGGACCTTTATAATCCGAAAATAATTGTGAAATAATGTAACATTTCAATCTTTCCAAAGGTGCCCCTCCTCTCCACTTATAAAAGGCCCCCACCTCTCCTACCTCATTTACACTTTCAAGCCATTTGGCTCGGCCAAACTCTGCCCAAATACTCTCCCAACTTCCCTCTCTTACTACTAGAATCCTCACTTTGGGCATAACGCTTCTCAAGGAAGCCTTTGGCTCAAATCAAAAAGAGTTACCCGATTTTGAGGTAATGTCTTCTCTAATGTTGTTTTGTTTTATTTTTCTTCTCCAACCCCCTAAACTCTTTTTATTCATTTATTTTGTAACAACACCAGTATCCTAAATATACTAGGATGTTGTTATAAGAAGGATTCGAGCTAAACTTACACACACCTACATCTAATGGTTAAAGAACATACGGTTTCTGTGGATGGCGAATTTCTGCCTCACGAAACGATGATTGTTCAACACTCATATAACACCTTCAAAGGTGGCCATTAAGATGTCACTATTTTTATATATGATATATAATATGTTTATGTTTTACTTATGCTTCTGTATTTCTCATTTATGGCATACTTTATGATTTCCATTATGGGTAAAACGCGATAATTTCATTTTAGGAAGTGCGCACTACCGCCCCCTCAAAGTGATTTGAATCGTTAATGCCATATGTGGGATGTATAAAGGATGAATAAAATGGTATTAAACACTATATTATACTGGAATTATATTATACATTTATATCATTATGATTTATTTCCATTAAATATGAAATTGAAATGAAAGTAGCGTTCATGCGTACGTACGGCTTACCGTCTCCATGAACGGTGCATTTCATTTCTTACCTCTAAATGTTACGTAATATTATAAATGAATGTATATACTGGATATATAAGATATATATGACATCTAAATCATGAATATAATTCTGGATATAATGGATATTCTACCACATGAACAACTTGTAATTATAAGAAGTTTATTGTTGACTCAAGTTACCAAAGATCGACAAAACGACCGTTATTAACTTAAATAATTACATAATGTTCATAACATTGTAATAAGTGATATAAAAAGGATAATGAAATTTAAAATGGTTCTTAATAAGGTAGATATTAACTCTAGTTTATTATTCAGGAGGTTAAAGAATGGTTGAGTCAAGTCGGACACAAGGTAAGGGATCTTCTTAACCCAACTTCCATTCTTTGGGTTAATCTCCTACTTTCCAATTATGTCATGATATTATTATGTATTATTTTGTATTTTTAATTTCTTTATGTGTACCTATAGTGAATACACACAATAGATCTATTTTATTTTAAAAATGATCTTTTTAAGAACTTCATCTCAATCTCCTTTCATTGAGGCATATTTGTTTTTATACACAACTTTCTTTTATACGATGTATAAACCCCTTTGACTTTTACGTTTATTCAAAAGGAATCTTTTTATACGAAGCGTTTTACTAAATGACAAAAAGGGAATGTTTTTATTTCCGTACTTATGCGGCGACAATGACTTCTCCGCCGCCGTGACCATTATTTGAGTTTTGGCTTCCTCTACAAGCCATCACTTTTTTAATGAAAAATAAATACAAAGTTTTAACTTTATTTTATTTTGGTTTTGAAAATGGTTTTGAAAATGTTTTTATTATATCAATGAGTTGTATTGATATCTTGTGATTGAAATGTGGAAATGTTATGTTTCCTTTATGCATGTTTTATGTGATACGATTATGTTATGGTTTATGATATGTTTAAATCTATTCATACGAGGAATGCATTGGACTTAATAAGTGACAGGTGGAGCCCACTATAGCTCCTCGATGCATCGGCAGGTCTCATGAGACAAACTAGTGTCTTGGCACGAGGCCTTGACAAAATCTTATTTGTGGTCTTGGCACGAGGCCTTGACTACGTGGTTATGATAGTCTGGCATTATGCATTCCATCATTATGAAAGTGGTTATTGATATTGCATGTGATTATTCGACCAGTAGAATATCCATGTGAAGAAGTAAATGTCATTATCTCATTTTACTTTTGCCATATTATGTTGAAGTTCAAGTTTAAAAGGCTTTTGTTTTAGTTATACATTTCCTTAAATGTTAATGTTTATTTATGAAAGCTTCCGCTATATTGTTAACCTTACTGAGCTTCTGAGCTCACCCCTTTCAATATTTTAATATTTTCCAGGATGTGAAGAAGTATTTTATGAATGACCTGCAGGGATTGTCAGAAGAGGATATGAGTGTGGACTATGAAGACCATGTTATTTTAGTTTTTCACTTTATGATGTAATGTAACGTTTATGAATGTATCTAGTGTTTCCAAGGCTACTAAACTAATCGGTCTTTCGAGACTTGATCTTTTGTGATCATGCCAATGTTACGAAGTAATGCACCGACTCTGGGTAGCTGGGGTCGGGGCGTTACAACTCAAAACGTCCAAAATGGATTGATGAGAGAGAATAGGGTATCCCGTCACATGAACATAAAAATTACAGTAATAGTAATATAAAATAACATCCCAATCACAAGAAAGATGATCTTAAAAGGAATGACTTAAAAGAGTGTACTTAAGAAGAAAGAGAGGAGTAGGATCCCTTACCTCAAGTCCGACTTGTCTTGTTTGTTTCTTTATATTCATGAATAATAAACTTTGGTCATTTTATAATTTCCTAAGGACCTCATATAAATATTAATATTCAGTTCATATCAGATATTATAATGTTATAATAATTTTTTAATAATGTTATTTCATATCAGACGCTTTTGCCGATGCTTGGTACATGAGTCAAAAATGAACTTGTTTGAAAAATGATTGCCCATGTAGTTATTAGTAAATAATTTCGGGAATAGTATTAATGACTAAAATATCATATATATATCCAGTACATACTCATTTTATACTATTACATATCATTTGGAGAAAAAAAAAACGAAAAGCACCGTTCATGGAGATAGTAGGCCGTACGTACGCATTAACACTACTTTCATTTTGTTGTCATATTAATGGAATTAAAAATAAATGATATATATATATTATAATTACAGTATAATATATATGTTATATAGGTCACATATTTTCAGTAATTTCATTCTTTATACATTCCCTGTATTGCATGTACATGTCACATCACTTGAGGGGGCGGTAGTCCACACTTCCTCATATGAAATTATCGCATTTACACAACATGAAAAGAATAATGGTATGTTTTAAATATAAAATTCAGAAGCATATAGTAAAACTAAATACCATTTATATCATATATAAAATACATTTACATCATAATGGCCACCTTTGAAGGTGTTAAAAGAATATTGAACAATCATCATTTCATGAGGCAGAAAATCAACAACCACAGAAACAGTATGTACTTTAACCATTAAACGAAGCTGTGTGTAAGTGTAGCTCGAATAATTATTATAACAACATCCTAGTATATTTAATATACTAGATTTGTTACAAAATAAATGAATAAAAAGAGTTCAGGGGGTTGGAGAAGCAAAATAAAACAAAAGGACTCAAGTGAAGACATTACCTTAAAATCGGGTAACTCCCTTTGGTTTGAGATCAAAGGCTTCCTTGGGAAGACTTATGCCCAAATTTAGGCTTCAAGGAGTTAGAGAGGGGTGTGGATATACAAAATGGGCAGGGGTTGGCCAATCCAAAGGCTTTGGAAGTGTGGGTAAGGAGGTAGAGGTGGGGGCCTTTTATAAGAGGAGAGGAGGGGCACTCTTGGAAAGTAAAGAAATGTTCCATTATTTTAAAATGAGTTTCGGATTTAAAAGGTCCCACATTGATATAATTCTAGGATAAGGTGATACGGGGTCTAAATATACCCATCCAATCAGTTTTGGGAATTTGTAGGTCATAAATTTTACATTATCTTTTCATTTTATTTAAATCCTTTGTTAATGAGGCAATCGCTGCATCATCATGATGTCATAAATAATTTAATATATATAATGTATAAAAATTATAAAAATACTATCATGAAGTAGGAAATATTTTTCGATTTCTAATGAATATTTATAGTAAAAAATCTGACATGTATAATCCCATGTAAAAATTGTTTTAGTAAAACATCTCATGTTTGTGTCATTTTTAATTTAACATTAAATAAAAAGTTATTTATGTCATTTTCCAACCCAAGTGGCTCCATGGGGTCCCAAAGTTGTCCCATGGATTTTTTGGGTCGGCCATGACACATCCAATAAGTTTACGACATGTGTCAAGCTCATCTCATATTATTAAAACATTATTTTTACCTTAAACTACACTAATTACTTCTAATCGTGATTAAAAACTTAAAAGTTACTATTCACCAAAAACTTATTTTAATTACATTGAACCAAATTTTACTTCTTAATGACAACCATGTATGTCCGATTTTTTAAATTCAATACACAGAGGTGGTAAAATTTCATTTAAACGGAAAATCAGTTTTTATAAGTACCACTTAGTGGTTTCACTATTCATCAAAAATTGATGTTCTTCAGAAAAATACCAAAAGATCACCCTAAGATATATATGATATTCCAAATTCAAAAATGAAGTCTATTTTAAAAAATTCAAAACATATAAGTTTCATTAATAAATTTAATAATTAATTCCCGCTGTCAGAGCAAATAGCGTGTTTTTATGAAATAATAAGTATCAAAAGATTGACACTAGTTTTAGTCTGATTTCAAAGTGAAATTAATTCCAATGACCACAATTGGATTAAATGGTAAAAATATATTATAATTTAACATTAAATACAATTCAAAATATAATCTAATCATATAAATAAATTATATTAAAAAGTGGTTTTGAATTAAAATACAATATTTTTCACTATTCATTAAAAAATGAACTTTATCGGAAAAATACCAAAAATTTACACAAAGTAAATTTTGATGTCCCGATTCTAAAGAAGAATTTTATTTTGTCAAATATAACACATAAAATTTTTAAAAAGTGGATTTAAAAGAGGTTCACTATAGAAAGGCGGTTAATCGACCTTTTAAAGAATATTAGAATGTTTATGCTTAAAAATTGGATTCATTCGCATTTTTAATCCTCTAACATTTATTGTAAAGAGTAAAAATATTTGACAAACATATATAATAATTTTTTAGTTAGTTATGTTCATTCCTTCCATTACAATGGCTAGGCGTTAACTACCATTTAAAATAATATTATTTTATTATTAGAGTGCAACGTAAGATTCCCCAGAAACTCGTTGTTGCGTATTGGGTACGCCATAGAGCATAGCATCCCCTTTAAAGTAATATTAATATTTTATTCAAAAATATGGATAAATATAAAAATGTCATATTCTTTATTTACCTGGGGTGTTACACTTCCCCTTGTAATCACGAGCTTGGTGGCCTTTTTCACTACACATATAACAAACTCCCCTTCCCTTCAAGAAAGTACCTGGGTGTTTCTTCCCACATTTACTACAGTATTTATATTCAACTTCTCCCTTCTTACCCTTATTTAAATTACCAGATTGATCATAAGATCTCTTCTTCTCTTTCTTTTCTTTAAAGTCGTAAGACATAGAGAATTATTTTTATGTCTTGATAGCACATGAGACAATATCTTCCTATGATGAGAAGGATTGTATTTCTAATTCTCTATGAAGAAATTGTTTTAACCCATAAAAGAAACGATCAATATTACTTCTTGGGTTACGTATATAATCTCCAGCATACCATTCTAACCTTGTAAATTTTTCCTCATACATTGCGACATTATCATCCTACTTTTGTCTCAGACTCAGAAATTTCCTTTCCATATCTGCTCGATGGTCACAAGGAAATTATTTTTCTAATAAAATCTCTTTGAAATCCCTCCATTCCATATTTGATACTTCATCATCTTCCTTTGTGTTTTGAATCAATGACCACCACTGATCAACATCTCTAGTGAGGTAGTAAACTCCCATGATAACTTTTTTCTTTTCATTAATCCCCAAGGCATGAAATATTTTCTCTACGGAATTTATACATTACTTAGATACTAAGGGATTTGTACTCCCATTTAATGTTGGTGGTTGTTGCCTCATGAAGAGATCTAACATTGATCATACACGCTGTGGATCAGGGTGATCCATACATGTAAGGTTATTATTCATAACCTGAGTGAGTTACCCCAGTATGGTGATTAGTTTATCAGCACTAGTTGAATCACCAGATCCACTATAATTATCTTGAGCAGGAGGGAAATCTCTACATGGAGTATGTGCATTGATACGTATTCCATTTCTCCCACTAGGATCCATTTCTAAAAAATGGCATTCACTAGATTAGTTTATGAATCAAAATACATAAATCAAAACTTGTAAAACACTTAACATAAATTGAAGAGTTTATGGATATAATCCATGATCATAAAAAAATTTCTTTGAGAAAGTATATACTCATAAACCCTTCATAATTGTTTGTAATGAATATGAGAATTATACAAATCATATCCCCCAAGAGTGTCGTAACCAAGAATGCAGTAATGCCCGTTGTCGTGTACCAGTTTCCATTCGAGTCTAGCTCAATGTGGTGTTTTCGGGTTTTACCCCTAAGTACATCTGTGCTAGAGCCACCTCTACATGCTCATATCCCAATAGGGATGTATTTCTTAAAAAACTCAAAAAATCTCTAAAATAGAAAAATTCAGTTAAGTTATTCTATACAAATCCTCAAACTTCATCTTAGGTCTATGTGCTCTAATCAGAGTTTATCTAAATCTAGCTTCCATGGTTTGTACTAAACTTCCTATAATACCAACTGTAACACCTCAACCCCAGTCCCATAGAGTCAGTGCATTATTACATAACATTGTCATGATCACAAAAGATCAAGTCTCGAAATACCGATTAGTTTAGTAGCCTCGGAATCACTAGATAGATTCATAAAGTATACATTACATAATAAAGTAAAAACTAAAACAACATCTTGTCTCCAAACTCATATCCCCTTATACAAGACCTGTATGTCATTAATAAGATACTTGTTCACATCCTGAGAAAAATAAAACATCTAAAGGGGTGAGCACAGATGCCCAGTAATGATAACAATATAGCGAAAACTTTCATAAATATGCATAATCATTTAAGGCAATGTACAACTAAAACAAAATCCATTTAAACATAAACATTAGCAAAATATGGCAGAAATAAAATGAAATAATTCCATTTACTTATTCAGATGGATATTCTACAAATCTAATAATCACATGAAATATCACTAACCACTTTCATAATGATGGAATGCATAATGTCATACTATCATAAGAACATAGTCAAGGACATATGCCAAGACTACAAATTAGATTTTCCAAGGCCTTGTTCCAATACACGAGTTTGTCTCATGAGACCTACTGATGCATCGAGGAGCTATAGTGGGCTCCACCCGCCACTTATTAAGTACAATGCATTCCTCATATGAACAGGTTTAAACATAACATAAAAATTCATATTAAAACTAGCATACAAAATGTCAATACATTCTCTATAAACCATGAATAGAATAAAAATAACACATCCACAGTCAAACATATCACAAAACCATTAATACAATAAGGATGTTTTGTATCATAATAAATAAACTTCAAATAAGCTTAAAATCAATCAATGGATGTTGACATAGATGAAATCAAAACTATTTGAGAGAAATATCACTTTTTTGAAATAATTTAAAAGTCACATCAATATAAAAAAAACATTTACTTTGAAAATATTCTTATAAGTTTGTAAGATATGATTTGAAGATTTTATAACGGAGGAAAATAGCCCCACCTGCCGTATAAGTTAAAAAGGACACTCTTACCTTAATTTTGTCAAAAAGGTTAAAAAGGACCTTGTTTGGAAAATGATAGAAAGATTCCTTTATAAACATATTATAAAAAATAAAAAAGGTTATAAATTAATTTAAACCATGATATTTAAAATATTAATAATTATTTCAAATACATTTTTATGAAACATGGATGTGGATGATAAAAAGGTCCCAGTAGATAATTACCTGTAAACAACGTCGGATAATGAAGAGATTGTGAAATAAACCATGACCTTGTACTTTTTCTTGGTTGAGGGTAGGTTAACCTCATTTATATTTGTGAAATAATTTTTATTAAATTATACATGAATAATATACATTAATATGATATCATATATGATATTTTAACATTACTTTGTTAATAATATCTTAGTATTATCATCGTTTCGGGTGTTAACTTACTCATTTTCTTTTATATTTATTATTACATAAGCCATGTTTGTTATGGATAGGTTGTATCTTATTCATATACAGAATGATATCAAGTACTTTAAAATTATTTTTAATCATCAAATTAGAATTATACTTGAATGGATACGATGGGGAATGATTCTCATTGCGTTCATGGAGACAGTAGTCCGTCCGTACGCACGAGCGCCAATAACATTATTTTGATATTAAAATAATATGTAATTTGATGGTATATCATATATACAGAATCATTATCATGTTATATTCGTTATTTACTTGAATTACATATCATTATTATACCCATGCAAATAATAATGTATTGAATAACAATTACACCACGACGTGGAGACAGTAGGCCGTACGTACGAACGTATGTTGACATGTCATTCAAATGAAGGATAGAATACTGAATATGGTTATACCATATTTAAAATAACATCACAGTATATAGAAGATACTGGTGTTATTATTTAATAATGGAAACAACAATGAAATAAGAAGTTTAAGAAGAAAGGAACTTGAAAGAGGGTGGTGAAAACATTACCTCCTCTTCGTGTTCTTCCTATTGATTTGATCAAACGGGCTCCATAGGATAGATTTAAGTATAAAGGAAGGACTCTAGGATGAAGTGAGGGAAGTTTATAGAATAATTGGGAAGGATTTGGACGAACCAAAAGGCTTTGATGGTATGATGAATTGGTTATAAGTGGTGTCCCTTTATAAAGGGGAAGACGGGCTCTTTAGAAAAAACATAAAGTATTACTTTATAATAAATATATATTTGGTTTATAATGGCTCCAAAGTGGATTATTCAAAGTATATGATGGTTATAAGTAGAAAGAAAATAAAAAAAATAGGTTTTAGAGAGGTTTGTGTGACATTATTAACCTTATCATTTAGTTTAAACTCTTTGTTAATTTGTTGGACACTTACCATGTCACTTTTTATTTCTATATTATATAGTTAATAAACTTATTATAAACTTCCAAGAGACCCCCAAGTAGTCAATTAATAAAACACATAACATTATATAAGTCCTTTGGCCGAACCTTAGATTTTTAGGAGTAGAATATCAATTAATAATATAATATTTGTTTTAAAAACTCATTTATGTCAATTTTAACACTATTCAATAATTGATTTTTGTTAAAGTCTTAAAAACTTTATTAATTCTAAAAAAATCATTTAAGAAATATTAACCTGTAATATTAACCAATAAAATTCTTTTATGTCCTCAAACCCTTCAAATTATATTTATTTTAATATTTATAATACCAATTATTTGATTCTTTCATTAATTAGGAAAATAATATATCATTTTTGTGTCATAAATAAATTTAATTATTCAATGTCTAAAAATTATAAATAAAATACCATTACATATAAAATATATTTATCTTACTAATGACTATTTATAGTCGAAAATATAACATATACAACCATATGTAAATGTTTTTTTTCTAAAAGATATATGATTATGTCATTTTTGTATTTACTTTAACTTTATTATTATAAATTGACATTATCACTTACAAGTGGATCCATGGGGTCCCAAAATCGACCCAAATATTCCCATAGTAATAAATGTATCAACCAATAGGTTTAGGAAACGTTTTAGAGTAATTTAATATTATTATGATATAATTGTTTTACCCTTATTTACCAGATTTACCCTTTAACCGTGTTAAATAATATATTTACCGAATTAATTATTCAAAATGTATAAAAATAAGAGATACCTATATACACAATTTGGGAATCCTGATTAAAAATATTTAATCCATTTTTTCATATTCAAAACACATAAGTAGTAAAAATTAATTTATAATCAATTACCGCTATCAAAACAAAAAGCGTGTTTTTAAGAAACAATAACTATCAAAAGATTGGCACTTGTTTATGTATGGTTTAAATGTGAAATTATTTCCAATGACCAACATTGGATTAAATGGTAAAAATATATTCTAATTATACTTTAATCCAACTCAAATTCATAATTTATCACTATTAATGATTTCGATTAAAAAAGTTTTTTTTAATTAAAATTTAGTAATTTTAACTATTCATCAAAATATGAATGTTATCAGAAAAGTACCAAAAAATAAACCTAAGATAATTTTGATATTAAGAATCCAAAAATGAAGTCCATTTTCAAAGATAAATTTTATAAAATTTCAAAAAGTGGGTATTATTATTCATAACAGCTAATTTGATTGGTTGTGGGGTGTGTCCGAACTCGAAGTTACGTACAACACACACAGTTGTATTATTCAAAGAAAAGTGTACCATGGATGCTTGGGGTGTTACATATAAATTTAATACAATTTTCCATTATACAGAAGTTCAAATATTAAGAGTGAATAATATACCATATGATTCTATGATAGGATCCATCATGTATTCTATGGTATGTTCAAGGATTTATGTTTCATATGATTTGATAATGGTATATGGATTCTATGAAGATATAGGTGAACAAAATTGGACTATAATTAAAGATATACCTAAGTATATACGATTTAATTATAATATGTTACTACTCTATGGTGGGCATAGTAAACTAGTCAGTAAGGGGTAATGTAGATTCTAGTTTTTATATAGATTAATTTAATTTAATTTCAAAGTCTGGATAAGAATTTTATCTAAAAAGAGGATATATGAGAGGGAAGGATTCGATGATTCTAGTTGTGTCTAATAATATTGTGGAATATGATTATATTGTGGTTTTATATGCATCCATTGATGCCATATTGATATCACAACATTTTCCAAGATATTTGATTGATTCCAAGTATTAAATACCCTTTCATTTTCTAATATGATAAAATTGCAGTAGTGGATCTCTTCAATGAGCCATGGTCAAATTAGATGATAATTATCAAACATTGGAATATTCTTATATTGAGGGACTTTTCTCAATGAGGTTTAGTTTTAGTGATTAGTGTATCCGTAGAGGAAAACCTAGAAGACCCATTAACAAAGTCATTATCACTATAGAATAATGAGTGCGATGTGATAACTAGTGAAATAAAAGATGTTGAATGTTGGATCCAGTTCATGTGGGACTCCATGAGAGTTGGTACCGTGGAACAATGTTTCATAGTACAAGATTTTTTGTATCTTCATTATTAATTAATCTTACATACCACATAATTGTTTCCATCATCATTATATTTTTATTTCATAATACATTATGAATATATTTCTCATTGATAGGTTATAGTAGTACCTCACTATAATGAGACTATATATGATTCATTATATTTTTAATTAATATTTCCCTATATTTGGATGATATTTAATGAAATAACATAGAAAATATATTATTTGGATAAGAATATAATAAGATATCAAGACACCATCTCATGGTGTTCTACCTTGGAAATACCAAATATAGAAGGTTATAAAAACATTCTTATTAATACAAAATCCAGTTTTTCATTTTTATTAGATGTTCATATCCTTATATTTGTTTATTGACCCTTATTCTTTAGGAATATAATTAATGGATATCATAACTCACAATATTTTATGTATTAATGAAAACCTTGATGACCTATGTTTGTTGAAATGTGGGATACATTTTTTGTGTCACAAATGATATTGGATTAATGGATATTGTGAGAAATCATTTATCACTTTTTCCTCTTGATGAATATTAATTTACGAGGTCCTTTTATAGGAAGGTAACTACCTGAATAAATATATTTCCATGGTTAGTAATTGGAGAATTTATTTTTTAAAATTAAATGATAGGTACATTTCGCATATATTTTTATGGAACTGGAATGCCAACATAATGATTTAGGATTTCCTTGAGATGGAATTCTATTACACAGTACACATTCCTAGGAGGTTGAAGATCATTAAGATAATAAATTCACTCTCTAAAGATTTTAAGAAATTCTTGTAGATTATAACCTTGGAAAATATGAGGATACTCATAATCCTACCTAGAAAGACTCTTGGATGGTCATACAATATATGTATATGAAATCATAATTAAATACATGTTTTGAATTTAATACAATTTTATAAATAATATATATTCATGTTTGGTTAACGTCAATTATTTATTCATAAGTTATTGAAAATAATATTTGAGTTATATAATAATAATAAATATTATTTTTCATGTTAGGAATATATAATATTTATTATATTTAAGAGATCTCTATCTCTCTCCTCCTACGATCTTTCATGCCAATTAGATATCATCAAGAGTTCCTCTTATCTCAATATGAAATATGTTGTTGTCTACCACAAACAACACAGACCATGAGGATAGTATATGCTAGAAACCAGTGATTCTATGAAATGATTAAATTATTTTAATTCATGTTTGGATCACCTATAGTTGTATAACAAACATTGATCCATTAAAAATTATATGGTGAAACAAGATATATTCTGTTCATTAAAAATAAAGAGATAATTATGAGTTAAGGTTATTATATAAATTCAGATAAATTAATTTTAGATTACATGATAAGATCCATATACCATGGTTGTAGTGTTTTAATATATTCAAGTAATTTATTAAATTCATTGGACTTGTCCTTTTGATCATTTAGGGTAATTTTTACATGTGATTTTTTAATAAATTTTACTTTTTCTTTTACATTAAAGGATGCTTTTGTTTCACCTAGAACCGATAATTACTATATTTTGTTAATAAAATTTACTAACCTAGTTCCTATGGGATACATCATTTGACTAAAAAAATTATTCTATAATCATTTACTATAGTTAATTATTTTGAGAAAATAGATAACAAAAAATAATAATCCAACATATTTTATAAATTATTACAACTTCTCATCAACCTAGGACTCTGAAGGTATATCATATATCATTGTTAGTTCATCATTGACCGTCATAGACTCAATCCTCTTATTCATCATAAATTTTAATAAAGATAATGTGAATCTAATAAATTCATACCCCCAAGAGTGTCAAACCCCGTCTCCAATTATCCATTAATGTCGTGTAGTATATTTAGATCGAGTTAATACCCAACCAGACATATTATGTGTATTAACCCTAGGTGCATATATTCCATAGCCAATATGAATGTATTTTTTTATATTCATGGATTTTATTACTAAAAAACCACAACATATTGATGTTACCAAATATTTTGGATTTTATCTTGTATATAGACTTATACCCAGATTTTATAGAAAAATATTTTCTATTACTAATATCTATAAATATTTAATCCCTTCTCTGATACTATCTCAGAGAACCAGAGGGTTAAATATAAAAATACTATATCAATTTATATTTATATTCAATAACTCGAAAAATAATCACTCGATAAAAATATAAAAGCTTTTTTATTTAAAGAGTAAACATCTAATCAACATATTTCAAATGTGATTACCAAAATATCCTATAAAGTTATTACCAAATTTTACCCTTCTTAGGCATTCCCTATTTAATATAATTCTTCTTAACACATATAAAGGGATACATTAGTATAAGTTTTCTCATATTATTATATTGGGTAAACAAAATATATATAAATCAATGATCAATAGTGGGAATGAGAATAACATATAGGGATTTAATGAGGATCATACTATAAAAATTTAATACTAAACATGTCAAATATCATTAGTCTTATGTAACAACATAATGATTATTCATAATGAATGATATAAGTATTTAAGTATTGGAATCACTCATAATAAATGAGGAACCTTGGTAACATATCATAATAAAAAAACTTTTTTTAGAAAACATATAATCATAGAAAATCATTTAAAAGTAAAATATCTATAAAATGGAAATTATAGTCGAAAAATTATTATAGTGGACTGGGTTTATACCCATTTACATCATTTAATTAATCACGGCTCACATCCAACACTATCACCATAGAATGATTCCTTTATTGAACATGGTTCACTCACTATTCTAGTTCATATTATATGATGAGAAAAAAATCATTAAAAAATTTGTTTGAGGGATATATAATTTCATCCACAACAATCACATAATGAAAACCATACATAAGAACGCCTAAAGATAACAAAAATATTCATTATAGCATAACCCATGGAAAATATATGGAATATATATATATTTTATCAAAACATAATTATCCCATGAGAAAGTAATGGCTTTCATATAATCATATTAAAACATAATAACAATAAATAATATATAGATAAAATTTTATGGTATCAGAGTATCATATTACATGTTAATAATAAAAATCAATAAAATATAATGACATAGGCGAGAAATCAATTTTTTGACTGTGTTAAAAGTATTAATTGAAAACATGAGAAACCAACAATTTCATTTAACGAATTTTAAAACAAAAAAATTACAAAATAATGAAAATTGATTTTTGTTAAAATGGAAACTTATAATTTAATATTAATCACACTAAAATGATAATACATTGGAATTATTTTTAATTCTGTATAAGTTAAGCTAATTTTATTCCTTTGACAATATTGTAAAAAGTAAAAAATCGAATCATATTAAAATGATTTGAAATGATTCTTTTTAGTTATACATTCAATTATCCATGTTTGTAAAAAAAACATCTCATTAGTTAATATAATGAAAAATTATTCTATAAAACATTTTAAAAAAGAAC
Organism: Viscum album; assembly: GCA_963277665.1. Classification (NCBI taxonomy): domain Eukaryota; kingdom Viridiplantae; phylum Streptophyta; class Magnoliopsida; order Santalales; family Viscaceae; genus Viscum; species Viscum album. The sequence continues at coordinate 1,169,504,345 of OY728119.1, read as the reverse complement.
AACATGGAGGAGGATGATTATGGGTCTTAAGAGAAGAAACAAAGTTATCATTTTTGAAAATCCATTTCACTTTCATTTTAATCCTGAAATAAAAGAAAATGTTAGGGAAAAATAAAAAATATCCATAAAAACAAAGTAGAATAACATATAATGTTTTGAAAATATATATATCATATAATTTCCCCCATGGATAATTTCATATAGTTAATCTCTAAAGAAATGTTATTTTAAGATAAACCCTTACCTGATGTTAAATAATTCTTTATATACATTTGAACTTCTTATATAATTAATATATAATTTTTATAACACTATTAAAAAACCATATTCATATATATATATATATGTTACAGTATCTCATACTCTTATGATTTCCTGTTACCATTTTATTAATAAATTTTTATTAAAATCATTATTCAGGTGAAAACTGGTATATTTTCAATGCATGTTTTAGTTTTTTTGATTTTGAAAAATTCATAATGATAATGGGTTTTTCATATTTATGATCATTTCCACATAATAAACATAATATTTATTTATTATATATAATTTTTTATTTATCTATATATGGTTGTACTTTAAAATGTACTACATTACTTCTTAGAGATGGTGGTTCATACGTACTCATTATTGATGTTTCCAATTTTTGATGGATTGAGTGTATGAAAAATGAATATTAATTAAAAAATATATTAACATAAATATATAATAAATATAATATACATTAACTACATTTACATTTATTACAATACTTGTAAATAAAATATGAAAAAATAATAGCATTGCTTCATGGATGTGGTAGTCTACATGTACGCTTGGGAGATTTTGTCATTTACCAATGAATTGATGGGTAATAAGAAATGTAGCATATTATATTTATTTAATTGTATATATGTTATAAAAATAACTTATATATATATATATATAATTTTTCTATATAAATATCAAATATGGATGATGATGATTAATTAAATATATCTCATAATAGAGATGTTATACTGTATATATGCTTGAACAAGGTTCTCATTTCCAATTTCATGGAAAAGAGATGGATTATTTATATAACATTTAAAAATATAATTTAATTATAGTAAGGATACATATTTAATTATTTTTATTTGTTATGAATTATTTGGGGGAGTATTATGGAGAATGATACTTGAAAAAGGTCGGAATGAACATATAACTTTTCTTCTAGTACCCACTAAAAATCACATTACAGATACATGGATGGATATTTTAGAAATAGAAGTACCTCAAGGATGTAGATAAGGGTTTTTGGAGGTCATATAGATAAATATTCACATAGATTATGACCTCAGGTGGTGGGGTGACATTTGAATAGGATGTCCCATCTTTTACGTTAGATTCAAGGAAAACATGTAAATAGAACTAATTGTTAAAATATAATAAACATCCTCCCATGAGAATGTGAAAACAAATTTAAAAAATTGAATATAATAATGATATGATCAAATTCTAATAAAACAATCAAATTAGTGTAAATATTTTATGATATCACAAAACCACAACATTTATGTTAACCCATTTTTAAACCCCTTCTTGCCCGCCGTGTTAATTATATATATAGGATAATAACTATTATTTATGGATAAAGTATATGATAAACATTTAAACATATAATAATAATTATAATTCCAAATAAAAAATCTTTTTACACGATTAAATTCTTAGGATAGAATGAAATTATGTCTATTATTCATGTACAAAATCTAAAATATCATTTTTAGTCATAATGTATTCTCATTCAAAAAAATATATTTATACTTATAATAACCAAAAAAATCCAATTAAAATAATTTGAATATATTTCATATAGTTCATTGAGTAGACAATAATTAAAAGTTTATCTTTAATAGTGATTAATTTAAATTAGTAAGATAAATATTCATTTGGAGAAAAACTAACATTTAATGAAAAATAACCATTTTTCAATCTGAATATTTTATCATCTCTTCTAAATTATTTATAATCAATGTGTGAATGATTATTAATTTTTAAATTTAAATTATCATATACATCATCAAAATAATATTTCATTATTAATTGAAGTTTATAATATAAAGAAAAAATTCAATACACAGAAAATTTATCTTTTACCAAATCATAATATTATCTTCCAAATATATAATTTTATACTTATTTCATAGGAATTAATTAATGAATTACGAAAAAATAGACATATTATTCATAATAAAATTATTATTATTCATACACACTTATTCAATGCCTTATATATAACAATCACATTTACCAACAATATTTTAATATTATGTAATTTTTTTAATCTTAGTATTGATTATAAAAGATGATATGAATCACATAAAATTTATTTGAATAGAAATATATAGCAAAATATAATGATTTAATTGGGTGACCCTTAAAACCCACCTTTAATATGCCCTGTTTTGGAAACTATTCATGATTGTCTTAAATGTGAAAGTTGGAGGCATTACAATTATATATCATAGGAATAAAGATATTCTTCTACCAATCAGTGTCATAATTTAATATAATACCATGATCGCATAATATACCATGAAATATAAAATTTTACTCAATTACATATCACTAAAATAAAGAAAAATAATCTCATATGAAGCAATAATAGTAGAATTTCTAGTATTCTAGATAGTTTTATCCTACTCTATCACTAATGACCTATTTAAATCATTAAAATTAGTAATATATTTAGGGTTAGAATATATGTATACTATGTAAAGTTTTATATATGGAAACTCATATAAATATGATATAAGTATACTATAGCATCGGTTAGTAAACAATGAAACAACAAAGAACCTACCATATATATTATAACTTGAACTCAACATACCACTCTACCCAAATTTTGTACCCATTAAAATTTTTATAAAATTAATGAATATAGAAAGATTGTACGACATAAAATATTTTTACTTTTTCATTTCTCGAAATCCCTAATGGATAATCATCTTAAGGGACCCATCCATTTCAAATACAAGAAATCATAGTAATCATTTCAATACTGATATGGGATAGAACATATTCCTACCATCCCAAACCACATGGAGTTTAATTTTCATAATAATACAATTATCATCCATACAATATCCATAACCACACAACACATTTTATCCCATTATAATAATATATCACTCACAAGAATGCAGTAAAACTTTTTCCATTATCATTGTGTATACATTCCTTGAAAATTAACAAATTAGTATCCTATCACCATTACATCACGAACACTCAATCATCTGATCATAAAAAATAATATACATTAGGAATAACATTTTGGGACGATGTACTAGTCAACTTTTTGTTTCTTATATAACCTAAATGCTTATGGAAGACAACCAGGACCCAAAAGATTTGGAAATATATAGGCTGATCTTTCTTAATGTGGTGCATATAAAATAAGAAATTATACATCATAGAAAACAATTACAAAAAATTCCATCCAATGTATTCACACCATAACAGAATAACCACATCCCAAAACCATCACCATTTTTCTACAATCTTACAATAAAACCCACTACCACCATTAGATTAATAACTATCCATATTTATGTATAAAACATCAAAAAAATACCTTATTTTCTATTATGAATAAACAATTCAACTATCTTAGAGTTACCATTTACAAAAAATACTTTCATTATTATATTTAGTTGAACAGTAAATGTAATCCAATTATTTGTATGTCACTCACATTTAGTTTGTGTTATATTCTATTTATTTCAAGAATAAATATATTATTATCATCCCAAGGTTTAAATAATTCCATCCCAAAACAATGTTAACTTTTTTCCATGTAATTCAGTATATATAAGAATTTACTTACACACTCATAAAGAAAAAACTATTCATGCACAATGCCCCAATAATAACAATAAATTCATCACTATAATAGTCACAATTTACACCCATTCCAAAAAAATGTTCATCCCCTCTACCTTAAACATTCATTTTCCCACATCAAATTAAAATCTACCACTATGATCCCATATTTAGATAAAAATTTTAAAATATATAAATATTACATAATATCGAATTATACCAAAAAATACCCAACACAGTCCACTTCTAAAACATTTCATCATGTTCACTTAGAATATATTATAACAGATGCACCCAGACGACACCATTTTTCAATAAATATGTTCCCCAATTTCAATACTTTATTTTAATATTATAAATTATGAATATAAAACTAAAGTCCAAGAAAAAACATTTTAAAATAAAACACAACAAGCGTAGTAGTATGAGTACACAACCAATAATCACACATAAAATGTCCTGGAAAAAATATATCCAAACATGAATCATACCCCATTAATATAAATTTATAATTATTCAATTACTTTACCTCTATAAGGATAATCCTTACCATTCAAACAAAAAAAGAATAACAGTGTCACTTTAATATTACACTACATTACTAACAGTGCTCTCAAATCACAATTTTAAACAAAATATTTTCAACGGATTAAAAATTTTACGTTGAGGGAGATATGATCACCATGAAAAATACAAGTATAAAAATAAAATAAAACATAAAAAATAATCCTTATATTTAATATGTTAAATTTAAATGAAAACCAACACCAACCCCCCCCCCCAAACATCTTTCCCTATGTGTGGAAAATATTAGTATACAAGAAGAAATGAAAAAAATTCAATATAGGTTTCATGAAATAGATCTCTATATGATAGGAACAAATTCAAATTTAAGTCTACTCGTTGGTCTCCAAAGGTGGATCATTATCCAACTAGGAATCTTGTAAAAGTAAAGAAAAAGTACTTATTTGACTGAGATTTCAAATTTATACGCATAATAGAAATATAAGTGTCATGGATTTATATACCACTGACTCAAGATGATGGGGATAATTTCACCAAACCATCAATAATTCTATTGTGAATCATCCATATATATTCCTATATATATCGAGTAAATATATTTTAATTTTATAATATAGAGGATGTTTTTCCATGATGTAGTAAAACATATCTTGACAATCCTCAAAATAAAAACCCCAAAAATTGACCAATAGGTCCTCAAACTATGTTACCACCTATTTCGGTTCATCTTTGAAGCAAGAACCTGAGATAGACCACGACAGGGGCTAAAAGTAGTTCTCAATCCACTTAGGTTGTCGAAAATTTATGTGCTATAAAAAACTAGCTCCGTTAATGATATCACCAACAATAAACAAAAATATATAAAAATTTAATACAAAATAAATTAAGTGTGCAAATAAAAAATCATTCAGTGGAATAATATTGTAAATGAAATAATATGTTCCAATCAAATATAGAAAAATTACAATACCTAAACTAAAAAAACAACCCAGCTACATGAAATGTAAGGGACAACATCCCACCATGTCACGACAATACTTATAATCCCCAATTAAATGAATACCAACATTCCCTATCAGCCACCATATCGTTAACATCATTAGATAAAAATTATCTAGAACATATAAATGAATGTGTCGGGTTTTAGAAAAACAATCCCAGTATGATCCAACCATGTGTTTCCTAAGCAGTTTTTATAAATATAAAAAATATCATCATTAAGAGAAAATAATGTCTGGATGTTTATAATTACATAATCTATATTAAGATATTGTAATTAATCCATCCATAAAAGTATATAAAATATCAATAAATAAATAAACTATTACCATTTCAAAACAAATTTTATCATATTGTCTAAAAAATAATACATGAATGACTAGTTCAAAATGAATTAACATAGAAGATGAGTCATATGGTACATTTGGTATGGGTTAGCTATGATTATTAATACATAGTGATGAAATGGGAATGTGTGCACATATCCCTAGAACATGACCAATGTGTGATTGAAACAATATAAAAAGTAAACCCAAATCGTGATTTATTTAATTAGAATATTAGTGTAATCATTTCTTAGTTGTTTCAAACCATTTTATTTTTCTTTTCCAATTCAATCCCACACCCAATTCCATAGGATCTCATATATTATATCCCTCACATGGAGACATTCAATTTCCTATGTATCATTCACTTAGGGGATTCATCTCAAAAATAAAAAACATTGAGTATTTATTTTCTAGGTTTCAAATAATTATAAAGAAATATCACACATCAGTAATTATATTTTATAATTAGAAATTAAAAATCTTTGAAATCCATTTTAATTGTAAATAAAAATTGTGAATACATTTTATATAATAATCCCAAACTATGACATTTCAATAATCACAAAGCATTCCACAAAATGATTTAGAAAACTAATTTAAAATATTAATTAAATAAATTGTTTATAAAACAAAGGATTATTAAGAAACCACATACCATAAAAATATAGAAGTTACAAAAAGAATGAATTTGATCCCCAATAAACTAGAAATATATTTCTTATATATAAATATAATACCATACAACAGGAAACCCTTATCAGAAATATAAGGCCCTGGCCTTAAACATCTCTTAATATTGAATTAAATGAATAATTCACATTGAGGATCTTTTCAGGTTTAGAGTTTTAGAGAATTAGGGCATAACTGTTACATCTCAAAAGGTTACAAAGTAGACACTTCTACTAAGTTTCCATAGAATAAAAAATCCTCTTAAAAATAAACATGTCTAGTTCCATCTTTTATATAGAATGACTTTCCCTTGATCCCATCCTTGACCCTATTCCACATTATGTCTTGTGAAAAACATTTCAAAAAAAACTTGGGGTGAGCATAAAAATCTCAGTAAGGTATACACAAAGAATGAAAACTGTTAGTTTTTCAAACATCAAGTAAACCATATATACTTTATCAAAGTAATACCTTCACCTTCATGAAGTAGTAAAAACTCTTCACTGAATAAAATATCATTACATACCCTTTTGTAACCAACGGATTACCATAAAACCCATATAAAGAACACATAACAAATAAAGGTAACTTGGGACATAAACATACTTAAGTGGAATAACCATACGGTCGACTTCCACACATATCAATTAATGGAATAGCCATACGGCCAACTTCCATACATACTTAACGGAATAGCCATACGACCGACTTCCATACCCCATGCATTGGAGGTTATAACGTAACCACCCATCCTGGTATTCGCGGCACCACCCGTTATATGGTTTATCACGTAACCACCCGTCAAATGTCCAAGTACCATTATAAAAATCATAAGACATAAAACAAACATAATGGAAAGAAAACATTTCCACACTTTGATCACAATATATCACTTATATATATTGACATAACAAATCCATTATAAAAACCATTTTCATTACAAAAATATATAAAAGATTATATGGTATTTATTTCATTTTAAAAAACATTACGGCTTGTTCAGGAAGCCAAACACCAAATAATAATCGCAGCGGCAGAAAAGGTTGTTGTCACCGCGTACGTTAAAAGAAACATTCATTTTTGTCATTTTGTAAAACGCTTCGTAGAAAAAGATTCCTTTTATATAAAAGTAAAATCCAAAGGAGTTTATACACCGTATAAAAGAATGTTGTGTATAAAACTAAACATGCCTCAATGAAAGGAGATTGAGACGAAGTCCCTTAGCTCGGGTTCGAATTGACTCGATCGTTCTTTAACATCCTGAATAATAAACTTGAGTTAATTTCTATTTTCGTAAGACCCTTTTTCATGTTAATTATTCCCTTTATATAACTTATTTCCATGTTATAAACATTATGTAATCATTTAAGTTAATAATGTTTGTTTTGTCGATATTTGGTTCTTAAGTCGAAAGTGGACTTCTTACAATTACATGTTGTTAGTGTGGTCAAAGGTTCTTTATATCCAGAATGGAATTCCTGATTTGGATATCATATATATCATATATACCCATAATATTCCTGTATTTATAAAATTACATAATCATTTAGAGGTAATAAATGAAATGCACCGTTCATGGAGACGGTAAGTCGTACGTACGCATGAACGCTACTTTGATTTCTTTGTCATATTAATGGAATTAAAACTAAATGAGAGGTATGTATATTTTAATTCAAGAATTATATTCATCATTTAGATGTATCATTCATCATATATATCCATTATATACATGTACTTATAATAGTACATTACATTGGGGATAAGAAATGAAATGCACCATTCATGGAGACGGTAAGCCGTATGTACGCATGAACGCTACTTTCATTTCTATCTCATAATTTAATGGAAAGAAATAATAATTATATAGAGGTATATTATAATTCCAGTATTAAATCATATATAATAACTTTAAATCCATCCTTTATACATCCCACATATGGCATTAACGAACCACATCACTTTGAGGGGGCCGTAGTCCGCACTTCCTAAAATGAAATTATCGTGTTTACCCACAATGGAAACCATAAAGGTATACCACAGATGAAAAATAAATAAGCATAAGGAAAACATAAACATAATATATATCATATATAAATATAGTGACATCTTAATGGCCACTATTAAAGGTGTTTAAAAGAGCATTGAACAATCATCATTTCGTGAGGCAGAAATTCGCCAACCATAGAAACAGTATGTTCTTTAACCATTAGATGTATATTTGTGTAAGTTTAGCTCGACATATTGTTATAAAAACATCCTAGTATATTGAATATACTGGAGTTGTTACAAAATAATTGAATAAAAAGATTTTAGGGGTTTGTAGAAGCAAAATAAAACAAAAGAACACAAGTGAAGACATCACCTTAAAATCGGGTAACTCTCTTAGATTTGAGCTCAAAGGCTTCCTTGGGAAGACTTCTTCCCAAAGCGAGGCTTCAAGGAGTAATATAGGGATGTGGAGAGACAAAATGGGGAGGGGTTGGCCGAGCCAAAGTCTTTGGATGTGTGGGTAAGGAGGTAGAGTTGGGGGCCTTTTATAAGAGGAGAGGCGGGGCACTCTTGGAAAGTAAGGAAATGTTACTTTATTTTAGAATTAGTCTCGGATTTTAATGGTCCCAAATTGATGTGTTTTGAGGATAAGGTGATTGGGGTTCTAAATCCACCCATCCAATATGTTTTTGACATATGTAGGTCTTAGATTTTACATTATCTTTCCATTTTATTTAAATCGTTAAATAATGAGGTAATCGCTGCATCATCATGGTGTCATAAATAATTTAATTTATTTAATGTCTAAAAATTATAAAAAAAATACTATGATGTAGTAAATATTTTTTCCTTTACAATGAATATTTATAGTAAAAAATCTAATTCGTATAACCCAATGTAAAAAGTGTTTTAGTAAAACAACTCATGTTTGTGACATTTTTATTTTAACTTTAAATAAAAAGTTATTAATATCATTTTCCAACCAAAGTGGCTTCATGGGGTCCCCATGTTGACCCATGGATTTTCATGCTCGGCCATGAACCATGAAATGAGGTTAGAACATGTTTCAAGATAATTTCATATTATTACAACATTATTTTTACCTTAAATTACACTAATTACCTATAATCACGATTAAAAACTTAATAAGTCACTATTCACCAAAAAATTTTATTAATCCCATTGAACCACATTTTACATCTTAATGACAACCATGTATGTCGGATTTTTGAAATTCAAAACACAGAGGTGGTAAAATTTCATTTAAACGAAAAATCAGTTTTTTAAGTACCACTTAGTGGTTTCACTATTCATCAAAAATTGAAGTTTTTCAGAAAAATACGAAAAAATCACCCTAAGATATATTTGATATTCTGAATTCAAAAAAGAAGTCCATTTTAAAAAATTCAAAACATATAAGTTTCATTAATAAATTTAATAATTAATTCCCTCTGTCAGAGAAAAAAGCGTGTTTTTATGAAACAATAAGTATCAAAAGATTGACACTAGTTGAAGTCCTATTTCAAAGTGAAATTAATTTCAACGACCACTATTGGATTTAATGGTAAATATATATTCTAATTTCACTATAAAACCAATTAAAAAGATAATCTAATCATATAAATAAATTAGATTAAAAAGAGGTTTTCAATTAAAATACAACATTTTACACTATTCATTAAAAAAAATGAACTTTATCGGAAAAATACGAAAAATTTACATAAAGTAAATTTTGATGTCCCGATTCTAAAGAAGAGTTTTATTTGGTCCAATAGAATTTATAAGAGTGAAAAAACTATATTTTATAAAGTTTCTCCATCAAAAGGCGATATGTGAACCTTTAGTGAAAAGTAGGGCATATATGCCTAAAATTGAATTCTTTCCGTATTTTAAGCCTTTATCTTTTATTAGATAAAAGTAAAAACATTTAAAAAACATATATAATCATATTTTAGTTTTTTCTATCCATTCCCGCCAATACAACGGTTATGTGTTAACTACCATTTAAAATAATATTATTTTATTACTAGTGTGCAACGAAAGATTTCAATGAAACTCTTTGTTGCGTATCGGGTACGCTATCGAACATAGAAACAATTTTAAAGTAAAATTAATATTTAATTCGTAAATATTAATAAATATGAAAATGTTTTATTCATTATTTACCTCGGATGTTACAAGGAAACTTGAATTTGACAACCTTTTAGCTTAATAGAGAAATTAAATACCACATAACACAACAATTCCTACAAAATCATACAATAAGCTTTAAAGATTTGGTTTCTACCATCCTTCCTCCTAATGAACTTATAATAAAATAAATTAGATTATAAAAACTCCATAAATTTCTTGATATATGGTATCATTTATTTTAAAGAGAGAATTTCTACAAAATTGACAGAAAAATGATGAAATGGAACTTACCATGAGTTTCCTTAAAAAACATTTAGATCCATCCAATTAAATATCAGGAATGGTTGTAAACTCTCAAATATATAATGTAAATCCTTATAGTTGAGAGAAAAATATATCTATGGAATAATAGGGCCAATGCTATTTCTTTTGGGTCTTAAAATAAAATTTTATATTAATTAATACACATAGCATACTATTGTCATTCAATTTGGAAAACTATGAACCAAACAAACACCTGTTTCTATGTACTAAATAACCTTCATTGATTTGGAGAATATTTTTATAAACCATTAGAAAATTGAATGAAACAAAACTTTCTCAAATAATGAAAATCCACATTATGTATTAGTAATTCCATAGAGTTTTCCCAAACCATGCACAAAAAGTGGGAATTCCTATAAAACACTGAATGTTACAAGAACATTTCCCAAAACAACACATATAATTTTAAAATAAAAAAATTGAAAAAATTAATATATTAGTGTTAAATTAAAATTAGTATTTTAAATTCTTCTACCCACATCAGTTTTTATCCCAAAAAAATCAATCCAAATAAGTCTAATAAAAGATAATATTAGTTCACTACTCCCTAATTCTCAAATATAATTCCTTCATATCAGGATAATTAGTTCAACGCATCTATAACACATTAACCAATGTAATTTATTTATCATATCAAATCCTTTCATTAGAATAATAACCATAAAATGGTCATTTTATTTCTGAAATATTAATTTCAAAACAATGTCTTCCCATTTATGTGAGGTATCATGATGATACATATTAAGATGAGACCCATTGAAAACATTATTGGTAGAATTAAACTAATATGGAAGATATAATTGATAATAATACCTTGAATCAACCAATTGAGGTCATAATTCCCCATGTATCATATAATTAAAATTCATTTATTTATAATATTATGAAGTTATACTTTAGGGGATACATTTAGAAACACATGGAAAACTACCAAAAATCCTAGATGACAATTCTGAAGAACAAAATAATAGATGTTCTAGTTATCTGAAGTATCTATTAATTTATGAATAATTTTAATATTTTCTGAAGGCTTCTATATATTTCTTGGTCCCAAAAGTTATTTCTTAACCACATATGAAAAAAAAGATGAAATTTTCATGATCAATAATACATATCCATAAAGGGTTCCATTATGATGGATGGCTGGTAGCTATTTTGGAGGCATACACAAACAATACCAAATGATTGTCCTAGGATCCTTTGAAGTCCATGAATGATGCATAAATCATATTCTATGCTATCTTAATTTACTACTCTATATATATTTTTATCCTAGGATGGTTAGTCGTGATAAAATAACTCGATAACTCATCACCTAATAGAGGCCTTTTAAAAACTAATATTTATTCTGAGGTTCTATATACAATATAATAGTAGATGCACCTCATGAAACCACATCATATCTAGAATATATATATATATATATATAACAAATCATCATCTTTATTGGTGTCTAAAATCAGAATGATATTATCTAATATGGGAAGATGATCAATAACCACCCTTATGGTATTGTTTTGATAAGGATTCATTGGTAATATGATTATGAAATCCATAGATACCTCATCCCACTTATAGTTGGGTACCATGATGGGATGCAATAGGTATGATGGACATTGGTGTTCAACCATAATCTATTAATAGATGTAGATATGAGACAAGAAATCATCTATGTTGTGTTTTAAAATTGGCCACAATTATGAAAACAACATTTTATTGTACAAATTCATTTTACAAGGATGCATATAAAAATGTGAATATTGAATCAATTTCAATACAAAATTGTACATATCCAATATAATAGAACACTAGTTTATAAAATAAAGGATTCATTATATGGAGGATGACCACTCAGTAAGGGAATAACCATCATATTAATAGTTCTTGATACACCTAAAATCTCCACCACATTTTTATTCCAAAAGAAATTCAACCTGATAAGACATGAAAGAAAATTAGCAGTACCCAAAATAACATTAGTTTCTTCTTCCACCAGTTTTAGTTGTATCTAACAAAAGTGACCTATATCATTCTATTTTACTATATACTACATCCCAAATTGAAAGTGAAATTTCATGCTCATAAAATCTATGACAACACTACACATTCATTGGGTATAGACAGTGTCGAAGTACAATATATAAAGACACTCCACCTACTATCTCTACTAATCATTTCGACCATTCGAATAAAAGATATTACATAAACTCTTATAGTAATGATATATGGTGAAACTTCTCCAATGATATAAATGTTTCCTGCTCATGAGATAAAGTATAATTTCAATGAGTTTAATGTCATGGGTGGGGTAATTCTTATATTGTATTTGAAGATGATGATATCCATATGACACTATATGATCTTATTACATAATAACCTTCACATGTGTCATCAAAATAAATAATAAATCCCATTCCATCATTGGAAAATATCATAATATATGTTGACGTCATATGTCAGTAAAATTAATCAATGTATGTTAAACACATAGAATCCCATATAAATTTCATCACATTCTTATAATGGTTTGTAAATGGTGAAGTACTCATCTATAAGTACTTTAAAATTGTTAATAATATGCTTCAAAACTCATGATAATTCAAATTCTAAAGAAATTAAATGGGCCTTCCCATATAAAAAATTCATTCGCCTTCTTATGATCAACTCAGGTCCCATTCTCTAAATCCACATGTCCAAAGAACATAAATTCTAAAATCTAGAAATGATATTTTTATAACATTGAAAATTGGTGCTGATAAATTAATATTCCTAATTTGGATTTCAAATGATGCCCATGATCAATATTTGTTCGTGGGTAAAAAAGAATGACATGAAAACATTTTGTTGTAATTTAATCAAGGTACTAGTAGAAAACAATTTCATTAGAGCAATGAAAATAAATTTATTTTCATCCAAACAAACAACATCATAATATTTTTAGTGTTTCCAAACTTTATATTGTAGGAGGTATTCAATTTATATGACTAACTTACACTAACATTATATAAACCAGACCAATGTTCTATTTTTTGAAGCCATTTATATCAATTTAATTTATATAAAATCTCATATATATGGGGAATGGATAATTATTCGTAATTTTTATCTAATTAACCTTCATGTAATAAATAGATAAATAGTGGATCCCATCATCTTTTATAAAAAAATTATGCTGCCGAAGATAGAAAACTCAGGTGAACGAAGCCTTCATCTTTTAAAGCATCCAACTAAATATTCAATCTCATATATTCACCATGTTTAATATGATATAAATTCATTGATAAGAGTTGATTTCATGATATTCAATAAATCTTGAACTCTAGTTACATATCCAATGGGAAACTAGAGAATTTATTTGTGAATAGACCAAGAAAATCTCTGATAACTGGTGTTAACTATTAACCAAAGGTTTTATCACCTTGTTCTACTATGAATAAAGACATCAATACCCTTTTTTGAGTAAATTTGTTCCTTATCGGCTATATGTCGGATCCCATTATATATGATAATGCTTTGAAACCATATTAGAGGAATTAGTGGATAGAATTCACTTTTTTATTTATATCCCATCAACCAATTCATCCCAATAATGATGTCAAATACATCCACATTGAGAACTAAAAAATACCATTTTTTTTCAACATTATATGCTTTTTAGTGTCATGAAGTGAATTAAAATCCCTACTCCATCTTATTTATGAGACGTGTCTTCAAATACCTAAAAAATGATGAGTTCATTCATAAATTTTAGAATATCCTTAAAATAGTTCAATTTAATTGTATAATAGGAACCCATATCAAATAAATCCATTACTAACGATGATTCAATAATTTTAGAACCTTTCATTATAAATGAAAGCATATTAACATCTCATATAGATTTTTTCTTTGTTAGAAAATATGTTTCTATAGATTCCAAACATTGGAAATATAATATGAAGGAATTATTGGACTATACACTAGTCCCTTTGGGGGTTGACATACATATTAAATAATGTTGAATGTATATAAATTCTTTATATTATATGAAATTCACATCAACATTAGTTAAATATTTTTTGAGGTGCTTGGAAAATATATAATGTTTCCCATCTATCTACTCTAATAATAGTCCAGAGCACTGATTCTTCCTCAATGATGGGGGAGATAATTAAAAAATTTATCTTTACTTTATGAAGCTAGAGAGGAGTTAAAATTATATCAATGAAGAAGTAAGATACATATTAAAAAAACATTTAAGTTATATTATCTATTATAAAATTAGATATAAAAGAGAATAAATCATTGTATGTTCCAATTGAAATACATTAATTTATGTTAACCTTGTTATATTGTTGATATTTATCTTAATGTAAAAGTGGACGACGATAATGATAAAAGTTTTTCATTAATAATATTTCTATAGAAAAAAATCAATAAATAAAATATCCATTCTAAATGGAAATGGTGAAACTAATAAAATGTGATGATGTTGAAATAAATATTATAAATTCATTATAAGTTGTTTTTAAGAACAAAACTTTTCACTTAGGTATGGAAACTTTTAATTTTGTTCAAATTCTTCATGTTGGGTCTAATTTGGAATCCTTATGAGTGATAGAAGGTTTTTTGGGTGTTCGGAGCTTGTTCAGTGTTGAAAATCCTTATTGGTGGTAAAACATGTCTGTACACATAGTTAGAGGAAACCGAGTGAGGAACATCAATAATTTAGTTTTAACTATGTGAGGCTGAAAAAATAGTAGCATGAGGGTGTACAATTTGACCAAATAGAGAAAATTGGACAGGCAAAACATGTGAGAATATTTATAATATTGAAATAGGGGTTTAATAACATTTGAAAATGGTTTATAAAACACTGAAACCTAATAGTGTGGGATCCCCATTAAAACTACATACAATGCACATTTAGAACAATGTTTTTCTACACATGTGGTCAAGTTGTGTGAGGGATAAAATTGGATAAAATTACAAAAATTAACACGATGGATATTTTTAAACAGACCCTCGTATAATTTGGTCATCTAGTGTAAATGATCAACTATTTTCCTCCATTGTATCTATGTGGATGACTGTTCATGGATTTGAGATCTATCTTCTATTCAAAGTCCGAATCAATCACTCTTTTTCTCTTTGAATATACAACTGTATGATCTCAATTCCTTTTTAATCATTAGTTAATTATCATCATATAAATGATTCAATTTAGATGTAATCTTAGATTACCTATTTTTGGAATATTTTTTCATTCATCATATATCCTCCAATCACGTCCAAACAATAGGTTGATACAGTATGAGAAGAGTCGTATGAGTACTATGTCGGATGTCTATAACATACTCCTACAGATTCAACATTTCATAAATTGTCTTGTAGGTGCACTAATTTCATCGGACATCATTTGTAATACATGTAATCATTTATTTAATTTGTTATAATCTTGTTCTAAGATTCATTCCATATTTTTAATTCATCTATGGGGGTAAGGTCCACATCTTCAACCACCCCACATAGTGATTAATTCATAATTGGGGTTTTAGTGTTTTGAAATGATCGTATGAGCCACCATTCAAATGTTCTTCAACGCAACCCTACAAATTGTAGTCCTTACTTGATTGATGTATGTTGAATTGATAAATTTAATGTGTCATGTATGTTAATCACATGATCAACCTATGATAAGTACATAATATAGTATGATCTATTTTAATTTTTTTGTTACTAGTATTGTGTATTTATATCACTTTTCCTAGTTTATATTAAAACCATTACATATGGATACTAGTTCATGTCACATATTAATCATGTTGTGAATTTTTAAATAGATAACCATGTAATGAACTATGAAAATACATAAATGGTAAAAGTTCCATTGGAATTTTCACACTAATGAAATGAAAGTATTAAACCAATGGAAAAAGTATATGATATAACTATTACATGGATTACATAATTAAACGATTTAAAATTAGGGATACTAAATTTATATAGGCCATAAAATAATTATAGATGTGTTCATACTCGAGATAAATTTTGGATTCCTAAGGTAATGCCTTGAGATTTTATGGATGCCATTCCGATTCAAGGATGTTGGTAGCCTTAGATGACATCCATGTTGGATGTCGATCATTGTCTACTAGTGGATGTTGCATATGAAATCATAGTACACCTCATTTAAATTTATAGGATTCCTTTGACACACAACTTGGATATCGAATGGATTCTATATACATGATGTTCCTTGTTTAGATCAAAGGGAATAAATATAGCTTATCATGTTTTACCTTGGATGTACTCCTTGCAACCAGTTTGATAATTTATTGTGGAATGACATAGATGATGCTCCTTGTATTACAATATTATCCCTGAATGTAGGATATTTTCACTACTGAGTTTCCTAGCCTTGATGTTTAGGTTCCTATGGATAGTACCTTGAAACATTTCATTATTATAATCATCATCGTTTCCTAGTTACATATTGAAACCTCTCCTATTATTATCATGATGTGATGTTAGTGATGACTATGATGTACATGACATTAATATATAAACTAGAATAAAATTAATTATTGAGTTGGTTACAATATCACACATAAACTAAGGGAGGAATCATATACATAGGTATTCACATGACTATACTGCATTATTTTATATATGTATGCTTGCACACTGGTTCATTTTATATAACATGGAAATGATGTTATAGAAACCATTTATTTATCGCTAATGAGATTTATCTCCCATCCTATCTGGTCCCCCATTAGAAGACATGAAGATTATAATTTTTCATGTATTGAAAAAGAGATGGGGATTGCTTCAACCCTTTATTTCTAGTTACTTAGGATGAAGGTGGTAGTATATGGATTATATGGAGCATTGGATAATATTTATTTCCTTTTTCTATTTAGTATATAATTTTTATTTTCTAATTTTTATCCATGTTTTCTAGTTTATAGATACATGACATATCATCCTCAGTTTTGGTATATTTTTATCAGTTGGATCATGTTGTTTATTATTACTCTTCAGTGACCTTCTCCTATGCAGTTTTACTTATAGTTCTTCTACTATTTACTGATGATTATTATTGAAAAAATTTCTTACACTATCTAAGTGATGGCATATTCTTCCCATAGACAGACAAGAGACCATTTTTACTATTTATTAGCTTTTGGAGTTCAGTGTGGTACGTTTAAGTCTATATAGCCAACTGAGATCAGGGTACTCCTAAGTGGCATCTAGTTTTGGGACATCACAATTTGATATAAGATGATTTAATATCCATACATTACTAGTTGGATAAAATAGTCATGATATTAGGAATGCATGCAACATTATTAGATATCTATCCTTGGAATAATGAATCCATGTTCTGGGAAAATACTGAGTTTCTTAATTTAATATTGAAGTTTTGTTTTCCTATTCCAGTTGATATCATTTCACCATTGGGTAACCCACATGATATGTGATGTTTATAATTATTTTTATAATTTATAGATTCATTTTATTCATGGATCATTGATATTAGGGCAAGGATCAAATTTATATGCAACATCACAGGCACATAGAATTTTAATTCCATGAATATGTTGATGTCATATAGGTGAATTTCACTAATTACATTGCGTGATAGGCATGAAATGATTGAGTTATTTTATGGTAGTTATTGTATTCTAGTGATTATCCTTTTTAACATTTTTGTGGGTTCTAATTTTTATTCATGAATTGTTATAGGACCTCATGGGTGATAAATTGTAATTTACCAAGTCTAGCGATTACGTTAAAATCCAATGGGTGAAATTTTAAGTGATAAAGTTTATGTATAATGATTCATTGGGAATGGAGATCCATTTTTAATGAACCTGATATATCTTATAAAAAAATTAAATTTGTAAAATGAAAAATGGATTCTAAAATGAAATTATTTCATGTCTTTATCCCACTTTTTCTTGTTTAAAAAAGGTAATGGAGTTAACCTATAAATTTAAAATGATATGAAATATATTGTTTCTAGTAAATGACGAGGCTTGGAATAGTTTACCCATCATCTGCATGAACACATGTAAATAATAATTTAGAACATACCAATTCATACCCTACAAAGATGTTATTCGGGGTAGTATACCATGTGTAGGTACCTCATTCAATAATTTTCACTTACACTAGTGTTGTTATATATCTTCTAGCATGTTTTTTCGTGTGTTATTTGAATTTATAGACCAATCCCACCACGAAATACCCATGTTGTGTTCTAAGAGGGTGGAAATGACCATGTTCCAGAAATGGTGGGCCTTAACAATCCATTCATATATCTAGAAGAGGAAATGATGAAATACATACTGTACAAGATATTGGCACTGATTCAAAATTTTTAGATTGTTTCCTACTTCCAATGCAGTCCACGCATGGTGGCCAACTCCCTATACATATCATAGCTAATCTAAATCAATATTTCAAGCTACCCCATTGTCTTATGTTCTCAGGAGACAGAGGTCCATAAGCTACTGAGTCTTGGATTGATTCCACCATGTCTATGATTTATAATCATTAAATTCATCCAAAGAGAAGGGTCAGGAATTGTACATACATGCTGTGTAAATCATCCAATCGTTAGAGGGATGTAGTTACCTACGCTGGTCACCATTCAGGAAAGGTTTGAGATGAGTTATAATCTTATTTATAGGATCTATTATTTCCTCATACATTGAGTGTAGAAAAATACAGAGAGTTCATGCATATAGAGATTGATTCTTTGTCAATTATGGAATATTTAGTATGTTTAGATGTGTTACAATGAAATATATTTCATCTAGCTGGTGATGATATTTTTCACACTAGACTATTCGAGGATGGTCTCTTATATTCCACATATACTTATGTGAGTATATTACACCTACATACCTTCAATGAAATATTCTATCAGTATTTTATCACTTAGTGAACCCTAAGGGATTGAGATATTACCATGAATTGAGGATGAATGCCACAGAATTCGAGCATTTCATTCGAATGTATGAAGCATTACCTCAACATATTTTGACTAAATATAATGTACTACTATAATATTTCATCATAAAATAGACACATTGAGAATAGTTTTACTTTTTCTCGAGTTATATGAAAGACCCTATGATATCTACATCTCTTCTATTTTTATTTTGATACCATGTGAATTTTTTCCTAATTATATTGTGGCGTAAACCTAGCCACCATGAAGTGACTTTTTATTATCCAACAATTTGAGGTTTTTGAAAAAACAAATTCTTTTTCTTTTTCACTTCATTTAATATTTTTTCCTTGACCATTCAAGGTATAGTACTAGAAATCATTGACTCAACGTTTCCCTTTGGATTCCATTTCTGGTTATTAGACTATCGAGTAATGTATCTATTTTTATTGGATGTTTAGTGCCACTCAAGACAAATTGATGAAACTAATGTTTTAGTTTCTACAACCTAGACCATGGAATATTGTGGGATGACCTTAGTATGTATTTTTTATTTTTAATTTCCAAATATTGTTCAGATATATGAAGATGGAGTTTTTACTCATGATTTTGGGATTTATAGATTTCCAACATGGTTTTGGGAAAGTATGAAAGTAGTAACTTCAGAGAATATTTGAAAGGTAGTATATAGAAAATATCATTTATGAGGATTATGGATGTTGAAGAGGTCTCAAAAGATAAAATATGCCTCTTTTTGACCTGATCGTTTTGTGGGAATTTTAATAAAATAAAATTGAGAAGTATTATGCATTGTCATATAATGGTGTCATTAGAGCCCAGAACCTCCATTTGAAATGGATAATTAATTTTTAAAATCTTGATTCCATACAACCATGAATGGTGGTTTTACAAAGGATGGTATATGATTATTGAAAGGGAAATTTTGTTGGAACTATCCACTAAAGGGGAAACCACTCCTACAAAAATTTGTTTTGTGTAAATGTGGGTTGAAGCATATTAAAATTTGATGGCATGAAACTCAGACTTGGAACTCATAGTATAATATATTATTTCAAGGTTTTACAGTTCAGTTTTATGTCTTTTTGAAAATACATTGGGTGTTATATTTTAAAGTTCCCTTATCATTGGTCGACTGGTTAGTATCTAGCAATTTCCATGGTTATATTATCGATAACATTCCATCATAATGTTGTATAAAAGGGGATAATTATAAGATAAAACCTGTGGGATTCCGAATATAAATATTTAAAAGAAATGAAATCATAATTAGGGATTATATAGTCAAAATTTTCTTTTTATTAGAATAATATTTTTTTGGATGATGATCTTTTTTCTAGGTGATTTATGCAATGGTATCTATGATGTATAACGCATATTCAAAAAAGGGTGTCGTCAGAACACTGAACATCCCAATTTATGATGGTCATATAAAATCATATTGGGATTTGGAATTCCATAGATGTAGAGTTTGATTTGTGTAAGGAAACTACATGAAAATACAAGGACCGTCTCATATCAAAATTACCTGAGAATAAGAATACATACTTTTCTCACATAGGTCTGACCAGTACATAGGAGAGGGGGATTATACAATTTAGTTTGTTAAATCATGGACATAAAATTATGTAACATGAATCTCTTTAAATCTAATAAATGATATAATCAATATATACATAGTTATATGATGGAATCCCTATACCTTGATATATATTTTTTTGTGTAGAGATGGGGCATTTATTTTCTTAATATGGAACCCTAATCAGAGAAATAATCCTTACTGGACACTCTTATGCATATTCATCTCAAACATATTATAGAGGTGGAATTTTATTGTGGTTATTAATGCACCCTAACATAGTATTCAAAAGTCAATATGTATATATGTAATGCAAAAAACTTTTGATATGTAGTTATGGGACAGAATATCTATATTCTGGTATGACCCATATATAAAGATGGGGATATAATTGTTTTTTGGTAGACCCATAATTTGATATTTGACTATCTCTACATATTCCATGATTGATGTAATGAAACCAAAGAATGGTCATGGAAATATTGTTGTTTGGATTCATACATCGACATAATTAGAAAAATATTTTAACATCAAGAATTATGGATGATGGTGACTTGTCATAAAAAAATAATACATGATGACCTATAAAATAAAATTTTGGAATCCAAAGAACCACCATTCGTGATTTATCTCATATTTGTGATATGATACTTAATGATCAAGTTTCAAAGGTCAACCAATTCTTGATGAATTGGTTTATAGTACATTTTATCATCATATAAGGAATATGTTTTCATACTGTTTAACATCATGTGACTAGGATGACCAGATTTATTATAGTTTCAGGTCATAAATTTAGGTCCATATATCATTTAAACGACGATAAATACAATGATAATATGACCAATATTTAATAATATTCTTTAGATGTGAATAGGGAAAACATAAACCATGATAATGGCTGTTAGGAGATTTGGATAAATAAAATTTTAAAAATTGAATACAGGATTATAGAGATATTTGGGGCCTCTCCTGGTAATGAATTTTCCTTGGGATGATTGGCCCATTTTTGGATGACTTATTCGATGAAAACTTGTGTGTATCATGCATTGTAAAATAGAGTATTCCCAATGATACTGACCATCCATATTTTTTACTTCCATAGAATGATTATGGAGATCTGAAATATCCTAGTACACATAGTATGACAAGCTGAAGGAATGTATCAAGGAGTGTGATAATAATTTCAACCTCTATTGGACATGGAGTTTGAATTTTTATATATAGATCTGACTAATATGATGGGGGTACACAAATTTTTTATTCCTAAATAGACCCTATAATGAAGGAACCAAAATCAAGGCCTCATTCATTATTCATTGTTTTCTTATAGGGGAGGGGGAATTTTCTTTTTCTCATTAGGGTTGGGACTATGACATGTGCCATTGAAATAAATACCTATCACATTAAAGTTAATATCATGAAATTATTATTTCTTGTGGAAATCATGTAGCATATTGTCATGTTGTGAGGACGTCAACATATGGATGACCTACTTAAATTTAAATAGTACTTGAATATCATTCCTTTAACAATACATATTTGAATCCATGAATAATATTCATTAAAAAATTCAAAATATTAAATCCAATAATAGAATAAAAATGATGATAATTTCATAATAAATAAAAAATAAAATCCTAAAATAGAATTTTATAAAACCAATAATGTAACCATGATGAAATTTATATTCTTATAGCAGTAACATGCCATGATAAAAATGTAGTTTCACATGGATAAAGATTAAATATTAAACATGGTATGACATAAATAGATCACTATAATAGTAGAATACACTCACGTCATAATCATTAGAGTATGTATTTTTTACAATAAGGTAAATACCTATAGATTATACCCAAATAATATATTTACCAGTCCACTAATGAAAAGGGGCTTATCTCTGAACAACCATTGTAATATACAAATTTTGTTTTTTGTTCTACAATTTAAAATATTGTATCACTTTAAATTTAATGATAAATAATGAAATCTAGATTCAATAGATATATATTGTTGAATAATGCGATTGAAGATAAACAATAATGTGTATGTGAATATATAAAAAAAATGAATGCTAGTCTATTCATTTTTTTCATTTGGTTTTCATAGAACATATGTATTCTAGGTTTGCATGATGATTACATCGAGAATCATGGACCTCCCAATAGAAGTGATAAAGGAAACAAACTATCAATATAAAGACACTAAATAAGCTACTTAATATACAGTGCCTTATAGAGGAGGAACATCCAAGGATTTAGATCCTTAAAAACAAACCTATAGCTATGTTACACAACTTCAAAAAAACTGCTTTAAAAATAAATTAAAAAAGTTACCATTTCCATAAAATGATATCATTTTTATAGAATCCATAAATATAAAACCTTCACTTATTCTTCTACTGAGTATTTAGATTGATTCAAAAATATGCAATGATATAAAAAAATGTGTCAATGTGAAAAAATAAATATGAATACATTCTATGAAATAGATAAGTAACATAAAAAATTCATGATATGATCCTATTTTTATTTTTTCATTTAATACACAATATTAGATCATGTGATTCAGATTAAGGGGTACAATCCATTCATAATGAAAAACATAAAGGGATTTCATTGACATACATGTTTTCTCTCATTGATTAACTTTTAAATCCAGCTGCATTAATATTCCACATTCAGTGTTGTGTAAGAGAGTGTCGTAGAGAGAAAATAATGAGGAACAAGAATATATATAAAATAATACATATTATTGACTCCAGTGACTCAAAAAGTTCTCATCAAAGTGGAAAATATGAGAGTAATCCTTAACATAATCCATGTAACTAACCGCAAAAAAATATGGACCTCTTTGAAAAAATAATATGAAAAAATTACAAAAAATATGAATCTATTAGAACACTTTTTATAAAATATTACATAATAAAATAGTGAATTAACATAATCTAGTGACGTTAAATTCCATTATTGATCCCATATTCCATCCAACCATATTAATATTCTTCATTCAGGGATTGGAAAAGTATTGTTACATAGGGAAAATGATGCAAAAATCATATGTTCTATAAATTATAAATCCTCACTATCTCTAGTAACTCCATACATAATAATTAAGCTAGGAAATAGGAAAATTAATAATGAAAGAATCTGAAATCCTACATCAAATAAAATATGGACTAGATTGAAAAAAAAGATCAAATTAGAAAACAAATATGAACATTTTAAAGATCTTTTGATAAAAAATACATAAAAAAATCGGGATATTCCTAAAGCAACAATCGTTATATCCTCCCTCACTACATTATGAAATGTTTAAAACTTACTAATTAGATTCAAATTTGAATATTAATTTGTGAACATCTATTTTTTTAAAATAAAATAAAATTTAGGGAAAATAAATTTAATATTAATTCATACCATTTAATAATAACCCCATATCATATTTGAATATAAATTATTTTAGAAGTTTTATATTAAAAAAACTATGCATTAATTTTTTCTAAAAAACATACATATTCAACTTCTTGAAAAATGAGTAGAAGTATAATTTAACTTTTAAAGTTAAATATTATCCATTCAAAATCCCTATTCTCACAACCATATTATAGATAGATTAATTAAATAAAATAATATTCCAATTTTATTGAAACATGTCTCCCAAAATTATTTTGTGTTGCTACATAATCATAAATTTCTAATTAAATACTTGTTATATGGTATGAACCAGTGATAAAAAATACCTAAAAAATAAAGAAAACTATAGGTTAGAAAATGAAACCTTTAATTAAATGGGATGAATTGAAAACATAACCTAGAGTATTAAATATTTAGTGATATTGTAATAAATGACTTCATGTTTTCAATACCTTTATGAATTTTTTTAATGAAATCCATAACCATTAAAGAAAATATTTAGAATAAAAAGATTCAGCTTCATCAAATAGTAGTATAAAATGGGTGATCAGTAATGAGAAAAAATTATAGTTAGTAATCCAAATATTGGAAAAAAATAAATTTAAAACAAGTGGAACATAAAATAGAGGACTAGAAAGAATGAAATTTTGAATTCACCTTCTTGTTAACCCCATACTGATGGATATTGTTGCACTAGATCATATTTATTTAAATATTTAAAAAAATGTAATTTCATTATGAATATGACGTTAAAAAATTATGATTTTATAATATAATAGAACAAAAATATACAATTATAAATGATTAAATGTTTATGTGAATTAATATAGATACACATATACATAAAACATAAATATCCTAAATAATTTTATAATCAATAAAAATATACTATAATAAATATAAATGAAACAAAACTACATAATGTACACTCCAATAGATGTGGGAATGTTCCTAACCACATGGGTACAACATATATCATACACTTCTAATCATCTGGGGTCATGGTGTCAGAGAATAAAGTCATCCCAAGTGGATCTCATGTTCAAAACTCTGGTGTTCTTCTTCTGAGGTATATCTACTAAAACATCAATATGTAAATAAATTCATGAATATGATTAAATTTATATGTGAAATTTTACTATATGACTACAATAATAGAAAATTAATAAAATATTTTGTTTACTGGAAACAATTTTTCTTACTTCAATGAAAAACATGATCTAAATGAAGCATGGGAGTCATAATAACTTGTTTCATAGTCTGAATAGATAAAGAGAGTAATGTTAATGTACAAGGATAATATATCAAGAACTCACAGCTCATTTGAGGAATGAATAAAGTATATATTGAGTAACTATTTTCTACACTCATCCATTGTGTCATTCTTCCATTTTATTATATGGTCTTTTAAATCCATTGATAATATAATTTTTTTTCTATTTTAATGTTTTTTTGGATGACTATATTTACTAATTAATAAATTTTTTTACCCATTATTTTTTTGTTTTCCCATAATTACCATATCACATAATCAAACAAAATTCCATTAAATTGATATTTTTTGGCCAAATGTTGAATACCAATTATAATAAATTCATATCAATTGAGAATAAATTTCAGTTTAGTGGAGCTTATTGAAAAAAAATGAAAGAATTTAAAATTAGAAAATGCATAAATATTCTCTTTGACAAATATCAATTGTTGTGTGAAGTAATTAGATCAAAAAAAATTTGTATAAAAATAATGAAACCCCACATAATTTAAAAATTTAAATAAATTCAAATTGTAGCATTTCTATTCACCCACGTAAGAGAACCTACTAATTAATTCATTGATGAAATTTCTAAAAAGATAGAATAATCAAATACATGAAATTGAAGGAAAAAAATTCACTTCATAGAATAAAAGATAATATTATAGAAAAATACTTCTTAAATAGTGAAAAATGAATTAGAAGAATATTAAATTACCTAAATATCATGATTCTATATGAATAATTTAAACCAATAATAATAAATAGTAATGTGATTCTTCTATTCCCTATCCAACAACTGATGGATGTGACTATTATTTATTATATGTATTTTTTATATATAAAAGTTTTAAAGACAATAATATAACAGTAATGTACACGATTTGAAAGAAAATTAACTACATAAATTATGTTAGATGTTCCAAAAGATGAATTATTTATCTAAACTTCTGTGGATAGTGTGTAATTGAATGAAATTAAAGATAGAAGTAAAATTAATTAGAAAAAATGTGTAATCTATTCTACTACAACGACACTATTGAAAGTGATAATGGAAGTATTGTAATCCAGTTTCATTGATCCATCGTAATACAGTAAATATTTAATAATAAAATAAAATGAGACACATACCTTCGTAATCAAACAACTAATGGATGGGAGCATTATATATTATACTTATCTCTGATATAATATTATAGGTTATAAAAAATGTATTTAACTTTTATGTAGAAGAATTAAATTAAGTGATAGTTGGTCCTATTGGAAAATTTTATTTAGTTATATTTGTAAATGTTATAAATTTAATTAATGTAAAAAACAACATAAAAGTCGAGGAGAAGGAGGCATACATGGAGAGGATGGTGTTGTTGGAGTAGGATTCCAAATAAGAGGTTGAGAATATAGAGGATGAGGAGGTGGATATTGAGGTGGAAGAGTAGTTTCCTATTTATAATCTAATTGCAGACGATATAGAGGAATAGTTGAAGGGGTATACATATTTGTACCCAGAGACCTTAGGAGAGGAGGAGGTCGTGAGTAACATCCCAAATTCAGGTTTCACTAAATGGGTTCCCCAAACCCAGTTGGTCACATGACCTCAAGCACATTTCCCCAAATTACAGAGGTTTCTGACAATCACTGATGGCCTAGGTTTGATAGTGGGGAAACTATGCCCTCAGTTGTCAAAGTGTAACGTAATGGAATGAAATACAGGCATAAAAAACCAGAAGTAGTAAACAATACCAATGATGAAAAGGACACAATACTGAAGTAAAGAAAAGGCCAATAGTCATATATAATGATGCAATATGTCCCTAAGTCTTAGAAATCATCCAAAATATGATACACTATAATATGAAATAGTACAATACATGGGACAATACATCAAAGTAATAATAAACAGGGCAACGAGAACTCATTAGAATCGCAATCCTATGCTCGGTCCCATGCTCTCCTACTCCTCTGCAACAATCAAGTACCTATATAGGGACCCTTTCACTTCTCCACACCTACAGAAATGTAAAATGTTTGGGCCCAAGACATGACCCAAACATGGTGTGAGAAATTAATCCCAGTAGGCAACCACCAAATGCATGTTCCCAACTGTCAGTGAATTTGTGTAATAGCAGTGTGTAGAAATAAAAATGCAGTAAACTATGAAGTACTCAAAACTGAAACTCCTACCTATTCCATTTCCATTTAATTATCATTTAACAATTCATTGAAATTGAATTATAATTTTCTGAGACTCAGCCTCAACCGAAAATATCCTAAATAGTGTCGCAACAAAACTACAACAAGCTATCTATCAAGTACAAGGTATAAGAATACCATGACTATCATTTAACATGGTAGGTATCACATGTAAAATCACCGCAGTTAATATTAAAATAAAATAGAGTTCTATGACATGAAAATACTTACCCTTAGATAAATAGAATTGAAACCCTTAGGTGATTTCCCACAAGCATAACAAATATTTCCCTCAAGTGTATGACATAATTCTCTCAGGAACGGAAGCAACTTACAAGAGGCATAAGAAGACATTCCCTTAGGCTAAACAAACACATTCTCTCAGGAATGAGAACACTTCCCTCATGCAAAAAATTCAACCATTTCGATACCAATACATAAGCAACCAGTTACATATAGTTTTTCTCAAAAAAACTCAAAGCATGCTAAATCATGGCACACCCTCGTGTATCCTGGACAAACGACTATACAAGGGAAACACACCCTCGAGGTGGCCCTTGATCCAAGAAATGACCCCAAATAGATGTTATACAAACTCATTAAATTACCTATGCAATTATAGGTGTTTAATTAATCAAGGCCTCAACCATAAGACTCCCCAAACATGGGCGTGTAGCACAACGGTACACAAAAACTACATGACAGTTGGAATTAAACATCAGACCACCTACCTTGATCTCCTTTTATCAATATACCTGAATGACGTCTTCTGAAACATTCAAGGACTACAGAGATTTGGGATAAACGTAAAAGAATTCAAACACAAATAACATCCCCATGGGAAATAATTGGTATGAACGGCTCAAGGAGAAGGAAGGTCTTAACTACACTGTTTAAACAAGATTGACAACAGAATAAACTGATTCCCGAAGTGCGTTCGGGGGCTCCTCAAAGCTCTGGCCTCTCCTCCCAATGCTCCAAATGCATCCACTAACATCTCTGCAAAATGAGGAGGCTACATCCCATTTTAATAAAAAACAAACTACACGACATGTACACTCCCGTACATGACATGTACTTTTCATCATTTAACTGTTCCTCTGGCAGCTAATTTTCACTGCCACACTGTTCATCTGTCGACATGAGTACACGACGTGTATTTTTGAATACACTGAGTGTACAGTCACTTAGCTGGAGGCTACTCCCACCACCATTCTATTCACCTGCCGACTGATTACACATCGTGTAAATTCCAATTACATGGCGTGTAGTCATTTTTTACACCATTCATAACTGACAGGCCTACAGGCCCTATGTACTCTTCCCACACATCCTAAGTACATGTCTTGTTGAAATTACACGGCGTGTACCCACAAAATTTTGGATTCTTTCCCATGGCCCTTATTTTCTCAAAAAATTAATGAATAAAGGAAAAGAAGAAAATTGTACCTCAAGAATAAGAACCGTGTTCTTACAAACATCCCACCATAAAGCAATTCATCCCTGAATTGACCTCCCATGGGTGGTGAAGATAAAGCTCAGAAAAACTCTGGCCACTGAGCACGTACATTAGTCTTCTTCTCCCAGGTTTCTTCCTACACTCTTCCATGCTGCTATAGGACCTGTACGAGAGGAACTGACTATCCTCAGAGAACATTCGTGCTCCTATCAACAATACGAATAAGATTCTATTTAATGGACGCATCAGCCTAAAGCTCAACCTCCTTAGTCTAAAATACATGAGATGGGTCAGAGTGATAATGGAGTAGTTGAGATACGTGGAAGACATCGTACATGGCCTAGTACCTCTGTGGTAACTGTAATCGATAGGCAACCGACCCGACTCTCTCTGGAATCACAAACGACCACACATACCTTGGTGAAATTTTACCATGTCTCATGTTCCACCTGTGTCCCAACCTGGGTGAAACACATAATAAAGCCATATCCTTAACCACGAACTTCAAGGGTCATCTACTGCAGTCATCATAAGATTTCTGACGAGACTGTGCAGTAGCCATCCGCTTCTGAATCAACTGGACCTGCTCTGAAGTCTCATGCATGATACATGGTCCTAGTAAAGCCGCATCACCTTCCTCCAACCCGCACAAATGATGATCGGCATGGACTACCTTATAAATACTCCTACGGTTCCATCTCAATAGTTTCCTGAAAATTTTTATTGTATGAAAAATTGACTAGGGGTATGTGATTCTCTCAAGAGCCCCCAAATTCCATGATGCATGCATACAGAATGTCCTGTATAACTTGTATCGTATGCTGGGACATGAAATCGGTCTGAGGGTGGTACGTTGTGCTCAGAAGCACATTTTTACCTAGTACCCTCTAAAAAATCTTCCAAAATGAGATGTAAAGCATGATTTCCTATCATATATTATAGAATGTGGAACTCCTTAAAGACGTTCTACCTCTCGGATATAAATCATTCTTAGCTCGTCAACACTGAATGTCTCCTTGATTTCCCAAAAGTGAGCTACCTTCATATGTAGGTACACAACAACCCAAACGGTATCACTGACTCGAGGTGAATTTGGAAACCGAGTCAAGAAATCTATCACGACATCATCCCATTTCCACTCTGAAATGGGTAACTACTATAATAGTCTAGCTGGCCTCTGATGCTCTGCCTTCACCTGTTGATAGGTGGAACATCTTGTAACAAACCCAGCAACTTCCCATTTCATTCTCGGCCACCAATACTGATGTCTCAAGTCTCAGTACATTTTGGTAAATCTGGGATGCATTGCCCAAGATGAAGCATTAAACTTCCACATTAGTTCCTTGTGTATATCCCCTAGAACCCACACTAGTCCATGGACAAGTAGTACCTCATCATTGCATATCGTCCAACTAGGAGGAGGGTTCTCACATTCCATCGACTCCCGTAGAACTAGGCCTTCCGAATTAGATATTATTCTCATCATCACTCAATCCATGAGGGTATATTCACAACTATGGATGAAAGATAGGCTTTCCCCTGACTATAGTGCACCCCTAATTTCATCTTAGAGAACAAATCCATAAGCTTCCACTCTCCACTGGCCTCCTGCACTTCCTTTAACTGCGTCCTTTAACTCAGTGCATCAGCAATTGTGTTACCCTTACTAGTTGTATAGGCATGCTCAATGTAGAAGGACTGTAGTTATTCAACCCACCTTCGCTCTCTCAAATTCAGGTAATGCTGGGAAAATATATATTTGAGACTTTTTTGTTATGTAAAAACCAAAAAAAATTCTTCCAAGAGATAATGTCTCCAACAGTGTAATGCATGGTCAACTTCATCTAACTTGATATCATGCATTGGGTAATTCCTCTCATGTGGACTCAAATGATGAGACCCGTACACAACTACTCGATCGCCTTGCATCAACACTACTCCCATACCAATACCTGATGCATCATAGTAAACTGTATAGCTCTTCCCTTGCTCTGGAAGTATCCGGACTGGTGCATATGCCAACCTTTTCTTATTCTCTTGAAAGGCTGTCTCGCAAGCTTGTGACCAAATGATCTTCACACAATTCTTGGTCAAATCCATCAATGATGCTACTAAGTGGGAGAAGTCTTGTATAATGTTCTTGTAGTAACCTTCTAGGCCCAAGAAACTATGTATCTCAGACATGTTCATAGGATTCTCCCAAGAAAATCCTACTCTCAATTTCTTTGGGTCTACCAAAACTCATACCTCTTGGATGAAATGACCATGGAAGTGAATCTGGTCCATCTAGATGTGGAATTTCGAGAACTTAGCATATAGTTGATTCTCTCTCTATGTACTCAGTACGATCTCATGATGGGTAACATGGTTGTGTCGAGTGTGAAAGTACACCATGAAATTGTCTATGAAGAATACCACAAAAGAATCCAAATAAAGAGGTAACACACGATTCATCAGAGCCATGAACACTACTGGTCCATTCGTGAGTCCGAACGACATGACCAAGTACTCGTATAGACCATATTTGCTTCGAAAAGGTGTACGTGGTATGTCCGATGGTCTAACGTGTAACTGATGATATACAGATCTCAAGTAAATCTTAAAAAACACTCTTGCTCCTCATAGTTGATCAAAAAGATCATAAATCCCTGGAAATGGATACCGGTTCTTTATTGTCAACTAGTTCTGCTTCCGATAATCCACACAATGTCTGTGGGTACCATCTTCCTTCCTAGAAAAAAAGATAGGTGAATCCCAAGGAGATGTACATGGTGAGATGAAACCCTTTGCCTACAACTCCTCCAACTTCCTCTTGAACACCTACAACTCTGGTGTATCCATCCTATAAGGAGTAATGGACACCAGCACTGATCCTAACAGTTTATCAATAGAGAAATCCACCACTTTCTCCGATGGAAGACCAGAAATTTCATCCAAGAAGACATCCCTGAAACGATCAACCACTAGAGGGGAAATCTGTTTGATATGATCCCTAGTCAACCAGATATAAACTCGCAATATGTACCATCACTCCACCTCACCCACGATTCTCAAGTCCAGGTTGGTTCGCCTAGACATCCCATTCGCCCTTGTATATAAACTCTCCTCCATCTTGTGATGTGAAACTCACTCTACGTCAATAGTTATCTACAAAGTCTTGAAACGGTACCAACGAGTTCATCCCGAGAATGAAGTCATAGCTCGTCATCTCTAAGACATAGAGGTCCCATAGAATGTGACACCCACCAACCTCTAGGGGGAACTCCCTGCACTGGCACACACCGGACGTTCTAGTCCCTAAGAGATTTTCTAGCATCATAACATTAGAAGAAGAAGAAACACAGAGCCCAAGGCTCTTCAAAACGGGAACAGATATAAATCTATGTGTAGCACCAGTATCAAAAAGTAATGTATAACAAAAAAAGTGACTAGAATAGTATCTATAATAGTGGATGGTCTGGGATCCTTCTCCTCTTGGGTCTATTGTACAACAAATGCATGCCTAGTGCCGTGGCCCTGCAACATAGCCTGGATACCCTAAGCTAACCCACCCTGATGTCACTGAGATCCTGGTGTTTAGCTACCATGGAAACGACCACCACCTCAGCCTGTACATCCCAACATATCTCAATTCCCTGAAAGGTATGAAGCTAGTGGCCCCGCTCCTACACGCGGAGTCTGTACAGAACCCCTATCACTAACCACTGGTGGAAACGCCTTGCAAAAGTGATATAAATGACCCATATTTCTGCAAGCTCTGCACTCCACTGGGTCACGTGGACACTGAGGTCTCTTGCTCCCCTCTTTAACGCACTAGTATCACCTCACTTTGACACCTAAAGAAATCTTCTGACTTGTACTACCACCATGTGAGAAATAAATCGGTCACTTATTATTAACAGTAGAAATAGTACCAGAAATTGGTGTCGAACTTCCCTGGCCGGTACCACTAGCTTCTTGCAGGTTATGCTTAGTAATCAGTTTCTGGTTCATAATAGCATGTACTGTAGGGAACCAAAAAACATTCACCAGCACTCGTATGTCATATAAAATCCCATCCTCAAAATGTCGAGCCCTCAACGACTCATCACACACTAGAATAGATGAACAATGTTGTGGATTAGTGAAGCGGGAAGAATAATCCATCACTAACATGGCACCCTACTATAGATTCTTGAACTCTCAAGCTATATATGACCTCAGCGTATCACGGAAGAAAGACTCATAGAAGACTACCTGAAAATATCTCCACGCTATGTATCTGTGATGCTCGGTCTGAGTGGTAACACTACACCACCTCTTGGTAGAATCACATAGCATATATGTAGCGAGTTTGACCCTCCAGCCTGGAGGTGCCTCCAGATGCTCAAAAAATGTCTACATAGAACCCAGCCAAGACTCTGCAACATGTGGTCTTCCATCCCTTGAAAATGTAAGAGGATGCTACAGATTGAATATACGAGTCAGCTCAGCCATAGATGTGGTAGCGGGCAGTGCTCCCTGGAAGGTCTGTATGAACCGCATGAATCCTTCACAGAACTGCGCCTCCATGCCTATGTCTGAAATAACAGCTGGTGACACATCTGGCTCTGCTGGAGGATCCATTGGTAGCCCGTGTTCGACCATCTCTGGAGTATAATCGTTTCCTCTCTCCTGGAGAACAACTCGTTGTCGTCTCAGTAGCATGACTCTAAAAGGTCAAACACACACCTTAGATTAAGATCATCAAGGACTTAAACAAGAAGTGTATGAAGAGAATAAGAGAATGAAAACATTCATGTTTTATAAAACTAAACTACATGGCGTGTATAATAACTACACGACATGTATAATAACTACACACGTGTTCCCATAAGTCCTTCACATGGGCCCGTACTCTGCCAACATTGGTCGGGCAACACCCCAAAACACACGGTGTGTTTTTCCACACACACAGAGTGTACTTGATTTTATTTCTCCCCTTCTCGAGTCCCTCCACACATCTTATCCACATTTCTCTCTTCTAAACGATCCTACACAGCGTGTATAAGGTCTGCATTATGTGTACTTTGCTTGCTTTTCCGACCCATGTTGTCTGTTACATGGCCTGGTACACAACTTAGACTACATAGCATGTTCCATATAGACACGACGTGTACTACTTAGATTCAAACTGCCCATATTGTTAGTGACATTTCTAACTACTCAGATGACACTAAATGGTGTGTTACACCTACACATGGTGTGTAAAAATCCTCGTTTCCCCAGCCACATGACAAATTCCACACAGTCTCTCACAGGTTAAGACAACATGACATGTCCCTCAGGAACACAACGTTTACCAGACGAGCTTCACCGACCCGTGTTGTAAGATACATGTCCAGACACATGGCTCACACTAGACGGCGTGTTCCATATGGACACGACATGTATCAATGAAAATTTATTCCAACTGTGTTGTTAGTTGCACGAGCGGACACAGGGTCAAAACGACAGGGCATGTACAACCGGTACAGGGAATGTACCCTTAGAGTTTTCAAAACCCGTGTTCCTACGTACATGGCCTATGACACAGTTAGGAACTACACGATGTGTAATTAGGTTACACAGCGTGTACTTAATTTTTTTTTCATTTCTTCCGGAAGAGAAGTTATATGTAATGTAATCAAAACTACACTGCATGTATTCTGGGTTTTTCCAGATAGTAAGCCTCAGAAACTACTCTGGAGCCTTGAAAAACACTAATACCAAAAACATAGTGCCAAATTCCAATCCATGTGGGCCCATAATCCCCGCGAACCAAAGAATGGAAAAATACACATTTTGTAACAAAGTAAACAAGTCGATGATCCACCAAATTCCGGTTGAGCAGGGCCCATAATCCTCCAAAAATAAAGGTTGTAATTAATTCACAGAACCATACATAATAACACTCTATCAAATTTCATGTATTTATCAAGGCATCAATCCCAACATCATGCATTTTCTAGCACATCATCCATCAAAACAGCTTGAAATTTCTAATGCACCTACATGGCATGAAAACTAGCCATGGCATGTGATTCTATCATGTGCATAAATGATGCATGAGATGGAATACACTCATCTCATCATATTGAAACTAAATATTACCCAGGTATAAAAAAATACACAGCATGAAACAAGTGCATCACCCAACGTTGAAAATCAAATCAATTGTAAAATTGAAAAATCAGAAAAATTGCAACACGAGGTTAATTGGCTTTTCCATGTACACAGGTTAGCTACTCCCGGGAACAGCTTATTACCACATAACTATTCCATCCTATCCCAGACTATAGGCTCCAAAAAGTAAGTCAAGATGAAAAGAACACCTTTTATACCACTTTGTAATGTCCCAGATCCGGGTGCCACTCAACGGATTCCCCAAACCCGGTTGGTCACATGACCTCAAGCGCATTTCCCCAAGCACGAGAGGATGCAGACTGGCAGCAAGGGCCTAAGACTGATAGTGGTGAAACTATTGCCTCATTTGTCAAAGTATAATGCTATAGAATGAAATAGAGGCATATAAATGTGAAGTAGTAAATAATACCAATGTTGAAAAGGACACAACACTGAACTAAAGAAAATGCCAAAAGTCATAACTAATGATGAAATATGTCCCTAAGTCTATGAATGAATCCAAAACATGATAAACGACAATCTTAAATAGTTCAATACAAGGGATAATACAACAATGAAAAAAATAGCACAGTCGGAACTGAGGAGCATCGCAATCCTAAGCTCGGTCACATGCTCTCCAACTCCACTACAACAATCAAGTACCTATATATGGACCATTTCCTTTATCAACACCAACCGAAATATAATCTATTTGTGCCCAATACATGACCCAAAATGGGTGTGAGAAATAAATACCAGTATGTAACCACCAAATTCCCATGACCAACTATCAAGAAATATTTGAAATAGCAGTGTGCAGTAACGAAATTCTTGTAAACTAGGAAGTACATTAAACAGCTACTCCTACCAGTTCCATTTAAATTTAATTATCATTTTACAATTCAAGGTAATTTAATTAAAAGTTTCATAGACTCACCCTCAGCCAAAAATCTCTAAAACAGTGTCGTATAAAAACTAAAACTAGATATCTAACAATTACAAGGTAAAAAAGTACCATGCATGTGCTTTATCT
The DNA here is from genome assembly GCA_963277665.1 of Viscum album. Taxonomy (NCBI): domain Eukaryota; kingdom Viridiplantae; phylum Streptophyta; class Magnoliopsida; order Santalales; family Viscaceae; genus Viscum; species Viscum album. Next base: position 1,169,467,508 of record OY728119.1, on the reverse strand, counting down.
TGGTAGGTATCACACGTAAAATCACTGCAGTGAATCTACAAAGTAAAAAGAGTCCTCAAACATGAAAAACAATCACTTATGTAAATATAATAAAAAAGATCAGGTGATTTTCTACAGGCATAATGAATAATTCCCTCAGGTGTACGGGATAATTCCCACAGGCACGGAAGCAACTGCCCACACGCATAAGACAAGTTTCTCTTAGGCTGAACAAACTCTTACCCTTAGGTATGAGAACACTTACCTCAGGCTAAACAAGCAACCAGGCTTATCCCAACACATAATAAAGTACGTACATATAGTTTCTCACAAAAAAACTCAAAGCATGCTAAATCACGGAACACCCCCGGGTATCCCGACGAAACTTCTAAATAAGGGAAATGCACGCTCGGGGTGGCCCTGGATCCAAGCAATGATCCCAAACAATAGTTATGCATACTCATGAAATTACCTATGAAATTATAGTTATTTAATTAATCAAGGCCTCAGCCATATGACACCCCAAACATGGGCGCATATCACAACGATACACCAAAATAACATGACAGTTGGAATTAAACATCACACCACCTACCTTGATCTCCTCTGATCAATATACGTGTAAGGCGTCTTCTAAAACATCCAATAATGGCATAGATCAGGTATAAATGCAAACCTGTTCAAACACAAATAACATCCCCTCAGGAATGAATTGGTATGAATGGCTCAAGGAGAAGGTAGGTCTTACCTGTACGGTTCAAACAAGATCGACGATGGAAGAAACTGATTCCCATTGTGTGATCAGGAGCTCCTCCAAGCTCCGACTTCTCCTCTCAATGCTCCAACACCATCCACTGACTCCTCTATCAAATGATGAGGCTACATCCCATTTTAATCGAAAAATAAAACTACCTGGCATTTACTCTCAAGCACACAACAAGTACTTTTCATCATTTAACTATTAATATTACAGCTAGTTTTCTACACCACACTATTCATCTATCGACATAAGTACACGAAGTGTATTTCTGAATACATGGAATGTACTGTCTCTTAGGTGGACGCTACTCTCACTGCCTTACTGTTCACCTGCCGACTGATTTCACGGTGTGTAAATTCCAAGTACACGACATGTTGTCAGTTTTTACACCCATCATCACCGATAGGCCTACACACACAGTGTAATCTTCCCTCACAGCCAAAGTACACGGCATGAGGAAAAGTACACGACGTGTAACCAAAAAAATTGGGACATTCCCAATTTTCCTTATTTTCTCAAAAACACATAAAGGATGAAGGAAAAAAATGAATCTGCACATTTAGAATAAAAACTAGGCTGTTACACCGTGGAGGAGGAGTATGCACTAGAGATAGTTGAAAATGTGTGAATGGAAATGATGAATTCTACCATGATGGAAGGGAAAGTGGGGGAAGATTCTAAGACGGAAGTAGATCCATAAGAGGTTGTAGAGATAGAGGTGTAGATGATCTAGAGGTAGAGGTAGAAGCCGATAGAGAGGAGATGCATGGAAAGCCCTAATTTTTTTTATTTAAAGATATATATTTTAGAAATCAGGTTTATGTTGATAGTTTAATACCTTGAATGTTATCAAGTGATAAGGGTATGTGATAATAGCAATATTATGAACATGGTAGAGACACATGGATGGAAAATTACATAATTTAGTATTGACAAGGAATACATTCACAAGGACAGTAATAGTTTTGTGTATTTCAAAACATTTATCAAATAAAATATAACAAGATGAACAGTCATCAATGTTTCACAAAAAGATCTTCTCATTTAGTGCTTCTTCTTACTACCATAATTAGAATCTTGGTTAAAGTAAACATATTAATGGAGTGATATCATATTCTTAGTAAAGTTAAAAAACAAAAAACAAAATCATAAACTGAACATAAGGGTACATTAATCGAAATAAATCATATACTAATAATTTTGAACTGTTATTATATGCCACAAAATAATTGGTATAGGGATTTCCAATTGTATGTAAAACCATTCGTATAAGGCTATATCAACTGAATCTCAAAACTAATGGTATTGTTTAATTTTAAAAATAATATTGGCATGATTTTTTCCACTATATCAAACATATATTACAATGACATAAACACTAAGATATGATAACTTTTGCGAAAAAAATATTAAAAATATTTAGATGTATTCACATAATTATTTTAAAATTTTATGTATTTAATGTTATTAAATGAATGAATAAGTAAAAAACACAAATACCTATACAAACATTTTACCAAATCATTAGTATAATTATTTATATTTTTCCAACATATAATAATTATTTTTCTATAACTGTTGGTATAATGTATTATTAAGAAAGGTATACCAATAATAATAGATACACCATTGGTATAACTTGTCCTATACAAATAGATTCCCCAAAACCATCGATATAGGGTCTTAATATGAAATCTATACCAAAGGTTTTTAAAAAAATGATGGTATAACTATGACCTATACCAAAAGTTTGTCTAAAACTATTGGTATGGGGTCATAATAAGGAAGTTATACCAATGTTTTTGGTTGGTATTACTATGAACAATACCAATGGTTTGTCCAAAACCTTCAGTATAAGGTCTCTCAATTATACATATACAAACTGTTTTCAACAAATAGTCAGTATATGTCCATTAAAATAGGTCAAATTTTTGTTAGTTCTATGGGAACATGATAATAAAATTTCATGATCATACCCTTCATTTTATAGATCATATAAATAATTCATGACCTAAATATTGTAATTTTATAATATTTTAATCATAAAATAATCAATATCATATTCCATGAAATCATAACATAGTAATAAGACAAAGAATATGTTTCAACCACAAATGAATATAAAGGGATTTCCATACTAGTGAAGATATCACATTTAAGGACATATTATTTGTATGTGTTCACTCACAATACCAAATTTGTAGTCATGTTTTACTCTCCTAACCATATTAAAAGTCGATGTTCTCTCCCAAGACCACATTAGTGGAGGATTTCCTTTAGTGGACCTATTTTTCTCTCATTCCATCTATGTAAATCTCATGAGATATAAACATGTACCCAATTAATTAGATAGAGATATAGGTCCCAAAAATAAAATAATGAACTCATATTTATGTGGGAAAAAATATCATTTACATTTGTATCATAACCTATGAAATTCAATGGGTATCATAAAAAAATAAGCATATCATAATCTATTGGAAATAAAAAATGCTTCATAATATTTTCATTAAATAGTAACTTGTAAAAATAAGTTGGTTTGATAAAAATATATCCCCTTAAAGATAAATGAGTTTCATAATATTTTAAATCAATAATGAGAAATAGGATTCAAAAACAACATACCATAAAAAAAATAATCCATTTAGAGAATGAATATGAAGAGACCCTTTGGATTATTTTCGAAAAAAGGTATGAGTAGCCCTAATGTATGTCATCTTTGATGGAAAATAATTTTGATGGATCTTGTAAAACAATTTACTGAGTAAAATACCGTTACTTATTTGAAAATTTCTATTTAAGAAATAAAACAATTTGAAATCCTTTTTTCTGAAAGACATCTTAAAGAATAATGAAAACATGTGGAAAATCCTCTTCTTTAAAAGTTTTAGTGAAAATGTATAGAGAAATATATTAAATCCATTTGAATACATTTTTCATGAAAATTAATAAAATGATAATGAAAAAAAATTAAAACAATTTTTTAAAACTTATAAAAATATATTGATAACATTTTAAAAAATGTTTTCCTTCAAATATTTTAATGGATTACTGATTTTTCATAAACCATTTATTTGAGTAAAATAAGAAACTTATAAAAAATATTGAAAAAGTTTTGAAACTATTTTTCATCTAGAATACATTGAAGAAATATAAAATAAACATTTAAATCTTTGAAATCATTTTCTATTAAAATATAATTTCTAATTTATATAAAGTATTCAATGAAAATCATTTAAACACTTATTAATCTTAATTTTTTTGAAAACTATTTTCATGTAAAATAATATTAAAAAAATAAGGAAAAAATATTAGGAAAATTTGTTTTCATAAAAATTAATCTTTTATACTAGAAATGTAATCCCCAATTTAAGGATGGTCATAACAGTGGATAAATCTAGACCTCTCTAAAATTTCATTTTTACAATAAAAAGCATTGGAATGTTCATCGATCAAAAAATATTTGAATTTTAATTTTTTTAAAAAATTATTTTTTTAATTAAAATCATGGTTAAAAATTTCTTCTATATATAATTGTATAATTTTGGAACATAGTGGAAAAAAATTAGAAAAAATTATTTTGAAGGAAGAATATTTTCAACTGAAGAGGGAGGTAAAGTCATCTTTTTTAGAAGAACATGCTTATTTGTAATAAATAAAAAAGAGTGAAAAATGGTAATATTAGTTGAAGATATATTGTTTAACCACATGAAAATATAAATCATGAGTTTTGTTAAAATAATGATCATTTTTATTAATCAATGAAAGCATAATGATAAACAATATTGATAAACAGTGATATATTTGCAATAAACCCTTTCCAATTGGTATCATTGAATTATACTACCCTTGTAAGAAAATTTAAATAAATAAAGAATAAAATATCATAGAAGGAATTATATTCACGATAAAACTTTTAAATGTTGTTTTTATACACCTCATATAATTATACAGGTGCATAACATGGCATGTATCTCATTGAAGGTAAATTGAGACCAAATTAAATTACCAATTTGGAGACATTTAAAACATAAACCCCATGAAAAATGTTCAGAAAATGGATTTGAAAATTTAAATTGAAATTATGTATAATAATAATAGAATAAATCCCTAGATATTATATAGAAAACATATAATAAATAAGAGGTGATCATGGAATGTGTCTCATGGGAAATATATATAATATGAGAATACCCTTACATTACTCGTACACAGTAAAACACAATGAATAATTAATATAAGATTATTATGAATCTAAAAAATTACTATATTTTAATCCCTATTACAATGTATGATTTTTTAAGACTTTATATAATGATTTTGTTATAAAAATCCATGTTAAAGTTACATTTTGGGTAATATCTGCATTCATTTTGTTACATGTTTTGAAATGTTATTCTTAACAATATTAATGAGATTAAAATTTAATTTTTTTTATAATGTAATATATTATATAATTATCTTATATATTCAGTATATAAATATTTTTAATAATCTAAAAAATACGTAATTATTAAACAGAATACATTGTTCCTCAAGGAGTTAGGTCGTACGTACACATGAATGTTGTTTGAATTTTGTTATTGTATTAAATGAAAGAAATTAATCCACACACACACACCCAAACAAATATATATATATATATATATATAATTAAAATAGTATTATTATTATATATTTATATAATATATTTTCACTAAATCCTTTCTTAATAAATTCCATGTAACATGTTAATGAATTACATCACTTTGAGGAGGCGGTATTCCACACTTACACATATGATGTTATTGTATTTATAAAAAAGGAATGATTGAATTCATGTTTTATATAATCATTATTGAATATTAAATATTTCATAAATATCATATATATCATATAAAAGTATTTTTTTCAATCATAATTCCCATCCATGAGAGGTGGAAATGGAAAAAATGATCAAAACCATTTCATGAAGTGGTAGTTTACCGTATAAAGGACTAGTTAGTTTATTATCCATTAGATTGAATTGTATTAAAATTTAGGTATAAAACATAGAATAAAAAATCACACTATATTTAGGGTGGACATGTTATTATATATAAATTAAATAATAAGTGTTGAGGGGTTGGAGAATAAAAATTTAATAATGGATTTTTAGGAAGGATGAATTCTATTATTTGTGAAACCCATTTTTGTATGCAGTAAAGTAATTACATGGATGAATTTCTTTCCATGAATGGATTTTATGTTTGTCCAAATAATTGTATGTGAATTGGTAACCGAAGGGATCCTCAAATATACATGTTGTGGTTCTTTTTTTTGGTTTCCAATTCTATGAATGACCTTGTAGATACAACTCCAATGGATGAAGAAGTTACTAGTGAACCTTGTGTCTCAACTTAGAATGTGATCCTAGATGTGATGGATTTCTAAGAGCCTTTCATATTAAATCATGGGATATAGTTATATATGATATCATCATGGCCATTTAAGACTACGTTGGGGTGCTAGTGTGCCCCATATTTCATGTTGCTCCACTGTAATCCTCACTTCCATGGTTAAGGACCACAATTTCCTTCAAAACTACGAACCAATTAACATTTGAAACTTCATGTAAAATTTTATTTCTAGCATCATCAACTACAGTCTCTTGAACCATTTCCAATATTTATTATTATAGAAAAATGAAAATTTTTGAAAGGTAGAACAATCCAATGTGGAATAGATTTAACTAAATAATTGGTTGACAACATCAATAATAAGGTTCGTGGAGGAAATATGATCACGCAAATGGACATGGATACATATTATCATTGTACTAAATGAAATATTATTTTAATGGTTTTGTGAATGTTATTATTTTCTTCTTGGGATGCTGATATTATTTTCAGATTCATCAGATCTCCTTGGATGGATATATCTTTTTTCTATAAGAATTATGGATTTTTTAAAATGGTGAATTATCTTAGGCAATAGGAACTTATATCATACTAGTTTTATTATATACCATATTATTTTATGCACAAATAATAATAGAATCATTTCTAGTGGTGTTAATAAAACCTGTAAAAGAAGAACTCTTCACATTAGTATCTCTAATATCATGTTTGTTGACAAAACAATAATTTTCTTGTATCCTTGAAAATGGTCAGTTAGAGGGTTGAGATGGTCCTTCTAGATTATTTTAAATAGAGTATATAAATTATCAATTAAACGAAGAGATGCCTCTGTATATCACACAAATTTATGGACCAGAGGATAAAAATGATTTCAAATAGAATAAGTATAAATAATAAAAGATTTCCCATGATGTATCACGTGGACCACATCGCTTCATACTGACTGGGTATACATAAGTTTGTCATAGAATATCAGACCACATAATAAACATGAATAATAGATATTTATATTTTTGGGAGATATTAACAGATATTATCAATTTATTGGAATATATTATTAATCATGATTTATTAGAGAAGTGTGTTTTCAACGCTATCATCTAAAACATAAAAGGCATCCTATCATCATTTATATGGGATGATACTTCTATTGGGTTTTACAATTAGGATTCCTGGAGGATAATGGAATATACTTCGTTGGATAGAGGTAATAATGTCAAGAACATCCTAGAATCTTTTCATGGGTTGTATGTAAAACTATCATGGGATGTATTTAAAGGGGATTCTCTCTTGGGAATGAAATAGAGGATTTCAGTCGGGGGGGGGGGGTGGTACAGCTGGAATATTGATCTAGAGTGTGGTTCAATCTCAATATAAAAATTGGAAGAATTTATTATACAATATTATAGTAAGGGGAGAAATATCCTTTAGGCGCAACTAATTAGCCTTCTCTGCACTTGGTTTTCTAGGTTTTCCAACTACTCATATCCTCTTCAATTAAGTAAGGAACTACCCAATGGAAATCAACGCCATGATTAACCAAATTCAAAATTTAATATTTGATTTTATTAATGTAAAATATAAAACATATATATGTGTTTTATGGAATCTATAATAGGTACCATATCTATTAAGTAATATCAAATATTAATTACTCTTCCAAGCCATATGAACCAGTAAGATTTTATCTAATGGTGTAGAAATGTTCCATCCAAATTGAATTTCCTTGTGTGGAGGATAATAAATAGAGATATAACCACATATGATAGCATCAAATGAATTGGAATCACCCTTCCATCTAGATTTTCCTATTGAAATTATTTGAAGGAGGAAAGAGTGGAACACAATTTTCTTGAAGGAGAGTATGATATCTTGATATCCAATTGTTTTGGAAACATCAAGAGATTTCATGCACTCAGTGAAGATGATTTAACATTTTTAACTAATATTGTAATGATAATGATCATCCTAGTGCATAAAGGATTGTAAGAGGTGTCATTATAATTGTCAAGTGCTTGTGTCTTTGGCATGCAAAGAACAACATCTGCTTTATGGGAGGTTCTTGCAAGGGTAAAACATTCAAAATTAGAATCATAAACCTGCTTTTAAAATTAGTTCATCCAGTGAATAAATGGAATAAGGATCCCTCCCCCAAACCACTATATAAATGAATGGACAATTCCCCATCAGCTTGTAGTATTCAACCAGCAAATTGGTTTTATTTGAGTCCCCATAGATTTTGCTACAAACTCAACATAGATGTATCTTTTTACATGGGGCGCTTGTGTTGTGGAATGTTCGTCCATGACTCCAGGGGTACTTTCCTTTTTTCATTTTCAACATTATTTGGAACTATAAAATCTATCAGAGTTGAATTTTTTAAAATTCACACTGGGTGCCTAATATGTAGTTAGAAAAAAATAGCTTAGAAATGGTTTAATCAGACTCATTAATACTTTTTAAATACCTAAAGGATAATAATTATAATCTGTGGTCCATTGGTTACTTTTTGAAGATAATAGTGTAATATTTTCCATAAAAAAATCCTAAACACCTGGAATTAATGTAAAAAGGTTGCGGATTATCTTTCCTCCATTTTCAATAAAATGTATCTCTTTTGTCATTATCCATTTTTTTTATTAAATTCCTCTTGAAGGTGTGAATTAGGTTAGAGGACATTCCATGGGGCTTTATTACTACATACTGCCTTAATGGGATTTTATTTTTATTGTCACTTCTCATTCCTAAATTAAAAATGTAGATAATAATGACATGTTTGAATAATTTGGAGAGGTGAGTTCCTTTTTATAGTGGAGGAGGAGTACCATTCTTGTAAAATTTTGAAAAGGGATTCAGTACCACATTTTCACTATGAAAATTTGTGCAAATAATGATCCAAATAAAATAAAGTATTAAAAGATCCAAATAAGGCAATATAATATCTTTTGACCAATATTCTAGGTTATTTTGCCCATTTTTGTTATTTTTTAGTACCTTATTAAGCTAAATTTCATCTTCATCACAATAATTAATTTTAAACACATCAATGGTTCATTTTTTTAGAAAAATTTAGATGAAATTATATGATATTATAAATTATTGATATTATAAATATAAAATAAATTTTTTAAAAATTCAAATCCCAGAATTGGTAGAAAATAAATTAAATTTAATCCTCCAGACGAGATGACAAAGTACTATTTTTGAAGAAAAAATGTTCCATAGTTATGTATGTTTTATGTCAAATTTAAAATTCAAAATGACTAAATTTACAAAAGTAGATTAATTGTTGTATAATTGATCTAATTGATCATTAAAACAACTATATAATCATTATTTATCCTTACAAGTAAATTCAAATAAATATAAGATTTGAATTAAAATTCATTACTTTCACAATTCATCAAAAAATGCCACATCACAAATAATGATTAAAAATCACCATAACCTAATTTTAATGATTCTCATCAATATATAATGTTATTACATTTTATTATATTAATAAATGTTTAAAAATTTATATTTAACTTTGGATAACCATTCAAAAGTTATAAAATTCCCTTTTAGAAAAATACAACTTTTTAATCATAAAATTGTATTTATTCTTATATTATACCTAACAAATCTATTATAGTAGTATAAAATATATTTAATGAATGTATAATATAAACATTATATTTAAAACATTAATCAAATGTGGTTTTTAAAATTTATTGAGATAAAATTGTGTTTTTACAAAGGTAAAATGTTTTTTTTAGAAAAGAAAATTCTTTATATTCCAACAATTTTTAAATTCTCTTATTCTAATTGATAAAAGGATTTGATTTAAATAAATGTGTAAATATTTATTTAATATTATTTGGAACGTCCATTTTAATGGCTAGGTTTTAGTTATAATAAAATTTTAATAATCATATTTATATTATATTGTAGTTTGGTAAAACTCACCCTTGCAGGTAGCATAAGCTATCGAAGGAACCTAATAATGCTTATAATACAAGAAAAACTAAGTTTCTCACATACCATAAGCTAATCTATATATTATATATGGTGCATTATTAATATGGTGTTTCATATAATTCATGCCAATCTTAGCGCGCAGATTTACATAAACACTATATTTAGTGTTTCTTGAAATGGAAAATAATAAAATATTAAATTAACTCAAAAATAATAATAATAAAAATTCAAAAAATATTGAGGTGTTACTAACAATGGACAAGAATAATTTATTTGTATGTAAAAACTCAAGGGGTTGATAAATGATGTTAGTATAATCCTGGAATTAATGAAACTTTTTTGTAAACTAGTTGTAATCTTGTTTTCAAGTTGTACAGTAGTAACCAAACAACTATATTTGATCGTAATGATTGACCTATTAATTGTGGGTGTGGCAGGCTATGTTGTTCACTTTATTCCTGACATAAGACATCTTGTATCCATTGATACACCAAAAATGGACCTCATCATGAATCCATTTATGGAGATACTTTTGATGGTTTGTGTCATCATAAGAACATATAAAATTTTCCATTTTCAAATTTTTTGCATTCCAAAATTTTTCTACTGGGATAATTCCAATTTTAAGGTACACCATAATGAGTATCATCCACCTGTTGGTCATACTCTTTGGTTTTGGGATAGTTATAACATCATCGTTGTCTTCTATGATGTGTTGAATAAAAAGTGATACCCCCTAGTAGTTCACAATGACAATGTCCATTTCATCCAACTATGTATAATCTTGAGCTATGGGTAAATTATCCCAGGATCCATCCCAGGAATTATTTGACCATGTGACTTTATCCAATGTTGATTGCATGTGGAATACATCTATTTTAATTATAATTTTTCTAGAACCGGGATTAGCTCTTCCATTTTAATGAGTAATAACCATTGACATTCTTGAAGACTATTTATTAATTGCCTTTTATCTCGAAATGGATTACTTATACCTTAACTTCCATCTCAATCCCTACAATGAGGGCTTTATATTTAGCTTCATTATTCATGTTGATTTCTGATTGTAGGATATACTATGTTTGAACTACCTTGTAAGGGGAAATTGGTATAAATCCCAACTCATCATTTCTGATCTTAGGTTCTTCCAGAATTATGACTGTTCAGATATTGAATGCACCATAAAATTAAATTTCCCATATCTGGGGATCCTCTTGAAGAGATAATATCTTCCCATCATATAGTTTATAATCTAGTGATCACATTTTCTTTGAGGGATTCTCTAAAAGGAAGTATGTTGATGCCTGACATTTCACAATATTTTCTGACATGATCTAGATGTCAAAGTAGTACAGGATGAACAACTACCATGATAGATATCTAGCTGACATCATAAGGATGATAATTTATTTGAGTTGTTTTCTACAAGAGTCCCAATGTATATTGTGATACTGGGGGAAAAGCCTTAGTTTGTGAATTCCAAGGAATAGTGAATGCTATTTTTTTGACATCTGAATAATGAGTCTCAAAATAAATCCTCATTTGAAAAATGAAATAAAGGAATGTTTCACTAGAAACAATATTCTTTTGTATAGTTAAGGAATGTAGTGATTTCAAAAAGTGGTCGAATATAAAATGAGTTATCTTCCTTCGATTGGTAGTATCAACAATAGTGGGATAGAGTGACATTTCATGAGTTATTCCACATATAAACTTTTTTTAACCGAGGTAAACAATGATTAAATTATTATGCTTGATGATGCTGAGAAACATCCCTATGATGACCCAAAAATCATATTTCAAGGGGTTCAATTTCAAGTTATTCTATCATAGTTAGTTGGATATGGATTTATGATCATCTAGATTTCTGAATGATTTTGATATTTACAAAAATATCATCAATATAGCATTCATGAATCTTCTCTAGAAAAGGCTTTATGAAGTGATTCATATCATGTTTGAATGTAGTACCTGTAATATTCAAAGAAAAGGGAAATAATCTATTGAGTAACACTCCATAAGGGGGACAAAAGGGAGTGTATTATTCATATAATCATGCTATCTATATCTAAGTATACCCTGAATAGCCATCCAAGAAGGAGATGGTTTGATATATAGTTACTACATTAATAAGTTCCTATATGGTAATTAATGAGAAATCATAACTAGGAATGTTTTGGGTTAGATATCTAATTGATGTAGACTTTCACCTTCCAATTCTTTTTCATGATATAGACTATACTATCCATATATTTAAAAAATTGGTCTTCCAGAATGAATGTGACCCATATGAGATGGTCAACTTAAACCACATTTTTTGCAAATTGAGTTGTATATGTCTTTCTTGATTACTCGTTAAAGTCCCGGTGGTCCTCTAGATGGCCCAGATTATGAGTGGACACATTAGGTTTGAGACCTAGAAGTTCAGTGTAGATCCATGTGAACATGAACTATTTTTTCTTCCAAAAAAGATGTATATACCTCTTGTTCATCGAAATAACTGGACGTAATAATCAATTTTGTTCGTGGTACCTCTTATATATCAATATTTATTTATGTGATTTTAACTATGGTGGTAGAAACACCTTTCTAAAATATTGTAGAGGGGTCACTAAGGTATTCCTCTTCTAGTTATTTATCATCATATCCTTACTCTTATTTTATAAGGGGATAAATTAATATGATGATATCTTTATATTCAATATGGGAACTAATGTTTTGATATTACAAACATTATGTGGCTTCTTCAAAATGATCAAATGATGAGGGGTATCTTGGATGTTCCATTAGGGATATTATGGTAAGAGAATGAGTATATCAACATTCCCCAAGGGAAATGAAAAATTACACATACTTAGCTAACGAGGATGGAATTTTTCAAGGATCAAGGGATTGAATGAGATAATTTTCATTTTATATTTTTCCAATGTCTATAATTTCAGAAGGATTTTCACCACAACTGGGATTAGTATTCATGAATGATATCATGAATTCTTTAGAATATACACATGAATTTGCTCCTATGTGCTCTACCGGATTGATGAAAAATAAAAACTCTTTTGTGAGTTTCTTGAATAGTTTGGAAATTGTCATTTCTATGTAATTTGGGGTACTATATTTGGAATCAATTTAAATCATGGTTCAATTTTCTTCCCATTGATAAAATCCTACATCAATATAATGTGACTCATAGGATTAAAATTGTTCCTTATTGATGTGAAATATCTCATTTTTTCCATTCATGTAGTACATGATATGTTTATGGTATCATATGAGGATTTCAACATGATAATTAAAACTATTCATTCCTTTAAATGGATTGATTTATGTATCCTATTGAATGACTATAAATTCTGATTCAGATATAATTTCTCTATACTATTCCCTAATCTTGATTCGGCCAAGTATTTTTTTATTCAATTTTTTCATATGCATGTCATGTTAATGAAGAAGGTTCAAAGTAATATTTAATGTATCCTATATAAAACATTCTATAGTGTAATTAGATTAAATACCAACACATTTTCAACTAAATCCTCACATACATCAACACTATTTATCCTAGTTGACACGTACAAGGGTAAATGTGTACCTATATACCAAAATATTTTTAATAATATATGAAAGAGGTCTCCATGAAAAATTATCTATGATTGGTCTCTATTAGATATAACTTTGTATTAGTGACCTCACTTTCATAATTCTATGGAATTTGAAAATCCTCAATGAGTGCATCTTTGAGATCCTTGGACAAGTTTGTGTTGGCTATTGTTAAAAAATGGTCTTAATAAATGATAATTTCTACCTGATGTCAAAAATTTAGCATAATGATCTATAATCACTTGGTGGATTCCCATTTTGAAGAGGATTAATGCGATTCAATTATTTATTTTAATAGATCATCCTATGAAACAATAATTGAAGGTACATTTTTTAGTCGGTTTGACATAACATGCCTACCTATATTTTGAGGTAAATTTGAAACCTTGTAATATTTTCATTAATACTTCACAATGATTAGTGGAAGGAAACTGTTGGAATGTGTTAGAGAGTTTCCTTGTTCATGTTGGATCACTAAAGGGCTCCTCCATAAGTTTCTACAACACTAACAACTTAAATAAGGACACTACTGGAATATTTTCTTTTAACATTACAATGTCTTATCCTATTCCATCAACATCCACCACATATTACTATATATTAACAATAAGTTGTAAGTAACTAAGGTTAATATCATGACTCATCAATTATTATTGGATTCATTAAACTAATGAAATTAATGGAGTCGATGATCAGTTCCTCAAATTGATGAAGATTCTACTTTGATTTCCTGTTCTAGTGCTATTGTTTTGTTGGATGGTGCCCATTGTTTCAAGACATGGGTCATAATGGATGATATTGTGGAACATAATTTTTTTGTACATATTCATCTTTTATTTTGGATCCAAATTCTTTCATCAGGATCACTCCTGGAAATACTAGTTTCTGTAGGGTTGTGGTACCAATAGACTCGATTGATCTATATGGGGGAGTAGTGGGGGACATAGTTGGTTGTTTCAACTATTCAGATAGGATTCCAATAGGTTGGTATATTTCACTTTGAATCATATAATCATCAATATTCTGTGTTCCTTTTTAATCTTCTATTTTTTATTCACTTTATTCCTTAGTTGTAGTAGTCGAATCATGTGCTTCTTGTCTAGTGGCATTCCAAAATTTAATTTCCCTTAATACACTAATTTTTAAGACCTCTTTTAAGATAAATCATTCTTGAATGGTGCTCCCTAGTGTCTGGTGAAAGGGTCAGTAATCTACTTGGTTAACATGAAAAACATGGTTTGGCAACTTGGGATCTTTTAAATTAAGTATGTTATGATCCCTTGAAGCTATATAGTATTAGGGTACATTATTATAAAGAAATTAGTAAAACAAATTAATTCCTTCCTTGAATTGATTTCAAATTGGCCCTTGGTAATCATTAAAATGAGAAGCAGGTTGTTGTTGATGACCATGGGGTTCCAAATGATTTTTTGTTTCAATTTAATCCATATAGGATGCTGAGGATAGATTAAATATGGTAGATAAAACCTCATCCTTTCCAATTATCTTTTGAAGGGGTGATGAAATCATTTGGTTCTTGAGCCTAGTCCACTGTATAAAATCATCAATTATTTCATATAATGATGTGAGATACCAAAACAAATACATATATATTAAAGAGATTACCAACATTCACAAATCATCGTTAATGTTCTATATTCATAGAGAAATCAAATCCGCATACTAAAGATGTAGGCTTAGGGAGTATGTCAGTCCCATCCACAAACTCTAAAATCATATACCCTATAATTATAATATTTTTTTCAATTAGATATGATGAGGATAAATTTATATTTCTTCATTAATATTAATTAGATGATAATTTTACAATTTATGTCTACCCATACCCTAATTAACCAAGATATAAAACTATTGTACTATACAAATGACAGACCATGAATGGTTTGCTCAAAGAATCTGATTTTCACTATATATAATTCCATGGGATTACCCATATGGGATCACAATGGGAAAAAAAGTGCCTCAGATGTTATTCTGGTCCTCCTGATCAATTTAATGTTTGAAACGTTGGACTCCCAATGTTTTGTGGAGGTGGGAAGTCAATAAATCATTTAGGATAATGTTTTCATTCCGAATGTGCTAGAGTTATTCGTTCCTCCACAACATCAAAGAGATATCCCAATGAATAAATGGTGTTAATAATCCCTTCATGAATGATAAATTGAACTATATCATGAACCAGAATAGAAATAGGCAGGGAAAATGTGCTGGAATGACCCACATGAGTGAATGAAACCTAAAAGGAGACATCTTCTGTGGTTTTTCCAGAAATAGTTCTTGTTTTTCCCCAATAGAGGAAATCCCTGAAATATTTCATTAATATGGACTACTATACTAATGGTTCTGGTTAAGGGTTTTATATAAGTCCAATATCTATTTCATTTAATGGGATATACAATTGTAGATAAGGATCACTTGTTATAAATCTAAGTTGAGTCACCAGTCATGGAACATACTTGATAATAATGGTGCCACAATGTTGTTCAATATTGATTATTCTCAACTATTTTATTTTTTTCTTCTTATCAATGAATCCATTATTAATTTATATTGGGTTTGACCTATTCAAGAGGTAGTTTGTATGTAACATTGCCTATACTCAAATCCTTTTTGGATTCTCATGATGAGGTGGTGGAAGATTGGTTGGGGGAATTACAAAATTTATAGAATATATCTAGTTTTGGGTGTGCACACATCCTTCACTTGCCTCTATGTGGACCACATTTTTTATAGAACTATCCTATGATTGATCTTTTATGTTGGTTTTATCATCAATTACATCCATATAATTGGATCCCTAGATGTTCACAAAATCATAATGCATCTTAGGCGTTGTATTGTACATTGAATGCTAAATGTGTTGATTTTACTCTACTAGATAATTTACCTCTTCTATCAAATATTCATCAAGCTTCCTAAGGAATAATGACTGAAAATGAATTTATGTACAACCTTTTTGTATGTGTCCATTCAGAGGGACATGATTCATGATATTGGTTGAACTGGGGGACCACATTTCATAATTTTCCCTAGAAATAGAAAAATACTAATTTCTATATACCATGGTGTTCAGGTAATGTTCACAAAGCTATGTGGGATAAAGATTCTCTCGTTCTTCCAATTTCATGTCCTGAGGTGAATATTTTGTCATTGAATGGGAATCTTGTTGTAAAAACTCCCTTAGCCTTGTGGGTCGGGGATGATCATCTAACGCAGTGGTAGCTGTTCTATTAATCTAGTGAATCCTAGTTTAGGAATGATCTAGGTGCAATGCAAGGTAGGAAATGAAATTCCCCATTTTCGATGACATCAGTAGTGCCTATTTATTAGTCTCCCTTAAATGAGGAAATTTCTTAATGTTCCCAGTTTCATGATTTAAGTGTTTTTTTGATGTAATCTCATGTTGGTCCTGACACATTTGAGACTCACTTGTGGAAAATTCCAAATAAGTGTTGCATCATTCAAGAATGGGGGTATCTTCTAGTACTCACCATGGAGATACGAAATTACAAGTTTTTACCTCTCGAAAAATTTGTCGAAGAGGGAATGTTATGAAACGAAAAGATCTATATTATCTACTCTATCATACATGAACATTAGATAGGGTATCAATGATTAGGAGGCGTAATCATCTAAATGAATTTATTCTTTTCAGATTAATATATTTCCACTACCTCTCTAATTATCATCACTTTGCAGTTTGAAGGGTTTCCTAGTTGATTTGATAGAAATTCACTCTTAATATTTTAAAATGGTATTTATACCCTTCCTAAAAAACTAAATTCACATATATATGGCATTGTTTTTTCCATATATTCAATTGTATGTTTTGTATGAATTCTTCTAAAAATGCCTCTAGAATATCAAACTTATAAGTTTCCAAAACATGATGGGAATATTATCCCAATACAGTTGTATTATTGTATTTTTCTTTTCTTATGACTAATATTCTATTAATTTTTCAGTCCAACATGAAATTTTTTGGGCTATTGGTTTAATCAGTCGGCCTAGTAGAAATCTCATAGGAAAAAAAATGGTCCAGAAGTGGTTCTGAGTAAGAATAGTACCACATATCTTCTTATGATTTATAAGGAAAGTCATGTGTCATAGATAAAGTGTTTTACAAGACGGTGACATATTTTATAGCACCATATAATATGAGGTCCTTATGAAATTTGTTTTTTAAAGGAGATAAAATTCACTTTGATTGATATTATAGGTTGTAGGAAGGCTATCATTGTTCTCATCAAGGTATGTGCTCTCATGATTCCTAAAATTGATCCAATGTGAAAATATTATATGGTTATCATTCTATCAAGTACTTATAGAGATTCTATTTGTGGTTCTATGGGGAGGAACTTCACAAATGCAACTTCTCTTTCCTTCATTGATAAAATTGGTTACCAAGATGATGTGTTATCCTTGATAAGTGTTTTATAAACCAAGAACTCTATCTTGCAACCATGTTGAATGATGATTCTTGCTTTGAAATTATATACACCCCTAGATGGGATTTCATTTCTGATGCTCTCCCATGGGTAGTTTGAATAACATACTGTAAATGGAGATTCCCACACATGGGGGTGGGTTTATATTACTCAAGTGTTTTTGTAGGAGAATATCGATGCATTTGGGGAATTTTATCATGGATGTATGCTTGTCCTAGAGAGGTCCCTGAAATGTACAAATAATCCCAAATTATAATGATTATTTGTGACCAATGTGTTTGTGAATCTATCACAGTATATTTTGAATTACCTCTATTTGTGATAAATAATGTATATATTCATCTTTGTGAACCTCCAGTTATATAGATGATGCACAACACTTTTTATGGTGAGGTGTGAGACCTTATCTTATCTATTTATATAAATGTGATTATGAATTGGAAGGTTTACTCAATATGTTTAGTAATTTATGTCTAATCCTCCATAATTTCAAAGACATGTTGTGGAAAATATCATAACAATAATGGTAATATAGATGCATTCTGGTGTTGGGTCATGAAAATAGGACTTCCCAAGTTGATATCCTATGTACATAAACTATGTCGTCTATTTTTCATAGTATAGGAATGAAGGGATTCATATACTGGATTAGTGATTTTTATATTCTCAGCTTCCACCATATTTTACTTTCATTTTTTATATCATTTTTTAGGTATTTGCAACTTCTCATGATTTTCCACTGTATTTTCCAAACGGGGTTGTTATGTATGATTTGGGATTGTCATCTGCTCATGGGGTGCCATGATATTTTACTAATGATATTGATATGGGTGAGTAGGGATATAAATATTCTCATGGATTATCCTCATATTTAATAGACGCGCTTGATGTTTATGGGAAGGGATTTTTCCCACTGTTTTCCACTGTACTTAATTTATTTTACTCGCATTAATTATTAGGGAATTTCATCTACATATGGGGTTCCAGAGTAATTGAATGAAGGTCTTCATATGGGAAAGTCTAAATTTCCATAATATAATAGTTGACCACTTTTTTTTTCGAAAAAATCATGATATGAAAAAGTAAGGATTTCTATCTTCTCAGAGATTTCAATCACATTTTACTCTCATACATCATATGAATGAGAAAATATTTTCATATAGTTGTGGTGGGACATTGTATTTGACTAATGTTCTTAATATGAATTAGAATGTTATTTCATCTACTCTTTAAATTTATTATTTATCTAACAATATTTTATCATAGGATAAGGGATAATATCTAGTTACAGAATGTTTGAAAGCCTCCCTCCACGAAACACCATGCGTTCTCATGTTTGAATGACATGAGATGGGTCCAGTGGGTATGTTCCCTCTTCACAGTGATGATTCTAGGACATGTATATTTGTAAGAAACCATAGCTGGTAGGATCCCTTGGAAGGTACCCCTATTTCACTGGGATGAAGTCACTAGAGACCACTTCATAAATCTCTTTATGGTAAAGGAGAAACTCATTTTCTCATTCCAAGGATGGAATCTTGAAATGGTTTCAGATAGATATCATTTACATTTAGATCTAGAGTGCAGACAATCGTTGAGGTGATGGATGAGAGTGCTTAATAAGATGGAGGGCAAATAAGGTTGTATCTAGGGTTGGGAGAGTACTATTTTTATTGCACTCCTATAACTGTTAATTTTATACCCATTATCAGGACTTTTGGTGGGTGATGGAATCCTTAGTTTGGTTAGGGACCCAGCTTGGGAAATAACTGATATGCATGTCTGTAGGAATTGGTGTTGCACCATTTTGAAGGAAGAGAGTTATGCTGAAGAGTACCTTTAATATAGTTACAATCCCCATCAAGAAAACCCCATAAAACTTGTATCTTAATAAAATACTATGTGAACAATCCATTACCATGTTCTTTCCTATTTCATTTTGTATGTGAAAGGTTCCAAACAAGTATGTGCCAATACAATCGTGGACATGGATTTAGGTGGGATTCACCACAGTTCTATGTAATGGCAATGCATGGAATTATTTGGTCCGAAAAAATGGTCTGATGTGAAATTGATAGTCTATCCTCTTTAACGTGTAACAGAGATTCCACATTTATTTGATATCAATTCACCTATTTTCATCAAATTTTATTCTGATAGATACATTTTGCTTTTATTATGATCAACATCTGGATTATAGGGTTCTGAATATTGCACAATATGTTTCATCATGTTCACCCTTTTGGACGGTCTCCAAGGGGTTATATCCGTCAATCTAAAAACAATTAATTTCTCTAACATCCATGATTACTCATGGAACTACATTCCAAAGGTAGGTTCTCAAGGTTTATCCGGACCAACAATAATTAAGAACTCACATTATTTGAGAGGATGGGATATTGAGATCATCACAAACCTTATTGGGAACTTTTAACTACTTTGGGACTCAGTTATATATTTAGGACATTTCCATGAGTCCTTTGATCATTCCAAAGTATAACTGGGGCCACACAGGGGGTAATAAATAAAGTATTGTAATGAACACAATTTTGAATCATTTGTATGTATCTAAGGTTATTCATCAACGGATATATATTTATATATATGAGGCTACCAATAAATGGTTTAAATTTATGTATGAATTAGATAATATTCAGTTTTTTATGATTTTGATGCTGGTTTTAAGCCTATATAAGGAAGATCTAAAACAAATTATCACATAGGGAGAAAATATTTGTTCTTATATCTAGATCTAAACCATAAAAGTGGCCTCTTATACATCCATTTTAATGTAATATGAAACCACATAGTTTGGTACCACATAGCATGATACATCATAACAATTATGTTCATGTGACGAGGACCGAACCCTTCAGTTTAACATTGTGTGTCATGGACTCTTGGGCGGATGGGGGCATGTAAAATTCTAGTGTCGGACTGATGCAAAATTGGTTCAAAGGACATAGAAGGTATGTGCCCACCCTTGAAGGGATATGATCTTATTTGTAATATATCACAATAAAGATGGTGATTTCACTTTCTTATAATGAATATAGACCTCTGAGTTGGATGTGACCCTATTAGGAATAAGGTCCACAGAATATTGGGTTGAACTTAGGTTGGTGGGTTTCAACTTCAGGGGGACATTTTGTGTAACCTAGTTTGTAGGGAATCAAAGCCCACATTATTTGGATATGTGGACCCATTCATATAAATCCATATGAAGGATTTTATACTAAGGTAATATGTTCATTTGATAGTATTGTTTAATGATTTCTATGATTACAATGTATAAGAGGATTCCCTATTGTGTTTGGGGATAGTTGGGGCTTATACCAAATGGGTTTCCCAAATTGTGGATTTATGGTTACATGGTTGTGGATAATGACTAATAGGTAGCCTATATTTTTGTTGGATCTTACTCATTAAATGATTTCAAATGTATTGAGATCATTTAGATGTCATGGAAACTAGAAACCACTATTCCCATAAGAGTCATGTGTGGTCTGATAAACAAGATGAAGTGATAGATCTTTGGAACCACACAGTCTTCTATATCCTCTAGATAAAAATACCAATACCCAAAGGTATAGAGAAACAAAGTAGGATCTTACTAGACTATGACCTCCCATCATTTTACCCAAGATAGTCATGTACTTGTACCCATATGAATATAGCTCATGGGTATGGATATGAAAGAGGGAATGAAGTCGGAGAGGTCCTGCAAAAAAGTCATGGGGCATACTCTATGAGAGAAAGAATGGTGATTGGTTTTTGTGGAAGATAAGAGTATAATGTACTACACCAAAAAGGGAAAGTAAATCATGATCCATTTCCTTACTACTCTAAATGGTGAGGTCTATGAGATTACATCTAAGCCCATGACCCTAGTTACCATTAGGATGTATACATGGTATAAATCTAAGTGCCCCTATTATGTAGGTCATCTTTATGACCTCATTTATCATACATATTTATTCTTAATAGGACACACAATTCTTCCCAATGATTTGTTCATATTCATTGGGTGGTTCTTTGGGAGGCCATGGATATATTCCTCACTAGGGGGGGGGGGCATAATACTTATAGCTTCATATAAAAAGGTTTAGTGAAGAATTCCATTATAGAATTTCATGTTTGGAAGAAGGTGTGACTAGATGATATTTTAGAGGGGACCAATGAGAAAGCGAAATATATACATCCCAGGATTCCACAATTCACATTTCATACGGGTATTTGGTGTGGAAATAAATCCATGTAGAATTTTTCTATGTGGGTCTGGGTTTTGACCATGTAGCGATTTTCTACATTAATATGGGTTCTTCCCATAGAGCGATTTTCTATGAGGGACTGGGTTCTTCTAGTGTATCACTATTCTACATTTTATTTAGTTCCTCCCAAGTAGAATATTCATACATAAGGACAGTATTAACTCTCATTGGGTTTTACTATGTTGTGTGATGGACCATAAAAGGGCCACCCACTTGTGCTTCAATGAATGGTGTCCAAAATGTGTAATTTGTATTGGATGTTTGGGTGAATAATTTTTCTCCCTTTCATGTTATGTTGATTCTATACCTAATCAAAATTGATTTCTATAGAAATTTTTTCCAATTATCATCTATATCATGTCTTTGATTCCTCATGACCTCACCTCCCATATTTTGGGTTTTATAGGGGAGAATCACAAATTCAATTTGGGATTGATGGTTGTGGTGTGTGTGGGGGGGGGGGGGGGCTCTGTTTGTGGGAGCCCGGGGTGGAAGCCGAGGATTGCCACCAATTTCCTTCAAAGGGGATGGAGAATAACTTCCTCAACCACAAACTACTTGCCATTTGCAGGGGGTGGGTCATTCGTAGGGGATGGAAATCATCATCCTCACACACAATATAATTTATTTTCATTTTTGGTGGCTGGAGAACATATTTCACGATCACAAAATAATTCATTCCCCATAGAAAATTTCTGTTATAGAACACAATGTCGAGTGGAGTTCCAACTAGTGAGCTTTTATAGGTAGAATCTGTCCTCCATTGTGGCTTTGAATCCTTAAAAAATTTCAATATCTTTTCTTTAGGTTTATTTTACCATTGAAAAAAATCATAGAATGTATTTTTATTTCCATGGAATTTTTTTTAGACCCAACATACTTATAGTCCTTTTAGTTTCCTTCCCATTTGTTTTTGTCTATATGAAATTTTATGTTAAATATTGAGATATTTTTATTTATAAATAATAGTTGATTGGTGTACCTGATTTTTTTTATCTTTTATCATTTTTCATAGAGGGTAATGCCTTTAAATTTTATATATGAAATACCCTCGATGTATTTCACCATCCCTTGGCCTATTGGAATTTGGATTTGGGTATTATTATCTCCATTCAATCATTTTTATTCTTGGAGGGGGATGTTTAGTTGGATGGAGTCGTAAATAAGTGGAATCAATGTTTTAGTTTTAGGGAGATGATATAGTTCATAGGTTGGAATTGGATTGGATTTCATGGGTTAGATGGGTAAAAATTTTACTTTAATTAAGTATCAAATGTAAAAAGAGGTATTTTCTAGGATTAGTGTTCTTTAGAGCCCTATGTGATCCATTCCAGAAACCGTTAAGTTTATTGATCATACATAGTGAATTAATACCGGTTACTGGGTTGAGACCTAGGAAATGATCATGAATCATTATTCTTGGAATATGTATTTGAAATGGGTGGACCTAGGGAAGAATTTTAACATTAGTTAATGAAATAATTAAAATTAAAATTTCTATGTTCCATTTTTAAGGGTTTCTAAACATGTATTCTTTTTCCTATATGAGTCTAGGTTGACGTCCTTATTAACTTCTTGTTTAGAAATATCTACTAGTAGATCGTTGCGGGATAGTGGTCAATGATGATGATACATAGAGGCAGATACTATGAGAGTTTAAAACTGATTCTATAAAAGTATGAGGGATCCCATTTAAATAAAGATACATTGACCAGTTCGAGGAGGAGGAGATATTATTTACAGTGATCCACTCTCGAAAAGAGCACCGAGTTTCATTAGTAGTGATGATGTTGGATAGAGGATACATATATCGTGGTTCTTATTTCCATAGGGCTAATGATGAGTCACATATATCATAGAATAATTTTTATGATGTTTCCCGTGTAGTTTTTCATTATTTGACCATTACGGTAGCCAGTCATTAGGTTCTTTATACACTTAAATAAGGGTGTTCTAGTGTGCTGGAGTTAAGGGTCTATTTTAGGACCCTTCTATTATATTCTTAAACCCTATTAATATATGAATATGATGTGTTTAGGTATTTTCATGAGGAATTTCATCACATTATCTCGAGCTAAGAAATCACATTAAAACTATTGAAATATCGTGAGGTGTTGTTGAGAGTAGAGGTTATTGAGATGATGCTAGCCAGAATTAGGTTCTCATGAGAGTAGAGTCTTCAGGATTCTCTATAGTGCATAGCTAGGGTATGGGTTTAAAAGTTGCATGGGAAGATGTTATTTTGGGTATTTTAGGGTAGTTCCCAACTCTCTTTATCTTATTTCATTGGAGGTAGGGGCTATCTGGCCCCATCAAAGTGATTAGACATTTTTTGTTCTTATTTATTCAGATGGGATTTGTTATTTCAGTTACCACAGTTTTTGAGATTTTTTCTCGTGGCTGATATTCATATTCACGTTTTGATATTGTGGTTGTTTCATCTTAGCTAATAGTTGTGGGGTTTTTATAATCTTGATTAGTATAGGGGAGATGTTTTAGGCATAAGGAAAACATCCAATGCTCTTCAATTGTAGAAATTTCAATGTGGACATGGATTTGATCTTTGATAGGGTCAAAGAGGACTTATGTATACCCACTTCTTATTTTCTTCATCAATGATTCTAGTGAAATGTGATCTATATTTCAATCCATATACCATTTTCTTTTTTTTCTACTTTGGTGCATGATTAGATTAATTATGGAGATACAAACAACTTCAGATCACATAACTCTAACAATGATTTATGATTTGTGGTTAAGAGTCTTATAGATCCCTTATCATTTACTATTTTAGATGGATGTCGATATTACATATATGGAAAATTTAATGAATATGATCCAATGTCAGTATATCACTCCTCTTGGAGAGACATCCTTAATTTGTAGATACTTTGATACAACATCAAACTCATTATGAAATGACTATATTCAGCGTAGGTTATTATATATTACTTCAAGATGATAAATTTATTCTATGATGCTGGTAGATATTCCTCCATGGTTTTTTGGTGAGAAGGACCCTCTGATTGGTTGTTAGCGTATTCCAAAAATGTCATATATGATGGATGAGTTGATGATGAGTTCATCAGAGTATTGACCAACAGTGTTTCCTATGGGCTATGAAATAGTACCCAAATGTATTTACAGAAGAGGTTATGGTGTTAAACCATTAAAAAATCTAAATTCTATGACGGTGAAATAGTTAAGTTATTAATGAAACTTAATATCTCTATATCAGAATGACTTTCTATGTTGCAATAGATGTGGGTAAAGATTGATGATCTATTGTAGTGTGGTTTTGGTCAGTTGATCATGCCATATTAGGGTGCTCCCATTCTATTTGTAAGGATGGAAAATGGAAATCTATGAATGTATATAAAGTATCATCACTTGAATCTGTTGATGTATAATAACCACTATTCTCTTATAGATATAGATAATTCCATCGATTAGATGAATGGTGTTAGTTTTCCCATGAAGATCGATCAATGATTGAGATATCATCTGATGTAGGTAATGGATAAAGATATTCTAAATACCACTTTCTAATATTTTAATGGGAATTATGTGTTTATTGTGATGTATTTAAGTCTGAAGAATACACCATCTCTATCCATAATGATGGTGAATATCATGTTTGGACAGTTCAAGGATCAATTTTTGGTTGTTCTCATTGTAAAAGTTCTTATGTACATTACTTCTAAGGAAGAGCATGTAATGAATTGGCATAAAATATTGGGTGTTATTTTTCATCAATAACTTTTCTGGAATACAGAAATGTGTGAGTTTTAGGATTTGTAATTACATTTTGTTGGAATATATTATCATCAGGTGGGGTATCTTCGAATCCTTAAAAATTCAAGGTAGTCATTTCTTGGTTGTATCCCATGACTATTGTAGATTTGTATAGTTTCAATGTCCTTATAGGATTTTATTAAAGGGGTTTAACTAAATAATCTCAAATTAAAAATCCTCTAATAGCCATGAATATCATGGATCATGTTTTCAAGTGGACTGACTAGTGTTAGATGGCTTTTGAGTATCCTAAGGAACATCTGGCCAACACTCTAATTCCTCACTTTATAGAACATGGTTTCATGTTTAAAATTTTATGTAGAGTTTCATGTAATCAATTGTAAATTTTATTAATACAATAAATGGTAATGGTTTCAAATGAGTCAAAATAGTAACATCCCCTATTGCATAAAATTTTCACACATGATCTAGTTTTGATGATATTTTTCCCTTGATGATGTGGTTACATTACCCCACTAATGAACACATTGTTTGTTTTTCCTATCTCAGGATACTATGGAATTTCTTCTCCTAGAGTGACTTGATTGTTAGACAACAATGTCGAATGGAATTATTTCATGGATACAACATTGTTATTTCATATACATTTGAATAGGTAGTTTTTTTGTTGATGATTTATGTAGAAATTGACACAGTGATGTTGTTCGTGAATATTGACCTTATTAGATAGGGATGTATGAGATCCTAGTCATACATCTTCATAATAGAGAGGTGATTATAACAACCATACTCTTTATTACACATTAAATACATGATTTATTATATAAAATTACACATTATACAACCCAAAATACTTATATGTCATGGTTAATTGGGAATTAGGTACATAACATATCATCTTGAACATGGACATAATATTCCAACAGACATAAATCTTCATGAGAAATATTGGGGGGGGGAATAAGGAATGTGTGATTATTAATTCCCAGTATGGAAAATAAATGAAGAATAAAATTAATAAGATAATACATGTTAGACAACAAACATTTCAATGGATAATAAAGAGAATATGAATAATACGGAATGATTTAGCATGATAATCATAACATCATAAATGTGAAACACCATTTAAAATGATATAAGCATGAGTAAAGGGTAATTTTACATGGAGGAGCCTGAGTAAAGGATGATTTCTCCTTGAGGAGCATGATTAAAGGATCATTACACATGGAGTAGAATGAGTAATGGATTGCTGCCAATTCCACTGAAGAGTACATAT
Source organism: Viscum album (assembly GCA_963277665.1). Classification (NCBI taxonomy): domain Eukaryota; kingdom Viridiplantae; phylum Streptophyta; class Magnoliopsida; order Santalales; family Viscaceae; genus Viscum; species Viscum album. Next base: position 1,169,440,056 of record OY728119.1, on the reverse strand, counting down.
AATTATAGTAGACATCATCCAATGAATTATGGCTTTATCAAGATGCACCATTCATAATCATTCAATAATCATTTATTACTGTGCTACAGAGATCAAAAAACATGTATTCAATGAACATCATAATTTATTCCAAGATATAGTAATGTGGAATAAATACATGTATGTTCGCAATCAATATGTATATATTCTTAAATTCTAATACCCTTGATAAAAAAGGGATATGGTATTAACTACATAATTATTTTGGTATGGAATATCACAGTGAAATATCAGCGACATAATGTAAATTACATAAAAATTCATTAAATGGGTTTATGAGAGAGAAAGGGGTTTGTAATCATGTAGAAATGAGATGCATAGTTTGGGGATGTGGAAATTATTGTACCAAATGAAGGAGATATATATAGATGGTGTCACATAATAAAGAAATTTGAGGAAGGATCAGATGTAAAAGATCCCTTAAAATATTTAGCATGGTAATGGGTGTGCATAATGGTTCATTGGAGGGGTAAATGAGATTGAAATGGAATATCATAAATTTTAAACACAATTTATAGTATGTGGGATATATTATATAAAAACCCAACATAATGAAATTTAATGTTATAGAGATAAAATTAAATGGAGGGTTTGATGAAATAGGATTGTGTAAGAACCCTTACGGAATATGGGAAGATTAATGGTATAGATAAAGGTAAAAATGAGAGAGGATAAATAATATCTCATTCAGATAACATAAATTGGATGTTAAGTTTTTCAATTCAAATGAATATCAAAACCATAAATCGATATTATAAATATAATTTTTAAGGGAGATTGTTTAATTGAAATAAAGTGGGGGTGGTGGGGATCCCTTACAGGAGTGTGGGATTTTAGTAACTTTATGAAATAACATATTTTTTAGTCCCAGTTTTAATGAAATGATTTTGAAATGAAAAAGTATTTTATAAGTCTAAGAAGATTCATAATTGATTTACATATCAATAAAATAAACATATAATCACATTAGTTAAAATGGAGGACATATATTTCTTTTTATATTCCGTTTATATTACATATTACATAAATTTTGGGTTCTTCTTATGTCATTAACCAAAATTACATTTATACAGTATTTAATTTTAATAGGAAAATTCAACTATCTCAAAAACATAATAAAAATTAACTATTGGATAATTTTTACCTTATGATTCCAAAAATAATATTCATGTTGTTGAGTCAATAAGGTTTTCCTTATGACTTTTTCATTCCTTCTTGTTTTGAAAATCACAAACACCTTTCTTAAGGAAAAATGCTTTATTATGGAAAAATGATTTCTTAAGGAAAATTGATTTTATAAGGAAAATTGCTTTTATAAGGAAATTTATCCTTATCATATTTTCATTCATATTTTTCCTAAGTATAAAATTCGGATTCATTTCTGCTTTCTCGGATTTTTTTAAAACTTTGATATAAAGTATTCTGTTTGAGGATCTGAATTCTAGATAAGAACTGTAAGGAAGTTTCTTTCCGAATTCCGAATATGAACTCTGACTAAGTTCTATTCCAGATTCAGGATACAAATTATTATGAAGTTCAACATTGAATTCTCATTACTAATTCTGATGACGAATTATCATTACGAATTCTCATTCCGAATTCACCTATTAAATAGAATCTGATCATCTTTGTTTTATACACTCTGAAATAGTTCAGACTCCGAAAAATATTTTGGTTAGACTCTGAACTTTTATTCTGCTTTCATTTCTATAATTTTTCTACTCGTTATTATTTCCATTTAACTCCGAACCTTCACTCCGATGATTTCATTCCGAACCTTTTGAGTTATAATTAAAATGATGTCGTACATTCAGTTACACTTGTTTTGTTATAAAACGATGTCGTCTATTTTGTTATAAACTAACCGTTGTCTAAGTGACACGTGTACAGGTCCCTCCGATCTTTAAGTAAAATATGACCATTGGAGAAGGAGATGACCTTACCTATAAATATGAGCTCATTTGAAAGAGCTCGAAGGAATGAAGTGCTGCTGAAAAGCTGACTAATATGATTGAAGTGATTTCTAAAGAGAGAGGCTCTTATTAACTCTCAAAGCTTCGTGCGACTCCGAATGTTGGTGATTACATTCGAGGGCTTCCGGGGATAGGAAGAAGAGGTGCCTACTACCTTGAAGTTCGAGGGATTCCTTGTTGAGGAAGACAGAGGTTGCCAACTACCTTGAAGTTGAGGTCTTGCGGGGATACCAAGACAGAGACACTCCGATCTTTGTATCGAGGGCTTACCCTGGTTTGGGTAAGACAGACTTGCTTTAAAGTATAAATCAATGGACCTTTATCCAAGGTTGTTGGATACCCTTCTCTTTGGGTTAAAGGACTTATATCTTGTTACTTGTAGTTTAACCTACTTGTTTTATTTCCGCTGAATTTTTTATTATAAGGAAATTATAACTTTCTTATACTTCCTTACTTGTACTCTGTTTCATTTAGATTCTATACGCTTTAAGGTAAAATCTCATTTTGTAACTTTTGTTAAGTTTCAATTTCCGGAACCATATTTCCGGAACCTACTTCCGAAATCTCTTTCCAAGATTGCATTCGGTGTTAGCGGTATTGTGAATTTGCTTAGTTTAACTTTGTTAAACTTAGCCCTTTTCTTTTCTTAAGGAAAACATAGTTATTCATAACTTACTTTAAAGGTTCCAAAGTAATTTTTAAAGTATACCATTCACCCCCCTCTTGTATATTGAGCATCTACATCACTATTTAGATCCTATAATTGGTATCAGAGTAAGGTTTCTGAAATACTTATACTTACGAATAAGTTTTTCTTGCTCACTTTGTCATTCCTAATTTTGACATTCCGAATTTTTCTATTCCAAACATTGTTATTACAAACTTTTTCTACTAACAAATTTGTGTGCCAAAAGTTGTTCTAGTATGGAAGGAATTAATGTTGGTTCGATTGATAATCTAAATCCTAAAAGACCACCAATTTTGATGGTAATGACTATGAGTACTGGAGAGATCAGATGAAGATTTTTGTTATCAATACTGGAGTAGACAATTTTGTTATGCTTACTGGTGATTATAAAATTCCTGACAAGGAAGTTAGAACTTTCACTAACCAGGAAAAGCAAGAATATCAACTCAATAATAAGGTACACAATACTCTACTATGTTCAATGACTATAAATATATATAGCCAAATTTCTTCTTGTGAAGCAGCTAATTGCATACGGAAGAAGTTAGAGGTTACACACTTTGGGACTTCTAAAGTGATTGAGACTAGAAGATCTATGCTTAGAGCTGAATATCATGGCTTCAATTTTCCTTATGGACCTATCTGTAAAGTTTAACAGAGATTTATGACTATAGTCAACAGTCTACAATCTATGGGAGAGAAAGGTCTAGATGATGAAGCTCTTGTGGATAAAATAATTGATATTATGCCCAATGAGTGGGAATCCAAAAGAACAGCTATAGATGAAAACAGGAAGGTCACTCAGATCTCTCTTGATGAGCTTTTTGGAACTCTTCTACAACATGAAACCAGAATGAAAAGAGATGCAGACAACATCAAGAAGAAGAATGGAAATGGTACTGTTGCTTTTACTACAACTTCAAATCAGATGAAATATAAGACTCCTGAGAGATTAACCAGATCCATGTCTAAGAAAGTTATTTTCCTATACGAATCTAGTGAGAGTGAAGTCTCAGAAAATGAATTAGCAAATCTTGCTCGATGGATGAACAAGATAGCTGGACAGAGAAATTTTCAATCTAAGTATAAGAAAAAGGAAAGGAAAGATAAGAAAGATGGAGAAGTTACTTGTTATGAGTGCAAAAGAGATGGACATATTAGACCAGATTTCCCTATGCTCAAAAAGAAAGAAAGAAAATAAAGGCATTCAGACAGGAACAGAAAGAAGTATTATAAAGTCAAAGCTAAGAAATTTTTGAAAGCTAATGACACCTGGAGTTCCAGTGGTGGTGACTCTTCAGATGAATCTTCTGATTATGAATCTTCAGGACAAAAGAATCTTGGCCTTATAGCCAGATTACCTATTGATAATCATTGTTTCATGGCTAAGGTACGAAATGCTGAATCATTGACCAATGTTTCTTTAAATTCCAATGATAGTATGTATTATAACTCTTCTGATGAAGAATCATCTTTTGATGAGGAAAATACTTTACCTACTTATGAAGAAGTCTCTAGGTTTTCTAAACTTCTTGAAATTGAGAATTCCAAACTCAATAAAAAACTTGATAAGGAAAACTCTAGGAATTCTATTCTTACAAAAGAGATATCAGATCTTTCTAAAGATGTTGATAAGAAAAATATTTATTTTTAAAGTATTTCAAAAAATCTTGAGGAAGTAAGTTCTGAAAAGAAAAAACTTTCTAAAGAATTAGAAAAAGTAATTTCTCATAAAAATGTTTTTGTTCCAAATTTTAGTTCTAAAACTAATGATTTTGAGGATAAAAACATGGTTGTAAAACTCAAGTCCGAAATTTTTTCCTTAAAGAAGTATTTATCAAACTTTACCCATGGTAAGGAAAATTTTGATAAAATGTATTCTCAAATACGACCTTTAAGAAATAAATCCGGATTTGGTTATAACCATGCAAAACCAATTTTCAGTAACAATTATTTTGTTCCTCAAAGTGCTCCATTTTGTACCAAGTGTCAATGTGGTGGTCACTGGGAAAAGAATTATTCCTTAAACAAAACCCAATCTTTAGGATTTCACAAAGCTTACTTCTCTAAGAAGATGTGGGTTCCTAAAATTTTATTATCTAGAAATCTCAGATCCAAACAAATTTGGATTCCGAAAGTATAATTTTCTTCTTGATTTCAGGAAAATAATGAGAGTACCATCAACAATACATGGTACATGGATAGTGGATGTTCCCGGCACATGACTGGTAACAAAATATTTTTTGAAAAGATTATCAAAACGAAAGGAGGAAATGTAACTTTCAGAGATAATTCTAAGGGAGAGATTGTTGGTATTGGTAATATTTTTCTTCTTGGTAAAACCTTGATTTCAAATGTTCTTTTTGTTAAGGGTCTTAAGCACAACCTCATTAGCATAAGTCAGTTATGTGATGAAGGTCACCTTGTGAATTTTAGGAATGATAAGTTCTTAGTTCACAATTCCAAGGAAGAATTTATTCTCTCAGCCAATAGGGAAGAGAATGTTTACACTCTTAACTTAGAAGACCTCAGAAGCCAAGATTTACCTTGCCTAAGTGCAATGGAAGATCATTCTTGGTTATGGCATAGAAGACTAGGTCACTGTAACCTTAGGAACCTATGTAAACTCTCTAAGAAGAAACTAGTTAAGGATCTACCAAAGCTTAGATTTGATTCTTCTAAAGTTTGTGATGCTTGTCAATATGGAAAGAAACAAAAATCTAGTTTTAAATCAATCGGTGATGTCTCAACAACCGATGCATTACAGTTAGTGCACATGGATCTTTTTGGTCCAACACAAACTGGAAGTATTGGAGGCAAATACTATGTGTTTGTTCTAGTTGATGATTACACTAGGTTTACTTGGGTCTATTTTCTAGCAAATAAGTCTGAAGTTTTTTCCTATTTCAAAAGTTTTATAGCTCAAGTTAAAAATGAGAAAAACCTTCCATTTAAAACTATTCATAGTGATCATGGAGGAGAATTTCAAAATTCTGATTTTGAAACATTTTGTAGTAAGAAAGGTATTACTCAAAATTTTTCAGCACCTAGAACTCCTCAACAGAATGGTGTAGTTGAAAGAAGAAATAGAATTCTTCAAGAGATAACTAGAACCATGTTGAGTGAATATTCTATTGCTAGACATTTCTGGGCTGAAGCTGTAAGTACTGCTTGTTATACTATAAATCGAGTTTTGATTAGACCTTTTCTTAATAAAACTCCTTATGAGTTATGGAATGGTAGAAAACTGAGACTATCATACATCAAGGTTTTTGGTTGCAAAGTATTCATTTTGAATACTAAAGATAACTTACATAAATTCGCACCAAAATCTGATGAAGTAATTTTCTTAGGTTATTCCACAACATCTAAGGATTATAGAGTTTTTAATAAAAACACTTGTACTGTTGAGGAAACAGTACATGTAAAATTTGATGAGTTAGATCCTTTTGTTTTCAAACCATCCCAGCCTACATCTTCAGATGTGTTTTCCAAAACTGATTATCAACCGTTGATAGAATAACCTTCTGATAAGGATAATGTTCTAGAAGATACTTCAGAAACATTTACCCTAGAAGATTTTATACCCTATGTTGATGAACAGGTTTTACAAAATCCAAATCAGTTGTTTCTTAAGAATCATCCCAGTGATAGTATCATTGGTGATGTAAATCAACCTGTAAGGACTAGAAGTTCCTTAAGAAATGAAGTAGAACATCTAGCATTTCTTTCCCAGTTAGAACCTAAAAGCACTGATGAAGCTTTAGGTGATGATGATTGGATTAAATCCATGCAAGATGAACTAAATGAATTCGAAAGGAATAACGTCTGGACCTTGGTTGAAAGACCTAAGGAATCTTCTGTTATTGGAGTAAAATGGGTCTTCAGAAATAAATTTGATGAAAATGGAGTCATAGTTAGAAATAAATCTAGACTTGTTGCTAAAGGATATAATCAGCAAGAGGGAATAGACTATGAAGAAACCTATTCTCCAGTAGCTAGACTTGAATCTAACTGTATTTTACTTGCCTTTGCAGCATTCTTTAATTTCAAACTTTTCCAAATGGATGTAAAATGTGCTTTTCTTAATGGTTATGTTCAAGAGGAAGTTTTTGTTGAACAACCTCCTAGCTTTGAAGATACAAAACATCCTGATCATGTTTTTAGACTTACCAAAGCTTTGTATGGCCTTAAACAAGCCACACGAGCATGGTATGATAGACTCACTGGTTTTTTGCTTCAAAATAACTATGTTAAGGGAAATGCAGATCCAACCCTTTTTATAAAGAAAGATAAGAAAAATATTTTGATTGTTTAAATTTATGTTGATGACATCATATTTGGTTCAACTCAGCAATCTTTGTCTGACTCTTTTGCAAGTCTAATGAAATCTGAGTTTGAAATGAGTATGACGAGTGAGTTAACTTTTTTCCTTGGTTTTCAAATTTCTCAAAAACCAGAAGGAACCTACATATCTCAACATATGTATATTAAAGATCTTCTTAAAAAGTATGGTTATGACAATACTAAGAGTATAAGTACTCCCATTGGTACCTCAAACTCTTTAGATCTTGATGAAGCTGGGAAACCAGTAGATCAAACATCTTTTAGATGTATGATATGAAGTTTACTTTACTTAATAGCTAGTCGACCAGACTTAATGTTTTCAGTATACTTATGTGCAAGATATCAATCCAATCCTAAGGAATCTCACTTAAAGGCAGTAAAAAGAATTTTTCGCTACCTTAAGGGAACCATGGATCTAGGATTATTTTATACTTCTGGAAATGATTTTTTTCTAAAAAGCTTTTCTGATGCTGACTTCGGTGGATGTAGAATGGATAGAAAAAGTACATCCGGAACTTTTCATTTCTTAGGAGATTCGTTAGTTTCTTGGTCCTGCAAGAAGCAACATTCTGTAGCACTTTCCACTACTGAAGCAGAATATGTAGCAGCTGGAAGTTGTTGTGCTCAAGTGTTGTGGATGCAACACACACTCACAGACTATGGCTTGAGTTTTACTAAAAATCAAATTTTGTGTGATAACACAAGTTCCATTTCCCTTAGTAAGAACCCTGCACATCACTCCCGTGCAAAACACATAGATATTAGGCATCACTTTCTTAGGGATCACACACTTAAAGGAGATATTATTCTTCATTTTATCGGAATGCAAGATCAACTTGCTGATATTTTCACAAAATCATTGCCTTATGATAGATTTGAATATATTAAACAGAAGTTAGGAATGATAACCGTAAGGTAATATTTCTTAATTAACTTTCTGTTGAAAAAGTCTCCTTACAGCAATAAACTCCTTTTCATAGGGGGAGTACATTTGTTTGATAGAATAACAATGTTTTTTTCCCAAAGTTTGTTTTCAAACTTTTCGGAATGAAGATTTCCGGAATAGAACTTCCGGATCTACAATTTTTCCAGAATGGACATTCTCATACAGAATACTTCTGGAATGGAAGTGTTCGTATTGAAAACATCCGGAATGGAAATTTTCATACTGGTATTTTCATAACAGAGCTTCAATACTGAATCTTCTATAATAATTTTTTCATTTTCAAAATTTTATAATGAATTTTTTGTACTAAGTTTTTCCCTTACTAAGTTTGTTTTTCGTACTGAGTTTTCCAAAATTTGTTTTCCGTAATGAATTTTCCGTAATGAGTTTTTTTTGTTTGTTTTCCGCTGTAAAGTTTTTTTTTCGAACATTGTCTTCTCGTAATAAAGATCTTTTTCCGTAGTCATCTTTATATTAACCATTACGAATAATCCTCCTAAGCTAATCCGAATGGTATGATTACCTTACTCAAGTTTTTGTAGTCATATTTTTCTTGCTGGAATTTTCTTTTATTTTGTTTTCGGAATATAGTTTTTCTTAATTCTTTGTTTTAATAAAAACCTCAAAACGATTGGATTCATGTTTTCAACCGTTAGATCTGATCTCAGCTTATCACAACCGTTAGATCAACCTTGGAAGTTGAACCGTCATCTCATTGCCTATATAAAGGGGACCCAAATACTTGTCCCACATCGGTTCTCAAGCTCTTGCGTCCCGAATCTCTGCCTCTCTGTTTTAAAGCCGTTTCGAACATCAGATTTCTTCATTCCGAACTTCTCAGAGGACTTGAGATCCAAATGTCTGTGGAGTTAGCTTCTCAAGAAATGTCATCCACCAAGTCTATTTTGCAATGGTTAGTTTACAGATAAAGGTTAGTCCATCTGGATTTCTTCAACAACTATGATTCTCTTATTTCGAAGAACATTAAGTTGAATGGGTGGGAAGATATTGCTGTATCCAAATTGGGGAACCAAGACGATGTCTTTTCGGAGTTACTTGTTGAGTTCTATGAATCAGTTTCCTTCTCTCAGGAAGATAATAGGGAGAAATTTTCTTTTAAGTCTTATGGTAAGACTTACAAGCTTTCTTATACAAAGGCAGCAAGCTTGGTAGGGCTTTCCTATGAAGGAGAAGCCGAGTTTATATCTCACATTTTGCCGGATTCTAAGGGTAGCTTCGACAAGGAAAAATCCTTGAAAACTCTCAGACTCTCAGATGACAATGCTCCGAAGATTTCTAGTTTTCCTACAAATTTCTGGATTCTAGAGTTGTGGGTGCATGGTCTTATCGTACCGAGGAAAGGTGATAAAGAAAGTTTGAAGAAAAGTGAGATCTATATCTTAGATTTCCTGATAAATCTAAGGAAGTTTAACTTCATGAGGCACATTCTTATAACCATTGAGAATCTTAAGAAATGAAATCTCAGAGCCCAGATGATAATGTACCCAAAAATTTTATCGAGGTTGATAGTTCGGTGCCTTGAGTCCTTCAAGGAAGCCTGCAGATCTAATCCAAGGGTTTGAAAAATTTTGTTGGTCAGTGATGATACCCTTAAGAGGATGGATGTGGCTTTTAACAAGGAGACTGGTGAGTTCTTCGATCTGCTTAGTCAAGAAGAAGCGGCTCCGAAGGCTGCTGAACCGGAATCATCTAAACCTGTAAAGAAAAGAAAGTTGATGGAAGTTGCAGCTGAAGTTGAGGATCCAAAATCTAAGGAAGCTCAAACCGCACCTCCCAAACCAAAGAAGAAGAAAGCCTATCCTGATGAATTTTTTGCGAAGTGGAGATCAGGTAAAGAGAAAAGGAAAGAAGAGGATCCGCAGTTCGGATTGGCCCCTGCGGAGGCTAAGGCTTTGAAGGAGAAAACTGCTGATGAGCTTGAAAAACAAGTAAAGGAGAAGAAGCTCAAGAAGAAGATGTCAGAAGCCAAGGCATTCCAAGCGTTGTTAAAATTTAATGAAATGTTATCCAGAAGCATTCCAGTTCCGAGATCTTTCTCCTTGGAATCTCTACTTGAGACTCCAAGAAGAAACCTTGATTTTCTGTAAGAGACTACAACCGAACATGTTGAGAAACTCGAGCAGATTCAACAAGTGGAAGAGGAAGAACAAGTTGCTGAAGCAAGTGGTGAAACAAGAGACTTATTGAAACAAGTAGATGAGTATAAGGGGTCGCTTTCGGAAGACCTGTCACTCCGAACATCAGAGGCTGAATCCTCTAAGTTGGTAACTCCAGAGAAGGATAAGAATGAGGAAGATGTTGTTCAAAAAGTTGTTGATGATATTGTTCAGGTGTCTACTGGAGAGCAGAAAACCCCTGATCAAGAGTCGATTCCAAAAAAAGACAAGGGAAAGAAACTCCTTGTTGAGACTCCGAAATCAGTGGCAAGCAAGAAAAGAGAATATGGTGATTCGTCAAAAAGGAAGTTGGAGCATATTGAGGAAGAAAATTCACCAATCAAAGTTTTGGATTCAGAGTCATCCTCGGTGGGGAATGAATTTGTTGTCCAGTCTTTAAAGAAGTTGGTGGGATCCATTTCGACATTCTCTAGTATTGATTCAAGATGTAAGATGCTCCAACATGCTTTAAATCAGAAAACTGACTCCGTATCTATGGTTATGGAAAAGTGCATTGAGATTGAGGCACAGTTCAAAACCTTCTTTGTTGGCTATGAAGCACATAAGAAATCTTGAAAAAGGATGACAAACTGGTCGAAGAAGACTATTGAAGAGATGAGGTTATTCGATGAGTTTCAAGACAATGTTAAAGATGCCTTTGAGACTGAGGACAGGAAGATAAATGAGCTGACTTCCTCCTTTGAAGAGAAGCTGATAGATGAAAAGAACTTCCGGATCCAAGAAGTCATAGATCTGAATGGGAAGCTCAATTCTGTTTCTCAAAACTAGAAATTTGAAAGGGATCATCAGATTTGTGTTTGAACAGAAGATGAAGTCCCAGGAAGAAAAGATCAAGGCTTAGGAAGAAAAGCTGAAAGCCCAGGAAGAAAAAATTGAAGCTCAATCTGCAAGAATAGTGGTCTTAGAGAAGCATGCTGAAGAATATCATAAAGACCTGAAGAAGATCAAGACTATTCTTAAGGGGATCATTTCGAAGGAAAACGATCCAAAATAACCAAATCCGATCTTTTTGTTGTATCTATTTTTCTTTGTTGCCGACATTTCAAATCTAATGAAAATTGTGCTTCTCGGTTCCTTTGTTGTTATTACTAATTTTTCAGGTACATTGTTATTTTTTTCCCATTCCCTCGATCTCTTTTTGAAAATCTCAAAGGGGGAGAATGAAAAGATCCTTAAGAAAAAGAAGAACTCTAATAAGAGTTTATCAAAAGGGGGAGAAGGAAAAGATCCCTAAGGAAAAAGAACTCTAATAAGAGTTTGTTTAAGGGGGAGTTTTTCATTTAAGAAGACTTTCATATTCATAATGAAATGCCACTCTGGAAATCTAGAATACGATCCTTAGTGTTTCAAAACCTAAGGGGGAGTTAGTCATATTCATCAATATCCTCAAATAAAATGGATATAAGACTTAATGTTTTTCTTTCTTCTTAGAAGTTATTTTTCATAAGGATGTTTGTGCTTTCCAAAAAGGGGGAGATTGTTGAGTAAATAAGTTTTTCCTTATGACTTTTTCATTCCTTCTTGTTTTGAAAATCACAAACACCTTTCTTAAGGAAAAATGCTTTCTTAAGGAAAAATTCTTCCTTAAGGAAAATTGCTTTTATAAGGAAAATTGCTTTTATAAGGAAATTTATCCTTATCATATTTTCATTCACATTTTTCATAAGTATAAAATTCAGATTCATTTCTGCTTTCTCGGATTTGTTTAAAACTTTGATATAAAGTATTCTGTTTGAGGATCCGAACTCCGGATAAGAACTGTAAGGAAGTTTCTTTCTGAATTCCGAATATGAACTCTGACTATGTTCTATTCTAGATTCAGGATATGAATTCTTATGAAGTTCAACATTGAATTCTCATTACGAATTCTGATGACGAATTATCATTCCGAATTCTCATTCTGAATTCACCTATTAAACAGAATCTGATCATCTTTGTTTTATACACACTGAATTAGTTCAGACTCCGAAAAATATTTTGGTTAGACTCCGAACATTTATTCTGCTTTCATTTCTATAATTTGTCTACTCTTTATTATTTCCATTTCACTCCGAACCTTCACCCCAAAGATTTCATTCCGAACCTTTTGAGTTAGAATTAAAACGATGTCATACATTCAGTTACACTTGTTTTGTTATAAAACGATGTCGTCTATTTTGTTATAAAGTAACCATTGTCTAAGTGACACGTGTACAGGTCCCTCCGATCATTAAGGAAAATATGACCGTTGGAGAAGGAGCCGACCTTACCTATAAATAGGAGCTCATTTGAAAGAGCTCGAAGGATTGAAGTGCTGCTGAAAAGCTGACTAATCTGCTTGAAGTGATTTCTAGAGAGAGAGGCTCTTATTAACTCTCAAAGCTTCATGCGAATCCGAATGTTGGTGATTACATTCGAGGGCTTCCGGGGATAGGAAGACAGAGGTGCCGACTACCTTGAAGTTCAAGGGCTTCCTTGTTGAGGAAGACAGAGGTTTCCAACTACCTTGAAGTTGAGGGCTTGCAGTGATAGCAAGACAGAGACACTCCGATCTTTGTATCGAGGGTTTACCCTTGTGTGGGTAAGACAGACTTGCTTGAAAGTATAAATCAAGGGACCTTTATCCAAGGTTGTTGGATACCCTTCTCTTTGGGTTAAAAGACTTATATCTTGTTACTTATAGTTTAAACTACTTGTTTTATTTCCGCTACATTTTGTATTATAAGGAAAGTATAACTTTCTTATACTTCCTTACTTGTAATCTGTTTCATTTTGATTCTATACGCTTTAAGGTAGAATCTCATTTTGTAACTTTTGTTAAGTTTCAATTTCTGGAACCATATTTCTGGAACCTACTTTCGGAATCTCTTTCCAAGATTGCATTCGGTGTTAGAGGTGTTGTGAATTTGCTTAGTTTAACTTTGTTAAACATAGCCCTTTCCTTTTCTTAAGGAAAACATAGTTATTCATAACTAACTTTAAAGGTTCCAAAGGAATTTTTAAAGTATACAATTCACCCCCCTCTTGTATATTGAGCATCTAGATCACTATTTTGATCCTACACATGTTATGTAATTTTTCTTAAATATGTGAATTTTCACTTTTATAATTTAAACAACAATTTATTTATAATGGCGTGTTATTTATAATATTTCTGGAACCCTTATAAAAATTAAATCTGACTTCAAAAAAATTATTTGATAATTTTTAATTAATAAAATATACTTAATAATAATATTTTATTTTAATATTATATAATTCAAAAAAATATATTATTTCTTAAATACATTAATTTAATTTAAATATTAACCCAAATTAGAATTTGGGATTAAGAAGTCATCAACCATTTAACAAAAACAGGATTGAAATATATTCATTATTTTGATTAAAGTAATGAAAATATTCATATTTCTAGGTTCTTCATACATATTATATTAATACAGAAAAATATTCCCTAGATGTATGGTGGGGGATGGTGGGGGTTTTAGAGGGTAATTTTGTGAACACTGTTTTGGTTGTGACCTCGATGAGTTTGAAAATCTCCCATATATGGTTTACCTCAAACATAAGTTGTTGGATTTATGCTAGGTATTGGACTAGGGAGAAGAAAATAAATTCTCCTCCCTCATAATCTTCTATAAATTGGATTCATATGTCATGATCGCTTTGGTTGAGTCCATCATTCCCATTTTTTGTTTCAAATGGATTTGTTAAAATCCATTATTTATAGTAGTCATGTGATCAATGGAGCCATCTGACATTATCAATTCTAATGATACTTAATGTCCATTTAAAATGCAATTCAATATGATAAAATTAAATAAGTGCACATGTTTTCAATAACTATAGAAATTAATAAGTCATTTAATTGAATAAAATGGGAAAATTATTTATTATGGTTTGGGTCGTTTAAATCTTGCCCCCTAAAGAATGTACCCCCTATAAATGTTCTTTTCCTATATAAAAATAGATGAGGGTAACTCGGCTACATCACCTCCTCTGGTTCACATGTTTATTCTTCAAAATCATTATTTCTACACAACAATTTGATGAGTGGTATTTTATTATTTGTAGGAAATATTTCTCTACGATCTAATATGTTCATATAAAATGATTTAGTGGAAGGATTTGTAATGTATGGAACCCGAATTCCACGTAACAGTGCTCCGAGTCCATTGGGCCATATGGCCTCAAGCACCTCTCCCCAAACCGTAGAGGCTAATAATTAGTAGCAAGGGCTAAGGTTTGATTGTTGGGAGACTAATCCCTTACGAGAATAGTGTAACATAACGAAGTACAGTAACAATTCAATAGTGGATTATGTAATAACATGAAATAGAAGTAACAATAGAATACTGATTATATAGATATATTAGAATCATATCATTCATAATATTATGATATATATCACATTATTATAATAACACTATCAAAATAGGTACACTATAGTAATTTAAATACATGTCCCAAATGTACAAAAGGAATAAATTAATCCCAATATCATCCCAAGCATCAGCCAGGTCTCGGGCACTTGTAGTACTAAATAGCATATCTAGTACCAGATAGAGGGAAACATTCAATATTAAAAACTCCAATAATAATACAAAACCTGACCCAATAAAGTTGTGAGATTAAATCCTATTGGAAAAAATCCATGTTCAGTGTCCATATGTCATTGAATACATATAATAGGAAGTGTATAATAATGAAATCAATAAGAAAATAAGTACTCAAAAGTATATAACCTAAATAAATTTGTTTCCCTTTAAATTTTATTTCATTATCCATTAATCAATTAAATTTAATTGAATTCATAACTCTCAATATCTGGCTCAATCCCAACATTCCCCATAAAACTATACGCACAAAAAATACCTTATATGGAAACTATACAATTTGTAGTCAATACCAAATCCAATCGTTTGATTAGGCTTGGTAGAAGGATCATAAGTCATTAAATATACAATATAACCCAATCTCATCCATGAAATTACTATGATGAAAATCAAGTATCACTCCAGGTTCAAATCCTCCATCAACATCTAAGCCCATGCTAGTGAACCATAGATGAGCCCGACATCACTCTAGGAGTGGTATGTCCATGTCAACAGTGCTCATCCTTGTTGGCTCTAAAAGGATCATAAATTATCAATCATCACATTCCATCCATTCCAGATAACCATCTCCATGGATTACTATAGTGATCCATGATTAAATCAGCATTTTAATACATTTACACTATGATCCTATCTAGGGCTTCCATGGTTCACTCATGACCAAAACACAATAAACCCTTTTTACCCCATCCTTGAATTCTAATCCAAATCCTAGGTGCACTCAATGAAAAGGGTACAATAGTTACATTATAAAATCAATGGAATTCTATCCGAAGTCCATGGTTCAACCAAGGCTATTTTCCAATTCATAATTCAATTCATTTAAAAAATTTATTAGGCATGATATGGTCAAAACCCAAAATCATCCAATATAACTCACAACCAAAGGGTGTCTCATTAAGGTAACAACCTTATAAGGCATGAAATTTCATTTACTCAAATGGTAAAAATGGTAATAACAAGTATATCATAAAAATTAATTTTTTCATGGATTCAACAATATTAAAGACTTGTGAGAAGGTAAATAGATGTTGAAAATCTATCTAAATGTGACTAAACAAGAAAAATACTACACATGTCATGAGGCAACTCAACCATTCCAGTCACTAATCCAAAAAAATACATCTAATAACATCAAAATTACATTAATAAAAAAACTTTAACCACCCAGGGAGTAGAATCAAAGGCATGCCTCATAGGTATCCTATAAAAAATGGCCAATAGGGGATACTAAGTTTCTCTCCAATGGGGAAGCTGTTTTTCTAGGTATAAAATCTAATATGTTCCTTGAATCACTTAGTAAATTAATAAAATGACAATAGGTTATAAAATCATCTACATATAAATCAAGGGGACCTCTCAAAAAAAGTTGTGCGACACTCCACCATATATAAATAGCTCTACATTTAACAAAAGGCATGAGACCACCTGTAAGTATTCAGCCCTAAACATTACATAATCATGAATTAAATGAATAATTAAGATTGAATATCTTTTTGGGTTTATAGTATTAGAGAATTTGGTCATAAAATTTACATTACATCTCAAAAATTACAACGTAAACACTTCTA
Source organism: Viscum album (assembly GCA_963277665.1). Lineage (NCBI taxonomy): Eukaryota > Viridiplantae > Streptophyta > Magnoliopsida > Santalales > Viscaceae > Viscum > Viscum album. The sequence continues at coordinate 1,169,423,699 of OY728119.1, read as the reverse complement.
CTCAGTTTCAATTTTTTCATAAAATAAAATAACTCTTGACAAAAAGAGTCATGTCTAGTCCCATGTTTTAGAAAACATGAATTTTCCTTGATCCCATCCTTGACGCTATTTATATTTAGGTCCAGTGAAAAACATTTCAAAACATGGGATGATGATAAAAAGCTCAGTATGGGTTATCAGAAAATGTAATATACCATTAGTTCATCATTGCATACATAACATAAGCTCTTTAAAATAACTCATAAAATCATAATATTTATGAATAACACATAGAAAACATAAATCATAAAGGTAACTTGTGGAATTTATATCATACATACATTGTAGCTATCAAAGCTATATGGGGAGATACATTTGTAATACCCATCATTGTATATTCCCTAAATCTCTTAGGAGAAACATTCATGTTTTCCTCCGTCACGTTACCCAAGGCATTGGGGAGATATCTCAGGCACCCCCACCCTAGGTTTATCACAGAACCACCCACATAAATAAAAATTCCCATGAACCATAACATATTAATAACACATAAAACAAACATAATGGAAATATAACATTTCCACATTTAAATCACAATATAACAATTAAATATATTGACATAACAAATCAACTATAAAAACCATTATCAATACCAATATACAAAAAGCGTATATGATATTTATGTTCCTTTAAATAACATTACTTCTTGTTAAGGAAGCCAAATATCAAATAGTATTCACAGTGGCAGGTTGGCTGTTGTCACCACTTACGTTAAAAAGGAACATTTCTTTTTATCGTTTTGTAAAATTATTCATAGAAAAATATTCCCTTTAAATGAAATGAGATGTCAAAGGTGTTTATACAGCGTTTAAAAGAATGTCATGTATTAAAACAAAATATTCCTCAATGAAAGGAGATTGAGACGAAGTCCCTTACCTAGTGTCCTACTTCTATCGTTTGTTCATTAATCTACTAAATAATAAAATAAAGTTAATTACTACTTTATTATGAACATTTTTCAAGTTTATTATTCCTATTATATCACTTATTAAAATGTTATATACATTATGTAATCACTTATGTTGACAACATTTTTTTCTCAATATCTGGTACTTGAGTCAAAAATGGTCTTCTTATAATTAAATGTTGTTCACATGGTCAAAAATTAATTATACCCAGAATGGTATTCTTAATTTAGATATTATATATATCATATATGTCCACAATAAACATGTATTTATAATATCACATATCATTTGAAAGAAAGAAACGAAATGCACCATTCATGGAGACTGTAAGTCGTACCTACCTATGGACGCTACTTTCATTTATATTTTTATTTTAAAGGAATTAAAACATAATGATACATAGGTATAGTATAATTAAAATATAATATCATATATAATATCATTAATTACATCCCTTTTATGTCCCACATATGGCATTAACGAGTCATATCACTTTCAGGGGGCGGTACTCCGCACTTCCTCAAATGAAATTATCGCTTTTACCCGTAATGAACACCGTAAATGTATGAAATAAAAGGAATATAAATAACCCTAAAACACATAAATATGATATATATCATATATAAATATAGTTTCATCTTAATGGCCACCATGAGAGGTGGTAGGATAAAATTGAACAATCATCATTTCGTGAGGTGTTAGTTTTCCATTCATGAAACATTATGTTCTTCACCCATTAGATAGAGGTGTGTGTAAGTGTAGTTAGAATAATTATCTTAACAACAACCTAGTATATATTGGATACTGTTTTTTTATAAAATAATGTAATAGAATTATTTTATGGGTTGGAGAAGTAAAATAAAAGAAAAGAAGTTTAGAGAAACAATCACCTTTCATTTGGGTAACTCCAATTGTTTTAACCAAAAGGACTTCTTAAAGCGACTTATGCCTAAGGAAAGGAATCTAGTAGGGTGATAGGGATATTAAGAGCTTATAGGGGTAAGGTTTTGATGAGTTAAGTGTTTTGAGAGTTGTGGGAAATGAGATAGAAGTGAGGTATTTTTATGACGGGGAGGAGGGGCTCTTTTAGAATGTGTGAAAATATTATTTTATAATATAATGATATTCAGATTCAAAATGTCCAAAACTAATTAAAGTAAAATATAAAACGACTAATGGTATAAATAAAAACATCCAATAATAATTGGATAGGTTTTGGATTTTTTTTAATATTTATAATCTTATTTATTTAAATCATTTATTAATGAGGTAATTACTACATCATTATTGTGTAATAAATAATTTAATTTATTTGATGTCTAAAAATTTAAAAAAATAAAATAATTTAAGAAATAATTTTAAATTTTAAATTAATATTTATAGTCAAAATATTAATTTATATAACCCCTTGTAAAAATTAATTTACTAAAAGCTATTTGTTTTTGTCAAATTTGCCTTTACTTTATGTTAATTAATCTAATGTTTCATTATCACTTAAATGTGGCTCAATGGGGTACCCAAATCTACCCAAAGATGACCATGTAAGTAAATGACTCAAAAAATAAGGTTAGGATAAGTTATAAGGTAACTGTTTGTTATTATAATATAATTTTTACCTTGAATTGCCCTATTTAGCTTTATCCACGGTAAATAAAAGTCAAAAGATACTTTTCACCAGATATTATATTTATCTTATTGAACAACATATTAATTACTAATAAGAACCATGTATGTTTTATTTTCTAATTTCAATCCACAAAAGTGTTAAAATATAACTTATTTGAGAAAGGTAGTTTTTTAACTACGACTTAGTTGTTTTACTATTCACAAAAAATTGATGTTTTTTAGAAAAATAACAAAAATTCATCCAAAGGTATTTTTGATATTCCAAAATAAAAAATTATGTATATTTTACCGAATTAAAAACAAATAAATTTGATTAATTAATTTAAAATTAATTCCAAATATCAAAACAAATAGCGTGATTTTAAGAGACAACAACTATAAAAAGATTGATACGTGTTAATGTCCAATTTCAAAGTGAAATTAATTTAAATGACAAAAAATGTATTAAATGGTAAAAAAATAATATAATTAAACTTTAAAACCAATTAAAAAGAAAATATAACCATATAAATAAATTAGAAAAAAAGTCACTTTTGAATTAAAATACAGTATTTTTCACTATTCATAAAAAATGAATTTTATCAGAAAAATACCAAAAGTAAATTTTGATATCCCGATTCTAAAGAAGAATTTTATTTGGTCAAATAGAACCTATAAAATGGATTATAAATACATATAAATATTTTTCTCCATGAAATGGCGGTAAGTCGACCTTTTATAGAATATTAGAGTATTTATGCCTAAAATTAGATTCATTCACATTTTATGCCTCAAAATTTTATTTGATAACTATAAAAACATTTTACAAACATGTATAGTCATATTTTAGTTAGTTATATTCATTATCGGAAATACAACGATAAGGAATTAACAAATATTAAAAATAATAATATTATTTTATTAGTGTGAAATATAAGATTTCAAAGATACTTGTTGTTGCGTGTCGGGTACTCTATCGAACATAGAATCCCCATTTAAGTAAAATTAATATTTAATTCTCAAATATTAATAATTATTGAAAATTAATTATTCTTCATTTACCTGGAATGTTACATCCTTCCCACCTTTTGGGAATTGTGTCCTCCCAATTTTATTCACAAATCAAATAAGATGGGGAATTAATCCATCATAGCATTTTTAGATTCCCATGTTGACACTTCAACAATATGTTTTTTTCCAAAACCATTTCATGATATATTACCTTATTCCATAACTCCCGCTCTCTATAGTCAAGAATCTAGACTAGTTGTTCCTCATAAGAGAAATTCTCTTCCAACTGAACTACCTCTGGGCCCAAAACATGAGATGGATCTGGCATATACTTTATCAACATTGAAACATGATAAACATTGTCTACCTGGGATAAAATTGGAGGTAAGGCCACTATTCAGGCTACAGATCCAACTTTCTCTGGTATTTTATAAGGTCTAATGATCCTTGGACTCATCTTTCCCATCATTCCAAAACGCATAACACTTTTCCCTTGAGAAACTTTGAGAAAGACATGATCACCTACCTCAAAAGGGAGATCTTTCCTCTGGTTAAATGCATAACTTTTATTCCTACTCCGAGCTATTCTAATGTGCTTCTGAATCAACGTAACATTTTCTGACATCTCTTCTAACAATTCTGGTCACATCAACTTCATTTCACATACTTCATCCCAAAATGCTAGGGTTTGACACCGCTTTCCATATATTGCTTCAAATGAAGCCATCTGTATACTGGAATGAAAACTTTTATTATAAGAAAATTCAACCAAAAATTATGTTGGTCCCAAATTCCCTAGTAATCCAATGAATAAGAATCTAGCATATCATGCAAGGTATGAATTTTTCCTTCTGAATTAATGTCTTATTGTGGATGAAAATCTGTACAAATATTTAATTCAGTACCCAATGACTATTGAAGACCTTTCCAAAAGTAAGAAGTTAACCTGGGATAATGATCAGATACAATTGATAGGGGAACACTAGGAAACATGACTATATTTTTAACATACAACCAAGAAAATTAATTTAGAGACAATTTTTCTCAAAAAGAAAGGAAATGAGAAGATTTAGTCAACCGATCAACAACATCCCATATTGCATTATTACCTAGAGATGTTTGTGGTAATCCCAAAACAAAGTCCACGTATATATTTCCCCATTTCCACTCAGGAACTAGTAAAGGCTGAAGCATCCCTTTCAAAAACTGCCTCTCTACTTCAACATGCGAACAAGTCAAACACTTCACAGTAAAATCAGCAATATCAATTTTCATTCCATACCACAAGTAATACTCACGAAGATCAATGTACATCTCAGTAATACCAGGATAAAATAAAAATGGATAACTATGAGCTTCACATATCAACTCATTCTTCAACTATAAATCACAAGGCACACATAATCTCTTCCAAGACAAAAAAAAATCATTGTCAACATTAAAATCAGGAAACTTACAATTCTGAACTAACTTTACCTTTTTCAATAACTCACTGTCTTCCTTCTGTGCTTGCTTAATTCTATCTGATACAGATGATTTCAGTGACACCTAAAACAAAACATAATAATTTCCCACACCAATAACTTATATTCCAATGTTCATCAAATAAAAAGAAAAAGGATCTCGTTCCAAACATAGCATGGTTAATGAAGCATTACTTTTTAGACTCAAAGAATCATCGACTTTATTTTACTTTCCTAGATGGTGAAGGATCGTGCAATCATAATCTTTGATTAGCTCCATGTAGATAAAACTAGTGATGTATATGCTCAATATACAAGAGGGGGGGTGAATTGTATACTTTAAAAATTCCTTTGAAACCTTTAAAGTTAGTTACGAATAACTATGTTTTCCTTATGTAAAGGAAAGGGCTAGGTTTAACAATGTTAACTTAAGAAAATTCACAACACCTCTAATACCAAATGAAAACTTGGAAAGATATTCTGAACGTAGGTTCCAGAAATATGGTTCCGGAAATTGAATCATAACAAAAGATTACAATATGATATTCTTCCTTAAAGCGTATAGAATCAAAATGAAACAGAGTACAAGTAAGGAAGTATAAAAAAGTTATACTTTCCTTATAATACAAAATGCAACGGAAATAGTAGAACTACAAGTAACAAGATATAAGTCTTTTAACCCAAAGTGAAGGGTATCCAACAACCTTGGATAAAGGTCCCTTGATTTATACATTGAAGCAATTCTGTCTTACCCACACCAGGGTAATCCCTCGATACGAAGATCAGAGTGTCTCTGTCTTGCTATCCCCGCAAGCCCTCAACTTCAAGGTAGTTGACAACCTCTGTCTTCCTCAGCAAGGAAGCCCTTGAACTTCAAGGTAGTCGGAACCACTGTCTTCCTATCCCCGGAAGTCCTCGAATGTAATCACCATCATTCGGAGTCACACGAAGCTTTGAGAGTTAATAAGAGCCTCTCTCTCTCTAGAAATCACATCAACAGCATGTATGCACAATAACCAAGTTGTTCATCCATCCATCAGTTATGAGCTCTTTCAAATGAGCTCCTATTTATAGGTACCATCAGCCTCCTTTCCAACGGTCATATTTTCCTTAAAAATCAGAGGGACCTGTACACATGTAACTTAACCAATGGTTAGTTCATAAGAGAATACACGACAATGTTTTATAACAAAAAAAGTGTAACAGAATATACGACACCATTTTAAATCTTAACTAAAAAGATTCGGAGTGAAGGTTCGGAGTTAAAGTTCGGAGTGTAAGGAAAATTATAAAGAGTATTCAAAATTTAAAGGCATAAGAAAAATGAAAGTTCGGAGTGAAATATTCGGAGTCTGAATAAATTCAGAGTGTACAAAACAGAGATGATCAGATTCTGTTTAATAGATGAATTTGGAATGATAATTCAGAATGAGAATTCGTCATCAGAATTCGTAGTTAGAATTCCTCATCAGAATTCGTATTGGGAATTCATCATCAGAATTAGTAATGAGATTTCATCTTAAGAATTCGTAATGAGAATTTGTATCCAGAATTCGGAATGAGAATTCATCATCAGAATTCGTAATGAGAATTCGTCATCATAAATCTTAATGAAAATTCATGATCAGAATTCGTAATGAGAATTCATCATTATAATTCGTAATGAGAATCCGTCATTAGAATTCGTAATGAGAATTCAATGTCGAACTTCATAAGAATTCGTATCCTGAATCTGGAATAGAACTTAGTCAGATTTCGTATCCGGAATTCGGAATGATACTTTATTACAGTTCTCATCTTGAATTCGGAGTGAAACTTCCTTACAGTTCTTATCCAGAATTCGGATCCTAAAATAGAATACATTATATCAAATTTTCAAACAAATCCGAGAAAACATAAATGAATCTGAATTTTATACTTAGAAAAATATGAATGAAAATATGATAAGAAAATTTTTTCTTACAAAAGAGATTTTCCTAATAAAATCAATTTTTCTTATAAAAGCAATTTTCCTTATAAAAGCAATTTTCCTTATAAAAGCAATTTTTCTTATAAAAGCAATTTTCTTTATAAAAGAGATTTTCTTAAAGATAAGGTGTTTGTGTTTTTCAAAACAAGAAGGAATGGAAAATTCATAAAGAAAACCTTATTGACTCAATAATCTCCCCCTTTTTGGAAAGCACAAACATCCTTGAAAAAGAAATTATAAAAAGAAATAAAAACATTGAGGCTTATCTCCCTTTTCTTTAAGGATATTGATGAATACAACTAACTCCCCCTTAGGCTTTGAAAATCTAAGGATCGTATTCTAGATTTCCGGAGTGACATTTCATTACGAATAAGAAAGTCTTCTTTAATGAAAAACTCCCCCTTAGATAAACTCTTATTAGAGTTTGTTTTCTTTCTCACCCTTTGTTAGGATTCTTTTTCCCTTTCATTAGAGTTCTTTTCCTTATCCCCCTTTGTGATTTTCAAAAAGAATATAAGGGAATTGAAAATATAGCAAAGTACCTGAAAGATTAGTAGTAACAACAAAAAGAAACGAGCAAGTACAAATTTTTCATTATGTTTGAAAATTTCAACAAAAAAAGAGTTAAGGTACAACAAAAGATCGGATCTGTCTATTTGGGATCTTTCTCCTTGGCCATGAGACCCTTTAGAATAGTCTTTATCTTCTTTAAGTCTTTATGATCTTCTTCTGCTTGCTTCTCTAAGACCACTATTCTTGCAGATTGAGCTTTAATATTTTCTTCCTGGGATTGAATCTTTTCTTCCCGAGCTTTGATCTTTTCTTCCTCAGCCTTCATCTTTTCTTGAAACTCAATATGATGATCCCTTTCAAACATCCAGTTTTGAGAGACAGAATTTAGCTTCCCATTCAGATCTCTGACTTCTTGAATCTGAAAGTTCTTTTCATTTGTCAGCTTCTCTTCAAAGGAAGAAGTCAGCTCATTTATCTTCCTGTCCTCAGTCTCAAGAGCATCTTTAACATTGTCTTAAAAATCATTAAATAACCTCATTTCTTCTACAGTATTCCTCGACCAGTTTGTCATCCTCTTGCAAGATTTTCTATGGGCTTCGTAGCCAACAAAGAAAGTTTTGAACTGAGCCTCTATTTCAACACACTTGTCCATGACCATAGATACGGAGTCTGATTTCTGATTTAAAGCATGTTGGAGCATCTGACATCTTGAGTCAATACTTGAGAAGGTCGGAATGGTTCCCACCAACTTCTTTAAAGACTAGACAACAAAGTCATTTCCCACCGAAGATGACTCCGAATCCGAAACTTTCCTTGGAGAAATTTCTTCTTCAATAGGGTCAAGCTTTCTCTTTGAAGAACTACCAACTTCTTTTCTCTTCACCACTACTGAACTCAGATTATCAGCAAGAATTTGCTTTCCCTTGTCTTTTTTCAGAATAGAATCCTGTTCCGAAGTTTTCTTTTCACTATCAGAGACATGGACAACATTATCTTCCACATCAGCAAATTCTTGAACACCAACCTCTACGTTTTCCATCTGAGCAATATCATGTAAAAGTTGTTCTTCTTCTCCATGATAAGATACTTATTCTTCTCCATTCTCTTCTTCCATTGCTGGAGTAACTAGCTTCGAAGATTCAGCTTCTGAAGTTTGGAGAGATAATTATTCCAAAGGTGTCCCCTTATAATCATCTACTTGTTTCAACACATCTCTAGTTTCACCACTTCCTTCAGCAACATCTTCTTCTTCTTCCACTTTCTCAACTTGCTCTCCTTGTTCAACTGGCTTAGCCACTGCTTCTTCCGAAGCAACAAACTCTCTTCCTGGAGTCTCAGGTAGAGATTCCAATGAAAAGGATCTCGGAAATGGAATGTTTGCAGAAACCATCTCATGGAATTTTAACAAATCCTAAGCTACCTCAGCCTCAGACATCTTCTTCTTGAGATTCTTTTATTTTGCTAGTTTTTCTATCTCATCAGCAGTTCTTTCCTTCAAGGCCTTAGCCTCCGTAGGGTCCAATCCAAACTGAGGCTCCCCTTGCACTCTCTTTTCTTTTATCTCCCTCCATTTAGAAACAACCTCATCTGGGTAAGATTTCTTCTTCATTAGTTTTGGAGGTGTGGAATGAACTTCCTTAGACTTGGGATCCTCGGCTTCTACTTCCACTTCCTTCAGATTTCTCTTCCTTACCGGCTTAGAGGATTCCAGATCAGCAGCTTTCAGAACTGATTCTTTTTGAGCAGGTAGATCAATAAACTGTCCAGACTCCTTGTCAAAGGCTACATCCATTCTTTTGAGTGCACCATCACTCACCAGCATAATCTTGCAAACTCTAGGCTTAGATTTGCAAGCCTCCTTGAAAGACTCAAGGCACCGAACAATCAACTTGGAGAGGATTGATGGATACATTATAATCTGAGCTCTAAGATTTCCTTTCTTCAAATTCTCAAGAGTAATGAGAATGTGCTTCCTCAAATTAAACTTCCTTAGATTTATCAGAAAATCTAGGATGTAGATCTCACTCTTATTTAAGCTATATTTTTCACCTTTCCTTGGTACGATAAGACGCTGTACCCATAACTCCAGAATCCGAAAATTTGTAGATAAACTAGCAATCTTTGGAGCCTTGTCACCTGCCAGTCCGAGCGTTTCTAATGCTTTTTCCTTGTCGAAGCTACCTTTAGAATCCGGCAACACATGAGAAATAAATTCAGCTTCACCTTCATTATTCAGCCCTACCAAGCTAGCTGCCTTGGCATATGAAAGTTTATAAGTCTTACCATAAGGCTTAAAAGACAACTTATCCTTTCCATCTTCCTTGAGAAAAGAAACAGTCTCATAGAACTCTACAAGAAAATCTGAATATACTTCATCTTGGTTCCTGGGTTTTGACACCGCAACATCTTCCCAACTATTAATCTTGATATTCTTAGAAATAAGAGAATCGTACTTGTTGAAGAAATCCGGATGAACCAGCCTCTCTCTATATATTAACCACTTCGAGATCGGCTTAGATGAAGACATGTCTTGAGAAGCTACTTCCACAGACATTCGGATTTGAAGACCTATGAGAAGTTTGGAACTGAGAAAACTGATGTTCAGAACGGCCTTAAAACAGAGAGGCAGAGCTTTGAGACACTGGAGCTTGAAAACCGATGTGGGACAACCATTTGGGGTCCCCTTTATATAGGCAACGGGAAAACGGTTTAACTTCCACGATTGATGAAACGGTTCTGATAAGCTAAGATCAGATCTGATGGTCGAAAACCAATTCTCATGAATCCGATCTTTTGAGGTTTTTATTAAAACAAAGAATTAAGAAAATTATAATCTTAAAACAAAATATATGAAAATGCCAGCAAGTAAAGTATGACTACGAAAACTTGGGTAAAGAAATCATACCTTTCGGATTGGCTTAGGAGGATTATTCATAATGGGTAATATTCTAACGAAAAAAAACTTTATTACGAAAATACACAATTTGGAAAACTCACTACGAAAAAAACTCAGTATGGAAAAGTCAGTACGAAAATTTCATTACAAAATTTTGAAAACGAAAAACTTATTATGGAAGATTCGGTACGAATATCCCGTTATAAAAATACCAGTACAAAAATTTCCATTCCGGATATTTCCATTCCAGAAGTTTTCTATACGAAAATATCCATTCTAGAAAGTTTTAGTTCCGGGAATTCCATTCCGGAATTTTAATTCCGAAAAGTTTTAAAACAGTTTTTGAAAAACTTTGTTAAACTAACAATCAAATGTACCCCCCTATGAAAAGGAGTTTATTGCTGTAAGGAGACTATTTCAACAGAAAGTTAATTAAGAAGTATTACCTTACAGTTATCATTCCTAACTTCTATTTAATATATTCAAATCTATCAGAAGGCAATGATTTTGTGAAAATATCAGCAAGTTGATCTTGCGTTCCGATAAACTGAAGAATAATATCTCCTTCAAGTGTGTGATCCCTAAGAAAGTGATGCCTAATATCTATGTGTTTTGCACAGGAGTGATGTGCAGGGTTCTTACTGAGGGAAATGGCACTTGTGTTATCACACAAAATGCGAGTTTTAGTAAAACTCAACCCATAGTCTGTGAGTGTGTGTTGCATCCACAACACTTGAGCACAACAACTTCTAGCTGCTACATATTCAGCTTCAGCAGTGGAGAGTGCTACAGAATGTTGCTTCTTACAGGACCAAGAAACTAATGAATCTCCAAAGAAATGACAAGTTCCGGATGTACTTTTTCTATCCATTGTACATCCACCAAAGTCAGCATCAGAAAAGATTTTTAGGATAAAATCATTTCTAGAAGTATAAAATAATCCTAAATCCATGGCTCCCTTAAGGTAGCGAAAAATTCTTTTTACTGCCTTTAGGTGAGATTCCTTAGGATTGGATTGATATCTTGCACATAAGTATACTGAAAACATTAAGTCTGGTCGACTAGTTGTTAAGTATAGTAGACTTCCTATCATACCTCTAAAAGATGTTTGATCTACGGGTTTCCCAGCTTCATCAAGGTCTAAAGAGTTTGAGGTGACAATAGGAGTACTTATACTATTAGTATTATTATAACCATACATTTTAAGAAGATCTTTAATATACTTATTTTGAGATATGTAGGTTCCTTCTGGTTTTTGAGAAATTTGAAAACCAAGGAAAATGTTAACTCACCCATCATACTCATTTCAAACTCATATTTCATTAGACTTGCAAAAGATTCGGTCAAAGATTGCTGAGTTGAACCAAATATGATGTCATCAACATAAATTTGAACAATCAAAACATTTTTCTTATCTTTCGTTATAAAAAGGGTTGGATCTGCATTTCCCTTAACATAGTTATTTTGAAGCAAAAATCCAGTGAGTATATCATACCATGCTCGTGGGGCTTGTTTAAGGCCATACGGAGCTTTGGTAAGTCTAAATACATAATCAGGATGTTTTGTATCTTCAAAGTTAGGAGGTTGTTCAACAAAGACTTCCTCTTGAACATAACCGTTAATAAAAGCACATTTCACATCTATTTGGAAATGTTTGAAATTAAAGAATGCTGCAAAGTCAAGTAGAATACAGATAGATTCAAGTCTAGCTACTAGAGCATAGGTTTCTTCATAGTCTATTCCCTCTTGTTGATTATAGCCTTTATCAACAAGTCTAGCTTTATTTCTTACTATGACTCAATTTTCATCACATTTATTTCTGAAAACCCATTTGACTCCAATTACAGAAGTTTCCTTAGGTCTTTCAACAAAGGTCCAGATTTTATTCCTTTCGAATTCATTTAGTTCATCTTGCATGGATTTAATCCAATCATCATCACCTAAAGCTTCATCAGTGCTTTTAGGTTCTAATTGGGAAAGAAATGCTAGATGTTCTACTTCATTTCTTAAGGAACTTCTAGTCCTTACAGGTTGATTTAAATCACTAATGATACTATCACTGGGATGATTCTTAAGAAACGCCTGATTTGGGTTTTGAAAAGCCTGTTCATCAACATAGGGTAGAAAATCTTCTGGGGTAAATGTTTCAGGAATATCTTCTTGAACATTTTCTTTATCAGAAGGTTCTTCTATCAAAGGTTGATAATCAGTTTTTAAAAACACATCCGAGGATGTAGGCTGAGGTGTTTTAAAAACAAAAGGATCTGACTCATCAAATTTTACATGTACTGTTTCTTCAACAGTACAAGTGTTTTTATTAAAACCTCTATAAGCCTTAGATGTTGTGGAATAACCTAAGAAAATTCCTTCATCAGATTTTGGTGCGAATTTATGTAAGTTATCTTTAGTATTCAAAATGAAAACTTTGCAACCAAAAACCTTGAAGTAGGATAGTCTTGGTTTTCTACCATTCCATAACTCATAAGGAGTTTTATTAAGAAAAGGTCTAATCAAAACTCGATTTATAGTATAACAAGAAGTACTTACAGCTTCAGCCCAGAAATGTCTAGCTATATAATATTCACTCAACATTGTTCTAGTTATCTCTTGAAGAATTCTATTTTTTCTTTCAACTACACCATTTTGTTGAGGAGTTATAGGTGCTGAAAAATTATGTTAATACCTTTTTTACTACAAAAAGTTTCAAAATCAGAATTTTGAAATTCTCCATCATGATCACTATGAATAGTTTTCAATGGAAGGTTTTTCTCATTTTTAACTTGATCTCTAAAAATTTTGAAATAAGAAAAGGCTTCAGATTTCTTTGATAGAAAATAAACCCAAGTAAATCTAGTGTAATCATCAACTAGAACAAACACGTAGTATTTGCCTCCAATACTTCCAGTTTGTGTTGAACCAAAAAGATCCATGTGCACTAACTGTAATGCATCGGTTGTTGAGACTTCACCGATTGATTTAAAACTAGATTTATGTTGCTTTCCATATTGACAAGGATCATAAACATTAGAAGAGTCAAATCTAAGATCTGGTAGATCCTTAACTAGTATCTTCTTAGAGAGTTTATATAGGTTCCTAAGGTTACAGTGACCTAGTCTTCTATGAAATAACTAGGAATGATCTTCCATTGCACTAAGTCAAGGTAAATCTGGGCTTCTAAGATCCTATAAGTTTAAGTTGTAAACATTCTCTTGCCTATTGGCTGAGAGAATAAATTCTTCTTTGGAATTGTGAACTAATCACTTATCATTCCTAACATTCACAAGGTAACCTTCATCACATAACTGACTTATGCTAATAAGGTTGTGCTTAAGACCCTTAACAAAAAGAACATTTGAAATCAAAGTTTTACCAAGAAAAACAATATTACCAATACCAACAATCTCACCCTTAGCATTATCTCCGAAAGTTACCTTTCCTCCTTTCATTTTGATAATCTTTTCAAAATAGCTTTTGTTACCAATCATGTGCCGGGAACATCCACTATCTATGTACCATGTATTGTTTCTGGTACTCTCTTTATTTTCCTGAAATCAAGAAGAAAATTAGACTTTCGGAATCCAAACTTGTTTGGATCCGAGATTTCCAGACAATAAAATTTTAGGTACCCACATCTTCTTAGAAAAGTAAGCTTTGTGAAATCCTAAAGATTGGGTTTTGTTTAAGGAACAATTCTTTGCCCAGTGACCACCACATTGACACTTAGTACAAAATGGGGCACTTTGAGGAACAAAATAATTGTTTCTGAAAATTGGTTTTTCATGGGTATAACCAAATCCAGATTTTTTTCTTAAAGTTCGTATTTGGGAATACATTTTATCAAAATTTTCTTTCCCATGGGTAAAGTTTTATAAACACTTCTTTAAGGAAAAAATTTCAGACTTGAGTTTTATAACCAAGTTTTTATCCTCAAAATCATTAGTTTTAGAACTAGAGCTTGGCTCGAAAACATTTTTATTAGAAATTACTTTTTCTATTTCTTTAGAAAGTTTGTTCTTCTCAGAACTTACTTCCTCAAGATTTTTTGAAATACTTTCAAAGTCAGCATTTTTCTTATCAAGATCTTTAGAAAGATATGATATTTATTTTGTAATAATAGAATTCCTAGAGTTTTCCTTATCAAGTTTCTTATTGAGTTTGGAATTCTCAATCTCAAGAAGTTCAGCAAACCCAGATACTTCTTCATAAGTAGGTAAATTATTTTCTTCATCAGAAGAGGATTCTTCATCAGAAGAGTTATAATACTTACTATTATTAGAATTTAAAGAAACATTGGTCAATGATTCAGTATTTTGTACCTTAGCCATAAAACAATGATTATCAATAGGTAATCTGTCTATAAGACCAATATTCTTCTGTCCTGAAGATTCATAATCAGAAGATTCATATGAATAGTCACCACCACTGGCACTCCAGGTGTCATTATCTTTCAGAACTTTCTTTTATTTTGCTTCATAATACTTCTTTCTATTCCTGTATGAATGTCTTTCTTCCCTTTCTTTCTTTTTGTGCATAGGGCAATCTGGTCTTATATGTCCAGCTCTCTTGCATTCTTAACAAGTAACTTCTCCATATTTCTTATCTTTCCTTTCCTTTTTCTTATACTTGGATTGGAAATTTCTCTGACCAGCTATCTTGTTCATCCTTCGAGCAAGATTTGCTAATTCATTTTCTAATATTTCACTCTCACTAGAATTTGACTGAAATACCATTTTCTTAGACTTAGATCTGGTTACTCTCTCAGGAGTCTTAGCTTTCATATGATTTTATGTTGTTGTAAAAGCAACAGTACCATTTCCATTTTTCTTTTTGATGTTGTCAGCATCTCTCTTCATTCTGGCTTCATGTTGGAGAAGAGTTCCAAAATGCTAATCAAGAGAGATCTGAGTGACTTTCTTGTTCTCATCTATAGCAGGTCATTTTGACTCCCACTAATTAGGCATGATATCAATTATCTTATCCACAAGAGCTTCATCATCTAAACCTTTATCTCCCATAGACTGTAGGCTGTTTACGATAGTCATAAATCTATGTTGAACTTTACAGATTGGTTCTCCATAAGGAAAATTGAAGCCATGATATTCAGCTCTAAGCATAGCTCTCCTAGTCTCAATCACCTTAGAAGTTCCAAAGTGTGTAACCTCTAACTTCTTCCAGATACAGTTAGCTGCTTCACAAGAATAAATTTGGCTATATATATTCCTGGTCATTGAACAAAGTAGAGTATTGCGTACCTTATATTTGAGTTGATATTCTTGCTTTTCCTGGTTAGTAAAAGTTCTAACTTCCTTATCAGGAATCTTATAATCACCAGTAAGCATAACAAAATTGTCTACTCCAGTATTGATAAAAAAAGTATTCATTCGATCTCTCCAGTACTCATAATCATTACCATCAAAGATTGGTGGTCTTGTAGGATTTATATTATCAATTGAACAAACATTAATTCCTGCCATACTTATAATAACCTTCGGCACACAAACGTGTTAGTAGAAAAGATTCGTAATAACAAAGTTCGGAATGGAAAAGTTCGGAATGATAAAGTTCGGAATGGGAAAGTGAGAAAGAAAAACTTATACGTGAGTACAAGTATTTTAGAGACCTGATCTGATACCAATTGTAGGATCGAAATAGTGATGTAGATGCTCAATATACAAGAGGGGGGTGAATTGTATACTTTCAAAATTCTTTTGGAACCTTTAAAGTTAGTTACGAATAACTATGTTCTCCTTATGTAAAGGAAAGGGCTAGGTTTAACAAAGTTAAACTTAAGCAAATTCACAACACCACTAATACCAAATGAAAACTTGGAAAGATATTCTGAACGTAGGTTCTGGAAATATGGTTCCGGAAATTGAAGCTTAACAAAAGATTACAATATGAGATCCTACCTTAAAGCGTATATTATCTAAATGAAACAGAGTACAAGTAAGGAAGTATAAGAAAGTTATACTTTCCTTATAATACAAAATGCATCGGAAATAAAAAAGTAGTAGAACTACAAGTAACAAGATATAAGTCTTTTAACCCAAAGAGAAGGGTATCCAACAAACTTGGATAAAGGTCCCTTGATTTATACTTTCAAGCAAGTCTGCCTTACCCACACCAGGGTAAGCCCTCGATACGAAGATCAGAGTGTCTCTGTCTTGCTATCCCCGCAAGCCCTCAACTTCAAGGTAGTTGGCAACCTCTGTCTTCCTCAGCAAGGAAGCCCTCGAACATCAAGGTAGTCAGCACCTCTGTCTTCCTATCCCTAGAAGCCCTCGAATGTAATCACCAACATTCGGAGTCACACGAAGATTTGAGAGTTAATAAGAGCCTCTCTCTCTATAAATCACATCAACAACATGTATACACAATAACCAAGTTGTTCATCCATCCATCGGTTATGAGCTCTTTCAAATGAGCTCCTATTTATAGGTAAGGTTGGCCTCCTTTCCAACGGTCATATTTTCCTTAAAAATCGGAGGGACCTGTACACGTGTAACTTAACCAACAGTTAGTTCATAAAAGAATACACGACATCGTTTTATAACAAAACAAGTGTACCAGAATATACGACACCGTTTTAAATTTTAACTAAAAAGATTCAGAGTGAAGGTTCGGAGTTAAAGTTCGGAGTGTAAGGAAAATAATAAAGAGTAGTCAAAATATAAAGGCATAAGAAAAATGAAAGTTCGGAGTGAAAAATTCGGAGTTTGAATAAATTCAGAGTGTATAAAATAGAGATGATCAGATTCTGTTTAATAGATGAATTCGGAATGAGAATTCGGAGTGATAATTCTTCATCAGAATTCGTAGTGAGAATTCCTCATCAGAATTCGTATTGGTAATTCATCATCAGAATTCGTAATGAGATTTCATATTGAGAATTTGTAATGAGAATTCGTATCTAGAATTCGAAATGAGAATTCATCATCAGAATTCGTAATGAGAATTCGTCATCATAAATCTTAATGAAATTTCATTATCAGAATTCGTAATGAGAATTCGTCATTAGAATTCGTAATTAGAATTCGTTATTAGAATTCGTAATGAGAATTCAATGTTGAACTTCATAAGAATTCATATCCTGAATCTGGAATAGAACTTAGTCAGAGTTCGTATCAGGAATTCGGAATGATACATTATTACAGTTATCATCTGGAATTCGGAGTGAAACTTCCTTATAGTTCTTATCCAAAATTCAGATCCTAAAACAGAATACTTTATATCAAAGTTTCAGACAAATCCTAGAAAATAGAAATGAATCCGAATTTTATACTTAGGAAAAATATGAATGAAAATATGATAAAGAAAATTTTTTCTTAGAAAAGCGATTTTCCTTATAAAAGAAATTTTTCTTATAAAAGCAATTTTCCTTATAAAATCAATTTTCCTTATAAAATCAATTTTTCTTATAAAAGAAATATTCCTTATAAAAGCGATTTTCTTAAAGATAAGGTGTTTGTGATTTTCAAAACAATAAGGAATGGAAAAGTCATAAGGAAAACCTTATTGACTCAACACTCCAACCATATCCTCTGTCTCATTTTCAATTATTTCTGAGTGAATATATACTTCCAACATTTGTGGTTATTATATATTTCACACTTTACTCCATATAAATGATGATTAATTTTTTTTAAAGAAACACAATAGTATATAATTCTAATTCATGTGTTGGGTAATTTAACTCATGAGGTTTCAACTAACGTTATGTGTAAGAAATTACCTATTCATTATGTATAAGGAAACTACCAAGTCCATTCAATAAAGCATCACTGTAAATAAAAACTCACCATTTCTGGAAGGTAGTACCAAAACTGGAGCATTGACCAATCTTTATTTCAATTTATGAAAACAATCATCAAATTATTTTGTCAAAATAAACATAACACCTTTTTGAGTTATCTTATTCAGTGGACAAGATTACTATGAAAAATTTTCAAAAATCCTCGGGTAATAACCAGAAAAACCCAAAAAACTACGGATCAAGATTATATTTGTGGGTCTTGTACATTTTTTAAAAACTTTGGTTTTAATAGGATCAACATTTATTCCATTTTTAGAAACAATGTGACCGAGGGAAAAAATTTGCTGTAACCAAAACTCACACTTGATGAACTTCCAAAATAGTTTCATTTTTTTAATGATTGCAAGAAAACACTTAAATGAATTTCATACTCCTCTTTACAATTATAATTAACCATAATATCATCAATGAACACAACAAAAAACTTATCCAAGAACTCACATAATATTATATTCATAAGGTCCATGAATACATCATGTGTATTGGATAAAACAAAAGGCATAACATTAAATTCATAATGGATATATCTAGTATGAAAAGGAGTCTTTAAAATTTCTTCTTCCTTTAATTTAAATTGATGGTACCCCGACCTCAAATCAATCTTCAAATAAATCATCTATATGAGGAAAAGGATACTTCTTCATAACTGTGATGTTATTCAATGCTCTATAATCAATTCAATGTCTCATTGAAAAATATTTATTTATAACAAACAATACATGAGCACCCCATAGTGATTTTATAGGTCGAATGAAACATTTATCTAATAACTCCTGCAATTGCTTCTCTAACTCTAAAAGTCCAATTTGAGCCATTCGATAAGGGTGTTTTGAAATCGGAATACCATCATGATCTAAGTCAACAGTACATTCAACCTCTTGGTCAGGTATAATTCCAGGAAACTCCTCAGGAAAATCATCAAGGTACTTATTTACCCCTAACACATTGTTAATCTCAACACTTCTTTTATTTTCAACAATATGTGCAAAGTAACATTCATTTCCATCTTTAACTAGTTTTCTCCGCTTCCGGATATGTTATCAAATTCAAGGGTTCATTCTTGTACACAAAATGAAAATCCTATTCGAAATAAAACTCTTTATCTCTCCTGTCAATATTAGCATGATAAATAGAATGCCAATTCATACCCTAAATAACATCAAACTATAATAGATGAAAAACAATAAGGTGTGTTGGTAGATTCTTTCCTCACACAAGGAGACGAAGGTTCATTTAATTTTTTTTCTTTCAACATTTCTTCCAGGTGTTTTTACCATATGTTTAGGATTCATATCTTAATATGGAATTCCCAATTTACTAGAAAACTTCTCAGAAATAAACGAATGTGTAGACCGTGAATCAAACAACACATTGGAATAATCTGAACAAACCAACAGTGTACCTGATACTACATCGTTGATGGCCCAACATCTGCTGATGTATTTTTAAAGGACTTCACTATCCCTTTCTACTTTTAGTCCTACTGCTTTCCCTCAATTGAGGTCTTCATTGGATAGTCATTTGTATAATGACCCATTTCATTGCACTAAAACATTTTATTGACTATAAATAAAATTTTGTCTTACCATTACCTTAATATTTTTCAGAGAAATTATAAGCCTTATGTCCCATTTTACAACATTGGTAGCACTTACTGGAATTCCAATGACATTCCCCAACATTCGGTTTACCACAATTTTCACAGATTGAAAATAGAAGTTTATAACCAACATACTTTTTTGAAGAGTTCTTCCCTTTCATCTACCACCTCGACCTATTATTCTGTTGTTTTTCAATGAACACCTGATCATCGACATGCTCCATTTCCACCTTCTTCACCCAATGAACGTGTTTTTTGATAACTTTTGAACTCCAGAGAAGCTAATTCCCTTTGATAATATGGCATTAATCCAGAGTAAAAATGGTTGATTTTACTATCAAAATTTCATATTAAATTTGGAGCATACCTTTCCATTTGAGTGAATTTGGACTCATAAGAAGCCACTAAGTCATCCTCTACCTCAATTCTAAGAATTTTTTCCATCCTAAGACGAACAACCTATGGAAAATATTTCTCACGAAACATACCTTTGAATTCATCCCAATCAAGAGCATTCAATCTCCTCACTATGCCAGATATTTTTCACCATCGACTACCACTGATCAGTATCACCTTAAAATTGGTGAACATCAAGAGTAACATTTTGATTTTTTGAACACCACATGAAAACCAAAATTTTATACAGTTCTTTAATCCACCCTTCTGCTAGAACAAGGTTAAATGGCCCTATGAATGATGGGGGATGTTGCCTCATGAAATACTCCACTACTGACATGTTCCTCTGAGGTTGATCTAGATAATCTATTGCATGGATACCACCACCATTTATAGCCTGAGTCAATTATACCATCACTACAACAAATTGTTCATTTCTGATCCCTACTATCTCAAGTTTCTAATTTAGAAGGTTGTCTTCCTCCTGATGTCATCCCAATATAGCTGCCCTGTTTCCTCTAAAGAAAACCATTCTGAAAAAAAATATCTTAGGTGAAGCAACATGGTAATCTTTAAATTCTATATCATTTCAATATTAACATAAATTAATTTATGTATATTAATTTTACTATATCCAAACTCCTATAGTTATATTAACCTACCTCTAATACCAACTATAAGGACCCGACAATAAATATTACATAATATTGAATTAAATGAATAATTCACATTGAGGATATTTTCATGTTTACAGTTTTAGAGAAATAGGTGATAATATTTATATTACATCTCAAAAATTACAATTTAGACACTTCTACTCAGTTTCTATTTTTTCATAAAATAAAAAAACTCCTGAAGAAAGAGTAATGTCTAGTCCCAACTTTTGGCAGGATGACTTTCCCTTGTTCCCATCCTTGACCGTATTCATCTTCAGGCCCTATGAAAAACATTTCAAAACATGGTATGAGTATAAAAATCTTATTAAGGGTTATTAAACAATGAATGAAATTATTATTTAATCACTTCATTCATAAAAAAGGATCATTAATATTCCTCATGAAATAATAAGATTTATGAATAACACATTGAAACCATAAATAAAGTAGGTAACTTGTGACATTCATATCATACTTACATTGTAGCTATCACAACTACATAGGGAGTTACATTTGGAATACCCATCATACTATATTATCTAAATCTCTTTGGAAAAAAAATTCATGTTTACATACGTCATGTACCCAATGAATTGGAGGGCTATCTCGGGCACACCCACCCTAGGATTATCATGGAACCACCCATATACATAACATTTCCCAAGAACCATAACATATTTGTAACACATAAAATAATCATAAAGGAAGGATAACATTTCCACTCAATCAAAATATAATATTTAAATATATAGACATAACAAATTCACAAATAAACTCAATTTCAATACTAAAATACTTAAAATAGTATATGGTATTTATTTTCCATTGAAAAACATTACGTCTTGTTAAGGAATCCAAAGATCAAATAATACTCACGTTGGTGGAAAGGTAATTGTCACCACTTACAACAAAAAGAATCATTCAATATTTTCATTTAGTAAAACGAATCATAGCAAAAGATTACCATTGAATGAAATGAAATTTCAAATATGATTATACAGTGTATAAAATAAAGTCATGTATTAAAACAAAATATGCCTCAATGAATGTAGATCGAGACAATGTCCTTTGTCATGACATGTAAATTATTTATTCTCATGAATAATTAACTGAAGTTAATTTATAAATGATTAAGAACATTTTTCAAGTTTATTATTTATTTTATATCACTTATTACCATGTTGTAAACATTATTTTATCATTTATGTTAATAACTTTTGTTTTGTCGATATTTGGTACTTGAGTCAAAAATAGACTTCTTATAATTACATGTTATTCACATGGTAAAAATTTCATTGTATATATAATGGTAGTAATGATTTAGATATCATATATATAATATATATCTAGTATATACATGAATTTGTAATAGTATATAACATTTGGAAATAAGAAATGAAATGCACCTTTCAGGGAGACGATAAGTCGTACGTACACATGAACACAACATTCATTTCTATTCATTATTTTAAGGGAATTGAAATATAATTATACATATATATATTATAATTACAATTTAATATCATATATAATATAATTAATTCCATCCTTTATACTTCCCACATATGACATTAACTAGTCATATCACTTTGAGGCGACAGTAGTCTCCACAACCTCAAATGAAATAATCATGTTTACCCATAATGTAATCCATAAAGGTATGATATAAAAGGAAAATATTGATGAATATATAAAACATAAATATAATATATATCATATATAAATATAGTGTCATCTTAATGGCCACCATGAGAGGTGGTAGGATATAATCAAATAATCATCGTTTCGTGAGGCGTAAGTTTTCCATTCACAAAAACATTTTGTTCTTCATCCATTAAATGGAGGTGTGTGTATGTGTAGTTAAAATAATTCTCATAAAAATATCCTAGTATACTAAGGATCCCTTTTTTGTTATAAATTAAATAATAAAAAGTGTTTAGGGGTTGTAAAAGTAAAATAAAAAAAAGTTAACAGAAAATGTTACCTTTAATTTAGATAACTCCCTTTGGATTGAACCAAAAAGACTTCCTAAAGTGCCTTATGCATAAGGTAAGGCTTCTAGAAGGAGGAGAAGGATCTTGAGACATGATTTGGGTAGGGGTTGGACGAGTTAAGTGGCTTGAGAGTTGTGCCGAATGAGTTCTAAGTGAGGGATTTTTATTAGGGGGAGGAGGGCCTCTTTAGGAAAGTGTGAAAATATTATTTTATTATATAATGATATTCGGTTTCTAAAAGTTCAAAACTATTTAAATTCGAAGATAAGATGAAAATGGTAGAAATAAATTCATTAAATAATTATTAGACAAGTTTTGGATATTTTTATAATATTTATAATCTTATTTATTTAAATAATTTAATAAAGAGGTAATTACCGTGTCATTATTGTGTCCTAAATAATTTCATTTAATTGATGTCTACAAATATTTAAAAAAATAAAATAATGTAGGAAATATTTTTAACTTTAAAATGTATATTTAATTTCTAAATTATAATATATATATCCTCTTGTAAAAATTAATTTACTAAAAGATATTTGTTTATTCATTTTTTCTATTACTTAAAGTTCATTATTTTATAGTGTCATTATCACTCTCAAGAGACTCAATGGGGTCCAAAAATCGACGCAAAGATGCCCATGGTCATAAATGACTCGTCCAATAAGGTTAGGACAAGTGTTTAGGTAATTTTATTTTATTAAAATATTATTTTAACATTGAATTAACCTATTTATCTTTATCTTCTGTAATTAAAAGTCAAAAGTTACTATTGCTCAAATTTTTTTTATCTTATTGAAATTTTTTTTACTTACTAATAACAACCATGTATGTCGAAATTTAAAAATTCAATCCATAGAAGTGGTGAAATTTCATTTAAATGAAAATGTCATTTTTTACCTACGACTTAGTGGTTTCACTATTCATAAAAATTGATGTTTTCAGAAAAATTCCATAAATTTAGCCTAAGCGATAGTTGACATTCAAAATTACAAAATGATTTCAATTTTACCAAATTTAATATATAGATGTTGGATTAATTAGTTTAAAATTAATTCCCATTATCAAAACAAAAAGTGTGATTTTAAGAAACAATAACTATCAAAAGATAGATACTTTTTTATGTCCAATTTCAATGTTAAATTAATTCCAAGGACCATTATTGAATTATATGACAAAAGCATAATATAATTAAACTTTAAAACCAATTAAAATGATAATATATCCGTATAAATAAATTAGATAAAAAGTAACTCTTGAATTAAAATACAATATTATTCACTATTCCTAAAAAATAGAATTTTAGCAGAATACTACTTAAAGTAAATTTAGATGTTCCAATTATAAAGAATAATTTTATTTGGTCAAATATAATATATAAAAGTGGAAATAACAAGATTTAATGATATTTTACCATCAAATGGCTTTAAATCTACCTTTCATAGAATATTAGAGTATTTTTGTTGAAAATTAGATTCATTCACATTTTAAGCCTCTATATTTTATTTGATAAATGTAGAAGGATTTAAAAACCTTGTATAATTATATTATAGTTAGTTCTATTCATTACTACCAATACAATGGCTAGGTGTTAAATACCATTTAAAATAATAATATTATATTATTAGTGTGAAACATAAGACATCAAAGAAACCCGCTGTTGCGTTTCGGGTACCCTATCGAACATAGCATCCCCTTTAAAGTAAAATTAAAATTTATTTCCCAAATATTAATAATTATGGGATATTTCTTATTCTATATTTTCATGGGATGTTACACCACATATCTTTAGATCTTGCTACATGGACCATCTATTATTAATCTCTAGTTTCCCTAGTTAGGGGAAATATGAATTAAAATGAAGAATGATAAATTAAGGAATACAAGACAAAATCTAAAGGGCACAAATTATATATAAAACAATTGATAAATGGTAAAAAGGTATCAAATCCGTACTGATGTGGATCCAAGTGACTAACAACACTATTTAAAGATATGATGATGAAGAGATATGAAAAGGAATAATATTATTCAATGGATCCCAAAATCATAACATATACTATGCAACAAAGGAAGATAAGTTAAAAGATAAACTGAAAAACTTTCTGTTGGGAAACTGCCATTTTACCAAAAATACATGGGTCAGACAGTTTACCTGCATGGTTTACAAAACAATTTTGAAACTATGAAAATCTCTATGTATGCATGGGGAATTGTGCACGAATACCATGAATGGTATTCACTAGACATGCAGCAACTGTACGTAATTTTATATCCTAATCTTATAAAATTAAAGACATGTTTCACAGCCATGCAGTGTAACCCGCATGATAAACTAATAATTTATTTAAATCAGAAGATCCATACCTCAATGATAAACAAGTTTCTTACCAACATCTCCCTCAAAGAAATTCTTCCACAAATGTCCCTTCCAAGGGTGGTGAAGAAATAATTGTGAAAAAATATAGCCACTTTAATCACAAATCTGGAACCCTCCCTTGGGTCTCATCCTACACCTAACCATAATACCATAGAACTCATACTAAAGGTATAGGAAGACATTGGAGTACCATTAGGATATGATCCCCTAGTCATATAATATTATCCTCAAAAAATTGATATATATACAACTCAACCTCATCAGGCTGAAAATCATGAGATGAGTCTGAAATTGAATGATACAACTGGAAAACATAAATGTTGTCATGCATAAATTGGTACCTCTTAGTTAATTTCAACCTACAACAAACCATCCCAGCCTTCTCCAGAATAATAAATTTTCAGATATATCTCAATAATGGCTTACTCTATCACCAAATACTGTTATATACCAACCTCAGTAAAACACAAAAGAATACATGATCCTCGAACTTGAACACTAGAGGAATTCTAAGGCGACTGATGTGTGATATTTGAAGAGACTGCACAATATTGATCCTCTTAAAAATCAACTTAACCTATTTTGTGGTCCCCTAGACACAAAAAGGTCCTAGTATAGCTTCCAATCCTCTCTGAAAGATATAAAAGGGTTATTGGAATGGTTTATCCTATAAAGCCTTATATAGAACCATATAAATAGTTTCTTAGATGCTATTATTATAGGAGTAATCCACCATGGGTATATGACTCTCCCAAGAACACTTATAATATAGGACTTAATCCCGCAACATGTCCTCAGGCACCTGAATCCTATGCTCTGACTCACCATATGTCAAGGGGTGGTAAGATGTGGTTAGAAGAACCTATGTATGCAGTTCCCTCTATAAAGATTTGTATAAATGATAAGTAATCCAATAATCCCTATCTAAAAAGTGAGATTGCATGAACCCATGTAGTTGTACAATCTAAACAACGTACAACCTCCCAGGATCATCATTATTGAATATTTCCATGAATGGAAGGAAATATTTATCCTTCGTGATCTAGTCCACAACTTCCCACAAAGTTTCATTACCTCATGGTGACCTCAGTAAAACCATCAGTAAATCCATTGAGACATCATTCCATTTATATTTAGGAATGTGTAGCTACTGTAAAATCCCATCTTGTCATTGGTGTTCTTCCTTCAACAAAAAACCGGTGTAACATCTCAAGACAAAAACAACCACATCTCTTTTCATACCTAGACCCCAAAAAATGACAATGTAAATCACAATACATCATGTTGACAACATGATGCACTTCCCATATGGAGGCATGAAAATACATCATCATCTCATCATTCTTGTCTTCCACAACCCATACACGACCACGTAATCACATAACATTATCCTCACCTATGGTCCAACAAGAAGGATGGTCCTCACTTGGTACACTCGCTTGTAGAACTAGCCCTTCAAAATCCAATATATTCTTCATCCCCCCTCATTCCCTTAGGGTGGAGGAAGCAATTTGTAATGAAAGAAACATCATTATTTGACTAGAATGATCCTCTAAGTTAATCTCATTGAACGAAGACATAAGCTACAACTTGACACTTGTCAACTTCCCTGCCTATATTTAAGTCCTCTAGCGTAGTGCATCATCCACAACATTTCCTTTCCAAAGTGTGTAGGCATGCTCTAAGTAAAAGTAATCAAATAATTCCACCCACCATTACTTCCTTAGATTTTGATCATGCTATGTAATTAAGTACTTGAGGATTTGGTGGTCTGTATACACCATAAAACACCCTCCCAATAAGTAATGCCTCCAAAAATTTCATGTATGAACAACCCCAACCAACTTTAGATCAGGTTTTTTATTATTACTCTAATATTTAATCATATTCCAAGACCCATATGCAACAAATCGATCACCTTCATAAGAATAGCTCCCAGACTGATACTCAATACGACAAAGTATGTAGAGTAACTCCATCCTAGATCTAGAAAAACATGTATTGATTCATAAATCAATCTCCATTTCATATCCTAATATATTATTACCCATTTTGTTTTGAACCTTTATGATAGCCTTTAGTTCTAATCATTTATAACATTCCATGTTTTAAAAGATAATATATTAAATGAACATAATTGTTTTATCACAGGGTAACACCTTAATCTTGTCCAGGATTTCCAAGTCATCTTATTTGGATGATATATAATTTACTGGTCTAATTTTTTTCATCATCTATGGTACTCATTGAGCATAGTTTTACTGTTTCTATGGATATATGGAAGTCCCTATGAAATCTTCATCTTCCCTTTTTTTGATACCATGTGATTTTTTTGTAATTTATTTTCAAAAAAACATATCCATCCTGAAGTGACTTTTTATTATCCAAACATAGGGGGTTTAGAAAAAACCAATTATGTCCCTTTTTCACTTAATTACTAATTATTTCCCTAGACCATTCAACTGATTTTTGTATAAATATTGGACTCAACTTTTACCATTGGTTCCCATTCTTGGTTTTTAGCCCAACATGTAATGAATCTATTTTTATTAGATGTTTACTATTTTGTAATACATACTGTTGTAACTATTGATTTGGTTCAAAAATAAAATTTCCATGAGATGTTGTGGGATGAACATAGTAGGTCTTATTGATTGTGAATTCATTATTTCTGTTTAGATATAAGAAGAGGGATTTTTTACTCTAGATTTTTCAATTTTTTGATTTGAAACTAGATATGGGGAATTTATGAAATTAGTAAATATAGATAACGATTGAAATGTAGTTTGTAGAAAAATGTTTTTGAGGACTATGAAGGTAGATGGTTAGTATTATGAGCTCAAATATTCCTCTTTTTGACTAGTTTATTTTGTAGGAATGTTAAGAAAATTCAATCATTACATTTTATGGATGGTTATATAATAGTTTCATCAGAACACAGAACCTCCATTTCTAATTGAAAATTAATTTAAAAAATCCTGATTCCTATTGACTATGAATAGAGGAATTTCAAGGGGTGGTTTTTGAGTATTCAAAGTGTATTTTTTTGGCACTATCCATGACTGGGGAAACAACTCCAACAGAAATTTGTTTTGTGAATATGTGTGTACAAGCATAGTAAAATTTGATGGCATGGAACTAAGGCCTATACCTCATAGTATAATGTCTTATTTGAACGATGTACCATTCAGTTTTTTATCCTACAACAAAGAATTTGTGGGTTAAATATTAAGTTCACTTATCATTGGACGGATGGTTAGTATCTAAACATTCAAAGGTTATTTGATTGATATTATTCCTCCACACTCAGGTATAACGAGGGATAATTGTAAGCTACAACCTGAGGTATAACGACCCATACTTTACATACATTGTTATTACATCAGAATTTAAGCACACTTATTACAACATATAAAAAAACCAAGATAGGACCATATAGGTATAGTATCTTTAGAAACTGGGAAACATAAACAACTAGTTCATAAAGTGTCTACACTGTCTCCCATTTATTTCATCATATCTATAGTCCCTTTTGGCATATCTTACTTAATAACCTTCTTCCTGACCTGGGGAAAGAAAACATACAAAAGGGTGAGATCAAATGCTCAGTAAGGGTAAACAAACGAAATACCAATCACATCATATTCATAAGAACATAACTTTTGGAAATCCTAACCTGAAAAAGAGAGCATAATTTCATAACATGGGAAAAATCATAGTAGTGAAATGTAATCCCAATAATCATAACTTAGAACATGAAACTTTGTGGAATACACACATAATCATAGAGAATCATTTCTTATTAGTCAAGACTCATTACCAAGACTATCTTAGTGGACAAAGTCCATTTCTGAACCGAGTTCACTCCCTGTTTCAGTCCTGTTTCACTGAACCGGTATAACCTACCGTTCCAGCCATGTCTATCTCATGAGATATAAAATCTTTAACCAATGCATTGGAGGGAGATATAGGTCCCACCCATCTCATAATGATACCATTATTATGTGTGCCACAAAATCATAAATCATATATCATTTCATAACCCATGTAATAAAAATGGGAATCTTAAACATCGTGACATTATCAAACAATTCATATAAGATAAAGGAATTCATAAAAATAATTCCATCACAACATAATCAAATCAATGTAATAATATGGATATAAACATAACCCTATATTATCTTAGATGGAAAATAATTTTGATAAAACACTTGAACTCCATTCTTGAGGAAAATATCCTTTCAAATTCAAAAACATTTTCCTATCTTAAACATGTCATACAATTTTAAACAAAATAAGTTGATTAAAAATAAACTTGAAAACATTTAAAGGATGCTTCGTGGAAATAATTTTTTAAAAATCCATTCATGCCCTATAGGATAAAAAAACATTCTTCGTACTTTTTTCGGAAAAGTCAAAAAGTACCTCGTACGAAAAACGACAAAAGATTCCTTTCATATCCTTTACTAAAAACTCACCGAAGGGTAAAATTGGATTTAAACAATTTTAGGTGGATGGAAATAATATTACATATTGAGGAAACATGGATTTTTATGATAAAATACACCCTAGTAAATTCTAAAGTATAAACAATATCGGATAAAAATGAGATTGTAATATTTCCCTCACCATAGGTCCGATATGCTTTATACGTGTCCGAACCTCCTGTATAATAATTTAAATAATTTTATTGACTTATTACAGAATCATACTTATTTTTATGATATCATATATGGTCATATTCTTAGCTTCTTAGTAGTAATATTTCATTGCAACTTGTTATTCGGGTGTTTATAACTTTTTGTTCTTATGCGTGTTTTGTCGAATAAATTCTTATTCTTCTCTTTATATTATAGATACATCATTTCTAGAATGGTATTAGTGTAATATATATCATATTCATTCATTCAATTCATTTATATAATCATTATGAAATGAATATCATGTAGAACGAGTCGCATCATGTCGTGGAGACGGTATTCGGTACGTACGCACGAGTGATGATATCATTCCTATGATCATGGAATTGTATTGGAGTGTATGTATAATATTTAAGAATTAATATAACTTTATAATAGTCATATATAGTCATTATTTACAACATTTTACTCATCAAAGTAAGGTGGTGGTGGAAAATAGATTACACCACGGCGTGGAGACGGTATTCCGTACGTACGCACACGCGGTGATTTCTTTTTCCATAGGATGGATAGATGGTGAATTAGGGTTGTTTCATACTTATAATAACATATCAGTATATGAGTGATAATGATGTTATTACTTTATAATGAAACAACTAAAGAAGAATAAGTGGAAGAAGAAATAAAAATGAAATAATCGGTAACGGACATTACCTCTTCTTTGAAGTGCTTCTTTGAGACCTTCTTTTAGGGCACTAAAATTGGTCTTTGAAGAAGACCAGAACTGCTAGGATGTCTCTAGGGAAGTGGAGAGGAGGAATTTCCAGGGTTTGGCCGAGCTTGAAGGCTCAAAGTAGTGTGAGGAAGAGGGGGAGGTTCCCTTCTATAAGGGAGGAGAGGGGCTCCTTTGGGAAAACTAAAAATATTATTTTATTATAAAGTCAAGTTCGGTTTTAAATAACTCAAAATTGATTTATTTAGAAGATAAGGTGGGGATAGGTCTAACTCCTCTCATCCAATATAATTTAGACAAATTTAGGTTCCTATTTTAACTTTGTCATTTAGATTTAACATTAAGTTAAATAATTTTACTTTTACCGTGTCTTCTTGTGTTCTTATATTATAAGGTTAATAAACATACTATAAGCAGCCAAATGAACCCCAAGTTGTTTATTATTAATATATATAACCATATCTAAGTCATTTTGCCGAACCTTATATTTTTAGGAATAAAATAACAATTACTAATAAAATATTTTTTTTAAAAACTATTTTATGTCAATTTTGACACTATTTAGTAATTAATTTTTGTGAAAATCATAACAGAATTATTAGTTCGAAAAACGTTCATTAAATTTATTCTAACATGTCATATTAACCTAAAAAATTAGTGGAATTCATAAATAGTCTCAAATTACATTTATTTGGGTATTTATAACATCAATTATGTCAATATTTCATTAATAAGATAATTACTGCATCATCGTTGTGTCATAAATAAATTAAATTATTTAGTGTCTAAAAATTACAAATAAAATACCATTATGTAGGAAATCTTTTTATATTTCTAATGAATATTTATAGTCGAATTTAACTTATGTATAACCCCATATTAAAAATTATTTACTTATTAAACTTGGATTTTTACTATTTTAACCCTTCTTTAAATAAATTAATAAAAAATGTCCTAATCTAATCCAAGTGGGCCTAAATGGCCATATTTTATTCCTAAGGTTGTTTTTGGTCGAATTAAATTTTTCCAATAGAATTAGGACACGTGTTAGGGTAATAATAATATCATTTTTACCCTTAATTACCCTATTTACTTTTAACCGTGATAAATAAAATTAAATAGTTACTATTCACCAAAAATTATTTTCATCTCATTGAACCACATTTTACTTACTGACATCAACCGTGTCTCTTGGATTTTTGAAATTCCACTCACAGAAGCGGTAAAATTATGTTTTATGAAAAATTCAGTTTTTTAACTACCACTTAGTGGTTTCACTATTCATAAAAAATTAAAAGTTTTCAGAAAAATACCAAAATTTCACCCTAGGCTAATTTTGATATTCCAAATCCAAAAATGAAGTCCATTTTGAAAAATAAAATTTATAAAATTTCAAAAATTGGTTATTACTATTCATTACGGCTAGTTTTAATAATATTTTATTAGCATATCATTGTTTAGTGAAACTCGGTATTGCGTACGATGCAAGCTATCGAGGAAGGTTGCGATTTCGTGTAAAGCAAGCCAAACAAGTTTTGTGTGTAGAAAAAGATTCATTTGATGATTTATATAACATTAAAACAAAATATTTCACATAAAAGTCTCGGGTGTAACATTCTACCCCCCTTAAAATGAATTTCTCCCTCGAAATTTGTCACTTTGTGATAAACAGTGGAGGATACCTCTCCCTCATCATATCCTCAAGCTCCCATGTAGCTTTTTCTAATTGGTGGTTCCTCCAAAAATCTTTCACCAATCGAGTTGTATTGTATCGTAGGACTTTTTCTCTACGATCCGGAATCTCTATCGGTTGTTCTTCATAAGAAAGATCTTGCTCTAGCGGTACAACTTCTGAGCTGAGTACCTGTGAAGGATCAGGTATGTAAATTCTCAGGAGAGATACATGGAACACATCGTGAAATTGAGAGAGATTCGGTGGAAGCGCCAATTGGTATGCTACCTTCCCAACACGATCCAGTATTTCGAAAGGACCAATATATATAGGGCTCGACTTCCCCTTCTTTCCAAATCTCATAACCCTCTTGCAGGGAGATATTCGTAAGAACACTTTATCACCCACTTCAAACACTAGGTCTTTTCTTCGGTTGTCGGCATAACTTTTCTGTCGACTCTGAGCTGCTCTTATGTGTTGTTGAATAGATCTAACCTTTTTCTCCATTTCATCAACAAGATCAGGTCCTAATAGCTTTCTTTCCCCAACTTCATCCCAGCAAGTTGGAGTCCTGCATTTCTTTCCATAGAGAGCTTCATAAGGAGCCATCTGAATACTGGAGTGAAAGCTATTATTATAAGAAAATTCCACCAAAGGTAGGTGTTGATCCCAACCACCTTTGAAATCCATAGAGCAAGCTCTCAACATATCTTCTAGAGTTTGAATTGTTCTCTCAGACTGACTGTCTGTCTGAGGATGATAAGTAGTGCTGAAACTCAACTCTGTATCCAGAGTATGCTGAAGACTTCGCCAGAAATTCGAGGTAATCTCAGATCCCGATCAGATATAATAGAAATTGGTACTCCATGCAATCTTACCACTTCCTTTACATATATCCTGGCAAGCTGATCCAGAGAGAAATCCTCTCTAATAGCAATGAAGTGTGCAGACTTTGTAAGACGATCAACTATGACCCAGATAGCATTATTTCCTTTGGATGTTTTAGGAAGTCATGTGACAAAGTCCATAGTGATGTTTTCCCATTTCCATTCGGGCATGGGTAACGGTTGTAACATCCCCTTAGACTTCTGTCTATCAGCTTTAACTTGTTGAAAAACCAAGCATCGAGAGACATATTCAACAACATCCCTTTTCATGCCATCCCACCAGAAGTACTCTTTCAGGTCCCTATACATCTTCGTGCTTCCATGATGAATAGAGAATGAAGAAATATGAGCCTCATCCAGCAGCTCCTTATTTAATTTGGGTATGGGAGGAACACAAACCCGATTCTTGACCTTTATTATCCCATCACAATCAAGGTTGAATTCAGGAACATTTTTCACCTTCTTTTGTAACTCGACATCTTCTTTCTGTGCCTCTTTAATCTTCACATGTATAGATGGTTGAACATTAATTTGAGAAAGATACGATTTTCCCCTTTCATTATAATTCCAAGATCCATCCTTTGTAAATCCATAAATATTGGATCTTTTGTGATCCTCATCATGGATAAACTAGCATGGTGTTGTCGACTTAATGCATCTACCACCTTGTTTGCTTTCCGAGGGTGGTAATGGATTGAGCAGTCATAATCCTTAATCAGCTCCAACCATCTTCTTTGACGCATATTCAGCTCCTTTTGTGTGAAAATATACTTTAAACTTTTATGATCAGTATAAATATCACACCTTTCACCATAAAGGTAATGCCACCAAATCATTAATGCAAATATTACCGCAGCTAACTCCAAATCATGAGTTGGGTAATTTTGCTCATGTATTTTCAACTGTTGTGAGGCATAATCTATCACCATATCATTTTGCATAAGAACACACCCCAATCCCTTCTTGGATGCATCACTGTAGATCACAAACCTTTCTCCACTACAAGGCAGTGTGAGCACATGTGCACTGGATAACCTTCTTTTCAACTCCTTGAAATTCTCTTCACATTCTTCCGTCCAAACAAAATTAACTCCTTTCCGAGTCAACTTGGTGAGTGGATTAGATAATCATGAAAAATCATTCACAAAATGTCGATAATATCTAGCCAAACCAAGAAAAATTCGGATCTCGGTTACTGTTGTTGGTCTCGACCATCTTTCGATAACCCTTGTTTTTGCTGGATCCACATATATCCCCTCTTTTGAGATTAGGTGACCCAAAAATGCAACTTTTTGAAGCCAAAATTTACACTTGGTAAATTTGGCATAAAGCTTCTCCTTTCTCAGGGTCTTCAATATAATTCTCAAGTGATCTTCATGTTCTTCCTTTCTCTTTGAATAGACAAGAATATCGTCTATAAAGACTACCACAAACTGATCAAGATAGTCTCTAAAGACTCTATTCATTAGATCTATGAAGATAGCAGGGGCATTAGTAAGACCAAATGGCATCACTATAAATTCATAGTGTCCATAACTTGTACGGAAAGTCGTGTTTGGTATATCATCCCTTTTGACCCTTAATTGATGATACCCTGAACGAAGATCAATCTTGGAAAAGTATTGAGCTCCATGTAGTTGGTTAAATAGGTCATCAATGCGTGGGAGAGGATATTTGTTCTTGATAGTGATCTTGTTAAGTTCTCGATAATCAATGCAGAGTCTCATTGATCTATCTTTCATCTTAAAAAACAGAACAGGTGCTCCCCAAGATGACACACTACGGCGTATGAACCCCTTATCAAGATTCTCTTGGAGTTGCTTCTTCAATTCCTGCAACTCAATTGGGGTCATTCTATAAGGTGTCTTTGAAATATGCAAAGCACCTGGTACGAGTTCTATTGAAAACTCAACTTCACGATTTGGTGGAAGACCTAGTAATTCCTCCGGAAAGACATCATCAAACTCCTGTAAAATGGGCATATTATTAATCGTGAGGTTCTCACCAACCATTTGAGATAAATAACCTTCATTTAGTGGAATCAAGACCCATAAGGTAGAAGGAATTTCCACTAGAAGGTTATGTTCATCCTCGCATTGATAGACGATCATAGATTGATCTGGAATATGAAATGTGAATTCCCTTCTTTGGCAATTGATATGAGCTCCATGTAGAGAAAGCCAATCCATGCCAAGAATCACATAAAATTCCACTATAGGAAGGATCACAAGATTTGCAGGAAGCACTTTCCCACAAACATCAATCGGAGAAGAATTATAAACTTTTTATGCGACTGTTGTGCCATTAGGTGTTGTCACAGCTAACTCAACATCTAATTGTTGATATAATACAGTGATACCCTTAGAAAATTCTTCAGAAATAAAGGAGTGGGTGGATCTAGAATCAAATAAAAAATTTTCTACTTTAGAGTTGATGGTAAGTGTACCTTTCACCACTTCGTTATCGTACTCCATGTCGCTGATAGAAATTTCATGTGACTTTCCTTTGTCTTTAGCCTTAAGAGTTTTTTGACGCCGACCATCCTCATCAACCCTTAGATTAGGGCATTTATTGGCATAATGTCCCATCTCCTTTCACTTGAAACATTGAAGTGTAGTAGGTTCATTCTGTGTGTCCCTTCCTTTGTTTGCATCATTAGACATCTTCTTCCCATCATCGCGGCATTCAAATGCCCGATGACCTTCCTTTCCACACTTGAAACATTTACTTGTCCCTTTAAGACAACTCCCTCCATGTTTCTTTCCACACTTTGAGCATAAGGGAAATCTCATCTTCTTTTCAGTGTGCTCTTTATATTTTCTTTTGAATTCCATTTTCCTCTTATTATCAAACCCATATGATTGATGGGTTACTCCAATCTCCATCTCACCTTTGAGAGCACATCAAACGATTTCCTCAAAGCTATTGAAGTCCCTTATGGCTAAGTCCCTTCGAAAACTTGGTTTTATGCCACTAAAGAATCAATCGATCTTACTCTCAGGTTGGATAATAATACTAGAAGCATACCTTGCAAGTCTTGTAAAATTTTGCTTCATAGGTACCAACAGATTCATCATTCTTTTGCTTTATTTCAAGAAACTCTTTCTCCATCTTTGTTCGGAGAATACGAGGGAAGTACTTCTTGAAAAATAAGTTTGTGACCTCGTCCCATTCCATGGACTCAATTTCACCCCTTTTCCTCGTATTCTTAATAAGATTCCACCATTGATCAACATCACCTTCCAAACGATACACTGCTAAGATGACTTTATCATGCTCAGAACATTGAAGAACTGAAAATATAATTTTAGTAGTACTAATCCATTGTTCAGCAACTAATGGATCAGTAGACCCGCTGAATGAAGGTGGACGCTGTCTCATAAAGGATTCAACAGAATGTTGCTCCTTCCTTTGCTCGTTTGGAAGTCCTGCATGATTCATAGCTTGAGAAAGTTGTGTGAGCAAGGCTACAAGATTTTTCATTCCAGCTCCCATAACATTTGGTTGCTCAGGGGGACAATCATTGCATTGCCCGTCACATTCCGCATTAACACGGTTCCTTCAGGTTCCGGCCATTGACTAAAACCAACAAGAATAGTGTGAGAAAAACTAATTATAATAGTAAAATCACATTATCAAGAATAAAATTTTACACTTAAGGTCTTATCCTAGGTTATTCATGGCCATTTCTAAAACACTAAGATTGTGTTCTATGCTTAGACTTATCCTTAGGGTTCTTACTAAGGCTTTCACATCCTAGTTTCCAAAGGTTGACTATACCTTTCCTCTGATACAAACTATAATGACCCATACTTTACATACATTGTTATTACTTTAGAATTGAAGAAAACTTATTACAACATATAAAAAAACAAAGAAAGGACCGTATATGTAAAGTGTCTTTAGAAACTGGGAAACATAAACAACTGGTTCATAAAGTGTCTACACTGTCTCCCATTTATTTCATCATATCTATAGTCCCTTTTGGCATATCTTACTTAATAACCTTCATCCTGACCTGGGGAAAGAAAACATACAAAAGGGTGAGCTCAAATGCTTAGTAAGGTTGAACAAAAGAAATATCAATCACATCATATTCATAAGAACATAACTTTTGGAAATCGTAACCTGCAAAAGAGAGCATAATTTCATAACACGGGATAAATCATAGTAGTGAAATGTAATCCCAATAATCATAACATAAAACATGAAACTTTGTGGCATACACACATAATCATTGAGAATCATTTCTTATTATTCAAGACTCATTTCCAAGACCATCTTAGTGGACAAAGTCCATTTCTGAACCGAGTTCACTCCCCGTTTCAGTCCTGTTTCACTGAACCGGTATAACCTACCGTTCCATCCATGTCTATCTCATGAGATATAAAATCTTTACCCAATGAATTGGAGGGAAATATAGGTCCCACCCATCTCATAATGATACCATTCTTATGTGTGCCACAAAATCATAAAGCATACATCATTGCATAACCCATGTAATAAAAATGGGAATCTTAAACATCGTGACATCATAAAACAATTCATATAAGATAAAGGAATTCATAAAAATAATTCCATCACAACATAATCAAATCAATGTAATAATAGGGATTTAAACATAACCCAATATTATCTTAGATGGAATATAATTTTGATAAAACACTTGAACTCCATTCTTGAGGAAAATATCCTTTGAAATTCAAAAACATTTTCCTTTTTTTAACATGTCATACAATTTTAAACTAAATAAGATGATTAAAAATAAACTTGAAAACTTGTAAAGGAATATTCTTGGAGATAATGTTTTAAAAATCCATTCATGCCGTATAAGTTAAAAAAACATTCTTCTTACTTTTTTCGGAAAAGTCAAAAACAACCTTGTATGAAAAATATTCAAAAGATTCCTTTCATATCCTTTACTAAAAACTCACCGAAGGGTAAAATTGGATTTAAACAATTTTAGGTGGATGGAAATAATATTACATATTTAGGAAACATGGATATGGATGATAAAATATACCCCAGTAAATACTAAAGTATAAACAATCTTGGATAAAAATGAGATTGTGATATTTCCCTTACCTTAGGTCTGATATGCTTTGTACGTGTCCGGACCTCCTGTATAATGATTTAAATAATGTTATTGACTTATTAAAGAATCATACTTATTTTTATGATATCATATATGGTCATATTCTAAGCTTCTTAGTAGTTATATTTCATTGCTACTTGTTATTCGGGTGTTTATAACTTTTTGTTCTTATGCGTGTTTTGTCGAATAAATTCTTATTATTCTATTTAGGCTATAGATACCTCAATTATAGAATGGTATTAGTGTAATATATATCATATTAATTCATTCAATTCATTTATATAATCATTATGAAATGAAGATCATGTAGAACAAGTCGCATCACATCGTGGAGACGGTATTCCGTACGTACGAACGAGTGATGATATCGTTCCAATGATAGTGGAATTGTATTGGAATGTATTTATACTATTTCAGAATTAATATCAATTTATAATAGCCATATATAGTCATTATTTACACCGTTATACTCATCTAAGTAATGTGGTGGTGGAAAATAGATTACACCACGGCATGGAGACGGTATTTCGTACGTACGCACGCGCGGTGATTTATTTTTCCATAGGATGGATAAATGGTGAAATAGGGTTGTTTCACACTTATAATAACATATCAGTATACGAGTGATACTGATGTTATTACTTCATAATGAAACAACTAAAGAAGAAGAAGTGGAAGAAGAAATAAAGATGAAATAATCGGTAACAGACATTACCTCTTCTTTGAAGTGATTCTTTGAGACCTTCTTTTAGGGCAATAAAATTGGTGTTTGAAGAAGACCAGGACCTCTAGGATATCTCTAGGGAAGTGTAGAGGAGGAATTGACAGTGGTTGGATGAGCTTGAAGGCTCAATGTAGTGTGAGGAAGAGGGGGAGGAGGTTCCCTTTTATAAGGGAGGAGTGGGGCTCCTTTGGGAAAACTGAAAATATTATTTTATTATAAAGTCAAGTTCGGTTTTAAATAGCTCCAAATTGATTTATTTCGAAGCTAAGGTGGGGATGGGTTGAAATAATCTCATCAAATAGTATTTAGACAGGTTTAGGTTCTTATTTTAACCTTATCATTTAGATTTAACATTAAGTTAAATAATTTTACTTTTACCGTGTCTTCTTGTGTTCTTAGACTATAAGGTTAACAAACATACTATAAGCAGCCAAACGAACCCCAAGTTGTTTATTATTAATATATATAACCTTATCTAAGTCATTTGGCCTAACCTTTTATTTTTAGTAATAAAATAACAATTACTAATATAATATTTGTTTTAATAACTATTTTATGTCAATTTTGACACTATTTAGTAATTAATTTTTGTGAAACTCATAACAGAATGATTAGTTCGAACAAAGTTATTTAAATAAATACTAACATTTCATATTAACCTATAAAATTAGTGGAATTCATAAAAAGTCTCAAATTACATTTATTTGGGTATTTATAACATCAATTATGTCAATATTTCATTAATAAGATAATTACTGCATCATCGTTGTGTCATAAATAAATTAAATTAGTTAATGTTTAAAAATTACAAATAAAATACGGTTATGTAGGAAATATTTTTATATTTCTAATGAATATTTATAGTCTAATTTATCTTATGTATAACCCCATATTAAAAATTATTTACTTATTAAACTTTGATTTAAACTATTTTAACCCTTCTTTAAATAAATTAATAATAAATGTCCTAATCTAATCCAAGTGGGCCTAAATGGTAATATTTTATTCCTAAGGTTGTTTTTGGTCGAATTACACTTGTCCAATAGAATTAGGACATGTGTTAGTGTAACAGCCCAAGATTTTATAAAAAAATATTCTTTTTAATTTTATTAATGTCTTGTGTTGTACGCTACACCAAAAAGAGCTTGCACAACACGCATCCTTGTCTTGCCTTGCATTACACGCAATCGCGACCTTCGTCGATAGCGTGTGTAATACGCAATACCGAGTTTCACTAAACAACGATGTGCTATTAAAATATTATTAAAACTAGCCGTTATGAATAGTAATAACCACTTTTTAAAATTCTGTAAATCTTATTTTTCAAAATGAACTTCATTCTTGAATTCGGAGTATCGAATTTAGCCTAAGGTGAAATTTTGGTACTTTTCGGATAACTTTCATATTCTGATGAATAGTGAAAAATTACTAAATTATAATTAAAAACAACTTTTTTAATCGAAATAATTAATAGTGATAAATTATTAATTTGAGTGGTTTTAAAGTATATTTAGAATATATTTTTACAATTTAATACAATGTTGGTCATTGGTTGTAATTTCACATTTAAACCAGACATAATCAAGTGTCAATCTTTTGATATATATTGTTTCCTAAAAACACGCTATTTATTTTAACAGCGGGATTTAATTATAAAATTAATTAATGCAACTTCTATGTTATGAATTTGGTAAAATAGATTTCATTTTTGAATTCGGAATATGAAATATAGCTTAGGATGAAATTTTGGCATTGTTCTGAAAAACATCAATTTTTGATGAATAGTGAAACTACTAAGTGGTAGTTAAAAAAAAACTGAATTTTTCATAAAACTTAATTTTGCCACTTCTGTGAATGGAATTTTGAAAATCCGAGAGACACGGTTAATATCAAGGACTAAAATGTGGTTCAATGAGATGAAAATAATTTTTTGGTGAATAGTAACTTTTTACTTTTTTTACCACGGTTAATAGTAAATAGGGTAACTAAGGGTAAATATGATATTAATATTACCCTAACACAAGTCCTAATTCCATTGGAAAAGTGTAATTCGACCAAAAACAAACTTAGGAATAAAATATGACCATTTAGGCCCACTTGGATTAGATTAGGACATTTATTATTAATTTATTTAAAGAAAGGTTAAAATTGTTAAAATCAAAGTTTAATAAGTAAATCATTTTTAATATGGGGTTATACATAAGATAAATTCGATTGTAAATATTAATTAGAAAGCTAAAACGATTTCCTACATGATGGTATTTTATTTGTAATTTTTAGACATCAAATAATTTAATTTATTTATTAAACAACGATGATGCAGTAATTATCTTCTTAATGAAATATTGACATAATTGATGTTATAAACACCAAAATAAATGTAATTTGAGGTTTTTTATGAATTAAAATAATTTTCTAGGTTACTATGATATATTAATGTTGATTTAACCAACTTGTTTCGAACATTTAATTCTGTTATGACTTTCACAAAAATCATATATCAAATAGTGTCAAAATTGACACAAAATAGTTTTTAAATCAAATATTATATTATTAATTGTTATTGTATTCCTAAAAATATATGGTTCGGCCAAATGACTTAGATAAGGATATATATATTAATAATAAACAATTTGGGGTTCGTTTGGCATGTTATAGTAAGTGTATTAACCATATAGTGAAAGAAAACAAAAAAGACATGGTAAAAGTTAAATTATTTAACTTAGAGTTAAATCTAATTGATAAGGTTAAAATAATATCCTAAACTTGTCTAAATTCTATTGGTTGATAGGATTTCGACCCCTCCCCACCTTATCTACGAAATAAGACCCTTTGGAACCATTATAAATCGATTTTGACTTTAATATAAAATAATATTTTGAGATATTCCTAAGGTGCCCCTCTCCTCCCTTATAAAAGGACACCTCCTCCCTCTCCTCCTCACACCAATTTGAGCACTCAAGCTCGGACAACCCCTGCCAAAATCCCTTCTCCACTTCCCTAGAAACATCCTAGAGGTTCTGGTCTTCCTCAAAGACCAATTCTAGTGCCCTAAGAGAAGGTCTCAAAGAGGCACTTCAAAGAAGAGGTAATTACCGTTACCAATTCTTTCATCTTTATTTCTTCTTCCACTTCTTCTTCTTAGGTTGTTTCATTATGAAGTAATAACATCAGTATCACTAATATACTGATATGTTATTATAAGTATGAAACAACCCTATTTCACCATCTATCCATCCTACGGAAAAAGAAATCACCGCGCGTGCGTACGTACGGAATACCGTCTCCACGCCGTGGTGTAATCTATTTTCCACCATCACCTTACAAGGATGGGTATAATGGTGTAATGAGTAACTATATATGATTATTATGAAGTAATATTGATACTGAAATAATATATATATATACTCCAATACAATTACACGATCATAGGAATGATATCATCACTCGTGCGTACGTACGGAATACCGTCTCCACGATGTGATGCGACTCGTTCTACATGATCTTCATTTCATAATGATTATATAAATGAATTGAATGAATGGATATGGTATATACTACACTAATACCATTCTGTAAATTAATTATATATAACCTAAAGATAAGAATAAGAATTTATTCGACAAAACACGCATAAGAACAAAAAGTTATAAAGACCCGAGTAACAAGTAACAATGAAATATTACTAACAAGAAGCTAATAATATGACCATATATGATATCATATAAATATGTATGATTCTGGAATAAGTCAATAACATTATTTAAACCATTATACAGGAGCTTCGGACACGTACAAAGCTAATCGGACCTAAGGTAAGGGAAATATCACAATCTCATTTTTATCCGAGATTGTTTATTCGTAAGTATTTACTGGGGTGTATTTTATCATCCAAATCCATGTTTCATCAATATGTAATATTATTTCCATCCACCTACAATTGTTTAAATCCATTTTTACCCTTCGGTGATTTTTTAGTAATATGTATGAAAGGAATCTTTTGTCGTTTTTCGTACGAGGTACTTTTTGACTTTTCCGACAAAAGTACAAAGAATGTTTTTTTAACTTATACGGCACGAACGGATTTCTACTGTTTTATAAAGCCTTATTTTCATGAAGCATCCTCTAAAAGATTTCATGACTATTTTCAATAAAATCTCTATCTTTTAAAATTGCATTGAATTTTGTGAAAAGAAAATGATTTTAAAAGAAAGGATATTTTCCTCAAGAATTCATTTCAAGTGTTTTGTCAAAACTATTTTTCATCTAAGATGACATTATTTCATATGTGTATGTTTCAAGTAAAATGACTCTATGATTTAAATGGTTTCAATTTTCTTATGATGAAATGATATCAATTGTTTATGGATTATGTTATGATGGCATGATGTTTAAGAATCCCATTTTATTTCATGGGTTATGGTATGATGTATGGTTTATGATTTTGTGGCACACATAAGAATGGTATCATTAAGAGATGGGTGGGACCTATATCTCCCTCCAATGCATTGGGTAAAGATTTTATATCTCATGAGATAGACATGGCTGGAATGGTAGGTTATACCGGTTCAGTGAAACAGGACTGAAACGAGGGTTACTCGATTCAGAAAGGGACTTTGTCCACTAAGATAGTCTTGGCAATGAGTCATGACTAACAAGAAATGATTTTTCCATGATTATGTGTGCATGCCACAAAGTTTAAAGTTTCATGTTATGATTATGGTGATCTCATTTTCACTTCTATGATTTGTTACATGTTAAGATATTATGATTTCTTTTGCAGGTTATGATTTTCAAAAAGATATGATATGATTTTTATTTCTTTTGTATGCCCTTACTGAGCATTTGAGCTCACCCTTTTATGTTTTCTTTTCCCCAGGATATAAAGAAAGGTTTTAGGGAAAAAAAATGGAAGATCTTTATGGGAGATATTGAAGATCTTTCACCAGGATTAGAAGATTATGTTCCGAGTTTCCAAAGACACTAAACTATTACGATCCTTGTGTGTGTGTTTTTGTTATGTACTAAGTATTCCGCAAATGTAATGTAATGTCCATGTACGTCAAGCTTCGGGTCTCTACAGTTGGTATCAGAGGAAAGGTTTAGTCAACCTTTGGAAACTAGGATGCGAAAACGTTAGTGAGATCCCTAGAGATATTTCTACGGTATGTCTAGGGATGTCCCTAAGGTTAAGTAGACGTATAAGTTATAGTACTAGAACTACGCTAACGATCATAGAATTAAACCTAAGATGTTAGATATTGAAGGTACTCCCCCTTTATTATGTTGTTTTCCCTAGCATGATTTTTGCCTCTCACACTATTCTTTTTGGGTTTTAGAAAATGGCTGGAAACAAGATGATTCACAATAATGGAGGATATGATGGACAATGGAAAGATATTCTTCATAATGAAATGGGATTTGGAAGTCCAAACATAATTATTATGCCGAATCAGCAATCTCATAATATGATCAATAAAGTAAAATTTGGTAAGTTTCCTGACTCGGCTAATAAGAGAAAGATGGAGTTTCATGATGATCATAGAGGAAACAAAGTTCATTTTCCCCTATGTAATTCATGTGGGAAGAGGCATCAAGGAGAATGTTTCAAAGGAACTGGAAAATGCTTTGGGTGTGGAAAAGAAGGACACAAAGCAAGTAAGTGAAAAGGAAAAGGTTCAGTTAACACCATGGATGTGGATAATGGTATTGCTACGACATCAAAAATGGTTAAGTGTTTTAAATGTGGAATGTATGGGCATTATGCAAACCAATGTCCTAAGGGAAAGAAAAATGAAGAGAATCAGTATGGCCGTATAGGTAGTATTTATGTGGATGATGATGAAGAGACTACAAATGATATGTG
Organism: Viscum album; assembly: GCA_963277665.1. Classification (NCBI taxonomy): domain Eukaryota; kingdom Viridiplantae; phylum Streptophyta; class Magnoliopsida; order Santalales; family Viscaceae; genus Viscum; species Viscum album. The sequence continues at coordinate 1,169,378,836 of OY728119.1, read as the reverse complement.
AGATGAAAGAATTGTTGAAGCTCGGTTAATGGTTTAAGAATGTAGTGGAATGATTACATGTTTATCATGTGTAATGTTGTATAAGTAATCTCATGGTACTATGGAATAAAGAGACATGTAAGGATTGTTACATTGTTGTCTGATTAATGTTACCAGTAACCATGAAAGGTTATTCAGATACTTTTGGAAAGTAGATGATAAGTGCATAATGAAAGGACAAGAAGATAATGAGATATTTGATTGTATTTATGAGCTCATGATTGATATAAGGACTAAGTGATATCATGGTTTGAGTATAAATAATTTTGAGGATTTTGGTATGTGTAAAGTGTTAACTTTTAACTGCATTCAAGTTTTCACTAAGGTTCAATGGGTATTCAAGAGTATACATGATTAAGGACTTTGAATGTTTGGAATGTGACCAACAAAACATATCTTATGATATATGGGGATCAACGATGATATTAAATCTCTGGTAATTGTTTTCACTATGTTATGAGAGTGGACTGCAGTATTATGGATAAGCCTAAATATTGGAATGGATTGTGTTGGACGTAAGTTAGTATTGTTTAAGGATAGAATTTTTTTTTGATATTATTGATGGGATGTTATAGTAATATAGTTTTGGAAAAAGGACAACCTGCAGGACGGGCGACAGCCCATCGCTTCGGACAAGGCTGTAGGAATCGAACCCACAACCGAAGTGCGACTGGCCTTTATCGCCTACCACTAACCTACAGGAAGTCCCTGTTTAGTAGAAATTAGTTTTATTTTATTAAGCGGTATGATATATGAAGTATAAGTTCATTTTAGGAACCATATATGATTAATCTCACTATAGATCGACTTATGTATATAATTTTTGCTAACCTTTTGTTTGAGACAGATGGAATGACCCGTCATTCTATCACATGATCTGCTAACACTTCACGAATAAAAAATTCAACTTCATTTATTTAAGAGATGAAGTGGAAATTGTTCAAGGAACGAACAACAGTTAGATTGTACCAAAATAAAGTAAGTATTTATTCTAATTCAAATTTTCAAATTTAGGGGAAATGATCTTGAAAACCAAAAATGTTGTCCTAGTGATCTTATACCTGATGAATCAGATGGTACCTTATATCATCACAAATCTATGGATTTGTGATTACTGGCTTTTCCATAGCCATGTTCTCTACCACTCTCCATCAGAACATGATGGTTAGATTTCTCTTCCATATCCATATTTTCACCTATGTGGAAGCCCAATGATTAGTTTATTTGGGTAACCGTTACGTTTCATACTTTTGTTTTTAAAGATTGGTTTTGATATTCCTTTTTACGATGTGGGTTTCTATTAAAGAAACTTTCGAATAGTAAACCATTTATAACCCCGACGAATTTCGAGGGCGAAATTCATTTTAAGGGGGGTAGAATGTAACAGCCCAAGATTTTATAAAAAAATATTCTTTTTAATTTTATTAATGTCTTGTGTTGTACGCTACACCAAAAAGAGCTTGCACAACACACATCCTTGTCTTGCCTTGCATTACACGCAATCGCGACCTTCCTCGATAGCGTGTGTAATACGCAATACCGAGTTTCACTAAACAACGATGTGCTATTAAAATATTATTAAAACTAGCCGTTATGAATAGTAATAACCACTTTTTAAAATTCTGTAAATCTTATTTTTCAAAATGAACTTCATTCTTGAATTCGGAGTATCGAATTTAGCCTAAGGTGAAATTTTGGTACTTTTCGGATAACTTTCATATTCTGATGAATAGTGAAAAATTACTAAATTATAATTAAAAACAACTTTTTTAATCGAAATAATTAATAGTGATAAATTATTAATTTGAGTGGTTTTAAAGTATATTTAGAATATATTTTTACAATTTAATACAATGTTGGTCATTGGTTGTAATTTCACATTTAAACCAGACATAATCAAGTGTCAATCTTTTGATATATATTGTTTCCTAAAAACACGCTATTTATTTTAACAACGGGATTTAATTATAAAATTAATTAATTCAACTTCTATGTTATGAATTTGGTAAAATATATTTCATTTTTGAATTCGGAATATGAAATATAGCTTAGGATGAAATTTTGGCATTGTTCTGAAAAACATCAATTTTTGATGAATAGTGAAACTACTAAGTGGTAGTTAAAAAAAACTGAATTTTTCATAAAACTTAATTTTGCCGCTTCTGTGAATGGAATTTTGAAAATCCGAGAGACACGGTTAATATCAAGGACTAAAATGTGGTTCAATGAGATGAAAATAATTTTTTGGTGAATAGTAACTTTTTACTTTTTTTACCGCGGTTAATAGTAAATAGGGTAACTAAGGGTAAATATGATATTAATATTACCCTAACACAAGTCCTAATTCCATTGGACAAGTGTAATTCGACCAAAAACAAACTTAGGAATAAAATATGACCATTTAGGCCCACTTGGATTAGATTAGGACATTTATTATTAATTTATTTAAAGAAAGGTTAAAATTGTTAAAATCAAAGTTTAATAAGTAAATCATTTTTAATATGGGGTTATACATAAGATAAATTCGATTGTAAATATTCATTAGAAAGCTAAAACGATTTGCTACATGATGGTATTTTATTTGTAATTTTTAGACATCAAATAATTTAATTTATTTATGAAACAACGATGATGCAGTAATTATCTTCTTAATGAAATATTGACATAATTGATGTTATAAACACCTAAATAAATGTAATTTGAGATTTTTTATGAATTACACTAATTTTATAGGTTACTATGATATATTAATGTTGATTTAATCAACTTGGTTCGAACATTTAATTCTGTTATGACTTTCACAAAAATCATATATCAAATAGTGTCAAAATTGACACAAAATAGTTTTTAAATCAAATATTATATTATTAATTGTTATTGTATTCCTAAAAATCTATGGTTCGGCCAAATGACTTAGATTAGGATATATATATTAATAATAAACAATTTGGGGTTCGTTTGGCATGTTATAGTAAGTGTATTAACCATATAGTGAAAGAAAACAAAAAAGACATGGTAAAAGTTAAATTATTTAACTTAGAGTTAAATCTAATTGATAAGGTTAAAATAATATCCTAAACTTGTCTAAATTCTATTGGTTGATAGGATTTCGACCCCTACCCACCTTATCTTCGAAATAAGACCCTTTGGAACCATTATAAATCGATTTTGACTTTAATATAAAATAAGATTTTGAGATATTCCTAACGTGCCCCTCTCCTCCCTTATAAAAGGACACCTCCTCCCTCTCCTCCTCACACCAATTTGAGCACTCAAGCTCGGACAACCCCTGCCAAAATCCCTTCTCCACTTCCCTAGAAACATCCTAGAGGTTCTGGTCTTCCTCAAAGACCAATTCTAGTGCCCTAAGAGGAGGTCTCAAAGAGGCACTTCAAAGAAGAGGTAATTACCGTTACCAATTCTTTCATCTTTATTTCTTCTTCCACTTCTTCTTCTTAGGTTGTTTCATTATGAAGTAATAACATCAGTATCACTCATATACTGATATGTTATTATAAGTATTAAACAACCCTATTTCACCATCTATCCATCCTACGGAAAAAGAAATCACCGCGCGTGCGTACGTACGGAATACCGTCTCCACGCCGTGGTGTAATCTATTTTCCACCATCACCTTACAAGGATGGGTATAATGGTGTTACTAGTAACTATATATGATTATTATGAAGTAATATTGATACTGAAATAATATATATATATACTCCAATACAATTACATGATCATAGGAATGATATCATCACTCGTGCGTACGTACGGAATACCGTCTCCACGATGTGATGCGACTCGTTCTACATGATCTTCATTAAATAATGATTATATAAATGAATTGAATGAATGGATATGGTATATACTACACTAATACCATTCTGTAAATTAATTATATATAACCTAAAGATAATAATAAGAATTTATTCGACAAAACACGCATAAGAACAAAAAGTTATAAAGACCCGAGTAACAAGTAACAATGAAATATTACTAACAAGAAGCTAATAATATGACCATATATGATATCATATAAATATGTATGATTCTGGAATAAGTCAATAACATTATTTAAACCATTATACCGGAGCTTCGGACACGTACAAAGCTAATCGGACCTAAGGTAAGGGAAATATCACAATCTCATTTTTATCCGAGATTGTTTATTCGTAAGTATTTACTGGGGTGTATTTTATCATCCACATCCATGTTTCATCAATTTGTAATATTATTTCCATCCACCTACAATTGTTTAAATCAATTTTTACCCTTCGGTGAGTTTTTAGTAATATGTATGAAAGGAATCTTTTGTCGTTTTTCGTACGAGGTACTTTTTGACTTTTCCGACAAAAGTACAAAGAATGTTTTTTTTAACTTATACGGCACGAACGGATTTCTACTGTTTTATAAAGCCTTATTTTCATGAAGCTTCCTCTAAAAGATTTCATGACTATTTTCAATAAAATCTCTATCTTTTAAAATTTCATTGAATTTTGTGAAAAGAAAATGATTTTAAAAGAAAGGATATTTTCCTCAAGAATTCATTTCAAGTGTTTTGTCAAAACTATTTTTCATCTAAGATGACATTATTTCATATGTGTATGTTTCAAGTAAAATGACTCTATGATTTAAATGGTTTCAATTTTCTTATGATGAAATGATATCAATTGTTTATGGATTATGTTATGATGGCATGATGTTTAAGAATCCCATTTTATTTCATGGGTTATGGTATGATGTATGGTTTATGATTTTGTGGCACACATAAGAATGGTATCATTAAGAGATGGGTGGGACCTATATCTCTCTCCAATGCATTGGGTAAAGATTTTATATCTCATGAGATAGACATGGCTGGAATGGTAGGTTATACCGGTTCAGTGAAACAGGACTGAAACGAGGGTTACTCGATTCAGAAAGGGACTTTGTCCACTAAGATAGTCTTGGCAATGAGTCATGACTAACAAGAAATGATTTTTACATGATTATGTGTGCATGCCACAAAGTTTAAAGTTTCATGTTATGATTATGGTGATCTCATTTTCACTTCTATGATTTGTTACATGTTAAGATATTATGATTTCTTTTGCAGGTTATGATTTTCAAAAAGATATGATATGATTTTTATTTCTTTTGTATGCCCTTACTGAGCATTTGAGCTCACCCTTTTATGTTTTCTTTTCCCCAGGATATAAAGAAAGGTTTTAGGTAAAAAAAATGGAAGATCTTTATGGGAGATATTGAAGATCTTTCACCAGGATTAGAAGATTATGTTCCGAGTTTCCAAAGACACTAAACTATTACGATCCTTGTGTGTGTGTTTTTGTTATGTACTAAGTATTCCGCAAATGTAATGTAATGTCCATGTACATCAAGCTTCGGGTCTCTACAGTTAGGGTAAAAATAATATCATTTTTACCCTTAATTACCCTATTTACTTTTAACCGTGGTAAATAAAAGTAAAATGTTACTATTCACCAAAAATTATTTTCATCTCATTGAACCACATTTTACTTACTGACATCAACCATGTCTCTCAGATTTTTGAAATTACACTCACAGAAGAGGTAAAATTATGTTTTATGAAAAATTCAGTTTTTTAAACTACCACTTAGTGGTTTCACTATTCATAAAAAATTGAAAGTTTTCAGAAAAATACAAAAATTTCAACCTAGGATAATTTCGATATTCCAAATCCAAAAATGAAGTCCATTTTGAAAAATAAAATTTATAAAATTTCAAAAAGTGGTTATTACTATTCATAATGGCTAGTTTTAATAATATTTTATTAGCATATCATTGTTTAGTGAAACTCGGTATTGCGTACGACGCAAGCTATCGAGGAAGGTTTCGATTTCGTGTAAAGAAAGCCATGCAAGTGTTGTGTGTAGAAAAAGATTCCTTTGATGATTTATATAACATAAAAAAAAATATTTTACATAAAAGTCTCGGGTGTTACATGGGGGCCTCCAAATATAAGTAGTTAAATGAAATAAAATCATAATTGGTGATTAACGAGTTAGAATATGACAATTTTTAGAAAAAAAATCCATTTTTTTGATATGCATTTTTTTCATTGATTTATACAAATGAATCTATGATATATCACACATAGTCAGACAATGGTGTCCTCAGAACACCAACATTCCATATTTATGATGACCCCAGAAAATCTTATCGAGATTTTGACATCCATGGATGTAGATTTGGATTTTCTTAAGGAAACTTTATTAAAATGGATGTAGTGTCTAATATTAAAATTACTTGAGAATAGAAAAAATTGTTTTCTCGCATTGGTCTGACTCGTACACTAGAAATAAAGATTATCATTATTTTTTTACATATTGGACATCTAATTAGGTTGCATGAATAACTACATATCTTATAAATGACAGAATCAATCCACATATAGTTCTAGGATGGACTCCCACACATTGATATATCTTTTTGTGTAGAGATGGTTGATTAATTTTTTGAATATGGACTCATAATAAGAGTGAGAATCCTTACTAGACCCTCCTATTAATATTCATCTCATACAAATGTGAGGGGCCGAATTTTTTAAATGGTTATAAATGGTCCTTGACAGTGTTTTCAGGAATCACTATTTTTCTATATAAAGCAAGAATCATTCCATATGTAATTATGGGAATGAATTTCCCTATGTAGGTATGACCCATATATTGGGATAGTGATATTATATTCTCTGGGCAGACCCATAATTAGATATTTATGTGTCACTCCATATCCCATGATTGAATGAATGGAACCAAATGAATTTTATGGAAATCATTTAGATTGTGTCATGAAGTGAGGACATCAGTGACGTAGTTTAACATCATGTATTATGGATGAAGGAGGCTTGTTGTAAAAAGAGTATACATGAATCCCAATAAATAGTATTTTGTAATTCAAAGAATCCCCATTCAATAGAAATCTTATATTTATTATACAAGGCTTCTTAAGCTGGTGTTTAAGGTCATCCTATACAAGATGAATTGTCTTACACTACATTTTAACATTACATAATGATGAAGTTTTCATAACATTTAACATAATATGGCAAGGAAGACATCATTTTTTTTAGTTTGAGTTCATACATCTTGGCCCATATATCATGTAAATTATGACTACTAAAATTATAGTTGGTTAAACATATTATGATGTTTCTTATATGAGAAGAGGGAAAACATAAACCTGAATAATTGTGGTTCTCAGATTATGAGAAATGACATGATAAAAATTCCACTGGGGATTAAATACATATAAGAGACCTCCCTTGGGAATGAATTTTCCTTAGGTTGATTGTCCCTTTTGTTGAATAATTATGCAAAGAAAACTCTAGTGTATCATAAATTGTCAAATATAGGTTTCCCCAAGATATTGACCTTACATATTTTTTTTCCAGAGAATGATATCGGAGATTTGAAATTTCTATGGACACATTTTAAGATAAGAGGAAGGAATGTATCCAAGTATGTGTGAATAATTTAAACCACTATTTTCCATTGAGTTTGAATTTACCAAAATAGATCTGACTCATATATTAGGGGGACAATCAAAAATTTTTTCTTCCTAAATGGACCCTTGGATGGGGGAACGCAAATCAAGACCTCATGTATAGTTCTTTGTTTGCATATAGGGGAGGGGGAGATTTTATATTCTTCATCAAGTATGGTAATATGACATGATTCATAAGAATCAAGACATATCTGTGTAAAGTGAAAATAATGGCATTCATACATTCTAATGAAATCATGTCGTTTAGGGTCACGTATTAAGGATATGAACTTATGGATCACATGCCTAAATTTACGTAGCACTTGAATATCATTCCACTAACTATACAAATTTGAATGCTTTAAGAATATTGATTAAAAAATTCAAAATATTTAATAAGATATTATAATATAATTTATTATATTCTAAATATAAATAACTAAATCCAAATAAAATAGAAGAGTTTAAAACAAATAATGTAATAGTGGTGAAATAGAAATTCTTATAGCAGTAACATACCATGATTACAAATATTATAATGTATAAAGTGTAAATATACCACATGGTAAAACATAAATAGTTCATTATAGTATTATAATACACTCACATTATAATAATTAGAGTATATATTTTTTACTGCAAGGTAAATTTATATAGATTATACAAATATTATACATTTACTTACCCAGTAATGAAAATGATCTTATCTCAGTAGACCATTTATTATATTAAAATGTCATTTTTTGTGTTCTTCAATATAAAATATAGAATCATTTAAAAATTAATGATAAAAATTAAAATAGAGAGTCAATAGATATATATTGTGGAATAATGAGATTAGCGATAAAAAATTATTGTGTAGGTAAAAATCTGCAAATGTAAAGTGAATGCAAGTCACTTCATTTTGTTCATTTGGTTTTCATACCACATATGTATTCTATGTTCGAATAATGATAACATCGAGAATCCTATATCTCCTAATAGATTTTATGAAATGAATCAAACTTTTGATATCATTACACTAAATGAACAACTTAATATACAGGGCCACAATGGGAAGGAACATCCAAGGATTTATATCCACAAAACACTAACCTATAACTAATTCACACACCTTGAAAACAATCTTCTTTGTATATAAATTAAAAAAATACCATAATGAGAAAAATAAAGAGTTTTTATAGAAAACACAAATTTAAAATCAACACATATTCATCTATTGGGTAGAGGGATTAATTCAAAAATATGTAATGATTTTAAAAAATACGTCGTTGTGAGAAAAAATATATGAAAATATTAAAATAAATAGATATGTGACATAAAATAAGAAATCTTAATATGATCCTCTTATTATTTTTCATAGAATATACAACCCCAAATCTTCTACTACTGATGAAGGGGTAAAATCAATTATTCTGGAACATCATAATGGGATATTATAGGCCTTCAGGGGACCTCTCATTAATTCCCATTTAATGTCATCCACATTAATATTCCACATACAGGGAGGAGAAAGGGAGTGTCAAAGAGGGAAAATAATGTGAAACATGTATGTATGGAAAGGAATAAATAATAATTGACTATATTAACTCCATACATACTCATCAAAGTGGAAAATATGAGAGTAATCATGAACAGAATTCATCAACCAATAAGATAAAAAATATGAACCTGTATGAAAAAATAATATGAATAAATTTGATGAAATATGAATCTATTTGACCGCTTATTTTTAAATAATACATATTAAAAGAGTGAAAATTCACAATCTAGTAATGTAGAATTCCATAATTGAACCCCTTTTCCATCCATCCACATTAAAATTCTACATTAGGGATTGGAAAGGTAGTGTTATAGAGGAAAAATGATGAAATTATCATATGTTGATAAAATTATAAATACTCATTGCCTCTCATAACTACATATATTATCTCGAGGGTGGGAAATAGGAAAATAAATCATAAAATAATTTATGTCCCAATATGGAATAAAATATAGACTAGTTAGAAAATATTGAAAAAACTAGAAAACATATATAAACATGTTAACCCTATAATATTAAAAAATTCATAGTAAAATAATGAAATGACTTAAGAAAGGGTAATTACATCCTCACTCACTTTTTTATGATAAATTTAATACAAACTCCTCAGATTCAGGTTTCAACATTAATTATTATACAGCTTTTTTAAAATAGCATAAAATTCATTGAACGTAAATATAATATGAATTCCTATAATTTAGGGAAAACTCATAACATATTTGAATATAAATTAATTTTTAATTTTAAATTTAACCAATGTTAGTTATTTTTTTTAAAATCCCAAACATTAGGATTCTAGACGAATGAATATAAGTATAATTTAACTTGTAAAGTAAAATGTTTTCCCTCCTACATCCCTTTTCCAACCACCAAATAATATTTAGAGTAATTAAATGAAAAATGAAATTCTGAAAACATCTACACACATATCCCAAAATTATTTTTCTCTAATACATAATAACAAATTTATAATTAACTAAATGTTATGAATAAAGAACCAGGGATATAAAATACCTGAAAAAAAGGAAACTATGTTTCAATAAATTGAAACTGTAGAAAAATAGAAGGAATAAAAAACATAAACAGGAGAATTATATATGTTGTGATATTATCATTAATATCTTGTTGTTTTATATTTCATTGTGAAATTATTTTAAGATTTCAACAATCATTAATGAAAAAATTTAGAATTAATAAATTCAGGTGGATGAAACAATGGGATAAAATGGGTGATGAGTAATGGAAAAATATTTATTATTAGTTATCATAAATTTGAACAAAAATATAATTCATATCTAGAGGTACATATAGTAGAGGAAGGAGATGAAAGAAATATAGATTTCACCTTATATTAACACTGACTGATGGATATTGTTGAACATCATCATCATTATTTGATTATTTTCAAATATATAATTTCATATTGTATGTGTAATTAAAAAATTATGATTTTATAATATAATAGAAACAGAAATATAATGTTTTAGATTATTAAATGATTGTGTGAAACAATATAGATACTCATAGAAGTAAAACTTAAATGGACTAAATAAGTTCATAATCAATAATAATATATAGTAAAATATAAATGAAAAGAAACTACTCAATGTACACTCAAAAATATGAGGTAATGTTCCTAACCACATGGGTGCTTCCTAAATATAGCAGTTCTAATCATTTAGGGTCATGTAGTTAGAGAATATAATTATACCAAATGATTCTCATGTTCAAAACTAAGGTGTTATTATTTTGAGGTATATCTATTATTCCTTCAATATGAAAATATATTCATGAATATGATTAAATTTACATATGAAATTTGACAATATGACTATTTTATTAGAAAATTAATAAATAATTTCATTGACTCAAAACTACATTTCATACATCAATGAAAAACCATGGCCAAATTAAGCATGGGAGTTATAATATCATGTTTCACAGTCAAAATAGATAAAGAGAGTAATGTTAATGTATATGGATAATATATCCAGAACTCACAGCTCATTAGAGGAATGAATCAAGGATATGTTGAGTAACCATTTTCTACACTCAGCCATTGTATAATTCATCCACATTATGCTACGCTCCTCTAAATCCATTGATATTTGATTTTATTATTTCTATTTCCATATTTTTTAAATGAAATTATTTGATAATTAATAAATTTATGAACTCATTAGTTTAAATATTTTTCATAATTAAGATATCAAATCATCAAAATAAATTCCACTGAATTGAAATTTTTATCCATAATAGTGAATACCAATAAAAAAAATTCATAACACAGTAGAATGAATGTCAATTTACAATTTTAGATTGGAAACAAATGTGAATTAAAATTAGAAAACATATATAAATATTCACTTTCAAAATAATCTATTGTCGTGAAAATTAATTAGATCACAATAAATTGGTATGAAATAAATGAAACCCCTCATAATCTACAAAATATAATAAATTCAAACAGTAAAATTTCTGTTCACTCTAGTAAGAGAACCAACTAATGAATTCTTTGAAAATCATCTTGAATGAAAGAATAGTCAAATAAATGAAATTAGAAGAAAACATTAACATAATGTTAGTATATAAAATATTATAGAAAAATAATTTTGAAAAAATGAAACATGAAATAAATCTATATAAATTTACCTAAATATCGTGATTACCATTGAAAAATTCAAACAGTTAATAGAAAAATAAGATGTTAGACATCCATTCACAATCCAACAACTGATGAATGTGACCATTTGATATTAAATGTCTTTTTGATGTATCTATGATATTTTTTGACAACAAGATAATAGTGATGTACATGGATTGAATGAAATTAATTACATACATATTTTTGGATGTTCCAGAAGATGAATAATTCATCTCTACTCTCATGGATAGTGTGTAATTGAATAAAAATAAATTTATAAGTAAATTCAGTGAGACATAATGTGGAATCTATTCTATAGAAATGCTACTATTGAAAGTGATAGCGGAAGTAATGTTTTCTAATTGCATTGATCTATAGTAAATCATTGAAAAAATTAATAATAAACTTAATTGAGACTCATACAATCAGAATCCAACTACTGATGGATGTGAGGATTTAATATAATACTTAACTCTGATATAAAATTTTATGATATAAAACAATTATACAACTTTGATCTAGAAGAATTGAAATTAGTGATAGTCAGTCGTATTAATTTTTTTTTAATATTTGTAAATATTAAAAAATTAATTAATATAAAAAAATAAAACAAACAACAAGAAATTTGAAGACGAAAAGGCAGAGGTGGAGGGGTTAGTGTTGTTGGAGTCTAAGGTCAAGGAGAAGGTTGAGACTATAGAGAAGGGGTGGTGGAGATATTGGGGGAAGAGTAGTTATGGGTCAAGAAGATGAATTCAGAGGATATAGAGGCATAGTTGAAGGGGTATCCACATTTGTAGCTAGGTAACTATGAAGAAGTGGAGGTAGTGGAGGGGGAATTGGAAGTAGAGACAGAGAAAAATATGTGAAGGGGAATGATGAATCATATAATTTTGGAAGGGGAGGTAGAGGTAGAGACCAAGATGGAAGGGGAGCCATTGGAGGAGGAGGATCCATAGGAGTAGAAAAGGTGGTGGTAGAGGTGAAGGCTGATATGGGGGAGATGCTGGAAGATCCCTAATATGTTTTATGGGAGGAAATCGATATCAGGAATCAGGTGTATGGAGAGAGTTGAATACATGGAATGTTATCGAGAGATATGGGTAAGTGACCATAGTAGTTGAATGATTGTGGTGGAGACAACGATATGGAAAATTACATGATTTAGTATAGATAATGAATACTATCCAAAGGACCATAATAGTGTTCAATCTTTTGATTCATGGAACAAAAAAATATAACATGGTGGGCGATCATCAATGTCTTCTAAAAAGATCTTCTCTAGTTGTACTTCTTGTTAATACCGTCATTCATAACTTGGGTAAATTAAACATAAGAAAGTGGTGGGATCAGATTCATATTAAGTGAAAACAAAAAAAAAACACATAATCATAACATGAACATAACAGCGTATTAATCGAAAGAAATATTATACTAATTTTTTGGAACCATTGCAATATTCCCTAAAATTGTTGGAATGGGGATATTCCAATTGTTAGTAAACCCTCTTGTTTAAGGCTATACCAATAGTATCTAAAAACTATTGGGATATGTAATTTTAAAAAATAATATTGGTATGATTTTTTTCCCACATCCTTTGACTTATATTTAAATGATGTATCAAGTATGATATATTAAATATTGTGAAATAATTATGATAAATATTTATATGTATACAATGAAATTATTATAAATTTTTATGTATTATATGTTACTAGAAAAAAGAATAATAAAAACCAAAAATACCTATATAAACATTTTTCTAAACCATTGGTATAATCTTTTTTGTTATTTCCAACATATACCAATGATTTTCCATAACTGATGGTATAGGGGATTTTTAAGGAAGGTATACCAATAGATATGAAGACACTATTAATATATATATGACATATACAAATAGTTTCCCCAAAATAATTGGTATAGGGTCTTAATGTGGAATCTATACCAATGGTTTTGGCCAAAATGTTCGTATAACTATGTCCTATATCAACAGATCATTTTAAAATATTGGTATAAAGTCAAATTATTGATGTTATACAAATTTTTTTGGCCTAATAATTAGTATTTATATGACCAATACCAATGGTTTGTCTTAAACCATCTATATAAGGTCCCTCTATGATACTCATAACAACTGTTTTCAACAAATCATCAGTATAAGTCCATTGGTATAAGTCCAATTTCATTTAGTGGTATAAGATCATGAGAATGAAATTTCAAGATCATAAACCTCATTTAATAGATCATATAAATCAGTCCTGACCTAAATATTGGAAGTTCAAAATACATAAATCATTAATGTATCAATATCATATTCCATGAAATCATAACATAGGAATACGACATAGAATTTGTGGTGGACACAAAAGAATATAAAATGATTTCGATAGTTGTGAAGATAAAACATCCTAGGAAATATTTCTATCATGATTTCACACATCATACCATATTGGTATTAATGGCTCACTCCCCTGACAATCATAATAGTCAGTTTTCTCTCCCAAGACCATCTTAGGGGAAAAATTCATTTAGTGAACCAATTACACTCCAAATTTTAACCATGTCAATCTATTGACATGTAAATATGTACACAATTCATTGGATAGAGATATTGGTCCCACCCTAAAAATATTGAACTCATGAATATGTGGGCCAAAATATCGTTAACAATAGTATCATAACCCATGAAATAAAACCAGTATCGTAAACATGTAATCATATCATAAAATGTGGATAATAGAATGGTTTTATAATCATTTCATTAATGAATAACTAGTAAAAGTATGTTGCTTTGAAAAAAGTACAACCACTTAATGATAAATGAGTTTCATAATCTTGTAAATCATGATATTGAAATTGGTTTAAAAAACATCATCGTATAAAAACATAAATTATTCAGATAAAGTGTATGAAAGGAAGTTTTGGATTATTTTCCTAGAAAGGTATGAGTAACCCCAATGTATGTCATCTTAAATAGAATTTTTTTTGTATAGATCCTTTAAAAAAATTTCATGATTTAAATATCCTTCCTTCCAAGAAAATATATTTTAAATAAAAAATACCTTTTCAAAACCTTTTATTTGGAAAATCTAATAAGGAATCTTGAAAACATTTTGGAAAATATTTTCTATAATAAATTCTTCGAAAATATATAATTGAGTATTTTAAAACCTTATGAAAATTTTTTCATTAAAAACTAATTAAATAGTAATGAATAAAAATTAAATCCAATTTCCATGAAATCATATAAAATAATCATGATAACATTTTAAAAAAAAATTTCCTTCAACAATTTTAATAGAGGCCTGAGTTTTTATTAACCATTTATTTGAGTAAAATCAGAAACATATAAGAAGGTATGAAAAAGTTTTGATAACATTTTTTATCGAGAATACATTGAAAACATCGAGAGGAAACATTTAAATCATTGAAATCATTTTCTTTTAAAATATCCTTTTGAAAATTTATAAAGGATTCTTTTATAATCATTTAAAATACATACATATCATTAAACAATTTTTGTGAAATTTGTTTTAACGAAAATAACTTTAAAATAATTAAGGTACCCAATATTAAGAAATTATGTTTTTCAATTATTAATCTTTTACACATGAAAATTAATCTTCAATAGAAGGATGCTTATAATGGTGGATGAATCTACACATATCAAACATTACTTTTTCACTATAAAATTTTTAGAACATTTCCTCTATCAAAAAGCTATTAGATGCATACTTTTTTTTAACATTTCTATAAAAATGTAAATAATGGGGTAGACTGTCTTTTAAATATCATAGTATAGTATTATAAAATTTTTTAAAACATTTTTTGAAATCCTTATTATGAAGGAAACCAAATTTATTACTGAAGATGGATGTAATGTCAGTTTAAAAAACACATGCTTAATTATCATAAGTACCAAATAGTGAAAAAATGGTACTAATAATTGAAGATATAAATTTCAACCATATGATAATATAAATAATGTGTTTTATAAAAATAAGAATCATATTATCAACGATTGTTAAATGATAAAAATCTTTGTAAACGATGACATTATTGTAATTAAATCTTACCAAACACTATCATTGAATTATACTACCCATGTAGGAAAATTATATCTCATAAAGAATAAGATATCATTGAAAGAATTATATTCAAGAGATAACACCTCAATGGTTCTTTATACACCTCGTAAAGGAATACAGCTGCATAACAATCCATACAGATGAATGAAGGTGAATTGAGACTACAATACATTACCAATTTGGTGACTTTTGTAACATAAACAACATAAAATAATGTTCATAAAATGGATTTGTTAAAACATAAATTTATGTAACAGAATAATAGAATAAAACAGTTTTTATTATACACAAAACATATAATAAGTAGGAGGTTTTCATGGAATGTGTCTTATGGATAATTAATGTAATACATGAAAACCTTACATTAAGTCTTGAAATTCCTCAAACACATTCAAAAATAATATATAATAAATATTTGTTTATCTGGAATCTAAAAAAACAATATTCTATTATCTAATAACACGTATTATTTTATTATGACTTTTTATTACATGTTTATTAACGAATCCATGTTAATGTTACGTTTCTAGTAATATATGTGTTATTTTATTAGATATTCCGATTTTTTATTATTGAAAATATTATGTATATAATGATTTAATTATTTTTATAATGTAATATATTATATAATTATTTTATATATTTAGTATATAAATATTTATAATTATCTATAAAATATATAATTATAAAATGCAATACACCGTTCATGGAGACGACAGGTCGTACGTACACTGGAATGTTGTTTCTGTTTTACTATTATAATGAATGAATGAAATTAAATTATATATATATATATAATCATTCATGTAGTATTATTAATATATTTTATACATTTCACTAAATAAATTTTTAATACATTCCATGTAATTTGTGAACAAATCACATCGCTTTGTGGAGGTAGTAGTCCACACATCCATAAATGATGTTATTGTATTTACACAAAATTGAAAACATGATGAAATGTTTTATATAATAGTTATTGAATAATAAATATATCATAAATATCATATATATAATATAAATATTTATTTTCCATCATAATTTCCAACAATGAGAGGTTATAAATTATAAAATGATCAATATCATTTCATGAGGTGGTTGTTTTCTGTATAGAGGAATGATAAGTTTGTTAGAAATTAGATGGAAGTGTGTGAGAGTTTAGGTGTAAACCATATAATAAAAAACTCAGAATATATAGGGTGATGAGGTTATTATATAATAATGTAATAATAAGTGTTGGGGTCAGAGAATGATTATTTAAAAAAGTTGTTTGAGGATTGATGATACCTCTTCTTTGGGGAACTACGTTTTTTTGCGGAAAAGGCATTACATGGAAGAATATTATTCCTTATATTGATTTTTGTTGTTCCATATCCTAATATGAATTAATATTATCCAAATGGATCATAAAATATCATTTTTGTGGTTTCTATTTTTGTTTATAGTGCTATGAATGACCTGGTAGATGCAATTCCCGTAGAGGAAGAAGTTACCATTGAACCAGAAGTCTCAACCTAGAAAGTGCACCTAAATTTAATGGATTTATAATAGCCTTTTATATTTCCACTAGGAATGTAGTTAAGTTTAATACAATCAAATAAATTCATGAAAATATTAGGGTGGCGGTTTTCCCCATGTTTCATGTTCTACCTCTCTCATCCTCATTTTAAATGTTAAGGACCACAATTCTCATCAACACCACAAACCCATTAGAAAGTGAAACAACATGTAAAATTTTAATTCTAGCATCATAAACTACATACTCTTTATCCATCTTATAGGTTTTATTTCTATGAAACAACACGACTTTTAGGAAGGTAGAATAATCCACGGTGGAATCAATTAAACTCAATAATTGGTTAACAACATCAATAACATGGTTCTTGGGGGAAAATGATCATCAAAATGGATATGGATACATAATATCTAGGTATGGAATTGAGTTTTGGTTTCAGGGTTTTGTGAATTATTGGATTTTATAAATGGGAATTTGATATTTTTTCAATATTCATGATCTCTCTATGGATTGACTTATCTTTATTTTGTAAGAAATACGGGTTTTCATGAATGGTAAGTGATCTTCAGAAATGTGATCCCTTATATCATACTATTTTTATTATTTACCATGATGTTTTATGCAAGAATATTAACATAATAATATCCAGTTGTATTAATGTAACCTATATAAGAATGACTCTTCATAGTAGCATCCCTCATATCATGTATGTAGACAAAGCTATATTTTTCATGAATCGATGAAAAAGGTTAGTTAGAGGGTTGATTTAGGTCCTTTTTCATTATTTTAAATGGAGTTTCAAATTTATTAATCAAATGAAGTGAAACCCCTATATATCACATAGATTTACAGACTAGAGGATAAACATGACTTCAAATAGGATATGTGTCCACTGTAATAAGATTCCTAGGACTTATCTCTAAGACCATTTATTTTCATTCATGCTATATATATCATGTTGGTTAGATTGTGGGGAGAATATCTAGTGTCATAATAATCTCGAATAATTGATATTTATCATTTAGGTGGACAATAATAGTTTTTAACAATGTATTGGAATCAATTTTTAATAATGATGTATTTGGGAAAAGATTTTTCAATGTTTTCATCTAAAATATAGATGAGATCCTATCATAGTTTAAATGGGATGATAATGATGATGGGTAGTACCATTGGGATTATTGGAGGATAATGGAATATATTTCATTGTATAGAGGCTTTAATGTCATCAATAAACCAGAAACATTGCATGGGTTGTATGTATAACATTCATTGGATGTTTGTGAATGGGATTTTCCCAGGGGAAATCAATTGAAACATATAGTCGGGGTGGGGATACAATTGGAAGATCCATATGTTGTGTGGTTCATCCTCACTATCATAATCTCAAGAGTTTATCCTATTGGATTTTTGGGATGGGAGAAATATCCTTCTCATGCTACAAATGGGCCATCTCTACACATGATTTTCTAGGTTGTCCTGCTATAGATATCCTCTTCAATCAGTGGAGGAACTATCAAATGAAAATCAACAATGTCTTGGAAAAAATCAAAATGAAATATTTAATATTATTAATGTATAAGATGAAACATATATATGAGTTTTATGGAATCTAAATTAGGTTCTTTATCTATTAGGGACTATCCTAGATCAATGACTCCACCAAGATAGAGAAACAAGTGGGATGATCTCCAATGGTGAAAAGAGGTTCTATACAAATTTTGTCTCCCTATGTTAAGGATAATAAATGGAGCTCTACCAACTTAATAGAACATAAAAATAATTAGAATCACCATTTCATCTTGATGTACCTGTTGCAACAAATAGAATGTGGAAATCATGGAACACCTTTTATTTGATGGGTAGTGGGATATCCTGATTTCAAAATGCTTTGGAGACATAACCATATTTCATCCACTCAATAAGGATGATTTACACTTCTTAACTGATGGTATTAGGGTTTAGATCATCCTTGTCCAAATAGGAATTTAATAGGTGTCATTCTAATTTCCAGGTGTATGGGTAGTTAACATGCTAGGAACAAAATCCGCTTTACAGGAGGTTATTTCATGTGTAATACACACATATTTAAATTATTGATCCTACTTATAGATTTGGCTAAACATGTGAATAAATTGAATGATTACACCTTCCCGATACCCCTATATGAATGAATATACTCTTTTCCATTCAACTAGTAGTATTCCTCTAGGGAATTGATTTCTGATTAGTCCCCATAGTTCTGGATACAAACTCAATATAGATGTATCTTCTTTAAATGGGGATCATGTGGGGAGGAGGTGTGGTCCCAGAATCCCGGGTTACATTCATTTTTTAATTCTCAAATTTTTTTGGATCTATAAAATCCATGAAATATGAATAATTGAAAATGCTCCCTGGGATCCTTACATGTATTTGGAAAAAAATTAGCTTAGTCAGGGTTGAATTAGACTCATTATTCCATTTTAACTCCATAATGTAAAATAATTTTGTTATGTGTTATATTGATTTCATTTTTAATAAATTCCAATGTATTATTTTTCATAAAAATTATTCTACACACCTGGAATAAAATTAACAAGGAAGAATAAAAAATTTCCTCCATTTATAATAATGTGTATGTCTTTTGGCACCATCCATGTGTTAATTTTTTATCCTCTAGATGGTGTGAATCTGGTTAGATGTGAAACCCTAGGGATTTAACAATACAAACCATCTCATGGGGATTTGAATTTTTATTACTCACTTCCCTTTCATAAATAAACAGTGTAGATGATGATGGAAAGTGTGAACAAGTGTGGGGGGGGGGGGGGGGGTGAGTGCCTCTTTATAGTTTTGAAAGAGTGGAAATCTTGTAAAGATTATAAAATTGATTGAATCCCATATTTTTACTATGGAAATTGAAACTAATAAAGATCCAAATATAATAAAATAGAGTAAAATATCTTAATAGGGACATTTATTTTCTTATGACCAACGTTCTAGGTTTTCTTGCCATTAAGGATTAGTTTTAGTACCTTATTAAGCTAATTTTCATCTTAAACACAATAAATTAATTTTAAACACATGCACAAATCATTTTAATAAAACAAAGATGACTATATTTGATATTATAAATTATTCTTATTCTAAATATGGAATAAATTTTTTCAAATTCAAATCACAGATGTGGTATAATTTAATTTAAATTTAATCATACAGAAGGGAGGATAGAGTGGGTTTATTTAAGTAAAAATGTTCAATAGTTTTGTATGTATTTATATAAAATTTAAAATTAAAAATGACTACAATGAAGAAAAATTATATTAATTATTGTATATTTTATCTTATTGATCCATAAAACAACTATAGAATAATTATTTAACCTTCTAAATAAATTTTTATAAATATATATTTTGAATCAAATATCCATATTTTTACAATTCATAAAAAATGAAACTTCATAGAAAATTAATAAAAAATCCCCATAAACTAATTTTGAGGATTTTCATCAATAAATTATGTTTATATTGTCATATTAAATTTATAACAGTCTAATATTTATATTTAAATTATGATCACCATTCAATGGTATTAAAATTACGTTTTTAAAAAAGACAACATATTATTCATAAAATTAAATTTATTATTATATTATACCTTTCAAATCTATTAGATTAATATAATAAATATTTATTTAATATATAATATATATATATATATTATTTTAAATAATAATAAAAAGTTCTTTTTTAATTTATTGAGATAATATTGTGATTGTACATAGAAAAATGATTTATTAGAAAATTTATTTATTTATTTTCCAATAATCATTACATCCACTTATACTAATTTATAAAAATTGATTAGTTTTTAATAAAAGTGTAAAAATTATTTTTAAAATTTATATAATCTTATTTATGACACCCATTAGAATGGAATAGTGGTAACTATAATTATATTTTAGCAATCAAATTAAGAGAATACTGTAGTTCAGTAAAACTCACCCTTTCATGTAGCATCGACTATTGCAGGGAATCAATATTGTGTATAATACATGAAAAATAAAGTTTTTCATGTACTAAAAGTTAATATATGTACTATGTGTGGTTCATTTTTATCATTGCGTCACATATAATTCGAGAAAAATGTGTTTGTGTCTGTGTATATATGTAAATGCAACTTCATGTGTTTCATGAAATGAAAAATATAAAAATATAAATTAATTTGTAAAAAATAATATCAAGTCAAATAATATTGAGGAGTTTTTTAAAATTTGAAAGAATAATTTCATAGTATTTATAAACTCTGTGGGTTGATGAAAGGTTTTAGTATGCACCTAGAATTAATGAAACATTTTGGTAAACTAAGTGTAATCATGATTCAATGAAGTACACTAGTACCCAAACCGCCATATTTGATAGGAATGATTGAACAATCAAAAGTGGGTACAATATGATCTATTGTGTAATTTATTCATGAAATAATATGTCTTCTCACAATCAATACAACTAAAATAGACCACATCATAACCTCTTTTATAGTGGAACATTTGATGGATTGTGTCTTCATAAGAATAAAGCTAATTTCCCATATTTATATTTTATAATTCCCAACTATGTGTATTGGGTGTATTCAGTTTTTAAGGTACTTAGTATGGAATATAATTCACCTATTGGCCATACTATATAGTTTTTTGATAGATAAAACTTCATCAATTTCTTCCATGATGCATTGAAAATAATGTGAGACCCTATAGTGGTGCATAATGTTAATGACCATTTCATCCCTATATAGATAATCTAAAGTTATGGGTGAATTATTCAGGGTCTATGTATTGTTTTAGCATGTTTAATTATCCAATGTTTATTCCAAGTGGAATTTTTCCATTTTACACATAATTTTTCAAGAAGGGGGATTAGGTCTACATTTTTATGGAATAATAACCATTGAAAATCTTGATGATATTTTTGAATTACATTTTATCTTAAAATT
Source organism: Viscum album (assembly GCA_963277665.1). Classification (NCBI taxonomy): domain Eukaryota; kingdom Viridiplantae; phylum Streptophyta; class Magnoliopsida; order Santalales; family Viscaceae; genus Viscum; species Viscum album. Next base: position 1,169,356,523 of record OY728119.1, on the reverse strand, counting down.
GTTTACATGTACTTTATGTGCAAACTCTATCCCATAATGAAAGCCTTATATTAGGCTTCATTAGTCTTCCAGTCTTCTGAGAGTAGGAAATAATATTTTCGGACTATCTTCTATGGGGGAATTAGTATGACTCCCAACTCATATTTATTGAGCATAAGATCTTCCATAATCATCACTATTTGGATTTTGAATGAACCATTAAAATACATTTCCAATATCTGGGGATCCTCTTAAAGTAAGAATATCTTCTCATAATGTAGTTTAGAATCTAGTGATCTTATTTTTATTGAGGGATTCTCTTCAAGGAAGTCTGTTGATGCTTTGCCTTTAACAACATTTTATGTCATGAACTAGATGTCAATGAAATAAAGGATGAACTCCCACCATGATAGACATGTAGTCTACAACATAAGGATGAGAATGTATTTTATTTGTTTTCTATGAGAGTCCTTATGGACATTTTGATAGTATATGTAATGCCTCAGTTTCCGAATTCCAAAGTATAGTGATAGAAAATCTTATCGACATATAAATAATGAGTCTCAACATAAATCATGTTTCAACTAAGGTAATAAAGGAAGTATTCCCTACCAACATAAGTCTTTTGTATAGGTATGAGACAAATTAATTTCCCCAAGGTTTCACATATAAAAAGAGTGGTCTTCCATTGATAGGTTACATCAATACTAGTGGGATAAGGAGACATATCTTAAGGAATTTCACAGACAACATTTTTCATCTAAGGTAAAAATTTATTCAATGATTGTGCCAGAAAAAACTAAGAATTATGATGACCCCAAAATCACATTTCAATGGGTTCATTTTCAATTTATTTTATCTTATTTAATTATAGATGGTTTCAACATCATCAAGGCGGTATGAAATCTTTTGGTATTTTACCTCTAGATCATCGACGTAGCATTCATAATGCTTCCCTAGGAAGGGTTTTAAGAAGTGAGGCATGTCATGTTGGTATGTATCACAAGTTATTTTCAAGAAAATGGTTATTAATCAATATAATAATACTCTCTATTGGGAATAAAATTTACTTAATTATTCATCTCATAATGCTATTTTTATCTAATTATACGTCGAACTACCATCCATGAATGTAAGGGCTGGATATATAGTTATTGCATTTGTCAGTTTCTCTGTGATCAATAATTTTAAATCATATTTTTTAATGATTTGGGTGAGATCTCTAATTGATGAAGTCTCTAAAAATCAAATTATTTTTATTTATATGGACTATATTGGGCTTCTATTTCCGAAAGAGGGCCTCTCGAATGAAGGTGACCAATTTGATATGGTATACTTCAATCTCAATTATTGATACATGATTTGGATGTGTCTGTATGGATGCCTAGATAAATCACTATTGGTCCTCTAGATAGACCAGGTGATGATTGGTCACCTTGGGATGGATAACTAGATGTTCATTGCAGATCCATGTGAACTCGTACTGATGTTTCTTCAAAAAAGAGGTATATAATTTTTTTTTACCAAAATACATGGACGTAATAATAAATCTTGATTGTTGGACCTCTTATATAGAAAAATATATTTATGTGAGTTTATCAATGGATTTTGAAACACACATCATAAATGAAATTTGGGGTCTCTATTGTTTTCCACCTTTTGTTATTTATCTTCTTCTCCATTCTCTTGTTCTATAAGGGAGGAATAATGGGATTAGCTCTCTAAAGTCACAAGGGGGGGGGGGCGATATTTTGATATTCCAAATATGAATTGGATTCTTATAACATAACCAATAATGAGGAGTCTCCTTGATGTTCCATAGGGGAGATTAGGGGAAGATAATGAGTATATTTTCTTTCCCCTAGGTAAATGATAAATTACCCTAACTCAGATAATGAGGAAGGAATTTATTGAGGATCATGAGATGAAATAAGGGAATTTTCATTTGCTATTTTTCCATTATATAAATAGTATTCAATATTTTCAACATAATTGTGATTAGTATTAGTGAATAATACAATGAATGTTATAGAATATGCACATGAATTGGGACCCTTATGCTCGACCTGATTGATGAAAAATATATATTCTATGCTGAGTTTCTTGAAGGGGTTAGCCATTGTCATTTCTAGGAAATTTAGGGTACTGAATTTAGAAAAAATGTCAATCATGGGAAACATCATTTCCCATTGATAAAATCCTACATAAATATAATGTGACTAAAAGGATTAAAATGAGGCTTTATCAATGTGAAACTTCTAAATTTTTCCATTAATGTAATATATGATGTGTTTATTGTATCATATGAGGATTTCTACAAGATAATAAAAAATTTACTTCCTATAAAGGAATTGATTTTCGTAACCTATAGAATGTACATAAATTCAATGTCAGATATATAGTCTCCAAACAATGCCAAGATCTTGATTCGAAGAAGTGCATTTTTATTAATTTTTTCATTTCAATGTCGTGTTAAGGAGGAAGGTACAAAATTATTTTATTGTAGCCTACCTGGAGAATTTTCTGTACTGGAATGAGATTAAATGCATCACATTGTCAACTGAATCAGGTCAAACATCAACATAGTTTATCAAAGTATACATGTTAAAGGGTCTAATGTGTTCCTGTATAACAAACAATTTATCATAATACAAGAATGAGATCACCATGTAAAATTATGCAGTATTGTTCTCTATCAGATAATCATATGTAGTGGTGACCTCACCTTCATACTTCAAAGTGCTTAGAAAAGCCCTGAAGAGTTCTTCCATGAGATCATTTGACAAGCATGGGGTGACCAAGGTTAAAAACATTGTCTTAATAAAGATTAATTGCTTCAATATGTCATAAATTTAGCTTAAATGTCTGCAATTACTTGGTGGATTATATTTTAAAAGATATTGAGTGGATTAAGTGCATGACGTTGACAGATCTACCCTTGAATCATGAATTGAGGGTACTTATGTTTTTATGTGGGTTATAAAAAACATGTCTACATTCCTTTTAATGGTGATTGGACACCTAATACTATTCTTGTTAATAATTTATAATGATTATATCAGGGATTCTTTTGGCTTGTTCTAGGGATTTTCCCTATTCCTATAAGATCTTTAAAGGGATCCTCCTAAATTTTCTACATCAATAACATCATAAGTTTGGAAACTACATTAATTTTTTTCTTCTATCATTGCAATGTCTTCCCATATGCCACCAACTCCAACCACATCATCCTCCAGTTCCCCAATCGGGTGAAAGGAACTCAGGTACATAACATGACTCATCAATTGATATTGGATTCATTAAATGGATAAAATTAATAGAATCTATGGTCAATTACTCAATTGAGGATGATTATTCTTGGATGAATAGTTCTAGTGGTATCATTTGGGGGTGGATAACATTGTTTCAAGACATGAGTCATAATCATAGAGTGTTGGCCAAAAATTATTCTGTACATGTTCATCTTTATATGTTAGATCCAAATCCTATTATCTAGATCATTTTTTGAAATATAGGATTCTGGAGGGCTGTAGTCCCAATAGACTTGATTCTTCCCTAGGGGGAGTAGTGTGGGGCATAGTTTTTTGTTTCAACCATTATCATAAGATTCCATGAGTTTGTTTGATTATCTTTTGAGTCTTATAACCACCAGTATTCAGTGTGCCTTTTCGATCAGTTGTTTTCCATTAACTTCCTTCCTCAGGATTAGTAGTAGAAACAAGTGATACTTTTCTTGTAGAATTCCAAAATTTAATTTCCCTTAATATTCCTTTATTTTATGATGAATTTGAATATGAATCATTCTTGATTGGTGTTTTCTGGTGTCTGGTGAAAGGGTATGAAAACTAGTTTTTCAATAGGACGCACTCGTTTTGGCCTTGTGGAATATTTTATATGAAGTAAGTCATAATGAGTTACATCTATAAAGTATGTTAGACCTTTATTATCTAGAAATGAATACAATTTATTCATTCCCTCCTCGAATTTATTTCACCTCCGTCACCACTACCCATACTAAGGAGGGGGATGTTATTGTTGGTGCATAGGGGGTACCAAATGAATTGTTGTTGTAGTTTGATCTAGGTCTGATGTTGAGGATTGTTTAAATATGAAACATACAACAACACCCATTTCCCTTATCTTACCAGGGGATGATTTAATCATTTGTTATTTGAGCATAGTCCAATGTATAGAATCTTAAATTCTCTTAGAAAATGAGGTGACAACAAAAACCCGAGCATATATCATAAAGGGATGAGAGACATTCAGAAATCATGGTTAATGTTATCTAGGAATAGAGAAATAAAATATTCATGATGAAGATGTTGGCTTAGAGAATATGTCAGTCACTTCCTCATGATTTTGAAATACTAAAACCTATAATTATTATATTTTATCTATTATAGAGGTTAGGGATAAATTTATACGGCATAATTGTTATTAATTATAAGATAATATTCCTATTTATGTCTCCCCATACCCTGACTGAGAAGGATTGGAAACAAGTTTTCTATACAAAGGACAGACCATGAATGGTTTTCTCAAAGCATCTGATTTTGATTGCTTGTTATTGCATAGGATTTTCCATCATGGGATAACAATGGGACACAATGTGCTTTAGATTTTATTCCAGTTCTCATGATCCATTTAATTTTGGAAACCTAGGACTCCCCAAATTTGGTGGGGGTGGGATGTCAATCAGTAGTTTTGGGTAAGGTTTCTATTTTTATTGTGTTTCTGTGAAGAATTACTACACAACATCAAAAACAGCTCCCAATGAATTAATTGTGTTTATAATCCAGTGATAATTGTTCGGTTGAACCAGATCTTGAATTAGAATAGAAATATCATGGGAGTAATGTGTTGGCCCCAACGACATTTGGAAATGACTCCTAAAAGGAGACATCTTCTGAGGGTTTTCCAGAATCATTTCATTTTTATACCAATGGAGGGAATACTAGAAATATTTCATTAATAATGTCAAGTAGACTCATGGTTCTAGTGTAGGGTTACACAGATGTCTTGGCACTACTTCATTCAATGAGATATACTATTCATGTTGGGGTTTACTAGTTAGAAATCCGAGTTTATTCTCCACTCATGGAATACAATTGATAGGAATGGTGGAAAAATGTAGTACCATATTCCGTCTTCTCATCGATTTCATTTTTTCCCTCTTTTCAATGAAACCTATATCACAGTATATGGGGTTTTATCACTTCAAGAGGTGGGTTGTATGTAACATTTCTTTTAATCATATCCTTGTTGGATTTTCAATGAGGAGGTGGTGTAGAATTGGATGATGGAATTACCAAATTTATAGAATATATCTTATAATCGGTGTGTAGAAAACCTTCACTTCTCTTAATGTGGACAACCTTTTATGTAGAACACTACTTTATTTGAACCTCTATGTCTATGTTTTCTTCAATTCCATACATAATATTGGAACCCATGATGTTCATAAAATCATAAAGCATTGCAGGTGTTGTATCCTCTGCTGAATGATAAAAGGTTTGGTTTTTTCTTCTACTATATATCTTACCTTTTTTGTCATATCATATTAAAGCTTCACGGTGAAGAGTGACATAGAAATAACATCCTCCCTACCTTGTTATAAGTGTCCCTTCGGAACTACATGAAACACAAGATGGGACGAACTAGGAGACCACATTTTTTAGTGTTCCAAAAAATAGGAAAATACTAAATTTTTTTATCATGGGGCTCAGGTAAAAATACACCCCACACAATGGGCTTATGTTTCTGTCGTTCTTCCATTTTCATGTCTTGCGTTGAATTTATTTGGCTTTGAAAGGGTATGTTATTATAAAAATTCCTTTATCCCTATGGGTTGGGGATGATACTGTATTGTAATAGTAGCTCATGTATTGATCTAGTGTATCCTAGTTTGGGAATGAGCTAGGAGAAATGCATGGTTAGAAAATAAATTCTCCATTATTGAAAACATTAGTAGTGTATATTGATTTTTCTCCAATAATCAGGGATCATTATTGTTGTTATTAGTTTCAAGAATCTAATGTTTATTTTGTGGTGATATCATGTTGTGCCTAGAACTTTTTACACTCACTAGTTGACAATTCCTACTTAGTGATTCATCTTTCAAGACTAGGGGTATCTTCTGTATTCCACCATGGAGAACTGAAATTAAAGTTTGTTGGCTCTCGAAGATTTTGTTTTCCATGTCATGGTGTCAAACAAAAAGCTCTACATTCTCCCCACCCCATTATATGAACATTAGTTAGGGCATAAATGATTTGTATATGTACAATTCTCAATGAACTGATGCATGGAAGTTCATGTTATTTCTACATCCACTCTGATCATTGTCAAATTATTGTTTAAAGGGCTACCAAGACGATTTGAAGGAAATGTTCTACCTATATTATAAAATTCTATTTATACCATCAGAAGGAATGAAATTTACTATCAGTTGGAATATATTTTTCCATATATTCAGTGGGATTTGTTTTTCATTCTTCTTAAAATGCCTCAAGAATATCCACCATATAAGTGTTCAAAAAATGATTGGTATATTATCCCCATCCAATTGTGTTATTTTTGTTGTCTATTCTTCTAAATGAGATACATATAATTTCTCAGTCCAACATGAGATTTTTTGGGATATTTGTTTAATATGTTGGCCTAGTATAATCATCATTGGTCCAAAAATTGTCTTTGGTGGTTAAGAGGATGAACAATGCCTCGTATCATATTATGATTCAGACGGGAAGTCATCTATCATAGAGAAAGTTTTGGACATGATTGTCCCATATTTTCCAGCACCTTAGAATATTATTTCCTTCTTAAATGTAAAATTTTTAATGGGAGAAAATTATTTTTGGTTGATATTATAGGTATGAGAAAGGATATCATTGTGCTCATGAAGATATCTGCTATAAGGATTAATCAAATTGTTCCGACGAGGAAATATTTCATGGTGATCATTCTATCATAAACCTATAGAGATTATAATAGTGGTTCTAAAAGGAGGACCTCCATTAATGCTACTTCCACATCAGAAATTGAGAAATGGCTTAGCAGGATGATGGGTTACCCTTTACAGATGTTTTATGAATCAAATAACCCTTTCTTTCAACAGTACAGATTCATGGATCTTCTTTGAAATTTCCTTCATCACTAGATGAGATTTACTTTTCAATGCTCTCTCACAGGTGGTTTTAATCCATTATTGTGATTATTGATCCCAAATATGATATTTGGTTCATATTAATCCAATGGTATTGTTGGAGAATATCAATGTATTTTTGGTATTTGAGAATGGATATATGCTTATCATGGGAAATCCCTGAAATGGGATGATAATTCCCAATTGGAATGATTATTTGTGACCAATATATTTTTGAATTTACCACTATATATTATTTATTACACCTAGATGGGGGAAATAATGAATATATTGATCCATGTGATTATTATTTTGATGAGTCACTACAATTTCGAAGGTAAAGTTATGAGTCCCCAGACAAGATAATTCCTGAAACATGAATATTCCGTGGATTTTTTACATAATGTGGTAGGAATTTATGTCTAATCCACCATGATTTTATAGACATGATGAGAAAAAACATAACTGGAATGGGAAAACAAATGAATTCCAGTGTTGGGCCATGAATATAGGCATTCCCTGAGTTAATATACTAGGTACATCAAATACATCCTACATTTTTTACATTATATAAATGAATGGATTCCTATATATTATTAGTGAATTGAATATTATTATCTACCAACATATTTTACTTGAATTAATAATATTATTGTCCTGGTATTTGAAGCTTCCCATGGTTTTCCACTGTATTTTCCTGACAAGATTGATATGTATGATTATGAATTTTTATTTTCTCATGGTTTTCCACATTATTTTTCGGACAATATTTATATGAGTGATCAGGGATATGAATATTACCATGGATTGTTACCATATTTACTATATTATCTTGTTATGCACAAGCATGTATTTTTATTTTCCCAATGTTTTCCACCGTACTTAATTTGTTATCATCCTATGCATGATTAGAGATTTTCATCTACATATGGTGTTCCACTATATTTTACTGATGGTATTAATATGAGAAAGAGTAAATTTTCATCATCTCATTATTGACCAACATTTTTACTAATAGTCTTGATATGAAAGAGTGAGTATTTCCACCATCTCAGTGTTTTAAATCACATTTTACTAATGAACTTCATATCCTTTAGAAAATATTTTCATCTACTCATAGTGTGACATTGTATTTGACTAACGTTATTAATATGCATGAGAAGGGAATTTCCTAGACTCCATCACTTTATTATTTATCTAATAGGATTCTAATATTGGAAAAGGGATGATAACTAGTTTCTCAATGTTCAATCATCTCCCTCTATGGGCCACTATGTGGTCTCAGGTTCAGATGACTACAGTTAGAGACTAGGGGTATGTACCCTCTTCATGGTGAGGATGCTAGAACATGTAATTTCGGAAGCAACCATTAGTGGTAGTATCCATTGGATGGTACCCCTATATCACTCATATGAATTTACTAGAGACCACTTAATCATTATCCATATGGTAAGAGAGGAACTCAATATCACATTCCATAGATAGGCACTTGAAATGGTTTGAGATAGATAACATATCCATTTGGTTCTATACTATTGACCATCATTGATAGGATGGATGGAAGGGCTTAATTATTCAGAGTTCTATTAGGATGTCTCTAGGGATGGGAGAGAACCATTTTTATGGTAATCTTATAGAAATTCATTTGAGACCCCTAACTCAAGATTTTGGGTGGGTGATGAAATACACTATTTGGATACAGTTATAAGCTTATCAAAAGTAGATATGAAGCTGTGCTTGAATAGGTGATACCCCATTTTGAATGAAGAGAGTTTTGGTGAAGTGTACTTTTAATATAGTTATAAACAAAATCTATGAATCCTCCTAAAAGTTTTATATTAATAAAGTAATATGTTCATAATAAATTACCATGTTTTATTATCTTTCATGTTGGATGTGAAATAGTCCTAACCTGTATGTTCCTCTATCAACCTTTTCATGGATTCAATTTGGATTCACCATTTTTCAATATAACAAAGATGCATGTAATTATTTCGTCTGAAAAATTGTCTGATAAGAAGATGATAGTATATCATCTTTAACATGTGATAGAGATGCCACATTTAAATCATATCAATTCAACTTTGTTTCTTCAATTTTGATTCACATATTGACATGTCACCTTTATTTTTCACAACATCAGTATTCTAGTAGTTTTAATATTGTACAATCAGTTTCATCATTTTCACCATTTTATACGGTCTCCAAATGGTTTTGTTTGTGGTGTTAAAAACACCTAATGGATCCTACATCCATGATAACTCATGGAACTACATGCCAAAGGTATGTTCTCAATGATCAACAAGGCCAAAAATAATAAAGTACTCACATTGGTAGATAAAATTGGATATTTATCTCTTCAAACCCATTTGGGGGGGAACTATTACCTACTTTTTGACACTATTATATATTTAATACATTTCTATGAGTCATTTGATCATTTTTATCTATAACAACTGCCACACTGTTGGTTAAAAATAAATTATTGAAATGAACATAATTTAGAGTCATCTATATGTATATGATGTTATTATTTAATGGATATTTATTTATATGTATATGGAATCCCATAAATTGAATAATTTAATGTATGAATTAGATAATCTTTGGTTGTTTATGATTTTGATTTTGGTTTTAAGCCTGTACTAGGGAGATCAGAAAGCAATTTTCATATAGGGAGACAAGAGCTGTTTTTATATCTAGATCTAACCTATAAAATGGGCCTCATATGCATCCACATGAAGGGAGTATGAAACCACATAGTATATAGTCACTTAACTTGAAACATTATAAATATTAAGTTCAAGTGACAAGGACTGATCCCTTTAGTTTAGAAACATGTTTCAAGGACTCCTGGGTGGATGGTGCCATGCCATATTCTTCTGTGGAACATACGCTAAACTGGCCAAAAGTACATTGAAGGGTTTTGGCCTATCTGTATAGGATATGATCTTGTTGGGAATATAGGACAATAAGGACGGTGATTACATAGTATTAGAAGGAATATAGACCTCTTAATTGGATATGAACCTATTATTAATATGCTCCAAAGAATATTGGGTTGAATTTATGTTTTTGGGATTCTTGTTCATCCAGTCTTTCTATGTATCCAAGTTGGTAGGAATACAAATCCCACAATGTTTATATATGAGGACCCATGCATTTGAAGTCCTTTTTAGGTTTGTTTAGAGGTTAATATGTCCCATTGACAATATTAACAAATTATTTCGAGGTCTACACTGTATAGTAAGATTCCCTAGTGAATTTTTGGATGGTTTGGGATTATACCAAACAGGAGGCCCAAATTGTGGATTTTACTATGACATGGTTGTGTATACAACTATAAAGGTATAATAATGTTTAGTTGGTTCTTACACTTGAAATGATTTCCAATGGATTAGGATTGTTCAAATGTCCCAATCACCAGAAACCTATATGACATCTTGAGTCATGGTTGGTTTGGTAAAAAATGTGAATAGATATATATAAGGAACCACATATTCTGTTTTTCTGCTAGTGGAAAATACCAATACCCAAAGGGATAGAGAAAGAGAGCAAGATTTGACAAGCCCATTACCTTCCACCACTGTATGATGAATAGGAATGTACTCATACCATTCTTAATATAACTCATGGGTATGGATACGGGGGAAGGAATGAAGCAGGATAGGTCCTGTTAAAAATTATAGGGGTATACTCTATGAGGAATATCATTGTGAATGGTTTTTGGAGAAGATAGGAGTATAAATTACTACACCTAAAATGGAATGTAAAATGTGATCTATTCACCTCATGTTCATAATGGTGATGTCCAAGTGAGTAACTCAATGCCTAGGACCCCAGTTGCTATTAGGATGAATGCATTATATCATATTCAGGCCCCCTATTTAGTTGATCATCTGTATATCCTCATTTACCTTGAGTATTTATGCTTAAGGGGGAACTCTTATGTGCCCAATGATTTTTTCATATACATTAGGAGTTTTTCGGAGATGGATTGTATATATTCCTCACACGAGGGGGGGGGGGCATATGACATATATATTAACATAAAAATGGTTAATGAAGAATTCCATTAGTGATTTTCATCGATTATAGAGTGTGGGATTAGATTGTACATCAATGGGGAAAAATGAGAGAGGGAACCCTATACAACATAGGATTCCCTAATTCACATTGCATACTGGTATGTAGTGTGTAATTCCATCCATGTATCATTTTTCTATTGGGTCATGGGTTTTGACTTTGTAGGTATTTTCTACACAGGTCTAGGTTCTTCCTGCATAGAAATTTTCTATGAGGGACTGGGTTCTTCTAGAGTGGCACTTTGTTACATGGTATTGTGTTCCTACCAAGTATAATATTCATACATGGGCTATTTCTTTCTTCAAATATTGTTTTACTACATGGGGCGATGGACCACAAAGGGTCCATCCACATCTTCATCAAAGAATGGTGTCCACAATGTGTAATTGTATTTTGGATGGTTCGTTGAATTATTTTTTCTCATTTTAATGTTAAGTGAATGGTATACCTACTCAAAATTGATGTCTACATCACATTATTCAATTTATAATTTATTTCATGTCTCTAGTTACTCTTCTATTCAGCTCTCATATTGGTGTATTTATAGGGGAGTAGCATAATCAAAACCAAGTATTGCTGGTTTCGGTGGGTTGCGGGGACTCTGTTTGTGGCTTCCCATGGTGCATTCCAAACATTCCACCAATTTAATTCATAAGGTATGTAAAAGAACATCCTCACCCATAAACGATATATCACTTTTAGGGGTATGGTCAATCGTGGAGGATGGAAATCATCATCTTTATACCCCACGATTTATTTTCATTTTTGGGGATGGAGAGCATAATTCACAATCAAAAATGATGTCATGTCCCCTAGAAAATTTCATTCATGGAACACCATGTTGAGTAGAAGTAAATTTATTGATCTTTTCTCGGAAGACTATTTTCCTCCATTATGGCTTTGAATCCTTAAAAATTTTCATTAGCTTTTTTTCAGGATTAATTAACCCATGATAATAATAATGGAATCTATTTTTATTTGCATGCAATGTTTTTAAGACCCAATATACATATAGTCATTGTATCTAACTTCCCAGTAGTTTCAATATATATGACATTTCATGTTATATATTTGGATATTTAGTCTTTATAAATAGGATTTGCTGGGTTTAATTATTTATCTTCCTTTTATCAATTTTCTTCAAGGGTAATTCCTTTTATTTTTTCATATGATATAACCTAAAATAATGTCACTAAACCATATCATATTTGAGGTGGAATTTATGTGTAATTATATGCCTTCAATATTTCTGATCCTAGGAGGGGGATAACAGTTTGAGGGGTCAGGAATGAGTAGTATAAATGTTTTAGATTCTTGGATAAGATACAGTACATGGGTTGGAATAGGATAGGATTTCATGGGTTGATTATGTAAAAGTGTCACTTGAGTTATGTATAGGATATAAGTAAGGGTTATTGTCTACTATTTGGGTTCATTAGAGCCCGATGTGATCCATTTCATATACCATTATGTTTATCGGTCCTAGATAGTGAATTAATACTTGTCACAAAGAAAGTATCTAAGAAAGGATCATGCATCATTCTTCATGGCATATGTATTAGAAATGGGTGACCTAGGAAAAAATATGAACATCAATAAATTAATTATTTAGAATAAAATATTCAAAATTCCAGGTGTAAGGTTTCTTAACCATGTGTACTTTTTCTTGAATAAGTCTAGGATGACATCCTCATTAGCAGCAGGTTCAACAAGATTTATTAGTAGATCATTACAGGATAGAGGTCAATGACAATAATACTTAGAGGGGGATATTATTAGAGTTTTTGAAATATATTATATAGAAGAATGAGGGATACATTATAGATTAAATCATCATTGAATGGTTAGAGGAGGCCAAGATATCATTCACTTTGACCCATTCTTGGAAGGAACACTTTGATTTATTAGAAGTGATGATGTTGGATAGAGGATACATGTAGTGTGGGTATTATTAGATATGGATAATGATGAGTCATGTATCTCATAGGGGATGTTATTGAATGTCTTCCAAGTAGTGTTTCATCCTTTATCATGAAGGTATCAAACCATTAGGTTCTACATACAGTTCAATACGGGATTTCTGGTGTGTAGGAGTTCATGATTTATTTCAGGACCATTATATGATATATTTTAACCCTATTTATAGATTAGGATGATTTGGTTTTGTATATTTATTAGGCATATCATCACAGTATCCAAAGATAAGAAACCCAATTTATACTAATGAAATAACTTGAGGTGTTGGAGAGAGTAGAAGTTAATGGGAGGATGTTATCTAGTATTAGGTTCTCATGAGACAGGAGTCTTCGAGATTATCTATAGTGTATAGCTATGGTATGGGGTTCCCAATTGAATGGGAATAAGTTTTTTGGGGTTTTGAGAGTAGGTCACAGCTCTCTTTATCCAATTTCTTAGGTTTTGTGGATCTAAGGCCCATAAAAAGGGACCATACATTTGATAATTATGTATTCAATAGTGATATGTGTTTTTAGTTCCCACACTTTTGGAGATAGTATCTTGTGGCTGGTATTCTTCTACAGATTTTAATATTTAGGTAGTTTTATCTATGGTAACTGTATTGGAGTGTCATTAAACATGATTTGTAGAGGGGAGATGAGGTGGGACTAGGGAAAACCTGTAATGATCATCGACATTAGAGATCACAACTTGTGAATGGATGTGATCTCTAATAGGGTCAATGAGGATATTAGTCTATCCATGTATAATTTAATTCATCAATGATTATTGTGAAATGTGATCCATATTTCAATAAAAGTACCCTATTATTACTTTATACTTTTTTTCATGATTTAATTAATTATTGAGATACAAAATCCTTCAAATCACCAAACCCCATCCCTGATTTATGATTTGAGGATAAGTGGATTGTAGTTCCCTTTTAATTTACTATTCTATATAGAGGTTTAGATTTCATATATGGAAAATGTAACATCTATTCCCTAGTTTTAGTATACCACTCCTCTTGGATAGACATCTTATGATTGCTAATACAATGATACTATATCATACTCTTCATGGAATGACTGTATTCAGGGTGGGATATTATATATTACCTCAAGTTGATGATTTTATTCTATGATGCCGATTGATATTCATACTTTTTTTTGTGTGAAGGACCCTCATATTGGTTTGTAGTGTATTCTATGTTGTTCCTCCATGATGGATGAGTTGATGATGAGTTCATCAGAGTCTCAATCAATAGTGTTTCTTATGGGTGTGAAAGAGTACCATGATGTATTAACATAAGAGTTTATAGAGTTACACCCTCAAAAAATTAAATTCTATGATAGAGAAATAATAATTCGATTAAGAGAACCTGGTATCTCTATATTTTAAGGGCCTTCTGTGTTGTAGAAGATGTGGGTACAGATTGATGATCTAATGGAGGGAGGTTTTGTTTTGTTGAGTGTGTCATCTTTTTGTACTATACTCCTCTATGTAATGATGAAAAAGGGAGATCTATGAATGTATATCAACTATCATAAAATGAATCCAGTGATGGTGAATAACCACTATTCTCTTATTGATTTTGATAACTTATTCTATTAGCTAAATGGTGTTAGTTGGACCTCTAACATAAATATATTATTGAGATATCATCAGATGCTGGTAATGGATAATGATATTCAAAATAACACATTATAACGTCATTATATGAATTATGTGTTTATTGTGATGTATTTTTGTCTGAATAATACACCATTTGTGTCCATGGAGATGGTAAATACCATGTTTTTATAATTCTAGGATCAGTTCTTGGTAGTTTTAATTAACAATATGCTTGTGTACGTTTCATATAAGGTAGACCATGTAGAACATTGGAAAAAAATATTTGGAGTTATTATTCATCAAGAACTATTCTAGAATCTATCAAGGTGTGAGTATTAGGATTTTTACGTTCATTTCATGGGAATATATTGTCCTCATGTGGGGTAGCTTAGGACCCTTAAAAGGTCAAGGTTGTCATTTATTGGTTATAACCCAAGACTGATTTAGAGGTTTATAGTTTCCATGGACTTATCTGATTTATAGGAGGATGTTAACAAAATTATATCAAATTAAAACACCTCTAATGACCATGAATTGAATGGATCAATTGTTCTTGTGGAATGACCATTGTAAGATGTATTTTGGGTATATGAAGGGACATCTTATTGTCACTCTAATTCATCATTTTCATGAACAAGGTGTCATGTATGACATTTTATGTGATGATTAATGACTTCAATTGTAAATTTTATTGATTAATAAAATGATAGTTTTTTCAAATGAGTATCAACAGTAACATCCCATGACTATAAACATTCCACCAATGATTTTGATTTGTTGAAATTTTTTTCCATTGATGTTGTGATGACATTAATGCATTATTGATAACTTTGTGGGTTTCAACTATCTCATGATATTATTGTATGTATTCTCCTAGTTTGACTTGACCTTTAGACAACTTTGTCAAATGGAATTATTATTGGGATATGTCATTGAAATATCATATACACTTGGAAAGGGAAATGTTTCTCCAAATGAATTAGGTAGTAAGTCACCTAGTGATGTTTTTCTTGAATATGGACCTTATTAGAGAGTGACATAAGAGATTTCAGTCATATATATTGATAAAGTAGATGTTGGTATAACAACCCTTCTCTTTATTACACATTAAATACATGATTTATTACATAATAGTACACATTATAGAACTCAAAATATTGTTATTTCTTGTGTCTTTGGTAATTAGTTAGAAAACATAACATCATGAGCATGATATACAACAACATTATTGAAAAATTCATTGACATGATTATAGTATTCCAATAGACATATAACTTCATGGGAAATTAGGGGGACAAAAATAAGAAATGGTTGAGTTGTAAAGACTAGTAAGGGAAATAAACAAGGAATAACATGAATAAGATAATTCATGTTATAAAATAGACATTTCAATGTATAATAAAAAGAACATGAATAATTAAGAAAGATGTAATATGACAATCATAACATGGGAAATTTGAAACACCATAAAATATGATATAATCATGAGTGAAAGCCCATTTCACATGGAGGGGCATGAGTAAAGGATGATTGCACAAGGAGGAGAATGGGTCAATGATAATTACACATAGAGGATAATGATTCAAGGATAGCTACCTAGGCCACAACAGATGACATATATTGATTTTAAACATTACCAAATTCATTATAGTGTTATCAAGAAGCATCATTCATAATAATTTCATTATTATTCATAATTTTTCCCTAGAGATCAAACAATATGTATTCATTCAACGACATAATTTATTCCATGATATATTAATATGGAATATATACATCTGTTTTTCCAATTAATAAGTATATATTCCTAAATTTGAATACCCATTATAGAAAAATGGGTTTGGTATTCACTATCTAATTATTTTTTCATGGAACATCATGGTGAAATATCGACAGTATAAATCTATTAATTAAAGACTCATAAAATCAGTTGATGAGATAGAAAGGGGGTTGAAATCATTTATAAATGATATGGATAATATGGGGAAGTATAAATAATTTTACCAAATAAAGGAATTTTATATTGATGGTGTAACAAAATAATAATACTTTAGGAAATATGTGATGCGTATGAACCCTTAAAATTTTTTAACATGGTAACAAGTGTGAATAATTGTTCATAAGAGGGGTAAATTAGGTTAAAATGGAATATCATAATTTATAAATAAAATTTATATAAAGGGTGTATGCTATAACATATCCTAATATATAAAAATTGAAATTGAAAGAGATAACATTACATGGAGTGCGTGATAGTTGTGGAGAATTGAAGATCTTTTATTGAATATGGGCATAGTAGTGGGTTAGATAAAGGTAAAAATGTGAGAGGATAAATAATATATCATTCAAATACTGTAAAGTTTACATTATGTTACTAATATTAAATTAATTTTAACATAACCAATTGAATTTATAAATACACATTTATAGGATTATTATTCAATTAAAATAATGAGGGGATGGTGAGTATCCCTTACCTGAGTGTGTGATTAAAATGGATAGGGAGGGGCTTCATGAATGATTATAGGAACCTTGGGAGTACTCTAGGGAGTATAGGTAGGTGTTAGGTGATTCTCCAATGAGTATTATTGTAGATAAATTAGAGCTGGTGTGGGATTATATAATAATGAAGCAAGATTTCATTATTATTTATGTTTAGGGCTATACATAATAAATTAATATAAAAACCCAAACACCATCCTAGTGGATTTTATATTATTATTTAAAATTTGAGTGGTATACATTAATTTATAATTCAAATGGATGAACTTATTAAAATATTACATTTTTCTATGTGAGATGAGTCACACTCATAAGGAAATGATTTTAAAATTTTGAAATATATTATAAGTCATGGAGGATTCATAATGGATTTTCATTATAAATAAAGTAAACATAAAAACATGTCAGTTTGAATGGAAAAAATATATTGTTTTTTATATTCTATGTATATTATGTAATAAATAAAATTTTTGACATCATGATGTCATAACAAAAAGTACATTTATACAGTAATTCATTTTTAAATGAAAATTCAACTATCTCATAAACATATTAAATATTCACTGTTGGATTATTTCGACATTTTGATTCCAATAATAATATTAAAGTGAGGTACATTTTCATAAATATTTGAATTTTCACAAATAAAATATTAACTTTTTTTGAAAATGGAATGTTTTTTATAATATCATTTTTTAACCCCTTTAAAAATTACATCTGACTTCATAAAAATTATATGAAATTTATTTATTTAATACATTTTAATTAATAATAATATTTTATTAAAATATTTTATATTTCTAGAAAATCCATTATTTCATAAATTCATTAATTGAAATCGAATATCAACCAAAATATAGAATTCGTGCTTCTGAAATCATTTACAAAGTAAAAATAATTTAATGTAAATGTATTCATTAAATTGTAAAATTTAATGTACATATTGAAATTTCTAGTGTCTTGATACATATCCCAATAATACACAAACACATTCCCAAGTTATATGTTGTGGGGTGGTGGGGGTTTTATGGGGTCGTTTGGTGAACATGGTTTGGGATGTAATCTTGATGATTTTGACCTTCTCCATAAATGGTTTGAGTCATGCTTAGGTTTTGGGATTTATACTTTGGATTATTATAGGGAAAATCCCATAAATGCTCACTTCCTTAAAAAAATCTCATAAATGGGCATTATAGGACATGGACCCTTTGGTTGAGGCCATAACCTTTTTTGTATGTTTCAAATGGATTTGTTAAAACCCAATATTTATACTATTAATGTGATCACTGTTCAATGGATATATTATCAATGGTAATAATACATAATGGCCATTTAAAATCCAATTGGATATAACAAAAAAATATGTTCATGGTTTTTCTATAACAATAGTACATAATTAGTCAATTAATAGAATAAAATTGGAATTTTATTTATAACGGTTCAGGTCATTAAAATCCCACCCCTTAAAGAATGTATGTCCTCAAAATATTCATTTCCCACAGAAAAATAAATGAGAGTAACTATACAATATCACGTCCCCTGGTTCCCATGTTGCTACATCAAAATCATGGTTTCCACAAAAATCTATGATGACCAAAATTGTATTATTTCTTTGAAATGTTACTCTATGATTTATGATCTTTATATGATTCTATTCAAAGAAAATATTTGTAATGTCTTTAACATAGATTCCATATGGCCTCATGTTCATCTCCCTAATAGTAGAGGTTGTTGACTTGTTGTGAAGGCCAAGCTATGATGGTGGGGAGACTATTCCCTCATTAGAAGAGTTTATCACAATGGAATACAATAAAAATTCAATAGCGAAAGTAGTACTACGATGCAATATAAGTAAACAATAAAATATCAATAGTATAGTTTAACTATAATCATATCATTAATTAGATTATAATATATTTCACATCATTCTAATAACACTGTAAAAATATGTACACTAATGTTATATACATCACATATCCCAAATGTATCAAAAGACAAAAAGAAACCCAATAGCATCAAAAGTATCGACAAGGTCCCATGCTCTATTGAAACTAAATAGCATACAAGTACATGTAATGGTTCACTATCCCTTATTGAAACATCCTATCATAATCTAAAACATGACCCAAATGGATTTTGAGACTAAATCCCAATATTGAACTATGCATGTTCAGTGTCAATCTATAAATCAATACATATATGATGTAGTGTATAATAATTAAAGCAATAAGCTAAGAATTACTCAAAATTAGACAAAACCTGACCAAGAATCCATTTAAATATTATTTTATTATCTATATAATAAATAAATTTCATTTAATTCAATATTCTCAAGATCGGGACCAAGCCTTACATTCCCCTTATAACTATAAGCACAAAAAATACATATGAAAGAAACCATATGAGTACTGGTGAAGAGATAATCCAATATTGTGATTTGTCTTGGTAGACACATTATAAATCATTCAATATACAATATCACCCAAGGTCAAACATGAAATTACTATGATGAAAATCAAGTAGAACTCCAGGTTTAAATCCACCATCACCCTACAAGCCCATTCTGGTTAACCACACAAGGGCCAAGTATCACTCTAGGTGTTGTAATCCATGAAAACTGAGCCCATACTTTTTGGCTTTAAAGGGAGCCTAAATTATGAATCATGACAAACCATCCATTCCTCTTAATCATATCCATATAATCCTATTAGGATCCATGATTCACCTATAATTTTAGTAAAAATCCACTATGATCCCATCAATACCATCCATGGTTAATTCATGACATAAACATAATAAACCATTTGATCATATCCTTGAATTATAATCTAAATCCAAGGATCACACAAGGAACAAGGTATAATAGTCACAAGATCCCATCCACGACATTTTAAACTAAATCCAAGATTCCCCCATGGCACCACATTCATATTCAGATCACGTCATTGTTTGGTTATATACATTATTATGTGGGACACAAGGAATACATCATAAACATGAAACATGTTTATTTGGTGTTCTACTCGACATACCGCATCTCCTTTGCGATCATGGATTTCTAAACGGCCAATGTACCTTTGACTAAGATTTCCCTTTATCCCAAATCTAATCACTCTCTTCCATGGTGATATATAGATTAATACCATGTCTATATGAAACAAACTCAATGTGATGTCTATTTTTGTTAGCATTCATCATTTTTTGAATCATAGAGTATTTTATGGGTTTCTACATAGTCTTATCTATCTCCACTATTTCTTTGAAATTTTTTGGACCTAGATGATCTCATTCCCAAAATTTAACCCAATATTCCTATTTTTTACTCCTCGTCCCATAAAGGGATAAATAATGATTTATTTGGTTGGTCAAGTGGAAACTATTATTGTAAGAAAACTCAACCAAAGAAATATGTCAGTTTCATTCATCTCTGAAGTCCATTAATAATGATTTTAATCTGTCCAGAAGTGTTTTCATAGACATCCCAGATTGATCATAAGTCTGATGAGGATAATCAATATGGATTTTTAGCTCAGTGTCTAGATAATGTTGGATTCTTTTACAAAAAAATAGTGAATATTGGATCTCAATGATACATAATTATTTTTGGAACTCCATGAATCCTTATCAATTCTCTAATTTATATTTTGGAAAGTTGATCTAGTGGGATAAGAACTTGAATTGAACTGAACTGTGTAATTGTTTTAATAATGTCCATAAAACTTGGTATATCATTATTTCTATTGGATGTATTAGAAGTTTCAGGACGTATTCCATGGTCATGTTTTCCCATTTTCATGTTGGAATGGTTAATGGTATCATCACCCCCTTAGACTTTTGTATTTCCTCCATCACTTGATGATATAATAGGAACTTGGATGTATAATTAGCGATCTCCTTCTTCTTGTTATCCCACTAATATTACACTCAGATATCATGATACATATTTTTGTTTCTTAGGTGAAGGGATAGTGTCATACTTGGTGAAAAATCAAATAATTTTTTAATATATATAGGATTTCATGGAACCCATATTCTTGACGCAAATCTCACATTTCCATCTTCAAAAATAGTGAACTCTAAGGATTTACCTCTCCTTATAATTTCTACATTCTTACCAATTACCACATCATCAATATGAGGAACTACAATTATTTCCAAAATATAAGATGGAGAAATCAGTTGTGAAATTATTGATGATTTTCATTTCATTATGATTCACATGTCCATAATCTTTATATATATGAAAATCAGACCCTTCACAATTCTCATTGAGTAATTAATTGTTGGATCCTTTCTAGAAAGATCATATTTCACTTTTTCTTCTTTCAATGGATGGTATTAGATTGGATAGTGATAATTCATGATGACATTTAACTATATTTTTTGTTGCATATTGTACTCTTTCTGTGTGAATATATATTTAAGAATTTGGTGATCTGTATATTATTAATATTTCTCGACAAATATATAATGTTTCTATATTATCTAATAGATGATATCCACTTCAAACTCTAGATCCTAGGTGGTATTGTGTCAATCATGAATTATCATCTTCCTTGTGGTGTTTGTAATGACTTTTTCATTTTGGAACTAAACACAATCTGATACCTTTTTTTAGGAATTTTATACAAATTTGAAGTGTTCCCCCGTTTTTGGTAGCATGAGCATAGTTGAAGGGATTATAATCCTTTTAAACTCTATGATTCTTTCTTCACATTCATTGTTCCACCAATATTGGACTCCCTTCCATGTTAGATTGTTAAGAGGGCTTGAATATCATGACAAATTTCTCGCAAATCAGATATAATATCCAGGTAACTCAAGGATTCTATAGAAAACATTCATGGATTCTTGACTTGACCATTCTTCAGTTAATTTTGCCATTGATGTATGTAAAGATATATAATTTATTTTGAAGATATTTCTCAACAATGAGACTTCCTTCATCCAAAATTTACACTTTCTATACTTTTCATGTAACCTCACCCATGGAAAGATATTTAGTACACTAAATTGATGTTCTTTATGATACTCTTTGGTTTTAAAGTATATTAGAATATAACCTACCAAGACTTCCAATAACATGTATTTGTAATCTTTGAAGAAAATATTTAATAAATACATAAATATTACTAGTGAATTAGTGAGTCCAAAAGGATTTACTATGAACTATTAGTTCCCATACCTTATATGAAAAATAGCCTTGGGGATATCATTATTCTTCACCCTATCTTTGTAATATATTGATACTAGATCCACATTTGAGATGTATTGTGCTCTACATATCTGATTGAACAAGTCATCAATTCCTAGGAAAACATACTTGTTCGTTATCATGTTCTTTTTGAGCTCACGACAATCAATGAAAATGAAAATTTTCCCATTCTTATTCCTGATGGAAAGGACTGTTTTACCACATGGTGAAGCATACGAGAATATGAATCATTTATCTAGATCATCCTATAGTTGTTTTGTTAGTTCCTTGTTTTCCATAACATCCATCCAATATAGACACTTTTATTCGGAAACGCCCTAGGTATAATTTCAATTGAAAATTTTACCACTCTCATTGGAGGAAGACTTGAAAATTATTCAAGAAACACATAAAGATATTCCCTAAGAATAGGCATGTCACTGTGGATGACTATTTCATTAGACTCAATCATTTGATCCAGATAATATTCCACATAAAGATATATAATCTATAATTGAGATGTTGATACTAATGAATATTCATCATCCTCCTTGCACTTTTATAGAATTAGAGGATTATTCCTTATATAGATTGTGATTTTATTCTCATAATTGTTTTTGTTGGCTCAATATAGGGAAACATAATACATACATAAAATTGATTCAAATTCTCTAAAATTGAGTTTGAAAAGTTCTTACTGTGATGTTTATATCATATATTTTGATTGGGGATGATTTATATACATAGAATGCAATACTTTTCCAATGTATCATTTCACTAACATCTTTACCTAAATGATTTGTGGTTTTCTTTGGGTAGTTATACTAAAATTTCATGTTATAAAGGAAATCAAGAACTAGAATCAAAAAACACATTCATTATTATTGAATGAATAACTGGAGTACCTATCACCACATAATTTTTAGGATTCACATCAATTGTAGTGATGGAAAAATATCTCCCATGGTGCCCTGGAAGTTGTTGGATACCTCTAAAAACCATTGTCACAGGGAATTGATTCACAATGATCTTTGCATCATTATATTTGTATCAATGAATATGGTGTTAATAGTTGACTAGAGAGCTCCTTCCCTCCATCACAATAGTGGTTTTCTCCTATCGGAAAATATTTTCTAGGTGTCCATCCTTCCATTAACTAAACAATATACTTTTTCACTTAAGGAAATTTCTGGTGTTCTTCCTTCCATAGATCTGAATAGTCTGATTCTAAATTTTCATGGTAACATTATATCTCCCAATCAAATTACTTGAATTTTACTCAAATTTATGCTTCATACCCCCATAATACCCTTTAGATTATCCAATCAATATTTTTACTATTAAGAAACATTATAAACCCTATTCATAAATATAAACTCTCTAGATTTATAAGGATTTTCCTTGACTAGTTGTTATCCCACTAAAGAAGAAATCAAGATTGAATTTCAGTGGAATGAAAAAACTGGAAGAATATAAAGCATGTCATGTGATGTTCACATCAAATGCCCTAATAGACTCATCATTATTTTTTAATAAGGAAATAACTTTCCATTTTAATATGCAGAGTGTGAGGAAAATAGTTTTTGAAAATCATTTCATGGAATTCCTTCTACTCAAATGTTTCAATCTATCCCATGGGCTTATTATTTTTTATCAATGTCCACCACTGATCAGCTTCTCCCTCCATATGAGAAATATCAAGAAGAATCGTCTCATGAGAATATATGTTCAATATAGTTGATCTATTGTTATTTTATTATAGGATAAGGCGATCCATTAAAATAAGGAGGCATTTGCCTCATGAGGCTCTAACCTATGGTTTGTTAACTCATAAGGGGGTTTGGGTGTTCCTCTGGATCCATGATTTTATTTCTAATTTGAGATACATGAGAGAGTATTATGAAATAATTTTATAGTCCAAATCCAATAGGATTGGGAATCTCATTTGGGAAATCATCATAATTACCGTCACATTGGATTTTAACATGATTATTTATATTTTGGACCATCAGCTATAAAAAGGAAAATTTGGAATGATTATCCTAATTAAAAACATAATGATGAATATACTAATAATAAAGGGATGACATATAAATTATATTTATCTCCTTAATATTTGAGTTTATATGATTCTATCTATTTTATACATAATGTATTTCCTAACATATTTTGATAATGGCATTTGTTTGTTCCCTTAATAATGGTTTGTAAAGATCTTATGAATTTACCAACGCATATCCATGGTTGTGTCACCCCAAGTGCATAACAAGGCCCATTATTGTAGGCCAGCATACCCCAGGCCAGGCCCAAAACATCTTGTCAATATTGTTACCACTAGTACATTAGTTAAAGAACCATTTCCCATTGTAGTATCTATATAGGGATGTTTTTTCATGATAAAATAATTACTCAATACGGAAAGAAATTTGGGATGTTTTTTTATACATTGTATTATCCCTAAAGAATTCACTTGATTCCTCTAATCCAAATACCAAAATAAATAAACCTATATTATAAAACTAACTATGAGAACAATACTCTTTATTACACATTAAATACATGATTTATTAAATAAATGTACACATAATTCAACCTAAAATATTGAAAAGTCATGATTATCTTTCAATTAGGTATAAAGCATAACATTTTGAACAATGTATTCAAAAATATTATTTAAAACATAATTTAAATTATCATAATATTAAAAAAAACATAAAATGGAATGGGATGTCCTATGGGAAATCCTATGAAAGGGGCGACCAATGAATCAAATTATAAAAAATAAACAAGGCATAAAATGAAGAATATAATACTTTTTGTACAATAAGAATATCAAGGGATTATAATTTCATATTTAATGACAATCAATTTTTTATCATGATATCAAAAACATCGTAAATTTGGAAACAAAAAAAAACATGCCATAAGCATGATTCATTACTCATTGCACATTGAGGAGAACGAGTCAGGGATCATTACACATGGAGGAGCAATAGTAAAGGTTCATTGAAGAGAGAGGATCCTGAGTCACGGATGGACTCAAAGATAATTTTACATGAAATATCATGATACCGGACATTACCCATCACTTAATAACTCTATCAGAGAACACCCATCTCAATCATTTCATTATCATTCTTATGTGTTCCACATAGTTCATAAAATATGGATTCATTCAATATCTTAATTTATTACACTATTAATGAATATGGAAAACATACATGTATTTCACCAATATATATGTATTTTTTCATATATATTAATACCCATTATATAGACATAGTAATGTTATTCACTGAAAAATTATTTTGGCATGGAAAATTGTATTGAAATATAGACAACATAATGACATTACATTAAAATTCATAAAATGGGTTAATGGTATAGAAAGGGTCCTCTCAACATTTTTACCTGAAATTGAATTTATGGTGGAAAGGGAAATACATTAACCAACATTTGAATTGGATATATATGTTTTTTACATAATAAAGAAACTAGAAGAAATAAGAGAAATGATGGAACCCCAACAATGTTTTGCTAGGGTAACGGGTGTGCATAAAATTTTATATGAGGGAAAAATTTGAGTGAAAGTGGTTATCTTAATTTATTTATAATATTCAATTTAAGGTGTATATCGTATAAAGTATCCCAATATTACCAAATTTAAATTAAAAAATACAGAATCAAAATGAGTGCCAGGAAAAATTGGAGAATGGAAGTTCCCTTAAAAATGATGAATTGAAAAGGATTTGATAAACTGAAAAATGAGAGAAAAAAAATAATCTATATATCAATTAAAATAAATTTTAATGTAATTTAATCATAGTATATTCATTAAAAAATATCCACTAGAAATTATAAAGACTATTTTCAAGGATGACTCTTGAGTTGAAAGGAGAGAAATGTGAGGATCCCTTACTTGAGTGTGTGACTCCAAATGCCAATAAGGGGCTTCATGAATTCCTGGGGTGACTTGGAAGGACTATGGTGAGAGGATTTAATATCCTTTATCTTATAAAAAATGTTTCAGTGAATAAAATTGGATTCAAGGGTGTGTTTATATAAGAATAGAGTATTATTTCTATATATTTTATGTTTTGGAATCTAGATAATAAAATATCAAAAACTATACACCATCACATGGTTTCTAAAAAATGGGAGTATTATAAATTATTTTACAAAGAAGATTGGATAACTTATTAAGATATTATCCATTGTGATTTGGTGTTGAGTTACACTCTTACTGAATTTATTTTTAAATCTTAATATATATTATAAATCTTAAAGGAATCATAATAGATTTATAAAAACATTAACGTAAAAAAAAATTAATTTACAATTAAAAAGTATAATTTATCTTTTATTTAATTTATATTACTTATTAAATCACATATGATTCATTATTATGTCATATAACATAGGGTATCTTTATACGGTACTGGAGTTTCACTGGAAAATTCAATTGTCTTTGAAATAATAAAATTTTTACTAATTTACAATTTCAATGTCCTGATTCCAAAAATAAAATTCATTTAATATTTTTTTTCTTTTCAATATGTTACTTTTCACTTTCCAAATTAAAACTTATATTTATAGAAAATTAAATTTTTTTATAATAATAATTTATGAAAAATTATAAAAATTAATTTTACATTGTAAACATTAAATGGTCATTTATATGAAATAAAATTTAATTATTAATAAAATTTGGTTAAATATTATTTATTTAAAAATTTATTTTAATTCTCAAATTCACTAATTTAGTTTATTATTAACCAAAAATACTGTTCATGATTTAACAATAATTTACAATGTAACAATAATAGGATGAAAAAATACTAATTTTTTATACAAAATAATTTTCTTGTTTATATTTCTTGGGTCTAGATACATATCCCCCTAATAAACTAATGTAATATCTAAGAGTAAGGTGTTTGATTGTGATGATTTCATGGGGCAGTTTGATGAACATAGTTTGGGCCATAAATTCAATAAGCGTGAAATTCTCCTATAAATAGTTTCAATCATCCTTTTGTTGTTGTATTTTAAATCTGTATTATTCTAGTGAAAGGACTGTAAGTTCTATCTCCCTTGAAAGCTATGATAATGGGGGTTAATGGTGTAAAATCCCACTAGTTGAGGATACCACCCCTGTGTATGGGTCAAATGTATTTTGTAACACCCTATATTTATACCTATATGTGATCACTATTAAATAACTATATTATAAGTGGTAATGATTCTTCATGGTCATTTAATATCTAATTGGTTATAATAAAACAAAATAATAACCTCTATTTTCTATAACCATATTATTTAATAATACTTTTAATTTAATTAATAGGGGAATTTTATTTATAACTGTTTAGGACATTATTCATAGTGAAAGAGGATTAATTTTCTATATGATAGATAAATTTTATTTAGTGAAGTTGGCAGTGCAGTCCCCACTAGGGTATTATTAGGTGGTAGTCGGGTGAGGGCGAGTTTTCAGTGGGGATTCTCATTATGGTTGGTTTGAGTATGATCAATATCAAGTGTTTTTTTCGGGGAGGCACTCCTATTTATTTATTAATAGTGTGGTGGTTTTCCATGAGTTATACAACTCACCCAAAATAAAACATCTTGGTCTGAAAAAATATGTACACTACCTTGGAAAGCTTTCCTTGGTTGCAAGAGTTGTAATAACAATTTATAGAGTTTATGTATTAATGTTTTGTCTATCATATGGTGAAGACTCAACACCATGTTCTAGATTAGATTATCCATCCCATAAATGTTCTTGAGTATATGTTATAGAACATTTTTTATGATATAGTAGCGATATTACAACTTTTAATGAAATGGGATCACAACTAGGAAATAAAGGAGTAGAAATTAGTGGATATGTTTTGTTGAGAAAATATCATTAGGTGGTGGTGATGATCCATTGATTTCAAAGGAAAATCATCTGTGATCATGCCCCTCATTTTACATCCAATGTGTATAGAGATCTTTTAAATGATTTAGGATCTTAATTTTATATTTTAATTTAATTTCAAATTTATATGGATGGTTTGATAAATTGTATCATTTATATTCCTGATGAAATTTTTTGCACTTGTGTCTGAGATTTTGGGGTTTCATGTATGGGGAAAATTAGGTTGTGTGAGTTTTTTCAAAACTTTATTCACTCTACAATTTGAATGTAAATGTTTGGATATTTCTATCAGAAAACATTGTGTTATATGTTATACATCACGGGGGGTTTATGAATTAGAAATTTTCATTCTAGAACTAGTGATAAAAATATAGAGATTGTTTATGTGACTTATAGTGGAAGAAGGTAACATAAGGTCATATATATTCCTATACTGAAATTTATAGGAGAGCTTTCATGTTCGATGTTAAAAATCATGTGATTCAATAATTAATTCCTAATAATCTATAGTGACATATTGGACTTGGGAGTATGATTTATATCGTGTTTGTTATGATTTTTAATGTGTTGTATCATGGTTGAGTCAGGTCATATTTGATACCACTTCCACAATGGATGATATTGATCTATTATGTCTTTGAAATGTCTGAATTTCATCATTATATGGATGATTTTTTTTCAAATCATCGTTATTGTAGAGATTATTTTTGATGAAGTAGAAAATTTTTATTTGGATACTATAGACATCCAAGACTTCTAGGAGGAGGTATTGTGTGGGTATGTGATCCCTTTAATTCATATCCTTTTGTGGAATTGTGGTGTGGAGGAGAGTACTGAGGAATGTAATTCACATATATACACTCAATATCCAAGTTTGATTGTTTCTAGATCTCTTCTATAATGATGTTTTATTAATTTTTACCCTTTTTAGATTATTTGACGGATATCACTTCCTTTATTCATTTTTATGTATTTTTACCTCTTTGATAGGAATATAACCCTTATATATGGTTTTGTTTATTGGATCCATCTTTCTCCATGTGGGATGTTTGTGTTATAATAGTGGTCTTATAGAAATTTCTCTCTTGTTGTTTATGTATCATGGTTAAATTTTTTTATTCCATACAAGAGTGGTTATATTCATGATAATGTATGATCCTTGTGAGGTATCTCATAGGTGATTAATTGTAAATCCTTTATAATTTACCAATTATTTCTATTTTCATTCTTGATAAATAATTTTTTTTCAAGAAACTAATTTAATGGCATGATTCATAAAAACCATTCCCTTTTTTCCTTAGTTTTAGAGGAGACAATGAATTGTTTGGGGTTTTATTTTTACCAAATTTTCAAATGTGTTTTCTTAGTGTAATGATAGATTGAGTCCTTATAATGATAGTTTTATTTTTATTCTATAGATAGTAGGGTATGGTCATAAATTGATGGTCTAGTGGAAGCTAGGTTTTGGGGTATTTTGTTACTACATTAATTTTTTGGTCGGGAGGTGCATAGTTTTGGTACATGGAGTGTCTTAGAGTAATTGGAATAGGGGTAATAGGTTATAGGGGTAGTAGGGTCTGACGGTATCATGGAATGGTGATATAAGGGCTTGGTGGTAGTTGGCTATTAAAGTATCTAGGTCCAGCGGTAGTACTTCATGGCCATTCTAGGGTCATATGGTTGTAGGGTATAGTTGTAATGGGTCCTATAGATAGTAGTTTGGTCTTGTGGTATTATGGTCTAGTAATACAAATTGATCAAATGGTAGCTGAATAATGTTCAAGTCTGGTTTTGTTAATAAAAAATGTCTCCAAAATATATTGTAAGTTTTAACATTTTATTGTATAAATGGATTTATATTAACTAAATAATGGAATGCAGTTTTGATTAAAAGTTAATATTTATATCGTTATTTTCCTAAAAATCTATAGAATTTACTATGGAGAGTAATTATAAATAAATTGTTATCTATATTATTGTTAGATTAATGTTTGACGTGAGATATATAAATAAGGATGTTCTCATATCCTTAACTAAAAATTGAAGCTATTCACTTCATTATAATATTTTATTTATTTATTAGGGTATGGAAAAACTATCATTTTTTATTAACCCTTGATGATTCCTCTCCATCAACTGAGATCCCCTATGTTCATATATACTAGATTTGTTAGAAATTAGTATGGAAATATATTTCGTACCTCAAAAAGTTATGCCTGATTTAGGATATCCTTCTCTTTCATATTCCTCCTTTATCTGCAAAACTTCAATGATAATTTAATCGATTATCATAACCAAATCTATGTGGTGACATCATTATCTTTTACAATCAACTTTTGGTGAATTATGGTTGTAATAATAATTTCCACGTAGGGGATTCATTGATTCTCCTATTTTATGTTTAGTAATAATGCTCTTATTCTCTAGGTAATTAGATAATAGTGGAAATAACCTTAATTAATATCATATAGGATTTTAAAATGGAAATTGTTTATGGGTATAACAATCATATATATTTTCACAATGATAACGGTTTCCATTTTTTTTATAGATAAGATGTTATCTATGTATGTGTTGTATTTTACCATGTTTTGTTTCAAATTAAAATTGAATAATGAACAATTTTTTTTCAATTAATGTTATCTAAATAATAAATCATCATGTTAAAAAGTATTTTTTTCTCATAATTATTATTTTATAAATAATAAAGCTGCAAGATAAACTATTTAAATAGTGTAATACTTGATGGATAAATAATAATGTGTCATGTTATTGTATACAAAATTTTAAATTTATTCACAGAGAATGATTAAATAAATTATAGCTTTTAATATTTTATTCAATAGTATCACAATGATTGAGACCAGTTATAAATTAAATGGATAATATAAGATATAAATAAAAACATTTTTTGATAAATAAAAAACATGTTCCTGAGAAATCCCATTTTACTTTTAGTGGTGGAATTTTTTTAGAGCCTATTTAGACATTTGTTTTTATGTCTCCTTATATACTTATGTGATTTCATCAGATATAACAACAAATTCCTACCATACATAGAAATTACATAATTTTATTGAAATACATAATACATTACAAAAACCAATGACCAAAGACCCTATTGGTTTAATGCCTTTGGTGACATGGAAATGTAATCACTAGTACATGAGTTCAGTACACTATCTCCCACTTGGTTATTAATAAATCAAACCCTTTTTAGACACATCAGACATAATACATATCTTAATATCACGGGGAAGGAAACATAAAAAGTGGTGAGATAAAATTCCCATTAAGGGTAAATAAGAGATACATGTAAACATAAGCATGAGAATTGTGATATGATAATGTGATCAGAACATTAACGAATAATATCATGAATATCATAAGATCTTAAAAATGAATCACGGCATAAAGCCTTGCATCTCAGAGGAAATGAATTACATGGAAATTAAGAACATATTCCATGAAAGCATAATGTAGTAATAAGACATGTAATTGAGAAAAACACAAATGAATATAATATTATTTTAATTGTTGTCAAGGAATCTTTCTAGAGGTAATATTCTATGTTTAAGTTCACTCTCCAAACCATATTGGATTTCATGGTCCACTATCACGTCTATATTAGTATTATGAGTTCACTCCCTGTAACATCTTGGTTGTTAGGGGTCACTCCCATGGACATATTATTTAAAAATGTTAACTCCCATGACCATCATAGTCAATATAATGAGATAAAAATATTCACCAAATTCATTTGAGGGAGATATAGTTCCCACTAATATCATAATGAAATAAAACATAAATGTTCCACAAAATCATAATCAATCAAATCATAGCCCATTAAATTAAAGGTATATCAAAAAAAATTTAATCATATTATAACTAATGGAAAATGGATTGGTTTCATAATCCTTAGATTAAAACATAACACAGGAAAAGAAGTGGGTTTCTTAAGAATATAACACTATAAATAGAAACTTTTTTATAAACATATAAATTCTGAATGAGAAAAAAATTTCTTAAACATATAACCCAGGAAAGAGAAAATTATTTCATCAATATATAACCATTGAAAGATAATATGATTTTATAAATTTTATGACATTTAATGTAAATGTAAACATAAAATCATTTCCCATAAATTCAAGAAAAACACAAACATGCTTCATCATATATGGTAAATAATTTTGTATGATATTTTAAAAAAACTTATTGTTTAAACTATCGGGTTTTCATTAAAAAACACCTTTCTAAACTTGAAATTTAAATATTTTTTTTAAATAAACATGAACACATATAATATATTCTTGGAAACTTTTTTAAAACCTTTTTAAATGAAAAATTATAAAAGAATCGTGAAAAAATTTTGAAAAAATTTTCACAATTAAAACCCTAAATAAATTTTGAGATTATTTTGAAAATCATTTTTTATAAAACATATTAAATAAGATTCAAAATATTTTTAATACCATTTCACATGAATGTATATAAAATAATCATGAAATATTTTTGAAAATATTTTTCCTTGAAAAACTATAAAATAATCTTCAAAACATTTTTAACACAATTTTCTATAATTACCTTTTAAAGAAGCTTATTAATATTTTTAAATACTTTTTCTTTGGAAAAATATTATAATCAATGAATTTCATATATATAATAAAAGATTTTACTTTTTTCAAAAAAATTAATCTTGCAATGGAATATTCATGGGAATTTTAGTCATGATGGAAAATAAATCCATATATTATTAACATTCTTTCTACACCGTAAAATTGTTAGAAATGTTCCTAGACCAAAAAATAGAAAGTAGAGTTATTTAAATAAAAAATTTAATCGGAAATCAAGCGTAATTTTTCCATGATAATCATCTATGAATACTATAATATTTTTTTGAATCCTTTTATAGAACTAGGTTTTAATGGAACACAAATATCTAACTAAAGAGAGACGTAAAGTCAGAAAATCGTAAAAACACCTTCTTAATAATATTATGCACCAAATAGAGTAATAATGGTACCAATAAAATATTATATCACTAATATATTGATTATAATAATATTAAATAGTTATATTGAAATATGTATCATAATATTTCGTTATTGTAAGTATAATCATCAAAAATCCTGATAAGTGACGAGATAGTTTCAATAAAATATTACCACATAATAACATTGAATTATACTCCCAATATAATAAAATTAATTTAATTTAATCATAAGATATTATTGGTCTGAGTGGATACTCAAGAGGGGGGGTGAATTGAGTTCCAATTAAAATTTCTGTTAAAAATATTTCTCTTAAAATCCCCCTATTTAAAGTCAAAGTTAAACTGTAGTGAATCTATACAAAGTGTAAATGTTAAATTAGTTTCTCAAAGAGTGATTAGGTCTCAGATAACTTAATCAGAAGATGAAATTAACAATTGAAACTGACTTACTAGTTTCCAATAAGTATAAACACTTTCTAATTTAACTATCATAGTAGCTTTAAAATTGTTTAGTATTTTAATGTAACTTGCAGTAGAATATGATATATGTATATAGTATACTTATGATTTAAATTAAAATACACAACAGATGCAACCAAGAGTTTCAATCTCAGGCCGAGACTTAGTCCTCTCAAAAAATTTATATAAAATGATCCACACCCTGGATTGGGGTAATCAATAGTGGACACACTGTCCAGGTACAAAGACCTCTACCACATTCTTTGTGGGAAAACAAACAACAGATCATAGCTGTTCAGGTATTACTCAAACTCTACCACTATCCACAGTTGGAAACAAAGAGTTATAGAGTTTGAGTGAGGATTTAATAATCCTCCAGTTTAGCTCAGGAGATAGTGTGTATAAAATAAACAGGGTACACACACTACTCGAAATGTAAATGAAAGAATCACTAAAGTAAGTGAGAAAGAGTTTAGAAGAGATTTAGTGATTGGAAGTGTAGCTCTGGACTCGTTTGATTTGTCAGAAATGCTTTTTATCCCTTCTTTGGTTTCGGTTCAGAAAACAGACTGTCGTTTTCATATTTGGTTCTAGGTTCAACTTTGCAGCCTGAGTGCATGAAGTATTTGTTGTAGTTATTCACTAAAGATTCATCTTGTGTTCTCCTATAAAATGATTAGATTCATGTATGTTTAGTGTTATTGGAGTATTGATTTTTCCTTTCATGAATTCACCACGTTTGAATGATTTTCATCCCTCTTCTTTTTCATCAGTGTGCCTTCTTAGTCCCTTGATGCCTGCCGTATGCACACCCAATGTTCTCTACTTCGTTAATCTCCCTTTTTTTGCTAGGTCTTTATCTTCCCTTCAATATCATTCAGCTCTAGAAAATGGGAATGATTACCTTTGTCATGGGTACTAGGTATGGTTCCCTGACATGGTAACAGAGATCATTAATGAACATTAACTGCATTAAAAACATCAAATGTAACCATTAGCTTAATAGATAAATATTATTGAAAGTATAGCATTTGACTAGTTGGTCAAGCATTCGTAGACTTCTATTGGTAGACGTGTATGGTGGATTGTGTAGCAGTCCTTCCATTGTTAGCTCTTTGAAATGCATTAGTAGCTCCTTGGTATCGGTAGCGCTTACTGTGTACATAGGTAGCTAAATGTATCGGTAACTCCTTCTATTGGTAAACTTACTCTATTGGTAGCTCAGTAGACATCTATCGGTAGCTCAATTCTGTCTGTAACTGTCTATATCGGTCGCTCTTGGTCTATTAGTAGCTCTAATTAATGGTGTCTGTTTTTATATCGGTAGACTATATCAGTCGCTTCATATCAGTCGCTAGTCTATAAACTGGTTTTATCGGTAGACTTCGTTATATCGGTAGCTCTAGTGTATACTAGAAGAAAAAAGCATACCGGTAGACCTGTTCTATTAGTAGATCAGTTTCTGTCGGTAGATCTGTACATATCGGTAGTCTTAGCTCATCAGTGACTTTGTCTATCGGTAAGCTAAGTACCGGTAGCTATGTTCATATCGGTAGCTATATGCAGATCAGTGACTTCACACTTATCTGTTTTATGAAAAACACAAATGATTGGGTTAGAGTTACTTCATACTTTATATAAACATAGAAAAACAATTATTAATATATCTCAAGGATTATTTTAATATTATTATCATCTTGATAATAGAATATCAAATATAGAAAGAATTTTAATATAGATAAACATTAATTGGGTTTATCAA
This sequence comes from Viscum album, assembly GCA_963277665.1. Lineage (NCBI taxonomy): Eukaryota > Viridiplantae > Streptophyta > Magnoliopsida > Santalales > Viscaceae > Viscum > Viscum album. The sequence goes on along the minus strand of OY728119.1, from coordinate 1,169,320,908 downwards.
AGGTTTGTAAAATCATAATTGGGATTATCAAAATAGGTGAGGTCAACAATCTTCCCCGTTCTGATAATCACAACTTATGATATTATCATTTTAAAATAGTGAATAATTGTATCAGAAGACATATCATTAAATACAAGTATCTCAGAGAATCAGTATGTTATAGAACATAATGGATCAGAGGTGGAAGAAAAGAAGATAGAATCAGTGATAGAATTAAATGCAATGATATCAAAGGTAAAATTTAGTAGTATCATAGAGTTAGAGAAAATAGTATCAGAGAACTAAATGTAATGGTATCATAGGGGAAAATCATGATAGCTCTTCCTTAGAGAAAATTTATTCCCCTTTGATACTTTCTCCCCATTATTTATTCTCCCATTAATACATCTCCCCCTTGGTGGATATTTCTCCCTCTTTCATACATAGAGAATATTTTTCCCCCTTTGTAGAATCTTGGTAAAATATTCCCCCCCTTTGTGATAATCAAAAAGTGGGAAACAACAAAAAGAAGAGGAACAAAATGATAAAAGAGATAATATCCAGTTTCATTGCATGGTGTAAATAGGGTACAAAGAAATAAAACAAAATACAATGGATTCGTATCAAATAGTCTAGACAGTTGTTCAATCCACATCCTCAATGTGAGATTTTTTACTTTGGATTAGAAAAAGATTCAGTTGGTGTGGATGCGAGTGATGGTTTAGGAACACCAGAGATGATCATAGGAGGCTGAGAAACTGACACTGTTCCTGGCCTGTACTGAGGAGTCCATTGAGTTATCATTGGTGTGAGGCTTCTAATTGCTTGGGCAGGAGTAATCTAAACTGGAGAAGCATTAGAGGCAGAGGTAGGTAAGGCTGGAGGTATAATTACTGGCCTAGAATCAACATGCTGGAAAGGCAGCAATAGATTTCTGAAATCCATAATTATGCCTCCTCCTCGCTCCATAGAAGATATTAAGTCATCCTTGTTCTCCATAAATTTGTCCAATGCTGGAGTTAATTCCCTTAGCTAGCTGACTTTCTCTTTGAAGGCTTGACTGACATGAGGTAACTTTAGATTTTCCAACAGAAGTTTGAAATGATTGTTGAGTTGATAATTTGTGAATATTTTAGAGAAATAGGAGTCCACCATATCTTTTAATTCTTTCTAAGAGGCAGAATCTTCTCACATATAGTCTTATACTATCTTCATTATTTCTCTAGTTGAATCTCTAGTAGCAAGCACAACATTTCTCAGTTTGGATGAGTCCACAGATCCACTGGTTGAAGCTTGACAAAGCTTCTCCTTCATCACATCTCAATACTGATTCAAATCCATTGAGGGTTTAGAAGCAACAGAACCAACAGAGAAGGTTATTGTTTCATTAATGTTTTTGGTCAACCAACTAATAAGATTTTGAACTTTGGAATCCTGGGTTTTAACATGATCATTCATGGAAGTTTTAAAACCTTCAAACACTAAAACCATTTGGCCTACCACACTCTTTACATAGGCTAAGTCCTTTTCTGCTAGAGATTTTGAACACAAGTAAGAGTCCAAAGAGATAACCAATTTCATTAGAGCTTCAAGATTTTCTTCCAGTCTAGACACTTTATTCTGGAAGACTTTAACTTCTTCCACTATTTCTCCCATAAAGGTTCATAAATTACAACCTAGAAAAAGTTCAAAAGATATTTCCAACATAATCATCTCTTCAGAAAAACAGTGATTCATCTAAGCTACTGAGGCACTAAAAGTCTCTTTCAGCTCATCTTTTAAGGATTACAGATCAGCTCTGGTGATCAAATCAGCAGGAGCAACTGCAACAGATACTCTTTTAGATGCTAAACTGATCACTGAGTCAGTCATGATCGATTGGATTGAGGATACCAGAAAAACATCCATATTCTTTGTCTCTTCCACAAAACTCTCCTTCAACTTTTTCTTCAAAGTATCCAGGTCATGCGTTCGGACCACATCTTCATATAGCAACTCATTTCAACATCATAAACGATTATTGGTCTATTTAGAGATTATTCATTGTCAGCATCAGGATAATCTAAACCACATACCACAAAACCTGGGTCTTCTGCCCAGTCCTCAATATCAACAGCCACTGTAACACTTCCAAACACGGTTTGATGCTCCCCCTCAATTGGTGAATCCTCATGTAAAACAACAGTATTCACAAGAAAATTCTCAACAGGTCTTCCTTTTTTAGGAGAATCTTCAACTATCAAATATTTCTCTACAAAAGCAAGAGGGTCCTTTGAATTAGGCACAACTTCTTCCACTTATCCTTATACATCCTTAGTAGGAACTAATTATTGTCCAATCACAGGACTAAGGATCAAATCAGCCGACAGAGATGCTTCACTTTCATAAGTATATTCTTTATTCTATAAAGCATCCACTTCAACATCCTCTAAAGAAAATTATTTCTTATCTGATTTACGTTGATCTATATTTTTAGGGGTTGGGCTATGAGGTAAGTCAGGGTCCCCTCTTTCATTAGTAGAGGACTCTTCCGCTTCTAAATCATCACTATATTCTGGATCCTCTTCATCAGGTCCCAGACCTAGATCTCTCACATCCTTAGGTCTTGAAGGATGATCCATAGGATTAAATTTATCATAGAACTTATGGTCATCATTAACCCATTCTCTTATCCAAGGGTTCCAATTTATCATCATGTATTAGCAAGCTGTAGTTGTAATACAAAAATTATTCCTTACCACCACTGTCTCGTCTTGAGACTTAGCTACCCCTTTTACTTTGATCATCACAGAGATCAAATTGGAAAAGAAAAGGGAATTAGTTTTTGACATGGGTCTAATCATATCCTTTATTTGAGTCATCAGTAATCTACATAGATTCACCTTGACTCCATGTCTGAAAATACGCAAGAGATAGATATCCTGATATCTTAAATTTGCAAAGTCTCTTCTTTTCGGTATTAAGACATGCTGATCAAATTTGAAGAACAATTTGTTCTCTCCATCCATTTCTGCAGCTACTACTTGTCTTTAATTTCCATCGCCAGTGAGCTCTTCCATAGCAGTCTCATAATCAAATATATCACTAGTAGGTGGCATAGCTTTCGAGACAATACAAGATACACCTTCATGCAGAACCTTTTAGAATTCATCCCATTCAACAGATGAGAAGGATATCTATTTTCCATTCACTTAAGAAGACACTCGATTCTCAATTTCAGATTTCTCAAAACTTACATAGACATAAAATTTCTTCACAATATTTGGATAGTAGGGGCCATTGTTTTTCGAAAAAAAATCTACCCACTTTTGATCATTCAGAACTTCGAGCACTAATGACTTTCTAGGTAGCATCCATTCCACATAGAGTTCCTTTTCAATCCCCACATCTATAATCAGCAGATGATGATTCCCTTGTCGCCTACCCGACCTAGTTCTTCTAACATTACCACTTGCTTCTGGTTCAGATTTTTGCTTCTTTTCCTTCGGTTCATCAGAGTCATATCTGATGGTAGGAAGCTTGGTTTTTTCCATTGCTACTTCGAGGTAATTAGGGTTCTCTAAATATTCAGGAGCTAAGGTTTAAGGGCAGGGGTTTGAGACTCGGTGGATTGAGAAGTATCTATGACATTATTTTTATCATTTAGGAATCATAAAAAAAATAAATAAAATGAAATAATTTAAAAATGATTCAGATTCTGGTGGCAGACAGATGTTTAAAACGGTGCACTCATCAGTAGGGTCTATCAGTGAGAATTTCTATAAATGAGAATTTACATCGGTGAGAATTTATCGGTGAGGATTTACATCGGTGAGGATTTAAATCGGTGAGGATTTATCGGTGAGGATTTATCGGTGAGCATTTATCTGTGAGGATTTATCGGTGACAATTTATTGGTGAGGATTTATCGGTGAGGATTTATCGGTGAGGATTTATCAATGAGGATTTATCGGTTAGGATTTATCAGTGAGGATTTATCGGTGAGCATTTACATTGGTGAGGTTACATCGGTGATGTACATACCGATCAAAGTTAAACATACCTAACTCATGTCTAATGTAACTTAACCTATCCGAACTAAAAGGTTTGGTGAAAATGTCAACTAATTGCAGTTTAGTACCAATAAATTCTAGTGTAATATCACCCTTTTGGTAATGATCTCTCAAGAAATGGTGCCTTACATCAATGTGATTTATCGTAGAGTGAGACACCGGGTTCTTCAAATTTTTTATTGCACTAGTGTTGTCACAATTGATAGATACATGCTTAAATTCATATCCATAGTCCAAATGAGTTTGTTTTATCTACATAACTTGTGTACATAAACTACCAGCATCTATATACTCTTCTTCAGTAGTGGACAATGCTATAGAATTCTACTTTTTACTACACCAAGATACTAAGGATTTTACCAATAAATGACATGTTCATTATGTTGTTTTTCTATCTAACTTGAAACCAGCAAAATCAGCAACTGAATAACTCATTAACTCAAAGAATTTTCCTTTTGAGTAAAATAGACCTAAGATTACAGTGTGTTTAAGATATTTGAATTTTTTTTAACAGAAAGTAAATGAGATTATTTTAGATTATATTGAAATCTTTGACACATACACACACTAAACATAATATCCGGTTGACTAGCAGTAATGTAAAGTAAGCTTCCAATCAAACCTCTGTAATTGGTTTGACCTACAAGATTTCCAGTTTCATCTACCTCCAATTTACAAACAGTACTCATAGGAGTTTCACTTTCCTTAATACTATCCAAACCAAAACGTTTTGAAAGATCCTTTGTATATTTACTTTGATTAAAAATAATACCATTTTCATTTTTAAAAACTTTAAATCCAAGAAAATATTTAAGTTCTCCCATTAAACTCATTTCAAACTCATTCCACACACTCTTTAAAAAATCAGTACATAAAGAGTGTTTAGAAGATCCAAAAATACTATCATCAACATAGATTTGAACTATTACAACATCTTTATAAATTCTTTTAATAAAAAGAGTTGGATCAGTAATCCCTTTAGTAAAACTCCTTGATAAAATAAAATTACTAATTCTATAATACCAAGCTCTTGGAGCTTGTTTTAAACCATATAAAGCTTTAGAAAGTTTAAAAACTTGATTTGGAAAATGAGAATTAGTAAATCAAGGTTTTTGTTCAACAAAAATATCTTTAGTTATAAAACCATTTATATAAGAACTTTTGAAATCCATTTGATATAACTTGAAATTCAGATGAGCAGCATAGGCAAGTAAGATCCTAATGGCTTCTAATCTAGATATAGTTGCAAAGTTTTCCTCATAGTCTATACATTCCTCTTGACTATATCCTTGTGCAACTAATCTATATTTGTTTTTAACTATGTTTCCATATTCGTCAACATTGTTTCTAAAAACCCATTTAGTGTCTAATGTGAAAGTTTCCTTGGGTCTGTCAACTAATTCCCAGACATTGTTTCTTTAAAATTGATTTAACTCTTCTTGCATAGCCATTACCCAAAATTTATCATTGATAGCATCATTGAAATTTTTAGGTTCTATCTGTGAAATAAAGGATTTATGTTCAACCTTGTTTCTTAGAGAATCTCTAGTCTATGTCCCTCTATCAAGATTACCAACAACAGCATCTAAAAGATGGTTCTTTAGAATCCTAGTTGATCAAGTAAATACAGGACTAGAAATTTCAGGTTCATCTCTAAGTTCGGGTTCTATAGAAGCGGATTCTGGAAAATGTCTAGAACCAGATATTTTTACAGCATGTTCTTTTGATTTATCATTAAGGTTCCGAACAGTCAAATATTCTTCATGATTTTCAAGAGTTGTTTTAGGCTCATGTGGATCAGTTTCATCAAAGGTGATGTGAACTGATTTTTCCACACATTTAGTTCGTTTATTAAAGAATCTATAGGCTTTGATAGATAAAGAATAACCAAGAAATATTCCTTCATCACTCTTAGAATAAAAATTTTCAAGATTATCCTTTGTATTAATAATAAAAACATTATAGCCAAAGACTCTAAATTAATTAACTTTAGGTTTTCTAGTATTCCATAGTTCATATGGGGTATTCTTACGAACTGGTCAAATTAAGACTCTATTAATAATATAACAAGATGTATTCACAGCTTTAGCCCAAAAATAAATAGGCATGTCTTATTCATTAAGCATGGTTCATGCAATTTCATTAAGGGTTATTTTCCTTCTTTCTACTAAACAATTTTGCTGAGGTGTCCTAGGATCAGAAAATTTGGGACTATAGCCATTATGTGAGCAATAAGATTCAAACTCATGATTTTCAAACTCACAGCCATGATCACTTCTTAGAGTTTTAATCTTATGTCAACTATGGTTTTATACAGATTTGGAGTATTTAACAATGTAAGAACAAGATTCACTTTTGTGAGCTAAGAAGTATACCCAAGTATATCTAGAAATTTCACTACTTGAACATAGACTTAGTTCTTCCTATTTAAACTAGAAACTCTTGAAGGTCCAAATAAATCCATGTGAACCAAATCGAGAGTTTGAGAAGTAGAAACTTCTTTCTTTGATTTAAAAGAAACTTTATGTTTCTTTCCCTTTTGACAAGGTTTACAAACTTTGTCATTTGGGAATTCAAGTTTAGGTATGTCTCAAACAAATTTTTCCTAGTCAATTTTCTAATTGAATAGATGTTGCAGTGTCCTAATATTCTGTGCCAGAGCCAATATTCTTTATGAAATGAATTTAAACAAGTAACCTTTTGCTTAGCTAATGAATTTAAATCAACAACATAAACATATTCATTTCTAAAGGCAGATAATACTAAAACATTTTTAGAACTAAAAACATTACAAGAATCATTTTCAAATATCACATTAAAACCATCATCACATAATTGATAAATAATTAATAGGTTATACATAAGTCCATCAACAAATAAAACTTTATAAATCAAAACTGACTCAGTGTTACCAATATGGCCTAGGCTGATGATTTTTCCTTTAGAATTATCACCAAATTTGACATGGACTCCATAAACCTTTATTAATCTTTTAAAGACTGAATAATCTATAGACATATGTCTTGAACATCCACTATTAAAGTACCATACTTTATTGTGATAACTCTTCAAACAGGTCTCCTAAAAAATATATTTAGATAGAAAATGACTTTGGTACCTAGATCTTCTTGGGTCCAGAAATGTTAGCAATCAAAGATTTATGTACCCATATTTGTCTTATGGGTTTAATATAATTTACAGAATCAATAGATTTTGAAAGATAAACTTTATTTGATTTATAACCATATGAATAACTAGTTGAAGCATATGAATTTCCATAATTAGAATAAGAAGAATTTTGTCCAGACTTAGAAATAAATCGAGTTTTAGTGAACTGTCTCGGTCCAGGTTGGTATCCCAAACCAGTAGTGTATTTTGGTGCAAATTTCTTTCCTAATATTTTAGTATGTTCATCTTTTCCCTTTGTGAACTTATCTAAGTCCTTTCTAAGTTTCTCATTAGACATTCTTATTTCAGTATTTTTCTTTAACAGTTTAGAATTGTTTTCCTTTTCTATATCAAGAGAAAATTTAACATTGGCAGTAAGAGCATGCTGTTTGTTTAGTGACTTATATTTTTCCTTGATTTCAGTACATGTTTCTTCCAGAATATTACAATATTCAAACATTTCAGCTTTAAGTATATCTTTAGAATCAGAGTCAGATTCTACATTATCTCCAGAATAATAGGAATTTAAAACAGGAGTATCTAAAGTTACCTCAGATGTGTTGGTCATGAAACACACGTTGGAACGATTATTATTAGAATCATAAACCTCATATTCACTTGTACTATCTTTTGAAGAACTACTTATAGCTTTCATAGCTTTCTTGTACTTCCTGTCCTTATAATCAGGTTTCTTTTTGAATTTTAATTTTGGATAGTCAGCCTTGATGTGTCCTTTCCTCTTGCACTCACAGCAGACTATATCATCCTCCTTATCAAATTTCCTCCAATCCTTCTTCCAATGACCCTTGTTTTAATACTTTCCTTTGTAGTTATATCTTCTGAAGAACATCTTCTTCATATAAAACATCATGAATCACCTGGCTATTTGGGCCATTTCAGCATCACTGTCTGAATCCGAATATTCACTTGTTGAACTTTTAGTAGGTACATATATATTCTCCTTGTCTTTGCTCATATAAGTAGTAGACTTGAAAGCCACATATTTTCTCTTGGGTTCATCATCATCTTCCTTGTTACCTTATGTTCTTCCTCATACATCATAAGTTTACCAATTAATTCCTTATCAGGGATTGTGCTGATGTTGCATGATTCTCCAATGGAAACAGAAGTGGCCCTCCATCTTTCTGGTAGACATCTTAAGATTCTAATGATTTGTTCCTTTACTGGAACAACCTTTCCAAGTGAGCTCATAGTATTGACAATCTCATTGAACCTGAGATACATGTCAAAAATAATTTAATGAGTCTTCATTTTAAAATTATCATATTTTATAGTATAATTATTCAATCTCATTTCTTTAACATTGGTTGTTCCTTCATGAGAAACAACAAAAGTATCCCCAATTTCATAAGCAGTTTTGCAAGTAGAAATTATATTAAACTCTTCATATCCTAAATCACAATTCAAGGCATTCGTGGATTTACAATTATTATTGTATGAAGTATTTGTAGGTTCATCCCAGTAGTTATTTTAGTTTCTGGAATTTTATATTGATACTCTATAGCAGTCCAGATATCAAAACCCATACTCTCTAAATGAATTTTTATTTTCAGTTTCCACTGTGCATAATTGGTACCATTAAACAAAGCTGGCCAATTAGTAGCAGCAACCTCTAATATATTGTCCATCACTAGATTTTAGAAAATACTTTTATAGAGATAAAATTTAGAACTAATAGATATTTAAGATCTTTAAAGATGTGACTAAAATCACTGTTGAAAAACAGAGTGTTTTGAAATCATTGAAAAACAACTCCCTCTGATACAAAATTTTGGTCAGAGTGGATACTCAAGAGGGGGGTGAACTGAGATCCAATTAAAATTTCTATTAATAATATTTCTCTTAAAATCCCCCTATTTAAAATCAAAGTTAAAATGTAGTGAATCTATATAAAGTGTGAATGTTCAATTAGTTTCTCAAAGAGTGACTAGGTCTCAATTAACTTAATCAGAAGCTGAAATTAACTCTTGAAACTAACATACTGGTTAACAAGAAGTATAAAAACATTCTAATCTATTTATTAAAGTAGATTTAAAATAGTTTTGTATTTCAAAGAAGTTAGCAGCGGAATATGATATATGTTTATAGTATACTTATGATTAAAACTAAAATGCACAACAGATGTAACCAAGATGATCAGTCTCAAGCTGAGACTTAGTCCTCTCAAACAATTTATATAAATTGATCCACACCCTGGATCGGGGTAAACAACAGTGAACACACTGTCCAGGTACAAATACCTCTACCACAGTTCTCCGTGGGAAAACAAACAACAACTCACAGCTGTCCAGGTCTTACTCGACCTCTACCACTATCCATAGTGGGAAACAAAGAGTTATAAGATTTGAGTGAGGATTTAAGAATCCTCTATTTTAGCCCATGAGATAGTGTGTGTATAAAATAAATAGGTTACACATGCTGCTCAAAATTTAAATGAAATAATCAGTAATGTAAGTGAGAAATAGTTTATAAGAGCTTTAGTTATTGGAAGTGCAGCACTGGACTCGTTTGATTTGTCAGAAAAGATTCTGAGCCCTTCTCTGGTTTCTGTTCAGAAAACATAGTGTCGTTTTCTTATTTGGTTCTAGGTTTAGCTTGGCAGCCTGAGTGCATGAAGTATTTGTTGTAGTTCTTCACTCAAGATGTATCTTGTATTGTCCTCTAAAATTAGTAGTTTCATGTATGTCTAGTGTTCTTGGAGTATGAATTTTTCCTTGCATGAATGCACCACATTTGAATGATGTTCATCCCTATTCTTTTTCACCCATGTGCCTTCTTAGTTCCTTGATGCCTTCCGTATGAACACCGGTGTTCTCTACTTTGTTAATCTCCCTTTTTTTGGAGGTCTTTATCTTCCCTTTTATAGATTTCAGCTCCGGAAAATGGGAATGATTACCTTTTGCATGGGTACTAGGTACGGTTCCCTGACATGGTAATAGAGATCATTAAATAACATTAACTACATTAAACACATCAAATGTAACTGTTATCTTAATATATAAATAGTATTAAGAGTATAGAGTTTGACTGGTTGGTTAATCATTCATATCCTTCTATTGGTAGATGTGTACGGTGGATTGTGTAGCAGTCCTTCCATCGGTAGTACTTTGAAATTCATCAGTAGCTCCTTGGTATTGGTAGCTCTTACTGTGTATATCAGTAGCTAAATGTATCGGTAACTCCATCTATCGGTATACTTACTCTATTGGTAGCTCGATAGACTTCTATCGGTAGCTCAATTATGTCAGTAAATGTTTGTATCGGTTGCTCTTGGTCTATCAGTAGCTCTATGTAATGGTGTCTATATTTGTATCGGTAGACTATATTAGTCGCTTCATATCAATTGCTAGTCTGTAAGCTGGTTCTATAGGTAGCTCTAGTGTAAACTAGAAGACTTAAGCATACCGATAGAGATGTTCTATCGGTAGCTTGGTTTCTGTCGGTAGCTCTGTACATATCAATATCCTTAGCTTATCGGTGACTCTGTCTATCGGTAGGCTATGTACCCATAGCTCTGTTCATATCGGTAGCTATATGCAGATTAGTGACCTCACACTTATCTGTTTTATGAAAAACCCATCCAATTGGGTTAGAATTACATAATACTTTATATAAACACAGACAAACCTTGATTAACATATCTCAAGGATTATTTTAATATTATTATCATATTGATAATAGAATATCATATATAGAAAGAATTTGAATATAAATAAACATTAATTGGGATTATTAAAGGTATGTAAAATCATAATTTTGATTATCAAAAATTGTGAGGTCAACAGATATCATGAATAGAATGCTATTCATAATTTAACGCGTCAAAGGTAGTATATTCACCTCTTATAAAAATTTATGACCATAACGTGACTTGTGTCTTAATGATGGAAAATTGAGACAATGTTACATCACCAATTTGGAAACAATTAAAACCTAAACCCCATGATATAAATATCATCAAATGGATATTTAATTACCCCTAAATTTAATTATAATAATATTATATAACATATATTCTATGTATTCAAGCCACATATAAGTAATATGAGGTGAAAAATCGATGTATCTCATATAAATTTAAAGTGATATGAAATTCCATTACCTTATGGCTTGACTCTCTCCACAGTCATACAAACCCCATGCATAAAAAATATAAGTTTATTATTAATATTTTCAATAAAAATATTATTATATATAATATAATATATGTTGTGATTATAACTTTATATTACCAACTTATTAACTGTTCCAAATTATTGATTCACTTCATGTAATATTCACATTGTTTTCTACATGTGTCTTAATTTGTTTTATTTTTTTGTCCTCAAACATATATAATGATTTCCAAAATATAAACCACGATATAAATATCATTTATATGATGTATATATGTACTCATAATAATCTATAAACTATTGGAATTGGAAACTGTAATACACTATTCATGGTGATGGTAGGTCATACGTACCAATGAACATTGTTTCATTTTTCATTATAATATTGAATGATTAATAGTAAATGATATGTATATATGTATATATCTATATATAATGTTTAAATTATATTTATTTTGTAATATTTTTCATATATGTAAACTAATCCCATCTTTAATACATTCCATGTAGTGTGTGAACGAGACACATCAATTTGAGGGGGTGGTAGTCTACACATCCCGTAACGAAATTATTGTATTTACACAAAATGGAAATAATGAAGTTACGTTTAATATAATACATACATAATTATAAATAAACAATAAATATACTAAATATAATATTAAAATATAGTGTCCTTTATCATTCACAACCATGAGAGGTGGTAACATTAAAACGAACAACATCAATTCAAGAGGCGGTGGTTCATCCTACCGAAGAATGGTAATTTTGTTACCCATTAGATGTATTTATCTGTATGTATAGGTAAAACAATATTAATAACAACATATTAGTATATTTAGGATACACATTTTATTATATGAATATATAATAACAATAATTTCGGTGTTGGAGAAAGAAAATATTGGAATGGAGCTTAAGGATGGATGTTACCTCTTCTCTGAGTAACTCTATTTGGTTTTCACTAGAGGGCTTTGTTGGATGGATTTATATAGAAAAGGAAGCATCAAAAAGTATATGAGGTATTTAGAGAAGTGTATTGGATAGATAATTTCTAACTGTAAGTGGTTTGAGAGGTTTAGGTAAGGGGGAGAGTTGGAGGTCTTTTATAGGGATGTCAATGGATACAGTTGACATTTTTTTAAAAGGATATGTGATCCCACATTTTTACTTAAAAAATCATCCAAAATCAAACAAAACATCATAATGGACTGTTTATGGCCTAAATATTTACATAAAATCGTGTTTTGACAAGTTTCTCGGTCATTTCGTCCCTTAGGATTATGCTTTATTCTCTTGTAAAGATTAATTTTCCATTAATTGGTTTAATTAATCTCAATAACTTTCACTAAATTTTTTATCACATTAAGTTGATATTATTATACTATATATAATATATATTTTTCTATTGATTATTTATTTTATTTATAATTAAATTAATAGAAGCATAAAAAAACAGTCAATTCTAATCTCGCAAATTTGGTGATAATGTGTGGTTTAATGATATAATGCTTCAAAGATCATTATGATTTTATTTAAAAATTCAATATAAAAAATCTACGATGAAAAAATATGGTTAATAGACTTATAATTGATCTAATGTGACATCAAATTTAATAGAAAGTATTATTTAACTACATAAATAAGTTAAGTGAAAAATACTTTTCAATTAAAATATAATATTTTTCACTATTCATCCAGAAATGAAGTTTAATAGAAACATAAAAAACATTATCTATAAGATAATTCCTATATTCAGAATTCTAAAATTCTATTTATTTTATGACACTCATTTATAAATGTGTCTAATATTTATTTTATTATTTTCCATATAGGGACATAAGAAAATGTACTTTTGTGGAATAGTGTTTTGAAACTTTTTAAGAATTTACCAACAATAATATTTTGCATTATCACCATTAAAATTAAAATTTGAAAAGTTATTATTTTTGTTGATATTACTTAATTTTAAATATATGTTATAATTATTATTTTTGTAATAATATTAATTATAAAATTATTTTTCACAGAAACTTAGTGTTTTGTGTAAGGCACACCAATATGGTGTTATGTGTAGCACAAACCATGTTAGTGTTTTGTGTTGTAAATGAAAATTCGATTAGGAGTGTAATAGATAGTTATCGTTGGGTCTTGTATTTTGAAATATAAACATTGGGTATATTACAAGGTGTGAATAACTTGGATATTACATGTAACAATATCCATATTCATTGTAGTGTGAAATTAAAAATTAAAAAAAAGTTTGAAAAAACATATTTCACCAAAACTCTATATGTTACATTCTACCCCCCCATGAATTTTTACCTCAAAACCATATGAGTTATTAAAATTTTAATACTAGGAATTTCATTTCATATAAACCCACTCCAATAAAATAAAAACTAAAATATCCTTTAGCAAGTGAATGTTGGAACCATATCAATCACCTAGTTTAACTCATAATTAGTTTCTGATACATGAAAATATAGGTGGAATATATAAACCTGTAATTAGAGGAAAGTGGTAAATATTCATATAGAGTGATTGTGTCATCCATAAAAACATTTTAATGATCAATATAATGTTTTGGTCCTCAAATTTATAAATCTATAATGATTTATAAGTCAATCGTTTCAAAAAAATGACGAATAATGACAAAATGTTATTTCTTCATCATTTTCCAATAGATAAATAATTTACATGAAAAGATATACATTCATGATTTGTGTAAAACCTCACGATTTTTTATTCTTGTTCACCTTACACCTCAACCCATTCTCAAAAAAGGAGGGTGAATTTCCCATTACTATGGTACTAACAGATCATGAGACACATGATATGTCATCCCATCTTCAATCAGTTACCATCAACATAATGTTTTTAGAATAAGTTATTCAATATTAATAAATACACATTTGGTGATATAATACATTAATCTCACAAAAATCATCCCACATATAAAATAAGATTAAATAAATGGTTAACATTATAACCCTCATGAAAGATGAAAATTCAGAACATTAGAAAGAATGTCATGAAATAAGCATAACATTTATCCCTCATATATCAAAAACTGTCTATTGGTTTTCACATTCCAAACATGTAAATAACCTCATTGTGTACTCTATTTAAACATTATAATATCCAATATTACCATATATATCTTTTTGTAAAGAAATATATATTCTTCCTTATTCCAAATATTAATAGATATATTCATTAAATCCATGAGGATGTGAACATCATCCATAAATTAAATTGTCAGAAAAGCCTTTATCATTTTAATGTTAATCAATACCATCCAATTTAATTATTCATATCCAATATATCTTAGTAAAAAAAATTATCTCAACATCAAGAATAAATTAAAAATTACTCTCCCTTAATAAAAAAAACACCATTTATGAAATCACCTTTCTAGTCTATCAGATCTATTCAACATATTCTCGTAAATCCATGAAAAAAACATAAACTGAAAAATCATTAGGTAGTTTACCATTTATAATTATGGAATCAAAATAGATAAATACTTCAGTCCATTATCATTAATTATTGGAGTGGTATTGGTCCATCCTTGTTTTAGAATAATATTTTTGGGTCAAGGCATTGTGTTGGGTAATGCGGGTGTCCACTAGAGATAATACACTGAACTCCATTACAATTCATTACACTATTACCCTTTTCCCACATCGATATCACCACCCCCTCAATTTGATGTATTCATCATGGTTCTTCATCCCTTGTTATTGGAATGATGGTAACAAAATTTTATTTCCCTATGTTATTAACCATGTGAAATTTTGTAAAATTCTATCTTACTCTAATTTGGGGTGTTATGAATATAACCAAAGATAAAATTATTGATCATTTATCATGATATATTATTCTACATATTCAAAATATCATTCTCTGTAGTGATCATTCCATTTTAAAGATCATCAAAATGTTTTTTTAACATTAAATGTTAACCATGTTGCTTTCTGTTCCCTCCATAGAATAAAACCAAAAATAAAAAATGTGAGAAACACTTATCACATAGGAAATAAACATAATCATGAAAAATAAAATAATGTATGTATAAATTTTGAATCATATATAATTATTATTTGTACAAATAGGTTTATAAAATTTTATACATGACCGAAATTTATATAAGTCTTTTATGGTGGTTCATGAAAAATTTGTGAATTCATAACTCATATCACTAGAGACATGTGAGCATAAACATGAACATGATGGTATGTGATTTTCAACATAACACCAAATGATAACACCCTTTTTTATCACAATATCATAAAAATTATTCTTTTCATAATGATTTCTAGTTCACAAGACATGAATCATAATGAAATAATGAACATTATCTATGAATGAATAATAAATTAATAAGACATGGAATTATGGAAGAAATGTAAGCATATAATGTGATTTCCATAGTTGTGGAGGAATTAATTCACAGGTCATAATAGAATTATTAATTAACTCCCAATACCTTCTTTATAGTCATGGTTCACTCTCAAGTCCATCATAGTATTATGAGTTCACTCCTCATACCATATTTGTAGTAATGGATCACTTCCATTGACATCCTAGTAGTCTAGGTTCACTCCCTAGAAAATTTTAGTCCTTCTCATTAAATATAAATATTTAACAGATTCATTTGGGGGGAGATATTTTCCCCAACCATCTCATAATAAAATCACACATACATATCAAAAAAATCAATCTTATCAAAACCGAGGAGTTGAAATAAGTATCATAAATATGTTACCTTATTATAAGCATTACAAACGAGATATGTTTCATAATCATTTATTTGCAGCATAAACTAGCAAAAGAAGTGGGTTTCATAAAAATATATCTCAAGAAATAGAAACATATTTCATAAACATACATCGCATGAAATAGAAAATGATTAAATATATAAATATCATATGAAGGAGAAATAGATTTCATAACCATATATCCTGTAAATGTGAAACAAAATTTATAATCATCTAGCAATAAAAAATCAAAAATTAAAAGAAATTATATGAATAGAAAATTTAGATCATTTCCATGAACGACTTGAGTAACACCAAATAATTTCCTCATATATAGGAACTAAATTTTATATTTCTTTAAAAAAAATTTATTAAGAAAAATTTCATTTCATTAAAAATTCATTTTAAAACATGAAACTTTTTAAAAACCATTTTCATTGTAAATAAATATGAAAACATATAACATATAATTTAAAACATTTTGTAAACCATTTTCCATGGAAAATAATAAAATAATATTTTTCAAATGTTGAATACCATTTTCTTTGAAAACATATAAAATAAGTTGAAATTATTTTAAAAACCATTTTCCTTGAAAACAAATAAACGAAGCTTAAAAACATTTTAGAAATTATTTATCCCTGAAAACATAAAAAGAAGAATAAATTTTGTTGAAACACCTTTTTCATTTAAAATATTATAAAAAAATGAGTTTCTATAATTTAAAGAAGAAATTTTATTCTATTAAAAAATAACATTTTCTTCATGTAATGGATTCTTCAAGGGAATGTCGGTCCTAATAGTCTATATATAAGTAAATGCAGAACATTCCTTTTTCACCATAAAAATGTTTCAAATATTGCATGACTAGAAAATGATATGAACTATATTATCTTTAAAAATTTTTTTTTAATGAAAAACAATTGTAAAATATTATTTTGAAAATCATATAATAATATTTTTGGAATCCATTTTGAAAACATGTTTTTGAAGGATCCCGGTTTTCCAACTGAAGAGAGATGTAAAGTCGAAATTTATTAAGAAAATATATCCTAATAATCATATGTATTAATTAGTAGATAAATTATTTCAATACAAAATTACATCTTAAATATAAATATATTTATAAAAGTTATGTGTTATCTTGAGGGATGGATCATAATATTTCATCAATGGAATTATAATCGTAATCAACTTCGATAAACAATGAGGTAGTAATAGTAAACCGTTACCACTTAGTAACATTTACCTATACTGCCATTGAATAAAATTTAATTAAATGAAGTTTAAAATACCATACATTGAAATATATTCATGATATAGCTTTTTTAAGGTATTATATACACCTCATTTAAAAATATATCGGCATAACATTTCATGTGTCTCAAAGAAAGAGAATTGTGAATAAATGACTTTACTAATTTGGAATCATTTGAATCCTAAAACCCATTAAATAAAAATCATAAAATGGATATGTATGTAACCATAAATTATGTTATAATAATAAAATATATTTATTTTTAGTCTACACAATAAATATAACAAATGCAAGGTGAACATGGCATGAATATCAAATAAATAGAAAGTGGGATGAAATTCATTTACCTTTTGTATTGAATCTCATTAAACTAAAAAAAACATACTTTTTAAAAATATATGGTTATTATAAATATTAAATATAACTATATTCATTTATATAAAACAACATATGTATTTATAATGAAGTTATATTACCCTTTTATTAACAATTCCTTGTTAAGGTTTCTTTTCGAGTAACATCCACTTTGTTTTTTGCATGTGTTTTAATTTGTTATATTTTTTGTCCTCATACTAATATCATGATTTAAAAAATATAATCAAAGTTATAAATATAATTTTATTTCAATAAATATGTATTTGAAAAATATATTTAATTTTGAAATATGAAAAAGGATTACACTCTTTATGGAGACTGTAGGTCGTATATACGCTTGAACATTGTTTCTATTTTTGTTTGTAAAATAGAAATAATGAAAGTACTTAAAATATATTTATATACATATAATATCATTATTGTATTTTTATTATGTCATATGTATCATATATTTTCATTAAAAACACCCTTAATATATTCTATGTAGTGTGTGATTGAATTATATTGCTTTGAGAGGGCACTGGTCCACACATTCCTAAAATATTATTATATTTAGACAAATAAAAAGCATAATGGTAAGATTTATATATTAAATAATAAGTATAAATACATCATGAATTTCTGACATATAATATAAAATATATTTTCCATCACAATTTACTACCATTAGAGGTGGTAAATGTAAAATGAACAACATGGTTTAATGAGGTGTTAGTCCTCTTTACACAAGAACGGTAAGTTCATTATCCATTAAATGGATGTGTGTGTAAGTGAATCTATAAACCATAGAATAAAAATATATCACTTTATTTAGGAAACTAGTTTTGTTATATGATCATTATATAAAAATAATGGAGGTGGTTGTGAAAGAAAATAATGGAATGGAGATTCAAGAAGGATGTTACCTCTAATTTTGTATCTTCTATTAGTTTGCACACAAGGGCATAATTGAATGGAATTATTCACAAAGGGAGGCTTCAAGGAGTAATGTAGTGACTTTTCTAATTATATTGTTCTGATTTTGGCCATTATAAGTTGTTTTAGAGGTGTGAATAAAAGGGATAGTTCGTGGACTTTTACTGGAAAGGTAGGAGATACCATTTGTATATTTAAAATGAATTTAGATGTTCCCATGTTTTTACATAAAAAATCATAAGAAACAAAAACAAAACATAGTAATGGACGGTTTATGGACTAAATTTATCAATTAAATTGTATTTTTACAAGTGGATTGGTCAATTTGGTCCTTAATAATATGGTTTATTTCACTATTAATCTAAATTTAACCTAAATCATTGTAATTATGCTTTGTCACATTTAGTAATATTTTTTGTAAAAAATTTATTTCATCGCATTTGAATATAAATATAATATTGACCGAACTTTTTATTTTATTTTTCCCAAATTAAACTCATATAAGTGGCCAAATTATGTTTAATGATAATCTTAGAGAAGTTGCAAGAATATTGGTATTTAATTTGAGAATGTTCAAAATTTCATTATGATTTTATATTTAAATTCAATATAAATATATTAAAAGGACCAAAATTGGATTAATATATGTTTATTTGTCATAATGTTAATTTTCAAAAAAATAAAATTTAAATTAACTCTATATATAATTTATACAATAAAACATTTAAATTAAAATTATGTATTTTTATCTATTAATCTAAAAATGAAGTTTCTTAGTAAAATCTGAAAAATTAACCCAAATATATTTTAAATATTCAAATCTAAAAAATGATATTAATTTTATCCCATTCATTTTATAAATGTTTCTCGAATTAATTTTATGAATTTTTATTAAAAATTTCATAAAAAGATCATTTGATAAAATTATATTTTAAAACAATAAAGACATTACAAGTAATAATATTTTTCATTATTACCTTTATAAATAATATTTAAAAATTATTTATCACTACTAATATTACTAAATTGATCTATATAGTTATAATTATAATTTTCAAATAATTATATAATTAATGTGATGTTTTGTAGAAACTCTTTGTTGTGAGTATCAAATGAAAAGTTAGTGTTTTGTGTAGTGAAAGCCATGTCGGTGTTGTGTATGGTTCTAGCCCAGTCAATTATTCATGTATCATAAACATATTTTGTGGAATATTAAAATGATATCATAACATCTGTTAGTGTACAAGGGAATAATAACATTGTTCATTCAAATAACAAAAGGTATAAATGGTGTTGTTTGAAATGGAAAATATCAATATTAAATTAAATTTATCCAAAACAAAAATTTCAAAGAAACATGTTACGTTAAATTGGATGTGGTTATTTTTATGTGATATGATGTAAGCCTGGTAATTCTAATTATTGATGTTATAGTGGCATAGAGGCCAATGTTTTTTTAAGAATATGGTGTTTGTGATTGATGCATTCTTGGTGATATGCATGTAGCTATTAAGAATGGAATTAAGATTGATAATACTTATTGAATATGGTTTTCTCATTATTATGATAAAAAATAGAATATATTTATTATAATTATTCTACTTAATTTAAATAATGTTTGGTTTGATGTTTCTTCTTTCCTTATCCCATTCATTGAAGTTTCTGTCTTGGACACGTTTATCAATCTATTTTATGGTCTTTTAGGATGAGTCCTAGAGTACAAATAATTATAGAGTGAATATTGAATAATATGTTTTTAACCCATTTGTGGATGTCTGAATGGAATAATGACGTTTATAATATTGCAAAAACCATGGGATTATTTGGATTAAACATGATGTCATGTAATTGAATGTTAATTAATTATAATATAATATTTATTAGAAATTCATAATTAAATGGTTTTCCTTGTATTCTCATTTGATTATAGGATATCCAGATCCTAGTGGTGTCACCTATGTGTTCAAGTTACAATAGTTGTATTTGAGCCTAATATGTTGTTGATTCCCATTTTATAGATGTTATTTATATATATCTGGTACCTTATGTGTTTTCATATGCTACCTCACCCAGGTTTATAGGGTGACTAATAACTAGAGGATTCTTGGATGATGTTTCCCCAACATCTAGGATGATAATGAATTAGTCGATGAAAATCCACTCTTACCTCTCTCTCTTCTCCTAGATATTTTATATAATCTTATGAATATTTGTTACCATAAAATATATGTGCATTGAGTGTTTTAATGGATTATGGATATTCCAAAAAATGGTATCTTTCAATAAATTATATATTTTATTATTATTGTTTTTCCACGTATGGGTAGTGATGACTTGATGTATAATAAACGATATATAGATTTGTGTGGATTCGAAAAACTACTCAGTTTCTATAGGGATAAGTGAATTTAGAGGATGAGTTGTTTTAATGTGTATGGTACATGATATATTATTATATCATTGCGGGCTTGGGATTATTTTCTTTTAGAGTGATATGGATCAAGATGAACTATTTTAAGGAATAATGGAATTCCTATGGTGGAATTGGTCATTCAATAACTACCGAATAGTATGATATATGTTACATGATTAATCATATGTGATACATGGTAAGAGATAATAATAGATAGTTTGGGAAACATAGAATACCTATTTTTGTGATGATTTCGTTCCACATTATGGTTAATAATATTTATTAAGATTTTATTACCTTTTTTCTTAGAGGATTTGATTATGAACCTACCATGTATACCACTTATACTCACCCATTATATATATGTATATACTATTTTTGTGTGAATAAATATTTAGTTAGTGATTTGGATTGATAATACTGTCTTGCTGGGTTTTAGGTAGTTTTTTGGGCATCAAGATAATGACAATGGATTTACATTTTGTTATTATTTTTTACATTTCAGTTTTTTTATTCTAGGTGATGTTACTTGTTTGTATTCAAATATTATATCTGAATGAAACTATGTTTATTGATTTAATTATCTTATATAACTTTCCCAATTCTTATTAGAGTCCAATTCCAAACAATTGTGTTATGGTATCCCTTTAATTCATTTCAACCATGCATATATTATTGGAGGAGGGATTCTATAGACATTATATATATATTCTCATTTCCATCCTAAGAGGTGTATCTATGGGGAATAAAGGTTATGATAGTCACACTATGTTGTCTTTATATACAATGTAAAATAATGTGTAAGTATGTATGTGAATATAAATTTTTTAATAATATAAAACATTAAAGAACACGTGTCATGTTATCATGTGCTTACCAATCACCCAAGTAATATGGCATCTCTTACTTTGGATAATTAAAGTAATAATATTTTTATCATCAACATAATGATAAGATAATAGTGGGAATGGAATAACATATCTCTAACATGGATTATTCAAATCCCATCTAGAAAAATTCATAATTTATATAGTCTGATTGAAATACCTTACTCACCAAGGGAATGGGATAACATAGTCAATGTTTGATTAACCACATAACTAGGGACCTTCTCAATGTGAACCATGTAACACTTGGGAATGAAGATAATAAAGGTTTATAATTCTTACTACTTAATTAATAGGAATCACATCATACCCACCTCGAGTAACCTCAGCATCCATAATTTGACCCATGATAAAGACATCATGTAAAAGGAATTACATTGCTAGTCCATGGTATTATGATAATTTTGGATCATCTTGCTATAATCAATGATCGTCCTAGAACATGGTATGGATGACAACCTCAGTGGAATAAATATACTCCTATATCCCTATGGATCCAACACATATCCATCTCCATTATATTTACAATATCATTGTTATGATTAATAAAAAATAATAACACATACTATAGAGGACGAAACACTATCTATCATATAGCCACAAATCCCCACATGAAACATGTACAGAGGATGGAGAATATAACTCAATATACAAAACCATGACAACAACATCAAAAATATCAATTAAAAATTATTGTACCCACAATATAGTGTAGGTAATCTTGATCCCCATATTAAAACCCAACTAACAATCCCTTCTCATAACTCATATCTTTCCTCTCTTGAAAGTGTTCTTCTCGCAGGTCATACACCACCCCTTAGAGGCCCAAGATAACTCAAATTCAAAACATTCCTTTGAATATAGCTCATGGATAGTTTCCCCCCCCACACAATGTTCTTTTAAAAGTCACTTTTTACATTTATTATAGTTTCTCAAGGACCAGTCCCCCACACTGACTTACAAAATCCTACTTAGCTCAACCCATAAGTATAAATAATTAAATGATAGTTAAGGCGCGTTAGACATCCAATAATGAACATGAAATTTATGATATGAATTAATTAAATATTTTTTCATTAAATTACCTATTCAAGTTTGGTTTTATATTCTCATAGGGTAGTGGGGTCATGATGTTTTCATATAGGGATACAAGGGTCAGCTATGTTGATGATATTGTAGTGAGTACTCGGTACCCTATGAAATTACACTATTTATATGATGGCCTAAGAAGTAAACTAATAAAAATTTGATACAAACTATCTATTTTGTGGGGATGAATCTAGTTGTTAGAGAATGATAATGCAACTGGTATATTCTAACTGGGTCTTTTGTGGCCTCTTGGGGCCTCTTTTTTTTTGAAAATTTTCAATTTCTCCTCTTTTCCTCCTTTTATAGTTCCCTATTCCTACCCCAAATACTACATGATAATAGATCAATTTTACTTCTCCTTCACATATCTCAATATCCCCCATGATAATTTCTTATTTATTTAATGAATAATTGGTATTGGTGGTTCGCCCATGGTTAGCCTTCCCCTATTGAATCCTTTAGAAGAAGGTTCTATTACTATTTCACTATTTCCAATAAAAAATCCCTAATTCATGGGGGAATTGTCTAAAATTAAGTATTTGAAGGATTGGTATTGAACATGGTCATGAATATTGGTATGTGAGACTCATTAATATTAAATCCATTTTTACCATGTTGTGGAATTTGATAGAAGTTTTATAGGTATCATGCATACAGGTTCATGTGATTTCATGGTATTGTTTTTCCTCAACATTAAAAGTGGTTAAGATAATTAGGGTTTTTTTAATTCACATATAATAGAGTAGTCTATTTTTGAAATAGAATGGATAAAATGAAACCATGACTAGTAATGTTGCCTAATATAGGGTGGGAATTTGTTTGTGGTGATGAATTCATTCAAGTATTAAGGTGTAGTGTGAGAAATCATGGCTCATTTGTGTGACATATAGGGGTTGATTTTTGAGTATCCAGTGGGTTATATATGTGGTTTGGTGTTATGTTTTCCTTTTAAGATAGATGTATTGGTTTTATACTATGATTTGGGTTAAATTTTACGTTTGAAAAAATGGGGATGTATTCACATCGTGACTTTATACATGATACCCCTAGATGAGAGTATGTGACCAAAGATTGACTATGATTATTTTGATAGTGATAATTTCTTACCCAATAATGATCATGTTTTTGGTGTCCTAAGGTGTGGTACATATCCATAATATTGTTTCAGTGGTTAAGGCATTAAATGACAATCTATATTCCACCTTGAGTGAATTGGGATTTTTTAGTTACTCGATGGGGGCTTTTCCTGGAGTGTGAATATACTAGTAACGTTTTAAGATATACTAATGGAAGTAGATGACACTTCCTTTGGTAAAGTTGATAAAACATGTATGGTTAGGGTTCATAATATCCATGTCATTTATTGGGTACCCAAAATGGATATATTATTTATCGTTAATTAAGTTTAATTTTTGGCCTAAAATATTATTTATCATACAAAAATGATCCATGGATACATTGGTGGTTTCCTACAGGGTATAATAGTCATATCATATATGGGAACCCTATTATATAAGGAATTTGTTTTTATAAGCATCCAAAAAATAATATGGTATCTATATTATCATCTTAATGAGGTAAAACCAATAGGGGTAGTAGGTGATACATTCCCCATTTTGGATCCATATTTAGTTTTATCAATTTATTCCTTTACCATTTTCAATTATTTTATGTAATAATCCATATCATGTGAATATATTATTATGAATATATGTGTGATAGATATATACCAATTTATTTATATTATATAATATTTTTTATTCGGTGATCTTTCCAATATGATTTTATGTTGTGTATTAATATATCATTAAAATTTCCTCTATATTTTTTATAGATGGATATATGACATCGAAGGTATTGTCTCCACAAATATGTGAGTAAGTCCTTATTGATGGTCATTAACCTCATGTATATAGGGAGTTGTATATCAATCATTGAGATAATCCTATGCAGACCCAGTGATTTTTGATAAGGCATAGAAAAATATTATCATATTCCATATTCTAAATGTTTAACTATTCAGAGTCTAATTTCTTGTTGATATTGGGATTGTATTTATTATTATAAAAAACATCATATTTTTATACAAGTGATAAATGATTTAAATAATTATTTGTATTTTCCTCCTGCTCGTGGGGTTGAGAGTATGTGATTTCATCCATCATTATTTTTCATATTGTTTTAAATGTCATTAACTTTCTTTTATATTATTTTTAAAGTTCTGAATTAATTATTTTTCAATAAAATATATTATTTATTTTATAAAATACATTCTTAATGGAAGCTATTTAATTTAACATAATGTTTGTTGATATTTTTATTATATGACATTTAATAACATGCATTTAAACTTGTTATATTCTAAGGGAATAGGTGAATAATAGGTTTTAATATCTATTATAATTTTTTATACCATTAATGTTTGAGTCATAGTGTTTTCATTTATGTATATGTTTTTGAAATGTTATTTTTTAAAAAATATATTGATTTTTAATGGTGTTTGTAGTGTATATAAGTCAATTTCATGAAAATTGAACTTCAATAACATTATACTGTTCTTACCAAGAATAGGTAAAATGATATTTCCTAGGTTGGGGATGAATCTAATATATTTCTATCTATTCAATATAGTATAGCTAATCATGCTTCTTATAGTTCTCTAATAGTTTAGATAGTAGTGCCACAAATACTAGGATTGTTATTGATTATGTCAGTTTAAGGTAAAGGTGAGTATGAAGGGAGACCAACCATAGTTTTCATTTAATGAGAATTATGTAATCCACACCATATATTTTTTAATGAAAAGGGAGGTCCGTAGTATAAGAAAGACTACATGTAGATATAGTGTGTATCTTACAATACGTAGAGGATACTAATGAATGATGTGTGACATTTACATCATATTCTCATTCTAGACTTACCTTGTTCTTGTGTGAGTTATTTTTTATTTTAGGATTCAAGTGGTATTGACATGGATGTAAATAAATGATCATTCCATTTATTAATTTCTCCACGATTAACAGATGTTTATTATATCACAACTATTTTTGAGATTCAGATAGGGACAATGTTCCAGACTTGTGACACCACCCATTTAGTCAATATGGTTATTTTAATATTTTGATTTATCGGAATTAATCCCACATAGCTAAATATTTTGAGATTGTTCATTATTTATATGTGAGGCTCCATGGGAGAATTTTCAAAATGGAAACCTATTTTTATTTTTTCTATAGGGACCATACAATAAAGAAGGTATTGGAAGAGAATAGAAAAAGAAAATGATTTCACATATTCTATGGAAAAGATATAAGAAATAAATACATATTTTTTATATTTGTATTATTAGTATTAAGATAAAATGATATATAATGCTCTTGGGTGGTGAGTGGTAGTTTGGGAATGGTCATGGTTTGATAAATCTTACCTACAAAGGTCTTCCATTATATTCTAATCGTGTGTGTGAATAGTGAATTTTCAAAGTTCACATAAAATACTCTTGTGGGTGTACCATGTTTTTGGGATGATGGGACCCTATTGTAACACCCTCAGCTTCCATGGAAAATTTCCCTTTGAAAAATTCAGTAGCTTGCATTGTATGCAACCTGACGTTTTAACACACCATGTCCAATTAAACTAGCCATTATGAATAGTAATACTCACTTTATAACATTTTTTAAATTTTATTTATGAAAATGGACTTCATTTTTGAATTTGGAATATTAAAATTATCTTAGGGTGACTTTTTTTGTATTTTCTAAAAACATTCACTTTTTATGAATAGTGAAAACACAACGTTATTGTTTAAAACTGTCTATTAATTAAAATAATTATTTTTTTATTATAATTTATTTCAGTTCAAAATAGATACATAATACAAATATATGATCAATATAATTCATTAGAGTAATTTAATAATAACATTAGATATATAAAATTGTATTGAACTTGTTAACTTTTATCACCCACCTTCTAGGAACATTTACAAATTCGCATAAAATATAATTTTACTGCTTTTGTGAGTAGAATTTCAAAAAAATTGAGACACACAGAGGACATCAATAAATAAAATTTGTTTCAATAAGTTGAAAATACTATTTGGTGAATAGTAACTTTTGAATTTTATTTATCATAGTTAAAAGTAAATTGGGAAATTAAGGGTAAAAATGATATTATAATTATCCTAACACATGTCGTAATTTGGTTAGATAAGTGTAATTCGACCAAAAAAACCTTAGGAATAAAATAGGATCTGTATGGTCCACTTGGATTAGATTAGGACATTTACTGTTATTTTATTTAAAGAATAGATGAAAGAGATAAATTCAATGTTTAATAATTAAAACACTTGAAATATAGAAATAAAAAAAATATAAATTAGAATATAAATATTCATTAAAAATATAAAAATATTTCCTACATAATTATATTTTATTTATAATTTTTAGACATTAAATTATTTAATTTATTTATTTCACAGTGATGATGCAGTAATTACATCAATAATGAAATATTAAAATAATTGATATTATAAATATCGAAATAAATGTAAATTGAGACTCTAGATGAATACCACTAATTTTATTGGTTAATATGACATTTTAGTGTTTATTAAATAACTTTTACTTGAAACAATAAATTTTCTATTGCTTTTAAAAAAAATACTAAATAGTATCAAAATTGACATAAATGAGTTTTGAAAACAAATACTATATTATTAATTGATATAATATTTCTAAAGATACAAGGATCAGACGAAGGAAATTGATGAGGTTATATATATTATTAGTGAACCACATGGGGTTCTCTTGGCTTGTTATAGTACGTTCATTATGCATATAATGTAAAAATACAAAGAGACATGGTAAAGGTCAGACTATTTAACTAAGAGGTAAATCTAAAAGATAAGGTTAATATGGTGACCCGAACATTTTAAAAACCTATTGGTTGAGAGTTTTTAAACACATACCCATATTAGACTCTAAATAAATCAATTTGGAGCAAATAGAAACTAAAAACGATTTTATTATAAAATAATATTTCAAGCTTTTCCTAAAGTGACTCTCATCTCCCTTATAAAATGGATCTTCCCCTTCTCTTAATTTCAAAAAAGAAACACCATTTGACATTGACAACCCCTAAAAAATTATCCTCCCAACATTATCCCCTTTATCCTATAGGCCTTTCTTTAGTCCGAACACAATCCTATGGGGCCCTTTTGATCAAATCAAAAGGAAGAACACGAAGATGAGGTAAATATTTCATCACCTCTTCAAAGTTATTTTCTTCATCGACATCCTCTTTATTTAGTTTTTCCATTCTAAAATAATAAATATAGTATTGTATACATAGTATGATTTTATTATAAAAATGGTACAACCATATTCATTATTCTATCCATCATATGAATGACAAAGTCACCGTATGTGCGTACGTATGGCTTACCGTCTCCACGTCGTGGTGTAGTTTGTTATTCAAACACATTATTATTTGGATTGGTATAATAATGAGTATAACTGATTAAATAATAAATATAACATTTTAATGATTCTTTATATATTTTTTACCATCCAATTATATACAATTTAACCATAAATATAATGATATTGTCGCTCGTGGGTACGCACATATTACCGTCTCCACAAACTTGATGAGATTCAGTCCCCTTCGTAATAATTCATTAATAATTATCATTTTATGATTAAAAATAATTTTTTTGAACATAATATAATTCTATATATGAATTAAATACATCTTATCCATAACAAACAACACTTATGTAACTAATCATATAAATGAAACTGAATTAGTTAACAACTGAATTGATGATACTACTAAAATATCATTAACAATGCAAAACAATAAGATCATATATGATATTAAATTTAAGTATAGGAATATTTAATAATTTAATAACAATGATTCAACTATTATACTGGAGGTTAAGATACCATATACTTTGTAAAATTACAAAGTAAGGGTTAATTTCACAATCACTTTTTTATCCAAGGTTGTTTTTACATAAGTATCCTCTGATACCTCTTTATCATCCACATATATGTTTCATAAAAATTTATTTCAAAACATATTTACTTTTTACTAGAATAAAATTTAAATTCATGTGTAACCTTTTTTTACTTTTTATGAAATGGATGGAAATGAATCTTTACGTCGTTTTCCAAACAAGGTACTTTTGGAAAATTTCAATAAAATTAAGGTAAAAGTGTCTTTTTTAATCTTATACGGTGGGTGTGGCTATTTTCTGCTGTTATATCCTTAGTGAAGATTCCCATATAATATAATAATAATATTTTCCAAATAAATGTTTTCTTTTATAAAAATTTTACTTTTAAATGATTACAAAAATTGAAAGAGGTATTTATTTCAAATAGTTTTCATTTAAAGTCTAGCATCATCAGTTGATAGATTTTAAACTTGTTTTAAGGATATTTATTATGATAAAAATAATCCATATTATATTGAAGGTTTTTTGATTTTTTTGATCATGGATGTGTAATTTTAACACCATTCATGGCTTATGGATAAAGTATTGACATTTCTTATACTAGTTTTAATACGAATTTTTATATTGTTTTTATACCTATTCATATGAGTAATTAATTGGACTTAGTAAGAGATGGGTGGAGCCCACTATAGTTCCTTGATTCATCAGTTGGTCTAACAAGACAAAATATTGTCTTCATCAGGGCCGTGAAAAAAATCAAATTTTTAGTCTTCACACAAGGCCTTGACTATGTGGTTATAAAGTCTGGCATTATGCATTCCCTCATTATAGAAGTGGCTATTGATATTTCATGTGATTATTCAACTAGTATAATATCCATGTGAATATGTAAATGTCATGATTTGATTTTATCTTTTCAATATTATGCTAAAGTTTACATTTAAAATTCTTTTTTTAGTCGTACAAATTTCCAAAAATGTTTATGCTTATTTGTGAATGTTTCTTCTATATTGTTATCTTTACTGATCATCTGAGCTCGCCCCTTACAATTTTTTTTAGGATGTGAAGAAATATTTAATGCTTTAACTATAGGGATAGGATAAAGATATAAGTTTGGTCAATTAGGAAAAAATATTGTTGATGTTTCTGTTTCATGATATAATGTAAATCTTATGAATGTAACTATTACTTCCAATGTTAATAATCTGATCGGTTTTTTGGGTCATGATTTTTTATATCATGAAAATGTTATTTAATAATGAACTATCTATGGGTAATTGGGGGAAAGTACTTAAAGTTTGTATTAGAGGGAGCATTGTTCAATCCTTGGAAACTTGATTTAGAAAAACTCTGATTAGAGCACATTACCATAAGATATACTTTGAGGATTGGTATATATGAACTTATTAGAGTCTTTGTAGTATAGGGATTTTGTGTATTTTACTAGTAATAATTATTTTTATAGATAAGAGAATGTAGAGGAGGCTCTGGAATAGATTTACCTAGGAGTTAATACTCTGACAATGAGTTTCGGGATTGAGCAAGGGTATCCTGGTACACGACAACGGGCCTTGCTGAACTCTCGGTTACGACACTCCAAGGAGATATGCTTAGGATAATTCACATTTTATTTACCAAAAATTATGTTGGATTTATGAGTATATACATCCTCAAAGAAAACAATTTTTATGATTATGGGTTATATCCATAAATTTTTCAATTTATGTTAAGTATTTTACATGTTTGGAATTGTGTATTGCGATTCATAAACTAATCTAGTGTATTCCATTGTATGGAAATGGAACCTAATGGAAGGAATGAAAATCATATCAACACACGTAATTAATTTATGGATTTCCAACCTATTAAAAATATTTATAGTGGAGTTGGTGATGAAACTGGTGCTGATCAGCTTATCACCAAACTCGGGAAACTCATTTAGGCTATGAATAATAACCTTACCTGTAAATAGAACCCTGATCCAAAATGCAGAGGATCAATGTTAGACCGTTCATGAGGAAAACCCCACCAAAATTCAATGGGAATATAAATACATTAGTATCTAAGAAATAGATAAATTACATATTGAAAATATTTCATGCTTTGGGGAGTAGTGAAAATTAAAAAAGTTGTCATGGCAGTTTACCTCCACATGGGAGATGCAGATCAATGGTGCTCATAAATTCAAAATAATAAAATATGAAGAAGTAACGAACATGGGATGGTGGTTCTTTAAAGAGATTTCATTAGAAAATCACTTTCCTCTTGACCCTCAAGTGGATATGGAAAGACAATTTCTGAGTTTGAGGAAAAAGGAGGATGAGAATGTCGCAAATTATGAGGCTAACTATACAAGGTTAGCAAGGCATGAATTATATTATATATGTAACCCATTGAGATAGATTTATTGATTCCTTGATGGGTTAAAACTATTTATCTATCGAGAATTAGTCTCATAATCCTTCTCATTATATGATGATATTTTCTCATGCACTATCAAGACAGAAAATGAATTCTCAAAGTCTTATGACTTCAATGAAAAGCAAGAGAAGAAGAGATCTATTGATCACTATGGAAATGGAAATAAGTGGAAGAAGGTAGGAGTTGAATATCCATCCTACGGTAAATTTGGGAAGAAACATCCTGGTAGTTTCCTGAAAGGAATGCGAGTCTATTACTAGTGTGGTGAAAAAGGCCACCAAGCTCATGATTGTAAGGTAAGGAAAGATGATTTCAATGTTGAATGATAAAATTGTATAAAAAGGGACATTATTCAAATGAATGACCTAAGAGCAAAGGGATATTACCTCAGAAAATTCCAAGGTAGAAAGGAAATGCTTATGCGATCACAACTGATGAGGTTAAATCTCTGAATGACGTGGTGGAAGGTAATTTAATGGTTTACTCAAGTTAAGAATATTATTTATTTGATTCAAGATCATCACAGTATTTAAAATCATCCAAGTTTCCTATGAAAATTAGATATTTTCAATTTCACTTAACAAGGGAGTTTTTAGTCAAAACATTTAAGGGATGTATCATTGCAACAAATAATTTTGAATCAGTTCCCATCAGGAAATATAAATGTTCTTTAATAGCTGATCTCATCATCATACCAATGTTTGAATTTTATATAATCCTCGGAATAGATTGGATTTCAGATCATGATTCAAAAACTTATTGTAATAAAAAAGAGGTAAAAATTTTGGATGATTATAAAGAGATCTGTTTCATTAGAGTAGAAATGTCACCACCTGGTTCTTTTCTAGATCCACCCCTAATATCTCTACTAAATTCAATTATTACGGAGGAATATAATGAAATAATTATGGGTGAGGAAAATAATTTGTTAATAGGGGATGTAACGGTTTTTCAAGAATATGTTGACGTGTTTCTGGAGTATTTACCTAGACATCCTCTAGAATGATAAATTGAGTTTTCTATTGATTTAATTCCGGGTTCAAGGCCTATATCGAAGACCCCTTATAGAATGGACACTATGGAATTATTGTAACTAAAGAAACAACTATAGGAATTTAGTAATAAGTGATTTATTCTCCCTAGTGTTTCTCCATGTGGATCCCCTATCCTTTTTGTTTAGAATAATGAAAAATCTTTGAGGATTTGCATTGAATAAAGGGATATAAATGATATAAAAATAAATAACAAGTATCCCATACCACACATTAATTATTTATTCAACCAACTTCATGGAGATCAAATTTTTTCAACGATTGATCTTCGATCTGGATATCATCTGTTGGGTGTAAAGAAAGAAGGCATTCCGAAGACATCCTTTCGAACCAGGTACTAGAATTAAGAGTTTACAATAATTCCTTTAGGATTGAATATTTCAACCTCTATCTTCATGGTTATAATGAATAGAGTTTTCATGAAATATCTTCATGACTTTGTAGTGGGATTTATTGATGATATATTGGTATAATCAAAAAGCTAAAAAAGATCATGAAAATCACTTGGGAATGATTATGAAAACCCTCAGAAGAAATTAATTTTATGTCATGTTTAGCAAGTGTGAATTCTGGCTATAAGATATTTCTTTTCTTGGCCATATTGTGTCTAAGGATTGAATCTCTATTGATCATTCAAAGACCAAGGAAATCCAATAATGGCCAACTCTGAAGAGTATAACCGCGGTACACCGTTTTATTGGATTAGATGGTTATTATTGAGGTTTCAGCCCGAATTTGGCCCATATGGATAACCCATTGACCAAGATCACACATAAAGGGAATAAATTTGATTGAAAAAATGAGTGTGAAGAATGTTTTGAAGAACTAAAGAGAATTTTAGTAAACACTAATATTTTACTCTCCCATCATGGAACAATGAGTTTGTTATTTATAGTTATGATTTAATGAAATTACTTGGTTATGACTATATATAGAATGAATGAGTTATTGTCTACGCATCACGACTGCTAAAAATTCACAAGAAAAACTATACCATTCATGATCTTGAGTTAGCAGCTGTATTGTTTACTCTGAAGATATGGAGACACTGTCACTATGGTAAAAAAATATGAGATATATACGGATCGCGTGAGTTTGAAGTATATTTTCTCACAGAATGAACTCAACCTGAGGAAAATTAGATTGCATAAACTACTCAAGGATTATAAATACACTATACACTACCACCTAGGGAGGGTAAATAAGGCGGAAAATTCTTTGAGTTAAAAAGATCATGGAGTTTTGAACAAGATGAGAGTTGAAAGGGGTTCTATTTACATGGATCTAGTAAATATGGATATGGGAATAACCATTAAAGGTAAAAATAAATAATTTTCAAATGTTTTCAAAACAATATTTACTAGAATGGATTAATAATTCTCATACTCGTGATGAGGAGTTTCAAAAGAAGATTAATTATATTAATGATGTGATATTGAGTGACATCATATATGAAGATAGAATTTTGAAATTTTGGAAGAGACATTGTGTTCCTAACATACCTGATCTAAAAGGGGAATTGTGGTATGATTCTCATAGCTCCGATTTCCCTATACTCCATGGGAGCACAAAGATTTATTGATATTTTAATGAACATTTTTGGTGGGATAACATGAAGAGGGAGATTTCTGATTTTGTGTCAAGATGTATGTTTTGTCATCATGTGAATGCTAAAAGTAAAAAACCTGGTGAAGTATTACAACCTATTCCCATACCTAAGTTGAAATGGGATAATATTAGCTTTGACATTGTCATGGGGATACCAAAGCCTCATAGACGGAATGATGAAATATGGGTCATTGTTGATTGTCATACCATGTCAACTCATTTTCTGAATATATGAGATGATTTACTTCATTAATGTCGACCAAGAAAATATATTAATGATGTTTTAAGACTCCATGGTGTACCCATATCGATTTGTTCTGATTTTGATCCCCGTTTTATATACAGATTTAGGAAATGTCTTCAAAGGGGCTTGGATACTGAACTTCGTTTGGGCACTACAAACCACCCTCAATCTGATGGACAATCAGAACAGACTATTTAGAACTTAGAAGACATGTTGATTTCTTTCTCACTAAAAATTAAAGGTATGTGGGATCAATATTACCTCTGGTGGAATTTTCCTATAATAATAGATTCTATTCAAGTATTCATATGGCCCCATATGTAGCATTGTATATAAAGAGATGTCGCACACCTACTTGTTGGAATGATGTGGGTGAACGAAAACTCGTAGGCCCAAAAATTGTTGAGGAAACACTGGAAAAGATGAAGGTTATCCAAACCCACATCAAATTATCTCAAATTAGGAAAAAGTAAAATGAGGATAATTGGAGGAAGGATTTTGAATTTCACGTAGGAGATCATGTTTTTTTTGAAGATATCTCCATGGAAGGGTGTTATACGATTCGTTAAGGAGGATAAATTGAGTCCCATGTATATCGACCATTCGAAACTAAAGAATGAATTAAGGGTGTATATTACTGTCACATCCATAACCTTTTTTTAATTCATTATTCATTTAATTTCCATTCCTGATTTTTTTTGAGTTTACCACTCATTTTGGAGAAAATAGTGGGTTTTGAATATTTGGGCCAAACCGTGAGCCCAATTCCAGATTTAAAAACAAATTTCTTTTATTCTATAAAACATTCAATTTTTACTATTTTATACATATTCCACTTCCCAATTGGCAGAACTGATATATTAAAATCACGATATCCCTTTGGACTGCATATAAATCAAAAATCATGATGGATTTGGGTTTTTGTTTAAGGTAATGGGTCTGCTCGTAAACCCATTTCCTGCTTTAAATTATATTTTTTAAAATTTCAATATCTCATTCGATTTTTACTTTTTTTCGGTGATTCAACCTCCCACTCGAAGCCAAGCACCTCAGTCTCACCCCCTTTATCGCTTTTGAATATTTGGTGCTCATATACCCCACGAATTAGGGAGATATTTATCAATCTTTCTCAAATAGACCATATTTGATGAGGTAAAATAATTCTTTCATAACTCCATCAATTTTCAGTCTACTTCCCAAAATGCAGTCCCCACATTACCAAATATAAATCCTTCAATCCTCCATACCAGTTTTGGGTACTTCAAGACTCAAATATTGGTGGATTGGGGCCGATTTACTCATGATTTTTCAAGTAATAGAATTCCTTCTTAGTTCCTTCCATCCTCTTTTATTTTTATTTCCTCTTTCTTGATGTTCCTCATATCGAGAAGCTATGGTTAGATCCTAATGTCTGATTTGGTGTCTTATGGGTCAATTATTGTGGTTTAGTTCTGGATTTATATTCATTGTGGTGCAACGGTGGTGCGCTTAAGGTTTCACACCATGTTTTGAAGGTTTTGACTCAAAAGGATAGGTGATACCATGTGTAACCATTTTATGATGACTTATCATGCATGGTTTATTAATTTTGTATTTTTATAATCTGTTTTGTGTGGGCTGAAAACTATTTTTGATTGATTTGGTTAAACATTTAATTTTTAGTTTTATTTTAGCATGAAATTGGGTACGTTTCATGTGTAACTCTTGGGGTAATGTTTGGGTTTAGTTTATAACATATGAAAGTGATTTATTAGTCTTGAAAGGGGATGACCATTCTGGGTTGTTAATTCCTTATTGTCATTTGGGCCTTGAAAAAAGGTTTTTGAATGATTTTAAGGTGTAAAACTGTGTTGTACTTCTTGAAGGTGATTTATGAAAACGTGTATTTTTCATGTGTATCTTTGTGGTATTATTTGATGTATTTTTATAATACATTTGTGTGGTTTAATAATAGTTTTAGGGCTGAAAATTATGTTTTGGATTGGTATTGGTATGATTTTGGTTTTGAATGAGGGTTTTGAAATGGGTTTAGTGTGAAAATAATGGTTATACCTCTTGGATTTGTTTTATAAAAATTGAAAATGTTTTATTAGGTTAAACTAAGTAGGGAAACGGTGTATATGTACTGTATCGGTGAGTGTGTTCACCTAATGTAGGTTTTTGAATGGTAAAGTGGTGATTTGTGATTTCAACCATGTTTAGAATGTTTTATAAATAGCCGAAATGTTTTACTAAATTGTGTTTTGTGTGCCAAACATGGGTGTGGGATGTTTTGTGTGAGTTTATTGATAAAATGAATTGTAAAGGTGAGAAGGGTATTATGTGACATGTGTGTGGGCTGTTATGTGAGTTTAATTCTTGTAATTCTTTTATAAAATTATATAAAGGATTTCTGGAAGTGTTATAGAAATGTGAAAAGGGTTG
The DNA here is from genome assembly GCA_963277665.1 of Viscum album. Taxonomy (NCBI): domain Eukaryota; kingdom Viridiplantae; phylum Streptophyta; class Magnoliopsida; order Santalales; family Viscaceae; genus Viscum; species Viscum album. The sequence continues at coordinate 1,169,284,159 of OY728119.1, read as the reverse complement.
TAGGAAATTTTGGTGTGAGTTTGATTTCAAAATGCATTTGAATGAAAAGTGGAATTTGTGACTTGTGTAATATACATGAGGCTTTTTGGTTAATGTGTGATGTTTAAGTGATATTTTCAGTTGAAAACTATATTTCTTGGATTTTTGAACTTGTTTGAGCATAAAGGGAAAACCCGAGTATCTAGTTGGGTGGATGTGTACTTGTATGCTATGTAATCCGTGGGGTTTGGCCTCAGTTTCACTTAGCAAGATTGACACTTACAACTCTAACTAAACTATGATGATGATGATTGGGGACCACTTGGTTATGGGTCTGATCCCTACTAGTGGCTCATGCATGAGAACAGATATTGTTTGTTGTTACTCTCACCGAGATACGAGGTACCTAGGACCCACACCTAGCTAGTGCCTAGGATAATTTCCTATTACTTATGATCATTAGATCCATTGTACTTACCCTCGTTATACAATATTGTTGGATGTAAAATTAATTAGATTTGTTATTTATTTTAAAATTGTTGGTCCTTTAAAATTATCCCACATGAAAACAATTTTCTTTTATTATTGCATCCTTTAGAAAATTGAATCATGCATTTTTTTATTTACAAAACATGAAATGATTTTTTTTAATTAAATGATTATCACATGGAATATCTTAGTGGTGTTATCCTATTGGTCTTTCCCTCACAACCTACTTACACCTTTGGGAGTAAGTAGACATTCTTATTTTATGTCCCAAGTTTGGGTACATGTTTTATGCCTTTGGTTCAGGGTTTTAGCGGTCCATAGTGATGCAGTGTCGTGGAGATGGCTTGAGGGCGGTGCCTCTTTCCATGTGCATGTTCTTGGGATATCATCTCTTGGGTTTCTACCTTTTTAATGGTCATAAAAAATTATTTAAAATTGTGTAATTCAGTTCTGAATTTTAGTAAAAGATGTTTTGGTTTGAAAAATCCAGATTTGATTTCTTGGATTCATTTGTTGTTTTAAGTATAAAAACTCAGGTAAATCATTCCCAATTTTCAATTTTTGATACCCGGGAACTTGTCCCAGCCCATGGGGATTGGGAACACCCTTCGGGACTCTCCACGGGTCGGGTTGGGTGACGGTTGTGGTGGCGAGTAGATTCAGTTCGTGACAAAATGGTATCAGAGGGAGGTTCGCTCTATTTGAGTCATTTCATTTGGTAAATAGTCGGGATAGTCTAGAGTTAAGATTGTCAAGACATGAAATTCTGGTTATGGGTAGTTTTCTTGATCACGACTCCTCATTTTGGGATTCAAGTCTCTAGGGGAATTCGGGATTTATCTAAGTCCTTGGGTTTTCTTGGTTTGATGATGATTATTGGAAATGAAAAGAGAGTTGGGTTAATGGTATCAGTGAGCTCACAGGGTCTGGAAAGGCATGTGGAGCTGGGTATATTCCCTAGAACACTCACTTTGATGGTAAATTGAATGGAATATGTCTTCCAACCATATTTCCATGTCACCCACTAAAACTAGTTTCCTCTCGCATTGTTTTTTGCTTTAGTTTTGAAATCGTGGAACTTTGGTTTTAAAGTGACTTGGTTTTACGAAGCGTAAAGTTTTAGTGAAATGATTTTCAAATAAAGAGGGAATGGTTTGATTTATGAAATGGTGGATCTGAATTTTCAGAACTATTTTGAAATGGAAAATAGTTTTCTTACACCTCTTTTGAAATCAGGTACCATATTGAAGTTGGTTTTCAAAAGTGTTTTCGATATAGTTTTATAAACAATTAAAGGGTTTTTTAATGGGATGAGATGTTTTAAAATTGATGTGAATAACTTGAAAGTGAGTTCTTTTCTAAATGGTTGTTTCCTTATAAATAGTTTTTTATGATGTGAATTGGGATTTTGATCTCATTTTTAGCAGTTTTGAGAAAAAGGATGGGTTGGTTTACTGTTTTGTTTTTGAAAAGTGGAAAGAGTTTTTGTTTTAACCTTTGGTATTTCCATGAGCAACCACATGCATTGGGTTATATGGGATGATGGATGGTTGATGGAATGATGAGATTAGTGTCATGAGGAATATGAGGAGGGTTCCTTGTGTGGCATAGAAACATGAAAGTGTGAGTCCCATGGGGTACCAATGGTGGATTCACTAACTGTTGAACAGTTGGTTTTCAAAGAAATGTTTTTAAGGAAATACATGATGTCTTGATGAATTGTTTGGGATGGTATATATTATGTGTTTTTGGAAAATGTTGATGTTGTGGGATGTTTTGATTCCAAGAACCCCTCCTGTTCGAATTGTGTTTTGGGTTTGTGTTTGGTCGGTAAGCTGGGTAGAAGGTCCGGTTAGTATTCTCCTATGATATATGTTTTGGGACACCTTTAAGGTGGTTCCATTAATGTGTTTGGATCAGTTTTGTCGAATTTTTTTACCAATGTACCAGATTGGTTGGGTCCTTGGGTTCTCCCGTTTGATAGGATACACCCCCATTAAGGGTTAGTGCACAACTGAAGTGCAACCTGGATTGTTTCTCCGTTGGAAAATCCTCCATTTGATCAATGTAAGGAATCTTTTACTGAGAATTGTAGAATGATTGTACACCATTTAAAGACTTTTTTTTTCAGATACTCTTATTGATAAAGAGTTCTCATGGATGGTTAAAAGAGACCATAGTTTCTAAAGCTACCTAATTAGTCAAAGGTGGAAGTTTTCTGGGGTTGTCAGTGTGGATAGTGTCTAACAGGGCCTATGATTCCTTCGTAGTCTCTTCAAAGAAGGGGTTTATGTTAGACCACCTGTGGGGGAAATCTTCCCACAAGAGGCTGTTATGGACACTTTTTTGTAATGCTGTGATATTTGGGGATGTTTTATAAGGCCCCCTCCTTGTATTATTTCTATGAGTCACTTTGGTCATGTTCGGTGACACGTTCTAATGTCGCATGCTCATTTGATTTTAAAGGTGAAATTATATGATATTTTGTGAGTCATTTTTTTCAGACGTGTTTCTCCTTTGGGATATCTCAACATCCCCTATTTTAGTGGAAGGAGTTTATATGTGTCTTTTATTTTTGTTGTTTCACACCCGAAGAAACAAGGTGTGATGTGAGAGAATCATCTAAACCCTTATTTCAATGAAATTCCATGTTAGGGTAAAGTGATTTCTGGAGTGTGTTTTTTCTTGGTGATCCCATCTGGGATTTCATGTAGTTGTTTGAAGCATAAATAGAAGAAATTATATTTGGGGGTTTCCAAATCCAATCTGCGAGGCAAAATATGCTTCAATCATTCCAGCTCCAGCCATAGTTCATGGAGAGAAGCTGACACATAATCAGAGGAAATTCCATTGTATTTTTTAACCTTATACAAAGAACTTTTCTTAGAATGATATATGGGAATAGTTTAAACATTTTGTGTTGTCATCTTGCTTCTTTTGTTCCCGTTCTGTGGAAAGAGGTTGAGGGCTTGATCCCTGTGTTATCTCCTAATGACTTTCTTTTCCCCTATTGTTTCCCTTGGGATTTGGGTAAATGTTTTAAATTTTTCTAGACATGTTTATTGAACAATTAGTAGTTACCATTCCCTTGAAAACCATGTTGGTATAAGGATCCACAGGGTTAGCTCATAGTTTCCCAAACTGTGTGGGCTAACCGTGTGGTCGTCCCAACTCTTTAAGTTTTGGGGTTTTTCAGTGTCGGCCCATATTGGTCAGTTATGATGGTTAGTTCTTATGGTGGGGAGACCCACTATGAGTCTCATGTATATTATTTTGAAAATTCCTAATGGGATTCTACCCCTTGTACTGAGGATTTTGTTCAGGGCTCCCCTGTTAGTTTCTTTATTCTGTCTCGTAAAAAAATTTCAGTTGTCTCTTATGGTTGGGGATCCCATTTGTGTATCCTTGTACCAGAAACTCACTTTTATACATGGTCTGGGCTTGGAAGTGGGTATTCTCGTTCGGAGATATATAACCACATACATCTTCCTTGGGTAAACATTGGGATTGGAGAGTTCCCAATGGTTTAGTTATATCAGGGTAAGTGTGACCTTGTTCGATGTTCTTGTTTATTTGGGTAAATTTCTTGAGCCTTGTTCAGATAGTGTTTGAGGTTTTTTATTTTAGGATAAATTCTTAAGGTTATTGATCATTTCATTAAATAGTATTATGTTTTTTTTGTGAAGTATTACTTCCTTAATTGATCACTATAGGTGTTTTGGCCTATGGGGGCGAAGCTTAACAAAGGATTCCATTTCTTCCATTCGGTTGGGTTTGGTTTTTGCTTTTTTCTTTAATGTGGATTTCCAAGGGTGGAATGTTTTATGATGGGGAGAATTGGCACATCCATGAACTTTTTTTAAATTCATTATTCATTTAATTTACATTCTTGATTTGTTTTGGGGGTTTCCCACTCATTTTGGTGAAAATAGTGGGTTTTGAAAATTTGGGCCAAACCGTGAGCCCAATTCCAGATTTAAAAACAAATTTCTTTTCTTCAATAAAACCTTCAATTTTTACTATTTTATACCCATTACAATTACCAATAGGCATACCCTGATATTTTAAAATCACAAAATCCCTTTGGACCACATAAAAATCCAAAATCATTATGGATTTGGGTTTTTGATTAATGTAATGGGCCTGCCCGTAAGCCCCTTTCCTACTTTAAATTATATTACAAAAATTAAAATATCTCCTTAGTTTTTTACTATTTTTTGGTGATTCGACCTCCAACTCAAATCCAAACACCTCAGGCTCACCCCCTTTATCGCTTTTGCATCATTGGAGCTCATATACCCCGCAGATTATAGCAATATTTCTCAATCTTTATCAAATAAACCAGACATGATGTTGTAAAATGATTCTTTTATAACACCATAAATATTTAGTCTTTTCCCCCACATTCGGTCCCCACATGACCTAATATAAATCCTTCAATCCTCTATACAATTTTTGGGTACTTCAAGATTCAAATATTGGTGGATTGGGGCCGATTTCCTCATGGTTTTTCAAGTAAGAGAATTCCTTCTTGGTTCCTTCCATATTCTTTTAGTTTTATTTCCTCTTTATTGATGTTCCTCATATCCAGAAGATGGGGTTCGATCCTATGGTCTGATTAGGTGTCTTTTGGGTCAATTTTTGTGTTTTAGGTCTGGATTTATATTCATTATGGTGCAGCGGTGGTGCGCTTAAGGTTTCACACCAAGTATTGAGTATTTCAACTCAAAAGGGTAGGTGATTCCATGTGTAAACATTTTATGATGATTTAGCTTGCTTGGTTTATTAATTTAGAATGATTATAATCTGTTTTGTGTGGTGTGAAAACTATTTTTGATGGATTTGGTAAAACATTTAATTTTTAGTTGTATTTTAGCTTGAAATTGGGTACCTTTCATGTGTGACTCCTGGGGTAATGTTTGGGTTTAGTTTATAACATATGAAAGTTATTTTTTAGTCTTGAAAGGTGCTAAAAAATTCTGGGTTTTTAATTACTCATTGTCGTGTCTTCCTTGAAAAGAGTTTTTTGAATGAGATTAAGGTGTAAAAACGTGTTGTACTTCTTGAAGGTTATTTATGAAAATGTGTGTTTTTCTTGTGTATCTTTTTGGTATTGTTTGATGTATTTTAATAACACTTGGGGGTGGTTTAATAATTGTTTTAGGGCTGAAAATTCTGTTTTGGATTGGTATTGGTATGATTTTGGTTTCGAATGAGGGTTTTGAAATGGGTTTAGTGTGCAAATAATGGTTATACATCTTAGGTTTGTTTTATAAAAATTGAGATTGTTTTATTTGGTTAAAAAAAGTTGGGAAAGGGTGTATATGTACTGTTTGGGTGAGTGTGTTCACCTAATGAGTGTGTTTGAATGGTAAATTGGTGATTTGAGATGTCAAATATTTGTAGAATGTTTTATAAATTGTCGAAATGTTTTACAAAATTGTGTTTTGTGTGTGAAACATGGGTGTGGGATGTTTTGTGTGAGTTTATTGATAAAATGAATAGTGATGGTGAAAATAGTATAATGTGACATTTGTGTGGGATGTTATGTGAGTTGAATATCTTTTAATGGTTTTATAAAATTATTTAATGGATTTGTGGAAGTGTTAAAGAAATGTGAAGAGTGTTGTATGCACTTTTGGTGTGAGTTTGATTTCAAAATGCATTTGAATGAAAAGTGTAATTTGTGACTTGTGTGATGTAAATGGGTATTTTTGGTTAATGTGTAATGTGGAAGTGATATTTTCATGTGAAACTATATTTCTTGGATTTTTTATCTTGTTTGAGCACAAAGGGAAAACCCGGGTATCTAGGTGGGTGGACATGTACTAGTATGCTGGTGAATCTCCGGGGTTTTTCCTCAGTTTCACTTATCACGATTGATGATTACAACTCTAACTAAACTATGATAATGAATATTGGGGACCCCTAGGTTACTGGTATGATCCCTACTAGTGGCTCGTGCACGAGAACAAATATTTTTTTGTGGTTACTCTCACCGAGATACGAGGTACTTGGGACCCACAGCTAGCTAGTGCCTAGGGGTTATTTTCTATTACATGTGCTCATTAGATCCTTTGTACTTACTGTCGGTATACGGTAGTGTTTTCTGTAAAATTCATTAGCTTTGTTATTTATTTTAAAATTTTTTGTCCCTTAAAATTATCCCACATTAAAACTGTTTTCATTTATTATTGCATCCTTTAGAAAATTGGATTAAGCATTTTTTTATTTACAAAACATGCAATGCTTTTTGTCATGAAATTATTATCACAAGGAATATCATAGTGGTGGTATCCTATTGGGATTTCTCTCACACCCTACATACACCTTTGGTTGTTTGTAAACTTGCTTATTTTTTGTCATAGGTTTTGATACAGGTTTTATGCCTTTGGTTCGGGGTTTTAGCGATCCATAATGATTTAGTGTCATGGATATGGATTGAGGGCGGTGCCTCTTTCCATGTGGAGGTTCTTGGGATATCATTTTTTGGGTTTGTACCTTTTTAATGGTCTTCAAAAATTGTTTAAAATTTTATAATTCAGTTCTGGATTTTAGTAAAAGATGATTTGGTTTGAAAACTCCAGATTTGATTTCTTGGATTCAGTTGTTGTTTTAAGTATACAAACTCTGGTAAATCATTCCCAATTTAATTTTTTTGATACCCGGGCACTTGTGCTAGCCCATGAGGATCTGGAACACCATTTGGGACTTGCCACGGGTCGGGTCGGGTGCCGGTTTTGGTGGCTACCAGATTCGGTTCGCGACACTTACCATTTGGAAATGCCGCAAACTTTCTCCAAAGATCATGATGTTTTCCACATATCACTATTGATAAAATACATGCATGACTCAATGAGTATACTCACCTATGAAGAAATTGAACTAGAACATGATTTGTCTTATTGTGAATAGTTTTTCAAGATTCTTGATAGCAGAGAACAAGTGCTGAGAAACCAGACGACTCGTCTGGAGAAACTTCTATGGAGAAACCATAAGATGGAAGATGTAACATGGGAACCCAATAGGCTTATGATAAAGAACCACCCAAATCTTTTTATGCATTGATATTTTAGAAATTTAGAGGATGAAATTATTATAAGGTGGGGAGAATGTAAGACATCAAGCTTCCAGAGTATGATACCCTTTGAATAATGCAGTAGCTTGCATTGTACGCAACATGAAGTTTTAACGCACCACAACCAATCAAACTAGAAGTTATGAATAGTAATACCTACTTTTTGATATTTTATAAATTTTATTTTTCAAAATGGACTTCATTTTTTGAATTAGGAATATCAAAATAACCTTAGGGTAAATTTTTGGAGTTTTTCTGAAATGAATCAATTTTTGATGAATTGTGAAGACACTGTGTTATTGTTTAAAACTTTTTGTTTAAATTATTATTTATATTATTTGAATATATTTTAGTTCCATATAGATACATAATACCTATATATGTTCAATTTAATTCATTGGATTCATTCTATAATAAGTTTAGATATATAAAATATTATTTAACTTTTTACCCTCTTTTAGACACCTTCTTGGAGAATTTAATTTTTTTTATAAAACATAATTTAAACACTTCTATGAGTGGAATTTCAATAATCCGAGAGACACATTAGACATATGTATGTAAAATTTGTTTCAATAAGATGAAAATAATTTTGGGTGAATTATAAATTTTGACATTAATTTACCATTGTTAATAGTAAATTGGCTAATTAAGGGTAGAAATGATATTATAATTACCCTAACACATATCCTAATTAAATTGGATCTGTGTAATTCGACAGAAAAAAACCATAGATAAAAAATATGATCCATTGGTCCACTTGGATTAGATTAGGAAAATTATTATTATTTTATTTGATGAAGATTTAAAAGAGTTAAATTCAATGTTTTACAACTAAAACAATTTTAATATAGGGATACACAAAATGATATTTTATTTATAATTTTTATGCATTAAATAATTTAATGTATTTATGACACAATGATGATGTAGTAATAACCTTAATAATGAAATATTAAAATATTTTTATTATAACTATCCAAATATATGTAAATTGAGACTTTAGATGAGTTCCACTAATTTTATTGGATAATAGGACATGTTAGGGTTTATTGAATAAATTTAATTTAAAGTGATAATGAATTTATGGAATTAAAAAAATCAAATACTAAATAGTATCAAAATAGACACAATTGAGTTTTTAAAAACAAATACTATATTATTAATTGATATAATATTTCTAAAAATATAATGTTAGTACAAAGGTCTTATATAAGGATATATATATTAATAATGAACCATATTGGGTTATCAGGGCTTTTTATAGTATTTTTATTTACCATACAATATTAAAATACAAATAGACATTGTAAATGTCAAACTATTTAACTAAGAGTTAAATCTACAAGATAAGGCTAATATTTTGATGTAAACCTATCCATAACCTATTGGTTAAGAGTTTTTGAACCATCCCCACCTTAACCTTGAAATAAATCATTTTGGAGCCATTAGAACCCTAAAATGAATTTATTATAAAATAACATTTCAAGCTTTCCATGAAGTGACATTTACCTCTCTTATAAAAGGGTACATCACCTTTTCTTAATTTCACACATCCAAATCCATTTGGCTCAGAAAACCAATGAAAAAAATATCCTAACAAATTTTCTCACTTAAACATAGAGGCCTTTAATTGGTCATAAATCCATCCTATGAATCCCATTTGATCAAATCAAATGGAAGAACCCGAAGAAGGGGTAAATATTTAATCAACTCTTTCATGTTCTTTTCTTCTTCCACTTACTCTTTATTTTTTGTTTCCAATAAAATATAATATATAATATATAAAAATATTTTATTATAAAAATGTTACAACCATATTCATTATTCTATCCATCATATGAATGACAAAGTCACCATACGTACGTACATGCGACTCACCATCTCCACGTTGTGGTGTACATTGATATTCAAACACTTCATTATTTGGATGGATATAATAATGATAATAATTGATGTAAATATTAAATATAACATGTTTAGAATTCTGTATATTTGATATACCATCAAATTACTTAATATTTCACCATCAATATAATGATATTGTCGCTCGTGCGTACGTTCGGATTACCGTCTGCATCAACACAATGAAATTCATTTCCCCATATTAATCATTCATGAATAATTATCATTTTACGGTTAAATATAATGTTTATGAACATAATTTCAGTCTGTATATGAATGAAATACATCTTATCCATAATAAACATGACTTATGTAACCAAGCATATAAAGGAAAATTAATAAGTTAACACCCAAAACGATGATACTACTAAAATATTATTAACAATAAAAATATTATAATATCATATATGATATAATATTTATGTATATTATTCTTTTATAATTTAATAACAATATTTTTACTCGTATACAGGAGGTTAACATACCATCGACTAAGGAAATTTACAAGGTAAGGGTTAATTTCAAAATCTCTTTATTATCTGAGGTTGTTTTTACGCAATTATCTACTAAAACCTCTTTATCATCCACACACATGTTTCATAAAAATGTATTTAAAAACATTTTTACTATTTAATAGAATATGGGTTAATTTCATTTATACCCTTGTTTGAATTTTTATATAATAATTTGAAAGGAATCCTTCTATCATTTTCCCAACAAGGAACCTTATGACCTTTTTGACAAAATAATGGTAAGAATGTATTTTTTTACTCCATACAATGGGTGTGGATATTATCCATCATTATATCAGGGATGAATCTTACAAAACAACATTATAAGAATATTTTTAGGATAAATGTTTTCTGTTATAATTATGTAACTTTTAAATTATTTCAAATTAGATAGATGTATTTTTTTCAAACAGTTTTCATTTCATCTATGTCAACATCAATTGATGGATTTTAAACTTGTTTATAGTTGATTTATTATGATACAAATCATCCATACTGTATTGAAGGTTTTGTGATATGTTTGATGATGGATGTGTTATTTTAACACTATTCATGGTTTATGGATAAATTATTGACAATTTGTATGATTTTTTTAATAAGAATTTTTATGTAATTTTCAGACCTTTTCATAAGAGGAATGCATTGTACTTAGTAAGTGATGGGTAGAGCCACCAATAGCTACTCGATGCATTGGTATGTCTTATGAGGAAAAATATTTTCTTGTAATAAGGCCTTGAAAAAATCTTATTAGTAGTTATGGAACAAGGCCTTAACTATGTGGTTAGGATGTTTGGAATTATGCATTCCATCATTATGAATGTGGCTATTGATATTGCATGTGATTATTAGACTAGTAGAATATCCATGTGAATAATTAAATTGAATTATTTGATTTTATCATTTCCATATTGTACTGAATTTTATGTTTAAAAGCCTTTTGTTTTAGTCTTATACATCACGTTAAGTGTTTATGCTTATTATTTAATGTTTCCACTATATTGTTATCATTACTGAGCATCTGAGCTCTCTCCTATTATGATATTTTTTTTACCAGTATGTGATGAAATATTTTATAGCTGACCTGTAGGGATTGGCTAGGGATATAAGCGTGGTCAATACGGACAAGAAGTAATTGATGTTTTTATTTCAGGATTTAATTTAAAACTTATGAATGTATCTAGTACTTCCGAGGCTGATAAACAGATCGGTATTTTGGGATATGATTCCTTGTATCATGCCAATGATATGTAATAATGTTTCAAATCTGGGTAACTAGGGTTGGGGTATTACACTTGTGATGGATTTTTCATTAATAACTCAGTTGTGTTAAGGTAGGGGTAATGTGTAGATGTTGGTTTCTCACGACTGGTCAAATGGACCACCAAAAATAGATTGTATGGAATTATATATATACATAACCCTTTGTTAAATAGTCACATTACTATTTTAAATTAATCTTATTAATGAATATTTTTACTTGTTTTTGGAGTTTTATTTTAATCATGATTTATTGGGAGAGGGATCATTAAATGGGAAGCCATGATTGAAGCTAAAAAACTACAAGATGGTCTATCAACAATATATTACAGAGCCAATAGCATGTTTGTAGCCAAACTAGGGGTCAAGCCTCCTACCATGATATACCAGCTAGACATTGGGACATTTTATATTTTTAAATAATGAAAGGGTTAATTTCTCATACACCACTATTTGTTTCTTCCCAATACTACCTTGACACTATTGTACTATTTTTTTCTATACAGACTTTTATAGAATAAATTAGTCACATCTTCCTCCTCTGTTAATTCTTTCATGTGTTGATCATTAGTGTCATACTTCTTTAGTAAATGATAAATTATGTTTGAATATAATAATATTTCTCTATATATAAATTAAATTATTTTTCAGTAACCTTAATTTTATGATTTGAGGATTATTATAGAGTTTTGATTTATCATTGTAATTACGGGGGACAATTGCGAGCAATTTACTCATCCCACACCTTATCATTGAAGTCCGTTATACTATTATGGTGTTATCATAATGTTGAGTGAATTATTTTAACATTGGGATTGTGTGGACCAATGAGACTTCATAATGATGCACTATACGTACTATCTCAGTCCTAATTATTATAGTGGACTATTTTGAAGGGAGGTGTCTTACAAACAAAAGCGTACATCAATTACACTTAGAATCATGTGTGTTGTATAGGATTTTTTCCTTGGAAAAGTGATTTTATAGGATATTTTAGAAATTTGTTTATCATAGTTATCTGAGATATATTATTTATTAGATGGGGTTGTGTTTCCCTTTATTGAGAGAAAATTATAGCATTTCTTATTATTTTTTATTATTATATGTCACTTGTGATGACCTCCTGATTTTCCTTGGGATCGGTGAACCTACAATTAAAGGTCTCAAAAGAAACTATGAGACTATTTGGTGGATTTTATGACCATTGTAGAACCTATTGGATGGGTCATCATATGTGATTTCCTTCAATGAATATATGGAATGCTTCAGAGGATAAGATTATCTCCCACGAATACTCTCGATTTTTCAATACATATGATAATTTAAACACTTAAATATATGTATGTTTATTTATTAAAAAACCGCATTTTTTATAACATTGTAAAATTTCATGCACTTAAAGAAATCACAACTGGATTATAAATTTTATTATCATTTCTATTTAAATGATTTTTTAATGATATTTTAAAAATTATAAATTTTTAATACTTGATTTTAAATGTAAAGTGTATATATTTTTTAAAAATTCGTTTAAGATTTATTTGCTTCTAATAATCAGTCCACAAAACCTTTCTTAGCTAAACATATGTTTAATTAAAAAATATTCTCAAAATGCGATTGATATAAAGAAAATTTTATTTATACAAATAAAATAGAACATTAAATATATAAGGACTGGTCATGTAAAAACTTATTACATTGCATATTCCCTTCTGGTACGGTGTGTGATGGTGGTAGTTTCGTAGGTTAGCTGAGTTAGAATCGATCGAGTGGTAATGTCCACTAACCTAAACTTCTCATATAGAAGATTTTGTAGAACCCTATCTTTTTTATGATCATCATTTTCTGGGTTAAAGAAGATATCCAATTATGCTTCCACCCACCCATGATTATAAAATTGGTCTTGGAACGACATTACTCTACAACTTTAGGCAATCATTTATACGTCATACATCATTTACATTTTTTCCTTACTACTAACTAAAAGAATTATGATTGTAAATTATTTTCTAAAGGTTATAGTTACCAACCATAAATTTTAAAATAGGTTATGTAAAACAATGTTCATATTCAAAAAAAGGTCATAAAACTATTTGAACTGTAATATTTCTCACTATAAATACCACTTCCTTCTTTTTGTCAGTTATTACCATAATTCCAACTGATGTTATATATTAATTTTATATGATGAATACTTTCTTAATAATATTTTGTCATTTCTATAGTGTTTTTATTTAGACAATGATTATAGTATATGAGGATAATCTAACATTTCCATTTCAGACTTTTTTTTTCAAATTGTAATATTTGGCATTTTTATTGGTTTTTTAGTTGAATAATTTAATGATGTTTATTAATTATATATTTTTTCATGGTTACTCTATACTTCAATTGTAAATAAATTTTTATAATATAACCCACATTTTCCATTAAATGAACATCATTTTAAAATCCTGGGTTTTCACATTTTTCTTCCACTTATAAATTTTATCCCTAAAATTTAAACTCACATTCTCAGTTCAAAATTTGTTAAGGAACTTATGATTTATTATTTATTATAGTACCTATGTCACCATTTAAAACTGATAGTTCCTCCATAACACATTTACATAATGTTCCATACTATTTCATATAAAATTGTCAATGTGTTCTAAAATATCCACTATGGACTCTTCATAAGAGAGGTCATGTTCTATTTGTATGACATATTGATTTAGTGAATGTGAGGGATCAATTTTGTACTCTTATAAGAGAAATATGTGTAATAAATACTGAAATTGATTCAAATTTGGTGTATGTTCAAGTAGATGTCTAAAATTAAATCATGGATTTGAAAGGGCCTAATGTACCTAGGTATATGTGTCCCTATCTTTTCCATATCATATAAATCTATTCCATAGTTAATTAAAAAGGAAAAAATTATCCCTATCATCAATTTCATAAAACATTCTATGTTTTTTATAATAGATATTTTGAAGACTTGGAGTTAGTTTTAAATTTTTTTTGAATTGAGTGAATCCTTTATGTCATCTATTGGGAAAAATCAGGCCCATGTATCATTCTATCACTAACTCGATCCCAACAAGTAGGAAGTAAACCTATTATACAATATTGTTTTTATAGGGTTCCATTCTAAAATTCGTGTGAAATCTATTTTTAATTGAGTACTAAACAAGTGGGAGGTGTTTATTACTTCTACCTTTAAATTGCATTGATCATTTCTCAACATATTCCCAACATTCTTAATAGGCCATTAAAAATTTTCATTAATTTGGGTGTGATAGGAAATACTACAATTCAATTAAATATTCAAATAATATTAAGGACTTATCTTGAATTTATAAGTGGGACATTTATCATTATAATAAATGATTAAAAGTGACACCCCATGCATCCCCAACAAATCCTTTCTGTATGTCCAAGAATTTGACCAAGAGTGAAATCACCCCAAATAACGATCAAATGGATAGCCTTTGTGAGTTTATCTACCATTACTAATATCATCTTGTTTTCTTTTGATGTTATTGGGAGACCAGTGATGAATTCCATAGTGATATTATCCCATTTCTATTTTGGAATGAGTAGTTGTTTCAATACCCCTTTTTAAGGTTATCTCACTGACTTCAATTTTTGACTTCCTAACCAACTGTTAGTGTAGTTAGAAATATCAATTTTAATATTATTCCACCAATAATGACAACAAGGTTCCATAAAATAATAATTTCCATCACAATGGGGTCTTTCATTATTAATGCATCAATGATGTTATTTTCTCTTGCATTGTTATAATAAATTTAACATTGATGGCCCTTAGGATTCTCATGTTCAATTATTTTTGTTTTTATGTATACTATAAGAAATTTGGTATCTGTATATATCACATTTATCCCAATAAAGATAGTTCCACTATATATTTAGATAAAAATTTAATATAGCTATCTAAAATACAAGAATATAATAATTATAATTATAAGACCTTTAATATAGAAAGGGATTAGTGACGACCCTTTAATATTTTATGAGGATGCCCAAAATAAATTTTTGATATGTCTCACTATAAATAAGATATCCTTCATGGATTGTGGTTATAGTTAACATATGTGATGTATGAAATCACTACTTCAGTTCTTTTAATTTTTCTTCACACTCCATTTTTCAAATGACCATAACTTCTTTTCATGTTAATGTGGTTAGTGGATTAGAAAATAAAGAAATTATTTTAAAAAACCTCCAATAAATTATATATAATACCAGAAAATATGAATTATAGTAACTATTACTAGATGAGGCCACTCCTCTATAGCCATTTTTTTGGCAGGGACAGCATTCATTCATTCATTGGAATAAATTTTATATAAGAATGTAAATTATTCTAACCAGAATTTACATTATCTAAATTTTCCAAAAATATTCTCCATCAATTTTTTTTATATAACTCATATATGATCCTCATTTTCCTCTCTACATTTGAAATAAATCAGAATATTATCAATAAAAACAAATAATAATTAATCATGATAATCTATAAAAAATATATTCATAAAATAATTTTTTATACATGGACCATTGTTTAATATAAAAATAATTGAAACAATCTCATATGGTTGAAAACATTTTTATTAATCAACATTTAGAAGATCCTCTTTATTCACCCTCAATTGATGAAACCTAGATTAGAGGTCAGCCGTGTAGGGGAATTGGGCCCCACTTGTTAGGCCAAATAAATCATCATTACATGATACAAGGTACTTGTTATTCATTAATAATTTGTTATGTTATTCAGAATAAACTAATAGTCAAATTGTTCCATTATTCTTATTTATAAAGAGAATATGTGGTCTCTAAGGAAACACACTTGATCAGATAAATCCCTTATCCAAAAAGATCTTTACGTTGTTTATTTAATTCTTATGACTCCTCACTTTGTATTATAGAAAGGGTCTCTGATATCATCTTGTATTGAGGTATGATTTTAATGGATAACATTACCTCTATTTATATGGAGGTTGAGAAAACTATTCAATAAATATGTCAATGTATTCTAGAATAGTAGGGACATTGTCACCCGTATAATTTGATATCTGTCTCCCTCCGTATAGATCATCTCCATACATAAGGCTATGGGGAGTGCTTATATACATATCTCAATACAAGATATATCTCCATTGAAAATAACTCTATGTTTTCTATTCAAGCATATTAAAATTTCATTTCAATTTTAGTTGATCATAGCATTATAATTTGAGATCTATATCATCCCTCCTAAAATTTCAAATTCTACAATGGGAATAAATACTAGGTTTATGATGTGATTTCACTCATGAAAGTTAATAATAGAGATTCTACATATTATAAATTCTAGGATAATTCCTCAAGCAGTTTTGAATAATAAATCAACTTCTGAAATATCATGGATTGATTCAATATTATTTGAAAACATGGAATAAATAAAGGAATGCGTAGAATAAGAAATAAAACAACTTATTTGCAATAATTGACATCACAATGATCCTACCTACTATTATATCATTTAAAGCCTCTACATCATACATCATGATAATAAATTCCCAACCGTGATTCATTAGCCTATTTTGAGGATTCTAGTTATTTCAATACATTATCTTGTTTATTTACATTGATTAGAAAACTTACCACAATATACACACATGAAGTATTGAACTTTAGGTTGGTACTAGACTCCTTATATCAGTTGTCTTTAGAAGTTGTGGCTTCACCTCACCATGATAGTTGTAAGACAATTTTAACATATCATATACAATTGTAGAACAATCCACTCAAAATAAAGAAGTTATTTGAATTATTCTTCAAACTTGTTTTATGGGGGATGTTGCACTATCATTCCACCTCTTCCATGATCCGAAATCTTACTTCAGTTTTTCTCCACTAAAATCATCTTTTCATTGAACCTATGTGACAAAAATATCACTCTAGACTCAAATTCAATCATCATTTCACTAAAAAATTATTTCAGGATATATTTTATATTATTGATTTTATAAATTCTGCCATATATGGGGTCTTATTTCACTAATGATTTTTTCTACCATTCCATTAGTGTCCATAAAAAAGATATAGGTTTATAAATAATTTATTATAAAGATAATTCAATATATTCCCACTAATTCAATTTACTCCATCTTATGATCTTTGAATTCATTATATAATTTTGTTTGATTCAAATGTGTAAATATTTATTGAAAAATATTCCCTGGAACTCTTCCCACTCCATAACATCATTATCTTTTTTATTCATGTTTTTAATTATTTTCCACAACTGATTAGATTCTCCTTATAATCGGTATAATTCCATGTTTATATTATATAGATCTAAATATTGGAGTACAGAAAAATCCATTTTTATAGAGGTAATCTATTTTCCATCAATCAATGGGTTAGTGGATCAACTATTAAAAGGAAGTCGTTGACACTTGAATGGCTCAATGACATGTTGATCCCTTCGAGGTGAATCTGTTCTCTCTACATGATTCATGATATTATACATAACATATTCTGTTTGATTCATAATTCTCATGATGCTTCCATTATAACATTCATCATTCTACAATTTCCATCAGTTCATGATACGTTATACTCATCATTTAGGATTTTCTACTAATATACCACCATTTTTCTAACTGAAAAAAACCATAGTGAAAAACATGGTACATTTAGAATATCATAATTTTAAATGGACATATTATCGTAAAAATTACTTGTTAAATATTTTATTCATTAATATACTCAATTAATAAGTACATTTTATAAATATCCACTATAATAGTTTGTAAAAAGTTTGCGATTAACCCAACATATTCCCCAAAAGTGTTAAACCATGTGCGAAAGAATACACATTTATGTACAGTAGTTCCTCATTGATTCAATATTAATAAATTATTTTTGGATTTATTAAAAATAGGTATATCTATTCTAGATACACATCCAATGGAAGAATCAATTCAAGGATTTTATTTATTGGAAACCACTTTCTTAATATGTCATCAAAATTACATGGTTTTTTTATTAAATATAAAAATTCTCCCTAAGAATATTTAGAATTTTTAATGTACTAATTTCCCTAATAACTAAATTTTCTCTATTACCAAATATGGAATCACATGTTTTTATTACATAAACAATTCATTATATAACATAAACCATATGATAATTTAATGCTTATTTTCATTATAATTAAGAACACATTACATGAAAACATAAAACATTATTAGGTTCCAGATGAAATTATTCATTAGATAACCATACTATACTATTACTATTATTATATCCTTCAGACACACATCATGGGATATTGATCTGCAAGAGCCTTTCAAGTGAATAAGAAAGGGATACATTTTTCATGTGATCATGATTCATATCAATAATAACATGAGCTAACACAATATAACAGGATCTAGAGAACATGATATGTATCATAAAAAAATGAACATGAATCATACCACAAAATTTAGAAATAAAGAAGGTGGTCTTAACAAGCGTATCTCTATTCTTTATCACTAAGGTTTCATAAATGAAAATTACCATGATTATTCACTTGGGTATCATAAATCATGACATCAATAGTGATTAAATTATCTACCCAATGAATCGGTGATATGTTATGGATAATCCTATATTTATCATCATTTCATTTGAACCACGTTTATCATAATTAATAATTTTTTAGTTCTTTGATGATAATGATGTATGAGTTTTTTATCAAATAATTTACTATGTAAGCAGTTAAAGGCATAATCATAACATCATTTTCAACCCATCGAAAGGGAATATGGGTTTCGCATATGAAAATACAATAATAAATTAATTATATTACCATATATAAAAATATACATGGATAATGAAACCGTTTTGGTATCCATAGTATAATATTTTATTTTATAAAATAGATAAATTGTGATGTAAATTCTACAACATGATGAGTATATAACATGTATTTAGAATATGATAAAATAAACAAGAATGACGATCTCAAACTGATAAAAAATTATATTATTTGTAAGTGTATGACAGAAATAATAATAAAATATTTAATATAACCTTTATAATACATACACCAATTCAGTTACATTAATGGAAACAAATATGATGAGAATTGCCTAACCATGAAGAGTCTCTAAAATATTTAGGATAAAGCATTAGGGGATTAATGAAACCTTTGTGGGACTCTTTTGGAGCATAAAAGACCAGAAATATAGTTTTGGGTAGATTGGGAGCGTATTAAGTAGTTGAAATGTGGGGGTATTTTTACCACATGGGGAGGAATTGTTTAATAATTTCCAAATATAGCTTTGAAATCTATATTGTCGAAAATAAACAATTATTAGCTTATCCATGATTTTTTCACATGGTTTTTGAATTTTTTGTCACATGTAATGATATGTTCATACATTAGAAAATAAAAACAATTTAAAATATATATATTTAGACATGTAAAAGTATATTTTCCATAAAACAATGTTTTCTATATCGAAATCTTCATTTTAATCTTTTGAAAGTTACTAACAGTTTTGGAATATAATTGCAATATATTTATATACAAAACATTAATATAATAACATAAATAAGGTCATTAACAATTTTTAAATTAATTATTTAATTATTATTAATTTAATATGAAGTATTATTAAAACAAAAAAATATAAAAAAAATATTTTTAATATTAAATTAAAAATAAATTATTTTCAAAAATTCTAAAAAAATTACCCAAAATTAATTCATACATACATAATTTAAATGTAATATTTATTTTATCAAAAATAAATATCGAAATATAATAATATATTCATTTAAATATAAAAAACATACTTTGTTCAATGATAATCGTTTTTTAAAACCATTTTATATTTTCAACCCTAATAAAAATTTCCTAGGAAATTATGAAAATATTTTATTAGTTATATTTATATATGATTATTTTAAATGACTATTTAATTGAAAAATTTATATTTCATAATACCTTAGTTTATTATAAAATTATATATATATTATAAAACTACCATTATATTTCTTTATATCCAAGAGTCATTTAATATAATTGGGCTTAGTTAATCGAATATTTTATAAAAAATGCTATTCTTAAAATGGAATTGATAAAATAATTATTTTATTTACAAAAACATAATTACCAATTATAGAATTAATCCAATATAAATAACCATTTATTACACCATTATACTTTATATGGGTAAGGTTTTTGATGATGGATGTATCCTGGGGTAGCTCAGCTAACAATGATTGAGTGGAAATCTCAAATAATTTGAAATTATCCCACATTTAATTTCATTATAGCCTCAATTTTTGATGATTAGAATTGGATTGGTCAAGGGGAACATCAGTAATTCCAGCCACCTTATGATTTCTAACAAATGGGTTTCAAATTCCATGACTATAATGGTTAATTCCATTGTTTCTAATTTATGAATAAATTATAATTTTCTATTTCAACTTATAATCACTAATTATATTGGTATAATTATTACCAATTTGTATAGTTTCAAATAGTCAAATAAAATAATAGTTTTTTTACCAATGTTCATATTTTAATTCGAATGGTCACATTACTCCCAACAGATAACACTTCATTATTTAACTCAATATTCACTATAATATCCAATATGGTTATATGCCCATTTTATAATATTTTGATTTTTTTGATAAAGTTTTTTTATTTTATATAGTGATGGTTCTTTTGAATGTGATTCTAAATGATCACAAAGATCTATTTTTCCCATCTATCTTTTCTATTTTTAATATTTTTTTCATTTATAGTGAATTAAATTTTCATTGGATTCATAGAAAACAAATGAAATGATTTTTTAAATTATATATGGTTCTATTGGTCCTTTATATTTTTACATGTATGAAATTATATAATATTACACAAATTTTATTAGGAATCATAAAACATTTAAAAATACTAGTTCATTATATAATGTTTTATTAGAATTCATTATTTCTTTTGCATTATCATTAAATTGGTACCAAGGAGGTAGAAGTTTTATTTTACAATCCTAATATTTATCGCTATTGTTTAAAATTAATATCCAATGACAAAATATTATGATCTAATAATATATTAACTTATTAATTTTACTCTACTATAGTAACATATATAGATTTGGTACTTTATATTCATTTGCCTCTCTTGAAGTATTGCAGAGAATGAAAAAATACTTTTAATGAAACTCCGACATTATTTATCTCTTATATAAAAACTAATATCCCTTCTATATATATGTTTTCTAAAAATAGGTAAACATATTTTGGGAATCACCAATAAAATAAAATTTTAAAGATGACATAATTGTAATATAAATGTTTTAATGTAATTTTCTTGTAATTTTCAATGTGAGGTACTTTTTTGACTTTTTATAAAATTATAAAACTACTGTTTATTTTATCTTAAATTTCATGAATGGAATTTACCACAATCGTGAACCCTCAATGTTTTTAATATTCCTTTATAATTTTCCAATTTTCATTTCCAAATAATTATATTCATATTAATTGGGTTATTTTTCTATTTTTGATTTGTGTATCAATATGAAGAGGTAATTTTCCTCCAAAAAATATTACATATGAACTTTAAAATCCATTTAACATCAATAATGAGATATCTTGATGTAAATTATCTTTTACTAAGTATTTCATCATAGGATAACATCTTTATTCCATATGTGGATAATTTATGATTATGAGGAAAGCGTATTTATGATGACCATATCTTTTACATGAGTTATATTGGGATGAAATGTTATAAAACCCATTTCTTATTTACAAGTAACGATATAATGAATATTGTATGAACATACATAATATATTTCTATTATTTTGAGTAGTCGATACATGTGTGTGGAATTAAATAGCCCTATAATTTAATGGATAATGATATATATCTCATGAGATTAACAACACTTAAAATGGTAGTGAACAATATTCAGTATAAAACTATATCCACTTTGATAGTCCTTAGAGTTATCTTTCTCTAACATAATATGTTAGGGTTGGACCCAATACACTATAATAATCGTGGAAATTAACCTCAAAAAATACTAAAATGAATCTCTATGCTTTTTTGAATTCTACAATCAAATATTTTATTCTAATATTAATCACTCATTGGTAATGATACATGATTATTTAAGGATAAATTGCCTCAAAATAACTAATATTTATCAAGGATTAAATATTATGATCTATTATATACATGGTATGGTTTTAAAATATTATGCTCATGTTTTCATAACCTTACTCTCATGTTAAATTAATATCTACCTTGTTTACTCCTACTGATCATCTTATAATAACCCTTGTTTTCGTTTTTATCCTCATACAATTAAGAAAAGTATAATTTTTTATTTTTTAAATAATTGTTCTAATTAATAAGAACATAGTGGGAGATGATGATGTTCAATTATGAACCATTTGTTTATGTATCCATGTGTTTAAAGATTCTAATCATATATGATTTTGTAAAAAAAATTAGGTTATCCTAATGATCATTCATATATTAATTGGTTATATTTATGTATGAAAATAATGTTTCACTATAGAGATTATAAAAAAAATTGGGAAAATGTTTTGAATACTTATCCATTATCACAAACTAGTCATGATGCTTGGTCTTCTATAGAAAAAATCTAGTGATTCATATTCCATTACGGGAATCATGTTTCATTCCTGATGCACTATTTTCTGTTTCTATACTTATGTTAATAAAACAAAACATTCATATATAACTATTTTATTCCCCATCGATCATGATTTAAGTGACATGTGTTCCTAGACTCTATTCAATGTAATCTGTTTGATTGTAAGGTATTTCGGGTTCTCATATCATTCCATATGAATAGTATTTATAATTACATATTATTTCAATAAATGATTTCATTCATTCATATTTATTCTATCATTCCTCTGATATCACCCTATGTTACATGTTTATGGGTTTATTTTTCCCTTACTAGGTGTTCGATCACACTCATTTCGTATAAATCATTCTTTCAAGGCATGAAGATGTGTTTTACTTGGGAGATGTTTAGATGATGATATAGTATGATAAAATCCTGTATATGTGTTCACAATAATTATAAAATAAGTTTCTTATATTAATTAATAATATAATACTCTAATCATCTAAATTATATGTATATTCAATTTATTAGGTAATGTAATGTTTTAATTAAGGAAATTATGTAGTATAAATGTACATTTTTCATGTGTCACCAAAGATAGTATCATCGTGAATAGTTAGTTAGTTTTTATGTTTATTTATTGTTACCATAGGTATTATGCTTAGATAACCATAATGAAAATCCTAGCGATGAGTATATGTATATGGTGATCTCTTAAAATTGTAGAAAATTCTTGATAATGTGGGTATCTTAATAACAGATACATATATAGATACTGAAAAGTGGAAAAAACTCTATAACAAATGAACCTATGGATAGTCATCTAAAAAGGGTTATATGGTAATTGACTTAAACATCACTCTAAAATATTATAATAGAAACTAAGACTATACACATGGATAGAAACTCCTAATGAATATGATTTGGTAGAATATAGGATCTTTATAAACCACTTTGAATGATTGGTTTCCTAGTAACATTGACGGAATACGTTGATAATTATAAGACGTACTAACAAAAATTTACATTGATTAGAATATATAATATATATACTAAACTAAAGTGATTATATGAAAAAAGGATAATGTAAATGAATGGTTGATATATAACTAAAATAGTTAAGAAGAAATTAAATATTGTTATTATGCTTATTATAAGCTAAAACATGGGACTGATTTCTCATTAGAAAATTTAAACCCAAGTCATCATATAGATACACTTAGATAACATTTTTAGAATGAAATTATTCAAATTTTATGTATTCTATTTATTTAATCAGGGTAATTTAATGACCAATGATTTTACAATTTATTATCTTTATGTTAATAATATATAAAATATTTTTTGTCACACACTACACATATATAAAAAACCAAGGATATATTTTGAATATTAAATATCATCATTTCAACGTAGTAAAATAATTATCTAGAATACATTGATGTAACTATATCTGTAAATTAATATAGATAATAATAAGAGATTGAATCATGAAATGGAATCATTTATTCTATAATACATTTATTTAATCATAAAAGGGTGATATATTCTCTAGGGATAACTTTGTAAAAATCCCAATATGAACATGAGAAATTTTGTTTTGAAAAAACTACATATAATTAATGTTTAAAATCATTAGTATTTAAAATAACACATGCCAATTGTTTTAAAATAAATAAAATTGTGTTTGATAACATATAGGACATGAAAAAAGATTCTTAATAAAAACCAAGACAATTTAAATACGAACATTATAAACTATAAATTAAATTGGGAGGGGGTTAATTAGTATTAAATTCATTATAAAAATGTAATATAATATAGTTAATCAATATGAATATTCCTATAAATTGTTAAAAAAATAATAACTCAATTCAAAAAAGTTTTTGATTAACTAAAGATATGACCCATGTATGTCAACCCATGTGTAAATGAAGGCCCATTTATAGATAGTAGTTTGAGTTTGATTCTAGATCAATACATTTTTTATGGTTATTACCCATAGGAATATCTATTCTATATCCACATATAATAGAAGAATCAAGTCAAAGATTTAATTTATTTGAAACAAATCGCTTAATACGTCATCCAAATTACACAACTTTTTGTTATATATAGACATCTCCCTAGGAATATTTCTACAGTTTTAATTTAATAATTTCACATATAACAAAAAATTATAAAATAACAAATATGTAATCCCATGTTTTTATTACATTAATTTTTTCTTACATAGGAAAAAACATAAGATCATTTAATGTTTACCTTAATGGAAACTAACAATAAAATGCATTAAAACATAACACACTATTGTGTTCCAAATGAATGGATTCATGGGTTAACCATAATATAAATTTACTATTTCTTATATCTATTGGATATATCTCAATGAATAGAGATATGCATGATCATAGAAAGTAAATCGAAAACGGATACATTTTTTATGTGATTAAGAGGCATATCAATAAGAACATGAGCTAAAACAATATAACAGGATATAGAGAACATAATATGTATCATAATAAAATAACATTAATCATACCATGAAAAATAGATATAATAAAATGAGGAATTAATAAGAGTAAATCCATTCATTATCACCACAGTGTCTTAAATGAAAATTACCATGATTATTCTCTAAGGTATCGTAAATGAAGCCATCTATAGAGATTCAATTTTTTACACAATACATTTGTGATATGTTATGGGGAATTATTCATATATCATAATTTCATTTTATCCACATTTATCATAATTAATCATTTTTTCAGTAACAAGAGGATAATAATGTATGAGTTTTGTATAAATGAATTTAGGGCGTAAGCGGTTAAAGGCATGATCATAACATCATTTTTAACCCATAGAAGGGGGATTTTGGTTTGGAACCTGAAAATCCTTGATAAAATTAACCATATTAATGTATATAAAAACATAAATGTATAATGCCATTTTTTTTGTATTCACAATATAATATTTTATTTTTTAAAATAGAGAAATTTTGATGAAAATTCAGCTACATGATGAGTATTAAATTTGGATTTTTCATACATTAAAAAAAGAGAGAAAGAAAGTACAAAATTGAGAAAAATTTATTTCTTTTGTAATTTAATGATATAAATAATAATAATAATAAATTTAATATACCCTTTTGAGTACATTTACAAATTCAGTTTCTTAAATGGAAAGGAATGTGATGAGAATTACTATATCTTGAAGGGGTTTTCTTTAATATTAAGGATGGAACACTGGAGGCTTTAGGAAACCTTGGTGAGACTATTTTGGAGGTAAAATGACAAAAAATATTGTTAAAAATATATTGATAGTGGATTAAATAGGTGAAATTTTGGGGTATTTGTAGCACCTGGGGAATAATTGTTTAATAAATTCCAAATATTGGTCTTTCAAATCTATATTGTTGAAAATGAAAAACCATTAGCTTATCGATGGTTTTCAACATGGTTTTGGAAAATTTTAAACCATGTAATGATATGTTAATAAATTATAACTATACATAATTAAAAAAAGATATTCAGACATGAAAACATTTATTTTCCACAAGACAATGTTTTTAATATCTAAATTGTCATTTAAATCATTGGAATGTCAGTTATAGTTATGGAACATAATTAAAATATATTAATATATGTAACTTTAATAAAATAACATATTCTAGGTAATAAAGGGTGGGTAATTAATTATTAAATAATTGTTAATTAAAAATTATATCTTAAAACCTACCAAAAACCAAAAAACAATATTTTTAATATTTAGTGAAAACTAAAATATTATTGAAAATTCTCAAAAATTCACCCAAAATTAATTTCAAAATACATAATTTAAATGTAATAATTATTTTATCATAGTTATAATCTAAAGAAGATAAATGTTTCTTTTAAATATAAATATATTCATTTATTGAATGATAATAGTTTTTTAAAACACCGTCATATTTTTAACACTCATAAAACATGACTACAAAATAATGAAAATATTTTATTAGTTATTTTTAAATAAAAATCTATTAAAAGAATAATTAATTGAAAATTTTATTACTCATAATACCTGAGTTTATTATAATTTTTTTATATTATTAAACTTTCATTATATTTAATTTGTATCCAACAATCATGTTATATAATTAGTCTTAGTTAATAATATATTTTATTAAAAAACTAATCTAAAAATTGGATTAATTAAATAATTATTTTATATAAAAAACATAATTACACTATATTAAATTATGACCATGAAAAATAACCCTTTATTATATCTTTTATACTCAATATGTGTAAGGTGTGTAATGATGGATGGTTCATAGTGTGGTTTATCTAACAATTATTGAGTTGTAATCTCCAATAATTTGAAATTATCACTTTGTAAATTTCATTCAAACCTCACTTGTTTAAGATCATAATGGTCTTGTTCAAGGGGGAACATCATAATTTTTACCTCCCTTCTAATTTTTATCAAATTCAATTAAAATTCCATTATTATATTGGATGATCCCATTTTTTCTAATTTATGAATCAATTATCATTTTCCACTTCACCAAATAAAAAAAATTTATTGGTATAATTATTACTAATGGGTATAGTTCCAATTAATCAAATAGCCCAGCAATTACATTGACCAATAGTCATATTATAATACCAATGGTCACATTAATCCCTATATATACCACTTAATTATTTCACTCTATATTCACTATAATCTCACATATGGTAATATTTGAATTTTGAAATTTGTAGGTTGTTTTAATAATATTTTTTCATTTATATGTTGTTAGTCATGTGGGAAATGATTCTAGATGATCACAGTGATCCATTTTTCTCCTCTTTGATATTCTATTTTATATTTTATTTTTAACTACAGTGATTGAAATTTTAATTGGGTTCATAGCTAACTAATATAATGATCTTTTTAAATGAGATATGGTTCTATAGGTCCTCTATATTTTGTACATGTATGAAATTATATAATATTAATTAAATTTTATTAGGAATCATATATCATTTTAAAATACTAATTAATTATATAATGGTTTATTACATGTTATTTGTTTATTAGTATTATCATTGAAATGTTACCAATGATGTATATGTTTTATTTTATAATCTCAATATTTATCAGAATTGTTTACGTTTAAGATCCAATGATGAAATACTATGATCTAAAAATTATAAACATGTTCGTTTTATTCTCCCATTTTTATATCTAGAGATTAGGTTCATTACATTCATTTTATTCTATTGAATCATTGAAGGTAATTAAAAATTATTTTTAATGAAATTCCAAGATTATTTATCTCTTTAATAAAAATTAATTTTCATTATATATATATGTTTTCTAAAAATAGATTAAAAAATTTGGAATTCCACATTATAAATATGTTTTAAAGATGATTTAATTTTAATAAAATTATTTTAATGGAATTTTATTTTATTTTTCTGTGTGTTACCTTTTTTATTTTTATAAAATTATGAAACTGATGTTTTGTTTTAACTTATATTTCATGAATAGAATTTTCCCCTATCATGAATACTAAAGGTTTTTAGTCATCCATTACAATTTTCAAATTGTCTTTTTAAAATAAATTTTTCCATAATAATCATGATATTCTTTTTAGATTGGCGATTTCAATATGAAAATGTTATTTTCCTCAAAAAATATTTGCATATGATCTTTTATATTCATTTTTCATCTATAATTACATCCTTTGATGTTAATTATGATTTAATGAGGATTTCATCCAATGAAACCACCCTTATTCCGTCTTAGGATAATTTATGATTATGAAGAAAAGGTCATTATGAAAACCCTATGTTTTACTTGAGTTTTATTGTGATTAAATGCTTATAAAACCCATTTCATTTTAATGAGTTCATGATATGATGAATGTTGTATGATCTTTTAGAATATATTTATATAATTATGTGTAATTGATACATGGGTGTGGAATTAAATAGCCCTTGAATTAATTGGATATTGACATATATCTTCTAGTATTAACAACACATAATTTGGGAGTGAACTCTATTCAGTATGAGACTCTATCCAATATGATAGACATTTGAGTTAGCCTTATCTAATATAATAGGTTACCGGTGAACCCAGTACACAATAATAATCTTGGAATTGAACCTTGATAATACTAATTTGAATTTCCATGATTTTTTTTATTCCCCAATGGAGTATATTATTCAAATATTATTCAGTCATGG
Source organism: Viscum album (assembly GCA_963277665.1). Taxonomy (NCBI): domain Eukaryota; kingdom Viridiplantae; phylum Streptophyta; class Magnoliopsida; order Santalales; family Viscaceae; genus Viscum; species Viscum album. The sequence continues at coordinate 1,169,255,049 of OY728119.1, read as the reverse complement.
GTTATGTTACATGATTATTTTACGATCAATGTAATAAAAATAACTAATATTTATTCTAGGATTAAGGATTATGATCTATTATATACATTGTATATTTTTAAAATATTATTATCATGTTTTCATACAATTATTCTCACGTTAAATTAATATATATGTTTTTTACTAATACTGAGCATCTAATCCCAACCATTCCTTTGGTTCCTATCCCCAAACAATTAAGAAAGGTAAAATTTATGATTTTCTAAATAATTCGTCTAATAATGATAAAAATAGTGGGATATTATTTAAGTTAATTCTGAATATATTTTTTATGTATCTATGTTTCTAAGGATTCTAGACATATATGATTTTGGTGTAAATTGGTAGGTTATCATAATGATCATTTATTAATTAGTAGGTTATATTTTTGTATGAAAATTATCTTTGACTATAGAGATTGTCGACAACAAATTGGTAAAAATGTTTTTATTACTATCTCATTATCTCATAATGGTTGTGATGCTTCATCTTCTATTGGAATGTGGTTGTGATTCCTATTCAATTATGGGAATCATGTGTGATTTATGAAGCACTATTTTGTGTTTTTATCCTTATGTTACTAAACCATGCCTTTTTATATTCAACTATTCTATTCTCCATGGATTATGATTTAAGTCACATGTGTTTCTTGTTTTTATGCCATGTATTCTATATAATTGTATGAGATTCCATGTTCTCTAATATCTGCATATATATAGTTTTTATAATTATTAGTTATTTTAATAAAATAGCACATGCCCGTGCATGCGCACAGTGATATAATACAATTCATAGATTTTTCATTTCCACGGTGATATGCTTCAATGAAATCTTAAAGAAGGAAATACTAGCTTTCAATATTAATAATGAACATGAATATTCAATATTTTGAAAAAAATGATACTTATAAAAAGAATAAAATTGGACAAAATATAGAGGCATTATTATGATAGTAGATTAAATTTTAGATAAATACTTTTGAAAAGATGTAGAATAATCTATAAGAAATAAAGAATTATATTTAGCATGGAAATTTGAATAAAATGACCGAAAAAACATTGAAATTGACATTTGAAATTCTGATAATTCTAATAATTATAATTAATAATTATCATAATATGAACATATAGTTAAATGTAGATATATTGAAAATGTACAATAAAAAGTATATGGAATGCATAATATATCGATTCTGTTGGATTGTAACTACATATTACAGTGTTATTAATGAAAAAATAGGGAATGAACACCTTTCAAATCACAATTATGATTTATTGAAAATAAGCATAATGATTAGAAATTTACCGAGATATGTAATTTTATTAAAATTCATTAAAACCGAAAAATAGATTACCAAACATGTTCAAAAAATTTAATTTAATCCATCATAAAATAACAAAAATCATAAAGAAATTCAAGCATTAAATTTTGAAACATTTCACATTGAAAAAATATTTTTGAAATTGATTATATACATACTGAAAAAACAACCAAACAACTCATACTATAGGCCAATGATGTATTTTTTTCGAAGAGTGATACATTATAGAAATCCACCTTGAGCTTTATCTGAAACTCAATACACAACAGAAGATCAGTGAAACATTGTTTTTCAACATCAAATTTGATTTCATTTTAAAAAAACAAATCCATCTAACACATTTATGCATTACTAATCAATATGTAATTAAAAACAAAAAACATTTAAATGGAATTTATAATTATTTTAAAATAATATATAAAATTTATCAAAAATTTATATATTAAAATATCAACTTGTTTATTAACATCGTAACAAATTCGATGAAGCTGACTGGATAATCAATATAGTTGAATTCAACTCGTTTTATAGTATAGTATGTAAATTCTAGGTGCAAAAAAACAAATATAAAGTGAAATTTACAGTCTTCAAAATCAATATCATGATTATTACTATCATTTACCCCTTAAACTGTAAAAAATACATACTGATCCATTAACCATACATCTTATACTATAGTAGATATCATATGTAAAATAATTACTTGGATCAAACCTCCTTGAGCCATAAATGATACATGTATCTTAGGTTTGTCATCCATATGTGTAAATTTAAGACATTCTTTCCATCATCCCATGCACATTCATCAAAATTTCTATTCTCTACTATGCAGGGATGAGAAAATTTGAAGTACTTCTGGATTCTCATAGATGTGACCTAACTGATGTACACCTTTGCATCATCCTATCCAATGAATTTTCCCCTAAGATGAATAATCCCATAATTGTGAAAAATCTCACATAATCACAACAGAATCATATAAAAATACTACTTTCTCAACGTATGGAATATTTTTACAAAATAAAGTAGTTAGTTAAATTTAACACTAAACAAAACTGATATTAAAGTCAGATCAACATGCATATTAGATTTAGAAAACAAAAAACACACATAAAACTCTTAATGATGAAATAAACTCTTAATGATGAAATACAAATGCATAGAGCATGCTTCAGAACCAAATTGATCAACAAATTGTTAATGAGGAATGGAAAGAAACATAATTTCACATAAAACTATTGATGGGGGAAGAAAATAAGTACCAAAACTGCTTTAAAAAGAAGACACCAACCCAACATAGACAATCCATTGTAAAAATATATGTAACAACATTTGTTTGAAATGTCAAATAAATTAAAAATATTATACACTTTTCCTTCTAGTCAAATTCCCTTAACTGGCAGACCATTTTAGAATTGTTAGACACATTTCAAATAAAGATATTGCAGTATTATAAAATAATTATAGGATAAATGATTGTATGTAATGTAAAATGTAGTGTTTTGAATGAAATAAAATTGTTAAATTTCATTAAATGTAACTGTATTGATATGAACATATTCACATTTCTAATATAGCCATTTTAAATTTTATGAGACAAATGGAACAATATTGTATTGCACGAGGCATGGATAATAACCAGAGACCTGTTGGAACATTTGGTTGAGATTGAGCTTCACTGTAACATTAAAACTGTGTATTGATAACACATGGAATTGATACACCTTAAGTGGGATATTTTTTATACATAGTGATTGAATAATAGAGTATAGTCTATCCATATCCCCCTATTTTACTACAATGAAGTAATTAACAAACCAATAGAAGGATATAAATTAGAAAAGATAGATAATTTTGTATATATAATAATTATTATATTCCCTAGTTTCCTATGATTTCTTCGGTGAAAGATTAGATTTTGTGGATATAGATAAATTTCTAAATTTTGTTTCATCAATGTGATACAAGATGGTGGAAAAGGGATTACCAGACTTCCACAACCAACACCATATCATAAAAAAGAAAAATTGTTGATTTTTATTTGTGGATGGGTTATGAAAAAATAATAATTGTTTCATGTTCGACCAACTACTACAGTCATGTAAAATTTAAAAAGAGAAATAGATTAATATATCACGTAAAACTATTGAAGGGGGAAGAAACTATTTTTCAAAACATCTTTAAAATGAATACACCCACCGAACCTATACAAAGCATAGTAAAAATATAAGTATTAACATTTGGTTGAAAGGTCAAATAAATCAACAATTTTGTACCCTTTTCCTCCTAGTCAGATTCCCTTAACCAACAAAAAATTAAGGGATGTTAGGCTCATTTCAAGTAAACAGATTACTGTATTATGAAATAAACATAGGGAAAATGATTGTATGTAGTAAAGTAACCTTGCAGTGATGGGATGTTCAATGAAATGGTTAAATATCATTAAATGTAATAGTATTGATTGGAATATATTCAGATTACTACTATATTCATGTCAAATTTCCATAATATCATTCAATGATAAAGTTAAATTAATATTTTTTCTACAGATTTTACAACACATAACCACTTAAATGTCAAGAATTGTTTTCTAGTAAAATAGAAAGAGAAATGGATGGGATAGTATAAAAGGATGTAAATAAAATGAAAGGAACTCTTTTTCCACTTATCATTACATTTACTCATAATGTTTTTTCTTTTACAAACATATACTCATGGGATGAAAATACATTCCATTATATTTAATTACCTTTGGAAAATATATTTTGTGATCGTTGGAAGTGAAATATACATGAGACTCTATGATTGAAATCTCATTGCAAAGGCTCATGGAGCAATGTCACTTAGGTTGGTCCCATGAATGTGGTTCACATAGAAGTAAGTATTGATTCCATTATGACACTACAACATCCAACAATGGATAATTCTATATAGTTTATTAGTAAACATGTTTAATTCCTTTATCATGTATAGTTATAGAGGTAAATGTGTAATGCATAAACCATGAATTCATTCCAACATATGTTATATTTTCAGTGATGACATGGAACACTATTTTTTCTGGTATATGAGATGAGTTCACATCAAAATAATCTGAAGCTAAAGCATCTAGAATGTTATTAGTAGATGGAAGAAACACATAGTAATAGTTTCATTTAGATAAAATAAATAATCCCTAGACAACCAAACTATCTATGTACATTAGCATTGGAGGAATATTCATCATTTAAAGGGTATAGAAAGACATTGTATGACTCTACGAATGAAACTTTCTCTAAGGTTCTTATTTATCAAATCAACCTATTTTGAGTCCTTAAATTTTTTTATGAGTCTCCATATGCAGTAAAAATGAAAATTTGTTGGCATGGAAGGTTGGAATAAGTACATGCTTGCAAGAAACAATTCATATATACATATATAATTATAAAAATTATGGAGAGGGGAAGTGGGGGAGGAATACATTGTTTTTCAGTTAATGATATTCCAATTTCCCATCATAAAGAAAATAAGGAATCCTACGGTTCTGAAGCCATTACAGTTTTATTATAAAAATGTGGCATCAATCAATTAAAACCCATAAATAGACTTAAAGGTGATGCTAATAGAACACAATGGTATAATTGATCCAATAGGATAAATAAAGTGTATCATGGTTTTATGTTCGACAAAAAATGATAAGAATGCAATAAATGATAAGAGTCTTTAACATGTACTCAAACAACAAAGTAGAGAGCCATCCTAGTTTCCCAAACATGAACATTATTAAATCCATCACATTGAGAGATGAAAAGCTCAAACAGAAAATCAGTTTGGAAAGTTTTATAATCTTATATATTATATACTATAGGGTTTCTAGGTACTATCTTTTACTGAACCATCACATTCCCATCAAAAAATTTGTTCATCAATGAGAACTTATTTACTGAAATCAACAGAATTAACCCATCAAAAACCTGAAAAATGAATAATATCTAGTAAGTCTATATCAAATAGAAAACTAATAAAAAATTATATTATGATTTCATAAATAATTTATAAATTATCTTGTAATATGGCTGTAATATCATATCCCTCGATATTTAAAACCTCTTTTATAAATATAAAACAGTTCATCAATTTCATAATCATAAGGAATTAATATGAACATAAAATCAACCACTACCATGTCAACTTAACAATTAACATCCTTATCAGTTCTTTTCGAGGATTTTAATGTAAATTTTAGTTTATAAATAATAAAAAAAAATTCATTGAATGAAAAATCAGGAAATTAGAGAATAATGGTATTTTTAACAAATAGAGTACTCTATTGGATGGTAAAATATAATCCCTTAGTCACTTCCATTCCGGAACAATAAATACAGGTCATCCTCTACTTATGATGGATGGTAAAATTGAAGGTTGATTGAATTTACATTGCCCATCTATTCTACTGATATGATCAACATCATTTCTCATTGACAAAAGAAAAAATAGTAGTGCATAAAGGGATTAGGATGAATTTAAATAAATAGAAAGAAGAATATAGATATAATGATTTAAGGGAAAATTAAAATTTTATTTTCTATATTATATAATTATTCAATTTCATATATTCCACTATTTTACCTCAAACAAAATAATTAGGGAATCATGGAATGAATTTAAAAGAATGGACGGTAATATTATTACCTTGAGAAGATTAAATATCAGGATGATTCATGTATTTTATGAATATAGATCACATTTTGAAAAGGAATTGGAAATTTATCGACCACTCAATTTATAAATTATTTGGTAATAATCATGTATCATCTACTAGAAGATTCAAAACATATTCTATAAGAAGCAAATAGCTCATCAAATTCTTAAATCGGACGAATATAATATGAATCTAGAGGGATTTTCTTCAATGGAATGGCTTACTTTTTCAACAGAGTCCTCTCACCCTATAAAATTTTATTATACCACATTAGTAACTTAAAATATAGTCAATATAAATTTTTCACTAATTAAATGACTATAATAATTATTTAGAAAAAAATATTGACAAATGTAATTATTGAAGAACAAATCACATGTTTAACAATATAAAATTGAGGAGACCAGATGTAGTGTGTTATAATCAAACGAAAATTGAAAATGAAATGAAAAGATCAACATTCTCTATTCTTATATTGAAATGAAAAAACATACAATGAAATACCTTCATTGAAACTTGATTACACAAATTAACTGATGTCTCATGTCATCTAAAATCACAAAAACTAAGGACAATCAATCAAAATACCATGAGAGAATACTAGAAGGCAGTAATAATTTATTTGAAAAAAACCAATACAGGTGCCAAAATTATGAGTAGAGAACATATATTTTTTGTAAAAGAAAATATAAATTACATTACACATGTAATGAATCCCTGTTATAAAAAACAGTACTCAATAATGTATAAAATATACATGAGAGGAAAAGAAATATTTTTGTATATACAGTGAAGTGAATAAAGCCATCTATCCATACCTAAATTGCAGATTTTATTTATATTATTGAACAAACAAAGTGAACATTGGAAATAAAAATACGTGAATAAATATTCTGAAGGACTGAAATAATTATTGTAATTGATGAATTGGAAGAATTTTTTTACTGTTATGACATAATGAAAATTCATAATCAAATGGAAGAAATATAAATTTAAAATAAGATATAAAAAACTACAGAATTTTTGGAGATGAACCAACCTTATGTAGATGAACGGTGAATAGAGAGAAGTAATGTGAATAGAAGAAGGGAGATGATTTGTGGTAAATGGAGGTAGGGAGGCTGGAGTGACAAAGGTGATAGCGGTTAACAGAGAGATGATGTTATGAGAAGGAGTGATGTAGATGGGGAGTCAGATTAATTTGAATGGAGACCAAAATGAGGAGGTGATGAGACATGGACTACTTGAGATGAGGATAAGGAGGAGACGAAAATGAGGATACAAGATAGTGGGATATGGGTAGCCGAGGAGTGATGTTTATATATGGAGTGATGGTGGTGAGAGAAGACATGGGATAGAAACCCTATATGGAGATGGAAATCGTGACCTAGATAGAATTGATATCGAGGATGTGAAATCGGGTTTATAGGGAATATAGAGATGAGGAGACGATGAGACAAGGAGTTCCAGAGACATTGAGAAGGAGGAGACAGAGATTAGGATCCAGGAGTGATAGATCCTGGGAGTTGAAGGGTGGTGTTTCTTGATGTAGTTCCTGATGCGGGAGTAGAGATGAGGCCGAAACCCTATTTTAAGGATAGAGATATCATGGGATGTAGAGGATATACGGCGATGGAGTGAAACAGTGTGGATATGGATTATTGAAGAGAATTTATGATAGGTTGACATGTGGCAAAAAAAAAATCCTTTTGTAGTAAGTTTATAGATGATTTCTGTCAAGTATATTCTTTCTAACATGCCTTATATTTCACACTATGTAACATGTTTATGGTTTTATTTGTCCCTTTCTGGGTATTCAATATCACCCATTTCTTATACATCCTTTTTCGAGGGAATGAAGTTGTGTTTTACTAGGGAGATTTTTAATAGAATATATAGAATGATAAAATCTTGTCGATGTGTTCACAATAATTTCAATACAAGTTAAATTTTATTTAGTAATGAAATAATCTGGTCCATTAAATTATGTGTTTATTAAATTTATTATGTAAAATAATATTTAATTAAAGAATTGATGCAGTATAAAGATACATTTATCATGGGTCACCATAGGTTGTATCCAAGTGAATTATTAGTTATTTTTTATTAATATTTTTTTGTTACCGTATGTATTATAGATAGATAACCATAAATGGAATCTTAGTGACTAGTATAAGTACATGATGATGTCTTAAAAGGATATAAAATCTTTAGAATGTGGATAAATTACTAATAGATACAAATATTGATACCAAAAGTGGACACAACTCTGTCACAAATGAACCTAATCGTTATCACCTAGAAAAGGGTTATTTGGTCATTGACTTGATCATCACTCTACAATATTATAATAGACCCTAATACTACACACCATGATAGAAACTACTAAGGAATATGATTTGGTAGAATATAGTATCTTTATATACCACATTAAAAGATTGATTTTCGAGTTACATTGAAAGAATAGGTTGATAATTATAAGACACACCCACATAAATTTACCGAGATTAGAATATATAATATATATACTAAACTAAGGTAATTATATACCAACATGATAATGTATATGAATTATTGGTATATAACTCAAATAGTTAGAAAGAAATAGAATATATTTATTATAAATGTTATAATGGAAAATATAATATTGATTTCTCAATAGAAAATTTAAACCCAAGTAATCTTATAGATACTATTATGTGATATTTTTAGAAAGTAATTATTCAAATTTTAAGGATGTAATATATTTAACTATGTTAATGTAATAACCCATTAATTTACTAGATATTATCCTTAAATATATAACATATTAAATATTTTTTCACACACTATACAGATCTAACAAAATCAAAGAAATATTTTGAATAATAAATATGTTCATTTAAACATAATAGTTAAACTATCTAGTGTAAATTGATATAACTATGTCAGAAAATTAATAAATAATGTAAGAAGATATGGAATCATGAAATGGAATCATGAAATGGAATTATTCCTTAAAAAACACAATAGTTCGATCTTAAAAGGATGTTTTAATATATAGGGATAACCATGGAAAATCCCAATCTGAACAAGATATATTATGTTTTGAGAAGAAATACTTATAATAGATGATTAAAATCATTAATATTTCAAATAAAACACCACAATCTTTTTTCAAATAAATAAAAAATTGTTTGATGACAAATAATACATGGAACAATTTTCCTAAACAAACATTTCCAATTAAAATAATTCCATTATAACAGAGAAATTAAATTGGAGGTTATAAATAATTTTAAAATATTTATAAAATTTTTATATAATACCCTTAATTGATATAAATATTCTAATATATTCATAGTAAAAATGAAATCAATTTATAGTAAATATATTTTATTTTAAAATAATATGTTCCCTTGAATAATGATTTTTATTCAATTTTTTGGAGTTATTATAATTAATTTTCATTATATTTAGAAATTTTATTTTATAAAACTAACTTCATTTTGAAATCATCATACAAAAAATTGATTATGGTGATATTTTTTGATTGTCCTAAAATGATTAATTTTTTAGTGAATAGTGAAAATTCCAGATTTTTCAAATACAGTTTTATCTGTTCATTAAATATATTTATTTACAAGTATAATTATATAATATATATTTGGATTTTCAATTAAATATTATCAATTTTATTTTAAATAATTTATATCATTTCTTTTCAGTAATCAATTTTCATACTACACACCATTGACTTGATCATCACTCTACAATATTATAATAGACCCTATTTACTACACACCTCGAATTCTATAAATAGTATTTTGAATTCATTTACTTAATACGAAAAGGAATATTAAATTTATGGGATCTTTTGGTCCCCTCATCATAGAAAAATACATTAACACCATTTGTGAGTTATTCTTAGTCATCCAATGCTCAGTGAAAGAGAAAATGTTTCTTTCCACATGTCACATTGAGAGAGAAGTTAATAAGAAGTGGAAACTAATCCAGAACACAAATTCCAGATTATATATAAATTCTGTATAATGATAAGACTTCTGGAATATATTCGTCAAAAATTGATTTCCATTTACTATCAATCTTAACATAGTGAGGGATTTAAAAAATTTAAAGATAAAGGAAGATGATTTTATTAATGAGTTTAAGAAATAATTCATATGGGTTTCCTATTATATAAAAATATTTTTCTTCAACATCAAAAGTATGGTGGACCACTTCGTTTATGGGTTAAATTTGAGTATATGAAAATTCATAGAGATTTGGGACTTCGAAAGCTATGAAGAGATTGGTTGTTGTTCCCTCAATGTTTATATGATTATTTGTTACTCTCAGTCTTCTCAAGATACTGAAGAAAAAAAAATATAAAATGGGGTTTTATTTAGGGGTATCAAAAATTAAATCATATATAGAAATTAAAAAAATAACATTCCACATTCCAAAAAGTGTGGGAAAATCCATCCTAGAAACTATTTAATGGGAATCACTAAATGCTTCAAATGTGGAGAACATAGTCATCCTGATAATCAATATTAAAGGGATTTAAATAAGCCTGCTAAAATAAGAGAATAAGAAAATCCTCATATGAACACATAGAATATACTATAGCAATTCAACTATGAGGAATATAATAATTATGAAATTCAATTCCCTAAGATAAGGGTTGATGGAACAATCATCAAAAACCTCTATGGTAGTAAAATGGGGAATATGATATCACTAGTACTATGTATGATAACAAAATGATGTTGTGATAGTTAAAATAGTTATTTTTTTATGAATAAAAGGCATACCATTGGATTATGGTTATACAAATTATTCAATATCATTCAATTTTTTCTTAACTAGTTATATACCACCTCCAAACATAAGAGTTGAGATTTCTTAGTGATCAATTAATGGAGGAGTGGTTACATTCCATGTATATAACTCCTCCCTAATTTTTTATTATTGATTCTTGAGTAATTTATACAAATAATATCACTATACATCATTTATTGGAGTCTAAAACTATATTAGGAATGTTTGGATCATATTTATATAAATCCGCCATCAACTGTAATGTGATGGAGATCACTCTTCACTAACCAAATCATTCTCATATTATATATTTGTGTTTGAGGGGGATGAATACTCCATTGATTATTCTAATAAAATATCAATATTATTACCTTATGATCAATCATATAATGCCTAAATGGCTGAGATATTTAAGATAATAATGATTAAATATATTCCCATTATAATAGAATATACTGATGTTTTTTTTGAAAGTTTTCCCTTGTATTTATACGGAAAACAAGGTTTATTTTTAAATTTAATTTATTCTTAAATATCTTTCCATATAAAATAATCCTTATAGAATGGCCACAATTATTTTTGTATGAACTAAAAAAGAAGTGAAATTATAATATGGAAAAGGGTTTTATACACCTATTTGATTTACCATGCGGTACACCAGTTATATTTGTTCTTCGATAAGTATAGGTAAATATGCCCTGGTGGTGATTAGTGTGAACTAAAAATAATCAAAATAATGATCAATTATCTCCTCCCAAGGATGGAAAAATTGTTTTATCAACTATTTTGCTCCTATTATTTCTATAAGATGGATCATTAGTTGGTATATCAACAATTTTCACTAAAGAAGGAAGATATTTTCAAAACATCCTTCCGAATAAAGTATGGACACTGTGAGTTCATAGTTATTCCTTCCAAACTCACAAATCATCCATGAATAATCATTTACATAATGAACAGATTATTTTGAGATTACCTTGATATGTTTATGGATGTATTTATAGATTATATTTTAATTTAATCCAAAATTATGCACTATAATGCGGAGCAATTGAATGTTGTGCCAAATGCATTATTATGAAATAAGATATATGGAAATCATATTAAATGTGATTTTTTGAATATTGGTTTGTCGTTATTGGGTTATATAATCAAAAGGAAGGAATTTTGTAGAACTTTATATGAGAAATGTAATTATGTAATGGACTAGATTAGAAAATACGACCATGATCCATAACTTCTTTAGACTAGATGGGTATTGCTGATGATTTTTGAGAAACTTCTCAAGTTTTTGAACCCAGTAACCATAATAACATTGAAGGGAGTAATGTTTTTCTAGATCATGTAATGTGAATGAATCTTTATGTAGTTGAAGAAGAGGCTTATCAGTGTATGAGTACTTATGCATCCCTCAAATGGGGAACCATTCATGATATTTATAGATGTTTAAAACATGATAGTTGGATATAATCTAATTCATAATCATTATGTGAGATCATATGACTCCTGGTAGTTGTAATTTGATGAGATAAATTATCCAACACATGATCTGGATTTATTTGTGCTCATTGTTTCATTGAATATAAAGAGAAATTATCTCTCTTAGGAATAGTGAAAAATATAATCCTTCAATAACAACCTAAATTATTTATTCACATAGAATAATATTAATATGGAAAAAAATTAGTTAGAGCACATAATAGAATTTGACTAATCAATACATTACCATACTAGAGATTTGTACAAAGGGATGGAGTATCTATGTAAAAAAAATATAGAAAACATACCCTAGATGAGAATTAACAAGGTCCGAACTTTTTAGGCATGAAAGGAACAGTCATCAGAATCCAAAAGGAAGAAAAATCATTAGTCATTTCACAAATTATTGCTCAACCATTACTCTTGGAGATGATATAGGATGTTCAAAGAGATGATGATTAAATTAAAAAGAAGGTGTAGGATATAAAAAGAGATATCATTTGAGTTAAAAATTGATGGATAAGGAGTTGTAATATACTATTCATCGACATGTGTACCATAAAATACTGAGATAAATATGGAAATGTTTAATAATTCCCATAACACAACCTTCTCTAATAACCCAGGTAGTGTAATGATCTGTTGACATTTTAGACAGATCTATTGGTGGGAAAATATGCATAAAGATCCTATATAATATAAATCTATGATTATTTTATTTCAATAAGTGAAGGATAATTCAATATATCCTAAAGAGTGATTCAACCATTACCCATAACCACATTGAAATGGGAAAAATCGCTATGGACTTTTTCATCGATATTCAAAAGTTATCAAGAGGAAACAATGTCATATGGGATGTCGCATATTGTCTTATAAATATTGATCACATTATTATAATTCAATATGACTTCTTACTTGTATATATAGAAAGGATTTACATCAGCGGGTAGGTCAGGATACATAGAACTACATTATAAATCAATTCAAACTACTCAGTTGATCTTATTTACAACTTATCTCCTTGAAAATTGATGATCAATCAAAGAAGACTATTTAGATACCATAATACTTGATGAGATAATGTTTTGTGGACTTAAAAAAAGATAGGATCAACAATTTCCTATGATAATGTTATCTTAAATAAGTAATTTTAATATAGGAAAACAAATGGATACTTTTTTAGAACAATATGGTGTGAGATATAGAAAACCATTAGTTTTTAATGATGATTGTAAAAAAATGATTTTGGGACCTAAAATAGTATAGGAAATACTAAAAAATATCAAGACCATTCCATAACACATCACGACATAAATGAAAAAATAGTTATTCTCACAATTATCAATGAGACTAGTATTTTGAGGTCGATGATAAAGTATTTCTATACTAATCTCTATTAAAGAGTCATGTGATTTGGGAAAAGAAGAAATATAATTACTAGGTATATTAGACCCCATGAGATTCATGATCACATAAAGACATTGGATTATATATTGGAACTCCCACCAACCCTTTCTAATGTACATAAATTATTCCATGAATACCTCTTGATGAAGTTCATACCAGATCCTTCCAATATATAAAACATAAACGTTAAAAATATATAATATGATATATCTGATGAGGAGTATCTAGTTTAGACCTTGGATATTAATTATAGCATTCTACCTAGAAAGGTGACTCACATGTTCAAAGAGATAAGGCTGAACCAGAAATATGAAGTGGAAACATAGTAAACGGAAGAATAAATGTAGTAGAAGTAACATCAATTATCATCACCATAGTTTGTAATAAATAAAATTGAGTGATAAAAATATTAAAGGGATGTAATGTAATAGCATTATTTTTTTAAAACAAATAAAACAGTGTTCGACTGTATATATGACCTGCAACAACAGGCCAAAACGAACCATTATTATTTTATAATAACAATTATATTAAATTTTTTAAATTTTAGCGTATGAATATGATTCACTAAATTTTAATTTTTTTATAATGTCCCAAATATAAATAAATCTATTGATAAATTCATTGAAAATAAGCATTCAATTTATACTAATGACATTTAGTCTTCAAAAACATATTTTTATCAAAAAAGTATTATTTATATTCATTGGAATGATTATAATAAATTTATGGAAAATTTTGAAATTTTATCATATAAAATGAAGAAAATGTGTCAATTGATCAAAAAAAAAATATATATAGTGTGAAATTTTGTTCTTTTTTTGAATGATTTATTTATATTGAATTGTGATAATTATAAATTTTTCATATAATTTCATGTATTTTCCCTAAATACATATATTTAAATGTTCATTTATATTTTTTTATTAATTAGATATATGATTCATTTTATTTATAAAAACTTATTTAATTTCAATTTAGTAATAAATTTTCAATATTTTTGGACATGATTATATTTTATTCTTTAACACATCTAGTTTAAACCAACTGGTTTTAAGTTCATAATGTTTATCCATTTCAAATAATTAAAACAACACCAAATAAAGAGAGATATAAATTATAATTAAATTTTCAAATAAATATTTTTATTAACATAAATTAATATAATTATTATTATTAGTCATATATTTAATATAATATCATTTATTTCTTGGAAAATGCATTTCATGAAAACTTATTTTTTGACACGACTAGTGGGATTAATTTTAAATGTAATATTCCAACATATATTATTTTTATTTCATAAAACTTAATCTATATTTGTACTCATCATAATCAATTTATTTGATATATTCAAATTAATTGTTTTCTAAATTAATAGAAAAAAACCCTTAAAAACTAGTTATCATAGTGAAAAATACAAATTTTTAAAGTGATTAACCTTAGAGGTCAACATAATAAAATGATTAAAAAAATTATTTTTGAATAGTGGATCGGTTAATAGACCATATCACATATATATTCCATTACTTATAAATTTTTGAGGCCCTTTTATTTTGATTGACCATCCATTATAGAACAATTTTGAGTATTTAAAAAAATTTCACCCCTCTCACTTATAAAGTCAAATATCATATCATTTCATTAAGAAAATATAATCTTTTGGTTTTGGATGTTATATAAAAATAATAATTTAATTAATTCTATCAATTAATCCTAATTTCTTTTTTTATATCAGAAATACATTATGGGGATGCTATTGGTATATTCCAAAAGAAGTTGTCCAAATAAGAGGTATGATTTTTTTGAGAAACCTAATTTATTTTTATTCATCCACCTCTTTAAAATATTAATCACCCTATATAATATAATGAAATATGTTTCTAACAAATATTTATATTTTCTAATGTTAATTTAATTACTTAAATTCATCTCATACTCTATAATATGGGATAAAACAATATTCATGTGTTCAACGAACTTCCACCTCAAGAACCAATGTAATTATTTATTCAAAATAACATTTAATGTATATAAATGATGATGGATTTATTATTTATATAGTAAATTGATTTAATATTAATATTTATTCAAATTTCATATATAAAATTCCTTCTTACCATACCATCCAACGATAAATTATACTATTGTTTGTATGTATGGGGGGGCTACTAACTTATAATGAAATGAGTTTATTTTTTTTAACAAAACTAAGGGGTTTTATGTGTAAATATATTTAAATAAATATTCATATATTTATGATATAAATATAATTATATGAATATTATATATCAATTTCTTTCTTTACATCAGGATCATCGATAAATGGAAACATTGCTCATTTGTTCGTTAATGCTATTTTCTCCATGATTATAACATAGTTCATTTTTCATAACCATAAATCCCGATTGGTTATAGAGGTATAATTGATTTATTAAAATCATAATTATTTCATTATTATTAATATTTATATGTCTAAATAATCATATAATCGATTGTATTAAACATTCCATTGTGATTTTCGGTATATGAGTCAAACAACATCAAATTATTAGATTGAAACCTAAATGATTATATATGTATATATAAATTGATAATAAATAAAAATGGATTAATGACCATGAAAAATGTTCTTATAATAGTTAATAATTAATATATTTTTATTATTTAAGAATTTATATAATGAATTTGATGAATCAAGATCAAGGTAAAGGATCTCACTAAACCGTCCTTTTATTCTTGTTGTGGAAATTATCTCCCTTAATAAAATTATCGTGATATTTAATGTTATTTAACTCTTTTAAAATATGTATATATATTACACATATAATTACCAAGCTTATTCTCTATTAATTTATGATGTAATACATTCCTTAGGGTTTTATTCAAATTCGTAGTTTATTAAATTTTCTTTTGAATATGATGTGTGGAACGATTGTGAAACTAATTTTCCTTCCATGGAAAAATACTATTTTTATGCATTATGATTGTATTCCATTTTTTCCCATGTAAATCATAAACATTTTTTATGGGTTATCCAATATATAACTCAAATTCATTGAGTAATGGTTTGGGGTCATCAAACATCATGAATTGGAATAGGGAGTAAATTGAATCCATTATAGAATTTTTTACCATGTGATATTATCTAGGAAGATAAAGTTCACTCATGTTTATGTCAAGTTATATGTAACTACTACATTTCCTATGATTCCATGAACTTATTATACCATGATATTTATGTTATTCACAAAATTGATTACTTCTTAGTCTTATCCATTATGATATCATGATATACTTTTGACTAACATGTTATGATTCCTTATCATATTTATTTACTTACTGGGATTTTTAGCTCACCCCATTCTATTATTTATTTTCCATGTTATCCAAAAATTTTATAAGAGATAAAATGGATTTTGGGTCTCATTATGATGAATGAAATGAGTATGTAATGTTTTAATTTACGTTTGGTGTATGATGAAACTATTATTCCTAAGAGTTTAGTCCACATGACCATTTTGGTTTTATTTGTAGGATATTTATGTATAAAAATTATGTAATAATATGTCTAACGAGAAAGGGATTCAATAGAAAAAATATCTTTTCTAGATGAAAATACAACCAAATATGTTACTATAACTTATCTAATTTTTAAGAATTATATAGATATATTAATGGGTTACTTATGATTAATTTTTAATTATATAAATTTTTAATAAAATACAATTGTGCATAAATAAATATTTATTTTTTTAATTTTTTAAAGAGATGTTTTTTGAAAATCATATTATGCATAAAAAATTTCCTTTTCTAAAAAAATTAATTCAATTTTAACAAACAAATTTTTCTATGATTTAATTATAACATTATATATTCATTTTATGAATAATTAGAAAACATTATATTATTTATTAACACATTTTGATATAAATAGGTTAATATTAAAAAAATTCATTCTCTTATAAATAATTGTTTTTCTATATTTTATATATTTAATTTAAAATAATGTTTAAATATATTACCATATGAATTTGAAAAATTAAATTAATATTTGATTTATCATGGAAAATTATTTTATGATATATTTTTGTTATGTTTCAAAAAATTTAATATTAGTTGATTAGGGAATATATAAATATTTAATGGTCAACCTTTTATCGATTTATTAGTTTATAATAATGTTTATAAAATTTTTAAACACTTTTATTGATAAAATATATATTTTATGCACAATATGATAAATTTAAAAAATATTCTTTTTTAAAGTTAATAATATTTATTTTTAAAAAATATATAATGTTTTTATCATGAAATTGTATTAAATATACTATACAATCAACTTTTAAAAATTATGTTTTATAAATTGTATTTGTTGATTCATATTAACACGATTTAGAATTAAAAATCGTTATCTAAAAATTATATAATTAAGAACATTTAATTTTTTAATTCTGAAAGGAAATTTTTCATATATTTTTACAAACCTACCTGAGTCCACCCTGAACATGTCCCCAATGTCAGCATGAAATTAGGCCCAAGAGACCTTTCCAATCCTAGTAAGAGGGAAACTAGTGTCGAGGAATCAACAGAGAAACTAATGGAAGTGTTTCCGGCAATATAATTAAATATAACATTAGAAACAAATATAACATCCAAATATAAATATATATATCCTATCATGACTTCGTATATATAAAAACTGAAAATTAAATAATCATAATAACAAATCCATGCTGATCCTGAAAACCACAACATCCCCATGTGACTTTGAGGGTCACTCTTTGATATCAAAACCAACAATCGACCACAATGATGAAAACCAACATAATACCTATACCAAAAAGGTAACAATAATAAATAACTTTAGGCATGAGTATTAAAACATAGTATTAATTCCAAAACAGAAACATTCCTAATGAATATCTATTAAATAATAGAGACATCAATTTGAGGATTTAAATACAATATTAAAAATTGTGAATTTCCAAAAAAAAATATTCTTTAAAACTAATCCCAATCCATTGAACTTTTTCTTAAAACCCTAATCATTTCATTGAAGGATCTATTATCACCATAGGTATTAAGAATAATGTTTTCTCTAAAAAATAGACAATGGTGATGTAAAACATTTTCAAAATATCTTACATAAAACATTGGAAACCAACTAATAACTATCAAAATTTTGTAAACCAAAAATTAGGGAATCAACTATTACCAAAAAAATAAGTCAAATGAAATTATAACACACATAAGCAACCAAAAAACATAGAATCTATATTATTTTCCACTAATAACTATGTACCAAGATAAATGAGAGAACCAAGGAGTTTAGTGAATTAATCTAGAACACATTATACTTCTTAACTAATCATGAAGGCATATTTTACATGATGAAAACAATTCAACCTACACACTCAATCACAGCCAACTAGGTCTGACGAAGGAGCATTTTACCAAAACAAAAATATCACTACAAATCCAATCCCCTACTATGGGCCACTATCTAGAGAAAAATCCTCTTCTAGTGTAGAAATAGTTCTTCTAAAATTCATTATCTAATCAATGATCCCATGTAAATATTCATATTGCGTAATCCAATCAATCCAACAAATAAATAAACACATATACATCTATAAAAATCACAAGAATCCCAATAATACACCCAAATGACAATATATTTCCTTAGAACCTATTGATATCATTGGAGATGACAATAGGGATCTCCCATTCCACTAGAAATAAATTTGATCATAATGATTCCAAACCAAGGATAAAACATCCAGTGTATATAAAATGGACATGAAGAGTCTATATCGAACTCATTCCATTAAATCAATATAAATAACTAAAAATTATTATCCAGGAGGTGTTTTTTCAACCAAAACCAATTTTAAAAGAGTGCCAAATGGTTCTAAAACACCATTTATGAAACCAAACATTTTCATAGAATTAAATAATATTTTCTGAAAAGTCACAAATAGAATTTTGTATTACAAAACTATTTTAAAATATTATATTTATGAACTCACACAATATTTTAAAACCAAATACACTTTTATCACAATTTCAAATAAGCCACACCCCACCATTATAATACAAACAAGTATGATATTCCAATTAAAAAAATTATTTAAACCTATAATCACTCGAAAACCCCATTAAAGAAACCCAAAAAATCATTTCGTAAGGAAAAAATAAATTTACAAACAAAACCCATGCTTTATGTACCACAAACCACATGAAAAGGTCAATCAAGAATATTTTCAAACAATTGGTGTGAAATATATAACAAAACAATGTCATTTACCACAATCTATGATATAAATCACCCCATTATCTACCGAAAATTCATTGTAAATATTTCACATAACTATTTTTCATACAAGAATGGTGTGAAATGAAAAAGAAGATGATTTTTGAAATTTAATGGGAATGTGAAGAATGAATTTTACATAAAATCACAAGGAATTAAACTATACCCACCTGAAACAGCTTCAAGATGTTTCCAAAAGGTAAGAACAACCATGAGAAACACCAATAAGATAAATCTGAAAATATTAACCAAAAGTAAAATGAGAACCCTCTATTCAAGAGACTGAAGGTGAAAAATAATTAAAATGAAAATTAAAGAAGATGGAAGAAAGGGAAGATACGAAAATTTACCTTGATAAATCATCCAAAAAGCTGAATAATTCGCCCAAATATACACCTTGGAAGAAATATAAGGCTTGTAGATAGAGAGAGAAACTATCTTTCAGTCACATGTACTAGAAGATGAGAAGAATCGATTTTTGGGGAAAAAATATTGAGTGGGTATAAGAGAAAAAAATCATATTTTTAATCACTTGAGCATTATATGTGGCCAGACCACACAGTTTCCCAAATCGTGCACCAACCATCCACCCATTACAAGAAATATTGGCCACTTATCATGGTATGGCCACATATTTTAGTAACAATTATGATGAAATTTTGAAATGGATCTGTTCAATAATGGTATAACCATGTGAACTTCTCTCATACAGTCTTCCAAATTATTTGTGGTCCATGAGCCATTGACCAAAGGCATTCAATGTATTATACAATACATTGTACTAGGACACAAAATTTCCTCTTACAATGTGCCAATTATCATCCACATACTTTCATTCCATTAATCCTCACATTTAACCAAAATCTCAGTGGCGAACTAAGGAATAAACTTTATTGAAAAATAGGATCAATAAAAAATTAGAATCCATCACGCTCAGAACATGAGGGAAATAACTAGAACTATGATATGATTCTTAAAAAATGATGCAAATAAAAATTTGGGTGTGAAAATTCAATCCATAATAATTACTTTTTCCCATAAATATGCAACATTTTCTAGTTGATCGATCAAGGATTACGGATTTCCCAAACCCCTTGATCCAAACTCTCAAACAAAAAAAACCCAATCCACCAATAAAGAAAATCATAACTATTCTCTTGAAACAATGTAACCTCAAACAACACCCCACACTACCTATCCAAAGACAAAGTTATTGTGTATAGCCCAAAATCCCAAAATTCCCTAAGATAAAGAGGAATGTGAAATTCAGTAGCATCAAATGAAAACCACCTCCTACTAGACCATCCCCAGATACAAAACTAAATATTCTATATGGGAGGGAAAAATGTGTTCTCCACATTAGATACTACCAATAATTGATCATGTTCAGAAGAAACCTCTATAAGACACATGGTGGTTCTCTCCACAATTATGAATAGTTAAAAAAGAACTATAAAACACATACTATCAAAGGAATACCATTATAAAGCATCCTACGAACATCCCACATGATTTAAAAATCTCAATATAAGGGTCCCAGATAAGATAAACTCCAAAACAAGTGATAACCAAAACAAAACTCATCATCACCCCAAATACAAAAAAACTATTGAATAGAATAACTCTTAACTAATACCATTTCATAGTGGCTAATCGCACAAGGAAAACCATTCAAAGATCCACATATGAAGAGGAACCACATCTGAAATTTTTGGAAAATGTGACTGCCACACCTCCTTAAACAGAAGAGGAACATTCAAGACATATATACTAAAATTAAAAAATTAGGCCTCTATATCATTTAACATAAGCCATGTCCTTCCAATATGAAGAGTCTATAACAGATAATTTTAAACTATACATATTCAATAATTGAAGAGTAAATCATGATCAAGATCCTACACACTCGTATGATTCCTGAATATACACAAGAATCACTATATGGATTATTGTTGGAGACCTAATGACTTCAAAAATATACTTCCTTGCAGTCAAGATATGATAATACAAAATAATGACTCCCACATTTGGTGTCACAAAGGACCAAAAAACACCCCATGAAAAACCAATAGAATAATACACACCATGAAAGTGAGTTCCCGCAGTAAAATACATGAAAAATGTTAGGAATTTAGAAGTGTAACCATCATCCTCTCTTATGTAAATAAGAAGTTATTTGAAAAAGGTTCACATAAAACAAACCTATAATTTCAATGGAATGAATCATAATTTCCAAAAGAAAAAAAATTTCATTGAAACAAAAGTGATCAAATGATCCACACCATCAATTTTATCATTTTAAATAAAATTCAACACCAAAATACACACTATAACCCACCATTATAGAAAAAGTGGGATATACATAAAAGGGATTATGAATTGAATATATAATAACATCTGACATCGCAAATCAGATCCATATTGCATCCCATAAACACTAGAATAGATATATTGAATGTGATCAAGGCATCTATCTATAGAAAAGGTATTTGGAGAATTTGGACATGATGACTTCTTATAGTATGGCTATCCTCACTGATTACACATAATGATCAGATTATTATACGAATTTTATTATAGATCTTTTTGCATTTTAATTCTAAACCAATAATTAATATCTTAATACCTATTCCCCCATCATCATACTGGTACCCATCACCGCTTATAGAAACTAGAGGAAGGTTGCATTCTTACAACAATCCTAATAGCACAACTTCAAGATCATCATCTATTGTTTACCACATTGAAAAAAGAATCTAGACCGAAGTGGCACACCATCATTGGTAATTCGAGATGCATCCCACTCCCAAAACATCAGTCCTTAATTGAATATTCTAAAGAGACCACTAAAATATAAGGAACGAGATCCACATAAAGGAAAAATTATTTCAACAATAATCCATCGAATTTTTAAAGACATAACATATCAATTACCGTTCAATGATTCAATGACTTATATAAATACTTAAGGATTAAAAAAACCATTAATGAACTCATAGGTAAGCTATTTTTATGGATTGGTTCAAGATACCTGCATTAGCAACTTCCTGGTCAAATCCTTGAGAATATAGTTAAAAAAATATTTTAGAGACTCCATCTAATCAATGTGACTAAAGATCCCTT
Organism: Viscum album; assembly: GCA_963277665.1. NCBI lineage: Eukaryota > Viridiplantae > Streptophyta > Magnoliopsida > Santalales > Viscaceae > Viscum > Viscum album. Next base: position 1,169,231,898 of record OY728119.1, on the reverse strand, counting down.
CAATTTTTCACATCCACCATTCTGATTTAAGTGGATCATATTGACCATAATAGACCGCATGTTTCAACTTTTGAAACACTTGAAGAAAGTACATAGGACGATCAATTAGATGGAATGATAATAGTAAACCATTTTTATCCACTCCAAGAATATTCCTCATATCTTGGGTGGTGGGGAAACACTTACTAACAAGAAATATAAGCATACAATAAAAATAAACTCATCAAAAAGAGTTCTAAAACTCAAAACACCACATTACCAACAATTTGAAATAAAAAGATGGCACATTTCACAACTGCTAGATATCAATATATCACCATTTTTCACTTCAAAATACATCTGAAAGAAAAACAAATTGGTGTCTTCCATAGTGATAAATGGTATTTCATTACACTTCCATCAAGGGAATTCCCGTTCCACCAGAGGAACTCATCAACTCATAAAAATATGAGAACTCATCAACACAAATAATTATGATTACACTTTCCAAAACATATCCATGCACGAGAGAACCCATGGAAATAACAATGGACAAAATGAAACATTCGAAATATCCAAAAAACATTAAACCCATGTTTTTACATTCTAAATCATCTTCCCATTTTTAATTTACCAAATCCATTCCAAAAATACCCCACAAAACATTACCTAGAATTCATCCATTTCTAAATGATTTTTTGTGTTAAAATTCATAAACCCCAATTCAAATTACGAAAAACTACAAATCAAAACAATTTCAAAACCCAACACAAATATCCATTTCATTTTATTCAAAACATTTTAAGTAGCTCATAAAATCTTACTCCATTTAATTCATTTGAAAGAAAAATCCTTTTTTAAGAAATTTATTATCTTTTAAAAATAATATTCAGAACCCTTTCTAAACTAAGTTTCTCTTCCAAAATATTGGTTTTGATAAATCCCAATTTTTTACTGAAATAATATAATAACTCCAAACACCAAAATTCATGTTAAAAAATCATATTTTCATGATTATTCATCAAAAATAATATTGATAATCCATTTTCTCCCTTTCTACAACCAAAACAAATCCCCTACAAAATATATTTTTCACAATTCCAAAATGTGGGTTCTCTAATAAAATTTAAAATCCTGAGCAACTGAATGAAATACACTACGGGATCTAATGTCGATCGGTGAAGTGGACATATAGATGACAACAATATAATAATTAAACCACCATCATTGAGAGTCTTCCCGAACAATCTCCCCAAATCCACATGGCTTGCTACACCATGGGAGCTCACTAATACCTTTAGTCCTACTCACATTTCGTATCCCAAACACCAAACAAACCACACGAACCAAAAAATCATTCTAAACGAAAAAATAAAATGGAAACTAATGGTATAGTCCAGAAAGAATGTGTGAGGCTCTCCCACATGCATAAACCCCATGTTATGACAATTTTACTCCATCAACCATGATATTACATGTAATAAATGGGGTCTTTGGATTATTTGTTCTCCAAGAGAACCTACTTAGATACTATTATGTCACAAACCAAACCAGATTCGACCCAAAACTGGTCACCCAATTCATCCCAATATAAGGCTTGAGATGCATTCCCAATCATCCTATGCTAGAAATTATTATAGGGGAATCAAAAGAGAACCAAAGTAAGGATTTATTCTAATATAAATAAATAAAATAGTAGTAACAAAAAAATCATCACAATATAAATAAATATCCCAATAGAATAGAATCTAAAAAACTGAAAATAAAATATGGTGCATAACAAAACCCAATAAATGTATATGACCATAATGTATGAATGTGAACATGAGGATCACTCTATGATATCAAAACCATCAATAACCCATAATAATAAAAACCAATCAGTAACCATTACCAATAGCTCAAAATAAGAAATATCTCTAGGCATAAATATTAAATCAATTTAAGTGTTGCTAAACAAATATATCTTTAATGAACATACCTCAAATAAATGCAATTAATATTTATTGTTTGAAATACTATATTTAAAACTCATCTTTTTCATTCTTTTTATTTTATAAAACCAATCAATGTCCATTTCCATTTTTTATTTAAATCAAAGCCATTGTAAAAAAATCCTTTATCATATTTAAGGGAAATAAATTGTTTTCAATAAAAATAGGAGAAAGGGAATGTATTTCATTTTCTATACATTTTCCATAAACCATTGACCACAAACTCAACACATTACATAAGTAGTAAACCAAAAAAGAGGGAAAAAATATGATCACATAGTAATGGGAATACAAATGAAACAAAAAAAAGTGACCAAAGAATGAAAAATAATAGTCATTAGACACTTACAACTATGTTCCAAGAGAAATGGGAGAATAAAAGAGCATAGAGAAATAATTTAGAAAATATTATAAAACTTGGCTCATCCTGAATGCATGCCTTATCTAGTGGCATCAATTCCACCAAAAAACTTGATCCCAAATTTCATAGACTAAGCGAGGGGTGCTATACAATACCAACAATATCATTACAATTACAATCCCATACTATAACCTACTATCTACAGAAAAATACATCCTTAGTGAGACAAAAATTCATAGAAAAATTTATTTCTATACTATTTTCCCATGTCAATATTCAAAATGGGGTGATCACATCTACCCAAGAAAACAATAAACACATATACGTATATCGCATTCATAAGAATCACCTTGAGCCACACCAAGGATCAATCTCTTACTATATAACCAATATATCTCAAATAATTCCACACTGAGGATATCATATTCCACTAAAAATAAATGTATCATGAGGATTCCACACCAAGGAAATTCCATCCAGTTAAAATAAAAGGATCAGAAGGATTCCACAATGATATATCCTTCCCATTCAATAAAAATACGGAATTTCGGATTTTCTAATGATAGATTTCAACCATAATCCAATTTTACAATAGCACCAAACAGACCTAAAAACCCCTTTAAAAACCAATAGGATTCATAAAATAGAAACATCCATTACGAAAATGAGAAAACACAATATTTTCATTTCACAACCATCATAAAAAATTACATTTAAGAAACAACTACACATTATCAATCCAAATAAATTTTAATCTCAATTCTTAATTGGCCACCCTACACCATCACATACAAAATCATTTTTAAAACACAAATATACACATATTTTATGTATAAACCCAAATGGAAAACACTTTCATAAAACCCAGACCATCATTTCAAATTCCATAAATACATTTAAAAATTCATATCCTTAATTAAATACTATAAACCACATTAAAAGTCATTCTAGCATTTTGGAAAATTCATTGTGTGAAAAATATAACAAAACAATTTAAATTTACGATAGACTATGAATTAAATAACCAAAATTCACTCCAAATAATAATTCATAAGATCAACCATCTCTATTAATAATATAAAGAAGGTCACAAATTCTGAAACCTGCATTTATTGTATTTAATGTTAATGTGAAAAGGGAAAACATCCCATGATCACTTGAGTTTAAACAATTACATCCCAATTCCCCAAGGTTATAAGTGGAAATAATAAAAAATATAATCTGTATAAATATAAAACGCTCAATTTAAAACAAAATAATAAATTAGAGCTAGATAGAAGAGATGAAATTAGAATAAGAACCCAAATTAGAATGAATGAATAAGGTAGACAGATAAGAGAGGATATGATTATCTTTTTGAATAACCCCCAAATTTTTGAAATACATTATATCTACACCTACATAGAATGAAGTGTCGGGGAGGAGGGAAGAGATCCCTTTGGGTCACATGAACCATAAGAGGGGAATAATGGGCAGTTTTTGGATAAAATCCATAGAGTGGAGGAAGGTAAAATCAAATTTATAATTTCCAGGGAAATATCCATGGTTAAGCCACATAGTGTCTAAACAATGATCTAATGATGTTCCCTGTAATGGACATACTAGGAACATCTCACGGCTTAGTAAGTCGTAAACCAACCATGCCACATGGTTCTATCAAAAATGGTATAACCATTTATATGTATTCCACATGATTTTTATAAACAAGAGTGGCCCATGGGCCTTTCACTAGAGGCATACCAAGTTCTGAATGGTTTCCATGGCTATGTCAGATTGTTTCCTCTAACAAAGCACTAAATGTGCACCACTTGCATCTAAGCCCAAAATTCAAACATTTCACAAAATGTTCCTCTAGGAAATAGGGAATAATTAGAGGAACAAAAATAAACAAATGATCGGCTCAAAACTTATATTCATCGCACCTGGAACTCTAGATAAAAAATACACATGTGAGGGACCAAAACAAATAATCAAAATAATAATTTGTGTTTACAATATATAAAAACTATTTAAAATGTAAAATGTAAAAATGGTAAAAGTAATGAAGTATAAGTGTAAATTACTTAAATCAAATTTTAAAAATATATTTTAATATGTGTATAAGGAATTTCATGATTTTATAACTTATAAGAAAAATTATTTTTCAATTCTTAATTTACTTTTCCTCGAGTGTCACTTCCCATTATAAAAATGTTATTGGTATTTACTAAAAGATTATCCTTTTTCACTTATAAAATGTGATTTATCCTCTTCACATCCCCCAAAATGAAATCCCCTATATGGTCATACAAAAGTCACACAACACTCTATTCAGTAGTCCAGTAGACCTTAATTTTTTTTATTCTCAAAATACCACCACATTAAGGGTTTACCCCTTCCCAATAGATTTATTCCAAGTAGTTATGTATTAATTTCATACCTCTACTTTATAATTTTTATTTATTTATATTATCAACTTATTACTAAAACATACCTTCCATTTTTTAAAATTATAAAATCACTATCAATATTATTCTAATAAATTATTATATATATGTTACATTAATTAACATCTTTATCCATTTAAAAAAAATAATGATGTTAAACGTGTATATGTAGAGACTAAATCCTCAAGGAATGAACATGATTTTATTATTAAACACAAAAAAACATAATAAATAAATATAATGAATTATTAAAATATTTTGGAGTTATTTTATATAATTTAATGTTAGAGTATATTTATCATATCTCATATTCTATAAAAAAAGACTCACCATCCTTGAATATGTTCAGATTATCACATACAAGGATCGATGTATTCAGTTTTCATTAAAACTCTTTATGGATGGTTATAAGATTTATTTTAAAGGATAAATATTTGGATTATTATTTAAATAAGTTCATTCAAACAAAAATTTAAATAGTTATTTATGGAAATATATATAAGTAATTAGTAATAAATAAACAATATTTAAGAAGATACCTATGATGTACAAAGATTTTTTCATAAAAAAAGTTATTTTTAAGAACCCATCTCTAACTATACCAATTATTTATAATTATGTTATATATCACTAATAAATAAAATATAAAAACATTATTATTCAAATAAAATTATATTTAAACTAAATGGCCTCTAAATTAGTTGTTAATCTTGGAATGTTCTTGATTGAGTGGGTTTCACCATGTACCTGGACAATAATTAAATATCATTATCATGGATGAATATGAAAAAATAATTAATGATATAAAATGATATAAATATTTAATTTTTTCCCTACTAGGGATACATTATTATTTACCTCAATAATTAGGAAAAAAAATTCTTCAATATAGAAAAACATTAAGTGTTATAATTTTCGAATTCAACTTGAATAAAAAAGTGATATGATAATCAAAGGAAAATAAACCCTTATAAATAATTATAAGAAATAAATATATGTTATTTTCTATATTATAATTAAGTAATTTAAATGATGAATGAATACCAACACCACCCCTATGAAACTAGTACAAACTATTAAAACAATAAACACAATTTTTTTGAAAATAGGGAAAAAATAACTAATAAACCAGTGTATAGTGATTAGAAATGAAAATTATAAATAGTTATAGGTTTTAATATTTTTACAAAAGTAGTTACTATGATTGTTATATTTTATATATAGAAGTTTTATGTGAATATATGGATGAAATGGTCAATGTTAAGGGTTTTTTGTCCATATTTTCAATTCTATGACACATGAATGATTTCTCAAACCATTTTTCATTTATAATATTTACTAAAAATCATATTTCATTAATTTTTTAAGGTAATATTGTATTTATTGAAATTGTAATCCAAATTTATGGAAATCCATCTCATATAATAATTATTCAATCACTCTTAGATATGTGTGGGAATATGCTAACAGAAATCACATTCATTAAGTTATGTAGTATCGTTTGATCTTTGACATTCATTGTTACCTATATTCTATGATACTGTTTTACATATTATTTACACATTTATATCACTCAAAAATATGATTTCTCTATTAAGATATTTTTTCTTGTTTGACTACTTTTTTATAAACTTATAATACATTTGAATAATTCCCATACTATAAGGCTTGATTTTAATCAAAATGATCATTCATTTAAGTATATATTTTCACTTTCCACCAATGCTCAGATTAGAAATTTTTAAACCGAAATATTGACGAACTCATTTCATCTGAATTAATTTCTTTTATATTTAACCTTTATTACTCTCTTTTATGACTTTGATTCTTCTTTCATCCATATCTCAAATGGGATCTGTTTTCTATAATGTAATATTGTATAAATCACACTCTAAATGACAAATTTAACATCCAATTTTGTGTGATTGGATTTATTATTCATTTATATAGTTTATTTTTTTATGTATTTGATAACCACTAAAATATAATTTGAGCCCCATTATCATTCCTAGGTATTAATGACATCGTGATTGGATGTTTTCTTGTAGATCACATCTTCATAGTAAATATTATGTGATAGAAAAGACCGATATATCATTCCAATGAATTAGGTATATATTAAAATCAAAATATATAATGGTGAAATGTGTACTGATTCTTGATACAAAATTGGACACATGTTGTGAGGCCTAATCTACTATAGGAAATAGTTTTCGACAACAGATCCTTTATGGGAAAGATGTTGTTATACCAGATCCAATAATGAAAATAGGTTTTAATTTCTCATACATTATATTGTGTTTCAATAATTATATTAGTGACATAATATATCAATATGTGACTAAACCATTCTTCTATGATATATATTAAATTCTCATATTTTCCAAATTATTTCACCATGTTATATGAGTTAATTTAATGAATTACTTCTTCAAGTATTATGAAATCAGAAAAATTTCACAAATTATGCGTTATTTTAGTACTATATTTTTATATTTTTTATCTTTTATTATATTCCATCGACATTATCGTTGGAAACATTTTAATTTGTTAATTTTTCCCTTACTAAGAATTTGAGCTAATTTTTTTTAATGTTTCTACTTCCCATGGCTGGACGATGTGTCTAACATATTAGATGTTCAGAATATAATTTACTATAATGAATTTATGGGTAAATGATTCGCTGTTTTTTGAAATATGTTTCATAAATATCCATTCTCCAAAGGCAATAATCATCCCGATTCATGGTATAGGGAGATTATTATGACTTGTACAGTTTTAATTATGGTATTCATGCTGAATAAATACACGATTAGCTTGGTTTTATTAGTATAATAGTTCATGAATTAGAGAAAAAACCTTTTTTACTCACATATGTCTAGTGAAACCCAAATTCATGTTTCCAAATGCACTCATGGATTAAATTTATAACATTATTCTTGTATTTAGTCAAACCATCCCAAATAAGAATGAATTAAAATCTATGGGTGTGTACAGTTATGAAAGGGATTCGATTGGAATTATTTAATTATTATATAATAATAATGATATTAATTTACTGATCATAAGGGGTCCAATAATATTTTACTATACATATATAAATAATAAAATATTATATTTGAAAACTAATTATATGAAATTCGTGGAGAAGGTACACTCCACTTATTCAAGGGGAAAACATATTTTTTCCATATAATAAGTTGAATATAAAGAATATATTATAATTTTATAATTATAATATGGTTTTGAAAATCATATTAATCTATTAAATACATATTTTGAACCATATTTTACAGCAAATGATAAATAAATTAGAGATGTCATTTAAGGAGGAAATATCCCCCGCAAACACATGATACTGTTTTTGATTTTCAAAGTAAAAGGGAAATGGATTTTAATGATTGTAAAATCATCATAAAATAAATATATTATATTAATAATATTTATTTTCCATTTTATTATACTTGATAAGGTAGTTGGTTTTAGAACCCCGAAATTTATCTATTCAATTTCCCATCATATAATTATTTCATATGGTATAAAGCACATATAGATACAAATATATAAATTATTCTCATAAATGAAGCATGATATAAAGAAACTTATAAAAATTAAAAATATTCTAGTAGGATAATAAATAAATTAAAATATATAATAATAATTGGAAAATTTTGATATGCTTGACCCACTAGAATGAAAGCACTAATAAAGAAAGTTGTTGATATAAAACTAAATGCTAATAATAAAAAATTCTTTTAAAAGAAGAATATATATATACACAGGGATAAAATATTTTAGATTTATGAATATTATAAGAGGTATTTATTATAAGTATTAATCCTTTATCGATGTTAGAAATATGACCACTATAATTGTAATATAACTATTTGGAAAAATATTATTGTGGATTTAAAAGATACCTCGCATATAAAATTATAAGTAAAATTTAGTGACCATATAAATGAAAATATGATAAATTTATATCATGGATGATGTAAATAAGTTTTTTAAAATGATAAATTTGGTGATTTTATTTATTATAAACATAAATGTTTATTTACATTTTTATAATTAATAATTTTTTTTAAAGAAAATTATTTTTCCTAAAATAGATTAATAAATATATATTATGTTTTTTATAATTATAATGTAATTTTAGGAGACATAAATTAATTTTTAAAAGTTTTATAAGATTAGTTATAATATTAAAAATCATAACTATTTAATAAATGATTATTTTAATTAAAAATTATATTTTAAATATTTAGAAAATTATTTAAATAAAATCGAATATATGTTTGAAATATAAATTTAAAAAAATGGATTCGAAGAATTTTTTGGATTTATCTAAAATAGTTTAATTTTTGGTGAGTAATTAATATGCAAATTTACAGCATTTTGCAAATGAATGAAATTTTGAGCCATGGAAGATGTATGTAACCTTTAACTCAAACTCATATGCACTATTTACTTTATCGAGTAATAATAACCATCATTCTTTGAAGTCATGATCCAAATTGATAATCAAATGAATAAAATAACTAAAAACACCCCTCCACCTCAATAAATACCACCCATCACCACCCCAAATCCTCACACCACATAATAAATGTTAATTTTCCAATTTAACCCAAATTATCTTTCCATGACAATTTCTTGCATCTTGAATATGGTGGTCAGAAGAAAATTCAAAACCCATGATCCTTTATGAGGTTCTCAATGTGACAATATTTCAGAGGTAATGTCATATTTCTTTCTCTTTTAATACTTTATTTCATCTACCATATCATCTCCCCCTTTTCAAAATATCATTATAACCCCAGTATCATATGTTTAATGGAATATTGTTTTTTTAATTTCATATCCAACATCTAATAACTCATTTTATTATTTTATCTTTCAACCAAAAACATCGTCTTTGATATGTCGATTCAGCCCCTTCATTGGAAATGATTTTTATTTTCACAATTACATCATTCTAGGCAACTAATATGTCAATTATTATGGTTAAATTAGATTATAATATGTAAATTTTAACTTTTTTTATGTCCTATAAGTAATAAATATACATAAAAATGTGTAATAGAACCAAAAATGTTAGCGATAATTGAAAAATTTCCAAAATAATATAAATTTTTATCTATAATTGTTTATCAAATAAATCATCATCAATTAGAAAAAATATGGTTTCATTTAATATTATGTAAGTATATTAAAACCATATTATTCTACTTGTAGTTTTTTTTCATTTTATAAGAACTCCAATAATTATACAAAAGGAAACATACCATAAAATTATGAAATGAATACTTCATGTATAAGGAAATTAAACATTGTAACTCCCTAAAATGGGCATAAATTAAGATAATAAAAGTTTAGTACATCAAACTAATGTAGAATAGTTTCTTAGTTGGTTAATTAATTATTATAATTTTATTATCCAATGAATTAAATGAATTTAAAGAATATATTCATACATAAGATAAGGGATCTATCCAAACCTCTAATTTTCCCTTCCGATTACACATTCACTCTCTTTAACCAAATTTAATTCTTAATTATCATTATGTAATTCGAAAATATTTATTTCTTAATGTTCAATCATATGTACCTTGATCAATTAATCTTTTATTAATGTAGGAAGAAATTTTTTAAATTGTTCCCTTCTCAATTCCTCTTAATAAGAAAGGTTGATTAAATGAAATTTCCCATTTCATACACATTACCATGAAAAATCCATAAAATATTTTAATCCACAATTATTTTTATAAAATCAGTAATTATAACAATATAATCTAGCTTAGTTAATTTCTAATTTTACATAACCAATTATGCCTTGTTCTGAATTTAATGTTATATAATATTTTCCTTTATACTCCTCTAAAATGCCACATTTCTAACGTTTCATAAACCCATTTTATCTATTATTTTACATAATTTGGATATATATGAATATTTTTAACTATTAATGTCCATGTGTGATTTAAACTGATTTTTTTCTTATACAATATTGTGATAAACCAATTTTTTTCTCTTATGGAATGATTATGATACACATTAATTTCTATTCTTACCCATATATTAATTACTTATGTTTTATTCTATACATGGAACACATTTTCATTAACATTTTTTGGGGTTGATACAAGATATCATTATAATGCACTATTTAATTTTTATTATAATGAAACATATTGCGTGGAAATTGGGATTAAACCTAATCAATCATGGGACTTTTTCAATAATGTGATATTATATTGGTAGTTATATATTACTCATGTTTATGTAAAGTACTATATAGATATTACATTCCAATATTTCCATTATTTTATGATTCCATGTAACATATGATATGATTCCATATAATTACTGTTGAATAATTCATTTTATCTTACTATATTGTGAATTTTGAAATAATGTTCTATGATTATTTTCCATGTATATTCCCATATAAGGATTTCTAGTTAATCTCTTTTGTCTATATATTTCCATTGTTATCCCATAATAATTTTGAATCTAAAATAAAATTATGATCCCATTATAAAATATTAGTAATTGTGTGTTTTATTGTAGTCAATTATTTTTATTTTATGTGCCTAATCCACAAAATATGATATAATTTACAATCCTTGTTTTGTAATTGATAATTAATTATGATAAAAATAAGTTAATAATAAATGTTAAATGATAGGGTCATTATAGCTTTTATTAGAGTACAGTGTAGTTATTTTTTTAGATTAGGACATCAAAATTTGACAATAAATCTAGTGGTAATTTTGTCACTATGGAAAAACAATATTTTAATTTAAGCAGTCACATGATAGGATATAATTTTTTACACATTTTTTAATTCTATGTTTAATGTTTTTTTATACACTTTTAGTTAGGTATTCAATCCCTGTAATTAGATTTTAGTTATACTAGTTAATGAACGTAAATTGGAGAACCTAATGCAACAATGAATGTTTTAGGTAATGTAATGATTACCCTAATTTTATTCCTTGCCTGATAAGAATTGGAGCTCCAATCATCAAGATTTTACTGTATAAACTGGATCCAGTTATGATTAATAACATGGATTGTGTGGAATTCCCAACTTCTCCTAATTATTTTTTAAAGAAATATATTATTATATCTTACCTAAAAAAATTTTATTTGATATAACTAGATATAAAAGATCATTATATGTTTATTAATATTTAATGCAATGATATGGAAAATTTATTCTATCGAGGAGTATATGGTGAAAAAACGCATATTATATTTCATGATTTTAAAACTATTCTTAAAATAACCCATTAGTATATTTAATCCCACTATTTAATATAATCCTCAAAATTTCATAACCATTTTCGTTTTTTATGATATATTTAAAAATTACTTGACATTATAAGGATTAAAGTTATCATTACATGAATATCACAGATTTAAAAAATGATGTTACATATCTATGACATAAAAATAAAGAAATGTTTTGTATATAAAACTTTTCCTATTGTTCATATGCCATAATAGAGATAATGTTATGATCACAAAACTATCAATGTAGAAATTTATTATGTAGACAATGTGACAACAATTTTATTATCATTTTAATATTGTGAAATAGAGGATATTTGACTCAAAAATTATTATTATTAAATTATTTTCGTTATCAATTAAATTTAATTATTTATTTTCTTTCGAAAAAATCCATTTTAATGGATAATGGTTAACCCAGAGCCAAGCTCACAGTATAGGCCAAACATCATCAAATAACATAAAACATTTTCTAACACTATGAAAATATAGTAACCTAATTTTAAAATAAATAATATTATGACAATGTGAGAATATTTACACCAGTTTCAAGTGAATATATATTATATAAAGTAACAATCATCAAGATTTTCATTGAAAAGAAATGTCATATGGATAAAATATAAAAAAAATCATGGTACATTCTGAGGAATGATTATAATGATAAAACATATCATAAATAGAAGACTTGTGTTTACATTGATATTATAATGGAATTACAATGATAATTATTAATACATATAATGAAGATAATGAAAAATCTATGTTTAAATATCCAATACAGTGCAAAAGACCTTAAAATCGAAAAAATTATAAATTATTTTATCAATAGATCGAGTTATTAATTGACTTTGGAGTTATGAAGAATCCAAAAATGAATTTTCTGGTAATCCACTCAATCTATTGATACAGTTTCATGTTATATTATTTTGGATATTATATATTTACCTCTATTAATAATGGTAAAGAGGAATTTTCTAGGTAGGTATAAAAGTAAAAAAGTTAATATCATGATAATTAAGATATATATATGTTATTTTATTTATGCATATAAATAGAGGTTAATATTTCATATTTATTGGCTTTGATTGAGTTCTAATATATTTTATAAACATGTTATCCCGACTAAAAATAAAAAAATGGGTTTTAAATAAAATTTTAGTACATTGTTTCTGAAAAATATGAACGATATATCATTTAAATCAATAAAATTCCTATTTCACTCCTATTACAAAAATAACATACATTTTTTATATATAATTTTTTCATTTTCAATGTAGGTTCAATATACTATTTATGAACTAATGTGAATTCTGAGAAAATACTAAATAAAAATATTTCTAAATAATACGATTTTTTTTAATTAAAATTTTTTAGAGGCCCATATATTTATAGGCAAATATTTTTTTCATTTAATTATCCATCAAATAAATACATAGTGCGTTAGAGATGTAAATCTGCACATAAATCTAATTTTTTTGATATTTTAAAAATAATTTCGTCACACAAGTACATTGTAAAATATTTGATTCTAGAATATGTTATTATTTAATTGGGAAGTTCAGATAATATAATAACCATTGGTTATTTAAAATTAATGATAATTCCATGATTTCTCTCATTTTAATTTATGTGTTTTAATTTAAATAAAACATGATTAGTGGGGTCATTTTTAACACCCTGAGATATTATGAACCATTTTTATTATAGATGAGAACTATTTCATGGATTGAATTACATTACAAATTTAGAAAAATTTGAGTTACATTAAACCACTTGTTATCATGTACTACACACAATAATCAGTTATCTTGCGAGACATACGACATTGAGTTTCAGTAAAACCATTACATGTTATTAGAATAGTAATTTAAACGTTATCGTAGTAACCATTAAATTAAAATTATAGAAAAAAATTTCAATATCTAAATTTTAAATATTATTAATAATATTTTCAATAATGGAATCATATTTTTCCAAAAATATATAGTTTTTATTGAACTATTTATATGTTTGATGAAATTGTTTTCTCAAAAAACTGCTCTTTTGTCATTTTGTGAACTTTAAAAACATTATTTTTTTCACATTTAAAAATATAATTGGAGTAAATAAACATAAACTTTTAATCGATAATGGAAAATATATCTTAGGATGAATTTTTTCGATTCTTCTAAAAATTGAATTTTTTATGAATAGTGAAAATATTGGCTTTTACTTAAAAATTTCATTTTTTATAATTTATTTACCCATATAAATCATATTTTAAATTAGTTTTAAAGTATAATTAGTTCAATACTACAAATATTAATCAAAGTTATGTCATTGGATGGAATTTTACATTGAAATTGTACATAACAAATCTCAAAACCATTGATCATTTTCATGTTAAATACCCGCTTCCTTGACAATTCAGTGAGATTAATTAAAAATAGTTATTTCAACTTTTATGGTTTTAATTTCCAAAAAATGATTCAAAATATTTTATTATGAAAAATTATAATGAATAATATGTTCGAAATAGTTTTTTACAAAACTGGTTAGTGAATGAAATTAAAACATAACTGTGATTAAGTAAAAAATAAGAATACTTAGTGGTTAAATGTAGAAAATAAAGTGTAAAAATGAAAATAAAAACATTTCCATTCCCCATTTTCATGAAATTTATTTTTCTTATAATATATAATTCATATATATGATCAATTTCAGAATGTTTTCTCAAATGAAAATATTTGTGTGTAATTCACACTTAAAATTTTTAAAAGTTGTCCACTCACACCTTTATTAAATAACACCCACTATCCCCCTATCTATAGAGTTATAAAACCATTTATATTATACAATACCTATCAAAATATCTTGAAAAATTCCCTCCTGTCATCCATGAATCATTAAATTTGGCATAAATTCTTCCGATGAAGGCCTTTGGTTCAATGAAAAGAAATATACCCGAAGAGGTGGAAATGTTCATCAAGGAGGGTTTTTTTCTTCCCCAATCCAATTAAAATATTTTTATACAGAATTTAAATAATTAAATTGTTTTTAAATAAAATTAAATATTTTTATTTAAATTTTATTACATAAAACCACACATACATCAATAAAATGGGTTACAAAATCATTATATATAAATATGGTGGGAAACCACATAACAAATCGATGTCAATGGTTTCTCCATTACCACTAGTAAAGGTTTGGAATAATGATGAAAATAATAAGTATATATAATATTAGTAATTTTATTTATTTGGTTAAAATTGATTAATTTTTATATCACATATAACTACATGCTTTTCATTTGTGGGAATGAGATAATGTCGTTCATGTTTACGGAGGACTAATGTTGTTCAAAGAAAAAAGATTCATTAAATCATTACATAGAATGTATAAATTATGGTTTTATCAAATAATATGTTATATATAATATATACTACTAATTTTTTATTGATTAAATAGCATATTTATTTCTTCATTCAGAATGGAATGAAAATGGAATCAATGTTCATGTGTGTATATAGTTTACACTCTCCATGATTTATGTATTTAATTTCCTTCTTTAATATTTCATATATTAATATATGTACATATATATAGAATATATATGACATTTATAACATTTTTATAATTCATGGTATGTTTAAATCATTGTTAATGTAAGAGAACTAAAAATAAAATGAATCAAAACATTTATTAAAAAAGCGGTTAGTACCCAAAATATAATTTTAACATTAAATTGTAAAAAATAAAAGTAATAGGAAGTCATAAGTGAAGAATAATTTTTATTATATAAATTAATATGGTCTTATGATTGATTTATAATATATATATATTTATTTTACATGAGGATTGAATGTGTACGATGAGAGTCAAGACATCAGGTAAGTGATTTGTGTAACAAATTTTATATTTTTGAGACACATGCTGTATTCCATACATATTTCATATTTTTGGGGTATGTACTTCCCAAGGATGTATATTATTATATTTATTCAAATATATATGGCTATTTACTTATCGATTTTATTATATAACATTAAATGGGGTTACAGATCAAAAGTTACCCAATCAGAAGAGTATTTTTGTCTCCATTTCCCTTCATTGACACAAATGTTACTACATGAACTATATACAAACATAATGTATATATAATAACCATTTACACTAATATAAATATTTTATCTATCATAATGTTTTTTATGTTCCATTTTATTGTGTTCCTCCGTGTGTAATACTATTCAATTTTACCAAAGTAGAAGTAATATTAAATTATAATCTCATTATTTATTTATATTTTTTATGTTTTTCCTTATAAAGATAAAATTTTATTATATATCCCTAATGAATTATAATGAATTATTTTATCATCTATTTATTTATGGTATCTTTAACAAAGATTACCATTCATCCACTACTTTTACATAGAATATCTAATATCTTTTAAAAAAAGTATAACATTATTTCTCACTTTACTCGGAAATTTGATTTAATCAAATATCATGGTTTATAATATTTCTTCAAGAATTTATTTTAGAAAATTATATTTTAATATAATTTTAAAATTTAAATCTTCCGAAAAAATTTATGTTTAAAAAATTTTATTTTAATAAATAAAGGGCATTCTTCATAAAAAAATGTTTTAAACTATCTTTCAAAATTATTTTCCATATAATATGAATTCTATTGTTGTTATAAATTCATTACTTGGGATATGATATAATAATACAATTTATATTATTTATCTGAATGGTTTATATTTGGATGGAATTGTGTTTATGGAAATTATTTCTCTTCTACTAGTTCAACAATGATAAAATGGTTTTAAAAAACATATTATTTTCATAGGATATGATATGATGAAATGATCATTAAACTTACCAATTTTCTATAGGTTATGATATGAATAAATATTTATGATACCGATTTTATTTCATTGTTTATGTTATGATATATTTATATGATCTTGTGGAACAAAATTTTATGATTTTATTATTTTATGGGAGGGACCTGTATCTCCATATAATTAATTTGGTGCATATTTTTGCCTCTTGAGATATATAATACTAGAATGTTTAGTGAACTAGGTTCAATGATATAGGGATATAATAGTTAATAAACCTATATATATAATACAGGCCTGGAATTGGGTGTCAACATGAATCCAAAAAGGACATTGTCTGTTATGATGTTATTGGATGCGAGCCTAGACTAATATGGATATGATTTTATATGCTTGTGTGTGTTCCACAAATTCAATGTATTTTGTAACCATGTATCATTTTATTTAATTATGTTATGAATCTTGTCTAATTAACAACCAATATTTATTACATGACTCATAGTTAAGATCTTTGATATGAAGGGCATGATTTTCAAATGTTATTATCATATTATCATACCTTTATGGTCATGTTATACTTATATATATCAACATATTTACCCTTAATGAGAATCATATCTTACACATTCTTATGATTCCCTTCACTTGGTTTCGAATATATTTAATATAAATGACAAGTATAATAAGGTTGATAGTAATGAAGTATATAGTAACATATAACATAGATCTCTTTTGGACTACTGTTTATATATCTATGTTTCCAAATGAAATAAATTAATATAGTTCTAGGATATGTGTTTATTTAATGTAATAAATATTCTTCAACAAATAATTTAA
Source organism: Viscum album (assembly GCA_963277665.1). Classification (NCBI taxonomy): domain Eukaryota; kingdom Viridiplantae; phylum Streptophyta; class Magnoliopsida; order Santalales; family Viscaceae; genus Viscum; species Viscum album. Next base: position 1,169,214,168 of record OY728119.1, on the reverse strand, counting down.
TGTCTATTTATAAGATGTGTGGGTTGTTTTATGTATGTATCATAGTGGTTAAACAGTTAACCATTGGAAGATATGATTATAAAATCATAGTGTGGTACCTACACACATGTCTACGGATATATATAAGTATTAGTCTATGTAAAGGAACATTTCATGGAATTTTGAGAAAGGATAGAGAGAGTTATTTCCTAACAATAAATCCATTTTTGGGATTATACAAGTGTATGATTATCAGGAATATATATAATTAGGTGAAACAACCCAAAAAAATAAACTGATGTATAATCGATTGTGTACTGGTGAATGACCACGATCCCTGTCGGACACCTATTTTGACCCACATTGGGTACATAATTTGAAATTGAAAAACTATTTATGAATAATCTTGAAGGATGTAAATATAATATTTCTATAATGATCTATGAAAACCTACTGTTTCATTTATTAATCAAGGTTTATCAATTTATACGTCTTATAAATGATTTTTATGATTATGTGGTTTCCCACTATGGTTGATTTTTCTTACTCAATGGATTTTTCTTTTAGTATATTTTTGTATCAAAAGGGAACCATTTGTATCCTTATTTCAATGTAATATGAAATGATTACCCTTCTATGATCCAAAATGTAATGGGAGTTGGTATAAAAACATGTTGTCATGATGACAAAACATTAACAATATATGAATCATACTAAACATCCAAACTAATAATGAAAGGAATTTTTTTTAATATCATCATGAGGAAACCAAAACATTCTATTAGTGGGTCTCTTGATTATTTAATTTTATAACAATGGATCGGTAACACTAAAAATATATTTTCCATTCTCTAGTGTTTGGAAGAAGAAAAAATAATTTTTGATTAATAATTTTTGGAATTAGGAGAAGATCCCTGGTATACTATTATTTGTAATATATGTAAATAATATGAAATTGAATTAGTTGAATGGGATAATATTTAGACCTTATTTATCAATAATTATATTCCCTTAATTCTTTGTATCGGGATGTATAAAAAGATACTTGTTCTAAGGAAAACATATGATGAATATGTTGGAACCTATGACACAAATTTTACAAGGCTACCAATGTTAAATTCTTGTATTCTCATCCAAACATAAATCAAGGTTGATAAAATATTTAGTGGAATTAAACTGAGTATATATAGGTTGTTATCCAAAAGATTCTTTAATAGTTACTATGATATTATTTGATTTTTTTCAAGGTAGAAATGGATGTTGGAGTTACATATAAATCTATTGTTTTAGAAAAGAAAATGAGGATGGAGTTCAATAAAAAATATATAAAACATGGAGAGTATAAGATAATAATTATTTCATGCTCTATTTGTTGGAAGAAGCATGTAGAAAATTTCCTTAGTATGACTAGAATCTTTTTTATGTGTGGTAGTGAAGGTCATTGATTAATTGATAACTAAAGTGACATAAATAAGTTAGATAATTTTGAAAAAAGTGGGACAACTACACTTAATTATCCTACCACACTTCACGGCATCATGTGTAAGTAAAATTTCCATTATGATAATGAATTCACAAAGTACAGGGTGAATGAAAATGACTGACATCAACAACCTCTCAAGATGATGGCAAAGAGATATCACATGTAGTCACTCTTACTTATGAGGTATACAGTAATAACACAGAGATATGCACACATACAATTTTCACTAGAAATATTAATGTCGTATTGAACTCTATATTTATAAATTATTGTGTATCTAAATAATTTTTTAGAGGTATGATAATTCCACAAAATGGACTAGATGCATAATTAGCCGAAAACCCCATAATGTTATGTTGGTTTCATCACATGTCCATGATTCCACTGTTATTGATGTTGGTAGGAATATTCTTCCTTAAAATATTTTAATTAATCCTTTGTTCATGTTTGATGTCATCCAATGCATGTATTGGGTTAAAAGGAATTCATTCCACACTAATTATTAAGGAGGGGATGTTTATTTTTATATTTGAAACTTACCTATGATCATTAACCAAAGTGATAATAATTAAGAACTTCTGACAATGATTACATCCATTTAATGGTTCTTAATTACCATTTATAATGTGTTTTTATCTCAAATGGTTAGAAAGAAACATGAAATCGATGATATTCCTATTCATTGGGAATTTTTTAGATTTCATTCTATAATATTTTCTTATCTTTCCACCAAAATGTGAATTTGATTTCTCCAAAGAAATTATACATGGTGCCACACCAATTTCAAATACTCATTATATAATAGAAATGATTGTATTTTAGGAATTTTAAGAAGAAACTCCAAGAAAAAACTGATAAGGTATTCATACATCCATGTTCTTCAACTATGGGTGAACCTAATATTTTATTGAAAATTAAATTTTGATAAATGTGACAATACATTTATTAGTGAGAGGCATGACATATCACATTTTACAACAAGTTGTGTATTCCATGTATTAACGACTTTTTGACCAACTGTGCATAGATCAATAATTTTTTAATATTAAACTTCACTATTGATATCATAAATTTAGAGATAAGAAGGAGGATATACCTAATAAGGCAGTGTTCCCTATGTAAGTGAACCATACATATATATTTATTCCATTAATTATTAATTATACCCCTACTATTATTATGTATCTGATGAATAATGTATTTATAAATTACCTTGATCAGTTTGTGGTTGTCTATATAGACAAAGTTTTTATGTACAAAAGGAGAAAGTAAGGGTATGAAGACCACTTGAGAGTTTCACTAATGGCCCAAATGAATGATAAAATATATTAAAATATTGATAATTATTTAATATTGACTGTAAAAGGATTCATTTTTTGTTTATATAATATCAATATATTGTATATCAGTAGATTCATTAAATATGGAGGCTATTGAATTTTGGACTACAACAACCACAATGATTAAGATCCTTAGTTTTCTATGTTTATCTGGATATTAAGAACTATTTTGGGATAATTTATCAAGACTATCATATACTATGTCAATTATTACTTGGAAGAGATGCATGATCCAATTAATAGAAGAATGTGAGGAAAATTTCATGGAACTGATGTTAAGACATGTCAACGCAAACATGATTACATTACCGTAAGATGGATAATTTTTTGTAGTCCATAGTGAGGAATCCAATTTATTTTTGGGATATTTAATTATAAATAATGAAATGATAATTTATTATGACTCATAACAATTGTAGATTCATGATAAAAATTATCAAACTCATGATTTGTAGTTATCTCTTTTAATGTTTTCATTAAATATGTGGAGGCATTTTCATTGCATAGAAACATATAAAATATACAATGATCATAGAATTTTGAATTATATATTCAAATATAGGGATTAAAACATTCACTAGATAATATGGTTAGAGATGATAAAGGATTATGACTCTCAATGCATTACCCCCTAGTAAAGTGAGAAAGGTGTCCATTTCGTAGGGTCAATAAGATGATACCAGCTTTTCTGTGATGAGGACCACCAAAGATCCAATGTTTTGTCAAACTTTTATATTTTAGATATATAAATAATGAAGGAGAATATATTACCTTTGTAATTAAATACTAATTCATCATTCCATGTGTATATAAATGAGATATATACAGAATATTTCAAGATGAAAAAGACGGTTAGAAATGTTCTTGAGTTTAAAGTTGATCATAATGTGATGATAAGGTCTAGGAACATTATATGTGTTCATTAAATAGATAAATTGAATAATATTTGATAGATGAAGATAATAGTCCTTTATTTTATATTAATATTGGATGTTTGAAGATGTATATATATTTGAAGTGCAATTCCAACCATTACCCATACCAAAATTGAAATGAAAAAATATCACATTTGATTTTTTTTCATTGGAATCCCCAATGCGACTATATAATGTAACTCTATTTCGGTGGTATTTGATCTCCTTACCAATTCATCGAACATCATCGCTATCATAGATGGCTTCTCTCTAGTACATATTTCTCAGATATAAATTTAATAAAGGGTATGGTTTTTTATAGTACTTCATTATAATCTATCTTTTTAGTATCTAAGACTTACCGGAATCATATAGATAATTCTTCATAAATCTCATAATATATAATTGAGTTTCAGAACTACATATCATCCTCAAATAGACGGCCAATCTAACACAATATTTCAAACTCTAGAGTAACTGTTGAGACTGTAACTCCCCATGTTTTTATGAAACATATTTTTTGAATAAATTATTTTATCTATTTATCTATCATATCAGGAAAAAAGAAGTTAAATATTCATTACACTTAACAATATATTATTCTTATTCAATACAATATCTGTTATGCATGAATTACATGCAACACAGGGTTTATAGAAATGGTTTTATTAATACCATTTTTAAATGATATATTTTTAACATGTCTATTAAACATTGTAATATGAAAAGTAATAACAACTTTTCATATATTTTTTGAGAAACCGTTATATGTATGAAAATTATATTTTCTTAAATGAATTATTTTTAACTTCCTTCTATAAGAAATAATGAAAATAATTTTTAAATTTTTGTGAAATATAATTTTTTATATTAAATTTTATTTTGAATTCAGATATTTATAATTATCTGTGTGAATTATTTTTATTAATCTAAAAAATCCTTTTTTGGATAAACTGTGAAAATACTAAATTTTAATTCAAAACTCATTTTTCAACCCGCATGTATATATAGTTAAAAAATAAATTAATTTGGAATTAATGTTTATTTGTATAAATTGTCCAAAAATTAATCCAATTTAGTTAATTTGATTTAATTTTACTATATAATATGTCATAAAAAATTCAATCTTTTAAAATTTTTCAACTCACTGTTGTGACATGTTTAAGAGGTTAATTTTAAATTAATTTATACAACTATTATTATTAAAACATAAAAAATTGAATAAATATTTTTAATCAGAATAATTTATAATGTCAAATATGATCAACAGTCTTTTTGACCCAAATTATTATTGAATGTAATTAAAATAAATTTCAGCTATTAAGGTCAAAAATATATTACTTAGTGGATTAAAATTAACATATGTGGCCAAATAACCTAGAAAATTTTACAAAAGAAATTCAGGGAAATATTTAGACCAATTACACTCTTGGATATAAAATGTACAATTATTTGTGGAATATGATGTAAGGATGATTTCTCATTACTGTTTTTCTTTTTATATTTACATGAATTATAATACTCCTCCACTATACATGGCCTCTCTACCCTCTCACTTAGTCACACCTACTTAGACAATTTAATCTGAAAAAAATACCAAAATATCCTCCAAACATGTCTAAATTCATCATATTACACTATATTTCCAATACAGGAAGCACATTTTTCCTCATAATATGATTCTCCCAAAATATTTTGTTTTTATATTAAAAATTGTGCCCTGCCTCTATTTCCATCCTCTATCAAGACACACATTTTTTTTCTCTGTATAATGTTTTCTTAGAGGATACACATCATATAAGATGTGATTTTGAATGAAATACATTAATTATAATACTCAGTATGAGTAAAATAATTTTATATCATATGTTTATTTTAAGTGTTCATAGAGAAATACATTTCAAAGCCTCATTTTACCGATATTATTACCAATAAAACAAGAAATACAAAATCATTACTTTAATAACTTTAAAAAACATAATAAATAATCATTTTAATATTGAATCCTAAGATTTATTCTCTAATAAAACCATTATATCGATTTATGATTCTTTCATATCAACTATGAAATAATTTAATCAAATTATAAATCCATTGATTTAATATAGTATTTCAATGGAAATTTACTTATTTAGTTATTTAACCACAATATTATATTCTAACTCATTATTGTATATATTGATAATGTGAATTAACAAAATAATATACCCTCGAAGTGTCTACCCATGTGTTTAGACTTAACACTAACCATCATCCACCATGAGAAGACCAGGTTGATACAAAACCATCCTTTTTATGGGGAATACAACTTATGGTCATATATTCCATATCCACAACCACTTTCTAGTATCCTTATATGGATGAAATTAGTATGAAACCACATACCCAAAATCCTACCCAAATTTCACTATGATGTCATATTCTTAGAAATATACTTATTATTTTTACAAAATTTTTATTATCATGATCCCTATATATAACAAAACTAGTCATCATAATTACTAAAATAATTATAGGAATTAACTAAACCTTTATCTGATACCAACAATGGAACCCCAAAGCTGCACTCCCAAATCTAGTACTCAAGAACAAATTCTTAAAAAATTTCTTCTGATACTAACAAACATGTACTATGCCTAATATATCAATTTTAAATCATTTACATGAGTTAGAAATTAAATTTTACACATTATTGAGAACAAAAAGGCTTGGATCCATTGAGGAATAACTATATAATAAAATTATTGTATGATACTTGTGAATATTTTTTCCGAATAGAATGACACTGGGTTCACTAATAAATTCTTCATAAGTTATACACATATTATTGACTGGTGAATATAATCCATTGAAAGGGGAAATATAAAATTATTTGTAATGAAAAAATTATCAACATTCCATCATGAGTCAGATAATATTCATATATGGAAACATGATCTTGTGACAATTATCATATAAATATGAATAAAGGGTAATAATAGGCCAGAATTATTCATAATAGAAGGGAATGAAATCTCAATTGAAAAAATATGTATCATATACTAAGAGTGATATATAATAAATAAGGTCCATAGAAAATAATAATAGGAATAAGAAATAAAATTATGAATTAAACATAGACTTAGGGATTTGAAGAATTTATAACAATGTTAAAAGAAAACATATGATGAAACAACGTTCAGATCAATGAAAAATGTAATTATTTCCACACATAGTAATGTCAAAATAAAATCATAAAGTGACTATTTCTATAGACTATAGTTTGAAAACTGTATAATGTGATTAGGGAAACCAAAAACATTTTGAAAAAATCATCACGTCATTGTGTCCATGAACATTAATTTTAATAATGAATAACATGATCATATATACATACCATAATGTGAATAAATTAGTTCAGGATCATGTCTAAATAATTCCTTGGAAAAAATAATAACATGATTAAGTCTATGAATAACACTATAACTTCATATGATATAAAAATAACTATTGAGTGATATATATTTAACGATAAAAAACTCTCTTTGAGCATTAATGTTATCAATTTAATCAAGGGATATTTAAGACCCAATCCATCTTTTGGATTTATTCGACCTAAATTTTCTATAGGATTTGTCTTCAGCAAACCAAAACAGTAATTTATTTGAAAAAACTTAATAATCATCTATACATATGTTTTCCACTTAATGTCAATAATTTATATTTCAAAAGTCAAAAAATAATAATCCATGGAAAAATATGGGTTCTATAAATAACAATCATAGAAGATTTTATAATAAATCCAAATTAATTATATTAATGGAATCATCAGAACATATCCCATGTTTTCTATAAGGATAGTTAATTGATGTAAAACACATCTTTATAAAATATTTGATAAACCTAATTTTAAAAAATGTTGAAATATCCCATTTTTTAATTCTTGAAAACCGTATGAAAATTTTTATTAAAATTTTTTAATTGATATTGATATACCATTTTAAATCCTCCCCTCTAAAACAAAAAAATATGTTTTTTGAAAAAACATTCTTAAAAGAAATATGTTTTAATAATAATTCATTAATATTGGCTAACGACAATGAAGAATTATTTCCAAAAAAAATATTTTAAAACCCTTTTATTATAATAAATTCTATTTTAAAAATTAATATTTTACATAAAAAATTATCAAAAATATATTTTTATATACATTAAATATTACTACATTTAAACATTCTTGGTAAAGAGGGTGATAAATATTCAATTTAATTATAAATTAATATAAATTTACAAATTAATAAAATAAAACATTTCTTGAATTCATATTTAGAAGAAACAACATTGAATGAATGATTCTACATGGATATAGAAAAGAAAGTGCTCATTTCAAAATAAATATAAGTATTCATAACATCATAAATTTCATTATTTAAGGAATAAAAAAATAAAATTCTGTAAAAAAAATTAGAAAAATATTATTATAATATGATTATATAATATAAGATAAAAATATTTTGAAACTATATTAAAATTTGAATCATAGTGACTTAAGAAAATATTTTCTGCTAATAAAAATACATTAATTCTTTAGAAATATTTTAATTATAATTCATTGAATGAGTGATCTAGAAATAAGAATTAAAATACCATCAATAAAATATAATAGAAGATATTATGTATCCAATGAGTTAATTATACTTCACTTTAAATAAATTAGTTTTAAAAAGCATATCATAATAAATATAAATTGAGATGAAACACCCTTTAATCATCATTATCATTTGATTGGAAAAACCATATAAGCTAGAAAGAGAGATAGATATATTGATACATTATATTTATTCAAAACAATTTGAAAAATAATTCCATTAAGTATATTTAAACCTAAATAATGAAATATTTGGTGGATACACATTGTATCTAAATGAATCAAATTTTAAAAGCCAAAGGCCATACTATTTATCCCATTTAGAAGTATAAACTCTAACATTTTATGTACAAAACAAATATATATGAATAACATATTGATATAAATATTCTTACATATAAAACTCTATAATATTTATTTATAATCATTTATATTATATTTATTAGTTATTTATATATTATTTATATATTATTTTGATAATCATATGTTATTAGTTTCGAGAAATTTGATTCACTAGTTTATTAATGATTATATAGATTTTTCTTTGTATTTTAAAATTACATATTTTCATTATAATTATAAGTACTAAAAAATATGATTCTCATTTATTTATACGGTTATAAATTTATTTCATGTATATTTTCGTTACAATTCTTGATGAAATTTTTTTTGATGATCCTGATTTGTTAATTTATGATAAAAAACGAAGTGATACAATAAGAATAAGATTAATATCTATATAGTATTCTATTAATAATAAAAAAATAATATTTTATCATTAATATCTAATAACTCTAGTTTTCAGGGTTCTATATTCATCGATGATAGAAATTTTTTCATTTTTCTAATAGGTGGTTAAAATGATCCAAATTGAAAATCTTAAATCTATGCGTGATTATGTTTAATAATGTGATTAATTTAGCCTAATATAATTATTATTGAAAAATAATGATATTATATAGATGTTTTTGTATTGTTAAATTGGGTTATAATTTATTTATAAATAATAAATGAGTAGTAGGGAAAATAAAATTTGAACTTTCGTGGAAGTCGTAGTCTGCCCATATGCACAAACGATGTGTTCATTTTCAATAGATTGGGAGAATGTTTAGGTGTTTTTTTATAAATTTAGAATTTCAATAAGGATATAAATTTCACATTAATACATAACACATATTTTATATCAATCCATGCATGGTTGGTATGAAAAACCAAATTGGTCATTTATGGAGGTTGTCCCCATGTGAGCATAATAATACTTTTATGTAAAATGGAAACGATAGAAAGTTATTATTCCATAATCTTAAAACAAAAACATCATTATATCAATGACACTATTTTTAATATAATATAATGGAAAAAATTTATCTTAAGGATATTGAATATGAAAAAATCTAATTATAATGGAAAAGATGAAATTTAGTATTTTGTTATGCTACACCTTGTACATTTACATTGTAGAATTGATTATGTATTTAATGGAAATTATTTGAATTATAAAATAAGTGCTTGGATTTATCTATTATTTTTTGTGGTAGTTGTTTAGTTTTGGTGGAAATATTAGGAATTGGGTGTTAGGTGAAGTGGGGTGGTGAAGGTTCCTTTTAAAATTGGATGAATTATTATTTTTGTAATAATATAATAATGTAAATTCACTATTAATGTGTCAAATTTATTCAATAATTGAGTACAATGAAGTTGGAGAAGGGTTAGGTTGGTATAATATGAATAATAAATTTTCACATATGATTTTCTCATGTTTTTAGGTATTTTACACATCAATTTTTAACATTTATATTTTTTTATCATTGTAATTAATATTTACCTAAGTAATTTACATTCATTTATAAACAATAAAATCTTAATTACTACACAATTAAAGAAATAATGATTCCAAAAAATGTTTTTTTAAAGATATATTCTTTGGTTGATAAAAAATAATATTAAAATTCATGACAACATGTAAAAATAATTATTTAAAAAATTTATTTTTATGCTTAAGAATTGTACTTATGATCAAATTATAAATTTTATTGATTTATATTAATTGGGATTTTATTATCTATAGTTATAGATGAACTATATTTTTCACTATCCACCAAATAAAATATTATTTAATAATAATTATAATAAACTCATATTAACATAAGATTTTCATTATAACTCTAAAATTGGAATCTATTTTTTCAAAACGAAAATCCAAATTTGAATTTTTTTGTTTTAATTATAATAAAAAAATATTTATAACTATTTTTATAATATAATAAAATATTAAAAAATTCTAGGTTATTATTATTATTTTCTATAAATTAATAATTAAATTTATTTATATATTATTCATATCAACAATATAGTAAACCAAAATATATTTTGTTTGGTAAAATAAAAATAAATTGTGCATAAAAATAATTTTTCAGTAAAACATTATCATAATAGTAAAATTATAAGATTTCTATTTGTATACATTAATTAAATTTTACAAATGATTCGGGTTTAAAAAATAGAATTATTTGCATTTCAAATCAAATCATGAAATATATGAAATTAATGTAAGATAAAAACAATTAACTATTAAAATAACTACATTTTATAAATTTTCACTTAATTATTACATATACTTTCTGAATAAATAAAACCCCAAAATTTTATTATACAGTACTCTTTAATAAAATATTATTTATTTTAATGATTTCATTATAGATAATATCGAGTTTCATCCAACCTCATTATATCATAAAAATTTAATTATTAAATGTCACATTATTTCCTTGTTTTCTGATTGGTTGATATCAATTGGGATAAATAAATTATGAAATATTTATTGGTCACAAATATGTAAAATGATTTAATCATTTATCAATTGATTATAAATTAAATTTAAAATCATTTTTATGAAATATAATTTTTTATTTGAAAAATAAATTTTTTCTCAAAATGAGTTTTTAACATAATAAATTATATTTATCAGTATTGGTGAATAAATTTAATGAAATTTTTTTATCATATATTTATTAAAATATTTTAACTATAATATCATATATTTTCTAAATAATAAATAAGAATATAAATATAGATAGTATTATTAATAAAAATTAATATTTATATCTAAAAAAGAGTTCTCATTATATTTTAAGAACATATTTCAAAATTAATTAATAAAAAATAGATAAATTTATTAATGAAATTTTGATTTAATAATTTTATTTACTGGAATTAAAAAGTTTAAATACTTATCTTTTATTTTTTTAATATTAACAGTAACCGTATTAAATTATTTTCACCTTGGTAATGATAAAATATTGAAGAGAGGCATAAAATCCTATGATAAGGATTTAAAACTCCTAAAAAATTTTAATTTTACTTATTGGATGTGAAAATTTCATCAATTTCCATAAAACATATGAACATATGGTCATTTGGAACAATTTTTCTTCGAAGTTTACCTTTATATTAATTTATGTAATGATTAAACACAAAATGTCACTATCATATCTTTGAAATAATTATAATTTTACCATAAGTATAAAAAGTTGTTAAATTAGATTATAAGTTATTTTTTGAATGAAAAAATAATTTATTTTATCATTATAATTTATTTATAATTTTATGTACCTGAATAAATAACTTAAATATTTATGCATCTCTAACAGAATATTTATCCGAATAAATGAATATTATGTATTTTTAGTAAATATTATCATGTAATAATGATTGGTTGAATAATTTTGTTCCCAAAAATATATAGATTAATAAAAAATATTATAGATGTATGAAATGTATATTTTCTAATTTCATTTTTTCAATGTTGTTATTAAATTTATATTAAATGAATAGAGTAAAAATTACATTAATGATATTTAATTTTGAATAATATTTTGTAAAAATATTTAAAAATCATGAAAATATTAAATGTGGAAAATAAGGGTGATAATTTTCAGAAACAACATATTAAGTTTACCATATATTAGATATTTTGTTACATATACATATTAATATTACCATTTAATAAGGAAATAATTCTTTATGAGGCCAAGGATAAAATGGTTATTTAAGGGGTCAATATAAAATTATAATCACAAAATTACCCCAATATATTATAAATTTCATTGGTATTTGATATTTTTACCTCATTATTTTTTTATAACTAATATAATTTGAAATCATTTTTCATGAGAATTACTTAATTATAATTTAATTATTTTACTATATCTTATGATTCTAAGAAGACACCCCTTATCTCTATTCATTACACCATATAGCTCAACAAAAAATGAACTTTTCTTTTCTAAAATATTTATAAATGGTATATTTGTTATTTTATTCTCAAAATAGAATACCCAAAACTCATAAATCTTCTTTTAAATTAATTGAACCAACGAATAGTTAATCACCTTTATCGACTCGTTCAAATTCATTTCTTATTTTACTCTATCTAAATACCTGATACGAAAACAAAAACAAGAAATATTTTATAATAGTTATATTTAAATATAATTTTTATTATGGTATAATTTTTTTCGTTCTCTTTTCTATGCCATGTATAATAAAAACATCACTCAAACATACTTATTGCGTACCTTCTCGACATAATGATGTAATTAATTTTTCATCGACATATGTCATGGATGGTAATTATTTTGGCATTGAAGATTTTATATTATATTTTTTAAGTTATTATTCTTATTTAATTATAATATCATATCTACTTTCTTATAATACATTGTATTAGAAAAGGATAATTTCACACATACGTACATGGACACTATCATCTCTAGGAAGCAATGTGATTAATTAGTAATTTACAAATATTATGGATGGTAATATGGATATATATAATGAATATATATGATATAATAATGATAATTTAATGATTAATGAATATTTAACATATTATATTTTTCTTATAGAAAGGTGGAAAGGCATTCATGGTCATGTGTGCCCAACTATCTTAATGAATGAAGTATGCATTTTTCAAAATTCAGATTTTAAGATGACATTAAATATGTTTATAGTTAATATATTTTATATTTATACCATCAATATAATTTTATATTTAATGAAAACATAATCAATGAATACAGATCAAAATTACTGAATTGAAATACTCTTGAAAAAAAATAGTTAACACCAAAAACAACGATTTTAATTATTAATTTTAATTTAATGGGTGTTGAAATTTTATAAGTATATGAGATAAGGTATTATAACAATATAAATTAATTATATATATAATTATATTAAATTTATAATTATATTATGAAATTATTAAGTGTTTTCTATGAAATAATAACCTAAGGTAATAGATTTATATTAAAATCTAATTATTTATTAAAATTGATTATGTTTTTTTATAGTGAAAAATTATGAAATATATCCTACTAAGCCATAAAATTTATAATCCTCTTTTTATTTCTGAATATTCTTTATAACATTTAATGTTTCTCTCTTTGAAACACCATGAAGGCCAAAAATATATTTTTAAGGAAAACAATATGTATTTATCACTTCGATTAAAAGTTCATTATATTTTGTAACCATGATTTAGTAAAATGTTTTCCTGAGTGTTTTTAATATTATCCTACATATTTTTAATTTAATTTTTACACATGATTGATTTTAAAAGAAATATTATATAGAATAATCATTTAATTTTTGAATAAATTAATTTGTCACTTTTTATTAAAATGTAAAATGAAAGTTTTCTTTTATCTTATAAGACATGAATGTAATTTATTATCATAATAACATCTCAATTTTTTATATATTAATTAATTTGGTTTCAAGTCTATTTTCAAAGAATTTATTATACCTAATATTTTATAAATTGTAATATTTTATTTTTTTTATTTAAAAATGAAAAGGGTATTTTCAAATGAAATATTCTTGTGTCTTTTATGTGAAAATTTTATCTATGATAAAATAATTTGGTGTCAATTTTTATTTATTGATGATATAATCCTGTGATACCATATTTATTAATCTCTATATGGTTTATTGTTATAATTATGAAATGTCAATGAAACCCATTTTCTTTTCTATGGGTTATGTTAGATTAATTTTTTTATGATATGTTAGCATAGATTTGACTATATTTTGGATTTTGTTAATGGTGGACTTGAAATTTTATAAACATACAATTTATTTGATTAATATTAACGTTCTCTATATTCAAAGGGTATACATAGTGATATCCAAATCCTTAAATAATAATTTATACAAGAGATTATTCCAATCTAGTTACATGGGAGAATATGAGAGGATATCCCAATCCGAAAACATGTGGGTTCGTAGGAGGTTATCCAAACCCTGGATATCATAATTGGTAGTTTTTAAAAGACTAATAATTAATTAATCCCTTATTGGGTAGCATTGAATTAATTTTTCTATGATTATTATTCTTCAACAATTAGTCAACACTTATTTACATGATATTATTCAAATGGAATGATCTCATGGATCATGTTCATTAAGACCATTTTTATTGATGTCTTACAAATTACAAATATTTATTCCATGTTTTATGTTTATGATATAATAATGGTATGGTATGATTTTCAATTTTTAATATAATGTTCTCATAACCATTATATTTATTTTAAATTTAATGTTTGATTGATATATATCATTTTTTCCCTTAGTTGAAATCTGATCTCACAATTTTTTATTTTAACATTAAATAGGTTACGATCAATGATTATATAATTTATATATATATAAGATGGTTTCTAGTTAACAAGATAAATGTGTTTGGAAATGGTGATATATTATGAGAACATTTCTTATGAATCCTTTTTTTCAATGATACGAGACCTAAATGATTGTAGAAAGAATCATAATGTTTTGTAATTAATATACCATTATTAGTTTTTATTATTTTTCTATGAAATGTATGTGTGTCTATAAGTTCCTCAAATAAGATCTAAGGATAATATATTCTCTAGTTGAATTAATTGGTGGATTTTTAACTAAAATGGATCTCATATAAATATACATATTAATGAACTTTTCATTAACACAATTTCATTCATTCCTTTATTTTCATATATTTTCATAGGTTTTATATCAGGAAATGAATTGATACTCCCTGACCTATCGACACTATAAGTCACACAACAAATTTGAAAGACGCATACCACTCAATTTTATTAGTTTAATTTTCTAAATAGTTTTTATAACTTAGAAATATTAATTTTTTTATCATTATATGCCGACTATATTTTTATAGTTAAAATTATTAATTTTATTTTAATGTGTCGAGGTTTTTTTAGTACATTAATTTATCTAAATAAAAATGCATTCTGTATTATTTTTTTAAATAAATTCCATAATATTATGGCCCTACAATGTGTATGTTCTTAATCATTTTTATTTATTAATCTCAACCAAAATTCGCACAACTGATATTCATCACCTAAAAATATATATTCATTGATTTGTTTATTTCCAGTCAATAATATAATATAAGACCCTATATACAATCAAATAACTTATAATTTTGTCTTTTAGAAACCT
Organism: Viscum album; assembly: GCA_963277665.1. NCBI lineage: Eukaryota > Viridiplantae > Streptophyta > Magnoliopsida > Santalales > Viscaceae > Viscum > Viscum album. Next base: position 1,169,198,313 of record OY728119.1, on the reverse strand, counting down.
TAAGCAATCGAAATCATCTTTTTAAGGGAATATAATAATTAAGGGTCAATATTTGGATGTTTTATGTAACCCGAATAATTCAACAATTGCGAAATAACTCATTAACTTCACTAGTAGCATAATTTTTTAGCACACGAAGTAGAAATACTACCCAAACTGAGAGGTGGTCAGCTTAAACATGGGGATAAATGAATTTTTTAGAATAATTTTAAAACTATTTCCATAAATTGATAATATTTACTAATCGATCAAAATCATTTTTCCACTAATCATAAAACCACTATATTTTCTTTGAACATCCAAAATATATTTTGAAAAGTTTTTATTCAAACATTTTTTAACAACATTAATTGACATCAATTAACTTCCACTAACAATAAAACATTCTCTAATAATCGTTCATCACATAATTATGGTTCTAAAATATGATTTTATGTTAAATAACATTTCTAAATAACAAAATAAAAAACACAAAAACACAAATTAATTGACAACAATTATAAAAGATATCGAACGATTAATTAAAAAAACATAACTAAACCCAAAAAAACATTTTCTACAAATAAATTCCATATAATCAACTGCATCTAGTTTCACATGTTCTTTAACAAAATTTAGTTACATAGAAACATGAATAATAAAGGATAGATAAATAAAATCATTCGTATGCCTCATATAATTATAAATATATTTTAATAAAATAATTTCACTAGTTGTATGCCCGGAATGGGTTTACTCTAATAAAAAATCTTTTTAACTTTCTTAAGAATAATTTATATGTTTTTTGACCTATTAAACAATTTATTCCATTAATATTATAAATTTTCATTATATATCTCATTAAAAAGTTTTATGATTTTGTCATTTTTTCTACACAAAAATATTTTATTAGATTAGTGTATTATTTAATATGAATTTGTCATGGAATATTGTAAAATTTTAATTCACCCAAACAGAAAACCATTTTAATATTCATAATATAAATTAGTAATATAAAATACGTATTTAAAATAATATGTTACCAATATTTATAAATTATTCAAACACATAGTTATTTTGGTATACATGTGTATCATATATATAACTCAAAAATAGATCAGCAGAAAATTCCTAACCCAAATGAATTATGGTTAATATTGTAAATTATTTCATTTGGTATCATAACTATTAAATTTTAATTTTTTCATGTATTACAATGTGATAATTTTGGAGTGGAACCAAATTGTTAATGTCAACTTTATCCAACTACGTTTCCCGAGGATGATTTATAATTACAATACCAAAACCACAATTTAACCTTATAATACATTGTCAAGTTGAGTGTGACACCCCAATCCCATATCTAATAAGAAATTATATGGATAATAGATTTGATAAGTAAAAACAACTATAGATTCCTTAACATATTAAATTATTCAATATTAATAAATCTCGACTGATTTAAATTAATATCAATGATAGTAAAATATATAAAAATAGATGGACTATATATAATTCAGGCATGCGACATTATATTAGACATATAAAACCACATTAGTTAAAAATATAGGAACTATACATCTAATGAATCCTCCAATATTAATAAATATAAAAAGGAGGTAACATCACCCCAGTGCAAGGTTTTCAGGATCAAAACCATGTTTACAGTGCTCTCCCCCTATATAATGAATCATTAAAAAGCATCTTGCTCCATATTTCAACAACCTATACCGATCATGCTGTAATTTCCTTTAAATTCCATCATATTGTAAATAACATTAATTTTGAAATGAATATTTTTTTATTAAAACATAAAATGATTATATAATTTCTTAAAAATATTTCATATCATAAATTAATATCCATTATAATATATATAATCAATAAATGGAGATAAATGAAAAATAACAATATATACATGTAAAGACCCGGAAATTCAAAGGGAATTTTTTTCGTAAATGCAATGGATTTTTACGAGTCCGCAAAAATTTACGGTGCTTGATTTTGAGGCCCGGTGTGCATGGAATCAATCTTTGAAGTTTTGTTCGGGTATGTTCAGTAAATGTAGGAGCGGGATTTTATAACTACTGAACTGGGGCTCAGAATTGAAATCTTAGGGCACTGTTGATCTAACAGTTCTAGTATTCACATAAGAAGACATTCATCTCGACAGAAGTTGGTCATTAATGGACGTTAGTTTTTGGTGTTTTTAAATAAATTAAATAAAAATAATGTGATAACTTATTTTTATATTCTTGTGGTTAAAACCTCAATGAAGAGGTTAGAGGTGGGGGCCACCACACCATAGCCTCCCATGAACGGTTAGGTTGGTGGGGCCCACTAGCATATAACCTCCCTTGGGTGGGTTTTCTTGGTGGGGCCCACCCAGTCTTTAAACCCCTGTTAACCCCCCCCCCCCAAATTATGTGGGATGAAACCATTGATCTTCCCCCAATTATTAATTGAGTCTCCATCCTCATTATTTGAATTGGTTGTCTCTTTTAATTAACCACAACATTTCAAATTGTGGTGCCAATAATTAATAGATGTCATTTCTATCTATTATTTTGGTTGGAATGCATCTTACTTTTTGTTGGTAGTATTAAGGAGAGGAGGAGCTCTTGGGGAACTCTCCAACGAAGAACGCAAAGACCGCTATCATCAACATCATCATCTTTGAACACATTCCGTTGCACGAACATGAATTTGGAGTGTGTGATGAATGTGGTGAACAGAGAATTGACTTCTACCTTTTCTTTCTCAACCTAGGTAACGAATAACTATAAGGTAGGTTATGCTTTATGTATGAGATTTACCCTCTGTTCTTCGTCGATTGTTGAGCTCTTAGGATCTGATTGATAACGCCATAACAAGGAGGGCTTGGACTGCACGAACATGCCCCGACCATCCCCCTTTATTTTTCTCATTTTTTGATGACAGTGGAGACGCTAGACTAACACTGGAGGAATGGACCACGACAAAAGAAATAGTTCCCGGTGACAGCCAGACAGTGAAGAAACCGGTGGCGTAAGGCCGTCGAGTCTCCAAGAGGGTGCGGCACCACTGTGCCACGTGGAAGGATAACTACAGCCATGGTGGGATGCGACGAAGGCGCATGGAACTGTTCTGCCACGCAGAGTCCTGCAGGGGACCACGGCCAGGGCGGGCCGCGACGGAGGGGTGCAGCGCCATGGCGTCGCACCGGGGGTGTGGAGTGGCAGTTCGCTCAGACAGCCTGGTGGAGCGGGACCCCGTCAGGTCCCACGTGTGCTAGACCGATGACACCTAGCACCGGATGGAGCTCCACCTAAACGGTAGAGCCTTTTGAGAGCTAGGGGCATGCGGCTTCCTCTCGGTCGCGGCGTAGGCAGACCCCGCGAGCCGCTGGGTCGCCCTCAGGCCGGGCCGCCCATCCATGTCGGGCCGCCATCGGATCGGGCCACCCCCTTAGGCCGGGCCACCTTCGGACTGGGCTTCCCACTAGGTTCGGGCCGACCACACATGTCGGGCCTCTCCCTCGGGCCGGGTCGGACACGCGGACCTAGTCGGACTCCGTACCTGGACCCGCTACAGCCTATTTACACCTTTTAGCCCATATCCTGGGCTATGGGTGTCTGATTGAGGAAACTTCTATGGAGACATAAATCATAAAGAAAGATGGTTAATTTTGTATATCCCTCAAGAGGATTTAGGAAATTTTGAAAATGGTCAGGTTGGTTTGAACCTAAAAACCAACTGGGCCTCTAGGATGAAAATGCCAATAACTCACAGACAGGGCGTTCGATTGACGCGCTTTCTATTGCATTGAGACCCCAATGATGAGGCAGAACATTGAGGTTATTATAATTAGGACATCATGAATGTTGGAGTATCTGCTAGTAGTTCGTGGAGCAGAAACTCTCAGAGACAAGCGAGCGGAGTACGATGACTTAGTAGCTGGCTGAGACCTGACGACTGCTGACCTTTCGACTCAGAGTGTTTTGACTAGCCCAGTGGGATGTAGCTCTGTGTTACATTGAAGGATCATAATGGGGAGTGCGTCTGTGTGATGTGGAAGACCCACGATACTCGACAAGAGGATTACCTCAATAGTCTACGGGGGGAAGTGCCTCTACATGAGCGTGGAAAACCCACAGTGGGAATCACCTCTGTGGGATGCAGCAGACCCACGGTACTCGACAGGAGTACCAAAACATTGCGGTAAGGTGGGAAGTGCATCCTTGTAATGCGGAAGGCCCACTATACTCAATAGAGGAGGACTACACCATCAGTTTAAGTTCTGATAGAGTGACATGGGTTATTACTTGATACTACCTCTTGAATAAAATTCTGGTTTGAGCTGAGTTAAAGACATTTATGTTTACCTCACAAATGAGGTGGGTTACTATATAACATAGGTATGTATATGGGAATATAACTAAGTAATGGTTATCTATTAATTTCATACAAGTGGTTTATCCTTGTTGGATTTAGTGAGACCTTGAGGGTCTTGGGGTCCCTACTGAGTATCGTTATACTCACCGCTGCACGGGCTATGCCCGCACCTCGATGTGTTTGCTGCAGATGACAGACAGTGCTAACTGAGGTAGAGAATATCAGAAATGGATGATACCTGGTGGTGGACCACTCGGCAAGACGATACACGGAGCGGACGGACGAACGTGGAGTGCTGAGGAGGCCATCTGTACCTACCCTTCTGGTAGGAACCCCAGAGGATGACCAAGTGGTTTCTTTTCTTTTATTCTTTCAGTTGTACTTTTTTTTCACTTCCTTGTACTTTATATTTGGGATTGTATTTTTGGCCCCCTTTACATTCAACACTCTCTTTTGTATACAGTTCTTACTTGGTGTTTAAATTCTAGTTGTGTACTCTGTTGTGTGTATTCAATTTATAAATGCAATGCCATCCCAGATTAGGGATTTACGCCATTGGAGCTAATTTCCAGCCCATGGAATATGGAAGGCGGGCTTGGGGTAGTCATGATACGGGCCCCGAGGGAAGGGTCGTGACTAATTGGTATCAGAGGAGTTGATTCTACCGCCAAAAATAAGACTCTGATATTCCTTTTCTGTGAAGCAATGATGTTACGGGTACTTTGTGTGGTTTTCAGTTCAGGGAGTTCAGTGATGTTGTCGTTGGAAAACATATCTATACACTGGGACCCTGATCTCTGATTTCTGACTCAATACATGAAAACACTGATTGCGTGTGTGTTTTATAAAATTTTTCTTAAGTCTTCTCAACCAGGTCATCTCACCAGGTATAGTCTTTTAACCATGTCACATCTATTTCTTTTAGGATGCCTCTGGGAAGATGACCAGTTAGAGCCCCAAGAGTTGTACATAATAGCATCCCATCGGATGACGAGGCCTAGATACAGGGCCCTCTTCCAGTTGAGGCATGCTAGGGCACCTGCTGTACCAATCCCCATTAGTCCACTGATGCCACCAGCCCCAATAGTAGAGAGTGCACACCACTTGAGCACGTTGCATGACTTTCAGTGATAGTGGCCCCCTGGGTCATGGGACATATGGACCCACCAGTTGTTGAGGATTAGGTGGAGGCTGTGGTAAGAGTCTTCAGCCTAATAGGGACACCAACATTCTTTATGGTGATCTGTGCCGCCAGCCTCCTTCAGGAAGCAGCAGGAAGAGGTAGAGGTTCGATCGAGGTGGTCTGCAGGGCATAGGCGTATGTGGTAGAGGAGTTGGTCGAGCAGCTTCCTATGGACAACAATATGAGTTTTTACCTCCACCACCACTAGGAGGTCCACCCCAAACGTAGGGAGTATGTGGATAAGGGAGAGCTCAGCTTCAGGTAGCTGAGGCATATGACCATGGCGCTCTAGAGATGATTTGAGGTACTATCTGTGTCTACTCTACATTTGATATAGTTCATATATACACATGTTCCAGTCACTCATTCATAAACACTGCCCTCATTTGGAGCTTGGAGATTTGGATGGAGCGGTTGGCTCGATACTTACAGCTATAGACTCTTACGGGAGTAGACTCGATGATTATGCACTAATGTCGGCAATGTGAGATTACTCTATGAGGTGAGAGCTTCGGTTGGGATCTCCTCGTAGCGGCGTTGAGGCCTTATGATGTCATCATGGGTATGGATTTGTTATTTATAGTCCAAGCTCAGATTGACTGTATTAGGCGCAATGTGTGGTGTGTCTGCATTGATGGGACTGGGTTTATTTTCACCGGTGAGAAGGGAACCTTTTCATCAAAAGACGGACATCTCGGATGAGGGTTCAACCGATCACTCTCCTGTTTTCTTTCCTTACCCTTGGAGTAGTATATGTGGAGAGTCTGCCTTATCCTATAGTGGTGGACAAGAATTTTGATGTTTTCCATAAAGATGTTTTAGGACTACCTCCCCACAGAGAGGTGGACTTCTACATAGAGTTGTACCCCAACAAGACAATGATATCTACTTCAGCATATCAGATGGCTCCTGTTGAGATTCGCGAGCTAAGGTTACAATTAGAGGACTTTCATGTGAAAGGATTCATTTGGCCCAGTGTTTCTCTTTGTTCCACCCTGATTCTATATCCAAAAAGGCGGATGGGAGCTTGCAGCTTTGTGTTGACTATTTTCACCTATACCAGGTGATTGTGAAGAAAAAGTACCCACTCTTGAGGATTGATGACCTCTTTGACTTGTTGATGGGGGTACGATGGTTCTTGAAGATAGAACTCAGATCAGGCTATCACCAACTCAGAGTTCGAGATAAGGATATGTAGAAGATGGCCTTCTGGTGTTGGTATGGACACTATGAGTTATTTTTTATGCCCTTCGTCATAACCAACGCTCTAGCATTGTTCATGTGTCTCATGAATAGTATCTTCCAGCCATAACTCGATCGCTTTGTTGTTGTCTTCATCGAAAAAATTCTGATCTAATCTACCACAATGGAGGATCATGCCTACCAATTGTAGGTAGTACTGGAAACACTCTGAGAGCACCATATTTATGATAAACTCTCGTAGTGTTAGTTTTAGATTCGATAGGTTCACTTCATGGGACACATCATCTTGGAGGCTGGATTTGTAGTGGATCCAGTGAAGATTGAGGCGATACTTTCTTGGGATCCACCCAGGAGTGTGACGGAGGTACGAAGTTTCATGGGAATGGTTATATACTGCCAAAAATTTGTTCCAGACATCTCTAGAGTTGCATCAACACTATCATCCTTGATGAAGAAGGGGCAACCATTCATGTGGTCGGAGAGACGCTAGCAGAGCATTCTAGAGCTGTGAAAGAGGCTGACTAGTTCCCCCCATCTTTAGGCTTCCAGAGGGGGGCGTACGGTACGTAGTTTACTATGATGCATCAGGGACCAGACTTGGGTGTGTCCTGATACAGGAGAGAGAAGAGATCACATATGGTTATCAGCATCCGAGACAACATGAGAAGAACTACTCTACCCATGATCTAGAGTTAGCAGTAGTAGTCATCACCTTGAAGATATGGAAACAGTCTCTGATGGGATAATCTTTTACAGTCTACTCTGATCAAAAATGACTCAGGTATATATTCTCTCAGAATGACCTTAACCTGAGACAACAACGTTGGCTTGAGTTCCTCCAAGACAATGACTTTGAGATAGTTTATACTATTGGGAAGGGGAACGTTGTTGTAGATGCACTCAACAGGAGGTCAGGTATATAGCCCCTAGGAGAGGTGATAGAGCAGCTAGATGACTTACAGATATCCTTTGTGTATTGAATGGGGCAATATTCCTGTAGTCTCTCACAGTCACTCCTCCACTTCTTCAGCGAGTCTGGGAGGAACAGCGTGGAGACGCAGACTGTGAGATGCGGCATGCTTAGATATCAATAGAGTAGGCACCAGATGGATTTTCTGAAGGTGGGGAGCATGTCATCCTCTTAAAATGATATACTATAGTATCAGTAGCGCTTCTGGATGAAGTGTTGAGAGTGTTCCATAGTTACCCTTTAGCGTTACATCCAAGAGTGGCGAAGAGGTATCAGGACCTCCGACAATAGCCCTGGTGGCCAGGTATGAAGAAGGTAGTAACTGAGTTTGTCTCACGATACCACACTTTCAACAAGTGAAGGCGGAGCACTAGGTAGCACCAGGCTTGGTTCATCCCTTAGAGTTACCAAAGTGGAAGTGGGATGGGATATCAATGGAATTCGTGATGGGTCATCCACGTACATCCATGAGTTATGATTCAATATGGGTGATCGTTCAATGACTCAACAAGTTGGCCCACATCCTACAGATCATAGATCAGGGTTTAGTAGAGAGCTTGGGATGCCTCTATGTGTAGGAGATTGTGTGTTTGTATGGAGTACCTTCTTCTATTGTCTCTGACCATGATGCATGGTTTACATCCTGGCTACGGAAGGGGTTTCAGGAGGCTTTCAGGACGCATCTATGTCTGAGCACTGCCTACCATCCTCAAACTGATGTTCAGACTGAGCAGACTATTTAGACCCTCGAGGACATGCTCCGTGCATGTGTCTGCAACTTTGGTCATAGCTAGGAGGATCAATTACCTATGGTGGAGTTTTCAAACAACATAAGTTATCACTCCACCACCATTATGGAACCTTTTGAGACCTTTTATGGTTGACCTTTCAGATTGCCACTGTGCTGGACAGACCTAGGAGAGTCAGAACTAGTGGAACCAGAGATGGTATAGGCTACTACAGAGAAGGTGTAGATCATCTAGGAGCGGATGAAGACTGTACTGTGTAGATAGTAGTCGTATGCTAATAGCAGAGGGAGGCCTCTGGAGTTCGAGGATGGAAAGAATGTCTTTCTATGGGTCTCACCTTGATAAGGTCTACAGAGATTTGCCCAAGGCAGCAAGTTTTCTCCACGATTCATCGGACCTTTCCAGCTCCTCAGTATAGTAGGGTAGGTTTCTTACCGCTTAGATATTCTACCTCAGTTACACCAGGTGCACAATGTCTTCCACGAATCTCAGCTATGGAGATACGTGCACGACCCATCCCACATCATCAACCATGCGGAGCTGGACATCAATGACGGGGTGACTTCACATCGTTTCTAGTAGAGATTGGGGATCGATAGGAGCAGGTTCTATGTAGAC